>OZ023299.1:7907287-12907287 GCA_964007245.1 Hypomecis atomaria
TATCTGATGAGAAAGACAGTGACACAGATAATATCGAAGGTGTCAGCATGAGCGCCCGTGTGAAGTCATACTTGCGCAAGCGCAAGCTGCAAAGAATAATAAATGTGGTCAGTTTCGTAGGCCCATGAATTTAGTTTTGTTTATTTCAAATGTTTGTTGTAGATAAATACACATTAATGAGTACTTCTTCTTGTCACACTTCTCATCGTCACTTTCGTGGTACACACCTACCTAATGTTTTTATTAAAATGTTTTTTTTTTATTATAAGAATTATTGTTGTGAAAAAAAGCTGTAGCGCTTGATATTGCGATTGAGTTTGCCTACATAGAAAAAATCGTTAGACTTGTTTGAAATAATACTATAACATTGGCCACGCAAGTGACACAATCGCGTCAAGGAGAAGTACCCAAATAACACTAATCACACTATAATTTGATTGTGTGATACTTGTAAGAATTAGAATTTATAAAAATATTTGCATGTAAAAGAAACCGGTATCTGCTACTTCTACGATACATCAGATTCCTGTGTAAAGGGTGTCGCAATTTTTTAACGTTATATCGGTTACCGTTATAACCCGATTTTAAGGAGTAGGTACGCGTTTTTCCTAGTTAGAACTAATTACTACGAAATGCCTTTTTAGGGTTCCGTAGCCAAAGGGTAAAAACGGGACCCTATTACTAAGACTTCGCTGTCCGTCTGTCCGTCTGTCTGTCTGTCACCAGGCTGTATTTCATGAACCGTTATAGCTAGAAAGCTGAAATTTTCACAGATGATGTATTTCCATTGCCGCCGAATATTTAATTGTGTATTCACTAATAAACTTAAATAATAAAATTAAAATAATTTAAATATTTAAGGGCTCCCATGCAGTACGGAACCTTCCGTGCGCGAGTCCGACTCGTACTTGGCCGATTTTTTTACATTGCGTTTTCCCGAAACGATTTATTTAAAACATAAATGATCCGTAATGGATATGTGTACTGTGTAGTGTGTAGTGAGACTCCGAGAGGGCTAGTAAACTAGTGACCCGTGGGTTGGTATTTTTTTTTATTGAAAAGAGCATAATATCTCGAAATTGACCCCTAAAAAATTTATCAAAATTGGTTGAGCGGTTATTAAATCAACGATAATCCAAAAATGGCATACATCAACTCGAGTGAACTATTCGAACTTTGTACGAAGATTGCAATAGTTGAAGTTGCTTGTGTTATGTTTTGCGAAAAATAATTAGTTTTCGCGGCTGGGTAAAGTTTGCTATGCAACTGGCCCCACAAGGAAGATTTCTAGCTACGCAAATGGTAAGAAGCTATGTGTACAAAACGTTTATTTATTCCATCCATACCTACATCCATCAACCGTAGGATGTTCACTGCTGGACATAGGCCTCCCCTATGGATTTCCAATAAGGCCGGTTAGAAGCGGCCTGCATCCAGCGTGTTCATGTGATCTTTATTATATCGTCAGTCCATCTAGTCGATGTACGTCCTACGCTGCGCTTGCTGCTCCGTGGTCTCCATTTGATAACTTCACGGCCACAAAGTCCATCTGTGAACCATGAAACTATGATGTTGAATTGTGTGCCCTGCCCACCTCCTGTTTAATTTGCTAATTCGCTGGGCTATGTCGGTAAATTTGGTTCGTCTGAGGATCTCCTCATTTCTGATTCTATCTCGCAGAAAGACACCGAGCATGGCCCAATCCATAAATAGCCCTCTTCATAGCACGTCATTTATTAATTTAGTATTTATCCTACATAATCATGAGACATGGACGACGTAGTATAACCGGCAGCCGGCGTCGCACTGTCGGGTCGGGCTCGCCTTTGCTACAGCCATTTTGCTCAGTAAGCCAGTATCGCCCGTTCTGTAAACGCGTACGCTCGTCCACTGTGTTATCCAAACATAAACAAATCCCATAACCATGGCCCGAAGTGTCGCCGCTTGCTTGGCTGTCCTCCTCGCGATCTTCGAACTCGGTACGTCTCGATTCTATAACTCGTTTCTAAAACTTACGTGCGCAATTGTACGTTTCAACCATCGCAATCAACCTGGAATTGATATTATTAACCGCATTGTTTTTAAGTGGCACATTTGTTGATATCGGAGCAATATATGTATATGCCGATAAGCCACGATTGTATTGTTGCCATAATAGTTATGTACTAACCTACTCGATTGAAAGTCACGCCATGAACAACACAAATAAAAAAGCTTCGGAATATTTTTTTCAACCATCTGTTCGAGACAGATGGATTATTCTTTTTCTGTTGTAGATATCAAACTACTACTACATATTTTGTTTTTGATATAAACATTTTTGCGTTGCTAAATTAACGTTGTATAGAAGCGTCCGTCGTTTCAAAGTAGGTATATTATACATAAGTATTCAAAACAAGTTTAGTTTTTGCTACGCAGATGCATGTTTTTGTTAGTGAAGATGCAGTCGATTTCTTCACGTTGTTTGGATGGAAATAGAACACTGTTCCAGTGCCGAGATCGTTTTAAAATAGATTGTAGCTTGTTCTCATTACTATTGATAAATTGAAGTATATATCTATATATATGTCACCCGTCTAGGACATCTTTAAAAAAAATAGTTACCTGGAACATTACAGTGTAGACTGTATAGAGACGTGTAACATTGCTTGTACCTATGTCGGTTGCACGAAACAATCTTGGTTTACAGATTAATCTTATTTCGGCTCGTTGTAAGTATTGACCACTGCAATAATGCGTTACAAACATTTCATACATTACAAACGAATGTTAGGTACAAGTCGGACCGTTTTTAGATCAATTAAAACAGTGAGCAATGTTAAAATTATTTTTATATAGAACGCCCTAAAGGATACATTGCATTAGGTAGGTACAAGCTAATGTTACATGTCAGTCCACACTTTTTTCTTGTGTAGCAAAAACTTTTACTCTTCAACTAGGCAAAAAACAGTTTCCATGTAAATCTTGAAACATAAGTAGTAGTATAAAACACCAGTAGGCAAAGTAATCTTTGCCGTAGCTTCGTGAAGTACTTGACAGTCACTTTTATAGATAAACAAAACGTTTCATTTTGTAGACGCCACACCTAAGCCACAGAATAGTAAAAAGTATTACTAACTATTATATGCGGATTGGTCACAGAATAAATACGTATCTACAAAGCCCTTGTCACAGAATATTTGCTAGAAAATAGAAGGCTTTATCACGCAATAAGGGGACCTATATCTACATTCTACAAGCCTCTATAACTTTTCATACCTACCTGATATGTAGATTTAGCACAAGGTGATGTCATCTTCCTGTTTGTAATTCGTATTTGGAATGTTGGTTTGTTTTAATTCTAAAGGTCTTGTAAATATTTGGTATTTAAAATGTAGCTGTAGCTAAAAAATGTTAACATGTTGAACATATTGCGAGCTAAGAATAGAATTATTAATTTTTGGGCACCTAATTGAGTTAGTACACACACACAGTCAGTTAGGCTTGACATAGTTGACTGTCATTGACTTGTCACATCCACCTAAAATACACAGAAAAATCCAAGTGCTTTGGAAAAATGTTAAAAAATAAAAAATGCTACTTCGATCACTTTTCTGATCTTTACTCGCCATATTTCAATTAAACACTGAATCTGAAACTACATGAATCTCGTGATCTATATTTTTGTCCGAGAAGAATAAAATTAAACAAGATCCTAAAAATAAAAATTATGTAGGTATAGTAAAATTGTTGAAAATAGCCACAACGTTAGCCAGTGCGGCGTGTAGTTAATGGCGTAGTAAAGCGCAAGTTTGTTTATGAATGTAACTTCTTACACTTTTCTTCAAGATTGAAAATTATAAATATTCTTATAGGCTGTGAGCGGTGCCGTCATAATTAGAGTATGTGAACAAAGAGAACCGTCGTGGCGTTACGGTGAACTAACAATAAGATTTTAATCAGCAGTCAAGGTACCGACTATACTTGGCAGACGCGAGTACTGATGAAAACCAAACTGGTGTCTACCAAACACTTTGTTGTACTAGCCTAGCAATGATAGAGCAGTGTTGTTAACGTAACAAAAAATGGCAAAACCGCCTTCCATCGTGTACAAAATTGATTAATTAAAAACGGCTCAGCTGATTTCTGTAAAATTTAAACGGGACCACCTCGGGAGTATAACCTTTCGAATCAAAAAAGATTTTTTCGACTCTGTTCACAATTGGCGAAATTATCGATGTTCATCGTGTACAATATTCGGAAATTTCGCTCGAGTTGCTTCCAATTGGAATTTTATGAGGCAGGCTTATGCCCATCTGTTGATGTCCTGCGGCTGATCGTGATGATGATGACTTCACACAGTTAAGATAATGATGATTCTAGTCATACGTCTTATTTCAAGGAGAATATAATTGTCACGTTTTATTTAGTGTCCATTCTCATCACAGAGATACTCATAAATATCTTCATTTTAGTGACATAACTCGTGATGTCATACTTGTTTTTAGTGCCTTCAAAATACCGTTCACATGTTCATTGTAAGTCGTTACGAGTAAATAAATCTCATTCAAACAAATTATTATAATCAGGATCCGTCGTAAGGCCCGCAAGACTCAAAAGATCATTGGTAGAGATATACCAGATTTTGATTTCCAATAGGATTTAGAGTTTTGATTTGTGTTGATTTTAGTTAATGTACTTATCTCTTTGTTTGTTTATTCATGCCTACATTCCAATGTCTTCTACCTATAGGTTGACTGGTAGAAAATGCTATTTAGCGTTAAGTCCTCCTTTTGTACAAATAGTATGCAATAAAAGTGTTAAATAAAATAAGTTGGTAGCGGCTTGCATCCGACGCGTCCCAGCTGTATTATATTGACCAGGCTGTTTATTCCGATCTTTATTCCCTAATTTACTTATAACAGGAAAACATTGACAATTCAGGAATAATCTTTAAAGGATAAAATTAATTTCAGTATTTGTTATTTTTACAAAAAACTACCCAATTAGTTTGCATTTATGTTTTCTCTAAATAGCTTTTACTTCCCCGAGTGATATTTGATTTTCATAGGTGTACCAAGTTTTGTCGAGATCCGTTGAAAATAATGATGAATTTTATTGTATTTCCTTCCTTCCTCCATTTCATTTTAGTTTAGGTACATACCTACTGGTTTTTATACTTGAAATTAATGTAAACAAAATAAGTACAAGACTAACAAAATTGGTCTTAAGGATGTTTACAATCATTTGTAAACATCCTTTAGACCACTACCTGCTGTGAGTGTCATATGGCACGGTAATTACCGTGCATATGGGCTTGTTGGTGCTTTCCAGGGGAGTATATTTGGCTCTATCAGCTATCGTTTTTACATGATATGGTTGTTTTTTATGCTGATCTGACAAAAACAGCTTTGTCCGCGTGATATATATATATTTTTTTTTGCGCTATCTTAGTTATAGGAAGCTTTTATTTTTCAGGGTCTAAAAAGTATTCTATGCTATGGCTCCTTCCGACGCGCGACAATTAAACTATGAAACAAACAAAAAATTAGGTCGTAGCCCCTTTTATTGCTGCCTGAAAGAGAACAAACAAACCAAACACCAACAAACACACTTTCATATTTATAATATTAGTAAGAATTACAATGAAGAAAAATACTTTGAACTACCACATGACACGTTCATTAAACTGAGCAGTGATTACCCAATCACCGTTCTTGACGTCATCATTACGGACCCAACAATAGGCATGATGACTAAAAAAATATAATTAGTCCGTCAGATAAATTGTAAAAAATATTAGACACGTTATAGTGTATACGGGTGTATAGTAAATGACCAATGTGACCACAGCGTTGAAATTAAGTGCCGAATAGAGTAAGCGCGGAACGCATTTTTCAAAATAAGTCATCTCCTCTGCAATCGCTCTCTCAGAATAGCTACAACAGTGCGTTTGGCACGGTGTTATGTTTTTTCGGTTCTTTTGTACGGTGTCGAGTCATGGACCTTAACCCAGACTATGGGTAAGCGTTTGGAAGCTTTTGAAATGTGGGTTTACAGAAGAATTTTGAAAATATCATGGACAGACAGAGTGTCGAATGAGAGAGTTTTGCAGATGGTCAACAAGAAGGTGGAAGTTTTGAACACAATTACGAGTAAAAAGCGCAAGCTACAGTACCTTGGGCACATATTGCGTAATGACAAATATGGCTTGCTCTAATTAATCATGCAAGGGAAGATCCAGGGAAAACGACCACCCGAAAGAAGACGAACTTCGTGGCTCAAAAATCTTCGTACGTGGTTCTATCTGAGCACAAGATCACTATTCCGCGCAGCGGTTTCCAAAGTCCGCATAGCCCTAATGATAGCCGACCTCCGGTAGGAGCTGGCACCTCAAGAAGAAGAAGAAACAAAAATTGACCTACATATAGCCCGTTAAAGTTCCACGTGACGTCACGAGTGCGCTACAAATGTAATGGCTACGTCGCACTAGTGACGTCACGAGCCCCCATTCTCAAACTTTGACAAGGTTTATCTTAGTCATTTATTGTTTGATTGACAAAAGAAAAAATACGTGCCCAATATTTTTTGATAATCTAACTCACGGATTAATTTTAATAATGTTTTTATTACCCTCTCATCATGTCTATTGGTATGCCACCCACTGAAGTAGTTGTTTGATGTACAGAGAAAGACGTATTGTTGAAGCGCTAATGAATAACACTCGTCGCTCACGTAGAGCATTTTCCCACCTTCGAATAACAATTGAGCAGGCAACAGAAAAGGAAGCTCAATGGTAACAGATCCACAAAAGGCTGGTAGTAATTGGACGGTGACGACATCCAAGCAAACGTACTTGATCAGACCTTGCCATGTGATGTCATTTTACTTTATTACTTATCTAACTTAATGACAACACGCGAAAGTAAATTTTCCTATTTCGTGATCTTATGAATTCTTTTACGTATTTTACGCAAACCCAGAGGTTTGATTTTGTAGTATTTATAATAAGACTGCTATATGAACCATTATTTCATAATGCGTAGTGTCGTAATTCTGCTGTACTACGTCATAATTTTATTGAAGGATACCCATTGCCAGTGATGGTATTTGTCGGCAGTAGTAATAAAAAATCGGCCAAGTACGAGTCGGACTCGCGTACGATGGGTTCCGTAACGTATGGGAGCCCCATTCCCATTCCTCTTGCCGTTATTAATAATGAGCAAAAAACTCCTAAAAATCACGTTTGTTGTATATATAAATATTAAATATTTATTTTATTCAAGTTTTACTTAATTTGTTGTTATAGCGGCAATAGAAATACACCATCTATGAAAATTTCAGCTGTCTAGATAGCACGGTTCATGAGATACAGCCCGGTGACAGACAGACAGACGGACATCGAAGTCTTAGTAATAGGGTCCCGTTTTTACCCTTTGGGTACGGAACCCTAAAAACCGCCGAAAAATGAAATGTATGATTTTCTACAGTAGTATATTTTTGACAATAATTTTACGAGAACCTGATTCCAACCATGTTGAAAACTAAACTGCCGTACACTTGTAAAAACTAAAAGACTGATTAACTACTTAAAAATGACTAACAAATCCTACCTGCGATTGGGTACTTTTCTAATCTCGCCAAAATAATATTACAAAATATAGCCGTTATTCACGTCTTTTTGTCGCTTAGTTGTTCAATACACAAGGGATTATGATGCTATTTACACTTTATCTTTTAAAATACTCCCTTGAGAGGTTTATTGTAATCCAAAAAGCTTTAAACTACCTTAAATAATAAAAAAGAATCAGAATTAGAGAACGAGACACAGTTTATTTCCAGTGAAGTTAAACCAGTGCAGTTTTATTGCATTTTCTTGTAATGAATAACGGCTAATGCTTGATGCTTTTT
Organism: Hypomecis atomaria; assembly: GCA_964007245.1. Classification (NCBI taxonomy): domain Eukaryota; kingdom Metazoa; phylum Arthropoda; class Insecta; order Lepidoptera; family Geometridae; genus Hypomecis; species Hypomecis atomaria. The sequence continues at coordinate 7,915,178 of OZ023299.1, forward strand.
AACTAAAATAATTCAAATATAAAACGTTACTATAAGTCTATAACTCAATAATAACTAGAAACGAAAATACTTCTCTGTTATAGCGCGTATTTTTAAAGCTATGACATAATAGATCGCTTGCAGCAGAAATTCATCCAGAGTGAAGCGGGGTTAAGTAGCGGGTTTAATTTGCAATTGGCAGAGGTCTATAACTGTCTGGGAAATTGAGTTGATGTCACCGCTCTTGCAAATGATCTTCATTTTGATTAAAATCTTACGATAGTAGATTATACACCGGGGGAATAAAGCAATGTCTTATTCAAGGGGTGTTTATATTGGAGCCTGAGCTTGAGAGTGTAGGGCTAGAGTTAGCTCAAGTGAAATGAGGGAGCTACTGTAGAGATCTGAGTGAAGCGAGGGATTTTATGTCACCCAGGACGAAGAGTGACTTTATTCTTGTGGTGTGTATTCTACCTTTCATACCTTCTGCGAGACAAAAAAAACAGCTACATAAATAATATTAAACATCGAAATCTGTTTTGAATATTCTGTTTCGAACGCTTTGCCTGAGTCTGTGTTCCCGCTAAAGTATGTCGCAATGTAGGTGTCTTCAAATCCCGAGTAAATAGGTATCTTCTAGGTATGTTTGCTTAAAATCAGGCGATGTGTAGTCAAACGCAAACCTACATGAAATAAAAAAAATCTTCGCAATCGCCCCTCTGGTGTGTTTAGGTGTATGTTACCAACGTCCGTATCTGTTCTAGTTATAACATCGAGCTTTGGTACTTTTCACGACGAAGTTTTAGTCCAATTACAATTCAACAATTAAAAATTTTAATCACTACATAGTATAAAACAAAGTCGCTTCCGCTGTCCCTATGTCCCCATGTATGCTTGTATCTTTAAAACTACGCAACGGATTTTGATGCTGTTTTAAATAGCTAGAGTGATTCAAGAGGAAGGATTATATGTATAATACACCTGTGTGAAGCCAGGGCGGGTCGCTAGTTTATCATAAATAAAAGTCATCCGTCCAAGACGTCCACTGGTGGATATAGGCCTCCCCTCCATATCAATGTCCCATAAGGCTGGTTTGAATCGACTTCAAATATTTTTCATCAGTTTTTTAATACTCAAAAGCTGTCCCCGAATAATGTTCAAATGAAGACAAACTGCCACTGTGAATAAGAAGGCTATAAAACCAATAGCCTTGCCCGTGATGTCATGTAAAATAGTAACTTATTTTGCATTTGGGGTAGTGCCAAAAATGCTTGCAAATAGATGAAGCGTATTATGACGAAATTGTGGCTAGTAGAATTCTATGGACCTAAGTGCTCGCTACCTAGAAGTACATAGTAGCAAATTTAGAGAAATATAATAATAAATAGATTTTAAGCGTGGCCTTTCCCACATAAAATTTGGATTTTTGTGCTATCCCATAGGAACATTTTATTTTTTCGAGATAACACGTACTCTATGTCACTTTCCAACTTTTGAATTATATTTATGCCAAAAAACAAGTCTATTCTTTGCTCTGTTGCTGCGTCAAACAGTAACAAACCATCAAACACACTAAATGACGGTGTAAAATATTAGTAACGTAGAATTGATCTGGCAAAAGTCGTATTGCCATATATTTTTTTTTAAGTCGTGATCGACTCAAACAAATCAAATTTAATTACACTTCAATTTGTTGAAGATTGGTTATAAATACTCTTTACTCATACAAAGTCAAAAGCGATAAAAAAATGAGTAAACGTTCTAAAAATATACACGAAAAACCTACACCGGATAGATGATGAAACAAAATGAAAATTCTATGAAATCTATTAAGTTTAGAAAATGGAATCTTCGAAAAAATATAAATTCCCAAATAAGTAAAATTCCTGAACTCCAGCTCTGTTAGAAGTTTATTGGAGATGAGCATTTTGGGACAAATTGAAATGATCCAACAAAATACCAAAGTAACATTGCTGTGACATAGAAACTACGAATCCAAGGTGAATGTGCTCATGGCCCAAATACAAAATGGTGGCGATGACATCATCCGTTCCACCTCGTCACAACGTTTTCTGTAATGCGATACTCTATCTACATTTTATAACGTAGCACTGTAGCGCTTATAGCGTATAGGCCGCGCCACACAAGTTGGCGGATGTGAAGTAAGCTACGAGCTGCGCAATATTCAATCCTGACAAGATCCTGACTGAAGCTCACATAAAGCCGCACGTTGATTTTGTAGCCAACTTCATATCCCAAACTTGTGTGGCGCGGCCTATACCTAGTTTACTCCTAGATGATATAATCCTACCGCACTTAGGGTGACTGAGACAGGTGCGGGCGCCGGGGACCCGCCGCCCGCACCTGTCTCAGTCCCCTTTGTCGTCGTCCCCCGTCGCCCCTGTACCGCGCAGGCGAGGACTAAGTTAAGCGGTAGGATTATAGGTGTTCTTAGCGATGATCGAAGTTAAACAACATTCGGCACGGTCAGTCTCCAGATGGGTGACAGCAGGTGGTAATTTCAATTGGGCGATGCCGTGACTCGGATGACACGTTAAATAAAATTGTGGGTCCCGGTTTTTTAAACCGTTTAGCCACCCGGCCTATACGGACTTGCGTAGGTGCTTATTTATAACCACAAACACTAGCTATTGTATTATATTTGAAACTAGCGACCCGCCCCGGCTTTGCACAGGTGTGTTTCCTTACATAGTATAAAATAAAGTCGCTATTTTCGTTTATTTGTTTGTTTGTTTGTCTGTATGCTTAAATCTTTAAAACTACGCAACGGATTTTGATGCGGTTTTTTTTAATGGATAGAGTGATTCAAGAGGAATGTTATATGTATAAAAATTCCCGAAATTCCCACGGGAACGGGCACAACGCGGGTAAAATCGCGGGGCGCTGCAAGTTACATATAAACCTTCCTCTTGAATCACTCTATCCATTAAAAAAAACCGCATCAAAATCCGTTGCGTAGTTTTAAAGATTTAAGCATACAGACAAACAAACAAACAAACAAACAAACGAAAATAGCGACTTTATTTTATACTATGTAAGGAGGATGTAGTGACATTCAATTGTACCTATTATTATTGTATGATTTGACTTGACTAGTATAAAACAGGCCAATTAAATATCCTTATATTTAGCACTAGAATAATTTTACTATTAAATATACAATATGTATATACACGATACCTATATCAACATTCTAACTATTTTGTATTCTAACATCCTCATACGTATTCGTAATGTTGCATTGTTATTTCCCTATAGGTTTCTTATTTGATTATGACATTACGGAATACTTTAAACATACGATATATATCTGTGTCGCAGTCAGTTCATAACTTTTTCTTCGTAAAACAATATTCAATGATAACAAATCAATAAATAAATCATCTAGACACGCGGCAGCGTGTCCAGCCAAAGTGTTCAAAGAAAACTGGCGACGCAGCGGCCGTGTGTAATATTACATGAACCATTTGGAGCTACTTTTAACCCCCTCACAACTCAAAAACAAAACTATTTAGCCTACATACATGAAATTTGGCACATTTACTAAAGTCTTTTAGCTTATCAAGAATCCAAAATTTCATAAATTTTGCTCAATCAGTTATTGATATATTAACGTTTAAAAACTCGTGTTTCATTGACTGATTCACTCACTGACTTATAGATCAAAAACCTAACCCACTTCCAGATGACCTAGAATCTTGATATTTGGCACCAAGGTAGACTATCGGGCATAAATAAAGGAAAAAAATCTAAAAACTGAAAATTATTGATAATTAGTACTATTAACAAAGTAATTGTAAAATTGACCTAACCAATACTCCAATAAATGGCGGTAGCGTCGCGAGGCACTGAGATTTTCGATAGATGAACCATGCCATTTGTGATAGTAATATAATAAATACTAGATAACTTTTTCAGAGATTAGTGTACTATGATAATCATGATGTAACTAATAATTATTTCTGAACAAAAAGTTATGATATCTCATCAAAAACATAAATGTGAAATGGGAGCCAAAGTGTCACCACCAAAAGAATTGAGATCTAACACGGGGGCCAAGTGTTCTGTAGAAAATCCTAAAGTTTAAGCTACAAGAATATACCTACAACATTTCAAAAGAAATTTACTCATGTAATTCAAGCTCAAGATTTGATTTGGCTAGTTTACACGTACAGACAAATGCTTATTTGCACTGTACTTATTCTTAAACTAGCCAAGTCAAATCACGAGCTTGAATTACATAAGTAAATCCCTTTAGAATGTTGTAGGTATATTCTTGTAGCTTAAACTTTAGGATTTTCTACAGAACACTTGGCCCCCGTGTTAGATCTCAATTCTTTTGGTGGCGACACTTTGGCTCCCATTTCACATTTATGTTTATGATGAGATCTGTTTTACATTACTTAAAAATGATTAAATTTTTATGACTAAAACATTGATATGCACATAATTATAATAATGAAGCGCTCGTAGCGTAGTTTGGCGATCATCGAAGTAAAGCAACGTTCAGCACGGTCAGTTTTCGGATGGGTAACCACGGGTAGCATTTACAACTAAGCGCTATCGTGGCTCAGATGACACATCAAATTGTGGGCCCCGGTTGTTTTAACCGTTTAGCCATGAACTTACTTTATCACTACATAATATAAAACAAAGTCGCTTCTCGCCGATAAAGATATAAGCATACATGGGGACAGCCCCATGCTTATATCTTTAAAACTACGCAACGGATTTTGATGCAGTTTTTTTAATAGATAGAGTAATTCAAGAGGAAGGTTTATATGTATTAAACACCTGTGCGAAGCCGGGGCGGGTCGCTAGTGTATAATAATAATATCAGGGTATGGTTACGTTATCGATTTTAAAGGTCATCGCAATACTACGACATCATGCGCACAATTCGTGATAGAAGTAGTAGTTCTCCAAACAGCATACCTCGCTAAATCTTCATTAGCCTATAGACGGTTACTTATAATCAATTAGCATCCTTTTAGGGGCTTATTCTGTACATGAAAACTATCAACTTTTGTTCTGCGACTTTTGTCAAAACTAAAATAATAATCAGCCATGTACGAGTAGGACTCGCGCACGAGGGGTTCCGTACTGTATGGGAGCACCCCTTAAATACTTATTTTATTTTAATGTTATTATTTATTATTGAAGTGAATATAAAACTAAATATTCTGTGAAAATTTCAAGCATCTCCCTATTACCATTATTAATATAGAGCAAAAAACGTCTCAAAATTCAGGTTTGTTGTATGAGAGCCCCCCTTAAATATTTATTTTATTTTGTTTTTAGTATTAGTTGTTATGGCGGCAACAGAAATGCATCATCTGTGAAAAATTCAGCTGCCTAGCTATCATGGTTCATGAGATACAGCCCGGTGACAGACAGACGGACAGACGGACATCGAAGTCTTAGTAATAGGGTCCCGTTTTTCCCTTTGGGTACGGAACCCTAAAAATCAGCTGTTCCATACATTTTGTCCGGGTGAACGATATTTTTCTATGGAACAACAATTTTTTTTTGAGTTTTGACAAAAGTCGCAGAACAGAAGTTGTTAGTTTTGATGCACAGAATAAGCCCCTAAAAGGATGCCAATTGAATAGAAATAACCCTGTACATCGACTCGCTCTTGACCGTATTCGTTCATACGCGCAAATCTTGTTATGATTTAGTTACTAAACGATGTTACTAAATATTATGAAAATAAGGTGTTAACATTTTTGTTTATAAACATGTTTAATGTTTGGGTAAACTACGTGGTAACTGTAGGTATTAATGTAAGAGTTGCCATTAAATAAGAATTCACTGCCGCGTTTCGGATAAGTAATTTGCCATGTATTGATTTAAGGCAAAATTTCAAAAAAAAGACGTGTCTTATACATTTTCATACTGTTTACATCGCTTGTATATTTGTCTTCTGATTGCCGTGTTTATGATACGGCAGTTCCGGCAAGATCTGCTGTGTACCGTGTCTTGTTTTTTAACCGACTTCCAAAAAGGAGGAGGTTCTATGTTTGTGTAAGTTTTTTTTTGTGTTTGTTCATTGATAATTTCGCCAATTGAGAACCGAATCGAAAAATTATTTTTCAAAATACTATGTACGAGTATTTAGCTTAACACGGCGATTGCCGTAGCAATGGCAAATCTGACTAAAAATCAAACGTCAAAAATATCTAGTACATACAGAGATCTATTACAATAGTAGGTACATAGGTATTTAAAACTTCTAAGACTTTGAGTCAGTCTCAGATTGGATCAGCCACTCATTTTTAACCGACTTCCAAAAAGGAGGAGGTTCTATGTTCGTCTGTATGTTTCTTTTTTTTGTGTATGTTCATCGATAATTTCGCCAATTGTGAACCGAATTGAAAAATTCTTTTTTAGTTCAAAGGGGTATCCCAAGGTGGTCCCATTTAAATTTTATAGAAACCGGCTGAGCCGTTTCTGATAAATCAACAATAATGTAAACAATTCTAGCAAAAAATTCGAATTTTGTACACGATGGAAGGCGGTTTTGCCATTTTTTGCGAAAAATAATTATATCTAATTTATTACTAACCAAAACTAGAATATACCTACGAAAAAAGTAAAAAGGTCTCGCCTTGTACTTTTTAACAAAGGCACACAAAGGCCTTCATTATGTGCTGTGGTGATGAAACAACTAGGAACAAATCTTTTATTTCTTTTTCTGAATTCGTTGCTCTCTTACGAGATCAAAACTTCACTGATATTTGCGCAGAAATATTGAAATTATTCCAGTTTGGTATCAAAACTTTCAGGGTTATTCCGCTTCGTATTTTTACGTTCAGCGATTTACCACCCTTCTCATATAGGGTTGTCATCAGTCCGAGTTTCCCTGGATTTGTCTTAGTTTAGAGGGCGTGCCAGTAGCGTCCGGGCGAGGTTTCATCTGTAGTCCGAGTTCCGACTCGCTAATTCACCGTGCATCGTGCATTTGAAATCTGTCGACATATCCGGGTTCTAGGCTCTGAAATCCGGGGCTTTTACGCGTCTTGTCCTGGTTGCCAAACTTTAGAGATGGCAACCCTATTCTCATATTATTGTTTCCTCTACCACAAAAACAGCGCCATAAATTTTATTGGACTTATAACGACATTGTTTACTAGAAATGCTGCTTTGAATTGATTTTCGTGAAGTTAAGATGAGCTCAACGAGCTTTGAAGAGGGTTATAATTATATGCTGGGAGTCTCTCTGCGAGATCGAATCTGATTGAAGAAGATCCGTAAGCGGACCCGACATAGCTCAACGGATTAGCAAGTTAAAATGGCAGTTGCCAGGGCACATAACGAGGAGAACTGATGGCCGACTGGCCGCTCATTTCTCGAATAGAGATCACGTACCAGTAAGCGCAGCGTAAGACGTCCAGCAGCTCGGTAGACAGACGACCTAATTAGGATAGCAGGAATGCGTTGGATGCAAGCCGCTTCCGACAGGTCTTATTGGAAATTTATAGGGGAGATTTATGTCCATCAGTGGATGCCGTACGGCTGACATGATGATGATGTAGTTAGAATACACTAGATTCGACTACTGTTGTTGATTTGTGGAATTGAGCGTAGATGACTCTTTTTGATTGCCCCTTTTCGTCCCGCTTCAAACAATGCGGGGCGAATGGGGACCTTCAAAAAGAGTTATAGGCGATTCGCCCCGCGGCTGCGGGCCGATCCGCTTGCGAGGCGAAACGCCGCAATACCCGTAGTGATTAACTTTTTAATTTTTTCCAAATTAACAGTTTTCATTTACAAACCGCATCAAAAATGCCAAGTCGATGATAAACCGTATGTTTTATTCTGATGATTGATGTGATACAGTGGTAGACTCATAGTTTGTATAGCAACTGTATAGATAATTATTTATTTATAATTGTTGCGTTTTTTGTTACAGGATCCTGCATAAAATGCTACCAGTGTAACTCACAAAACGACAAAGCTTGCGCAGACCCGTTCACTACTGGGAACCCGAAACAAATGGTGGTATGTATCAAACATCAACGTCTTAGTATAGGGTGATCTGCTCGCCCTATTATAAATAAATAAATAAATAAATATATAAATATAAGGGGACACTTCACACACGGTCTCTGACCCTAAACTAAGCAAAGCCTGTGATATGGCTGCAGAGACTGATATATTACGTACTAGATTTTGCCCGCGGCTTCGCCCGCATGATATTTCGAGGCTCTACCTTACCACCCTTACCGTAGAGCTCGTAGCGTAGTTTGACGAGGTGATTGTCAGCGATCACCGAAATTAAGCAACGTTCCGCACGGTCAGTACTTAGATGGGTGACCGCTGGTGGCATTTTCCAACTGAGCGCTACCGTGGCTCGGATGACACGTTAAATTGTAGGCCCCGGTTGTTTTAACCGTTTTGCCATGTCAGAGGCCTTCAGGCGGCCTAAAAACTCTGACACCAGGGCTAGCCACCCGGCCTATACGAACTTACTTTTTTTTTAACACCCTTAATAAAGGAGGTGGAAAATAAAAAAACAAAAAATTTGATTTGACATTTGTTCGATTTGACAGTGTTTTTTTGACATTTCTTGGAGCGCACGCTAGAATAGCTCGCAGATGGCAGAATTTTTCCTACTTACTTAACACTTATTGTTATAATATGGAAAATTTACGCAATATCATTATAATTTATAGCCTATGTGTTATTCTGATATATGAGCTATATAATTGCAAAGTTTCATCTTAATCCGTTAAGTAGTTTTTGTGTGAAAGAGTAACAAACATCCATCCATCCATCCTTACAAACTTTCACGTTTACAATAATAGTAGGAAACATATTTTTTTAATACATTCTTAATAAGTAAGTACCTAAATAACACCCAGACACAGAGCAAGCACTTATGTTCATAACTCTCTTTGATCCAGAAGTCAGGGTCACTAACCACTGAGCCAACGAGGCAGTTAAAATTATAAGTCTAAAGGAAGTGATGGACCATCAATATGAACAACATTTGCTATGGTGGCCCCCAGGGCCTGATTTACCCTTAGGCTACGCCGAAATCGTGTCTTCGCATGCATTATATCTACCCTACATACTTATTTCAAGTATAGACAGAAACAAAACACTTAAACTAAATGCGCTGTGAATTGAAAAAGCTTGGGACTCCGTGATTTTTAACCGACTTCCAAAAAAGAGGAGGTTCTATGTTCGTCTGTTCGTGTTTTTTTTTTTGTATATGGTCATCGACAATTTCGCCAATTGTGAACCGAATCGAAAAATTATTTTTTTGTCCCAAAGTGGTTTCATTTAAATTTTACAGAAATCGGCAAAGCCCTTTTTGAAAAATCAACAATAATGTCAACAATTCGAGCGAAATATTCGAATTTTGTACACAATGAACATCGATAATTTCGCCAATTGTGAACTGAATCGAAAAATTATGTTTTAGTTCGTAAGGGTATACCTACTCCCGAGGTGGCCCCATTAAAACTTTACAGTAATCGGCTGAGCCGTTTTTGAAAAATCATTAATAATGTAAAAAATCGTAGCAAAATATTCGAATTTCGTTCACGATGGCAGGCGAGTTTGCCATTTTTTACGAAAAATAATTATTTGCCATACATTTTTTGAACGGCGCCGCGGCAGAGTCTCATATTTATTTTATCCAATAGGTTATCTACGAAATATTATAACCGGTAAAAAGAGTCATTAATTTTGTGCTTATGTATCAATCAATCAATCAAATCATTTATTTGCTAAAAATACATGTATAATACAACTCATATAGATGGTCTTATATCTACATCTATCTGTAGTATCTGTATGTCTACTTAAATCTTCTAAACAACAGAATCCTTACTAATATTATAAATCCGAAAAGTTTGTTGGTTTGTTGGTTTGTTACTCTATCACGCACCAACGGAGCAACGGATTGACTTGATTTTTGGCATGGATATAGTATAAAAGGCGGAAGGAGCTTTAGGATACTTTTTATCCCGAAAAATTTCATAGTTCCTGTAGGACAGGACAAAAACCCTCGAAAGCGAAACTGTCGCCACTATCACAAAGACGCTAAGTGATTAATTCCTCTATGACGCTAATATGGACTAACGAAACGTCACAGCCAAACGTAATTAGACGACAGGTGACATTGTCTGCAGACTTGGCAAGGCGACAAATTGTTTTTCTACCATTATATCCCCTTGAAGAGGAAATAAAGTATGGATTGAAAATTACAACTGACATTAAAATTGGATAAAATGTTATTTTCCCTCTATGCTACATGTTACTATGACGTTTAATACCAGGCCGTCATTTTGTCTGACATTAAAAATATTTTTAAATATTTCCTTACTAATATTATAAATCCGAAAAGTTTGTTGGTTTGTTGGTTTGTTACTCTATCACGCACCAACGGAGCAACGGATTGACTTGATTTTTGGCATGGATATAGTATAAAAGGCGGAAGGAGCTTTAGGATACTTTTTATCCCGAAAAATTTCATAGTTCCTGTAGGACAGGACAAAAACCCTCGAAAGCGAAACTGTCGCCACTATCACAAAGACGCTAAGTGATTAATTCCTCTATGACGCTAATATGGACTAACGAAACGTCACAGCCAAACGTAATTAGACCACAGGTGACATTGTCTGCAGACTTGGCAAGGCGACAAATTGTTTTTCTACCATTATATCCCCTTGAAGAGGAAATAAAGTATGGATTGAAAATTACAACTGACATTAAAATTGGATAAAATGTTATTTTCCCTCTATGCTACATGTTACTATGACGTTTAATACCAGGCCGTCATTTTGTCTGACATTAAAAATATTTTTAAATATTTCCTTACTAATATTATAAATCCGAAAAGTTTGTTGGTTTGTTGGTTTGTTACTCTATCACGCACCAACGGAGCAACGGATTGACTTGATTTTTGGCATGGATATAGTATAAAGGCGGAAGGAGCTTTAGGATACTTTTTATCCCGAAAAATTTCATAGTTCCTGTAGGACAGGACAAAAACCCTCGAAAGCGAAACTGTCGCCACTATCACAAAGACGCTAAGTGATTAATTCCTCTATGACGCTAATATGGACTAACGAAACGTCACAGCCAAACGTAATTAGACGACAGGTGACATTGTCTGCAGACTTGGCAAGGCGACAAATTGTTTTTCTACCATTATATCCCCTTGAAGAGGAAATAAAGTATGGATTGAAAATTACAACTGACATTAAAATTGGATAAAATGTTATTTTCCCTCTATGCTACATGTTACTATGACGTTTAATACCAGGCCGTCATTTTGTCTGACATTAAAAATATTTTTAAATATTTCCTTACTAATATTATAAATCCGAAAAGTTTGTTGGTTTGTTGGTTTGTTACTCTATCACGCACCAACGGAGCAACGGATTGACTTGATTTTTGGCATGGATATAGTATAAAAGGCGGAAGGAGCTTTAGGATACTTTTTATCCCGAAAAATTTCATAGTTCCTGTAGGACAGGACAAAAACCCTCGAAAGCGAAACTGTCGCCACTATCACAAAGACGCTAAGTGATTAATTCCTCTATGACGCTAATATGGACTAACGAAACGTCACAGCCAAACGTAATTAGACGACAGGTGACATTGTCTGCAGACTTGGCAAGGCGACAAATTGTTTTTCTACCATTATATCCCCTTGAAGAGGAAATAAAGTATGGATTGAAAATTACAACTGACATTAAAATTGGATAAAATGTTATTTTCCCTCTATGCTACATGTTACTATGACGTTTAATACCAGGCCGTCATTTTGTCTGACATTAAAAATATTTTTAAATATTCTATCATTAGAGGTTCAACATGTTTTTTTATTCTACCTTTATGGTACAGAATCATCATACTTTAATACTATCAATCCGAAAAGTTTGTTGGTTTGTTCCTCTTTGACGCAGCAACGGAGCAAAAGATTGACCTGATTTTTGGTATGGATACCTATGGTTTAATAGACAGAAAGTGATAATAGGATACTTTTTATATCTCGAGAAAATTCGTGATTCCCATGGGATAGGACAATAACTGTTTCTCAGCAATGGAGCAACGGATCGACTTGATATTTGGGGTGGGCATAGTTTGGAAGACGGAAAGTGACATGGGATACTTTCCATCCCGAAAAAATTGTGGTTCTACGGGAACCACAATTTTTTTCGACTTAACGATAAATTTTTCTCAGCAACGGAGCAACTTGCCTTGGCATATTGCATGAATATTGTTTGAAAGACGAAAAGTGACATAGGCCACTTTTTATCGCAAAAACTTTAACAGTTCCCGTAGGATAGGATAAAAACTAAGTGAGTGGGCTGCGGTAGGAGCCGTCTAAGCGCCAGAAATAACCTGTCATGGCAAGTTTAGGACGTTCCCACAAATTTCGCACTCCTTCGCGGCACTCAACAGCACTAGCCCAGACTCGGGCTCCATAACGGAGCTTGCGCTCTCGCCATAGTGACGGAGTGTTTCGGAGCACAAGACACATCGTCATCCACCACTCGGGACTAACCAGTACTGAACGTCAGACAGCATTTCAACGCCTTGGTCCCAGTGCAGTGGGTCAGTCATAGTAGCCCAGCGCCTGCCTCTTCAACTGCAGAGGGCAGTGAGAACGGCAATCGCGATACCGACACCTCTCTTCCCTTGCAGCCCCACTGCGTCTGCCTACACGTTGACGGCCTAGCGGAAGGTAGGGTAGGTGGCGGCACCCACACCACCAGTTCCATATATCCCACCGCGGCCCCTTATCCTCGGCTGTCATATCAGAGTCCAAGAAGCAGCCTTGCTTTATAAGCTTTTGCTTGCTAAGAAAGGTTATTCCCAGCAAGTAACTGAAGATAGAGAGACAGAAAAGAAGCCACACCCAGCGCAGCAGGAGGAGCTGGAGTTCATATGCCTGGCAGACGGAGCAGCACTAGAGCAAAATCTTAACCGAGAAATTAACATATTTACAGACGGCAGTAAAATTAAAGGGAAAGTTGGGGCGGCATTATCCATTTGGGATGATGCAGCTGAGATCAGTACCCGCAAGCTGAAATTGGCCGATTGGTGCTCTGTGTAACAGGTCGAGTTATTGGCACTTCTTGAGGCTACCGAAATCGCAAAAATCTTTTGTGACTCCAGGTCTGCACTGGAAAAGGTAGTTGGCGTATCTTCCCTCCATCCCTTAGCAGTAAATTCAAAGCTAACATAAAGTTACTACACGCACAAAATAAAATAGTGAAACTTTATTGGATTAAATAGCACGCGGGGATGGAGGGAAATGAGAGAGCGGACCAGCTAGCAAAGGAAGCAGCACTGCACTCGAAGTGCAGACCTATTTAGGATAACTGCCCCGTTTCATTCGTCAAGCGAGAAATCCGAAAGGACTCTCTTGACGAGTGGATCCGGCGGTATCAGGATGGACACACAGCGGCGGTAACCAAAACATATTTTCCGGATGCAAGGGCGGCATACAAGATCGTAAGAGAAATAGCACCAGTGGGAATCATAACTCAAGTGCTGACGGGGCATGGTGAGTTTTCCCAATACTTACATCGATTTAAGTTGAGGGAAAGCCCATCGTGCATCTGTGAACCCACAAAAGAGGAGACTCCACTGCACATAATCTTGGAATGCCCAGGTTATGGAAAGCAGAGATTTGATTTAGAACAAAAAATTGGAATTAATCTAACACGAAAAAACCTTAGAAACAATTTTATCGAATTTTTGCACAAATATTTGTAAAAAAGCAATACTTAATTAGGAACAAGTAGGTATAAACTTTGCTGTACCATTGTAATGTTTATTATAACTGCAAACAGCCAAAAACATTGAAATATAGGTATACTTAGTTTTTATTCATTTGTAATTAAGACCCCTGCTGATCATGTCAGGGATATTTCGCGATATAATAAAAAAAATCCTCGGATGCAGCGTCGCAAGAGCGGCACTGCAGCCCGCCTAAGTTGCGACACTCCTCATAAGGCATGCAACCTACCGGCCATCCTCTCAGCTGCTTTAGTTAAAAGCGGCTGAAACTCGAGTGCCAGCCTCTAAGCTTCCTTGGGGGAAAAGACCCAAAGAAGAGGTAGACTTCGAGCGCCACCTTTTCAGCTGCCTCAGACCTCCCCCACGACAAGGCGGGAATACACGGGGGGTTGTATATACACTCCAACCGTAACTTAACCAACAAAAGCATTCCTCTAAGGTATTTTGATATTTGTCAGTTAGGTTAGGTTTCGCAGCCGACATAAACATAAGCCAAAATCAAAATACAACGCGGGCGAAGCCGCGGGTAAAAGCTAGTAGATTATAATACTGTTTTTCTATTTCGGTAGGTTTGTAGCTCCAGCAGCTATAAGTTATTAAATAACAAAAATATATATAAGTTTACTTACGGTCTCTGTCACACCTAAAACAAATTAAACTTTGAGAGAAGTGAGTGATATGAAACACAATTATACATTGTTGAATACATACTTGTATAGATAATAACATCCAGAATTCCAGACACACCTATGTTCCTCACAAAACAATTGTCATGGGCGAGAATCGAACTCACGTCTGTTTGACAAGAAGTCAGGTTGACTAACCACAAGGCCACCGAAGCAGTCAACTCAACCTAGCGGTTGTCCCGAACATAATATTGAATTTTTCCAATTTTCTAATGCGTAATTTGTTTTTTTTTCAGGATTGTATGACGCAGGACAGCATCAACTATAACCAGAAGTTCCTGTACGCCATCCTGCCGCCAGAGGTGTTTGGCAGCGTCCCCGGGGCTCCCAGATATTGCCACAAGATTATCATGCGTTAGTATTATAAATCATCATATAATCGATCATAATATCAATAATCATAATATCATCAATCATAATATATAGCCTTCCCAAAATGTCAAGCTCAAAAAATATCGTCGTTCGTCGTCGTTTCAACCACAGAACGACCACTGACATAGGCCTTCCCTAAATATCTCCAATAAGACCGGTTGGTAGCCGCTTGCATCAAGCGCGATCTAAACACAGAAAAAAAAAATTAAGGGGGGCTCCCATTTAATAAACCTTATTTTTTTAGCCGTTTTTCGCTCGATATTAATAACGGTGACAGGTAGATGCTTGAAATATTCACATAATGTTTAGTTAAATATCCCTTAAAAAATAAATCATCCATCCATCAGCCATAGGACGTCCACTGCTAGACATAGGCCTCCCCTATAGATCTCCAGACCGGTCGGTAGGGGCTTGCATCCAGCGCGATCCTGAGGTCATCCGTCCACCGTGTGGGTGGACGTCCTACGCTGCGCTTGCCGGTGCGTGGTCTCCACTCGAGAACTTTTCGACCCAAATGGACATCAGTCCTCGCCCTGCCCATTGCCACTTCAACTTGCCAATCCGCTATGTCGGTAACTTTGGTTCTTCTGCGTATCTCCTCATTGCTGATTTCCAAAAATAAATAGTTAAATTAAAATAAAATAAATATTTATAAATGGACTTTGAGAAGACACAAGAAACGCATAACAACAACAGGAAGATGCTTGAAATATACACAGAATATTAAGTTGCATATTCCCTTCAAATATACATAATTATATTCAGGTAAAAATATTAAGGGTGAGCTTCCATACGGTACGGAGCCCTTCGTGCGCGAGTCCAACTTGCACTTGGCCGAATATTTTATTTTATCTTGTTAAAATTAAATTCATTGCAATTTCAGAAACCGGCACCGTCATCCGTACCTGCTTGGACGGCAACCCCAACGACATGAACCACACCTGCAGGACAATGGAGAACAACTCCAAAACTTCTACCCCCGACAAGGTGATCAAGTATTGCGGCGTATGCGACAAGGAAAACTGCAATGCTGCTGCATCCATCAACTTCTCCCTGCCTCTGGCAATGGCTACACTCTTCGCTTCATACCTTCTGTACAAGCAATAAGCTCCATCACTATACGCTAGAGGTAGATATTATTTCCGTGCTCTGTCGCTCTCATAAAATTTACTTGAGAGCGACGGAAACAGAAACTATATCAAATGCGTCAGATTCTCGGAATCAAAGCGCAGTACTTGTTCGTTAATACCGTCATTGTATGCTCAAGGTGCTGGGAAAAATATATAAAAAGTAAAACAATTTTCTGGGCATAAAATTTATAATTCCTTAGCGTGTCTGAAATACCGCTCGACTAATGACTACAGTCTACAACAATACTTCTTTTTCTGTTCTGTGTATGACACGGCATTAAGATTTATTTTGTTGGTTTTATGGCGAAGTTACTGAATATTTCAGACTGCACTGAAGATGATATTAATAAACATACATTAGTTTGCCTTACTTCCATTCAATTGAATTATAAATACTTAGCTGAGTGATATTATACTCATGCACCTACGAGTAAAGATTGCCTTATCTTAAAGTTATATAGGTACTAAAATTAGCCGTTTATATAATTCCCAATGCTTTGAGTTTGCAATTTACACTTGTTATAATTATAATACAACCATTACATACCTATATGTTGCGTCACAAATCACTGGTATTGTTTGTTAAATTAAACTATAAATAGCGGCAATTTTTACACAACATTGGCAAGTTGAACGTAGAAATAAAGCTCCTTTGTTTCAAATATTGTTTTCATAATATTATGGTTGTACAAATTGAAATATGTAATTTGATTTTGTTATCATAACATGAATTTGTTATCATAATATGCTTCACATTATAAAATGCACCAATTACAATCACAAAAATTAAACGTCGTCGCGCTTGCTATACTAGATTTTAAGAAAAAATACAACCATTTCATGTTCTATCGGCCCAATGTTGTATAAAAAGTTGCAGAACTGACATAACCCTAGAGCTGTTAACCCTTTTATAAAACGTGAGTGAGGTCGTGGTGACCGCCCTTATTCAAAATAGTTGATATGAAACAAATCGTAAATTATTTTCAAATTGCTTAAAAGAACAAAACAAAGCAAAAATTCGAGGGTTAATAAGACTATTATTAAGTCTATTTAATGTACTCTTATGAGACCGTCCATGTTTGCCTTGAAATGTTGAGCGAACCTGGTAAAATTGTAACCTGTAGACCATGGTTAACAATGGTTGGCAGAAGTATTAAATGTATTACAATTGTAGAAATCACGCCACCGAGATATAAAATTTAATGTAAACTTATTTTAAGAACCTATAAATCTATATTATAGTCATTCTTACTCATTTCAGGTTCAAATTCTGCCAGCCTACCTTTTTATATCTCAAAACTGTAGCAAAAATTTAAACCATTATTTGTGATAAACTCTTATTAAAAGTACGAGTAGGTACTTTCAAAAAGTTGTAATACTGGCTGCTATCGTCTCGCTTGGCTTTTCTATGTTATATTTTTCGTATGTAATATGAAAGCGTTTACAAAGTAGATTTTTGCACAAAAAAAATAATTCTTGCAGCGCAAACATTGATAATGAGAAATATGTGTAGTTTCGATGTAAATAACTTAATATTACATGAAATAAAATTAGTGTTATATCAAAATTCATTTACCTATATTCGCCTGAAACATTGGACGTTCTTTTTCACATAATTTTGTTTACTTTTCTCATAATTATTTTATTTTTAGTATTTTGTCCAACACAATTTCACGTATATTTTATATATGGTTATTAATTTAGTTTTGTTGTGCATTTAGTATGTAAAATCGTTTTTCATTATTACTAGAGTAACATAAAAGTTACAGTTAGTATTTTTATTTATTGCTATTTTAGTTACGTGTAATAAATCCAAAAACCTCAAACTCACTTGAATCTCAAAACAGTAAAGAAATATTTAAGTTAGCAAGGTTCATTGCTTTATTACATAATTTATTATAAAATAAGTATATTTACCTTCTATTACGTATATATTTTAGCTTTTTCCGGTCAATTGAGGTGATTTTTTCCTCTCATAAAAATTACCGCATTTATTTACAACATTGTCCCCATTATAGTATCATTAAATATAATACCAGTAAGTAATAATGTGTATTGTATGTGCCTATAAAATAATTTACTGTAATGAATTTATAACAGAGCTAATAAATACGTGTTTTTGTACACAGCTTTTCAATATTCCCAAGAACTTCGTTATTGTGAAAATATAAAATTATTTATAATGTTTAACTGCTCTGAAGAATTGTATATATTTTGATCGAAGCGAACTGAAAGTCTGTGCTTCCACGCGACGATTTTGCGATGCTCAAAGACAAAGACGATAGACAAATGTTGTTATTTGTCTACAGGTCGCATTTTTCAACAAATCTTGACTAAGCCTGGTACTTACATAGGTTTTATAATTATACTCGTATTAATGGTTTCGTTTCGTTGTCGGCGATTTTTGATTGGGTATTTGGATTTTTTGTTTTCCCTCAAAAAGGGGGAAAATGTGCTGTCGCGTTATTTATCATCATATTTCGATAATATTTGGCAACGTTATTAAATATTTAAATCCTAACAAGATTTTGTGAGTATGAACCAAATCGGTCCATTCAAAGGCAAGTCAAGATAAAGGCTTATGAAGATTCATTTCTGTTTCTTTTTCACTTTAGGCATTCGATAGAGAGAACGCTTTTTACGTTGCTATTTAATTTACGCTGGCGCCTCTGTAATCGGGCTAGTTATACTCGTAATCCGTCTTACCACAAAAGTTTCACGCACGCTTTAGGCAATGTTTAACAGAACAAATTCCAAGGTTAAACTGTGTTTAAAGCTTGCGTAAAACTTTATGTACCTACCTACACCCAGCGGGAATTTCATTTATTTAGTGTAAAAGTTACAAGAAAATGTCATTGAGAGAAAAATCCGCTGACTGGAGGTGTCTTTGCAGCTCGATTGTGGCCAAAGTAAGGACGTTAGAAGAATGACTTTTGTTAAGGTAAACAAAACAAAGAGAGATCTAAAAGTTAGTACCAAATTATAGTTCATCATACGTAAATTTGGTGAACATACCGCTGGCTAGAGGTCGATTATAGTATAGGTGGAACGGGAACAAAAAGTTGATTTTTACGTAAAATATGGTTGATTGTGCCTTTCACTCGCTCCTGTAGTGAGCGTAACGGGACAATAGACAATAAGCCCGATTACAGAGGCGCCAGCGTAAATTAAATAGCAACCTAAAAATCGTTCTCTCTATCGAATGCCTAAAGTGAAAAAGAAACAGAACTATGCTATTTAGCTAATATAATTACGCTGGCGCCTCTGTAATCGGGCTAAATACCCAGTTATAAAGGCGCCATCGTAAATTTAATAAGCAACGTAAAACGTTTTCTCTCTATCGTCTGCCTAAAGTGAAAAAGATACAGAAATAGTCTAATTAGCTATTATAATTACGATGGTGCCTTCATAATTGGGCCTAATGAGTCTTTTTCGAGCGTGCAGCCAGCGTTCATCGATTTATTAGACGTTGCGCGTTGTCACGTCAAAAAATGTTTCGAGTGCTCTTCAACGAGATCAGTCTTAACTCATTATCACTTTGTTTATAATTTTTTATCTCAGAAATAAATTAATTTAATAGACTAGATATCATTATTTTTATCGAACATAAGCTACAAAAGTTATTCGTGTCACGTCGGTAGCTAAAAATTATACATGCACTGTTAGTGCAAACATTTTTACTCTGTTGTTTCTGTCTTTTGTCCACACATAAAAAATATAGTAGGTATGGCTCGTAATTTTATCGTTTGCTTGGTAATTCTTCTCGCAATCTTAGAACTTGGTAAGTTGTGTATGTAAAAAATAATTTATTATTTTAAATCGTTCTTAATATCGAAGTGGTCATGTATCTACATATAGGTATGAGTAGGAGCATCGATATGGAAAAAAAAAGAATATTGTCTTAGGTTTGGCTGGATTTGGGTAAGTTGGGTAGGAGTTCTACCCTAAGAAAAAATACTAACTAGGCACGTCAATGAATATTGCAATCAATCTAAGTATTGAACTTATAAATTAAATTGTTTTTAAAAACTAAGTAATGTTTTCTACCACAACTAAAATTTGGACTGATTTAGATAATTTTGAAAACACTAAATTTATTGATTTTTATGTGCGATTTTATTTAGATTACGAGTATGTGAATCGAAGTTTTATTGCTCGTGTAATAAAATAATATTTACCTACAATATAAATTATTATATGACCATTAATCTCGAAAATTTATTGAAATTACAATTTTGTTTTTAGGGTTCCGTACTCAAAGGGTAAAAACGGGACCCTATTACTAAGACTCGGATGTCCGCCTGTCCGTCTGTCTGTCTGTTACCAAGCTGTTTCTCATGACCCGTGATAGCTAGACAGCTGAAATTTTTACAGATAATGTATTTAAGTTGTCGCTATAACAACAAATATGTACTACTAATAATTATTTTTTTGCAAAAAATGGCATGACCGTCTTCAACCGTGTACAGATATCGCAAATATTTCGCACGGATCGATGTAGAATTTTTCACATAATTGTTGATTTATCAAAAATGGTTCAGCAGATTTCAATAAAATTTAAATGGGACCAATTTCGAAGTTTACTATTTCCAGTAAAAAAGAGTGATAGAAATCAGACAACTGTGTTTTACATTAAAAAATAGATACGCTTCGAATTGAGTACCTCCTCCGTTTCCGTTTCGTCGGTCAAAAACAAAATAAAATAAATATTTAAGGAGGGCTAACATACAACAAAGGTGATTTTTTAGGAGTTTTTTCGCGCTATTAATAACGGCAAGAGGAATGGGGCTAAGGGGGCTCCATCACGGTACGGAGCCCTTCGTGCTCGAGTCCGACTCTTACTTGGCCCATTTTTTACTAAAAGTGTCTACATTCTGCTGATTCTATTAATTTTGATACTCGATCATTTATCACAACAGTGTGTTGTGAATGAATCAACTCCTGATACTGTAATGTTTTTCTGACAGGATATTGCGTAAAATGCTACCAGTGCAATTCGGAGAGCGACAGCTCTTGCACAGAAACTTTTCCTACTCCTGGAAACCTGACATATGTGGTATGTGTTAATAGAAATACTATTTATAGACTTACTTTACTACAAATGCGTCTTACGAGGTTTGGGAATGTTTGGCGAAAAAAAGATAAGATTTCAGGCCTACACCTCTGACCTTTACAATGTTAAACAATCACATGATATACCTCTGACCTCTCCAATGACATACAATCACATCTTTATGCCAATATTTTTTTATTTCAATAAATATTTGACTTGGCCATTCTTTATTTTCTCTTGTATTTATTCTCTTATGTCTTTGTGTAAATAGATGCATTAATGTCCTTTTGTGATCAGAGATGTGCGTTGCTAAATTGTAAGATTCGGATTTGAAAATGACGTTGGTGGTGACTAGTCTCTAATATTAAGAGTCGTATGTGCGACATGCATAACTATCTGAGAGTCCAGCCATACACTTATTGCGCTTAAATCACAACAGAACGAAAATATAAAAAAGGCGGTATGCACTCCGGGAGTGCCGGCAGAAGTGAAAACTTGAACATATAAAGCAGCTACTATCATATTTTATGTGGTAAAATACAATATCACACACGCACAATCGCGCAAGCGCCCTGCGCCGTCTTACGAATTTTCGATCAGGTCAGGTATCCTAACGCGAGTTTAACATTTTTTACCCGTCCCAAAAAGTGTATAACACATAAGAAGTTTTCACTTCAAAAACAACGGGTTGCACTTCGGGAGTGCCGGCAGAAGTGAAAACTTGCTCCCTCCGTCCTACGAATTTTCGATCAGGTTACGTCATGTCCTTACGCGAGCTTGAGAAATTTTCACTTCAAAAATATTCTAAACAGAGATTTACTTTATTGTTTTCAGGATTGTCAATCAATGGATAGCATCAGGTATAACCAGATGTATCTGTACAACTTACTTCCACTGGAGGTGTTTGGGAGCGTTCCCGGAGCTCCTAGATACTGCCACAAAATTGTCACGGGTTAGTTTTTGTTATGACAATTTTTGACTAGAAAAACTAAGGTTTGGAATCAAAACTATACAAGAAGCATCAAATGGTATTTCGTTTTAAATTCAAAATTCAAAAAGTATTTATGATTGAATTATTAGACGTAGGGTAATATTAACACGAGCGACAATAAATTCAAAAATTATGATGTCAAAATATTATAACGGCTATGATGTACTTATTGAGAGGGCGACAAGCAGTGTGCAAAAATGAATTATTCAAACGGCGGCGACTTGAAAATAACTTTTGACTGCATGAGACCACCTACCGGCAAATGCAGCGTAGGACGTCTACTGACCACCACATCAGTCGTCATTTTGGTCAGTGGTTGATTATATCGTCAGACACAAGAACACGTTGGATACAAGCTGCTTTCAAACGGTCGCTTGTTTAAATACTACCTTATTAATTTTACACTTTTTTTTCAAAGAATTTTTTTTTTTAGATTCCGGCACCGTCATCCGCACGTGCCTGGACGGCAACCCCAACAACGTAAACTTCACTTGCATGGCTTTGAAGTCCTTGTCTTCCGATAAGAAAATTAAGAAGTGTAGTGTGTGTGACACAGACAACTGCAATGCTTAGCTGCAGCTGCTTCATTTATATTCTCTCTCCTTCTCATTGACTTACACATATTAGAATAATACTTAATATTACTATTAAGTATTGGTTTACTATTGATCACTATTTAATACAGTTTATGAAATGCTCTAATTGGGTAAATTTATTTTATGTATTTTTTTCATGGGAAATTATCTGCACACCCCGGTGCAGTCATCCTGGAAGAGATAGCTTCTAATAGTTGTTACACTAGTCATAAGTTTCACTTACTTGTACTCTTATTTTTTTTTATAATCTGGTGTGTGTAATAAAGTTCTTTTTTTTAACCACGTCTCACTTCTTACTTCTTTACAACTACTTTCTATCCCTTTCAGGACACGGAGAACCACTTACCGATGAGATGGAAAAATTCTCGGGTATCAACCGCGTACCGGCTAGGTGTCTTTTTTAGGGTTCCGTACCCAAAGGGTTAAAACGGGACCCTATTACTAAGACTCCGTTGTTCGTCCGTCTGTCCGTTTGTCTGTCTGTTACCAGGATGTAGGGGAGAGTAACCCATATTGAACCGGCGCTAAAACCTTACCTTAACCTATTTTTGTAGATGGATTCAAATTTTACCATGGCTCCTAAATTGAACCACTCCACGGTTCCTAAATTGTACTTGTTCAATTGGCTACATGAGATCTGCACCACCATTTGATATTTATGACGGTTGTTTGAATTAATATTTCATTTTTCTATTCAGTATAAGTATTGATGATTATTATTTGTAACATTAATGATATTTTAATGTTTTGGATATTTTACTTCAGAGTTTGTAAGAATGTTTAAACTTTGTTGTTGCATTGATTAAATAAGACAATAAAGAGTTTCTACTAATAAAGTCTTCTTTTTTTTTTTTAAACTGGTTAACTTTATATTGTAAAATAAATAATATTGATATAAAATATAAAGTAGGTAAATATTTGGATTTTTCGATATAATTGAATCATTTTAATTGTTATGGTACAATTTAGGGGTCTAGTGGTTCAGTTTAAGATACCAGTTTCCTTAATTTGACCGAATTACTACTTTTACCAAATAATTTTTTTTTACTAGTTGCCATTATCCCATCATATAATTGGATCGACATTATCTAGGGACTGTACTAAGCTACATTATGAGTATTATGTCATTAGTATATATTCCAAGAATTTGGTGATATGTGACATTATGTCAAAAGTGGTCCAATATATGTAGGTTATTCTCCCCTATGTCATGAAATGTGATATAATATGTTGTAATAGCTAATACGTTGAAATTCTCTCAGGGTCTTCCATAAAACAAATCTAATTTTTAGCCGTTTTAGCTCGAAATTTATAACTTTGACAAATAGACACATGAAATATTCACAGAATATTTAGTTAAATATTCCGTTTAAAAATAAATAATTAAAATTCAATAAAATACCTGTTTAAGAGGGGCTCCCATAAAAGATAATTTTTTGCTTAATAAATATTAAGTTGTATATTTCCTTCAACAATAAATAATTAAAATAAAATATATTTAGGGGAGCTACGATATGGAACCAGTCGTGCGCGAGTCCGACACGCACTTGCACGATTATTTATTTCTCTTGCTACACAAAGTTATTCAAAAAGAGTGAAGAGCCGATAAGGGAAGATTCAGACCTTAATTCTGAACAGTTTTACTAAGGATTCAACACGAAATCAGTAAAAAATCTGCCGTTACAGGTCTTTTGTTGAATCCCTGTTGTATCAATCCGGTTGCATTCTACAAAACCGAATTAAGACTTTTTGAAAATTATGTTAAATAGCGCAATACCTATAGTCTTAAAATCCATCTTAGAAAACTTCAAGATCTATCATTTTTTTACTGAAAATTGAATAAAACGTTTTCTACATAGCTATAGGTATGCTAAGTTTGTACTTTCCCGTTGTGAAGCATACTATGCTACTCATTTAGTTTATCTTTGAAGAGGACTGTGCAATGATAATATCGATCCTATCTGTAAAGTATAAGCATCCTATTTACTCGTATCTAGCTGTGAAGTGCAACGATCCACTTAGTGAGCGTTTATTATAAACATGGTGGTTGTGATTTATGAAAAATCATTATTCACCCTAGAAAAAACTGCAAAACTGACTATTATTTTTACTTCGTTACTAAGTTCCTGTGTGTTGAAGTGACAAACAACTGTAGTTTCGGTTTGCTTATAAACTCACACTGACCCCTCGGACTTAGATTAAGTATAAATTAGAGGTTTTCTGTGTTTTTTTGAAGAAATGGAATGAAAAAGCAAGCAGAGTGGGACTGACAAGGACTTCTTGTTTATATAGCCTATTTCTGTTTTTATTCTGGAATGATCAGTATTCTTAAATGCTTATTGTAAGTTTGTAAGTAACGTGGCTATGATGAAGAATGAGAAGATCCGTAGACAAATAAGAACAGTTCAAGGAATTAGCACGCCGAAGTGACAGTAGGCAAGGCACATAGTAGAATAGACGGCCGATGGTCAAGTTATTGAATTGAGATCACGTCCCGAACATTGCAGCGAAGGACGTCCACTATAAAGGTGGATCGATGATCTGATCAATAGATACTGCATAAAAGCGTTGGATACGTTTTGATGGATCAGCTAAATAGCAGCTCGAAGCTTTAAATTCGATTGAACGTCGTGCCTTGCGGCTAATCTAGGATAGTAAGCTTGTCGTTGTCGCTTCCAAACTAAAAAGCCTGGAACACAGGCGTAAAGTAGCGTGTCTGCGAGTGTGCGCTCGATCTCCACGTCCTGATTCCTTCATCTCCTTTCACAACAGAACAAACCGGAATCGCTTAAATACCATCCCTACATAGTCGACATACCACCTGCCCGTACTTAGCGATTCGCTTCATTCTTCATCATGCGGACCGCCAGGGATTGGAATACCCTGCCTCCGTCATTGTTTCCTGACAATTACTATTTGGATATCTTCAAGTCAAGAGTGAATAGGTATCTTCTAGATATACATACTTCATCTTCGGCAACAACTTTGCTTTCCGTCAGGCAAGTTGGTGGCCAAATGTAGCCTTATCTTGCATGAAAAATAAATAAAAACACACAAGCCGATTCCGAGAGTCTTATTGGAAATCCAAAATGGAGGTTACCTATGTCTAACAGTGGATGTCCTACAGCTGATACAATTCAATTCAAAATTATTTATTGTTACAAGATACACAATTATAGAATTGTTTTGAAGACAGTATTCCTCAAACTGGGTAGTTACGATAAAGCACCGGTTTCTTGGGGCCTAGGCATTTCCGTCATGTGACTACATAATTATATTAAAATAAACATTAGGTTACAAAATTTAATTTAATTTGAATCAATATTTTAAGTAACAAAGTGAGAAATTCGAACAGTATATAAATTCACAAAATTTGAATTGAGGTAACATAACGACAGTGTCGTAGATACTAAACACCCTGTAGATGTCTGTGACGTTGTTTTCGATATATAAATGTTATCATAACTGCATCATTCTCAGTTTGATATGCTAACAGGCAAAATGGAAAAATCTTGGATCATTGTCGTGATTTCAATAGCAGCATTTGTAAGCGGTACGTACATAGCAGACAATATTTTACTTCGTATTGGCTTAATTGTATCAAGCTGATATTTTAAAAGTTTCTTAAAATAAATGTGTTAAGTACTTTGATTGCGATATTATTTTAGATGTGGAAGCATATTAGGATGACAATTATAAATTGTAAATCCCCCATCTCCAAGGCTTACTACAATGTCTTGCAGATAAAAATCACCTCTAAATTTGACATTTTTTGTTAATGCTCCACTAAGGCACCAGGTACCGTGCGCTTTGCCAAAGAAGATCTTGTAAAACGGGACCAGACTGTGTAGGTAAAGTACTTAAAAATCCATTAAAATATGGGAAATAATTGCGCCGAGTAAAACAACCGCATTGAATGCTTAATTTGAATGGATTTTCTTATTTGATTTTTGTTCAAGGCCGCCATCACGCCGCCATATTTTACAAAAGATGTCAAAAGATCCGAACAAAATAAATTCCTTTAAATAAAGACTGTTGTGAAAGAAAATAATAGGAAAATCATTTTCCAAAACAAATAGAGCAAATAACTAAATACTGTACAAGGTATTGGCCCAAGCTCGATATAGCCATAGTCATTAGTCATAGTCATTTATTGATAACACTACTGTTACAAGTCAAATTTTAAATACAATTAGTTCAATACATACAAAACACTTCAATGTCATTTACATCGTATATTTTTGCATTATCTCTTATTAAACTTAGAATTAAAAATACTGATTTTTTTTTGGAAATTCGGCCTCTCTCTCTAACGCTGCTTCATTCTTGCTACTTTCAATAAGTAGTTGTTTATTTAAAATTTAAATGCAGAACAGTAAAATGTGATAGCAAATTACTATTTGATTTTGTGATAAAATAAGTAGCAGGCGCTTAGGTATTTGTTGATTTTAAACCAAACGAAGGAAAATTGTTTTCGATTAGTGCCGGTTAAGAAAGTAATATGTACATATTTTTAGGACGTGAGGAGTACTTCCACTCTGCCCCACCAAAGCGCCCCACTGGTGGGGCAGATTCCACTTCTTCATTTTTTGGAGTGGAATCTGCCCCACTCGTCTCATCTTGGTGGGGCAGATTCCACTCACTTTTTAGACCAGTGGAATCTGCCCCACCAGGGGTGTCGCGCGATTTTAAATTAAATTGGTAGTGTCATGAAGTGTGAAATTTGACTGCAAAATTTTAATCATTATAACGCCCCACCAAAAGAACAGATAAGTGAAGACACTGAATGCAAAAATTTATAGTATTTTTGTCGCGATTTAAATGTTTGAAAAAAATCTAATTAGGTACCTTAAAAACTGATACAAAATAGTAATGTATTTTGTTATGTAGAGGAAAGTGATTAAAATGTCTATTTTTATTAATCTTTAATGAAATCATGTATTTTTAACCCACGAAACGGAGGAGGTTATCATGTCGACGCGTTTATTTTTTAACCCCCGACAAAGAGAGGGGCTGTGTGTCTGTGGTATCGCAGCTCCCAAACGGATGTACTGATTTTCGTTTTTTTTTTTTTGTGTCATAGATAATTTTATCCCGAGTGTTCTTAGACATGTTTCATGAAAATTTGTTCAGCCGTTTGAAGATCCTCAGCTCTTTTCTAGTTGGTGAGGGGATCTGCCTACCTACGGTATGTCCTATCGATTCGAAATTTGGTACCGTATTACTTCAATGATGTTGAAAGGACATAGAGTTTACTTTGTGTCGGGGAGTATTTAAATTTTTTAATTTTACTATTATTATGAAAAGAAATTAGTGCATATTTTTTGCAAAGATTGATAATTGTTTTCTTATAGTAAAAAGCCTTGAAATTGGCCTCATATGGTTTTATTCATATTGGTTCAACATTTTTTGAACTATAACCTTAAAAAATACCACATCGATGACTATAGGTAATCTAAATATGCCATACATCGATTCGAGTAAACTATTCGAATTTCGTACGTAGCTTGGAATGCTCGAAATCGGTTGTGCTATTTTTTTTCGAAAAATAATTATTCCAGTTCAGTAGTTTATCTACCTAGTTATATGTAGGTAATATCTCGTCCTGTTACTGAAGTGTACCTACCTAATGTGTTCGCAAAATATGGAACTACCGACTTCCATCGTGTACCTACAGAATTCGAATAGTTTGCACGAATTTGATGTGACAAATTATTGTTGAAATTTATATCAAAACCGGATTGCGAATTTGCAAAAAGCCGATTGCGATAAAATTTAAAAGGGACCACGTCGGGAGTATATATTTCCTTTTGAAATGAAAAAAAGATTTTTTAAAATCCGTTTACACTTGCACACTGAACGTACACAAAAAAATACATGGGTACTAATTGTACCTCCTCCTTTTTTGAAGTCGGTAAAAAGTAGGGAGCTACACCACATTGAGTAGTGTAGCTACTTCAAGTTTAGTTTAGTGTTCCACTACTGAACTGGAATGAAATGAAACACAATATTCTGTTTCAGTTGACAGCTTACAATGCTACAGTTGCTACGACTGCCCTGCTACTAAGTTGAAAGATAGTGACCTAGTTACATGTGGAGCAAGTGACACAACTACCACCTCTACCACCACCACTACGACTACTGCTTCACCAGTTTCCCCAGGCACAAACAACACAGAACCAGGAACTAATACCACAATCCCCGGTACAAACAGCACTGAATCAGGAACCGGTGGCACAGGAACAAATGGGACTGAATCGGGTGGTACTAACTCAAGTAGTCTCGACGCTGGTGAATTCCAAATAACTCGACTTCGACGAGATGTTCATTCGAGCGTGGGATGCACTTGCTTTGTATGTATAAACTTTTTGTTATTTCTCGAGGAGGAAGAGGGGTTAACAGGAGTTCCCACATTTCCCCGCACGTCAATTTTCTCGCGTTGGATGTCTTCGAATTTTGAATAAATAAATTGAATTCGAACGACATCACTGGTCGGTATAGTAGTACTCATTCAACTGCAACCTTTGTAGTTAGGTATTCACTGTTCATGACATATCAATGATATCTTTAAGGTGAGAATGAATAGGTATCTTCGTGGTCTACATACTAGATATACCCTGATATATAACCTGGATAGTGATTCAACTTTTAGAGCTATACAGGGTTATCCAGAACTAATACTTACTAAGTACTACTTTTATTATGGGCCTGAATACGAAAAAAACGGCTGTTATACATTTATACATACATTTTGTCGATTCTGAGTTGTAATTTTGTACGAAAAAGCTGTTTTTTTTTTAATTCCGGGTTGGCCCGTTAGTAAAAGTTGTTCATAAAGATGGTCTCAATAATCCCCTTTTCGCTTAATACTGTGTAAGCAGATAACCTTGTAAGTAAGTTCGTATAGGCCGGGTGGCTAGCCCTGGCGTCAGAGTTTTTAGGCCGCCTGAAGGCCTCTGACATGGCTTAACGGTTAAAACAACCGGGACCTACAATTTAACGTGTCATCCGAGCAACGGATAACCCTGTAGAACTGCTTTCTTCACTATATTCATATCTATGTATTGATGATCCTGTATTTGCTTAATATTTTATCAATGTGTCGATTTCCAGGGTCTCGAGTGTGACTGTAGAGAAGAAGGTGCCGTTTCGAGGGCTTCCTTGTATGCAAACGTCACATACGTGTGCGTTAAAGGAACAGTTAAAGGTAAAAAAACACGTTTAAAACAGTGTCTTGCTAGTAAAAACTGTAAAAAGTTACTTAACTAGTGGACTCTACGATGAGTAGAAGACTAAGTCTTCTGATACCAATTTGTTTGGTATACTCGTAGTTATGTATGAGACAATGGCGTCACGGTTTCTTACAAACAAACATATTATTTAATTTGACATAATAGACCTTTAACAGTGATACATGACCCACAGGCTCCTGAACTAGTCTAAGAGTGAGTCTCAGGGAGTTCTCCATTTTAACATGAAAAAGCATACCCAAATGTAAAAAGAGTAGACTTAACTAATTTAGAAAAAAAAACGAAATCTTAAAAATTTGATAAAAAGAAATAGATTTTTTTTAAATAGTCGAATAATTTGTTTATTTACATAACTTGAGAAACATTGTCATACTTTACTACCTAAAATAATAATAGTACAATAATAATCGGGCAAGTACGAGTCGGACTCGCGCACGGAGGGTTCCGTACTGTGTGGGAGCCCCCCTTAAATATTTATTTTATTTTAATTTTATTATTTATTATTGAAGTGAATATAAAACTAAATATTCTGTGAAAATTTCAAGCCTGTTACCATTATTAATATAGAGCGAAAAACTTTTAAAAATTCAGGTTTCTTGTATGGGAGCACCCCTTAAATATTTATTTAATTTTCGTTTTAGTATTTGTTGTTATAGCGGCAACAGAAATACATCATCAATAAAAGTTTCAGCTGCCTCGCAATCATGGTTCATGAGATACAGCCCGGTGACAGACAGACAGACGGACAGACGGACATCGAAGTCTTAGTAATAGGGTCCCGTTTTTCCCTTTGGGTACGGAACCCTAAAAATTATGTACACAAAATAAAATACTTACTTACCTAAAATTATATTCGAAAACAACGGCTAAAACTCGAAAAATGACTGTGTCCTTATGGAAGGTTGCCAAGAAAACTGGCTATATTCCCGCGTTGAACTGCTAGAGAAATTATCTGCGCGAGGAATGAGCCAGCTTTTTGGTCACCAGCAGCGTCAATAAATTTTGGCGAAACTAAGTTAAATAATTTTTTTTGGGATGGACTCCTCTGACCCAAAGTTTCGACACCAAGCGGCAATAAAATTAAACTTTAACATCAAAAAAAAAAAATTACAAGCCAAAAGATTTTATACCTAATAAAGAAAACATTGAAAACTGAAAAATGAACACAATTTTGCAATGTAGATACGTTTCAGTGATACGTATTACGTATTCTTGATTTCAGATGCAAATGGCACAACTGTAATAGTCAGAGATTGCGCACATTCGACAATATGCGAGGACGCAGCAGCAGCCAACATCACCACTGATTGCCACACATGCTCCACAGACAAGTGTAATGGAGCTTACAAGACGCAGGGCCCCGTGTTTTCCTTGTTGTCAGTTCTTACACTGTTATTTGTTAACAAACATTAATGTTTAATAATTTAAATGTGTAGATTAAATTGGTAATTTGATGGAATTGATTTTTTACATTTAGTTTATAATTAAATATATTTGGCATCTAGTTTAATCTTATGTTAAGGAAAATTAGTAGAAAAAGATCAAATAAAAACTGACATAGATCTCTATTTTCATAATTTGCGATACCCCCATTTTTTGATTCGATCTAACAGACATACGACCAAAGAGGATAAAACGGTCAAAACAAGGCATTTGGTTGGTTGAAAAATAGGCTGCAGCGCTTAATTTTCACCTTGTATTTTATTTGTAAGAAGCGTATCAACCATATCCACACCATAATCAGAGAATCCGCATGTATGCAACAATACGTCAGGCAGCAGCAGCAGCCAACATCACCACTGATTGCCACACATGCTCCACAGACAAGTGCAAAGGAGCTTACAAGATGCAGGGCCCCTAGCTCTCGGTTTTTACACTGTTATTTGTTAACAAACATTAATGTCTATTGCAATTGTGTGTAAATTAAATTGGTTGATTTGATGGATTTTTTTACATTTAGGTTATAGTTATCACATCTGACATCTTATACCAAGGTAAATTAGTAGAAAAATATCAAATAACACCTGACACAGATCTACTATTCTCATGATTTGCGATTCCACATCCATTTTTAGGGTTCCGTACCCAAAGGGAAAAACGGGATCCTATTACTAAGACTTCGATGTCCGTCTGTCCGTCTGTCTGTCTGTCTGTCTGTCACCGGGCTGTATCTCGTGAACCATGATAACTAGGCAGCTGAAATCTTCACAGATGATGTAATTCTGTTGCCGCTATAACAACAAATACTAAAAACAAAATAAAATAAATATTTAAGGGGAGCTCCCATCCAACAAACCTGAACTTTTAGACGTTTTTCGCTCTATATTAATAATGGCATCAGGTAGATGCTTTAAATTTTCACAGAATATTTAGTTTTATATCCACTTCAATAATAAATAATAAAATTTAAAAAAATTGGTTGCCTGTAAAGTCGGTATACGGGCGAAAGTTTTACGTGACAACGACTTTGAGACGAATGAGACGAATGAGAGCGAGTGAGAGGCACGTAAGTGCCTCTCACTCGCTCTCATTGTGAGCGCATGAAGTGTGAGCGGAGCGTAACGCAGTTTCTTGAAGTGTCACCCGGCAAACCAATTTATAAGACGTTGTCACGTCAAAAAAAATTAAATATTAAAGGTGGTTCCCATACAGTACGGAACCCTCCGTGCGCGAGTCCGACTCGTACTTGGCCGATTATTTGAATCGATCTAGCAGAGAGCAACCTGCGACTGCGGCCTACTGCTCGACCAATCACTGAGGCCGTAGTGGCCTTTGCTTGGTTGAAAACTAGGCTGTAGCGCTTTTTTTGATTGAATGTACACCTTGTGTATTATTTATAAGAAGTGTCCGTAGTGAACACAGATCATGGAACAAGTTACCGGGGTTTACCTAATACTACCCAAGCTTTTTGGGTAAAGTCCGAACATTCAATGAATTGTAGTTTGTATTTGGCGTTTACCCATGAACGCTTAGGTTTACTCAACACTGGCTGGGTATTGTTAGGTGTTACATCATTTTAAACCCCCGACGAAAATGAGGGGTGTTATAAGTTTGACGTGTCTGTTTGTCTGTCTGTGTGTCTGTCTGTCTGTGACATCATAGCGCCCGAACCACTGAACCGATTTCAGTTTAGTTTTTTTTTGATGAAATGAGACTTAATCGAGAGTGTTCTTAGCTATGTTTTATAAAAGTCGATTAAGCCGTTTAAGAGTTATGGTGGGTTAAAGTGGGGATGGAAGAACCAACATTCTACAAATGTGCCCAAAATGGTTGTCAATTGAAAGTTTGTTGTCAAATATTTTTTTTGTGTCGGGGGTTTTTTAATTAGGTATATTATTGACCATGTGGCACAGCGGGGAGCAGTGCGCGCCGGGGGAACGCTCTGGGGAGTAGTGTTGAACATCGATAGTCGACTATCGCTAAACTCTGTACCCATAGTCAGAGAATGCTCATGTATGCAACAACAGCAGCCAACATCTCCACTGATTGCCACACATGGTCCACGTCCTCCACATACAAGTGCAAGACGCAGGGCCCCGCATTCGCCTTACAGTTGGTTCTTACACTGTTATTTGTTCACAAACGTTAATGTTTATTTCAATAGTGTAAGTTAATTTTTTTGTATTGATAGACTTGTTTTTTATTTTAGATTCAGTTTATAGTTATTCTGTTTGTAAGGGATAAAGGAAGGGATCCACGCTCTGGCTCATACCCAGGTATGAGCCAGAGCGTAGCAGAGCAGAGCAGAGCGTTGTGGCCAGGGCAACATTAGGGGGTGGCCTGTTATACCTACTAAAAACCTGAGATGTTCCCGCCTCTGCGCCATATGTCGGGGCTCCGGGCACGCTTCTGCACCCCTCCGCAGCCCCGACAGCCATAATTTGCTCCTGAATGTAGGAAAGAACAATTTCTTGTATAATCTTCACTAAATCACAGTATTGTTAAAATCATATTGGAATTGATACAGATCTTCCACTTTTTGTTTTCTTCTTATTTCTGTTTCGATCTTCCAGAGATTGCGAGTACATATGTCCCGCTCCTCCTATAATCTGAAACGGAAAACCGCCGACTGACCTGCAACATTTCGTCGTAACGTAACGTTACGTTACGACGAAATGTTACAGGTATATAAAAAATGACTATTTTATGGGACCCCTCTCATCCACTACATTATAAAAATAAAAAAAAGCAAGACGCGTGGGTCGATTTGGCTTCATTACAAGAAACTGAAGTGGAAACTTGTAAGAAAAAAATCACAAGTTTATTAGCTTCTCTGAGGAGAGAAAAACAAAAAATATATTTATATATTTTATTTTCTGTTTTTGTACAAGTTTGAAATCCAATCACGTTTTCTTTTTCTTCCTTTTTTTGGAGTAAGGAATAATTTAGTAAAATCACAGAACCCAGAAACACGACTTCCTTATCTGACATTTTGATTACCAATAGCGGGGCGCAGTCGAGCACTATGTTCGCCATGAGCAAGGGTCAGGTCAGTCAGGTAATGCCGTAACGCAACACGCTCGCTTTGAAAGTTACGTTACGGCCAAATGCTCATGTCAGTCGCCAGCTGAAGACTCAAGTAACACGTGTTCTGTGCATACAAAGGCTAAAATAAAAACTGACTCAGATGGTAACATAAATACCTAGAGTTCGATAACAGGGGGGAGATAAGTTGAGAAAACGTCATTTCTATTATTGTAGCATGTGACGATAACGGTCCCAAACATGATATCATATCCAAACCGGTCGCGTTATTAGTTTGAACTACTTATATCTAGATTTAGTATCAAAATTTTACTTGATGGATTTATAGCATGGCATTAGGCTAGAGACATTTAGAATAAGGCTACGTTTCTACTGGAGATGTGTGATGATGCGTAGCGATAGATGTACTTGTGAGGGCCAATTGAATATCTTTATTTATACCTACTATGTGAACTCGTTTTATATTCGATCAATTTGTTAGTATTAGTACTTCTTTAAAATGTATTATTTGTCTAGTGATTTCTTTGCATGCCGAAAGGTCGGATATGGCGGCTCTTTGTTACTTTTTTCTGTAAGATCTTAGTTGTACCCATATGCGCAAGAATAAATGATTTATGATTTATTTATGTGCCCCAGCGCTGCAAGTATAAAGCGATTCTATATTTAAAAAAAGTAATCGGCCAAGTGCGAGCCGGACTCGCGCACGAAGGGTTCCGTACCTTATAGAAGCCCCCTCAATATATTTTATTTTAATTATTTATTTGTGATGGGAATATACAACTTAACATTCTGTCAATATCTATTTAATATTCTGTCAA
Organism: Hypomecis atomaria; assembly: GCA_964007245.1. NCBI lineage: Eukaryota > Metazoa > Arthropoda > Insecta > Lepidoptera > Geometridae > Hypomecis > Hypomecis atomaria. The sequence continues at coordinate 7,950,329 of OZ023299.1, forward strand.
TATTTCAATCATCGTCCTGTTGCCGTTATTAATATCGAGGAAAAAAATCTTAAATATCTTTTTAGGGTTCCGTACCCAAAGGGTAAAAACGGACCCTATTACTAAGACTCCGCTGTCCGTCTGTCTGTCACCAGGCTGTATCTCATAAACTGTTATAGCAAGAAAGCTGAAATTTTCACAGATGATGTATTTCTGTTGCCGAAAGCGGCAAACAAATAGGTGCTAAAAAAAGAATAAAGTTAATATTAAAGTTAATATACAACAAACCTGAATTTTTAACCGTTTTTCGCTCGATATTAATAATAGTAACAGGTAGATGCTTGAAATATTCACAGAATATTTAGTTGTATATACAATTCAATAAGAAATAATTAATTTAAAAAAAAAACAATATTTATATTCAAGGGGGGCTACCATACGGTACGGAACCCTGCGTGCGCGAGTCCTACTCGTACTTGGCCGATTATTCATTTTAATTATTTCATTTTGAAGTAAATATTCAACTAAATATTCTGTGAATATTTCAAGCATCTACCTGTCACCGTTATTGATATCAAGCAAAAAACGGCTTAAAATTCAGGTTTGTTGTGTGGGGGGGTTTGTCCCCTTAAATATTTATTTTATTTTGTTTTTAGTATTTGTTGTTGTTATATTGTAATTTTTTAGGGTTCCGTACCCAAAGGGTAAAACTAACCTATTACTAAGACTTCGATGTCCGTCTGTCTGTCTGTCACCAGGCTGTATCTCATGAACCATGATAGTCAGACAGCTGAAATTTTCACAGATGTTGTATTTCTGTTGCCGCTATAACAACAAATACTAAAAATACAATAAAATAAATGGGCTTCTATACAACAAACGTGATTTTTGAGGAGTTTTTTGCTCGCTAAAAATCACGGCATGAGATTTGGGGCTAAGAGTCCTCCAACATGGTACGAAAACCTTCGTGCGCGAGTCCAACTAGCACTTGGCCGTTTTTTTCTGTTTTTAGTATTTGTTGTCAACAGAAATACGTCATATGTGAAAATTTCTACGTTCTAACTATCACGGTTCTTGAGATAAAGCTCGGTGACGGACAGACAGACAGACGGACAGCGGATTCTTAATAATAGGATCCCGTTTTTACCCTTTGGTTACGGAACCCTAAAAAGGCTACAACAAACAAACAAGAAAATGAGACCAAGTGAGCATGATTAGAAGATTTTTAAAGATAAATTTAATCGCGCAGTGAGTCATTATTTAGAGATACATATTATATTCTGAAACCGTCATAAATAAATAAAAAAATATTGCAAAATCTGGTGCATCATGGTGTAAATACACTTTTAGTGAAATAACGTATATTATTGTCCATCTGATAATAAAAGTACAAAACGTGTATGTTCCGTATCATACTCGTACTGGTGATTACTCTGATTACCCTTCGTGCAATCAACGATATCCACCATCCATCAGCCATAAGAAGTCCACTGCTGGACATAGGCCTCCCCTATGGATCTCCAATAAGACCGGTTGGAAGCGGCTTGCATCCAGCGTGATCCTGCGGTCTTAATGAGGTCATCCGTCCACCTTGTGGGTGGACGTCCTACGCTGCGCTTGCCGATACGTGGTCTCCACTCGAGAACTTTCCGACCCCATCGGTCATCAGTCCTCCGCGCTATGTGCCCTGCCCATTGCCATTTCAACTTGCCAATCCGTTGGGCTATGTCGGTAACTTTGGTTCTTCTACGAATCTCCTCATTTCTGATTCGATCTCGCAGAGAGACTCCGAGCATAGCCCTCTCCATAGCTCGTTGGGCTACTTGGAGCTTACTAATAAGGCCCATAGTGAGAGACCACGTTTCTGTGCCATAAGTCATCACTGGCAACACACACTGGTCGAAAACTTTCGACTTGAGGCACTGAGGTATGTCGGACGAGAAGACGCTACGCAATTTTCCGAACGCTGCCCAGCCGAGTTGGATTCGGCGATTGGCCTCTTTCTTGAAGTCGGACCTACCTAACTGGACTACTTGTCCTAGGTAGACGTACGAGTCAACGACTTCAAGAACCGAGTTCCCAACAGAGATCGGGGTGGGTACAACATGGGAATTACACATGACTTTCGTCTTGTCCATGTTCATCTTAAGACCCACCTGTTGAGAAACCCGATATCCACACTATCCTCGAATTATTAATCCATAGACATATTATTATATTAAGGGCCTGCGGGACAATTCTCAACCAATCTCGTTACTAAGGTGACACGTTCTTGAACCTGTCTCGTTTTTTGACAGTTTTGAGCTGTCGGAACTGTCAGAAAAACGAAAGAGGTTCAAGAACGTATCACTTCAGTAAAGAGATCGGCTAACATAAATAGGTTCTTATTATGAGTTTGTCGAGTTTTTGACGCGTTTGATAGATTTAACGTAAACTACAATAAAATATAGTTAAGCTAACTATAATAGGCGGATAAGAGTTACATTAATTGTAATTAACACTAGCTCTAGTATGCGCGTAAAATTTTACGTAAACTATAATAGTAAAGCTGTAGTTAATGTAGTTTAGTTTAACTCTTATCCGCTTAACTAAAATACAGGGTTAATTCATCCTGCAAACCTTATAGGTACATTAGCAAACAGTTGCAGTGATTATTATAGCATGATCAACTAAATAGATATAAATTACATTTAATTATTTATATGTGCTAAGGTTTAATGTAGATTTTTTTGGTAAATAAATCTTTTTGTATTTGTATTTTGTGTATTTGTAATTCGTTAACTCTATCAAGCGCGTAAATGAATGATAAATAAGTAAATAAATAAAATTCCTATATTTCGGGCTACAGCGCCCATACAAAACAATTCAAATTAAATCAAACTGAAACAATAAAACAAAGTTACCGATTAACATATTCATACGTATCTATTTTAGTAATGACAACTGTTTCCTATAAATAGCACTGGGCAAAAGCACAAACAGCTTTACTAATAAACTCGGACTTAGGTACTAGGTACTTTGGAGGTAAATAGTCTGTGTTTTGTCTTTTTCGTTCTTTGACAATTTTTATTCATTTGTATAAGCTAAAACACGGCTACTCCTTAGTAAATCTATGTTTAGTAATAAAGATGTATAACTATGTTATTTTTTTTTAAATAAAATTAAAATTAATCATTCATTAAGCTTCACTGTGAAGTTGGTTTTTACTGACAAAATGTTAGTTGCACATTGAAAGCTGCATATCAAAGTAAAAGGTGCATATCAAAGTACATTGTATGTACACAGACATTTAATAGTAGATTATGTACCAAGAGAACCAAGTGTTGTCTAAGATTTATTTCAATTAAATTTAAATAATATTCCAACTGAAAAATCCTTACTTAATATTATAAATCCGAAAAGTTTGTTGGTTTGTTGGTTTGTTACTCTTACACGCACCAACGGAGCAACGGATTGACTTGATTTTTGGCATGGACATAGTTTAAAAGGCGGAAGGAGCTTTAGGATACTTTTTATCCCGAAAAATTGCATAGTTCCTGTAGGACAGGACAAAAACCATCGAAAGCGAAACTGTCGCCACTATCACAAAGACGCTAAGTGATTAATTCCTCTATGACGCTAAAATGGACTAACGAAACATCACAGCCAAACGTAATTAGATGACAGGTGACATTGTATGCAGACTTTTATAAATCACAAGTAGCATGGCAAGGGGACAAATTGTTTTTCCACCATTATATCCCCTTGAAGAGGAAATAAAGTATGGATTGAAAATGACAACTGACATTAAAATTGGATAAAATGTTATTTTCTCTCTGCATGCTACATGTTACTATGACGTTCAATACCAGGCCGTCATTTTGTCTGACATTAAGAGCCTGGTTGGTCTGTAATTTTCCATACAAATGTATTACGCTATTTTCTTCCTGGAAAATACTTATAGAGCTTCAATTTTTTGTCATAAAATTAAATTTTGCTGTTTAGACTACTCTGTCTTTTCTTTTTCTTGATAAATTAATTAGCAGGTAAAATATGACCCTTCAAAACCACAAAAAAATTCACCATTATTACCGACGTCTTTAGAGACCTACCAGAAGAGACTAAACAATATCTAACAAAATATAAAATGACAGAATCATGAACACATTTTTTTTTTAAATTTTGACATAAAAAAGTACTTGATTGAAATAGTTTTTGAAGAAGAAAACAGCGTAATACGAAACGTTGTCTCGCCAAGTTTTTTGTAGGTATAAATCGCTCTGAGCTGCAATTGTCCCTATCGCACGATGCGGGGGTAGGGTCGAGGTAAGGGAGGTTCAAACCTATACGTACACAAGCACTAGGGATGTAGTGATAGTCGATATTTTTGTCGATGCTCTAGTGATGTCCATCGATATCGATGTTTATTAAAAATATTAGTTATTTTTTTCAATCTTATGATTTGACCGCAGTATGTTTGTTACTTTTGAAGATAAGATTTTATCTATGGAATATAGACGTTTAGTTGCTACGACATATAGCAGCGATTATACAGAACATCGTGTTGTATCCGCAGACATCTAAATGAGTTAGGCACAGAATAACCAATTAGCATAGTGCCCAAGTAATCCGGTAAGGCTCAATTCTACGAAAGCATAATTCTATGAAGGCCCAATTCTCAAAATGGCAACATAATTTTGATTAGAAATTTTCTAAAAAAATCACACATTAATTACTAATAAGAGCTTACCGGTACCTAAAACAACCTCCTTTGGCGAGTTAAGTACATCATAACTTTTACTATGGGACCGACCAGAGCCGAATCCGCGAGAAATTTCAACTATACCATAGAAAAAGTCCGTTGATAATGGACAAAGTGTATGGAACAGCTAGTTTTTATCGCCAATTCGGAGTTAGTTGCTCCCATAGTAAAAGTTGTTCTTTTTAAACCTTAACAATCGCTAATTATTGCGCATGTGTGCACAATGCCGACACCGCGTGGCGTAGTGGTAAGCACAGGCGTGCACGTGGGAGGCATGAGGTTGGCGGGCGGCTGTGCCCCGCGGCGTCTTGTCTCTCAAACTCAATTTATATATTGCAACATATGAAATTTACATGCGGTTTTTAGTTAACATGTTTTGTATAGTTATACATATGACCCTATAAGGGTATGGCAATTTTATTATTTGTTTTAGAACGATTTATTATTACGTTTTCTAGATTAACGTTAAAAAATTCGTCTAATTTATAATAACACTTCGATAATAGGAAAATTTTTAGTTGTTTTATGAAACAGTTTTATCTTTCGATATCTTTTAAATTATTTGGCAATTTACTAAATATTTTTATAGCCATAGAATTTGGGCTAGAACTTGTGCATTGTTCTCTCTGGCCCCTGCGCATACGTATATTTTGCCTTTTGCACAGCATTCTGCGCCTAACTTTTCATCCGCCGACTTGTGTGGCGTGGATCGTAGGTGAGATTCATTCGAGAAAACAGCCCCATCGGCTATCCGTCCATTGAACTACGTGCCTTGCCCTCTGTCATTTTAACTTGCCAATCCACTGAGTTTTGCTGAAAAGTTCAAATACTTTGAAGTGTTTCAATCAGTTTGTCACTACCTATTTTGTAGATATTCTATCCTGTATTTCTATGGTGTGTGCCCTATCCACTGCTGCTTTAATTTGCTAATTGTTATAACTTTTTTTTAACGTATTTAAATTAGAACCAAAGTATGACAAGCAGTTCTCCAAACAGTAAGCCTAGCATCTGATCTGTTTAATTGAATTCTCAATTCAATTAAACAGATGCGAGGTACGAGTACACTTCGCTGTGATGCGCTAATTATTGTGCATATGTGCACCATGCCGACGCTGCGTGGCCTAGTGGAGTGCACGGACGCAGGGAGCGCGCAGGAGGCATGAGTTTGGCGGGCGAGTGTGCCCCTTTCTGGCTCCCGCGCATACCTATTTTGCCTTTTGCGCAGCGTTCTGCGCCTAACTTTCCATCCGCCGACTTGTGTGGCGCGGATTATACGTGAGATTCATTCGAGAAAACAGCCCCATTGGCTACCCGTTCATTGAACTATGTGCCTTGCCCTCTGTCATTTTAACTTGCCAATCCACTGAGTTTGGAGAGAGCTTAAAAGTTCAATTAGGATTGCTTTAAATTTTATTTTATTTTATTTATTCATACACAAAACAAATCACAATCGTTACAAAAGTTCAACTTAAATATAATTATATTATGGTCTGGATTGTAATTCAAATATATGTGTACACAGAAAAAGTAATTGAATGAGTGCTTTAAATGCTTTAATCAGTTCATATCTACCTACTTTGTAGATGTTCTATCCTGTATTACCTACTATGGTGTGTGTCCTACCCACTGCTGCTTTAATTTGCTAATTGTTTTAGTTTTTTTAAACGTGTTTAAAGTATTACCAAGGTATGACAAGCCGTTCTCTAAACAGTAAACCTCGCATCTGTTTTATTGAATCCTCTATTATTTTTTATACTATGGAACTAATAGCGGAATGAAAATATGGTACGAGTAGGTACCATATAAAAGGCCAGACGTTTTAGATGTGCAGGTATACAGTAATATAACGAGACCCTATTACTAAGACTCCTCTGTCCGTCTGTCTGTTGGTCACTAGGCTGTACCTATCTCATGAACCGTAATAGCTAAACAGTTAAAATTTCCACAGATGATGTATTTCCGTTTCCATTATAACAACAAATACTTACTAAAAATAGAATGAAATAAATATCGACTTCAACTGTGTACAGAATTCGCGCGGATCGATGTAGCATTTTTCACATTATTGTTGATTTATCAAATATGGCTCAGCCGATTTCAAGAATATTTAAATGGGACCAACTTCGACGTATACCCTTTCCAATAAAAAAAATATACGCGTCAAATTGCGTACCTCCTCCGTTTCATCGGTCAAAAAATAGAATAAAATAAATATTTATTCATACAACAGATGTGAGTTTTTGCACGATAATTATTAATAATCACAACAGGTAGACGTTTAACATATTCTCAGAGTAGTTAGTAATATATTATATCAATTTAAAAAACAAATAATTGAAATAGGAGTACATAATTGGCTCCCATACGGTACGAACCCTTTTAAGCGCGAGTCCATATTTATTTTAGTTTGTAGAAGAACTATGTTAGATATTTAAATAAAAAATAATTAACTTAAAATTAGAAAGAAGTGATTTCAGTCAAAATATATAATGTAAACTGCAACGCTTACAGAAATCAAATAGCCAAATTGCTACTTTTACTCCCTGCTTTGGGTTCAAGATCAATTGTTTATGATGTTAGTTGGGTACATTTTATGTTTTTGTACAACAATAATAAAATAATTTGAAAGAAAATAAACAAGCCTATAAAAAAATAACCTATTTCACAAATAATGTCGCTTCCTAATGGCAGAAAAATAAATAATCATTGGCAGGATTAGTTTTGTTTGCTTTCCGCCATACCTACTAGGAAACTAGATTATACGTAGAATACGCGTAAGAAAGCTCTACGTACGGCCAAAATCAGGAACAAATTCTATGCTGCCAGGGAATACGGAATGCTAGTGAAATAACGTACGTGGCGCCACGACTCGCGCGCAGAGTTATCTTGTGCGCACTCTACGTAATATCATATTTTGCTACAATTCAAAATCAAATTTCGGTCGGCCACGCTGGTTCTTTGAGGCGCGGGCGGGGTGCGGCGACAGTTCGAGCGCAGTACGCACACAAATACAATTGCATCACACACACATTGAAGCTCCCTGGTTTGGGGGCATCGCGACGGCAATAGTTTAGTCCAAATACCTATTTCTCAATTTCTTCGTCACTAGGCTACCCTCTTAAAAATATTTTTAAATCTTCTATCATTAGAGGTTTAACATGTTTCTTTATTCTACCTTTACGGTACAGAATCATCATACTTTAATATTATCAATCCGAAAAGTTTGTTGGTTTGTTCCTCTTTGACGCAGCAACAAAGCAAAAGATTGACCTGATTTTTGGTATGGATACCTATGGTTTAAAAGACAGAAAGTGATAATAGAATACTTTTTTATCTCGAGAAAATTTGTGATTCCCATGGGATAGGACAATAACTGTTTCTCAGCAATGGAGCAACGGATTGACTTGATATTTGGGGTGGGCATAAGTTGGAAGACGGAAAGTGACATAGGATACTTTCCATCCTGAAAAAATTGTGGTTCCCGTAAGACTTAACAATAAATTTTTCTCAGCAACGGAGCAACTTGCCTTGGCTTATTGCATGAATATAGTTTGAAAGACGAAAAGTGACATAGGCCACTTTTTATCGCAAAAACTTTAACAGTTCCCGTAGGATAGGATAATAATTGGCCAAGTGAGAGTCGGACTCGCGCACGAAGGGTTCCGTGCCGTATGGGAGCCCCATTCCTCTTGCCGTTATTAACAGCGAGCAAAAAAACTCCTAAAAATCACGTTTGTTGTATGGGAGCCCCCCTTAAATATTTATTTTATTCTATTTTTAGTATTTGTTGTTATAGCGGCAACAGAAATGCATCATTTGTGAAAATTTCATCTGCCTAGCTATTACGGTTCATGAGATACAGCCCGGTGACAGACAGACAGACGGACATCGAAGTCTTAGTAATAGGGTCCCGTTTTTACCCTTTGGGTACGGAACCCTAAAAACTAAGTGAGCGGGCTACGGTAGCAGCCGTCTAAGCGCCAGAAATAACCTGTCATGTCAAGTTTAGGACGTTCCTACATTTTTCGCACTCCTTCGCGGCACTCAACAGCGCTAGCCCAGACTCGGGCTCCATAACGGAGCTTGCGCTCTCGCCATAATGACGGAGTGTTTCGGAGCACAAGACACATCGTCATCCACCACTCGGGACTAACCAGTACTGAACGTCAGACAGCATTCCAACGCCCTGGCCCCAGTGCAGCGGGTCAGTCATAGTAGCCCAGCGCCTGCCTCTTCAACTGCAGAGGGCAGTGAGAACGGCCATCGCGATACCGACACCTCTCTTCCCCTGCAGCCCCACTGCGTCTGCCAACACGTTGACGGAAAGCGGAAGGTAGGGTAGGTGGCGGCACCCACACCACCAGTTACATTTATCCCACCGCGGCCCCTAATCCTCGGCTGTCATATCAGAGTCCAGGAAGCAGCCTTGCTTTATGAAACTAAGAAAGGTTATTCCCAGCAAGTAACTGGAGATAGAGAGACAGAAAAGAAGCCACACCCAGCGCAGCAGGAGGAGCTGCAGTTCATATGCCTGGTAGACGGAGCAGCACTAGAGCAAAATATTAACCGAGAAATTAACATATTTACAGACGGCAGCAAAATTAAAGGGAAGGTTCTGAGATCAGTACCCGCAAGCTGAAATTGGCCGATTGGTGCTCCGTGTACCAGGCCGAGTTATTGGCACTTCTTTAGGCTACCGAAAAAGCAAAAATCTTTTGTGACTCCACTGGAAACGGTAGTTGGCGTATCTTCCCTCCATCCCTTAGCAGTAAATTCAAAGCTAACATAAAGTTACTACCCACACAAAATAAAATAGTGAAACTTTATTGGATTAAAGCGCATGCGGGGATGGAGAGAAATGAGAGAGCGGACCAGTTAGCAAAGGAAGCAGCACTGCACTCGAAGTGCAGACCTATTTACGATAACTGCCCCGTTTCATTCGTCAAGCGAGAAATCCGAAAGGACTCTCTTGACGAGTGGAACCGGCGGAAGAATGGACACACAGCGGCGGTAACCAAAACATATTTTCCAGATGCAAGGGCGGCATACAAGATCGTAAGAGAAATAGAACCAGTGGGAATCATAACTCAAGTGCTGACGGGGCATGGTGAGTTTTCCCAATACTTACATCGATTTAAGTTGAGGGAAAGCCCATCGTGCATCTGTGAACCCACAAAATTGATATTTGTCGGTTAGGTTAGGTTTCGCAGCCAACATAAACATAAGCCAAAATCAAAATATAACGCGGGCGAAGCCGCGGGTAAAAGCTAGTAATTAATAATTCTTTTTTTACAACATAATACAACACTAATTACATATACTACTACTACATAAAAGCAATTGAAATTTTATTGTAAAAGTATTGTTTTCAGTTTTAAAAATAAAATATGTAAGCAAATAAAATGTTTATTATGGAAATTAGGTCCCAACTGTGAAGGCGCCATCGTAAATTTAATAGCAACGTAAAAAATGTTCTCTCTATCGAATGCCTAAAGAGAAAAAGAAACAGAAATAGTCTAATTAGCTATTATAATTACGATGGTGTCTACATAATTGGGCCTATTAAATATATTATTTTAGATATCGTTTATAATTTGACCAATTTTTTTAAGCTTAAAAAGTACATTCATTTAAAACTCCTACTCAAAAACTTAAAATCCGTTTTAACAGGCCAAGATAAGTTTTAAGAAACATTTAGATCACCACGTCTATATAATGTAACATTTCGATGTATTTGACATTAAGAATAAATTTATAGCAAGTGTTTGTTTCACTGGAAGACTCTGATAATAATAATCGCAGATAAAAATAACAAAATGAATTCCATGAACGCATACCTACCTTACAAGCCGTGGTGGTTTAGTGGTAGTGACACCAGCCTAGAAATCGCGAGGTCGTGGGTTCAAATCCCGGTCTCGTACAAATGAGTTCTTTGGAATGTATGTACGGAATTTCACACCACTGGCTTTTCGGTGAAGGAAAACATCGTGAGGCAACCTGTATACGTCTGTAGAAGACATTCGATGGCGTGTGTGTTTCCACCAACCCGCTGTGGACCAGCGTGGTGGTCATGGCCCAATCACCCTTCGTGGGTAGGCCTACGTCCTACAGTGGACTATTAAAAAGCTGGTACAGTGGTGCAGTATACCTACCTTCAGCAAAGTGGGCCCTATCGTACTGTAGTAATAAAGGGTTAAGTCAACCCTACTTAATACTGAAAAGCCAACGGGTATAATAATGTAGTGTTTTAAAACGCACATGATTTTTATTTATCCGTATACTTACTTACCTAAATTAAAATACAACATTTTTGAGGAAAACCCTTTTTTGATAGGTACTAAATTAATTTGGAATGATAGTTATAAAAACGATTTCGATGAGAAAACAGCAAAGAGGCTTTTACCATTATATGTTTATGTAATATTTGAATTAGGTACACGAAGCAACAGCTGACCATTTGAACAAAATATTAGCTTGCAAGTTGAAATGGCAGTGGGCAGGGCACATAGCGCGGAGGACTGATGGCCGATGGGGTCGAAGGGTTCTCGAGTGGAGACCACGTACCGGCAAGCGCAGCGTAGGACGTCCACCCACAAGGTGGACGGATGACCTCATTAAGACCGCAGGATCACGCTGGATGCAAGCCGCTACCAACCGGTCTTATTGGAGATTCATAGCGGAGGCCTATGTCCAGCAGTGGACGTCCTATGGCTGATGGATGGATGGATGGATTAGCTTGCATAAAGTTTAAATTAAATACTAACTGTATGTTTACCTTGTCTACTTTTTAGCATTTTTTTGGTAGAGTTTGGTATCGTGTACCCGGTGTATCGCACCCTTTACTAGATAATAAAAGTGGGTCACAGTGATGGGCTCTACACAGCTGTCAACAAAATTAATATAATGAACCTAGTTAACGGAATAAATAATAACATGCATTGCAATACCATATATAATAAATAAAATAAAAAATAAACCATTTGTTTCAGGCACATACACACAATCCAGACTGACAGGCAATTCGTGGGTTGATCTATGTTCGGCAGTGGACTATTAAAATAGCCGGTACAATATAGTACAACGCGTTATAATGCCTATGACTAATTCAGAGTATCACTATTGTAATACTGTTTCTAGTCCTGGAACGAGTCGGCCTCGCGACTAAAACTTTTTCCACTACTTCATTAGTACATCCTGGGGTACGAAAATTTACTTAAGAGCGTCGCCTAGTGACAAAGAAATTGAGAAATAGGTATTTGGACTAAACTATTGCCGTCGCGATGCGCCCAAACCAGGGAGCTTCAATGTGTGTGGTGATGCAATTGTATTTGTGTGCGTACTGCGCTCGAACTGTCCGTGTGTGTGTCGCACCCCACGCGCGCTCCAAAGAACCAGCGTGGTCGACCGATATTTTATTTTGAATTGTAGCAAAGTATGATATTACGTTGAGTGCGCACAAGATAACTCTGCGCGCTATTTGATTTCTGTAGGCGTTGCAGTTTACATTGTATGTTTTGACTGAAATAACTTCCTTCTAATTTAAAGTTAATTATTTTTATGGAAATATCTTACATAGTTCTTCAGACTAAAATAAATATGGACTCGCGCTTGAAAGGATTCGTACCGTATGGGAGCCAATTATGTAATTCAATTAAATTATTTGTTTTTAAAATTGAAATATTATATTACTAATTACTCTAAATATATTTCAAGCGTCTACCTGTTGTGATTATTAATAATTATTTTGCAAAAACTCACATCTGTTGTATGGTATGAATAAATATTTATTTTATTCTATTTTTTGACCGATGAAACGGAGGAGGTACGCAATTCGACGCCTATATTTTTTTTATTGGAACGGGTATACGTCAAAGTTGGTCCCATTTAAATTTTATTGAGATTTCATTTGGCTGAGCCATTTTTCATAAATCAGCAATAATGTGAAAAATGCTACATCGATCCGCGCAAATTCTGTTCACAGTTGAAGTCGATATTTATTTCATTCTATTTTAGTAATTTTTTGTTGTTATAATGGAAACAGAAATATATCATCTGTGCAAATTTTAACTGTTTAGCTATTACGGTTCATGAGATAGGTACAGCCTAGTGACCAACAGACAGAAGGACAGAGGAGTCTTAGTAATCGGGTCTCGTTATATTACTGTATACCTGCACATTTTAAACTTCTTGCCTTTTATATGGTACCTACCATGTTTTCATTCCGCTATTAGTTCCATAGTATAAAAATTATAGAGGATTCAATAAAACAGATGCGAGGTTTACTGTTTAGAGAACTGCTTGTCATACCTTGAACACGTTTAAAAAATTGAAAAAATTAGCAAATTAAAGCAGCAGTGGGTTGGACATACACCATAGTAGGTAATACAGGATAGAACATCTACCAAGTAAATAGATATGAACTGATTAAAGCATTTAAAGCACTTCTAATTGAACTTTTAACTTTTAACTTATAACTTTTTGTTCGTAGATTTTATAACGGGAGAAGCCATTGGCTCTGAGATACAGTTATTAACTAGTTCAGAATCAATGGACAAGTGAATATGGTTAAAAGTGTTTTAAGGCAAATAAAGTTATTTTGTATTTGTATTTTAAGCTCTCTCCAAACTCAGTGGATTGGCAAGTTAAAATGACACAGGGCAAGGCACATAGTTCAATGAACGGATAGCCAATGGGGCTGTTTTTTCGAATGAATCTCACGTATAATCCGCGCCACACAAGTCGGCGGATGGAAAGTTAGGCGCAGAACGCTGCGCAAAAGGCAAAATATAGGTATGCGCGGGAGCCAGAAAGGGGCACACCCGCCCGCCAAACTCATGCCTCCCGCGCGCTCCCTGCGCCCGTGCACTCCACTAGGCCACGCGGCGTTGGCATGGTGCACATATGCACAATAATTAGCGCATCACAGTGAAGTGTGCCTCGCATCTGTTTAATTGAATTGAGAATTCAATTAAACAGATCAGATGCTAGGCTTACTGTTTGGAGAACTGCTTGTCATACTTTGGTTCTACGAGTACTTTCAATACTTACGTTTAAAAAAGTTAAAACAATTAGCAAATTAAAGCAGCAGTGGGTAGGACACACACCATAGAAATACAGGATAGAATATCCACAAAATAGGTAGAGACAAACTGATTGAAGCACTTCTAAGTAATTGAACTTTTCAGCAAAACTCAGTGGATTGGCAAGTTAAAATGACAGAGGGCAAGGCACCAATGGAATCGGCAGATGGAAAGTTAGGCGCAGAATGCTGTGCAAAAGGCAAAATATAGGTATGTGCAGGGGCCAGAGAGAACAATGCACAGTTCTAGCCCAAATTATATGGCTATAAAAATATTTAATAAATTGCCAAGTAATTTAAAAGATATCGAAAGAGAAAACTGCTTCATAAAACAACTGAAAATTATCCTATTATCTAAAAGCTATCATACATTAGACGATTTTTTTAACGATAATCTAGAAAACGTAATAATAAATCGTTCTAATATAAATAATAAAATTGCCATACCCTTATAAGGTCATATAACTAACTAACTATATAACTATACAAAACATGTTAACTAAGAACCGCATGTAAATTTCATATGTTGCAATAAATGAATTGAGTTTGAGAGACAAGACGCCGAACACACCCGCCAACCTCATGCCTCCCGCGTGCACGCCTGTGCTTACCACTACGCCACGCGGCGTCGGCATTGTGCACACATGCGCAATAATTAGCGAATTACGGCGAAGTTTCATCTGCGGCTAACATCTCATCCGCCGACTTGAGTGGCGCTATCTATACTGGCAAGCGCAACATAGAACTTATTTATTTTATTAGATCTACATTTATTTATTTTGTTGTGTTTGTAATGTGACTGATTATGTGTTTTTTAATTATTTAATGTTGAGTCTTTGATACTTGAATAATTTAATAGAACGTTTTTCACTTAGGTAGGTGGACTAAAGATAATTATACTTATACGTTACAGTTATTACACGATTTTAGAGAGCATGTGATTTTCCTGATTAGAATCATTATTTCGCTTTAGGCGCAGAATTCTAATAATGTCACATAGTTCTAAGAAAGCTCAGTTTTAAGAATGCCCAATTCTCACAATGGCCAGGTCTAACAATGTTCAATTCTCAAAATGGCAAAATAATTAATAATAAGGTGATTTTTTTAAATGAAAATGTGTGATAGTATAGTAAAATTTATGATGTACCTAACTCGCCAAAGCCGGTTGTTTTAGGTACCGGTAAGCCCTTATATGTATTTTAAATGTGTGATTTTTTTTTAAATTCCTAATCAAAACTATGTTGCCATTTTGAGAATTGTGAGCATTCCCGGATTACTTGGGCATTATGCGAATTGGTTATTCTGCGCCTAACTCATTTAGATGCCTGCGAATACCACACGATATTCTGTATAATCGCTGCAATATGTCGCAGCAACTAAACGCCTATATTCAATTCATAGAATCTTTTCTTCAAAAGTAACAAACATACAACGGTCAAATCACAAGATTGGAAAAGTTAAAGCAGCATTTTTTAATAAACATCGATATCGATGGACATCACTAGAGCATCGACAAAAATATCGACTATTACTACATCCCTAGTGCTTGTGTACGTATAGGTTTGAACCTGCCTTATCTCGACCCTACCCCCGCATCGTGCGATAGGGACAATTGCAGCTCAGAGCGATTTATACCTACAAAAAACTTGGCGAGACAACGTTTCGTATTACGCAGTTTTCTTCTTCAAAAACTTTTTCAATCAAGTATTTTTTTATCTCAAAATTTAAAAAAAATATGTGCTCATGATTCTATCATTTTATATTTTGTTAGATATTATTTTGTCTCTTCTGGTAGGTCTCTAAAGACGTCGGTAATAATGGTGAATATTTTTGTGATTTTGAAGGGTCATAGTTTGCCTCATAATTAATTTATCAAGAAAAAGAAAAGACAGCGTAGTCTAAACAGCTAAATTTAATTTTATGACAAAAAATTGAAGCTCTATAGGTATTTTCCAGGAAGAAAACAGCGTAATACGTTTGTATGGAAAATTACAGATCACCGGGGCTCTTAACAGTAAAAGATAGCATTGAATTATATAAATAAAATAAAATTGTTAATTTGGGCATAAGTCTGAATAATTTACCCAAAGGCTCCTAAACTAGTTACTCGTAGCAACTGTATTTTAGGAGCCGATGGACTCTCCTATAGGTACACAATTTATAAAAATTACGCCAGTTACACATTTCAGTCAATAAAATTTAGAATAGTTATAATGTACTTAGTTGAGAAAAAATAAATAAAATTAAAGTTAATTAAAACGTAGTTTATAGAACGACGTGCATGCTAAATTTCATGGAGATCAGCTAAGCGGTACTAGAAAACAAGCTCTTGATTTTTTAAAATTCCCGCCTTTTTTCTTGGATAGCTTTCGTTGGCCAGACTCTATTACTAAAACTCCGTTGTCCGTCTGTCTGTCCCCGTCTGTCCGTCTGCTGTCTGTCACCAGACTGTATTTCATGAAACGTGATAGCTAGAAAGTATTTTTTTTACAAATGAGGTAGGTATGTCTGTTGCCGCTATAACAGCAAATACTAAAAATAGAATAAAATAAATATTTAAAGGGGGCTCCCATGCATCAAACCTGATTTTTAGCCGTTTTTCGCTCAATATTAATAACAGTTACAACTAGACGATAACTCGATATTAATTGAAATTAGATTTCCTATAACTTTTATTCACATCTACTTGGTAGATAGAATCGATATTTTTTTGAATTAGATAGGTGTACCATTTTGTTTCTTTAGTAACTTGTGTTATTTCAATTTTTCGTGAGAAACTATCAAAGCCAAAGTTGTTTGAAATTTGATTTCCTACAACTTTGATTCGCACTAAGTTTTTCTAGGATCGATATTTTTTTGAATAAAATGGGGTGTCATTTTGTTTCTTCAATAACTTGTGTTATTTCAATTTTTCATGAGAAATCATCGGAATCAAAGTTTTTTGAAACATAATTTTCTGCAACTTTGAACTTTCCTATCATCTTGTTGTTAAATCAAGATTTTTCGGATAAAATAGAAGTGTCATTTTGTTTCCCCAATAACTACCTACCGGCAACGTAATTACATTAGGCCCTCGCTGGACTGATCTGATGAATTGATGCGATAATCGCATCGGGTGTGCCGTATCAGGTAGTAGTTCAAATCGTAAACAACCAATTCCTGCCATTGAATTAGTTGAATGAGCCCCCAATGACGATAGCTTCGCCGTTGGGCGTAGATGTAGCCGTACCATTAAGAAAAGAATTGCATTGGTGAGCAGAAGCAAATAATACTACATAGTTAATTTTCGTACTAGGTTTGATCGTAAAATATGTAACCTATTTATGACTACTGTTTCAAATAAAAAAATAGAAACATGTTGAAACATAAAAACTCATTTGATATACAATAATAAGGTAAATAATAATATACATCAAAAGATACTTTAGCAACATAATCAAACAGGTATGTCACTTAGTAAATTTTCGCGTTACAACGACGATAACGATGGTGTATCATCACTCATCATTTTTAAAGATCATACAACATAACGCACATCCGGTGCAACAATGACGTAATTGTCAATTCTTTAAATTTTTATCACAAGTTAAATTCGTATTTTCTACCTGGTGCAAAAACGACACAAAAATACTTGAAAGTTAGGATATCTGCAACTACAAATGTGCCAAAGGCGTAATAATATCACAGCGTAACTAAAACATGATGAGATCTTCTGAAACCTAAAAAAATTGTCGTCGATTTCAGTAATTTTGGTAATTTCTACGGCATGTCCCGAAGTTGGTCCTGATTTTTAGATACTAGTGACGGCTTCCCTACGGTATTCTCAAAGCTTATCTATATTGATGATTATAATATAAATTCCATATCAATGATTATATCTAATTAATTACGGTGAAGTAAGGTATAGAAAAATAAAATACCTTCTGAGTAATCGCCACTGGGTAATACGTAGTTCCAGTGATTACGCGGACGAATGTTTTCTGTCCAAATACATCCGCAATCAATCTACGAGTAGATATCGAGAATATACAGTAGGTACCTAAAATTATCATGTTATTAACTTATTTATAACTTTACCCATTTAAATTTTCTTAATAATAATTGAAAACTTACTCATATCCTCTGGGAGATTTATGTAACTATGTAAATAATTTAATGAGATGTTTCATACATTTTGATGAAAACAAGTGAGACTTTTAGTAGTTAAATGGGTGCTTTTTAATAGCTGTCTTTAGTAACTACACTTTTTAACCGACTTCCAAAATGAAGCAGGTGCTATGTTAGTCTGCATGTATTTTTTGTGTATGTTTATCGATATTTGCGCCAATTATGAACCGATTAAACATTTTCTTTTCTAGTTCGAAAGAGTATATATCATTTAATTTCGTTTATTCATGCCATTCATATAATTTATACCTACTCCCGAGATGGTCACATTTAAGGTTTATCGGAATCGTCTGAGCCGTTTTTGAAATATCAACAGTAATGTAAAAATTCTATAGGTACATCGATTCGAGTTTATGTACGCGACTGAAGTTGGTTGTGCCATGTTTTGCGATAAATTATTTATTAATATTTTTTTAAGGTTTTTGCGATTTTAGAGCCTCATAAAGAAATTTGGTAATATTGATGAGTAGAGTGATATAGGTATTATTAATTGGTCTTTTTCTAAAGATACCCTGTACACCTAAAGATAAAAGATACTGTATAATTCGCCGAAAAGTTTTGGGCGCATTATTGAACATACTGTGTGTATAAGTAGTGTAGATAATTATAATCGGATGCACGTGACGTGGTATTTTTTCCTTTATATAAATACAAACGCAACGGTTTCAGCCACAGTTTGAGTAAGGACAAACAAAGAATACACTAAAAAATGGTTAAATCTTGGATTATTGTTGTGCTAACAGTTGGAGCATTTGTCAGCGGTAAGCGATCATATTTTTAATTTTAGATTACAATGATATAAAATTTAAGTAAATATAATCCAACAAAAACATTTTCATGTGAAATGAAGCCAAGTCTTAATCACAGTTCCCACTATCAACAAGTTGTCAGATCTCACGTAAAGCCAAGCTTCTAACTCTACACGCCTTACTCTACAAGTCCTTACTTCACAAACTCTACAGCTTAGTCATTATATGGGACTTGGCCGTTTCGTCACAACAAGAACTGTTTGTATAACAGAATTAATAAATTAATCTTCACTTTACGCCCAAGCGCAGTTAGCGAAACAACTAGGTCATCTGGAAGTGGGTTAGGTTTTTGATCTATAAGTCATTGAGTCATAAAGTGAATCAGTCAATGAAACCCCGGTTTTAAACCGTTAATATTTCACTAACCGTCAGAGCTAAGTTAATGAAATTTTGTATTGTAGATAAGCTAAAGAACTTTAATAAATATGATAAATTTCATATATATAGATCAAATAGTTTTCGAGTTATGAAGGGGTCAAAAGTGTCTCGAAATGGTTCGTGTAATATTACACACGTCGCGTCGCCAGTTCCTTTTTCTTAGACTTGGCTGGACACGCTTCCGCGTGTCTAGATATTACAACAAGTACCTACATGCAACAGTTTCAATAATAGTTCTGCAGTCGCATTTACATGCCGACTTACAAACAAGCTTTTAAGCTAGATAACCGTAAAAACAATGTACTCCACTGAGAAACGAATGATTTAAATAGGATTACAAAAAACTCGGCATCGATGGTGTCGGTCTTTACAATGCGGCGATCCAGGCGCCTTCAAGATATTTATTGGAAAAATACTTAAGAAAATAAAAGATTCCAAAGAACTAACTTTCGCCTCATTCGAAGTCGGTCTGTGGTTGAAAAAAAAACACAAAGAGCTTTTGACAGATCGCTGTTGTTATTTTTTTCAGTTTAAGACATTGACGAATTTGTTAACGAGAAAGAGAAGTTGTGTTAGAGAATGTTATTAGGCGGCTTAGCATGTCATATCTAGTGAGTCATGGGTGATATCGTGTATAATGTGGTGGATAAATATATCGCGTTGCATTGGTTACCACTCCCATCACTATGATCGTACTGCCAAAATGGCGGCCATTTTGAAAAACTTACAAAACTTCCTCACATGTAATAAATATTTTTTTCTTTTTAGTTGACTGCCTGCAATGCTACCAATGCATGGATTGTTCCGCCAGCTCCTTGACGGACAGTCAGTTAGTTACATGCACACTTGACGGACTGTTGCCTTTCAATGCTAACGCACCACAGTCGACTGAGATCGAAGCAGCTGGCAAGAAAGCTTCCATGGTGAAGAACGACTTAGACTTGGTGTGTTATTCGGCCATCAATCCAGGTATGATCTTTTCATATTTACTATGTCTTACATGCGGTTGAGTAACGAGACGAGCTAAACGCTCGCCTGATGCATTAACTTACGCATGTTCATGCAAAATATTGCACTCGTCATTCTAAAATAACATACTATCAAGGTTTCAAATCTCACGTTGCCCTGCGATTTCGCTGGAAACATTAGCCGTCAGTTCGAAACACAGTAATGCTTGCACAATACTGCTTGGAGGATTTAATAGATGGTATTAGGCTGAATCAAACTTTACGACGTCTGAGAACATGAGGCGAGTGATTGCAGCAGTAAATTCGTTACGTCAATTTGCAAAATATTAATATTAATAATATATTTATGTGTTACGAGTACCTTCTCTGTTAATAAAATAAGAGCACAAAATACGGGTTTTATGAACGTTAGGTTAGATAAATACTCAAGTACTGATACAAGTATTCGATATTAGGTCCAAGGTTAATCAATGATATCGATATTATGTGTTTAATATGTACCTAGGAGTTTTCTATGTAACCTCATCGATTAAATTGATCCAGAATATTGCGAATTGCAATTTTTTTTTGTGTAAAGCCAGTTTTGTTTATAAATGAAATCCAGCACTTTGGGCACTTTTACATCGCAGATGGGTTAGGTTAGGTTAGGTATAGTTTTGAGAATTGACTAACTTTTATTAGTTTCGGACTAATTATAATAATTAAATGTTAGGGGACATCCTACACATGGCTTTTGACTCCAAACTAAGCAAAGCTTGTGATATGGCTGCCAGAGACTTATATATTACATATTATACTTACATATTTTAAATACATACTTGTATTTATAGATATTACCCAAATACCATCCAGACACAGAGCAAACACCTACGTTTATCACATAAATGTTTGCCCTGGGTGGGGATAGAACCCACGCCTCTTTGATCCAGAAGTCAAGAAACGGGGCACTAACCACAGAGCCACCGAGACCAGAGTGCAAAGTTGCTTTTTAACCGCGTGCTTAATTTTGATGACCGAGCAAGCGAAGGATTCTAAAATTAGAATCCTGCGCGTTAGCGAGGGAATCACAAGAGCACAAGGTTTAAAAAATTTTGCACTCGAGTGCAACGGTCTACATATCGTACTGTTTCAGAAAGCTCATTGCGCATTACGTATCAACAGTTTCTGTTGGCATCAAATAAAGTTCCTCGACGATAGAATCACTCATTTAAGGGCTTTCACTTGTTTTAAAGATTCTAGTTTTTAACATAAGGTCAGTACTTATGACGTGAAAAATTAAAAAAAAAGTATGTACACCAAGAAGGTACCGAGTAAGTTGTTAACAAATTAAAAAAGGTTGTGTGATAAATTCGGCACCATGGAGGTAGAAGTAAATAGGTTTAATGATGTCTTGAATTCACAAACTCAGTGCACACGATGTTCTAAGTTAAATTTTACTTTATCATCTAGCGGATAAAAACAGCTTTTGCATACAGATAACGAAGAGCAAAAATACTCTTTCCGAGATGGGGGATGAAAAAAAATATTATTTATTAAATTAATAATCTTATTTTTTTCCAGGGCCATCCAGTTCTGGTATGATTGTGAGAGGGTGCGGACCCGCTAACACGTGTACACTCTTGCAAGCAGCAGGTGCCCGAGACTGTGAAACGTGCAACACAGACAGATGCAACGGAGCTTTCAAAACGCAGCACTCTGTTGCCGCCCTTCTCTTCGTAGCTCTTGCAGTTTTGTTCTCAAGCAAAAGTGAATGTTAATTTGCTTTTGTTGTTTAATTATAGTTCCTAAGTATTCAAAGACTTGATTTTTTGTAAAAAAAAAATGAAAATCTAAAATTATGTTTATTTGTTCGTGTAAATAATTTGTAAATAAATTAATAAATATTTATTTTATCATTTTTAATTTTATTTATATTTTATTATTTACATTTTCTCGCGATGTTTTGTAGGTTTTATACTAGAGTTAACTAGAGGTACATATATATACGCGCTAGTATGGTGGTTGGACTTATACCTCAGGAAAAATAGAATAAATTTCCGACCCATTTTTTATTAAGGTTAAGGATCACTTACTGATCAATAAATCACCAAATGCTGACAGATCCAGGTGGAGCTTCAAGCTATAATTATATTTATACCTACTCCCGAGATGGTCACATTTAAATTTTATCGAAATCGTCTGAGCCGTTTTTGAAATATCCACAATAGGTAATGAAAAAATTCTATACATCGATTCGAATTTATGTAAACGACTGAAGATGGTGGTGCCATTTTTAGCGAAAAAAAAACCATTTTCATGAACTTTTTGTAAGGTTTTTGCGATTTCACAGTTAGCCTCGTAAGGAATTTGTAATATTGATGAATATATTATAATCTATTCATCTAAAGATACCCATTTACCCTGTACACCTAAAGATACTCCGAAGATAAGAGATTCGCCGAAAAGTTTTGGGCGCATATTGAACATACTGTTTGTGTGTATGTGTAGTGTAGATAATAGATAATCAGATACACGTGACGTGGTATTTTTTTCCTTTATATATGGACAAACTCAACGGTTTCAGCTACAGTCTGAGATACGACAAACAAAGAATACACTAAAAAATGGTTAAATCTTGGATTATTGTTGTGCTAACAGTTGGAGCTTTTGTCAGCGGTAAGCGATCATATTTTTAATTTTAGATTCCATCCATCCATCCATCAGCCGTAAGACGTCCACTGCTGGACATAGGCCTCCCCAATGGATTTCCAATAAGGCCGGTTGGAAGCGGCCTGCATCCAGCGCGTTCCTGCGATCTTTATTATATCGTCAGTCCACCTAGTCGGTGGACGTCCTACGCTGCGCTTGCTGGTCCGTGATCTCCATTCGAGAACTTTACTGCCCCATCGGCCATCCGTTCTCCGAACTATGTGCCCTGCCCATTGCCACTTTAATTTGCTAATCCGCTGGGCTATGTCGGTAACTTTGGTTCGTCTGCGGATCTCCTCATTTCTGATTCGATCTCGCAGAGAGACGCCGAGCATAGCCCTCTCCATAGCACTTTGGGCTATCCTGAGCTTATTCATAAGGCCCACAGTAAAAGACCACGTTTCCGTTCCATATGTCATCACTGGCAACACACAACTATCGAAAACTCTCGTCTTGAGGCACTGAGGTATATCAGATGAAAAGACGTCACGCAGTTTTCCGAAGGCTGCCCAACCGAGTTGGATTCGGCGATTGACCTCTTTCTTGAAGTTGGACTTACCTAGCTGGACTACTTGTCCTAGGTAGACGTACGAGTCAACAACTTCAAGAGCCGAGCTCTCAACAGATATTGGGGTGGGTACGACATGGGCATTACACATGATTTTTGTTTTATCCATGTTCATTTTGAGACCCACCTGTTGAGAAACTCGATTGAGGCCTTCGAGCATCGAGCTGAGCTCTTCCATCGATTTCGCCATGACCACGATATCGTCGGCAAACCGAAGGTGAGTGATGTATTCGCCATTGATGTTGATGCCAAATCCTTTCCATTCCAGGAGCTTAAAGGCGTTCTCCAAAGTGGCAGTAAACAGTTTCGGAGATATCACATCTCCCTGTCTGACGCCTCTTTTCAAAGGGATCGCCTTAGAGCTCTCTTCCTGTACTCGGACCGACATAGTGGCGTTATTATACAAACACTTCAACACTTCGATATACCGATAGTCAATACGGCATCGCTGAAGAGACTCAAGCACAGCCCATGTCTCGACCGAATCAAAGGCCTTCTCATAGTCCACAAACGCTAAGCAAAGTGGCAAGTTATACTCTTCAGTCTTCTGTATAACTTGCCGCAGCGTATGGATGTGGTCCATGGTGCTAAAGCCTTTTCGGAAGCCGGCTTGTTCGGAAGGCTGGAAGTCATCAAGCCTGCGCTCGAGACGATTCGTAATGACCCTTGAAAACAGCTTATAAACATGGCTCAGAAGCGAGATGGGTCTGTAATTCTTCAATAAGGTGTTGTCACCTTTTTTAAAGAATAGCACCACCACGCTTCTGTTCCATGCTTCCGGCGTTATGCCCTCGAGGACGACGGTGTTGAAAAGCTTCTGAAGGACTTTAAGTACCGGTTTACCACCCGCTTTCAGAAGCTCTGAAGTGATTCCGTCATCACCCGGTGCCTTGTTGTTCTTAAGCTGATTCAAGGCCATTCTAATCTCGTACAGGCTGATGTCCGGGATGTCTTCGGTGAAGTGTCGAGTCAGCTTGGCTCTCGGGTCTTTAGCCGTGCTGTCAACAGGCTTAGCTACCGAAGCGTATAACTGTCCATAGAACCCTTCGATCTCCTCCAATACCTCTGCCTTGGTCGACGTTATACTGCCGTCCTCTCTCTTTAGCTTTGTCAGCTGGCTTTGCCCAATAGACAAATTCCTTGCAAACACTTTGGAGCCTTTGTTTCGCTCGATAGTATCTTTAATTTGTTTTGTTTTAAAGAGACGTATATCACGCCGCAAGGATTTTGAAATTTGTCTATTAAGCTGCCTATATGACGCAGCGTCCCTAGTAGACTGCAGTCTTAACAAACGTCGTTCAGCCATGAGGTCTGAAGTGTGATCGGATACTTTCTGGGTTTTATTTGAACGGCGTGGTCTAAAAAATTTAGAACCCACCGTCTGGACAGTTTCTACGAGCCTGTTATTGATCTCATCCACCGACGCAAGATTCTCTAGGCAAGCAAAACTATTTGAGAGCTCTAGCTGAAAGCTTTCGGGGTTTTGGATGTGGGCGAGAGTAGGCCGGAGCGTAGACTTCATCAGACGAGACCTTTCAAGTCTAACGTTCACATTAAATGTGCCTCTTACCAATCTGTGATCACTACCGGTTTTCACACGGTTGATCACGGAGACATCATCGAATATTCGTCTCTTGTTGGTCATAATGAAGTCTATCTCATTTCTCGTGGAACCATCGGGACTTATCCAAGTCCATTTCCTATGAGGCGGCTTCTGGAAGAAAGAGTTCATCATAAAGAGTTCCTCTCTCTCCAGAAATTCAGCCAGCCTCTGACCTCTTGAGTTCCGTTGCCCGTACCCAAATTGCCCCACTTTCAGCTCATCGTCAATTTTCTTGCCTATCTTTGCGTTAAAATCCCCCATAACAACAGTAAAGTGGGTCTCAGACATATGTATGGCCCGACTTATGTCCTCATACATAGTCTCCACTTCATCATCTGGGTGTGCCGAGGTCGGTGCGTATACCTGAATGACCTTCAGCGAATATCTTTTGGATATTCTGAGTATTAGGTATACGACCCTGCTCGAAACACTGTCGATGGTTACGATGTTGTTAGTGAGGGACTTGTGGACGAGAAACCCGACACCACCTTGGGACTTTTGGTCGCCTTCCCGGTAGTAGAATAGGTTGCCCGATTTCAGAGTTATCGTGTCCTCACCCTCTCTTCGGACTTCAGATAACCCCAAAATATCCCAGCGCAACCTACTCATCTCCTCTTCCAGCTCAACAATCTTTTCATCCGTCCTCAAAGTGCGTATATTGTGTGTCACCAGGGCCAGTTTCCGTTGGGGGTGGTAGCGGGGCGTCTTGCCGGAGATTCTTCGCACCCCCCTCTCCGCCGTTACCGTGGCCGCTACCAGAGCCAGGGATAGCGGAGCCGCCGGGGACTGGGGGCCTATTTGTGTGGCTTAAATTCATTGGGGGTTGTTGCCCATAATCGCCGCGCTGGGCAAGCGTGTTGGCGATCGCAGGACGTAGCTCCTCGCACCAGTGCCGCTGCTCCCCGACACTGGCCTGTGGCATTTAGGCTACGCCAAATTAGGATGGTTATACCGCCATCAATCGGTTCCGTAGTACCTCAGTCGGCTTTTACGACACCTAGTACAAGAGGGGGGTGCTATTCTACTCTGCCGGCACACCACGGCAAATTTTAGATTAAGATATACAAATTCAATGTAAAGATAATTTTACAACTAGTACCTACATGCAACAGTTTCAATGATAGTTCTGCAGTCACATTTACATGCCGACCTACAAACAAGCTTTTAAGCTAGATAACCGTAAAAGCAATGTACTTCACTGAGCAACGAATGATTTAAATAGAATTACTAAAATTACGGCATCGATGGTGTCAGTCTTTACAATGCGGCGATCCAGGCGCCTTCAAGACATTTATTGGAAAAATACTTAAGAAAATAAAAGATTCCAAAGAACTAACTTTCGCCTCACTCGAAGTCGGTCTGTGGTTGAAAAGAAAACACGAAGAGCTTTTGACAGATCGCTGTTGTTATTTTTTTCTGTTTAAGACATTGACGAATTTGTTAACGAGAAAGAGAAGTTGTGTTAGAGAAAGTTCCCCTCCTCCTCCAGTCGATTTCCTCATGTCTGAGGGTCGTGACCACCACCTTCCACCAATTTCTCCCGGATGATTTTCTTCCACTCTTTCCTTCATTAGGCGGCTTAACATGTCAAATCTAGTGAGTCATGAGTGATATCGTGGATAATGTGGTGGATAAATATATCGCGTTGCATTGGTTACCGCTCCCATCACTACGATCGTACTGCCAAAATGGCGGCCATTTAATAAAACTTACAAAACTTCCTCAATGATGTCATAAATATGTTTTCTTTTTAGTTGACTGCCTGCAATGCTACCAATGCATGGATTGTTCCGCCAGCTCCTTGACGGACAGTCAATTAGTTACATGCACACTTGGCGGACAGTTGCCTTTCAATGCCAACGCACCACAGTCGACTGAGATCGAAGCAGCTGGCAAGAAAGCTTCCATGGTGAAGAACGACTTAGACTTGGTGTGTTATTCGTCCCGTAATCTAGGTAAAATCTTTTCTAATTTACTATGTCTTACATGCGATTGAGTGACGAGACGAGCTTATGCTCGCCTGATGCATGAACTTACGCATGCCCATGACAGGTCTGCAAAACTAACCGCTTTACTACAAAAGATTTAAACACGTTTTAAATATCGTTTAACCGTGCAATTTGTGCTGCTAAACATTATGTACAGCGTGCGTAAAACTTTTTTGGTAATACGGTAAGAATTTTGTAAGAAGCCAGGGCAATTTCCAGCGCGGCAAAGTATTGCGCTCGTCATTTTAAAATATTATACATATCAAGATATCAAATCTCACGTTTCCCTGCGATTACTCTGGAATCATAGCCTTCAGTTTGAAACACATTAATGCTTGCACAATACTGCTTGGAGGATTTAATAGATGGTATTAGGCCGAATCAAATTCAGTTCTGAGAACACGATGCGAGTGATTGCAGCAGTAAATTCGTTATAACAGTTGTGCGAAGAGTGCGCAGCTTGAAGCTAACTTCACAGATGCCATCAAGTATGATTCGGCCTATAAAAATTATATTAATATTTACATATTTATGTGTTACTGTCTCTGTTAATAAAATTAGAGCAAAAAATACGGGTTTTATGCACGTTAAGTTAGACAAATACTCCAGTACTGATACAAGTATTCGTTATTAGGTCCAAAGTTAATCTATGTTATCGATTTTATGTTTGTTTAATACGAGTGTGTACGAGTACCTAGGTGTTTTCTATGTAACCTCATCGATTAAGTTGACCCAGAATATTGCGAATTGCAATTTTTGTTTTGTGTAAAACAGTTTTGTTTATAAATGAAATCTAGCACTCTAGGCACATTTACATCGCAGATGGGTTAGGTGTATAGTTTTGAGAATTGACCAACTTTTATAAGCCTCGGACTAATTAAAATAACTGAATTTTAGGGAACATCTTACACATGGCTTTTGACCTCAAACTAAGCAAAGCTTGTGATATGGCTGTCAGGCACTTATATACTACATATACATATATTTTAAATACATACTTGTATAAATAGATATTACCCAAATACCATCCAGACACAGAGCTAACACCTACGTTTATCACATAAATGCTTGCCCTGGGTGGGGAATAGTGGGGATAGAACCCACGCCTCTGATCCAGAAGTCAAGAAACGGGGCACTAACCACAGAGCCACCGAGACCAGAGTGCAAAGTTGCTTTTTAACCGCGTGCTTAATTTTGATGACCGAGCAAGCGAAGGATTCTAAAATTAGAATCCTGAGCTTTAGCGAGGGAATCACAAGAGCACAAGATGAAAAATATTTGCACTTGTAATGTTACAAACGGGGAAGCCGTTTGCAGCACCACAAGTTAAAAGAGAATTGGAGAGGAACCCGTAATGTTGCAAGCGGGGGAGCCGGTTGCAGCACCACAGGTTAAGAGACTTCAGAGAACCTAACCAAAGAGTCCTACCTAGTGGATAGGATTCCTAACGGTTCGGAGAGAGGAGATTAAAACAGAAGACTAACCTTAGTATTTACACATTTATTTACACTAACACACACTGCACTTATCGTCTATAAAGTCTTCAAGAAGCGGAGAGAGAGAGAGATAATTTTGAAGGAGTCCTTGGAATGTTAGCCAAAAAGGGAGAGGGTAGCACTCGTAGAACCACGCTGGAGGCTGGCCGAGGATTTACTATAGCCCGAGCTGGACCCGCCGATAGTGTGGCGCCAGCAAGGTAGCGCTAGGTGAGCGCTAGCGTGGAGACATCTGTCGACTGAGGTGGAGGCGCCGGCCCAAACCGGCCGACAGGCGCCGGCCCAAACTGGCCGACAGGGTTCGAAGTCAGCGCCAGCCCAGTGCTCCAGGGTAAGGGGTCAGTGGCCCCAAAACAAGAGATCCACCTGTAATCAAAGTCAAAGGGACCGGAGCCTCTCACCCTGACTGTTACGCGACGCTCATGCGGTTTGCAGGGCTCGTCCACGCAAACTCAAATTCACACTGTCTACATTTTTATTAAAAAAAATGGTGTCTCCAAGATGACTTTCAACTCAAGACTGCCCGAATTTTACCAAACAAGGATCGCTGATCCTGTCAGAGATAAACATTTCAAAAATTTGAATAATTTCACAATTAGAATTGTTAGTTGGCAGTGTTATCGTTAAAAGAGTCTGAATGTAAAGAAGCCAACAAAAAGGTTAGTTTCTCTACACACTCGAGTGCGACGGTGTACATATCGTATTGTTTTAAATACTTCTCGCGTCAATGTTGAGGGAGAAAGCTCATTGCGCATTATCAACAGTTTCTGTCGGCATCAAGTAAAGTTATTAATAATCTTATTTTTTCCAGGTCCATCCGGTTCTCGTATAATTGTGAGAGGGTGCGGACCCGCTAACACGTGTACACTCATGGAAGCAGCAGGTGGCCGAGACTGTGAAACGTGCAACACAGACAGATGCAACGGAGCTTTCAAAACGCAGCACTCTGTTGCCGCCCTTCTCTTCGTAGCTCTTGCAGTTTTGTTCTCAAACAAAAGTGAATGTTAAAATTTTGTTGTATATAGTATAGTTTCTAAGTTTTAAAGACTTGTATTTTGTGAAAAAAAAAAGAAAAACGACAGTTAAAATAATGTTGATCTGTTCGTGTAAATAGATTAATAAATGTTTATTTTATTTATTAATTATTTTTCGAACAAGTATTTTCTCGCGATTTTGATTAGGTTTTATACTAGAGATAACTAAAGGTATATATACGCACCAGTATGGTGGTTGGACTTTAATCTCAGGAAAAATAGACGTTTTTTTGGTCAACTTTGCACTAAATTTCCGATCCATTTTTTTATTAAGGTTAGGATCACTTACTGAGCATAAAATCACAAAATGCTGACAGATCCAGGTGGAACTTTAAGCGCCATCTTGACAAAAATGTTTTTGGCCGATATCTCGGAAACTATGCACTTTAGGGCAAAAGTTATCGAGACCATTATTGTAGGTAGTAAAATTTTGCCTCTTTTGTTCTTAGTAAACTTTTTGGTATAACTTACCGTTTACGATTTATGGCCCATTTAATGAACCGGTTTTTCTATCGTATCGTAAATATAATAATTCCATGCGGTACGGAACCTTTCGGCGAGAGTCCAACTCGCACTTGGTCGGTGTTTTAATTGTTATCCTTACTTATACCTAGGTATTATCCAAAAGTGTGTTTGTTGGTTTTTTACTCTTTCACACAGCAGCAGAGTAACGGATACACTTGATTTTTTGCATGGATAGATAAGTATAGTTTCAAAATTCAGAAAGTGACATATGCTACTTTTTATCCCGGAAAAATAAAAGGTTGCTATGGGATAGCATCAAATCAAACATAAAAGCATAAAATCATCTAACACGGGCGAAACCGTGGCCAAAAGCTAGTAAACATTTTTGACGATCCAAGTTTTATTTATTAAGTGGCGCACTTGGTAGTACCTACCTCCGGTGCAGGAGATCCGCGGTTCCTATCTCAGTCGGTAGAAATTTGATGAATTACAATACCTATTCTGGATCTGGATGTTAGTTACCCTTGTGTGTGTTTCATGGTACCCCCGATTCACAAAAAAATCCGAGTGGTGGACAATGAGTATAAAGCGTACGAAGTAAGAGTCTCAGTTTTGAATCGACAATTTGGTTTTGTCTTTGATTCTCCTCTACAATTTACATGTTTAGTTTGTAACTGTTTTATTTTTATTTCGTATAGATTTGCGTTTGACTACATACTGCCTGATGTTAAGGAGATTTGCGGTCTAGGATGTAACACGCTTACCTAGAAGACGCTTACCTGTTTACTCGGGATTTGAAGACACCTACATTGTACTTTAGCGGGAAGACTCAGGCAAAGCGTTCCACATTCTGGCAGTTTGTATCAGGAATGTGGACTCGAAACGCTTGGACTAATGCGCGGCATATCCACCATAAAAAGGTGGCGCTTTGGTCACGTCTGGCATTTTTCAACGAATTTTGACGAAACTTGGTAGACGGATTCTAAATATTTTAGGATTCTATCGTCATTGACCATTTTTGATTAGAGAGGTATTTCCCAGAAGAAGGAAATTTGCTGTAGCGCTGTTAATCGACAGATTTAGATAATAGTATTTGGCACGATTGTTTATTATCTAAATCCTAACAAGATTTGTGAGTATGAACGAAATTGGTATAAATACTTAGGCAGATTCCGTTAAGTCGACCTATCCCGCTAAGGGTGTGTAGTTTACTTTGTTTCTGAATGATTTGACTATGACTATATAATAACCAGCAATATGCTGAGTTGGGATCAGTTTCGTGGCAAAACATTGGGTATCATACTTGGTTTGTGATTTGTTATATTTATAGTTGTTTCCATGTTTTGTTTCTGTGTACCTAATTGTTTAGTCCCGAATAAAATTTTCTGTATTTCTGTATGAAACACCCTATCCTAAATTTAACCGTTTTCGAGATATGTTTTCGAATTTAATTGTTTTTTTTAAATACCTTATTATCGGCTATCAGCTTAGATATTTCGAAATGTGTGAGTTTTATTACCATGTATAACTGAGCCACGAGACGCGCCACCTACGCGCGTTATTCATGCCCACATGTTAGGTTGGTTGTTTTGCCGCATGGAAAAATACTTTGCAATCAAGCATGATAAACAAACCGCGCCTAAGTACCTACCTATCTAGTATCGACCACGATAAATTCGTATCATGGTATCTGTATCTGCTAATCAGATATAATGTAACCCATGTACTTATAGAAGCAGGTAGGAAATATAAGCGCAGTAAGAGTTTTTGACCGACGAACCAATTGGAGGAGGTACTCAATGCGACGCGTTTACTTTTTTTTATGTATAACCACGCATAACTTTTTTGGTAGTAGTCCGATTTCAATAATTATTTTTCATTGGAAAGAGTATACTTCGAAATTGGTCCCATTAAAATTTTATCAAAATCGGCTGAGCCATTTTTGATAAATCGACAATAATGTGACAAATGTAACATCGATCCGTGCGAAATATTCCCGAATTCTGTACACGGGTGAAGTCGGTCATGCTGTTTTTTGCGAAAAATAATTATTGGCTTAGTGTTGTAATTATGGTCTAAAATATCAATTATATTGACAGTATAATAATCACTGATGTATGCATTGATATCATTTTATTTGTCATGCATAATTTTAGTGCTTTTTCAAAACTGCTCCGGACTCATTCGGAACAATCCGTGTTAAAAAATGTGTCCGAGCCCAAACTCTGCCCAAGTTCCGAAGTGGGCAGGCTTTTTAGTTAGTCGCATGGCGATTGTAAGCCCACTACAACGCCGCGCGATGTCAATGTGCTCGGTTACAAGCATTAATTAGGTG
The DNA here is from genome assembly GCA_964007245.1 of Hypomecis atomaria. Classification (NCBI taxonomy): domain Eukaryota; kingdom Metazoa; phylum Arthropoda; class Insecta; order Lepidoptera; family Geometridae; genus Hypomecis; species Hypomecis atomaria. The sequence goes on from OZ023299.1 coordinate 7,982,627, forward strand.
ACATAACGTCGAGATTCGAGAAAACGAGTCATTGTGAATTATTTAATGTAAATATCTAAGTCGGTATGTATGACGGCGCTCGACTTTTTTTTATTACTTTCACTTAGGGACTTTGGCTCTGTAGATATTTTCGAGCTCTACTGCTCGGAGAACTACTAATACCATATATGGGTGGCAGATCGTACGTATACGGTGCCTGGTATACACTCTCACTTTCAGACCAGACTTCGTACGCTTCGGACGTAACTATACAGTGCCACCAACTTAGCTGTCCAGGTGGGCAAAATTGTAACTACATGTGTGTCAGCCGCCATTTTGAATTCGTCTTTGAATTTGCGCCACTAGCGACGCCGAACAAGCTAAGTTGGTGTCACTGTACTTGTTAATCTTTACGGATGTTTTTTTTATCGAAATTTATTTAAAATTATTCATTTCATGCATAACTTTAGTACTGGACATGGCAATAAAAAAAATATATTGCAAAGGGGGAAATCGTGAAATGGAACGTTAATTAATAAGAAAACTATTAAAACCAATATGGCGAATAGTTTTCGAACTGTCACTGTCAAAGTTCCGGGTACATAGGCACCACAGCCAATATCTATGAAGATGACTTACTGTTCTGAGAGTACCTGAGTACTGAGTCATAAGAATGTCATCTATTCTATCCTCAGTTGGCTCGCTATCGAATCTACACGGAAGATGTACGTTTTTGATACCAACTCATGGTAGAGATACAGGTACCGATACCTACCGACGTATGTTGAGATGTGATGATCTATGAAACTCTACAATTGTAATCCTATCTTATCCTCACGATGTTTCCTTTCACCGAAAAGCCAGTAGTGTGAAAACCCATAAATAGGTACTTAAATTCCAAAGAACTTATTGGTATGGGATCGGGACCAATGACCTCACGATTCTAATATATACTCGTACTTTTTTTCGTTATACGTTCTTTCAGCTTCTGACGATTCATTAACCGACTACAAAAACGGAGGTTCTCAATTGTACTAAATGTTTTTTTAGTATGTGGGTATGTTACGCGAATTCAAATCCAATTATGAACTGATTTTGACTATTTTTTTGTTTGGTTTATCATACTTCAGAGGTGATCTTTTATACATTTTATCAAAATCGTCCGAGTCGTTTTTGAAAAATCAACAATAATGTAAAAATTACTACTACATCGATTCGTGCGAACTCATTGCGAACTATTTGAATTCTGTACGCGGTTGAACAGGTGTGCCATTTCTGCCATTTCATTCTTTAATTAATTTTATCGAAAATAATTGCAATATGAATTATTTTTCTCAAAGAAAAAATTGAATATACATAACATTTTGAGACAAATTTATAAAAAATATTATTAAAAATAAAATTATTTGAACCCTATAGATATAAATCAAATTATTATCTTTTGATTTGACTCTTTAGGCCCCTACCAGTTACATGTCTTTCTGTCTTTTTTGTCTTTTTTTTTATTTTATTTCCAAATAACACATGTGCAGAACATTGTTATAATAATACTTAGTTTTAACAAAACAGGTAAATTTTAATGTATTTCAATGTAATTTTATGCACCCTGGATTTCGCACTAGGCTAGCCTGTGTCGCGAAATCCAGTGTCTTTCGTTTTTGTAAATTTAGGTATGTACTTTGGATAGACATGATTCTAATATAGATATAAAAAAACATGTCAAAACATTAGATTATTACTGTCCTAGCAAAACAATTAATTGAACTGTTAATTGATTTATTATTAAGAATCACACTTATGTTATCAGGTGACGTAATGTGCCATACATGTAGTATGCAAGATAACTAATGTGTAGATAACCTATACTTGTTTGATTTGCGGTGATAGGATACCGGGAAATTTGTGAAATTATAACACAAACAAATAATCGGCCAAATGCGAGTCGAACTCGCGCACGAAGGGTTCCGCACTGTATGGGAGCCCCCCCTAAACTATTTATTTTAATTTATTAATTAACTAGACGACCCGCCCCGGCTTCGCACAGGTGTATTATACATATAAACCTTCCTCATGAATCACTCCATCCATTAAAAAAAACCGCATCAAAATCCGTTGCGTAGTTTTTAAGATTTAAGCATACAGACAAACAGACAAAAAATAGCGACTTTATTTTAAACTATGTAAGGATTATAGAAGTAAACATACAATTAAATATTATGTGAATATGTCAAGCTTCTACCTGTTAACGTTATTAATATCGAACGAAAAATGCCTAAAAATTCATGTTTGTTGTATGGGAGCCCCCCTTAAACATGTATTTTATTTTAATTTGATTATTTATTATTAAACTAGGCATGCAGTTAAATATTTTGTCAATATTTCAAGCATCTACCTGTTACCATTATTGATATCGAGCGAAAAACGACGAAGAATTTTAGATTTTTTGTGTCGGAGCCCCCCTTAAATATTATTTTTATTCTATTTTTAGTATTTTTTGTTGTAGCGGCAACAGAAATACCTGTGAAAGTTTCAGCTTTCTAGCTAGAGCGGTTCATGAGATACAGCCTTGAGACAGACAGACAGACGGAGAGCGGAGTCTTAGTAATAGGGTCCCGTTTTTACCCTTTGGGTACGGAACCCTAAAAACTCAAAATTTTGAAAAAAATATTTTTTAATAATAGGTACCTACTTAAATCTTTTGTGTGCGAATACAGTCTTTTTCTCATAAGTATAAATACTCTCCCTTATAAAATAAAAACTAATGTAATTGATGGCGAAAAACTGATTAAGTACACATTTGAGTTCAGCGCCAAAAATTGTCCTAGAATCATACCTAATTATAATATACTTCATGCAACGAAATTGCTGTTATGTTATGACAACTTTTAAATGTATGAAACAGCGGATTTTTTTCACGAATTTCGGGTACCTAAGTCCCATAGTAAAAGTTGTTCTGAATCACACTCTTTCGGTTTAGTACACCAGTACTGAATTTATTTCAATTTAAATCAAATATTCAATTTATATTAGACAAATGAACACACACATGTGACCCCATTTTTAAATAAACATTCAATGTTAAAAATGATGCATCGGCGTAAATTACACTTAGCGTGTGTTATGTTTGGCGTCATCAAACTCAAAACCCCGAGTTATCTGTACGAGAAGTTGTCATGGAAATCGAACCGTAACACAGCCCGCAAATGTACAACGCAGCTAGTGACGCAACGGCACAGCTCTGCCGCTTTTAGAGGCAGTTTTCGCTATGCTGCGTCGAAGTGCTGGAACAATATTCCCCCACCTATTAGAAACCTGCAAAGTATACATAGTTTTCGACTAAAACTAAAGAAATTTATCCTTGAACATCAGAAGGGCCAAGAATCACTTATAACCGACACTAGTGCCATTTGATCCATACATGTAACATAATTTCATGTGATAATTTTGTAAAAATATCTTTTCCTTGTTTTTACTTATTTACTATATTAGTCATTATACAATATTTTAACTGCCTCCGCTCTAAATACCATGTTAAGTTTCTTTTTAAATTATGCATGCAACTGACTGTGACACGTGTGTGACGTCACCTGTCGGCGCCATCGGAAGATCAGCGCCGGTTGTTCGCAGCCGGCAATATGCTGAGATGGAGCCGACTTGTCGCAGAAATAAAATAATGTTTTGTTAGTATATAGTGTAGTGTTAAGTTCTTATTTCTTTTATAGTGTGTAAACATTTTTTTATTTTTGTAACATAAATAAATTTCTGATTTCTGATTTCTGATGAATCCCGCTCCGGCTCGTACTTGGCGCAAAGCAAGGAGCATGACAACCATCAAAGGATGGCCATCACCATCCAGCGAGGTAATGCGGCCAGCATTTTGGGCTCTTTTGCGCCGGGTATGGTCGGAGATGGGTTGTGTGTTTAGTTTTTTAAGGTTGACCATGTTCAAATATAAAATGATTTTAGTGCTTAAATAAACTGACGGTTGTATTTATGTCATTCGCGAAATTCTTGAAAACAAAACTTAACTTGGGGCACGTCACGTAACGCCTGCTTGCCTATGTTACGCGATTGGTACTACTCCGTCAATTATGTACCGATTTTGATGATTATTTTTAACCGACTTCCAAAAAGGAGGAGGTTCTATGTTTGTCTGTATGTTTTTTTTGTGTATGTTCATCGATAATTCCGCCAATTGTGAACCGAATCGAAAAAATATTTTTTAGTTCGAAAGGGCTCCATCAAAAACGGCTCAGCCGATTTCTGTAAAATTTAAACGGGACCAGTTTAAATTTTACAGAAATCGAAAATCGTTTTTGAAAAATCAACAATAATGTTAACGATTCGAACGAAATTTTCGAATTTTGTACACAATGGAAGGCGGTTTGCCATTTTTAGCGAAAAATAATAATTTTATTTGCTTGACCATATTTCAGAGGTAGACCTGGACATATTAAAATTTTATTGAAATCGGAGTTCTTGTTCGAAAAAACAACAATAATGTGAAAATTACTACATTGATGATACCTAAGTACATTGATCCGTGCGAGCTATTAGAGTTGTGTACCTACACGGTTGAAGTCGGTTTTGCCATTTTTGGCGGAAAACAATTAGGTACTAGGAATTGGTCCTCAAGTGGAGACCACGTACCGGCAAGCACAGCGTAGGACGTCCACCTACAAGGTGGACGGACGACCTCATTAAGACCGCAGGATCGCGCTGGATGCAAGCCGCTGCCAACCCGTCTTATTGGAGATCTTTAGGGGAGGCCTATGTCCAGCAGTGGACGTCCTATGGCTGAAAGGAAGCAAGGAAGGAAGGAATTGGTAACAAAGATCCAGTATTTATAGCCTTTGTCCAGCGAAGAGAAAAAAGTGATAAAAATAAATATTGTGCGATGAACCAGATGTACGAGTACCGTAGCGCCTGTAGCTAAAATTATAAGGTCGAGCGGGGCTATTACGTCGGCGGGGTAATTAAATCAAATGGCAATAACTCCCGAACTTTAAGCTTTTGGTCTATAGTGACATCTTTTGCCGATAAAGGAAGAGCAGATGTGTTCCATAAAATATAGATGGCGCCAGTCGCACGTAAACTGTTTGACTGACAGCCAATTTTGACAAGTCGCCATTTTCTTGAAGGACATGAATACAGACGCTCCGCAAAAATAATAAATTTTCAAGTGATTGTTGTGAGTTTTTGGTGTTTTAATCAAGGTAAGTAGTGAAATTAAAAACTGGAGATTCTTTTCTACTAATTCGTTTGATCCTATACTTGGTTATTATTCCACTATTGAACTTGACGTTATAACCCGCCAAAATTTTAACGGGGGGCAATTACGTCGAAAAACACTGACGGAATTGCCCCACCGTTTTTGTATGAATGAGCAAAATGCTAGTGATGTCCATAGTGTCGACATTATTGTCGATGACCATGTTAATTTTTTGTGAGTAGTGACGCGAGTCACGTGTAAACTACTGAAGCCATTCGCTTAAAATTTGGCATAGAAGTCGACTGTTGCTCGCTAGTATAAGCGCAATTTTTGTTACTAAACTAAATATAGACTAGCCTTGTGTTGTGTCCGAATAATTACAAACTTCCAAATAAACATTTTATTTATTATTCAAGCCCCGTATGAAACAGCTTTTTACAATCTTATTATATGATCATATCACAAACAGTCATCGTTTTTTATAAAAACGATGACTGTTAAGTTAAATATTTGTTTTAGACTGATTTATTGCGTCATGATGCAGCTGTTGATTAGTCATGTTTAAACTTACTTCTTTTATTACAGTTCTTAATAATAATTTCACGTCCTTTCTATGCTATGCGATCATTGGACTGAATTTTAACGCCTAAGTTATTTCTACAGGTTTAAAAAAAAATAAGACTTAAATATTTTTTTGAGACTGATTTTGCCTCATGATGCGACTGTTAAGTCATACAGTGTTGTTAGTCATACTTAAACATTATTTTTTTGTAAAAATGAATAAAAATGGACATTCGTGGACAGCGGCCATAGCGTCCGCCACGCAAAAAAAAATGCCCTGAAGAAGTAACACTTTCTCGAGATCGCATCGAGCACAGCCCAAGAAAAACCACTAAAAGACTTTATTATTACTCTTAAATTCAAATGTTACCTACTATAATTCATGTAAATTTATGTTACTTAACAACTGTTACTTAACTTGTTTGTTTTGTGTAGGTACTTAAGTTCTTAATTGTTTTTTTTTACTGATAATTTTAGCAAAATAAAATACTACGAAAATTTATGGTTTCATTTATTTATACTTGTTATAGAGTTTAATCCCAACTATAAAATCACCAATAACGTAGTTGCCTTATTTTCGATGAATTATAGCTAGGTACCGTTTATCGACTTTCATGCATCCCAACCCTAGTTTGACAGGATTTAGACGGAATTACCCCACAAAAAAATTAAAGCATGTTTTCTACAAATTGGTACTTCCTACCTGGTCATAAAGCTCAATTTCGCATAAACAACGCAACGTAAAGATTTTCTAGCTTTGAATTTTAACGTCGTAACTTCATAGATGGCGGATATATTGCAAACTGATGTAATAGCCCCGCAGCGGGGTTATTAAGTCAAAATGGTATCTTCATAAGATCTTTTCCTTTTTGAGAGTTAAGAAACGAGTTTTTCGCTACAAATGTATGATGAACAGAAAGAGGGATAATGACTTTATTATAAGGATAATTTTATTTTACTGTAACTTTGCAACGGACAATTTTATGGGTTTGTGAAATTTTGGCGTATTTTTTTCTGACGGAATAGCCCCGCTTGACCTTATGAGGTACACTTCTGAGTAAAAAAATAAAAAGGTATACCTATAGATACTTAATAAGAGATTATGAAAGTAATGCTAGGATTAGACAGAAAATACAATAAAAACTACATAGAGATGTGTGTTTTCTACATTTTCAATTTTTATTAAAATTGAACACCGAGTTGAATGTTTACACTTAGAGTAAGTACCTACTAAACAGTCGTACGTACCTATATATTTAAAATCCTTACTAATATTTTAAATCTGGAGGTGAGTTTGTTGGTTTGGTTATAATTATTTCATGCAGTAATAGAGCAACCGATATACTTGATTTTCGGCATGAGTTATCCTGCCGGGCTAGTATGCGCGCCACGAATTATTTCGTTCGTAGTGTCAGAACGAGACAGCGTTATGGCAAAGTATATAACTGTCACTTTTTCACACGTCGAAATGAGTTCTTTTCGTCGCTTTTCGTGGTCGCATGCTTTATAGCCAGAACTGGTGTACTTACCTACCTACTAAGCCGAAAATGGGTGATTAATACAATCATTATGAACAATTTTTGGTGCCGTGAAGTCGTGGTGGTCTAGTGGTTGTAACGCTGGCCTGGCATTCTTGAGGTCGAGGGGTTCAATCCCAGGCCCGTATCAATGAGTTTCTTTGGAATTTAACCTACGGAATTTCACACCACTAACTTTTCGGTGAAGGAAAACATCGTGAGGCAACCTGCATGCGTCCGTAGAAGAAATTCGATGGCGTGTGTGAATCCACCCACCCAACCCGCACGTGGTGGATATGGCCCAATCTCACTTCGTGGGTAGGCCTACGTCCTGCAGTGGACTATTAAAAAGGCTGGTACAGTGCAGTACAATTTTTATTATGAAGCCAACCCGAAATTCGAGAATAAAAACCATTTGTTTTACATTTCGTCGATTCTGTGTTGCAGTTTTGTACATAGTAAAAGTTGTTCATGATGATGGTCTTAATCACCCCCTTTCGGGGATCGAAAGCAGATAACCCCGTATAGTACAAAGGAGGTGAATGTCAGGATACTTTTTATTCAGTAAGAATAATTACCTATACGCACCTTGTAGGAAAATGCAGCTAAAGCTAGTAAGTACCTACTCGTATATCATCACTACATAGTATAAAACAAAGTCGCTTCCTGCTGTCTGTTCCCATGTAGGTATGCTTTAAAAATACGCAACAAATTTTGATGCGGTTTTTTTTAGTGAGTGAGAGTAGAGTGATTCAAGAGGAAGGTTTATAATATGTATAATACACCTGTGCGAAGCCGGGGCGGGTCGCTAGTATACTTTATAAGCTATACCTATTTTGGCAAGCGACACCGGAAGAACAATATTAGTAAATCAAACGGAGGTCGCAGGCAGTGTTTGATTTTGGGCGATTACTGTGATCGTGGTTGCAAGCGCACGCTCTTATAATCAGTAATCTCTGAAGCGCAACACATGGAAACGCCTGAGGGAAAAAAAAAAGCAAATCGAAATGTTAACGCCTGATTAATATTTGGTAGCAAACACTGGTCGGTGAAGAGACTACACAATAAATGTGTTTAGCTGAACAGTGTCCGTCGTTCTTTTTCGATTCGAACCACTAAATGAAAAAGCACACAAAAGAGGTAATTTGTCTTGTTTTGGCCGTGGGGTGCCGGCAGAGTAGAATAGCACCCCCCTCTTGTACCAGGTGTCGTAAAAGCCGACTGAGGTACTACGGAACCGATTGATGGCGGTATAACCATCCTAATTTGGCGTAGCCTAAATGCCACAGACCAGTGTCGGGGAGCAGCGGCACTGGTGCGAGGAGCTACGTCCTGCGATCGCCAACACGCTTGCCCAGCGCGGCGATTATGGGCAACAACCCCCAATGAATTTAAGCCACACAAATAGGCCCCCAGTCCCCGGCGGCTCCGCTATCCCTGGCTCTGGTAGCGGCCACGGTAACGGCGGAGAGGGGGGTGCGAAGAATCTCCGGCAGACGCCCCGCTACCACCCCCAACGGAAACTGGCCCTGGTGACACACAATATACGCACTTTGAGGACGGATGAAAAGATTGTTGAGCTGGAAGAGGAGATGAGTAGGTTGCGCTGGGATATTTTGGGGTTATCTGAAGTCCGAAGAGAGGGCGAGGACACGATAACTCTGAAATCGGGCAACCTATTCTACTACCGGGAAGGCGACCAAAAGTCCCAAGGTGGTGTCGGGTTTCTCGTCCACAAGTCCCTCACTAACAACATCGTAACCATCGACAGTGTTTCGAGCAGGGTCGTATACCTAATACTCAGAATATCCAAAAGATATTCGCTGAAGGTCATTCAGGTATACGCACCGACCTCGGCACACCCAGATGATGAAGTGGAGACTATGTATGAGGACATAAGTCGGGCCATACATATGTCTGAGACCCACTTTACTGTTGTTATGGGGGATTTTAACGCAAAGATAGGCAAGAAAATTGATGATGAGCTGAAAGTGGGGCAATTTGTGTACGGGCAACGGAACTCAAGAGGTCAGAGGCTGGCTGAATTTCTGGAGAGAGAGGAACTCTTTATGATGAACTCTTTCTTCCAGAAGCCGCCTCATAGGAAATGGACCTGGATAAGTCCCGATGGTTCCACGAGAAATGAGATAGACTTCATTATGACCAACAAGAGACGAATATTCGATGATGTCTCCGTGATCAACCGGGTGAAAACCGGTAGTGATCACAGATTGGTAAGAGGCACATTGAATGTGAACGTTAGACTTGAAAGGTCTCGTCTGATGAAGTCTACGCTCCGGCCTACTCTCGCCCACATCCAAAACCCCGAAAGCTTTCAGCTAGAGCTCTCAAATAGTTTTGCTTGCCTAGAGAATCTTGCGTCGGTGGATGAGATCAATAACAGGCTCGTAGAAACTGTCCAGACGGTGGGTTCTAAGTTTTTTAGACCACGCCGTTCAAATAAAACCCAGAAAATATCCGATCACACTTCAGACCTCATGGCTGAACGACGTTTGTTAAGACTGCAGTCTACTAGGGACGCTGCGTCATATAGGCAGCTTAATAGACAAATTTCTAAATCCTTGCGGCGTGATATACGTCTCTTTAAAACCAAATAAATTAAAGAGACTATCGAGCGAAACAAAGGCTCTAAAGTGTTTGCAAGGAGTTTGTCTATTGGGCAAAGCCAGCTGACAAAGCTAAAGAGAGAGGACGGCAGTATGACGTCGACCAAGGCAGAGGTATTGGAGGAGATCGAAGGGTTCTATGGACAGTTATACGCTTCGGTAGCTAAGCCTGTTGACAGCACGGCTAAAGACCCGAGAGCCAAGCTGACTCGACACTTCACCGAAGACATCCCGGACATCAGCCTGTACGAGATTAGAATGGCCTTGAATCAGCTTAAGAACAACAAGGCACCGGGTGATGACGGAATCACTTCAGAGCTTCTGAAAGCGGGTGGTAAACCGGTACTTAAAGTCCTTCAGAAGCTTTTCAACACCGTCGTCCTCGAGGGCATAACGCCGGAAGCATGGAACAGAAGCGTGGTGGTGCTATTCTTTAAAAAAGGTGACAACACCTTATTGAAGAATTACAGACCCATCTCGCTTCTGAGCCATGTTTATAAGCTGTTTTCAAGGGTCATTACGAATCGTCTCGAGCGCAGGCTTGATGAATTCCAGCCTTCCGAACAAGCCGGCTTCCGAAAAGGCTTTAGCACCATGGACCACATCCATACGCTGCGGCAAGTTATACAGAAGACTGAAGAGTATAACTTGCCACTTTGCTTAGCGTTTGTGGACTATGAGAAAGCCTTTGATTCGGTCGAGACATGGGCTGTGCTTGAGTCTCTTCAGCGATGCCGTATTGACTATCGGTATATCGAAGTGTTGAAGTGTTTGTATAATAACGCCACTATGTCGGTCCGAGTACAGGAAGAGAGCTCGAAGGCGATCCCTTTGAAAAGAGGCGTCAGACAGGGAGATGTGATATCTCCGAAACTGTTTACTGCCACTTTGGAGAACGCCTTTAAGCTCCTGGAATGGAAAGGATTTGGCATCAACATCAATGGCGAATACATCACTCACCTTCGGTTTGCCGACGATATCGTGGTCATGGCGAAATCGATGGAAGAGCTCAGCACGATGCTCGAAGGCCTCAATCGAGTTTCTCAACAGGTGGGTCTCAAAATGAACATGGATAAAACAAAAGTCATGTGTAATGCCCATGTCGTACCCACCCCAATATCTGTTGAGAGCTCGGTTCTTGAAGTTGTTGACTCGTACGTCTACCTTGGACAAGTAGTCCAGCTAGGTAAGTCCAACTTCAAGAAAGAGGTCAATCGCCGAATCCAACTCGGTTGGGCAGCCTTCGGAAAACTGCGTGACGTCTTTTCATCTGATATACCTCAGTGCCTCAAGACGAAAGTTTTCGATAGTTGTGTGTTGCCAGTGATGACATATGGAACTGAAACGTGGTCTTTTACTGTGGGCCTTATGAATAAGCTCAGGATAGCCCAACGTGCTATGGAGAGGGCAATGCTCGGCGTCTCTCTGCGAGATCGAATCAGAAATGAGGAGATCCGCAGACGAACCAAAGTTACCGACATAGCCCAGCGGATTAGCAAATTAAAGTGGCAATGGGCAGGGCACATAGTTCGGAGAACGGATGGCCGATGGGGCAGTAAAGTTCTCGAATGGAGACCACGGACCAGCAAGCGCAGCGTAGGACGTCCACCAACTAGGTGGACTGACGATATAATAAAGATCGCAGGAACGCGCTGGATGCAGGCCGCTTCCAACCGGCCTTATTGGAAATCCATTCGGGAGGCCTATGTCCAGCAGTGGACGTCTTACGGCTGATGGATGGATGGATGGAATTTGTCTTGTTACTTTTATTAGGAGTCTACTTTGTGAACGTTCGAAGTCTTAATAAAAATAATAAGTATTTATGTCATTGCGTGGACATCACTGTTCCATTGATTTTAGACAAAATTATATAAAGGTATTCAATTTAGTAAAGAGTAAAAACTGGGTGACTAATTTTGATGTCATTCTCAAGCCATCTTCAACGTTGTTTCTTAACTATTGTTATGATTTCAACTTCATTATTGTTAGGTTTTTATTATCTAATATTACCAATCATTGTTGTCTCGCTAAAACTCGGTCAAGTGCAAGTTTCACTGATGCGTCAAGGTTTGCAACCATCCATAGCGAGAGGAACCTTATTATTTGTCTACTATCCATTGCCAGTTATGTTTTTACCAACGAAGAGTCAACGATTAGGTAGGCGCACGAAATTCAAATATTCTTGGGTAAGCTCCGGAGGAAGTATTTTGACGTGTAAATTGGCATTTTACGAGTAAATGACTAAAGACTTATGAAGACCAAAATTTTATGTACCTTTGGTACACAAACATGGGTTTAAAAGAAAAAAATATTATTCCAAAATGAGAAGATTCGATTTGGTGTGCGAAGTAAGCAAGCGAAAGATTCTTTTTTACCGCGAGCATAGATATATGGAATGAATGAATGAATGAAGGAAGGAATGAAGCATTCTAGTAAATATGGAATGTATACAAAGGCGTAGCGTGGGTGTGGGCGAAATCGTACCAGAAAGGCTCCTTTCCTTTCGTTCCCAAGATCTGCCCAACATAGTTTGACACAACTTTCCTACATAACATGATAGAAAAAAATTGTAAATGTGTCCTTTACAATAAATATATATGTAAAATGGAAGAATATTGAAAAGCATATAGAATTAAAAAAAAAAAGGAGGCCTGGCGCCGAGCAAGGATGCGCACCACGAAATATTTCGTTCGACGTGTCAGAACGAGACAGAGTAATGGCGAAGTATATACCTGTCACATTTTCACACGTTGAAAAGAGTTCTTTTCATGGCTTTTCGTGGTCGCATGCTAAGCTAGCTGGGCCCGCTTCGCCCACGCCAAGCTATGCCATTGAATGTATAGGCCGAATCATACAACTTGGCGACTGTGATGTTAGCTACAAGCAAATAAATAAGCCAATCCTTGCGCAGCTGTTAAGTGAGCTTCTGTCAGTAATGAGCTATCCACAGCTTGTAGCTAAGATCACAGCCGCCAAGTTGTATGATTCGGCCTATACCTTTACAACACGTAGAGACCCGCCTCTATAAATAATCTACAACAAAATAATTAATATGTATAGAGTATAAATGATTGTAGGTTGTATTGTAGGTCCCGGTTGTTTTAACCGTTTAGCCAAGTCAGAGGCCTTCTGGCGGCCTAAATGCGGCCTTTATGTAGGTTGTTTGTAAGACTTTTTAAAAGTTCATGTTAGACAACATCGTTTTTATTAACCCCCGACGCAAAAGAGGGGTGTTATAAGTTTGACGTGTTTGTTTGTCTGTGTGTATGTCTGTGGCATCATAGCACCCGAACCACTGAGCCGATTTCAGTTTAGTTTTTTTTGGATGAAAGGAGACTTAATCGAGAGTGTTCTTAGCTATGTTTTAAATCAATTGAGCCGTTTAGGAGTTAAAGTGGGTTAGAGTGGGGATGGAAGAACCAAAATTCTACAAATGTGCCCAAAATGGTTGTCAATGTGTGGGGGGTTTTTAAATTTTTAATTTATACAGTTATTCGCATGCTATTGAATGAAACATTACGTATATTAGTGATATTAAATTAAAAGGTTTTATGAAATAATAAATATGACTTAAGTACCGTAAATTAATTAGATAAAAAATCCAATATTTTTAAATACAATGATGTAAGTGTGATTGGAATTCGATATTCGATATCATTTCTTATTTTATCGATAGGCGAACAGGTACAGTACGTTTTATGTTTTTATATACCCCATAATCATCTATTATCATAAATTTCTAATTTTATTTCATTTTTATTTCCTGTAATAAGTTTTATGAGTGTATCAAACGACTCGTACATTTTGGTTTCGTAGATTAAATATTATGCCGGAATGACTGAGCAAATTCCGTTCGTTCGGTGTTCAAAATAATATAAAACCTCTTTCTTGTATTAATAAAATATGTACTAAAACAACATAAAACATCTTATCCCACTAAAGTTCGTACTATTTTTGCATCAAGGGCTTCATTTGGCTACCAACTCACCGGATGGAAAGCGAAGTTGTAGCCGAAGATAGAGTACCACTTAGAAGATACCTATTCATTATTGACTTGAAGATATCCAGATTGTAATTGTTAGGAAACGGATGCGGTCGGCATTATGAGGGATGAAGCAAATCACTTGGTACGAGCAGGTGGTAGGTATGTTGACTTTTCGTACAGTACGCGCGAATAAATAGTGAATATCGACATTCGGAAGGAGATGATCATTGCTCCTTTCAATTATGTAATACCGTGACGTTCATTGGACAAACCAGCGAGAAACGATACGTTAAGTTATTTTCTTATGTTCTACCCCCAGAAGAATGACAAGTAGGTAATAGAAACCGTAATAAAATAGCAAATTTATATTTACATACGAGTACATCACTTTTTCCCACTCTAAATATGCAAATTAAAAGGTGATAGAAAAAGATGCACATGTATACACCCGAACTTACGTAATTTCGAAGGGTTTCACAACAATGCTCAATAGCACGGTAATGATAATTACCGTGTCAATAGCTATCTAGGCTGTTCAAATTCAAAAAGGTAAATAGTAGGAAGTTAACTAATGATCAGAGATTTGAACCTTCTGCTGGAGGTAGAGGGTTCAAATTTTCGATCATATAGCAAAAGACAAAGTGGAACCAATTTTTAACCATTTTGACATTCCAACTTGTGATTTTGACGTATGCCGACTGACAATGCGTTTTTTTTGTTCCATGCACTCACTCTCGCGTATGCTGTATAGTCAGAAGAATATGACAGCTGTAACGTAGTTTTTATTTGATTAAAATTTAGCAAGGATTCTTTTACTTGTCATTCTTCTGAAGTTCTAGCAGTCGCTACCATCCGATTGTCTCTTTCAAAGGCCGATTCCATTCTTTATGCGACATAACTGTAGTTTCAATATTTTCAGTAGGGTAGTGTTGTTTTTCACCGACTTTCATAAAGGAGGAGGTACATACCTGCTATGTTCGTATGTATGTTTTTTTGTGTATATTCATCGATATTTTTGCCAAATGTGAAGCGATTTAATTTTTTTTTTATGAGTAAACTTCCAAGGTAGTTTCATTAAAATCGAAATCGACTAAGACGTTTCTGATAAATCAATAATAATGTCACATCGAATCACATTC
The DNA here is from genome assembly GCA_964007245.1 of Hypomecis atomaria. NCBI lineage: Eukaryota > Metazoa > Arthropoda > Insecta > Lepidoptera > Geometridae > Hypomecis > Hypomecis atomaria. Next base: position 7,997,647 of record OZ023299.1, read on the forward strand.
GTGCAAACTACTCGAATTCTGTGTACCTGCTGTGGAAGTATTGTTCGTATGGATCAATCGTCGACGTAGTAATTTTCACATTATTGTTGATATTTCGATAACGACTCAGCTGATTTCGAAAAAATTAGGACTTTAGGACCGCCTTTGAAGTAGGTATAAAGTATGATCCACCAAACAAAAAAATAATCATTGAAATCGGTTTATAATAATAATTGACGGAGTAATTGCGTAACATACACACAAAAAAACATACAGACGAATTGAGAACCTTACTTTTGAAGTCGGTTATAAACCCGGACAGGTATGTGAATTACCTTGATGTTGGCTGATAAATTACGAACAACGAAAATCCCCGCGAAAGCCTCGCAGTCCGCGAAACTGCATTCGTGCGGCGTGATTCATATTTTACTCGTATATTGCTTATTTTAATTACAACATGACTAGATATATTTACAACTTTCATTATAAGTGCGTAGGTATATACCTTACTAGCGACCCGCCCCAGCTTCGCACAGGTGTATTATACATTTATAAACCTTTCACTTGAATCACTCTATCCATTAAAAAAAACAGCATCAAAATCCGTTGCGTAGTTTTAAAGATATAAGCATACATGGGGACAGACAGCGGGAAGCGACTTTGTTTTATACTATGTCGTGATAGTGATGACTATGTCCGTGCCATCCAAGACTGACAGTGCCGAACGTTGCTGATTGCTGACAGACATCTACTAATAACTACGCTACATCGACTTGGCATTTTCTTACATTCCATATTAATGCTACGCTATACGCGCTACAAGCACGGTAATGATATCTGACTAACAGTATCGTGACCCGGCCTTGTCTTTTAAATATATTACTAGACGACCCGCCCCGGCTTCGCACAGGTGTATTATACATATAAACCTTCCTCTTGAATCACTCCATTAAAAAAAACCGCATCAAAATCCGTTGCGTAGTTTTAAAGATTTAAGCATACAGACAAACAAACAGACAAAATAGCGACTTTATTTTATACTATGTGGTGATAGTAATGCTTATATATCAGAATAAAACTAGGCTATAATTTATAAAAATATTCCATGAAACGAAGTTCGCCAGGTCAGCTAATTAAATCCAAATTTGGTCTTTTTGAATCTGAACGTTCCTAACCGATGCGGTACAAGCAAATGTGCGCAATAAACTAGTTGCACAAAATAAATGCGCACAAAAATAGCGACTTTATTTTATACTATGTAAGGATAAGGATACCAACAGCGCCACGTGGCCACGCAGAACATCTCACGCGCTAGGGGCAGCCCTTCATTATTTTAATTTCATCTACTTACTCATTACCCACTTGAGTTTCTTTCTAGTTTTCAATCATATTGTAAGTACGTATTATGCTGGAATATTATTATATTTACTACAAAAAATCAATCCGTTGTTAATTAAAAAGGAAGTGTTCAATAAAAATACATAATATACCTATTGCGTTTTTTATGTTTTTATGGTTCCGTAGTAAAACGAAGAACCATACAAACGTAAACCGCACGCTTTTTATAGTCGCAAACCCAAACGTTCGTTCATCACTACGGCGCTCTACTACACTTTGTCCTCGATTTCTGCTAAGCTGCATTGCACATTTCCGGTGGAAAACCACAAGCAAAGATGTAAGGTGGTTTTAAGTATTTTTAACAGACTTCAAAAAATAAGGTTCTCAACTCCGCTGTACGTTTTTAGGGTTCCGTACCCAAAGGGTAAAAACGGGACCCTATTACTAAGACTTCGATGTACGTCTGTCTGTCTGTCTGTCACCGGGCTGTATCTCATGAACCGTGATGACTAGGCAGCTGAAATTTTCACAGATCATGTATTTCTGTTGCCGCTATAACAACAAATACTAAAAATAGCAAAAAATAAATATTTAAGGTGGGCTCCCATACAAAAAACATTCATTCAGTCATTTTTAGGAGTTTTCTGCTCGCTATTAATAACGGCAAGAGAAATGGGGCTTCCATACGGTCCGGAACCCTTCGTGCGTGAGTCCGACTCGCACTTGGCAGATTTTTTTCGTATGTATGTTACGCGATTACTCCGCCAATAATTATAAACCGATTTTGATCATTAAGCCGACTTCCCTCGTGTGCAAAATTCGAATAGTTTGCTCGAATTAATGTGTACAATTTCAACATTATTGTTGATTTTTCAAAAACAGCTCAGCCGATTTCAATAAAATTTACCGCGGAAGTACGAGTATATTCTTTCGAACTAAAAAAACTAAGATTTTATTCTTATTGCAAACTGTTCAAGAATTACATGCACTTGTACATAATAACTGTTCTTATACTATACTTACTGGCCTTTTCAGACTTGACGATTTATACCGTTCTGTTGCATTCATTTCCAATCCACGTGCAATTTAACATTTTAAAATATATTAATATAATCAGGGGAATTTTCCCAACATATTACTTAATAGATATTTATTTCATCTCTTACAGTCCAACTTGATATAACGCCCATAGCGTAGGTTGACTAGAAGTTTGTCAGCGTGGCCCCATTGCCGGGGCACTAGAATATGGCATTGGTAACCCCTGCCTTACGTAAGTAGTAAGAGTAGCAAGTAGTAGAAGGTGGTAAGAAGTAAGTAAGAGCCTACTAAAAGGGGGTCTCTGGGCTCGCGGGTGGTTGGAGATGGGGCTCTAGACATCCACTCAAACGGGCCCGGGGAGGGGAGGACTACAATGGTAAATGGCCACATTGTCGTAAATGACCGTACGCGGCAATTAGGTATTGATTTCAGGACATTAATTGAAAAGTGCTGGGAGCTCCGATGCGTTCCCCTGGAGGTCCCGGAGCTTCCAAGACAGCACAAAGGCAGGCCACCGAGGGGGTTTTAGTGAGTGCAATCCCACATATCCCGGCTGTACCCCGAAGCAGTTAGGTATGTTACGAAGATTTCCCCCTCGTTTTGTCAGCGACGTTCGGTACGGTCAGTCATCGGATGGGTGACCGCGGAAGGCGTTAAATTGTAGCTCCCGGTTGTATTGACCGTTTAGTCGTGTCAGAGGACTTCAGCTAGTCCAGCATGCGACTACGAAAAGCCACGAAAAGAACTCTTTTCGACGTGTGAAAAAGTGATAGATATACTTTGCCAGAACGCTGTCTCGTTCTCACACGTCGAAAGATATATTACTTCGTGCGCATCCTAGCCCGGCCCGGCGGACAACTTGTAATATCTGACACCAGGGCTGGCCACCCGGCCTATACCTACGAACTTACCGTTTATACAATCTAATTTTACTGGGCTCGTGCTCGAATAATCAAAAGGAAATTATGGAAATAAAATAGTTGTATCAGACCCATATACATTTCAATACCTATATTTATCGATAAAATAAGTCTACACGTATTTAGCTTTAGTCATTACCAGAAACATTTTAATTACAGATTTAATTAAACGTTCATACGTTGATAACTGGAGTATGTATTAATTATTAGGTCAGATAAGTAGACTGAATCAATAATAGGAAATAAAAATGTACGTAGTAACGTACCAACGAACTGCTATTGAAAATCGTAACTGAAACAGATTTTTACAATTAGTACCTTTTGTTAGAGGAAATTTCGATAGCGTAGTTAATTTTAACGTATTTTGTTAATTGCGGCAGTGGACTATAGCAAAATATATCACCTACCACTTGTCATAATCCATCCATCCATCCATCAGCCATAGGACGTCCACTGCTGGACATAGGCCTCCCCTATATAGATCAGGAGATCGCAGGATCGCGCTAGATGCAATTCGCTACCAACCGGTCTTATTCTCCAATAAGACCGGTTGGTCTTATTGGTCTTAATGAGGTCATCTGTCATCCGAGGACATACGAGTAATCACCCAAGAAATATTAGTTTATTAGACTCTCCAACCCAAACTTATCAAATAAATAGAAGCTTAAAATTGTGGGTTCAAGGTACCTTTTTTCAGAGATTTTTTAGAGACGGAGGGTTCCGTACTGTATGGGAGCCCCCCTTAAATATTTATTTTATTTTTAAATTTATTATTTATTATTGAAGGAAATATAAAACTAAATACCTATTCTTTGAAAATTTCAAGCATCTACCTGTTACCATTATTAATATAGAGCGAAAAACGTCTAAAAATTCAGGTTTGTTGTATGGGAGCCCCCCTTAAATATTTATTTTATTTTGTTTTTAGTATATGTTGTTATAGCGGCAACAGAAATACATCATCTGTGAAAATTTCAGCTGCCTAGCTATCATGGTTCATGAGATACAGCCCGGTGACAGACGGACAGACGGACATCGAAGTCTTAGTAATAGGGTCCCGTTTTTCTCTTTGGGTACGGAACCCTAAAAACGGCGTCGTTTTTTGAGTTTCGTACTTTCAAAAGAAAAAAAAAACATTTGTAAGATCATTTTGTTGTCCGTCTGATCGTAGGTCTGTCTGTCCATTGTCCGTCTGTCTGTCTGTCCGTTTGTCGTGCGTGTGTCAAGACCTTCTTAACCTTCCATATCAGAATATTATTATGCAACATGTTCATATGCAATTTGTTTATTTAGGGCTCCGTCAAATATTTGGTTATATTAAAAGGTTCCGTCACTAAAACAGATTGACAAAGCAAGCACAGCATCAAATTTCTTCTACGGACGCATGCAGGATTACTAATGATTTTTCCTCCACTAAATGGCAAAGATGTGAAAATTCACACATAATTTATGTACAGAACTGGCATTTGAACTCAGGACCTCACGATTGCAAGGCGAGCGTTGCAACCATTATGCCACTGGAGTTTTGTGGTCACATAATTTTCCTTCCCAATTTTCCGAGCCTTTTTCCTGTCTTCTCGAAAGCCTTCAATGCAAAGAAAAGGGCAATTCCACTTACTATAAGTATGAAGATTCTGCCACTATGTAAACCACTTTAAACAACGATATCATAAAAGCTTTACAATCAAAGATAAACCTACTATGAGTTTTAATTACTAGAAGTGTACTCGTATGTGTCACATCACAAGACGGTAAATTACCTGACCACTTAGAAAGTACCTAAGAAACTGTACAATGGCAATTCTATAGTACATTCTACTAAACTAAAATAATCTGATAGAAAAATTTTTACCTGCGTCTCATTTCAATCCGATGTTTAAGAAAGGAATGACAATAAATCTCTATAACTCGCAAAGAAGCTCTAGTGGTGAGTAGTAAGTGGCTCTAAAGAAACATGGAACACTTCAAGTCCAGATTGTATTTTAACCTATTTTATTGCTTTTGTCTGAACTACTGTACCAGCCTTTTTAATAGTCCACTGCAGAACGTAGGCCTACCCATGAAGGGTGATTGGGCCATATCCACCACGCTGGCCCAGTGCGGGTTGGTGGATTCACACACGCCATCGAATTTCTTCTACGGAAGTATGCAGGTTGCCTCACGATGTTTTTCTTCACCGAAAAGCCAGTGGTGTGAAATTCCGTACATAAGTTCCAAAGAAACTCATTGGTACGGGACCGGGATTGAACCCACGACCTCAAGAATGACAGACCAGCGTTACAACCACTAGACCACCACGGCTTGTTTATATATGTTGGCTATTGTTTGAACTAAAAATGAATCAAAAACATGAAGAAGTACATTTTATACATTTTTGACCGACGAAACGGAGGAAGTACTCAATTCGACGCGTTCATTTTTGTGTTTTTTTAAGTACTCGTATAACCACGCATAACTTTTTATGTGGTGGTCCGATTTTGATCATTCTTCTTTTATTGGAAAGTGTATACTTCGAAATTGGTTTCATTTAAATGTTTTCGAAATAGCCATTTTGATGAATCAACAATGATGTGAAAAATACTTGTAATTTTTCTATGGTTACATCGATCCAAGCGAAATATTGCGAATTCTGTACACGGTTGAAGTCGGTCATGCTATTTTTTGCAAAACATAATTATTAGTTCGTCTTATGTCCTTGGCTACGAATATTGGTAAGTATAATAAATAATAATAATAATAATAAAATTCTTTATTTGGCACAAAAACTATAACAATCAATAGTATAACAATCAAAAATGAGCAAAAATAAAAAAAAAAACATTGTAGATAGTTCAATAATTTAATTTCGATATCTATACACATATAACTTAAAACATTCTATAATTAACATCCTACAACAAGGGTCATCTTTTGAGAAGATATTGTTACGATCATGAAAATGTATTAATTGCATAAGTAGGTAGGTACTTACATGAAAATTTTTACATATTTGCAATGCTAACCAAGGTGAAACTTTAAGTGTTTTCAGTGCATCTCCAGCGTTTGACTAACTGAAGTCAAGGGCTCATTTAGTCCAGAAATGGCACAGCAGAATTCACACCGATATCCTTTATCACGTTGCATTATGTACTCGTATTATCATTTTCTTTTGAAGTTTATCTGAGCGTATAAAATTAGTATCAAACAGCAAATCTGCAACTCGGCTAGTCGCGGCAATGAGTGTGACAACGATAGACTTCCATTACGGCCGATAAACGAAATCAATTTTTAAACTAATTAAATTAACTTTCAATTAAAGTTTTAGAAAAAACAATTGGATTGTGAAAAAAAATACAGACGTAAAAATGACAGTGAATTATTTGAAGTGCGTTTTAGTTTTTCTTGTGTTTATAAATTATTATGATAATTGTGAGTACCATTTAAATACTTTTATTTATTACATTAATTGTGTTTATCACAGAGTAAATCAGTTTGTTTATGGATACCAGGCCAAGCACATAGCTAAAAATTTTTATCGTATTTATGGTTCTTTTTGTTGTTATTATTATATACTAGCTGACCCGGTGAACTTCATATCACCTTCATCTCTCTAATTCGGTCGATTCTAATTTCGATGGCGTTTAGCGCCGCCAATAGCCATACAGGGTTATTTCTAATTAATTAGCATCCTTTTAGGGGCTTATTCTGTACATCAAAACTAACAACTTTTGTTCTGCGACTTTTGTCAAAACTCAAAAAAAATAATTGTTGTTCCATAGAAAAATATACTAATATACCCGCGGTCAGTACTTGGATGGGTGACCGCGGGTGGCATTTTCCAACTGAGCGCTACCGTGGCTCGGATGACACGTTAAATTGTAGGCCCCGGTTGTTTCAACCTTTAGCCATGTCAGAGACCTTCAGGCGGCCTAAAAACTCTGACACCAGGGCTAGCCACCCGGCCTATACGAACTTACTTACTTTATAGAAAAATATCGTTCACCCGCGACAAAATGTATGGAACAACTGATTTTTTTTAGGTTTTGACAAAATTCGCAAAACAAAAGTTGTTAGTTTTGATGTACAGAATAAGCCCCTAAAAGGATGCTAATTAATTAGAAATAACCCTGTATGGCTATTGGTGGCGCTAAACGCCATCGAAATTAGAATCGACCGAATTAGAGAGATGTGAATAACTCTGTAAATGGCATTTACGTGTAGAAATATTTTGTATGGGAAAATTAAATTGACGTTTTTATTATTTTCCGCATAATTTTCTTATATTTTTTTCATGAAAACCGTTTCTTGTCAATAACAAACACAGCAAAGAAAGAATTAGCCAAATCGGTCCAGCCATTCACGCGTGATGGCGTGACAAAGGGAAATAGAGATTAATTTTTTAGTATATAGATATATTATTAATTTTTTTTTAATGCCTGATTAGGTACTCATCTATAGGTACAAACATGAAATTGAATCAGCAATATGCAAAGTATTATAACATCTTATTAATACTCACTGAGGGTTGTGTATGTACCTACGAATCCAAATGACCTTACGAATGAAATATTCATGAATTGCATCTTCTGACTCGGTTTCATTACTTACGGATATTTTCAGAATCAAGTTAAATTATTTGGTAGGTATTGGTGTTAAATTTATGCCAAGACCACCAGCATGGCAAAAGGATTGATTGCCTCGGAGGTCCAGTGGTTAGTAACCAAGACTCCTGGTTCAAAGAGGCGTGGGTTCGATTCCCATTGAGGGCAAGCATTTTTGTGATGAACATAGATCTTTGCTCTGTGTTTGGGTGTTGTTATCTATATAATTATGTACGTATTTTAAAAAAATATACCAATTTGAAATATCAGTTGCATATTACAAGCATTACTTAGTTTGGGGTAGACCTTGTGTGTAAGATGTCCCTAATATATTGATTTATATTTTAATACTCGTATTGACAATAACAATAACAATTGTATCCACTTTTAATATCAGTTGTCTATGTTAGTCCCTTTGCTTCACTTGCGAGGAATAAATTGGTGGAAAGACAACGATCTATTTGCCATGATAGGGGTGCATTCAGTAAATAGGTTTATTGTACTGTACCATAATTTCGTAACATACATCCATCAGCCATAGGATGTCCACTGCTGCTCTTTAGGGGACCTATGTCTCCAATAAGACCGGTTGGAAGCGGCTTGCATCCAGCGCAATCTTGCAATCCTAATGAGGTCATCTGTTCACCTTGTGAGTGGACATCCTACGCTGGGCTTGCAGGTAGGTACGTAGCCTCCATTCGAAATCTTTTCCACCTCATCTGGCATCAGTCCTCCGCGCTAGGTGTCCTGCCCACTACCATTTCAACCTGCCCATCCACTGGGCTGTCGGTAACTTGGGTTCTTTTACGGATCTCCTCATTTGTGTTTCGATCTCGCAGAGATACTCCGAGCATAGCCCTCTCCATTGCTCGTTGGGCTACTTGGAGCCCATTTAATTAGGGTTCCGTACCCAAAGGGTAAAAACGGGACCCTATTACTAAGACTCGTCCGTCTGTCTGTCTGACACCAGGCTGTATCTCATGAACCGTTTTAGCTAGAAAGCTGAAATTTTCATAGATGATGTATTTCTGTTAAATACTAAAAATAGAATAAAAATTATATTTGAGTGGGGCTCCCAAACAGTACGGAAACCTTCGTGCGCGAGTCCGACTCGTACTTGGCAAGTTATTTCATAACGTGTGGTACGAAGTATAGGAAAGCTACTATACTACAGAATTTTTACACCTAGACGTTTTAGGCTTCACTGGGGGACTTCCCCTAGGTTCACAAAAACATTAAAAGCAAAAAGACCGCGAGGGGAAGAAAGTAAAGTGAAGCGTAGGACTTAGCAAGAGAGAAACCTTTTTATGATTTCAAAATAGATAAATATAATTGTTTTTCGCCAAAGTGCATCGCATAACCGACTTCAACCGTGTGCAGAATTCAAATAGTTCGCACGGATCGATGTAGTAATTTTCACATTATAACTATTTAAATAAACATTGTAATTTTTACAAAAACGACTCAGCCGATTTCGATAAAATTTAAATGGGACCTTTGAATTATGATCTACCAAACAAAAATCAAAATCAGTTCATAATTGGCGGAGTACCTAGTCGCGTAACACACATTCAAAAAAACATACACGTACAGTCGAATTAAGAACCTCCTTTTTTGAAGTTGGTTAAAAATTCACATCATAGAAAATTTACACCGGCTGTAATTGTATTCCGCTTTCGTGGTGATACTGCCCTAATCCATTTCATTGAGCATTGTGTTTGGTCTTGTTACGGCGCACATTATGTTGGTACCAAATTAATAAAAAATCATATTGTATCCCCTAAACCAGCGGTTCTAAAAATGTGTTGGTGACTAAACCCTTTTGGAAAGTAAAATATTTGACGGAGCCCTAAAATAAACATAAATTTTAATTTTTGTACTCTGTTCCTCGGTAAAATATCTCATATAAAATAAGCGAGTTATTGGGAAAAAATTTCAAACATAATCATCATCTTAAATAATTTCTGAGTCCCTCGAAGATTAGTTTTGTTTATAATATTACATTTATTTTATCTTATGTCAAAAATATTCAATCAATTAAGCCTAAAGGATAAAATTAAGGTCTAAAAGATAAAATTACATAAACAAATGCTCTGTGACGTGGAATGTTCATACGACGGAAAACAAGCTCACTGCATCTATAAATTTATATGGAACCAATAAGTACTTAGAGTCTAAAACTAAAGAAACATTTTGTTGAGTATAATTACCAATTATCACTAAAATTGCTGATATCAATTATCATGATTTTCGCATTTTCCCATACACAACTTATAGTAAACTTCAATCACTTTCTTGATGCAGTACTGTTCAATTCATTAAATCTTGAATATGTTAACCTACAGTAACAAACAATGGAATAAATATTTCAGCCATCCACTAAATTTATCCATTTTATCTCACCTGCATTATTATTTTTTACAGCAAACGCACTACAATGCTACGTCTGTCGCAACTGTAAGGAAGTATCTAGTGAATACATACAAACATGTAGTGCCGCGGAACCGACGACCACGGTCGAACCTGACACTACTACAGACGACCCTGGTACACCTACTACAGAATCTACCATGACTGAAGAACCAACTAGCACAGATGCTCCAAGTACAGCATCATCGAGCACAGAATCGATAATCACCGATTCAACAGTGTCTGATTCAACAGCTACGGAATCAACAGTCACCGACTCAACAATAACAGACTCGACAACAGTATCGTCAAACACAGAGGCAACAACTACATCGCCGGGTACCACAGAATCAACCACTACAACACCTACAACTACGGTACCAACAACAACTGTACCGACAACAACTGTGCCAACAACCACTGTGCCAACAACCACTGTGCCAACCACCACTGTGCCAACAACCACTGTACCAACAACCACTGTTCCAACAACCACAGAACCAACAACAACGGATCCAACAACGACAGTACCAACAACAACTGTACCAACGACTACAATTCTAACCACTACAGATCCGACAACTACTGTACCTACAACCACAGAACCTACAACCACAATCCCTACAACCACAGTTCCAACCACTACAGATCCTACAACTACTGTGCCAACAACAACAGTATCTACAACAACAGTTCCAACCACTACAGATCCGACAACTACTGTGCCAACCACGACAGTACCTACAACTACAGAACCAACGACAACGGATCCAACAACGACAGTACCAACAACAATAGTACCAACGACAACAAATCCAACAACAACAGTACCCACAACCACAGAACCAACGACTACGGATCCAACAACAACAGTACCCACAACCACAGAACCAACGACAATGGATCCAACAACGACAGTACCAACAACCACAGAACCAACGACAACGGGTCCAACAACGACAGTACCAACAACAACAGTACCTACAACAACAGTACCCACAACCACAGTACCAACGACAACGGATCCAACAACAACAGTACCCACAACCACAGAACCAACGACAACGGATCCAACAACGACAGTACCAACAACAACAGTACCCACAACTACAGTACCAACGACAACGGATCCAACAACAACAGTACCCACAACCACAGAACCAACGACAACGGATCCAACAACGACAGTACCAACAACAACAGTATCTACAACAACAGTACCCACAACCACAGTACCAACGACAACGGATCCAACAACAACAGTACCCACAACCACAGTGCCAACCACTACAGTACCAACCACCACAGCAGAGCCAACGACCACCGTACCAACAACTACTGTACCAACAACGACGGTGCCAACAACGACTGTACCAACAACGACGATGCCCACCACGACAGATCCCACAACCACGGCAGATCCCACAACCATAACAGATCCCACAACCACGACAGATCCCACAACCACGGCAGATCCAACAACTACTGTGGATCCAACGGCACTACCTACAACCACAGTGCCTACAACCACGGTTCCTACAACCACTGTGCCTACAACTACTGTGCCTACAACCACTGTGCCTACAACTACGGTGCCTACAACCACGGTACCTACAACCACAGAACCACAAAATCCAGCAGAAATTACCACTACCGGAACTAATAATGCAGAGGTAAGCTTCTATAGTAGATATAATAATCCTTAATTCCCTTATATTACTTAATCAATAAATCATCATCATCAGCTTATTTCGGCATACCTACTGCAGGGTATAAGCTTCCTTCCTCGTACGCCAATCAATAATTGGTATTATAAATCCGAAAAAATGTATGCTGGTTTGTTAGTCTTTAAAGCAGCAACAAAGCGACGTATCGACTTGATTTTTGGCATGGATATACCTAAGTAAAAAGTCGGAGAGACACATAGGCTACTTTTTCCCGGAAAAATAAAGTTTCTATAATGAAGCAAAAAATTTAAAATAACAAGCTGGCGAATCCGCGGGAAAAAACAAGTTGAAGATAAAATTAATTTTTATTGAAAATTTCAAAATATGATCATCGGTGTAACAAACAACGATAGAAGGAAATGGTTATCTACAAAAATTTAAAGGGTATAGCAGATATCTTCGTGAAAATTGTATCACTTCATTATACTTTATTACAGTTTCGAACCCCAGGCTTTGGAAGCAATTATCACAAAGTTATCTGCTAAACCCTTTAAATTTTTGTAAATAATCATTTCCTTCTATCGTTGTTTTTTTCACCGATGATATAACGTTGATAGCATGATGTACAAATTTTCACCCCTCCTCTACCGCTCAAGGGGCTACGACACAAAAAACCAAATACTATTTTTTTTTCAAATCTGAGTATCTGATATAAATTAAATTTTTGCACATATTTTGCTTTAAAACTAGAGCTTTCTAAGTAACTACAAATTGGTATAAAATCTCGTTTTAATAGGTTATGAACCAAAAAAACTGAGACCGCGGCTAAAGACTTTTATGAATGAGATTCTAATCATATAATCTAATCTGGATCTTTCCGATGTTTCCTGCTGTAACTATTTGGACGTAATTATAGATAAGATTTCATTGATTTACCTAAGTATAATTTTGTAATAAAATCGTCTATTTCTGAAAAGTGCGATCTTTATTAGTAGGTAATAAAGGGTAATACTCGTATGTAATAATATAATCTTACTATCACGTGATCGGTGTAGCTCGTGCAGTTTCATCGACAAAAATGGAGAATCAGAGAACACGTTATATTTAGGCGATTTTAATTTAGCAAAAAGACGTAGGGATAAGAAGAAGTAGATAATCACGTATACTGACTTTGACCTCGGTGGCTCAGTGGTTAGTGAACCTGACTTCTGGATCACAGAGGCGTAGGTTCGATCCCCACCCAGGGCAAGCATTTATGTGATGAACATAGGTGTTTGCTCTGTGTCTGGGTGTTATTTAGGTATTATCTGTATAAGTATGTATTTAAAATAATTATTATTAATATTTATTATTATTTATAACTAAATCCAACAGATTTTACACATCGTACACCAATTATTTATTTTCTTTTCAGACATTCTCTGTGCGTCGAAGGAGATTTGTAAGAGAAGTGGTAGCACCTCAATATGAACCTCGTTGTGTCGTCACTTCTTATGAAGGTGCGTGTACCTATTTTGTAGTTATATAAAGTCTCTTCTCGTTGCAATAATACTTCAAGAAGGCGGCAAAATGCAGGCTAAACTAAACTTATTGTAATGTTAGCCCTACTGTCTTGGAAGATAATAATATAAGTATAGAACTCTCACACATGCAGATTTCGTCAGAATGTTTTCCATTTCTCCTGATTTTTTCTCATAGAAACTTGTGATAATAAATTAATGTTCGACGAATATCCCTACCATGGGCCCAGCAGAGATTTGTGCGTGTCATTGAATCTCTAAAAAAACTTTATTCCAGACGAAACTGGAGAAACCAACGTCGTGCGAGGCTGCTCTACTGCCTCCCCAACCCCTCAAGAACGCTGCCGTGAAACAATAGGCGAAGGCTTCCAAGGAAATCTCACCAGCTGCGTACTTTGTACCGGAGATCTATGCAACTCTTCGCATAGAATGACAATAGGACTCTTTAGCATAGCCTCTATGGTGATACTACATTTGGTCAAAGAAATACTATAGAGATATAAGATGATATACATGTGGAGGTTCCACTCGTGATTTCAATTAAGTTTTTACAGATGAAGAGACAGTCAGTAAGTAGCTTGTTTAGATACTCTCTGATATGTCTGTGTGTACATAAGTGCAGGGAGAGTAATAAAATAATGTTAATACTCACTAAAATACAGTTTCAGTATTTAAGCCTTGATTTGTAAAAAAATACGACTAACTGACATTGTGAAATAATGAATTACCTTTTTGAGCGTGGGTAAGAAAAATCATGTTTGAAAATTGACGTAAGTATAAAAAATTGCACATGCTTCGTGTTATTTAAATTTGTGTCATGAGTACAAAAATATGACTTAAAATTATACAATCGGTGAAAATAAGCAGCAAACCATACAGTATTTATTTTACACGAGGCAGAAGGCATAGGAAGAGAAAAATAACGATACAAACATATGTGTATATATATTTATATCGTCCATGATATTATGTTAGAAGATATTTATGTATGAAATATATTTCTAAGCTATCTAAACGTGTCCCTTTCTTGTAACAAAATAACAAGAAGAATAAAATATGAATGTAGTAAAAACTCTTTAAATTCTTTAAAGTTCATTTTTTCGCAATTTCGGGGTTAGCCTCATATTAAAAGTTGGTTATAGTGATGACTAACTACAATAATATGCTAAAATGTCTCCGCTACCCCGTATCCCCCGTATTTGTTGAAGATGAAAGTTGCCATGATAATTTCAAATGCCGAATTAGCATTTAAAGTAGATGCTTGGACATTTTTTTTTTTGTTTATTTTGATTGGCTTCTAGATTTTGAGATTTAAATAATGTTTCAAAGCAGATTATTATTAGATATACTTAAGTACGATATTCCCGTAAATACCTGCCTAGTTAAGTTATATCATTACCTTGTTCTTCTGAAAACACTTTTTTGAACCAGTTTTTTGTTAGTTCTCATGGTAGGTTAGTTCAGTCCAAGGTTTGTATTGATTCTGGTTGACTTGGTTTATTCAATGTTAAAGTCTGTGAGTAAATGTAACCAAAGTTATTTAAATAAATTAACTTATTATCTAAGTAAAACAAAACTTAAAATAAAATATCTAAACATATTCTGTTATTTCTTTGATTCTGAATTATTTGATCTATTCATAGCTCACAAATTAATCAAATTAGAAACCAAAATTTGCTATAAAAATAAGTAAATAAATAGTTAGGTAATAAACAAAAGAAGCCACAATTTTTTCAACCTTTTACTACAACAAAATACAAAAAATCTACAGTTATAAGAGTCAAAAAGAATTTTAATCATCCACAGACCATAGAAGGTCTAGAGATAATCCAAATGCTTAAACCCACTGACAGTTGATAGCATGTCCAGCATGCTGGTAGTATAATTCGCTGAATGACAATGTTTACACGTTGAGCCAATTAATATGTACCAACATTTTGGTCACGCGTTGCGTCTTTCAGATGCTCAGATAGATTTTTGGAAACAAGATGAGAGTATAGTTTATTAGGTAGCCTTGGGAGTGCAGAAAACTAAATATAGTTCTCTGATTTTTTGAAAAAGATTACACTTTAAGCCAATTTATACCAGCTTTTTACCTTACCAGACAGATTTTTGGAAACAAGGTGAGAGTTTAGTTTATTAGGTAGCACTGCACCGGTAAACGTTCTTCTTTTAAAGTCACACAAGTTAAAAAAATGTAAACACAATCAATATGCAGGTACACATGTAGTATGCGGGTACTAGCAGGCTTACTGAAAAAAAATAGATTCAAGGCTAAATTCTGAAAATTATACGTAATTTTATGAAACATGTTTAGGCGATAATCTATATTATTAGCCAATCTTTATTTATAACTAATTTCCGAGATAAAATTGAAAAGTATCTCAAGCCCTCTTTGATGTACGTACGCAAGTGACTTATCTATGTAATTACTGTTATCGATAAAATCAATTATTGATATCCGCTATCAAGCTTTTCAATTCGGATACGATTATTTGATAAGAATCGTAAGATATATATAATAGAATTGCTATTTTTAACGTTAAACCAGGTGGAATGTAATCTGGGGATTACCCTTATAGGTATCATTTGAAAATGGAATGTATTATAGCTTTAGAATAGATATAGCTAATCCACAAATAACTTCTAACAATACCTATAATTACATAGGTAGAACCTGATAACATCGATAGTGTATCGAAAGATAATAATTTTCGTCCTTTTAATTAGGACACGTCTTGCGTTTAATTTTGATTAATATATAATTTATCTGGTATTCATAGCTGACTTTTTTTATTTTTTCGTGATCACGGAAACTAAGATTTCAAGATATTCCTTTAACAGTGGCAGACCGCCTTGAACTGCCGGGGCTAACACTTACTCCCACATTGAGCTACGGCACGTACCTAGAATCTAGGACCAATTTGGCTGGTATGAAGCTGGGTATCCTAAACAGGGTAGGCGATATTTCACACCGGGATAGTTGCTTAATCTGTATCAAGCCCAGATCCGTTCTTGTATGGAATACTGCTGCCATCTTTGGGATGGCTCGGCTAAGTACATCAGCTCGAGGCCTTGGATTCGGTGGACCGGCGAGCTGTTCGGCTTACAGATGAAAAATTAGTTGCAAAAAACTTCATTGCCTGGAGCATTGCCGTAGGGTTGCGATTGCGAGTATGTCCATTTTCTATAGAATTCATACCGGAGAGTGTGCATCTGAGCTACACGACCTTATCCTACCATCCCCTTTTTACTACAGGAACCGTAGAAAGACACCACGTTACCACCCGTACACTGTCGATTTTCCTTCTATACGTACTACGAAGCGGTTTGACCCAATATTTCTGATTCGTACCGCCAGGGAATGGAACAGTCTTCCTGCTTTCCTGTTTCCTAGGAGATATACTTAATCTAAATCTTTTCAAGATCAGAGTGAAAAGGTATCTTCTAGGTCTGCGTGCTTCGTCTTTGACCACAATGTCACTTACCATCAGGCAGGTTTGTGGTCAAGCGCGGAATTAATCGCTATTAAAAAAAAAACCTTCTTTACCGGCTTTATAAAACAGCTTAGGTACTTATGAAGAGCAAAATTTCTATTCGTTTTATATTTACAGTTTAAAGGTGTCGAAATCGACCGCTGGATCAGGCTGTAAGCCGCTTCCAACCGGTCTTATTGGAGATTATTGGAGATCCATAGGGGAGGCCTATGTTCAGTAGTGGACGTCATATGGCTGATGTAGGTATGTATGGATGGAAAGGTGTCGAAACGCACCGTGCATGACACGTAACGATGCTGGTCAGTAATAGAATGGTCAAGTGGGCATAGTCTCATATTTTTCTTTTTTTTTATCTGACAGGTTCCTATTATGGTCATGGTATGGTAGTTTATAGTAGTTGACACTTTAAGTCCAAAAGATTTTTGGTTCAAAACCACAATCATGACTTGACTGACAATAATAAATAAAAGTAGTGATGGCGATGATGTTACTAACGTAGTACATATTGATTCCATGGTTACTACAAGCGTCGCATGTCCATGAGTTTTCAATCCACGTGAATAAAAACGTAAATTGTGTGTACTGTACAAGTGCAGTCTGTTCACAGTTTTTAACTCTGATATTTGTTGATGTCTCTGTCTAACCTGTGATGGTGTGTCGTGACTGGACAGAGACAGCCAAAAGAGATTTAGAAATGTCAGAGGTAAAATAAATGTGAACGGACTGTAATTAAGTAGGTACTTACCTGAAAAAATAAACTTTCTAAAGCAAATATATTTACTGCAATTGACTCAATCGATGCTAAGGATTATTTCTCAACGGACATAATGTCACATAATTATTTATTAACCGATATTGATAGGAATGTTTTCAAAGAAAATATTGCACGTTATACGTACGCAAGTCGCTATAAATGTTTGCACATTTTTGACCTACTTACTAGGTACTATACTCAACGATTAAACAGAAAAATACTTCGTTTCATTTAATTTTTTTCGAAGTACTATTATATGCATTATACATGCTAAAACTGGCCTGGCACAGAAATTCACTGGAACATCTTTTTGGAAATTGTTATGAAGGAACTAGGATAAGTATCGGTATAGGACATAGGTCCTTATGTCCATAATAGTAGACATCCTAGGATAAAAATAATGAATACATACTCGTATGCTGCTTCTGTACCCTGACAAACTAATAATCAACTTAACTGATCAGCTTCATAATCCCCAGAAAATAGGTACATTATAATATTCTCTTAATTCGAGCCCAAAATGAAAGACGAAAGAAGACTAGCAAAACGCCTGTAAAATGAAACCATAATGTTCTAAATAGGTAGTTGACTACGCATTTTCCTCAAGGCGTTAAAAACAATTTTTCATTTTCGCTGCCTCTGTACTTATACATTAATATTTAATTAAACAATAAGTAAAATTACTACTTACATTCAAATGCATAGATTTTATAGGGGGAGAGACAAGGAAGAACGACCTTCACCCATCTGATAACCAGATGAGACATATTTTTATGAAATGTTATTTACATACAAATAGATCTATTATAGCTTGCCTATCAAAAAGTGTTCATGACTATATTTAATTTGATTTTTTTTTCGGAAATGTTTTTATAGCCGGTTTTTTTAGTAAAAATTTCCAACTAATAGTTTTTAATGTAGAAAATAAACGTTAGTAGGTTTGCTTACTTCATTTTGTTTATACTTCTTCCTAAAATGTCAATTTAAGTACAAAACCGATCTTATGACCAGTCAAAATTGGTATCATAAGAAAGATAATTTAATTACAAAATTAATCATATAGGCTTGCCTTCAAAAAATTGTTCCTGACATATTTTAAATATAATATTAAGTCATGAACTCTTTTCGATAGGCAAGCTATCATAGGCGTGTTTCTAAATAAATAATAATTTATAAAAAAATAATTATCATCTGGTTATCACGTGGGTGAAGGTCGTTCTTCAGCGGCTCTTAGGCCATTACAAATGTTACCGTCAATATGTTTGAAAATCTAAACCAAGATCTCAGTTTTAGTTGTCAGGTTATAGGTACAAATTACTTATCCACCTATGTCTCTTGCTAGACTTTGTATATTAAGAGACTATTTCAAAGGTTTGTAAGGTATTTTTCCTATTTATTTTAATAGCTATGTTCCATTGTTGGACATATTGTTTGCATTTTTCTCTCATATTACAACTGCAATGGTCATTTGCTTCAAAGAATGGCGTTTGTCGTCATCCGCCGCCGAAGCATGTTAACCTCGATTGTAATGTTAGAAATAACCGCACAATATACAAAGAGATTGATTTCAGCTGACTATTTATAAACGTTGATTGTATTTTATATTTATTTATAGTATTAGACAAGCTGGAAGATGTTGCAGTGCGCCGCTGTGTGTCTACTGGTCATTTTTGCAACGGCCACCGGGAACGTACTGGACAATGCTGAATTTGCCGATGAAGGTACGATAATGTTTTTATTATGCATTTGATCTAAGATATACATTTTACTAGATTATTTCATAGATTAGATACAATCTGCAAATGTAACGACTGTTCTTTTGTTCTGTGGTAACGACGACGTATACAACGAAACGATATTTAAGTACTCTTAGCACTTTAGTCAACCCACAAATACCATACAGAAATATTCATAGATGTCCCATTGGACTTTGTCGTCCTATTCTTATTCTTCTTATTCGATATGGGCGAGATAAGTCCTGCACTGACGTCCAGCATGGGGTGTTTTGTGCGTTTCCCCCTCCAGCGTCTACCCGAGCCAGTACAGCTCCTTAAAGTAACGAAGCGTGGCTCTGGGCCACTGGTATAACTGCTCCAGTAGCCCAGATAGTGAATAAGATGATGGCGATGTGGATGACAAAGCTAATACAGAAGCATCATGCAATCCGTTAGCCATTCTAGAGGCTTCATTGACTTCGTCGTCATCGTCGTTTCAACTATAGGACTTCCACTGCTGGACATAGGCCTTCCTCAATAAGATCGGGTGGAAGCGGCTGCATACATTGCGATCTTGCGCTCTTAATGAAGTCATCCGGCCACCTTGTGGGTAGACTTCCTACGTGATCTCTACTCGAGAACTTTTCGCCCCATCGGCCAACAGAACTCCGTGCTATGTCATGCAATTGGCTTTGCTGTGGTCAAATTAAATTCAAACACCTAATTTTCGTATATTTCAGCTTCAAGACATTCTCTGGCTCACCGGCGGCGCTACGCAATGACTTTTGTGGACTGCTACAGCTGCGTCAATTGTGGCCAAGTTAACAAGGATACCCTCGTCAAGTCCTGCCCATACACTCCAGACGTCATCAAAGCAAAGATATGTGTCAAATACGAGGAGAAGTACCGTAAGCCTGTCGACGGTAAGATGATAAAAATTGTTAAACCTATGTCGAATCATACGAATTGGCGGCTGTGATGACAACGTAATCTTCGCGCAGCTGTTAAGTGAGCTATAGTCAGGATTGGGCAATCCGCAGCTTGTACGTGATACACAGCCGCCAAGTTGTATGATTCGGGCTATACTGACTTTGTTAGTTGTAAAATAATGGCATATTATCAAACTTGGAAGAAATTTATTACAGAATTGGTAATGGATATTGAAAAAAATTGAAAAATTGAATATGTTTGTTTATACAAGTGAAGGAAAAAAAAATTTGAAACTCTCCACTTTTCAGAAGTTTTTTTCTTTTTGATTGTCGGAAAAGTGCGAAAGTTTTTTTAAACTGAAGTAAAATAATAAAACTGTTACAAGATTTGAAAAGGATTAAAATACAACAAATTCATAAAATACCAATATGTATATGGGGAAAGTTAGAACCGGCTAAAAGCCTCTGATAAGGCTTAACGGTTTAAACAACCGGAGCCGTGTTAGCCAAATGATAACTGACAATTTAACGTCACATCATTTGGCTAACACCGATTGTTTCCAAGCATGGAATTTTCACTAAAGTAATATAATCCATGTTCTCAGAGTTTTAAAGCTGCCTGAAGGCCTCTTACATGGCTAAACTGTCAAAACAGAATTTAATGTGTCATCCGAGCAACGGTAGCGCTCAGTTATCAAAGCCGCTCGCGGTCACCCATCCGAAGACTGACCGTGCTGAAAGTCGCTTAACTTCGATGATCGCTAACGAACACGTAGATCATTAAAAAATAGAAATGCATTTTGATACTAGGCTTTTTCGAAACGATGTCAATAAACAAGAATCTAGAAGAGTCAATCACAACCAATTATTAGAGACCAAAACATTTTAAAAAATCGGCCAAGTGCGAGTTGGCCTCGCGCACGAAGGGTTCTGTACCGTATGGAAGCTCCATTCCTCTTGCCGTTATTAATAGCGAGCAAAAAACTCCTAAAAATCACGTTTGTTGTATGGGAGCCCTTAACCATAAATTTTATTCTGTTTTTAGTATTTGTTGTTATAGCGGCAACAGAAATACATCATCTGTGAAAATTTCAGCTGCCTAGCTATCATGGTTATTGAGATATAGCCCGGTGACAGACAGACAGACAGACAGACGGACATCGAAGTCTTAGTAATAGGGTCCCACTTTTACCCTTTGGGTACGGAACCCTAAAACTATGATATTTGTTTTCATCTACTTGTTCTATCATTTTCCAGGTAAAAATAATTCCTGGGTGAACCGAGGATGTGCATCAGAAAAAGGCTCCTGCGCGGAAATCAAGAAGGCTTCCGAAGTCAATACTGACTTACTCGTAGACCTGGAATACTGCACTGAGTGCGATGGAGACAAATGCAATGGTGTATCTCGGTCTCTTTCTGACATGTTCGTTGCTGTCGTCGCTGTTATATTTGTGCCGATTTTCGGAAAATTCGTTGCCTCATAGCGAAAATTACAAAGCGTTATAAAAGACAATGTTAAACATTTGATCAAAATATAAGTATATTTTTTTACAATATTAAAAATATACTTACGACTTAGCAAATGTACTTAAATTAATTAATTTATTTAATTATAAGCAAAGGTCTCATTAGTTCGTACAAAGTAAAGCGATTTCCTACATTCGTTTTTTTAATAAATTTATTTTTCATACCTACTCTTGTGTAACCGGCAAGTGCAATATAGGACGTCCACTGACTGTTGACTTGTTGTGACTGACTAGTTCAACCTAATATTTAATCTAAGAATCAGATTGACGAAAACTGCTCTAAGTTAAACTTAAGTTAAACCCTTATGAGAAAGCCTAAAGTAGCGCAACGAACTAAGTACAGGAGGCGATTATGATCGTAGTCTCTCTGCGATATCGAATCAGAAATGAGGAGATCCGTTGATGAACAAACAACTACAATAAAGTACGGTTAATTTCTTGTAGTGCATAGTCCAGCGATTTAGCAAATTGCAATAGCAATACGGTACGCAGGACTGATAGGGCCGAAAAGTTGAGAAAAAAAATGTGGTCTGTAAAGTCGGTTTTCGGACCCTAACGTCTTAAGAAAACATTGTTGAATCAACAACTGAAATAAGCCGAACGCTTATGCCAATCGTGTCTCTCTATCGCTTGTACAGCGCTCTAGCTTGCACTATCTGCTTAGGAGGAACATGTCACTTTTTCATGTATGCAGCTGGCGGTCATCGATTTATAAGACGTTATCATATCAAAAATGTGGAAACACGACGGGGACCAGCGTAGGGCATCCCACAAGGCGGACTGACGACTGACGACCTCTCTAGTGCAGCGGGATCGCACTGTAAGCAAGCTGCTTATTGGTTGACTGCCACAGTGGCTCAGCGGTTATTGACCCTGACTCCTGGATCAAAGAGACGTGGGCTCGAATCCACCCAGGGTAAGAATTTATGGGATGAACGTAAATGTTTGCTCTGTGTCTGGATGTTATTAGTTGTTATCTATTTAAGTACCTATGTATTAAAATTAATATATTTATACAGAGTAGTACCTATCAGTCTCTGACAACCATATAGTATATCACAAACTATGCTTAGTTTGGGGTCAGAGACAGTGTGCAAGATGTCCCTTAATATTTATTTATTGTTTTACCTGTCTTATTAGAGATCTACAGGGCAGGCCCTTATCCAAAAGTTGACTTTTATGTTTTTTACATTTATGTATTTATAGACGTGTTTAACTTTTACCTATCAGTGGTCTAACGCCTGGCTTTTGGCATAC
Organism: Hypomecis atomaria; assembly: GCA_964007245.1. Taxonomy (NCBI): domain Eukaryota; kingdom Metazoa; phylum Arthropoda; class Insecta; order Lepidoptera; family Geometridae; genus Hypomecis; species Hypomecis atomaria. The sequence goes on from OZ023299.1 coordinate 8,020,776, forward strand.
GCAATGGTGTAGATGGGAGTTGCTATTGAAAAAAAAAACAAATATACGGTAATTATTTACCTATATATTACCTATATATCAAGTAGATAGTAATAGTTTAAAACCAACTTAATTAACTAATTAGCTTTTTCCGCGGCTTGGCCCGCGTGGTATGGACATGTGAACCTTCTATGTATATCCGGGATAAAAATTAGTTTTAGGGTTCCGTACCCAAAGGGTAAAAATGGGACCTAAGATCCCGCTGTCCGTCTGTCTGTCACCAGGCTGTATCTCATGAACCGTAATAGATAGAGAGTTGAAATTTTCACAAATGATGTATTTCGATTGCCGCTATAACAACAACAGAATACTTTACATAAATATTTAAGAGAGGCTCCCATACAACAAACGTGTTTTTTTTTTGCCGAGGGGCTCCCATACGGTACGGAACCCTTTATGCGTGAGTCGAACTCGGACTTGGCCGATTTTTCACACGTTGTACCTTTTATTTTTATCAGTCTCTCCGTTGATTTTCCACATGTAAACTAATAGGTACCAGTTTGTCAATCAGTTCTTGATGATCTAATTTTGAAATAAGTAAGTAACAACGAAAATTAGAAAACTTGAAAGAAAACTTCAGAAGAAAACAGTAGATACCTGAATATTTCCAATTTCCCATTCATCTATCAGCCTCAAGACTTCCGCTGCTGGACATAGGTATACCCTATACCCTATAGGTTTCCAATACGACCGGTTGGTAGTGGCTTTCATCCAGCACGAACCTGCAGCCCTATTGAGGTCATCCATCCACCTTGGGGATGAACGTGCCATGCATTTGTGCCCTGCACACTGTCATACCAATTTGCCGATCCGGTTGGTTATGTTGATTCGACCTCGCAAAGAGACTCCGAGCATAGCCCTCTATTTAACTCGTTGGGCTACTTGGAGACCTAGGTAGAGTAAAAGATAAGTATAAATTTTCATTCCTTCCGACTACCAGACGCATCTGCTTTAAAAATCTTCAGATAATAAAATAAACGGAAATGCTATTAGGTATATCGCGTCGTATCTATTTTGGAAACTATGACAAAACAAAGCAAACAAACAGCTCTGTATACTCGAAATAATCTTGGCTTATTACTCTTCCGCAATAAAATTTTCACAAAATGTATTTCACACTACAACCGGTAAAACCCTATTATCTTAATGTGACAAAGTATCAGGTATGCTTACTATTTTTGTTTCAATAGAACATAATTAGGTCGAGATCCCACGATTCCACGAATTAACGATAATATAATTAAAAATAAGGTGTTTTACACTATTAACAACATTTTTTTTAACATTAATTAATTAAATTTTATGCACAATAATTGCTGGGAAACAAACATTCCTGATTATATGAGTAAATTCTAAAATAATTTACAAACAATGCAGTAGGTACCTAAATATGACTGTAATTAAGAAAGATAAAGAACACCAAAGTACGCAGAAAAAATATTTATGTCTTAAAATTCGAGTAAATGTTTATTTATTTGATTTTGGAAGATTACCTAAGTGGCCGAACTGTGTTTTTTATGATGATGATGATGATTTCCAGGCCGTTTTCGGCCACGGCGACTACGTAATTACTTCTTAGGTTACTTGATGGGTCCTCACATGTGAAAGTTCGAGAACAGGTGCTACAAGTGAGGACACCATCAACGTAATCGTTCTCTGAGTGGAGACAGTCGCTTCACAAAAAGATTTACGCATTTGAAGACCAATGAAGGCGCGATCTACAGAGATGCGAAAAGAGAACAACTTAAAAACAGACCGCCTGCAAACTTATTTTACATATAACGTTGTGTTTGGAAGGCTTATAGGTAAAAGGTCCATTAGAGGCCTGAAAAATATTGTTTTCAATTGCTTTGATCAAATCTTTAAAACGGTCCCTGAAGCAGTACTCATCATAAAAGTATTGAACTGAGTATGAAAAACTCTTTTTGTACCCATGTGTGTTGATAAAAACCAAATTATTGATGCAGAACTTACCACACAGGAGAAAGAAACAAAAATATCCGCCATGCAAGCGACAGGATTTCGTAACGACAATCTTAGGTCAAACACGCCAAAGAATAGATAAAACAGACAAGAACTCAGAAGGGACATTCAAATGAACCTCAAGCCTTATACGGGGCTATAAATTTATAATTAATCGTAGATTTCATGAATCAAAAACACACTAAATTAAATCTACTGTTACAATTGAATTACACAAAATTAAATAAATAATCACCTAATTTCCAAAAAGGTTCATAATATTCATTTTTCTAACTAAGAAAAAGTGTAGCCGAAAAGGGGTGATGTAAATCATCATTGTGAACAACTTTTAGTAACAACGGGTTTGAAGAGAAATTCGAGAAATAAATACGCGTTCGGCTTGTTTCTTACATCTTGCCAATTCCTAGTTCCAATTTTGGGTAGCGGATTTTTTTTATTCCGGGTTGGCGCCATAGTAAAAGTAGTTCATATTAGTCGTCTAGTAACCCTGAATTAAGTTTCATTATGTATATTTCAAATTCGTAGGATTGCGGTACTTTCGTTATTACGAAGTAGTAAGTTAGTAGTATTGCATCGTATTCATTTTGAGCACAATCAAAAACAGATCCATAAGCATTAAAAAAAAAGTTACTGCCTTCTTAGATCTCAACTTGTTAATACTAGTAGTTTTCTGAACAGTGGATATCATAGTCGCAAATCTTGTTAGGATTTAGATACTTACTAAACAATCTTGCCAGATATTATCGAAACCGGCTGATAAATATCGCGATAGCAATTTTCTACTTTTTTGAGGGAAATACTCCCCCAATTCAAAATTAGACGACAATTTATTCCATTAATATAAATCAAACCTGTGTACCAAGATTCGTCGAGATTAGTTAAAAAATCGCCGTGGGGACTCATTTTAGAACTTCGCACGCCTTGGTCGTATACGGAACTTGTATGGAGCATTCGTAACTTCCATAGACAGTATAGAGTTTTTTCATACAATCTGTCAAAATTCCGTATACGTTCCCGGCGTTCCAAGTTCAAAATAAGGCCCCTTGTAGACAAAAATCATCATCCGGACAGACTAAATCAAAATCGTTCGACTTGAAGCAAAGACAACTGTAGGTACTGTACTGAATCAGCCTTTTTTTAATCGTCCACTGCAGGACGAAGGCGACAAAGGGTGATTAGGCCATAACCACCACGCTGGCCCAGTGCGGGTTGGTGGATTCACATACGCCATCGAATTTCTTCTTCCGACGTATGCCTGACGATGTTTTCCTTCACCGGAAAGCCAGTGGTGTGAAATTCCGTACATAAGTTCCAAAGAAACTCATTGGTTTTGAACGGGACTGGGATTGAACCCACGGCCTCAAGAATGACAGGCCAGCGTTACAACCACTAGACCACCACGGCTCTCAAAGACAACACTTTGTTAAAAAAATGTTGTCTGCTAAGTTTCTGCGGTAAAGTTAATCAAGTCCCAATGCATGGTATCGTAATTCGTAGCGTATTGCCATCTGTTATCAATTTATTCTTTGTTACGCAGTAGTACGCAACTCGAATATACTATGTTCACGCCAAACGCCGCGCCTAGTTTAATAGCTAGTATGCAACTAAATACAGTGAGGGAATACACACGTTGAGTTTTACAAAGGTCATGGAACGTTCATCTAGATATCTTATCAACGTTGCAAATGGTAATAAATAAATAAAAATAGAACATATGATTAGTATGACGTAACCGGTTCGAATTAAATCGCTTTGAAACGCACCGTGCAGCAGTTTGCATATTTAGTTAGTCAACCTAATTGTATACCTACCTCAATTTCTTACTATTCAATAAACTGTTGTTAATTGAATTAAAAGTAAGTAAGTTCGTATAGGCCGGGTGGCTAGCCCTAGTGTCAGAGTTTTTAGGCCGCCTGAAGGCCTCTGACATGGCTAAGCGGTTAAAACAACCGGTTTTCTAACTGAGCGCTACCGTGGCTCGGATGACACGTTAAATTGTAGGTCCCGGTTAATTGAATTGAAATTGTTTTATTGTTGTAAAACATACATACCTATAGTTTATTAAACAAAATGAACAGAAACAAGATATTATGCACTTTAAAAATAGTTTTTTTAAATCAATTTAGACCCCTACTTAATTAATATTATGTGAAAAAATCGATAACAAAAATTATGAGAAATTATCTTATAATTTGACTCCAAAAGATTTTACGATTTAATTTAACGTTTTATAAATTTTGTAAGCTATAAAAAGTGAGAAATCTTCCTAGCAAAACCATAGGTATAGGCCATTATTAACAACTCATAAAATATTATTTATGAATGAGTCTTTGTATAAACAATTTAATATTCGTTTATTTATATTTTTATACATCGCAAAATTTTCTGCCAGCTGTAACATCTATCTACATCAGTGTTGCCAACTTTAACCGAGACTGAAACTGTAAAAAAGCTTCCAAAAAGCTAAATAGCTGTAGAAAACTGCGAACAAACAAAGTCTACGGCCACGTTTATAGTAAATCTAAAGTTTTTATTTTTTTAAGCATAAGCTGAAAACAGTGAAGATATCGAAAAAACGCAGATGAACAGTTGTAGAATTGGATACGTTAAACTACATACTAATTAATGAAGGCCAATTATAAAGGCGCCATCGTAGTTATATCAGCAATTTAATATAGAATATGCCTATCTGTTTCTTTTTCACTTTAGACATTCAGTAGAGAGAACACTTTTTACGTTGCTTCATAATTGGACCTAATGAACTGAAAACTTTATAAAAAATTACCCTCTCAAAAAAAAATATAAACTCACTTCACGTATTCAAAAAGCAATTGGCTCAATATATTTTGTCTGAAAATGCATAAAAACCCATATAAATAGATAATTAATTAATTAAAAAAAATAGATGCATGAAGTGTGTCAACAAATTGAGTGAAGTATTTTTCCGTATTGTTTTTGTGTACCTACCTACCTACTGGTTTTTTTTTGAAGTCAGTCAATAACTTTAATTCTTTTGATTTGTATTATGTTGTTTTTGGGTTTTTTATCTCATCTTTGTGTAAAGTGTGACAACGAAATTTTAAATTGTTAGTTATAGGCTATTTTTATCATGTAAGCGACAGAAATGTCTTTGATAAATAAATTATTTAAACTTAAACCTAAAACGTCGCGTTTTTCCGACGCGTTTCGAACCCCAGTATGAAATGCCCCAGCCCAAACCACAAGTTCGCCAAGCGTACCCTCGCCATTCGCTCGCAGAGTACGGATCGAGACGAACGTATCGAATACGCTTTTAAAAGAACTTGTGAAAAAAGTGTACTTTCTGTTATTATTAACAAAACAAAATGGCCAATCTCTCACTCCTGGTGCCTGTGCTCCTCTTAGCCCTCTTCGTTCATGATGGTAAGCCTTTTTATCAGTTTGCTTGTTTTGGCGCCAATATTTTTCTGTGTTTACGTCGCGTCTTTTGTGCGCTTTTTATTTTATTGGGAACAACACACGATGCACTGTAGGTACTGGCATGAAATGAATTATGACTTGCTGATAAAAATGCGAAGACCTCAGAATGTAAACAAAATCATTTACCTACCTACTTATCACATATTAATATCATTAGGCGGCTTAAAACTCTGACACCAGGGCTAGCCACCCGGCCTATACGAATTTACTTTACAGATTATCATAAATTAATAAAAAAAGTAATAATATAATACCTACTCGATGGCTAGCAGTACGTATTTATCCAATTCATTTTTGGGACTTTTATACAAAACTACATGGCAGTCCATTGTATATTCTAACTATTTTAACTTACTAGCTACTTGACACTACTACATATTCCGGATCACTTGAGGCGACTCACCAAATACCTGATAGAGATGTCAGACATAGACTTTGCCACCCGAAAAAAAATTAAACTAGTGTCGAATGAACAGAAATCACTTTACTGGGCAATTAGTAACATAATTTTTCTTTATACAACATTTTTGTTACCTATATGCACATTGCACAAAGATTTCAATAAATATTAGTTAGAAGCAGATAGCAAAAACAGATTTATAACTTAATCTAGTTTTATTAGATGAGATATTTTGATTTTCAAAAAATCAAGTCTAACCGTTGCTCTGTTGCTGAGTGAAATAATACAACAAACAAACACACTTTCGGATTTATAATATTAATAAGGATTATTCCAAAATCTTATACCACATAGATAGAGTAGGTATCCATTTTGGTTTGTGCTACTTACAAGTTTAGTAAACAATAGACCAATTCATGTTATTGTCACGTAGGTTTTGTACCTGTGTAATGAACCTACATTCATCACCGATTATATCATCACGTAAACAAACCTATTAAGTATTTACTGTACGTACATAATTATATAGCTCGTTATATAAACACTACGGTCAGCAAAAAAAAAAAAACAAATTAAAAGTCACGCAGTAAAAATTGCTGTGATCTTGAACATTTTCCGAGGGATTTGTAAGATAAGGACCCTAGTATTGTAAAAGATTTTTTCCGATTTTCCTCTGAAGGTAATTAATTGAACGGATATCAATCGTCTCTATAGTCTTTCAAACTTAGGATACAGCAAAAAACATTTGCAGGTTTTTGCTGTTGGTACTGCTGTATACATATAACTAGTTACATAAGCTGGCAGAGGTGTGTCGAACGAAACCGGATCGGCAACTTCTCGATTCAGCCTTAAAGAGGATAAAAAAATTGAGACTCGACGTTTCCTCAGCCAATATAACGCAGCCTTCTTCAGACTACGCTAACAATATTACGTTACAGTTAAAGCGGCATTGTTTCGCTACAGTATAGTAAGTACTGTGTCTCAGTCCATGTCCTTGCGATATAAAATAATCATCACAACTTATGTGATTATTTATTTATTTTTTGACTTTGACCGCAGAGAGTACAGAATTCGCGAATATTTCGCACGGATCGTTGTAGCATTTTTCACATTATTGTTGATTCATCAAAAATGGCTGGGCCGATTTCAATAAAATTTAAATGGAACTAATTTCGAAGTATACTCTTTCCAAAATAAAAAGAGAATAATCGAAATCAGACTACTAGGTATGTAAAAAGTTGTGCGTGGTTAAACATAAAAATAAAAATATACGCGTCGAATTGCGTATCTCCTCCGTTTTGTTGGTCAAAATTATGGCAAAGTACTTTTTTAATCGTAATTATATGATGATCTTATTCCTTAATACCATGAGCAAGCACAGAGACAAATAAGTATAGTAGATTATGTGTATGTAAGTACCATGACGCTAAAATTCTAGGAAGTTGTCTATAATAAAATTTACATCATAGGCTTCCCATACTTTAGCATTATTGTTGGATTATGTACACCACGTATAACTGTAAATGTTAGATGTTTCAGAATATTTATTATTATTAATTTATTATTCTCAAATAAATTACCTAATACTATCATATTAAGTTTGCTTCAAAGTGCAGGTAAAAGGAGTTAAGAAGCAATGATACGATTCATTATAGCACAATCTGAAGACACCTCAACAGAGAATCAACTTTAAATTAAATGTATTAATTGGAGATAAATATATTCGAGAACCGGTGAATGTAAATGTTATTGATAATGTTGCGCAATATAATAAATTATATTCGATGCGCTCTAAAAACTTACTTCCTTAAATAGTAGAGTTTAATGTAGGTAATAATTTGTAAAAATATTTTTGTAAATAAACGATTATTATTATTATTAATAATGCTTTTACTGTAGTCCTTTTTTGTGGTATCAATAAAGTGATGCTATAGGTAACAACTATGTCAACTTTATTTATAAGAAGAGTTGTTAACACTTATCTTTACTAGCCAACAGCACATAAGAATAGTTACTAGAGCTGGTGCAGCAGTACCTACTTAATTATTTATTATTTTAGGTATACTCGTAGCTAACGCTGAAACTTGTATTTTTTTTCTTAGGTATCGGTTCAAACGATATTTTCAATATTTCACATTTACTGGAGTACCTACTTAACCACTACTAAAGCTATTTTAAAGCTAATCGAAAGCAAACCGTTATTATATCGGCCGGTATACCTATATACTTCAGAACGATTCGCCGCAGTTACGAGTATTACAGATTTAGTGTGCAATCTTAACATTACAGATTTGAACAGATGCTACTCATTTCATTCCTTGCTAAAACTCTAAAAATACGAGTAGGCACGTAACCCACAAAAAATACTACAGAAGACACAGCCAGGGCCGGATTTAGGGGAGGGTAACCAGGGTATCTGCTAGGGGACACCACAATAGATTTTGAAAAAAAAAATCTTTTAGATTCCTAAGATGAAACACTAGCAAACATCATCTTTTCATTTTTTCGCTATTTTACTTTTACTCACAGTACTTTGTAGAACAATGATTTATGTTTTGTCTATTTATCTATATTTTTGTTCACTCTAATCAGGCAATCAGTAAAATACTAAAATTCCAAATCGTCCTCATATGTTTATACTTGGAATTTTCAACCCATCTTGAACTAGTACTTACTATTTGTCACCAAGGGGCCTCCATTCCTCTGTTGCAACTAGGCCTCGACACCTCTTAATCCAGCCCTGCATAGAGCTATGCTAACAATAGCTAAGATCTATGCAAACATTAGTAAATGTATATAGACTCATCATCTTATCACTGGCTTGCATTCAGCGTTCTTGAGGTCTTGATTACATTACATTATTTATCGGTCGTCCTTGTCGATGGACGTTCTACGCTGCGTTTGTAAGATACGTGGTCTCTATTCAAGAAGTTAACGGTCCCAACGGCCATCTGATCTTCGAACTAACTGCCCTACCCGCTGCTATTTCAACTTACTGCGTACCTAATTTCGCCACTTTAGTTTGTTTATGGATCTTGTTTCTGATTCGATCTCGCACAGATACTTCGATGATATTCATCTATAGGTACTGGTAATCAATTAGCATCCTATTAGGGACTTATTCTGTACATCTAAACTAACAACTTTTGATATGCGACTTTTGTCAAAACTAAAAAAAACAGCTGTTTCATACATTTTGTCGAGGTTGAACGGTATTTTTCTATAGAATAGCATTTTTTTTATTTTTGATAAAATTCGTTTAACAAAAGTTGTTAGTTTTGATGCATTATGCGTAGTTGCGTGTTAATTACTTGTTGGGCTGGGCTTTGAGCTACTGTAGACAACCAGACGCAGTCGACAAAGGGCATTTTGTTTAAGTAGCATCGGTTGCTCAATTTAGTAATCCAGTGTTATCAAACGCGCTATTACCATATTACCATACCCACACTCAATTGCTTATCTGGTTAAACGACAACATTGCAAATTGTGATTTAACCGCACACATTATTTGTGCGCATTCATTTTGTGCAACTAGTTTATTGCGCACATATGCTTGTACCATCGGATCGGTTTGCAAGGTTCAGATTCGAAACTACCAGATTTATATTTAATTATTTTTTAGCTGACCCGGCGAACTTCGTTTCATGCAATATTTTATAAATTATAGCCTAGTGTTATTCTGATGTATCAGCATTACTATTGAATGCTATTGCAAAGTTTTTTTCTCAATCCGTTTAGTAGGTAATTTTTTGCGTAAAAGAGGAACAAACATCCATAAATACAAACTTTCGCGTTTATAATATTAGTACGATATAAATAACTAGTAAAAAATAAGGAAACTTTTCACAAATACATAAAAACATTGAGATTGATATTTACATTTAGAACAAACCAGAACGTAATCTCGACAAACACACAAGGCAGTTAAAAAACCTAGATGTACTAATAAATAATAGTTTTCCTGTTTTTATGAAAATTCGTTAAAATCATCTACAGGCTAGCCAGTTCATATAAAACTGTATTTACTTTTAACTAAGAAATTCGTTAAATACATTCCGAGATGTCAGAAATAGAATTTTGAATGATAACTTAGTTGGTGAAACATTGAAAATAATATTAATAGTTAAACTAAGTAGGTACTTCAATAACTTACGCTGAAAACGTTTATTTTCCGACCAAGGGTCGTAAACTGGCTATTATGTTGAAGTATCTCGAATAAATTCGCAAATTATTGTCAACTTACGAATATATTCAAATATCTCAGATAACTTCGCATATTAGCGTTTACACCAACTTATGAATGAACTTAAGTTACGAAGGATTGCCTAACAAAATGAAACAATGAAAGTAAGTCAGCCTTTACGAGTACGGTGTGCATACAAAAGTACCTTCCAAATACCATGTAGGTGTAATACCAAACCGCTTTCACTCTCGCTATCACGGTTTGACACACTTTTTAGCCCTTTTCTATTTCACACACACAGCAATCGCCACGCACACAGCTGCAGTTAATTGTGTACAAAGGGCCACACTTTTGTTTTGAAATACTTGTGTTTATTCAAATGAAACGAAACGGGTTCAAATTGTCGGGGAAAGCTTTTGCGCGTGTTCCCAGAGTGATTTTGATCAGATTTTGAAAAATGAAGTAGAGATGGGTTTTTTTAATTAACGAATGCGCCTAACATAACTACTAATTACATAGATACATAATATCTAACTTTAAAGCACAATTGTTTTAGTTATTTACAATGAAAGGAAGAGTCAGCCTGTCCAAATGTCCACGTATTTCCATTTTGGGACAAAATCAAATATTTCTGATATTTTAGAACCTACACAACTATATACGAGTATCTATGCGTATCTTCACATTACGCCCCCCTCATAGATCATAATCTACAATTCAAAAAGCAAACATTCTAAGGATTCCGTAATAAAATGATATTATTATCCGTGCCCGCATAATCACAATGGTATTCAATAAAAAAGTCACGACCCCTCATTGACCAAGCCATTGTGGCAAATCACAATATTACTGCTTAAACTAGACAATTTATATAAACAGTAAGAGAAATGAATAACATTAACTATTGTAGTACCTAGTGATGAAATATTTATAAAGTTTTTAAATCCATTTAGGGCGGATAGATAGAATATGTCCCACAGCCCTCTCGTGTGGTCTAAAAGTGATTAAAACAGACTGAATTTTCGTGAGAAGTTCGGTTAGACGAGACGCCCAGGTTAGTCCAGGTTATTCATTGTTCGAAAAAATTATATATAATTAACAATTTAAATCCATTGCAACAACTAATACGTACTTATATTTTCCACTTAAGTTTTCCCTGAAAGCTGGTGAATGTAGCCTGTAGTGGATACATACTTAATGTGATTTGGTATGGTAGCATTTCAATTTAGTTGATTTAAATCATGTGTTAGCAATAATTTATAAATCAAAACCTACTTCAAGGAAAGTCTGCCAAACGTGAAATCATTAATCTGAATCTGATCGAATTCAATATTCATAGTTGAAAAATTCGGCCCATCTGAAAATTCGTTATTTTTCTTAGTAAGCGAGACTGCCAACAAAGTCCACGAGTATGGTAGCTTTTTCGAGACCTTATCAGCGAGGCAACTTTCCATAAACTTTTGCTTGCATTGCTTGAGTGAAAGTTGCGGCGCCCAAAACATCTGTATTGTAACTATTTGATAATCTGTGTCTGTGTGAAAGGTGCAGAAGATATTTCGTTTTTTTATAGATTGCAATAAAATAAAGCTAAACATTATCAATTCCTAATTTATAACGCTTTACACTCATAGCTCTAAACATATGATTGGCTGTATGGGGGAAACTGAAATATTTAGAAAGGCAATCTATAAATAATAAATAAATGACTAGACCTAGAATAAAACATTGGAATTCATTGAACAGAAATATATTCTTTCCGTAATCTTTGGTGTGAAATGTTTAAGTAAACCCCGCGCTACCTATATTAAATTAAAATCGAAATGGCTATTTATACAGTAAACACGACTGTGAAAATTGTGAAATGAAACTGTGATGTAATCATAACCTAAAGTTTATGGATAACATATTGTCACAAGTCACCAATAAAATTCAATTCATTTCACCCCTTGAATGCTATGTACTATATAAAGACAATTAGTGTTCATTTTGCAAACGTAAAAAGGCTGTCAATTAAAAATCAAATTGCATTATCAAATTTGATTAAATACTCAAACTCAAATCATTTATTGCAACATATGAAACTTACATAGTTTTGTATAGTTATACATATGACCCTATAAGGTTATGGCATTTTTATTATTTGTATTGGAACGATTTATTATTTTGTTTTTTTTATGTTATCGTTAAAAAATTCATTTAATGTGTAACAACATTAGGATAATAAAAGAATATTTTTAGTTGTTTTATGAAACAGTTTTCATTTTCGATATCTTTTAGAATAATTGTCAGTTTACAAGTGTCCTTACTTCATCCTATTCATGTACTGCGTGTTGTCATTGATTTATATTAGCAACCGTCATCGGTAACACTCCTAGAAAGTATTCGCTTTTAATAAAGCCCATGAAATTACCATCGTTCTACGAATAGCCACTTAGCTTAATTAACTAAGTGTGCAGTGACTTTGAATAAAGGTTTTAATTTTATTTGTAGGTACTTCTATTTGATAGCGTCAATGAATTGTATTTTTCTACTTAACACGCTTTTAGTACCTAGTATGTTTTTTATTCTCTATCAAACAAATCTCATTGATTGTTCTGTAGTTTTTGAATTAAATATGTAAATTGAAATTGTTGTAAATTCAGGTGGGTGATTCTGTATGAAAACAAGCACGTTACACGCTCTAACGTGATCTTTGTTTTGAAGAAATTCGTGAAAAACATATTTATTTTTCAAATACATAATTAATTTTAACGTAATTTTACATTTATCAAAGATTTCTCCATACGAAATTCACGGATATAACAAAAATACTTACCACGTTACGTTTTGTCGATAGAGAATCAGGCCCCTGATCTTCTAAGCCATGGCTGTTTAGATTTGGGAAATATGCACGACTCAATTATTCTCTTCCTTTTCTTGAGCTATTGTCTTTTTTTCTATACCCCATCTGAAGCTCATCAAGATTAATATAATCCTGACCTGTTGGAAGCGGCTTGCGTCCAGCGTGATCATCTGTCTATCTTGTAGGTGGACGTCCTACGCTGCGCTACGCACCGGCAAGCGCAGCGTAATGTAGGTACGCTGGCGGTCTAATAATTATTTTCTTTTATTTTTTCTTCCTTTATGAATTCTAATAGTGCTTATTCTTTAGGTTAGGTTAGGATTTAGATACCAAACAATCTTGCCAATTTTATCGATATCAGCTGATAGCGCGACAGCAAATTCCCCCCTTTTTGACTTACCCTCGTATCCCCCAAAACCAAATCGCCGAAAGCAAAGACTTCGCTACGCTTAAAAACAATTCTGATCTCACCTGCACTACTATGCAGATCTAACTCATTAGCCCGATGTACCTATATAATATGAGTATACGAGTACGTGTTGAAATGAGGCAAGTCTCATGAGTCACTTGGCCCGGTGACCTTAGGGGGCCCTGGGTCAGGGTTCTCCAATGAGACCCAGTCCACTTGTCTCTATAACACGTCTAATGAGATTAACTAAGTATTACACAGCGGGGACAATTTCCTGTGACAGTTTAATTTTTGTTGGTAAATTATTCAAATGTTTAGTAAAATTAAAATGGTACTGCGTCCTTATTTTGGGCATTAGGGCAAAAATTGTACATGGTACACTTGGTTTTATAACTTTTGTGTATATCTGATATTTATTGAAATGTTTTATAGTAGTCTGCGACGTTAGCTACAAGCTGCGGATAGCCCAATCCTGACTGAAGCACACTGAACAGCTTTGCGAGGATTGGGTTTCCCGCATCTTGTAAGCCTGAAGCTAACTTCACAATCGCCAAGACGTTTAGATCGGCCTATACCCAAATGTTTTACTTTTCTAATGCAAACAATTCGAAAATTCAGAAACTCTAAAATCAATGTTGCGTACTTGTAATTTTTCTATGGTTGCAACGTTCTCTGTCAACGTTTCAGTTGCTCTAGACTTATTTGGTGTATTATTTGCGAAGTGATATTTGCGAGTGAGATTACTAAGCATACATACACACTTTGGCCAAAAACAAACGTGTTATGATTTGCTATGGATTTAGTTTTTATTCTAGTTTTTATATTAGATTTCTTTCCTTTATCATCATCAGCATCTCAGTCACGTGGATGGAAGTAGTCTAAATCTAAATAATTGGCTAAGTGCGAGTTGAACTCGCGCACGAAGGGTTCCGCACCGTAAGGAAGCCCCCCTTAATGTATTTTATTTTAATTTATCAATTATGTTTGATAGGAACACTTTTTCCACTTAATATTTCAATCATCTTCCTGTTGCCGTTATTAATATCGAGATTTTTTTTTCCATTTTTTTTTAAGTATAAATTTGTCTAATTGTTCTGTGAATGTTTCAAGCATCTACCTGTCACCCTTATTGATATCGATTAATAAAAAGTTAATAAAAAGTCGGCGGAGTCTTAGTAATAGGGTCCCGTTTTTACCCTTTGGGTACGGAACCCTAAAAAGAACTCTACTACCTACGTCCTTTCTTAGACTAAGACTACCTCAATAAATTCCCAATAAGTAGGACTGGTTGTACTCGTAAGTGACTTGCATCTAGCACGATCTAACTAATTTAGGTATTATTCAGTTTATTTCAGTTCAAAAAAACTATCTTTTTTTTTTTTTTTTTTTTTTATTCTGAATAGGTTTGCGTTTGACCACATACTGCCTGATGTTAAGCAGATATGCGGTCTAGGTTGTAGCACGCTTACCTAGAAGATACCTATTTACTCGGGATTTGAAGACGCCCACATTGTACTTTAGCGGGAAGACAGACCCAGGCAAAGCGTTCCACATTCTGGCTGTTCGTATGAGGAATGAGGATTCGAAACGCTTGGTTCTAATGCGCGGTATGTCCACCATAAAAGGGTGGCGCTTTGGTCGCGTCTGTCTAGCCGTACGATAGAAGAAAGGGGCAGGTGGGACCAGATTGTGCAACTCCTGGGCGCACTCTCCGAAGTGGATCCGGTAAAAGGCCGATAAACACGCTACCTTACGTCGATGCTCGAGACTTTGCAGCTGCGACATAGTCAGAGTGTCGTTGTCGATCAGCCTCTTGGCTCGCCTCTCAATCGACTCCAGAGCCTCCAGTTGATATTTGGCGGAGCCATCCCAAAGGTGAGAGCAGTATTCCATGCACGATCTGACTTGAGCTTTATACAGACTAAGCAGTTGCTCAGGTGTGTGAAATACCGTCTCACCCTAGAAAGAACACCAAGTTTTTTGGAAGCTAATTGGGCCTTTGACTCTATGTAAGAGCCAAAGTTAAGAGTCGATGAGAGTGAAACGCCTAATAGTTCCAAGCTGTCAGTTACCGGAACGGAGACACCACGGAAAGCGGGAGACAATTGGAAGGGTCTCTTTTTGGCCGAAAACAGACAGGCTTGAGTCTTCGTGGCATTAAACTTGACCAGGTTAGCATCACCCCAGTCAGAAACCGCCTCCAGACTCAAGTTGAGCCGCTCGACCATAGCCTCTCTGTGAGACTCGATCTGTGGCCCGCTGGTTCTTGCATCGGATGTGTAGCTCTCCACGACTGTACTGTCGTCTGCGTACCCAAAGATTCCGGACTTTAGCAGATCGTTGATATGCAGTAGGAAGAGGGTCGCAGAGAGCACTGACCCCTGAGGAACCCCGGCATTGATAGCCATATGATCTGACGAGCAGCCATCTACGACCACTCGTATCGACCGATTCCTCAAGAAATCTGATATCCATGCGCAGAAATCAGCAGGCAGGCCGTAAGATGGAAGCTTGCCAATTAGGCTCTCATGCCAGACCCTGTCAAAAGCTTTGGAGATGTCCAAGGAGACAGCCAGCGCCTCCCCGTGCTTTTCGATGACCTCACTCCAGATGTGTGTGGCGTACGCCAGAAGGTCCCCAGTAGACCGGTTTCGGCGAAAGCCGTACTGATGGTCACTGAGTAGGTCATTCGCTTCCAGGTACGCCAGGAGCCTGTTGTTAAGGACACGTTCCATACTCTTGCAAAGTATGGACGTGATCGAAATCGGTCTGTAATTGGCAGGGTCGGCACGGCTACCTTTTTTGGGTACAGGCTGCACGTTAGCAAGCTTCCAAGATTTGGGCACTTGGCCTGTCTTCAGAGATAGGCGAAAGAGGCGAGTCAGCACAGGCGACAACTCAGGCGCACAAGTCCTCAATACAATGGCCGGAATACCATCAGGGCCACTGGCCTTGTTCACATCAAGACTGCGGAGAACCTTGAGAACCTCCTTTTGCCGGATATGTATAACACTCATTACAGAGCCACAATTTGGCAAGGTTGGAGGTCTCGCACTACCGGGGTCCAGACGCGAAGACTCAGCAAATTGAGATGCAAATAAATTTGCTTTCTCAACCGCGGTATGGGCCAGCGAACCATTGGGTTTCAGCAACGGACGCAGTGAGGGGCGGCAGAAGTTCGCTTCAACCGATTTAGCTAGGGACCAGAATGCCTTACTACCCGCAGGGTAAGAAGCAAGCTTATTGCCTATTCGACTAATGTGATCAAAGCGAGCCCTCCGCATAACCTTTTTACAGGACTTAGCAGCCCTATTGTATGCCTTCTTCCTCAGACGAATGTCCCTCGACTTACGGTTTCGAGCATCGGCCCAAGCCAGGTATGCCTGATGCTTTTGCGCTTCGGCGCGTCCACATTCAGGTCCAAACCAGGGCCGAGCTTTGCTAGACAGAGGCACGTCCGAAAATGGGATGAAGTATTCCATGGCGGTACGAAGCACATCTGTCACGGCATCCGCGCACGTAGAAGGATCATCGGAAGAGAAGCAAACAGACTGCCAAGGGTAAGATGCAAAGAAACACCGCATCTCATCCCAATCCGCTAACTTGTACCGCCACACTCGCCGTGACCCTTTGGGGCTGGGGTCTGATGGGGAGTAGACGGATACAGATTTCACCAGACAGTGGTCAGATGAACCTAACGGTGAGGAAATCGCCACTGAATAACGGTCTGGATCGGTGGTTAGCAGAAGGTCCAAGCAGTAGGCTGTGTGCGTGTCAACGTCAGGTACCCGTGTGGCGCCTTGAACCAGCTGGGTAAGATCTAGTGTCAAGGCAAGCTTGCGCGTCTCAAGCCCAGCATGGTTAGTGTCTAGGTATGGGTGTAGCCACTCCTTGTGGTGGCCATTAAAGTCCCCCAGGATCACTAATTGGGCCGAAGGGTAGCTGAGTTGAGCAGCATCCGCCGCCTCACTGAGGTATTCAGTGAGTCTGGTTGTCTCCTGGTCCCCGCTATGTGATCGGTATACACAAGCGTAGATAATTTTCTCTAGGCCAGTGTCCGCCAAAGCCCAGAGCACTGAGAAAGAGGGGTCTTCAAACCTACGAAGGCGCAGAAAGCAAATGTCATCCCGGGCGTACACGCATACACCCGCACGTGGTTTGAAACGGTGCTCCAGGGAATACCCTGGGTAGGAAAGATACGACACGTCGGATGGACCAGCAATCTGCGTCTCCGTGAGAAACAATAGGTGGGGTCGATCTGTCTCAAGATGATGATGGACAGGTGTGAGATTGGAGTGCAGGCCCCGAATATTGCACAGGTGCACTTTAAGTGAGAGGGAGTGCTGCCGCTGTGTGCACGTTCTTTTGCTTCTACTGTTTCTCATGGTTATTTGCGGAGTAAAGCAGGTAGAAAGTCGGTAGTGGAACGAGACGTCACTCTGCAGATCCAGTGGTACAACGCACAAACCACACACATCCATGGTAGACTAGCCTGGAGACCGCGGGGACGCCCGAGCCCCCCCAAGGATGTCCATCGGGCCCTCTCGTCCGGTCGCCAACCGGCACGATGGCGCATCCCTGGGATTTTTCGACAGATGGCGGGGCAGCCTTTCATGAGTGGCTAGCTCACTACTTGGGCCCCCTACTATCTGCGGTCGGCCAGCGACAAACCGTGCCTCGGATCCCGCTGCCCTCCACGACTAGTCGGCCGATGCGGCAATCGATGCGTGCACCGTATTCGATCCACCAGAGGACGCTACTGTTCCGACCCGACTTTCAGATTGGCGTCACCAGACTTCGCGCCGGAACACGAGCTCAAGAGAGTCGTTTGGCGGCGCGGCTTAGTCTGGTGGGTGGTCTCTCGCCGCGGCCATAGCCTACCACCAGTATGGTTGCTGCCTGGTTAGCACCACCCAGGACCACGTGTGGGGGACAAAAAATTAAGAGGGTTCCTACCCACGGACGAAGGCAGCTCGGTCCCATAATTTATTTAATTTATTCCCATAATTTATCTAGAATCAATCTTTACTTTATATCTATGAAAATTTCATATATTTATAGCGACAAGAAAACGCAATCAATCTTATTACCTACTACATCACAAAAAATATCCACAGACCACAGGTCTTGAGTCTAGAGATAATCCAAATTCTCAAGCTCACCACCAGTAGCCTAGTAGTTTTAATGATATAACTAGAGAATTATGGTACGAGTAACAAAAGTGTAAAAAAATACAAATTATGCTATTAAATACAAATGTAAGGTGAATTCACTAGGTCAGTGCGGGAAATTTAATTTTATTAGTTTTTTGGTATTTGAAGATTCACTGCCCAGTGTACGTTTACAAAAACTCATTTAGCGGTCGTGTAAAAAGTAGTTTCAATGAGGTATATAGTATAGTAATATATACAGGGTTATTTCTAATCACATAGCATCCTTTTAAGGGCTTATTCTGTACATCAAAACTAACAACTTTTGTTATGCGACTTTTGTCAAAACTCAAAAAAAAATTAGCTGTTCCATACATTTTGTCGAGTGTGAACAATATTTTTCTTTGAAAGATCAACTTCTTTTGAGAATTAATAAAAGTCGTAGAACAAAAGTGGTTAGTTTTGATGTACAGAATAAGCCTCTAAAAGGATGCTAATTGATTAGAAATAAACCTGTATATAGAGACCAAAATAGTGGCCAGTTTATGCACAAGATTCCAAGAGTCCACTAACTAAAAACTAAGATGAAAATCAGTTGATGCACTTTCGTGCATAATCTGACCACTAATTTGATTTTTAGGGTTCCGTACCCAAAAGGGTAAAAACGGGACCCTATTACTAAGACTTCGATGTCCGTCTGTCCGTCTGTATGTCTGTCACCGGGCTGTATCTTATGAACCGTTATACCTAGGCAACTAAAATGTTCACAGATGATTTATTTCTGTTGCCGCTACAACAACAAATACTAAAAACAGAATAAAATAAATATTTAATGGGGGCTCCCATACATTTTATAACGGCAAGAGGAATGGGGCTCCCTTACGGAACCCTTCGTGCGCAAGTCCGACTCGCACTTGGCCGATTTTTATGTAGAGCCTTGACGTTTTCCTTACACATAAGAGATGATTCAAGAAAAGTGTACCTACTTGTATAATTTTATTTACTCACCTACCTTGTACAAGTTTTACCTTCATTCCTGTGTTATAAATTCGTTGCGGAAAAGGACCATCAGACTCTTTTTAAATGTATGTAACTAGTAAACGCAACCTATTTATGGCGGCTAAATGAGTTTTTATCAACTTAAAACAAGTAGTTTTTCTGTAAAAGGCAACAAACCCAAAAAAAAAATTAATTGCGCGTTCTGACCAAGACGATCAGCGTTAAATTAAAATGTCTCAGCTCAACGTAATCCAATTTTGTCCTTAACTCATTCTTACATAGTTTAATGATTGCTTAGTCTATTATGAAACGATTATGTCTGATGACAAACGTATTCCAAATTGGGGCTTCGTATACCGGAAGGAGACTATAAATTATGTTGATCTTTTGATCATGTCCATTATACTTACTATGATTATATTTAAACGTCTGGAATATTCCAAAAATCTATTGTTTCGTTTTTGAAATACTTTTAAACATTTTGAGTCTCTTATTTAATTCTGAGATGGATAATACCTTATTATTTTTAATGCTTTTAACCTTCAGTATATTTTTTTTTATATTTGGTTAATTGTTAGTTCACACTATTTTATTACAATGCATTGAATAGGTGCCTAGAGCCTACGTTTTTTCATCTGAATTAATAAGTCTTGGATATTTTAATTCAATTTCATTTCACTAAGTAAGTCCGTATAGGCCGGGTGGCTAGTCCTAGTGTCAGAGTTTTAGGCCGCCTGAAGGCCTCTGACATAGCTAAACGAATAAAACAACCGGGGTCTACCATTTAACGTCTCATCCGACCCACGGTTGCGCTCAGTTGGAAAATGCCACCCGCGGTCACTCATCCAAGTACTGACCGAGACATTTCATTAAGGGACTGGAATAAAATTGTATATTCTGTTTACTTTTAAAATCAACTAAATATATCACAATTTACGTTATTTTATATCTTTAATAATGTGAGTATGAAACCTGACAGAAACATTAACAATTTAACACAAAACGTTCGGTCTTGCGTTGAAATAAAATGAGCCAGCAATGTATTCTGCCGGTGTTTTTAGCCAAAAAAAATGACACGTGCCACTTGCCAACATCAGGCCTGACAGAGTTTGCTTTGAAGCGATTTTTTAAAATAATGCTTGTATAAAATTATTAAATTATTTTTTGATGTAGTTATATGACGTGTACTAAAATGTATCAATAAATGAGTAAGAGTATATTTGTACACCGTATAACCGCAAACGCCGATTCCATTTAATAAATCGAATTCGCAAACCTTACGCCGATTCGATTTAGTAATCGATTTCTTTTGAGCTGTATGTACCTATGTAACAACAATGTAACAAAACGTATTCCGTCTTCGATCACAATATCGCTTATCTTGACGCAAGATGGTAGTCAGAAGCCAACCGAAAAACCGGTTTATACGAGCAAATCAGAGTTGTTTAGCTTTTTAAATCCGCAATCTTCCAAACAACATCAAATAATCGGCCAAGTACGAGTCGGACTCGCGCACGGAGGTTTCCGTAACTAAATATTCTGTGAAAATTTCAAGCATCTATACCATCTGTTCTGCATTTATCTGTTACTATTACAAATATCTAGCGAAAAACGGAAAAAAAGTCAGGTTTGTTGTATGGGAGCCCTTAAATATTAATTTTATTATGTTTTTAGTACTTATTTGTTGTTTTAGCGGCAACAAAAATACATTTTTTGTCAAAATTTCAGCTTTCTAGCTATAACGATTCGTGAGATACAGCCTGGTGACAGACAGACGGACAGACGGAGAGCGGAGTCTTAGTAATAGGGTTCCTTTTCTACCCTTTGGGTACGGAACCCTAAAAAGTATAATCTCGGGCTGACGTAATACACAAGTTTATAAATAATAGACCTGATAATAAAACGGTGACTTTGACTCACTCTGCCAACCTGAATTCTAGCAAAAACTAATGCTTCGCCAAGGTTCGAGAGCCATATTGGAAGCACCTTCCACAATGTTTAACCTAGGGTTACCATATAGGACAATTATTACATTACTTTACTTAGGATTTATATTAGTTTACCACCATAGAATCATCCTACATAGGATTTTTGAGCTATTCTCAGGACTGCGGCTAAAAAATCTCTATAGCTAGAAATTCCAGAAAATCTCTAGATTTTTTGAATTGTTGGTTGGTGGTAACTACTTAGATTAGATCAGTCTCTACTGTCTTAATGTACTAGCTACTTTTCCAATCTAGATTTTACTGGTTCAGCAATATTTGAAGATTTACAAACTAAATCTTAGGATATTTCAATAGAAAGATGGTTTTTCTACGCACTTTTAATTTTTCCACTCGACAGCCCTAATATAGCTTGGTATGTGCCGAATCGGTACCGATTGTTCTCTTTGTTACATTGATTGAATGTGTCCGTGATTAATGGTATGTTTACTCATAGGCAAGTAAGGTACTTACAATCAAATAATCAACCTACTCTACGCAAATAATCCTAATGTCTACACGTATCGTACGAGTCATCAAACTTTCGCAAGTATTTAGGTAGCATTTTGGATCACAATTCCGATTTCGTACGCAACGGACATAGGATTACGTAATTCTTTATAATTTAATTCCACTTTATATCTAATATATCTTTTTCAAATCAAATACTTTTTGACAAGAATGAAAAACAATTAGTAAAAGAGGATCAAAATTTTGTTTCAGTTCAGTCTGGTTCCTTCCTATATGTTTTATAACCGGCTTCTGTTTGTAAAATAATGTTAGACTAGAAGCTAAGATCAACACGTTGCCCTCGAACTATTTCTATGGCCTTTGCAATATCTAATAAGCATAATATTTATTAATAACATTTGTCGGAACGCATAACATATCGCACTGTGGAAACCACATCATAATCTGCTGCGTAGTTTAGAAGAGTTATACGGACAAACAGACGTGAGCTATGACTATGTCATATAATACTCGTATGTATAGGCCGAATCATACAAGTCGGCGGATGTGAAGTTAGCTACAAGCTGCGCAATATCCAATCCTGACTGAACCTCACATAAAGCTGTGCGTTGATTGGGTTTCACGCAGGTTGTAGCTAACTTCACATCCGCCGACTTGTATGATACGGCCTATACACAGATTAAAGAAGAAACAGAGAAGATAATCTTCACATTATGAAAATAGGTGATAATTCGATGATGCCATGTTCAAGAACCAGTGTAGCAGTGTGTGGGATAGCATGACTGCATCAGTGGTCTTATGTTACTTCACGTGGGTAGATTATCCTTTTATTTCAGTGTCACTTTACTTATATTGTCTTTTCCCGCTTTTAATTTGTTTTACAACTGCTTTTAAAAGGACTTTTTTTACCAACTTCCAAAAAGGGGAAGGTGTTCGTCTGTATGATTTTTTTGTATATGTTCATGGACATTTTTGTAAATTGTGAACCGATTCAAGAAAGTCTTTTTAAGTTTGAAACAGTATATCGTCGTTCGGCATTCAATACCGCGAATGCAACATTCATCCAATTTTACAGGAGACAAAAAAAACTGTTTAAATGAAACTCTACATCTACTATGCTTTCAATTTATTGTATTTTTAGCTATGTAAATGTGTTATGATTGTTTGAAACCCTTTTTTTTCAGTTTTAGGTAATATTGGTATGACTACGTCACGTTCGCGGCTTTTACCTATTATTTTAGGTCACATTTTATCATATTGGCGGTTATGTACAAGAAAATAAAACAAAAATTATGTTTGTTTGTTGACAATATTATTTTATTTTTTACTTTTCACGTCTCATTTTAAAATCTTGTAAGTCTTACAGGTAATTTATTTATCTTTATGAGGCAGATTATCATAGTACGCATGAGAGTCTCTGGGAATGAACTCTTTTAATTCTTGAATGTGTTGAAATTTAGTTTTTTTAATAGGAAGTTGCTGGCTGTGTAAGTTTGGATAAGTGTAATTGGTAGAGATTACACGTGGTCGGATAGCCAGTTCTTCGTATGGGACATTGTCGTCATGAGTTATTTTAACCATTATCTTGCCATCTTCATACTTTAGGCATTTTATGTCTGTCACAACTGCTGTGCGGGAAGGCTTGATAGAACTGTAGCGCATATTTTGCTTGTAATCTTTGAAAAAGTCGTAGAAGACCTGCTTTTGTTCGTAGGGAAACGGATTATATCTTGCTTCAGAGGCTATTTGTGCGAAGTAGTCATTAATTGCACATCAGACATTGAATTTTGAGGTTGAATTACTAAATCAGTAGTAAGCTGACTCGAAACTGCTACGTCAGCAAGTTGCAATTGAGGCTCTATTTCAGGCTGATCTAGAAAAGACTGTTGAGGTAGAGGTTGAACTGCCATTGATGTGATTTGAGAGTGCACCTGCACTTGAGTGTCAACAGAATTTAGCTGAGGCTGTTGAGATAAATGCGTATAAGAAGGGAGATCCGTGACTTCTAAGTTCATAGGTGGCTGGGACTCTATTTTAGGGCGGTCCAAAATGGTAGCTTCAGGTCGGACATCGAGTGAACTGAGCTGAGATTGTAGTTCTACCTGGGTGTTAACAAGGTTTGGCAAATCTGTACAAGCTGGCTGCGGTGAAACATTCAGATTGGTGGGCTGTGCCTGTGAATCTATTTCGAAGTTTTCAGAAGTGTAGAGTGACGGCTCAAGTGCTAGTGAAGTAATCTGCGATTCATGTACAAAATCTTTTTCTCCTAAATCCAATAGAATGCTTAGTGAATGTTCATCAGATTCATTATTTATCACTGTATTGGTCATATCCATCATTACTAAGTTATCGGCAATATCGATAAAGCTTTTAGGAGATGACAGGTCTTTTTGGGGTTCTATTGCGGAAGAATCTTTCAAAACATTGACATGGTTATCTCTGACTTCTTTGTTGCGTACAGACTTTTGCATAGGTGGACCGACTTTTTTATAGGAACTTGATGATGAGCATGATGATAGTGTGGAGAAAATGTTCTTCAACCGCGTTTTTTTCTTAATTTGTTCTATTACTTGATTGCTAAACCCCATACACTTCAGAATATTATTTTCTTCGTCTGATGAGTCTTCCATTACGCTGCAAAAAAGCAAATTAGGATAAGGCTTACCATTTCATAGTATGCCGAGTAAAGTCTGGCTGGATTTGATACGACTAGATGGATAAATCATGTTAGAGAATAAAAATCGAGAGCTGAAAAAAAGAATTGATATATTTTTTTAATTTTCAACAATAGCTTTGTAAATAAATAATCACTCTTTTATTAATCCTTATGCAAAAACATACATTTATTGAAAATATCAATAAAATGAAACGAATTTAAAAATAATTAAAGCAAAAGTTGGTGTGTGCGTGTGTGTATGCTTGTTACCACTTCACGCTCAAACGGATTGGCTGGTCCGATTTTGATGAAATTCGGTATAGTAGATAGCTAAAACCATTACCACCAACACATAGGCTACTTTTATCCTGGATTAACTCGAGTAAACCCCAGGACAACACTAGTACTTCATAATATTCATTACCGCGAATCTGTTTAAATTTCGTAAAAATTTGGTCAGTAAAACCGCGAATACGACAACTCATATTTTAACCGCGAATACTTCAACAAATAGTATACATTTCAAGTAATAAAATATATATTGCACATTTATAATCATAAATACACATTTCTTGCAAAAAGTCATGTGAAATACGTTAATTAAAACAAAAAAACTTACCCAGAAATCACGCAGAACAGTGCTACTCTCGCTGTGGTTATGGCGGCACTAAGAAACTGACGCATTCGCGGGTTTGATGGCGGGAAATCACGTTCGCGGTTTTGAATGACTCGACAAACAACAGTACCGGAGTATCGTTTGGTCAAAACTTATATGTAGGATTGCGTATTTGAACGTGTAGAATAAGTTTATATTAAAATGTGATTTACGTGAAAAATGTCACGTTCGCGGTTTTGAATGCCGAACGACGATATGTACTTCCGAAGTGGTCCCATTAAAATTATATCTAAATCGGCTGTGCAGTTATTGATAAATCAACGAAAATGTGTACATGGATGTCATAGCGATTCGTGCAAATTATTCGAATTATGTACACGGTGGAAGTCGGTGATGCGTTTTTTTGCGAAAAATAGTTGTAAGGACTACCTACATTTTGACAATATTAAATTTAATTTTGTAGATAAAAGTAAAAACGCCATTTATGTTCGTTTACACATCTCTTGCAGCTAAAATCACTAATTATTTCATGATTTTCCGAGTACGAGCTATCAAAACTATTTTTCAAATACGAGATTAATTACCTATTGGCTTGTAAAAACTTTCAGCTCAGTTTGATCTCTAAATTGCACGACTTCAGTGCCTCCTAATAGGCGTTCACGTCTAAAAATGTTGTCTTCGTAAGAGCCAAAAGCGTAACATCAGAATTAGCGGAGTCACAAAATGTTAATAGTCCGAATTCCCTACGAATAGAAGTCTGTCGTCCCTTCGCCGTCCGCGTCCCGTCACCACTAATTATGAAGCGGATCTGGCGCGCTCCCAAAAACATTTTCTATAAATCGAAGGAAGTATAAAACCGTGGACCATGGTGTTTCGACATGATCAATGCCATCTACAACACCACTGACATCACGAGCAGTCTTTAACAGTCAGATTTTGTACTTTAGCGGTCAAGTTATAAGGTGTATTGTTGATGGAATGAGCTATCTATGTCGTGGTTAACATTGTTTACCATAGTAAGGTCATGCGATGACGATGGTAAACTGGTTTGAGGATCTATCAATGCTGGTAATTGGAATAGCAAATATCCCTTTGGAAATCCAGTGTTGGCCATGTTCTCTTGATTTGGTAGATTTGTATTCGCAAACTACAAGACGCACCAATTCATAAGCCAGATAATAAGAGAATGATGGTTCTTTCCAGCAACGAATTTATAACGCAGGAATCAAGGTAAAACTTGTAGGTACAAAGTAGACAGATGAGTGAATAAAATTATACCTAAAAGTGTACCTACTTGGCACACTTTTCTTGAATCATCGTGTATAAGGAAAACCTTAAGGCTTTACGTAAAAACGTATTAACAGTCGTCTCATGCCCCTTCGTAAGAATTTTCCGTTAAAGGTACCTACTTAGTAGATACCTGTACGTGGTAGTTCCCTTTGCACACCTTTACATAAACAATAAGCCCGATTACAGAGGCGCCAGCGTTAATTTAATAGCAACGTAAAAATCGTTCTCCCTATCGAATGCCTAAAGTGAAAAAGAAACAGAGCTATGCTATTTAGCTAATATAATTACGATGGCGCCTCTGTAAGTAATAGGGCTTAATGTACCTTCGAGCAAGCAACTAAGTCTTTAAAATACATGGTTTCTGCTAATTAATTAGCATCCTTTTGGGGGCTTATTCTGCACATCAAAACTAACAACTTTTGTTCTGCGACTTTGGACAAAAGTAAAAAAAACAGCTGTTTCATACATTTAGTCGAGGGTAAACCATATTTTTCTTTGGACAAGTTTTTTTTTTAAATTTGATAAAAGTCGTTGAACAAAAGTTGTTAGTTTTGATGTACATAATAAGCTCCTAAAAGGGTGCTAAATGATTACCATTAGCCCTGGTTTGTTCCAGTAAAAATCTCAGAAAACAAGGCACTACGTGAAACTGTCTATATTTATTATTCAGTAGCATACTAATTCCATGTTAGCTAGGCTGTTTCAAGAAAAATTTTAACCAACAAAATTTTTCCATATCTAAGAAATACCTGCTGGGAAATTTGTACTTACTCTATATTTCTCGATGTTCTAGTTTATTTTAAGTAAGTCTTTCTTATTCTATGTTTGCACCTATCCTATTTTTTATTATTTCCGCAAAGATAAATTATTTGCTTTGAAGTCACCTGACAGAAACCATTAGTTTACCTATCCCTACGATAGAGACCGTCAATGGCTCCTCTTCATGCTACTTTCCTGACCCCGTGCCCTACTTACAGCGAGAATAAACCGATATAAAAATAATTAATTAGATATTTTCAACGGATACTGCTACCATTGTCAATTCATTATATTTGGCACCGCAATACTTGGAATCTGCTATATGATATTGAAGTCTATGTCAGATTAAAATGTTTTGTTAATGTGGCATCTTCGAGCAGATATCTACAGAGCCACAGTTCTTAAGTGAAAGTAGTAAAAAAATGTCCCAGAGCCGTCATAGATACCGACTTAGATATTTACAATGATTAATGAGATAATTCACAATGGCCCGTTTTCTCGAATCTCGACGTTATGTCACCTAATTAGCGCTTGTAACCTAGCACTTTGGCATCGCGCGGCGTTGTGGTTGGCTTGCATTCGCCTTACGTTACGACTAATTAAAAATCCAACACACTACGTAACTTGGGCAGGCTTTTGGCTCGAACACTTTTTTTGCGCGATTGTGACTCTTTACATATTTGCTCGAAATGTGGCACCCAGTAGGTAGGTATGTTTAGCCTGCCATTGGTCGCATTTCATTATCATGTGGTAGAAATCTCAATTAAATTCAACGTTTTTATTCAAGATTAGGTAGTTAAAAACTTTTTTTGTTTTGGGTCATTATGTATTATCGTATGTTTTTAGTATATATTATTTATCGAAGAGTTGCTTTACGAGTAATTACCATATAAATCAATCAAGCCCCGCACAAACACAGTGAAATGTAGAGTTTACCTACATTACAATGGGCTTCACTGTTGTAGGTAGCTGTAGTTCGATTAGAGTATCATTAATTAGCCCTTATCACCTAGTTTTCGAAATCAAACCTTGCTAAGGGCCTTGCCTTGCTAATAGTTATCATATTCCACTCCTCTTTAAATTAAACCTTTGTGTTTTTCAAACTCACAAACAGGATTCATGGCGGCCTTGCTTGATCGCAGTTAACATAGGGACTCATTAAACAGCTGAAACTACAAAAAGGTCGGAAGAACCAGTCCCGTGTGCCCACTTACGTTCTTTATGACTTGCTAGGATCGTTTTAGGGGTTTAACGGTTGACCCATTAACCACACCTATTAGTCAACGACAGCGTGTGACATTGCGGAAATGGTGACGGCTTACTTAATACCTATTAGGGATCAGGAAAAAACAGCGGTTTCTTGCTACCTCTGCTTTTTGTAGGGAGGTATGTAGTTTTTGTATTTTAACCAACTGCCAAAAAGGAGGAGGTTTTCGATTAGGCTGTAATATATTTTTATCAACCTATTTCTCAACTGTTTGTGAGCCGATTTGCGATTTTTAAATTTTTATTAAACAATCTCTCAAAGTTGCTAAATGCAAGATGGTTCTCAAAAAAATGAAATGTTGGTTCTATAGTTGAGAAGCAACAATTCCAGCAAAAAAAATGAGATTTTCAGCGCCTTCAGAAATCGAGTAGCAAATCACTACTTTCGTTAGCTGTTTACGGTTTGAAGTCGATTGTGAAGTCGGTTGTTATAATCCAAGCATTAGAAACCTGTTTAGTTAATACGAAGATACAGAATAAGACAGTACAGTACCTCTACGAACGAGTTTTCTCTAAAAGATCTTTCGCAATGCAAGGACACGGTGTATTGCCCTTTAGGGCATCGCTGCGTGGGCTGGTTTGTGCAACAAGAATGTTGCGTAAGGGCATTAGAAGGGCACAGCCTCTTAAACTGAGTATTTATCGGTGAAGTTGATTCCTTTGGTTTGTGGAGATCATTTACGGGGAACCTTTTAACGTGAATTAATGTGTAGATTATACCTATTCTGAATAGGAATTTTTACGCATTGAAATTGTAGGTCATGTAAGAGAACTGCATGTAGAGATTTAAGTAAGTTCACATAGGACGACTGACATGGATATTGGGTATAGACTCTATCTCCTATACCTACCTACCCATGTCAGAGCTCTATACCTACTATAGAGAATAGAGATCACAGAATTTGGCAGAACCAAATCAATACAAAACATATGATACAAAAACAAGAGTTTAAAAAATGTTAATTTTATATCGGTAGTTTTGAAGTGTTGGAAACATGTTTAGTCCATCAGTAAAGTTTAATTTTAGAAATATGTGTATTTATTTTGGTAGCGTAGTTAATTTCGTCCCGCACAACAAAACATTAAATTGGAAGATGTGATCGAGTTTATTTTTAACTATAGGGCACTTGGGTCTATTTTTAGAAACTGATGTTGGGTAATATTCTGCTGTAGGTATGACTAACTAAAGATTATTTTACTAAAAAGCATGTCGTGATTTCTGAAGGTGCCGACATAGCTAAATGGTTAAAACACCGTTTTATTAAACCGTATTTAAGAGGAGTTCGTCACTGACTCTGCCATAGTTTTTTATTATTGACACGATGACCTTCAGCAATGAAAAACACGAATAGGTAAGAAGAAGTCTTAACAATAGCTAGATAGCACTCTAGTTCTGTCGTAGTCTTTAAGCTTCGTGTCGAAGCATAATTTCATCGCAAATTAACATCTTTGGGGCAAAAACAATGGATTAAAATTCGGAGGCCACGACAGTCTCGCGATGAGCTTTGTCCTGCGGCTTTGAGATTCCACAGCAAAATAAATGCCGAGATTATTTACTTATTTTTAAAGATGACTCAAATATAATAATCAAAATAACATAAACATAACTTAGCTGTGAGAACTTGCTTAGTACCTATAATTGTAAACTAAACAAAAATTTTAGGAGTTATTTCACTGTAATAGATTGTTTTGATGCTAAGTGATTAAACATGGAAAAACTTGTGAAACAATTTAACCTAAACTTGGATTCTAAATAGGTACACACCAGAAATCAATTTATATGAGCTGTACTGTACCTATCTATTCCTAGAATACCTATGTACTTAGTCGTGTAACCTATAACACCTGGCCCTACTAGCCCGATTTAACGTATTTAAAACCAATTTTTTTCCTCAGGAATGTATAATTTTAGTGTTGGAAAAAATATATGTTATTCTTGAACATATTTATAAAAAACGTACGTTCTCCGATACATGATAGTTAAAACTTTGCTCGATCGAAAAAAATTCCAAAGTCACCTCTATGTTGGATTTCCAATGAGTTTTTGAATAATTCCATCTTAGACACGATATTTTTTTTTTATTTTTAACATATTACATGTCAGTAACATAAGGACTGTACGTTACGAAAATTTTGACTTGCTAGTATGGTGATTTTACACTATTTTTTATCATGAAATCATGGTATCAAAACGCTCCCTGACACGGTTCAGTCCGCTCTCAGAGCTTGTCGGCGTCGGACGCACGCCAAATTTTCTCGCGAGCAGCTCCGGCTATAGGTACTCAAACAGATCCCACCCACTGAATACTTTTAGAAGAGCGAGTTTAGCATGTAGAATATATTTTTTACGGAGTGATAGGGAGAATGATTAGCATACATAGATAATTATTATGTCGTGGATACACGTTTATTTGAAGCCGTGGTGGCCTAAGTGGTTGTAACTGGCCTGTCATTCTTGAGGTCGTAGGTTCAATCCCGGTCCCGTACCAATGAGTTTCTTTGGAACTTATGTACGGAATTTCACTCCAATGGCTTTTCGGTGAAGGAAAACATCGTGGCAAGGCAACTTGCATACGTCCGTAGAAGAAATTCGATGGCGTGTGTGAATCCACCAACCTGCACTGGGCCATCGTGGTGGATATGGCCAAATCACCCTTCGTGGGTAGGCCTGCGTCCTGCGGTGGACTATTAAAAAAGGCTGGTACAGTACAGTACACGTTTATTTCCTTTTAGGGAAACATACACAAAGAGAAAAAAATTGTTTAAAAATAAACACATTACATAAATAAATCGGAACAGAAGTATTATTATTATTAATAAATATTTGTACTCACCATTATGAACAACTTTTACGGGACCAACCCCAAAATCGCAAAAAAATGCTACTTCATACAAAAAGTTCATTACTCTGGACGGCCCAACGAACCCGTATACAGGATTTTCGGATCGTCCTGAAAAAAGCAGGTAATAAAAAAAATCGAGAACAAAAATCAGCCATTTCATACAAAACTGCAACTGAATATTTTTTCCTCGAATTTTGGTTTGGCCCCATGGTACAAGTTGTTCATAATGATGGTCTGAACCACCTTTCAGCTAAGTGCACCAGTTCTGTATAACCCTGTATAGGTAAGCTTTGTTCTTTCTAAAATACTGTACATTTACTAGGCACCATACTGACCAAATCTACTCCCCAAAACACCTCCGTGACGGTTCGGACACAATAATATTATCGGACATTTTTGTCCGAACTGACTGTTCCAATTCTTATATATTTTTAGTGACGTTTAGGACACGAATGCTTGAATCTGTTTTGTAAAATCAGAAAAGAAAGTGAATTCCTAGGTCACGGAATTATTTAATTTAAATATTTAATTATTACATAGTTATTCAGAAAGAGTGTATTAAGCCGAAGATGCAAGAAGTATAGGAACTTTCAAATCCAGTTGAGCACTGTTGTAATAGTGCTCAACTGGATTTGAAAACAAAATTAGGTGTCCTATACTGAATTACAGTTTAGAATCAACATAATGTATTTAAAATATCTGATTTTAGGAATCTGTATTAGAACCAAGAGCCCTTATAAAGTCATTATGCCCCTCCGTGTCAGTCCATTAGTCTTTATATACCTTTTGCCTTCACCCATGTGAAAAAGCCTTATAATCTAATTTCACATTTATTAACGGGCTGCATGAATTTTAGTTTACGTTAGTTCTGGTAGGTATAGATCTCAATTTTAATATCTTTTTCAAAATTGTGTAAACACATTATTAATTAATTACATAGGGGCTATAGGTTCCAAACAGATACACGTATAATAGTTTTTTTTCTACTAGATCCCTTTGTGTGGGATTTCGTTGAATAGAGTTTTAATCCGGGTAATTATTCACCCAGTTCAATTTGTTTACTTCAGGTTTTTTATCATGTGGTTATCATATTATTTTGTTGGCCGAAGCTTTCGTAGAAAATTATTTTGAGCACTGTGAGTTCATATTTTACGTGGTGTGAGTTACGGAAGAAAATCTAAATTCCAAATGGGCAGAAAATTCCAAAAAGGGGTTATTTGAACCATAATTATGAATATACACCTTTGACTATTAAGTCAATGCAGAATTCGGCAAAAAATAGTCATCAAACGCCGCGTGTATAGAGTCACGGGTATGACATGGTTGTATGAGATTATGATAATGACTACAACATCTAATTTTAATGGTGCTATAATATAGCTAATTACTAGAAAACCATTAATTGATGAAGAAACATGTTTGTAAAGTCAAGGACCTCTGAACTGTGCGCAAGCATAAATTGTTTAGGGCGAGCTGTATACTGATTTCAACCGGCGATACAGTTGCGTCGCCCATTAAAAAGGTTCAGTAACTCAGTAGTACAATCGCTTATGTAACACAACAAAAGTCGTGATGTTAATTGCAACCTTGAATCATATTAAATTTATGCTACTCGAATTTTAAGTACAATGTTCTAGTATAAATGTTCCTACAAATTTCAAAGTAGTTACCATTTAGAATCTTACAGAATCAGAATACACGTGAGGATTTATTTGTAAATAGAGACCGAAGGATATCACTGTCAAAAAATATCTAAGTTGGAAATTTGGTAAGGTTTATATGGTGCTGGGCAGTTATAGACCGTGGATTGCAGAATGCAGGTTCGGGCTGCAGAGTGATTTGAGAGACAAGTAAAAAAGGAAAGTTGAAAAACCCCTAGTGTCAGTTTTCTTGTGCAAATTTAGACTTATTTGGACATTTGAATGTGAGCACAATGTGTGCCATATATGAACATTTAGACATAAACGTCTAGTGTGACTTATCTAGCAGAATAAACCTAGTTTTTAGACCTTGTGAGTTTTTTTCCTTATAATGCCTATACGCACGTGTTATAATGATGATAATAGATTTTAATACAATATTTATAAGAAATGTATTCATTTCTCAGGTGGAATTATTTTTGTGTTTTTTGACATGTGGCAGACAGCCTAGTTTTGTTACAATGTGCCACAATGTGGCAAAACTAGGTTGTCTGCCATATGTCTAAAAACACAAAAATAATTCAACGTGAGAAATGAATATCTTATAAATATTGTATTTAAATCTATTATAATCTTTATAACACGTGCATATAGGGATTATAAGGAACGATTATAAGGAGGAGGAACTGTTATGATGGTGAGAAATAGAGCTATGACTTGACATTATTCTATTATAGGTACGATATTTTTATCGAATAAAAAACGGACAAGTGCGAATCAAGCTCACCAAACGAGGGTTCCTTACAAATACCGGAAATTGCGCAAAACCAGAAACTAAGTAATCAAAACTAAGGGAGACTAGAAAAACTAAAATGACTGTTAGATGTAGTTTGAGTTTATTTGGTTTAGTTTCAGCTCGATACCTCCTTTTGTTCCCAAGATAGGTCTTGACCTCTTGACACACGGGCGGATGGGCAGACGGACTTTAAAGTAATCCTATAAGGGTTGATAGTTTTTTTCTTTTGATATGCGGAACCTTTAAAATTAATAAAAAAATAAAATGATACTTCGGACAACGTGCCTAAAAATCTTGTATCCGAAAAGTCACTAAACCCTGAAAATGTAACTAATATCAGCTACCATCCATGTCAGAGCTAACTTCATTCTAACTTCCATACAAACGTGTATTAGTCGTGAAAGAGTAACAAACCTAACTTGCAATTTATAGGTACTTCAATGTAGTTAGGTTTCTGAGGATACAGTACTCAATGACGTCTTATATTCCTAAATATATGTACAATGACTGTATATAATAAGGCATTTTCTCATTTTCCTAAAAATAGGTGTATGTCAACTGGTTGATATTTGTTACTGCGGTAAGGTACTTATATAGCGCGGCTGACGACGCGCGGAAGACGAGCGCGCGGCGCGTCGCTCACAATTTCTGAGTCGCGTAAATGAATACGTCGCGCTCCGAAAATTGGCGCCTGTGCTAGCCTAAAATACCTAAAGTTCTCAGATAGCCTCGCCTTAACAAAAACTATAAACAACATAAAAGTGCTAACTCTACTGCATAGAGAAGGATAAAATTTGAAAACTAAATAACACCCACGAGCATTTTCACGGCAACTACGTAATTGTTATCAACAGTGAACTTCTGCCTTATCTATGACACAGTTTGCAGGTAGAACTCACAAGTATACCTACCCATATGTACAAAATGACACATAGTTAAAGACAATTGTGGGCAACTGAGTCACTCAGCGTGTAATTTATGTAGGTAGTTACGTATAGATATAGATAAACTTAAAATTATTCTATGAGACAGATAAACAGGCTTTGTTGACACTAGTGTGTTGATGTTTCTCACTCAGTAAAAATATCCAACACTACTTTTACACTGTTCTAGAAAAATATACTAAGGACCTATTAGATTTAATAGCGAGGGAATATAGTTACAAAAAACGGAGTAAAAGAATACAGATCACCTGCAATGATATGTACAGATATTACAAGGAAGACGCCTATATCCAACAGCGAGATACAGACTGATAATGATATTAAAATTGTTTTATGAAACTTAGTAAAAAAATACCCACTTTTCATATTCACCTGCCTAATACTTAAACAAATAGAAGAAGCGAAAGGCTCATTCAAAAAAGCTATACTAGCGGTAGCTATACTAACGGTATACGAATCAGAATGCCATTCTGATATTCACTGATCGTCACCGCGCGTGACCATGGTACACAAAATAATGTTGTTACACACTACTATACAATATCTTCCTTTGTCGGTGCTCACTGTGCGTGGCAAGCTGGCAACCCAAGGAAAACCATAGCCATAACTTTAACAGCTCTATTTTGGCCCCCGCTGTTTGAAACGAATGGAAATTTGTATGGACATATTATCACAGATTAAGTTACAGTATGATTTATTGGTCAGTGAGGTCATAATAAAATTGTCACGTTTACAGCTCACCGCAGCTTCACAAGTTTTAAAGTAAAGCATACAGAGAGCAGAGCAAGAGCGTAGCGAGTAAATATTAGGTATGCAGATTGTACAAAAATACCTATAAGTAAACAAAATGAATAAAAACCTTTAAAACCTTTTACGGAACAAAACACGTTAAAAACTGTTTACACCGAAAATAATTTATTGACTTAGCCTAGAAACTCATTCTAAGCACAAAAAATATTCTGCACAGCGGGTTTGGTTTTCCAGATTTTCGACAGCATTTGCACCTGTTTAAACATACATACCTTGATTATCAGTTTTGTACATCGGTAGGTACTTAATTGCTGTCGTTGTTTTACATAAAAAACGTCTCATACCTATAAATTCATTTGCTTATGATGAGTAATGAAACGGGATGTTTTGAAACACTGAAAAATTTTGTCGATAGCCTTTTCTCGCCTTGCTTGCTGTGAAAGCCGGGTTTTCTAAGGCCTTGCGAGATGCCATTAAATTTTTTACACTGACCATTCAATGATGTTTATTGTAAAGAGTGCAATGATTGTAACATCACGTAATCGGGTAAAAACTACGGAACTATTTTGAAGGAAATGATAATGACAAAGCAATCCTGTGAAGGGTAAATGCGGTCTATGAAACTATTGAAAAAAGGGTTTTATGTGATCTAAATATTAATTTTCTTGAATTTTTTTAGACTTAAACTTTTTTTACATTAATAAAACACCTATTCAAAATTATTTTTCTCTCTTGACCTTTAGTAGAAATACCGAAGGTACTTATGTAAATATGTACAGAAAAATAAGTAGTTAAGTCCATGACAGTGTTTCTACAACGAGGGCTTCTACCGCTGAATACCACAGTGTCTGTTTACAATATAAATGACGATCAATAAACAATGGCTAGTAAATATTAATAAGAAATAATGTTTACTTGAATTATTACGCAATTTAATGAGTTATAACTAAAAGGGAAATATCAATAACTATACTTACATCTCAATATCAGTTATCATTATTGTTATTAAAACTCATTTTATGTACACTTTATAACTTAATTACAACCAAGATTGTATGTATTACATATACCTATACTTGCAAGTAAATGTAACGCACTCGTGTCTTGGAAATAAATATAAATAATAAGAAATAAAGGTAGTTGGTAGGTACACTAGGTATACAATTTTCCTACTTGTTAGTCAAGAATCTTAATATCTATCAATAATTTTGCTAGGACCCAAGTAAAAGAGAATATTAAGCAAAATTGTTGATAGATATCACCATTTTTGATTAACAAGTAGGAAAATTGTATACCTAGTACCAACCTACCAACTACCTATATTTTCTTATTAGATATTATATTTCTTTCTAAGACAACCATTGTCCCATTCTCTCAAACTCTTCTTTGGGATTTTTCCCGTTAGGTACAAGCAGGGTAAGAAAAAATCGATTCAAATGAAAATTGGCAGACTACATTAGAGGTAAAATTAAATAACTTACATTTTGTTAGTTGTCTAATTTCGCTTCTAGATATCTCTACTATAGAATCTAAGTTAGATAAGCAACAAAATGTTAGTTTTCTGATTTCTCCTCCACGGCTGCGAAGTTACTTTTAGTGCAATAAACATTTGAATTATCTTCGGGAACATAAAGGTGTAATAGAGCGGCAATAGGTACCACTAGTTACTTAACTTAAACAAAAAATACCCTGAATAATACAAAAAAACAAATAGTTCCCATGGATCAAATTGTGTCATCGAAGTAGTAATTTTTTTATTTATTTTTTATTTTTCAAAAACCACTAAGATGATTTTGATAAAATTTAAATGGGACCACATCTGAAGTATAATCTACCAAATAAAAAAAAGAAATCATAAAAATCGGTTGACAATTGGCAGAATAATCGCGTAACAAAAGTACATACAAAAACATCCAGTCGAATTGAGAACCTCCTTTTTTAAAGTCGGTTAAAAAGTTATCATCACCGTTTACGTCTCCGCTATTGCTGAGAACCGCTATGTAAACACAACTTGTTAAGACAATTACGGTAATTTATTGAGCAATGCACATAATTACTGTTATCATCTGTAAGAAGCGTTCAAAGATGGGAGAAACTGTATTTTTACTTTGTTTAATATGCAATGGAAAAGTAACAGTCTGCAATATCATTGACTTTCGGTTTTTTTCTATACCTAGAGTTCCTACAGGTAATTTTATGATACCTAGTTGCCGTGCAGGAAAAACTCGGTCGTTTCAGTGAGGTCTTTAGAATTAAGTTCGAATTTACACTGGCTTTATGGGGTAGCATAATATACGTATGCCTCACGATACTTTGTGAGGCATACGTATAATAATATGCTGCATACGTGCGTAGAAGAAATTGGATGGCATCTGTGAATCCACCATACCGCACTGAGCCAGTGTGGAGGATATAGCCTAATCGCCCTTTCGTGGGTAGAGCTATGTTCAGTAATGGACAATGAAAATACCGGTAGAGTAATGAGTAGTTATAGAAAACCTTTACACCAATCGCTCTGGGGATATAAATGCCGCAAGTTCTACAACATTTGTAAATATTCTAGAGTCGTTGACACAGATTGAAATAGAAAGCTAACGATATTTTTATCACCTGCGATAGGAATTCCGATAAGCCATTATTATATTCTGGGTTCCATAATCTAGAACAGAGAAGTCGGTAGATACCTATTCAATACAGTTAGTAGGTGTATATTTACCTACACCACTTCAATAAACCAGATTTAGGTACCACTTAAGTATTTAATTTAACAACCTGTTTTATTTTCAACTGACGTAAAATATTTGTAATTTTTTTAAATTCATATTAAGTACAACTTCTCCACAGACTGCAGGATCCGTGTCCTTTATTACATTAAAAAGATAAATGTACTAGTTAGACTAATAGCGTTACAATTTTGTCAAGAAATAACAAGCAAGTAAGTTCGTATAGGCCGGGTGGCTAAGCCAAGACTAGAAAATGCTTTAAAAACTTCGCTAACTTAACTCAACAGTTTCTAGAAGATACTCTATTTAATCCCATGGAAAAAACGTAGTTTGCGCTAACTCTTTAGAGCCCTTAGTCCAGGTTTTGCGTTGCGTAGTTTACTTAAGCGTTCGCATGTGGCTCCATACATTTTGGTTAGTTCTTCCTCGTTTCCGCCAGGGGAGCAATACAAAAATGTATAGAGCCAGACGCAAACAACTGTAGTTTCAATTTACGCGTACGGCGTACCTAAACCTGGACTAACCCCTCTGAGCGTGTAAAATCTTGACAAAAACTCACACTACATGACAACGTGACTACTACGTAAACAGCATTAGTACTTTTGAAGTGAAACTCCTAATGTGACTTCCAATACGGTTGCGTTAAACATTTAACGCTACCATGCTACTATGAAAGCACTATTGCGTCGAAGTTTCACTTCTTCCGCGCGGAGGGACTCCACGCACTATTCATCATTCATTTCTTTTATTAATTTGTTTTTGTTTTTATTTCCAGGTGAATCAGTACGGTGCTGGACCTGCTCATCTGACCTCAACCCGATCTGCAACGACCCCTTTACGATAGGACAGAGGCCAGAGAACATGGACTATTACAGAGACTCCCCATATAGCTTCAAGATGGAGAACTGTGATGCCAACACCGGCGCCACATACCCCTACCTGACCTCTTCGAAGTCCGTTTGTAAGAAGCAGAAGAAATACAGTAAGTACCTCATTAGTCATTTCTGTTAGATCGACGTCCTAGTTATGTTGTCCTGGTATGGGTATAACTGGGCAATAAATTGTGGGGCAATTTAATGAATGATAACTCATATCAACGATAACTCATATCAACTGTGGGACATCAACTGCTGGACATAGCTCTCCAATAAAACCGGATGGAAGTAGCTTGCATTCGGCGAGTTCTTACAGTCTTGATTATATCTTCTGTCTACCATTTCTGTGGAAGTCTCCTACAAGTAACTAGGTAAAGTCTAGAATTTTTTGCTAAAACTTTCATTGAAAGGTGTTTCCAGGAGAATAAATAATAGAATACATTAAAAGCTATAAAGTATGAGGCAAAACATAGGGCATTGCTGTAAGTACTTAGTTAAAAAACATTATAAATTGTTAAGTTCCTTTTGAATACATTTTCGCAAATAATTAGCTATTAATAATTAATTGTAGAGCACAGAAAAATCAACAAAATCAATACATAGACGGATTCAACTTTGATTTTCTACATCCGCGTCTAAATAAAAATACCACTTACATTGCGGTCACACTTCCTGTGATCTACAACTTTCTACTTACGCGTGTCACGAAGGAAATCGAAATGACTTTACCTAATCAGAATTACTGGTTTTCTTTATATTTGTACCTTACCTATCTATAGATACTTTACTCCAGGGTTATCAACTCAAGAAATTAACAAAACTAGGCTTTTTAATTGTTAGGCTTGAAATAAAGTTTATTTCACTGATTTAAACGTAAATCTCTGACTAAGCCATTGCTTAGGTCAATAAAATTAATGTTATCAACCTTATTCTAGAGTTTTATAGTAAAGCCATCGTAATTATCCTTACTTAAACAATGCAGTAGAACTATTCTATTATATCACTGTATAATACCTACGCCAATTGAAAAATCATTGGTGCAGGCGGAGCAATGTTACTAGGTTACTACATACTATTAGAGCAGAATAAAGCCTTCTCTACACGAACCAAACCTGAAATGGTAGCCACATAGCTGACTAGCGAATACCCAATCACTGTCCTTGATTCAATAACAAAGATTACAAGTACCTAGACACAGGCTACTGCTGCAGGCCTTAGAATATGTCTGGGGAAGGCTTAATGCGTTTAGGTCGGCGCGCGGCGCCCGAGTTTTATACTTTTTTGCCATATACCGCTAAATTACCTGTATTTTGGTGGACGAAATCTGGTTTTGTGCGACTGCATAAGTAGGTATAGGCAGGCATAGGGGAGCCCCCGTCACCCGCACCTGTCTCTGTCCCCCTTTGTCTTTTACCCCCGCGCCCTTGTACCGCGCAGGCGAGGACTAAGTTAAAGGGTCAGAATATATTAGTATTTATACATATACCAAAAAAAACAAGATCGTAGGTTTTGTAAAAAAATCTAAGATGAAAATCATCCGATTAAATTAAATTAATAAAATAACGATAGCTAAACAAAAAAATAACGTGATAATTTTGACAGAAGACAGACGGACGGACAGGACCCTTTTACTAAGACTCGGCGTCTTAGTAAAAGGGTCCTGTTTTTACCCTTTGGGTACGGAACCCTAAAAAGGAATATTAAATAGACTTGTTGATGAAAAAATAAGTAATTTAATATAATTAGCCCGTAAAATAGATTGTCGAAAAATAATAGACATGTATTTTTTTCTTTTGACAATTTTAACAAAAATTGATGAAGATATAGTCCGTTTAAGTTCCGCGTGACGTCACTAGTGTACTACAAATGTAACTCACTAGTGACGTCACGAGCCCCCACTCCTAAACTTTGACAAGGTTTATCTTCGTCATTTATTGTTTGATTGAAAAAATAAAAAATACGTACCCAGTATTTTTTAATAATTATAGTAATGATTTTTTTAACCAAGTAAACATGCCTATTCCGCGCGCTGCCCTGATCCTGGGGCCCTGCAAACCAGGGGCCTTATTGTGTAAGCGCTCTGACGTTCGGCTTTGCTTTTTCTTCTGATCGCGCCAGTTACTCACGCCACGAGAGCGAGCAGGAGGAAAAGCGAAGCCGAACGTCAGAGCGCTTACACAATAAGGCCCTAGTTTTGATTTAGATTGTGTTGTTGCACCGAATCGGTACTGACACCCCGATATTGCAGTAATAATGTTTGAACAAGTTTGTGATCATTTTCTTACATTAACCACGTATAATTTTATCTAAGTAAGTTCATAATCATGTTGTTTATTTTGTTGACCTTTTCATGCGTTATCGTGCAGTTTTTTGTCAGTTGTAATAACAAGTAATTTACTTATTATCTGAGACACACGTTATCATACGATATAGGCACACGCGAAAACACGAAATATTTATTAGACTTAAGAAGGATGTACGAGTATAAACCTACATATGTTTCGGAATGCAGCGCCAGAGCCTGAATTGTAGCCATACTTCATATTACCTACATCGATCGTAGTAAGTAGGTACTCCAAATTTATAAAACTATTTAAAATCTCAATTTAATTGGTAGGAGCTAAGGGCACTATCATAACAATAAGATTATTAAAACAAAGCACCTCAATTCAAGTACAATACTTATACCTACTTAGCAAGTGAGTCGAGTACATTCCACTATAAAGGAAGTGGTCATATAAGAGGATCAAAAAAGCCCCCTACACGTACCTAGGGCTTCAAACAAAAAAAATCGTATTGGGTTTCACTTGGACATCGCACTATGAAGGTTTCCCAGGACAGCAAGCTTTTACTGTAGCCCTAATGTAAAACTAGGTAGGTAACTCAAAATAGAGTAAACTCTGTCACAAAAATATGTATGTTTCTTTATTGTCATTATAATTATTATAACATTTCTGAAATCAACAAAAAGCATAGATAGCATAGAAAAATAATATAAGCAGCAGCAGAATACGTACGAGTACAATAAGGGCTAATAAATTGACCAATTATGTACCTACATAAATGAAGTAGATAACCAGGTATTAGATACCTACCCATTGAAGGATAAATGCTAATTATGCAATGAGATATCATTACGAGCCCGTGTGCTGCAGCGTAGCGGAAATAATAATCGCATTAGCATCGGATCGACGTAAGAGTATCCATTACTCTTACATTTACACTAAGTACACCGTGGTTCCTCATTTAGTAAGTAGTGTCTCTCAAAATGAAAAGTTATTCCAAAGTATTGATTTATTTTGTGAATCAAACAAAAATGACACAGCTACAGTGATAAGTTCGGCGTGCTGAATGGTTTTCATGTGTAGGTACTAAAAACGGATCACGCAGTCTTTAAAAAAAATAAAGCTAAATTACTTTACTTTAGTGTTTAAAGGCATTCAATTTGATTTTATATTTACCTAACCGACTTACATACATAGATAAAGTCGCTGAATGGTAGGTATTCATTTGTACCAAAAACGGATCACGCAGTCTTTAGAAAAAATAAAGCTAAATCTACGTTTACTTTTGTGTTTAATGGTTTCCAATTTGTTCCACTAAAAACTATTCTACCTACCTGCCATATAAAGTCGGAAGCTATTTTCTTAGTCATTATGTACTTGTATTTAACACGATTCTTGAGTTTTCAATGCCATGTAAAATTACAACGTATGCGTCAAATCGAGATGTTTGTCCTTCTACCTCTATTGTTCTTGTGAATCGGTGCTAATCACAAGGCAAGTTACGATCTTGCGATTGTCATTATATTAGTAATGTTGCGATTGTTTTGGCCGAATATCCGGCAAATGTCCGGCGCGGTTGAATGTGACCGGAACTAGAGGTTCACAACGATTCAATGCGTTTATTGTTGGTTATTTCTTTTATGGCTGCAGATCTTAACATTGGCGTAGGAAAATGAAAGAAAATATGTATACTTAGATATTTAAATCGTGGTATGAACAGGGTACGCTATCGTAGTACTATTGACTACAAAAGTTAATGGAAGTTACGTGAATAATGAATAATTTGAAGAATATAATCTATACCTAATAAAGGGTGTCCAGCGGCAAATTTTCGATTTAAAAAAATTGTAAAAAAATGAAGCTTAATGTTGCGGATTTCACTTTTTAAAAGTTATGTTGTCTAACTGATTTCCATTTTTTTTTACACACTCTTCTAGCCGAGCTCTCAAATTTAAGACCACTCGAGCGCAGAGCGCCGGTGTGATGGCGGCAACTTCACGGCGTATATTTTCTTGTAGGGCTGAAATCGTCCGAGGGCTGTTACTGTACACTTTGGATTTTAGATATCCCCACAAGAAATAGTCACATGGTGACAAATCGGGTGATCGAGGAGGCCAGGGTATGTCTCCGCCTTTACTGATGAGTTTATTTGGGAAAATCGACCTCATCTTCTCCATCGATACCCTAGCTGTATGTGGAGTGGCGCCATCTTGCTGGAAGTGAGTTCTATTGTTGTATTCAGATAGCAGCTGCAGTTCGGGCAACAAAAATTCGTCTATCATGCGGCAGTACACCTCAGCAGTGACAGTCTCTCCCTCGTGAAAAAAATAAGGGCCGATTATCCCTTGGGCAAAGATCCCACACCACACCGTCCTTTTTTGGACAGTGCAAACGCTTTTGATGCCGTTCTCTAGGATTCTCGGGGCTCCAGTATCTCATGTTCTGCTTGTTTACATAGCCATCGATGTGAAAATGTGCCTCATCTGTGAACAATATGTTTATGCGCCATACACCGGCGCTCTGCGCTCGAGTGGTCTCAAATTTGAGAGCTCGGCTAGAAGAGTGTGTAAAAAAAATGGAAATCATTTAGACGACATAATTTTTTAAAAGTAAAATCCGCAACATTAAGCTTCATTTTTATCCAAATAAAAGTTAAATAAACCAAATAGTTTTTTTTTTACAATTTTTTTAAATCGAAAATTTGCCGCTGGACACCCTTTATGTATCAGAAAAACCTATTCTGCACCACTTATTGTTTGTGTTTACCCAATGTCTGATCATGTCATGTCATGATCTAAAGATAACGCTCCAACCTTTGTATTTGCATGGTCTATCCGCACAATTTTAGGTATGTATCTATTTACGCATTCTGCGTCTCAAACATATTTAGATAGTTAATTCTTTAGGTTAAAAGAAATGAAAACTATTTGAACCACTACATAGTTTAAAACAAAGTCGCTTCTCGCTGTCAGTCCCCATGTATGCTTACCTATATCTTTAAAACTATGTAGGTAATTTTAGATTTTGATGCGGTTTTTTTAATAGACTCTATCTATTAAAAAAACCGCATCAAGAGGAAGGTTTATATGTACAATACACCTGCGGGAAGCCCGGGCGGGTCACTATAGTCACTTTATAAATGACCTTAAAAAGACCCGTGAAGTGGTTAAAACCAGTGTAAAGAATTTTTTATCGGCTATTTTAAAAACTGGCCGGATGACCACTCAGCTCTTTAAACCCTTCGAGTAAGATATTATAGAGTGGGCGTGGGAGTAAAGCAAGGTCGTATGAGCTTTGTGCGAAATAAA
Organism: Hypomecis atomaria; assembly: GCA_964007245.1. Classification (NCBI taxonomy): domain Eukaryota; kingdom Metazoa; phylum Arthropoda; class Insecta; order Lepidoptera; family Geometridae; genus Hypomecis; species Hypomecis atomaria. The sequence continues at coordinate 8,065,444 of OZ023299.1, forward strand.
ACTAAGTCACATTGTGATTTAACTATAGGTACCTACCTGAAGCGCTAAATGACTAGGTCATACATTGTTTCATCAAGTAGGTACCTAACTAGATGATTTCTATGACACATTGAAACTTTTCGCTTAGATATCCGATGAAATAAATTGGTAACCTGAGATCAATTAGAAATTAGGCAATAATGTGGAATTACATCTACTTGCGAATATTGGACGATATTTTCCACATTATCATTTGAAATCTTAGAGCGTGGAGCACAATGCATCTATAAGCTTTAAATTATTTGATTTGTGGCCTACTGAACTTTGGGTTCGAAATTCCGAGTTACTGAAATGATTGTTCATATTGTAAATAAAACCATCACTATCACTACATACTCGTCGTAGTATAAAACAAAGTCGCATCCCCCCCTGTCATGTCTGTCCCCTATGTATGCTTACATATATCTTTAAAACTACGCAATGGATTTTGAGGCATTTTTTTTAATAGATAGAGTGATTCAAGAGGAAGGTTTATATGTAAAATACCCTTATGCGAAGCCGGGCGGTTAAAAAGTTCGCTAGCTAAAAATAAAATTATGTAATCATAAATAATTCCTAAGTTTTTACGCATAACGCGTTAGGAGAGTCGCTGTTACTAATTGGAAGTTGTTAATTTTCTGATCCTACGCACTTCAGTTTGTGCCAGCGGTCTCACAATAGATCTTTATTTTAGTCTATCGCGTAACGTCTGTAAAGGTCGGAAAATACCGTCGATAGGTACCTTGTCCATCACGTCATTTTTACTGAACTTTTACGAGCAATTTCCGGGACCTAATCCATCCACAACCATGTACAACAACTACCTACGTAGGTAGATATAACAGATAGGCACTACTGAAAATACTTCTATAGACCGCGTATGTCAGTGGCAGTTCATGTACTTACCTACTGATTGAATGTGGAACCACTTTTTTATACTTTGCATTGTTGATATGTATAATTGTATAAAACAACTAGCTGCCTGTCCCGGCTTCACCCGGGTACAATTGACTAAAAAAACAAATGAAAAGTAATCCCTTTTTTAATATAATACCTATAGCCTATGTCCAGAGGGACAGTGGGGCTTTCCAACAGTGAAAGAATTTTTCGAATCGGTTCAGTAGTTTTGGAGCCTATTCGATGCAAACAAACAATCAAATCTTTCCTCTTAATAATATTGGTATAGATACAACATTTTAAGACCATCTCTAACTAGCGCTCTAAATTTATACTTGCAGTGGTGCAAACAGTATAGCCCATGTTATACATATCTTTCTCTAGCTCTCATATCTTTAAGTTTCTGAAATTGTTTATCATACTTTCATACTTTACTTTCATACTTTATTTATTTACATATAAACAACACGACACCAAAGAATTCCCAACTCACCCCATGCGGGGCGTCAGTCAGATGGACAGAAAACAACCCTCGCTCAACAACAGAATACAAATCACTATCACATACAAAAACCCGCTAACATAATTATCTCATTATTTTTTCAGTAAACGGTCAGCTAGTGGTTTCCCGAGGCTGCACATGGAAGCGCTCTGACGACTACACCACCACCTGTCCCAACTCCAACAACGGGCCCAATGAGGTCACTTCCTTCTGCGAGACCTGTGACTATGATGGCTGCAACGGGGCCGCCACCATTGGCAAGACCCTGGCCCTCATCCTCGCGCCTTTGGCACTCCTGATCTTCAAGTAGATTATAAGGAGAGGCGACGTGGATTGGAATTGCGCGTTGATTGTAAATGAGGCTGGTGTACATTGATCATTCTATCTAGTAGTAGAAGATGGTGAAGATCAGACGATAGAGATTATTTCTCATATCCCAGCTCTGGCTGCTGCAGCTGCACACTCGACTGGATTGCAAATGTCTACGTTGATTCCATGTCCAAATTCTATCGCTAGAACAACCCAATAAAATCAATGCAGATCAGCTTATAAGCAAGTCATGTTGTGCCTATTTTAAGATCAAAATTATCGGAGTCTGGTGATAAATAGATAATCACCAACCAATCATCAAAATACAATCTAAGAATTAGGGAGGTACTAGGTTTATATAAAAACAGTCTAAAAAAATAACCTTGAAAGTATTAATTACAGATTCATTTCATACCTATCTGCACAACAATCACATCTGATTAGCATACCTATTATCCTTAGCATTTGCTGAATGCGTAATTTCAATTCATGTCAATTCCATTTAGTCGATATTTTAGTTTAAAGATTAGTTCTAATGTAAAGAAGTAACGAATCGCAAACCGAAGAGAATCTCTAAAATCGAATAGGTATTTGAAATGAATGCGATCATGTTTTGAAGATACATTAACGCGATTATCATAATATTATTGGTGAAGGGCATTGAAGACGACCGTCAGAATAAAATTATGATCTCATATCACGAATCAGATGCTTTCGTGTCTTGCGATATCGTAAGCGTAAACATGGGCACGTCATACGATGAAAGTGGGACAGTAAGGTACTGTCCTAAACTGGGACAACGTTATGTAAATTTGGATTCAGTATTCGCGTGATGCTCAGCAGACTTTCGATTAATTTCAATGAGCTCGATGTAACTGGTATTCAATCTATGAGTTCGTCTTCAAAATAAAAGCTCATTTTGATCAATTTTAAAAAGAAGAGGATCAATTTTGGAAGACCGTAGACCATAATAAATGTAAAAGTTCAAAAAATGCAGCTGTTCTTAGGAGACATTTTCCATGATAAAGTGCCTAAGTGAACGACGTTTTTATAGTTACTTAAATCTAACAGTTTGCCAACAGGTGCTTTTTGTCTTCAACTAAATTTTTTGAAAAAATCGCGTCGTTCGGTCAAGAAGCAACGAACAAACAGTTCAAGAAACCGTACCTAATATTAGTTATGTATAAAACGTTTGCGATTCGTTTCTTCAAAAAAAGTACAAAAGTACCTAAGTGGGACCACAGTGAATACCCACCGTAGGAAATCTTTACCATGCCGTGCTGTTACCCTTCAGTGTTGTACATTTTCTATTTTCTTAATTTTAAATTATATAAAGTTTTATTCTATTTCTTCTATATTTTAAATCCTATAGACAGCCACTTTAAACTTACAACTTCCTTATTGCAATATCTTTAATTACTCACGAAGTAATTGCTACTTGTTTTTCAATGTACCTAATGTCTAAGTACTTTTGTAAAATTAAATTTTCTGTCTATACTATTTTATGTAGGTACGTTTTCCATTTTAAATACGACTTTGTACGTAAATATAAATAACCATAAGTCGTAAACATTAAGAAAAGGTAAGTAAAGGTATCTACCAATTTTTTGATAAGTTGAGTTCTAAAGGTACAACTTTGACTTGACTTGACAATTGCTGCTCTAGATAGAAATCAACTATCACCTAAAGACAACGAGAAAATAGCACTTACGGAAAAATCTGGTGAACAATTTTCCTTGACAGAGGGGAATTGTATTATTATGGAAAAATAAAACAACAGCCTCAATCAAATGACAAGTCAAAATTGTACAAGCGTTTGTTTTATATCTATTTGTAAATATTTTAAGTTAAAAATAAAGCAAAAAGCAACTAATTTCGTTTTAGACATCTCACTAACAAGCACAACTGATTAGTGCCTTATTCTATCAGAGTATCGGTATTTATACGCATTTACGCTATCACAAAGTTATTAAATCTAGATTTTTATGCGTAATTATTTCTAATTTTACGTCCGATTATAATAATGTTGAGTTTTGAATAATAAATATTTCACAAAATATTCGTGTTGTTTTCATCTAGTGATTCAGACTGCTTTACTAGAGTACTGGATTTTCTGCCCAAAGCTCCAACTATTTTTGGATTTTAGCAAAATTAAAAATTAATCTATCGAAAACCATTTATTGACGTCATTTATTTTAAAAAATAAAATCTTCAAAAAAATAGAGTATAAGTAAAATAAATATTATATGGCCGGTAAATGATTCAGTCTCCGTAGGCCCAATTATGAAGGCGCCATCGTAATTAAGTATAATAGCTATTTAGAATAGTTCTGTTTCTTTTCCACTTTAGGCATCCGATAGAGAGAACAATTTTACGTTGCTATTAAATGTACGATGGCACCATCATAATTGGGCCTAATGTACATAGATACACCATGCACTTAAAATATACCTAATTCGTAAAACAAGTATAATATTTGACAGCAAGTACTTACTTAAGAGCTAACCACATGTTTGTAACTATGAATTTTTTGCCTAGCTCATAACAATTCTTTTTATCAGCTCTTTTAGCAGAACTTTTTGTAGAAAAAAAAAACGCCTTTGATTATCTAGTAGCTAATCCACTCCACCGACAAGAGCCTATAATTACAACAATAATGTAAAAATTGTATACATCAATTCGAGCGAAATATTCGAATTTTGTAAACGATGGAAGTCGGTTCAGCCATTTTTTGCGAAAAATAATACTTAATTGAGATATATTTTCCCGAAGAACAGAATACAAAAATTAAAATGAACTAATGGATTTAAAATCCTTTTCAATTCAGTTTCAGTTTTTATGCAATGATATACAAAACTATGAATGTTAGGTCTAATACATCCATGGACGTGGCCAGAGGAGAGAAAAGGGGCACGGACCGGCCCACCCTACTGTGTGGCCCCCAGAAAAATAGACTGTGCTTACCTATTAGAGTTATAAGTTTTCTAGGCTGGGCCTGCCCGTGCCTCTCGCCTTCATCTCACTCATGCCCCCCTTCCTCTCCTCTGGCCATGTCCAATGTCCAATGTCCATGGATGTAATAGATCTAACATTTATAGACCTAATATTGCATAGAAGCATAAGTTAATTACAAGATGGTGACGTAAATGTGCTCAAAAAAATAAAATAAAAATAACACCACTATTATCTCAGCTATTTTAATCATTATTTTATATTTGATTTTTACATGAGATTCTTCAGTTTTATAATTATAAATAGTCTTCTTATAAACAAATTCTTAAATCGAACCTACACCCGAAACTTTGCTACATATACGTTTTGGGATTAGTAATGTAATGGCACTTGAAGCATTATAAGACAAGTCCTTATAACATTGCTACGTACCAAATTTTATGATAGACCAAATCTACAATGATATTAGGACTCTCTATAATTATGTATAAGTAAGTAAAATAGGTAATAGAAAAATTCTGTAACTGCTTTTCCACTATTAGGTAATTTGGAATAAAAAAATGCCAAGTGGATGTTTTCCACCAAAGATGTAAGTATACGTGAACAGTGTGCAAAGAAAAATCCTTCACTAGCACCACTTCCAGGTAATATGACTTTTTTAACACATACACAGGATGTTCCTTTAAGGCGACGGATATCATTCTAGGATATTATTGTACCTATCTACTCATCGTTAATATTAATTTTCACTATGAAATCAACCCCAATATCAAGAAAAAAAATCCAATTTTCCATAAAGAATCATTGATTCTCGATAAAACGCGTAAACGCGACGATATTGTGAAAATCGCGAGTCGAACTTGTACACGATTAGCACAGAACCGAAAGAAATGGCACCTAAGAGAGAGGCCTATACCCAGCAGTGGTATAGCGAAGGCTGCGGATACCTAATGAATTATTGATGATGAAAACGCGTATGACGCTCCACGAAACAAACTTTTTACGCGATTTCAAGACTACCCGTGGAACCGTAACAAGTTGGACATATTAATGAGTAATACATTGATATCCTAGAATATGCCCGCTGTCTATATAGAGAAACACCATTTATTATTTGATACACGATGATTCAAATACTGAAAAACATTTCCGTCTTAAACTACAACTACGCCTAAAACTATTTTACTTATACTATGCTTTGAAAAGCAAAAATGGCAGTGCAACAAAACAAACTAGCAGCAAAGGCAAAGGTGCAAACATAGAAGATGAGTTACAAATATCCGTATCACAAGTGATGTAGAATCTATCATTTCCTTGGTTGCCGTCGTCACCGGGATATGCGCAGTCTCTAATGTAGTTCCACTGGCCATTCACTGAAAAATAAATATTGATTCGTCTACCACGTACCGACAAACCGTACCGTAACGTACTGATAGATAACCTTACTACAGGTAGCGGCACGTAAGTCTAGCGCTGAGGGTACTGTAGAGAGGATGGCTGCGCATGGTGACCGCCATACAAAACCCATGCACAGTCATCCTTTCCGCACTTCGCTCAGCGCTACACATAAATATGCCGCGACCTGTACGCAAGATCGTGCTGGTTGCAAGCCACTTAATTCAACCAGTTTTATTGGAGTATACTTATAAAGACAGCGACTTATCAAAAACGTGTCATAAACTACTTTTTATCCCGGAAAATAAAATTTCCAATGGGATAGCAAAAATACCAAAATATCACGTGGACGAAGCCACGGGCAAAAGCTAGTAGGACATAAATATAAAATTACTAAAAGTTTTCAGTGTTATCAACTAACCTTTTTGTCGTATCTTACGACACAAGCTTGGTCGGACTCCTGAAAGTCCAATCTGTTGATTACAATCAGTGATGGGTATTGTGGTGTTATCGAAGGGATCTGCGCATCTAGGTTCGACGTCGGAGCGGCAGCTCCAGCATTTTATTGATAATCCTGTAAATCAATCAATCACAACTTTTTATTGACATAAAAAGGTACGAAGCAAGACCCCTTATTAACGACACGGTATTTCGCCGGGGCTACGATCGGTTTTAAACCGTGCGTACCTACGTCCGGTCTTCAGTTATGTAGGTACCTAAGGAACACTATGAATGTCTGTTAAAGACGCCGTAGTTAGTATGGAGCACTATGGATGTAACACAAGAGCTAGACGGCGCGCGGTGCGAGCTCGTGGAGCAAAACAAGCCGGGTTCAAATTCAAGTGATCGTGAACCAGCTTAGCCGGCACCGGTTCGGCCGACGACGGATCGGGTGGAAATGGAAACCGTCTCGTTAACAAGAGGCCTTAGATTCCCGTACCAGTCCGAGGCCGTGCTACTGGAACCAGCGTCTTCTCTTAATTACGACACGAATTTATGTCAAATATAGATAGGTACACTTTATACTTAAAACATATCGAAGTTAAGATTTGTAGGTACCTTTATTATTTATCATTATGTTATTGAAATATTACTACAGTCAGGATTAGATTTGGGTGTGACCCAATGACATAATCAAATGTGTGACCGCCATCAAATAAAACAAAAAATTAGAACTTACCTTGTGGAATTACAGTAAAAATAATAAATGCACATAAACCAAGTTTCATGTGCGTCAACATTTTTGCTCAAATCAGTTTTACCGATGCAATAACTTTAACTTTCCGACACACAACTTATGATAAGCACGCGCTAAGTAACTTTGTTGCGAGGCGAGAATAGAATACAAGTAATACAACCCACTACACTAAGCCATAGTGAAGGTCGATTCAGTGTTGTCAGCTGCAATTATTCAATTTCGCCAATTTAAGTAAATGATCTCATTAAAACTTTGATTTGCTCACAAACTCTTTGTCGACTAATCTAACATTTATATTAATGTAGCTGTAATAATTTAGGGATTGCGATTTTCTAGAGGGTAAAAAATTTAATCCAGTCGAGCGTGTCCACCATGGGCGCCGCCAGAATTATTTTCAAGGGGGTGTATCTCCATCTTGGGGGATGTTCCAGAGCGGAGCCTCTGGCATCACCAAGAGAACCTCACCGTCCTCCAAACTCGCAATCCTTTAGGGTCCCAGCGCGGAGCCTCTGGCAAAATCAAACCTCGCCGTCCTCAATTTTTGACGTTATAACGTCTTATAAATCGATGAACGCCGGTGGCACGCACGAAAATGCTTGACTCATTGTCACGTTCCGCCTGAACCGAGCGTGCAAGCGACAGCGTGGAATAAGCGATATATAGGCACAATCGGCCTAAGCGTTCAGCTTGAGATGCATAATTATGACGTTATCGTTATCACGTGAAATTATCGTCCGTAAATCGACTTCACAGATAACCAATTTTTTTTTAAGTGTGTACTCGCAGTCCCACAGAGGGGAAGGGCGAGTGCATGCCCTTGCAACTAAGCAAAGCTTGTGATATGGCTGCCAGAGACTGATATAATACATTACTTTAAATACGTACAATGTACATAGATAGTACCTAAATAACATCCAGTCACAGAGCAAACACCTATGTTCATCACACAAATGTTTGCCCTAGGTGGGGATCGAACCAAAGCCTCTTTGACCCAGAAGTCAGGGTCACTAACCACTGAGCCACCGAGGCGGTCATATATAATGTATTTCTGTTGCCGCTATAACAACAATAACAGCATAAAATAAATATTTAAAGGGGGCTCCCATAAAACACACCTGAATTTTTAAACGTTTTTCGCTCAATATTAATAACGGTAACAAGTAGACGCTTCAAATATTCACACAATATTTACACATTAAAAATAAATAGCTAATTTAAAATAAAATAAATATTTAAGGGGGCTCCCATTCAAAACACGTATTTTTTGCTCGATATTAATTACGGTAACTGGTAGATGCTTGAAATATTCTCAGAATATTTAGTTGTACTTATATTCACTTCAAAATTAAATAATTAATTTTAAATAATGTATTAAAAGGAGCTCTTATTCGGTACTTGCCGATTATTGTCATACACAAGTCGTCATTTCTAGCTAAGAGATCGCTAAATTGGCAACATTGCACCAGGTATGACTTGTAGACTAGTACCTACGTATCAAACCAAAGCCTTGAGTTGAGGTTGAGGATGATATCATGCATTTTTTTTCTGTAAATCCGGTTTTTATATTGGCCAATACCAAATAATTAGAAAAAAAAAACAATGAAAAAAATGTACAAAATATTTCAAAATAAGATTTCTGGAATACATATTCAAACTGACATCAAACCAATAGCCTAGTATTATAAAATTGAGGCAAGGATGTTATCATGCACTTCAGAGCCCTTTATCCATGTTTTTACTTAAACTTTCGCGTTCGCGTGTAGCTCTATACATTTTGGTTATTTCTTTCTCGTTTCCGCCAGGGGCGCTGTACAAAAATGTATAGAGCCATACGGAAACAACTGTAGTTTCAATTTACGTGTCAACCTGGCCTAACCCCTGTGACCTACATACACTTCAATAGTAGATTGTATCATATGGGAGCAAAATTATATTTTTACGGCGAGGGCGCTTTTTTGAATCCAGAGCGAAGTGAGGGATTATAAAAAATTGAAATTACGCGAGTTACTGAAGATTCAGTTAATCATCGAAGTGGTCCAAACATGCGAACCATCGCAGTACCTACCGGCAATAGTTAACTACATTAGGCCGCCGCTGCACTGATTTGATGAACTGATGCGATCATTTCATCGTGTGTGCCCAGCTTCAGGTAGTGGTTTAAATATGGAGCCACAAATTCCTTTTACCAAGACCTTTTAATTAACTGAATGAGCTCCCAGTTGGAATGATGCAAAAATCTAACCGTGTATGCCCACCTTAACAATTGCAACTGCAACCGCAACTGATTCTGATTAGTGTCTTATTCTATCAGTGTAGGTATCGGTATTTATACGCAATTACGCTATCAAAAAGTTATTGAATCTAGATTTTTAGATCCATAAAAAGCTTATAACAGTTATTTTTGGATTTTAGCAAAAAAAAATTAATATATTGAAAACCATTTATTAAAGCCATTTGTTTTTAAAAGTATTATCTATAAAAATATGGTAAAAGATTAATATTAAATGGCCGGTAAAGGATTCAGTTTCATAATGTAGATACACCACTACGAGTAGAATAAGTATAGGTACCTAATTCGGAAACAGTGTTTTACAAAAAGTACCTACTTAAGAGCTAACCACGTATTTGTAACTATGAATCTTATGCCTAGATTATAACAATTCTTTCAGTAAGCTCCTTTACCAGAACTTTTGTAGAAAAAAAAAACGCCTTTGAACATCTAGTAGCTAAACTACTCCAACGACAAGTGCCTATATAGCTTTTAATATAAGACAAGTGCATATCTAGCAATTGTTTCAAATAGCTAGAGCAGCCATTCTCAAACTTGTAAGATAAAATAAAACAAATACAATCTTCTAGCAACTCAGAAACAGCGACTTCAAAATTATAATTAGGTAAGTATGTGCGAAGAATTGGGCCAATAGTTTTCCCGAAGAACAAAATATAGTAAAAATTAGAATGAACTGATTGATTCAAAATCCTTTTCAGTTCAGTTTCTATGCTAAGATAGGTACATATTATATAAATCTATGAATTTTAGGTCTAGTACATTCATGTACGTGGCTAGAGGAGAGGAAGGGGGTACGAGTGGTGTAGGAGAGGGGCACGGACTGGCCTAGAAGGCTAAGTTGGAGTTTTGCAAATCAAATCGAATTACTTTTACGTCGCGTTAACCGAGCGCGCCAAGCACACACGCGAGCACATTGACACACATGCTTGAGTTAGGTTAGCCAATCACTGACGTTGCCGCGCTTGTGTTAGATCGGTTTGGCGCTCGTGACATTACCATTAAAAATACTCACACTTAGCTAGTCAGTTTTTTGTACGTGACACAAGATGGCGCTGTTCCATCTCCATAGAAATCACATCAAACGTTAACGCGATCGAGTTCGAGCAAGAAACTCCAACTTAGCCCTCAGTTGATGTGTGATGCCGCCCGTCCTCTGGCCTCGTCGATGGATGTATGTACTAGACCTAACATTCATAGTTTTTTTAATCTTTGCATAGAAGTTATGATATTACAAGATCGTGACGAAATATGTCCTCAAAAACATATAAAAATAACACCATTATTATCTCAGCTATTTTAATCATTATTTTATTTTTACATGAGAATCTTAAGTGTTAACTAAAAATAGTAAACAAATAAAATTAACATTATAATTATTAACTAATTTAAAGTGTATATTCTTATCAAATCGTACCTACACTCGAAACTACGCTATACAGGGTTATTTCTATTCAATTAGCATCCTTTTAGGGGCTTATTCTGTACATCAAGACTAACAGCTTTTGTTCTGCGACTTTTCTTAAAACCCAAAAAAAATTTTTGCTGTTCCATAGAAAAAGGTCGTTCACTCGCGACAAAATGTATGGAACAGCTGATTTTTTTTGAGTTCTGACAAAAGTCGCAGAACAAAAGTTGTTAGTTTTGATTTACAGAATAAGCCCCTATAAGGATGCTAATTGATTAGAAATAACCCTGTAAATTATTATGTACTTACATTTTGGGAATAGTAATGTAATGGCACTCAAAGTATTACGAGTATGATTAGTAAGACAGTTCTTATATTTGAACACTTACCGCCTTACCACATTTGTTGTAATTTTTCAAAAACGACTTCAATATTCTAATATTCAATCGTTTTATTGCACCACAACTACATACATCTCTTAGCCTAATTTATAAACGTATATAACATATATGTAAACTTAGAGTTACATATTTATGGACCCTGTTTTAGGGTATCGCAATTGACTTAAACACTAAATAAAGTAATAATAGGAACAGTTAGGTATCGGTAACAGTTAGGATCTTATTTACTTTGTTTGGTTCGCGGTATCGAAACATTTTTCGTCTAGGTAGTCCTGTAGTGTTTTAGTAGTAGCTTTTGGCTATGAGAATCGCTCTTATTTTTCTTTTAAAAATGTTATCGTTTGTTTCGTTTCTGATGTTATTTGGCAGCTTGTTGAATATTTTTATTAACATGTACTCTGGACTTTTCCTGACTATTTCTAATTGTGGTTGTGGCGTCTTGGGTTTGTTGAGGTGGTGAATAGATGTGGGTGTTTTTTGATAAATATAGCTGCTTCTAATATATGTAGGCTGGGTAGTGTCAATATTTTTTGTTCTTTAAAGTGGGGTTTGCAGCTCTCACGTTGTCGGATGTTTATTATAATACGAAGGCATTTTTTTCTGTTTTATGAATAGATCGTTTGCATCGGTGCTGTTTCCCCATATGATTATTCCATACCTTAGCCAGGCGTGGGCGTAAGCATAATAAGCATTCAAGGCAGTTTTGGCGTTCGTATTGGTTTTTAGCTACGACAGGTTAATCAAAATCGGTTCATAATTGGCGGAGTAATCACGTAACAAACAAAAAAAACATTCAGTCGCATTGAGAAGTCGGTTAAAAATCCGGTAGACGCGACAGCGGCAGCGGCGGCAGTGGAGCGCATTTTCTTGAGTCGTAGTCGTCTCGTTCGAGAGTATGGAACGTGCGTCCTACGTACGTGCGTCGTACGGGCCCCGTCCGGCCTGTCCCGCGCCCACCCCGTTCTAATATAAATCACCCAGTGCCGCTGAGCGGCTCCACGAAACAGACTTCTTACGCGATTTCAGGGCTGGTCCCGTAACAAGTTGGCCATAAATGATGATTACATTGATATCCTAGAATATGTCCGCTGTCTATAAAGAGAAACACCTTTTACATTAGGTATTTGATACAAATCAATGAAATATTGAAAAACATTTCCGTCTTAAACTACAAGTACCTACGCCTAATACTACACTAGCTATTAAACTTATACTTTGAATAGCAAAAATGGCAGTACAACAAAACAACTTAGCAGCAAAGGCAAAGGTGCAAACATAGAAGATGAGTTGCAACCATCCCTATCATCACAAGTTGTGTAGAATCTATCATTTCCTTGGTTGCCGTCGTCACCGGGATATGCGCAGTCTCTAATGTAGTTCCATTGGTCATTCACTGAAAAATAAATAGATTGATTCGTCTACCACGTACCGACAAACCGTATCGTAACCTCGGTAATGATATCTAACAGTAGGTATTGTTACTCGGCCTTGTCCTTAAAATATAATATACATATCTACAGCGCAACGTGGCCAAGCAGAACGTCTCACGCGCTAGGGGCAGCGCTTCAGTATTTTAATTTCATCTACTTACTCTTTACCTACTTGAGTTTCTTTCTAGTTTTGAATCTTATTGTACCTATTTTGATGTAATTTTACTACATTTATTACAAAAAAGAAATCCGTTGTGAAAACGAGAAGTGTTCAATGAAAAAAAAAAAGATTGCGTTTTTAATGTTTTTATGGTTCCGTAGTAAAACGAAGAACCATAATAACGTAAATCGCATGATTTCTAATTGCAAACCCAATAGTTCGTTCATAACTACGGCGGGCCGCGACTGAGTAGCATACCAAGAGCATACCCCGCTCCGAGGCCCGTAGGTATGATTCGCGTTCCGACCGTTTGTATGAAGACGGAATACTGTTAGATATCATTACCGTACCGTAACGTACCGATAGATAACCTAATTACGCAAGATCGTGCTGGTTGCAAGCCACTTTCGACCAATTCTATTGGAGATATAATAGTAAATAAATAAATATTTGGGGACATCTTATGTACACACGGCCTCTGACCCCAAACTAAGCAAAGCTTGTGATATGGCTGCCAGAGACTGATAAACTACTTAAACATATTTTTAAACACATACTTATATAGATAGTAACTAAATAACACCCAGACAGAGCAAACACATAAATACTTGCCCTGGGTGGGGATCGAACCCACGCCTCTTTGACCCAGTAGTTAGGGTCACTAACCACTGAGCCACCGAGGCAGTCTATACTTCTAAAGACAGCGAGGGACTTATCAAAAACGTGCATAAACTACTTTTTATCCCGGAAAATAAAATTTCCAATGGGATAGCACATAAACATATTTCACGTAGGCATATCACGTAGGCGAAGCCACAGGCAAAAACTAGTAGGACATAAATATAAAATTACTAAAAGTTGTGACCGGTTTTTCAGAGTCTTATCAACTAACCTTTTTGTCGTATCTTACGACACAAGCTTGGCTTCACTCCTGAAAGTCCAATCTGTTGATTACAATCAGCGATGGGCAGTGTGCTGTTATCGATGGGATCACCGCATTTAGGGTCGACGTCAGAGCGACAGCTCCAGCACTTTATTGTTAATCCTGAAAATAATCAATCAATCACAAGTTTTTAGTGACATAAAAAGGTACGAAGTAACGGTACCTTGTTAACGAGACGATTTTTCGCCTGGGCTACGCCAAAGAGAAGAGAATACAAAACCACGGGCTACGCTCAGTTTTAAACCGTCCGGTCCTAAGTTATGTAAGGAACACTATGGACTCCTCTAGGAGAAAATATTTTATTTTAACGACGGTGCGAGCTCGTGGCGCAAACAAGCCGGGTACAAACCGTGATCGTGAACAAGCTTAGCCGGCACCGGTCCGGCGCCGGCTCGGGTAGAAATCGTCTCGTCAACAGGCCTTAGATTCCCAGAGCTGAGACCCGTTCCAGTAGCTCAGTACTGGAACGGGTGTCTTCACTTAATTATATACGACACGAATCGGTACCTACACTTATTATTTATTTAAACATATCAACATTTAAGATTCGTACTAGGTATAGCTATTATAAAAATTATAACTATTAAGGATTTCATTTAGGTGTGCCCCAATGACATAATGAAATGTGTGACCACTATTAAATGAAACAAAAAATTAACTTACCTTGTGGAATTACAGTAAAAATAATAAATGCACATAAACCAAGTTTCATGTACGTCAACATTTTTGCTCGAACCAGTTTTACCGATGCAATAACTTTAGCTTTACGATACACGGATACACAACTTGTGATAAGCGCGCGCTAAGTAACTTTGTTTAGGCGAGAATGTAACGCAACGCTCGAAACTTTAGTAAAGGTCGATTCAGTGTTGTCAACAGTAATTCTTAAATCTCGTCAATTTAACCAAAACATCTCTTTAAAAATTTGACTTGCTTAGAGACAAATTGTCGACCAATCTAACATCTACATTATTTTAGCTGTAGTGGGACGAGTATAGGTAAAATAACAATAATTCAGGCAATGAAAGTTTCTATAGGCTTAAAAATTCAATACAGTCAAGCGTTCGATTCAGCCTCCAACTAGGTCTATTCTATTCTATTCTAGGTCTTCATGCTCCATCTTCGGCTACAACATGGCTTTCCATCAGGCGAGTTGGTGGCCAAATGTAGCTATTATGAATAAAAAAAATAAATAAAAAAAAACTTCATGGATCTACACCTCATCATCAATCTTCGCTGTAAGATTTTACTGCTGGACTGAACTATCAATGTACGATAGCCATGCAAATTCAAAAAATTATACCCAAGTGTTAAAGGCGCAAGGATAAACACCATGGTTTTGCCGAAATCTGTCGCAACTGTTGCAGGTCTCGTAGAAGAAACTACCTATAGGATATGACCTCGTTGACAATGTTGTCAACTCCTTTAGATAAATTTGAAGTTGCTACCATTAATTGTACCAATTACTTTTTTCGTAAGCAATCGGATCCCATTTGCATTATAATTATGTAGTTCCTCTATAGAAAAAAAAATGGTTTTGTCACACACATATACTCTTATATGTAGTGATTCTACTGTATGTGTGTATGCCACTGAACTCCTCCTAAACGGCTGGACCGATTTGAATGAATTTTTTTGTATGCGTTTGGGTGGCGCCCTGGATGGTTTAGATTCACAAATTAGGCCGGACGTGAAACGAAGTTCGCCGGGTCAGCTAGTATTAATATACATAAGAATAAAGAAATATACCTACTTTATTCGCATTTGATATATGTTTTTGGCTGGCAATCACTAAGTCAATATGTCTCATTTTATCACAGAGCAATGAAAGAAGGGCATTTTGCAGAGTTTGACAAAAACTATTTTTGGTACGGGTTAAAAAAGTTGGAGCATCGCTGGGCTAAGTGTATCGAACTAAAAGGAGACTATGTTGAAAAATAAATTGCCACTTTTCCAAAATTTTCGTTTACTTTTTGTAGGCTAAGTATTTATTGAATGACCCTCGTTAGTCGTTATTTCTAGCTAAAATATAATGAATTGGCAACACTGCATTAGGTTTGTCTGTTGCATTCTGAGCTTGTACGACTTAAACGTATCAAACTGACATCAACCCATAGCCTTGAGTTGAGGATGATATCATAAAACTTTAAATTAAGTAGGTATTTTATTCTATAAATCCGGTTTTAATATTGGCCAATACCAAATAATAAAAATCGGTCAAGTGCGAGACGGACTCGCGCGCAGGGTTTCGCACCGTATGGAAGCCCCCCTTAATATGTTTTATTTTAATTTATTTATAAAAGGAGAACTTAATATTCTGTGATTATTTCAAGCATCTTCCTGTAGTCGTTATTAATATCGACCAAAAATTAACGTTTCTTGTACGGGTGCCCCCTTAAATATTTTTTTCTATTTTTAGTAGGTAGGTATATTGTTGTTATAGCGGCAACAGAAATACGTCATCTGTGAAAAATTTAACATTCTAGCTATCACCGTTTATGAGATACAGCCTGGTGATAGACAGACGGACAGACAGCGGAGTCTCAGTAACAGGGTCCCGTTTTTACCCTTTGGGTACGGAACCCTAAAAAATTGACAAAAATTTCAAACTAAGATATCTGGAATACAAATTCAAACTGACATCAACCAATAGCCTAATAATATAAAATTGATGATATCGTGCATTACAGACCTACATACACTACCAAGTGTTTTTTGTTCTGATTTTTTAGCCAAAGCAAAGAATATATAATAATACTACGTACTACTACGTGGCCAAAGTAAATAATTTAAAAAAATATCTCAAAAGATTTTGAAGTTTTATACAATTTTCTCCCGTGTGAACTAGCTCCAATCTGAATACTTAGGTAATTTCAAGCTTTGCTTTTGAGGGTCATTTTTCACGTTTATTCTGATACTAGACGACCCGCCCCGGCTTCGCACAGGTGTATTATACATAATATATAAACCTTCCTCTCGAATCACTCTATCTATTTAAAAAAACCGCATCAAAATCCGTTGCGTAGTTTTAAAGATTTAAGCATACAGACAAACAAACAAAAATAGCGACTTTATTTTATACTATAAGGAAGTAGGTACATAATTATCCTCATGCTCATATTGGTTTGATAAACAAGTAAGTAGTATTGTATGTTGGTTGTAGATAATAGAGGCACTCGCCCTATTAAAATAGGGCGAGTGCTATTATCTACAACAACACGTGATAAACTAGAATAAACTACTATATTTCTTATTTCTGCACAACAACAAAAACAAAAGAAATGCTAAACTATTTAAAAAAAGAGAGCTCGAAGGAATCAGACAATACTTAGGTTACGCCGGATGGATGTCCGGTGCGTCAACACACGTTCATTATTTATAGTCTGACCGTTTAACTGAGTCCTCGCCGGGCCCGCCGCTCGCACCTGTCTCAGTCCCCTTTGTCGTCTACCCCCGCGCCTCTGTACCGCGCAGGCGAGGACTCAGTTAAACGGTCAGACTATAGTAAGCCACCACCGCGAATCCGGTGAAAAAAATAATCGGCCAATTACGAGTCGGACTCGCGCACGGAGGGTTCCGTACTGTATGGGAGCCCCCCTTAAATATTTATTTATTTTAATTTTATTATTTTTTGTTAAAGGGAATATAAAACTAAATATTATGTGAAAATTTCCAGCATCTACCCGGTACCATTATTAATATAGAGCGAAAAACGTCTAAAAATTCAGGTTTGTTGTATGGGAGCCCCCCTTAAATATTTATTTTGTTCTATTTTTAGTATTTTTTGTTATAGCGGCAACAGAAATACATCATCTGTGAAAATTTCAGCTGCCTAGCTATCATGGTTCATGAGATACAGCCCGGTGACAGACAGACGGACAGACGGACATCGAAGTCTTAGTAATAGGGTCCCGTTTTTCCCTTTGGGTACGGAACCCTAAAAATAGAGCTTGAAGGAATCAGACAATACTTAGGTTACGCCGGATGGAAGTCCGGTGCGTCAATACACGTTCATTATAACTACATTATAAGCCAACACCGCGAATCCCGTGAAAAAAAAGGGCCGTTGTCCGGTGAAACAATTTGCCGAGAACAAGCCCATTAAGAGGAGCGAGCATTGAAAATCTATGCTTGTCCGAATGGGAGAACATAGTATGCGTTCCTCTGTGAACGATAGCAATAATTATAACGTCTCAAAAATTTAATTGACTGCAAAGAAACTTCATTGCCTGGAGCATCGCCGTATATAGGGTTGCGAGTCTGTCCATTTTCTATAGGATTCATTTCGGAGAGTGTGCATCTGAGCTACACGACCTTATCCTACCATCCCCTTTTTACTACAGGACGAGTAGGAAGACGCCACATTACCACCCATACAGTCGATTTTCCTTCGAAACGCACGAAGTGGTTTGACTACGTAGTTTTATTACATAAGTATTCTTTGGTTTGACTCAACATTTCTGATTCGTACCGCCAGGGAATTGAGCAGTCTTCCTGCTTTCCTGTTTCCTAAGAGATATAATCTTTTCAAGATCAGAGTGAATAGGTACCTTCTAGGTCTGCGTGCTTCGTCTTCGATCATAACGTCGCTTATACCATCAGGCGAGTAGGTGGTCAAGCGCGGCCTAATTCGCCTTAAAAAAAATGAAATTCAAAAATCATGCTCAGAAGTTTTAAAGGGGCGAGGATAAGCGCCATGGTCTCGACAAAAGCGGTGGCCCCGTCGTAGCAGTCTTAGTCTCGTTGAAATAACTGCCTTCAGGAAGTGACCTCATTGGTAATGTAACCAACTTTACTCGTGTAAAATTGCAGTCGCTATAATTATTTTTCGCAAAAAAAATGGCAAAACCGACTTTTATCGTGTACGAAATTCGAATAGTTCGCTAGAATTACGATGTATACAATTATTACATTATTGTTAGTTTTTCAAAAACGGCTCAGCCGATTTCGATTAAATTTAAATGGGACCACCTCGGGTATACACCCTTTCAAACTAAATAAGATTTTTTTGAATAGGTTCACAAGTGGCGAAAATATCGATGAACATAATACATAGGTACTCAAAAACTACATACCTACGTGGACGCGAACATAGAATCTCCTTCTTTTTGGAAGTCGGTTTAAAACTAATTCCCTTTCTTAAACTCATTTTAAGTCAATCCTTTAGAGGTTTAGAACAAAACAAATGTAACTGTTAATGTAAACAAAATGTAATGTAACTAAATTAAGTACTTGGAAGTACTTAATTCTCGTTTTAGACACAATGAAAAATATTTTTTTTAAAAACCATTTATTCAAGTCAGGCATTTTTATTAATATAATCTATTAAAAAATACGATATATTAAATGGACGGTAGTGGCTTCAGTCTTATTATGTACACCTAGATTCTAATTCAAAAGTATCTGATACTTAAAAGCTAAGGTCTTTGTCACTATGAATCTTAGGTAAATCTAATTTTAACAATTCTTTTGATTCCTGCTTTCAGCAGAACTTTTGCAGGCAAAGCGCTTTTGAATATATCTAAACGAACTTTTGTGAAAAAATATAAAATTAATTATGTTCAAAGATCAGTCAAGTCCTTACTAAAATTATTAAACCGAAACTGTTTGTTGATTTGGTACCTTTTCAGACAACAACAGAGAACAGATTGAATTGATTTTTAGAATGAATATAGTTCAATAATTAGAGAGTGGTGACATACGACAGCCGAAACCGCGGGCAAAAGCTAGTGTTTAAAATTACAAAATACATAATCGTATGTGATTTAAATCGGCTTAGTAGCCTAGGCAGCTCTTATGTCAACTAGCTAGAATTTAGAACCTTTCTATGAAAGTTACGTATAGGCCGAATCATACAAGTCGGCGGTTGAGAAGTTGGCTACAAGCTGCGCAATAGCCAATCCTGACTGAAGCTCACATAAAGCTGCGCGTTGATTGGGTTTCGCGCAGCTTGTAGCTAATTTCACATCCGCCGACTTGTATGATTGGGCCTAGGTATTATGCTAAGTTTGAAATTCGCGAAAAGATAAAATATACTTGATAAGGTACATTACATTATGTCTTTATGGAGAATCAGGGCTTACTGGCATTCTTATCAAAGTAAGTTTGTATAATATGATTTTTATTTATAGTGTTTTCCACACTAGATTTTATCTCGAAGAGTTATCTTTGTGATAAGCATTTCAAAAATCTGAAGCGAATTCAGGATTTGAACCTGAACTTTCGGATCACTAGCCCGACGCTCTACCAACTGAGCCAGCCCGCCTCCTAGGCAAGCGCCAAATTTTTTAAGTGCTTATCATTACCACCAACTTTTAGGGCTGGCTCAGTTGGTAGAGCGTCGGGCTAGTGATCCGAAGAGGCAGGTTCAAATCCTGCGTTCACTTCAGATTTTTGAAATGCTTATCACAAAGATAACTCTTTAAGTTTGTATAGGCCAAAATCAATGTTTTAGTTCAGGTGTCTTTTTTGTATGCTATTGGCACACAGTAATATCAAAAACATGTAGGCAGGTGTGTATTACCATTCTATACTAGATCTATTTTTCATAGTTTCAAAGATCTTTTTACATTGACAAATGTTAAGATACTTACAATAATTATGGTGATGTAAATTGTGCTCAAAAATAATGTTACTATGCATAATTATGTTATATTACATGATATTCTTTGTCACAACTTACTTTTTATGGTTAAAAAACCATAAAAAGTAAGTTTTTTTTCATAGTTTATACAAACATATGATACCTATTCTATTCTCAATAATAATATGATTAAAACAGAGAATCAGCATTGCTATCCAACATGGCAGCATTGGTAGTGGGCTTTTAGATTTGGCTGTTTTAGCAGCATCATCTTTTGTTGATACAAAAGAGATAATGCAAAAATATATCGAGTTTAGGCCATTACCTGGTACCTACTGTATTCAATTATTTGCTTTATTTGTTTTGGAAAATGATTTTCCTATACAACCTTTATTTAAAGGAATATCATATTTCGGATCTTATTATCTTTTGACATTGCGTGTAAATATGGCGGCGTAATGGCGGCCTTGAACATAAATCAATTTAAAAAAAATGTAATTCCATTCAAATTAAGCATTCTATGCAGTTGTTTTATTCTGCACATTTATTTACCATATTTTAATGGATTTTTTGAGCTACTGTACACAGCCTGATACCATTTTGCAAGACCTTTTTACTAATTTGTTCCAGATTGTATAGCTATAGAGATAATTTTATTTGAGATTCTTCAGTTTTTAACTAAACTTAAATATTAAATCATATTAACTGATTAAAGAAGTGCATATTGTTATCAAAACATACATAAACAATTCAAAAATAACCTACACATTGTATAAACATGATAATAGGAATGCAAAGGCACTGGAGATTATTCTGATCACTTAAACAACAAATTGTCATGTAGTCATGACAAAATATCTACAGGGCCTATTAGAGTACTCAACAATCAAGTTTTGTTATAAATTCTGTCTGAGTGAGACAAATAAACAGTAGTTTTTATGTGTAAGACTGCCTACATGTTGAGTAGTCTAATAGGCTCTTATATCTACAAGTATTAGGACAGGCAAACATATTTATCAGTAAAATAGCTGCTTTTCCAATAGACATGAGATGCTTATAGCAGCGTGAGGAAAAAATAAACCAGAAATATTACATCCTGATATTATTCTACTATGTGATGGCAGTGTTGATCTATCTATCAATTAAATTGACAGTGGAAAGGAAAACACTTGAGCAACACTTCGATTGAAAATGAATTATGGGTATACATATTTTTGAAATCAGCGAATTTTTCTGCTTCAATTGGTGTTGGTTTCAAGGCAATCTAACCACTCTGGTGTCGCTTCAAGTAATAGAAGTTTTAGTTCGATTTTTTCAGACGCTAAATGAAGTGACCATAAATTATAGCAATTTGGTCTATTTGCCTCTTGAAGTACCATATAGATAAATTGTGAGTTGATGTATTTTTCTGCTGGATTTCAGTTGTATGTGTTCAATTGCGTTAAAAAGCGGTGGCATCGGTGAACGTAAACACACACAAAAATATTTAAATTGACTGCTCCATAACTGTAAAAGTTAAAAACTATTGTCTCAAGGGTTTTCCTTTCCACTGTGAAAATATTAATTGAATTGGATATATAAGATTTACCTGTCTCAATTCTACCCAAAACTACTATACTAGCACTTTGTACAGCAAAGATGGCAACGTAACCAAACTAACTAGCAGCAACGGCAAAGGTGTGAACATAGAAGATGAGTTGCAACCATCCTTGCTATTACAAGTGCAGTATTCGATAAATATGTTGTATGTACCAGTCCGCATGAGGCAGAATCGTTCATCTCCTTTGATCCCGACTTCACCGAGGTATGCACAATCCCTGAAGTAACGCCACTCACCGTTCACTGGAAAATAATAAAATCATTAATAAGTAGAGTATATTATAATTTATTCTTTATTTTATTAATACCTACACAGAATACTTGTATTTTTGACTATGACAACTTTTGTTTTATGACTGATCCAAAGCTGAGTATTGCTATTCAGTGAGGCAATGCATCTATCATGCTAGCCATATTGCCCTCTATCAAAGATAAATTAGAGCAACTTTATTGTGCTTTTGACCAAAGCGAAAGATCTCTGTTTTAAACACGGCGATTTGCTTTCGTCTGTCCCCTCTACAGACAGGCATTTTACAGTGAATCTCGACAAAGCCTGCTACACAGGTTCTATATATGAATAGTTATTTTTGTCGTCGGTGATTTGGGTATTCCCTTCAAAAAGGGGGGAAATTTGCTGTGGCACTACCAATATTGATCATATTTGGCAAGATTGCTAACTATCTAACTCCTAACAAGATTTGTGAGCATGAACCAAATCGGTCAAGAGTGAGTTGAGATATAGGCTTACGAAGATTCAGTTTAAATAGATGTGTCACTAGATCTATTGTTCGAAGAGTAATTACTTTTGGCTAAGTTTATGAAATGTTACCTTAAAGTTATGTTTAAATTATGTGTGAGGATTTTATTATTTTTAACACATGGAAAGCCTATACAATTTTAATCCTGATAGCAAAACATAATTAATAAATAAGTACTTCAATTTGGTCTGTACCCAATTGAAGTACTTATTTATTATTTCAAATTATGAGGTCTAGTCTAGAGTAAACTGCAAGCCCTCTAAACTTAAAGTATGTACAGAACTCTGAATACTGTACTAGGTCATCATTTGTTCAGGGCAACAAATTAATCTGTTGGAATATACAAGTTTATTGCACAAACTTAAATAACATTGAATTATTTACAACTATCTACATAATCTTAGATAGAATAAGAAAGAAATCTTATACTAGAACTGAAAAAACATAAATTAAAAACAAAATAAAACTATTCAAAAAGCCTTGTCACAGAACGTGGCCAGAATGCTGGCGGCATTGCCTCGCTGAATAGCAATACTCAGCTTTTGGCCAAAGTAGTTGCCAGCATTCTGGTCACGTGTAACCTCTATGAGATGCCTGGTCAGGTCTTTGTATAAAAAGGTACCTGTAGGTATATTATTGAAACATTTATCATTATTATTATTCTAGTTTATAGTGTTTTAACCAACTTCCAAAAAGAAGGGGGTTCTATGTTCATCTGTATGTAATTTTTTTTTTGTGTAAGTTCATCGATAATTTCGCCAATTGTGAACTGAATCGAAAATTAATTTTTTAGTTCGAAAGGGTATACACCCAAGATGGTCCCATTTTAATTTTACAGAAATCG
Organism: Hypomecis atomaria; assembly: GCA_964007245.1. NCBI lineage: Eukaryota > Metazoa > Arthropoda > Insecta > Lepidoptera > Geometridae > Hypomecis > Hypomecis atomaria. The sequence goes on from OZ023299.1 coordinate 8,089,128, forward strand.
GCTGAGCCGTTTTTGAAAAATAAACAATTCTAACGAAATATTCAAATTTTGTACACAATGGAAGGCGGTTTTGCCATTTTTTGCGAATATTATTGATCATGAATTTTCATTGTTATATTAGTCACATTGTATTTTCATGTAATATCGATGAAGAAGATAATGTACACCTGAGCCCTGAGCTGGTCTTGCAGAATCATAACAACTAACCTTTTTGTCTAATCTTCCGACACATGCTTGGCCGGAGTCCTGGCAAGTGCGAAAGTCCTTTCTCTTGGGCACAATCAGTAATGGGCACTGTGCTGTTATCAAACGGATCTGCGCACTTAGGGTCGTTGTTAGAGCGGCAGTTCCAGCATTTTATTGATAATCCTGTAAACATTATTATTACGGTTAGGATTCGTTATCGTTTAGGGCGTGACCACTAATGAATGAAATAACTTGAAATAGAAACTTACCATGTGGAATTATAGTAAAAAAGATAAATGCACATAGCGCGAGTTTTACGTGCTTCGACATTTTTGCCTAAATCAAATAAAATGCAATTAAAAGTATAATTAAAATCCAAAATAACACCGACAACAATACCCGATGCTTTGATGCGATGAGGATGACAGTGACAGCACAGAACAGAGAATGACAGAACTGACAGACACAATGACAGTAACAAATGTAAATTATGTCAATTTGCAAAACTTAAGTCAAAACTGATAAAAATAAATTAAAAATTGACCAATATTTTGATTTATAGGTGTATGTACCTCGTTAACATTATCTACTCATGGCCGCCAAATGAATATTCGTAAAAATAAATTAAATAAATAAATATAATAATTTCACACCCATAGAACAAACTAGGAAAATTTTTTTTTAAAAATTTTCCTCGTTTTTTCAATATTTCAATTTATTTAATTATATAATAAATAAAATGAATGGTTTTATTAATATAATTTATCTGTAAATGACCAAAAACCCCAAAAACAATTGAATTTCTATACTTATTTCCTTATTACTTGTTTTTATAATTATTAGCATTGGGCCAATGGTGTATTGATTTCTTCACACATGGGTCACTAATTATTTTAATAATTATATTTTAAAACAATTTGTTTCATTTGTAGGTACCCAAAAAAATATAACATCCTGTACGTACTTTGCCGGAACGCAGATGTACGCTGACTCATTATGCCGTAACTCACATCTGCGCTGGCCCAACAGCTACATTCGAACTCCTTAAACGTTTTAGCTTGTTTATCTTAAATATTTTGGATTATCTCAGCAGTAAATATATTGGGCTAGTAGAAACAAAGAACATAATTTCAATTGGTTTATTGATAATCGTTATAATTTCACTTTTTCTCGACACAGAATAAACCGCTCTTAATTAATAAATAAAATACTATTTTCTTAACATATATGTTTTAAAACACTGGTAAGACTCATAATAATATCATCCTGCAATAATAACATGAGTTATTTATATGACGAATTTCATATTATTAAAAAGAATGCACGCGAGCTTAAATCTCACGGCAGACGGGGGTTTACAAGCGCAGTGAGGCCCGGCACACAAAAGGTTAAGCGTAAAATGTTGTATCTTACCTTTGCATCGTTTTTGTTTTTACTGCGGGGACAGACTGAAGTTCGAAAAACTATGTAATTAGTAGTTTCGTATAAATTGCGTCGATTTTCAAATGAATTGAATTTCAAATTGAATGAGACAGTTGATTTTTTTTGGTTGGCCTTGTAGTAAAAGTCTGTAGATTACGTAATAGGCCCTGTTCTGAAATATTACAGAATATAGTTTGGTAGCACTTTTCTTATTCTTCTAAGACTTCGACTGAAGGACTTAGTATCCATGGTCATGAATAAATTTTTTTTTTTAAAAACCTCTTAGTTTGTGTTGTCAAAGTTTGATAGGAGTTTTGGCGGGAACGCGGGAAAATCATGTCGCCGCATTGTATTATTTTGTTAAGCTTGTGTTTTTATCAGTGATACCTAATTAGTGAAAAATTGTGGTATTTTGTTGATTATGAACTGATTTACGTGCATGAGTGTAGGCAAGTGATATAATGTGATGTATCATGTTGTTCCGTGCTGTTACCAAAACTCCCTATTTTATAAAACTACAAGTTACAGGCTACAGGTAAATTACTGGCAACATTGACGGAATCCGCATTCGTGATTGGTCGAGACTGCGTCATGCCTGTAGAATTGTAACTTGTAGCTTTATAAAATTGGACCCAGTAGTCTCCACTGCTTTACTGAGGTATGACTTGGACTATGTTTGGACTTGACTGTGACTTTATTTGACTATGACGTGACTACGACTGACTATTTTGACAAAATATTATAAAAATTAATAATACTTTGCAGATCTTCGAGCTTGCCGAACATGGCAAAACACTAAGAACACACTTTTCATTATATAATACTTGACACTGGCAAATGCACAATGCGACGCCAAAACGTAAAAGAAGGAGAAGAAGAAACGAAGAAAGTTTGACACTTGACATGACAGTCTGTGTCTGTTGTGTTTTCAAGTTTTGGCTTTTGGGTGTGTTCGGTGTTCGTTAAGAATAAAAGCATTTATTTACTATCTCAAACTGAATTTAACGTCAAATCATAACATAATGTTACTGAAATCTTTCATGATACTGATCGTTTGTATTCTTCCAGTCGGTAAGTGTAGAAACTTCACTACCATAAACTTTTCACAAAAGTTGATCTTATATTTTTGTTAATTTTCGCAGCAATTTCTGTGCGATGCTACCAGTGTGCGTCGTCTCAAGATAGTAAAGGAGATGATACGTGTGGAGCGTACAAGAAATTCGATAGAGAAAGTCACATAGCTGTTGAATGTGGCAGCGATGAATCTCACATGCCTGGATCTTTCTGTATGAAGCTAACCCAACAGGGTCCTAGGGGATTTATCTGTAAGTACATTTAGCATTTCATAAAAACAGTTACAGTATCATTAAACATGTCAAATTAAAAAATAAAAGTAAAATAAAAATAGCCTTTTTAATGTCAAATTAGTGTGTAATAAATATACAACATGGTTGCTCATTATTTAGAAACTGATGTATGTTTTTCACACCTTTTTAGGGTTCCGTACCCAAAGGGTAAAAACGGGACCCTATTACTAAAACTCCTCTGTCCATCTGTCTATCCGTCTGTCTCCAGGCTCTATCTCATGAACCGTTATAGCTAGAAAACTGAAATTTTTACAGATGATGTATTTCTGTTGCCGCTAGAACAACAAATACAAAAAACAGAATAAAATTAATATTAAAGGGGGCTCCCATACAAAAACCTGAATTTTTAACCATTTTTCACTCGATATTAATAATGTTAACATGTAGTTGCTTGAAATATTCACAGAAAACATAGTTATATATACCATCCTTACTAATATTATAAATCCGAAAAGTTTGTTGGTTTGTTGGTTTGTTACTCTATCACGCGCCAACGGAGCATCGGATTGACTTGATTTTTGGCATGGATATAGTATAAAAGGCGGAAGGAGCTTTAGGATACTTTTTATCCCGAAAAATTTCATAGTTCCTGTAGGACAGGACAAAAACACTCGAAAGCGAAACTGTCGCCACTATCACAAAGACGCTAAGTGATTAATTCCTATATGACGCTAATATGGACTAACGAAACGTCACAGCCAAACGTAATTAGATGACAGGTGACATTGTCTGCAGACTTTTATAAATCACAAGTAGCGTGGCAAGGCGACAAATTGTTTTTCTACCATTATATCCCCTTGAAGAGGAAATAAAGTATGGATTGAAAATGACAACTGACATTAAAATTGGATAAAATGTTATTTTCCCTCTGCATGCTACATGTTACTATGACGTTTAATACCAGGCCGTCATTTTGTCTGACATTAAAAATATTTTTAAATATTCTATCATTAGAGGTTCAACATGTTTTTTTATTCTACCTTTATGGTACAGAATCATCATACTTTAATATTATCAATCCGAAAAGTTTGTTGGTTTGTTCCTCTTTGACGCAGCAACGGAGCAAAAGATTGACCTGATTTTTGGTAAGGATACCTATGGTTTAATAGACAGAAAGTGATAATAGGATACTTTTTATATCTCGAGAAAATTCGTGATTCCCATGGGATAGGACAATAACTGTTTCTCAGCAATGGAGCAACGGATCGACTTGATATTTGGGGTGGACATAGTTTGGAAGACGGAAAGTGACATGGGATACTTTCCATCCCGAAAAAATTGTGGTTCCCGTAGGACTTAACGATAATTTTTTCTCAGCAACGGAGCAACTTGCCTTGGCATATTGCATGAATATAGTTTGAAAGACGAAAAGTGACATAGGCCACTTTTTATCGCAAAAACTTTAACAGTTCCCGTAGGATAGGATAAAAACTAAGTGAGTGGGCTGCGGTAGCAGCCGTCTAAGCGCCAGAAATAACCTGTCATGGCAAGTTTAGGACGTTCCCACATATTTCGCACTCCTTCGCGGCACTCAACAGCACTAGCCCAGACTCGGGCTTCATAACGGAGCTTGCGCTCTCGCCATAGTGACGGAGTGTTTCGGAGCACAAGACACATCGGCATCCACCACTCGGGACTAACCAGTACTGAACGTCAGACAGCATTCCAACGCCCTGGTCCCAGTGCAGTGGGTCAGTCATAGTAGCCCAGCGCCTGCCTCTTCAACTGCAGAGGGCAGTGAGAACGGCAATCGCGATACCGACACCTCTCTTCCCCTGCAGCCCCACTGCGTCTGCCAACACGTTGACGGCCTAGCGGAAGGTAGGGTAGGTGGCGGCACCCACACCACCAGTTCCATATATCCCACCGCGGCCCCTTATCCTCGGCTGTCATATCAGAGTCCAAGAAGCAGCCTTGCTTTATGAAACTAAGAAAGGTTATTCCCAGCAAGTAACTGGAGATAGAGAGACAGAAAAGAAGCCACACCCAGCGCAGCAGGAGGAGCTGGAGTTCATATGCCTGGCAGACGGAGCAGCACTAGAGCAAAATCTTAACCGAGAAATTAACATATTTACAGACGGCAGTTAAAGGGAAAGTTGGGGCGGCATTATCCATTTGGGATGATGCCGCTGAGAACAGTCCCGCAAGCTGAAATTGGCCGATTGGTGCTCTGTGTAACAGGTCGAGTTATTGGCACTTCTTGAGGCTACCGAAAAAGCAAAAATCTTTTGTGACTCCAGGTCTGCACTGGAAACGGTAGTTGGCGTATCTTCCCTCCATCCCTTAGCAGTAAATTCAAAGCTAACATAAAGTTACTACACGCACAAAATAAAATAGTGAAACTTTATTGGATTAAAGCGCACGCGGGGATGGAGGGAAATGAGAGAGCGGACCAGCTAGCAAAGGAAGCAGCACTGCACTCGAAGTGCAGACCTATTTAGGATAACTGCCCCGTTTCATTCGTCAAGCGAGAAATCCGAAAGGACTCTCTTGACGAGTGGAACCGGCTGTATCAGGATGGACACACAGCGGCGGTAACCAAAACATATTTTCCGGATGCAAGGGCGGCATACAAGATCGTAAGAGAAATAGCACCAGTGGGAATCATAACTCAAGTGCTGACGGGGCATGGTGAGTTTTCCCAATACTTACATCGATTTAAGTTGAGGGAAAGCCCATCGTGCATCTGTGAACCCACAAAAGAGGAGACTCCACTGCACATAATCTTGGAATGCCCAGTTTATGGAAAGCAGAGATTTGATTTAGAACAAAAAATTGGAATTAATCTAACACGAAAAAACCTTACAAACAATTTTATCGAATTTTTGCACAAATATTTGTAAAAAAGCAATACTTAATTAGGAACAAGTAGGTATAAACTTTGCTGTACCATTGTAATGTTTATTATAACTGCAAACAGCCAAAAACATTGAAATATAGGTATACTTAGTTTTTATTCATTTGTAATTAAGACCCCTGATCATGTCAGGGATATTTCGCGATATAATAAAAAAAAATCCTCGGATGCAGCGTCGCAAGAGCGGCACTGCAGCCCGCCTAAGTTGCGACACTCCTCATAAGGCATGCAACCTACCGACCATCCTCTCAGCTGCTTTAGTTAAAAGCGGCTGAAACTCGAGTGCCAGCCTCTAAGCTTCCTTGGGGGAAAAGACCCAAAGAAGAGGGAGACTTCGAGCGCCGCCTTTTCGGCTGCCTCAGACCTCCCCCACGACAAGGCGGGAATACACGGGGGGGTTGTATATACACTCCAACCGTAACTTAACCAACAAAAGCATTCCTCTAAGGTATTTTGATATTTGTCAGTTAGGTTATAGGTTTCGCAGCCGACATAAACATAAGCCAAAATCAAAATACAACGCGGGCGAAGCCGCGGGTAAAAGCTAGTTCAATAATAAATAATAAAATTTAAAAAAAAAAATATTGATTTATTTATTTATTTGTTTATAGACGAGCAGTGTATACTGATGTGCCTATATCAAGCAGAGTCGAATAATATTAGTATATTTAAGGGGGCTACCATACAGTACCTTAAACTTTTGACTTTGTGCCTTTGTCAGGCCCCAGGTTTGGCATCCGTATGTTAGTACAGGTAGTAAACACATATTGAATACTTTTCTTTTCGCAAACATTGGAACTTCTTTGTTTTTAAAGATTTCTTTCAATGACCAGTATCGGGCCCAAGTGTTGCTCACTCTCTTTTGCACTTCTTTATCCATCATTGGTCCTGGAGATATAATTTGGCCTAAATATACATATTCTTCCACATATTCTATCTCTTGATTATTTATTTTAATAGCATGTTTGTGTCTGTTTGTCATCACCTTTGTCTTTGAGGTATTCATTGTGAGTCCCGCTTTGCTACTCTCTGTTGCCAGTTGCTGGAGCATTTCTTGTAGAGTGTCAGGATCTTCTGCAAACAATACCAAGTCATCTGCAAATCTCAGGTGTGAGAGCATGCTTCCATTTATATTTAACCCTATGTTCTCCCAGTCTAGATTTCTAAAGATTTCTTCTAGAACAGAGGAAAAGATCTTAGGAGACATAGGGTCTCCTTGCCGGACTCCTTTTTGGACATTAAATTCTTCCCCGATTCTTTCCAGTTGTACCCTGGCTGTACTGTTGCTATATATCTCTTTTATGATTTTAATGTATTTATTTTCAATTCCTTGGTTGGTTAGGGCTCTGTATATTTAGCTGTGAGATAGGGAATCGAATGCCTTATTATAGTCCACAAAGGAAATGTAGTATGGTTTTCTATATTCATTATATTTTTCCACTACTTGTTTTACTACATGTATGTGATCCACGGTTGAAAAGTCAGCCCTGAAGCCTGCCTGTTCTCTCGGTTGTTCTTCGTCTAAGCGCTTTGTAAGTCTGCCTAGAATAATTTTTGAGAAAATTTTGTAGATGTTCGTCATTATGCTTATTGGTCTATAGTTGTCTATCCTGTCTTTGTCCCCTTTTTTATGAATCAAGGTTATGATAGACTTTGTCCATTGTTCAGGAATGACTTCTGTGTCTACTATCTCGTTAAACAGATTGGTTAGCGGTTTAAGGATAATATCTATTGTTGCTTTTAGCAATTCATTAGTTATTTTGTCTTCTCCTGGAGCTTTGTAATTTTTCTGTGACATTATTGCTTTTTTTGTTTCACTTTTTAATATGTATGGGATTTTTTCACTCTCGGTTAATTTTTCCATGACTACTGGAGGTTCCGGAGAGCTATATAACTTTTTATAAAAGGTAGTAGCGATTTTGTTAATCGTTGTTCTTTTTGATGTTATGTATTCTTTGTTGTTTTTGTTTTTCCCCTTCATATGTGGTACCCATGTGGAATGGTCCTTAAGTTGTTTTAATGCTCTTTTTATTCCTCCTGTTTTTGCAATTTCCGATTGGATGCTGTGGAAACGCACTTCTTTCTTATGATTTCTAATACTTGCAGTAATCTCTTTGCTTAATTTTTCTATATTTTTGATGTTCTTTTTTCTGTCGCTGAACAATTCTTTCCTTTCTTGGATCAAATCTCTAGCTTTTTGTCCTAGTTTGTCGTTTTTGATCTTGTTACTTATACATGTTAACTCGGTTCCTAGGTTTGTAAGCATTTTTTCAAATTGATTGTATTTTTCTTGCACCGAGTCACTATTTTTAATTTTTTCTAATTTTTCTGATACTTTACTGCAAATTTTTTCTGGGATCGGAGTAATTATTTGATCAGTTTTGTTTCTTATGTGTTTTCTTGTTCTTCTTTTGTTTATAATTTCCAAAGTGGCTCTGACCATTCTGTGATTTGTGCTAAAGTTAAGTTTATTTACTATGCCAACATCGTTGAAGATACTTGGTGTGTTAGTTAGTATAAAATCAATTTCATTTTTATATCTTCCATCAGGTGAAATCCATGTCCATTTTCTGTTGATATTTTTATTGTAATAAGTGTTCATTATTTTTAAATTAGACTCAAGAGCAAGGTCGATCAGTTTTTGTCCATTTTTATTACGTTTGCCTTTGGTGTATGAGCCCAGGACGTTGGCTTCTCCATCTTGTTGACTGCCTATTTGGCTATTGAAATCACCCATGACAATCTTGTTTTTGTAGGATTCTTCAATAGCTTCCTGCAAGGATGTGTAAAATAAGGTTTTTTCTTCATCATTTGCTTGCTCCGTGGGCGCATATACTTGTATGATTGACCATGGGTCACTTTCTTCTTGAATAATCAAGTCTAAGATGGCAATTCTTTCTGATTTGCTTCTAAATTGTACGATAGACTTTTTTAGGTGCTTTTTGACCATAAATCCTGCTCCGTGCAACCCTTTCGTCTCCCCTTTATAGTAGAAGATATAATTTTTATATTCTCTCACTTCTTCACCTAATCGGCGTATTTCGCTCAGTCCTAAGATGTCCCAGTTTATTTCTTCTAATGCATGTTCCAGTTCTGCTAGTCTGTCATCCGTTCGAAGTGTTCTTGTATTTAGAGTTGCTATGAATATTTTGTTACCTTTTCTTTTGTTGTTATGATGATGATGATGATGATGATGATTTGTTTGATCATCTTCTAGAGGGTGATGGTCTGACGTCCCAAGGTGACCAGCCTGGTTGGGACCTTTTATTGTTGTTTTGTTATGTTTATTTTGTAATTTGTTAGTTTCCCGCTCGCTGCCGTTGTTGTTAAATTTTGATTGCTATTGCTTGCTGCTAGTCCCGCTGAATGACATTGACCTGGACTTATCGAAGAAGTTTGCTTTGCTCATCTTAGGTTTGTTATGAGTTTTACTGACAACAACACTGTTTGGTGATTCTGTGGGTGATCGCTTCCTCTTATCCGTCTTTTCTTTAATCACTAAGCGGTCATAAGATATGAACCCCTCCTTGCCTTTATCTAACTCCTCCTGGAGTTTGTTTTTTAGTTCTCTCCTCTTTAAGAGAATTTCCTTGGGATAGTCTTCCGTAGCATAAATCGGCTCTGGTAGGTGTTTTTTGTTTTTTAGGAGCTCCATTTTCCGCCAATATAGGGTGAGTGTTAAGCAGATGGGTCGCGTCTTACCATCTGTTTTTTTACCGATTCTGTATGCGTTACTGATCTCCCATTTATCCCATGGTTCTAGACTAGCTTTCTCGCTGACGACATTTAGGATTGAGATAACGCGATTAAGAAGATCTGAGGAATTAGATTCGGATTCCTGAACGCCATGTATTATAAAATTGTTCTTCTTAGATAGTTTTTCTAAGTATTCAGTTTTTGATCTCAACTTTTCTGTCTCTATCTTTAGTTTGTTCATGTCGTCCACTAGAGGTTTGAGTTTTTCGTCCATTGTTGCGACCATGTTTTGGTTTATGAGAGCTGTTTGTTGATTCATCTCCTCCTTCATTTTGTTCCATAATAATTGGAATTGCGGATCCATTCCTGTCAAAAATCTACCAAAGCAACTTATATTTTGTGTTATGGCAACACTTATTCTGACTGTCCGATGTCAACAAGCTGTCGTTGTCAGATCTTTCGTCGCTGATTGGTTGAAATATTCAATTGGGTCAAACACAAACAAAATGGATGTCAACTCCAAAAACACGTCGCAGTTTTCTTACGTTTTTTCTAGTCTCCGATCTTGATTTTTAATTGTGTAAAATAGGAGCTTTGATTCCGCGCGATTTTCCGTATTTGATTTGTGATTTTCCAGTTATTGTGGTGCACTTTAAACACTAAATCTGAATTAAAAACGCGGGAGGTTCTTCTTACGCAGCTAACTGTTTGACGGCCGGAAACGGAAAAAAAAAAAAAAAAAAAAAAAAAAAAAAAAGTTTAAGGTGTGCCAACAGGGGATGGAAAGAAGCATGCTCCATATAAAGTTAAAAGATAGGTGGAGACTGACAAAAATCCGAAAGGCCACAGGGGTAGCAGATGTAAGCCAAAAAATTAAAAAATTAAAATGGCGTTGGGTTGGGCATGCACTGAGAAGCAAAAAAGATAAATGGACCAAAGAAGTCATGCTCTGGTACCCAAGAGACGGGAAGCGGTTCAGGGGACGACCTCAAAAAAGGTGGGATGATGACCTGCTGCCAGGGTGGCGCAGGAAAGCCAGAGATAGGGAGCTCTGGCAAACTCTAGAGGAGGCCTATGTCCAGGGTGGACAACCTAGTATTTAAGAAATAGAAATAAGAGTCATATTTTTGTAAGGTTATATTAGTGAATAAAGGCTATTTTTATTTTATTTTTTTATTTTATTTACCATACAGTACGGAACCCTCCGTGCGCGAGTACGACTCGTACTTGGCCGATTATTAAGTTCCTACTACTACTACTTCAACAAGTAAAAAAAACTACAAGATCACTTAAAAATCATCCATCCATCCATCCATCAGCCATAAGAAGTCCACTGCTGGACATAGGCCTCCCCTATGGATCTCCAATAAGACCGGTTGGAAGCGGCTTGCATCCAGCGCGATCCTGCGGTCTTAATGAGGTCATCCGTCCACCTTGTGGGTGGACGTCCTACGCTGCGTTTGCCGGTACTTAGAAATCAGAAAATGTTTATTGTAACATTTAGTAATCTTCTTCGTCATGTCAATGATTCAAAGTAGTTAAATTATGTTAGTAGCTGCACCTTGGGTTTCGTGTAGCTTGTAGCTGAATTCACATCTGCCAACTTGTATGATTTAGCTAACTGTTATACTTGTGGTACTTACAGGGGATGGTCGGTGGCGTCAAGTGATCAGGCGCTGTGCTTCGGTAGCTGAGACAGGAGTGACGGGAGTTTGTAACTGGGGTGTGTATGAGAATGGGGTTTATTGGGAAGAATGCTACTGCTCTGCCGATGAATGCAATGGTTCCACGTTCACTACAGCATCATTGACATTAGTGTTAGGAACTGCTTTATATTACTTGACCAGCCATCTATTGTGATAGTTGTTTACTGTCATTTGAAGGCGAAGCAAGCGGGAAAAGCAAGATTTTAGGTCTGCACCATACAATACACTACAATTTCAAAAACACTTTATTGACACCACAAGAAATAAATAGCAACACCATACAATACAATACAAAACATTTTATTGCCACAACAAGAAATAAAAAGCAACAGAAGAATGGCACAAAAGGTGGTCTTATCGCTAAAAGTGATGTCTTTCTGACAACCTCTGATAATTGAAAACATGTAACGATACAGTGATGTTCCTGATACGGCTTTCAGGCTCTTTAAAAACCCAAAAAAAGGCAAATATGTCTCGGCTGCCCTTTAAAAGTCGTATATTTTCCTATGCAAAATTACTTTTTTATTTTAAATACGGCCTTTTTATCAAATTTTCCCATACATTATCACTAAAATAAGACTTTTTTGAGGTTGCCAAATGGCCACTCTAAAATTTACTTGGAAGAACACTGAATCGATATGAACCATTCAGAATTTTGAACTGTACCAGTGCAAAACCTCGCATGATAGCACTGCTCATCACTAGGATTAGATCTTAAAATCATAAACTCCTTGGGACATAGACATTTTAAGTCTCTGTACTGAGTATATTTCTTAGTATAAAATCAGTAACTATATTTTGATTACCGTTGTACTTGTCTAGCTAGACAGTCTTGTTTTGCCCTTTTGTTATTTCTCATATTATTTCCTTTTTGATACAGATAATTATTTGTTCTAGTTCATATCTCGAATAACTTTGCATTTATTGACCATTTCATGTCAAATGTAGTCTTTAGTGATCTGCAACAACTACAATGGTTACACAGTCTAGTTCATTGTAAAAGCAAGAAAAAGTACAGATGATAAAATGAAATGTCTTAGTTTACTTCTATTGGTATATTATTAAAGATTGATTTTCAATCAATTCTTGATTTTTGGCTTCTGCGAAGGAGGATTGATTTTTAATGGGCAGCTAAAGCTGGAAATATACTATCGGACGCGGCTGACGGATGCGACTGACAGCCGCGACTGATATGTGTCTAAATAATGAATGTCCACTGAACCGTGCAAACTATTGGACATCAGTCGCGGACGTCACCTTGGGCTGACCTTGAGCGTTCGGACCTCCGAGAGAGATCTGGCAAGCCGGATGTTTTAAAACTTTTGCACACTATTAAGTCGCGGCCGTCAGTCGCGTCCGTAACCGAATCCGATTGAAAAAAAAAATGCTTCCATACAACCAGTGTGAAAATATCATCAACTTGTAATTTTTTCTGTTTGAAAAATATATTTACTTTAAAATAATTATAATGTGATGCCTGAAAATGTACATGTTACAGAATCTCTAAAGATAAAGAAATATTATGAAACAAAGTTATTTTAACAGCCAGTAAGCCCGATTACAGAGGCGCCAGCGTAAATTAAATAGCAACGTAAAAAGCGTTCTCTCTATCGAATGCATAAAGTGAAAAAGAAACAGAACTATGCTATTTAGCTATTATAGTTACGCTAGCGCCTCTGTAATCGGCCTTAGTATGTGTAGTAAAGTAATTTAGATGGTAATTAACAATTAAGCAATTTTTTACCATTTTTAGAACTAAGTTTAGCCATCTTACCATAAAAGTTTTACGCACGCTTTAGACAATGTTTATCAGTGCAAAATGCATGGTTAAACAGTGTTTAAAGGGTGTTTTAATCTATTATAGTAAGGCGGTAATTATTAAAACACTAATGTTTTGCCTTATAGCAAAGATTCCGTCCAGAAATGTACCTACATAGCATATAAATATTACATTGCATTTTATATTGATATTGTTAAGAATAGGATATTAGATGGATAGGCTTAATTAACTTGTACTCTGTTAGGACTGGGTGTTATCAGTACTATCGCCGAATCAATCTGCTTGGCGACTGGAAAGTCAGCTACAAGCTGCACAGATCCCCTCTCCTCGCGATAAGTGTGATTCGGCCTATAATATCTTGGTACTAAGTGGTACTAATATTGCGTCTAACCATTAATGAACATTCTTCCATGCCATTTTCTTTTGTGTGGTGATATGCACTTGCTCTGTAATAAAATAAAACTTAAACTAAAAATTTAAAAAACCCCCGAAAAACACCCAGACGGACTCCCCAGGCTAGACAGAGTCCTACCACTGATAAAATATCTTTCATTTGACAACCATTTTGGGCATATTTGTAGAATTTTGGTTCTTCCATCCCCACTTTAACCCACCATAACTCTTAAACGGCTCAATCGATTTTTATAAAACATAGCTAAGAACACTCTCTATTAAGTCTCCTTTCATCCAAAGAAAAACAAACTGAAATCGGTTCAGTGGTTCGGGCGCTTTGATGCCACAGACAGACAGACAGACACACAGACAAACAGACACGTCAAACTTATAACACCCCTCTTTTGCGTCGGGGGTTAATGAGATGTTAACATATTGACCAAGTGATTGTCAGCCAAAAACATACTCCAATGCGACATATAAGTAGGTATATACACAGTACAGGGTCATAGGTATAAAACACAAAATCTTTTAAGGGCGGGTCTAGTACATCCAGGCAAACAACTTTTGTTCTAGGACTTTTGGAAAATCACGAAGAAAAAATCAGCTTTTTCATACAAAAAGTTCGACAACGCGCGGCAAAATGTATGGAGAAGCGAATTTTTTTTTGCGAATTTTTAAATGTCGTAGCACATACAAAAGTTGTTTATACTAGATGTACTAGACCCGCCCTTAAAAGGTTTTGCGTTTAATACCTATGACCCTGTATGTTATATACGACAGCGATTTGCAAGATGTAATATTTGGACGCAATATTCGTGCTACCACCTCTGTAAAGCCGGGTCATACATTGGCTATGCTGGCTAAAAATCAGTTTGGTTCCAACACTCCAATGTGTGGATCGATATTGGACGCAAACCAAACAATAATAATTGACTCTGATTTGCCATTCAATGCGTAGCCAAGCAAGGACGCAAGTTACCGTCCAATGTGTGGCCCAGGTATAATATGTAACTTATGTCATGACACTATTTTAATTGTAAACACTTCTCAAGGCGCAACATGTGAATCTCACAAAAGCTATTTTGTTCCTGCACAAAGAACAATAGAAAACAATCATTTGTTGTACAATTGTAGGAACAATTTTCCAGCCAATTAGCATAGTAAGTATAATTATAGATAGCACTTATTTTCAATGTAATACAGACATACCAATTATTTAGATTGGTACGTATAGCTTAACTGACTTTATTATGAATAGATTTTATGTATGAGCTGCACGTTTTACCAGGTTCCATGCCGTTGAATTATATTATGTGTTATGATTATGAAAAACCTTTTCTATTGAATTTTATACTTAAATTAGAAAGTGCCTATTGTATGAAATAATGACTGTTTTACAATTATAGAATAAGAATATATATTAATTAATTAACACTTGTTTCTTTTCAGCTAATTAATACCATGTTTTATTTTTGTCTTATGATTCTACATCTGCAGGAGTATTTATAGACTATGGACGTTATCTAGGATAGCATTGTACTCATCGTTATAACTTTTGCCATGGGACTAATCTGTTACAAATATTTGGCGAAAGTCATTGAACATATTTTAATATCCGACACAGCTGTTTTTTTTTGTATCTTTTATATTATGGCTATTAGATCTAGAAATACATCCGTATTTTATTCAGGATTATTTTGATATACTATGGAACTAATAGCGCACTGAAAATATGAGAAATACCATTAAATACATTTTTATCCTGACGTTTCGACCGAGTTGCATCAGTAGTACCTAGTCATGGGTCACGGGAAGACACTGTAAAAATAGAGTACTCTAATCGCGCTTAAAATAGTATTTATACAGGATGTTGCAGGAATTGAAAGAGGTGTCATTCATCATTATAATAATATACAACTTTTGTTATACAGGATGATAGGTGTCATTCATCATTATAATAATATACAACTTTTGTTATACAGAATGATCTGTTTACCCTGTACTAAGTCGAAAGGGGGTGATTAAGAACAACTTTAAGTAAGTATGGAGCCAACCTGGAATTCAAGGAAACGAATCAGCTGTTCCATACAAAATTGCAACACGGAATCGACAAAATATATGATACAGCTGATTTTTTTTATACCCCTTTTATATTTTTTGGCCCCGTAGTAAAAGTTGTCCATAATGATGAAATAGGACACCCTACATACAAGTACACTTATGTAAGTATTGTAGATGTCTCAAACCTACGATTGAAATATTCGAATATACTTACTGAATCTTTTCTGGTTTTTATCGCAATCGGCAATTGCTGTTCGCGCTACAATACATACATAAACAACGACAAAACAAATGATAAAACACAAAAAAACAACAGTATTATACCAATTGGTATAAAATATTATTGTAGGTCTAAACGTTCTGAGGTCTTTACATAGCTCAATGAATATCTAAGGCTTTATTGAGTTTTTTGTGTAGTTTAAGTAGTAGATTACTCCCGGAGGTAAAAACTTAAGAAAGCCGTAGGTATAGAAAAGGTATCCTAAGTAAACTATGCTCCATTGAAATCCTTAGACCTTAGGCCGTTGCCCCAGAGGTAAAAAAGGGCCAAAATTCAGAGAACCCGCCATCATCCTCAATAATTCAATTTACACAGATATCTTTCTTAGATAATAGTTTCTAGCACAGATACTATCGACATTCGATCGTTGTAAATCCATTTTTGACCGACGAAATGGAGGAGGCACTCAATTCGACGCGTATATGTATGTTTTTTTTTTTTTTATGTTGGTATAACCACGCATAACTTTTTACGTAGTAACTAGTACGATTTTGATAATTCTTTTATTATTGGAAAGAGTATACTTCAAAATTGGTCCCATTTAAATTTTATCGAAATCGGCTGAGCCATTTTTGATAAATCAACAATAATATGAAAAATGCTACCTGGATCCGTGTGAAATATTCGCGAATTCTGTACACAGTTGAAGTCGGTCATGCTACTCGTATATTTGCGAAAAATAATTATAAACGTTTAAATGCTTATGCTATCCTACAAAAACTAAGTATTTATCATTAGACTGGACGTAGACCGTCTTACCACAAACGTTTTACGCATGCACAATGTTTAACAGTACAAATAGCGCGGTTAAACAGTGTTTAAAGCGTGTTTAAATCTTTTGTGGTAAGGTGGACAATGTTTACTTCCATATTTTAAATGGATCCATTTTTTCCATGGATGTCAAGTACGTAAATGTGGAATAATGCTGTCCGATTGAATACTACCTACATCTCATGTATTGTATCTGTTATATAATTGTGTACATTGTTGTTTAATCCA
This sequence comes from Hypomecis atomaria, assembly GCA_964007245.1. NCBI lineage: Eukaryota > Metazoa > Arthropoda > Insecta > Lepidoptera > Geometridae > Hypomecis > Hypomecis atomaria. Next base: position 8,105,878 of record OZ023299.1, read on the forward strand.
GAAATGTGGAACTTAACGTTTGGTGCGATGTGATAACAGCTTCGTGACCAATAGGTATATAAAGGCGGCTTGTGTAGGTACATATATGTGTACATTATATAATAAATAATAATGGGCAACAACAATAAGTATACCTATAAGTATGAAGGTACATATTGTGCCGAAGATATTGTGACGGACACTTTTTCGATAGTTTTTGTGCTAACCCTCTACATCAATCTACTATATAGCCTCTACTCTAAGTTACTGTACGAAAACCGCAAACTAGAAAAAGTTTTCCAGAGCCTCTGTACAAGTTTATATAGTAGGTACTCATTACATTTTCTTGTAATATTTCGTAGAGGAAAATCGTACTCGTGTCAGACTTTCGTCTAAATTATGTCTATACAATTTTTGGAGAAGGTACGAGGACCTCTACAATCTCTACATAACGAGAGGGATTCGTAATTTATGAAAGTAGAAGGGTAAAGCTACAGATTCTATTCGAAGATAATTTGACTCGCGCCATGTCTCCCGAAAACCATAACAATAACTCGCCACATACGGAAGTATACTTACCTAAGTCACTTCAACAAATAATGGAGTTACCAAAATAAAAGCTATGCGGGGTGTGGAAAATGTCCTTTCAATTTTCATAATGAGTTATCGTAACTCATTGAGTTTTCGCCGCTTTCCGCGGCTCTCGTTGTCGGGGCGACTCGGGATACCTCGCAGGCTACCCACCTTGTACCCATACTGAGAAACATCCGTTTACCTCACTCCGACTCATCAGATGAGTCAACGCGTAAGCGAGGCAGAGAATCTGCTCGCGCCGTATTTCCATCAAAACGAAATCCCGGTCGGTCGAGGCCAGATATTTTCCCGTAGGCTTCAGTGCTCTGGAACCCGTCGAGGGATTCGCACACCCGCTCGCAACCGCGCCATACCTAAGTGAAATGGTTAAGTAATCACTCGGATACTGGACGTTGAAGTGATGAACAAAAGTGACACCTGAGTGGAAGCTGTGTTATCAATCTTTAGCTTGGATTTACGTCTTTTGACCTATGGGAACAGTATCGATGTGTTAGACTTCAAAATACACAGGACTCGAAATCAGGCGCCGAGGTAAGTCCTAATGCCTAATGATTTTTTTTCATTAATATTATTGATTGATAGTGTTTGATTTGTTTTGTCGGGGGGCGATAGTTAAAGGTTACGACCCCGGTTTGCGGCGGGGGAGGCAACCTGTGACGTTATCTAACTACCCCTAAGAAAAGTGAATAGGTGTATATAGCACCTCTGCGTGTGTGCCAACTTCTTAAAATGCTAATGGTATACAAATACCTGTGTTAAAATATTTAGATATGTTAAACAACGTGTTGGATGGAGGAAAGCTCGGGCTTAAATATTATTGTTTTGGTTTTGTTAGGCATAACCAAACATACCCGTCTTTGGGAACCCGCAATAGATGTGTAGATTAGAAGGTACAATACATTAGGCAGGTATGGGTAAAATAAGGATATAAAAATTATAATAGCGTTCTCCTGTAAGCTTGTGTTCATTATTGATATGTTTACTTTAGTCTCGTTAAACATGTAGGTTCTGTTCGAACCTCACGTGTAGAATAGGTACAGAATACAGAAGAGCGGAAATTCTGAAATGCTCTACCTGATTCAGTATAATGTGGAAACCTAGGTGCCTTTGAATCCAGAGCAAACAGCGGGCTTCATTCATCGTAGGTACCTATATCGGTAGTAGGTATATCGCAGTTTTAAATTAAATTATATGTGGTCAAACACACGCTAACCTAGGCATAGAGAGTAAAGAGCATCCATATTATATTTTTTTCACCTAGGTACTTTAGATTTTTTTGCAGAATCTCAAGAACCTTTTATAAATTTTAAAGGTATTGAAACCTGAATTACTCTAGATGACAAATGGTGGTCATATTATGACAATCAACGAGGCGGGCCGCGCGTCTTATAAAACAGATAGCTGTAGTATAGGTCGAATCAAACATCTTGTCGGCTATGATGTTAGCTACAAGCTGCGGATAACCCAATCCTCGCGCAGCTGGTAAGTGAGCTTTAGTCAGGATTGGGTTATCCGCCCCTAACAAGTTTGATTGGCCTATACTTATACTGGGTGGCGCAAAAGTACTGGCACTAAAGAAAATACTTTTTTTTTTTATATGACATTTTCTGTCATTCTGTTGTTGAAAATTGTGTAGTGAACAAATGTAAAATACACTGAAAATAAACATGGACCGTTTTACTCCCCAAGAACGTGGAATAATTGTGTGGACTTAGTGAGGGACGCTTTTCCAGGCCGAGTTATCTCTCGTTTTGGCGATTTGCCTTGGCCTGCAAGATCACCCGATCTGACCAGTCCAGACTTCTTTCTTTGGGGTTTTTTGAAATCTCGGGTGTATGTGAACAAGCCACAGACTCTCGCAGCTCTAAAAGAAAACATTCGTCAAGAAATAACGAACATATCGCAGGAAGTGTTACGGCAAGTTATGCAAAATGTCATAAATAGGGCTCAAATGTGTATCAACTCTGGAGGTCACCATTTAAAAGACATCATCTTTAAATCCTAATGGTACGAAATTTAATGGCACAAATATACATTTAAAAAAATCTAAATCTAGTTTTCTAATTTAGAAAAAATGTTATAGCTGAACCAAATAGGGTCATTACTTTTGCGCCACCCAGTACTTTCATTTATGTAGTATTAGGTAAGTAATAAATACCTTGCTAATAAGACTCGATCTACTAAAAACATATGCCCTAACTAGAGACTCAGCCGGGGTATCTAGCACTAATGCCAGGCAAGTGGATAGATGTTTGCGAAAGTATTCCCATACCCTTCAGCCCGATAATGGCTAAATGGATTTAGACGGGAGGGATCACGTCAGATTAGGGTGATACCACTATCCTTCCCGGAAAATTTCACGGTTCACGAAACTCGAGTTGATAACTCTACTGGCTTAGTTGTTTTAGATAGATATATAATTTTTTATTAGTTTAACCACAATTACAATACAAAAAACAGACGAAAAATAAAAACATTACAAAGTTATACTAAATGGCGGCCTTATCGCTTCAAGCGATTTCTTCCAGGCAACCAAGGACGGACAGAAAATAGCAAATTAACAAAACAGCGGCCTTAACAAAAAGAATTTAAAAAATAAACACTTATAACAAACAAACCAATAAATAAATAATATTTATTGAAATAAATACAAATGCCTACCTAGACACATAAACATACATGTATTACATAATACAAAAATAAACTTACTTATATGATTACATACTATTATTACTTATACTTAGAAAAATAAATATATAAAGCGAGCAGAATCAATAATGTACCTAAGAAAACAGGTAATGCAATTTGACTCTTTGTTTGAACACACTCAGTGATGGGGCGTGTCTGATATCCACCGGTAACTCATTCCATAATCTAACAGATTCCACAGTAAAAGATGAAGCGTAAAAGTTTGTAGTTAAGATTCTCAGATGAAAATGTTTTGGGTTGCGGTGGTGTACCTTTTGTAGATATGAGATTGTTCGTAACTATACGAAAAGTACAGTAATTAATTTTGGTATGAGTGGTATGACTATATGCATTTTACTAAAGTGCGCTTGGAACTGATAGTAAGTTTATATTGGTCTGGTGGCTAACCCAGGTGTCAGAGCTTTTAAGCCGCCTGAAGGCCTCTGACATGGCTTAACGCGGTTTAAACAATCGGGACCTTCAATTTTACGTGTCATCCGAGCCACGGTAGCGCTCAGTGTAAATGCCACCCGCGGTCACTTCCCGAAGACTGACCGTGTTCGTAACTAATTATCGCTAATCGCTATCGAACATCTTGTCAAACTGCGTGTGTTATAGTGTGTTACCATCAGTGATGACTTATGGCACTGAAACGTAGTCTCTTACTATGGGCCTTATTAATAAGGTGCAAGAGCCCAACGAGCTATGGAGAGGGCTATGCTCGGAGTCTCTCTGTGAGATCGAATCATAAATGAGGAGATCTGTAGAAGAATCAAAGTTACCGACATAGCCCAACGGCTTGGCAAGTTGAAATAGCAGTGGACAGGGCACATAGCGCGGAGGACTGATGACCTTTGGGGTTGAAAAGTGGAGACATCGTACCGGCAAGCGCAGCGTAGGATGTCCACCCACAAGGTGGGCGAATGACTTCATTAAGACCGCATGATCGCGCTGGATGCAAGCCGCTTCTACTTAACCGGTCTTATTGGAGATCCATAGGGGAGGCCTATGTCCAGCAGTGGAGGTCCTATGGCTGATGGATGGATGGATGAGTATTAAACTTGGTATAGGTAATCCTGTCACTCGAAACTAGCAAGGATAGCATAGTTAGTAAATAGATATAGAAGAGTAAAGGGAAGCACTGTTTGCATTCAATTTCACGATGTTGACGCTGGTTGGTCGTATTTACGATCTTCTGCGGGTGGAATACACAGCTGTTTTGTGGATAGCTAGAGACTACGTTTTCACACAAACTTGCTCGAGCTTGAACTATTTTCACATCATAAGTGGACCATTCCTCCGCAGTCCGCATTCAATAAAATATACCTAAAACTAATTTCTGAAATGTTGCTGTATACCTACATGCATAGAATATTGGCTGTTTGGAAGAAAACGAAACTGTAGAGCATGTTCTGTGGCATTGCAAAGCCACAGAAGACACTAGAATAGCTAACGGGTTGCATGACGCTTCTGCATTGGCATTATCATTAGCTTTGTCATCCACATCGCCATCATCTTATTCACCATTTAAGCTACTGGAGCAGTTATGCCAGCGGCCCAGAGCCACGCTCCGTTATTTTAAGGAGCTGGGCTGGCTCGGGTAGACGCTGGAGGGGGAAATGCACAAAACACCCCATGCGGGACGTCAGTGCAGGACTTATCGCCCCCACATCGAATAAGAAGAATAAGAATGCATAGAATATTATTATTCTATGCCTACATGAATGATGGCGTTTTTATGTATTGGTATTAGATTTAGGTACTTATAAGTATTTCAATAAGTACTTATTTTAGCGTCACAGATTAATTACATCTTGTAAGTATTCTGTTTATTCGTCCGAATATCACGTGTGTAGAGAGATAATTATCTTCTTAGTCTGTGATCACGTGTCTATAAAAGTAGAAAATTACGAGTAGGTACGGTGTTGTTATAAGATAGATTTTACTCGTACTTATTAAGAATATTGGATACCCTTGGGGAACCTAATCAAGCGCGAATTAATGTGACTTAACTGTCGTTCGTACCTAACTATGAACTCACACTCTTTACCTACCTATATACCCTTTCACACTAACTAATACTGAAGTAATGTCACAGACTTTAGAATTCGCGTCGTAGAGAGCTGCGGCAACAACTCTGTGCGTTGTAAAAGCAACCGTTGAGCTTTAATAAGTGACTCAACTGTGGTGTGGTGGTGCCATATCTATGTATATCACCAGAGATAAACATCCTATTAAATCTCCGACTCTGATAGAAAAGCAGCAGCTCACTGCTCAACTGAATACTATTCTAACAATTTCAAGTATTTCAACAGGACATCGCGACTAAGAATAGGGTAACTTTAAATAGAACTGACATCTCATTTCTTTTTCTGCCTGCGATGTGAGAAGGAAAATGAAAAACTAGATTTATTGCGATAATTTACTAAAAGCTCACAGAGCAATGGGAAGTCCTTATTTTATTCAAGTCCGAGCCGCGTTGAGCTTAGAAACTAATTGCTTGCCGTTTCGCAGTAAGTATAATTTTCGCCTTTTTTAAAGGAAAAGTTGTTTTTTTAAGGTTTCGTGCCTAGAGGCGAAAATGCTGTACTGACTTGATATAATCTGTCAGTCCTAAATTCTAATATCTACCTTTTGAACCATACTAGGAAACTTAGTACATCTAGTTTTCTCAATTGTAAGTAATACTCTATACAATATATTCTCAATAACTCGTATGTCTTGACTCAGCAAAAATGTAAGTAATAAATATAATAATAATATCTACCTAAATAAAAAATGTGTATTAAGTAGTGCTTAATGAAATTCTTTTCCCATTGAGAAGAAAGGTAATATTAATAAATAATTGGTTATGATAATTATGTACAATACAAGGCCTTAAACATTCACATCATGGAATTCACATTTAGCGAGTTTAAACCTAAAATAATATCAAAATACTCAGAGAATTTAAGGGCAACAATCAGCTTAGCTCGTAAGTGCAAGAGCAGAAATATTAATTAAAGCCTCATTTTATCTAAATTAAATTGTCCTACTTCCGGCTTCTTTGTGATCTTTGTTTTCGTTCCTATGATTCAGCGGTCATGGCGATGTCACTAGTTATCATGGCTCTAAGAAAAAGAGAGGATCGGGCGCAAGATCAAACGGTAACTATACCTTGTAGCATTCATTTGTACTGGTGGCACATTTTCGGGAAATACTTGCCTGAGATTTGAAGATTCATTCAAATGTCATAATAGCAATTTTTGAAGTCTTTTGGTCATTTGGTTTTGCTAGATTGTCGTTCGTTCATTGGTTTTGTTCCTTGAGCCCTTTGTGGGAGATGATGCCATTTTTGGAAAATCGTGGTTTCAGATTACCAACCATACCTACATATAACCTATGTCTTATCTTTCTTACATCCACGCTAGTTATTAATTAGGTAATTGACATCAATGCATCGAACTCGGTGCAGCCATACGCCTCGTTAATTACGCCAAGTACGAATCAATTTACAAGATTGAATTGAATGAATGAATGAATCATAGTTAACTGGAATCGTTGTGTTGTACGTAGGTACTTTGTGTTGAGCCGCGCCTTGTTCCACTGAAGAAAACATGTTTGCCACGTATTTGTTGATAACATGTTGTGCAGAACTCCAACAGTGGACGAACTTCACTTGTATTATCGAGAGAAATATTCAATATGCTTAACAGGGTGCCCTATTCCACTAGAACAGTGCCATAATATTATTCGTGCAGGTAATATATGCACAATCTCTTAAACCCCTGATCGACGTATCTTCGAGTACAAAATAAAACCGCGGTTTTAAAGTTTTCTCTGTGATTTGGTATACATACTGTGACCACAGATAATACTTTAAAACCGCGGTTTTATTTTGTACGTCGATCAAGGACTTTAGGGAGGACTTTAGCACATCAAGATGAGTAAATTTTTCTATGAGATCAACCTCGAAAATTCAGAAAAAAAGACTTGTAAGTACTTGTTCCATATATTTTAAACATTGTGTCAAAAGAAATATAATGAGAGTGAAAATGAATATGTACTCGCACTACCTACCTATCAAATACTGTTCGGAGAGTCCATACTGTATTAGTCTTAGTTAAAAAAATCAAGTTAGCACTTTGGAGTTTGCCATAGTCAGCAGTCCCATCTCTGCCAGCGACAAGGCTTCGTTGATGATCTTCTCTGCCATAATCCTCTGTTTGTCATTACTCGAGCTTAGGTGCCTTAGCTTCATTGCTACGTTTTTCCCGAAAACATCGTGCCTATCTTGTTCCAGGCTTCTGCAGTTTCCATCCTCTGGCACTTGCCTGGAGTCAGTTACAGAAACAGTTGTAGTAGCTTGTGAAACGTCCTCAAAATCTTGATGATCTGGTGGAGAACCAGCTGTCATCTTCACATCAGCGTCTCTAGAGTAATTGTGATCTCGATTAGATTCGTTTATATCATTGTATTCGAATTCAAGAGGATCGTTGATTTTGGTTTCTGCTTTAATTGGAATTGCGCTTGCTGAAGTATGAATATTTTTGACACCCTAAAATTAAAAGAACACATCTGTAATAGTTGCTACGATACTGTGTAAATAATTGAAGTATGGTACTATACATACTTCGATTCTTCTTCTGAAAATCATAGTGTTACCGTCAACCAGGTAGACACAACCAGTGACAATGAGCGGGGAACATAGGGTGCAGGATTGATGTCCGATGGTACCATACAGTATTCGAATGGAAAAGGTGGAAGAACTATCTCGCAGGATCAGGGAATGCAAGCCGCATACAACCAATCCTAATGAAAATACAGGGTTGTAGGTAATCAATTAGCCTCCTTTTAGGGGCGTATTCTGTACATAAAAACTAACAACATTTTGTTCAAGGAATTTTACCAAATCTGAAAAAAATGCTGTTCAATAGAAAAATAACGTTCACCCTTGACAAAATGTATGGAACAGCTTTTTTCAGGGTTCCGTACCCAAAGGGTAAAAACGGGACCCTATTACTAGGACTCCACTGTCCGTCCGTCCGTCTGTCTGTCTGTCACCAGGCTGTATCACATGAATCGTGATAACTAGAACGTTGAAATTTTCACAGATGATGTATTTCTGTTGCCACTATAACAATAAGTACTAAAAAAAGACAAAATAAATATTTATGGGGGGCTCCCATACAACAAATCTGAATTTTTAGCCGTTTTTCGCTCTACATTAATAACGGTGACAGGTAGATACTTGAAATATTCATAGAATATTGAATTAAATATGCACTTAAAAAATAAAATAAATAATTAAGGAGGGGGGCTCTCATACAAGTAACGTGATTTTTTGCTCGATATTAAAAACGGCAACAGAAAGATGCTTGAAATATTCACAGAATATTACCTGTGTGTTCCTTTCCAAAATAAATAATTAAATTAAAATATTGTTGGAGAGGTGGTACTTCGAGAGCTGCCGATGACGTCACAGCGTCCAGCGCTGTGTGGTCGGAGAGGGGGTCACCGGCGGCGGGACACTTCGGAATAGGGCTATTCGGTTATATATCGCGGTTTTATTTTGTACTCGAAGATACGTCGATCAGGGGTTTAAGAGATTGTGCATATATTACCTGCACGAATAATATTATGGCACTGTTCTAGTGGAATAGGGCACCCTGTTAAGCATTCATAGTGTTACCGTCAACCAGGTAGACACAACCAGTGACAATGAGCGGGGAACATAGGGTGCAGGATTGATGTCCGATGGTACCATACAGTATTCGAATGGAAAAGGTGGAAGAACTATCTCGCAGGATCAGGGAATGCAAGCCGCATACAACCAATCCTAATGAAAATACAGGGTTGTAGGTAATCAATTAGCCTCCTTTTAGGGGCGTATTCTGTACATAAAAACTAACAACATTTTGTTCAAGGAATTTTACCAAATCTGAAAAAAATGCTGTTCAATAGAAAAATAACGTTCACCCTTGACAAAATGTATGGAACAGCTTTTTTCAGGGTTCCGTACCCAAAGGGTAAAAACGGGACCCTATTACTAGGACTCCACTGTCCGTCCGTCCGTCTGTCTGTCTGTCACCAGGCTGTATCACATGAATCGTGATAACTAGAACGTTGAAATTTTCACAGATGATGTATTTCTGTTGCCACTATAACAATAAGTACTAAAAAAAGACAAAATAAATATTTATGGGGGGCTCCCATACAACAAATCTGAATTTTTAGCCGTTTTTCGCTCTACATTAATAACGGTGACAGGTAGATACTTGAAATATTCATAGAATATTGAATTAAATATGCACTTAAAAAATAAAATAAATAATTAAGGAGGGGGGCTCTCATACAAGTAACGTGATTTTTTGCTCGATATTAAAAACGGCAACAGAAAGATGCTTGAAATATTCACAGAATATTACCTGTGTGTTCCTTTCCAAAATAAATAATTAAATTAAAATATTGTTGGAGAGGTGGTACTTCGAGAGCTGCCGATGACGTCACAGCGTCCAGCGCTGTGTGGTCGGAGAGGGGGTCACCGGCGGCGGGACACTTCGGAATAGGGCCTCGGGCTAGGCATGCGTGTGCGTTGCGTAGAGTAATTAGGTTTTTATCTCTTTCTTCTGATATATCTATTTCCTTATAATATATTAAGGGGTGCTTCTAAACGGTATGGAACCCTTGGTGCGCGAGCCCGTCTCACACTTGGCTGATTTTTTTTTTAGATTTGACCAAAGTCGCAGAAAAAAGTAGTTAGTTTTGATGGAAAATAAGCCCCTAAAAGGATGCTAAATAATTACCAGCAACCTTGTATATTGAGACCGTTTTGAGGCCGTTGTCCAGTGGTGGACATCCCAAAATTTAAATGATGATGACTAGGTAATTTACTCGACACTAAGGATTACACTCCACTGACCTCTATTACTGCTTTAGTATGCACATTTTGACCAATTCTATTCAGAAAGTCAAAGTAATGATGATACCATAGCTTGGGTCTCACAATCTTTCCTGCTTTCAAGCCTTCTTGGATTTTCTTCTTCTCCTTCCGCAGATTTGATCTGAAGCAGTTAATTTTCTTTACGACGGCTAAGCGGTCTGCGCCAGGTTCGAACTCTTGCAATTTCTTTGATAATATCTTGTATGCGTTTGTCCTTAGCTCTCTATCATGGTATTGAAATGATTTGACGTCCCACAAACATGGAAAACTTTCATACAGTGCTATAAACTCTTTGAAAAACCGACGTTTTTTGTTGGAATCTTGATCGCACATGTTCAAAAAAATCACTAGCAGCAATTTATCGGAAGTTAAAATACAAAACACTTGGATCTACACAACACATCTAGAAAAGTACTTAGTTGCATAATTCAACACCGTGTGTGATTAATCACCAAACTGTAGGTAAATAAGGAAAATTGCGCAGTTATTTGTGAATGTATTAGAAGCACGTGCTTACTCAGAGAGAAAATGATTATAACTGAACGATCTCGTATTAATAAGGACGTTGAACTTCGCGTTTTATCTTTATCCCACTCGCCCTAATTATTCACGCCACGCGATTGAGCAGGACGGAAAACGAAGACAGACAAAATTGACCGGTTGCACAGGTTGTATGATAATGTATGTGAGTTGCGCCATTGAACCACCATATTACACTCTGCGTAATTTTAAATATTGCGCAATAGATGCTTGAAATTGTGTAACTTTAAAAAATCTATCAAATATTAGCAAAATAGATACAATCATACATAAGTAGGTAATCTTACCTAGGTACTGTTATGGTAAATAAAATAGTCCAGTCATTTTGATGCAACACTTTTGATATCAACATGTTACGTGATAATCAGATATTTACCTAAACCTGATCTATTGTCGTGGTCTCAAGGACGAACTGGTTGAATGTGGACTAAATTTTATAACGTTGTACTTACACAATATATTTTTGACGATTTCTTCGAACGAGATGGTCGAGGTGGAGATCCGCAAGATGACGAAGAAACCATGATATTTTTCTCTTTGCATTTTGTATTTTTTTTTTCTTTTATAAAATAATCTTCGGTGTAAAGTATTGCTTACTTTTGTGACAATTAAACAACACAAGCTTAGGTATACTTAATAGGATAATGATTGTAGATATACTTTGAATTCGGAACTCTAAAAAGAAGACCGCTGTTTACTTGGATACGGATTACTTCAATCAGAACCAACGAAGAACCTTTAAGTATTATATTTCACCCTCCACGAGCCTACCCTGAAATAAACTATTCCAATTTCGATTTCAAATTAATGCCGAATCTTTGCTTATCTTTGTCAAGGGTCCATCAATGGACTCGATTCGATAGTCAACACAATCGCTCGTATCAAATTATCGATATTCTCGACAAACATTTTCCAATGCAAAATAGTATTCGATTTTATTCGGTAAATAGCATCGAATATCGTTTTGATGTCTGGTCCGTCCAGCCAGGGGTATTGTGTAGAGATAGCGCCGACATCATTCATTCATGTTAGGTACCTATTGTATTGAAGAAAAGGTGAAAAGTTGCTTCAATATAAGTGCCTATTTATACACTTCAAGAAATATCTGAGATGATACCTCTATCATTTTATTAGGAACTGAAAATTACACCATACGTTTTCAGTTTACACGTGTCCCTTTTGTGAAATCGACACCCCGTAACTGGATCAAATGGAGATCACAGGAAAGTATCGAAGGGCCACGTGGAACTTTGAATCTCGTATATGAAATGAAAGTTGTCTCTAATACGATAGATCTGATATAATAAAGTTTTATTGTAGATATAAGTACCTATGTATAATTGCGAAGTCTGGAAAAGAGACGTCGTACTGGAAAGCGCAGCCACAAAGTGATGATGAGAGATGACCTGATTAAGACCGGAGGGTCGCGCTGAATACAGACAGCTTATGATCAATTCTTTTGGAAATCTGTAGGAGAGGTCTATGCCCAGCAGTGAAAGCCGGCTGAAATTATGATGATGATGGTATAAGTTATAACACTAAACACCGTTCTTAGGCAGTGGGCATGTTCACAAGTCCCTGACAAGCACACTTTTTCCAAAATGTTTTCTAGTTATAGTCTCGTATTTAGAAAATAAAGTAGCCAGCTTCCTCAAAATTATCACTAAATATACCAGCGCTTATCTATTTCTTTATTTACCAATTGAGTTTACCAATTGAAGCATATATTGTATATAAAATTCCTCAGGCCTACAGAATACAGAATATTATAAAATCCTGCTTAAAGCCCATAAAGTTTCCAACAAAAATAACCCGAACATCTAATTCTGTAGCCGTTTCAATTTTCAAAGCACGCTCGCCTGAACAATGTTTCAGTACGGTAGGTATAAGACCTAGCCAACCTACTAATTAAATATTTGCCGCTCTGCCGAACATCTAAGCACGTTTAGAGACGATAATAAACGAGATACGACCGAACCAAGCCGAGGAGAACCACAAATTGGTTACGAGTATTTCAACGCCCGCATATCATGCCATGCCGGACAGTTTGCTGTTTGCAGCGTACTGCGTGACAGTTTATTATTGTTTGATAAACGATACGGACCACACTGTAAAATAGCGATCGACTAGACAGGGTAGATTCGAACAGAAATGCCACAAAAGCTACGCGTGATATACCCAGTTACGAGTATCAGGAAATCAACAACATGTAGGTACTTATATCATATCTTCAAGCGTTTGGGATTCGTGAGCAGAAACTGTCGAGAATTTACGAATCCCACTGTACACTGCGCTCATCAGATCCAAATTAGAGTAAAGTTCAATAATTTGGAACCCCCATGAAAATTTTTTTACAGTTATGCTAGAAAGAGTGCAAAGACGGTTTTTGAGATTTTTGTATAAAAAATGTGTGTTTATTATTTATCCATATTTATATCCATCAAAATATATTCTGGGTGCTCTGGGTTTTATAATTCTCTAGAAACACGCCGAACACACGACCTGCTTCTAACCATAATATGTACAGAATACTCCATGGCATTCTCGACTGCCCCGCTCTGCTGTCGGAGGTGAGTCGCCTCTCAGTTCCAGAGAACCTCACCCGTTTTTTTTTTTTTTTTTTTTGAATGACTTATAGCTGTTGGCCACTGAGGCCTCTACAGCTTACCGGACATGGGCGAGCGCGGATGGCGGCTGAGCCCTAAGATTAGGTTTTAACGAACTCCCCTCCATCACTCAGTACATCAAGTACCTCTCTCGCCGCTACTTTGATAGGGCGCCCCACCACCCCAACCCACTCGTAGTCCAAGCCTCAGACTATACGACAGACACGACAAACACACCCACCCTCAGACGTCGCCCAAAACACCTCTTGGGCGACCCGTACGACCCCATCGCCGTAGTCACATCTGCGGCGCTGGGGTCGGCCGATCGGACAGCTCCCTGCAACAGGAAGTATTCCGTCTTTGGTATAGGCGCCGGTTACCATAGGCACACAGTCACACACCGACCTCGCCGGCGAGGTCGAGGACCCTCCGGATCTGTCAGAAGATCGGTTAGATTCTCTCCAAATAGTCAACCAGCTCAACCCATTAGGGCCACAGGGCACACCCCTTCTGGGGTGCCCGGGCAAGTCTGATCTCCCCCGCCGGGTGACGGCCCAAGCCGAGGTCCGTACCTTCTCAGGTGCCCTTGCGCTAGTCACCCTATAACCTAATCTTAGGGCTCAGCCGCCATCCGCGCTCGCCCATGTCCGGTAAGCTGTAGAGGCCTCAGTGGCCAACAGCTATAAGTCATTCAAAAAAAAAAAAAAAAAAAACGGGTGAGGTTCTCTGGAACTGAGAGGCGACTCACCTCCGACAGCAGAGCGGGGCAGTCGAGAATGCCATGGAGTATTCTGTACATATTATGGTTAGAAGCAGGTCGTGTGTTCGGCGTGTTTCTAGAGAATTATAAAACCCAGAGCACCCAGAATATATTTTGATGGATATAAATATGGATAAATAATAAACACACATTTTTTATACAAAAATCTCAAAAACCGTCTTTGCACTCTTTCTAGCATAACTGTAAAAAAATTTTCATGGGGGTTCCAAATTATTGAACTTTACTCTAATTTGGATCTGATGAGCGCAGTGTACAGTGGGATTCGTAAATTCTCGACAGTTTCTGCTCACGAATCCCAAACGCTTGAAGATATGATATAAGTACCTACATGTTGTTGATTTCCTGATACTCGTAACTGGGTATATCACGCGTAGCTTTTGTGGCATTTCTGTTCGAATCTACCCTGTCTAGTCGATCGCTATTTTACAGTGTGGTCCGTATCGTTTATCAAACAATAATAAACTGTCACGCAGTACGCTGCAAACAGCAAACTGTCCGGCATGGCATGATATGCGGGCGTTGAAATACTCGTAACCAATTTGTGGTTCTCCTCGGCTTGGTTCGGTCGTATCTCGTTTATTATCGTCTCTAAACGTGCTTAGATGTTCGGCAGAGCGGCAAATATTTAATTAGTAGGTTGGCTAGGTCTTATACCTACCGTACTGAAACATTGTTCAGGCGAGCGTGCTTTGAAAATTGAAACGGCTACAGAATTAGATGTTCGGGTTATTTTTGTTGGAAACTTTATGGGCTTTAAGCAGGATTTTATAATATTCTGTATTCTGTAGGCCTGAGGAATTTTATATACAATATATGCTTCAATTGGTAAACTCAATTGGTAAATAAAGAAATAGATAAGCGCTGGTATATTTAGTGATAATTTTGAGGAAGCTGGCTACTTTATTTTCTAAATACGAGACTATAACTAGAAAACATTTTGGAAAAAGTGTGCTTGTCAGGGACTTGTGAACATGCCCACTGCCTAAGAACGGTGTTTAGTGTTATAACTTATACCATCATCATCATAATTTCAGCCGGCTTTCACTGCTGGGCATAGACCTCTCCTACAGATTTCCAAAAGAATTGATCATAAGCTGTCTGTATTCAGCGCGACCCTCCGGTCTTAATCAGGTCATCTCTCATCATCACTTTGTGGCTGCGCTTTCCAGTACGACGTCTCTTTTCCAGACTTCGCAATTATACATAGGTACTTATATCTACAATAAAACTTTATTATATCAGATCTATCGTATTAGAGACAACTTTCATTTCATATACGAGATTCAAAGTTCCACGTGGCCCTTCGATACTTTCCTGTGATCTCCATTTGATCCAGTTACGGGGTGTCGATTTCACAAAAGGGACACGTGTAAACTGAAAACGTATGGTGTAATTTTCAGTTCCTAATAAAATGATAGAGGTATCATCTCAGATATTTCTTGAAGTGTATAAATAGGCACTTATATTGAAGCAACTTTTCACCTTTTCTTCAATACAATAGGTACCTAACATGAATGAATGATGTCGGCGCTATCTCTACACAATACCCCTGGCTGGACGGACCAGACATCAAAACGATATTCGATGCTATTTACCGAATAAAATCGAATACTATTTTGCATTGGAAAATGTTTGTCGAGAATATCGATAATTTGATACGAGCGATTGTGTTGACTATCGAATCGAGTCCATTGATGGACCCTTGACAAAGATAAGCAAAGATTCGGCATTAATTTGAAATCGAAATTGGAATAGTTTATTTCAGGGTAGGCTCGTGGAGGGTGAAATATAATACTTAAAGGTTCTTCGTTGGTTCTGATTGAAGTAATCCGTATCCAAGTAAACAGCGGTCTTCTTTTTAGAGTTCCGAATTCAAAGTATATCTACAATCATTATCCTATTAAGTATACCTAAGCTTGTGTTGTTTAATTGTCACAAAAGTAAGCAATACTTTACACCGAAGATTATTTTATAAAAGAAAAAAAAAATACAAAATGCAAAGAGAAAAATATCATGGTTTCTTCGTCATCTTGCGGATCTCCACCTCGACCATCTCGTTCGAAGAAATCGTCAAAAATATATTGTGTAAGTACAACGTTATAAAATTTAGTCCACATTCAACCAGTTCGTCCTTGAGACCACGACAATAGATCAGGTTTAGGTAAATATCTGATTATCACGTAACATGTTGATATCAAAAGTGTTGCATCAAAATGACTGGACTATTTTATTTACCATAACAGTACCTAGGTAAGATTACCTACTTATGTATGATTGTATCTATTTTGCTAATATTTGATAGATTTTTTAAAGTTACACAATTTCAAGCATCTATTGCGCAATATTTAAAATTACGCAGAGTGTAATATGGTGGTTCAATGGCGCAACTCACATACATTATCATACAACCTGTGCAACCGGTCAATTTTGTCTGTCTTCGTTTTCCGTCCTGCTCAATCGCGTGGCGTGAATAATTAGGGCGAGTGGGATAAAGATAAAACGCGAAGTTCAACGTCCTTATTAATACGAGATCGTTCAGTTATAATCATTTTCTCTCTGAGTAAGCACGTGCTTCTAATACATTCACAAATAACTGCGCAATTTTCCTTATTTACCTACAGTTTGGTGATTAATCACACACGGTGTTGAATTATGCAACTAAGTACTTTTCTAGATGTGTTGTGTAGATCCAAGTGTTTTGTATTTTAACTTCCGATAAATTGCTGCTAGTGATTTTTTTGAACATGTGCGATCAAGATTCCAACAAAAAACGTCGGTTTTTCAAAGAGTTTATAGCACTGTATGAAAGTTTTCCATGTTTGTGGGACGTCAAATCATTTCAATACCATGATAGAGAGCTAAGGACAAACGCATACAAGATATTATCAAAGAAATTGCAAGAGTTCGAACCTGGCGCAGACCGCTTAGCCGTCGTAAAGAAAATTAACTGCTTCAGATCAAATCTGCGGAAGGAGAAGAAGAAAATCCAAGAAGGCTTGAAAGCAGGAAAGATTGTGAGACCCAAGCTATGGTATCATCATTACTTTGACTTTCTGAATAGAATTGGTCAAAATGTGCATACTAAAGCAGTAATAGAGGTCAGTGGAGTGTAATCCTTAGTGTCGAGTAAATTACCTAGTCATCATCATTTAAATTTTGGGATGTCCACCACTGGACAACGGCCTCAAAACGGTCTCAATATACAGGGTTGCTGGTAATTATTTAGCATCCTTTTAGGGGCTTATTTTCCATCAAAACTAACTACTTTTTTCTGCGACTTTGGTCAAATCTAAAAAAAAAATCAGCCAAGTGTGAGACGGGCTCGCGCACCAAGGGTTCCATACCGTTTAGAAGCACCCCTTAATATATTATAAGGAAATAGATATATCAGAAGAAAGAGATAAAAACCTAATTACTCTACGCAACGCACACGCATGCCTAGCCCGAGGCCCTATTCCGAAGTGTCCCGCCGCCGGTGACCCCCTCTCCGACCACACAGCGCTGGACGCTGTGACGTCATCGGCAGCTCTCGAAGTACCACCTCTCCAACAATATTTTAATTTAATTATTTATTTTGGAAAGGAACACACAGGTAATATTCTGTGAATATTTCAAGCATCTTTCTGTTGCCGTTTTTAATATCGAGCAAAAAATCACGTTACTTGTATGAGAGCCCCCCTCCTTAATTATTTATTTTATTTTTTAAGTGCATATTTAATTCAATATTCTATGAATATTTCAAGTATCTACCTGTCACCGTTATTAATGTAGAGCGAAAAACGGCAAAAAATTCAGATTTGTTGTATGGGAGCCCCCCATAAATATTTATTTTGTCTTTTTTTAGTACTTATTGTTATAGTGGCAACAGAAATACATCATCTGTGAAAATTTCAACGTTCTAGTTATCACGATTCATGTGATACAGCCTGGTGACAGACAGACAGACGGACGGACGGACAGTGGAGTCCTAGTAATAGGGTCCCGTTTTTACCCTTTGGGTACGGAACCCTGAAAAAAGCTGTTCCATACATTTTGTCAAGGGTGAACGTTATTTTTCTATTGAACAGCATTTTTTTCAGATTTGGTAAAATTCCTTGAACAAAATGTTGTTAGTTTTTATGTACAGAATACGCCCCTAAAAGGAGGCTAATTGATTACCTACAACCCTGTATTTTCATTAGGATTGGTTGTATGCGGCTTGCATTCCCTGATCCTGCGAGATAGTTCTTCCACCTTTTCCATTCGAATACTGTATGGTACCATCGGACATCAATCCTGCACCCTATGTTCCCCGCTCATTGTCACTGGTTGTGTCTACCTGGTTGACGGTAACACTATGATTTTCAGAAGAAGAATCGAAGTATGTATAGTACCATACTTCAATTATTTACACAGTATCGTAGCAACTATTACAGATGTGTTCTTTTAATTTTAGGGTGTCAAAAATATTCATACTTCAGCAAGCGCAATTCCAATTAAAGCAGAAACCAAAATCAACGATCCTCTTGAATTCGAATACAATGATATAAACGAATCTAATCGAGATCACAATTACTCTAGAGACGCTGATGTGAAGATGACAGCTGGTTCTCCACCAGATCATCAAGATTTTGAGGACGTTTCACAAGCTACTACAACTGTTTCTGTAACTGACTCCAGGCAAGTGCCAGAGGATGGAAACTGCAGAAGCCTGGAACAAGATAGGCACGATGTTTTCGGGAAAAACGTAGCAATGAAGCTAAGGCACCTAAGCTCGAGTAATGACAAACAGAGGATTATGGCAGAGAAGATCATCAACGAAGCCTTGTCGCTGGCAGAGATGGGACTGCTGACTATGGCAAACTCCAAAGTGCTAACTTGATTTTTTTAACTAAGACTAATACAGTATGGACTCTCCGAACAGTATTTGATAGGTAGGTAGTGCGAGTACATATTCATTTTCACTCTCATTATATTTCTTTTGACACAATGTTTAAAATATATGGAACAAGTACTTACAAGTCTTTTTTTCTGAATTTTCGAGGTTGATCTCATAGAAAAATTTACTCATCTTGATGTGCTAAAGTCCTCCCTAAAGTCCTTGATCGACGTACAAAATAAAACCGCGGTTTTAAAGTATTATCTGTGGTCACAGTATGTATACCAAATCACAGAGAAAACTTTAAAACCGCGGTTTTATTTTGTACGTCGATCAAGGACTTTAGGGAGGACTTTAGCACATCAAGATGAGTAAATTTTTCTATGAGATCAACCTCGAAAATTCAGAAAAAAAGACTTGTAAGTACTTGTTCCATATATTTTAAACATTGTGTCAAAAGAAATATAATGAGAGTGAAAATGAATATGTACTCGCACTACCTACCTATCAAATACTGTTCGGAGAGTCCATACTGTATTAGTCTTAGTTAAAAAAATCAAGTTAGCACTTTGGAGTTTGCCATAGTCAGCAGTCCCATCTCTGCCAGCGACAAGGCTTCGTTGATGATCTTCTCTGCCATAATCCTCTGTTTGTCATTACTCGAGCTTAGGTGCCTTAGCTTCATTGCTACGTTTTTCCCGAAAACATCGTGCCTATCTTGTTCCAGGCTTCTGCAGTTTCCATCCTCTGGCACTTGCCTGGAGTCAGTTACAGAAACAGTTGTAGTAGCTTGTGAAACGTCCTCAAAATCTTGATGATCTGGTGGAGAACCAGCTGTCATCTTCACATCAGCGTCTCTAGAGTAATTGTGATCTCGATTAGATTCGTTTATATCATTGTATTCGAATTCAAGAGGATCGTTGATTTTGGTTTCTGCTTTAATTGGAATTGCGCTTGCTGAAGTATGAATATTTTTGACACCCTAAAATTAAAAGAACACATCTGTAATAGTTGCTACGATACTGTGTAAATAATTGAAGTATGGTACTATACATACTTCGATTCTTCTTCTGAAAATCATAGTGTTACCGTCAACCAGGTAGACACAACCAGTGACAATGAGCGGGGAACATAGGGTGCAGGATTGATGTCCGATGGTACCATACAGTATTCGAATGGAAAAGGTGGAAGAACTATCTCGCAGGATCAGGGAATGCAAGCCGCATACAACCAATCCTAATGAAAATACAGGGTTGTAGGTAATCAATTAGCCTCCTTTTAGGGGCGTATTCTGTACATAAAAACTAACAACATTTTGTTCAAGGAATTTTACCAAATCTGAAAAAAATGCTGTTCAATAGAAAAATAACGTTCACCCTTGACAAAATGTATGGAACAGCTTTTTTCAGGGTTCCGTACCCAAAGGGTAAAAACGGGACCCTATTACTAGGACTCCACTGTCCGTCCGTCCGTCTGTCTGTCTGTCACCAGGCTGTATCACATGAATCGTGATAACTAGAACGTTGAAATTTTCACAGATGATGTATTTCTGTTGCCACTATAACAATAAGTACTAAAAAAAGACAAAATAAATATTTATGGGGGGCTCCCATACAACAAATCTGAATTTTTAGCCGTTTTTCGCTCTACATTAATAACGGTGACAGGTAGATACTTGAAATATTCATAGAATATTGAATTAAATATGCACTTAAAAAATAAAATAAATAATTAAGGAGGGGGGCTCTCATACAAGTAACGTGATTTTTTGCTCGATATTAAAAACGGCAACAGAAAGATGCTTGAAATATTCACAGAATATTACCTGTGTGTTCCTTTCCAAAATAAATAATTAAATTAAAATATTGTTGGAGAGGTGGTACTTCGAGAGCTGCCGATGACGTCACAGCGTCCAGCGCTGTGTGGTCGGAGAGGGGGTCACCGGCGGCGGGACACTTCGGAATAGGGCTATTCGGTTATATATCGCGGTTTTATTTTGTACTCGAAGATACGTCGATCAGGGGTTTAAGAGATTGTGCATATATTACCTGCACGAATAATATTATGGCACTGTTCTAGTGGAATAGGGCACCCTGTTAAGCATTCATAGTGTTACCGTCAACCAGGTAGACACAACCAGTGACAATGAGCGGGGAACATAGGGTGCAGGATTGATGTCCGATGGTACCATACAGTATTCGAATGGAAAAGGTGGAAGAACTATCTCGCAAGATCAGGGAATGCAAGCCGCATACAACCAATCCTAATGAAAATACAGGGTTGTAGGTAATCAATTAGCCTCCTTTTAGGGGCGTATTCTGTACATAAAAACTAACAACATTTTGTTCAAGGAATTTTACCAAATCTGAAAAAAATGCTGTTCAATAGAAAAATAACGTTCACCCTTGACAAAATGTATGGAACAGCTTTTTTCAGGGTTCCGTACCCAAAGGGTAAAAACGGGACCCTATTACTAGGACTCCACTGTCCGTCCGTCCGTCTGTCTGTCTGTCACCAGGCTGTATCACATGAATCGTGATAACTAGAACGTTGAAATTTTCACAGATGATGTATTTCTGTTGCCACTATAACAATAAGTACTAAAAAAAGACAAAATAAATATTTATGGGGGGCTCCCATACAACAAATCTGAATTTTTAGCCGTTTTTCGCTCTACATTAATAACGGTGACAGGTAGATACTTGAAATATTCATAGAATATTGAATTAAATATGCACTTAAAAAATAAAATAAATAATTAAGGAGGGGGGCTCTCATACAAGTAACGTGATTTTTTGCTCGATATTAAAAACGGCAACAGAAAGATGCTTGAAATATTCACAGAATATTACCTGTGTGTTCCTTTCCAAAATAAATAATTAAATTAAAATATTGTTGGAGAGGTGGTACTTCGAGAGCTGCCGATGACGTCACAGCGTCCAGCGCTGTGTGGTCGGAGAGGGGGTCACCGGCGGCGGGACACTTCGGAATAGGGCCTCGGGCTAGGCATGCGTGTGCGTTGCGTAGAGTAATTAGGTTTTTATCTCTTTCTTCTGATATATCTATTTCCTTATAATATATTAAGGGGTGCTTCTAAACGGTATGGAACCCTTGGTGCGCGAGCCCGTCTCACACTTGGCTGATTTTTTTTTTAGATTTGACCAAAGTCGCAGAAAAAAGTAGTTAGTTTTGATGGAAAATAAGCCCCTAAAAGGATGCTAAATAATTACCAGCAACCCTGTATATTGAGACCGTTTTGAGGCCGTTGTCCAGTGGTGGACATCCCAAAATTTAAATGATGATGACTAGGTAATTTACTCGACACTAAGGATTACACTCCACTGACCTCTATTACTGCTTTAGTATGCACATTTTGACCAATTCTATTCAGAAAGTCAAAGTAATGATGATACCATAGCTTGGGTCTCACAATCTTTCCTGCTTTCAAGCCTTCTTGGATTTTCTTCTTCTCCTTCCGCAGATTTGATCTGAAGCAGTTAATTTTCTTTACGACGGCTAAGCGGTCTGCGCCAGGTTCGAACTCTTGCAATTTCTTTGATAATATCTTGTTTGCGTTTGTCCTTAGCTCTCTATCATGGTATTGAAATGATTTGACGTCCCACAAACATGGAAAACTTTCATACAGTGCTATAAACTCTTTGAAAAACCGACGTTTTTTGTTGGAATCTTGATCGCACATGTTCAAAAAAATCACTAGCAGCAATTTATCGGAAGTTAAAATACAAAACACTTGGATCTACACAACACATCTAGAAAAGTACTTAGTTGCATAATTCAACACCGTGTGTGATTAATCACCAAACTGTAGGTAAATAAGGAAAATTGCGCAGTTATTTGTGAATGTATTAGAAGCACGTGCTTACTCAGAGAGAAAATGATTATAACTGAACGATCTCGTATTAATAAGGACGTTGAACTTCGCGTTTTATCTTTATCCCACTCGCCCTAATTATTCACGCCACGCGATTGAGCAGGACGGAAAACGAAGACAGACAAAATTGACCGGTTGCACAGGTTGTATGATAATGTATGTGAGTTGCGCCATTGAACCACCATATTACACTCTGCGTAATTTTAAATATTGCGCAATAGATGCTTGAAATTGTGTAACTTTAAAAAATCTATCAAATATTAGCAAAATAGATACAATCATACATAAGTAGGTAATCTTACCTAGGTACTGTTATGGTAAATAAAATAATCCAGTCATTTTGATGCAACACTTTTGATATCAACATGTTACGTGATAATCAGATATTTACCTAAACCTGATCTATTGTCGTGGTCTCAAGGACGAACTGGTTGAATGTGGACTAAATTTTATAACGTTGTACTTACACAATATATTTTTGACGATTTCTTCGAACGAGATGGTCGAGGTGGAGATCCGCAAGATGACGAAGAAACCATGATATTTTTCTCTTTGCATTTTGTATTTTTTTTTTCTTTTATAAAATAATCTTCGGTGTAAAGTATTGCTTACTTTTGTGACAATTAAACAACACAAGCTTAGGTATACTTAATAGGATAATGATTGTAGATATACTTTGAATTCGGAACTCTAAAAAGAAGACCGCTGTTTACTTGGATACGGATTACTTCAATCAGAACCAACGAAGAACCTTTAAGTATTATATTTCACCCTCCACGAGCCTACCCTGAAATAAACTATTCCAATTTCGATTTCAAATTAATGCCGAATCTTTGCTTATCTTTGTCAAGGGTCCATCAATGGACTCGATTCGATAGTCAACACAATCGCTCGTATCAAATTATCGATATTCTCGACAAACATTTTCCAATGCAAAATAGTATTCGATTTTATTCGGTAAATAGCATCGAATATCGTTTTGATGTCTGGTCCGTCCAGCCAGGGGTATTGTGTAGAGATAGCGCCGACATCATTCATTCATGTTAGGTACCTATTGTATTGAAGAAAAGGTGAAAAGTTGCTTCAATATAAGTGCCTATTTATACACTTCAAGAAATATCTGAGATGATACCTCTATCATTTTATTAGGAACTGAAAATTACACCATACGTTTTCAGTTTACACGTGTCCCTTTTGTGAAATCGACACCCCGTAACTGGATCAAATGGAGATCACAGGAAAGTATCGAAGGGCCACGTGGAACTTTGAATCTCGTATATGAAATGAAAGTTGTCTCTAATACGATAGATCTGATATAATAAAGTTTTATTGTAGATATAAGTACCTATGTATAATTGCGAAGTCTGGAAAAGAGACGTCGTACTGGAAAGCGCAGCCACAAAGTGATGATGAGAGATGACCTGATTAAGACCGGAGGGTCGCGCTGAATACAGACAGCTTATGATCAATTCTTTTGGAAATCTGTAGGAGAGGTCTATGCCCAGCAGTGAAAGCCGGCTGAAATTATGATGATGATGGTATAAGTTATAACACTAAACACCGTTCTTAGGCAGTGGGCATGTTCACAAGTCCCTGACAAGCACACTTTTTCCAAAATGTTTTCTAGTTATAGTCTCGTATTTAGAAAATAAAGTAGCCAGCTTCCTCAAAATTATCACTAAATATACCAGCGCTTATCTATTTCTTTATTTACCAATTGAGTTTACCAATTGAAGCATATATTGTATATAAAATTCCTCAGGCCTACAGAATACAGAATATTATAAAATCCTGCTTAAAGCCCATAAAGTTTCCAACAAAAATAACCCGAACATCTAATTCTGTAGCCGTTTCAATTTTCAAAGCACGCTCGCCTGAACAATGTTTCAGTACGGTAGGTATAAGACCTAGCCAACCTACTAATTAAATATTTGCCGCTCTGCCGAACATCTAAGCACGTTTAGAGACGATAATAAACGAGATACGACCGAACCAAGCCGAGGAGAACCACAAATTGGTTACGAGTATTTCAACGCCCGCATATCATGCCATGCCGGACAGTTTGCTGTTTGCAGCGTACTGCGTGACAGTTTATTATTGTTTGATAAACGATACGGACCACACTGTAAAATAGCGATCGACTAGACAGGGTAGATTCGAACAGAAATGCCACAAAAGCTACGCGTGATATACCCAGTTACGAGTATCAGGAAATCAACAACATGTAGGTACTTATATCATATCTTCAAGCGTTTGGGATTCGTGAGCAGAAACTGTCGAGAATTTACGAATCCCACTGTACACTGCGCTCATCAGATCCAAATTAGAGTAAAGTTCAATAATTTGGAACCCCCATGAAAATTTTTTTACAGTTATGCTAGAAAGAGTGCAAAGACGGTTTTTGAGATTTTTGTATAAAAAATGTGTGTTTATTATTTATCCATATTTATATCCATCAAAATATATTCTGGGTGCTCTGGGTTTTATAATTCTCTAGAAACACGCCGAACACACGACCTGCTTCTAACCATAATATGTACAGAATACTCCATGGCATTCTCGACTGCCCCGCTCTGCTGTCGGAGGTGAGTCGCCTCTCAGTTCCAGAGAACCTCACCCGTTTTTTTTTTTTTTTTTTTTGAATGACTTATAGCTGTTGGCCACTGAGGCCTCTACAGCTTACCGGACATGGGCGAGCGCGGATGGCGGCTGAGCCCTAAGATTAGGTTATAGGGTGACTAGCGCAAGGGCACCTGAGAAGGTACGGACCTCGGCTTGGGCCGTCACCCGGCGGGGGAGATCAGACTTGCCCGGGCACCCCAGAAGGGGTGTGCCCTGTGGCCCTAATGGGTTGAGCTGGTTGACTATTTGGAGAGAATCTAACCGATCTTCTGACAGATCCGGAGGGTCCTCGACCTCGCCGGCGAGGTCGGTGTGTGACTGTGTGCCTATGGTAACCGGCGCCTATACCAAAGACGGAATACTTCCTGTTGCAGGGAGCTGTCCGATCGGCCGACCCCAGCGCCGCAGATGTGACTACGGCGATGGGGTCGTACGGGTCGCCCAAGAGGTGTTTTGGGCGACGTCTGAGGGTGGGTGTGTTTGTCGTGTCTGTCGTATAGTCTGAGGCTTGGACTACGAGTGGGTTGGGGTGGTGGGGCGCCCTATCAAAGTAGCGGCGAGAGAGGTACTTGATGTACTGAGTGATGGAGGGGAGTTCGAGATCGCAGTGCAGGTCAGAGTTTCGCATGAACCAGCTAGCTCCGACTGCTTTGCGAATGAACCTGTTCTGAATGACCTGGAGTTTGTCCAGATCAATGCGGGAGGCGTGGCCGAAGACCACGGAAGCATAGGTCATGACTGTGCGGATACACGTTTTGTAAATTGTTACCTTATTTCTAAGGGACATTTTACTACGTGAGTCGAGAAGTGGGGAGAGGCGGCCTAAGAAGAAGGCTGCTCTGTTACGGACTATCTGGATGTGTTTGGAGAAGCTGAGTCGACGGTCGAGGGTCACGCCAAGGTATTTGGTCGTGGAGGCCCAGGGAATAGGCTGGCCGTTAAGCGTGAGTTGCTTTTTCGGGTTGCCTTTGAGTACAGTGGGATGAAAGTACATGGCTGCACTTTTATCGGGGTTTACCGAGATGGCCCATTTCCTAAACCATTTACCAAGCTGGTCAAGGGCTTTTTGGACATGGGTCATCTGGAGGTTCTTTTTCCAGCCTCTGGAGTAAAGAGCAGTGTCGTCCGCGAAGAGCGCAAGCTCAACGTTGGGAGAACGGGGAATGTCGTATGTGTAGAACGAGTATTGCACAGGGGCCAATGCTGAGCCTTGAGGGACTCCAGCAGTGATAGGGCGGGGGATCGAGCGGGCTCCTTCGACCTTGTAGGAAAACTTCCGACAAGATAGAAAGTCTTGTATTATGAATATGAGACGGTCTGGGAATTGTTTCGCAAACAGCTTGAAAATCAAGCCGTTGTGCCAGACTTTGTCGAATGCCTTCGCTACGTCCAGGAAGACCGCTACGGATCTCTGGGGCTTTGGCGTGGTAAGAAACCCGTGACTGGGTTTCTTGTTGAAGCCTTCTAGAATGTACTCCGTTATGCGGTGTACTTGTTGGACGCAAGAGTGTCTGGCCCTTAAGCCAAACTGCTCGTTGGGAAGGATATTGTTGTCCTTTATGTGGGACCAGATGCGCTTCAGAATGATACGCTCATAGATCTTCCCCAGAGTACTGAGGAGACTGATAGGGCGATAGCTGGATGGCTCGGAGGCCTTCTTGCCGGGCTTGTGGATGCCGATGACATCGGCGGACTTCCACGCTTCGGGGAACATGCAGTTGTTCATAGCCGCATTGAAGATGCTGACTAGAAGACACACTAGGGATACTGAGAAGTGCTTGAGCACTCTGTTGGAAATGCCATCAGCACCGGGAGCTTTCCTGGTGTGAAGGCGCTTTATGATCGACTCAACCTCCGAAGCCGTGACAGGCTCAAGGGCGTCAGTGGGGGGGACGGATAGTCTTTCTTCGACTTCTCTGTTCACCGTATCGAAGTGAACAGGGTCGACGAAGCCTAAGCTGGGGCTGCATTGCGACTCGAGGCTGTCGGCCAGGCATTCGGCCTTTTCCTCGTCCTCAAACGCAGGTGGGAGATTGGGACGGGTGAGGGGGGGCATGTTCGTAACTACGTCGGATTTCAGAGCTCGGGCCAGCTTCCAGTATGCCTGGTGAGATGGCTCGATCTCCGAAAG
The DNA here is from genome assembly GCA_964007245.1 of Hypomecis atomaria. NCBI lineage: Eukaryota > Metazoa > Arthropoda > Insecta > Lepidoptera > Geometridae > Hypomecis > Hypomecis atomaria. The sequence goes on from OZ023299.1 coordinate 8,133,491, forward strand.
TAAACTGTCCCACCTCTGATTGCGGAGTTCACTAATGCGGTTTTTTACGGCACGCTCGTAATACCGCAGAGTGGCTCTGTTCTCTTCGGAGGGACGGGAGTCGTAGGCCCTAGTGGCGGCGTGTTTAGCCCTCAGAAGGTCCCTCGCGTCCTCCGGCAGGGCCCAGCGTCGGTCATTGACCTCTGCTGGGACCTGCCTGGAGCACTCACGTACTGTGTTGCGAAGGTGACTGGTGAGGGCGTCAACCGAGAGGGTGACGTCATCGCGGGAAACGATGTTGTCTGGGATTTTGTCTAGATCGGGTGAGCTGGTGGCCTCCAGGGCTGTGCCTAGTCGGTCCCAGTCCACCACGGTCCTAGTACGGGGAGGTCTGTCAGTTGGGTCGGGACCTAGTCTCATGAGGACTGGTCTGTGGTCAGAGTCAAGTTCGTGGATCACTTCTAACGAGCGTAACCGGAGGGTTACACCCTTTAGAAGCGCAAAGTCTAAGATGTCGGGTCTATGGTCGACGATGAAGGGAAAGTGAGTTGGGGAGCTGGGTGGGATAATTTCAAAGTGAATTTCGTCTGAGAGGGAGTTGAGAAGGTTGCCCTTCGTGTTGGTCGTGTTGCAGCCCCATATTATGTGCTTGCTATTGAAATCGCCAGCCAGAATGACGGCGCTACTTAGGGAGAACAGAGCTTCAAAGTCGCTTTTTTCAAGTGCTTTGTTGCAGGGGAGGTAGCATGACGCTATGGTAATTGGTTGATGACCAGTCATTGAGAGACGGCAACAGGAAGCTTCGAAGCTAATCAGGGGTGGGGTATCTATGGGAATACAGTGAAGGGACCTTCTGTAGTAGATCAGGGTACCGCCCCTTGGGCCGGTAGTCCTGTCACTACGTACCAGCGAGTAGTTTCCGATTTTCGGATCCCGCCTGCTGGGTTTGAGAAAAGTCTCGCTCACAAGTAAGATATCGACTTGGTGAGTGGACAAGAATTGTTGGATTAAGACACGTTGGTCTTTCTGGTCGCTAAAGAGACCGTTGGCATTGAACCATGCCAAGGATAAGGAGTGGGGCTTCTCTCTTAATGGTGTACTATGCATAGTACTTCTTAAGGAGGTTTACCATGGCGGCTCCATGGACCTTGAGATGGTCAAGGAGCGTGCGGTGTTCGGCCATGAATTGTGCGGTGTTGCACGGATTAGCGCGGACCTTAGCCGTGAACTCGGCTAGTTCGGCGGGGTCTACTATGGCGTGGTGCGCCATGAATTCTTTAGCGAATTCAATGTCGGTGATATAGCTCTCCATGGAAGAGCTATTGACGACGGCACCTAAGGGGGCGGGCTTAGCGGCCTTAGTGGCGACTTTGGGGGCTAGAGACGCAGGAGCGCGTGTTTGGGTCTGAGGGCGGGGGCGCGGTAGCTCTGGCTTGGCCGCGGATCCCCGTTGGGGCACTGCGCGTTGCCAAGCGTTGGCTACGGGGGCAGGGGCATCCACGAAAGTGGAAGGAGGGGTCGCAAGCTGGAGCTTGGACTGTGTGGGGTGGATGGGACGAGTCGGCCTGCCCCTGGGCTTGGGCTTGTGTTGGCCTTTAGCGGCCTTTGGAGCCATGGGGCAGCCGTGGTAATTCGCGGTGTGCCCCTGGGTCTCACAAAGGACGCAGCTGGGAGGGGTGGGATCTTGTTTAGTGCGCGAGCACTCTGAGGTGCTGTGCGCGCCTGCACATTTCACGCAGCGGTATTCTGCGTGACAGAATCGCGCTGCGTGGCCGTATCGTTGGCAGCGGTGGCACTGCCCCGGGACGCCCCTTTTGTGAGGGGCCTCGATCTTGAAGCCGGAGAGCTTGCAGACCGAGCGAATGAGCTCGATCTTCTTGCCCTCCGGGGTGTTGTCAAGGACAGCTAAGACCATGTCTAGCTGTTTCTTGGTCCTGCCGCTGGTCATGCGATGGACCTGACGTGCAGGAAGCCCCTGGGCGAGGAGATCCTGTAGGATGTCCTCGGTGGGGATTTCCTTTGGAATGCCGCGAATTACAGCGCGGTACACCTTTTCCTCCTCAAGGGCCTGCATGAAGAACTGCAGGTGCTCCACTTGAAGGAAACGGGTGGCCAGTCTGTAGTGGTCGGGGGTCGGGACAAAGATGGCTATCATGATTGGGCTTACCCGTAAAGGGTATTTGTAGCTCCGTCAGACGACGGGCTACGTAGGCCCATTTGGTCTTGTCCACAAGCGTGAAAGCTCTGGGGGCTTTCTGGGCCTTGGAGGGACCGGGCTGAGACGAGGAGGAGGTGGCGGTGGCAGTGGCGGTGGAGGCCGCAGGGACCTTAGGTGGGGGCGGGGGGGAAGAAGATTCGGCGGGCCGCTTCTTTTTCTTCCGCTCCACCAAGGTGAAGGGGTCGGACTCTCCCTGTGTGTCGAGGATTAGATCCTCTTCCATTTGGGAGTTGGGGGACTCCGGGGAGTCCGCAGTCGGAGTCGCGGGGGCCGGTTGACGGACCGCGAGGGGGGCTGGAGCGGGGACCTCGAGCAAGAGCGAGCGGCTCTTGTCGTAGGGCGTAGCCCTAGAGGGAGCGATCGAGCGAGACCGTCCACGGTGGGAACGGTCCTTGGCGGCGTTCCGACCGCGTTCGGGGCTCGAGTGAGCGGAGGCCCTTGAGGCGGGACCTTTGAATTCGGGCGTTAAAAATGCGGCTGCCGCCTTGCTCTTTGGGGAGACTTGGCGGGGCGCGGGTGGGGGCGGGGGGGCAGCCTTGAAGGCGGGACGGGAGAGCGTCTCAGGGACGAAGGGGGTTTCCGGCTCTAGGCCTGGCAAGACTTGTCTTGCGGCGTGAATGAACGCGTCGATGGCGTCAACGGCATCGTCGCTGGACACGTAGGCAGCCCGGATGTAGTTTAGCACCTCGTCGAGTTTGCTAAACGCCTCCCGGGTTGCCATGGTGATAAGAGTAAGGGTGCCGGGGGAGGAGGTCCCCAGCGGGGAAGAAAGTGAGAGATCTCCCTGCCGGGTATAGGCAGGGAGGTGGGTACCTAAGTGTGCCCTAGCGTGTGCCAGCTGCCAATCTTAATGTGCAGCCGGTTGTGTGCCTAGCGGCCCTAGCTGCCACAGGGGAGAGGCAGGGACTCCGGTTTTTAGGCCGGCCGTCCAAGCCAAACACACACCCGAGGAATAGGTAAGGGATGGGTAGGGTGGTAGGGAGATGTCTGGTGTCGGCGAGGGTCGCTCCCAAGGCCGGTGGTTCCAGACCCAGCCGGATTCCGTTGTTCCCCTGAAGGGGGAAAAACGTACGTCCCGGGTCAACGCACGCTCAGCTTCGTTGGCACGGTTACGTATCCACTGAACGACCACTAAACGTGGATTTCACGATTAGAAACGAAGGGTCGCTCTGAAAAGAGCGTTTTTCGAAACACAGGATGGGTCGCTCTGAAAAGAACGTTTTGCGAAACTGGATGGTCGCTCTGAAAAGAGCGGTTTGGGTGGCAAAGCACGGAGCGAGTCCGGCACTCGCGATTAACCGCGGTACGTAATTATTTGCGCTTGCACAAGGCCAGCGTATAAGCCGTGGTGGTCTAGAGGTAGTGACGCCCGCCTTACAATCGTGAGGTCGTGGGTTCAATCCCAGTCCCGTACCAATGAGTTCTTTGGAATTTATGTACGGAATTTCACACCACTGGCTTTTCGGTGAAGGAAAACATCGTGAGGCAACCTGCATATGTCCGTAGAAGAAATTCGATGGCGTATGTGAATCCACCAACCCGCACTGGGCCAGCGTGGTGGATATGGCCCAATCACCCTTCGTGGGTAGGCCTACGTCCTGCAGTGGACTATTAAAAAGGCTGATACAGTACAGTACAGTACAGTACAAGGCCAGCGCAAATAAAACGTTGCCGGGCAATCGGTGCACAGGCTCGGAGACTCGGCGGCCGACTGATGGCGGACCCCGCACTGGGCGGAGCGAGCAGCAGGAGCGGAGCGGCGGAGACGTCCGTACGGCGCGGCGAGCAGGAGCGGAGTCGAACCTCACCCGTATCCGCAGCGGTCGAGTACCACTGTTCTCCTCTGTACCCTCGCGCACCGTAGCGCGAGACCCCCATCTGCCGAGCACACCGATACCTCAATGCGCAATGCACAACCACAAGTTGATGTATTTGCTGACGGATGGACTGTTTTTGTTAATAGCTCTTTACTGTATAGTGAAAACCACTCCATTTTTGAATAGTTTGTATGTACTTAACTTAACTAAATATTTACTATAATGATGTATAAGTTTGTAAACATTTCTGTGTAAATAAAGTGTTATTTAATTACTATTTAATTTTATTAGACAATCTTGAGAGCTTGTTTTTTCTTTAGATGTGCCATAACAGCATTGAAAACATAGTACGTATATATTTATATGTAGTAGTTTTAAGCTATTTTCTGAATGTAATTAAGTGTAAAATAAGTAACGTTTTGGTATTTACTGTAAATTTACTAATTTGTGGTAAGGCGATAGGTGTCTAACTCTACACGGCCTAACTCCACAAACTCTACAATAATTAGTCAAAAGTTATATAACCATGAAAACCTGTAATGTTTTCGGGATACCTACTTGGTACTTGGTGGGCGGGCGTTTTCCGCAAGACGGGCCTCTTCGGGCCCTTAATTGCGTGATCCCCCGGCTGGCTGCTAGCCTAGCCATCCGGTGTCCTCCCATGTTTTCGGGATAAAAAGTATTAAGTAGTATTACTCTCCCACCTTTGAACTACATATATCCATGCAAAATATCAAGCCAATTCGTTACTCCGTTGCCGCGTGAAAGAGGAACAAACCATTAAACACAAGTTTAATGTTACACACACATGTGTAACGCTGCAAACCTTGACTCTCATGAGATCTCGAGTATTGCAGCGTTACACACACACACAAACTCACATACACACACACGTACATGTTTATTGACAAAAATGACTGTTTTGGGTTTTGAGTTGTAAAATTGTGTATGACACGATGTAATTTAAGCTTTATAGTATACATTTATAAATTTTTCCTAAATTTTTCGAATAAATAATCTAAATTGTTTTTCTAAATTTTTGTTTGTATAACTTTTTGTTGCTAGTTATTATAACGGGAGAAGCCATTGGCTCTGAGATACAGTTATTAACTAGTTCAGAGTCAATGGACAAGTGAATATGATTAAAAGTGTTTTTTAAGGCAAATAAAGTTATTTAGTATTTGTTATTTAAGCCACCTAACGCTAAATACACATTGTACTATTTACTATATTGATTAATAAAGAAATTTCAAAATCAAAATCAAATCATTAAACACACTTTCGAATTTATAATATTAGTAAAGGAGTAAGGATGTGGCTTGGCTGTTTCGCTACTGTCACAAAAATAACCCAGAAATAGAAAAAAAATCAGTTAAAAGGTGTACAAGCCTTTTTGGCTTAGTCCTACACCTTTTCTAACCCTAAATACCATATCATACCTCTTTATTTTTAACCCCCTAAAATTAAATTCTATCTACCCACTTCGTTTTTAATTTTAAGTTTTCTTGTGAATAACTCGCGTTCGGGTCCAAGAATTCAGATGGGACTCAATTTTGTGATTACCGTGGAATATTAAACTCGTCTTCCTTGCTTTCGGTATTTTGTTTTAATAAAGGAGCCATATTATGTATGGCTGTTATTCACATTTTACTTTAGGTATGTATTGATGTATACATATAACTTTGGTATTTAGTTTAAAAAAGTCAGACAAGTGCGATTCGGACTTGCGCACGAAGGTTCCCGTACCGTATGGGGAGCCCTATCCTCTTGCCGTAATTAACAACGAGCAAAAAAAACTCCTAAAAATGACGTTTGTTGTATGGGAGCCCTCCTGAAATATTCATTTTATCCTATTTTTAGTATTTGTTATTATAGCGGCAATATAAATACATCATCTGTGAAAATTTCAGCTGCCTAGCTATCACGGTTCATGAGACACAGCCCGGACAGACAGACAGACGGACATCGGACATCGTCTTAGTAATAGGGTCCCGTTTTTACCCTTTGGGTACGGAACCCTAAAAAGTGACCTCGTGTATAAAATTATTGGTACGTACCGAGCACCGTAAAATAAACAATAATCAGCCTAGTACGAGTACGACTCGCGACGGAAGGTTCCGTACTGTATAGGAGCCCCCTTTAATTTTTTTATTTTTATTAAAGTGAATATAACTAAATATTATGTGAATATTTCAAGCATCTACCTGTAAAAACGGTATAAAATTAAGGTTTGTTGTATGGGAGCCCCCTTTACTTATTAACTTTATTCTGTTTTTAGTATTTGTTGTTATAGCGGCAACAGAAATCCATCATCTGTGAAAATTTCAGCTTTCTAGCTATAACGGTTCATGAGATACAGCCTGGTGACAGACAAACAGATGGACGGAGAGCGGAGTCAGTAATAGGGTCCCATTTTTACCCTTTGGGTACGGAACCCTATAAAAGTGACCTCGTGTAAAAAAACATTGGTACGTACCGAGCACCGCATAAACAAAGAGCACCGGATGCAAGCCGAATGCACCATAATATTATTATCAGCCTTAAAGGCTGGGCCACACATTGGCTATATGTTGGCTAAAAACTATGGTCTTGGTTCCAACACTCCAATGTGTGGATAATCACTCCAATCTTGGACTGATATTGGACGTGACCCGAACAATAATAATAGGCATGATGAATAAACAATATAATTAATCCGTCAGATAGACTATCAAAATATATTAGACATGTATTTTTTCATATGTTCATGATGACGATATAGTCCGACAAAGTTTTGCGTGACGTTACAAGTGCCACACAAATGTATAGACTTCTGTAAGAGAGGTGACGTCAGGACCTGCCACTCCCAAACTTTGACAAGTTTTATCTTTGTCATTGTTGTTTGATAAACAAAAAAAAAAAAAAATACGTGTCCAATATTTTTTGAAAATCTAACTCACGGATTAATTATAGCAATGATTTTTTACCCAGTCATCATGCCTATAGACTCTGATTGGCTATTCAATTCGTAGCCCAGCTTGGACACAAGTCACCCTCCAATGTGTGACTCCGCCATAAGACATCCATATTTCTACGGCTAGGAAAAGTGGACGTCTTTAGGCTGAAATTATGACAATAAGTAAGTAAGTTCGTATAGGCCGGGTGGCTAGCCCTGGTGTCAGAGTTTTTAGGCCGCCTGAAGGCCTCTGACATGGCTAAACGGTTGAAACAACCGGGGCCTACAATTTAACGTGTCATCCGAGCCACGGTAGCGCTCAGTTGGAAAATGCCACCCGCGGTCACCCATCCAAGTACTGACCGTGCGGAACGTTGCTTAATTTCGGTGATCGCTGACAATCACCTAGTCAAACTACGTTACGAGCGCTACAATTTGACATTTTATGACTATGATGATAAAACTTGTTAGTGCTACAGATTTTACAGTCATTTAGATCTTACTATAGTAGAGTGTATAATAAATAGTTCTGACCAAATCATATCTAAACAGCTCTGAAATAGTAATAAGCTATGTACTTATGTAAGTATATAAGAAATAGTAAATACTATTTTAATCAGAATTTCAAGCTGCCTCTCTCTATGAAAATTTCCTTTAAGCAATTTCAAGTGTGATTTTATCTGCTTGATTTAATGCGTTTCACTTAATTGAATTACATTTCACTCACGTTGTTTATTATGTACTCGAACAATGTTTGAATGTAATTATCTATAATCAAAATCTCTTTTGCTTCCTCAGAGAGAATGCGAATATTCTTTACTTACGTATGCATATTATACTATTTATAACATGTAGAGTATGTGTTTCCTTCGATTTTGTTTACACTGTATATTTTTGTTTTATTATTACTTACTCTATGTTCTAATATGGGTTACTCTGAGATATTATTATATTCATTGTATGAATATGTACATTTCACCGTGGGAATAATATTATATGAAAAAAAAAAAAGAATTTAATTGCTAGAACATAGTACAATGACGTCTTGCAAATAAAAAAAGTTTTCGGTTAATCAACTCGTAGTAATGCCATAGAGTTGTTGCAAGCTTACATATTTAGGTATTTTTTATGTTATAAACGTTTATAGAACATGTATATTTTGATACATTAGACTTACAGCAATGCGGTAATGCGGCAATAGTTATAGGTACCGTGTAGGTACATGTACTCGGGTTCTAAAGTTCTTTTTAGGGTTCCGTACCCAAAGGGAAAAACGGGACCCTATTACTAAGACTTCGATGTACGTCTGTCCGTCTGTCTGTCTGTCACCGGGCTGTATCTCATGAACCATGATAGCTAGGCAGCTGAAATTTTCACAGATGATGTATTTATGTTGCTGCTATAATAACAAACACTAAAAATAAAATAAATATTTCAGGGGGGCTCCCATACAACAAACCTGAATTTTTAGACGTTTTTCCCTCTATATTAATAATGGTAATAGGTAGATGCTTGAAATTTTCACAGAATGTTTAGTTTTATATTCACTTCAATAATAAATAATAAAATTACAATAAAATAAATATTTAAGGAACGAAGGGTTCCGTACTGTATGGGGCCCCCCCCATACAGTACGGAACCCTTCGTGCGCGAGTCCTACTCGTACTTGGCCGATTATTTTAAAAAAATAAAATATTATTCTGCATACAACCATGATTTATAAGTTACTTATACAAATACAAATGTACTTATAAAATAATAAACCGCATTATTAAGATACTAACTAGCTTATTTTCGGATAACTTTAAAAAAAGAAATACAGGTTTTGTAGACTAATATTTATTATGTTCATTATGTTCATTATTCAATTGTCAGAAGACAAAAAATCTGTGGGTCCTTTTAAAAGCACACCGTTGTCTGTAAATATGCTAGCTCCAGTGAGACTTCTACCTGTATCACTTACAACAAAAGCAGCCAAGTCTGCAATTTCTTCAGCATCTGCTACTCTATCCAACAATGTGTTTTTCTTCATCACTTCCCAAACGGAACTAGTAGTATTGGCATCTAGTTCATATCCATCAAGTATATTAGTCTTCACGGGTCCTGGATTAAGACTGTTCACTCTTACTCCGTATGGCGCAAGTTCCAAGGCGAGGCTTCGTGTGAAATGATCCAACGCAGCCTTCGATACACAATACGCGAATGTATTTTTCAAAACCATCTTAGAAGCCACGCTTGATATGTTCACAATGTTTCCTTTACTCTCCACAATATGTTTCGCTGCAAGATGCGTCAGTTGTACTGCCGAGTGAAGATTTGTAGCCATGATTTTGTCAAACATCACCATAGCATTGTTTTCTAAAATGCTTATAGCACCACTGACTCCAGCATTGTTGACCAAGATGTCAAGTTTTCCAAAGTATCCAATGGTTTCTGTGATGATATTTATCGCTTCATATTCTTTCGTAATGTCTGCGGCGATAGTCAGAGGTTTCGTGCCAACTTTCTCGCAGGCGTCAGAAACATTCTTCAGTTTGTCTTTGTTTCTACCGACGATGGCAACTTTGGCACCCTCTTTAGTGAACTTGATGGCTATAGCAGCACCGATACCAGAGCTGCTGCCGGTTACCAGTGCCACTTTATTTTTAAGGCTCATGTTGCGTGATCTCGTTAACACACAATTTGGTAATGATAGAGTTCTATATGTATTGTTTTTATAGAATTTGATATTATCTTATCATTATGTATGTGCTCTTATATCTACTGATAGTCTGATTGAGTTCAATATGAAAATTTCGGTTAAATCTATACTATATTACGTACCTCATTAATACCACACAACGTGAAGTTGTTATTGTTGCAGTTTAGTGTTATCTATTTAATTTAGATTAGGAAAAATAGGCCACATTAAGTCAATATAGAGGTTCTGTACCTTAAAAAGAAAAATTAGATGGGATCACTTTGTTGTCCGTCAGTCTGACAGTCTGTCAAGACCTATCTCTAGAACTCGTAAAACAAAACAAAACCGCAAAGTTATCTTGGTAATCACCTATTTCACGTACTACAATCAGGATTACAAACTTATTTATGTAGGTACTAAAATACGAAAACTAGACCAAAATAAAAGTATGTTTTATTTTTTCCTTGCTATTTAAGCTAAATGTTAACGGTCATCAAAATTACAAGCTTGTATGTCTGCTAGAAGTACCTTAGAATTATGATGATCGTTGAGTGAGTGAGTGTACATATGAGTATGTCAGTGACCTAATCAAAGAACTTTGACTAGCGATAACTCTTAAATAACTGGTTCGATTTGCATTACATTTTTAGATATTCTTTGTTATAAGACACTTTCTTGATGGTAAAAAAATCAGACGTCTAGCTTTATCAAGACCAAAGTTACAGGGGGTTGAAAATGGCCTGAATGGCTTCGGGAAAAGTATGCTTACGGCTGTGCTCGACTTGTTTGGGTGCACTGCCGTGGACCCAGATTTCGACAATCACTAAGAAATCATAACCTATAGGGTAGTTCTCGGTGACTTAGAAGTATAAAAATCGGTAAAAATACAAGAAATGACGGTCCTAATTGTAATGTGATTTAACTGTATCATGTGGGTGGGGACTCATATGAAATAACTTCATGAACACAAACAAAAAACAGGTTTTTAATTATATTTACAATGTTCGACTTACTGTTTATGATGAAAATGTAAAAAAAAAAACAAATAAGTTTCCAGTTTCGTGAAATATTAGGAATTATTAGTGAACCTTCTGGTGGGCGATCCTGACTCGCACTTGTTCAGTTTTCTCCTTCCAATATACTTGGCGTTATTGCATATCGAGACAATTCTTATAAAAGAAAGCAAACGATGTTTTGCTATTTAAAAAATCTGGAGAGGGCCACTCTTATCAATAAGGACTATAACAATCGGAACTGTAATTGCATTGTTATGGTCTTTAGAAACTATTTTTTTAAGATACAATTTTTTTTGAATGTTGTACTTACTATTTGTGTTTTATTTTAACCCTATCGCCATATAACTCTAAAAATATTCTAAAACTTATAAAAGCGATATATTATCTAAAATTAAGCCACTAAGCGATAGACGTTCCTCATACGCGCACGAAAATGAGTCTCTCTAATAAAGTTACCATAGTGACTGGTGCTAGCTCAGGCATTGGAGCCGCCATTGCTATTAAATTCACTGAAGAAGGTGCAAGAGTGGCTATCATCGGCAGAAATGAAACCAAACTAAAAAATGTCTCCGAACTTTGCCAAAAAAACGGCAGCAAACCTCTAACTATCGTCGCAGACGTATCAAAGGACGCTGATGCGAAAAGAATTGTGACAGAGACAATTAACTTCTTCGGTCGCCTCGACATTTTAGTCAATAACGCTGGCATTGGTAACACAGCCAGCATTCTTGATGAAAATGCAATGGACGTATACAACAAAGTGATCAACACAAATCTACGTTCAGCAGTTTACTTGACGCATCTTGCTGCAAAACATATTGTGGAAAGTAAAGGAAATATTATTAACGTATCCAGCATTGCAGCTCAGATGGTAATCTCAAAATCATCATTTTCGTACGGGACTTCAAAAGCTGGCTTGGACCACTTCACAAGGAGTATCGCATATGAGCTTGGATCAAAAGGAGTAAGAGTAAATGTCATCAATCCTGGACCAGTGAAGACTGATATTCTCGTGAATATGGGGACCGACAGGGCTGCATCAGATTACACTTGGGATGCAGCAAAAAAAGCAACGTTGCTCGATAGAGTAGCTGATGCTGAAGAAATTGGAGACTTGGCAGTCTTTTTGGCAAGTGACAAGGCAAGAAGTATCACTGGGTCGTCCATAATAACTGATAATGGTACTATCCTTCTGGGCCCCATGGACAAGAATCTTTAATATTTTTCAGATGTTCTGTTTAAATTTAAATTTAAAAAATTATTATTCTTTACCTACCAACATATATTGGCTGTAGTTTTTCTATAACTTATTATAAAATTTATTGACATTAAATGGAATCTTAATCGCTTATCATTTCTATCGCTTTCTCAATTAGTACTAGTTGCGAAATTAAATTGAATTTAATTATAATTGGTAGGTAAACCTACCAATTATAATTAAATTCATGCCACAAATACTTAAATAAAATACCAAACTCCTGTACTAGAACAGGAAATATTAAAAGAGTTATAAAGCCCTGATTTTAGGTTTTGTATGTAAATTGTATGTAATGTAATCTAGATAGTTTTAGCTATGTTTTAGCTATAAGTACATATTTCAATATGACTGCCTCGGTGGCTCAGTGGTTAGTGACCCTGACTTCTGGGTCAAAGAGGTGTGGGTTCGATCCCCACCCAGGGCAAACATTTGTGTGATGAACATAGGTGTTTGTTCTGTGTCTGGGTGTTATTTAGGCACTATCTATATAAGTATGTATTTTAAAATATGTATATGTTGTAAATCAGTCTGGCAGCCATATTACAAGCTATGCTTAGTTTGGGGTCAGAGACCCTGTGTAACATATCCCCTAATTTTATTAATTTATTATTTATTTAATTTCATAGCTAAAACTATCTCGATTACATTCAGATACGAAGCAAAAGCTTGTTGAAAAACGGTGTCCGGAAAAATCTTCAACTTTGCACTCTTGTATAACAAATAACTATTTTATTTTCATTAAACAAACGGATATAATTTAAGATGGACAGATACATTTCAAATAAATTCCCTTTTGAGTAGAAAAATGAAAAAAAAGGTTAAATATAAAACAGAGTCATAAATCAACTTCACACACATTACCTACTAGTTAATATTTTTTGATCCAGACATCTGATAAGTATATTTTTTACAATACTCATGATTACTCTGTATTAGATATAGTAAAGTTATTTTAATCTGTTTGTTAAGATTATTCATTATAATCACTGTACCTAATTATATTATTATCATCGTAACAGATTAGATAAAAGCTTTTGCGATTAATATCCAACACGAGTATGTTGAGTCACTTGACCAACTGTACCAACCTTTTTTAAAATCTACTGCAGGACGTAGGCCTACCCACGAAGGGTGATTGGGCCATATCCACCACGCTGGCCCAGTGCGACTTGGTGAATTGACATTCGCCACCGAATTTCTTCTACGGACGTATTGCAGGTTACCTTATGATGTTTTCCTTCACCGAAAAGCCAGTGGTGTGAAACCCCGCACATAAATCCCGAAAATCTCATTGGTACGGAAACCGGGATTTGAACCCACGAGCTCACTATTTCAATGCCAGTGTCTTAGTTTAACTTGACTAAAGTAACTAGTTTACAATTTGATTCAACAGAAAACAGTGGGTTAGAATGCCATAGAATAATGAATGAAGAAAATCTAAAAAACTGTTCATTATAATACACTAGGCTTGCCGTGGGGTGCCGGCAGAGTAGAATAGCACCCCCCTCTTGTACCAGGTGTCGTAAAAGCCGACTGAGGTACTACGGAACCGATTGATGGCGGTAGAACCATCCTAATTTGGCGTAGCCTAAATGCCACAGACCAGTGTCGGGGAGCAGCGGCACTGGTGCGAGGAGCTACGTCCTGCGATCGCCAACACGCTTGCCCAGCGCGGCGATTATGGGCAACAACCCCCAATGAATTTAAGCCACACAAATAGGCCCCCAGTCCCCGGCGGCTCCGCTATCCCTGGCTCTGGTAGCGGCCACGGTAACGGCGGAGAGGGGGGTGCGAAGAATCTCCGGCAGACGCCCCGCTACCACCCCCAACGGAAACTGGCCCTGGTGACACACAATATACGCACTTTGAGGACAGATGAAAAGATTGTTGAGCTGGAAGAGGAGATGAGTAGGTTGCGCTGGGATATTTTGGGGTTATCTGAAGTCCGAAGAGAGGGTGAGGACACGATAACTCTGAAATCGGGCAACCTATTCTACTACCGGGAAGGCGACCAAAAGTCCCAAGGTGGTGTCGGGTTTCTCGTCCACAAGTCCCTCACTAACAACATCGTAACCATCGACAGTGTTTCGAGCAGGGTCGTATACCTAATACTCAGAATATCCAAAAGATATTCGCTGAAGGTCATTCAGGTATACGCACCGACCTCGGCACACCCAGATGATGAAGTGGAGACTATGTATGAGGACATAAGTCGGGCCATACATATGTCTGAGACCCACTTTACTGTTGTTATGGGGGATTTTAACGCAAAGATAGGCAAGAAAATTGATGATGAGCTGAAAGTGGGGCAATTTGGGTACGGGCAACGGAACTCAAGAGGTCAGAGGCTGGCTGAATTTCTGGAGAGAGAGGAACTCTTTATGATGAACTCTTTCTTCCAGAAGCCGCCTCATAGGAAATGGACCTGGATAAGTCCCGATGGTTCCACGAGAAATGAGATAGACTTCATTATGACCAACAAGAGACGAATATTCGATGATGTCTCCGTGATCAACCGGGTGAAAACCGGTAGTGATCACAGATTGGTAAGAGGCACATTGAATGTGAACGTTAGACTTGAAAGGTCTCGTCTGATGAAGTCTACGCTCCGGCCTACTCTCGCCCACATCCAAAACCCCGAAAGCTTTCAGCTAGAGCTCTCAAATAGTTTTGCTTGCCTAGAGAATCTTGCGTCGGTGGATGAGATCAATAACAGGCTCGTAGAAACTGTCCAGACGGTGGGTTCTAAGTTTTTTAGACCACGCCGTTCAAATAAAACCCAGAAACTATCCGATCACACTTCAGACCTCATGGCTGAACGACGTTTGTTAAGACTGCAGTCTACTAGGGACGCTGCGTCATATAGGCAGCTTAATAGACAAATTTCTAAATCCTTGCGGCGTGATATACGTCTCTTTAAAACCAAACAAATTAAAGAGACTATCGAGCGAAACAAAGGCTCTAAAGTGTTTGCAAGGAGTTTGTCTATTGGGCAAAGCCAGCTGACAAAGCTAAAGAGAGAGGACGGCAGTATGACGTCGACCAAGGCAGAGGTATTAGAGGAGATCGAAGGGTTCTATGGACAGTTATACGCTTCGGTAGCTAAGCCTGTTGACAGCACGGCTAAAGACCCGAGAGCCAAGCTGACTCGACACTTCACCGAAGACATCCCGGACATCAGCCAGTACGAGATTAGAATGGCCTTGAATCAGCTTAAGAACAACAAGGCACCGGGTGATGACGGAATCACTTCAGAGCTTCTGAAAGCGGGTGGTAAACCGGTACTTAAAGTCCTTCAGAAGCTTTTCAACACCGTCGTCCTCGAGGGCATAACGCCGGAAGCATGGAACAGAAGCGTGGTGGTGCTATTCTTTAAAAAAGGTGACAACACCTTATTGAAGAATTACAGACCCATCTCGCTTCTGAGCCATGTTTATAAGCTGTTTTCAAGGGTCATTACGAATCGTCTCGAGCGCAGGCTTGATGAATTCCAGCCTTCCGAACAAGCCGGCTTCCGAAAAGGCTTTAGCACCATGGACCACATCCATACGCTGCGGCAAGTTATACAGAAGACTGAAGAGTATAACTTGCCACTTTGCTTAGCGTTTGTGGACTATGAGAAAGCCTTTGATTCGGTCGAGACATGGGCTGTGCTTGAGTCTCTTCAGCGATGCCGTATTGACTATCGGTATATCGAAGTGTTGAAGTGTTTGTATAATAACGCCACTATGTCGGTCCGAGTACAGGAAGAGAGCTCGAAGGCGATCCCTTTGAAAAGAGGCGTCAGACAGGGAGATGTGATATCTCCGAAACTGTTTACTGCCACTTTGGAGAACGCCTTTAAGCTCCTGGAATGGAAAGGATTTGGCATCAACATCAATGGCGAATACATCACTCACCTTCGGTTTGCCGACGATATCGTGGTCATGGCGAAATCGATGGAAGAGCTCAGCACGATGCTCGAAGGCCTCAATCGAGTTTCTCAACAGGTGGGTCTCAAAATGAACATGGATAAAACAAAAGTCATGTGTAATGCCCATGTCGTACCCACCCCAATATCTGTTGAGAGCTCGGTTCTTGAAGTTGTTGACTCGTACGTCTACCTAGGACAAGTAGTCCAGCTAGGTAAGTCCAACTTCAAGAAAGAGGTCAATCGCCGAATCCAACTCGGTTGGGCAGCCTTCGGAAAACTGCGTGACGTCTTTTCATCTGATATACCTCAGTGCCTCAAGACGAAAGTTTTCGATAGTTGTGTGTTGCCAGTGATGACATATGGAACTGAAACGTGGTCTTTTACTGTGGGCCTTATGAATAAGCTCAGGATAGCCCAACGTGCTATGGAGAGGGCTATGCTCGGCGTCTCTCTGCGAGATCGAATCAGAAATGAGGAGATCCGCAGACGAACCAAAGTTACCGACATAGCCCAGCGGATTAGCAAATTAAAGTGGCAATGGGCAGGGCACATAGTTCGGAGAACGGATGGCCGATGGGGCAGTAAAGTTCTCGAATGGAGACCACGGACCAGCAAGCGCAGCGTAGGACGTCCACCGACTAGGTGGACTGACGATATAATAAAGATCGCAGGAACGCGCTGGATGCAGGCCGCTTCCAACCGGCCTTATTGGAAATCCATTGGGGAGGCCTATGTCCAGCAGTGGACGTCTTACGGCTGATGGATGGATAATACACTAGGCACTTGGGTCAGTAGCAAGGGCGTAGCCAGTACGATGCTGCGATTAGTTAGCATTCCTGCTAGAATCCTTGCTTGTACCTTTCTTAGCCCTTGGTAAACTATTGCCTTTTCGCCCTGCATTGGACAGTTTGGGTTTGCCTATTGCTGTGCACCGATTTCCTATCATGAGAAGTGTTAGGTCACAGTTCTTCCTAGGCAAACTCAGGCATAAAGTTTTAACTTTTATTGCTTATACTACTTACCCTAAAACAATTCACTCTATAAAATGTTGACTTCATTTTGAATTAGTTTAACTACTCGTACCTAAGTAGCTCTGTTGTATTCTAGCAATATTTTGAACACGGTCTCTCTCTAGGAAGGTTAAAAAGTTAAAACACATAGTAAACACGCCAACGCATTTTATTCTAAATTCTGATGGAAAATAAAATAAATGTTGTGAACATTACCTATGTTTATTGATACATAAGTAATGTATCTGCTGGTACTTATCCTTCTGCAGGCTTTATATTTCGAGGGCCTTTCAAAAGAGAACCGTTGTCTGAAAATAATATTGCTCCAGTAATACTTCTCCCTGAATTGCTTACTGTAAAAGCAACCAAATCTGCAATTTCCTCAGGATCTGCCACTCTATCTAACAATGTTAAATTCTTCATTGCCTCCCACATGCCATCTTTTGCTTTAGCGTCTAAATCTATTCCATCGAGTATGTCAGTTCTCACGGGTCCTGGATTAACACTGTTCACTCTCACTCCTTTTGGGGAGAGTTCCAATGCAATGCTCCTTGTAAAATGATCTAATGCAGCTTTGGATACACTGTAGGCGGAAAAATTGGGTGATACCATTGTGGAAGCAATGCTCGATATGTTTACGATGTTTCCCTTACTTTCCACCAGATGTTTAGCTGCTAGATGCGTAAGGCGCACGGCTGAGTGTAAATTAGTAGACATTATTCGGTCGAAAACTTCCATTGCATTGTTGTCTAATATGCTTGAAGATCCACCGATTCCAGCATTGTTGATTAGGATATCAAGTTTTCCAAAGTATCCAATTGTTTCTGTGATGATATTTATTGCTTCATATTCTTTTGTGATATCAGCGGCGATGGTCAACGGTTTTTTGCCGACTTTTTCACAGGCATTAGAAACATTCTTCAGCTTGTCTTTGTTTCTTCCGATGATGGCAACTTTTGCACCCTCTTGAGTAAACTTGATGGCTATTGCAGCTCCGATACCAGAACCGCCCCCAGTTACTATAGCTACTTTATTTTTCAAACTCATTTCGTGTGCTCTTGACAATAAGCGACTGAAAAATGATCGGCTGCGATAAAATATAATATTATCGTTAGTTGCGTAATCAATTTGCCGATATAACTTTATATCAATAAAATAATGATAATACTAAAACGAATACCGAGAAAATATTAAATCTGTATCACATGCATAACCTGTATTTGCAATGCAATGCAATATATTTATTGCAGAATTATACTATCTTTGCAGATAATACAAAAACTAAAATTTCTTATCAAAAAACAAATCATCTAAACCAATCTATTATATAAAAGGCTTCCCTGAGTGACTGACTGACATACAGCCTACAGCCCAAACCGCTAAAGATAGGAACATGAAATTTGGAACAAAGATAGATTGGACCACGTAATGTAGCACTAAGGACGGAATTTTGAAAAATCGACCTCTAAAGGGGTAAAACGGGCCCTTTTCGTTTGTATGTAACTTTTTATTCCCTTTACCGATTGACTTGACTTTAAACTTTGTATACATGCTACTCAAACAAAATAAAAGTTACGTTTGTTCCTGTTATTCCGAATATTCCTTATCTAAGGGGTCAAATTGGGTTCCAAAGTTAGTGAAAAAAGCGTCTATTACATCCAACGAGCTGAACGGTTATGGATGAAATCTAGTATGGAGGAAGCACACAACATGTTTCAACACATGAACTATTATTATCCCGGAAATTCTATGGGGATCCTTAGGGATAGCCAAAATTAATCAGTTTAGGCTACAACCCAATCCGCTAAAGATAGAGACTTGAAATTGCGAACATAGGTACAATGTACAACGTAATGAAGCACAAAGGACGAAAATTTCGAAAAATCGACCTCTAACGGCGTAAAACGGGCCCTTTTCGTTTGCATTTAATTTTTGATTACCTTTACCGATTGACTTAAAACTTTGTATATATGCTTTACAAAGAAAATAAAAGTTACAATTCTTCCTGTTTTTCCGAATTTTCCTTATCTAAGGGGTCAGATAAGTTCCCAAAGTTGGTGAAAAAAGCATCAATAATTACATCAGACGAGCTGAATGGTTATAAATGAAATCTGGTAGGTATGTAGGAAGCACACATGTTTGAATACAGAAACTATTTTATCCCGGGAAATCTATAGGGATTCTTAGCAATAGCCAAAATAATCAATTATAAGGCTAAGATAAAAGGGGTAAATGAATTCTAACGAAATTTGGTACGACGCTAGACAATAACACAAATTACCACTTGGGGTACTGCTATCCCGGAAAATTTCAGTGGGTCCTTCAGGATATCAATTTCCTAAAAAAAGTACTAAATGACTGTTCAAAAACCGATGCAATATTGTTTGAAAATAGCCCACCCTTTTAACTAAGATATGACTATTAACGTCCTGGGAAAAGTCCCGGATTCCTTGTCTAACGCTAGACCAAACATCCTATATTAGCGTGAAATATGACTTGATCGCGTTTTTTTTTTTAAAAATAGTGAAAAATCTAGAATTAAATTGAGATAACTTAGATCCTTCAATGGGGGCAAAATGGGCCCCTAATAGTTTGTGAACGATTTTATTTTGTGAGCCAATAGACTTGAACTTAGGGTACATACGGATCAATAACTACTTACTTTACTAAGGGAACTACCCTGAAAAAGCGAAAATTACCTATTCTTTACATTTTGTCGCGGGTCGATGAATTTTCTGTGTTGAACAGCTAATTTTATTTACGTGATTTCTGGGTTGGTACCATAGTAAAAGTTAGTCAAATGATGAGTATAATGGAATCCTAGAACATGCCTGTCGTCTAGATGTAGGTGCGCTATGTATTTTTCAAATAAAATGTACCTTCTTGTGTGCTACTTTTTCGTCTGTACTTGGTCAGAGAATGTCTGAAAGTCCTACAAGTGTCTCGATCACTTTTGACCGCGTAAACGGTTTTGGGCGAGATTGTCATTGGGTTCAGAATAATCGAAATTAAATTTCTAATGACTTAATGAAACATGATGAATACCTGTACTGGCCTTTTTTAGGGTTCCGTACCCAAAGGGTAAAAACGGGACCCTATTACTAAGACTTCGATGTCTGTCTGTCTGTCACCGGGCTGTATGTCATAAACCGTGATAGCTGGGCAGCTGAAATTTTCACAAATGATGTATTTCTGTTGTCGCTATAACAAAAAATACTAAAAATGGAATAAAATAAATATTTATGGGACACACAACAAACGTGATTTTTAGGAGTTTTTTGCTCGCTATTAATAACGGCAAGAGGAATGGGCTCCCATACGGTACGGAACCCTTCGTGCGCGAGTCCGACTCGCACTTAGCCGATTTTTAATAGTCCACCACTGAACGTAGGCCTACCCACGAAAGGTGATTAAGCCATATCCACCACGCTGGCCGAGCGCGGGTTGCTGAGTTCACATACGACATCGATTTTTCTCTAAGGACGTGCATGCAGTGCGTGCATAATTATGCAGGTTGCTTCAATGAAAAGCCAGTAGTATGAAATTCCGTACATAAGTTTCAAAGAGCTCAGTGGTCTGACCAGGATTAGGACCTTACGATTGTAATGTAGACCATGACATGCGAATGTAGTTGGATAAAATTTGGTATACGAGTGGGAAACTACATTGGTCAACTCATGATCGAGCAATATATCGAAAAATATTCTTTTCTCGATATAAAAATTCAGTAGGTATATTAAAATATAACTTTATTAAGTATTTATTTTATGACAAGTTATAAAATAACGCGGTCCCAACCGTAGGCTATTTAAGTCAAAGAACATTTACTGTTGAACTGTGTTACATAGAGATCTTACTACTAATCACAAAAATATTGAATTATCAGTTAAGTCCAATATGGCCATAAAATAATCATTAGAACATGAAAAAATTATACAATAATTATTATTAAATTTAATTCGAATGTTTTGCAATTTATCATCTAAAACTTGTCGTACTCCATAATAAGCTTTAGACACAAGTCAATTTAAGCAAATACTGAGAAAAAGCAGGCCAATCCGTGGGCTAATTATTATCCTTGCAAGTAATACGACAACGTAAGCTAAACAAAGAGCTATTATTTTAAGCAAAAAAAAGTACTAAGACAACGCAGGCCAAACTGTGGGAAATTACCATTTAAAGTAAGTACTAAGAAAATGCGGACCAAACCGCGCGCCATCATCATTTTGAGCAAATACTATAACGACGCGGGCAAGACCATGGGCTATTATCATTGCAAGCAATACGACAACGCAAGCCATACAGCAGGCTATTGTAATTTTAAGCAAGTACTTAGACAACGCGAGCCAAGCTACGAACTATAAATTACCATATTAAGCAAGTACTAAGAATGCGCAGGCCAAACCGCGACCTATTATCATTCTAGCTAAACACTGGGACAATTAAGGCCAAACTGTAGGCAATGCCTATTACTTGAAAAGATAATGCCTACTAAGCATTATCTTTTCATGTAATACGTAATACGACAATGCAGGCGAAACCTCGAACTATTATTATTATTTTAAGCAAGTGCCAAGACAACGCGGGCCAAACTTTGGCTTATTATCATTTTAAGCAGTTATTCAAACAAAGCGGCCAGACCGTGGGCTATTATCATTGCAAGTAATACGACAACGCATGCCAAACGGTAGGCTATTATAATTTTGAGGAAGTATTAAGACAACGCAGGCTAAGCTGCGTGCTATAAATTACCATCTTAAGCGAGTACTAAGAATACGCAGGCCAAACCGCGACCTATTATCATTTTAGCCAAATACTAAGATAATTCAGGCCAAACCATAGGCATTATCTTTGCAAGTAATACGTTATAAGATAATGCTTTGCTAAACCACGACCTATTATTATTTTAAGCAAGTGCCATGACAACGCAGGCCAACCGGCAGCCTTTTATAATTTTAAGCAAGTACTAAGACAAACGCGGGTCAAACCACGGGCTATTTTCATAAGCAAGTACCTGTCTACTAAGACAACGCGGGCGAAGCCGCGGTTTTTAAGCTAGTATTATAAAGAGGAAATATACATCTATACCAATATTATAAAGAAGAAAGATTTGATTGTTTGTTTGCGTCGAATAGGCTCCAAAACCACTGAACCGATTTGAAAAATTCTTTTACAATTTTGAACCTAGGCTATATTTAAAAAAAAATAGGGATACTTACAACTCGTATTTGTCTTCTGTAGCCAATCATACCCGGGCTAAGCCGGGACGGGCAGCTAGTGTTATAAAGATTCATCATTGGTATGAGATAGGAGTCTCAAAAATACAGTTGCTTTAGTGACTAGCGCCAGTTCAGGCATTGGGGCTGCGATTACATTCACGCAAGAGTCGCGATCGTTGGTAGTAATGAAATCAAGTTGAGAAATATGTCAGAAGTCTATAACAGCCCAGCAGCAAACCACTTACTATTATTGCTGATGTCTCGAAAGCGCTGATGCTAAAAAGATCGTCGATGAAACAATCAAATTCTTCGGCTGCTTCTACATTTTTAACCGACTTCTAAACAGGAGGAGGTTCTATGATCGTCTGTATGTATTTTTTGTGCATGTTCATCAATAATTATCGAACTAAAAAAGAATTTATCGATTCTCGAAATTATAATTTCGCCAATTGTGAACCGAATCAAAAAATCTTTTTCAGTTCGAAAAGGATATATTCCCGAGGTGGTCCCAATTAAATTTCAAAGAAATCTACTGAGCCGTTTTTGAAGAATCAGCAATAATATAAACAATTCGAGCGAAATATTCTAATTTTGTTTGGTTTTGCCACTTTTTGCGAAAAATAATTATAGTCAATAACGCTGGCATTAGTTACCAGCAGTTTTATTCCACACGGCTGCTGCGTTGCCAGTTCTTTTTTTTTAGAAAATAAGTGAAATCCAGCAAAAACATTTTCATGTGAAAAATAGCCAAGACGAGACAAAAGTTTGCACTATCAAAAAGTAGTAAGATCTTATGAAGAGCCAAGTTGTAACTCCACACGCCTTAACTCTACAAGTCTTTCTTCACTAACTCTACACTTTAGTCTATATACGCGGCTTGGCTGTTTCACTAACTTCACGTGGGCGCAAAGTAAAGATTAATTATTAACTGATCATTAATTCTGTTATACAAATAGTTCTTGTTGTACGAAACGGCCAAGTCACATAAAATATTGACTACTAGATTTTGCCCGCGGCTTCGCCCGCATGATATTTCGAGGCCCTACCTTGCCACCCTTATTAAAGGAGGTGGAAAATAAAAATAAAATCGATTTGACATTTGTTTGATTTGACAGTTCATTTTTGGCATTTCTTGGAGCGCACGCTAGAATAGCTCGCAGATGGCAGAATTTTTCCTACATATTTAACACTTATTGTTATAATTTGGAAAATTTACGCAATATCATTATAATTTATAGCCTCTGTGTTATTCTGTTGTAATAAGCTTTATAATTGCAAAGTTTCATCTCAATCCGTTCCGTAGTTTTTGCGTGAAAGAGTAACAAACATCCTTACAAACTTTCACGTTTATAATATTAGTAGGAAGATGTAGAGTTTGTGAAGTAAGGACTTGTATAGTTAAGGCGTGTAGAGTTAGAAGCTTGGCTCTACATGAGATCTGATAACATTTTGATAGTGTGAACTGTGGTCTTGTCATGACTACATTTCACATGAAAATGTTTTTTTTGGATAAACAACCAGTTCAATCACTGTGTCAATAAACACGGAGCCTGTTTCAACGAGCGAGTAAGAAAGGCTTTGTCGCCGTTTCGCCCCGCAAGCTGTCCGGCCCGCGGGGCGAATGGGCAAATAAATTGATAATACATCAATAACAGATTTCGCTACTTTCGATTAATTCCAGACAATTTTATCAAGATAATAAAAGCTATGAAATCCTTATCCTTATCCTTACTATCCTTACTTCCTTACTATATATATATACGAAAGTAACTCTGTCTGTCTATCTGTCTGTCTGTCGCGCTTTAACGCCAAAACTACTGAACCGATTTCAATGAAATTTGGTACACAGATAGTCTAGAGCCTGAGAAAGGACATAGGCTACTTTTTGATTCGAAACAATAGTTTTAAAGGGTTGAAAAGGGGGGATGAAAACGCATTGGATTGGAAAGAATCTTAGAAGATAAAACTTATTTTCTACCATGACACATGGTAATTTGCATCTTGACTTTCCAAATTATCTCTATGCCCAATGCCCATTCAAGACTGCTCAAGTTGCAAATGTCAAAGTCAGGTAACATGTATTTTTTCATTTTAATTACGTAGTTTTCATTCCAATAGGTATGCCTAGAAAACGCAAATCGAATCTAGCGCGTAGTTCTCGCGCAAAGAAAATTGCTAGAAGCCAAGAGTCTGAACTCTCAGCACACTCAAACGCATTTGACATTAGATGCCGAGCGCCACGCATCTCAAAGAGCTGCTGAGACTCAAGAGCAAAACCAAGCGCGTCGAATTTTAGATGCTGAGCGTCACGCAGCTCAGAGAGCTGCTGAGACTGAAGTTGAAAGTCAAGCGCGGCGACTTTTAGATGCCGAGCATAACGCAGCGCAAAGAACTGCTGAGACTCAAGAGCAAAACCAAGCGCGTCGAATTTTAGATGCTAAGCGTTAGACGTTAAGCGAAAAATTGCATAGTTCCTGTAGGACAGGACAAAAACTATCGAAAGCGAAACTGTCGCCACTATCACAAAGACGTTACGTTAGAGATTAACGAAAGGTCACAGCGAAACGTAATTAGATGACAGGTGACATTGTCTGCAGAGTTTTATAAATCACAGGTAGCATGGCAAGGGTACAAATTGTTTTTCCACCATTATATCCCCCTGAAGAGGAAATAAAGTATGGATTACACCTGACAATTGACATTAAAATTGGATAAAATGTTTTTTTCCCTCTGCATGCTACATGTTACTATGACGTTTAACACCAGGCCGTCATTTTGTCTGACAATAAAAAATATTTTTAAATCTTCTATCATTAGAGGTTTAACATGTTTCTTTATTCTAACCTTTATGGTACAGAATCATCATACCTACTTTAATATTATCAATCCGAAAAGTTTGTTGGTTTGTTCCTCTTTGACGCAGCAACGGAGCAAAAGATTGACTTGATTTTTGGTATGGATACCTATGGTTTAAAAGACAGAGAGTGATAATAGGATACTTTTTTATCCCGAGAAAATTCGTGATTCCCATGGGATAAGACAATAACTGTTTCTCAGCAATGGAGCAACGGATTGACTTGATTTTTGGGGTGGGCATAGTTTGGAAGACGGAAAGTGACATAGGATACTTTTCATCCCGAAAAAATTGGTTCCCGTAGGATAAGACAATAACTTTTTCTCAGCAACGGAGCAACGGATTGCCTTGGCTTATTGCATGAATATAGTTTGAAAGACGAAAAGTCACATAGGCCACTTTTTATCCCAAAAACTTTAACAGTTCCCGTAGGATAGGATAAAAACTAAGTGAGCGGGCCGCGGTAGCAGCCGTCTAAGCGCCAGAAATAACCTGTCAGTTCAAGTTTACGACGTTCCTACATTTTTCGCACTCCTTCGCGGCACTCAACAGCGCTAGCCCAGACTCGGGCTCCATAACGGAGCTTGCGCTCCCGCCATAATGACGGAGTGTTTCGGAGCACAAGACACATCGTTATCCACCACTCGGGACTAACCAGCACTGAGCGTCGGGCAGCATTCCAACGCCCTGGTCCCAGTGCAACGGGTCAGTCATAGTAGCCCAGCGCCTGCCTCTTCAACTGCAGAGGGCAGTGAGATCAGCCATCGCGGTACCAACACTTCTCTTCCCCTGCAGCCCTACTGCGTGTGCCAACAGGTTGACGGCCTAGCGGAAGGTAGGGTAGGTGGCGGCACCCACACCATCAGTTCCATCCCACAGCGGCCCCTTATCCTCGGCTGCAGCGTCGCAAGAGCGGCACTGCAGCCTGCCTCAGATGCAACACTCCTCATAAGGCACGCAACCTACCGGCCATCCTCTCAGCTGCTTTAGAAGCGGCTGAACCTCGAGTGCCAGCCTCTAAGCTGCCTTGGAGGAAAAGACCCAAAGAAGAGGGAGACTTCGAGCACCGCCTTTTCAGCTGCCTTAGACCTCCCCCGCCACGACAAGGCGGGAATAAACGGGAGGGTTGTATAAACACTCCAACCGTAACTTAACCAACAAAAGCATATTAGCCAAAATCAAAATATAACGCGGGAGAAGCCGCAAGGAAAAGCTAGTATATATATAAAATACTCCTATTGTTCCTTATTCGTAGCTCTTAACAGATTATAACATTACTGTTTATCTGTATATTTATCTAACCAAAACCACTGACCGCGATAAGTTTAATAACGATATTTTTTTCCCTAATGTTGGTCGAGTGCTAATTACCTATTCAACTTTGATCATTAGATATATTATCTATAAATATCAATCAATTGATTGTGCTTATCTAAAATTAATTTATTGTGTCGTGAGCTAGTGTAAGGTACGCACGAAAATGAGTCTCGCAAATAAAGTCGCTTTAGTGACTGGAGCCAGTTCCGGTATCGGAGCTGCCATCGCCATCAAATTTTCTGAGGAAGGTGCCAGAGTCGCCATCGTCGGCAGAAATGAAAGTAAGCTTAAAACTGTCTCAGAAATCTGCGAGAAACGTGGCAGCAAACCACTCACTATCATCGCAGATGTCGCTAAAGAGGCCGATCTAAAGAAAATCATCACCGATACAATCAATTTTTTTGGACGTCTCGATATTTTGGTGAACAATGCTGGTATTGCTGATTCTTCAAGTATACTGGATGAGAAAGCAATGACTGTTTACGACAAAGTGATTACTACAAACCTACGAGCGCCGGTGTACTTGACCCATCTTGCTGCTAAATATCTTGTAGAAAGTAAAGGGAATATCATCAATATATCGAGCGTTGCAGCGCAAAGTGTGATCTCCAAAGCATCATTTTCATACGGAACTTCAAAAGCGGGTTTGGATCATTTTACCAGAAGTATTGCTTATGAACTTGGGCCAAAAGGAGTAAGAGTAAATGCCATCAACCCTGGACCAGTCAAGACTGAAATTATTGAGAATTCTGGAGTTAACAAGGCTGTAGTTAATCACGTTTGGGATGTAATGAAGAAAGCAACAGTGCTTGATAGGATAGCTGATGCTGAAGAAATCGGAGATTTGGCAGCCTTTTTGGCGAGCGATAAAGCAAGAAGTATCACTGGATCAACTTTAGTAACTGATAATGGTGCTCTCATGTTAGGTCCATGGGACAAAGCGAGTAAATAATGTCAAACGTGCAGAAGATAAAATGTTTCCAGAAAAAGCTGCAAAGTTTTTAATTTTACCTAAGCATCACTGTGTTTAAATCTCACTTTACCTGTTAGTAAAATTAGATACAAAAGTTTTACTTGTTAATAATTTTTCCTGCATAAAACTGTGATTTCATTTTGTCTAAAACCGTTATGTTTAGGTTTATGATATACTTTGGGTATCCAATGATAAGAACGTTATACTTAATGTCAGTTATTCGGAAATTCCGACATGAATAACAATAATTATAAAGTCCTCAAAGTAAATAATCCCCAGATTCGATTAATAATTGCGTTTTGCACGTACATTGCGTTGCTTTGCATATTTTTTGTTCTATTATTATTATTTATTAAACTCCGTTGTTCTCAGCACTAACAGCGTGAGGCAAAGCATCTATAAAATTGTTTTGACTTTTAAAATCCTAGTGTAGCCACGCTATACTCGTAAATAGCTGCAAGGTGGTGCCTCTAGGTTAAATGTAGGTATATTTGCCGTTCTGTCAGTAATTGGAAAGGCGCATTGGAAAACGCGATTTGCAGGCAATTTCAGTCATTTTTCAAGTCTTTTTTCACGTTCCGCTTTGATAGGATTGGCAGATTCCCTGGAAAGTTCCAATTGAAATACGATTTTTGGTATTGGAGAAACAATAGCGATATTGTGTTTTAAAAATGCTCGTAAATCGAAGGACGTAAAAATTGGGTTATGGAATTGTTATTCATTCGTGTTGTCACAATATGAACCAGGCTCGGTATTATTGTTTCGTCTGAATTTTATTGTCCTACATTTTTTTCTTTGTAGCCTGCCAGTCTGATACCATTAAGCTTATAGACGACCCATTGACCAGGCTTGCGTGTTTACATTAAACAAAAAAAAGCCAAGTCGATGTTTGCTTGCTAAGATTTTTACCCATTGTTACTAAGATTAAGTTACAGACGAATGAAACAGTGTATTGTTTGAGCTTAGAATCCTTCACTGAAACTCGCGCTGTACCATACGGGAGTGCAAATCGTTTTTTTTAAATTGTTATAAATTAAAGGTGATTTAAAGATCATGAAAGACTAAATAGGCTACTCAAAAATAATATTATAGACATTTATTAAAATTCTAGGGGCGTATAGAATTTTTTCTGGTTAAATATGCGTACTAACGGCAAAAATAGCAACCATCAACCATAGTCGCCATAAATTAAATTATTTTATTGAGATAAAAACGCCTTCAAAAACATTTACATTCATCTCACATTAATTAGATCAGATTAAAAAACAAATACAATTACAAGTCATTAAATTAATTAAGAAGTCAATGGTAAATAAAATTAAAAATAACCAAATATGCTATGGTTGCATGTTTGCTGAATGCGATTATTGCCCGATGTTTACCAACTTGTTGATGAGCGGTTCTAAGGTACCATTACCTCAATTTAGTTTGCTACACATATATTTGATAATTTATTTTCTTTAAATGATATCATCGTAGTCGCAAATCCCAATATAAATACCTACTTTAGAGACACCTTTTTCTTCTCTACCTAAATATCATATTTATCATCATCATAATTATAAAGGAAGACGCCATCAGCCGCTTTGTGCGGCGTGCGACGACTGCGACACCTAAAGTCATCGTAGACTATAGGTAATCCAACAAAAACATTTTCATGTGAAATGAAACCAAGTCTAAATCACAGTTCCCACTATCAAAAAGTTGTCAGATCTCACGTAAAGCCAAGCTTCTAACTCTACACGCCTTACTCTACAAGTCCTTTGAAGTTTTTTGAATTAGATTTAGATTTATTTTAGTGTACCTCTAGAGTCCTCTTGTAAAGCCTTTAGTTATAAACAATATTGTTCAAATGTAATTTAAAAAAATAATTAAGTCTTAAAAAGCACAGACCCTGGAGTCTGTAGAGTGTAACATTTCAAATTTAAAAAAAAACATAATTAGAAAACGAGCCATTATAATCTTTGTACACTCAACACTGTGGCAGACTTTGAACCTTATTATGGTTTCTTAAAGAGAGGAACTGGCAGTCCTTACTGGAGTTGTACTATACAAGTATAAGATTTACGCACACTTGAGTTAAGCACGCATATTTAGTAGTTAGAACTCTTCCATATTGTTTTCAAACTATTTGTTTATTTTACCTCAACCGACACATCATCACTTACAGAGCTAAAGCACCTCTTCCTATTTCCTCACTCCTTAACCATATCCACCGTAACGGGCGGTTACCTTTTACTTGCCACAAAAAAGATTTGCTAGTTCTCGAGAAACAGCAAACTGAGAAGAAATAAACTCAAAGAAAAGTTCTTCACAATGAATTCAGAACAAGGTAGCAAGTACTCAGTAGGTAAATAAGGTAGCTTTTTCAGTCTGCCGCAGGAACCACCGTATTTACATAATAATAGATATTGAATTATGCATACAGAGGCGTTACGGGTTTCGAAAATATTAGGCACGGTAACGATGATGCACGGGTTACACTTCAATCTTGACACATTTGGGAAGAAGCATTTATCTTCCTTTCATATGGGGTCGCGTGTTCGTCACTTCTGATGATATATGATATGGAATCGTCGAAAAATAATTTCCGGAATACAGAATTCAGGGAGTCCTGTCATCATAACTTGGGTCTCTGATCAGGTCAGTCAGGAGGGAGAATTTGTTTTTCAAACTCGAATGCAATGGCATAAATGAAGTCGGTAAGATTTATTTAGAGATGTCTAGATAAACATTTATTTTGTTGTTTTATAGTTGTTTAACAAAGAGCGTTTTATCTACCTTTAAAAAGATCCGAACGGAAGGTCTTGAATAAATGTAGCTCTATCAACTTTCCCGCCGGCAAGAAACAAGAAAAATATTTATATAGGAGTTGAATATACATCCTAAATATATTTTATTTGAGTTTCCCCGTAACGTAACTCAAAGATAAGCAAAGAAAATCGGTAACCCGAAAAGGTCTCTAGCATAGAAGTTTCTATTTTATATAAAACTACCCAACCAAATCAAAGTTAAAGAATTTCACAACTAAGAAAGTAGTCTAAGAAACTACAGGCTTATCAAGAAATTTGTGGTAATTCAGGCCATCATTATGAACGACTATTACTATTGATCCGAACCGGGATTCGAGAAAAAAAATGTGTTCATAATTATATTTCATACATTTTATTGATTCCGAGTTGCGATTTTTTATGGTCTGAATCACCCCCTTTCGGCTTATTACAGGGCAAGCAGATAAGCCTATAGAGCGTGTCCGTGAATATAATGTTGGCCTCATGCAGGAGATACCTCTCTGTGAGATCGAATCAGGGATGAGGAGATCCGTAGCAGAACCGTCTAGTTTCTGCTACGGATACCGACATAACTCAGCAGATTGGCACGTCCAAATATCAGTGTGCAGGACACATAACAGGGAGCACCGATGACGGATGGGGTAGAATATTTCTCGAGTGGAGACCACGTACCGACAAGTGCATCATAGGATGACATCAGCATGACCGCAGATTCACATTAGATGCAAGCCGTTTTTGCAACCAAAGTTTTTCGTGACTAGCCATCGACGATACTCTAAAAACTATGATAGAGTAAACTACGCATCTTTATAAGTACTTTATACTCCTACTCAAGTAATACATCTTTCACTTCATTAATTACCTAGTCTTCAAGCTCTGTCTATTTTAGGATATATTTCATCATACACAACTTAATTTCTTTTATTTTCCTTCGTTTTACCCTTGTCAGACAAATCTGCAAGAGTAGGAATGCCAGAGCACCATTTGTGACCGATCCTTTATTTTTCTTTTAACAATCTTCATAAAACTTTAACGGCGGCTATAAGAACTTTTTGACCGAATCTTTGTAGCCGCAGTCCAATCTAAAGTATCCTCGTTTAATGTTTGGACAAAGTGCGGTCTAAACTCTCGATCGTCGGCTAAGCTGCAGTCCCTTGTTGATTTTATCCGTAAGGATGCTGTAGTTTATTTTAAGTCGGTGGAATTGAAATGGAATTTTATTTTTGTCTTGGTCAGTTTGTTCAGTAAGTTTATACAGTTGCAAAATACTGTTTTAATTTTAGCCGTCTAGACTTTAATACACTAAAAACTCATGTCTACTGTCACACTGGAGAAGCTAAGTAACCTAAATCAAAAGACATACCTCTACTAAAAAAAATAAAACAAAAGGTTTGGTTGCAGATTCTTGTAAAATTTCATCATAAAATAATGTTTCGGTTGTACCTATTTCAAAGTTTATATTAGTTATAAGTAGGTACGTATATTTACAATTCAGTAAAAAGAAATAACTATAATAAAATCGGCCAAGTGCAAATCGGACTCGCGCACGAAGCGTTCCGTACCGTATTAGGAGCCCCTTAATATTTTTGACCGACGAACCAAACCGGAGGAGGTACTCAATTCAACGCGTACAGTGCGACATAAAAGACTTGAAAATAAATGAGGTCGCCACTATCGCTTTGTTAGCAAATTTTGCATTATTTTTTGCATAACGATACTGTTTCCCTGTTCACAATCCACAAAATAGCACAAAACGAGAAAAATGCTAGGATCTTAACTATGATTGACAGCTCAAGCTGTGGTTCCAGCAAAAGTGATAATTTAGTTCCCGAATAATTAATTTCATCTCTTTTGTGTCGCACGCATAACTTTTTTCGTAGTTGTCCGATTTCAATAATTCTTTTTTTATTGGAAAGAAAATACTTCGAAATTGGTCCCATTAAAATGTTAATGAAATCGGCTGAGCCATTTTTGATAAATCAATAATAATGTGAAAAATGTAACTTCGATTCGTGCTAAATATTCTCGAATTCTTCACGGGTGAAGTCGGTCGTGCTATTTTAGCGAAAAATAATTATTTATTTTAATGTAACCATTTATTTTTATAGTGAATATACAACTAAATATTCTGTGAATATTTCAAGCAATTTATTATAATATCGAGCGAAAAAAGGCAAAATAAAATTAGAATGTTGTATTAAACATTTATTGTATTTTTGGACCGCCTTAAATGTTTATTTTATTTTGATTTTAGTATTTGTTATTATAGCGGCAACAGAAATGCATCGTCTGTGAAATTTTCAACTGTCTAGCTATAGCAGTTCATGAGATACAGCTTGGTGACAGACAGACGGACGGACAGCGCGGCAGCGGAGCCTTAGTAATAGGGTCCCGTTTTTACCCTTGGGGTACGGAACCCAAAAAATATAGCGTAACGATGACTTATAATAACTAAAATTACCAAAAAAAATCAACTTCGCTTGGAAAATTGAAACGATGCTTGTTGATTTCAAAAATAAAATTATATAATACATTTATCAAAATACGAGTATATTTTTTTAACGCAAATAAGTCCTCTTTTGATTACCAAGTCGCCTGATGGTAAGCGACGTTGTGGTCGAAGATGAATCAAAATCATTGCTGAACGCCAAATCAAATTACATTTTAGGGAATTAATAGTAGCTATTAAAGAGCTAAGATTCAGTATTGGACATAACTTACACCAATTAATTTTACCTGGAATAGATTAGTGCTATTTGGTGCTTGTGCTGGCGCTACACGCTTCGCGAATTTCATGAATAATAGAGTAACTATTTATAAATAAATGGTATAATTAATTCGTGTTAAACCTTATTCAATGCACAAATTACTCTTAAGTAGTTATCGTAAAATATACATAATACTTGTATTGTGACATTCATGTACGTAGTATTAGTATAATCTTTGAACATACCCAAAGGTCCAAGTCCGATACTTATCATGTTAAGAAGCGATAATATATCTGCTATACTGGGTACTATCTGCATTATATCATTGACAACAATTAATTATACAACGTAAACAACTAAATCTAATATCAATAGACCTGTCGACATCATTTTTGTACGACAAATAAAATGGTGTAATTCGAACATCACTAATAATTAATTTGACTAAATCGTGATGCTTCGGATTCATAACCAACACTTCTAGATTAGCTAATAAAAATATGTTTTTTATTATAAATAATCGGCCAAGTACGAGTCGGACTCGTGCACGGAGGGTTCCGTACTGTATGGGAGCCCCCCTTAAATTTTATTTTATTTTAATTTTATTATTGAAGTGAATATACAATTAAATATTGTGTGAAAATTTCAAGCAT
Source organism: Hypomecis atomaria (assembly GCA_964007245.1). Taxonomy (NCBI): domain Eukaryota; kingdom Metazoa; phylum Arthropoda; class Insecta; order Lepidoptera; family Geometridae; genus Hypomecis; species Hypomecis atomaria. Next base: position 8,166,833 of record OZ023299.1, read on the forward strand.
CTACCTGTTACCATTATTAATAAAGAGCGAATAACGGCTAAAAAATTAGGTTTGTTGTATGGGAGCCCCCCTTAATTGTTAATTTTATTCTGTTTTTTATTATAGCGGTAACAGAATTACGTCATCTGTGAAAATTTCAGCTTTCTAGCTATAACCATTCATGATATACAGCCTGGAGGCAGACAGACAGAAGGACAGCGGAGTCATAATCTAACAAGGTCCCGTTTTTATTTACCCTTTGGGTACGGAACCCTAAGAAAACTGTTATGTTTTTTGTTTACTAAATCTCGTATAGCATATTATGATGCCTGCACAGAGTGCTCTATATTTCGTTATACATATTAATTTTCATTTTTATCCATTTTACCACCCTACAGCCACGTACTTACTACTGTCTTCTTTTTAAAAACAAAAACCATTACAAAATTTAATATTAGTCCTGTGCGATCATTGAACTTACTGATGCACTCACACCAAATCATGCCAAATAAGTTCATATAGGCTGGGTGGCTAGCATTGACAGCCTCGGTGGCTCAGTGGTTAGTGACCCTAACTTCTGGGTCAAAGAGGCGTGGGTTCGATCCCCACCTAGGGCAAATATTTATGTGATGAACATAAGTGTTTGCTCTGTGTCTGGGTGTTATTTAGTTACTATCTATATAAGTATGTATTTAAAAATAAGTATATGTAGTATGTCAGTCTCTGGCAGCCATATCACAAGCTTTGCTTAGTTTGGGGTCAGAGGCCGTGTGTAAGATGTCCCCTAATATTTATTTATTTATTTATATTTATATTGATGTCAGAATGGGCTAAGCGGTTAAAATTGTAGGCCTTGGGCCTACAATTTTATGTATCATGCCATGACCCATGGTGGCGTTCACTCATAAATGCCAATCGCTGTCACCCATCTGATGACTGACTGACAGAGCACATGACGTTCCCAAGCGTGTGAAGTGACCATAATAACTGCTACACTTCACAAGCGATATATGAGTATTCGCCAGTGTAAGTGCACCCATTAGTTACAGCAATTTCCAGAGAGCCCTCTATGGAAAGGTGTTCCTGAAGTGCTCAACCTAAGCCGAGTGGATTATTGTTCAAACACTGCGTAAGGCTGCGTACTTAATGGCCAGGACGTGGGTTCCTGAGCCTTTATCGGCTATGTTTAATTGTGTTGGACTTCACATTTTATGTTACTTTTTTATGTACCCACGAATGAGTATTATTTATCGTAGATAAAAGTTGTGTTTAAGGAGAGGTCTATGTCAGTCAGTAGATTAACAAGGGCTGAAATTGTGATGATAGTAGACTTACGTATGGCTGCATACTGTCTGTAACGGTCCAATATATAATGCACTTATCTGGAAGATACCTATTTACTCTTGGTCTGAAGACGAAGTTTTGTAACGTTACAGGATAAACAGCTAAAGGTGAAGATAATCACATCCTGTTCGTATAAAAAATTATAATCGCAATACTTTTTCACAACGTGAAAAATTGCTTGGATTGATTACTGTCGTAACACGATGAAATGACAAGGAACTCGAAAACCAACACCACTGCGCTTAGCCCATAAGGTAGCCGGGTACACGCTTGACGCGAAACCCGACTCGGCTTATGAAGGTTTAGTTGGTGTTAATATTTGATTAAATTTACAAACGCGCTAACAATTTGCCATTTATTCAAATTTCATTTTGAGAATCAATGCCACGATAAATGAGAGTACCTATTGCAGTCACAAACGCTACCGTTAACGATGGTTGCACCGCAGACGGTACTTACCTACTGAATTTTTACCGCGTTTTTTTTCTTCTAGTAGCGCTTGTAGTTGTAGTGCCACGCTCGTTCGTAACCATCATTAAAACTGCGTTTTGACAAAAGAGAGAGAGACAAGAATTGTATATTATGATCGAGGTGCTAGGAAAAAAACCTACACCAAAAACTCGGATGGAACGGATAAAGTCTGAACGGGCTTAGCCGGCTAACATCAATTTAGTACTATGGGTGGTTCTTTATCTAAACTGAAAGGAAAACATCCACCTTACGTGTGTTCTCATGCCTCATTTTTTTTTTATTGTTATTAGCTGTAATTGTTCATGTTTGTCACGAAATAAACGTTCTTTCTTTCTTTATTTAGTAGCAAACATTTTTTGGCAAAATTGGTGCGTAATACTTTTTACCAAGGGAAGCTATTTCTATTTTTCTAAAGTCTCTGGGTTCCGAACTACTAGTTAGTTCGGAACCCAGAGACTTTAGCTACAGCACTGTAGCTTTGGGTACAAATATCTCACAAAGTGACTAAAGACATTCAATTTTTACTTTTATTAAAGTTAAGAATTAATTATTAGTTAATTTTATTGATTAAAGTATTGATACCCAATTAGGTGTTGATAAAATTACACTGCAGAATGTATACTTAACCTATATGAGTAATAACGGATAATAGGTATATCTATTATAATATTTTCTTTGATTACGTAAACTTTACATGAACGTGAACGTGACTTCGGTGACATATATAAATCGTCCAAGTGCAAGTTGGACTCGCGCACGAAGGGTTCCGTACCGTATGGAAGCCCTATTCCTCTTGCCGTTATTAATAGCGAGCAAAAAACTCCTAATAATCACGATTTTTGTATGGGAGCCCCCCTCAAAAATTTATTTTATTCTATTTTTAGTATTAAAATTTGTTGTCATAGCGGCAACAGAAATACATCATCTGTGAAAATTTCAGCTGCCTAGCTATCATGGTTCATGAGATACAGCCCGGTGACAGACAGACGGACAGACGGACATCGAAGTCTTAGTAATAGGGTCCCGTTTTTACCCTTTGGGTACGTAAACCTAAAAACCTATCTTCATATTTTTTGGCTTGGTTTGGTATGTATGATTGCCGATATTATTTTAAAATTCAGAATGATTTGTATAAATAATATTATTATCGACAATGGAAGTGTTTTTTGCACGGGTAGCGTACCCAAATTATATACGAGCGGTGCTTAGTTATTTAATAGGTGCGTGATAAATGCCATAGTAAAAGAATATTGAAAAAATATTGGTCTGATGTCACTTGTTTTTAAATCGTAACTCTTTACATGTCGTATTTCGCTTGTAGGTTAGACAAATTAGACTAAATAAACACATAATTTTCAAAGCTCAAAGATCAATAACAATACAATTTATAGAACAACAATTTATAGTAAGTCGGTAAAAAGTAGATTGCCCGAGTAAATGTTTTTTCAATCATTCCCTGAAACATTCCATTGTTAGTATTTTCTTATTTTCAAAATAAACAAACAAAACAAACTTCATTCCGTGAGCAAAGTAAAACAATCATTTCACGGAACCATTAAAATTCAATAGCAGCATAAAGAAAGGGTAGAAACGATTTATCACAGAAAACAAATTGTTGCTAGCAGTATTAAACAGATGTTACATTTGGAAGCTAAAGCCCGATGCTCAGACTCCACTAAATGGAAGCAGAGCGAAGCAATAGAGCGATTCTGGATGAAAACGTGCGCGTTATGTACCCTAATTTTTGTTTGCCATTCGCACTTCGCGTGAAACATTTTTTTTCCAATGTTGTAAATTAAAGTCGATCTTTATTTAATTAACGTCATGATTGACGTATAAAACATTATTCCAAATGAAATTAGCGAAAAAAAATACTTGATAAGTTACGTTACGATATATCGATGGGGGATCAAGGCCCCGGACTTGGACATAGAGTTAAACTCGTACCTGTGAAGTCACTGATAAAAACACAGCTATACATTCACGACAGTGTTTTGATTATCGCTAAGCAAATATAGTATGATACTGTGAGGAGCTGTGTTTAGTAGTACTAACACTTGCATTACAATTTGAGGTAGTGGATTCAAATCCCAGACCCGTACCAATGCTCTATAGAACTTATGTACGGATTTTTACAGTATTGGATTTTTGGTGAAGGAAAATACATATAATGTGCCAACCTGTTCAGATATAACCGGGGACAGGAGCTGAAAAAAAAAAACCTATTCAGCTACACCCAACTTCGATTCGCTCCGGTTCGGTAGAAGCTAAAACTAGATTCTGGAGAAAAATTAAGTGAAATCCTGAAAACCTTTCGACCTGTAAGTGGTTTTGCTCGGGGTTCAGTGGTTTTCTAGTTTTCTTTTATAGTAAAACGTCTAAAAATCAAACCAGAACGTAGTGGAACAGAACAGAAAAGTGAACCGTAACGAACTCTGGGGCTTAGCCCTGAGTTCACCAGAACGGAGCGGAAATGAGCTGGGTGGGTCTATGAGTCCATTACACAAAAATTATAGTTCCTTATTTAAAACAAAATAATCGCGAGAAAAATTAGTGAAGTTTTTTGTGATTTGCTAAGCTAAGGCCTGATTTACCATACCATGTTAAATATTTAATGCCTTGTTAAACCCATTAACAGACTTTTTAAGTTATCGAGTGTCCCACCATGTGCTAATGGTTTTAAATGGTAAATTATGCTAAAAAATCTTTAGACGTTCGTTAATAGTGAACAGGCTGTCAGGTGACAGATCTTCCTCATTGTCAAAAAATCAATCAAAGAATTTGAATTAAGTTTGACTTTTCAACCAGCAAAATAAGAAGTAGTCCAGTTGCATTATAGACCTACAGAGTGATTTTTATTAGGTCGCATAGCATAATCATATTCGTAAGTCTAAAACAATACCCAATAGTTAATGCTTTATTAAGAGTTATTAAACATGGTATGGTGAAATCAGTCCTACTACTTATAGCATTTCTGTAATGGCCTTACGAACTTCATCTCTCTGCCTAGTTCTGCCCCGCTTTGGTAGAAGCTAAAGCCTGATTGTGAGAAAAAATAAAGTAGAGTTCCGAAAATCCATCGACTGCTTACAGAGGATTTGGTAGGGGGTTTTCAATTTTAGGTGTGACAATTTTTCAGTTTTCTTTGATCTGACGTGAAATGTCTGAAAATCACACTGAGACTGAGAACAAACCCTAGACCGTAGTCTATATGTAACAACTACGTATATACATTTTATTTTTCTATGGTAGATATAATACTTATTTTGCATTTTCACTCTAAAATTCAGTCATTTCAATTTATTTCATTTTTTACATTAAAACTTTTTAATCATTTACTGACATTAAAACATTTGGATCATCGTTGTGAAAAGATTAGTCAGTCATCACCTAAGTACTGACTGTCCAGGGTGGGCCGGGTGTTTCGCAATCAAAAGTACCGATAAAATTAACACCGCACTGGGAGGCTCCTTTCATCCACCCCATGCATCCCCTCGCGGAGTGGCAGTTGCGCAACGCTGGGAAAAAACCCTTTTAATATATATTCGGATCATCGACACGACGAAGAATTAAAACATTCTGGGATTGAAACGGGAAAAGGTCTGGGTATAGGCTGAATCAAACTTAATGGCGTCTGTGAAGTTGGCGACAAACTGCATGCAACCACCTCTCCGCGCGCGCACTCCGTTGACAAATTATATTAATATATTGCTACTCCGCAACTACTTGCCACTTCACAGTTGATGTGTTGGTCTAAGAGCCACTGAAGATCGACCTTCACCCACGTAATAACCAGATGAGAAGTAATTTTTATAAATTACTAGCGACCCGCCCCGGCGTCGCACAGGTGTATTTTACATAAAAACCTTTCTCTTGAATCATTCTATCTATTAAAAAAAACTGCATCAAAATCCGTTGCGTAGTTTTATACGTGGGGACAGACAGCGGGCAGCGACTTTGTTTTATACTATGTAGTGATTATTTATTTATAAACACGCCTATCGAAGAGTGTTAATCGCTATTTTTTATTATATTTAAAATATGACATGAACAATTTTTGAAGGCATGTCTATATAATTAATTTTGTTTTTAAATCATCTTTCTTATGATACCAATTTTGATTGGTTATAAAATCGGTTTCCTACTTATATTGACATATTTGTACAAAGTTGCTTGTTAGGTAGAATGAACAAAATCAAGTAGGCAAACCTACCAAGGTATATTCTCTACATTAAAAACTATTAGTTGAAATAACAAAAAAACACCGACTATCTAATGAGTGAAGGTAAAAAAAATCATTTCCAAACAAATTATCGAAACAAATATAGTCATGAACACTTTCGATAGGCAAGCTATAAAATAGGTCTATTTGCATGTTAATATCATTTCACAAAAAGTATGTCTCATCTGGTTATCAGATGGGTGAAGGTCGTTCTTCCACGTCTCGCCCCCAGTAAGGACGTAAAGACCACACTCTTTAAAGCATATTGGCTATGTATGTATTGTATACATGCCAGCTGTGGATAACGTACACGCGAAAAGCGATCAACACGATAAGCGAGTCCAGTATAATTACGCATACAGGACTAAGTCTTGCGTCTGTGCTCTCCTGTGCCTGACTTCTTCGCTATCATTGGAACAAGATTGGCGTCATTCTGGCAGCGTTTGAGCCGTTGCGGCAACATTATTCTTGTGGCTGTCTCTGACGATGTTAGAAGTCTAATATTACATATGGACAGAAACAGAAAATGATCCGGCACTATTGTGCCTCATACATGTTTCCTTTGTAATATTTTAACAATAAAAACACCGCTTTACCACGGGAATGATATTACCGTGCCTTTAGAGTGTGCATATATAGTTTTATTTTGAAAAACACCTCTTTACAGTAAACTGTTGATTGTAAATGACAATTTTAATTTAGGTTAAGTGTCTGTGCCTGCAATAAATGGTTTTTATTTTTAAAGTTTGATTCAGCCTATGTGAACGAGTAAATAATACAACAGTTACAACAACGAAACAATATTATACCTTTTCGAAATGCCAAATGGTAGTTCAAACAAATCTTAATAAATTAATAAACAATCAACTAAACAACTGTTACTAGTAACTTGCGCAACAATAATTGTTATTTATGAGAGGCTTGTAAGTTCAAAGTTATGTGTGGCAGAGGTCCTCTAAGTCCTTTGTTTCGCCATGTTTTGTTATTTAGTTCTGGGGAAGCCTTTTGTGTGGATTATTGTGTGTGAATTTTAAATAAGCTTAGGAAAATTAGAAAGGTAAACTAATTGTCTTTATTTAGTTTACTATGCTGTTGACTTTTATAATAGGCCACTACACTGCCGAACCTATTCTTACCTTTGTTGTTTTTAATCTTTTGCGATTTGAGCACATTATTTTTGTATATTGTATATGTACTACGGGACTAATCGCGCACAGAAAATAGTAGAAGATAAATAAATACCTCACTATCCAAACTTTTCTACCGAGTTGCATCGTCCGAAACATTGGACAGTGAGATAATTATTATTTCAGTACCTATATATCTCATATTTTCACTGCGTTATTGGTAGTAAGTAGGTAATCAAATAATTCTCTTACCATGTTTGCTTTTGTAACTTGTATCTGTATCTGGCCACAACATACTAATAGTTACACAATACGGGTAGACTCAATACCTCTACTACCTCTACCGGTCTACCCGTGACCACGACCGATGCAACTCGGTCGAAAAGTCGGGATGATGAGGTATTTATTTATCTCGTAATTTGAGTGCGCGATTAGTCCCGTAGTACATAATAATAACACTCTGCAATGGTTAGCAAAAGTACAAAAGAACTACAATAAACATTTTTGTAATGCGTAGCGTTGCTACGGCGTAGCATGAGGACAATAATAGACAAGCTTCTCTGTTGTGATTTTATCTGCATTTCATCCTTTTGCTTCCTATAAAAATAAGTAATTTCTAAGAAGTTTCTAAGAATCTACTGTCTCTAAGCATGACGCAATAAAAAACATCAAACCAGAGTAGCAAATATAAATGTAGCAATCCACAATAATTTTTTTCTTTCTCGTTTCAGATTACAAAGAAACATGATTTGAACAATTTCGGTAAGTCATATTTTCGTAAAATTAATTCTATTTCACTTAGGCTGCTTTTCCATTGAACTGCAAAGCTGTATATGTAGCTAAAGATGTGTTATAATAACCACCAGGCTATTTTTCATAGGATGTACCGTACTTTAATAATTTAAAGTACAGTTGTGCTTACCCAATTCCACTAGAGTAGATTAGCAAAGCCATAGAGTTCTAAAGAAAGGCGTTCTATGTACACGGCGTGCGAGACCTATAATATTATTGTGTAACAAATACATACGCAAATACCGCAAAATAATGAAGGTAGGTATATTTTGCGAAACATGCGTTGCAGAATTGTTAGTACAAGCGCCACAAAAAAATGCCAAGTCGATGACAAGCGCATATGAATAAGTGTATCGTTGTACTGTAAATAATAATTATGTTACTGTGTCATAATTAGCACGTAGTGTAAAACTGCAAAGGGGCATGTGAGAGTGCAGTATTTTTAAAGAGACCGAGTGAAATAGAGAAGAACAGTAAGGAAGGCTGAACCCTACCATGTGGGTTATATGAAAGGAGAGAGACTGGCGCTACATGTAGTTGTAATTTCATGCACAGTTTCGTGCGATGTTAGGTCTCGGTTAAATAGAGACGACATATCACATCTCGTGACATTTGTGAACTAAACTGATCTATGATGATGATGATTATGTATTTTATTTTATTACTTTACTAATACACGGAATGATTTGACGTAAAAAAACAACGGGTTGCACTCCGGGAGAGCCGGCAGAAGTAAAAACTTGAACATCAGTAACACATCCCCAGACTCGTGCAAGCGCTCTGCGTCCTCTTACGAATTTTCTATCAGGTCACGTGTCCTGACGCAAGTTTAATATTTCTTACCCATCCCAAGAAGTGCACAACGCCGCCAAAGAAGTTTTCACTTCAAAAACATCTAGGTACATTCAAATTCAAATTCAAATTCAAATTTCTTTATTGAGGAAAAACGATCTGAATCAATTACATTTGCCTCACAATATTAAAGTAAAATAAAAAACCATCGGAAAAAAGAAAGCATAAAAAATACAGTACAAAATCAAAAAATAATATTAAAAATTGAATAAACATGAGTCACGCAATTTCAATAGTAAAATGTCAAATTAAAAAAAAAAAAAAAACTAGATACAATGTCAAAAATTAGGTTCAATGTCACAACAGAAAAAGCATGCATAAATTATAATTATACAATGTCAAATAAAAAAATCAGCGCATATAATGTCAAAATTAGATTAAATGTCACAAATTCATAATTCTTCGATTACAAACGAACTGTCAGGTTGTTTGCATCGATCCCACTGGTCAGTGAGATTTTCACAATATGCCGTGAGGACGGCTACAATAGATCTCCATTTGTCAAAGATGATATCACAATCAGTGTTGGCAAACAAGAGTGCATTGAGGTGAGTGCGAGAGCGCAACAGAGGTGACATAGAACGTGCGACAGTACGACTATGATCTACGTAGAAAAGGTTCGGCAGCCGGCCCCGTCTGTTAGTCGGTACACCAGGCTCGTCAGGTACAAATAAAGCACACAGCAAATCATGCAACACAATCGAATCAATTGACCCTCGTAGAACTTTGCAACACGTAATGAGCTGGTCTAGGATTCTTCTTACTTCTAAAGAATTGTAGCCAAGTTGGCCAAGTAAAAATTTTGTCGGGTATAGGTATGGGTAATAACCATATTGCTTCTTATATAGAGATCTTAGGAATACATGTTTTGCGAGCCGCGAGCTAAGCTTGTCGGTTTATAAAACCGCGGTTTTTTAGGGTTCCGTACCCAAAGGGGAAAACGGGACCCTATTACTAAGACTTCGATGTCCGTCTGTCTGTCTGTCCGTCTGTCACCGAGCTGTATCTCATGAACCATGATAGCTAGGCAGCTGAAATTTTCACAGATGATGTATTTCAGTATTTTGTACTAAAAACAAAATAAAATAAATATTTAAGGGGGGCTCCCATACAACAAACCTGAATTTTTTGACGTTTTTCCCTCTATATTAATAATGGTACCTGGTAGATGCTTGAAATTTTCAGAGAATATTTAGTTTTATATTCCCTTCAATAATAAATAATAAAATTAAAATAAAATAAATATTTAAGGGCTCCCATTCAGTACGGAACCCTCCGTGCGCGAGTCTGACTCGTACTTGGCCGATTATTAGTAATTGACAGCCGAACTTTGTCGACGAGCAGTAAAACTAGGTTATAAAGCACGTGGGCTCGCAAGTCGATCAGTGCGATTAACAACAATATATGTAGATATTGATAACACGGTAATGTTATCTAAGAGTTAGTAAGATAACATTGCCGTGGTAATAGTCTAGTAGGGCCCGTTCCTTGATATAGGTTTATATCTACAGCGCCACGTGGCCACGCAGAACGGATCTAGGGTTGCCAACTTTTTTTACAAGAAACAAAGTATATTCAGGTCTATGAAGAAGGTCAAACAGTATTTTAGAAAAATGAACAGTATTTTATTTATTTATTGTTTTAAATATATACTTTTAGAGCTTTTTGCACAACTAATTACTAATTTATAATATTTTTTTAAAACTTATACGCCTCACCACAATTATAACTGAAATTTTTGCTTATATTTTTGTTGTACCTTCGATAGTTTGGCTTTCTCGTTTTTCTTTTGTAAACTAAAGTTAGGTATCACTGTTATACTTATACCTAATTACTTTAATTTTACTAAAGTTTTAAAAAAAAACAAGGTCCACGCAAAAAAAGGTTAGGTATGTTCTGCGAACGCACACACTCGCATGTGTGTCAGTGAGTGACAAACAACAAACAAAACTTTGTGTGAGCGTCTAAGTATAACACATAATAATGTGTTTGCATTTTGATGCTGAAAACAGTATTTTGAATACTTTATTTTTGTTCAACAGTAAAAAGAATAATTTAGTGAAAAACAGTATAATACTGTTTAAAATAGTATTGTTGGCAACCCTAAACGTATCACGCACGCGTTAGGGCTGCCCGCTTTCTGTATGTTAATTCCATCTACTCACACTTACTCTTTACCTACCTACTTGAGTTTCTTACTGGTTTTTATTTCTAAATTCAAATTATTATAGTTAATACAAAAAAAAAATCGTTGTGAATGAAAGAGGAAGCGTTCAATAAAAATACATATTGAGTTTTTTATATTTTTAGGGTTCCGTAGTAAAACAAAGAACCCTTAAAACGTAAATCGCACGCTTACTAGTTACAAATCCACACGTTCGTTCATCACTTCACGCCGTAGTGACTGACTAGCATACTGAGAGCATTTTGAACTTTTTTTTCCGTATAGGTTTGCGTTTGACTACATACTCCGAACTACGAGGCGCGTAGGTATGATGCGGATATCAAACCACCTCCTTAGCTACAGAACTTAGCTTAGCTAAATAGAAAGGCGCCCTTACATTCCTCGTACCTAATCATGTCGACTAACAATAATCTAATCATTGCCTTGATAAATTCATTTTGCTGATAAGCGGAACCACATTGAATAAAATGAAAGCCAATTGAAATCTCAATTATGGTTTCTTTCATGGTTGATTATTATGATAACACACGAGGAAAATAATTTTCTTCTGGCACAACAGAGGGAAAAAATATACCTACTTTATTTCTTAATTTAGTCTCGAGTATTTGAGTACGCTACTTGATCCAATTCTGTTTTGCCATTCTTTTGCGAGTTAACAAATTTAGCTCTGCTCCTATCACTGAGCTTTTGTGTCCTAGGAGTTTCCTTGGACATATCCTCGTGTCTACATCATTGATTTCTATTTATATTTTAATTTTTCAATATTGTTGACATATATAACATATATAACAAATTAAAATTAAAGTGGCAATGGGCAGGGCACATAGTTCGGAGAACGGATTGCCGATGGGGCAGTAAAGTTCTCGAATGGAGACCACGGACCAGCAAGCGCAGCGTAGGACGTCCACCGACCAGGTGGACTGACGATATAATAAAGATCGCAGGAACGCGCTGGATGCAGGCCGCTTCCAACCGGCCTTATTGGAAATCCATTGGGGAGGCCTATGTCCAGCAGTGGACGTCTTACGGCTGATGGATGGATATAACATTCTGATAATTGTATTCCAATGAATCTATCTAATTTGACGTATACTGTTGTATGATTAAATTAACTTTAACAAAATACAATACTACCTAAGCTAAAACATTTTTTTTAACCTATACAGTCCCACTCCTGGCCAAAGGTCTCCCCCATTTCCTTCCAGAACTACATTTGCACTTTAAACTATTACTTCATAAAAAGCAATCAGATCAACCCTTAAAGGTCTAAAGAAAATCCAAATGCTCAAGCCCACTGTCAGCTGTTGGCAGCGTGCCCAACATGCTGACAGCATTGGTACGCTAAATGGCAAAAAAACTAAATAAATGAATATGAATCTAATATAGTACATTACTAGCGGCCAGCAATAAAGGCATTGATGGACATGTTTCAGACTAAAACATCCATTTACTTAGTTCTAATTCTTTGAAAACATCATTCCATTTTTACAAGGTTTTATTTAGTTTGATCGACTTTCCAGTTACCGATTGAGCTGAAATTTTTCATACATGTTTAAATAGCGTGAAAATGCAATATTATGATAACATGGTGCTGATCTGATGATAGGGTTGGAAGGTGGCCAAAGGAACTTAGCAATGAAACGACACAACCTCATCGAGTTTGGGTTCATTTGAAAGGTCTTGGCGAGTAGGTACTTCTTCAGTAAAAGCGTGATTTAAAAAAAAAAAGGTATTTTTAGTATAATACTAAACTTGTTAAATTACACGACAGCAATGGATTTTCATACATTTTGTCAAGCATGTTTGAGAAAATACTAATAACACTTCCTTCAGTTCGCACAAAATGAGATCAAGTTTTTTGTAAACGTCTTAAATACTTATACTGTCTTATACCTTCTAAGCACCATTCCCACCCCTCACTATCTCGCTTAGACAATCTAAAATGTGCTTTATCTTCACGAGTAATAAAGATCAGATCAGTTGGCAACCAATTAAACAGGCTTCAAAGTAAAGGATTTGTTTTTCTTTTTCCGCTCTGCTTATCAGTCTACTGTTTACGTATTGTTCTTTGAAACTCTATTTAACAATGAATAATAAAGGTCGGGGAATATACATATTATACTCGTATAGGTACGGCAGAGTGATTACGCGCAAAGTCAAGTTTCAATCTCATTGCGATCAGGAAGTATGTTTACTGGCTGGCATGGCAGCTAGTTTGTAGTCTCTTATTACGTAAATCAATGTGTGACTACTCGTTCAAAAAGACTCAGTTAACCATACATAAAACTGAAAAGCTCATTTCTATAACTCACTGAAGATAAGTTTAGTTTTTAATTGATACTAGGAACATTCGTAAATCGCATTCGTAGCTATTAAATTATGTTATTGGAGATGGATAAATGGAATTATATTATGTCAATTTTGTTTGTACTTAATCAATATGGGGTGAAAGACTGTCATGTAAATTCTTCGAACTGAACACGGACACTCATATCGGATAACAGTATGATTTAACTTTTTGTTTAATACTTACATGTCATTTCAAGGCAAAAGTACATACGACGCAGTTGTAGCAGACCTATACTTGTAGCGCAGTGATGCTCTGATTTATTTATAAATCTCAGATACTTGTTAAATTTATTTGAGGTGTGTAAAAAGTTGACGTAAAGCAAAATCGTTTTGCTGGTATACTCTTGAATCAAGAGTTTGTAGAGAACGTTTTAATGTAAGAGGAAGCGCTGGTTTACGAATAACGCCCCCTTAATTTCAGACATTCTTCGGGGCGGTTTTTCCGGACTAAATTGTTGAGAGTTTATATCGCGCCGGCTCACGATTATGAGAAGTAATAAAATTGTATCTTCTGGGTTATTCAGAAATGGTATACTAAGCCGAAAAGACAAGATTCAGACCTTCATTATAAACTACTTTTACTATGGGGCCAAACCAGAATTCAAGAAAATAATCGACAAAATTTATAGAACAGCTGATTTTTTTGGCTCTTTCGTGGTTTCGCCCCACAAGCTGTTCGATCCGCGGGGCTAATCAACGAAGCCTCTTTTTGAATGCCCTCTTTCGCCCCGCTCCAAACAATGCGGGGCGAAAGAGGGCCTTCAAAAAGAGGCTTCGTTGATTCGCCCCGCGATTCACTTTTTTATCTGTACATTTAAGTAGAAAAGTAGTTAATGAAAAAAAAAACAATTGCATTTTATCAAGGGCATCATTCTATGAGTCCTATGGGGGTGTATGAATAAAAATGCAATTTTTTATTGATGATTGATTGATTATCGTTATCAAGCTTAAAAAATGAGAAATGTCAAACCTTTCCGCGTACAAGGTGAAGAAAAAAAGGAGTTTTCTTCACCTTGAATATGCTATCTAAATCAATACAATTTTGGCACATTGTTTTCATTCGATGGAAGTTTAGATTCTATAATAAAACTATTATAATGTCAAATTTCATGCAATTCGGTTCTTTGTGGTAGTTATGAGGGTTTGTGACTTGAGGACAGACAGATGGGAAGACGGCCAGACAGACGGACTGTTATTTTTCGGTACTAGGACTAAAAGTTACTTATTTTCTCCAACTTTGGTAATTTTAAGTGAAAAGTTTTAGTAAAATCTAAAATTTTATTTTTTACTAGCAGCCTCCCTAATTAAAAAAGAAAAAAATATAATATAGCCTATGACACCCGGGATTGTGTAGCTTCCCAACAGTGAAATAATTTTTCAAATCGGTTCAGTAATTTCGGAGCCTATTCAATGCAAACAAACAATCAAATCTTTCCTCTTTATAACATTGGTATAGACAATAACTGTATTCGTAAACATTTTGTAAAACCTATAGTTTCTCAGATAAACAACAACTTAACATTAAAAAATTAAATTGCGTCCTGTGAAAAACGCAACCTCAAATGTAATTTTATAAAATGGACCATAAACACAAGATTAAAAAAAAAACAAAATCAATATCGCTCCACCCGTTCGTAACGTTGAGCTATTGAGGATTTCAACTCAATTTCTCGGTTTTAACTTTTTAATTAACCTGTTTTTTCCAGTGCGACCACTAGTTGTTCAGTGTAATTCTTTAACAAGCTAGAAAAAATCTCATATTGCATTATTTATTTCTCATATCTATAGGCTGTTTTTTTGTTGCATAAAGAATTTATGGTAATTAATTTTTTTGTACAAAAATATTTTGCTTTACTTTGATAGTAAATACCAAATTTAATGCCAGTTTAAAGCGTCAGTTTTCTTCCTAAATAAGTATTTCAACTAAATGAGAGGATGAAATTTATGTGGTACATCTAATAGATTAGTTATTTGCTCTCAAATCTATTCGTTTAAGTTATGAACGACGGTGGTAATGAATTTTTGGCAAGTTAATATTTTTTAATAAATATAATACTATATTAATATAAAAAAAATAAAGATGCAAAGTATACCTATAGTCCCAAATACTTAACACACCATATAAACAATATTTGAATTTCATTTAGCTGTTGATACATGTTTTTTTTCTTCAAACATGTGATTTGCTCGAAATGTTAGAACTACCCTTTAGTCCTAGCTAATACAATCAAAAGAGATTTGGGAAAATAACCATATTATCTCGGAAGTGGTCCGATGTTGCTATTTCGCGACCGTGCAGTCAGTGCTGCAGTATGGAACAGTTCTAGTATGGAAGGGTTCTTTCAAAGCCCGCCTGAAACGCTGGCTTATCGAGGAAGCATTTCATGATTTCGATATGTTTAAATGTTTACTATTAGTGAAATATGTATTGGTTAAGAATTATTTTGTAGTGTTGCGAACGGGGAAGCCGTTTGCAGCACCACAAGTTAAAAGAGAATTGAAGAGGAACCCGTAATGTTGCAAGCGGGGGAGCCGGTTGCAGCACCACAGGTTAAGAGACTTCAGGGAAACCTAACCAACCCAAGAGTCCTACCTAGTGGATAGGATTCCTAACGGTTCGGAGAGAGGAGATTAAAACAGAAGACTAACCTTAGTATTTACACATTTATTTACACTAACACGCACTGCACTTATAGTCAATTAAATCTTCAAGAAACGGAGAGAGAGAGAGAGAATTTTGAAGGTTTCCTTGGAAAGTTAGCCAAAAGGGAGAGGGTAGCACTCGTAGAACCACGCTGGAGGCTGGCCGAGGATTTTCTAGAGCCTGAGCTGGACCCGCCGATAGTGTGGCGCCAGCCAGGTAGCGCTAGGTGAGCGCTAGCGTGAAGACATCTGTCGACTGAGGTGGAGGCGCCGGCCCAAACCGGCCGACAGGCGCCGGCCCAAACTGGCCGACAGGGTTCTAAGTCAGCGCCAGCCCAGTGCTCCAGGGGTAAGGGGTCAGTGGCCCCAAAACAAGAGATCCACCTGTAATCAAAGTCAAAGGGACCGGAGCCTCTCACCCTGACTGTCACGCGACGCTCATGCGGTTTGCAGGGCTCGTCCACGCAAACTCAAATTCACACTCATTACATTTTATAGAGGAAAAAAAGGTGTCTTCCAGATCACTTCCAACTCAAGACTGCCCAATTTTAAAAACAAGGATCGCTGATCCTGTCAAAGATAAACATTTCAAAAATTTAAATAATTTCATAACTAGAATTGTAAGTTGGCAGTGTTATCGTTGAAAGAGTCTGAATGTAGAGAAGCTAACAAAAAGGTTAGTTTCTCTACAATTTCTATCAATTTGATTCATTTACAATGACGTAATGTTTTTGTTATTTTTGTATTTCTTTAGGACATCTTTTTTTATGTTTTCATTCATTACAATGACACACTTCATTGGTGTAATTTATTTTAATTTTATTTTTTTTGACATTTTAATTATAATATGTGGTTGTAAATATAATGATGTAGTAGGTAGTTAATGTGAATATTTATTTGTTATCAATGTACCTACTTTGCTGCAATTTTGAATCTATTCATTGTGTAATGACGTGTAATATTTTTTTTATGAATAAAATTAATTTTAAAAATGTTACATAGTACGAGTAACAGTTCCCACACCTGTTAATTTTCTTACAATTTATAGTTTGCAAATGTGCCCCGCCTACTACCAAACAATATTCAATTTAACTCAAGCCCTCAGCTCATAATGTCTGTTATATCAATATAGTAAGTTTTTGGTAGTTTGTTTTTTCTTGTTTAGTTTTTTATAGCGTTGCATATCTGTTGATTACTTGTAGTGGGATTTTTATTTTATCTCATGTAATTTTATGCGTGGCTGTACCATAAGAAATACGTAATACTGATGCGGGAAATTGATCTTTATCAACGTGGACCGAAACGGCCTCTTCTTTTATCGTTCTCGGCGTTTCGCCCCACGGGGCGAAAGAGGGCATTCAAAAAGAGGCTTCGTTGATTCGCCCCGCGGGCCGAATAGCTTGTGGGGCGAAACCACGAAAGAGCCATTTTTTTATCGAATCCTGGGGTATTTTGCAATAGTGCCATTGCAAAAGTTGTTTATAATAATAATAATAAGTTTGTTTAGTGCACCGTATCTGAAAAACACTGTATAAAAGTTGCTGAAGATGTTGTCAGCGCTAATAGCGTAGATTGACTAGGTGTTAGCGATCATCGAAATTAAGTGACACTGACACCTACATTATAAACCTACTTATTTCTTCTGATATTTTATGTACTATTCACATAAAAATTCAAAGCATAAGGTTCTAGTTTAGCGATAAACAATGGTGTTTATAGCTACGAACTCTGTAAAGGGATCAGTGCCTCTAATTTTTCTACGCCCTGTGTGAGCCCTTGTAGTTTAGCCCAAATCGACCCGCGCACCTAAAAAAACTTTTAAATCAGATTGATTAATTTATTCCTCTTCAAAATATAATACTATGTTATACGACTTCAAAAATTATTTTCCTTAAACACCGCTGCTTACATTTTATCTAAAAACAGCGTGGCGTTTCACCAGGAGTTTCTTAGAGTTTCTTACAATATTTGGCATTGTCAGTCTCCAGATGGGTGACCGAAAATGGCATTTCCAGCTGAACTCTGTCGGGTGACTGTTACATTATGAGTCTTAGTTGTATAAAAATTTTAGCCATTTCAAAGGCTTTCAGTTGGCCAAAAAAATCTGATACAAGGGCTAGTCACCTAGCCTAGTATACGAAGTTAACCATGTAAAACTCTTTCGAGATTAATTAGGTACTGGGATGTGCTGCAACGGCCTTTTAATAGCCCACTGTTGAACATAGGGCTATATCCATCACATTGTACCAGTGCGGGTTGATGGATTCACATACGCCATAGATTTTTTCTACACGATGTAAGGTGAAATTCATCACGATGTTTTCCTTGACGGAAAAGTCAGTTGTATGAAAATCTATACTTTAATTTTAAAGTACCTACTCATCCTTACGACACCGTGATTTGAACCCTTACCTTACGATTAAGTCAAACTTTACTACCACTATGCCAGCACAACATTTCTCTTCCTTTTGCTAAAAACGCCGTTGCTTGCATTTTATCCAAAAATAAAACCGAATCGCTGTAATTTCCTTCGCGGTCGGTTAGATACAGGGAGGTGCCAAGTCGTTATATCACCTGCGAACCAGAGAGTTACGTGCTTTCCTTGAATTGTAGAACTCTTATAAATTGTACAATATATCGTTTATTCAATTCAGTAACTTTGTAATAAAATACAGTTCTTACTTTTATTACATACGTGAATGTATAAATTTTATGAAATGTGAATGTGACATATTTTTATTGATGTACATATGAATTAAATCGTGAATTAATGTTCCAAAAAGCTGGTTAAATTACCCCGTTGGATAACAATGCTAACGATTTTTTTGTCCGTTGTAAGCAACACCCTTGATTCGTTTGCTTGTCTCTCTCTCTCCGTCAGCCTATTTGATAAATTTGGATTAAGAGCTTTGCATTAATCTATACCAATATTTAAAAGCGAAAAAAAATAATTGTTTGTTTGGTTGATTTGAATTGGCTCCAAAATTACTGAACCGATTTGAAAACTTCTTTTACTATCAAGCTACACTATCTCCGTATGTTATAGACTAAATTATATATTATTTTAAATTAGGTATCATTACTAAAACTCCAATACCTACATTACGTGGAAGGTATCTATATACCTTCACAACATTTATAAAATCTGTCTTCTTTAGCAAATCATACCCGGGCAAATGAACACGGACACAACAAGCCGGGGTAGACAACTAGTTGCTTATAATTTACAAAAGTCTCTTTTGATTTTGATGATATAAATAATATTAACGAAGCTCGTATAAACGAAGAGAAACAACAACCTTATAAGAGTTTCTTATTCTCTGATTGAACCATTGACTTGGCATTTTGTCGTGGATGAAACCGTGAAAACACCAATACATCATTATCCGCAACTACGGCCAAAAACGAGAACGAGCTAAACGAAAACTTCAAAAGGATGACGTTCGAAAATACGTCCACACAAAATGCAAAAACATTTATTCGCGTTCCGAGAAACAAATTGAATTTAGATAAACAGGGTCACAATCTCCCAGCCGAGCTGATAACGATTTCCGCGAATAATAATGAACAGAAGGACCTGAAGAACCTTATCTACAAGGGAACGCTTAACAGATTGTAAGCAATCCAAACATTGTTGCAGTACATTTTGTTCTATGCTTCAAGTGGACTTTTTCGTTCTTGAACTAAGAAACACGAAAATTGGGTCACAAAAAGGTACTTAATAGCTTTTGTTTGCAGAAACCCTTTGAATCTACTTTTATTGGTTGGAGGATGTCTACCATTTCAATTTAAAATAGACATTACACCTACTGACACTACAGTCTATCTTCTTTATATTTATGTATGTATAAATCTACTGTACATTGACATACACACGTCACTAAACTCCCCCTAAACGGCTGGACCGATTCGAATGGTTTTTTTGTATGCGTTTGGGTGGCACCCTGGATAGTTTAGATTCACAAATCAGCCCGGCAGTGAAACGAAGTTTGCCGGGTCAGCTAGTAGTTCTATAAAATTCCGATAGAGCTGTGTGGTTGTGGTGCCAATCCAAAGATAATGGAGCACCTACAAAAATGCTCACAGTGTCTCAGCACCTTCACATTGCTGCAGTGTCTGATGGCTCCTACTTATGTGATATAGTTATATTTTTAACCCTGATCGAAGCGCTGCTCGCTGAGTAAAAATATGAAGTTTGTACAATAGAGTACTAGAAGAGATCTTGTCTCAACAACAACACACTTAACGAAACATTATTCACATCCACTTACATTGATTAGATTTTGTACGTTTTAACCTTTCCTGACATCATTTTTGGACTGTCCGAAACTCCACTTATCTCAGAATATTTTCTCTAAACAACTCAGACTAAAACAAAAAAACAACGGGTTGCACTCCGGGAGTGCCGGCAGAAGTAAAAACTTGAACATTAACGTTGTACATTTTTGAATATTTTGGAATGGTTAGGGATTTCGCACGAATTGCTTTATTTATCAGTTTATAATTATTTTTCGCAAAAATGGTAAAACCGCCTTCCATCGTCTACAAAATTTGAATATTTTGCTCGAATGGTTTACATTATGGTTGATTTTTCAAAAACGGCTCAGCCGATTTCTGTAAAATTTAAATGGGACCACCTCGGGAGTATACCCTTTCGAAATAAAAAAGCTTTTTTCGATTCGGTTTGGCGAAGTTATCGATGAACAAACAAAAAAATACGTACAGACGAACATAAAACCTCCTTCTTTTTGGCAGTCGGGTAAAAAGTACTATCATTTATGTGGTAAAATGCAATATCACACACGCACACTCGCGCAAGCGCCCTGCGCCGCTTAAACGAAACAGCAGGAGTTTTCAATTTCATTTGAGGAACATTCGCCGCGCGGTAGAAAGAGAGGGGGGTATTACTTCCTCTTCTACGACGCGCCGGCGGTCTACTCTCCCTTCTTTTTACCCATTTTCGATCAGGTCACGTGTCCTGACGCGAGTTTAACATTTTTTACCCATCCCAAAAAGTGCACAACGCCGCCAAAGAAGTTTTCACTTCAATAGATGTAATTATATGACAAGAAAAATTTGAAGTACCTACTTAAATTTTCGACTTTTCCAAACCCTTTACTTGAGTGAATTTACATATTAGTACAGATACTTTTACACATAAACAGTTCAGTTTACGTAAAGACCAAAATTCTTTAAAAAGCAAGCACCATTGTAAAAGTGGAAATCTCAAAACTTGGTTTCATTCTTTGCTCGGAGCAGGCGAGCCTCTTGAGCTCTCGACACGTATTGGCACTTGTGCAGTTTGGAAATACTTGGGCTGGAGTTGCTTTCATTTGTTTCCAGATTGTACTTATTCGACTGAATATTTTAATGTAAAAAGAGCTTTGTAGCGTTGAACGAAAGATGCTCTAAGTATTAAATATTTGGCGAGTACAAAAATACAAAGGAACTTTCTGACTGTCCCGGTTTAAATTATATCAGTTGATCACTCTTTCTTTAGCATAAATCTAAGTATTTCATAAGCGTAAACTGACGCATTCATACATTTTTTTTTTATGTAGAATTGGACCACATTTGACCTGACATACTTAGGCCAGACTTCAAGCAATATTATTGTTTGTCTGGTCTCTCAAATGTAAATTAAATACAATGCGTTGCCTAAATCCCTAAGCGCTCAATAATCCTTTAAGGTGACCATTAATTTTTCCTTTAAAAATACAATTCACTCGCCACCGCTATGATTATCCTGTCTATGACAGTTTGCCGCTAATAAAAGCCGTTTAGGAAAAAAATAACTCGTCGTTTCCCTATCTTTCAAGAACCAACAGAAAAAATGCTAAGACGATGCAAGAACCTGAAGCGGGTGCAGATTAATCAAACCTTAAACGTAGAACTTTGATCTGTCAAAATCAGACCGAGATTCTTTATTACAACAGTTTCGAGATCTCAGAAATATAAAGTTGGTTTGGTTCGGATTCAGACTTACCTAAGAATTTCGAAACGAGAACCCTCTTTTTTAACCGACTTCCAAAAAGGAGGAGGTTCTATGTTCGTGTGTATGTATATTTTTTTGTGTATGTTCATCGATAATTTCGCTAATTGTGAACCGAATCGAAAAATTCTTTTTTAATTCAAAAGGGTATACTCCCGAAATGGTCCCTTTAAAATTTTACAGAAATCGGCTGCGCCGTTTTTGAAAAAACCAACAATAATGTGAGCAATTCGAGCGAAAAATCCGAATTTTGTACATGATGAACATCGATAATTTCGCCAATTGTGAACCAAATCGAAAAAATATTTTTTAGTTCGGAAGAATATACTGCCGAGATGGTCCCATTTAAATTTTACAGAAATGGGCTCAGCCATTTTTGACACATCAAGAATAAACAATTCGAGCGAAATATTCGAATTTTGTACAAGATGGAAGGCGGTTTTGCTATATTTTGTGAAAAATAATTATTGTATCTTAGTTAGTTATCTTAGTTCGAGCTTGACCACCAACTCGCTTGATGGTAAGTGAATTGCATGATGAAGCATGCAGTCTCATAAGAAGCATGTACTCAGACTTTGAACATTTCTAAACTATACCTCTTTATTGTAGGTACCTATAGGCAAATCCGTCTATCAACGAGTATACTTAACTGTTCATCACTTATCTATGTAGGATCTGCTATACGAAGATAAGTACACATTATCTTGTACGGGAACACTTAAGAATAATGTACCTATAGACCAGTAAAATGTACAGCAATTTCTGAAAAGCTAACAAGCAGAACAGCATTATTTAATTGCCAAATCGTCATGACTTTCTCTAAAAGCTTCCCTTTCTTCATTTTAATATTTTACAACAAAAAAGGCACTCAGCGCTCAAAGTGACTGAGGCTAGATCCATTCTCGCTAAAATATAATATTTATATCACATGGGATGAGAGGTGAAGACGGGCGGAGGAAATGAGGTTATCCCAACCTCGGCTCAGAAAGCAACTCTACAGAAACAGGGCAGGAGCTAGTTTTAAATAATACTCAGGGGCCCGTATACGATAAGGTAAACGTACCATTCGATGGCTGTGTTAGGAATGTATCAGACACGGAAAACAACACAACACGCTCTACTAGGCATGTCTACTACAACATACCATCAACATACAACAACAGTAGCCGTCGGGAATATTTTGTTGGTACCGAAATGCTCATGCACTGTATGGCTCGTGACAGTGGTGGTCGATGATGGAACGGTCTACTCAGTAGTTGCCAGTACTTGGTCTTTGGTACAGTAAATTTTCAAACCCATCAGTCTTACGTACGATGTCCCACTAACATTCAAACTTTCCAATTTGCTGGACTATGTCGGTAACTTGATTCTTCTTCGGATCTCCTTATTCCTTATTATTTGATCTCGTAAAGATACTCCGAGCATAGCTCTCTCCATAACGCGTTGGCCCACTTGGGACTTATTAATAAGGCTTACAGGGAGACCACGTTTTATTGCTGTAAAATTCGATTACATGACAGGATCGTGGTCCCACTGTGAATGGTGATTACGAAACGTTATGATGTTTGTTTGGAATTTTATTTCCATATAAATACGGCGAAAGTACGATTTAAATCGAGGAAGACAATAACGTATTCCGTTCGCGTCTCCGTAGCCGCGAATTGTTGGGCGCTTATAAAATTATGTAGTTATTTATTGGGGGGTGGGTGAAATAGGTCTATACTTTTATTACAGATCTTTGTCTAAATCGGAGTACGAATATATAAGCACTTCTTGACATTTTTAGGGTTCCGTACCTCAAAAGGAAAAAACGGAACCCTTATAGGATCACTTTGTTGTCCGTCTGTCCGTCCGTCCGTCTGTCAAGACCCTTTTTCTCAGGAACGCGTGGAGGTATGAAGCTGAAATTTATATCAATTACTCAAGTCTACAGTCCCTTGAAGCGGTGAAAAAATCAAACTTCTAAGCCAACGCAATCAAAAGATACAGCCGTTTATGCCGCAAATTTTGAAACTCGCAAGTACTCGCAAGGGAATCAAAACCTAAAGGGTACTTCCAGTCGACCTAGAATCTTGAAATTTGGCATGAAGCAACGTTTTATAGCACACATAAAGGAAAAATTCCGAAAACCTTAAATTTTTAGTTACATTACAAAATATATATTTTTTAATAAATATAAACTTATTACTTTTTTTGTCGTAATGAACGAACTTTGTAAACCTTGCAGGTTTGTACGGAACCCTCGGTGCGCGAGTCCGACTCGCACTTGGCCGGTTTTTTTTAAAAGAGTAGTATTGAATTTAGGGAAATGTAGTAAAGATAGCAAAGAATCTTTAGAGGACAATATTTTACTATTGGTAAGTTAAAGTACTTTAAAGTTTTTTTTCATGTACCCATGTATTTTTCCCATCCACCTAAAATGAATGTACTCGTATTTACAAATAACAAACTCATTGTTTGAAATTATAAAATATTACATGTACTTATAATAATTATATCTAACGAATATCTAGAAATGCCAGTGTAATTATACAACTATGTCGTAATCGAACGCGCTTAAAAGCAATGTCCATTCAATAAACTAACCAAAAATATTACACGTTGCCTCATATTGACTCAACGGAAAATTGATACCAGTTACTTAAGTTACTCGCGTTTCGATATTTTTTTACGGATTCCTAAACATGAGCTTAGTTTGCATTATTGTTTTGGATCAAACTTGAGCTACTTAGAAGGGAATCTTTACCAAAGATTTCGTAAAGATTCTATTGCTCGAGTGCCTACCGCCTATCGTATTTCTTAAAAAAATAAAGAAGCAATGTTCGGATGAAATGAGACCTTCCGAGGGTTTTAGACTCGTTTTCCTTAACGATATAGGCACTTTGGTATAAGACCACTGAAATAATATTTTTAAAGGCGGATTTTCTCTAGTTATTAGGGAATTAAATCCTTTTGCTCTTGTGTTAGGTCAATCGTATTAAAATAAATAGAATGTAAGTAGGTAGTTTTACTAAAACGCATTGAACTCTACACTCATACACAGCTGTGTAATTTCCTCAAAGGACAATGTAGGTGTTTTCAAATTTCTTCGAAATGGAGACGACCAATGCAGTCAAAGAGTTCTCGAGTAGAGACCACGTACCGGCAAGGGCAGTGTAGGAACCGGAAACCCACGAAGTGGACAGGGACCGCATGCAGGATCGCATTGTATGCATGCCTCTTCCAGACGGTTTTGTTAGAGGTAGATGCGTTGCGGGTTGCGGGACATAGGCCTTTTTTGCCTTTTTGAAGTGAATCTTCTAATGCGACTTCCAGCAAGGTTGCGTTAAACGTTTAACGCTACCATGGAAGAGGTATGAAAGCACTGTTGCGTCGATTTCACTTATTCCACGCGGAGGAACTCCACTTGCATTTTTTTGTCCAGGAAAAATCTTTTATGTGTACCACCCCACCGGGAAAGCATGGTTACGTGGGAGTCCCGCTGATCGGTGTACCCACCAAAAACCCTGGGATGTTGCTGTCTGGAGCCCACCCTTATAGTCCAGCAACGCACGTCCTATAGCGATTATGGCAATAAGGATAGGTGGAAATCAGCTTACATCCAATCGCCTAGTCATTTCGTAGCTGCAACTCTTACCCTGCGCTTAACGGTCTGTGGTTTTTATTCGAGAACTTCAGCTATAGTGGCTATCAATTCTACGTACTCTACCCATAGAACCTACCACTTCTATAAAGGTGATGAAATGTTCCAACATAAAATATTTTTATCGTCTCTACAAATCAATCTTCATTTAAATAAAAATGTAGTTACTTCTCAATTCAGATGCTTGTTAACATTAATCGAATCCTACCGGAAGTATGCAAATAGCAACATTAGACACTATTATTCGCGTACGGATACGATGCATGCAGAATAAAAATTATCTTCTCTTAGCAACTAAAACAATAGCTGTTCATATTAGCTAGTACATTAATATCCCAACACCTTCCTGGGGCCTTATTGTGTAAGCGCTCTGACGTTCGGCTTCGCTTTTTCTCCTGCTCGTGCCAGTTACTCAAGCCTCGAGAGCGAGCGGGTGGAAAAGCGAAGCCGAACATCAGAGTGCTTACACAATAAGACTCCTGGTTACGAAAATATTCAAGATGTAATCTCATTTTACTCACTTGCCGTTCTATTTTAGTTTTGAAATGCCTTTTAACCCCTAAGCATACCTTTTCTTGCAGGCAGGTGCCTGTAAACCCTGTTCACTGGAAAATCTCAACAAACAAATATTAGGGGACATCATACACACGGTCTTTGACCCCAAACTAAGCAAATATTGTGATATGGCTATACCAGAGACTGATATACTACATATATACTAGGGCATGCAAAAACCGGATGGTTTTGGGAAACCGGTTTTTTCGGTTTTTTATTTAAAAAACCGGGGAAATCGAGTTTTTCGGGTTTTTCGGTTTTTTTCTAGTAAATTAATGAAAATACTAGTAAATATAACAGTTTGTTTGTTTATGAGCCTGTACTGCCTCATTGTTGGGCAAAGGTCTCCTCTCGAGATTTCCAGTTTTGTCGGTCTTGTGCTGATGCCGCCAATTTGGATTAAATGTGTTCAGTTCATCGCACTATCTAATAGAGGGTCTGCCACGAGGCCGCATCGAGTTGGGACTCCATTTGGTGATGATTTTAGCCCAGAGGTCTTCTGCCATTCGACTGATTTACCCGGCCCACTGCCACTCCAGTTTAGCGGCTGTGAAAGCTACATCTTTAATTTGAGTTCTGGAACGCAGTTCGGTGTTTACTCGCAGTACCTACTCGGTTTATTAGCCGGTCACCGAGAATACTGCGCTCCATCGCTCTTTGGCAAACCTCGAGCTTGGACTTTTGGACCTTAGTTAATGACCATGTTTGTAAAAATGTGTGTCAAAATGTGGTCGGAAGGCGTTTCTTCATATGTTCTTTCATGGTCCAACAGCTCTTCCAGGCGTTCCCTGTTCTTCTTGGTCTTGTCTCGCCTGGAAGGTGACTATTTGGCCAAGATAGATGTAATCGTGAACGTATATGTCTTCGCCATCGACAGTTACCCGATGTTTGATGCCATTGGTCATCACTTTGGTCTTTAATTAACATGGTCCGTATCCGCAATCCAACCTCAAGGCTTGCAGTAGTTAGGTTTTGTAGCATTGATTATAGCTCTCTGACTGAGGAAGAGATACTAGCT
This sequence comes from Hypomecis atomaria, assembly GCA_964007245.1. NCBI lineage: Eukaryota > Metazoa > Arthropoda > Insecta > Lepidoptera > Geometridae > Hypomecis > Hypomecis atomaria. The sequence goes on from OZ023299.1 coordinate 8,194,005, forward strand.
GACGATATTGTCTACAAAATGAAGGTTAGTTAACCATTTTTCACCGACATTAACACCCCGTCCTTCCCAGCTTGCCGCCAGCTTTCTGAAAACTTCTTCGAGGACGCCCGTGAATATTTTCGGGGACAGTGGGTCTACCTGTTTAACACATTTCTCTATGCTGGACCAGAAGATTGTAATTTCATTGACGCAGTACTTTGAGAATAGGTGAGGCGGAGAAGATTAACGTGAGTGATGCTATCAAATGCTTTTTGACCGACGAAACGGAGGAGGTACTCAATTCGACACGTATGTTCTATAATCTGGTTGATTGCGTGGAGATGGTCTGTAGTTTATATAGCCCGCGACGAAAACCAGCTTGTTCGGGTGGTTGTTCCATGTCTAGTCTTCCTGATATGCGATGTTCTATGATTTTGATGAAATAATAGGCATTATTTATATTTCTTTTGGTTTTTAATTTCAACAATCGAGCTTACTTTTATGTATAATTTACAAATCTTAGACAAACGTGCAATATATACCACGCGCAGTTTTACTACGTAGCTTAGCAGAGACTGCCGGACTAATGTAACGAAACAAAATGGCGGTGGTCGATAGCGTTTCGGTGAAGATGAGACAAAACGCGTCCCATTACGCGTATAACGCTACAGCGCAGCGCTCTGCCTATATCACGATACTCGCTATGTAAAGACAGAGAGAGAGTGAGAACTTTCGCACTTGAATTTCATCCTTAGCACGTATAGGTACATTAGACGTAATTTTTTAAATGGAAAAAAAGTATCTTAGTTCGCTTGGCTTATTATTTCTCTGTAGGTTAGAGCAACTAGATGACAATAATGTATTTTATTGCGAAGGGAAAAGTCAATATGCGAATTTAAAAAAATTGTAGAAAAAACCGATAAACCCGAAAAAAACGGTTTTACAACTAGAAAAAACCGAGTTTCTAATGCGGTCGGTTATTCGGTTTTTTCGGTTTTCGGTTAACCGGTTTGCATGCCCTAATATATACTGCCTCGGTGGCTCAGTGGTTGGTGGCCCTGACTTCTGGATCAAAGAGGCGTGGGTTCGATCCCCACCCAGGGCAAACATTTATGTGATGAACATAAGTGTTTGCTCTGTGTCTGGTTATTATTTAGGTACTATCTATATAAGTATGTATTTAAAATATGTATATGTAATATTTCAGTCTCTGGCAGCCATATCACAAGCTTTGCTTAATTTGGGGTCAGATACCGTGTGTAAGATGTCCCCTAATATTTCTTTATTTATACACATTTTTCTGAAATACATACATAAATAGATAATATCATCCAGGCACAGAGCAAACACCTATGTTCATCACATAAATATTTACACTAGGTGGGAATCGAACCCACGCCTCATTGGCCCAGGATGCTGCAGCAGTAGTTGTAGACACCAACATGTGCCGACCAAGCAAACATAATTTAAAGGTCAATTAAACTTTAACCACTGCGCTGTTACGTTAAGAAAAAACTCCCCGACACTAAATAATCAAAGCTCCCCACGAAAAGAAAGAAACGAAAAAATAAAGTCATCTGAATCACTGACACAAGACTATCGATATACAGAACAAAAAAAAATGCCAGGTCGATGGGAAAAATATAACTGTTTTTCTTTCAAGCATAGAGGATCAGCGTTTCACAAATGTCAAAGTACAAAGGTTTGCGTTCTAATTCTATGAAGAGTCAGTTGGTACATAATTAAAAACAGGAAAACCGCTACAGAATTACTCAGATATACGAGAATATTTTGCACGTAACTTTAGATTTGTAACAATTAGATGAATGTACGAATAAGTACAAAATGCTGTATATGTATATGTTAACGGAAATGTATGTAATCCGTCATTGTATACAATTCCTAGGAAATGTATGTAATTCCTAAAATCGCACGGAAATGTGTGAAATAAATTAAATTGGACACATTTCCTAGGAAATCTATACAATTCCTAAATAGCAATCGGAAATGTAAAACATTTGAGATATCAATGGGTACGCGGGGATAGCGGGGCGAGGGGAGGGCATTACTTCGTCAGTCTCAGATCAGTGACAAAGAATATACAGGGTTATTTCTAATCAATTAGCATCCTATTAGGGGCTTATTCTGTACATCAAAACTAACAACTTTTGTTCTGCGACTTTTGTCAGAACTCGAAATCGAAAATTCCGATGCCCGCGAAATATTATAGGTGTAGTTTTGGCTCAAACTAATGATGAGCTCTATCAAATTGGTACCAAGAACGGAATCTTAAAACAATTATATTCTCGATCTCAGATTAATGTGTGACCAAGAGTTCTGCTTGATGCAGAGGATGTACCGAGTACGGGGATTGCACTAACAGTCAGTTGCTAACCTACAATCCACTGGAACCGGCCAGGGATTTAAAAAGTGCCTTTGCAAGAAGAATTGTACTACAGCAAGATGACTGTGCTATAAAAATAAATTATTGTGTACTTCAAAGTGCCATTCCAGCTTACCCTGCAAAAATAAATACCTAGCCATATGGACTGCCTCGTTTACATTTAACATAGGATAATAATATAAATAGGTACTTACTTTAATATTGTGACATTTATAATTACTTAAATAACAGACTGATTACTTACCAAATGAAAGTTTGTCTTTGTAAGAATAAAATCTAAATTGATTTTGTGATAAATACACTTTCAAAGTTAATAGATAGTTGATTTTGTGAAGCTGTAATTAGTAAGATAATATGAAGATATTATATTTTACGGTATGATTGTTAGGTACCTGATTGTCTCAACGAGTGCTTTAATATAAATTATTATTCTCATTTTAACAACGTGTTTTATTACAGAAAGCATTATTTTATACATTTCCTAATACGATATCGGAATTACATACAATTCCTAGGAAATGTACACATTTCCCAGGATATATATGTATTAAATAGTTTTTGAAACAATATTTTATACATTTCCTAAATAGCTTCGGAATTGTATACATTTCCTAGGATTTGTATACAATTCCTAGATTTCATAAATTTCCGTTAACATATACATACTCGTAACTCTGAGCTAAGATATGTAGATGAAATATTATGGAAAATTCAGTAAAAGCTATGAAGTTTCCGAGTGATATTTGATTGTCAAACAAGGCATTATGGCATGCCGGCCGCGAGCTGCATAATAATAGCACTGCTGTTATTCGCATATTAGGGCCAATTATGGCGGTACCATCTAACTAGCTAACCGACCTAAAGGCCTCAAATTTGCTAAAAATCCTAACCGTATTACGAAGTCACCATTTAGAAATGTCACTGTCACTGTCACATTCAAATTTTAAATCGAATGAATGAAAACCAACTAAATCTAACTACATTTAGAGATTTAGGCGAATTTGGTATTCTGGAGACACACTTTTAGAGCTGTCTGACGTCATCTTTAAGAATTTTAATGAATTGAGGTTATGTTTTTAACCAGTACCGAATTAGATGGTGGTTAAAAATAATTAAGCTCAAAAGTAAGTTATAAAGAAGAAATGCTGTGTTTTTCTCCAGTTAAATGTACTTAGTTACATTTAACATAGCTGATGGTGTTCCTATAAATATTGATTTTAGTTATATTTCATGTGAATTCGCGATGACAAAAATGTTGACGAAGCTGTCTTACAATGATTTTCAGCAAAAACTAGAATGAAACAGCTGGACTTCGTTAAGTCCAGCTGTTTCATTTTGTCATCGCGAATTCAATAACTTAACGAAGTCCAGCTGTTTCATTCTAGTTTTTGCTGAAAATCATTGTAAGACAGCTTCGTCAACATTAACGAGTCAAATTAATCCACCTCATCATACCGACCACATTTTTGTTGAAACAAAGAAAGGATTACCATTTTGTGGAAAGCAAAGATAAGAAGTACATTTGTACACACAGAAATGTAACTAGGTAAGTAATTTACCTAGTTACATTTCTGTCCATGCAATTTATTAATCCGTAGGATCACACTAGATGCAAGCCGCTTCCAACCGATCTTATTGGAGATCCATAGGGGAGACCTATGTCCAGCAGTGGACGTCATATGTCTGATGGATGGATGGAATGTATTAATAGTAGCTATCTAATTATAATAAGCTATCCATTACATCCAATTAGAAATGAGGATATGCATAGAAGAAGCAAAGTAATTAATATAGCTCCGCGGATTGACAAGTTGAATTAGCTGTCGGCTCGGCAGGGCCCATAGTTGGGCAACTGACAGAGTCAAGTTCTCAAATGAAGATCACAACAATCGGCAAGTGCAAAGTAGGATGTCAAAGTGTACAGATGTTATCAAGACTGCATGATTGTACTAAATGTAAGCCGCTTCCATATAGTCTTATTAGATATCTCTAGCGGAGGCCTATGTCATTAATAATTCTTATGTGAGCTTGCCTATGACAGTAGAATTGTGCTTTAAACAAACTTAAAACCCTATTTGCTAAAACATACATAGGACCCGGCATTACGGGCGGATCTCAAACTTCTTGGCCGCTGTGAAATATGCTACAAGGAGCGCAAAACCCAATCCTGACTTCAGTCAGCCTACAAGCAGCATGAGGACTGGGTTCACACAGCTCGCAGCTACATCCACAGTCGCTTACAAGTTTGATTCGACCTATACCAGCGAGAATAGTGAAATATTGCACTAGGGTAATAGTTGTAATTTGATAATTATTTATTGCTTACATTTTATAAGTTGTTATTCAGTACCCATGTTCTGGTTGCTTGTTTGTTCTACATATATGTAGAGAACCCTATCAGGTTTTGTACATTTTGGTATTTTTGTTACTGACTCTACGTTTCAAATAATTATGTAGTAGTTATACACATTTTTATCGATTAAATTAATTTCCAGATACCTCTCGATGACCAACTTTAGAAACAAGACTAGGAAGTTGTGAACCAGTTCGATGTATAGTAATGGCCCTAATATGTAATCATCATCCTAAATTGATCATCGTGTCAAGACTTCAACCAGGAGCCATAACAAGATGAGGAAGATACAGATTGTTATATCGGCTAAATAAATGATAGACTATTGATTATACTGTGGTTTGTATTTTCCTTGGCAGGGCAAAGCAAAACTACAGAAAGAAATAAGAAAAGATTTAATTCAATACAAAAATAGTTATTCGATACAGTCATTCAATTACCAGGCAGTTTTTAATATCAATCACTTTTTATTACCCATCAGCTTTATTTTACCTATCACTTGATAAAGGTAGTTAATTACTAAAAATATATTAGTATTCAGTAGGTAAGCTTCAGCTTAACAAATAACAGTCCAATAAAAGATCACAAGAACACCACATCAATTATAATATGAAATGCTTTCTTCTATAATAGGTATTCAAATTCATTTATTTTGTGTCTTATTTATGTAGAAGTCAGGTTACAATATTTATATCAATAAGTAGAATGTAACAAAACACTTATTTACAATTAATAATTTAGAACATGTGTTAAAAATAGTAGTAATGACTAATCATGTATAATATATTTATGTAAGAAAACTTAAAATTTAAACTATAGCATCACTTAAGTCGAATCATACAACTTGGCGGCAGTGATGTTAGCTACAGGCTCCCAATCCTTACTGAAGCTCACATAGCATCTGTGTGAGGATTTTGGTTATCCACAACTCTTATCTAACATAGCTTGGTAGGGATAAGTGTACCAGCCGAACATAACAGCTACCTAGTGGTGTGTCTCGGTCTATTTATACAATATTTAAGGACTTTTATAGGCTAAATCAACTTACAGACCAAATCAATTTACAGACCGAATCATACAACTTGTCGGCTGTGATGTTAGCTACAAACTGCGGATAGCCCGATCCTGACTGAAGCTCACTTCACATCTGCGCTTAGGGTTGGGTTAGGTTAGGTTAGGATAAGTGTACCAGCCGAACATAATAGCTACCTAGTTGTATGTCTCGGTCTATTAATACAATGTTTAAGGACTTTTATAGGATATATCTAACTTTTGGCTGCTTTGAAGTTAGCTACGAGCTGTGCAAAACCCAATACTGACAATCTCACATAACAGCTGCGTAAGGTTTGAGTTTTGTGCAGCTTGTAGCTAATTTAGAACATAAATATTTTACAGACCGAATCATTCATCTTGTCAGCTGTGATGTTAGCTACAAACTGCAGATAGCCCGATCCTGACTGAAGCTCACTTCACATCTGCGCTAGGGTTGGGTTGTCCGCAGCTTGTAGCTAACATCACAGCCAACAACCTGCATCTAGCACTAACACAGACACTGATATTTTACACAATTTCACATTTTTAGGGAGTTTGCCTTCTCATGGTTTGTCTTAGTACCGTCATTGGTGTTTTCAATGTAGTAATCTTTAGTAGTAAGCTTGGAAAGTGCTGTAGACCACCTGCAGACGTTTTAGCCGCTGCTGATCTGAAAATAAAAACAACATTTATATAGGTACTTACAACTTTTTTAGTTTTGAGAAAAGTTTATTTTCCTGGAAACAAGATGACAATAGAAGTCTGTATTTTCCTGTAATTAGCGAATACCTACCTATTTACAGCCTGTTTAGCTTATTAACTGCTCAAAAAGCCTTGTTATCTTATTACGATTAATTCGTTTAAGCATATTTCTTGTCCGCCGCAGCAATACCTATTGTGTGTGATAACGCCTTTGGATCCTTTATATTTATGTTTTACTGGCTGGGACTATTAATTATTTACCGAAAGCTAAGTACCTAGCAAAGCAAAACGAAATAAAAACCAAACAATTTTGTTTTGTAAAATATAATAATGGTGGGAGTGTTGCCACAATATGAATTAAAAAAACCCCTGCTTTACTTTCGTCCCGGTGTCTTACGTTGTTGTTTTGTTTTTAATGTGATGAAATACGTTATACAAACGATCTTGGTAAAGTTTTATATCGCGGAAACGAATATTTTTTTTAAATTAATGTATGCATTTTATACGCTTATGATTAACAACAACATTAACTCTAAACTTTACTCAAAACTAAAATCCTATTGACGGATAGTTGTTCTACTAAAAGAACCATTTGCGCTGCATATGTGCACTTGCACTGAATGCGTTCTGTGGTCTGTGGCTCTTTTTCTGATTTTCAAACGTATACGTATTAACTTTGACAGATAGTACGAAAGATCCGCAAAGTTGCGTATATGACCTAGCCGTCTTCATACAAGTTTAATACTTACTGTTGATTTTATGTCCTGGAAATATCTTATCACAGGACATGCAGAGGCGCCGTGTTTGTATAGGCGTGGTACAACGGCGATCGACGACACAGGCGAAATAAGAACACGGTATTGCGATAATAAACACACCGACTTTTAATTCATCAAAAGTGGTACATTTAACACAATGATTTCAATTGTATTTAACGATTAATCACCAACTTAATTTAAAATAAAGATTAGCTTTTAATGAGATGTTGATTGTTTGAAGTGTCACGAGTAAGAGAGAGAAAGCTACATGCAAATGTCAAAAAGGAAAAATAGAGTTGCCAGATGTGGAGCATGCATAGATAATATTTCTATCACTCCTCCTCATGCTCTACATCATATAAACATACATTATAAAAAACTTCAAACATTACATAATGCACAAGAAGTTACTCTAACATAACTCTATATAATGCAAAAAAAATCATGACTCTACACAAATAAAATTGCTCTATCACGACTTAAACAAAATGATATATGACTTCAATATTAATTAATTAAATCTAACAATAATAATAAGTCATAACATTAAAAACATTAGATGTAATCCCCATATTAGATGTTAAATTATTAAATCAGACTACTTAAATTTAATTGTTTTACAAAACCGCTATGCTTTTGAACACATAATGGCTTTGTTAAAATATCTGCAAGCATTTGTTCTGTTGGCAAATATTTCACACATAACAAATCTCTTTGAAAAAGATCCTTAACAAAATGGTAGCGCAAATCAATATGCTTCTTTGGTGGGAATATTCTATAACCAATAGCAACTTTTGAGCGCTTTGATTATCATTGTAAACTACAACATTAAAATTTTTTATCAAGAATTTGACAGGAAATTTCTAACAAAACAAATGTCTTTGCTTACATCACTTATAGCCAGGTATTCAGCTTCAGTACTGGATAATGCAATACAACGCTGTTTCCTGGCTTCCCAGTTTATCATATTGCCACCTAATTTGACAACAAATCCTGTGTAAGATTTGCAGTCAGATAAATCGTTGGCCCAGTCTGCATCAGTAAAAGCGCTAATATCAAAACTGTCAGTTTTACAAAAATACAGGCCATAATTAACTGTGCCTGCTAAATATCTAAGCACTCTTTTTGCAGCGCGCCAATGATTCATGTCAAAGCAAGTACTATACTAAGTTGACTGCACGCATAAGTAATATCTGGTCTCGTGCAGACAGCTAAATACATAAGTGAACCTAAAAGTTAACGACACTGATACACATTATCATCTAAACATTTATCAGACTTATCTAACTTACAGTTCACAGGTAATTGAGTTAATACCGCTTTACATTCTAGCATATTAAATTTTGCCAGTAAACGCTTAACATAGTCTGATTGGTCCAAAATAGTTACATTCTTTTTCTTAGTAACATTCATGAATAAACAGTTTTCAAGCTCTCCTAAATGTCTAACGTCAAAGTGTTCCAACAAACAAGACAAAACATTTTGTATACCTACAATCATTGTGGAACACATAGAAATATCTATACATATAGAGCCTATAACAACATATTTATCATTAGACCTTTTTACATAAATACAGGGCTCACACTTACTCCGCTGAAACCCATTTTGAGACAAAACCATGTGTATTTTATGATTCCACATACGGGCTGCCTGCTTTAAACCGTAAATACTTTTCTTAAGCAAACATACTGTCTCTATTAGTAAAACCTAATGGCTGTTCCATAAAGATAGTCCTAAACAATATTCTTAAAGTGGAATGTCTAACAACAGGAGCAAAAGTTCCGGTGTAGTGAACACCTTTTTGGGTGAAGCCACGGGCAACCAACCCAGCTTTAAACTTTTCAAACTTACCTGTTGCATCATATTTTCTCTTAAAGACCCACTTACATTTGATTATGTTGCCTTTTGGACGATCTACAAGTTCCCATACGCCATTTTTAACTAAGGCATCAAATTCACACTGCATAGTGTAAGGTTTTCTTTAGTTTATGATCTTTTTTTTGCACTATTCTTTGATATACTTGAGGATTTTAGAATTAAAAGACTGGCAAGACCGTACGTTTGGCGGGAAGAGGGCGCTCTCGGGCGCAGCTAGAAGGCACTTCCTGTTTCTCCAAGAAAAATATTGTATGCTGCTGGTTAAATTAATATAAAAACCATTTATTACGAGGTATCACGGAGTTTTATTTGCTGAACACCAACTACGCCCTTCAACCGGAGTGAGATTGGGTAAGGATCACATCTCAGAAGCCGGGGATTAACAAAACCGTAAGTACACGCCTACATCTCATTTTGTTGCACTAAATGATAAAATAACATGGTGATTTTAGCTTTAAACTCGTTAAGAAAGATTTGTTTGAGGCTGGAGTTCATACTTGTGATCGATGCACATGTCGGATAGTCTGTTTTAACTTCGAGGTTCGTTATGCGCGTCGAAAATACGACACGCCATGTCGCCTCCTAACCTCCAGGGTAGATAGATAATTATTTTGTTACATTCATAGCATTTCAGAGGAATACAGAGAAAGTAGTTCACGATATGTTGTTCCCTTAAGTGCTTCTATACGGCCGTTTGTCATGATCACCTCAAATACCTAGTATTATAACTAGTAATATACTACCAAGCGCCAGGACGATGTCTAGGTGTGGTCTAGGCCTTCATCCGGACGCATCATGAATGACATCTTATTATACGATTAGAGGACCAAATATTATTTTTGTCATATACTTAATTGTTATTGTCGCCTACACTTTCTTTACTTTGTTTTCTTACTTCAAACAGTTCTCTAATAAATTAATCATTTTAGTACTGTGACAATCTTGACTTATGATAAGTTAAACGTGAGCAAAGCACACTTCGTCGATATGTTAGGTTAAGTATGGAACAGAGGTCATATTACTTACATCCTCATCTGCAGGTATTTCGAGTCCATATAATACACAGAGCTATCACAACTAGAGAGATAGCGCTGTTGTCGCTGGAGGCAAATCTCAACCACAAATATGTATGGAAAATCTTGCTCAGCGCTGTCAAAATTGTCAAATATGTATTGGAATAAACTGTAGTAACTTAGATAAAAACACGGCAACTGAATCGAGGTATTTTTGTCTCTTTCTAAGTCATGCCATATAAGATAAGATAACTTTATTGGTAGAGAACCTAATATTACACAAAAAAATATTACATAATATTGATTCATTAAACATGCTCGTCCGGTTCAACGTTTTTTCACATTTTTACTAATAATGACACAGATACAGAATTGCAGTGTTATCTAAAAATTTCATCACAAAAATAATATTATATTCATCTATTAAATCTAATAATTACGAATGTAACTCGCCGGCTGTAAAGAGGCTCACAAATTCAAAATAAAGTCAATAGATTAAAAATAAGGTAATAATTAAAAAAAAATATATATATAAATTAAATCATTGCATCTCTTGCTTTCTTTCTTTTCTCGATCGACCACATTAGTTACATATTAATACCACATTACATTATGTATTTAATAATCAATTTGTAATTTTAAAATGTATGGAATTATGGATTTTATCTTGTTTGATTTTTGATTTGATTATCCCTCTGGTATCTCTGTGATATATAAAATATATAGATATAATAATAAAAAAAAAAAAAGTCAGTCCGGGGGGTTATAAATGCGTTATTTTTGTTTAAGACGCTCTGTTCTCGAGTTAATTGGGATTGTAGCTATCTCGAATATCTCTATTCAAATAGTAATGCAAACAATTTCATGGTGTGAGTTTCAGGTGATGAATTCGGGAGAAAACGAAGTGCGGCGCCTGGAGACTCCGGGGCGAAGCCGTTCGCGATCCAGGCGTAGCCTGACGCACGGCCATGATCCGGCTAGCACTCGAAGGAGTCGCAGCCACAGCCGCAGCCACAGACTCCGCTTGCGGGAGCGTGAAGTCGCGCTGAGGCAAGAACAGGTCCGGGTTCGTTTGTTGGAGCTCGAGCTGCAGCGAGAACGAGACGGGGTGCAACGTCGGCGTCAGAGCGAGCAGCGCGGGCCTAGCAACGAACGTGGCCGCAGCCGGGACCGCAGTCGAAGCCTCAGGCGGGACGGGAGCCGTAGCCGCAGCCGTCATCGCGGGCTCAGCCGCGGCCGTCATCGCGGCCGCAGCCGAGATCGCGGCCGCAGCCATCACCGCAGCCGCAGCCGCAGTCATCATCGCGGCCACAGCCGAGATCGCGGCCGCAGCTGTCACCGCAGCCGCAGCCGCAGCCATCATCGCGGCCGCAGCTGTCATCGCAGCCTCCAGACCAATGTGGACGACAAGAAGCGCTCCGATGAACATCGTACAAAAAAGTCACATAGTCCCTCTTTTACTACCGATGATGTAACTAAAATAATCCAGTCTATTAGAGACGTCCTTCCGTCACAGCCAGGCCAGAGCACACAGTTCTCGAATAGAGATAGTAAAAATATGATTCCCGAGTTTAACCCTTCTAACAAAAACCAACGTATGGATAATTGGCTAAAAAAAGTAAACGAGTGTGCGAAGGTCTACGGCTGGGACGAAGGAGCCGTAGTTCATTTTGCTTTGCAAAAACTGTCAGGGTTAGCTAAAACCTGGTACGAAAGCCAAAGTTCAATATTGTACAGTTGGGAGGAATGGCAGGTCAAATTACAAAGCGCTTTCCCATGTGAACAAAACTACGGACAAATGCTCGAGGACATGTTGAAGCGTAAGAGTAGAATCAACGAACCTATTCAAAACTATTTTTACGACAAACTTTCACTTCTTAATCAGTGCGAGATTACTGGTCGGCGCGCCGTTGACTGCATCATCCACGGCATTACTGACAGGACCACAAGGTCTAGCGCTTTAGCCCTACGATGTGATGAGCCCGACGACTTATTGAAATTCTTGATGAGTAATAATAGGGAGCTTTATACAGCTCAACCATTTTCTAAAGACAGGAATGCAAATACGGGAGACGATAGGTCGAACAATAGGGTTTTTGCAAAAATGACTACTTCCCTCTTTTGCTATAATTGCAAGGAGCAAGGACACCCGTATTCAAGATGCCCTAATCCTTTATTGAGATGTAGTAGCTGCCACAAAGTAGGACACAAAACTGAATTATGTCGCTCGAAACTGGGCACAAGATCAACGAAAACTGATACAGCGGCCAAAACTATGCGCATATCTAGCGCAAAGCCTTCCAACAAATTTATAAAAGAAGTAAGCGTAGAAGGTGTGCCACTTGAAGCGTTCGTTGATCTTGGTAGCGAAGTCACATTGATTACTCAATCCAGTTTTGCTAAACTCGGTCTAACTCACGACAATACTCCATCGACTATGAGGGGTTTCGGTAATAATTTTGTATCGTCAATAGGCTCAGCGAACTTGAAATTATCAATAGATGGAGTATGTGCTGACGTTTCGTGCCGCGTAGTAGAAGATCGGTACCTGGAGAAACAATTACTTATTGGTCAAAGTTTTACCGAACAACCTCATATTGTTATGTACAAGGACGTTAATAAACTGCAATTTATACACGTTGATACGGAAATACCTAATTTTGTACCAGACGATGATGGTGACCGGCGGGAGGAAATAAGGACATTAGCATACTGCAAGCTTTATGGGACTGCTAGCGTCAGAGCTATAACAGAGACTCCTTTCACAGGCACTATAATCGTAGACACAAAGGTTGTAGGTAAACTGGGAAAACAATACGTTGTGTGTGGCGGAGTTTATGAAGTAAAGAACGGTATACTATTCGTAATAATACAACCTTGCGTGGTCCCTTGCTGTCTTCAAGAAAATTCGGTGTTCTCAAGAGCGGAAAGAGTAGAATTGGTGTACAGACTGGTAACCGCGGAAGATCCTTTAGGCAAAGTCTCACATATTGAATCTTCCTCTGCCAAAGAGCTTGACGAAGGTCAAATACAAATAGGCGAAACCGCTTCTAATGAAGCCAAAACGAGGCTCTTAGACATACTAAGGCGTCATGAACAGTGTTTTGCACATAATTTGGCAGACCTTGGCTGTACGAATGTAACAGAAATGAACATCGAACTGAACAGCGAGCGCCCCGTGGTTTATAGACCATACCGTCTCTCTCATCATGAACGAGAGAAGGTCCGAGATATGGTTGATGAGATGTTAAAAGCGGGCGTCATACGGGAGTCGACTTCGAATTATGCCAGCCCGATAATTCTCGTGCAAAAGAAAAACGGTGGTATGCGACTATGCGTGGATTACAGACTGCTTAATTCGATCACTGTAAAAGAGAGATACCCTATCCCGATAATAGATGATGAGATAGCGAGATTGTCCGGACAAGCATGGTTCATCACACTTGATTTAATGTCGGGGTATTATCAAGTACCGATTGCGGAGAATAGCAAGCATTTGACCGCTTTTGTGACACCAGACGGTCAATACGAATACAACCGGATGCCATTCGGCTTGGCAAATGCTCCGGCTGTCTTCCAGAGAATGATGAACCATGTTTTAGGACAAGCTCGGTTCAATAAAGCCACTGTCTATCTCGATGACCTTTTAATTTACGGCCAGACTCCTTTCGAGTGTATGGATCGGTTTGAAGAGATTCTTAATCTACTCGAAAAGGCACAACTCAAGCTGAATTTATCCAAGTGCAGTTTCCTGCAGAATAAAATTGATTACTTGGGTTACGAAATAAGCTCGGCTGGTATGCGCCCGGGTTCAGCGAAAATTCAAAGTGTAATAGACTTTCCCTTACCACAAAATGTGCACAACGTGCGCCAATTTTTGGGGCTTGTGAGCTATTTCCGAAAGTTTATTCAATCATTCGCGGCATTGGCTCAACCGCTCACCAAGTTGCTTAAAAAACATGCCACTTGGGAATGGACCATCGAGCAGGAAAACTCATTCAAAGCCCTTAAATCAAAATTGGTTGAAAGACCAGTCTTGGCCTTGTATGATCCCACAGCTGAGACAGAGCTCCATACAGACGCTAGTAGACTGGGCATCGGAGGAATATTGCTTCAGCGTCCACAGAAAAGCCAAGACCCTTTTCACCCCGTGGCTTATTATAGCCGCCAGACGACTCCCGAGGAAGGAAACTTTCACTCCTACGAGTTAGAGACACTGGCAGTCATTTGTGCCCTAAAAAAATTTCGTGTGTACTTGTTAGGAAAAACCTTCAAAGTAGTAACTGACTGTAGCGCACTTCGTTCCACTTTTGAAAAGCGTGACCTGATTCCTAGGATTGCTCGTTGGTGGATAGCGTTACAGGAGTTTGATTGTTGTATCGAGTACAGAGCAGGAGCGAAAATGAGTCACGTGGACGCTCTATCACGGAACCCAACTCGCGACACAGACACGACGGAGCTCGTTAGACATCCACCAATGCTGGCCATCTCAGACGAAGACTGGCTCCTTACGCTACAGTTGGGAGACTCCGAGATATGTAGACTACGGGAAATTGTCAGCAGCGATTTAGACTCCAAGGGATTGGATTATATTAAAGACAATTACATTTTGAAGAATAATAAACTATTTCGATGTATGGGAGGCGATAAGGGAAACGTTAGGTGGGTAGTCCCAAAGGGTGCAAGGTGGCAGCTGTGCAAGATGAACCACGATGACATAGGCCACGTTGGTTTCGAAAAAACTTTAGAACGAATAAAAAGGAATTACTGGTTCGCAAAAATGACGCGATTTGTAAAGAAGTATGTAAGCGCGTGCATTGACTGCGCATACGCAAAAAAAACTACGAACGGGCGTGAAGGGCTGCTACACCCTATAGAAAAGATTGCGATCCCTTTTCACACATTACATATTGATCACCTTGGACCCTTTGTAAAGTCCAAAAGGGGGTTCACACATATCTTAACTGTGGTAGATTCGTTTACTAAATTCCTATTTATTAAACCTGTTCGAAACACCAACACGCTGAACGTAATAAAAGCGTTACAGGACATCTTCGATATATTTCGTGCCCCTGACCGGCTGGTGAGTGATCGAGGATCTTGTTTCACGGCTCATGCGTTCCGGAAATTCTGCCTCGAACGTGGTATTAAACATATCCTAAACGCAGTGGCAAGTCCAAGATCAAATGGTCAGGTGGAACGCTACAATAGAACCATACTGGACTCCTTGACAGCACAAAATATCAGAGATAATGAAAAGGAATGGGATAGTAAAGTAGGGAGAATACAATGGGGATTGAACAATACAGTTCAAAAAACTACTGGAAGAACACCGGCTGAAGTCATGTTTGGAATGGCGATGAATAGTGAACTTAAACCGGCTTTAAACGCCGTTGCGGAAGGAACCCACGAGGTTGAGGATTTAACTGAACTCCGTACGGAAGTAAAAAGGAAAATTGACGAAGCCCAAGCGAAGCAAAAAGAATATTACGATCGAGGTAAACATGCAGCGCGCGTCTACAGAAAAGGCGATCTGGTCAAAATCACGAAAGTGGCATACCAAAACAAAGGCCAGAGTACGAAACTTATGCCTTCTTACGAAGGTCCTTTTAGAGTTACCAAAGTACTAGGAAATGACCGTTACAAACCGTTGATTTGATTAAAAGGATAGTTTTTAAGAGTTACAAGGATAGTTTTTAAGAGTTACAAGGATAGTTTTTAAGAGTTACAAGGATAGTTTTTAAGAGTTACAAGGATAGTTTTTAAGAGTTACAAGGATAGTTTTTAAGAGTTACAAGGATAGTTTTTAAGAGTTACAAGGATAGTTTTTAAGAGTTACAAGGATAGTTTTTAAGAGTTACAAGGATAGTTTTTAAGAGTTACAAGGATAGTTATTAAGAGTTACAAGGATAGTTTTTAAGAGTTACAAGGATAGTTTTTAAGAGTTACAAGGATAGTTTTAAGAGTTACAAGGATACAACGATAATTTTAAGAGTTTGGCTATAAAGATAGATAACTTGATTAAAAAAAATTGTATTATAACTACTTCAAATCCTCAAACGTTGTTCTTCGCTTAGAATCTATGTATATGCATCATTGTATAATAGTGCCTCAGTGCTAGATGTTTTATCTTTGATGTGTATAATATAACTTAACTTACCTCGCCCTGCCGAGTGTAAGGTTTTGCCTGGTTCCACCTGGTGCATGTATGAGGACATACATGTCATCAGGATGGTCGAGTGTAAGGTTTTCTTTAGTTTATGATCTTTTTTTTGCACTATTCTTTGATATACTTGAGGATTTTAGAATTAAAAGACTGGCAAGACCGTACGTTTGGCGGGAAGAGGGCGCTCTCGGGCGCAGCTAGAAGGCACTTCCTGTTTCTCCAAGAAAAATATTGTATGCTGCTGGTTAAATTAATATAAAAACCATTTATTACGAGGTATCACGGAGTTTTATTTGCTGAACACCAACTACGCCCTTCAACCGGAGTGAGATTGGGTAAGGATCACAATAGCTCGAAGCCACTCATGTTTATCAGGTGAATTCATTGCCTCGTCATATGACACAGGATCGTGCAACGAACTAGCATCAGCCAGCAGCGATAGGTCATAGTCTGTATATTTAATTGGTACAATACCTCTCGTACTACGTATCGGACGCTCTCGTGAGCTAGACGCATCGGTACCTTCCGACAGCGTCGGCTCTCCTCCTCGAGAAGCAGACTCAGGCAGAGAAGAAGTAGCGGTCGTCACCGCACGATTTTCATCACCCTCATCACCAGTACAGTAGACATCAGACAGAGGTGACCACGCAGGCGGTGTTATTTCCTCATCTGAAGATGAAAGAGAAGTATTTTTATTAGACCCATCATTATTTTTATTATTAATACTAGTATCACAGTTGTCAATATTTAAATTTATTTCAATAGGAATTTTATGACTATTATTACTAATACTAGTATCACAGTTGCTCTCCTCCTTCAACAAATCATAAAAAATAAAATCATCATATCCAGCCACATCTTTACATTGCTCTCCAATAAACTCGTGCTTTAGGAAAGTTACAGTTCTTGAATAAGTAACACGAGGATAAGATGGATCAACTAAACGGTAACCTTTACAAGTTTCACCATAACCTACAAATATTTGTTTTTTAGCCTTGACATCGAGCTTACGCCGTTTTTCATTAGGAATATGAGAATAGGCTACACAACCAAAGACACGCAAGTGACTAAGATCAATTTCAGTTCCAGTCCACTCACACTCTGGAATTCGGTTTGTCAACGATCTAGTGGGGCTCCTATTTTTCAAGTAAATAGCTGTGATGACAGCTTCTCCCCAAAAACGATTAGACAACCCAGATTCATGCAACATAGCACGTGCCTTCTCAAATAAAGTCCTGTTGACACGCTCTGCCACCCCATTTTGTTGAGGGCAATAAGGCACTGAGGTTTGATGAACAATTCCTTCCTTATTTAGAAAATTAGCTAAATTAGAGTTTACATATTCGGTACCGTTATCAGTGCGTAATATTTTAATAGGCTGACCTATCTGTTTCTCCACTAAAGCTTTAAAAGTTGAAAAATGGAAACTTACTTCAGATTTAGACTTCATGAGGTAACCAAATGTCTTCCTCGTGCAGTCATCCGTAAAGGTCAACAAGTAGCGGGCTCCGCCCCAGGTGCTGACTTGAATCGGGCCAACGACATCGGAGTGCACAAGTTCCAGAGGCACGGTGGCACGTCTCTCAACAGCCACAGGAAAAGATGCTCTATGCATCTTGCCTGTTAGGCAAGAGACACAGTTTACCGGCTCGCAGTCTCCTTTCTGAAAAACTACACCAGAACACTGACCGCCACCACCCAGTATACTTACACTCTCATTGTTCAAGTGACCCAGACGCTTATGCCACACAGACATGGGCACACTCGCAGCTATGTGGGCACTCACTGTCCCCTGCATAGGAAGGGGCTTGGAGTCCCCAAGGGGTAAGGACCTACCTTGTTGTAATTTACATTTGTATAAACCATCAATTTTATGAGCTTGGAGTATTTGGTTGCCCGTAATTTTTACATTTTTATCATACACTGAACAGCCATCTTTATGGAAAGCGACAATATAACCTTTTTCAGTAATTTGACTAACAGAAATTAGATTACTAGAGAGACTAGGGACACAGAGTACATTATGAAGACTTACATTAGAATTAAGGGGAATCTTACCAACCGACTGACTATGAAGTTCTTGACCATTTGCAATTACAATTTTGGAATTATTAGCTTTTTCATCTTGTAGAATACTAGAGTTCATACACATATGAGCCGTCGCTCCACTGTCGATAATAAATTCATTCAAGTTTGTAGCAGTGTGTGCTGCAGCAAATAATGTGTGCTGTTCTTGTTTTGCAGCTTCTCTTTTTCGTTTGAAACATTTCTTTGCAAGATGACCAGCCTTTTTGCAATAAGTGCAAGTTACTTTCTTTCCTTTTTCACTAGCCACATAGGCA
Organism: Hypomecis atomaria; assembly: GCA_964007245.1. NCBI lineage: Eukaryota > Metazoa > Arthropoda > Insecta > Lepidoptera > Geometridae > Hypomecis > Hypomecis atomaria. The sequence goes on from OZ023299.1 coordinate 8,212,635, forward strand.
GTAGAAGATGTATTTCCATTAACAGTGCGGCGATGATCCTCTTGGAGAAGTCTGGCTCTCACTACCTCACTGTTGAGGGTACTCGTCATTGACGCTGTTTCTAAACTTGACACAATTACATCAAATTTTTCGGGTAAGCCTGACAACAATATCTCAGCCACCTCGGCGTCTTCAATGTTTTTCCCAATATCAGCGAGCTGTTGCACCAGTCTCGTAACGGCTTCAATATACTCAGACATACTATTGAAGTTACTATATTCCATGCGATGAAGTTGACGTAACAATAGTACACGCCTGTAAAGCCCTCGGTCTTCATAAATATCTGATAATTTGTCCCATGCGGCTTTTGAAGAATTGCATTCGCGAACATACTGATACAAATTGGGTTGCAAAGTGAGACATATGCGTGCAAGCGCTTTTTGATCACGTGCCGCGTCTTGCTCCGTTCCAAGAACACAACTCCATAAACTTTCTAGTATGAGCAGCATGCGAACAGCAAATTTCCATGTAGCGTAATTGCTGTGACCGCTGAGTCTCTCAACTGAGGTTATATTAATAGGTGAATTCGTCTGTACCTGATTTTGTCGTTGCTCATTATTATCGGCCATCGCACCTTCTTCTCTCCGATCGTAATAACGACGCAGTTGTAGCAACTTGGGCCTTGAACCTGTTGATTTTATGTCCTGGAAATATCTTATCACAGGACATGCAGAGGCGCCGTGTTTGTATAGGCGTGGTACAACGGCGATCGACGACACAGGCGAAATAAGAACACGGTATTGCGATAATAAACACACCGACTTTTAATTCATCAAAAGTGGTACATTTAACACAATGATTTCAATTGTATTTAACGATTAATCACCAACTTAATTTAAAATAAAGATTAGCTTTTAATGAGATGTTGATTGTTTGAAGTGTCACGAGTAAGAGAGAGAAAGCTACATGCAAATGTCAAAAAGGAAAAATAGAGTTGCCAGATGTGGAGCATGCATAGATAATATTTCTATCACTTACCTACGTCAAAAATAATGTTTCTGGGACTCTATTTCTGAACTTTGAACGGTTTGTACGCTTACGGCACTTCGACAGATTGTGTAAAGAATCCGTAAAGTTACGTTTACGTCCTTGCTGTCTTCATACAAATTCCGTATACGGCCGAGCCAATACGAAAGTCAAAAACAATGCCCCGGGGGCACGATTTTTTAATTTCGAACGCATCAGAACTTTGACAGATTGTATGGAGAATCCGTAAAGTTGCGTATTCGTCCTAGCCATTTTCATACAAGTTCCATATACGGTCGTGTACGAAACTTAAAAATCATGCCCCTGGGGCATCCCTTTTGACTTTCGTACGGTTCAGACGTGTAGGGAGCTTGTATGGAGGGAGAATGAACTTTACTACGGATTCTTCATAAAATCTATGAAAGTTCCGTATACGTTGAAGTCGTTCGAAGTTCAAAATAGAGCCCCAGGTCACTTGCTTAAATGTTTTTATTTATGAAGCCCGAAATACTATTATAAAAATTGTTTAAGCAATAATATGTGGAAGTGTTAATTAACTTGTAACACTGACTACCTCTTTCTTAATTTTTAAATCGACGAAGCCACAGATAATATTAAAAAATTGAACTAAATCGCTGTCAAGCCGGTCACTTGATGGTGTGTAGACATCATTACATTATATTTTTAAGTACATTTTTTTATCTGTGAACTTCCTTTAGATGAACTTAAACAGAGTTAGCCATCGTTCAATTTTTAACTAAGTGGTGCCTTTATAATAGCAGTTTCTGACTAATTAACTTTAATTTAAGCAGTCACTAACTTTAGAGAATTTTAACGTGGTGACTTTGGAATTGGGCCTATTGTTATTGTAGGCCTTGGCTTCCAGCCTTGAACACAGGGCTAAAGGTATATTTACCACGGAATACGCACAAAGGAACGCGCAAATAAAATTATGGAGATTCGAGATTATTCCCCTTGATATTGCTGATAATGTCATGAGAAATTCTCCTATTTATTACGTGGGTAATAAACACAGCTCCTAGGTATTAGTGAAGTTTTTAGTTTTCTTCAATTCTGCGGGATCAAATAGTAAGTTTTTCTTATGCAATAATACTGGGATTAATCGTATTCTGAAAACACGAAGTAAATTACGATTTGTATATAAGAATAATGTGTTCAAATAGCGGAATCTTTAAAAATAACACAAATAGATAGTAAGTCACTTGTTATTGAATGCACTTAGGTAAAAAAGTGCAGAATTATAAGTCTTGAAATTCCTCAGCCAAAAATTAATTGAACTATGCTTAGGTACTTAGCTAAGACTAATGAAAATTAACTTTCAAATAAAAAACTTTTAAAAAACCGCTCTAAATGTTGGGATTCAAATTTTGTACGATTTTTTCGGCAAAAGCGAGGTTTTGTTTTGTTCTATGAAAAACTCAGCCTCCCACTAGATACATATCAAAATACAATATGTAGACGTGGAGTAAATAATGATTATTACTTATATAATTATTTACGCAACTTAGATTATACTGATATATTAGACTACGCGGAACCATAGTGTAGGTAATCAATATTAATACGGAAGGTACTAGATCCCAGGGCACAGATTCGATCTAGGGTTCACCTAAAAGTACAGTCCACGGAATCAATGTAGGTATGTAGTAGCTATTATATTACAACTGTATAAATATTCTCAGTTCTGTATATAGCCATAAGAAAAGTCAAATTTATTCTTTATTATTATTTGTACTACGCCCACGGTCCGTCAAACTGTTCCTACTCCGTTGACAGAAAACCTCTATCTGGTACCGAGCTGTCAGGCAAATTGAGAGGTAACTTCGCCGGGCCCGACAACAGAGATGTTTATCTTCTGATATCACTAAAGTTAGACTGGAACGAAGCCTGAATAACGAGAAGTATCAACTGAGACTCTGAAACTATTTCTGACAGTATTGTAGGTGCCTTTCAGGCATGGTGTACGCCATGAGCGTAATATGTGGAACAATTATAAACTAAAACACTGACAAATGTAGTTTTATTTAACAAACCTGAACAATTTTAATTCTCAACTTAAATGTTTTGTTTTAATTTCTTTTATTGAACAATTGAGAGACGAAAAAAGCAATATGATCGCGTCACGCCTGTAAAGATCGAGAATTTGGACTACACCAGCAGCGCGGCACAGCACTGCATTTGTTCCTTTTAGATTGAAAATTTTTAAATCTCAAGTTCTCTAAATATTTTAACGTAACGTAATGCATACATACTAGACGTAAATGCATGCGTACTAGTATCTGGCGACTAAATCTGTGGCACGGTAATGCTATTACCGTGTCTGTGGCATAGCTGTAGCACTACTCAAGGTGGGCTTTCCATAAGTGCCCTACTACTATATCCTAGTCCTGCCTCTCTACCAAACTTCGCTTTATTGTCTTATAGGTAGGTATGAGTATCTACTGTTTGTTCCTGAAACAGCGATAACTTTGTAAATACCAAACCGAAGTTAGCCAATTATCTCTTTCTAAAAACCTATGACCAATATTTTTACGTGCTAAATGTATTCTCACTGCAAAATAAACAAATAAATAGACAAACCTAGTAAAAATAACCAGCTTTAAAAACGCATCAATGCGCCTTATATTTTCATTTCCACCCACCCGTATGCCACAAAGCTGTTAACGAGGTATAACTCCCGAGGGATAATAAACCCAGCCCTAATTCCAGGTGCGATTCCTCATTCACTGTGTTAACTGCGAGTATAACAGCGTAAACCTCTCACGGCTGTTCAAACATCAATTCACTCTATGGGTATTACGTTAAGTGGCGTAATACCCTAAAGAGTAATAGATTACGTGTGGCAAGAACATATTCTCGACATAGCATCATTCAATATAAACAAATTTAATGTACTGTACCTGCCTCATCAAATTTCTAAGAACTCAGTGGTACAGAACACTTGTAAGGCGAGCGTTGCACCTCTAAGCCAAATCGGCTTATGTATATTTTGGCGTAAGTATTGTGAAATAATTATATAGTACTACCACATCTTTTTTGTGGTAGCTACTGAAAATTATTAAATGTTTATATATTTCTGTGAAATAAATACTTAGTCATTTTAATGTATATCTGTTAAAATAAACAAATTTAACAATCCCCGTAAAGGTCTAGATCAATCTAGCTCTAAAAGCTTCACTGCGCTTCGAATATTAATTTCATTCATTCTCACCCACCCAACCGTAAGCCACAAAGGTGTTAACGACGTATTACTCCCGAGGGATAATAATCGCAGCCCTAATTCCAGGTGCAATTTCTCATTCACTGTGTTAACTGAGAGTAAAACCGAGCGTAAACTTCTTACGGGTGTTTAAACATCAATACACTCTATGGGAATTAGGTTGAGTAGCGTATTTAATACCCATAGAATAATACTAGATTAGATAAATGAACATAATAAAAAAACTGTTGAATTATTTTAGATTTAGTGGGGATAGTTCGCGAACCCATAAAAAAGTCAACCATAATCATAATATGGCAATACGTAAATACGTATTTATTATAGTAAGTAATGTCCTCAGGGGAAAACGGAAAATCAGTTGATGGAAACCTCTGCTTGACTAAACCTAAAGTATATATTTTTGTTATTACGTTGCTTATCCACTTGATTAGAGATGGCGATGTACGAAAAAAGAAATGTTGTTGGTATAAAAATGCTTTAAAAATACATTTTTTAAGAATTATAAAGAATTTTCAAAGATCTTGACTTGAATATCAAATCACCACCGGCGATGAGCCAAAGTTACCTATACCTTTTTAAACGACTATAGTTTCTGTCGTGTTCGGCGACCTTTCTCAAGTTGGCGAGTGCTAGCACGCGGAGCACTCATGAGTGCATTGCGAGACGGCTCCGCGTGCTAGCACTCGCCAACTTAAGAAAGGTCGCCGAACGCGACCGAAACTATAGTCGTGTTATGACTATACGTACACGTGAGTGAGTCCCGTTTTATATCGTTTAAAATGTGTGAAAACCACGTTAATTTCCATAGTAAAATTACCTATACCTATTTAGCTAAGCTATATCAGCTGGCTGATTAGCAAGTTGAAGTAGCAGTGGGCAGGGCATAAAGTTCGTAGAAATAACTGATGGGAAAGTTTTCGAATGTAGACCACTTACCGGCAAATGCAGAATAGGTCATCCACCAGTGAGTTAGATAAACCATTTATTCGAGACCGTAGAAACGACCATAGGAATGCGTTGGATGCAACCCGCTTCCGATCGGTCTTATCAGAAATCGACGTTCAGCGGTATACGTCCAACGGCTGACAATGATGATGATGTTAAATTTCAAAACTAAGTATTAACTATTTAATTAGATTTTTTATTATTCTTCTTAACTATGGCATAGATATTTTAGACTTTTTATTGTTATTCTTCTTTGAAAGAGCCAAAAGTAAGTGATTGATTGTTATCATATCGTTATCATGTTAGAACAGGCACTAAACTTATCTAAACAAATAATTAGGTACAGGTCCGTCGCCTTGTCAACAAACCTAAGTTTCACTTGGCAACACTTACTATTAACACGGAAAATCAATTCCTGACTGCCTCTTTCAAGAAGTAAACAAAATAAACTGGAGAATTTATTCCAATTTATCCAACCCTCTCGGCGGTGCCCAAAGATAAAAATCGGAGCTAAGGAGCTCTTCCACTGATCGAAACGATAAGAATGCTATGTAAAATGTCGCATCTCAGAGTTACTGGAGGGAACCATTGCTTATCCTTAATTGACAACCAACTTAAAGATAAGTGAAGCGCGCCTTTTTTAATTTAAACAAATTCCTATAAAATAAATTGGCCCAGAAACGTAGATGAAAGTCAGATGCTTGTACTCGTAAATATATTTTATTTTTAGTGGTTTGGGCTGTTCTACTCAGTCAGTCAGTCACCAAAGCCTTTTATTAATTTAGATCAATGGTACATTACTTGCCTGGAAACGTAACTATCCTACAACTGCTGAACGTTATCAGCAACGGTTAGCGGCCGTAATATGCTAAAAAAGGTGTCAAAAATCAACCAGTTGATCTGCTAATGTTAGGTACTAGTTTTATTGTTCTCAGTTTCGTGGCGATAACTAAATTCAATTACATTATTATAAAAACTAGTCTAGCCATCTTACTTTACGCAGTCTAAGATTTGATTCAAGCATTGTCACGTTTACGACTGAAAAGTACCAGCATTCCCAGCGTGACAACGGGATCAACCCATTTTATCCAGTTTTAATCCATCCATCCATCAGCCATAGGATGTCACTGTTGGATATATTCCTCCCCTTTGGATCTCCATTATAACCGGTTGGAAGCGGCTTGCATCCAGCGCAATCCTCCAGTCTCATCCGTCCTACGTGGCACTTCCCGGTACGTGGACTCCACTTGAGAACTTTTCGACCCCATCGGTCATCAGTCCTCCGCGCTATGTGCCCTGCCCACTGCCATTTCAACTTGCCAATCAGCTGGGCTATGTCGGTAACTTTGGTTCTTCTACAGATCTTCTCATTCCTGATTTGATCTCGTATACTCGTTAGGTTACTTGAAGCTTATTAATAAGGCCCATTTTAAATACCAGTTGGCAATTTCCTCTTCGAAGAGATAAATTGGTGGAAAGACCAGTTCTCTATTTCTCATATTTCAGAGCGGTATCTATTTCAGTAATCTTTGTTTTATAGATTGTATGGAACGGGCTGCCTTGGAACTGGCCGACGCAGCGCCCAGATGGAGCGTGAGGTTGAGTTATTATGTGACCTCATTTAGTTCAACTCCCTGCTATCTACCAGATGGATTTCGCTTAGCTTTCTGAATATTATCACAAATATTCAAGTTATTATCTTGTCTATTTCCCCCCATATTGTAGGGGCTAAAGATCATTTCAGAAGACTAATGTTCTGCTATTTATTCTATGAGTTTTAGCCGCGTTTGCGCCAGGCACACCTTATATTGTCACTGAGGTCGTGTATCAAAAAAATCTCTTACATTCGCTAAATTCGTTGATTGCATTTTTATTCACCTCAGTAGCGGTTAGAAGGCTAAAATAAGAACGGAAACTATTAGGTTAATAATATTCTGTGGTGTCTTATCTCATCATATGCTAGACAAGACAGATGATGATGGATATTTTTTTGTTTTATATCAGGCAGAATATGGACAAGTTTTTTTTTGAACAAGTTCGTTTGCCTGATATTGAAAAGTAGCGAAAACTAAGTTGAATCATGGTTTTCTGATATTTATTAATTTTACTGGTAAACTGGGTTAAGTAAGTATAAAATACTTTTCTCAACAACTAAAAGTAATTTTTCGACATGATAGCCATAGTTTATGGTATATTGTACTAATAAATAATTATTATTACCAACTTTTGCTTCAACCTGGGGTTAGTCCCATAACAAACCCAAAGAATGCGGAAAAAATCAGCTGTTCCATGCATATCGTTGAAAGTTGAAGAATCTTTTGTAGTGCTTGCTGAAGGTACTTACCACAAAAGATTTAAACACTGTTTAACCGTGCAATTTGTAGGGATAAACATTGTCTAAAGCGTGCGTCAAATTTTTGTGGTAAGACGGTTACCGCTTTACCACAAAAGATTTAAACACGCTTTAAACTCTGTTTATCTGTGCAATTTATACTGCTAAACATTGTCTAAAGCCTGCGTAAAACTTTTGTGGTAGGACTTGTTGCAGCTCCGTACCATTATCCCATAATAATATCATCATTATAATTTCACATGTAAGTATGTGCTATTTTATTTCGTCATATATTTAGCGCCTTTTAGAAAAGAGGGTACGAGTGCTCGGTAAGTGAGTAGAGTGGATTAATTAAAAAATCTAAGTCACTGGATTCTCGGGTGCAAAATTGTCGATCTCCAATACGAGCCGTACCGTGCCAATACATATTCCCACTACGAACGCGAGAGTGCTAATAAATTCTTAATCCCGTCCAATCTGTGCGATGCAATAACAGAGCAAGTCGTTCGTATCGTCATGGGAGGCCTACGTTCACACTGGCTCCGATAAATGGAGGGATTTGAGTCTGAGAGCGCGGGCAGAGCTGCCAGCTCTTTAGTACCGATAGGTATTAATAACATCCCAAATAGTGCTAGATTGGTAAAAAAAGTTTCGTTTTTCGTATAGCTTGTTGTAGGTATTTAGAATTAACTTGACAAAATACATTTTATAAAGGAATCTAAGTGGGTTTGTTGCGAGATCTGTGGTTTTGGCACATTTTATTTCGAATGTAACACAGGTAAGTACTTACTCATGATATGTTGTAATGTAAAGTATCTCGTGTGACGATTATAGTTCCAATCGCATCTGGCGACCTTTTCTCCGAAGAGTGAGTACCTAAATGAACAAACTTATATTGCTTAGAAATAAATAAGAAAAAACGTCATTCCAAGATGCGATTTGTCCGATACGGAAATTGATCTGTAATAACAGTGAAAATGATGATTGCAAATTTCGGTGCTTTTATGAAAATAGAGTTAGATCTAGAACTGAAACTATAGAGTTTCGAACATTGGACACAGGAACAAGCGTCGTGTGCAGTGCTTTCTCGCCGCGTCTAATATCAAGCAATTATAACTTTGTGGGCATTGCAGACAGGATATCTATCACCGTTACAAAACGGATGTAAACTTGTAGGTTTTATTATAGGATTTATAGGTACCTATAGGTTTTAGTGTCGGCTCTAAGGCATGAATTGACATTGTTGTATTCAATACTATCTTCAAGAACAAAACTACTGAAATGCTATGCTTTTTCTGTCATAAACGACGGCAGTAAAAACCTAATATAAAGAGACATGTTTAGAAATACAACAAAATAAAATAACAAGTTGTAAATAAATAGGTATGTGACATGGCTTTGTTCAGGACATTATAAAACAGGCGTACCTCTTATGTATCGGGTGATCTATCACCGACGTCGTGTTACCGCCATAACCGACATTTTAATGGAAAAATCTGTCGGAGCAGTGATCTCCTGTAACCTTTTAATAAAGCCGTGCGATGAACGACTAACGCTTCTAATATACGCAACACCACTACTACGTCGGATACAGTTTTCGCCGTTAATTAAAACTTTGTGGAAGTTCTATTAATTAGTTTAATCGATACATATTCGGACCGTAGTTGATGTTTACAGTACAAAACTGATGATAAAACCTAACATAAATTGTCGTTATTCTCGCTTTGTTTAAATACGGTTTAGATTTTTAGGTATATCCTTCAAATATTTGGATAGCAATCTATTTACCTGTATCTTTGCTTCCCGTTAAATGAAAAATATAGGCACTAAAATTCGAAATAAACAGATCAGCATCCCTTTTACTTCTTGAATAAAGACGGTTGGATACAGTTTACACCCAGCGTTGTCTCAGCGATGTTATTGTTCACCTTGTGAGTGGACACCCTACGCTGCGCTTATCGGTAAGTACCTAAGTATAGGTCGCGCCACACAAGTTGACGGAAATGAGGTTATTATATTATATTTATGTTCGTTTATTGCACAATGCACTGTTACAACAAAAGTTCTTACAAACTAGAGTCTTAACTAAGTGACATTGACCCCGTGAGGGCGTCGCAATTTAAAGAGAGGTAACATTAGCTCTACTTACTAGATATTAATCAGTTCTCTATAAAATATTTACTTCTAGTAGTTATATATGTATATAACAAATTCTATAATCTATATAAAACTATAATTATATCTATGTAACTATAACACATTACTTATATCATAACAACATAATATATTTATCAGTCTTGGTCTTGTACACACTAATATTTTATGGCTTAAATCAACGTTTAATTAAATGAACAATACTGAATCTCAAAATATACTATTCACTTTAGTTACCATTAGTTAGCTACCATTTTATCGTCTATAAAATCCTGAATAGTGTAATACGCTAGTTAACTACAAGCTGCGCAACATCCAATCCTGACTGAAGCTCACACAAAGCCACGCGTTGATTGGATATATCCAATATCCAATCAACGCGTGGCTATGTGTGAGCTTGTAGCTAACTTCATTTCCGCCAACTTGTGTGGCGCGGCCTATACCTACTACGAGATCTCCAGCAGCGAATTTTTTGACCCTGTCGATAATAAAATATTTACATCTAAATAAGTACACATACTAGCTAGAGAGTAAGTACCTCTTTATATAACGTCAAGTTAAAAGTAATCTACGTGAATTTCTTTGAATAAAAAGAACACAACAGAAACGACGTCAATGTTAGGACAATAAAGATAATTGCCCAATAAAAACATTAAGTACTAGATATTACTGTGACTGGTAGAAAAATACATAACTGAGGTTTATAGGCTGTTTCTTTATTACTAACTAGGCACAGATAAATAATATACGTAGAGAGACAACCTGATCGGTATCAAGTCTAGATCAGGTTGAGATTTTGCAGTTAGTATCGTCACATGCAATTTAGGTACATTTGACATTAGGGTCACTACACGGATTACTATGAAATTTCACAGCACTATTATCAGTAACGGCGTTAGGGTAGGGCGCGGTTGGGCGACCGCCCAGGGGCGCGAGACATAAAGGGGCGCCGCAGGCACCCTTTCGCGTTTAACCAAGGATATATAAAAAAAAAAAACAGGAAAATTTTCGCGCTCGCTTCGCTCGCGCTCTATCATTGCAGTTTATTCTTTGAGCAAGATGCCGCGCTCTCTGCTCTTGCGCTTAGTCATATTTATCATGTATTTTTTCACTGTTTTGTTTGCTCACTCTTTATGTTGAATTAAATAAAATATAAGCTCTACTGAAGGATAAAATATAAAAATTCCTCGCTCGCTGCGCTTAAGCTTTGAGGCACTATAGTGCGTGCGCCATCATTTGCTCACACCACTGTAGGTACTCCTAATGTATAAAAATTTCAGCTCTATTGAAAGACAAAATCTAAAAATTTCGTGTTCGCTGCACTCGCGTTTAGTGGCAATTTAATCGTAGTTTGAGCAAAAGACAGTCGAACCACAACACAATAGTTTTACTACTTGTTATTTCGGTTTGAATTTCAATTAGGGGCGTCGTATAAATCTCGCCCAGGGCGCTGGTAGAGCTAAAACCGGCACTGACTGTTATTCAGTGTAAAATGCGTTACACCTCAATTGGCGTTTAATGCATTTGAATATAAAAAATACGTGAAAGCTTACGAGCGTTACGTAAAGCGTGTTTAAAATTTGTACGTGAGTTAGATATGCATCAATAAATCAATGGGTCAAGTGTGAAAACAGCCGTTCGCGTACCTACTAGATAAACCCGCATCTAACCATAAGCATTATCCATCTCGTTGTAGGAAATCTGTGTTACTAAGGTCTGTTGGTTATATACGTTTCTAGATTGACAAGATTTATGCTCCTTCAAGTTATAAAAGCTGGATCCAGGTCTATCAAGAGCGAGATGGACTGACATCAGGAAAACAATAGGATATTCAAATTAACCTCATTATAATATTATCAAAAGTTTAAAGTAGGTAATTATAATATTATCAAAAGCTTATAGCATGCAAAGAGAAGTCTATTAGTAGCTTTTTATTTCTAAGGCATTATTTATAGAGCGGTAAAGATAACCTAAGCAGATAGACTCGGGTAGCAACTATGATTTGTACTGTTGATACAGCTAAAATAATCGTTGAATAAGTAGTACTTCCAACGAGGAGTTTATTACTTACGAGTACAAAAAAACATCAACACCACTCTAACCCGAAAGGTTCATCAAAACACTACGGGCGAAATGGCCCATAATCCAATAAGTGCCTTTTCATAAATAAAAGACTGACGAGTACAAAAATAGGCAGAAAAAAATAAAATATGCGGCAGTAAACAACCATTAATTGAGATCCCAGCCTTTCATCTGCACGGCAATATTCAGGAGACATTTACATATTTCCATTTACCTATTACTCGCACTTCCGTTATGAATAACCCGCCCCGGGCTTTGCATTATTTATTTACGAGTGGATTGATAGTTTGACTCTTCAAAACCCGTGGTTTGGATATTTTAAGGCTGTCTAATGTCTGTCGGTTCTGTTTTAGATCATTCATTTTAGAGATTTGAGCTTTTGGGTTCGCAGCTTAGGTACTTATTACAGCGTACCTGTTGGTGTATCATTCACAAATTGCGTGCAATTCTGTGTCTAAGTACTTAGGTGTGCCTATGTGTGTAAGGGTGCTTACATATGTGTTTGTTAGGTATGTATAAAACTGGGCAAATGGTGATTATTTGAAGTAATCAGTTTAATCCTTCACACAGACGTCCGGTCTTAACAAGGTACCGATGTATATTATGTACGTTGCTGGCTGGCAACATCTTGGGACTGATTTTTTACGGATACGTATGGTAGGACGTCCACCCACAAGGTGAACTGATGACCTCAGTAAGGCCGCAGGATCGCGTTAGAAGCAAGCCGCTATCAACCGGTGTTATTGGAGATCTTTAGGGGCGGCCTATGTCCAGCAGTGGACGTCCTATGGCTGAAACGAACGAACGAACGTATGATGCTAAATATCAGACAATCATCTTGCTACTCAAAGGAGTCGGTTACAAATAAACATACAGTTGAAACTAATATAAGCGTGGGCGATTGGCTTATTTCTCTCGTGGCTACATAATTATAATGCGTAGACGCTGTTTATATACAAAGATAGTTTTACAGCTACCGCCTCAAATATTTACTGTCATAGAATATTTACTGAGCAGTCTGACAAACAGCTCTAATTGAAGTTGAAAGCAACTTCTTAATTGAAATAGTTCTATTTGATAGCGCCATTAAAGTTTCACAATAACCACGAATCAAAACTGTTTTTGATTTATCAAATCAAATTAAAGTTAAATTATGTTTGTTTATAGTTTGGCAGCTAGTTCTAAACCATGATATTTTGGAAGTCCACTGATAAATACAATCCTTGAGGAGTTCAATTTTGAAGGTTATATTTCATCTGGCTAAACCAATGATAACTTCCATGAAACTATGGGATTTAAAAAAAAAAACAAATTTTACCATATCTCATTAGCTATATAATAACATTAAAATATCGTTTACCTATATTTAGGTAAGTACATACGTACATACATCCTTTTGGTTAGTCTCAGTAATGTTGATTCTTCTGGGTAGGATGTTAAAAAGATTTTATTTTGTAAAACATTAATCTGACCCCAACAAACAATAAAAAAATAATAAAATATACTTAGTCCTTTAGTCCTTTATAGTCTACAACTTCTTCATTGACTTACATTGCGTTACATGACGATGCTGCTACCAACATAATAAAAAAACTTTCCTATAAATGTTTTTCAAATGAAACTACGTCATTCTTTGTCAACTATATACCTACCTCGTCAACTAGGTATACCTATCCCACAACTGAACAAAACCCTCTTCCCATCACGGCAAGGATCAGACGGTAATCCTCCATACTGGCCTAAGGATGAAATTTCAAAGAACGGTACTAATTTACAAATCCCAAATTAACATACAAAAGCCTAATTATTTTACCTCATTAAGTATCTAATTATTCAGATCAACGCTTCGAAAATTATCAGGCGTTACTATTTTAGTTCCAAGTAACTTATGCTTCACTTAATTTTTGAACGAATAACCATTATCTGGTCAGAGTTCATACTAATTATCGTAAATAAATTCATCACGTTCGTTTAAAACCATAATAAGTTTTTGTCTATCTGTATTAATTAACACACACCGTACCGATAAACAGCCGTAAAGGGGCCACAGTCATTAGAAATGGGCCATATTGGGTAATAGAGTGACTAACTCCACGACAAAATGCTATTACTAACTAACCTAAATAACGATTATGGTACTACAATAAACTGGAAAGCGCAGCGTAGTACGTCCACCTTCAACGTGAAATTACGATCTTAGTAAGAGCACAGGATTGCGTTGGATGCAAGCCGCTTCAAGCCAGTGTTATTGGAGATCTATAGGGGAGGCCTATGCCCAGCAGTGGACGTTCTATGGCTGAAACGAGACGAGAATCGAAACATTAAGTATTCGAACGAGGGAGCGAGGTACTTGTAAGATACACCGAAAGTACGTAGCTTTGACGGCGACCACAAATAATAATATACAGCCTATCGTATAAGTTTTTAATTCTCCTTATTCAAAATACTAGTAATAGTAACATAATGATTAAACCATGACAAATATAGCCGACTATCCGTAAGTAATTAATTAACAACATTCAGATTAGGTGATTCACGATAATGCAACGCAAGTACTAAGTCTCTTCCCGATCAGTCCTCTTTTAGACCTATGAGAAAAACCTATATAAGTCGTGACCTGACCTAAGTCCAAATGACGAAGAAACAAATACAAAACCTATTATAACGCTTTCACCGAGCCACATCAACATTATTACTCTATTACTTAGCTTTATAGCCTCAACAAAACAAACCCCCTAGCCAGTATTGCACTGTAGTGTACAGCAGATTGTTGGCCCGAAGCACACACTATAAAAGCTGGATAGTTTTATATCGCAGTGAAGGCACATTGTTGTGTAACTTAAACCATATTAGACGCCAGTCTGTTTGTTTTGTAAACACAGGCGTTTCATTAAGGAGATCAATTTCACGCGCAACTTTGTTATATAGAATTGACGGTTTTCCCATAGAGTTAGAAGATACAAAGAGACGTCTACAATGTTTGGGATCTATGGAATTTGACGTTATCTCCTTCTTCCTAGTTTGTTACACTTGTTTTCGACAGTGTCTCGACCAAAGACTACGGTTGCCGTTAAATTCCTAAGGCACATAAGTAGACTTTTCTTATCCTCCCATAGTAACGGCAGCCACATTGAGCTCCTCAGCATGTAGGTCATAGTTTGTAGGTAGCTTCATGTCCATATACAAATGTCAATGGGTTTTCGAGATAAAATAGTGACAGAGATGAGATAGAGGGCACGAGGTGGTACTAATGTCGTCATTTTTTTCTCATCTGCAAGGAATTGATTCAAACTATGATTTTGCAGGAAATTACGTATTGGTAGCGAGAATTTCAAATGATTAATGCTAATTCTTCTACTGCAGCGAGTAACTCCAAATACGTTGCGACATGAGTACCTATCCCAAATCTGAAAACAACCCTCTTTCCACTACGACAAGGGTTAGGCCGTAATATGGTGGATTACTATTATGACCTACTGGCCAAAGGACAAAATTTCAAAGAATCATCATACTTATTTTATTTATCTGTAATTGAATAATCGGCCAAGTACGAATCGGACTCGCGCACGGAGGGTTCCGTACTGTATGGGAGCCCCCATAAATATTTATTTTATTTTAATTTTATTATTTATTTATTTATTATTGAAGTGAATATACAACAAACTATTCTGCGAAAATTTCAAGCATCTACATGTTACCATTGTTTACCATTAAAATGAAGTTTAAGTAAAAGTGAGCAAATTAAGGATTTTCCTGCTCTCGAAACAAATTTCTTTCTTATTTCAATATTGAAGAATGTAATAAATTATTACGGAGTAACGTACGAGTAAATAAGTATTTCGACAACTGAATTAATTTTTGTATTGAATTCGGTACATAATTGTAATGAACTCTTTACGAACAAGTGTACGCTTACTTTGTATACCGTCTATTAAAGAAATTTCATAAAATTCCGGGTAAAAAATCAAAACTATACATATTGTACCTACTATTAAAGCCATTCTGCTCTCAAAAAATATATTTCCTAAGGTACTAAATTTTTGTTACTAAATACTAAACTAAATACTGTTGTTTATTTATGTGTTTTCGAACGGAACGTTATACTGTACACGTTTCTGACGTTATGCCCTCGAGGACGACGATGTTCTGAAGGACTTTCGGTACCGGCGTTCCACCCGCTTTCAGAAGCTCTGATGTGATTCCGTCATCACCCGGCGCCATATTGTTCTTAAGTTGGTTCAGGGCCATTCTAATCTCGTACAGGATGATGCCCGGAATGTCTTAGGTGAAGTGTCGAGTCAGCTGGCCGCGCTGCTAACAGGCTTTTGGACCGAAGCGTATAGCTGTCCATAGAAATTTTAGATATCTTCCAATACCTCTGCCTTGGTCGATCTTCTTCGATACTGCCATCTTCTTTCTTCAGCTTTGTCAGCTGGCTTTGCCCAATGGACAAATTCCTTGCGAATTGATTTAAATTTTTGATTAATGATTTTAATTAATGATAAGGTAATATGTTAACTAAGTGCACAAATATACCTAATAATTACTTCACTTTGTAATAGGAATAGCTAAGCGGTCAATGAATGGTGTTAAACTACGACTTCAACGACTTGAGGCGTGAAACCGGTACAAAGAGCACTTAAACTATCCCAGAATTCATAACACAAATCACTGAAGTCCAGAACTCAAAGTGCTAGAACATTGCACTTACTTAACGGTCCAAAATGTCGGACACTGCCAACGGCAACTTTCCTGGAAACGTGCCGAGGCGAGAAAGTTGGAACCAGGCTGCAACAGCTCACATTAATACCATTTAAATTGTGTAATTAGGCAGGCCTGATAATGGCTGAACGGCCGGCATTTTGCCCAAATGTGTGCATTTATGCTGCATTCCGAAGGTTTTAAGCTGACTGACTGTGTCCACTGGAGCGGCATTAATTTTGCTACGAGAATTGCATTGTTGTTTAAATGGAGTTAACTTCAAAGAGTTTACTTAAATATACTAGAGTGTGGAGCCTTTCCAGACGAACATGTTTACGTATATCTGTTTTTAGAGTGAATACAAATGTGGTTTTGCTTTGCTTAATTCTCTAGAAAACTTCAGTAACATAAAGCCAGCAAAGCTTTGAATGTATTACATCCCTACGCATATGAGATTATTCCCGTCGATGTTTTCTTCGTGAAATTTCTGGGAAAGTTAAAGAGCATATTTTGATTTGGAGGTGAATATTAGTTATGAAATTAATTATTTACCTAGTTATTTGGGTATTGTGATTTCTAAATATAATTAGCCTATCTGTGTTTTTTTAGTAGAGTCATACCGTCTTACCACAAAAGATTTAAACACTGTTAAACCGTGCAATTTGTACTGTTAAACATTGTCTAAAGCGTGCGTAAAACTTTTATGGTTAGACGGATAGTTTCCAAACAAATAAAATGATCTTGAAGCAGATCAGGCACTTCATAGTTATAGCATTTGACTGCCTCGGTGGCTCAGTGGTTAGTGACCCTGACTTCTGTGTCAAAGAGGCGTGGGTTCGATCCCCACCCAGGGCAAACATTTGTGTGATGAACATAGGTGTTTGCTCTGTGTCTGGGTGTTATTTAGGTACTATCTATATAAGTATGTATTTAAAATATGTATATGTAGTATATCAGTCTCTGGCAGCCATATCACAAGCTATGCTTAGTTTGGGGTCAGAGACCGTGTGTAAGATGTCCCATAATATTTATTTATTTATTTATTTAAAAATATTTGTCGTAGTAGAACCTCGAAAGCTTTACATAAATTGTAAACTTTTCTTTGTATCTTTCACATAAAGTCTGCAAAGTAAGACGGCCGGCGCATTTCACACGGGCTCCACATAAATAGCCAGGCTACTACATTTGGCAGCCAAAGCCACGCTATTGAGCGAGGAAGATAACCAAATTACATCCGTTTGGCTGGGTAACTAGGTGGAAGTATGCCCGTGGCCATAACTACACGTAACCGTGTTATGAGTGGCTGGCACGATATAATTCAACCACGATGAACCGTCTTTTTGCGATTATTGTTCAACGAAATTCATTTTAGCGACACATTTGAAAAGTAACGTTAAAGAAATTAACTGTAAGTATAATGTAGTGAAGGTACCAACCACTGACTGTACTGTATCGAGCCGCTTCTTACTGGAGTTATTGGAGAGGTTTATGTCCAGCAGTGGACGTCCTGTAGCTGAAAATACGTGTACGACAACATATACATAAGGAGGTGTAATTATGCTCATTATTTAAAAGATAGAGAGTAAATTTATTTTTTGTTTATAATTATACCTATGTTTCGGGTCATGTAATTTGTATATTGTACAGAGCACATTTTATGCACTTCGTAAACGTTGCGAAACGTACAGTAAATGGTTATTGGTTACTTTGCTTTTATCACCCATCACCATTCATTTTCCTATAGTAGTTTACTTGATGCTTACGATTTACGAAGTACCTAAGTACTTGCGTAAAATTTTGTGCAAAGCATAATGATCTGCTCAACCAAACCGAAATATGATTTGTTTTTCAAAAGTATCACAGTTGAATATTCACTCTCATGTCTCCCTCTGCGCGCTCTGAAACGTTCTATGGCAAGTCGTTTGCTTTTCAGGCTGTCCAATTGTGGAATGCTTTGCCTGTTACAATACGCAAAGCCCCATCTCTGGCTGTTTTCAAGGAAAGCGTTAAAAAGCTTTATCTGTCACAGGTGCCATCGCAGTAGATCTGTTGTTATATTTTGTTGTTATTCATTGCTATACATTTTTATTTTTATCAAATTGTATGTATTAGTCTATCTTTTATTATTTTTTATTTATGTATTAGGATGTAGGTACTAAATATATTTATTCGAATTTTAACTTGTTACGTATTTACTAATTAAATGTTTTTTTTTTTTGTTTCTTTCTCCTCTACTACTCACCCCGTTTTTTTTTTCTGTTATTATTATTTCCTCTCTAGATGTAAGGGTTGCCTGGAAGAGATTGCTGTAAGCAATAAGGCCGCCCTTTGTTGCACTAGTTTCATTCAATATTATAAACCTGTGATATGGGAAAATGTGGAAAAACCGTAAAAAATCATTACGGTGCATATAAATGACATATTTTATTTTAGGCAATCAGATTTAATTATGCGTAACTACTTATTTTAATTTTGTTGATAAAAAGTTCAATTATGTTTATTGCCTAGAGTAAATATAACCGGTGTTGTCTCATATAAATTTGGTGTTCAGTGTATTGCTTGAATATAGATATCTACATATTCAAGCAATACACTGAACACCAAAGATGAGAACACTTGCCAGCGGCAAATTATTATATCTAACGTAGCCTAATGGAATAAAAGTTAAAGTTAGGGATGTAAATGTTTGTTTAGGCTCAGACGGTACAGATTTACTTCAGCTGGATACGACGATGAAACAATTTTTTTTTCGAAATTGCACGACAAGGGATTACGTTTAAACAGTAAGTACTTACGTACCCGTGCCGGATTATCCCTGAGGCAGATTAGGCCATTGGCTTCTGTAATAGGGCCCCAAGAATTGCACTACACTGCCCCTGATAGGGTTAATTCGGCACTGTTACGTACTTACAATATTAAGATCATTTATACCTAACAAGTATAAGAAGGAGCAGAATGATTTTTTTCGTCCTTGAACCTTGACGCGAGCGTTTTTTCCGCACTCTGGCTGCAGAAGAGGGCAGCCCTTTATGCGTGAGTCGGGCACCTAGTTGGGCCACCCGATGTCCCCGAGGAAGGCCAGCAGCTCGCTGACGCCGGCGCAGGCCTCCCGGAGCGTCCTTGGTGATCCAAGGATGCTTGTTTGTTGTTCCGCCACGCTATTGCATTCTAGAAGCATATGCGCGGCCGTTTCATCTACCTCCATGCATCCTCTGCATAGAGGGCTGTCTGTAACACCAATAGTAAATAGGTGCTTGTTAAGAGAGCAGTGTCAGGTGACTACTGCGACGACTCGTTGTAAGGTTTAGCAGCCGACGGGAGTATCGCGGATTTAACTCCGGGAATGCCTCCTTCGTCTGTCTACAGTCCTCGATTTTTTTCGTCATAGGTAGCTATAGTAATGTTCAATATGTTCACTACTTACACGAAGTAGGTATTGCTTTAAAAAATATTGAGGTATATTGAACATATTACTTTCGTTATTTTGCGGTTGGCATAAACATATATATGTACCTAGTTAAAAGTTATTCAAAATGATGAGCAGATACACGTACAGTCTACCCTAAAACTCAAAGTTCCATGCACTTTGTCGCAATTCAGAGATTTTTTAATTGGTCCCACATTTAAATAAGAATAGATATAATAACTCCTTGAAATAAATAACTAAATCCTTGCACTTTGCAAAGCAATAACTTGTATAGAATTGTGCTCATCATTTATCAACAGTAATAGTACGATTGGAAAATTTAGGTAATTACCTATAGCTATGCGTAGCTAATGGCTAACATTAATTAATGCCTCATTAAGGAAATATTGTAAGACAAAATAACAGTCGACCGGTGTAACTAAATCGAAATAATACAATGAAAATCTATTCTGAGATCTTATGTATTATAATGTTTTTTTTTTCTTAATTAATTTTTTTTTCTCAATCTCGCCTCGGGGCAGCTTCCTTACGCGGACGCGGAATAACAAAGCCAATTTCACTAATGAAATTTCCCTTCAAAAGGACGATACCCCAGCGTGATTAGGTTCATAAATCTAATAACGTTGATCAAAACAGTTTCCTGCGACAAAGAAATAATGAAGAAACTTCCCGTGTTCGTTATCCACTGATTAATGTCATCTGGATTTGTTCAGATTTTGGAGATATTTCACAATTTCCACAATTCCATAAACAACAGGAAGTTTGTGATAGAATCTGACGGAATTTCAGAGGTTTAACAACCGGTTCACACATGGTCTCCGTTTTACTGGTCCGTTTTATTGGACTACGCTACGTTACGTTACTTTTTTTTCATCACGACGCGCGGCGCATGGAGTTGTATGAGTGACTTCACATAGCATTAGAATACTGTTCCATGTGTGAAGACACTTATAGTTAAACAGCTCCAAAAACTATCGATAAACAAAAATTATCCCATAAAACGGACCAGTAAAACGGAGACCATGTGTGAACCTGCCGTAGCCGTGAACGTGCGTGGGTACAAAGTACCTATAAACAAATTTTGTTCAGTATGAGTTTGGAAACGTTACTTATTAAATTCATAATTAACAGGAAATTGTTCGGAGAACAGGATGAGTTGTACATCTTAGTATAACTGTATTGTAACAACCTTTGCTAAACACATACATTGTTAAACATACATTCGAAAGAACAAGATGAAACGTAAAACAGAAAAAAATACAAGTCGATGATGATACGGGAAATAGATATGAACGGATTTTCAGTCATGCTGTTCGGACCCCATCTAGTGGGATAAGGGCAAGAAGATGATGATGAATTTTTCAGTAATCGACTCTTGGAAAAATACTTTTAATTGTAATTCGTCAAAAATAGCATTATCGACTTAGACCGTGTACAAAATTCGAATAGTTCGCACGGATCAATGTATTACCTATAAATGTAGTAATTTTCACACAGTTGTTGATTATTCAAAAACAATTCAGCCGATTTTGATAACATTTAAGTAGGACTACTTCTGAAGTATAATCTACCAAACAATAAAAGACTAATCAAAATCGTTTCGTAATTGGCGGAGTAATCGCGTAATGTATACAAAAAAACATACAGTCGTATTGAGAATCAGATTTTTTGAAGTCGGTAAACAAAACATTCTAAGCTAGCTAACTCTCCGGTAAAATTGTATGACGTGGCATAGATTAAACATGGACGTGGCGATAAATATTTCTCCAGCTACACGGTAACATAATTAAGCATTTTTTTTACTACGGGACTAATCACGCACAGAAATTATGAGATTACCTCACTATCCCGATGATTCGACCAAGTTGCATCGATCGTGGTCACGGGTCAATTTAATTTCAGTGCGCAATTAGTCCCGTAGTACATAAAAATAATGTGCTCAAATAGCGAAAGTGTAAAAATAACTAACAAAAATATGCATAGTTCAAAGTGAGATGGTTTTTTTCCAATAAAGGTAACAAGATTTAGATTTTTACTCCTGTACTTTGTACATTTATCCTCCGTGTATAAAAATATTTCGCATAGGTACATATAAAAGTGTTCTGGATTCTGGATGGACCAAACCAAAGTTACTCAAGTATTTTGCGCTGGTTTCCCTCTCACATTTTCTACCGCATTTTTGATCTTTGCTCTGAACACCGTATACTTATCGTGCTTACTTTTTACCGACTTCAAAAGGAGGTACTATGTTCGTCTGTATGTATCTTTTTTTTTGTAGGTATGTTCATCGATATTTTTGTTAACCGATTTAAAAAAAAACAGTATACTAATACTTCCTAGTTGGTCCCATTTAAATTTTATAGCAATCGGCTGAGCCGTTTTTTGTTAAGTCAACAAAAATATAGGTACATCACATCGATGTCACATCGATTTGTGCAAATAATTCGAATTCTGTACACGGTGGAAGTCGGTGTTGCGATTTTTTTGCGAAAAATAATTACTAACCAGATATTTAGTTTACCAGTTTACCATACCCGTTTAACTTTTCCAACATTTTCCTGTGTTATCTAAGATTTATTTAAAAGTTTTAATTAGTTAATTAAGGTGTAACTAATTTTATCACCAACAAAGACGCTAAGATGTCTTTGTTGGTATTTGGTACCATAACACAAACGTAATCTAAGCCCAAATGTTCCGTAAAATTAGGGTTGTTAGTTAATTATCTCTCAACTTAGTCACATTGTCGACTGTAGGTAGGTACAAGTGATTTATTATTAGAACTTATTGTTAGCAGCCGCCCACAACAAGGGGCTTCTGTCAGGCCGTCTCATTTTGCTCATTGTGAGAGCAAACATGTCACGGGCTGCGATAGAAATGTCAAAACTCAAGCCCTTGATGTGTACTGGAACAGTGACGGAACTCACTGAACTTCTGGAACAAACAAAAGCTTATGTAAGTTCCTGACATAACGTCTTAACTTGAAAATCTGTAGAACAGTCTTAACCAAAGCCCGCTATGTACAACTGGATGATCTTAATTCCTAGTACTTAGATTAAGTATGATCGTACTTAAACTTTGATTACAAAGAAGAACAAGGTAATCTTCTGCTGGAATAGGGATGCCACCCAGCCTACTCGTAGCTTTTTCTTTTTATAAGCCTAACTAGCTGTTGCTTGCGGCTTCGCCCTCGAGGTATTTTGATTTTTGTGCTACCTCATGGGAACCAATTATTTTTCCGGTTAAAAAAGTGGGCTATGACACTTACACACCATGTACACAATATTCATCTCTTTGTTGCTGCATTAAAGAATAACAAACAAATCAACAAAAAGAGTTTTGGATTTTTTTATTAGTAAAGAGAGTAGTAAGCTTACATCCAACTGATTTATTATTATTTTTATTATTTTACCAACCAACAGCCAGAATGTGGAAAACGCTTTACCTGGGTCTGTATTCCCGTTAAAGTACAACGTGGGTGTCTTCAAATACCGAGTAAATAGGTATCTTCTAGGTTAGTGTGCTACACTCTAGACCGCATATATGCTTAACACCAGGCAGTATGTAATAAAACGCAAACCAAAAAAAAAATAAAAAAGGAAGAGATTAATTGGATCATGCAGGGCTCACGTTGTTTTCTCTTTTACACCATTTTGCAATCAAATTCTATTCACTTTGTTGCAAAAAAGATAAAACCATACCTTTTCTCATAGGATGTGACTCCAGTTATTACACATATATTACTCATAATCATATTTGGTAAAAAAAAATTACAAGTGAAAAACAATTACATAAAATATTATTTATTAAAAAACTATCAATTGAAACAATTTCATTAATCACATTAAATAAATGAATTAATCAAAAATTATCATCGAAGAATTCACTTACATCGTAAAAGGAGTGCTCAATAAGCCAGCGCTGGAGGCGGAATTTGAAGCTTTTCAGCGTTGGAGCTGAAATTATTGAGCCTGGTATTTTTTTGTACACAATTGGACCCATGATATATGTGAGTTTTGCAGACTTCACTAACGATATATTTTTTTTATTTTGGTCGTGGTAATTGGTCTCATTATTCATATGAGTTCGTGTGTATATAGCTATCGAAGGCAATAAGACTACCGAAGGCAGTGTGAGTATTCTTAGGCTTTTAAAGTTAGGTTTTACGGAAGTGTCCAGTGGTACTTGTACGATTGCTTTTATAGCGCGTTTCTGGAGGCGGAAAACTCTCTTCCACTCAGAACACTGGCCCCACACCTTAGCCCCATATTGTAATAACAAGTGAACCGTGGTAAAGTAACATGACCGGGCCACGTCCGCAGACGCTAGCCCAGATATACTCGTTTAAGCGCAAAACACGCACTGCCTATTTTACCACAAATTTTGTCAACATGACTATTCCATGTCAATGCAGAGTCGTTCCTCAAATCCAAAGAATGTCGTACTCTTGCTATGACTTATCACAGTTCCTACAATTTTAACATTTACCGCTTTCCGACTTCAACCTGATAGGTCAAAGTGAAGAAAATGTGTCTTAGCAAGGTTAAGGGCGAGACCATTAGTCTCTTTCGTCTGGACTTCGCCGGAGGTGGTCGTGTTTAATCGCTCCGTGCCGCTGTTTGACTCAAATAATACGCGGTGAGTGACACACAGTCGATATTTGCATACACTATACACCTGTCTCCGTGCCAGTGAAAGAAACGCATACTACGATCAAGACATAAGAGTAAAGGAGAAAGGGGTACGGCGATCCACACGCAATTGATAAGGACTTTTACTTTAGTGCAAACCACGCCCCCTCAACCTTGACCGAGAACCGCAGTTTTTTAACGCGAGCGACCGCATCGTCTAATCGCCGTCGGAACATTTAGGCCTAAAAAGTAAACATGTCACGCATGCCACCGCGAGCTTGCCAACTGGCTGCAGAAAACCAGTTGCAGAAAGCGTCTTCCGAATCTAGTATCCTGTCCCAGCTTATCAATGACAAAATGGATACGGTAACTGGCACAAAAAAACGTAGACGCCACCTTTCATCGGAGAACGACGACGTAAGCAATGAGATCGGAGAACTTAAAAATATGGTCACAAGTCTAATTCAGAGCCAAAACACAAGAATGGCAGCCCTCGAACAACTTATTTTAGAAGTAAAGGCTCAAAATTCACCGATCCCAAAAATCGAGAAATCCGTTGAAAATATCTCGGCGCAAATCCTAGCGATTGACTCCAACATTGCCGGCCTCGAACAAAAACGCCAGATTATGTCAACCCGGGTTGATAGTCTAGAGGAAAAACTGGATTACTTGGATTATAACGCTATTAAGACTTGTGTAGAAATACGCAATGTCCCTAAAATGAAGTCCGAATCCTACAGCTCGCTGTTTTCCATGTTAAACGAACTGTGCAAGCAAATTGGATGTCCCATAAATCAAACGTATG
This sequence comes from Hypomecis atomaria, assembly GCA_964007245.1. Lineage (NCBI taxonomy): Eukaryota > Metazoa > Arthropoda > Insecta > Lepidoptera > Geometridae > Hypomecis > Hypomecis atomaria. The sequence goes on from OZ023299.1 coordinate 8,237,955, forward strand.
TGCGTGATTCGTACCGCATTCCTACCAAACGCGACATAAAAGAATCGACCATCGTATATGAGTTCCATAACACTGATATCAAATCACATTTTTTGAAGGCCGTAAGAAAATATAACAAAGAGCATCCCACTGGCCAACTGAACTCATCTCACCTTGGATTGGCGGGAAAAGAAACCGTTTCTATTTATATCTCGGAACGACTAACAGCAAAAACAAGCAAACTACTATCCTTATCTCGTAAGTTCAAGAAAGAAAAGTCCTACGCTTACTGCTGGGTATCCAATGGCAAAGTCCTCTTACGCCAGAATGAGGGTTCTCAATACATACACGTGAAAAATGAATCCCACCTCCAAGACCTAAAATCAAATTTTAAGAAATGACTGTTTATAATCAGTGTGTGCTATCTTTTAATTTTATTTGCTTTAGTGCACGGTAATGCTAATAAACTATTTACGTCCGCGCGATACTGTCATGCTAGCTATAAATCTAAGCCTATCCTACCTTTTCACCTACTATGTGTACGAACAATGTACATAATAATGAAAAACTTACCATCTACATACAATATACAGCGTGTACACAGCATACACATCACACAACACACACATAACACATTCCGCCGAAGCAACACTCAGAGGATTATCTTCATACTGCGTAGTCACAATATAAAAATATGTAGTTTCTATTCACCTATGAGCCAACGCATTGTAGGTGCTTTGTTATCATTGTATTTAATTTTCCATACACTAACTGTCTATCACGCGCATAAAATCTTAAATAAAGAACGAATATACTATTGTTGTATACATTCTAATTCGAACCTGTTTACCAATACGCCAGTCATATTATTATCGCAGATAAACAAAAGTACCAGCGTGTGTGCTTATCGATGGTCGACCGATCACTGTCATGGGTTTCTCAGGAAAATTAATACTTACTCACCTAGATATGGATTGGTATGTTTTTACATGGTTGTTTTGATACAAATGCCAGACTCAGAAGTAACCTATGTTTATCGCACCATTGTGCATACCTGTATGAACGCCTTACAACAACAACAAACCAAGATTTCACTGTCTAAGCATATGAAAATTATAATTAAAAATATTAGTTGCCAAAATAAGTTATTTGAATCCCCAAAGTGTGCCATATTACTTACTCGTACGTATCACAAACACAAAACTATGGACTTTCAAAGATTGTGTTTGTGGAACCTGCTGATTCTCTGGGCTTTAGTCGGTAAATTTGTTGTAGTTGTCAATAGATGCAGTATTATTGTTTTGTACAGCAATTTGTGGATTTTACAAATTGCTAAATATATAACTACTATGTATAAACATGAGTAGTTTGGAATTAATTGAAAGTATTGATGACACTACACTTATCCAAAGCTTCCAGATAAATTCACCAGAGGATTGTAAACACATTTTGGGAGATTCTAATAACCATTTCATCATAATTAGTCAAAATATCCGAAGCGTTCAGAAAAACCTTGATTTTCTTAAGGTCTTTATAGATAGACTTGATTTTCTGCCAGATGTTATTGTGCTAACAGAATGTAGACTTAACGATAGTTTCAATCCTACTATTCTACCTGGCTATGCCTGTCATTACTCAAAAGAATATCTGAACCAAAATGACGGGATTGTAATCTACGTTAAAGACAATTTAGCCGTGGTCATCGAAGAACCTAGTTTTCTTGACGCGAACTGCTTACTTGTGAAGGTTGGAAGTTCACTCACTATCGTAGCAATTTACCGCTCTCCTTCGTTCCGTAATACTGAGAGGTTCATGCAATCTTTAGAAAATATAATAAGCAAAATAAAAGGACCTGCAGTGTTAACAGGAGACCTCAATATAGACCTTAGGTCCACCTCCAACAATAATAAGGCATCTGATTATTTAGACATTACGTCACACTATGGTTTTATTCCGGGACATACTTTGCCCACGCGAGAAAGCCTCACTTGTCTCGACCATTCCTTGATCAGAAGTAAAACTCCCGCCAGAATTTTTGTTTGTGATTCAGATATTACAGATCATCACACAGTTCTTACAGTTCTAAATTCATCTTCTAAAAGTACACCAAAGTCAAAATTTTTCGATAAAATCAACTTTTATACACTAACGTCGAACCTAGAAAAAACAGATTGGAATACACTGTATAGTGAAACAGACGTAACTGCTGCCACAACTTTTTTTATTAACACTGTGAGTGACTGCCTCAAAAACAATACATCTCGGGTTAAGGTCCGTAGTGCTGAGTTTCTTTGTAAGCCCTGGATGACGAAAGGTCTACTTAGGTGCCTCAGAAAACGAGACGATTTACATTTGGAAGCAAAATCTAATAAAAATGACATGACTCTCCAAAACAGGTACAAAACTTATCGTAACTACTGTGACACACTCCTCAAAAATCTTAAACAGCAGCATAAACGTGAATCTATTGAAAAATCTAGCGGGAATAGTAAAAAACTTTGGAAAACTATTAAAAATATCTGCTGCATTAAAACGTCCCGGAATGAATCATCTGAATTGTTAACAATCCAGCCAACTCAGACAGACTCGCTTAATGAGGTTAACAAATTTTTTGCGGAAGTAGGAAAGGATTTAGCAGACGAAATATTAGAGAGTTTAAACAAAACTGAGGAACAACTTGTTGAAAATGTCTCATCTTCAACAATATCTCCTTCTGGTTCCTTCTTTCTCTCACCGACTAATAGAATTGAGATACTGAAAATACTTTCCAACTTAAAATCAACCTCATCCGCAGGCTGGGATGGCATCAGTAATAAAATACTAAAAGCTGCTAAGCATGTACTCGCCGAACCAATCGCTCATATTTGTAATCTTAGCATTCTATCAGGCATAGTTCCAGAAATGCTTAAAACCGCAGTAGTCATTCCTATTTTCAAAGCTGGTGACAAAACAGCCAAGTCAAATTATAGACCCATTTCACTTCTGCCAACTCTTTCTAAGGTTTTGGAAAAAGTTGTAAATGCGAGGCTCCTAGATTACTTAGAAACTAATAACTTATTATCACCAAACCAATATGGTTTTAGGCGTAACAGATCGACAGAAGATGCTGTGGTAAATCTAGTGGACTCTGTCATGAATGATACTAATAATGGTAAGAAATGCCTTGCTGTATTCTTAGATTTAGCCAAGGCTTTCGATACTGTGTCGCGGCCAATCCTACTCAAAAAACTCGAAAAGCTAGGTATACGTGGACTGCCACTTCAATGGTTTAGATCATATCTAAGTGATCGCAAACAGAGAGTTCGGATCGGCGACAACTACAGTGAATATACTAGTATTGAGTTTGGTGTGCCACAAGGCAGCGTGCTGGGGCCAACCTTGTTTTTAGCGTATATTAATGACCTATGCAACCTTAATTTGAGCCAAACCCGTGTCCTGGCTTTTGCTGACGACACTGTTTTGACATTTTACGGTAGGAATTGGAAGGAAGCCAATGAAATCGCACAAAAAAGTATTTCAATTGTGGCCAGCTGGTTGCAAATGAACCTCCTCACACTAAATGCGAATAAAACTAAGAGTATGGCATTCCGGATCTCTGAAAGATCTGCACCCAAATCCAAGATCCACTTACAACTGCACCAATGTGGCAATGCATGCAATGTATTGCCATGTTCTTGCGCTGAAATTGAAGAAGTTGATAATATAAAATATTTAGGACTAGTCGTTGACCACAATTTCAATTGGTCCCAACAAATAAATGCACTATGCAGTCGCATAAGAAAACTACTGCATATCTTTAAAAAGCTAGGGGCAGTTGCAGACAGTAAAACGACTAGAATTGTATATTTAGCAATATGCCAGTCAGTGGTGAGCTACGGGATCGTATGCTGGGGCTCGGCAGCTAAAACATTGCTCCTAAAGCTTGAAAGAGCTCAACGAGCCGTCCTTAAAGTTGCTTACCGTAAGCCATATAGGCATCCTAGCGACAGCTTGTATCAAGAAGTAAATCACATTAATGTAAGAGGCTTGTACATCACGGCTACAATATTAAGATTCCACAAAACTGCCTTATTAACTATCTTTGATGCAAAAAAGCAATCACGTCGTAATACCTGGAAACTACCAACTGTCAAAACCCAGTATGCTTCACGATCGTTTGCGTTCAGAGGTGCTTTTTTGTATCAAATCTTAGACAAGAAGTTGAGTATCTTAAATAATTCTCGGTATGTTTGCAAAAAGAAACTATACAATTTTTTAAAGACCCTGGGCTACAAAGATACCGAAAACTTAATTATACCCCCATTTTGACACGATCTAGTTTTGCCAATATTTCGGTCTATTGTAATACCTCGCAACTTTTGTTTATCTCGTTGAAATACTCGTTATCTTTTGTAGTTGTTCTATAATGATATGCAATGTAACTTAGCAATCGCTTGGCAGCTGCAATGAAGATATAAACTATAGGTAGTTAGAATAATCCTCTCTCACACGCGCACCTCGGCATTAACCTTCATACACAAACACACACGACTAGTGCTGCAAACCTTGACTCTCATGAGATCTCGTGTATTGCAGTGCTAGTCACACACACACACACACACACACAAGCGCGCAGACGCGCGCGCACACACGTCAGTAAGTTGGTAAGGTAGTTTATATTATTATTAACAATATTAGAAATAATAGATAGTATTGTAAACTGTTTTCTGATAACAATGTATATATTACTATAACTATAAATGTTTATAACTTTATACATACATAAATTATTTATACATATATATAACGAAAGACACTAGATTTCGCGACACAGGTCCGCCTAGTGCGAAATCTAGGGTTCAATATAAAAGTATTTATTATCGCTAATCTTAATATAATTTTCATAATAACAAAAAAACAAAATTATTCTAATGTCTGAATTGTGCTCTTTGCTGATATTGTGGATGAAAATGATCGAGTTAGCTGTTAAAATTATTTGACAAGAAACAAGACAATTATATTTATACAACATGAAAGATCTACTTCAAGGTCATTCATTATTGTCGGTCCTGTTGGTATGATTACCTAACTGCAATTCAGACAAAAACTTCTTTTTTTGGTATTAAATGATATAATAGGTATTTTCCCATTTTAGATTTAATATACCTGCACTGAAATATATTTGTATCATGTAAAAAAATAAAAATATTTTTAGCAACTAAATTTATTATAACTTGTATGTAATACTGTAAGAATATCATTAATTTGTATTTTTTGTAAGAAATAAATAAAAAAAAAAAAAAAAATTAGTATGTAACCGGTAAGATAACTGCGATGCTGTCTTAGTCAGCCTCCGTTCTAGACAATCGTCAGTTGACTCAGTATGGTCACTATGGTCTCAACTGCTCAATGAAAAACAAGGAAGAAAATGCTTTCAAGCACTAATGACGACAAAAGATTCATCATTTTCCATTTTTTATAATTTCTTTATATGAATCAGCCCATTTTTTTTGATTCCGGGACCACAATCAATGAAATTAGTGGGCGTAATTGTCTCTTAATTGAATTATTCATATGATTATTTTTATTTTTGTCTTGAATTGAGATTACTAAGGATTTTCTAGATTTCTTCAGCACGTTCAGGATTTTAAATTTTGAGTATAGCTTTTTACCCACAATCTACTCGTACATGCTGCGCCTACGGTGAATGTGCTCTACGCTCTTTAATTATGAACCGTCTACGGTATTGTCTCTACGCCGCGTAGCATAGTTTGCTACGCTAATGTTGCATTCAGTGTCAAAAGTGGGCAAAATAATTAATTGTCTTACATTTGATACATAAAATCTAGTTAGTGTCCGGTTTGTTTGTTTTGTTTTCGTGTAAGATTTCGTATATTATAATTGAAATAAGTGCAGGTATTACTCACGTATTTCTGAGTAATACAATAACTACGCTACTTTCGACCGCATTCGGCTATCTTTTGCAAGTCTTGAGTACTAGCACGTGGGCTCGTCTCGCGTAGCATATTAACACTATCACTACATAGTATAAAACAAAGTCGCTTCCAGCTATCTGTCTGTTCCTATGTATGCTTATATCTTTAAAACTACGCAACTGATTTTGATGCGTTTTTTTGAATAGATAGAATGATTCTAAAGTAAGGTTTATATGTACAATACACCTGTGCGAAGCCGGGGCGGGTTGCTAGTTATATAATAAGATTCAAAAGACGATTCTTCCACTTCTCTATAACACCTAAAAACTACAACACCTTACTATATTCTTTATTCACTAAACATTAAATAATTTAATGGAAAAAAAACTAGGCATGATTAATACGACCGGGACCCACAAGCCACGGCAGCGCTTAGTTGCTAATACCACCCGCGGTCACCCATTCGAAAACTGACTGCAGAACGTTGCTTAATTTAGATGATCGCTTCGATACGCTATGAGCGGTCATTTTATAGGTGAAAATATACGAGTACGTTCAAGTTATATCATCCATCCATCCATCAGCCATAAGAAGTCCACTGCTGGACATAGGCCTCCCCTATGGATCTCCAATAAGACCGGTTGGAAGCGGCTTGCATCCAGCGCGATCCTGCGGTCTTAATGAGGTCATCCGTCCACCTTGTGGGTGGACGTCCTACGCTGCGCTTGCCGGTACGTGGTCTCCACTCGAGAACTTTCCGACCCCATCGGTCATCAGTCCTCCGCGCTATGTGCCCTGCCCATTGCCATTTCAACTTGCCAATCCGTTGGGCTATGTCGGTAACTTTGGTTCTTCTACGGATCTCCTCATTTCTGATTCGATCTCGCAGAGAGACTCCGAGCATAGCCCTCTCCATAGCTCGTTGGGCTACTTGGAGCTTACCAATAAGGCCCATAGTGAGAGACCACGTTTCTGTGCCATAAGTCATCACTGGCAACACACACTGGTCGAAAACTTTCGACTTGAGGCACTGAGGTATGTCGGACGAGAAGACGCTACGCAATTTTCCGAACGCTGCCCAGCCGAGTTGGATTCGGCGATTGGCCTCTTTCTTGAAGTCGGACCTACCTAACTGGACTACTTGTCCTAGGTAGACGTACGAGTCAACGACTTCAAGAACCGAGTTCCCAACAGAGATCGGGGTGGGTACAACATGGGAATTACACATAACTTTCGTCTTGTCCATGTTCATCTTAAGACCCACCTGTTGAGAAACCCGATTGAGGCCTTCGAGCATCGTGCTGAGCTCTTCCATCGATTTTGCCATGACTACTATATCGTCGGCAAACCGAAGGTGAGTGAGGTATTCGCCATTGACATTGATGCCGAATCCTTTCCATTCCAGGAGCTTGAAGGCGTTCTCCAAAGTAGCCGTAAACAGTTTCGGAGAAATTACGTCTCCCTGTCTTACGCCTCTTTTTAAAGGGATCGCCTTGGAGCTCTCTTCCTGTACTCGGACCGACATAGTGGCGTTATTATACAAGCACTTCAACACTTCGATGTACCGATAGTCAATACGGCATCGTTGGAGAGACTCGAGCACAGCCCAAGTCTCGACCGAATCAAAGGCTTTCTCATAGTCCACAAACGCTAAGCAAAGTGGCAAGTTATACTCTTCGGTCTTCTGTATAACCTGCCGTAGCGTATGAATGTGGTCCATGGTACTAAAGCTCTTTCGGAAACCGGCTTGTTCGGAAGGCTGGAAGTCATCAAGCCTGCGCTCGAGGCGATTCGTAATGACCCTTGAAAACAGCTTATAAACATGGCTCAGAAGCGAGATGGGTCTGTAGTTCTTCAATAAGGTGTTGTCACCTTTCTTGAAAAACAACACCACCACGCTTCTGTTCCATGCTTCTGGCGTGATGCCCTCGAGGACGACGGTGTTAAAAAGCTTCTGGAGGACTTTTAGTACAGGTGTTCCACCCGCTCTCAGGAGCTCTGATGTGATACCGTCATCACCCGGCGCCTTGTTGTTCTTAAGCTGATTCAGGGCCATTCTAATCTCGTACAGGCTGATGTCTGGGATATCTTCGGTGAAGTGTCGGGTCAGCTTGGCTCTTGGATCTTTGGCCGCGCTGCTAACAGGCTTAGCGACCGAAGCGTATAACTGTCCATAGAACCTTTCGATCTCCTCTAATACCTCTGCCTTGGTCGACGCTAAACTTCCATCTTCTCTCTTCAGCTTTGTCAATTGGCTTTGTCCAATAGACAAATCTCTTGCGAACACTTTGGAGCCTTTGTTCCGCTCTATTGTCTTTTTAATATGTTTAGTATTAAAAAGACGGATGTCGTGCCGCAAGGATTTCGAAATTTGTCTATTGAGACGCCTATATGACTTTGCATCATCGGAAGACTGCAATCTTAGCGAGCGTCGTTCGGCCATGAGATTTACAGTGTGATCGGAGAATTTCTGCGGTTTATTTGAACGGCGGGGTCTAAAGAACTTAGCACCCACCGTTTGGACAGTTTCTACGAGCCCGTTGTTTATCTCGTCCACCGACGCAAGGTTCTCTAGGCAAGCAAAACGATTCGAGAGCTCGAGCTGAAAGTCCTCGGGGTTTTGGATATGTTCACGAGTAGGTCGGAGCGTGGACTTCATCAGGCGGGACCTTTCGAGCTTAACATTAATATCTAATGTGCCTCGTACAATTCTGTGATCGCTGCCGGTTTTCACCCTGTGGATCACGGAGACATCATTAAATATTCGAGTTATATAATTTCAATAATTTGTTCAAAGCTAGGGTACTGTGTATCTGATATTAGAACAGCTGAGAAGGGTTGTGGCAGTGACAGCTCTTCCCTTCCACCTGGCCGGTAGCCACTTGCAAATGGCACGCCGAAGGCCCACCCCTACTTGCTTTATTCATCTTCAGTGATAGTTGGACGACATGTGGGCGAAACTTTAGAACGTATTTCAACTCTTTATTGTCGGGAATTGTGTGAAAGACGATATGCGACGCTCAGTGTCTCCAGTCGAAAGTTTTCAGTGATGACTTATGGCACAGAAACGTGTAATCTCACCATGGACCGTATTAATTGGTAAGCTCCAAGAAGCCCATTGAGCTATGGAGAGGGCTATGCTCGGAGTCTCTGCGAGATCGAATCGGAAATGAGGAGATCCGTAGAAGAACCAAAGTTACCGACATAGCCCAGCGGATTGGCAAGTTGAAATGACCGTGGGCAGGGCACATTACACGAAGGATTGATGACCGGTGGTGTCGCAAAGTTTTCGAGTGAAAACCATATACCGGCAATCGCAGCATAGGACGTCCACCTACGAGGTGGAAAGACGATCTCATTAAACCGCAGGATTGTGCTGGATGCAAGCCGCTTCCAATTGGTCTATTGGAGATCCATAGGGAAAGCCTATGGATCTCCAATAGACGTCATATGGCTGACGGATGGATGGATGATGGGTAAAATGCGAGAGAAAGGAGTTGATGATGAATTGACGTATGATAGAGTGAAGTGGCGAAAGGAAACGTGCTGTGTCGATCTCCGAGATGATGATGATTGCCGAGCAGATAAAAGTTTATTTAGGAATTAAAAGTATTCCGAAATTATGTTATATTTCCTTACAAAACATTTATTGATCTTGAATTAAAAAAACATCACGATTATTGACCTTACATGTTCCAGAAGTTATAAGTTCTATTTTATCAGAAATTAAGAGAAAGCGAAATTTAATTAGTGTAAATATACTACATATTTGGTAATTTAATATTAACATAAACAACGCGCCTATTTTGTTTGTTATTTTAAACAAGTACGACAGTTTATCATTTAATTAAAAACGATAGTACATAGATAAATGATATACTTACATATGATATCTACAAAAGCACCTATATCAAGGCCAGTTAATAAATCCACTTGGTCCAACCATCATACGACCTTGGCCTAAACGATTCAAACATTCATCATGGATTTGTACTACAACAGAACAGATACAACATTACATCTACTACAGGGCTAACCCTTTATATTGTTCTACACAACAATTACAATATAAAGGTATCCTTACAGCATGCATTCTGTAGAGTTCCGCTACGGGATATAGACACTCCGTACCTTACAATGCCCTAACTTAAAAATACCAAAAACTTAGACCAATTATTATATTAGGTTGAGGAAAAAGTCTTTTCGCATTATAGTATGTATGAACTTGTAATAAAATCTCTTTGGCTATTACTATTTGTATCTGGCTGGTTTTGGTATCATTGAAAGTTTAAATTTTAAAAAACATAATTCCAAATTCAAATTAGGAAAATGTGTGATTTTCATTTGTTTTTCGTACTGTCAAGAGTGAATCTAATGAAGAAATTCGATACATTTAAAATTTTTACTCCAAAAAATGGTAAAAGTGCAACGCAAGCCGCGAAAAAAATTTGCGATGTTTATGGACTTAGTGCAGTGAGAGTAGCACAAATTTGGTTTAAGCGTTTTCAATCCGGAAATTTTGATGTCAAAGACGCACTTCGCTCTGGTCGCCCTATTACGGATAAAATGGATGCCATTTTTGAAAGAGTGGAGCAAAATCGGCATATCAGTAGTTACGACGTAGCTGAAGAACTGGGAATTGACCACAAAACAGTTTTGGCGCATTTGGAAAAACTGGGTACACAAAAAAGCTCGATATTTGGGTACCTCACGAGCTCACTGAAAGAAACCTAATGAACCGTGTACTCATTTGACCTCACACATCTTCCACTCAGCAAAAATTAAGAGAGTTTGGCTGGGAGGTGTTAATGCATCTGCCGTATAGTCCTGACCTTGCGCCTTCAGATTTCCACCTGTTTCGGTCTCTTCAGAATTCTTTAGGTAGTGTCAGGTTAACATCATGAGAGGATTGCCAAAACCACTTGTCGCGGTATTTTGATCAGAAGTCCCAAAATCGATATAGCAATGGGATCATGTCCCTATCTACAAGATGGCAAAAAGTTAACGAACAAAATGGTACCTACATACTTTAGTTAAATGTAAATAAACTATATTAAAAAATGTTTTGAATTTTCCTAAAAAATGCAAAGAAACTTTTTCCTCGACCTATTAGTTAAATTGTTTTATCAATGAATAAAAAAATATGAATGTCACAAACTGTGTGAATACCACAATTTTAGAAGAACAGTAGCGTGACCACCTTCAGTAGGGACCGGCGCGCGGGTTGGGCCCACGCGAGCAGTAACAGGCAGTATGACTCACCGGGCAGTAGTGCGACATTCATTCCGAATAATAATATTTTTTTATTACTCTGTGTATAGATGGCATTTGAAGTGCTATCGCATGAAGCAATGGGTCTGTTAAGCGATAATATCTGTGATGCAGAAGGCATTCTCTGTACCATAGATTGCAATATGTGCTAGATGGAATCCCCATTTCAATTAAGTTTAAAAAAAATTCAACTGCAATCAATGAGCCCCAAAGGCTGTCACGAGAGAATGGCTGGTATGGTAGGTATTTTGGCCTTTGAAAAAAAAGAACAAAAACAGTTGATCTAGGAACGAAATTTTTTGCATTTTTAATAACATGAAATGAAAAGAAATTTCTTAATTCGACACATACAAATACAAAAAACTTTTAGAATAATGAAAAATCAAAAGTGTCGAAAGGGACTCACCTCAGCTATAAAATGCTGAGTGCTGGGAGGACCCAACACTCAACGCTGGTATTCTGGTGCGCTCTTTTATTCAAGGGTAGGTGTAACTATACAGCATATTAATATTAAATAGATAAAAAACAACGAAACCGTGACAACGCCATCGCCTTTATCTCTAAGTACCTACGAGTATTACGAATATCTAATTCAAAATTCACACTTCACAAGGTTCCGTAACATAATGTGACATGTATATTTACAGTAATCATTATAGCGGTTCGAACGCTATTAACTCATGTACGTCACACTTTATAACCCTGCAAAGCAAAATTAAGAGCAAGTTTAAAGCTTGAGGTACATATTAATTAATAGAACCTTGAGCACCTATGTCTGTGGCGTCGCAGCTTTAAACGAATGGTCTAAAAATTCTGATTTGGTACGAGCGAGGGCTTTTTTGCACATAATTATAGTGTATAAAGAATACAAAGAAAGTATGTATTTAGAATAAATAAATGAAAGCTCCCAGTAGGAAACCCCTATTTTATATTTTAAAAATATCAGCTAAACACTGCATTGTCTGTAATTATTCTCAGTCGGCTTCCTATCTGAAGCATAGTCCCTAGTACGGAGACTAGTGTTAGTAATAGGGTTTTATTTTACGCTACATGGAATCCTATAACTAAACTTTGTCATAAATAGTTACGTTTATCTATTTATAGATAAATATAGGCTGTAATCCAACATTATGTTTAGAATTTGAACCATATTACCACAGAACGATGTGAACGTTACATACACGCGAATACGAGTCTGACTAATAAAGTAGCTATAGTGACCGGCGCCAGCTCAGGTATTGGAGCTGCAATTGCTATCAAATTCGCTGCAGAAGGAGCAAAAGTCGCTATCGTCGGTAGAAATGAAAGCAACAAACCACTTACGATCATCGCTGACGTCTCCAAAGATGCTGATGCCAAGAGAATCGTCAATGAAACCCTCAACTTCTTCGGTCGCATTGACATATTAGTTAACAACGCCGGCATTGGTGGACCTGCCAGTATACTAGATAATAATGCAATGGAAGTGTACGAACAAGTGATGAATACAAACCTACGCTCAGCAGTAAACTTGACACATCTTGCTGCGAAGCACATTGTGGAAACCAAGGGAAATATCATAAACATATCGAGCATTGCAGCTAAGAGTGTTATCTCCAAGTCCTCATTTTCATACGGGACTTCAAAAGCTGGTCTAGATCACTTTACAAGGAGTATTGCCTACGAGCTTGGATCAAAAGGAGTGAGAGTAAACGCTATCAATCCTGGACCTGTAGTAACAGATTTTATGGAAAATAATATGGGAGTTGACAAAGCAACAGCAAGTATCACTTGGGATGCGCTGAAACAAGTAACACTTCTAAAAAGAGTCGGAGAGGCTGAGGAAATAGGAGACTTGGCAGCCTTTTTGGCCAGTGACAAGGCAAGAAGTATCACGGGAACAACGATAGTATCAGATAATGGTAGTGTGTTGCTAGGCCCTATGGATAAAAATGCAGAATAACTAAGTGTCACATTGTAATATAATATGTTGTAATATATTCAATCACTGATCAATATAACACAATATCTAACAATAAATAATAACAACCGGATCATTAGTGAAGTTATTTATATTTCTGGTGTCCACACGACTTTTGTGTTGATTTGAAATTTAACTCTCGCTCTCTCCCCACATCTTATTGTTACATTGTACATTTGGCAACAAACTTTAATAGCATAATTTAATAATTTTAATGGTACCTAATAGAAGAAATAAACTATCAAATTAGCGCTTCTGTTTTTTTTTTCTGGCACTAAGACCCTGGTATTATAAACGCGCCTTTTAGAATTGATGTGACTCTTTGTGTCGAGTTTTGGTTGATGTGGAAACCTATATAAATGTTGATGATGATGATGAAAATTTATGAGTTTTGCTTTAAAGTGTTGGTGCAGTCTGCCAGTCTGCATTGAGACAACCACAACCCAAAATATATCTGTCAAGTGTCCAGTCTTACTATTTGAAAAACGGCCTTATAAAGCCGATTTGGTGTAGTACCCTGTAAGTATGTGTTGATAGTAGTATGTCATTAAACAAAATTACATTTATAGTCATGATAGATTCGTCATAGATCATGGCTGATTAATAATACAATAAAATTATAGTGGCTACTCAAAGACACAATTTCAATTAGTCTTTATAGAATCACTGTAACTTGAGAACTTATCTAGGTTTGAACTACTTATACAAGACCCTTTCGAAGCAAAATACTAGATCCACTAATGTAGATGTAAACTTCACATGCACTTAAGTAATCTCGTTTTATCTCAATCTTTATTTGTAGCTATTGTTACTAAAATAACTAAAATACCATTAAAATAATTATCAATAATGTCTTTTGACAAAAACAAACAACCAATTTCCGACAACTAATAAATTAGATACTGAGAGCAAAATTGGAAAAGCCTTGTACAGCCTTGCTATTTGGAATTGTTCAGGCGTTAATATGTCAATTAAATATTTTAAATTCATTCAAAACCAGTAAATTAATGCAACACATTTTTATGGAACCATGTTGCAAAAATCTCTACGGATTGACAAAGGCACACGTGAATATCACATCACACAGTGCGAAGAAATCGTAACTTAACATCGGAACAAAAATATACATAAGGTACCTATGGTCGAATCAAAAACCTCATTTATGGAATTCGGTTGGAAACTATTCACGCGCATTTTTAAAGCAAATATATAGGTACACCTATACCTATTTAGGTACACGTAATTAAGTCAACCGAGAATAAATCTGCGAGTATATTACCTAGATACTAAAATCACACAATAACATTATAAGTAAGAAAATAAGACCAACTCTGTCACAATCGTGGAACAATTTAGCTAATTCTAAATTGATCAAAATTTGCTAACATTTAATACCAGAAAAACTAACTTCATAGGATTTCACATAACTCGCGCCACGAAACTTAAAGTCAACCGTATGAAAATACATCGGTACTCTTGCTCCGCACTCCCGAATTCTCACAAAGAATGTAGCTGCTTCTGTCCGGTCATAAACAAGGTAGGTACCCTCTGTGAAATACCTGGGAGTGACCATAGACCATAACCTGACTTTTAAAGCACACATAAAGCAGCTCTCCAAGCAAGTACCTACGCAAGCTAATACTTCTGATGAAAACTCATCGAGCTGCAGCAATTATTGAGGTTAGAAGGCTAGTTTATACAGCATTATGTCAATCCTTATTACAATACTGTTTAGGAGTTTGGGGTAGCGCAGCTAAAACAACTATTATTGACCTTGAACAAGCTCAACGCGCAGTCCTGAAGGTGATGATCGGGAAGCCACGACGCTACCCTACTCAATACTTTATCATGACACCAAGTTCCTTAGCGTAAGACAGCTGTTCCTAATGAAAGCAATAGCAAAATGCCGCGTCCTGAACTAACTCAGCTTCCGGGCTTAAGAACGGTGTTTGCTTTGCGACTGCCCCCGCATATTCACATTTTTTCATATAACGCTATATGTAAAAAGTGCGATCTTAAAAAATGTACGCTCAGAGAAGCTCAAATTAAGGTCATTGATTATGACTAGAACATACGCAGAAACAGAAGCGTTGGTTAAAGTTCACGATTGTGCCCCATAGCAAGGCAGGTTCGTGCCTCATCCCGTTTTGGTTCGATCTGGTCAATAACACATATATAAGTCGGAACTCATAAATCCATATCGCTCACATGCACGCTGATTGTACCCGAATGTATTATTATGCAAGTATACAATTCACACAAATGCCCTACACACATACACTTACACACACCAACAAGTGCATGAACGGAAAAACAATCCTGATACCTTTCACAGAACGAAGCACTGCAAACCTTGACTCTTATGAGATCTCGAGTATTGCAGTGCTTCACATGTCTACTTGAAACCACACCCACACACATACAGACAAGTAAATAAACACGCGCACCCTCGCGCTCACACATCGCGCACACGCAGACAATGCACATAGCCATTAATTCCTCTAAACCAGAATGTGCCTATACATACAAACGTGACACGGTTACAGGCACGATAATAGGTAGTTTATTTCTAATAGATACTTATTTTTTAAGCTATTGCATTGCATAGCTTCTATCGCGGGCCTTGAGCGCGGGGACCGAATCCAGAAATTCCGTAACGAAAAAACCTCACGCTCCCCACTCCGACGGGCAAGGAGGTTTGGCTTGAAGGCCGTGCATCGTCTAACGTCGTTTCAGTTCGGCAGTCTTCGACACGGCGTTGTGTGCGATTAGACCACGATTAGACGTATTGTACGACTCTACGAAACTCACACGAATCGAGACGAGCTGCTCCGAAATCGGACGAATATATAAGCAGCTGCTTATGAGAAAGTATATAGGTGTATAGGTATTTATCACAGTATTTATGTACAACAGTGAATAGCTGTACTTGTAAAATTTGTGAATACGCTCAAAAAGTGTAACTTGAATTAATATCAAAGAAAAAGCAATCCTGCATGAATAAAATAAATAAATAAAAAAAATATAATTGCAAAAGTTGATACAAAATGCTATGCAATAAATAGCTTTACCGCGGAAGTCCCCGAGTGCCACACGTCTTTTTTTTGTTTTTAGTTTTAAATAATGCTTTCATTTTATTGTTTACCGCCTTCACATAGGTAGTCGCGCGAAACTCATTTACTTCCTACCTGTATAATTTGGGCCACCGAGATACAGGCCTAGCCTAGTTTGGAGTCCACTACGAGTAGTACCGCAAAGACTATGAAATTGGTGTTGTAATCGCTGGTACAAGTACTTATGATATTAATCACTTTTTATTATTATGTAACATAACTTTTAAGTGTTAAAACATATTACCATACCTGTAAATATGTTAAACAATTGTTGTTCATTAAACTTGTCACATAATTACTCTTAACCTAGTATTAGTAAGTTTATATATTATGTACATAGCTGCAAATTTATGATGCAAAATAAACTTTATCTTATCTTAATTAAAAAGTGTTTAGTGGAGTAAACACTCGTCACAGACTCGTCCATTAAAATGCACTTTTTAGGGTTCCGTACCGAAAGGGTAAAAACGGGACCCTGTTACTAAGACTCCGGTGTCCGTCTGTTTGTCTGTCACCAGGCTGTATCTCATGAATCGTTATAGCTAGGAAGCTGAAATTTTCACAGATGATGTATTTCTGTTGCCGCTATCAACACATAACAAATACTATAAACATAATAAATCAATAATTAAGGGGGCTCCCATACAACAAACCTGATATTTAGCCGTTTTTCGCTCGATATTAATAATGGTAATAATAATGGTAGATTCTTTAAATTTTCACAAAATATTTAATTGTATATTCACTTGAATAATACAAAATAAAATTAGTTAAATATTTAAGGGGGGCTCCCATACAGTAAGGAATCCTCCGTGCGCGTTTCGCCGATTATTTTATGTTTCGATGTTGTAATCACAAATATCAGTAGATTCCGATAACGTTAACGCTACTAAGATTTTGTCGCAATCATAATGCAGCGTGATTGGTCTACATTACAGAACCATTAAAAGCAAGACAGGTCATTTCTTTAATGCTAAAGTCTTTTTACGGCCTGTGGAAATAAATGTATAGTCAATGGGTTAGTTATAGGTAATCCTGTGAAAACTGTAATTTTATGCCCATATCCACTACTTACTTTCAGTTCCGCTTGAGTCAAGCCAATGACTAATTCAATAAAAAATCAAGTTAAACTACTCTCAAAAATTGTTATCGTTAGATGTATAAACATTTAAGCGTAGGAAGTAGGTACACTTATTCTGTGAATAATTATTTTTCGCATAAAATCGCAACATCGCCACCGTGTACAGAGTTCGAATAGTTTGCACGAATCGATGTGACATCCATGTGCAATTGTGCATCAATGTTGTTATTCAAAAATGGCACAGCCGATTTCGATAAAATTTTCATGGATTTACGCCGGGAGTATAAATCTTTTCATACCAACATATTTTTTTCGATTTTTTTTAAATAGGTTCACAATTGGCGAAAATATCGAAGAACATGCACAAAAAGAAAATACAACGGACGAACATATAGTAGGTACTCGTACCTAACTCCCCCATTTTGGAAGTTGGTAAAAAATGAAATATCTACTCACTAGTATCATGTAGCAATTAATTACCTATAAAAATGTAGTTCTGAGGACGTGTGTCCTAAAACAGACAAACAACGTCGACTTGATAATAGCTCCATTTTATCGGAACAATTAATAACCCTACCCTAACAACTTATCGAACATAATTTATCGTAGATAAATTTATTTATCAATAACTTGTCAAGTGCGTGTCGAGACACACGTATGATATGCGTGGATGATGACGATGCTTATGATGATGGTAAAAACCAATTTTTATGATATCATTGGATGGTTGAGTGCTAGATAAACATAATTGGCTAAGAAATATATTATGTTTGTGAGATCAATGACCTCTGAGCTATGTACAAGTGTAAAAATTTCAATTCTCCTTTATAACTGAATAATCAGTCAAGAGCGAGTCGGACTCGCGCACGAAGGGTTCCGTACCGTATAGAAGCCCCTTAATACATTTTTTTAAATTACTTATTTTTGAAAGAAATATACAACTTAATATTCTGTAAATTTTTAAAGCATCTTCCTGTTGCCGTTATTAATATCGAGTGAGAAACGGCAAAAAAACAGGTTTGTTGTATGGAAATTTGAACATTATATCTTGAATACTTTAGAGATTAGGAGGGGACACTCTTTTTCCAAGTTTGGCGACATATACGAGTATATCTCAAATGATACATGTGACAAAAAATGGTTTAAAAAAACCTTATACTCATTTTGGGAACCCTATTCCACTATACCCCACATAAGGGGGTGGAGAGAAAAAAACCTTTATCACCACTTTACATGTATGAGAGATATTTCTTAAATACACAGTTTGAAATTTATATGTACTGAAAATTGAAATATATACTTAAACTATCATACTGTCAAATTCATCCTATGTCGTTCATTATTTAATGTGAAAGTTATAAGGCTTTGTAATATTCGGACGGACGGACACAACGAAGTTAGTTATAAAGGTTCCTCGTTTAACTACGGAACCCTAAAACCCATACTAAAAAATGATATGAAAAACTACAGTCAGATTACGACAGATTTTCGTCTTTAACGCACGAATATGAGTCTCGTTAATAAAGTAGCAATAGTGACTGGCGCCAGCTCAGGTATTGGAGCTGCAATCGCTATCAAATTTGCTGAAGAAGGAGCAAAAGTCACCATCGTTGGCAGAAATGAAAGTAAGTTGAAAAATGTCTCCGACATCTGCGAGGAACGAGGCAGCAAACCACTTACTATCGTCGCTGACGTCACCAAAGAAGCCAGTGCTAAGAAAATTATCAATGACACAATTGACTTCTTCGGGCACCTTGACATATTAGTCAACAATGCCGGCGTCGGAGGTTCAGCCAGCATTCAGGACGACAATGTAATGGCAGTGTATGACAAAGCAATGGAAACAAACATGCGCTCAGTCGTTTATTTGACGCATCTCGCAGTGAAACATATTTTACAAACTAAAGGAAATATTATTAACATATCAAGCATTGCAGCTCACGGTGTTCTAAGGAAGGGAGCGTTATCATACGGGTCTTCAAAAGCTGCTTTGGACCACTTCACAAAGTGTATCGCATACGAACTCGGACCACAAGGAGTAAGAGTGAACGCCATTAACCCTGGACCTGTAGTTACTGACATCTTTGAGAACATGGGATTTGACAAAACGCAGTCTGATAACGCCTGGAAAGTATGGAAAAAAGGAACATTGCTCAATAGATTAGGTGAACCTGAGGAAATTGGGGATTTGGCAGCATTTTTGGCGAGCGACAGGGCAAGAAGTATCACAGGAACGACGTTGATTACTGACAACGGTGCTCTCTTGTTGGGACCCATAACGTTTGACTAAAATAAAGAATAATGAAGAACGTTTTAAAAAAAAATGTGAATGAGAAGTTTTCATGATAATAGTATGTACCAAAAGAACCAAGTGGTGTCCTACGCCACGGGCGACTATTGGACCCTGAGCGTAGCGAGGGACTCTATAGTTAACTACCGAGCGCAGCGAGGGTGTTTTAAGTTAATTCCCGAGCAAAGCGGGGGAATTATTTAGTGTCCTGAGTGAAGCGAGGGGTTCAAGTCGCCCAAGACAAACTTGGTTCTAGAGGTCCATACTCTACTTTTCATACATACTGCGAGAAAATATAACCCCAAGAATACGAGTATTACTTACGTCATAAATTCACTAAGTGTAGGTACTCATTAGGCAACTCGGTATTGTTCACAATAAATTAAAATGTACCTACGTATTTTCATGGAATCGCACACAATTTATAATAAAACAGAGAATGTAAATACTACATGAAAAAAATAAGACCGTGGCCAGCTCGATTATCATGAAATTCTTGTTTTGAATAAATATTTAGTGTATTTCCGCTCTGTCGTAGCGTAGCATATAAGTTAAGGGTACCATTCAAAAACCAAATTAAATCACAAAGAAAATTAGTAATTAATCATCAAACTGTATCATGGTTCGGCTATGGTTAGGTTAGGTCAGGAAAAAAAATGTTAGGGCTGTAGTGGCAGGCGCGGGGCCACTTTAATTGACCCGTTGCATCGGGACCAGGGCTGTCAGATACGGGTGCTGTCCGACGCCCAGTGCTGGTTGGTCCCAGGTGGTTGGTGGCGATGTGTCTGGTGTTCGACACATCGTCATTCTGGCGGGAGCCTATGCTCCGTGGCAGGGCCTGATTTAGGCCAGCGCTGTCGGGTGCCGCGGAGGAGTGTTTAAACGTGCCCGTAGCCCCGACACCAGGCGCAGTGGTGGAACACCCAGGGGTTTTGGTGGGTATACCGTTCAGCTATGGGCGGGGACTCCCACATAACCACCCGCCTGCCCTCGAGGTGCGGTGGTATCCACAAAAGTTTTCCCCTGGCTAAAAAAAAAAATAGGTAAACTAGACTTCCAAATTTATCGCAAACCCACACATACAGATACCCAGAGTCTACTACGAGTATTACTACATTTTTGTGTACATTTAAGAGAATAACATGCTATTTGACAACATTGAAAATAAACTAATGATTGTGGTAATCCTTACAGATATTAGCCTGAAAAAGACAAATTTCACTTTATTTAAACTAAAACACTTATGTTTAATTTTCGCAATTTGCACGAAATAAAATACGATATTTTATCTGTGACGTGAACGCTCCTAAGATAGGCGGCAACTCTGGTGACGTGATATGCTAGTAAGCGAGAATTTCTCGATTGACTGGTATTTGTGTACTTTGTGTTTTATGTTTTCGTAGTAATATTATTTGGTCTGTAAGTTACTTTTAAAGAATCTTTTGTCAGTTTTTGGATGGGAACTAGCTCAAACGTTATTTACTAGCGGGTGAGTTCATACGTGTCATGTGACCAGCGCCATAACAGAATGTCGTTTTTGGCGGGATCTTGAAAACCTATTCTTTGACACTGATTTTCATTGTTAATACAGTAGATTTCTCGGAAATATAAATATAGTGTGCTTATTATGTACTAAAGAATAACTGAAACGATTTCCAATAATTATTTTTTGCATGAAATGGCAAAACCGCCTTCCATCGTGTACAAAATTCGAATACTTCACTAGAATTGTTTACATTATTGTTGATTTTTAAAAAACAGCTCAGTCGATTTCTGTAAAAATTAAATAGGACCATCTCGGGAGTATACCCTTTTGAACTACAAAACATTTTTTCGATTCGGTTCACAATTGGCGTAATTATCGATGTTCATCGTGTACAAAATTCGGATTTCGCTCAAATTGCTTACATTATTGTTGAATTTTCGAAAACAGCTCAGTCGATTTCTGTAAAATTTAAATGAGACTACCTCGGAAGTTTTTATTCTTTCGAACTAAAGAAGAATTCTTCGATTCAGTTCACAGTTGGCGAAATTATCGATGAACATACACAAAAAAATACATGCAACTTTTGGAAGTCGGTTAAAAAGTAGTCAAATAGCCTATTGCAACAAACTTTAAGAGCATAACCTTAAAATGAATAATTTTTATGGTAGGTAGGTAATAGAAGAAATGAACTTTGGAATTATCTTTGTTTCTACTTTTGGTTGGTGTGGTTACATGTTTTCTAATGTTGATGATGATAACATATGAGTTTTTGCGATTAGGTAAGTGTTTGTGCAGTCTGATTGAGACAACCAAAACCCAAAATATATCTGTCCAGTGTCCAGTCATTTTATTTTAAAAACAACCTGATAAAGCCGATTTGGTGACGTACCCTATTAGTACATATATGTAGTGATGATAATATATCATAAAACAAAATTATATAGTCATCTAGATTCGTCATGGATCCATACCTACTGATTGATAAAATTATAGTGGCTACTCAAAGTCTTTAAAAACTGTAACTTGAGAACTTAATTTAGGTTTGAACTACGAATACCTAAGCGAAACATTAAACCTAATAACGCGACCCTTACAAAGCAAATACGGAATACACTTCAGTACATGAAAGCTTCACAATCTTCACATGCACATAAGTAATCTCCTTTCAGCTCAATCGTTAGTATTTGTGCTTGTTTAAAACTAAGATAATTCATCTATGTGTTTTGACAAAATCAAACAACAAATTTCCGACAACCAATAAATTAAATACTTAGCAAAATTCTGAGAGCTTTGTGTAGTCTTGCTATTTGAGATTTTCAGGCGTTAATTTATTTATTTAGGTATTTTAAACTGATTCTAAACCAGTAAATTAATGTATACAAAATATTTTATTAAGTAACTTTTTTCTGGATACAGGGTTTTATTTACACAAATGTATAAGTCATTTAGTCATCTAGTCATTTGATTTTTTAAAATAAATACACACATACTCGTAGATACACACATAGATATATATATTTTTTTAAATGACTGGACACTGGACAGATAATTAATGTAATACAATTTTATGGAACCATCTCACAAAAATCGCTGCAGATTGACCAAAGACACATGTGAATATCATCACACACAGCTAAGAAATCTTAACATCGGAACCTTAGATTACGTAATGGTTGGTCTCTAAGATCGGAACAAAAAATACATATTTTTTAGAACGTCCTTTGTTAAATTCGGCTGAAAACTATTCATGCCAAATTTTTAAAGCAAATAGTACCCCTACCTATATATAGGTACATGTAATTAATATCTATATCTATGTGTGTATCTTAAAAATAAAACTATAGGTACCTACTTATATCACACAACAAAATTTTCAGGTACGAAAGTTTTCAACTTTGTCGCAATTGTGGAACAATTCCGTTAATTAACAAGTATTAGTAGTTAAAAAACTCCTCGATAAAAATGTACTTTTGGATTAAAAATCCTGAAAGTATAATTACCTTTTTACGAAAATACGTGTAGTATACATATACATACTTAGATATAACAAATTATCCTTATTTTCGCAATGAAATCATGTGGTGAAATTTTGTATACAAACGAAAACGTAGTTATTTTTAAATCAGAGAGCTACGTGCCACGATAAGATATGTTTCGATGTTGTAGTCACAAATACCAGTTGATTCCGATAACACTAACGCTACTATGATTTTATCGCAATCATAACACAGCGTGATTGGTTTACATTTCAGAACCCTATGCAAGACAAGTCATGTTTTATTTAGGTATGTTACTTATTTAATGCAAATGACATATTTTACGACCTGAAAAAATAAATGTATAATCAATGGGTTAGTAATATAATTTAGGTACTAGTATATGTTAAGTCGACAATGACCAATTCAATATAAAACTGAACTCAATTCTTAAAAAATCTCAAAGTTATTAGTTTTAGTGTACAGAATAATAATAGGATGCTAATTGATTACCAGTAACCCTGTATTTCTACATTTAAACGTAGTAAGTAGGTACACTTATTCTGTGAAAAAGAAATATATCTACTCACTGGTATCATGAATTTTAAAAGATGTAGCTCTAGCATAAATAGGACGTCAGTCCTAAAACAGACAAACAACTTCGACTTGATAATAAAATTGCATTTTATCGGAACACGGAACCCTAATAATTTATCGAACATAATTAATCGTAGATATCAATATCATTTTTGTCAAAAACCATAATGGAAAAGGACATCGAGAACTACAAGCATATAACGATAGAGTTTTGTCTTAAACGCACGAATATGAGTCTCGTTAATAAAGTAGCGATAGTGACTGGCGCTAGCTCAGGCATTGGAGCTGCGATTGCTATCAAATTCGCTGAGGAAGGAGCAAAAGTCACCATCGTCGGCAGAAATGAAAGTAAGTTGAAAAATGTCTCTGACATTTGCGAGAAACGCGGCAGTAAACCACTTACTATCGTCGCTGACGTCACCAAGGAAGCCAGTTCTAAGAAAATCATTAATGACACAGTTAACTTCTTCGGGCACCTTGACATATTAGTCAACAACGCCGGCATCGGAGGTTCGGCCAGCATACAGGACGACAATGTAATGGCAGTGTATGACAAAGCAATGGAAACAAACATGCGCTCAGTCGTTTACTTGACGCATCTCGCAGTGAAGCATATTTTACAAACTAAAGGAAATATTATTAATATATCAAGCATAGCAGCTCAAGGTGTAAACACAAAGGGAGTGTTTTCATACGGGTCTTCAAAAGCTGCTCTGGATCACTTCACAAAATGTATCGCATACGAGCTCGGGCCACAAGGAGTAAGAGTGAACGCTATTAACCCTGGACCTGTAGTTACTGACTTCTTTGAAAACATGGGATTTGACAAAACGCAGTCTGATAACACCTGGAAAGCGTGGGAAAAAGGAACGCTGCTCAATAGAGTAGGTGAACCTGAAGAAATTGGAGATTTGGCGGCATTTTTGGCGAGCGATAGGGCAAGAAGTATCACAGGAACAACGTTTGTTACTGACAACGGTGCTCTCTTGTTGGGACCCATAACATTTGACTAAAATAAAGAATAATTAAGAACGTTTCAAAAAAGTTATGTATGTGAAGTTTTCAATACAATACAATTACTTTAAAATACAAATTAGTTTTTGTTTATTCTCTCTTTTCATTTTAAATATTTTTTGAGTGTTTTATTAATTAATCCTTAGTAGTTAGTAGCATAGACGATCTAAAGATCTCCAAAATGAGCGATTGGAGGCGGTTTGCATCCAGCACCATCGCAGGATTGTGTCGGATGCAAACTGCTAAATTGTAACAATTTGCTTACTCTAAGTAATGGTTAATAATTTTGTTTTGTAAAATTATTATTTAGCTATCACTGAAGTAACACGTTTTCATTAAATTATGTGTTTTACTTGCAGAACTGAATGATATTGCCTTCCTAAAACTTCATTATCACGTATCCTGAAAACTTTTCAAAAATGTGTACGATTAGTGTCAGTAGATGTACCTTTATATTCTGCAGGTTTTACAAATGTAAATTAATGTGGATCTATTTCCCTTCATTTTAGCACGAGTGTACATGACACCTGATATGTGATTATAAAATAAAAATGTGTCGGCAACGCCTGAGCAACCTGGTTTCGTAGGTTAATTTGTACCAAGTTGACTTTTATCGAATCCATAGTGCAAACACATTGGTTTCATCAGTGGTAAAAACTGGGTCATATTTTAGTTGCAGTCGCCTGATGGTAAACGACGTTATGGTCGAAGATAAAACACGCAGACTTAGAAGATACTTATTTACTCTAAACCTGAAATGCTTTAGATTATATCTCTTAGGAAACAGGAAAGAAGAAGGAATGAAACACATTCCCTGGCGTTACGAATCAGAAATGTTGAGTCAAACCGCTTCGTACGTATCGAAGGAAAATCGACAGTGTAGGGGTGGTAGTGAGGCGTCTTTCTACTTGTCCTGTAGTAAAAAGGGGATGGTAGGATAAGGTCGTGTAGCTCAGATGCACAGTCTCGAATCCTATAGAATATGGACAGACTCGCAACCCTACAGCGATGCTCTAGGCTATAAAGTTTTTTGCAGCTAAATTTTCATCTCCTATAAGCCGAACGAATAGCACGCCGGTCCACCGATTCCAAGGCCTTGAGCTGATACCTATATAGCCGAGCCATCCCAAAGATGGCAGCAGTATTCCAGACACGAATGGATCTGTGCTTGATAGAGAGTAAGCAACTCTCCCGGTGTGAAATACCGCTTAACTTTGTTCAGGATACCCAATTTCAAACCAGCCAATTTAGCTCTAGATTCTAGTTACGTACCGTAGTTCAATGTGGGAGTAAGTGTTAGCCCCAGGCCTAGCAGTTCAAGGCGGTCTGTTACTGTAAGAGGAATATCTCGAAACATAGGTGACAGTGCAAAGTGGCACTTTATTGCGGAGAACAAACAGGTTTGGGTTTTCGAAGCGTTAAATTTGACGAGATTTTCGTCACCTCACTTAGAAACAGCTGCGAGAGTCATCTGCATACCCAAAAATACCGGGAACAGATCATTTATGTACAGCAAAAATAGAATTGCGAAAAGTGCAGACTCTTGAGGTACCCCGGAATTAATAACCAATCGATTAGACGAACGGCTATCAATTAACACACGTATCGATCAAACGGTCCCTCAAAAAGTCAGCGATCCACAAGCATAGGCGAGCAGGTAATCCATACGACAGAAAGCTTGTTCAGAAAGCCGTCGTGCCAAACTCTATCGCAGGCCTTAGATGTATCGAGAGATAGAGCCAAAGCTTCGCCGTGTCTCTCGATGGTCTCTCCCAAGATATGTGCAACATAGATATAGGTAGAGGTACGAGAAGATCTCCGGCTGACCGATCTCGGCGAAAGCCATATTAGCCGTCACTGAGAAGATTGTTATCTTCAAGATATGCCATGCCATGCTGAATAGGAATCAGTACTTTTTCCATTGTTTTACATATAGCGGAGGTGACTGAAATAGGCCGATAGTTGTAAGGGTCAGCTCGACTGCCTTTCTTGGGAACCGGTAGAGATGGTGGAATTTCATTCGAAGTATCAAGACATGAATTTTCTGCAATGAGGCTCGCAAATAAATTTGCTTTCTCTTCAGCATTGTGAGCAAGTGAACCGTCAGGTTTCAATAGAGGCAGTGAGGGAAGACAATAATTGGACTCTACCAATTCGGCCAGTGACCAAAACGACTTGCTACCAGTCGGGTAAGAGGCTAGTTTTGCCCCAATACGGCCAATATGGTCGAATCGAGCCCTTTTTATTGCCTTCTTGTTCTATTGCCAGTAATATTATAGATAATTTTCAGTTCCTAGCGATATCATGGCGCTAAGAATTTCCTTGTGCTTTGCTATTTTAAAGTTCAAGGCACTATTTTCTAACTTTTAACTTGTAATTTTTTAGTGATTTTAACTAATGTAATTGTATATAAATTATAATACATTTAAATTTGTATAGATTCGCTTTTGCAAAATTTAATATATATATTTCATAATAATAACCTAAAATAAATCCAATGCGGGAAAGAGAGGATGGGAAGGACCCTGCATTGTGAATACGCCTGACTCACCACATGTAAGAGAGAGAAGGAAGATAAAAGCCATTTTTGACGTGAACAAGCATTCACCTAGAAACCGCGTCCGCGCA
Organism: Hypomecis atomaria; assembly: GCA_964007245.1. Taxonomy (NCBI): domain Eukaryota; kingdom Metazoa; phylum Arthropoda; class Insecta; order Lepidoptera; family Geometridae; genus Hypomecis; species Hypomecis atomaria. Next base: position 8,265,265 of record OZ023299.1, read on the forward strand.
CGGTTCAGGGAATCGTTTTTTTGGACATGTGATCCGTAAAAAAGATCATGTTTTGAGGAAGACCTTTCTGCATCCCCTAAGGGATAAGGGTAGAAAGGTAGGTCCCTTGGGGGTTGTAGAAAGGAAAGGACGAAGACACCATAAAGCAGAGATCGTGGCGAAATTCTACAATCAACCGCGATCAACGCGTTTATCGAACCACGAGCGCGGCGAAGGCCGGCGCTCGCGGTCATTATAGTGACGCTGCCAGAAAACCTGAAGAGCCGAGCAGAGGCGCTGTGAGACGTACTCCAGCACCAGGACACCGGGGCCGCCGAAGCCGTCACAAAAGGATTCTGGCAGATAACCCGATTTTTCTGATTTTTTTCCCTCAATTTTGGAAACGTGTCAATTTTTTTAAACGTCTCCAAGTCTACCCAGCCAAACCATGCCTTCAGCATTTAAATACTAATTTGTAAACTTTTGATTGCAATATGTTACAATAATTTTTGCAGAACATTGATAGTAAACGCAGTACAATATATTTTTTGTTTCTAATTTCATTCCCACCGCACTTAGCACAAGTTAGGTAGTTAGGTACCTAGTAATTTCACATAGCTTAGTATTCCCACAAGAAGACCCTTGCACTCCAGAGGTCCGATGTATCTAGACTGACCCGTATCCGGGGACCCTCTTTTTTTATTTTACTTGTCATGTCATCCCATCCAACATAAGTTTAATTTAAAATCATTCCTTAATCTTTTCTACCATGACATGCCTTATTTGTGACAAGCGGCATTGTGTGACGACATTTATAAAATCTACGAGTATACTGCAAACACACTGGTTGCATCAGTGTTAATAACGGGGTCTTACTTTGGTTGATTCGGCTCAAATTGACCTAGTTGATTATACTAGGAAAATGGCGAGTGTTTTTTCATCCTCAAACTATATGAAGAAATTTAAATGACTTGAAGGTGTACCTACCTATTGCTGACTTTTGCAGCGTTTATCAATTAAAATGTAGGTAGATACTTAGTTACGACTAATCTAAGAACTTTGTAGTGTTTGTATGTATTGTAGGTATCTAAAACATTGATGCCATACTCATTTTAGCTTATTGCTCAAACAAAAGTTCTTTGTCAAGGAAGACAGACGGTAAAGCAAACAGACAACATAATAACATGTATTTTGTCTATATATCACATTATGACTTGATAGTGCTTCATCATTCGAATGAATAGGTACATAATAATCTTTTATCTTTGTTTATCTATTTATTTGGAGCTATAAAACAACAGGACGTCCATCGATCTTATCATATTACAATACGAAAATCTTGTGCAACAGAGTGTCAGTGAATATGAGTCTCGCTGATAAAGTAGCTATAGTGACCGGCGCCAGCTCAGGTATTGGAGCTGCAATCGCTATCAAATTTGCTGAAGAAGGAGCAAAAGTCACCATCGTCGGCAGAAATGAAAGTAAGTTAAAAAATGTCTCCAACATCTGCGAGAAACGCGGCAGCAAACCACTTACTATCGTCGCTGACGTCACCAAGGAAGCCAGTGCTAAAAAAATCATCAATGACACAATTAACTTCTTCGGGCACCTTGACATATTAGTCAACAACGCCGGCATCAGTAGTTCGGCCAGCATACAGGACGACAATGTGATGGCAGTATATGACAAAGCAATGGAAACAAACATGCGCTCAGTCGTTTATTTGACGCATCTCGCAGTGAAACATATTTTACAAACTAAAGGAAATATTATTAACATATCAAGCATTGCAGCTCACGGTGTTCATAGGAAGGGAGCGTTATCATACGGGTCTTCAAAAGCTGCTTTGGACCACTTCACAAAGTGTATCGCATACGAGCTCGGACCGCAAGGAGTAAGAGTGAACGCTATTAACCCTGGACCTGTAGTCACTGACATCTTTGAGAACATGGGATTGGACAAAACGCAGTCTGATAACACCTGGAAAGCGTGGGAAAAAAGAACATTGCTCAACAAAGTAGGTGAACCTGCGGAAATCGGAGATTTGGCGGCATTTTTAGCGAGCGACAGGGCAAGAAGTATCACAGGAACGACGTTGATTGTTGACAACGGTGCTCTCTTAATGGGACCAATACCATTTGACTACAATAAAGAATAATGAAAAACGTTTTAAAAAAAATGTCAATGTGATGTTTTCAATAAATTATAAACACTTTAAAATATTTGTTATTGTTTCTTCTTTCTTTTATTTTGTCTTTTTTTACTCGCACTATTACTAGTTAAACAGGTAAATAGGACACAACATAAGTTTAACTGATGGTTGTTAAGGTCATAAACGTTTTTACTTTGTAGCGGCAAGCTTGTCATACCATAGAATAGAACGACCATCCACCACTTCCAGCCAACCTCGAATTTTTGGTAGCGCGGTAAACTTTTTGAAACATAATTAATTATAGGAGGATACATCTGACATAACATGTCAAATTGTATCCACTAAGACCCTTTTGGTGATTAGGATGGTGCTAGTAGCTCTTCTTGGCACGTAGGTTTTAGCAAAGTCCCGGAAAACTTTGGTTTCTTTACCATATTTATCATGAACACTGCATAGATCCGTTTGTTTTTTTTTTTCAAATGTATCTAAATAGATTCATTAAATCGAATCATCTATCCAGGCCAGAGGCCCAGAGGTCCTTTTTAACTGTCTCTTATAACGAGCAGGGCTACCGAAGCCGTATATTTAAACCCCGGCTTAGGAACCAAACTAGTGCTGCAAATGATGTATAGCATTTGTAGCACTACTTTGGACTAATTGGTCCATCCATCCACCATCATAAAGCCGTGGTGGTCTAGTGGTTGTAACGCTGGCCTGTCATTCTTGAAGTCATGGGTTCAATCCCGGTCCCGTACCAATGAGTTTCTGTGGAGCTTATGTACGGAATTTCACACCACTGGCTTTTCGGTAAAGGAAAACATCGTGAGGCAACCTGCATACGTTCGTAGAAGAAATTCGATGGCTTATGTGAATCCACCAACCCGCACTGGGCCAGCGTGGTGGATATGGCCCAATCACCCTTCGTGGGTAGGCCTACGTCCTGCAGTAGACTATTAAAAAGGCTGGTACAGTACAGTACAGTACAGTATCCATCATCATACATCTGTTGCCTCCCCTTATAGATCCCAATAAGAGCGATTGGAAGCGGTTTGCATCTCGCACAATCCTGCGGTCTTAAAGAAACGTGTTCTGTGCACCTCGTACCTACGTCATGTCCTACGCTGCGCCTGCCCATACGTGATCTAAGCATGGTAACTTTTCGACCCCGTTGTTCATCAGTCCTCCGTGCTATCTGAATTGCCCACTACTAATTATTTCAACTTGCCAATCCGCTGGGCTACGTCGGTAACTTTAGTTATTCTACAGATCTCCTAATTTCTGATTCGATCTCGCATAGAAACTCTAAGCATAGCCATATTTCTCCATAGCTTGTTTTCATTTTATATTCAATGCATATTACATTTTTGTGATTATAAAAAAAATGCAGTACTTATAATAATCATTTGCTGTTCAGCGAGGTAATGATGCTGCTAACATAGTGGGCACGCTGATACCTGGCAGTGTGCTTGAGAATTTAGAATTATCTCTAGTTTTCTATGGTCTGTAGGTATTTTTAAGTAGTACATTCAAACTACTATTAAACAAAAATTTCATTTTTTACTAGTTTTTGCCCGCGGCTTCGCCCGCATGATATTTAGAGGCCCTTCCTTACCACCTTAAAAAAACGATTTGACATTTGTTCGATTTGACAGTTCTTTTTTGACATTTATAGCCTATGTGTTATTCTGATATATAAGCTATATGATTGCAAAGTTTCATCACAATCCGTTTAGTAGTTTTTGCGTGAAAGAGTAACAAACATCCATAAATCCATCCATCCATCCATCCTTACAAACTTTCACGTTTATAATATTAGTAGGATCTACTGCAGTCAATAAAGGTACTTGCCTCGGTAATTTATATTGTCATGGCCTCAGGTGTATATTTTCTGTAAATCATTCAACAGGAATAACTAAGATTACCCACTTACGATAATAAGGTACTTATCATGGGTGTATAGTACACGTACAATTGATAATATCAATCGTTAGTTCTTATATAACAATGATTTGTAACTACTAACAAATTGAAACTCATATTAATGAATTGATTATCAGATAATGACTTATCATATGCAGATAAGTATGTCTGCAGTATAGTCATTGTTGATTAGGATATTATACACATTACGTAGATAAATTAACAAACTAAACAAGTATTCAGACATGGCTTACCTTATATACTACACCATTAGGTATAATGAGTAAGATGCTCTGACTAATGGCCATTTAGCTTTATGAAATGACTCATTTATTCAGTTATCACTGAAACAACAAGGTGTTTTACTAATGAATGACATTGCCCTAAACTTCATTGTCGCTCGCACTAACGTCCTGTAAACTTTTCGAAAATGTTTACGGTTATTATAGTGCCGGTGTATGTACATTCTACAGTTTTACTGTAATGTATTGTACATTTTGCGCGTGGTACTTAATCAACTCAATTTGGTATACTCGTATTATCCTTCATTTCAGCATTCATGCTTCGACAATGCGCCACACGACAACGGAGAAGGTACTCAATTCGACGCGTATATTTGATTTTGTTATTATGTGTACCTTACGTTTAACTTTTTACATAGTGGTCCGATTTCGAAAATTCTTTTTTTATCAAAATCGGCTGAGCCATTTTTGATAAATCAATAATAATGTGATAAATGCTGCATCGATCCGTGCGAAATATTCGCGAATTCTGTACACGGTTGAAGTCGGTCATGCCATTTTTAGCGAAAAATAATTATTTTATAAAAAAAAAGTTGTTTGCTTACGCCTGAGCAACTTGGTTCGGTTCCATGGAAAACTTATTTTTGACATGTTGTATCGTTTAAGGACTCTTATGGAATCTATTTTTCAATGCATTAGTTACATCTTATAAAAACGAGGTCTTATTTTGATTGCTTTGTCTGAAATTGACCTTGAACATACCAGGAAATACTAGGAACATATTAGAAAAATATTTTTCGTTACGTAAATTAGGAAACGTGTAAATGAACACGAAACGTACTCGTATTGCCAATTTTTAAATACATTTTTGTAGCAAGAAAGCTAATAACTAAGTATTAAGACATAGACCTCAAACATGTTGCTTTATTATAAGAAGGACAGAAGGAAAAACATACAAACAACATATAACTTGATAGTTGATAGAAGTGATGACTCGATATTTCTTTGTCATTCGCATTAGCACGTAATCATTTTTCGCAGATAATCTATTTATTTGATGCTATATATATTACAACCTGACATCTAAAATCAAGTCATATTACGCCAGAGTCTTGTGAAAAGTGTCAGAGAAAATGAGTCTCGCTAAAAAAGTAGCCATAGTGACCGGCGCCAGCTCAGGTATTGGCGCTGCAATTGCAATCAAATTTGCCGAAGAAGGAGCAAAAGTCGTAATCGTCGGCAGAAATGAGAGTAAGTTGAAAAATGTCTCTGAAATTTGCGAGAAACGTGGCAGCAAACCACTTACTATCATTGCTGACGTTTCCAAGGAGGCCAATGCTAAGAGAATCATCGATGAGACAATCAAGGTTTTCGGTCAAATTGATATTTTAGTCAACAATGCTGGCATCGGTGGGTCAGCCAGCATACTGGACGAGAATGTGATAGAAGTATACGACAAAATAATGGAAACAAACTTACGCTCAGTAATTTATTTGACTCATCTTGCTGCGAAACATATTATAGCAACCAAAGGAAACATTATAAACATATCGAGCATTGTAGCTCAAGGTATTAACGCGAAGGGAGTATTTTTATATGGAGGTTCAAAAGCTGCTCTAGATCACTTCACAAAGAACATCGCGTACGAGCTTGGACCAACAGGAGTAAGAGTGAACGCCATTAACCCCGGACCTATAGCAACTGACTTTTTTGTAAACATGGGATTAGACCGCTCGAAATCAGATGACGCCTGGAAAGCGTGGGAAAAAGGAACAGTACTCAATAGAATAGGCGAATCTGAGGAAATCGGAGACTTGGCAGTATTTTTGGCGAGTGACAAGGCGAGGAGTATCACCGGAACAACCATGATCAGTGACAATGGTGCTCTCTTGTTGGGCCCTATAAAATTTGACTAAAATAAATAATATTAAAGTGGTATTATAATTGTATATTTAGTAATAATAAATGGTAATTAATAATTGTGAATATAGCGTTTTTTTAGGGTTCCGTGCCTCAAAATGAAAAAAACGGAACACTTATAGGATCACTTTGTTGTCCGTCTATCCGTATGTCAAGACCTTTTATCTCGAGAACGTGTGAATTAAGTTAACCAATTGAAATTTAAACCATATACTCGTACGTATATCTACGCTGTCTTGTAGTTGTAAAAAAATCATACTTCTCAGTTGTAGTAGAAAAAAGTTAGATCCGTTAATGTAGTAAAAATCGCATATTTCGACACCCACAAGAATCATAACCTACAGGGTACTTGCCGTTGACCTAGAACTATGAAATTTGGCGAACAGCATTTTCTTAAAGTACGCATATATGAATAAATCTGAAAACTGCACATTTTTAATTAAAACACAAAAAATAGGGCTTAAATTCTAGAAATGAGGGTCCAAATTTTGAAGTGTGTTAGTCGTATCATGTGGTGTATCATGTGAAAGAGCTTTTTTAGAACATGTTAAAACAGGTTTTTACTTATTTTTACGATGCCTATTTTTCGATTAATGACAAGGAATGCAAAAAAAAACAAAGTACAGCGCCCGCTGCCGACAACGCACACAACGTGCGACGCGCCCGCTCTATGCCCAGCGCTCGAGTCTCGAGCGCTGGGCGATGACGAGCTCGTCCTCGGTGGTCTGCGATCTTGTCCCGTTTGCGGTCGTGACGGCAGGTCCGTGGTGCTCCGAAGCACAGAAATTCGTTCAGGACCTGGGTCGACGGTTCAGGAATAAAGGAAGGGATCCACGTTCTGGCCTATACCTGGCGCAGCGTATTTCTTTGGCTATCCAGCGCGGCAACGCCGCCAGTATAATGGGTACTTTAGGCCAGGGCACCTTTAGGGGTGGCCGGTTTGAATAAGTTGATATTCGAAATGTAAATTGATTAATATTTACTCTAAACACTTATGTATTTCTTATTTAGTAAAAAAATTCTATATAAGAGCAATAAATGACATTTAAACATAATAACAATATTTTATCACGAAATAGTGACGTCTTACCGAACTGAAAGTCATTCCATTTACTTGACTTTATACTTAGCACCGATATTTAAACCTGTAGGTTAAGGGCTTCACACACAGCACGATCTATAGGGGATGGAGGTTTAAATCAGACCTTCTATGACTGAAACGAACGCAGGTACGAACTTACATCGGCACTTAGCAATATTCCTTAAAAAAAATTTACATAAAAATGTTTTCTTTTTTATGTAAAGTTGATAATGAAAGCAAAATTAATAGGTAGTGATTTTTATTTTAACCATTTTTTTTTAAATTAAAAGTCATCTAAGGTTTTTATCGACAACACCCGAAACCTTATCCAATTCAATAAAAGTAAAAAATAATTTCACAAACAGTTCTACAGTTTCTTCAGGGTACTTTCATCACGTTTCCTTTAATTTTCACTTTATGGAAAATACAAGGAAAATGGCGAACGTTTTTCGTTACCCAAACTTAATGAAGAAACTTAAATGAACTTGAGATGTGTTGCCAAGTCTTTTAAAAGGTTTTTGTAGCGTCTGTGACTTAGAAAGTAGGTAGGTATTTGTGGGCTACGAAGAAAGTAAGAACTAATTAGACGTAGGCGTCAATTCAATTTATCCTGCCTAGGAATATTGGATGTCGGAAAATAGTAGGTATTGGAAGTATGCTTCGGTATTTTTTACTAACATTGGCCAAAATGTTCTGAGCCCGACACCATTTACAGTTTTTGCTTAGTATCTTATCCGTATTTGTAATAAATACTCTATCATCTATGAATAGTACCTAAGTGGAATTCTGAATCAAAATATAGGTATCAAAATTCAAATTCAAATTCAAAATTCAAAAACATTTATTTCAGATATAAGCAATCCATAACATTATTAAGATTAAAATAACAAATTGAAATTAAAATTACAGTACATTAAATTGAAATTACACATGTCATTAAATTAAATATTTTATTTTATTTTTCGCAGTGACGCCACGGCAGCACATGTGTCCTAACAAAATGCCTAATAAAAGGGCCATCATTTTCCCCCGCCACTACCGCCAGGTAGCTGTTGCCGCTCCCGCGCACCCGCCGCATCAGAGAGGCTACTCGTTTTCGCATGATGGCGTGAAATCCATCGATGTGTGCCTCTGCGAACATGCCTGATGCGCTGCAGAAGCGCGGGAGCCCCAACAGCATCCTGAATGAGTTGTTGTACTGGACTCGCAGGGCACTCAAAGCCCTTTGAGTACAGCTAGTCCATAGGCTGCAGGTGTAGAAGGTTTGACAAAAAGCTCTAAACAGAGTTAACTTTACTTCTCTTGTACACCTTGCAAACCTCCGGACCAACATATTACTCCTGACTGCGAGCGCCCTACGTTCCCTCTCCACATCCATGTCATCCCTGAGCGAATCGGTTACCCAGTGCCCCAGGTACTTGAAATGCGAGACCATTTTAAGTGGAGTATGAGCCAACATCACTTCTGGTACAAATGGGTAGTACTTTGTACCTGCCCTGAATTCCATCAGCTCGCTCTTGCTAGCATTATACCTGAGGCCATGGGCCTCCGCATATCGCTCACAGATACCTATCAGTGTCCGCAGCCCGCTGATTGAGGGGCTCAGCAGTACCATATCATCAGCGTAACTGATGTTATTTATAAATTCGCCATCTATGGAGCATCCGACACCGGCACTGCTGAGCTCCCGAATCAGCCGATCAACATACAGGTTGAAGAGCTTCGGAGAGCTTAACCCCCCCTGCCTTACCCCGCATTTCAACCCATACGGCTCCGACAATGAGTCTGCCCACCTAATTACATTGCTTTGGTGGTCGTACCAATATTTTAGCAGTTCGATTAACTCTGCAGGCAGTTCAGTATCACGATATAGCTTACGCCAGAGCACACTGTAGGACACTAAATCGAAAGCTTTTGATAAGTCTAAAAAACACGCATAGACTGGTGTTTTTCTGTCCGTGTAGTATCGGACAGTATGCTTGAGGCAAAGAACTGCAGATTCAGTGGATAGTCCAGCCCTAAAGCCGAACTGAGCATCATGCAAAGTCATATGTTTGTCTAACTGCTTATCAAGTATACTGTCCAATATCTTAGCCACAATTGTCGCCAGTGATATAGGCCTATAGTTATTTACATCTGACACATCACCCGTCTTGTTTTTCACTAATGGTACGACCACTGTCCGCGTCATATTATCCGGGAGGTAAGAATGCCTGACACAGACGTTAAACAGCAAGGCAAGCACCCGAGGCAGATGAGCACCAGCATGCTGCAAGTGTTCTATGCTTAGAGAGTCATATCCAGGGGACTTTCCTCTGGACATTTTTCTCACCACATTTGCAATAACTTTTGCAGTGAACAAGTGCAGCGCTTCCGTGGTTCCCCCTCCCGGCGGCGCATCGCATTGCGATTCAATCGTAGGCTGAACTTCAAAATGTTTTTTAAAAAGTGCAGCTATGCCAGCAGACCCACTGACCCCCTGGACATTAACAGGTTGACTAGACTTGGGGTTCAGCTTCTTGGTTTCTTTCCAAAATGCACAAAATTTTTTCTTTGAGTGAAGGTTAGCTAAAATGTCCATTTTTATCTGAGCTTTATTTTCTTGGCACCATTTTAACTTTTGTTTGAATATTTTTCTAGTCAATGCCATATGATCATAGATAGGACCACTTTTCGGCTTATCATAGAGAACCCAATTTTGAAACCCAAGCCTAGCTTCCACATGTGCTTGTCTGACGTATTTATTCCAACCAATTACAACTTTCCGCTTATTAGGTAACGGTATATTACTATAACTATGTGTGGCCGCATTACTAAGTATGTTCACAATATCATCATACAATTTGTCAATAATTTTTCTATGCTCTAATTTCACACAAATTTTATCACAACAATTTTGAAATTGTACTGGAAAGTCGATGTCTTTTAGTTTACTATTACAAAATTCATTATAAGCTACTATTTGCTGAGCGTCTCTTTCACCCCACCGGACTTTATTACGGTTTATATTTTGTGTAACAGACTTACTTCTCAACAGGTTTATATTACAAGTGATTTCAAGAGGAAAGTGATCCGACCAATAAGTACCATATAATATTTTAGCACCCGACACAGTTCTAAACGCCGCTTCCGACACAACACAATGGTCTAGCCAACTCCGAGTGCCGTGCGCATCACTCACGAACGTATACGGTTCCGCCGAGAAACCCAACAGTTCTACGTCAGCACATCGCCAGCTTTGCTCCTCACAAAAGTTTCTTAGCTCGCCGCCGAAACGCGCACCGGGGTCCGCGTTGAAATCTGCCAATATATATACGGAGTCCACCTCTGTATCTTCCACCACCGCCGCTATCTCACTCAAACATTCTGTGAATTCATTCAGGTTGTCGCAAGTTTCGGTACAAGAATCAGTCGGCATGTACACAGAAAACACCAGGAAAGACCGCTGTGCCACGGAAACCTTAATTGCTGCTATGCGCACGCTCCTACATTGCACCACGGTGACTGCGTCGAATACTCCTTTCCGATACAGCAAACCCACTCCCCCATGTTTTCTGCCCCGGAGCAATTTAGCACCTGGATCTATAGCCGATTTACCGGTGTACTCGAAATCAGGATGCAATGTACCCAGGAAAGGTACCTCGTCGGGTAAAACCCACAACTCCTGTAAGGCTATTATATCAGCTGACTGACATAATTTTTTCACACATTCAGATGAGCGAAACACTGATTTACAATTAAAACTAATAAGTTTCATGTTGTGTAAGCAATGTGTGTTGTTGTTATTATTTATTCTTTGAACTGCCATTATTGTCATTATTTGGGGTTCCCGTCTTGTACTTCTTTATTTTTATTATACATATTCCTATTGAAATATATAAACTTGCGAAATTGTATTCCCTCTGGCCACAATTCGCTATCTAAAAACAACGACAATTTGGTGTTTGGTACAAAAATTTTGTACGCATCATAGCGTTTTTGTTTTCTCATGTCAATTTTTTTCAAACTCACTACCACTTGCGTTTTCTGTTGTATGTACTCAATAATATCATTTGCAGTTGTACTTTTATCCACGTTGTTTATAAATAACGGAACATTTACGTCAGCAGCCTTAAATTTCATACACGGACTCATACCGGCCTTCCCCTTAGCGCCTACTAATTGATTACGCAAACGTTTATTCTGAACTGTAAGCCATTCTTCCGACGGTATATTTTTCTTCCACTCGCCATCCGAGCTAACAACATCCGCTACAGTTCTATACGCGGGCGTAAATCGCTTGGACTCAACGCTAAGCAGTGTACTTTGTAGATCGAGCGGCCGCTCGCGCGCGGCTGGCTCAGCCGGTGCGCTTACATCGTCGCTTGTAGTTTGACTTAGGACCGGTTTGACGGGAGACACGGGTGAATCCATTGATAACACAGGCTGAATCGACACGCCAACAGATGTTTTGTTTGTATGCAGAGCCCGATCAGTGCCTTCATTGCTGGAGTTTTCTGCAAATGGGGGTAGGCCCAAAGGCCCACTCTCAAGACAAAAACTATTCAATACTCCGCCACCGCCTCTTTTTCGATTGACGTTAATATCGCCATATGACTGCTGCAGATTCACTTTCAACTCGGATAACTGATCAATTGTAGCATATGTTTCTTTGATAATCCTTATCTCACTGTAAATACGGTTGATGTCTTTCAATAGTCTTGAGACGTCAACATGGTCGAAGCCGACAGCGGGTAATTTATCAAGTTTTCTAGCCACAAAAATCGGCACCAATTCTGGATCAGTTTGCTTGAATAGTGCAATAATGTCGTATAAATTTCTCTCAGTCTTCCCATTTTTCTTCCTTGTAGTGTTCCGCAGATGGGTTGAAATCGAATCGAACAACAAATTTTTAGCACTTTTTATTTCATCTTGTGCAAAAGCAGAAGAACACAATCTCACTAGACTTTCTTCGTCCATAATGTCAACTTTATTCTGAATAAAGGCAAGTAGTTCACAAATTACTATGTTACAAGTCGAGCATTTTATCACGTTGGAAGCCATAACAGCTGTCCGTATGAGTCACACCGTACACGTCCGATCGCTACCTCAGTTCGTGCGTCACTGTCATAGGTATGTATTCGTGAAATGAAAAATAACGGTTCCATGGAAAACTAGATAAATAAAGGACAATTCAGATTTTTTTTTTAGTGCAGGAAAAAATATGACTCCCGCCCTATGATATTTCCAAGGAAAACAATGGGAATCAATTCCATAGGTAAGTAATGTTAATAATTGACTAAGTAGGTACGAGTAGGACTCGCGCACGAAGGGTTCCGTACTGTATGGGAGCCCTCCTTAAATAGTTATTTTACTTTGATTTAATTATTTATTATTAAATTGTATATACAACTAAACATTCTGTGAATATTTAAAGCATCTACCTTTTACCATTATTAATATCAAGCGAAAAATGGTTAAAATTCAGGTTTGTTGTATGGTAGCCCCCCTTAAATATTAATTTTGTTCTTTTTTCTGTATTTGTTGTCCTAGTGGTAACAGAAATACATCATCTGTGAAAGTTTCAGCTTTCTAGCTATAACAGTTCATGAGATACAGCCTGGTGACAGACAGACGGACAGCGAAGTCTTAGTAATAAGGTCCCGTTGTTACCCTTTGGGTCCGGAACCTTAAGGAGGATCGCGAATCAAGCAATGTTTCCGCATTTTCAGTAGAAAATAGAGAACATTTTCGGTACATTTTTGATAAAATTTACATTCCAGGAGAAAACTCGTTTAATCTGTCTATATTGTAACAAAATGTTATGTTTTGGTGTCAATCGCTTGAGCAAGAAATATTGCACACTCGAACGTCTTATTTTCTCAACAAAATTTTTAGTGTATACTTTTCAACCAAGCTTTTGCGTAAAAATATGCGTTTTTAGAGGCTTATAACTTTACGGTCATTTAAAAACTGTAAACACTAAGACGTAGGTAGAATCCTAGCGATAGAAGTGCTAATTACATGAAAAAAAAAACAAACAGAGTCGGATAATATTTAGAAGGTAGATAACAGCTTTATGTTTTTGTATGGGCAAGTTGGCGCCACACGATTGCCTTGAATACTAAAAGTAATAGAAAAGAACATCGTAGTTAGTAGGTTACAGTTATGATCTTCTTTAGAAACTACAAAAATAGAGCTGTCTTGCTTAATTTATCCACGTGCAGAAGCGTTCTAATGTCAAGAGCCACCTTTATTACTTATTCATTTATCATTTTGCAACTTTAGAAGCAATTATCTCAACAACATGCCTGACATTTAATTTTGCCCTAATACGCTTGTCGCAGCTTCAACAAAGGCTATTCCGAAACTCAATCTTTAGAATAGGTCTTTGTTGAGCACAGCTAAAGTTCCTACGACCATAAACTAAAACGACGCACCGTGTCCGACATAAACAACCGTCAACCCGAGCCCAAAGCAATTTCATAACTAAACAGAACAACGCATGCTCCAGTTGACACATTTAAGTAAATACCAAAAGCAATCTTGGGCTCATTAAAGCTGAAGTGGTGTGTTCCAAGTCGCGCAGAGAGCAAACAACGATGTAAATTGATTCTCTGAGACCTGAGCCTGCTATTAGGGGCTTGCGACCACGGAGGGCAGAAGTGCCCCTGGGCGCTGCTCGGTTCTAATAGTGCGGGGGCAGTGTCCGGTTTAGGGCGGAACAAAAGATTACCTATGTTTGCGTTTGAATAATGCCTCATCTTTTTCAAGGAAAAGCTTGTGAAACGGTACCTGGGTATTTCATAGAAAGCGCTAACTCCTTAGTAGGTAGTTACTTGAATTTTAGGTATATTTTAGGGAAAATTTTTGTTATAAGATGTTCACAAGAATAGGAAGCTAAAGTTGGTATCTAATTATATTCGTATTAAGAACCTACTAATCCAGGGTGATTCTGTATGAAATATTGCGCGTAACGTGCTCTAAGTTAAGTTTTGTTCTTGAGAAATTCGTGTAAATATTATTTAAATTTCAAAATTAGGTTTATATCAAATAAAAAAGATTTAAAAAAATGCAAATTAATGAGCTTCCAATACTTAATGAATTAGACAACTGTTCAAAATCGCAATTTTAAATACTTACAATTAATTTTCAGAAACCTAGCATCCTTGTACCTAATATGATATATTTTGTTCGAATCACAGGTTCGAATCGTTATAATATTTGTGTTTATTATATCACAACATCATGTGATGTTACAGGTAGAGAAATCCAATTTTCACTAGTTTTCCCCCGTTTTCCAGCACTAACGCTACATAGAGCTGACCTGGAAACCCAGCCACGCTTATCACCTGCGGCGTAAGCATAACTGTATGGGTATTTTCATAGAAACTTTAAAGGAGCCTTGTATTTGAGACATTGAGACATTTAATATGCACCTAAAACTCATACACTGCAATCAAATAATTGCTTATGATACATGCATTACAAAATGCTGTGTTGTGTGAGTGATTAAATGATTTGTTGTGCTCTGTGAGTATACTGGTATATTATATTGACATTATGCGTAGTTGTGCTTTAAAGCGGTAGATTGAAATGAATAAGCCAGGGAATGGAACAGTTTGTCGGCTTTTCTGTTTCCTATCTAAAGCTTAAATATTCTGCGCGCTTCATCTTCGACCACCACGTCTCTAACCATCTGGCGCATCGGTGGTCAAGTGTGGACTTGTTCAGTGAGGTTCTTTTGATAGCTTTTCGCGCCCGTGTTTTTTTTTTATTTTTGTGCTTTCCCATTGGCACCTTTTGTATTTCAGAATAAAAAGTATCCTATGTCTGTTATGTTCTGTGTGTTAAGTACTCTGTTGCGTGAAAGAGTAACAAACCAACAAACACATTTTCAGATTTGTAATATTATAAGAAGGAAAATGGGATGTTCAACAGGACTAACTGAAAGCAGCTTAAGTAAACGTTCTATGCCACGGTTGCAGGTAGGTACATGGTCTAATTCGAAAACTTTTTGTTCCGATCAACATGTTATACGTTCATACCTACCCGGCGCAAGATTATCAAAATGGGCGCACTCTAAATTAAATTAATAATTTCGTGAATCAAAAAATACACATAAAGAAGATATTTCATCATACGCCCAGACTTTACGCTGCTGCAAAATTAAATTCTACCTTTTTTTATTATTATGATTGTAGGTATAATCGCTGTACATAAAATACAATCAAATTGAAAATTTCATAAATAGTTTGTTTAATTCAATAAATGCAATTGTCATCATTACAAAACTATACTATACTAAATTTACATAAATAAAAAAAGTATCGAAATGCTACAACTTTGTAACGTTGCCGTAATATCGTTGTTACAATATTTTTATACATTTATTTACTTATTTTGGTTAGTATTGAAAACAAACACATACATAATTATAATGTTTTCATAATTTTTTGTTAATAAATATTTTAGTCAAATTTTATAGGGCCCATCAAGAGAGCACCATTGTCACTGAGCATGGTTGTTCCGGTGATACTCCTCGCCTTGTCACTCGCCAAAAATACTGCCAAGTCTCCGATTTCTTCAGATTCGCCTATTCTATTGAGTACTGTTCCTTTTTCCCACGCTTTCCAAGCGTCATCTGATTCCTTGCGGTCCAATCCCATGTTCACAAAAAAGTCAGTTGCTATAGGTCCGGGGTTAATGGCGTTCACTCTTACTCCTGTTGGTCCAAGCTCGTACGCGATGTTCTTTGTGAAGTGATCTAGAGCAGCTTTTGAAGCTCCGTATAAAAATATTCCCTTCGCGTTAATACCTTGAGCTGAAATGCTCGATATGTTTATAATGTTTCCTTTAGTTGCTATAATATGTTTCGCAGCAAGATGAGTCAAATAAATTACTGAGCGTAAGTTTGTTTCCATTATTTGGTCGTATACTTCTAGCACATTCTCGTCCAGTATGCTGGCTGACCCACCGATGCCAGCATTGTTGACTAAAATATCAAGACGACCGAAAAACTTGATCGTCTCATCGACGATTCGCTTAGCATTGGCCTCCTTGGAAACGTCAGCTACGATAGTAAGTGGTTTGCTACCACGTTTCTCACAAATTTCGGAGACATTTTTTAACTTACTTTCATTTCTGCCGACGATTACGACTTTTGCTCCTGCTTCGGCAAATTTGATAGCAATTCCAGCACCAATACCTGAGCTGGCGCCGGTCACAATAGCTACTTTTTTAGCGAGACTCATTTTATCTGACACTATCTCACAAGACTCTGGCGTACTATGAGTTGATTTCTAAATATCGTGTTGTTTTATAGCTGCAAATAAATAGATAAATTGCGATAAATGATTGTGTTAATGCGTATCATGAAGCACTACTATCAAGTCATATCTTGTTTGTCTCTTTATTCCGTGTCATCCTTATAACAAAAAACATCTTTGAGGTAGAATATATTGACGTATGTATTACTAGTTACTTAATTCATAATTTCCTCGTAACTTTCGGAACAACGTATCCCACAAAAAACATTTTCATGTAAAATGTTGCCAAGAATAAGTTCGCATTATCAAAAAGTTATCAGATCTCGTGTAGAGCCAATTTTCTAACTCTACACGCCTTAATTTTACAAGCTTTTATTTCACATACTCTACACCTTAGTCAATATGTGCTGCTTGGCTGTTTACACATAATATTTTGTTACGCATCGGACGAAAATCAACAGCATAGAAGTGGTAGTGTAGCGTCGTACTACTTGTCCTATAGTAAAAAGGAGATGATAGGACAAGGTCAAATAGCTCTGATGCAATCGGTCCAGGCAATAAAACGTTTCATGCAATCGAAAAGGGCCCGGTTGGTACGCCATTGTTCCAAGTTTCATGATTCTATTTTCCACGATTTGGACAGCAGACCATCTCTCAGTCAGTCAGTCACGCTGAAGCCTTTTTGACCGACGAACCAAACCGGAGGAGGTACTCAATTCGACGCGTATTTTTTTTAATGTGTACCCAGGCATAACTTTTTTTATAGAAGTCCGATTTCAATAATTCTTTTTTTATTGGAAAAAGTATACTTCGAAATTAGTACCATTTTTTTTAATTGAAATCGGCGAACCATTTTTGATAAATCGACAATAATGTGAAAAATGTAACGTCGATCCGGCGAAATATGCACGAATTCTGTACACGGGTGAAGTCGGTCATGCTATGTTTTGTGAAAAATAATATTAAAAAGTATAGAACACAGATAGATAACATGAAATATTGAGTCGAAATGTCCCATCACGCGATATCTGTGAGTACCTTCACAGTCGTACCCTTTTTAATTTATTGCCCTATTCAGACAACTTGTTAACGGATTTAATTCAGGCCGGGCACTTTACAATGGCTAATCGTGTGTTTTAGGAAACAGCGAAACGTTTCTAATTATAGCAGAGTGTTCTGTGTTGCCAGCGGCAAATGAGGGTGCCATGTGTGGGGATTTAATTCGAATGTCTTTTATTGCTAGCGTACCTCCCTCATCTGCGGTCGGAAAACATAACTTTATGTTATTTTGACGTAATCTGAGCCAGTTTTCCTTAGCTTTTTCTAGGTTTTCGTATGACCTGATATGACCTAAGTTACATTCGTGAGTTTTAGTGGTCTCACTTTTTTGTAGCAATCATTTCCCTATTTTTTTAAATAAGTACTGTATGTAAAATACTTGTAGGTAGATATACTCATACAATCTCGGATAAAAGGGAACGTTGCAATTATGCCGCTTTTAATTTTTTGGGTTCCGTACCCAAAGGGTATAAAAGGGACCCGGAACTCTATTACTAAGACTTCGCTGTCCGTCTGTCTGTCACCAGGCAGTATCTCTTGAACCGTTATAGCTAGAAAGCTGAAATTTTCACAAATGACGTGTTTCTTTTGCCGCTAGAACAACAAATACTAAAAACAGAATTAAATTAATATTTAAGGGGGGCTGCCATACAAGTTAACAGGAAGATGCTTCAAATATTAAGTGGTATATTCCTTTCAAAAATAATAAATTATGATAAAATATATTAAGGGGGCTTCCGCACGGTTCGGAACCCTTCGTGCGCGAGTCCGACTCGCACTTGGCCAATTATTTTAGAAACTCTTGATATCTTTATATTATTGAGTTACATATTTTAATTTACTGCCTGTTTGGAAGAACCGTGTTACTAAAAAATATCTAGCTACAAAATTTCGCAATACAATGAAGGAATCACACCCCTGCCCTGTAGATACAAAGCAAATGGCGAGACACATATGGAAAATTGTATTTCCTCCGTTCTTATTTTATTGGAAACGAAACTTGGATATCTTCTCAGATGCTCGTAGAAAAATATCTTTACGCAGATATGAAATTCGCGACCCTGTCATGAAATATCATCGAGAGTGGCTGCCGCCTACCTAATTTGTGTAATGGAGATACATGTGTACCGATTTTCGGGCGTGGTAAAAGTATACGATACCCAATAATATTGGAAAAATGGTGTAAGAAATAAATACTCATATTTATAAGAGAGCTTTTCTTGTTGATTTACGTATCCACGTGTAAAATCTGATAAATAACAAATATAAAAGTATCGTACGTCAGTATATCTGCTCGATGATGATAATCTAAAGTGTTATCTGACGTGACTGGTGGTTTGGTCCATGAAAATGCAATATTTGCGTAGATACCTACGATTTTTATTTCCGTCACTTATTTGTTGTTTAGCGATGATTAGAATCTTAAAGGAAATGATGCTACGAGTAATTAATTAGATACCTATATTCTTATCATCAAAAATAAATGGAAAATTCTGCGACAAGCAGGATTTGATACAAACATTTTAATCCCGTGATAGAGTCTCAGTTCACCTTAGATTTTCCCAAAAGGAAAGTTAGGAAGGTTAAGATGGCATGATGCCATTGAGCTATAGGCTTTATATACCTACTTCATACACTAAACTGTACCAATAGATTTATTTATTTGGTATCTCTAAAAAATCTATCTGGTATATCGTGGTGTAAGCTGCCAGTATTGAAATATTTCTGTTTTGTTTGCAGGTAGGCGCGTTTTCACGCGAATGGTGCGCAGTGATGGGGGGGCCGCGGCGCATGTCCAGTGCGCTGCTGCTACCCATCGCACTGCTCTCACTGCCGCCCTCACACGCAGCAAACACCACCACCTATCGGGTAAATATCACCATAATTACTGATATCACACCGTCAAACGAATGACGTGCAGTGCGTTCAGTGCGATATCGCTACCCATCGCACAGCTCTCGTTGCTACCGTCACACGCAGCAAACACCACCACCTATTGGGTAAATATCACCATAATCACTGTTATCACACCGTCACACGAACGAATGACGTACAGCAGTATGTCCAGTGCGCTGCTGCTACCCATCGCACTGCTCTCACTGCCGCCCTCACACGCAGCAAACACCACCACCTATCGGGTAAATATCACCATAATTACTGATATCACACCGTCAAACGAATGACGTGCAGTGCGTTCAGTGCGATATCGCTACCCATCGCACAGCTCTCGTTGCTACCGTCACACGCAGCAAACACCACCACCTATTGGGTAAATATCACCATAATCACTGTTATCACACCGTCACACGAACGAATGACGTACAGCAGTATGTCCAGTGCGCTACTGCTACCCATCGCACTGCTCTCACTGCCGTCGCCATATGCAGCAAACACCAAAACATAACGTTTTTTTTCACTGTTTATTTGCAAATGATCCGCAGACTCCGCAGTGATGGAGGAAACTTCAGTGTGCTGCTGCTGCTACAATCAGTTCTGGTGGAAATAACTAGGGAAACTATAACCAGTGGAGTTACTACGGTTAATACTTACGATGGCAACTGTTAAGTAGCACGAATACATAATGCGCGGGGCAGTAGGGACAGTAACTCTCTGCTTCACAAAATTACTCATTGTTTTCATTTATTACACGTTGTCTGATATCGTACTCTAGATTAGAAGGATCATTCGGTAGAATTCGATTCCAAATCTACCAATCTACGTGCTTGTCGCCCAGACTGGAGATAGTGCAAACGAGAGTGTAGATCGCGAATCGAGACATTTCCGGATGACTTCAGCAGGAATTCGGAGTTAATCTCGACCAGAGTTAACCGTGTAATTTACGATATGGCCGATTCATCAGGGAAAAAGGGCATTTGAGTTTTTCTCGTATGGGTATGGTGCCCACATAAATTCATGCTAAATCACCACCAATTTTGTGAAGAAAGAATTCAGCCTTACGTCGACGGTAAACTACGATCTTAATGTATCACAAAATCTAAATAGCTTACCTCTTAAGGGTTTTAGTTTTTAGTCAAGTACTTAATCTATACATATAAATAATTTTGGAGTATCTGTTTGTAATATTGATATATTCATATACATGTGGTAAAAAACTAACCGTTTTTTACCACATGTATATGAATATAATTTTTTAAATTAGTAAACTTTAGATATAAGATATTTTAGTTTAGATAGGATATTTTAGTTTAGATAGTTTTATTTAGGTTTGGATTAGTTATTTAAGTTTTTATTTTTGTGTTTATCTTTAATTGTGGTTGTAAATAAAGAATATAGATATAAACTATATTTAACTTGGAAAAAAATATATATACGGTACATACACCAAAATAACATTTTTTACAATTTTTGTCTGTCAGTTTGTTCCGGCTAATCTCTGAAATGGCTGGACCGATTTTGGCGGGACTTTCATTGGCATGTAGCTCATGTAATTATGAGTAACTTAGGCTACGCTTATTTTAGAAAAAATATTTTTATCTCGGGCTAACGCGGGTAACACCGCGGGGCGCAGCTAGTAGTTAAATAAAGTTAATTTACGTTGTTTACACCAACTTGTCTCTTTTAGTTTTCCAGGTTTTAATGCTCCAAATCTTATCTATTCCGGCCCACTCCTGGCTAAACTGCATTATAATGATGTTTACTTATAACCTTCATTAATCATGGCAACTATGCTGACGCACAAGGGATCGGAGGTACTCAAATAGCGACCTACCCTGCCGACAGCCTGGTACACATTTAGCTACATAAACTGCGATGCTTCATCGAATTTACGTCACTAAAGGTAGATACTTTTAATAGAGCTCTAGAAGTATATTTGTACACGTTATTTCTAATTTCTAAAAGGCCAGTTGAGCAGACCAAAATAAGCCTTGCCTGTTTCTACGGCCCTAACCCAATCGCTGAAAATGGGTGAAATATTGGTAGCCAAATTGATTTAACTTGGATTATCTCCGAAAAGGAAAGAACTCGTGGCTTATTTGGTAAGATATTTGATGTTGGATGAGATAAAAAATATTCTGAAACATTTTAAAATAAGCCGTGGTGATCTAGTGGTGGTGATGCCCGCTTTACAACCGTAAGGTCGTGGGTTCAAATCCCGGTCCCGTACCAATGAGTTCTTTGGAATTTATGTACGGAATCACCACTGGCATACGTCCGTAGAAGAAATTCGATGGCGTATGTAAATCCACCAATCCGCATTGGGCCAGCGTGGTGGATATGGCCAAATCACCCTTCGTTGGTAGGCCTACGTCCTGCAGTGGACTATTAAAAAAGGCTGATACAGTACAATACATTGTAAAATTTAAATATTCTTAAAATTACTACAGACATATTTAAATCAAATACTTAATTGTATGTTTTGTTTAGTTTGTTTTAGTATTCTTTTTCTTTTTTATTTAAGTAGGTTATTTAATTTTATTTATTGTAGGTTAGTTTTTTTATTTCATACTGCGGGACTAATAATGTGTTCAAATCACGAAAATTTAAAAACAACATATTTTTCGTTTCTCTATGTAAATAAAACTATCTTGTGTTCATACGAGTATCTAACTACTACACACAACAACGAACCTCAACAAAAAGCTTTATTATCAATATTTAAATAAAACGTGGTCTCTTACTATGGGCCTTATTAATAAGCTCCAAATAGCCCAACGAGCTATGGAGAGGGCTATGCTCGGAGTCTCTCTGCGAGATCGAATCAGGAATGAGGAGATTCGCAGAAGAACCAAAGTTACCGACATAGCCCAGCGGATTGGCAAGTTGAAATGGCAGTGGGCAGGACACATAGCGCGGAGGACTGATGGCCGATGGGGTCGAAAAGTTCTCGAGTGGAGACCACGTACCGGCAAGCGCAGCGTAGGACGTCCACCCACAAGGTGGACGGATGACCTCATTAAGACCGCAGGATCACGCTGGATGCAAGCCGCTACCAACCGGTCTTATTGGCGATTCATAGGGGAGGCCTATGTCCAGCAGTGGACGTCCTATGGCTGATGGATGGATGGATGGATGGAAATAAAACGTTAACAGAATATGATCACTTATAATTCCAACAAAACTTAAAAATGTGTAACTTTAATGTGTATACTGCCCTGCAGTCCTTAAAACGCAGTATCTGACTTTTTGACGTTTTTGAGTTAAATATTGATCCGTAATGGGCACGCCACAAGGAATCGAATGATGTAATCGGTTTTTGACTATCGCAACTACATGATAGTAAAAAACAACTACCTCAACGCAGTAACTAGGAATGTTTTATGCAAACTGTTTCGATAAACTATCTAAAATACAGTAAGAGCAATTACTGTATTTTAATAGCTTTGTTTTCCCAGATAAAATGCAGTAAATGTCGTCACTGCTACAAAAAAACGGTTAACATTACCTTAAAAATATGGTGAACACATAAACTAAAATGCAGTAAATAGATAATGTACTGAAAATATGAATACTGCAAAGTTTATTTTTGTTACTTTTCAAAATGATTACAGACTAGTATGCAGTAAGTTACTAAGACGCGGTGTTTAAGATAGCATCACCTATTTTTTCCATACGGTCAAAACAAAGTAAAATGCAGTGAAGTTAATTGAACTGTCTTTTATTTATATCATAGGTTACTTTTTGTTGTCAATGTTACTAATTAAATTGCAGTATTTTGGTTATTTACTGCAGTATAATCGATAATATCTATCACTTAAATAATAACATTTTACAGCCTAAATTGCAGTATAAGTCGTAATTACTGCATTTTAATTGGTAATTCGAATCAAGTCATTGTATTCCACTGTTTTCGTGGAGTTTCCTACTGCATTTTAGCTAGTATTTGTCGCTTAATCAGTCGCGTTCCGAACGCCGGGCCGTGGAAGGAGGACGTCGACAGCGCGTGGCTACTTGTTTTGTGTGGTAATTTCGATGTTTTTAAGGTTTCTAAATAAATTATGATAACACATTTACGTTTATCCAAATCTATCACCTATTTCTAAGACCTAATTTTTACATAATACTTGTTACATTGACATGAATGTACGATGATAGATCACGTAATTCTATTTTATGGAATATTGGTTACAAGTATAATCCTACCGCTCAACTCAGTACTGAGACAGGACTTAACTCAGGACTGAAACAGGTGTGGGCGGCGGGTCCCTACAGCCCATCATCATCATGCAGGTTCTTCCCCCCCGTGTTTGGCGAGGGTTAGGATGCCAACTCGAGCTTGCGCTCTCTTCGGCGGCTGGACGCTTCAGCTATCGAGCTGAGGGGCAATGTTGGGAGGATGCGAGTACCTTTTCCGTCCGCTAGGACAGGCGGCTTTTCTCAGCATCCTCGCTAGCCACTTGTATGGCCATCGCTGGCCAGATCTTGGCTTGGTTGTACTGGGGTGGCCATTCTTTGGCTTGGTGGTACTTTCTTCTTAGTTTAGGCCTCATCTCTATTTTGGATGCCGCTTGGTCCCTCAGAGTCCTGCTCCGTGTCCGAGCCAGCCAAGAGGAGATCTTTAGGGAGGGCACGCCATGTACGTTCGGCAGGGAGGCGTGCGTGAAGCGGCGCAATGTTGTTCAGGTGGGGTTATGGCCCATTGTCCGCGCGGTCAAACATGCCACGCGACAGACGAGCCACGAACTCCCCCACGGTTTCGATTCGCACGTCCCGGGCGATAACGTCATTGCGAAAGTACCGGCCGGCTCCCGAGATCATCCTCAGAGCGACGTTTTGCACCACTTGCATCATTTTCTTCTGGCTGGCTGAGCAGAGCGCGTGCCAAGCGGGCGTTGCGTAAATTAACCAGGAACGAATGTAGGTCTTGTGAATCCCTACTTTGGTCTTCAGTGGCAGCTTAGAGCTCAGCACGGGCCGCAGCAAGGCTCGAACAGCCTTCGCCTGGTGAACGGCGTGCAAGGTCTGCGAGCTCATGCGAAGGGCCCGGTCGATGTAGACACCCAGGTACTTGCAGGTGCTTTCCCCGCAATGTCTTGTCCTCTAAGCTGCAGTGGCTTCATCAATGGTGGTAATCTTGGTGATCTCCCGGTCAGCAGCGCTGCCGTCTTTCCCATGTTGATGGCAATCCGTCATTTATCGAGTCATTCTGGCAGGATGTCTAGGACTAGTGGATCCTGCCAGCGACTATTCTCTTGTTCCTGGACGACGCAATGTTAGCGCTATCGTCCGCGAAGAGGGCGAGGACGACTCCCCGTTCTCCTGGTCTGAGGTCTTCCAGGATCGGTATGTCGTCCGTGTAAATGGCATAATAGAATGGTGATGTGCAACTCCCCTGAGGAACTCCCGCAGCCATTCTTCTGTGTCCGGAGCTGACGTTCTCGACAGACACGTAGAACTTGCAGCCTTCAAGGGATGACGCCGCGACTCGAACTAGCGCGGGCGGCGCCGTGGTTAAAGAGCATTTGTTTTGTTATATATACTTAGAAGAATACCTATGATTATTGTTCCTAGATAGTTATTTAAGTGTTTAATTATGTCTGAGCAGTTCTATTGAAAGATCTCATTAGTTTTTATTGCATATTTCAGTTTTCTCGTAAGTATTATTGGCAGGGCCAGATTTAGGGGAGGGTAACCGGGGCTTCAGCCCTGGGCCTCCACAAAAGAGGAGTCACTACAAACAGAGACTTCGGGAAAAAACCTTTCAATACCCGACTTATCTGAATAGTAAACAACTCTCCCTTCGATATTTTTTTCACTGTTTTACTTTTACCCAAAGTACTTTATACAAACATGATTGTATTGTTCTTAAATATAAGCAGAAATCACAGATCTTTGTTTGTTCACTTCAATCAGGCAATCGATAAAATATCAAATGTCAAATGATAGGGTCATTATTTGCAATTTACTACCCATCTTCAGGAAGTATTAACTCCCTAGACCGATAAATATTATTTATTTTATTTGGAAAATAATTTTGAGCCAGGTTGCCTCCACTCTTTTGTTGCCCCGAGGCCTCTAGACCTCTAAATCCAGCCCTGATTATTGGCAGTGTTAATCATAAATGTTATAAGTGATTTAAGTTTTAATTACTACCTCCAAACTGTGAGTGTGACTAACCCAAATTGCTATGATATCACAAAAGTCTGAGCCATAATAGTCTTAATAATAATAAAAAGTGATTGTGTTGATTTTTGTTGATGTTGAAGTGCAGTGTTGATTTCTTACTATATCTTTGATAAAAAATATTTTGATCGAAATACTCTTTCTTACTCCATAAAATAAGTAGCTTTCGTAATTTAGTCAATAATTATTTACATACTGCACCTACATTTTATTCAAGTGACACATTAAAATGCAGTAAAATAAATCTGATACTGCATTTTAAACGGCAAAGTAGTACATGTCCCGCATAATTTTGCAGTACTAACTCAAATTACTGCATTTTAATCTGATTATGCGAACTTTTTCACTAAATTTTATGTGTCGTAACTGCTCGTTTTTGGGATCTTTTTTTTCAAAATCGTTTTTATTTATCATATAATAATCTAAGTGCGTATTTTCTTTCGTGAAGTCTTTCTTCGAATTCAGATGCGCCCAATGGCATTCAAAACATACGTCATAAAACCTTGTAACATAGAAAAAAAACAATACAAAAAGTTTTTCGCGTTTTTCTCGAAACCGCGTTTTTGCTCATACTGCATTTTAAAGGCTGCACGGCAGTATACACAACTTTAATGTGTACAAACTTAAATGTGTATACACATTAAAGTTTTTAACTTTTGTTGGAATTATAATATCGACTAAAGGTCGCTTACAACCGGTCTTTTTGGAAATACTTAGGTCGTCGTATTATTATATTATTATCTTCTATGCCATAGGGTAATCCTATGTCCTGTAGCGGACGATCTACGGCTGACAATGATGATGATGGTGACAATATTGACATATTTATCTACAAAAAAGGAGAAAACAGTAAATCCTCTGAGCGCCGTTAGTATAAAATGATAAAGATTTACAGATATGGATACTTATATTCTACCTGAAAGGATCTGAAGCAGTCACTAGACGAAATAATTTAACAGCGATCAAATCCTTGACGATTCTAATTACGAAGATCAAAAACATTTATACTCGTATTAAAAGGAAGCCGACAAACCGTTTAATTTAGAAATTGTAAAATTTAAGGCTTCCTCGGTTAAGGTTCCATATAACACAATGAAATGAAACAGTTCTCGTTAGCCTACAAATTAGTGAAGCCTCTACAAATATTTGAGAAAATATTTTATATTTTTCTTTTTTCTTTTATTTTTTTTATATTCAAATATTTTTTGCTGCCTTTTTTGTGAAAGAGGAAAATATAGTTTATTGAATCAGGCGTTACTTTGCGGAAGTTCATCTTCAAATTCTTGTTTTGAATAAATATTTAGTGTATTTCCGCTCTGTCGTAGTCATATAAGTTAAGGGTACTATTCAAAATCCAAATTAAATCACAAACAAAATTAGTAATTAATCATCAAACTGTATCATGGTTCGACTATGGTTAGGTCAGGTTAGAAAAGTTAGGCTTAGGTATGTTTACAAAATATGAATGAACCTGAAACAAAATTTTTAATTAATCCGTTTAAAATAATAAAAAATAATTAAACCTGTAACAAAAATAGTGATTAGTAATCTATTTAAAAAAAAAAAAAAAAATATGTAGTAAACCTGAAAATAATATTTAATTAATATGTTAAAATTACAAATATAACTTATTTATAAAAAATGGTATAAAATAATTGAAAAAATACTTAGTCAATAAATAGCACCCCTATTCTTACTGTACTCTATTCGACACGTGTTTCGCCTCTAAACGAGGCATCTTCAGGACGTGTTGACTCTTCGAGCTCACTCGCAAGAATGACGGCTCGCCGCGCCGGCGCTTCTTATATACTCGTCGTGACGCACCGAAGTAAAGGCGATGTGACGGTAGTTTGATCGTTCAGCAACTCGTTGTGTGTGTTTTGATGTTTCATTATTTCTAAATGCTCCAAAACATTTAAGCGAAAACCTTTTTCACATACATGTAGAATTTCAAAAGTGTTGTTGTTATCCAAATCGTGTCCAGTTTCTAATAAGAATTTCAGTTTTTGAATGAACATTTAGAGAAACGACATTTACATCCTGGAGAAAGAGAAGATATAATGACGTTAACAAGAATATGTATGGAACAGAACTACTTCCAGTTTGAGGGACAGTACTACACACAAAAAGAAGGTCTTGCAATGGGGTCACCATTGAGCCCATTAATGGCAGAGTACTTCATGGACAGGTTTGAGTGTACACATATGGTTAATAATCCTAATATCTTGTTTTATTACAGGTACGTGGATGATATTATATTGTGTTGGACTGGAACGCAGCGTCAACTGGACATATATATGGATAGAATCAACCATATACACCCAAAGATACGGTTCAAGACAGAAAAGGAGGATAACAAGTCACTGAATTTTCTAGACCTAACTATTACGAGAAAAGAGAACAAACTGGACTTCCAAATTTATCGCAAACCCACACACACAGATATAGCAATCCCAGAGTCTTCAAATCACCCCATGCAGCACAAATTGGCTGCGTTTAGAAGCTATGTACATAGATTAATGACAGTCCCATTATCTCCAGAAGCCTACAACAAGGAACTCAACACAATATATCAAATAGCAGTGACAAATGGGTACAGAAAGAAAATGATAAACAATTTAGTCAGAGATAAGAATAGAAACATAGCAAGATCTATGTTATACTCCTGCCCACCTGTGAGAGTAAATAAATATGTGGGTAGTTTGACATATTTAGGGACTACGTCAGAAAAAATTGCAAAAATACTGCGGAGAAATGATGTACATGTGGCATTTCGAACGAATCACAACATGAGACGAATGTGCAATGGGAAAGACTCCTTAGAAAAAAGCAAGAAATCGGGGGTATACAAGTTAACCTGCGACACATGTAACGCAGTTTATGTGGGACAAACTGGAAGGAGTTTTCAAACCCGCTACAAAGAACACTTAGCTGCATCTAGAAACAATCACCCAGAGAAGTCGAATTTTGCGAAACATTTATTAGAAACTGGACACGATTTGGATAACAACAACACTTTTGAAATTCTACATGTATGTGAAAAAGGTTTTCGCTTAAATGTTTTGGAGCATTTAGAAATAATGAAACATCAAAACACACACAACGAGTTGCTGAACGATCAAACTACCGTCACATCGCCTTTACTTCGGTGCGTCACGACGAGTATATAAGAAGCGCCGGCGCGGCGAGCCGTCATTCTTGCGAGTGAGCTCGAAGAGTCAACACGTCCTGAAGATGCCTCGTTTAGAGGCGAAACTCAGTAAGAATAGGGGTGCTATTTATTGACTAAGTATTTTTTCAATTATTTTATACCATTTTTTATAAATAAGTTATATTTGTAATTTTAACATATTAATTAAATATTATTTTCAGGTTTACTACATATATTTTTTTTTTTTTTTTTAAATAGATTACTAATCACTATTTTTGTTACAGGTTTAATTATTATTTTAAACGGATTAATTAAAAATTTTGTTTCAGGTTCATTCATATTTTGTAAACATACCTAAGCCTAACTTTTCTAACCTGACCTAACCATAGTCGAACCATGATACAGTTTGATGATTAATTACTAATTTTGTTTGTGATTTAATTTGGATTTTGAATAGTACCCTTAACTTATATGACTACGACAGAGCGGAAATACACTAAATATTTATTCAAAACAAGAATTAGAGGAAAATATGTTTGTAACTACTTAAGTACCTAAATTAACTTTTGTTTGTTGACCTTTTATAGAAGGCGAAGAGACGTAGAAGAATGACCATCCTCCACGTGATAACCATATTATGAGAAATTTTTATCAAAGGACATGTTCTTTTTTGTATGGAACTTTGGCTCAATGTCGGGCTCTAAACTATAATAGGGAGAAAAATCAACTTAATTCGATGAGGCATAGTGTTTTTTAATCGAACAGTCAGTTAAAAAGCAAACAATTTTTTTTGCTTTGCGTTATTGCCACATTAACCACTATTAAAGTCATCCACCATGTTGTGGATCATGGATTTAAGAAAGGAGTCAATCGGCAACAAGATTCAAAATCTGCAGATTTAAATGTCACGGTTGTCCAAAAAAGTCATCGCCATGTAACCATGTCGTAAATAATAAGAATTGAATTGTCGCAAAGGCAAAGATTGGGCAAAGATATAACAATGCATTTGTACATTTAAAGCCGAATGAGATAAAACAATAGCAAACCGTAAACAGTATTACCAGTTTCTATTTTCTTAGTTCCCAGAAAAATGAGACGAAATTCTCCAATAACAAATATAATGCATGTAGTAGGATGATTTGATACCTACATTGTATTTTCGCAATCACTAGGATTGAAAAATATCGTAGCTCATCTCAAAACAATTAAGCGTGTTTTCGCGAAATTCCTTAGATATTCGCGACAAAACTATTTATCAAATCATACTACAACACTCATATTTAGCATGAATATCATTTATCATTTTAAAATAATAATGCCTCATGATCGATAAAATAATTTTAAAAAATCCCTGCGTTTAAATTCAATTACCAATCGAGTTAAAATTCCCCGTGATTCGGGTGATTTCCCACAAAGCGGCAACGCTGAAATTAACTTTTTCATTCTCTAGGTACACTAGATGGCGGAAAATTCAAATCATGGGTTGCTAGGCCTGCGATAATGATAAATGTTTTGCTTTTTTTTTAAAGCGTTTGGATTTTTTTCAGTATTTTTTCCTGATTCGTCATATTTTAGTCCATAAGATAAAAGCGAGCCAGGTATGGGCCAGGTTGGAGAACATCACCTTTCATCTATTTACGAACACGCATTATAATTATGATATCTTGCTATAGTAGCTTTCCTATCGAAAAGTGTTCATGACTATTTTTTATTAAATTTATTTTTGTTCATTATTTTTTCGATATCTTCACCCATTTGATAACCAGATAATTTTGGATTCAAAATAATAGTTTTTAGGGTTCCCAAAGGGTTAAAACGGGACCCTATTACTAAGACTCCGCTGTCCGTCTGTCCGTCTGTATGTCACCAGGCTGTATCTCATGAACCGTTATAGCTAGAAAGCTGAAATTTTCACAGATGATGTATTTCTGTGGCCGCTATAACACAAATACTAAAAATAGAATAAAAATAATAATTAAGCACCCATACAACAAACCTGACTTTTTAGCCGTTTTTCGCTAGATATTTATAATGGTAACAGGTAGATGCTTGAAATTTTCACAGAATATTGAGTTGTATATTCAATTCAATAATAAATAATAAAATTAAAATAAAATATATATTTAAGGGGAGCTCCCATACAGTACGGAACCCTCCGTACGCAAGTCCGACTCGTACTTGGCCGATTATTAATACAAAGAATACGATGTAGTAGGCTTGCCTACTTATTTTTGTTCATGGATACCTGGCAAGACGGTATGAACAGGTGAGAAATGAGAGATAACTTCACCCATCTGATAACCAGTCCAGACTGGTATCATGAGAAAGATAATTTAATTACAAAATAATGATATAGGCAAAAAAAAACTCAAAAAAAATATGTTGTTCCATAGAAAAATATCGTTCACGCGCGACAAAATGTATGGAACAGCTGATTTTTTTGAGTTCTGACAAAAGTCGCAGAACAAAAGTTGTTAGTTTTGATGTACAGAATAAGCCCCTAAAAGGATGCTAATTGATTAGAAATGATACTGTATAATTACAAATAGTAACTACATAGGTACTTATCAAGACAATAAATTAAACTAAAACAAATATAAGAGTAGGTATTTCAATTCTTAACGTTCCCAAAGTTGAAAATTTAGGCGCTGAGTTATCCACTTACCATTATCAAAAGCAGACAAATTTAGTGCTCCAAGCGGTTAAATGTCTCCAGATCGTTAGGTACTAATGTGGTGGGAGCCAACACTGATGCCTGGCTTAATTAACAAATACGGCATCTCAATTAAGACGAGAATGGAAATTCAGATAGCTTCTCGTAAATGGAAAATTGCGGTTGTTGTGCGTGTGTGTTACGTTTTCTTGAAAGTTCTGTTTTTATTGACTAGGTGAAAAAGGATAGATTGAAGGAAATAAGTGAGGCCACTAAAACTCACGAATGTAACTTAGGTCATATCAGGTCATACGAAAACCTAGAAAAAGCTAAGGTAAACTGGCTCAGATTACGTCAAAATAACGTAAAGTTATGTTTTCCGACCGCAGATGAGGGAGGTACGCTAGCAATAAAAGACATTCGAATTAAATCCCCACACATGGCACCCCCATTTGCCGCTGGCAACACAGAACACTCTGCTATAATTAGAAACGTTTCGCTGTTTCCTAAAACACACGATTAGCCATTGTAAAGTGCCCGGCCTGAATTAAATCCGTTAACAAGTTGTCTGAATAGGGCAATAAATTAAAAAGGGTACACCTGTGATGGTACTCACAGATATCGCGAGATGGGACATTTCACTCAATTAGTTGGGGGGGCACTAAAATTGTCATTATGATCGAATTGTAGACAGAAGTCGGTTATCGGGCGCATAGATCTCTGCTGCTTTCTTGTAGGTACTGAATAAATAAACGATTTGTGGTTACATTTTTGATCTCACAACTTTTTACTGGAAAACTCTAGTTCGAGTTGTTGTACTCGTACTTTTTAGATAAGCAAGTACTTGGTAAGGCAACGCGAGCGAAGCCTTGGGCTTTAAGCTAGTAGTGATTGATTTTGCTTTCTAACATGATACATTCAGCTATCACTGAAGCAACATGTTTTCATTAAATTAGTTTTTTTATTGCACTAAACTTTATTGTCACGTCTCTACAGCTGCGCGGGTGATTTCATACGTGTCATGTGACCAGCGCCATAACAGAATGTCGTTTTTGGCGGGATCTTGAAAACCTATTCTTGACACTGATTTTCATTGTTAATACAGTAAATTTCTCGGAAATATAAATGTAGTGTGCTTATTATGTACTAAAGAATAACTGAAACGATTTCCAATAATTATTTTTCGCATGAAATGGCAAAACCGCCTTCCATCGTGTACAAAATTCAAATATTTCGCTCGAATCGTTTACATTATTGTTGATTTTTCAAAAATGACTCAGCCGATTTCTGTAAAATTTAAATGGGTCCACCTCGGGAGTATGGGTATACGAAAAGGTTTCCGAATGAAAAAGATTTTTTCCATTCGGTTCACAATTGGCGAAAATATCGATGAACATACACAAAAAAGACGAACATAGTATCTCGTCCTTTTTGGAAGTCAATAAAAAAAAACTTAGAGCCAGCCGTAGAGTAGCGAATCTAGGATTTCAGACAATTTTGAGAATGTGCATCAGAGCTATTTGACCTTATCCTATCATCTCCTTTTTAGTATAGGACAAGTAGAACGATGCTACACTACCACTTCTATGCTGTTTATTTTTGTCCGATGCATAACATAATATTATGTGTAAACAGCCAAGCAGCATAAATTGACTAAGGTGTAGAGTATGTGAAATAAGAGCTTGTAAAGTTATGGCGTGTAGAGTTAGAAACTTGGCTCTACACGAGATCTGATAACTTTTTGATAATGCGAACTTATTCTTGGCAACATTTTACATGAAAATGTTTTTTGTGGGATACGTTGTTCCGAAAGTTACGAGGAAATTATGAATTAAGTAACTAGTAATACATACGTCAATATATTCTACCTCAAAGATGTTTTTTGTTTTAAGAATGACACGGAATAAAGAAACAAACAAGATATGACTTGATAGTAGTGCTTCATGATACGCATTAACATAATCATTTATCGCAATTAATCTATTTATTTGCAGCTATAAAACAACACGATATCTAGAAATCAACTCATAGTACGCCAGAGTCTTGTAAGATAGTGTCAGAGAAAATGAGTCTCGCTAAAAAAGTAGCTATTGTGACCGGCGCCAGCTCAGGTATTGGCGCTGGAATCGCTATCAAATTTGCCGAAGCAGGAGCAAAAGTCGTAATCGTCGGCAGAAATGAAAGTAAGTTAAAAAATGTCTCCGAAATTTGTGAGAAACATGGCAACAAACCACTTACTATCGTTGCTGATGTTTCCAAGGAGGCCAATGCTAAGCGAATCGTCGATGAGACGATCAAGTTTTTCGGTCGTCTCGATATTTTAGTCAACAATGCTGGCATCGGTGGGTCAGCCAGCATACTGGACGAGAATGTGCTAGAAGTATACGACCAAATAATGGAAACAAACTTACGCTCAGTAATTTATTTGACTCATCTTGCTGCGAAACATATTATAGCAACTAAAGGAAACATTATAAACATATCGAGCATTTCAGCTCAAGGTATTAACGCGAAGGGAATATTTTTATACGGAGCTTCAAAAGCTGCTCTAGATCACTTCACAAAGAACATCGCGTACGAGCTTGGACCAACAGGAGTAAGAGTGAACGCCATTAACCCCGGACCTATAGCAACTGACTTTTTTGTGAACATGGGATTGGACCGCAAGGAATCAGATGACGCCTGGAAAGCGTGGGAAAAAGGAACAGTGCTCAATAGAATAGGCGAATCTGAAGAAATCGGAGATTTGGCAGTATTTTTGGCGAGTGACAAGGCGAGGAGTATCACCGGAACAACCATGCTCAGTGACAATGGTGCTCTCTTGATGGGCCCAATAAAATTTGACTAAAATAATTTTTAACAAAAAAATATGAAAACATTATACATAATTATGTATGTCTATGTTTTTAATACTAACCAAAATAAGTAAATAAATGTATAAAAATATTGTAACAACGATATTACGGCAACGTTACAAAGTTGTAGCATTTCGATATTTTTTTTATTTATGTAAATTTAGTTTAGTACAGTTTTGTAATGATGACAATTGCATTTATTGAATTAAACAAATTATTAATGAAATTTTCAATTTGATTGTACTTTTTGTGCAGCGATTATACCTACAATCATGACATACCTACATAGGTAATAAAAAAAGGTAGAATTTAATTTTGCAGCAGCGTAAAGTCTGGGCATATGATGAAATATCTTCCTTATGTGTATATTTTTTGATTCTCGAAATTATTAATTTAATTTAGAGTTCGCTCATTTTCATAATCTTGCCCCGGGTAGGTATGAACCTATAACATGTTGAATTGTTGATCGGAACAAACAGTTCTCGAATAAGAACATGTACCTGCAACCATGGCATAGAACGTTTACTCAAGCTGCTTTCAGTCAGTCCTGTTGAACAAGGAAAATGGTTTCCTTACTAATATTATAAATCTGAAAATGTGTTTGTTGGTTTGTTACTCTTGCACGCAACAATAATAAGTTCAAAAGAGAATTACATAGGCTGCGTTTCATCCCGTAAATTAATTATAAATTAAAAATTTAAAAAACCCCCGACACAAAAATATTTGACAACAAACTTTCAATTGACAACCATTTTGGGCACATTTGTAGAATTTTGGTTCTTCTATCCCCACTTTAACCCACCATAACTCTTAAACGGCTCAATCGATTTTTATAAAACAAAGCTAATAACACTCTCAATCAAGTCTCCTTTCATCCAAAAAAAACTAAACTGAAATCGGTTCAGTGGTTCGGGCGCTATGATGCCACAAACAGACAGACAGACAAACAGACACGTCAAACTTATAACACCCCTCTTTTGCGTCTGGGGTTAAAAAGGTAATCTAAGGGGGCCGATGGTGATGATTTTTTCCTAGAGTACTTACCTACGTAAGTACGTACGTAGGTAGGTACGTACCTACCTAGGCACATTTAATGTTCTAATGTCATCTATTTCGCGTTGTCGTTCACAGAAAGATTAGTCGTCATTTTGAATAGCACAGTGACATCCTCAAGCTTAGGTATCTAACACGAAGGTCTGTTTTATCCTTGTAATCAATGCTTGGTCATTATCATTACATACTCATTTATTAATAACAGTTACTGATTTGTCAAATCATTTCACTGTTGCTATCTTTATAATTTACGAAAGATAAAAAATAATAGTCAAAATAATCAGATACAAAAAATTACCAATATGTTTGAATTCAAGTACCTATGTGCCACAAGAAATACTTGGATAAATTATTTGCACTGAAGGAAACTAAATAAATGTCTATCAGAACACATTAACACATAACTAACATAAGTACTACATTAATTGAACTAGGAATTTCCGACTTAAATTGCAATCATTGCTATATTAAATTACATACGTTTCACTTTCGCGGAAGTGACAACAAAAACTTGTCATGAATAAGTATCTCTCGCGTAAACCTCAATTTCGGTGTGCATTTTCACACATGAAGCCCGATTACAGAGGCGCCAGCGTAAATGTATTAGCAACGTAAGAAGCGTTCTCTCTATCGAATGCCTAAAGTGAAAAAGAAACAGAACTATGCTATTTAGCTAATATAATTACGATG
Source organism: Hypomecis atomaria (assembly GCA_964007245.1). Lineage (NCBI taxonomy): Eukaryota > Metazoa > Arthropoda > Insecta > Lepidoptera > Geometridae > Hypomecis > Hypomecis atomaria. The sequence goes on from OZ023299.1 coordinate 8,301,350, forward strand.
GCGCCTCTGTAATCGGGCTTATGGCCTGTATTGCCGGCATTTATGTATTTACGCCGTCAGAGCATCTCCGTCACATTCGTAACCAACATTTTGGGGAATAGCTCGGTTATTTGAGAAAATGGGAAAATGTTTACACAATGTCACTTGAAAGAGACAATGTTGGTGTTTTACTGCACCCGAGATTTACCTTGCCAGAATATAAAAACTTATAACTTAACTTATAGGCTTTTAACACATAACTAACATAAGTACTACATTAATTGAACTAGGAATTTCCGACTTAAATTGCAATCATTGCTATATTAAATTACATACGTTTCACTTTCGCGGAAGTGACAACAAAAACTTGTCATGAATAAGTATCTCTCGCGTAAACCTCAATTTCGGTGTGCATTTTCACACATGAAGCCCGATTACAGAGGCGCCAGCGTAAATGTATTAGCAACGTAAGAAGCGTTCTCTCTATCGAATGCCTAAAGTGAAAAAGAAACAGAACTATGCTATTTAGCTAATATAATTACGATGGCGCCTCTGTAATCGGGCTTATGGCCTGTATTGCCGGCATTTATGTATTTACGCCGTCAGAGCATCTCCGTCACATTCGTAACCAACATTTTGGGGAATAGCTCGGTTATTTGAGAAAATGGGAAAATGTTTACACAATGTCACTTGAAAGAGACAATGTTGGTGTTTTACTGCACCCGAGATTTACCTTGCCAGAATATAAAAACTTATAACTTAACTTATAGGCTTTTAAGGTGAAAAAGTAGCTAGTGTCAACACGATAATGTATCTTGAAACAATCTCGAGACTCCTTTGAAGTTGTCTCAGTAATATTTAATAAGTTTTCAGGATGGAAAAATCTTCAAAACATCTCGCTTAAGTATAAGGTAGTTTTCAGATCATTTTTAGCGCGGCTCAGCTGTAGAGTGAAAGAGCTCTAAACTTTGAAACCCGTCTAGCTTCTAAATGCAGAACTACTTTGTTTATGTCTGCAGCTCCAATTAGAATGCACTGTCAATTAATGAAGTCTGCACTCCGGACTGCCGTCCAGAATAACCGTACTAGGCAATTATTTGGAATGTGCACAGAAAAGCTTATTTCGAAATGGCCACAAAACTCGTCAAGGCGATACGACGGCAATGTTCGTGATAATTGCTTGTGGTGAGGTGTACTCTAATACTACAGATTAAAATTTTATAGATATCACACTACTATTTCGAAATGTGCCTCAAGTGATCTCGACGTAATTCTTATTTTTTTACCGACTTCCATAAAGGAGGAAATTCTTTGTTCGTCTGTATGTTTCTTTTTTTGTGTCTTGTTCATCTATAATTTCGCCAATTGTGAACCGAATCGAAAAATTTATTTATAGTTCGGAAGGGTATACTCACAAGGTAGTCCGATTTAAATTTTAAAGAAATCGGCTAAGCCGTTTTAAAAAAATCAACAATAATGTAAACAATTCCAGCGAAATATTCGAATTTTGTACACGATGGAAGGTGGTTATGCCATTTTTTGCGAAAAATAATTATTTGCATGATATTCGGTGTGAACGCGATATGTTCTGCACTGAGGTCCCGCATTTTGTGCATTTCTCTCTGCAATATCTACTCGAGCCAGCCCAGCCCTCTACCCGAGCCGCAGGTCAACGACGCGTTGCGGCCCAGCTCAACTCGTCGCAGGGACTTAGGCCACAAGGCGATCTTTTAGCATGGGCAAATAAAATATAATAATACTGCATATGCTAACACGGGTTTAAGTACTTAGACGATTTAAATAGTAAATAAAGGTTTCTAAAGGACACCATAGGTCAAACAGATTAACAATATAGACTATTGGTATACGTACTTGATGAAATAGAATTTTTAATCACATAATAAATTTTGTGCTTGCTTTCATGTTCTGTTTAAGTAAACCGCTTAAAGTTTTTGGTTCTTTGCACGACAAAAAGTAAAGAAAGGCATACCAAGTAGGTTCTGAAAATATCACTCAGAATCCGTAAAAAGTTAATCTTGGTCTACCTACACAATTTCAGTTGAAATTGTCAGCGTAAGAGCGATTGTTTGAGAGAATCGTTTAAATCTTTTTATTGACAGTTTGCGTTGATCTACGAAAGTTTATTTATTTGTCTACTTACCCAAACTTAGGCGCGCAACAGTACCTATAGCTAATAGGGAACGACAAATAGTCGTTCTGATAAATAGAATTCAGCTGTTGTAAACTTCAACACAGAAATTATCCGATGCTATAAAAATCTACGCAATTTTCATGACCCGTAGAGCGCTCATTCTCATGAATTCAAGTAAAAGTGACTGAGTTATCCACTTACCATTATCAAAACTAGACAAATCTAGTGATCCAAGTGGTTGAATATCTCCAGATCGTTAGTTACTAATGTGGTGGGAGCCAACACTGATGCCTGGCTTAATTAACAAATACGGCATCTCAATTAAGACGAGAATGGAAATTTAGATAGCTTCTCGTAAATGGAAAATTGCGGTTGTTGTGCGTGTGTGTTACGTTTTCTTGAAAGTTCTGTTTTTATTGACTAGGTGAAAAAGGATAGATTGAAGGAAAAAAGGTAATCTAAGGGGGCCGATGGTGAGGACTTTTTACTAGAGTACTTACCTACCTACGTACGTACCTACCTAGGCACATTTAATGTTCTAATGTCATCTATTTCGCGTTGTCGTTCACAGAAAGATTAATCGTCATTTTGAATAGCACAGTGACTTCCTAAAGCTTAGGTATCTCAGACGAAGGTATGTTTTATCTTTGTAATCAATGCTTGGTCATTGTCATACCTACATACTCATTTTTGATAACAATAACTGATTTGCCAAATCATTTCACTGTTGCTATCTTTATAATTTACGAATGATAAAAAATAATAGTCATAATAATCAGATTTAAAAAATTACCAAAATGTTTGAATTCATGTATGTGCCACAATAAATACTTGAATAAATTATTTGCACTGAAAGAAACTAAATAAATGTCTATCAGAACACATTCACACATAACTAACATAAGTACTACATTAATTGAACTAGGAATTTCCGACTTAAATTGCAATCATTGCTATATTAAATTACATACGTTTAACTTTCACGGAAATGACAACAAAACCTTGTCGTGAATATCTCTCGCGTAAACCTCAATTTCGGTGTGCATTTGCACATTTTCACACATGGCCTGTATTTACGCCGTCAGAGCATCTCGGTCACATTCGTAACCAACATTTTGGGGAATAGCTCGGTTATTTGAGAAAATGGGAAAATGTTTAGACAATGTCACTTGAAAGAGATAATGGTGGTGTTATTCTGCGCCCGAGCTTTACCTTACCAGAATATACCATAAAAACAACTGGCTTTTAAGGTGAAAAGTACCCACTGTCAACTCGATAATGTATCCTGAAACAATCTCGAGACTCTTTTGAAGGTGTCTCGGTAATATTCAATAAGTCATCATGATGGAAAAATCTTGAAAACATCTTGCTTAACTATAGTTATCAGAATTAGCGCGGCTCAGCTGTAGAGTGAAAGAGCTCTAAATTTTGAAACCCGTCTAGCTTCTAAATGCAGAACTACTTTGTTTATGTCTGCAGCTCCAATTAGAATGCACTGTCAATTAATTAAGTCTGCACTCCGGACTGCCGTCCAGAATAACCGTACTAGGTAATTATTTGGAATGTGCACAGAAAAGCTTATTTCGAAATGGCCACAAAACTCGTCAAGGCGCGGACAATGCGACGGCAATGTTCGTGATAATTGCTTGTGGTAAGGTGTACTTTACTACTACAGATTAACATTTTATAGATATCACACTACTATTTCGAACTGTGCCTCAAGTGATCTCGACGTAATTCTTATTTTTTAACCAACTTCCAAAAAGGTGGAGGTGGATAATGTTCGTCTGTATGTATAGTTTTTTTTTTTTGCAGTTGCTCATCGATAATTTCGCCAATTGTGAACCGAATCGAAAAATTCTTTTTTAGTTCGGAAGGGTAAACTCTCAAGGTGGTCCGATTTAAAATTTAAAGATATCGGCTAAGCCGTTTTAGAAAAATCAACAATAATGTAAACAATTCCAGCAAAATATTCGAATTTTGTACACGGTGGAAGGCGTTTTTTCCATATTTTGCGAAAAATAATTATTGGCAAGATATTGGGTGTGAACGCGATATGTTCTGTACTGAGGTCCCGCATTTTGTGCATTTCTCCCTGCAATATCTACTCGAGCCAGCCCAGCCCTCTACCCGAGCCGCAGCTCAACGACGCGTTGCGGCCCAGCTCAACTCGTCGTAGATAATTTAACCAGGGCAGGGACTAAGGCCACAAGGCGATCTTTTAGCATGTGTAGAGAAACTAACCTTTTTGTTAGCTTCTCTACATTCAGACTCTTTTAACGATAACACTGCCAACTAACAGTTCTAATTGTGAAATTATTCAAATTTTTGAAATGTTTATCTCTGACAGGATCAGCGATCCTTGTTTGGTTAAATTCGGGCAGTCTTGAGTTGGAAGTGATCTGGAAGACACCTTTTTTTTTCTATAAAAATGTAATGAGTGTGAATTTGAGTTTACGTGGACGAGCCCTGCAAACCGCATGAGCGTCGCGTAACAGTCAGGGTGAGAGGCTCCGGTCCCTTTGACTTTGATTCCAGGTGGATCTCTTGTTTTGGGGCCACTGACCCCTACCCTGGAGCACTGGGCTGGCGCTGACTTCGAACCCTGTCGGCCAGTTTGGGCCGGCGCCTGTCGGCCGGTTTGGGCCGGCGCCTCCACCTCAGTCGACAGATGCCTCCACGCTAGCGCTCACCTAGCGCTACCTTGCTGGCGCCACACTATCGGCGGGTCCAGCTCAGGCTATAGAAAATCCTCGGCCAGCCTCCAGCGTGGTTCTACGAGTGCTACCCTCTCCCTTTTTGGCTAACTTTCCAAGGACTCCTTCAAAATTCTCTCTCTCTCCGCTTCTTATAGAAGATAAGTGCAGTGTGTGTTAGTGTAAATAAATGTGTAAATACTAAGGTTAGTTTTCTGTTTTAATCTCCGAACCGTTAGGAATCCTATCCACTAGGTAGGACTCTTAGGTTGGTTAGGTTTCTCTGAAGACTCCTAACCTGTGGTGCTGCAACCGGCTCCCCCGCTTGCAACATTACGGGTTCCTCTCTAATTTCTCTTTTAACTTGTGGTGCTGCAAACGGCTTCCCCGTTTGCAACATTACACATGGGCAAATAAAATATAAGAACACTGCATATGCTAACACGGGTTTAAGAACTTACAGCGATATAAATAGTTAATTAAGGTTTCTATAGGACACCATAGGTCAAACAGATTAACAATATAGACTATTGGTATATACGTACTTGATGAAATAGAATTTTTATTAATGTAATAAATTTTGTGCTTTCTTTCATGTTCTGTTTAAGTAAACCGCTTAAAGTTTTTGGTTCTTTGCACGACAAAAAATAAAGAAAGACATACCAAGTAGGTTCTGAAAATATCACTCGGAATCCGTTAAAAGGTAATCCAGCCGGGCTAGTATGCGCGCCACGAAATATTTCGTTCGTAGTGTCAGAACGAGACAGCGTTATGGCAAAGTATATAACTGTCACTTTTTCACACATCGAAATTAGTTCTTTCCGTCGCTTTTCGTGGTCGCATGCTTTATAGCTTGGTCTACTTACACAATTTCAGTTGAAATTGTCAGCGTAAGAGCGATTCTTTGAGAGAATCGTTTGAATCTTTTTATTGACAGTTTGCGTTGATCTATGAAAGTTTATTTATGTGCCTACTTACCCAAACTTAGGCACGCAACAGTACCTAAGTATAGGGAACGACAAATAGTCGTTCTGATAAATAGTTTTCAGCCGTTGTAAACTTCAGCACAGGATTTATCCGATGCTATAAAAATCTTCGTAATTTTCATGACCCGTAGAGCCTTCATTCTCATGAATTCAAGAGTATTTCAATCACTTTTACTCTGACATTATTTCCATGTAAGAATTCAATATCTGAGAAATTCTCGAGCGCGCCAGAATATGAGCGGGATCTTTTCCAATCTCATTAAGTGTAGAAGCACCGGTAAGCGCACAAAGAATATAAAGAACTTTGTCTCCTCGTGCATGCAATGCTCTACGACAAAATAAATAAGTAAAGAAGGCTAGCTCCGAATGGCTTTGATATTTCAATAATTATTGAAATAATTCTAAACTATGGCAAAAAATAAGTAAAGTTTATAAAGATTTTGAAATATCTATTCATCTAAAATTGAAGAATACAGTAAAATTTCTACCTACCTACTCAACACCATGACCAATTTTTTCTACGGGACCTGCAAAAATAGCGAAAAAATAAACAGGTGTTCCTTATTCCATGCAAAATGTTTGTTGAATTTGAACAAAATATATGGAACAGCTGTTTTCTTTTGCGAAGGTTGGTCCCAAAGTATAAGTTGGACATAATGATGAGTACAATGATATCCTAAAAACCGTTGTCTAGAGATATCCCGTAAACTATATATTGCGTGGGCACCGGTCTAGTCTTTGAAATTCTCACATGTGCTAGTCTGTTTTTACGTGATCCTGTCAGAGTTGATTTTGTGAAGTCGGCCATCTGTACCTACCTATACATTTTTTGTGCCCTACGGCTACGTCAAAGACACAAAGGGAGGCGATATAATTGATTTCCAATAGCTTTCTTTCCTATCATAACGTGTTTATTTACTGGTATCTAGCATTCAATGCTTATGAGAAAAAGAAAAGAGGGAATTTCCTTTTGAGATAAAAGCACATCATATTTCATTCATTTATCGTAGCATTCATAAGATCGTAATTAGGTATGCCGAAGCTTTGCGGTACAACTCGTAGGTATATATGTATTATGTAAGTAGGTATGTACCTATCTAAACAACGAAATGTGTTTGCAAAGTGCAAAGAGTTTCAGTGAAACAAGCCGAATGCTCAGGCTGATCGTGCCTCTCTATCGCTTCCGCGCTCTCGCTTGCACGCTCGGCTCAGGCGGAACGTGACACTTTTTCGTGCGTGAAGCCGGTGTTCATCGATTTATAAGACGTTATCACGACAATATCAGCTGTCCCATACAACATTGCAACTTGACATCGACAAAATGTATGAAACAGTTGACTTCTTATCGAAGTCCTATTTGGTTATACGAATATGTACCTATAGTAAAAATTGTATAGAGGGGTGTTTCAGCTCTTTATGAGCTGAATCACCCCGTTTAGCCTAAGAGAGCACTAGTTCTCTTTCTTACAAACCCTGTAGGTAAGTACATAATTATATCTACATCGTGTTTTGGTGGAAACAGACCTAGTTTTGTAATTATTATTCTAAAATCTAATTTTCCGTTCATATTCACTTGTTTCAGGAAAAAATCGAGTCATCGCTTCTTTTAGTACACGCAGTAGCCACCGGGGCAACGGGGGCGCTATGTGTGACTCACCGGTACGGCAGACTGAGGGCGCCACTGTACACTTCGCGGTGGGACACGGCGCGGGCGCAGGCTGATCTGGCAGCCAACCTGTTACATCAACTGGGGCTGGAGACCACTGGTAATTTAATCTTTTTGCTATTTAGTTTAGTACTATAAGAGTAATAGAACTAGAACCGTCGCGTCGCTTCTCTTAGTAAGTTAGTACACGCAGTAGCCACCGGCGCAATGGGGGCGCTGTGTGACTCGCCAGTACGGCGCGGCACTAAACTTTACGCTCGGCAACTGAGACTGGAGACCACTGGTAATTTACTAATCACATAAGTACTGGTTTATAGTGGTAAAGAGTGCTACAGGTACCTCCGTAATTCAATTTTTTTAGCATTTTAGGATTGGTTCCATCTATCCATCAGCCATAGGATGTCCTTTGCTGGGCATAGCCTACCTTATAGATTACTAAAAAGATTGGCTGGAAGCAGCTTGCATCCAGCGTGATTCTGCGATGAGGTCGTCAGTCCACCTTGTGGGTGATCGTCGTACGCTGCATTTAGGGTTGGCTAGACCTAAGTACATGAAATTGTACTATACAAGGTTACTGAATAATTGCGTACAACACAACCCCTCTAGTGCGATATTATAGACAAATCTAATCTAATATACTTCAGGAAAAACTTTCATTACGTTCTGAGCAATTAAATTTACAGACTAGGGGCGCTGTTCCATTCCTTATTGCTACCAGAAACAGTAGGTACAATACGAAAGTTTTTCGGCATAAGTTACGGAGATACATAATATATAATCCAAGATATTCCGAGATCTTCGGAGAGTGCGCCAGGAGTTGCACAATCTGGTCCCACCTGCCCCTTTCTTCTATCGTACGGCTAGACAGACGCGACCAAAGCACCACCCTTTTATGGTGGACATTCCGCGCGTTAGAACCAAGCGATTCGAATCCTCATTCCTCATATGAACAGCCAGAATGTGGAACGCTTTGCTGGGTCTGTCTTCCCGCTAAAGTACAACGTGGGTGTCTTCAAATCCCGAGTAAATAGGTATCTTCTAGGTAAGCGTGCTACACCCTAGACCGCACATCTGCTCAACATCAGGCAGTATGTAGTCAATCGCAAATCTATTCGGAATAAAAAAATGCCAGTTTATCCCAGCTCAAAAAACTTTATACCGGGACATCAACTCTGCTTACTCAAAAGGTGAAAATGCGAGGAAGAAACAGCGTGAAAGCCTTAATATTCGTAGGACAATAATACGTCCTAAAGTTACAGTTAGCGATAGCTATACATTTTTAGTATCTCATTGCACCGAATCAAGTCCTTCGTATTATAAAAATTATGTCATACTTTAGGATGTCACCAAAGTGTGTAGTCAGTACAGACTGTATAGTCACGCTTTAATGCAGCCGCAAAAATTCTTAAATAACATTGTAACATTATTTAATTTATTATTATAGTCAGTTGAAATTGTAATGTATGGAAATGACGCCGCTAAGTGTATGTATTATACCAAAAGCTGAATAAATGAATGAAATGAAATGAAATGCCATAAAATGGCACCTTCGAACCACTTGCGAACCTACCACTTCTGTAGGTAACTACCTACCTACCGAAAGTGCCATATTGCTCACGTGGACGAAATCCCCACGAAAGTTTTGACGAATGAGTCCAATTGTGTACATGGTCACTGGTTACATTATTTTACCTACGTAATAAACCGTAAATAACACAAGAAAAACTTACAACACAGTTCACTGAATAAACTCCAAATGACGTTGCTATTCCCAAACTTATCGTAAATGTTTATTTATTTTCAACTACCCGCGCGAAAATTGCCGCTCAAACTTCAAACTAATTGTGCAGTCTCTACGTTGAACATATGGCGCTTTTACCAGCACTTGCTCGTAAAAACAAGTGAAACGTGAAAATGGTGCTATAAAAGGCTAGCAAGTTGCAGGTGGAACTACTGTATAGGTACGTTATTGGTGTGGTTACATCCAATAGGTACTTACGGAGCAGATTGCTATCTTATGCATGCATAGTGCATACATAGCTATAACTTTACTTGTTGATCTTGTATTCTTATTTTACGTGAGTATTCGTAGGTAGGCTATATAACGTACGTTGCTTAACTATTGCAGCCCGGGTAGCACAGCAAGGGGAGAAAACTATTTTATCCACTCTTAATGTCAGATGTCATTGTCAATCCATACTTTATTTCCTCTTCGAGGGGATATAATGGTGGAAAGACTATTAGTCCCTTTGCCATGCTTCCCGTGCTGGTTTTTTTCCTATTTCATGTTGGTTAAAAAACATTATAATAGGTCGGGGAAATAGTTTCTTCGCATTTTTATTAAAGAAAATTCAAAAAATTTTTTCATGTAGTTTATTTACATTTAACTAAAGTATGTAGGTACCATTTTGTTCGATAACTTTTTGGCATCTTGTAGGTAGGGACATGATCCCATTGCTATAGAAATTTTGGGACTTCTGATCAAAATACCGCGACAAGTGATTTTGGCAGTCCTCTCGTGATGTTAACCTGACACTACCTAAAGAATTCTGAAGAGACCGAAACAGGTGGAAATCTGAAGGTGCAAGGTCAAGACGGCGGATGCATTTACACCTCCCAGCCAAACTCTCTTAATTTTTGCTGAGTGGCTAAAGATGTGTGGGGTCAAATGAGTACACGGTTCATTAGGTTTCTTTCAGTGAGCTCGTGAGGTACCCAAATATCGAGCTTTTTTGTGTACCTAGTTTTTTACAAATGCGCCAAAACTATTTTGTGGTCAATTCCCAGTTCTTCAGTTACGTCGTAACTACTGATATGCCGATCTTACTCCACCCTTTCAAAGATGGCATCCATTTTATCCGTAATAGGGCGACCAGAGCGAAGTGCGTCTTTGACATCAAAATTTCCGTATTGAAAACGCTTAAACCAGAAGGATGTCGACAGCTCATACATACGAATACCTGTTGTGTACGAATACACTCAGTTTCTCCCAAGCTCATTTATAAAAATGTTATCTTCACCAGAGTAATTTATGACGCTTCTAAAACTGTTCTGATATGTACAAGTTTGTTTAAAATGAAGTTAAAATAAGAAAAACCGAAAACAATTTTCAAGCTACTCGTATATGTACTTACTTTGATTTATAGAATTATAGACCATAGCAGTGCTGCCAACTCCTTTTGGCAAAAATTCGCTATCAGTACGTCAAAAACGCGCCAGAAGCGCTAAATGGTAACTACGACGACTGGTACTACGAAAAAATGAATGATAATGAATTTCGGTATTCATCCACTTCATTACCAATAGTATAAGAACCATAACTTGCTGCTATTCGAACTTCGGCCGCAGCCTGCGGATGCAGGTCGCGATTGCAGGTAACACACATCTGAAATGCAGCCACTGCCTGCTTCCGCAGTCGAGAGTGATTCCGAGGTCGGCTACACGTGCTGCGACAGGCAGCACGTCGGACTTGTCTAAACAGGTGAACAACACTCGCAGCTGAGGCTCGGTAGCACGTGCTGCCGGAGCCGCAATCGGAATCTTTTTTGCAGAAATTCATACTACTACATAGATAACCAGAGCCCTTACTCGTAGGCCCTCAGGCTTTGCGAAGTTTACTCAAACTTTCGCGTTCGCGTGTGGCTCCATAGATTTTGGTTAGTTCTTCCTCGTTTCTGCTAGGGGCGCTGTACAAAAATGTATAGGGCCATACCGAAACAGCTGTAGTTTCAATTTACGTGTAAACCTGGATTAACCCCTCAGTTGTGCAGCCACAGCCGGCTTCGTGCAGCTGCTGCAAGTGCTGTTTATAGCTGTAGCCTGCTGCCGAGATTCGAATACCACCTTTAAGGATTATTACGAGTAATATCAAAATAATCAGGAATATCTCGGATAATTTCAACTGCAGCTTTTTGTTAGTAGTAAAGTGAGTGAAACCTAAAAATATAAGTATTCTTTCTTTTTGATAATCTTTTAGTATACAAAAATGTATGTTTCTATAAAATATGTAAAAAGACACCTCAGTTCGTAAAATTACTAGTTGAAACTCCAAAAAATTGCTAAGTCGGAATACCGAAAACGAAATCTGGCAATACTGAATACATCATCTGATCGACTGAATTTGACATTTCCTTTTTTTTGACAGCAACAGTAATAAAATAGTGATTTTTTTAAATAATGGGCCCATTTTTGGACAGGCTAAAGCCTTTAAGGTCATACCGCCACTTCTTATGTATATAATGTAAAAACAATAAAAAATCATTGTAATTTTTCTGGTGGTCTAATATTAATTTTACTTAGTGATATGAAAACAGCAAAAAATCACTAAATTTTTGAAGCACATATCATTAACATAAATGATGTTTTGTTTTCTACCTACTTGCAAAAAAAAAAAAACGACAGGTCCATTCGCTGCATCCTTCTTTGTGCTACTCTCACAGATACTGCACTAGGTCCATAAACATCGCAATTTTTTTTCTCGGCTTGCATTATTACCTTTTTTGTAGAAAAAATTTAAAATGTATCGAATTTCTTCATTAGATTCTCTCATCTTGACAGTACGAAAAACAAATGAAAATCACACATTTTCCTAATTTAAATTTGGAATTTTGTTCTTTAAAATTTAAAATTTCAATGATACCAAAACCAGCCAGATATAAATAGTATACCTACCCAAAGAGATTTTATTACAAGTTCAAACATAGGTACTTTAATGCGAAAAGGCTTTTTCCCCAACCTAATAATAATAATGCGTTACGTGCCGTTGCATTAGGTTTTACTCATCTGGAATCCAGCCTCATCTCAGTCCAAATAAAAAAATCAAGACGGAACGTCGTGAACAAATAAGTAAGGCCGGTTTTTATACATGTGTGAGTGCGTCAGTGTTGCGCCGCCATAGTTTGACTGACGAGCCAAGGCATAGTTTCTTTGAAGATACGTGTACATGTGTGTGTTGTGTCTGTACACGGCGAGGCTTAGTTTTGCCGGCCTCACTATTGTTTGTTCACAACATTCTGTCTTGATATTTTTATTTGGTCTGAGAATCCAGTAAGTAAGAAAAAGATGGCAAAAGATGTCTACGCTGGAAAAGCATAGCCCTTTTTTTCAGTCGCAAATGTTGTTCACTCACATCCTCCTGCTTTTTGTAACAAATAACTGAACTTATACGTAGGTATACTATTTTACTGGCTAGAAAATTATGTTTCGTAAAATTATACCTGTTTAAATAAACTACTGTTTCATAGTTTCCAACTCTTTAATCAGTTTAAAATATTGGCACTGCGTCACACGCTGCGCTCGAACTTCGGTACGATATTATTAAACTTTTCTGAATTTACACCACTTCAACATCGCTTCAGATGAAATTAAAACTCTTGTTAGGTACTGCGGGCACAGCTTTCAAAAAATTACGGATTGAATGTTGTACGGTCTGTGAAACATCCTTGGCCTGATAGTGGTTGCACAGTTTTTTGTTGATGCACTCTTGTGTATAGACTGACCAATGACAACAAAATAATTTCTCGCGCTGACACAGTTGGTATAATAATTGTCCTTGTGTGTGGTGTTGGTGGTCTAAAATATTTTAGTTTGTAACTGGGTAACAAAAAAAGAGAAAGTTTCTTCTTTTGTAACGGATTATAAAACACGGTTACAAACGCGGCCGAAATGGAAGGAAGATAATTATTGTCACAGAGGCCTAGACAAATTCATTAGCTTCCTACTGATCCCTTACATCCGATACATGTGCGCTGGCAAGGGGGGTTCAAGGTGATGCACTTGTAGTCACCTGGCAGAATAGAAAGTACCTACTTAGAACCAAATGTAGGATGGACTTTCTAGCATTGGGCGTTCGGAGGACGGTCTTTTCGATGATACCAGATGCTCTGCACTGATACACAACCCTAAACCTCCTAGGATTTCGGTCACTGGGATACCGAAATGCATCCCCCTGCATAATTCACTAATTCATTTAAAGTGGCGATGGGCAGGGCACATAGTTCGAAGAACGGATGGCCGATGGCGCCGTAAAGTTCTCAAATGGAGACCACGGACCAGCAAGCGCAGCGTAGGACGTCCACCGACTAGGCGGACTAACGATATAATAAAGATGGCAGGAACGAGCTGAATGCAGGCCGCTTTCAACCGGCCTTATTGGAAATCCATGGGGGAGGCCTATGTCCAACAGTGGACGTCCTACGGCTGATGGATGGATGGAATATTATTATGGCGGCGCCCATGCTCCGATTGCATCGTTCTGACTTTCACCAAAGTGTATGCATTACTTGCCTATGTGTAGCGAGAGCATAATATGTCCTTCGTTGTTCTTTACAGTCTTTTTCCAACACGTGTTTATATTTAGTCTGTACCTACTTTTTTTACAATCCAAGATATGCTAGACTTAGCACATGTAGACAGGCAGGTACAGAATATAAATTGAGCTCGGTTAGCCGAGATTTTCTTCCTGGAATCCGACTCGGTTTAATCTAAGTAATGAAGTCTATTTACCAAGATTTGTAGAGCTTTCAAAACGTCGGCGGAACATAATAAGAACTCCGATGTACTTAATTTGTTTCGGGTTTGAAGATATATATTTATTACGCGAGAAACATGGCAGCTGTATCATTTATTTATGATGTGGGTATCATAAAGGAATGTGTACCGAAACTCAAGTTAACATGCGAAAGGTGTTTAAGAGAATAGCTGAGCGCCAAGGAATTTGAGAAGTAGGTATTTGAACTAAACTGTTGCTGTCGCGATGCCCCCAAGACAGGGAGCTTCTATGTGTGGTGTGATGCAATTGTATTTGTGTGTGTGTGCTGCGCACCATCTCCGCCCGCGCCCTTCCCGCGCCCGCCCGCGCTCCTAGCTCAGGCTGCCGGCTGATTTATTCTTTTGAATTGTAGCAAATATGGTAGGTACATAAGCTCCGGTTTTTTGGGATAGCGCATGGCAAACGAAAACATTTATACTGAATATTTTTTATCGAATTAGAAAGCTACATTATTTTTTACACATAGAGGCGAATTATATTGATTTTAATTTTCTTTCGAATAATATTTTTTGAAAAAACCTTTATATATAGCCAACTTTACACAATTGACCTCAAGCCAAAAGCTGCGAACAAAAATAGCTATTTAACTAATCGATTTCTGTAGGCGCTGCAATATACGTACTGAAAATTCTACCAAATACCTAACTTAAGATATCCCAAATAACTTTTTTTAAGGAAAACACGCACATAATTCTTCAACAGACAATGAATAAAGTTTAAATAGCTTTTATTTAAATTAAATAGTCCAAAAAGAAGAATCTAAACTTTAAAATGAATTCAACCTATAAATTTTGAATATTACACAATTTTTGGGGTATAAAATCTTTCAAGAGATTTAGGTACGTAATAAATGACAGATAGCTTCAATATCTGCTTCGAAATTGCGTTGCATGGTTTGACCCAAAAAAATATATTATTTACATACATACATTGCAAGTTAAACAAAAACTTGTAAAATAAACTTGAGAATTGGCTCAGAAAAATCGAATATGTGAAGTAATCAGAACATACACAAATTGCAAATCCCTTTCTTTTTGTAGGTCAGTCAAAATGAAAGGTTTCTCAATTCATCATCATCATTTCAGTCACGTGACGTCTACTGGTGGATACACGATACCTCTTTACAAGGTCTTGTTTTACAAAGTGAAGGAAGTTTCAGAGGTGTACCTACCTACACGTTCGTTATTATGAACAAAGTTTACTATGTTTACTATATTTTGTTACAAATTCATATTTGTTAATTTATTAACTATGCAATTTTTGTCATTTTAAGTTTTGATATTGTAGCATTGTTCAGATTTATATTAAATGATTATCATTTTGTTTTTACGATTTAATATTTAAATATACAACTTAATTAATTTAACTACAGCTATTTTAAGTTATTGTAATTTTAAGATAATTATGCTTTGCTTTAGCTAAGCTGAAATTTTAAGGATATTATAATTATAACTACAATTGTAATTGGTTTGGACTGACTTGTATCTTGTATTCTGATACCAATTAAATAATATGAATATATGAATATGGGTCCAGCTGCAGATTTCGTGAACTAAAAATCAGCTGTTCCATACAAAACTGCAACTTGGACTCGACAAAAGGTATGACACGATTGGTTTTTTTCTCGAATTTCGGTTTGGCCACATATATTAAAAGTTGTTCATAATAATAGTCCGAATCACCTCCTTTCGGCTTAGTACACCAGTTCTGGATAACCCTGTATAGCTGGACATATAAAACTTCTTGCCTTTTATATTGTAACTATTCCCGTATTTTCATTGCGCGATTAGTCCCGTAGTATAAAAAATAATTAAGAATTCAATTAAACAGATGCAATGCTTACTGTTTGGAGAACTGCTTGTCATACTTAGGTTCTACTTTGAATAAGTTTAAAAAAAGTTGAAACTATTAGCAAATTAAAGCAGCAGTGCGTAGCACACACCATATAAATACAGAATAGAACATCCACAAATTACTACACACTTTTCAGCAAAACTCAGCGGATAGGCAAGTTAAAATGACAAAGGGCAAGGCACATAGTTCAATGAACGGATAGCCAATGGGGCTGTTTTCTCGAATGAATCTCACGTATAATCCGCGCCACACAAGTCAGCGGATGGAAAGTTAGGCGCAGAACGCTGCGCAATAGGCAAAATATAGGTATGCGCAGGAGCCAGAGAGACAAGACGCCGCACGGGCACAACCGCCCGCCAACCTCATGCCTCCCGCGCGCACGCCCGTGCTTACCACTACGTCGCGCGGCGTCGGCATTGTGCGCACATGCGCAATAATTAGCAAATTACGGCGAAGTGTCATCTGCGTCTTACATCTCATCCGCCGACTTGTGTGGCGCTACCTATACTGGCAAGCACAGCATAGAACTTATTTATTTTATTAGATACAGATTTATTTATTTTGTTGTATTTGTAATGTGACTGATAATGTGTTTTTTAATTATTTGATGTTGTGTCTTTGATAATTTAATAATTTAATAGAACATTTTTCGCTTAGGTAAGTGGACTAAGGATAATTATATTTATACGTTACAGTTATTACACGATTTTAGAGAGCACGTGATTTTCCTGATTAGAACTATTATTTCGCTTTAGGCGCAGAATTCTAATAATGGCACATAGTTTTAAGAAAGTTCAATTTTACGAATGCCCAATTCTATAAATGCCCAATTCTCACAATGTTCACTTCTAAGAATGCTCAATTCTCAAAATGGCAAAATAATTTCAAATGGAAAAAATCGGCCAAGTACGAGTCAGACTCGCGCACGGAGTGTTCCGTACTGTATGGGAGCCCCCCCTTAAATATTTATTTTATTTTAATTTTATTATTGAAGGGAATATAAAACTAAATGTTCTGTAAAAATTTCAAGCAACCTGGTACCGTTATTAATATAGAGCGAAAAACGTCTAAAAGTTCAGGTTTGTTGTATGGGAGCCCCCCCTTAAATATTTTTTAAGTTTTTAGTATTTGTTGTTATAGCGGCAACCCAATCATATCATCTGTGAAAATTTCAGCTGCCTAGCTATCATGGTTCATGAGATACAGCCCGGTGACAGAGAGACGGACAGACGGACATCGAAGTCTTAGTAATAGAGTCCCGTTTTTCCCTTTGGGTACGGAACCCTAAAAACACATTTTCATTTTAAAAAAACACCGGTAATGAAAGCACAACCTCTTTAGGGCAAAGGTAATAGGTTTGAAAAGAACAATTAACTCCGCATTAGCGATAAAAAACCAGCTGTTCCATGCACTTTGTCCATCATCAACGGACTTTTTTCATGGTATAGTTGATATTTCTCGCGGATTCGGCTCTGGTCGGTCCCATAGTAAAAGTTATAATGTCCTTAACTCGCAAACGGAGGTTGTTTTAGGTACCGGTAAGCCCTTACATGTATTTAAATTGTATTTTTTTTTAGAAAATTTCTAATCAAAATTAGGTTGCCACTTTGAGAATTGGGCATTCATAGAATTATGCTTTCGTAGAATTGAGCATTACTTGGGCATTATGAGAATTGGTTATTCTGCGCCTAACTCATTTAGATGTCTGCGGA
This sequence comes from Hypomecis atomaria, assembly GCA_964007245.1. Taxonomy (NCBI): domain Eukaryota; kingdom Metazoa; phylum Arthropoda; class Insecta; order Lepidoptera; family Geometridae; genus Hypomecis; species Hypomecis atomaria. The sequence continues at coordinate 8,318,945 of OZ023299.1, forward strand.
TACAGCACGATATTCTGTATAATCGCTGCAATATGTCGCAGCAACTAAACGCCTATATTCCAAATATAAAATCTTTTCTTCAAAAGTAACAAACATACAACGGTCAAATCACAGGATTTGAAAAAATAACTAATATTTTTAATAAACATCGATATCCATGGACATCACTAGAGCATCGACAAAAATATCGACTATTACTACATCCCTAGTGCTTGTGTACGTATAGGTTTGAACCTCCCTCACCTCGACCCTACCCCCGCATCGTGCGATAGGGACAATTGCAGCTCAGAGCGATTTATACCTACAAAAAACATGGCGAGACAACGTTTCGTATTACGCTGTTTTCTTCTTCGAAAACTAGATCTATCAAGTATTTTTATGTCAAAATTTTAAAAAAATATGTGTTCATGATTCTATCATTTTATATTTTGTTAGATATTATTTAGTCTCTTCTGGTAGGTCTCTAAAGACGTCGGTAATAATGGTGATTTTTTTTGTGATTTTGAAGGGTCATATTTTGCCTGATAATTAACTTATCAAGAAATAGAAAAGACAGAGTAGTCTAAACAGCTAAATTTAATTTTATGACAAAAAATTGAAGCTCCATAAGTATTTTCCAGGAAGAAAACAGCGTAATACGTTTGTATGGAAAATTACAGACCACCGGGGCTCTTAAGGGTGGTAGAGGTGACTTAACTACTCAAGTTTTGATAGTAACTTTAGAAGTAGATTGGAGCTCGTCATAATCTCGAACAATTTGTATAACGAAAACACACAATGTTATGCGATAAAATAGGTATACCTTTTTAGGGAACTTGAACACTAACCAAGCATTTTGATATAAACAATTACTGTTCATGAGAATAATGTTCTTCCAGATATTCCACAAAAAAAAAATCTTGGCACCATACCGCATAGCACTTACAGGCAATTTTCTTTGACAGAGGTGTTGATGGCAGTGTCTCAAGGGCTGGTGATGGGGGCGACGCCGTCGGAGCGAGCGGTAGGCGCTCGAGCCCTCGCCTTGAGGGGCGACGGCGTCGTAAACAGCGCTGTGTCCTGGGAACGCTACGGGAACGGCGAGCCGGTGCCAGTGCAGTCGCCTACACTAGAGAAACCGCCCGATCCTGAGTATCCTTGGTAAGGGTGGTGAACTGGTGACGTTGTTAGCTGTCTGCGCCTGGCTTCTAAACATGAGAGGTGACGGTGTTGTGATCATCGCGGCTGTCTGGGAACGCTACCAGAATGGCGAGTCGGTGCCAGTTCAGTCGCATACACTTAAGAAACTGCCCGATTCTGAGTATCCTTGTTAAGTGTGGCGACATTGTTCGATAGAGCTAAATTTGAGGACCTAATACTATGGAGTAGTAAACAGTGCGATATTCTAGGAACACTACGGGAACTGCGACCCGGTACCCGTTCAGTCGCCCAAACTAGATAAACCGCCCGACCCTGAGTATCCTTGGTAAGTATGGCGACCTGGTTCGATAGGGCTAAACTTGAGGATCAATGGTGTAGTGAACATTGAACAGTGCGGTATCCTGGGAACACTACGAGAACGGCAAGATGCCAGTTCAGTCGCCCACACTTGAGAAACCGCCTAACCCTGAGTATCGGTGGGAAGTGTAGCATAGCAACGCTGTTGGATAATTATTGTGCTTCATGGGACTACGGTGCTGTGTTTTAACTCCTGCATTTGAGGGGCAACCGAAGGTGTCAAGTACGATATTCTGGGAACATTGGTGTCTGCTTAATCGTCGACATTAATCAAGAAACTGCCTGATCTCTCACCGTTTTTGTTTAAGACCTTCGTTCGATGAATCAGACTTTACTAGCATGTATCTATAAATTATTTCAGGTACGAATCAGCACAAGAGAGTGACACATTACGTTCGGCCAAATTCATGCCATCTCCTTCACAATCTACCCTCCTGGGGTGGTGGACCTACCCTTACTACAGCTGCGAGGCAAAGCGCTGGTTGCTGTCTTACACTGTCCCGGTCTCTACAGTGCGAGGGTGAGGGAAATGTTTTTTTCATAAATTGTGTTCTAAGTCCTGATATTGTTCCAAATCTCTCGATTAAACCATTACTGACTGGCACTGACGATTAAGAGGGTCCCAAATGGCCAAACCTAAAGGCTAACTACATTACTGGGTAGTTAGCCGGGTAATTCGGTATTAGGCTTTAGAAGTTATAGATAGCGGAGAATTACTTATTCAATGCAATTTTCGCGAATAGTATGTCACCATCGCCACATAATTTGATATGCTTTTGACACAAATCATTTGAGTACCTACCTATATCAAAGTGGGAATCGTTTGTTAGGAACCAAACAAAAAAAACCTCGTCCATTCTATGACTTCATCCTTTCACTTTACCTCTAATTATATTGATGCAGAGCACCCGTAAGGCAAGCTAGGTACGTCACTACTAAAACTAACAAAATATTTAAATATTTAAGACCACAATGTAAATTGTTCGATCTATATACTTCGCAAGAATTCAATAAAATATGAATTATTAAAATATTAAACAACTAAAGTTGTTTAATATTTTGTAGTGTGTTTAGTTTAAAAAAAAAGGTAGGTAGAGGTGGGTAAAGCGATTAACTTGATTTTTCAGGTTAAAAGGACTGGTCTCCCTGGACATAGACATATCGAACTTGGAAATCAACCAGTGTGAGGCCGATCTCGACGACTACAACGAGAACCAAATCTACTCCTTCCACGGAACCCACAAATGCCCGAATGAGACCACTTACGTAAGTAAAGATAGCTTTTACCATCATCGTCATCATTTTAACTATATGACTGTCTTATCTGACATCCACTAGGCTAGGTACTGGACATAGGTCGCAGGATCGCAAGTGTTTTGTATCCAGTGCGATCCTACGGTATCAAGTCATGTCTATAGGCCAAGCTGCGCAATATCCCATGAACGTAAAAATGTAATAAAACCTAATAAAATCGGCCAAGTGCGAGTCGGACTCGCGCACGAAGGGTTCCGTACCGTATGGAAGCCCCATTCCTCTTGCTCTTGTTTGTTGTATGGGAGCCCCCTTAAATATTTATTTTATTCTGTTTTTAGTGTTTCTGTGAAAATTTCAGCTGCCTAGCTATCACGGTTCATGAGATACAGCCCGGTGACAGACAGACAGATGGACATCGAAGCCTTCGTAATAGGGTCCCGTTTTTACCCTTTGGGTACGGAACCCTAAAAAAGGTCCCTGAAACCAAAGGGTCTACAAAAGGTGGAGGAGGACGAATAAAAAAATATCCCAAGAACGTGAAGCTTTATGTGAGCTTCAGTCAGGATTGGATATTGCGCAGCTTGAAGCGAACTTCACATCTGCCGACTTGTATGATTTGGCCTAGGTATACCGTGTGAATAGGTGTCTGGAAAATTAGCTATGCATAGTTAGTTCAGTTTTATTAGATAATGGACAGATTGTAATTAAGGATATCATTGCATCTACTGCTAATAATTGCGAATAACTTTTACTATGGGACCAATTTTAGAATATCGAAAAAAAACTATTCCATACATTTTCTAGGAGAATTTGGAATCATTGAACTTTCTGTAAGGAACAGGTTTATTTTTTCGATTCCAGTTTTGGTCCCATAGTAAAAGTTGGACATGATAAGGAGGTACTTAAAAAGTACCTATGTAATTATAAATATCCTAGAACATAATATCCTGTGACACAGAACATGAATACCTATAATTATTACAGACTGTGGCCACTGGCCGTACCCACCTACCTACCTATGCGTAAATACATACTTAGGTAGGTACTTAGCCGTGATTTACTTGAGTTCTCGACGCAAGTAAACACTTATTTGCAGCTAATTTTAATTTCATAATTGTACCTATTTCAGTGTGAATATAAGCCAAACAGAGAAATGGGCTCGCGTTACGCCGGCTGGGGCAGAGGCTCCTACATCTGTAGATGTCGCCCCGGTTTCTATTCCACGCATCATCCTGAAGGATTTAATGGATCTCTAGTTGAAAGTAAGTTTGTTCGTAATACTTGTTTGATTAATGACCATTGAGCACGAAAATTCGTAATTCAAGGTGTTTCTGGTTTAAGATATTTATTTCTCATAAAAGAACACAAATGCATTCACTTACAATGAGAACTTAACTTATTCTTAATGTCTAGGTACAAACGCAGCGTGCAAACGATACAATATATAGGTAGGAACAATTAGGTACAATACGGTAGGTACATTATACAAGTAAAAATTCAAATTAACCGCGGAATCAAATATATGGTTGATAATGCGAAAGATTCTAAACATGTCAATCAATTCAAGGTGTTTCAAGGTGTGTTTCATAAGTAAGTAAATAAATTTCAGCTTCATACCTCCACGCGTTCCTGAGAAAAAGGGCAAAGAGAATTTAACCACTACGTTTAAATTTAACCACTACGTTTAAGAGACCGGACTTAGTACTAACCAATTAGAAGCCAAAAACGTCATTTACATGGCACATCAATACCAACATTAAATATGATTGACACCTCAAACAGAAGTGCCAACCTAACCTGCAAAATAGTGCTGTAGAAACTATCCGCGTCATTTTATCGATATCGATTAATCTTACAGGTAGCTATTACTTGCCCTTTCAGACTCTAAAATTAGTTTTGAATGAGTGCCTTCAAAAGTTTGTCTAAATTTAGCTTGATCATTTTGATGTATGTCATGTCTCTACATTTTACGTCAAGTTCAATGTATTTTACATAAAACACATACCTAGAAAACAGCTGCCAAAATGATCAAGCTTAATAAAACAAACCAACGTAGCCGAGATGGATAAAAAATAAAGCGTTAAGTCTGCTTTTACTGTTTATTATATTATGTTTGTGATTAACGCAATGATCTTTACATAACTGATCGCACAAAATTTCATTTCGCGATTCCTTGTTGCTGTGCTTTTTTGTTGATATTGGCACTCGTCTCCTCTGCATCGGCAAATGACATATTTAGTCGTTGACATTCATTTCGGATTAATAAGTGGCTCAGGCGAGTAAGTAAAATCCGGAGTAGCTGATCGCGATGATCATCACAAACCCACAGCAAATTATCAAATTTGCTTAGCATCATGGTAACTGCTTGTTGCGAAATATGTCGTTGATGTAAAATTGTTTTAATGTGAGCTTCAAAGCACAAAGTCGCCGAATCTATGAGCTTACATAAATTAATTGTAGGATAGGTAAGGCTTTGTTTATCTTGCCACCACTCGCGGAGTTTGATGTAGCTGTATACTGTTGAATTAGTAAGATCCATATCATCGATTTTTAAACTGTCTACACAATTCTGGCACTGCCAAGGTACCTTCTTTATTATTACAGAAGCTAAATATCCTGCAACATATACTGTAGGCTGCTTCTCAAACGACTCATATAAAGTTTCCTCCATTTTCAAATATTCCGCCTCATCATCAGGCAAATTCAGTAGAGGAAATTCATAATCACCCAGCAGTGTATCTGAATTTTCAGAAGGACCACCATGATCCGTTTCTGTGGTTATTTCTGTTCCATCAGTATTTCCAGATTGTTGAAAGAAATCTTCAAAGTCGATGATTGCTTCGCTGTTATCTTCCTCGCAATTAGCTCCTCTGCCAACTGGCGTGCTCAATTTTACTAAAATATTTGATTTCAGAGCAGCAGAAAAGTGATGGCACGTTGGATTGCGATTAGTTGGACAATGTTGTCGAATCATGCCAAAAAGATTTTCCAAGCAGTCCTGGTTTAGCTGCCGTAGGTTGAGGTATCGAAATTCTTTTGCTTGTACATATTTCCATATGTCTTCGAGAGATGTCAGCGATGTTATATAGCCTTGAACGCATCTTACATTCTTCAGCCGCAGGAAACTATCAGATTTGAGGAAATAGACCGTACCCATCATTTTTTTATAATGCTTCCACAGTTCTAAGTGGTTCGTTTTTTTTGACACATTCTCTCTTTTTTTCCTGATGATGTCTTTACTTGATGCAGGACCATTTGTACAGTCAAAAAGCCGGTCTAAGTCTTCTATTATTTTTGCTGTTGTAAATATTTCTAAGGCTTTTTTGTCATCGCCATATTTTTCAGCCATAAGTTTTAATATGGCAGCAACGGTATTGCTCAGAATTTGAGCGGCAAGTTTAACTTTCATTTTTGCCCTAAATGTGGGGTTGACATGCAATGGTGTAAGCTTTTTAAAATGTAGAGTGCTTTTATTTTTTTCAACTCCGTCTATCAGATGAGACCATTTACCTTTCTTCCCGTCAATTACAATTTCACCGCCCTGATGAAAATTGTTCCTCAGGGATTTGAATAAGTGCGGAATATCAAACATGATAAATATTTTTACATCATTAAATGTGAAAAAATTACATGTTGTTGGTACTCCGGACCACTCTTTTAGCAAATTTAAACCTCCAATATTGGTCGGGCCTTGGTCGCAAACTGTGTTTACAATTGTGTATCCAATATCGGTAACCGCCTGTATTACTTCCTTGATGAGTACCGCTAAGCTTTGCGATGAAATGGTACCTTTCACGAAGTAATATGCAATTGGCTGTTTAATTTTTTTGTGCAGTCCTTGAAGCATGAAAACCAAAGCATGATTGGCAATCTCCGGAGTTCTGTTCTGTCCTTCACCTAAGTCTTCAAAGCCTTCTATTTTATCTGTCCGTGGGTTAAATATAAGGCGCTTTTTTAATGCCATCTCATCAAAAAGCAGAGCACACAGCTTATCTTTGGGGTTCAACTTGGCAGCTTTCTTTCTTAAATGGTCAATAATTGTTTTGCTTATACCGGGTTCGAAATCTATGCTTTGTAATAAAGTTTGGAGAGTTCTTATACTGGGCAATGCTATTAGATGTTTCAGGTGTCTATAGGCACGTGGAGATTTTTTATATATGGCAATGGCTAAAGCTTTTTCTACAGATGTCCAACGTTTTCCTTGCGGTTTTCGTCTACTGTTGTGGATGTACGCTTTTATCAGGGTTTTCAGAGCCAGTGACTTGATACGTGGCATCACATTTCCTTCGCGCAATATCAATATTTTACGCTGGCACATGCGCAATTTCTTAATCAATTTCCTTTTCCGTGGTGTACATTCTGAATCTGCAATAAAAATATCATAACTAATAATCATTGCTCCATTAGATACTTGAGGTATTTTGTAATGTAACTTAGATAGAAAGATAAATACTTTATTAAAACACCACAAATTCAACATGACATAACAGATATACATAATTTAACATTGGCGTCTTAATAGGCGGCCTTATCGCTAAAAGCAACCAATTTGGCAGAGATATATTCTAAATCAGAAGATAGACGAGGTGTTTAAAATACACTACATAATCACGACAAAAATATATTATAAGAAATAAACATACATAAGTAATCAAATATAAGTAAGCTAATATATGTACATATAATAATTATGTATCTGTAACTTTTTTGATTATTTTTTTATTATTTTGTATTAACTTTTTTTGTAACATAAAAACGCTCAATGAACTTACCAGGATCACATAATATGTTTCTTTTAGGCGATTTAATGACTTCTTCCTTCCTTGCGCAATAATTGTGATCAATCAATGGCAACGGTCCTGGAAATAAAATACAGTGCAAATATATTATTGTTCTCGCCGAACAGAAACCTCGTGACCCGCACATACGCAAGCGCAAGTATCTCGTCCCGCACTTGACCAATTGGGTTCAGACTTTTAAAAAAATATTTGGGTAACTTATTATTGTATTCAGTGTATGGATAAAGCCTAGTGGAAGCCAACCCTCCTGCATAGGAAGCATGGCAAAGGGACTAATTGTCTTTCCACCATTATATCCCTTCAAAGAGGAAACAAAGTATAGATTGACAATGACAACTGACATTTTATGTGGATAAAATGGTTTTCTCCCTTTGCCATGCTACCTATGCTGGAGTAGCAGTCGCTAACCACTGGGCGAAGCTTATCTAGATAGATCATCACCATCTAGATCTATCACCTTAGAACTATCGACACGAAGAAGAAGAAGAAGTGTATGGATAAACATTATAATCTAATTAATTACTTATGAATAATGAGCAATAAAAAAATCATATCATAAACTTGTATATCAAGAATTTGTATAACTTGTTTTGAGTATGCCCGCAAATTCAGCAACAAATTTTAGGCCACCATGAAAGTTTAAAATGGGTACAGTACACTGACATGATTATGATGCATTTACCTGAACTGTGCGGTCTTTTTCTTTTACGGGATTGAAGGGTTATCGTCTTGTTTTCACTTAAGCTTTGCTGTCCTGTTAAACAAGATTCTATAAAAAAAAGAAAAATAAGTTAAGTAAATCTTGTATAGATCATATATTATTATCTAGGTGTACCGTCCACTAGATCTGTAAACGGGGGCTCTTGGAACTCAACTAGCCGATCATTGCGCCATAGTACTTGCAGCTGCGAGTCATTTAATACGTGACACAATGGGAGATTTTCAACATGTTACTAGATATATTAACAATATTCTTTTTGAACTAAAATCGCCTGTTTATCAACTCTTGATATTAATCGTTAAATCGACTCCGGACCCAAGTGGGCCGCTGTAGGGATAACCTCGTGAAATCATATTCAGAAAGCGCTCAGTGCGAGTGTGGAACCCCGGTGCAAAACATGCAGCACTTGCTAGCATGCCCTCAAGGCCCAACCTGCACTCTCCAGGACCTGTACCAAGCATCTCCTCGCGGAGTGGCAGTGGCGAAGCGTTGGGAAAAGGCCTTGTAAACAGACATTTGGATCATCGATACGACGAAGAAGATATTAATAGATAGATAAGATAAGAGATATTCTCACACAAGTAAATGAGGTGTTGAAAGTATATAATTATCTAAAATGTTTCATTATAAAAAGTAATTCCATGTTATACCACAATATGAGAAAGAAAAAATGCTACTAACATGTTAAAATTAATTTTAGCTAACCTGAGGTACTGGGTCCAGCTGTGCAGAGTTTTGTTTCCTCTGGTATGTCAGTGTTCTCCGATATATGACAAGGAAATTGATGCATCATTTCATCAGAGAGTGGTTCACCTTTCAAGTTTTTTGTAGGCACTGCAAAATTCTTAAGGCGGCTCTTCTTGGCATTAAAATGTTTGTTCTCAAAGTGTTCTCCACATATATACTTCAACTCATGCAGTTTTTCTATTGGGACATATATTAAATCTTCTTTGCCTACGTTTTTAACCCATTGCTTGCATCTGTAAAAAATAATAAAAAAGATCAATCTGAAATTGTCATTGATTTCAATACAATATTATTTAAAGTCATATCAATTAGAACTTAACAACCTCACAAGATTTTTTCACACTTTTATTAGGTCGAGCTTTAGCAAACTAACAATGCAAAAAAAACTAAGAATCTAAATTACACACACTTCAAATTGTTATATAATCATGAAACCTGGCAATTATAATGTAGATTAGATGACAATATCAGAGTATCAACGAGCTGTTCTGATGATGGAACTGGAAGGTGGCAGATGGAACCTTGGACTACCTACTAGTACACAAATCGAGTTTGTGCTCATAAAATTATCTTAACACACCTATTCAATTTCTCCTGAAGATGAGGACATAGGTAAGCGTGTTTTATTATGTTTTTTTTTTTTCAACTTAAATAATTAAAACAATGCCAAGTTAAACATTAATATTGTCCGAGTTAAAAGACAGACAGACATACTAGTGCATCGGATGAAAGAATAAACACTACTACGCAAAACGCAACACGAGCCGTAGGTACGCTATCGATAACTAATTGGGTGATAGGAGGCACATCACTAGTATAACATAAAATAACATGAAAATCACCGTTTTCTATCTTAAAAGTATGTTTAACCCAAGGAATGGTTTATATTTTAATTACTAAGTACTTACCGATCTTCGTCCAGAGGAAATTTGGCCATGAATTTCCTCTTTTCATCATTTTTGCGGCTGGCTCGATCACCACAAATTTCACAAGTAACAAATCGGGTTTTCGGAGGCATTGTAATGTCCACTCAAAGTACATAAGTATATTTATCACTATTACAAACCGTCTATGTGTGTAACATTCACAAATTAATCGCACTTCTTGATTTTGTAACGCTCAGTTGAAAAGTAACATACAACTCGCAAACAAAACAATACAAATGGCGGACACTTGCCGACGTCGAGAGAAAGAGAGAGTAAAATGAGGGAGTGTGATGGCGATTTCCGCCATGATTTGCCTCGCAAACTCCATACATTCGTTTTTTCTATTGAGTTTCGTAAGACTCTTGACAGACGGACGGACGGACAGACGGACAACAAAGTGATCCTATAAGGGTTCCGTTTTTTCCTTTTGAGGTACGGAACCCTAAAAGTATAACATAATACATACCGCCTCGACATATGTATGTAATCTTCTGACTCTTCTTCTTAGTAAACCAGTGGAGACTTTTCTAGAAAAGCTTCGATGGAGTTTTGAAGACAACACGAAAAGACCATGTTTTTCCACATTATACTAGGTACTTGCCTAGACTCATTCATGCATGTATTTCAGCTATTAATAAATGAAACACCACAACTTTTACACTTTTAATACTGATAAAAACACAAGTTTTAGAAAATAATACAATGCGGTGACATGATTTTCTCGCGTTCCCGCCAAAACTCCCGTATAACGTTTTTGTTTGAATTTTTTCGCCAAATAATTCGTTCGGATATACGTGTAACATGGATGTAGTAATACTATAAGTATGCCGACACCTTGAACCGCTAGGCTAATAAGTTCTTAACCCCTATAAGTATGCATCACAAACTAAAGGATACTCTATGCATTTCACAGATGCATTCGTATCACCTAGCAACACTTTCTTTTATCTATGGATTGTTTTGTTCATTCTTTTTTTTTCTTACATTTAGTCTGTGGCAGAAGTAGAGATTATAAAAAAAGTGAAAAAGTTATTATTTGTTTGTTTTGATTCGATTCGAGACGTAATTTCGAATATTTCGATTTATTTTAACTATGTCGTATTGTTAATGTTTTCTATTGTTTCATTTTCATTTAATTTATGTAATTAAGGCAAAGTATGAGTTAGTTAACACCTATCGTTTGCGAGAAGAAAAGGACTCGTGTAATTCGCTGTAAAAGATCTTGTAGTTTTCGTCGCTACGAAGTTCTGTTTTATGACTCCAAAGAAGATAGATCATACGTTTATTTGCAGTTGCTTACCAAGAATACGAAGAGCACGGACTTGAAAACTGGAACGAGCCGTACGAGTGCCTGCAATGCCAGCCGGGCTGCGACAGCTGCCGCGGGCCCGAGCCATGCCTCGCTACTTACAACTGGCCTTTTCGGTAACATTTTTCTATATTTTTGTAGAATCAAATCTTTGAGGTCTGCTGGAGGATATCATCCAGCTTAACCTTAACAGTTTCTGAACTACAACACTGTCAGTAACATCTTCCTAAAATCTACTGTATCAGCATTTTTTTAGGCAACATTCTACTTCAGATTACCAAAATTCTGTCAGTGGGCACTTAGCACAGTAGAACCAATGGCTTGTGGGGCTATTCTTAATAGTAAAACAATAAGCAGCATCTACATCTATAGAAAATGGTGTAAACGATGAAATATTCTAGCTATAATCTGAATCACACGACTTGGCGGCTGTGATGTTAGATACAAGCTAACATCATAGCGGATTGCCCAATCCTGACCGAAGCTCACTTACCAGCTGCGCGAGGATTGGGTTATCCGCAGCTTGTAGCTAACATCACAACTGCCAAGTTTTATGATTTGGACTATTCAACAATTTAAGATAACTTGCTGATTCAAGTATTAAAGAGATACGTTTTTTTTAAATCATATATAAAGAGCTTTTTCGTTTTCTTAAACGAATATGTTGCTCTGATTACATTTGCTACTTACAATTTATACTCTATAAATTAGTTTAAACAGCATTCTGGCCGAGACCGACAGCGGTTCAGCCAGAATTCTATTGCAGTGTCTGATGTTATATATATGTACTCGTAAGTATATTGTATTTAAAAATAATATTTCTATGTACAGTTTTGTTCTGTGCACACTCCATTATAATGTGATATAAATATCATCAATTCTGTTAGTACATGTTTGACAGTATGGGGTATTGGATATTCCCATCAACTTATAAATCTATTACATGGAGTGTGTCCAGAACGAAACCTTAAAGCAGTTACAGTATCATTTCTGTCTAGAATATTGTTGTCTATACATGGGTGAAGAGATAAGTTACTGTTGTGCTCTGAACTATTGCATAATGTGTTGTCCTAATATTAAAGCCATATCCAAGAGCATAATTATGTCAAAGAATTTTTATCCAGACATGTTATGTAGGTTGCCTTACAATGCTTTTCTTCACCAAAAAGTTTATGATGTGACTGTTATGACTTTCAGGATAACACTCCTAGTGATATCCCTAACATGTGTGGTGATGAGCATCTGTCTGGTGTGCTACACGCGCCACCACCGGCGAGTCAAGGTGTTCCGAGTGGCCAGCCCTGTCTTCCTCTCCATCACACTTTGTGGCTGCGTCATCATGTACATGGAGGTACATTGACATCATAACCTCTTAGATTGCACTATGTAGAAGCCCCAATTTCTGTTAAGCTAGACTGGAAATACTGCCGAAATGTGGTGTCCGTCGTCCATCGTGTCGGCGTAAATTGCGTATTTTCAGTCTAGCTCCTAATCCAGTTTTGTGCCCATTATAAAACTTAGAAGAGTGTTCTGTACAATATTAGCTATTTAGAGATTAAAAAAATTAAAAAATGAAATGGTTAAAACTTTGTGAAAAATCAGGTCAAAAAATTAAATCTCATTTTTTATTGAAAACATTCTTTTTCTCCAAAAATACAGTTAAAAAGCTCATAAAATGAAGTAATAAATTCCGACCAAGAAACACAAAACTACTTATTCGATAAATAAGTGGACTTTATTTTATAACTCAGGGTTAACTGAGTTTGCCATACGAAACGCTTGAAGTTTTTAGGGTTCCGTACCCAAAGGGAAAAACGGGACCCTATTACTAAGACTTCGATGTCCGTCTGTCTGTCTGTCACCGGGCTGTATCTCATGAACCATGATAGCTAGGCAGCTGAAATTTTCACAGATGATGTATTTCGGTTGCCGCTATAACAACAAATACTAAAAACAAAATAAAATAAATATTTAAGGGGGGCTCCCATACAACAAACCTGAATTTTTAGATGTTTTTCGCTCTATATTAATAATGGTACCAGGTAGATGCTTGAAACTTTCACAGAATATTTAGTTTATATTACCTTCAATAATAAATAATAAAATTAAAATAAAATAAATATTTAAGGGGGGCTCCCATACAGTACGGAACCCTCTGTGCGCGAGTCCGACTCGTACTTGGCCGATTATTCCCAGTATTCACTCCGCGAGTTCTATTCACTCCATTTGACGGTACCTTTATCTTAATTTCAGATGGCAGCCATTTTCCCCGTCCTGGATAGATATTTCTGCATTGCTACAAAATGGACTCGACACATGGGTTTCTGTGTTACATACACAGCTCTACTAATGAAGACATGGAGGTGATTACCTACTAGATTCATAGCTAAAATTAATTTGTAATCTAGTCGAAGTTGTCTATACTTTCATATTCATTTTTGTGTACCGGCAAGTGCATAAGGGGATGGATCTTTTAGAACTGATTGATCACTTTGCATGCAAGCTAAATACAACTACTTTCATATTAGAAACACAAAAAAGATATCATCAGCATCATGTCAGTTGTAGGTCGGTGAGTTTTGGCGAGAACGCGCAAAAATGAGTGTATCCCATCTGGCCCGGTGACTTGGCCCGGCGCCGGGCCACATGGGAAAGAAAAGTTTTATCTGGCCCGGTGATATATTTACCGGGCCAGATGACACAAATCAAGTGCCATCTGGCCCGGTAAGGGGAGAAAAGAGGATAGGCTTTGTAATTTGTGAAATACTAACTACATGCATCGATGAAGGGGATTGAACTTATAAATCAATATACCCACAAAACCGAAAATGTACTCACAATGCGAAGCCTTAGACTACACCAAGCTAACTACAACAAGCTAACTATAATCTAGAACGCCCTAGTTAAACCACATCTTCTATACCTTATCGAGATTTGGGGATGCGCTGCTAAAACGAGAATGTGTAAAGAAACAAAGATTGCAGAACAAAATCATTAAAACCATTTTTAACTACGACTACCTAACTCCAACTAAGAAAATTTATTCAGCAACTAAAATAATGAACATAAAACAACTATACAAATAGGTATAACACATGTATCTTTATTCGAAAAACTTTAACTAAAACTATTCACACTAACAATGTTTACAAAACAAAAAAATGTTGTTAACCGCCGAACTCGCCGAGTGAGCTATATCGTCATTCCAAGACATCGAACAAATTACGACAATGCTCACAACTGAAGGTGCCAGACTTTATAACTCACTACCCTCACAAATAAAAAAATGTTAACTCCCTTCATGCCTTTAAAAAAACCTTAGCCGAATACATCATAGAAGATATATAGTTACTGTTATAACTAAAAAAAAGAAGTGTCAAGTAAGCCTGTATTATGTTATTATATGTTCAATTACTTAGTTAATTTATTTTGATAATAATAGGTACGACTAAAATTGTAAAATATTTTGTAATTATGTTATCATGTAAGTGACAAACTGTTTGTCTTTATGATAATAAATATCTTTAAACCTAAACCTAAATCAAACTGCTTAGTACACAATAATTAGTTTTTATTGTGAATGACGCGATCAATTTCTTTGGACGCGATATCAACTTCTGTCGTAAAACTCAACCTGAAATAGACTTCTTATAAATACCTATATCTTTTTGAATTTGAACATACTAACAATATTTTTAAAATAATAATAATCAACGAAGCCAAAATGCTATGAATCAAACAAAATTATTAATAAGTATTAAATACCTAATATAACATACACACAGTGTACAATATGTTTTTTTTAAAAACAATCAACAGTGTTCATATAAAATCAAACAAAATTATTAACTAGTAGTCCGCCCCGGACTTAGACCTCGCGCAATTATATATTTTCTTTTTCTTTCAATGTGTACTGGTGTCCAGCATGAAGAAGGACAGTGCCGCCTCCTCTTTTTATATATTTAAAGACGACATGTCATTTGAACAACTTTCGTCCACCGTAGCTCCTGAAATCGTTACGTGTTATTTAATCAGTAGTAGCACTACATCAATGAATATTTTTAACAACTCATCATTTAAAAAAAAAAATGTTCAACAAATCAAATATCACTTCACTTACTTAGTTGCGGACGTTGCAGTTCATAAATACCACGTGCACATTACTGACACTTACCTTGCCTTGACAGTTACCTTGACTGATAGTTAAATTCAGTAAATTTTTAAAGCATTTCTTTTTTTCCTACCATTTCGTATTTTTCCAGTGTCCCTCAAGTTTGTAATGATTTAACTTCAAAAAGTATTTAAAGTGGTGTCGAATGTTTTGCTCACAAGAATATTTATTTTATTAAGCCACAAATAAAATTAAAATAACGTTAATAGACTTCATGATTAATAAATAATTCAATTAAATGCAAACCGGGACAAATGGTAAAGTATGAAAAGTCCTATTTCTACTAACCGCTACTTTCAAACCAGTAGTAACATTCAAGAAAATCATACCAATATTTTGCTTACAAATAGTCTTAAAATTAGAAAAAAACTAAATGAGTCTTTTTATTATTAATTATACATTTGACGCATTTTAAATTATTTTAAACTTGTTCCATAAAAAGTACCAAAAACTGATTACCCATTTTAATGTTAAAAAAATCAATTCCGATACTTTCTATATCACAAGGAAATTCAGCAGGAGTCACCTAATGTTGCTATTTTGTTTATGCCTTAGTTGCTTTTTTCACTGCGATCGGTTTAGAACGGCGTTTGAGTTTGGAAGAGCATCCCATACCTGTTTTGTGACCGAATCTAGGAAAGTTGAGTTACAAGGCGTATCCTCTTTTCTCCCCTTACCGGGCCAGATGACACAAGTCAAGTGCCATCTGGCCCGGTAAATATATCACCGGGCCAGATGAAACTTTTCTTTCCCATGTGGCCCGGCGCCGGGCCAAGTCACCGGGCCAGATGGGATACACTCGCAAAAATCATGTTGCCTCATTGTATTATTTTGTTAAACTTGTGTTTTTTATCAGTGATAATTAGTGAAAAATTGTGGTATTTCGTTCATTATGAGCTGATTTACGTGCATGAGTGTAGGCAAATGATTTAATGTGACATATCATTTTGTTCCGTTTTGTTACCAAAACTCCATAGACGCTTCTAGTAAAGTCTCCACTACTTTACTGAAGTATGACTTGGACTATGTTGTGACTTTATTGGACTATTACGTGACTACGACAGTGACTATTTTGAAAAAATATTATCAAAAATGACTAAAACTTAATACTTGACACTGGCAAATACACAACAATGCGACGCTAAAACATAAACGAAGAAGAAGAAGAACAGTCGTTGGTCATCCAGATCTAGAAATAGGACTCCTCTGTAGCTCTCCAATCCACCAACCTGCACTGGCCAGCATGGTGGATATGGCCCAATCACCCTTTCTGGGTAGGCCTACATCCTGCAGTGGACTATTAAAAGGCTGGTACAGTATCTCTCCAAAATGACTAAATGACATCTTGGCTTGTATAGGTTGGTTCTAGGCGGTTGTGATGTTAGCTACAAACTGCAGATAACCCAATTCTGACTGATGCTCTCCTTACAGCGCGAGGATTGGGTTTCGCGTAGCTTATAGCTAATTTCATAGCCGCCAAGATCATTGATTCGGCCTATATCGGGTGTGTAGCCGTGCTATATCGTAGCCATAGCCGTGGTGGTCTAGTGGTAGTGACAACCGCCTTACATCCGTGAGGTCGTGGGTTCAAATCCCGGTCCCGTACCAATGTGTTCTTTACAATTTATGTACGGAATTCCACATCACTGGCTATTCGATGAAGGAAAACATCGTGAGGCAACCTACGTATGTCCGTTGAAGAAATTCGATGGCGTATGTGAATCCACCAAACCGCACTGGGCCAGCGTGGTAGATATGGCTCAATCACCCTTTATGGGTAGGCCTACGTCCTGCAGTGGACTATTTAAAGGCTGGTATATCGCATTTGACTAGATCATTGGTCCATTTTGTTTATGGTCGCAATTTGAAAACATTACGATCCCACTGGTCACTCGTACCGTGTAGTATATGCCCTGCCCACTGCCACTTCAACTTGCTAATCCGTTGGGCGATGTTGGTAAAATTAAATTATCCCAGTCCCGGTTGTTTTAACTGTATACTAAGCGCCACACAAGTCGGCGGATGAGAAGTTAGCCGCAGATGACACTTCGCCGTAATTCGCGAATTATTGCGCATGTGTGCACAAAGAAGATCAAATTGCCTTTTGCGCAGAGTTCTGCGCCTAACTTCCCATCCGCCGACTTGTGTGGCGCGGATTATACAGTCAGAGTTCTGAGGGTGAGTTAAACACTGAACCAGGGCTAGTCACTCGGCCCATTCGAATTTACATAGTTATGGTCGAAACTCGAATCAATCTTAATAGTTTCTCTGAAGCTAGCTACAAGCTGCGCAGAACCCCACCCAACAGGCTTATATAATATTGCTAATGCACAACGTCCCGTTTGCTCCAGACTCCGAAGTTTGAATCTTACTATGAAAGCGTTATCCATCCATCAGCCGCAAGACGTCCACTGCTGGACATAGGCCTTCTCTACGGATTTCCAATAAGGCCGGTTGAAAGCGGCCTGCCTCTAACGCGTTCCTGCGATCTTAATTATATCGTCTGTCCACCTAGTCAGTGGACGTCTTACGCTGCGCTTGCTGGTCCGTGGTTTAGGCCATCAGTTCTTCGAACTATGTGCCTGCCGACTGCCATTTCATCCGCTGGGCTATGTCGGTTACTTTGGTTCGCTATATTCATTCCAGATTCGATCTCGCAGAGAAACTCCGCGAGCATGAAATCGCTAGCGTGCACTTAAATGCTGTGTAAATTCATTGATTAGCAGGAAATAAATAGGTCAATAGTGGTCGAAAGCATTATGTGAAATAATTAGAGACAAGTTTATCGATTTTTGTGTAATAATATGTAGTTTATTGAATCAGGCGTTACTTTGCGGAAGTTCATCTTCAAATTCTTGTTTTGAATAAATATTTAGTGTATTTCCGCTCTGTCGTAGTCATATAAGTTAAGGTTGATTCTTGCGAGTGAGCTCGAAGAGTCAACACGTCCTGAAGATGCCTCGTTTAGAGGCGAAACACGTGTCGAATAGAGTACAGTAAGAATACAGTAAAATTATATTTGTAATTTTAACATATTAATTAAATATTATTTTCAGGTTTACTACATTTTTTAAATAGATTACTAATCACTATTTTTGTTACAGGTTTAATTATTTTTTATTATTTTAAACGGATTAATTAAAAATTTTGTTTCAGGTTCATTCATATTTTGTAAACATACCTAAGCCTAGCTTTTCTAACCTGACCTAACCATAGTCGAACCATGATACAGTTTGATGATTAATTACTAATTTTGTTTGTAATTTAATTTGGATTTTGAATAGTACCCTTAACTTATATGACTACGACAGAGCGGAAATACACTAAATATTTATTCAAAACAAGAATTTTAATAAAATGTAATTAATTAATGAAACAAAATAAGTAGATATACATATAATAAAAGTTTAATGTGCAAATTTTACAATATGTTTATATTAACTTTATTTAATCAAGACCACGATAGAAAAATTAGGATAGACATAGCAATAGATGAAAGTGTAAAGTATTTTATCAAAATAGAAATACCTAGTAAGTAACAATTGAAAATAAGATAGAATCCCCTAATTTTGTTAGGGAATACAATGTAAACATTGAATAACAAAAAAATATTTCTGTTTTTCAGGGTATCGTTAACGTACCGCGTGAAGTCAGCTCACAAGCTGAAGTTAACAGACAAGCAGCTGCTGCAGTGGATGGCGCCCATATTGCTCATCATGCTCGTCTACCTCTGCACGTGGACACTCTCCGCGCCTCCTGATGCTCAAATTGTAAGTTCCTATAATCGCGGAGAGACTAGATTGTCCTTACCTTCGGCACTGTAGCGCAAGGCATGTGCCAGTACCGATGCCGAAGAGAAGGTTCTAGAAATTGGCGCTTTTAAGAATTTTGGTTGTGTGATGTTTTATGTACCTATAGATGACTTGTTTTGATTTTTGTGTTAATTGAATTATTTTATTACTCAGACTGACATTTTGTGCTCAATTCTTAATATTTTAATTTGACTGTATGATAATTTAAATGTTCTTTTTATTTTTACAATTTTACTACTTATTAATTTAATTTTTACTGTACATATTATGTTATTTTTAATGGCCATTATTGACATATTTAATTATTATCGTTGTTATATATGGGCAATAACCTGAAATAAAGTAATTTTAATTTTATATGTAATAGGCATGTTTACTGGGTATAAAAAACATAATTGAAATTAGTCCGTTAGTTAGATTTTAAAAAAATATTAGACACGTATTTATTCTTTTGTCAATCAAACAATTAATGACAAAGATAATCCTTGTCAAATTTGAGAGTGAGAGCTCATGACGTCACTAGCCGGTACCGGTACATTTGTAATAGGTTAGTGACGTCACACTGAACTTTAACGGGATATATATTCATAAATTTTTGTTAAATTGTCAAAAGAAAAAATACGTGTCTAAAATTTTTTGAAAATCTATTTGACAGACTAATTATATTTTTTCAGTAAACAAGCCTATTATATTCCAAGAAGTGATGACTGGGTAAAAAAAAACATTATTGTAATATTTAGTCTGTGAGTCAGATTATTAAAAAATATTAGACATGTATTTTTAATTCTTTTGTTAATCAAACCACTAATGACAAAGTTAAACCTTGTCAAAGTTTGGGAGTGGGGGTCGCGACGTCACGTCTCTCACGAAAGTCTATACATTTGTATAAATCTTCATATTTTTTTGTTTAATTGACAAAAGAAAAAATGTGTCTAATATTTTTAATAATCTATTTGACGGACTTATTACATTTTTTAATTTAATAGGTAAACAAATCATAATTATAATTAGTCTGTCAGTTAGAATATCAAAAAATAATATTGGAGACATATATTTTCTTTTGTCAATCAAACAATAAATTACAAAGATAAACCTTGTCCAAGTTCGGAAGTGGGGGCTCTTGACGTCACTTCTACGTGACAAGTATAGCTATAGTCAAACCGCTAAACTCAGACTTCGCCTGCGCGGTACAGGGGCGCCGGGGGAGACGACACAGGGGACTGAGACAGGCGCGGGCAGCGGGTCCCCGGCGCCCGCACCTGTCTCAGTCCTCTTTGTCGTCTACCCCCGCGCCCCCGTACCCGCGCAGGCGAAGTCTTAGTTTAGCGGTTTGACTATAGTAGTGACGTCACGCGGAACTTTAACGGGCTATATCTCCATATTTTTTTGTTTAATTGACAAAAGAAAATATACACGTCACCTAGGTATACCCTAAATAAGCTAGAAGACTAAAAAATAAAATTGTCTGTCAAAAAATATTAGATACGTATTATTTCTTTTATCAATTCTGATATACCTGTCTTTTTTCTGTTTCAGATTACTGACAATTTAGGGCTAAAATTCAAGCAGTGTACTTACAACTGGTGGGATCACAGTTTAGCTATAGGTAAGATTAACCCTACGCAAGAAATACAATGTATTATGATTAAAGTGTTTTTAGGGTTCCGTATCTCACTTTGTTATCTGTCTGTCCGTGTGTCAACACCTTTTATCTCGAGAATTTTCCTTTAACAATAAGAATTCTGTCACATAATATAGGCCGCGCCGCACAAGTTAGCAGATGTGAAGTTAGCTACAAGCTGCGCAATATCCAATCCTAACTGGAGCTCACATAAAGCCGCACGTTGGTTGGCTATTGCGCAGCTTGTAGCTAACTTCACATCCGCCAACTTGTGTGGCGCGGCCTATACCATAAGTGGAATCAAACATCTTGCCGGTTGTGATGCTACAAGCTGCGGTTAACCCAGTCATCGCGCAGTTGTTAAGTGAGCTTCAGTCAGGATTGGGCTACCGCAGCTTGTAGCTAACTTCACAGCCGCCAAGATACAGGGTGATTTTATTTCCAGTGCACAAACTTTGCATACGGAAAGTATAATAAACAAACAATTAAACCTCTATTTTACTTTCACTCACTTTGGTACAAATATATTGAAATAACTTCAAGAGAAAGTATACAGATAAACGGGGTAATCAATGTCACCCTACGTCTGAATACCTACGGCTGCGTCGCGAGACGTAGGTGTTGTACCTACTAAGAACCGAGGGGGGCGAGTTGTACGCCGCGCCGACTATTTACCTACGGTGAGGGGCCATTGACCGGTAGCACTGACCTTGAGAGAGCTAGCTATACGTTTTAGGTAGTAGTTATTGTCTGGAGTGTAAGGTGCATGCAGTTTAATTATTTTTGGGATAGTTTGACGAAAAATTGATGAATAAAAAGTTGATCTTTTTATGAGCTAAATATGTTCTATTAATGATATCTATTGCACGATAAAAATTTGTGCACTGAATAAAAGATCTTGCTGTATTTGATTCCTTACTTACTATTTGTATGTATAATTCCAGGTGAAATTCTATTCCTGTTATGGGGGGTGCGAGTTTGTTATCGCGTCAGGCATGCGGAGAGCTTGTACAATGAGGCGAGGCTCATCTCCTACGCCATCTATAACATATTCACTGTCAACTCAGTCATGATAGCTTTTCAGTAAGTATAATTATGTTCCAGTAAGTACTAGTTCTAGTTCTTCGAACAAAGACCTCATGATACATCTCTTTAACTGAATCTTCATTATTTTTATTGGAAATAGGTTTGCCTTTGACTACACGCTGCCTGATGTTGAACAGATACGCAGTCTAGGGTGTAATTTGCATACCTAGAAGATATCTACGAGTATTTACTCGGGATTTGAAGACACCTACGTTATACTTTAGCGGGAAGACAGACTCAGGCAAAGCGTTCCACATTCTGGCTATTCGTATGAGGAATGTGGATTCGAAACGCTTAGTACTAACGCGCGGAATGTCCACCATAAAAGGGTGGCGCTCTGGTCGCGTCTGTCTAGCCGCACGATAGAAGAAAGGGGCAGGTGGGACCAGATTTTGCAACTCATGGGCGTACTCACCGAAGTATATCCGATAGAATATAAGCTTAAGTCAGTAGTACCATTGAGGCCTATATCTCGACTCGCTCTTGATCGATTTGGTGCATACTCTCAAATCTTATTAGAACTTAGATACTAAACAATCTTGCCAAATATTATCTAAATCAGCTGATAAATAATGCGATAGAAAATTTCCCCCATTTTGAGAGAAATACCCCCCAATCCAAAATCGCCGACAGCAAAATAAAACCTGTATAGCAAGTTTCTTAGAGATTTGTTGGAAAATGCGACCTATTGACAAAAACCTACATCCAGACAGACGAAAGCAAAATCGTCGTTTAAAAAGAAGACCTTCGCTCCGCTTCAGTCAATTTTATTTTATTCTATTCCTATTATGGGGGTACGAGTTTGTTATCGCGTCCGGCACGTGGAGAGCTTGACAGTGAAGTGAGGCTCATCTATCTCCTACGCCATCTATAACATATTCACTGTCAACTCAGTCACGATAGCTTTCCAGTAAGTATATTTTCCTTATTTTAATATTTGAACACCCATTTGGATTAGGCATATACCTAGTCTTAAGTGCCTAAAGGAAAATAAAAATAGCTCGCACTGGCTTAAAAAGCCCAGTGCGGGTTGGTGGATTCACATACGCCATCGAATTTTCTACGGACGTATGCAGGTTGCCTCATGTTTTCCTTCACCGAAAAGTCAGCGTCGTGAAATTCCATACATAAATTCCAAAGAACATTCCCGTACATAAACTCACTGATACGGGACCGGGATTTGAACCCACGACCTCCTAAGGCGGACCTCTAGACCACCACGGATTTCGGCCAATCGATTTAAATAATGAGAATTACACAGCGATTCATGATAGTGACTAGTGTAGCAAACCCCCATTATTATAAGAATATGGCAGAAAAATGATCTCTTTCTCTTGTCGTCGTCAACCCTAATCAATTGTCGTCTTCAAATGCTACCAAAGTTAATCTAAGAATAGCATAATTTTGAAATAGAGGTCTTGGCAAATTGGTCTTTTGCAAATCAATAAATTTAAAAATCTGTTCTGGACTAGTTACCTATATCTTTTTTTGTGAGCCATAAATAATATGAAATTGCCTAGGATCAAAATGGATTTAGCATTTCACATTCGAAGTCGTAAAATCGATTTTTAACGCCTTTTCTACATTTGAATTAAAGTATAACACAGGTGTTACTCACGCTTAATTTTAGTAGATAACTGCTACTATAGTTTCAATCGCATTTGACGATCTTTCTCAAGATTGGAGTACTAGCACGCGGGCTCGTCTCGTCTCTCATAGCACTGAGCCTTTACTACTGTCGTTTAAATGATATATTTTTATTTTCCAGTTTACTAATTCTGCCAAGAGCGGGGCCTGACGTGAAATATCTACTCGGGTTCATTCGAACGCAGCTGTCGACTACCACAACCGTCGTTCTAGTCTTTGCACCAAAGGTAAAATAAAAACATTAATTTCTAACAAATTTACTGTGTGTGGCATATTTTTGGAAATTGAAAAGTGGCGAGACATCCTCGCACATTCAATTTCAGCGGTCAGGAATAGTAGATTGTATCATATATGGAAGCAAAATAATATTTGACGGCGAGGGCGCTTTTTTGAATCCAGAGCGACGTGAGGGATTTTAGAGTAAAATCCTGAACGTAGCAAGGGATTCAAAGTACGTCGCCCGAGCCAAAAATATATTTTGCGCCCGAGTGGTACGCTCTGCTTTTCACACCTCTATGAGAAAATAAAAGGCGCCTCATATTTTATTGCAATATTATTATTTAATAAATTAATAACTTAAAAAACACTAGTAAAACACGCTTAGTCCATTACGTGACCTTTCTCACAAGTGCAAACACGACTATAATACGATATTCCTTCATGGAATGCCAGTGCCTATCTGCCGGCTTCATCATCAGACCTTGAGACCTAATCGTGGTCAAAGTTCATCACAAGGCTTTTCTAAGAAATCCAAAACAGCTATGATACGATTTTCCATCATGAATTTCCAGTTCATATCTTCCGGCTCCATCATCAGATCAGTTCCATATTATTATATTGTCATCCGAACTACATACAGCTGCCAATTTTCATTACGCTAAGACCCTTGGAAGATGGTTAAATTAGTTACCTTAGATTCCATTACATACACGTCGACCTAATAAAAGCGTGTTAATAAAACGTAGAGTAACAACTAAATTGAAATTAAGTGGTATCTAATAATGAAACAAATGAAAACTTATATTTACAATTTACATTCTTTTCATTCATTTTCTTGGCGCTGAACACTAACATTACAAATACTTCCAAATTCAAAAAGTGCGCGGCAAAGATCATTCTGGCGCACTTATGAGTTCCAAATTCAAAAAGTGCGCGGCAATAGTACATTGTTCACCGAGAGGAGAAAGTGACCGATTACCGTCGAGGGTGTCGTTTGAAAACTGGTCGCTTTAAAACACCCGAGATCGGGAATCGCACTTTCTCTCGAGTGATACATAGTGCTTTATACTACACCTACGAGGAAAATAAAAAACTAAATCTTTACTAATTGAAATTTTTATTGAAATTGTTGCAGTTAGTGAAGCTTAATGTAACACTTGAAAATGGCGCCAATGGCGTCTGCAATTTTCACATATTCTTTTTTCAAATTGTTTGACACCATCCAACACACAGCTATAGTCAAACCGCTAAACTCAGACATCGCCTGCGCGGGTACAAGGGCGCGGGGGTAGACGACAAAGGGGGACTGAGACAGGTGCGGGCGCCGGGGACCCGCTGCCCGCGCCTTTCTCAGTCCCCTGTGTCGTCTCCCCCGGCGCCCCTGTACCGCGCAGGCGATGTCTGAGTTTAACGGTTTGACTATAGTGGCCAGTGTCATTTTGCGAACTTGGAGATAAAAACTCACTGTAAAAACTTTTTGGCTTTTGATATTTAGGTTACCAGCGCATAGTCTTACCCAAAATTAAAAAAGAAAAACCACGTAAGAAATGGATTTTCATACACTTTTCTCTCCCGCTCAGATGCGTTTTCTCCCCGCATATTTGTTCGATATGCAATGACGTACTTTCTACCGTAAATTTGATAAAGTATCAAGGTACTTTCCGAGCAGGTGTAGTATAAAGATTATTCCTGCGCACTTATAAAGTTTCTTATAGAAAACACCAACTTTGGGCGCACTTAAAGGCGAACCAAGTAGTCCTTTTCGAATAGATGTGATGAAAAAGAACTTTTTTATTTAAATTACTGTTCCACCAGACTCCAGGGTCTGTGCTCTTTGTTAAGTTAGTTACATTTGATTGATTGCGACTGTACAGTAGAGATGGGTTAGTTTAAATTTTAGCCTAAGTTTGTAGTTTCGGTGCATTGCGTGAATGCCACGAGCTAACCGGCGACCCGCATGCAGAAAAAAAGAACTTTAAAACGTTATCGATAAGGGCATAAATCATTTTACCAGGTGGTCCGCGTAGTTCGAGGTACGGGCGACACGTGGGACGCGCGCGCGCGCGGTCGCGGCGCCGCCTTACCAGCCTCGTCCTCTCTCAACGGCATCGGCCTCGTGCCCGACGAACCGCCTGACTTGTACCAGGAGAACGAGGAGCTGAAGGTATGACTTACATCAACAACAACTACAACTTGTAAATAACAACTTGTGAAAGCTCACTATCTAAAACCATAATGCTACTTTTTCCCATAGCTACTATTTTGTAACGTGTGTAGGTATAATTATGTAGGTATATGTAGATCTAATTATGTAGGTATATGTATAATTATATGTATTATAACGTATATATGTAAGTATATTTAAATTTTGTATTATATAAGTGTGTTTAGTTTATTATTCATAGGTGTTTTCTTTTGTTAATCTCTAGTTAAGGCCACTATTTTATGTTCTTGTCAGTTCATTTTCGTGCAAGGTTGCCTGGAAGAAATCGCCATGGGTGATAAGGCCGCCAATTTATAATCATATTTGTTTTTTTTTGTCTATATGTGAAAATAATTTTTATTTTTAAATTGTGGTTGTAAATAAAGAGTTTTTGTCTTGTCTTGTCTTGTCTTGTTATATCGTAGTTCGATAGTAGCGTAGTATGAGGTTGTAGTTATTGTAGGATGATCGTTAAATAACAGAGGCTTGGTCCCACTCGGTAGACTTTTATATACGTAGTACGAAGTCAGACGACACGTGAAACGAATTTCGATCGAACATTGGGTGGCGTATATTTCTGACATTGTTTACAGTACGGTTGCTCATCGACGCAGGAAATGCACATAAATTATTAGATATTTATTTATTTGCAAGATCACATACATACAGTTATAATTAGATCACTACATAGTATAAAACAAAGCCGCTTGCCGCTGTCTGTCCCCGTGTATGCTTATATCTTTAAAACTACGCAACGGATTTTTGATGCGGTTTTTTTTTTCATAGATAGTGATTCAAGAGGAAGGTTTATATGTATAATACACCTGTGCGAAGCCAGGGCGGGTCGCTAGTCTTAATATAAGACTAACTAACTCACAGGTACATGTCACCCTGTTTCGCAGGGTATTACTATTTTTGTTTAATACGTCATAAACCGCTTGACGGTCATTTTTCTGCAGTACTCAGTAGTACACACATTCACAAACAGACTTTAATAATTTGCAGGAAGAGGTGCAGAAGCTGGCCGCGCAAATCGAATTCATGAAGATAGTGCAAATGGAGCTCCACAACCGGCACCTGCGGCCGCGGCCCGGCGGGTACTTCACCACCGGCGCGGCCGCCAGCCCGCAACACGCCAACGCGGTCCACATCTCTCAAGTCAGTACCATCGTCAGATCATATAGTCACATACTCATACTCATTTATTTATAACTATATAAGTTACATGTCAAAGAAAAACTAATGTATTCATTGTAAATCACAATAACTAATAATTGATTGAATGAATTAATTAATAACAATAAAAAAGCAATAATTAATAACAATATGTAGTGTCACAACTAAGTCAAATAACAGCAATTAAATTAATTTCGAATACATACAATCACAAACACAAATTAGGTCACTCTACTTTTTGTAGAAAGTCTTGTACCTTATAGAATGCCTGCTCAACAAGCCAAATTTTTTGCTTTATTTTTAAAAGACTGACGTGACGGCGCATCCTTTATAAAATCCGGAAGGTGGTTGTAGACATCTGTCGCCATAATATGAATCTGTTTGGACGTCTTTACAAGCCGATGGGGGGGCACGCGCAGTACGCCTGCGCGCCGTGGCGGCTGAGAGCGCTGCTCGCCTCGGCACGCGTACTCATCCAAGTGGTCTCTAGCGTAGAGGGCCGCCTCTAAGATAACCATCGATGGGAGAGTTAGAATTTTCATTGTCCGGAATATTGGCTTGGCTGATTCATCTTCCGGCACTCTCTTTATGGCTCTGACAGCTCTCTTCTGCAGCCTAAACGCCCGTTCCCATTCAGCCGATCGTCCCCAAAACTCAACGCCGTACTGAAGGAGAGAGTGCACAGAAGCGAAATAACAATTCCGAACCATGCTCGCCGGAAGCATTGATGCTAGCCGCCACAGCGCAAAACACGCACGACCAAATTTAAGGCACAGTCTATCTATATGACACTCCCAAGTGAGAGCGCTGTCCAGATGGAAACCTAAGAAGACTGTGTCCTTCACCAGCTCAATTTTGTCATTCCCGACTCCTACACTGAGGGGCTTCCCAATGCGTCCCGACAGGTCAAAGTGAAGAAAATGTGTTTTGTTTATATTTAAAATCAGCCCATTGATTTGAAACCAATAAATTAACTAACTCGCGACTCTGTTTAATTTTTCCTCTAGTAACTTTTCAGTTGGAGCAGTTACTATGGCAGCCACGTCGTCGGCGTACATGAGTATATACGCATTTTTAATGTTGTCAGGAAGATCGTTGAGAAGGAGGGAAAACGGTATATTAGAGAGCGACGATCCTTGAGCAACTCCTATCACGGTTGTTAGTGGCAGCGATTTTACCGTGCCTCCCTCCCCAACGACCACCTGGCAACGACCTGTCATAAACTCCGATAGTAGTTGCAACTCGCTATGTTCTACACCATGCTTTTTGAATTTGGCAACGAGCACGCTGTGATCAGCGACGTCAAACGCTTTGGATAAGTCACAAAACATTACAGCGACTTGTTGGCCACCCTCCCGTGCGTCCAAGACTCTACGAATTAACTCTCGAGTGAGGGAGGTAGTTGAATGACCTTTACGATAGGCATATTGTCGGTCTGATAAAGACGAGCACTCTGTCAAGAACTCAGTGAGCCGTGCGCTAAGGCCGTATTCAAATATCTTAGCGACCGCCGGAATTATCGAAACCGGCCTATAACTATTAATATCCTCTTGGTTTCCTTTCCCTTTATACAGAGGAGATACTTTGACGTATTTTAATGCAGACGGGTCACCACAACCTGGTACTTCACCTAAGGCAGAACAACAACGCGGTCCACATCTCGCAAGTCATTACTATCGTCAGATCATATAGTCACAACCTGGTACTTCACCTAAGGCAGAACAACAACGCGGTTCACATCTCGTAAGTCAGTACCATCGTCAGATCTTATAGTCACAACGCGGCCAGCGGGTCTTCACTGTCCACATTTCGCATATGTCATAACCGCTATGGCTTACCTGTCTGCGCCAACTGATAAACCGCACTCGCGGTAATCATTTCACGGTACAGAGTGTCAAGTGGGAGTTTTACAAATCAAATTGAATTACTTTTACGCCGCGTTGACCGAGCGCGCCGAGCACATTGACACTCTTGACTAAGCTAATCACAGACGTTGCCGCGATCGTTTCGATCGATTGTGTTCGATCGGTTTGGGGCTCGTTATATTACCGTAAATAAAACTCAGTTTCCCGTACGTGACACAAGATGGCGCTGTGGCATTTCCATAGAAATCATATCAAACGTTACGCGATCGAGCAGGTTTCGAACATTGTTAAAATCTGCCACTCGGTCCTCAGCTTTTGACAGCGCTACGTTGCATAATATTGATCTGAGACGCTTTTATGCCGTGAACGTGAGGGAACGCGATCCACGTTCTAGGGACTACTTGAATCAGAACTGTAGTCCGGCAATCTCGTGCGCGACCGTCTCTCGGGATGAGAGATGGTGGCGGGGACGAGGTAGCAGCCGCAGATGCACGCGTTTCCCTTCTCCGCTACCCGCTGACATCTTGGCTACCTCATCCCCGCCACCGTCTGTCATCCCGCGGGACGGTCGCGCACGAGATTATACGGACTATAGTGATAAGTTCTCACGCTATGCAACATGGAAACGCTGCCAGTTCTATTTGAGCTCGTTTTGGACGCAGGGGTGCCGAGCGCAGAGCCCAGTTAGACTTATATACCTGCAAAATTGTAATTTGACAATAATTATTCAATTAATATGTTGTATATTGCAGGAGAGCACGTCGTGGCCGGGGCCGGTGTGACTGGTGGCGCTGAGCGGCGCCGGGTGGCGCTGGCCGGGCCCGGCGGGCCGCCACGTGGTCACCGTCGACCCGCGCCCGCCCGCCTTCGTATAACTTACCTTGTGTTGCTGCGACTTCATGGTGGACTTTATTTTGCTGGGACGCTCGTGCCGCTCGCCTGTGACGGACTTTGTTTACTGATGATCGTGTCTCTTATACGAAGCGCCACACAAGTCGGCGGATGGGAAGTTATGCGTAGAACGCTGCGCAAAAGCCGAAATATAGGTATACGTGGGAGCCAGAGAGACTCGCGCCGGGGCACACCCACCCTCCAACCTGATGCCTCCCGCGCGCTACCTAAGCCCGTGCTCACCACTACGCCACGCGGCGTCGGCGTTGTGCACACATGCGCAATAATATGCTAATCACGGCGAAATGTCATCTACAGCTAACTTCTCATCCGCCGACTGTGACGGCCTTTATTTGGTCTAGTGTCGGTAGTACCATTGATTTGTACTATTAAGACCCAAGTTCACCAACGCTTGATTTAATTAAACGTATGATTACTGTATTTAGACAACGATCAAACTCGGGTTTTAGACCCTAGTTCACCAACATATGTTTAATTTATCAACCGTTGGTTAAATCTTAAACAGCTTTTAACGAAATTTTGCTGTTCAGCAAGCAAAACCGTTGGTTAAATACAGTTATCACACGTTTGACTTAAACAAGCGTTGGTGAACTCGAGGCTAATAGTCTCATTGAGTTCTATAACTTTAATGAAGATATCAACAAAAAATTTACAAATGTCGGTGTACACTATATTCTGCTCGTTTCATTTTTCTTAGAATTAGCTAAGTCATCATTCATTGCAATAAGCTCAATATTTTTGGATTCACGTTTTGATGTGTTAAAAAAAAACCTTATAGGTACTGGCGACGTATAACACATATTTATACGTCGTAGTTGTAATATCACTAGGGGGAGAGATGTGGCAGAAGACATACTTTTAATGAAATGTTATTAACATACAAACACGCCTATGATAGCTCGAAAAGTGGTCATGACTATATTTAATTCGATTTTTTTTACCTTATGTGTTTTAACTTTCTCATAAGCAGTCAAAACTGGTACCATAAGAAAAATAATTTAATTATAAAATTATTCATATTATAAGCTTGCCTGCAAGAGGCCGTTCAGGAAATATTTTTAATTCAATAAAAAATTACCATAAACACTTTCCAATATGCAAGCTATCATTGGAGGGTATGTAAATAAATAAAAAATAAATATTCAGGACATCTTACACACGGTCTCTGACCCCAAACTAAGCAAAGCTTGTGATATGGCTGCCAGAGACTGATATATTACACATACATTCTTTTTAAATACATATATGGATTCTAGGTTAGTATTAGTAACACCCAGACACAGAGCAAACACCTATGTTCATCACAAAAATGCTTGCCCTGGGTGGGGATCGAACCCACGCCTCTTTGATCCAGGAGTCAGGGTCACTAACCACTGGGCCACTAAGGCAGTAAAAAAATCGGCCAAGTGCGAGTCGCACTCGCGTACGAAGGGTTCCGTACCGTGTTGGAACCCCCTTAGCACAGCCCGGACACTCCGCGATTTTTCATACAAAATCTGCTGTCTTACGCACACCTACACAGTACTTACTCACAGACAACACACTTACGCACGGTCGCTACACGCGCATTTGTGTGCGGAACGTCTATGGCTGTCAGCGATCACCACAACGTGACGACATGCCGCGTGAGTGAGACAGTTGCGTACTTAATTTGCAAAAATGAATATTAATCTAGTGCTTAAAAAAGTATAACAATTACTTAATTTGGAAGCATTTTAACAAAAAGAAACCGATCTACTTCTTTTGTAAGATAATATCAAGAGGAAGTTACCAAATAATGTAAAATAAGTTCCTATTATTTATCCTTAGGGGAACATTAAAATTTCTTGTTTTGTTACGTATCATTGATATTCAACCATACACAGTACAAGTGTTCCCTATTGTCACAGTCTAGGTAGTTTTTATTAGAAAATCCACCGGCCAGTGCAGCCCGCGCGCAGAGTACACGATGCGGTACGTAGCGCGGGGTGGAAGTGAGGAAGACTCAAACGGGTGGGGGGTAACGAGTGGCCGTTCTATACGTAGTATTATTATATATTCTTTGCCCTTAGCCCCTTTTCTCTTGCCGTTACTAATATCGAGCAAAAAAACTCCTGAAAAATCACGTTTGTTGTATGGGACAAATATTAAATTAAAATTTTAAAATTTATTAAAATATTTGTATTGTTCTGTTTTTAGTATTTGTTGTTATAGCGGCAACAGGAATACATCATCTGTGAAAATTTCAGCTGTCTAGCTATCACGGTTCATATGATACAGCCTGGTGACAGACAGACAGACGGACATCGGAGTCTTAATAATAGGGTCCCGTTTTTACCCTTTGGGTACGGAACCCTAAAAATATAATATGTCTCATCTGGTTATCACATCAGTGAAAGTCGATCTTCACAAACACATCGTACAAACAAATAATGGTACTACTGACACTATTATTTATTACAAAGAAAAAGCTTGGTATAACTCCTTGCTTCCATATCCACCACGCTGGCCCGTTGCGGGTTGCGGGGTCCTTTGTGTGAGAAACTTAATATCCAATTTTAATTACTTCCATGTATAAGATTTAAGTTAACAAATACGGGTAATTTGATCTAATACGGCAGGCAAATGTGAAATGAGTGAATCGAAGGACAATTATGTTTAGTTTAGTGAATTAAAAATTTAATTATTACAGATAATCTTTCTTATTTCTAAACGTTTTAATAAATATAAGGAGTAAAATAACTCTTTGAAATTTAAGGAGATAAATATTTGTGTATGATCATGATTATCTTATCTTCAATGGCGGACAAAACTAGGACTACTGCACTCAAATAGAGAAAGCCTCAAAAACTAAAAGAAAAATAGAGTAAAGAGTCTAAAATATAGTCATTTATCGAGCGTTTATAAGTAAGGAAGTATAAACCTGTAAATGAATAAATCATTTACTAGTAAATTCTAATCAATGCATTTTGTTACTAAATTGAGTTTTGAACTGCATAAGAAAAAAGTAATGCAATTTAGTACAAAGTGTATTTATTTGTCTTTACCTATAAGTAAACGATATTTGTTGTGTAATTGTGTTACTGTTTAATATGTGTATTTGTACTCAATTAGTTAGTTATAGTTTAAATTCTATTGACTTAGTTAAAAATATTCTTTAGTTAGACTAAAGATTCTGCTTGTTATACTTAGTTTAACTAAAAAAATATAGTACGGTAAAGTACATAGATGTAGTTTGAAAATAAGACTTAACAGTGTACCTCTTATAGTGATAGATATTGAAGCTTGTGTGCTTAGTGAGACTTAGGCCCGATTATAAAGGCGCCATCGTAAATTTAATAGCAACGTAAATAGTGTTCTCTCTATCGAATGCCTAAAGTAAAAAAGAAACAGAAATATTCTAAATTGCTATTATAATTACGATGGCGCCTTCAGAATTGGGCCTTTAATTAAGGTGGAAACGTGACGCCTTATTTTAACATGATTTTGACTCGCTAAAGCTTCTCTGCTATAGGCCGAATCATACATGTCGGCGTATGTAAAGTTAGCTACAAGCTGCGCAATATCCAATCCTGACTGAAGCTCACATATAGCTGCGCGTTGATTGGGTTTCGCGCAGCTTGTAGCTAACTTCACATCCGCCGAGTATGTTTCGGCCTATACAGTGTATTGTTTTTTACAGCATAATATAGTTTTTGGATAGAATCCAAAAACCAACATCATGAACATCATCAACATCATTTATCAGCAATCTGGGTAGCGCGATCCTGCGGTCCGGATGCAAGCCGCTACCAACCGGTCTTATTGGAGATCTAGGGAGACCTATGTCCAGTAGTGGACGTCCTATGGCTGAAACGAACGAACGGACGAATCTGGATAGAACAAGTTATTTTTTTATTTCTATACGATACCTATTTATTGTAAGACATTTATTTTGTTGTAATGGTAAATTTAAAGAAAACGTACAATCAAAAATTTGCTCTTACATTTTGATAGGTTTGAATAATTTTGTGAAAAAAAGAAACAATAAAAAAAACAAGTTTTGGCTGGAATTTCCTATATTAGCCAAAGGACGTGCACTGCTGAACGTACGATGTGCTGGCCTCCCTATAAATCGCTTATAAGACCGATCGGAACCGGCTTGCATCCAAAGCGATCCTACTGTCCTTCACGGGTAGCATGGCAAAGGGACAAATTGTCTTTCCACCATTATATCCCCTCGAAGAGGAAATAAAGTATGGATTGACAATGATAAACGACATTAAAAGTGAATAAAATGGTATTCTCTCTTTGCCGTGCTACCCGTGCTGATGAGGTCATTTCTCCACCTTGTGGGTTGGACGTCTTACGCTGCTCTTGCCGATACGTGGTCTCCACTAGAATTTGTTTAGCGAGTCTTAGTTTTGTAAAAATTAGGCTCTGGGTTAAAAACCTTAACAGTCCAGTGTCATATCTGTGTTCGTATAAATATAGAGAGAATGCTACATTCCACTATTAAATGTGCTGTTAGACATGATAAGATACGTAATTAAGATGTTATTTTAACTCTTATTCGGAAATGCTTGTAAAACCATTATATGTAATAATAATTTTAGGGCAGCCATTATGCTAGCGGATTGTTTTTTTTTTTTTTTTTAAGATATAAGATTGCATGTGTAATATTTTAAAAATATTATTGGAGAAATTTGCGGAATCAAATTCAAAAATTCAATTCAAAAAATTGTTTGTTTCAAAAGTATAAACAAAACTGTTGACTTATTTACCGCTTGAAACAAGACCTATTTGTACAAGTATTTATCATCTAAAAACACTACAATTCTTTGGGTATCTACCAATCATAAAATCATACTATGTGTTAGCGAAATAGCTGCCGTAAAAACAAGTGTATGGCGTAAAAAGTGAGACTATAAAGCCATGTATTCACTGAGTAACAATTGTTTATAAACTCTGTATCAGAAACAAAATCTACGTGTTTCCGAAACAAAAAATAATGTTTCAGAGACAGTTATTTTGTTTCTGTAAAAACTACCGTGTGGAACATGGAAACAAATTGTTTCCTGGAAACATCTACTTGATGTTTCAGAAACGGTGTATCCGAAACATTGTTGCTCAGTGGAATACATGGCTTAAAAGAGATCTAATGTTAAGTATTTATGCATAAGATGTTTAGTATTAAGTACATCACAATGATTCCATTGATCATGCTAGTCTCCATACGATAGATATTAATTGTAGGTGAAATAAATTGATATTTTTTGTGAAGTTTAATATGTATTTTTATCTCTAAAGGACACACCGTGTTCGTATTAGAGCAGACAATAAAAAATATGCAAAATGCACTAAACAATTTTATTGGATGATTAGATTATAAATTTGTCTGAAAAATTATTACAATTAGAATATGTGCAAAAAGAGAACCGTCGTGGTGTTACGGTGAACTAACAATAAGATTTTAATCAGCAGCCAAGGTACCGACTATACTTGGTAGACGCGAGTACTGTGAAAACCGAATTGGTGTCTACCAAGTATCAAACACTTTTATCTGTACTAGCAATGACAGAGCAGTGTTGTCAACGTAACAAAATTAGTAAAAAGATGGTAAAAAGGCACACAGGCGACCTCACCTACGACGCTTCTCTTTTTGCACAAACTATACCTAACAAAAAAAGTATTACTTATTAAATTGTTATTTTAAGTATGTTAGGACATTATGCAACTTTATAATAATTTAGAAGTAACAAAATGTAAATATGAATCGAAATGAAGCATAAATTCTAAATTATTGTACATAAACTTATTAGGTTACATTTAATTTTGTTTTCTTTATCTGTGATAAAATACAGTATTTATCAATTATTAATGTTGTGCAATATGAAGAGTATTTGCGAAATCTCTTTAAAAATAGTTTTATTATAAAATCTGTTATTCAGTAATATTATATGTACCTAGATTGTAGATTAGTGCCATAATAAAATTGTATCATTAAAATTCAAAGATGTCTAAAAATATGGATTTTAGATGTGTTATATAATAAAATGAAATTATTACAAGCTTGTAAAATCCGAGATACCTATATAATAGGAAAATTATTTGTCTATGTACAGACAAAGAAGATTAATACTAAAGGTCTAAGCTAAGCAATAAAAGCAAAAGTAAACTCTAATTTCAGAATAATAACTGATTTACTTTGTAACCTTTCCAGGCCGTCCTTTGGTCTGAATATTTTTTAATACTGTCATGAAATCCATAATTTTAATATCTTTGACACCAAAAATCACAAATAGTCAAAGAATCATGTATCTTGTAAAACAACCTTAGAATAGGAATGCATTAAAATAATTATATTATCTAATTCATATTTCTTAATTTATATATTTACTCTTTTGTCTAAATTATTCGAGTCTATGCTGGTAGCTGTATCTTATTTTGGTTTTAATGCTAGTTGACTTTAACTAAAATATTTGGGTTCAAACTTAATAATAACTGTCTCTATTTTTAAAGTAAGTAAGTACAGAATGTAAACCTTTAAACATTCCATTTATAAGGAACTCAACATGGGCTAAAGCCTTGGGTACAAGTCGTGTCGAAAAAGAACGCTAGAGCTTCAAACTGCGCACAAGGAAACTTAACTCCTATTGCACAGGTAATACGAGTAATCTAATTCGAGGTGGGGGCGATAAGTCCTGCACTGATGTCGCGCATGGGGTGTTTTGTGCATTTCCTCCTCCAGCTTCTACCCGTGCCAGCACAGCTCCTTAAAGTAACGGAGCGTGGCTCTGGGCCGCTGGCATAACTGCTCCAGTAGCTCAAATTGTGAATTAGATGATGGCGATGTGGATGACCAAGCTGATGATAGTAGTACACAGCTTTAATTGCATCAAGGAGATTGAACTCCTATTTCATATGCAATAGGAGTTAAATTTCCTTGTGTGCAGTTTGAAGCTCCAGTGTTCTATTTACGTGACACAACATATAGAAAATCAGGATTGGAGAAGACATAATATACGTTAAAACATAATATGTATAATGTCCCTGACCTGAGATCTCCTATCTAGTGTTTTTTCACAAACTAACTTTTGCTTGATGCAGACAATGCAAAGGAATTAGATTTTTGTTCCATCTGATTTTTAACCGACTTCCAAAAAGGAGGAGGTTCTTTGTTCGTATGTATGTATTTTTTTTGTATATGTTCATCGATAATTCCGCCAACTGAATCTAAAGATTATTTTTTAGTTCAAAAGGGTATAACTCCCGAGGTGGTCCCATTTAAATTTTACAGAAATCGGCTGAGCCGTTTTTGAAAAATCAACAATGTAAACAACTCGAGCGAAATATTCGAATTTTGTACACGATGGAAGGCGGTTTTGCCTTTTGCGAAAAATAATTAGGTATGTGAAAAATGTTAGATAAAATCTCTGGTCATGTTGATATTATTATGTGCTATCATCATAAAATCTTTAAAACTTATAATACTCAATCAGCGGTCAGTTATTAGTTCATTGTAGTTATCTTCTAACTTATTTATTCACTCAATTCTAAGTTTTACTCATTAAATGTTTAGAATTGTAAAATATAAATGTGATACCAAATAGATGTTGTTACTTGGTATGTATAAGATTGTTGTTTTTACTTTTAGAATCATTTTGAAACTGACATTCAAGTTCTATGTGCCAATACAATTTTGAAAATGTATTTTTGAATTGAATATTGCTATCGAGTTATCCAGTTTTGTACAATGTTTTCCATAGTTATGAAACAATAAGTTTTATAGGAGATATAAAATTAAGATCGGTGTTTTTAATATAGAATTGGTGTAATAATAATAAGTATTGTTATCCTCTGATACTTTATTATAGGTGAGATGTCTGTAAAAGTTCTGTTTTTACAATAAAATAAAAATGATTGTTGAAATTGGTTTTATTCATTTACATGAACCTTCTTGCAAATAGCCAGTATCATAATACTACACAGTATATCACCTATGAATATTTAATGATAATTTTATGGTATTTTAACCGACTTCCAGAATGGAGGTTCTCTGTTCGTCTGTATGTATTATTATGATTTTTTGTGTATGTTCATCAATATTATCGCCAATGATTGTGACCCGAATAAAAAATATTTTTTGTTTGAATGTGTATACCTACTCCCGAGGTGGTCCCATTTAAATTTTATCAAAATCAGCAAGCCATCAATGCAATGAAGTGTCAACAATTTTCCACCAGAAAACTTACAAACAAATGGCTTCGAGAAAAGTATGCTATGGCCATGCTTTTTTGCTTCACTTGATTGGAATATACAGATAAAATATAGCTGTTTTTACCAGCTTGTTTACTAAAATGATTATTTGGAACTAATATTTAACAATGGTAAATTCTGATCAGAAATGAGTTACACTAATGAGGTACTTATCAGAAGGTCACTGTTCATAATAATATCTATTGAGACATTTGAAATACCAATTTTCTGTAAACTACATCTAAAATTATGTAGTTTTCAGAAAATTTAATGATTCTATTAAAGTACTTTTCACACTAGGTTTATCTGACATGGCTAAACGGTTAAAACAACCAGGGCCTACAATTTAACGTGTCATCCGAGCCACGGTAGCGCGGAGGCCTTCAGGCGGCCTAAAAACTCTGACACCAGGGCTAGCCACCCGGCCTATATGAACTTACTTACTTACTAGGTTTATCTCATATCTTTTATCCTTTTTTTTTGTCCTGCAGTTGTGGCAAACGGCAAACATTTTTTCATTTCATTATCTCAACATCTTCAAACAAATTGTTCCGACATTACAAATTATGTTGTAATTGATAAAATACAACATTAAATAACTATTTCAGTGCATAAACTGATTATATTTCATACTGCATATTATAAAAGCTTTTCCTAAGCGATGAGTTTTCTTATATTTTATTTGTAAAGTAAACAAATGAATATGCAAACATGATCTAATCAAACCCTAAACTGTTATTCTTCCTTGAAATGTTAGCACTCGCACATAAGAACATAGTATCATTCAGCATTCCTTTAATGTTGCTCTCACTGTTTAATAAGTCAAACACTTCCATGTCTTTTTTTGCTGTCTCACACACTTTTTCAACTGCTGACAACTCTTCTGCCTCTGCGGTTAATAAAGCTTCCATTAGAGCTCCTCTTTCAACCCGTTTCCTTAGTGAAGCTACTTCCTCTTTTAGGTTTTGATATTCAGCGTCTGAAGTCTGCTTTAACTGGCATTCATCGCCAGGAAGCACAACGTTCGCAGGCACTTTCATGATCTGTTCAATTTCTTCATCAATCACTTTCAGCGACGGCTCAGCTCTCTCACAATACAATCTGATCAATTTATTACAAGAGCGCGTCATAGTCTCTTTATCCGTATCATTTAGCTGCAAGGATTCTTGTAAAGATGATTCTAATTCTTTCACACCATTTATTATTTTTTGTTCGACCATTTCTCTCAAAGCTATTTTGAAGCGCTGTGTTCCGAAACCAAAGTGCTGGGTCTCGTATTCTTCCTCTGTGCCACCAGTCCATTCTTCTGTTTTAATCATGATTACCTATTACGATTTTACAATTTTTGGAAAACAAATAACCAACAAACAACCCAAAAACGTTTGTTTTGAAATTGTGATTTCATTTGAATTGAATGAACCTCAGAATGAACGA
The DNA here is from genome assembly GCA_964007245.1 of Hypomecis atomaria. Taxonomy (NCBI): domain Eukaryota; kingdom Metazoa; phylum Arthropoda; class Insecta; order Lepidoptera; family Geometridae; genus Hypomecis; species Hypomecis atomaria. Next base: position 8,358,561 of record OZ023299.1, read on the forward strand.
TTTTACCTTTGACGTTTTTATGACTTTGACTAGTTTGACGGTTGAAATCATGGATGTATAATGCAGGTACCAGACGGGCGCTGGTAGAAAATGAGTAAAATCTCTCATATAGGTACATTCTTATTTTGTTAGAGCCAACCGCAAAATCGGATCGTGGGCGGTTCCAACCTTTTCCTCGCCAATTCATACTAATATTATAAGCCCGAAAATGTTATTGTTCGTTTTTTTGTTTGATCACAGAGAAATTTTGGTCAATCGAGAAAATCTCAAAGAGTTGCGTTGATTTAAAATGGCACGCGTTAGGAAGAGACCTGAAAAATATCTCGATTCGGTTCCCAATACTCATTTAACAGTTTTGACAGCAGCTTGGAAAATTTTCCATGCAATTTTGTGGTTGAAAATTATCTTAAGTGACAACAGCATTATAAATCTGTCATTTACATATCAAGATCTGTGAGTCAAGCAATACAAAAATTTCACAGTGACAACCTCAGAGCGATTAAGAATTGCCATCTGAGAATAGAATCAGAATCAGAAATGTTTATTGCATAAAACCGGTACAAAGATGTTATAAATATTCTGGTACCCTCATAGGGAGTGCAATATTTAAGTTCACATTAATACATGTAGGTACAATAAAATAAGGTTTTTACTATTTGTAAATAGAAGAAGCCGGCCAAGAAGCTATTCAGGGCCAAGAACCTGCTCCTAGGATTTATAAGCGGAGCTTGGTTCATATAACTTTAGCTCCAAATAAAGTTGTTTCTCCATTTAATTATATGGATGGTACTGATATTGAAATTCATTATCAGTAGGTAGTTCCATCAGACTATCATGGAACTAGTGTCAACTCAAAATTAACACTAGTTCCATTATTTTGAGATCTATTTGAAAAGGAACTAGTGTTGTAAATTTTTAACAGTAGTTCCATCATGGAACTGTTTATCAAAATATCGAGGGGATCCTTTGAAGTACCAAAAAATACAGACATGCGACATATTGAAAATTAGTTCAAATGGTGGTTGCACGGCACATTGAACTAAATGCTGGTAGGGTCGATCAGTTTTCAAGTGGAGATCACGTAGTACCAGCAAGCGTAGCGTAGAACGGCCACCCACTTGATGGACTGATGACCTCACTAAGACAGCAGGATCGCGCTGGATGCCATTGCCAACAGGTCTTATTGGAGATCTATATAATAGGCCTTTTTAAATGTCCTAGAGCTTTGTTGTTGCACTAATAATCACCCGATTTCGATATTATTGACAAGATCGATCGTATTTTTCAAATCCTAACAAGATTTGCAAGTATGAATCGATCAAGAGCGAGTTGAGATTGAGATATAAGTTTATACGAAGTCAGTCAATCAGATGCGAGGACAGAACTACTACTGATTAAGTGACCAACCCCGAAATCGTTACAAATGCGTTGTCTTTTCAAAAACTATGGACTCTTGACAAAATGAATGGAAGAGCTGAATGTATTCGCGTTTTCGAACTTACTATTATTAAATTATGTTTGAGTTAAACTCTTTTACTTTATTTGTGTGGTGTAACTGCAGAAGAAAGGGTGTAACCATCGACTTGTAATTTTTTCAGTTTTAGGCAAGTTTTAGGTGGGTTACACTTACACCGTTACACCCAAAGACCTACCTTGTAGTTATAACTCGTATGAGGATTAAAGTGTAACTCTGACATTATTTTATTCTGACGGTATAACTCATTCATTCGCTCAACTCGCTATAGCTCATTCTGTTCATTCAACTCACCTTCATTTTCTTTCATTCATTCAGTTCAGTTCGTGTTGTAGAGGCGTTGTGATTGCGTCGTGTCGATATCGACGTCCGCGGCATTATCACAACAATAACATAACCTCCTCTCGCTGTTATCGCGTAAACTTTCACTCGCAACTTGCTTGCTGCGATCCTTCACGATTGCCTACGAACCTTGGACCCAAGTAGGCTCCGAGTCGAGTAAAAAAAATTTGTGCCAACTTTTTAGCAACAGTGACCGCGTGTGCAGTGTTTCGAAGTTGTATTGTTTCAGTGTGTTAAGTTAATATTTGTGTGTTTGTCCTAAACTTGTTGCTTTGAACTGCGCCTGTGAGGTAAGTCAGTTTATCGTTAATTTCTTTGCCATTTTCTGTTATTTTATTCTAATACAAACAGCTCAGTGAGTACCTATGCCTACTTCAACAATACCGTTATCATTCCTATAGTAGATAGGTAGGTATAATAGTAGATATGATATTTTCTCATCATTTTATTGTGGGTACCTACCACAGACAGCAATATGTAGGTACCTATCTTATCGATAAATAGTAATACACCTACCTACCTACCTCCTAATCTCTGTTGGATAATGGCACATTGTTTCCTGATTGTGTTTTGGTTCAGATGAGATAATGGAATGACGTCGGTAGATCTGGCTACATAATTATATAGGTACCTACGCAGGTAGGTGTTTTAGACACTGCCTTGTTTTGTCCAGTTTCGTATTCGGTACCCAAACCATCGCAGATTGTAGAGATCCTGATGATAAATAATTTTAAAAATTACGCAACCCACATGCCTAGATACCTACATTCGTAACATAACATGCGAAAAATGTGTTATTTCGTACCTTCCTAGGTACCTACGATAAATACGGTATATATACCCACCAATATCCAACTCTTTCTACAACTTCTTCAAATCCCGAGTAAATCCTAGGTTCCTTATGGCTTTAGTTATTGTTCCGAGGTAGGTAGGTATCTATCTTCTAAGTAAGCGTGCTACCTACATCTTAGACCGCGTATCACACAGGGTGTGGTCAAACTCAAAAGAAAGATACCTACCTAGGTAGGTACCTACCTATTTGGTAGTGGACTCAGGATTTTTACAGAACACAGGAAAAGGCTCGGACGTGTATTTGTAGCCGCTGATTTACGGCCACCTACCGTAGGTAGGCACGCGCCTAGCTACCAACTTTCGGATCTGTCGGGACTTTACATAGAATAGTAGGTAGGTAGGTATGTTACTTGCCTACTTTTGTCCTGTGACGGGGGCAGATTTATATTCATGAAATTCGTGATCCCAGAAGTAGCAGTTCCTAAAAAGTATCTATGGATGACCGCTCCGCCCAATTAACAAAAAACCCACCATAAAAAAAAAACTTACGCTGCTACATTTCGCAGACGAAACTCCCGAAGCACAGAAAAGAGTTTGGAGTGCTAGGTATAGGCCGCGTCACACAAGTTGGCGGAAATGAAGTTAGCTACAAGCTGCGCAATATCCAATCAACGCGCGGCTTTGTGTGGATTTCAGTCAGGATTAGATATTGTGCAGCTTGTAGGTAGTTGACTTCATTTCCGCCAACTTGTGTGACGCGGCCTATAGTTCGTCATTTGGCCCTGATGCTGGGGCAATAGAATACGGCATCGGTATCCCCTGCCTACGCCTACGATAGCCTACTACTATAAGAGCCTACTAAAGCCTCTGGGATCGTGAATGGTTATGGAGCATCCACACTCTCCACGAGGCTACACGAGCACCGCAGCTGTAGCTAACTTCACATCCTTAACTTGTATATAAAACGGCTAGTTAGCTACGGCTGCGGTGCTCGTGTCGCCTCGTGGAGAGTGCAGATGCACTTTTAGAGATAGAGCTCATGCCATTCACTCAAACTGGAAGCACCGGTGCGCTCCCTGGAGATCCCGGAGCTCCCAAGAAAAGCACAAAGGCTAGGCTAGTTTTAGTAGGTACAATCCCACATAACCCGGCTGCACCCCAAAGCAGTCGAGTATCTTTCAAAGATTTCCCCTTCGTAAAAAAAGGTAGTGTGTCAGTAAAATACTGACGGAAATGAAATAATTTTACTGACAGACTTCCTAGCTTTCCTTCCGGGTTCTCTGTGCTTCGGGAGTTTCGTCTGCGAATCACACACGTCTTTAAAAAAATTCAAGAGTTATCTAGTACTTACATAGGTACCTAGGTACTTGAAATCACCTATGAGATTCTAGGTAGACTACCTAACATGAGTGAGTAGACAAGCCCGTAAGGATATTGCCGCGACAAACACGGCCGTTGTTTACAGAAAGAGCCACAAAATGATACCTGCTTAAGTACTGTAACCAGTTAGGCATATACCTACGTGGGTAGGTATTTAGGTCTTGAAAGATTGGGGTGACATCGCAACCGGTTGCGATCGCAGTCATTGTACCTACGAGTCGTACGAGTAAACGCTCGGAATGAAACAAGTAAGATGCCAGAAGAGCTTGATTCCACGGGTCGGAAGTAGTTCTATTCTACTGTAAGCCTAGGAATCAGTTTTTTCAACTTTTTTGGCAATTACAATTATGTATAGTCCGAATCATACAACGTGGCGGTTGTGATGTAAAGCAAGCTACAGATAGCCCAATCCTAGCTCAAGCTCACGTAACAGCTTAGGAGGAGGAGAATTGTTATCCGCAGCTTGTAGGTAACATCACACCCGCCAAGCTGTATGTCTCCTTACATCCTTACTGGGAGGGCTTATCAATCGTCACGTGTCGTTATAATAATTAAATAAGGACAATAAATAAATAATTTTTGCATATTTCAAGAATCACGTATATATTTTCCGAGCTTCTATCGAAAAATTATTTAAGTAGTAGGTACTTACTCTAAAATAAATCTATGTGCTTACAGTTAAGTACATAATAAGAAAAGTAATTCATCACTACGCGTGCCCTTTAAAAATCTTAGACTAAGAAATTGATTGAATAATCTTATTCGATTTAGGTGTATGCCGAATCAAACAAGTCGGCGGATGTGAAGTTAGCTACAAGCTGCGCAATATCCAATCCTGACTGAAGCTCACGTAAAGCTTCGCGTTGATTGGGTTTCGCGCAGCTTATAACATGACATCCGCCGACTTGTATGATTCGGCATATACGCAATCAAAATAAAAAAAAAACATAGTCAACTTTCATCGTACGCACAGTTCTGACATTGTAGAGTTCACGTTCAAGGATCATTCGGATTAGATTTGGATCTTAACGCACTCGTGCCACAGAATAGGCATATTACCATTTGCTCCTACATCAAATACAAATACCTACTTTTATCTGTTCGCCAACGTACAGGGTGTACAGGCCTCAGAAGAATGACAAGTAACAGAAGTATTGCTAAATTTAACTCTAATAAAAACCACGTTACAGCTGTCTTATTCATATCTGGTTATACAGCATACGCGAAAGTGATTGGAACAAAAAAAACGCAATGTCTGTCGCATACGTATAAATCACCAGTTGGAAGGTCAAAATAGTTAAAATTTGGTTCCACTTGGTCTCAAAATTTCATAAATAAAATGGGACGAAGTGATGTATATATCTCTTGCTTAGTAAGGTTTCTATTACTTTAGGTCAAATTTTCGATCACCGTCAAACGAACTGTTGGTGAAAGGACTTCGTATCGTCACGTCGCGACCTCTATAAAATAAAATTCTGTAAGCTACAATGCGCCAAACTGCCTCTAACACACAACACAAAGATGTTAAGAATAATTAATTAAGAAAAATTCAAATCCCATGCGTCATTTGCGTCTCAAAATGAATGACTGACTGAAACTGATGCGGCATAAGTTAAAATACCTCCTCGAAATCTTTACAGTCATACCTATTATCCCGCATCTTCAGTGCCTCAGCCGTAGGATGCTTCCCGTATTAATTTCCAAATGGTTTTGTTTTTTATGTCGTATAGTTCTCTACTGATTTCTTTGCAGGCAGTATTCTTGAAATCATTTTGTAATTTTTTCTCTTTTTTCTAATTTTAGGTTTCTCGCAGTAATTGGTGATTTGGTACCTCTAAAAAAAAGTGGGTTTAAATCTCGGTCCCGTACCACTGAGTTCTTGGAATTTATGTACGGAATTTAACACCACTGGCTTTTCGGTGAAAGAAAACATCGTAAGGCAACCTGCATACGTTCGTAGAAGGAATTCAATGTCGTATGTGAATCCACCAACTCGCACTGGGCCAGCGTGGTGGATTTGGCCCAATCGCCATTCGTGGATAGGCCGATATGCTTGGAAATCAATGCCGGTATTCTACAGTAGGTACCTATACGGTCATTACGGCTAAGGAAATTCCGTAGATATTGAATTCTTCAAAGCTCTGGTAAGTAGTTCGAGTGTTCAGATACCACCCTGTATGTGGCAAGACTGGAACATCCCAACAGGTGCTCGTTATTGCCTGTGCAGATGACACGAGACGAAACGTCTTTTCTCATTTTAACTATAGGTATTTCGACGCTGTCTGGGTGCTATACCCTGTCTACATGTTCGTCTGTTTATTTACGACAAGATTATTTTAACGTCTACTGTGAGAAATAGGCAGGTATTTAGGTATTACTTTTGATGCTCGTTGTATTTATCTTTCGATGCATTTGCCAGCTGTGCAGTGTGGTACGAGGTGTTGAAGTATGTTAAATTTTAGTTAGGACCATTCAAACAAACACACACACTGACATACAAATTGACATAATTTATCTCAAATTACTTAATCGTTTTCATGTTTGACATTTTACTTGAAATTTTGTGAATTTACAAATTATTTTACTATGGAAGTTTACGTGGTTTTCACACATTTTAAACGATATTAAACGGGACTCACTCACGTGTTCGTATAGTCATAACACGACTATAGTTTCGATCGCGTTCGGCGACCTTTCTCAAGTTGGCGAGTGCTAACACGCGGAGCCGTCTCGCAATGCACTGAGTGAATAGAGTGCATTGCGAGACGGCTCCGCGTGTTAGCACTCACCAACTTGAGAAAGGTCGCCGAACGCGATCGAAACTATAGTCGTGTTATGACTATACGAACACGTGAGTGAGTCCCGTTTAATATCGTTTAAAATTTACAAATTATTTTCTATATATTCAATAGCGAGAATGCCTAGGCCCCAAGATACGGGTGCTTTATTGTACCCAGTTTGGGGAATAGTGACTGCATAAACATTGTATAATTTGTATCTTGTGACAATAAATTATTTTGAATTTAAACTCTTAAGTGTGGAGATACGGGGTTCGGGGGTCCTAAGTCTGAGCGACTTTGAATATGGGCTTGAACTTGAAACCGTAGGGGGTATAGTATAGGCCGGATCAAACTTGGCGGCTGTGATGTTAGAGTCAGGCTGCGGATAACCCAAGCCTGACTGAAGCTCACTTAACAGCTGCGCGAAGATTGGGTTTCGCCCAATTTGTAGCTAATTTCACGACCGCCAAGAGGTTTGATTCAGCCAAAAACTGGCACTGAAAAAAAATCCCAGATAGGTAAATTATTTTTTCTTAGTAAGTACCTACCAGGAGAATGGTTTTATCTATAGACTAGCCATCCGCCCCGGCTTTGCACAGGTGTATTATACATACACATATAAACCTTCCTCTTGAAACACTCCATCTATTAAAAAAAACCACATCAAAATCCGTTGCGTTGTTTTAAAGATATAAGCATACATGGGGACAGACAGCGGGAAGCGACTTTGTTTAATACTATGTACCTAGTGATGTACTTAGATTCATGATGATACATACGTCTAAAAACTATGTAAAATGTTCAAAGATTTTGTCAGTCGGCCCGAAGATACAACCGAAAAACAACTCTCAATTTTTAAGGCAACAGGTAAAAACTTATTTACTTCTAACTTGCTGTCGTAATCATACCGGTTCTTTGGGCTTATCTTGCTCACAGTGAGTAGGTGATTAGTCACGCCTACTTATCGTCCAATTCTGAAGGCTTGACTTGACAATTACAGCCTGCAATGTTAAAGTAATTGCGATCCTTTCTGATGGATTGCTGTGATGAAAATCGACCTAATATTATATTTTTATAAAGAAACTTCTGTCTTTAGGATCGCTGATTCAGAGGCTCTGGGTTCGAATCTCAGTTGAACTAAGTTTGTATTTTTAGGTAATTCTGTTATCTTCATACGGCGAAAAAAAAAATAGTGACGGCACGTTTTCTTATGCATCTTTACAATGTTTTTCTAAAGGGCTAAGGGTATTTTTTACAATTAACTCTGAAGACTGACTTGGCGGTTGGGACAGATGCATGGAAACAACAATATTTTCAGGTACCTACTGTTAAATATATATCTTTCTTTAATTTGTTAAGAAACCTTCACAATGGAAAATTACAATCACAAAACTAAACACTCAATTGAGATTCTTATCCCCGGGAGTCTATAAATAATAAATCAAATGGAGCATGTCAAAAGTACAAAGTGAAACAATAAACCAATGATTTCAAGGATATGGAGTTTTTATAACATATCTAACAAGACTGCGCCGAAATGTTAGAACTAAATCGACAAATCGGGTCTTTGATCGCGGTATTAAAACTCCCGTAAACAAATATAAATGATTAACCCACTATATAACATGCTTATGATGATGATGATTTCCAGGCAGTTTTCGGCAACGGCGACTGCATATCTTCTAAGGTTACTTGATGGGTCCTCACATGACTGAAATAACCAATTTTAGCTGTGAAAGTTCGAGAACAGGTGCTACATGTGAGGATACCATCAACGTAATTGTAAAGTATGTTTGCAGGCGGCATCGAGCTATATGTACGAGTAGTAATATTTCCTCAAAGGCAGGCGATCTGTTTTTAAGTTGTTCTCTTTTCGCATCTAGATCGCGCCTAACATGCTTAAATGCTTAATGTAACTAATGAGCTCCACAGCACGCTATGAAAAAATGTCGGAACATTTCAGTTCAGCACATTTAACTCAACATCGGAGCTTGTATTGTCACAGTTCTACTAACCCACTCGTTTACGTTCGTTCGCGGTTTATTTGTGGTGCTGACATCATACGTTCGACGTCCTATTTCCAATAGCCCACAATAGTACCTACACGTCTTGGCCGAAAATCGCTTCATTTTATATGCAAGTTGCAGTGACGCGTAGTCAGTATGTTAGCAAGTAAGAATATTTAAATTTAAACGTTATGGCACGTTGGTTACATCTTACTAGACTGCTATTGGATGTTTTTTATGGATATATGGATGCATTGGATGTTTTGTACATAATATTATGTGTGTGCGGTATGATTTTGTGTTCTTTAAGTGTCTCTACACTTGACTAATTTTAATTACGCGCCTACGTCCCGTATTGTTTTCCCGTGATGAGGTCTAGAAATGTTTGAAAATTCATTATTCATATACAGGGTTATTTCTAATCAATTAGCATCTTTTTAGGGCCTTATTCTGTACACCAAAACTACAACTGTAACTGTAACTTGTAACAACTTTTGTTGTGCGACTTTTACCGAAAGTAAAAAAAAAATCAGCTGTTCCATACATTTTGTCGCAGGTGAACGATATTTTTCTATGGGGCATCAACTTTTTTTTTGAGAATTAAAAAAGTCGTAGAACAATAGTTGTTAGTTTTGATGTACAGAATAAGGAAATATCCCTAAAAGGATGCTAATTGATTAGGAATAACCCTGTATAATGAGTTCACATATGTACCTATTTACACAAAACACAGCCACACTTCATCAAGTGCGACGTGCCCTCGGCAAAAGGCATTCACCATCAGACAACTTAAAAACGATAATTAAATAAAGAAACAAACCAACTTAGATAAAGGGAATTATGTAGATAAAGAAATTAGAATACAAAAACAACAACCCCATTTTAAATCCTTTTAATCCGCGGATTATGAAGGGTCCAAAACATGCAAATGCGTCATTAAAGTCCCAGTTGGACATAATTATCCCATTTCCCTCGTAGTTCAAGGGAGTTTTGTAAAGGATCCACAATATTGTGTAGCTTATGATCGAGTGTTGTCCCGAATTCCCTCTGAAAAAGGGATCTGTATTGATAAAATAATGGAATCTCAACTCCAGTTATTAGAAGACAAAAACCATTTTCTTGGAGCGTAACAAAGGAATCTAGTTATTTGAACTGGCTACTGTTTGCTTCGATAAATACACGTGTGTCATTTTTTAGTTTGGATATGGACACTTTTGCCTAAAACTCTACATTTGTTCATGCCTTGATAGGTATTACGAATACGTGACAGTGTAAAATGTGTAATGGTTTTAAGTGAAACATGTAGAACCCATCAGATATTGGCAAAACCAATCAAGTGACCTCAAACTTTAAAGTTACCAGTAAACAAATACAAATACAACAGGCAGTATGTGGTCAAACACAAACCTATTCAGAATTTAAAAAAAAAAACATTTTAATGTCATTGTCCACCTCCTCCTAACTCTATCATCAGTCCAAGAATATTATCTCTGTACCTTCAGTGGCCTGTGGATCTTCCAATTAATTTATATGTAGCAGTAGTAGTTTTATTTTATTTCTGCCCGACAAAAGCTGAAATTATCATAATGTCACGGAAACATAATGCGTGTGCAACAATCGGTTTTAGTTTGTGTTGAAAGATTTGGGACAAAGATCAACAATCAAAATACCGAGTCAACTTGAATAGAACCGATTAAAAACAACCGCTAAAAGCTTACAAGTCAACAACAAGCATAACTGCTAATAGCTCACTAGTCAACATCTTCAAATTAATAGCCTTCGCAAAATGTCATTTTCAGCGACCTTAATTAAGTGTTTTTCCACGAGTGGCGTATATTTGGAACGCCGATGACGGAAGAACACGTAGGAAGTGAACACAAAGGGCGGTTTCAGACTAGCGTTTTATACGCGCGTATGGAAGCGCATGTAGGCGCGTATAGGTGCGCCTTTTGGTACACGCGCAACTCCTACGAGCGTTGAGCGCGCGCCGCGAGAGAATTCTTGTTGATACTGACTCGACACCACGACCGGTTCGAGCGAACACGCTGAAATATGTCCGTATACGCGATTACGGTTTTATAAAGCGCATAATGTAGCTCGCGTGTAAGCTGAAACGACCGTACAAGCGCAGAAAAGACGCTAATCTAAAACTGCTCTTAGAGCAGTGTACTCGGTTTATAGCTAGTCATAACCCACCACCGAGTGGAGCGTTTGATTGTGTTGGGGGCGGGCTTCAGTTAACTGCCTTTGTGACAGAAAGTAATCAAACTGATACCCACCTGATAGTTGGCTCTACAGTGAATGGCTGGAATGTTTAGAGAAATTGCTTATTTTGAATTGTAACGTTGTTTTGGTACCATCTCGATGGCATTGGTAAATCAATGGATTTGACAGTTGAAATGTTTGCACTTTTATGCAGCGGACAATGCATTGTAGAGATAGAGGTATCTTAGCACATTTCTCATTAATAAGACCTGACTTGAGTTTGACTCCAAGTTAGTACGCACTTTGTCTTGAAGATATACTTGTGCGTAGATATTCCTAATTGCTGTAAATAACCGTCGTAGGTAGGTATATCTGACAAACTAAAGACACTTAACTAACAACCAATGACATATGATATGTTTTTATCCGAATCTTATAACCAGCTATTTGGCCATCGAGGTGGTCTTTTTGTAATGAAAATAGGTCTAAAAAATAACAAGGAAGACAAAACAAAAGCAGCAAAGGCATCAATTGAATTGAATGTGATCGTAAGTAGAGCGGTTGCTGCCCATCGTTCGAGGTTCGAAATAAATACACATATATTTTTCCATAGCAACATTCATATTAAAGGCATTGCAAAATCTTTGAAACCGAATCGTCTTAATTTCCATTCTCTTGTATAATTGTTCGCTCAAGAGGCCTCAAAACGATCAATATTTTGCCAATTAAAAGCCTAATGGGCATTCGAACCTTCTACCTAAAGGCCGTTCCCAAAAACCAGTTATGCTTATTTACCTTGTTCAAACCAGTGCCTGTGACAGTGCTACCTATATAATTAAACTGATGTCAACGTCCAATATAAACCAAAGAACCTACGAGATAGATCAAGCGATTCAAAGAAAACAAATCAGTATAGACCGAATCATAATCGAATCGAATCGAAGTCTTAACACCTCGGCTAACAACTTCTATTCGGTCTTAACACCATTAACAACTTAATACACACAAAGGCCGAATCATACAAGTCGGCAGATGTGAAGTTAGCTACAAGCTGCGCAATATGAATATCCAATCAACGCGCAGCTTTTTGTAAGATTCAGTCAGGATCGGATATTGCGCAGCTTGTAGCTAATTTCACATCCGCCGACTTGTATGATTCGGCCTATATATGTGTGTATTAAGTTCTTATATGCCGGGTGGCTAGCCCTGGTGTCAGAGTTTTAAGCAGCCTGCGGGCTTAGCATAAGGACCATAAAATTATACTATCGACGTGTCAGAACGTGACAGAGTTATGATGAAGCATATATCTGTCACCTTTGCACACGACGATAAACTCTTGTCGTGGTCTTGTATGCTAAGCACACTGAACGCTTCTGACATGGTTTAACGGTAACCAACTAAAACAACCGAGACTTACAATTTAACGTGTCATCCGAAGCACGGTAGCGCTCAGTTGTAAATGCCACTCGCAGTCACCTATCCGCAGACTGACCGTACCGAACGTTGCTTAACTTTGATGATCCGCTGACAAACTCCCAGTCAGGGCCAGTCAAACTACGCCATGAGCGCTGAGTACATGTGTATATTTTAAGCTTTGTACAGATTATTTATTACGCAACATGCAAAGCAACTCATACTTATCTTCAGCCACAACATCGCTTTCAGTGACCCACTAATGAACGATAAAGTGGACTGTAGGAAAAAGACAAAATGAATTTGCTGAAAATTTGGATGTAAACATGAAAATTTGAGAGAATGAGGTAGACTGTAGAAAAAAGACAAAATGAATTTATTGAAAATTTGGAAGAAAACACTAAGTGAGAGATTGAGGGCGCACTACCCGGCCAGGAGCTGTGGTGATGCTTTCGTGGGTGGTGGCCCACCGGGCCCGGTCCTGGCGTGGGCAGCCCAAGGGGCAAGTCAGCTCCTATTGTGCTTGGCTTGTCGCTAGCGCGAGCAGGCGTACGCCTCACACTTCTCCACAAGATGTTTGTTTTCGGTGAGAGGAAGTAAAAGGAAGCATTGGTGGGGGCACTTGCAGAAGTTAATTAATAAAAAATTTAGTTAAACGTTCAAAACTTGGGAGGCCCGTTCAGACATGTTGTCCGTTTTTACCGACTTCCAAAAAGGAGGCCAGAACAACCAGACGATTCGGATAAAATTTAAAACGTATGATCTACCAAACAAAAAAAGAATTATCGAAATACTCTCTAAAAAGTTATGCGTGGTTACACATAAAAATATAATAGGTATATGCGTTGCCGTAACCTCCTCCGTTTTTTCATCGGCTAAAAATAACAATAATGTAAAAATTACTACATCGATTCGATGTATTCGAATTCTGTACACGGTGGAAGGAGGCTTCGTTGATTCGCCCCGCGGACCGAACAGCTTGTGGGGCGAAACCACGAAAGAGCCGGCTATATGCCATTTTTTGGCAAAAAATAATTATAAGTACTGGTCCGTTTTATCGGTGACGCTTTTTTTCATCGATGGTGTATGGAGTTATATGAGCGACTTCACACACAGTAAGTATTCTGATTCAGTTTTCTGTTACATTTATTAGTATCCGATAAATCGGAGTCCAGTGTGAACCGGGGCTGAGACGGTGGCCAATTGTAGTCCCATTATGTATGAAAAAAAAGCACTTTAACAAGTGCGCAGTGGGCGTATACTGCGTAGTCTGCTCGCGAACATTAAAACGTAAGGTACAATAGGCATGATGACTAAAAAAAATATAATTAGTCTGTCAGATAGACTAGCAAAAAATATTAGACACGTATTTTTTATTTGGTTAATTAAACAAACATTTATGAAGATACAGCCCGTCAAAGTTCCGCGTGACGTCACAAGTGCCATACAAATGTGTACTTGTTTAGACTTCTGTAAGAGAGGTGACGTCACGACCCCCACTCCCAAACTTTGACGATGTTTATCTTTGTCATCTGTAGTTTGATTGACAAAAGAAAAAATACGTGGCGAATATTTTGTGATAATAGATTATCACAAAACTCAAGGTAGTCCTTGAGTTAGATTATCACTAAATATTCGTTTCGTATCATATTATTGATTTTTTTCACCCAGTCATCATGCCTATTGCACGTCATGTGACCAATGTTGCATTGCCTGTTAAAGGCCAAATCATACAACTCGGCGGATGTGAAGTTAGCTACGAGTACAAGCTGCGAAAACCCAATCAACGCGAAGCTATAAGTACCTATGTGAGTTTCAGTCAAGATTGGAGATAACGCAGCTTGTAGCTAACTTCACATCCGCCGACTTGTATGATTCGGCCTATTATACCTTTCGTATTGTGTTGCAAAATATACTTAGGTATAACATACAGAGCTTAAAACTTACCGTCGTCAAATCGTTTTAATTCAACTTTTACGTTTTTAGGGTTCCCTATCCAAATAATCGGCCAAGTACGAGTCGGACTCGCGCACGGAGGGTACCGTACTGTATGGGAGCCCCCCTTAAATATTTATTTTATTTTAATTTTATTATTTATTATTGAAGGGAATATAAAACTAAATATTCTGTGAAAATTTCAAGCACCTACCTGGTACCATTATTAATATAGAGCGAAAAACGTCTATAAATTCAGGTTTGTTGTATGGGTGCCCCCCTTAAATATTTATTTTATTTTGTTTTAAGTATTTGTTGTTATAGCGGCAACCGAAATACATCATCTGTGAAAATTTCAGCTGCCTAGCTATCATGGTTCATGAGATACAGCCCGGTGACAAACGGTCAACTGGTCATAGGAATTCTGTAATGAAACGACGCAGCCCTATCGAGCTTCGGCTCATTTGATTCGTCTTGGCAAGTACTTACTTGTTCAAAAAAAAGTTTTTTTTTTTAGTTTTTTTTTTTTTAAATATAATAAGTACTTGTTTTAAGTGTGTGTTTATGGCATTGTAGTTCCCAGACTTTATTATACTTTTTATAGTCCACTGTTGAACATAGACCTACGCACAAAGGGTGATTGGGCAATATCCTAATCCACCACGTTGGCCCAATGCAGGTTGGTAGTACATCACCATTGAATTTCTTGTACGGATGTCAGGTTTCCTCATGATATTTTCCCCACTGAAAAGCCTGTGACGTGAAAATCTGGACATACATTCCAAAGAACTTCTTCGTACGCTATCGGAATTTGAACCTACAACCTCAAATTTACAAAGCGAGTATTTTCCCATTAGCTAGGTAACACCGCGTTTCCGAAACGCTAATATTTGTAAGTAATACAGTTTTACGATGTCTTTTTTAAAGGCCTTAACCTTGTAATAATAAATTACTAAGTTTAAGTATATAGGTACGAGTATTTGTTCTGTTCTGTTCCAAGCTTTCAAGTTAAAGTGATGTTGAGTTTGAGTTAGCTCTCAAGTTTGTACCAAGCATCGGTTGAGTAATTGGGTTAAGCCTGTATGAAGTGTTTTCTCTGTGTGTAATGTAATTGGTCCAATTTTGTAATACTGGTAATAAACCTAATTTATGAAGCGAACGTTTGTCAAAATATGAGTTAAATTTAGGTTCAATGTCTACTTCAACTTCAATTATTTATCATTGCAAAAGCATTTTGTTTGTTCTTATTTTACAAAGCAAGAAAACAATGTCTAAACTGATATTGTCCAATTGTAATTAATTTTTTAAAGGTTTAGGCAACAGTAGTTTTGTTTGTTTTACGTATCAAGCTTTCTTTGCATCAGCAAAATAGATAAGAGTACACAAATCGGTTTACAATCTAAGAAGTTTGCGTGACGTGAAATAATCAGAGATAATCCCTGTTTTTGATACACAGATGGTTGATAAAACTTATCTGCCCGTGAAACAGGGAAACTATCATACTTGCAGATTAGAACGCGGAAACTATCCAATATACCTACAGCGAGGACTTAGTATACTTTTGTATAGTAAATGGGAACTTTATCGTTCTCGTATGGCTCCATACGTTTATGTTAGTTCTTTCTCGTTTGCAGGAGCGCTGTATAAAAATGTATGGAGCTGGAGTTACTGTTTAGTAAAATAAAAATGTACTGTTATCATTCTTGTATGGCTCCAAAATGTTTCTTCAAGAAGCGCTGTAAAAAATGTATATAAAGGCGCACGGAAACTACTCTAGTTACTAGAGTTTCTGTTTAGTAAATGGAAACTGTTACAGTTCTTGTGTCCATACATTTATATAAGTCCATCCTAGTCTCTGCCACAGGCGCACAAAAATAGTTTTATTTTATTTATTTACAGGTCAACAGCACAAAAATATAATTAAACTTAATTATACAGATAAATATAAACATCCAATAACAGGCCTAATCCTAAAATTATTTATGAAAAGAAAAGAAAAAATCAAGCCGGTTCTACCACATCTAAGTACATACCTACTTAATGTTTACAAATATGTATAATAAACAGCATCATTACATATTATAAATATCACTTAAAAACTTAATAAATCGGCTGTGAGAATTAATATTTCATATTTATTAAGTAAACAAGCGACCCGCCCCGGCTTTGCACAGGTGTATTATACTTATAAACCTTCCTCTTGAATCTCTCTATATATTTAAAAACGCATCAAAATCCATTGCGTAGTTTTAAATATATAATTATACATACATAGGGACAGACAGACAGATATATTGAGCTACATGGAAACTATAATGTTGTCTATGCCGAATCAAACTACTCGGCGGTTGTGATGTTAGCTTTAGCTGCGCATAAAACAATCCTGACTGACACGATGCTCACTGCGCGAAGTTGGATTTCATGCAGCTTGTGACTTACATCACTGCCGCCCAGAAGTTTATCGGCCTATGGTTACTGTTTACGTATAATCTCGTACTAGGCCATCTGTACTGCGATCTTGTAAGCCAATCCTTATCTCCGGGTCAGTTGCCTCGCTTATCTCTTTATCGGTGAAGCGTGTAAATATAGGGACCTTGATACCCGAATGCGTAGTCTTGTGCACGAGTAAATTACACCGGATTGGGGAGGGTAATTAAATTATCTACTTGAAGATTATTTAAATCTAAGCTTATTAAAAGCAACAGCTCCTACGCAAAAATTAGGCTGGAGTCGGGTACACAAAAATGACGAATGAAGGCCGAAACTACAAGTAAGTTGCGAAACGCAATACTTCGCGCAACTGTTAAGTGAGCTTCAGTCAGGTATGGATTTAGCTCAGCTTGTAGCTAACATCACAGCCGCCAAGATGCTTGATTCAGCCTCCTAATTTCTCCAAAGTGAAGTGCAGATTTGGGACGAAGGACAGATCATTGTAGATGGTGGTCTTTCGATATGCATAGATGCCATATTACTTAGTGAAAAACAAAATACAATCTTGTTCCAGAAGAGTTATTGTTATGTTCTTCTATAAACATATGCCGCCTTACCACAAAATATTTAATCACGCTTTAAGCACTGTTTTACCGTACAATTTGTACTGTTAAACATTGTCTAAGCCGTGCGTAAAACTTTTGTGGTAAGACGGATGTATGATCGAAAAGGCTCTGCTCGGTTCCGCGTATCTCTGCCCCGCTTTGTGGACCCGGTACCGGCTGTGTTGTTTGAGCTCATCGACATGGCATTATTTTAGCTAAATGGATGTTTGAGGCGATGGCTACAAATCTTGGGGTGCTCCCTCCCCAAGATTTGTAGCCTCGCCATAAATATAGCGACTTTTTGACCGACGAAACGGAGGAGGTACTCAATTCGACGCAGTATTTTTATGTATAAACACGCATAACTTTTTACATAGTGGTCCGATTTTGATAATTCTTTTTTTATTGGAAATAGTATACTTCGAAATTAGTCCTATTTAAATTTTATCGAAATAGGCTGAGCTATTTGAGATAAATCAACAATAATGTGAAAAATGCAACATCGATCCGTGCGAAATATTCGCGAATTCTGCACACGGTTGAAGTACACGGTACACAACACGCTGTATGCAAGCCTTTAATCCGTTCCTCTTAGAAAACTATACCAATTACAATTTTCACTCAGGACATCTCTGATTGTGTGAAGACCATGCAGCGTTAAACTTCGTAGGCACAGGGGATTGAAATGACGAATCACAAATATTATGTATATATTGTAAAATTAACGTATTGTTTATTTTTAAAAAATACCATTGTAAATGTAATGTTTATTTAAAAAAAAAACAGGTACGCATTTTGAATATTTCTAAATTGTCGATCAAAAACCGAATTTGAAAGTTTTGATTACGTAGACGAGGTCACGTTTTGAAAGTGGGTTAAATAATTGCCTAGACATAGTTTTGGACCTGTCGAAATGCAGAAAATGCTGACGTATTTTGAATGACCGATTGAGCAATGTTTTGTTTCATCAAGCAATAGTCCTTCATTAGCTCCTTCATCCGTAACAAACATTCAAGCCGTTTTAAAATAACTTCCGGGTTATTTCGCTAGCGCAGAATGAAAATTTAAATTCTACAACGATGAGTTCTATTAAATGTTAGAAACGTAGCTATAAATCAAAGTGTTGGAAAACATCTGCGAGGACAGGTATGTTCAACTGGCGACGATCAAAACTGGGTTGTTTGTGGTCATATTCGTCATAGTTATTCGGTCGCATGCTGTTTTGGCTATTTTGCGATACCGAAAATGTTGAAAGGAAAATATCAATTGATGCCGTATTTTTCCTGTAGGTAATTACATCAGCTAGGGATCTCTATGGCCTCGTACTGGTCGAAAATAATCGTCTCTTTCTTTTGTTTTTTTTTTAAACTAAAATTCAACTCCAGTAGTAATTCTCCCGACAAGCTAAGAAAGAGACATTTTCAAGCCAAACACCGAACTTTTGTTACGTGAAAGGCCTTTGAACCGTTCTTGTAGTTTTAGTCTATTAGTGACAAACAAAAATCTATAAAAACAAATAACTTTTCCTTATAATTCTAGAGTATATACTTAAAGCCATTGTCAGTTTTCGTTTTCCAAACTTCCATCCATCCATCCATCAGCCGAAAGACGTCCACTGCTGGACATAGGCCTCCCCTATGGTTGTCCAATAAGGCCGGTTGGAAGCGGCCTGCATTTCCAAACTTCATTTTACAGTAACTCTCCGTCTTTAGCGAACTCCGTACAATTCGAACATAAACATCAAGGACAAGGTAAGTAATCTTATCGGTCGTACAGTTGTTTCCCACTTCCAACACGTGGTGTTAGGGTTACCAAAGCCAAAACTAAAATCTTGTTATTCTTAAGCCTATTTAATACAAGGCCGCGACGCGCGACGTTGACATTTGTGGCATACCAGAGTAAGAAAACTTATGTTTAGAGACTTAACAACTGTGTTACGATTTGGTTATTTTAATTACTCCATACCTTTTGTTGTTCATTTCACTTTTGTTCATTGTTCTTTTTATTGACTGCACTGCAAAACACAAAATTCGTAATAACGGTAGAGTTTACTAAACACATAATTATATGGCCCTAATTAAATTCTCCCATTTAGTTGTTTTCCAAATATTTCCGAAATATATAGAATACCTGAAAACCGACATAAAAACATATCTGGCAACCCTACGTAGGTAGAGCAGACCGATACTGAAACAGTACGTCACCGAGTTCGCATAATACCACCTATAGCTAAATATCTGAGTGTCGCAATAATTATCGTAATTAGCGATACTTTGCGATTGTAGTTTATCTAAGTTATCTCAGAATGTAATAATACAAAGAGATGATTGCGCAACTGAGTTACTATTTCTATTGTGTTTATTTGTGCTTGTATGGACTCTTAATACTTACGTTTAGTCGATGTATATTTTTTCCAAAATTTAAATACAGGTTTATCTGCTTGCACTGTTGGAACAAGCATGTCAGCGGGGCTCACCGGTTGGCCAGGTCGAAGTTCAAGGAATGGGTGTTGTGCGGCAGGCCGAAATCAGGCCTTATGTATCGAGAAATGTCTGATAGCAGACGAGCATTCAAATCTAAATTAAAATGGTGCCAAAGTCATCAAGATCAGATCAGAATGGACGCTCTTGCTGTAAAGCATTCCAAGGGAGATTTTCGAGGCTTTTGGAAACTAACAGAAAAAGAAAATGCACGACCTGGCCTTCCGGTGAGCGTCGATGGTGTGAACGGCCCCAAAGAGATAGCAAATGTCTTCAAAAGTCATTTTTCTGTCGAATCTCCTCTGGGTCCGGCGGCGCAGATGATCGATGTTAATACGAGTATGATTGGGCAAGAAGTGGGGACTGCTTTTCTAGCAAGAGACGTGAAGAATGTCATAAAATCCATCTCCAAAGGCAAATCCCCTGGACACGATGGACTCAGCATCGAGCACCTGCAGCACGCTGGGACGCATGTTTACAGAGTGTTAGCAATGTTCTTCTCGCTGTGCGTGAGTCACTCATACTTGCCTAATGATTTCATGAAGACCGTGGTAGTGCCTGTGGTGAAGAATAAGACTGGTGACCTTGCCGACAAGAGTAACTACAGGCCTATATCTCTTGCTACGGTTATCGCGAAAGTGTTTGATGGTTTGCTTAACACACAGTTAAATAAACATGTAGCTTTGCACGATAACCAGTTCGGGTTCCGTCCCCGGCTATCAACAGAAAGTGCTATTCTGTGTCTGAAGCATACCGTCAAATACTACACAAAGCGTAAAACTCCGGTATATGCTTGCTTTCTCGACTTGTCCAAAGCTTTTGACTTGGTGTCGTATGAACTGTTGTGGAAGAAACTCCGAGACATTGGATTACCCCAAGAACTTATCAGAATGTTCCAGTTTTGGTATGCGCATCAGTTAAACAGCGTTAGGTGGGCGGGCGTCATGTCGGATTCGTATCGCCTTGAGTGCGGGGTGAGGCAGGGCGGTTTAACCTCTCCGACCCTGTTTAACCTTTATGTGAATGGTCTGATTGTGGCGCTCAGCAGTCAGCATGTCGGCTGTCACATCGACGGCGTTTGTGTCAACAATTTGAGTTACGCCGATGATATGGTGCTGTTGAGTGCCTCCGTTTGTGGCTTAAGGAGGTTAATTCAGATCTGCGAGGAGTACGCATGTAGTCACGGTTTACTGTACAATGTAAAAAAGAGCCAGTGTATGGTATTTGAGGCTGACGGTAAATGCCTTCCAAATATACCTCCTGTTTTATTAAACGGAGTTCCTCTGGAAAGGGTGGATCGCTTTAAATACTTGGGACACGTGGTCACCGTCGACCTCAAGGACAATGAGGACATTGAGCGGGAGCGGAGGTCACTGTCGGTCAGATCGAACATGATAGCCCGCAGGTTTGCACGCTGCTCGGCAGAGGTGAAAATAACGCTCTTCAAAGCGTTCTGCACATCCCTCTACACGTGTAGCCTGTGGGCTAACTACACTAAAAAGAAGTACAGTGACCTCCGAGTCCTTTATAATAACGCATTCAGGACGCTGTTGGGGCTGCCCCGGTTCTGCAGCGCCTCAGGTATGTTCGCGGATGCTCGCACTGCATGCTTTCACGCCACCATGAGATCGCGGGCAGCCTCTCTGGTGCACAGAGTTCGGGCCAGCTCAAACAGTGTCCTGGAAATGATCGCGGCGAGACTAGACTGTCCCTTCCTTCGGCACTGTTGCGGAGGGCATGTGCCGGTGCCAATGCCGGAGAGAATGTTCTAGGAATCGCATTGGTGGGCATTTGGTTGTGAGATGTTTGTTCTAATTATTTTGTAGTTTGTATGAATTGTGGTAATTATTTTGATGTATTTATTTAGACTGACATTTTATCATGATTAATTATTTTTGTTCCAATTTTACTTTTTATTATTTATTGTAATTGTACAATTTTATTTCATTTTCATAATTTTATTTTGACTATAGTATAACATATTGACAACCATTGTTTTAAATACTAGTGAATTATTGTTCCATATGGGTATATTTGCCTGAAATAAAGATATTTTGAATTTGAATTTGAACTGTTCTAAGCCGAAAAGGAGGCAATTAAGACCATGATTTTGAACAACTTTTACTATGAGGCCAACCCGGGTTTCCAGAAAAAAAAATCTACTGTTCCAAAATCACAAAGTACAAAAAATAGTGCATCCGGTGATGATTATATTGAAAATGGACTTATTATTAAACATAACAGCCTAAATTGATGTATTATGCGAATAGCAGTAGTTTTCTTTAGTAAGTAATTTTCTGTTATAATAGACGTTTCATAAAAAAATCGTTGATGTTGAGCACATGTTGAGAAAAGAACACAAAATAACGTCGTCTAAAGATTTTCGACATGGATTCAGCGAACTTTCGACATATTTACACGATAAGTCCCGTTGGATATTATCATGGATTTAATATTCTATACGGAAATAAGGGAACAAGTCAGATTATGGTTCTATCACGAATAGCTGGATAGGATCAGGGGATTAAGCTGCAGGGACGATATGATAATATTCTGATTGATTGGATATCAAAAGATGTGGGTGCAAAGGTGCTTGCAGAGTATTAAATAAGCATTTAGATCTGTACGATAAGAGCCAATATACTGACATGATGACCAACATATCGATCTACGAGTCGATATCATGATAGATTATTATTAAGTAAAGGTAATGATGTAGATAATCATGAACTTAAATAAATTTCAAAATTGTATAAATTATGTAGTCATTCAAATTCCGGTCAAAAACCAATAAAAAAAGCTGCAGAATGCAGAAAGCTTTCTAAAATGCAATAACTGTTCTACATACTCTCTATTCAGACTACAGACGTATAGACCTCTCTCTTTTGAAAACTTATATACAAAGAAATGTATTTAAGTAGTCGAAATTGTGACGAGATGGGAAGAGGTATGTTTTGAATATTCTTCTTATTCGTCCTTTTCATTGCTGATGGTCCTGACCGTCTTGAAATGCTCTGACAGAATCAGATACGAGCCGCTTCCACGCCGCTCTTTCTTCGTCTTCGGCTTTCCTCAGAGCAGTGGAAACTGGAAGCCCGGTTATCAACTTGATTTGATCAGACTAATCTTATGTATGTGTAATTTTCTTCCGACAAGGTGTATCAAGACTGCAGTAACATGCTGGATGCAGCCGCGATCTAAAATGGATCTTAGCATCTGATATGAGTCTCTTCGGTCTTTCCACCAATTTATCACCTCGAAGAGGAAACAAAAAATAGAAAGGGGTTATAATGATATGTAATCCCTTTGTCATACTAGGGGTAGGTACTGGAGTTTGCACAGGTCGTCTGCACGGCGACAGGTAAATATTATACCTTCGAGCAAATATCTACAGAGCCACAGTCCCTAAGTGAAAGTAGTAAACAAATGTCCGAGCGCCGTCCTTCATACCGACTTAGATATTTACAGAATTCTTCACTCTGGCATCGCGCGATATTGTAGTCGGCTTGAAATCGCCCTTCCTTCCTTCCTTTCAGCCATAGGATGTCCACTGCTGAACATAGGCCTCCCCTAAAGATCTCCAATAAGACCGGTTGGTAGCGGCTTGCATCCAGCGCGATCCTGCGGTTTTAATGAGATCGTCCGTCCACCTTGTAGGTGGACGTCCTACGCTGCGCTTGCCGGTACGTGGTCTCCACTCGAGGACTTTTCGACCCCATCGGTCATCAGTCCTCCGCGCTATGTGCCCTGCCCATTGCCACTTCAACCTGCCAATCCGCTGGGCTATGTCGGTAACCTTGGTTCTTCTACGGATCTCCTCATTTCTGATTCGATCGCGCAGAGAAACTCCGTTTGCACGTTTTTAACTCTATAACTATTTGCTCGAAGTATTATACTCATATTTAAACCGCTAACAAGATTAAATGATGAAATTGAATACCACCTTTAATTTTATGAATGAGCGAGAAGGTACACCTACTAAAATATGATGAATGGTCATTCATAATCCGATATCGATTGTGTCTCTATGCAATTTTTTAATGCAACTGGTTTTAAAATATCTGCTTTCGAAATTTAGCTGCGCTCGTTTTTTAAAATCAAATTATAATAAAAATATGATTAATGTTTCGAAAGTATAAAGTGAAATACATTATCCGTATGTTTATCTATACCTAATCCATTGCAAATAACATGACACTTAACTTATTAATATTTCTGAAAAGTCTGATATCAAAATATTGACTGTGAATAATGAAGTAACAGTTTTATATTCATGTACCGAACAAATAAGATTTGAATTCGATACCAACTTGTCTTGTGTGTGAGGTTTTTAGAAAACGTTTAATCATCATCTCAGCCGTAAGAATGTCAGTACCTACTAGAAATTATTTTCATTTTTTTTAGAGTTCCGTACCCAAAGGGTAAAAACGGGACCCTATTACTGAGACTCCGATGTCCGTCTGTCTGTCACCAGGTTGTATCTTATGAACCGTGGTAGCTATACAGCTGAAATTTTCACAGATGATGTATTTCTGTTGCCGCTTTAAAACAACAAATACTTACTAAAAATAGACAAAAATAAATATTTAAAGGTGGCTCCCATACAACAAACGTGATTTTTAGGAGTTTTTTTTTGCTCGTTATTAATATGTATTGGCAAGAGGAATGGGGCTAATGGGGCTCCGACACGGTACGGGACCCTTCGTGCGCGAGTCCAACTCGCACTTGGCCGATTTTTTATTTGGTCTGAGTTTGTACATTTATGCACCATCCACAGCCTTTTATTCCGCTTAGTAATTTCGTATAGGCCGGCTAGCCCTGGTGTCAGAATTACTAAGCCGCCTAAAGGTATTTGACATGGTTAGGCGGTTAATACAATCGGGACCTTTTATTCCATAGGCTTAGGTAAGCCTCTCTCTTCTGTTACATGTGCCTCGGCAGTCCTGAGCCTAATGCGTCCAGGTTCAAACCGCGATTTCAGTTCTAGTCTATTCTACAATTCTAAACAAATATGTAGTGACTAGGTCTTTACTTAGTGACATCCTATTTAACATTACATAAATTCACAACAATATGTTTCGTCTCAACGAACACGCGTCCGCAGCATTAGAAGCTAAAAACATTTACCCCGGCGTATCCTAAAATAACATTGACAAGTTTTCTCCACAAATAACGTCTGAAATATGTATTTAATTTTTATAGCATTTCATCGCTACGTAATATTGTTTTTTCTAAAAATACCCAGTTTCAGCTATATAGAGACAAAGATAATCATCGAATATTTCGACCCATAGAGTAAGAGTTGACCACGTCCTACCAAGGGCTCTATTTTGAACCTCTGCGTATGCGTAAATATGGTCACGAGTCCGAGTGAAGCCCCTGATCGACGTACAAAATAAAACCGCGGTTTTAAAGTTTTGTCTATGGCATGACGGTATAACGCTATTGCCACTGAGAAAACTTTAAAACCGCGGTTTATTTTGTACATCGATCAGGGACTTATGCCTTGATCACACGTAATGAGCAAACCGGCGAGACAGTAAAATGTTTCTCGGCCGAGACAGTGTAGTAAGCGAGTAGCTGTTCACACACGTTTTGAAATAAGCACAGTCAGTTCAGTTATATTGAGACTACAATTCGGATTCGGATTTCGGATGATGTCTCCGTGATCCACAGAGTGAAAACCGGTAGCGATCACAGAATCGTAAGAGGCACATTGGATATTAACGTTAAACTCGAAAGGTCACGCTTGATGAAGTCCACGCTCCGACCTACTCGTGCCCATATCCAAAACCCCGAGAGCTTTCAGCTCGAGCTCTCAAATCGCTTTGCTTGCCTGGAGAACTTTGCGTCGGTGGACGAGATCAACAACGGGCTCGTAGAAACTGTCCAGACGGTTGGTTCTAAATTCTTTAGACCCCGTCGTACAAATAGATCTCAAAAATTTTCCGATCAAACTCTAAATCTCATGGCCGAACGACGCTTACAGAGACTGCAGTCTTCCGATGATGCAAAGTCATATAGGCAGATTTCGAAATCCGTGAGGCGCGACATTCGTCTCTTTAATACTAAACATATTAAGGAGACAATAGAGCAGAACAAAGGCTCCAAAGTGTTCGCGAGGAATTTGTCTATTGGGCAAAGCCAGCTGACAAAGCTGAAGAGAGAAGATGGCAGTGTAGCGTCGACCAAGGCAGAGGTATTGGAGGAGATCGAAAGGTTCTATGCGCTTCGGTCGCTAAGCCTGTCAACAGCGCGGCCAAAGACCCAAGAGCCAAGCTGACCCGACACTTCACCGAAGATATCCCGGACATCAGCCTGTACGAGATTAGAATGGCCCTAAATCAGCTCAAGAACAACAAGGCTCCGGGTGATGACGGTATCACATCAGAGCTTCTGAAAGCGGGTGGAACACCGGTACTTAAAGTCCTTCAGAAGCTTTTCAATACTGTCGTCCTCGATGGCATAACGCCAGGAGCATGGAACAGAAGCGTGGTGGTGTTGTTTTTCAAGAAAGGTGACAACGCTTTATTGAAGAACTACAGACCCATCTCGCTTCTGAGCCATGTTTATAAGTTTTCAAGGGTCATTACGAACCGTCTCGAACGCAGGCTTGATGACTTCCAGCCTTCCGAACAAGCCGGTTTCCGGAAAGGTTTTAGTACCATGGACCACATACATACGCTGCGGCAAGTCATACAGAAGACCGAGGAGTATAACTTGCCTCTTTGTTTAGCGTTTGTGGACTATGAGAAAGCCTTTGATTCGGTCGAAACTTGGGCGGTGCTTGAGTCTCTCCAGCGATGCCGGATTGACTATCGGTATATCGAAGTGTTGAAGTGCTTGTATAATAACGCCACTATGTCGGTACGAGTACAGGAAGAAAGCTCCAAGGCGATCCCTTTAAAAAGAGGCGTAAGACAAGGAGACGTAATATCTCCGAAACTGTTTACGGCCACTTTGGAGAACGCCTTCAAGCTCCTGGATTGGAAAGGATTCGGCATCAATATCAATGGGGAATAGATCACTCACCTTCGGTTTGCCGACGATATCGTAGTCATGGCAAAGTCGATGGAGGAACTCAGCACGATGCTCGAAGGCCTCAATCGGGTTTCTCAACAGGTGGGTCTTAAGATGAACATGGAGAAGACGAAAGTCATGTGTAATTCCCATATTGTACCCACCCCGATCTCTGTTGGGAACTCGGTTCTTGAAGTCGTTGACTCGTACGTCTACCTAGGACAAGTAGTCCAGTTAGGAAGGTCCGACTTCAAGAAAGAGGCCAATCGCCGAATCCAACTCGGCTGGGCAGCGTTCGGAAAATTGCGTAATGTCTTCTCGTCCGACATACCTCAGTGCCTCAAGACGAAAGTGTTCGATCAGTGTGTGTTACCAGTGATGACTTATGGCACTGAAACGTGGTCTCTTACCATGGGCCTTATTAATAAACTCCAAGTAGCCCAACGAGCTATGGAGAGGGCTATGCTCGGAGTTTCTCTACGGGATCGAATCAGAAATGAGGAGATCCGTAGAAGAACCAAAGTTACCGACATAGCCCAACGGATTAGCAAGTTGAAATGGCAATGGGCAGGGCACATAGCGCGGAGGACTGATGACCGGTGGAGTCGAAAAGTTCTCGAGTGGAGACCACGTACCGGCAAGCGCAGCGTAGGACGTCCACCCACAAGGTGGACGGATGACCTCATTAAGACCGCAGGATCGCGCTGGATGCAAGCCGCTTTCAACCGGTCTTATTGGAGATCCATAGGGGAGGCCTATGTCCAGCAGTGGACGTCCTTTGGCTGATGGATGGATGGATGGACAATTCGGATATGATGGATCGTAAAAAGATAATTAGAAAATATACAAAGTTACTTATTCCACTATTAGAAGAAGAATTAAATGAACTGCTGGAAAAGGAGCAACGCCGCATTTGGACAAGGCCATGGATGTTGAGAAGATCTAGTTTTGGCGCCACAAACACTGTTTTTACGCGCGGCGACGCGACAACCATGTGGCCGAGTGGCGAGCGGCGAGACAGTGCACGTTCAAACCTGCCGAGTGAGTGAGCGAGACAGTGCGGGTTAGCGGGAGGGTGGTAACTCGGTCTAGTAGGTAGACCGGCAGCCGAGCTGTTGTCTCGCCACTTTGTTCGGCCGAGCGCTCGGCCGTGCACTCGGCGCTATGTTTATACGTACCGAGTACTCGACCGAGAGCACTGTCTCGCCGGTTTGCTCGGTACGTGTGATCAAGGCATTAAGGGCAGGGCCGGTGATTGATATCTGTGTTAGTGCGAACGAGATAGCGAACAGTGGTTCGTATAAGATTTTTTTGAATGATTCAATTAATAAGGTCCCTAACTCTATGCAGAGATAGGATTGATTATGTAACACGCTTATCGACTTGAATTTTTTGTCATGCTGTATAATAATACTGCGAAACCAGAACAATTTGAGATTCAAAATAATACGGGTTGTTGATTTGCGTGGAGTCATGCAAATATTGTTTTTAATTAGAAAGTGGAGATGCGGGCATGTGAGACTAATCCCCCCCATACCACGTTGCTATACGGGTCGGAGGCGAGAGCTCGTTTGACAATCTTAGGCTTAATTTGATTTTGGAATTCAACCGAAATAGGCATATTGTACGTGGAAATGGATTGAGGAAATTTAAAACCGTAAGAGGATTGCTGACAATGTTACGCAAGTATGCGTAGTTATAGCACGCTAAGTTTATTATCCTTATTCTGCAGCTATAATTATTACATTGTGTGAACTGCGTAAGTACGAGACATGGAATTTATTTAATCGTATCAACGTAGTGCGATGTGTTCAAGGGGCATTATGAGAGATCTTGATTGTGCCAGCCTTCGAGAACGAGAGTTTCGAATTAGAGTCAATCCTATTTAGCTTTCGTCTTTGTTCCTCTTATTCCTCTATCCTATTTCCAAGGCGGGTTTCTTCTAGAAAATATTTCTAAAAGATTTCGAGGTGGAAGGCCGTAGACCATCAATGGCAAATGGAGTCTCTAGTCTTCACATATCTTCGAGAAAATGAAGAACTCTCAAACATGCAGTTGCAGGATGCAGTGTACATAACATCGAAAAGATATGGACTCGAACCCAGGACCTCTGGATTAGAAAACCACTGGTCTCCAAGATATGGGCTGTCGAAATTTCTATTTCATCTGATATATAAAAATCTCGTCTCTCAAATCACTGTTTGTTATTGAATGGCTTGACCGATCTTGAAACAGTTTTTTGTGTATACTTAATAGGTCTTGAAAATATGTTGTAGGCAATTTTTAGTGTTTCGTACTCAAAGGATAAAAACGGGACCCTGTTACTAAGACTCTGATGTCCGTTTGTCTGTCACCAGAATATATCTCATAAACCGTGATAGCTAGACAGCTGAAATTTTAGGGAGGACCTCTTACAACAAACAGTATTTGTTTTGGATTTTTTTTCGCTATTAATAACGACAAGAAGAATGGAGCTAAGGGAGCTCCAACACGGCACGGAACCCTACGAGCGCGAGTCCGACGCACTTGGCCGATATTCTATGATTTGGTCTAAAAATGCTCTACGTGGTCTTCCCTTTTTTCTCCTTCTCCCTTTTCTTCTATTATTTATATTCCTAAGTGGTAAGGGCGGAGTTTCCAATTTTTTTATTTAGCAAAACAATGTTTGCCGTGTCAGCTGGTAATCTATAAAAACCTTGTTTGGTAGCAGATTTACGCCGAACTTTTTATCCTTTCCAGAAATACCTACCACACCTTCGCGTTAACCGAGCGATAAGGTCATCCTCTCGTCCTTCCATCCATAACGAACAATAGATAACCGAAAAACAACTGTGTTATTAACGGTTAATAAATCATAACCGCGCTTTAAAAGTCTAAACAGTTTTAATGTACCAGGAAGGTCCAAACATTTTTTGTGTCTTGAAGGCTTTTAAAGCAATTTGTGATTTGGGATGACTAGATAAATTTATGCATGAGATAAAATTGAATGTGATCACGCTGCGTAGAAATAATTGTAGAGACGTAACATAGGTAAAAAATATACATTCTAAGTAAAACATGCTGCCATGTTGTAACGTCTGTTTTATTTTATATATAACTAGTTGACCCGGCGAACTTCGTTTCACTTCTCCCCTTTTAAACCTTCCCTAGACCTCCACGAACATTTCAAGACTAAGATAAGATAAATCCGTTCAGTCGTTCTCGAGTTTTAATCAGACTAACGAACAACAATTCATTTTTATTTATAGGGATAAGTACGCTAATAACGCCAATTACACTTAAAATAGAAATCAAAGTTACAGTCATATTAATCAATTACACATTTCATTAAAAATTCAATAATTACAAAAATAAAATTATGTCTGTAAGTCAATATAAATCAATTAAAGTATCAATGATCGACTAATGGTTGCCTAAGGATAGTGAATAAGGAATGAGGACGCAAGAGAATAATTATTTTTCGCAAAAAAATGGCAAAACTGACTTCCATCGTGTACAAAATTCGAATAGTTCGCTCGAATTTATATCGACCATTTTTACATTATTGTTGATTTTTCAAAAACGGCTCAGTCTATTTCGAAAAAATTTAAATGGAACCACCTCGGGAGTCACCCGCCTGTACCCTTTCGAATTAAAATGATTTTTTTGATTCAGTTCTCAATTGACCAAAATATCGATGAACATACACAAAAAAATAGACATACAGACGAACATAGAACCTCCTTCTTTTTGGAAGTCGGTTAATAACACAAGACAATACAAGAAAGAAAAGATGTAGTGTAGACAGTGTAGTATAGACATGTAATATTTTTTTTACATTATATCTTCCAAAGAACTATTAAGGTAAGTAAGTGAATTCGTATAGGCCTGGCTTGCCCTGGTGTCAGAGTTTTTAAGCCGCCTGAAGGCCTCTAACATGGCTAAACGGTTAAAACAACCGAGGCTTACAATTTAACGTGTCATCCGAGCCACGGTAGCGCTCAGTTGTAAATGCCACCCGCAGTCACCCATCCGAAGACCGGCCGTTCTGAACGTTGCTTAACTTCGATGATCGCTAAAGAACATCTAGTCAAACTACGCTATGAGCGCTACATTAAGTAAAATAAATTTTTGTAAAAAAATAACTTGTGGTTTAGAGTTAGATCTTTGTCACATCCAAAAATCTGTTAGCCAATCTAAATCAGGAGAGATTAGGAAAAGATTATTAAAAGCAAAAAGAGATAAGGAAGTTGAAGACTCGCGTCTTCGATCAAGAAGTCAAAGATGATAATATCTTACTTGAATACTATGTAGGTACTCGTACATGCAAGTATTTATATAGGTAGTTTGTATAGCAAATCACTAAAGCCAAGGTCAAGGACTTTGACGAAAACCAGTGAATTGTTAAATTCGTGGAACAGAGCTCTTGTATGCTAGTTATCAGTAAACCATTAACTTTGCATTTACTCGTACCTAAAGTATGAGAGGGTCATGATGTTTTTTCGAGTTAACTTGTGAGAATATTTTGAATTGAATCTTTATAACTATCTATAGGTATATATGTAAATACAATATACCTAGGTAAATGTCCTAAAAGCCAGGGTAATCAGGTAGCTTCTAAATAAATAAATCTATACCAACATTATAAAGGGGAAAGATTTGATTGTTTGCATCGAATAGGCTCCGAAACTACTGAACCGATTTGAAAAAATCTTTCACTGTTGGAAAACTACACTATCCCCGGTGATGGTGAACATAGGCTATATTATATTTTCAAAAAATTAGGGATCCTTACTATTGGTCTTCTGAAGCCAATCGTACCCGGGCGAAGCCGGGACCGGCAGCTAGTAATAAATAAATAAAACGTGTATTGTTCAAAAAATGTAAGTCTTATACTTTTCTAGACCCTAGAATACTGTATTTTACACTCATTGCGATTCATATTTTTAACCGACTTCCAAAAAGGAGGAGGTTCCATGTTCGTCTGTACGTATTTTTTTTTGTGTATGTTCATCGATAGTTTCGCCAATTGTGAACCGAATCGAAAAATTCTTTTTAGTTCGCAAGGGTACACTCCCGAGGTGGTCCTATTTAAATTTTACGGAAATCGGCTGAGCCGTTTTTGAAAAAACCAACAATAATCGAGCGAAATATCCGAATTTTGTACACGATGAACATCGATAATTTCGCCAATTGTGAACCGAATCGAACAATTCTATTTTAGTTTAAAGGGTATACTCCCAAGGTGGTCCCATTTAAATTTTACAGAAATCGGCTGAGCCGTTTTTGATTAATCAACAATAATGTAAACAATTCGTGCGAAATATTCGAATTTTGTACACGATGGAAGGCGGTTTTGCCATTTTTTGGGAAAAATAATTATGATATAATAAGTAATTTATTATAATTATTTATCACATATTTTACTCTCGTGTTTATTATTTACCTAGTTTGGTGGTTTCATGTAAGTAATATTAGTATTTACATTGTACAATGAAATAAGTAAATAAGCTATATTTTTTTTTCTAGATTCTACCTCATAGCATACATCAGGCCAGGATAAGCCAAGTGTGAATTCTCGTATAACAACAAATAAGGTACCATAGCAAACAAACAAATATAAACAGACCCAGAATCATAAATCTGTATTCACATTATTTACAAAATTTTAACCGACTTCTAAAAAGGAGGTTCGCAATTCGACTGTATGTTTTTTCTTGTACGAGTATGTACGTTACGCGATTACTCCACCAATTATGTACCGATTTAGATGATTCTTTTTTGCTTGATAGATCATACTTCAGAGGTGGTCCCATTTAAATTTAATCGAAATCGGCTGAGTTATTTTTGAATAATCAACAATAATGTGACTATGTGTGCCGTGCGAACAATTCGAATTCTGTACATAGTTGTGGTAGGTTATTTATGCCATTTTTAGCGAAAAATAATTATTCACGTACTTACGGATTCCATGTAATTTTTGACTCTTTTGAATTTAAAATTTCCACTTCACAAGAACTGTAAGGAAATATTTTGTCATTTGCATAGATTACAAGGAATTTAGCGCTTGCTATTCTATGCCTTTGCTTCTCATGTGACCGGAGCATTATAATTTTAAATGTGTTTTTGTTTCGCTATAGGTAGCATAATAAATAAGTT
The DNA here is from genome assembly GCA_964007245.1 of Hypomecis atomaria. NCBI lineage: Eukaryota > Metazoa > Arthropoda > Insecta > Lepidoptera > Geometridae > Hypomecis > Hypomecis atomaria. The sequence continues at coordinate 8,391,561 of OZ023299.1, forward strand.
GAGCCTAATTTTATGGCTTAAGAATATACTTGTTAACAAAAACCTTCGCTTTTTTATTTTGTCATAAAAATTTATGTGTCATTGACAGTGTCTATTCGTTTTTTATCAGTTGATCCATGGAATATTTTGATTGATATTAGTATTTATTAGTACGGAACATGAAAATGATTCGCTAGCAAAACAAAGAGAAAAAACTAATTTTATTATTTAATATCTTGTTTTTTTATTCGGCTGCTAAGGTTTTTAGGGTACCGTGCACTAAATTTCTTCATTTGGTGCATTAGCTTGTAAATTGTAATATACATTATGAGTTACTTGTATGGTGTATCGTAGTCTACTTTATCTAAACAAAAAATAAAAAAATATTTTTCAAATTGCTGGTTCGAACATTTTGTCATCGAGCTTATGATTATAAATTAGGCTAAATGGTAGGCATTAAATCGTGGATAGTTACCAAAAATGTATACTAGTATACAGATAAGTTTTAGGTAATTATACTCACAATTAATAAGGTACGGTTTATTTTATAAAACGTGACACAACTCTCAGTTAATTGTTTAAAAGTCATAAGGTATGTGAAGCCCACAAATTGGCTACATGTGAAAAAGTCTTGACGAAATTAGCCTTTGCATAATATCATTTTATTTTTTTTAGGAAGTTTTAGATCAGACGATAATTTATACGTTGTTCTTGCTGAGATCCAGTTTGCAATTGTAATTATGCAAATTACAACATCCAACAGTGTAATTACAGATTGGACTTAAAATAACAAGTAGGGGGTAAAAAAACATAAACCTGACTGCAAAATGTAGCCTATGACGAACGAAGGTAATTAATTAGACATATCAATTATGATCCATCTATCGTACTTCAAAATCTGATAAAAGAGACAATATAAAAAAAAATTAGCGCCGCATTCCGACTTCACATCAACGAAGAAAAAATATAGAGATCTACTAAGGGCATCCATCTTTACGCCATCCATCCCGTGCAGAGACTACGATCGCTTGTTTTCTTCATAGAAACTAGAAGAGATTAGAAACTACGAAAATTACATTTCCATTTTGCATAAGTGCATGATGATGCATGTCGATGCTTTCAAGGTTAAATTAGTTATGGCAGCGATATTGTGATTCACAATATATATAACATTTATTATGGTTAGGTATTATGGTTCATATAGATCGAAATTGAACACGCCATGTAGTTTATAATTATAGACGAACTTTAGGTTACGTGAAGCTGGCCGCCACATAGATGCTGATTATGACTTCGTATAAATGTGTATTACATCATTTAGATGAGAAATACTGAGTACATATTTTGCATAATAATAACATGTATTAAAATCAAATAAATCAGATAAATAGTGAACTCAGTACACTGGGAATTAAGTGCGACACAGAGCCCTAGTATTCGAATGTAATTGTCATACCGATTTATTCATATAAGCATCAAGTCATTTTGACGAATTATGTGCTGTTTCTTTTGCTTATTCACCTACTTCGTGGAAGAATATCTTATTATTATTTGTACTGTATCAAAACGCACTTCTGAAGAACTGTCTTAATACGTTTAATTTTTTATTTCTCCCACTGAAACTGTGGGCCATGAGTAAAATAATTTTTTAGCACATATTACTTCATGCAACAATTAAAACTAAGGTCAAGGTCAAAGAATATATAATAATACTACGATAATATGTCAAGGTCATGATCTAAGTTCGTACTCATTTTTACCTCGTTTGAACTTTAAATCCACTGAATTGTAACGCTTTGATTTATATTACATACCCAACTATCGTTATTAGAATTACTAAAGCCAAGATTAACTGTTATAGCATATTATTTTTATTGTAAAGCGCATTGCCGTAGATAATCTGCAGTTTGTATTTAAATTGTACTCGTATAATGAAGGTAGGTATGGTATGGTCAATGGTGAATAGTTTTAGTGTAGTAAATTATTTAAATTCGTTTGCTCGTTGATTATGTAATTAGGCTAAGTTTTGAGAAATAAAGATATTTATTTATTATTTAAAGATATTTATTCATCTGATAGCTACGTAGCCTACACGTAGCTATCAGATGAATAAATATCTTTAACGATGATAATAATCCTCACCAAATTATATTGTCGCCATATTTAGCGCCATCACAAATGTTCAAGAATTCCGTATTACGAATTATAATAAGGTGAAGCAAAATCAAGGCTAGAAGCGTGAGCTCAGAGTTAGTTATTGTAATCGATCCTATTTGTTTTGGCATCGGATTATAGCATACCAATATTATATCAACTTGTAGGTATTTACCAGATGATTTTATCGAAGAGGTGATCTCATATATTTAACTCTTGTTTTGATTTGCTCAGAGCACGTGCGAGTTCAGAGATATTTCGCAAGAGCATTTGGGTTGGACTAGGTTATCTCAATCGCTTGAAACTAATAAATCATACTTACCTAATAGTTTTTGTGACGAATATGTCTTTTTCGTATAATCTACTAGTGACTTGCCGCGACTTCGTACGGAGATACTTTATAGGTAAGTAGATACTTTATAGGAAGAAATTTTGTAAAAGGTAGCGAGAACAAACTAGTTTAGAAGAAAATAATGATGGCTATAATCATATCTACTAATTGTACGTTTAAGTACTACATTTGGAAGTTATAAAAGTATCTTTTTACCGCACAGACAGAAATAATACAAAGAAGAAAGAAAGAATATGTAATAGTTGATATTAATTTATCTACTCAAGACCGCAGGAACATAATGGACGCGAGCCGCTTCCAACCGGTCTTATAAAAAATCCATAGAGGAGGCATATATGTCCAGCAGTTTTTTTTTTTTATTTTTTTATTTTATTCTGAATAGGTTTGCGTTTGACCACATACTGCCTGATGTTAAGCAGATATGCGGTCTAGGTTGTAGCACGTGTTGTGTTGAAGATACCTATTTACTCGGGATTTGAAGACGCTCACATTGTACTTTAGCGGGAAGACAGACCCAGGCAAAGCGTTCCACATTCTGGCTGTTCGTATGAGGAATGAGGATTCGAAACGCTTGGTTCTAATGCGCGGTATGTCCACCATAAAAGGGTGGCGCTTTGGTCGCGTCTGTCTAGCCGTACGATAGAAGAAAGGGGCAGGTGGGACCAGATTGTGCAACTCCTGGGCGCACTCTCCGAAGTGGATCCGGTAAAAGGCCGATAAACACGCTACCTTACGTCGATGCTCGAGACTTTGCAGCTGCGACATAGTCAGAGTGTCGTTGTCGATCAGCCTCTTGGCTCGCCTCTCAATCGACTCCAGAGCCTCCAGTTGATATTTGGCGGAGCCATCCCAAAGGTGAGAGCAGTATTCCATGCACGATCTGACTTGAGCTTTATACAGACTAAGCAGTTGCTCAGGTGTGAAATACCGTCTCACCTTAGAGAGAACACCAAGTTTTTTGGAAGCTAATTGGGCCTTTGACTCTATGTAAGAGCCAAAGTTAAGAGTCGATGAGAGTGAAACGCCTAATAGTGAACGCCCTAAGGCTGAAAATGCTAATGAGATTGAGCTAAGGAACTAAACATGTGGTCCGACTCTAACACTTCGGATTTGATAATTCAGGTTTCAATTGAGAAGTCAGAAGGAAACACCTGGATTTTTATTCACGACCGATCCTCGCCCAATTCTAAAAACAGTTTAAAATTCAGAACACGAATTTTGTTTTTATTACTTTACATTTTGATGGAGGAGAATTCAAATACTAAGCTGACAAAAGGCTAGTGTGAATGACACTTTTGAAACAAAATAAAGAATACAATACATGCTATACAATATACATATTAGGTAGAGTTATACCTATAATACATCAAGAATATGAAGCAGGTACTCAGCCGATATTTATAAGGCTGTATTTTGTCACGAGCGGGTTGCAGGATAGGCTAAGGAAACAAGCGATGACAGGAACGATATAATATATCACAGAACATCTCTAAAAGTCTGCAACTTTTGTATCTAGAGAGTTTTGTATATCGTTGGCATTTATTTGCAAAATATGCGTTATGCCAGATACTATCGATGTCTGAAGTTAATAACTGCACTGTTTGTGGTAAATTAGAAAACGGTCAACTCGCTGCTGCCCGCTAAGTCTCAAAATGCAGCCTTACAGCAAATTGTAAAAACAGCTTATCTGAAATTCATTGAACCTAGGGTTGATTTATGCCTATAGGCATATATTGTCCTATATCGTATATTTCTATAGTTTTAATGTATTGAATAGAATCCTCTAACGTGCAACGTATGAAAGAAACGAACATTAGCAGCCGCTCCTTATTATCTTGAAAGACTTTCATGGTCACGTTCGCATTTGCAAAGAAACAAAGCCAAGCGTGACGAACCAACGTTCGTAAAATTAGAAGATAACTCAAGAAACTGTTGTTCATTTAAAACAAGGTACGTTTTGAATAAATATGTCTATCGTTTTTGTTCTACTGCCAAATAAGGGGGTGATGTTTATCGAATTTTGTTTAAACAGAGAGAGGTGCAAGCAACGTTTTTTTTTATAATGTAAGTAAATATCTGTATTTTAAAAATTGTTTGATCATAAGACGTATTAATATATTATGAGTTTTCTATCGTAATATCTCTCTAATGTATCAAATTTAATTATCAGTTTTCCACATACTTATCGACAATTTTAATTTTGGTTTTACTCGTACGTGTAATAATTTCATATTCTGTAATATTATTCCTTTTATTTTAATAGGTGTATCATTGCGGTGTTTTGTAAGTGTGTAATTAAACATAATGTTAAGGTTAGATTATGTATGTATTAAGCAAGCGCAGCGTAGGACGTCCACCTACAAGGTGGACGGATGACCTTATTAAGACCACAGGATCAGGCTGGATGCAAGCCGCCTAGTTGGAGATTCACAGGGGAGGCCTATGTCCAGCAGTGGACGTCCTATGGCTGATGGATGGATGGATGGATGTATGTATTTATCGATTAATTAACTAATGACAAAAATCAAATATTTTATTTTCAGTTGCCATCTGGGCTTCTGTCAACTGTAAGGCCTCTTTGCATATAACATCTGCAAAATACGATTTCTGATTTTCATTTAAAAGTACAAACTTCACACAGTTCAAGGTTTAGTATGTGTAACAGCGCAGTATTTTGAGGCGTTTTTTGTTTAATTCTCTACTTACGTTCTTTTATTTTGATCCCTTCGATCTCGTAAAATATTTATGTTCGTATATTTATTACCTCCCTGGGGCCTTGTGGAAGAATTGAAATGTGCAATTCGCCGTGAAGTAAAAAATAAAACTAACATAGCGTCTGTGTAAACAAACGAAATGGGTAAACGTATCCAAACCTAAAAGGTTGTTGTTTTATAGATGAGCTGAATCACAGGATTTCAATTTACTTGATCTACCGAAGATATAATGAAGTAGATGTATTCATCGAATGTTTGACCTGTAGACTTCAAAAGTACACAATGTGTACCTAGTATTTTTAGTCACTTTAGCCGGAGTATAAGTTTAGTATAGAAAATGATATTTCGGGAATTAATACTAAAATCTCTTTTTGAGCAATGACCTACATATTCCTCAACATTGGTTGAGAAAAAAATTCTGTCGAATTTTCCATCCTTTCTTAGTTCCTGGAAAGTTCTCGCTGGTAAAACAACTCGTACTTTAAATAGACTTTAAAAGTTTTACTTTTGAAGCCCGAGGAGTCAAAAGTTGAATGAAAAATTGGCCATTATAGCTAAGCCTGCACGCAGCATCAAGATGGAAGGCTCATCCTCGAGTGGGCGGAAGTTATCTGTCAGGTCAGTGATGATCGATTTTCTGATCGGTTTCCTATAAAGGCCAGACGAAATTGAAGTGAAAGTTTGGTGGACTGTACTCAGTAAGACACTGTAAGACTGTATTCAGACAGATTTAAGTGCTTTTTAACCGACTTCCAAAAAGGAGAAGGTTCTATGTTCGTCTGTAGATATGTATTGTTTTGTGTATTTTCATCGATATTTTCGCCAATCGTGAACCGATTTAGAAAAATCTTTTTTAGTTCGAAAGGTTGTTCCGAAACCACCGAGGTTGGTCCCATTAAAAAATTTATCGAAATCGTCTGAACTTTACAAAATCAACAGTAATAAAAATTGTGTACATCGATCCGAGCGAACTATTCGATTTCTTTTTACACGTTTGAAGTCGGTTGTGCCATTTTTTTCGAAAAATAAATATCCCATTTCCTGAGCGGATCCAACGGTTACTCAGGCCGAGCGAGAGTTAATTAGCTAAGCCCAAGGTAAGTGGCGACAAATATGTTTGTGTATATGTGAATGTTTGTTTCATGTCAACTTGAGTTTGGTTGGCAGTGACCGCAAGCTGCTCAAGACAGCGATAGCAGTAGAATCCGTATTAGCACAGGACCAAGTCATATGACGCTACGAGTATAAGTGCTGCCATAAGATAGATAGAGACCCATGGGCTATTTACCAGATTTTACCTTGTATTAATTATTGGTAGACTTCAGAATAGAAGGTATATGTGGTTTTTCTAAAAAATGTTTCAGCCATTGTTTGAAGTTATAACAATGTAGGCATAATTATATTTGAAAAACACGTCTTCCTAGTAAGGGTTCTAGCCGCTCTAGGTAAAGTCGGTAATATTTTGATTTTCGTCGAACCACGCGAAAATGTTGGCTAAAGTCATAGGTTACATACATTTGGGCAAACCTACACACTTACGTCAATAGGTACACATAAACAAAATGAATAACTGATTGTAATATTGTGCTAAAATTCAAGTAGACGTAATGAAGCTTTTTATTGTTATAGGTTTTTTTTTATTACTTAAGTGTAGGGAAATGTTGGCGCTGTTTTTTTAATATGGTATGTAAAAACAATTGGTTTGAGTTAAAATATATTTTCCCATCTCATTCTCTAGATTTTGAGAACTAATAAAGTCATTTAATTAAATAAAAGTTAATTCTTCGATTTTTAGTAGAGTCCCTGAAGCCGAACTAAAATCAACCTAATACTGATAAATTGCCCTAATCAAAGATGTCTGGTCTGGACCTACTGGTATTACACTGTGGCTCTAAAATTAGCTATTTACGTTCTATCACAATTATTTATTCTGCGTTGGTACAGAGATGTTTGAACGCGCAAATCGTTTCCTCGTGTTTGTTGTTCCTGACAAAACATCAACATGTGGTATTTAATATTTTACCGTACATATCTTTGCCATTAGTAACATGCCAAAAACCTGTTACAGCTATCGCATATTTGGACATTTCCGAAAATGCTTTTTAGATAACGTTTACTTAATGCGCAAGTCTGCGACACTGATTGACAGCTTTTATCATGCTGATGTGGTTAAATCAAGGTCAAATCCGTGATTTTGACTTGTTTTGTTTTAATCTTATCTAAATGGTGTTGAATATAAGCTGTCACCGTGACTTGACCGTTTGTCTACCCCACAGAAATGTACATCCAGTTCATGCGATTATGTGGTTACATGTCCAAAGATATCTTCTGTTTTCCGTTTATCATAAAGATAAATCAGGGTTTCGAAATTGGATAATCCAATCAAAATTTATTCACATAACTTATAAAACACTGAGTTGTCATTCTATACTAAATACTACACGAAATAAAAATCCTACCTAAATATATACAAAATTGGATTGACTTAGAATATTATAACGTAAGTTTAACTCGAATCTTATACCTACGGCACTCTATCATTAGCTATCACAAGAATATTTTGAAGTCACGTAGTCTTAGGGCCTAATTGGGCGACTGGGCAACAGGGCGACTGCCTCGGTGGCTCAGTGGTTAGTGACTCTGACTATTGGGTTAAATAGGCGTGGGTTAGATTCCCACCCAGGGCAAGCATTTATGTGTGTGTTTGTTCTATGGATGTTATTAGTTGGTATCTAAATAAGTATGTATTTAAAAAAAAATGTATGTGTAGTATATATCAGTCTCTAACAGAAATCAAAAGCTGTGCTTAGTTTCGTGTCAGAGGCCGTGTGTAAGATGTCCCATAATATTTATTTATTTAATTTGACTTGCACTCTGTCCATCTTATCCTTAGCGTCTATATCTTCATCAATTCTTTTCGCGACTTCGCTCTATCATACGTCATCTCAACTCCTTTCTCTCGCATGTCATTATCATACGATTCATCCATTTACACTTTTAGTCTTTCCCTCCCCGCTGATGTCACTCAATACTCCAGGAAATCTAGAGGAGATCCTACGACTAATATTTAATAAATATTAGGGTCATCTTACACACGGTGTCTGACTCCAAACTAAGCATAGCTTGTGATTGGCTGCCAGAGACTGATATAATACTTATACATATTTTAAATACATATTACATACTTATATAGATAAGAACTAATCACACCCAGATACAGAGCAAACACTTATGTTCATCACATAAATACTTGCCCAGGGTGGGAATCAAACCTACGCCTCTTTAGGGTCACTAACCACTGAGCCACCGAGGGATTCGAAATAAGAACGACTGTGCATCCTTGTCCATTGTTTGCGGATATGATATTAGCATGTAATACTTTTTTACGTGTTGAAAGATTATTAATTTATCACTATAATTATAGAAGCTACGAGTATCTTCGACTTGTAATTAAATTCAGCGTCAATATCAGCAATATTACTGTCAAATTAATGAATACACAAGGAAATGTTGATTAGATGTTTAATAGCTATTGAATAATATTTTATCTCAAGAATTCTGGTATAGTCTAGTTTGTTGCATATTCAATTTTAATATCAGACTTCATGAATTTTAAGTCGTCATACCGCAATTCATAATTTGATGTAGAAGTAGTGGTCGTTTGAATAATTAAATTTATCATAACCAGCTGATAACATCTTAGTGAAACTTGTAATGTTTTTCAAAGCCTGCCAAGTGCTAATTCTTTTATTGTTTCCTATTATAATAGCCCAAACATTGTATATTATAGCTATTAAATAGTGGGATCCAACCTTCATTCGTCAAATATCGGAACCAGAAATGTCTGTCTCGAGTACTTAGAGGTACTACTACAGTTATAATATTTTATGTAGGTACGTATTTACTAGGTGTTATAGTTACGAATTAGAAGATATTAATATTTTACTAGCTTTTGCACGCGGCTTCGCCCACTTGATATTCTGAGTTTTGTGCTATCCCATAGGAACCTTTTATTTCTTCGGGATAAAAGTAGCCAATGCCACTTTCCGCCTTTCAAACTATATCCATGCCAAAAATCAAGTCAATCCGTTGCTCAGTTGCTGCGTGAAAGAGGAACAAACCAATAAAACAACAAACATACTTTCCGATTTCTTATATTAGTAAGGAAGTAAAGATACGGATACAGATTATAGTCATTCTACTTTTGTTTATTTCTTCCTTGCCTTGGTTCCACCACTTTTGCATACAACGCTAACCTTCTTACTTTATTATATACTAGCGACCCGCCCCGGCTTCGCACAGGCAGGTGTATTATACATATAAACCTTCCCCTTGAATCATTCTATCTATTAAAAAAACCGCATCAAAATCCGTTGCATAGTTTTAAAGATTTAAGCATACATAAGGATATAGGGATATTGGGACAGAAAAAGCGAATTTGTTTTATGATATGTAGTGATGATGATAGTGAAGCTTGTTTACTATCGTTAATATCCGTAGCGCATGTGAAAACCATATTAAAACCATGCAATGCATGTGACATGCGCAATATTAAGCGCAATTAATCTACAAAACATGTGACACAGTCTAGGAAACGGTCATGCATAAATGTTCTTAACAATGTATGACTTAACGTACGCACACATAAAATGAGAACGCAAATAACATTTAGGTTATTTACACACAAATGTATACTCATATCCTGTCATTTGTTATTCATTATGGAGACGACGAAATTGAGTTATATTTTCTGGGTCAATATGTTATAATATTTATGAGGAAACAAGTGAGATATCAAGAGCGTGCCAGGACTCAGGACAAGCGTGGAACTGGTGTCTAGAGTTATGTTCCCAAAATAGCGTATTGACTTTGGACTAATCCCTTTTTGGCACTGTGTCACCGTGTTTATTGTAAATATAAGATGAGTTTAACACTGTCACAGTTATTTTTGGGTCGGCTTTTCTCGTTCGATTTTAAAGAGTACGAAATTTGCGGATTTATTACTATACTGGCTGCCCGTCTCGGCTTTGTCCGGGTACATTTATAGCTACAAACCTTCCGGCTTCCGGGAGGGAAGAAACACTCTAAAATATACTGAAGACCGCTACTGCTAACCGCTGTTGTGTAGTTTAGAAAATCTAAGCGGATAAACACACACACACACAAAAATAGCGACTTTGCTTTATAATAGGTATTACTGTATTGATACTAAGTGCTGCAACAAAACACTGTTGCTCACTAAAATGTGTGAAAATCACGTAATATCAGTAGTAAACAAAACTACTGCATTGTATAATTTATCAATTAATAATCTAATCTAGAACCAGAGACATGTTTTATTTCTAGTTCTTAATGTTCCTACTTCCTATACTCTAACTGATATAAAAACGCAAGCACGTTTTTCCTGTCGCGTAGAAAAGACTCAGATTATTAAATGAATACTGAAACATTCCAAAATACGTCGGCCCTTCTCACATTCCCTGTTTGCCTGTCAAAAACACTAGAAACGACTCGAATGAACATGTCTCACTTAACATTACCATTTCAATCTTATGACTTAACATTTCAACTAATAGTCGTCAGCTTTTTAAGTTTCAAACTTCTTCATATCTAAAGATAGCTCACAAGTTCACAAGTTCAGAAGTTCTTGATTGAGCGGCTGCCAGAAGTTAAACATGGGAACTCTTTAAAAACTCGAAAGTCTCGACTGGCTTCGTTTAATAAAAGCCTCAAAGCTTCTACACATAATATTTGAAGGCTTGAATTCTTTGGGGAAAATCGCAAAAGTTGTTTAGCTAATCCTGTCTCAATGAAACCGGCTACACATAATATTTGAAGGCTTGAATTCTTTGGGGAAAATCGCAAAAGTTGTTTAGCTAATCCTGTCTCAATGAAACCGGCTCAAAGTTTTTGTTTAAGTCCTAAATTTTTGCCTGAGTACTTAATAACGCGAAAAGTGTTTCGTTTATTTCTGTTTCTATGTGACCTCTTACAGCCTAAACGGCTGAACCGATTCTAAAGCGCGTGGTGTTGTAAGATTTGTAAGTGTCCCCGGAGTGACATGGGTTATATTTTTCTCTAAAAAGGTGAAATTAAGTTGAAGTTGAACTCTAAAACCCACAAAAAAGGAGTGAATTACTTCGATCGCTTGATACACACTGTTGAGTTTTTGATTGGAAGTTTAATTACCGTAGGTCCGTTAGCGCATTTTAAACCTATGTAAATACTAAATCTGTACGAAATTACAGAGGAATCGGATCTCTTATCAAGTAGAAATGTAATGACAGACTTCACTTCACGGTGTTGCTCATAAGATTAACCAAAAGTAGATTAATTCTCTTTTCTGCGAAATAAAAGATTAGTTGTACGGTCACTGCTCGAGTTATTTATGGAGTGTTGGACTTATTTACGATCTTGCCGTATTTATTGCCTTTTCCAACAGATTTTCATAGAAATGATATTACGTAGACCGTCATCTTGAAACCCATGCACAATGTTACGAAGGCCCACACAGTAAATTAACGTCTTTTCGTAGGAACTGTGTTTTATGGCAATATTGAAAATAAATTATATTGTGTTTTTCGTAGAATGTTTAGGTTTTAAGTTTTATGATGTTTTCAGCTAAGTAAATGTTTTCTAAATATGAGTTTTTGATGTCGGTGATTTAGACTGTACTGTACTCGTATCAGCCTTTTTAATAGTCTACTGCAGGACGTAGGCCTACCCACGAAGGGTGATCGCCATATCCACCACGCTGGCCCAGTACGGGTTGGTGGATTCACATACGCCATCGAATTTCTTCTACGGACGTATGCAGGTTGCCTCACGATGTTTTCCTTCACCGAAAAGCCAGTGGTGTGAAATTCCGTACATAACTTCCAAATTAAATTATTGGCACGGGACCGGGATTTGAACCTAAGACCTCACGATTTTAAGGCAGGTGTTACTACCACTAAACCACCACGGCTATGATTTACACAATCATTTGCAACTTCCGTTCATCAAGATGTTTTTCTGTAAAATCTGTGACAGAAGTGAGAACTTTAAAACCAATGCCTATTCAAGCAGAAAACAACAAGAATAAGACTCAAAAACTAATATCCGGAATTTAAGCTGGATAAAACTAAGAATCTCGCGACGCCACGACCTGAAGCCTTGAATGTAGATGTTCAAGGAGATAAGTCTCCTTGAACATCTACATTCATACAAGTAGAAGGTAAGTCTAAGGTCGAGCTAAACCGTTTTAGTCTTCCTTCCCTTCAAGGCCTAGAGCCAGCGCCCACCAAAGTGAAGCTAATCCACGTATCATTTACGTCATGATATGTTTTTCTTCGTTATCGCGCTCGGTGTTTAGTGAGATTGATGATGTCAGATTATCAAAACAATACTCGTATTACTCGTGTTTTTGTTTACTGCGTTGCGTTTACTTAGCTGGGGATTTTCGGTGTTGTCATATCCAAAACAAAGAAAAACGTACAATAACGTAACAGCAGTTTTTTTAAAACGCATTATCATTCTTCTAACACGTTTCCACTTATGTAGGTTCGGGTATATAGGTCATGCTCGTTTCCTGCATTCATTTTTATCTTCTGTCAATTATCAGTTCACTCCCCTTTGATTCTAGTCTCCTTTCATAGAGTACATCCATTCTTTTTTGGTCTCCCTCTACTCTTCCAGCAAACTACGCTCAGAGTCGTATGACGTGCCAGTACTGTGATAATCTATTATTTCCATTTTTCTGACTAACAGAGCAGTCCTTTAAAATAAATAATTCGCCAAAAATGGCATAACCGACTTCAACCGTGTACAGAATTCGAATAGTTAGCACGAATCGATGTGTCATCCATGTAGTACTTAAATATATTTTACTTTATTCTAGATCTTTTTTAAACTGCTCAGCCGATTTCAATAAAATTTAAATGGAACCTCGAGAGTATAGGTACCCTTCCGAACTAAAAAAGAATTTCTTAAATCGGTTCTCGATTGGCGAATATATCGTTGATCTACAAAAAAAACCATACAGACGAACATAGTACCTCCTCCTTATTGGAAGTCGGTTAATTAAATGGGTAAGTCACTAACAAAAAACGTTATAACAAAATTAGAGACACAAAACTTTCAACCTATGTAGACATAAACATAACTTTATTAGCAACGAAAAATAACATGTAACAAGACAAACATCAAAAGTACGGAACATGAATAACAAATAAACAGCAATTATATGCTTCATTTCCGCCACAAAACGGCACGTATATGCACTGTAGTAAATATGTTATATACCAACTGATTTGTAAGAGATATCTCGTAGTTTCTCTTCCGAGGTGTGTATCTGGCACCTTTTCTAAGCCAAATGTCTTAGGACTAATGATCTTACCATCTGGAATCCCAAGACAAATTCCTCTCACGTAGGCGTCGCGAAGTTAAGGTTTGCTCGTTACTTGGGACTGCTCTAATTTTTGTTTTGGAACTTTCGGGACACGTTTGAAGGTTCTGACCCGAATTAAAATAGCAATAAAGGTCATAATAGAATAAAACCATTGGTCCGCTGGCGGTTTTAGTTTGTCCTGGTCAAACTTCTTAAGGTTACAGTAATGGGGCAATCTCGGGATGTTCAAATAAATAAAAGTAATTATTATTCGCAAAAAATGGCAAAACCGACTTCCGTCGTGTACAAAATTCGAATAGTTCGCTCGAATTGATGTATACAATTTTTCCGTTATTGTTGATTTTTCAAAAACGGTTCGCCCGATATCGATAATATTTAAATGGGGCAACCTCGGGAATATACCCTAAAAAAACAATACATACAGACTAACATAGAACCTCCTCCTTTTTGGAAGTCGGTTAATGTGATGCGATCTATGGTCTAAAAACTGAAATATTATTCTTTTGTGTAAAACAACTTTTCATACGAGGCTAACCAAAACAGAGCAGATATTTTTTATAAAATGTAAGTAAGTACATTAAATATATTGTTCCAGGTGTTGAATAAGAATCAAATGTTCAACTATTATATCTACTTTAGATCTCTTTGGGGCCACTCCCTGTAGGATTGATGTTGTAAAATACCGTGAAAAACTGTTTTAAATATGTCAACTCGACCATGAAGAATTCATCTTTAATTACATTAACAAAACAATCTTGACCTTCCTTGTGTAAATACATATAAATAAACATTGCTGTTAGAAATATGTTACTTAATATCTACCGTATTTTCCACAATGTGATTTATTATAATATTAAGAATACACATTACATATAATTGTACCCTATGCTTGTACAGAAACGCTAATTACTCATATCACATAAGTATGAATCGAAGACTTAACCAGAGTGCTGAGAGCACTCTGGTTAAGTCTTCGAGCAAATACCTACAGAGCGCCACAATCCCTAAGTGAAAGTAATAAAAAAATGTCCGAGCTCCGTCATACATATCGACTTAGTTAATTACATTAAATAATTCACAATGACCCGTTTTCTCGAATCTCGACGTTATGTCACCTAATTATAGTTCGGCCGTTCAGAGAATGCGTTCCTGACACGTCATCTTGAAAAAATGAGTTATGGCCCACTTAATGAAATTTCATTAAATGGAACTTAAAACATTAAATGGTCCATAAATCGTAAACGGTAAGTTTTACAAAAAAGTTTAATGGAAACAAAAGATGCGAAATTTTATTTTCTACAATAATGATCTTAATGTTTTTTGCCCTTAAGTACATAGTTTCCGAGATATCGGCCAAAAACATTTTTTCAAGATGACGTGTCAGGAACGCATTCTCTGAACGGCCGAACTATAGTGAGTGTAACCAAGCACTTTTCCATCGTGCGTCGTTGTAGTCGGCATGCAATCGCCTTACGACTAACTAAAAAGCCTACCCACTGCGTACCTTGGGCAGGGTTTTGGCTCGGACACTATTTTTGCACGATTGTGACTCTATAGATATTTGCTCGAAGGGTTAATGAATTAGGACTATAACATCCCAAGTAATTGTTAAACGAGCATGCTGTGGACCTAAACAAATCTATGTTCTATCTCGGTTCTTTACGACCGTGTTTTTCTGCCTGTTTTTTCATCTTGGATATCTGCGAGAAACTTACCGGTTGCCCTTTACTTACCTTCAAAACAAAGGCTCAACATGTATATTACAGCATAGCTTTCTAGAAACATAGGTGTTATTTGTAGAAAACATGAGACCAAATATGTTTTTTTTAGGATTGTCCAGTATATATTTGTAGAGTTTGTATTTTGGACCTGCGTGTTATTATGAAGTTAGGTAGAATGCTGTGAATTTATGCCTGTGTGTTATAGATCATTATGTTTTAAACTGCGCCTGCGAGAGTTTGCTTTTCGCGCCACACCGTACGTAAGTAGTGAGATTAGCGTCATTTTTCATCAACACCATCTTAGCCATAGATGTCCACTATTAAATAATTTAACCCTCCTCTATAAATCTTCAATCAGGTTGGAAGAAGCTTGAATAAGCGGGTTCCTACGATCTTGTTTGTCCAACTTTTCTAATTGTATGTAAATTAATATTAAGTAAATAAATAATTTATTGCCAACAAAACAATTACAATTTATTTAGATTAATTCTTAAACACATGCATTATTTCGTAACTTTGCCGTTTACCACATTATAATTTCGTGCAAAACAATGAGATAAGTTATTGTCTGTTGGCCCGACACTGTTAACCCTGTATCTTGTATTAAAATACTTCTTATATACTAAATTTAGTTTTTCCTCTAGTTCCTTAGCATGAATCGACCCATTATATCAATACATCGTAATTAAACACTCTATCGTCATACAAGTTAACAGCTAACTAAATGGACTTCTGTGACTACTAACAGTAATTGATGGCAAATTGATGTATAGCTAAGTTACACAATGTCTATTTACTTGACAAAGCTGTTATTCTGTATTGAATTTAATTTTATGACTAAATCGTTTTTAGGTTCTTGGTTTTTGTTAGTACTGAATGTTAACCTTCTAATATGTTTCTTATTATTATATTATAATACTTAAAAGAAGTTTTAAAAATACAATAGATTTACAACATAACAGCTGTGTTTGTACAAGAACCGAACCTATAATATTTTAAAAGTACGGGATGGGGATTAGTCACTAAACAAACATTAATTTTAAACAGTTCTAATTGATGTAAATTACATAACATGTATCTATTACGTAGGTAACTAATTTTGATCACATGATCCTCTCAGAAACGTGCTACTCATACTAAATACGTGTGTTGTGATCTGAAAAAAGTAATTAGAATATCGTATCGCGTTTATTTCCGTCTTTGATCTCATTTGCATGAAAAGGAAATTGAGTAGGATTCTACCTCTATAGAAATCAAAAGCAATAATCTGAAACGAGCGTGCGATCACAGTTGCTCAGATTACAAATGCTGCGCTTAAAGTAGACTAGCGACCCGCCCCGGCTTTGCACAGGTTTATTATACATATAAACCTTCCCCTTGAAACACTCTATCTATTAATAAAAACCGCATCAAAATCCGTTGCGTAGTTTTACAGATATAAGCATATACATGGGGACAGACAGCACAGCAGACAGAAGTGACTTTGTTTTATACTATGTAGTGATAGTGAAGCGGACACTAGAGCGTGTCGTGCGTGAGTGTGCTCTACTGTACCGGCCTTTTTAAACCGAATTCAAATAAAAATCGGCCAAGTGCGAGTCGGACTCGCGCACAGAAGGTTCCGTACTGTATGAAAGCCCCCCCCCCCCTTAAATAACTAGGAGTTTGTTAATTCAACTGAATGTTTTAATGACATGAATGTTACGCGATTACTAGGCCAATTATGAACCGATTTTGATGATCCTGGTTTTGTTTGGTAGATAGTTTATTGAATCAGGCGTTACTTTGCGGAAGTTCATCTTCAAATTCTTGTTTTGAATAAATATTTAGTGTATTTCCGCTCTGTCGTAGTCATATAAGTTAAGGGTACTATTCAAAATCCAAATTAAATCACAAACAAAATTAGTAATTAATCATCAAACTGTATCATGGTTCGACTATGGTTAGGTCAGGTTAGAAAAGCTAGGCTTAGGTATGTTTACAAAATATGAATGAACCTGAAACAAAATTTTTAATTAATCCGTTTAAAATAATAAAAAATAATTAAACCTGTAACAAAAATAGTGATTAGTAATTTATTTAAAAAATGTAGTAAACCTGAAAATAATATTTAATTAATATGTTAAAATTACAAATATAATTTATTTATAAAAAAATGGTATAAAATAATTGAAAAAAACTTAGTCAATAAATAGCACCCCTATTCTTACTGTACTCTATTCGACACGTGTTTCGCCTCTAAACGAGGCATCTTCAGGACGTGTTGACTCTTCGAGCTCACTCGCAAGAATGACGGCTCGCCGCGCCGGCCTACAACAAGGAACTCAACACAATATATCAAATAGCAGTGACAAATGGGTACAGCAAGAAAATGATAAACAATTTAGTCAGAGATAAGAATAGAAACATAGCAAGATCTATGTTATACTCCTGCCCACCTGTGAGAGTAAATAAATATGTGGGTAGTTTGACATATTTAGGGACTACGTCAGAAAAAATTGCAAAAATACTGCGGAGAAATGATGTACATGTGGCATTTCGAACGAATCACAACATGAGACGAATGTGCAATGGGAAAGACTCCTTAGAAAAAAGCAAGAAATCGGGGGTATACAAGTTAACCTGCGACACATGTAACGCAGTTTATGTGGGACAAACTGGAAGGAGTTTTCAAACCCGCTACAAAGAACACTTAGCTGCATCTAGAAACAATCACCCAGAGAAATCGAATTTTGCGAAACATTTATTAGAAACTGGACACGATTTGGATAACAACAACACTTTTGAAATTCTACATGTATGTGAAAAAGGTTTTCGCTTAAATGTTTTGGAGCATTTAGAAATAATGAAACATCAAAACACACACAACGAGTTGCTGAACGATCAAACTACCGTCACATCGCCTTTACTTCGGTGCGTCACGACGAGTATATAAGAAGCGCCGGCGCGGCGAGCCGTCATTCTTGCGAGTGAGCTCGAAGAGTCAACACGTCCTGAAGATGCCTCGTTTAGAGGCGAAACACGTGTCGAATAGAGTACAGTAAGAATAGGGGTGCTATTTATTGACTAAGTATTTTTTCAATTATTTTATACCATTTTTTTATAAATAAATTATATTTGTAATTTTAACATATTAATTAAATATTATTTTCAGTTTTACTACATTTTTTAAATAGATTACTAATTACTATTTTTGTTACAGGTTTAATTATTTTTTATTATTTTAAACGGATTAATTAAAAATTTTGTTTCAGGTTCATTCATATTTTGTAAACATACCTAAGCCTAGCTTTTCTAACCTGACCTAACCATAGTCGAACCATGATACAGTTTGATGATTAATTACTAGTTTTGTTTGTGATTTAATTTGGATTTTGAATAGTACCCTTAACTTATATGACTACGACAGAGCGGAAATACACTAAATATTTATTCAAAACAAGAATTTTTGTTTGGTAGAGTCATACTTCAGAGGTGGCCCATTTAAAAATTATCGAAATCGGCTGAGTCGTTTTTGAAAAATCAACAATATTGTAAAATTAACTACATCGATGATCGTCGAGTCGCGCGAACTATTCGAACTCCACACACGCTTGAAGTCGGTTATGCCATTTATGGCGAAAAAAAATTAATAATAGTCCATTAAAGAAATACGCATTTCTTATTCAGGTTTATGTCTTAAAATGTTTTCGTTCACCAAAAAACCACTGGGATGTAAGGATTTAACTCCTTTTTCGTCACGCCGCGCCGCACTATATCTTACTAGGCCGCCATGGCTTCATCGCCTTCAATGTTATGTTTTCAACGTAATGAAAATGCAACATTTTAGCAAATTCAACTTTTCAAGCCCAACTGAAGGCTTTTTCAGCACGATTGTGTGTGTAATGAAGTAAACCGTACCAGTGGTGGTACTAAATTCTGTCATGGCCATACTTAATAAGAGTATACATATAATATCGTGGTTTCCAATTCTCTTATCACACTCCATGACGTCATTTGTTTTTTGTCACGGTTCACCTACGCTGGTGTTACGTTCATTAATAACAACCTGTTAATCTGCTAATGGACAACCTGTGATCCGATAACGAAAGAGGTGCGTGGGAAAAGATTACATTACAAATGTTTACTGTATTAATTGCGTGTACTCAAGTACTCTTACAAAAAAACAATACCTTGTGTATGCAAGAAAATTACAAAAAGAATAAAATTACAATTAAATAATAAGAAGTCACTTAGCACAAATTACCGAACCAAGTAGAAAAGAACAGTAGGTAAATGAAAATAGTGTGATATTTTTAAGGTTTTATATAATGAGCTATTCTAGCACATTACCGAACCAAGTGAAAAGAACAGTAGGCAAAGGAAAAGAGTGTGATTTTTTAAGGTTTTATACAGGGTTACTGGTTATTGAACCTATTCCTTCTAGTAGCTTATAGGGGGCGCTATTATCAACTAATTTGACCACATATACCCCTATCCAAAAGTTAACCATTTCCGAGAAAAAAATTATTAAAGTATTTTTTAAATTTTATCGATGTAAGGTGACTTAAAGGTTTTAAAAAAAAAATTAGACGGTTTTGAATAATCATTTATTTTTTTTTACTTAACAGAGACATAAGGCTATCATTATGAGTAACGAAAACTGAACTAGGTATCCACTTTAAATAATTACCACAGGAAAACATCAAGAAAATGTAATTATCATTATTAATTAGTTCCCTTTGATCGACAATTAATCAAAAAAATGCCAACACATTTGACGTGCAGATTATTTTTAAAACATCTGTATACTTTAAGCTTTCGAATGAGTTATTAAAATCTAACATCGGTCACAGGGTTTAAGAAAAAAACACTTCACAAAGAGGCCCCGGTATAAAATTCTAGGAAAACTGTTTTTTTACCTGCTTCAAATTACGCCGCCACCCGTCAACAAACACGGGATTTAGACCCTTGTTACCTGCCATGAGCGATCATTGTTCCACCCGCACTTATCAAGGGTTTACAAACAAAGCGCATTTTTAAATTAGTAGTTAGAGAGTAGAGATAAGGTTAGTCGGTTCGTACTGATTGTATCGTTCGGACGCGTTCTTTCTCTCACCTATGCACTTTGCGATCTTCCTGTTGACCTGGCTTGTTATCGGACTGTGACTTTGCTTGTGAATTTGTGACTTGGCTTGTGAACTGGTTCTGTGATCGATTGCTCTACCGACGACTTGGCGTGTTAAAGGACTTGTGATAAAGCTTTCATTGCTTTTATCATGTCTGGAGGTTATCGAAGCCGCCATACGTATTCGAATGAAGAATACGCCGACATTTTATTTTATTACGGATATTGCTCAGGCGACTCTGCAGCAGCCCGCCGAGAGTACATTCAACGGTTCCCCAATCGCCATATACCCGATGTGAGCGTTTTTAATGGAGTGTATCGGCGAATCCGAGAAACTGGTAGTGTGATGCGAAGAACAAGTGATGTTGGTAGACCACGTATGTATGCTGTGGAAGATGAAGAAGAAATTCTTCGACGTTTTGCTGAAGACCCAACCGTCTCTACAAATGCTGTTGCATCACAGCTGGGCATTTCACAATGGAAAGTGTGGTTCACTGTGCACAACGCGGCACTCTACCCATACCATTACACTCCCGTACACGTCATAGAAGAAGGTGATCCTCTCAGAAGGTTAGATTTTTGCAGATTTATGCTCAATGCAGACATAGAAAATCCATGTTTTTTTAAGAAAATCTTATGGACTGACGAGTCAAAATTTGATAAAGATGGAATAACAAATTATCACAATGTTCACTACTGGGATACAAAAGAAACAGGAAATCCCAACAAAAAACGACCAACAGGATCACAACGCCGATTTTCGGTAAATGTGTGGATGGGAATAATCGACAATAATTTGATTGGACCCCATTTTTTCCCCGACATTTTAAACGGAGAAATTTACGAAGATTTTTTAGAAAATCATCTGCATGAACTACTTGAAGATGTGCCGTTGAATAGAACACAGAATATGGTATTCCAGCATGATGGTTGTCCGGCGCACTTTAGATTAAGTGTGCGTCAGTGTTTAGACACCAAATACCCCGGGCGCTGGATAGGCAGAGGTGGACCCATACCTTGGCCTGCTAGGAGTCCTGACCTGACCCCAATGGACTACTACGTTTGGGGTCATATGAAATCGTTAGTTTATGATGTGTCTCCGGTGCCAAGGATTGATGAGTTGAAGGAGCGCATAATAAATGCGGCCAATCAAATCAGGGCTACTCTAACAAGTAAAGTCGTCAAAACTAACCTAAGAAAAAGAATGCGACTCTGCATTAGGAACAGAGGAAGCCACATTGAACATCAGCTGTGATAAAAACGTAGATTAGCAACATTTAGTTAAGTTTCCAATTACATGCATTGATAAATGTATTAATAAAGACTTGTTTAATCGTCGTAAAAATGTTAATTATCACCATAATTACTTAACTGATCTTAAGTTTCAATACCTCATTCGATAGCTTAAAGTATACAGATGTTTTAAAAATAATCTGCACGTCAAATGTACTGGCGTTTTTTTGATTAATTGTCGATCAAAGAGAACTAATTAATAATGATAATTAGATTTTCTTGATGTTTTCCTGTGGTAATTATTTAAAGTGGATACCTAGTTCAGTTTTTGTTACTCATAATGATAGCCTTATGTCTCTGTTAAGTAAAAATAAATAAATGATTGTTCAAAACCGTCTAATTTTTTTTTTATAACCTTTAAGTCACCTTACATCGATAAAATTTAAAAAATACTTTAATAATTTTTTTCTCGGAAATGGTTAACTTTTGGATAGGGGTATATGTGGTCAAATTAGTTGATAATAGCGCCCCCTATAAGCTACTAGAAGGAATAGGTTCAATAACCAGTAACCCTGTATAAAGTTATTCTAGCACATTACTTACCGAACCAAGTGAAAAGAACAGTAGGCAAAGGAAAAGAGTGTGATTTTTTAAGGTTTTATAAAATGAGCTATTCTAGCACATTACCGAACCAAGTAAAAAATAACAGTAGGTAAATGAAAATAGTGTGATATTTTTAAGGTTTTATGTAATGAGTTATTCTAGCACATTACCGAACCGAGTGAAAAGAACAGTAGGCAAAGGAAAAGAGTGTGATTTTTTAAGGTTTTATATAATGAGCTATTCTAGCACATTACCGAACCAAGTAAAAAATAACAGTAGGTAAATGAAAATAGTGTGATATTTTTAAGGTTTTATGTAATGAGTTATTCTAGCACATTACCGAACCAAGTGAAAAGAACAGTAGGCAAAGGAAAAGAGTGTGATTTTTAAAGGTTTTATATAATGAGCTATTCTAGCACATTACCGAACCAAGTAAAAAATAACAGTAGGTAAATGAAAATAGTGTGATATTTTTAAGGTTTTATGTAATGAGTTATTCTAGCACATTACCGAACCAAGTGAAAAGAACTGTAGGCAAAGGAAAAGAGTGTGATTTTTTAAGGTTTTATATAAAGTTATTCTAGCACATTACCGAACCAAGTGAAAAGAACAGTAGGCAAAGGAAAAGAGTGTGATTTTTTAAGGTTTTATACAATGAGTTATTCTAGCACATTACCGAACCAAGTGAAAAGAACAGTAGGCAAAGGAAAAGAGTGTGATTTTTTAAGGTTTGATTTAAAGTTATTCTAGCACATTACCGAACCAAGTGAAAAGAACAGTAGGCAAAGGAAAAGAGTGTGATTTTGTAAGGTTTTATATAATGAGTTATTCTAGCTTATAACAGAGTCTCAACACATTCAGACCCTTTTTATGAGTTTGTAAAGACCCGATAGAGTTAAAGGAAACTGCAATTTTCTATGGGATTCTTACAACACATTCAATCTTTTGGCATCGGCTAACTCTATAAAGCGCGTAAAAATCGTGCCAAACTCTATATTTCTTTATTTATCAAATATTTTAACATAAGTCGCTCTACGAAGCTAATTTCACTTTCGATAGTGAATATGCGTATAGTACCTACACTTGGATCTATGTGAGTAGTCAACCAGATTAATACCTGAATATCTAAATTAAAACTCGTAATTAAACTATTAAGACTGAATTTCTTCGTCCTTGACTCTACGTCTCTAATCTTACCTAGAGCTTATATTGCAAGTGCAATATAGTTTGTTACAAGTACAGTTAAATACTTCACTGCAATTAGGTCAGAGGTGGCTCCCACATACCTAACTACGTACCTATCACTTTTAATCAAGATAGGGTTGTGCTAAAGAATTATGTAGATTTAGCATATAAAGTAGTATTGTATTTTGTTGTAGTTAGTAATACTGCGTAGTATAGGTCGATTCTTACAACTTGGCGGCTGTAATGTTAGCTACAAGTTGCGGATAACAATTCTCGCGCTACTGTTAAGTGAGCTTCAGTCAGGATTGGGCTATCCACAGCTTGTAACTAACATCACAGCCGCCAAGTTGTATGATTCGGCCTATACCGTGTCATGTCACTAAAAGAATATTGATATTCTAGTACGAGCCGTAGGTGAGAGGATCAAAAAATATGGATGAATTGTGTAAAAGATGATATTATGCGAGAGAAAGGAGTTGATGAGAAGATGACGTATGACAAAGTGAAGAGGCGAAGGGAAACGTGGTGTGTCGGCCCCACCTAGTGGGATAAGGTTAAGAAGATGGTGATGAGGTTTCTACCGTGTATAATGTGCTGTTTTCCACTTGGATTGAACGAGTACTACTCGTATTTACCCTGGCAGTTGCTTGCATTTTTACAATCTCGCTTATCAAAACTGCGGACATTAAATCTACTATTACTTTTAAAATTTACATACATACGAATGAAATCTAGAAGAAACGTTTTTTTTTTCGGATCTAAGTACGAGTAGATGCCTGGCATTAAGGGCAAAATTATATGATGATCTAAAGTATAATATTTCAAAACTAGCAGCGCCCTGCGGTATTACCCGCGTTGTGCCCGTTCCCGTGGGAATTTCGGGAATTTTTATACAAATAAACCTTCCTCTTGAATCACTCTATCCATTAAAAAAAACCGCATCAAAATCCGTTGCGTAGTTTAAAAGATTTAAGCATACATACAAACAAATAAACAAACGAAAATAGCGACTTTATTTTATACTATGTAAGGATGTACTGGCTGCGTAGCGCTGGGTTTTGAGGAGTTTATGTGTAAAATTATTGGTTTAAGAAACTTGCTCATTTCGTTATTCCGTCGTACAAAAATATCCGGGGAATGAAAATTTTGGTAGGTAAACAGTAGCAACCCTAGGGCGCCTTTATCTAGGGCTAAACTAGATCACCGAGCGTCTAATAACTAAAGACACGAAGGAGGAATGTTATTCAATGTGGGAAGCAGACAGCATGACTGCCACGGAATGGTTCTATAATAAATTGATGAGGAATGAGGAAGGAGTTATTTAATTAATTATGATCTTCACAGGATTCCAGCTCGCGGATTAAATTTTAATATACCGAAATTAGCGATTCGTAGCGGCTTAGAAGTGGCTCTGGACTGTGGACCAATCTCTGTGGGACAGACGTGTCTAATATTAGGATCACACTAAGTAAATGAATCCAACAGCTATTTATTTTATTTAGTCCTAAGGCTGATAATGATGATGACTTTTTAAATACGTCATGACACCACGACGAAGTGGCAGGGATGCTTTGTCCGAGTATGTATCTGATTTCCTTTCCATGAATATTCAGGCGTTAAAAAAAACTACGGTTTTTCTGTTCATTGGAATTACAAATATACAACAAACTTGTCCCCGGAAAAGGGTTTTCTTTGTTGATTAACAATTTTTCTGGAACACAATATTAAGATTGTACGTAGAAATAGAAAAGTACCTATACATTATTTGTTTGGTTTCCCACCAGCGTAAGATAAATAAAATTAAGTCAAGTAAACCAACAAACATAACCAAAAAAAATCTTTTTCAGAGTTTTTGTTTCACTTTTTTCAGGAAAACAAAACGTAACAAAGTTCATACATAATAAATGGTAATATATACCTTTCATGTTCTGTAGGCACGAGTACACAAAAAGTTGTGTGAAAATTTGGCGTCGCGTTATCACTAAGACTACGCCCAGCGCCAATTTTTTTAGGGTTTCGTACCCAAAGGGTAAACACGGGACCCTATTTACCCTAGGACTCCGCTGTCCGTCTGTCCGCCTGTCTGTCACCAGGCTGTATTTCAAGAACGGCGATAGCTAGAACGTTGAAATTTTCACAGATGATGTACTAAAACAGAAAAAATAATGTTTAAGGGGGGCTCCCATACAACAAACCTGATTTTTGCCGTTTTCGCTAGATATAAATAACGGTGACGAATAGATGCTTGAAAAATTTACAGAATATTTAGATATTCACATAAAAAATTAATACCTAAAATAAATATTTAAGGGGGCTCTCATACAAAAAACCTTATTTTTTGCTCGAAATTAATAACGACAACAGGAATATGCTTGAAATATTCACAGAATATTAAGTTGTTGTATCACAGATGATGTACTAAAACAGAAAAAATAATGTTTAAGGGGGGCTCCCATACAACAAACCTGATTTTTGCCGTTTTTCGCTAGACATAAATAACGGTGACGAATAGATGCTTGAAATATTTACAGAATATTTAGATATTCACATAAAAATTAATACCTAAAATAATTATTTAAGGGGGCTCCCATACAAAAAACCTTATTTTTTGCTCGATGTTAAGTAATAACGACAACAGGAAGATGCTTGAAATATTCACAGAAAATTAAGTTGTTGTATGAGTACTTATTTCCTTCAAAAATAAACAATTCAATCAAAACAAAATATTTTAAGGGAGGCTTCCATACTGTACGGAACCCTTCGTGCGCGAGTCTGACTCGCACTGGGCCGATTATTGTATATTTTGCTCAATGATTGTAAAATTCCTATTAGCTCATTTGAATGGACAAATATAACGTGATCGGAGCGAAACGGGCTCACGTGTGCGGTCGACCGAAACGTCGTGTGTATTGTGTGATACTTCCATTGTGTCTTCAATTTCATGGTTATTTCGAATAAATGCTTAAATAATTATTTTGTGTGTATGTGGGACTCACGCTGCATACATAATTTTTAGGATCCCTCGAAGTTGAAGCAAGGTACAATGATAATATAATGGGTTTATGCAGTTGTCACTGCATATCATCTGGTAGTGGTGAGTGGTGTTTGATCGAAGAATAATCTAAGAATCGATGGTAGAACGACTAAACACGATTAGTACAAGGCTAAGACAGATTATACCGTAACAAAGAAAGAGATCAGAACACGTCTGAAAATAAAACGGGGAACATCAAAATATGTACTATAGTTCGGCCGTTCAGAGAATGCGTTCCTGACACGTCATCTTGAAAAAATGTTTTTGGCCGATATCTCGGAAACTATGTACTTAAGGGCAAAAAACATTAAGGTCATCATTGTAGAAAATATAGTCTGACCGTTTAACTGAGTCCTCGCCTGCGCGGTACAGAGGCGCGGGGGTAGACGACAAAGGGGACTGAGACAGGTGCGAGCGGCGGGACTATAAAATTTCGCATCTTTTGTTTTAAGGTCCATTTAATGAAATTTCATTAAATGGTTCATAAATCGTAAACGGTAAGTTTATTGTATTTCGCATCTTTTGTCTCCATTAAAAAAGTTTAATGGAAACCAAAGACGCAAAATTGTATTTTCTACAATAATGATCTTAATGTTTTTTGCCCTTAAGTACATAGTTTCCGAGATATAGGCCAAAAACATTTTTTCAAGATGACGTGTCAAGAACGCATTCTCTGAACGGCCGAACTATAGTAGTGTACTCGTACCTACTACATCTGCGTGAATTATGATATAATATATCGGATTAGTAAGATTACCGGTATAACCGGCATCAGAACTCATTCAGTGATTTTGCGTCATTCCTCTTGAATAATTCACCTATACGACTATTTATGTACCCACGTCGATACTTTGCTAATATGTTATCTGTTCCGTATTCTATGATACAATCTGAAACCAAAACATGTTTGTAAAAAAGCCGAAATTGGTATCAAATCGATATTCTGAAAGCAAGAGAAAATATTTTTTAGTAAACCTACAGAACTTTCGGTTTGGGAATACAACTCCTACTTTACCGAATTAAACTCCTGAGACGTTGAGTTAGTGCAATAATATACGCTAATTACCAGTAAATATCATGAAATGAATGTGGAACATGCATTGAAGACCTAAATATAATGTGGCAAGAAGACTGTTTCAAATTAAAGAAAGTCTAGTTTTTAGCTTTCTGTCCTAGGTCGAGGGTAATTTATGTGTTTTAGTCATAACATTTGCTATTTCATTAAATCATTTTCATCATTAGCAGCTTGTTTCAGCCTAATGCTGGGCATAAGCCTCCTCCCTCTTTCGCCAATCATCCCTGTTTTGAGCTATTCTCATTCAAGAGTGAAATTGAGCATTTTATTCAATACTTTTTTGCATTGCAAAGCCAATCTACGTGTTGTATTTGCTTGTTATGCTAGCGAAGTTTTATCACGTAGTAACTATTATTTAATCTGCACTCTAGCGGCAAATTGCCTACTGTCTGGCTATCCGTTAACTCTCTATATCGGGCGATATTCCCAGCTTTTATTAACCGTTAAACACACCTCCCTGAGTTTCGTCGTAAAGCTGTTATTTCGATCTACGAGTATAATGTGGGTAGTTTTACACGAAACAGCAACGAAATAACCGAAAATTCGCTAAGGCTGACAAAGATTCCGGAATCCGATAAAAAATCTGGGAAGTAATTTTGATCCGATTTTGATGCTCCTTTTTAGGGTTCCAAGTAAAACAGGGAATTTGTATGACATCGTTGTCTCCGTCTTTCCCAGAGTCACAAAACAAATAATGTCGCGCAGCAGTGAATTTGTGACCATATTGATATACTAATCAAATTGTGAAAGAATGGGCCAGCTCTAGCCGAAACTCTACTGTACTGTATCGAAACAGCCTTTTTAATAGTCCACTGCAGAACCTACCCACGATGGTGACGGACTCTACTGCTTGACGATAATTTTAAACTTTACTTTGGCGTCCAGCTACACAAACAAATTTACTAAAGCTATCTGTACAATATAAACGACTAGCTACTTCTATAGATATAATGCAGTACAATACAAGTAAACTGGTGCAAATCGCCTCTCTGAATTTCAAAGTAAATACAAAACAACGCCGCAACGGTTTACAGTGAATTAGTTACTGCCATTGTAAATAAAGGCTACAGCAAACAGTCTGCTAAAATGTAAAGTTTGTTGTGTGGCTGGAAATTAAACGAGCCTAGAATGCAAGTTTATTTGTTCTTATAAACTTTGTTCATACAGCTAACCTGAAGTTGTTAATGTAAGTTTTCTGTCTGTATATTTGATTATTATCCTACTAATATTATAAACGTGAAAGTTTGTAAGGATGGATGGATGGATGGATGTTTGTTACTCTTTCACGCAAAAACTACAGAACGGATTGAGATGAAACTTTGTAATTATATAGCTTACTAGATTTTGCCCGCGGCTTCGCCCGCATGATATTTCGAGGCCCTACCTTTCCACCCTTTAATAAAGTAGGTGGAAAATAAAAAAACAAATAAATTCTCTTTGACATTTGTTCAATTCGACAGTTCTTTTTTGACATTTCTTGAAGCTTACGCTAGAATAGCTCGCAGATGGCCGAATTTTTCCTACTTAACACTTATTGTTATATAATATGGAAAATTTACGCAATATCATTATAATTTATAGCCTATAGATGTGTTATTACACTGTGTGCTAACCGTGCAGGCTTCGTGTCCTTTGGCCATTTTGGTTTAATTAAATTAAATGCAAGACAGTATATTACTGAGCGAGATAGCTCTGACAGAGAAAAATATTTTTGATCACTTTGTGTCTGTCGTCGTGTTAAAAAGTGACAGATATATTGGTACTTCACCATAACTCTGTCTCGTTCTGACACGTTGAAAGAATCATTTCGTTCTGTGTATACTAGCCCGGATAGTATCTCATCAAAAAGGAAAATGTACCTAAGCCAAATCGCTCTAAACCTTTAAGTTCCGCATTTGGGTACGCATACCTATAGTGGTGATGATATTTATTACTGACTTACCACCTCAGGGTTTACGGTATGGGAAATATGTACCTACGTGACAAATGTCAGTACCGAAGACTTTACCAATATATTCAAGACCTTACGGGCAGTAAAAGTAACAGTTGAGACGGCAATAAAATATGTCTGAGTGAATGTACCTATTTCATTTCATTTATTCATGTTTCCATACAGTACAAGATGTTAATAACAAAGTTTAGGTACAAAGTTCAGTATGGACGCTGTCGGGCACTGCATATTCGAGTGAGAGTGGTCACTTATGTCAATAATATAGGTGTAACCTATATTATTGAAACTTATGTCAATAATATAGGTGTAACCTATATTATTGACATAAGTTTGTAAGTAAACATTGAATTGAACACGACTATAAATTATATAAAATCTATATACCTAAACCTATCTAGTAAAATGTTGATGACTTATACACATGAGATGATGAGAGCATGGTTATTATCAAAAATTTAAATACAGGTAAGTTTTGGTCTTGGTATTACTAAAGTTATGCAAACCTTTCAAAATTTTCTTGAATTAAATTGATAAAGTCCCCCTTTCGAAAAATAAATCAATTTGTTGCTTTTGCGAACTCCAATACTTACCACAGACAAGTACACTGACCCACCATTTTCTATTATACCATATGATGATGTGACACGTGAAACTTATATTTAAATCAGTTACTCACTTGTCACAAGGTATCAGGCGACTTAGAAGCTCTGCCACCAACGCATCAAAAATTCAAACATTGTCCATCCATCAGCTATAAGAAGTTCACTGCTGGACATAGGCCTCCCCTATGGATCTCCAATAAGACCGGTTGCATCCAGCGCGATCCTGCGGTCTTAATGAGGTCATCCGTCCACCCACAAGGTGGGCGTCTTACGCTGCGTTTGCTGGTACGTGGTCTCCACTCGAGAACTTTTCGACCCCATCGGTCATCAGTCCTCCGCGTTGTGCCCTGCTCATTGCCATTTCAACTTGCAAATCCGTGAGTTGTCATCCGACCAATACAAACTCACTTAGTCGCTCACTTTTTAACCCAAAATGCAAATAAGTTGCACCGCTGGTTAAAAGCGAGTTCCTGATGAGGGTACTCGTGACGAACCACTGATAAAAATAAGTCCATTTTGTAGCAAATAGGGTATTAACGACACAATACCACAGTGTTCAAACAATACATAGACATAACCAAATGTATACGCCGATCAAGTTTGCTCCGTTACCAACATTAAGTACTGTCCAAACGACTGTTTGAAATCCTCCCTCGGGCATGTTTGTGAAGTAATTAAAACCCCATCAGGCGTTTTAACTCGATTGCTGGTAAATTAATTCGGATAGTTACGAAATAAGGGTTATTTCGTAACTATCTAAAAACATGTTAATGAGACCAGTTAAAAGGCTATAATTTTATCTTAAAACGGACTATAATAATAATGTTGTTAAATTCATGATTTTGTTCTTTAAATGTCAGCCAGTCTTAAGTGGTGAAAGCCGAAAATATGTTGATTTTTAACATGAAATTCTGGCAGCCCCGGTCACATGCAGTGCATGTATGAATAAAATATTTCTTTGCGATGCTCGTAAAGAGCGAACTCAGACTGAGACAAGTAGGTAAATAAAACTCTTTCACGAGACTTCACTATGCGTCTCGCCGCCTCTCTTCAACCATTTCGAGCATCTTATTTGACTGTACTGCACTTTACTGATTCTTAGTTTGATTCGATGTTTCAGCTTCAAAATAACCTCGTAATTATGAAGATACTATTCTTCCATCCCATCTCATCTCTTTAGGAAAGAATTTTCGACTAAACTTTCTTAGTATTTTGTTGTTTGTTGTTGTTCCGACCGCCGCGACGGCTTTTATACAGCCTTAGGCTGTTGTCTATCTGTTTATCTTTTGATATTTCAAGTTAGTAGGTACTAAGAACAATCTAGGATCGAACTGATTAATCTGCAAAGTTCATTCCCCTATACTGACTATCAAGTATCTGCCGCCGTAATGAAGTTAATTATCATTAGCGATGGAATTGATATCGATACTACTGATTAGACAAAAGCCACATGCGTAAAACATTACGACCATCAATAAACACGAGTAGACAAACTGGTGATGTCACGCATTGGAGCAACGTCCTCATAACTTTATTCGGCATTTTCCGGACATACTTATTCATACAATTTTCCTATAATACAAGTTGGAAACCTCCAAGTGGCTTCGCATTTAGCTTCGTTTGGGTGCTTTAGTCCCTACTTTGTTTTGTGTCTGTGATATATTTCCGCCATAGTAATACCTAAAGTGAGCGCAGAGTTGGTTCAGAGTATTATTTTTTAACTTTCGCGATATATGTAAACACATTATTCTTAAATATACTACGGGATAATGTGTTTTCAGTGCGCGATACTACGGGTTAGTTCCGTAAAAATAATTACGAAAAAATGCTAAGTCGATGTTCAGAGAGTAGTTACTGTTTTGTCTTTTCCTTTTATTTGCAATTTTAATTCAATAAGAAATGACAAAATACCTACATACTCTAAAGTAACTGCGTTTTCAGAAGATCACGTTTCCTGCTCATAGTACTATTATGTAGAGATTCTTTTTGATTACTCATATGAAGTCATAAAGAGTAAAGAGAAATATAAAATATTATATTATTATTATTTAGTAAGCGCAAGCCATCCAGCATTCTTTATTACGTCTCAAAAATTATCTTCATAACCTATTTATTTAAATAAATAAAACAGTTTATTACGTAACGTAATAAAATGATTAGATCAATTTACACGATAGTTCCTTTGTTACAATACTCTGAAAATGCTATGCAATGCAAACATGCGATGCGCATTCAGAGAGTATTTACTCTAGCTGGTATAGCATGTTGTATTTCTATGGTTTACTCTGAATGCGTTGCATATCAAGTGTAGAAAAATATTGAGATTCTTCCTCTGCTTAGCCTTAGTCCCAGCTGAGTTGCAATGTATTTAGAGTAAATAATAGAAATTCAATCACCTATACTAGCTAGAGTTAGAAATAAATCGACTTTAGCTACAAGATTGGCTTATTCTCCGCCTCTCTTCTGACTTTGTTTCTTCTCTTACTTTGTTCCCTTTTGTGGTGTCAATACAATGTTGTTGTATTTTATTGTGTATCTGAGCGTAAACTGTACTCACACTCGTAGAATTTTGTTACTTTATTGAAGTCTATCGCCTCGCCTGTTGTGTATTGAAAAACAATAAACGCAAAGAGGACTCTCGACACCCGTTCCGCTCATCTCTAGGGGTCGATAGGATGTTCGGAACTTGGCTTTTTGTGAAAAGTAATATCATTTGCATGAAGAATATTAGTACTAAGTATTTTCCTTATCTAGCACGAGCTTCCTTAAATCGTTTCCTGCCGATATGAATTCTTACTAATATTATAAATCCGAAAGTGTGTTTATTGGTTTGTTTGTTAATGTTTCACGCCGCAACAGAGCAACGGATAGACTTGATTTTTAGCATGGATGTAGTTCAAATGTCGCAGAGTGTCATTGGTTACATTTTATCCGGAATAATTATTTATCGCAAAAATGGCATGACCGACTTCAACCGGGTACAGAATTCGCGAATATTTCGCACGGATCGATGTAGCATTTTCCACATTATTGTTGATATATCAAAAATGGCTCAGCCGATTTCGATAAAATTTAATGGGACCAATTTCGAAGTATACTTTTTCCAATAAAAAATAATAATCCAAATCGGACCACTATGTAAAAAGTTACGCGTGGTTACACATAAAAAAAAACAATATACGCGTCGAATTGAGTACCTCATCCGTTTCGTCGGTCAATGGTTCCTATGTAATAGCACAAAAATCATAATATCACACGGGCAAAGCCGCGGGCAATAGCTAGCTGGCTAAGATAAAAAATAAGAAAATGATCCGCCAAGTTTTTCAAAGAAAGTTTTTAAAAAGTAAATAAAGAATGTTACTCCGTTTCGATTCTGTTTTGGGCTATTTTATTTGGACCAATAAATACTGTCAAAGTGCGGGATGAAACCAAAACTTCCATACATTCGCAGTATCTTTTCAGAAACCAAGATCCAGTAATATGAACAAAAAGGCCTCCTGTAAATTAGGAATTCCTTTCGCCAACCCTTATCGCCTGTAGAAATATCTGTAAAAAATGTAACTTTCCATGAAAATAGCTCTACCCACTTTTGCCTATTCTCCGTTTCCTTTCGCAATCACAAACTTCTAGTACCTGCCTACGCGTATAATACGAACTTACGAAAAACATCCTAAGGCTACATCCGATGGATTCTTTACGAGCCTACCTTCACATGATTTGCCTCATTTATCTGCGTTGTTTGACTGAAAACTTTCTAGAACCAATGCGAAGCGAAATATACGAGTATGTATAATGTACGTATAAGTTGTATCATGTTAGCCATACTTACATGTATAATATGCATACTGTAATGTAAGTAAGTGATCCATCAACCGTTTCAATTTATAATTCAAAGTCATGAAACGTATGGATGGATCTACAAAGGTAGGTAAATAGTTGCTGATATTGGGGCTAAATATCTCCAAGTAAAGGTTCATATTTAGTATACTATAAACATAAGGCAGAAAAAGTGCGGATTGCGGCACCTGATTGTTTAGTAAGAATTTATCTTTGTCATTGACTAATAAATGAAAAAAAGCAGTGAAGGATATAAGTATCTGTATAAGATTTTGTAATACGTAAGTTTGTACCAACCAGAATAAAGCAGACCGCTTGTTTATTGTTTTTCGCAGCTGCACAGACGCAATGCTATGTGAACTATGGCTATGTAAACTATGGTCACAGCCCGGACACTCCGCGATTTTTCATACAAAATCTGCTGTCTTACGCACACCTACACAGTACTTACTCACAGACAACACACATACGCACGGTCGCTACACGCGCATTTGTGTGCGGAACGTCTATGGCTGTCAGCGATCACTACATCGTGACGTCATGCCGCGTGAGTGAGACAGTTGCGTACTTAATTTGCAAAAATGAATATTAATCTAGTGCTTAAAATAGTATAACAATTACTTAATTTGGAAGCATATTAACAAAAAGTAACCGATCTACTTCTTTTGTAAGATAACATCAAGAGGAAGTTACCAAATAATGTAAAATAAGTTCCTATTATTTATCCTTAGGGAAACATTAAAATTTCTTGTTTTGTTACGTATCATTGATATTCAACCATACACAGTACAAGTCTTCCCTATTGTCATAGTCTAGGTAGTTTTTATTAGAAAATCCACCGACCATTGCAGCCCGCGCGCAGAGTGCACGATGCGGTACGTAGACGCGGGGTGGAAGTGAGGAAGACTCAAACGGGTGGGGGGTAACGAGTGGCCGTTCTATACGTAGTATTATTATATATTCTTTGCTATGGTTTACATAGCATTGCGTCTGTAAATATTTCTTACTCAAGCGATTGACACCAAAAACATAACATTTTGTTACAATTTAAGGGACAGAGTTATCTCCCGGAACGTAAATTTTATCAAAAATGTACCGCGATTTTTTCGACGTTCTACCGAAAACGTAAAAATACTGGTCGGTTCAGAATCCTTAGACTATTGTCATTTGTGTCATCATCGTCATCATTGTTACAAGCAATATCTCAACCAATTCGTGGTCGACATCTAACATTGCTACAGAAATTCCAACAATGTGCCGATATACAGTTGGCTGGTTGGACTCGAGCGCCGCCAACTACTATTCACAATAATAATGTTGGACGACCACGTTGTACGATCCGATTTGACGATTGGCTCTAACCAAGTCGAAACGTCTATGAGGGCTTTAAACTTATCAGTTCAAATGCCCGTGTGTGCCCAGCTAATGAGTAACAATACACTATGCACGTGTTAACAAGAATGTACATTACGGAGACTGAGATCTTTATTTAACAATCCTTTTATTTAACATACAAAGCACGAGCGTGATTTTTAAACAACGTTTTAACACGATGTAAACCGTAGTACGGCAATGTAGAGTAAGGCCCAGTTTCCACCAAAACGCCGCGGAGATGTGAGAAGCTGGGCATAGCGTTATAATCAGTAAGTAAGTTCGTATAGGCTGGGTGGCTAGCCCTGGTGACAGAGTTTTTAGGCCGCCTGAAGGCCCCTGACTTGGCCGATAAGTCAGAGTATATAGTGTAGTCTATAGTCAGTAAGGGGTGAATCATATAAGATGATCAAAATGGATGGGCATTTGGTTTAGAAAGTTTCACCACTCATAAACTGGCAAGTCTTGTTGTATTTAGAATATTTACTTAGTGTAATGTAGATGTAAATTAACACAAAATAAACACAATTTACATCTAAAATTGTGTTTATTTGACAATGAAAATAACTTGGTTTTAAGAAGGAGATAAGAAAAGAATGTGATTTAACGTTGGTAATTTAAATACATGTGAGTAATTAGTTTCCTTTTAAGTGTATACAATATTGTAGATTGTTTTTGATTATTAAAAAGTGTCTCTGTGACACCCATTTGTCGAAAGTAATAAACTGAAACTAGAACGGAACGGGCCGTGACGGGCGGTGATGGGCCGGGCCGGACGGGGCACGTTCCATACGTTTTGTATAATGTAGTCCGTTTCATATACCTACATACTGTACGGACGGGACGGGATGGACAAAATGTATGGAACGACCCGGCTCATCACCGCCCGTCACGGCCCGTCCCGTTCTAATAAGAATCATCCCTAAGCCACACAATCTTACACAGCTTACACAATCCATACATTCCATAGCTGCGTACTAAAGAACAAAACACAAACTCTGTAGTTTCTAACCAAGCAAGAATGGCATTCTTTTTTAAGGGGCAAAAGTGTCTTTATTATCTACAACTAAATACAATGTTAATTTATATGCTAAAACTACCTACACTACTACTACATAAAAAGTATTGGATCATCCACAGACCCGTGAAGGTCTAAAGATAATTCAAATGCTCAAGCCTACTTACTGCCAGTTGGCAGCGTGCCCAGCATGCTGGCTGCATTGCCACGCTGAAACTGAATGACATTCAACGTAGTATGGCATTAATGCAGCGGGCTAAAATGTTCTCTCTACTCATATCCGCTGATCTCCGCTTCGTTCCGCTTCAGTGGAATTTGGGCTTAAACCTAAATGTAGAATAAACAATAGTAAGTACGGGCACTAATGCCGTTATTTCCATTTACGTCACGAAGTGTAAAATATCTAGTGACGATTGAGCATGTGATTTTCTGTTTATTTTCTTAACGCGTTAACACCAGTTATTGTCCACTTTGCTGTGATTATTACAATTTGCATCTACGGCTCATTTTTAAAGGGGTTTATTCGCTAAAATTTTTATCTCGCTTGTGCAATTTCCCATCTATATTAATAATTAAGTGCAGGGGTACGGTAGACTCGATCGAAACCTTACCTGAATGATGAAACATAAAAAAATATTGATTTCGAGTCGACAACATATATCCGGAAAATGCGGATTATCGTCTATTTTAATAAATTATAACCTTACTGACAAGCAAATCGTAGTCGCCATATTGACACCGGATGACATATCTTGAGCAGCAGTGCTGCCAACTTCTTTTGGCAAAAACGCGCTATCAGAACTCGAAACGCGCCAGAAACGCTAAATGGTACCTACGACGACTGGTACGAAAAAAATCGTATATTCCACCTCAAAACGTAATCCGGAAGTTTATAAATAGTATAAAGACTTTTTTAAATAAGTTTTTATCGAAATGTGATAAAAAAATAACGTAATCCGGAAGTTTATAAATAGTATAACGACTTTTTTATAAAATAAGTTTTTTTGGAAACGTCATCAAAAAAATGCCATTGACACGAGATGAATGAAATTAATCGGAAATGGAGTATTGCATCTGTGATGTCTAAGTTAAACAAAATCGTTACTTATTTTTAATCTTAATCATGGCACAGACACTATCAGCGTCAGAGTATGGTAATGAAATACTTTTGTTGCTACGATACATTTATTAAGAGCGTGTTTTTGTTAATAAAAAAATATAATATGTTTTGATTTATGCTACTGCAGTATTATTTCAAAAACGCGCCAGATTTAGCGCTAGGCGCTAAAACGCGCTTTAGGCCAAAAAGCGTTATATCTGGCGCCGAAAGCGCTAAGTTGGCAGCACTGTTGATTTGTTAATCTTCTTCTTTTTTCATGTTTTGGCGTCGCATTGTTGTGCATTTGCCAGTGTCAAGTATTAAGTTTTAATAATTTTTGAGAATATTTAATTTTAATCAAAATAGTCACGTCATAGTCCAATAAAGTCGCCGTCAAGTCGTACCTCAGTAAAGCAGTGGAGATTTTAATAGAAGCGTCCATGGAGTTTTGCTAACGAAACGGAACAACATGACACGTCATACTATATCGCTTGCCTATGCACGTAAATCAGCTCATAATAAACGAAATACCATAATTTTTCACTAATTATCACTGATAATAACACAAGTTTAACAAAATAATACATTGCGGTGACAAGATTATTCCGCGTTCCCGCAAATGCTATGAGTAAAACAAAACCTTTCCGAACCCAAATGGTAAAAAAGAGATCCTATAACTGAGACTCCGCTGTCCGTCTGTCTTTCTTTCCGTCTGTCACCAGGCTGTATCTCATGAACCGTAATAGCTAGACAGTTGAAATTTTCACAGATCATATATGTATTTCTAAAACTAAAATAAGGGGCCTTGGTTCCCATACAACAAAGGTAGGTAATTTTGGCCGTGTTTTGCTCTATATCAATAACGGAAACCGGTAGTCACTTGAAATATTCACACAATATTTCGTTGATTAAGCAGTTTAAAAATAAAAAAAGAGATATTTAAGGGGAGCTCCCATATAAAAAACGTGACTTTTTACACGATCTACTTGAATATTAACATTAATAAATAAGAATGTTTAGTAGTATTATATTCATTTTAGAAACAAATAATTAAATTAAAATAAATAAGGGGGCTCCCATACAGTACCTACGAAACACTTCGTACCGTGCGTGAGTCCGACACACAATTTGCCAATTATTTATTGTTATAGGATATACTATTTTGTTTTGTTGTGTTTTTTCATAAATGTGAGCCCTTCCTACGAATTTCAAGTTTCCAACAAAGAAATTTTGTTTATTAGAACAAATTCTCCCGATTTTCTACCGAATTTGAAGTGAATTAATAATCCGAGACGAGACGTAAACTAGGATAGGAGTGTAAGTGTAGGCTTTTAATTTTGTGTAGTGATCAGACTCCACTAGAGGAGCCAAGGATTTGGTGACTACAAAGACCAAAAATAAAAGTACATAATTTATAGTTTTAGACCAGAAAATCTTCTCATACCGATTTTTGGTTCGAATATGGCGATTTTTTTAGCAGTTCAACCGATTTCGCATGTCGTCGTTCGAGACCAAATAGAACTGTACCTATACATTCTCTTTGTGTATAACCATACGTACCAACGTGCTATGGAGAGGGCTATGCTCGGTGTCTCTATGCGGGTCGAATCAGAAACAAGGAGATCCGTAGAAGAACCAAAGTTACCGACATAGCCCGGATTAGCAAATTAAAGTGGCAGTGGGCAGGGCACATAGTTCGATGAACGGATGGCCGATGGGGCCGTAAAGTTCTCGAATGGAGACCACGGGCCAGCAAGCGCAGCGTAGGACGTCCACCGACTAGGTGGACTGACGATATAATAAAGATCGCAGGAACGCTCTGGATGCAGGCAGCTTCCAATCGGCCTTATTGGAAAACCATGGAAGAGGCCTAGGTATGCCCAGAAGTGGACGTACTACGGCTGATAGATGGATAGATAACCATAGAAAAAATAATACTGGCCATAATCCTTAAAGTTGAAATTGACTTTCTTTTCGTAATAGGTACCTATAATGTGCATTCTCAGTAATTATTCATTTAGTTTTGAGTTATTTGGAGAGTCATTAATAGTACAAAAAATAATTTCCCGAATGAACAAATTACTAAAATTATAATAGATGGTGAAAATATCTCCAATCCCAATGACATTGCTCAACATTTCAACAATTACTTTATTGACATAGTTAATCCGCAAAATAAACGAAAATTTGTTGCTAAGAATCGAAACGTAATATCTAATTCCTTATTTTTAACACCAACAACACCAATTGACATTTATGAAGTTATAAATTCTCTGAACACCACTTTAAGCTTTGGTTATGACAATGTGTCAACAAAGGTAGTTAAATTTGTCAAGGTTGAAATATCACCTATCTTATGTCATATAATTAACTTATGTTTAGAAAAGGGAGTATTTCCTGACAAGCTTAAAATCTCGGTTATAAAACCACTATTTAAGAAAGGTGATAAAGATGAGTTATGTAATTACAGGCCCATTGCACTCACTCCTGTTTTCTCTAAAATTATAGAAAAAGTATTTAATCAAAAGCTAACAGCGTACTTAGAAAGCCAAAACATATTTTCTCCGAACCAATATGGTTTCCGAAAAAACAAAGACATAAATATGGCCTTATATAACTTTCTCTATAAAGTGACTAATGGCATGGATAAGGGAGCATTTACTGTAGGACTTTTCATGGATATGACCAAAGCCTTTGACCACGTTGATCACGAAATTCTTCTAGCCAAGTTCTACAAATATGGGGTCAGAGGTAACGCCAACTTATTTATCAAATCATTTCTTAGTGACAGGCTCCAAGAAACTCACATTAATCGTATTTGTCATAAAACAAAAACAGAAAAGACATATAAATCAGAATTAAGAAAAGTACATTTTGGAGTGCCACAAGGCAGTGTTTTAGGCCCACCTAGTTTTATAGTATATATCAATGACATACCTGAAGTCATTCAAACACAACACTCTATGACTCTTTTCGCTGATGACATAACTATTTTATTCACTGGTGATAAGAAAAGGGTAACTGAATTAGAAACTGACATTAAATCCTCTTTGACATCTGTTATTGATTGGCTGGAAGTCAATAATCTGAAAATTAATTTACAAAAGACTAAGATAATGACATTTCGACAAAGAATTACTAATCTGCATAATCAAAATATTGACATCAG
The DNA here is from genome assembly GCA_964007245.1 of Hypomecis atomaria. Classification (NCBI taxonomy): domain Eukaryota; kingdom Metazoa; phylum Arthropoda; class Insecta; order Lepidoptera; family Geometridae; genus Hypomecis; species Hypomecis atomaria. Next base: position 8,432,154 of record OZ023299.1, read on the forward strand.
CTATAATGGACATAAAATTGACGAAGTCGAAACAATAAAATTTCTAGGACTACATATAGATAACAAAATGACATGGAAAGAACAGTTAAAGACAGTATCGAAACGTGTAACTCAATTTTCATTTGCTTTGTTCAAGCTCAGTCAAATTGCCAATCGTGACACCGTGCTCACTGCTTATCATGGTTATGTCGCTTCTGTGTTACGGTATGGGGTAATATTTTGGGGTAATTCCACCGACAAATTATTGGCATTCATAGCACAAAAAAAGTGTATAAGGGCTATGTGTGGCTTGCGAAGGAGACAAACTTGTAAGACATCCTTTATTGAACTCAAAATCTTGACATTTCCATGCATTTACATTAAAGAGGTTGCGCTGTTTGTACATAAAAATAAAGAACTTTTCCATAAATTCAAACCTGGTAGTCGACATGAAAACAAACTACGTTTTCCCACCGGTGTAAAAACTACTCATATGTTGAATAGCATGTTTTGTAAGGCACCACTTATCTATAACAAACTCCCTCAATCAATTCGGGAATGGAGTGATGTTCCCAGTTTCAAAAGTAGACTCAATGATTTTCTTCTGTCTAAAGCATACTATTCCCTAAATGAATTTTTGACTGACAAAGATATTTGACATGACAATAATTCAGACACATATTTATAATTATTATTTTTAGATTATTATTATTTGACATTTATTTTGTATTTCAATATTTTGTTTAATGGTATAATTTAATCATAATTTAAACCTATTTTAGAACCGCTTGTATGCTGACTTTGCGGGTTCTGAGGAGCTTTAGTTATTTAAGTACCACCATTGTAAACCAGAATCACAAGCTGAATAAATTGAATTGAAATTTTAATTTTGAGTAATAATTTTTACTTTGGGATATTGTATAACACCCATAAAATGAATGTTTTTCATTGGTCTTTCATCATTGTTTTGCTTGATGATACCTACATCATTTTGCAGCCGAATCTCCTTGCATTTCGTAAACATTGTCATAATTGTTAAAAAATTGATGCAGCGATGGGCTCTTCGTAAAGATGGTGATTGAGTAACAGCAAAATTATTATGAGTGTGTGTATTATGAGTCACATTTCACCCGAGCGAAGCCGGGTTGTCATCTAGTTACTTAATAAAGAAGAAAAATCACGACATATGAATTTCCAAACACACTTCAAATGTCCGAGTGAGACAGCTGTGATCGTTTGAAAGGCCGTTAACAACGTGCCTCTATTTTCTATTATATTGCCGGGCATTATGAAATGTTGATAAGCGAACATATTGTATGTAGTACCTACCTGCAGATTTATTTTTTTCCCGAATCACCCAAATATGTTGATGTTGTTAAGCTTCAGAAGACTGTTATGTTATTGACTGTTATGTGTTATGACATCGACATGGCAAAGGGAGTAATACACTTTCAATGCCAGATGTCAATGTTAAGTCATACTTTGTTTTCTTTTCCAGTGGATAAATAAGTAGAAAGTCACTTTGTCTATTTGTCATGATAGAGATAATAGTGCACGATCACACTCATAAAGCAGCGTGTACACTTGTGAAGTCAGCCGTTGTCAGTGGCTCAAATTGAGCTGCTCGACTAGGGTGTTGGAAAATGCTCGATGTGGGCGAGCTGTACCGCAATGCCCGCTGAGGAAATTTACGGCACACTTGCTCTCGAAAGTCGATATTGCCATCGGTTCACGAGTTCAACCTACAATTTGAACTGAAGCTGGTACGATTCCTGATGATATAATGCAAGATACAGACACAGAAATAGTTTCGTCGCAGAATATCTGTTTCACATAAGTAAATTCGTATAGACCGCCTGAAGGCCTCTGACATGGCTAGGCGGTTAAAACAACCGGGACCTACAATTTATCATGTCATTCGAGCCAAGGTAGCGCTCAGTTGGAAAATGCCACCCGCGGTCACCCATCCAAAAACTGACCGTGCGGATCGTTGCTTAATTTCGGTGGTCGCTGACAAACACATAGTCAACTACACTACATAATAAGTATTTTTTTTGGTCCTTATCAATTTTGTACCAAAAGAATATGTAGAACATATCGTACGTATCTCGTTTGCGTCGGAGCTTAGAAATAACAAACTTACTGAGCGTGGAAATACTTGTAGACAAAATACTTAAACAATATAAAAACTCGCTGCAGATATCCAGTCTGGCTCAGTTCATCCAATTAACGGCTCCATCTCCGTAGCTAAACTTATTGACTCCGAGATGGGTTCCCCTAATTGGTCTATCGTAGATTCTACCTGTAACTAATAACCAGCTATTGAGTGTATTTTTAAAAGTAAATAGGTACTTAGGTACCTATTGACTTTTTAAAATTAAAAGCTTGGGCATCAAAATCTGAAATATCGGTAGAGTTTCTTTTACTAAATTAAAATTTCACAATATGGTATCGTTCAAATCGTTCTAATAAGAATACAAAACATATTTACACCCGTAAAAAAAATGTGAAAATTAGTTCGTGCATTACGGTGAAACATACGGTGCTTATGATTATATTTTATTACTTTCCTAAACGAGGTTTATGAACATTGCTTTATTGCACTAAACAGATAACTTGTATTGATCTAATGATATAATAGACATTTTGGCAACAGTTCTAGTCTAGATTCCTACTATATGAGCTGTTTAAATCATATTTGGCACGTTTTCAAGAGATAACAATTCCTTGGCTAACAGGGATATTCACTCAGAGTGACCACTGTTTCAACAGAATAATGTTTTTCATAGAATGTTATAGGAAAATAACTAAATATTAATTGATAAATATGTCGAAAAAGCCGTGGGGTGCCGGCAGAGTAGAATAGCACCCCCCTCTTGTATCAGGTGTCGTAAGAGCCGACTGAGGTACTACGGAACCGACAGATGGCGGTATATCCATCCAAAACAGCGTAGCTCAAGTGCAACAGGGCGGGGATGGGCAGCAGCATCCCCGTCGCGAGAGCTACGCACTGCGATTGCCAACACGCCTGCCCAGCGCGGCAATTACGGGCAAAACCTATTAATGATATTAATGATTAGTAAAAATAAGACCAGGCCCCCAGTCCCCGGCAGCGCCGCTATTCCTGGCTCCGGCAGCGGCCATGGTAACGGCGGAGCACGGGGTGCTAAGAATCGCCGGAAGAGATCCGGCTGCCACCCCACCCGACAACTGGCCCTGGCAACATATAACGTGCGCACAATGAGGACTGACGAGAAGATTGCGTAACTGGAAGAAGAGTTGAGTAGGTTGCGATGGGATATTGTGGGGTTGTCTGAAGTCCGTAGAGAGGGCGAGGACACGATAACCCTGAAATCCGGCAACCTACTTTACTACCGGGAAGGTGACCAACGGTCCCAAGGTGGTGTCGGCTTTCTCGTCCACAAGTCTCTCGTTAACAACATCATTACCATTGAAAGTGTGTCGAGCAGGGTTGTATACCTAATACTCAGAATATCTAAACGATATTCGTTGAAGGTCATTCAGGTATACGCACCGACCTCGTCACACCCAGATGATGAAGTGGAGGCTATGTATGAGGACGTAAGTCGGGCCATACATACGTCTAAGACCCGCTTCACGGTTGTTATGGGAGATTTCAACGCAAAGTTGGGCAAAAAAAGCGATGATGAGTTGAGAGTGGGGCAATTTGGATATGGGCAACGGAACCTCAGGGGCCAGAGGCTGGCAGATTTTCTGGAGAAAGAGGGACTCTTCATGATGAACTCTTTCTTTCAGAAGCCACCTCACAGGAAATGGACCTGGATGAGCCCCGATGGTTCTACGAGAAATGAGATAGACTTCATCATGACTAGCGAGAAACGGATATTCAACGATGTCTCCGTGATCCACAGGATAAAAACCGGTAGTGATCACAGAATCGTGCGAGGCAAACTGAATATTAACGTTAAACTCGAAAGGTCCCGCCTGATGAAGTCTACGCTCCGACCTACTCATGCTCATATACAAAACCCCGAGAACTTTCAGCTCGAGCTCTCAAATCGCTTTGCTTGCCTGGAGAACTTTGCGTCTGTGGACGAGATCAATAACGGGCTCGTAGAAACTGTCCAAACGGTAGGTTCTAAGTTCTTTAGACCCCGCCGTTCTGATAGACCTCGGAAATTTTCCGATCATACTCTAAATCTCATGGCCGAACGACGCTCGCTAAGACTGCAGTCTTCCGATGATGCAAAGTCATACAGGCGGCTCAATAGACAAATTTCAAAATCAGTGCGGTGCGACATTCGTCTCTTTAATACCAAACATATTAAGGAGACGATAGAGCGGAACAAAGGCTCCAAAGTGTTCGCAAGGCATTTGTCTATTGGGCAAAGCCAGCTGACAAAGCTGAAGAGAGAAGATGGCAGTACAGCGTCGACCAAGGCAGAGGTATTGGAGGAGATCGAAAAGTTCTACGGACAGCTATACGCCTCGGTAGCAAAGCCTGTAAACAGCGCGGCTAGAGACCCAAGAGCCAAGCTGACCCGACACTTCACCGAAGACATCCCGGACATCAGCCTGTACGAGATTAGAATGGCCCTGAACCAACTTAAGAACAACAAGGCGCCGGGTGACGACGGAATCACTTCAGAGCTTCTGAAAGCGGGTGGTAAACCGGTACTTAAAGTCCTTCAGAAGCTTTTCAACACCGTCGTCCTCGAGGGCATAACGCCAGAAGCATGGAACAGAAGCGTGGTGGTGCTATTCTTTAAAAAAGGTGACAACACCTTATTGAAGAATTACAGACCCATCTCGCTTCTGAGCCATGTTTATAAGTTGTTTTCAAGAGTCATTACGAATCGTCTCGAACGCAGGCTTGATGACTTCCAGCCTTCCGAACAAGCCGGATTCCGAAAAGGCTTTAGTACCATGGACCACATACATACGCTGCGGCAGGTTATACAGAAGACTGAGGAGTATAACCAGCCACTTTGCTTAGCGTTTGTGGACTATGAGAAAGCCTTTGATTCGGTCGAGACATGGGCTGTGCTTGAGTCTCTTCAACGATGCCGTATTGACTATCGGTATATCGAAGTGTTGAAGTGTTTGTATAATAACGCCACTATGTCGGTCCGAGTACAGGAAGAGAGCTCCAAGGCGATCCCTTTGAAGAGAGGCGTAAGACAGGGAGATGTTATATCTCCGAAACTGTTTACTGCTACTCTGGAGAACGCCTTTAAGCTCCTGGAATGGAAAGGATTCGGCATCAACATCAATGGCGAATACCTCACTCACCTTCGGTTTGCCGACGATATCGTAAAGTAAAAGTAAAAGTAAAAGTAAAAAAGCCTTTATTCAACTACAAGATTATTATTACATTGCATTAGTATATATTTGTTAATATCACACATTTTACTTTTCTTTATGTCTCATGTCCCAAATATGTAGGTATTAATTAAATTTAAAGGATATTATAAGATGTCAATGAGAGCATGTCAAAATTTAATTTTTATGTCAATATATTATGCGATTTCTCTTGTCAGGTCATTGTGTTGTATATTCGTAGTTGTCGCCTCTTTGGCGTAGGCCTCCCCCAGTCTAGTCCAGATATTTCGGTTTCGAGCAATTCTCATCCATTCTGCTCCATGTCTTTGAGTAAAAGTATCTTCCCATCTTCTGTGTGGTCTTCCTCTGTTTCTTCTGTCTGCTCTGGGAACCCATTCCATTACTTTCCTCGTCCAACGATCGTAGTTCATCCTGCAGATGTGGCCAGCCCAGCTCCATTTTAAAGTTCTTATTGTTGTTATGATGTCCCTAATTTTAGTTTTCTTTCTTATGTCTTCGTTACGCATTTTGTCTGAGAGTCTTATGCCCAGCATACTTCTCTCCATTTTCGTTTGACAAATCCTAAGTCTATTTTCATCTTCCTTTCGTAGGGCCCAAGTCTGGCAGCCATATATAAGGCTGGGTAGAATAGCTACCTCGTATAGTCTTCTTTTTATTCTCATATGAATTGTCTTGTTTTTCATAATCTCCTTCAAGCTCCAATATTTTTTCCACGCTAGTCCTATTCTTCTTCCTATTTCTTTCTCCGTGAGGTCGTCAAATGATATTGATTGTCCTAAATATATGTATTCGTCCACATATTCGATTAGTTTGTCTTCTACCGTCACTTGTTCCTTCGTTGCATTAGTCATTATTTTTGTTTTAGAAGCATTTAGCGCTAGTCCTACTTTTTTGCTTTCTCTAGCTATGTCGTCAAGCATCTGTTTGAGAATTTGTGCGGAATCTGCGAATATTACGATATCGTCTGCGAATCTTAGATGACTAAGATACTCTCCGTTAATATTAATTCCCATATTGTTCCATTCTATGTTTCTGAATATCATTTCCAGTACGGCGCAGAAGATTTTTGGGGACATAGGATCTCCCTGCCTTACTCCTTTCCTTATTTGAAATTCTTCTCCTTCTCTCTCCATTCTGATCCTTGATGAGCTTTTTGAGTAGATGTTGTATAGTATGGTTATGTATTCTTCTTCGACACCTTGTTGCTGGAGTGCTTTCCATATTGCAGAGTGTTCCAGAGAATCAAACGCTTTGGTGAAGTCGATGAATCCAATGTAGAGGGTTTTGTTATATTCCTTGCACCTGTTTACTATAGTGGCCACTACTTGGATATGATCGTTTGTTGAAAAACTTTTCCGGAATCCTGCTTGTTCTGGTGGTTGGTTTTCGTCTAGAGTAGTTGTGATGCGGTTTAAAACAATTTTTGAGAATATTTTGTATATGTTTGACATCAAGCTTATAGGTCTGTAATTTCCTAGGCCGACGATATCGTAGTCATGGCAAAATCGATGGAGGAACTCAGTACGATGCTCGAAGGCCTCAATCGAGTATCTCAACAGGTGGGTCTTAAAATGAACATGGACAAGACAAAGGTCATGTGTAATTCCCATGTTGTACCCACCCCCATTTCAGTTGGGAACTCGGTTCTTGAAGTCGTTGACTCGTACGTCTACCTAGGACAAGTAGTCCAGTTAGGTAGGTCCGACTTCAAGAAAGAGGCCAATCGCCGAATCCAACTCGGCTGGGCAGCGTTCGGAAAATTTCGTAACGTCTTCTCGTCCGACATACCTCAGTGCCTCAAGTCGAAAGTTTTCGACCAGTGTGTGTTGCCAGTGATGACTTACGGCACAGAAACGTGGTCTCTCACTATGGGCCTTATTAGTAAGCTTCAAGTAGCCCAACGAGCCATGGAGAGGGCTATGCTCGGAGTTTCTCTACGCGATCGAATCAGAAATGAGGAGATCCGTAGAAGAACCAAGGTTACCGACATAGCCCAGCGGATTGGCAGGTTGAAGTGGCAATGGGCAGGGCACATAGCGCGGAGGACTGATGACCGATGGGGTCGAAAAGTCCTCGAGTGGAGACCACGTACCGGCAAGCGCAGCGTAGGACGTCCACCCATAAGGTGGACGGACGACCTCATTAAGACCGCAGGTTCGCGCTGGATGCAAGCCGCTACCACCCGGTCTTATTGGAGATCTTTAGGGGAGGCCTATGTTCAGCAGTGGACGTCCTATGGCTGAAAGGAAGGAAGGAAGGATGTCGAAAAAGACTCGCCCAAGCTTTTAATTGCGCTGACCTTAAAATCAATTGTTTATTATGAATTTAAATATAACCTTAACCACTGTATAAGGAACGAACCTTTACTCTGATCTGAAATTGCGTAAGTGGCGATATATCTTTAAAAATATTATCATTATTCTGTCCATGGAAAAGCTGCCAAATGGCGACCCGATATCTTAAAGCTCAGGCTTTGCCTTTCAACATTATGCTCTCTCGGCTTAGGTGATTTAATTATAAAGTTCCCGTAGATGGCCTTTAATGCTATTAATGGTTACTCCGTGACGCATTTTGGTAATGCCGATGAAACCATGGATTAGCGTGAAATCCGAAGCGCTTAATGCAAGTGGACTCTCCTATGTCAATCAATATGGCATATCAGTTACTGGCCTACTTATCAGATACCGCTGATTGACTCTACCTACTGCCTACTTTTATATTGCCATAGGTACTCGTAAATAATTGATTTGCAACAACTGAACAGGCAGATAACCTCTTTATTGTTTGTGCCGTCGAAATGAACTGTTTTAAAAGTTTTTTTAATAACTAACTCATGAAGTGAGCCGATTGTCTACAATGCCTACTTTATCAAAGCGTCACGCTTGCTTACGAGTAAATGTGAAATGTTGCTCGTAAATAAATGCTTGTTGTATGTGGAAAAACCTAGGACAATGTAAATTAGGATTATGAACTACAGCGCTCTTTTGTTGCGTTTTGTTTTCTACCCATCACCGTGAAAGAAAATCACATAATTAATAAAAAAAAATTATATTGAATATTACGCTACGTTTACAAATACATACATATATAGTTTATACAGAGTTACTGGTAATCAATTAGCATCCTTTTAAGGACATATTCTTTACATCAAAACAAACATCTTTTGTTCTACGACTTCTAAAAATCCGTACTTATTTTCTTAACTCTATGTAAAAAGCGCGCGAGCCTCCACCCGCTAGACTTTGGCCTCAGAGAAGATATTGTGTAAATAGTTATGCAAACAAGTGTAAATATCAGTTAGGTATTTAAAAAACAATTATTTGTACTTATGCTGATTCCACTTATTAAACATGGTAGGAAAATTTGTTGAGATTTGGGAAAAGTTGTAGAACACAAAAGTTGTTTGTTTTGATGTACAGAATATGACTTTAAAATTTATGCTAATTGGTTACCAACAACCCTGTATTATTCTTTGTGTAAATCAAATGAACGTAACATCGGCACGTTTACATACTAAATGTGTAAACACTAAGCTGAAACTACTTAGAAGTCGAAGGTAATTGTCAGTAGTTTTACTCGTATCTATTCTTCGGTAGGTATTCGTATCCTGTCTACGTAACAGTAAGCGTTTCAGATAAACGACTTAACCCTACATACCTAACACTAACCTAGTTCTCCTATTTATTTAGGAAGCGTGCTCTTTGAAGGTAACATGATATTTTATGAGCTTGACAAACAGACTCCTTGACCGAACTTTTGATAATTTTGTTACAGTTGAAACTCACTTTATCAACCCTGGTTTTAGCCCCTGCTGACTAATGGAGTTATTAAGTTTATTCAGTAATGTAATTTAAAATTCTTGGACTCGATTCGATTAGTATTTTCGATGTTTTCGATTCGAGTAATAATTGGACAAAAAACTTAAAACTAAATTTTTAAAGAATTGAATTGGTAAACGGAGTGTTACATTAAAATGTTGAACTTATTTGTGTTCATATAGAGTTATTAAGACAAACGTGGTGAGTGTAGATTTTAAATTGAATTTATGCGAGGAGCTTTTAAGAGCAGATGATGTGCAGCAGTTAAAGTAATCTTCGGTTTAACTTGTGTATAGGCTTGTTTCATGTTGCGCTTATCGGTACATGGTGGTGCCCATTCTACACCATCCATCGGCTATCACTTCTGAGCTAATCATCTTATACGTACCTATATAACTACGAGCATAACGTAGGTGCTTAGTACGTTATTTAATAATCACACTGGAGTGGAACTACAATAGAGATTTGTTTCCTAATATAGTACAGTCCTAATATGATACAGGATTCCTCTGACTATAAATATAATAACCAAACCTTACGGAACGTTCAACCCTACCCATGTGCCAAAATGCGAAAAGCTCTTACGACAGCCGCCTTCCACTCCACGGCACCTCAAAAGAAAAATCTCAAACCTATCACTTATGATGTTCACCTTCTTCAGTAAAATCAGTTCCGCCTCTTCAGTTTTCTGAATACGGTTGTTACCAAAACATCGCGCATAGCAAATAAATCTCATTTCCGTCTATCCCGTCGGCACGTCTCAACCCGTTTCATTTCCCGTCCGTGCAATCACCGGGCCGGCCCCGGTCTGGAAACCGGGATCGTTATTGCCGGCCCGCTAAATGACGCTGCTTGCTCCTAATGTTTATCTGTGTTTAGTTAAGTTGCTGAGACACAAATTACCATTAGTGGAGTGAAGGAATACGATTGCAGTAATATTATCTTCTAATTCTGAGAATAGGCTGGGATCTTTGTGGTAGATTTTACGTATGTGTGTACGTCCTGTGTTGAGCTTGCACGTGTCCGTGATCTCCATTCGAGAACCTATCTAAATATCAAAGTTTTCATTTATTCTTCAGAAGCACTGCTGTTGTATCATTAGATCATTTCGTAGCGGTGAGACGAGACAAAACAATATTAAAATAAAACATAAAAGACAACAATAAGAGAAGAAAATAGTTCTGACAAACGCTGAAACTCTCACCATACTACGTAACTGTTATCCATTTAACCACAAGACCACAATCGCTGTACAACTTTCATAACTTAATATCAAACTTCGCAACAATTTGTACTCTCCACTAACTATATAGAGTGGTGTAGAATACCCAACGACTTTTATTCCGTGGACAGAAATAAAACTTTCAACCTGATAGCTAAGCTTTTGTTAATTTCCGCAAACAGCAAAGATTTGGCTGTTTTTGGCACGCAGAAAATAATTCGCTTATCCTCATTTACAAACAATCTATGGCCACTCGATAAGTAACTTGTTACTTTGCGGAACTTCTACAAAGCCCTTAACATTTTACCCTAAAGTTTTCCTATGACTACACTTACTACAGTTATTGTGGTATAAGATATTTGCTCTCATTTTGTTTGCTTCTAGGATTCTGTATAGCCACGCTAACAATACTCGTACATTTATTGGATTTCACATTTACTATATTGGAGGGTACTTTACTAGTGACCTCCGGTTGCACAACCAAGTTGATTTGTATCGGTGGCGCTACCCTGGTGCCTTAGTGAGATACGTGAAATAATTCGTGATCGCACGGTACATGAAATGATTCCTGATCACACGGTGCTGTAACATTTTGTAAATCAACTATAAAAACAGTGTAAAAAGAAAATAGTCGTGGAATTTGAGGACACAGCTGTGTTTAATTTCAATTGTCTTTTTTTTGTTCGACGAGAAATACAAGAAAGCAAGTGTTTCCTTATTGATCCTTTCTACCAGAATCAACGGTATATATTAAATTTTCTGCTCGATAAGCCCTAAATTTGAGGGACTATCTAAGACATTCGGGATGTTACTTTTATTAGATGTGTTTCTATTCAAAAGCCTAATATGTACTTGTTCATTTCTTGGCCATGACCTTTCAGGTATGATTCCGAACTCACGCACGCAGCAGTGCTGCCGCAGCACTACTGGTCCCCACATATTTTCTATAAGATTATATGAGATTACATACCGTGCTACGCAGCAATGTCGAAAAGATCTTATAAATTCTCACTAAAATATTGTTTGGATCATCGACACGAAGAAGAAGAAGCAATGTCGTAGCAGCAATATGAGGAAAATTAGTGCTGCTGCAGTACTGCTGCGTGCAGCAGAGTTCGGAATCATACCTTTCTTCTTTCATTCTAAATTTCTAACCCAAAAAGGTAAGGAGTACTTACTATGCGACTAGCGCGCGGCGAAATTCGGATGCGAAAAAACTAACTTATGATTCCAGTTAATATCTACAAATTTGGCACTGACTTTGATTCCTTGATCCATTAAACATGAAACGAAGCTCTCTACTCATTTATTTCTTACTTAATTTATAAAATTATAAGAGCAAGCTTTGGAGAAATCACGTTTCACGATCTTCTGCTAGTGCATTCACCTCTCTGTACGACGTGACATCTACCTTCTATATAATTTGATCTCCACATGCTCTTCAACAAGATACTCCTATCCAAATCGTCTTATCAAAACTGGTTAGGAAACCTCCTTCACCAGAAAGGTCAACGGACACACATTTATAATCAACTGTATGGCAAGGGTAGAACCCATCTCTCGCTACCTTTTAATTCTATTATTGGCCCGAGGGTTCATGTTGATTTTGCGTCAGTGCCCGATTTGTACTAATTGAAAGGAGCTGGCTAAAGAACTTTGCTTGTTGTACCTGTTACGGTTTTCCGGAATTGTAATCTGCAAAAGCTTTTACCCGATATTATTATCAGGCTGAACCCACGATTCGTAATCAACTCTTCGGCACTCATTAAGTACGACTTAACACAATTAAAAGAAGGGATGCTTTTAGCCGGATTAAAAAGTGAAATCAAAGGGAAGGTACGCGCTCGTATGTCGGATTTGATTTACGTTACTTTCTTATTTTAGGATCAAAGAACTTTGAGTTGTTGATTCAGTTCTGAATTAGATAGGTAGGTGAACTCGTTATTATGTGTAGGTATGAGTACCCCCTGCAATTCGCAAAGTGATCATCGCTTAAATGTTCATTTTTAAGGTTCCGTCATAAAAAGGAAACCATAAATAGCATCTTTCCTTATGCATATACGATCTTCGTCCGGATGTCACGCAACTTTATATAACTTCAATTTGGTTCATCACGTCTGTTAGGGTCACACACTCCGTACCTACTTGCAAAATGAGAATGCTTTTTTCTACCCATAAATGGTGGTATGAATGTAGATTTGTTTTTGTACTTGTAGATCGTTGTACTCATAATTGCAAGGGTTAGATTTCCCATACATGCAAAATGAGGATTAACTTTTTCCTTGGTAATAATGATATATCCGAAAAATATGGATTTACTAGTCCGATGTTTGTATATGAAACATATACGTAAATACGTAGTACGTTACGTGCATTTGGTATCTCATCCCAATCAAGTACCACGAGCCCTTACGAACGAAGGCAGCAATATACACCAGTTTTAAATAGACCAGGTTGCATCACTGCGTTGGTAACTTATCATCAAAAAAGTTCCATTAATCCACTACACAGTACGTGCGTAGTCGTCTCGCCAAATATATGTTCCCAACATTTCAGCTTAGACGTTCGAAGTTTCGCCCATCTTGTGTAATTTCGTCCCATTTTCAGTTCAAGCGAAATGATTAGAGGCAGTTACGATTGTGAATCATTCAGACGGAAGCACATAACCCTTAGAAGTGATGTCGTAGGTGCCGACTGCCAAAGAAAAGGCAGTTTTCCTGCCAATTCGCTGGTCGTATTTTTATTCGACTCGCGTTACCGGCAAAGGAAGCGCTCATCAATGAACTTGTGTCTTGAATTCCTAAAATACTTATACCTACGTGCCAACTTACCTACGGGTTAATGCAATTTTGTCTCCTGTCAAGTATTTACTACATAGTACTTAAATTGGGGTATTTTATCTGAGGAAAACGTGCTTCGGAGTCCGCGATAAAAGATTATCCGCTAAGAGTTTACCTGATACTTAACTCCTAGAATTATTGTACAATGTAGTGTTTATCAACCAAGCTAAGCGAATATCTCACTCGACGGGAATCTTTGTAGAGCCGAATCATACAACTTGGCGGTTGGAATGTTAGCTACAAGCTGCAGACAGCCCAATCCTGGCTCACTTAACATCTGCGCGAGGATTGGGTTATCCCCAGCTTGTAGCTAACATCACAGCCGACAAGTTGCATTATTCAACCTAGACGTACCTAAGTATATCTCTGAACACAAAACTATTTGTCTGGGCAAATAAATTGTAAGACGATAAAGTGCTTATTAGGATAACGTTACGAGTACTACAATTCGATTTGATGTTCTTGATACAATTTTAAAATACTATTTCAGGAAAATTGCTGAAGAGCTCTAAAGTCGCGTTGATCCTGTGCGAATTGCTAAAGATTTTCAAAGAAAAACTTGCTCACGTTTTCACATGCTGCCACCTAGCGGGTTTCGCCGTGACTACGCCGTCACTTCGTAGGCTGACGAGCGGAGTCCCTCGAACGTAATTCAATTTCCATGGTTGAGGCTTGTGACGGCATTCACTAACTACGTAGTGCGATTGAAAATCAAGAGATGTCGCTACGCTTTTTCGAAATAAGATTTTTGAAAGGCACAAAAAGCTTAGTTACGTCCTTGTTACATCCCGTATCACAGACCCGTATGATGACACGAGCTAAAGAAACTTTCGTGGAAAAGTATTATTTGTGCATGGTAGAATTGAGTTGGGTAAGATTATGTAAAGAAAAGGTCGGAATGTATTTTCCGCGTGCTCTATTCAACATTCTTTTTGAGATCAACACTGGAATAAAAAAAAAACATTAACTGAAAAAATATATCACTGGCGTACGGCGTATTTATGCCCATTCATAAATGTTGTAGAAAGGAATAGGTGATAGGTAATTCTTTAACTACTCGTTTTTTCTTGGCTTCGTGTACTGGTTGCTTTTCCGTTTACTCTTGTGACAGATGTCTTCTTTTCGCAGGTAACTGGCATCAAGCTGGCTTCGTCGGGCTCGGGTAGCCCGGCGCCGCCGCCGGTGCAGTGGCGAATGCGGAGAAAACCAGGTATCTACCCTATTTAATTTTCAAATAAAGTTAAATATAATACATTGCCCCTAAATAGAAAAAAATACAATTAAAAATTGCATCGTGCTCTTTCTATTTACTATTTATTGACACGTGGGAAAAGTCCTCATAGAGTATAGGTCATAAATCATCGATCAAATGACATCAGCGTGATCCTACATTTTACAACATTATCTTTCCGCCTTGTGAGTGGACATCTTCTGCTACGCTTCCCGGTACATGGTTTCTACTCTAAAACTGTTCGACCTGGAATAGAAAAGGAAATTGACATATTAGCCTTAAAGTATAACTATACACACGTTATAATATTGCTATACAGTACCGATACCGCAAAATATTGAACGACGATTTTTCATTGACGAGTAGACGCATGTATTCGGAAAATATTTGAAAACACTCTAACGTGAGTCCTTCCTAAAAAGTCATGTCAATGGTTTCCATACTAAAGTTAAAATACACGTGTAATTGTGTAATGTCGGACACCACATCATTCATTGCGAATCCAACCAGCTAAAATATATCATAAAAAAGTTTCCCGTCATTAGGTACCTATGAATATTCAATTATTCATAGTACATGTTTTTGTCATTAGGCGTAACATATTAAGTATACGTAAAAGAACTTGACATTTTGCTTATTTAAAAGTATTTGAAAATCCCGCCTCGGCCTATTATTTTCAAGGCTTGGTCGGCTTAGATTGAGCTAGTTTAAATAATCTGGTAATAAATTCATTCTTTTAATCAGCAATATGATTTGATTTATTTGGGTGAAATTGAATTCGTTGACAAAAAGTATTGTAAATAATGCAACAACCGTTAGCTGTTATTGCATTATTTAGGTGCAAACAGGTGCTATAAAACATCTTACAATTATTTTAGTTAATATTTTTATTTATCAGTTTGATCATTAGGTAATGATTATACTTTTAATATTTGTGTCTCATATTTCACATGTTTGGTAAGGGCAGCATCGACTTGGTGTTAACTGTAATGTTGCTGTAACCTTTGATGAATAAATAAAATAAAAAAAATCTCTGGTCACGAAAATAAAAATATCATGCGGGCGAAGCCACGGGCAAAAACTAGTGATATTGTAAATCCGAAAGTGAGTTTGTTAGTTTGTTTATTACTCATTTAAGCAGTAATGGAGGGACCAGGGCCGGATATATCATATGGCTTTTTGGGCCTGGGGCCCCGTGAATTCCACGGGGCCCCCACCTAAGTCAAGTCTAATTTTATTATTCAAAATTGACTATAATGCGAAACAATCTAAAACTTTATTAATTTAAACAGATCGTAAGGTTTGCAGCTCAGCGAATCCTGCGATTAAACAAACCCATTCAATTCTTTCAATTCAAGTCTATGTGAGCTTCTAAGTAGTATTAGCCCAGGGCCCCCTAGATTCACGATCCGGCCCTGGCAGGGACAGATCGATTTGATTTTTGGCAAGGATATATTGTAATGATCTCTAGATTTTTTTCCTATGAGATGGCACAAAAATAGGCGGGCAGGCTAGACCGCGAGAAAAAGCTAGTAGTAGTTACATAGTTTTATTTCGCCTAAAAGAAAAATGAAATGAAATCTTAGTTTCTTGAAATTTAAAATTGATGGAAATATCTGAAAACTACGTGTATTTTTCCGAAATTTCCATCAATTTTAAACTATCATCATCAACAACATGGGCTATCTTCATAAGGTCAATCGACAAGACTTGTTGCTCTCCCGTTGCGTTCCACGTATGTCAATCATTGTACAACGCTTCTAAAGTGAATATTACACTACGAATTTAAAAGGGTGGCTTAAAAGTGTAATAAGTTAGCGAGTATAACGCTAACTCAGTACGCCTCAGTACGGGCATGGGCCCGCCCTTCTTAAAAGGGCTAAGAATTCCAAGTAGTGCAGTACCAGTTTTTAGCACATAATTTTAGTCTGTCATGTCTGATTTGCGGGGCTATTTCCCACTACCCTGAGGCGTAAACAAGGAGGCGTTTTTGCAGCTCCGTTGCCTGCGGATACCGGGCCTACCAACCTTATAATCAGGTTATTCAATTTCAATGCAATCAATTCAAATTAGGCTAAATTAACTTATTTGGGGGCGTGCAAATCAAAGCTCGCCCGGAGGCGTAGGCTCGATAATCAAGTTTAAAACATCGCATCGGTTGAAAAAGTCATAATTGTATCCGGTAGAAGTTACGAGAATGACTCGTGCCGCTATTTTTACCGATTTCCAAAAAGCAGGAGGTACTATGTTCGTCTGTTTGTATTTTTTGTGTATCGTCATCGATATTATTGCCAATTGTGAACCGATTTAAAAAAAAAAACTGTTTTAGTTCCAAAGAGTATGTATGCTTCCGAAGTGGTCTTATTTAAATTTTATCGAAATCGGCTAAGCCGTTTTTGATAAATCAACAGTAATGAACATGGATGTCACATTGATTCGTGCAAACTATTCAAATTCTGTACACGGTGGAAGTCGGTGTTTCGATTTTTTGCGATAACTAATTATGAAAAATATTTTACAGTTTATTTTGGGTTCGTTTCCGTTACAACCCGAGGGATTTCTAGACTTTCGGATTTTCTCATTCAGTATTTACCTCTATGTCTACCTATAAATAAAATTCATTCACGCAACGATGCGACTCGTAAGGTATGTACACTGCCTCTTCATTCTTCTCCGCACGAAAATGCTGTTGAACTGAACCTTACAAATCCAGCATGGCGTCTAACGTTACTAACAACGTATTACAATCTTTAAATGTCAACATTCCTGAATCACAACTAAATCAAAATAAAGCTCAGCTCAATTTCGGGTACAAATGGATCTGATTGAAAGGTTTCAATCTTGCGGAGCTCTCAATGATGGACGAGTTCAGGAAATTTAAATGCACCTTCCGTTCTAAAATGTAAGTGATTGGAGAATTGTCACGCTTTTTCGGGGAAATTTATTTTTGTGTCTTCATCTTTTCAGACCATTTACGTGCCTAATTTACGGTTATTTTCTACATCTATTATGTACTCACAACATTGATGTTAGTACCTGCCGAGGTTCAGTTGAGGAGGCTAGGATATACTAAATGATAATTACTACATATTAATAATATACAAATATATTATCACAATACTATATTTATAAATATAAAATTAAATGCATATCATCGGCGAGGGAACCAATTGAAAAACTGTACACCCTTCCTTCCTTATTTCCTTACTAATATTATAATTCCGAAAGTGTATTTGTGGGTTTATTAGTTTGTTCCTCTTTCACTCAGCAACGGAGCAATGGATTTAAGTAAATCCATTTTTGGCATCTACATAGTTTGAAATACGTAAAGTGACATAAGCTACTTTTTATCCCGAAAAATAAAAGGCTCCTGTGGGATAGCACAAAAATCAAAATATCACGCGGGCGAAGCCGCGGACAAAAGCTAGTTTACAATAATCAAAGCAATCAACTCACAACATACTTGCAGCAGTGGGTGGTGATGGACCAGCCTAACCTTAAGCTTATTTTAACCCCTGAATCAGGACAAGGATTGTTATAAGTTTGTGTGTCAGTCGGTGGCCTCAGCGCCCAAACGAATAGACCCATTCTGATACCAGCGGGGCAATTCTGTCAACCGATCTCGTCACCGAAGTGATACGCTCCCGAACCCCTCTCGCTTTTCTGAGTTTTGATAGCTAAAAGCTGTCAAAAAGACGAGAGAAGCTCAAGAACGCGTCACCTCAGCAACGAGATCGGTTAACAGAATTGCCCCGCAGATGATGCATACCTCAGTTACGAGTATGTTTTTTAAACAGACTTCCAAAGAGGAGGACATTCTATGTTCGTCTAAATGTATTTTTTTTGTGTATGTTCATCGATAATTTCGCCAATTGTAAACCGAACCGAAAAATTCTTTCTAATTTTAGTTCGAAAGAGTATACTCCCGAGGTGGTCCCACTTAAATCTTACAGAAATCGGCTGAGCCGTTTTTGAAAAATCAACAATAATGTAAGCAATTTGAGTGAAATATCCGAATTTTGTACACGATGAACATCGATAATTTCGCCAATTGTGAACCGAATCGAAAAATTATTTTTTTTATTCAAAAGGGTATACTCCCGGGATGGTCCCATTCAAATTTTACTGAAATCGGCTGAGCCGTTTTTGAAAAAACCAACAATAATGTAAATAATTCTAGCGAAATATTCGAATTTTGTACACGATGGAAGGCGGTTTTGCCATTTTTTGCAAAAGATAATTAAACTTTCAAATGCATAAATAGATGTGGCCGCATTTCCATAATATGGTACTAATTGATAAATCCGCGATGATCTCAGTCCTGATGAATGAAACGAACAACGCTATTTACGTTTACTTACGCAAGTCACATGTTTTTAACACCTACATGCATCTGTATTTTGTTAACGTCGTAGTTGTGGAGATGGGCGAGTAGTTTTATCCCTCGATGTGTACAAAGAGCTGAACTCACAAAAGTTTGAAATCTAAATAAATAAATATTAGGGGACATCTTGCACACGCACGGTCTCCGCCCCCAAACTAAGAAAAGCTTGTGATTGCCAGAGACTGATATACTACATATACATATTTTTCAATACATACATATATAGATAGTAACTAAATAACACCTAGACACAGAGCAAACACCTATGTTCATCACAAAAATACTTGCCCTGGGTGGAGATCGAACCTACGCCTCTTTGACCCAGAAGTTAGGGTCACTATAATAACCACTGAGCCGCCGAGGCAGTCGAGTTGTCTGGTAGAGTTGTTGTTTTTTGGGTCATCTAGATTTACTATGGATTGTTTTTTCCGGTCGTCACAATATCGACGAAAAATGCTATAAGTATGTAGGTACTACTGTATAACGATTTTAATTTTAGAGTGCCGCATTATGCTGCCGCCACACTTCTCCACGAGGCGACACGGGCACCGCAGCTGTAGCTAACTTCACATCGTATACTAGTCGGCGAGTCATCGTGGAGAGTGAGGACGCACCATTAGTCACAGTCGTAATAATATCTTCCCGTGGCTCCCACCTCGTTTAAAAGAAAACGTCTTTAATCGTTTACGTTGTAAAACTGATTCATTTTACGATTCCCGTGAACCAGTGACGTCATAAAACGTTCCCGTAAAATACACGGCCGATTTCCTCTCGGTACAGAAGCCGTAAAATCTTATTTATTATCGCGATTATTGTGCGTCTTCTGTCCAGGCAGTTACAGATGCACCTGGAGTCGGGATATGGCACTAATAATTCATCTTTGTTAATATCCAAGACCTGCTATGTCGTTAAAACCATTTCTCTAGTTTCGCTTTACCAAGTATTTTATACCGAGAAGCTGTGTGATACTAGATTAGATAGATTTGAAAGACAACGATTCATTGGCTTTAGGCAATTTTTATAATATTCAAATCAATCATACTTATTAACCGAAAGAAAAAAGGGCATCTGAAAAATTGTTTCACTGTTAAAAAGGTACATTATTCTAGATGAATATGCCCATACAATAACTGTTGAATCCAGACAAAATCCAAACTTTTTACTTTTTAAAATTTAGTACAAAGGTAGGTGCTACATAATTACATTAATAATCACAAATCTCTATCTACGTCAGAAACCGCGCAACTGCAAGGCATTGTTTTGATATTTTTGTTTTTCCGTAAATTTCCACTCGTCTCAAGAGTTTTTCGCTAAAGCCTCGTCCAATAATCGAAATGTTGGAAAAGCCTCCGCGAACGGTAAACAGATTGCTTTCCGAGAAGTATTCTTAATTTGTGGTATCTTTCAACCGATTTCCTTGTACTTGTCATCGGGTTTCTCGACGTCCACTAATTGGATTGAAATCGGGATTTGAATGGCGATTTGATGAAATGGATTACTAATTTTTCGGTTTACGAGAGCATGCATTTTTCTTAGTAAAGTATTTTTTACTACTGATATAGATTACAGACGTATTTAGACGATAAAGGAAACATCGTAATGCCACCCGTACCCGTCTACCTTTACCCTGTAAAGAATGCTCTATAAAATTTGATCTGTTGATAAGAAATCTTACGTTTGAAAATGAGATAGAGGAATCAAAAGATATTGGACTCGAAGAATATGCATAAACCCACTTTGAAGTATATAATTATTTTTAATCGTGTTCCTGATACAAAGTAGTAAGTACGCTAGACAAGCCCGATACCTGTACGCTAGACAAGCCCGATACCCGGTAGAGATATAATCTTTTTCCTATTAACGATATTGAATTCTAGCCCCAACATACCCATGGTTGTTCCGCGTAAAAAATACCAAAAATACCACACACGTTTCAGCTCAGTTTGACTTTTCCTAGATTTCAATATTTATTTTACTCTACTTAATACGAAACTCGTTTAACGAAGAAGCTTTTTGTCATCGCTCTTATCTTCGCGAATTGCTTTGCAGGAAAGAGTCTAATGTTTGTCATATTCTTCCCTGTCAGCTTTAAAGTAAAGCATTTCCCAGGGTCGTAGAGTCCGGATAATCTCGGAAATAACGGTCGGTCTCCACTAAAGTGAAGCTGCGGGGCTATCGAACTAGAACGCGCACAAAATAACTGATGTTTACAGCTCTTTGTTAACTTGCCAACTTGAAATACCGTGTCGCTTGGGTGTCTCTCCGTGGTACGTTTCAGTGGGTATGCAGCTTTAATGTGAAGCTAACTGAGTTCGGCTTAGCTTCGACCGCTTAGAAAAATGCATCACTTTATGAATGTTGATGCTCCAAGATTTTCAGTCGTTTATTTTTATTTTGGCGCATCAGTTTCAGTCTTCTCAAATTTCGTCTACGGATCTCCCGTAAATGTTGTGGAGAGAGTCGTCTAAAAATAAAAGAAAAACATAACTCCAAGTCAGCTTGTAAATTGAGTCTCGGCGAATACCTACTTCGGGAATTTCATTTAGCAAAGGCGTCCTTTCTAATTGTCTCACAGGAAATATAGACAGTGTAAATTCTTTGTAGGACAAGTTCATTTACGAAGTTTTACATCTCGGACGGAGCCACAGAACCAGTAAAAGTTGCTATGTAAATCTCGGAATGTTATCACTGGAATATATAAGAAGCTCCTATTCTTGTTCCAGCGGTACAATCCACTCGTTATGGAATTAAAATAATAATTTTTCGCAAAAAGTTGCACCATCAACTACCACCGTGTACAGAATTCAAATAGTTTGCACGAATCGATGTGACATCCATGTACATTATTGTTGATTTATCAAAAACGACTCAGCCGATTTCGAATTAACTTAAATGAGACCACCTCGTGAGTATACTCTTTCGAAATATAAAAGAGCTTTTTTCTTAACCCCGTGTGTTGTATGTTCATACAAAAACTACATTTAGAGACTACCTCCTCCTTTTTGGAAGTCGGTAATGAAATGGAAAGAATCTGAAACAAAACCGTTTTTCGCTTTGCGAAAGCTCTCCTGAGACATTCAAGCTCCGTTTGATGATACAAAAACGTTTACTAAATGTTGGGAAATTTCTCAAGGTAGACAAACGGCTAATTTTAAATTTATCATCTCAAGCTACTTTTATCTGCGGTTTAGCTTATGCATAATATTAACTCAAACTCAGTAGATTCATCGTCACGTTGCTGCGTGAAAGAGTGAGAAACAAACCAACAAACGCACTTTCGAATTACAACATTAATAAAGATCAAATACCACGGGACTATGACTACTGTAGTGTCGCACTGAAAAGAGTGTTAAATAAATGGAATAATGTGTAAAACCGCAGATGTGCCGTAGAATAAATAACTGTCATAACATGATTCCATGGATGTATTACATGAACTAAAAAATCCTTGCACGAGTCTGAGTAGGTCCTACTACAGTCGATGTGACACTTAATACGGAAGAGCGTTAACGGGTACATTTCTGAGCCTCACGGGAGCTGGGGAAAATGCGAGGTGACGGCTATTTTTAGAAAGATTCATAAAGGTTTATTTTAAGCCCTTTCACTGCCTACTCATTTTCTTTCAAGGTCTCTTTCGAGAGTAGACGTTTTCATTACATGTGGTCTTATTACGAATATTTACATACATAAGAGACTGAATTTTGTAATCTTGGTACTCTCCACATAACTTATTAATCTTATTATATTGGATTAAATGAAGACTCGAGCAGCGGTATTAATTAAAGTTCTTTGTTTAGTAAAAGAAGTTTATATCTGGTTAAAACCTACTAATATTTATAAAATTGCGACGGTCCTACGACCGAGAGAGACTAAAACGTGTACCTAACCTACAAAAAGCCCAATACCTCTCCGTCTTAGAACATCTATAAAATCTCCAAGAATTTGTCTTATACTCGTCAACTCTCTCTTTTCCTTTCACTACTTTTCTCTTTCACTTTCCTAGTCTGCAGAAATACCTTACAAAAAGTAAACACTACCTTTTCACCGTTTTTCCACATCACCGCTCATTCACTCCTTTCCCTACCGTCCAAACTGCCGAAAGTTTTCTATGAATGGCTGTCACGCCCCGGCCACATGGCTCGCAGGACGATGATCTCTTTTGTGATGCTATATTTTAACCGACTTCAAAAAAGGAGAAGGTTCTTAATTTGACTGCATGTAATTTTTTTCTGTATGTTACGCAAACATTCCGCGAATGATGAATATATTTTGAAAATTCTTTACTCTCATTTTCATAGAAATTTTATCGAAATCAGCTCAGCGGTTTTTGAAAAAATAACAGACTTAGCGAACTAATCAAAGTTTGTACGTTGGAATTATTGAAATCGGTTGTGACATTTTCGTCGAAAAAAAAATATACCACTTTAGCGCTCATTCACTCTTTTCCCTACCAGACTAAGTGCCGAAAGTTTTCTATGAATGGCTGTCACGCCCCGGCCACATGGCTCGCAGAAGGGCGATGTTTGTTTCGGTAGTATTCCAGGTACGGCGTCTGACGCAGGCAGAGCCGCATCCAACCAAAACATTCTCTAGACGAACTACTTATTTAGAGCAGATATACAGCAACATACGGTTACTGAGTGGATTCCCATTTGGTCATTTTATTTTTTATACTTTTAGAGACCGATTATGAACCATCATTGTCATAGTATACGTAAATCTGTAGACCTTTGTCCAGCAGAGGACGTCCTCTTTCAATAGAAACCGTTAAACGCGGACTCTCGCTCATCCGTAGACCTCCTACGCTACACCTGCTAGTACCTACGTGGGCTCCATTCAAGAACTTTACGGCTTCATCGGCTATCCCTTTAATTCACATTCATTGCCAAACGGCGAAAGCTTTTATCTAGCTAGTGCGAACGAAAACTGAAGAACTGAACAAAATGATTGTCAGAATAACGTAGGTATAGGTATCATACAAGTCGGCGGATATGAAGTTAGCTACAAGCTGCGCAATATCCAATCAACGCGCAGTTTTATGTGTGCTCCAGTCAGGATTGGATATCGCGTAGCTTGTAGCGAACTTTACATCCGCCGACTTGTAACATTCCGCCTTTACTCATTTTACTTTTCAAAGTTTTAAAATCTTCTCTAATTCAAATGATATGCTACTGAAAGGATTGTGGTGAGCCCTTTTTACAATGACCGGTTTTTCAAAGCTTCGAAACCGTAATCCATGTTGTAGCTCATGTATTACGCGAGAACGAATGAAACGAGTACTATCGTTTCGTTAATTCAAAATGTGCACATATTTCTTTTGTTGATATTCACGACGAAAAACCCGCAAACAGTTAAATATTTGGTCCGTTTTGATTGAAATTTTTCACAGCGGCTCTTTGTATCACAAAACTGGGCGAGATAAAAGTTAAAAATTCCGCAATTTTCCTAATAAATTAATGTAATAAACACAATACTGTTTTGTTTGAGTTCGGGAACGGACTCCACTTATTTCCAGAGTAACAAATTGCGAACGGACTGGGGACAAAAGGTAATAAGATTTTACCAACAAAGACTTAATTTTGCGAATTGTCGTACTCACATTACCAACAATGATTGTTCTGTATGTAAAATGGCTAATTTATAGTCGCGGCATGTTTTATTGTATTATATTCGTCCCTCAAAGCGAAACATTAATTTAGTAACGTTCAGTATGCAGTAGTAGAACTTGGCATATTTTGGCTTCGGACACGAGTTGAGTTGACGCTTTACTCTGCGCCACATTAAACTTGGGGTTACAGAAAGGTTGGACAAAAATAGCAACAAGAAAGACACAACATGCCGTGAACCCTTTTAGCATTGCCCTCTCTATAAAACGAAAGGGTCGGGATTTATTTCAAATCAGCTTTTGCTTCGCGAGGCTTGATCCGCGATCCGCGAGTTTGTTTTCGACACACAATACTTACATGGGTTGTGTGATGTGAAGCGGTTCTTTTTATGAAGATTTAATTTAGATATATAATATATTATTATGATTTTTAACTTAAAATCCTCGCTTAACTAATATGTACAAATAATGTCTCATAGAAAGAACTATTCGCCAGTTAAATTTGTCTGAATCAAAGATTCTGACTAAACTTTACTCTGTGATTCGTGCCTTAGAGAATACATGAAAGAAAATCCATTTAAGCCGTGGTATTGTAGATGTAGGGTACCCTTTGAATATAAAATACGAGACGCTTTTCCTAAGTGACGGGTGAAGCTGCTATGAAAGATAATTTATAAGCATGTACTTACTATCTAGAATATTCTATAATTTATGGCCCGCTTTGCTACTCTAAACCTCTGAAGGCGTAGACTTGCCTGTGTTTTGCATTATGACATGTGAACATTCTTCTTCTTGGTTATAAATTATTTTAAAACGCGAGCTTTTGTACGAGTCTTTGATTATGAGTCTATTTTTTATCTTTCCTAGCTTTTGTTGTTGGGTTTATGTACCTATAAATAATGAGAATTTATGCTTAATGTCCGACTGAGGTTCAAATAAGCTTCCAATTCCTTGTCAAAACCATGAGGATAATAATAGTTTCTCTGTAATGACTTTCGGCTCTTCTAAATCTTTCAAAATATAATACATCTTATTCATTCATATAGAGCAAACTAACATTTCTGCCTAGCTACTGTTTTATGCTTAATTTGACTAAAACTCGGCCAAGTACGAGTTCGAGTTCGGTTCCGTACTGTATGGGAGCCCCCCTTAAATATTTATTTTAATTTAATTTAATTATTTATTCTTGAATTGTACATACAACTAAACATTCTGTGAATATTTCAATCATACCTGTTACCATTATTAATATCGAGCGAAAAATAGTTATAAATTCAGGTTTATTGTAAGGGAGCCCCCCTTTTTATATTAATTTTATTTTGTTTTTAGTATTTGTTGTTATAGCGGCAACCGAAATACATCATCTGTGAAAATTTCAGCTTTCTAGCTATAACGGTTTATGAGATACAGCCCGGTGACAGACAGACAGACGGACAGCGGAGACTTAGTAATAGGGTCCCGTTTTTACCCTTTGGGTACGGAACCCTAAAAAGGAAAATAATTAGTAGTATGTAGTTATGATGTACCTACTGATCACATTCTTTTAAGAAATTCAGATAGGGTTGTGAATATTGGGCAATAAGCCCTATATAGCTGTATAGCGGTTCGCTTCGCTTTTGATATTGTAAGTCCGACAATTTAGAGATAGTTTGTCAGAGCCACACTTCGTTGATTCACTCAATATCTACGTCTTTAAAGTTTTGATGAGGCTCAAACTCAAGTCTGCATGATAGAGATCTCTGCAATCTCTAGAGAGTGCTTTTGAGGCAATGAAAAATTGATTGAATAAGAAACATTCAAAGTCTCGTGGAAAACTTGTTCACGTTTTGTTTCTACAAACTTATTAATTCACGAACACGTGTCTATTGACCGGTGTCGCTTACTGGACAGGTTTTAGCTTCGTTTGAATGAACAAGTCTCCGAATATGTTAACCGATGCATAATTAATATTAAATTGCCGTTTAATATTTCATTAACATTTGTTGTGAAGTTTTAACCTTGTCGGGGCATTTTCATTGATCACTCGGTGGAATTTATTTGAAATATTCTGTTTACTTACTTCATTCATTTTGGTGCGGGTCTTTGATAAAACTGTGATTGAAAAAAACATTGTTGCTTATCCTGAGTCTTTAAGGAATCTTTTTGTTGAATTTTTCATTGAGTTTGCGCTGTTAAAATACATGCTACGGTGAC
The DNA here is from genome assembly GCA_964007245.1 of Hypomecis atomaria. Taxonomy (NCBI): domain Eukaryota; kingdom Metazoa; phylum Arthropoda; class Insecta; order Lepidoptera; family Geometridae; genus Hypomecis; species Hypomecis atomaria. The sequence continues at coordinate 8,458,751 of OZ023299.1, forward strand.
CTGGATAAAGTATTGTAGCATAACTGTCAAATAATTCAATTTGCAATCCGGAGGTCTTCGGTATGAGATCCAAAGCAGCGTACATTATGACTTTGTTGCAAACAATGCAATGGCGTGAATATCGCGAGGAAAGGATTCTAAGCAGCTATAAGGTTCAGGTTAAGGCCAGTGGAAAGGGGAGGGAAGGTGAAATAAGAAGTTATTTGTCTATTTACAACTGACAAGAAGTTCGAGAGGTACTTGGTGTATGTGTTAAGAGTTCTTTGTGTTCTCGAGGATATCATGATGTCTGTCACTCCGCATTTAGCTTGAGTGGTAGACTGTTTCCTAACTCTTGTTTTCTCTCTATTTTTCTAGTCCTGCACGGGAAGCATGGCAAAGGGACTAATAGTCCTTCCACCATTATATCCCCTCGAAGAGGAAATAAAGTATGGATTGCAAATGACATCAGCCCGGGTAGCACGGCAAGGGGAGAAAACCATTTTATCCACTCTTAATGTCAGATGTCATTGTCAATCCATATTTTATTTCCTCTTCGAGGGGATATAATGGGGGAAAGACTATTAGTCCCTTTGCCATGCTTCCCGTGCTGACATTAAGAGTGGATAAAATGATTTTCTCCCCTTGCCGTGCTACCCAGGCAGCACAGTTAGCGTATGCAGCTCGATATAATTTTATTGTCGTGTCAAAACAAAACAAGGCAAAGTTGTGGTGAAGTAAATTTGTCACATTTTTCCACGTTAATAAAATTGTGTCGTAGTGAGTAAAGTGCGAATGCTAGTCGTGCTGGCTGATAAATCAAATTAGGTTTGTAAAGGCTGTAGTCATTCGTCTGCAGCCACTCGAAACACTGTCATGTCATCCGAAAGACCATTTAAATTAAACTAGCAGCGCCCCGCGGTTTTACCCGCGTTGTGCCCGTTCCCGTGGGAATTTCGGAAATTTTTATACATATAAACCTTCCTCTTGAATCACTCTATCTATTTAAAAAAACCGCATCAAAATCCGTTGCGTAGTTTTAAAGATTTAAGCATACAGACAAACAAACAAACAAACAAACGAAAATAGCGACTTTATTTTATACTATGTAAGGATAACTAATTTATTTTTGAATGTGAAAGTAAAATAGTAAGTACCTACATCTAGTGGGTGTACGATTTACGACTTTTAATCAAGTCCTTCTAATCTGAGTAGTGCAAGTGTGGAGGGTTAGCGGAATTAATTTATGGCAACATCGCTATTACTGGGATGCCAGTGACGTCACGTCTCAAGGACATTCGAGCTCAGACAAAGAACTTTCTAGAATACCGGTACTTTTATTGTAGTCACTAACCTATACCAAACGCCGGACGTCATCTGAACTTGTTGCTTACACTCGAGTGCAAAACCATCAATTTGATACTTATTGTTATGCATATAACATTAATTGTATTGGTAGAGCCTTTGCAGGACCTTCCTGGGAGCTTGTCAACGCAAAGGTTGTGCAAAAGGCTTTGCCAGAAAGATCAGAGAGAAAACCAGAGTTCGGTGTGACTCTTATCGGTTATTCAGTTAGTAGTGTGAAAACATTATTATACATTCTGGATTTAAGACTTCTGAATTGTTACCGTTGTCGTGTACTAGCTAGACTACTGACTTATCAATAAAATCGTTAGAGCGCTTGTTCCTGCATATTTTTCAACGGACAGCGGACCGACAATAAACAAATGCCTACATTTTTTGCCGGATGGATGTTCGGTGCGTCAACACACGTTCATTATAAACCATACACCACCGCGAATCCGGTGAAAAAAAGTGCCGTGAACAAGCGCTCTTGGTCTATCTAAGACTCTAAAATACTAATGCGCTCGTGCACTATTCTCTAAAATTTCTTTACATAAATAATTTTGAATGAACTGCGCAAATTATTGTCAAGTCTCCTACTAGTATCCTTCTAGCAACCTAATTAAGTTACGAGTAGAATACTCGTGTCACAACGATTTAAACACGCCACAGAAGTACGAGTATTGCTCTCGTGTTTTAAAATGAAACCACTTCGAGTTAGTGGCGTGGATTAAACTTCAAAGTGCTCTGAACTCTCTCAGCAAACGATTGGATTTTATAACAACGAGGTAAATCAACTTCGTGAACTACGTCACCGTTTTTCTCTATAATGTAGGTAAAGAAAAACACGCTAAGTATTTTATCGTGGTGACAAATCTTAAACTGAAGTGTGAATTGAACTGAATAAGTCTGAAAAGCCACGTTAAGTACTTCAGTACGTTTTCTCATCATAATACGGAACTCATAGGAACGTGTTTGAGGATTGATGTGTAGCCTCAGATCGGTCTTGGCGATACCGGCGACCGAAATCGATCAATGTTTGTTTGCATCAGCGGGGTCGCCAACCCACTGCCACTACCCAGCTCCACTACGTTTAACTTGGCTTTTGCGAGTGACACCATTCCATATGCGAGCGCTACGCCAAAAATACATTCGTGAATGAACGAATCCCGTCACTTTGAAACAATTCTGAAGCTCCACCGTGGAAAATTTCACATCCGGCGTTGTGAGTACCAAACTGTATGACTGCTAGTTCCAATATTTATATTTAGCAATAGCAATTTAATTTGAAGTGGCGTAGGTTCAGGCAGTTCTTTAGAAAAATAAAATAGTAACAACGAAAAATTTAGCCAATTCATAAATCATTACCTGATGCGGCCGAAACCGCGAGAAAACTTTGTCTCCCAAAGCACTCGAGTTACAAGCGATTTGCAAAAAATAAACCACCATCTGTTATAAAGCCGCACTCCTTTTGAGGTTCATAAAAACTGGTTCCTAAATAAAGTAACTCGAGAAAGCATCCTTGAAGATCATTTATTTAGTTCCAACGAAGACTTGCGACTCGGCCAGGATAAATGATACTAATTTATTTAAAACGATAACATTTCGGAAGACGTCTTCTCGAGAGTCTGACTCTTCGTCCAAGACGAGTATCCACGGTCGTTATTTATCTCGACCCTTATTAAATATCGTAGATGGAATGTCGAGAATTTGTCGGGAGATCCTATAGGCGGCGCTGGAATTCTGTATTATCAAAGCATATGTTTTTCGAAGAGGTTTTCGGAATGCCGTTGGTTGGGCCTGACGCGGTGGATAGGAAATAAATCTTCGGTTACATAGAAAAGGGTAGCATATTGTTGCAATATTGTGTGTAAAATTCTTGAGCTTAGTGAAATCCAGTTTTTCACAAATTATGCTACATTGGCAACTCATTAAGCAATATTGGAACTATTGGTACATAAAATATATCTAAGTACTTGTTATTAAAAGCACAATAGAAAATGTAAAGAAATTTAAACCTGACCGATTTAAAGCTGACCCGGTGAACTTCATTTCATCATATGTCAACTGTCAGTGACAACTTTTACATACATTTTGTATGGGAAAATTAAATTCACATACTATTTTACTGCCAAGATTTTTATATTTTCTCACCGTTTAAACCTTCCCTTAACTTCCACAGATATTTCAGGTCCAAAATTAGCCTAATCGGTTCAGCCGTTCTCGAGTTTTAGCGAGACTAACAACCACTAATCATTTTTAGGGTTCCGTACCCAAAGGGTAAAAACGGGACCCTATTACTAAGGCTCCGCTGTCCGTCTATCCGTTTGTCTGTCTGTTTCCAGGCTGTATCTCATGAACCGTTATAGCTAGAAAGCTGAAATTTTCACATATGATGTATTTCTGTTGCCGCTATAACAACAAATACTAAAAACACTAAACTTTTTAGTCTTTTTTCGCTCTGAATTAATAATGGTAACAGGTAGATGCTTGAAATTTTCACAGATTATTTAGTTGTATATTCACTTCAATAATAAATAATAAAATTAATATAAAATTAATATATGTACGTATTGATAGAATTAGAAACAAGTATTAAAATTGATTGCCTTGTGGCTAAACCGAGCTCTATCTCTCTAAAGACATTCGCAGCTCGAGATACAGAATTGGGAAATTCTCTGGATAATAATGATGATGAAGAGAAACAATGTAACCAACAGTAACACGAATAAAGGTAACAGCAACCTAATATCCAGAAAATCGTTTAACAGCCAACATAGCTGACATCGTACACGTGCCTACAATATAATTTGATATTGTTCCAATCTGACTTCGCGTTATTGTTATGGTTATGCTCACATAACCAGAATTATGTTAACGTTACATCGAAATACATAAACATGCATATACGGACCGTTTCGTAATAACAGTCATCAATGTAGGTAGGTAATAATGATAAGAATCAGTGAGCTCGACTTCAATGAACAACTATGCCAGTGTGTTTGTTTCTTGTCTACGTTTGTTGGAGATTATAATGAGCCAAGTGCGAGTCAGACTCGCGCGCGAAGGGTTCCGTACTGTATGGGAGCCCCCTTGAATATTTATTTTATTTTAATAATTATTGAAGTAAACATACAATTAAATATTCTATGAATATGTCAAGCGTCTACCTGTTACCGTTATTAATATAGAGCGAAAAAGGGCTGAAAATTCAGGTTTGTTGTATGGGTAAATAAATAAATATTTATTTTATTTCGTTTTTAGTATTTGTTGTTATAGCGGCAACATAAATACAGCATCTGTGAAAATGTCAACTGTCTGGCTATCACGGTTCGTGAGATACAGCCTGGTGACAGACAGACATACAGACGGACGGACAGCGGAGTCTTAGTAATAGGGTTCCGTTTTTACCCTTTGGGTATGTAACCCTAAAAAATGAAAAAGAAAATGTTGCCGCATCTTGTGTTGGCTGACCCACATCTGTAACGAAAGAGTTCCTTGGACTTCCTTGACAAATGCCGGCTAATATAAATGGGCCACGAGAGAAATGTTTTGGAAAAACTTTCTGCACTTTGGAAACTCTGGAAGTCAGCCTTCCTGAAGAGGAATCCTCAAACCAATCGACGATATCTGAAATAAAATAAAATCTGTATTTCAAATATAAACTGTATTCAAAGACTCCGCTGTCCGTCTGTCTGTCTCCAGGCTGTATATCATGAACCGTTATAGCTAGAAAGCTGAAATTTTCACAGATGATGTATTTCTATTGCCGCTATAACAACAAATACTAAAAACAGAATAAAATTAATAACGAAGGTTGGCCCAAACAACAAATCTGATTTTTAGCCGTTTTTCGCTCAATACTAATAATGGTAACAGGTAGATACTTGAAATTTTCACAGAATATTTAGATGTATATTCACTTCAATAATAAATAATAAAATTAAAATAATATAAATATTTAAGGGGGGCTCCCATACAGTACCGAACCCTACGTGCGCGAGTCCGACTCGTACTTGGACGATTATTTAAGTTTGAAGAAATTAGGTACAGTCTATTGTTTATCCTTTGAACCTATTTGAAACTGAAAGTAGACATTAACTTACAAGAGAATTAATATTTATCTCATAAAATCAAATAAACAACATTGTTTCGTTATTCTGACGTTAGAAAAATAAATATGTAATAGGTGTTTAGCTTCTCGTCTGTCTGTATTTACTCTCTTTCGTCAAACACGGCTACTAAATAAACTGAAAATGAAACTACGTATATCGTATTCTTTGCCATACCAACAATAAGAACTATTACGAGTTCGTAACCATGTGAAAAGAGCTGTTGGGAAAAGCTATTACAGTAATAAAACAACTTTGAAAGTACCCCAATGTTAAACAATTATTCTTCGGACCGAACGAATAAATCCCATCGGTTTCTATGAAATAGGCTCAATACTGACTTTTATACAACTACGAGTACAATAGATAAGAAATTGTAATGTTCCGATTTTGCAATAAATAATGTTTTGTGGTAGCAAGGATCAAAAGTCCTGTGTGTTCAAAGTACTCGACACAAGAGGCAAGGGTCAAACGTACTAAACACAATATATATGTAAAGTCTATGTAGTCTCTTTAATACTTATCAGAGATTACACTTTTTTTAAGGGGCAAAAGTGTCTTTATTGACTACAATAAGATACAATACTACTTAATATGCTAAAACTACCTACGGTTCTACTACATAGAAAGCCATTGGATCATCCACAGATCCTTGAAGGTCTAAAGATAATTCAAATGCTGAAGCCCACTGCCAGTTGGCAGCGTGCCCAGCATGCTGGCAGCATTGCCACGCTGAATGGCAATGCTTATACGTTGAGCCAAATAAACACCAGCATTTTAGTCACGCGTCGCGCCGACCAGACGCTCAGAAAGACTTTTGAAAACAAGATGAGGTCCCGGTCCCCAAGGATCCAATGTAGAGATTATAACTGATCTGATATATGTATTTGATTCTAGATTTGGTTCTGGTCTTATTCATATTTGGTGTGGCGGCGAAAGACCCTGCGTCCCACATGGGACGTTTTGTGCAATACTCTCTAGCGCCTACCTATCCTGGCTTGCTAAGCCTCTTTAAAATAACGAAGCAAGGTTCTGTTATGCTGGTATAAATACTTCAATAGCAGGGATGATGGTGTATGACACGGCGATGTGAATGAGGATGCTGATGATAATGCAGAAGCGTCTTGCAATCCGGTAGCGATCCTTGTTTCTTCTGTGCATTTGCAACGCTACAGTCACAAAAGAAACTAAACTTGGGGTTCGTCAGTTTTACGCCCCTTAAGAACAGAGCCCGGTTTTTGTCTTCTGCTGACAAATTCCATCAGGAGAATGTTCATTCTTTTTCCATATACTTTTAATTATGACCATTGCCATGACTATGTGTTCATCATAGATTTCATAATATTATATTTCGTTTCAAAAATGTATAAACATTCACTACTCTTTTATTACGTTATTGATCCGTGTCCCTCATTAATCACGTAAAGTATTTCATATCGTTTGGCTAATCAACAAAACAATGATTGATGCGAGACCGCTACAAGCCTCCGCACTTTTAGCGTCCCTGTACCAAATTTTTCCGTGGTTCATATGGATTAAATAATAAATAAATCTATCATAACTCTCTTATTTATAACACTAAGTGCAACGTAACTTTCAAAAGGTTCGACTTAAACGCTACCGCCTGAATCACACTTCAAAGTAGCTAATAACTAATATAAATTTAAAATTTAAAAAACCTCCGACACATTGACAACCATTTTGGGCACATTTGTAGAATTTTGGTTCTTCCATCCCCACTTTAACTCTTAAACTCTTAACTCTTAAACGGCTCAATCGATTTTTATAAAACATAGCTAAGAACACTCTCGATTAAGTCTCCTTTCACCCAAAAAAAAACTAAACTGAAATCGGTTCAGTGGTTCGGGCGCTATGATGCCACAGACAGACAGACAGATACACAGACAGACAGACAGATACACAGACAGACAAACAGACACGTCAAACTTATAACACCTGATATTACAAATGCATATCGGGTGACGCGCGATACGAAATTGACTCCTTTTCAGGTTCAAGCTCTGACAGGACATGGGGGAATAGCTGAATATCTGCACAGGTTCAAGATCAAGAACAGCCCTGGATGCGAGTGCGACCCCGATGTCTCCGAGACGGTCTGGCACATAATCATTGATTGCCCCAGATTCTCGGCCGCACGACACGACCTCGAAATAATAATCGACAGAAACTTAGTGGTCTCGGATCTCCATAACATCTTAGCAGATCCAAAAAGCAGACAACATATTCTGTCTTTTATGGAGAGGTCGTTCAAAATTGCGGCCAAAAGAAATTCTACTCTCCATTCCAACCAACAACAACCCATTCCCGCCGCAACACTACCCACTACCCCACCATCCTCCACTACCTTACCACTTCAACCCACTCTAACTAACATTATCATGCCACCCCCCACTCTTGACCCCATTGCAGCACACTCAACGCACACACAGTCCACCGAAGCCACACAGAGCGCAGTCCCCGTCCGAGAACTGCCCTCTAGTGTGAAAAGTGTAGCCATTGATGAAATTCTGCAGAACGCGGAAGAGGGAGTTCCAGGGATTCGTATCCGTGGTGTGGCTCTCTTCATGGACAATAACAGAGAAAGATTCGGAATAAGCTTTTGCCAAGTTAGGAACCAGAAACGCGTCCGCTTGTCACCTGGTTTAGCATGTCTACTTAACGGGAGCACCGCCAAAGTAACAATGAAACGGAAATCCTACGACGCCATGCCAGTGTGCGACGCAGGCGGCCACCAATTCCGACTGGTGAGATCGAAAAACAAAACGATTGCACTAGTCGAGTGGGCCGCCCAGTCACCTTTCGTGCAGGCCAATTCATTGCTAGAACATCTCGGCATGAAAGTGGACAGCACTCCCCGGGTGATAAGCGTGGACGCGATGGTGGTTGAACGGATGAAGGCAGAAGCCGCAGACCGGCTCGGTTGCATTAAAGCCTCGGAACGCCATGAGGTTATCGTGTATGAGGACAGAGGAGAAAATCTGAGTTTCCTGAAGTCCCCAAGTAACGATCTTGATAATGCAACATATAGCTGGGGCCACCCCATTCCAAATTCAGCCATCCTATCTGGTTCTGAAAGAGCAGAGCTAATAGCAGCTTCTGAAAGACCCGTTTTACGCCCAAGTAGTAACGATGGTGCCATATCGGGTCTCCTTAGTACTGCAATGCAGAGCTTGTTCCGTTTCATGCCCATAACACCACCTCCACAGACAACGGCGACCTCAGGGATAGCTTCACTACCTCAGGCAACCCGTACGAGAGCCGACATGGGACAGGTCGATTCGCCCCGTTATATCTTGGCCTCGGCGCCACGAGACCACGCGAGAAACGCCTTGATCGAATACCTAGCCTTATTGAGAGCGACAAAACATGTCAATCTTAAGAACTGCGACAAAATCCTGGAGTTCTTTAGGCTGGGTGGTCCGGTAAGTGAGAGTCTACTAAAATCAAGACTCGAGGAGGCAGAAGCAGCCATATACAATAACGTCACTTCTCAAGTCGTCAGAGGGACCATGAAAGGACAGCATATGGCAGCTTACAGCGCAGAAAGTGGTTTTGTGGAGTTGAACGAGAGAGAAACGGAGCGAATAGAAAGACCAAAATACGCGATACCATCAAACGACCCAATTGTAGTCACCGCCAAGTGCACAAAAATAATGCTAGATGATAGAATCCTCGAGATGGCTAAAACCATCGAACGGAGCTCGGACGTCGAGGCAAGTTGGCGAAACTGGGCGGTACCAAAGATACAATGGGTCAACGGGGTACCAGGATGTGGCAAGACAACATGGGTTATTAGACACTTTGATGTGGACAGGGACGCTATCATCACAACAACAACAGAGGCAGCAAAAGACCTGAGAGAGAAGCTATCGCACCGAATAGGAGATCTGGTTAAATCCAGGGTGCGAACCATGGCTTCAACCCTCGTAAATGGTTTTGGAAAAGAGAGCTTCAGCCGCCTTCTGGTGGACGAAGCTCTAATGAACCATTTCGGAGCCATAATAATGGCTGCCCGGCTGTCTGGTGCTAGCGAACTTGTCCTCATTGGAGACGTCAATCAGCTGCCTTATATCGACAGAGAAAATCTCTTCGAGATGAGGTACCATCGTTCGACCCTGGTTGCAAACATCACCCAGGAGTTGCTCTGCACACATAGGAATCCAATGGATGTCGCGTATGCGTTGAGGGAAATATACTCAGGTATATATTCCTCAGTTCCTCGTATTAGGTCTCTTGAGCAGAAAAGGTTCAAGGGGGCTCAAATATCCAAAACCCTCTCCAACACCCTTTTCTTAGTGCATACGCAGGAAGAAAAGGAGACCCTCATAAGCCAGGGTTATGGAGAAGGTCCAGGATCACGCACCCTTACCATCCACGAAGCTCAGGGACTGACGTACGAGTCGGTAATCGCCATCAAAACAAAGCCTAGAATGAAGCTACACGAGAGCGTCTCACACGCTGTCGTTGCGTTGTCGCGGCATACTGGGACTTTCATCTACTACGCCGACGACTTCGAAGATGATGCCATCAGTCGATTCGTGAGGCGTGCATCGTCTGCGTCATTGAGGGCCATCAAGGAGTATAACCTGCAGATGGCAATCAGAGATCGGAATGCGGAGGTGATGGAGGCTCTGGGCCGGGAGGAGGCAATACAATTGTAACAAAGGGAAAGGGAGCGATCACAAGCAGAGTAGGTAAACGTAGCCTCGGACTCTGCTAGTGATCGCTTTCACAAATTAAATCATAATAAGTGTGTACGTAATTGTGTAATGTAATGTATAGAAATTGTGTGCATTGTGTGCATGCCCTGAGCATTCATGCTCGCCATCGAAGGCTCCTTCTTGCGGCGGCGTCGTGTGTCGGGTCGTTCTCTTCCCTCAAATATGGTCGAGGAGAGCGATGGCTGGCACATGCGTCACACTCGTGATCGGGTGCTGCATGCGGGTCGCCGGTTTGCTCGCGGCATTCACGCAAAGCACTGGAACTACTAACTTAGACTAAGATTTAAACTAACCTCTCTCTATTGTACAGTCGAATTCTTTAAAATGTAACTACTCAACAAAGGGCACAGACCCTGGAGTCTGTGGATCAATAATTTAAATTATAAAAAAAAAAAAAAAAAAAAAAAACTTATAACACCCCTCTTTTGCGTCGGGGGTTAAAAACTTATCAAGCTGTACTGATTTTTTATGGGGATGACTACGCGAGCATCGTTTTACTCTACATACTCGTAGGAGAGAAAGAAACACTTAAAATGGTGTTAAGTTCGGATCATTCGACGGAGGTTTTGGTAACATACATACTTTGCTTGTTCTATATTAGTTTTATATTGCTGTAGCTCAAGCACGAACTTCCAGCGCTTTCGTATCGTTAACGTATCGAGGGCTCGATACGATTCCGGACGATGACGATAGCCGGCAGCACGAAGCGGTATCGACGGACATTCGAGTGCTCGATACGATTCCGTTAGTGACGTCATCCTATCGTAAGCAAGGAGGTGCGTGTTTCGTTCAAAAACAAAATCGGATATTACCGGTTTTATTACATTGGACATAGAAATGTATTTATCATGAATTAAAATCAATTTTTATACGAATTTAATTCATAAAACATACACAAAAAAGAAATGCTTACTCTACTCCTAAAAAGTCGAATTTATTTTAACCAAGTGTTTGTATTAACGTTAGCTTTGACGGTTTTTGAACGAAGTGATTCCATTGGCACTTGACGCCAAACTAAATATTGAGGTCAAGTTTGTTTACAATACGACGTACGAAGACTTAAAAATATTTTTTTAAATGATTCCTGTCGCATTCAATAATATTATAATTGAGGAACTAGCCATATTCAGTACACAATGATAGTGAAAGTTTGTTGGAAAGTAAGTTTTAAAGGTTTTACTTAAATCTTTTGTTATGTGCTGTTTTGTATTTTCGTGATGTGAAGTGGAAACTAATTTGATCCATTCTTTCAGAAATGGATATTTGTCGAAGCCTCGTGGTGGCCCACGAAGTCGACGTTTTGCGCAATCAAATGAAAAAAGCTTGCTAATAAATAGTGATGGCACAGGAGACCATAAGTCGGAGGAGAAATGGTGCAAGGTATGTTGTCTCAATTGCATTTTTTGCTGTTTGGGGCACTTGACATACCGCCTCTACCTTCTCGGTAATTCATACTTTTATAATTTGCTTGGCTAAGGTCCATGAAAATAGGGTTATGCAGATAGTTGGAGTGAAAGCAACAATGGGTAAAGTGATAGAAGAAGCTTGGTTAAACGGGTTAGAATGGTGTGCATTTAGTATATACATATATAACAGCTAGTTTAATAACTTATTTATTATTATTCCAGGGCATGCTGTCTGTGGTAGAAGAAAAGCCTGTCAAAGCAACAGGAAGCTCTCAAGAACTTGTACCATATGAGCCAGTTAGTAGTAACATCCAGCCAGTAGTTGCATCCAATTTTTATGTAAAAGGTACTTATCACAGTTGATTTTTCAATTATTCTTATTATGATATATCACACTATGTTCAAATAATGACATTAAACAAGTCTCAGCTCACCAAAGGATCTGTCATTTCAATCTAAATGGTGATTATCATACATAAATATATATTTTTTTTTATTCCATATAGGTTTGCGTTTGACTACATACTGCCTGCTGTTGAGCAGATATGCGGTCTAGGATGTAGCACGCTTACCTAGAAGATACCTATTTACTCGGGATTTGAAGACACCCATGTCGTACTTTAGCGGGAAGACAGACCCAGGCAAAGCGTTCCACATTCTCATACAAAATAAACCTTCGATAGTTAATAAGGATTTAGTTTTTACTGCCTCGATGGCCCAGTAGTTAGCAACTCTGGCCAATGTGTTAAGTGGTGAGGGTTCGAGTCCCTCCTTGGGGATTAATATAGGTGTTTGCCCTGTGTCTGGACATAATCATCTATAGGGACAAGTATGTATTTCAAATATAATGACTATAATTATGAACAAAGCCTCCTAGAAATTGAAATAGTAATTTCAATTTCTAGGAGGCTTTGTTCATATTACAAGTTTAGATTACACAGAGGCCATGTGAATGATGTCTCTGATGTATTTCTTATTCATTTGGGCCTTTTTCAGATTCGAATACTCCAGGAACGAGCACTCGGCCTCCACCACCGGTCACCTTTAAAAGAGGAGGTTCCTCTTTTATCCCCAGAAGCTACAAGAAAGAGTACGACGGAGAGATATAGAGCTCCAATTGCAAGGTGCATGGATGGAATATTGAAATAGGCTATAAATATTTTTGTATGGTTTATGGAAAAGTCTTATATTTATCTATAAACATTAAAATAAATCTTCTTGTTGAATTTAAATAAAAACTTTTTATTTATGTGTCTAGTCTGTTATTTCTTTCCACTAATATATTTTTCAAAGCTCTTCCTCTAATAAGGTCATCTCCTGTATTATTGTCATAAATATCATCTTCAGAAAATAATGACTGTTGAGGTACCACATATGATGTAAACATAATGAACACGAACCTAGAAAAAACAACGAAAACAACTGTTTTTCTAGGTTCATGACAATAATCAACTTTATGATACCAATCTGGAATTTGAAAAAATATCAGGTTCTAGACAAAAACAGTCTGGAATTCCATGTTGGTCCCATAATGAAAGTTGCTTATTAAAATTTACCTCATGTGTGTTCACAGAATTACTCACTATCTACACCTTTCTTAAACACGTTGTATAATAAAGAATTATGTGAAAATACTAGTGGCATTTGCATTTTTAGCATTCCGTTGATTTTACTAATATTCGAAAGTATCTAAAACTACTCAATATTGTAAAATAAGAGCGTAAAAAAACAATTTTATACAACTCGATACTTACTCGATACCAACTCACCGACAAATTCTAAGTGAGACAACTTCCGATAGCCAGCCTTCGAAATCCTCGATACGATACGTCAAAATGCGGTTCGTGCTCGCAATTTTGTTTACAAGTATTACGTTTCACGAGCTTCTCGATACCAACTCGATACGTTACCGATACGAAAGTTTATTTATTTAGTTCGTGCTTCGAAATTTAGTTCCTTTTCCGTACGATAGGGGCGCTGTTCATTTTTCATACATTTCTTTCTCGATAACGATACGAATATTTTTTCGCAAGGAGTTCGTGCTCGAGCTACTGTACGTTCTGATTTTATTCTATGCCTTGATGTGGTTCTAGGCATTGAATAGGCTTGCTGGTGAGTGATAAGAGAGTTGACAATCTGTCCGGTAAACTTCCCCGTCTGCCTTAAGCGGGAGGGTATCGGCTTCGCGAATTCGGCTCATTTGTTATTCAATAGATGTAGTATCGGTGGCGTTGATCGCAGACTTATCGGGACCGAAAACGTGACCGACAAAAAGGGAAAGTTCGATCAATTTAATGGTGGTGAAAAAACACGCGTGTACTTACTATAGGCGCACCGTAGGCGTCAATTTCAGAGATTTATTGCTTATTATAAATTAAACCATTAGCGTTTAACAGTTTTCGTCTGACGATGATCGCTCATAATTTTTCAACATAAATTCGTAGCTGAAATCGAAATAACACTCGATTAGCTAAATTTGATTTTAATTCTGTGAAATTAATTTGCATAAATTCTCTGAAGGTCTATTGAGCATTGTGCGTGTCACCGAGTCTTTGTTTATAAAAGAAAGTACACATATGATTTATTCAGGAAACAGCAGAATGTACTAGAACATTTTTATCTTCGGGTTCGTGTCGAAACACAAATAGATTTTGCGAGAGTTGAAATTGAATTTCTGAAAGCGACAAAGTAAACGAAAACGTTCGTCTTGAGACCTTTTCTCATTGCAAATACGTATCATATATGTTGGGTAACTTTTGATGTTGATTTATTATTGAATTGATCAGGAAAAGTCATCTATGCTGGCCGTTCCTTCGTTTTACCAACTAAAGTTGCTCTTGTCTAAAGTTGTATCATTAAACGAATACCAAATAAATATGTATGATTCAGAATTGTGGACATTATATCGTACGCTATCATTAAGCTTAATATATATCTTAATACGTTGCATAGTTTGTTTACTTTAGGACTCGTTAAATATTTACGAGTACACCCAGGTACCTATGCAATAAAATATTACCCTGTGAATATTTTATACATATTTGTACATCATTTAATTACTGCCCATACAATGTTCAATTTCAAAGCTCAGTTAATATTTAAGTATCACTGGAATTAATTTTATTGTTTGTATTTATGCGTGTGTGTTTTTATTGACTTTAAAGATATTAAGTTTTTATCTTCAGATCTTTTATCTTTAATTTCAGGTAATATCTTTACCAATGGTCAGCCATGCGGATATTATAAGCGTGAGTATCTTATTGATTGATATCATTCACTAATGACATTATTGCTGATGAGTCTGCTTACAATCATAATTTATCATTAAATTACAATAAGCTGAAAAAGCATATAATTCTGATTGATTAAAAGTTTAAAGTGCGTAATATGATTTTACCTTAGCTTTGCATAACTATATACTTAGCTACATTATACAAAAATACTAATTAATCACTTTTTTATCATTATGACAACTGGTGTTATCATTCATGTTTATATGATATCGTATGTTATTAAAATTATCTTTAACAGCTACATCATCTATTTGGATCAGAGATTATTTAATCTTGATTTCATCACCGTTATCGTAATATCTTTCGCTTTTAGTGATTTTTGTATTTCAGCCACTGTTATTCAAAGTACTTTCATCTTGGTGCTGCGAGTTGTCAACTTTTCCATTCATAAAAGTGCATTTCGAAATTTTCGAATCGAATTTACAGTTGATAACAGTCTCCGCGTTAGAGCTACTTTTATTACAATTTTCGTGATTTTTAGGGTTACCCCAAAGGGTAAAAACGGGACCCTATTACTAAGACTTCGATGTCCGTCTGTCACCGGGCTGTATCTCATGAACCATGATAGCTAGGCAGCTGAAATTTTCACAGATGATGTATTTCTATTGCCGCTATAACAACAAATACTAAAAACAGAATAAAATAAACAACAAACGTTATTTTTAGGAGCTTTTTGCTCGCTATTTATAACGGCAAGAGGAATGGGGCTCCCGTACGGTACGGAACCCTTCGTACGCGAGTCCGACTCGCACTTGACCGATTTTATTTATTGTATTTCAGCATCTGTTAATAAAATACTTTCATCTTCGTGCTGCGAGTTGTCGGCGTTTCTTTTCATAATAGTGTGTTTCGTGTCGAATTTACAGTTGATAACAGTCACCTTTATGTGTAGGAGCGTCTCGACATTAGGCCTGTCTTACTGTTTGCGTTTTCCTGCTTTGTCTGTGTTCAATATACCATTCCTTCGCGTGTCCGACCTACGACATTTCTGTCTCCTGACTCCAAGTGCCCATTATGATCATACGAAACCTGTTTTTTGCCGTTTAGTATACATTTACATCATCCTTTCATTAGGGTTGCTGCAGAATTTTTCTTGACGTCTTCCGTGATGAGAATGGGCAACAGCAGCAACATGTGATGTCGGCTGTTTATATGTGCAGTTGCAGAGCGATGTTGTGTTTTGTGGTGTTTATCAGTTTTGGATTGAGCGTGTGGGAGTGGTAGCGCGAGCGTGCGGACGAGGCGGCGCGTGTGTGCGCGCGGCGGTGTGCCTGTGTGGGTGTTCCTGTGGCGGCGCGAGGCGCGGCGACGGCCGGTGCGGTCGGCGCCAGTTCACTTTTGAGCGCCACGGGGTTGCCGCGCTCTCGCCGCGTAGAGCCCGAACTCGCGATCCCACTAACTTTGTGCACTGGAAACTTTTCAAAGCGATTCAGGACGAATCAGATGGCCGCGCATCGCTTTAGTTTCGAATTTCGAGTCGCACCGTAGAGTTAATCGTGCGAGCGACCACTGATGCGCGTTTGAACAAATCGGTCGGTCTATTTTTGAATATTCTCTAAACGCTTCGACGACGTGAAGTTTTCGAAACGCAGTCCACTGGTGCCGGGTTAACGGCCGCAGTGTATGCAGCACGCCTGCATCACGTCTCTTGTGTTTTTGTTGACGGATTTTTGTTATTAACCTCTACATTTGTGCTCGAGTAACGTTATCTGTAAGTATGACCCCGATTGATTTACAATGCTGGCTTAAGTGACTTTAGGTCTCGGTGTATCGTTGTGTGTATAATTTATGAAGTTGAAGCCATAAGTGCGAGTGTCACCTTCATTAAATAGTTATTTAAATCGTCAATGAGCTAATGTGAATTGGAATAGACTGTTTGTAATTTGTAAAAAAAAAACAAAACTACGTCTGTTCGTATCGTATCGTAAACTTGTGAGGGAGACAACGTGTATGCACACAAACGTATATTATCGAACATACACATACATTTGTATACATACATGGTATGGAGTGTGCTGTGTATGTACCTGTGTCCGTTTACTTACTGAAGAATTTCGTTGAACTCTACAATTGCTTTGATTAAGGTCCATATAATTAAACATGTTCTCACACATGTGCATAAAATATTCATTTAGGTCTGCAATGTTAGGCACCGGAATTAGTTAATATGAATAATAATATATACAATACACAAATTATTTTCCTAAAGTTATCAATGTCAAACTAGGAATTTTATTCCTGGTAATGACCATAATATTCTGTACCAATATTTAAGTGACAAACCTCTAAGTAATGTGTATATAACTTTTCATTATCAAACAAGTTCCATTGTTTTCGTAGTTCGTTGCTCTTCCGTGTTGAAAACATAATATTTGTTTATAGTTTAACATGTACTAGTCATATGATAATATAATGTTCATGTACAGATATGGTATGCATACTAATATTGGAACCCTATAAATGAACCTTATTTGCTGCTACTTCATGGCAAATTAGTACACGTGTAAAGTGTACATTATACGTTTTAGTAGAGTTCCGCGGTTTCCCCTGATTTAATAGACCCTCGGGTACCGCAACATTTTCCAGGATGATAGTTGCCTTTGTAATATGTACTCTTACTATAGTCATGGGAAAAATCACATCAATTATTTTATTTTTTGCTGAATTAGAAAACGAACGAACAAATCAACAAACTTTCGCAATTTAAATATTAGTAAGGATTTATACATACATACATTAAACCGTCATTTGATTTTCAAAATGGTAATCGAATAAGCTAATAAGTATATAATTTATGCGGGTATTTTGCAAAATTTTGAAACCGAGGTTTACATTTTTGAATTAACATTATCTATGGCGACATGGATTAGTTTGTTGTGTAACTATGCTATTTGTAATTAAATTATTGTCTGTATAAAATTATCGACTATAGGATAAATATTTTCCTTAAAATAATATAATTCAATTGAAGCTCAAGAATTTTCTGGATGTTAACTTGTATAATATAGTCACTTACCTACTATTCTGTAAATTTGTATGTACTCGTAATTTTATGTATAAAATGTATTTACAATGTCAAAAATGACTTAAATTAGGTACGATATTATATTATCTATTAATATAATTAAAAATCATGGCGCTTTAAAAAGAGTAGGAAAATGAGAACAGAAAATCGCAGACTGCAAGATAGCTAAAATCACGAGGTAACCTTATTGAACCCCTTAACATTTACTTCACTATCAAAATACGTTACACAAGCAATGTATAATAACAAATACGTTTATCATAAACACGAGTAGGTAGATAATGTGATAAGTTAATGACGCTCTATATGTACATAGTATAAACATGTTGGTTCAAACCCAAACAATTCCGACCTAACGTTGTTTCGCGGTTTATCAATGTATGGCATTACACAACACGCCTACACACACAAACAAGGCTATCTATGTGTGCAAGTAATGATTTGATGGACCCTGCCTCCCTTGGAGGTCAACTGTGTCACAGATATTGTTTAGCATTCGTATGAATGAGTTTCTTGATTAAACATTTTCAAACAGATGTTTTCAGGTATAGATACTTGCGTACATGTTATTTGTAAACTTGTAATGATAATAAAGTCGATCATTGACCCGCGACTCTGATTGGCGAAGAACGTAGAGTCATTATTTAAAGTGTATTCTGTCACCTTTGATTATTTGTATTTTGCGATCGTATTGTGCTATGTCTAATATTATGTGTATAGAACTAGAGGAATATAAACAACGCAACATATTTTATGAGTATAGGTATTAGGACCTTTTTCAATGGTATCTATCAACGAAAAAGAAATAATGATTTACTGTGTTCATTGTCAAAGTTTTCGAGACTATATTTTTAAAGTGTATGAATCAAAATGAAAACATACCTATAACAACACGTTTAAGAACAGATTCAAACTTTGTTTTGGCAATACAGAATAATTATACATGTCATTATCATACAATACAGTATATAACAGAACTCTATCTAATACATATCTCGATTCGCTATAAATAAGCGAGACGCAAATTTTAGGACAGACATCCTCAATTTTAAGATCTATGCAAATATGATTCGCACACTCGTGTAAATGCTTATTCATCTCCTTCGGAATCTAAAATATGCCCCGCTCTCGGAATGGTGTCATGCGTTATAATCTAGGGCAGAGGTCTTGAATTACTTACCGGCTTGTAAGTACACTTGTAACTTGTCACGTGAATACTAAAGATACGACGTGACATCAGAGTTCATTCCTTGGAATGTATTATGAAGCTAATCTTCATAATTCATGACAAAAGTAGGTGGCTTCGCGGAATAGACTCAATGCGCTTCTCGATAGTGACAAATTGTATTCACGTAGAATACACGTTGGAGATTGTCTAATCCGTATTAGATAAAGTATCCAGTATATTAATATGAAACTGATCGCTTGTCCATCTGTGATTATGTGATAAAGTATGTTTGAAAAATAATGAACAAGTCAGCGTGCCCAATTTATCATTTTTTGTCTTTGACTTGAAATTTGATGACTTTCTTTATAAACTCTATTTATATTTGGATATCTTAGTACGTGTTTGTGCGTATCTTGTATTTTTCCAAAATAGGTGAAAATTACTGAAATCGTTGAATCATTCGAATCGTTTGGTTGACATACCTACTATATATTGTATATCTACTACTATCACGGCGCTATGAAAAACTTAATCAGTTGGTTTTAAAATTTTTAGTTTTATAAATAATATTTTCAAGGCACATCGTTCGCAAGTCCCAACATCACACAATCGATTATTTTTTATTTTCTGGTTCACATCGTACCTACGTATTTTTCGGTCGATATTGTCTCACAAAACAATTCTATTCTTTACATCGGTAATTAGTCGCTTATTTACGAATAAGCTCGAATGATTGATCCGGGATTACAATGAGCCCTTTCACGTATGTAATCCTAAATTGAGAGCGCCATAGTCCATCCCCAATCCAATTAACGATAAGACCCGTACAATTTGCATAGGGTATGATATGTAGCAGAGATCTCGCAAGGTTCCCACCTTGTCGTCTCGAATAGTCTCGATCTATTCATTCATTCATAATTTGGTTATATATCTACTACTATCACTATACTTTGAAAAGCTTAACCAAATGTTTTTAAAGTGGCTGATTGTATAAATACTAGATTAGACTTGACCTCAGAGCTCGGTACTTATCGGTGGAGCTTCGGCCATTGTCCTCACCTGTCTGTACGACATGACATCTACCTTCTCTTTGATCTGATCTAAGGATGCCCTTCGTGGTCTTCCCCTTCCTCTCAGTCCTTCTGTTTTCTAGTCGACATGACCTAGCGGGGATCTTGACTTGTAACAAATGGTGTTATGAATAAATGAATCTAAACTAATTTCGCACAAAACTTTGCTTAAAATAACACGTAGGTACACATACCGCCAATAATTACAAAACAGAACACATCAAATCACTTATTCACTAGAGAGGGAGCGAACTCCGCTCGGGGAAAAGCAATTTAAAAAAGAACGAGATTCGGAATTTGGGCAAAAATTAAAATAAAATGAGATCGAAAATACGCGCCAATATATAGATAAACTAATAAGGAAAGGCTCTATCTCAATACCAAATTTCAATCTAAACCGCTAGAGCCGTTTCCGATGGTATCCGAATTTTGTACAAACGGACGTACAAATATAACGAAACGAACAAATATAACAGAATCGTTCGTTTAAAGGCTAAGTAATATGTAAGATTATGCAGCTTCACTCGCACAACACTGCCATTTTGCGTTGTATATTTCGTAAACATATATTTATTTGTGTATGATTAGTTGCTACATATAAACAACTGCGCTGGATAAACAGGTCTCTCTCTAGATATCTATGGTATGAAGTATGTCAGGCAGAAGTTAATGGAAACTTACTTTTGATGAAGAAAGTGTTTGTCGACGTTTAGCTAATAGATGGGAAGATAACATCGAGCTATAACCGTTGATGGAAACTGAAACCTACACAAGAAATACATAGGAGCTACTCATGTCTTTATTTTGCTCACTTTCGTGTAATTGTGCAGTACCTACAACTACATACAACGCTTCAGTTTTTAGGGTAGTGGTATTAGATAATACTGTTATTATGTCACAACTATTTCCGTATCATCTCTCATGTGCAACTGCACCTTATTCATTGATTGCAGATGCATTATTCCGGATGATGATTTATACAGATGCAATATTTATTAGCAAACCACGACCATATCCAGGTGCTTAAGTCAGAGGCCCTAAATAAAACGTTCATTTCAAACATGGCTTTTTGTTGTTACGTTTCTTTGCGTTCTACGTAAAGTCAACTTTTATATGAATACGTTATTGAAATAGAGTTCATACTCCGACTCTCCTATAAATGAAATAGATAGACTAGCTAATAAAACGAATCTAACAAGTATATTGCAATAGCAATTACGGCTGGACGACGCCTAATCTTCAAATTGTTCAGGACAATGTAGCCAGCACGATAATTGTCAATTTGGCCCAAGCCTCGCATAATTGTCTGAACGATTAAGTTTTATTGTCAAGAACATCACTGTAAATATTGATACAAATACTGTACATTTCCGGCCAATGTTGCGTTGATGATCTTAATATTAGTCCTAAGCGATTTTTGATGGCGCTTGTGGCGTTACGTTTCTTTTCCCGAGAGAGATTCCGCGAGGTGCTAATATGAATTCGATTGCAAACGAGATTTTAACCGAATGTTGCCGATTTTCACGTATTGATCGCGCTTTTTAACCGACGAAACGCAGGAGGTTTACAATTCGACGCGCGACACGTATATTTTTTATGCATAACCAGCACGCATAACTTTTTAGAGAGTACTTAGTCAGATTTCAGTAATTATTTTTTGTTTGGTAGATCATACTTCAAATATGGTCCCGTTTTAATTTTATTAAAATCTAACCTTATCTATACTAATATAATAAAGAGGTAAAGTTTGTGAGGTTGTAGGGGGTAGGGCTTCCAATACGTAATTACGTAATTTCGCAATTACGTAATTACGGGGATTTTATCGACCTTGTAAAATTACGTAACTAAAGGGGTAAATTCCGTAGTTACGTAAGTTTTTTTTTTCACTTCCATGAGACGGCAACACTTAAAAACAAAAGCAAAACCAACGTTATATGAAAGAAAGTACCGCATTTTAAAAGGGGAAATACCTTTTCTTGTTAAACGTTATCTCACTGCGGGAATTGGTAAACAATATTAAATTGTATTTCAAACACGATAAAGTTTAAATTTTATATATGATTCAAGAAAAGGGAAAAGTCCCAGATTAAGAGTTAAGATATTTTGCACGTCAATATGTACTTGTGTGTGGTTTCATTCATTCGAAGAAAGTTGGTCACGCAAGTCAAGGACACTACATTACGAAAGAATTCAAACTAATATTATTGTTTATTGTGTTTATTACTGCGATGCCTACAGTATACTACGCTACCTAAAAATGTAAGTGTTGCATTATTTTTTTTTTCATTTATAGAGGTTGATATATTTTTTGCTAGAAACAGACTACGTATTACGTATTAGGTAGTTTCTTCTTATTTGCTTCTGCCATTTTTGCTATTATCTGATCACCAAGCATTTACTTATGTGCAGACAGTACTCGGTCGGTAGGTATATTCCTCAAAAGATGATTAATTCAGTGAATTTAGGCTCATCTTAATTTGAAAAATTTAGATTAATTTATAGGTATATCTGAGGAAAGATATAGGTAAAGAGTACATTGTTTTTTTTTTCTAAAAGTAAACCAAGTAAGTACATAATATTTGGGCTTAGTCCATATGTCAAGCTTGAAAATAAATGCATCTATACTAATATTAAAAGTGTGAAAGTGTGTGTGTTTGTTTGTCCACCTGATGTGATTTTTTGTGTAGATAGTTGGAGAGCTAGAGAGTCACATTTATGATACTTTTTATTCCGTGGGAACGCGGGTCAAACTGCGGAGCGTAGCTAGTAGAGTATAATATGAAAGCATCGTGCTTTAAAAAACCTCCAGGCTTAGATTATGCGTTCAATTAATATCTGGTAGGTTCTTATTTTGATCAACGTTATACGCTTGTTATCTAAAAACCATGCATATTGTTCTTTCAGGTCTGCGCCAAAGAAGACTATTTACAAAGAATTCCTTAACTCACGAACCCAGTCCTCAATATGGAAACATTTTCTGAGGGCTGAAGATGGGCAAAGTGTGGAATGCAAACATTGCAAAAAAAAATTGAAAACTCCTGGTGGGGCAACTGGAGCATTACATACCCACATGCGTGCGAAACATTCTAACATAGTATCACAAGATGAAGATATACCAACAGCTTCAACTTCTAGTAGTAAGTCAAGCCAAATCCACAACAAGCATACTGTTGACAAAATTCCAACAAAGAAGATGAAGCTCACAGATTTTTTTTCTAGTGACTCGTCCATGGAGGTTCGAGTAACTAGAATGGCGGCAGTAGATGGGATTCCATTAAATAAATTTTGTACTTCTGAAGACATGAGGTATGTTTTCAAGAAAGCTGGATATGATCTACCGAAATCACCATCAACTATCACAAAGATAGTTCAAGAACAAGCTGTAGCAACAAAAAACAAAATAAAGAAAACGCTCACAGAAATGAAGTCTCAAAACAAACGATTTGCCATTACACTGGATGAATGGACTTCTACACGAAATCGAAGGTATATGAACATTAATATCCATAGTATACATCTTCAGCCCGCTATGTACATAAATTTAGGGCTAGTTAGAATAAAAGGCTCAATGCCAGCTCACGTAGGATTGGAATTGTTGAGGCAACATCTAAGAGAGTTCGATTTAAATTTGGAAGATATTATTTCTTTAACCACAGATGGAGCAAGTGTGATGGTTAAGATGGGAAAACTATTTGGCGGCCTTCATCAGCTGTGTTTCGCACATGGAATACAGCTTGCTGTATTCGATGTGTTATACAAGACATTAACAGCAACACCTGTTATACATTATGATGATGAATCAGATACTGACGACGAAGGGGTCGTAGAAAACAACGATGGTCTTTTTGTAGAAGTGCCTTAGGTTTCGAAGCCTGAAATTATGTACAAAGATGCCATAGATAAAGTCAGGAGTTTAGTCAAATCATTTAAAAAGTCTCCTATGAAGAGTGACTTGCTCCAAAAATATTCTGCGGAAGAATTTGGTATGAGTCTAGACCTGATCCTTGATTGCAAAACGCGCTGAAATAGCTTATCAGATATGGTCGAAAGGTTTTTAAAACTAAAATCATGCATTTTTAAAGCATCAGTAGATTTGAAATTAGTAATAAACTTAACGGATGAAGATATACAACAGCTAGAGAATATTCACTGCAGCCTGGATGTCATAAAAGCTACCGTAATGGCATTGTGTCGCCGTGATACAAACCTGTTGACAGCAGATACAGCAATCCATTTTATGTTGCAAAAATTAGATAATCAGTCCAATGAATTGAGTAAAAAACTTGCCGCTTCTCTCAGACAAAGAATAAAAGAACGGCGTACAGTTGTGTCAAGCGTTTTGCAGTATTTGCATAATAACGAAGGGTTTTTCGACGCAGCAGATACAGACACATTTACAAAACCTTCTTCAGATGAGATACGAACATTCATCACAAATTTATTAGAACGGCTAAAATTTACTACATCTGAGCCTCATTTTAGCACTGAAGCTCAAGCCCTAAGAAACCGAGATTCTAAATCTACAAACAGAAATACTTGTGGTGAGGAGGATGCTACTATTGCTGGTCAACTGCATGAAGAGATGATGAAAACCATGACCCAAGTAAACAAACCTGCAATAAATACAGATCTTCTTGACCTTGACTCTATCGTACGTGTCGAAATGTGCATTTATGATAGTGCTGGTGGTGGTCGCGGCACTTTCCTGACAGCTGCCTATAATTATTTAATGCTAATTACACCTACTAGTGTAGAAGCTGAGCGAGCTTTTTCTTCCGCGGGTTATTTATGTAACAAAGTAAGAAGCTCGCTTAGCGACACTACATTGCATTGCTTATTATTTATGAGATCATTTTATCAGAGTGAAAAATAAAGTATGTATCAAAATATTCAAATAAATTTTATTTTACATTTCCCTTTAAAATAATTAAATGTAAAAAAGTTTAAGGTCATATTAAATCCGTAATTATGTACGTAATTACGTAATCGAAGCTAAAAATTCGTAATCAGTTACGTAATTAAGAAGTCCGTAATTTTGGAAGCCCTAGTAGGGGGTAATCTCTGGATCTACTCAACCGATTTCGATAATTCTTTTACCAATAGAAAGCCACATTATCTGTGAGTGTCATAGGCTATAAAGTAAGCGCGGGCAAAGCCGCGGGCATAGGCTAGTTTTTAATAGTGTGAAAACTTACTATATCGATCCGTGCGAACTATTCGACTTCTGCACACGGTTGAATTCGGTTATGCCATTTATTGCGAAAATAATTATGTTGGAGTATATTGACGCTTAGTAAGATAAAGAAACCTGTTTATTAACTTGCACTTTTCAAAGAAGCTCTTTCACATACGAGTACTTTTTGTGTATGAAATTCATAGAATCGTTAATGGTTTTCAAATGGTTCATTGCATTCCAAGGTGTATGCGTGTGCTTGTGCTGTCAACACGTTTTCTATTTAATAACATGGAGCACCTCTGACTCTGTCCTCGTACCTCGTACAAATGATAGTAAGTCACGCAAATCCGTTTTACTAACAATACGTAGTTTTCCACTGCACAATTGTGTTTGCTTACTCGTGAAATAACTTGGCTATTTCGTGTGATGAGAGTGGAATGAGAGACTTGGTTGATTGTTCGAGATAGTTGCGTTTTTAACTGACTACCAAAAAGTAGGAGGTTCTATGTTCGTCTGTATGTATTTTTTTGTGTATGTATATTCATCGATATTTTCGCCGATTGTGAACCGATTAAAAAGAAATCTTTTTTAGTTCGAAAGGGCATATAACCATAATGTAAAACTGAGACGTTTTTGAAAAATCGACAATAATGTAAAAATTGTATGCACACATTGATTCGAGCCAACTATTCGAATTTCGTAGACGATTGGACTCGGTTGTGCCACTTTTTTCGAAAAATAATTATTTTTAAGCAGACTCTATTTTACTGATAATACTAAATGCAAGCCATTTGCAATGCAATTGATTTCAGAAGAATCTATGTCTATAGATTGGTATTTAAGAGACGATGAAATTATTGAGAAATGGCAAATAGAGAAAAGTTTCACATAACAATGATTGGTTGTCTAGTTATCCCAAATTGCTCGGATGTTTCATCAGCAGATCTTTCGATTCAAAAATATGAAAGTTGTAAAACAAGGAAGCTATCGTGCCACGTGTCGAAAGATCCAATGTTTGACTTGATACGAGTACGGGGATCCAATATTTCAACTTCAGAGAACAAACTTCCGAGTACCGAGCGCGCACGTGCCTCTCTCTGTTGATATTTTCAGTTAACAGCAGCGAAATCAGGCCGTTCGCAACTGTGCCAAAACTTACAACCTAAAATGATTTGTGAAAGTTGCAACGGAACTATGAACATCTGTTCTATTTTTCTCTTTCAAAGATCCCTTCTGTATCGTAACAAAGTCTTAAAAATAAACGATAGGATTTCGTACTCATATATCGTATTATTTATTGTGAAGTTGTACGACCCTGCCAATTATTTCACGGACAGTATGAAATTTGGCACGGAATTAGATAGGTATATTCTTGATTCAAATTTAACATTGATGAATTATTTATCACATGATAAGTTTAGTAAAAATGTAGGTATCATTTGCTAATGAACGCTTACGTTTCTAAATAACCGCATAGCAAGTTTTCTACAACAAAAGTGCCAAGAGGCACGCTCTACATAATTATCTAGCACGTCAGGATGTGTCCGCCGTCCATAATAACTCCCTAGTAATCTGTGCCTCCAGCAATGCTAGGCCGTAGGTATATCTCATCCATGGCGCCTCGTAATTGCTACAGTCCAATAATTATTATCTGGCTGCGTGTACCGCCCCGCCCCCGGCTGGCTACTTAGATACGCAGCCGAGCTTGCTAGAGATAATATCGCCGCTACTGGTGTAAAAGGGCATCGGACAGTTGGCTATGGCGCTTGGCGTCGCAATCTGTACTGAAACATTCGTGCATTCATGGCGAGAACATGAATGACTAAATCAAAATTTGTGCAGAAAAATAACACCTCACACTCACAGATTCTTGTGTCAGGATTGCTTAGGGTGGAATTGCCATGGAACACACAATAGTCAAGCTTGTTCCGTCGTGAATCGAACTCGGGGTCTGCTACCTACATATAAAATAGGAATACATACTAATATGTAAGCTAGGTGGTTGTCATCTATGATTTTTATTGCACTTAAGTGAAGTAAATGGATGACCTATGTAAATGTAAAGTCGTCCTGCCGGTATTTTAATTAGATTTCACGTTACAGTCACATATTTTCCTCAGAGCAGTAGGTAGGTTAGGATTTTAATTTTTTTGAAATATCCAATCAAACCGGTATCACAGCAACTTCCTTGTTGACAGAATAATAGACACGTCACACGAGACTGTCAACCTAAATAGTGCACGGAATCCTTTTTAATTTGCGACCGTAGTGTTTTCCATACTCGAGGCCGTATTCTGCATTCTCCTTTATACTGTTACACGCGCTAGATAGAGCACGTGTTTGTTGTTCTGGGAGATAAAGTCTCACTTGTCACGCGGAAACTGCCATGCCTCCGGGGTACGTGTTATATTAGGAGTTACAGAATTACACCGACACAGAATTGATGCTCTATCATGTTCTATGCTCGTATACTATGACGACTGCATAGTGCATAGATGCTGTACGGTTTTTGTTCATAAAATGTATATCAACTGAAAGCTCTAACATAAGTGTACTTAGAGTATGTTGGATTTTCTCAAAGAGTATAAACTAATTATACCCACGTGTCAAGTCTGACGATAAACGTGTCGGGGATAGGAATTAAAACTGCATAATTAAGCTGTGGATACAGTGGAGCATGGATCATTACGTCCCTATAATTAGGTGTAGTTTGTATAATAGGTGAGATTTTGAATCAGTGTAATAGCAAGTTGCGGAAGGCGATGCGCTTTGGATTTCTCTACATGATCAGTTCGGAAAATGAGGAGATTCGCAACCACGGTCCAAAATTAGCGTAGCTAATTGCCAAGTTACAGTATTTACTATTTACTGCGAGTAGAACAATGTGTATGTATGTAGGATAATGCCGTCGCAGTAAATTCAGGGTCAGAGTTATCCCTCTATGTGAGTTATCTCAGCTCAGTACCATATTAATATAATTATCAGCATGGTATTAGTCAATAATAACTGGGTTCGACTTGTTGGATTAGAATCCTACAAAAGTTTCGCAATTTTGTAAAGATCTTCTTCACGGAAAACATCCTTACAAGCTTGCAACTAGGTATCCTTCAACATCTTTACGACACAAGTTTCAAGCAGATTCCAAGATAAATCGCGAGCGTTCCGTGTCAACTCTAATTATGACAAAAGCGTTTTAATGTTTACGTGAAGTTCTCCGGAGACCGAGGTTAAGATCTACTAAAGTACTAGAAAGAGTCGCCATGTCGCCGGGTGAACAACCTTCGTTCTTCAACACGTCTCGTCTGGCATAGTAATTGTTATTGTTGCTTTCAAACTCCCAACCGCGATCTGTTTTGTGTCAATGACCAAATCGATTCGCAATAAATCTTCAATAAGCTCGTGTTTCGGGACAGTTACACAATTGTAACACACATCCTCTTCCTGTAGTAGCAATAATAATGTAACATCGTCAAGTTATTAATTTATGACATTAATAGTCTGTTATGATGAGATGTTTATAACAAGAATCGTTATTTTATTGAACTGGATAATATTATGGAGTAGTTTACCGTGGAAAACAACGTTTTACTGTACGTGTATTGTATGTTTGACCTCGTATTATCGTGGCAAGCCTCCGCCGTCATCGGTAGGTAAGTCATACCTATATTATAATAATATATAGCGTTTATATAACCAAGTCATCTCTTATCAAGTCATTACGCTTTATAATCGCTTTTCCGTGCTCTTTAGTAATCAAACAGAATCGGAAATGGGCACAGATTTTTACACAAATGTGTTCAATTTCGACAAAAAAATCACAAAATAAATAGTTAAAATTAAGCCACCGAAAAGATAGGTAAATGCTAAGTAAAATGATAGACCATTTTGTAGATATATTTATTGCTGATGTTGAATTTGATGACAGTAAAAAAGTAAAAAGTATAGTTAAAAGTAAAAGTATCATTTTCGTAGTTATCATTGGCCCAATAAAATTTGATTGAAACCTACGTTTCAGCGACTGAAATAATTCACATAATATGTAAACTACTATTGGTTTGAACTAAAAAGCTATTACAAAATAAACTCATCCTTCATTTGATATCTATTAGGTACACCTCAATTCAAGACAATGACGCAGTAAACATTTCACTGTAATACAGAGAAAATGCCTTTATTATTAGGTATGACTATTCATAGATACATATAAGATGTAAATAAATTCCGTTCCTTGGCTTAAAATTACAATTTCTTTTGATAACATTACCTTTTTCGTCGTAATAATTAGCAATTTCTAGTCATATAGCAAATTACAAAATGATTTTTTACCATTGAAACACGGTTTTATGCGTAGAGGAGAATTACTTTTAATTGTATATAGCCTTGGAGCAGCTTCATAAAATAAAATAATAAGATCATTTGAAAATTCGATTAAAGGTTGTTGCTAACATTGCGGTAATATGTATACAAGTTTAGTTAGAATCATAAGTAGTACACATGTTCCAAGGAACATCTCTACAAATAGAGGCATTACTGAATTACTAAACTAACTAATTTACCAACGTTCCATATTCCTATAGGTAGATTAAGCATTACTAGCGACCCGCCTTGTTTTTGTCTGAATCGAAAAATTCTGTGTTGCATATGTATTAATGTACCTTTCAGCAAGATGTTTTGCAGTGCCCGGAGATTACCCGGAAAAAATAAAATTAAATCGACACTCTCTTTTCGTAACATTAGTTTTGATAACTGGTATAGATGTATAGATTTCACATACGAACCTCTTTTAAATGCGATTCCATTGCTTACAAAGCGCACACCAAGGATTTTTACCCTAACTACATCCATGGTGCACACATAATAGAGCAAAAACAGCGGACGTTTTCTCGTTTTCTCAGCTGGACCGAAAATTCCTAGAGATTCGCGGAAACCCGCTTTATTTCTTCTGTTAACTTCTGAAAAGAAATTTCCTCTGTGACAGGTGTATTTACCTGCGGTGTTAAATCTCCGAGGGATCAGAAGGACAACGGTCCCATCAAGCCGGGGGTAAATCCGACGCCCATTCCGAAAGCCATCGACACAACCAAATTATTTTCCGGTTTATTACAGGAATGGCGAATAAAAATTTCAATTACCTTGCCAGCCGTAAACACATTTTTGGCGGCCATGTTTCTTCGGTTTGGATGCTATAATGACACTTACAGCAGCGACCCTAATAGGGCCTATTCTGTGACTTACAGCTATTTTACCGAGATTGTTTTCAATTTTTGACCGACATTGTTTAAAAACGCATAACTTTTTTCATAGTAGTCCGATTTCAATAATTCTTTTTTTTATTTGAAAGAGTATACTTCAAAATTGGTACAATTTAAATTTTATCGAAATCGGCTGAGCCATTTTTGATAAATTAACATTAGTGTATATTTCGCGCGGATCGCCGCGCGAAATATTCGCGAATTCTGTACACGGGTGAAGTCGGTCATGCTAGTTTTTGCAAAAAATAATTATGTGGTCCCGATATTTCGGCACTCGTTTTGCGTATATTGACTGATACACATACCAATCTATATAATGAATACTATTGTAATGTAATAGTAAAATGACTATTTTTATCGAATTTTGAACTTCTATCATATCCTATATCATACGGCAATAGTAAAACTTATTATTGTAAATATCATCCGTTTTATCACAAAAGTTTTACGCACGGCTTAGACAATGTTTAACAGTACAAATTTCACGGTTAAACAGTGTTTAAAGCGTGTTTAAATCTTTTGTGGTAAGGCGGTACATATCCTTTGTACGACGTTAATTTAGCCAAGGTCATTCCGTTGACTGAGTTTCAGAAATGTATTGAATAAATATTTAATTTTGTTGTAT
Organism: Hypomecis atomaria; assembly: GCA_964007245.1. Taxonomy (NCBI): domain Eukaryota; kingdom Metazoa; phylum Arthropoda; class Insecta; order Lepidoptera; family Geometridae; genus Hypomecis; species Hypomecis atomaria. Next base: position 8,489,943 of record OZ023299.1, read on the forward strand.
TTTGGGAAACCATTAGCTACCTGTTGTTAATTTTAAATTTATGGAATATTCTGGGCTTTACGATTTTCCTAGTAAAGCATGATACCTATATATTTTTGTAGTTTAAAGTTCGGTAAAAACAAGGAGCTTTAATATCACTGTAGCAAAATTAATTTACAGAAATATGCTCATCACTTTTTCCCGGAAACTTTCAAAATTTAAATCAAATACGAATATTACAACAAGAGAGTTCAGATCATTATTCAGAGCCTCCTATTTCGAAGTCTGCTAAAACCTGTAAAATGGCCGCATTCATACGTCCATAAAGAGTTACAAAAAGATCAGACCCCCATTGTTTCTAAATCATAAATGGGCCATAAAACGTCCTTATAGCGATAACCCGAACGTTTGCAACATACACTACGAGTATTCCTGGCACGGACCACACGTGCGCCCACATCACATTAATGCAATCGATACGCCCTCACTAAAACATTACTAGCACCTTACAGCTCCATACAACTACTTTATAGCTTTGAGGATCGTTCCGATGTATATCCAATGGACAGGCATTCATAAACCGGCTCTTTAAAGGCTCGGTGACAAAGCCAAAGACATGTGCGCGTTAATAACAAACTCGTTTAATAGATGCAGTTTCGAGCTTAGCTGCAGGTGCAGATCTAATAATTTGGCTTCGAAATGCAATGGCTGCTTATTAAATGCACATTGCTCATCGAATGTATTGAGTTAGTAACTGATTTCATAATACAGTACTTCAGTACTTGTCTTTCTGTCGTGAGCGAGACATAGTTATTTTTGCTGGTACGTAGGTACAAGAAAATATACAGGAAATCTGCGATAAAATTATATCTGTAGCTATTAACTAATCGAGGAGAATGATGCTTTTTCACTTTGATAGTTCTTTATGTGCAAGCTGTATCGTTTAATAAAGCATATTCCGAACAGGTGTAGTCTGGTATAGGTAGTAGGTATAAATAACATTACAAATGCATTAGCCTGATGAATCCGCTCAGAACGCTATTCCTCCATAACTTTACTTTTTGACCTTTTCACGATATTATTGCCGTTTATATTTTGTCCCGGCGACGGCACGGGAATACTAATCCTCCGCTCTTGTCGCCGGCGTTAGTATGTATCGGGAAAACGATCAAATAAAACAGGCCAAGTGCGAGTCCGACTCGCGCACGAAGGGTTCCGTACCGTGTAGCCCATAAGCCCCATTCCTCTTGCCATTATTAATAGCGGGCAATAAATCTCCTAAAAATAACGTTTGTTTTATGGGAGCCTCCCTTAAATATTTATTTTATTAAGTTTTTAGCATTTGTTATCATAACAGAAATACATCATATGTGAAAATTTCAGCTTTCTAGCTATCGCGGTTCATGAGATGACAGACGGACGGACAGACTGACATCGGAGTCTTAGTAATAGGGTCCCGTTTTTACCCTTTGGGTACGGAACCCTAAAAAGGGGGCGAACCCCTCCGAAGTGACGAAGCGATACCAGGTTACCGACCAAGCAATATTATGAGTGGGCATCCGCTTCACTGGTGATTGATTAGTTCGATATACATTATGATATCTCGTATTATGTAACGTAGGTAATCAAGTAATCTTTTAATGGTCTGATAGTACTGTTCTTAATGACGCATTTTAAAAGGTTATATATATTTTGTTGAAAATTTCTTCCAACGAAATCAGCTATAGAAAACATACACCGCTTACTACAAAAATATCTTGTACTACATGTGGATCAAGAAAGGTTATGCTAACAGTTTTTGTCGTCGCTTGCTATAGCCAATCGCGCGAGGGCATGACCTCGGGTGTGACGTCACGCCTCAGATGAATGAACATTCCCCTGAAGCAACCCCTACCCTCGACGCTTTCATAGCCCTCCCAACACCGCTACCGGTCGGATTTACAAGACCGGGGATCTCCAATAACGCACCCGAAACAGCTGTCGTTCTCGGCTATTCTCTCATACTCATCGCCGGTTTCTAACTAAACGAATAAAAATAGATTAGAAATACTCTTTTATCTCCTAATTCGACAGAAATGGTGTTAAAACGTCATCGCTCGCGAAATACGACTCAATAAACGAAAAGCAAATAACATTTCAGCGTACGAATCCTCAGGTGGATAGAGTTATTATTTCGCAATACCAAATGCGTATACTTACGCAAATTGTCGCTCTGTTCGATCAAACTCAATTTGCGTGCCTGTAATAACGGACCCCCGATCTGGGCAACCTTTAGGGAATCGCCACATAATTGCATTGAACGGGCCTCGACGGGCTATCGAATAAGTATCGCTGACGTCAATGGTTAGGACGCGGAGTCAAATCTCTATTTTATGTTATGATAGAGGTTCGAATCGTCCCTTTTGGGCAAACCATAGTTTGTCCTTCAAGACTTTCAGTAATCAATCTCCATTTGATCTTAGAATCTCCTTCTTTTTGTTATTACGCTGGCTGTCTTTGATGCTAACATAGGTACATACATTGACTTTATAATTTTAAAAACTCGAAATATATACCTGTAAAACGAATTGTAGTGTGTGACATACTAGTTGTTTAACTTCCAACTTCCAAAAAGAAGGAGGTTCATCGATAATTTCGCCAATGAATCGAAAAATTATTTTAGTTTGAAATATGCGAAATATTCGAATTTTACACGATGGAAGGCGGTTTTGCGATTTTTTGCGAAAAATAATTATGTTGAAGGTGGACAAGATTGGTACTAAATCTTATTCGTTGCAATGGGTTGAGAAAGCTGCTGATGATGATGGCATCAAAACACGTTAACGATTAAATCCGCAGCAGTGCAGTCTTCGATGCACTCGGGGTCTTGGACAAGATCCATACTTGGCCAGGCGTGAGTCACCAACTACCTGTGTAGCGACTAGCGCGAACAAGGCCTGGCCAACCGTTGCGATGTAGCCTGGCTATACCGAGGCCGGTTTAAGGAGAACCCAATCGATAGCCAGAAAGAGGAAATGGAACGTATTAGATGAACACATTGAACCAACCTCCCGGGTGAGTCATCTCTCGTTGAAGCTGACAGCGTAACATGTTCTCTCGCTTGATCTTTTAGTTTTGCGCGTTGTTTGGGCTTCATACAAAAAATTGATCGAATGTCGCTGAATGCTATTAAAAAAGTAGATAACAGATATTGCTAAGATTTCTATCCTACACGAAATAGAGTCTCATTGATTTTCATAAAAACCGTTTCAAGTAATTATGGAATCATAAACACATACACTATTATCCATCCGAAAACTTATTCTATTGTTTATTTTTATTTATTTTGTATATAATATATCTATAATATAGTTACATCGGTACGTAGTTTTTTTCTAGAAACGTAGTGAGTACCTACTCGTTTAATTTACATTTGAGTTAAAAACCCGTTTTCCGACTTCACACGTAATTGAGTAATATGACCTTTTGTGCATTTTTGCTTTAATTTGTTATGTAAATTATAGAGAATATTTTTTGCACCAAAATTTGTCTAAAATTTTTTTGGTTTAAGTCGGCTTCTAGAACAATACTACTTAGTGTTATTTTTTATTCTTTTTCAGTGAATCTCAGCCCAGTCATTTGATAGTATAACTTGCTAGTTGCGTAACCCTGGATACAACTTCAATTACTCTGTAAGTAACTTCGTCTTAGATAAACATTGAACAAAAAAAGGGCAAGCGCCCTACAGGGCTTCATGACGTAGCATTTTCCTAAAGGGGATATTTATAACCTCGAGGAAAACATGACAAGTTCGTTCTTTCCTCCGAGACCATATTGAGGACGCCTGTTTCTATGCAGTAGCGTATATTATTATTAAATATTTTTAAAAAGATAAGATAATAGCCGAGAATTAAAATATACGACCATTTCAAGGCTATATGCAGCATGTCTGAAAGAGGTATTCACGAAATTGAAGTTGAAGGTCAATGTTTTAAAAAAATCAGATGATATTCGTTTTTGGTAGATTACTTACTTTAAATTCCTTTACTCTATGATTTTTTTGTACCAAATATTCACCACAAAAAATGTGATCACGTTTCACATCGCTTCCAAAATATATTCTTTTTTTTATTTGACTAAAGTATGCTTTTCTAATTTGTTTCGTTTTTTGCTTCTAACTTGGTAATTTCTTTTGTAAATTATTATATTAATACGAAAACGAATAATATGAATAATAATATTGTCCCAGTTTTTAAAAAAACTTCCTATTTGATGTCAATCGTCGTGGAAATACTTAAAATGTAAATCGTATTTTGAAAATATGCTTCGGTAGCCACAGGGGGTCTGCGATGTTACTCATTTATTGACATGTTATTTAAATAGATAAAAATGCCATAGTTAGCGTGAGAATATTAATTCTTCGGATGGAATGCTGTCACTGTTGTAGAAGTTTCTAGTTTGCCAATACTGTTCTGGAATAACATTTATTAAGGAAAGTAACGTGGTTTTGATACACTTTATTTAGTCAATGTAAGGAGCTCGAATGTAGAGTAGCAAAGAGAGTATTTGCGAAAAAAACACTTAAAAATTTAGCCACCTAATTTCGGTTAGGAAAATATAACCAACTCCAATGATATCAATAACTTTAATCGTGCGCTCGCAGGGCACAATAAAATTAAATTTTCACATCTCCCCGTTTCAGAGCAGTCACATGCCACCGCTTTCATAAAGTAAACGGAAGAACGATAAGCGTTTGTCCTTGTTTAGATACGTGCCTATGTATGTGTGTATGGATTTATGTATGTACAATTGTACATACCTGTGTGCGTACGTGAGCGCACCTTGACCTTCCGCACCCGGTCTTCGACCGCGTACTGACTTATTTGCTTATGATTCGTTTCATTTACTCAGAAGACTATTTTATCCGATCTTTTTTTCAAATTTAATACACCACTGATCAGTTTCTGATGACGCCTCTGGCTTCAAAGGATTTTTCAATAGAGTGTTCGTCACAGAATATTCCAGACGCAATGGCCTTCACTGATATTATAGCGCTAGCGCTATCTTTTCATCTAATGTGTGAATCTATCGTAGTTGCATAACTCGAGGAGTGTATCTACTGTACATCAGTTACATTTTGTTTAGCACCAAAACATCTGATAAATCTATGCGAATTACAAAATACAGAGTCTATTCTACTAATTGGCTAAAGAACATGCTATTCTTTCCTACGAATCTTTGAAATGCTTTTGAATCATAAGTTCTCATGTAACTTATCAAAACGATAAACACTCTATTATCTGCAGCTTAGTCGTGATTTTGTCAATCATCAGCTATTCAGATGTTAATCTGATGTTTTCATCGATTTCCTACACGATATCGACCTCGAGAGCAGTCTCACGATAAAAAATAAACGATTCTGAAACTGGTTTGTGTTGCGTACGTACGTGGGTCTGCCCTGCGTCAAATATTGAATCCTTCGCGTTTGAGGACGAATCGCCATTGTCCGAAATGAAAAATCGCACATTATAAATAATGTCGTGTTGGACCAGTTGTCGATGTGTCCTCAATTTTAATCCATCAAACGGTAGAGTTTGTTAATATCAAAAAGATAAAGGACAAACTTGTTTCCATCGATTGAATTACAAATCAAATGGGCTTTCTACTAAATGCCAAATTAATATTCGACGTGTTTGTTGAGAACTAAATAAAAATTATAATAGGTGTATAGTGGTTATTATAGTAATATGATAATCGAGCGCTATTGACAGATGCCATTATGATCCGTGGAATTTGTCTAAATACCTACACGTTCATTTTACAAGATATAGTTTTGTTGAGAATTGGCGAATTCACATTTTAGATGTTTTAAGATAAATCCATTAACAAATTATTTTTGCTACAGTAAAATTAATTAGCCGAAATCAATTTTGTTTTATGTTGCTTTTTTGTTTGCCTCAAAGTGGGGCTAAAACTACAGCTTTTCTTTTTTTTTCTTTTCAGTTGCATTTCCATGGGCCGTAGTAGTGTTTGACACGGAGTGTGATGGCTACGGATGACCGTTGTTGTAGTGGTTTGTTGTGATCAGTGAATCTAGTGTCCGGTCAGTGGTTTCCGCAAGTGTCAGTGATGTGACAGTCTATGGATGCGTCAGGGTGGTCTCGGCATGTTCACGAAGCACGGCAAGGCCGCAGAGCGGTGCACCCATCCCTCGCATAGAAGGTGCAAGAAGAAAAAACAAGCCCCCCACACGCCCTGGAAGTACTTGATGAATTGCCCACTCGTTAGGAAATGTTTTGGTAAATTATTTTTATTTTATTTTCTTCTTCCTCTGTTTCTAGGTTAATCAAGACGCTCGTTCAGTGTTCACACGCGTATCGTGTTTAAACCAGTCAATAAATATGGTTCAGAGTCGCTGTTACAACCCATTAGTAGAGTAGTTTTTTACGTATGAACATAATTATCAACCATCTAATAAATATTCATTCATCGTAGGTTTGTTTTTGTGAATTGATTGCTTGTTAATATTTGATCCGGTCGGACCTGATCTACTTGTTACATATCTTTTATGTAAATAAATGGGAGCGTGAACTTTTTTATTACGATGATTTCATGGCGGGTTCATTAAAAAAATAAGTAGGTGCTTATGTCGTTATCTAGAAATACGATCTCTAAATTTGAGTATAGTCACAGAATTAATAATAGTACCAGGTTTAATAAAATTTGAACTCAAGTTTTTTCATAAAACATGATTATAGTATGCCGATTAATCATTAGGATATGATAATTTAATCTTGATTAACAAACTTCGGGACATTACATTTTTATAGATATATATCTAACAAAACTAGGTATATCTATTGTGTTATATAACAACGAAGCAAAAGAAGTGACTAATATTCCTTTAAAAAAAATAGACAGTAAAATATGCAACAACTCTGATCTCATAGTCTCTACAATTCAAATCACTAAGACGCGAAAATAATATCCAAGCCATGAATAATCTTTTAAGTTATTCTAATGGTACGAATAGTGTTTTCACAGATCGAAAGATTGAAGATATTGTTTAACATAATCTTACTATCAAAAGTAGATCACTGTACAAAGTTGGGCCAGATTCAGGTCAAAGTTACTAACTCCCGCGCCAGATGGATTGGGCCATAAGGAGTTCGAAACTTGGATTGATATGAATCTCCAAGTGAGCTTAGCCAAATGGCGAGAAAGATTTGTACGAATACCTGGATTTTTATGAAAGTTTGCGCTCTCAAAGTACTTTTGTTAGAAATTGTTTTCGTTGGGTAAAAATACTTTAGTTTTACTTTAAGGATTTTTATAAAACACTTTACTCGATGCTTTTAAGATGTTTTGGCCGAACTTTGCTAATGCTCAAATTAAATTTTATCCTGGCATTTTATCTTGACTTTGGACTTTGGTTTGATCTACATCAAATCTACATTGGGAATCTTCAAAACTTGCAGATCATTTCGAATTATCGTTTTCTTATTGATTCATATGATACCTTTGTGTAAATAAATATTATTGCTGTAAAATGTTGTGGTAGGTAGAATATGATTATGTGAATGAAATTTGCATTGCAAATCCTTAGCTGGCCTTCGAAATGCTGGAAGATATATTGTTAAAAAATAACTCTAACCTCACTGTGACTCACACCGACCTGCTTTTCTTTTCTACGCAGTTTTGATTTGACAATTTGGTCAAGGCGTGACCCTTGTTGATTGTGACAATCTTCGATCGCATACATATGGGTGTAGTATGACAATTAAAAGTTCCATTCAAAAACTGATTAGCCCTGTCGTATTCGCTGGTGTCCTCAAACATCGATCGAATTGCGCCATCGATTCTGAATGATCGCCTTTACTATTCGAATATGTACTGTAAATGGTCACCACGTCTATTGTAATGATTGATTGTTCCAGCAAGGACGGCCGACGGTTCAGTGCCAAGGAAAATAAACAACTTTAAATTGTTATGGGCGTCGGCAACAGCGATTGTCTCGAAGGCCCTGGCGCAAGACGTGACGATGAATTTTTCATTCGTGTTTTCCTTTACTGGAAAGTCTTTTCCTTTTTCATGCTCTTGATGCATGAGGTCGAGTAGCAATTATGAAGTAATTTCTGTTACGTCGAAGTTATCCTCATTAATAGTGTTAATCCAGAAGATAATTGATGTTCAATAATAAGTAATTTGATTGATGAATAATATGCATCATATTACTATGGCTCTTTCGTGGTTTCGCCCCACAAGCTGTTCGGTCCGCGGGGCGAATCAACGAAGCCTCTTTTTGAATGCCCTCTTTCGCCCCGTGGAGCGAAACGCCGAGAACGATAAGAGGCCGTTTCGGTCCACGTTGAAAAAGATCAATTTCCCGCATCAGTATTACGTATTTCTTATGGTACAGCCACGCATAAAATTACATGAGATAAAATAAAAATCCCACTACAAGTAATCAACAGATATGCAACGCTATGAAAAAACTAAACAAGAAAAAACAAACTACCAAAAACTTACTATATTGATATAACAGACATTATGAGCTGAGGGCTTAAGTTAAATTGAATATTGTTTGGTAGTAGGCGGGGCCCATTTGCAAACTATAAATTGTAAGAAAATTAACAGGTGTGGGACCTGTTACTCGTGCTATGTAACATTTTCGATATTCATTTTATTCATGAATGCCCTCTTTCGCCCCACTCCAAACAATGCGGGGCGAAAGAGGGCCCTCAAAAAGAGGCTTCGTTGATTCGCCCCGCGATTCCCATTTTTTATCTGTACATTTAAGTAGAAAAGTAGTTAATGGAAAAAAAAACAATTGCATTATATCAAGGGCATCATTCTATGAGTCCTATGGGGGTGTATGAACAAATGCAATTGTTTATTGATGAAGAACCATAAAGAATTTATGGTAATGAATTTTTTTGTACAAAAATATTTTGCTTTGCTTTGATAGTAAATACCAAATTTAATGCCAGTTTAAAGCGTCAGTTTTCTTCCTAAATAAGTATTTCAACTAAATAATAGGATGAAATTTATGCGGTACATCTAATAGATTAGTTATTTGCTCTCAAATCTATACGTTTAGGTTATGAACGACGGTGTTAATGGATTTTTGGCAAGTTAATATTTTTTAATAAATTTAATACTATATTAATATAAAAAAATAAAGATGCAAAGTATACCTATAGTCCCATATACTTAACACACCATATAAAAAATATTTGGATTTCATTTAGCTGTTGATACATGGTTTTTTTTCTTCGAACATGTGATTTGCTCGAAATGTTAGAACTACCCTTTAGTCCTAGCTAATACAATCACAAGAGATTTGGGAAAATAACCATATTATCTCGGAAGTGGTCCGACGTTGCTATTTCGCGACCGTGCAGTCAGTGCTGCAGTACGGAACGGTTCTAGCATAGTTTCTTTCAAAGCCCGCCTGAAACGCTGGCTTATCGAGGAAGCATTTCATGATTTCTATATGTTAAAATGTTTACAATTAGTGAAACATGTATTGGTTAAGAATTATTTCTAGCAATTTGATTCATTTACAATGATGTAATGTTTTTGTTATTTTTTTATTTTTTTAAGACATGTTTTATTAATGTTTTCATTCATTACAATGACATACTTCATTGGTGTAATTTATTTTAATTTTATTTTTTTTTGACATTTTAATTATAATATGTGGTTGTAAACATAATGATGTAGTAGGTAGTTAATGTGAATATTTATTTGTTATCAATGTACCTACTTTGCTGCAATTTTGAATCTATTCATTGTGTTATTACGTGTAATATTTTTTTATGAATAAAATGAATATCGAAAATGTTACATAGCACGAGTAACAGGTCCCACACCTGTTAATTTTCTTACAATTTATAGTTTGCAAATGGGCCCCGCCTACTACCAAACAATATTCAATTTAACTTAAGCCCTCAGCTCATAATGTCTGTTATATCAATATAGTAAGTTTTTGGTAGTTTGTTTTTTCTTGTTTAGTTTTTTCATAGCGTTGCATATCTGTTGATTACTTGTAGTGGGATTTTTATTTTATCTCATGTAATTTTATGCGTGGCTGTACCATAAGAAATACGTAATACTGATGCGGGAAATTGATCTTTATCAACGTGGACCGAAACGGCCTCTTATCGTTCTCGGCGTTTCGCTCCACGGGGCGAAAGAGGGCATTCAAAAAGAGGCTTCGTTGATTCGCCCCGCGGGCCGAATAGCTTGTGGGGCGAAACCACGAAAGAGCCATTATTATGTACCTAATTTAATTTCTAAAAATATTCGTAAAACGTGGTTTCGCTAATTGCGATGAACTTGACAACTGAGCTTAAAGGTGTTCTGAGTCATAATGTAAAACTAGTAGAAATTAGGTAACATAATAGATCTTGCATTATAATGATCCAGCGCACTCGATATCAACTAATAATCAAACTATTTGTAACCCAACATGTTAGCAATTCAAATGATTCAAATCCATTGTGTGCGAACAATGAAGCTCAAAATTCCTTTAGCTCCATAATATGAATACGAATTTATCACTTACGTAACTTACGAGTACATACTGTTATAGACAGGAAAATAGACTGACCTAATGATCTGAACACGAATCAAACAACAGCATAATTTGAGGCCAATTCGAGCTACTTTTCAACAAATATGTAATGTGAGTTTTTCGTAGTCAAGATTTGGGAATAATGATCTAAGATGACAGTATAATAATCGAGCAAATATATGGAATGTTTCCTCAAAGCATATAATACAGCTTACTACTCGTATTTTCTATGATGGGCCCAGTTCACAAAAATCGACGCGATCTAAATACCTTATTTTACGCATGTAGTAGGTAGGTATATGTCCGTTTGTATTATTTTATTATCTAATTTCGAACTAGTCATAAAATCTGTTAGTCAGTTAGTAAGATTTATAAACAACAGGTTGGACGTGCAATCGAGTGGAATCACTTGTTGCTTTCTGGCAACGTTGTGTTCGACCGACGATTGCAACCAATTTTACATAATTCTACTACCATTTTAGGTCTCTTTACAGTAAACTACACAGCCCACTAAGCCCATACAACCCTTTGAAATCTTTTACTTGTAGCGTAATGAAATGTTTTTTCGGATTTTTCGGATTATATCATTATGTATTTTTTTGGAATTATATCATCGATATAATCTGAATTTCTTTTATATTTATAATGTAAGTAAATAAATAACACAGAAGTTAACTTTCTATAAAATATGTTTTTCCACTAATTTATTTTATGAGATGCGTATACATGAAAACGACTTTACCACACCTGCTCTCCTACTTATTAGCTTATACAAACTGAAAGAGGCAGAAATTCGTCGTTCGTTTTTCAGCCATAGGATGTCCACTACTGGACATAGGCTACCCTTAAAGATGTCCAATAAGATTGATTGGTAGCGGTTTGCAACCAGCGCGGTCTTGCGGTCTTCATTATCATCATCTGCCTGTGTCGACCCACTGCTGGGTATACGCCTCCTCTCTTATGTGCCATTGGTCTCTATCTTGGGCCAATCTCATCCACGCCTGACCAGCTATGGTTCTGATGTCGTCGACCATCGGGATGGTGGTCTGCCTATAGAACGCTTATCTGCTATTGGAAGCCATTGCGGTCTTAAACGGCAGAAATAAAAACCGATTCAAGTTGGACTCGCGCAAAGAGCACACGGTACAGGATCAGGTTAGCTCATTACTAGGTCGTATACATTAACATTGTTGAGGCTCTTCAACGCCTTTTAAACCAAGTGGCGCCAATTTTGATGCATTATCCAATTTAAGACATTGTAAGAACAAAGAGATTTGAAAGCTACGTCTACTGCGTCGGTACCAGTCACAGAGATACCAGAAGAATAATGTGCTCGAGAAAGTCTGAAGGAGATGCATTGATTTAGAATGGCGTGAGATAGAAAGAGCAATGAAAAATATCACGATTCATCGGCTATTGCCTATATATATATGTATAGTGTTAAATTCTCGTCTAATTGCAATTCATATATATTTGGCAGCGACAATATCTCGGAGCGATTTTCCATAGATTTTTGTGGTTGAGAATGGTCTCAAGTGACAACAGCGTTATCTCTCTGGTTGTTATATCTCTGTGTTACCAGTAGGTAAAGTCCGTTATTTAAACTGGGCATAAAATGCCAGTGCTAGAAGTGTTTTAATGAGTTTTTAATGTTTTTGCCTGGGAAATTTATCACTAGTAGCGCAAAAGCTTCAGAGGATATTACTCCGTACTTCATTCTTCATAATGGCTATCCATTTTATGGATAGGATTACTGATTGACCTCAATTAGTTTATCATGAGAATTTTAAGATTTAAAAGTCATAAGGCTTAGAGAGATGTTTAGGTTGTATAGTTAAAAATTGGTTAAAATTTTCCTGATAAGTAGTTCAAAATTATGGAATAATTACAATTTTCACAACTTTTGAACGAATATAAATTTTAGTTAGCTTAGAACATAATTTCGATACACATTATCCTAGTTTGGGTGTAAAATGCCATAAGCAGTTACTTTAATAAGAAAATCACCTGTCTCCTCTTTTCATCTTACTTACCGTGTCCGGGTGACCGCAGGTGGCATTTACAACTGAGCGCTACCGTAGCTCAGATGACACGTTAAATTGTAGGCCCCGGTTGTATTAACCTATTAGCCATGTCAGAGGCCTTCAGGCGGCTTGAGAACTCTGTCACCAGGGCTAGCCACCCGGCCTATACGAACACGAAATCTAACCGTAGAAGATTAAGTTTATTATTTTAGCTTGGAATAAGCTCTAACCAGTGCGATGACTATAGGATACTAGTTAAGTACCTCCATGGTACGTGGAAACTATTATGATATCTTGGCCACAGCGTCTTATCCATTTACGTAAACCTCACGGCTAACTGTTTGTCCATTAGATGAGTTCCCATTCCGACATGGCAAATACTAAAAGGAAATTGGTTTTCTGTCGTGACTCCACTTCATCCTGATTACATGTTTGTGTTACCTATTATTGACGTTGTAACTGAATCTAACTAACCCAGAATCAAGCTAGAGTTTGGTACCTCACAGCGACCTTTAAATAGTTCACATCGAACATCACATAGGTCTATGCACGACGGGCGATTAGGTTTAGGTCATATCGACCACGCAGTGCGGGTTGGTGGATTAGCATACACCATCGAGTTAAAATTTCTTCTACGGATATATGAACCTAGAGTTTAAAATGACACACTTGTATACATACTTGTATTATATGGCCTTCTGTGGAATGACGTGTCGGCTAATTTTGACTAATACGAGTATGTCACTATCACGTAATATTTTTAACAAATTTTATGTTCAATTACGTTTTTCCTATTAAAATTATATTTTTTCTTTGCGATTTAGCTGTTGAGCCCATACTAAAAGTTGTTCATAATGATGGCCTATATACTTTAGAAAGGTCCTGCACTTTGCAAACCAATACCTTGCATTATACATATTGTGTATTGACGTTGTAACTGTATAATGACTTGTGAAATGAAATTTGAATTAAATTGAGTAGTAAAAATTCGGTAGTTACATAATAAAATTCATATCATTTGGCGAATAGTACTGATATCTGTCATTGAATTCGGGACAGTATCTCTACCTCGACCTAGAATCCCCAAACAGCAACAATACGCGTCATATTCCCAATATTAAATTAGCTGGTTACGCACCAGGTAGACCACGATTTTTCCTCTGGAATACATTAAACTGGCTTAGTATTCCGCCCGTGTATGCCAGATTGCGTTACCTTGTCGCCTCGAGGGGCACATTGCATACTGCAATGCTCGGAAAGTATATCATAATAAAGACTATTGAATTCTCTGGGAAAGAATATAAAGAGGAGAAAGTTTTCGTTGTGTCTATGAAACGGTCAGCTACAAAATCACCTGATTTTGTTAAAAAGTTAAAACAAGTTATCTACACAAATCTTCTGATTGTCAGGTGATCATCAAAATCAATAAAATGTATTTAGTTACACAACTTTTATTTCAAAATTCAAATATGCTACCTATCCTCCTAGGTTTTCTGGGCGGTACAAAACTTTAACCAAATATCAATACACGACTCAGTTGGCCAATGAGATTCACTTGAAAATTGCTACTGCGGTGTCTATAGATTTTTACTTTATTTCATTGTATAAATTTATCTCATAAGGTATCTTCTTTTAGACGACTATTTGTATGTTTATTCATAACTTTATTTTAATATTTGCTTTTGCGCCGGAAGGCTAGCCCTGTATATCACAGGCTTTAAGCCGCCTGAAAGCCTGGTTAAAAAGGTCCAATCAAGAGAAACCGACAATTTGACTGTCATGCGAGGCACGACATTGCTCAGGTGTAAATATGTTTGTTGCTGATCAAAAGAGTTTTACTGCGATCCATATAAATATTTCCTAATTTTTCCAACGCTACATAATAATTCTCGGATACATTGTCTCGTCGCTGGGTGGTGTAAATTTTGCCAGAAATAAAAGCGTAATGCGAAGCTCTCGAAGTAAAAAGCCATTATCATTGCGGAAGAAAATGCAGTCTTTATTAGAGTAGTAAAAGTTTTAAAGGGGCAAGTAAAAGTCATACTTGCTTTGTTTTATTCTATTTTGGAAAGGCTTTTCTCGCGCACTAGAGCACGCGTGTCGCTTTTAGAAATTTATTGTGATGATAGTCTCTTTGCAGTGCACGTAGAAATATTCTTACGGCGAGTTATTTCTAAAAACTCTTACTTGAGATCGTAAAAAAATGAACACTGTATAATTTACTGGAACAAATGGATAGTATTTCTTAAACCACTAGTGTAATCAGTTGGTCTGACGTATTTCAGATTTTTGGAGTGCGATACTGCTATTATTATGGGCAAAAGAAAAAGTTGCATTAACAACTCAGTTTATACGATCCGCTCGTAAACAAATAGTCTCCCAATACTCGAATTTAAACCTTCTAGTCAATATTTGATGTGAATTATATTCTGTATTAGAGTTTCATAATGCTCAAAGATATTCCATAAAATGAAATAAATGCGATTAAAGGATTCACAAACATATCGAAAAAAAAACATCAGTTAAAATTATGGCTAAAGAAGATGCATAGTATAGCAAAGGCAATAAAAAATTGTAAAACGTTACTGCAGTCTGAGAGGTTCAAAGTGCGGTGAAAATTAGTCACTCTTTTATCACCTTAACTAGAATCTTATTGGTCCTTCATCCTCTGCTATAAGATTGAATAAGTGTGCATTCATTCCACACACACACAAGTATTTCCGGCCACTGTTTGACCCACGTTTTTTGCGCGTGTCTTCATCATAACTGACGTAATATCTTTATATTTTATATCAAAAGGATGGCCAAGAAAAGAAAATTGTAACTAAATCTTTATTTTTCATCTCAAAAGATTGTACCTATGACTTAGCTTTAATATCAGGTTTTATTAATTGTGAAATGCATTTTCAGTCATGGCAATCCCTATTTTCTAGTTCTAAAAGTAGCGTTCTTTTTTTACAGACATTTATAAATCCGCTTTGCCTTAGTGAAAGAGTAATAAACAACCCAAAATACATGTTTTCAAATTATTAGTAGTGAATTCACTCGTTGAAATGTAAGCTGTTAATAACGAAGCTTGCGTTTTTATCTATTCGTAATAATCTATTCGTAATAATAATCGTAATAGAGTTTAATAGTAAACATGTACTGATAGGAACTACGTGAAGTATGTTTTTCCCATAGGTCAGTACCCAGATGTACTTTGAGCCAGTATGCTGCTGCCAGCAAGGCCGTCCGCAGAAATGTGAATTTAGAGAAGAGAATTTACGATATCGATATTATATCCCTCCACGACTTTTAACATGGCAAAGAGATAAAACCATTTTAACCACTTTTAATGTATGTTGTCATTGTCAATCTATTGCTTTTTCTTCGAGGGGATAAATTGGTGGCAAAACTATTTGCCATTATGTGTCTATTGTCCATAAAAGCTAGGAGTTGAGTTAGGGGGTGAATCTTTTCATTATCAAATCGTCGACTAAAATACTAGAACGAAGCATCATTACATTTCCTGTGCTATCGTACACTGCACTATTAAAACAAATGTTAAATATTTATTAATTTATTACATTAGAAAATTACCTGCATGATATAATTTAGATTCTTAAAATAAATCATCATTCATCGTCTTCGAGCACATACCAAATTGGTATATGCTCGAAGTTCATCGTACTAAGGAAATAATAGTCAATAAAAATGTATGTCGTATTATGTTGTTCAACAGCTACTGCGTCGCTCTTGAGCTAATACAACCCAGTTTCTCTACGATGATTGACTGTTAGTTTTCTAGTTTATTGCGAAACACGTTAAATTACAGGAAAACGAAACGACATAAAATTTAATCGAAATGACATAAGTACAATGTAAGGTGTATACAGAATTGCTGTGTAGCACAATCAGTAATGTGTTACATGTACTCTTCTGTAACATGACTTATAATTGCTAAATTAAATGTTCAATCAAAAAACTCGCTCTTGATTAGCACCGTATATTGACTATTGATGTTATTGTAAAGTGGATGAATTTGATCGATAAAAACATCGATATCGATGTTGTTACAATCTTATACATCCCTAATAATTTAATCACCTGTGTATGAGTCACGGTAGAAAACCCGAACGAGTTTTGCAGTTACCGCCGCGCCTGCGGTGATTGATCGCTGAACTTATGAAATTCTTGGCGCCGATCTATTTTATAAACAAAACAATGGCCGGCGCTGAAACCCTTAATTCTAGTAAACTGGAACACTTTTTTGTTGACCAATTTTTTTTACAATCGGTAGATATTTTTTAATAGGACCAGTGTCTAGGTAAATGGTAGGGTAGTGTGAGAGATCCGGGTGACAGACTGGAATAATTCTTTAAATTCAACTAAATATGAAAAATCTACTGCTACTAAGTAATACACAGTAACATAGGTACTAACGAAAGCGTACGGATAACCTACCTAAATTTTCACTGACGTTTGTCGTTTCAGCCATAAGACGCCCATTGCTGGACTATAGATTATAGATCTCCAAAAAATACCTGTTGGTAGTGGCTAGCGTTCAGAGCGACCCTCCTCCTCGCGGGGATGTCCTACGCTAAGTTTGCCTGTACGTGGTTTCTACTCGAGAACTTTTCGATCTCATACTTCTGAACCTACTACTTGTGGTTACTACCTATTGTGGTTTATGTTCAACAAATGTGGTTGAAGAGCAACAAAAAAGTTATCTCAGACTCAGCATAGCTTGTTAGCGTACAAGCAACAAAGTTGTTCCGTCTGATGCTAGTTGAAGTCTCCGCAATTATATATTCACTCAATCAATAATGCAGAAACATGCGACAAGCGACTTGTTAACTTGCTACATGTCTGGTACCTATTAATTATGTTGTACCGGAATATCAAAATTAAAATTATGTTAAATATTTGAAGCGTGGTTGAACAACATCTAGCGTTGGTGTATTTTTTACAGCCTTAATAATTATTTTAGAACTGTATAGCCGAGATTCTGTCAAAGCGACGCGAAATCATAGAGCGGTTTAGTCCGTGGGTTCTGTGAATAAATGTGGTGGTGAACAAAACACAATCGTGACCGATCTGAGTTTTTTGGTCTTCGCTAAGCAAATATCGTATTTCTGCAATGAGCTTACGGTCAACAACGCTCCGCTGTGATAGAGTCCAGGTTTTAAACATTTAAAATGCAGTTCAACTACTTCTGTTCAATCGTTCCTAAATTTTTTTTAGCTTGACATATTACTGTGCAAGTACTTGATACAAGATTACTTATTTCAAAAGCGGAAGTACCTCGTCTCTATGAATTTGATACAAAAAACTAGCACGTAGGTGTATTTTATTTTATTAAACTTTAAGTGCTGTTTAGTATTCAATCTAAAATACATTTATAAGTATTTAACAATTTAATCTCTGATCTTCGACACACATTTTTTATGGTGATAGTTTTGGTAATTTGATGATATGAATGGGTAATTTATTACTTGATTAATCAAATTTTTATTGTGACGAAAGATCGGATAAAACTTGAAAATACTAGAAATCTATCAACTATAAATTGATTAGGTTGAGATAATCATTTTAGTCAGAGCTTTCTTAAATTATTTTCTATTCCTTTCACACAAAGTCTTAAAGCTATTTAACAATTATGTTTTTGCGTCTAAATGTTATGTGTAAACCTCGTCCTTTAAATATGATTTGTGTACTTGTATAATCAAATATATCTTCTATCAATCGTGATAGGTAATTAAGCATTAAAACCATTAGTTGATTTAATCGAAAGTCTGCTCAGCTCTATTGTTTTCAATTTTATATGACATGTATGTTTTGTTATTTTCTTGTGTTGTGATATAACCTAAGTTAAATAATAAACTTATAAGATTTAAGTTGATCAACATAATACACAAATAGCTAAAAATTAGTTAAACATCCGGCGGAATTATCACCGCAAGTTATCTCTTCCAGGCTACCTTAGGATTAAATTCTTAGGTGGGGGTGTAATTACTTAATTTATCCTTGCGAAGTCAATGTGCCGGGCTTAATCTCACAGATTACTGTCAGATGTGCATATCAAAGGTGTAATCAATTTTATCTGGCTTAAAAGATTTATCTTCACCCAATACCACGAGTTCCAATTTAATTCAATCAATATCTAATTTATGTAGATCTCGATATCTGCCGAGTTGTTTGACACGTTCTATTAGATGTAAAGTGTTTTAAATATTAATTTACTATAACTATCTTTTAAATTGTTGTTCTAGTGATAGTTTCATTTTACGATTATTGCGTGTCAAAATTGATTTTGAGTAGCGTTTATTAAAGAATCCATTAGGTAACATTAATTTTCACATTTCACATGTTTGAACATCTCTAGAAATTTATTGCGGGGTTCTAATTAGTTTTGGTGTTCTCATTAAACAATCTAGTCGCATAGCATTAATTAAATGTTTTTAGATGAGTGAACACGAGAAAGTAAGGTGCTCGTTTTTTGCTCGTGTCACATTATTATGACAGGACATTGATGCATAGAAATGTATGTAGGCCTGAATGTAGTCGCCTACGACAAGAACTGTCAATATTCTCTTCTTCCACTTCGTTGCTTTTAATCAACGACATACAATCGCGTAGGCCGAAACAGTCTTGTTAAACGTTAAAGGCCTTGCGACCGGCCACAGCTGACGCAATTCTGCATTAGTAAGTTTGAGTAAATAGGCATTGAATTTCCAAAAAAATCGTATGATGCATTTGTTAATCAAAACACGCATGATATCCAAAAGAAAAGTTTTGTTTGGATATCTTTGAATTTATCAAACGAGAGCTAAAAACACTGACACATATGTCTACTAGCAAATGAAGATAATTTTAAACGAAACAATAAATGTGTATGTATTAAAAAATGTTTTAAACAAACGAAAAATAATTGTTTGTGGTAATTCTCTTATATTTTTTCCCCCAATACCGTGAAAATACGTGAGCAAGAAATTTGGCGTACACAACTGCCTTAAACGTCCTATAGAGTCATTAATTACAATTGGCCTTACAGTCACGCAGACAGACGTAATGGTACTTAGGCCCACGCGTCGCTCCAGTTGTCCTGAATAAACTAAATTATCCGAGTAAAAGCAAAATCAACCTCGTTTTACAAAGATTTTCATGGAATAAAGACTGATGACAGCCAATTTACTTGAACAAATTATGGTGTAGGTATCGTGAGTCATGATTTAATTTAAGTATTCTCTCCAAAAGTAAAAGCGATATTAGGTTTCAATATTCCAATCAATCGGACCGTCTGTCAAAAATTAAATTAATTTCGCGTGAAAATGCCGCTCTAAGTAGGCGTCTAATTTGCTTTTCACATCAAAAATGAATAACAGAAAAAGTCTTGAGGAAGCCACTCTAAATTGCCCGAAATGGATTTCATCCCTAGTTTGGCTTGTAAAATATTTGTCGACCTAATGAAAAAAGAGGACCTCCAGAATCCTTTTACAACAACCAGGAGGAAAACAAATGTTTTCAACCCTAACAATCCCGTTTTTTTTCAAACATTGTCCTGGGGCTTTTCATCTCGGGTCGCTTGATATAAATCAACACAGCTAACAATTTACGTCGCGTTGCAACAATTAGTGTCAGGTTTAAACAAATTTTCCATAATTGCTGAGATTTATTGGTTTTGTTTTGAAGAAAAAAACAAAATACAATTACGTAGCGACTGCTTCAGGATCGTCTAACAAATAAAGAGCTGATTTAATAAATTACAATCTAGAGGCCATTCTATTGTTTCAACAACTGTTTTTTTTTTCAATTAAATGAAATGTTTCCATTATATTTTTTTTAGTAAAAGACAGAAAGCAACCTTTTCTCGCGTGCAATTTGCCTCGGAGTAGCGAAATAAATAACAAATAACCTATACGAATTTAAAAAAAGTTGCTTTTCCCACATGGTGAATGGACGCAAATTCGAAAATAGTTTTACTATGTACAAAGTTCAAACTTAAGAGTACTTCTACATCACACCTACACGCTGAAGTAAGTAAATGCTATCAAAGTTATTTAATTTTCCTTTAGTGGTAGTGGCCAATCGATAGACATTTTGTTCGGGCGACGTAGAGAAGCTGTCTTTAACAGAATGCCTGCAGTTTTAATTTAATTATACACCTACGCAAAGTTAATGGCCTCGATATTTAAAACGATAAAAAATATTCTAAAGACGCGGTGCCACTGAAAACATGTTCGCCACATTTGTTGACAACATGTTTGTAGAAACTCCAACAGGATTGGATTTTACACGTACGGGCCTCAAGTATCAATTAGATTATTTCTACTTAATTTTTTTGTAATTGTAATGAGTCAGATAATCGTAAGTAATGAATTCAAAGGAATATGGACGTTCGGATGGAATTTCTGATCTCTACTTAAATTATAATAATTTTGTATATTAATTATTTTCTTGTTACCATCAGAAGATATCTTGTTTGACTGTATAGGTACAAGAACAACCACAGTTATGCTGTTTAAATAAATATATGAAAGTTTATTTTCATTCATGTTTGTATGTTATATAAATCCAAGTAATGCCAAGCTGCCTTGTGCCCGTATTATGGTTATGTGATTGTTTTGAAACATTGCCAAGTTGCAGTGTATATTTATCGAATGCAATTATTTATAAATAGATTGAAAATGCTACTGATGATCTTATAACAATCATGCACCATGAATATCAGTATTAATAACTTCATATTATAGCGTTACTTACACAGTTGTCCATGGATAATACAATACGGCAACACTTTATTGGGATAAGAATTAGGAGCATAGGTGACATACGGACTAATTTAATCTACAAAACATATCGGCGTCAATGCTATTCCACCACTAAACTCTATGTACCTACGGGCTGTTTCGTCATACATACTCTAGGATATCATTGCATTCATCATCATGACCAACCTTTTCTATCGAATCAACTCCAAAACTGAGTAGAAAATCAAAGGTTTCATCATAAAAGTATATAATTTCCATAAAATAAATGAACAAGTGATTCGTTTCGCCAGCTCAATATATAACAAAGTCGTTTATAAACATACCCCGTAGGTTATATATAGATCTCCTATAGGTTAGTGCAGTTTTACGACGATATCTCATGAAACCTTGAGATCAGCTGGAGACCTTCGGGTTTCAGCGCACAAGGGTGCGATGCGAGGAAGTGGGGCGAGCAGTTGGACAATGATTTACTACAACTCTCATTCACGACCGTCCCGTCCCAAGCGTGCCTCGTCGATTTATCAATGACATTTTATATTTCGTTGCCGTTCGTTTTTGTACTGTCATGTTTTTGTTTTGGTTATCTGTTCAGCTTTGCCCCCTGGTTTATCTTTTCAAATGGGTGGAAATACCGCTCTTTATTTGATGTATTTTAGAGTTCATTGTTAATATTGTTATAAATGATGGTTTAAATACCGCGTTCGTTAATTTTAATTCTACTATTACGTACATTTTCTTAAGAGCGACGATTTGCGTAGAAGATGTAGCCCACCGATTGCTAATATCAATTAATCAAAGTACGTATCTCTGTGTTTTGTGATGTGCGTAATAGTTAGCGATAGCTTCAGACGGTGAACGAAAATGAACGAAATGAGCCTCCTCCAGAAAGTTTCTCGTATTCACGAAAGTTTGGACCCGCATTGGTTTGTGCCAGTATCGTGGACGTCCTACCCATAATGGCGACAAGAATGGTTTGGGCTTAGCAGTGGGACACAGTTTTACAAAAAGCCGAGAAGAAGAAGTCTTTATGGTTTTGTTTAAAAAACTGCCTTAACAACTTCGCTACTTTGATTTCGTTCAACTTTTACACTCGACGAGGCTGTATTTTTAACAGGTAGAATATTCCCATTTTCACTGAACAAAGTGTCCTGCTTGTACACGTTGACGGTATCTTTGCATAAATTTTACATAAATCTGGCTTACTAAAGCTTGCGGATGGGATGGAGCTGAGTATTTGAAAGCTCGTTCAACTCAGACTTAAGTTGCGAGCATAAACTCATATGTTTTAATACTTTCGCTGGTTTTATGTTTTGTTCGTTTACGCTCCCGCTTTTAAGAAGATTACAACTTGCATATCTGATGCTACTGTTATGTGAAGAGTTTATGTAGGCATTTACTTTAAAAGTGTGTTTTTTTTGTGAGACATGAGTGGGTTTTACAATATCTTGTATAGAGTAGTCACATATCTTGATTTTTATGCTTTACCTATATTTCGAGGCTTCAGAATTAAGAGCGTATCGAGCGTAGACGTGCTCCGCGAACAAAGTGATGAGACGGCGAGGGGTCGAGGGGAGCGTGTCTTCATCTGGTGAAATTACCAATAAAAATTCATATAAAATTATCAAGTCAACTTTTAAACGGTTGTATGTGATTTGCCAATACTTTACCTACTACTTAATACATTAAACATAATTTAAAAAATACTACTTTTGAAAACTCGTCAAGAAACAAATCTGTTCGTTAAAACAGAGGTATAACTTTTTTTTCGATCGAACGAAGTTATTCCTTGTTCTTATCGAATATACCAATTAAAAAATAACTCACATTTTTTCAGTCCACAAAACCATGTTATTCTAGCAAAAACCTTGTCTGTTCGTGCGTTTTAGGGTCGGCGCCCCCTTAACACAAAGTCCCATTCTTAAAGCTTACGAATTCTTGAAACCATACATTAGAAAGTTATTATATTCCTTCATAGTTTATTAGTGTATACTGCGCGAACTCTCCGGAATTCTAATTCATAATTATATAATTATCATATTACCGATCGTGTAAATCAGGTACTAGTTTTATCATCGCTATAAAGTTAGGATTGGAGATGATATCTTCTACATTTGATTTACACAAAGTTACAAAAATGTGTTCTCAAGGATACCGTATACAACTACGGTCGCAGTTAAAAATTTTGTAGATGTGTCGTAATTTTTCAGGAGTGTAAAGTTTTTAGTTCACTTTAATGAGTCACGATCCACCGAATGTTTCGTCTAAAGAGCTGGCTCAGTAAATCAATCGGGGTGCTTTTAGTGTAACCAAGGCGTAACCTGTGGCAATAGTGAAGTGAAATATGAAGTGTCGATATCGCTAGTCGATGAAAAGTGACCTTGTCGATATGTAAGTCGGCAGACGACGCCGATGGAGGGTAGAAGGAGGTAGCGCCCGCATGGGGCAAACGGCGAGCATGTGCCGCCTCAACGGATCATGTCTTCACCACAAGAAAAGTATGTATTTCTTCGTACATTTGTTGTTTTTTTAGTTGATTTGTATTTGTTGCAATAGATTTGCATGACATATAAAATTATTCACGCAAACCAATAAGTTAGTATTGGTTTGAATTCTCACTAATAGACGCTTTTGTTAGGTATCGATTGTATTTAATTGTACAATATTTTTATTTTATCTTAACACACATGTACAAAAATCTTGCAAATTTGCTAATGCTGTTTTATTTATGTGCATGTGTCGTAGTGTTTGTTACCACTAGAGAAATATTTGTCAAAAGTTTATAAATACGACTATTAACAAAAGAAAAAATATATATGTGAGTTCAGAACTAGATCACAGAGATTGAACAATTCGCTTTGTATTGTTATTATTTGTAAGTCTATTTTTAGTTCAAGAATCGCCAGTTATTTTATTGATATTAATTAATTCGTCTTAAAACTTTATTGAACGCTATTATAAATGTCTATGAATAGCCAGTAAGTGTGATAGGATAGCTTAGAAACTTGTGAGTGGCGAACCGACGCTAAATAATTTATAGAGTGCTAATTTTTTAAGGTCTCCATCAACTTATACAATTTTTTGTATAAAACCAATTTGCCATCAAAAGTGTCAAAATGTTTACTGGTACCCACTATACATGTTATTACTAACTGTGAATTATAAATATACAATAGTATACTAAAAGTTATCGATAACACAGCATCGATACAATTTCAAACATGTAGTGTAACGTAGCGCATCACTACATCCATTTTCGGTTTATTTTTTTGTGAAAGCATCCTCATTTGGGCTTCATTTTGTGACCTACTAAAACGCTTCTTTTCAATTACCTACTCAGTCTCAGTACGTTTGTAAGAAATGCGAAAGATAGTACGGACTTACGAATTTTTACTACTCATCCAATTTGATTTCATTGGTGTAATTTATCAAATTGGATATGTTTTAAATAACATTATAGCGCTTCTATAAACATTATAGTCATGATTAGATTTTTTCCACATACTTTCTAAAGCTTCAAGAGAAAGTTTTTCAAAGTAAGTGAGTACACACATATTGCTAAATCCGCGGCGATTAGCGAAAAAAAAATTTAATGAATGGAAGCGAAGAAATAGTTATAGCTATTGTTTCAAGGAAAAACTTCACTAGAGAAATTATTCGTAGGTAAGTAATAGCAGCCATTGAGATGCCATGATGATAATTAATTGATGACAATTGTAAGTAATTTAATAAGTACAACATGAGGAAGTTAATATCAAGCCAGTGCGTATTCAAATGTAATTAAAAATGTAATGAAAGGTCGTGGCCCCTGTTTACCGTGTTTAATTAAGTAGTTAAATAAGTAGTGCCTATTTGTTTACTTCTTAAAATATAGTCTTTAATTCTCCTTCCAAACGTTGCAGAATTTTTCGGACATAATAGTTAGGTACGTACTTTGTCCTATTGTTAGCAACTAGCAAAAAACTTGAAACCACTTTGAACTAATGATGTTCATGATAAATAAGACGGAATTTTTTATTCAAACGATATAACTTACAAAAATTAACATCAAAAGACAAATAGTCTGATAAAATACAGAAGCGAGTGATATCTCATGTCTTGGCTCAGATAGGCGATCATCCATCATAACATAAAAACTTCATTTATTCCACAAAAGTTGGCCTTGAATATTTTCAGTCGTTGGTATCAGCAGCCAAGTTTTCTCTCCAGTAATGTCTCTTTTATTACGCTTCCTGCAAATGATTTAGCGTCATTTCCGTTATCTAGGAAGCTGTTATGAATTTGTAATTTTTATTTTCCTTCACTTTTGAATTTAGATTAATTATTTTAGGGAGATTTATTGGCTCTTGTTTTGAAGGCTTGTGGTCCAGAGCACGCTGGTAGTAACTAGAATAGCATCCTGATGCCACGCACAAAATGATAATCTTCTAAATTATCTCTTGACCTCTTTGATTAAAGTGAATTGTAGTCAATTTGGCTTTAAATGATACAAGCTTCGTTTTGAGAACTTCAGCTGCGTGTTTTGAAACTTCTTCAAAGTCATATTAGACTTTACTATACCATACTCATATGAAAAAATACCGTGTATAAAATGTAGTATAGAAACAGTTAAAACTTTGTTCGTCTATGTATCCGTCTTCGTATGATAGTGCAAATACATGAATCACTAAATCTTTTGTAGCTCTAGGTAGATACGAAAACTGTAACCTTTATAGCTAGAGAAGAGATAACACTTTCAAATTTAGCGTTTTTTTCAGAAAAGAAAATCACTTACTGTTGCGCAATAAATTTCTCCTAGAAGACTAATCCTTCGTACATTTCCGACACCACAAAGCTTACCGTTGATATCTGAAGACAGATGGGCGGATTTATTACTCCTCCTATTGTCGTTATTCTTTTGTCAAATCTTTACAATAATAGCTGCTTTTGGATGTATCTTTTTTTCTGTTACAATGAGGTTGTGTCAGATAATAATCCGATATTCGAGCCTCTATATCTCATAGATGTGATTCGCTGTATTGATAAAAGCATTATTCTTTTCGACCCATAGTAACAGAGTTCTGCTACAGTTATGAAAGCTGTTGGCGCTTATGTGGAAACATTTTTGTATCGAGTGACACCTGCGTAGATCTAGTTAACTCGATAGTAAAACGTGATCGATAAAACGAATTTATTACCTGTCATTATATCGGCGATATTGGTTCCCATTTTCGGCAATTTATGAGACACGATGCGGTCAAACTGCGGTTTAAACTGGTGCCGAATATGAATTGTTCTCTGGGTACTCGTACGTTATTTGTATTAGCGCTTTGTTTATGCTAATATTTTATAATCATGACCATAAAAAGGCTTAAATTAAGAAGATTTATGTACTGAGTGCTTACTAAAATACCTACAGCTTATTTTAGGCATGTTGGCAAAATTACTTTTTGTGGAAAAAGTTTAATGACATCTTTTCTAAATGCTCGCCCTTCTTCATAGTTGTAGTATTTCCATTACTTTATATTATTACGGAATCCCTACGTCTATAAAAATAATTGGCCAAGTGCGAGTCGGACTCGCGCACTTAGGGTTCCGCACCGTATGAAAGCCCCTTAGTACAGGTATTTTACTTTACTTAATTATAATTTTTTGAACCCTCCTTATTAAATATTCATTTTATTTTAATTAATTAATTTATTTTTTAAGTACATATTTAACTAAATATTCTGTGAATATTTCAAGCTTCTACCTGTCAACGTTATTAATATCGAGCGAAAGACGTCTAAAAAATCAGGTTTCTTGTGTACGGGTAGTACACAAGAAACCTGATTTTTTAGACGAATAACGAATAATTTAGACCCTTTAATTTTTTTTTTCTATTTTTAGTATTTGTTGTATAGCAGTAACAGAAATACATCATCAGTGAAAATTTTAACCTTCCAGCTATAACGGTTCATGAGATACTGCCTGCAGACAGACGGACAGCGAGTCTTAGTAATAGGGTCTCGTTTTTACCCTATGGGTACAGAACCCCAGAAATGTATGAAAGTTAATTTTATTCTTAATACTGGCTATAGCTAGCTTTCAAGAAAGGTAATTTATTGTTCACTTAAATAATCTAACTTTATGCACATATACTTAAGTTATTTTCATTTCTAAATCAAATAAAAGACCGCTAACATGTTTACGTTTCAACACTTCATGTTTCGGCTGTTGACTTTTTATTCTAGTTGAAACCATTGAGCCTCCATTGTGTTTTTATCTGTTAATTTCACGCCTTTACCGGTTTTTGTGATACCGCTTTTTGTCGTTTGCTTTGTGCGCTCGTCCTATATTTTGTGTTCGCGGTATACGTTTATAGGGTTCCGTACCCAAAGGGTGAAAACGGAACCCTGTTACTAAGACTCCGTTGTCCGTCCGTCCGTCTGTCTGTCACCAGGCTGTATTTCAAGAACCCTGTTATCTAGACAGTTAATTTTTTCACATGTGATGAATTTCTGTTGCCGCTATAGCAACATAAAATAAATATTTAATGGGGGCTCCCATACAACAAACGTTGTTTTTTGTCGTTTTTTGCTCGATAAATAACGGAACTAGTAGATGCTAGAAATGGACTAAGGGGGCTCCAATACGGTACGGAACCCTTCGTGCGCGAGTCCGACTTACACTTGGCCGATTTTTTTACATTGAAACGGAACTGACACCGTGGAAATTTTCCGCCTTTCCGTTTTAATAGCTGGGTAATGTTGACGTCAAGAGGCTCGCTATTTGCTGAAATGCTAGAATAATAGGTACTTAGTGAAATCTCTTTAGAATTTCTTTGATATTGGAGTATTTTTTGTGTAAAAGTTTTTTTTAACAAAAGCAGCGTGTCTCATTTAACGCCTATTAGCTTTTTAATTTACGTTCTTTCTACAATAGTAAATAGGTACGCTTAGAGATACGTCATTGCTCTAATAATTATTTTAACAAATGACGTGATAATTAACTTTTCGCAATAGCTCTCGAGGTTGAATACAGTCTAAATGACATCATCATATCATTTGAAAAAAAAAACTAGATAATCACTCGCTTTATCTCAAACTTTAACGAATCGTTTGATACTGATTAAATCCCAATATTTACATTCTAAATAGACAGCAGTTACGCAGTTAGGCAGTTAGTACAAAACTACTAAACCCTCACTAAAAGTTTTAATGATTCAACTAAAGCTACACTCAGAAATCTCAGCAATTCAGTACGTAATTAGTATTGTTTGAACGCTATCAAAGGAGATATCTCATTAGCGGTAATGGAATTGGAAAACAATAATGGCTTAAGCTTAGGACCGTTTAACCTCTTAAGTTTGTACTACACGCATATTACATATGTTCACTCTATTAAGATGCACGTTCAAACTCTTCAACATCGATTTTTTCTTATATCTATAGATGTTTTTCAGCTCTGTACTGTACTGGCGTTTTAATAGTCCACTCCTGATCATAGGCCCATACCCCTTAGGGTTGGTGGATTCACAAACGCTATCGAATTACTTTTTCGATCTTAGGTACATATTATGCAGGTTTCATCGCGATATTGCCAATGTTTTCCGTCACCGTAAATTCTGTGGTATGAATTATCACCTGTGGTATAAATTCATACAAAAACTCATTGGTACGGGACTGGGCTTGGACCCACGCTTCACACTTAGCGTGACACTATGATACTAGGGTCCCTTCACGGCTGATACTCTTAACAACTACAAAATAAATACGTTAGAAGTTTCTGTTGCAGATAGGTATAGACAAGATGTAGATAAATACTTGAACCATAGTTCACTTTCAGTTAGAAAACAATGTTCTAAGCTCAGGTAAAGCCACAAAAGTATGTATGAAAATGTTAATGTGCCAAAAAAAAATTATGTTTGTATATTTAGTCACTCTTAATTAAGTACAATTGGATTTAAACCAATACTTTTGTAGGAAGTATTAATAAATAATTTATTCCGATATACCGATTTTAATTATTTAGTCTGTTTGGGTCCTAATCGGAAAACGGGATGAAAGCTCCGCACCTGTTTCGGAGTTGACAAAACAATTTAAATTTAAACTTGAGCTACGAATTGCTGTCTGAGTATCAATCTAGTAGGCACTGAATTTGTTCACTGGAATTTATGAGATTTGTTTGTGAGTCACTTGAACGGGTGAACGGGGTCATTGACATTGATAGGGCATCGCTGATAATGCATTGAACATGTAAAAAAACTGCGCAATGAGGCGTATTGTTTTTTTCTGTATTCTAATGTACTGAATGCTCATTGCTCTACCAGTGTTCAGTAACAGTTCAAAAGTCGTTTTTTTGTTGCAACTTTTAGTGACCTATGTGAATTGAGTATGATAATGTAAGTTGAAGTGCTCTGTTAACTTCTTATTCACAAAAATATGTAACACGCTAAAACCAATGAGTGTATTAGTGCAATGGCTATAACGATACATTTTTAGCTATTACAGTTTCGTGGCAAGTTTATGATTAATAACTCTCAAATTAGGATATAACATAAAATATTCGGACAAGTCTAAGCTATACCAACTGCATTATTCACTGCACTATTCAGTTTATAGCAAAAACATAGTGTAACTGGATCCCTCGAAGAAGTTTAATTGTCTCCAACACTGCACATGATCATAACAAAAGCAATGAAACCCGATATTCCAGGCGCCCCATGGTGTCTACAACAACATAGAATAAACATTACACAGAATGACCCCTTCTAAGAACAGATTGTTAACATGACTGGATTCCTGTTCACATTTAGGCTACACGTACTTGTACATCGATTTCTATAGAAATCTTACCGATGTTTTACGTAATGTCATAAGTATCATGTTTTGTGTAAAATTACTCGGTAGGTACACAGTAAAATTCCAGTTTAATACGAGTAGTAATTAGTCAAATGTTTGTATAATGTAAATAAAAATATACATTTCCAAATGTAGAACCATTGACATCCTTCTTATTAGAAAACAAAAGAATTCGTGCAATCCTCAATGGTCAAGCTAATAGCTATGTTAAAATTTCCATCAAAGTTATCAGAATCAACTGTTGTTATTTGTTCGATCTCTGCAAGCAAATTGAGGGTAGATGGGAAAATTTCCTCCACCCGCTTGATATTCGCTACCGTCGAAGGGCGGAAGCGTCACTAAGTCGACGACAATTGAAATGTGCGCACGTTGCGCCTACCTTAAAGACCATAGTCATCGTCTAAATATTTAAATTACACCTTGTCCGGCGCAACGGACGTATCTGGTGCCAAGGAAAGTGTCCGGTCATCAATCAGTGCCTCCGTCGCGACTGAAGCTGAAGTCTGGAGGCGGTCGAGGATTGAAAGTTGGTGGAGATTTCCTTTTGCCGTCTTGAACTTGCAGAGACACTTATTTGGGTTTAAACATCATTAGACGCACCTCATACAGTCCACTCTTCTGTACAAATCGTACAGTATTTATCAAGGACTGTGATTAGTGCAAAAATACAAGTTGAAAATTCCTTTATGAAGCTAGTAAAGCTTTGTTATTAATGCATTTTCTGAAGATGTCCACGTCAGCGGAGCAGTCTATAAACACTTCGCTGGCTGGCGCTCTCGAGTGCCATCATAAAACGATGCCTGCATCGACTATCGGTATATTTCCATTTCCACGGGAAACTTCATTTTCTTCTGCACTCAAACAAATTAAATTACTGCAGTGTGCTCTAACTTTATGTTACGTTGAATGCTGAGATCGCAATAACCTTTAAAGATTTCTGCATCAAACAAAGGGAATATGGAACAATGAATAGATGAATATTTGAATACATTGCAGAGAATGTAAACTTTACTTTCTTTATGCACGGAAAATAGAACGAAATGTTTTTTTAGCCTTTTCATTGAGCTATTGTGTTGTGTTCTTACTACGTACTGGAGGTATTATGTTACATTTTGTGATGGGTTGTGGGCATTGTGCCATGTTTTGCTGGACCAGAGATTACAGTGTAGACCTAAAGCAGCGGCAACATTTTAGCAGTACCTAATTAGAAACATACTTGGCCCAATTATAAAGGTGCCGTAGTAAATTTAATAGCAACGTAAAAAGTGTTCTCTCTATCGAATGCATATAGTGAAAAAGATAAAGGAATACATATTCTAAATTGCTTTTACAATAACGATGGCGCCTTCATAATTGGGCTTACTGTCTAACTACTGCTAAAAGATAACGCTTTTCATACACGGAAATTAAATATTCTATAAGTGCATTGTAGTTCTTGTAGTATGCATATAAATATATGCATATAAATAGAATAATTACACTTACAACAGTTATTTACAACACGTGGTATGAGAATTTCTGTGGCTTTGTCTTAGTAGGTGCATGAGTGATTTGGTGCGTATTGCGTTGCGTATATTGTCACCATTGAACGCAACATTGTAATGCCCACTACGCACATACGTAAATCATCTCTAGTAGCATCGCAATGATATTTTATACGTTCAATTTATTTGCGTTTAACTTAACTCGACCACAGCCAATTGAAACGCAAGTTTTTCACAAAATGTTTGACACGTACTACGCTTACACAGTACGTAAAACAGCTAAACGCTGGATGTGGTTCAAAGATGTAAAGAATCAGCAGTAATGGAAATAAAAAGCGTTTCAGAAATGGGCTTCCGCAATTATTGCTAACATGGCCGTAAAACTCACCTAGCGTTCTTAACCTTTTCATTTTATTGTCTTACCGGGTTAAACTTTTATTTCCGCATTTCCGTATAGACTTCCATCGTAAGTTTGGAAATTCCACTTTAAATCGTCCAAAACATCTGTATTTATAGTATTTTACGAGGCAATAATAGGCCGTCTCCAGAACCAAGTTAAAATGCCCTTGAGGAGAGCTCCCGTGCATTGGTGCGGGATACGTATTTTATGGTCAAGTTAATTTCCTCTATTGAACGGGTTTTTTATGATGAATAAAAACAAGCTTCATTTTACGATGCTATATATTTTGGCGGGGTTATCTTGGTGCTCTGTTTTGAATCAATATTATCGCTGGATGCGTTTGCGCGCCGTAACATCATCGAGAAAGTTATAATAGCACTTGGACAGTATGATTGTTGTTTTGTTTTTCTTATCGGTGAAAGTTTTTTGTTGTCTTACGCGAATCATGAAACAGCTCTGTATGCTGCGCAAAGTTTTGCTTCGATTACGCTAAGTGATGCGTGCGCTCTGTTGACCGAATAAAGTTTAAAAGTAAGCAGTATCAATAATAGTTCAGAATAAAACAATAAAAAAATACAGGTTTTTTTTTATAGCAAACTAACTTTGTTAATTTGTATGTTTTTCAAATAGTTTAAAACTTGTACAGTTTCCATGAATAAATAATTTTAGATTTACAAAGCATATTAATCTAATTTTTACAATGTGCCAATCGTGTCCAGGTTCGACCCGCGATTTCGAAAATATCGTCAACCCATCTTGATCACGTAATTATCACGATTTTATTGGTGGGCTTCTTAGAAATCGTTTGCAACCGATAACTTCGCACGTCGCTGATCCGAAAACCATATTGCGAATTATTTTCAGCTGAATCACTTTAATAATGTAGAGAAAAGATTAACGAAAATTTATAGCGCGTATTTTTAAAAGCCCGTGTACTAAAATTAAAGTTGCCATTTTCTCGCTCCTCGTACATTTCTACGTGGGAGTTCCTATTTAAGTGTGTCCGGGAAGTCATAATCACTGGCGTAGAATTTTCGTGTTTGTATTTTGATAATTTACTACACTAGTCGGATTTAGTCAGCACGTGGAGCGCTCCATTACGGGCATACAAATTACTGTTTTATTTGAAACACAAAAAAATGTTATCTAGTAATTTTTTATTCAAACGCGGGTAGTAAAAAGCAATAGGTAATTGATTTTAAATGGGTAGGTTTTTATAGTATTTGCGAAGTATCTAGTCTAGTTTAATGTGTTACTTAGGTGTTTTTGGGCTAGTTCGAGAAAACGATAGAGCTACGCTAAGCTATGCACTTCTATGCGTGTAGAGAAAAAAGTAAGAAAGGGAAGTACGAATATCTCTGTGCGTGGAAAACCGTACAGTTACTCAAAGTTTGTTATGAATTTCCATAAGCTTACGTTTACTTGTACCTATTAACTAATTTGAAAACAGTGATTTTCAAAACAGAAATCATCTATCATATCGCTGAGTGATTTTCAAGCTCTACAAACATTATATAGAATGTTAAAGTGCATGCAAAAATTAAATGTAGGTAGGTACTTCACATAACTACAGCGGCATACGGAATAAGAAATCCACATTTTCAGTTTGGTTCACTTTAAAGACAAGTCGATGTAGAATAGTGATACCATCGGTGTCTTTCTTTGGTCTCCCCCTAATCACGGTAAAGATATCTAACAGTATTGTGACTCGGTCCTGTCCTTGAATTAATACCTACAGCGCCACGTGACCACGCAGACAGTATCACGCGCTAGGCCTGACCAGAATACTGGATCATCGTAGGTCGAAAGAAGGTACGAAAGTAGGCACAGTATTGAAGAAATTGGATAATGTCTGTGATGCCAACAACAACACCTAATAAGCTTGTTAGCCCGAGACGGTGGCAGCCGGTAACCTAGTTAGGGTTGACTTCGTAGTCTAGATAGTAAGACAACTTCTAGAACTTTCAAATTTATTCGCAAAAATCAGGATAGTATTTCAAAATCGCGCCGCAAAAAACTGTTCTATGTGGCTTTACGCAAGCTACTACTCTAATAATGGGCTCCAAATAAACAGTACTTAAGTTACATTAAAAATGAAATTAAGTACCTAGTTAGTATAGATAGCGTAATCGCCAAACACATGTGATAAAAAGAGCTGCAAATTTCTCAAAAAAAAAAACCGATAAAATATGTAGTCTTACTCGTAGGCATTTTAACCATAGACTATCTTTTACACATAAAAAATTTCCTTTTTATCCTTTTACAACTTTTATTTACATGCCAACTCACGCATCCATGTTTTATATATCTTTATAATATAATGTTACTTATATTTCGCAAGTAACGACTTTCTCTACTCCAATAAACTACAAACTACCTTAACAAATAACAAGGACCTATCTTGCCGTCTCTTTCCCAATATTATACTCGTAAGCTCTATTTCGCACCAGTCACGTATTTAAATCACGAAATCCTATGGCAGTTTATCTACCATATAAATATCTGTTTAAAAGTATCTATTCCATTATTTCCTTACTTTATTGAGTTAATAGAAAACAAATCACATTTCCCCCCTTTCTTTTTATCCCTTCCTTTGTTATAAAACACTTTAATGGGACGCAGTGCCGGACTGAGATAAGCCTTAAATACGATGCTTTAAATTTTATTATTGTGCAATTATTTGCCAGTATTTTCATTACCTACTTTATTTTATTTAGTAATGTTGTTTTTATTTTATTTTTACCACTTTCTCTCTTTTCTAGTGTGTGTATAGAAAGGTTCAATTGGACTTACTTGGATGGAAATAGCCTTAGGATTAGGATGTGTCCCACAGACCGATCAACGAATCAAAGATCTTGATTTAAATAATTCAGCCAATGTGATTGGTCAAACGCTAGGCCACAGCTGTCTGGAGGGCGGTTCACTTAGTACAGTACATATTTCATCAAACTTTAGAAAAGTCTACGTAACTTTCAGTCTTGAAAAGCTAGCGGAGTTTTATTGGTACACACGAGTACACAGTAAAACTCGTGCGTACAGCATAGAGGCTACACTACAGTATTCACATTTTCCTATGCCTTGGCGTACTGTACGCTACCTATCGTGTGCACACACGATAGTCCTGCAGTTCCTTCGTTTTTTCCAGCGGGATATAATGTCCACTGCTAGACATAGACCTCCCTTATAAATCTCCAAATAAGTTCGATTGGAAGCGGTTAGCATTTTTCACGATTCTGTGGTTTTAATGAGGTCTTCAGTCCTGCACTAATGTTAATCGACTTAATTCGTCTCTGAAGAGTTCCTGTTAAAAATCCTTGTTATTTAGATTGAAAGCTTTCATCTTTTCTAACTTTGTAAACTAACTTTGTAAAAATAGAATCACAATTTTTTGTCAGCTGTCTTGAAGTTTTTTTAAAAGGATCATTAACTTTACCTTCGCTTTATTGGTAAAGAAAAGACGGTGTACATGAAAAATTGTGAAAATTGTTTGAACACTTTTAGGGTTAAAAGTCACGGGTTTTACTGAACTTTTAATATTTTGGAGTAAGTAATATCATAACTTCCCCTTTCTCGTATGTCGTTTGTTGTACCTAACTTTTTAAAACATGCATAGAATTGTTGTAAATAAAGTTTGTACTGTTTGCAAACAACAGCCGAGTTGGCTCGTATTTTCATAATACATACAAAATATGGGTCATCCTGTGCAACTAGCAGTCCAATGGCTTAGTAAGATGTTTAAATAATACGACTACAAACTGTTGGTTGGATTTTTAGAAATGCAAATGTTGATATATTTTATTGTGCAAGACCAAAGTTGAGCCAAACATTTTAGCAGTTATAAATATATACTTTTAGGCTCTATTTATTTATATTTATATCAACTTGTCTATTATTGTATATTATGTGATCGGCGAAGCAAATCTTTAGTAACAACGTGAAAAAATACAAAAATTTAAGCAACAGTTTTTCTACTGTAAATATCTCTGTGATTAACTCAATGTAGATACTGCTAAATCTGTAAGTAGCTGTGTGATAAGTCCGTTAATGTATTCAGTACCTATCTATAAGGGCATCAAAGTTAGGTAGATTCCCCTATAGACAAGTACGTTAAAGTTTATAATTTCATCGGCCAGTGATGACATGATGCCGTAAAGAAGTGCATAAGGGCCAACCATACTTAACCATAGATTTTATTATGTTAAACTAGCGACCCGCCCCGGCTTCGCACAGGTGTATTATACATAATTATAAACCTTCCTCTTGAAACACTCTATCTATTAAAAAAAAACCGCATCAAAATCCGTTTCGTAGTTTTAAAGATATAAGCATACGTGGAGACAGACAGCGGGAAGCGACTTTGTTTTATACTATGTAGTGATTATAATTGTTGATTACATAGCAGTTTCAACGCCAATTGGAAGGAATATATTTTTCCAGCCCTAACTGTGCCAACTAACTCACCACTAACGTCCATGACAGATGCAGTAATCGTCCTATGTAATGAAACTAAAAATATGGACCAGGATACAACTTTAGCTGGGGAAAATATAGTATTCTACTCAATCAGTCACATATTTGATGGCATATTAGATGATTGGCAAAAATGAGCTAACGTTACTCGCTTAATATATACCTAGAATACAGATAACTTTAAACGTTGCAAATCCTCCTTAAGATCTCGTCACTGCAAGTATGTTTCATGTTTACGACCTTTTGATATTGTTGAATGCGTATTAGCGAAGATATTCGTTGTTTATGGTCTTTTAAAAGATGGTTTTATACTTCGTAGACGACAATAACAATATCCGAACAGTATAACTTATACGAAGTGCTATAACTTAGGTTTCGAGTTACGAGTAACATTGTAGAGATAGTAGGTATAATTCACGAGTAACAACGATGTCTTCGCACTTCCCTATTACTAAAAAATATAGGCTAAACAGTATACACAATATAGGCATAGTTAGTAGTAACTATGCCTATATTGTGTTTATATTATGCTGTCTTGATGGCTAAAATATAATGTTGCGGTGGGTATATACCTATTCCAATTTATATAAAATGTGCCATGATTTTCTGCTATTAATTATAGACTTAAAATGTTATTGATCTTAGCGTTTATTTTCGTCTCAGCGAGTCTTGTCTCCAACAAAATCTGCTTATTTATGCTATAATTATGTTTGCATAATGCTAATGATATTTGCATAGGCCGTAGACGCCATTGATATTGCGCGATTCATTATTCATTATGCCATATTTGAGTCACTGATAATTTATTTAATCTACTCGATAAACTTTAATCAACACCGCACACGATCTGTTTTAAATAAATCATTTCCATGCAAATAGTATGTCGTTGACAAAATGTGGAAAATAGTGTAGTGGGATATGTAAATTTAGTTGATATTGCTTTCCCTCGGAGCCTTTGGGATTTTGTGACGTCACTACACATAACATTATTATCTTGAGACCGTCGTACAAACGTACATGGTTCCAATAACTGTATATATGCTCTGTTAGCTTGCATCTACAATTCGATGTTCAGGTGCCGTTTAATCAATCGTATATATAAAATCATTGTCATCAATCAATGCAAACCTTTTATTTCTATTTTGCCTCTTAGTTCTACACTAATATGTTATTTGCAGTGATATTAGGTACTCTCTATTTTTTTAGTTAAACCATTTTCGTTTTTAGGGTTTCTTACCCAAAGGGTAAAAACGGGACCCTATCAGTACTAAGACTCTGCTGTCCGCCCGTCTGTCTATCTGCAGGCTGTATCTCATGAACCGTGATAGCTAGACAGCTGAAATTTTCACAGATGATGTATTTTCTGTTGCCGCTATAACAACAAATACTAAAAACAGAATAAAATAAATATTTGACGGATTTTCCACACAACAAACGTAATTTCTTTTCCCGTTTTTGCTCCATTATAATAACGACAACAGGTAGATGCTTTAAATGGGGCTAAAGGGGGTTCCTATGGGGTACGAAACCCTTCGTGCGGGAGCCCAACTTGCACTTGGCCATTTTTTTAACTTATAAAGATTATAAGTTTGTTGAAGGAGATAGGTTCTATTTATTTTGTTAGCGTGGTTCTTCATCGGTATCTGAATTTGACGTTACAAGGTAAAATCCCTTCGACTTCTTGACTTGTACCATGGTGTTATTAATAAATGACTATTGACAGCTTGGAACTACTAGGCGTTTCACTCTCATCGACTCTTAACTTTGGCTCTTACATAGAGTCAAATGCCCAATTAGCTTCCAAAAAACTTGGTGTTCTCTCTAAGGTGAGACGGTATTTCACACCTGAGCAACTGCTTAGTCTGTATAAAGCTCAAGTCAGGTCGTGCATGGAATACTGCTCTCACCTTTGGGATGGCTCCGCCAAATATCAACTGGAGGCTCTGGAGTCGATTGAGAGGCGAGCCAAGAGGCTGATCGACAACGACACTCTGACTATGTCGCAGCTGCAAAGTCTCGAGCATCGACGTAAGGTAGCGTGTTTATCGGCCTTTTACCGGATCCACTTCGGAGAGTGCGCCCAGGAGTTGCACAATCTGGTCCCACCTGCCCCTTTCTTCTATCGTACGGCTAGACAGACGCGACCAAAGCGCCACCCTTTTATGGTGGACATTCCGCGCATTAGAACCAAGCGTTTCGAATCCTCATTGCTCATACGAACAGCCAGAATGTGGAGCGTTTTGCCTGGGTCTGTCTTCCCGCTAAAGTACAATGTGGTCGTCTTCAAATCCCGAGTAAATAGGTATCTTCTAGGTAAGCGTGCTACAACCTAGACCGCATATCTGCTTAACAACAGGCAGTATGTGGTCAAACGCAAACCTATTCAGAATAAAAAAAAAATATAAAAAAATGGACAAATAGAGTATAGAGAGAGCTGCAATGCTGATAATTACAATGTATGTTTGTACTGGTAGAAATATCGCAAAATTGTTTAAGGCTATTTTGATAGTTACCTAAGTATACTAAAATAATTTCGCTTTAAACATAAACTGCAGTGCTGAAGTCAGAAGCTAATATAATGTTCACACATTAATCGTCATATAAAAATCTTAACATCTTATAAAAAATGGTGTGAATTTCAACGAGAGCGAATTGGAGGCAATGCAAATTCGCTTTATGTAACATGTTGATTCGCTGATAGAACTAACTTGTACAGTGCACACATCAATATTAGAAACCTACTTTGTAATAATAAGTTTATATAGCGCCTCGCAGACATCTGCGGCCGAGTCATTAACCAATCACAAATCTTTATTTTAACATTTCACCTCTGTGATTGGTCGAGCACAAAGCCGCAGCCCTGTGTGTGGGGCGCTTTTTTCTGCAAAATATGACTCTCCCGCTCTGTTTATCCGTTCCTATAATATGTAGTTTTTTCAATAATAATATGTAGTTTTTTTCATACTGATATAATTTCAACGAGTAGAGTTTTGGGTTTTCGCGACAAAACGGCTAACCATATTTTAACACAGAACTAAAGAAAAAGTGAATTTGAATTAATCTTGACATGCAAATATTATACTTTTATCATTATCATCATAGACATCAACGTTAATCATTATCGCTAATAATCGTTATCAAACAGGTTAATGAAACCGTGGGATCTATAAAAAAATAATTTGCCAAATGTAAGTAAACTCGTATGTCCAGTTCCTTTAGTACTAGTAAAGATTTTTTGAAATCAATTATAATATGTAGTTGTACAAGTTTTTTAAACTAAGTTTGATCACCTAATGCTAATTGGTTTGTCGCTAAGTCATATCATGAGATGTATCTAAAGCCACGCAAATATATTGAGCTAAAATATTTTGATCAACTCTAATTTATGGACGAGTAAGATTTACTGATAAAATTTTATTGCTTTCGTTACTACTATAAAAATATCTGTATTCATACATGTTCTTTGATGTCATTGTACTCATCTAATCATAATAATCTAACCTGAACGTTTACTACAAGATCAAACCTGAAATCGGAAAAAAATAAGCTGTTCCCATTTTGCTGAAAATCAAAAGTAAACTCGTACCAAGTTGGATTTACTTATTATTTGATTTTTTTCCGAAAAGAGAAGAGATTAATATTCCATAAGCGAGTATTTTTAATGTTGACTGAAGAAAATCAATCGTCTTTATCATTTTCAGCCCGTGATCGTAATTTTTAATCGTTAATTTTCTGTTTGAAATTTTACCGATAGACCAAAGCTGTTGAATATTTAACAACATAAGTACCTATTTGATAAAATAACCGTGTGAATAATATAAATCATGAGCTTAATTAATTTGCTCCAATATGTCCCAATAGCAGCATCATTAATTAACTCTGCTTCGCCGTTCGTTTGCGGTTAATTTATTAATACGTTGTTGATTGTATTACTGAATAAGTAAAGCAGAACATTTAGTTTGCGATATGGCATTAGGATTACAGACCATCGTGAAATTAGCCCCGTTGTACTTTATTGGTTACTTGAGCAACAAGCTTTCCGCAGAACTTTAATTTGGTACGGTATAGGAAAAATGGGTACAAAATTCTCACCCTGAAGATTAGATCCAATGCTTTGATCAAAGCAAAGTGCAGAGAACTTAAGTAACGCGATGTATGAGATATGCTGTATTACTAGAAGCAATAGAATACTCTAACCAATGTTAATCTAAATACTATTATTGTTAAAAGCCCTATCTCACTAGGACACCAAAGCGGTGCAACCACATTCGTGAAATCATTTTGATTGCACTACCAGTAGACACCAGGTGAGATATAACTCAAAACAACATAGGTATATCCCTCCATACAACTCTAAATAATTAAGTGTGGTGTTAATTAATGGACAAAAAAAATTACATGGCCTGAAAGAAATCACACGAAAATACTCCTGAATACATCTGAAACGGCTAATCACCATATCTCATTCATTCTTTCTTATACTAGAAGCTCAATAAAGTCTAATGAACAGACAGCAACTATACCGTGTAAGTTGTTCTAAACAATTTGTGGTAATTGGGCGAGTCATGTCTTATCGTGTCATCGACTGTTGGCGTCGTCACGTGTGTAATTAACGCAAGGAAACGATTGCGAACCCCTAATTGAAACTGACATTGGCTAGACACGTGCGAATGTTTGAGCCAGGGTATACTCGTACCACACTGGGCGGAGCTGCGTTGAGCATCATAGAGTCCGTGAAGC
Organism: Hypomecis atomaria; assembly: GCA_964007245.1. Taxonomy (NCBI): domain Eukaryota; kingdom Metazoa; phylum Arthropoda; class Insecta; order Lepidoptera; family Geometridae; genus Hypomecis; species Hypomecis atomaria. The sequence continues at coordinate 8,531,170 of OZ023299.1, forward strand.
TTTTGTAGAAAATTTACATTTGCTTAGCGAAGAATAAAACGCAGCATCATTACGCTGTTTTGTGTCTCGCCAAGCAAAGCGCTGACGAAAATCGTAATAAGGCAATTCCATACGTCATTAGTAAATGAATCCACTAGCCCGCACTTGGCCAGCGTGCTGGATATTAAACTGGAACAGTACAGTAAGCACAAATTGTGTGCACAAAAAATCTCTTTAGCGAGATGAGGAATGTACAAGCATAAGCAGCTAGAAGTAAAAAGTCAAACTCAAAGTTACTTAATGCAAGTTAACTTAATGTAACCAAACCAAAAACCTTGACGTCAAGGTACGTAATACGTTGATATCGAACTAAAACATACCTTTGAGCAACCCCTGAGGAATGAGTAGTTTTGCTTTCAGCGTCTTGTATATAAACCCAAGTTGCGATCAGGGAATCGGGATTTATTTTATTTGAAACAACTTTAGTGCTTTGTATTCTATGCATAATATTACCAGTAGTTTGATTTCTTAGATTCCGATTTTACTGTTAGCTTTTTGATATGGAAATATTCTAGGAAAAACTTTTCATGAGTCGAAATGTATAAGGCAAGAAACAAACAAAGTCCCTTAGAGCAAGTACAAGATTATCTACAATAACTATGTTTTATACAACTAATACAATTACAATTTGTAAACAAGCGTATCGGACAAATAAGAGAGATTTATTTTCTTATAAAATGAGAATTGCGCTGGGAAATCGCAAAGTACGTGAACGCTATCCAGCGAAAGGCACTATACATTTCGATAATAAGGGTTTACTCACCCCGTAACTTTATTTCAAGGAGACCCTCGGCCATATCTGAGGATTTACTACTTGTAGTAAGAATTCTTGAATAACACTCAACAGGTGAGCGCCATGAGGTCGTGCAACTAATCACGGAAACTCGGAACGAATAGTTTCATGGTACGTTTCATGTGCTCCCTTACAGTTTCAGGTCGATAACAGTCCGAGAATGTATGTACTATGTAAATACTCTTTTCATATCCCATCACAGAAAGAGTATTTTTGCTCTTTGATATCTGAGTCCAAAAGCCGTAGACAAAACCCGTTTTTATCCGCTAGAGGATAAAACTGAATTTACATAGAACATCGTGTGCACTAAGTTTGTGAATTCAAAATGTCGTTAAACCTATTTACTAGCAGTAAATAGATTTAATGATGTTTTGAATGGTGCCTCCATGGTGCCGAATTTATCAAACAACCTTTTTTAATTTGGTAAAAACTCTAGACTCGGAACCTACTTGGTGTACTTTTTTTTTATTTGCTTTGCGCACGCCATTTTCTTTTTGCGTCATATTGTTAAACCCACTTAAAACCTTATATTAAAAACAAGTGAAAAAACTAAAATGATTCTAGCGACGAGCTGAAACTGTTAATAATGCTCAAATGAGCTTTGTCCCTCAACATTCACGCGAGAAGTATTTGAAACAGTACGATATGTAGACGACTTTAGTCATTTCCTCCCTGAGGTGGGATGAAAAGTTACGTGATGCACTAGAGTGTAAAGATTTTTCACCTTGAGCTCTTTTGATTGCCTCGGTAACGCTCAGGGTTCAAATTTTTGAATCCTTAATTTTGGTCAAATAAAATATAATAACAAAACATATTATTTTTACTATATTTATCTGATAAAAAAAAAAACATCGAAACATCGACTCGAAAATAAGAATCCTTCGCTTGCTCGGTCTTCAAAATTGAGCACGCAGTTACAAAACTTAAATTAAAAATTTAAAAACCCCCGACACAAAAACCTACCTAACATTTGTAGAATTTTGGTTCTTTCATCGCCCACTTTAACCCACCATAACTCTTAAACGGCTCAATCGATTTTTATAAAACATAGCTAAGAACACTCTCGACTAAGTCTCCTTTCATCCAAAAAAAACTAAACTGAAATCGGTTCAGTGGTTCGGGCGCTATGATGCCACAGACAGACAGACAGACAGACAAACAGACACGTCAAACTTATAATACCCCTCTTTTGCGCACTCTTTTCTACCAGATACCTATTTCAATACGAGAATAATACGAGAAATGAGATAGACTTCATTATGACCAACAAGAGACGAATATTCGATGATGTCTCCGTGATCAACCGGGTGAAAACCGGTAGTGATCACAGATTGGTAAGAGGCACATTGAATGTGAACGTTAGACTTGAAAGGTCTCGTCTGATGAAGTCTACGCTCCGGCCTACTCTCGCCCACATCCAAAACCCCGAAAGCTTTCAGTTAGAGCTCTCAAATAGTTTTGCTTGCCTAGAGAATCTTGCGTCGGTGGATGAGATCAATAACAGGCTCGTAGAAACTGTCCAGACGGTGGGTTCTAAGTTTTTTAGACCACGCCGTTCAAATAAAACCCAGAAACTATCCGATCACACTTCAGACCTCATGGCTGAACGACGTTTGTTAAGACTGCAGTCTACTAGGGACGCTGCGTCATATAGGCAGCTTAATAGACAAATTTCTAAATCCTTGCGGCGTGATATACGTCTCTTTAAAACCAAACAAATTAAAGAGACTATCGAGCGAAACAAAGGCTCTAAAGTGTTTGCAAGGAGTTTGTCTATTGGGCAAAGCCAGCTGACAAAGCTAAAGAGAGAGGACGGCAGTATGACGTCGACCAAGGCAGAGGTATTGGAGGAGATCGAAGGGTTCTATGGACAGTTATACGCTTCGGTAGCTAAGCCTGTTGACAGCACGGCTAAAGACCCGAGAGCCAATCTGACTCGACACTTCACCGAAGACATCCCGGACATCAGCCTGTACGAGATTAGAATGGCCTTGAATCAGCTTAAGAACAACAAGGCACCGGGTGATGACGGAATCACTTCAGAGCTTCTGAAAGCGGGTGGTAAACCGGTACTTAAAGTTCTTCAGAAGCTTTTCAACACCGTCGTCCTCGAGGGCATAACGCCGGGAGCATGGAACAGAAGCGTGGTGGTGCTATTCTTTAAAAAAGGTGACAACACCTTATTGAAGAATTACAGACCCATCTCGCTTCTGAGCCATGTTTATAAGCTGTTTTCAAGGGTCATTACGAATCGTCTCGAGCGCAGGCTTGATGACTTCCAGCCTTCCGAACAAGCCGGCTTCCGAAAAGGCTTTAGCACCATGGACCACATCCATACGCTGCGGCAAGTTATACAGAAGACTGAAGAGTATAACTTGCCACTTTGCTTAGCGTTTGTGGACTATGAGAAAGCCTTTGATTCGGTCGAGACATGGGCTGTGCTTGAGTCTCTTCAGCGATGCCGTATTGACTATCGGTATATCGAAGTGTTGAAGTGTTTGTATAATAACGCCACTATGTCGGTCCGAGTACAGGAAGAGAGCTCGAAGGCGATCCCTTTGAAAAGAGGCGTCAGACAGGGAGATGTGATATCTCCGAAACTGTTTACTGCCACTTTGGAGAACGCCTTTTAGCTCCTGGAATGGAAAGGATTTGGCATCAACATCAATGGCGAATACATCACTCACCTTCGGTTTGCCGACGATATCGTGGTCATGGCGAAATCGATGGAAGAGCTCAGCACGATGCTCGAAGGCCTCAATCGAGTTTCTCAACAGGTGGGTCTCAAAATGAACATGGATAAAACAAAAGTCATGTGTAATGCCCATGTCGTACCCACCCCAATATCTGTTGAGAGCTCGGTTCTTGAAGTTGTTGACTCGTACGTCTACCTAGGACAAGTAGTCCAGCTAGGTAAGTCCAACTTCAAGAAAGAGGTCAATCGCCGAATCCAACTCGGTTGGGCAGCCTTCGGAAAACTGCGTGACGTCTTTTCATCTGGTATACCTCAGTGCCTCAAGACGAAAGTTTTCGATAGTTGTGTGTTGCCAGTGATGACATATGGAACTGAAACGTGGTCTTTTACTGTGGGCCTTATGAATAAGCTCAGGATAGCCCAACGTGCTATAGAGAGGGCTATGCTCGGCGTCTCTCTGCGAGATCGAATCAGAAATGAGGAGATCCGCAGACGAACCAAAGTTACCGACATAGCCCAGCGGATTAGCAAATTAATGTGGCAATGGGCAGGGCACATAGTTCGGAGAACGGATGGCCGATGGGGCAGTAAAGTTCTCGAATGGAGACCACGGACCAGCAAGCGCAGCGTAGGACGTCCACCGACTAGGTGGACTGACGATATAATAAAGATCGCAGGAACGCGCTGGATGCAGGCCGCTTCCAACCGGCCTTATTGGAAATCCATTGGGGAGGCCTATGTCCAGCAGTGGACGTCTTACGGCTGATGGATGGATGGATGGATGGACCTATTTCAATTCATAAAAACTTGTTTGTTGTTTAGTTAAGTAAGTATACAACATCTTTGATTGTCGTTGATGTCAATTTTTTTTTGACATTCGGTATTTTGTTTGGCACAAACAACATTGAAGTATCTATGACGTTGAAGTAAATCTCGCTGCAAACAAATTAGTGTCCGGTGTTGTTGTGTGGTCGATTTATTCAATTTTCGATGGATTTTAGCATTTGTTGTGATTGGTGGAAGACGCCAGTTCCTGGTAAACTTTCTACTATTAGTAGATACTAATGCGTTCTATTATTACGTAGTAATAGAAATCATTGTATAGTTCCTACCCAACTATGTTCAGTTTGATACTTCTTCACCTGATAATCACCCCAGGGTTATATTCTGATTTACTAGGTACTCATTCATTCTCTCGTTCTTTTTTCTCATTATTTGGATTTGGTGGATAAAATATCCCTAATCATATATCAATGGGTATGTTTATAGGCCAATGATTTCTATCGCTAGGCTGGAGTCCTGCCTACCTCGTCATTTCGTAAAGATATACTATTACATAGACACATTTCACACTCAGGTTAGACTATTTTTGACGAGCGGGCTTGCGCATAGTTTGCTTTAACTAAACTCATCCATAAGTCATGTGCCACTAAGCTTATTGTCCTCTGTATCTAAGCTCCTATCTCCGTTGTTACAGGTCTACAGTTGCGGAGCATAGAGGAGCCCCCGGCTGGCGCGGGCGGCGCCCTGCCCGCGCCAACCTGCTACGACGCCGAGTGCGCCAGGACTGAAGCGTGGCTTGACGAGAACCAGGAATTCGTACATGATTACTTTCTAAGGTAAGGTTAGCATACGACCGACGATTCCAACCTGTATATCTACTAGCCACTTTCAACAGGACTCACTATAAATCCATAAAAAAAGCCCATGTCCTGCAGTGAGCGTGCTACGGCTGAAGCTAGATGACAATTGCGCCATAGTCAGATTTCTACGTTTATTATATCTAGGAGTGATGCCATGAATTTCTGATCTCCTTGAATCTCGCAGGCTTGTCAATCTTGTCATAGCTAAGAGCTAGCTGGATTACGTGTATTGTAGGCGTATATTATAAATAGGTTCGCGATTCGTTGAGATCAGAAGGAGGATTCAGTCTTCGGATCACCCGAGAATGACATTTTCCATGTATTTTGGAGGGTGCGCTGAAGGTTGAGGCTGTGCCCCGGTTTGTTTGCTCATGAACAATAACCGTCAAACTACATGCCTTGTCGAATGCTCGAAGTCCTTCAAGCCACGTAAACTCTACGTGATCTCCATAAGTACATCCTATACCAACTCATTATGCTTAGACGATTTTTTAGGTAAAACTAGCTCCTTGGCGTAGCTCTTATTGAAATGACTTGAAGGTCTATTTTTTCACAAAATGATTTTAAATAATTCCTTGTCCAAACTCAAAGAATTACATAAATTTTATGTAAATTAAACACATTGTGTTTCCGCATTTCTGGTGAGGTACAAGATTTTGCTTTACAGAATTTGAATTGGGATTTTTTCTCGAATCTTGGAGAATGAGAACAGCTGCTGAATAAATTTATTAATTTTATTCATGCACATTTTGAAGGTTGGTTTTCTGATTGAGCTTATTATGAAAGCCAACGCTTAAACAAAAAATAAAAAAATCTGAAAAAATAGTCTTTGTTACCTACATTACTAACCTAGCTGCGACTTGCTGTCTTAACCGAGTATACGCAATCCCTTAAAAAACATACATTCTTGAAAAAAAAAAATGGCACTTTCGTAATATAAAATATCACGTTAACTAGTTTATCCGTTACGGTGTAAGAGATGTTCTAACAAAAAAATCTAGAGATAATGTAATTTATTATTTACAATACTAACAATATTCGTTGGAAAGTAGACGTGTCTCGCCCGTCACTCTTTAGCGACAGATTACTAACTAGAAGGTGTCACCCGAACCAAGCACAATGGAAGGACCTACCACCCCTTTAACCCTAAAAATTAAGAACTTAATTTCAGAAAGCTGAAGGATATTTGATACTAATTAATCTTCCCCTTTGAATAATTTGAAATCTAAAACAAACTCTAATTAATACAGTAATTTATTAGCTTTGAAATGACACGCTTTGAGAGGGTTTCGAATTTTCAAGACCAATTTTATTAAAGGGCTTCGCTATAATCCCTTTGTTAATAATTGCCTAAATAAGTTGCCGTCGCGTTCTAGGAAGTTTATTAAATGAATTTCTTTGTAACAAAATTAAATTGTGTATTATCTCTTAAGTATAAAGTTGTTGTTATGTAAGCTAATCAAGAGTTTAGACGTTTGCATAATTCATTGCTTTATATTAACTCGCTAAATTTAATAATACATCTTTGAGAAGTTTGTTATTTCGGGTGTTTGTACGGTAATTATATTCTGTGGATCACGTTCTTAGTTTTGCCGATGGCGCCACGGCGCCTATATTCATGAATAAACTCCTTTGTAAAACAGGTTTTTAAAAATGAATGGATTTAGTTATTCGGGTTATTAAATCAACTAAGTGATGAGATATCGTCTGCTTAGCAACATGTCTTTTAGATATTGTTTCTGTAAAATCTTTGACGATTTTTTTAATTTCGATAATTATCTCTATCACTACATAGTATAAAATAAAGTCGCTCCCCGCTATCTGTCCCTTTGTATGCTTCTATCTTTAAAACTACGCAACGGATTTTGATACGGTTTTTTTAATAGATAGAGTGATTCAAGAGGAAGGTTTATATGTATATAACACCTGTGCGAAGCCGGGGCGGGTCGCTAGTTGTATAATAATTTTCATCACATTGATGTTGATTGATTGATTTGATTGATGAGTGACTGAAGTACCTAATCCTGGGCGTCGCGCCTTTTTTATAGAGCTAGGAAGAACGGTTAAGTAACCTCACTCAAATTGCGATTATCCGGTTTAAAGTACAGTAGTAAGTAGTAGTGTAGTGTTGTTATTTGTGCATATTTATGGTAGGGTAGAGTTAGAGACATTAAAAATTGTTTTCAATTGGATCGTGTTGAAAAATGCCACTAATATTCTACACCTTGCTCTTTCACCATAAAGGTGAAATTAGAAATTATTTTCTTGCAATTTTTATGACTCTTTGTTAGAATAAGACAAACTTTTTATTTTGTTTATTTTCCAACTCTGCTAATCTTATTGAACGCGCGATGAGTCCCGTAGTACATAATACTACGTAGTTCTCTTTTGCGCCGGGTACGGTCGGAGATGGGTTGTGTGTTTAGTTTTTAAGGTTGACCATGTTCTGTTGTATTTAGCTTAAGAGCAAGTAAGATATATTTATACTTTGATTTAAACACATCTTATTGAACTAGTAAATTGACAAAACAAAAGTTCCAGTTCATCAAGGTCAAAATCATGTGAATACTCAACGCTGCGTTGTATCCTTCTGTGTCAAACACAAGTCTACTCCATTCTCATTTTAACCCGTTGAATAAAATATAACGTAGAGACGCCGTGAGTGTTGTTTTTGCACGTGAATAATCGCGGAGGCAAGGCGATGACAGATGGATGAAGAAGAATGAATAGCGAGGTGTGTCGAGACATTTGTATCTGCCAACCAGGTCGTCGACATCTGGAGCGACGCAGACATTGGCACAGAAATCTTATAACTACTAGCAAATGAGCTAGAGTTAGTAGTATTGAATACAATGTCTAAGTGTTTAAGAGGATGCTGAATCGACCAGTGTTTTCGCGTTTTCCGTAGAACATCGAGGAAAAATCGCGGTACATTTTTGATAAAATTATCGTTCCGGGAGAAAACTCTTCCTTAAATTGTAACATAATATTATGTTCTTGGTGTCAATCGCTTGAGTAAAAAATATTGCACGCTCGTACGTCGTATTTTTTTTTCAGAAAAGTTTCTGTATACTTTTCAGTCAAAGTTTTGCGTAAAAATATGACTTTAGAGGCAACTGGGTAATTTAAAAAAAAAACTGTAAAACTTTATTTAGGGGTTATTTAGGGGTAGATAACAGCTTATTGTTTTTGTATGGCCAAGTTGGCATTTCACAATTGCCGTTCAAATAGAAAAGTAACATGGTGGTGAAGGTTGGCATACTCGTAAGTGCTGCTTTGACGCACTGGATGTTCTTAGAACAAAACATAATAATATATTATGTCAAATTATTTTTGTGGCGTCGGTATCTACGCCATGTACGTTTCTTCCATTGATGTCTATCATTCGTCATATCTGAATTAAGTACAGTTCCATACATACTTTTTTCGATAGTCCCTTTCCACTGTATCCATTCACACTCATTAAAACAAACCGTAATATCTAAGAAAATGGACAGTGTAAAAGGGTTCGCCTATCTAATTATTACTGTACTATTATTAAAGTCAGGGGAGTACCTACCCACAGCAACGTTGTCGAATGCTTCTGCGGAAAATTATAATTAGCAACTCCGTAAAATATCTACTTTGTTTGATGGCAGTACGTAAATGAAGTCGGCTCCTTTTACAAAACATTAACGGGGATCAAAGAGCTTCAGAAAGATACGCACTTATGAACTCAGTGCCTCAGTCACACGGTCCGTCTTGAACATGTCGTGCATTTTATAGGCACTAACATCCATGTACGACGTACGTCTTCATTGTTACTAGTTAATTGAAGGGTACCTACAGCAGTGGCTTACCTACCGCATCGAATTCTCACTAGTTGTCACCGGCCACTTTGCTCGTCCCGTTCATAGAATTTGTCATCCATTATCTTGACTCCCCACGTGGCTGCTCTCATTTGCGGATAGATGGAAATTTTCGTGGTGTGTGTCGAAATTTTGTAGGCATGAACCTGGTTATGGATAATTTGGAGTGAGTTTATCTCTTTTGATCTCGTTAAAATATCGGGCCTGTAATCGTAGTCAAGCAACGCAAGCACGGGTCTCTTTTCATGAAAAAGTTACCACAACCAAACTCGGATGTATAGCTCGCCCAACAAAGACGTGAACTTTGATATTTTTAATTGCTGGCCATTTTGGTTTAAACTTAAACGGTGCAACGGTGAAGTAAAACTTCGTGAATTGATGCCTGGCAATTCTTGACCATCTGTGAAGTCTGCTGACCAGCAAGTGTTACCGTGTTAGACGAAGGATTTAGTTTTCCTTGGTTCATTTCACTTCTACATTTCTTTCTAGTTTTTGTATTTTTTAGGCTTGACGAAATTGGCAGAACACTTCGTATCTTTTCATGTCTACATTCACTGTAGGCTTCTCATTCACTGGACTTAATACTAAGTCGTGTTAAATTGCCAAAACGCCTTGTATCTTTTTATCTCCAGATTCACGGGCGGGCTTCTTTTCTCATTCACCGGCCTTAATACTTCCCGCTTTGCAGATTTTGTTCATTAAAATATACCGAAGGTTGCGGTCTTCCGTATAATTTCGCCCACTCGGAAGAAAACGTAGGTAGGTACATCTGACCATTGCGCGTTGGAAGCCGAAAGGTTAACTTCGTTGAACGAATACAAATGTCCTGATTTCCCTTCTGCTCCGTTTCTTCTGTGGTATCGTGATACCGATTGACGTGAGCGCGGAAAGGTGACATAAAAAGGTTTACACCCTCGTATATATTTCGCCAGTCCGCGGACATCTTTAGACTTCGCTATGTTACTGAGGTTTACGGACCGGCGGTACATCGCCAAGAGAAGTTGATTGTACACATTATCGTGAACGTTTTACTCGTAACCAACTCTGTTGGCTGTTCCATAATATTATGCTTCTTATAATAACTATCGAAACGAAATGTAATAAGAATAAAGATAGCTATTTTATTTGTAATCTTAGGGTTTGTAACTAACGTTTTACATGCTGATGTTCTAAGTCTTAAATGGCACCATTGCATACTGTTCAAACAGCAAAATTATTATGCTAGTGTGCAAGCGCTCAGTGCTTACCTCGGCAAAGCAACAATCATGTAGCGCAGTATAAAACATGTATTTTACATATTATGTACCTATACAAATACAATATTTGTATACGCCATCGTCGTGAAAATGTATCTACAAAGCGGCTTACTCTGAAGGGTTCTTTAAAGAGTATAATATACAGGCCGATAAAATAACGTAGATCGCAACGCGCTTACGTGTCGGTTGTTTTTATTATAAATCGGAGGGGAATGTTTTAAACGTCGATGCCGAGATAAAGTAAGTACTCGTAAGTTACATTCAAGTATAGTTATTTTTCGTACGACTTCGGATAATACAATTGGGAATTCCTATTTCGCACTTACTGGAACTCCTTTCTGAAATACATACGATTAATTTATTGTTCGTTGGATTTTCCCGAGAACATTTTAAGTGATATAAAGATTGTTTTCCTTATATGTATATTCAATTCGTGATAAATAAAAACGTCTGCACTTTTAAAAGTACCTAGATATTATTGAAAGAAAAACAAAAGGTTGACCGCAAACATCTATAAGTACTACAATTTGCGGCTCTACTTCTATTCGTATTTATCATCAAAACTATTATTTTATTTATCTAGTGATGTTATAATTCAAATTGAATCAATTTAAGTAGTTTCGAATAATAGATCTCAGTTTTTCACTTAAGGTTTTTAAGACAATAATTTAATTATTGATTTCATTGTTATACTGTCAGAACGTTTCTTAGTACTTATTGTAACCGTGTAAAATACCGAACAAGAGCGAGTCAGGCACGCCCACCAAGGGTAAAAATCCTGAAAATCACACAAAACCGAGAACTAAACTAAATTTAATTAGAAACTTTAAGGCGAAGCTTGTCATCACTTGTTTACGCGAAAGTCGACTAGATGGCGTTAGTTATCCCTCAAAACGCACAAAAAGAGGTAAAATTGTTTTATTTTCATTTGTCGTCATAAATCAAAATTCACACGTCGTAAAAATATTAATTAAAAACCTGTTTTAGGTTGTGCTAGTAAAGCTCTTTCATATGCTACCACACATGATAGGACTAGCTTGCTTTAAATTTAGACTCTGGTCTCTTGCATTTAAGCCCTATATTTACTTGATTAGGTTAACGGGAACTGGGAAGTTCCCTATAGATTTTGATTCCCTTGTAAGTGTCGAAATATGCTGTTTTTTTCCAAGAAGAGGTGGTTCTATGTTCGTCTGTATGTATTTTTTTTTTGTGTATGTTCATCGATAATTTCGCCATTTGTGAACCGAATCGAAAAATTCTTTTTTAGTTCACAAGGATATACTCCCGAGGTGGTCCTATTAAATTTTACAGAAATCGGCTGAGCCGTTTTTGAAAAATCAACAATAATGTTAACAATTCCAGCGAAATATTTGAATTTTGTACACGATGAAAGGCGGTTTTGCCATTATATGCGAAAATAATTATTTGTGACATAAACGGCTCTAACTTTTTTTACGATGACCGAGAAGTATGTTTTTTTCACAACTGCAAGAAACCACAGATCGCGTACCTGTATCGTTTTAATTTCAACACGATATCTGTACACGTTCTTGAGATAGAAGGTTATTGACACGCGGACGGGAAGACAGACAGTGTCCGTCTGTCTGTCCGTTGTACGTCTGACGGCGACAAAATTATTCTACAAGGGTTCCGTTTTTTTCCTTTTGAGGTATGGAACCCTAAAATTGGCTATGTTAAACAGATTCTTAGTTACACGTGTCATGTAAAATGACAAAACTGAAGGTCTGCAGGTTTCGTGAAGGAATTGTCCTCAAAATTATAACGTTGTAATGATAAAAACATTATTGTGACAAGGTTCTACAAAGGACCACGTCTTACGGCGTTCGTATACACCAATACGATTTCGCTCGCGGAATTTCACATTATCGAAGAGAAAAAACACTAATGTGAAAATCTGAATATTGCATTTGATTATCATAAAATTACACGTAAGTATATGTTGGATGTTTCATTTATAAATCTTTTAATTTTACGGAGGATATCGAAAACAAAACGTTTCATCCATACAAAAAGTTTATTGACTCAAGAAAATGTATCGAGCAGCAGTTTTTTTTCCGCGTTTTCGCAGTTAGTCTAATAGTAAAAGTTGTTCATAATGATGAGCATAATACTTACACCTGAAAATCCATGCACTTCGCAAAATAAACCTTGATATAATGATACAGCGATTTTAGGCTAAGGACTCACGGGGCGGTTTTTAGCCACGGCCGCCGCGGTTGCGGGCCTGCAGCTTCTGTGTAAAAAATTAAAGCAGATCTCACGGCGCGTTTTACGCCCGCAAAGTGCTCGGTTGTTTGCGGCTCCCGCTGCACCGGCGGGCAACTAGTAGAATCGCGCGGGCGCGGTCAACCGCAGCCTCGGCGGCTTGCAACCGCGCGGCGCGCGCGCTCTGCGTTCGTTTGGCGGTCTGATCTTCAACTGATCGTTTAGTGTATTCATTCTAGATTTCAATGTATGGGCAAAACGGCAAAATTTATAATTTTAATTTATTGCTGCTATGTGATACCTATATACGAGTATATTAAAATACACGACTCTCCCTCCCCCCCCGCAATCCGTTTCACCCCTCCCCCCCTTGAAAAGTGTCCCATTTTACAGATTTTCTCAATTTTCAGGAAAACTATACAAGCTAGGACAAAATGGTCAAAGACGGAATTATTTATGATTATATTACCTACAAATAAGTACTAACACTCATTTCGATACCATTTATAGTTTCCAAGCTATGGTGCATCAAAGATGACTAAAAATTGATAACCAGCAAATAATCACTATTTAAATACTCGCGCGCGATCGAAACGATCTCACATTCTAGCAAATCAGTAAAAACACCTGGTAATGAAGATTTTACAAAAGTTGACACAACTCAACTATTCCAAAGAATTGTCTGTACCATCCACTCCCCAAAAGATTTACGCGACTGTTTTTGTCATGAATTGGCGACAGTACCTCTTTCGTTGTTTGAAGAAAACGGAGGGATGAGAAAAACAAAAAAATCAGCCCTATACGACATCTTTAATAATGTCCCTGAACCGACACTGGATAGCGATCGATTTTACGTTTTAGATGGCGGTTCTCTAATACATAGAGTGATTTGGCCAAAAGAAGGGACATACTCTGATATTTACAACGCTTATGTGAGGTACATTAAAAAATGTTACGGAGAGAAGGTTGTCGTCGTATTCGACGGCTATGGCGAAAACTGTAAAAGCACAAAAAGCTCTGAAAGGTTGAGACGAATGCTAAACCGAAAGTGTCCAGAAATAGAGTTTAATGAGCAGAGTCGTATAACTGAAACAAAAGCAAGTTTCTTAAGCAATCTTTTGAACAAGGAAAGATTTATTTTGCAGCTTAGCAAGCGACTGAACAACGAGGGGATAAGCTCGTTAACAGCGGACGATGACGCAGATATGCTCATTGTTCATACGGCAATAGAAGAAGCCGAAAGAAATGAGAATGTCGTAGTGGTTGGGCAAGACATAGATCTGTTGGTTCTTTTACTGGGTCTTACTCCACTACATAAGAATATATACTTGCTGAAAGAGGGCCAAGGGAGTGTAAACAAGAGACTTTATAGCACCCGAAGCTTAATAGAAGGAAATGTGGTCGAAAATTGCAGGGAATCGATCCTCTTTCTGCATGCCATAAGTGGTTGCGATACTACTTCAGCATTCTACGGCAAAGGAAAAGTTCAGTCTATTCTACTTGGTAAAAAGATCGACTTGCAAGATACGATAAACGTTTTCAATAACCCGGATGCCTCACACGAACAGGTAAAAGAAGCGGGAGAAAGATATATTCTCGCCTTGTATGGGGCTAAGCAAAGCGAGAAAAGTTTAAACGAGTTACGATACGTCCATTTCAACAGATATGTTGGTCTGACGAACAATACGGTGATATTATCAAAGTTACCACCTTCATCAGGAGCAGCTTTTCAGCATTCAATGCGTACTTTTCATCAAGTACAATTATGGCGAGGAAACGAATTGAACCCAGAAAACTGGGGTTGGAAAAATAATAATAACTTTTTATCACCCATATATACCACAAAATCACCAGCTCCACAGTCGATACTCAAAATAGTATCGTGCAGCTGCAGAAAAGGCTGCCGAAAAAGATGTGGATGTGTCAAAGCTGGATTGCGTTGTTCCACCATGTGCAACCATTGCCAGGGCCTTAGTTGTTTCAACAAGTCTTTAGAAGATAATGATGATGATACTGATTTTTGTTAGATATTAAGTACTTACTATATAAAAAATAAATAAAAAATGTTTATTTTGTTTAGATAAACGCATTTCTTGTAAAAATAATAAATATTGTTGTTGCTTTTCTATGTTATGTTTTATTTCCGCTAAGCGCACATTTTTAGTAAACTTTGATGCACCATAGCTTGGAAACTATAAATCGTATCAAAATGAATGTTAGGACTTATTGGTAGGCAGTTTATTGACAAATAATTCTGTCGTTGACCATTTTGTCCTAGCTTGTATAGTTTTCCTGAAAATTGAGAAAATCTGTAAAATGGGACACTTTTCAAGGGGGGGAGGGGTGAAACAGATTGCGGGGGGGGGGCGGGAGAGTCATGTATTTTAATGTACTTGTATATAGGTATACCATAGCAGCAATAAATTAAAATTATTAATTTTGCCGCAAAAAAATTTAGAATGAATACATTATTAACCACACGTCTTATAACCGCCCGTCTTGCGATCATCGCCCGCCAAGTTTGCGGGCGATAATCTCAACCGCGACGGCTGCGTAACCGCACAAATACCCGGTCGCGTGAGTATATAGAAATAAAACCGCCGCTGTTCCGCCACCGCGGCCGGCGGGCACTAGAAAAAACCGCTCAGTGAGTTCTTAGCCTTATACTCTGTTTGATTTTCTTTATTTGTTTATTGATGTGCGAATGAGATAGCTGTAGCAGGAGTACAAGACCGTTAATTGTGTGTGAATTTTGCTACGCAGCAGTATGCTTTGCCTGATGAATGAGTTGCGCAACGTTCTTGATGAGTCTTAATTAACACAAATTCCCGTTCTTATTGTACGTTCGCTAAGAAACTTTTGTTCTTGCTTCTTTGTAAAGAAGACTTATTAAAATAATTCGTTATCTTTGTTTTGCATTTTTGCAAAATTTTGTGAAATTGTTAATTTGTATTTGTGCTTCAATATAAATAAATACACAGTACACACTATATCAAATAAAATCACACATTCATTTTGTGAAAGTTTTCTTTGGGGGTGCCGGCTATTTTTTGACTCTTAAGTAGTTCCCATATGTAGGCCGATTTAATAGCCCCCTGAGCCGAGCTATTAAGCCTTAACATAAGAAATGCTAATCTCATTGTGACCAGACAGGCGTTGCTCGGGAAAGGCTGTGACTTGTATTTTCATAACGAATTTGGTTTTTTTTTTCATTTAGATTGAGAGACCACTCTCTACCTATACCCGGCGTGTGTGATGAAAATTCATGTACAAAACGTACACTGCAGAATGCAGTGTTGTGTTTGCGTTATTTGTTGTGCTCTGTAAGTCTGAGTAATAACTGTCTAATTATATTAGGTATTGGCGTTTCGCGTAGCAGAGAATTTCGTGCTAAGTTAGGTCCCCCCCTGGATTAAGACGTGAAACATCTCTCGAGGCCACCAAATCACCAAATTGCGGAAAAACCGCACAATTTGCTGGCCTCTTGTAGGTCCACGCTACTAGAAATTTCAAGTAGTAAGCTAGCTACTACTTCATTGTTTCTAGCATACGTACAAGTTTGGCCGCTCCGCTTCGCTATCGAATTACACGTCCTCGTTAGCCAGTAACTTGAACAACTTGATTTGCCCAGTTTCTACCAACTTCTTAATTTTGGCATTAGCCTCGGGTATCGTCAACTTTTTGGATATTCTTGTGACATCTTTCTTAGGCTTCCTAGACCAATTTTTGTCAGACTTAGAACAAATTAATAAAATAATCATAAAATTTGGCATTCAAGGTACTTGTTTAGATTTACGAATTATCTAAAAGACTACGAAATCGAAGTTATGAGGCCTATTGCCCTTTCAATATACCTATGTAGTTGTCAAATAATTTCCGATTATATTTTGTTATATTCTAATAATATCTTTTAGCGATGCAGTCGCATTGCAAGCTAAATAAGTAAGACGACTAGAAATCATAGAAAGATTGCAAAGGGTTTTGTTTTGGTAACTTGCTTGCGAAAACTTACTGTATACCTGACTGAAAATACTCTTAACCACTTGTTGAAATCGTTTCAGGTTTAAATAATTGTTTAGGAAAAGCAAAAATAATGTTAACTGAAGTGAGCGACAACGTTTCCGATTGACTTCAAAATGAACCAGTGGCGTGGAATTTGTCCAAATGAATTCAAACCTCTGTTTGTGAAGTTCGAATATTTGCACTTTGTATTTTTTCGCTTCGTTTGCTATTGTTTTGATGTGGTTCTTTTTAATTATGGATCAATCAAATCAAATCATAATATTAGTAAGCTTAGATATAATTATAAATATTAAAAAATTATAAATATGAAAGTAAGCCAGTCTACGAGTATAATGTTCATTCCTTCTTCACGCTTCAACGGATTCGAGTGAAATTTACAGCCGAGAGTACTCCGTGATATTGTTAATCAAATATGTATCTGTTTTCTAAGATATAAGCAAAACGTCTTCGTATGATATGATTTATCGCCCAAGATGCACGAAGATACATAGTTTTTCAGACCAGGACAGCAAGCTAGTGCTGGAAGTTAGCTGTTACTAAATCTGGCTTGGTTTTATTAAGCTAGTTTGGTACGAAGACGGAATTACTTTGCGTTTGCTCAGATAGTTCTGTATACTTACTCGTACGTCTACAATTTGGTCACTGAGAATACATATAAAGAGGCAGGCGCAAAAAAAGATGCTATACGAGATTGACTCTCCTGCAGCGGATGTAGTACAAAAGCTCTGGACAGATAAAAATGGAAAGAAGGAAGGCCTCTCCTGCCATGATAAATCCTGGGGTGGGACAGTGGATACTGATAGAAATGATAACAAAAAATAGTTTTAAACACGTCAGTTACTTAGCGTTTTTGTTTTAAGGTCGTGTATTTCAGGCATTAGTGTCCAGTCGAATATAGAGTTACAAAATTTACCGTTTTAAGTACTCGCTACAAGGCTCTAAAATTAACTACGAGTACAACACTTAAAGGGATTATAAATACACATGTCATTTCGCTCTTAACTTTACATGATAAATGATACAAAGCTGGGAGCTATTTTTGTACGAGCTCCCTATATCACAAAATCCCCGACGCGGTTTACCTAAACGACTTTCATTTAGCCCTATTAATTGTTATGGCCTTGTTCTAAGCCCCGAGCTTTATTAGGTACTATATAAACTTTAGTTCGGGTATTCCGCTAGCGAAATTTACTTTACACGCGCAATACTAAAATTTTCAGTTGGTGATTCTAGCTCTTCACCCTCTGGGCACTGCGCTTATATTTGCTGTTTTGACGCTTTTAACACCATTCTTTAAAACGTCGAAGTCACGTTAAGTACACGTTCTTGTTCTAGTCCTTACCTGCGACCGATGTCTATAAGTATAGAACGAAAATAAAATACACGTTGATCGAGTGAAAGTTTCATGAATCAAAAGATCGATGAAAAAGTATTTTTTTTATTGACTGTAGAAAGATTTTGGTTTTAATGGTAAAAAAAAAATGTATTTGGCAGTAATTCATGTTCTAGAGCATTCTGATTTAGAAATATTCATTTCTCCAGCAAAATTCAGGGTGGCCTATGTCCAGCAGTGGACGTGTTATATGTACCATATGGCTGATAAAAATGATTGCTCTAGCGCCACAAAATACAACAAAATACCAGCTGAATTTTACTACTACTACTACCACTATCGGCGTTTTTGTAGTCAACTTTTAAATTCACAAATTCTTGCAATATTTTTGATCGAGCGGCAGCGAAGATCTCCGTTTTAACACAGCGATTTTGGTTTTCGTGTACAGGTCGCATTTTTCAACGAATCTCGACGAAAGGTGGTACACAGGTTCTGTATATTAATAGATTTCTTTTTGTCGTCGGCAATTTTTATAGGATTATTGTTATAGGGTATTTTCCTCAAAAAGGGGGGAAATTTGCTGTTGCGCTAAATATCAGCCGATTTCGATATTATTTGGCAAGATTGTTAACTATCTAAATCCTAACAAGATTTGCGAGTATGAACCAAATCGGTCAAGAGCGAGTCGAGATATTCAGTTAAAGATATGTGTCGCGAGATCTACTGTTCGGTAAAATACTAGTGTAGGGAGTTAAGGGGTAATGCCACTGTAATGGTCCAAAAAGAAAGGTTTTTTCACGAATTTTTTGCTTCCGAAATTGAAGGTAATTGAAAAAAAACTTTTAAGGGTGTTATCGGGCATACATTAAACTTTATTATCCAATTTTTTTACAGCGAAAAAAAAACAAAATGGCGGTTCCACAGCCATCTTCCCGGGGCATGTTTTGCTTGCAGGGCTCCGCGGCACGCAGCACCACCGCTGCACTTTTGAATATAGAACAAAAAAGAAAAAAAACCGTTAATCTAGAGGGTTATAGCTAGAGAATGTCGATCGGATTTTAAAAAGTATTAATTTTTGTGGATTTGGCGTGCGTTTGAAAAAAAAAATGATTTTTTACGAAAAAAACGGCTAGTTTTTTGTTAATAAAAAAACAATAAATAAAGTTATTGAAAATCCCGATCGACATTCTCAAGATAATGTTAATGTTCACATCTGGTAAAAATTTCAAGTAAAAAAAATGAAAATTGTTCGAGTGATGCTGCGTGCCATTTTGAAAAACGGTGTTTCGAGAAAAACGCGTTTAAAGTTTTACGACTATTTTTTTTATGGGAAAAAATTAAAAAAAGGAGGTAAAAAAAAATTGTACCGTTAGTCTGCAATTCCAGCACCATACATTTGTCCTTCGATGGCCAAATTTTTGTCTTCTTCGTCTTTCCTGGTCGATTTTTGGAGCGTGCGCGCACTTTTTGCCGCGTCGCTCAGAGATGCCTCGGCGTGCGTGATGCGTTTGGCGTCGGCTTCGGTGCAGAAATTATATAATTGGGCACCAATTTCCACCTCCAACATCTTGAATATTTGCAAGACGTTGGTAAGGCCGCCATTGAATGTGCAAACAGCGATATCCGTCGCGATATCCAGTACAGTTTTTCAGCTTGAGGATGATTTGGGGGCCAAACTCCAAACGGTAGCGTTGAAGCTTTCGCTATTGTTTTGAGTATAGGCCCCCAAGCAACGCTCCAGCAAGTCGTCCCGGCTCAATTCCACGTAGATGGGTTTAATGGCTTGATAAACCTCCTCACTCATTGGCTGATTGTGATGATACGCATCCAAGGCATTTTCCGCTTTCGCTTTCTTCCAACTGCACCAATTCTCTGAACATTTTTCGTGCTGAGGCTTTTCATCCGTTGACATTTTGTGAAAAAGGGTTGCCCAGATCTCATTTTTCAGTGAATTCGTAAAAAAAAACCACGGAAAACACGCAAAAATCGTCACTTATGAAGAATAAATCGCTCTTTACTGTGCGCTTGCTGCAGCTAAACTAACGAAATTTTTCTTCATAATGCTCAAAAGGCTCGAAAGGACACGTGGAACAACAATACAGGCGGTTGGGAGCATTAGGGGGGGCCTATTGTGCCGTCCCTTTTCACCGTTATGTTTGCCGCAGGTAGTCGTTTCGGAGCAAGTTTTGACGCGCTTGGCGGCGACCTCTATTTCCTACGGAAAAAAAATTGTTCTCGCACGGGACCTTTTTTTTCTTATTCTAAAGGGTTTAAACTATTTTTTAAGCCAATAAAAAAAAAATCGATTTTTCAAAAAATTTACAGTGGCATTACCCCTTAAGAATCACAGTAAAAATCAAATAATTTTGAGCTTTGAAAGTTGAAATATCCAACCCTAGAGTTTATGACATCTAAACAGTAGGTATATTATGTGAAATAGACGATATATGCAAATAGGTTTTAAATTTAAATTTTGCATAATAATACATTAGAGAAACCCAGTACCAAAATGCAAAAATGGCTATTTATTGAAAATCAAAAATAGAAAGCGTATTTTGAGAAATTGCGAAATTTTGTATTATAAAACCGTGTTAGCACAGGCCCATCGCGGTATAAACTTGATTATTTTATCAAAAGCAATAGTTTTAGGGTTGGTAAAAATTAAGATTGTTGTGTTATTACGTATATGGACGTCTCTCCAAAGATAAGAAACGATCATAACTGTTATAAAATAAAAATCACCTTTTTTTTCCTGTACCAAACTTATTGTTTTGCTTAGGCCATAAGACCAAAAGATAAAAGCAAAACAACATTAATTTTTACCAACCCTAAACTATTGGTTTTGATAAAATAATGAAGTTTACTCAGTCGAATCCCAATTTAGACTACAGAAGTTTTAGATATTTCGCATACCTACCGCGATGGACTCGTGGTCACACGGTTTAATACAAAATTTCGCAATTTTTCAAAATGTCGCTTTCAATGTTTAATTTTTAAATAATAGTCATTTTTGCATCTTGGAACTGGGTTTCTTTAATATATTATTATGCAAACTTGTTCACAATTTAAATGTAAACCTATTTGCATATATCGCCTTCTTTTACGAACCGTGTCGTCACATAAAATACTCAAAATAATTTCAAAAGAGATAAAGAGCCTTAGAAACCCAGTTCCAAAATGCAATTCAATGTTTTAGAGTATTTTATGTGACGACACGGTTCGTATTTGCAATGATAAAACTTATTACGAATACAGCCATCAATTTGGGTGTCAAAAATATTGTTTTTTTTAATGCAAAACATTTTATACAGTTAGCCATCAACAAGCGAAATTGTAGCCGAAGATGGAGTATGTGGTATGATGGAGTGTGTTCACTCTTGACTTGAAGATATCCAAATTCAAGCTAAGCGATTGCTTCTTCCTTCATAATGCGAACTGCCAAGGATTGGAATGCCATGTCTGCATTCCTATCCCTGGCAGTTCGCTTCTTGGCAATTTTCCTGGCTATTTTCTACAGGCTCTATTTCGGCGAGGTGCGCTCGAACTCCGCGACCTGATTTCTTCATCTCCTTTTCACAACAGAACAAGCCGGAAGACGCATTAATACCATCCCTACATGATCGATATACCACCTGCTCGTACTAAGCGATTCCATCTCGAGCGCACACTCGCCGAAATGGAGCCTATAGAAAATTGTCAAACACGCTACTTTACGCCTGTGTCTGGCTTTTCAGTTTGGAAGCGACATTCTTAGGTACTATCCCCGATTAGCCGTATGGCACGTCGTTCAAACGAATCTAAAGCTTCGAGCTTGTATTTGGCTGCAGTTCTCCAAACACGATCGGACTTGAGCTTGGTATACGTTAAGAAGCTGTCTCGGAGTGAAATACCTCTTCATCTTATTGAGGACGCCAAGCTTTTTCGTTTAATATTAATTAGTAATGATCGCTGAAAATCAGGGTAAAATACAATGGCATATAAATATGCTAATTTATATCCCTAACCCTGTCCCTAGTAACAACCATCAAAATATTGGGAGCCTAAAATCACATATAATATACGGAACTCTACTTTATTCGTTTTTCGTCATTCTTTTGGCATATTTCTGTCTATTCTTGTATTTGCATGCCTATCTTAATTGTTGAAATAAATTTGTATTTAGTAGTTCTGATCTAGGATATTTAAAAAAGTAGATTAGGCTTTATACAGCTATTGGGTAATAAATTATTCTCGCATATTTTAATGATAAATATGTTGCATAGCAAGTATCATTTTAAAGCAGTCCTCGTGTTAAAGAAGTACATTAATAAAACTTGTCCTAATACATATCACTGTTGTATTGTCTTAAGATTTTTTTAATGAAAGCTCTCTTGTAAAAATAATACTATTCATTCTGTGCCGTGTTGACCTTATTTTAGGATAGGCTGAAGAAAACCCTTCAATAGGAGAATGTGGAATGCTTACAATATGAGTGTTTTCAAATTTCGAGATAATAGGTATTTTCTAGGTAACCGTGCTACATCTTATACAGCGTATTACATGCGAATTTGTCCGTATGTTTTGACTCCCATCGCACAAAATTGGAATAGTTCGCTCGAATCGATGTATGACACTTTTAGGCTATTGTTGTTTTTTTTTTAAAACTACTCTACCAATTTTGATAACATTGAAATGGTGGTCCTATTTCAATGTTGATTGTCCCTTTGACATGAATTACCAAACAAAATAATCAGCAAAGTACGAGCAGGACACGCGCACGAAGGGCTCCGTACTGTATGGGAGCCCTTAAATATTTATTTTATTTTAATATAAATATTTATTATTGAATTGAAAATACAACTATTCTGTGAATATTTCAAGCATCTACCTGTTACCATTATTAATATTGAGTGAAAAACGGTAAAAAATACTCCCATACAAAAAATTCAGGTTTTTTGTATGGGAGCCTCCGTAAATATAAATGTTATTCTGTTTTTAGTATTTGTTATAGCGGCAACAGAAATACATCATCATCGTAAAATACAATGGCATATAAATATGCTAATTTATATCCCTAACCCTGTCCCTAGTAACAACCATCAAAATATTGGGAGCCTAAAATCACATATAATATACGGAACTCTACTTTATTCGTTTTTCGTCATTCTTTTGGCATATTTCTGTCTATTCTTGTATTTGCATGCCTATCTTAATTGTTGAAATAAATTTGTATTTAGTAGTTCTGATCTAGGATATTTAAAAAAGTAGATTAGGCTTTATACAGCTATTGGGTAATAAATTATTCTCGCATATTTTAATGATAAATATGTTGCATAGCAAGTATCATTTTAAAGCAGTCCTCGTGTTAAAGAAGTACATTAATAAAACTTGTCCTAATACATATCACTGTTGTATTGTCTTAAGATTTTTTTAATGAAAGCTCTCTTGTAAAAATAATACTATTCATTCTGTGCCGTGTTGACCTTATTTTAGGATAGGCTGAAGAAAACCCTTCAATAGGAGAATGTGGAATGCTTACAATATGAGTGTTTTCAAATTTCGAGATAATAGGTATTTTCTAGGTAACCGTGCTACATCTTATACAGCGTATTACATGCGAATTTGTCCGTATGTTTTGACTCCCATCGCACAAAATTGGAATAGTTCGCTCGAATCGATGTATGACACTTTTAGGCTATTGTTGTTTTTTTTTTAAAACTACTCTACCAATTTTGATAACATTGAAATGGTGGTCCTATTTCAATGTTGATTGTCCCTTTGACATGAATTACCAAACAAAATAATCAGCAAAGTACGAGCAGGACACGCGCACGAAGGGCTCCGTACTGTATGGGAGCCCTTAAATATTTATTTTATTTTAATATAAATATTTATTATTGAATTGAAAATACAACTATTCTGTGAATATTTCAAGCATCTACCTGTTACCATTATTAATATTGAGTGAAAAACGGTAAAAAATACTCCCATACAAAAAATTCAGGTTTTTTGTATGGGAGCCTCCGTAAATATAAATGTTATTCTGTTTTTAGTATTTGTTATAGCGGCAACAGAAATACATCATCTGTGAAAATTTCAGCTTTTTAGCTATAACGGTTCATGAGATACAGCCTGGAGACAGACGGACAGTGGAGTTCACAGATGATGTATTTCTGTTGCCGCTATTACAACAAATACTAAAAATAGAATAAAATAAATAATTAAGGGGGGCTCCTATACAACAAACCTGATTTTTTAGACGTTTTTCGCTCTATATTAATAATGGTACCAGGTAGATGCTTGAAATTTTCACAGAATATTTAGTTTTATATTCCCTTCAATAATAAATAATAACATTAAAATAAAATAAATATTTAAGGGGGGCTCCCGTACAGTACGGAACCCTCCGTGCGCGAGTCCGACTCGTACTTGGCCGATTATTATTATACAGCTATCTCAGCTTAGAATTTGGAATGTGTTCAAAAACTTAATTAATTCAAGACCGGCTAACTGCCCAACTGGTTCAAATCGAAAATAAAAATAAAAAACAAATCCAGTTTGTTTCGCAAAAAAGCTATTTTGGAAAATGGTTTTGACATTTGAAATCTCTTGTGCTCCAAATTGTCGTTTCAAGTTTTGTGATACGTTATGACATGGTTTATATAAGACCTAAGTTGGTGCAAGGTTTGAGTAAATAAGTTGTCAAGTGCGTATCGAGGCACGCGTGTGATAGGCTTCCGTAGATGGTGACGATTAGATGGTTAACTGCTACAAAAACATAACAAGCTAAGAAATATGTTTGTGAGATTAATGACCTGATGAAAGCTGTGAAAGCAGGAAGACTGTTCCATTCCATTTCGCTAGAATTTTTACAATATTGTTGATTTTTCAAAAACGGCTCAGCCGATTTCTGAAAAATTAAAATGGGACCACCTCGGGAGAATACCCTTTCGAACTAAAAAGAGTTTTCTGATTCGGTTCACAGTTGGCGGAATTATCGATGAACATACAGTAAAAAAAATACTTACAGACGAATATAGAACCTCCTCCTTTTTGGAAGTCGGTTAAAAACTATAAAACATGAGGTAGATAGATACTTTCGCAGACTTATCAACTCAGTATTTTTACCCAATATTCGCCGCGACTCACAGCTTAAGTTAACAAGGTGTATTGCGCATGTCTTGAAATCTTAGACAACGCTAGTCGTAAACCTAAGCAATAAATTGTCAAACACGAGCCGTCTTACCACAAAAGTTTTACGCACGGCTTAGACAATGTTTAACAGTACAAATTGCACGGTTAAACAGTGTTGCGTGTTTAAATCTTTTGTGGTAAGGCGGCAAGTCTGATCAAAACAAGCCGCTGCAAAACTGCTAACACTGATCTAGATACTTACTACTTACAGAATAGGATAAAACGGTTGTCGCTGATGTTTACAGAACTCCCGTTTAAAACAAAAAATATTTGGAAAAATCTAACCTAAAAATATTCAATTGTCAAAACGCTAAAATTTAAGGCTAACACGGTAAGGTCGAATTCTTCATTTAGAATCTTGTGCGAGAGAGATAACGAAAGGTTGCGTGCACGAGTAATAACAGAGTAAGTAATAATCATAAACACACTCATTTGTTTTTATGAATGAATTGTTACGTTAACGAGCTGCGAGGCGGTGTCTGCTCGATTAGATCGAAAGGTCGATAGCTTGAGCATGAGCATTGTGACGTCATCGCTTTGGAATCGACGACATTTTTTATTTGGAAGGGTGGATTTCGCTGCCTGTACAGAATTTATACTACGTTCAGTTCTAGATAGTCCGGTCAATGACGAAAGCTTTTCTCACCTTTAGAAAATTGAGGCACACAATTGATTTTTCCACGATGTTTGTAAGTTTTGCCTTATCCTCTGGTATCATAAGGCAATATTCAATGGTAGGTACCATTCCGTAGCCAAATGCACGCTGCAGCTGCAGACTGGTGTAATCGGGCAACACGTAGACAGGCACTACGTTGCTAGCTACGAAATCTACCTAATTCATATAAACAAATAAAAAACAGTAGTGTCGCGGCAATACTGTATTCTGCTACGTCTGCTGATGTGCTCATCTACGAAATTTTACTTTTAAATCATTATTTTCGCCAAAAATTGGCACGACCGTTTTTAACTGTGTACAGAATTCGAATAGTTCGCACAAATCGATGTGTCATCTATGTAGTATTTTTACATTATTGTTGGTATTTCAAAAACGGCTCAGTCCACTTCGATAAAATTTGAATGGGACTACCTCTGAATTATATACCAAAAAAAAATATTAAATCGGTTCACAATTGGCGAAAATATCGACGAACATATACACAAAAACACACACACTAATATATAACTTCAATATTTTAAAAGAAATTCTTTAAAAAAATTGTTCAGCGGCGTACCTACTTACTTATCCAGTATTAACTCGTGTCTTTGAGAAAAACTTCAATTACAACTTGAATCAAATATTGTTACTATAAGCAAAGATTTCGCCCAGAAAAGTGAGTACTGAGTAATAGGATAAACAGTGTTTTGAAACTAATCCAACTATCGAGATGGCGATTCTATCAGTTTGGCAAACATGTGTCGTCACGTGTGCGAACTGTTTTTCTCTCACGTGCTTCAACACGCCTCTGAGTCCTCTGACTCTGTTTACAGTATTTCATCTGCGATTCAAGAGTATCCTTCATACAGGCATAAAATATTTCATATCGTAAAATAGTGCGAATACTTACATATATATTATTAGTATAGTTTGGCTAGGTGTTTGGTGATCACCAAAGTTAAGCAACGTTCGGCACGGTTAGTCTTCGGATGGGTGACCGAGGGTCGCATTTACAACTAAGCGCTACTGTGGCTCGGATGACACGTTGAATTGTAGGCTTTTGTTGTATTAACCGTTTAGCCATGTCAGAGGCCTTCAGGCGGCTTAAAAACTGATACCAGGGCTAGCCACCCAGCCTATACGAACAACGATAATTACAGACCATTATTTTTCAGCTTCGCACGGTTTGGTCGTATAAGGAACTTGTATGGAGCATTCGCCATTTCCATAGACAATATAGAGTATTTTTATACAATCTGTCAAAGTTCCGTATACTTTCCCAGTCGTTCGAACTTGAAAAAATAGTGAACAGGTATCTTCTAGGTCTACGAACTCCATCTTCGGCTACGACTTCGCTTTCCATCAGGCGAGTTGGTAGCCAAATGTAGCCCTATTCTACGTAAAAAATAAAATTAAAATAAGGCCCCAGTTGTTTATCACGTCAGCACACTTCTCTATCACGCCACGTCCTTAAATTTCCTATCTATGTTACTAGGCAGAAAAAATACAAATGGCACAAAGCTTTCCATTATAAGAGGTTACAAGTTATACTAAAATGAGGTGTTCAACCTACCTTAATGTTTTGGACAAAGCGAGGTCAGTGACACAGTTGCAATAAGAAGTAACTGTACGTTTGTCTGTTAATGACTGACGCATGCTAAACCTACATTAGCGATGATGAATACAAAGTTATTGTTGTCGTTTTTAATCTGTTGTGTCCTACTGCTGGGCTGAAAGCTCCAAAAGATCCATACAAAAACAATAAGCTGTTGTCTACCTCGAAATATTATCCGATTTGAGTGATTTTTATTTTCATTTAATTAGCACTTCAATCGCTAGAATTAAACCTCTTAGTTTTTACAGTGTATAAATTACGCTAAAACTTGACTGAAAAGTATACAATATACCTTAACATCCACGGTGAAAACATATTATAAGAGTGAAAATGGCGAGGTCAGTGACATGCACAGAGCTATGGTGACATGGTTACTTTGCAATAACATAATTGTTCATTCGTCTGCTAAGTTTTGATGTCTTAGAAGTTGAGATATTAAAATGATGTGCGTACCCAGCTTAATGTTTTTACAATGGATAGGTCAGTGACACGTCTGCAATAAGACATAACTGTGCAGTTTCCCACATTTGTCTGGTAATTATTGTGACGCTTACTAAAACTAGATTAGCTGTAAGCGTTTCAGAACACTATACAAACTCGATAAAATTTTAGTGAAAAGAAATAAATGTTATTGTTTTTTTTTCTTTTTTGTGCTCTCTTTGTTCATCTGCAATTCAATGTCTAGGTCAGTGATATACTAGTGACATGGTTACTTATAAGAGTTATTTATAATAAGAGCTTTTGAGCAAAGCTTTATCAGCCCGGCTAGCACGGCAAAGGGAGAAAACCATTTTATCCACTTTTAATGTCAGTTGTCATTGTCAATCTATACTTTATTTCCTCTTCAAGGGGATATAATGGTGGAAAGACAATTTGTCCCTTTGACATGCTTCCCGTGACAAAATAAACTTGAGTTCCTACGTTCTAACCTCAGTGATGAGGCCTTTGCTACTGCGGCGTTGATACTGCGTAGCTTAGTTAACATGAAATCGCTCTATCAGAACTGTTCATTTGTCTGGTAATGATTGTGACGCATGCCAAAACTACATTAGCGCTAACGGTAGCCTGTATTGGAACGTAGATAGGGTTCATAGATCCCACCATACACTAGAAGAGTCCATTTGGCATAATAGTGAATGAAGACCCATTTGTTTCCAGATTATCTCGCTTTTACTCGAGATTGTAAATTATAATTAGACACGTACCTACTCGTAGCACCTACTAATTATGTATAGATAGTCTTATTACTTATCCTAATAGTCTTTTTACATAAAATAAAAAGACATTACGTATCCACTTCCGAAATATGGTTGAAATCGTTATTTAAATAAAAACAGTAGATCTTTCGGAAACATTCTTTGTTTCATTGATGAGTGATGTTTCTTGCTGTTGCGTAGAATTTACAAACATGTTTATATTCTTCACACACGTATCTTTTCTTGTGACTCATTGCTTTTATCTCCGTTACTTACTACAATTTTAAACATCAAATTTACCTCTATATTCGACTTGAATTGCAAACGGCGTTTTAAGATTTAAAGTTATGTGAACCTATCGTGTGTGTTGCAAATATAACAAAATAATCCTTATTATTCTGAATTTCTTACTAGTTCGTTGCACCGAGAATGGCACTTTAGTGCATTTGTAGAGCTTCGGTAAGCAGAGAATTCATTGCTCTTTGTTTACTTTACTTTATTTCTATTCTATCTACTTTATTTTATTTTCTACATTGATAAAGAAATATGAAACCGATCGAGCTATGTATGCTTCTTAACTGTTTTTTACCCGATTGGTCAAAAGAAGTGGCGTTTTTTGGAGTCGTTTGTAAAACAATTCACACCAATTACGTTTTGTGTCTATAGCCTCCATAAAAAATAAACAATTATTATCTTAGACGATTCCATTTGAGACTAGTTCTCCACCTCTTAAATACCTACGGATTGAATAAAATTATTTAAATCCCATTTTGCAAATGTTTCTCATTTTCCCAAGACTCCACTAAAACGAAGTTAATAACTTATATTGGCATTATTATAATTATACGTCTATTCTATCAATTTGTTATTTCCTAATCTACTCACAAGCGAGCAGCGTTAAGAGTATCTAGTATGATTAGCATATGAAGTGTTTCTTTGAGGAATAAATTACTCGTTTTTACTGGTTACTGGAATGCAAATCCAAGAAACAAAGACCTCCTCGGGTTTTAATTGTTTAAACTAGGTCATGTGAAACGTTATACGTAAATGTATGTACGTAGTTGCGTAGGTTATGTAAAGTGCTTTACATAAGCTTGCTCTATAATTATCATCTTGTGTTTCGTTGGAACAGTCTTAGACCTAACAAATCATATACATATTTTACATAGATTTATAAACTACTTACGTTGAGTCTCTTATGTGACCAAGGAACCCTTAAACTAACCTGGCATGCATCCTTATCTGTATAAAGTTGTCCACTCAATGACTATAATGACAACATAATAGCTTTTTGGAATTCTGTCTGTAATATCGGACTTTTTATTATGTTAATTGTACAATCGGCCATAAGGTCTACTACGTTAGGATTTAGATTAGGTAGGCTTGCGCTACCGATTTCCAAAATAATCTGTCGAGGTAGTGGCTATTGTATTGTACTGGCTATTATATATGTTTTTGTATATTTGTTGATATATGTCAGGTAATGATTCCCATTGTCGACAGGAAGGCGACGCGGCAAGTGGTGGACGCGTGGCTGGTTTCGCACGCCACACCGCCGAGTGCCGAGCTCGCGTCTCCATCCCGGGCGGGCTCTGGCTCCGGGGCTACTACACCTGTCAGGTATTGAATCTTAAATGCATTAGGAAAGCGATGCGCTATAAATCATGGTTGGCTCTCGGTAGCGCGTGGCATCTGGAATACTGCTCTCAGACGCCACAACAACAAGTGCGGACCTTTCGAACTAGCTTCAACTCCAGTGCTGCTACACCTTTCGGGTATTGTATCTCATTGGCGATACGAAGGCAATGTGGCGCTTGGCTGTGTGGCGTCTAGGATACTGATCTCAGGCGCCACAGCGCCGAGCGGTGAGCTTGCGTTTGCTTCCCGGGCGGGCTCTGATCCCTAGACAAACAGGTACATCTGTTACTTCTGTTAGGCATCAAATCGCTTCGGTGATGTTTAGAAGACGTTGCAAATGGTGAACGGTGCTCGGCGAAACCACTGAGACCAGTATCCCAGGTGCCACACCGCTGACCGCCGAGCTCTCTGTGTAAGCCACGTAGCCGAGTATCCAGCTCGCGTCATGGTTCCGGGTTAGCTTTGGCTATTTACATCACAATCTACTTCTTAAATACATTATAAAAAATAATTAATTCAAGAAGTTGACTAATCATTATTTATTCAGCTTATAAAAGGCCTCGATAACCAAATCTACGATAAGGATGATTGATTCTACTTAATTAAATGATGAGAGTGATTGATGATTCGGATCCAAAATTAATGTCAATAATTGATTTGATTTACTTAAGAGATAAATAAATTGAAATTGAAAAGAGTCGAATAGAATGAAAAGTAAAGTTACTTACCTATTCTGCCTATTCAGACCGTATGTAACTTCCTTTCTTGTTCAATCAGCTTCGATGAGCTGGAGTTAGGGTCTCAAAGCATAATCCACAAACTTTCTTCTTTTCCGCTAAACAAACATTGCGCTTATGTTTGTCCAATAATGTCGAATTAATTAACAAGAAGGGTTCGTTGTATTACCCTTTCCAAATAGACTATTAGTGGCGCGTGCTGGCTGCTGGGACAGCATCCGAATATGTTTGTTTAGGCCACGAAACAAGCTCGCCAAGCAAACTGGCTTGTGTACTCTTCAAACTTTGGGATATTTAACGGACATTGATTGCAAATATGTATTGGATTTGGAGGATATGATTTCGTATGTTTCATTGAGTAAAACTTTTCATATGTATGCTTTTGTTTCCGTTGAAATAAAATAAATCAATCACAAATAAACACCAACATGAAATGTCAGAAAAACGGCCAAGTCGATGTATATAAATCAATCCATAATTATTGAATCATTAGAACGGCTGAACGTATGCGTAAATGGCCACGGGGCTGAGTTGAAGCTGGAGCGAGCATTGAAAGATTGCCTGTGCGAGCGGGAGGTTATACCATGCGATCCTCTGCGATATTAGCAATGATTCTAACGTTCCAAAAATTGGGTTCTTGCCAATCAGAAAAATGAATGCCGAATTAAAATCATTTCTAACGTTTGCAGAGGAACGCATGATATAATCTCTCGTTCCCACAAGCATAGATTTTCAGTGTTCACTCTTACTCGGTCTTGTGACGATTTATGTTTAGCCGAGAGCCCCTAAATGACTATCACCCTAGTACGAGCTTTCACTTTGTTTTACGTCTTTACAATATAGTTCTGTGGAGAATTCCTTGCCTTTATTTAGATAATATTTTCAAATGTAATTCCCTTGTCTTGCGCGAGCACTAAAAGCATTGTTGTTGGCAATTTTAGAACTCTAAACTGCATAAAGCGCTAAGTCGCTTTTAAAGCTTGCAGAGGTCATAAATCCAGCTCACTTCCAGCGCGGAAGCAGTTTGTTTTAAAGCTATCATCAATCTTTTGTCATCTTGTAGCGAGGGCATACATCAGGGGGTAATGCAGTAAAGCGCTTTAGCCTCTATGGG
The DNA here is from genome assembly GCA_964007245.1 of Hypomecis atomaria. NCBI lineage: Eukaryota > Metazoa > Arthropoda > Insecta > Lepidoptera > Geometridae > Hypomecis > Hypomecis atomaria. The sequence continues at coordinate 8,563,154 of OZ023299.1, forward strand.
TAGAATCAGAGCAAATATCAATATAGGTGGCGTCAACTGAATTTCCGCGCGTTATGATTACAAGCCGTGGTGGTCTAGTGGTAGTGACACCCGCCTTACAATCACGAGGTCGTGGGTTCAAATCCCGGTCCCTTACCAATGAGTTCTTTGGAATTTATTTACGGAATTACATACCACTGGCTTTTCGGCGGAGGAAAACATCTTGAGCCAACCTGCATACGCCCGTAGAAGAAATTCTATGGCGTATGTGAATCCACCAACCAGAACGGTCCTGCGTGGTGAACATTGCCCAATCACCCTTCGTCACACCTACGTCCTGCAGTGGACCATGTGTTATAAAGCTGGTACAGTATAGTACAAAAATAATTCAGATCTCATTGATATAGCTTTTCATAAAGCGTGAGTAAGCGTGAAGTTAGTCTTTGTTTGTCTATATTTTATGGGCAGAAAAGATTAGTACAGCAAAATATTAGCCATTAAAATAATTTGGAGGGATTACCCAATTTAAATTAATTAACGCCCAATATTTTCCACTCTACAAATATTCCTTCCACAATTCAAAGAGCTTTATGCTTTGACCTAATTATACTCGTAATTAGGAAATTTTCACTAAGAAAATCTATAAAGGCAGTACTTACTACTTAACCTAAATACTCGAGCAAATTTCACTTGTTTTAGTGCGAAGAGTGAGAACTGGCTCTTTAATTAAACATTTTCCTAAGAGACTGCCTTTATTCCGGGGTAACTTTGTAATTACCCGCTGCCCTGTAAAGTAGGCTGTAAACACTGGAAACTTTACAGCGGTTGGTTCTGATTACTATGTATTTTTGTCGTGAACGCAAACATTTTTGGGTGATATCAAGCGGTGGAGTAAAGTGAGTGTAATGAAATGATGTTACCTTTCACAGTATCTTTTGTAGAAGCTGTATTGGTTGAACGCTATCTGATACGTCTTTTTACTTATTAGTTATTATGAACAATATTTACGAAATTGATTTTGAAACTAGGGAAAAGATCAGGTTCTCCGTATATTTAATCGGATGATTTCAGACAGATCTTGCATGCAATAACATCCTATAGCTACTCGCAGAGTATTTAAAATGTTCAATAAATCATCCCGTACAATCAGCTGACGTCTTCTTCAAACCAAGCTTCTGGCTTCTGAACTGTTCTAGAGCCAGATACAGTTCAGACATTACGTACAATCAAGTAACTTGCCTTGCATTTGACTGCCTCAGTGGCTCAGTGGTTACGGACCCTGCCTTCTGGGCCAAAGAAGCGTGGATTCGATTGCCACCATTTATTCGTTGAACATAATCCTATGTTATTACCGTGACATAGGTGTTTGCTCTGTCTTGAGTTATTTTATAAGTAGGTGTGTTTATAAAAATATTTATGAGTATGTCTCTGGCAGCCATATCACAAAGCTTAGCTTAGATTGGGGTCGTAGGTAAGATGTCCCCTAATATTTATTTGACACTCATCGTCGGTTCTCAAGAAGATCTCAGCTAACAAGTTCGGGCGCGGCGGGCTGCTCACCTAGTACTGATTCCTCCGCAAAATCAACTAATGTGTACTGTCTCAGCTAACACCCAGTGTCGGTTCTCAGGAAGATCTCAGCGCACGAGTTCGAGCGCGGCGGGCTGCTGAAGCCGCTGGTGACGACGGTCGACGGCACGCCCACCTTCCTCGGCGACCAGCCGCACGCGACGCCCTCGCGGCCGCAGCGGCGGTCGCGGCACGAGCTGCGACAGCTGGACGAGAAGGAACTTATATTTGAGCTAGTGAGTTGATAAACTATAAAATGAATACTCGGCGGAAGAGAGGGATGCGCGGAAAGACATAAAGGAGGCTTTTGTTCAAAATTGGGACACGGCAGACTGAAAAAAAAAACAATACAAGCTTTACGCGGATAAAGCTGGTCTTGTATTTTTTTCATTAGCACTGCGAGATTAACTGACTAGTGTCTGTTATTGACTCCACCGAATCCAGATTGAAACAGGCAAAGTCTACAGAAATTGCCTGAACGTTGCTGTTAGTTTATTTTATTAGAACCATTCCCGGCAAGCGGCGACCTGTGAAGATTTTAATTAGTTCGAGTCACCAGGTTTTTCGTTAACGGTTAAGCTATTTGAGCATCCAGTGTTGAGTTATTTTTTTAGTATATTGCTTGGATAAAATCGCTGTTAAATACTCGGCTGGTCTTCCTGGTTTGGACAAGATTGCATTGTGATAGAGTATATACCTACCCTGCAGTGGGATAGAGAAGACTTCGGATGTTGATGATAATAATAATAATATTCAAATTCGTTGAGAATATAATATTACACCTATTTCACTTTGCATGAAATATCGCAAAACTAACTCTATTCGTTCGAATTGAAATCGTCTTCGATTCTCTGATACCGTGGTTACAAATATGTCACCTTCTCGTATTTTCTGAATGTTCAATGTCCTTAGATATTAGTCTCCGAAGAAGGCGACAGAAATTTTATCGTCAATTTACGTTCTTTGGAGAAATTACACGCTACATTTACGATTTCAGTACCTACGTGGTGCGCACTTTCTATGAATATGCTTAAATCGTTCACTGGTTATGCGTGAATCTGGAAAGATTTTTTCAAGGTAGATGCAAGGTCGAATGTGATTTGCCTACTTCTTGTAATATTTTATTTTTTGGATCTAGGGAACATTTAATTTTATAAATATTGCTTCATTGCACCCGAATAAAACTTTCCAAATTGAAGTAGGCTAAGAAAGTTGTTACCGTGCTACATCTACCTTGCTGTCCGACGCCCAGTGCTAGTTGATCCCAGGTGGTGGATGGCGATGTGTCTGGTGTTCGACACATCGTCATTCTGGTGGGAGCGCAAGCTCCGTGGTGGGGCCCAAGTTGGGCCAGCGCTGTCGGGTGCCGCGGAGGAGTGCGGAAGCGTGCCCGTAGCCCCGACACCAGGCGCAGTGGTGAAACACCCAGGGGTTTTGGTGGGTATACTGTCCAGTCGGCGGGACAACATAACCACCCGTCTGCCCTGGAGGCGTGGTGGTATCTATAAAGGATTTCCCCTGGTAAAAAGAGGTACATCTACCTATGCTCCACTCGATTGTACATGAATGGGTTCATGAAAAAATTCAAAGTATGTCAGCTTAAAAATTCTAATCAGACGACAGATGATAGTGAACAATTAAAAATATTTAAAATTACTGAAACTTTAAAAAAGAAGAAGAAAGTTCAGAAAGTCTAAATATTTCAAAATATTTTTGAGTTCAGCTACCACCTCAGAATATTTGTTTTCATGTTCTTAATGTAAACTTTACATGCAGACGGCGCTCGACATTATACATTAAGTTCTAAGCTTAGGGCTTTCTCGTTTAATTAAGTTTTTTTTCTAATGAGCAACAAAATAATCTAACTGCGTTACGTCTTAAAAGGACTCTGTTGTAAATTGATTTATGTCCTTGAATTTCCTTCCCCGCCGCAGTAATTTATTTAAGAGAGTAAAAATATTTTTCTCCGACTTTAACGTTTCATTAAATGAGAAAAGTCTTGTAAATGAGATCGCTCTCCAGATATTATTCTTTGAAATGAAACATTTGTTAGGCGGTCATATCAGAGACTTAATTATCTGTTACGTTTTTAATTGCTCTTCTGTTGCCATGTACTTTGATACGACTTTGATATTCGAGGCATTATGTCCGAATTTAACATTCGTAGCATTGTGTTTGATGTATTTTCATGAGCATACCATTGTCTTTCCATTATTATGGAATTTGTGGTGTTATGTTTTTATGGATTACATATTCATGACTTTATTCTTTGATTTACGTAGCAATTACCTTTCCATATCTTTAACTATCCATATTTTAGTAGCATTGTCTTGATTTGATTTTGCTATTAGCGTCACTGTTTTCCATGTCTTCATCTTCCCGGGAATATTCGAAGCTTTATTTAAAATAATATGTTTTTACGGCGTCTATTTAGTGGTATCAATGCCATTGCTCTGTCAATTAAAACACTATATTTTTTTGCTTTTCGTGTGTGAATATGTCAACTATTTTTAGTCTCCAAATAGCTCAGTTAGAAAATAGAACGATTGATTGATTGCCCTCGAATCAAAATTGAATTCTATTCGAATGCTTAACTTTGCTTTAACTAAATATATTTGTATCTATAAATATTTGTGCAGTTTTTATTAAAAAGTGAACAATTATTTTCCCATGTCTATTAAACGATGTAGAAAACACTCTTTCTCTGTGTTCCTATTAAATTGTTACAATAATTTAAAACAATACTTTGCTCTCACGTTCACATAGTAACCATCTAATTCTTCACAACCTCAATCGCTCTGACAGAAATCATGATTTTCAACTTGTGAAAGATAATACATAATTAAACATTATTATACACTAATTAAATAAATAAACTGACGTTATTAGGTCATGATTACACTTGATATGCAGATCTGAGGCGCCAGGAACGATCAGTCATACGTTGATAGTGATATTGTGGTCAGACGATCAAATTCCCTTCTGAGTACAGATGCAACCGCTTCACCTTTGCCTTTGTTATTTTACCTACTGGTAGCTTTCATAACATTTACGTACTCATACTTTTTTGTTAATAACAATTAGTTATAGGTCAATTACAATATTTCACTTTCAATTTTAAACATAAAAATTCACTCAATAATTTAAACTGCTTAGGAATGTTTAAAATTAATAACTTATCTCAATTACACGTTATTCGATCATAAAGAAAGAAAAAAGAAGTCAAATCATTACAATAATTACATAGCTCAATTTAAAAACAATTCTGTACGTACTTTGTAAGCGTAAGGTAACCATAGCAAAATATACGTAAATTGGATTGTGAAATTCAAAGGGGCACGCTGAATGCAAGCCGTTTTTAATCTGGGTGCACGGCAGTGCACCCAAACAAGTCGAGCACAGCCGTTAGCATACTTTTTCCGAAGCCATTCAGGCCATTTTCAACCCCCTGTAACTTTGGTCTGGATAAAGCAAGACGTCTGATTTTTTTACTATCAAGAGAACGTCATATAACAAAGAATATTTCTAAATTCCATCAAAATCGAACAAGTCATTTAAGAATTATTGCTAGTCAAAGTTCTTTGATTTTGTCACTGACATACTCATACACTCACTCACTCAACGATCATCATAATTCTAAGGTACTTGTAGCAGACCAAGCTTATAATTTTGATGACCGTTAACATTTAGCCTAAATAGCAAGGAAAAAATCAAACATACAATAATTTTGGTCTAGTTTTCCTATTTCAGTATCTACACAAATAAGTAGAATGAATAAACCGACTTGTGCTTACATTTTGATCTCACTACTTTTTACTGAACAATTGTTGCTCGACTTGTTGTAATTTTTACATGCCATGTTTTTGTTGGGATATGTCTTACTAGAAACCATGGATTTCCATGGGACTTTTATTTTCATATAGATACCTTTGTTTATGACTGGTTCCTACCGCTGATGTAATGATAGCGATTATGAAAATTGGAATCTATCTACATTTGCTATAGAATGCGTGATGAAGGATTAGTAGTTTATGCAACTGTCATATAATGAAGGGTATTAAAACACGAGTGATAGTAACGAGTGTTTTAATACCCGTGTTATATGCAGTTATCTTCACTAATAAAAAAAAAAAAAAAAACATATTGCGAAACATTAAATTCACGCGTACGTGTATTGTCACAGTGAACTTGGCGCCATTAAAATCTAACCAATGAGAGCGCAGCTGCGCGCGCAGGACCAATCAGGAGCGAGCGCGCGATGTTATAATGAGATTTTACGATATCGATGTGGATATTATAACATCATGTGAAATTGCTTAAATTGAGTGTTTTGTTGTCTGCGCTATAACAGTAGTCATTATAAGTCAAGTATTGGAAACATAAGTAGAATGTTACAACATTAGTGTAGATAAAATATAGTTAAAACACTGTAATAAAGACCGCTAGCCTCATTGATTTAATTGAACGCCATAAATGAACCAATATTAATTAACTTCACCAAAGAAATGTTGCCTCGTCAAAAGTAAACAGGATGTTTTGATAATGTAATGTTTCGGTTCCGGTAAAATGTGATAAAAAATATTTCTGACCAGAATCGGGCCATGTAAACGGAGACGAAAACATTTTTGTACAATGTATTTTTGTTTAAAAAAATCTTAATGCAATGTCGTCATCATTTTGTCCTTATCCCGGTTATCGGAATAGTACGTTTCTTTTATCCATTCGCTCTATAACTCGTATGTATACTAAGCGCCACACAAATCGGCGGATGAGAAGTTAGCCGCAGAATAATACTTCGCCGTGATTCGCTAATTAGTGCGCTTGTGTGCACAATGCACAGGGAGCGCGCGGGAGGCATGAGATTGGCGGGCGGGTGTGCCCCGGCGTCTCGTCTCTCCGGCTCCCGCGCATACCTATATTTCTGCTTTTGCGCAGCGTTCTGTGCATAACTTCCCATCCGCCGATTTGTGTGGTGCTTAATATATCATACATAATTAGGTATGTCACCTAAATATGAACTATATCTCACATATAATATTATTATATTTTTCACACGTTTCATCCACAGTATCTTTGGTCTTCCCCTCCCAGCGCTACTGCATAGCATACTATCGCTACGTGTTACCATCATAGTCACAGTTCTATTAGTGTCCAAAATTAGTGTAATTATGCTAAAAAGTTTTATGTCGATTTTTATCTCTAAAACCTTAAAATTTCACCCGCGCTTAACTTAACGTTTAACCTTGGGCTATTTTCGATATTGTAACAGCCTTGGGGGAGCTTTTGGCGACAGAGCCTTATTTTTTGTCCAACACGACCTCTGATGGATGAAATAGAAGGTACTGTCGTCTTATTTACTTAGATTACTCAACTTTTACTATCCTTTTAACCCTGAGACGATGTCTGCTGCTCTATTTTTATTCTAACTGCTCAGTACTAAACCAGATTCTCTTAGAATATTTGATTAATTTTTCTTACGTAGTTTTTAGCTGAGTACCTTAATAAACTTTTCAGCTGGCTGCTTAATAGTCATCATCATCATCATAACTTAAGAGCAAGGCTCTTGTCGGTCCACGTCCTGCGGGCTTCTGCTAGTGTTTTCACTTCCCTGTACGACATGACATCTACCTTTTCTTTAATTTGGTCTAGAAATGCTCTTCATGGTTTTCATTAGATTGTCATCTCGTACAAGGTAAACATCTTTCCTCTTAAAAATAGTGTAGGTTCTTAATTCGTCTATGTTTAAATTGCACTTTGTAGGTATGTCTGTTACGTGACTGAATTTATATCTCCACTATTCGTGATATTTAGGTTATTTCTCTACGATGTAGAGCTATTCGCTAAATGATTTCGTAAGTTTCATTAACTCGGCAACGCAGTGGTCGAATCAAACTGTTTGGCGGCTCTGAATTTGGTTACAACCTTCACAAAACCCAATCCAATCTCAATGCGTAGCTGTTATGTGAGATCCAGTCAGGATTGGGCTTTGCGCAGCTTGTAGCCGCCAAGAAGTTTGACTCGGCCTATACCAGTGATAAAAACGTGAAAGGCCGCGTTATTAAAAAAAATAAAAACCGGCCAAGTGCGAGTCGGACTCGCGCACCGAGGGTTCCGTACAAACCTGCAAGGTTTACAAAGTTCGTTCATTACGACAAAAAAGTAATAAGTTTATATTTATTAAAAAATATATATTTTGTAATGTAACTAAAAATTTAAGGTTTTCGGAATTTTTCCTTTATGTGTGCTATAAAACGTTGCTTCATGCCAAATTTCAAGATTCTAGGTCGACTGGAAGTACCCTTTAGGTTTTGATTCCCTTGCGAGTACTTGCGAGTTTCAAAATTTGCGGCATAAACGGCTGTATCTTTTGATTGCGTTGGCTTAGAAGTTTGATTTTTTCACAGCTCCAAGGGACAGTAGACCTGAGTAATTGATATAAATTTCAGCTTCATACCTCCACGCGTTCCTGAGAAAAAGGGTCTTGACAGACGGACAGACGGACAACAAAGTGATCCTATAAGGGTTCCGTTTTTTCCTTTTGAGGTACGGAACCCTAAAAAGATATAAAACAGCTTAAACTCAACATAAATAAGGTTTATTACACAATAACTCGCTGTACATAAGTGGTGGCGAACATCCCCGAACCTCGTGTGTATTACCAGAGTCGAGGACAAACAAATAAAGACTGTCCTTTATATTGTTACAAATGGTCGCGGTCCGCCGGGGTACGGTCGCACACGTCGACCGTACCCCGGCGATATAGTGCACGACGAGGGTGCCATGTCAACTTCTATGTTAAGGCCCCCATTCACCATCAGGCCGAATGGGTGACATCCATTCGATGTTACGTGTTTGCGACTTTGTCGTTAGAAATGGCGACTTTTCATTGGTATAGCGAGCGCTTAAAGCGTCAAAAATAGTTAAACAACTTGTCTGATTGCCATCAAACTAAATAATCTGTGGATTTATCTTTATGTACACAGTATTTCTGGCTACCTATATCTTCAAGCAATGTTTCTGTAAAAATTAAGTCTAAACTTAAATACACTAAATTGGCAACATTCGCCACATTCATTTGGGTTGTCATCCATTTGGACTGATGGTGAATGGGGCCTACAAGACACATAGCTGCTAGTTTTCCCCGTAAAACCGGCGCCACACATTGAACGATGATTTGAGTCCAAGCTAGGCTTCGAATTGAATGGCCGATAAATGCCGGTTTGAGACCAAGAGCTAAGCTAGGTTGGTTTAGTTTAGCTTGCATAGTTGACGCAGTTTTCCATAGATCGTGCATAGCTCGCAATCTGCACAGATCTATGGAAAACTGTTTCAGCTATGCGAGCTAACCCCGAACTAACTTAGCTTAGCACTTGGTCTCCAACTCCCTTAAGAGTCAGTTATTATTATTCGGTTTGCGTCCAATATCAGTCCAAGATCGACAACCAAGACTACAATTTGTGGCCAACATAGCCAATGTGTGGTCCCGGCATAACAAGCATACTGAGGTTGAAAGACTGGAGATAAACATCGAACATTACCCAAAGTACACGTTAGACATAGAGTTTTCGAATTGCATTACAATTTGTACATTATTTTGGGCATCAGGTTGGGTACAACAGGCCGTTGTATTCGTTTTGGAGATTACCATAATTAAAGTAGGTATACTCCGCGCCACACAAGTTGATGGATGTGAAGTTAGCCACTAGCTAATCAACGAGCGACTTCCACGTCACGTCTCGTCAAGATTGGCTATTACGCAGCTAGTGGCTAACTTCACATCCCTCAACTTATGTGGCGTGGAGTATACCTACCCATAGAATAATAAATTCTATGTACCTACCAATTTTGATAGCGTAAAAATTGCCAATACGTTTAAGTTTAGATCTGGGCTTCATTTATCCTGATAAAATATAAATCAAACCTAGCTGACCCGGTGAACTTCATCTCACCATCTGCCAACTGTCAATGACAACTTTAATATTTTGTATGGGAAAATGAAGTTAATGTTTTAATTATTTTTCTCGCAACTATCATACATTTTCTCACCGCTTAAACCTTCCCTTAACTTCCACAAATATTTCAAGATCAAAATTTGCCAAATCGGTTCAGCCGTTCTCGAGTTTTAGCGAGACTAACAACCACGATACAATTTTAGAAGATGACATGTCCCATCTCGCGAAATCTGTGGAATACAACATAATCTACGAGTACTGTTGTAGGGCTTATAAGACCAATCCTGAGTCAGTCATTTAAAGATAATTTAGGTTATGTAAACGATCAAGTTTTCCGCACACCCACACTTGTTGTTTCTGTTTCAGTGCTGCGATAATGTGTTACTCCACTTTTGTGATAAATGCTTAGAAGCTTTACTCTTGTATTTTGTAGCAATTTCGCTTTCAAGTTTCTTACATCTTAATGTTACTTCTTGTTGGGCTTACAGATATGTAAGTATTGTTGTATGAATTTCCACCATTAGAGCATCATGTCTGCGATCTCAACTATTCCCATTGCTCTAAATAGAGCTGCTTTAGACAAAACTGTTAGTATCCAAAATCGCTTAAACTTCATTGGATCGCTGGTTAAATAGTTTTCAACTTGTATCGAATTGTGCGGTTTGAGTTTCAGGGAAGAGGATCATTTGTTTCTGTTCAATGTCAGGAATGGTACGTTCTCTAATTAATAGAGTTCATCCTTTACTTATTATCTAACTTGTATTTGTTATTTGGAATGATGTTGAGAGTTGGTACTGCCATAATAGCATCACTTTCGGACGTTTAAGAGGAAATTTTGGTACCTACATTTTTGATAAAGTTTACGTACCGGGAGAAATCAGAAATCTCTTTTTCGCCCTTTAAATTGTAACAAAATGTTATGTTAGTGGTGTCAATCGCTTGAGTAAGAAATATTGCACGCTCATACGTCTATTTTTTTCAGAAAAGTTTTTTAGTTTATATTGGATTGTTTTTGCGTAAAAATATGAGTTTTTAGTGGCTTATAACTTTAAGGTCATTTTAAAACTGTATAAACTAAGACGTGTAATCCTAGCGATTGAAGTGCTGATTTACATGAGAAAAAAAATAACTCATCTATAATATTTAGAGGTAGAAAACAGCTTATTGTTTTTGTATGGTCAAGTTGGCGCCTCACGATTGCCTTAAGTAAGCCTTTTTTTATTAATAGATAAAATTTGGTTTATCCCTGGACACGTAAAATATATGAAAAAAAATTCAAAATAAGTCTTCCACCTTCTTTTTTTGCCAGTTTTAGTCCATTTACTGACATTTTAATTATAACTTAAGAGTTTACAAACTTAAAATAATAGACCAACATCTGCTTTCGTTCGCAGCGGACTGGCTCACAAGAGTTGCAAAAACTAATTATACTGTTCTCTGACCTTTACAGATAAAAGATGAGAGCCGTATATTGTTCTACTTTCGACTACGCTCCAAATGAGGCGTGCCGTAATGTACAATTACCATTAGCATATTGAAAAGTCTAGAGCTAAAGATTTTCCCAGATAACTTAAGATATTCCTGTCCTCATAACTGGTACAAGTTATATGAAACTAAACGCGATCTTTTTCTTGCCTCTCTAGGTATTATTTTTTTCATGAAAAAGCTTCCAGATCACGTCTAGCGCATTTACTAAAAAGGCCTATTTGAGGCAGATGTTCTTTAATATGGCTTACTTAGACATTCTTTGTGTTTGCTGACAATGTAGCGAATGTAGGTATTGTTGTATTACGCTCATAAATCAAGACCTATTGTGTGTAAAATTACGTTGTTAGGTCTCTGTGTCTAATAGGTAAGATCTATTTTTTATTTTGAGGCTTTCAGTACGAGAAATACATGAAGCGGCTCAACTAAACAAAGTCAAACACTAGCCTATACATATTTCATTATTCAAAATGAAACTTAATACAGGGCTAGCGACCAGCGCCGGCTTCGCACAGGTGTATTATATAAACCTTATCAAAATCCGTTGCGGAGTTTTAAAGATATAAGCATACACAGGAACAGACAGCGGGAAGCAACTTTGTTTTAGGTATACTATCTGATGTGAGGTGATTATCTTCTTGCCTAGTACTAAGCCGAAAGGGGGCGATTAAGGCCATCATTATGAACAGTTTTTGCTTTGGGACCAACCAGGAATTCGAGAAAAAAAAACTGCTTGTTAATATTTCCTATCAATTTCGAGTTTCAATTTTGTATGGAACAGCTGATTTCTGTATCGCGATTCCCGGGTTGGCCCCATAGTAAAAGTTGTTCATAATGATGTTCTGAATCACCTCCTTTCGACTATGTGCACCAGTTCTAGGTAACCCTGTATTGTGTTAATAAAACAGGGCAGATAACGTCAAAAAGTACTAAAAAAACACAACACAAGAACAAAGTGTAAATGTACTTCGTAATGAATGTAATAACTGTGGATATCAACTTTTTACTATGTAACCGTGAAAAAAACGACCTTGCTCGTTTTCTCTTTAAAAGCTTAATATTCGAAGCATATTTTTCTGAAATTGTTATTATCTTTGTTCTTAAATAAAAAAGCGAAACGGGAAAACGAAAATTTCGCTTGTAATACTCTGAAACTGTTATTACAGGTACGTAGAAAATTTTGATAAAAATATCAAAGCATATGGTTTGTTCGGGAGCTTTGATTTTCGGAATATTCCCTAGCAAATTTATTCTAACTTTTCCCGGCATTTTGTTTACACATTAACATTTGTATGATTTTTTTGCGGTCTTTGCGATCTAACCGTAAAGTTGATAACGGCGGTTCAGTGTACACGCTAAGTTAGTAAAAAATAATGCTTTGCTTTTGTTATGTCTATGTCAAGTATACCAACTTTTTGTCTTTTAGTTAAATTGTGTGCGATTTCCCTAGTATGCTACCGGAACAGCTGTTTTGCGATTTTGGATTGGTCCTATCGTAAAAGTTTTTATAATCATGTCTGAAAGTCCCTACACAATGCAAAACAATGCCTTGTATAGTAGGTATGTACTATATAATATTATTATAGTAGTTTATGCAACTGTCATATAATGAAGGGTATTAAAACACGAGTGTGAGTTTATGAAACGAGCGCAGCGAGTTTCATAATAGTAACGAGTGTTTTAATACCCGTGTTATATGCAGTTGCATACACTACTTTATCTTCACTAATAAAAATAAAAATTAAACATATTGCGAAACATTAAATTCACGCGTACGTGTATTGTCACAGTGAACTTGGCGCCATTAAAATCTAACCAATGCGAGCGCAGCTGCGCGCGCAGGGCCAATCAGGAGCGAGCGCGCGATGTTATAATGAGATTTTACGATATAATAAAATAATAATAAATAATAAACATTAGGGGACATCTTACACACGGTCTCTGACCCCAAACTAAGCATAGCTTGTGATATGGCTGCCAGAGACTGATATACTACATATACATATTTTAAATACATACTTATATAGATAGTACATAAATAACACCCAGACACAGAGCAAACACCTATGTTCATCACACAAATGTTTACCCTGGGTGGGGATCGAACCCACGCCTCTTTGACCCAGAAGTCAGGGTTACTAACCACTGAGCCACCGAGGCAGTCAAGTCATATCGATGTGGATATTATAACATCATGTGAAATTGCTTAAATTGAGTGTTTTGTTGTCTGCGCTATAACAGTAGTCATTATAAGTCAAGTATTGGAAACATAAGTAGAATGTTACAACATTAGTGTAGATAAAGATTATTATACTATCAAAACCATAAAGTTTTAGAACGTATTATACAACACGGACCTTAATAAGTTTTATGGATTATATTGCAGTACTAAGCAATATTTTAAATGGCTAAAATATCAATTACAATAAAAGTTTAGTATCGTTAAATAACTCCCTATAAAGATATTTACCTGATGAAGAATATAACGTGTACCAGTACTCTACATAATTATATCTTCATGATTTCTACGATTGAAGACATGATTCCATAATGTTTCCTTAATAATTAATTTGAACGTTCGTGCGTTCATAAACATCAACAATATTATAGGTACATACATCAACAAATCAATACGTTATTATCGTAATATAACGTAAGAATTTAGAACATAGTTCTATTCGTAGAATGATGAGGAGCTGTGATTAGGTGTATATATGCTATTTTTTGCAGAGATTTATCGTCCTTTAATAACTAAAATTAATAATTCAAGAAATTCAGGTTACTATGTTAATTTGCAATTTTAAAAAAAAGCAAACGTTCAATTTTAATATTTAACAATTAACTATTTGGTCATCAAGCGTCCATTATCTTACTTGTATCCATTTACACGCAGCTTCATTGTACAGTGTTACGTACCTATGTATGAGCCCATTTTACATTAAACTCAAAATTGAAAAAAATAAATTAGGTACAACGTGTTTACGAAAGGTGTAGTAGGTAATACTGGAACCACACATTAGGTACATCATTATAAACAACTTATACTATAGGGCCAATAATTCGAGAAAAAATAAACTGCAAGTTTTTTTTAACGGATTCAACACCGTGAAAAAAAACGGCTCTTTCGTGTATTCGCCCCACAAGCTATTCGGCCCGCGGGGCGAATCAACGAAGCCTCTTTTGAATGCCCTCTTTCGCCCCGTGGGGCGAATCGCCGAGAACGATAAAAGAAGAGGCCGTTTCGGTCCACGTTGATAAAGATCAATTTCCCGCATCAGTATTACGTATTTCTTATGGTACAGCCACGCATGAAATTACATGAGGTAAAATAAAAATCCCACTACAAGTAATCAACAGATATGCAACGCTATAAAAAATTAAACAAGAAAAACAAACTACCAAAAACTTACTACATTGATATAACAGACATTATGAGCTGAAGGCTTAAGTTAAATTGAATATTGTTTGGTAGTAGGCGGGGCCCATTTGCAAACTATAAATTGTAAGAAAATTAACAGGTGTGGGACCTGTTATATACTATGTAAAATTTTCGATATTAATTTAATTCATAAAAAAATATTACACGTCATTACACAATGAATAGATTAAAAATTGCAGTAAAGTAGGTACATTGATAACAAATAAATATTCACATTAACTACCTACTACATCATTATGTTTACAACTACATATTATAATTAAAATGTCAAGAAAAATAAAATTAAAATAAGTTACACCAATGAAGTATGTCATTGTAATGAATGAAAACATTAATAAAACATGTCTTAAAAAAATACAAAAATAACAAAAACATTACATCATTGTAAATGAATCAAATTGATAGAAATAATTCCTAACCAATACATGTTGCACTAATTGTAAACATTTAAACATATCGAAATCATGAAATGCTTCCTCGATAAGCCAGCGTTTCAGGCGGGCTTTGAAAGAACCTATGCTAGAACCGTTCCGTACTGCAGCACTGACTGCACGGTCGCGAAATAGCAACATCGGACCACTTCCGAGATAATATGGTTATTTTCCCAAATCTCTTGTGATTGTGTAAGCTAGGACTAAAGGGTAGTTCTAACATTTCGAGCAAATCACATTTTCGAAGAAAAAAAAACATGTATCAACAGCTAAATGAAATCCAAATATTGTTATATGGTGTGTTACGTATATGGGACTATAGGTATACTTTGCATCTTTATTTTTTTTCTTAGTTTAGTATTAAAGGAGATATTGCAAATATGCATAGAAATTGGGCCAATAAAGGGTACCGTATTTCATAATTTGCTTTGCTTCTTTCGGAAAATGATCTTCCCGTTATTTTTTACAATAACAGTGTCCATTAAAAGTAATTTCGTGTATTCGGGTATTGAGGTTACATGTGACCAAAATGACAGTAATTCAATGACTGAACAAAAATCAAATTGGAAAATGTGAAATTACTCATAAATTAAGCATTTGATGCGGTTGTTTTACTCTGCGCATTTATTTAACATAGTTTAACGGATTTTTTGAGCTACTGTACCTAGTCAGAGCCCATTTTGCATTATCTTCTTTATTCAAAAATATTAACTTGCCAAAAATTCATTACCACCGTCGTTCATAACCTAAACGTATAGATTTGAGAGCAAATAACTAATCTATTAGATGTACCGCATAAATTTCATCCTCTTATTTAGTTGAAATACTTATGTAGGAAGAAAACTGACGCTTTAAACTGGCATTAAATTTAGTATTTACTATCAAAGTAAAGCAAAATATTTTTGTACAAAAAAAATCACTACCATAAATTCTTTATGCAACAAAAAAAAAAACAGCCTATAGATATGAGAAATAAATAATGCAATATGAGATTTTTTCTAGCTTTAAAAAGAATTACACTGAACAACTAGTGCTCGCACTGTATACAGGCTGCAAAAAGAGGTTGCATATGCAACGACGGCCTCTTTGCCATGGAAGGATTAAGCGACGGCCGTGAAGGAAAAAAAAAAGGATAGTGCGTGACAAGCCCCGCATTTATCGAGGGTTTCGTACAAATTCCGAAAATTGCATGAATTCTGGAACTACGAGTAAGTTGCTTAACAACGGAATTTGTGATTTGGAAGCAGCATGCATCCAGCGTTTTGTCGTACGATGTGTTTGCTAGTCGATATGTGGCCTCCACTTGAGAACTTTTCAATTTCAACGTTCATAATCATGCTATGCCTTGCCCACGGCCATTTCAACCTGCCAATCCGCTAGGCTGCGCAATTTAATTTTTTAATGTTAAGTTATTGTTTATCTGAGAAACTATAGGTTTTACTGAATGTTTACGAATACAGTTATTGTCTATACCAATATTGTAAAGAGGAAAGATTTGATTGTTTGTTTGCATTGAATAGGCTCCAAAATTACTGAACCGATTTGAAAAATTCTTTCACTGTTGGGAAGCTACACAATCCCGGGTGTCATAGGCTTTATTATATTTTATTTTTAAATTAGGGAGGCTGCTAGTTAAAAATAAAATTTTAGATTTTACTAAAACTTTTCACTTAAAATTACGGATTTTATTATTTAGTCGGAGAAAATAAGTAACTTTTAGTCCTAGTACCAAAAAAGAACAGTCCGTCTGTCTGGCCGTCTTCCCATCTGTCCGTCCTCAAGTCAAAAACCCTCATAACTACCACAAAGAACCGAATTGCATGAAATTTGACATTATAATAGTTTTATTTAGAATCTTAACTTCCATCGAATGAAAACAATGTGCCAAAATTGTATTGATTTAGATAGCATATTCAAGGTGAAGAAAACTCCTTTTTTTTCTTCACTTTGTACGCGGAAAGGTTTGACATTTCTCATTTTTTAAGTTTGATAACGATCATCAATCAATCAATCAATAAACAATTGCATTTTTGTTCATACACCCCCATAGGACTCATAGAATGATGCCCTTGATATAATGCAATTGTTTTTTTTTCCATTAACTACTTTTCTACTTAAATGTACAGATAAAAAAGTGAATCGCGGGGCGAATCCACGAAGCCTCTTTTTGAATGCCCTCTTTCGCCCCGCTCCAAACAATGCGGGGCGAAAGAGGGCCTTCAAAAAGAGGCTTCGTTGATTCGCCCCGCGGACCGAACAGCTTGCGGGGCGAAACCACGAAAGAGCCAAAAAAACTTGCAACTCGGAATTGACAAAATGTATAAAACAACTGATTTTTTTTCATGTTGGTCCCATAGTAAAAGTTGTACATTATGATGTAAGTACATCATGTGCGGTTACAGTATAAAGTAGGTACTACAGCTTACGTAGACATATTTTTGTATAGCTACTAAAAGATATTTCGATTACTTTAAATGCAACTACATGAGCCAATTGTACCCATGTTGATCAGGTTCAGGCAGATAGTTTATCAATAATCTGTTGCTAGGCATCCATTATCTCTCTCACCTGTATCCATTTACAGCATCAAAACCATTACCGGCGCGTTGCCACGCGGCTTCCCTGAACATTATTTCCCTTGAGCCTTAATTGATTGATTTACTTATTAGACGACGCAAACCGCGTCTTTAAGAAGAGATCGATTGCTTTCTCACTCACGCTGAACGATATGAAATTACGAAGAAAGATAATAATTTGGTTTAAATAAATAAAAAGAAATTTAGAATCAAAAACGAAAAATACTTTAAACGTGTGTAATTTTATGATTAACAATAATACATAGTTTTTATGGGATTCTAGAACCGTGTGGTGACCCAGATTAAGACGTTAAAACTCAGACCGACCTAGAATGTAAATAAATGCAATTGACAAGGGACAGAGCCGTATGGCAACGAAAGATAGCAGCAGCAGCAGAGAGAGAGAGAGCAGCAGCAGAATGAGTTATCAAGGGCTGATGACACAGAACTATTACAACAAGAGAGATAGCGCTGTTGTCGCTTGAGGCAATTCTCAACCGCAAAAATGTATGGACAATCATTAACACTAGTTGTCGACTATCAAATGTATAATTGGAATATGACAAGAATTTGACACTATCGGGACAAAAACACTGCAACTAGCCACTGAAGATATTTTTTAGGTCTTTTTCTAACTCATGTCATATTAAATCAATGCATCTCTTTCTCTCATTTCTCGATCGACCACTTATCCCTTTGGTAACTCTGTGGCTGATGATGACGATGAATGTAGGTTAGCGTGAGTGAGATGGAAAATTGTCATATAAAATTCCCTTAATAGGCGACGTAAACCGCGTCCTAAATGCTCGAAGTCTTCTTCGCTTACTAGGGCATCGGGTTCGACCCAAATCTTCGATAATTAATCATAGCGTGTGAGATTAACGCCGACCTGGCGAGTTTATCAAATCGTGACTGATCATAACGTAACTATTTCTGAAATTATGAGTCTAATAGACTGCTCTGTGTGGCATTTGTGGATGCCTCTAGCTTCAGGTCTGAACAGTTTAGCCAATACTCCGTCAGGGAACAGTGTTACTCGTGCTATCTAATTCCACCTTGCATATCCATTACCAATTAATTACAATTAATTTCTTCACATAATTCATGTTTTGTACTTTAGTCAAGTACGATTATAAGGACGTTATCTAGAAAATAAACATGAAAATAAGTGCTCTACTCAAAGTAAAACCAACCGGACTCTACAGTAATGCAAATTCGCAAATATTGAATGAGCAATCACTCGTCGTCACAATGTTTCAAGAAACACATGTTTTGGAAAATAATAATCTGCGACGTGATGTTGTTCACGTTATCAAAAGAATCAAATGCGTCTTGTGATGATGATGCGTCTGTCTAATTGTAAGCGAATACCTATTCTAATATTAGACAGTATTTTTTCCGTGGGATAATGCCAATCGTCAATAAACATGCTCGCAGGATGTATAGGTTTAGTGTTTAGTCAAATACGCTAATCAGATGGAGGAAACAACCACTATGATGACTTCCGATGTGTGTTGACTATTTTGAAATAGAGAAATGCAACCTTGCCTACATGAAGTAAGCTCGTATAGGCCGTGTCTAGCCCTGGTGTCAAAATTTTTAAGCCGCCGGAAGACCTCTGACATGGCTAAATAGCTAGAACAACCGGGACCTATAATTTAACGTGTCATACAAGCCACGGTAGCGCTAATTGTGAAATGCCACCCGCGGTTACCCATCCAAAGACTGACTGTGCCGGACGTTGCTTGACTTTGGTGATCGTCTGATCGCTAACAAACACCTAGCCAAACTATACTATGAGCGCTACAAAGTAACCTTTGAACCCACATGCAATAGTACATTACTGCAGCAGCAACAGAGGCATTAATGGACGAAGCGTGTAGGTAGATACACGTCACATACGTGAGTCCATCAATGTATAGTTGTGGTCAAAGCTTGTATAGTACTTTTTTCAAAAAATGCGCAGAAATTATATACTTAACAAAATAATTTTCAAAATTAATGATGAACAACGGCTCTTTCGTGGTTTCGCCCCACAAGCTGTTCGGTCCGCGGGGCGAATCAACGAAGCCTCTTTTTGAAGGCCCTCTTTCGCCCCGCATTGTTTGGAGCGGGGCGAAAGAGGGCATTCAAAAAGAGGCTTCGTTGATTCGCCCCGCGATTCACTTTTTTATCTGTACATTTAAGTAGAAAAGTAGTTAATGGAAAAAAAAAAACAATTGCATTATATCAAGGGCATCATTCTATGAGTCCTATGGGGGGGTATGAACAAAAATGCAATTGTTTATTGATGATTGATTGATGATCGTTATCAAGCTTAAAAAATGAGAAATGCAATACAACTAAATCAATACAATTTTGGCACATTGTTTTCATTCGATGGATGTTTAGATTCTAAATAAAACTATTATAATGTCAAATTTCATGCAATTCGGTTCTTTGTGGTAGTTATGAGGGTTTGTGACTTGAGGACGGACAGATGGGAAGACGGCCAGACAGACGGACTGTTATTTTTTGGTACTAGGACTAAAAGTTACTTATTTTCTCCGACCTTGGTAATTTTAAGTGAAAGGTTTTAGTAAAATCTAAAATTTTGTTTTTTACTAGCAGCCTCCCTAATTTAAAAATAAAATATAATAAAGCCTATGACACCCGGGATTGTGTAGCTTCCCAACAGTGAAAGAATTTTTCAAATCGGTTCAGTAATTTCGGAGCCTATTCAATGCAAACAAACAATCAAATCTTTCCTCTTTATAATATTGGTATAGACAATAACTGTATTCGTAAACATTTAGTAAAACCTATAGTTTCTCAGATAAACAATAACTTAACATTAAAAAATTAAATTGCGCAGCCCAGCGGATTGGCAGGTTGAAATGGCCGTGGGCAAGGCATAGCATTATGAACGTTGGAATTGAATAGTTCTCAAGTGGAGGCCACATATCGACTAGCAAACACATCGTACGACAAAACGCTGGATGCATGCTGCTTCCAAATCACAAATTCCGTTGTTAAGCAACTTACTCGTAGTTCCAGAATTCATGCAATTTTCGGAATTTGTACGAAACCCTCGATAAATGCGGGGCTTGTCACGCACTATCCTTTTTTTTTCCTTCAAGGCCGGTGCTTAATCCTTCCATGGCAAAGAGGCCGTCGTTGCATATGCAACCTCTTTTTGCAGCCTTTATACAGTGCGAGCACTAGTTGTTCAGTGTAATTCTTTTTAAAGCTAGAAAAAATCTCATATTGCATTATTTATTTCTCATATCTATAGGCTGTTTTTTTGTTGCATAAAGAATTTATGGTAGTGATTTTTTTGTACAAAAATATTTTGCTTTACTTTTATAGTAAATATATACTAAATTTAATGCCAGTTTAAAGCGTCAGTTTTCTTCCTACATAAGTATTTCAACTAAATAAGAGGATGAAATTTATGCGGTACATCTAATAGATTAGTTATTTGCTCTCAAATCTATACGTTTAGGTTATGAACGACGGTGGTAATGAATTTTTGGCAAGTTAATATTTTTTAATAAATTTAATACTAAATTAATATAAAAAAATAAAGATGCAAAGTATACCTATAGTCCCATATACGTAACACTCCATATAAAAATATTTGGATTTCATTTAGCTGTTGAACATGTTTTTTTTTCTTCGAACATGTGATTTGCTCGAAATGTTAGAACTACCCTTTAGTCCTAGCTAATACAATCACAAGAGATTTGGGAAAATAACCATATTATCTCGGAAGTGGTCCGATGTTGCTATTTCGCGACCGTGTAGTCAGTGCTGCAGTACGGAACGGTTCTAGCATAGGTTCTTTCAAAGCCCGCCTGAAACGCTGGCTTATCGAGGAAGCATTTCATGATTTCGATATGTTTAAATGTTTACAATTAGTGAAACATGTATTGGTTAAGAATTATTTCTATCAATTTGATTCATTTACAGTGATGTAATGTTTTTGTTTTTTTTGTATTTTTTTAAGACATGTTTTATTAATGTTTTCATTCATTACAATGACATACTTCATTGGTGTAATTTATTTTAATTTTATTTTTCTTGACATTTTAATTATAATATGTAGTTGTAAACATAATGATGTAGTAGGTAGTTAATGTGAATATTTATTTGTTATCCATGTACCTACTTTACTCCAATTTTTAATCTATTCATTGTGTAATGACGTGTAATATTTTTTTTATGAATTAAATTAATATCGAAAATGTTACATAGTAACAGGTCCCACACCTGTTAATTTTCTTACAATTTATAGTTTGCAAATGGGCCCCGCCTACTACCTAACAATATTCAATTTAACTTAAGCCTTCAGCTCATAATGTCTGTTATATCAATATAGTAAGTTTTTGGTAGTTTGTTTTTCTTGTTTAATTTTTTTATAGCGTTGCATATCTGTTGATTACTTATAGTGGGATTTTTATTTTATCTCATGTAATTTTATGCGTGGCTGTACCATAAGAAATACGTAATACTGATGCGGGAAATTGATCTTTATCAACGTGGACCGAAACGGCCTCTTCTTTTATCGTTCTCGGCGATTCGCCCCACGGGGCGAAAGAGGGCATTCAAAAAGAGGCTTCGTTGATTCGCCCCGCGGGCCGAATAGCTTGTGGGGCGAATACACGAAAGAGCCTGAACAACGATCAACAAAACGTATTCATTTGTTTATTTTTCTTCATTATACAGCGGTCTGTTTCCAAGTCAGTTCGAAATATAAATAAAACCTTTGAATAGTTACTTGCTTGGTTGGCATGCATGTTTCAGACTAAAACATAATTTCATTTTTAGGGTTCCGTACCCAAAGGGAAAAACGGGACCCTATTACTAAGACTTCGATGTCCGTCTGTCCGTCTGTCTGTCTGTCACCGGGCTGTATCTCATGAACCATATAGCTAGGCAGCTGAAATTTTCACAGATGATGTATTTCTGTTGCCGCTATAACAACAAATACTAAAAATAAAATAAAATAAATATTTAAGGGGGGCTCCCATACAACAAACCTGAATTTTTAGACGTTTCGCTCTATATTAATAATGGTAATAGGTAGATGCTTGAAATTTTCACAGAATGTTTAGTTTTACAGTCACTTCAATAATAAATAATAAAATTAAAATAAAATAAATATTCAGGGGGGCTCCCATACAGTACGGAACCCTCTGTGCGCGAGTCCGACTCGTACTTGTTGAATTATTAAATTACACGCCAACAATGGATTTTCATACATTTGCCGGCCGCTGCTCGCATCTTTGGCCACTACAGCAATGTTGATTTATCTCGAAGAAGGTTGTTAAAATAATGTTCACATTTCCAAGCATGTTTAAGAAAATGTCAATATTGTGATTTTCGGAAATCGCACATTTAAGTAGAGATATTACAGCGCCCGTGATACCTAACCTCATTCGTCTTCTGCTGAAGTCCATTTTACTAACCGAATCACTTCTTTCTCTGAAATCCTGTATTATTTTACGGTTGTCCTAATTTTACTTCATCAAAATTCGTATCCGAGTCAATTATTACCACGCACCATGTCTATTTAGAATTCAGAAAATATTTCACGTACAGTATACGACTGTAATTAATAATTCATCTCACGTGAAAACTCTTTATTATAGCCATTACGCTAAAATGAATGTTTATATAAATTCGTAAAAGCTATAATAATAAATTCTAATTATGTTTTCAATTAAACGTGAATGCTTTTCATTTTATGCCTGAAATTATATCGACGTGCTATAAGGATAGTACATATTTATATGATTACTAAGCGATATAAAATATCGACTTTGGTTCTACATGAGTCAATGATGAGTCAGTTATAAAGTAAGAGATTGTTATTGTTGTCATTCAGTACAATTTTATGTACGGTTTGGTGTACAGATATATTTTAAGGAATGTCTTATGTATAAAATCATTGTTTACAAATGAACTAATTTTACTGTGAGGTCAGTATAATCATGTGTCGAAACGTTTTCGTATCGTTTTCTGTGAACCAGTTTATATTTTGTCGAAATTAGAATAATACGTTATTTCATCAGGACAATAATTATGTCTCAGCTTTGGGAAGGTGTTGTGGTTATGTGTAGAAAAAAATACGGGCTTTTTTTCTTAGGGGGCGTTGAATAAGACCAACCCTAAATTTGCGGATAAATCTAAGCCTTTCACTTTAGAAACTTTTAAAGAAAAATAAATATGGTCACCGAAGTGAGTAGTTTAGTTGATAGTTTTATCCAATATACCTTACTCGTGTGCTCAGACCAAATAATATTTGGCCTGAGCTCGTGTGCTGATATTTTGTAAGCAAATAGAAGGGGTTAGATATTGCAGGAAATTAGTTCGGATATGTTATTCGTGGAGTGACGGCTACCCTTCGTAACATCGCTACTTTGCTAGTATAGAAATGACAGCCAACGGCCTCTGATAAATATAGTTGCATTTGCTTATTTTCAACTCGATGGTAAATTGAATTGTAAAGTTTTGTAGAAGAAATTAGAAAGATGTATTATTATTAACCAGGTTTATAGTAAGTAAAAATTACTCATTCTGTACCTACACAAATTAAAATGACTTGCAGATAACCATCCAATGACAATCACTACATAGTATAAAACAAAGTCGTTTCCCGCTGTCTGTTTGTCCCTATGTATGCTTATATCATTAAAACGAAGCAACGGCTTTTGATTTTTTTTAATAGATACTCGTAGAGTCGTTCAAGAGAAAGGTTTATGTGTATAATACACCTGTGCGAAGCCGGGGCGGGTCGCTAGTACTAAATAAATGAGAGTCGACTTTTTGAAACCTTATTTTTTGGAAGTCCATGTTAAGAAAATCCAAGTTGGCATAAGCATAACCAAAACAGCTATTATCGTGATATAATTTTTGTAATACAATAAGAGAGGCTAATGCTCAGCAGTGAGCGATTGCAAGATGAAAATGATGATGATGAGGCATATAACGTTTGTTGACGGGGAAAACTATGCTATTGCCGCTATTTCTCGTTTACTGAGTAATGCATGATACCGTCACAAAAGTTTCAATTCCGTCCAGACTTGCGTTGAGGGAACGTGGCGTGGGTGGACACGATTCCAAGTTTGTTGACATGATGCGGCTGCATCTCCTATACGCTGTGAATATGCAAATTCTCGTGTGTAGTTATATATTCAGGATATATTTTCCAGTGATATTTCGGGGCGTTTGGACTTTTCAAACATCGTACAGACGGAATTTAAATTTGGTCGGCCATGAATCCGTACTGTCATCAAAGTGGATGTCTGGGCGTCTGCGACACCCTGTGAACGGTAAAATAATACAGTCCTTTGAACTTTGTTTGTATACTATAACGACTGTTCTAAACTTTGACAATGCTGATATCATTGCTTCTCATGAAAATTCTATTCAACACTTTTGCTTCATTCTTTTAGGAACTTTTGTCGTTTTATCGCAGCCAACTTTCTTTTCAGACAGTTTTAGCAATCAATTTGTTATGTCTAACAAGTCCAACAACCCCTTCACAAATTCCGCTTTATAAAATGTTTCTCAAGCGGCAGATAAGATAAGAAACTGTTTGAATAGAAAGAGTTATAGTGCGCGGAAACTTTAGAAATATAGATGAAACGCTAAATCAAGAATGATAAGTCTTTTATGCCTGTTTAACCTAGCCTGTTTGCTTGATATCATTGGAAAGAATCGCCCAAAAAGTTATTATAAGCTAAACAAGATAAAACTACTTCACTCTGAGTGATAATTCGTTTTTTAAGGGTGCTAAAGCAGCAGCTATACAATAGTGAATGCTTATTGATTGAGTTATTTCTGCCTCAAAAAAACTTAACGGTATTAAGATGTATTTAGTAAAGTTGAAAAGGCTTCGCTAATAGAATAGTGCATTCAATAAGGTAATTATGTATGTCTATAAAAACAGCATATTGTTCGGGTGTATTTAGGTGTTACGATCTGTTATCAAATAGCAGAAATGGTCTTACCTGTTACATAAACTTGTGTCGTAAGATTCGACTTTCATTCAATTTTCCACGGTATACCATGTTTCCTGTCAGAGGTCTTCAGGCGGCTTAGAAAAAACTGACACCAGATCTAGCCACCCGGCCTATACGAACTTATTATATGTGTATATCGTTGCTTCATTTTTTAGGGTTCCGTACACAAAGGGTAAAAACGGGACCCTATTATTAAGACTCCGCTGTCCGTCCGTCTGTCCGTCTGTCACCAGGCTGTATCTCATGAACCATTA
Source organism: Hypomecis atomaria (assembly GCA_964007245.1). NCBI lineage: Eukaryota > Metazoa > Arthropoda > Insecta > Lepidoptera > Geometridae > Hypomecis > Hypomecis atomaria. Next base: position 8,588,848 of record OZ023299.1, read on the forward strand.
TAGCTAGAACGCTGAAAAAAGAAAAAAAAATTAAGGGGGCTTCCATCCAACAACATGAATTTTTAGACATTATTTGCTCGATATTAATAACGGTGACAGGTAGATGGATAAAATATTCACAGAATTTTAAGCTGAATACGCACTTTAAAAATAAATAAACAAATTAAAATAAATATTTAAAGGGAGTTCCCGTCAAAGTAACGTGATTTTTTTTGCTCGATGTTAATAATGGCAACATGAAGATGATTGATCTATTAAGTGGTATATTTATTTCAAAAATAATTAATAAATTAAAGTAAAATAAATTAAGCGGGCTTCGTGTGCAAGTCCGAATCGCTCTTGACCAATTGATTATTTCCACCAATAAAACCTGTCCATGATTGTTCCAGGTAAAAGACATCTGCAACGAGCTAGAGGTGCGCGTGCTGTGCCACAAGATCCTGCAAAATGTGTCCATACTCCTCGACGCGGATCGGGGCTCGCTGTTCCTGGTGCAAGGGGAGCGAGCGGCTGCACCCTCCCCGCAGAATGGCAGGTCAGTTCAAAATATCCTTTAGTATCTACTTATATATCTATTATTCAGTCTGATCCACCCACTGCTGAGTGAGACTGAGGCATCCTCTCTTTCTTGCCATTCTTTCCTATGCCTATGTCCTATGCTAATATTTTTAGTATAAGTCGAATCAAACTTAATGTTTTTTGTGAAGTGAGCTACAAGCTACGCATTTGAATTTTCTACTGTGCAAAGACTCTCCTAGTGTTCACAGACGCCATTCAGTTTGATTCGGTGTACGTATATTATTTGTGTAAGTTCTTGTGTCGGTTTAGTTCAATCAATTGAATTAAGAACATTTATCGTAACAATTAGGCCCATGTTAAACTTTATATTCTAACCACCACACTCTAAGTGACATGACTGATTATGGATAGCATCTTTATGTTCCAAGAAAAAACGTGGTTTGAGGAAAAGTCAACTTGAAATTAGTCAACGCTACCGACTAACTTTGGTATGGCAGTGGAACGAGAGTGCAAAATTAGATTTTAAACGACATTCAAAGTCAATGGTCTCATTAAAATTAAACAATGCTTTTCCATTTAGAATCTCGTAATTCGTCCCCATTAAGAATTTTAAGATTATAAATTCCCTATTCGTTTACAATCCGACGCCTTCCGTTTCCAAATCGATTCCCTTCAATGTCGATGGTTGTTAAAATTATTTGCGAAGCTTTTATTCCATCCATCTGTGATGTTTGACTTAGAATTATGGAAATAACTCGATATTAAACTTTTGAACTTTTTGAGCCGTACTGATCGACAGACCGTATTAAATTATTGTTAGTCTTTGGTAAACTTTTTGCGGAGTTTGTGATGTGAGGCGACGAATTTACCACGCGGTTGTAGGCGAAAACAATATATGACCACAATAAACTGAAACCCCCTGAACCTTTTCACCACTGAAAACTTTACCCACATGACACCATTATGTGCAATTTTTGCAGTACCTAAGGGTACCTAAGAAAAAAAATGGTTTTCATAAGGAAATACTTTTACTATGAAATGTTTTGCGGCAGTAAGGTAACTAAGTAAGGCGATTATAAGAGCGTTAAGGACCGAAGCGATAGCTACATCTATAGTCTGGACCCGCCGCTCGCACCTGTCTCTGTCCCTGTCTCGCGAGGACTCAGTTAAACGGTCAGACTATAATACATATTCCGTTTAACTAAATAAAAATATTGAAAACTTTTGCTTAGAAATTATGAGAACAAGTGAATTAGAAAATTGCCTTCGACTGAAAGGCGAGTTTCTGATTTCAGGAAACCCTTGTTGAAAGCAGTTAGAACTTTGTTAGGCACTGTAACAAGTTAATTGTTAGGTGCTAGAACAGAAGTTTTACTTATACTGGCGCTGAACTCCTTTATGTTTAAACTAAGTAATAGAGAATGGATTTCAGCCTTGCATTTATAACTTTTAAAACCTGCGGAGCGCTGAGGATTATATTTTGTAAACTATTGTGGCCTCTGATACCGTGTGGTCTTTAAAGTTACGTTCAAAATCAATAGAAAATTTAACTATTTCACATACGCACAGTTTCCTTAATTTTGCACGCAACATACAGGGTCAGGGCGCTAACAGACTAGCGATTATGATTTGTGTGAACTGGAGAACCCAAAATGCTACAATGTTGGATTTTGGTATGGGCACTTAGACATGGTACTTACACATAATTAGGGCGGCAAAATCGAACATTGAAGAAACGTTCAAGAAAAAACCTGTGAAATTGAGCCATCCAGACTATGACGAGTCAAACTGAACGTGTCTACTTGAGTAGTCAGTCCTTACAAATCCTTTTCTTTAAAGAAACTGATTTCGTCAAATACCAAACGCTAGCAAGATTTTACTGAAATTATCGTGGCCTTCAGATTCTGAAGTTCAGAATTAGGTATAAATACTACGAGTTCAACCTTATTGTTGGTTCTACATGAACCTGACAAGCGCAAAGTTGGCCGTGGCAGTTACAAAGTTGCGTCCGTGCACAAAGTTAGTTTGGACTTGCGAATGCAGAGTTGACTACGCTTGTTTGCACTCCAAACACAGTTTCATGAAGACAGGATGAAGGGAATCGTGCTCATTGTTGCTTAGAACTCGTTTAAGTAAATCTGTTTTAACATTTTCTTGATGACAGAACACCGTTAGCTTTCTTCTGCTTTTCGGTTACTTGCAAAAAATACGAATTGCGCGCGATGTTTCAAGTTTCATCATCCCTAAGCAATTTCTACTCGACATGTCACGTAGCATATTTCGTAGCGTATTTAGTGGAGACTGAAACAACACACCCTTTAGGGACTTATTCATATCTTTCCGCTTCTTGTATCAAAAATTTCCTTGGAATTTGAGTGCGTAGACATTAAGAACATGTTCTGTAAACAAGAGTATAAGGTGAAGTTGAGCGTGTCTGATCACGGCTGTGCTACACTGAAGCCAGCATTGCGTGACAGGATGGCAATTTCCTGCCAGGAGATGAAAGTAAAATGAGCTTTTGTTTTTTCACTCGCAGTGAAAATCTACAAATAAAAAGTCCTGTTCCTGTTCGCTATTACCCGCCATTAGTTCTCTCCCATAGATCGTAGGTTCTTTTATTATTCTGCCACAGATTAACATGTCTCAAGAGCTGAAAATTCTCAACAAAATGAAAGTTAACCAACAAATTACGAAGTCATTTGCGGTTTTTATGGCCGCCCCGAGAGCGCGAGAACATAATAGCGCCCGAAAACAACACGGCCGAGCGAACGCTGCAGTGATTGCTGCTCCATTTTACACTGCCAATAATTATAAATGAGATCCACAACAATGCAAAAAGAAGCCGTGGAAATGCAGAGTTTTTCCAATAAAATACTGGAAATCCTAATGAGAATTTGCACTTCAATGCAGTCGACCCGTTTGTAATCAGAATTTATTGCTTCAAGAACGAGTTTCTGCCGGTGCCGAGATGGATGCTTTGTGTAATTTAAACGATCTGTAGACTGTTCGAACAGAAATGTACTGATACTTTAGTTTCTTGACTTACGCCTACATCTTAAAATACGAAATACGGAATGATTTTAAGCCTTTCGAGAGATTGTGATGGGTTTTCTTTGATCATGGTTACTGTAAAACGCTGTTTTGCTGTCGTTAACACTACATCTAAATGGAATCCTTACTGTAATAGGTAAATTATGTTCTATTCAGTCCTCAAAAAAAAAACAAAATACAAACACCACGTTCTCTCTGTCCCTGACATGATATATTTTTTTTTCACGTTTCTTTATAAGTTTTATCTTCAACATATTATTCTGTTGAGTTCAATTTAAATTTTAAAAAGGTTCCCTCAGGTGAAAACCTCAAAGGCTTGCGAGGTCTGACATCAAAGTACCTACTGGACTTTATACATACTTTATATTATACCGAGTAATTGCGTCTTAAGCGTCTAGACAGCGAGCAGCCATTTCATCACCATTCCAAGGGTCAAAATTTAATTTCAAGTATTCATTTACGCAGCCGGCTCTAGCCAACGACCCCTGTTATTGAACCTAAGACTACCGGCGTCATAGCATGTAAAAGTTATAAACTTTATGACTGTTTTATATTCAGAATCCTAACGATTATGAGTGAATGCGAATAGTCTATGGGCAGTCATGATGTGTGGTTTTAGGGACTTTTGCTTAGTAATCACGCTAATTTGATGGGGGTGTTAAAAGTTATATTTAGAGGACCATGACCTCTTATAAATAAATTTTATGTTTGTTAATGTTCTGTGGGTTTGGTTATAAACACATTATTCACAAAATATACATACGGTACGACGACGAAAACGTACGACGCTTTCCTTTATTTTTTTTTGAATAAAGAAATCGAGTTTATTAGTAATTTTTAAAGCTATTTTTCCCATAAAGAAAATTTTAGAATTGTAGAAGCTTCAAACCTATGTGAAGTTAGGAATACCTATATAAGTATTTTAACCGTCGTCATTCACTCACATTTAATTGTTATAATTACTGGTTTGAAAATAGTTAAGTATAACAATAACAAGTTCTTGTTGTATATGTTGTTGTTCTGAAACTGATTTATTGAAGTGGATAAAATTTTCGTACGGTTTCTTGAAGAAAATTATGGTAGCAACACACTTATCGCCTCGAGACAGGCTTGCCTGTGCCGTTTCTGTCGCATCAACTGGCGCTGCCCGGTATTCCTAGTGAAACTTCATATTGTAACGCACGCTCGTTCCATATTCATATAGGCCTCAACACGAGAGGATGCGAAGCAATCAGTTCTCGAGATAATAAGTGTGTGTCTACGTAGGGGTTAGATAGGGCACATCATCTCATCCCCAAAACGGCTCGGTGCTCCTCCTAGAAAAAAAATATAGAAATGTTAATAGCTTAATAGCGGTTTAAAACCACACAAATTTCATTCAAATCAAATCAAATTTATTAAAAACGCCTAGTCACAAGTCAATTCTAAAGCCATACTAATGTAACGCTAATGACCGTTTCCATTCAATATAAAGCATTTTAGTTTAAAATTGTAAATGTAGTAATAGGAGTACATTTAGCTAATTCGAGTTCGCTCACTGAACAATTCAAACTGAATGACTTATTCACACCAGTTCGTTGTTTCGCGTTCAAGCTTTAGAGTAATTCGCGTCTTCAACACTCGCGCATTCAAGAGCTCCATTCATAAGGAACTCTCCAAAGAGCCTTTTACAAAACCCCCCTTTGTTTGTTTCGTTAAGATCTCGACTTACATTTGCGTACGTTTTTACGTCTCTCGCTGAATGTTAAAGCGAAAACCAGCTTAGCGCAAACTGGACTCAAGTTTGAAGGTTCCGTAGAAATTACTTGTACACTCGCGCTAAATAATTATGCCCAAAATAGCGCGTTTAGTGCATCTGTAATACAACAGCACTGTTACTTGTTACTACTAAAGGTTACATACATATTTTAACTTATTACGATACTTCTTTAATTAATATTAGTGCCTCGGTGGCTCAGTGGTTAGTGACCCTGACTTCTGGGTTAAAGAGGCGTGGGTTCGATCCCCAACCAGGGCAAACATTTGTGTGATGAACATAGGTGTTTGCTCTGTGTCTGGGTGTTATTTAGGTACTATCTATATAAGTATGTATTTAAAATATATGTAGTATATCAGTCTTTGGCAGCCATATCACAAGCGATGCTTAGTTTGGGGTCAGATACAGTGTGTGAGATGTCAAAATATATTTTTTTTTATAGAATCATGTAATGAAATAATTATATTTTTTTTTTACCAGCAATAAGATTATAAAAGTGCCTTAATCTGAAAACGTTAATTTAATATATTTTCTTTTCGTCTCTAGGATTATAACGTTAACTAGAGATGATCAATGTTTTATAAGTGTCATGTGTAATAAAGATATTTTGAAATTGAAAAATTAAGTACAACAGCAGGGGCTGTTAGTGGTTGTTACTGCGCAGTGAATTAATCAACCTTATATTCTCAGATATCCAAAAATCGACATTCACGCAAGTTTTGTTATGTGTAAAACTGGGCAACTTTATATTTATTTGGCTAATGCTATTCCAATCTATATAAATTGAATCTACAAAATTAAAGAACAGTGGTGTGATGTTTTATATTTAAAGTTGAGAAAATAAAGAGAAACTTATTTTTACTCTTTGGTATAGGACCCTAAAAAAGCCCTCGAGAAGGTCGCCTGCATTCCACTCTTACATTATACCCACGCTCATGTAACTCGCATATTTTATGTACCTACTTATGAAAAACTCATAAAACATTTTTCATAATTTAAACCGCTCCGTATGTATGTACTTAGGTGTAATTTTTTCAGGAGTTTTAGAACTTTCAACCAGTCGTGGTTATTCCAAATGGTATTTTGCTTTAGAATTCATTTTCAAACATTTGTGAACGTGCTCTCTGCGGGGGACCGCGGATTTTTTCGTCTCAATTAAATTTGAAATATGTTTTCAAAATTTACTAATGTTTGACGTCTGGTCAAACATTGTTCGCTGGTTGTGTTGATTTGGATTATATTTTGACGAAAAATTTTAAGCAATATGGTTAGGGATTTTTAACCGACTTCCAAAAAGGAGGAGATTCTATGTTCGTCTTTATGTATTTTTTTTTTGTGTATGTTCATCGATAATTTCGCCAATTGTGAATTGAATCGAACAATTCTTTTTTAGTTCGAAAGGGACTCCCGAGGTGGTCCCATTTAAATTTTACAGAGATCGGTTGTGCCGTTTTTGAAAAATCAACAATAATGTAAACAATCCGGGCGAAATATTCGAATTTTGTACGCGATGGAAGGCGGTTTTGCCATTTTTTGCGAAAAATAATTACATTGTTGTACATTACACGTAATGAAAGCACTACTACTAGTGCTACGTACTACGTACCTACGTACTACCATAGTGCCCAATTATGAAGGCGCTATCGTAGTTATATATTAGCAATTTAGAATATGTCTGGTTCTTTTCCACTTTAGGCATTCGATAGAGATAACACTTTTTACGTTGCTATTAAATTTACGATGGCGCCTTCATAATTGGGCCTCATATCTTCTTTATTTCAATCAGGGGAAATTTATTCGATTATTACTCGTACTATGGTTAGATGTGCAAGGTTAGACTGTGCTAATTAAAATGTCATATACATTTTCAAAGAGTTTGTACATATAGGAAAAAAACCGTATGGAAGCCCCCCTGTATGCATGAATCTGACAAGATCTTCCCAGCGGATTAAAATTTACACAACACAAAATGCGTGTAAAAGTAAAAACGAACCACTCCTTTTTTCCCTGAAAAGGGGTAACAATCCAACTCTTACTTAATATCTAAGCTGTAAATAAGCACTTCAAATCGTATGTTAATCGTATATAATCATAAATTTTTGTTTACATAAAGAACAAGGCCAAAACAAATATGAATCCGTTTTGTTTGCTTAACTCTCGGGACCCACTCCACTAACTCTGTAACAGAATATTACTATCTCCATAAATAGAATTCCATTAATGAAATAAATAAAAAACATCCCGGAAATAAACGGTCTCCGCAATATTTTTATCAGGGATAATAAAGTAGCGTTTCCCCGATATCACCAACGGATATTAATTTTAGAAGGAATAAGTCGATTGTGTTATTGCTACGAGTACAAAGCTTTCGTCGAAAAATCGTAAAGAAAATGAAATTCGATTTCGATTCAATTGATTTATTAATCATTTCAATAGACTTATCGTGAACGGTTCAACAATTTGATCCAATATTCATATTGCAAGGTCGGAAGTTAATTTGCCAATTGATTCGGAATTCATTCGCGTTAGAAGGAAGAACATAAGTATACCTATTTCTGCAACAACGGTTACGGTTACAAATGCTAAGTGTAAGAATCAGAATCAGATGTATCCAAAGTGATAACATTTCATTGGGGGATTCTGCGTTAAAATTACAATGCAAACATAGATCAAGGTGAGATCAGTACCTACTTTCTTATGAAGACAGTGATTGCAGTGAAACATTGGTTTGAAAAGGTATTCACTGCACTAACAAGTGCAATGATTTTGTTAAACAAATTACTTACTCAATGCAATGCACGATTCTGAGCTAAGATTCTTATTGACACTGGTTTTGTTATTCTTCCTCTTCTTCGTCGAGTCATTGGTTCTAATGATTATTTATATAATCTTCTTTTTTTTTTTATTTCGTATAGGTTTGCGTTTGACTACATTAATATTTGGCCAGTGCAACCCCGCAGAGTGCCTTGTATTGATCTTCTATCGTACAGGGGCCGGACACTGTGGGCACTTAAGTAGGTGATCCATACTCTGCTCAAAGGCACCGCAATCACATTGTACCCTATTAGCATCCGAAAATCCCCACTTGGCTAAGACACTGGATTTATTATTTACAAATAAGTTTGTACATACAAGCAAGTCTCTTTTAACGATTTTTATAATCACCAGAAGAGATCCATCGCTACCAGAGAACATCCGGAGGCTGGTATTCATGAAGATTTTTCGAAAATAGGCTTGTGCTTAACTAACTTCCTGTACTATCCTGCATGTAGTAGTTAAGATGGAATACTTAGTAGATTTGCACATCTACAGCAGCACGTTGTTAGATAGCACTCGAATCTAAGTTACATAAAACTCGTAAGTGCGATGTGTAATCGGGTCTACCATTCGTTCCATTCATTAAACAAGAAAGTAACTGTATAAGTAGAGAAATTTGTTCATAATTTATCAGTACGATGACATATTCCATAATATTATTCAGTACTGTCAGTTCTAAAAATACGTTACCGTAAAAACGCGTGTGTTTTGAACACCGAAACTTCTGTGGAAACGTTTTCAGGGAAACCTTTTACCCTGTAAATGTAAACAGTAAACACGTATAAAAGTACAAGATTGCTTAGACTTTTGCGAGTGATAGCACACAGGGTCGATTTAGGCCGACGACCGGAGGCTTTCCTCTTTGGCTACCAGACCGTGTCGCCGAGGGAAAGACTCGGAAGTGTTGTGTAGACCAGTGACTCAATTCTATACAAATTACAACGTTTACTCACATGTCTAAAAATAATCGTATATCATAGAAAAAAATATGCCTTACATAAACTTTAATAAAAATGATTAAATTCATTACTATGAAAAGCCTCAGATTTTCAATGACAACAGAACTTTACTGAATATTTGTTTAGCATAAAAACGATCTGGACATTAACTAGAATTACTTAAAATATTTATCTAAGTAACTGTCGCTTCAACCTAAAAGTATGTCGACCGTTTAAAATGTGCGTGAAAATTGTGTTTTTTACTTACAACGGCCATGCATGTTAAATATTTGATATTTAGGAGAATGACGCAATTTTTATTAATGTTTTGGAGTTGTTCGCCTATTGTTGTTAGCTTCGGTACTGATGATTCAAGTACACAATGTTAACAAACGTTCACGAGCCGCGGTCATACGATACTAGCAACTACTTTCATTTGCACTATTGTCTGAAATCGTAAACCGTTTGTTTACGCCATTGTGTTTATTTCATTTGAAGATTTTGATTTTTTCGTCGACATATTTGATGGAATGATTTCACGAGTTCGGTAAAAAGTTTTGAATGAATTAGAGTTAGCATGGCGTCTGTTTTTAATTTTTTTTTTTTTTTTTGGAATAGGCAAGAATAACTTTGTCGTTTTTGTTCACTTAGCAATAATTATTTTTTGCAAAAAATAGCATGACCGTGTACATAATTCGCAAATATTTCGCATGGCTCGATGTAGCATTTTTCACATTATTGTTGGTTTATCAAAAACGGCTCAACCGATTTCAATGGGACCAATTTCGAAGTATACCCTTTCCAATAAAAAAAGAATTATTGAAATCGTACTACTATGAAAAAAGTTATGCGTTAACCACGCATAACTTTTTTAAACAATAAACCATAAAAAAAATATAACAACAATAAAACAAAAAAAATATATACGCGTCGAATTGAGTACCTCCTCCGGTTCGGTTCGTCGGTCAAAAAGGTATTTGACTGACTTGATTTATCATAACTTTTACTCTACCTTAAATGAATCTAGTTTGACATTCATAAGACATGCATCATGGTACACCCATATTTGAATATAAAATCTTGGCTCCCTAAAATCTCATACTCAAAAATTCTCATACACAAGATAATTAGATTTCTCATGACATCGTCTGCGCTCCATCCAGCTTTGGGTATAATATACATTATGAGACGCCAGTAGCAATGTCTGCACGTTATTTTGTGGCTTCGCTACACGACTCGGGGAATTAACCAAAACTACCAAAATCTGTATTAGAGCAAACCACGAGCTTCGTTAATGTCTGCTAATGCAAGATCAGCGCAGCTACCGTGTGGTTGACTTGCTTGATACAAGCAATTTCTAGTACACAGCTGGCGTCCAAGTTATTAATGTTATACCGCTGTATCAGTTTACGAACACTGTGTAGTATTTGCTAGAGGGTTAGGCATGTCGGCTTTTTGGTAGCGACAAATTATAACTTCGATGCTCACTCCGTGCGGTTGTTAGGTACACGATGTTTCAAATAACGTAATGGATAGTTGTTATATGGCTATCAGCTATCTGTACATGTGCTATAACTATTCTGCAGCGCAATGTGTGAAAATACCGTATAGCACTGAAAATAAATGGTAATGATGATAAAGATCACTGATGGGAATACAGGGTAAAGGAGAAATGTTGGAAGAGCTGGTACTTACTACCATCTCAAAAGGTATGAAAATAAATATTGGTAGAGAAGTACAAGTACTTCTATTTGCTAACACGAAATTCGAAAATAAATAGTTTCCCGTCGTACTCGTACCTAATGGTATATGACAAATGTGTCACAAAAATATTTACTAAAAACTAGTTTATAGGTTGTAACCGTTTGAAGATAAATTTCAGCTATTCAAAGCCTACAACGACGACGAAAATATTGCAACTTCAATTTGTTTTACTTTATGAAGCAGAACAATAGAAGCGACATCTTAACTAAATGTAAACTAGCGCTGTTACAAATTTCGCTCAAGCCACTGGCGTCCTAAATGGCCGTTCACACAAGGCGGATGCATGTGCGGTCATCTCGCAAGATAAATTCATGCCCCCTGTGGACCTTCCGGACTAATGTGAAATACAGCTCCCTGGCGCATTCTTGTGACCTCCATTAGCGAAGTTGGCTGGAACAGGGGCTCCATAATTGAATCATTAGAATGGTTGAACGTATGCGTAAATGGACACGAGACCGATTAAGAGCAGGAGCGAACATTGAAAATCTATACTTGTGCGAACGGGATAGCATACCATGTGATCCTCTCCAATGGTTAGAAAGGATTCGAACGTTTTAAGAATTGACTAGTTGGCTCCCGGACCCATAAAGCTGGGGATCGGTCGTAGTGGTGTATGTTGGGATAGGTTTGAAGGTCGCGCATATTTTACATTTTTGGCAAGTCATTGAAAGTATATTGTTTTGAAGAAAAGCATAGAAATCAGCGTGTTTCTGTAAGTTCCTACTGTGTGTTTAAAAAATTCTCAATATGAAAGCCTATTATGAGATCTGGCTGGCTAGTATGCAGCAGGATATTTTTCTTATTTTTCGTTTCATAAATTAGATAAACTTGTAAAACTTGGGCTAATTATACTAACGAGTACATTCACTTGTTATAAGCACCAAGATTCATCTCTATATCATGTAATATAGTTTTCCAAGAGAAATTCCCTTACACTTTACCTCTTTGCCAGGCAATTCTATATATTGAAGTACGAGTAACTTAGTAGTCTTAGTGTTAGGTATGTGATAAGACACGTGCTAGTTTTATTTATTGCTGGTGTTGAATTTACAGCCGTATTTTTATAGTGAGTCGTTCTGTTTCTCTACAATTTACCTATTTTTATTCAGGTAAAAAGCAAGTATTTTCAGCACACTTTCTGTTTATAGCAGACAAAATATTTTCTTAAATATTATATGTTCGTAGGTTTGATATACTTTATAAATAGAGAAATGGCGATGAATGATGTGATGATGATTTTTAAGTATGGTCCTAAAATATAGAGCGGAGAGGTGACAGGGGAAGCGGGAGAGGCGCCGCATTCCAGCGAGGTGCACATATATTCTGACCGGGTTATACGTGGGCTGTAACAAAAATAATTAGTGAAATGAAAAACAGAAGAAAAAAACGTTTTTTACAGCTTTTCAAAATATCCCCCTCCAATACCAATGCACTCATGCATTCGGTTGAAGCAGCTTTTAAAACATTTCAAAAACGTGTCTTGCAAACAAAAGAGGAGTGAGAGATAATCTTTAAAAAATAATTTTCTAAAAAAAAAACTACATATCGGTGGCCAGTGATTTTCACAAAATATGTATGTGTTGAAAATAGCCGTCAGTTTCATGTAAGAAATGGTTGTATTTAGTCTGTAGCTATAAATTTTCGGACAACCAAGGTATTTGTGTGCTATGAATATTCCGCTTCTTTACCCACTATTTCACAGCATTAGTATTATAGCCTTTGCCCAGCAGTGGGACAGTACAGGTTGAATAAAAAAAAGTATAACTATGTTATTAAAGAAACTTCGTCAACCCCGTTTAGTAATTGCGTAAAAACTTTTATAAGTACTATAAGTGTAATACACATCCTGCAGGACCTTTCTAAGTGATTTAGTTTACCACCCAGTGCAAGGTTGAGTTATTCGTTAAAACGTCCGAAAATTTTATCCATGTTGACAATTTGGCACCTTCTGATTTTACCTATTTTCATGTTGTCCACTTGTATGATCGTAATTTTAGCCTCCCATAGCTTACACAATCCATTCCACCTGTGTACAGCCTCTACGATTGCTATTCGCCACACCAGCAAAAATAGCTCCTTTGCTGTTCAATTGAAAATCTAAATGTAATACTATAAAATAATTTTCATAATAAATTTATTTAGGTATCTATGTCATAGAAAATATTTCACGCTAAATTTCTGCGAATCCGTGGCTATCAATTTTGACTTGCTAATAGTCGCACCGAAACGGCGTGGTTTCAAGATTTAAGACTATGTCAAAGCCTTGCGGAGCCAAAGCCAGATTGTTAATAGCTTGCTTTCAACCGAATTGATTGTAGAGCTAGCTCGATTATCGTGGTTCTTTAACACTGGGTACATGTTTGGAAAAAACCTGGCGTAACTAACAGTCAGCAGGAGTTCAAACATGAAAAAAATATACGCAAAAAAAAAATATTTGTATGCAAAGTCGGTAATTTTACTTAATAACGTCATATACGTCACACACACACAACGAACGTTTAGGCCGATCGTATCGCTAGTTCCGCGCACACTCGGTTCAGGCGACACGTGACAATCATGCTTTTCCGCGCGTGCAGCCGTCGTTGATCGATTTTTAAGACGTTATCACGTCAATAATAATAGCTATTAACCATGGTACCTATCTATAATCTCTCTTAGTGCGAACGCGCACTAAGATAGATTATGAATTCTTGATACTGGTCTTACTCGGTCTTGTGACCATTTACATACATATGTAAGTGAGAAAAATATAGCCCTAGGGTTGTAGTTGACGTAGCGTACTACCCTGACCAGTGAGATAAGCAAAATTTGCTCGTTTGGACGGGGTGCAATTATGCTGAAGTCTATTGGAAATAAGGATCTTATACTAGGTTCAATAACGAATCGAAAATCTAACTGATATAACAAGTTAAGTGTAGTTTATGGTAATCTTAAGTAACAGTTTAGTTGACCAAAGTAGCAATATCTTAAATGATCCTTTAAGAGAAATCTAGCATTAGACTAACTGATATGTACAACTTTTTTTAATTTTTATTTTTTTGAATTTTGAGTAATTTAATTTATTTCATTTGAAATTTGCAAACCCAATCAAGAATGCTTCGTGTGCCAGCATATAACTTATGATACAATGTACAAAACATTCGCATAGTTTTACCAATCGGGAATATATTTGGTCGTTTGGTTTTATTCGCAATATGTAATTTGAAACTAATATCCGATACGGCTAGTTTTATACTAGAGCGCATTGCAGTGGTGCATACATGTTTAAAGAAAATCTTACTTCTCGAATTTAACAACTGAATTTACGTGCTATACATTCTGCAAGCAATGAGAATAAAATCTGTGCCAGTTTTTAACTTTTTACTCAGATTTATTAGGTTTAAATAGTATTGGGTTGGGTCGCAATTTTATTACTGTTAGAATTGTTTTAGAAAGAGCGCTATCCGTCTTCCACAAAAGTTTTACGCACGCTTTAGACAATGTTTAACAGTAAAAATTGCACGGTTAAACAATTTTTAAAGCGTGCTTAAATCTTTGTGGTAAGGCGGTATGTTTATAAGATGTATGGGGTGGGTTAAGAAGTATAAATGCATCTATTTGTTTTTGTGTCTGTGTTATCTTAGGACCTTAGTGACTCTTAGGCTCTATCGAGTTTATCAGATATTCAGATAGCCACGTTACTAATAATTTGTGATATTTTATTTGTTTCTCTTACACTTACTTTATTACGTGTAAACTGGCTCGTGATTTTCTTTCATTGTCTTTGTGCAATACACAACTATGTGTAAAACAAGTGTACAAGCTTGCTTGTTATGTAAAGTTTTAATTAAAGAGCGCGGTTTTCATCAACGTTACAACGGTCTGTGGCAAGGGCAAGTTAAACTTAGTATTTTCGTACAAACAGCTGCTTTAATTTCGATATACTTTACCTAGAATATTTACATTATAACGCGCTCGCTAAATATAAATAACTTAATACGTTAAAGGCTAAAATTAGCGCGAATTTTCGCGTAACTTAATGCTTTTAATTTTGAAATGCCTTTAATTTTGTTTTATTACCAAAGTGGTTTTACGGAATCAAGACCGCAATTTTTAACAAAACATTTTTAATATTGTTTGCTTTTAAAAAAAGGGAAATGAACAAAGATTTGTATCAAAATATCAACAATAAATATAAGTATAGCAATAAAAATTAACGCATTTTTATTATTATTGTTTGTTGTAACCAAAAGTGAGATGAGCAAAGATTTTTACTAAAAAATCATCAAAAATTTAAGTGGTCATAAAAATGAAAATTTGAATTTCTCTCAGAAAAGAGAGTTCAGAATTTTTTGCACTGTTTTTCCCAAGTTAATGAAATCACCTGTAAAATTTCTGAGAATTTGGGTAAAAAACAACAAATAACCCACGATAACTTTTTTTCCTGTATCTTTTAAGTTCTGATGTACAAATTGGAGTTTGAATTGCAATTTTTATTACGAAGTTTTTACTGATATTGATTCGAAAGGTTTGCAATTAGATCTTTTGATTTTTTCCAGTACGAAAATAGAGGGAGTTCCTAGTATATTTAGCTTAGTATACTCAAGAAATTCGGAGAATCCAAGGCAGAGGAGTTTCTGGTTCTGAGTATTTTATTTAAAATGCCAGATAAAGCGTTTCATTTTAGATTAGAAAATCTCTCCGGAGAAATATTCGCATGAAACAAAACCCAACACTGTTAAACTTGGATACAGACAGAACGATAAAAATACCGAGAATAAAATTCTACAGGAACTTGAAAGCAGTAAATAACCCTGACACCATGAAGTACCGCAGCACTGCGCTAAATTTTTAAATAAGAATATCGCGTAGAAGCGAACTTCACACAAGCCAATATATTTCTAAACCTATAAAGTGTCAAATACTCGTATATCTTTTAACAGCTTATTGTAGAGCTTCTTTTAAAAGTTTACACACATTTCATGTTTACAACGGTACTTGTAATGTTTTTGAATATTGGTTTTATGCCTCTACTGGGTTATAAGTTTGCTAAGATCATAATTATCATGTGCTAAGTCGTAAGGAGGTCACTGTAATCGCTGTTTGAACTATTTAGCTACGGGACCATCTCTCAAATAGCGAAAAATTACTTTGTTTTACTACAAATAGAGCCGTTTGTCACATCACTGGAAATGTGGAGACATTTGTATAGCTTCGGTCGGATATTGAATTTTGATAACATAAATTTTCGTTCATTCATACAGATAAATACCTATAGGATGTATGGAAAATTCTATCGTAATTCGGCCGACATCAAAAGAAGATAAGAGGACAATTGTCCGGAATTATCTCTGTGATCAATTTTGATGATATTCACAAATTGCCTGTGATTCCACGTAAATTTTGCCTATCTATTTTCATACATCCATGTTCTCTAAGCTTATCGATCACAATCGGCCTTATCAAAAGACCTCATCAGAAAGCACGCTTCAAATAAATATCCACAAAAACTTTCCATTTCCCGAATTACTATGAGATACACAGACAAATTTCATTCGCCAGAGGATATCCCAATTTGCCTTTCATTATGCCATAAATCAGGGCAAAACCTGATCATCGGCATAAACCCCGCAGTCACTAGCTTGGATACCGATTTATTAATAGCCATTTCCATTGAACGTACCCAAATTCGTACCTATCGTTGGCAAATGGCGGTTTCGGGTACATATGTATTTCGAGTGTAGGCATTTGATTAGCTTTACCTCAATCATGGCTTTGTGTCGTACGTCACGGCTCGTAATTGGACGGTTTTGTGAAACGCTGGTGACGGTTAAGTTGGCGGTTGGATTTGGTAGAAGCTCTTTCTTGCTTTTAATATGAGTGTTTGCTTCGAGCAATCAATTTTTAAGCGTGCTCAAGGCCTATAAACTACGCTGAGCTGAGATAGGAAAAAGAGTTCATTAACGCTATAATCCTACCCTTAACTTAGTCCTCGCCGGGGTCCCGCCGCCCGCACCTGTCTCAGTCCCCTTTGTCGTCTCCCCCGGCGCCCCTGTACCGCGCAGGAGAGGACTAAGTTAAGCGGTAGGATTATAATTCCATTGGTCTTGATTCGATTTTGATTGTCGATTGGTGGTTGTTTTTTCGCTTTTTCACAGTTGGTCCCATAGTAAAACGTGTTTACAATGATGAGCATATGAGATTATAAGACCTTATGGGGTAAGTTTTAAATATGTCTGAGCATGCGTCGTTTAAGTATTTTTCAATCTTTATGTTACACGTTGTATATGTGCAATACAGTGCACACTTAAAAACAACCATTCCCAATTAGGTATTTTAGCACGAAGCCTGTGGGGTTCCCAGAGGCGGCTAATTAACTCTGACACCAGAGGTAAAACCTCACACGAAAAGAAAGAAAGAGAGTACGAAATACAAATTCCTTCAACACAACTATTGCCTCCGTTAACCCCAACTCCGATAAAACGTGTCCCGGAGCATTTCGTCAGAGTTGCCACTCCGTGAACAAAGTGGATACATAGTACGATTCCCTGTAACATCCCTCGAGGTCGAGAATTCGACGCGTTATACTGATACGAGTATTTATGTATATTATGTATCGTATAAGTACGCTACAAATCTTACAGGATACGCCCGAGCTCAGGAAATTGTCGTGTTGATGTATCGCGACACATCTCTTTAACATAAACTTCATAACCATAAATCTCGACTCGCTCTTGACCGATTTGATTCATACTCGCACTTGTTTGGATTTAGATACTGAATAATTCTGCCAAATATTATCGCAATCGACTGATAATATTAACAATTAATAAGCAATATTCCCCCGCTTTTTGAGAAAATCTGCTAATAATCTATAAAACCAGTGTACTAAGTTTGGTCGAGATCCGCTGAAAAATGCGACCTGTAGACGAAAACCAACATCTGGATAGACGAAAGCAAAATCGCCGCCGTGTCTAAAACGGAAATCTTCGCTGACGCTCGATCAAAAAGTTAAATCCTAGTAATACTGTCTTATGATTAACGAGCGACCCGCCCCGGCTTCGCACAGTTCTTCGCACAGTTGTTTTTACATGTAAACCTTCCTCTTGAATCACTCTATCTATTTTTTTTTTTATTCTTTCATTTATTGGGGACTTTGGCCAACAGTGGCATGTCAGTCCCATCGTAACCTGATCTACGTTATGACATAAATACTACATTGTAGTGGATATAATGCTGTGTACAACCCCGAAAGCTAGATAGAGGTCAAGCATACGCTGCGTCTTATCCGAAAGGAGCAGACGCAGCGCACCCGCTGGCCCCCAGCAGTCCAGATCGTGCACAGCACTACCTAAAAATAAAGATTAAAACAAACCGCATCAAAATCCATTGCGTAATTTTAAAGATATTAGCATACATAGGGACATAGATCATAGAGACAGAGCGGGAAGCGACTTTGTTTTATACTACAACCTAGACCGCTTATCTGCTCAACATCAGGCAGTATGTGGTCAAACGCATACCTATTCAGAATAAAAAAAAAATGTTGTGATGTAATTGACTATGCTCTGGTTGTACGACTGTTGAAACTTGCTTTTTCTGGTGTAAGGTAAGTATGTTGTGACTAGGCCCAAAATTTTACCGTAGACCTTTCCAATACTGGTAATTGCGGATCATTTGTATAGTTTTGTTAAATAATAACAGGGTTTTATATTAATACTAGCGACCCGCCCCGGCTTTGCACAGGTGTATTCACTATCCTAATAATCGGCCAAGTACGAGTCGGACTCGCGCACGGAGGGTTCCGTACTGTATGGGAGCCCCCCTTAATTGTTTATTTTATTATTGAAGTGAACATAAAACTAAATATTCTGTGAAAATTACAAGCATATACCTGTTACCATTATTAATATAGAGCGAAAAACGTCTGAAACATCAGGTTTGTTGTATGGGAGCCCCCCTTAAATATTTATTTTTTTTCTTTTTAGTATTTTTGTTGTTATAGCGGCAACAAAAATACATCATCTGTGAAAATTTCAGCTGCCTAGCTATCATGGTTCATGAGATACAGCCCGGTGATAGACAGACAGACAGACAGACAGACAGACAGACAGACAGACAGACAGACAGACAGACAGACGAACAGACGGACAGACGGACATCGAAGTCTTAGTAATAGGGTCCCGTTTTTCCCTTTGGGTACGGAACCCTAAAAACTATCCTCTTGAATCACTCTATCTATTTAAAAAAACGCATCAAAATCCGTTGCGTACTTTTTAATGATATAAGCATACATGGGGACAGACAGCGGGAAACGACTTTGTTTTATACTATGTAGTGATTCGATACTCAATCATTTACAACAAATGTAATATTCTTAACCGTAAGTTGCTCACTAAGTATTATAATTTTTGGCAAAAGTATTTATAAGATATGGGAAACCTAACTCTGAAATAGAGCAGCGAAGCGCCATTATTATTATATTTAGTTTCATGTTGTTTTAAATCTACATCTTTTGAAGTTGTGACTTTGTATAACTTTCTAAATCTCCATTTAGAAAAGTTCACTGACTTTTTACACGAGGCAAGAGTTCGAGACCAAATGTTAGACAAAATTTATCGAAGAAAAACTTCTTAATCAAGTTTTCAGGATTTAAAAATGTATAAACTGAGTCTGCTTGTAATATTACCATGTTAATATTGAATCGTATCGTTTTAATATTCGTACAGTTTTCTTCTGCTTCTTGTTTTTCTTGATTGTAACTTAATCTTGATTGTCTGGACTTCGTATACCCTGGTGGTTAGTTCTTTTTAAGCTTTATTTTAGACTTTCGAATGGCTCGGACTTATACGGAACTTGTATGGCTAGGACGTATACGGAACTTTACGGATTCTCCATACAATCTTTCATAGTTCGAAAAGTCCGTTCGTAAGTTATAAATAATGCCCCTGAAGGCCTCTGACATGGATGAACGGCTAAAACATTCGGGACCCACAATTTAATGTATTACGCACCCAGCGCTCAGTGGTTAATGCTACCCAGAGATGATGATATGGATACGATAGCGCATTTAATAATAATTATATCGGCACATTTTCATTAGCATGCCTGGACTTGGATGAAGATTTGGGCTCGTAGAATTCAGAGAGATCATTGAGCTAAGTGCAAAAATAATACAAAAAAAATTGTAATTTTCGCTTAAAACACGCTACACAAATGAAGATGGTAAATGTGAGATCACTTCTGATAAGATCTGGTCAAACGTGAAGTTATCGTCAGCAGAAAAAAAGTTAAGGGAAAGTAAACAAAATCATGTAGAAAACGAGATTATTCAGCTTACAGATTAGGGCATGTATGACCTTTTTCTATATTAATTCCATTATATATCCACAATAGGTATGATGACTAAAAAAAATTAATTAGTCCGATCAAAAAAATTCAGACGCGTATTGTTTCTTTTGTCAATTAAACAAAAATTGATGAAGTACAGTCCGTCAAAGTACCGCGTGACGTCACAAGTGCCATACAAGTGTATGACTTTTGTAAGAGAGGTAACGTCACGACCCCCACTCCCTAATTTTGACAAGGTTTATCTTTGACATTTATTGTTAGATTAACAAAAGAAAAAATAAGTGTCAAATATTTTTTGATAATCTAACTCACAGATTAATTATTATAATGATTTTTTTACCCAGTCATCATACCTGTTCCACATGTCATATTGTTTTACTGTCTGACAATCGCTTCCATGGCCTTAGCATTAATATATCGTGAAGATCAATCTCACAGCATATCTCATTTTTGTGCGTATGGCATTTATTCGGTTGTTGGCACTTGGTCAAGTCATATGACGTATATTTTAACAGTAGGCAGTATGTCTCTCGACCTTAACGGGAAAGGGCGGATGTATGGAACAATATGTCTTGGATTTCATGGTTGGTTAGACTATTATAACGATACGATGGTCAAGCTTGTATTTCACTAGTTAAGAATATGAATTTATTGCTGCTCTTGTAACTTGTAACCTACTTACAAGTATAGCCAAATGGCCCCATCGTTTACGCAGTAGGTACAGTTTATTTTATTTGTACAGTAATAGAAGCTATTTCAGTGTTAACTTGCTTAACTTGGGATATAAAAAGAGAGTACAGTGTTTCCGAAAATTAAATAAATATTACGTGACATTCTTACACACGGTCTCTGACCCCAAACTAAGCATAGATTGTGAAATGGCTGCCAGAGACTGATTATACATATTATTAAATATATATATAGATAACATCCAAATACAGAGCAAACACCACATAAATGCTTGCCTTGGGTGGGAGTCGAACCCACGCCTCTTTGATCCAGGAGTAAGGGTCACTAACCAATGAGCTACTGAGGCAGTCAGTTATACCGAGGACCGAGGGAAGTAGAGAGGAATAATTAAGAGGCTGATCCCACCACTATGGGGATACCGGAATTATGGGAATAATTACTATTCGCAAAAAATGGCAAAACCGCGTTCCATCGTGAACAAAATTCAAAAATTTCGCTCGAACTGTTTACATTATTGTTTGTTTTTCAAAAACGGCTCAGCCGATTTCTATAAATTTTGATGGGACCACCTCGGGAGTATGCCATATTTCGAACTGAAAAAGATTTTTTAAATTCGGTTTACAATGTGCAAAATTATTGATGAACATACACAAAAAATACATACAGACGAACATAGAACCTCCTCCTTTTTGGAAGACGGTTAAACAAAGAAAAATTGCTGTGTCTTTTTCATCTAACAGCTATTTTTAGTTTTAATATCTAGAGCTATTCTAACAGAGCTATTCTTATCAATACATCACTCGCATATGACGTCGTCATATTATTTATTACGGCGCTGACCTCCAGAATTGTTAAATTGTAACAGTTTGCGAATCGCTCTGACACAATACAAATGACTGTTGCGTGCTTGGCCAAGGTCAAGGGTTAGGGATATTAAACAATAAGAGGGAATTCAGACCCGCAATTCCATTCAGACGATTAAAATATCAAGCGTCTGTTGTAGCGTGGGCAGAGCTCTAGTATTTAATAGTTATGTTGAAGATTCTCCGCCTTGCCACAAAAGATTTAAACACGCTTTAAACACTGTTTATCCATTCAATTTGTAATGTTAAACATTGTCTAAAACGTGCGTAAAACTATTGTGGTAAGACGGTCTATGTTTCGAAGCCGAGCTTCGAGTGTCTCCGACTCGCTTGCACGTTTCATATTTTTTGACCGACGAACCACCGGAGGAGGTACTCAATTCGACGCGTATAATTTTTTTTAATGTAAAACCACGCATAACTTTTTTCCTAGTAGTCCGGTTTCAATAATTATTTGATTTTTATTGGATAGAGTATACTTCGAAATTGGTCCCGTTTAAATTTTATCGAAATCGGCTGAGCTGTTTTTGATAAATCAACAATAATGTGGAAAATGCTACATCGATCCGTGCGAAATATTCGCGAATTCCGTACATGGGTGAAGTCGGTCGTGCTGTTTTTTGCGAAAAATAATTATTGACGATTAACATAAAATATGATTGAATGTACCTGCAAGTGAAATGAAAAAATATTTAAATTTTATAATTCAAAATAATATAAAAGGAATTAAAGTTTTGTAGACATTATTCCTACAAAACTATTATTTATTTTAGATAAAGATAACAATGTAAAGGAAAAGAAGGAAACACAAAAAGGAAGAATTTAGGAAGAGCTACAGATCTAATATCTATCTCTATCTATAACTCTACTTTTAAAAAGATCAAATCCTTTTAAAAACACTCGAAAAAGTTGTTTATTCCATAAATTATTTGAAATAAAAGCCCTGTATAATAAAGTTGTTTACGTAAATGATTTACGTAAAGTACATATTTGAAATATCGTCAAAAGGATGTTATACTCGTACGCGAGCAAAGCATAGTCACTCAAGCATGGCGTCTCTTAATGTTTTGTTAAAGGCAAAATACCTCAGCACAAATCGAAACTAATGAATCGCGTCCAAAGAATGTTTCATTCATCACGCGGAGTCATTTCGTAAGCTGTAAAAACAAATTCAAGACGAACTCTAGACTAAAAAAATATCGACAGCTGTTCGCAGAAAATCTTGTCGCTACCCCGGAACGGTCGAATCGTAAATAAATGAAGGATTACACTCTAAACTTTTTTGCTGATCGGGAACGCATTTATTGCTTTCCAAGTTCCCATGTAGCCTTAGGGAAGCGGGTCAAGTTCACTGCCGACCCTGAGTAGAGGACGAACTAGCGAGAGGGATCTATCATGGTGATGGGGCCAGAGAGATGCATAGAGCCATAGAGCATAGCCATCGAGGGAGCAGGGTGAATCTCTAGATGACGGACGGACAT
The DNA here is from genome assembly GCA_964007245.1 of Hypomecis atomaria. NCBI lineage: Eukaryota > Metazoa > Arthropoda > Insecta > Lepidoptera > Geometridae > Hypomecis > Hypomecis atomaria. The sequence continues at coordinate 8,612,057 of OZ023299.1, forward strand.
ATTCTAGCATATCATTGTAGTCATCATTACGAACGAACCCTTAAATTGTGGAAAAAATCAATAGTTTCACACGTTTATTGTTTTTAAACAAATCTATGGAAGAGCTGATTTTTTAAGAACTCAGGGTTGGTTTCTTACAAAAATATGATCATTTTGATGAAAATAGATCTAGAGAAATATATTTCAAGTAGAGAGGCCTTCTCTTATCCAATGCACGAAAAACTTGATAAGATGGGAAAAAAATCATATTTCTGATGTATTACACTGCAAAACATAGTGTTGCGTAAACGCATTTAAATAGGTGTTTTGCGGTGCTCTCCGTTCATGTTCAGGAGTTGACTATTAAAAATGTCGATACAATACATTATTGGCATTACGCGGAATTCTGATTTTAAGTAGAGTTTCGTAGGAAATACCTGGGATTGAAATGGCATAACCTATTTTGCGAGATCTATGGAAAATGGAAATAGCTATCAATAACTGGAACAACCAACATGAAATAAGTTCGAATTGTTCTCCACAAGTGAATGTCCAATGTGAAAATTCCCTCAGAAACGCATATTAAGTTTGGTAGTGGGCAGCGATGCATTGACGATTAATTCAATCGATTGAACACGATGCATAATGAAAAGGCGATAATTGTGACGTCATACATAGCTTTCACACGTTTATTGTTTTTAAACAAATCTATGGAAGAGCTGATTTTTTAAGAACTCAGGGTTGGTTTCTTACAAAAATATGATCATTTTGATGAAAATAGATCTAGAGAAATATATTTCAAGTAGAGAGGCCTTCTCTTATCCAATGCACGAAAAACTTGATAAGATGGGAAAAAAATCATATTTCTGATGTATTACACTGCAAAACATAGTGTTGCGTAAACGCATTTAAATAGGTGTTTTGCGGTGCTCTCCGTTCATGTTCAGGAGTTGACTATTAAAAATGTCGATACAATACATTATTGGCATTACGCGGAATTCTGATTTTAAGTAGAGTTTCGTAGGAAATACCTGGGATTGAAATGGCATAACCTATTTTGCGAGATCTATGGAAAATGGAAATAGCTATCAATAACTGGAACAACCAACATGAAATAAGTTCGAATTGTTCTCCACAAGTGAATGTCCAATGTGAAAATTCCCTCAGAAACGCATATTAAGTTTGGTAGTGGGCAGCGATGCATTGACGATTAATTCAATCGATTGAACACGATGCATAATGAAAAGGCGATAATTGTGACGTCATACATAGCTTTGGAATATGCGAGCTGTTGTGCGATGTTCCGTGTAGGTGGAAGCAGTGAAATGGAATGCTTTAATAAAATTGTGGTAGAGTTATCTCTTATTGGATTGCTCTATATGCGGCAATATAGAATTAGAACTTAAGTAATAGAACACGTAAGTATTCTAAATTTTGTAACACTAACATTAAAATAACTAAAATAATAGAATACGTAAGTATTCTATTACTTTAGTTCTAAATTAGATTTTGCTCAAATAAAAACTATGTTACAGCTGCCTTATTCATACATCATACGCGAGAGTGAGTGGAACAAGAAAAACGCATTGTCTATCGCATACGTCAAAATCACAAGTTGGAATGTCAAAATGGTTAAAAGTGGTTCCATACGTCTTTTGTGAAATGATCGGAAATTTGAACCTTCTAGTTAGTAAGAAGGTTCAAATCTCTGATCAGATATTACCTTCCTACTTTTTACCTTTTGGAATTTGAACAGCCGAGATAGCTCAGTGCTAGTTTGCAGCCGAACCTAGTTTGCACCTGAACTTACGCAATTTCGAAGGGCGGTGTATGTGCATCTTATTCTAACACATTTTAAATTTCATATTTAAAGTGGGACGAAGTGATGTATATTTCTTGCTATTTTAGTACGGTTTCTATTACTTTAGTTCTAATTCTATGTGCGGCAATATGTTTACTAGGCATGAAAATAATCATTAGGTAGCCGGATAGGTCAATGGTTATTAGTGTAAAACGATATCCGTATACAATAGACGATATCAGACCAATTGTGGGTAATAAGTAGATGAGATTAGCCCCTAGACAAAGAAAAACGGCGTAAGGGTGAGGGGGTTTAAATCCAGCAGTGGGTCGATGCAAGCTGATTATGATGTTATACATTGAAACGCTCTATCAAATGCGTGGACGATATGTGTTACAAAATGACTTAAATGGATAAAGTACACAAGACTCTTTCTGTATTTTCTAAATAGATCTCTAGCACACAGTAAGTGAACATGAAAATGTGATAAGTCAATACTTGGTATATTTTTAGCGGAGTAAGATGTTTTACGCAAATAATTTAGTAATACGAGTACGTGTTTAGGAAAAAGTCTATAGATATATTCGGTTGTTGGGCTCCATGGAACGGAAATGGAGTTAGCATGTGTCGCGTCACTTTAGCCTCGCGGGTGTGGTAATATTGAATTTGAGTGAGCACTCAACATGTAAGTGTTTTAGATTATGTGTGTTAGGTTTGTGAAAAAAGAATTATCAGCTCTTTAGATGGAAGTGTCAATTTTATTGTTCGACATATATGTCTCCTTTATAGATTTCCATTTTCTAAATGATGCTAGGGCTAGCGTGAACATTTGAAGTGTCCCGTACAAAAATCAACTATGTTTTTACCCGACTACCAAGGTAGTAATGTGACTCATGACTTCTGATAGCTTTATATAATTTTAGAAAATGCAAATCTTATTTGTAACTAAATTTAAATTTTTATTGGGCTCAAAATTTACATGAAATTAAAATAAGTAAAAGCTATGATAAATTTTCAAAAATGTCATATCTGATTTTTATCTATCGTCGTGTTTTTAATCAGGTGCTATTTTAAGAACCTAAAAAAATTTAACAATATTAGATACCTAGCTGATAAATTATTCCAAATACAAATATGTAAGATTTCTTGCAATCCATAATAATTATATTTCGCAAACATTGGCAAAACCGACTTCCATTGTGTACAAAATTCGAATAGTTCGCTCGAATTGATATGTACAATTTTTACATTATTTTTGATTTTTCATAAACAGCTGAGCCGATTTTGATAAAATTTAAATGGGACCACCTCGGGAGTATACCCCTTCGAAATAAAATTTGATTCGGTGCACAATTGGCGAAAATATTGATGAACAAAAATACATACAGATGAACATAGAACAAAATACATACAGACGAACATAGAACCTCCTCCTTTTTGGAAGTCGGTTAAAAATGTGTCATACCATTAGGCTATACCTATATAGCAATATACATATAAATATAAATATTCAAATCAAAGTAGACACTTAGTTACATATTCTTTGGGCAGTCGAATAAAATCGAGTGGGAACACAGGCATTCCCGCAAAACTATCATTATTCAGAGTAAGGATCCACCTAAATCCGAATTATTTTCCTATCAAGACCCTCTCCCAGTTCCGTTGTAGCAAAATATGGCCAAGCCAGGTGACCTGAATGTGGATGCTTCGGAAAACCTCCTTTGAATAATAAATAAATAGTAAGGATCAGAAAAGGTTTTTCGATTGTGGATGTTCTTAGACCGTTCCATTCATTCATCGCCCTTATTTCTACTATCAATCTTTTGATGTTCCTATTCCGCGAGCTATTTTCGGCTACATTGTAATGTAAATTGAGTTTGCTCTAGGGAAAGGAAAATTAATTTGCCATTTTTGAGACGAAAAAGACGACCTGCTTTTACTCATCAAACTCCAATTGACTATTTGATTAATTGGATCATTCACCAAAAGAGTCAGAGTAATTTCTAAGGAGACGTTTTTAACTAACTACATTCTCGATATAATCGTTTCTAGATATTAATTAAACGAATTGAGAGCAATTTGTTTGGAGCAAGATAGGACATATGATTGATCTAGATAGCCCAGTAAAAGAGAATCCTTTGAATGGTTAGGGTGTAAAATCTTCGAAAGATAACCGGGCGCATTACAGTGCATTTGAGTAAGGGATATGAGATTGTAGCCACTAAAACCAGCTCAGTGCCAAACAGATATCTACTAAAAGATAAATAAAACCAGTGCGACAGCTGTAAATGGTGATAATGAAGAATTAACATCTGGAAGATAAACATTGAAGATGAACCCGTGGTGGCCTATAAGAGAACACTCACCTTACCTAATCGTTCCGCGGTGGACTATTAAAAAGACCGATACAGTACAGTAGAAGAAAATTAACAATACAGGGCATTTGTCCTAGACCACCACTTGTCAGTAGCTCGAGTGAGGAGGTTTTAATAAAAGGATTCTCCTTCCCGTTTCGCAGTACACCGGATTGGAAAATTCCTCCGGCCTCCGGGAATTCGATTACGGCAGCTGTCGTGCATCTATCTCGTTTGCTTGTCTCGGATACTGATGAAAACATCGCTTAGTGTTTCCGCTGTTTTGTTTATGCGACTATTGCACAAGAGTCCTTCAACTAAGTGCATATTAAAAGACTCGATGAAAATGTTGCATAATAATTTGATCGAAAAATTATAATAAAATTTTGCATGAAATGCATTTTAGCATGAAACCGTTGAAGCATGAAGCATGTTTTTTACGATTGTTATGCTGTTGCGAAATTAAATTAATCAGTCGATTTTCTCCCTACAATTTTCCGTTTATCATCATCACCAAATCTTCCGTTTTACATACTAAAAGTTGAAAATAATGATGACTGCAATGATATGTCCGTCGTTTGGAAAAATGCCTTGTAGATTTGTTTTATAGATTTCGGTCGAAGCGAAATAACTCCAATTAAAGCGTTTTAATCTTTGAATTACAAAAGTTGTGTGTTATTGTTCCCAGATGTTTGGTGTCCAAGCTGTTCGACGTTTGTTCGAAGTCGACGCCGGAGCAGATGGAACAGCTGGAGGAGATCAGAATACCCTGGGGCAGTGGCATCGTGGGATACGTCGCGGAGAGCGGGGAGCCGGTCAACATCCCAGATGCGTATAAGGTAAGAAAGAGCTCTTATAGGTAGAACCAAACTTAATGGCATCTGTGAAGTTAGCTACCTAGAACCTGCGCATAACTTCACTCCTCACTCTCGCTGACATAATATGAAGTTGCTAATGTGCAACCACATGCCTCGTGTTCACAGACGCCTGATTCAAACTTAATGTTTGAATCCTAATAAACATTTAATCAACTTTATAGAGTTGGCCAGTCTTACTCGTATCTTATCAGTAAGGAGATTTTATCATCAATGAAACAGTTTTTTATTCCATGCGAACGATGATAGTAAATTGGTTGAAAAAAGTCATTAAAAAACTCTGTTATTAAAAAAATCGTCCAAGTGCGAGTCGGACTCGCGTACGTAGGGTCGTACCGTATGGGAGCACCCCATTCCTCTTGCCGTTATCAACAGCGAGCAAAAACTCCTAAAAATCACGTTTGTGTTATGGGAGCCCCCCTTGAATATTTATTTTATTCAGTTTTTAGTTTTATTTATTTATTGTTATAGCGGCAACAGAAATACATCATCTGTGAAAATTTCAGCCAAAATTTTCTGCCTTGCTATCGTGGTTCATGAGATACAGCCCGGTGACATACAGACAGGCAGACGGACATCGAAGACTTAGTAATAGGGTCCCATTTTAACCCTTTGGGTACGGAACCCTAAAAACCAGTATAAATATACCTACCTACTTACATAATTATCATGTATTGTAAAATGAATGTGCAAATAAACGATTTGATTGATTGGGTGATGAATAGTTCTAACCAATAGATAGTTGAATTTCCATAGTGTTGAATATGCGAAAATGTAGCATAGGTGAAGTGTTAAATTTTTATTACGAAAATTGTGTAATTGCGATGTGTTTGTTACTAGTGACGGTGAAATTTAGTAGAAGATAATAATTATTTTTCTCAAAAAAATCGCACAACCGTATTCAACCGTGTACAAAGTTAGATTAGTTCTCCCAAATTGATGTACAACATTTTTAGGGTTCCGTACCCAAAGGGAAAAACGGGACCCTATTACTAAGACTTCGATGTCCGTCTGTCCGTCTGTCTGTCCGTCTGTCACCGGGCTGTATCTCATGATCCATGATAGCTAGGCAGCTGAAATTTTCACAGATGATCTATTTCTGTTGCCGCTATAACAACAAATACTAAAAACAAAATAAAATAACTATTTAAGGGGGGCTCCCATACAACAAACCTGAATTTTAGACGGTTTTCGCTCTATATTAATAATGGCATCAGTAGATGCTTGAAATTTTCACAGAATATTTAGTTTTATATTCCCTTCAATAATAAATAATAATTAATATAAAATAAATATTTAAGGGGGGCTCCCATACAGTACGGAACCCTCCGTGCGCGAGTCCGACTCGTACTTGGCCGATTATTATATTATGTATTGTGGATTTTTAACTGACTTCCAAAAAGGAGGAGGTTCTATGTTCGTCTGTATGTATTTTTCTTGTGTATGTTAATCGGTATTTTCGCCAATTGTAAACCAAATCAAAAAAAAAAACTTTTTAGTTCGAAAGGGTAAACTTCCGAGATCCCAAGTTCGGTTAAGTTTTGCCGAAATCGGCTCAGCCGTTATTAAAAATCAACAAAATGTAAACATTGTATTTGTAATTGTGAATTATTCGAATTTTGTACACCATGGAAGTAGGTTTTGACATTGTTTGCTAAAAATAATTATTCTCGTATAATTTTTAATAATTATGAATACTAAACAACTGCTCAGCCGATTTCGATAAAATCTATAAAAAATAAATTTTCGGAATATGGATGTCTTAGTTAGATGGACGAAAGATACGCAAAGTAGGAAATGAAATAAAATTACTTAAGCACAAATTAATTCAAGAATTACTATGCAGTATAGAGACAACGATCTTTCATCTTATTATTGAGTCGTTCTTAGATAAAATTAACATTAGTAACCTTTGATCGTATCATGATTATATTAATATCTCTGCACTTATCAAATTACACATCGGTTCATTAATTGCCTTTCTAAAATCATAACAATATTTTATGTTTAGTTGACCTAAATTAAACACGAAATTCTTCATACTAATGTTTTTAGAACCGAATATTAATCAGGGAATTTAATTTTAAACCGAACATTCGCTTTTTAACCTCTTTGTTTTTCCCAGTAGCACATAAATTATCTATTATAAAGATCTTATCTCGGTACAAGTTATCAGTTTGTTTATGTAACTATTCAAAATCGAAACCTAGCCTAGGTAATTAGCCTAGAATTCTACGCACTTTTAGGACGTGTGCAGAATTTTAACCAGCCGATTTATTATACGACCTGCTTTGTTTTACGATCGATTCTAATCAGCTCCCGATCAATTAATAAGATTAACGGTACACTTAAGCTTTAATAATATTTTGACGATTAGCTAGACAATATTATCCTACTTTATCCTCCCGGCCTGTCATTCTTGAGGTCGTGGGTTCAATCCCGGTCCCGTACCTATCTTGTATATCTTTGTTTCTTTGAGTATCTTTCTTTCTATCTATCTTTCTATCTTTGCAACTTATGTACGGATTTTCATATCACTGGGTTTTCGGTGAAGGAAAACATCGTGAGGCAACCTGCATACGTCCGTAGAAGAAATTTGATGGCGTGTGTGAATCCACCAACCCGCACTGGGCCAGCGTGGTAGATATGGCCCAATCACCCTTCGTGGGTAGGCCTACGTCCTGCAGTGGACTATTATAAAGGCTGGTACAGTAGATACAGTAGACAGTATTTTACAAAAGTCATTTAAACAGAAATCAAAAAATCAGCTATAGAAGCGGAAATTACGACTTCAGTGTATAAAATATATCGTGTTAATTTTGTGCCTGAAAATATATGTTCGTGGAGCGCAAAAAATGAAACGGTAATACCCCTTTACAGCTGGTCATTAAACAATGACAGTGCCAGGCTTACACTGTTCCCCGTTCACTTTCACACTGTAGTTACTGAAGCAGTACATCAACTTGGCGATGTAGAACTTGTGTTTATCTAGAAAAAAATCTACCTAAACAGGGTTATCCAGAACTGATGTACTAAGCTGAAAGGAGGTGATTCAGACCTAGCTAGCTAGGAATTCGTGAGAAAAAAAATCAGCTGTTTCATACATTTTGTCGATTCCGAGTTACAGTTCTGTATATAACAGCAGATTTTTTATTCTCGAATGTTGGGTTTTGTCCCATTGTAAATGTTGTTCATAATGATGGTCTGAAACACCCCCATTTGGCTTAGTACAGGGTAAGCAGGTAAAACCCTGTATTTATTTCACATGGCACTAATTAGCTCCGTTCCTACTTGTCCTTAGTCACGTTGTGCAAAAGCGTACCTACATAGAAAGGGTAACATATAACAGTGGTTCAAGTTGGAACTACTAAAATTGTATGGTTCTAGAAAATAATAATCATTATTGATTTTAATCCCGTGGACTTCTTGAAGAGAATTGTCGATGATAATTCTGCATAAAAATGCGCTGCGCTACTCGTATGAGTCATTTTTGTAAGCACATAAAGAGTGACACAAAACTTAATTTTAAGTCCTCGAGCCAAATAAAGGGGGTTGATCAGTTTGACATATTGTCTCTGGATATCTGTCTGTTCGTTGTATGATACCTTTGAGATGTTCATTAACTATATTTCAATAATAACTAAATCTACGGAACTAACGGTATTGTGTACGCGTTCTGAGGTTCGGCTTCGATTTTTCTCCCGCTCACTCTTGTGGCGTGAGTAACTGGCGCGAGCAGGAGATACACAATACGGCCGCAGGGTTCAGAAATGTAACTTATCTTGAGCAACAAAACGCGTCTAGAGCATAATCACTGTCGCGCGCTGCGATAACACAAACAGTTTTCGTTAAACGCAAAAGTCGAGGGTGAAAGCGTACGTCTGTGTAAACTTTTCCACCGGCCGGAATCCCGGCTAATGTTTTACGCCGAGTTGATGGAGCCATCGTTATACACTCCACGCTGAATTGCACGCCAATCTTCCACGCTCCTTAATAATGAGCACTTTTAGGGTTCCGTACCGCAAGAGGAAAAATAAACCTTGGTAGGATCGGGGTAGGTAGGGTAGATTGTGTCTGTCTGTCTGGCGATTTGTTTATTTATCCGTGTATCTCAGAAACGCCTTCAGATTGACATCTTGACTTGTAATTTTTATCACGCACTGAGGTCTAACATCTCTTGAAGCGGCGAAAAGCCGATAGTCCGCGAAACGCGTTTAAAAATGTAACCTTAAGTCGATTTATAACAAACTAGCTACCCTCCCCGGCTTCGCACAGATGTACCTATTATACATATAAACCTTGCTCTTGAATCACTCTATCTATTAAAAAAAACCGCATAAAAATACATTGCGTAGTCTTAAAGATATAAGCATACATGGGGACAGACAACGGTAAGCGACTTTGTTTTATACTATGTAGTGATGAATCAGTGAATCAGACCTGTGATACTTCCAGTTGAAATTTTCGCAGCCGAAGTAAAAGAAAAATATCCAAAATATTTTATTTATAAAATAACATAAGTAATAAAAAACTTTAAATTTGAAGCCAGATAGCGCTGTCGAGTCTCTTACCGTCGCACATTGTATCATCATTCATCCGCGCGTAGAGTCATTACAGAAATCATTACCATAGTCTACGGAACCCTATCAAGTGCTCTAGACACGCTCTTGACAAATTATTCACACTAATAGCGACACGTCGTCGTCGCTTACGACCTTTACGGGCAATAATGTTCATGAAAAATGTTAATTTTAATACTGTCGTACTCGTAATCGATTTCAATTACGCGGTCGATTTACTTTGAAGTTACTGAAATTAAGTCATCTTAGGGGCGGATTTGAATCGGACTCGTGTTCAATTTAATTTTCTGGCGAAAGAAAAAAGCACGTACTTTCAATTAATGGTGTTTTATGTTGTGTTTCTTTTTGTCATTGTGGTGAGAATTAAAGAAGATGAAGAAGAGAGGCCTATGCTCAGCAGTGGGCGATTACAGGCTGAAAATGATGATGATGATGGTGAGAATTTAAACTAAAATGACAGTAGGTAAATTGTTCGATGTCTATAAAATTGATAGAATTTATCTTATACATAGTTTATGGATTTTTTTTCTCATACACATTATACTTCAAATGAAAACTTGTTTTCTCGTTGAAAACCAATTACAAACTGTCTGTCAATCTTCAAAAGCTTCACAAGTTTCTGAAGTATCAATATAAAAACACCAGATTGGCATAACAATTTACATCAGTATTCCCCAAGATATATTAGGCTATTCGTTGAGATTTCAAAGACGAGCCGTTAATAGGTTTATTTAAAAGTCGGGACTTCTTGATGTTAGATTTACGCTTAAGAACCTCTTTCATCTGTCAGTCCTGCCGCTTCTAGTAGGAATCTTTTAAATCGGTTTTGACCTGAATCTTGAAATACATTTGCCGCTAAGCTTTAGACATAACTTTTTATCGTCTCGGAAGATTGAAGATGCTAAAATCGCGAAGTACTAAGCCGCGTTGAGGTATTTGAATGGTATAAAATAAATAGATTGGCTAGTAATTACGTGGCAGCTTTAAAAACAAAAAATAACAGTGAAGATGGAATTATTAGGTACATAGCAATAAATAATGGTAGATATGTCATTGTGAGAATTTATAGATGAAAAAAAAAACGTACGAGTAAAAGGACGAAATCGATACCGTGACTTTTTTATCCGTATGTTCGCGGCATGTTTGTCGTAATCTGTGAGTTTGCGGCGAACAAGTATTGATTGATTCGAGAAACACACAGATTTCTTCACACTTTCTGTTTATGTGCTTAGTCCGTAAAGAAGTAATAGATTTAAACCGCCCTAAATAGTAACTCACTCAAGTAGTAGAGAACTAGTGAGTAGCAAATCGAAATCAATAATTAATTGAATATGAGGCCCGAAGAACTTTAACTTCATATTTATGTATATCGATAAGATATAAATTATTTTCTTTTATTTTCCAATCAAAGGAGAGGAAGTCAATAAGAACAGACAACTTCACTTATCTATATTATACGTTACATAAAAGTAGATTCTATGGTACCATTTATCGAGTAAAACTTTCCGTATATCCCCTTGATTCCGAATAAGTCGGAATAATTTAATCAACCTTAATAAGCCTTATTGGAGTGAATCGGTACTAAATTGGGATACGCAAAAGGCTCATTTGTACCTATTTGTATTCGATAGCCATTCATGCCGACGGAAATAGTTATGCCGCTGTTTGATATAGGTACTTGTCCTACAGGTACATTATCTTTAGAAAACATTTTTGGCAGCATTAAATATCGAATTAAGTTTCAGTAAACTAAAGTTTAACTAGACATATTGGAAATCTGAAATTCATAACATAAAATAATCCAACTGTTTGTGAAATGATTGTTTTTAGCTTCTATTTATAATGGTATTATTTTGGTCTCGAGAAATTCTTTTTTTTTTTATTCTAGACACAGAGCAAATAAAAAAAAATATTTGGTGTGTGATTCTATAGCATTTTTTTCTTGTAGCGCTGCCATGCCTATATACGAGTATATAACATTTGTATAAATTGTAATACGGAACTTAATCGAAATCGTTTTTTTGTTCGACTAAATAGTTTGTCTTATATAGTTTGATCTAAAATTTTACTGCGTATTTTGCAATAAATGCATTTTGATTTGATTGCTAGACTATTTTTATTACCGGGAAAGCAAAAACTAGTATGTGACGTTAATAAATAATATTGGTAAAACCTATCGTAAGAATTTTAATTTGATAAAATTACCTGATATTTTTTATATTGCTTGTCAATCAGCTAAGGCTAATTGGTTTATACCAATTTAAAAATGTACCATAATATATATTTATTACTGCTCATCAAAGTAATATTTACCAGTTCTGCATAATTTAAAATTAATACAATAATTACATTCACAATAAATTAGTGCATAAAAATGTTTTATTTATGTCAATGACGTTTGCTAATATTATTTAAGGACAGGTATTCAAATTTTCAAAATACATATTTTGATTCTCCGAATTTCTTATTGAGCAAAAAGTCAAGATCGTAAAACCAGTCTTTTTATTAAGTTATAGCAAGAAATCAAAGTTGCGAAGTGGCTAGACAAATCTAGGCAGCCGGCATGTAGAATTCATGAAGTGAATTAGGAGGGATAGCATTTTTAAGCGGACGATTTATCCAGCTGTGGCTGGGAATAATTTATGTCCTTTCGCCTGGAATCTCGGACGAGTCTCAGGGAGCTAGTAAAAGATTTGTCACGTCAACGTATTCCTCGTGTATTCGGCGTTGTCACTCCGTAAAAAAGACATTTGCGACGTGAAAACTGTGTCCCATAGTTCGCAACGAGGCTCGAATTGCTCTAGTGATGCGAGATTGAGACATAACAGAGTAGAGTGCTACATTATAGTGACGTTGCGAACAGTGGAATTTTGTCAAAACGTCGTATCTTTTTATATGTGTCATTTTCGGGTCGTGAATGAGGCGTTCGGTCTTTAGTCCTTCGGAAAATGTAATTTTGTCGAGAGCTTTGACTCCATAAAATGATGCAGAATGTTTGGTATTGACGTTAGAATAAATTCAATGATCTTATTATGAGCTACAGTTATTTGATTACAACTAATATCTTTGACCATTTTGACAGACTTGGCTCAACCGAATCACTCTGTGCGAATTCACTTTCATAAATGTAATCGACATCATTTTATCAAAGATTTTTATGTTCTGAAGTATGAAAATGTGGAAGAAGATTATAAGCCAGCAGAAAAATCGGTAAATCAAAAATTTGTCTCCAAAAAATCGACTTATGAATGAACATTTGCCCTGTGTCGTAGAATGAATGAAAAATTGACGCGAATGAATAAAACTTACGCTCGAACGCCGAGTAACGTTGTGTGGGGCGGAAAAAATGGGCCCGAATCGGAAAAGTATTGAGGCAGAATAAAAGGACTACTTTTTGTATTTACGAAAGTTATATGATTACTTAAATAAGACTATTTTTTGTTTCAATTGGACATAATTTTGTAAGATGAAGAATAATTAGTATTCGAAGTTATTATCAAAGAGATTTGTCTCAGGTAAAATTTCGGCTTAGGCCTCCATAGAATTAATTAGTGAATCAGACTTGTGTGTTGATAACAAATGAGGGATTTGTTTATATAAATTCTTTCCCCTCAAAAAAATAGCAGCCTTTTTTCAAGCCAGTGTTACTTTCTGTCTTTCTTGACAGCCTAATATAACACCCTTAGCACGTATTTGGTGAAAGTTTTCGTCAATTGAATCGCTAAGATTTAACTTCTTACCAAAATACACCACAAACACCACCTACGCAGTAGTGTTATTTTAATACTTTGAGCTTCCGTGTGTCGTACATAAGTACTTTAGTTTCGTAACTTTTATTTAATCTTCTCTTTTGCGTGGAGTGATCCACGCGGAAACATAAAAGTTAGTGCTCCAGTGACAATGTAAGATGGTTTCAAAGAGAGCCAAATGCGGAGATTCTTGTAAAGTTTATTGGCTTTAACGATTTTGATTTACAATTTTTAATTTTATAAAAAACTAGCAGCCTCTCTATTTTTTTTTTAAATATAATGTAGCCTATGACACCCGGGGATTGTGTAGCTTCCCAACAGTTAAAGAATTTTTCAAATCGGTTTTTCAAAGTAGTTTCGGAGCTTATTCAATGCAAACAAACAAAAAATCAAATCTTTCCTCTTTATTATATTGGTATAAAAAAATAAGGATGAAATGTGGTGCGTTTGTTAAGTGCCTATGACAAAGGGATGCTTATAGGATTTTCACTATAAATTATTCAAATACTCTAATCTTTTCTGATCCGTACGTTCAGAGGATGTAACAAACTCTCTCGGTTTTCTTGTTTCTAGAGATATCATTTGAAGCTTTTGAAAGTCAGATTGAATACAATGTTGACATCAGGTGAGTTTGTGGTCAAGCGTGGACTTATTTGCGATAAAAAATAACTATTTTCCCCTCTATTCCTAAGCCTTACTCCGGCACTGGAAAATACTCAGCCCAGATTACCAATTCAACACCGTTCTCAGACTGTTCCTTGCAATAAATCTTCTACTATCTCGATCCAAATACAAATTCGAAGACAAAGGAATTTGAGGAAATGTAGGGATAAGCGATAAATGGTAAAGGAATACTAGATCTTTTCACGCCTCTCGTTTGAAGGGGTTTCGTAACAAAAGTAAAAAAAAAACTTAACAATACCTAAACGAGAGTCCATCCAACTTTAATGACAACTTGTGTCTTTCAAAATCTTTTCCGGTCCAGAACCACCTCCAATCATATGGAAAATAAAATCAAGCACTTGCCGAGTACGAAATTTTAAAGTTGGTGCGCATCTTTAGGGCTTAAAACATTATTTGGCATATGATGAAGTACTATTCGATATAAATTTTTAAATGAGCTGCTTGTATAATTTAGTAGACGTGGTGGTCTAGAGGTAAATAAAACACCCGCTTAACAATCGTGAGGTCGTGGGTTCGATTCCCGGTCTCGTACCAATGAATTCGTTGGAATTTATGTTCGGAATTTCACCCCACTGGCTTTTCGGTGATAGAAAACATCGTGAGGTAACCTGAATATACCTGTAGAAGAAATTCCATGGCGTATGAGAATCCACCGACCCGCACTGGGCCAGTGTGGTGGATATGGCCCAATCACCTTTCGTGGGTAGGCCTACGTTCTGCAGTGGAATATTAATAAGGCTAGTACAGTATAGTTTGACTACAAGCTACTAATAACGAAAATCTGTCATGGAGCTTACATGCGTTATTATTATGGAACTGATATTTTACTAAATGTCCTGGCATGGAAATGGTGATCTATTTAAGTCGCAGACCTATTCAAATGAATACATTCACATTGTGTATTTATGTTTCAAACATGTTGCCAACTTTGCTTTTACTGCTTTTTTTGGTATTAAAACGAGTAAATGGTGCGTACATTGATATATTGCCAACATACAATAAAAGTGTTAGGAATACTTAAGTTAATAGTATTACGAAATAAACTACTCTATTCTGTTTTGTGCAAATAGTTGTGGAATGGTTCGTAAACTTGATGTATTCTGATAGAACATCGTGTGGTTGGTTCATTTGTCTTTTTTTTCAGCATGTGTTTAGGGGTCGGTAAGCGTTAGGCAAAAATTTTGCGTAACAAATCGATTGGTTGATTGATTGCGGCCAGCAGCGTATTTTAGCGGTATTTTTTGCCTCTTACGAGAGCTCTTAGCGTATTTATCCTTAACATATTTGAAACCTCTCTTACTATCTAATTCGTTCGAAATAAATATTGCTCGCTGGTAATCCTTATATTAAGTATATTTATTTAGTTATTTCGGCTATTACCCAGCGAGCGTGCTTATTGTACACACTAAAATACCACAGGAAATTTTAAGATAATCCATTTTCCTACCTGCAGCATAACATTGAATAAAAACACAATTTAAAAAACGATAACTTATTATCTCACATCATCTGTGTAACCCATCTATTCACAATTGCATAATCACGCAGGCAAATAGTTCAAAGGTCAAAAGTTCGCGGACTTTCATATTTAGAGCTATAAATCTTAACGCGTGTATCTATGAATTTTTATGTCCCGCTGAATATACGATTCCTGAGAATAAACCTTGTCAGAAGCAGCTTTCAGACTCAATTCGTTTTTACGCACTATATCTTTTGCTTCTACATGAGCCCATGTGCGGCCCACTTCATTATTCAGCAAAACGAGTCTACATATTTGATTTCTATCCTATGTGGCGGATGTTGAAATCATTCTATCATTTTCAGTCATGTAGGTACTTTCCGAAATACAAGTATGAATGAATAAATAAGCGCTCGCACCGATAGCCTTGCTGTAAATATTTCAATATTTCAACGCGTAGTCAAATAAAAAGCTCTAACTTAATAACTCTGATTAAATCATCTCAGTAACGCTGTCTTCTTGCTTCGCTTATCGCAAAAGCTTTGATAAGTTGCATAGGTACATTTTTAAAAGAATATGTTAGTATTTATTTATAGAGCTGATTTAATTAACAAGCAGATCGTATCAGATGAGAAACGGCTCATTTTAATCATAATAATAATCAGCTTAACTTTACCCAAAACGTCTATAAAATTTTAGCCTACTTTACATCCCAAAAGTAATCTACAGTAGTGCTCATCAGCGTGTTGCGATCTCTCCGTACTTACACATTTGCATGCGAATTGTTTCCATAAGGCTGTGTGCGTAGGCTCGCAGCAGCCACTTCTCGCCAAGGTCAAGGCCTTGGACGGTGGCCAGGATGAGCAGTCAAGATGCCATCGGATAATGGAATCCCGACCTCGTACTTGCCTATGGCAATCTTAATGGCAGAATCGAAAGTTATTTCGAACGACTCTTTTACGGGATAAAAGCACTGTCACACTATGATAAGTGTTATGGTGTCTAAGTGATGTTTGGTCTAGCAATAGATTGGAAGGTCAAGATTTGGAGCGCTTGGGTGTTTGTACGTGTGTTGGGAGGTTGACCGTTTTGGTCAGCGATTTTCCAGTGTTCTGTTTTGTTTTAAATATTGAAACGGTAAATATTTAGGTAGTTCCATTTTTGTCATGTGACATTTCTTGCTTCTTCTGGGTAGAATCATAAAATGTGAAAGTGTTTTGCATTAGTCATATCGAATTACTTATTATTTCAATATTAGACGCTCCTGGTTTCGGAACAACATGACTCGCACTTCTTCTGCAGTGGCGTGCACACAGTTTTAAGACAGGGTAGGCAGAAAATTTTACACACCAAAAACACGTTGGTTTTGGTTCGTCGTCTTGTCGATTGATAATGTAGGTGATTGCCAAATGCCAGCTCAAATATCCGGTGTAGCACGACCTATCTCGATAACTTGTTTTTTTTCACCGAAAGATAGTTTTGAAATATCATCGCATCATATTTTATAATATATCGCATCATATTTTATTTTCTCAATACACACACCATCTGAACAACTTTCACAGACAATAAAATAAATAAATAATCCATTTTTCACTCTATTAACAACGTTAAAATCCTAAATATCTGATAGCGTAAGTAGTCACAAACAGCGACCTTAAAGAAATGCCCTGTGAAATAGGGCCTATTCTGTGGTCACAAACACAATACACATCAAACAATATGGCGACTATTGACTATTGAAATTAGTAGTAAAAAAGGGAAATAATATAATATATAATACCACAAAAAATGATGGCCATCTAAATGTATAAAATTCAATGAAACAACTAAAATAATTGCATTGCATAGCAAACTTTCTTTCGGAAATGTTCGGCACGAGTCGTAATTGTTCGTGTTAGCTAAGCAAAGACACTGGCTTTTCATGCAGTTGTGTGCGTGATTTTTGTCATTGTGTGTCAGCAAAGCCCACGTAGCTATAGGAACGCACACACATTAAATCCGCATGACCACGACTTACCACGAGAGCACACATACAAAACATTAAGAGATCCATAGTTTGTGTCTTTGCCGTGGCAAGGGCGGGTGGCGCTCGTGCAGCGCGTTTCGGTGATGCGAAATTACCTTCGATCTTTTCTTAATGATACCACCGGCACTCGATAGGTGGAGCTGGTTCATGATTTAAGTTTTATATGTTATTTTGTTTATTGATAAAATATTATTAGATCTATTATCAGAACCAGGGTAGGCAGTGTCTTTCTGTCTTTATGAAGCGTCCGCCACTGCTTCTGATAATCTCTATAAACCAGCCATATTTTATTTGACGATAAGTTACGTCGTAGATTTTAGAAGCTAATAAAAGCAGAGCACCGTGAAATTCAGATCTAACGTTAAATTTTACTAGAATAGTGTGTTGTATGACATAACACAGCGCGTCGTTTAAACGCCAGCCCGATGTCCTGATACGGGCGCCTGCCGCCTGCCGCGCTCTGTTGACAATGACATACGTGTTATGTGCCAAGTTGACTGGAAAATTAACATTGGCCCGCTAAACGCTCTGCCCTTTTCTATTCCACGCCCTATTTCATTCCGCGATTGCTTTATAAACAGCTCTAATGAACTCAAATATAATTCCATTCGCATGTTCAACACCGATTTTACATCCCATTTGTTTATTACATTTACATAATGCCATTCGAAACCAGTTACAGTTTAAACATATTCAGAATTCAATATCATGACTGTATCGGCGTCGCGAAGAATTTATGCGCCTCGTAAAATTTCGATGGTAATCGTGAATGTTATTGAGGTAGGCATGCGATCGTATTTATAATAACAATGTTGGAGTGAGAAGGTCACAGGAAGTTGTCTTTCAGTTCACGGGCACTGAGGTGAATTTTTTCCCCGACATTAACATCCAAGGAAAATTATAGATAGGAATGCATGCAGCCACCATTAGCTACTCGTGCGGTTTGTTGTAGCAACGTTTATTTCATTTTGAACCTTATTCGCGTGGAATGCTTGCCGCATGCAATTTCGCGAACAGAAACTGTAAATTATGAGGATTCCACACGTGCGCCTGTTGAAGAGCTCCTACGTGTTCTGGCGTTGTGTTTTGAATTTCCTTTTTCGCCAATGATTATGTAACTATTCGTACTGACTTGCTATGTTGAAAAATGAGATGCAGCTCGACAGTGCTATGCTATTACATATATCATTTAATTTTATCTGAGGGCTATACAGGTGTTACTGCTTCACTGACTACTAGGAGTTTACCCGTAACCACGATCGATGCAACTCGATCGAAATGTCGGGATAGTGAGGTATTTATTTATCTCGTAATATTAGTGCGCATAGTATATAGTAATAATGTACTCAAAGCTGTTTTTTTTATTTCGTTTAAAGACCTTGATAAGGTTGCAAAATTGCACAGAATGAAAGCACTTCCGAACTCAAATAGGATGGCTATTATTTTATTACTGTTTTAGAAAGAGGGTTGAATATTTTTTAAACTTACCTTGACGGTTTCATTGATATTTTTACTACCGTTGTTTTATGCGGACACTGAAAAAACAATTCAAATAAAATTTCCACGAAGTTCTGAAAAATTTCGAAGTTTGAAACTGCTCGGAGATGTTTCACTTCCTTCATGACTAGAAGAAATCAAATTACTCCATCGAGAAACTTGCGAGAATCGAATCCGATGCTGTGGTTTGCAAGTTCCGACTTTATAACTCTTTTTATTTAAAGAATCCTTTTTCCATTTCGAAATCTTGCTCTAGATTTTGCTTAAAATTCTTATGCTGTAAAGTTGGATTATGTGCGCTTAATATAAATGGTACTGCATTGCGTTTCTCACAATGAACCGGCTTGAACTATAATCTACACGTAACAGAATTGCACGGTAGCAGTTTTGGCACAAAGACAAAACTTGCTATAAGAAAATGAGATTGAACATTCACTGCATGTAACTCAACGTTTTATCAGTTAAATCAATTTAAAAAAAAATACTAAATTCCAATATAAGTATTACAAATAATATCTAACTGGTCTAATCCAATTGTAAACTGCTTCTCAAAATATACTAGAGTGAAACGTAGGCGATCGTGATGCGACGTTTAAGGATCCCAGTTGGTTTGAATGCTGATCAAATTCATATCGAGTGCAGCTGATTCAGCTCTGAATTCGGCATTGATTCGCTTTGATGTCTTAATCTAGAATTCTGTGTTCCATTGCAATTGCATGGAGCGTCTTGCTCGGATGACTACTGAATAATATAGCATTGAGCTAAATCTATCATGAATATCATTTACTGTCATGTTGGGCATTCTGTTTATGCTCGAATTGTCTTTACGCACATGTTCGAATTCACATATCTAAAATCGAATATATGCAGGGAAGTCAGATTGTTCCAAGCTCGTACGTAGGTATGTAAGCCAGATCATGTAGGTTGAAAATCTACTACGCCTTACAGATCCAGTTGGTTGAAACAGAACTTGAAGCATTTGACATGTGTACGTAGAAACGATATTGTCTTTTGGCGCGCAGCCATGCACTTGAATGCGGTCCTCAGATTTGCTACCACGATACAGGTTACGTGAAACGCCTGTGCTAAGCTGAAAAGGGTCCTATGCATTTGTCATTGCTAACTTAAAAACGTGCTATGAATATTCAGCTATCGTGGAAGAAAGCTGTGTATGTTTAAATACACTTCGTCAAATATTGTACTTTTTTTATGAAACCATTATTTTTTAATACTTTTTGAAAGTAGAAAAGCACTTAATAATCTTCGTATTGTAATGTAAAAAAGTGAATCGTCAAATATTTTGCATTTTTAGGGTTCCGTACCCAAAGGGTAAAAACGGGACCCTATCACTAAGACTCCGCTGTCCGTCTGTCTGTCACCAGGCTGTATCTCATGAACGGCGATAGCTAGAACGTTGAAATTTTCACAGGTGATGTATTTCTGTTGCCACTATAACAACAAATACTAAAAACAGAAAAAAAATAATTAAAGGGTGCTCCTATACTACAAACCTAATTTTGTAGCCGTTTTTCGCTTGATATTAATAACAGTGGCCGGTAGATGCTTGAAATATACACAGAATATTTAGTTAAATACTTACTTCAAAACTTAATAATTAAATTAAAATAAAACAAATATTTAAGGGGGGCTCCCATACAAGAAACGTGATTTTTAGTTTTTTGCTTGCTACTAATAACGGCAAGAGGAATGGGGCTCCCTTACGGTACGGAACCTTTCGTGCGCGAGTCCAACTCGCACTTGGCTGATTTTTCAATTATGTTGTAGGAAATGAATTATACACGAAGGAGATTGATTCACTAGGTTTAGGCGGCTCTATAAAAGCAGTCCATATCTCACACATCTCTCAGTTCAGCAATAAAACTCCTTTGTATACATATAGCCTAAAAATATCGTCCACTGCAAGTCTAGTATTAGGTCGTAAATAATACAATGCATCGGCTAAACCAAAATTGCATTTCTTAAAAGATTTACGTCGTTTGTTTTCGCAACTTGTGAAATGATTACATGGAACGGTTCCAATGTCGCTTGTTCATGTATTTGCGTCATACTTTGTTTTATGTTTTTCCTACAAATCTTGTCGTGGAACCTATAAAATAGGCCAAGTGCGAGTCGGACTCGCGCACATAGGGTTCTGTACTATATGGGAGCCCCCCTTTAATATAATTTATTATAATTATTTATTGTTGAAGAAAATATACCCCTTCGGCCACAACTTAATATTCTGTCAAAATTTCAAGCATCTTTTTGTTGCCGTTTTTTATACCAAGCAAAAAAATCACGTTTCTTGTATGGTTTAATATTTATATAATTTATATAGAAGGAGGCTTAAATAATTATTTTATTTTAATTTAATTATTTATTTTTAAAGTGTACTTCTAACAAAATATTCTGTGAATATTTCAAGCATCTACCTGCCACTATTATTAATATCGAGCGAAAAAAACTAAAAATTCCGGTTTGTTGTATGGGAGCCCCATGTTTGTTTTTCTGATTTTAGTATTTGTTATAGCGGCAACAGAAATACGTCATCTCTGAAAATTTCAACGTTCTAACTAGTATCGTTCATGAGATACAGCTTGGTGACTGACAGACGGACGGAGTCTTAGTAATAGGGTCCCGTTTTTACCTTTTGGGTACAGCGCTCTAAAAACTATGGTGGTTAAGTGTTTCCGATCAATTTCATTATTCTGCAGCAAAAATATAAAAAAATCTCAGCAGGTATTCGTATTTTCGTGGAAATATATCAAGTCTTTCTATTGATATCTTACTTGATCTTGCTCTACACGTTCTAGAAAAACTTATGAAATGTTTTGATAGAAGTTCGACTTCTCTGTAGCAGAAGTTTCAAAATTCAGTTATTTCTACACAATCTGTGGCATTACTACGCTTACATTAAAATACCACGTTTTTGTTTTAATTAGTGATGATGTTTTTAACCGACTTCCAAAAATCTATGTTTGTCTGCATGTAATTTTTTTTGTGTATGTTCATCGATATTTTCGCCAATCGGGAACCAATAAAAAAATTTTTTTAGTTCAAAACGGTACTCCCGTATACTCCCGAAGTGGCCTCATTTAAATTTTGTGGATATCGGCAGAGCCGTTTTTGAAAAATCAACAACAATGGAAATAAATGTATCAATTCGAGCGACCTATTCGAATTTTGTACACGATGGAAGTCATTTTGCCATTTTTTCGAAAAATAGTTATTTTGTTTACAATCTTTTCTTTTAATTGACAATTCAAATGTATGTATCGTATTTATGATTTTATGTGAACCACGAATGCATACTACACCAACATAAATTAATTTTGAATATGTGGTCACTATATCGATAAGCGATTGTAAGCGCGTATTAGGTAAGATTTTTTAGATTGATTTGGTAAGATTGTAAGCGCGTATTAGGGGCATCATCGAGTACTTCCTTTGTTTCTAATAGCTCAGATTATATGTCGGATCGGAAAACATAGAAAGAGGTAGGGTAGGGTCAAAATAGGTAGGTCAAATCTGTAGGGTCTCTACACAGAGCCATAGAGTTACCATTCCTTCAAAAGTTTATCATCATCCTCCACAGTCTACTGAATTGTATTTCTGGGCACAGGTATCTCTCTTACTGTGCCTTTTGCTGCTACCCCGGTCTAATCATGTCCACGTTCTAACCGCGATTTCGGCGACCAGTCTACAAAGGGATTTAACAGATATAACAGAAAACAAAAATCGATCAAAGTTTCTCAATCTATTTTTTGAAGTAGTGATGTTGAAGTGGCAATAACACGCCGAGCCTACCCTAATATGACTTCATTAAGACCGGGCATGATAGAGTTCGTGTAAACTACAACTATAATTATGTATGGAAATGAAACTGCGGACAACTCGAAGCCAACAGATGATGTACAAATCTCATAGAAAATTCTAGTTTACACTAAATCTATCGAGCGTGGTCATAACTTGAAAAACTCTTACTACTTATTACTCATATCCCTATTATCAATTTGAACCGGGAAACTTCAGGGTTTTCAGGTTTCAGCCTTTACACGCTAAATTCCATCACGTGCGCACAAATTCACATTAATTGAAAACACTACATGGGAATATAAAAACATATTCCTTTTTATACTATATTGTATCTACGTGTTATGATTAAGCAATAGGATGCCGTGAATCTGATGATTTTTGAGAATACAAAGAAACTTACAGTATGTGTGTGACTGAGACAGCTGTGGCCGGCCGAAATGCCGTTAACACAAATACAGAAAACTAGATTCGATCAAAGTTTCACAATCTATTTTCCGAAGTAGTGTTGTTGGAAATAGCAATAAAGCTGAACCCTTATATGTCATCGCCGCAGTGGCGGCGCAGTCATGGATATATCTCTATAACGTGTTTATTTTCAAAGCACAGGGACTTCAGAGTTATTTAAATACTCATAATTAAGAACATCACCTACTAAGTAAAAGTACTAGAGAAAGTAGATTTCATGTTTAAAATGTAACATTTTCAAAAATACCTCTGAAAATCGCTGCACTTTGTCAATTAACAGCTTGTATGTAAATGTATTTAATCGTATAGGTGCAACGTACGGCTGCCAACGGCGCCGCACGACCTGATTCCCGTCAAATGCTGTAGTTGTTCCATCGCGTTCAGCCCGTGTCTAATGACGATACACATACGACTATAATATTGGCGAGTAGTCTCGGGAAAAAATGTGTATGAGATTATCCGCGGCAACCAGCGGCACTGTCTAGTGTGTGCGTTTGTGTGTATGTGGTATCGCAGTGTGCGACTCTCCATTTAAATGTACGTGTGATACTACTAGTCTCCAAAACTAAGAGTTGTATGTATGTAATGAGAGACCTTAAGCGCTTGCGGCGCGGATACGTGTGCGATTAGCTTAACCGTCGGGCCGAGGATGTCGCGGTCTGCGGTCGCCGCCTCTGATTACTCTCCCGGCCTACTCCCTATTATGTGACTATTGGAACCGGGACTCTTCAGGGTTGTTAATAATAGCGCAATTAGAGCCTCGACTTCAACTAATGAACGCTCAAGTAGGGGTCCGCTATGTTCGCAATGCTCGCATGCTCCCTAATAGCTCACAATAAGAGTTTTAGGTAATGGCTTTTGTATTAGCGGACTTGTTGGAATTTATAGTTTGGGAAGTGATTTGCGTTAATGATTCTAGTGCTGGTGTGGAGTTTTTGTCTGACTTTCTAAGGGTGAAATGTTTTGCAGATATATGTATAATGTGACCTATTTTATGTGCGTCGATGTCGTCGTGGGTTTGGTGAATTTAAGTTGTGATGCAAGCATGTTCTGTAATGAGATGATTTTTGCCGCTTAAAATAGCTATGGTAAATTTTACATTAATCTTAAATGAATCATTATGGAAAGATAACATCCATGTTTCATAGAATTATTGAATAGATGATTTTTTATTGCTTCTTGCAGTGTACACGAGTCAAAATCAAATATAGTCCACTGTAAATCGAGATTAGTAGTTCTTATTTTGATTCAGATTTTAGAGACTTCTACTGCTTACTCCGCAGAAAAAGGATTCACTCATTTTCACAATGGTCGCGATGAGTATTAGTGTGACAGAGCGATAAACGCAATACCTACTTATATTATTCTTACACTACGCGAATATCTCATTATCCGTCGTTTCTTGGTACATGTACCTACCTACTTATATACCCCGCGACGCTTCCTTGCAAAAGCCATTTAATTTGTAGTTCAAATATTTTAGCTGCTGTTCCTTTGTTTCAGGACGAGAGGTTTAACCACGACATTGATCAACAGACGGGGTACAAGACGCGGTCGCTCCTTTGTATGCCCATCAAGGACATCAATGGAGAAGTTATCGGCGTTGCTCAGGTGGGTACTTTACATAGATTACACTAAGCGCCACACAAATCGGCGGTTGGCGGAGTCTTAGTAATAGTTATGCGCAAAAGCCGAAATTAAGGTATGCGCGGGAGCCAGAGAAACGAGAGGCCGGGACACACCCCACCATCCTCATGCCTCCCGCGCGCTCCCTACGCCCGTGCTCAACACTTCGCCACTTGTGTCGGTATTGTGCACACATGCGCAATAATTAGCGAATCACGGCAAAGTGTCATCTGCGGCTAACTTCTAATCCGCCAATTTGTGTGGCGCTTAGTATACCAAGGATATTTCTTTCGGTAAGGTCGTCCTTTTACCACATAATTTTAATCATGGATCATATTGGCTTACATTGACAAGGCTGAAAAGCGAAGAGCGAGTAAACAGGACATAGCATCCTGTACGGCGTGTATGTTCCTCAAAAATCAAATTTTAAATCGAGGTTAAAACAGTGGTCGTAATTCTTATAATAAAATGCTGGATAGCTAGCTCCGAATGGCTGAGCAGTTAAAACAATCGGGATTCACAGTCTTACTAAAAATCACTAATTACTGAACTTGGATATATTTAGAGATAAAATAATCTCAGAAGAGCTCGGAGTTTATTGCTAATCCTGACTAATAAAATATATATTATTGATTCTCTGTTATCTACATAAATATGTTATGATTTTATTATAGCTGTTAGCGCATTCATAAAAGCAATATCAATAAATAGCCGAATGTTCGGCCATGCCAAATTTAAATGCCAAATAATAATATTAAAACAGAACATTTCAAAATCAAAATTTTGAAGGCTTTTTTCGAAAACAGGAAACAGACTTAGACGTCTGGAAAACTAATTGATTTTTTTAATTTTGTACATTTGGCACTGAATTTATAATCGGAATTAGTCATTTCCGGTTTATAAATTGCTTAGTGTGTCACGAAACGAATTATGTATAATAATCGGCCAAATACGAGTAGAACTCGCCTACGCAGGATTCCGTACTGTATGAGAGCCCCTCTTAAATATAAATTTTATTTTAATTTAATTATTTATTATTTTTATTTTTGCCGTGGGGTGCCGGCAGAGTAGAATAGCACCCCCCTCTAGTACCAGGTGTCGTAAGAGCCGACTGAGGTACAGCGGAACCGACCAATGGCGGTATAACCATTCAAATAAAACGTAGCTAAAATGGCACAGGGCAGGGATGGGGAGCAGCATCCCTGTCGCGAAGCTACGTTTCTGCGATCGCCACCACGCCTGCCCAGCGCGGCGATTATGGGCAAAAAACCCCAATATGGAAAGTACAAATAGACCAGGCCCCCAGTCCCCAGCAGCTCCGCTAGCCCGGGGCTACGGTAGCGGCCCCGGTAACGGCGGAGAAGGGGGTGCTAAGAATCGCTGGCAGACGCCCGGCTACCACTCCCGCAAACGACGACTGGCCCTGGTAACACACAACGTGCGCACGTTGAGGACTGACGAGAAGATTGCTGAGTTGGAAGAAGAGTTGAGTAGATTGCGTTGGGATATTGTGGGGTTGTCTGAAGTCCGTAGAGAGGGGGAGGACACGATAACCTTGAAATCCGGCAACCTGCTTTACTACCGGGAAGGTGACCAACGGTCCCAAGGTGGTGTTGGCTTTCTCGTTCACAAGTCCCTCACCAACAACATTATTACCATCGAAAGTGTGTCGAACAGGGTGGTATACCTAATACTCAGAATATCCAAGAGGTATTCGCTGAAGGTCATTCAGGTATACGCACCGACATCGTCACACCCAGATGATGAAGTGGAGACTATGTATGAGGACGTGAGTCGGGCCATTCATATGTCTAAGACCCACTTCACTGTTGTTATGGGGGACTTCAACGCAAAGTTGGGCAGAAAAAACGATGATGAGCTGAGGGTGGGGCAATTTGGATATGGGCAACGGAACCCTAGGGGCCAGAGGCTGGCTGATTTTCTGGAGAGAGAGGAACTCTTTATGATGAACTCTTTCTTCCAGAAGCCGCCTCACAGGAAATGGACCTGGATGAGCCCTGATGGTTCCACGAGAAACGAGATAGACTTCATCATGACCACCGAGAGACGAATATTTAATGATGTCTCCGTGATCCACAGGGTGAAAACCGGCAGCGATCACAGAATTGTACGAGGCACATTAGATATTAATGTTAAGCTCGAAAGGTCCCGCTTGATGAAGTCCACGCTCCGACCTACTCGTGAACATATCCAAAACACCGATGACTTCCAGCTCGAGCTCTCGAATCGTTTTGCTTGCCTAGAGAACCTTGCGTCGGTGGACGAGATCAACAACGGGCTCGTGGAAACTGTCCAAACGGTGGGTGCTAAGTTCTTTAGACCCCGCCGTTCAAATAAACCGCAGAAATTCTCCGATCACACTGTAAATCTCATGGCCGAACGACGCTCGCTAAGATTGCAGTCTTCCGATGATGCAAAGTCATATAGGCGGCTCAATAGACAAATTTCGAAATCCTTGCGGCACGACATCCGTCTTTTTAATACTAATCATATTAAAAAGACAATAGAGCGGAACAAAGGCTCCAAAGTGTTCGCAAGAGATTTATCTATTGGGCAAAGCCAATTGTCAAAGCTGAAGAGAGAAGATGGAAGTATAGCGTCGACCAAGGCAGAGGTATTGGAGGAGATCGAAAGGTTCTATGGACAGCTATACGCTTCGGTCGCTAAGCCTGTTAGCAGCGCGGCCAAAGATCCAAGAGCCAAGCTGACCCGACACTTCACCGAAGATATCCCGGACATCAGCCTGTACGAGATTAGAATGGCCCTAAATCAGCTTAAGAACAACAAGGCGCCGGGTGATGACGGTATCACATCAGAGCTTCTGAGAGCGGGTGGAACACCGGCACTAAAGGTCCTCCAGAAGCTTTTCAACACCGTCGTCCTCGAGGGCATCACGCCAGAAGCATGGAACAGAAGCGTGGTGGTGTTGTTTTTCAAGAAAGGTGACAACACCTTATTGAAGAACTACAGACCCATCTCGCTTCTGAGCCATGTTTATAAGCTGTTTTCAAGGGTCATTACGAACCGTCTCGAGCGCAGGCTTGATGACTTCCAGCCTTCCGAACAAGCCGGTTTCCGAAAGGGCTTTAGCACCATGGACCACATTCATACGCTGCGGCAGGTTATACAGAAGACCGAAGAGTATAACTTGCCTCTTTGCTTAGCGTTTGTGGACTATGAGAAAGCCTTTGATTCGGTCGAGACTTGGGCTGTGCTCGAGTCTCTCCAACGATGCCGTATTGACTATCGGTACATCGAAGTGTTGAAGTGCTTGTATAATAACGCCACTATGTCGGTCCGAGTACAGGAAGAGAGCTCCAAGGCGATCCCTTTAAAAAGAGGCGTAAGACAGGGAGACGTAATTTCTCCGAAACTGTTTACGGCTACTTTGGAGAACGCCTTCAAGCTCCTGGAATGGAAAGGATTCGGCATCAATGTCAATGGCGAATACCTCACTCACCTTCGGTTTGCCGACGATATAGTAGTCATGGCAAAATCGATGGAAGAGCTCAGCACGATGCTCGAAGGCCTCAATCGGGTTTCTCAACAGGTGGGTCTTAAGATGAACATGGACAAGACGAAAGTCATGTGTAATTCCCATGTTGTACCCACCCCGATCTCTGTTGGGAACTCGGTTCTTGAAGTCGTTGACTCGTACGTCTACCTAGGACAAGTAGTCCAGTTAGGTAGGTCCGACTTCAAGAAAGAGGCCAATCGCCGAATCCAACTCGGCTGGGCAGCGTTCGGAAAATTGCGTAGCGTCTTCTCGTCCGACATACCTCAGTGCCTCAAGTCGAAAGTTTTCGACCAGTGTGTGTTGCCAGTGATGACTTATGGCACAGAAACGTGGTCTCTCACTATGGGCCTTATTAGTAAGCTCCAAGTAGCCCAACGAGCTATGGAGAGGGCTATGCTCGGAGTCTCTCTGCGAGATCGAATCAGAAATGAGGAGATCCGTAGAAGAACCAAAGTTACCGACATAGCCCAACGGATTGGCAAGTTGAAATGGCAATGGGCAGGGCACATAGCGCGGAGGACTGATGACCGATGGGGTCGGAAAGTTCTCGAGTGGAGACCACGTATCGGCAAGCGCAGCGTAGGACGTCCACCCACAAGGTGGACGGATGACCTCATTAAGACCGCAGGATCACGCTGGATGCAAGCCGCTTCCAACCGGTCTTATTGGAGATCCATAGGGGAGGCCTATGTCCAGCAGTGGACTTCTTATGGCTGATGGATGGATTTATTATTGAATTGAATTCTATATACAACTAAACAATATGTGAATATTTCAAGCATCTACCTGTTACCATTATTAATATCGAGCAAAAAACGGTTAAAAATTCAGGTTTGTTGTATGGGAGCCCTCCTTAAATATTCATTTAATTCTGTTTTTAGTATTTGTTGTTATAGCGGCAACAGAAATACATCGTCTGTGAAAATTTCAGCTTTCTAGCTATAATGGTTTATGAGATACAGCTTGGTGACAGACAGACGGACAGCGGAGTCTTAGTAATAGGTTCCCGTTTTTACTCTTTGGAACCATTAAAACGAAAAAATTCTAAATCAACATTTTAAAAAGCTCTTTTG
Source organism: Hypomecis atomaria (assembly GCA_964007245.1). Taxonomy (NCBI): domain Eukaryota; kingdom Metazoa; phylum Arthropoda; class Insecta; order Lepidoptera; family Geometridae; genus Hypomecis; species Hypomecis atomaria. The sequence goes on from OZ023299.1 coordinate 8,641,582, forward strand.
GAAACCAGAAAACAGACAGAAAAAAAACTTTTGTTGTCCATAATCTTAGTAAAAATTAGGCACCTTAAGTCCAAAGTATATCCCCCAATCGTAACTGTAGGGGAGTATGCCGGAAGTTTCAAAATTATAATAAAATTTTAAAAACTTCTGTAGAATCTGACCGCATTCTGATTATAAACGCTCTGAAGATAAGGATTAAACTGACTTTTTTGAGACATCTTAGAATTGCCGTGGGGCATTTGTTTTAGGAAATTCCTGATAGGGACATGGTTTCAAATTGAATTCAAATGTTCTACACAGTAAAAAAAAATTGTACTGTTTTTGCCTGTCTTGAAATTATACTATTAGAAATCTATAGTTGTATACGAAGGTGCAGCCCATCAGCAGATATCCTAAGACTAAGGTGATGACGCTGAATCAAAAGCCTATAAATAAATAACTTAGTTAATATTTTCCGAGTATTTGACGGAACAACTAATTTTCACCTCGCTCTTCTAAAGTCAAACTTTTGCCAAAACAGGCGAGCACTTATTAATCAATTTGGACTTAGCTGACGCGGTTCACTTGCCAGATTGATTTCCAAGTTCAACTTTTTTAATATTACCCAGTTGTTTTCTGCTCCCGAATTTCCGACGGAATTGAGTATTCAAAATTCTGTTATTGGATATTTTATCCATGCCACTTAATTTGTTTGTCATAATCTTTCACTTATCCATTTGATTTCCAACTTGCATTTTAACCATTGCCTTTCAAAATAATCGGCCAAGTACGAGTAGGACTTGCGCACGAAGGGTTCCGTACCGTATGGGAGCCCCATTCCTCTTGCCGTTATTAATAGCGAGTAAAAGACTCCTAAAAATTACGTTTGTTGTATGGGAGCCCCCCTTAAATATTTAATTTTTTCTATTTTTAGTATTTGTTGTTATAGCGGCAACAGAAATACACCAACTGTGAAAATTTCAACTGCCTAAGCTGTCACGGCTCATGAGATACAGCCCGGTGACAGACAGACAGACAGACAGACGGACATCGAAGTCTTAGTAATAGGGTCCCGTTTTTACCCTTTGGGTACGGAACCCTAAAAAGGCCAGGTTTCAGCAAAGAAGTATTAAAAGATCGGCACTGTTTAACCACAAGTCACATATTATCACGAATTAGACTCTAGAGAATTAGGTGATAGATGTTTGTCCACCAGACAATGATTTTCTACCGGCCAAAGCTGGAAATTTCAGAGCTCCAGAAGATTTTATTTATATTTTTTTCTTTCTAAAAGTTCAACGTCTCTCATGGTATTTAAAATCATAAATTGAAACTTGGCCCGAGAATCGCAACAAGCGCCGCTATAGAATTATTCATAGAATTATTTCTGTTTTTGCTCCAACAAAAAAAGACAAAATGGTCATTTTATTAGGCTATTCACGAATTAATGAAACATTAACCTATCTAAACACATTATAATAAAATAAAATATTATATCTTTTTTTAAGTCTGTTAAACTTACCAGTCGCCTATTTATTTAAATCTTTAGTTTGTTGGAAGCACTAAATTAAATGCTATACTGAATTTTGCTTAAGTTTAATCCACAAATGATTTAGATTTCTGTGTTTTCACGCCCACGTACTTAAATTTATGTTGACAGATATCTTATTATCTATTCTTTTAATTATACTATCTAATAGAATCTGCGATTCAAGATTGGCAAAGATTTCAATAAATTATCAACAAGTCAACCACCTAGATGCATAAAATGGGAAAAATGAGTAGAAATTAAGCAGGTTTACGAAACTATTCGTAATAGTATCGAGCACATTGCAGCAGGGCACAGTGTACTGGGTTGCGTCGCAGAAATCAGCTCTGATTGCTTTTGTATATTTTATGCTGTTTCGTCAGTAAAGTGATATACTCGTAGTAAGCGGACGGATATCTGAAGCCGACCTACTTTGCATTGATGGAAAATCCATAATTGCGCTGTGGGATCCCAGGCCATCACTTATGTTGTCTTCTACATTTTTCGTAACATGGTTCTCCCGCTATTTGCTTGATCCAAGTTGAAAATGAAGGAAATTGGCGCGTTAAATGTGCTGCGCGGGCGAAGAATTCTGTACCCTAATTCTCTGCTAAAATTGCTTATGTTAGTATAATATACAAACATTAAACACTGATTTTCCTTCCAGGTGATAAATAAACAGAGCGACGGCCCCTTCACCTCATACGACGAGAAAGTTTTCTCCGCCTACCTTCAGTTCTGCGGCATCGGCCTTAGAAATGCGCAGCTGTACGAACGGTCGCAGCTGGAAGTGAAAAGGAACCAGGTGCTGCTGGACCTGGCGAGGATGGTCTTCGAGGAGCAGAGCACGATAGAACACATGGTGCTGAGGATACTGACGCACACGCAGAGCTTGATAAGATGTCAGCGGGTACAGGTTGGTGCTGAGTTTTATTTTTTAAACAAATCTTTTACTGAACAAGTACTCGCCAAGACGAATCAAACGAGCCGATATTTGAAAGGGTTGCGTCGTTTCATTACAGAGTTCCTATGACCACTTTCCAGCTCCATCGTCAGACCCTAGTTACCATTGAAAGACAAACTACTCGCCAAGACCATTCAAATAAACCCAAACTCAATGGTTGTATCGCTTCATTGCTAAGTTCCTTTAGCCTCCAGCTCCATCATCAGATCAGCACCATGTCACGCGATTTACAAATGTATGCATAATTTCAGCTCAATCGGTAACCGGGTAGTGGATCAAATTTATTCAACTTGCAAGATTTGATAAAAGACCGACAAGCAACGGGACAGGTGAAACTAAATAAAAGCTTGTAAAAAGTAGCCTATCTTCGACCTTTGAACTATATCCATGCCAAAAGTCATGTCCACAATTAGTAAAGCTAAGTACGTTGGAATGCTGTGATATATCTAATGTAACAGCCAATTTTTATTGATGCTCTGAAATACGATCTTACAGTGTAATTTGAGAATATTTCACGACAATAGAAAAACCAACACAATTCAAGATCTCAAAGTCGACTAAAATTTATACACATTTAGAATAAGTAAAATATGACCTAGTCACGTCACGTTTTGTTAGAAACTTGTTTCCATCATGTATTCGATATCTCTGCTTATTGGTATTGCTTATGTCATGATCTCATATTATTCATCTTTGTAATTGAATATTAAACGTATATATTTCTTCGTAGATACTAAATAGGCCGGACGGCGCATCTCAAACATGCATTATTATAATAACTGGTTATTAATGTTGTTAATTTGCATAACCGAGCGCGTAAACATTGATGGGGCGGGGTATATTGTCACCTGTCTATTGTCGAGCACTAAGCTGTACTGAATTCGATACATTTTAAATTTAGAAATGCAATGTAGTGAAAATTTTGTGCTAAAATCTAAATATGCATAGCGCATACCTACCATAGAGACAGAGTGGCGCGTAAACGGTCGCAGTTAGTTTCCGTAGCATGAACTGATCATTATTTATATACCAATTGATGTTTTTTCTTTATTATTTGCGTGTTTAGTTGTTTTTACTTACCTAACTTAATTAACGATTTATTTGAAGATTAATATCGAACTCATTTTTTGTTTGCGAAATTAATGTACAAAAAACTAGATCTACAAAAATACAAGCGTTTCGCACAGTATGCATTATTATAATAACTGGTTATCAATGTTGTTAATTTGCATAAATGTGTCAAGTCGAGCGTATAAAGTGATGGGACTTGGATTATTATCACCTGTCGTCTGTAGCAAAAAAATAGGTGCATGTTACACGTCAATATATTTTGAAACGTTAGACACACAATGCGATGAACGTTGTAGATAATGTGGATAGCTAATTCTGAGATGAGGTTCTGGAAAAAGAAAATAAAATCGGCCAAGTATACAAGTTAGACTCGCGTATGAAGGGTTCCGTACAGTATGGGAGCCCCTCGGCAAAACAAAACACGTTTGTTGTATGGGAGCCCCCTTAAATGTTTAAATTATTCTGTTTTTAGTATTTTTTGTTATAGTGGCAATCGAAATACATCATCTGTGAAAATTTCAACTCTCTAGCTATTACGGTTCAAGAGATACAGCCTGGCGACAGACAGACAGACGGACATCGAAGTCTTGGTAATAGGGTCCCGTTTTTTGGGTACGGAACCTTAAAAATCACAAAATAACTTACGAGGAATCATGGACGATGAGATAAATTGTTTTTTAAAACAATTAACACCTTAATTAATGTGTTTAATTTAATTTATCTACATTTCGGATGACAGCTGTCAAATTTCAAAGTGATTTGCATTATTTTTGTTAGAAATTAAATTAATTATATTAATTAAGGTGTTACGTGTTTTAAGAAATAATTTCTCTGACCGTCCATGACTCTTCGTAAGTTTTTTTGTGATTTGTTCTTTTCCCAAATGAAATACACGTTTTCAGACTTAGTGTGTGACATGACATGCATAGTTTTTGAATAAAAACCAGCAGATATTTAACATTATTTTCTTCTTCTAATGAAGAAACTGTCTGAGTTTGCTGTGGTACCCTAAAAGTTACAATATTTGCATGTGCCTTTATCGGCATGTTTAATTTTTTTGCTTTAACATTAATTACGTCTGCTCAAAAAATTGCTTCGCTAGGCTGGTCTTGAATTGATGGTCTCTACCGTACCGTACCGTACCGTATACCGGTTTATTTTTCCAAATGCTGGGTTCTCACATCTATTTTGATAATATTCATTATTTCAAGATTTTTATTTTATTTTAATCTATGTCAGTGATACCTACCAAATATAGTGACCTCAAAAAATGCAGTAGTTTGGGCTCTTGGTATTCTTTGTTTTGATTATGTATTGATGATCTTAGTGGATGGTTAAAATTTCTTTGCTATCATAAAGACACTAATTAGTATCACATATCTAGACCTAAGTATTTGGAAAAGATATCTGTGAAAAGTTTATGTAATACTAATTACTAAATGTAAATTATATGGTGTATTTGCGTTTGCTCTTCGTAGTGGGAACGGTGGGTCTGAAACGTTTCCACAGGAGATTAGGTACAAAAGGAGCATTTTAAAGATTCCTATCAGAAAATAAAAGATTTCCATAATATTATTTCAATTTCAATTTAAAATATCTCTATCTCAAATTATACCGATAATTACATCACGTAAAAAAAAATTCTCTCGTAGATTTCACTCCGCGATAGCTAGCTGGCCTACCCTCAAAGCTATCACGTATCAATTATCTCTTTGTAAGATATCGAATTTAATTACTCTTTAGAAATATCTGAACAATTATCCCGTCTCTTTGTAGAGTATTTTCCATCGTTTTTGCCCTTGGGAGCGAGCCGAACGGAAAGTTACTCGTTTTAATAGATATCTTTGATCGATTATATACTTTTGTTATTGGAGTTTTTATAGAAATAGATACTAAATTACCTCATATTTTCATGGTGTTTCTTGTTTCTAGTATCATTTTATTATTTTCTAGACGACATTCATATAGACAGCGACTAAAGTATACCATATAATTGGCTAAGCACTAACTATAATTATGATATCGTATTTTTTTTACAGTAGATTTTAGAGAAGGCAACGCAATGATGCCTCCGGTGTTGTAGTTTTTCGTGGACGGTTTGCTTATTTTATTATACTCAGTAAAAAAAAAAACGATTACACATAATATTTTATCTGTAAAGCGACTGCGAAATATCGTCGATTCACAAAATGTAAAACATTTGTGATTTTTGTTTTAGTATTTAAGCTTATTCGCGTTCTTTGTTCTCAGCCTCGATTACACGTGCAATCGACCGGTCAAATCGTAAATTTTACTAAAATTGATACTCACATATTATGTTCATATCGGTTCGATGTCCTAATCAAACATCGTTTGTTAAACATATGAGAATTATTAATTCGAGAAACTAAGGGACGTGACCGAATCAAAGGGGTGAATTGGAATAGTTTTCCAATCGATTCATATTTGTATTCGATGGAATATAATGTTCGTTTACTATTCGCAGTTAATTGAGTATTTAGATTTATTGCGTAATCCGAGTCTGTTGATTCAACTGAAGACGGCATAGAGACGGAAATGTGTATTATCTTTTGGATTTAGTGGTTTCGGATATGGGTACTGTTAATGGAAATGGTATAAAAGACCTTACTAATAGATATTATAAATCTGAAAGTATGTTTTATGGTTTGTTTGATACTCTTTCACAATATGGATATTGGTAATGAAAATGTATAAAAGTCCTTACCAATAGGTATTATAAATCTGAAAGTATGTTTTATGGTTTGTTTGTTACTCTTTCACAATATGGATATTGGTAATGAAAATGTATAAAAGTCCTTACTAATAGGTATTATAAATCTGAAAGTATGTTTTCTGGTTTGTTTGTTACTCTTTCATAATATAGCAATAGACCAATGGATAGACTTAATATTTGACTTTCTATATGGATATTTTTAAAAAGTCAGACAGTATAAAAAAATCGTAGCCCGTGACAAGCTACGTTTTATCCCGGAAAACAAAACAAAACTTTGCGAACCCGCGGGAAAAGCTGTATGGCGCATGCAGTTAATCTCTTTATTGCATAATTTTAAAATAAATATTCAACCAGTCAGCTTATGCGATTAAGTAAAACTGCGGTCGATACAATTGAGCAGGAAATGCAAGTGAGATTAAGATTGATCGGATCGAAATACCTGTCAGTCATAGCTGACGATACGATTGGGATTATGCTCTTTTGAGCGTACAATTTTCGGTTAATTAACTAACCCGTTAACCGTTGACTGAAGTCAATTTGAATTAAAAATTCATCATCATCCACAGCCTTCTTTATCCCACTGCTGGGTATATTAAAAATTCGTTTCTGTATATTTTATCAACTGACATCTAAAGATGAAGGTTCCGTCCTTGTTGTCTGTCTTTACTTTTGTGTCGGTTTAGATTGCATTGAGAAAGTTGCGACTACGTTGCAAGCTCGCGCGTTTGTACGCCATAATATTGTCTGGTATAAATCGCTAGTGTGGAAAAGCTTTTACAGATTGCACTAAACAACTAAAAACTATACTTGGTGGCGCGCTCTGCGCATCTGTTGCACAATGCGAAATGCGGAGGCGTGCACAGTCGCTTCTGCTCGGAGTTAATTCTCATCTCAGCTCATGACATCTAAAATCTACTTTAGCTTTAGATTTTACTTATACAGCGTGAAGTGTACTGAAAAAAGAATTGGCTGTCTGTAAAGTCGGTTTACGGGGGATAATTTTACGTGATAACGTCATCACAAGCCTAACGCTTAGGCCGATCGTGCCTCTCTATCGCATGTTCCTCGCTCTCGCTTGCACGCTCGGTTCAGGCGGAACATGACAATGAACCATGCTTTTTCGTGCATGCAGCCGGCGTTCATCGATTTATAAGACGTTATCACGTCTAAAAACAAAGCAGGGACTAACTATGCCGAAGTAATTTTGCGTAAATTAATAAGGACTTTAGGGAATAAAAACTATGTGAATAAAATCCAGCGACCATAAATTTAGTCTATCTATATACCTACGAGTACATCACTCATCGGCGAAATACGATCTCAGACGTTTGTGTTCGGCTCATTGTATTTGTTCAGCGACTCAATTTACAGATAGTTACTGTATTGTTGTACAACACGATTGATTAAACCAAAATAACCAGAAACTTTGTTCGTCTCGGTAATATTACAGGGCATTGGACTGTTTTTGATTGTTAGATTTATTGTTTTCTAAGCTGGGTTTTGGGTCTGATTTGTTATTATTTTCGCCAGCGTCAACTGTCTTATTAAAATTGTTTCATTGTATTGGTATTTTTAATGTTTTTTGCAATAAAAGGCAATTGTGAAGTGTTATCTACCTCTAAATATTATCCGATTTGAGTGATTTTTTTTCATGTAATCAGCACTACAATAGCTAGGTTTATACGTTTTAGTTTTTACGGTTTTTGGAATGACCTTAAAGCTGTAAGCCTCTAAAAAGTCTTATTTTAACGCAAAACTTTGGCTGAAAAGTATACAGAAATTAAAACCTTTTCTGAAAAAAAAATAAGACGTATGAGTGTGCAACATTTCTTACTCAAGCGATTGACATCAAAAATATAGTATTTTGTTACAATTGAAGGGGTGAAAAGAGTTTTCCTTCGGAACGTGAATTTTGTCGAAAATGTACCACGCTTTTTCTCGATGTCCTACAGACAGTGGCGGACGCTTCATAAAGACAGAAAGACACTGCCTACCCTAGTTTTGATAATAGATCTAATAATATTTTATCAATAAACAAAATAACATAAAAAACTTAAATCATAAATCAGCTCCACCTATCGAGTGCCGGCGGTGTCATTAAGATAAGATCGACAGGTAATTTCACATCACCGATTCGCGCTACACGAGCGCCACCAGCCCTTGCCACGGCAAAGACACAAACTATGAATCTCTTAATGTTTTGTATGTGTGCTCTCGTGGTAAGTCGTGGTCATGCGGATTTAATGTGTGTGCGTTCCTATAGCTACGTGGGCTTTGCTGACACACAATGACAAAAATCACGCACATAACTGCATGAAAAGCCAGTGTCTTTTTGCTTAGCTAACACGAACAATTACGACTCGTACCGAACATTTCCGAAAGAAAGTTTGCTATGCAATGCAAATATTTTAGGAAGTTACATTGTTTCATTGAATTTTATACATTTAGATGGCCATCATTTTTTTGTGGTATTATATTTCCCTTTTTTACTACTAATTTCAATAGTCAATAGTAGCCATATTGTTTGATGTGTCAATCTATGGATATTTGAGCTGGCATTTGGCAATTACCTACATTATCAATCGACAAGACGACGAACCAAAACCAACGTGTTTTTGATGAGTAAAATTTTCTGCCTACCCTGTCCTAAAACTGTGTGCACGCCACTGCCTACAGAAAACGCGATAACACTGATCGATTCAGAATCTTCACTTTTCTTGAGTAGTTTTCAGTACTTTTCTTCACTCAGCTTTAGAACTGTGAGAATTCCACATACTTATTGCGTTTACTTTCCCAATATGACCACCTAAACAGAACTAACCTAATCAGAACCGAATTTGATGGGAAAGTACCTACTGTTGTTTTATTTCGCACAGCAGGATGAAAGCAAAAGCAAACTAATTTCAAAGATAATATTTTGAGATAAACCAAATAAATTATTATCATAGGTATTGATAGTGCCTAAATTCTCTTGATAATAAATGTATTCATGTATGGTATTTAGTGCAGCTTTGATCCAGATCGATACTTTAGGCACGCGATTTAATTACGTCACGCTTATAGCTTCGGGACTGGAACAGTTTTAATTAATTCCCTTTAAGCTCAAGCAATAGCAGCTATGATGGTCTCAAAGCCTTTTTAAAACCTTTCCATTGACTAGTAAGAGCTTTCGGTGGTTTCATCAAGTAGCTTGTGTCTGAAATGAGTACTATGTATACGTTTATATCTTTTTAGGTAACATACAACAAGTAAAATTATATGAGTGAATATGGGCATAGGCTGAATGCTCATCAGTTTGCGTTGAAGATTCCAAATCGCGTCGAGTAGGTCTAACGCTCAATATTTGGCGAAAATGCTGGTCGTGCCGAGCGGACGGGTGGCCACGTTGCATACTTTTAGATTGACTGCACCTCGTGCGGCTCCTCTGTCGTGGACTGGTGCTCGTTCAGTTTTAAAATTAACTAGGGTACTGTAGAGCATTGGTTATATGGTAACACCCAGCATACTTACAGAGTTTTTTAAATTATAAATAGGTTTGTGTTTGATTCCATCCTGATCTTGGTCTACAATGTAGCGCGATTGCCTGAATGAGTTAAAAGTAGATCTATCGAATTTTATTACTAGATTAGTAATCACTACATAGTACGACATCGTATAAAACAAAGTCGCGTCCCTGTCTGTCTGTCCCTATGTATGCTTAAATCTTTAAAACTAAGAAACGGATTATGATGCTGTTTTTTAATAGATAGGGTAATTCAAGAGGAAAGTTTATATGCATTATACATCTGCGCGAAGCCGGGGCGGGTCGCTAGTGACGAAATAAATGCATATCGCACCTGAGAGCTCAACATGCGTAATTCATTTATTCATAAATTGTACATAGGCAACTGAAGTACTTACGTACCTAGAGACGTGCGTCATAGCAGCACTTAACTAGTTAATTCGATCAATTCCATTAGATTATCTAACCGGGAAACCCTATGATATCATTGTTTCGAAAATGTCTATGCTTCTACAAGCTTATTGTTATAGAGTAGGGGCAAATTTTAGGTACACATCTTTAGTTTTAAAATGATAGAGCAATAAACTGCGATGCAGTACCGCCCTTCGTTGTAATAGTAGTTTATGCAACTGTCATATAATACCCGTGTTATATGCAGTTGCATACACTACTTTATCTTCACTAATAAAAATAAAAAATAAACATATTGCGAAACATTAAATTCACGCGTACGTGTATTGTCACCATAGAATAATGACCAGTACAAGAAGGAGTACTAAAATAGCAAGAGAATACATCTCTTTGTCTCATTTAATTATGAAATTTAAAAGGTGTTAGAAAAAGATGTACATAAACTCGAACTTACGTAATTTCGAAGGGTATCACAAACTAGGATTGAGCTATCGGAGGTGACATGAGATTGTCATCCCATAAGCAACATGCTAGTGTTGTAACTGAGTCGATTAAAATATCGATAAGAAAATATATTTATTTTAACGTCGCAAAAATGATGGGGTGTTTTAAGTTTACGTGTCTATGTGTCTATCTGTGGCATTGTAGTTCCCGAACAGATAAACTGACATTAATTAATTCATTTAAAGGTAAATCAATCGGGAGTGTTCTGATCTAAATTTCATCATTGTTGAAAATAATTATCTGAATCATTTCAAGCTTATCTGAAGCAATTCAGCTGCTTGGGCTGTAGATCATCTATCAGTCTGACATTCATACCTACAGATAGCGCGCGAGTTGAATGCAGTCGGGGTCTGAGGTAAAGAGCGGGAGCGTCTCCCCCCGCTATCCGCCCGCCCCACCTCACGCGCCTGGGCGGGTTGGGCGTGCGGATAGCGGGGGGAGACATTCGCATTCCTAAGCTCTGCATTCAACTCGCACGCCTACAATAATTTTTATAAATCATGTCATTATTATACATTTACATATCAGAATAGTTTCGACAAAGCTCTCACTCTAGAGTGTGATACCTGTAATAACAATAATGTAGGTACCTACCTTACATTTTTGAGGAGTTGCTTCGAAGTGAAATATTGTTTGATTTAGTTTTAATGTAGGTACATCATTTGGTTTTAGACGTCGATGTTTAATATTTTCACCCACAAAGCAATCTTCCGAAAAATGATAAGAACAAATGTGGCTGTGTGGTTTTGGTGTCCAGTTTGGTCTTGAAATTAGTGTAATCCATTGATTTTTAACTACTTCATCTCTGGGAAATCTAAAAAAAAAATCGGCCAAGTACGAGTCAGACTCGCGCACGGAGGGTTCCGTACTGTATGGGAGCCCCCCTTAAATATTTATTTTATTTTAATTTTACTATTTATTATTGAAGAAAATATAAAACTAAATGTTCTGTGAAAATTTCAAGCATCTACTTGGTACCATTATTAATATAGAGCGAAAAACGTCTAAAAATTCAGGTTTGTTGTAGGTATGGGAGCCCCCCTTAAATATTTATTTTATTTCGTTTTTAGTTTATCGTATTTGTTGTTATAGCGGCAACCGAAATACATCATCTGTGAAAATTTCAGCTGCCTAGCTATCATAGTTCATGAGATACAGCCCGGTGACAGACAGACAGACGGAAAGACGGACATCGAAGTCTTAGTAATAGGGTCCCGTTTTTCCCTTTGGGTACGGAACCCTAAAAAGTAGTGTAAGTATAATCAAAAAAACATCGATACAGTCATTTTACCACAGCACTATGACGTGATAACCTGAACTATTATTTTTTGTAAAATATTGAATGAAAATTACACAAATTATTCCAAAATGTATGTAAAATCTCGTAATAATATAATTTAAAACAATTTCTGTTAGACGTATCTGTTTTTAAATCACAAAAAGTGTATATATTCCAACAAAACTCACCGATGAAAAGTCACTAATTCATTCTTATTATTTTTTCGGGATGAATGCGATGTGCACCCTTTTATAAGACACGCCATTTGATATAAAATACACCATTCATAAAGAATTTATACAAATTTACATAGTTTTAGCACTTTGAAACAGTTATTTCTAATAAATTGTATTAAAACTCGACAACCGGCATTCGGTGTTGACAAACCATAGCCACGCAACCACTGACAGTTGATCTTCACAAAGAAGATCGCAGCTCCGTTATGTATTATTTTTGATTTAGTAGCACTATACTTATACTATTATTTATTCTGTGACAAATTAGAACCAACTTTTAACCATTTTGACATTCCAACTTGTGATTTTGACGTTAGACGGCAGACGTTGCGTTTTGTTTTGTTTCATCCACTCTTGCGTATGTTGTATAACCAGATATGAATAAGACAGCTGCTACACAGTTTTTATTTGAGCAAAATTTAGTACTCCCTCTAGTACGTTATTTCTCTAAGATTGTCACAGTGAACTTGGCGCCATTAAAATCTAACCAATGAGAGCGCAGCTGCGCGCGCAGGGCCAATCGGGAGCGACCGCGCGATGTTATAATGAGATTTTACGATATCGATGTGGATATTATAACATCATGTGAAATGTGAAATTGCTTAAATTGAGTGTTTTGTTGTCTGCGCTATAACAGTAGTCATTATAAGTCAAGTATTGGAAACATAAGTAGAATGTTACAACATTAGTGTAGATAAAGTATTTAAAATTAACTGAATTAGTGAACTACATAATTATACACAATCTTTAAGAAGGCTCTCTCTATGGTATCGTGAATAGTAGGTATATGACGTGCCAATAACTTTAGAATAATCATTTCGAATAAGCAGGCGCTGTTAAATTTATTTCCCTTACGAAGATCTCAACTTATAACTTCTAATCATACTCTTCATATTTCGTCTAGAGCTTTTCTCTACCCAATAATTTTCGTACGTAAAAATCTTAGTTACACGCCTATGTCCTCATAAGTTAGTGGTTTAATTAGTGTTATTAGAATATCATTAAGTATCAGAATATCGTGTACACTATCTTTATCATTTCAAGCGCAATCTGAAGCCCATCAAATTATTTATCTAATAACTGTCGTGTGCTATGATTTTATGTTTATTTGCTATTTGTTTAGATTCCATTTATTAGCTCTTTTCAATTTTATTTGCTTATTTGAGAATTTTTTTACATTTTTATTTTACCGTAATTTCGAAACAACTCTTCTGCATTTGTATTCCAAGCTGTTATTTATTCCCCGCCTAGTGTTAGTTAGTCGTTAAGCTATCGTCTGCACGACGCCAGTTCGTATTTAATCGGAGGCATCTAATGATGATTGAGAGCTGGAGGCGACGGCGCCTCGCGTACTTATCTTGGACCAGCATCTCGAGAACATGCGAATGCTAATCAGAGACTGTGCTACCCATGTAGATCTATAGGAAGGCCTTGTCTTTAGCCGGCACACGAGTCGGTTATGTGTAGCAAATACGCATATATCGCAAAATGTTTGCTTACAAAACACACATTGTAGAAGTATGTATTAGTGATGCTATTTCAGAGACTGTGCTGCCCATATACCTAGCTCTATACGGATGCCTTGTTTTTACCAGGCGCGCGAGTCATTTATGTTCCAAATACGCATAGGTAAGCCGGATCAGACTTCTTGCCACAAGTGGAGTTAGCTACAAGCTATGCAAAACCCAATTCTCGCGCGGATGCTATGTCAGCTTCAGTCAGGATTGGGTTTTGTGCAGCTTGTAGTTTCACAGCCGTCTAAATGTTTGATTCGGACTATAACGCAAATTGTGCTGTCTCAGCTCTATTATTTATTAACAAACGCAGAGTGATTCCAATATTAGTTTGCGTTGATTAATAAGGCGGCGGCGTGCTTAATAAATGTTGGTATTACGAATATTTATGATTTTAAATAGTTTCGAGAGAAATTAGGTCCCCACAAGGTGGCATGTCGCGAGATCTGTGGTACTGCCTAAGACCATGGCAGACTGGAGTCAAAATGCTATTACAGTAGTTACGTCAAATGTTCTTATTGCTAGTAATTTTATTAGGACCTCTGTGGTAAATGAATAGTTGCACTTAAATGCGTTTATCTACGCTGGTAACACTGCACCAGAATTATACGATACTCGAAAGCTAGTCAATTTAAATATCTTCACATTATTATTAACGATTGAAAAAACTAAATTGCAACATTTTTTGTCGAGTTTTTGGCCTAAAAGGACTTTCATGAAAAATTTGATACGATTTTACTAAAATTTTACTGAATAAATTCTTATGAAGTTCAGAAAAATATCGAATAAAAATTGGCAGTAACAGCCTGATTTAGGCTCTGATTCAGTCTGATATGACTTAACATAAACAAAAACACATGTAACATTCGCAATATTACACAAATCCCAGTATTTTGATCAATAAATAAAACGATGGTTATCAACAAAAAAGCTCTTGGCACTAGGAGCAGTCGTCGGATGACATTTGTTTTGGTGTTCAGAACATTTTCCAACCATGTATCGGGTTATTGGAGCCACGCCAGCACGTCCGAACATTCCGAATTAGGGTGACGTACGGATACGACGTTATCGTAAAAAAATGTGGACAATGTAGTCAAAGCTAAAATATATCTGGCGCATACATGAATAGTATTTCCGTTTTATGAGAGCCTCTTTTATCGGGAAATGGGAAACGCTTCCGTTACTGTTTAGTCTACAAATGTAGCTAAACAAAAGTGTGTTCTTTTTTAATGCTCATTTTTGTAGCACATTTATGAAGGATTGCAACAAAATGATAATGCAATCCTTTATGAATGTGAGATCAAGATGAATTTGTTATAAAATTTCTTCATAAAAGGACATATCTACTCAGAGATCAGACAATCAGGAATTAAGAATAAAGTAATAATAATGACTGCTGCACTAGTGCTGCAGACATTGCAATCATTTACAGATTGTTATTATTTTCTGTTCATGTCGTGTACATCGTGCTTACGTTAAGGACGCAACGTTACACTTATAGTGGTCAGTTGACTCTAGATTTGAAAACATCTACTATGTACTCTCTGGGAACTTATTGGCGTAGTGAGTTCCGTTTCCTCATTATGGCTACAATGCTACAAAAAGTGTGATGTCGAGGCGCGTTTTGTAGGCCATTAGTTTTTAGCCTACCTTGCCTAATTAATACGATACATACGAGTAATACTGTGAGTAATGCAGAAAAAAACTTAAATTAAAAATTTAAAAAACCCCCGACAGACTAGACAGAGTCCTACCACTGATAAAATATCTTATCTTTCATTTGACAACCATTTTGGGCACATTTGTAGAATTTTGGTTCTTCCATCCCCACTTTAACCCACCATAACTCTTAAACGGCTCAATTGATTTTTATAAAACATAGCTAAGAACACTCTCGATTAAGTCTCCTTTCATCCAAAAAAAACTAAACTGAAATCGGTTCAGTGGTTCGGGCGCTATGATGCCACAGACAGACATACAGACAGACACACCTACAGACAAACAGACACGTCAAACTTATAACACCCCTCTTTTGCGTCGGGGGTTAAAAAAAGATATCTTGTACATGTCATATCAAATATCTACAATGTATAGGACAAACCAAAGCATATCTTATGGTCACTAGACCGTTCACTTATTCCATTTTATACAACGTATCTCACTCAAATAGTAGCACAAAAACTTTCGACGATAGAAGGATTTATCATATTCACAATATCGAGAATACGATCTGATATGTCCCTGTAATTCATGCCATATCATTTGTCAAACATCGAGATATAACGAACCTCCAAGATGAATAAGAGCACTTGATAGATTGACCTCATCACCATCACTCAGGTGCTGAATATAATAAGGCTGGAGTGATTTTTTCTGTTTCATTTCTGTTAGATTTGGACGAAATTCGTGAAAGCTTAATTGGAAATGAGATAAATGACTTCGAAATGCATTTGTAACCTATGCGTATATCTCTTTCACGGTTTTGTATTTGATATATTATTATGAGCGTTTCGGTACACGCATGTAATAAAATCAAAGCCTCAAGATAACAGCATGCTAGTATCTAATGAGAATAGAAAATGATAACCTTGGACCCGAAATTCTCACCCTTGGGAAATACTTAGAAAAGGTTTTGCGCAGTTCGAGAGGCGACCACATTTTCGAAGCCAATATTAACGGCAAATAGTTGCCCAATTTCGTTTTTGTTATTTCAATATCGAAAGGTCTCCCTAGAAGAAATATTTTCTTGTTTGTCACTTGTGCAGATAATTATGTTTGTCCTTTAGTACTATAATTGGTGTACAAGTGCTTATTGATAACTCTATATCACTACATAGTATAAAACAAAGTCGCTTTCTCTGTCCCTATATCCCTATGTCCCTATGTATGCTTAAATCTTTAAAACTACACAACGGATTTTGATGCGGTTTTTTTTAATAGATAGAGTGATTCAAGAGGAAGGTTTATATGTATAATACACCTACCTGTGCGAAGCCGGGGCGGGTCGCTAGTTCTATATAGTTTGGCATTGTTGAAAGTTGCTTTTGAGAACGTTAATCATGGAAATAGTTCGAATTGTTCATGACGCGTGCTAAGAAGTTATTGAACTATTTTTTTTTTTTTTTTTTGCAAAAACGTGACGACAAGTTTATAATTAGTAACCGAGTAAAACATATGTATTATTGAAAAATGTATATGAGCTTCTACATAATGGTAAAAAGACTCTAAAGAGGGTGTACGGTGATGGCTATTGCTCACTTACAAAAATAGATGCAACTTTGTAGAATCTCGTGAACCTCTTCATTTTTGGAAGTCGGCTAAAATGTAATTATTATTACGTCTGATTACTGATAAATATAATTATTACGTTTGATTACTGATAAATATAATTATTACGTCTGATGGTTGATCGCTGCTTGTTCTGCGTAGGCGACTATTTGATGATCGTGTGGGGTGCGCAATGACGTATGCTTTTTCACAAGTCGTAATGTCGCCGAATCCCCCTCGGCGATGCTTTATTGGATCGTTTCCAAGGAAAACTCAATTGTGGTGGTAGAAATAACTCTGAATTGTACCTACCTTAATAGAAAATTCGTTTGTTCCCGCCATAATAAGGGTTTGAAGGGCGAAGCTTTTTGTGGCTCTTTACTTTGACTTGAAACATTATACTTGTAGATATTGAACATTTAATACCTCAAATAGACGTTCGTGTAGAGTTTTAAAAGCTGCCTTTTGTTATGTTCGACTAGTATTTGTAAAATAAGATTTGTTTTTTTTTTAAAGGGTTGGCTTTGATTTGGTCGCATTCTGCTTAATTAATGTTTCAAAAATTCTAGAAAATTGAAATAAAATATTTTGAAGTAATGAAGTGGATATATTAGTGGAGTATATTAAATATAATTTGAAAATAAAAAAAAGGAAAACATTACTTGTAAGAAAATAAGTTTCTAAATGTGATCCATGTATACTTGAAGGGAAAACGATATTGGAAAATTGGTTCAAATATTTTGTATAATCAAACGCTCACCGAATACTGGCAAAGTGTCAGCCGAATTGTCTGACCAGCTAAATTGGCCGTGGAAGTGATGCGATCGCTCCACAAAATTGAACGACTCTACCCAGGTGTGTCCCGGTACACCTAATGTCAGCACAATTACTTTTGCGCGATAAAATCTACAATAAAATTAGCATTGAAATAGACTTCCAAAATCAGTTAAAATTCAGTAAACAGGGCAGAGCGAATAGTGTTTCGCCCCCTACCAATTACACCGCTGTTTGTAAGACAATATTGAAGTTTAATTTCACTTTGGTTACTCTAAGCTTCGTTGTTGACAGGAGCAAATTAAAATTTTTCGTAATCTGCTTTTAGATCTTTGTTTGTTTTGTTAGTAAGTAGGCGAAATTGAAGGCCATTTTCAATTACCGTTCTCAAAGGCTCTTTTCAATGAGCTCTAAAATTTCGCTTGCTTAGTTAAAGTTGTTAATTAAAGTCTCTATTTACGTTTATAATAATTGCCGTTTACGTTTATATATTCACAACCGTTCATAAGATACATTTTCGTTGAAAAGTATAATAGAAAACGACTTCCTGATCAACATAACTGTTTCTGGTCTACAAAAATAACAAAATAAATACGCAAATAACTCAATCAGTTTTTGCTTCTGTCTAAAACTCTGTCACCATGGGATCCAACATTGTCCTTTAGTTTAAGAATATGTAATCGACACACACTATAACACTTACCACCGAAGAATAAAACTGTGATCAACGTTTGTTGTCAACTGAAAAGAGTCGGATTTAAAAAAAACTGAGCGAAAATCTTTATCTCAATTTATAAGCTCATCGGAGTGATTGCGTCATCATTTTTAAATCTCCTTCAATTTGCAGATATTATTCTCAGTTATTGCTTCTTTTATCACCCACTGTACGATTCGATCATTATATTCTCAGTGTGTTTTTCAGTAATCGAATAGTTTATGGTTTATTTATTCGATGTTTGAGATCGCAGCGGTAAAATACCACTTTAGTCGGTTGAAACTGGTAATATGAAATGGTTATTGCTGGATTATTCTTTTGATAAATATTGTAATTTTTGCATCTTTAGCGTGTGAGCGTTTGAATTATTTATCTATGTAGTCTCTTTTAAGCAATGCCGCTTTTTGATAGATAACATTTCAGCACATTGTATTGCAATAATTAGGTATCATCATCATCGTAATTGTCAGTTTAGTTCAGTCCACTGCTTGTCATAAGCATCGTCCGTCTTTAGCTATTAATAATTAGGTATATTGAAGCCATTTTATGTACAGTGCTTTCCACACTAGGTTTATCTCAAACAGTCCTTTTGGTGATAAACAATTAAAAAAATTGTCGTCACCGCAGGACTTGAACTTACATAAGTAATTGATACTCGGGTTTTCGTCCGGGTCATTTACTAATAAAGCTAGGTCACACAGAGTTGGTAGCGTTAGGTACCTATATTTTAACTAATTAAAGTTTTTCTTCCTCCTTTGGGGAATATAATGTCAGTACTAGATTATTATAACAAAAGAAAATGCCTTGTATAGTAGGGTCTTTATTAGCGAAGTCCCGATTGAATCACGTCCTCTTCATCAATCAAGCCCACACAGCGCTTAGGCTATTATTTGAGCACTAGAACTTCTTAAAAGCCTTTGGTCTAGTTTAGGCGTCCTGAAATTTCATCAAATATAACATAAAGGGATTCTAGGTAGTAATTTGATATTAAATATAATTTTATGTAGCTTACTTTAAAATTATATTCTACGAAGAATACTGAGAGTGAAGATCTATAATTCTGTACAACTTAGTGACAGGTAAAATACAGACAGGAAGAAAATAGATGATAAAAAGTGGACTGTAAAATTATTGTTTTTGAGCTACGCGATGCATTGATTTTGTATATCGCCCTGCTTGACGCGCCGGTCAATAGCGAGCCTTGACTAGCTTCTATGTTACCTATGAGCTCTAATATGGCTCGTAAAATCATTTTTTATGACTTGTTGCAAGGTGCGCAATGATTGAGATGTCGAATGAAGAGTTTATAGCGCTGCGGCTGCGGTGCTGCGGTGCTGCAGCCGTGCTGCTTTGTCTTTGCGGCAGATAAGAAAGGCGTCTAAGCGTTTTTGCTTTATACGACTCGCAACGTTCTAATGTACTTGATTCCTTAATAAGAGCGAATTGACACTAAAGCATTTGACTTATAGACACTAACATGAAGAAGATTAATCCTTAGTATTAATTGCAGGTGCTCCTAGTACACGAGGCGTCGAAGGGCAGTTTCTCCCGCGTGTTCGACCTGGAGGCTGGCGACGATACGGACCTGAGCTCGCAGCGCGCCTCGCCCTACGAGAGTCGGTTCCCTATCAACGTCGGCATCACGGGCTATGTCGCGACAACGGGTGAGGTTAGTATAGGACTTGCGGTTATTTACTGTGTTTATTC
This sequence comes from Hypomecis atomaria, assembly GCA_964007245.1. Lineage (NCBI taxonomy): Eukaryota > Metazoa > Arthropoda > Insecta > Lepidoptera > Geometridae > Hypomecis > Hypomecis atomaria. The sequence goes on from OZ023299.1 coordinate 8,661,767, forward strand.
GGAACCCCATCGTATTATAGGCCGAATCATACAATACAGCTGACGTGAAGTTAGCTACAAGCTGCGCAAAATCCAATCCTGACTGAAGGTCACATAAAGCTCTGCGTTGGCTAGCTTCACATTCGCCGACTTGTATGATTCGGCCGGAAGCAGGTCTTCAATGGTCCTGGTTTACATATGTGGTTACCCAGCCGTAGCTAGTTCATCCACCCAGTGTTATCCAGGAAATCCAGTAAGCTCGCTGATGCCCGGGCAGGCTTTCTATAGAGTCCTCGGTGACCCGGGGAATTTCTTGCGTTGTTCCGCCACACTGCTGCATTCAAGTAGCATACGAGCGGTCGTTTCTACTACCTCCATGCAACCTCTATAAAGAGGAATATAAAGATATTTTGTGTAAATTAGATGTAAATCGTGTTTATATTTGAATGAAAATAACTTGGTTTTAAGAATGTAGATAAGAATAAGAAATGAATTGTGATTTAACGTTACATGTTAGACATGTGAGTAATTAGTATTGTAAATTGTTTTTGACTATTCAAAAGTGTGTCTGTGACACCCATTTGTCGAAATAAATAAACTGAAACTGAGACGGTTTCCGGAACACCAAATTTAAACAGGTGCATGTTTAGAAATTGCATATTGTCATCAGTCGGCGACGCCGCGCAGCACTTTACGGCAATATCCATTGCATGGCGCGACACAAAAAGTTTAAATATTTTTAGTCATTTTGGTTGATGTTGTCTTGTTGGGAATATGCTGTAGTGCAGCGTTGATCAAACACGTTTCGACCTTTAGGCATTTTTGTATGACGTGTGTAGTATTAGAACGATGCTAATAATTATTCTACAAATCTACACCATATAAAGCAGCTCGTGGAAGCATTGTTACTATTGCGCGCATAGCGCTGCTTAAATGAGGTCCTACTATAATTATGAACTGATTTGGAATATTGCTGATAGTTTTATGTCGCTTTATATTATAGTACCTGTATAGCTAATGCCGTTCAATAAAACAGTATAAATTTCCATTCGCGACAATACAAGAAAATTTTATAATAGGACATAACACAAAGTTAACCCTCTCAAGTTTGCTCGCGTTCACTAATCTCTATAACATCGCTAAGTAAATTTCAACGAGCGAATAGTCAATGGCGAGCTCGCGGCGATTGCATCCAGTAAAGCTTTAAACATAATACAGTTTTCCTGTGAGTCATCCCCCGAGCCCTCGTCAGGCCCAACATTGTAGATGTCGAGTCAATCAAACAAAACTTGCAAGATTAATAGTGCCTTGTGACTAGAACTTAATTACTCGAGATATGCAGCAGTCTCCCAAGTTTTTAAGTGCTTTTCGGCGCTTCGTAAGATTCTATTCATTAAAATTCTATCACTTTCATGAACGTACAAAATGTGGATGTTTAAATTTTGTTCTGTGACGGATTTGTAGTCTTATTCCTTTGTGAGGACTGGACCAAGGGCAATTATTGACCTTGGTCCAAACTTGCCCTGATGCCGGGGCACTAGAATACGGCATCGGTATCCCCTGCCTGTAGTAAGAGCCTACTAAAAGGGGACCCCTAGGCTCGTGGGCAGTGGCGTGCACACAGTTTTAAGACAGGGTAGGCAGAAAATTTTACTCACCAAAAACACGTTGGTTTTGGTTCGTCGTCTTGTCGATTGATAATGTAGGTAATTGCCAAATGCCAGCTCAAATATCCATAGATTGACTGATTTTATAGACATATCAATTTACGGATATTCGAAGTGGCCTTTCGGTGCGTTTGTTTGATGTTTTGTAAGCTCTTGTTTCCCCAAAAAGCAAACAATCTCAATAAGTTGCTGAAAAATATTTCGGTTCCGATGTGGTTCCGATCGACTTTCGCGTTATTATGTCTATCGATGTCGATTTGTATCTGAGAGTTTAAACGCGTCTCTATTCGATTTTTTCCAAAGGTGTGATATTTAAGGGAAGCTTCTAAGTGTTTTTCAGAATGTTCATGTATTCTCGCGGGGCGGTAGGAAAATTATGAATATCAGCGTAATCGATGTCGTTCCAGACGGTTTTGTTATTTGAGAATAGTAAACAAACGAAACAAAATAACCGATTACAACCTGTCAGCCAATGATATGAATCATATTGTTTTTATTGAATTAACGACTGACTTTACCTTTAATTTGTATTAAGTAAGTAATTGCAAATCCGGTGTAACACGACCTATCTCGATAACTTTTTTTTTTTCACCGAAAGATAGTTTTGAAAACGCATCACATTTTATTTTCTCAATACACACACCATCTGAACAACTTTCACAGACTATATTATCCATTTTTCACTCTATTAACAACGTTAAAATCCTAAATATCTGATAGCGTAGTCACAAACACAATACAAATCAAACAATATGGCGATTATTGACTATTGAAATGAAATTAGTAGTAAAAAAGGGAAATATAATACCACAAAAAAATGATGGCCATCTAAATGTATAAAATTCAATGAAACAATGTTAGGTACCTACTTCCTAAAATATTTGCATTGCATAGCAAACTTTCTTTCGGAAATGTTCGGTACGAGTCGTAATTGTCGTGTTAGCTAAGCAAAAAGACACTGGCTTTTCATGCAGTTGTGTGCGTGATTTTTGTCATTGTGTGTCTGCAAAGCCCACGTAGCTATAGGAACGCACACACATTCAATCCGCATAACCACGACTTACCACGAGAGCACACATACAAAACATTAAGAGATCCATAGTTTGTGTCTTTGCCGTGGCAGGGCGGGTGGCGCTCGTGCAGCGCGAATCGGTGATGCGAATATCTTAATGATACCGCCGGCACTCGATAGGTGGAGCTGATTTTTGATTTAAGTTTTTATGTTATTTTGTTCATTGATAAAAAAATATTAGATCTATATCAGAATTAGGGTAGGCAGTGTCTTTCTGTCTTTATGAAGCGTCCGCCACTGCTCGTGGGTGGACAGAGTTGGGGCTCTGGCCATCCACTCAAGCGGGCCCGAGGAGGACGGCAGCGTGTGTGGAAACGCTGTCGTAAAGGACGGTTCAAGCCTGGTCTAATCACCAGGCGAGTAGTCGTGTAAAGTGCTGGGAGCACCGGTGTGTTCCTTTGGAGATCCCGGAGCTCCCAAGAAGGCACAAGGGCTGGCCACCGAGGGGGTTTTAGTGGGTACAATCCCACATAACCCTTCTGCACCCCAACGCAGTTAGGGCATCTTTAGAAGATTTCCCCCTCGTAAAAAAAAAGAAAGGTAGGGTAACCAATATCATTTGTAATTGTTTTGTATATCTCACTCACTCTTGTTTGTTTGTCACTCTTGTCTTGTTGTTGTTGTAAGAAATTAGACGATTTCAGTTTTTAAGCTACTTTTCCTTACTTACGTTTTTCTTAGAACTACGTACTTACAGCAAAGTCCTCACTCTTGAAGTCTTTGAACAGGATTAAAATTTCAGTCAGTAAAGTTATTTTTTTATTGAAGTTGATAAATTCGTTTTTGTTGGAAAGTTATTTTGTTTACCCGATAATTTGTTTTGAGGACAAAGGAGAAAGTGTCGCCCGAAGATCGATGGGTAAAGTGACACCTACCAATGTCGAATGTAATCTAAAACAAAAACATTAATATGTGGGCAATATATGTTTGTTTTTTTATTATTTCGTATAAGTTTGTGTTTTACTACATACTGCCTGATATTAAGCAGATATTCTAGGGTGTAACACGCTTACCTATACCTTGTTAAAAGATACCTATTTACTCGGAGTGTGAAGACTCTCACGTTGTTGGTTTGGATTTCCAGAAAATTCGAGTCAATGTGACTATAGGCGGACCGTTTATCTGAGACGTCGCCTGCGCGGTACAGGGGCGCCGGGGGAGACGACACAGGGGACTGAGACCGGTGCGGGCGGCGGGTCCCTGCCGCCCGCACCGGTCTCAGTCCCCCTTTGTCGTCTACCCGCGCGCCCCTGTACCCGCGCAGGCGACGTCTCAGATAAACGGTCCGCCTATAGTAGCACGTCTTTTTGTGTGCGTTAATAATATCTTATAACTTTAAGACTTATTCTTTGTATATTTCCGTATTTCGATGAAACGGTTGTCAGTATTCTGAAAACTTCGAATACTTGTAATCTCTAAGGTATTATTTTTGAGTCTTTACAATATTTCTTGCCGATGTCCCTAGAGTCTCATGTAGACATTTTTATCGTTTGTCTAAACGGTAAGTTAGCATTCTATATTCTAGAGATCTAGATATAATCTCATATAAAAGTGCTATAAGTTACCAAGTTCATGTAGGCTGGATGGCTAGCCCTAAAGTCAGAGTTCTTGAGCCACCTGAAGGCCTGGATAGACGGTTATGACAAGCGGGACTCACAATTTAATGTGTCATCCGAACCACGCAGCGCTCAGTTGTAAATGCCACCCGCGGTCACGCATCCGAGGATTGACCGTACCGAACATTGTACAAAGCTTCGGTAAAAAATACCGTATGATTTCTTATATCTAGTGTAAAATACTGTAGGTATAGCCTAACAACAATAACAAATAAGGAAGGGCAAATCCTTAGACACATCTTGTTATCTATAAACATACTGACCTTGTGAGGAACGGAAGCCACCATAATTTGGAAGGTTTAGCGATCATACATCATTTATAATAAACAAACAGGACCCTTTCTTATAAGGACCCTCGGGACCGCCACACGATCCTCATCAAAGATCTTCTGAGATGGGACATGTCTCAAACCAACGCGCAACGGGGCCTAATTTCGCACGAAATTATGCTTGAAATTACAACTACGCGGAACGCTAAAAATATAATCACGCAATTCTCACAGAGCGTAACAAGTCATTTTTTTAAATTAAAATTTACTTACCACAGCCTCCAGGGTCTGTGCCCTTTGTTAACTAAAATTTACAATTATTTGATTATACTGTACAAAGAGAGTTAGTAGGTACTTGAAATCTTAGCCTAAGTTAGTCATAGTAAGAAATTCATTTATTAATATGCCTTCCACACAACAACGCATTCTGCGATATTATGCAAATGCGCTCACACGACACTGTTCTATCTTGACAACTTCTTTAGTTCTGAGGGCTAAGTTGGAGTTTCTTGCTCGAACTCGATCGCGTTAAGGTTTGATGTGATTTCTATAGAAATGCCACAGCGCCATCTTGTGTCACGTACAGAAAACTGACTAGCTAAGTGTGAGTATTTTTTACGGTAATTTAACGAGCGCCAAACCGATCCAACACAAGCGCGGCAACGTCAGTGATTGGCTAACTCAAGCGTGTGTGTCAATGTGCTCGCGTGTGTGCTCGGCGCGCTCGGTTAACGTAAAAGTAATTCGATTTGATTTGCAAAACTCCAACTTAGCCCTCTGGATTCTACTGTGTTTCGTTAACATTACGTTGCGGTGTAGGTATGAGTATATGCTATATGTGTCTCGCGCGCCGGGTAAAGACAAAAGCCTCTCTATATATCTCTATGATCATCACTTATCTCTGGTTCTTGCAAATCCCCGGACGCCTTTGCTTGCTTTACTGATATGTTGTGAATAAAATTGTGTACAATCTTTTAAATAACTTCATTGTATTCATAACTTTATTCTTGTTTTAGGAGTTTTTGTTTTGTCTGTTATGTTGATGTACCTATCTCTATGTTGATGGGGTTTAACATGTTATAAAAGCACGCTATTTTCAGTTAATGGTACTGCTTTGGAATCTAGAATATTATTCTATGTAGAAATTAAATGATAATCTAAATCGATAAAGCTAATTAGCTAGCACTCTATTCCATACAAGTGCAGTTATAGCCAGATCAAACATGCTTATCCGAATTCATGATGTATAAAGATAAACCTATACCTAGATGTATAGCTACACCCTAATACCTTACCTAACGATATAATTTTTTCTGCTATTACCTTACGCAGTGATGTCAGCAAAGCATCCCTAATTTATTTTATTATGCGGGTCAGTTATCCTAGGTGAAGTAGAGAAAAGTGCTTACAGGCGTGTCTAGAAGAGGGTCATTCTCTACCTAGACAGCATTAAGTTTTCTTTTTGAGTTATTGATGTGGAATGGATTATAATACATTGAATTTGGCTTGCAATACATTTTAAAGAGTATTTTCTTTGCTTTGAACTCACTCGCTAGGATTCCTTCGGGACGTAACGCTCGCAAAAATAACGCACACTGATATAGAACAGATATTTCATTTCTTTGTTTAACTATTTGCCCGGAATCACAACCAGTACCTACGCCCTGCACCTGAGACAGGTACCAATTGCGAATGCACCCGTGTCATGGCAAATAGACAAATTGTCTTTCCATCAATTTATCCTCGCGAAGAGGATACAAAGTATTGATTGACATTGATAACTAACGTTAAAAGTGATTTTTCTTTAATACATTGTAATGCTAGGGGTGTAACGTGTTTAGCGAATTCCGTAAAATTACATGGTGTTACACACATTCAACTTGCTTTCATTTGATGTTTCAGACTGTGAATATCCCGGACGCGTACTTGGACCCTCGGTTTGACCCGTCAGTCGACGAGGGCACGGGGTTCAAGCACAACACTATACTCTGTATGGCTATCAAGAACTCGGAGGGGAGGATCATTGGAGTTATTCAGGTGAGAATAATACCAGAAGTCTAGTTGTGCGAAGTATCGAAAGCCAAGACACAATTTAGGTCACTGCGCCAATATAATAAGTAGTACCTGAGTAAGTTGTGCGAAACAGTTTGTCCACTAGAAACACCTCGTGCGGAAGGTGTTTCGTTTATCCCCCGTGGCTCTACTGCTGGGCTCTACTAGTAGAGCGAAGGGAAATTTTACTTTCCCGTGGCACGACCAATTTTCTATAGCTGCTTAGTCTATACAATCTAATTACCCGTGAACTTGGTCATTACCCGTGGCACTACTGAATTTAGAAATACGAAATAACAATTTGTATATTATGTTTGTGTTTATGCTCATCATTATAAAGAAATTTTACTATGACACAGATTGAGAACTCGCGAAAAAAATCAGCTGCTCCGTACAAAAAAGTCATATAGGTATATAGAGGTATAATGGACATAAATATGTCCCACGTTATACTAGAACGATTCTGTACAATATATTTTAAATAAACATACCAAATGTCATTTTCTTTTAGGGTTCACCGCTTCCTGTTTGAAAAAGAAAAGACAACCTACTCGTAACTCATCGCTATAATCGAAACTGCGAAAACAATTTGTCAAAGGGGCCCAAAAAAGACTGCATAATATTATATGAGCTTTAATAAAATCCTGTGATAAAACACTCAATCACTTCATGATTGTTTTAAAATAGCATTCGAAAGAATGTTTATGCTATGTAACACATCAAATAACTTAGTTGCTAACTAATGTCTTTTTGCTAAACGTGTTTTTATCGTTATTTAGATATTAGCTAAGACATTTCTGTAAATTCCCACCCACGTAAATAGCTGTGAAGTAGATCATTAGCTACTTCTAGCTAGTTATGCGACGAGAAATTAATATTCCATGCGATTACGTTTTTTATTTATTTAAAGGTCAGGTTCACAAGGTGCTCGTAGTAATTTGTAAAAATAAAACAAAAATGCTGTCCATGTGACATGCTACCTATCATTTACTTTATTAACCGTAACTGGAACGTTTCTTGACAGCTCACGATCCAGAAATATGTATAAATTAGGTTCGCAAAAGTTACAGCTCTTTCGCGTTTGGTAGCTAAAAAAATCAAGTGGTATATGCAAGCTTTGGTTTGAATTATTCTAAGGCAAAAAATTATTACTTAGAAACTAGCGTTTGACTTGGAAATTCTAACAATGTATGAACTCCATAATTTTTTTGACTTGTAACTATTGTTAACAATAAATTGATTATGATACCTCTCGGTTCTAGAATATCTTTGTCGATTTTTCGCTACCGGTGAAAATCTTTTATTTACTTTACTTGCTTTCTATCTGAAGTGCAAAATATTGTACCTCACTTAAACATAAAAATAATCTCCTTTCTCAGAAAATTCAAATCACAATCCACTTCCAATTAGCAATGTGTTGCCAGTTGGCACCCAACATTTCATCCGCTGAAACGTTACCAGAACCAATTGGTTGAGAAAATAAACTTGTAGCCTAGACTACAAAGGAGTCAGTACTGGAGGTAAACGGCTTCATAAAATTAATTAAGTTATGTGACAAACACGGCAAACTGGGCTTTTGGCCCCAGATGCGGCACTTTAAAAAATTCAAAAAGTAACGCAAGCCTCAGTGATGGCACATTCTAAGAGGAAAGTCAAGAGCAACTGTCCATTTGTGAACCATTTTGTGCCTAGTGTTTTGTGTGTTGCGAAACGATGGGCGTATGCTTGGATGTATTTGTGTTTATCATTATGACAAACCTGTATTGTGAAACCGAAAAAGATAGTTTCGTTCATTTTGTCGAGAGTCTAAATGAAATGAACTTTTTGTGTACAGAACAGCATTTTTTGCTATTTCAGGGTTGCCTTTCATAGTCAAATCTATGTATACTTCCATCACCAAGAAATACACCCTGTACGACCTGTACGTATTTCAAGGACTACCTACTTCATATTGTGGATATTCCGTGTCTGTTTAAATCAATAATAATATCAGGAAGATTAGGAAGCCTGTTTATGTATAGTTGATAGGATACAGTACGAAGACGCCTTTAGCTATATTGAAGCGCTTGTTGAAACTAATATTGAATTGCCTGTTGAAACTGCTAATCTGCTATATTGATTCTGTATGTTAACTATTATATCAGGTGCTCTAATAAAGAGCAAACACTACAGGATTGATGTTATATTACGGCTAATTGTGTGTCTGATTATAATAGCAGCGGTCATAGAGTCAAAGAATATCATTAATATCACAATCCCAATCTCGATCTAATTTTCATAATCAGTCATGGCATTTTAAAAGCTGCGCAAAGGGAGGTCCATGCCATTTCTTTGCACACATCTCAGACTCTGTCTTCGGCTTAGATGGATCGATTCCTTGAAAAAAAAGGAAATATAAATGGTTTATTTAGGTTTAAGGCCGTGGCTCAGATGACACTTGAAATGTGGATCCCTGTTTTTGGAACTGTTTAGCAATGTTAGAGGCCTTCAGGCGGTTGAAAACTGATTCTATGGCTAGCTATAGCCGTATCTGAAATTACTCTACCTATAATATCTCTGTTGGTTAAATTTGCTTGTACAAGCCTCGGATTTTGAGTAAATCGTGAGCTCAGGTACTCTAAATGTCTAGAATGTAGATTGTTGTCGAACAGCGCAGTGCGGGCGAATGCGACAGGAACAGAATAGCAGGAGCACTACATTAGGCAGTTGCGCGAATTTTTAATGGCGCGGCGGCACGGCTTGGCTCACGCATTCCGGTCTGAATATTCCGCTAATTAACTACGAATTCGGGCGCGGAATGCTCAGAATACCGACTAGATTTAAGTGTCGCATTGGTAACACAAGGCTTTGGTGAACTTGAATTCCTATTTAGTTTCTATAACTCTACTCTTGGCTTGTTTTGAGTTCCGGGAACTTTTGATCGAGATAAAATCTGGTGTTTCTAGGTAAAATGTAAAAAATAATAATCGGCCAAGTATGAGTCCGACTCGCGCATGTAGGGTTCCGTACTGTATGGGAGCCCCCCGTAAATATTTATTTTATTCATTATTATTGAAGTGAATATACAACTAAATATTCTGTGAAATTTTCAAGCATCTACCTGTTACCATTATTAATATAGAGTGAAAAACGGTTAAAAAATAAGGTTTGTTATATATGAGCCCCCTTTAATTACTAATTTTATTCTGTTTTTAGTATTTTTTGTTATAGCGGCAACAGAAATACATCATCTGTGAAAATTTCAGCTTTCTAGCTATAACGGTTCATGAGATACAGCCTGGAGACAGACGGACAGACGGACAGCGGAGTCTTAGTAATAGGGTCCCGTTTTTACCCTTTGGGTACGGAACCCTAAAAACTAAACTAATTCTAATAATACTAACTGACTAATCTAATTATTTCCACTGTTTTAGGCTATCTCGATGACGTATTGTTGAAATAGCTCGCTCTTTCTGTACACCGCCTAGAAAACAAGTTCTGAAAGTTAAATGAAGTTTTTACGATACCATGTGTCATAGTCATTTATTCCATAGTATCTATGAAGCCTTTTCATTTCCAATGCAAAATATGACGCCCAACGTTTCCTTTCCTTGTCATCTAATGGATAAAATACAATCCATCATATTAAGTAAGAACAGAACAGCCGACAGTATCTATAAATTATCTTTGTTTGAATCCAGAGCTGACACTAAAAAAATTAAAACTTCGGTGCGGTACGTCCGTTTTAAAATTTCAAACTTATCCTTTTAAAAAATGAGAAAATGTTTTGCAGACAGCTTGAGTAGGTATACTCTGTTTAATTAAGAACTTTCAAGTATTTGCGCAATGCGACACAGAAATGCAATCGGTATTGTTTTAATTAACTGTCTTGAATTTACTAAGTGAGTGAATTGATTTCACTTTAAATTGTTGAGGCGCGAATTATAGTGGAAGCCGTGGTGGACTAGAAGATGTTAGCTTTGTAATTATGCAAATCCTGAACCCGTAGTACCCGTACCAATAAATTCTTTGGAATTTACGTACAGGTTTTTACACCACTGACATACCTGAAGGAAAAGGTCGTGAGAAATTTGCTTTATCTACACTAATGTTGTAACATTCTACTTATGTTTCCAATACTTGACTTATAATGACTACTGTTATAGCGCAGACAACAAAACACTCAATTTAAGCAATTTCACATGATATTATAATATCCACATCGATATCGTAAAATCTCATTATAACATCGCGCGCTCGCTCCTGATTGGCCCTGCGCGCGCAGCTGCGCTCTCATTGGTTAGATTTTAAAAATTTCAAAAACAGGGTTAAAAGAAATACGTACCCGTGACTGATTTACTGAACTCATTAAATATTTCTTTTTAACAAAACACAGAGCCAAATCTGTCCTAAAGTGAGGTATTTAATGGCGCCAAGTTCACTGTGACAATACACGTACGCGTGAATTTAATGTTTCGCAATATGTTTTATTTTTATTTTTATTAGTGAAGATAAAGTAGTGTATCCAACTGCATATAACACGGGTATTAAAACACTAGTTAAAATTATAAAACTCGCTGCGCTCGTTTCATAAACTCACACTCGTGTTTTAATACCCTTCATTATATGACAGTTGCATAAACTACTATTAATATACAGAAGAAATTCTTTAGCGTATGTGAATCCAGCCGCATGCAACCGGGCTTATTGAAAATCCATAGTGAAGGCCTATATCTTGCATTGGACGTCCTACGAATAGACGTATGGACGATGCTAATCTAATCCACCAACCCGCACTGGACCAGCGTAGTAGATAATTCTTAATCGCAATTCATAAGTACACCAATGTTCACAAGTGTATTACATAATAAATATAATATACAAATAGATAAAAAAAGGTTTTATTTTCAATGTCCCTTACCATTAGGCAAAGTCAACCGCGGACTTATTCGCGTTAAAAAAAATCCACAAAACGAACACAGATATACAGGATGAGTGGTAATCAATAAGCATCATTTTAGGGGCTTATTCTGTACATCAAAACGAACAACTTTGTTCTGCGACTTTTGTCAAAACTAATAAAAAAACAGCTGTTCCAAACATTTTGTCGAGAGTGAACGATATTTTTCTATGGAACAGCATTTTTTTTTGAGATTTGTTAAAAGTCGTTGATAGTTTTGATGTACAGAATAAGCCCTTAAAAGGATGCTAATTGATTACAACTAACCATGTATATCTGTTTTCGTTTTGTGGATTTTAACGCGAATGAGTCTGCCTAATGGTGAGCGACATCAGAGACCAGATTTTACACTAACCCTGTATATACAATTACCAGGGCAGGGGGGCCAAACTCTGCTAAGCCTGTATCGTGAGGTCCGATGTTAAATTGGTACAGATGGAGTTGTTGCGCGCGCTTATTGAGAAGTGTATAGCAAGTTATAATTATGGCACAGTACGTAAAGTCTTCATTGTCATGTGATTATTTCCTCTTTACAGTTAGTAAACAAATTCGACGGGTTGCTGTTCACCAAAAACGACGAGAACTTTGTGGAAGCGTTCGCGATATTCTGCGGCATGGGCATTCACAACACGCACATGTACGAGAAGGCTATCACGGCGATGGCGAAGCAGAGCGTCACTTTAGATGTGAGTACATTTTAGTGTACACAATTATAAAGGAAGAAGAACAAAAAGAAAGAAATAATCGGCCAAGTACGAGTCAGACTCGCGCACGGAGGGTTCCGTACTGTATGGGAGCCCCTTATAAATATTTATTCTATTTAAATTTTATTATTTATTATTGAAGTGAATATACAATTAAATATTCTGTGAAAATTTTTAAGCATCTACCTGTTACCATTATAAATATCGAGCGAAAAACGGCTAAATCAGGTTTGTTGTATGGGAGCCCCCCTTAAATATTAACTTTAATCTGTTTTTAGTATTTGTTGTTATAGCGGCAACATAAATACATCATCTGTGAAAATTTCAGCTTTCTAGCTATAACGGTTCATGAGATACAGCCTGGTGACAGATAGACGGACAGACGGACATCGGAGTCTTAGTAATAGAGTCCCGTTTTTACCCTTTGGGTACGGAACCTACGGGGTACGGGATTTTCGTTTGGCCCTGGGCGGCGTAATCCACGCTGCGCCACTGAGTGCTTGTGGATTTACCAATATGCAATATAACTGGGCCAACGTGGTAGGTATGGCCCAATCTCTCTTCTTAGGTCGGCCCTATGTCCAACAGTGAAACATCACAAGGCCGACATAGTAGACACAGTACACTTTTGACGTACAACATCTTAATATCACACCCGATCACATTAACGGTTGGTACATTTACAGATATACGACAGATTTTTTCTTCCGCTGTCCGGTTGTTATGCCTAGCAGTGGGATATCACGAGCTGATGATGATGATGTCTGGTTGACCGGACCGATAGTCCTGCTGATTTATTTTATACAGTACTGCCTGTAAAAGGCATCAGGAAAAAAAACTATTTACCGGATGATACCACACACTAGATACCTACGTATCTTGTTTTACATTGTGTTCTGTTTCACAAATAGAGTTAATATGGTATTTAAGTACTTGAGTGATTGAATAGAGCAAACCATTAATTAAACATGTATTATGTTTTTCAGGTGTTAAGTTACCACGCGTCGGCTTCAATAGACGACGCGCAGCGGTTACGGGTAAGTGAACTCAAAGGTTAAGCAAATTAGTAATTATTTCACAGAGCTACTCGTACGTTTCAATTTAATTATATTGACGTCTTTTTTGGCTTCGCAAAACATTGATTCCGATAACCAATATTAGTTTCACAGCTCTTAAAATATTCAAGGCAAATACAGGCTGTAGCTTACAAACTGCAGTTAATTCAAGTGATATATCTATATCTCTATGAACAGCGTTTACTAGGGCCTAGTTTGTGCCTACTTACCTTAAAATTCCGTGAAAAAGTCTTTCGATAGATACAATATTTCGTTACTTTTTGAATAGTTACAAATCGAGTTGACAAATATATTGTACAGATCAGCTGTTTTTTTCCCGATATTCTGATTGGCCCCATAGTGAAAGTTGTTCTTGTACACCTATGAAAGCCACTGTACTTTGACAGGCACCAGCCTGATCTTAGATCCACCTAAAGATGCAAGTCAAATAGATATGGTTGGTCACCACGCAACGCCTCACCTTTGGTCGTTGCCTATTACGTAGGTCCTGACTCACATTATGTCAAATAAATAATTCTATTATTTGAATCGAATAATAACATAATCACGAACTTGACAAACCGCATATCAAAAAGTCAAGTTGCTGTATAATTATTGACCACGAGCTATAAACTCGAAATTAGTACGTAGATCTTTCTGGTTTTTTTTTCAAAAAAAAAAGATAAGATGCATTTTAGACGCTATTACAGAGGCTATTTCCATACAAATATAATAAGACGGTCTTTTAATGTCATTTCAGTCTAGACATTATAAGTCAAAATTAATTAGAGCTAGGTATCATAATGCATGGATATTTTTGGAAACTATATATATTTTTGGTTTTTGAAACGTAAGTTTATATCATGGTCTATTTATATTTTATACTGGTTATTTATGGTGATTTTGTATTGGCACTGAAATCTTTTACTTTAAAATTTTAACACAATGAGGAAGCAAAGATATAGAGTCCACACCTACAACAAAGGTAACTAACCTTTGTCACTAGCAAATAACGTAGGTGATACAAAATTAAAACAAAATAAACAACACGGATATAGTCAACATCATAATCAGTCGAAGAACGTCCACTGCCGGACATAGGCCTTCTTTTTGGATTTCTAATAAAACCAATTGAGAGCAGCAGTTGGATATAGACAACAAAGATATGTCATTCTTTGTTGAATCTATTTATCCGTCTACAATTTAGGCATATTAAAATTTAGAGCTATCTTTACCTTCCAAGTAAACATACTCATCTTAACCTACATCTCTGCAAATATTTTGAATTAAAAATATAACTAGAGTTTGTGCAAAAAGAGAACCATCGTGGCGTTACGGAGAACTTACAATAAGATATTAATCAGCAGCCAAGGTACCGACTATTTGGTAGACTCGCGTCTACTGATGAAAACTGAATTGGTGTCTACCAAGTTTCGAACACTTTTAGTTGTACTAGCAATGACAGAGCAGTGTTGTCAACGTAACAAAATTAGTAAAATGGCACACGGGCGACCTCACCTACGATGCTTTTCTTTTTGCACAAACACTACCTGCGGCAATCATACCAAAAACACCCATGAGGTGGACATATTATGTTCTGAATAGAAACTGCGAGATTGCGCTGGATGCAAACGGTCACAACCGCACAAAGTAATAAAATTTATTTCCAATATTTTTTGATATTTATAACGATATTTCTTCTATAGGTCGAATTATACAACTTGGCGGCTATGATGTTAGCTACAAACCTGATTGAAGCTCACTTAACAGCTGCGCTATGATTGGGTTATCCGTAACTTGAATCTAACATCACAGCGTCCAAGTTATGATACCCAATCATCATGCCTATTTGTGACAGTTCGATGTCTCCTTACCAAAAGTGCCTCTAGACTTTGATAAAGTCCTCGCTGTTCCAGACCTTGCGGGTGCCGTCCTCAGTAAACTTCAGTCTGCACGAGCTAACGTTCGACGATATCGACATGTCCGACGACGAGACGCTCACCGCTTGTCTGCGCATGTTCCTGGACCTCGATTTCGTGGAGCGGTTTCACATAGACTACGGGGTCCTGTGTCGGTGGCTGCTTAGTGTGAAGAAGAACTACCGCAATGTGACGTACCATAACTGGAGGCACGCGTTTAACGTGGCGCAGATGATGTTCGCTATTCTGACAGTGAGTTCAATTTCTTTCTTTGGTGTTTGGCGTCGCATGCTTTGTGTATTTGTCAGTGCCTAGTATAAGTTTCATTCGACGATATCGAAATGTCCGACGACGAGACGCTCACCGCTTGTCTGCACATGTTCCTTGACCTCGACTTCGTAGAGCGGTTTTACATAGACTACGGGGTCCTGTGTCGGTGGCTGCTTAGTGTGAAGAAGAACTATCGCAATGTGACGTACCATAACTGAAGGCACGCGTTCAACGTAGCGGCGCAGATGATGTTCGCTATACTGACTGTGAGTTCAATTTCTTTCTTTTGTTTTTGGCATTGCATGCATTGTGTATTTGCCAGTGCCTAGTGTAAGTTTCATTCGACGATTCCGACGACGAGACACGGCTTTTCTGCGCGTGTTCCTGGATCACGACTTTGTGGAGCGGTTTCACATAAACTACGGGGTCCTGTGCCGGTGGCTGCATAGCGTCAAGAAGAACTACCGCAATTTGACTTACCATCACTGGAGGCACGCGTTCAACGTGGCGCAGATGTTCGCATTCCTGACTGTGAGTTACATTTCTTTTATTTTTGGCGTCGCGTGAGTGGTGTATTTGCCAGTGCCTAGTGTAAGTTTTATCAAGATAATGAGACTGCGGGGTGCTTTTCCGGCGGATTCTTAGTGTGAAGAAGAACTATCGCAATGTGACGTACCATAAATGGAGGCACTCGTTTAATGTGGCGCAGATGATGTTGCGCAGATACTGCTGTGAGTTCAATCTTTCTCGATACAGACCCGTGGTCCTACCCCTATGTCCAGGTTGTACCATGGGTAAGTATAACGATCCAATAGTTGGACTACTGGGAATGAATGTTATATGTAGTCTAACACTCGAAAGTAATTTCACTCATGGTCCAAATGATTGTTCCACGGAAACGCGTATGACGTCAAGATAATTTTGTCTCTGTTTTCGGCACAATCATACCTTCCGGCGATAGCTGTCGTTTTCTAGAATACGTACTAGAGTTTCATGACAGGTGTTGAAGTGACAGCTCTCAAATTCAAAAGTGGTTTATCTCCATAATTATCGTTTATAGACCATTGCTTTTTTGCATTGCATTCACAGGTCAACGATAACTACATTTCAGATGACAGCTATCAAACTTAAAAGTGATTAAGAAGAAAATTGTGAAGTTTAGATGTAACACTTTTTCATTAATTCACAAAAAAATAACCAATACTAATTTAGGGCCTATGATGTTTTCCAGGAGACGCAGTGGTGGAAGATATTCGGCGAGCTGGAGTGCCTCGCGCTCATCATCGGCTGCCTGTGCCACGACCTCGACCACCGGGGGACCAACAACTCCTTCCAGATCAAGTCAGTATCCTGTAGCATTTCCCTATTCCCCCCAGGTAACGACTTAGCGTGGCCTACGTGGAAGTCGTTGAATCGACTCCGGACCCACGTTGACCGCTACAAGTCTAAAGCTAGCTTCCCACGGTCCGTGATATCGCGGACGGAGGCGGACCAGCTCGCACGACACACTGTGGGAAAGCTCTCGTCCGTGGTAGCACAGGACGACTGGCGGTGCGCCGGTATCCGTCGCGATTTGGTAACTTCAAAGGTGCGGAACAACTGAAGTATCATATTATGATAAGTTTTTCCGAATCATTCCCCATGATCCCACCGGTAGGATCACAGGACAGGGAATATTTTATGTCATGCGTTAATTTTCTACCGTGATTAAAACAGAAAACAAAATTAGATATTTAGGTACACTTACCTTAAACGACTTTTGTTGTATGCTGATATCCACCAACGACGTAATGTTCTTTTTACTTTAATTAGATCGCATAATTTGGTAATTGTTAATTCTAATACAGCCGCAGCTGCAGCGATGATACGTTCTCTTTCACTTTGCATTTTGAAATGAAGCTATCAAAAGATCTACACAGACCGACACGCACTGTTGAAAGAGCCTGTGTGCGTTGCCGTCCGTGGGCGTCGTCGGCTGTGCGTGATGATCGGCAGAATCACGCACCGTAGGAACCCAGCTTATAACACGGCCAAACGGGGTTTCACTGTCGCTGACTCTGTGAAGTGTGACTGTGGAGCAGTGCAGGCAATGAATCATGTCTCCTCCTCTGTGGTGGCACTCTGGCAGTCACTAACTGACTAACACACTATTAGAACCATCGACACGACGAAGAAGAAGCATTCCCTAATTTCCAAGAGATGCAGTGGTGGAAGATAACTCGACCACCGAGGGACCAACAACGCTTGCTGGCCTCTGTCTGATATTTATTGTTATTTAATTTCCAGGGCATCATCCCCACTCGCGCAGCTGTACTCGACATCCACGATGGAGCACCACCACTTCGACCAGTGTCTCATGATCCTCAACTCTCCCGGGAACCAGATTTTGGTGAACCTCTCCTCGGATGACTACGAGAAGGTCGTCAAAGTGCTGGAGGACGCTATACTGTCCACGGATCTGGCTGTTTATTTCAGGTTTGTTTTTAATTCGTTTATAACATTAGCACATTCCCTACCAAAGATTCTCATCCCATCTCATACAAACACGTAGATCCAGAACGGATATCATTCAAGTGTGTTTTAAACATCTGTACGACCGATAAATAGTAAACAAATCCAGGCTTTAAACGCATACGTAGTACCGATTAGACTAAGGTCGTTAGCATCACAGTTGGCAAAGTACTTGTTTTGTCTGCACCTTAAACTACTACAATGGCTAAATATAACCCTGTTGCACAATAACTCTGTTCATAATTATGCCACTCTCTCTAACCTAACCTTTACCTTTAAAATAACTGAAAACCCCCCATGTTGAATAGTGGCGATAATTCGCCTTAATACTTACCATTTATCGTTGTGATATGCATATAGAGTGGATTCTTTCCTTCTGTAGTTATGACATCTTTCACATCATTTCGGTACAAAAAGTTGAATTTCTGAATAGTATACTTTCCATTCCATGTAATATTATTATAATCTGGCATAAAATACACAATAAACTACTCACCAACTCATTCGTGATTCCAGCAAGCGCAACGGTTTCATCGACCTAGTGAGCGCCGACCGCGCCGTCACGCCACTATGGGGCGAGTGCGAGGAGCGACGCGGCCTGCTGCGGGCCATGTTGATGACGGCCTGCGACCTGGCCGCCATCACCAAACCTTGGCCGGTGGAGCGGCGCGTCGCAGCCCTCGTAGCTGGGGAGTTCTTCAGGCAGGGCGACCTGGAGCGACAGAACTTGAATTTGACTCCTATTGTAAGTGCATTACGATTTGAATTAGCTTGCTTCGGGCCATGTTGATGACGGCCTGCGACCTGGCCTCCATCGCCAAGCCCTGGCCGGTGGAGCGGCGCGTGGCAGCCTTGGTGGCCGGAGAGTTCTTCCGGCAGGGCGACCTGGAGAGACAGAACTTGAATTTGACTTCTATTGTAAGTGTATTATGGATTGAATTCTCTTGATGACTACCTGTGACTTCACGTCTATTACTAAGCCCTGGCCGGTGGAGTGGCGCGTGGCAGCCTTGGTGGCTGGCGAGTTCTTCCAGCAGGGCGACTTGGAGCGATAGAGCTTGACTTTGACTCCTATTAAGTGTATTACGTTTTGAATTCGCTTACTCTGGGCCATGTGGATTACTACTGGCAGCTATTACCAAACCCTGGCAGGTGGAATAACGCGTGCCGCGGAGGAGTGCGCAAGCGTGCCCGTAGCCCCGACACCAGGCGCAGTGGTGGAACACCCAGGGGTTTTGGTGGGTATACCGTCCAGCAATGGGCGGGGACTCCCACATAACCACCCGCCTGCCCTGAGGTGCGGTGGTATCTTTAAAAGATTTCCCCAGGTAAAAAAAAAAAAGGTGGAATAACGCGTGGCAGTGCTGGTGCCCGGGGAGTTCCTCTAACCGTGCGATTTGGATAGACAGAACTTCAATTTGACTCCTATTGTAAGCAAATTACGGTTTGAATTCGTTTGCTCCGGATCATGTTGATGACTGCTTGGGATCTGGCGGTCACCCTGGCCGGTGGAGAAGCAAGTTCTTCTGGGCGGACGACTTGGAAAGACAGAAATCGAATTTGACTCCAATTGTAAGTGGCTTAAGAGTGAAATTGAATTGTTGCAAGATCTTGACAACTGTTGGTAATCAAGTGGCTTACTGAAGTCTGAGATCTACTGAATAGATCATGGCTGTGCAAGTATAATCGTAATGAAGACATCACAGATCGACCCTTCTATCAGATTATCCTTTGCCACAGATACGGCTGCCAACCTGTAATTAATATGCCTTTGTCTAGCAGTAAACATTTTACGGCCGAGATGATTATGTTGCTGAACCGTGCAGAATTATGAGTTTCAAACTATTTTTTTGTTATTTAAATCACGTGTTTTTATTATTTCAGGACATCATGAACAGGGACAAGGAGGACGAGCTGCCCGCCATGCAAGTCAAATTCATCGACACCATCTGCATGCCTATTTATGAGGTAAAAACCTTACTTACAAAAAATCGGCCAAGTACGAGTCAGACTCGCGCACGGAGGGTTCCGTACTGTATGGGAGCCCCCCTTAAATATTTATTTTATTTTAAGTTTACTATTTATTATTAAAGGGAATATACAACTAAATATTCTGTGAAAATTTCAAGCATCTACCTGGTATCATTATTAATATAGAGCGAAAAACGTCTAAAAATTCAGGTTTGTTGTATGGGAGCCCCCCTTAAATATTTATTTTATTTTGTTTTTAGTATTTGTTGTTATAGCGGCAACCGAAATACATCATCTGTGAAAATTTCAGCTGCCTAGCTATCATGGTTCATGAGATACAGCCCGGTGACAGACAGACAGACGGACATCGAAGTCTTAGTTATAGGGTCCCGTTTTTCCCTTTGGGTACGGAACCCTAAAAACTGTATCAAAATTAACGGAACAGAAACGAATCATTCTTTTAAAATGAAACTGTCTGTACCCAAACCCCAAAGAAGGTTAATACATATTTTTGTTGTTAATCATTCTTAATTTCCTATGAATTTATCATTTCTTCTAACGTCAACTTACCCAAATTCCAGGCCTTTGCAGTCTTATCAAGCGCCCTCCAACCGATGCTGGACCGCGTCAAAAGCAACCGCGCGCACTGGATCGAGCTCTCCAACAACGATAACTACGAAAAGGAACAACTCCACGACCGACACGACAAATCCAGCATCGGCTCTAACGTCGACGACACAGAGAATACCTACGAAGGCGACAGCAGCGGCACCGTGAGTCTCTCCTCCGAAACCAATTCCAAATATGAAAACCTCGAAAACCCCGTCGTGGGCCTTCTGTCTAATAATGTACTCGCGTTGAGGGATCAGAAGTTTAGTCCAATCAACGATGTGAATTAAGGGGCCAATCGAATTGTTGATAGCTGTGACGTTGCACAATTGATGATGTTAGTGTTGTGCTCGTATCGACGTGTCGATAGTTTCGGCATCGTCTTTGATTTGATTAAAATTTATGTTTGGAGCGAGCACTGAATGGCAACTGTATTTAACGTACGGCATGTTAATATCGAATGTACTGTACGGCTATGTTGCATTTTAGTATCTAATTCGATTCACCATTGTCAATAATCATGTCCATTTTGATACACATTCATATCACGTTCCTATTGGTCTGAAATGTGAGACATTTTAAAATATTTGTAAATGATGTGGCTCTGCGTGCGCTATTATAACTGAGTGTGTGATATTCGTTTAGATAATAGACGATATAGTCGAATTTCAAAAGTTAACGCATGGCGTAAATATATCGATAGTATCACCGACCATTGTCGCTGCACTATTTTTGTAAAATTCATAAATTAGCTTTACATTATGTACCTATAAGAGTTTTACAACTAGATATGTATTTCGTTTTTAAATTTTACCTCATTCGTCTATTCCTATCTTTTACATGATTTATTTCGTGTGTTGCTAGTTTTGGTATCATTTAAGATACGTTCCTTTTGAACTAATTACGCGGTACACAGAACATTACATGTGATTAGCTGACAGCATCGCCTTTATTACAAAAAACATCAGTATACGTACTATGAGAACTTGTATTTATATTTACATCACCCACTAGTAGAGTTGTATCATATTTCATACAACTTTTAATAGTACTCGAAAGTTTAAAAAACTCAGATTTAAGGGTACCTGGTTGAATCACACCAGCAAAGATTCAATTCATCTTACCGAAACTACAGATAGTTTTAACTTTTATTAGGTTCTGGTACTTGAAGTCTTGGTGGCCAGCTGATCACAGTTCTTTGTACTAACCGCATAACAATTAGGTACAGAAATATGTAATCAATGAAAAATTGATATAAATCTGCTTTAAATACTCTAGACTTCTGTTTAGCAGGGCCTAACTGTCGTGAAATATTTTATTGTATGATCAAAATACCAAAAATTAAATGCGTATTACTTATTTCATATGTTCTTTGGATTCATTAGTTTGTATTGTAAATCGAAGTGTGTAAGGTTTAGTACACATATTGTATTGAGCGTGAAAAATTGTACATAAATGAGTACTAACATTATATATTTAAAATGTAACTTTGGTAAGTACTTACTATAAAAAATCGGGTTCAATTATTTTTATAGTTTCAACGTGTAGGAACTGCGTCCTCGCTATAGGTTTTACTTTTTTAAGGCTGCGCTGTTGGTCCGAGATATCTCTTTCGCTCTTCTTCTGTGGGTATTTTAGAACCAAAAATCACTTGGTGGACATTTATCTAGAACCATTAAAACAAAAACAAGTACTAGAAAACGAATTTATGCGGTGTTATAAATCATCGAATAATTTGCTTCCTAGTATTGCTCACGCCAAATAACGAAAAATCATGAAGGCGTGTTTTATCCATCTGTAGTATAATGTGAACAGCTGGGGTTTAACCAGTCTGATTTTATTTTAAATTCTGACTGAATTTTGTTTAAATTTCCAC
Source organism: Hypomecis atomaria (assembly GCA_964007245.1). Classification (NCBI taxonomy): domain Eukaryota; kingdom Metazoa; phylum Arthropoda; class Insecta; order Lepidoptera; family Geometridae; genus Hypomecis; species Hypomecis atomaria. The sequence goes on from OZ023299.1 coordinate 8,684,276, forward strand.
CAAGTGATATAATCGTCAAATAACGATAATTATATTCGAAAGAGCGAATGAGACAACCGAGAAAGAGAGGGTAGCGGGCCCTTAAGACAGTTACGGCAACACGATCTATTCATTCCATGTGATGTTATCATTTTCGGTCTATAGTAAAGTTTGTGTGCTGTCCTTTTAGAATAAAATGTCAATTACATTCTCTAACAAGATCGATTTTTTAAATAAAATACGGCATTGTGAAAAACGCGTTCAATATTTTTATACCTCTCGGAATTTGAAAATTGTAGTGATTGTAATTTCGTCACGATGTTTGACTTTTTTATGATATGTCTTCAACGGGGCAACAAATATGACACCAGGTTTCGCTTTATTGAATTGGTTAAGCGTTGGTTATAAAGCGTCCTTTAAAGAACTGCAGCCTAGTCATCAACCAATCACAGGTCTTGATTTAAACCTTTCGGCCATTGTGATTGGTAGAACACTAGGCCGCAGCTGTCTGCAGGAGGCATTACGTGGGTCAGTGTCACATTTTATAGTAAGTAAGTGACGCAAGATTCTTAAAAGTTCAAATCGCGACTACTGACCAGTTTTTTTTGAAAATTTCAAGTAAATTACTAATTTCTACGACAATATTGAGCCACCTGGTGTCATTTTCTTTGCCCCACCTTGAAAAGATACTCGTTGCATTTATTGGTATCATTTCATAAGTAAAATAACTACTGCACTAAAGATGTGATGTAAAGAATAAAGCGAATGAACAACTAGCAAATGCAACGTGTGCTTTGACTTTAAATATATCTACCTGTAACGTTTTGATATTAATGTAATGGTAGATTCTATTTAGCTTAATACTTCAACGTTAAATACTTCTTTTTACATACGTCTTAATGTATGGACCTCTTTCCCTTAACCTTTCTAGCCTTTTATAACTCATTTTGTCCATAAATAAACTAGTGCATTTCTGTAGTGATATAATTGATTATTTATTATGCATATTATATTGATATCAAAACGTGAAATTTTGACCCTCTTTGTAGTAAACCAAAATTGACCAATTTAAAACTTTCTCCATTAATACAGAATATTTTAATAATTGGAATAATTCTCTCTACGATCATTAGACATAGTTACACGATGAAAAAATCTCAAATTAATTGTGGTAAAATTAATGATGTACAAGTAATTATTTTTTAAGATTGCTGTAAGTATTATTAGACAGTAATTAGTTAATAATTGTAATTCATAAAATGAGGAGCTGTATGGTGTGTGAATAATATGGAGGTTGTTTTTGTTCCAAACAAAAATGTTATTTATTTATGATTAAAATAAACAAATTTTGAAATAGAATGCTCTGGTTTTGTTCATGCATTTGTCGAAATTAATCATTTATAGCCTTATTTGTGAAATTTTGGCTTATGTAAGTAGTTCCAATGGTTTGTTACGGCTCTCTGAGAGGTTAGTATAAAATGATCTATCCATCAGCCATAGGACGTCCACTGCTGGACATAGGCCTCCCCTATGGATCTCCAATAAGATTGGTTGGAAGCGGCTTGCATCCAGCGCGATCCTGCGGCTTTAATGAGGCCATCCTTCTACCTTGTGGGTGGACGTCCTACGCTGCGCCGGTACGTGGTCTCCACTCGAGAAGCTTTCGACCACTCGATGAGATATGAGTATGAGATAATACGTATACAGAATCTACAGTAGGTAGTTTCCGTGTCTCCATAAATTTTTATACAGCACTCTTAACGGAAAAAAAATAAGAACTAGCAAAAGTGTGTATGGAGCCGTAATACATCCATGATGGAGCCACATAAAACGGTCATAGGTTTCGTATACCTAATCTACAAAATCATGCACTACTAGTAGTTTCACGGGTTTTCCTTCACTCTTTTTGTGTGACTCCATAAATTTTTGTACAGCGCCTCTGGTGGAAACGAGGAATAACTAACAAAAATCTATGGAACCACACTAAAACCATACTAGGTAGGTAGTTTTCGTTGATTAAGTATATAAATTCATACTTAGTAAACATTGACTGTAGACTTCTTTCACGTTACCTACATTGAGCACCACTGGAGCACGTATCCAGGTGGCTATGGAGTGTAACCATGTACACAAACAGAGTAACAATTAATAAAATTGAAAAAAAATATGGCTGGTCGGAATATTTTGCGGACGTTTTTGTATCAACAATTCATGTCTGAGGCAGGCACGGTGTAGATAAATTAGTTCTTATAAAAGCCCACCATAAATACCTATGGAACGTCATTGATAAATACTGGAGCTGGCGGTACCCCTGACTGGAACCTATATGTATGCTAGACACGGCCCGTTGTAATCTGAAACAGATTTGATTAGAACGAATGGTTCCCAGCCAAACAGCGTTCGTCACGTAACTTATTGCTATCCAACGTGTCCATGTCCACTACAGTCCACCTACACAGCTGCTCCGTACACTTGCGCAAAAACAAACCTGTCACCTGATAACTCTACAGCGAGCCCCCAGCCAATCAACGTTCCACAGTTTTTCCCGCCAATAGTTATATCAATAACACTGCGCATGTCCCCCTCTACTTTTTCCATCTCTCTCTACAGCAGCGGCAAAAAAGAGAGGATCGATAACCTGCGCACTTTTGACGCATGCGTGAAACGCTTTATGCGGAAAATGTTCGCCGAGCTTTCCTAGCGGGCATTCAGTGTGGAGGAAATGCGGTGACCATAAAAAAACTATAAAGAAATGTACTAAAATTAAATAATAATTTTGTAGATAAAATAGTTTTGTTAATATTAGGGCAAATTGGCACCTCTAGCAACAATTTTATGTACAAAAAATTAATAGAATAAGTAGTAACAATTTAGTGAAGTCAATAGATCGATGATGGTGATGATATCTAGTGTTGTGATATAGCAATTAATTTGTGGATATTTCTATCAATTCCTATTTATATTGTGAGTATTAACAAAGCTGTTGTTAAACATTTATTATTTAACTTAGATTGCTGCAAGAATCATCGGAATGGCGGTACAAACTCGAAAGGAACTCTAAATAACTTTAATAGGATTTGGATTAAGCGGCGAGTTCTTGAGAAACGAGGCAAAAAGAGGGGTAATAATATATTACTCACCTAATTTTTCTCATGGGTCCATCAACTGCATATTTTATTTACTTGGTTCATCACTTAAAATAAAAAACTGAAGACCTGAATATCCTTTTTTTACTGTGAATGTTATTACTAACTATGAAGAGAATATGAGTAAATCTTTTTGCAATTTAAGGTTTATAATTTAAACTCTAAGGATACCACAATTATCAAGTACGTTTGTTTATGTATAAATTGTCGTTCCCTTTCGACATTGTACCGCTTTTACACTAAACCTCGTGTCATACTCTACCACGGGTAAGATCACGTGTTCCTCCTCAATTCAAAAGAATCAGGACAGAGCTCGGCCTCGTGGAATAGTTTATCCATTGTGGAACTAATTGCGTAAATATTTGAACCAAAATACTTATCTGTTTGTAGAATGTACTCCGCGATATGAAGCGATGTATCAAACGCCTGATCGATACTTAACCGCAATGAATACTAATAAAGCGCGATATAGGTATTACATTCAATACTTTTATTAGGTTTATTTTATATCAATGATCATGTACATACAATACAGTAAACCCACACCTAATTTCTCATTAATCGTCACTAAGTAGTACCATAATGCTATATGACGGGTAGGTATTACAGATTAGGTTGACTGTGTTGTGATTTTGGGACTGGCCAGTGTTGTCGTGAAGGTAGAAGAAATTACAAGCGAGTGTGTGCAATGTTAGAGTTGCTGGTGTGTTCCTCTGGAGATTTTGAAATTCACCCTGGAGTCCCTGGGGTATGACACCATCGTTTAGTGCAAACATACGTGGTATGCATAGGTAGGTACATAAGTCGGTTTCACCTCAAACCTACTTTAATACACGTTCAAGCTCCTGTCTTAAGGGGTTTTTTTTTCATCTACCCTCTAGTTCAATGTTAATTTGTCAATACCTACCAGAGTATTCGAAAATCATCATCATCATCAGCCTGTATCGACCCACTGCTGGGTATAGGCCTCCTATTCGAAAATTAACTATCAGTATGTACCTACCTATTTATGAAACTATCAGAATACTCACAGTCAAAATTCACGACAAGAAAACAAGTAAACCACGTTCATTATTCAAGTCTCAAATCCAAGTCAAACTCTTGCAACATAACGAAGACTTTACTTAATAATGGGCCAAATGCGAGTCGGAGTCGCGCACGATGCGTTCTGTACCGTATAGAGTGTACCCTTAATATATTTTATTTTAATGATTTATATTTTTTACGATTAATACACAACTTTATATTCTGTGAATATTTCAAGCATCTTCCTGTTGCCGTTATTAATAGCATGCAAAATAATCGGCCAAGGTACGAGTCGGACTCGCGCACGGAGGGTTCCGTACTGTATGGGAGCCCCCCTTAAATATTTATTTTATTTTAATTTTATTATTTACCTTTGAAGTTAAAACTAAACATTCTGTGAATCTTTCAATCCTCTACCTGTTATTTTCCTGACCTGTTATTTTATTTTGTTTTTAGTATTTGTTGTTATTGCGGCAACAGAAATACATCATCTGTGAAAATTTCAGCTGCCTATCTATCATGGTTCATGAGATACAGCCCGGTGACAGACAGACAGAGACAGACGGACACCGAAGTCTTAGTAATAAGGTCCCGTTTTTCCCTCAAAAATCAGATTTGTTGTATGGGAGACCCCCTTAATTTTTTTTTCCGTTTTTACTATTTGTTGTTATAGCGACAACAGAAATACATCGTCTCTGAAAATTTCAACATTCTAGCTATTACGGTTCATGAGATACAGACGGACAGACGGACGGACAGCGGAGACTTAGTAAAAGGATCCCGTTTGGGTACGGAACCCTAAAAAGCTGCAGCAACATTTTTCTGTATTCCGAAGTTCCCGCCAGAGCTATCATTATTATAAACTTATTCCGAAGAACCTCATGAACTTCTTCGATTATAATCAAACTTTTTTCTAAATTACTAAGGAGGCTGTTTAGAGGCTATGATAAGATTTGCAGCAGCCACAGAATAGGCCCTATTACAACACAGGGCACTTCAGTTTTCTACAAAGAGAATGTAATTACTACGGAGAATGTAGGTATGTTTTTCTAAAGAGACGCCATTATGGCGTCTCCTCTAAAAAATAATTTCAAAAATAAAATTACATTTCGTCATTTCCCACATAAAGTTACTGCAAATTTTCATCTCATGTTCTTATACTGTTCTTATACAACTGGAATAACAGAGGTAACAACATACAATCATGTACTAGCTGTTAATATTTCGAGTAGTGATAAATCATAGTTTTTGATTGTCGTAGTTTTACAATGAATACAGGGAAATAAACACTTAAGTATTTATTGTGCTGCCTCAAGAGTGATTACCAAAGATGTGTGTATTCTAAAATAATTATGAACTAGTGTTCCAAGCCCAAGGCAAATAAAGCTAGTAAACAATGGTGCACCCTCAGAGCAGAATGTGTCAATAACTTTAGTAGTACCTACAGGCATTCGTATACCTATTGCTACACATAGGTAAAGGTAAATTACACTTATAAAAGGCATGGGCATACACACTACACAGGGACATTGTTTTGATAGACATGTATGTACTATATCCACCTAAACAAGCTATAAAGTGAAGTACCTACTTTATTTTCACCAAATTGTGAAACTAAACTTAGATTTATGATCGAATTTGAATTTTACAAGTGTAGCGAGCCTCAATCATTAATCTAAGCTTAAAATTATTTTATACTTAACAAGCGACCCGCCCCGGCTTCGCACAGGCAGGTGTATTATACATATGTATAAACATTCCTCTTGAATCACTCTATCTATTAAAAAAACTGCATCAAAATCCGTTGCGTAGTTTTAAAGATATAAGCATACATAGGGATATAGGGACAGAGAAAGCGACTTTGTTTTATACTATGTAGTGATGATAATTAATTACCTAGACTTCAAAAAATCGGCCAAGTATAAGTCGGACTCACGCACGGAGGGTTCCGTACTGTATGGGACCCCCCTTAAATATTTATTTAATTTTAATTTTATTATTTATTATTGAAGGGAATAAAAAACTAAACATTCTGTGAAAATTTCAAGCATCTACCTGGTACCATTATTAATATAGAGCGAAAAACGTCTAAAAATTCAGGTTTTTTTTTGTATGGAAGCCCCCCTCAATATTTATTTTATTTTGTTTTTCGTATTTGTTGTTATAGCGGCAACCGAAATACATCATCTGTGAAAATTTCAGCTGCCTAGCTATCATGGTTCATGAGATACAGCCCGGCGACAGACAGACAGACGGACATCGAAGTCTTATTAATAGGGTCCCGTTTTTCCCTTTGGGTACGGAACCCTAAAAAGTTTTTTTTTTTTTTGTAATTTTCGCGAAACAACTACGCCTTTACTCATCACCTATTTAATACTTAGTACGAATTGCTACGAAAGCCTATCATACCTACGCGTATCTCGACATGCACTTGACAATTTTTGTCATTATTTCTCAATTAGCAAAATGCCTTAGATTAATGATTGAATTTATTTATTAGATATTTTGCTTATATTAATGATTGGTCTCGCTGTGTGTAGGTAACCAATCATTAATCTATGCAAAATACCTAATATTAAAATTTTAAAAAGTACTCTGGATACTCCATTTTTTTAAAGGTTTTAAAAGTGATAGTTTTTAAGTTTGATGAAAATGAGGTGGTCCATTTTATCGACGTAAGGATTGTTATAATAATAATGTAACAATCCTTACGTCGTATAATAATGAGACTTGAACAATAAACATTATTGTTTGGTAGATAGACTTCCTGTGGTAGATTCATAATACGGGCTTTATTTGTACCTACTTACCTAAGTATACTAAAATATGTAACTCGATAAGATATCGTTATTCTGGATATTTATTTATTTGGGTATACAATTGCCTTATAATATGTCTAGTTACAATGTTTATTTACTAGGTACACAAAGATAGACGATGTATGTATGTATGTTCGTATAGGCCGGGTGGCTAGCCCTGGTGTCAGAGTTTTTAGGCCGCCTGAAGGCCTCTGACATGGCTAAACGGTTAAAACAACCGGGGCCTACAATTTTAAGATAGACGATGAAATAGTGGCAATCAAACTATCTAGAAAAGAGTTTGGAAATTCCAATTCCGCAGTTCCTCAAGTTTATTTACCTATTTATTCTTAATTTACATTTAATTTTCTAGGGTTACGCTAGGTCTAGGTTATTGTTGGCTTAGTTTCATTGTTGCGAAGAATTAGGGTTCCATACCAAAAGGGTTAAAACGGGACCGTATTACTAAGACTCCGCTGTCCGTCCGTCTGTCCGTTTGTCTGTCTGTCACCAGGCCGTATCTCATGAACCGTGATATCTAGAAAGCTGAAATCTTCACAGATTATGTATTTATGTTGTATGTATTTATGTATGTATTTATTTAGCCGCTGTAATAACAAATACTAAAATCAGAACAAAATAAATATTCAAGGGGGGATCCCATACAAAAAAACATGATTTTAAGCCGTTTTTCGATCGATATTAATAACGGTGACAGGTAGATGCTTGAAATAATCACAGAATATTAAATTAAATATTAAGTACTTAGGAAATAAATAATTACTGAAATTAAAATCAAATAAATATTCGTCAGGGGCTCTTATACAAGAGACGTGTTTTTTGTTCAATTTTAATAACGGCATCAGGTGGATGCTTGTAATATTCACAGAATGTTTAGTGGTATAAAAATTAATTAATTAGATTATAATAAAATACATATATCAAGGGGGGCTCCTATACAGTATGGAACCCTTCACGCGCGAGTCCGACTCGCACTTTGCCGATTATTTATAAATAACAAACTGAATTCTCTTTTTATCGATATAAATACGTACTAAAATACGTTAGTACCTTACTTACTTTACTTACTGTAGACCGATTAGGTAGATTTAAGATTACGAATATTTGTAATGACAAATTACCTTCATCATTTTATTTATTTGTTTTAGACCTCGTGTAGACTTTAAATATAATCTACCACTAGGTACATACATTATTACATCACTTGTATTCCCACGAGATCAGCTGATAACACCAAAATTATTTCTCCGCGATAATATCTAATTGTAACTACTATTTCGGAAATTATACATCATTAGAAAAACGTCCTTGGATGGTCAGAAAATGACGTTTTTTGCATAATTATTTACATTTTAATGTATGTTCGGTGGTGTTATCACTCGAGTCTATTTGTTTGAGTGAATCGGTCGTGTGTTGAAGTTCAATTATGTTCGCATCGTAACTCAGTTACCTACTAAATTCTTGTTGTTAATTCGAACTGTTTTTATTCAAGGTCTTAGCAGTGCACTGAAGCCAGCCTCGGAAAATGTCGAAACGTAAGTCAGTTTTTCTTTTTCTATTGATTCATTCAGGTGTTCATGAGGCAGTTAATTTTAGTTTTTTTCTAGAACTATCTAGTAGGAAGGTACCTACAAAGTCTGTCTATAAAATTATCTAGTTTGGAGATGTCTATAATGTTATGAGGGATAGGTCTAGCCAGACATTTCCATCTTATTTGATGTTACAACTGCTCATAGCTAGATAGATAGATGAATACTTTATTGTTAACACAAAGAAAAATACACAGATAAAACATTAAAACTAGGTATAGAGTGCAACATGAGGCGGCCTTATCGCTAATAGATATGCTATAGCATAGCGTGACGCGGTGTTTCTTGCATGGCTGTAAGGCTGGTTATTCTGTGGATGGGTTACCGTGGGTGGTACTTATTTACAATTAAGTAGTAATGTGGTTCGGATAATATGACAAATTGTAGGCTCCGGTTGGTTTAACCGTGTAACCATCTTAGAGGCTACAGGAATCCCTGCATCAGACATCGTTAACACATTTAAAGCTGTCATGCAACTTTTACAGTAATTTATAGTAAATTTATTCAAATGTGCAATGTTTCTGATAATTGTATGTCAAAGGTGACTGATAAATTTAAGTATGTATTTTCGAATTTTGCTAATTTTTTTAGCATTTATAGATGAAACTGTTAAAATTTTCACAATCTGTATCTTTTTTCTTTCAATGTGTAGGAAAAGGATGGCAACAGCTGTCTCTCAAATTAGAGTCAGGAAATTGATACGTATTAAGACGATTGTGAGGTGCCAACTTGTCCATACAAAAACAATAAGCTGTTATCTACCTCTAAAAATATTTTTGACTGCCTCGGTGGCTCAGTGGTTAGTGACCCTGACTTCTGGATCAAAGAGGCGTGGGTTTGATCCCCACCCAGGGCAAGCATTTATGTGATGAACATAGGTGTTTGCTCTGTGTCTGGATGTTATTTAGGTACTATCTATATAAGTATGTATTTAAAAATATGTACGAGTATATGTAGTATATCAGTCTCTGGCAGCCATATCACAAGCATTGCTTAGTTTGGGGTTAGAGACCGTGAGTAAAAATGTCCCCTATTATTTATTATTATTATTTTATGTTCCGATTTGAGTGTTTTTTTTTCATGTAAAAAGTACATACATACTTCAATCGCTAGGTTTATTCATATTAGTTTTTACGGTTTTTTAAATGACCTTAAGGTTATAAGCCTATAAAAAGTAGTATTTTTTGCCCAAAACTTTGGCTGAAAAGTATACAGAAAATAAAAACTTTTATGAGTAAGGAAAAAATAAGACGTACGAACATGCAATGTTTAACATTTTGTAACAGTAAGAGTTTTCTCCCGGAACGTACCTAAATTTCATCAAAAAAGAATCGCGAATTTTCTTGATGTTCTACAGAAAACGCGAAAAACACTGTTTTTTTAGATCCTCACAAAGTTTAAAAACAACTGTTCAAACACTGTTTTAATTGTTCTCTACTTTTAAGTATTATAAATGTTTGTAAAAACAACTGTTCAAACACTGTTATAATTGTTATCTACTTTTAAGTATTATACATGTTTGTTTATAAATCGGTGATAATATTTATTTGGCTTATCAAGGAAACTAGAACATTTTGATAATAATTTTGCAACACATCGTATAAACAATAGATCATACAGTCATTGCTCTTCACATACATAGATAATGTTTTCTAACTAGGACTCGCGTAAGCATTTATAGAGCGGAATTTTAGAAAAATTTAGACGGGTAAAATATATTTGATACCTACATAGATGTACATTAAAGGTAGAATCAGATAATTATTTTTCACAACAAATAGCATGACCGACTTCACCCGTGTACAGAATTCGCGAATATTTCGCACGGATCGATGTTACATTTTTCACATTATTGTTGATTTATCAAAAATGGCTCAGCCGATTTCAATAAAATTAAATGAAACCAATTCCAAAGTATACTCTTTCCAATAAAAAAAGAATTATTGAAATGGGACTACTAAGAAAAAAGTAAAGCGTGGTTATCCACAAAAAAATATATACGCGTCGAATTGAGTACACTCTAAAAAATTTCTAGACGCGGCGACAAAAATCCCTTATCAAATGGGAGATTACTAAGGAAACTGAACACAGCGACTGCACAAATTTAGACGCTTGAAAATATCAATGACAAAGGAACTCATACAAATTTTTTGTTGCCCCGTATTAGCCCCCTTTGAGGTTTGAAACTATCACAAACATTGTAGATATGACAACGCTAACTGTCCCTATGATAAGTCGCTATTACAAAGGTACTTTCACACTACGTTTTTGGCATTTTGTCATTTTGACCACTTTGCTTTGACCCCACGTTTAGGCATTGTTACTTTTATAACATAAAATGTCACCATGTTCAATGGTATATTGTTAATTTGTCAACGTTGCGTTGTTACTGTGACAGAGTATGCTGTCCCTACGTCTACGGTGTATTGTCCCTATGACAGTGTTTTGCTGTCCCTATGCCTATTGGGCGTTGTCGCTATGATAATGTATGCTGTCCCTACGTCTACGGTGTGTTGTCCCTGTGACAGTGTTTTGCTGTCCCTATGCCTACTGGGCGTTGTCGCTATGACAATGTATGCTGTTCCTACGTCTACGGTGTGTTGTCCCTGTGACAGTGTTTTACTGTCCCTATGCCTACTGGGCGTTGTCGCTATGACAATGTATGCTGTCCCTACGTCTATGGTGTATTGTCCCTGTGACAGTGTTTTGCTGTCCCTATGCCTACTGGGCGTTGTCGCTATGAAAATGTATGCTGTCCCTACGTCTACGGTGTGTTGTCCCTGTGACAGTGTTTTACTGTCTCGACGTCTTAGGTAATACGTCTCTGCCACAAAGGTATTTTGTTTTTGCGTTTACCCAAACTATAACTGTCCCTATGATAAGTCGCTATTACAAAGGTACTTTCACACTACGTTTTTGGCATTTTGTCATTTTGACCACTTTGCTTTGACCCCACGTTAAGGCATTGTTACTTTTATAACATAAAATGTCACCATGTTCAATGGTATATTGTTAATTTGTCAACGTTGCGTTGTTACTGTGACAGAGTATGCTGTCCCTACGTCTACGGTGTATTGTCCCTATGACAGTGTTTTGCTGTCCCTATGCCTATTGGGCGTTGTCGCTATGACAATGTATGCTGTCCCTACGTCTACGGTGTGTTGTCCCTGTGACAGTGTTTTGCTGTCCCTATGCCTATTGGGCGTTGTCGCTATGACAATGTATGCTGTCCCTACGTCTACGGTGTGTTGTCCCTGTGACAGTGTTTTGCTGTCCCTATGCCTACTGGGCGTTGTCGCTATGACAATGTATGCTGTCCCTACGTCTATGGTGTATTGTCCCTGTGACAGTGTTTTGCTGTCCCTATGCCTACTGGGCGTTGTCGCTATGACAATGTATGCTGTCCCTACGTCTACGGTGTGTTGTCCCTGTGACAGTGTTTTACTGTCTCGACGTCTTAGGTAATACGTCTCTGCCACAAAGGTATTTTGTTTTTGCGTTTACCCAAACTATGACTTAGCAACAACGTAAGTGCCCCCCCAGTCCCCACAAATCTCTAAGGTAAGGTGCGCAGATCCGATATGAAGCACCATTACGAGTCTCTGCTCTATGTGCAGATCTTTGGGCACAGAGGCCAATAATAATGTTTCCTGCGCACCTGCGCACCCCACCTTAGCGGGATGTGGATTGGGCGGCATTTACGTTGAATCTAAGTCATAGTTTGGTGAAACGCAAAAACAAAATACCTTCGTAGCAGAAGAGGCGTATTACTATAGACGTCGAGACAGCAATACACAGTCACAGTGACGGCACACTGTAGACCTAGGGACAGCAAAACACTGCCGCAGTGACAACACCCAGTGTACGTAGAGACAGCAACACCCAGTCTCCTTATGCCATCGTCATGGTTACTTTGTGGAATGTCAAAACTAGAAAAGAAATTAAAATCAGCAAAACGATTAAGATAGTTTTATTACAAATACAAATTAACGAAAGATTAGAGTAAGATTGGAGTAAAGAGTAATTGGTCTTACTTATACAGGCTTATACGTAAAGGCTATGCTAAGCTGAAAGGGGCTCAAAGTATTAATCATTATAAATAACTTTTAAAAATACATGTTTAAAGTAGTATACCATTTTCATCGTGCGCGAAAACTTAAAAAAATAGCGGGCGGATATGCCAGCTTCCATAGAAAAATCTTCGAGCCCCTTAGTCTTATCAAGGATCATATGAAGAGAGGATTGACAATAGCCATACAAAAGTGTGCATCTGGCGCTGTGCATAGCATTTTTTTTGCCGATAATGTAAGTTTATGCTAGTCCATTACGATACACGCTCTATTGTATACCTATTGTCTATCCTCCCATTATAAGATCCTTGGTCTTATTTTAACGATTAATTAGATATAAAAACAGATAGACAGACACACACAGAGACACACTGAATTTATCTAGCCCAAACAAAAACTGTCGAAATCGTCTTACAACACAGTTGCGTTTGCGCCGCGGCCGGACCGGAGAAAAATGGCAGATTGATTGGCAGAGCCAGTGTTGCCAACGACAAATTTTTGACTGCCGTGTTTGGTAAGGGAAATTGACGTGTTTGTAAAGAAAAGGTATCTGGCAAATAAGTAAGTCTAGGTAGCAAATAAATAAAATAAAACATGTTTCTTTTTAATTTTAATTATAATTAACAAAAAAAAAACAAAACAATCAACAAAAAATAATTAACCTTATTTACCCAAATACATTTCTGATACTCTCCACATACATAATCATTTTTAATTTTTATTCAGTTAGTATTTTTTTTGGTCTTTTATTTTAGCGAACATTTCTTTGGTTGGAACAACAATAGTTAAAAGTCTATGTTATTAGTATTATTTATTAACGGCAGCGAGAAGGAACTTTCGAAATTTAGTACAAATAACTTGACACTAGCGGTTAAAGTCTAAGCTACAGTACCTGTCATAAAACCAACCAATGGGGATTCCCTTGTCTGAGATTGCGCATTTTATTTTTAAAATTTTTGGCTTTGGCACTTTGCAAAATGCTATCTTTGCAAATTGCTGTAGATTTTGCGACGGCAGTAGATTGGGGTTAAGGGTTTAGGGTTACGTAAAATTTTTGGTTAAAAACAAATTAATATGACTCATGAAATACCTATGATTATCACTGTTTTTTTTTATTTTGTTTAAATGAATACTTTTCTTAGTTAGAAATGCAACAAACTGCAAAAAAGGTAACGTCCTGTCCCCTTTTAATTCCAAGCTTACGATGAAAACTTTAAGTAAGATATGTAATTGCAATAGTATACTAAAGTGTACAAGGAAAAACACTTTCAAAACTTTATTTATGTCAGATTCGTGGCGAACAACTAGTAAAATACGTTACAACAAAACAATAAATTTACTTTTATTTACAATCATTTTACTCCAAAAAATTGTTTATTAATGATCGTGTAATTTTAAGTTAACAAGTATCATAGTATTAATTCAGGATCCGATCGATTTTGTTTAATCAAGTCGTCATTTCTCCTTAGAAAGAGAGGAAGTTGGCCATAATGGCAACATAGCAAAACACAGGCGTCCTCTGGCGACGGCATTTGTTAAGGGCCAAGGACGTATTCACTTCGGAGCGTTGACAGAAGCACAAAGGCCTTAGCGAAAATATTTTCTAATTATCTATAGGTATTTAAGCATCGTTTATGCTTCTAGAACTTTTTCAAGTTTCTATAGGTACATTTAAGCTATGGTATGACCATACAGATTCCTCAGTTAGCGTATAAGTGTTAGTCCAGCGTATAAGCTCATATTCTACCGTTAACGAATTATGTCGATGTAACTACCTTCCTATGTCGTAGGAAATAAGCTAAAATAAAATTTTACGCTACGTACAAATTAAGAAACGACAATATTGCTGAAAAAAATATTCTGTGATTTTGTTAAAGTTGCTAGTGAACCAGCGTTCAAGCTCACATTTTACCGTTAGCGAATTTTTTCATGGCATCTAACCTGGTTTGTCATATCATGTAAAACGAAATAAAACTAGACGCCACGTACATGTAAAATATGAAAATAACTTTGTAAAAAAAGACTCTGTCACTGTGTCAAAGCTGCTTGTGAACCAGCGTTCAAGCTCACATTTTACCGTTAAGGAACTCTGTCATTGTGACTACCTGATATAGCGTAGTGACAAACTACTTTGTCGTAGCGACAAAATAAAAATAATCATAGACGCCACGTGCTCGGGAACCTAGTCGTAGTGACAAAAAACCGTTCGACAAAAAAGATTCTGATGCGGCGTTTAGGTTTATTAGAACGTACCGTTCAAAAGCTACGTCAGGAGCACAAAAAAAAAAACGACAAAGGAATTTAGCACCTTAGACGACCGATTTTTTTTTGAGTGTACTTACTCGTACCTCCTTCGGTTTGGTTCGTCGGTCAAAAATGGCGCGGATTGCTGCAGTAGCAGTAGTTGATATTTTTATACATACTCCAATTAAAATAGGAAAAATAATTAATCTTTAGCTTTCTCTACCTCTATGGTAGAGAAAGCTATAGCTATAACTTGAATTTTATAAGTGCTCGCTCCTGCTAGTTTTAAAAGTGATTTTAACGATATTGTCGAAGCTTAATACCAAAGTAAGTATAGTTCTTTCAGTCATACTCGTACAAATATTATTGAAAAAATGAATTAATGAATTGTATATTCATAGTACTTACAATTGGCAGTATGTACTTACTTTGCCCTTCACTGAAGGGTGTTTTGAGTTGAATTCCCGTCTGGGCAGATGATTTAAATGATTTAAGTGCCTATTTAGGAAAGTATCAGTCTGTTGCGTCCGGTTATTAGCTTTTTTTGGTTTTGTAGTGATGTGTTCTGTGGCACATCCACATTATTAATCCAATAATAAAATCAGTGGGGGTTAGGCTATCAGTGAGCCTTATTACATTACTACTGCCAAGAAATTTAACAGACTAGTCTATCGGTTTTTTTGTTTATTGAGAAATATAATCTGAAGCTTTCCAGTGAATAAGTTATTTTTAACCGACTTCCAAAAAGGAGTAGGTTGTATGTTCGTCTGTATGTATTTATTTCGTGTATGTTCATCGATACTTTCGCTAATTTGAACCGAATTGAAAAATTCTTTTTTAGTTAGAAAAGGTATTTTAGTTAGTTAGAAAGGGTTTTAGTTAGAAAGGTAGGCTCTCTTAGTGGTCTCATTTTAATTTTACAGAATCGGCTGAATCGTTTTTGAAAATCAACAATAATGTAATAATAAAACATTCGAGCGAAATATTCGAATTTTGTACACGATGCGGCTTTGCCATTTTTTGCGAAAAATAATTATCTAAGTCTGCGTTCTACATCTTCAACCACAGCGTCGCTTACCATCAGGCAAGTTGGTGGTCAAGCGAGCACTTATACGCGTTAAAAAAAACTGTGACTAGCCGCGGATAAAACTAGAATAAATAAGAAATAGTGTATAGAAGCCTTCAGCCAATGTTCGATCGGCCTGCCGGCTGTCTTCTGCGCGTACCTTCGTCATTACTTATTTATTGATGACCGCGAGCTTCGCTGTCCAAGCCCATTACTGGAATCGATATACTTAGCTAATATTAACCTCTATGGACGAATTTAGCCTACATATCTTACAAAGTGTATTCATTTTTAAGCCTTGACTGAAAATTGCATTGTATAATTTGGAAAATGCGTCTGAGTGCGATGTCGTGAAACTGATTTAGTGATTAGTGTGTAAAGCGATACAAAACTCCCAAACAAACAAGAGGAGTGTTATAACATAGCTCACCTCTCACTCTAATAGCGATGAACATTGTTGAATCGATGCAAACGTTAAAGTACGAGCCTATAAAGTATAATTGGACATAACTGAATATTCCAAATTGAACTAGGTAGGTACATAAAAATGTTCAATTTGTAATAGTCAATTTCATTGACAATCTGGGTTAAAATTTGCTTACTTACTTTACATTCTTTAGCATGAGTAGAAGCTATAAAATTAAACTCCTGTAGAAATTACAGCAGCAACGGTCTAACTGTGTAATGTAACGGTTCCCGACGAAGTAACATTGAACTCTGCAGTGTCAAGCAATTCATCGCTTCACGTAATCCTGTATTACCGGAATTGTGTAGATACATTTCCAGAACATTTTTCAATTTAATTTTAATTAAAGCAAAACACCCTCTGTGACTGTCTAAATTGTTAAGTATCAGTTTTGCCTTATTGTAATTTTGAGCTACCTATATTACGTACGTACAACACTTAATTATCATTGCTTTAGGCAAAGTAAACCTATACTCTTTTAGCACATTAAAACTGATGGTCGATTGTATCAAATCAACTGACCATCTAAAACCAATTTTGAAAGCGTTTATTTTTAACCCCCGACGAAAAAGAGGGGTGTTATAAGTTTGACGTGTCTGTTTGTCTGTGTGTCTGTCTGTCTGTCTGTCTAGCTGTCTGTCTAGCTGTCTGTCTGTGGCATCATAGCGCCCGAACCACTGAACCGATTTCAGTTTAGTTTTTTTTGGATGAAAGGAGACTTAATCGAGATTGTTCGAGATGTTTTAAAAAAAACGATTGAGCCGTTTAAGAGTTATGGTGGGTTAAAGTGGGGATGGAAGAACCAAAATTCTACAAATGTGCCCAAAATGGTTGTCAATTGAAAGTTTGTTGTCAAATATTTTTGTGTCGGGGGTTTTTTAATTAGGTATATTATTCATCTTTTAATTAAGTAAATAAGAAGACAGAAAGGTCAATCGAGTTTCGTCAACTTAAACCTTTAGTAATGTCTCTAAGTAGTGATGGCGTAAAAGTCCCAAGTGTCAATACTAAAATTGGATTGAAACACTCTATTTCGACTTTTACAAATTAAAGCCAAAATAAAACTATACCCCCGTGTTAGTGCCTAGTCACAGTTGCCACTCTTGCCACCCCCAAGCTTCGGTAACGAGCATAGAGGTCTAGGGGAAGGCCTTGTCTTTACCTGACGCGCGAGATATTATATGCAGCAAAAACACATACACCGTTAAATGCATGTTTATGAAACATACAGAATGTTATTATTATGTACTACGGGACTAATTGCGCACTCAAATTACGAGATAAACAAATACCTCATCATCCCGACGTTTCGACCGAGTTCATCGGCCATGGTCACGGGTAGACTGGAATGTGAAACCGCCAATTCAACTTGAACTTGCAAAATTGTCACTCCGACACACAACACTTGAGTTGTCAACAAATGTAAATCGCGTAGTGTAGGTAGCAAGACATTTTTACATACCGTCAGTGTTGTGCGTCGGAGTGACAATTTTGCAAGTTCAAGTTGAATTAACGGTACCAGCTGTTTCACATTCCAGTCAACCCGACCACGACCGTTGCAACTCGGTCGAAACGTCGGGATGATGAGGTATTTATTGATCTCGTTATTTGAGTGCGCGATTAGTCTCGTAGTACATATTAATAATGTATTCAACTAGCGAAAGTTAAAAAAAACATACAGAATGGTTGTGTGAGCCTATGTAAATAAGCTATTTATTGTGCTTTGGTGTACCTACTTATTGAAGTTACGCATACTTAATTATTGGTTGCGACTTTAAACTTAGTGAGTTTAGTGCGAGATTCCATCCCTGGATCGTCTCGATCGATATGACCTATCTTGTGAAGTCAGAGAGGTTAAAATGAGATACGCAAACAGTTTCCGTTTGTGTATAATCTCTGCAGTTTTTGTATTATTCCAGACATGTCTTGTCAAAAACGAGTAAGTACTAAAAAATATGAAATGGAACAAAATGGAAAAAAAAATCGTTTACAAACTCACACTGAGAGCTCTATGGTCGCGAGCGTTGTTCAATGTGACCAAACCGTGAGTCACAGCATTGGCCGGTTTATCGGCTCCAATTTACTTAATTTGTAGGTGCGGGAAATAGGGGAGCTGGAGCCGACTGAAAGCTCTAAATATAGCATGCACCATGGTACTTTTAGTGGGTTTCCCTATGCTATAGGTTAGTACCTTAGTATGTTGGTTGGTATTGTTACGCAGTAGGCCACGCCGTTAGTAACTATTTATTAATCTGTGGCCGCGCGCGGTACGACGGCTAGTTGTTTACACTTAACCGCGAGATTTATGGTTTTATGACTCAGGCGGCACCGGCCTTTGTGTCGCGTCTATTGTTTGTTGTTTGTTAGATTTTTTTTGTGGTGCTTTCGTAATAATTAGGAACAATAGGGTTTCTCGAACTTTACACTTGTTTACTTTGTCAGTCACAATGGCACCGAATATTCTACAGATTTCTAGAGAACCCTTATTCCGATATAAATAGGGCGATGGTTTTCGTTTGTGGGAGTTATCGCGTTTATACCGGAGTGAAAACATCTCGTGTTCAAGTGCGGTATCAGTGATTGTGAAGTGACTAGTTGTGTGAATATCAGTGCCAGTGTGAAGTATTGTGCGAACCAGTTGTGTCGTGTGTACTGTGATTCTGTGCAATAAAGTGCAAAGTGAACAATCGGCGTTTTAACTGATTATCCAAGAACCCATCTCGTAACATTTGGTGTCAGAAGGGTGGATAATTGAAAATGCCGGTAACGCCATACGACGACGAGACACCTCGCACAAGGAGCCAGCGCAGACAGGAGGAAGCGCGCCGACTAGAGGAGCAGGAGCGCCGCCAAGAGGAGGTCGATACACGACGATTCGGAAACAGTTCGCTGTTAATGGAAGCCAGCGAGTCCGAGGCAACCAACTACGACTCCGGGAACCCGGGAGCATCTGCTGCGGCACTTCCTGCAGCACCTACTGTGGCACCTGCTGCGACACCTGCTGCAGCACCAGCCACTCCTGTGGCATTTGATATGGCTGCAATGGTGTCGATGATACAGTCAATGTTCGATCGCAACAAAGAAGACCAGGCTCGTCTACTGGAAGAACAGGCCCGCAACAATAGAGAAGAACAGGCTCACCAACTGGAAGAACAGGCTCGCCAACTGGAAGAACAGGCTCGCCAACTGGAGGAGAAACTGAATCGTGGACAAGCGGGTCTGCTTTCAAGCCTACAAGCGACCATGGGAAAGGAAATAAGAGAAATGAAAGAAAAAATGGACCAGCACGATACAAAGATGAAGGAGTATGAATCTCGCATCTTCGAAGCGGAAACACAAATCGCCGACGTAAGGAAGACCTTGAACGTCATTAAAACTGGAAGTGGAGCCACTCCATCAACAACCTTCTCGCCAGCTTTACAGAAGATCAAAGTGACGCCTTACGACGGGACATCATCATGGTCAGCCTACAAAATTCAATTTGACGCTGCCGTTCAAACGAATGGATGGAATCAGATGCCCCTAAGCCAGACTGGAGTGCTATTGCTTCAATGAGTGTTACGACAAAGAGCTATTGGGCGCAATGGGATAGTCTGGTGCTTCAGGAGGGAGTACTTTGCCGAAAATGGGAAAATGCTCGTGGCAATCAGTGCCATCTCCAAATGGTTGTACCCAGAGCAAAGATACCTGAAGTTTTGAAGCTGTACCACGAAGGGTTTTCGGGAGGACATCTGGGTGTGAAACGGACACTCTTGAAAATTCGAGAAAGGTTTTACTGGATCAACTGCAGAGATGACGTAGAAGACTGGGTACGGAAATGTACGAGCTGTGCATCAGTGAAAGGTCCGCATACCCGCAGCAGAGGAGCATTAAAGCTGTATAATGTTGGAGCACCATGGGAGCGAATCGCACTGGATGTGGCCGGACCATTTCCTGTGAGTGAAAGTGGCAACAAGTACTTCCTTGTCGTCATGGATTACTTCACCAAGTGGCCGGAAGTCTTCGCAATTCCGAACCAAGAGGCATCGACGATAGCAGACAAATTGGTGCATGAAGTATTCTGTCGATTTGGAGTACCATTGGAAATCCACAGTGACCAAGGAAGAAATTTTGAATCTCAGCTGTTTCAAGAGACGTGCCGGTTAATGGGTGCACACAAAACAAGGACAACGTCTTACCACCCGCAATCAGATGGAATGGTGGAGCGATTCAACCAAACTCTGGAGAGGTACCTGGCAAAAGTAGTCGGAAGCAAACAACGAGATTGGGACAAGCATATCCAGCCATTTTTGTTGTCATACCGAAGTGCTGTTCATGAGAGCACAAATGTCACTCCCGCTTTTGCCAATTTTGGACGTGAATTACGGCTACCAGCCGACTTAATAACTGGCATTCCACCGGATTCCCCACAACCCATAACTGAGTACGCCAGTGACCTCCGGAACAAGATGAACGACATCTATGAGTACATTAGAGAGCATGGCCAGCAAGCATCTGAAAGAATGAAGACTCGATACGACAGAAGGGCTAACAATCCTGGGTTCGAGGAAGGCTCTATGGTATGGCTGCACAATCCCATACGCAGCAAAGCTAAGTCTCCAAAGCTACAAGCCAAATGGGATGGACCGTACCGAGTGGTGACCAAGATCAACGACGTGACGTTCCGCATACAGAAAGGACCTCGAGGTGCCCCCAAAATAGTTCACGTGGATCGATTGGCGCGATATCACGGATGCAACGATGCTCGGGACGAGCATGTCTTGGGAGGAGGTGGTGTTACGCAGTAGGCCACGCCGTTAGTAACTATTTATTAATCTGTGGCCGCGCGCGGTACGACGGCTAGTTGTTTACACTTAACCGCGAGATTTATGGTTTTATGACTCAGGCGGCACCGGCCTTTGTGTCGCGTCTATTGTTTGTTGTTTGTTAGATTTTTTTTGTGGTGCTTTCGTAATAATTAGGAACAATAGGGTTTCTCGAACTTTACACTTGTTTACTTTGTCAGTCACAATGGCACCGAATATTCTACAGATTTCTAGAGAACCCTTATTCCGATATAAATAGGGCGATGGTTTTCGTTTGTGGGAGTTATCGCGTTTATACCGGAGTGAAAACATCTCGTGTTCAAGTGCGGTATCAGTGATTGTGAAGTGACTAGTTGTGTGAATATCAGTGCCAGTGTGAAGTATTGTGCGAACCAGTTGTGTCGTGTGTACTGTGATTCTGTGCAATAAAGTGCAAAGTGAACAATCGGCGTTTTAACTGATTATCCAAGAACCCATCTCGTAACAGTATGCTTGTATGTCTTTCTAAAGTCTACAAAATCTACAATGTACTACATGTAAATAATAAATCTATTTTGATCAACTTTCATAATTAAATACAAAAATATAGGAAAATTAACTTTTGTTACGGGGCTAACCATGAAAGCGTATAAAAATTGCTGTTCCATACACAGTTATCATGGCTTTAAAGAAAATATTAGCTGTTTTTTCGCCAATGTTTGGAGCAACTGACTAAAAATGTTGACAGAATTATTTACTCAATAAGCACATGGATATCAGTTACCTTGACTGCTGTGACGACTTATTATAAAGTTTTGTCGACATTTATCCATAGTCAAAGGTAAATTGCCAGAAATGTATAGAATTTATTAAAGAGTTTTCTCAACTCATGCATAAGGTAGGGAGTTAGCAAGTGGCTCAACTTCGATTTACTTTGCCCTTGAATGTCAGCATGCCTCTACCATATTTTACGGACATGTTACGGTAGAAATATTTATGCTCGAGTCCAATTTATGCAGGCATTTTTTAAGCTTTCTGACTTAGCAAGTTACGAATGTTTTGTTATTTTTTGAAAAAAAAAAAGTTCAATAAGAGGCGTTATTTTGTGGCTAATGTTCTGGCTAAGGTTTTTTTATCATCCGGAATAGGTTTGCATTTGACTATTTCCTCCCTGCTGATAAATTCGTATAGAGTATTGGATTATGGCTCTTGAACAACTACAAAGATTTTCATTTCTGAAAATTGTAAGACCTTGGAAATATAGGCTTAGGTAAAGAGTTCTATAATACACAAATTATGTGCAATTGAGATGTAAATTTTTAGTTGTAATTACTTACAGAAATAAAATTTACAGATTCTGTAACAAAAAACTTCCGCAGATACGTATAAGTTTTCAGAACATTGACCACTTACAATTAATCCACAGAAAACCTTTATTGTAGCATCATCTTAGATTACGTACGTCATCTAAAATCAAAACAGTTACAAACCATTCGCAAAACATTGAAAAAAAATTCATCACGTTTCAAATGCATAACCCAAATATAGCAAGCATAAAAAACGAATCTATGTATACAGTTATCTATCGAAACATATCTTCTTTGAGGCAGGACCGGACCGCGGAGGTCGATAACCGCTTGCATCTCGTGTTTTTTTTGCTGAATAGAATTAGAAAAACTTGATGTGGCAGATGGTAAAATTTTGCGGTCTACGAACTGTTGTAAAACCATTTACGGCACGAGGCTCAAATAAAACGATCTGGAACCTAGATTGTGGATAGTTTTAAAAAGGTGATATTGCGGTTCACTTAAGTGCCGTCTAATAAATAGAAACGCTTGATGATTACGAAATATTTTTGTAATATATAAAACTTAAATTAAAAATTAAAAAAACCCCCGACAGACTAGACAGAGGCCTACCACTGATAAAATATCTTATCTTTCATTTGACAACCATTTTGGGCACATTTGTAGAATTTTGGTTCTTCCATCCCCACTTTAACCCACCATAACTCTTAAACGGCTCAATCGATTGTTATAAAACATAGCTAAGAACACTCTCGATTAAGTCTCCTTTCATCCAAAAAAAAACTAAACTGAAATCGGTTCAGTGGTTCGGGCGCTATGATGCCACAGACAGACAGACAAACACACAGACAAACAGACACGTCAAACTTATAACACCCCTCTTTTGCGTCGGGGGTTAAAAAACAACAACATTGTTTAGTTTTAGTTCCGCGCAGCATTCAGTTTAAAATTACATGTTTTTATTCTAGTTTTAACCGCAGTTGCCAGTTTAGACTAACAACAATTTAAATTAGCTAAATTACGTCAAAACAGCTAGAAGAGTTTGTATAAAATGGTTTTCAAGTAGTTTATCTAATCACAACATAGGATAGGTATAGCATTTCTCTTAAAACATTTTAAAAGCACGGGAGAATAGTCTTATGTAGAAAGTTAGCTATCCGACGTTCATTTTATTCATTAATAGGCAAATTTATATTAAAACCAGGATACGTATAAAATACCTTTTAATGAGTTGATTCTCTTACTAATCCATAGAGTGCAAAATTACTATTCTAGCACTATTCTAGTTTAGTTAAAAGTTAGATTTTTATTTTGAACTAGGAGAAAGTGAAAAACCCCGTAAGGCAGAGTTCAAAGCCCCGAATCCAATCATCATTAATTTCGCTACTTCGTCACGATTACGTAGATTGGATAAAACGGTCATCGCCGCTGATTTTTTTTCTATAACAAGCAGAAGAGATATTTAAGAAGAATTTTTAGTATAGTTTAAACACTTTCTTAAAAATATTCGTTACATTTTAAAGATAAGTTATATGGACGTTTCAATATTAAAGTTAACATTTTTTTGACAAAATATATAACTAAGCACCTAATAGCTAACCTAGTAAGATTAAGACTGGCTTTTACTACTAATCGGTTTAGTATAATTGCTAATCCCTTAAAATGATTTTATGATTTGGTAGTCACGCGTTGTACGTGTTGTACATACGAGTACGAGATAAGTTGTGTTCGTCTAATAAAATGCAGTTTATATTCGATGACTATTTTGAAATTAAAATTAATTTCAGATTATCCATTGTTATTCTCCAAAAAGTTTAAACTTTAATAACTAATCCAGTAGCTATATCTCGCGGCTCTATACATAACTCAATTTCGCGTAGAAGTTATAGATAACACAAGTCCGGTTGCAGTGACACACAAACCTCGTCGGAAGTATTCTAAGAGACTCGAGCGGGCAGTTCGACGACCGTTCTTGCATGCAACCGAAAAAAGCTCGTATCTACGTGCCAAAAAGTGTATGGATAGTTCTACACCGGCGCAGCAACATGATTTGCTATTTTTCTTCGTGTTGTTTAAAGCAGCCTCAATGCAAGTCCGGTTGTGGTGGCACAGAAACCTAACAAACTGGCTGGAAGTGCAACGGCCGGCAATCTGCGAAGGCAATCAAAAGCGAACAACGCTGACGGGACTACAAAACCGAGAAAATGAGGGAAAACGTCGCTACTTACACCAAAGTTCGCAAAGACAGCAAAATCAACCCTAATACAATTGACAGAAGAGATATTGCATCGCATTTTTCGATTTTAAAGGAAACTTTTTTGTGTAAGTTTACAATGCCTCTGTAATAATTGCACCAAGAGGGCAACGACCCCGGTCTGTGAAGGCAATTACAGATGGACAAATCGGATAAAAATTACAAGGAAGTGCCGAAAACGGCATTTTGGTTAATTGGAGATGGTGATTACTAAAACTTGGCATTAAAATTAATGCAACAAAAATGTTAATTTGGAAAGACCTAGAACAAAGAATTATAAAACAAAAAGCTTAAATAACAGTCACACTTAAAATATATCTACAATACTAAATTAATTACACACCCGCGCTGAGGAAAAACGGTAAAGAAACATTAATTAATACAATCATGTAATTAATTACGTGAAGTATTACCGTTTTATTCTCAAACAGAGGAACAAAAAATCGCATCCGTCGAATAACACAGTGTAATGGAAGAGTGAACAATGGACAATTTATATTTTTTGCTCAATTACCGAAATGTCGGTCACAAGCATCACATAACTGCGCATGACACAATACAACTCAAGTTCAATACTTTGGCAAAGAGACAACATAGATTAGATGATGACCAAAAGGGTCATTGAATTGAAACAGGTACACATTAATCTCAGAAAGGTGAAAGAAGATTGATACGTCCGATGAAAAAGTTGTGGACAGAAAGTTCTTCACTATCATATCAAAACAGTAGACAAGAACAGAGGATTAAATTGTATTCTAATTCTTCTTTAATTTTGCAACATACCAAATGACTGGAAGGAATGGATGTCGATTACTTTTTAGGTATTTTTGATAAATAGCTTGAGATGACCATACATTTACATATGTTCATGTACATTGTTCAAGTGCCAACATTATGTTCCATTACACCATTTGCTGTTAATGATATGTTAATGGTCACATTTGGGAATTTAATTTTGTTTATGATTTCATTGCTTCTGAGAGAGATTTACAAAATATGTGTACTATCTTTTCAATAAATGTCATCTCAGCCCCCTTCTAACTCCATCCTCATCAAATTCAGTTCATATATCAAAACTGGGAGCGTCGCGAGATTCCATGATCCAAACATCACAGCCGATACCTATTGCTTAAGAACAGTGTAAGCTTACTTGTAAGCAATTATCTCACAAACGCTGGAACCCATTCCGAATGCGATTCACACGCAATTGTCATGAATATCTACGTGAATCATAAATGTAAATTGAATTCGAATCCCATTTATCTCTCGAGTGTGCAACCTTCTGATTCAGATGCAAGCACAAAACGACGTTTATTAATACGTTTCTCATTTATTACATTACAGCACGTAGCTCGCATAGATTTGAATGGTGCAAAATGAAATGTAAGAAACATTGAAATGCTTTTTAGGTTTCTTGGAATAGTAGAGTCACATTTGTCAAGAAGATAGCCAAGAACATTCCCATCAGTCTTGTCTTCTTGAGTCATTTTATTTACATTTGTATTTGAACTGGTATTATTTATTTGATTCCACATCTAGCTTTATTCTAATTCTGAGTGTTTTGTAAAGTTAAGAACGTTTGTCATACAGAGTGTGCACGTCTGTTATAGACCATAAATATCGAGCGAATTTAATTAGTTTTTATTACTGAGTCAGAGAGAAATATTGAAAGTTTTAGGCTGTCGGTATAGGCCGAATAATACGAGTTGGCGGATGTGAAGTTAAAAATATAATTATAAAATGTTTGTGTCTACGTCTAACACATATAAATACATAGTTTTTGGATGGATGAACCAATTTGTATATAGTTTTTTAGGTTTGAAATTGATTCAAGTATTTTATTTCAAAAATGGCTTGATCAAAAGTGTGAGCAAGGATTCGAGAAATTCCGTTGACGAGAGTTTACACAATGTTTAAGTTTATACTTGTATAAGAAACGTTAACAAACTTTTTTTTATTGCTAATACGAGTAAGTCCGCGTTTGATACGACTAATTTGCCTGATGGTAATAAGCGACGTTGTGCTCGTAAATGAAGCACGCAGACTTTCACTGTAACTTGGATATCTAGATATTGGGACTTTAGGGCTTGCGACCCGGCCTATACGAACTTACTTTTACTTTAGGGAATTTTATGATCCCATCTGCGAGTTGTTCTTTGATGGCGGTAGTGTAGGCGCGACTGGCTCCATCTGCTGTTCCCGTTACTCGACACACTAACCGCAAAGCTCGAGATTAATGGCGGACCTGCGCCGGCGCAGGGCGGGATGTTTCACGGATAGTACTTCATTAAAGCTAGAAATACTTAGTTCTCGCTTAATAGCATGGAAGCATTAGTACAGTTATCTGTAATAACCTCTTTGAATTGCACGCCTGTTGTCACGTATACCCCGTAAGAGGAAAAAAAGTAAAAAGCGTTTCTACGCCTATTTTATAGCTTAAAGAAAATGGCTAAGTACCCAGATTAAATAAAACTGAATACAGAAATTGTAACATTTAGTATTAAAATATTTTACTAACGACATGATAGTATTCTTAATTCTAATATCAAGTCTATGGTCTGAGGCAATTGTCTAAAAAATAAGAGAACAAGTAAGTTATGATACAGATTCGTGCCAAGCCAATCTCTGTATCCTGTATTCAGTGCACCCTTATCCAATGAATAAATTTCTGGATCAAGAAGTAATATGTTCCCGTGGCTTATACATAGCTGTTAGAACAACGGAATAGGATAGTGAATTATTTATGATGTTGTAGTACATTACATCACTATCACTACATAGTATGAAACAAAGTCGCTTTCTCTGTCCCCATATCCCTATGTATGTTTAAATCTTTAAAACTACGCAACGGATTTTGATGAAGTTTTTTTTTAATAGTTAGAGTGATTCAAGAGGAAGGTTAAATGTACAATAACACCTGCCTGTGCGAAGCCGGGGCGGGTTTAATAAGAATTTAGTTTTCTGTTTACTATTTTTTTATATCTTAATTTTCTAGAAGGCTACATTTTTAAGTTCGTGTGTACTTTTATCTACGAAAAGTAACCATGTTTTTTTTTTCTATTTCTCGGACGATGAACACTTTGCTCATAACTACCACTTACGTGAATTCCCAAGTGATGGTTTAGCAATCGAGTTACAGAAAACATAGTAATTATATGAATATGGACCAAACCATTATTTGTTATATTTCTAGCAAATTTCATTGCGAGTGCAATAATTAAATAAATGGAGCTGCCACTAACTCAAATAACATAGCATTTGCGACTATTTTATTATCTGTGGAAGTTAGCGCTAGCTTGGTTTACCCCTCTATTATTTACAGTTTTATTTCTACACGGAGATAATCATTTTGCGGTTGGTTTTAAAAAATACTCGTACTTCCTTTACTGAACATGCACGTCATTGCACGCACTTCTAGGTACTTATTAAGTTTTCCTTATGTCCACGATAATTATATGAGATTGTTACTGCAACATAAAGTTGCTTTTCCACCGGGGGTGTGCTAAGCTGTATAGCCAAGGATGTGTGTGGTATACAACAATCAGGATCAGTTATTTTCCGAGCACAGCTTTGCTAGTTGAAATGCAAGCACTATTGGTAACGAGTTCGACGACGCTGTTATTTTTTTTCGTGTAGGAATGTGAATAAGGGTAAAAAAACCACAAGGTGCGATGCGCGAGTGATGTGGGTAGCTATATCCAAAACAGAATCTGAATACCTACATAATTCTTTTTAGCAAAAAATCACAACACCGACTTCCACCGTGTACAGTATTCGAATAATTTGCACGAATCGATGTGACATCCATGTACATTTTTGTTGATTTATCAAAAACGACTCAGCTAATTTAATTTAAATAGGACTACCTCGGAAGTACACTCTTTCGAACTAAAAAAAGATTTATTTTTAAATCGGTTCGCAATCGGCGAAAATATCGATGAACATACACATAAAAAATACATACGGATGAACATAGTAACCTCCTCTTTTTTGGAAGTCGGTAATAACCGCAGCACGACGCACGACCCTTTATTATAGCATATCTTATTCCGCCTGCTACACCGCTTAGCGTAAGCGGAAACGATCACATAGTTTCTTAGTTTAACTTTGATCTCACTCAGAGTAAGTTCACATAGGCCTAGGGTTGCCATCTGTAAAATTTCCCAACCAGGACAAGTCGCGTGCCGGGGGTGTACGGTGAATTTTGCGAGCCGGAACCCGGACTACTGTCTAAACTCTGGACAACAAGTGAAACCCCGCCAGGACGCTCCCCGGACGCCTAAGGACGCTCTAGGACAAATCCGGGGAAACCTGGACGGATGGCAACCCTTTATAGGCCGGATGGCTAGACCTGCTGTCAGAGCCATAAAATTCCCGAAGGCTCTGAGGTGGCTTTATGACTCACTGTTTAACTGCGTCTCACATCTCTAGTGGAAGATCACCTTAAGTTTGAGGATCCGGTTCAGCCGGCGGTTCACCCTCGAGATATTCTAGGAGATTGATGAAAAGCCCATTTCTACAGCAAGCGCATTAAACATTATCCGTCTTACCTCAAAAGTTTTACGCACTCTGTACAGTACAAATTGCACGGTTGAACAGTGTTTAAAGCGTGTTTACTGGTATGAGCGATTGAGTTAACTGGCTTAGATGCATCCGCTGCGCGTTGGTTGCATCGCTGCATAGATACAATACGCATAATCAAGTAGGTACCTATAGCCAGACTCGTTAGACTAATCTGTAAATAATTATGTTTGGAATCAGATGGGAGACAAAAGCCTTTAATAGCAAGTAAACATAATATCATTTAACTTAATTGATACGCCTAAGAACACGCAATTTAGGTAGGAGCAAAGAGCAATCAATCATGACATATTGTAGACATTTTTCTTATGACATCAAATTACTTAATAGACACTAAGCTAGATAAATTCTTTATTTATTCACACACATAAATAATTTACAATACAATTTGTACCTCAAAAGACCTGGAGCAATTGCCTGGAAAAGAACACTTTTAGTGATAAGGCCACCGTCTTATCATTGTTGTGTTATCGTTATTTATATCAAATTACGTCACGTTAACAAGCCAATACGTAGGTACCGCGGTGGTCTAGTGGTAGTAACACCCACCCTGCAATCGTGAGGTCGTGGGTTCAAATCCCAATCCCGTACCAATGAGATAAAAAAAGTAAGTAAGGGTGGCTAGCCCTGGTGTCAGAGTTTTCAGGCCGCCTGAAGGCCTCTGACTTGGCTAAACGGTTAAAACAACCGGTACCAATGAGATTATTTTACCTTATGTATGTCCGGAACTTCACTCCATTGCCTTTTTGGTGAAGGAAAACATCGTGAGGCGTCCGTAGAAGAAATTCGATGGCGTCTGTGAATCCACCAACCCGCACTGGACCAGCGTGGTGGATATGGCCCAATCACCCTTCGTGGGTAGGCCTACGTCCAGCAGTGGACTATTAAAAAAGACTTGTAGAGTACGTGTTACCAATAGGTACCTATTAGCTTATATTCGATATCAAAATACTTGTAGTTATTCTCGTTTATTGATGCAGAATAATTTTGTTTTTCGCCAAAAATAGCATAATCGAGTTCAACATTGCAATCTATGTACTTACAAAATTCGAATAGTTCGCTCGAATCGAAATATGCATTTTTAGATTATTGACATGAGTACCTCCTCCGTTTCTTCGGTTAAATAAAACCGTTTAAAATAGTACATTGTTCACCGAGAGGAGAAAGTGACCGATTACCGTCGAGGGTGTCGTTTAAAACACCCGAGATCGGGAATCGCACTTTCTCTCGAGTGATACATAGTGCTTTATACTACACCTACGAGGAAAATAAAAAACTAAATCTTTACCAATTGAAATTTATATTGAAATTGTTGCAGTTAGTGAAGCTTAATGTAACACTTGAAAATGGTGCCAATTGCGTCTGCAATTTTAACATGTTCTTTTTTCAAATTGTTTGAGACCATCCAACACACAGCTAGTGGCCAGTGTCATTTTGCGAACTTGGAGATAAAAACTCACTGTAAAAACTTTTTGGCTTTTGATATTTAGGTTACCAGCGCATAGTCTTACCCAAAATTAAAAAAGAAAAACCACGTAAGAAATGGATTTTCATACACTTTTCTCTCCCGCTCAGATGCGTTTTCTCCCCGCATATTTGTTCGATATGCAATGACGTACTTTCTACCGTAAATTTGATAAAGTATCAAGGTACTTTCCGAGCAGGTGTAGTATAAATGAACATTGCAGGCGTATTTTCCTACAACGTTGGAGTGAAATGAAATGCAGCTACGAGTAAGTTTATTTGCGTCAAAAAGATTTAGTTTCGTGACATCAGGTAGCCTCTTATAACAGTTTTCATCGAATATCCCGCTGACACTAGAGTCACGTGAAGTATGTTATTATTGGATGAGTATAATCAGTTTTTCGCGACGCTATTAACACTGCAAACACTTTTATTAGTGTACAAAGCGTTTGACATCTATTTATAACGTTGGAATCAGTTCAATGTTGAATAAACTGGATGTCTTTGACGATTCGGGATCGCGGAACTAGGATGAAAATGTCTAGCTTGTTTATTTATGAATGTTTTAATAATCATGATTATAAGAAGACGGGAAGTGCTTTTCAAGGTTGAAGAATTTGTCATAAAGATGTTGTTTTCACATTTAAGAAAAATAAAAAAAAATGCTTTGAGATTTATTTACAATAACATTTGTCATTTTACAGAGCAATGACGGTGATGATTATAATGTAGGATAATTTATCTAAAAAAAATATTAATTAAATTTCACAAATGTCAACTTAAAACTAGCTTATAAATAAATTAGTCGAAAAGCCCGCCCCTGATTGTCCCCGGCGCAAAGGTCCCCATCACACTAGCTGCATTACCGCGCTGAATGGCAACGGCCAACCTCTGCACCAAAAAAGAAAACGAAAAATCAAACGACACTTTATGTAATTATCTAAAATACCTATTATTGCAAGCTTTTATTTTAGTTTCACCCGTCCCGTTGTCTGTCTGTCTGTCGGTCTGTAATCAAATCTTGCAAGTTAAATTTGATCCACTTCCCAGTTACCGATTGATCTGAAATTTTGCACACCTACAAGTGTAAATCATGTTACAATGTAATATTATTATGACATGGTGCTGATCTGATGATGGAGCTGGAAGGTGGTCATAGGAACTCTCTAATGGAACGACGCAACCCTATCGAGTTTCGGCTCGTTTGATTCGTCTTGGCGAGTACTTGTTCAGTAAAAGCTAGTTTTATATGAAAATGTTTTTTTTTTAAATATAATTCTTCAGAAGAAAATATTGTAAGAGTGTAATAAAATTATTTATCAAGTGAATCAAGGCCCTGTACGTAAACCAAAACATTTCAATTCACATTATTAAATATATTTTTTACGGAACTGTGACCCCTACTATTGACGAACAGATGAGATCTTGATTAGATAACGGTAATAATATCAGCTGAGCTTTATACTAATACATTTATAATCTCCGTAATCAAAGCATTTAAAACTGAAGAGCTATCAAATGGATTTCAGCTATGACGCTTATCATCAGCAGAGAAAAATTGTTTTATTAAAAATCGGCCAAGTGCGAGACGGACTCGCACTCGAAGGTTTCTGTACCGTATGGGAGCCCCATTCCTCTTGCCGTTATTAATAGTGAGCAAAAAACTCCTAAAAATCACGTTTGTTGTGTGGGGGCCCTTAATATTTATTTTATTCTGTGTTAAGTATTTGTTGTTATAGCGGCAACAGAAATACATCATCTGTGAAAATTTCAGCTACCCACCTGTCACGGTTCATGAGATACAGCCCAGTGACAGACAGACAGACAGACAGACAGACGGACATCGAAGTCTTAGTAATAGGATCCCGTTTTTACCCTAAAAATGGTGTGCCTATGTAGTTGTAACTGGGTGGCACGTAGTGTGCTGGCAAGACTGGCCAAGCGATCCTACTTTTTCTCGAAGCGCTTCATAATTTTTTGTGGAACCCTAATAACTTGGATTTGGAGTATACTCTCTTCTATCTATCTCTAAGCTGAAGTAGCTAAGTTATTAATTTTATCCAGTCGTATTTGGATTCTAGCTCGATACAAATCATCTGTACTGTTTGGAGGTGATTTCTCGTACTACATATTATAATCCGATTCCGTACTAACATTTATTTGTTACTTTAAAAAGTAAGTACTTTATAAAAGTAAATTCATGAAACATTTTTTTGGACATCTTACACACGGTCTCTGACCCCAAACTAAGCAAAGCTTGTGATATGACGGCCAGAGACTGATATACCTACTACACATAGGTTCACATTTTTTTTTAAATTCAAATTAAATTCGCTGTTTTGTTAATTTGCTATTTCCTGTCCGTTCTTGAAGAAATAGCTTGAAGCGATAAGCCGCCATTTGGTATAACTTTGTAATGTTTTTATTTTTGGTATGTTTTTTGTATTGTAATTGTACTAATAAAGAATTATCTATCTAATTACTAACCACAGACTCCAGGGTCTGTGCCCTTTGTTAACTAAAATTTACAAGTATTTGATTATACTATACAAAGGTTCATGTTTTTAAAATACATACTTATATACATAGATAGTACCTAAATAACACCCAGACACAGAGCAAACACCTATGTTCATCACAAAAATGCTTGCCTTGAGTGGTGATCGAACCCACGCCTCTTTGATCCAGAAATCAGGGTCATTAACTACTGAGCCACCGAGGCTGTCCACAATTTAATCCATCGGTGCTTTATTGAAATTTCTAAAATCAAGATTTACTATTGAGGATGTGATCATACCGTAACTGTCATAGGTACGTGCCTGTTGCCAGTTATCTTATGTATAATACTTGCAATACCATCGAAAAGTGGGCCAAGTTTGCCTCACTATGTTCGCTCGGAGCTTCAGCGCGACCGGTTGGCCGGTCGTTGAACCCACAACCTACTCTCTACATTTACTCACCCCGGGTTTCGCGATCTTAGAACTGAGATTCTAGAGACGCTAGGGTTCTATGATAGAACGTAAATGATAGCTTGTTTCGCTCAATAAGGCAAAAGAAAACGAAGATAGGCAGATAATTCTTTAATAGATGTCACTTTAAACTTACTAAATTATTTCATCGTCATCATCCACAGCTTTTTTGAGTGTTTATCCCCCTGCTGGGTGTAGGCGTCTCTCTTACTGTGCCATCTGCCTCGGTCCTGTGCCAAATTATTTACTATCGACAAAACTTAATTATTAACTTATTCGGCTTTTATATTAGGGTTTTCTTCGTCATCATTTCATAATACATTATAATTTTTTTTAGTTCAAGTTTTTATATATATTATTAATTTGTTTAGGTTTGTAAAAATAGTATTGTGGTGGTAATATATGGCTTAGTTTATAAAATGTAATTTAAGTTTTGTTAGTAAATTGATTTAGTATTATTAAAATAAGAGTTTATAATATGTACTTACTGCTTAAAACTAAGTAAGTATATTTAAAAAAAACTTACAGTTATATTTACAAAGTGAAAATCAATAAATAATCTATAGAAATATATTAAAAAGCAAATTAAACTAAAACACTAAGTAAAATCTAATCTACATACCTCCTGGTAGAGGAAAACGTAGCCGGAATGCCGGCAGTTTTACCTCGCTGAAATAAGTACTTATTTCAGAAAAACTATACGTAAAATCATAAAACATATCATTAAAGTTTATAATAAATTCGCGCATTGAAAGATGCATCTAAGAAAAGGAAATAAAATAAATAAAATAAGAAAGGATGGTACGAAAAATAAGAGAAAAAAAAATACTTTAATAGTTTGTTGCCTTTTTATTACATTTTTCTAAAATGAAAGAAAAGCGTCGCTTTTACAAGATACTTATCGCGGTTGCGTGAAATAAATTGGGTCACATGAATAAACACCTAATGTTGTATTAAGTATGTACTTCTATCTCGAAATTGCTGGATGAATGCATTTAGCGAATAATTTTGGTTAGAATTTAATTTCCAAGAAAACTCGTTGGCAAATAGAATGCACATAATCAAATTCGTTTTCCAAAACTTCAAATGTTCTTTTCATAAACAGCCAAGTATGCTTGCTACAAAGGCAGCAGTATATGTACGCATAATAAGTCCAAAGCAAAGAGCAATCGTGATTTCTGGCCGTGCGCCAACATTTTCTACTGTGCTTTGTGAATTTACCCTCCCATTTAGCTTTGCTCTAACTTTTTTTATGGCTGAACTTTATAGGCATATGTCGCAAAAAATGACAAGAACCAGAACTAAAAAGGATTTTATCTACACTAATGTTGTAACATTCTACTTATGTTTCCAATACTTGACTTATAATGACTACTGTTATAGCGCAGACAACAAAACACTCAATTTAAGCAATTTCACATGATGTTTATACACATCGATATCGTAAAATCTCATTATAACATCGCGTGCTCGCTCCTGATTGGCCCTGCGCGCGCAGCTGCGCTCTCATTGGTTAGATTTTAATGGCGCCAAGTTCACTGTGACAATACACGTACGCGTGAATTTAATGTTTCGCAATATGTTTTTTTTTATTTTTATTAGTGAAGATAAAGTAGTGTATGCAACTGCATATAACACGGGTATTAAAACACTCGTTACTATTATGAAACTCGCTGCGCTCGTTTCATAAACTCACACTCGTGTTTTAATACCCTTCATTATATGACAGTTGCATAAACTACTATTATAAAACATTTCATAACCCAAAGCAGCAGTGCCTACTTGGAACTACAGGAATATGATACTAAATTAACTTCCTGTCATTTATTGATATGTTAAGCTTGCATATAATTTCTCACAAACTACGAGTACAATCTTTTATTTTCTGACTTCTTTACTACCGAGAAAATTTAACCAGTTAAAAAATTGCGAATATTTTTGTACAATTTTTCCTTGTAGTAAAAGTCCTTTGCTTACTTTAATTGAAATTTGAGTCAGGTGAAATAAATATCGACGAATAGCTATTTTTTTTTTACCACGTTTCCCGGTATTTCTAAGATTACAGTTTTGTTTCATTTATTGTACCTATTTAGCGCTGCAACATTGTAAGGTTTTTGAGCTTGAATAAATTGTACGTACTTAAATGCAGCACTTTATAGTTGTTGTCAAAAATATGATTAACACTAAGTAGGTATAAATGTTGAGTTACTGCGGGCGCCCACGAATATATTTCATAAGCTACAGAGTTCAGACACTGGGCAGACAGCTTGACAGTGGGTATAATACATTATGTGAGATATTGTCGGATTTTCTAAGATTATAGTTATATTAATTGACTGAAAAGAGAAAAAAAAACGCTGTTTTTAAAGTTTGGTATATTGTTATGTAAGTGTGATGTAGTTCAAGGTTCAAGGTAAAAAAACCTTAAATCTTATTATTTTTTTCAAATTGCAAAGCGCTGTAAGATTTGTGTGCGACATTGTATGAAAACGCAGTTTTCTTCCTATTCTTTAGACTGCACAAAATTGTGTATAAGTAATTTGTACTTTTAAAATTGAATACTTTTACATTCTATTCCGCGTTCGTAAGAAGATCTACATGTCCAGATATTTCGTGAAATTTAATTTTAAAACTGTATGATTTAGATTTATTTTAATAAAAACACTGCATTACACTATCATACTTGCATTATAAAAATCTAGAAACAGCTATAAAACAGCCGGACAAAGAGACAGATATAAGTAAACTCATACTTTCACATTTCTAATCAATAGTGATGTGATGCTATTATCAATTTATTCATTAATTATACATGTATTTTGTTTCAAGATCTCGACGCCAGGAAGTCGTGGGGAGAGACCATTGCCCAACACTGGGGCTACACAGGCTAGTGTTGTAGCAATCCTGAATGTTTTTCAATACTTTTTTATACAACGCTTAGCATGCTGCGGCATCCACTTTTATATTTTTGTTAATTTTAACACAAATCACGATACTAGCAAGGAAAACATGGTAAAGTTTAACTTTTTTGCGGTGTAGTTAAGACTTTTTATTTACCTAAACTATAGAGTACACATAATTTACGTTTACGCAACACAATACAATAGAGGTCTGACAGCTGAGGTAAAGTGTATTTTTTTTCGTTTGGAATTCTAGTTTTAGTTTAAAATTTCAATAGCTGAAAATATATCAGAGTTTACAAACGGTTTTCATTCTGTTTTTATGCAGCTGTCATAGCCCAAAAATGTACTGAGAATGAAGTATAATTTTTATATCCAGTTCCTGTACATAATCTAACATTATGAATACTGTTGCTTAAAAATAAACTAGTACACTTACAGCACAGCACAAACATATTGAACTTGGAGCATTCACGCTTTAGTTTGATGTTTTTACATTCATTATGCGCATATGATCCTGTAATGCACTACGATTACTTAGCTAGCATTCCGACACCACCAATATAAAATTGCATGCTACAAGTTTATACCTACCACATTCATAGTATCAGACCATCGCAACTATAGACATAGGCAATATCGTGTTCTGAGTACATTGGCTTGTTTAAAATTATATAATTTCGTAAAGAATGGTTATTCCTACCTACGAAATATTTTGTGTGCGATTTGATGCAACAACGTGCGCAAGCAAGCGAGTGCAAGAGAACAACAAAACAATCGGGCCAAGAACTATAAATACTTGATAATAATTATTAATAATCTTCGACCACATCAGTCAAATTGGTGGTCAAGCGCGGATTTATTCACGATAATTAAAAAATAATCTTACAAGATACAAACAATGTATGAAATATCTACAAGTACATTAGCGTATCTGCAGCGTTGATCATCACAAATGTACTCGTACTTTCCTATATGTACGTTTTACTCAAATAAATCTTATGTTAAGTATATTGCACTGTGAGATGTGTTTGAAATGTGTGTAAAGGTAGCGACAAGGAAGTTTATTTGACGCCAACATAATTGACTGCAAATGAGCTTTCTCCCTCAACTATCACACGAGAAGTATTAGAAAATGTACGATATTGTTAGCTGCGCTTATTAAAGAGGGTACCTACACATTGACGCAGCACACTTCGGTATTGCGACGGTGAGGAGTATATGGAATGAGGGTAGACAGAGAAGTGGTTTGGGCGACGGGCTGGAGTGCCAGTCTGTGATAGTGATCGGTCGTGTAAGAGTGAGTGTGAACCAGCTTTGATAAGCCGATAGTTGGAGCAAGCCTTGCAAGTACTTTGAGTTTTATAATGGCTGCAGAGATATTGGAGGTCCGTATTATTGTCCAATGGTGTATCTTCTGAGTGTCCTACTAGAATCTTAGTGATACTGTTGGAGCACTATGCCCATCAGCTAACAATATGTAGACGACCTTAGTTATTTCCTCGCTGAGGTGGGATGAAAAGTTACGTGTTTTTTCACCTTGTCCTCTTTTGAGTCCCTCGCTAACGCTCAGGATTCCAATTTTAGAATCATTCGCTTGCATACACGACTGCTTTGGGGTGCAGCCGCGCTTTGTGAGCTTGTTCCTACAAAAACCCCCTCAGTGGCCGGTCTTTGAGCGCTCTTGGGAGCTCCGGGATCTTCATGGCTCAGGTCTTCTCGAGCCCACCTCCTACGACAACGTGACCACACACTATTGGCGTCCGCGTTGTTTGACTTGATGGCAAGAGCTCCATTTCCAACTATCCATGAGCCTAGAAGTCCCTTTTTAGTAGGCTCTTCTACATATAGGGGATACCGATGTCTTATTCTATTGCCCAGGCATAAGTAGAGCCTTGTGAGTTCCTCTAATAAAATTATAGCAACATTACTCGTGTTATTTGTTTTGCTAAACAGAACCGAGTGAAATTACTATCTTCGACTATCTGTGGCGCTCGACTATATTTTACTTTGACGTTGAGTTTTACGCACTCTCAGGCATTAGTATAACCATCGAGCATTTAGTACTACTTTTATTTTTACACTAGAACTGGTTAAGTGGCAAGCATTGATGATGGTCAGTTGAGCAACATGTGGTTAGCAAATCATCGAAGTATTTGGTCTGCTGAAATAATTTGACTTAGCCAAAATGTCATAGACCTGGGGATCGTTTTTAGGGTTCCGTACCCAAAGGGTACAAACGGGACTCTATTACTAAGACTCCGCTGTCCGTCGGTCTGTCTGACTGTCACCACGCTGTATCTCATAAACGGTGATAGCTAGAACGTTGAAATTTTCACAGATGACGTATTTCTGTTACCGCTTTAACAACAAATACTGAAAACAGAATAAAATACATATTTAAGGGGGCTCCCATACATCAAATATGTTTATGCTTTGGGTTTGGAACCCTAAAATCGCACCTCATATAGACTCAGCTATAATTTTATAGAAATTCGTCGTGGTCTACGCGAGACCACTTTTTATTTCCACACAAAAATAAAAATAAAAAGAGGTAAACCATTTTTATGGATCTTTTTAAATTTAATGTGGACAATGAATTGTTGAGTTGTGTCACTAAATTTAAGTAATCTAAAAAAAAATAAGTGTTGAAAAAATAGCGATGTTGAATAATGGTAGATTTTCTAAGCTTATGTTTTATTGAGAACCAAAA
This sequence comes from Hypomecis atomaria, assembly GCA_964007245.1. Classification (NCBI taxonomy): domain Eukaryota; kingdom Metazoa; phylum Arthropoda; class Insecta; order Lepidoptera; family Geometridae; genus Hypomecis; species Hypomecis atomaria. The sequence continues at coordinate 8,723,653 of OZ023299.1, forward strand.
TAAACAAGTATGCCCCATGGGATAGTTATGTTTTGTTTACGTAACCTGGAAACTACATCATTTAACACAGGATCAAAGGACAAGGTCAAATAAGATTTCTTGATATTTTCATTTGACATGGTTTTAATGCTGACCGTATATTCTATACCTATTTTGAACGACTCTTGAACGCTACCATTTGTTTTGTGACTAGTAGTACTTACGCATGACTCTATACTAGAGCTATTTGTGGGTGTAACTTGTTTTTATTTAATAACCCTTGTAGGAGACGGTGGTATTTTTACTATTGAAAGTACCATCAGAAAGTGGAACGTGTCTTAAGAGTGACTTTTGAATTTGAGCGTTTAAATTTTGATTACATGTTAATGGTCAAATAAAATTGGTCGTATGTTAAAGCTTTTATTTGGAATCTAATATATTTTATATTAGATTCCAAATAAAATGGTTAGGCGAGCGTTCTTCCACTCACGGCTTCTATTACAATAATATAATGTTATTTTTTTAAATAACAATTCTCATTTCGCAAAACTTTACTACCATATATTTTACAGTGATTGTCTCCTAGTATAACAGAGCTTTGTCATTTTGAGTGAGTGCATATTGGTGCCGTTCGCAGCAGGGAACATGAATGATCATTAGATTAGAATGATAGTTCTGTGGTTGCAAAGTGGCTATACATTATACCGCATTATGTAAGAGCTTGGAAATAAGCTTTTGTGAAAAAAAGTATGTTAAACTTGTTAAAATAATTGTCATTGTACTTCAAACTAATAGGTAAAGTACAGGAGTTTAGTTGTAAAAGTAGATACTGTTTTATCTCAACTGCAGTGTGATTCTGAATGAAAACGTACGCGTTGCGTGTTTCTAACTTATTTCCAATTAATATAATTGTCATAAAAACATTTCAAACGAGAAAAAACAAGATAATTTATTATGTTTTATCCATAGGGAATCAAGACCCTGGTGTAACGCTATAACAATGGATGTATTGCATTCAGTAATAATACGTAACATAATTTTGACAAATCATACGTGCCCCTTTTCTGCTGATTTCTTAAACATGATCTTTTTTCAATTGTACGAGACAAAAAAGTCTGCGTTGAACGTCACATACGCACTTAGATACGAGTACGCCGTCATCTACTCGTATGCTTAATTAACAGATTTCATTCTTGTCAGTCACGATGAGATCATAACCGAGGAATGGAAATATTTTTGCCCTTCTTTGAATGAGCTTTGGACTACATGCGCGTGATAAAAATATTTTAATTTCATTTTATATTTTTTGTTTGAGTTTTGTGGCCTACTCCAATTTAAAGGTTTAATCATAATCATAAGCGTATACGTCATTTTACGATACCTATATGGTAACGCGAAGTAGAGTAACAGTCTCGATATATACTTTAATGGAGTCCTCACATGGAGTCACTGTCCTAGGACATTCACCGCTAAAATTGGTTAAGTATATCAGCCATGTGAGGACCCATCAGTAACTCACATACGGAAAATGGTCGCCGAAGCCGAAATCGGTGTGGAAGCCATCATCATCATATACTTTAACTAGAGTCTGAACTTTCATTTATGTCAAGCCACAGCAAGGCAGGAAAAACAGAGATGTAAAGATATTAAATACCACCCTTATAGATATTAATATAATAAATCATCACTGTGACACAATAGGCTGGGAAATAAAAACATAATAGTTCTAGTTGCGATGAAAACCAAAGCAGCTCCCATTTTAGGTTTGAATTAAATATCTGTTCTGGGTCTGGATATTGTTTGTCATTGCTTGTTTTTTTGACACCCATAGGCAATCAAAGGTAACATGTTATTTATTGAAAATGTAGGTATAAATATAGCGTTGCAATTTACACTCCATCGAAATAAAGTCGATAAGCCGAATCTTTCTTTTCTCAAAAAAGAATGGATACGTCTTTTTTTACTATTTACTTCTACTTCTAGTACCTACACAAAAGAAGGAAGTATTTTCCGCATGGACGCGTCTACAAATCGAAATTCAAGCGTTGGAAAATCTAACACGGCGTTTATGCGTAATGTGACGTGCGGATAGAAATGGCGACTGCCTTTCGCATTCGTCGGCGCGTAGAGCCGCATGGGCAAGTTCAAGGCTGGTCGATTGCCGCTTCCCATTGCATGTGCATACGCTCAGACGTAGTCCAGTTCGATTAAGTTGGGGGGTAAGATGCCCTGTCTTGTGATTTCATGCGCTTATGTCATCTGAGTGAGGCTTTATGAGAGCCAAGTTCAAGCGTATGGGGGAAGACGCCCAGTATTGTGTTTTGATGATCTTATGTCATTTATCGCTCATATACCGTCTTTCGCTTGAGATTTTGTGTGTCATACGCCACAAGGTATATCATTAGTAGATTGTTTATTTAATTAATTTAACAACTATTGTTTATTACAACCTTGATCATCGCACTGCTGGATGTGGCTCTCTCTGTTATTATTGCAATTACCTTGACCCTGTGCCAATCGTGGCAAAGTTCGATCTTTGATACATGATATAAAAAACATGACAGAGGAATAAGATGTAAATAGCATCCTCGAAGAATCACCCGCATACTGTATATGCGGCTCAGAGTAACCAGAGGCGTAACGCTGCCGAGTCTAAATATCTTGAAAGAGATGCATTGATTTGATACCGCTCATCTCGAAATCGCTTAAAGAGACTCACGTCACACGTCATCCTGAAATATTTGTTCACCTTGTCAGTGGACAGACTCTTTATGTTGAACTTATTGGTACGTGGTCTCCAGTTGAGAACTTTTAGACCCTTTAGTCATCAGTTCCATTTGCTATGTCCCACTGCCATTTCAACTTGACATTTTCGCTGGGCTATGTTGCCAACTTCTTCTACGTAGCTCTAAATTTTCGATTCGATCTTATACCGGTCACCAAGTTGACTTGATTTTTTATATATCATATCCCGTGATCCATCCATACTCTCGCGAGCGCCTCGGCGAGGCCGTCGCCACGTGTTCTTTTTTTTATTCTGTATAGGTTTGCGTTTGACTACATACTGCCTGATGTTGAGCAGATATGCGGTCTAGGGTGTAGCACGCTTACCTAGAAGATACCTATTTACTCGGGATTTGAAGACACTCACGTCGTACTTTAGCGGGAAGACAGACCCAGGCAAAGCGTTCCACATTCTGGCTGTTCATATGAGGAATGAGGATTCGAACCGCTTGGTTCTATAACGCGCGGAATGTCCACCATAAAAGGGTGGCGCTTTGGTCGCGTCTGTCTAGCCATACGATAGAAGAAAGGGGCAGGTGTGACCAGATTGTGCAACTCCCGAGCGCACTCTCCGAAGTGTATCCGATAGAAGGCCGATAAACACGCTACCTTACGTCGATGCTCAGGACTTTGCAGCTGCGACTTAGTCAAGGTGCCGTTGTTAATCAGCCTCCTGGTCCGCCTCTCAATCGACTCCAGAGCCTCCAGTTGATATTTGGCAGAGCCATCCCGAACGTGAGTGCAGTATTCCATGCAAGACCTGACTTGTGCTTTATAAAGACTAAGCAGTTGCTCAGGTGTGAAATACCGTTTCATCTTAGAGAGAACACCAAGTTTTTTGGAGGCTAATTGAGACTCTATATAAGAGCCAAAGTTAAGAGTCGACGAGTCACGTCGTGGCGACGCCGACGGACGCGAAGAGAATGCGAGACGAGGCGACACGAGCGCCCCATCCACACTCTCGTGCTTGCGTTTCCTCGTGTCGCCTCGTGAAGACTGTGGATGGGGCATTAGAAATTTTTAGTACTCATACGTCTGAATATAGTGGTATAGTGTAAAGCCTTGCCCCACTGCATTCACTCCTGATTACATTTTTGTGCATACGCATTAATTCAGCTCACAAACGCGACTACCTCCATTGTCTATCACTCGGTACCGAGGTCGGGGAACTCATAAAGGATTAATGACAGCATTGTGGCGAGTGGTTTTCGTGTTTCATTTTTGTGCTGCCACCTGCGGGCTGGCCTGCAGACTGCAGTTTATGGCGGCTGATAGGCGGCCCGAGTCGGGCCCGTGACGGCCGGATAATGGGAGATTATGTGCAGACTGCATATGCAGCTCAGAATAACCAGAGGTATAACGCTGCTGATTTAAAACATACTGAAAAAGATAGGTTAGAAAGGAAGAAGTGAGGTCACATTTTGCAAGTATTAACGTCCAAAATGGATAATGGGAGATTATGTGCATACTGCATATGCGGCTCAAAGTAACCACAGGCTTACTGTACTGTAACAGCCTTTTTAATAGTCCACTGCAGGACGTAGGCCTACCCACGAAGGGTGATTGGGCCATATCCACCACGCTGGCCCAGTGCAGGTTGGTGGATATTTCCAGACCAGAGGTTTAACGCTGGCAATTTAAGATATCCTGAAAGAGTTAAGTCAGAAAGGAAAAGGTGAGGTCAGATTTTGCACGTACTAACGTCAAAAATGGATTTTCGGAGATTATTCAAGATATCCTGAAAGAGATGCATTGATTTGCAATGGCACAAGTTAGAAAGAGACATGGTAAGATTCTGTCTTTTACAAGGTTATTTCTAATCAATTAACATCCTTTTAGGGGCTTATTCTGTACATCAAAACTAACAACTTTTGTTCTGCAACTTTTCTCAAAACTCAAAAATATTTTTTGTTGTTCCATAGAAAAATGTCGTTCACCCGCGACAAAATGTATGGAACAGCTGATTTTTTTGAGTCCTGACAAAAGTAGCAGAACAAAAGTTGTTAGTTTTGATGTACAGAATAAGCCCCTAAAAGGATGCACGTAGATTGCACGTAGAGACGTCGAATTTCAAAACATTTTTGTTATAATTTTGTTGTCTGAAAAGTCCTTATATATTAATGGTAAGAAGAACCCTCAACTGATATCACGCGTTTACTTTCTACTAGTTTTTGTTCTGTGATATGAGGCGTGGTGCTTAAGCTTAGGAGTCAGATAGCCGTGCTCGTGCAGTATAGGAGGAAAATGTTACTATTAATCGTATCTGATAGATATGAGTACTATAAGCCCGATTACAGAAATAGCAAAGTAAAAAGTGTTCTCTCTATCGAATGCCTAAAGTGAAAAAGAAACAGAACTATGCTATTTAGCTAATATAATTACGATGGCGCCTCTGTAATCGTGCTTAATGTATATTTCTAGAGACGGACACGTTCCAGGAATATGATTACTGATCATAATTATCAACTTTTACTATGGTATCTACAATGGAATAGCAAAAATAATAAATAATATAATAATAAAAATAAACAGTTGTTTTTTTTTTCATAATTTCAGGGTTGGTCCCGTAATATACGTTGGTCATAAGATTTCAGGGTTGGTCCCGTTTTAAACGTTGGTCATACAAAGACATCATTTTTATTCGATGACGAAGACCATTCTATAATATGTTCAAACACGAAAATATTCTATATCTGTCGTCTAGAGATACACCATAATATATGGCTGTTTCTCTCCTATCCTCTCAAATTCAAACTCTTTCTCTTTCTTGCTTATCAGTTACAATTGCATAATCGATTTCTTGAAATATTGAATATTCAAGAACCAATGGGGTAAACATAATGCCTGCCAGATGCATGTTTTACGTAACTAAATAAAACGAGCAAGACGGTCCCTTGACGATCAACGTAAGGCTCAGTTCAGATCAACACGCAACGTAACGACTAAACGAAACCTTATCTTTAACAACCATTTAGGTTTCTTTTAGACTTTTTCTAAACATCCTGAAAATATGTCGATTTTATGAACGTATTTTTTCTGAAAATAAAATTTCTTAGTTTCGTTTTGCAAATCTTATCTGTTCCCTTGGGAAAACAAGGTATCGCATTGCAAAGAGCAGGGAATTTCAGATGTGAACATGATCATCATCATAAACAACTTTTACTACAGGACTTACCTGTTCTATGCAAAAAGTTCATCGACTTCTACTCAGTTGACCTTATAGAAAAAGTGGTTCATAATGATGAGCTGGTACACCTTTGAAAGTAAGTGGACTTTGCAACACAAGCACAACGCCTAATATGTATTACGATTGATTTAACACATGACTATGCTCGAAAACATCCGACACTACGAATCTGTGGGCGCCGGGTAAATAACCCTTCGTTGCTAAGGAAAATATTCTTCGACAACATTTGCAACGCCTATTCCCTATTTCAAATCTGTACTTTCTCGGAACTGATCTTTTTATAACAGGCACCCTACGACACGGTCTATAAAGGTCTTTAAAGACAGTGGAATATACAAAGTATTGAGACTGCACGCAGTTCTGGACTTCTGAGTAAACGTGCAATTCAAACAAATGGGTTCTTTGAATGTGTCCGTTCACTTTGACCTTGTTGCACCGCGGACCCGTGTTGCTCCAAAGTGTTTACATAGGACATTTGCAGGTTTCTCGCTCGATTTGACCCCGGACAATATAGCGTATTATTTGTAGGGCTGCTCCTAAGACCTAACGCCAAACTTTTTTTTTTGTGTATGTCCATCGATAATTTCGCCAATTGTGAACCAATTCAAAAAATCTTTTTTATTTCGAATGGGTACGAGTACGTATACTCCCGTCATGGTTCCATTTCAATTTTATCAAAATCGTCAGAGCCGTTTTTGAGAAATCAACAATAATGTACTTGAATTAAAATTAAAATTAAAAAAATTAAAATATATTTATTAACATAAACACAAGATACATAGTACATGAGAAGTTTTATAAAGAGAAAACTTATGTTTATGGATAGTTTAATACAATGCTAAATAAACAGCGGTTCCCGCACTAGGCTGGGCCTGTATCGCGGGAAACCTGATACGATTTAAAATGTAATATTTACATTTGATGTATATAACACCACTGTTACAATTTACAAGTAAGAAAAATAAAAATTATAATAAATGAAAAGCTAAGTATAACCTACTCGTATTAATTTACTACTCTCTCAAAAACCAAAGCTGAAAAACAAAAATTCAATACATAAGGTGCAAGGCAGTTTTAATTCATGTAATACATTTTTTTTTTTTATACGAAACCACGGAATGGCACATCGATTCGTGCAAGCTATTCGAATTCTGTCCACAGTGGATGTCGGTGGTGCCATTTTACTTGAGGAGTAATCAAACGATTTTCTAAGAGTGCGATGTGCGAAACACAACCTTTTTGTTTGACACCGACTACATTGACAGTATCAAATTTTTCGCAACTGCCCCAAAAAAGGGGTTTCAATAGGTTTATTTTTTTTCGATATCAGATCAAGATTATAATTTATGATGAATAATAAATAATTCATTTCGGTCCGAACACATGCTTTTTTTGTAAGAATCCGTTATGTTATTTCTTATAAGTGTTTTTTCTTTCCCATGAAATTGATTGCAACAACCCTGCGAATGCTATTTCCTAAATGTTTCTCTATTTTCAGTCAATAACACTATTGGCTCTGTGCCTCACATATCGTATGGCGTCAAAACCCGACCAATCGTATGCAGCTGGCAAATCTTAAGTTTCCTTATAAAAATTCTTCCTGGCGATGATTCTAGATGCACTTTTAGATCTGTTTACGTTCGCTCAGGGAACTTAATGCAATTTTGTAATTAAAAGTATCACTTCAGTGCCAACAAGCTTTATGCCGTTCGTCGCCCTGACCACAGTATTTTCAATAGTTACTACCAAGTTCTTTGTGCATGTGTGAGTGACTGCATTGACATGGAATCCTTATGTCAATATTTGAACGGATTTCGTAAGGATTGCGTATTTAGTCATATTAGCATTGTCAAAGGAGTACCAGTGTACTTCGCGGGTGAGTAGTTGAACCAAAACAAACGATATGCTGCACTGTGCGAAAAACTTTGTTACTTGGGAAAAGGATTGGCTATTTCTTAACATCTGATATTTTTTAAATTTCAATCATATAATCTTGTAGCATTAGTCTGGTTGTTAGGTCGGTTGACCGAACTACTGAAACTTGTCAGTTGCAATAGTTTGGTTATAACTAAGCACCGAACTATTGATACCGTTATAGTAGCAACAATAATACGCCTAAATATATACAACATATCGTCCAGAATGTCGCTGGGTAATTATTGCCTTTTAAGCGTCGATATTATGTAGGTCAGAAAATGTTAGTTTCACATGTGCAAAAATTTGAATGCTATGTAATATGACTATCATCGTCTTATAGTGGATCGAAGCCACTCATATTACTTTATCTAACTACTTCCACAAGTAATGCTGGCGCATTGAATATATAAGTCTTTACGACAGGAAATATGATATTCAAATTAATGCAGTCATTTACAGCCTTTGTTACTCTTAATTGGTTTCTTATGGAAGGTTAAAGTTTGCATTATTGTTCATTTAATTTCATTGTGTTTAAGGTTCAATTGTTTTATTCATTTGTGAAATTCACATCTCGGTCATTGACGCGTTTAATCTCTGAAGCTTTACTTTGAAATGTTAATATGCCTCTTTCTAGTAATTTATGGTTTGGATTATTTATTTTGTTGAATTTTGTTGAAGCATTTATAATTAAAGTACCTATCTAGTTATAGATCATACATAACTCGTGAAAGAAATTGATTTTTGAAAATAGATATGGAATTTTATCTGTGAGATAAAATAGATTTGTTAATCAGATAGTACTCAATATGAAAGTTTGTGCTCTTTATTTTTACGAATATTTAAAAAAAAGTGATTATAAATATCATGCAGTATGCTGTTTAAACTACTTATAGTGATATTTTTGCTTACAAATATTATACATGTTATTTATTTTTAGTTGTAAGCCTCTTAAAAGCTTTGATTTGATTTCATTAAAAATATTTGACTTCGCATTTTTTTTACATTTTCTTTTTTTTGTCCAAAAATATTCATTAATTTCTGTGTTTATTATTATAATTCGTAAAACTACAAAAATGTGTTAAGCTAGACGAGCATATTTAATCAATTAATATTATTATGTAGGTAATAAGTTTTCTAACATTGAGTTCAATAGCAATAAAGTTATCTTATCTTATTAAAACTATATATTAAGTTCCTCAATATCTTGGCTAGCAACCGGCTTGTTCCTACGCTTGTAAAAGCTGGATTGCGAACCGTTGCGGTCCGTCAAAAGAGAGAGGTGGCTAGTAAAACTGGGGGAGGCACTAAGTCGGCTCATGGAGCCGCATTGTCGCATCGGCCCCCCGGAGAAACGGCCGCGCGGAAACCTGCGCGCGCGCATCCACTCGATACTCGATAAACTAGTGACGAACTCATCGATAAACTCTAGTGTCGATACGTACTCGGTACGTTACTATTTGTGTGCACAGTTTTGCGTTTAATGCTGGAGATAGTGCACGTTGGTTTGTCTAAGATATTGGCGATATCGTGTGTATATTTTTGTGTTTCATGAAACTTTGATAATTGTTTATGTTATCACTTATTGCCCTCTTCATTTGAGGGGTAACTTATGTAGAGCAGGAATTTCTCGTGATGTTGTTAATTGTTTTGTTAATAGTAAACAACTTACGAGACACATTCTTCACGTTAATTAAAATTCCTTTTCGAGTCAGCAGTCTCGATTTAAATAATTATGTTTGGGGTTGGTTTATGTTCATTTCTGTATTTTGTTTTGTCTGTAAATTTACGAAAAGTAAAGCAAAAAGCAGCTTACGTTTTTGTTCTAGGCAAACGCGTCTTAGCTAGGTTTAAGTATGGACTTTATTTAAGATAAGAAACTGAACAGAAAAAACCAGTACATGACAAGAGTCCCATCAGAAATTTACCATAAAGCGGTTACATCCCATCTCTGTAATCTATAGGTACAGCTTCCACTAAAGAGATTCCTTCCTCATTCATAAATATTCCTTATTTAGCTTTAATCACGTCCATGTATACGATCATATCGCGGTATTGGTAGTAATTATACGCCATAAACATGCACTGCTTTATGCATGCATAATTGAAAGCCTAGAAACATCGAGCACACGTGTGAAAATGGCACTTTCCATTATTTACCCATTTCCTCAATTAACTATCGCTTCGCCTAATGAACGGTAAACAATAACCTTCTTACCACAAAAGTTTTACGCACGCTTTAGACAATGTTTAACAGTACAAATTGCACGATTAAACAGTGTTTAAATATTTTGTAGTAAGGCGGTAATTGTTTACCGTTCATTAGACACGTAATTAATAATTAAGGTAGACCGAGTTGAAAATTGAAACACGTGTTTTCTGTTTATTTTGTTATTCTATTTTCATTTAAAAATCTTGAACTTGAAATCTGACAAAAAATAAACATTTTATTTGTAAAATAAAAAATATCTAAGTAAGCAATTTATAATCGTAAGTAATTGAAGTAAAATTTCCAATTTTAACTACATTACGAGTACTCGTTTTTTTAGAGTAATCAAAACCATTTTAAAGTCAACAGTTACCGGTTCGTTCTAATCTTGTGCATATTCATCCAAACCGTTTGCTTGAGGCGTTCGTTGCTTCAACAGGCCAGCTAAAGGGCTCCATTATTTTAATGGTCTATTGCACAAAAAGCAATTGCAGATCGTGCCTGAAGGGATCACGACTTAGCTCTTTGCCAAGCTGGATATTTGATAGCCATTGTCTGCTTTGACACACATGATAGAGCTAAAGCCATTACTAAGTCTGTTATTAAAGTAAAGAGATCTAGTTTTCAGTTGGTCGTATAAACTTAGGGTTACCATACCTCATGATTTGTCCTAACATTTTTATTTTTTAAGCTAATCTTATGATTAAGGCCGGACTTCATCTTGACATTTTTAGAATCGTCCATTGTTATCATCATACAGACTAATGGGAGAACTTCCTTGTGTAAGATTGATTAATTTAAAAAATATAGCTTATGTACCTACCCCCAATTGCCTACTTATACTACTGACCCCCAACAGCCTATATTAAAAGAAATAGCAAGGAATTCTTCTTCATCTCTCAATGAAAATCAGATCAGCTTTTTTCCAAACCTTTAAATTTGTCATCTGGTAACTCTAGTAGTATTAGATTAATTGGATTAATGTTATTAGATCTCAATATCAGTGTCTGCTATCAAAAAATCCATAGGCTTTAAATACGTCCAACTATATTGGAAATAACCTACCCGTTGTCAATTTCTACAAGCGGCTCGGTTGAATGACCCCTGATTTTTTACGATTTAGTGATTATGATAATGTTTATCAGTAAATATTTTGTTAAACTAAAACTTGTTTTCTTTGTTGTTGGTGTAGCCACAGATTTCAGCGTAGAAATGCATGCAGTCTATTTAATAGTATCTAGAAAACCACGAGATACTAATCGAACTTCAGAAGTTTAATGCAATTGATTTCGAAATAATAGAAATATGTTTGCAACATTATGTTTATTATTTATTGGGTTACAAGTTGCTTGAACTCAAAGATCATTGCAATTGTAGTTACTACCTATATAAAATAAACGTAATCTTATCGTACATTTGTGAAATCATAAAACGAGGTGTTATTCTTTCCGTATGTATTGTTTTAGTATCGATACTTTCATGTTGTAGGCCAATGTTTTTGCCCTCATAGTTTTCATTACCTGTCCTAGAAAAATCCTATAATTATTTCGCTATTTCCATATGACTATTGGCAGCTTAAGGGCAAATAAAGATGGGCTACACATGATGCACCACCACACAAAGAACTAAACATAAAACATATGAAGCTGTGGTGTTTAATGTATAGTCTTATGATATGCGGCACAGATCAGGGAACAACCTTGTTCCCTGATCTGTGCGGTGTGTGTAATTGTGTATATTATAAAACAAATAAATGAGCAACCAATAGCACGAAATAGTGAGGCCTAGCTAAAAGGAAAGATTTTTACCTTGATAATGGTGAGAAAGAAATTTGGTAAATAAACGTTCCTTTCAAAAATTGAAAATATTCTTTGCAATGAAAGTTCTATTCGAACGAAAACTTGAAAAATGTATGTCTGTAGACATTAATTTATTCAACTTTTGATATAAGATTTATGTCCACACCTCGAATAATATTTAGTGCCTTTTGATGCATTTCGTACTCAAATCCTATTTCTGCTAGTTAGTTAAATCACCGTTAATTTGGTTTTGTCATGTTAAATTTTATCTGAAGTTAATGATCTGTTTACTAGTCCGGTAACGGGATTAATCTTTAGTATTTCCAGTTAAATTTATGTTATAGTACTTGTCAGTACATTTGCATAATCTGTTTGGTTTTGTCTTGTATTTCGTACTCACATATTTTGAATTTGCTTTGCCAAAATACTCTAAAACTTTTAGTTAGTTTGGATCAGTTTGTATGAAATGATGTGAAATATTTACCTATTGGTTGCGCGCTTTATAAATATACTTGAACTAGATATTGTACACATTATCATAAGCAACTTACTCCGGGTTCTCATCTGAAATCGTGAAAAACACACGAGTTCCTTTGCGTAAAACAACAATTCACCCTCTAAACAATGTACAATGTAGATATAAAACAGCTGATTCAACGGTTTTTCAGGTTTTAAAGTAAAATTTGGTCATTACTATTATGAATGCAGTAAGCAGCGATGTCTGCGTATCCAACCAGTCAGTCAACCAGTAGTTACCAAGCCTTGAGTGTGAGCCAAAGAAACTGCAGCTGAGATTATCATCACAGTTGAAAAGATTAATGATAGCACGTCACCTTGGAAAAATTCGAAGGTCGAACAAATCGAAGGGACGGGCACAAAAAAACTCTTTTCTCGTTTAGCACTTGACAGTTGATGGCTGGCCTTAAACTTTTGAATGCTTCATTTTGTTTGAAGTTCTTTGTTTATCTGTGCTTTTAAACTTACAATGTTTTACTCAAAATGTAGCTTTCTTAGACTCTAACCAATGTAGGTATGTTTTTCTTCTTTTAAACATTAGTTTCTGCAGTGGGGTTTGAATGTTCTATTTTGTGTCAAGCACTTTGTTTAGCCGTGCTTTTCACCATTTAGTATCTCTTCTCCAAACTGCCTGTACTTTTATTTACGCTAAACTGCGAACTGATCAGTTCGAGCATTGATTTGAATATTTTGATACTTTTTAATGATGAAATTCATCCATCCATCATCCATCCATCAGCCGTAAGACGTCCACTGCTGGACATAGGCCTCCCCAATGGATTTCCAATAAGGCCGGTTGGAAGCGGCCTGCATCCAGCGCGTTCCTGCGATCTTTATTATATCGTCAGTCCACCTAGTCGGTGGACGTCCTACGCTGCGCTTGCTGGTCCGTGGTCTCCATTCGAGAACTTTACTGCCCCATCGGCCATCCGTTCTCCGAACTATGTGCCCTGCCCATTGCCACTTTAATGATGAAATTGGTCTCTAGAATTTGTATAAAAACCTGGAGTAGTTCAAGTTCATGGTGGAGTCTAATTTTACATATTTTTATGCAAAGTACAATATATTAGGATTTTTGTAAATGTATTTTAAGGTAAGATCTACACCACTACCTTGCGCAAAAAGCTTTTCTAAAAACGTGAAAGTACCTCTTGTGTTAATGCAGATTCATTCTTCGAAGCTGTAAAGACATCCTCGCAGACACATGGGCTGTCTATCACTTGAACGATGACGTCTACTCAATAAACTTAGACACTTAGTTACTGTCCCATTCGCATACAATGTTGAGGTCTATTACCAAGTTCAGTTTTTGAACTACGGCTTTAAAATGCAGTCGGAATACATATTTATTAGATATTTGTGCAAGTTGTGCAATATGCGTTGGTTTTATTTTTCTTTGTATTGGCTTCTTGACATGCGTAGAGTTGTTCAAAATTGACTATACTCCAGGCTATTCAGGCTTTACTGCCAGGCTATTCAGAATGTTCTATTTTTGTACTAATTTATAGGTCGGGTATATTGCAATATTCTCAAGTAATGAGTTGCGGTCAACTACAGTAGGTATAATATTGTGAGGTAATTTGTATACTGTTAATATTTAACATGATTGTTTAAAGGTTTCATTTCAGTTATGTTAGATTATTTCTTATTCTCGTACACAGTCAAACACCGTTATTACAGCAGCATCTAACTTAGCAAGTTACCGTCTGGTGCTTCTGTTATAGGTTGTTACTAGATAAATACTTACATCTTCTAAATGCTATTTTTTCTCCAAATCGTATTAACTGTTCATTCTTTTGTATATATTTCCAAGGTTTCTTATTCTCATTCTTTCTTTTGACCAAATTAGATGATCTATATTTAATATAATATATCTGTAAAAAGATATCCTTAACTTTGCAAAATAAACATTATTTGGTACACAAAGAATAATGGTCATGTCGACGTGACTCACCAAACGTAGGCGCCTCGTTTGCACGCGCGGCCATAGCCGCTAGGAAGTGCATTCGAGTACAAACAAGGAGCGTGATTGCGTAATGTCACTTTTTGTTTACGGCCATTGATTTTTTTAGTTCCACAGTCTTTTTAACCAACTTCCAAAAAGGAGGAGGTTTTATGTTCGTCTACATGTTTTTTTTTGTGTATATTCATCGATTCACCAATTGTGAATCGAAATATTTTTATATAAAAAATGTTTTTGTTCGAAAGCGTATATCTAATCCCGAGGTGGTCCCATTTAAATTTTATCGAAATCCGCTAAGCCTGTTTTGATAAATCAACATAAACGTATGTACATGGATGTCATATCGGTTCTTGCAAATGCAAACAATTCGAATTATGTACACGGTGGAAGTCGGTTTTGCCATTTTTTGCGAAAAATAATTTTATTATTTAGTTCACATTCTTTTTGAACAGTTAAACTTATAAGTAAAGTTATAACTTTGAATACTTAATTGATCTGATGCTGAATATGTTATTTATTTTTGTGTTCTTTATTTCCATTTACAGACTTTTTTTAACTTTTAAAAGTTAGCTTCTTTGTTCTACTATGTTTTCTGTGTTTTGGATCTAAATGTTAATTCATTCCCAAGAATTAGGATTTGTAATATCTCATAATGGGCATTGTTGGAATATAATTCGGGCAGTCATAATATAGGTCTGGCAAGGCATACCAATTTAACCGAAATCGCATTTCAACACGCACACACCATAACATTTGTTGTAATCGTTGTAAAGATCAGTTTATATCGTCTTCTACCAAAAAGTAAACACTTTCGTGGATTAATGTTAATTCTTGTATAATTTTCACTTGGAGGCGCGTTATAAAATACCAATAAAATTTAATTTTATTATGAGCACACGTATCATGTTTGTTTTAATTTTGGCAGATACATAATGAGCTAAGAATGCTACAGATAGAGGCAACGGGTTCCGAAATTTCGCAAAGTTTGATGAACTGCACCGGTTATGTCGACTTTAAATGACCATAAAAACCGGAGAGCCACAATAAAGAGCCCGCGTCCGGCGTGTCATGAATATCACTTTCCATTAACGGTATATTTTTACTACGACGTGACTATGAAGTAATTAAAACGGTCCGCTTCTGGCCGCGTTGCCAGGACTCCGTAGCACAACAAACATACCTTTGTAACAGTTGTTCGGTCAGATGTTACACCGCAATTCATTATGCTGTTGGAACACTTACTTCAAAGAGCTTTTCACTAAAGAAGATAACTACGGAACCTAATCATTTATACCTGTCTGGACAAGCTTTTGATGACTTAATTTTAACTGTAACCATGATCTCGAGAAGAGGTACTTGTGGATGACGAAGTGACCTTATCAAAACACTCGCGAGTTCGTCGACCCAGCGCTTTGTTGTATTTCTACAACTATAGGAGTTGCAATTGTATAGGCAGTTACAATTCAGAATGCAATGCGACTCAATGAATTCGCGATTACGTTCATTGGCTAATGCTTTGAACAGGCTCGATGACATCAGGAATGTATAGCACACCTAGAGGCTGATGACACGAGCGCTCCTAACGGGCACTAAATGTTGAACAGCTGGTTATTCACAAAAAGCCCCAATTTAATGTCAATCTGACAGTTGAGCCATTCAATAACGCCCAATTACAATCAAGAGAATGGGATTTCTGACATGACAGTGCGTAATTTTCTTGTTCTGTGAACCAAATCGGAACCACCGTTAGGTGTGAATGTTCCAATAGCGGAAACACTCGTCAGTTTTATCGGTCCCTACATTTCCGCAAATAATTCTGTGATTCCTACTGTTCGTACTGTACTGTACCAGCCTTTTAATAGTCGACTGCAGGACGCAGGCCTACCCACGAAGTGTGATTGGGCAATATCCACAACGCTGATATTCACATATACGCCATCGTATTTCTTCTATGGACATATGCAGGTTGCCTCACGATGTTTTCTTTCACCGAAAAGCCAGTGTTGTGAATTTTCGTTCATAAATTCCAACGAATTCATTGGTATGGGACCGGGATTTGATCCCACGACCTCGCGAATGTAAGGCGGGCGTCATCACTAGACCACCACGGCATGCTACTGCTACTGTGTGTTAATATCTGGTAATCCAGGTTATTATTTGGCCCAGTTGTGTTAGTCTTGTGACTGACATGAAATAATTTTCAGTGGGACATTCGCGTCGCGGTGATAATTTTATTCACTAACATTGCTTTGAAGCATACGGTGATAGTTGGCCTTCGAAGTATAGATTTTGTGTTTTTATAGAACTTGGAAAATGCAATTGCATGCATAGTTTATATAATGATAGATATAAAGACGGTGAGGTTTCGTTCTGTTTAAATGGTTATGCGATATAATAGTTGTGTTTTAAACCGGGAAAACCTCTAATAAAAATTAAAAAAAAAACTATTTATATACTAACTACTAAAAGTAACTACAAAAAATTGTCAAATTTATTAGAACTGTTTTCGAGGTCCAGAATATAACATATCATGTTCTGACAGCAATCATGTATGTAGAGAAGTTATCGTATAAAGTTATTTTAGATAAAAATATATTAGTTTCATATTACTCATTAAATAACCTCTTAGCTTTCAAAACTTACGGTATACTTTGGCAAACAGCAGCTACAAGTATTTTGAAATTGCGAAACCCACAATACTACCAAACATTAACAAATTTTCTAAGCAAAACAATGTCAAAGGCTATGCCTAGTTCGGTTTGTATTTGAATTATTGCCCAGACTCAGAGGTGGTACAAATTCAACAGGACCATTAATAACGCTCGTTTTGTACCTACATCTTGGTTTGTACCACCCACAGGCATAGCTTTACAACTCTAGTTCTGCGAACGGTAAATCAAGCGAGTACCTCTAAACCTTTGTAACAATTATGTCTATAATATCATCGATAATATTTGTCGGGGACATAACGTATCCAATTTTAGACAAAAATGCCAAATAAATGTGGACAAAACCGGTCCGAAAGTAAATTCATTAGAAACTTTTCCCTTTTAACTGACTTTACAAAATCCTTTGTTTCGAAAAACTCTTGACCTATTTGGTTTTTATCGAATGTTCTTGATAAAATAATAGAACAATAGGTAGAAATGAAGTTAGTAGACAAATGGTGCCACAGCAAACTTTCTTCCTTTTCGAGAGAAATACTCCCCAAATCAAAAATCACTGACGATTAAAAAAGTAAAAAAAAATTAGAACTTACAAATGATGTACCTATCTAATAAAAATCGTCGATCGCTTAGAAAACATCTATATGTTACAGTCATAGTGATTAAATAGTTATTATACATAATGACTGGTCATTATGTATAATATCTACTCAATTTAGATAAAGTGATAATTGACACAAAATTAATCACATTAACTAGCTATTTTATATAATATCTTCGAAGACTAGGATAATGTAATAAAACAAACTCGTAATAAGGACAGATTGTCTCTGGCGCTTCGCCGGCCGCTGCCGCGGCACGCTCGCTTCGCTCGCTCGGCTCGCGCGTTGTTGTCACTGTTCAAACCTAACCTAACCTAGTAATAGTTTTCCTTGGACTCTTGATCTGCCTACTAGGTTAGGTTTGAACAGTGACAACAACGCGCGAGCCGAGCGAGCGAAGCGAGCGTGCCGCGGCAGCGGCCGGCGAAGCGCCAGAGACAATCTGTCCTTATTACGAGTTTGTTTTATTACATTATCCAAGTCTTCGAAGATATTATATAAAATAGCTAGTTAATGTGATTAATTTTGTGTCAATTATCACTTTATCTAAATTGAGTAGATATTATATATAATGGCTAGACAGTATATATAATATCCAGATTTATTACTTTGGCTGTAACATATATTCTCGGGATTTGAAGACATCTATAGCTATACTGTACCTCATTGGAAAAACACTTTCGGCAGTGAATATTCTAGAACATTTTGATTTCAAATACGTACAAAGGCGTCTGATATCGTTATGACTAGTTCGAGTTATTAGGTCAAAGCGGAGTTCGCATTCGGTAAGAGGATTAACACTGGTTTGAATGTAAGGATTATTGTGCTAGAATTGAGTCCATCGGCCGGAAAGACCCCGTCGTAATTCTCGATCTATGTATAAGAGTTTATGAACAAGGTATTCAATTATAATTGTTTACGAGTATAAGTACAAAGTGTTAGTTTACAAAGTGCAGGGACTTCCATAGGTGGAAAAAAATCAGCTAATCCATACATTTTGTCGAAAGTCAATGAATTAATTTATGGGACAGCTAATATTTCCTGATTTTCCAGTGATCCCATAGTAAAAATGGTTCATAAATGAACATATATTATGCACCGGCAAGCGCAGCGTAGGACGTCCACATATAAGGTGGACGGATGACCTCATTAAGACCGCATCGCGCTGGATGCAAGCCGCTACCAACCGGTCTTATTGGAGATCTATAGGGGAGGCCTATGTCCAGCAGTGGACGTCTTATGGCTAATGGTTTGTTGGATGGATTATGCTCTAGTCCCATGGAAAAAGTTAGTAATCTTGAATAAACAATTATATCCATATATATTTATGAATTGAAAACCGGCTATTTTTGTACTAGCATAGATTGGCACAGGACCGAGACAAATAATATGACTCCTTAAAAATGCCCTATACCTAGCAGTGGGCTAAAAAGGCTGCGGATGACGATGATGATGCTACCTCATTCCTCATATACATATTTAAATTTGTGAGTCATTCCTCTCGCATGCTTCTAATGATGGATCTTGTTAAGAAGAAATTATAAGTCCATAAACCTGCCCTAAAGATAGAGCAGTAAATATTTATCGTTGGTAATGATATGTTCCGTTTACACATCGGAGTGAAACCATTTAAAACCGTAATTATCTCCCGGTAATCTTTCCAATCGGGTTTATTATTCGAGTAGAACTAATAGCAATAAAAATGTTAAGAACTAATCATTACGAGTAACATAATTAGACTCAAGGAGTTTTGTGGGCTCAAAGTATGCCAAAATAAATTGAAATAGTTGTCACTATAATGAAAAGTATTGATTTAGCCGCTGACGTGATCTTCAATTTAACATTAGGTATAGATATATTTATTGTCAGTCAGGACATCTTGATGTTTACTAAAAAAAGAGAGCGTGCCGGCAACCATTGAAAGTTTTACTTGTTGAAAAGTTCTTCAGAAAAATCTATCTTATCAATCTTTATGGGTCATTTCTAAGTTATTAGTTTTGTGTTTTATGTCTTTTACAATTAGTAATGGGTGTTTTTGTTGACATTTACCTTTCTGTGTATAACAAACAATTTAACCTGACGTACACTTGTAATTGCAACATGATATGATCTTTCGTATAAACGGCTTCTATCATGCTCTTTTTGCGTCTCAATTAATTTTTTCATGACTCTCTGAAGCTTTCTTGTAGGCACCTACATATTTTTTTGTTTTGTGAAAAATTGTATTAAATATCAGTTGCATTCCAGAAACATTGTGAGTAACAAAAGTCCTCATCAGCTATACTTATAAACTACTAAAGAAATGATTACCACATCTCTTTATGAATCCTTTGCCACTACTTAGTTCTCGGATTCCGTTCAATGGACAGTGGATATGTCTTATAAATTAGATAAGGACACGACAGAATCAGACGCTAGATTACGTTTCAGTTATCGGCTAGTGTTAATGAACCCCACAAGGCCAAAGTCTCCACCAGATAGCTCTATAAAACCTTTTAGTTTTATGAATATCGATTCATTTCGCAACATAATAATACACACGATATCGAGTATCTTTGCAGCAATCGACACACTTGCACTTACAATGTTTTCCACATTTTGAATCAGACAGCCGTCGACGATCATGCCCTAAGCGATGAAAATGAAATTATAAACGTATAGTTTCAATAAAAACAAAACATCAACATGGGAAGCGGAAAGTTCAGTTTTACCGCGAAGAAGGACAAAGTGAACGTTGTAGCAGCAGTCAAGACTGAGTTTAGTGTTAAGGAAAAATGTCAAAAAATACAGAAAAAATTAAAGAAGACTGAAAAAAAGAAGACTGAAGACACACCGGAGAAGACTATTTGGTGGAATCAATGCAACAGCCGTAAGTTAATGGGCAACATTTGTTAAAATAATATTTTTATATAGGTGCTATGTATGTCACGAGACGTAGTAAAGACGACCACAAGGATGAGCAATTTGATATGTTTACTTACAAGTATTTCCATAAATTAAGTAAAAAATAAGTTGCTTGATACAGTACAATATTAAAATACTTAGGTATTATGAACAGGAAAAATTGTGATCTAAATTAAAGTGGTTTGTATGTATTCAATTGATGCATCGATTACTTTAACGCAGCGATAGTAATTAGAAACTAGAATCTTCTCGAAGCAATCGATATACAGACATGGCCCCTAACTGCTTCTAAGGTAACCTTCAATGCTTAAAAAATGATAAGAAAAAGTTGTATTGGAAGACTGAGAGGCCCTTCAAGGGCCGTCATGCTTGTTACGCCCTATGAATGCACAATGAGGGGAAATTAGATCACCAAGGTTCTAACTTTTGAAATCAACTAGTACCTCTAAGGTATCGAGGTCAATACAACCTTAAACGTCGCCTTCAAACTCTATGGAGCCCTTCTAACGATCAAAATGTCGATTACAACATTGACTTTTGCGCTTTGTTTAACCCTGTCCCTAATTTCGTTGAGAGGTCTGCCCTTGGTGCCCTTCGTGGCATAATCGGCGTAACTATAATCATATTGCGTTTAATTATGGCTCTCAATATAAAACAATAATATTATAAATTTGAAACCGTAACAAACGTGATTGATGTTTTGTCAAACAGAAGTCGTACGTTGTTGACATAAGTGTGGGCCAAAAACGTTGGCCCCTATACTCGTATCGCTGCATTAGCACAATACTGACATAGTTTTGAAAACAAACTCAAACACGCGTTACAACATACACCATTTATGGATGTGGCGCATTGTAAAAGTATGTCAATGGAAAGCGCGAGAGATTCCCGAGAAATCTATGCGCTAATGTCTGTCTGCGCTTGCTCTGAGTTTCCACTTTCTAAACTGGCCGCGCCGCAAGCGGTTTATGGTTCAGGAACTGCCTATAGTTGTATGAAAGCTGTCGTATTGACATTTCCTTCACAGATTAGAAGATGATTGCTTGAGCAAGCAGGAAGAACAATGGCTCTCTTCCATAGAACGTATGCTTGTAACCGCGGAATTATGAAATCAGTTCTTAACAGCTATGTGAATTACCGTCATAGAAGGTATTGTTTGTAACCACGGAAATTGAAATCAATTATTAACAGCTATGTGAATTACCACTACGCGTATTGAAAACCAAAGGAGCAATAAAATTAAGAACGAATTAACAATACTAAAACGTGTAGTTCTATCTAAAGACCAACGATTCTAAAGAAGTAATTAATATCACTATTGACGTTTTGTCTCATGCATTTAGTTTTTGCAATCAACATAGCTGTCAAAAGAGAATCAGGAAGAATGGTTTCTTTGTATTCATTAAACTTAATTAATGGTGAAAGGTTTTACATCATACAATTATTATTATTCTTCAATCTTCTTCAGACGTTCCGATTGAACGACCAATGCTGATGATGATCGAAGTTTTTATATCCTGTATCTACTCACTGAACAGAGATTCTTTTGTTGAACGGGTACTCGTACCTATATCACGTTGTAGTTTATGCTTTATAAAGGCTGATTTATTGCATGCATTGAACGTTTTTTGGGCAAAATTATTTATTGCTGTTCTCTGAATCATAATGTCTTTATCGCATTCCACTTAAATTACGAGTAATAGCTGGTTAAGTTTTATGAACTACTTTTAGGGTTCTGTGTCAAAAGAATGTCAAAAAGACCTTGGCCTTACTATGTACTAAGGATTCATATCTACAGTCTATCCAATCCACATTTTACAGAGTATGTTTTAAATTGTAATAGATAGACACTAGAAAAATTCACAGATCTAAATTGCATTGTTGTAGCTGTAATAACAAAAAAAGCCAAAAAATTAATATATATATGAAAAGAGGCAGGTTTTTCAGCATTTTCACGTCTGCGCCACCTTACACACCGTACGATCGATACTACGGAACCTTTCTGATGCGAGTCCGACTCACTCTTGATCACAGAAACAGGTTTCAAGTACGAGCAAGCTCGCTTGGTATTTATATCAAAGTAAACAATAAAGGGCTGCGTTTCCTATAAACACCTGATAAATAATATTTCATAGCTTTTTTTAAACATAATTGACGTATGGTTAATGATTGTATCAGGAACGTTGTCATGCAGGGTTTTAAGTTATAATTTTATGTTGCCCCAATTGTTATTCGGAAAATTGGCCTTTACTATAACGATTTTTCATTTCGTCTGCGCAGCCTCCGATAGATAATAAGGCGCATACCTATTAATTATTTTTTTCCTACTATAGTCAGGTTTGGTAACATACCTACCTTGCCAGACTCATGGAGTGCAACGGTCAGTAGTAGGTAATATAATCAAGAACGAAAAATTACGAGTAGTACGAAAAATTCAATGTTAGATGCGCTTTTTACGTTATCTGAAGCTGTATATATCACTAAGTTCAGCTCTCGCTACGCAAGAAAAACCTGATGTTTGACCTATGTCATCGTTCATTTAAACTCGCGCTTTATGCCGGGGCCATACATTGGCTGTGTTGGCTACTAATACAATTGTAATATTGTTTCCAACACTCCAACGTGTGGTTCGGTCTTGGACTGATATTGATCGTAGAATATCAATCCAAAATCTACCCACACATTGGTGTGTTGCCCGGCCGCGGTTTTAGTGAAAATTGCACGCAAGTTGATTTTCATGTGTCATTTTGAGATAAGGGAACTTGTTTCAGTGCACCATAACGATTGCGTACGCTATTCGCATTGTACTAGGAATGTGCAAAACTCGCCATCTCGATTTTTATTATTTGGTAAGACCTGTACACAAGAAGTCATTGGGATTTTTTTCTTTTCAGTGAGTGAAATCGACCAGTACTTATGGATGGTTGGAGGTTCAGCGGGGGCTCTGGCCCTCACCGGGGTCGCCGCCGCGTCTGCCTTCTATCTGAGCACGAGACCGAAGCCCGAGAAGCCTCTCGTCACACTACACGAGCAGAGCCTATTGGAGCCGGTGAGTGATCATTATTTTTTGTCAAAGACTTCAGTCATTGCAATCTACTCGTACGTACAATATTCGTAGAAATAGTTCGCTCCTATCGATGCAGGTAATGAAAAATCAACAATACTTCATCTAAAAATTGTAAATTTTGTTGATTTTTCAAATATTGCCCAACTGATTCTCATAAAATTTAAATGGGATAGGTTCATGGGACTACCTTTAAGGTATGATCTACCAAACAAAAAAAACACATCTAAATCGATTCATTGGCAGAATGGTCGCGTAGCGTAACATAACTCGTATCATGCAGGTAGGTAGGTACCTACAGACAAAATATAGATACATAAGTACAAAATAAGAAACTCCTCCTTTTTTGAAGTCTTTTCAAAAGGAAATTAGCTACGTATGAATGAAAACTTTATACACATTAACTACCGTAATAATAAACGTGGAGTTACAATACTTTGTAGTAGTTAGTCAATTGTCATTATCTTCCTGTGAAAATTTTACTTCACTTGTATAAAACAAAGTACGGACCAATTACTTCAAGTTTAAAGTAAAAATTAGCTTGCTTGGCACTAAATACCTTTCATTATCATCACCATCAGCCTGTATCGACCCACTGCTTGGTATAAGCCTCCTCTCCTTTGTGCCATTTTCCCTGTCTTGGGCTAATCTCATCTACGCCCGTCCCACAATGGAAATATAAAATATATACCATTGTAATTGTGTTATGGTTACAAGGAAAAATTTGGATACTTACCTAATAACAACACCGATAACAAGTTTATTTTGTGTAGAATTTAAGACGAGGTCAGTGAACGATAAGTAAAAAAATATGCTATAAATTCACTTATCAAACACCTGACATGAATCATTTCATTTGCTCGCCAAATCTACTTATCCAAAAACAAAAGTTATATGATAATACTATAGTAGTCTAGATCGCGACAAATAAATAATATTTAATTAAGTATACTTAGGTTGAATCATACAACTTGACGGCTGTGATGTTAGCTATAAGCATTTTGTAGCTAACATCACAGACGCCACCTTGAATGATTAGGCCCTTATAAGGTGTTGTTTTGCAAACTTAGTCCTTTCAAAGAAGTGAATACTCAGCATTATGAAAAACTTTTACACATTTTGCCGAGAGTCGATGAACTTTTTG
Source organism: Hypomecis atomaria (assembly GCA_964007245.1). Classification (NCBI taxonomy): domain Eukaryota; kingdom Metazoa; phylum Arthropoda; class Insecta; order Lepidoptera; family Geometridae; genus Hypomecis; species Hypomecis atomaria. The sequence continues at coordinate 8,748,384 of OZ023299.1, forward strand.
TATGAAACAGCTGATTTTTCCTCGTGACGTCGTAGTTGGTATCTAAAAAATTTTAATGATGATGAGCATAAATACCTCTCAAAGTCTTTGCACTTTGCAAAGCAATGTCTTCTATAAGCTGCGCGGTTTTTTTTAATATGACAAACATATGACAAATAAATAATCGTTTATTTCAGACAAGTCCTTACAATCGAGTTGAATTTATAAAAAAGTTATTAATCTTATAATTTTAAATGTAACAAAATGTCAGGCATGCGGCGAAGTAGTTTGTTTCATTGCACAGTAGCGACTGTACACGCGTTGATCCATTTTACTACAGATGCGCAGAACGAGCCACTTTGGTTTTAATTATGTAGAGGGAGAAAATACCTACTAGAGAGCGATTTCTTTGTCTCTAGCGAGATGAAGCTTACAACATAGACTTAACTTTCCAAGAAAAACTTACTTAAAACTTTTAAAGTCTCGGGTTTTAAGTGTCTAAAAGTTATAAGTACAGCTGATTATTAATTAAAACGGTGTCTGAAGCTTACATGGCATATAGTGGTTTGATTGATCCATATATACAGCCATTTATGTTTTAGGGGGTTGAATGTTATTTATGTATGTCCGTCCTTATGACGTCTTTGAAAAATTGCATCGAGATCACTCTCGCAGTTTACTGTTTCTAACCGTTTTACGAAAAACGGTTAGAAACAGTCATATTGAAGAACAAATCCACCTGTACATTTTTTAGAATTAAACTGATACCCAAATGATATCAACGATTAAATCCACACCAATTTCACACTATTTCTCTGATCAAACCCTCTTAACAAACTGTAAAGCTATAAACGTTGAAAGGGAATTCCTTTTTATTGCGGTATCAAAGTTCGAGATGTCCTAATCCCCGAACCCCGACGATCTAGAGTTGGCAGAGCGCATCTTTGAGCGGTATTTTTAACTCATTATACCACGGGCTGCCTTGCCCGTAGCTCTCTTGTCAGTACACGAACACTATCTAACGAAAGTGACGAGAAACTTGAAAACTCCGCCAAAACTGTCCACTTCAAGATCGAACACCTGAACTTTACCGTCAGTCAAGGATTAAGAACAGTGATTAATAAACCAGTGACGTTCCCAAATAGCAATGGTTGCGCAACTACTCTATAGAATTTAAATTCAACGGTGATTTTAGTGTCGTGGTGTGATTGAAATTATTGACAATGGGGTGCTGCGACTGCTGTATCGGGGTCCCTCCGATTCGACCTCCGATTATGCTCAGCGACCAGTCTGAAGCGTTGAGAGTGAGTTTTAGAATAACAATGAAATTACAGTCATTTACAATTCAATCTGCAGTGAGATAACATGGGTAGTTTTATACGCCACAACTGCGTAATGGAAACAAAATAGGGTCAAGATCAAAAATATTCTGCAGATAAAATGTCAGAAAACTGAAAAAATGGTTGAAATTTTAAAAGACTTATGTTAATACTGCTTACAATTATAATTAGTTGTAGTATTGATGTATTTTGTCATTTTTGTGTAGACTGAAATAAAATATGAAACTAATTTTAATATTCAATCAAGATGAAACTTACAAAATCATCCAATTGCCGCAGCAAACAATTATAAACCTAGGAAGTCTCGACTAAAGTGTTTACAAACTGATATTGGTTACAGCACTCGAGCTCAAGAGGATAATGCCCCTTATTCAAAGTATTTTGCCTTGCACATTATCTATTGCGTAAATAACAATTACTGCAAAGGCCACCACATTGTTTCTGGTTACTCATGCACCGTCATTTGGCAGAGATCGCAATAGTATTTAAATTGTTCTCGGATCATTTGAGTCCCACTGTTGAGATACCAATGCTGTATTGAAATAGACTGATTTGATTCTAGATTATTCCGATATTTCTCATGATTTGAAACATTAATCATAATATGGCGGACTTCTTGAAAATTATTTTGTTGACAGCGTTTTCAAATTAGTATGCCGTAAATCATCAGATGTTGGATTCACAGTTTTGTCATTATCAATTTGGGTTTTCACAAAAATAACTGTTTATTAAAAAAATATAGAAAGAAGATATAGAATACTCTCATTACATATTTTTTCTTTGTCGGTATTAAACACAGGGTCGTGCATTAAGCATGTAGATAAAGCTACCAAGCAATATAAATTCCTTTCAGAAACTATTAATGTATCTTGTCTATAACGTACTTAAATAATAGTTTTATAATTTAACTGTACAAATAGGCTTCATTGATATTATTTATACAATACAAGTTCCAAGTGTCTGAAAGTTTCAACTCGAGTGAGATATTAACAACAATCGATAAATTAGTTGAGACGGGGAAATTTGTTTTATAAATTGTCTCAGTGATGCGAATTTTAAATAGAAAATTAAACGCAGCGGTGACATTATTTTCCTTGGTAAATTGTAGCTATAAGTGCTATAACTTTCAAATAATTTATATTAACTGGTGTACCTGTGGAACCTCAGAATCTAAAATATATTGTGTAACCCTCAAATACAATAAAAGCGGTCAAAGGACCAATAGAAAATTGTTCCCAGTCACATAGGCTTCTAAGAGACCTAGTAGGTATAAGGTCCAAATATCCTGTATTAACGTTAATATACCACATGATATTGAGAGAAATCATAGTTTGTTTGTACCATCATTTGATGTAGAGCCAAATAAAACAATTTTTAATAAATTTGATTTATTTATAAAATAACGTAAAAGTTGAAATGGTAGTTGCTAGGCAACTACCTAAAAATATGCTTCAGAAATTATACAAGCCAAAGATCAGTTACAATGGAGTGGCATCAGCAAAATATAATTATTTCACTCGTGACATTTTTCTTAATTTTTGGCAAACCGACCAGACGGCGCGCGTAAACGAATTGAATATATTGAGTCTATTGTCAGAATGTCTAGCACCTAATTATATGTGAACAGGCGATGAAATAAATGGTTATGGCGTTGTAATAGAGATAGTAGAAAGCGAAATAAGTAAGGTGTTTGTTTTGCTGAAATAGGTACCAATTTATTTGAATAGATAAAGCTTGGATTTATCAATGACTAGCTGCCCAGTGCCCACCTCGGCTTTGTCCGTGTATGATTTGCTAAAGAAGACAGATTTTATAAATGTTGTGCCTATATACCTGCCACCTAATGTAGGTATGGGAGTTATAGTAATGATCCCTAATTTTACACTTGAATTTTGCAAATCTTATCGCCCATCTTAGTCATCATTTTGTATTTTAACTGTTTAACTCTAAATTGATATATTTGATAGTTTTGTTCGCGGCTTACATTAGTAAATTATTTATTACTTGTTTATGAATCGAGATATTTTGTTAGTTTCCGCCATTCTCTTCTATATTTTGATAATGGTTTTGTAAAAAAATATTTTGTAAATGCTCTAAGTTGCGTCAAAAACTTTGGAACTAAACTTGAAAAAATCTAACTGTGTCTCGGTAATAGAATTATAAATATTGATGTTATTATTTACCGAGCTCACAAACAAATATTTGAATCTTTGTTTCAAATGGTGATTTATAACAAAATTATTCAATATATACAGGGTTATTCCTAATCAATTAGCATCCTTTTAGGGGCTTATTATGTACATTAAAAGTAACAACTTTTATTCTGCGACTTTTGTCAAAACTCAAAAAAATCAGCTTTTCCATACATTTTGTCGCGGGTGAACGATATTTTTCTATGGAAAAACATTTTTTCGGAGTTTTGACAAAAGTCGCAGAACAAAAGTTGTTAGTTTTTATGTACAGAATAAGCCCCTAAAAGGATTTAAATCGATTAGGAATAACCCTGTATATATCTTTTAAATAATGTACGCTAGTAACCACAGTCGACTAAAGTAACCGTAGGATACGAAACAAGCCCCTGCCTGTAGTAAGAGCCTACTAAAAGGGGACCCCTGGGCTCGTGGGTGGACAGAGTTGGGGCTCTGGCCATCCACTCAAGCGGGCCCGAGGAGGACGGCAGCGTGTGTGGCAACGCTGCCGTAAAGGACGGTACAAGCCTGGTTTAAATACGAGGCGAGTAGTCGTGTAAAGTGCTGGGAGCACCGGTGTGTTCCCTTGGAGATCCCGGAGCTCCCAAGAAGGCACAAAGGCTGGCCACCGAGGGGGTTTTAGTGGGTACAATCCCACATAACCCTTCTGCACCCCAATGCAGTTAGGGCATCTTTAGAAGATTTCCCCCTCGTAAAAAAAAAAAAAAAAATTAAAAAAAAAAAATAAAAAAAAAAAAGGAAACGAAACAAACGAGTATTTATTTATATCATAGATACTCGTATGCAATGATTCATGTGATGGTCCGTGTTTGTTCAATCATCTAATCGAATCTGTTTTCACGGCTTTCCATGAGTTATGATTGACAGCATTGTCTGCAGATGTGGGTATAGTCATCTTAAATGCTTGCTATTTTCGATTCTATTGTTTTGCGTCAACTCGATAGAATTCTCAATGTGTGATGTGAGTTGATGTGATTTAAGAGGATTCTGAATCGACCAGTGTTTTCGCGTTTTCTGTAGAACATCGAGAATTTTCGCGGTATAGCTTTGATAAAATTTACGTCCGGAAGAAAACTTATTTTCCATTCGTGCGCGAGTCCATTTTACTCCTTAAATTGTAACAAAATGTTATTTTTGGTGTCAATCGCTTGAGTAAAAAATATTGCACGCTTGTAAGTATTTTTTTTTTTTTCAGAAAAGTTTTTTTTTCTGTAGGCCTGTTCAGCCAAAGTTTTGCTTAAAAATATGACTTTATAGAGGCTTAGGCTTAGGTCATTTAATTTTTTTTAAACTAAAACGTATCAACCTAGCGATTGTAGTGCTGACTACATGAAAAAAAAACACACTCAAATTGGATAATATTTAGAGGTAGGTAGATAACAGCTTATTGTATGAATAAGTTTGTGCCTCACAATTGCCTTAATACACTTGTAAGAATGTTTATATTTTGTCCTATAAGTTTCAGTACGAGTAGGTAGAAAAAAATATCATTGACGTAAAATATTAATACCAGTTATGCATTTTCTTCAGTTGCAAATAGCAACCTTGATTTCATCAAGTAAGCGTCAGATGAGCTGGTTGCAAGCCGCTTTAAAACTATTGGAAGTCCATAGGAGGATCTCAACCTGGTGGCTCGTAAAGTTGCTATAGGATAGGGATGAAATACAAAAATAACTCGACTTAACTAGACGATCCTGCTACGAGTATCTATACATATAATTATGTCTTCTGAATAATAATAATGATCTTGATACTTGTAATCGTCAGTAATTATTGTGCTTGCAGCCAAATAATGACGTATATCCAGAAGACTCGCGCACGGAGGGTTCCGTACTGTATGGGAGCCCCCCCTTAAATATTTATTATTTTAAATTTATTATTGAAGGGAATATAAAACTAAATATTCTGTGAAAATTTCAAGCATCTACCAGGTACCATTATTAATATAGAGCGAAAAACGTGTAAAAATTCAGGTTTGTTGTATGGGAGCCCCCCTTAAATATTTATTTTATTTTGTTTCTGTTGCCGCTATAACAACAAATACTTATATTTGTTGTTATAGCGGCAACCGAAATACATCATCTGTGAAAATTTCAGCTGCCTAGCTATCATAGTTCATGAGATACAGCCCGGTGACAGACAGACAGACATACAGACGGACAGACGGACATCGAAGTCTTAGTAATAGGGTCCTGTTTTTCCCTTTGGGTACGGAACCCTTAAAATGTCATTTTTTATGTAATTGGTTCGTTTAATCGAGAGTATTGTTTTAACAGTACTCTACATTAAACGAACGCAAAAGTAAAAAAATAACAATTGAAACGTAGGATAACATTTAAATAGAAATGAAAGATATATTATCATAAGATATTTATTAACAAAATTGTGCAAACTACAAGTGAAAGTATTAGTTCCTGCTTTATAATAAGTTAAAAACTTTCAATAAGTGGAAATATTCGTAGAAAAATGCTGAACTAATTATTCTATCAATGTTATCAACGCATATTTTAAATCCTACTAATATTATAAACGCGAAAGTTTGTATAAATGGATGTTTGTTTCTCTTTCACGCAAAAACCACTGAACGGATTGAGATGAAACTTTGCAACAGTAATGCTTATACATCAGATTAACACATAGGTTTTAATTTATAAAGATATTGTGTGAAACGAAGTTCGCCGGGTCAGCTGGTACATAATACGTCAAAAATAAATGCGTGCCCATTAATCAATGCGCGGTCTCTAGATGCCCGAATACCATTACCAAGACATTGTATATAAGATATTATGGATGCCATCCATTGATTAGTATTTAGTTAACTTTCGGAAGCGCGAGAGAATGTTTCTTAAAAACTAGAAATAAAACTAAGTTGTTGCCGATGCGAAGGCACTATAATTAATGAATAAAATACACTGATACATCTTACAAGATAACTTAGGCATCTAGGTGGTCTTATTCGCAGACGCATAGTCAGCTCTACTGATAAGACCAGTGCTCGGTTTGTTTCTGCGAACCGGCCGCTTATCTCTAGTATTAAGTTACGTGGGAACATACATCGAATTACATAGCTTAGAGTACTAGAGGTGGTGCTGTTCGATGAGAGAACATAACGTCTCCCTCCCTAAGCGAAAAATTATCGGAGCACTCGATTTTAGAGGGATTCCGATAATTTTGAATGAAAGGATTAATTTTGGTGTACGAAACATAAAAAATAATCAAAACTATACTTAATACTACTAAACCTAATGCTATGAGACTAATTGTAGAGTTTTTTCTCTGTTTTCACCGAAAACTTCACTGTTCTTCAAAGCAAAGGCCATGTATTTAAGTTCGTCCAGTGCAATCTCTCGCATGTTGAGTGCATGTGCACTGGATAGGTTCTCGGTTGCGCGTAATTTCGGAAGGTTGATGATGGGTAGTGGGTTCCTGGGTCCACTTCGGTGTGGTGACTGTGGTGCCGGATGGTCGTCCCGTTGACAGTGACATCTCAGAGTCTGTTCAGCGTCACGACGTGCGTTCCGCATATCTGCTGCTACGAAGCCTCTTCGCTGCAGGTCTCTGTGAGGGTTGTTTCCGATCCAGTGAATAAGTATCCAGTTGTTTTTATCTATTTTCTGCAGCTTCACGTCCTCGAAGTGAATGGGGTGCTGCTTGCAGATGCCAGTAACGTCCTCGTATCACATTAGTTTTTCCTCGCAGGAGGGCCCGCTGTATGAGGCGCGGTTGTCATCGACTCCAGCAGCGAGTGAGCGGCACGGCTGTGCGATCGGCTGATACTTCAGCCCTTTCGCCAATAGGAATGGGTACTTAGGAAATATGGCAACGGTTAGGTTTTCAGGTTTGAGGAGGATGGGTAAAGTGTACAATTTAAAATAGTTATACGTAACATTATCGGTCAGAGGGATTTCCAATATAAAGGTCCTTTTTGATAAAAGATTTAACATCAATAGTTTCCTCAATCTTAATTAAATTGAATTCATTGGGTACATATACCAGGTTTCTAGATTCTTAGAGCTAGAGCGGTTTCGATTTAACTTAATCTAATGAATATAGTCCTAAAACTACTTATGAATAAACTATATTGTTGTAATTATTTTCTCGGATTAAAGTCTGTTTAAGAGTTCCGTTAAGCATGCAAAAGTTGCAATAACATTACTGAAAGTAACGCTAACGAGCCTGTAACTTACAAAGATATGGTTGCAACGTTCATGCAAACTTACAGCGAGCTTGAAACGAAGCCCTAACTGCCACGCTGTAGATAAACTTGCCCAGAGCTAATCTCCTAAACTTTTTAAAACTTTAAAACGTGAAGTTGCAGTAACATTTATTCTCATTACTCATGAAATATATTTGAAAGTTGCAAAGTTTACTTTCCGCAAGAATAACGTTTAACATTTCCACAACTTTAAATATGAAAGGTAATAGTAACTTGTCTCATGTCTTGTTAAAAGGTTACAAAATTTTACAAATGAAACTTACTCATGGCTTGCATTTATTTAGTTTTGCATTGCTAGCATTTATTTAGTTGTCGCAAAGTTACATTTCTAGGTTTTCAGTTTCTAAAAAATCATTTTTATTTCTAAATTTTGTTGAGGCTACAGTTCTAAGTACACGTCCTAGAGGCGGGTGTGTGTGAGACTTTTCCGCTATCCGCTGTTAGGAATGTTATAATCAAATTTTAAAATGGGAATACCAATTTCTGCAAACACAACGCCACGGCGATGCAGAATTTCAATGTGCGATGCTAGTCATGCATCTAGTTTTTCAATGTTAAGTAAGAAACTCTACAGTAACATTTGATAACTTTCGAAAATTAAGTTCCAGCAACATTACTTACATAGGTTAGGTAAATAAAAAGAACAATTCGTAATGTTGTAGGAAAGTTGATAAAAAAATATAACAATAGACCTATTGTTGCAATGTTATACTATAACATTTCAGAAACTTTCACTTGTAAAGTACAGGCAATGCCAGACAGTGAAGTTAGTAAAATTAAATTGCAGCAACGTTTTATTTTGTAACGTCCCAATCACATTTTTGCAACAATGTTAATTACTTACATTTAGGTATGTTTGAGGCTATATCCCTGCAAAGTTGAAACGTAAACTTTCAAGCGAAATATAACAGTAACATAAGAAAATAATATTTATAAGTTTCAACATAACAATAAGATCTATGTAAGTGACATGTTCCTGCAAGATGATGTTTGAAATTCACAAATGTGCCATGTACAAACTTACTACAACTTATTGCAAGTTTCATGCTTAGTGGGGTACTTGTATTCGAAGTCGTTTGAATGGTCATATTTGTATAGTCCGTACATGTCGTTTTTGTGAGTATAAGGGTAAGTATCATCAGGGTACAAATTTTGTTCATCGTCGTCACCGGTTATCTCGTTAAGCTTAAATCCAATAGAACGGGCGGTCCTTATGGATACGTCGCCGGATTGCAAGTGTAGCTTGTTAACTTGTTGAGGTGGTTCATAGGGTGGCTTGTACCCAAATTTAGGTGGCTTGTACCCGAATTGGGGTGGTTTGTACCCAAATTGGGGTGGCCTATAACCTAGCTGAGGGGACGTCCCTAATCGGGGTCTGAACCCTTGCTGCGGTCTTGATTGTGGGCCTAATTTACCAAACTGAGGTGCGGAGCCTAGCTGCGGGCGGTAGTCAAATTGAAGCTGTGCGAACCTTGGAACCGGTGGTCTATTTAAGTTTTGGTTCCCAGGTATACTGAACTGGAATTGAGGCGCGGGAATCGCGGGCCTCATGGTATTCTGGCTACAAGGCATTGAAAACTGAGATCTTAGTAAATTTGACTTCATCCCTGTTCCTTGTTCCTTGAAGTTTACTTCTTCCAGCACAACTTTTAGAGCATCCTTTTTTGGGATTTCCGTTTGTGCAAGAGTAGCAGCTCTATGTTCTTGCGCCATTTCTAATTAATTTTATTTTAATATAACTAAAACAAAATAATTCAAACCTAATTTAGAGTCTCGGTAGAGTTTACACCGACACTATTACTTAATATTAAATATTATATCCTTAATTAGCAAAATTTTATCGATTTGAGACAAAATTATCTAATACTATCACTATTATTAAATACCTATCCTTAACTAACACAATTTAATCGATTTGAGACTAAATGTTCCTATACTATTACTTACTTTTATTAAATATCCTTAACTAAAACAGTTCAATCGATTTGAGATTAAATGTTCCTATACTATTACTTACTTTTATTAAATGTCCTTAATTAAAACAATTCAATCGATTTGAGATTAAATGTTCTGATACTATTACTATTATTACCTAAATACCCTTAATTAACACAATTCAATCGATTTGAGATTAAATGTTCCTATACTATTACTTACTTTTATTAAATGTCCTTAATTAAAACAATTCAATCGATTTGAGACCAAATTTTCCGATACTACTACTATTCTTAAATAATATATCTTAATTAACACAATTCAATCGATTTGAGACCAAATTGTCAATTAACACAAGCAAATCTGACCGATGACCAAGGTCAAAATTTACAATATTCGAGGAAAATGGGGGTGGAAGGTTAAGGAAGGCGAAAAAGGCTTACTCACCAACCGACCTGCATCTTCTGCGCCCGTAGATAACTTATTTGTTTGGTTCGTGTGGATAGCCGGAACGGATACAACTGAATTCAGTATTAACACCGTTTACTTAATACTGCACAACGCGGGGGAAATTCGTCGAATTTAAGAGCGAACTTTTCGCGCTCGCAGCAGCCGACTATCCTACCGGCTGCGCCAGTTAACTTTCGGAAGCGCGAGAGAATGTTTCTTAAAAACTAGAAATAAAACTAAGTTGTTGCCGATGCGAAGGCACTATAATTAATGAATAAAATACACTGATACATCTTACAAGATAACTTAGGCATCTAGGTGGTCTTATTCGCAGACGCATAGTCAGCTCTACTGATAAGACCAGTGCTCGGTTTGTTTCTGCGAACCGGCCGCTTATCTCTAGTATTAAGTTACGTGGGAACATACATCGAATTACATAGCTTAGAGTACTAGAGGTGGTGCTGTTCGATGAGAGAACATAACGATTTACAATCGTTATTTTGTCAACAGTCACCTGATAAGGCATTGTCGCGTGACATATTTGAATCCTCGCCAGAAAAACTGTCTCATAATTGTCGACGATTGATATACGTCAACCGATACTACTACATTGTGTGCAGTTTGTAAGGTGTGCCATGATTTTGTTGTAGTTAATGATGAAGTAATAAAATTTGGGATGTGAGTGGTCAGTCTAGTGTCAATGCTAAATCTGTAATAAAATTTAAGCTGAAATAAGTTTCTAAGTTTAAACCTCATAAATCGCGCAACGTCTCAAGAATATACTAAAAAATAGAGATTTAAAAGGAAATACCTAACCGTATCTATACTTTACAATCTGGACTGCCTCGGTGGCTCAGTGGTTATAGACACTGACTCCTGGATCAAAGAGGCATGGGTTCTATTCCCACCCAGGGCAAGCATTTGTGTTGAACATAAGTGTTTGTTCTGTATCTGGGTGTTATTAGTTGTTATCTATATAAGTATGTTTTTAAATATTATGTAGTATATCAGTCTCTGGCACCCATATCACAAGCTGTGCTTAGTTTAGAGTCAGAGACCGTGTGTAAGTGGTCCCCTCATATTTATTTAATCATAATTGCATATAAGAGAGTACAGAGAGATGATGCGTATATAGTCAACTTTATTCAAGTTCAAAATAAAAAGCGACACTGAACTTGAAGCAAATATAGACTTATATATGACTTATTATGCGCTTTACTTATGTATTATGAAACTCATATTTCGGTCAACAGGTAATTGCTCATTCATAAACAGTGGTTAATAAAATTTTATTTGTGTTTGTTCAAAATGCGGGTGTACTGCTGATTTTATGGTCCATTAACATTTTAAAATATTTAGTAATACAAACACACTATTAAAAGCATTTTGCTATTTTAACATGACATTAAATAAACACTGGACTATAGTACCCGTCAAAAAACTTCACTAGCCATTTCCTACACGTGTCAATTTTAAAATTTCACGCTTATCAATTTGTAGTCTACACCCTGTTAAAGTTTGTTTTTAAGAGCAGTTTACGCGGAAATAGTTGCCAGCCAAACGAAGCGACAATGTCAACTATTTCGGCGACACAGCGGTTTCGCTGCCAAGAGGTTCCACTACTCCAGCAACGCCCTCTTCAGGGCTTTCCTGAATTATTTATAGAAAATTCCACTGACGCATCTCTCTGACCGGTCCAACTTGCCACATGTCCATGATAAATTTTGCAATTTCATCGGAGTTAATGAAACTGAAGAGTTCGTTAATACGAGAAACGCAGAGATAACTATAAAGATGATTCATGCGTACAACAATGAAGGGATCATAAACTCTTTCTTCAATGAGCGCGTAACGCGTAGTGTTAATTTAAGCGCAACGATCAAAGTCAAATTAGTAGATGGCGTAATACTGAAGTTGTTTTTGACAGTGGTGAAAACAAAAATAGCGTGGACAACGGACCGATCACGAACTTTTGTTATAAATACGCCGTACAACCGGCATTTTTCACTGGCGCGACCCGCGTGACTTGACCGACGTGTGTTGTGACCAAGTTCCTCTCGACCTTGCATACTAAAACCAAGATCGGAGGAATGATGTCTCGAACATTGTATTTGCTTTTGTTCTCTTCTAATTTTAGTGACCGAGCCAAATTATTAACAGCTAATGTCATGGATACAAAATAGTAAGCCACTAAGATATAAAACAAATAGCAGCAACTTCTAATTTCTTCGTTCAATGTTATTGGCTATTTAAATGATACGCATATTCATCAAAATTTATTTGTCATTAGACCTAATAGAAAAAGCTTGATCATTATATAAACCTGTATAATATAAAATACATCTGTCATCTAATTTAATGATGAATAAGTCGCTCAAATAATATAATTCATCATTCTAATGACATAATATTTCATGGTTCTGCCTGCTCAGTAGTTTCCAGCGGTGACTTTGACCCGAACATCGTCCCATTTTTATCCGTTGTGCAAACCGCAATAATAATATACCGTAATGTAAGAGTATCATGCTTGAAGCCAAGATTCGGAGTTAGTGGGCCAACTATGTCATTAGGTTAACGGAGAACGTATTTGCATGAGATGTTAGTGGCTATGCACAACTTGGCTCCAACGTTACAACCCGCATTGGGTATACAGGCCAATGCATTACTTAGGTATTTTGTGACCGACTGTAGGTAATGCTTTGTGCAAACAGAAGATGTTTCGCTGCATTTGTTTTGGTTCAGCTTTAGGTGATAAATGGTTATAGCCAGAGCCAGATTTGCGTGATTGACTGAATGTTTATGCAGTCAGTGTTTGTTTTGTTTCACGTTCGTAATATGGTTATTGGTTATACAATTGTTTTATTGCAATTTACTAACTCCATTAAAAATGTTTAATTTTGTAATTTTATTGGTACTAAATAGTTTCGAACTTTACAACGTTAAATTACAACTACTTTTTTACAGTTTCAGCATAGTTCTGTTAATGATAAGTTGACAGTGGTTCGTTAATAGGCTTAGAGCTGATTAGGTTCCTGAGTATTGAAAGGTTTCAGTGCACTGACCACATACCACTCGTACAACTTATCCTACGATAATATCGCATAGATATATTTTTCTGTACTCTACGATATTACTGTTTAATGAATTGACAACGCAGAAAATAACTCAAATATTTTTATGTGATTTTGAAAAAGACAGCTAAAAAAGTTTGTGGATTTAACCATACTTTATTTTCTTTTACAGGGTCCTGAAATGGTACGCGTGTCCAAATTCTACAAAGAAGCAAAAAGCGGTCGGTTTTTACGTTTCCTACATGAAGACACACGCACACTATTCGAAACATTCAGACGAGGCGTTAAAGAATCAAGTAAGTTACTCTACAGCGCTTCAGATGCATTTCGCGATTCACGCAAGATATTCTCGATGGTTTATTGTACAAAGCTGTTACGACTTCACGTAGTCTTGCTACCTCTGTTATTTACATACATTTATTACCCGCAGCAGTCGTTACAAATAGTTCACACACAATTGCGAACTGAGGAGTGCCTCAAGGCACAACTATAGGCGCACCCCATTTCCCTCTACATTTCCGCTCGTTAACGATAAATACGATAATGCCCGTGTATTACAAAATATTGTTAACATTATACAGAAACTGGTTTGCGGGATACAGTTAAGCGTAATTTGTGCCACTAACGTAGTCGGGACACTTATTTTTATTCTTTTGTCTTTGCGGTGACAAGGTTTGCATGCTCGGATAGGAATAAAATAACAAATTCAGTTGAAATACTTGTGGAATATTCCGCAATTTAAACACTGACTGATTCAGCCTGCTTGCTTGCTTTGTGGAGATTGAAGATAATTGTGATAAATGGGTATGATAAAGGTTTCAATATTAAATGACGGTGTCTTCAATTCACAGATAATGGGAACTGTCTCGGATGGCGTGAGGGACCAAACAAACCCTACGTGTGGCAGACATATAATGAAACCCTTCTGAGAGCCAAGAACTTTGGATCGGGCCTTATATGTCAAGGACTCAGTCCCGGTCAAAACACATTTGTGGGTAAGTTCATGCATAAATTATAAAGAAAACATAGTATGTACATAGATCAAGCGAACGAAGTGTGAGAGATCTTCGTGATTTTGCTTTCGTCTGTCCAGATGTTGGTTTTCGTCTACAGGTCGCATTTTTCAACTAATCTCGACGAAATTTGTTGCACAAGTTCTTAAATATTTTTTTTCGTCAGTGATTTTTGATTGGTGGGGTATTTCCTTCAAAAAGAGAGGAAAATTGCTGTGGCGCTATCTATTATTTACTATTGTTTATCAGCCGACTTCGATAATATTTGGAAAATTATGAAGATTCAATTAAAAGGATGTGTCGCAAGAACTACTGCTCGAAGAACTACTAGTAAATATATAGGTATGAACTGATTCTGCATAAAACTAAATTTATTTACTTTGTTCATTTCAGGCATATATGCACAGAATTGTCCAGAATGGATATTGACAGAACAGGCTGCATACTGCTATTCAATGGTCATTGTACCATTGTACGATACGTTAGGAGCGAACGCATGTGCCTTCATTGTTAATCAAAGTATGTATTTTATGTTTATTCATTATTCCACGTCCGTTTTGTCCACAATTTTGCATAATCTTTGACCATAAAATTGTCTAGTGTATTTTATCTTCTCTCATACATAGTTTGAATAAATTTGCTACTTTAAATTCACTGAATTTGCTGTAGTTGCATTAACACTACTTATTTATTCGAACTTTGGCATTGCAAAGTTACTTATAAGTCGAATCAAACTTGTTGACGTCTGTGAACACAAGGCGAGTGGTTACTAGAGATTGCAACCCGGTATGTTTGTCAACCCGGCCGGGCCCGGTTACATTCGTCGCCAACCTTCATAGATCTAGCTAACTTCATAGACCCCAAGATGTTTGGTTTTGCCTATAAAGATGGATCAAATTCTTGTGATTTCAATCAAATTAAACTCTAACAATAATGTTTTATTTCAGCTGAAATGACAGTAGTTATATGTGAAGATGACAAGAAAGCAAATCTTCTGCTTGATCAGTCACCGAGATGCTTAAGAAAGCTGATCACAATCAAGGAAGTGTCACCTTCAACGCATCAAAGAGCAAAAAGTCGAGGAGTCGAAATATTGAAATTCACTGATGTGGAGATTATGGGTGCCCACAAAGACCATCCATGTGTAGTGAGTATCCTTTCCGGCATTTTGAACTTTACCATTATTGAATTTAAATTTATTTCATACCTTAACGTTTTCTTATTCAACAGTATTTTTATTTGAGTCACTTTCAATCGCAAACCACATTTTAAGCCCGTAGCGTAGGCTTTGCAACAACACTTCCTATTTAAAATTGCTGTTACCTACAGTGTAGATCAATCAGTTATTTTGTTATCTCTTTTATGTTGTACCCTATAATTTAAAGTAAATTACTGGTAAGCTTCTGAATAATTAATTCATATAAATGATACTCGTATCCATATTATTTATTTTATGAATTAAGTGCTTTAGCACTTAATTATAAGTATACTAGATTTTGCTCGCGGCTTCGCCCGCATGATATTTCGGGGCCCTACCTTACCACCCTTAATAAAGGAGGTTGAAAATTAAAAAAACAAAAAAAATCGATTTGACATTTCTTGGAGCGCACGCTAGAATAGCTCACAGATGGCAGAATTTTTCCTGCTTACTTAACACTTATTGTTATAATTTGGAAAATTTACGCAGTATCTTTAAAATTTATAGCCTATGTGTTATTCTGATATATAAGCTATATAATTCCAAAGTTTCATCTCAACCCGTTCGGTAGTTTTTGCGTGAAAGAGTAACAAACATCCATCCATCCATCCATCCATCCTTACAAATTTTCACGTTTATAATATTAGTAGGATAAGTAGGATAGCGCGTTTCCCTCGCTATATTTACTTTATGATGTGAAGTAAAGATTGCTTTATCTCTTTATATATCGATGTGTACCAGTTTTCTTATTGCGATTTTACTTTATTATGAAGATCTTATTATTTATGATATACATATAAACCAGTATTAGCATTGGATGTTGAACAAATATTGAAACGAAATATTTTATTAACATATTTGTGCACCCAGAAATCATACAGTGTTTTACCATACACGAAAGTATCAATTAATTACAAGGATGCATATTTTTTTCGATTTATGTGGCAAATGTTAATAAGCTATCTACTTTTGCACTATAGATAGATAAGCTCTTTAGTTACAACAACAGTTGACTTAAAGCTTATTCACACACAAATGACACAATTATGGCTATAAAATGGCGAATAGTATAGATATCGATATAGTATATCTACATCGATTTATAGATGTAGTAAGTATATTATCTTCTTATAAATAAAAAATAATCGTGGTTGTTAGTCTCGCTAAAACTCGAGATTGGCTGAACCGATTCGACTAATATTTATCTTGAAATATTTGTGAGAGTTAAGAAACGGTGAGAACATTTATAAAAGTCTCGAGAAAACTGCTAGAAACGTGAATTTACAAAATGTTCCTGCTTGTAAAAGTTGTCATTGACTGTTTACAGATGGTGAGATGAAATTCACCGGGTCAGCTACTCATATGTCAGGGTTATTTCTAATCAATTAGCATCCTTTTAGGCTTATTCTGTACATCAAAACTAGCAACTTTGTTCTACGACTTTTTTCAAAACAATTTATTATTTTCTTTATAGTCAGATACTAAGAAAATATTTTTACCTCTTTACAGCCACCTAGACCAGAAAGCGTTTGCACGATCTGCTACACTTCAGGAACCACCGGCATGCCCAAAGGAGTGATGCTAACGCACGAAAACGTTGTAGCTTCGATGTGCAGCGTCATCATGCAGCTTGGAGAGCACAGGCCGATGAAACATGACGTTATGATTTCTTTCCTGCCGCTCGCGCATATGCTGGAGCGGTGTTGTGAGGTTTGTAGTCATACTGGTGCTACTCGTATATGTATATTGTGTTTGACGCTTTGTACTGGAATGGTTTATCTCTGGACCAACGCACTACGATTCGCATTCACTACATTCTACAACGTATCAACTTTATGTAGGCGCGGGCGTGAGGTGGTTTCAACAAACGGTCAAGTTACGACTTAAGCCTAAGGTTATAAAGTCGAAATGTTATCGAGTAAGGTTAAGGTAACGGTTAAGGGTGACGAGTTTTATTTAACAAGGTTTTCTACTCTTCCATTATTGTACTCCATATTTTGAAAAAAAAAATTGTCACGAGGCTTTCCACGGATAGGGTTATGGTTAGCAGTGGACTATTAAAAGGCCGGTATAGTAATAGTTCTCATGAGAATTTGCGAAATGATAGGAATTTTTCTAAATTTTGTCGCGCATTACATGCAACAGTAACATGCATACTTATTTGCTTTTACTGTTAAATACTATAGAAGAATATGGACAGCGTTTAATCAGTGTTTGTCTAGTAATTTTATTTTCCCTTGTAATGTTGTTTGATCACAGCATTTGAAAGTAAACGTTCACCGCTTTTTATGAAACATAGTCCTAGTGTTTCAAACTGATTTTTTTTGCATCCCACAAAAGCTTGACGGTAAATTTATACGGTACTGAGTTGCGGTCATGTTGTGATGTATTTTTAAACTGGTCATCAATCATTAAGACAAGCGTGGCAAATCGCAGATATCGTCGCATTTCATTAGTAGCGGTCAACCACAAAACTGCTGGTCGTAAAACCGACCAAGGATGAGCGGTCGATTGTGTTTACGTTGAAATGGACACGTTCAGTCGTTCATTTATTTTATTAGGTCATTTCTGGCTCGAAGCCATTATTATTGTCCCGTTTCCTTCGACGCTTATGCAGTGTAAACTAAAAACCCCTATGCGCAGTGATTAATTTATTATTCATCACCAGAAGTAACACCAGGTCACGTGAAAAGTCGTGTGAAAATCTGTATATTTTGCGATAGCTTTAAGGTTAGCACGGTAATTATTATAACGTCACGCTGTGAGAGGATTTTCCAGTTTCATTATTGTAACCTTACAACGATGATAGAGTTCAGCAAAAGTAAAGCACTATAATTAAAATGATGGATAAGCGCCTTCAAGGGCATGATTACGTAACTTATTAAAAGACAAATTATTTTTTAGTGCCTTTCTATTGCTGAGGATTGGCAGTTACTCATAGTTTGGTGCATTTTTTGTCTAGGACAAGTCTAAACAGTAGCTCCACAGTTTTAATGCTTGTCCTTTTCCGGATGTTCCGCAACCAGGTTCATGACATCGACCGCCTTCCACTCGTACGCTTGGCCAGTATGGCTAAATTTCTTTATAATATTTCCAGAATGCTCTCTACATGGTAGGCGGCGCGGTAGGTTTCTACAGCGGCGACATCAGGCGGCTGGCGGATGACCTCACCGCGCTGAAGCCAACAATGATGCCCGCGGTGCCGAGGCTGCTGAACAGGCTGTACGACAAGGCGCAGGCGGAGATATCCAGCTCGAAGATCAAGAAGTTGCTGTTCAATATGGCGCTGTCCGCGAAAGAATCAGAGTTGAAGAGGTAAACTTTACAAACATAATTTATGCAGTAATAAATAACAGTTACAGATACAGAACCAAAGGCATAAATTAACAGAAATTACAGGACTATTCCTGATGGGTTACAAATAGGTAAAGAGCTAGGACTATACCCAGGTTGGGTAAAGTCCTCCTTTCTGCTAATTTTGGTGGAAGGCTTTCTTGCTTGCTTATGTTTTATGTTCCAAAAACTCTATTTATAAAAGTTTTTAATTATAATCTCTGAAACCATTGCACATATTGGGAAAATCATTTCACTATTTGAAATGCACATTAACCCCGAAAATTATAATTATATTATTAAGTTATTACATGTAATCATGTCATTAATATAAGTGGTCAAGCTTAACAAAGTTCAAGATGTGAATACTGACAAGAGTAGGAAACACATCGAAAACGCTTTCGGTATTGCGGTTGTCATTAAGAGGTGGCCGACCTTTTTCTATCAGCTGGCTTGGTCGCCGCTTTATCACATTAACAAGTATTATATTTAAAAAAAAAAAACTTTTTTTTAAAACTTGCTTTTACTGGACAAGTAGTCGCCAACACGAATAAAACGAGCCGAAACTCGATAGGGTTGCGTCGTTTCATTACAGAGTTCCTATGAATATCTTCCAGCTCCATCATCAGACCCTGGTTACAATTAAAAGACAAACTACTCGCCAAGACCATTCAAATGAACACAAACTCGATGTTGTGTCGTTTCATTGCTAAGTTCCTTTGGCCACCTTCCAGCGCCATCATCAGATCAGCACCATGTCATCATAATATTGCATTGTCACGCAATTTACATACATTGCATACATGTGTATGCAAAATTCAGCTCAATTGATAACCTGGAAGTGGATCAAATTTAACTTGCAAGATTTACTTACAGACAACGGGACAGGTGAAACTAAATAAAAGCTTGTAAAATCTGCATGATTGTCGATTGTCTGTTCCAGGGGCATCGTCCGCAGCGACTCGATCTGGGACAAGCTGGTGTTCCGCAAGGTGCGCGAGGGCATGGGCGGCCGCCTGCGCATCATGGTGGTCGGCTCCGCGCCGCTCGCCGGGAATGTCCTCACTTTCGCACGATGCGCTCTTGGATGCCTGGTGAGCTACTTTCTGTTGTTCTCCCCATCTATATATCTATCTTTATCTTAATTTTGTATAAAAATTAATCATTGTTCCTAGTCTCACTAAAACTCGAGAACGGCTGGACTGAAATGACAATTTTTTTTGCCCTTTGATTTTTTATTCGTACAAGTTTGGAAAAACTTGAACCGGTAAGAAAACAAAAAAGTAGCGAGAAAATAAGGAAAATATCATGTTAGGTTACCGTCGAGAAATCAAAACCGATTGAATTATTGTAATAGATGAAGGTAATATAAAATTCACTGGGTACACAGCCCGTTCAATTCACAGCTAGTTCACGAAGTTAATCGTGTCAAGGGTTAAAAATTACGTAAGATTTCTACTAAATCTGGTGAGTAAGAGAATATAAGTAGTAGCAGAAATTACTTAGGATTTCAGTTTTGATAGAATTGTGAGCAGATGCTCTATTGTTGGTAATCACTCTCTTTACTGATTTTGAGTTCAATTAACTCTAAATCAGTAAAGAGATTTTCCAAGTAGACCTTTGCAGGTCTATTAGCCCTAAAGTAGTAATATCCCCAGTACACCAACGAAATTCCTGTTGTCTCTTCTTCTTTCTAAACTTATCTAATCTGTTAATTATATTATATCTCTTAGGAAGTATAGAATTGTTACAATTAATGTGTATTTTATCCACGAAAATACTAATTGAACTGAAAACAATGACACTCTTGCTGTCATGTCGAGCAACAGAAATAATTTGGCAAATCAACTAAAGTAATTTATCAAAAGCAACTAGTATGCTAAGTGATCTAAATAAAATTAAAACGAGATCGCAATACAAGCTTTTCCGACGTCGAATGCCAGAAAATTACATCATTCGCTCCAATATCACAGAAATTTCAAGATGTAAACACACCAATTAGTTACGCTTAGTAACTCATCATGCAGAAACCCTTTAAATTTATTGCTTCTATCTACTCAACGCATGCCTATTAAATCGTATCCAGCACATGGAAAACCGCCAAACGCTTCGTTTGATATTTTAGGATCGTCTCTAGTAAAATGTTGAGTATGTACATTTTATATCATAATCGCATATTGCTGGAGGTCGTTTGTTTATCCTAAATTTAGTTTTATATCTGTAATAACTATGTGGTTTACGAATATAAGTATAATGTCTTCTTAAAAACGTCTAGCGTTATCCTTGTTTCTATCCGTAATAATCAGTATTTTTCTTTTATTTTAATGTTACTTACCTCTTTCGCGATATACTTTTATCATAATTCTTGCACATCTATAAGCTCAAGTTTTAGTCATTTGGCGTAATAGGCTATAGAAATTCTGCCTTATTTATTTTCTATTTCTTTGATATACTAAACACAAAATGTTATCGCGGTGTCTATTTCCTACAGTTATCTTACAACAAATTTTTAATTCAATGTCATTGCTCCTAATACCTACGCTATCTAAATCCAATAGTTTATCTCAACGTAATCACATGTATCGTTTGCCAAATCTGTCGCGACTGAATAACTTTGCATACATAAATATTCTATTGTTATTCCAAGTTGTTTGGGCTTGGGTCAAAACCAGTTGAATTATGCAGATGATGTTCATTGAGATGTGATTAGACGAAAACCGGTTCAGAGTACAATTTAGGTCAGAAATTTTGCTGTTCTCCTTGCTGTTTATTATATTTCTATTGACTTCCCTCATAGTCAATATATTAAAGCTTAGTAAGGAAATGATATTTGACTCTATTGCTGTAGCCATTGCAGTTGCACCTTCTTGATTCTTGGCTTCATTGGTTCAGTCACCTCTGTGATAGGTACAGACCAAATAAAAACAGCTACGTAACTCACGAAGTCATGACTAATCCATTGTTGTGGTACACATCACTGGGTTAACGGTGACATCTCTTAATTTGGTAACATCATCACCACACCCACAGCAGTGTCAAAGACCTGATTCGAATTTTAATGTATCTTATTTAGAGACAAGATTCAGTTTATCTTCTGACGATTAAAAATAATTAAATTTTATTTAGTTATATCTTCGTACATACATTTTCTAATATTTTTATGATCAATATTTCGTTTGTGAATATATTTTTAGATAATTATTTTTCAATTGGGTTGAGACACTTTGAAGGAGTCATCTATTCTTTCGCGAAGCCGTAAAAGAGAGTGCAAACATAAGGTACTGCGTTCTTGTAGTGCAAAGTTTTTTTTTCCGAGATAACTTCAGGGCAAAAGAGGCTTAGCATATTATACAGAGTATTAGCTGCTAGTAGCTCAGACCAAAAAAAAAAAAGCAAGACAGAACGTCGTGAACAGACAAGTGAGGCCAGTTTTTTATACATGTGGTGAGTACGTCGGTGTTGCGCCGCCATAGTTTGACTGACGAGCCAAGGCGTAGTTTCTTTGTACGTGTTTTTGTGTCTGTACACGGTGAGGTGTAGTTTTGCCGGCCTCACTTGTTTGTTTCTCAACATTCTGTCTTGATTTTTTAATAGGTCTGAGGCTAGTAGTAGCACTATTTTTTAAATTTTTTTTCGTTTTCTGTGGTAAGTTTTTCTTGGAAACATTGTAGAATTTATATTCCTTCCCTATTATTACCTTAAGTACTACCACACAGGGTTCTTTTTAGACTATATGGTCAAACACATCAGGTAAACATTGTTTTTAAAAATACTAGGAATTGTTAATGCTGCTATAATAAATAAGTTCACATTTCTGATTCGTACCGCCAGGGAATGGAACAGTCTTCCTGCTTTCCTAAGAGATATAATCTAAAGCTTTTCAAGGTCAGAGTGAATAGGTATCTTCTAGGTCTGCGTGCTTCATCTTCGACCACAATGTCGCTTACCATCAGGCAAAAAAGTGTGATTGATACGAGACCATAGAACTCATGTAAAATAGATAAATAGTGTATTCACCAGTTAATCCCCTGGAAGGTGCCTGGAAGTGGTAACAAATTATGGATTGACAATAACAATAAAATTTAAGTGAACAAAATGGTTATACTTGGGGTGCAGGTTAACTGTATACAGTAATAGGAGAAATAAGAAAATGATGTAAAATAGTGTTTTTGATATTTTGTTTTCAGATCGTAGAAGGATACGGGCAGACGGAGTGCACCGCGCCGGTGACTCTCACCGTTCAGGGCGACCACGTCCCTGAACACGTCGGGCCTCCCGTCGCTTGTTGCAAAGTGAAGGTGAGTCGGAAATTACACATTGACAGCTTTTGTGCCCTTTCATCCATCCCATCTATCGGCCATAAGCAGTGGATTTACATATTTGCCGCCAGTAGGCTGTTGAATTTTGCTATTCCAGACTTTGTTTGATACTAAGCTGTATAAAACCAATCATATATGTTGTTTTTGCTCTGTAGACTTTATAATGTTTAGGTAGACAAATTAATCTTGTATTTTTGTCAATTATAAAAATAATGGTCCGAAATTTGCCGCCCCCTAAAATCTGCCGCCCTAGGCTTCAGCCTACTCAGCCTGCTGGTGAATCATGTCTCTGGTCATCAGTCCTCCGCGCTATGTACCCTTTTTAAGCAGGGAAATCCTTAATGGATATCACGCTGCCTCCCCCGGGGCGCCTGAAATCCCACCGACTGGTAGGTGTAACCACTAAAAACCTTGGAGCCCAGGGCATTCATTCGCAGCAATAAGGGCAACCTTTTTGCCGCCCCCTAAAATCTGCCGCCCTAGGCTTCAGCCTACTCAGCCTGCTGGTGAATCATGTCTCTGGTCATCAGTCCTCCGCGCAATGTACCCTTTTTAAGCAGGGAAATCCTTAATGGATACCACGCTGCCTCCCCCGGGGCGCCTGAAATCCCACCGACTGGTAGGTGTAACCACTAAAAACCTTGGAGCCCAGGGCATTCATTCGCAGCAATAAGGGCAACCTTGGAACTGTTACCAGATCCCCACCGAATTAAAGCAGGAAAAGTCCCAAAAATGAAAAATAACCCTTGAGTGTCCCGTTTCTGCGTATCATAGTCAGTATTGCGGGGACGCTTGCGCACACTTCTGCGACCAGAGGGCCGAGTGGGAGATTTTAACAATGTTCGAAACCTGCTCGATCACGTTAACGTTTGATATGATTTCTATGGAAATGCCACAGCAACATCTTGTGTCGCGTACGGAAAACTGAATAAGTCAGTGTGAGTTTTATTTACGGTAATATAACGAGCGCCAAACCGATCGAACACAAGCGCGGCAACGTCTGTGATTAGCTTAGTCAAGTGTGTGTGTCAATGTGTTCGCGTGTGTGCTCGGCGCGCTCGGTCACCCCGACGTTTACGTCGCGTTTACTTTTAAGTAACTCGATTCGATTTGCAAAACTCCCACTCGGCAATCCAGAACACTTCCAAGACGAAATTTTGCACCCTGTCTTTCTTCATTTTCTTCTTTCAAGCTTTCTTCGTAAACCAGTGGCTTGTGGTTTTGATGATTGGTAGATGGTAGATGCTTAATTTACACATATTCTCTCCATGGTAAATCGAGGCCATGGTTGGTGTCACATTCACTTTTTTCTAAATCTAAGCGATAAACTTATAGCCAACAATTTTCTTTTAATCGAGTGTTCAATAGTTTATTTACGATGTAATCATGATTTGCTTCTGTCCAATTTTTTATCTATTCTATTTATTGTACTTTAAAGAAAAAATATAACGCATCAGACTACTAAAAGACAAATTGCCATAGGTATCAATTAATCATATTAAAAGAGTGTTTATATCACGGATAAATCGTTCGCCTGCTCCATTAAGATTAAAATATCGACGGCTGACAAAACAAATACGCCAGATTTATGATAAATGGTCGCAATAAAAGGTTTGATGGCTCTATTTGATATAGCCTCCATTCGTCACTCAGTCATCGCACTGCTGAAAAATTATAGACAAAAGTATCGAAAGCAATAAAAAATGTAAGGCTTTTTTAATATTGTTATTCAGTTGTGAGTTGTGTGCTATTTTAATCCTTAACATAACGAAAGCTTCCATAAGCTTAATATCTGTGTATCTATAGTTTATCATAGCTCCGATGTGGATGAGCAGACTTTGATTTAGATTTCTTTGTTGCTTGAAAGTCGACTAGGTCATGAATGTTTTAGCAGTAATTTTAGAAAGTTTGAGAACAGGAGCTATAGGATTCTAATAATATTATAAATTATACTGTGGGTACCTATGTCTAAACAAGGGACATAATAAGAAATTGTTCTACTCATCATTATAATTAACTTTAATTATGGGACCAACCCTGAAATTGCGAAAAAGGAGTTAGCTGTTCTATCAAAATAAAATTTTGTATTTGTTGATTATACCTGGATCGTCTTCTATTTTTGTACCTGCATCTGTGCTACTTTTGTTGGGAATGATTTTCAAACTAGTTGATTGAATCAGGCGTTACTTTACGGAAGTTCATCTTCAAAGTTTTGTTAAATAATAATGTAAAAACATATATTTTAAAACTAATTAAGTACCTACTTATGAATTCAGTAAATACGTACACTATTCATCGATATTGGTCCTTTGACAATCTTCTTAGAGTTTGTAGATAGCTATCTGATCAGTGACCAACTCGGCAAAAGTTCAGATTATGCCAGATGTTATTTCAAGGTGTATTTTTAGTTCGTCATCTGCAGTTCCACACAGCTGTTTCATTGTTGACCTTCTCTATAATAGTTATGAGGACAGTTGGTCACGTGGGCAGGTTGTGTAGGTTTTTTTAAGAATTCCGTTATTATTTTTACGGTTGTCACGTCTTTTGACGTCTTTTATTGTGGTATTTTATTACGTCCGTTTTGCGTCCGCATTTGAAGTAATTTAGAAAGTCACATGTTGGTGTTGTGTTTCAAACATATAATAACTTTTTCAGTTAAAGATATTTTATGAGCAATTTTAGTACAAAAATAAATCTAGTCTCTAAAAGTATGTAAGAGGTTATACACTGTACAATGTTCTCTATATACCATGGAGAATTTTACCATGCATTGTATGATATCATTACCTACATGTTTATAGTCTTTTTCAAATAGCAAGTCACTTATGACAGGTCCATAGAACGTAAAATATTACGTAAATACATCATGTGACGTCACACCAATAGTTGTATATTTCTATTTAACAGTGAAAACATCAAGCAAACTTACAAGAAAAACTACTAAAATAAACGACAAAGGACGCAAGAAATAGAATAAAGGTTATTGATTCGCGTACACATATTCGCATTTACTTTTCAATTTAATAAAATATTAAATTCGTTAAATTGTTATGTTACGTGCTATTGCCGATCGTGACGTCATGATAAGAGGGCTGGGAAAACGACTATTGTTGAAATCGAAGAATATCGAAAACAAAACATATTAATCGACTTGATTTAAGCAAAGGTTATCGTTAATCTGTACCCCTAGTACAAAAATTATAAAATATATAGTGCGTATTCGATACAAAAATGTATGAAAAACTTATTTTCCATTTACTTCCGATGTTCACATAGACAATATAACGGATAATCAAATGATTATAAATCTGGAAGATTCGTCAAACGATGATAGCTCCGATGACGAAGTGACGAGGACATTATTTCCCAAATAAATCTTTTTTTTTCCCTGTCACTTTTTTAATTCTTTTTGATTCCTCTAAACCTATCGTCCAAGTACGAGTACTGACTTGTAGATAAATTCACCAAAACAGTTTTAGGTATATTGTTCGATAACTTCGATAAGTACGTAAAATCGATTATAATCGGTAATTACAAATCGAATAAAGGTGCGGTACATCATTAAAATTGTCAATATATGTTTGACAGCTGACATTTCGGAAGTGTCATAAGTGACTAGCTATTTGAAAAAGACTATAATTACAGCAGATAAATAAATCACAAACTGTTTAAAGGAAACAGGTAGATTTATATGAAACTTTTTGCATGTGTTCGAAAGAAAGCAAACAATATTAAGAGAGACACCAGAAGACAGTGTTGGCAAACTTTAAATTGCATTACGATTTTTTCTACTACTGATCTTTATTAATAGGATTATATATTATCTTTATTAATAATTAATATTTTTTAAACCTTATTTTAATAACTTTAGCCCCCTTTTAACAATAAACGTTTATAAAAAGTCATTTCACTCAGTAAAAATTTTCTAATCTCGGGAAGGGCTTTTTTCTGATGTTCTATGTTCTTAGTATTATTTCTCATTCTTATTGTTTCTGGGGGCGATAGGTCGAGCACTGACGTCCCCCTTGGGGTGTTTTGTGCATTCTACCCGCTAACGTCTATCCGAGCCAGCCCAGCTCAATAATATACCGGAGCATGGCTCTGGTCTGCTGGCATAACTGCTCAAGTAGTTTGGATAGTGTATGAGATGGCAATATAGATGATGATAACAATTCCTCGGTTTTGGCGAGGACTTTGCTTTACTAGGCCATGAATTAGACTAAACCGCGAGTTTGTCTTGGAATTGGGCTACCTATGACTGTAATAATGTAACTTCCAAGACAAATAAAAAGCGGCTAAGTGGACAAGAATACAGACTGGTATGACTGACTATAATTACAGACTTTACTACACTAAAAAAATATCGTAATTTCTCGTCTTCAGCTAGTGGACGTGCCCGAGATGGAGTACTACGCGGCGCAGGGCCAGGGCGAGGTGTGCGTGATGGGCGCCAACGTCTTCAAAGGATACTTCAAGGAGCCAGAGAAGACGCGCGAGGTTATTGATCAAGACGGTTGGCATCACACCGGAGACGTCGGGAAATGGCTACCGGTAAGCACATCATGCGCTATGCTAGACTGCCAGATAGACGACGAAACAGTCAACATTACAGGTCAAACCTGGACACAATTGGCACAGGACCAAAGCAGATGACTCAGTAACAGAGAGGCCTAAAACGAGCAGACGGATAAAAGGGGTGCGTTTGATGATAAAGTACATAATCATAACAGAAGACTTTCAATTATGAACACTTAGGTCTCCACCACAAGCTTAGCGTCAAGAAAGTTGTGGTCGTGGGCATTTCATGCAATGTGTTCAGTTTACTACAATAATTCATTCGAACAACTAAATCTCTAGCTATTAAGCGTGTCACTTACGGTGTAGCCGAACCCTTCAGGGATTTTTGTCCCGTATTTCTTGCGTGTCCATCAGCAAGTTTATTTAACCAACCAGCAAGTTTAAGTAACCAACTTTATAATCTAAAAAAAACTGAATCAGCAAACTAGAAAATACCTACTTATGCGTGACGTTGGAATCGTCCAGAAAATATACCTATGGTAAGTACCAAATTGTACAGTAAATATATTTCATTTTCAGAACGGCACCCTGAAGATCATCGACAGAAGAAAACATATCTTCAAGCTGTCACAAGGCGAATACATAGTTCCTGAGAAGATTGAAAACTGCTACATCAGGAGCCAGTACGTCGAGCAAGTCTTCGTGCATGGCGAATCTTTGAAAGTACGATATAATTATTCAGTAAAACACATATTTTTCATGAGATTGGTACAAAGAAAATTCATTACCTCCTTCTTCTTCTTCTTTTATATTTTGGCATCGCATTATTATACATTTGCCAGTGTCAAGTATTTAGTTTTAGTATTTCATCAAAATAGTCACTGTTTTAGTCACGTCATAGTCCAATAAAGTCGCGGTTAAGTTCAAACATAGTCCAAGTCATACCTCAGTAAAGCAGTGGAGACTTTACTAGAGGCGTCTCTGGGGAATTGGTAACAACACGGAACAACATCATAGGTCACATTATATCACTTGCCTACACGCATGCACGTAAATCAGCTCATAATCAACGAAATACCACAATTTTTCACTAATTATCACTGATAAAAACACACGTTTAACAAAATAATATAATGAGGCGACATGATTTTTCCGCGTTTCCGCCAAAACTCAATTCATTACCTCTCCATAATAACAGCCGATTGAAAATCTATATCTGAGGCAATTTTAAACTTTTAGTGACGAGGAGTAAATCTTTTAAGTGCTTAATGCTAATGGTGCTGAATCTAGGTTATGTTATATTATGGCCCCAATAATTCTTTCGGTGGCCTGCATATACGTGACAAGGGAATATCCAAAGGAACGCGCCGTTAGGGTACTTACCATGTTGCTTTCGGTATTATTCCTGCATGGCGATAGGATTAAAGCCATTGCATCCACTGTTAATGTCGGTTTTCAATGTCCAATACATAATATGTTTCCTCTTTGATGGAAAAAATTGACGGGAAGACAATTTGACACACTAGATCATTGTATTTCGTGGCCCGTTTGTTTACGTGATTAGATTTCCAAAACAGACTCTTAGAAATAGACACTCAGTACCACTACCATGGCAAAGGAATAAAACCATTTTATCCACTTGTAATGTCAGTTGTCAATGTCAATTCATACATTGTTTTTTTTTTCGAGTTGGCTCTAGCGATGCCGAACACGTACCTACTTATATTACAGTTACTGCATCAGGCATATCCTTAGCTATGTGATCATCTTACGACTGATATTCGCAAATTTGCTGTATTTGTTTGCTTACTTTCAAGGCTAATGGCATAGTCACGTCATGAGGGCACATGAATGAAGGCTTATTGTGTTCGACGTAGCGAAAATTGGCTGAGAATCCATAATATATGGTAAACTAAAAATATTAGTCCTTAAAACTATTTTATTTAAGTACTTTCCACCCTAGGTTGATCTCATAGAGTTCTATTTGTGGTAAAAAAAAATAATAATAACCTGACTGCCCGATTCGACCGCAGGATTTACTAATACTCGGGTTTTTTCCCCTGTGTGTTTCCATTGTTTCCATCTTGGTGTTTTACCATTTAAGCTAGGCCACACTTAACCTATTTGTCCATGTTTTCAGTCGTGTATAGTGGCGGTGGTTGTGCCCGATGTGGACGTCATCAAGTGCTGGGCGCTCGAGCACGGGATCAAGGGCACCTTTACCAACCTGTGCGAGGATCCAAGAGTCAAGAAGATGATCATGGACGACATGCTCAACTGGGGCAAGAACGCGGGGCTCAAGACTTTCGAACAGGTAAACTATTAGAGCAAGAGCCCGTGAACCCCAGACTTTCGTTAATTTATAAAAGCTGAAAGTTTGTCAGCACATGCTCCCAACACAGGGGTTGCCACGATGTTAAGTGTCTGGCAATAAATAACGTGATTTTTAATAATATTCTGAAGGTAATACCAAAAAGTCGCACTTTATTATTTGATGAATTTAGATCTGTATTTTACACTCCTTTTGTACCATCTACCTGCCAAAGCCATGATAACCCAAACTTCATAATCGTCCATCGTTCTTACCTGTGTTGGGAGCATGTGCTGACAAACTTTCAGCTTTTATAAAATATCGATGGTCTGGGGTTCACGGGCTCTTAGTACATATAGTCTGGTCACAAATAGGTATACATCAAAATGACTCGAAGCACTAGTTATAGTGACCTTCACCGACTTTTGAAGACACCGTCTGAAGTCAAAGATCTGCACATCAAAAAACGACCTTTGTAGAAATTCTCTTCATAGGGTTGCCCTCTTGTTAAAAACAGGAGTTTTAAACAGGTAAATATACCATAACCAAAGGCTTGAAGGACCAACATTAGAGACACGTTCGCCAACCTGTGCGAGGATCCACGCGTTAAGAAGTTGATCCAACAGCTTTATGTAAGCTTCAGTCAGGATTGGATATTGTACAGCTTGCAGCTAACTTCACATCCACCAATTTGTATTATTCGGCCTATACCTAATCGAAATGACTAGCTAATGACTTAGCTATCTGATGTTCTCTTAAATGTAGACAACGAAAGAATGCCTGCAAACACTTATTGGAAGTAGGATTAGCAACATTTGTATTTTGTGTCAGAAGAATATCAACTGTTTAGCTATGTTAGAGGCTATAAGGCAGCTCAAAAACCCTGACACCAGGCTTAGCCACCCAGCTTATGTGAACATACTTTAGTTTATATTTATTGCACATTTTTGTTTATTTGCTATCCAACTTAGTAACATTACGTCACTTTGCAGGGAATAATTCTTGTATTTCTTTCCATTCCCAGGTGAAGGACATCTATCTCCACCCGGACCCGTTCTCCGTCCAGAACGGCCTCCTCACGCCCACCATGAAGGCTAAGCGGCCCGAGATCAGGAACTACTTCAAGCCGCAGATAGAGGACATGTACAAACAGTTGGAATAACGGTAACAGCACCATAGCTCTTACAATTCGGCCACGTCGGGCTTTAGTGGCAGCGGCGGCGTCATTCGAACATTTTAGTATAGGTATCACCACAGAAGTCGCCGGATGAGAAGTTAGCCGCAGATGACACTTCGCCGTGATTCGCTAATTATTGTGCATGTGTGCACAATGCCTACGCAAGTGGCGAAGTAGTGAGCGCGCGGGAGGCATGAGGTTAGCGGGCGGATGTGCCCAGGCGCGAGTCTGTCTGGCTCCCGCGCATACCTATATTTCACCTTTTGCGCAGCGTTCTACGCATAACTTCTCATCCGCCGACTTCTGTGGCGCGGACTATACATTGGTTATTTGCCGCACGCCGGTAAAGAAGCAATGAAGCCGCGGTAAGAAGCCGCGCCCCACTACCACCGTCGAGCACTTGTTCACGGCTGTTTTCTTCACCGGACAACGGACCGTCAATAAACAAATGCCTACATTTTTTGCCGGATAGATGTCCGGTGTGTCAACACACTTTCATTATAAACTATACACCACCGCGAATCCGGTGAAAAAACTGATCCGTTGTCCGATGAAACAAATTGCCGTGAACAAGCGCTGTTACACTGCTAGCGGTACGATTTCGTTCCCTGTCAAAATTCGATCGCAGTGCTCTCGCTCTTTCAGCCAGTCGTAACCCCATTTGTTTGTGTCTGGAAGAGTGATTTTGGTCGAATATCTGCGTTGTTGTTTGGTTGAAAAAGTAAATATTTGATTGGAATTGTAATGCGTAGTAATTTTGACGGAAAACAAAATCGCTCCAATTTTGAGGTTAGAATTCTTCGGACGTAATAAGGGTGAATTGAAAATAGCCTGCTTTACGCTGAAACGCAAACATTATAAATGAAGAAATGAGTGAAACTTTTGTGAACGTATCATTTTCGTCAATATGCAAAACGCCTGTATAAACTTTAGCTGCAATTAGACTAAGCGTGAAATTGGCATATATTTTATACTTACCTAGTTGAAATGTAAACTTCGAAGGTACCTAAACCTATGCAGAGTTTACGTTACTTACACGTTTGCATCGAAAGTGTGAGTGATCAGTATTTTAGTTTGTTAATTGAATTCTCAAAGAAAACTGTTATTTTGTACTTATTTACTTAAGAAGAATGCAGATTATTTTACTTACGCAGAAATCAAATAAACTTTGAAATGACGTTGACGAGTGTGTTTGTATTATTTTCTATTTTTGTTATACTTTCTCTGCAAAGTAAGAATGTTATGCCTTGACACTTTTTCTTCTACTATTATAATAACTTGCCTTGCAGTTTCGTTATAATGAAATTCACAGAGCACTATGCTTTGCGTAGAAAAGTATACCTACGTTTGTCCATTCGACTTCTTCGGGTCACAAAACTAGTATTGTTCTTTGGCCCGCAATAAGTAGGTATGTCCAGGAGTCGAAACTTCTCATTCTAAAGACCAAAATTAAAGTACTCTCTATAGACTAACTTATATACAAGTATTGTTTTAGCATTCGATAAAAATTGTACATATTTAACTATTCTGTAGATATACGAAGAGTATCCTTAACGATGGCAATAAAATTGAAACATTGTTTCGTGGTCAATTATAGGAAAATTCCCGAAGACGCATTTTGCTTCATTTTGTATTTAACGATTTAGATAAGATACTTTTAATCCTAGAAACCTTTATGATATACGTTGTATAGCATAAAATAAATAGTTTTCTTCAGGTCTTTTGTCCTATTTTTGTTAGAACAATAATCTTTTAAGACAAATACAGCTGATATACCTGTTTTGAAACCTAACTCTACATTTCCTCTAAATTATTGCATATACTTAGATTAGACCCTGTTAAGGAATTGCCTATAGCCAATTTTTCTAGTATCATTGCAAGTGCGTAGAAAAAAATCTACATTTTAATAGAATTAGGGAATTTTAATACAACACCACATTTTATTAATAAGGTGCAGACATAAAAGTAAACAAAATGAAAATTTGTGCTACTTAGTGATTTCCTGTTTATTTATTTGAATTTGTGTCTTTTGGTAATATTTGAAAGAAATCATTGCATAGAGTTTTTTAAAGCAATTTAAGGCGATGTATATTTTAATGGCTTCTAATATCCTTGTACAATAGACAAATGTTTTTTTTATTGAATTCAATTTATAACTATAACACCGAGATTCGGCTTCATGAAAATCAAGACTAGAATAAGTAAACATTTTATATTCAACACCGTGCCTTTTATCAATCAACAAACAACAATTTTATTACTCGTACTGAGCTACAGAAACTTGTTTGGAGATTTGGTATTTAGATATTAATTGTTTTAAATAATGTGCAGTAAAAATATAAGTAACAATGCCTACAAATATAATGCATTCTTAAGGTAGAAACTGCATTGTACGGGCTCCGTCGTGGTTTCATACAAAAGTGTTTTTTTTTACTTTTGTTTGAAAACGCATTGGAGCAAGCCAAGCGTGAAGCAGTTACTGCCCTTATTTACTCGTACGCAGTGTAATGAGACAATAGAAAAACCTTTTGTTGCGATTCATTTGCCACATGAGCATAACATAATTAATTTTACAAAATTCAAAGTTTCTGCCACTAACTTGTAGTACTAAGTTGGTTGCGAATATTATTATGTTCTTTGTACCGGTTGCGACTGCTATCGTAATACAGATGTTAGCGTTCGTTTGTAATTGTTATTGACGACTACCCAATTTTAAAATCATGTTGCCATTTTCTTGAATAATAAAGCTATCAAAAATCTGATTATGTTCACTGAAATACATAGAAAAATACACGTAAAAAAGTAACAAGAAAACACAAATTTAGATGAAAAAAAAGACAATTTAGAATTTTTTCAACTTACAGGTACGCTATGCCTATCCTCTTCCTTGAAATCAGTTCAAGAGGGCCGTTCTAACCGTTCGAGATCCTCCGTAAATATTTACCTCTTACCATGGTCATGAAAAAGAGAGGGACAGAGATAAATGTCGATCGTTTAGGAATAAGCACAACGATTATTTTATTGGAATTGGAATTTAATTAGGAATGTATAAACGTATAATCTATACCCAGCCTGGGTATAGATTATACGTTTATACAAGTAACCTTACCTAGGTTACTGGTAACTGAACCCCAAGAGCGAATTTAGTACAAGATGAATAACTCTAATATGCTATCAACCCTGAAATCGAAAAGAAGCTATCAACAATGCAATGTATGCAATAGCTGTTTTTTTTGTTTTTACGGTTGATCTAGTAGTAAAAATTGTTCAACTTGATATACTAAGGGCGGTGTTAAAAGTTTATGCGTATGTCACCTTACCTCACCCAGTAACTCTTTATAAAAATCGATTCCTAGCCTGGGCTTACAAAGTATCTAAATCAATACCTGCCTATACAAAACTTTTCGTTCAAATAAACAAATCCAGTACAGGGCCTTGATTCAGCTACTAGAGACAAAACTGAACTGGAACGATAGTGAACCTTATTGTTTTTTTTGCTTCACAAAAATTGCCATGAAAGATGCGGCTCTATTTTTGAACTGATATCCCCGTAAGACGTTGTCTCAAAAGTCATGAACTCATGAGATCGAGTATGAGCAGGAGCGAGCATAGAAAATCTACTGTTAGTGCGAAAGGATAGCATATAGTATTGTAATTATAAAAATCTAAATCAAATGTGTTCTTAAATTGAGCTCCTGGAACGTTTGTGAACCTTAACTATGTTTACTTTGCGAAAGATGTAAGAAACCAGTTACGGCGTGAAAGCGTTTGTTGTTTTAATATTTTCCAAGTTGGAAAAATGAAAGTTCAGGAAAAAAGGTTCAGTTCAGATTCGTTTGTTCTTAGTGGAATTGGCCCGTAGAAGTGTGAATCTCTTGTGTTTTTGTACGAGCATTGATTTCGCGAGTTTGGATTAAAATTAGTATTAGGTTAAACGTAATCATATAAAGTGACATAACTAGGTCCTATCGCACCGTAGTCTATAATTTTATATTCTGTAATAGACATAATGCAATATTTTAAGTTGCTTTGAGCGGACGTTAAGGTTTCATGTTGATCAAACCAAAATTTTGTTGTTATTGGTGCAAGTTGTACTACATAATTTATTTTTAAATAAAATTCTACAAAATTATTTGTGTTTTTATTTTATTTTAACTATGCCTTCTCATGAACAGAGGTAGCAAGTACTCGCCAATCACCTACAACTTTAACTACAATACCAAAACCAAACCAGTTTTAGGCCGCGCCACACAAGTTGGCGGATGTGAAGGATGACCAGCTGCGCAATAGCTAATCAACGTGCGGCTTTATGTGAGCTTCAGTCAGGATTGGATATTGCGCAGCTTGTAGCTAACTTCACATCCGCCAACTTGTGTGGCGCGGCCTATATCAATATAGCCTTGCGGATTGGCAAATTGAAATGGCAGTGGGCAAGGCACATAGCACAGAGGGGTTGAGTTATCGAGAGAACTTCACGTACTTACGGCACGTATCGGCAAACCCAGCGTAGGACGTCCACCCTTAAAGTGGACGGATAATCTCATTAGAGACAGCAAGATCGCACTGAATGCAAACCGCTTCGGTCTTGGAGATCTATAGAGGAGGCCTACTATGTCGAGCAGTGGATGCTCTATGGCTGAAACGACGAAGACGATAATTTCAGTAGAAAGCAAGTCGCTCAAACCAGTGTTGTTGGAAAGCTACAGAGCAAGCCTATGTCCAGCAATTGACGATCAGTCCCAGAATATTAATGATGATGAAAACCGTTATCGATAGTAAGTATGTAGTCAGATAGTTACTATGTATAATTTTGTAATCTTTTTAATATAAGTTTTCGTTAAATTATGATATGTGGTTCTCTCTCTAGAGATAGTAAAGCAAGAAAAGCATGACAGAGCAGTTTATTATTAGTAACTAAAGGAAAAATATTTCTATGAAAAGCGGTTTTCGGTTAGTCTCGCTACTCGCCGCTAGATGGTAGCAGTTCTTTGATTTTAACATGCGTAGAGAGCGCGCAAGATAATTCTGCGCGCGAGTGGTAGCGCCACGTACCTACGTTATGTTTCTAATACATTGGATGCCCTAGCCCTGGCCCTGGTAGCCTGCCCAGGAATTGGTTTAGTTCTCGATTTTGGCCGCGGACAGAGTTATTCCGCGCACTTTAAAAGAAATTTACAAAAATTAGGTGGAAGATATATGATTCTACGAATTCTACGATACCTATAGAATTTATAAATAACTAATAGAACACTCAAACGCCTTACAATAAGTCTGAATATGTCCAAAGGGACATACATCCTCTAGCATAGCTTAAAATTATAGCACCACTAGTAGGTAAGTACTATTTCACATGTTCACTAGTAAGTAAGTTATTAAAACGAACCAGAGTAAAAATTAATAACTAATCAAGAGACTTTGTACAACAATTATTAACTGACCACAAAATATCCTCTAATCATAAATCCCTAGCACACACTTTTACACCGTACACCGTGGTACACCGTAAGTGTTGCGTAACGACAGCAAAATGATAATTGGTTATTTTAAAATCTTATGGAATCCCTACTTGATCTTAGGGAATACTAGGGTCATTTTTTATAAGCTCCAAGTAGCACAACGAGCTATGGGCATAAGGGCATAGCCCTGCGGATTGGCACGTTGAAATGGCAGTGGACAGGGCACATAGCACGGAGTACTGTGACCGATGTGGTTGAAAAGTTCTCGAGTGGAGACCACGTACCGGCAAGCACAGCGTAGGACTTCCACACACAAGTTGGACGGATGACCTCATTAACACCGCAGGGTCGCGCTGGATGCAAGCCGCTACCAACCGGTCTTATTGGAGACCTACAGGGGAGGCGTATGTCCAGCAGTGGACGTCCTATTCAGATGGATGGATGACCAACTTAGAATTTTGTGCAAAGCATACTTCTGTTCTCTCAGTCCCCGTAATTGTTATCGTAGTTTAATATACAATACCCAACACTACCTATATACTGATACTAATATTAGGTAGTTACCTAATATAGGGATACACACAAACGCACACACATGGCTTTTGCGGGCCTTTTTGGGTAAATGGTCAGAACTTAACGTCTGTCCACAACAATACCTTTTTAGGAAGCTAAAACATGTTATGAGGTTAGGTATATACTTACTTACATGTATGTAGATAGGTCGTATTCTATTGTCCTGTATTCGTAGCAACAAGTACTATCTACTACACAGTATTTTAAACGATGGATATTTTCAACGATAGCAGACACTATAGTGAAACCGCTAAACTCAGACTTCGCCTGCGCGGGTATGGGGGCGCGGGGGTAGACGACAAAGAGGACTGAGACAGGTGCGGGCGCCGGGGACCCGCTGCCCGCGCCTGTCTCAGTCCCCTGTGTCGTCTCCCCCGGCGCCCCTGTACCGCGCAGGCGAAGTCTGAGTTTAGCGGTTTCACTATAATCATTATACAGCCTAGGGTTATTGGCAATCATTAATCAATTAACATCAGTTTAAGGGCATAGTAAGCCCGATTACAAAGGCGCCAGCGTAAATTAAATAGCAACGTAATAAGCGTTCTCTCTATCGAATGCCTTAAGTGAAAAAGGAACAGAACTATGCTATTTAGCCAATATAATTACGCTGGCGCCTCTGTAATCGGGCTTATTCTGTACCTACAGTAAAACAAACAACTTTTGTTCTTCAACTTTACCGATTCTCAATTAACTTCCAAATTAATATTTTTACAAGTTGAATCAGCACATTTACTAATCATTGTTTTTTACATAGGTACCATACTAATATTTATATTTTGTTTGCAAATTTACACAGTAAGCCCGATTACAGAGGCGCCAGCGTAAATTTATTACCAACGTAAAAAGCGTTCTCTCTATCGAATGCCTAAAGTGAAAAAGAAACAGAACTATGCTATTTAGCTAATATAATTACGCTGGCGCCTCTGTAATCGGGCTTATTATCTCCTCTGATGTCCAAGTCTTGCGGGAGGTGGCGCGCGCGCTTTTTACATACACCGGCCATTTTTTTTAAATTTCTATGAAATAAAATAAATACGATTTTTTCGAAGTCGCAGAACAAAAGATGTTTGTTTTTATGTAAAGAATATGCCCGCTAATTGAGATACCTATAACACTGTATATGACGAACAGATTTTATCATTCGCGATTTTAATTATTCGCGATTTGTGACCAACGCTTCAGGGTTGATCACAAGTACTTTTTCACACAAAAAGTTCAATGGCTTTCAAGTTCGACACAATGGCAATGTGGGGAACTGAAAAGCTGTACTTTTTGTGATTTCAGGACTAGTCCCATAGTAAAAGTTTTACCAATAATAAGTAGGGACCTTGATATTCAACGAGTCCGTCTGTCCGTCCGTCTAGAAACACACCATACCCTGTATTTTTCAGTCGCAAATTTTGATTTTTTTATTATAAAACGTATAAAATGTTAAAAATATTTATGCAAACACTAATATTCAGCTTTTTTTTTGTTTAACACACAATTCTTGTGTTATTGTAATTAGGTGTAAACATGCATATGAGCTTTTGGTGTTTAAGCTTTTTAATACCTGTTATTTATAGCTTAACATATTGCAAGGTGAACATTTAAATATATAAAATTGAAAATACGAATTTATATCAATTATGTAAACTCTAGAATTGTAAATCGAGGAGATAAGGCAACATTGCCATCAGATTTGACTATTTTATAGCCTATTTATTTACCGAAAAATAGGTGGCAAAAAAGGAAACCAGATTCTTATTCTAGATACAACGTAGAAGATTTGTCGGTGGTTTTAATTGATCGGGCGAAACCAATAAAGTTAACTAGTTAGAAATAAATATGTGCTCATTATACTATAAAATATTAAGTTTTATTGAACCATCACGAAATTTCCAATTTGTGTTACAGAATGTTTTAACAAGTCTTAATTATTAATAATATAATTAGAGTTGTATTTGTGACGGGTACTATTAGTATTAGCACCAGTTGATTATGAGTTTATAAATACGTAATTAACCGAAAATACTGCTTATAAATCAATGTTAAAAATTAGCTTTATTCCAGTTTATTTTTGATAGGTATAGAAGTGCTATTATGACATAGATTTTTAAAGCCTAATACTTAAACAAATAACATGTAAACAATAGAACATGTGATATAGGCTTAAAACTAGTGTAATTAGCAATAGCCTAATTGCTAATAGTGATGTCTTTTAGACAATCTTGCAATTGAGGGATTTGATTTGAATAGAGTAAAACATATCTCATCAAAAACATAGAGTCTGGCCAACGAAAGCTGTCCAAGAAAAAAGGCGGGAATTTTAAAAAATCAAGAGCTGTTAGTTAGTTTTCTAGTACCGCTCAGCTGATCTACATGAAATTTAGCATGCACGTAGTTTATATGGACAGCTTTCGTTGGCCAGACTCTAAATGTGAAATGGGAGCCAAAGTGTCGCCACCAAAAGAATTGAGATCTAACACGGGGGCCAAGTGTTCTGTAGAAAATCCTAAAGTTTAAGCTACAAGAATATACCTACAACATTTAAAAGAAATGTACTTATATAATTCAAGCTCGTGATTTGACTTGGCTAGTTTAAGAATAAGTACAGTGCAAATAAGCATTTGTCTGTGCGTGTAAACTAGCCAAATCAAATCTTGTCTTGTCAAAATCATTACATTGTACTTTTCAAGCCGAAAATAAATAGTTTTATAAACTATTTTTTTTTAAACACCTAAAACATTAGATCAAAACAACTGTAGCTACCGCTACCGCTGGATCTACCCAACCAATAGTACTCGTATGGGGCCCTCACTCCTCAGGCTGCAGTAGCCCTGTACGTGTAACCCATTTTGTTTTGAGTTAGCTACTCGCCTACTTCCATGGTTCTGTTCTTCTAACCTCATACACAGGCCTGAGTATGTGGTTAGAAGATAAATAGCTAACAAATATTCATGTGGGCCCTGGCAAAAAAGTTTCTTC
The DNA here is from genome assembly GCA_964007245.1 of Hypomecis atomaria. NCBI lineage: Eukaryota > Metazoa > Arthropoda > Insecta > Lepidoptera > Geometridae > Hypomecis > Hypomecis atomaria. The sequence goes on from OZ023299.1 coordinate 8,788,450, forward strand.
GGTTGGCAAGTCGTTCTTTGTCCCCCACGGAAAACTTGAAGGCACACTGATTCTATTTGCTGGAGTGAATAAAATAGGTAGCTGAAAGAGAAAATAGAAAGTCAACGTCCTTTATTGGTTATTCTGCTTACATGTCATTTTGTTCATAGTCATCTGCTATGCCACAGGATAGAAGACTTACGTCTCTATCATGGGAATGGTATCTTGATTTAAGTGACATTTCCGGAACACACCGTTAGGCGCAAGGTGATAAATTTCAGCGTGAATTGTAGTCACAGGTTGTAACCAACACTGAGGTATTCATTATGTTTTATTACAAGGCGGTGCGACGGAGTAACATAGCCGGCTTGATGTGAAACTTTTTCCATGGCGTTTGGTAAGAATAAAACTAGTACTGTTGTTGAACTTAGTACTTTTACTTTTTACCTTTACTTGTTGAACTTAGAACTTAGTAGTTTTAAGACCAGTACCATGTACCTTCCCTACATTCTTGCAAATAAAAATATGAATATGATTGTTTAATATGAACTATATTTGAATTATAAAAGAGTCATACCTAATCAATAGTCCGGTATAGTGCGTGCCACCAAAGATGAGACTTGACGAGCGTCAGTGGTGGGGGATCTTGCGCAGGGACAGTAGTGTATAAACTAATTATCCAGAATTTGTAAATCTATTAAACGTTTTTTAAACGTTTGTATATCTGTTATCCACAATTTGTATATTTATTACAAACCAAAGTGGTTTCTCAAGTCTCATCTTTGGTGGCACGTACTGTATAAACATAGCTTTTGACACATACGCCCAAGCTCTTAAAGGTGACTTTAGTACCTACATAAGTGAACAAGTTTATCTAACTATTCGCATTTGCACGCAATCTGGAGGCAGGAGTGGATTGAAGGTTGGTGGAGATTTCCTTTTACCGTCTTACAGCTTGCAGGGATACATACCTGGGTTTAAAATCATAAGACGCACCTCATACAGTCCACTCTTCTGTACAAATCGTACACTATTACTGTAAATCTCATTTGAGGATCTTATTATTTGAAGGTAAGCAATGGCATCAATGTATTGATAACTCTGCTATTTTTCTCTACTATTAGTGATTAGGTAATTATGTCAGGAAAACTAATTTTAACTTTTAGCTCATTGAACACGTTGTACCTACTTCGTCCATTTTGCTATTTTGCTTTTATTAGGGTTCTGTAGTAATTCTGTCCTGTGTGTACTATCATACTCGTAGCACAGCTCAACTATAGAGAGTTGCACTGCAGAACTGACTAGAACTATAACTTACATCCATAAGAAAACTTTCATTTGGAAGCACGACTTGTCAATGCGGAATGTTATTTCCATAAGATTGCAAACCGTAAATACCGTATACCTATTGAGTATTTCCTTTGCTCTTAAATACTTTCGGCCAATAAGCACAAAATACATATCTTTTCCAGCAGACCCAATAGTATTGCATTGTCATCAGCATCGACATCATCATCCTCATCGCCATCTGGTACACCATCCAAGCCACTGGAGCAGTTATGCCAGCGGCCCAGACCCACGCTCCGTTATTTTAAGGAGCTGGGCTGGCTCGGGTAGACGCTGGAGGAGGAAATGCACAAAACACCCCATGCGGCACGTCAGTGCAGGACTTATCGCCCCTACATCGAATAAGAATAAGAATAAGACCAAATAGTAGTTATCAGATCAGATAGCAATTAATTTCAATAATTTTCAGTACTAATAGCTCTGAGCCTAACACAATATTATGTATTGTGAAATGACGAGATATATTTTGCGGTACTTTATATTATTGTACAAACTGTTGTATATATAATTTTAGTATTAAGCTCAATACATCAATAAACGATTCTAATTCTAATTCTAATTCAATAGTCATACTTAGCCCCAGTTTCTAAGTTTGCATTAGAGCAATGATCATAGTTTCTAACGCACTGTATTTATTTTTAACATTTTCCAAAATGGATGAGGTAGTATTATGTTCATCTGTATGTTTTATTTTGTGTAGGTATGTTCATCGATACTTTCGCCAATTGGAACCAATTGAAAAAAAAAAATCATTTTTTTTTCGATAGGGATACTCCCGAGATCATCCCGTTAAAATTTTATCGAAATTGGCTGTGTCGTTTTTGAAAATAATGTAAAAATTTCTACGTGGATGACACATCGATTCGTGTGAACTATTCGAATTCTGTACACGGTGGAAGTCGGTTATGCAATTTTTGGCGAAAAATAACTATCCGATTAGGAATTAGACCAGAACTAGACCTAAGTAAAAAATAACCAGCAGCAAAGATATGCTCTTAATAACTAGTTGAAATGAGATTGGCGTCATAAACTTCCGCTTCAGACAAAGATTCAATCAGGCGTAGCCTATCATTGGCGCTGACCATTTCCTGTTTTTTGTGCAAATCTTATTTTTTTAACGTCTTATTAACGGATTCGTGCTCCAAAAAATTAATGTGATATGATTCAGAATGTGAAGGTGCTTAAGGTGGTAGCTGTCGACCAACGCGAAAAAAATTAATTTCCTTTGGATTTTACCAATCATAACTCAACTACTTATTATAATAACCCTATTAGTTTCATGACCCTATAGGTATTCTTACAAGGTCTTATCACCATCACTACTATAAGCAGTACAATTGTTACTGCTGAACATAGGCTGTCTTATTTTTTCCAGTTAAACCTGTTCAAAGTAGCTTGTATCCAACGTGTTCCTGAGAGTGCGCGTGGTATTAGGTATAGATTAGTCAAGTGCAAAGACTAAGTTTCTATTTCAACTGCAAAGTCGCTATTTCTGTGTGTCTGTATGTATGTGTATGTATCATTCACTTATATCTTCCACACTCCACACAACAGATTCGAATGATTTTTTAAATATATTTTAGAAGATTTCTTCCCGAAGGTTTTTACCTAATTCATAGCCGAGCGAAGCGAGGCTGGACATCTAATTTATATGTGAAAATTTACTTATATATACCTAACCTCAAAATTATTTAGAAATACTTGTACATAGCATTTATTTTATTTTTCTGAGCGCAAGCGCCTTTACTGATTGAGTGTGCGAATTGCGCGATGTTATGATTTATTACGAAAACATACATTTATACTGACTGCTCGTGAGACAAAGATATTTGAGACCAACGTTGTACATAATTATATATGTGAACAATTTTATGAGACTAACCCAGTAGTCAGCTTTATTAAATTTTCATTCGTTAAATGCGGTACAATTTTAATTGGTGTAAATAAAAGATACAAAAAAAAACTGCTGTTTAATACATTTTGTCGATTGAAATATTATATGAAACAGCTAATTTTTTCCCTCGAATTTTGGTTTGGCTCCATTTTAAAAGTGGTTCATAATAGTCGATCAGCGGCTTTAGTTCTTCCTCTTTTCTGCTTATGGCTATAAAGCGCGTGAATTATTTATTATTTTGAAGCCCTATAGAAATTATTTGAGAATGTCCGAAATCCGAACATATTACAAATAAATGAAGCTGTAGAACACAGAAATAGTCGGGAGTGCTAGCGAAACTCAACCACCGACCGTCGTGTCAACGGTCGGGTCAACCATTTTTTGTATTCGTTCTACACGGTCGGTGGTTGACTGAACTTGTTGACTGCCTCGGTGGCTCAGTGACCCTGACTTTTGAATCAAAGTGGCATGGGTTCGAAAACCTTCCCTCCCCATACCTACATCACCACCCATCTTTAACTACGAGCCCCTCACACCCTCTCAATAGATAGATAGAAATTCATTTATTTTCAGTAAGGATATTTACATACATTGGTACACAACAATATACTATGAGAAACACCTTACGAATTGTCAAAATAACAATTATTCACAATGTACTCAACAGAATTATTAGACATAATATTACAATAAATTAATTAAAATTTGGTACATTACTTACATGAAATTAAAAATACAATAAACAATATAATCCAAAAAAAAGTACAATACAATACTCCCACTCCCTCTACTAAAAACAACTCCCCCACTACAAAATACTTAGAATCCTTAACATATCCTCCATTCCTAATATTACCATTACTGGAAGAGTCCATAAGCACCAGTCATGGTTATACAAATCTCCCCAACCCCCAAACTAATATGACCAAGACTGGAGTATTTCATTAGCATCAGTCTAGGTCATTCAAGTTTCCCTCCTCAACTCCAAAATGTAAAGAAAAAGAAAAACTTGCAATGGATGTAGGTAAGTCGGGTGGAATCTTGCAAGTTAAATTTGACCAACTTCCCGGTTTCCGATTGAGCTGAAATTTTGCACGCATATGTATATCGCGTAACAATGCAATAATATGGTACCATGGAGATGATCTGATGATGGAGTCGAAAGGTGGCCATAGAAACTACTGTACTAAACAAGATAGACCCGTCGTGTCTGGGCTCGTTTTACTTGTCTAGGCTAGCACTCTGCTGTTACATAATATCTAGGATCTCAAACACTTTTATTATGAATAATTATTTTTCGCAAAAAATAGCTTGACCGACTTCAACCGTGTACAGAATTCGCACGGATTGATGTAGCATTTTTCACATTGTTGTTGATTTATCAAAAATGGCTCGGCCGATATCAATAAAATTTAAATGAGACCAATTTCGAAGTACACTCTTTCCAATAAAAAAAGAACTATCGAAATTGGACTACTAAGTAAAAAGTTATGCGTGGTTATACATAAAAATATAAATACGCGTCAAATTGAGTACCTCCTCCGTTTTTTCTTAGGTCAAAAAGTTGTATTATTATAATAATTTTTGAATAATATGTTTTATTCAAAAATTTTTTTTATATGTAAAGATCATACGTAAGTTTTTCTACAAAACTATTTTTATTTTATTTTTCCTTATAATTACAAGTGTAAAGAGCGTGTGAAATGACAATGTTACACTTTACAGTAGTAAGATGTACCATTGTGACGTCACACGCTCGTCGAGTCAATTTATAACTTTGTCATATAAGGAAAGATTAAAAAACTTTTGTGTAGAAACTTTTATAATTAATATAAAGTTTTCATTTACCACAAAAAATCGAGGCTATCTGAATTTCTGAACTGGATAGGGATTATTAGGGATCTCTTGTTCAGTTGGGCTAGAATGCGCACGAAGTAATATTTCTTTTGACGTGCCAGAACGAGACAGCCTTATGGCAAAGTATAATCTGTCACTTTTTCACACGTCGAGAAAAGTTCTTTTCGTGGTCGCATGCTAGACTAGCAGGTTAGGCGACGGCCGAAAAATTGTTAGCCACAAAGTTGGTTTCTTTTCTCGTAGTGTTTCTTCTTTGTTTCTTTTGCATTACTCTGGAGTCTGATGAAGTGAATCTAGCGCAATAGACTTGTTATACAGGGTTATCCAGAACTGGTGTACTAAGCCGAAAGTGACCATCATCATTAAGACTATCATCACGAACAATTTATGCTACGGGCCAACCCGGAAACCGAGAAAAAAAGTCAGCTTTTTCATATACAATATTTTTTCGATTCCAAGTTGCAGTTTTGTATGGAAAAGCTGATGTTTTTTTTTCTCAAATTTTGAGTTGGCTCCATAGTAAACGTTGTTAATAATGATGATCTTAATCACTTCCTTTTGGTTTAGTACAGGATAAGCAGATAACCCTGTATGTGAACTTGTTAGTACTTCTTAGAACACACTTTTTAAGGGTTTTTTTTTATGACGCACTTGATTTCACTTTCTTCCTGGTAATAGTGATTTTCACTTTACTTATGTGTTTCATGATGAATATATTGGCAATAAATTATATCTTGCACGGTTGGCTTCATATTGACAATACTAGTATGAACTACTTAGAGCCTATTAAAATTCAAAATTCCATACCAAAATACCTGCTTAATGCTTATAATTCTGATTGTGTCTGCATGTAACCAGTTTCTTTTTTTATGAAGTAGGCCTATCTGGATTTGATATTCAAATAAGGAGTGGTTATGATTGAGTAGATAACGAATTAATGTTATTGGATCAGATCAGATAATAGAAATTTAATTGGAATTAAGATTTGATTAGAGGTCTGGTAGTAGGTAACTTTGGACGGCACGTGACGGGACAATTATTGGAATCTATATTGCCTCTACAGCCTGTGTTGTGTGTTGCTATAACAAGACGTATTGTGAATAATATTGTGATAGTCCGTACTCAAACTACAAGTGACGTAAATATAGCTGCATTCATTCATATTCACACCGCATCGCGTTTTTATTTATTCCATAATACCGCTTATCGGCACATCGCAGCACCGCGCCGGTGGCGCGAGAGCGGAGTCAGTTGCCATACGGGCAGCGGAGTCACCGCTCGTGTGGTGCCCTCGGCGCGTTCCCTCCGCGTCCCGACCTTGGTGCGCGTCCCTCGCGTTCATTGCCCGCGACCACCCGTCCCGACGCGGCCCGCACCTAACTATGCCATTCCCGTAAACGCACCGGAACAACACCATTCCCGGCCCTTCTAACCTGTGCCACCCGACTGTCAACATGACGTGCCCATAACCTCACACGGTGAAACGCTCTTTGTGCAAACCGAGAAACAAACGTCGACAAAATGACGGGGCCACATCCATCGCACGGTGAGTCTGACGTTAGGGTTTTAGGTTATGTAATGTTGTTTTGATCGCCGGCGCATCGCATTCGGAGACATGAGTTTACATTACAGCAGACAAAGACGTGATCTCGGTGCGATTCTATAAATAGAACGCTCTGTAATGGCGGTTAATCAGCAGTTTACTCTTGGTTCAAACCCTATTTGCTAGTATTTCGTGGCGGTCGTGTTTGCTGCCGTTTCCTACAATCATGCATGGATTTCGTGCGATACGCCGTTCGTTTGAACTCCGCGTAAACAAACGCGATAAACAGATTAGAGGCCTACTCTACTATGCATGCACTGCTTATTTACTGGCTTGCTGCGAGCTCGATAGCGGATCATTCCGAGCCTTCCACGACGCGATTGTTCTTAGCCTAGCCTATCCTAGGTATAATACCTAACTCGTTTATGGTCAAACACAACTGTTAGCAGTTAAAATATAGAATACTAGCTGACCGGCGAACTTTGTTTCACGCTATATCTTTATAAATTATAGCCTATGTGTTATTCTGATATATAAGCATTATTATTGCAAAGTTTCATCTCAATCTGTTCATTAGTTTTTGCGTGAAAGTGTAACAATCATCCATACATACTCGCAAACTGTCGCGTTTATAATATTAGGAGGATCTTGTCATTACAATAAATGTTTAAAAATAAATAGGTAACTATACCTAAACAATGATATTCTTTCGAATCCGTTGCTGTTGCTAGATAGCCATTAAAATCTATATTATTGTATTTATCTTTAATTTGATCCAATAATTGGCTATAAAGTGGTCTGCAACCTTTTCGAGCTTAATACCTTTTAGGTTTGTTGGAATTCGCTGAATGTCTATCTAAATGATTTATTGACACTCAATATATTTCTGCCTGGTGACCAGACCTATTAATAAATATATAAAATGCAATAATCAACTTATATTTAGTAATTTCTTGTATCTGTGTTATCCATTCAATATTAAAATTAGAATGAATGTTATATTAAAATACTATCATTACAATCATATGGTTATTTAGCAACTTCATTATTCGCACTTTTTCACTAATATTTCCTGTTTTGCTGTTATATACATCAATATTAGTGTTACCAAACATTCTTATAGCATTGCATCCCGAGAAAACTTCCTAGACTATGCTTGCCATCTTGTTGTGACTACAACTGAAGCAAAAGTGATAATAAAGGCTTTACAGACTTTATAGTAATAGATTGGCCAACTGATCAGGTAAGGTCAGTTAAAATATTTGAGCTCTGGTGCAATAAATTAGTTAATATACAAACTGCAGACTCTACTAATTGAGAAGTATAAAATTTCGTTTGATTATGATTAACATCTAGGGGTATCCCAACTAGAAATCGAAACTCAAAACTCAAAAAAAAAGAAGAAAAGAAGTATTATATTAACAACCAGCTAAACAAATTCATATGCTAAATAATATGCAAAACAACGGTCTAAAAGAAAATAATTGCTGCTCCACAATGGTCTACAGCAATCAGTTATATCAGATAAAGAACTAGAATAACGGTGACATGAGGTGATGCTGGTAGACATTCATTCTGATATATATATAGGTAAATGATACATCGGACGTCAGTCATCAGGGGGCTAAGTAACGCCCACTAAGTTACGAGTAAAATTTAAACTGGATCCGCAGTAATAAACTCTGTTTTACACTACTCGGAGTAGTTAATCGGTGCTTTGTTTTCACAAGTCAATTAAAATTGTCAAAGAAAGAAAATTACAAAACAAGGACTTACTTCTTCGAAGTACCTAAACATAAGTTTTTGTCATCCATTTACGGCATCCGTAAAGGAGAAAAAATGTATCGGCAAAAACTTTACCTAACCCCGTTTATTTTTTTACCAAAAGAAACCTTAACAAAATTCGCGCAAATGATACATAAAAGTTACTTAAAATTAAATTCAAAATGTTGCCTCTGAAGGTACCTAGGTACATTGATGACAATACATATTTTGGGTTGTAACACATAGTAAAAGTAGTAAAACGAAATAATTAGGTACAACAGGGAAAATAAATCATTATGTTGACATGATACAGAGTACTTAGAGTCATCCATTTGAGATTTCAACTCCTGCTGCTAATTTTTTGTATGTGTTTGTCATTAAATTTTATCTTCTCTCTGATTGGTCAACTAGCTGTCATCGAATCAAGTTTGACAAATAGTTCACGAATTCGACAGTAGTAGACTAGTTTTATCATTGATTTGAGAGCTATGATTGGTTAGAACTTAAGACTCCACTTTTACGGGATGGCATAAAACTATAACTTCGTTTACGGAGCCAGGTTAGTTTAATTTTTGACCACAAATTTAATATTTAACCAGACCAGCTAATTATCTGAAGTGCCTAAACGTACTTCAGAAGAACATTAACATGATATGCGTGGGCAGTGCCTCTGAGCCTTCCACAAGCTCCGTCGGAGTTAACATTAATTTGTATGTATAATAGGTACTTCATTAATATTTTGCACGTTTTCAACAGTAACAATATAGTTAATTTAATTTGTGTCTGCTATGATAGAGTTTAGGTACCTAGATTTTGAAAAAAATGAGTTAACTTATTTTAGATTATAGACAGCTATTTTAATTTTAATCCAAAACTCTTTTACTACATAAATACTTTATCAAAACTACTAAGTAAACTTTTCAACACAATTAAAAGAAGTGTGTTGTTTTTTTAATCACTTATTTTCAGTGCGACGGCCTCGAAACGTTCTTAATATACTTTTTGACCAAGATTTAGGTACGGTCTGTAGTTTTATAACATCAGATATTGTAGCAGCTGTGTGTAGCAGCAAAAACTTTATGGTTATGATTTTTGGCTACATATTTAACATGACATATTTTTGATCTGATTACACATCCTTTCTAGTAAATAAGTATAATTGTTTTCGCAAAAAATTACAGAACCTACTTCAACCGTGTACAGAATTCGAATAGTTCGCACGGATCGATGTAGTAATTTTTCACATTATTGTTGATTTTTCAAAAATGGCTCGGCCGATTTCAATAAAATTTAAACGGGATCATCTTTGAAGTATAATCTACCAAACGAATAATGAATTATTTAAATCGGACTAATTGTTGTAACTTTCTATGCTTCATTTTGACTTCTTAATTCGCCGTTCCCGCGTTTAATTCGTGAATTCATGATAATTATTTGTTAAATTTACTATCTTGGTAAGAAGTAAACTTTTGAGAACGGGATATTTTTACGATTACTTGACGATTTAAGCTGTTATTTCAAAATGTACAATTGTACTGTACTTTATCAGCCTTTTTTTAATAGTCCACTGCAAGACGTAGACCTACCCACGAAGAGTGATTGGGCCTTATCCCAGTTAACCCAGTGCGAGTAGGTGGATCAATTCAAATGGACAATTACGTCGAGTTATTCCATTTGCTGTGGAATTATGTACGTAATCGCATTTTATCCTTTGAAAATAAAATATATGCTTATTCGGCACATACCTAATATTATTAAATTGATCTGATTTGAAACTTTCCAACTCCGTTCTTAAGAGGATTATCTATAAATTTACTGAGTAAAGCAGCAGTAAATGTTAGCTTATTCTATTTCTATTGGAATTCCTTAAACACAAACACAAATTTTGATTAACCAAACCCAAATATACCGCACAATACTAGATAGGAGATAAATATTTTATTTTATTCAATAGGAGAGTTAAATAAATCGAAATTATTTATTATAGTTTATCTTAATAGTACGCTATGCGAGAGTCTCGATATCTATTAAAAACCGTAAAATCAATTTTTATACCAAAAAGTCTTCCCTAAACTGATGCCTTAGGGCAGATACGGATGCTATCTATATTTTTGTACATATTTAGGGTTCTGTACCCAAAGGGTAAAAACGGTACCCTATTACTAAGACTCCACTGTCCGTCTGTCTGTCTGACACCGGGCTGTGTCTCATGAACTGCTAGTTAAAAAGCTGAAATTTTCACAGATGATGTATTTCTGTTGCCGCTATAACAACAAATAAAATTAATATTTAAGGGGGGCAACAGTACATATAGTCCCATACAGTACGGAACCCTTCGTGCGCGAGACCGACTCTTACTTGGCCGATCATTTTTTAAAAGGAAACTGTATAAAAATATTTATTTTCAACCTGCATTGTCTTACTACTGGACAAAAGCCAAATGTAAAATAATTCATTCTTAAAAACAATTATGTCTCGATGGTGTCAAAAGCACAGTTATTTTAACATGAAACGGCTATAATAATTATTTCTTCTGTGACAGTATTTAACCAAATCCTTCAATTATGAGGATGACTCAGTTTTTGAGCAAAATGTATTGTACGCATTTTCCTGTTCTTTGTATCTGATGCAAAAAAATGCCTTCAGGCATATTTTTACTCATTTATTTATCTGCATTACTGCACTTTGCTATATTTGGTTATACGTACTATTCGATACAAAAATGTAGAGAGAGAGAAAAATCACCGAATTTGTTTATTTTTTTCTTTTTATCTTCATTGCAGCATTTTTAATAAACTGTCAGACATTGTTAGAATTTGAGTATATTTTGATTTATGTGCTATGTAAATTGAAGTTGAAACGACTGGAACATTACATACAAACATAAAAAAATAGGAATAATCAGAAATGCCGAAAGAGAATCATCTCAGTATTAAAATGTCGTTTTATAAGCCCCATGGTACAGTAACATTTTTATTTGGTTTTGGTACTAATGTGCTAACGGCGTCCCTAAATTTATCATTTATTTATTAATCGATGTATAACTTCTTCATTCATGTTTAGGGTTCCGTACCCAAAGGGTAAAAACGGGACCCTATAGAAATAGGCCGCCGTCCGTCCGTCTGTCTGTCTGTCACCAGGCTGTGTCTCATGAACCGTGATAGAGAGAAAGCTGAAATTTTTACAGACGATGTATTTCTATTCCCGCTACAACAAAAAATACTAAAAACAGAATAAAATAATTACTTAAGGGGGACTCCCATACAACAAACATGAATTTTTAGACGTTTGTCGCTCGATATCAATAACGGTGACAGGTAGATGCTTGAAATATTTACAGAATATTTAGTAATATTTAAATATTCACTTCAGAAATAAATAGTTAACCTTTCATACGAGAAACGTGTTTTTTTTTGCTCAATATTAATAACGGCAACAAGTAGCTGCTAGAAATATTTACAAAATGTTTATTTGTTTAATAAATAAATAAATTAAAATGTGTTAAGGGGGGCCTCTATGCAGTACGGAACCCTTCGTGCGCGAGTCCGACTCGCACTTGGCCGATTATTATGCATTGCCCATCTCATCAAAGAAATAGTAGGGAAGAGGCTGACTTTTATAACAATTTACCTAGCAAATAACAACAATTTCCAAATGTTTATCTAGAATAAGAGTCGAGGGATTCTAAAATGTTAGTGTAACTTCTTCAAAAAATAAATAATTATAATAATTTGTTAATTATTATTACTTCAACATGTGATGACGCGGCGACGTGGATGTTAACAGGTACGCGTTTCATAACAATCCACGCAATTTCATTCAATCTCGATACTCGGGTAACGTCAGCCAACCACACAGTATTTAAAATACTATCTTTAATTTCGGCACCGATAAAACACACTACGTAATCAGAACGTTAGATAATGAAATATAATCAGAAGACCGATAAACTAATTTGTTTGAATATGATACTAAGCATATTTGTATATATTGCATTCTTTACGAAAATTATCTACATTATTTCCGTTTTACGCGTAGCGGTTGGTAGACTGAGGTTAAATTGAAACTAAAATGTTTTTATCTATATTTTTCCGTAGGATATAAAGAAGAGAAAATTTTAACCAGGTCTTCAAAAAGTGTGGTCCAAAACCACACTTTTTTAGGATTCCGTAGCTAAAAAGGCAAAAAAGGATTCCTCATAGAATACTTTGCTGTCTGTACGCAATAGATGCCCACTGCCGAGTTAGTTTGGTAATTTTGGGATGCAGCTGAGTTATGTGAAACTCTACCAGCGAAACCTTCATAATGTCCTGCTTTTGTGCTTATTTAGAAGCTTTGGGCTTTCTAGACCACACTTTGATCACTTTTGATATTCATAATGTCCTGATTTTGTGCTTATTTAAAAGCTTTGGGATTTCTAGACCACACTTTGATCACTTTTGATATTTTATCACGTAAAAATATTTGAAAATTTAAAATATTGATGGCGCTACCCCAAGCACCTGGTTTCAATAAATCTTGTGCCGGACTATTATGTAAATTATTTTAAAGTGTGATTTAGATAATTATCTTTTTAAATAAAAGAACCGTTAAAAAGAACTTTGATACATTTTCCATTAAGATTTCTATTGTTTATCCTAACCATCGACGCCTACGAGAAAGTGGCTGGTTCTTTCTGTTCTTGGGAGGTCAGTTTTAGTGAATGCTTAGAACTCACTGATATGTTTTTTTTGCTCTACTCACATTGATGTAAGAGCCTCATCTTCAACTTTCCGAGAGCTTAGCTAGTGTCTAACGAATCCAAAAAAATCTGCCAAGTGCGAGTCGGACTCACGCACGAAGAGTTCCTAACCGTGTTGGAGCCCCATTTGCCCCATTATTCTTGCCATTATTATTAGCGAGCAAAAAAACTTCTAAAAATCACGTTTATTGTATGGGAGCCCCCTTAAATATTTATTTATTCTTTTTTACTATTTGTTTTATAGCGGCATCAGAAATACATCATCTGTGAAAATTTCAACTGTCTAGCTATTACGGGTCATGAGATACAGCCTGGTGACAGACAAACAGACAGACGGACAGCGGAGTCTTAGTAATAGGGTCCCGTTTTTACCCTTTGGGTACGGAACCCTAAAAAGGTGACGGTATCTGTATCTATTAAATATTTTTGAACAAAACATTTTAATAATTCAAATGAGGAAAGTAAAAGAAATGCTATTAAATAACATAATATGGACGTCATCAGCAATCGTCATCATCATAGTCGCGTGGTTTACCTTCATAGGTACATGCTTTAAAACAAAACGAGGAAAATATAGACAAAATTAAAATAAATAGTCAGTATACTTAGATACCTAAGCTATCACACAGGTTTTACAACCTTGCAATTTGCTGAGATATTTTATTATTAGCTTCATCATCATCACCCTTAACCTTTTCATTCTACTCCTAAGAACTGTGCAAATGTCTACTGGTCTAAGCTCGCTACAATCTAATTTTATAAAAGTAAATAATAAATAAATATTAGGGGACATCTTACACACGATCTCTGACCCCAAACTAAGCAAAGCTTGTGATATGGCTGCCAGAGACTGACGGTAATTAATTTATTTCACAGAAAGAACAGGATTATACGAAGAAATAACTGACAGGGTAAAATTATAGAGTAAAAAAAGAGAAAAGGTAAAAAAATTAAGCGAAATGTTGAGGATACACATACATACGTGTGTATTTTTTATTATACTTCGTCCCTTTTCTTTTAGAAAGAATGTGATGTACAATAACAACTACAATCAGAAAATAACAGCTTATTAAACAGGAAGGATAAAAAGTTGTCAAAAACGTTTGTATTTTCTTCGTTGGATATGTATATTATAATTATTATGTTGCAATAATTGACAGTGTTAAAAATACAAACGTTCTTGGGTATACCCATTTTAAAAAGAAAAGTGAGAATGCTAGACAATTTGCATGAACTGACGAAAATATAGCTCGAGCACTGCATAGTAAGAAAATATTTACTCCTAGGATTAGACGCCGCCGTTCAAAGTCATATACTAGTCATCTACATGGCAACTGAAATGTACGTGAAACATCGATTTCCTGTCTATTAATTTGAAAATGTATCCTCATATACATATTGGTTGAAGAAGCGTGCTGACCAATAAATTTCAGTAGTATAAACATTTATCACGAAAGCAAGGACGCTTCACCGCATAAGATTTTGCGTGTTGCAATTGCGAGGTAAATACTTTGGTTCCAGGTTTATTTTCGACTAGATATTGCAGCGTTGCTTGATTTACGTCTTTGACCAATAGTATAAATCTCTACCAATGAAAACTAATATAAATTTGTCGCTGAAATGTGAAGAGCATTTCCCTAACTTTATTTTTAACTCATGACCCATTAAAACATTATAAATTACAAAGAACCGTTTGGTAAATTATAACATTCATCTTTATCAGGAAAAGGGCAATTTGTCACTTTCTTTGATCTTTTTATTCGCATAATAACATTGTATTCTGTATGTCTCATTGTTACTTTCGAACTCATGTTTCATCTCTAATGGAACACCATCATTACATGTTTGTAAAGGCTTTTGAATTGCAGTTAAGACCCATATGTGTTTGTAACGGTTAAGCTTTTATCTATTTGCTGTTCGATGAGATCTTAAGATAGAAGATCTAAAAGGCTTGTTAAATCGTGACTTAGAGATATCCTTTTCTGAAAAACACGTGGCAATTGGCACAAGTGACCATCTAAGAATTCCTTGCTGTGTTGCATTACAATAGGATGATTGTTGGTTTGCTCATCCGTATAAATAATTTATTGTCTATAAAAGAAAACAATACGCATGGTGAATAATCAGTTGAGCAATCATATTTCTTCCAGAGGGTTCCTAACCAAAGTTAAAAACAGGAGCCATGGGTGAGCTTTATTTGCTTATCTATCAATATCGTGCTCGAATTTTGGAATCTTTAAATTTTACCAATCTACTAGTAAGTATGTTTTTTTTCACTATATTGATACCATCATCATCGTCATTTCTCTATTTCAATGTTGAGAATAAGCCGCTCTCTTAACATATTTTTTTGGTTTACCATACAATCCAGTGCCAATTGTTCAGTTCGCCCATGATCTCGATAATAGTATTGATCTATCCTGCTATCGAATGGCTAGCGCTCTGCTTGCTTTACTTACCTCGATATTGAATTAAATATCATAATGCGCATAGTAATTTATCAATAAATAAATTATGTAGCATCAGAATATAATTTTTCTATACTTAGTAAAAGTTAAGTGTAGCACAAACTCTAAAATATATCCTTTTATGCTGGAGGCAGGGTAGTGCTCCCGCCAAGACGGGCCAAGCGAAGCGCAGCACAAGGACACTTCCCACCTTTTCTAGATGCGCTTTCAAGCCTGCCAAGTCCCATATTTTTATGAATATATAGAGTTTCTTAAGTTTACGGCTTATAGAGTTAAAGCGTCTAGAGTCTCTAGAGTTAGAAGATGGGCGCTACATGAGATCTGATAACTTTTTGATAGTGCGAGGTATTGCCTCATCTTGGCAACATTTTAAATGAAAATCTTTTCTGTGGGATAAACCTTTTTGAGTGCAAAACCTTAATTGAGTACTCCGGTTTGGCATTTGTCAAGATTTTTTCATAGATTAGCTAATGTCTTTATAAATTAAGATGTTCGAAATGAATGCATCCAGACATTCGTAAAATAACAAGTTTCATTTGTAACTGCGAGTACGATTGCTTTTATCAAAGGTTAGTCGCTTGGTTGATTTGAATTAGGCGATAATTATCAAAAGGAATCGTATAAATATATGTTAGAATTCGAAAGTAAAAAAATTAAGCTCTTCTAATGCTAGAGAGCAAAAAGTTTTCAATTAATTAAATCGTGTTAATGCTGTCTTTGTAGATGGCTTTTGATATTGATATTTTTGTGTGATAGTGTGAACTGGTACGTTTTAGTTTTCCTTCCGGGGTTTTCTGAACAAAATCTAAATTTATTGGAACTAGCTCTGTTAAAAGAGTAAATAGATGTAGGTTAGTTTTATGACACATTTATCAAGATACGTAATAGAACAACGTGTACATAATATAGACAATGTACAATACCATAATGACTATTTGTTATATTATTTCCACTTCAAGGACGACGGAGTCTACGACCTTTGACATACTTCGTAATAAATATATTTATTAGTCTTAATTTGTAATTTATTGCGTTAATTTAGTCCTTCGAGCAAAAACCTGTAGAGTCACATTCGTGCAAAAAAAAAGTGTCCGAGTCAAAACCTTGCGCAAGCTACGTAGTGGGCAGGCTTTTTAGTTAGTCGTAAGGCGATTGCAAGGTGACTACAACGCCGCGTGATGCCAAAGTGCTCGGTTACAAGCACTAATTAGGTGACATAACCTCTAGATTCAAGAAAACGGGACATTGTGAATTATTTAATGTAAATATCTAAGTCGATATGTATGACGACGCTCGAACATTTTCTTACTACTTTCACTTAGGGACTGTGGCTCTGTAAATATTTGCTCGAAGCGTTAGTCTCATAATTTCAGTATTTATGACTTCTACAAAATTTTGGCATGAGTCTCAGTATCATATATCAAAATTGAATGTATTGTACTTCTCATCAAAAATACTTAATGTATTTTCATACAAAAACCAGAAGATGTCTTTAATTTATTATGAATCTAGTTATTGAGAGCATAAGGTCATCTCCATTGCTATAACCGCTGATATTGAATTTAAAAATAGCTTTTCCAAGTGGCATCAAGGCCTGTTACACGGTTAGTGCTGCGTTATATTTAGCTTGCTTGAGTTCTATTGTTTTTTATTTTTTACTTTTCTATCTGCTTCAAACAAGAAGGTTTGAGTTCTTCAGGGATATTTACGTCAGTTATTGACATAAATAACTGTAGAGGTGATCACGTAACATAACTTTATTAACATAAATTATTAACATAAATTTATTAATTATTTGTTTTCTTTAAATTTCTTATCTTACGGTTTTCCATGCAATTTCAAGAAAGGCAAACGTTTATATCAATTTTTTTTTGTGGGTGTACGTTTGTGTATATTTGCTGATCTTCAACCGAATTCAGTGTTTCAGTGTTTGAAGTCAGTTATAATTTTTTCCTAATTTTATTTCTAGCATTCATTCAATTCCTAGTCGGTCTACTATGAAACCACTTAATTTGCAATGTGATAAACATCGTTTACATTATATTCCGGTTTAGTTAGAGCACATTTTTCCTCTCTTTACGATTTTTCTCACGCTATTATTCTAATATGTTTATTATAATTCGTAACATCGCGCATTTAATGTCTCGTTTTATTACCTGTTTTAAGAGTATTTGCTATTTTCATGGATGTATAAGAATTGGTGGTAAAGTAACTTTTAAACTCTAGTTTAAAGAGTGTCCGCCATATTGGAAGACGATTAAAGTGACATTTGGAGTTTTACTTTGGTTCTAATATGACTCATGTCAAGATAAATATGTCGTTGATTATTATGTAAAATTAGTTACTATGCATTAAAGGCAAAATCGACGCCATTTTTTAAGGTTATGAGCTTAGGTTTCAGATTTTCAATATAAGTGCGAATCCGCTTCATTCTTACATCCATGGCTATTTTAGGGTTGTGCCTACTTAGCTTTCCCCCTGCGTCTAATGATAAAACAACCTAATTTTTCTTTCGAATAGTACCGCATAAGTCGGTATGGTATGAATAATGCAATTATGCAAAGTGTTTAATGTATTACTTCGTCAGTCCACGTGACCCGGGTAAATACGACCCATTCGAGGTGCAATCATGGTAGGAATTTAAAACAGACAAACCCATTTACAAATACATAATCCATATTGTTTATTAACTATGAAACCTTGAGCACTAATTACTGTAGGGCCTAATTTGTCAGAAAGATTAAAAAAATCTACAAATTGTAGCTACTTTAAATAATTTGTAGTTATTTTACCCCAATTAACTCTTCAATTCATATTAGGCTTACAAAATGCTTCATTGAGATATCAATTCCGATGTTATGATCCATTGAACCAGGTTGAAGTGACAGCTGTTTATTGCGCACTCTATGTATTTCAAAAATAAATTCTTAAAACGATATCCTGATTTAAATTAATTTAAACAGTTGTCTTTGTCTAATAAATTGCAATGAAAAAAACAGGTATGTCAAAAGTTTTAAATATGTCAATCAAGCCTACATAGTCGAGCCCACTACTTAAACTACTTGAAGTTATTTTTTGGACTTTCCACTAAAATAAATTGACTTATAATTATATATTTATGCAAATTACTTGTTTTCGAGTTAGAAGTAGAAAAAAATTATAGGCCTATGAAGCGTTTAGTAGTTTTATATGGTCAAAGTATGAGAAAACCAGCGGGTTTTTATTGGTTTGTCAAGTTAAAGTCAATAATGACGGCTTTGGAGGCACGCCTTTACTTTATTTACAAGTACTCTTGCTGTGTGCAAGTAAGTAGCAACAGCGAGTAATATAGTGATTGAGTAATTATTTAGGAATATCTAAAATTTAATTGCGTTAAAATTTGAAAAGCAAGAGTGTACATACACACTAATTAATTGCTTTTTTCTATTAGAACTAACCGACGAGACAACGGAGCAGGTTCTCAAGTCGACGCGTATATTTTTTTTATGTATGACCACGCATAACTTTTTACAGAATAGTCCGGTTTCCATATTTTTTTTGTTTTTGATAAATAACAATAATATAATAGTGAAAAATACTAATAATTTTACTAAATCGATCTGTGCAAACTGTGCACGGTTGAAATCGGTTAGGCCATCATTGGTGAAAAATAATTATAGATCACTACTAAATACACAAATTTTACAATCAGTTATTGTCTTAAGGTATGACCAGTAGCCATATCAGCCGCAAGACGTTCATTGTTGGACGTAAGCCTCGTCCAGATTTCCAATAAGAACGGTTGAAAATGGCTTGCAACCAGCTCGTTTTATCGGATCGTTTGTCTACCTTGTCGATGAATGCCCTAGCCTACGTTTTACGTTAGGTTAAAAGAAGGAAATATGTTACAAAGATTTGATTTCGGCAAAAAGAAAATGTTGAAATGAGATCCCGTAAACGTACGACAAAATCTCTTCAGAATACTAATCAGCTTACTCCAGATAATCACGAATGGCGACACTGCTGTGGACATTTACAGCAAACGTTTTTGTGCCAACTAGTAAAACCCCAGTCACGACCACATTTCTCAATTTGATACGATCACGAACTTAGTGTCATCTTTTGTAGTCCTATTCCGTCTAGTTGATAAATTAGCATGCATAATAGATGAAATTTTGGACATGGCCACTTACGAAACTTCACTTGGTAACGACTAGTAATTGACATTCAATAGAGGACTTGAAAACATGAATTATCATGTAGAGCCTAACATAGGAAATTCCATGTCGGCTGGACGGTCATAGGCTCAGCTAAGACCTGTTTGTGCGCTTACCTTACCTTCTAATATTTATGTGCAATGCTGAGATTTTCCTATACAATATTATGAAGTAACTATTTCAAATTGAAACGTATTTCAAACTGAAAATTCGAATTACAAAGATCGTAAACTGCATACAATATTGCCAGTATTAGCTGTAATTTCGTTTTTGGGATCAAGGCTTGAGGCTGACATCTGTTACCGAGTCTCAATCAAGTCATAGCAGTCTCTATGTTTACTATTATCTATTCTGTGGCTGCGTGTTAATAAGCCGCTATCGGAACTGTCCGATTTAATGCCTACGCATTTTTAATTTTTTACACTACTCATGTCATTTAGATGCATGTCTTCTTAGCAGGCGTTAATGCATATATACAACTGATATGAATAGTAGATTTTACATATCTTTTATTACATTTCGAATTTCAAAGATAATTTCTGAAGCGTCTAGGTGATGACAGGCAATTACTTAGCACTTGTGCAAAAAGCATAATTCTCTGTAGCGTTGAATTAAATCATAATACTATTTAAAAGACTAGACAATATTAGACTGGGATACAAACGCGTGTTCATTCGTTTGGAAAATTTTATGCTGTACGAAATAAAATTTATATTTAATCGCCACACCTTCTAACACGTGCGGTGTATGGCCAGTTGCCAATCAGACAATTCGGTTTATTCTACCTGTTGATGTTGGCCCTGCGACAGTCTAGAAATCTAAACAAATAATCATATTCTATGATTTAACGCCAGCTTTAGAGTAAATATAGCTATTTGGTGCCATCTTTACTTTACCTTCACAGCAACGTTTAACGTAATTGCAAATATCGATGTCAACGAATATATTAAACGCTTTATTGAATTTGACTTTGAGGCCAATGCTAACTTCTGAAAGCACTTTACTTGTAACAAAACTTCTTTTATGTTCTTTTATATCTGCTAATGTAAGTAATTGTCCATTATCATTTTCAACAAACATGTACGACATGTTATTTGCTTTGTAACTTTTATATTGAAAATAATTATTGGTTCCATGCTCCATTGCGATTTTTTTATTTTGCATTTCAGTAAATGTTTCCATTTCGTTATCTAATTCTTGGAACAGAATCGGAAATTACGCACACAAGAGCAGCGTGCAAACTGTTATACCTAAAACACGAGCAAAACATTTTACTTTATTACGTAGAATCGCGTGTGTAACATCAAGAAGTAAAAGCAATTCACCAATATTTATGAATATTACAAATCCATTAAAATAGTTATTTAATCCAACATTGAAGAGGCTATAAACTAGAATCTCGGTTGAATTTATTTATATAGAACGGTAATGTGTTAAACAAACTGGATGATTTAGCTTGATGAGGTTTTTACACGGATATATGGGATTTTTACATGATTTGGTATAAACACGAACCCACGGAATGAAACGAAAATCTACGTGAATAATATTTTGCTCGCAAGATTTAAAACTCTCTTTTATTTAACAAACAATTAGGAATGGGCACGTGCCTATGTTCTGAAATATTTCTAGTATCGGTGATTATTTTTTGTTATTATTTAAAAATAATTTTCAAATGATACCATATGAATTTCATTAGATCCTATTTAATAGCTTCTTAACTTCAGTAATGTGAAAAATGTCGGGTTTCCGAGGTTTCGCAAGGTTCTGCAGTCTTCTACCTCTTTTGGATATAAAAACAAAAATACGCTTTAAGTAGATCGCAAAATTACTTGCTCCAATTTTGTTATTGAAAACAACTTCTTGTTCATTTTCGGTAGTTAAGATATCTTGTTATTTGGAATCTTGCCGCCTTCATCTTAATTTTAAAGTTACACTGAACGGTACTCAAGCTTTGTTAGTATTTTTATTTCGTGGTACTTTCTTGTTCGCCGTATGTTCGTTATAACTGTCATTTTGAGAAGCACTTACCTCAGAAGCTCAGATAACAAAGTGCAGCATTTATTTTTGGTAAATATAGTCGTCTGAATTGCTAAGAATCTTGAAAACTTTGCTTTGAATGTATGCTTGGTACATCAGTTCAACGAACAAAATTTAGAGATCTAAATAATTTTCTAATCAATTTAAAAATGGACCAGGTTATGTAAAAATGAACAAGGAGACAAAACAAAAAAACTTTATGTTGCGAATAGACAGTAAATATTTATTTTTATCATACTTGCTGTTATACGCTTAATGTGCTCTGGGCCCCACATCAGCACGGGTAGCATAGCAAAGGGAAAAAAACCATTTTATCCACTTTTAAATGTCAGTTGTCATTGTCAATCCATACTTTATTTCCTCTTCGAGGGGATATAATGGTGGGAAGACTATTTGTCCCTTTGCCATGCTTCCCGTGCAGGGCGACATGTATCTTGGGATTTTCCTTTTGATAGGCTTTTTACCTTTCGAAACCTTGAACTGATTTTGAGGGAGCGCTGAAGTAAATGTTTACAATTTTTTGAAATATTAGGAAGACCCATCAATGCACCTTTTTGGTTTGTACATAGGTATCCCTCGCGTTTCCAATAAGTCAATGCGAACTCTGCCTATAAAATATTATGAAGTTGAAATAGCTTAAAATAAACTTGAAGTTATTCAAAACCTATCTAAAAGCACTTACAAAATTAATTGTCTACGTTAATTAAGACGTAGAGCGATAAAAGTTCATCTCTATAACCTAACTATTGAAGGATAAACATTCCCAGATGTTCTCTCGGCTGTAAAGTTTGCATCAACAAACATTTCAAACGTACTTGTGTCTGTTACGATGCAAATAGATTTAGCATATTGCCACTTTATGCTCGTTTATGCCGGGCCACACATTGGACGCTGACTTGCGTCCAAGCTTGGCTTCGAATTGAATAGACAATCAGAGTCAATATTATATTATTCTATTTGCTTCCAATATCAGGCCAAGATCGATCCACATCTTGGAGTGTTGGAACCAAGACTACAGTTTTTAGCTAACATAGCTAATATGTGAAAACATAGCTAACATAGGCTTAAAGAAATTGACTTGTCGTGCGGTTGAAAACTACTAGGTACACTATCCTCAGACCAAAGACAGATCAGAACAAACAAGTGAGGCCAGTTTTTAGGGTTCCGTACCCAAAGGGTATAAACGGGACCCTATTACTAAGACTCCGCTGTCCGTCTGTCCATTTGTCTGACTTCAGGCTGTATCTCATGAACCGTTATAACTAGAAAGCTGAAATTTTCACAGATGATGTATTTCTGTTGCCGCTATACCAACAAATACTAAAAACAGAATAAATTTAACATTTAAATGGTGCTCCCATACAACCAACCTGAATTATTAACCGTTTTACGCTCGCTCTGTTAATAATGGAAACAAGTAGATGCCTGAAGTATTCACAGAATATTTAGTTGTATATTCAGTTCAATAATGAATTATTAAATTAAAATAAAATAAATATTTAAGGGGGCTCCCATACAGTACCTACGGAACCCTTCGTGCGCGAGTCCTACTCGTACTTGGCCGATTATTTGTACATGTGTGAGTGCGTCGGTGTTGCGCCACCATAGTTCGACTGACGAGCCCGAGCTTCTCGAATGTCGATTTTATGTCACTTAATTGGTGCTTGTAACTGAGCACTTTGGCATTGCGCGGAGTTGAAGTCGGCTTGCAATCGGCTTACGACTAACTAAAAAGCCTGCCCGCTACGTAGCTTGGGCAGAGTTTTGTCTCGGACAATTTTTTTGCACGATTGTGACTCTATAGATATTTGCTCGAAGGATCTAGCCAAAAAGCTGATGAATAGCGCGACAACATTTCCCCCTGTTTGAGGGAAATCCCCCCACTCTAATCAAAAATCGCTGACGATAAACAATCGATTAATATTTAGAACCTGCGTACCAAGATTTTTCGCAATTCGTTGAAAAACGCGACCTGTAGTGGAGAAACAATATCGAGATAGACGAAAACGAAATTGTCGACTTTAAACGGAGATCTTCTCTCACTTCGTTCGCCCGGTTAATTAGCTTGATAAATTGATCATATTTTGATCAATATCTTAAACAGCTTCGTAACAACCCAAGTAACAAAATCTGGTACTATAAAAGACCTGAGAACGTTTTGGAGCGTGCTAATTAGTGTTCATGATTAGCACTATAATAGTCTTGTAAACGTTTACAGAACCCCGAATAGGCCCTATTATTATCACTGATTTATTCTATAATCATTACATAAAGGCTGTCACGGTGATAAATCAGCTCTGTAGTTGAGATGTAAAAGTGACAAGAAACGCTTTTTAGTACTGAAATAGCTCTACTTGCAACGTTTTTGACATAAATTTGCTCTATAAAAGTAACCAAAAACCTATTTAAAGTGTTATTGTGCACCGAAAACGATTCCAATGATTTTTTTTATTACAATTGCTTGCTATTTGTGTGTTTTCATCATGAAAACAAAAATCGGTAAGTTTATGTTTTATGTCACTACAGCCATTGTTGATAAACGTAACACGTAATTAAAAGGACATAACTACAATACATGGACTATAAATCTGCGGTAACTTGCACTTGCGAAAATAATTGTGTCGCTAAAGTCATTACACTGATTTCAAATTTGAAAATGCGCCCTCATAATTTTCATGTTTTAATTAATTTTTAATTATTAAAATGAGAACTTCTTCCGACTATGGCTGCTATAGTGCTTATTGGCTCCAGCCGTGCTGTTAATGAGCTACCATGACAAAAAACGTCAGCCATTTTTTTCACCCAACACAAATTATAGCCCGGGAGGTTAGCGGAAAAAATGCAACTACTTCCTAAAAGCTAAATTTTTGGTATTACGCTATCAAGGTGGTGTACTAAAATACCACGGAGTCAGTCAGCTGGGACGTTTAGCGGTTGGAGGGAAAAACTGTATGAATTAACAAAAAAAAAACCATGTAACTGAGCCTGTCAGTTAGGCTTTATTTAAAGCGGCGCTGCTTTAAGTCCTGACTGACAGAGATTGTAAGTAACAAGGTCTGTCAAGTCAAGCAGGCTTTAAAAGTTTCAGGTAAGTTTTGGTAATTAAACTTTTTTAAACTATTTTTCTACCCGTACACCAATTTTCAGCTATTAGAAGTAGTTGCAAGATACTTTTTTTTTTTTAAATAATTCTAACGGGTATCCTCATCAAACGCAAAGTATTCTAGCTGACTGACTCTCGGGTATTCTTGTACACCATCATACTCGTAACACACCGAAAATTCAGCTTTTAGAAAGTACCTAGTTATATTTATTGCACTTACCTCCCGGGCTATTAGTTTTGTTATCTAAATAAAGTCCAGTAAAGTGAAGTACTTGTCATATAAAAGATACTGAAAAGCTAGTATAGATCTAATTAGTCCATTAATTGTAGATTTTAGTACATTTATAGTATGCTTTAGTTGTGTAGCAGTAACACAAACTCACTTATAGAACAATTTAAAATATAAGTTATTTAAAAGATGCGCCAGGAGTCCTTTTGGTACTATTTAGTACTATAGAAAAATGTTCATGGCTTTTACAGAACTAGCACCATAGACATATTTAGGGAGCTTTTAAAACGCTAAAACGTTACGAAATTGTTGTACAAGGTACTTTTACAGTGCAAATTTGTCTTGTAATAGAGTTTTTGACACTTCTACAGTACTAGTACTATAAAAGTAACTTTGACGCATTATTAGTGCCAAATAGATCCATAAAAGTGTCC
Source organism: Hypomecis atomaria (assembly GCA_964007245.1). Classification (NCBI taxonomy): domain Eukaryota; kingdom Metazoa; phylum Arthropoda; class Insecta; order Lepidoptera; family Geometridae; genus Hypomecis; species Hypomecis atomaria. The sequence continues at coordinate 8,814,045 of OZ023299.1, forward strand.
TTCAGGTTGTCTATAGTATTAAATAGTACTATAATCGCATATTTTACACCCATTATAGAGCAACACTTTAAGTATTCTTTTGTATGGTCCTGTAGACGTTTTAAGAGCTAATTTATAGAACTTAAATGCTCTTTTATCTTATAGAACCAAACCGCTCTGTTGAAAACCTTTATAGTACAAGCAGTGATAACGGTTACCACTATAGGTCTACTATATTACTGTTTGGTGATAAAAAGCCCTGGTTATAGAAGCTTATGTTACTTGGGAATGACATTGAATGTTGCTTTTGACTGGTATAAGAGTGTAGTTTGTTGGTATAAAAGATTGAGACTATAAAATATTATAATAGCTCTTTTACTGTCGCTTATCTCTTTATAATAGTTTCACTGTGTACGATGTCGACATAATATTATAGCGTAGCGTCGCTGTTATTTTTCTAGAAAAAGATTGATTGAGTATAATGGTATGCGTTATGGTAGTATTAGTATGGGATCTCACCATAGAACGACCTTCACCGATGAAAAGTATTTCATATTCAAGTAAATATATCAATAAATGTATTGCAAATGGGTTGTCTAAAAATGTTCAGTCCAGAAGATGAAGAATTAACAATAAAAAAAATTTTTAATCGTTTCACTTGTTTGTTTAGTAGACACATTCCATACAAATCTAAAGATGAAGCCCATAGAATATGCAAACGGGTTGACTACTTTTTTCCTGTCACAACTCTTTCGTAGGCAGGTACAGATAGCGCGCGAGTTGAATGCAGTCGGGGTCTGAGGTAAAGAGCGGGAGCATATCCCCCCGCTATCCGCACGCCCCACCTCACGCGCCTGGGCGGGTTGGGCGTGCGGATAGCGGGGGGAGACATTCGCATTCCTAAGCTCTGCATTCAACTCGCGCGCCGACGGTAAATTTATACTAATAACTTGCACCGGTCGTCATTATTTTAATGCAAACTAACGATTGCAAATTCTATGATATTCATACTTTCGATTGAAATGAAATTCCCATTTGCATTATATTTTTTTACATATTTAATTTAGTATAACTATATATTTATGAAAATTAATTAATTAATAATATATGCATTATTGTAAGATAAAAATTGAAGTGAATAAAATAACAAAATCGAACTTCTTTCACAACTCTACCACTCAACGATCAAAGAAATATGAATAAAAATAGCGAAAATAATTAGATAGATACAACATTTATTCTGAAAGTATCTAAATGTAGGAAGAAAATTATATCAAATAGAATAAGTGGCCTAAAAGAGGTTAATAATGTAACTACTAAAATATCTCGACATTTACCGTCAGTACTCAACACATGTAAAATACTGTGTTAAAATTACCGATTCGTAGAAACAAAGCCAGTTTAAATTAAACTCCGATTACGTGTTTCACATTCCTCTATATCTACAGAAATAAAGGCAGCAGCTGTAGGTATCATTGTTGATTAGATGCAATCTATATACATATGTCAGAACCCTAAAACTACACAAATCCGGCTTTTACTACGACCAGATACGCCTACGCAGTAAAAAAGATTGTTGAACTCGGTAACTTTTATCTATTCAAAAATTTGTCTAGAGATATAAATTTTATTTAAAAATAATCAGCTTAATCTTCTGACAACATGTCTTCTTAAACATTTTAGAATTTTATACGAATGCCAAGACTTGAGAGTTTTAAAGTAACATGTACATACGAGTATCTTTGATTTTATGGTTCGTAATGCTATAACCGTTCTAAAAATAGAATTAACACATAGTTTAAGGTTAAACGCCGTAGAGTATTACGCACAATCATCGTAAAAAGACAATAACATTGTGCAATTGTGAAGAAACATCAAGATTTATAAATAGCCATATCAATAAATATATACTAAGTGCAGCTACTGCAGAAGCTAGTAAAACAACAGATAAAAACGAAACAAGCGGACACAAATGCAAATTCAGAGCAAAAGCCGAAACAGATAAGAACCCTGCTGTTTTTACGATAGGTACATTAAGTGTTAACGCCCACACTACATATTTGGGAATGTGAAATAAGGCGCCAATATAATCGAGGTAATGTATATTTATTACATTTAATCATAAAACGCAAAATGTTTTGAAATAATGGATGAAGATGATGTGGCTGCAACAAATACGCAAGAGGTTTTAAGAAGGCTCATCGGAAGGCTTTGAAAGGAGCCTTTAGAGCCTGCGTCCACTTTCAATCGAGTTTTATCGCTATCAATAAAATACCATATATGAAACATTTGAGCACACATAAAGTCACTTTTCTGGAGCTAAATAAGTATGATAATTGATGTCGGTTTAAGTAAAACTGAGAAGCAGTACTCCAATATCTTAAATGACGTAAATTAAAACGGTTATTAAAAAACATTGGCATGTTTATTGGTATCAAATTTATATTGATATTTTTGACAGTGCCTTATAAGCTCTTGGATTTACTAAATAAAGTAATGCTAATGTCGCATCCACAATTCTATATTGTACACGTGTACCTATACAGCATAGATAAAATTTAATTAACCATGCTAAGTTATCCGCAGCACTAAAATTTGAATCCAAATATAATTAAGATTTTTAATAGATACCGTCATGTGATCGTTATAGGTTATTATTGGTAGTTTAATAATTTGAAATCTGAGAATTTGTAAGTGTTTAAGCAATCAAGTCTATACGTAAATTTTATCATACCATATCTAAAAATAGACCTTATCAAACTAGTATTCCGTAAGGTAAACGCACGTAATTGCGGACGAGTCCCAGAACGCGGACGATACTCGGTTTTTTATTTTTTGTAATTTTCTACGAAAGTTTAACTTAATCTTATGAATGACAATAAATTCTTAGTTATATTTCAAAGTATTATACAAGAAAAACTGTACACGTGGTGTATTGGTGTCCAAACCAAATGATCTCAAAAGTGCGGTGTCGTAAAATTTACGTTAATCTGTTAATTCAGTAGCTGAATTTGGTGTCTACCCTGTCATAAACTTCAGTTCATTTCTTAGTTGTGTAATGTGATACGGTAAGTGTGCTATTTTATTACGATACTTAGATAAATTACCTAATATTATAACCTTTAATCTAGACGTAATCTTGTTGATTATTTATAATATTTGCGTATCCGCCTAATGGTACTCACAAAACCCGTACTTGTCCCAATGCACGGACAATAATCACATTTTTCGTCCGAGAAGTGGGACACACATCAGTTCTTTAAAACCCGTTGTACCAAAGGTTGGATCTCGACCTTATTGCCTTGAAATAAGTCTCATTTTTCCTTGCATGTAAGAACGTCGTTTTCAAAACCGTGAAAAAGCAATTATTATAATTCGATTGCGTCTCATTCAAAGGAATTAAGAATTGTTTTGGACTGGTTCAAACAATAGTCGTGTCCAATTTGCTTTAGTATTGTTTTTTAAACTGTTTTTTGTGCATGACAAAAACAATTGTTTTTGATCGATTTACAACATATATTTTAAACAATATTACATGGTGTTTAAAAGATTATCTTAAGTAAGATTTATTGTTCTCAGATTTAAATATTATGTTTTTATTTTTAATGAAATACTAAACTTTTGGTGTTTCATAGAAAATAATAAACATTTAATTTTTCATAAATAGGTACTAAAAAGTAAATAAGGACGTTCGTATGGGCCGCGTGGCTAGTCCTGGTATCAGAGTAAACATCTGTCTCTTGATTGAGCCATTTTTTTGTAAAAGTTGATTATTGTATCGATATAATAATCAACTATAGTAATAAAATTGGGATTAAGATTATATGATTAAGATTATAATATAATAAAACAATTTGATTTTCTAAGTAACAACTGAATCTTCTCTCTTTGGAAAGCGTGTCTGCTATGTTGTTGCCTGAACATGATCTGTGACTCTTTTTCCATCGCACTGTTTATTTGATAGAGTTTGGAATGTTGCATGACGCGCAGCGATTAATTTTGACCTTGTTATAGGTCTTCTGAGTTCATAGATAGTAGCAGCACTGTCAACTGTGAACATGATCACTTCTTTGGCCTCACTGTTTCCAGTAGCTGTTAGAAGCTCAGTTCATATAAAAGTTTAAGTTTTTTTGCCGCTAGCAAAAGGCCCATGGCTTCCGCTTGCAAAGTTTATGTTGTTTTACTCAGGGCAAGGGAGTCTCTTAGTCCAAGCTTGTTTTTTGCACTATCGACGTATATGTTCCAAGATAGCAATATATCCTCAGATACATAGTTTTCTATAGACATAGACTCGAGAGAGAAAAGCATGAGCTAGTCAGCTCATGCTTTTCTCTCTCGAGTTGTTTTCTAGCTATTGTAAAGGTATAGCTATTTTGAGTCTAAAAGTTTCTATATCGGTATGCTTCACGTTCGAGCTTCGGAATCAGAGTATTCATCAGTTACCACACGCCACCCATTGATTGTTTTAGAGATATTACTCGTAGCAGGTATGATGTCGATAATTGATTCCCAAGACATTACGAAAATAAACTCAGAGCCATGGTTTAGTAGATTTGAATAATGCCTGAAGATGGAGTCAAGTACGTCATTTCTCCTCTCATTTGTATTGGGACATTCCCAGACAACACAGTGGGCGTTTGAGTCACACCCAGTGGCGGACGCTTCATAAAGACAGAAAGACACTGCCTACCCTAGTTCTGATAATAGATCTAATAAAATTTTATCAATAAACAAAATAACACAAAAAACTTAAATCATAAATCAGCTCCACCTATCGAGTGCCGGTGGTATCATTAAGATAAGATCGACAGGTTCGCTGCACGAGCGCCACCCGCCCTTGCCACGGCAAAGACACAAACTATGGATCTCTTAATGTTTTGTATGTGTGCTCTCAGGGTAAGTCGTGATCATGCGGATTTAATGTGTGTGCGTTCCTATAGCTACGTGGGCTTTGCTGACACACAATGACAAAAATCACGCACACAACTGCATGAAAAGCCAGTGTCTTTTTGCTTGGCCATCATTTTTTTGTGGTATTTTTTTTTACTACTCTTTTTTACTCCTAATTTCAATAGTCAATAGTCGCCATATCGTTTGATGTGTATTGTGTTTGTGACTACGCTATCAGCTATTTAGGATTTTAACGTTGTTAATAGAGTGAAAAATGGATAATATTAGACAATATTATGAAAGTTGTTCAGATGGTGTGTGTATTGAGAAAATAAAATATGGTGCGTTTTCAAAACTATCTTTCGGTGGTGCGACATTTTCGCTATGCGAAAAAGCACTTTAATAAAGATTAAAAAAAAATATCTTTCGGTGAAAAAAAAACAAGTTTTCGAGATAGGTCGTGCTACACCGGATTTGCAATTAATACAAATTAAAGGTAAAGTCAGTCGTAAATTCAATAAAAAACAATATGATTCATATCATTGGCTGACAGGTTGCATACACAGTAATCGGTTATTTTGTTTCGTTTGTCTACTATTTTCAAATAATAAAACCGTCTGGATATGTCTATAAAATCAGCCAATCTATGGATATTTGAGCTGGCATTTGGAAATTACCTACATTATCAATCGACAAGACGACGAACCAAAACCAACGTGTTTTTGGTGAGTAAAATATTCTGCCTACCCTCTCTTAAAACTGTGTGCACGCCACTGGTCACACCCTACTTTAGTTTCTTGTTTTTTTCTTGTACTGAAAGCATTAATTCTTCAACTGCCAGATGTTGCGCCACTTCTACTATATCCAGGTACGCCGTGCTTTAAAGGTAAATATACTACTGAGGTTGCCTTAGAGACTGGTATCCAATTTAACTACCGTGAAAACATCATTATGCAAATGTATCACCTAAGGTGCCTTATACGGACCTGTGGGATATAATTATAAAAAAGAACGCATTTTATTTTGCATGGGAAGACTGAACACATTACCTTGGGGATCATTTAAGCCGATTATCTTGCCACGGACTAAACACGGTTCCTATACCAATGCTATTGAGCTAACTACCTAACGTTTCAGCATTTTTTTTTTCATAATGTGATTATTGTGTTGTTTGAAATAAGTATAATTTATTGCATGTAAACCATTGTTTCTTTGATTTAAGACACCATGAATGGCTTTAACTAAAATATTATTTAATAATACTAAGAAATAATACAATATAAAGACAATTTAAATTCTAATGTAAAGCAAATAGAGTTCTAATTCGCATAGCGTCCGTGAATTAGGACGATTTGTAATAGATTTGGGTCGATTTTAAAGTTCATACAAATAATAATACGGTAGAAAGGCTATTTAAACTCTAATGTAAAACAAATAGAGTTCAATTTCGTATAGCGTCCAGGAATTGGGACGACATTCCGCGCATTAGGACAAATCGTCCGCGGTTTGGTACATTTGGGTATTTTTTTATATTTTGGGTATTAATTCCCATTACAGCTCAAACAAATTAGATAAAATTTAATTATTATAAAACTCAGATAAATGCCCTATATGGTCATATTCACTTTGTTGTTGTAAGTCTGTTAGTATCAGCGTAGTATTACTGCAAAGTCAGCGAAGTTCAAAAACGTCCGTAAATTGGTACGTTTACCTTACCTTCGTTCTTTTATGAGATAAAGCGAAAGCCGATCTATTCTTGTCCGAGTTTAAAAATACCCGCCCAGTTTATTGAAGTTTGACCAGTTATCTCGATACCCATCCCTGGAGTTCTATTTATAGTCCTGTTTAGTCATGTGACCATTTACATGGACATTCAACGGACGAGCAGTCATAGACTTATATTACTTTGTAGGGATCAGATTAGAGGGACATTTACAATGAGCCATTGTCGCGATGTCATAGTATGCAATGATTTGGTCTTGGTTAGGATGTACACTTACTTGGAATGTACTAGTCGTAGCATAATTAGTGTATAACTGAAGGTATTGTACTTAGATGATATCCATATTTATGAAACGAAAAACACATTGCCTTGAGTGTTATAATTTTGCTTGAAAGCGATGCATTTAATAATAATATTTAAAGTAAAAATCTATAAATTCCGATAGTGTGTTAATTATGTAGACAGACTACTTTATTAGTCAGATAGTTATCAGTAGTAGATAATTCTATTGTAATTGGTAGATATCAATAAGTAGATATTTTACTGTTTTTTATTCAAGATAAGTACGCATTTGACTGGGTCCTGCCTGATCGTAAGCTGGGGTGTAGTACAATTTTAATCTAAAATATACTTAGCACTTTTGCCCGACAAGTGCCTTAATTGTACTCAGATGAAAAAACAGACTCGGGCAAAGAATTCCTCATCATTGTTTTCCCCATTAGAAACGTGGAATTAAAAAGCATTGAGGTTAAAAGGAATATATACCGCGTTTGGCCGCGTACGCAACTAATGTTAGCAGCTGGGTTGTCTATGAGAAGGTTTTTCTCTTTTTTAACGAACCTCAAAGAAGAAGGTTCTCAATTGGACTGAATGTTTATTTGTATGTATGTAACTTGATTATGCAGTCAATTATGAACCGATATAGATATTTATTTTTTTCCGCCAAATTTCTAGTGTTCTTTTACCTGCTTTCTTGTCCTCTATTTATAGAAGGTACTTTATAGAAGGTACTCATACATTGATTGAAAAAAAATCTCGCACCGCCTTTAGGCCATTCTGGCGTAGATGTAGCTCACTTGGATGAGGCAACGAATGCTTGGAGGGTCGCTTACTCAAATACCGAGCTTCCAAAGACTTTGTCGTCGCAGAGACTGTGGTATCGACCGATATGCGAACTAGCACGGAAATCTCTTCAAGATACGTGTCCTAGCATTGCGGATCGCATTCGTACGGATGTGCGGATTTTCACACCACTGACACGGCTTTTCAGTGAAGGAAATCATCGTGAAGAAACCTGCATAATTATAGAAGAAATTTGATGACGTGTCTGAATCCGCCAACTCGCACTGGGCCACCGGCCAGCGTGGTGGATATGGCCCAATCACCCTTCGTGGGTAGGCCTACGTTCTGCAGTGGACTAAAAGGTTGTCACAGTACAGTATTAGACCATGAATACAGGTTGCGTTTTGAACATGTTTGATAGGGCATATCCATGATTCGTATCCTTGAGTATGGCTGCCGTTTGGACATGAATAGGAGCTACATTTCAATAGCACAGTGTCACCTCGTTTTGGAGTACATTGGAGTTTATTTATAGTTAACTCAAAATGTAGGCGGTCGTGTCCTGTCGCGACGCTGGTTGTTAGTCATGTATGCTATGTGATGATACGCACAGTTGTATGTTTCCTAACGTATAACTTTTGTTTTAACGTTTGTTTTCTATAGTTAAAGGTTAAAGTAAACATTTTGGGTTGTTCGATTAAATGCGAAAACTTGTATTTAGTATAGGCCTAATCATTCAATCTCAATCGAATAACTGAAAGGTGGTCTTTTACTGTGGGTTATATGAATAAGCTCAGAATAGCCTAACGTGCTATGGAGAGGGCTATGTTCGGCATCTCTCTGCGAGATCGAATCAGAAATGAGGAGATCCGTAGACGAACCAAAGTTACAGACATAGCCCAGCGGATTAGCAATTTAAAGTGGCAGTGGGTAGGACACATAGTTCGGAGAACGGATGGCCGATGGGGCAGTAAAGTTTTCGAATGGAGACCACGGACTACCAAGCGCAGCGTAGGACGTCCACTGACTAGGTGGACTGACGATATAATAAAGAACGCAGGAACGCGCTGGATGCAGGCCCCTTCCAACCGGCCTTATTGGAAATCCATAAGAGAGGCCTATGTCCAGCAGTGAACGTCATACGGGTGATGGATGGATGAATCACTCAATCGAATTTAATGGCGTGTGTGAACACGAGGCGAGTCCTTATGCAGTAGCAATTTACCTATTCAAAATATGATATTCGCGAAAGGACTGAGGATTTTCGCAGCTTGTAGCTAACTTTACTGACGCTATTAAGTTTCGTTCAGACTATAGTAGGTAATGTTACTTTGAGCAAAGATACAGCAAAATCAGTAATTTTTATCTAGACGTAATTATTTGAACTTCATTTATTGATTTTGCTCCATAAATAGTATTCTATTTTCAAAATCAATAAATGAAGAAACAATAAATGAATACTAACAGTTACAGCCAATGAAGTACTTAACTAGCTCAGTATTAAAACCTAGGAGCTACATGAAATAATAATTGGGGATTCATACTTATTGTTTAGTAGTAGTTTGATAATATACCGTTTTAATACAAACAATAGAATTGCTATACTATTTTAGGGTCATATATACGGAACATGTTACTTAACAATCGCATGTAAATATTACATTGTTCCATATTGCAATAAATGATTGAGAATTGTTTGTCAATAAGTACCTAATAGTACCTCAGTAACAACTTTTACTAACACCTATTTTAAATTAAACTTTGAATATTTTACTAGGGTGATTAGTAATGAACTAATTAATATTGTGAAAATAAACCTCTTCTTTAGAAGGATTTCGAAATAAAACGTTTACATTACTTTGACTGCCTCGGTGGCTCAGTGGTTAGTGACCCTGACTTCTGAATCAAAGAGGCGTGGGTTCGATCCCCACCCAGGGCAAGCATTTATGTTATGAACATAGATGTTTGCTCTGTGTCTGGGTGTTATTTAGGCAATATTTATGTAAGTATGTATTAAAAATGTGTATATTTAGTATATCAGTGTCTGGCAGCCATATCACAAGCTTTGCTTAGTTTGGGGTTAGAGACCGTGAAAAAAAAATTTGCTTTATTTAATAATTTAGTACTTATTGTTGTAAGTTTATTACATTAATTGCAAGATGCTTATATTTCATGTTGTTTTTTTGCTGTAGTTTAAAACTTGATTTAAGTTTGACCCTTTCGACTTTCGACGGATTGAAACTCGGTATTAACGGATTGAAAATAATTCTTCGTTGCGTAATAGAATTTGTTCCCCAAGATAGCACGGAGATGAAAAAGAGATAAAATAAGAATATAAAGATAAGATTAAGTTTTGTATAATTTGGGTATCTACATACTTTCTTTGATCAAGCACCAATATATTACACAATATGACTATTTAAACTATGAGTAAGGTACTATTATTTGCAGCAAGCGTTATTGATGTGCTCAAAATTTTGTTCTTTTTTCATATGAATTTTAAACATGAATTTATTATAATCAGTTTTTGAAAAATAGTAATTTGCATTTTCTTTTTCGGAGTGGAACGGTAAAGATTAGTCATGTTTTTTAATTTTGCAAAAAAGCAATAATTTCGATAAATTTGCATTAACTGGTACGAGAATTAATTTCAATAAATTAAAATGCTTTAGACGGTAGCTGTGTTACCTTAGATTTGTATAGACGGGCAATTACCTCATCTCTATCTACCGAAAGACGTCTTCTATTGGTACACAGCTGCAGGTAACAATTTTGAGCAGGAACGAGCATTGAAAATCTAACTTACAACATAGCACGTAATTCTAAATTTCGAGCCTTTTCAAGAAAAACATGACGTGACACGTTAAATTGTAGGTCCCGGTTGTTTTAACCGTTTAGCCAAGTCCTTCAAGAGACCTTCAGGCGGCCTAAAAACTCTACTAGCTAGCCACCCGGTCTATATTCAGTTCCAGCTGATTTCTGTTTCAAAACTCTTCTCCAGTAAAAAAAGAAAAAAATATCTTGCAAAGTGGGCTCAGACTGTACAGTAGCCCAAAAAAGCTTTAAAATATGGTAAACAAATTCACATAAAAAAAAAAAAAAAACAAAATGTAATTAATGCTTAATTATTATGGAATTTCATATTTTCTAATTCGATTTTTATTCAAGGCTGCTATCACGCCGCCATATTTTACAAGCAATGTCAACAGATATAAGATCCGAAAATATGAAATTCCTTTAAATGGAGTTTGTTATTATAGAAAATAATAGGAAAATCATTTTCCAAAACGGATAAAGCATATTATTATAATAAAACACTATACAAGGTAATGGCCTAAGCTCAATATTATTTTTGCATTATCTCTTTTATGTGTTTGTTTTTCCTATAAAAGGCTGGTTATAACTTGTATCGTTTCGAAAATAGTATGTGGTCTTTTAAAAAAACTGACTCTATCAGACAGACCAAATCTGCTTGTCACTGGCCACATGACAGCTGTAGCCAGAAGCTCATTAGCCTACGAAATCTAAATAGTTAATTTTTTTTTATTTATTCCTTATATGTGCAAAATATTTTAATTATTAAGTCAATGAATGCCCAATGCCATTGCAATGAATCAATTAAATCAATATTTATAAATTTTACACGTGTAGTTTTATGACCTTGACACTTACAGATGTTTCCTTTGTCCTTCCATTACTTATTTTTAACGTATAACATAATATAATTATATTGTTTGCCCAAAGATAACATATTTGGGTGTAACGAACTTGTCTTAGTAATTTTGATATGCCTCTTAGCATTTAGGCGAAAAATATTTATTTTATGGTAGGTGTTTCTTACACGTGTCAATCAGGTAATTTTACTAGGATAGTTCTTATATTTTGTAGATGATGTTAAAGTCTTTTCCTGGTCATGAATTTGAGTTGAATGATTTTGTTGGCAGAAGAGGAAAGGGAATACCAAAATAATAATTTTTCGCAAAAACCATTTTCGTATTCTGTATAAGTGTAAATGGTGGGAGGCACCGCCGTCTTCCACCGTATACACTTATACAGAATCCGAATAGTTTGCATGAATCGATGTGATATCCATGTAAAAAAAAAAACATAGCTGGTATGCGAGAGAGAGGAGTTGACGAAAAGATGACATAGGTAAGATAGAGACGAAAGGAATTAAGCTGTGCCGAGCCCTCCTAGTGGGACAAGGACAAGGATAATATTTATATTTATAAATTTAAAAAAACCATAGGCAATCAAGTCCTGAAGTCAGGCCGTCAATAAGATAATATTACCATTTCTTAGTAAAACCAAGTTTAGTAGTGATGAATATTTTTTTGACAAAAACGTAACAACCGATCACATACAATCGACTTCAAACTCTACCAACCGAACTGCTTTATCAAAAGTGTTAATCTTTGCTATTCGATTTTCCATAGGCGCTTTAAATATAATTATTGATCATCAATTTTGTGAAACTGCTTTATAACTACCGAACCACAGGAAATTATTTTTATAGGACCCTTTCGCAACGTTTAATTGTAAAGAAACACTAAAATCAGCCCTAAAATAGCAGAGCAATCAGAAAACATTCCAATAAAAAGCAAAAAAAAAGAAGACACTGAATTGAGAACCTTCTTTATTTTGGTAGTCGGTTAAAATGGTTGAAAATTGAAAGATCATTCTAACGTTGAGTTTATTACAACGACAAGCCGTCACTTTGATGTTTAGTTGCACCAGTGCGTTCTATCGTTTCGTCGCGTTTGTATCCTGTTCCGAAGCTCATAGAAAATCCTAAAAGAGAGTTCGTACAAGTTTCTACACCGTAAAAACTCGTAAGCAGGTATACTAGCACCAGCAGGTAGTAAACTAGCAAATACACAAGTTGTGAGACACCAAAAACCACTCACGAGGAAAGAACAAAATAATGTCAATTAGGTTCAAAGAACTTTGCTTTCTAAAAATGTTTGTAAAGTCAAAAAGCGAGTAAGTACTCGTACTTTAAATTCATTTTCTTTTAGAGCTGAGTGATTTGACAAGTCAGAATCACGTTTCTCTGTAACAGTATTGTTAGTCTATTTATTGTCTACTTCGTTTCTAGCCAATCAACACCCTGCATTTTTTTTTTATACTAGCGACCCGCCCATGCTTCGCATAGGTGTATTATATGTACATATAAACCTTCCTCTTGAATCTCTCTTTCTACGAGTATTTAAAATAATCGCGTAGCGTTAGCGTTGCGTAGTTTTAAAGATAAAAGCATACGTATGCTTATAAAAAGGGAAGCGACTTTGTTTTATACTATGTAGTGATAGTGATGTAATATACTTTTACGAGCTATGTATACCAACTCGTATGTTTTCATTTTAGTCATTTTGCCTAAACCGTGGCCATCGCTTCAGGGATCTGATCGACACAACCCAATGAAACTTTTCAAGTATTTTTTTTACTTTCACTATTTTGGTTTGAAATAATGCCTCTCGCAGATCTCGCAAAATTCCAATGCCTGATACAAATACCAGGTGTAAATATAAACGAAGAAGGTATTCTAGGGTAATCTAGGTATTTGTTATACTCTAGACTCTTCTAGAGTATCATTGTACTTGTGACCTTGTGACTTTTTTTATGGGATCAACCACGAAATCGCGAAAATACAATAATTCTATTGAAAAAAATCGTTGACTTTCCGAAAAAATATGGAACACTTAATTTATTCCGCGAAAATGGAGTTGGTCCCATTGTAGGTAAGTTTGTTATGAGTACAATGATGTTCTAGAATATCAACGTTTTCTTAATTCACACCCTGATAAGAAACATTCGGCCCAATTCCACTAAGATCAGACAAAGCTGAACTGACCCTTTTCTGTATTTCCGTCTTGGGAAATGTCAATACATTACACGCTTTTATGTCATTAGCCGTAAGTAGCTTTTGAGAAGCAAAAATACGTATAAGGTTCACAAACGTTTCAGTTCAACTCAGCTGCTCAAAAAGGGCTTGCGTTATAGTACTCAAAAAGTCAACAATGACCAAACTGAGAGGCTAAAGGTAGTTTATAACTAAGAAATTTTTTATTACTCTGTTAACTTGGAAATAAAATATTATGCTACCTCAAACTCTACCCGATGAATCATGATTTTTTAAAATTTTGTTCAGAAATGGTCATTTAAAAGATTTTTATATGACATTTAATAGGTTGTAAATAAAAGCCACACAATGTTTATATCAATTTGAATTTTATTACGAGTTAATTTCTTGACAAAAATGGAAAATATTACAAAGAAGTTACTCGATCTTGTAGTGAACTTATTTGGTTATTTTCGTGAAATTCACCTGTATTACCCATACATGGACTAAGTATGTATCTTTGGAAGTACTTAATATCCAACGAAGTCGAACTGTTCTTACCGAAAGTTTATAGGGAAGTCCTTTATACCTAACTATTACTGAAGGAACTCTTGTTTTTACAAAAACCTTTTTTCAGTAAGATTGAGAAATATCATACTCGTAGCAATGGCTACACTGAATAATTAGACAATGAACTAATTATTGTTTTCTTAATTGTTTTCGCCAATTCTTTCGAACTTCTGTGAAAATTCGTGTGACATAATTTTTTTGGGCTGCCTTTCACTTATTTGCTAACTATACACATTTCCTTTTCTCACTATTTCTTTTTATATTTATTTTGTATCAATAATGTTGTAGTTATTGTATAATATTAAATTACTGGTATTTTGCGATATATTTTATTAGTAACGACGGACGGAAACTTACTGTACTGACTTACAAAGGTTCCTTATTGTACAACAGATCTTCAAAATGATAACGTTTGTTGCTGAACTTTTTCGTTATTAGTGCAGTTACGAGTAAATACAGGGTTAATCAGAATAAGTGTACTAAGCTGGAAAGGGGAAGATTCAGATCATTATTATGAACAACTTTTACAATGGGACCAAATTAGAAATCGAGAAAAAATCAGCTGTTGCATAGCTGATATTTTTAAATCGAATTTCAGGTTGGCCTCGTAGGAAATGGTGTTTATAATAAAATTATAGTCCGAATCACCTCCTTTCGGCTTAGTACACATCAGTTCTGGATAACCCTATATAGGGTTATACGGTAAGGTTGTACTTAACCAAAAGGGGGTGCTTCAGACCCTCATTATGAACAACTTTTACTATGGGACCAAATCAGGATTCAAGGAAAAATACAGTTATCCTATGGAAAATCTCAACATGGAATCGATAAAATGTACGAGTATTTAGTAACAGCTATTTTTATCTCGATTTCCGGGATGAACAACTCATATATACTGTGATGCGAAATCACAGTATATATGAGTTGTTCATAATAATAGGTCTGAATCACCTCTTTTTGGCTTTTAATGTATCTTATGCAAATAACCGTGTATACGTTATTCCATTTTAAATGTATTTTTCTACTGCTGTCTGTACTTGTATACTTTATTGATACTCTATATTTTCGAATATCCCTGTATAGAGTCGCAGAATGATTCCGCAAAGTATTCAACTGGATAATTTAAGACATCTGGCTCTTCTGTTTAAAATAGAACTGAATACAATTACCTACTGCTTTTACAAAATGACCTTTATGACTAACAGGATTGAGGCGAGATTTATATAGTATTCACATAACAGCTAGTCTGGTTAGGTCACTTAGTCTTACGACGATTAAATAAGAGTTACTACTGCAACTTCTCCTGAGGGTTGTCGTATCAATTTGCTTCTTATGTTTGTAGAGCTAAGGTTTATATTAAGTAATATATTTGGTCTATAATTGTATTGTCGCAAAGTCCAATATTAATTCTGGACTTTGACCAACAATAAAGTTGTCGATGCGAATTATTACAATTATCTTGTGGACCTAACTAAATTATGATGTCTTGTATTTTGATTTTTTCTCTTACCACTCTCAAACTTTTATGAATTGGCAATATGTATTACTAAACGAAATGTGCCATAGACTATCCATCCATTCATGTTGACTTCTTATGGCTGATGGATGGATAGATGGACTAACTACTCTAAAGTAATTCTGAATAGTGTACAATAGTTATGTGAGCTTACTAACTATATGTAGTTAGGTACTAAGTATATGAAAATGATAACTAGTAAATGATCGATGTCCGGGACCACACCGAGGCGTCAAAGTTATTACCTGTTGTAATAATTACTCATACTGTATAATCTACATAAGTAAGTTCGTCAATAACATCAGTAAAAAGACTTCTAGTTAATTCATGTGAGAAATTTTGATTCGTCCACCAGTAAAAAAATAATTATAGTACTTGGTTATTCACACGTCTAAAACTTGTGATACGGGTGATACGCTTGTAAAGACCGACAAAATATTTTAAGTGTAAACACGGACTTCGCACGTAGAGTTCCGTATAATAGGCATGATGAATGGGTAAAATTCATGGATGTACTCGTATTGTGATAAATTTATTTACTCATTTTTAGGGTTCCGTACCCAAAGGGTAAAACGGGACCCTATTACTGAGACTCTGCTGTCAGTCTGTCCGTCTGTCTGTCTCCAGGTTGTATCTCATGAACCGTTATTTTTTCTTTTGTCAATACAATGCAACAATGAATGACAAAGATAAAAAGTCTTGTCAAAGTTCGGGAGTCGGGGGCTCACTCGTAACGTCAATTGTCTGACAAAAGTCTATAAATATTTAGTCTATTTGTGACGTCGCGCAGAACTTTAACGGACTATATCTTCATCAATTTTTGTTTAAATGACAAGAGAAAAAATACTTGTCCAATATTTTTTGATTATCTATCTGGCGGACTAATTATACAAGGAGTTATTCTAGATCGATGGACATAATATTCTGAATATCATCATACTTATAACTTTTTACTATTTGACCAACAAAGAAATTCTGAAAAAACATTTGGTTGTGTTTCATACAACACTCTCGTTGTTTTTAGATTGAACAGGAACAATTGAATTTAAAAGTACATTTAAAAGTAGCACAATTATAAAAATACGGTGAAATAAACATAGAAGTCTAAATTATGAAATTGATGTTAAAGTAGGTATTTAATTAGGTACCATAAAACACATATTTTAAGTTGTTTAATTTGCTATAAAGATTTCTTTGATGATTTAATTAAATAAATGCTACATGGCGTTCCATTATTGAAATATCTGACGAAACTCTAATGAAAAACTAATGTATTCAGGAGTTTTTACACGCTTCGATTTTAAAATGTCATACGGATCCCACGCAAATTTTCCATTTTAACGAGATTTTATAAATGGATCTACCTATAAAATTGTTATAGGAAGATTTTCATCTATGGTAAAAGTATAATATAAGTAAGTTCATATAGGCCGGGTGGCTAGCCCTGGCGTCAGAGTTTTTAGGCCGCCTGAAAGCCAATGACATGGCTAAACGCCTAATGCAACCGGGACCTACAATTTTACGTGTCATCCGAGCCCCGGTAGCGCTCAGTTACAACATACCATTTGATGTTGTTTGTTATAAAGATATGCTCTTTAAAATAAATAAAGAATTGGACACAGTTTTGACAAATTTTAATAGTTTTGATCAATATTAATTGACATGAACCACCAATAGATGACACTAATTTACAAGAAAGGTTTTTAAATTATGAATTGAATGGCAACTTTATCGCTAGTCATCAAGTAGCCATATCTCTACAAACAAAACATAGGTACCTACATAAACGTCCTAAATATGAAAAAAAAAATGACAAAACTACGTGCATACTTTAACCTTAACATAATTGGCAAACAAATATACAAACGAAAGTAAACCTTCTCCAACTGTGTTCTCCAAAGTCCATACAGAAGAATAAAACACAATTGTCAATTTTATTCTAAGACAACAACACACAACAACAAGGATTATAATAGAACATAATATCCTCCTTGTTTTCAAACATTCTCAATAGTCACGCACGCCTATCCATCCATCGTCCATCAGCCATAGGATGTCTTCTGCTGGACATATGCCTTCCCTATAATTCTCCAATATGACTAAATGGTAGTGGCTTGCACCCAGCGCGATCCTGCGGTGTTAATGAGGTCATCCCTCCACCTTGTAAAGTGGACGTCCTACGCTGCGCCTGCCGGTACGTTAACGCCACGCCTATAAAAACAAAAATGCCTAAATAAAAAATGGTAGGTAACATTTGCACAGGAAAAATGTCCATTAAGTTTTAACTACTTGTTTAATATAATTATTGTCGTCATGTTATGCTAATTATTACATAAAACGTAGTTTAATTTTATTCCGATTGAGTTATTTATAACGTTCAAGGATCGCGTTTATTTATAGATCTGATGAGGAAATGTTTAGGTGTTAACCATCAATTATAAGGAAGTTCGTGTAAATGAAATTGTTTTAGCTAAGTACTTGAACAGAACAGGCGAAGTCCATTAGAAAATATTGTTAAGTGAAGTGCTTGAACCACAGAGATACACGTATTTGACAGTTTTGATAGAAGCTTTGCTAGATTTTCCGTGCATTTTTGTGGTGTGTGTGGCCTCAAGTGACAAAAGTTGCTACATTTAAGTTAGATAATGTATATTCTGTACAATTTTGCAACACCCTATACACAGGGTTCTCAAGTATATCAAGTGTTAGCAAATACCTATGTGTGTTTGTTAATATCTTAAGGTTACTTAGAGATGCAAATAAAGATTTCTAATTCTAATTAGATAGCTGTGATTTTGAACATGGATGTACATAATGGCAATAGTGCGAGCGGGACAACCACCTCTCTCTGATAGCTCTCACTCGGCACGGTATCTCTCATAAGCCATTTCAAAGGAAAATGTCTTGTTGCAACGTGATTGATTAAAAATGATTATTGTATTGTGTCAGCCTTTTAATAGTCCATTGTAGGATACGTCCTACCCACGAAGGGTGATTGGGTCATATTCACCTCGCTAGCCCATTGCGGGTTGGTGGATTCACATACGCCATCATTTTTTTTCTACGGACGTATGCAGGTTGCCTCACGATGTTTTCCTTCACCGAAAAGCCAGTGGTGTTAAATTCCGTGCATAAATTCCAAAAACTCATTGGTATGGGACCTGGATTTGAACCCACAACTTCACGATTGTTAGGCGGGTGTCACTACTGCTAGACCATCACGGCATATAAAACAAAATGATTGTGGATTGTTATTACTTTCGTAGTTAATTGCACGTTGATCACGAGGCTAAGCACGACAGAGCAGACGTTTCTCTTCAAGATTCAACCTTCGGTCATGGTTACCGTTGCATTCTCATAAATAAATCCTTGAAATCTTTGTTAATTAACCTAATTGCAATGATTAGGGTCATACCATAAATTTTAAACATAATTTTGACGTGATGACGTCTAAAGAATCGATGAAAGCCGCACGCACGAAAAACTGTCCCGTACCCGCCTGAGCCGAACGTGAAAGTGAGAGCGCGGAACTAGCGATAGAGAGGCACGATCCACCTAAGCGTTCGGCTTTTTTCTGTTGTTGATTCCACGTTTTCTTATGAATTTATAAAGCAAAATTATCGTCCGTAAACCGACTTTACAGACAACTACTTTTTAGTCGTTTCTGATGATGCATTATTGAAATACTTAGGTATTTCAATTTAGTTTCAATAACTTGAAAAATAAATAAATGTATTTAAAGATTATTATAGCTGGCATACATCTAAATAACTTACAAAATATAAATAATACATTCCACATTATTAGATATTAGTTAGATCTATGCATGATTATTTATAATACTAGTAGTTCTCTGAACAGTAGACCACGCGATACATCTCTTTAACTGATTCTTAATAAGTCTATAGTCTATAGTATACTCTATTCTAATCTCGACTCGCTCTTGACCAATTTTTTTCATACTCAAAAATTTTGTTAGGATTTAGTTATTAAACCAACTTGCCAAATATTATACTTTTGTACAAAAAATATCCAAAAAGTTATCAAATTTATAAAAAAAAGGTAGAGCCTCTACCTAAATATCAAATTTTATCAAACTCGTTAGTGTCGTTTCCGAGATCAAAATTTCTTAAAAAGTGTATCATCTTTAAAATGTATAACCAGATTGGTCAGCCATTTTTTAATAACTGATTTAAGTTAAAGAAAATGTTACGGTTTAATAATAACCGTTTGTCTCTATAAGAGGTTGTCGTCACTACTCACTTACTCAGAGTATGTAATTTATTATAATGAGAGTTAAAAATCATATCACATTTATTATTAGAAATCATCATAGAACCACTTATATGATAATTTTTGCCTATCAAATAGTTATTGCTAAATCTAAATCGACGATTATTTTTTTATTGTTCCCCTCCGGCCTATCTGAAATGACAGGTACTTTTTAGCATAACTGTTGCGAGTAGAGCCGCTGGGCACGACTAGTTAACAGCCGATGTCATATTTTTTTAGCACTACTACGTCATACTAAGAGCCATAAAAACGAAAATACTAAAAAACCCGTGGATTTTTTAGTGAAAATGCGTCTCTTTATGTTTGTAAGTTGTAAATATATGTATAAAGTATTTTTTTTTAATATTAGGGGACATCTTACACACAGTCTCTGACCCCAAACTAAGCAAAGCTTGTGATATGGCTGCCAGAGACTGATATACTACTTATATGTACATATTTTAAATACATACTTATATGGATAGTACCTAAATAACACCCAGACACAGAGCAAACTTGTTATGTAACATCTATGTGTGTATTAATGTCACATTGTGCGAGCGCTACCTTATTTAGGGTATCTTATCCCTAAAAAAATTTTACTTATTTCTTATTGATTTGTACCTAGTACATAATATACCATAAACAATTTAGGCATCGTGTTTTAAAAAAAAATTACGATGTATTTATCCAATAAAAAGACGTCTAATTTGTCAAAGAAAAGTTTCTTTTTATGTTTTCATTTAACAGAAGAGATCGCATAAACGTTCGGTTATTGAAAATTCACATGTTCTATTACTAACCAGTGTAAAAAAATTGTTAAATAATCATATTCTGGACTGAGATTTTTGGACAACCCATTTGCACTATATTTATTGACATTTATTTAAAATTAAATTTATAAAATATTTTTCATCCGTTATCCTTCTTAGTGAAAGTCGTTCTATTAAGAAATTCAAAAAAAATTTTTTAAAAGTATTTCTTTATGAAAGCACATCAAGTTTTCGGATTCTCTAGCTGCCAAACTGGGTGTAAGGAACCCGTGTTTTGGAAACTAGTTCCTACTCAAGGAACAATATTTTGTTGTGTACAATTACATATTTATTTAGGTTGGTGGGATCCAATAGGTACTAAAATGCATATGTCCTAGCGGACTAATAGTTCAAAAGTAGAGTCCCAGTAGGTAATTTAACTCAAATTAGATCTTTAAACAAGTTTATCTACACTGATGTTGTAACATTCTACTTATGTTTCCAATACTTGACTTATAATGACTACTGTTATAGCGCAGACAACAAAACACTCAATTTAAGCAATTTCACATGATGTTATAATATCCACATCCATATCGTAAAATCTCATTATAACATCAATAAAACGCGACAAATTAACCTGGCGAGCCTTATGTCAAAATCCTCATACAAGTTGTATAAAATTTTGATATTAGGCTGGCTTTTGAAAACAGTTGGGTTATACGTGAAAACTTCGTCGAAACTACTAAACTTACATAAACTCTTTGGTAAGATCTTGTGCCAATGAAATAAAAAAAGAACAGCGCGCGCTCGCTCCTGATTGGCCCTGCGCGCGCAGCTGCGCTCTCATTGTTTAGATTTTAATGGCGGCAAGTTCACTGTGACAATACACGTACGCGTGAATTTAATGTTTCGCAATATGTTTTTTTTTTATTAGTGAAGATAAAGTAGTGAATGCAACTGCACACACATCTTCATTATATGACAGTTGCATAAACTACTATTAGATCATAATCAATCACGTTTAACAATGATACGTCTATAAGTATTATAAGATTGTTATGCTAATGTTTATATCTCAACTCATAACTTATAACCAAATTATGTACAACATTTTAATCAATTCCGTCAAGAAGTAACACAACATACCACGACACAAGATTAATTTCTTACTGTGGTTGCTGTAAGAATTATTATACACTGTGTTTAATTTGTAAGTGTACCTATAATTATGTTTTTACTATGTAATCATTATTATTGTAAAGTTTTGTGAAATAAATTATTATTTATTTATTATTCTATAGCATTCTAAAAAGAAATAAACACTTTTTAGGGTTCCGTACCCAAAGGGTAAAAACGGGACCCTATTACTAAGACTCTGGTGTCCGTCTGTCTGTCCGTCTCCAGGCTGTATCTCATGAACTGTTATAGCTAGAAAGCTGAAATTTTCACAGATGATGTATTTCTGTTGCCGCTATAACAACAAATACTAAAAACGTAATAAATTTAATAATCAAGGGGCTCCCATACAACAAACCTGATTTTAAGCCCTTTTTCGCTCTATATTCATAATGGTGACAGGAAGATGCTTAAAATGATCACAGAATATTTAGTTGTATATTGACTTCAATAATAAATAATAAAATTAAAATAAAATAAATATTTGAGAGGGGGCTCCCAAATAGTACGGAACCCTCTGTGCGCGAGTCCGTCTCTTACTTGGCCGATTTTTCTAAAATATATTCAGAAAAATAGAATATTAACCTCGATTTACTTTAAGGTTAAGATTTATAAAAGTTTCTCCGCCTTACCACAAAAGACTTAAACACGCTTCAAACAGTGTTTAGCCATGCAATTTGTACTGCTTAACACTGTCTAAAGCGTGCGAAAATCTTTTTTTATCAGTCGGATTATGTAATGTGCAATATTTAATTTTTTTTTTTTAATAAAACAAATTTTTTCTTAAAATCGTTTTATGGTAATTTTATATCCTCCAAAATGTACGAATGCGCGAGTGGAATAGCTGCTTACTCTATTTTTAGTGTTACGTACCCAAAGGGTAAAAACGGGACCCTATTACTAAGCCTGCGCTGTCCGTCTGTCTGTCATCAGGCTCGCCAGGCTGTATCTCATGAACCGTATTAACTAGAACGTTGAAATTTTAACTGATGACGTATTTCTGTCGCCACTATAACAACAGATACTCAAAATAGAAAAAAAATATTTAAGGGGGGCTCCGATACAACAAGCCTGAGTTTTTAGACGTTTTTCGCTCGATTTTATAAAAGTGACAGAATATTTAGTTATGCATGTACTTGAAAGATAAATAAAAAAATTAAATAAATATATAAAAGGGAATTCCATACGGCATTTTTTTGCTCGATATTAATAAAAGCAACAGGAAGATGCTTGAAATATTAATTGGTATACTCCTTTCAAAAATAATTAATACATTAAAATAAAATAAATTAAGGGGGTTTCCACACGGTGCCCTTTGTGCGCGAGTCCGACTCGCTCTTGGCCAATAATTATTAATATGATAACCAGTTTAACAATAATACTGTAAAACTGTCATTAAATTTATAAAAAATGCCTCCACTATTAACATAAATTCTTTATACTGATTACAACATTAATTTTTTTCGGTTTTCTAAACCACAATTATGGACACATATTTTAAAAAGTGCCTGTATATGATTTAGAATGGTTAGCTCAAAACTATGCTAACAGGTCCAGGCCTGAGGCTCAAAATGCTATTAAATGGTATTAAGTTATCCATTTTAATATAATAACTATGAATTAGGCACACTATCGTGTAAGAAAAACGTGCACTATTTTAACAATTAATGAGTAATTACATAATATTATGAGCTCTTACTATTTTCATTTAAATAAATAGGTAGATAAATGAGTACCTGTACATTTGTATGATTTCTCTTCATACAATTGAAGTCAATAGTCTTCTGTATTACAACAATAATTAAAGTAAAAAAAAAACTGCTGAGCTAAGTTAATTACCTATTTTGGGTGTGGGCCCGTTTCGTGAGTTTTTTAATTTTATACAATACTTAAAAGCAAAAACTTTTGACGAAGAATCACATGTGTTACGCATGCGCAAGAAATATAAGTAGATTTTTTTGTTTGCTACGTTTAGGAAGTAAGTTGACAACCAGTGATGTAGCTAAGAGGTCTATAAAATGGTTGAAGTGGCCCTCATGTCGGAGCATTAGAATACGGCATCGGAATAGTACGGTCCCGTCTGTAATCGACGGAAAAATCTTGAGAACTCTGATGCGTTTCTTAAGCTTGGGTCCCACGGTGCGTGAATCTGCGGATCATCACGCACAGCCGACGACCACGGACGGCGACGCACACAGACAGGGCTGTTCCCACTGTGCGTGTCGGTCTGTGTAGATCTTAACTGCGGCTGTGGTATTAATAAACAATTACCAAATTATGCGATCTAGTAAAAGTAAAAAGAAACCACGTCGCTGGTGGATATCAGCATACAACAAAAGTCTTTTATTTAAATTAACTAATATTTTGACAAAACTTATTCTTTTTAACATTATACTTATCTAAACAAAAGAATGGGTGGGCGTCGATAAGCTTTCACCCTGCACAATAGAGGCTTGCGCACATGTGCAAAGGATGCGCCGTCGGTCGGTTTAACTGGCCAACGGTGTTGATAACATAAAAACGTACAATACCTACTACTAATACTACCATAACGACGAATAGTAAAATTAACAAAATGCATTACAATAATTACTTTTCGCAATAGATGGCAAAACCACCTTCCATCGTGTACAAAATTCGACTATTTCACGCGCTTTGGTCTCCCGTCGCGCCACGCACCTTGGAAGTTACCGACTCGCGATTGATACCGGCGCACCAGCACAGACGGTCTGTGCAACCACGGACGAAACCGTCGTGCGGGCTCGTCCGCGTCCGTCCGCAGAATCACGCACCGTGGGACCCCGGCTTTAGAAGTCTCCAAGGAACGCATCAGAGCTGCAGCTCTCAAATAATATGTGCACAATCTTAGTGCCACAAAGGCGTGACCAGCCTTTGTGCGCATTTCAGTGAGGAAATTTTAGTGGATATGATACTTCACAACTTGGCTGCACCCTACACCTGAAGTAACCGGGTATTTTGCAGCCCCATACTTATTTTTTTTTTTGTTAAGCACCCTTGGCGGAAATTAGGAAGAACTATTGCATATGCATGCAAATCCATTTTAAATCCTCAGAAATAACGTAACCTGTAAAATATTAGTGTTTTTTTTTGTAATAGATGTAGTTCAAAAACTTCGCACAAATTCACACTCGCCTTAAAATTTACAGATTAGTATACATTTATTATAATGTTTTACAGAGAAATGGTTGTAAGACAAATTTGCACATTTTTTTATGACCACATAACATGTGTTCTTGTAAAAGAGACGGAAATAATGATAATATCTGATCACCTACATACAAATGTAGGTGAAGAATCCAGATTCATTAAATCAGTAAAAAATCGCACAAAAAAACCTGTAGTATCGGGCCATTATACCACTAATTGTCACAACTACGGCGCTTGAGCGATTGATTAGAATAAATAATAAATTTATTCAGGCATTTAAATAATACGTAGAACATAAAATGGTCATTTGCTTTTTAAAAAGGTCATCGATTTCCCACGCATATTGCCCCATAACTTTAATAAATGGTAAAAAATATTTGAATTAAAGTAAAATGGCAGTTAGGAATACCAGTCAGACTTGACCACGGTAATATGATATGAATTATACCTAATATTTACCGAAATAGATTAAAATAATCCTATTTTGGTGACCTAGGCCGACGCTACAAGAACCATAGTACCACGTAGCTTATTACAGTTTATTATGGAAAGTACGGGTAGGCTTTACACTAGGTATAATAAAAGGTAGCCAGTAAAACTAAATGAGGTTATATGAGCTCCTTTCAGCTAAAAGAAGCTGTAGAATGCATTTTGTAGTTATAAAAAAAAATCAAATCTTTGTTATGGAATCGTAAAATCCAGCCAAAACTGGTACATTTTATATCCAGCATTTGTGTGAAATTATTTTTGAACTAGCTACTTGCATACATTTGGAATTAAGGCCAATAATGGCAAATTTACTAAGAAGTATTGCATATCAGAAAAGGGGGAAATTATTCTAAAATGAGTACAAAAGGTTCTGAGAATTTTATTCGACAAAAAATAAGTTTCAAGCAGGAAATATATTTCGATGAAAGTAAATCAGTATATTGAGAAATATTGAAATGAATGAAATATAAAATATTGAAAAATTAAAATCCTTTCCTCCAAAGAGACAATTGATACTACATAAATATCTTATTCTCTACATTGAAATGAAAATTACCGAGAGTTTTATCGTTTATTTTTCATCTTGTTCTAATAGCTCTACCCCAACCAAATAAATTATACCTTTAGAGTTATAAAATCATTTTTTTTTCTCTAAGCAGTGTAAAAATACAGATCAAAAGAAATAAAGCATTTAAATAATTATAACATTGTGTTAAAATTAAACATATCAACCTACAGCATGCATAAAAGAAATCAACATGTCACTGAGAAAGATTTGTTTCTCTTCTGACGAAATCCAAACCATAGCATAAGAACTAAAGTAGTAGAAACAGCACTAAAATAGCAAGAGATATACATCACTTTGTACCATTTTAAATATGAAATTTAAAAGGTGTTAGAAAAAGATGCACATACACCCGAACTTACTTAATTTCGAAGGGTTTCACAAACTAGCATTGAGCTATATCGGGTGACCAAATTCAAAAAGGTAAAAAGTAGAAAGGTAAAATGATCAGATATTTGAATCTTCTTACCGGATCTAGAGGGTTCAAATTTCCAAATGTGCGAAAGCGGTGCTGTTACCCAAACTATGGCACACCTCTTAGTTTGCCCCCTTACCCGGAAAAACTGCACCCAAAATGATGTTAACTTGGCTACCGAGGACGCGGTAGAGGTTGCCAGATTTTGGTCCCAAAAGATTAAATAACATATCATATGTTAATATTTATGACATAAAAATGAAAAAAAAAAAACGTTCATTTCAGCCATTGCCACAAAATGATGATGATGAATTTCCGAAAAAGACAAAAGACCAAGTGGAACCAAATTATAACTTTTTTTTTTTTTTTTTTTTTTTTTTTTTTTTAATCAGAATAATATTAACCACACATTTTGTTTCTTAAAAATGTCAGATCATTCCCACGCGCGCTTCCCAGTCAAAAACTATAATAGAATAATAATTTTTATTACGTCTGTAGCAAGGTAGAATACTTAAAACCAGTACAAACTAGTTGTAAGAAACCTGAACTAGTATGGAAAATAAGTGCTAATTTCTAATGCCTAAGTTGTTGCCTGCCGGACAAAAAGCAACTGAAGTGCATTCCAATACGTCGGCACCGACGAACACGAAAGAAATCAGAAGAACTCTCTAGTTGCATTTGAATGAAATGCACTCTGTCCAAAATTGACATCGACACTACGCTTTGAAAGACAGAGAGGCCGCGCTTGAAACTATTGTATTTCAGAATAGTTTTTCTGTCTTAATTTTTGAGCGTAAAAGTCTTTCTGGTTTATTCCGTGGTAAATGTTCAATACGTTACTATAATAGTGGTGCCAGTTTACTTTACAAAACTTGTATCAAACTAGGTATAAGTTTAGGTGTAAGATTTCATAACACTTACACAAACACTCACAAAAACAACGATTTCAATATTGTTTCATAGCACTTAAAAGTTGTAAACACTTATTGTCAAAATATTGTTCTGAACTAGGTGTGACAAGTTTTTATTAAAACCCTAATTAGACCCTATACTAAGTAGTCTATACTAAGCCTAAAAAGCTGTCAAGCTAAATGATATAGCAATATAGTATAGGCTTCCATTAGCAGATAAAATGAGGCGATACTTTTGTTATCATACCCTTTGTTAAGGGGTTTTATACGCCAAATTCTATATCGATTGCGTAATATCACATTAATACAAATAAAACTTATAAGTGAATTTCCAAAAACTTTGACGCACTTATTTATCAAGCAATTACGCACGTTTTGTGGTATTTTTAGGGTTCCATACCCAAAGGGTAAAAACGGGACCCTATTACTAAGACTCCGCTGTTCGCCTGTCTGTCACCGGGCCGTATCTCACGAACCGTGATAGCTAGAAAGCTGAAATTTACAAAAATGATGTATTACTGTTGCCGCTACAACAGCAATTACTATTTCTTTTGGAGAACCTTACATAGGTATTGAGTTTTATATCTGCTATTCAGAAATGTGGAATCAAAATGCTTTGTAAAGTTTTTTGCACAGTCATTATCTAACAGTTTCATAAAATGCTAATCACAAACTAAGTAAACATATTATCTTTTTGTGACTAGTATCTTAGCTAGAGCGCCCACGTCACACTTATAATCGTTAGTTTAGATTACATAATAAGAGATAATTAAGTTAAGCAATGCCCTCTCTTTTTTGCAAAACTAACTACCAAGAAATAATCGCATCGCAGATTTTGTTAAAATAAGTCAAACGAGTGCGAAACGGCCTCGTGAATATGTACTGAGGTCTGAGAGTTCCGTACAAAAATAGAGGTTTTTCTTCTTCAAAACACAGCAAACACATTGAAAACAGCGATTCGTAAATTAAATTATGATACGTTATAATCAATTTCAATTAGTTGAGTTTGCTTGTAAACTTTCACAATAGAGCATAAAATAAGAAAACTGCTTGAATATTTCAATCATGCGAGGAGTAGAGTACCTGCTGTACTGATGTTGGCCTGATCTATTTTATTAACCAATCTGAAGTTTTTACCAATAGCAAAGAGAAATAATGGTCTTATATCTTCAGATTATGTTTTTCTTATTTGCTATAAAGTTAGTACTTTTAGTATCTAGATAGTGAATTTACAATTTTAAGGTTACATTTTTAATGTCCGCTTAAACGTGATTTACTACACACCTAAAAAGTTATTTTCTTGTTTGCTTTTATGTGTAATATAAAATTAGTAAAATAACCTAACCTAAACAGCTAAACAGATAAATTTACTTTATTTAAGGAAATGTATGTAGCCTTATAAATTTACATGTCAAAATGACGACATTCGCTTAGTAACACGGTTTTGTTTTTAACCAGACGCTTTTGAACTCTAAAATGGCGTGAGGCATATTTTAACAAAACAGCCGTAAAACAGCGGCGAAAGAGTGCTTACTTATTGAGATAAAGAATGAGATTTATGCCACGGTATGAGTACAATTTTCGTGGTGCCAGTTTAAAACTCGACAACAGAAACCGACAATAATGATCACTATTTACGTTAAAAAAAAAACATTTTTTCTTCAGAGAGACGTCCTAAAGAGCGAACAGTCTGAATTCAAGAAATTGCTAAGACTAAATATTGGTTCGCCGGCTTGTTCCTGGCATTAACGCAATGCACCGTAACTTATTTATAACCAACCTCTAAAAACCTCGAAACTATTTATGTATATAACTAATCATCTTCATGTAGTCTTTATTAATTATAAAACTACGTACAAAGGACACGGACTCTGGTCATCTTGTGTCTGTGGTGCAAAAATGTAATTATAAAACTACTAAATACCATATCTAGTAGTTTTAAGTTTGTAAGTCAATATTACCTATTGCGTTGACCTAGCGTCAAACACGGGCGTTTCGCATTACAATAAAAGTTAGCAATAAACAAAATGCACGTTAGCATACGAGTATGTCACATATCCTCAAAAACAACGACTGTTCCCAGACAAGCCATTGATTCCTTACTATTTTTTCTCGTAAATCGTTTGAAGCTACCAGCAGTTAACAATAGACACATAACTCACGTTGGAAAATTACCATACTTACATCTAGTGGTACTTACTAAAAGTGTTATTATTTGCCTTACGATTCTATTAATGTTCTGCAAAAAATCGTACAAAAAAAGCGGTAGTTTGATGTTGGATGGTAACTAAAAGTACTGATGCTCAATCCTTACTGTCCTTATCCTTACTAATAATAGATATCCGAAAGTGTGCTTGTTGATTCTTTGGTTTGTTGGTTTGTTTTACGCAGCGACGGAGCAACGGATTGACTTGATTTTTTTGGCATAGACATAGTTTGAGCAACGGAAAGTGACATAGGCTACTTTTATCCCGAAAAAAGTGGTAGGTACTCGTAGGATAAGCAAAACACTCTTTTAATTAGCTTTTACCAACTTATCCATGTCTAAAATAGACGGGCGAAACGTTAATGGATGATAGGTGACATTGGTTGCAGATTTTCATGTACCTATAGAAGAAGAAAAAATCGGCCAAGTGCGAGTCAGATTCGCGCACGAAGGGTACCATTCCATGTTGGAGCCCCCTTAGCCTCATTCCTATTGCCATTATTAATAGCAAGCAAAAAAACTCCTAAAAATCACCTTTGTTGTATGGGAGCCCTCCTTAAATATTTATTTTATTCTGTTCTTAGTGTTTGTTGTTATAGCGGCAACAGAAATACATCATCTGTGAAAATGTCAGCTGTCTAGCTATCACGGTTTATGAGATACAGCCTGGAGACAGACAGACGGACGGACATCGGAGTCTTAGTAATAGGGTCCCGTTTTTATCCTTTGGGTACAGAACCCTAAAAAGAGAATTATCCCATGGAAAAACCATAAAGTGACGCGGAAAAAGCTGCGAGTAAAAGATAGTAGAGATATAAAATCAGGCCGACCTGCTCGTTTACTTATCAAGCTTAGTTGCGCTTCAATGTGTCCTAAAATTAAGTTTATTTCGGTAACGTGAAGCTCTATCCATATTTCTAGAAAAATACGTGCAATTTTCCTGTAGAGTATAAAAGAAATCTACAAAACTATTCATTTCTGCTTAAAAGAAACCTAACAATCTTTAAGGTAAATTACAAAAATATCTACGTACAATAATTAGTGCCAGTACTTATGAAGTGACTGGTTTCTGTCTCTACTGTTTTTACACACCATCAAAATTCCATGAAATGATGTTTTGTTTGCGTTTCATGGCATAAAAAAATATTATTTACATGTGTACCTAGTTTTTTTTCTCAGGATAGGCTTGCAACTGCTTACATTTGGTTTAATTATCACCATATGTGATTTAATTCTTACCATAGTTTGATTTATCTAATTTATTTATGATACCCCTGTTAAATCGCGAAAAGGATAAGACTACAAGTTAGTAAATTTTAAATTAAATTAACTTTTATTGGAATTGTATTTATTATTTAGCTCATGTTTTTAGTAAATAATTTTTTTCTTTTTTTTTTTTAGGTAAGCTATAGCCGCAAAGTCCTACGTTAAGATACACAAACAGGTAAGTATAATTTAATAATAATGGTGGTCGATCGGTCCCAGTGCCGTGCACGTCGAAATCACCATCCCACATGACGAGAACCTCGTGAAGGCCGAGAAGGACAAGCTCGGCAAGTACCTTGACTTGGCTCTCGAGGTTACCGCCATGTGGGACGTTGACTCGACGACCATTGTCCCGATAGTTGTGTCGGTGAACGGTTTAATAGCGAAGAGCCTCGATCAACACCTCAAGAGGCTCTCGCTAGACGGTTGTGTCAAAGGCCAGACTCAGAAAGCAGTGGTCTTGGACACGGCACGCATTGTCAGAAGGTTCCTCAGCCTGAAGCCCCCACCACCGGTAGCTTAGGCCCCGCCCCGCTGCCGGCGGCACTCTAGGTTTAGGTTTTTTTTTATAGTAAATGTATTTTTGTATTGTTATATTATTTGGTAAAAAGTACTTTTTTTCGTATAGGTTTTCGTTTGACTACACACTGCCTGATGTTAAGCAGATATCCGGTCTAGGATGTAACTCGATTACCTAGAAGATACCTATTTACTCGGGATTTAAAGTCATCTACTTCTAAGAAATTAAATAAATACAGCATAACAATAAATCGCAGGGGCGGCTTTGTGGCAAGCCGTCGGTGAGAGGCGACACCGCGAACTCTGATTCCCTGGGGCTAAATGAGACCCCCTTTCTCCTCTCTTGCCTTAACCGGCCGGCTTGGAGTGGAAATCGCTAGAGCTAAGAGCCTGAGCTGTGTGTGGAAGTTTTAAAAGACATAACGCCGCTAGTAGCTCTTAGTGAACGCGCAGCACACCTCTCGACACCCTAAGCCGTCTACACCAATGTTACCCCTCCGGTGCTTATGGTAGCCTTTATGGGGGACCTATTAAGTAGATGGCAAGTCACCAACCGTCACAAGATAATGAATCGAGAAATAAATGACGGGTGCCGTACCTCATTCCATAGCCTAATTATAACCAGTCACTTATAATATCATCTCAATAGCTCACTATTTAGTTAACCCATTTAATGCCATAGTTTTCTTCTCTACTTACCACCCCTAGTTTTATTGTATAGTAATATTTTTATTGTTTTATATACGGGCCTCTCAGTGTTGGCTACGGCACCACTGAAGCCTATCAAATGACCGGGCCTAGCCCGAGACCTGTATTAGAATAAAGAATAATATTTTGAAATGAGGCATAACTTGGCGGGTGCCGCACCTCATGCAGACCAGAATACGAGTACAATCACGTAATAATTCATTACAATAGCCCAGAACTGTACAAATTCCCCGTCTTTACATTAGTTATTCTCCTCCTAGTACCCAAAAACTGTATTTTTGTATGATTTAATTATTGTAATTGGGCCTCAGGGTGTAGGTTTCGGCACCACCAAAGCCTTTCAAAAATCCTGGGCAGCCCGTGAGTTGTGAAACTAATAAATTGAATAAAAATAATAATTTTAGGTACTTCATACAGATACAGGTAGGTAAGAGATAGCAAAATAACAATTCGCAACTGCAGCAAGATATTTACATTGAAAATACTTAAATGCATAACTTTACTTATTGTGGCTATTCTGCCGTGCAGCCTTTAAAATGCAGTATGAGCAAAAACGCGGTTTCGAGAAAAACGCGAAAAACTTTTTGATTTGTTTTTTTTCTATGTTACAAGGTTTTATGACGTATGTTTTGAATGCCATTGGGCGCATCTGAATTCGAAGAAAGACTTCACGAAAGAAAATACGCACTTAGATTATTATATGATAAATAAAAACGATTTTGAAAAAAAAGATCCCAAAAAAGAGCAGTTACCACACATAAAATTTAGTGAAAAAGTTCGCATAATCAGATTAAAATGCAGTAATTTGAGTTAGTACTGCAAAATTTTGCGGGACATGTACTGCTTTGCCGTTTAAAATGCAGTATCAGATTTATTTTACTGCATTTTAATGTGTCACTTGAATAAAATGTAGGTGCAGTATGTAAATAATTTTTGACTAAATTACGTAAGCTACTTATTTTATGGAGTAAGAAAGAGTATTTCGATCAAAATATTTTTATTAAAGATATAGTAAGAAATCAACACTGCACTTCAACATCAACGAAAATCAACACAATCACTTTTTATTATTACTTATTTAGACTATTATGGCTCAGACTTTTGTGATATCATAGCAATTTGGGTTAGTCACACTCACAGTATAGAGGTAGTAATTAAAACTTAAATCACTTATAACATTTATGATTAACACTGCCAATAATCACGGCTGGATTTAGAGGTCTAGAGGCCTCGGGGCAACAAAAGAGTGGAGGCAACCTGGCTCAAAATTATTTTCCAAATAAAATAAATAATATTTATCGGTCTAGGGAGTTAATACTTCCTGAAGATGGGTAGTAAATTGCGAATACTTATTAGGGTCATTTGACATTTGATATTTTATCGATTGCCTGATTGAAGTGAACAAATATAGATCTATTATTTCTGTTTATATTTAAGAACAATACAATCATGTTTGTATAAAGTACTTTAGGTAAAAGTAAAACAGTGAAAAAAATATCGAAGGGAGAGTTGTTTACTAGTCAGATAAGTCGGATATTGAAAGGTTTTTTCCCGAAGTCTCTGTTTCTAGGGACTCCTCTTTTGTGGAGGCCCAGGGCTGAAGCCCCGGTTACCCTCCCCTAAATCTGGCCCTGCCAATAATACTTACGAGAAAACTGAAATATGCAATAAAAACTAATGAGATCTTTCAATAGAACTGCTCAGACATACTTAAACACTTAAATAACTATCTAGGAACAATAATCATAGGTATTCTTCTGAGTTTACATAACAAAACAAATGCTCTCCTTCCGTATGTTCTAACTACGGACGTAGTATGGACGCACCACGGCGCCGCCCGCGCTAGTTCGAGTCGCGGCGTCATCCCTTGAAGGCCGCAAGTTCTACGTGTCCGTCGAGAACGTCAGCTCCGGACACAGAAGAATGGCTGCGGGAGTTCCTCAGGGGAGTTGCACATCACCATTCTATTATTCCATTTACACGGACGACATACCGATCTTGGAAGACCTCAGACCAGGAGAACGGGGAGTCGTCCTCGCCCTCTTCGCGGACGATAGCGCTAACATTGCGTCGTCCAGGAACAAGAGAATAGCCGCTGGCAGGATCCACTAGTCCTAGACATCCTGCCAGAATGGCTCGATAAATGACGGATTGGCATCAACGTGGGAAAGGCGGCAGCGCTGCTGACCGGGAGATCACCAAGACTACCACCATTGATGAAGCCACTGCAGCTTAGAGAACAAGACATTGCGTGGGAAAGCACCTGCAAGTACCTGGGTGTCTACATCGACCGGGCCCTTCGCATGAGCTCGCAGACCTTGCACGCCGTTCACCAGGCAAAGGCTGTTCGAGCCTTGCTGCGGCCCGTGCTGAGCTCTAAGCTGCCGCTGAAGATCAAAGTAGGGATTTACAAGACCTACATTCGTTCCTGGTTAACTTACGCAACGCCCGCTTGGTACGCGCTCTGCTCAGCCAGCCAGAAGAAAATTATGCAAGTGGTGCAAAACGTCGCTCTGAGGATGATCTCGGGAGCCGGCCGGTACTTTCGCAATGACGTTATCGCCCGGGACGTGCGAATCGAAACCGTGGGGGAGTTCGTGGCTCGTCTGTCGCGTGGCATGTTTGACCGCGCGGACAATGGGCCATAACCCCACCTGAACAACATTGCGCCGCTTCACGCACGCCTCCCTGCCGAACGTACATGGCGTGCCCTCCCTAAAGATCTCCTCTTGGCTGGCTCGGACACGGAGCAGGACTCTGAGGGACCAAGCGGCATCCAAAATAGAGATGAGGCCTAAACTAAGAAGAGAGTACCACCAAGCCAAAGAATGGCCACCCCAGTACAACCAAGCCAAGATGTGGCCAGCGATGGCCATACAAGTGGCTAGCGAGGGTGCTGAGGAAAGCCGCCCGTCCTCGCGGACGGAAAAGGTACTCGCATCCTCCCAACATTGCCCCTCAGCTCGATAGCTGAAGCGTCCAGCCGCCGAAGAGAGCGCAAGCTCGAGTTGGCATCCTAACCCTCGCCAAACACTGGGGGGGGGGGGAAGAACCCGCATGATGATGATGGGCTGTAGAGACCCGCCGCCCACACCTGTTTCAGTCCTGAGTTAAGTCCTGTCTCAGTACTGAGTTGAGCGGTAGGAATTATACTTGTAACCAATATTCCATAAAATAGAATTACGTGATCTATCATTGTACATTCATGTCAATGTAACAAGTATTATGTAAAAATTAGGTCTTAGAAAAAGGTAAAATAAAGGTAAAAAAAGGTTTGGATAAATGTAAATGTGTTATCGTGATTTATTTAGAAACCTTAAAAACATCGAAATTACCACACAAAACAAGTAGCCACGCGCTGTCGACGTACTCCTTCCACGGCGCGGCGTTCGGCACGCGACTGATTGAGCGACAAATACTAGCTAAAATGCAGTAGGAAACTCCACGAAAACAGTGAAATACAATGACTTGATTCGAATTACCAATTAAAATGCAGTAATTACGATTTATACTGCAATTTAGGCTGTAAAATGTAATTATTTAAGTGATAGATATTATCGATTATACTGCAGTAAATAACCAAAATACTGCAATTTAATTAGTAACATTGAGAGCAAAAAGTAACCTATGATATAAATAAAAGACAGTTCAATTAACTTCACTGCATTTTACTTTGTTTTGACCGTATGGAAAAAATAGGTGATGCTATCTTAAACACCGCGTCTTAGTAACTTACTGCATACTAGTCTGTAATCATTTTCAAAAGTAATAAAAATAAACTTTGCAGTATTCACATTTTCAGTACATTATCTATTTACTGCATTTTAGTTTATGTGTTCACCATATTTTTAAGGTTATGTTAACCGTTTTTTTGTAGCAGTGATGACATTTACTGCATTTTATCTGGGAAAACAAAGCTATTAAAATACAGTAATTGCTCTTACTGTATTTTAGATAGTTTATCGTTACAGTTTGCATAAAACATTCCTAGTTACTGCGTTGAGGTAGTTGTTTTTTACTATCTTGTAGTTGCGATAATCAAAAACCGATTACATAATCGATTCCTTATGGCGTGCCCATTACGGATCAATATTTAACTCAAAAACGTCAAAAAGTCAGATACTGCGTTTTAAGGACTGCAGGGCAGTATTGTTATACTTAACTTCCGTTGCTTTTCAGTACTTGATTTCATTTTCTGTCATATTTTGTTGTTAAATTATTTCCATTCTCTTCGTAGGTATTCATACGAGTTGTAATATATTTTAGTAATATTTATTATGTGCTCAGTTCGTGGAAGGAGGTCCTAAATGGAGCAAGCCAAGTATTTATACAAAAATCCCAACTTTTTTTGTAAGATAGAGAAATATCATAGCCAATGTCTAATTATCCGTGTTTTTGCAAAATTCCTAGGATTTTTGCAAAAAGAACTGTTTATCAAATCTTACTACGACATATACAACCGGTCCGACTGGAAGTTGGGATTTCTAGCAGTTGCTCTCTAAGTAGCCAAAAGGCATTAGTTACAATGTTATTACGTACACTTCGGTGGGTATTTAAGCTTTAGTGAGAAGGCCTGCGGTTGCAGTGTTGCTATTCTTTTTTTAACTGACTTCCAAAAAGGAGGAGGTTCTGTGTTCGTTTGTATTTATTTTGTTTGTTCCTCGATAATTTCACCAATCGTGAACCGTATCGAAAAATTCATTTTTTAGTTCGAAAGGGTACACTCTCGAGGTGGTCCCATTTAAATTGACCATTTTAAATTTTAGCCGTTTTTGAAAAATCAGCAGTAATGTAAACAATTCCAGCGAAATATTCGAATTTTGTACATGATGGAAAGCGGTTTTGCCATTTTTTGCGAAAAATAAATATTGGGACTCGGATCAACCTTTGAGACTAAAATCTGTAAAATGATATCGTCGCTTACGTATGGTAAGATTGATTTGTAAAGTTCACAAACTTATTGAGGAATACTGAAAAGATGTATGGTACAAC
Organism: Hypomecis atomaria; assembly: GCA_964007245.1. Taxonomy (NCBI): domain Eukaryota; kingdom Metazoa; phylum Arthropoda; class Insecta; order Lepidoptera; family Geometridae; genus Hypomecis; species Hypomecis atomaria. The sequence goes on from OZ023299.1 coordinate 8,851,069, forward strand.
TGATAGTGGGTAGCATTTGGATTATCTTTAGACCTGAATGGGTCTGTGAATGATCTAATTGAGAGCAGTTTCATTTGGCATAAACACGAACTTTTGTTTTGTTGTAGTTAATACAGTACTTACCCGTTAAATAATTATTTTTCGCAAAAAGTTGCAGCACCGACTTCCACCGTGTACAGAATTCGAATATTTTGAATGTACATTTTTGTTGATTTATCGAAACGGCTCAGCCGATTTCAATAAAATTAAAATTTTATTAAAAGTATTATTTTTTCAACTTTAAAATATTTTTCTAAATCGGTTTACAATTAGCGAAAATATGGATGAATAAACACAAAAAAAATACATACAGACGAACATAGTACCTCCTCCTTTTTGGAAGTCGGTATTAAAAGATAAGATGTTGCTTTACGAAGTATAGAGATTTGCGAAACTTTTTATTTAAGTATACTAAGTAAAGTAAGTTCGTATAGGCCGGGTGGCTAGCCCTGGTGTCAGAGTTTTTAGGCCGCCTGAAGGCCTCTGACTTGGTATACTGATCATTATGAACAACATTTATCATAAAACCAACCCTGACATCGAGTAAAAAATCAACTCTTCCATATGTAGAAGGTCAATGAACTTTTTATATTCAATAGCTGTTTTTTGCTATTGCAGAATTACTCGTAGTGTTAAAAGTTGGTCATTATAATACAACGGTATCCTAGAATATGTCTGTCGTTAGAAAAATGCCCGGTATACATAATTTAGACATAAACACACACATACATCGATGTTGATTTGTAGGTATATAGCATAAATCATTGACCCGCCCAGCTCTGCACAGTTGAAGTCGAGACCAATAGTATTTCTTGGACTAAAATCTCATTGGTAGAGGCGGATATAGTAGGTATGTGACCATGTCATTGGCAAGTAAGAGATACAAATAAACAGAAAGAAATTTCTATTTTTTATTGAATTCCTAGATAGTAAAAATGACCAATAATATTTCTTGGACTAAAATCTCATTGGTAGAGGCGGATATAGTAGGTATGTGACCATGTCTTTAGCAAGTAAGAAATAGAAATAAATAGAAAGAAATTTCTATTTTTTTTTATTGATCACCTAGGTACTCGTACTAAAAAGATGACGATGTATTTAATATTCATGTGACTGTTATCATAGAGCTGAATATCATGACGTGGTTTTTCTTACTCTTTTAAACATTTTTCCATGGATTTTGTTACAGGCTACGCCACTTTGTACTTGAAATATGCATAATTGCCAAGAGCGAGTCAGGCTCGCGCACCAAGGGTTCCATACCGTATGGAAGCCCCCCTAATAAAATTATGTAATTTCAATTTAATTATTAATTTTTCAAGGTACATACAACTTAATGTCCAGTGAATATTTCAAGCATCTTCCTGTTGCCGTTATTAATATCGAGCAAAAAATCACGTTACTTGTATAAAAGCCTCCCTTGTACTTATTAAAGTACTAAGTTAAGTTTAAGTAGGTACTTGTTTAAAAATTAATGAAATGTTTATTTTAATTTAATTATTTATTTTTAAAGTGCATATTGAATTAAAAGATATGTGAACTGTCAAGTATTTACCTGTCGTATCGAGCGAAAAACGGTTAAAAATTCAGTTTTTTTTTTTGTTTTTAACATTTGTTGTTATAGCGGCAACAGAAATATATCATATTTTATTTATTTCATTTATTTATTTATTTGATACACAAAACAGATATAAATCAAATTCTTATTCTATACTTAGTAGTTAAATTTTACACTGGATTGTCGTCCAAGGTATGTGTATACAGGAAAACTAAAAGTAGACGAATACTTTGAAAGTATCCTCCTGTAGCGAGCTTACAGAGGGGTACTTACAAAGCGGCATTATTATTACATCTAAGGTCTATTGATAAAAATAAAGAAACAAAGAGTGTATAGTAAAGTGGAAAACTCAGTGAGCTGAATTGCTCAGGCGTAGCATATTTGTGGCGTCTGAACAATCCTGTTTGCGATTGAAATGGAGGATATCTTTTATCTCATCTACGATCAATTTCAACGTTCTAGCTATCATGGTTCATGAGATACAGCCTGGTGACATACAGACAGAAGGACAGGGAGTCTTAGTAATACGGTCCCATTTAACCGTTTGGGTACGGAATTCTAAATAGTAAACTCTGCCTTTTACTAAATTTGGTTCTTCTATATACATTTTGCCATCAATATTTACAACGAAAATGCAAAATAAACTGGTTTGTGAGCCATTCGATAGATGACACCATTTTGAATGTTCGTTGACCCCGTCCCCCTTTTTAGGGTTCCGTACCCAAAGGGTAATATCGAGACCCTATTACTAAGACTCCGCTGTCCGTCTGTCTGTCGGTCTCCAGGCTGTATCTCATGAACCGCTATAGCAAGAAAGCTGACATTGGAGATGCATTTCTGTTGCCTCTATAACAATAAATACTAAAAATAGAATAAAAATAATATTCTAAAATTTTTTTATACAACAATTAATCTAACTTTTTAGCCGTTTTTTGCTCGATATTAATAATGGTAACAGATAGATGCTTGAAATTTTGACAGAATATTTAGCTGCATGCTTACTTTAATAATAAATAATTCAATTAAAATAAAATAAATATTTAAGAGGGGCTCCCATACAGTAACCTTCGTGCGCGAGTCCGACTCGTATTCGGCAGATTTTTAATACAACTCCATGTGATTAATTTTGTGTTAAATACATATATTTAGTTTCACACAACTGAAAGCAGACTGGGCTGTAATGTTTTTTAATAATTAGTTCTCCCAAAAAAATTCAAAACCGCCTTCCATCGTGTACAAAATTCGAAAATTTCACTCGAGTTGTTTAGGTAGGTACATTATTGTTGGTTTTTCAAAAAAGGCTCAGCCGATTTTTGTAAAATTTAGATGACCACCTCGGGAGTAGACCCTTTCGAACTAAAAAGTAATTTTTCCATTCGATTCACAATTGGCGAAATTTTCGATGAACATACACAAAAAAAAACATACAGACGAACATGGAACATCCTCCTTTTTGGAAGTCGGTTAAAAATGAAGACCACGTATCGGGAATCGCAACATTACATCCAACAGTAAAATGGAAAAACGAACTGACTTATGCCTGTGCATGTTTTATTGGAAATCTATGGGGGAGGTATATGGCATTCAAACAGGACTATACCGAACAGCTTCTGACTGTTTATTATTTCTTTAACAATCCAAAATTGTGAAAGAATCCAAAATTGTTTATTTTTGTAAGTTTTAAATACTCTCAAATCATGTCGAATTCTGACAACCTTGCACTCGAGCCCCAAGACACAAGCCTTGAGCTTAGTTTGGGGCTCACAGTTCTTTAATTTGGAAATGCATTTTTAATAATATAAGGCAATGCTGTTTTGTATCAGACATAATCGAAATTAACTGTAACAATTTGTTTCTCGCTTTATGTACTACAATAGCTATGTATTTTTTCTTTTGGTTAATAAACTTTACTTTACTTTACTTTAAAAGTTATCCAGAACTGGTGTACCTAGTCGAAAAGAACAAAAAGTTGAAAAGAGGTCATTCAGACCATCATTATGTACAACCTTTTTAATAGGCCCACCCGGAATTCGAGAAAAAAAAACAGCTGTTTCATACATTTTGTCGATTCCGAGTATTCCCGAGTTTAGTATGGAACAGCTGTTTTTTTTCTCTCGAAATTTACGTTGACCCCATAGTAAATGTAATTGATGGTAAAATGATCCGATGGTATTAATCATCTCCTTTTGGCTTAGTACAGGGCAAGCAGATAACCCTATAAATCCTGCAGTAGACCTACGACTGATAATAATTTATATGAAAATGATGGAGATAAATCCGATGTGTGTTAGTTGATTTGTTTGCTATGCTTTTATATACGTAGCAACGAAGAAACGAATCAACTTTTTTTTTTCGTGGATATAATTTTAATGTCACATATTACCTGAAAACTGCAGAAGCTTTATTATAAACTTGTAAATTCGACGTAAATGACATCAGTTTTCGTGTGACTCTACATTTTTTGTTAGTTCTAACTCGTTTCAACCAGGACGTTTCACATACGAGTAAAAAGCCAGAAAGTCAAAAATAATACCCCAGGTAGCCGTTACATGTTTTTAAATTTACTTACCACGAAAGTGAAAAAAACATAATTTTAGATGTTTTTCTTCATATGAGGCGGTAGATAGATACGAGTACGACATTGATTTCTGATTGTTTGACAACTGTAGGCCTAGAGATAGGTTTATTTTTATGCTTATCTTATCGATTTTTTATTATCTTATCGCCTTACACCTTTGTATTTATATTTCGCGTAATTTGCCTAATATGATTGTTAATTAAATTAGCATACTAACAGATGGAAATTCCATCTATTTGTAATTAATTAAAATGTTATAAAACAATTATTAATTGCGCACCATGATATCAAGTAGGTTCATCTATCATCATAATTATTAGTCCTTTGTCACTTACGTAAAAAAAAAGATATGTTATCACACTGTTTAATTTTATTTTGAAATAGCGAAAATAAATTAGTTCGTCGAAATGATCACCAAATTTTGAAAGATTTTTTAATGGCAGTTTTTTAGCAATTCCAAGGTTAGTCCCTTAGTGAAAGTTGTCATGATAAGTACAGTGATAGCCCATCATAATGTTTACTGTGTCAGCCATAGATCTCATGATATAAGACATGTTTCTGTCTAGCGGGTACCTAATTTTGCACAAATCTCTTTGATTTAAACCACCAACAATAAATTACATATTTACTTACAGTGCTCAATAAATCCGTTTTATATATTTATATACCTACGCTCACATAATGCTGTATTCTGTAATGTATGTTTAAAAATGAATTTAGATTTCGGTATTACCTAAATAAGCATTTTGCTGTTTGCGTATTTGTTACATGCAAATTGTATCGCGCACCGCAGAGAACAGCTTTCTCAAAATCTCTATGGTATCACCAATAACGGCCTATAATACCAACACTTGATCTTTAAGTTAAGTGTTTTAAGTCAGTAAGTGTCAGTACTTAATTAATTACCCATTTACTAAGTTGACCGAACTTAAGATAGTGAAAAGGCACCGTGAGTAGGGTTACCATAAGTTTTGGATTTGTAATGAGATCTCAGGACTTTTATGCTCATCTTACAATCACAGATTTTGTTCCGAAACGTAGATTGTTAGACTAGTTTCAGGATGAAATAAATCAAGTGTGGAAAGAACTATAAATAAAATAGTTTCATCGTCTCAGCATGTTCGGATTTTTCAACTTGTTTTCATGATTTTTAGGCTATCTCATAATCTCAGGTTCTGTCTATTCTGTGCTGTGATAGTTGAATTCCCAGGCTTGTTTTAGAAATTCAGTACTTCTCCCAAGATCTCAAGATTATTAGACTTGTATCAGGATATCCGATTTTTTAAGGCTGTCTTAACATTTAATTAGCATTTTTCAGAATCTGTTCCGAACTCAGGCTTCTCAGATTCGTCTCAGGATTTATAAAAATAAATAAAAATAAATATTAGGGGACATCTAACAAACGGTCTCTGACCCCAAACTAAGCATAGCTTGTGATATGGCTGCCAGAGACTGATATACCTACTATATTTACATATTTTAAATACATAATTATTTACATGTAAAAAAAAATGCCTCAAAATCTCAAAACATTCTGGTTAGGTCCAAGATTTCACAATTTCTAGGCTAATCTCAGGATTTAATTCAATACCTCAGAGATTCAGGCTCATCTCAGTCAGAATATTAGAATTTTAGGCTAATGTCAAAATTTTAATGTTAGAATGTTTTTTTAAAAAGGTTTTTCCACGGGCTCTGCTGGAAAACCAATGATAAAGAATTTAATCGCTAGTCGCTCCCGGTTGCCTACTTTCCCTAATGAAAATCAATCCATTTTTGCAAACTTTTCACTTTTCTGGTCACCCTAACTTGACTTTCTTCCGGTCACGGTCAAGCGTGACTCATTCAGTAAAACATCTACATAATAAAAAAACTAGTTTACATACAAAAAATATCCGGTGGTACCGACTCGTTTCTGGTATTAACAAGCAGACATGAGATAAAACCAGTTACTTCATTGAGAAATATTTTGGTGATAATGATTTATCTACTGATTTACATATAAAATGATGTATAACTACAAAAACTTGGTAAAATTGATAGGCCTATGGATTAATGTAGTCTGCTGTGCTCGATTATATCTAAAATTGATCAAGAGAGAGTCGAATTAAAGGTCTGGGAGTTCCGTAGTAAAACAACAAAAAGGTAACTAAATACTTAAGTATGAATTACCTACTTATGTTTAAAAGAACCATAGATTTAAAAAAAAAAATTGAGTTTATTTGAATTGAATCATCAAAATACTCTGCAACTCTAAAAGAAATCCTTTTTTAAGGCTCTGTTTACCGCAACAAATATTTGTATTAAATTTTATTATTAGTTAAAATCATCTAGATAAAGAAACATCTTGTGACGATACATAATATGCATTTGTTTTAACAGTATTTAAATTTTTATCAGAACTACAACAGCAAAAACTACAATACGAAATATTTATCTAAATCAGATCTCTAAAGAATTTTGATTTTAGATGTAGTATTTTTGCTCTTTTTCCAGTTTCAGGAAAACTACACAGTCTTCTAGGATTTTCATCAATACCAGAATCAACTCAAGTATTTAAATTGCTAATGCTTTACATTTTGAAACTTTTATTTGATTTAAAATCAATCAACCATAACCTATAACCCCATTCAACCGGTACGGAACCCTAATTTTGTAGATTAATCAACGTCGATTAAAAAAATCTTTATTTTTTATGTTAATTATGAAAATAAATTTAAAAATACTCATAAATACGATAAAAATCAACATTTGCATTTTTTTTCGCTATATCATAAATTTTGTAAAAACCCGGTTTGAACATTGATTGGTACCTACCTACACTCTGTGTAGGCCTTGTTATTAAAATATTATTTTATAGATACCTACGTAATAAATATTATGATATTATTGCTATAGATGCGTCTGGTTTCGTAGGTATCAGTTAAATTGGATGCAAAGGCGGATTTACACATTTGCCGCCTGTAGGCTAATTTTGCCGCCCCTATCGGCCTACAACACGGTGGATGAAAATGTATTACACTACATTTGTTTTTTAATAATTAAGTATGATTGTGAAAAGTTAAGAAAATCTCTTTTCGTAACTTTTCACAATCGCAACTTTGCACAATATGTCAGTTCCTAGATAATTTTTACATACATGTCTACGATTTAATTATAGATTGCACAAGAAATAGTCTTTTGCTTAGAAATAGCATCATTCTTGAGAAAATTTAAAAAAAATGTTCACTTTATTTTTGCCGCTCTTGGCTTCAGCTTACTCTCAGCCTATGAGTAAGTTCGCAACTGATTAGACGTAAAATACTGTAAGTAAATAGTTTTATTGATATTTTTTACTGTCACGTTTTTCATGAACAGTATACAGATCCGGGGGACAGAATAATTCGTGGAATAATTCGTATAAATATAGCTTTTTAAATTGGCACAGAAATTGCTTTACTAGGTATTTTAAATCTAACAACAAGAAAATTTACTACTAGGTAATATGTGACATTTTCGAGTGAGTAGTCGTACAATGCTAAAGATAGGCCTGCCCACAACAGATGATCGGGCCATACCCACCAAGCTGACCCAATTTCTTATTATTTTTTATGGTACTTATTTAAATTTTTACATTTTAATTAATTTAATTTTACGAAGAAAATATTAGATTAGATTATATTTGTACTGCACCAGCTTTTTTTATTAGTCCACTGCAAGACGTAGGCCTACCTACCCATGAAGAGTGATTGGGCCATATCCGCCATGCTGGCCCAGTGTGGGTTGGTTCACATACGCCATCGAATTTCTTCTACGGGCGTAATCAGGTTGCCTCACGACGAAGTAAAATTCCTTTACTGAAAATCCAGTGCTGTAAAGTTCATACTTAAATGATCTTATAATAGTGCCCACCAATAGTGGGAACCCTACCCTAGAAACTTCCAGATCCAAAAAAACTTTTATTTCAATCACTGCCTCATGACCCCCTGGGTTAAAGGGCCGTGGGTTCGATCCCCACCTAGGGCCAACATTTGTGTAATGAACATAGGTGTTTGTTCTGTATCTGAATGTTATTTACGTATAATCTAGTATATAAGTTATATATTTAAAATATGTATATTATGTAGTATATCAGTCTCTCACAAACTCTCTCAGAGACTGTGTGTAAGATGCCACCACAAAAAAAACTTAAACTTTTATAGCAGGACAAACTTAGATTCACCAAAAACACAACCCGAATGACTCTATATTTTTCAGGGGTGGGTAAAAGTAGATAGTTCCCTCCTAGAGAAAATATAGCTACTAGCTACGTCAAAATATTCCCCTGCCTGAACTGTAAGTCCTAAAACCTAACTAGATATGAGTATAGGAAAAATCATGAAAATAATTCCGTTCAAAGATAAAGTTATTGACAGGTGACAAATTTTATCTCAACTATCACAAAAAGCTTCCGCCATGGCGGTAATTTTTATCATCGATTGTGGTACCTAGATAAAATTAAAAATAATAAAATATTTATAACTGGAGCAGAGCGCCATCTAGTGTATTGTTTTGTGAGCTTGGCAGTACCGCTACTCGGCGCTAGATAGCACTGATGTTATTTTAAAATTATTTATGTACTTGATTTTATTTGAAAAGCAAATATTTTTGGAATAATATTTCAAAATGAATTTAATTTCTTATTATTTTTTATGGTACATATTTAAATTTTTATATTTTAATTAATTTAATTTTACGAAGAAAATATTACATTAGATTATATTTGTACTGCACCAGCTTTTTTTATTAGTCCACTGCAAGACGTAGGCCTACCTACCCACGAAGAGTGATTGGGCCATATCCGCCATGCTGGCCCAGTGCGGGTTGGTGGATTCACATACGCCATCGAATTTCTTCTACGGACGTACTATGCAGGTTGCCTCACGAATCACGATGTTTTCCTTCACCGAAAAGCCAGTGGTGTGAAATTCCGTAATAAGACCCAAAGAAACTCATTGGTATCGAACCGGGATTTTTACCCACGACCTCAAGAATAACATGCCAGCGTTACTACCACTAGGCCACAACGGCTTAAATAAAGTAGTGGCGCCAAAATCTACGCCAAAATATATCGGTTGCATGATCGAAATTAGCTATGTAGATTTGTTTTCTTATTTATTTAAAACCATTTTTTAATCTTATTTATAGGGCTTCAAACATGAAAGTGACCAAAGCCCACGCAATGACCAAAAAGAGAGCTCCTGCCGATACGTTGACAAATTCTTGTGCAATGTGTACGCAACATGTCAGCGGTGCAAGTAGTGGGGATTTCCGCAGCTCGTAGCTAACTGCACATACGCCATTAATTATGATTTGGCCTATACTTATAACATTTGTGTGAAAACGTGCGGGAGCCGGCGGCGTAACGCAATTCTTTTCTGCCCATCGGTCTCTATCTAAAGCAGTCCCAATCCTACTATATACATACATATAATATTATAAACGCGAAAGTTTGTAAGGATGGATGGATGGATGGATGGATGTTTGTTACTCTTTCACGCAAAAACTACTGAACGGATCGAGATGAAACTGCAATAAAATAGCTCATATATCAGAATAACATACAGGCTATAAAGTATAATGATAATGCGTATATTTTCCATAATATAACGATAAGTGTTAAGTAAGTAGGAACAATTCTAACATCTGCGAGCTATTCTAGCGTGTGCTTCAAGAAATGTCAAAAAAAAACAACTGTGTATCGAACAACCGTCAAATCGTTTTTTTCCATCTCCTTTGGGTGGTAAGATAGGTCCCGGGCAAGTAGCCCATTACTTTTGCATTCATTACTTTTTATCCCGGAAAAATAAAAGGTTCCTATGGGATAGCACATAAATCAAAATATCATGCGGGCGAAGCCGCGCGGGCAAAAACTAGTTTGTAATAATTAATTATTAGGTATACTTAGTCGCCGTCTTGAGATAAATAGAGATAGATATCTACCTACCTATCTAGGCATAGGAAGAATCATTTCTACAAGTCGGCGTATGTAAAGTTAGCTACAATCTGCGCAATATCCAAACCTGATACTAACTGTAGCTATCTCCACATCCGCCGACTTACTTGTATGATTCGGCCTATAGGTACCTACACCACGTGTAATAATTGATTCGAAGTCGTGGTAGTCTAGTGGTAGTGACATCGTGAGGTCGTGGGTTCAAATCCCGGTCCCGTACCAATGAGTTCTTTGTAATTTATGTACGGATTTTCACACCACTGGCTTTTCGGTAAAGAAAAACATTGTATGGAAACCTGCTTAACTACTTATGTCCGTAGAAGAAATTCGATGGCGGTATGATCCACCAACCTGCATTGGACCAGAGTGGTGGATATGGCCCAATCACCCTTCGAGGCTAGGCCTACGTCCTGCAGTGGACTATGAAATAGGCTGGTACAGTGTTTGAGGAATATATCTTTGCTCGATGGGTACAGTGTAATAAATTATTAAGTATGTACGTCCAATCTGTCCGTCAGTTAGAGCAGTAGTAATTCGTCAGTGCGTGTATCGACCTCGGTTGCGCAAACGCATTGAATGATAGCAGATAGCAGGACAAGTGTGTGAGATCGCCTGAAAGATGCCGGCGGTCTGAGCCATAGGAGTTCGTCTATTTCTTTATTTGACTATAATTATGATAGATGATGAGATCATGATGAGAGTATTTCATGAGAGCCCCCCTTAAATATTTATTTTATTTCAATTATTTATTATTGAATTGTATATAAGTACAATTAAACATTATGTGAATATTTCAAGCATCCATCTGTTACCATTATTAATATCGAGCAAAAAACGGTTAAAAATTTGTTGTATGGGAGCCCCTCTTAAAAATAAATTTTATTCTGTTTTTAGTATTTTTTGTTATAGCGGTAACCAAAATACATAATCTGTGAAAAATTCAGCTTTCTAGCTATGACGGTTTATGATACACAGCCTGGAGACATACAGACGGACATTGGAGTCTTAGTAATAGGGTCCCGTTTTTACCCTTTGGGTACGGAACCCTAAAAACATAAAATAAACACTTTATATGATGCCTTTGATTTACAGGGTTATCCAGAAGTGGTGTACTAAGCCGAAAGGGGGTGAACAAGACCATCATTGTGAACAACTTTTACCGAGTCGGCTATTACATACAAAATTGCAACTCGGAATCGACAATATGTAAGAAACAAATTCTTTTTCTCGAATTCCGGGATGGCGCCATACTAAAAGTCGTTCACAATGATGATCTTAATCAGCCCCTTTCGGTTTAGTACAGGTAAAACAGATAACCCCGTATATTGATCTATACTGTATTGTTTTGTACCGGCCTTTTAATAATCCTCTGCTGAATAGTTATTAAAGAAATTATACATGTCTACCTAGTACCTACGTAGGTCAATTGGGAAGTATCCATCGCGTTGGTCCAATCCGTTTAAGTCGTTTTTTTCTAGGACTTGTAAAGGATCCCTCTCAATTGTTTTGCTTACTGAAAAATCAGCGGTGTACAAATCGGTAGATACGTAAGGAGGTAAGTGCCGTATTCGTAAATTTACAGGGAATATCAATGATTGTCTTGAGTTAAAATTAGCCATTGCTTTAAGTCAAAAACCCAAAGCAAAATGAATCTTCTCGCATCCTTTGTACACTCATGCTTTTGTTTTAGTGAAGATAAACACTATGCTATGCCCTCTTTATTCCTTAGTTCTGTTACAAAATAAAATCACATTTTTGTGCGTCAGTTAATCAAACATTCCTTATCACTTCGCTGAAAATTACTAACATACTCGTAATTCCTTTGTTTTGGACTAAAATTCCCCGATGACTGTACTATAACTTTGTTAATTAAGTACATATTTTTAGTTTAAATATATAGACGGGTACTAGGCCCAATTTTAAAGACGTCATCGTAAATTTAATAGCAAATTAAAATACTGTTCTCTCTATCAAATGTATAAAGTGAAAAAGAAACAGGGCTACTCTAAATCATCCTAATATTATAAACGTGAGAACTTTGTAAGGATGGATGAATGGATGTATGGATGTTTGTTACTCTTTCACGCAAAAACTACTGAACGGATTGAGATGAAACTTTGCAATTATATAGCATATACATCAAAATAATACATATGCTATAAATTATAATGATATTGCGTAAATTTTCCATATTATAACAATAAGTGTTAAGTAAGTAGAAAAAAGTCTGCCAACTGCGAGCTATTCTAGCGTGCGCTCCAAGAAATGTCAAAAAAGAACTGTCAAATTAAACGAATGTCAAATCGATTTTTTTTCCATCTCCTTTATTAAGGGTGGTAAGGTAAGGCCTCGAAATATCATGCAGGCGAAGCCGCGGGCAAAATCTAGTATCTTATATAATTACGATGGCGCCTCTAAAATTGGGCCAAATCACACACGTATTGCTTTAGTCGGTTCACCGGTACCACTATAGTTTCGACCACTTTAGATAGACAGAATTACTCGAGTTTCGAGTACTAACACGCGGACCCGTTTCCCTAAACTCTACTGAGGAAGTTGTTTGAACAATCGCTCATCTCTCGTCCCTTGCACCACATCTCGAGTGGTTATAACCAGTAAATCTGACTGCGCTTGTCCGCTGTCTCAATATGAATTTATTGTCCAACTGGCAGCAGCAAGTACGCCCGTCTGTGCATAGATAACCGGTGAAAACCCTTCGTATTACGGAGAAAATTGTCACGGAATCCGAATTCGGATAAAGCGTATTCGAGAATTGCTGGCGAATTTTGACTAGTGTCGTGTTTTGAGTATCTTACTTTTGTTTCCCTAAAGAGATCCAGTGATCCGTTGCATAAAAGTGATGTGTTCTAACTTTTAGTGATTTTTTTACTGTTTAACTGACGCTTTTAAAAATAATTCACAAGAGTTTTTAGTGATCAAGTTCTCGAGTACTAAGTGATTGTTTCTCAAAAGATAAACACTTAAGTGCAAGTGCATTTTTTGGAGACTACTTAAATACTTTGGTAAGATATTTAACGTTACTTTTGGATACCGATATTTTACCAATTCGCGTACGTATTTACAATTTTTAAGGTTCCTTACCTAAAGAGTAAAAATCCGCTGTCCGTCTGTCCATCTGTCTGTCTGTCTCCAGGCTGTATCTCATGAACCGTTATAGCTAGAAAGCTGAAATTTTCACAGATGATGTATTTCTGTTGCCGCTATAACAAAAAATTAAAAAATATAGTAATATTAATAATCAATCCCATACAACAAACCTGATTTTTTGCCGTTTTTCGCTCTATGTTAATAATGGTAACAGGTAGATGCTTGAAATTTTCACAGAATATTTAGATGTATTTTCACTTCAATAATAAGTAATACAATTAATATTAAATAAATGTTTAAATAAAATATTAAATACAGTACGGAACCCTCCGTGCGCGAGTCCGACTCGTACTTGGCCGATTATTCGCATAAAAGCATGATAAAAATGTCTGATAATAATTGCCAGTGCTCTCGATGCATTCAATTGTTCTAGAATCTAACATCACAGCTCGGTAATGTACACAGCAGAGTATTGTACTAGATATTTTATAGGTACCTGGTACGAGTACGTCACTTGATGCAAGGTATTTAAGCATTTAGTATGTAATTATGGTATCAGCTGTACGCAATCACTGCGTTGATGGAACCTATTTATAAAAAAATAATGTCGACGACCGATATTAACAAGAGATTAGATTAAATCTATACGTTTTTAAAGTTTTTTTTATATGTGCTAAAGTTGTACTTGAAAACATTTTAGTGCTTTTTAATTGAGTACCTTATGGTTATCAAAAGAGCAATCTTGATCTTTTCAAGGAGACCGTTGTAACTTTTTACAGCTTTTTTATGTTTTTAGTCACTTTAGCTGAAACTGTTTAAAACATAACGTTAAGGTGATAATTACAGTAACCTATTTTTCAACGACTTAAAAGGCTGTAAACGGATGTTAGTTCTCTCTTTGCACGTTCAAATTTATTGAATTGTACTTAACCAAGTGCAGTCAGATTTCACAGAGTCCCGCGTCAGAGAAACTGTATTTTTTATATTTCAAATAGGTTTGCGTTTGACTACATACTGCCTGATGTTAGGCAAATATGCGGTCTAGGGTGTAGCATGCTTACCTAGAATATACTTATTTCCTCGAGATTTGTACTTTAAGACACAAATGTTGTACTTTAGACTTGCAACAGCCAATTTGGGTCCAACATTCAATTTAAAACGATTAATTTAAAATGATCCAATAATGCTTTTTATGTAGTAGTTGGTAGTGTAGTTTTGTTGTAGTTAATAAAGGCACTTTTGCCCGATAAAAAAAATTTGCATACTTTTTATTTGAGAGCCATCTGGAGAAAAGTAAGAAATTACACTTTTGTCATTAAATAAAAGAAAAAAAATAAGACCGGTTGGTAGCGGCTTGCATCCAGCGCATCCTTGTAAATTTGATTTGGTAGTTATGCATTAGGTTTCTATATTTTGATGGTAAATTTATGTAGAGGATTATAATTATTTTGAAATGTGAATATGGCTTTGGTAAGATTATTAGGTTATTGTACAAAATTATACATTAAATATCATTAATAGTCGACCAATAATCGAATTATTATCGTGTTGTAATAATTAAAAGGTCCAGAAATAAATCTCTTAATTATCCTGAGATAAGCTGAGATGCTGAGATGCAATCTTAAATTTTTGGTAGCATTCTAAGCCCGATTACAGAGGCACCATCGTAATTTTATTAGCTAAATAGCATAGTTCGGTTTCTCTTTCACTTTAGGCATTCGATAGAGAAAACGCTTTTTACGTTGCTATTAAATTTGCGCTGGCACCTCTGTATTCGGGATTACTGTTAGCTTCGCTTATTAAAGTGGGTACCTACATATAGTCGCAACACACTTCGGGATTGCGACGGTGAGGAGTATATGGAATGAGGGTAGACAGAGAGATGGTTTGGGCGACGGGCTGGAGTGCCAGTCTGTGATAGTGATCAGTGTTGTATGACGGAGTGTGAAACAACTTTGATAAGCCCGTAGTTGGAGCAAGCCTTGTAAGTACTTTGAGTTTTATAATGACTGCCGAGATATTGGTATTGTCCAATGGTGTATCATCTGAGTGTCCTACTAGAATCTGAGTGATGCTGTTGGAGCACTATGCCCATCAGCTAACAATACATATTAATAAACTTCATAAAATGACACAAGGTTATTCAGAAATGGCGTCCTAAGCTGAAAGAACATAATTCAGGTCAACATTATGAACCACTTATACTAGCAACCTGGAAATCGAAAAAAAATTACAGTTCTGATTCGAGTAATTTTTTTTGTAATAATTGATTTTTTCTGAAATTCTGGGTTGGGTGCAATAGTAGATAAAAGCTGTTCATAACTATTTATTGTGATTTGTCATACCTACGTTTACGAGTAGGCGTGCAGCTCATGTTCCCCTGAAACGAAGTCTCACCGTAAACAAGCCATTTTCCATCGGATCGGTACACAGTATACAAAGTGTATACTTGTGTTGTGTGTACATAATGTATCAATATCACGAGGTTTCAATTACAGGCTGGCCGCTAAACGTATATGCGTCACCGACCGCTGACCGCCGGCCGGCGGCGGCTGGACCGATTGTTTTGAATTTATCGGGAATTTTGTACAAACTAATCTGTCAGCACGTGACTACAAGGTTTTTTAAAGATTTTTCTGTGATGGTTCATTGCATCAGAGATGTGTGAGGCAGATGCGCTGTAAGGATGCGTGGTGACGATGTGTGAAATGGCGCGACATAAAGTGACAGTCTTATTTCTTATTGCATTTTCACTTAATTTAGTGAACGTAGCTTGATTTAGCTTGTTTGATTTATTTATACGTATAAAAATCAAATACAAAACAAAAAGTAAATCGAGCTGTCGTTTTTTCGTAAAATACTATAATGTGACATGTTTTAGGCCAAATATATTTTTGATGCTCGGTAATCATAGTTGCTGGATTGCAATATTAAGTTTGTTTTGTTAAATCCTTAACATTATACTTACGCGGATTAAGTCTAAAACTGGATTTGGTTGGACACACGATAAATTATAATTATGAATAGTAATCAACAGAGATTGAATTAACTTGTAATACATCGATGTGTATTACAAGTTATGCAGTATGTCATAAAATAATTCAGTAAGTAGAAAACTTTAAGAAATATTTTAAAATTTCGAGAGTTACCGCTGACACCTCAACGCACGGAGCTGTCAATCATCGCCTTTGTCTGACCTTTTATACGAACCAGATTTTAACACCTTGCACCCGTAATAAATCGTGCGTAATATTTTACGATACTTTAAATTGCAGTAATTCGTGCATTATACGCCTTACTTTTGTATGCAATAAAACGAGTCAGTTACTTTTTAAATCATGAGAAAAAGGACGAGATGTTTCACTTTCAGGGTCCGATTTCATATCGTCGTTGCAAAATTAAAATGTCTTATGTGCATAACAACAAAACATAACATTTTGAGAAAAACAAAAAAAAATCTGATCAACAATTTTTAGTAGGCTGTCACATAAGGCAATTTATAAATGCACCGTGTGCCAGAAAAATATTAAGATATTCACATAAGAGTTTTGCAAACGAATCTTGAATCTTGTAAAAAATTTGAAAATCTAATTTATAAGAAAAATGTCACATGGAAGGGTTTAATTATAGTCTTTGAGATTAAATAATGTTTACTCACGGTATTATTTTCCAACATCAATAGGGTTTTACCCATGTCAGAGGTCTAGTGGTGGTTTAAGAACTATTTTTCTTATCACGATTTTGAGGGTAGTCCCGTAATAAAAGCTGGTCATAATGATGAGTAGGTATAATGACATCTTAAAATATCTCTGTCGCCTAAATTCAGAACATTTTCATTTTGCTCTATGTAGGTCTATATATTTGCTTTTCGAACTTTTCAAAACGTTATTACACTATTTATTCTATAAAACACAAACAGAATAATGTATATTAATAAATCACTCGATAGTCCTAATATTTTCTCACAAGTAATGATATTCAAGCCATAGAGATATAGAGAGAATCCTTTGCGCGTAAGGCACATGTAGCAAATACGCAAACAGCAAAATGCATATTATTTACGAAACATTAATTGCAGAATGTATGTGAGTGTTATGTGAACGCATATGAAAAAGTGATTTCCTGACTACTGTATAAATTAAGTATAATAAATAATATAGTTAGTGCTTTGTTGTGCTCTGTAACAGTTAGAACGTATGTGACAGTTGGCGTTATTTACGCGTAGTTGTGATTTAACCGGCTTTTCATCCGACCAAAGCTATCTCATTCGCACTTTTATAAACGCATTATTTTTCTAAAAATCTTATTGAGCATACAGAGTTATCTGCTTGCCCTGTAGTAAGCCAACAGGGGATGATAAGGACCATTATTAACAACTATTACTTAGAGGCCATCCCAAAATTTGACAAAAAAGTACATAAGCAAAGTTTATCATGCAAAATTAGAAAGATTTTTGGCGAGAACGCGGAAAAATCATGTCACCGCATTGTATTATTTTGTTAAACTTGTGTTTCTATCAGCAGTGAAAAATTAGTAAACTATTGTAGTATTTCGTTGATTATGACCTGAATAATGTGATGTATCGTGTTGTTACCAAAACTCCATAGACGCCTCTAGTAAAGTCTCCACTGCTTCACCAGGTTTGACTTGGACTATGGTTTGACTTGACCGCGACTTTTTTGGAATAAGACGTGACCACGACGTGACTATTTTGATAAAATATCAAAAAAATATTAAAAACTTATACTTGACATGGGCAAATGCATAAACCATGCGACGCCAAAATGTAAAAGAAGAAGAAGAATTAGAACTCCTCTGAGTCGAGTTGTCCCATCTTACCAGATCTGTGATACAATTTATTCAACATTCTGCACATTGTAAACAGTCGAGGTGAAGTGGTCACGCACATTTCATGCTCTCGGACAGTTACCATTGTACAAAGTACAATTGTGCATAACTATTGTACAATTGTATCTATTGTGCTATTGACATGTGCCCTAAATAAGAATGATATATAATGTGTTTGATGGCTGATTTTAAAACTTAGTACATATTACTTGAAAACAAATAAATTATAGCACTCTGCAGACCTGTCAATAGTGTACTGCTGAACATAAGCGTACGGAAGGTATTTTTTTGTTCGTGCTAGGCTTGCGTTTGATCACATATTACATGATGAGTAATAGGATTATACGAACCACACTGGCCCAGCGCGTGTTGTTGGATTCACATAATACGTTTTTCTATAAATCAAAGTATTTCAGAATTTAGCTCAGTCGTTTTAAAGCCTACCATGCAGCTATATAGCCTTTTCATTAGAGACAAAAATACCTGCTTTAAAAATAACAATAAATATTAGAGGACATCTTACACAGGGTCATCAGAGGAGATCTTACCCCAAACTAAGCAAAGCTTGTGATATGGCTGCCACACACTGATATACTTAAGTACTTATGAATACATGTTTTCAAATACATTCTTACGAGTATATAGTTAAAACCTTAATAACGCCCAGACACAGAGCAAACACCTATGTTCACCACATAAATATTTGCCCTGGGTAGGAATTGAACCCACGCCTCTTGACCAAGGAGTTAGAGTCACTAACCATTGAGCCACCGAGGCAGTCAAGTTTAGTAGTTTAAGTAGTCAAGTTTAACAATAGTTTCCTTTATTATTATTGTAAAATTATATTAGTGTAGAAGTGTACCTACATAAATAATCCAGCAACTTAATACAATATTATTGTTATAAATACATTATCTTGTAAAAAAAAATCTGAGATACTAAACTAGCCATCAAGTATTAAATCATGTAACTGCTGATCCCAACACTATCAATTCGTGGAACACAATTTGTCACTGTACTTCACGTACTCGTACTAGCTAATTTAGATCCCATAAATGTAATGAAATTGTGTGTTTTAGTTTCATTTTGTACACATACAGAATGATTTCATCGATTCAATTGCTTGCAGTTGTTCTAAGAACGATGAAGTCAACTTTCCTTAACACCTATAAAGCATTTCGTCCGTTTTTAGAAGCCCTGTCGGACTTTCCTTATGTAGCATTTTGATTTGTTAAGACTTATATTTTATAAATCTTACTAACTATTGTGCGACATGAAAATGAAGGACAAGAGAACAACAAAAGAAAATTAGAGGAAAATATATTTTTCTATTTTTATCTTTTATTGGATGACGTAATTACATAATTGTAAGGCTGCACTAAATCAGAATGATATTTCTGTTTTAGATGGTTATATTTACTAGAAGGCAAGCTCTCGTAATTTTCTCTCTGCTGATTTACAAGCCATTCTTAAAGAATATCTAGAGTAACCATTCTGTAATTTCTGTAATTTGTATATGAATAAGTTTTTTGTCAAGTGCCTACAGTATTTTGGAAAGTTGTTATAGGTACTAACAGTATCGTGTATTCTTCTAATATTTCCGTACCTATCTATTTATTAAAACACGCCTTAAATTGCATGGATCCATTATGTAACGTGATATAAAAAAAAATACTTTAAAAAAAAATTAAATGTTGCGATTTAAAAGGGGTAGTGGTGATGTAAAACGTTACCAGTTAGAGCAAAGGGACAAATGATACAAAAAGGGACTAATGATACTAAAGGGGACAAATGATACAACACCTTCGAAGGTGTGGTGTCGCAGTTACTTGACAAATAAACAAAATGTTACCTGGATAAACTAAGTCGATAAGAACAAAGAACCTCTGTTCCCAAAGACCGTATTATTATCTACCTGTGAGTTGTTGAGTGAGGACAAAATTAAAAGATTTTGTTTTGTAATTTAAATCACAACAAATTTATTTGTAATGACCTTAACTCTTTGAATTTACATTAAATTATCTTAAATCTAAAGCGGGTAAGTTTACTCGGTGGTGACCAGAAGGGTCTTAATGCCAACGGGCTTAAAATTACACAAACTTAACCGTTGTAAAGTTTATCAATACTTATTGCTAAATTTTCAATACTTAAATTAAAGCGAACCTAATTAAACCAAACTTCTAACAATGTGACGGGTAATTAACTTAATTATTAAAGACTGTACATATACCGCCTGCGATATTGCATAAAATACAAACTAATGTGATTTCTAACATTAATTACAATCAAGCGAACAAAACGGTAGCTAGTCGTTTAGTCCGTGGATAAAAATAAAGTCTACTTATGTTCACTAAAGCATGGATCATACAGTGAAAACGAGGAATGTCTCATACGTCTAAACTCTGTCCAGAAGGCTTCAATCGTGGAAATTTGTAGAAGAGGGTGAACTTAATATTCATACCAAAGTGACCATGTGGCCCTGGGTTATGTAAAAAAAACTAAATAGGTATTACTTATGGATCCGCGGCAGGCATGCTCGCAGGATGAAATCCGCAAGTGGAAACAGGTGTAGGCTGGCAGGTACGCCACCAGGCTAGCCCGTCGATACAACCAAAATGACGTGTGCAAAAATCAGGAGTCCGGAATCATCATCGCGGGGTCCGTCGGGGAATCAATCGGGTCGCGGGAAGATCAATCGGGTCGCGGGAAGATCAATCGGGTCGCGGGAAGAGGCTATGGACAAACCAGACGGCAAATAAGTATCACTCGTATTTTTCACCGGGATGATTCCAAGATCAAAAAAATGTTTCCCAGCGAATCAAAATTCAGATCAAAATTGACGAGCGAATCACTAAATCAATTGACTAACCTCTTTCGCCTCTTTTTAAACGCTTCCGCCCTTAGGCAGATGGATGTCCGGAGCACCACATTCTTCAACGAAGTCTCCAGAAAAAGCTTTTCGCAATTGCAAATGAAAATTTGCTAACTCACTTGTCACCTTTCAACCGTTTCCAATCACGCATCCACTTATGACGTCACCGCACTTAATCTACTACGC
Organism: Hypomecis atomaria; assembly: GCA_964007245.1. Classification (NCBI taxonomy): domain Eukaryota; kingdom Metazoa; phylum Arthropoda; class Insecta; order Lepidoptera; family Geometridae; genus Hypomecis; species Hypomecis atomaria. The sequence continues at coordinate 8,872,229 of OZ023299.1, forward strand.
CTTGTAAACAAAACATACTTATTTACGTTCCATTCTCCCAACAAGGTTATGAAAAATACAGACACAAATAATTTCTTTTTTTTTCTTTACGGATCAGTCCGAACAATGACAGCGACAAGCAGTCCATACATGACAGCGACAAGCAGTCCATACATGACAGCGTCAAACCAACTGTCACTTTTACTGTCTCATTACTTGCTAACTTCAAAGTCACTGCATTTGCAATTTCATTTGCTATTTAATGTTTTCGATTTGTTTATTAAGTAAAGTCCAAAAGTGCATCAAACGAATGATTGTGATGTTTAAGTGTCGTGCAACGAGAAAGAAATAAGTATTGTTAGCAGCTACGCTACAATACCCCCGTTTTCGGATAAAAAGGTTAACGTAGTTAACCGTAAAAACAGCAGGAGCAACCGAAAAAAAAAAAGATTAACTGCACTGCCCTAACAAAAAAATATAGCAAAAGGCCATATTTCCGAAAACGACAAAAAAACTTGTTAGCAGACAATTTCTGTTATAAACTAAACTCGCGGATCGATTAGTTTGACACTCTTATGGCCAATGTTTTTTTCTTTCTTTCATCACCAGTCGTTCTTATCTTTGAATTTCATCCACGCTAATCCTTTCATAGTACATTTTTACACAATCTTTCATAACAACCACTCATCTTGCTCACTGCAACCACTAAACTCAAACTAATCTACCGTAAAGGTATGTTAAAATCTAAGAAAATTGGCTTGCCAAGCTTGAGTCACACGGCTTTAAACATCGCACAATTAATGTTTGAATACAAATCTAACTAGCTAAGCGTTAAGAATATCCTTCGCGTGAAATTTACCAATTGATCCTGATCCTGTGTTGGAAACGAAACAGCTGCGGGACTCAAATGTACTTGTGGAGTAACAACTGAAGACACATGCTGCGAATGGTTGGGTGAAGCGAACGTGGTCTCATCATCGGAAAGTGTTCCAGAATGAACCGACATGTTTCAATTTTAAATTTGAGAAATTTTAGACAGAGAGTAGTTTTTCACAATAGTAGGTGCAACTACCTATTAATCGTTCTTAAACATAAACAATTCACAGTTAAATTACTTAAAAACTAATTATTTTTAAATTATTTTCTCAATTTATAATCTTGCCTTCACAAAACAACTCCAAGAATTAAAAAAATTCGGGCGCCATTGTAACGTGATATAAAAAAATTAATTTAAAAAAAAAAATAAATGTTGCGATTTAAAAGGGGTAGTGGTGATGTAAAACGTTACCAGTTAGAGCAAAGGAACTAATGATACTAAAGGGGACAAATGATACAACACCTTCGAAGGTGTGGTGTCGCAGTTACTTGACAAATAAACAAAATGTTACCTGGATAAACTAAGTCGATAAGAACAAAGAACCTCTGTTCCCAAAGACCGTATTATTATCTACCTGTGAGTTGTTGAGTGAGGACAAAATTAAAAGATTTTGTTTTGTAATTTAAATCACAACAAATTTATTTGTAATGACCTTAACTCTTTGAATTTACATTAAATTATCTTAAATCTAAAACGGGTAAGTTTACTCGGTGGTGACCAGAAGGGTCTTAATGCCAACGGGCTTAAAATTACACAAACTTAACCGTTGTAAAGTTTATCAATACTTATTGCTATATTTTCAATACTTAAATTAAAGCGAACCTAATTAAACCAAACTTCTAACAATGTGGCGGGTTATTAACTTAATTATTAAAGACTGTGCATATACCGTCTGCGATATTGCATAAAATACAAACTAATGTGATTTCTAACATTAATTACAATCAAGCGAACAAAACGGTAGCTAGTCGTTTAGTCCGTGGATAAAAATAAAGTCTACTTATGTTCACTAAAGCATGGATCATACAGTGAAAACGAGGAATGTCTCATACGTCTAAACTCTGTCCAGAAGGCTTCAATCGTGGAAATTTGTAGAAGAGGGTGAACTTAATATTCATACCAAAGTGACCATGTGGCCCTGGGTTATGTAAAAAAAACTAAATAGGTATTACTTGTAGATCCGTGGCAGGCATGCTCGCAGGATGAAATCCGCAAGTGGAAACAGGTGTAGGCTGGCAGGTACGCCACCAGGCTAGCCCGTCGATACAACCAAAATGACGTGTGCAAAAATCAGGAGTCCGGAATCATCAGCGCGGGGTCCGTCGGGGAATCAATCGGGTCGCGGGAAGATCAATCGGGTCGCGGGAAGATCAATCGGGTCGCGGGAAGAGGCTATGGACAAACCAGACGGCAAATAAGTATCACTCGTATTTTTCATTTTTCAAAACATACCTATGCTCCCATTTAAGAGTCAATTTAAGATACAGTTCAATTTAAAAAGTAGGTTACATATCCAAACAAATCTCACTAGGCAAATACTAGCTTTCAGATACCTTCACTAACTAGAAACTGTCAAAACATAGCAGAATTATCGCAAGTGCGATCTGCAGAGACCAGTCGACCCGGATTCCAGAGTAGCGTATCTAAACCTGAAGTTCCATTTTTGAAACGATTGCTGCAATTTTTTAAATTGCATACTAGTCAAATCATTTTCAAATCGGGTCTGCATAAGACCCGTTCGCGCTAACATACATTTTCTATTCACCCTTCGTATTTACGCATTATGGCGTATGCGTAATGTGTAAACATACTGTTCGGAAATAGATCCTCTGGAGCTCAGTTTTTGAAACGATAGATATGACTTTTAAGATCGCATTCTACGCTACCCGGTCGCACTTACTCGGTCTCGGGACTTGTCACCATGAGAGATTTTGAGCGAGCACTGAGGACATATATTGAGCATATGTAATAGCTCGAAGAAAAGACAAAGTTGGAGAAATCTCCACGAGCTTGGAATTGATGTATCACGCGAACTTGTCTAATCTATACTAGCGATTTTTAGTGATTTGTAATAGATGATACGTATTATGTATCCAACCATAAATCTTAGGTACTAGATAAATACCGGATTTCAGATACCCTCATGAACTGTAGGCAGTCAAAACATATGATAAAAGAGATAATGCAATACGATTTATTGCATTATCTCTTTTATTAGGCCATTACCTTGTACTGTATTCAGTTATTTGCTTTATTTGTTTTGGAAAATGATTTTCCTATTATTTCCCTTCATAAAAATCTTCATTTAAAGGAACTTCATAATTTTTGATCATATTATTTTTGACATTGCTTGTAAAATATATCAGCGTGGCGGCCTTGAACAAAAATCGAATTAGAAAATTAAGCATTCAATGCGGTTGTTTTATTCTGTGCATTAATTTACTATATTTTGATTACAAATTAATTTATTGACAATACATAAAAATTTATTGTAGCTTACAATCTCAGATGTTAATGAAACATATTGTACACGAAATAATTAGCTACTTTATTTTTGAGCTTCGGATTTCTGAACTAAGCATAAAGCTTGTGTCTTGGAAATGCTTGCTCCCCTTATAAAGTTGTCTTCTTTAATGTATTTCTTGAGTTACTGTACACAGTCTGGTCCCACTTTGCAAGATCTACTTTATAACAAGCAGATGAGACATACAATGGAAACGTTAACTACAAGGCATGATGAAAAAATATGATTAGTCCGCCAGATAGAGACTATCAAAAAATATTAGACACGTATTTTTTCTTTTGTCAATTAAACAAAATTGATGAAGATATATACCGTCAAAGTTCCGCGTGACGTCACAAGTGCCATACAAATGTATAGACTTCTGTAAGAGAGGTGACGTCACGATCCCCACTCCCAAACTTTGAAAAGGTTTATCTTTGTCATTTGTTGTTTGATTGACGAAAGAAAAAATAGGTATAATTATATTTTTTGATAATCTAACTCACGGACTAATTATAATAATGATTTTTTTACCCAGTCATCCTGCCCATTATAAATTTTTGCACAACGCGCAACGCCTCTGGCGGAAACCAAAAAGACCCAACAAAAAGTATTAGCCGCATGAAAACAATAGTTTTCGTTTACTATACCGTCGTTTATTAAAGCGTCAGTAGAGACCAGTCGACCTGGATTACGCAGTTGTGAGGCTAACCTGGTCTCAATTATCTAATGATGGGCCACGGCGGAAGCCAGCCATTCTGGTTGTAGCAGTTCTATAGTTGGGACTCGTGTTTGGAGATGAAATGAAAATATTATGTAGCAAGCTGACCCGGTGAACTTCATATCACCTCCATCTCAATACAATCGACACTGATTTCGAAGGCATTCAGCGCCACCAATGCGGCCAAATACGGTAACTTTTACTCGTAGGAACAATTTGGTATAGGAAAATTAAATTGATGTTTACATTATTTTTTAGCGCACTCTTCTTAATTTTTTTCTTTCTGAAGAACCTTTTCTTGACAATAAATAGTAAACATAACAAAAAAATCGGCCGAGTGCGAGTCGGCCCGCACGTAGGGTTCCGTACCGTATGGGATCCCCTTCCTCTTGCCGTTATTAATAGCAAGCAAAAAACTACAAAAAATCACGTTTGTTGTATGGGAGCCCCCTTAAATATTTATTTTATTCTGTTTTTAGTATTTGTTGTTATAGCGGCAACAGAAATACATCATCTATGAAAATTTCAGCTGCTTAGCTATCTTGGTTCATGAGATACAGCCCGGTGACAGACAGACAGACAGACAGACGGACAGACGGACATCGAAGTCTTAGTAATAGGGTCCCGTTTACCCTTTGAGTACGGAACCCTAAAAAGGATAAACAAAATCGGTCCTGCGGATGATGATATCCAGCTAGCGTGATGCCGTGACCAAGGGAAAAAGGGAGTCAGGTCTACTTGTGTAGAAGTAGAAACTTGAAACAACAATGAGACTCGCTATTAGATAATTTATATACGTATACTCAATTATCATTATTTATCATTATTTTAGGGAATTGTAGAGTATATAACAAACCCTATACTCTACAATTCCCTAAATACATATTATGTAAGTAGATCTGTTTATTTGAACAAGTTCAAGGTCGAAAGAGAAAAAAAATTAATTTACATTAAATAACTTACATTGTCATGTTATAGTAGGAAAAGTGAAATTAATTTATTTTAGGGATAATTGAAGATAGAAAAATTAAAAAGCATGCACAAGAATTTTGTAACATCGAATTCGGGTTCGGTGTATCTATTTGTTGTAGGTCTTGTGAAAGATATAATATATGTGCATTGTGCATTATTTATACGCTTTCTGTCCTCTCCATCCTAAGGTTGCCTGGCAGAGATCGCTATCAGCGATAAGGCCGCCCATTGTTACACTGTTTATGTATCTTTGTTTCTTCTTTTTGTTTATTTCTTGGTGTGCAATAAAGAGTTTATCTATCTATCTATGTGTAAAGGCTTTACGAAAAATTGAAAATTGGTTGGGTTGGGTCTGATGGTAAATCGAGTATATTTGGAGTTTTAGAATTTAATTGTCTCTGCCCATCTAAGCAGATGCGCCCAAAGAATATTAGGTATTAGTAAACACAGAGCTCGGAAAATATAAAGTACATAGTGAAAGCCTACAAGCCAATATAAACCTTTGATTCATAACTTTTCTTATAGCAGTGTAGTAACTCGTTCATCTTACCAGCTCCTCGTGACTACTAAATCACATAATTGCGCTCGAGACAACCCTATAGAGGAGAATTGGATTTAATTGACTCGGATCTAAATATAGGACGGGAATAAGAACGCGGCGATGTTGTGGACACTCAAATTCTTGAGGTCTGATTCTGATCTCATTCGAAAGTACTTACTTGGCGTCGTAAGCACCGCCAAAGCAATAAAGAAAGACTTTAAAACAATATCTTCGACGTTTATTAACAAAATAACCTGAAATGAAGTTCCAATAATCTGCAATACAAAGAAACTGAAGAATTATTATGAATCGTCAGATAAACAAACACACATACATAAAAATTATTTAATAATAGCATACAACATAATATCCAAATTTTTACATAAGTTATACTTCATTTTCACTGAGCACTGTTTTTCATTAACTTCTTTATCAAACCCTTATTATTGTAATAATTAATGCATGCTCCAAAATATTAAATTAATACTCATATACCTATTACGTTTAATGGAATTTATTTTATACATTCTATAAGCCCTTGTTTCTTTATCCCCTGGAAGAGACTAGTCATCGCATCACGGAATCCCACAGCGATGACTAGAGTATTAAATAGTATTATAAAATCTGTGTCAAAATTATAAAATCAATCAATCAAGTTCAATATTATTCTGTACTGTATCAGCCTTTTTAATAGTCCACTGCAGGACGTAGGTCTAACCACGAAGGGTGATTGGGCCATATCCACCACGCCGGCCCAGTGCGGGTTGGTGGATTCACACACGCCCTCGGATTTCTTCTACGGACGTATGCAGGTTACCTCACGATGTTTTCCTTCACCGAAAAGCCAGTGGTGTTAAATTCCGTACATCAATTTCGAAGAACTCATTGGTACGGGACCGGTATTTGAACTCACGATTGTAAGGCAAGTGTCACTACCACTAGACCACCACGGCTTTTTCAATATTATTCAATTTCTTGAATTTGTTATTTTATGTCACTTTTGTTTAGACTGAAATACTATGTTCAGCATAGTATTATTACTAGTTACAATTATAATTACAATAACTAGTTACTAGGTAAGCTCTGCTTAACATCAGGTAGTGAGTGTGTAGTCAAACGCAAACCTATTCGAAATATTAAAAAAAAAAAATTATTATAAAATTAATGCAAGCTTTTTGGTAAGATGTGGATGAAATTCAATTAAAATTTGTATGCTCTATCTTATCTGTCGATTTTCGGGATCGACTCAGACGTGAAGAGATCCTCAGGAGAACCTAAGTTACCAAAATAGCCCAGCGGATTAGCAAGTCAAAATGGCTGTGGGCAGGACACATAGTACGTAGAACGGATGGTTGATAGGGCCGTAAAGTTCTCGAATGGAGACCACGTACCAGCATTGACCAGCAAGCGCAGCGAAGGACGTCCGCCGACTAGGTGGACTGTCCTGCGGTCGGATTCACGCCGCTTCCAACCGACCTTATTGGGAATCCATAGAGGAGGCCTAAGTCCAGCAGTAGACGTCCTACGGCTGATGGATTGATGATCTAATCTGTGTTTCCAAAAAATCATGTGGATGGCATTCAAATTCTTCCACGATGCCAAAGATAAGTTTTTTCGGAACAGCTTTACTAGACTGGGTAGAATAGACTACACAGCTACAAAATTGAGATTACTACAGTAATTTATAACTATGCTAATACTAACAGCAATTAATAAATAACAAAAATATGTCACAAGAAAAAAAGGAAATACGTAACAACCTAAAACAGTTCAAGATCACTAATTGCTACACATCTTCCGCTCCCACGCCAGCCTTCGTTTTTTCAATTCAAAATTAAATAATTTGCTTAGTTAAAAGCAAATATAGGTATACATATACAAATATTCCTCTATATATATACGATTCTTTCACGATTCTTTAAATGTGTTTAAGAACAAATTGTTTAATTATTTAAGTAAACACAACACTAATGGATAGTGTTCTGTTATTTTCTATTTTCTATTGTAACCAAAATAATGTTGTTTATCTGTTTAAGTATCAAACTTAAAACATCTCATTGTGTTATTTCAAATTTTTATCACTGTGACAATATCATTATCATTGTTCTACCTATTCTTAAAGAATGCTGTAAACACCTATAAGGGGTATATATATCAGAACTATACTGTTTTTTGTGAAAGTGTTAATTCTAGATAATATTTAATGTATATACTGTTGGTGTTTCTTATGTGAATAAATAAAAAAATATATGACATCAGACTCAAAGGTCTATTGCATTTTAGGACATAGATATCGAATAAGTAATAACCTGCAGATAGATTTGGTATAGGTACCTACAGACTACAGATACATAGACCGCCATCTTATATTTTTTACCCAACTGTCTTTAAAAGTGGATAACATTTCCTTTTCGTTTTTTTTCTTACCTTGCCATTGTTGAAAAAGAACATATTTTGCATCTATGAATAACATGGAAAAAACCAAAAGGAATCTCTAGATGCATTTGAACGAAATATACTTCGAAAATCAAAGAATAAGCGTGCTACCAACTACTCTATTTTAGAGTAGCTTTAGTCATTTAAATTTTTGAGCAAGTATCCGTTTTTTCGGTGTTCAGAGATATTTTTTATATGCTTAATTTTATTACTTTTTTGTATCCTTTTATAAAATTCCGTCAAATCGGTAGCGCCTCACTTGTACATTTTATTTTAATTAGTGTTATTTATTTCATTGCTAAAACTTGTTTTATTATTAACAGTTTCCTTCAAATATCACTTAATTAATGTCGGCAAATATCGAATGCATAAATTAGCAGTATCAATGTAGGTTGAATTGTTTATTAGGAGTGCTAACCGAGAAAAACGTTAACGAAGGATACTTAGAGAATAAGACCAGTTAATGAATTAAAGAATTAAACTAAGCCTTCACAAAAAGTGGCTATTGCTATAATAATAATTATTTAAGAAGCAATAATAATGTTTCACAATGCTATTTCGTGAATTAATTATGACCATTAAAGCTATGATGTGCTATTTTGGTTTTGAGTTTGACAACACAAATGGCGAGTTATTATGTACTAATATAAAGGAGTTTCTTTCTTCGTTTCTAATAAACACATTAAGATTAATGATTGGTCTCGCTACGCTCGACTAGATAGAGATATCTTGAGAGCCAAACTTGAAAAATTCGGCAATTTACAGCGTGCCAGAACAGATTGGGTTCCGGAATAGCTCTGTGGTTTCCGGCACAGAGTTACCAGAGGGATAATGTGCGACCACATCGAGAAATGAAAGAGAGAGATGCATTGATTTAATATGGCACGAGTTAGAAAGAGACATGAAAAATATCTCGGTTCAGTGGCTAGTTGCCGTGTTTTTGTCCCGATAGTGTCAAATTCTTGTCAAATTCCAATACATATATTTGACAGTTGACAACTAGTGATAATGATTGTCCATACATTTTATCCACGACGGAACGGAGCAGGTATATGCGTTTAGGGTGAGATATGTGTGTGCGTTTGTGCAAAGTAATGTTCCCACCCATCTTCTAAACGAATGATCCGATTTTGATGCGGTTTGCAATAACGGGTTTGTATTTGATGAGTTCATGTTCTTAGACAGGTGTCAACGCTGTAGCTCACTAGGGGGCGCCACAATATTAGTGCACAATATTAGTGCAAAACAATATTGCAATATAATCAAAACGAAACGTCCGATTACAATTTTACTATGGAAATTTACGTGGTTTTCACACATTTTAAACGATCTAAAACGGGACTCACTCACGTGTTCGTATAGTCATAACACGACTATAGTTTCGGTCGCGTTCGGCAACCTTTCTCAAGTTGGCGAGTGCTAGCACGCGGAGCCGTCTCGCAATACACTGGAATGCACTCTTTCGAACGCGACCGAAACTATAGTCGTGTTATGACTATACGAACACGTGAGCGAGTCCCGTTTTATATCGTTTAAAAAGTCCGATTACAATTCTGTTTTCAGCAATGTGTACGTGGTAGCTTAATGCATGTTCCCAAATAATAAAAATTATGTCTTTTATTCTTTTGAGGTGAGGTTTTTAACGTCGTGGCTTAATCTTGTTAAGGCTGAGAATTGCCTCAAAAGCGCTATCTCTCTTTTTGTAATAGCTCTGTGGTTACCGGGCTAATCACATTGAAAGGTGTGTATGAAGTGCACGAACCGAATGTTTTAATAATTATTTTTCGCAAAAAATAGCATGACCGACTTCAACCGTGAACAGAGTTCGCAATGTTTCTCTCGGATCGATGTAACATTTTCACATTATTGTTGATTTATCGAATATGGTTCAGCTGATTTCGACAAAATTTAAAGGGGATCAATTTAGAAGTATAACACTTTGCAATAAAAAAAGAATTATCAAAATCGGACCTCTACGTAAAAAGTTATGCGTGATTATACATTAAAAAAATACGCGTCAAATTGAGTATCTACCTCCTCCGTTTCGTCGGTCAAAAAATTGACAGTTATCACAAGACTTCAAACCACAGACGTCTTGGTCTGATATCTTAAAACACACAATTCAACAATAAATTTCCGCATATAAGACAAGTGTGAGGTGCCAACTTGTCCATACAAAAACAATAAGTTGTTATCTACCTCTAAAATCTAAATAATACCCGATTTGTGTGATTTTTTTCATGTAATCAGGACTTCAAAAGTTACGTTTATACGTCTTAGTTTTTGCAGTGTTCAAATGACCTTAAAGCCTCTAAAAAGTCATATTTTTACGCAAAACTTTGGCTGAAAAGTATACATAAACTACAAATATTCCTGAAAAAAAACGTACGGTCGTGCAATTTTTATTACTCGAGCGATTGTCACCAAAAACATAACAGTTTGTTACAATTTAGGGGTGAAAAGAGTTTTCTCCCGGAACGTAAATTTTATCAAAATGTACTAAAAATTCTCTTGATGTTCTAGAGAAAATGCGAAAACAGTGGTCACTTCACACTCCTCTTAATCTAAGAAATCATATAATTTGGGTTTGGCCCTACAGTGTTAGAGTCAAGATGACGAGCATAAATTACCTAGAGTATTGCTGACGAATTTGTAGTCATTTCGGCCACTCGCACGGCTCTGTGCTGCTCCCTTAACTCCCTGGTGGTGGTCCAGTCCCTTACAATAAGACTTGGAGAGCATACCACAGTCCCATTTTTTTATTTATTTAACCTGTACTGTCCCACAGCTGGGCAACCCCCAATTCCTTTCATTCCTTTCTGTTCTGTGCTCCCATATCATAGATAATTTTAATTTGATTTTCAATTATTATTATTGTTTAATTTTTAATATAAATCTTATTCTGTAAATTAAATTATGTAATGTTTTATAATTTGTAATATGTTTTTATGAACGTAATTCTGGACAATAAACATTTTCTTTTCATTTTCATTTCATAGGATAATTTCTATTAAGTACATCTCTATTATTCAAGGTTTTGTACAATTACTTTTGTCATCCATCCATCCGACAGCCATAAAACGTGGACACTGCAGGACATAGGCTTCTATGGGTTCCTAATAAGACCTATATTTTTCAAGTCTTTCGTAAACATTTTTATTACATATTTTGATTCATGGTCATTTTGGGGCGTTATACATACATTTACATATGGATTTATACTATTTTTGCTTATTCTCATATGATTTTATCTAATAGTGTACATCAGATTCTAATTTAATAAGCACAAAAAACTAGAATATTTAAAAAGAACTAAAATAATTTGCATGACTTAACATTGTAAAAAAAGTATTCATGATATGGGTGGTGAATATTATCAATGCTCATATACAAAATGTTATCAACATGCATCTTGAATTAGTTAAAAATATGTGTTAAAAGCAGTTCAAAACAGGCTTATTGTTTAGTTTTTCAAAATGTCAATGCAAAAGTATAGTCAAATTTATGCCAAAGTAAAGAATAAAATAATAATTATGCATTTTAAGATAGCTCAAATAAATGCCAAATCAATTACTTAAATGTAATCGGAATGTTTTTTGAAAATAGGCATGCTAAAGAAATTAATTTGATTATTACTTAATCAAATAGATATAAATGAGAACGATAATAATGTATGCAGAAGTAATAAAATTCAAGAACAAATTAGGTAGTCTATGATTAGTTGATTACCATAGACGTATCGTAATCTAGAAAGATCACGGTATATTTAATCTTACTTTTTACCCCAACGGTAGCGCTCGTAGAGTAGTTTGACTACGTGTTTGCTAGCGAACACCGAAGTGAAGCATCGTTTGGCACGGTCATTTTTAGGGTTCCGTACCCAAAGGGTAAAAACGGGATCCTATTACTAAGACTCCGCTGTCCGTCCGTCTGTCTGCCTGTCACCAAGCTGTATCTCATGAACCGTTATAGCTAGAACGTTGAAATTTTCACAAATAACGTTTTTCTGTTGCCATTATAACAACAAATACTTAAAACAGAAAAAAAACGGGGGCTCCCATACAACAAACCTGAATTTTTAGCCGTTAATCGCTCGTTTATAACGGTGACTGCTGGTATATGCTTGAAATATTCACAGAATAGTTAAATTCAATTGAAATAATATAAATATTTAAGGCGAGCTTCCATTAGGTACGGAACCCTTTGTGCGCGAGTTTGACTCGTACTCGGCCTATTTTTATTTGGAGAGGTGACCACGGGTGGAATTTATAACTGAGCGCTGCCGTGGCTAGTATGACACGTTAAATTGTGAATCCCGGTTGTTTAGACCGTTTAGCCATGTCAGAGGCCTCCCAGCGGCTAAAATTCCTATTCGTTTTTCTTGGACAACTTTTAGAGAAAGTATTAGAGTTATAAATAAATAAATAAAATATCTTTATTACCAAAAAGAGAAATAAAATTACAGTGGTTCTTTACTAATTTTGACAAAACGAAGTGTCCTTAACTATATATTATTTCCAAAGCACGTTGGACAGCGGACCCCAAACCAAGCTCTAGGCTTGTATCTTGGGGTCCGATTGCGTCGTTACCAAAATTAAAATAAAAGTACTATAAAGAACACAGAACAAAAAAGGAAGTTAAACAAAATTAAAAACTTTAAATTTAGTTGACTTTTGAACGAAATTACAATGTTATAAACATGATACTTATTCTTAGTTATTTCCTATAGTCTTAGTTATTTCCTTTAACCTGAAATAATTACAGCTATTTAAGGGGCTTTTTAAATACGTACGAAGTATGAGTTAATTGATTTTATACTTTTCTGATTTATGTCTCAAACAAATATTAAACTTTTAAATAATTATTAGGTAATTCTCCTAAAATATTACTATACGTCAATGGCTTCGCAGAAACTAACGAGGGTGGTCCAGATAATTACTAATGTAATTTAGAAGTACAGTTCTGATTAGGAAAAAATGTCTAATCCTTGAATTAATTTGGCTATAGCCAATAACTTATAACGGAAATCGGAAGTGCTCATTTAGATCGATAAATAAACCGTCAATTGCATATCGCGACATTAGATGCCAAATAAATCAGCATGAACATAAATATAAGTGCAAACTAATTTATTTAGGTCATATTTTTAATGTGATAATAACCATAATTATTTTAAGTAGATACATATCAACATCCTTCGTAAAAAATCTTCATTGCCGGGAAGCTATTTATTACAAATATGTTAACTGTGTCACTATTTAATGTGCTTCAATACTTTCAATCAATCAATCTATGAAATATTTTATTTTCGGATTGTGAATCCATGATGAAAACTCATGAAAATTAAATAAAAATATTAATTCTAATCTACATTAAATCAGAATTCCATATGATACTACATCCAAAATTAATTACAACTATCTTAATTCTATAAAATTAAAAGTGCTCTTTATGAATTAGAAAAATCGGCCATGTGCGAGTCGGACTCACGCACGAAGGGTTCCGTACCGTATTGGAGCCCCCTTAGCCCTATTCTTCTTGCCATTATTAATAGCGATCAAAACAACTCTCTTATTTTATCCTGTTTTTAGTATTTGTTGTTATAGCGGCAATAGAAATACATCATCTTTAAAAATTTCAACGGTCTAGCTATCACGGTTCATGAGATACAGCCTGGTGACAGACAAACAGACGGACATCGGAGTCTTGGTAATTGGGTCCCGTTTTTACCCTTTGGGTACGGAACCCTAAAAATAGAGTTCGAGTACGGGTGCGACATTGGCGGTGGCAAAAGCCCTGCGTTTCATCGTTCAGACTGGCGTGGGTGTCACGGGTAATATACTAAATGGATAATTATAATTATGTATTATATTTATTGAACACCAACCTAATGTATGCTATAACAGCACTAGAATAGATAAACTGAAATAACATAAACTTAGCACCATTGTATATAACGTAGTATTTTTTATTTATTGACACAGTGATACTACAAAATATATGTGTACACGCTCAGGAGATAAATATCGTTTAACGGAAAGCTTAAAATTCAAGTTTTGAGTTTTCTTTTTAAACCTCGCACTTTATGCAACTTATTTATATATCTAGGTTTAATTTAAAACTCAAGGGTGTCACTTATAACATGTAAATTATAATCTCACTAATCCGTCACTTCGATCGATACGTCCAATAATACGACGCCCTCCGCCCGCGCTTCTCACGCCACTCTACGCCCGCGTTCCGTCGCTTCGTCGTCGTCTACTAGCAGTCTAACCTCAAACTTATCACGTGCATACATGTATTATATTATTATCTTGATGAAATGTTTTATTTTATTTATTATGTTTTTTTTTCTATAATCCAGTAATCTGAACAATCCAATAATCCAGTAGCCTCTGTTTTTAAAAGTGCCGGATTAGTGAGATTATACTGGAATTTAACCATGGTAAAAAAATGAATTAACTCATAGCGTAGTTTGACTAGATGTTCGTTAGCGATCGTCGAAGTTAAGCAACGTTCAGTACGGTTAGTCGGCGGATGGCATTTACAACTAAGCGCTACCGTGGCTCGGATGACACGGTAAATTGTAGGTAGGACCGGTTATAAGGACGTTGGAGGCCTTCAGGCGGCTTAATTTATTTACGAGATATATTAATCAAGTTAGTGTGGAATCATTTTAATTTAAATTAATTCCATAATTCGGTAGCAACCCTATTACCCAGTTATGAAAAATGACTCAGAAAGCGGTGCACCGCCATAATTACATACAATATGAAAATGATTTACGTTTACAATTAGATTTAAAACGTGGCAAACTTGTCAATTACATAACTTGTTTTATATTGCTCGTAAAATAGAGGAGGTTAAACAATTACTAAGCTATAAAATATAAGTAATACATTACCAAGTTTATGTTGTTGCTCTCATGCGTTGTAAATAAGGTTAATTATGTGAATTGTGTTATTTTGAGATATGTTTTTGTTGATACAGAAAAAGAATTCAGTTTTCTTGTTTTAGATGAGATAGTGAGATTAAAATACAATGGAATCAGCCGACAGATTTGAGATTATCAATATTGATATGGGCTATATCGGTCTATCGGGATCCATGTACTATTTAGGCTCTGCTTCATTCAGTTTTATCAAAGCTGTCATGTCAGGCCATGTGCTGGAAGATCGATGAGAAGCCTCTGAAGATGGAGGAAAATACGGTTTACTGAATTAAAGTGTAAAATGTCTCAACTCTTTATCTGGGTAGTTGGAAAAGGATGACTGCAAAAGGTTATTTTTAAAATTTGCATTTGTAGCATTGTTTTTGTGATAAAAATAGCAAGCCACGAAGATCAGACGAATCCAAACTAATTTTTATCCGTTAACCATTGTTTTATAGACGCATAACTTAAAATGTCATGTATTTTATATCCAACAAAAAACATTTTCATTTAAAATGGGACCAAGAAGAGACTACAGTTTGCACTAGATCAAAAAGTTATCAGATCTCATGTAGAGCCAAACATCTAACTCTACAGGACTTAACTCTACAAGCCCTTACTTCATGTACTTTACACCTTAGTCAATATATGCGGCTTGCTACTTTCATATGGGTGTCACGTGAAGATTTATTTATTGATTACTGTTCATTACTTTTGTGTTGTACAAATTGTTCTTCTAGTAATGAATCGGCCAAGCCACATATATATTGACTGCTACAGAGAGATTTCAAATTTATTTCACTTACTTCTAAAACGTTTCGCAGAATACATTCAAATCTCAAAGAAAGATTTAGATAATCTAGACAGGAGATTGTCGACTTCCGATCTTTTTCTGTACTGTAAACATACGAGGCGCACGTACTTACCTACGGTTTTTATAATAAAAGAACGGTCACTACTACACTACGAATGGTGGTATGTTTAACGATAAGTACTACTTTCAATTTTTTTCTCATATTTTAACCCTAAATCTGATGTTAGGTATATATTGTCCTCACATAGACGACGCATATATCCATACTTTTATTTATTTGCAAGAATTTTCAATTTTTACGTTTTTAGTCAATAAATGATTTTGTTTTAACTTTTTGTTCAAATGAATTCACAGGCTAAATCTGGTCCTTTACTAGCTTGTGGACGGCTTATGGTGTCGAGAGGTGTGCTGCGCTTTCACTAGACGCTACTCGCGGCGTTATGCCCTCCTGGAGCTTAGGTTCTTAGCTCTTGCGATTTCCACTCCAAGCCGGCCGGTTAAGGCAAGAGATGAGTCAGGGGTCTCACTTAGCCCCAGGGAATGAGGAGATCCTCCTCATTTCTAAATCCATCTCGCAAAGAGACTCCGAGCATAGCCCTCTCGATAGCTCATTGGGTTACTTGGAGCTTACTAACAAGGCCCATGGTGAGAGACCACGTTTTTGTGCCATAAGTCATCACTGGCAACACACACTGGTCGAAAACTTTCGACGTGAGACACTGAGGTGTGTCGGACGAGAAGACTTTACGCAATTTTCCGAACGCTACCTAACCGAGTTGGATTCGGCGATTGGCCTCTTTCTTGAAATCGGAGCTACCTAACTGGACTACTTGTCTATAGGTAGACGTACGAGTCAACGACTTCAAGAACCGAGTTCCCAACAGAAGTCGGGTGGGTACAACATGGGATTTACACATGATTTTCGTCTTGTCCATGACTACATGATGTCTTCATAATGATGAGTAAAATGCATTCTTAAAATTTTAGATATTGGAAAGAAGTAAAGGTGTACCTATACTATTATTATCAAATATTTTTCATGTTTCATACATCAATGACAATACATTATTGAACCTTGCAGTACCTGAATGTAAAATGAAGTGCATAATTTGTTTATACTCGTATATGTACCTTCAAACACCCACGAACAGCGGAAGTAGCTGTAGACATCCAATTACTAAAACTAGAGTGAGGTTAGACATTAGCATTCCATTTACAATGTGACATTGTCGTGGGGAAAGCCTTTTTAGTTTAGATAAGGCCTTATCGATAGGTACTTTCTCTTTTGCTTCTTTTTACAGACTTCCAAAAAGGAAGAGGTACTATGTTCGTATGTGTGTATTTTTTTTGTTTATGTTCAGCAATATTTTCGCTAAATGTGGACTAATATAAGAAAATGTTTTTTTAATTCGAAAGTGTACCGAGTTCTACCGAGGTACCTTTAAATTTTATTTTATTAGAAATCGGCTGAGCCGTTTGTGATAAATCGATAAATCTATAACTATAATAACTATTCGAATTCTGTACACAGCGGAAGTCGGTGGTACCATTTTATGCGAAAAATAATTATGAAGTAAAATAGTTTTCGTTAGTTAGTCCACCCACAAGGTGGACGGATGACCTCATTAAGACCGCAGGATCGCGCTGGATGCAAGCCGCTTCCAACCGGTCTTATTGGAGATCCATAGGGGAGGCACATGTCCAGCAGTGGACTTCTTATGGCTGATGGATGGATGAAAAATAGTTTTCGTTTGTACAGTTTTTGCCGATGATTTTAGATTCTTCTCTTCAGCCATAGGACGTCCACTGCTGGACATAGGCCTCCCCTAAAGATCTCCAATATTTTATATTAATTCTATAATGATTCCATGATTTTAGATGAAGTCTATAAAAATCTATTTATTTAGTTATGCGTAACTGCTGTTAGATACTAGCTTTTGACTATAGGTTTTGGTTTTTACTTAAATAGCTATAGGCTATGTATTCTTTTCGCTAGCTTTCTTAATAGGACAAATTAAGAAAATTAACAGATTATTCTCCTAAATTTATAGTAAATAATAATTTTATGCTTCTTGTTTCACTAAGTCATCTATCGTATATCAATTTACGTGTATTTTAAAATTTAAGAGAAAACAGTTGCATGCTAATTTCACTACGGTTTTGTACATCTCTGACCAGCTACAAAAATTTGAAAAATATTGTTTGAAACCATACATGGCACCACTGTTTTAGATCTGTTCTCACGTTTTTATCTAAAATGTATTTTAATGTTTAGATCTGTAGCCTCTAAGCCGTTAATTATAATTATATTTGTTGTATTAACCTTATTTTTCTATTCTTACTTTAAAACTGATTCATCTTACTGAATAGTCACTGAAATACTCGTATATAATGTTCTTTATTACGTATATTACAGTAGTGGAACATTTCCTATTCATGTTTGCTATTCTAGTCAAGTATTGTAGGAGAATGAGTGTTTGTTATTGAAGTTTGTTTAAATCGAATTTGTTATTCTTCGTCAAAAAATACTCCATAGTTCATGATCCACTTCTTGAGCTCTTTCGGATTCCTCTAGACTGTTTACATTAATACCGGTTCCGTTTCGCGAAAACTGTATCAGTTGATTTTGGCTTGCTGCCTTTAAATAATTGTATTTAACTTTGTTTCCATCTCTCATTACCTACTGTTTATTCAGTTGAAGAATCATGTGACCAAAACTGTTCCTTGTATTTTTATCTTTGCTTCGTCAACACTTGAGTATCCAGTTTAGTAGGAAGTGATATTTAATAGAAATTTAGTTTTTCTATTTTGTTGTTTGCGTGCATATACTTATGTACGGATAGCGCGCGAGTTGAATGTAGTCGGGGTCTGAGGTAAAGAGCGGGAGCATCTCCCCCCGCTATCCGCACGCCGCACCTCACGCGCCTGGGCGGGTTGGGCGTGCGGATAGCGGGGGGAGACATTCGCATTCCTAAGCTCTGCATTCAACTCGCGCGCCTACAATATGCATAATAATGTACATTAAAAATGCATCTTGTTACACAACTCTGAGTTTGATTTGAATAAGTGTGCAAGGCTAGAGTCTATATTATTTTTTAGTCGCAACGCCGCTTTCCATCCGGTGAGTAGTACCTTAACTTTTATTGTAAATAAAAAATAATATCGTCGTTTTAACGTCATGAAAAAAAAATCGGTCAAATACGAGTAGGACTAGAACACGCAGGTTTCCGTACTGTATGGGAGACCCCCTAAAATTTTTATTTTAATTTATATATTTATTATTAAATTGTATATACAACTAAACATTCTGTGAATATTTCAAGCATCTACCTTTTACCATTAGTAATATCGAGCGAAAAACGGTCAAAAATTCAGGTTTGTTGTATGGTTGTATGGGAGTTTATAAAATATATTTTTTATTCTGTTTTTAGTATTTAAATATATATTTTATTCTGTTTTTAGTATTTGTTGTTATAGCAGCAACAGAAATACATCATCTGTGAAAATTTCAGCTTTCTAGCTATAACCGTTTATGAGATATAGCCTGGTGACAGACAGACAGACAGACGGACAGCGGAGTCTTAGTAATAGAGTCCCGTTTTTACCCTTTGGGTACGGAACCCTAAAAATGAACAATAATTGATTTTAATTTTTTTTATTGTCCTTCATTTTGTTTATTTCTTTCTTTGCCTTTTTTTCTTTCTCCTAGAACACATTCAGAAAATGTCCGCCGAGTAAATAATCATTTGACAATAAATGTTCTATTTCAAATGGAAAATTTTTCACGTCACGTAAATTATATCGAGCACAGCTATTAGTTTTAAGGCCAACACCGCCAGTGTTATTTGTATCATTATCGGCAAAATAATTACTAAAGCCACCGTTTCTCTATTTCTGAGCTAGTTTTATATCTCTTGGAATGTTGTTAACGAAATTCGTTGATATTTTTTACTTTAACTGTTCGTTTTATGTCTCAAATTAGGACAGAAACGACCTATTCAAGGGCTAAAAATAGTTGTTTACGGAATTCAATTGTCGACTCACCATAATAGTTTAACGGCGTAGCTGGCGTCATTTTATTTTTATATTTAAATAACCAGATGTGTATTTTAATCTAAAACTTATAAGATATCTGCTGCTCTTCAAATTCAGCATGCATTTGTGTGTATATGTAGATTACACGAATTTATTAAATTCGTAGATATATAAATTGATCTGCATAAATATATTTTATCGATTATTATTAATCTATAAAATGAAATGGTCTGTTGACATTGACTACGAATCTTGGTATAACCAGGCTGAGGTAGCAAAATCAGGTTCTTTTTATAATCTCGAATTTAAAACCTCTCACGTCAAGAATAAGTCCGATTAGATAGACCGATCATGTGGCAGTTATCGTTTTGAATCAGGTGACCGCCGATCTCTGATGTAAATAGATACAGATATAACAGATACAGTGTATTTTATCACCAACTTACATTCTCTACTCCGCTTGAGAGATAAGCTATCCATTGTAAAATCACTTCAAACGTGCACCGGTGAATTCAGTATTGCTCGATAAAACGTAACACCACTGTTCAAACATTTTTTTCCAAATAAACTAGCGTCAAAACATTTATTGATATCTTCATCGTCGATGGGCGTATTCGATCATGGTTTATGTAGCAGTACGAGTCATCTGCTCGACATCAATTTGAATTTTAAATCTTTGATGTCTTAATAATTAGCGGCTGTCTTCTGCTTTAAAGACTCATTGAAATAACGTTTGATGAATTGAACATCTGGTAAAATAATAATTTGCATATTGATAGACTCTTTTTAGTAGTTCACGACTGTTAATTTGGGAGAATAAACTAAATTGTTTTATAATAGGAAATGTTAAATTACAGGGCGGCGTCGAGACACGCGGGGCTGAGAACGCGGCACGAAGCAGCCGCGTCTACACTACACCGCTCGTCCGCGCCCGCGCCGCACGCACCCACACATCCTGCCTCGCCTCCCCACGCGACAAACACCAGTGCTAGTGGACATAAACAAGTGAACCCTTCAAACCCTATCGAAATCCTAGTGATTCCAACCAGTGCTACTCAACTGAGTGAATGCGCGTGTGTTTTGACAACCTCTGCTTTGGATCGTCACAGCGTACAGCTGGTGACGATGAGCCGAGGGCCTTAGTGAACACAGGTGGAGGTGCACTTACCGTGGCTCCCACGGTCAATGGTGATAGACGTGCGTTAGACGAAACTTATAGAGAGACAGAATTGAACGGTATAATGGGGACTCCTACCGCGATGAACGCGGATTCAGAAAATTGTGTTGCAAACGCGACGATGGCGAACGATATGCAGCCCTTGATCGATAGGATCAGGGAGCTGGAGGCTTTGCTGAAGCAACGTGATCAGGAGATGCTGGAATTGCGCTCGCAGCTGGATAAGCTGCAGAGCGTGTTCCCATACCAGCAGTACGCGAGGGCTTCGCGAGCTCCGAGGAAGCAGAGAGCTCAGGGTATCTCAGCCGAGCCTCAGACCAGCTCGTCGCTCCAGGACCTGGCGCATCAAACCTTCCCCGTCTACGACAAGAGCGATACGTGAGTACTACTTTTACTATTTCAAACTAATTAGGTAGCCATTAGATAAATGTGAGCGTTGTTTAGAGCCCTTGGCGTTGATAAACAGTGGGCAGCGTTTTTAGGAAACACCAACATGCCAAAGAAATAACATCGCAGACGGACAGACGGCAAATTAACGGGCGAAAAGTACACCTGTTGCGGTCGAAGCTGTATTTAAAATAATACGCAGGTACGTCAGACGCCATGAACCCGACACTGACGCAAGAATCGTAAGCGTAAATTTATAACTGCACCAAAAAAGTCTAGAGATAATTCAGTAGCTGAGTGATTTTGCTCATTATTTTTAACAGGTATCGCTAAAATATAGCAAAACAAAACAATTTAGTTATCAGTTATGAAACGTATATTTGTAGTGGCTAAAGTATAATTCCACATATACGAGCTGGTTTTATCTATAAAATTCAACGCTGATGACATTTTCAAGACAAGAAAGACTTGATTTAAATCAGTTTCGATTTAATTTGATAAACATAATGTTAATCGTGATATGAATCTAATTTTATTGTAAGTTATTTATTTAGTGACTTAAAAATGATAGTTGACGCCACTTCATGAATGAATGATAATAATATAATCAAATGTCATATTGCGGCTTTTTAAACGTGAATCTGCAAATAGTATTATTTGTCTATTTTCGTACATACATGAATTCACATCCATATGCCTTTTTAATTTTGATTTGAAATTATAGCATTATATAAACAGATGAAACGACACATAAATAATAATATAAATATTAAACAAACATTTTCATTGTAAAATGAACAAAGCAATCTTGAATCGAAGTTAAACAAATTTTCACATCATAAATACGTGATACGTCGGATCTTTACACGAAACCTAAACTGATTTTAAATATTGACAAACATGAAAATCTGCTAATGTAAAAGATCATTGACAGTGACGCTAAATCAGTAGTAAAAAAATCGTGAATAACATATCATTACTAAAATGGGACACGTTAACAGAACGGTATATACGTTAATGTATTCAGTAAACAGAAATATTTAACAATTGTTACAAATATTTAGTGAGGATCCTGTGACCATGATATTGAATGATCATTATTTTTTTCATTGCCTCTATCAACAGTTCTCGCTGGACAGTTGGGTCAAGGGCCGGATGGTGATGGTTATTATCCCAAAATTGGCAAATATTAACACGACTTTAAAAATATTAAATCATCGCATCAACAACATAGACATTGTTTTGAAGAATTCGCTGAACTAGCACATCTTTGCCTCTTATCCCGAGAGCGGACGGCATGCTATATTTTATTGTTTTTTTTTTGCGTTTATGTAAAATTTAAGACCATAAAGTTACACAAAATTGCAATACTAAAATAACAATTATGTCATAAATATAATGATACTGGTACCTACACTTTATCTCTGTAGGGGCAAAAATTCGGACTTAACCCTCTTATACCAAAAAGTGTCAAATATGCATTTCCATATATGAAATCAGTAGCTTAATTTGTATAAAAATATATCAGAACCAAATAAAATATTAGCAGTGTAGTTGAAAGATTATTTTGTTGTTGTAACCGAAAAGAGCTACGACAAGTGAGACAATAATTATGTTTGTAACCACTAATATAAATAAATGTACAGAGGAAGTGATAAATCTGGTTATATTCGAAGCTAGGTAGCCTTAGAGTAATCATTGATCTTCACAGGAACAGAAAAAAACAAACTCGTTTCGTAAGCCGATTACCGTCAAGGCTCGTAATAAGTTATTTTTTATGCATATTATATTAGTAAGAAGCCAAAATTAATATCAACATTTATTAGACCCCACGTAGCTGCCGGCCAAAATGAAACGTGATAACATATGATTACAATAATGCACATACAAAATATACGGTATCATTATGCAATTTTGTTAGCCATTAAAATCAAATAATACATAAACTACGTAATTTTGCGGATGATAAAAAATAAACTTAGTATCACTTAAGTCATAAAGTACGAATATGTTAGCATACACCACGGTGGAGTATTTCGCCTTACCGTTTCTACTAAAATGTTTAAAATTTCCTTTTTACTAATGTTCTAGTGTAAGTTGCATTTATTTCTTTCTTCTTCTGTCTTATGTATTTCTTTTTGAATTTTTCGAAATAGTTCAATTGAAAGTTTAATAAACATAAGCAGAGTACAGAGCAAAACGAAAACTGTACTCTATTTTCAAACGCAATAACTTAACATTTCAACTTACAAGTGCATTAAAAAAAAAATAACGCAATTTCAGTCTTGAAATGTTCACGGAAAATGTGAAACATTGAAAAATTTATAAACATTCTCGAGAAAACAATGTCGTCGTAGAAAAACACTTCTTATTCTAGTAAAAGGATATTTGAAGGATGAGTAACACCAGGTACAACGAGCTACTTTACCACAATACATTTAGATAACATTTCATAATAAATAGGTATGCAAGAGAAACCACGATGCGTAGATATTCATTTCATATCAGATAATTTTAATAACAGATTTTGTACAAGTATAAAAATAGAATGTTGTTGACATATCATAAACTGGGTCGCAAATTTTAATCTTTCTTTTATGACATCTTTGATAATGAAGAACAATTTCCTTAACAAATATAAATTTAAAATGACTGTATTGCGTAATACGTGATATTCCCGGAATTAAACTATTTTAGCAAGTGATATCAGTTTAATACTATTATTAAATATAATGATTTATAGCCGGCCTACCATAAATCACACTACCACTTTAAAATTAGATATAATTTGAGTACAATTTAATACCGACTGTTTCATTTTATAGAGAAAAAAAAAACACTCATCTCTTATGAGCGTTATAACGTTTATTGAATTATTACAGCCTTATTATTATAATTGAATTAATCTAACATCATATTGCTTGTATGAGATTGAAATAGAACTGAGAAGATCAATAAATAGTGATATTTTACCGACAGTCCAGCGGATTAGCGATTGGGAGAAGCTATACATAGAAAAAAGTACGTACATAAATCACAAATCGATGGATGATCTGGAAAGGTCTATATAGCACGGTAAACGTAGCTTAGAACTTTATAGTGCTAGAAAGATAATGTAACAAATGCAAAGGGACAGATGAAAGTTACAACCTATCCTCACGTATATAGATAATAATCTTATCATTTTCCGACTAAGCGATGACTCGAATTTAGGCTTATTATTATGAAATTTCATAACCATCTCAGTTTTAGCACGACTTTAAATAGATGTCTTCACAGAGTTCGTGGATGTCTTAGATGTTTTAGATGTCCTATAGCTAAAATAAGTCTTATTGCATGCATGCAGCTTAAAGTCATCAAACTAGACATGAAACAATATACCTATAATCTTATCTTTTGCCTATTGGATCAATAACTACCTAATCTGAGTGCACGGCAGTGCACCCAAACCATTCTATTATACATGGAGAGAGAGCGCCGCTTTTAACCGTCTTCAAAAAAGGAGGAGATACTTTGTTCGTCTGTATGTATTTTTTTCTGTATATGTTCATCGATGTTTTCGAAAATTGTGAACCGATTTTAAAAAAGATTCGTTTTCATTTCGAAAAAATGTAGTCCCAAGGTGGTCCTATTCATGTTTTATCGAAATCGGCCGAGCCATTTTTGAAAAATCATGTACACGGCGGATGTCAGTTATGCCGTTTTTGGCGAAAAAAAGTATCTTCTGTTTATACGTTCCGGGAAATTTTTGTTTGATGTATAAAGGGTTATTTCTAATCAATTAGCATCCTTTTAGGGGCTTAATATGTACATCGAAACTAACAACTTTTGTCAGATCTCAAAAAAAACATTTGTCGGGTGAACGATATTTTTCCATGGAACAACAATTTTTTTTTGAGTCTTGACAAATGTCGTAGAATAAAAGTTGTTAGTTTTGATGTACAGAATAAGCCCCTATAGGATGCTAATTGATTAGAAATAACCCTGTATATTGTTATCTTAGGTTACACTTATCTAATATCAGTACGACGACGAGATTGCAGTTAAGATTAGTGATGTTACGAAAGAATAACGAAATAAAAAATAATAACAAAATATATATGTCGGATCCATAAAAAGGCACCGCATCAGTTATGATTCTGCTTCAATGTGGTAATGATTTATACCACTGACCCAACAATGCTTCAGTGTGGCGTGGCGTGGGTTTAGCGGGCGAGGAGATAAAAGCGACGTCACGAACAATCAGTTTATTTCACAGAACATGACGTATGATTACAATTATAGAGAGAACTTTAAGCGAAGGACATGGCGCTCCGCAGCGTAACGCACGCTGCCACCATTCTATCAAGAATCACCAGCCTTGAACCGTTCTAATCTCAGTTTTCCAAAACTTCTTCCGAACAAGCTCTATTTACAACTCCCACACCCACAACTGACATCTGACATGTCACCTCGCATTTTCCCGCCCATCGGCCGATCATGCGATGTCACTGT
Source organism: Hypomecis atomaria (assembly GCA_964007245.1). Classification (NCBI taxonomy): domain Eukaryota; kingdom Metazoa; phylum Arthropoda; class Insecta; order Lepidoptera; family Geometridae; genus Hypomecis; species Hypomecis atomaria. The sequence goes on from OZ023299.1 coordinate 8,898,096, forward strand.
CACCTCCTTGGAACTAATCAGCAGCGTTTGTTACAAGCGTTACCCCAGGAATGTTGCCACTTCCATTCCTAGTCCTTCGAAATTATACTAAGTGGCACTATTTAAAAATAAACTTAAAGCTATTGTCCCGTTATATATTATTTAATTTCCCTCTGTAAGTCTTTGTTTGCTTCAATAATGATTTGAAGCTTTTGGAAGTATCATTATGTAATAGAAATACTTATTCTAAAGTGAATCACTGTATTCATTATCTTTCCAAGCATTAGTATGCAGCTACTATTTCACCTGTCAATGCCTCAAAAAGATTGACAATGGCTTTAAATACATTTGTGACACGAATTTAAAATTAAACACACATTTATATTCAGACAAGTGTTATTGTGAATGAAAGGGGTAATCCTTTGTAATGTATACTAATTTATCAATTGTTTCGCCGTTGAAGCGAAACAAACCTAAGCTTCTCTCAATTGAAACTTATTTTTCGCCAAAATGGCAAAACCGGCTTCAATCGTGCACTTAGTCAGTATGAGTTGGGTGACCGTGGGTGGCATTTTCCAACTGAGCGCACCGTGCCTCGGATGACACGTTAAATTGTAGGTCCCGGTTATTTTAACCGTTTAGCCATGTCAGAGGTCTTCAAGTGGCCTAAAAACTCTGACACCAGGGCTAGCCACCCGGCCTATACGAACTTACTTACCGTGCACTGAATTAGAATAAATCGCTGATCGATGTAGTGATTTTCACATTATAATTGCGAATTTTGATAAAATTTAAATTCTCAGAAGTATGATCTACTGAATAAAAAAAGAATCATCAAAATCAGTTCATAATTCATAATGATTGGCGATGTAATCATGTAACATTGGTACATAAAAAAACATATAGTCGAAAATATACTTTGTAAATTTTTAGAATACGTGAAATTAACAATAATGTAAGTAGGCATATCATTTCTCTATGTGTACATGCATAATTATTTTAATAAGTTTAACTCTCCAAGTATTTTCAGTATAATTGTCTCCAATGCTTTCAACTTGTAGGTTATGAATTTAAATTGTTCTACCTTTAAAATTTAGGCATTTTAATAATTAAATTTCATTGCAAATATTTCTGAGATAAACGAACCCAGATCATGTGATGTAACAATGTAAAGTTGTGGTTATTTGTTTTGCCACAAAATGTTTACAAATACAGATCTACAAATATACTCGTAAATAGTTAGATACGAGTACATTTATACGTATAAAACATTTTGAATATTCTGGTTGCTCTACAACTCTACCTAACGTATAAGACTCAATACATTCTATGCAATTGCAGCTGTATCTGGTCTTATTGAGTTAAAATGTATGTACCTATATCAAGTAATAATGTTTTGTATTCATCTACTTGGCATATTTTCTACATTCCATATTGATGATTGTCATCAGAGCATGAACTACGATAATGTACCAAAATAACTTTAGAGTAGTATCATTTCTACGGGTTCCTCATCACCGTTTACAGCCAGATCAAAAAAGTAAAAAACGTGGCGGTTCAAGGCGATAAGATAACCTTCATGATTGTCCTTATCGTCATTTACCATCGCGCTTTTATGCTCTAAACGTTCTTCAACAATGTCACCAACGAAATTAGGATGTTTTGCCGCTTTATGGCGCATAAAATCCTCAATTTCATTCCTAAGTATCTCAATGATATCACATTTAGCACTCTTTGTTACCTCTCACGTGTCCTTAGTGTATAAATCTTTGTCAGCTTAATGTGTCCGTCGTGGTTTTTGTATAATGACTGTCATTGATACATTTAACTTTCTGTCATCGCCTTTTTCATGTCCCTTTGCGTTGAATTAACTCGATCAGTCACTTTGACAACTACCACAATATTGATGTTGTTCATGAAGCCTGGGAATGTTGTTGTTGAAACTTGAATTATGTAAATGTGTTTATGTTATGGTGTGGGAGTATTTATCGGAACAAAAAATATGTATAACCACATTTTAACTGTTTAATTTATGTACTAATCAAGATCTAGTTATTGCGTCTTTCCGTTCCAAACTTGTTTTTATTCATGGTAGCTAGCCATAAGACGTACGAAAACTAACTTTATTAGCATTAGGTGTCATCGGTTAATTAGTCATAACTAAGTTGTTGGAATTTCCGTTGAATATATTATTACAAGTTTTCTGAATGAATTGATCGTTTGTTTCGAACAACGGTATCAATGTATTATTTTATCTTACTAACTGACATTTGCATTCTTATCGGCTAACTGGACGTTGAATTATGTCACCATATCAGTCCTTTTGAAACGAGCTTATGCAGATTGGTAACTCCATATACAAATAGTTGTGTAGTCAATAAATTGTCTAGATTTGACGTGAATGATAGGAGAACATGGTAGCTCGTTACCCTTTTAGCAGTTAGGATAAGATATTTGATTAAAACATGATTAATCATATTCAACAAATAGACCAATTATAAACGTGGCATAAATAATAATTTGGCTGTAGTCATTCAGTGAAACATGATAATAAAATATCTGACTATAAAACCAAAACAAAGTTACATAAAAATGATTGATTCTGAGTATCACAATTAAAAGCCTTTTATTGCAGTCGAATCATCTGTCACGGCTTTAAACGCTGTAATTTTTTGGATATATGATTTCCAAAGACAAGTTAAAGACTCTTTGGCATGTATGACAAACGAATCGAGTAAGCCCAGTGGGTTGGAAGCTTCTTGCACTTGTCGAAACCCGAATATGGCAATGAGAGAAATCTCGTTTACCAGACCCTTCATTTGGTGTTACGATCACGTACTTGGGCAGTGTGAAATCTTTTTGTTTTTTGCTGTATCGCGTTTTTTCCGGAGGTTTTTTGCATTTCGAAAATCAAGACATTTACAAAGTCTAGATCGATAAAAATGTTAATTAAATTCTCGTTACCGTGTTGTCTGCTTTATGCACAAGGGTTAAATCACTTAATTGGCCGAATCGCTATATTTATGTTTATTTTTAAAATGTAAACATTTTACTCCCGTATAACTCAATAGTCCGCTTTTATTTATCGACCTGAAGATACTTTATTACCTCTTTGTACGTCTGATTAAAGTTATTTGCCAGTTGAGGGTATAATATCGGGATCTTGTTTCTCTGTTAATTACATCCAATTCTCATTTATTAGAGTAGGTTGGTACGGTGGAACAATTTATGAGAAAATTTACTGAAAATAATAAGATTGCGTGCTGGTTTGGTAAACACCAGGTTACTGCATTTAGTCTTGAAAAAGTATTATTTGATGAAGTACATAGCGAATACTCACAGTTTGTTACTGATTATTTGAATTATTTGTACTGATAAATAAACTTGAATCAGTCATAACGTAAACATTTTTCATTGTCCTTCAGTGCATAATAAAAAAATTAAAATAAGAATATCTAAAGAATCATATAACAGCAATAAAACGTATACAATATTCAAGTTAACTGTAATAATTAACGCTATTGTTTTATTCAGTTTGCGTTAGTTCCACAACTTGTTTATTTGTTAAATAAAACAAACAATTCAATTCCAAAGCGAGCAGCTGTTTGTTTGCTTGAAATATCATGACAATAAACTTTGTAGGCATCGATGGTAATAAACTGACCCTGTTTTGTCAATGAACGTGTATTTCTTTGCACAAACGCCTTTGTGTACATTTTTGGGTGTAAATATGACGCCAACACTTGGTAATTTTGCTTTTATTTCTTTAAATACTTCACGCCTGGAGTTTCTCTTTCAAAAATGTATGTCAAGTGATTCGAGGGCTATCAGGCTCGCCTTTATTGTTTGAGTGTGGACCGAGTACTTTACAGCTATTGAATGATTTTCATATCTGAACAGGGTTTTCATATACGTTAACTTTGCTTTTTGGGAGGACGGACGCAATTTAAAAACATTCAATTCGTGTGTGTCCGAAACTTTTAAAAATATTACATGTATCGAAATCAAGATTATGTAAATGCAGAATCAAAATATTGATAACTTAAAACAAGTGCTCGTTTTCAAAATTTTCAATGATATTCTTGATTTTACTAAGTTTTTGTTTTTCGACACAGTTTCATGCGCCATATTCAAAATAAATGGCTAGACCAACTATGCTCGTACAGCTTGCTATCAAAAATACGTGTATCAAAAATACGTGTATCAAAAATATCGAAACATTTCTTTATAGTCTAATATTTGTCTTACCATTGTTAAAGACTGAGAGTGTAAATTGTAGAGCCGTCCAATTACGATTTAAATGTAATTATTTTGGTTTGATACATAATAATATCGCATTATGACGACGATATGCATCTTCTTGTAAATCTAATCGCTCCGTTCTTGGCACATTTTAAAGTATGTATTATCAGAGAACAAGTAAAACGTGCTACTGTTTCATTATATCTGCCGCTTGTAGGGGAAGGACGTCTTGACTGTAACTTTAAATGAAATTGTAAGGATATCTACATTATTACGAGTTTATTGCAGATGGTTCATTATTGCTAATTGTGGCTAAATTGGGTCGACGATAAATGAATTGGAGTTTTTAAGGCGTTTTAATTGTTGCTCATTCTTCAATATTGGCATATATTAAGGCGCAGATATACGGTTATTAGTCATCTCTTTCGCGCTTTAACGATATATAATTACCGGCTATAGATCAAGAAACTTTTCGCTATATGTATTTCTCACTGCTGCAAAATACACACTTCTCTAAGATTTATTATTCGGAGACAATATTAAATGGGTTCGAAAGCCTATAAATATAGTAAATTACGGATTTGTAATTATAAAATATGCATTGAATTTTCAAAAACTACGTCGCTTCCTCAGTCATTAAACGTAAGTAGGTATAATAAATTAAAGAAAATGTTTATTTGATCTTAACAAAAAAACATTGAAAATACCTTCCTACCGGTTGTTTCTGCTTTTTTTAACTATTCGAATTTAAAATATAGATGCCTTTATGATAAACAAATGCAACGTATCTATTTATATTTAGAAATTAAGATCTAGAGATTTTTATTTTATTTTTTAACTAGCGACCCGCCCCGGCTTCGCACAGGTGTATTATACATATAAACCTTCCGCTTTAATCACTCTATCCATTAAAAAAAACCGCATCAAAATCCGTTGCGTAGTTTTAAAGATTTAAGCATACAGACAAACAAACAGACATAATAGCGACTTTATTTTATACTATGTAGGGATTTGATAGTGAGTGAATTGCACCAGAGCGACTATTTTAAGTACAAATACAAATTTGTGTACTAAAACATAGGTATGCTTAGCGAACTTTAGTAGAAATTTAAATGAAATATAATCGCCTTAAGAGGTTCTGAAGGGTGGCGCAATGATCAAAAGGCCTAATTTGTCCCGAAGTTCTTGAGAAAAAAATATTGCGTAATCAATTAACCGTTTAATTGCAAATCAATTAATCCGGCGATTTTAGTAGTTGTAATCTCGGTGCTACTTTACGATAAGTAGTGCAATATAAGTGACATAATATCATGACAAGTGAATTTGATGGAAATAGAGTTGCTTTAAAATAACACCCAAAAATGTCGGAAAATTAAAAATCGGCCAAGTGCGAGTCGGACTCGCGCACGAAGGGTTCCGTACCGCATGGGAGCCCCATTCCACTTGCCGTTGTTAAAAGCGAGCAAAAAAGCTCCTAAAAATCACGTTTGTTGTATGGAAGCGCCCCTTAAATATTTATTTTATTCAGATTTTAGTATTTGTTGTTATAGCGGCAATAGAAATACATCATTTGTGAAAATTTCAGCTGCCTAGATATCATGGTTTATGAGATACAGCCCGGTGACAGACAGACAGACGGACATAGAAGTCTTAGTAATAGGGTCCCGATTTTACCCTTTGGGTACGGAACCCTAAAAACTGAGTTGATGAGCCTATTGATGTAGGTGCATATCATTGAAAATAAGATCATATTAATAAATAATTTTTTTGAAGATTAGATAGAATTTAGATAGATTAGGTAGATTTTCTCGCCACGGCTCTTTAAATGACATCATCAAAAGGGCGCTTGCCACTATCCACATCCCAGCTATTTTAGAGCCAGCTGGCATAGCTCGGGATGATGGCAAGCGCCCTGATGGCTTAACATTAATCCCCTGGGAGCGTGGAAGGGCGCTGGCATGGGACGCAACATGCGTCGATACCTTGGCCCCTTCTCGCCTCAGTGGGACAATTCAAAGAGCCGGAGCCGCGGCGGAGGACGCCGAAGACGCTAAGCGGCGAAAATATGCATCACTCGCAAGTGAATATGTGTTTTCGCCGCTTGGCGTCGAAACTTTTAGTCCGTCGGGTCCATCCCTAAAAAAATTCTTTAAGACAGTTTCGCCAAAACTTGTTGACGCTGCTGGTGACAAGAGAGCTGGCTCAGCCCTCGCACAGAGAATCTCTTTAGCCGTTCAGCGTGGGAATGCAGCCAACGTTCTTGGCACCCTACCACACGGACACAGTATTTGTTTCGATTTTTAGCCTCTATGTATTTATTTATTTTATTCTGTGTATAGGTTTCATATTTTTGGCGCATTTGTATAATTAGGTAGTTTAGAATTATAATTCAATGTTTTTTAAGTTAGAAAAATAAACGATTTCTTTTCAAGTGAAACTTCTAATGCGATTTCCAACAAGGTTAAATGTTTAACGCTACCATGGAGGGGGTACGAAAGCACTGTTGCATCGAAGTTTCACTTCTTCCGCGCGGAGAGATGCCACTTGCATTTTTTTTTTGGTTTACTAATGTCGATAATCAACTCTAACTTAGTTCATTGCCATAAAACTCATACATTTCAACAATTGCTGCCTAATATTCGGGCATTACATTTATTATAATAAAATTATATTACTTCCCTACGTCGAAATAAGTCGAAATAAGTACTTCTCTACGTTGAAATAAGCACATTTGGGGAGACCTATATCCGCAACAGTGTGTGTCTTTGAGCTGATAAATAGATAGAGGTAAGAGGTTATAGTGGCTTATGGTAAATTTAACTCCTATTTCTGGACCTATCGTACAGAAACGAGACTCGGAACGACTCCCGATAATATTTTTTTTAAATTATGTATTAACTGAACCAGAATATTCATTATTGTCCAATGTCCACCTTGTTGTGATGGGTAGATTTAAGGGTAACAATCATCTGATTTGTATTAGACACAAATCAGAATTATGACTCATAAACAACCCGTTACTTACGTATTTTCGAGATTTTTATTTTTAATATTATTTTGCAGTTCCAAGATTTTTATGTCCATTGCTTTTCGGTACAACTCGTCCGCCACCATCAATGATATTAATTTCTCATGTAAACGATAACCACGTTCATGAAATAAAATGGACTCGTGAAATGTCAATTAAGAGATAAAGCTTGATATGATGTATCTGGATGATTGGTTCTCAATTAATATAGTTGTCTTCAAGTACTTTCAGGTTTAAGTACTTCAATGTTATCCCGTTCCATTGTGGCTCTGACTTCTTAACTTTCTCCTACCTCTTAAACCTAATCAACGTGCACTTGTTCAGTTGTATAGAGTATGACTAGTTCAAAAGCTTAATTCTTACACAATTCATCTAATGAATGTGCATCGAATGATACCCGTTCCAAATCAATCGAAACAATCAGAGCTGTTTCTGTACCAGTTCACGACAGGTTATTCTAGTTTGAGCACATTGTGTTGCATGTGACAAGCGCGATGCACTTTATAGGTTTATTTTTGTGTGTAGTTGTCCCTGTCGTAAATGTCGAGTCTAGTTTTTTGGCAGAGAACTCTTGAATGCGATTTCAAACGCAGTCCGATAATTTGGAGCAGAACTAGTTACGCTGGTAATGATTTATGCTTTTAAAGGTATGATATTTCATAGCCCTTTTCAACCGGATCAATATAGACTTGAATTTGTAGCGTAGCTACTAACAATACTTATTTCTTTCTCGTTGCACGACATTTGAACATCACAATCATTCGTTTTATGCACTTTTGGACTTTACTTAATAAACAAATCGAAAACATTAAATAGCAAATGAAATTGCAAATGCAGTGACTTTGAAGTTAGCAAGTAATGAGACAGTAAAAGTGACAGTTGGTTTGACGCTGTCATGTATGGACTGCTTGTCGCTGTCATGTATGGACTGCTTGTCGCTGTCATTGTTCGGACTGATCCGTAAAGAAAAAAAAATAAATTATTTGTGTCTGTATTTTCATAACCTTGTTGGGAGAATGGAACGTAAATAAGTATGTTTTGTTTACAAGGCGTAGTAGATTAAGTGCGGTGACGTCATAAGTGGATGCGTGATTCGAAACGGTTGAAAGGTGACAAGTGAGTTAGCGAATTTTCATTTACAATTTCAAAAAGCCTTTTCTGGAGACTTCGTTGAAGAATGTGGTGCTCCGGACATCCATCTGCCTTAGGGCGGAGGCGTTTAAAAAGAGGGGATTGAGGTTAGTCAATTGATTTAGTGATTCGCTCGTCAATTTGATCTAAATTTTGATTCGCTGGGAAACATTTTTTGATCTTGGAATCATCCCGGTGAAAAAAATACGAGTGATACTTATTTGCCGTCTGGTTTGTCCATAGCCTCTTCCCGCGACCTGATGGATCTTCCCGCGACCTGATGGATCTTCCCGCGACCTGGTTGATCTTCCCGCGACCTGATGGATCTTCCTGCGACCCGATTGATCTTCCTGCGACCCGATTGATCTTCCCGCGACCCGATTGATTCCCCGACGGACCCCGCGCTGATGATTCCGGACTCCTGATTTTTTGCACACGTCATTTTGGTCGTATCGACGGGCCAGCCTGGTGGCGTACCTGCCAGCCTACACCTGTTTCCACTTGCGGATTTCATCCTGCGAGCATGCCTGCCACGGATCCACAAGTAATACCTATTTAGTTTTTTTTTTACATAACCCAGAGCCGCATGGTCACTTTGGTATGAATATTAAGTTCATCCTCTTCTACAAATTTCCACGATTGAAGCCTTCTGGACAGAGTTCAGACGTATGAGACATTCCTCGTTTTCACTGTATGATCCATGCTTTAGTGAACATAAGTAGACTTTATTTTTATCCACGGACTAAACGACTAGCTACCGTTTTGTTCGCTTGATTGTAATTAATGTTAGAAATCACATTAGTTTGTATTTTATGCAATATCGCAGACGGTATATGCACAGTCTTTAATAATTAAGTTAATTACCCGCCACATTGTTAGAAGTTTGGTTTAATTAGGTTCGCTTTAATTTAAGTACTGAAAATATAGCAATAAGTATTGATAAACTTTACAACGGTTAAGTTTGTGTAATTTTAAGCCCGTTGGCATTAAGAGCCTTCTGGTCACCACCGAGTAAACTTACCCGCTTTAGATTTAGGATAATTTAATGTAAATTCAAAGAGTTAAGGTCATTACAAATAAATTTGTTGTGATTTAAATTACAAAACAAAATCTTTTAATTTTGTCCTCACTCAACAACTCACAGGTAGATAATAATACGGTCTTTGGGAACAGAGGTTCTTTGTTCTTATCGACTTAGTTTATCCAGGTAACATTTTGTTTATTTGTCAAGTAACTGCGACACCACACCTTAGAAGGTGTTGTATCATTTGTCCCCTTTAGTATCATTAGTCCCTTTTTTGTATCATTTGTCCCTTTGCTCTAACTGGTAACGTTTTCCATCACCAATACCCCTTTTAAATAGCAACATTTAATTCCTCTTCTTCTATTAAATTATTTTTTTTTTATATCACGTTACAATGGCGCCCGAATTTTTTTAATTCTTGGAGTTGTTTTGTGAAGGCAAGATTATAAATTGAGAAAGTAATTTAAAAATAATTAGTTTTTAAGTAATTTAACTGTGAATTGTTTATGTTTAAGAACGATTAATAGGTAATTGCACCTACTATTGTGAAAAACTACTCTCTGTCTAAAATTTCTCAAATTTAAAATTGAAACATGTCGGTTCATTCTGGAACACTTTCCGATGATGAGACCACGTTCGCTTCACCCAACCATTCGCAGCATGTGTCTTCAGTTGTTACTCCACAAGTACATTTGAGTCCCGCAGCTGTTTCGTTTCCAACACAGGATCAGGATCAATTGGTAAATTTCACGCGAAGGATATTCTTCACGCTTAGCTAGTTAGATTTGTATTCAAACATTAATTGTGCGATCTTTAAAGCCGTGTGACTCAAGCTTGGCAAGCCAATTTTCTTAGATTTTAACATAACTTTACGGTAGATTAGTTTGAGTTTAGTGGTTGCAGTGAGCAAGATGAGTGGTTGTTATGAAAGATTGTGTGAAAATGTACTATGAAAGGATTAGCGTGGATGAAATGCAGAGATAAGAACGACTGGTGATGAAAGAAAGAAAAAACATTGGCCATAAGAATGTCAAACTAATCGATCCGCGAGTTTAGTTTATAACAGAAATTGTCTGCTAACAAGTTTTTTTGTCGTTTTCGGAAATATGGCCTTTTGCTATATTTTTTGTTAGGGCAGTGCAGTTAATCTTTTTTTTTTCGGTTGCTCCTGCTGTTTTTACGGTTAACTACGTTAACCTTTTTATCCGAAAACGGGGGTATTGTAGCGTAGCTACTAACAATACTTATTTCTTTCTCGTTGCACGACATTTGAACATCACAATCATTCGTTTTATGCACTTTTGGACTTTACTTAATAAACAAATCGAAAACATTAAATAGCAAATGAAATTGCAAATGCAGTGACTTTGAAGTTAGCAAGTAATGAGACAGTAAAAGTGACAGTTGGTTTGACGCTGTCATGTATGGACTGCTTGTCGCTGTCATGTATGGACTGCTTGTCGCTGTCATTGTTCGGACTGATCCGTAAAGAAAAAAAAATAAATTATTTGTGTCTGTATTTTCATAACCTTGTTGGGAGAATGGAACGTAAATAAGTATGTTTTGTTTACAAGGCGTAGTAGATTAAGTGCGGTGACGTCATAAGTGGATGCGTGATTCGAAACGGTTGAAAGGTGACAAGTGAGTTAGCGAATTTTCATTTACAATTTCAAAAAGCCTTTTCTGGAGACTTCGTTGAAGAATGTGGTGCTCCGGACATCCATCTGCCTTAGGGCGGAGGCGTTTAAAAAGAGGCGATTGAGGTTAGTCAATTGATTTAGTGATTCGCTCGTCAATTTGATCTAAATTTTGATTCGCTGGGAAACATTTTTTGATCTTGGAATCATCCCGGTGAAAAAAATACGAGTGATACTTATTTGCCGTCTGGTTTGTCCATAGCCTCTTCCCGCGACCTGATGGATCTTCCCGCGACCTGATGGATCTTCCCGCGACCTGGTTGATCTTCCCGCGACCTGATGGATCTTCCTGCGACCCGATTGATCTTCCTGCGACCCCATTGATCTTCCCGCGACCCGATTGATTCCCCGACGGACCCCGCGCTGATGATTCCGGACTCCTGATTTTTTGCACACGTCATTTTGGTCGTATCGACGGGCCAGCCTGGTGGCGTACCTGCCAGCCTACACCTGTTTCCACTTGCGGATTTCATCCTGCGAGCATGCCTGCCACGGATCCACAAGTAATACCTATTTAGTTTTTTTTTACATAACCCAGAGCCGCATGGTCACTTTGGTATGAATATTAAGTTCATCCTCTTCTACAAATTTCCACGATTGAAGCCTTCTGGACAGAGTTTAGACGTATGAGACATTCCTCGTTTTCACTGTATGATCCATGCTTTAGTGAACATAAGTAGACTTTATTTTTATCCACGGACTAAACGACTAGCTACCGTTTTGTTCGCTTGATTGTAATTAATGTTAGAAATCACATTAGTTTGTATTTTATGCAATATCGCAGACGGTATATGCACAGTCTTTAATAATTAAGTTAATTACCCGCCACATTGTTAGAAGTTTGGTTTAATTAGGTTCGCTTTAATTTAAGTACTGAAAATATAGCAATAAGTATTGATAAACTTTACAACGGTTAAGTTTGTGTAATTTTAAGCCCGTTGGCATTAAGACCCTTCTGGTCACCACCGAGTAAACTTACCCGCTTTAGATTTAGGATAATTTAATGTAAATTCAAAGAGTTAAGGTCATTACAAATAAATTTGTTGTGATTTAAATTACAAAACAAAATCTTTTAATTTTGTCCTCACTCAACAACTCACAGGTAGATAATAATACGGTCTTTGGGAACAGAGGTTCTTTGTTCTTATCGACTTAGTTTATCCAGGTAACATTTTGTTTATTTGTCAAGTAACTGCGACACCACACCTTAGAAGGTGTTGTATCATTTGTCCCCTTTAGTATCATTAGTCCCTTTTTGTATCATTTGTCCCTTTGCTCTAACTGGTAACGTTTTACATCACCAATACCCCTTTTAAATAGCAACATTTAATTCCTCTTCTTCTATTAAATAATTTTTTTTATATCACGTTACAAATTCGACAAAAAAATTGAAGCAAAAACCATATTGATTTTCTAAATGCAACCGGTCTCATAAGATCGTGCGGTTATCTGCTTATCCTGCACGATCGTATGAGACCGGTTGCATTTACAAAATCAAATTGTTTTTTCGCCAATATTGTTGTCCATCCTTACTATTGTATTGAGCCGGTTGTAAAGGGATAGAGGACAATGTTGCGAAGGATGTAAGGTCTACAATAATTCAAGGTATAAATTATTAATTAGCTAAAGAAAGACAATAAAATAAATAATAACCGACACGTCAAACGTAAACTTGATTTCACATTCACATCCAGCCCATATTCCAATGCTATCGATTTAAAGAAGCCTGAAACTATAGAAGACATAATACTGTCGCAGCATTTTATAGTCCTTCCACTCTCGAAGAGTGACTCGCCTATATCTTATACGCAACAAAATTTCTTAATCATTTAATTACAAAAAAGAAAATCTTTCAACAGCAACTTTGTAAATATAGAATTGACTAGGTCAAAGTGAATAGGTACCTCTACCTTCTTAGTCTGCGTGCTTCATCTTCAACCACAACGGTGCTTACCATCAGGCAATTTGACGGTCAAGCGCGGCCGTATTCGCGATGCGCCATTATCATTGATATTTTTCCTTCGTTCTACATATATCAAGTTTTAGGATCTTAAATTTTACCAGACAATGAGACAATCGCGAGAGTATGTTAATCATTTCCTCCCAATTGCTGACCGGAGCACGGCACCTGTAACATTGGCTCGTGTCAAGTAAAACTGGTCTTTTACTACGAATTTAAATCACCACAGCTTTATATTATTTGCGACTCCACCCTTTTTTTAATTAAGTTCTTTGCTTTATTCGCAGAAGCTATCAGATTGTAGTTAAGTGTAATAATTTCAGTTTCGGCTTTTGTTTAAGATGAGTTCTGAGAAATCCGATTTTATTTTTATAATGTTGTTATACAAATTATTCGAGTAGGTATAATAATGAGTAATAAGTAATTGTTTTGATAAAAAGAATTATTATCTGCGATAATGTATATTTAATAATTATAATTGTTAACCTTGTTTCATTGGATAATATCATGGCATAAAAAATAAGAGCATAGATTGGAAGTGTAAGATAATTTAAAAGAAATCAGGGGCTATTTTTATCAGTAATATAAGTCAAAATGGCTAAATTATCATAAAAATAATGTTACGTATATAACAGCTGATGATATAATAAATTATATAGCACATACAGTAGTCGAGAAGCTAAAACACTTTGACGACTTTTATATTATTTATAGAATCTGGCTGCTCTTGATAAATGCATGTGAAGAAGTATCATACCAGGGTCTATTATTCAATAAACATCATATTATCATAGTGTCGACCTAAACAATGCAGCGTTGCGATTGAACAGTAGTTTTATTTTACAAACTATGGACCCGCCCCGGCTTCGCACAGATGTACTCGTATTATAAATATAAACCTCCCTCTTGAATTACTCTATCTATTAAAAAAAACGCATTAAAATCCGTTGCGTCGTTTTAAATAAATAAGCATACATAGGGACAGACAGCGGGAAACGACTTTGTTTTAAACTATGTAGTGATGAATTGTCCATTTATTTAAGGCGTATTGACTTCAGCTATTTTAGAGTCATTAGAGACCATCAAGCTGTATGACCTTAAGTACTAGTTCTACTATATACTTAGATAAGTACAAGCAATACACTTAAGTCGCACAAAAAAGAAATGATTTCACTTGCATTGATCATGCTAAAACAGTCTGTGCTCTACACATTGGCATTTCTGTCTCACTTCGCCATTTACGTATGTTAAAATGCCAATAAAAACTTCATATATCGGGCTATCTTGGGGAAATGCTCGCTGGTAATTAATGGCATTTCAATCGGCTACAGCTACCTCACTCGCACGTTTGCGAGTTTAAGTATGGCATTTAATTTTTAAAAACTCTATGTAGCATTAAGAAAATGCAAGTAGAGTCCCTCCGCGCGGAAGAAGTGAAACTTCGACGCAACAGTGCTTTCATACCCCCTCCATGGTAGCGTTAAACGTTTAACGCAATCTTATTGGAAGTCACATTAGAAGTTTCACTTCAATAAGTATTAATCAATCAATTTGTGTATTAAATTCAAGTTAGTTTTGATATATTTTGATTTAACAGAAGGGATCGAAGACTGGTATTTTTTCGGTCTATTCCGTCAAATCAATTAATTTTTAAAACGATAAAACCTACTTTTTCGGGTAATTTCTTGATAAATATATGCTAAACAGTCTGAATATTGTTTTAGAAAATTCTCATGTTGTGATTTTGTTATGTAAAATGTGAAATAGCGCGAGCAAGGTGCAAAATTGGCGTTTAAATTCCCTTAAGTTGAAAAATCCGTATTATTTCTCCAGCAAGTTTTTTCCATGAAATTAGGATCAATATGTTGGACGAGATATTCTAGATTTTAACATGTTTTGGCGTGTGGGCGTGTCTTTTGAGTACCATGTAATAGGCAAACGGATAGAATGCAGAACTATAAAATTAGAGCATAGTATTTTAGACCATACAACGTTATTACGAATTGCGACATAAGTCTCCTCGAGGCTCGTAGATATTTATTTTTAGGAGTATATTTTCTAGTCTAGTTTAGGGGCGTGTCCATTAAGATTGATACATATTCCCCCATTTATCAGGTGGGGACAGATTGGAATGAATCGTGAATTTTTAATAGTACCAGGAACCATCTATGTATATTATTGTGTCATATGAAATGGAAGGAGGAGGTACTATATAATGTTGGTACTTAGTTAAATGTCAAATATTAAAAAAAGCCTTTATTTTCTTTAGTAAAAATTCAAACATATTTGTTCTTAACCTAATTTCTAAAACTCTAGCATGCGTGTATTGCATTTATATAACACCAATATATGGCAAATATTAAGGACGTCTCAGCGAGTAAACATCTTCGTTTTTCTACACATTTTTCTGTTTATTGCCTTTCTAAGTCAAATATACATGTTTTAGTAATTTGTTGTCGACTGAATCCTTCAATAAGTACGTACCCGACAAGGTACTTGTTTTTTGTTTAATTTTCAGCTATTTAAATTGTGTTTGTAATTTAACACTAGTTATTCATTTTATGATTGTCCTTCTTACTATAGCAGTTTGAATTCGTTAATTTGTCTAAAATGTATACCCGTTGTACACATCGCGCATCGTCATACCTAATATTACATTGTCTAATTTTAATCTATTGGCTTTATTTTGAATTTTAAGCCTCTTTACAGCCTTTTAGAACAATACCTATGTATATATTGTCAATGAATTTAGTATTATTTTGTGATGAAAATTTTAGATAACACTGCATTTCTGTGTCTAGTATCTTTATTATTAAAAATGTTAAACCGGACGAGCATGTTAATGAATCAATATTTTGCAATACTTTTTGTAATATCAGGGTCTATTAAATTATTAATATCAATAAAGTTATCTTATCAAAGTCTAATATCGCTTAGTAGGGACATAATTATATAACTGCTACTTATTCCCTGCAAGAAAAATCTCATAATTATACCATATTTATTTATAAAATAAGACTATAGTTCGGCCGTTCAGAGAAAGCGTTCCTGACACGTCATCTTGAAAAAATGTTTTTGGCCGATATCTCGGAAACTATGTACTTAAGGGCAAAAAACATTAAGATCATTATTGTAGAAAATAAAATTTCGCATCTTTTGTTGCCAGTAAACTTTTTTGTAAAACTTAACGTTTACGATTTATGAACCATTTAATGTTTTAAGGTCCATTTAATGAAATTTCATTAAATGGACCTTAAAACATGTTTGTAATGTTTTTTGCCCTTAAGTTCATAGTTTCCAAGATATCGGCCAAAAACATTATTTCAAGATGACGTGTCAGGAACGCATTCTCTGAACAGCCGAACTATAGTCTTCAGCACTTACATAAATACATTATTTTTTGCTGGCAGTCATTTATAAATTACCTGGGTACCTACTGCGATCTCTTTTTTGTTCCGAAATCTAAAAAAAATATTTTCGAGCATGGCCTGTTTATAAATCAAAAGTTTGACCCATGAGTTTTTATCCAATAATATAATGTATTACTCTTTGGCATGTAATTAAGTAGCGTATGGTAATAAATAATTTACAGTAATAACACATTTATTATTAGCTCCAATACCTACGTCTAAGATGGACGTTTTCCATTCGTGTTTTTGGACATGGAAATTATACATAGCAACATAGTTTTTTATTCCACTTACCTAAACCTAATCAATCAAATGTAGCCGTAGCATAAAGCAATAAACAACGTTTTTAACAACACAGGTTTTTATTGTTATTGTTAAAAATATAAATTTATGGGTAACATTAGCAAAATCTGAATTTGGATTAAATTTGACCTTGAAAAGAGAACATATAACGTTTTTTTTTCATTGACTTGCGATTTCTCTAAAACTAAATAAAGTGCTCTTTTTCTTCCGGATTTAAGAAATTAAAATAACACGTTTTATAAGAAATCGGTATTTTCTTCCTTTTCCTCTTATCCGATTTTATTCGTTTCGCGGTTTCGTCGGGGTTGATCCCATACGCAAAAGTCGTTCATAATGTTGATAAATGATAACCATTCCCAGCTACAGGGTTATTTCTAATCAGTTAGCATCCTTTTAGGGGCTTATTCTGTACATCAAAACTAACAACTTTTGTTCTGCGACTTTTGTCAGACAAAAAAAAATCTGCTGTTCCATACATTTTGTCGCGGATGAACGATGGAAAAACAAAAATTTTTTTTTGAGTTTTGACAAAAGTCACAAAACAATAGTTGTTAGTTTTGGTGTCCAGAATAAGCCCCTAAAATAATGCCATGAATGAAAGAATTAGAAATAACCCTGTGTATCACTGCACATAGCTACCTCTGAAACTATTTGCACTTTGCAATGACTGCAATATAGGTATTTACATAATACAACGCATGTCTTACATTTCTGCCTTATATTTTAACCATTTTATATCCTCCGTCTAAAATGGGCTGGGCATGAAGCATAACGATTTATTAATTCTCTTAGTAATTAGACCAATAATCTATACGATTGGATTATTGCTGATAAAAAGCCGGTTTGACATAGGTATGACCAATTTCATACTTTGTTGTCTTAATGATACACATTTTTCATACTTATCTAAAGTTATATTAACATACAAATGTATTGAAAAGGTTACCACGAATAGATGAAAATTATTAAAAATTGAAACGATATCCAAATGAAATAAAAATAAAAATTTCTCGGTTTATAATAAAAAGATAAATACTTAATAATTTTATTAGAAGTATCTATGAAATTAATCTGCTATAACCATTTACATTAAAATGTTAGTTTTCATGCCTCATAAATTAAAGTATTGTATATCTAGTTAGTTATTAGTATCTTAGTTATTTATTAATTTATTCCATAAAAGAAAATTTGAATTTATTTGGACATTAATAAATTTAAACCAATTTTATTGTACATGCGCAATGGAAAACTTAGTAATAATTATTAAATTAATTTATGATTAAAATAATTTATAATGGTTACATTTTCCGTTTTTAGTGTCCACAAATAGACAGAGTACCTCTCTCCAGATTTTTTGTCTTCCGTACTTGTCTCTTCTGAGAGACCTTCACAACAAAATTAACTTTTTTTTAAATTTTATGACAGTTTTTAAAGCGAAAAAACTGTTGTTTTTTTTTTAATTTAAAACTTCTCTAGTACTTTGTTTTGTTACATTTTGGATATCAAAAGATATTTATTCTCTATTATTTAGAACAGTTTTAAAAGCAGCTATATGAGAGTTGTTTGCTAAATTACTCGTAGCTATGCATTTGCGACTTTAGAGCTCCTTCATTTATCTACTTTATGTACCTATAATAACTAATGACTAGCTGGTTTTTATCTATAATCAATTGCGTCTTGAATTGGATGGAATATTAGGTACTGCTTGAATTTATCTCTGGTTCTAGAAACCGTGTTCGAGTAAGTACGTAATAAAATAGCTGATTCATGTTCAAGGAAAATTGTATTAGAATATCTAGTAGATAGCTATTTGCCAATTCAAACTTCTTTTTTTAAGACCTTTATTCACTACAACAAAATACAACACTACTTTATATGCCTACACTACTACTACATAAAAATATCATCCACAGACCCTTCAAGGTCTAAAGATAATCCAAATGCTCAAGCCCACTGCCAGTTGGCAGCATGCCCAGCATGCTGGCTGCATTGCCACGCTGAATGGCAATGCTTATGCGTTGAGCAAAATAAACACCAGCATTTTGGACACGCGTCGCGTCCACCAAACTCTCAGAAAGACTTTTGAAAATAAGATGAGCTCCCGGCCCCCACGGACCCAATGTCTCAACTTCAAACTTCTTGGCGGCTGGCGGCAAAACCATAGATTAAGGATACCTAATTGTACTCGTATGGTAAAAACCAAATCCTGACTGATGTTTACTTATCAGCGGCGCGATGATTAGGGTTCGCTCAAGGAAGTTACATCACGTAGGTATGTAACTTCCTTGGGTTCGCGCAGCTTGTAGCTAACTTCACAGCCGCTTAGAAGTTTAAGTCGGCCATACTACGGAATTATTTTTTATTTCGAAACATATTCTTGGGAAAAGTCACAACTTATAATGTAAGGCCAACCCTGAAATCGTAAAAAATATTAGCTGTTCCATGCAATAACATTTTTTTTTTTCAAAAAATGTCGTTACTGACATCAACCATGTACAGAATTCGCGAATATGTCGCACATATCGATGTAGCATTTTTCACATTATTGTTGATTTATCAAAAATGGCTCAGTTGATTTCGATAAAATTTATTTGGGACCAATTTTTATGTATGCTCTTTCGAATAAAAAAAGAATTATCTAAATATAATTACTATGTAAGAACTCTATATTACACATAAAAATAAATATACGCGTCGAATTGAGTAACTCTTCCATTTCGTTCGTCAAATAGCTCACCGACTTTCGACGAAATATATGAATCAGGTATTTTTTTTTCATAATTTCAGGATTAGTCCTACAGTAAAATTTGTTTAAAATAGTGCACTCGATCTTATGTCACTACTGGCCCTTTAAATTACATTGTACTATGCAGGAATGCAGGCCAGTACAGTTGTGAATGAAATGTGATTGTTGACTGAGACTGAATTTTTCACATATTTCTCGGTTTACGCAAACCTACTCTAAACAAACAGGTACCTCTCAAGACTACCTCTTTACCTTTGATTAGACGATACCTTTTTAATGTATGCAGTAGTAAATTGACGTTAAACACATACAGGTTTTGTACCGTGCTTACTCTCGCTTTCCTTCGACCGGCTGAACGACTGCTGTAGCCAGTTCACATAATTACCCCGTAGCCAAGTTCATACTCGTATATTACAAGTAGGACTAGGATAACATAGATATTGTTAAGTATTTTGAAGTATTTTATTAATTTTGATACTTTGAAGCTATAGTCTTGTAGGAAGGATTTGTGTGGTTTTCCTTTATGTTTTACGAGTACTTCCTAAGTATCATTACATGACATTAATTTAGCGAAATGGTTTTTACGTGTCATATAGTGTTTTCCGACTGAAGAGATCTAGCAGGGGAAACTAACTGCAGACAGCTATTAAAGACAGCCCTTGAACTCGTGACAAAGCATGATTAGACGTGCCACTTCAAAAAACTTCATAATAGCATGCAGGTACACTCTAATATCTGTCTCTCGACAAATGGTCTTTCCACAAACTATTCTAATCGGATTTTGTTTGCCAGCGATGCGGTCGCGGTTACAGAGCACGCGTTAGTCTGTGAGCGTAAGTGCTCCAAAATCTCCTAAAGGTGCTGAAAATATTTCTGAAAGCACATGATATCCTCAGATTTTTACGTAGTAAGGCATTTTTTTGCAAAGCCGTAGTCTTCATGCATTATTGAAATCTCTAGATCTCAATAATGAAGGATGATGTTTCTAGGAAAATTCGACTTCAGGGCGAAAAGAGATTTAGTATTTTTTTATCATAGAGTAACAATTATCCTAGAGAGAGAATGTGTTTATGGACAATCAGACCGACTCGTGTTTTTATCTATTTGAATAGAATCAGTACCTTCTACCTACTTGTTAAGTCATACCCATAAAGTGCCAGAAATGTTTCGAATTCCAAGTTATCCAAGTAGAAGTTAAGTGGCAGTCATAACAAAATTCTAAGATCTGAAAATCTGCGCGGTAATGCACTTTGCTCGTCACCTTGATCACCTCTTAGATAAATCTCATAATGCGCAGTAATTTCCAGTGTGACCGTTTTCAGTAGATTGTCTACTGTTTTGGTAGATTTTCGACGTAAATTCGGTATTGTGGTAGATTTTTAGTAGTTTTTTAAAAATCGATATATTTCAGTAGAATTATTAATTTTTTTTTGCGCTAGGATGCCCTAGGATTGCCATTTTGGAGGACGGTGAAATGCTTTTGCACTGAAGGCAAAGGCTCCGCGTTGGGTAGTTATCGTTTTGGGTGAACCCCCCAAGGATTGCGATTTTGCAGGCAGATTTCAGTAGAAAAGTTGAAAATATGCGACGTCAGTAGATTACAGTGGAAAAGTAAGTTACGTTTAGTTTACATGGTTTTGAAAACGGTCACACTGGTAATTTCTTAGTAGTTTGCAGTAATAACTTAATGATATTTACACAATAGTGCTTAGCGGTTGACGGCTAAGACTGGCATAGGTGTGGTACTTGGAAAAGTGACACAACAATAAAGTTCTAATGAAATAATTAATACTAAATGATTTACTCTATTGTCGCTGGAATATTACAGCAACGTTATTTATTGTTATTATCGTTTTGTTTTGTGTTAACAACTAACTTCGGTAACTTCTAAACCACGATGTTCTCAAATAAATAATTATGTAAAACTAGTATAGAGCGCTGCCTTGGCTCGAAAGACATGTTAAATGATGGGTTCCGGTTATTTTAAATTTTTAGCCATGTCAAAGAGCTTCGGGCTACTTAAAAACCCAAACTCTCTGGCTATAAGTAGCTAAGTAGGTATAGCTACCCGGCCAATACGAACCTATACGTATGGTTTTGTGGGTATTTGGCGATACATATTTACTTTGCTATGGTATTTTCGTATGCAAAACCATAAAATATGAACAAGTATTTGATCATTATTATTGGTTAAATCGAGTCATCTCTATAACCTTGTGACCTTCCTCTTAAATCTCCTCCATAAAATCGCTCCAATCTTACTTAAATTAATATCATTAAAGATTTCAATAAGCCAGATCTTATTTGCAACTTTTTATCAAAGTGCACGAAATTTCAACCTGCTTTTACTGTAATTATGTATAATTTTATTTACGCTCAGAGTAATTGTCTCACGGGGAACTTTTTTGGTGGTCGGTAATTTAACGAATTTTCACCTACAAGTTTTATCTGCGGCATCGAATTTTACAATAGCAATTATGGCATCAACAATAAGAGTGCAAATTGAGTAATAGTTGTAATAAGTTGTAAAATTAAAATTGCCGATGAAGAGATAATATCACTTTTATAAAGTTGTCCGTGTTTGTCAGAAAGTGATTTATTTGTGTACCTTGCTTTATCGGCTATACGCTTAATCTGACTATAATTCGCCTCTTCAACATTGAACTTTGACTCTATATAGATAAAGTCCAGTTTGATTCTCTTATCAGTTGCTCAATTCCACCTCATTGAACACAGGTTTTAATTTGTCTTCTGAATTTTTAAATAACTACTACACTTTAAATGTTATAATAAATCACGGCACTTTAGCAAAAATGTCGAAATTATTTTGACAAGCAGTTGTCTTGTCCACTTTTAAAAGTTTGGTTTGGCCTGCCCATTTTTGTAAAAATAGTTGTCAACAGACACGCGTATGAAAGGCTTCCGTAGATCAGATGGTGACGATGATTATGATGATGATAATAACCGATTTTATAATAAGATGGTTCAGGGCTGGAAAATTACTAGCAAATTGAGCAAAAACCATAAAACAAACCAGCACTAAGAAAATTACTAGGCCGGGACGTCACTAGCAGGATAAACGGAGGTTGGATGAAATGGCGACAGGTTACTGGAACAACTTGCGATCCGCGGATGCCCCTTAAGCTAAAAGGGAAAATTTATAAGAGCATCATAGTATTATGATGCTCTTATAAATTTTCCTATATACCTGTAGTATTGTATGGATCAGAGTGTTGGGCCACCAAAGGGGAGAATGAAAGGAAATTGCATGCAGCGGAGATGCGAATGCTGAGATGGATGTGTGGAGTGACAAGAATGGATAAGATTAGAAATGAGTATGTTAGAGGAAGTCTGAAAGTAGCGCCAGTAACTGAGAAATTGAAGAGTGGCAGGCTATCTTGGTATGGGCATATCAAAGAGACGGGAAGAGAGTCATGTCACGAAAGGAACCCTAAACATGATGGTAAGCGGCAGAAATGGGAGGGGACGACCAAAAAAGCGTGGATGAATTGTGTGAAAGATGATGTGCGAGAGAAAGGAGTTGATGATGAGATAACGTATGATAGAGTGAAGTGGCGAAAGGAAACGTGCTGTGCCGACCCCACCTAGTGGGATAAGGGCAGGATGATGGTTGAGGGCTGGAAAAACATAATTGGCTAGAAAATATATCTGTGCGCTCAATGACCTCTGAGCTATGTGCAAGCTTAAGATTTTCAATTTTTATTTACAACATGAATAACTTTTGCCCGCGGCTTCGCCCTCTTAATCACTTGCCTTTTGTTTTATTCCATAGGAACCTTTTATTTTTCCGGAAGAAAAAGTAGCCTATGTCACTCTCCGACCTATGAACTATATTCATGCCAAATCAAGTCAATCACGCTCTGTTGTTGCGTGAAAGAGTAACAAAGCAACAAACATACTTTCGGATTTATGATATTATTAGTAAGGAAGGATGATATAAAATTGATTTCCGCATAGCACCACCGTCATGTGTTTACTATAGGTATAGCAAACGTGTTGGTATTCATTTAGATACTAATGATATTGTCAGGAGTTGATAAGTCGTGCAAAAGAATGCAAACACGTTCGCATAATGACTGGTAATTATAGGGGGTGACACGGTGATTATGACATATGAGGGTTTACTGCGCAATTTTCCATTATTTAGCTGAAAGATTTAGTCATATTGATAATGGAATATGGTTGAAGTTACTCCAGCCAAGCTAATTCCTCATCCGGAAGCAGTAGGTTCAAATCAGAAGGAATGCGTTGTCTTTTTGTCTTGTCTGTCTTTTTGAACTTACAATATGTATAATATATATATAATAGCTTTTAATTTTCTAAATAATTTTCCAAAAAGTCATCTGATAGTGAAAATGACGATTTTGTAATGATGACGCCACCAGAAAGCCATTGTAACAATTTTAATGTAAAATTTAATTAAAGAAATACTGTATTTTATTTTCCTCTTAGGTGTAGTATAAAGCACTTTGTATCATTTGGGAGAAAGTTCTATGTCTGTTCTCGAGTTTCCTTTAAGCCTAAGAGGTAGTAGGATCGAATCCTACCTGAGGTTCGCGTTATCTTTTTCTTTCGTCTGTCATTGTGTGTAACTGTGTTCTTTGTAACCGCTGACATTTGAAATAAGTTGCTACTGCGCAATGACTCGTCTTGTGTTCACAGGTGTCATGAAGTTTGATTTGACGTAAAGTAGAGTTTGTGAAATTATAACTTGTAGAGTCAATGCATTTAGATTGTAATACCTATTATGTTAACTGGATAAGCATATTTTATCCAGTTCAATACTTTTCGTTTATTCGTGGCGATTTCTTTTATCTTGGTTATTTTCCGTTTATTTATACGAAATGTCGGACACCGTTCGACAAGTGATTGACAGCGCAAGATCTTTGGTAATTGTACGCAAATACGTGCCCTTATTTATTTTGAGATTGGGAGAAACTGAGATGACACTTGAATGGGCGAAAATACAGAGGCCTTATTATGACTTTGTAAAGTAAACGGAGCTTCGAGCAAATATCTACAGAGCCACAGTACCTGAGTGAAAGTAATAAAAAAATGAATCCGAGCGCCGTCATACATACCGACATAGATATTTACACTAAATAATTCACAATGAACGTTTTCTCGAATCTCGACGTTTTGTAACCGAGCACTTTAGTCGGCGTGCAATCCTTACGACTAACTTTAATTATAAATTAAAAATTTAAAAAACCCCCGACACAAAAATATTTGACAACAAACTTTCAATTGACAACCATTTTGGGCACATTTGTAGAATTTTGGTTCTTCCATCCCCAATTTAACCCACCATAACTCTTAAACGGCTCAATCGATTTTTATAAAACATAGCTAAGAACACTCTCGATTAAGTCTCCTTTCATCCAAAAAAAACTAAACTGAAATCGGTTCAGTGGTTCGGGCGCTATGATGCCACAGACAACCAGACAGACAGACAAACAGACACGTCAAACTTATAACACCCCTCTTTTGCGTCGGGGGTTAGAAAAGCTTACCCACTACGTAGCTTGGGCAGGTTTTGGCTCGGACACTTTTTTTGCACGATTGTCACTATATTACACTGCCGTGCCCCCTAATATAGTGACCCCCAAAGTCGAGCGCGAAGCAAACACCATACCATCCTTTACTGGAACCATTTCGCTGCATTTCAGGCCCCTATTTGAGAACCTCTGGATAAGACCACAACGCAGAAATTTTCGTCATCCAGTAAACTTCATACCCCATCCATGGTGGCGTTAAACGTTTAACGCAACCTTGTTCTAAGTCGCATTAGAAGTTTAACTTGAAAAAAAACAACAAAATATGTAGTAAATACGAAGCAATAATTTATACACTTAATCAAGAAAAATCTCTCCATTTTGCGAACTTTTAGATTTTTTTCGGTTATACTTTGCCTTTCCCGTTTCAACGGAAATAGTATATTTTTGTGAAACACATAATAGTTTTTTTTGTTTTATTGTGAATAAGTCCGCGCTTTACCAACAACTGGCTTGATGGTAAGCGACGTTTTGGTCGAAGATGAAGCACGCAAACTGAAGATATTCACTCCGACTTTGAAAATCTTATTATATCTCTTTAATTGTTATCTCAGTATCTCTAGATATGATTAGCCACAGATAGAAAATTTATCTACGATTCGTGTTATTATTTTTGACCGACGAAACGAAGGAGGTACTCAAATCGACGAGTTTATTTTTTTTCGTATGTGTAACCACGCATAACTTTTTACATAATAGTCAGATTTCGATAATTCATTTTTTAAAAAGGGTATACTTCGAAATTGGTCTCATTTAAATTTTATCGATTTTTTTTTGATTAATCAACAATTATGTGAATAATGCCACATCGATCAGTGCGAAATATTCGCGAATTCCGTACACGGTTAAAGTCGGTCATGCCATTTTTTGCGAAAAATAATTATGTTCATTTAAATTGCAGTTAGATATTGTAGAGAAACTAACCTTTTTGTTAGCTTCTCTACATTCAGACTCTTTCAACGATAACACTGCCAACTTACAATTCTAGTAATGAAATTCAAATTTTTGAAATGTTTTTTTGACAGGATCAGCGATCCTTGTTTTGTAAAATTGGGCAGTCTTGAGTTGGAAGTCATCTTGAAAGAGTCTGAATGTAGAGAAGCTAACAAAAAGGTTAGTTTCTCTACAATATAAATTCCGATAACTAGAGTCCACACCGTATTCTCATTATGAGTGCTTGTTTTTACAAAAGACTCTCGAGACGTACCTAACTACATACACCACTACTTTTTATGAACAACTAAAAAAAATTTGGGGGTATCAGTGCACGATACTAAACATATATATGCAATAAAAAGTTAATAAATCAATATCCTAAAATTATCCCTTAAAAATTGAAATAATTGGTTATTCTAATCCATTAGACTCCAACTACAGCTGTTTTGCGTAAACAAGACCGTAGGTACTTATCACCATTGATAATTGATACATGAATGAAATTGACATTATGTGCATAATTTTCGGATAAAATAAAACCTAAATAAATAGGCTACCTAAGATCTTTTTTAAATTTTAACTGTACACATATGTTTTACATCGTGTACTGATACCTACATTTTTTTTTTAGATGTTCATAAAAAGTAGTGGTGTATATTATACGAGTAGATACGTGACGTCTGCGTGCGTGACGAAAATGATATTTTATTTCGTTCTTTTCTTTTTGAACGATTTAATTCCGGCCGAATCAAATATTGGCGGCTGTCAAATAAGCTACAAGCTGCACAAAGCCCAATCCTGACTGAAGCTCACATAACAGCTGCGCGGGATTGGGTTTTGCGCATTTGGTCTAGGTTTACCTACAACATTCAATAATCGGCTAAGTGCGAGTTGGACTCGCGCACGGAGGGTTCCGCACCGTATGGAAGCCCCCTTAATATATTTTAACTTAGTTATTCACAGAATATGAGGTTGTATATGCCCATATACAACCTCATTTTCTGTGAATATTTCAAGCATCTTCTTGTTGCTTTTATTAATATCGAGCAAAAAAATAACGTTACTTGTATGGGACCTTTAAATATTTGATTTATTTTAAATTAATTATTTGTTTTTGGAGTGCATATTTCCATCCATCCATCCATCAGCCGTAAGACGTCCACTGCTGGACATAGGCCTCCCCAATGGATTTCCAATAAGGCCGGTTGGAAGCAGCCTGCATCCAGCGCGTTCCTGCGATCTTTATTATATCGTCAGTCCACCTAGTCGGTGGACGTCCTACGCTGCGCTTGCTGGTCCGTGGTCTCCATTCGAGAACTTTACGGCCCCATCGGCCATCCGTTCTCCGAACTATGTTCCCTGCCCATTGCCACTTTAATTTGCTAATCCGCTGGGCTATGTCGGTAACTTTGGTTCGTCTGCGGATCTCCTCATTTCTGATTCGATCTCGCAGAGAGACGCCGAGCATAGCCCTCACTTTTTTCACTGCGATCGTTTTAGAACGGCGTTTGAGTTTGGAAGAGCATACCATACCTGTTTTGTGACCGAATCTAGGAAAGTTGAGTTACAAGGCGTATCCTCTTTTCTCCCCATACCGGGCCAGATGGCACTTGATTTGTCATCTGGCCCGGTAAATATATCACCGGGCCAGATAAAACTTTTCTTTCCCATGTGGCCCGGCGCCGGGCCAAGTCACCGGGCCAGATGGGATACACTCGTTTTTCATTCGTCAAAAAATATCTCCTAGCTGAATATAAGTTATAGAACGCGCCTAATAGTCCAACAATGAGTCTAATGGACCAAATTGATTGCATGGTCGTGCAACAGAATGTGCCTGTTGACTAAAAATAGAACTTCCACTCAAATGGCAATTTATTGTCACCAACATGTCTCCAGAGTACAGCTGGAGCTACAGTCGTATTTTCTGAGAGAGTCCCTGATTGCGGAGGAGGGTTTGTAGTTCTGGAATCTGGTCGAGTGTATGTGTAAGGTGGTTTTGTCTTGACTGTCTTGAGATGTTTGGATGGATCTAGTTGGAACAGAATGTAGGTAAAATAATGTGAGTTTCTTTAGTACAGCGGAAAGCGTTAGTCTTACCTATTTAGACCTAGACTGCCTCGGTGGCTCAGTGGTTAGTGACCCTGACTTCTGGGTCAAAGATGCGTGGGTTCGATCCCCACCCAGGGCAAACATTTGTGTGATGAACATAGGTGTTTGCTCTGTGTCTGGGTGTTATTTAGGTACTATCTATATATGTATGTATTTAAAATATGTATATGTAGTATGTCAGTTTCTGGCAGCCATATCACAAGCTATGCTTAGTTTGGGGTCAGAGACAGTGTGTAAGATGTCCTCTAATATTTATATTTATTAATGTACAGGGTGTTGCCCTAAGTCAAAGTCAAAGTTCCCTTATTCCGTAGACATTACAATTGCACTTGGAATCGTCTAATAACAATGTTAGAAATACAATTTATGTAAGTCTAACACACAAATAGGTACTGCTTTATTTTGTGAAATCTTGAAACGTATGTAGTTTCAAGATTTCACAAAATAAACCATTGCAAGGATTTTCATTGCTACAACTCAAAATAATTTGTCAGTCTCATCCACAAGTCATTCGAATCAATTTATTAATTATTCAATTAATTACCAATTTATTTTAAAAAATAAATCAAATAACAAATTCAAAGTCAATTTCAATAAACTAACTCATGATAACGAAAACAAACATCAAATAACAAGAATAGAAAATAAATTATCAACACAGATAAAAAAAATATAGTTTACTAGCTTTTACCCGCGGCTTCGCCTTCGCGTTTTATTTTGATTTTGGCTTATGTTTATGTCGGCTGCGAAACCTAACCTAACCGACAACTATCAAAATACCTTAGAGGAACGCTTTTGTTGGTTAAGTTATGGTTGGAGTGTATGTACAACCCCCGTGTTATGTGCAGTGGAGTCTCCTCTTTTGTGGGTTCACAGATGCACGATGGGCTTTCCCTCAACTTAAATCGATGTAAGTATTGGGAAAACTCACCATGCCCCGTCAGCACTTGAGTTATGATTCCCACTGGTGCTATTTCTCTTGCGATCTTGTATGCCGCCCTTGCATCCGGAAAATATGTTTTGGTTACCGCCGCCGTGTGTCCATCCTGATACCGCCGGTTCCACTCTTCAAGAGAGTCCTTTCGGATTTCTCGCTTGACGAATGAAACGGGGCAGTTATCGTAAATAGGTCTGCACTTCGAGTGCAGTGCTGCTTCCTTTGCTAGCTGGTCCGCTCTCTCATTTCCCTCCATCCCCGCGTGCGCTTTAATCCAATAAAGTTTCACTATTTTATTTTGTGCGTGTAGTAACTTTATGTTAGCTTTGAATTTACTGCTAAGGGATGGAGGGAAGATACGCCAACTACCGTTTCCAGTGCAGACCTGGAGTCACAAAAGATTTTTGCTTTTTCGGTAGCCTCAAGAAGTGCCAATAACTCGGCCTGGTACACGGAGCACCAATCGGCCAATTTCAGCTTGCGGGTACTGATCTCAGCGGCATCATCCCAAATGGATAATGCCGCCCCAACTTTCCCTTTAATTTTGCTGCCGTCTGTAAATTTTTCGGTTAAGATTTTGCTCTAGTGCTGCTCCGTCTGCCAGGCATATGAACTCCAGCTCCTCCTGCTGCGCTGGGTGTGGCTTTTTTTCTGTCTCTCTATCTCCAGTTACTTGCTGGGAATAACCTTTCTTAGTTTCATAAAGCAAGGCTGCTTCCTGGGCTCTGATATGACAGCCGAGGATTAGGGGCCGCGGTGGGATATATGGAACTGGTGGTGTGGGTGCCGCCACCTACCCTACCTTCCGCTAGGCCGTCAACGTGTTGGCAGACGCAGTGGGGCTGCAGGGGAAGAGAAGTGTCGGTATCGCGATGGCCGTTCTCACTGCCCTCTGCAGTTGAAGAGGCAGGCGCTTGGCTACTATGACTGACCCGCTGCACTGGGACCAGGGCGTTGGAATGCTGTCTGACGTTCAGTACTGGTTAGTCCCGAGTGGTGGATGACGATGTGTCTTGTGTTCCGAAACACTCCGTCATTATGGCGAGAGCGCAAGCTCCGTTATGGAGCCCGAGTCTGGGCTAGCGCTGTTGAGTGCCGCGAAGGAGTGCGAAAAATGTAGGGACGTCCTAAACTTGCCATGACAGGTTTTTTCTGGCGCTTAGACGGCTGCTACCGCAGCCCGCTCACTTAGTTTTTATCCTATCCTACGGGAACTGTTAAAGTTTTTAAAAAGATAAAAAGTGGCCTATGTCACTATTCGTCTTTCAAACTATATTCATGCAATAAGCCAAGGCAAGTTGCTCCGTTGCTGAGAAAAATTTATTGTTAAGTCCTACGGGAACCACAATTTTTTCGGGATGGAAAGTATCCTATGTCACTTTCCGTCTTCCAAACTATGCCCACCCCAAATATCAAGTCAATCCGTTGCTCCATTGCTGAGAAACAGTTATTGTCCTATCCCATGGGAATCACGAATTTTCTCGAGATAAAAAAGTAACCTATTATCACTTTCTGTCTTTTAAACCATAGGTATCCATACCAAAAATCAGGTCAATCTTTTGCTCCGTTGCTGCGTCAAAGAGGAACAAACCAACAAACTTTTCGGATTGATAATATTAAAGTATGATGATTCTGTACCATAAAGGTAGAATAAAGAAACATGTTAAACCTCCAATGATAGAAGATTTAAAAATATTTTTAATGTCAGACAAAATGACGGCCTGGTATTAAACGTCATAGTAACATGTAGCATGCAGAGGGAAAAAAACATTTTATCCAATTTTAATGTCAGTTGTCATTTTCAATCCATACTTTATTTCCTCTTCAAGGGGATATAATGGTGGAAAAACAATTTGTCCCCTTGCCATGCTACTTGCCATGCTTATAAAAGTCTGCAGACAATGTCACCTGTCATCTCGTAATTACGTTTGGCTGTGACGTTTCGTTAGTCCATATTAGCGTCATAGAGGAATTAATCACTTAGCGTCTTTGTGATAGTGGCGACAGTTTCGCTTTCGATGGTTTTTGTCCTGTCCTACAGGAACTATGCAATTTTTCGGGATAAAAAGTATCCTAAAGCTCCTTCCGCCTTTTAAACTATGTCCATGCCAAAAATCAAGTCAATCCGTTGCTCCGTTGGTGCGTGAAAGAGTAACAAACCAACAAACCAACAAACTTTTCGGATTTATAATATTAGTAAGGATTAACTCTACAAACTGCTGTCTGGATTTAAATTATTTTTATATACTACGGAACTAATCGCGCACTGAAAATATGAGATAATTAAATGTACTCATTAGCTCAACCTTTCGAACGAGCTTTTTTCCTTTTTTTATGCAGAATAGGGCATCATTTGACCAACGACTCACCAGATGGAAAGCGAAGTTGTAGCCGAAGATGGAGTATGTAGACCTAGAATATACCTAATCACTCTTGACTTGAAGATATCCAAATTGTAATTGTCAGATTCCAATCCCTGGCGGTCCGCATTATGAAGGAAGAATTAATCGCAGTCACGGGTAGACTTCTTACGTCGATCGGTCCTGTAGTATACCTACATAAAATAATGCGCTCATATCGCGAAAGTTTGATAATAACACTTGGGTATGGATTAAGATTGCTGTTTTAGGGTTCCGTACCCAAAGGGTAAAAACGGGCCCCTATTACTAAGACTTCGATGTCCGTCTGTCCGTCTGTCTGTCTGTCACCGGGCTGTATCTCATGAACTATGATAGCTAGGCAGCTGAAATTTTCACAGAACAACAAATACTAAAAACAGAATAAAACAATTATTTAAGAGGGGCTCCCATACAAAAAACGTAATTTTTAGTTTTTTGCTCGCTAGAAGAGGAATGGGGCTTCCATACTGTACGGAACCCTTCGTGCGCGAGTCCGACTCGCATTTGGCCGATTTTCAGTCATCGTTATGGACAACTTTTCTGTGGAGTCAAAGTGTGGGACTGTGGGTCAATGAATTTCTTGTAGGGAAAAGCTAAGATTGAAAGCTCTTGCTCTTTGTAAATCTTCACTAAGTAGTAAGTATAAATTTTGTGGTTGATAATGACAGTCTGTTCGTCTGTATGTTTTTTTTTTTTTTTTTTGCATTATGTTCATCGATTATTTCGCCAATTGTGAACCGAATCGAAAAATAACATTTTAGTTCGAAAGGGTATATTACTCCCGAGGTGGTCACATTTAAATTTTACAGAAATCGGCTGAGCTTTTTTGAAAAAATTAACAATAATTTAAACATTTACTTAGTGAAAAATATTCGGATTTTGTACACGGTGGAAGGCGGTTTTGCTATTTTTTGCGAGAAATAATTATTATATGTCAGCTACTAGCGGAAGAAAAAATGATTAGAAAAGTTTTTATATTTTTATTTTAATAAAAATAACTAGAATAAAGTCTGCTATAAAACCACTATCTAACTTAAATTTTAAGCCATAACATAAACTTCATCCACCAGCCATAGGAAGTCCTCTACTGGACTTAGGCCTCCCTTATAATTAGATCTCCAATAAGACCAGTTGATATCGACTTGAGTCGATTTCCAAGCTTGCGCTTGCCGGTACGTGGTCTCCACTCGAGAACTTTTCGACCCCCATCGGTCATCAGTCCTCTGTGTATGTGTCCTGCCCACATGCTCACTGCCATTTTAACTTGCCAATCCACTGGGCTATGTTGGTAACTTTAGTTCTTCTACAGATCTCCTCATTCCTGATTCGATCTCGCAGAGAGACTATGAGCATAGCCCTCTCTATTGCTCGTTGGACTACTTGGAACTTATTTTAATTAGGCCCACAGTACAAAAGAGACCATAAACAATGTATAGTAACATCCTGTGAATAATTAGTTCGTCGACTAGAAAAAATATACCTACACGAATACATTTTTTTTCATATACTCAAGTACCTGTATTTGAGGACATGAATTTTGTCAGCAACTGCTGTAATAAATTAATATCATTTTGCACATGATTAAATCTAAACAAGAATGTGGCACATGAACTACCTACTTATTAAATTGTTTCTGTTAGAAAATCGTGACTGAAGGAGATAAATGTATGCACATTTGACTAATAAATCGTGTGTTGTCGCCTCTCATTGTAATACATGTTTTCTAGTATTACATTTAATTTATTTACTACATAAGTTGAGTAATTTGTTTTTTTTACAACAATTTAATTGCTATTAACTTATGAATTGGTTATAGCGCCATCTATGTCGTGCGAAAATAATACAGAAATTAGCGCTCTCTAGTGATGAGTAGCTTCAAATTGTAGCTTTTGTCCAAACCCAACAGATGGCGTTAAAACGGCAATCATCAAAACGACTATCGGCTTTCTAATTTCAATAAATTGAATCTGTAGTAATCACTTCATGAAGTATAAAATCTTAAACAATCTATTAGTCCATACAAAAGTTTGAAAGCATATTTCGTTTTGTATAT
The DNA here is from genome assembly GCA_964007245.1 of Hypomecis atomaria. Classification (NCBI taxonomy): domain Eukaryota; kingdom Metazoa; phylum Arthropoda; class Insecta; order Lepidoptera; family Geometridae; genus Hypomecis; species Hypomecis atomaria. The sequence goes on from OZ023299.1 coordinate 8,931,626, forward strand.
TTTTCCATGAAGTCGTCGCTTATTTTAACATCTTGCGGATTAATTCGGAACTAAACTTGTTTTTTGGGTACCATACCAATACATATTTTTAGAAATCCATATATTCCACATAATATGCTATATACATATGAATTACGCAAAAAACAGGTCGTAGAGTTGAATTATTAAATAAATAAAATGTTAATAACAAGTCAATAATGAAAAAGTACCGCGCCCGCCGTCTGGAAGGCTTAGTTCCTGAATTTTCATGTGTGGGGCGCTACTTTGCTATCAATAAATGCATGTACGATACTCAGACCAAATAAGTACGGTAAGATATAAATTAGGGGAGCTAAAATGTTACTACAACTCGGTGCAATATCAATTTTAATTTTCTTCCGATTCAAGGTGTATTTCCACATGATGGAGATATTGATTGATTTTCATATTGACACACATGGCTTAAAATAAATTTGCTTAAATTATTTTTAGTTTCTAGTGTCGTAAAGAACTAACCTGAAAATTGTATATTTTAGCCCCAAAGAAAAATGTCAGAAGTAGTGCTATTAAGACAGATTAAATTGTACGTTACCAGACAACAGAGCCAAAGCTTAGAATAGAACATAAACAAAACTAAAAATAATTTTATTATGCATGCAAAATGGTAGTTTCTGCCGCAGAGTGGCAAAATGCCGTAGGTCCAGTTCTATGGCAAATTTTTGAAGGTCGATAGAGCCACGAGACCAAAAATAGAACTAACCACTCGACTGGCCTGTTATGGTTACTAATGACAATATTTTTAAAACTTGTCTTGACTTAACTGGTAGTTTGTGTAAATTGAGAAGGTACTTATTAATATTGTGACTGAACTACTGTTATTTTTTAATTAATAAAGACACGATGTTTTATGTTACAAAAAATGGTGAGATAGCGGTTGTAGTGGCTTTTAACATTTTTGTAGAGATTGTTTTTAGTAGAGGACTAGCTTCCCCGGTGAACTTCATCTCACCATCTGTCAACTGTCAATGACAACTTTTACATGCAGGAGCCTTTTGTGTGGGAAAATGAAATTAATGTTTTAATTATTTTTCTCGGACCTTTTATAAATATTCTCATCGTTTAAACCTTCCCTTAACTTCCACGGATATTTCAAGACCAAAATTAACCTAATCGGTTCAGCCGTTCTCATGTTTTAGCGAGACTAACAACCACAATTCATTTTTATATACAAAAATACCTATATACCTATAATATATATAGATTATGAAGTTCGCTACAAGCTGCGCAGAACTCAATTCCCTACTCTCGCTGACCTAAGCTACTGTGCAGCGACTTGCCTCGTCTTCTGAACTTTAGTTTTATTTTAGTGTTTACACATATAGAACAATAAAACTTAAATAAATAAATAACAATAATGAGAAAGATGCAGACTAGCTTCCGATAAAAAAAAAATTAAAACTACAACCTATACTATAACTTATAATAAACAAATAGTGTTCTTTCTTAAAAATAAATTTTATTCTTTTAACAGCCGAGGATGATTTTTTAAATTATTTTCGTAAAAAAAATAATCTATATTTCCAGCCAGCAGTCATCTTAATCATCCGCAGCCTTCTCTATGCCACTGCTGGGTATAGGCCTCTCTCTTACGGTGCCATTTGTCTCGGTCCTGTGCTAATCGTGTCCAAGTTCGATCTTGCAGCCGGACGACCAACATATGGCCAACAGTATGGAACTTACTCCACGCTTCTCACTGAAATATAACACACAGTCATTAAAAATTAATTGCTCAAGCGCCATTGTCTGGGCGACGGTGGTCAATTTCTATGTCAATGAATTCATCAACCAAAATAAGTTTTATGATTTTTACAGTCATGTGCTAATCATAAATTATTTTATGAAAACAGTTCAATTAGGTATCTAAAGAATTTGTTCAACATTTTGTTTGTAAAACTTGAAATTACACTAACTACTAAATTAAAATTCTTTAGACACGTTTCGATGTTAGTTGGAGCCAATTAAATCGGGGCCAATTTCCAGCTTTGCCACAGACGTCGCGAAAATGTGGCGATGTGCAGTTAGATGCTTAGAGCCGACGGTTTTCAACCAATATTTTTAAAATAATAATGTTGGACTAACTACGTAACACACTATCTGATTTGGTCGCAGTTGGTCGGTTGGCTCCAACGAAATCAGAATATCTGTGAAGGCTTTATGGAACCCGATACTTAAACTGCAGGATAGAGTTTTTTAGACACTTGTGACAACACATTTTAAAATATACAGGAAAAATATCAAGGCAACAATAAAGTATCAAAAACAACAAAAATTAAAAACAAAAGCAATTATTAGTTTACACGTCTTTTAATAGTAATATTTAACTTACTAAAAGTTTCCTAAACCATACTCTACATTTCTACAATCTTCTACTGTAATGGAAATTGATTTCTTACAAAAATACAGAACTAGTTTGTTATTGTAAGTTAAAAATACAAATATCTATGAAACAATGTGTGGGCATTTTACTGTGACATTATAATAACCGATTCAAATAAAACTCGATAACCGTTTCAAATATAAGACAAATGATTTGTTTTCTCTAGTTTTTTATTTTAGTTGCTTAATTCAACGTGTACCAAAAAATATCGCTGATAAATATTCTCAAATTTCTCGCACTCCAACCCATGAATTTATAATAAATCACGGCAAAATATGAGCTTATTGAAAGCAAACTGCAGATTGAGTCTCGTGGACATTTTGTTTAGTCATTACAGTGATCCGACGATGGCAGACCGAGCCCGAGACCAACCTAACTCTAGTCCTGCCGCGGCGCGCAAGCCGGTAAAACGTTGCTGGAATTCGAACGGCGAATTACTCGCGAATTTTAAACATCGAACGCAAAACGTTGAATATCAAATGTGAATTTTAAATGTCAGACGTTTACCGAAACTGTTTTATTTTTTGGCAATATTAAGATGAACCGGCCAGTGCTTTTTGTTTTTTTTTCCTCAAGTGTGATGGTGACAAATATTACTATCTGATTGAAGATTACAATTTACAAACGATTATTTTTATCGTATTTTGAGTTTTAGATTTGTATCTGTTTTCTCACGCTTTATAGATTTTATTTATTATTTATTAAGATTTTATGTCCGATATGTTATGTACCTTTTTTGCTAGCTATGACTCAAACTAATAAGCTTTTTAGTTTTATTTGATACTGAACTTTCACACATCCTGTCTAATCTATATTATTTCTTATAATATGGAATTGAATACTGACAGTCATGCTTAACTTTGCAACTTTTAAGTTCTATATTTAGACATTCGTCTTCATCTTTGAAATAAAACCATGGTCTCAATTAATATTGATTCAACACATTAAGTGCCGCGCCTCTTTCCATACTTCCATTTGTCGTGATGTCTTCAATCGGACCATTTAATTTATCGTCCTATTGTACACTCTTCGCAAGTACTTCCACACTAGCAAATTCAAATGAAGGAGTAACCAACAAAATATATTCTAATCCAGCTACAGGTTATTCAAATGAAGGTTAGCGTTTAGGCTAAAAATTTGTGTCACGTCGTTCCACAATCACAATTGACAATGAAACGATCAGATAAAATAAACATACTTAAATATTTGAAAATGCAAAGCTTGGCCTGAAACCCCGAATGCAAGTTTCGTGAAAGCTGTAATAACCTTGATAAAAGAGATACTGTTGCAGATAAATAACGATTCTGTTGATTTAAAATCTGCGCCGAAATATAAGAAGGATTTCATTGAAATGCAGATGGCGGGATTTCATAAACAAGCTTTGTATTAAGTTCAGCGATCGGTCCCTTTGGCTCTAGATCTACTTGTAAACTGGTATTACCAAATAAATAAATTATGATTACTTATAAAAGGAAATTCAAGTAAAAATGTCGCAAGAAAAAATGTTTTCGCACATGCAAGGTTTTCAAAAATTGAATATGCATGCTCAAGTCATGCTAATTCAATTTTTGAATCAGTTATTTGCAATAATGCAAGTTTTACTAGTTTGAAGCTTTCGACTAAAAAAGCTATAAAGCTTCTCAAGTTAGAAGATATTGAATTTCTATAATATATCTTATTATTTATACACTAGTACATTTATATTTAGAGCTTTATTGATAGAGCGTTAATAAAATCGGGATAAAAATATAATTATAATTCCAATTGCATTATTGTATTAGCGATTACATAATAATCGAACTCTTTTACATGATGCCGCTTTTCAAGTAAGGTACATTCTTAATTTCACAGTCTCATCAATTTATCAATTTATTCATTCATTATATCAATCACCGAAATTCAGCAACGTTCCGCACGGTCAGTATTTGGATGGGTGACCGCGGGTGGCATTTTCCAACTGAGCGCTACCGTGGTTTGGATAACACGTTAAATTGTAGGCCCCGGTTGTTTTAACCGTTTAGCCATGTCAGAGGCCTTCAGGCGGCCTAAAAACTCTGACACCAGGGCTAGCCACTCAGCCTATACGAACTTACTTACTTACTTAGTCTCATCAATGCAGGGTTTTATAGAGATCTTCTAGATAAGCGAGCAACATTCCAGTCTGCATCTCTTCTTAAGATAAGGCAGGATATAGTCTAACGTAAACCTAAATTCAAAAAGAAAACCATACCTATATTACAGTTTTCTATCGTATCTATTCCTATTCAGTCATTTTAAAGCCTAAGTATCAGGGCAGCACTGTCAAATTCTTTATCTTCAAAAATGTTCCAATGTGCATAATTATGCACATTATAGTTGATATAGCTCCCTTAATAAACCCATGACATTAAAGTATCTAATTATTCCTTTTATGAGGTATTATTGGCAAGGGCTGATACTACTTATAAGATTTACGTGATTCTGTATCCAGTACATAGTTACGCATCAATGGCTTCCTGCCTAGTGTATCGAGAGCAACCTTCGATACTGTTACGCCTTCCGGAAACTGTTTTTTATTCGTCTTTGTTGTCATTTTCTATACAATAAAGTATCTTGGATAAACGGCTACGATTAAAATAGTTTGTAGACATGCGCGCTGCTTCATTGTTGTTTTAAAAAAAATCTATAGATAGATCAATTTGTGCGTGCACAATACTATGTGCGTATGAGTATTTTTTTACTAATACATCTTGTACACAACTGTGGTCAATCCTATGAATTCTAGTGGCAATTGTTATCTTTATTTGTTTCTGGTTGATGGCTAGTATCAATAATTTCGTCAAGGGGTACGGTAGACTCGTTCGAAATCTTACCTGAATTATAAAACAATAAAATAATGATTTCGAGTCGACAACATATATCCGAAAATTCGGATTATCGAGTATTTTAATAAATTATTACAGTTCTGATAAACAAATCGCAGTCTCCATATTGACACCGGATGACATATCTTGAGCAGTCAATAAACATGTCGTGTGACATGTGATTAAATATTATGTTATATATCCAAGCTTAAAATAATATTATAATTTGTATGTTCAAAATGCCTATAGTTTCTGTTCTTATACCAGTCTACAAACGAAGCACAGATTAAATATTATCGTGGAAAAACTTCTCGAGAATTTCCCAACATCTAAAATTACTTCAAAACTACTATTTTTCACGGCGATTTTGACAGCTGTCATCTTCAGAACACCGTGACCTGAAGGTTACCAAAATAGCGCGCCAATCCTACAAATAAAATGACCAAGCTGTTCCCTGACATCGACCTGTAAAATCTTGATATTTTTTTAACAAATGTATATTTTTCTCGACCTGCTAAGTGTGTCAAGGTTTAATAATTGCTATGCTATATCCCGGAGGCTAATTAGAGAGCTAAACGTTACGGTTTAAACCCTCAAAATCTGAGCAGTAAAATTTTTATGACTCCTTTATGAGAACGTGATAGTTGACCTTCTGGTGACTTCGGAAACGACTTTTAGATTTGCATTTGCAAATATTTGTGATCTCGACGAATATAGGAAACTTCACAGGGCTTGTTTACTTTGGAAATTATCGTAGAATTTGATTTATGGCAAAGATGAAAGGGATTTAGAAACGTACTGCGTGCGGATATGTATATCCTTTACGTATCCACGTGACGTTCTGTTTCAGAGACAGGTGTATGGAATAATCCAGTTTCTGGTCGTAAAATAACTCTTAAAGAATTTAACTGCCTAGGATTAGGTCTGGTTTATATTTTTCGATACAAATTTTAATTCGCGTATTTTTTTTCTCTTCGACTCCTTGAAAATTGTAGTCGTGAAAAATGGTCATTATATTATGATTATGAGAGATGATAAATTTTAGTTAATATGATATTTATTTTGATTCTTAGATTGATCCAAATGCTAGTACTCAGCAGGTAACATTTATGAAAACATTAATTTTTTGGTAATGACCGCCTAATTTATTGACGATACAATAATTTACATTGGATCTGGATATAACTATATGTATTTATAACATCTCCACTTTCCATTATTGACGATTGCTGTCTTAACGCAAACCGTTTATTGCAGGCAGATTGTAACAGACAGAAATTTCAATTTTATTTTCATTAATTTCGTCAAGTGCTACGTCAACTGTCTCTAAATGGTCCCTAAAAATAGATATATCAAACAAAACTGTCCCTACATTGCACATTTTGCCAAAATTTTGGCGGTCGCGTAACCTTTTACGAACAAATTAGCTTTATATCAGCGTATCTATAAATAGCGCTGTCATTACGCCATCATCTACATCGTCGTCCACGCTAATGGTTTCGGTAGTTTCGCCATGTTTCGCCTCTGATGATAACGTCAAACCTATATTATACCAGTAAATAACGTTTGTCTGTATTCTGTCAACCTGGCTGAAACTGACTTAAGGGGATTTTGTACGCTTCATCTTGCTCGCGCAATTCCTGACATAAAAATCACAGCATGTGAATTCCAAAAAACTATGATTATGTTGTCATCATCCTCTGCCTAACCATAATCCAGTTATTAGGAGTCACTATGTACATTGTATCAAATATTGTATCATTCATTCAAGTCTACCCGTCATCATTATCTGAATTTACTCCAAGTTTTCTTAAACATATCATCTATCATACAGTTATTCTGTACTTTTTCTCCAATCTGTACTCCAAAAACGGTGTAAAGCCGATGTTTATTATTATTATACGTTTTGTAGGATTTTATAAGGCTCTTGATGATTTGATAAAGAAAAACTTATTATAAAAACTAAAATTATAGGTTATTTTTGATCTCACCTGTTAAATAAAAGATATCGCAACCAACTTTTTTTAAATATATTATACATGTTACGGATTTTTAGAAATTCAATGCCTATGTAATCTAACTTGCTAACGTGTAAATGAGACAGCTGTGGTTGATATGCCGTTAAGTAAATCAGTAAATAGCGTTTGTCTATATTCTGTCAACCTGGCTAAAACTGACTTAACGCGTGACGTCAACTTGATTGAGATTATCCAACTTTCAGATAAAATTAAAGCCGAGCAAAAAAGAATTTACGGTTGAGTTCAACGTTCTTAGAGGAAAAAACCATGAACATGGGAACGGGTAGATTAACTGACCTAGCAATTATTATTAATAAACGCTTTTATTGTTTGTTTTGGGAACAAATCTAATGTAGTCTGTAGTAACATCTTTGTGCAGCTTGATAGCCTAACATGTATCATCTTTTATCATCTAGTATCTTTATTTTTTCTTCTTCTTGGTTTCAACCATAAGAGGGTTACTACTTAAGCAGGCCTTCCATATAGATGTTTGATAAGTTACATACTCGTATTACGTTCGACTGATTCAGTATTAGGTATACTTATTATTTCATGACAACTTTTATCATTTAGCATTTTTCTTCTTTTTAACCATAAGACTTCTACTCTTTGGACGTAGGTTTCCCTTATATATCTTTAATAAGATTGGATTTTTATTTGACTGCCAAATTACGTTACATATTATCACGTTACGCTGCTTCGGTAATCAATTGTTATTAATTTATATCAATAATACTATCTGAAAATTTAACTTCCAGGCCAAGCTGTACAAAAGCAATGCTTGGTATCTAATATATTAACTATAAAGGTTGAAGCAATCAAATTTATTATTTGCCTTTGGCACTCTTATGCGATTTAAAGAACAGTAATTTATATTTATGACGAACCAATTCTATTAGGAACGTAGTCTTATCTACCTGGATTTACCGTGTAACATTTTTCAATGTTGCGAAATGGTAAATGATAATTTTAACATCAATCAAATCAAAAACATTTGAAATAATTAAAGCTACAAATAATTATGGAGTAACATATGCTCGTTTGTCTTTACTCTTTAGACAAGTAATTAAATAATAAATAATCACAAACTGTTTCATTAAATCTTAACGCGCGTGTCCATTACCACACGCATGGTAATTATATACAAACTAATATATAAACTGGAAACCAAATGTAAAGTGTCAATTTGTCACTGGATTATAAAGATACTGTCACCAAGGTGTAGTTTATGGTAATAAGGTTAACTTCTGTGTACCTAGGAAAAATTAATGAGGTGTACGTAATTGGTTTGTATTTTATTCGTTTTATTGTTCATTTGGATCATGTACCTACTTTGAATTGCTTGATACTATTATTATTATTAACTACTCAGATTACCTATGTAGATTTCTTGTGCGCCATATTCTGCAGTTTTTTTTTTGAGATAACACGAAATATTTTAATACAAATATATGATTACAAGAAAAAATACATCATTTGTTTTCCAGAAAATAAACATGCCCAAGCACAAACTTTCTCTTGTAAATATTTTTGAATAACCGAACTAATAGTGAAGATTTCGGATGAATCAGATATGAAACCTTTAGTGTCATTTCTAGAAGCATGGCATAAGGTATATTCAGATTAATATAATTTCGGTTTTAATTAATAATGAAAGATTACATCACACTTTTCAGCTGCACTTTGTATTCAATGAGCTGCATATTTTATTAATTAATGAAGACAACCCACGTAACCATCTACTCACGTACGATATCACAATTAGAACCAATTACAACAAAGTGTTATTGAAACAGAAATTAATTCTTGAGATCCGGTTTAATGTGGCGGAACGTGCACTGGGCTTCCATCCAAATTCAATGGAAACAGGTCTAGGTCAGAATTTAAATGGCACTCCACTGTAATGGTATGACAGACGCCACGGGCTCGGATATCTAGATAGTATTGATGAGCCGTAAAGTGATCGGTGATAGTGGTATCTTATCTATTAATAAAGATACGTCGACACATTTAGCTTAACTGCCAGCTTGAATAAAATTAGCCTGTGTTATGTCAGTGCTACTTTGGAACTTCAAAGCAAACTTCTTTCGATTGCCAGAACGAATAGCAACGGAGCAAAAACATCTGTCTCTAGCGTAAACGTTAATTCAAATTCAAACGCGTCTGTTGTTATTTTGCCTAAAAAATTATTAAGACGTGGAAGGTGAAAACGAAAATAACTTTTTTTCTTAATTTACATTTTGAAAATGAAATAAACCTCATTGCATTCATCGAACCGGTTGAACTGACATTGAAGCTACCAAACCTACCTTCCAATGCATGGCTCACATGCCCGTGAACCAAATTTCCTGTACATACCGCATTAATCTTAACCTGACCTTACAAAGCTTAGAAAGGTATCAACTTAGCTCAACCTTTACCAAATAATTTCACCTACACAACTGGTTAAACTTGCTCTGAAATTGTCCATTGAATATTGTCACATGCTAATGAGCGGCTAAACACAATAATTGAATAATAAATGTCAGTTGGTAACAAATAACGTGATGCAGACGATGTGAAAACATATATTAACTAATCGTATTAGGTCGAATTAAAATATTACATGGAAAGAATAGGTGTAGCCATCGTCAACAAATTTTAATGTGCAGAAATGATATGATGATAAAATCAAAATGCTATTAGTCTTCTTATATTAATGTAGGTACTACTGAGGCCGCTTTTATATCGGGGAACTTCAAATCATAAATGAAGTAAGAGTAGGTGCAGCTAAATAATATACAGGAAGGTTACGCTTGTAATCTTGAATTTGGTATAGTAAATAGGAAATCTTGACAAAAAGTAGGTACCTATCCGGAAATGAGTTTTATTAGTTCGTCGTAGAATTCGTCAATGATCTCTTAACCTTTATGAATACCATTTTATGAGTGTCGAAATTACCAAGCGACGTCCTCGCCCGGGGCAATGCAGCAAACCACGAAGTCCATTTAAATTAAAGCTCCAGCTTTGTTTATTAATCGGGCACATTAATCATGTTTTAATGAAAACCAATTAAAGCTAAACCAGACTGGCCGTCGGCGCATGCTCGTACGTACTTTAAAGCATGTTTCAATTCAACGCATACGCAAAGTCATTCGGCACTTGACTCACTCACTACCACTCCACTATTCACATTGAATCAGTCACCGCAATATTTTTATATGGATCCAATAAGTAATCAATGACGTAATTCAATTTTAATATTATTGATCACTGGCTGGTTAAAATTCATCTGTCCACGCTTCTAGATTTTCTGCTTTACAGATTTTTTGTGCATCTATGAATTAGAAGTTGAAGATTTAAGCGTTTGACACTTTGAATTTTATCTATCGGCGCAGATAGGTCTATAGATAACGATAAATGCCAGTTTATATTTACACAACAGTTTCGTTAAACGTCTTTTACTGACCAGAATTTCAGGTATAATGTGATTTGTGTTTAGTATATTAAAAGTGACATTGAACTCTATAAAAATGTCGCAAACGCAAACAAAACAGTGCCAAATGGACCACACGTACAAGTTGGAGAAGAAGTATCTAGAAATGAAGCGTCTAGTGCTAGAGAAGACAGAAGAGTTAAAAAGAAGAGACAAGATTATAGCATTATTAGAAAATGAAATGGATGACAAAGATGCTCAGATAAGATACCTGAAGAATGAAATAGACAAATATAGGCAAGTGGTGAAACCACTGACAAGACAAATTATTGATAGCCATAAGAATGGATTGGATGAAGAAGAATGTTTTGTAATGAGGTGTCCCGGTATGGAAAATACAAGGGTTTATCCACTTGGAGAGCGAAGACTCAAGAGAACTGCTATATCAGCTGAACCACTATCAGCTCTTACAAAGGATCATGAAATGAAGCTTGTGAAAATACCGAAGACTCATAAGTGAGTACATAAATCTTGTTTATAAAGACGTAAAATTGCAAAGCTCGTGTGAATGAAACATCAAAAACTTGCTATTTTTGAACTTTTGTTTAGTTTTAAAAACGTTGTCATTCAGAAAGATGTTTCATGTTGCATGCAAACGTGTAGTTTCTTAAATTAGTTTTGACGTGTTACTTGTTATTCATCAGTTTTTCATGAATACAATGTTTTGTTTGGCCAAAAATATTTCAAGCAGATGAGCTGACTTCATGATTTATTCAAACAATGCAAATAAAAATCAGCAACTAGATTATGAAATCTATTAGATATTTGCATTAGAACTCAATGTTTATCAATGTGTCATATCGTTATTTATGTTACGAATAGTAATAGATAATGTTTTCGTCTCGGTCAATATCCTTGTTCTTTTCTGCTAAATAATTTTTAATTTATAGCTTTTTTCAAAATTCGTGTTTGATATCTCGCAAAAGCGCCAGAGCTTTTTAGGCAGGAACATAATTATACCTTAGTCATCGCCATTATATCAGCCATAGATCTGCTATTGCTGGATATAGTCCTGCCATATTAATTCCCAATAAGACCGGTGAGAAACGGCTTGCGTCGTTCGTTCCTAATCTCTATCCACTTTTTTTTTTACTTGGGGGAAATCTTTCGAAATATGCCCGTCTGGTTCTGCAGTCAGATTATGTGGGATTGTACTCACTAAAACCCCGTCGGTGGCCAGTCGACCTCCTCGAGCCCGTTTGAGTGAATGGCAAGAGCTCCATTTCAAACCATTCACGAGCCCAGAGGATCTCTGTGTTGTTTGAGTCATAGTGTTCACCGACTTATCGGCCATAAATTATATTATTAGCACATATATTTTCCAAGCATTGACTGGCACTATTTGTCTTACAACTTTATAATCGTCGAACGTCAATCGTTCCTTTGAATCTTGATTCACGACACATGCAGCTCATTTGTAACGTCATCGATCAATCAACGGCGATTGAATTTCTTCTCAGATGCGTGACCGAGGTCGCCGTGTTAGCAACTGTGGATGACCAACTTATTTTTGTACTTGAATGGGGGAGCTACTATAGCATATTTTGTGCATTTGTAAGCGGTTACCTGTTAATTGTCTAGGTAAGTAGGTCCGTATGTGAAAATTGTAGGATGAATTAATAGTCTACGATTGTTTTGTGATGATGAATTTACTTACATAAATTGCCGCCAAATTGTAAAAGATGCGGAGACAATGATGCTACTTTGCAAAATCCAGGGATTTCCAGAAGGGCACATACATACATATTCATTAAGAACAATTTTTTTCACGATTTCAACGCTGAAGTCGCGAAAAAATAAGTTTTTCCAAACAAAATGTTCGATGACGACAATGATCTTGGACGAAATGTAATAAACGGTTGAGTTTTCTTGCGATTTCTTTGCGGATCCCACTGTAAAAGTTGAAGGTAATGATGCAAACCGTAATATCCTTGAATATTTCTTACGGCTAGCTAGAGATACACCCCATCACTTGTTTTCTCAATCCCTAGTGCCATGGGGAATTAAAATTCCCCGTGGACCCGTTAACGGGTCAACTCAATGGGACCACGGGTAAAGAAGGACTCCATACTTCTACTATTGTTTTGAGACGATTTGAGCTTAAACAAATTGACGTAACATTATGTCAGATGAAGTTTGATTTGCCTTTTAGTTACTCAATTTCACCAATTCTCTCAATGAGTTGGTTGATGTACATATTTTATAGTAACTATAGCCTGTTCTGGGGTTGTAGAGCGCCTTCGATGCACACATTTGGTATAAATACGTTCGAACTTTATGTTACGCGTCCTCGCCATAGGCTATCACGACCGCAGAGGCTTTAATATTAGTTAGTATATCTACTATCACTATTATCGTTTCCGTGTGGCTCTATACTATTTCATTCGGTGGCTTATCCTTGTTTCTGTCAGAGGGATATACGAAAATGTACAAAGCCACACGAAAATTACTGTAGTTTACGTTTACGAATAAAATAACACGAGATGGAACATGTCATTTAAATCTAACAGAGAGGCCACAACTACGCATAACACTAATATTAATTAGGAACATAGGTAATTACTCACAGCGCGCAACATTACTTATTCACAAACGCTCACACAGTAACACTTCCTGATCGAAGGTAACACTCCTTACTGCAATGTGATCGTAAGTTTCGTAAACATGCTACATGTAAGTACCTTGCACGCTGCCGGGTAACGAGTAGGCTTCTCTTTAGACCTCTATGGTCACGAGTAGTCACGACGTATGCTGTGCCTTCTTACGGGTCACACCTGGTTTAGTAGGAATTTTACCACAACATGTCGTGTCATTTACATTGTTCACATTTTCACCACAGATATTACAAGAGGCCTTGTTTACTTTGTAGTTCATAATGTGACTGTTTTTGGTGTAAGTAATCATGCAATTTTGCAGAAGAAGGTTCAAAATCTTCGGCTTGGCTCAATCTGAGTTCCCAAAGTCCACAGAACTTTAATGATAGCTGTTAAAAGATGTAGTATAGGCCGAATCAAACTTTTTGGCGGTTATGACGTCAGCTATAAGCTGCGGATAACCTAATAAATGACCTTTAGTCAGGGTTGGGTTATCAGCTTATAGTATGAGTAATTGAGTATTGATCTGGCACCTCAGAAAAATAAGATTTTGCTCAATATAACGAATTACTAGCTGACCCGGTGAACTTCATCTCACCATTTGTCAACTGTCAATGACAACTTTTACATGCAGGAACATTTTGTATGGGAAAATTAAATTCACGTTTTTACTTCTCCCTACTTTTTATATTTTCTCACCGTTTAAACCTTCCCTTAACTTCCACAGATATTTCATAAGACCAAAATTAGCCAATTAAGTTCAGCCGTTCTTGAGTTTTAGCGAGACTAGCAACCACGGCTCATTTAATATATTTAGATTACTAATGTATAGTGTCTTTAAACGTTTGTTTGATACAAACTTATATTAGGTGTGTCAAAAGCAAAACAAAATTATAAGCAGCGTTAAAAGATTCCTTTCAAGTGAACATAGGTTCGCGAGAAAAGGAGTCATGAACGAAAAGACCACATAAACAGCCAAAAATAACTAATAAAACAAACATCTTGACTATTGATACGAAATGATGAGGGTCTGTTAAGATATTGCTCAATGTTGTTAGTCAAAAAAATGGCCAAGTGCGAGTTGGACTCGCGCACGAAGGGTTCCGTACCAAGTTGGAACCCCCTTAGCCCCATTCCTCTTGCCATTATTAATAGCAAGCAAATAAACTCCTAGAAAATCGCGTTTGTGATTTGGGATAAAATATTAAATTTTTAATTATTCCCTTAAATATTTATTTTATCCTGTTTTTAGGGTTCCGTACCCAAAGGGAAAAACGGGACCCTATTACTAAGACTTCGATGTCCATCTGTCCGTCTGTCTGTCTGTCTGTCACGGGGCTGTATCTCATGAACCATGATAGCTAGGCAGCTGAAATTTTCACAGATGATGTATTTCGGTTACCGCTATAACAACAAATACTAAAAACAAAGTAAAATAAATATTTAAGGGGGGCTCCCATACAACAAACCTGAATTTTTAGACGTTTTTCGCTCTATATTAATAATGGTACCAGGTAGATGCTTGAAATTTTCACAGAATTTCTAGTTTTATATTCCCTTGAATGATAAATAATAAAATTAAAATAAAAATGTAAGGTGTCACGGGTATACGCGAGTCCGACTCGTACTTGGCCGATTTTTTAAGTATTTGTTGTTATAGCGGCAACAGAAATACATCATCTGTGAAAATTTTCGGTACATTTTTGAGAAAGTATAGGTTCCGGGAGAAACTTTTTTCACCCCGTAAATTGTAACGAAATGTTATGCTTTGGTGTCAACAGCTTGAGTAAGAAATATAGCACCCTAGTAGGTAAGTGCGTCTTATTTTTCAGAAAAAAAATGAAGTTTATATTTATATACCAAGTACATAAATATAAACTTCATAAGTTATATTTACAGCCAAGTTTTTACTTAAGAGGTCTATCACGGTTCATGAGATACAGCTTGGTGACAGACAGACAGACGGACATCGCAGTCTTAGTAATAGGGTCCCGTTTATACCCTTTGGAAACGGAACCCTAAAAAACTGATACACTCATAGGTTTGTTCTGCGTAAATGGTTACCTACCAACAACACCAAGTTTAATATAATGATGTCATTGCTATTGTCCGGATGTAGGTACAGGAAACTAATTTCTGGATATACAACTAGTAGTTCGGTATTTTTTTCCTTGTAGTACTACGAGGTATTCTTTCTTGGTAGGTAGTTAAGAGGACAAACACGCATTTTTTTTTTTTTTTATATTTTCTCAAAGTTAAATAAAGCATTATACGAGTATATCATTGGTTCTATAGAGATGTTGCTATGTATAATTGTACGGTATTTTTAACCGTCATCCAAAAGGAGGAGGTTCTATGTTCGTCTGTATGTAATTTTTTTATCGATAATTTCCCCAATTGAGAACCGAATCGATAAATTAATTTTTTAGTTCGAAAGGGTTTTTTAGTTCGAAAGCAATCTGAGCGAAATATCTGAATATATATTAAAAATTAATAAATTAATTTATTAATTAAAAAAGGAAAAGGATTTAACAATTTTAACAATTTAAATGGAACCATCTCGGAAGTATGCCCATACTTCCGAGATGGTTCCATTTCAATTTTATAGAAATCGGCTGAGCCGTTTTTGAAAAATAAACAATAATGTTAACAATTTCAGCAAAATATTCGAATTTTGTACACGATGGAAGGCGGTTTTGAAAAAATAATTATTTATAATACTTAGGTGAAACCTAGGGTCCCAACTAGGAAGCTTCAGAAGTCTTTGACTGTTCGGAAGTTTTTTGGCATCTGTATGTATTTGTACATTTTATTGTGTTCGAATAAATGAAATTGTATTTGAATCATACTTATTGTATAGTGCGCGTAGCATTGTATTCAAGTAGTTCTACTAAGAATTATTTTGACTAAGTGTTTACAGTGATCAATATTCGGCACTTTCAGTGTTCGGATGAGTGACTGCGCATTTTTACCTTTGACTATTTAGCCATTTCAGGGGCCTTGGGAGGAAGAGAGTTAAAAACTTTGCCCCAGAGCTTACAATAACTTCCTAAAATTCATGTGAAGAAATTGTAGAAACTTATTATATCATTTGAACTGGTCGATTGGCTGGCAGACTCCATTATGTCAGCGAGCAAAAAACATATAAGCAAGCACTACTACGGCGAATGATGTCACCACAAAAAACAGTCTGCATGGTCCCACAAAAAAACTATACAATGAATAAAATATTTTCTAACACCTTGTTCCTATGGCTTGGAACTATTTTCAGACGTAGGTACACTGTAGAAATTATATCAAATGGTTTCTGATTGACGGAATTCAGAAATAATATCTTCGATACGTTGTGTTTCATTTTTGTTTGAAATATGTGTTATTCATGTAGGTAATACTATTAATCGGAGTTGGTATTGCTTTTATTTAAATTTGGAAATGTTTAGTTATTTGATAATTTGTCCATTAAACACGAAATCAATGAATTTGTCAATGATTAATGTTGGCGCTTATATTTTTATTCGTTTTGTAGTGACATAATTAGTTTTTGACAGAATAAATATTTAATGAAGCTATTTTACAAATTCAGATACCTAACTTTAAAAACTTAGTATCAAATATGCCCATATTTGACCTTTTATCTAGTAGCAATTTAGAAAATTACTACACTATATATTTATGTCATGGAACATAGTATTATCGAACATAAGGTAGAATAAGTACTTATTACCTACTCGTCTATAATTTTTCCTTTTTAGACGTGCAACTATGTAGCAAATGTGGCGTTTTTCTACCCATGACATCTTCATAAATATTCTTGCTATTCACTATTTGCTGCTTGTACTGTATTTCTTTATTACCATAGATGAAAAACTAAACAGAATAACACTTACATACCTACCTATAATTTTCTGAGAACAAGCTTTTCAATCTATAGTTCAATCTATAATGCATATTTAAACCATAAGTCAGGAATAACCAATTTACTATTATGAGGCGTCTTTTACAAAAGACACAGGTTTATTAACGAATTTGCAGTTGGTTCCACAGTAAAAGCTGTTTAAAATAATGGTCATATACATGGCTTAAAGTCCCTGCGATTTTCTAAGGAACACTATGTATATAATAGGGATCGGGCTCTGATCATTTATAACTCCAATTTACTTAATAATTAAGTCTGTATTTCCACAAAATTTTCTAGAATGCATCCATTATTTCTATAGTTCCTAATACGGTACACATTTAAACTAGGTAATATATACTCGTTTACACGACTAACCACTTAACTTTTATTAGACGTCTTGTTTATTGGACTTGAATTTATATACAACTAGGGGCTAGATTATAGCTCTGATTTTCTGAAAAATATAGCCCGTATCCTTAGACCAAAAAAAAAATTAAGACAGAATTTTGTGAACAAACAAGTGAAGCCGGTAAAACTACGCCGCGCCGTGTACAAAGACAATTACAGACACACATACACGTACATCGAAACGCCTTGGTTTGTCAGTCGAACTATGGCGGCGCAACACCGACGCACTCCCCACATGTATAAACTCACTTGTCTGTTCACGACTTTCTGTCTTGATTTTTTTTTATTTGGTCTGAGCCCGTACCTACCAAGTTTCTATAAACATTAACAATAAACGAGCTTCGATAGCTCCTAATATGGTACGCATTTTTAAACTATGTAAATTACACGATTAACCACTTAACTATAATTAGAAGTCTTGTTTATAGGACATGACTTTAAGTTTATTTACAACTGGGGTCTGCGATCAACTTGTTTATGACTCCAATTTTCCATATTACAATTTAGTCCTTATTTTCTATGAATTTCCGAGAATAAACAATTATTTCCAAAGTTACTACATATTTAAACCACCACTGAGCACTTAACTATCATTAGGCGTCCAGTGTATATGACATAAGATCTTTATAATTACACAACTACGGGTTGGAATAAGATTTTAATAGCCCCGATTTTTTGAAAAATATTGATCATGATTTCTATGAATTTCCGAGAATAGTCTTTTATTTTATAGTTCCTATTATGGTACACGTTCAAACTATGTAACTTAAACGAGTACACGACTGTCCACTTAACTATCATTAGATATTCACCGCTGTACTACAAAAGATTTAAACACGCTTTAAACACTGCTTAACCGTGAAATTTGTAAACATTGTCATTTTCTAAACATTGTCTAAGGCGTGCGTAAAACTTTTGTGGTAAAACGGCTAGTTTATACCTACGACATGGCTTATTATACTACAAGGGCCTGGGATCAACTTGTTTATCACTCCCACTTTCTGTAAAAAATTGCTTTTATAAAATTCGTTTTATTCTCATAGATACTGTTACTTCCTAATATGGTACCAATTTTTAAACTATATTTCAAACTATGTAACTCACTCGACTAACCTATGATTGGACGTCTAGTGTAAATTTGTAACATGACTTTAAATACAACATTAAGGGCTGGGATCAACTTATTTAAGACCCCAATTTTCTGGAAAAAAATAGCGTTTAGTTCCTATAATTTTCTGAGAATTAGCTATTATTTCCATAGTTCCAAATATGGTACACGTTTATATTATGTAACTTATATACGACACACGACTAACCACTTAACTATCATTAGGCGTCTAGTTTATAGGACACGACTCTAAGTTTATATACAACTAGGGGCTGGGATCAACTTGTTTATGACTCCAATTTTCTATAATAATTTAGAGGTTACTATCATTAAGTCGTTGTAAGTTGACAATGGAGCCTGAAGCAGCCTTCGATAGTAATGTTAACTGTTTCCTTATGGGCATAATTGGCACGGTGGTGCAGTGCGCCATTTTAGGTACCTAAGTAACTAGGATCTGAAATTAATTTAAAATTATATGTAAATAAAATAAATAGGTATCAGATGGAAGTATCAACCATTTATATCCTTGCATAGTCCTTATACATAGTATAAAATAAAGTCGCTATTTTCGTTTGTTTGTTTGTTTGTTTGTCTGTATGCTTAAATCTTTAAAACTACGCAACGGATTTTGATGCGGTTTTTTAAATGGATAGAGTGATTCAAGAGGAAGGTTTATATGTATAAAAATTCCCGAAATTCCCACGGGAACGGGCACAACGCGGGTAAAACCGCGGGGCGCTGCTAGTATAAAATAAAGTCGCTATTTTCGTTTGTTTGTTTGTTTGTCTGTATGCTTAAATCTTTAAAACTACGCAACGGATTTTGATGCGGTTTTTTTAATGGATAGAGTGATTCAAGAGGAAGGTTTATATGTATAAAAATTCCCGAAATTCCCACGGGAACGGGCACAACGCGGGTAAAACCGCGGGGCGCTGCTAGTTCTGCTATATTAGATTCTTAAGGTGAACACCTAACATGTTATGATCATGAAGAAACATCGAAATAAAAGATGGCGTATTCAAGTAGGTTACGGTGGGAAATTCAGATCGGCGTTTCGGATGGATTGAATAAGATATTGGATGATTTTTAAAGTAAATAAAGAACGATAGTTTGATAGCATATCAAATACAATACCATGTAATTTGTAGAATATAATTTCTATCACCTTTTGGAATTAAGATTATAGTCCAAAACGATAACAAAACGAAAATAGATAATACGTTTATTTTTAGATAGGTACTAACTATAATTATCAAGATAGATTTTATTACTATGGATTTATGATAACTGACAGATAAAACAACGATATTTCTAAATGTAATCTAATAGTTTATGAGGTCGGGTGTTGAAAGAAAAGATCGTGGTCTGTTTCTTCCTCTCCTTTTAATAGTCTACTAATGAATATGGACATACCCTCGAAAGGCTATTGGGCCATATCCACCACCTCAGAACGGAAACTAGGTACTTACTTTATTTTTCTATTCTGTACCCACTACGCTGGCCTAGTGCGGCCTAAGTAGCTAGGATGACACGTCAAATTGTAACTCTCAGTTTTAACCGTTTAGCTATATCAGAGCCATTCAGGTGACTTCAAATCTCTGGTACCAGAAGTAGCCCCCTACCTATAAATTCGAATTCTGCAATATCCAAAGAGCTATTACAACCAGAGGGATAATGTGGTCGATTGAGAAAATCTGAAGGAGATGCATTGATTTAATATGGCATTAGTTAGAAAGAGACATGAAAAATATCTCATTGTGTCAAAAGATTTTTCATACATTTTTGTGGTTGAAAACTGCTTCAAGCGACAACAGCGCTATCTCTCTGGTTGTAGGCACAATACTACAACCAGAAAGAAAGCGCTGTTGTCGCTGTTGCTGTCTATGTTACAGAACTCATACCTACCTACAAAGGTATTAGTTCTGTAACAATATCAGTAGGTAAAGGTAGCCTTAGAGCCTTAGACTAATCTACTCAAGTAGGTCAAACGACTAAGTTAGGTATCTATCTATGTGTAAATCAATACCTACCTAACTACTAATTTTATTATTTTCTTAAGAGAAATATTTTCTATTTTCCAGATCACGGGAGCTGATAAAAGGCGCTATCCTCGACAATGACTTCATGAAGAATTTGGAGATGACGCAGATCCGCGAGATTGTGGACTGCATGTATCCTGTCGAATATGCGGCTGGCAGCCTCATCATCAAGGAGGGCGATGTCGGCAGCATTGTCTATGTTATGGAAGGTTAGTTACATTTATTGTTAAATTTGTCATAAGGTGGTAGGTAACGGTATTACAAAAACTGAACTGCAAAAGCTACAAATGCATGAACCGCGCGTAGCTTCTTAAAAGAAGAAAAAAAATGGAATCAAATGTTATTTGTCGCGACATCTTTAATGGAGGACATTAAAGTCTATTTACGATTACATCTATTTATTATTATTTTTGACATCTATCGTCAGGTAGGCAAACTATTAAGACATGTAGCTACAGTAAGACTAATTGTAGTTTAGCTGAAGTCCACTTGATGGCAGCACCAAACATAATCTACTACTCGTCACTAGATGGCGGTAAAAGCAATTGATAAAAGTGACATCTAGCGGTGAGTAGACTTTTCCAATGTTTTTATTAGTTCTTCTATCATACCATTTTTATAGGTGGCGCCACTTGTTGGAAATTGTATAGTATGTCTTGTTTTTAATTTTTTAATTAAACATAGTTCAAAGAAACGTCACTTCGGTACTAAATTAATTTTTAATAAAGCTGTAAAAGTTAAATACAAGTTAATATGTTACCGATAACTACTTTTGAGCTGTTTACTGTTAAATAGGTTTTACATCGCATTTGTATAATTATTGTGCAGGAAAAGTTGATAAAGTCACGGCAGGCCGCTTTTCCGCTTTCTCTAGTAAACCTAGCCGTAAGGCCTTATACTCCACTAAAGCGGAGCGAACCAAGCTTAAATTGATTGAGTGGTGTAGTCCGTGAAGTTCATTAATAGGTACCTACGGGTTATTCGGAATGTGTGTAGCTGCTAAGCCGGAATGGGTTTATTATGAAAAACCATAATTTTGAACAACTTTTACCATGGGACCAACGCTCTTGACCGATAGGGTTCACACATAATTGCATTTTTGAATCGACAAAATGCAACAAACCGTTGATTTTTTTCTCAGATTTCAGGGTTAGTTCCATATTAAAAGTATAAATGTCACATTTGCTTGATAAGAAACAAAACGCAATCTTAAGTCTTGACCTATCCGAGTTTTTGTTTTATTCTTCACTAAGCATTTTAGCATTTCTGCAATGGCTCTACAGTTTCATCGCTCTACATACTTAGCTTGTGACATCTCCAGTTTAGTGGAGTCTAGGCCCAAGAGTTATTTTCTAATCGCTTATGGAAAGTGGCCACATACAGTCTCTCTATACCTTGATGATAATTTTAAGGGAAAAATCTTATTTGCATAACACGCGATAAAAAATTTATAATGGGAAGCTTGTGAGAGAATGAATGCTTGAATAGATTAGATGATGTTGCTTTGTAAAGTGAATAGATAATTTCAAAAATACATAATTATACTGATCATTATAATAAAACTTTTTATATGGGACCAACTCCAAAGTAGCAAAAAAGATATCAGCTGTTCCATACCAAAAATTCGTTGATTGTCTACAAAATGTACGAAAAGGTTAATTATTTTCGAAATCTTGGGGTTAGTCCCAAAGAATTTGTTCATAATTAAAAATGTACGAGTACACCTCTGTATGCCCGCCCCTATACTTTACAAAACAACACTTGTTTAAAGTATATTTCTCAAAAGTTTTTTTAACCAGCAACAGTCAGTACTGGCCAGTAGACACAGCAAACATAGGATAGGAAGTCCACTGTTGGACATAGACCTCCCCTATAAATCTCCGATAAGACCAGTAGGAAGCGGCTTGCATCCACCGTGATCCTATGGCCTCTACGAATATATATACATATTCGTCTATGCTATGAACTAGTTTTAAGCAACTCAGTATTATGATAAGCATGTATAAAATATGGCATTCTTGTATCGGTGTGACCAATAAAGAGTCTATCTATCAATAGTCCTATCTACTTCAAAACTTTGTTTTAAATGAATCCTTAGAGTAGGTATTTCTAAACTGTGTTTTATCTAAATAAATCCTTAAAATATTTCCACACTTTTGTGATATGAGCAAAACGAATTCAATGGTTTTGTTCTCGTCGATTTCATAAAAAAAAATTGAAGACGAACTCTCACAAATGCCTTATTCAATCACTGTCTATCAAAACTCTTCGTAATCTAGGAAATACCAAAATAGATCATCTCAGACTAACTCGGTCATAGTCCGACCCACTGTTTCATTTCCCTCTCGCGCAAACAGTAAACAGGTTCTAACGAACATAACATAAACAAAATGATGTGAACATAATATTGCAGTACATTACATTGCATAACTCGTTTATACATTCGACACGAGTTGCGACAATCCGCCTGTCTGATTACCGCTGGTTTTGAAGGAAAATACAACATTGTATCTTTTGCCCCATAACTCCCATAAGTATTTTATTTGCTGCTTGTACAATATATGGATTATATTATGAAATAAGTATATTTAGATAACTTAATATAATGTTATTGTGTAACAGGTTGATCATAAGCATAATGGCACTATTTTCAACTCTTTTCCAAATTTATTTATTTCCTAAAACTGAATGTTACAGGTGGTATTATTCCTAAAACTGAATGTTAAGTATCGATGGTATTCTCAAACTTTTTTTTAAAGGGCAAGCATTAAAAAAAAGTTTGAGAATACACTCTGCCTTTAAAAACTACATAACCAATAATCATAACTCTTTTTTGACACAATCGGACAAAAAACAACCGACTACCATTATTGAAAGATTGAATAGAAAAACTGCCCTCTTTTTGTCTCTTTTTTTTGTGGTTTCGATTCTACAACGATTTGACATTTCTTAAGGCTATGTATTTTTGAGATTGTTACAAGATTTTTTCTTTTCTACCGAATTTTTAATAATCGGAATAAATTCTACCGAATTTCTAATAATCAGCGAGCCGAAACAAAACTGAGGGGACTTACAGAGGACAGAGATGACAGAGGATAGGACTATGGGCTACCAGACCTCCACTGGAGAACCCCCCTGGATTTGGTGCTGTAGGGTAGAAGTCTGTCGAGGACCGTACGTTCAAATACCGATTTCGCGTTTTTTTGTTCGAGACCACTGCGCGTGATCAACCGATGACATAGGCCTCCCCTACAAATTTCTAATAAGACTGATTGGAAGCGGCTTGCATCCAGCGCGATCTTGACATCGTCTGTTCACCTCGTGGGTGGACGTCCTACGGGTCTTTTTTCAAGAATATTTAGGATACAGTTTATTTTATCTTTATCTTTACTTCTATCATAGGCCTTCACCTCAGACGAGGATTAGCGGTTAGGACAGGTGGCTTAAAAAATAAGCCGACCTATAAGAATTACTTACTTTACTTGTTACTAACATACTTTTCTTTATTTTTCTATAACAAAACACGCAGTAAAATATTACACGGCAATAATCATAACTCTTATTTTGACTTATTGTAGGGCAAAAACCATTACTGAATAAAAAAACTGCCCACTTTTTGTCTCAACGCGTGATCAACCAACGACCTTGGGATCGAAGACCTTGGGGGCTTTTTGTGAGATCTCATAACGGTGACGTCACCTCATTGTGATCGCGCCTTTTTAGAGTATCCGGAGTGAAAGTCAGTTAGTCGCCGTCTCCCGCAGCGTTATTTAGTAAAACTAAGTTGTCGTCAACAATACGCTGTAAAATTTGGAAGACAGTTCCCAAGTAAGTAAGTTATAGGGTGGCTAGCCCTGGTGTCAGAGTTTTTAGGCCGCCTGAAGGCCTCTGACTTGGCTAAACGGTTAAAGTAACCGGGACCTACAGTTCCTAATTTAAGACAAAATAAATCATTATTTCGTGTCAGTGGCTGAAGTATCCGCTTTTAATCATTTAGATGCACACTGGATCATATTTCTGTTAATATTTGTACAATCTTTTTAATGTCTCCTAAGAGTCAATTGATTTCCAAACACTAAATTTTTAAGTATCATTTTTTTAGTAACAATATAATTACCACTACAACTACATTTCTATTACTGCGCTAAATAGCCTTGACCGACCTTTGGAGGATATAAAAAATTTAAAAAGATAATGTTCTTAACAAACTCATCAAATTAATATCGTATTTTTCACTGCGTTTTTAGCGTTGCTAATGACGGCGACTTAATGATGATGTCCCGATATAAAATGATGAGCATTACAGCGAAACGATGCGTGTAATAGTTGAAACTTTTCATAAGGTTTTATTGTTGAAATATTATTGTTACAATATGAATAACGTCGTGTTTTATGAACAATCTGAATGATTTTAGAAATTTTCTGTCTGCTTTTATTCGTCATTTTATAGTTATTAAGGGGAAACGCATTATTATAGATTAAGTATTTTATGACTGCACTTGGATTCTTGATGTAATGAGAAAAACTTTCTTGAACATTAAGTCTGTACTTATTTTAATGCCTAAGTTATCCCAAAGAAATTTTATTTTTGTTATAAACATTTCAAAAGTTTGCCGCGATCTAGATGGTATCGAGTAAGTTATCGCTAATTTTCAAATAAGTTGTATTTTATTGTAAGTTAATCAACCAGTATTATTGTATAAACAGTGCTATAAAGCATACTATGTTTTTTATTGAGGTGCAATGTTTCCTATATTCGTAAATTCCGTCATGTAGCGGAAGTGTGCCCAAGCGTTCAGCAATACCGACGCAGATGCGCAGAGAAGGAACACCCCAGGGTTTTTAATGGGTACACCGCCTCAGGTGGATGGTGTGGATTCCCACATAACCACCCTGCCTCCCCCGGGGTAGGGTGGTATCTATAAAGGATTATCCCTGGGTTAAAAAATGGGTTGGGTTACGTCATGTACTGACGCGAGTTTAATATTATGGCTCTGTCGTCGTTTCACCCCGCAAGCTGTTCGGCCCGCGGGGCGAATCGCCGATGACTCTATTTACCCATCCCAAAAAGTGCACAGCGCCACTAAAGAAGTTTTCACTTCAAATACATAAAAAATAATTACAAACAATATTTTTATTACGATAAGTGATGTCCCAATTACTTCTGAACTTTATCTAGAACAATTTAGAAGCGGGAAAAGAAACCATCTGCCTCTTATCGTGTCATTAGGTTATCAAAAGGTCGAGCGGTGTTAAGAGATAATGAGTTAGGTATATCGCTTTTAGACCACTTACCAGTTTGATATCTTAATAAATGTTTGCATTGGCCGTTAAATACATTCCGGCAAATCGGGAACTTAGATAAAATTAAATACACTAACACATATAGAATAACAACAAGTTGAATAATTAAACAAAGGTACAGTGAATTAGCATTTATCCGTCTTACAACAATAGTTTTACGCACGCTTTTGACAATGTTTAACAGTACACATAAACAGTAGGTATTTACAGCGTGTGTAAATCTTTTGTAGCAAGGCGGTAAGATTTTACCGACATCTTTAAAGGTGTAGGTAGCAAAATGAGAAACGCTTACATTTTTAGTCTCCTTTTGAGAACTTTGTGACCCCATCCAGCCATACCTGTGAGCCATGTGCCCTGCCCACAGCCATATCAACTTGCTAATTAGCTGGGCTGTGTGGACTCATTTTACTATTTCCTGCTTTAAATAGTCCAAAAGTAAAAAGTCTTTTTAGTACTATCTAATACAATCTTTGCAATATCAGATTTTTTACTATATTAAATAATCGGCCAAGTGCGAGTCGGACTCGCGCACGAAGGGTTTTGTACCGCATAGAAGCCATTAGTAAATTTTTGTGTAAATATTTATTTCTGAAGGTAATATGCAACTTAATTTTCTGTGAATATTTCAAGCATCTTTCTTTTGTCGTTATATTGAGCAAAAAAATCACGTTTCTTGTATGGGAGATTGTATTTATTTTATTTTATTTTATTTTAATTTAAATATTAACTTTTGAAGTAAATATTTTGTGAACATTTCAAGCATCTACTTGTCACTGTTATTAATAGCGAGCAAAAAACGGCAAAAAATTCGGGTTTTTCAGGACCCCCTTTTAATTTTTTTTTTTAGTATTTGTTGTTATGGCGATTAGCGGCAACAGAAATACGTCATCTGTGAAAATTTCAACGTTCTAGCTATCACGATTCCTGAGATACAGCCTGGTGACAGACAGACAGAGATACAGACGGATAGACGGATGGACAGCGGAGTCTTAGCAATAGGGTCCCGTTTATACCCTTTGGGTACAGAACCCTACAAATAGGTCAAAATTATTAGTGAATAATCTTTACTAATATTATTAATCCGAAAATGTGTTTG
Organism: Hypomecis atomaria; assembly: GCA_964007245.1. NCBI lineage: Eukaryota > Metazoa > Arthropoda > Insecta > Lepidoptera > Geometridae > Hypomecis > Hypomecis atomaria. Next base: position 8,958,825 of record OZ023299.1, read on the forward strand.
TTCGTTTGTTTGTTACTCTTTTACGCAACAAGAGAGGGAGGAATCGACTCGATTTTTTGAATAGATAAATGTAGTTTAAAAGATGGAGAGTGGTAAAGACAATTTTTAATCCTGAAAAAAAAAGAAATCCCTGTACCTATACCATTTATACTTTCAATTTTTACACCCAGCTTCCTAAGTACCATCGCTATTGTGAACCGTTTCAACACCGAACTATCTTGTAAATTACCTCATTGAAGCAATTGTGGCGATGGGCAATTTTCGATTGGACTCTGCCAAGATTGTGCCCACTTCTTACGTTATATTGGTCAATGGTACTTAGCCTATTGCAGATTGCTAACCTAACCTATCCCTAATACAAGAACATAACTGGAAGACAAGTTCATGTTTATTTTTTGTGGATGATGATTTTGTACCTAAGAAAATTACTAAGTAATCTCATCATCATTTCATCATTCACGTCCACTAATGAACATAGGCTGCCGCTTTAGATTTCTAACATAACCGATAGTAAGCGCCTTGCATCCAGCGCAATCTGAAAATCATCTTTCACTTCCTTAGTAAGTGGACGTCTAACACTGCACTTTCCGGAACGTGGTCTCTTATTGTGGGCCTTATTAATAAGATGACCGTGGGGTCGAAAAGTCCTAGAGTGTAGACCTCGTACCAGCAAGCGCAGCGTAGGACGTACAAGGGACCGCAGGATTGCGCTGGATGCATGCCGCTACCAACCGGTCTTATTGGAGATCCATAGGGGAGGCCTATGTCCAGCAGTGGACGTCCTATGGCTGATGGATGGATGGATGGATTTTTGGCTTCATTCCACTCTTTCTTCACGTGACCGAATCAGGAATGAAGAGATTTTTTAGAAGAAACCTAGAAAATAACTAAATGAAGTGGCAGAGGGCAGGGCATATATCACTTAGCATTATTTCCAATGGCGCTTTAAAGATCTTAAATAGAGACCATGTACCAGCAAGCTTAGCATAGGATATCTCACAAAGTGGACAGACGATCTGAATTGAACTATCGCGCCGGATACAAGCCACACATAACCGGTCCTATGGAAATCTATTGGAACGGCCTATGTAAAATGGTGCACGTCCAACGTCTGATTACGATGTTGATAATGATAATTACAACCTTAAACTACAATATTTTATTCTAAATATTTTCCAGTACCGAGCTAAATAATTTCTCGTTTTATTTGACCATTCATACGAGTAACATACCTATCATGTTTGTCGAGTATTTGCCATTCACATTCGAAAGCTATTAAGTTTTCTCACTTTTACTAACGTTTTATATTTGCTTCTTACCATTCTATGGATATAGCATAAAGTTGCAAATGTTAGCTCACTTATTTCACTTTCTATCGTTAAACGTTATAAGTGAGACGATTTCATGAATACATTTGTAACAGAAATACAGTAGGTATACGGCATACGGATGTTTCAAGATTGGTAGCCTCTAGAATATTGACTTACTCGTCATTCTAAAGGTGAAGATTTGAAGACGTAAAACTGTTGCTCCAATTTTTTTTTTTGTATTATCTCTAGTTAAGGGTGGCCCATAGTGATGGTAAGCGACAAGAATCATAAAATGAGCGCTCTACAAAACCAACACTCGAGCTAAATCAGATCGCTAAATCAATTTCTGCCCGCAAACCGACTGAAATACTATTTACAGTATGCACAAAACGAGGCGCATGCAAAAGCTAGTTCAAGTAACTAGTGCATGCCAAATCGGTCGCACCATTTGTCTCGACGCGTGCATTCTGCCGGAGTGACCATCCGGAACGATTTCACCCATCTGCCGGCATGCATGACAGTTAGGGCTGCTAAATGTTTGTGCTGGCACTAGAAACTGGGGCCAGAAGAAGCCAGTTTTAGGGATATTCCACTGAGTTATTGGTCACTAGATTATTGGGTAGACCAGTGCCATAGTTTTACCTAAGTTTTGCGAGTATGTAGTTATTTATTTATTTCAGTTCACCAACCAACCAACCAACATTGTGTACATCAATACATTGTCAAAATATTATACATCACAACATTGTATAAAACAAAGTCGTTTCTCGCTATCTGTCCCCATGTATGCTTATATCTTTAAAACTACACAACAAATTTTGATGCAGTTTTTTTAGTAGATAGAGTGATTTAAGAGGAAGATTTATATTTATAATCCACTTGTGCGAAGCCGAGGCGGGTCGCTAGTAAAAAATAGAAGCTAATTGTCACAATAATTAAAGGTGAAGACAACATGCATTAATATCGAGCAGAATAGAATAGAAAACACTTTATTGTACATATTAAAAATAACATTATAAACATTGCAAAAATTAAATAGTATAATTAATAAAATAATTCAAATATTGAGAAAATAAAATTATGTACTTAGTCAAAATTCAGAGACAGAAACGACAGCAAAAATCCTATTGCTATGTAGCATATAATGGCAAGGTTATTTGGAAGGGGTGTATTAAGTTGAAATTTGGCTTAGTAATCGTACCACGTTTCACAACAATCCATCTGTTCCATCTATTTTGTGTGTGGACATCGATTTTTTAGTAACAAACAATTTAATTTTTACGCAATTTTAAGTTGGCACCGTAGTAAAAGTAAGTCATAGCGATAAGTGCAATGATACCCTGGATACGCGTTCGTCGCCGCGTCGCGCATCGTCTAGATATTCATGCTTCGTATTACAAGAAAATTGTGAACAATCAATGGCTGTCGCATAGGGTTGAAATGACAATAAAGGTATAACTCTACACAATTATAAGGAAATGACTGCGCATACAAGACAAAAACAAAGCTTTTTCTGCACTTTTTTGATACCACAGGTATATTTTTTATCCAGATATATTTTTTGCCATCCAAACCTTTATGTGGCAACAATACGTCCAACAAATGAAAGTATTGGCCTTCATTCCGTAACATGAAATAGAACGTCATATTTATTTTATGTTTCTTTTTACTGACTGCTGCAATGACTAGCTCTGAGAAGCAATATTTTATAATTCATGACACATGTACAAAGTGCATTTCGTTGCTTCATTAGTCAAATTATTATCCTGTCTTTATTGCAATCGCCAAAAAAATTAACATGGTGATAAAAGACAATAGACAATTATTTATTGCAACAAAAACAAACAACATAGGTACTCGTAATTATGTCCGATGGGTTGACGACATCAGACTCATCGCAGGTCATACGTGGATAAGATTAGACCAAGATGGATATCATTGGCACATGAGAGAGGAAGCCTATGCCCAGCAGTGGGTCGACACAGGATGATGATGATAATTATGTACAACCAATCTTAAATACTTTGAAATTATCCTATTTTTGAAAACATTCAGAAAGCTAACAATGTCAGATATTTTTATCCTGGAATTGCCTATAGTATAGAGCGTTCCTGAAAGTCGGCAACAAAGGTGACGCTTCGAGTCACTAATACATAATTTTCTTTAAAAATATTCTAGACAGAAATTACGACCAGATTTAGCCATTACAGTAAATGGCAGAGATTGAAATAGAGACAATGCTGGACGCTTGTACTCGGAGCCAACTCGAATGAACTTTGAAATTGCCCCCCGATTTCTAATTGAGCCATTACGGTTATATCAGAAGCCAAATTGTGGTCATTTGTTGTGTTGCCAGATCGTTGTAGAAATATTTTCAAGTAAAGATAAAACGTTTCTAAAAGATACAATAAAATAACTTGTTTTTGTGCTCATTAACTTGAAAGACAACTTTATTACATTGCTTTCAAAAATGGAGGTTTTAAGTTTAGAAATAACTTCTCCATTTTCTTTCATTTTACTTATAGACAATCGGATAGGATAATAAGAACAAAATATGTTTTACTGAAACTATTTTTTTTATTTTATTTTGTTACTTTATAAATTGATTCATAAGTTTGCATAAATGCAGGTTTTGCAAGCTAATTCCACTTTGAGAAGGACTATAATACTCATAATTTGTTCCGTGCAACACAATAAGTACTCGTACCTATTTTTGGTTAAAAAAGTTAGTGTTACTTATTCATTTTGTTTGTCATTAAATTGTTTCGGCAAGCAAGTACACGAACTTAGACTTATACCTAAAAGTTGGCATTGCCTTATGATCAGCTCGTAAGCCTCCTCAGCCCCCTCTATTCTAATCTTTATGACTATTATCTACACTTACAACTAGACTAGCAACACTGACATCTTCAAAAAATAATCTACCAATTGGAAAGGTTAGTAAAGCACCTTGTAATTATAATCAGTGAGAACGAAACGAAAGTTCGGGTAAAAGTAGAAATGAGATACGCCATCTTCAGACTGATTTCGATTGTGATGTAACCACTCGTGGATGCGGTTCGGAAATTACTTTGAAATTAATTTTTAACAAGTACTAATATATCTAAAATTGAAGAACACTTATTAGCTTCTATAGTAGTTATTGACTTTTACTCATCATATCTTTTACTTTAAGATCAATTCTGACAAATCCTGAAATAGCGAAAAATAAAACGGCTTTTTAGTTCTGTATTTAAAGTTCATTTCTAACTGCGGGTAATTGACTGTTTGGTTTGTGATCTGTTTACTGATTTTCGACAAATATAATGTATGCTACATTTTTTTTTAATTTTATCATTGCTATATGTAATAATTATTGCTTTTTTTCCCGCGATTTCAGGGGTTCCATAGATTAGTTTAATATTATACATAGTAAACATTTCTAGTAGTCCAACTGATGGATCAAGAATGGTTTTACTTACCCGTGGTGCAACCAGTTGGACATAGCGTGGTCCACCACGGGTCGGTAAACGGGGATATCTCACCCTACGCTTAACGGTACGCGATCTCCATTCGAGAATTTATGGACCTATAGATCATCTGTTATACGAACTAAGTGCCTATGTCCACTGCATTTCCACTTGCCAAACTGTTTGGTTATCTTGGTAACTTTGGTTTAGCTACGAATCTCCTCATTGGGGTAAAAAATGTCAATCTAAAGTGTTATATAAGTACATACGTTCTGCCATATCCGTATACACGAAAATGTCTCTTCCCAATTTTTATTCTTTCTAGGAAGTTTCATTACTATTGTTAAGTAGCTTACTTACAGTACCTTTTTTCACAAGTAAGCGATGTGCCTTGATTAGTTCTGCTAGTTAACTGTTCTCAGAAGTATATTCTTGTACACGAATATGCCATTTGTGTCAGTAAAGAAACCGTCATGGTTTTGTGTCTAACAAAACATGAAAAATTGTTGAGATCTTTTGCGCCTATTAGTTGCACTAGTCGAACAGTTAGCAACACACAATAAAGTCACAGAGAATTTTCCGGAGTAAATTTATTATCTACAATAGTGATACTCCGGAAAATTGTTGAATCAAGAACATATAATTTGGCTGACTTGGGTTGTGTAACTTCAATTGATACAATAAATGTTTTTTAAATATCAACCTATTTACTAACATAATTTCCTCCTTCGATACAGAAAACAGTAAATATTATTAATATGTCAACTATTTAGTAGTCATGGTGGTCTAGTGGCAGTGACACCCGCCTTACAATCGTGAGGTCGTGGGTTTGAATCCCGGTCCCGTCCCAATGAGTTCTTCGGAATGTATGTGCGGAATTTAATACTACTGGTCTTTCGGTGAAGGAAAACATTATGAGGCAACCTGCATACGTCAGTAGAAGAAAATCGATGGCGTATGTGAATCCACCAACCCGCACTCGGTCAGCGTGGTGGATATGGCCCAATCACCTTTCTTTGGGTAGGCCTACGTCCTGCAGTGGACTATTAAAAGGCAGATACATTACAGTACAGTCAACCATTTGCTTTGGTATTGTTAGTTTTACTCAAGGTTTTACTGGCTTTTTTTGTATCAAGAGCGTAGTTAAAATAAATTGTTTATGCTTATTCTATAATATTACCTATCTACCGTATAAGTACAAACTGTAACCAGATAATCAAAGAATGACCTTAGTCCATTCAAGTTTAAGTGCCCTTTTTCAAATCACATCACTATATACCCGTAGCTCCTCGTCTATTATTTCCAAATGAACAATAGATAGGCATGCGGGCATTCTTCCCCTTCGTCACTACTCACTAGTCTGTCTTTTCAATGGGTGACGCATTCATGTCTTCATTGAGTTCTAATCACATGTAATGTTTAGATTCTTTGCATTGTTTGTTTTGTTTTAATACGTTTCCTGCATTGTCTGCAGTAAAATCTTATCCAAATACATACATTCTCAATTATCACTTGTTTATGTTGAACTATTTTATCTTTTAAATTAAAAACAGTTCCTTCATAAGCTTATTACTATAATTACCTTTAATGACCGCGCTACTAACAACTTATGTTTCATTATTAATACCGATATTGGTCATCAACAAATACATATACAATTTTCGACTTTATTTTTCGTGTCATTAATAAACACATTTAGAGATTATTTTAGTTGGAGTAGCTTTACTCAAAACAATCATTTTGTAAAATAAGCGGTTATACATATAGGTACAACTGTATTTCTTTCTTACGCTTAATTTAATAAAAAATCGGCCAAGTGCAAGTCGGTCTCGCGCACGGAGGGTTCCGTACCTTATGGGAGCCCCATTCCTCTTGCCGTTATTAATATCGAGCAAAAAAACTCCTAAAAATCACGTTTGTTGTATGGGAGCCCCCCTTAAATATTTATTTTATTCTGTTTTTAGTATTTGTTATTATAGCGGCAACCGAAATACATCATCTGTGAAAATTTCAGCTGTCTAGCTATGATGGTTTATGAGATACAGCCCGGTGACAGACAGACAGACGGACATCGAAATCTTAGTAATAGGGTCCCGTTTTTCCCTTTGGATCCTTCCTTCCTTCCTTCCTTTCAGCCATAGGACGTCCACTGCTGAACATAGGCCTCCCCTAAAGATCTCCAATAAGACCGGTTGGTAGCGGCTTGCATCCAGCGCGATCCCGCGGTCTTAATGAGGTCGTCCGTCCACCTTGTGGGTGGACGTCCTACGCTGCGCTTGCCGGTACGTGGTCTCCACTCGAGGACTTTTCGACCCCATCGGTCATCAGTCCTCCGCGCTATGTGCCCTGCCCATTGCCACTTCAACCTGCCAATCCGCTGGGCTATGTCGGTAACCTTGGTTCTTCTACGGATCTCCTCATTTCTGATTCGATCGCGTAGAGAAACTCCGAGCATAGCCCTCTCCATGGCTCGTTGGGCTACTTGAAGCTTACTAATAAGGCCCATAGTGAGAGACCACGTTTCTGTGCCGTAAGTCATCACTGGCAACACACACTGGTCGAAAACTTTCGACTTGAGGCACTGAGGTATGTCGGACGAGAAGACGTAACGCAATTTTCCGAACGCTGCCCAGCCGAGTTGGATTCGGCGATTGGCCTCTTTCTTGAAGTCGGACCTACCTAACTGGACCACTTGTCCTAGGTAGACGTACGAGTCAACGACTTCAAGAACAGAGTTCCCAACTGAAATAGGGGTGGGTACAACATGGGAATTACACATGACCTTTGTCTTGTCCATGTTCATTTTAAGACCCACCTGTTGAGATACTCGATTGAGGCCTTCGAGCATCGTACTGAGTTCCTCCATCGACTTTGCCATGACTACGATATCGTCGGCAAACCGAAGGTGAGTGAGGTATTCGCCATTGATGTTGATGCCGAATCCTTTCCATTCCAGGAGCTTAAAGGCGTTCTCCAGAGTAGCAGTAAACAGTTTCGGAGATATAACATCTCCCTGTCTTACGCCTCTCTTCAAAGGGATTGCCTTAGAACTCTCTTCCTGTACTCGGACCGACATAGTGGCGTTATTATACAAACACTTCAACACTTCGATATACCGATAGTCAATACGGCATCGTTGAAGAGACTCAAGCACAGCCCATGTCTCGACCGAATCAAAGGCTTTCTCATAGTCCACAAACGCTAAGCAAAGTGACTGGTTATACTCCTCGGTCTTCTGTATAACCTGCCGCAGCGTATGTATGTGGTCCATGGTACTAAAGCCTTTTCGGAATCCGGCTTGTTCGGAAGGCTGGAAGTCATCAAGCCTGCGTTCGAGACGATTCGTAATGACTCTTGAAAACAACTTATAAACATGGCTCAGAAGCGAGATGGGTCTGTAATTCTTCAATAAGGTATTGTCACCTTTTTTAAAGAATAGCACCACCACGCTTCTGTTCCATGCTTCTGGCGTTATGCCCTCGAGGACGACGGTGTTGAAAAGCTTCTGAAGGACTTTAAGTACCGGTTTACCACCCGCTTTCAGAAGCTCTGAAGTGATTCCGTCGTCACCCGGCGCCTTGTTGTTCTTAAGTTGGTTCAGGGCCATTCTAATCTCGTACAGGCTGATGTCCGGGATGTCTTCGGTGAAGTGTCGGGTCAGCTTGGCTCTTGGGTCTTTAGCCGCGCTGTTTACAGGCTTTGCTACCGAGGCGTATAGCTGTCCGTAGAACTTTTCGATTTCCTCCAATACCTCTGCCTTGGTCGACGCTGTACTGCCATCTTCTCTCTTCAGCTTTGTCAACTGGCTTTGCCCAATAGACAAGTGCCTCGCGAACACTTTAGAGCCTTTGTTCCGCTCTATCGTCTCCTCAATATGTTTAGTATTAAAGAGACGAATGTCGCACCGCACTGATTTAGAAATTTGTCTATTGAGCCGCCTGTATGACTTTGCATCATCGGAAGACTGCAGTCTTAGCGAGCGTCGTTCGGCCATGAGATTTAGAGTATGATCGGAAAATTTCTGAGGTCTATCAGAACGGCGGGGTCGAAAGAACTTAGAACCTACCGTTTGGACAGTTTCTACGAGCCCGTTATTGATCTCGTCCACCGACGCAAAGTTCTCCAGGCAAGCAAAGCGATTTGAGAGCTCGAGCTGAAAGTTCTCGGGGTTTTGTATATGAGCATGAGTAGGTCGGAGCGTAGACTTCATCAGGCGGGACCTTTCGAGTTTAACGTTAATATTCAGTTTGCCTCGCACGATTCTGTGATCACTACCGGTTTTTATCCTGTGGATCACGGAGACATCGTTGAATATCCGTTTCTCACTAGTCATGATGAAGTCTATCTCATTTCTCGTAGAACCGTCGGGGCTCATCCAGGTCCATTTCCTGTGAGGTGGCTTCTGGAAGAAAGAGTTCATCATGAAGAGTCTCTCTTTCTCCAGGAAATCTGCCAGCCTCTGGCCTCTGGGGTTCCGTTGCCCATATCCAAATTGCCCCACTCTCAACTCATCATCGCTTTTTTTGCCCAACTTTGCGTTAAAATCTCCCATAACAACCGTGAAGCGGGTCTTAGACGTATGTATGGCCCGACTTACGTCCTCATACATAGCCTCCACTTCATCATCTGGGTGTGACGAGGTCGGTGCGTATACCTGAATGACCTTCAACGAATATCGTTTAGATATTCTGAGTATTAGGTATACAACCCTGCTCGACACACTTTCAATGGTAATGATGTTGTTAACGAGAGACTTGTGAACGAGAAAGCCGACACCACCTTGGGACCGTTGGTCACCTTCTCGGTAGTAAAGTAGGTTGCCGGATTTCAGGGTTATCGTGTCCTCGCCCTCTCTACGGACTTCAGACAACCCCATAATATCCCATCGCAACCTACTCAACTCTTCTTCCAGTTCCGCAATCTTCTCGTCAGTCCTCATAGTGCGCACGTTATATGTTGCCAGGGCCAGTTGTCGGGTGGGGTGGCAGCCGGATCTCTTCCGGCGATACGGAATCTTCCCTTTGGATACGGAACCCTAAAAACTAAAACTGTTACGCAAGTTTGATTTATATGTATGTCTGATTACAGTGAGATATTCCACCAAGCATTTGTTTTTACACCCATTGCAGAGCACACGCGCAATAAATTAATTATACCTAGTACATATTTGATTTACACTGCTGGCTTGCAATAGAGTGTTTTCGATGGAATATTTCTTAACACTGATGTTCTACAGTGCAAGCCAGCGGCGTAAGCATTTAAAAAAAGTTAAGTACAAATATTATAGACGTTAAATTTTTTTAACAGTCAAGCCACATTTAATTTTGAAAAAATAAGGCATATATAAACATATTCGCATGTATATATTTTAAATGACTCTAAACTAGAGGTGTGTAATAAATGTAACTTTTTTATAAAGCTACATTTTCCTTTGAACATTGTGGATTCCGCATCGATTCTCTATAGATCGTATATTATTACCAGTCTATACCTACTTTCTTTATCAATATTAATGTTGCACAACTATGAAATTTACATACTCAGCATACTTCTACTCTTACTGTGTTTGAATAAATGATTAATATATTTTATGATATTCGAGCTGTGTTAAGAGTTATTCCCTTTTTGTTATACGTTATTGCTATTTCAATAGCAAAAGTGCTTTTCCAATTCGTTTGTGGTTCTAACAAACTGCGTTTAAATAATTCTATCAATTGGTGTTCATTCGCTTCACTGGATATACTCGTAGCATTAGCTCCGATTAATGTTGCACCATTTAATGTGTTTTCGCTTTCTCGTCCGTTTACTTCTATTTCCTTATTTTTAAATTAAATCGTTGTATTAGAAGTGCATTAGTTTTTACAAGATATATCAATTATTCTGATCATTATTTAAACTTTTATGTATGATTTTGATATTACGTACCTATTTGTGAAAGTAATTAAAGATAACGAGTAAGTTTTGTACGCGCATTTGGCACTAACAGTTTTTTTTATCGTAATTGTCTGTAAGATTCAGTCTGAATCTGTTTTCCATTTTTTCGGTTATTTTCAGAGGTCCAAAAAAGATTATTGGGTCCAAGCAAATATACAAACGGTCAAAGTAGGTATATGTATACAATTATTTATACATATTCGGCAATAATATTTGTTAATACAGTGGTTTTATTAATTTAAATTACTAAATTTTTACTCTGTACATTTTTCCTGCAATCGTATGAGCTGAATACTATATACCTATACCTGATATAAAATACCTACCAACCAACGTTGTTTAATATTTATAATGCGTAATTTATGTAATCATAACTAAGAAAATATCTCTTATCTAAAGTAGTAACATTCGTTGACTGTTATTATTTATTAACTCATGAGCTACTGATATTATGTACCTACCTACTACATGGGCCTCTGATATTACGTTTCTGCCTAAACAATTGAAATATTTTTTATGATACCCACTAACGCGTTATTGTAATGCACTTCGTGATATTTTCATAGATCAAGATCTCGACAGAGTAGTTCATCGGTTTAATTGCTTCGGCAATTTAAGAATAGTTCGATAAAAAACTAGTCAGGCTAGGTGAGTTGACCTTCTAAACTTAACATTTGATAAATTTGCCACCCATTTGATCACGGGCGTTACCTTGCAGTCTTTTATATGGCTTGCCATTTAAATTCATTACATCTTCAATCCTTCATTTTTTATTTCTTCCGGATAAGAAAAGTATCTAAATATAGCTTTATCCTTCTTACGTGTTTTTACTATTATTTATTTATCTTTTTTAGGGTTCCGTACTCAAAGGGTAAAAACGGAACCTATTACTAAGACTTCGATGTCCGTCTGTCCGTCTGTCTGTCACCGGGCTGTATCTCATGAACCATGATAGCTAGGCAGATGAAATTTTCACAGATAATGTATTTCTGTTGCCGCTATAGCAACAAATACTAAAAACAGAATAAAATAAATATTTGAGGGGGGCTGTCATACAACAAACGTGATTTTTAGGATTGCTCGCTATTAATAACGGCAAGAGGAATGGGGCTCCCACACGATACTAGGCCGATTTTTTTTTCTGTTGATCTTCTAATATTTAATTTGTATATTTACCTCATTAAATTGAATAATTTACCAATACTGAAATTCTTATTTGTAAAGAATACACTTTTAGGTACATTATTGTAATACATAATATATCGAAAGTAGTAGACAAAATCACGGTTATGATTACCGTGACAAAAGTGTAGTAATCCCATGAAAATTTTGATGATAAAGTTTATGAATACTACACAAATATTTGTCTTGTATTGTTTTTGTTTCAGCTGGTTAAACATACCTTTGGAGATAAAAAAAAAAAAAAAAAAACAATGAGATTTTACTTCAATTTACTTTTCATATGCTATCTTTTGTCTAGAAGTTTACCGTTTGTATCCTCTAGGATCAAAATCGGAAGTTTCACCGTCTGGCCCACCTTTTGGAATATGAACTTGGAGCTTTTATTATTCAGGTAGGTGTGTTTTGTCTTCTTCATCTGTATACGTTTCTCTCGCTCGCACGCCAACAGCTGCAGTGCGCAGGAGTGGATTCAATCAAGACTAGACAGTAAGCGGAGCGGCGCGCTCGTGATAGGTCGCTCTTAACACGTCGCGTGAATTTAAAATAGTCGCGATCGTCTCGAGTGAAGCAGTGTGCATATGCATTATGTTTGGATCTTTTGTTTTTAAATCGTTTTCTCTTAATTTCTGAATAATGGTAATGTGAACGTGTTCTAAAGAGTGTTTATTGTATGTGTCTGCTGTCACTGCTTTTGGATTCAGCGGGATCATTGCACTTGGATTTTGGATTCGCGAATGATACAACAAAACTTTGAACTTCTTTACTTCTAAGCTAGAATTTTATTCTTCTAATACTTTCTTGAAATAACATATGAAAATATATTAACTACCATCAATGACAATAAGAATGTTTTGTCATTGAAGTATATTAACATAGAAGTTTAGGTATTGCTGGTGACTAATAATACAGCCTCAATACAAGTAGTGTCCTTATCTATACAAATTGAAAGTACCGAAACCGAAGGCTTGCACAAGGTTGCAAGACTTGCGAGGCTTGCAAGTCGTTTCGCGTGCACTACTCGTGCTGTGAAAGTATTTTGGCTGTCTTCACGAAGATATTTTAGCATATTAATGTCCGAGCGAGCTTTCTATGTCTGCCTTTGGTCGTCTCCGTGACTTGCTTGAGTGGACGGTACGGCACGGTCATTGTATGACATCACTTTGTTGTTGCGATTCTTTCGGTGGCTCTGTAACAGATCCTTTTACGACAATTTGAAATATTGAGTAGACTTAAACGGCATGGCATCATTATGGAAGGAGGTCACTGAAGCAATAAAATATATTGAAGATGGTGATCAAAATATTAATTTAAAATACTTTTCAGCTAATTTATAATAATACAAAACTGAAATTTCAAAATCTGGCTCATATAGAAAGAAGAGCTGATATCTATGTACGAGTTATTTTTTACTCACAAAACCGGTTATTAATTAATTATTTACTAAAGTAGTGGAGCAAATCAAAGGCTCTAGTTTCATAATTAATTAACAGTTTGTTGCAATGAAACGCGTGCCTTATTAAATTATTGAAATTGCGACGTTGATTGCGTACTAAGTTGTCAACATAGATATTGTTGCTATGTTTAGCTAAATTAATATTTCAAATAATATATCTTAATTTACCCCCATCATTATTCTCATCTTTAACCTTTAACCACATCTGGGTATACAATATTTTTTGGTGCCATCTGCCTCGGTTCTATGCCAATTTTACCCAAATTCAACCCGGACCTATTACATTTTGTTAGTCATTAATGTTTCATACAATATTTCAGTTAACATATATTATATGTACACGCATTTTCAGGTCTTGTATTTGATTGTTGTATTTTGAGGTCCTGTAAACATGTCGCGTGTAATTGTGCCAAGCTTCAAGGACCTCAAATGGAACACCACCCCGGTAAAACACATGTAAAAGTTAGAGTTAAAATTGTGAAAATACTTTAGTTTTCGTCATATTCATATTCCTTATTGACTTATCTGACTACATATATCTATAGGGCAGTAGATCAAGTTATGGCATTGGTGTGGTATATTGTCACGTTTCTCTATTCAAAGCGAGATTAGAAAGTGGTATTGATAATATCACATCTACATCAGACGTTACGCTTTGATGTGCATGTTTCACAATACACATAATGAGATGTTCCAGGATAGCCGTGATATTAATTTTAACAAAGTTGTGACATTGTATTTTGCTTCTTGTTTCCCGAATTGACTGTTTTTTACAAACTACATATTATTTTCGTTTAGTCATCATTTTTATGGCAGTCCACTATATTTTGAATTTACTTTCTGCAACATTTTGTACTATGTGATAGAGAATTCATTCCTCTAATTGTTATATATATAGTGTATTATGTTGAATAGTTAGTATTATCTTTACTGATCCAAAATACGAGTATTCTGTGTTTCAAAATGTCATACACATCTGATCATACCACCGTTGACTTATTTCATCTAACAAAATATTAGTGTCTAAAACTACTATATTGTTTGAAATTGACTTGGAAAAAAAACTAAATAGATTCACTTTCAAGGTACTAGTACCAATGACAGTACGTATAGTAAAACTTCAAAAGACACCTTTCTTGAACATATTGATGGAACTGATTGCTTAAACAAGTAAGCTATGCTTGTAGATAGTACCTATGTAATGAAGAAATGGTGACCTCGCTTGTCTAGCAATCATACACCATACATTGCTATGATTTTATCAGTAATAACCATTCCAACTATTATAAGAGTTGACAGACCATGAACACTTTCATGTTTGTCAATGTGGATATAACACAATACAAAATTACCGTTCCCACGTGCAAGTAATATTATCGTTTTTCCGATTTTATCAAAAGCAATGCAAAATTTTAAGACTAAAGTACCTATGTCTAGTTGGATTCTATCACCATCACTACATAGTATAAAACAAAGTCGCTTCCCGCTGTCTGTCACCATGTATGCTTATACTCCTATCTTTAAAACTACGCAACGGATTTTGATGCGGTTTTTTTTTTATAGATAGAGTGATTCAAGAAGAAGGTTTATGTGTATGTATAATACACCTGTGCGAAGCCGGGGCGGGTCGCTAGTTAACTTATAAACTACTTATTATTAATTAGAAGCTTGTCTCAATGCATTGTCAAAAGCATATCATTAAAAATCATTTAATTGTCAACTGAGAAATAAATGTAACGACAATCAAATAATCATTTATCACAGCATTCACAACGCTTATTGAAAAAGATCAAAGTAAAAAAAACAATATATCTACTGTTTTTTTTATGTTATGAAATTTATAAAACATAAAAAAAAAAACAGTAACACGCATTGATTGATATAAGTAGGTGGATACTAAGTAGGTAATTAGCTAAACCTTGGACCTTGACTAGACAAAGAAAAATACTTTGTGCACCAACAACGAACAGTTTCAACTAGCCTCTGCAGTTTCGTGGTTGTGCAAGTTGACCTTTACCTCAGGAATAATAGGTTTTATATAGGCGTATGTAATGAGATTAAATACATACAAGATCCAAATAAAACGAATTGAGGTGTTCGTGTTGATGGTAATAGTCTAAATTAATATTAACTGTTCTCGTATCGTTTTTGCCATGAACATGCAATGATAAATTACCGTACATGGTATTAAAGCTGTCGGTAGCGAAATCAAATTAGATCTTGACCATCTCGGCTTTGCATACTTGTTTGAGAAAGTGGCAACTAGATCTACTACAACTATAGCATCTATAGTATCATAGTGTACTGGGTATTTGGTACATAATCAATTGAAAACAGGTCGTGAGGCCCGTGGTTTAATTGATGTGTCTATCGATTTGGGTTGCGGATTGCCCTATATTTTGGTACCGTCGATATTACTTTTCTAAATTAAACTGACCCTTTTGAAAGGAATTTGGAATGTCTTATCTTGTTTCTTGTTCGTAATAACAATTGTGCAAATCATTTCATCGAAAGTTGGTGACATTGCATTTGGTAACAATAAAATCAGTGTCAACAAGTTTTTGTCATACTTTTCATTAAATAACTGTGCCAATTACATCTACTTCAAATTGCTTTGTTATTTTTTACCAGATTTGTTATCTTATTCGGAAGAAGTAGCTCTGACAGAATGCTATTTTTAAATATTGTCAATACTTGATCAATGAAGTTGAATAAACATGATCATATTAATATTATTAATTATAATGCGTCCAACCCGATTTTCCAACATAATACGTATTACTTACTTTTACATCAAAATTAATTCTGATTGAAGCTAACAACTATGCATACGGAAGCACCCTAATCAAACACAAGTAATAATTTATTTGGGTGCTTCCTCTTATAAGGTAATAATATATTTTTAGTTGTTATTTAAATTAAATCTCATAGAGGAGATAGTACATGAAAAGGATATTATGATTAATTGTGAGCAGTTTTATAAGTTCCTGGATAAGTTTCTCACGAGCCATTGCTGGTCAGCCGACTGGGTATGTGGACCAATGGACTGGTTTCACCCGACGTTGGCGACTTAGAAAACGTTTCCTACTAACTTGATCATGCATTTAATGACTCTTTGCTAATTGGTCCTCACTTTGCACATTTCATTTTTTTCGTTTGTGATTATCTCTATTATCTTGCAATGTGATTTTGTTATTTATTGCTATTTATCTAGCATTATTATTCATGAGATCCATTGCAGTCATTATTAGCAAATCCATTGTTCAGGAGATGAGTATTCTTAATTTTTTGACATGCGATATGTATTTTCCGAACGTTATTTATTGCGTTTAGTCATTTGTATATTTATATTACGTTATTTTACTGTGACAGACAATTTTTTTAAGACTCATTCGCGCAAAGTTATTACGAACGCATTCCTAAAATGGAGTCCAAAATTAAAGTGATATAATACTTAACTTTAACTTTCAAACCATCGTACGCAATTTGAATGTCAGTGAACGTGCAGTCATTATTTTATTATTTAATATTTCAGTCAGTGTTTTCTTTATTATCTAATTTATTACGCAATATGATTTTGCATTCTATGTCTATAAGACTTCCTCGTCAAAGACGGCTGGTGCCAAGGGTTGTGCAATGTGGTCACCTCCCGTGACGCATCCGTTGTTACGAAGTTAAGACATGGTTTAGATCCAAACTAATAGTAGGTTAGGTATTATTATTTACAATTATCCTTACTATCCTCACTAATATTATTATAAATACGAAAGTGTGTTTGTTGGTTTGTTCCTCTGCCACGCAATAACGGAGCAAGTAACGAAGTGACTTGATTTTGGCATGGACATAGTTTGAAAGACGGGAAGTGACATAGACTACTTTTTATCCCGAGAAAATAAAAGGTTCCCATGGGACAGCATAAAAATCAAAATATTACCGCGAGCAAAAGTTATTTTAGAATATTTCAGAGAGATTTCTACCATTTCTTTATTCAAGCGTAATTTAATGTGTTTTTAAAATCACACATTAGTTAGATCTTTATGTATTTGAAATTTTCCACTAGCAAACACTTGGATCAATAAACTGAAATGTTCGTTCATATATATATTTAATCTTGTGTTGAATCCACAACTATGTACATATTATAGGTTAATTTTAAAACTTTGCTAGACAACCACAGCAACTCTATATACATCTCTAGGACATATCTAGGATCTATGAAACTATTTTTTTACGATAAAATTCTACGATTGTACTAAGAATATTCTTGTAGGATACAGTTTTTTAATAATTTTTACTAAGTTTTTATGTCCAATAAAATAATATTATCGTAAGTAAACAAACAACTGACCAAACCAAATGGGATTTAAATACAATTTATGATACATTCAAGTAGATAGAGTGAGTGATAAAAAGAAAGATAAAGAGGGAGAATAAAGGCAGGCAAAGTAAGCTCGTACAGTTGCAAAATATAATGCATTGCAGCATCAGTAATCAATATTGCAGGAACCGCCACAAACGCAACCACTTTCACTTTCGCCTTATTGTCAAAATTAATTAACAGTGAAGATTCAAAGTTTTGTTGCCGCAATAACAACTTCTGTTTTTAGTTGATAAAACAATAATAACAACGCTTATCACACCGATGACTACTTCATTTCAACTTTAACACCGGTGGAAGTATCAAACGGGAAAATGAATTCCCCGACGTTAACGATAACAAAAGTGACATTAAATATTTTTTTAGAAAATGAAGATGGAATCGTTCTTTTGACAAAATGAAAATCAAGCATTATCCAGGAAAAGCGGTCATGGAGGACCCGTGGCTCTCCATCAACGATCGGACTATGGACCTAGTCTATGCCGCCAACTGGGTTGGGGCAAATAATCTAGGTTCCTATGATGATAGTCATTCAGAAAAAGTAAAATTCAATTCCATATCAAGAAGCAAATCATGTAGAGATGTTGACCGCTCTAATGACAAGGACTATGAAACAAAAACTTACCCACACGAAGACAATGGCTACGTTTATCCTAAAGATGTTCCTAATGACAATATATCTCAATTAGCCAAATACCAACGCGACATAGAAGAAAAGGCGCGAGCCGAAAATAATCTCATTGTACAGAATAAATTAAAACACAGCTATAGTTTTAAGGACATGCCTAATGGGTATAAACCGTCAACGCTTAGAAGAGTAAAACGACGTAACTTTACCGAGTGGGATATTGAATCCTTTGGATCGAATAGCAAGCAGCCACCCACGCCGCCTCAACGTAAGGATTCTTTGAAATATGCGCATCGGCAAAGAAAAGTCGACTCTAAAAAGAATTACTGTCCACTGCCTGATCCCGGCCCGGTTCCTCCTGACCCATCGTCGGAATCATATTACGAATACTATTCAAGAGTAAGCCAACAAAATAATGACACTGACAGCGATAAAATTAAACAGATTCAGAAAGATACCAAAAAAGACAGAACTTCTTACGGCGATCACTCAAAATCTAACGGCAACACCATGTACCAACTGATAAATTCCATGGCCACCTTAGATCTATCACCGATCAAATCCAGAAACGGAAAAAAAAACCTCCAGCTGGATTGTGAAGCGGAAGACGCAGGTTTGTACATGCCGCATATTAACCCGTCGTTATCTACATGCGAACAACTTCCGAAGCACACAACGCAACCACCGAACGGGCGAAACGGACGTATCGAAGAAACCAAACCTAGTTTTCGTTCTAAATCTTTACGTGTGAAAAGCGAAGGACGAGCACCTCTACGTGCATATCTCGACAGTCAGCCGCAAAGTACGCAATACAATGGTGTCACTGTCACTCAACCAAAAAGGAATCTCTCGCCGAGCGAACAGCTGACTCTAATGCAGTACGAAATGTTCAACGGAAGTCAAAACAAACCCGTGCCACCGATCAGCAATGGGTTACACTCCAATGATCTGAGCAAAGAAAGTGACCATCGGACTACAAACGGTATTACGAAACAAATCAAACGTGATAAGTATGGAAAGCTATACAGCACAGTGAGAGTGAAGAGTGACGATAGGTATGATAGGTACAATGACATTATGTCTTTTGGCAAAGACCGTATTAGTGAAGAACGTGTGACGAATGGTAACGGTACATTTTCGAGAAGTGCTAAAAGTTCTTCGAGTGGTTCGGACTCTGACTTTTCCATACCAAGACCTAAGTTGATAGTGCCTGTTCATACGTATGGTATGAGGAAAAGAAGAACCGGGAATCTTTGTCAGCGAGACTCAACTGCAACTGAAGCGTCACTTGATGCTGGAATAGTGTTGGATGTAACGCGTCTTGAAGACCCTGGCAGCCAAGCTGATAAATACAGAAATGGAAATTCAGGTAACTGTAGCAATAATAACTCTATTAGCATATGAATTTTGTTTAGGGATTCTATATTTCTACAAGCAGATTGATTGAACATCTTTATACACTCTAGGGCGGTATTAAATTTTTTAGTCTTATCTTTATCTTGTTATCGCTATTCTAGGGCCAATGACACTATTCAATAGAACAGCTGATTGTTTCGTGATTTCTACAATGAAATCTTAGTATGCAGAGTTTAACCAGTCACTCCGTATACGAGTATAACGCATGTGACTACTGAAGAAAATGTATATACAGGTAGTCTATATAAATTTTCTTATCACGGTTATTGTTATCTATTCTTCATGCTATTTTGATCTCACGTATACTGATGTTGATCGATGTAGGCTATACAATAATACAGCAATTCCGAGGTCTTGTTGCTGATGGCAGCTGAACTGACGTAATCGACTATAAAATAATCTCCTTAACTGACGATGACTCAATGCTTAAGGCCGATTCACACATATCAGTGAAGGCACAGTTCCGTCATAGTACCGTCACAGTAAAAAAAAAAAATTCATACATTCTCAATACCGAAAGGGGATGATTCAGACCATCATTACGAACAACTTTTACTATGGGGCCAACCCGGAATTCAAGAAAAAAATATCAGCTGTTCCATACATTTCGTCAATTTCGAGTTGCAATGTTGTATGGAACAGCTGATTTTTAGTCTCAAATTTTGGGTTGGTCTAATAGTAAAAGTGGTTCATAACGATGCTCTTAATCTTTTTTTTTGTATGTTCGTCAGTATTCTCCTCCAACACAAGTCGGAGAAGTTAGCAACAAACACTATTACATCATGCTCTTAATCATCCCCTTTTGGCTTAGGACAGGGTAAGCAGATAACCATGTATAGCAGTGCCGACACTGACAAGTTGCGATGCGTTGTAGAGAATGTAGGTATGAACGAATATTTTTCACTGTGAAGGTACTGTGCCGGAACGGTGGCTTGACTGACATGTGTGGATCAGCCTTTACGCTTACGTTAGCAAAGGCATAGCTGCTCGTCGTTATTTATTGAGTGTAACAATAAATGACAGTTGTCATTTGAGCTTTTGATATTGCCTAGGTTTAAACTTTTGTTTGATGAGGTAATTCAGTAAGATACATGATACGAAAGATAATATCTTTGGTAAAATGCTCGTAAGAAACCGTGTATGGTATTCCGAAAATTGCGTCCATACATATACATGCTAGCTATACACTTGTTAGCATATGATGCTGGAATAAGCCACATAATAACTCCTACTTTCATATATGTATTAACAATTCAAACAAATTAAATAACAGTGCAAATGTTAAGATTTTATTGAATAACTGAACGGATAACAGCAAGAGCTATTGGTGCGAAACATTTGTGCTGATGCTGTTTTTACCGTATAATTTTCTCAAATATGTACCTAAAAAAAGTTTTGGCATTTATCTGTGTTTATTTTTTTCTACAAAATTCTGACCTCGAAAGCAGCTCTAACACTTGGATTCAATTTGACATTTAGATAGAGCATTTCTTCATAATTATGTAAGTTTATCTGTATAGACGGTACCTATAGTCGAATTAACAAAAATTTTAGCTTTTAATTTATGAACGTTTGCTCGGAGCGAAGTTCGGTGCCTCTCTAGTTATATCAATGTCAAAATTTCCAAATTTTATAAAACAGCTCAGCTGACCCGACAAACATTATTTTTCAATATAAAAAATATTACCACCCTTTTCACCTATAGGGGTATACAAAATAGTCTACGTCCCATTCGCAGACCTAGCCAAAAATACACAAAATAGTAAAAACATCGGTCAAACCATTTCGGAGGACTTCGATATCAAACACCGTGACATTAGATTTAGCATAACTATGAGATTACTACCGAGATATTCTTTTATTTTACAGCATAGATATAAATTTTATTCAGCACTTACTAGCGCGTAACACAAAGTTGCGCCAGCAGTACATTTAGGACAGAAGAACGGAATGCCTCGGCATACACCGCGAACCACTTAGAGGTTGCTAAACACACGAGCCCGGCATATCAATTAAAAGGCTCATTTTGGCCTAGTTTTGTTTCAAATCGAGCATGAAAATGAGTTTGGAGCCAACTGCTAGTAAAAAGTAAGTTCGAATAGCCCTGGTGTCAGAGTTTTTAAGCCGCCTGAAGGTCTCTGACATGGCTAAATGCAATGGTTACAACAATTGGGACCTACAATGTAAACTGTCATCCGAGCCACGGTAGCGCTTAGTTGTAAATTCCCCTCGGTCACCCATCCGAAGACTGATCGTGCCGAACGTTGCTTAACTTCGGTGATCGCTGACAAACACCTAGTCAAACTACGCTATGAGCGCTATAAATGTTAGCAATCAGCGTTGTTGATTACTTAGAGCCGTGTTCTTCGGTCATTTCTTACATTGCAATTACATATTATTACGCGTTTGTTTGTTAACTAAATAGTATGGATTAGTTGTGATGTATACTATGATTATGAAGGTTACTTATTTCAAGTGAGAACTACTAACAGTAGTCATTAGAAACTTTGCAACGAAACCAAATTACCGTGTCATATTTTAGCTCTTTGGATATGTCCAATGATACTTGTCGAGTAGGTACTACAAGGTTATTTAGAAAAAAGATACTACGCCGTAAGGGGGTGGTGATTCAGACCGCCATTATGAACAACTTATAAAATGAGGCGATTTGTTTTTCTCGGATTCCCTTTTGATTAATTATATAAAAAGTTTATATTTCTTACAAATAGTTTTCGCTCAAGTACCTATCTATTAAGTTCAGTTCTCCGATCTAGTTTTGTTTCAGGTTGATTCTGTAAAATACACAAACAAAAACCCACAATCAAACTAAAAATTGGTTATAATTTTCTAGCTATTTAAAAATAACGTGCCAAGTACGAGTCAAACTCGCGTATGGAGGGTTCCGTACTGTATGGGAGCCCACCTTAAACATTTATTTTAATTTTATTATTTATTATTGAAATGAATATAAAACTAAATATTCTGTGAAAATTTCAAGCATCTACCTGTTACCATTATTAATATAGAGTGAAAAACGGCTAAAAAATCAGGTTTGTTGTATGGGAGCCCCCTTGATTATTAATTTTATTCTGTTTTTAGTATTTGTTGTTATAGCGGCAACAGAAATACATCATCTGTGAAAATTTTAGCTTTCTAGCTATAACGGTTCATGAGTTACAGCCTGGAGACAGACAGACGGACAGCGGAGTCTTAGTAATAGGGTCCCGTTTTTACCCTTTGGGTACGGAACCCTAAAAATGTTATAAATACATAGTAATACATTAATTGTCCATAAACAGAGCACGCATTTGAACTTTCAACCCTGCAATAGCCAAGACCTGCTCAACAGACGTGTTACCTTGAAACACTTTCGTTGCTCAAGTAATTTGCGTCCGTTTCAACTACGAATGGATACAACTCAGTCATGTTTGATTAACGATACCTACTAGATATTAAATGTAAAATATTCTTATGTAAAAACCTGATTTCTAGTGAAAAATTTAGTGTTTTTTTTTACAATTTACTGCAACCAATCGGGAGCAACTAAGCTCCATATAACAGAATGGAGTCTGGATCATGTTAATGTAGATGTGCCTAAATTTAGCGACGTCACGACATCCTGAAATCACAGACTAAAAGAGATTTTAGGGCATTCTGAGTACATAAAAATGATTTGAAAATTTTAGAAAATATCATTATGACTTTGATTCGCGACTACATATTATTATGGCGGTCACAATTTAACGGTTTACTCTATAAATGACGTTTGTTTTTTGGAAATAAAACATTTAGCGATATTTTTACCTCAAATAATGCGTAATGAGCGAGATGAAATTTGGAGTACCAATACAAAACAAACATCATCCAGACTCCACTCGATTATAAACATTGTAGCCTACGACTTAGTCGCAGCAAGCTGTCATTTATTGTTACTTACGATAACCCTGTAGAAATCGAGATTACATAAGTTTTCCATATTTCTACTAGATTTGCGACTGGTTTAGGATTACCGTAGAGGAAAAGTTGCTAAACATCCGTGAGACGTGCTCAACTGGGTCAGTAGTTAATCCTTACATGAGTCATCTTGATCAGATATTCGCAGTCCGTATTAGTGATATACTTAGTTGTTTTTTCTATTTTCTACCTCATTCCAATCAGAAAGAAGATAGTTCTTCATACCGAAACATGTTTTGGGTGTATGTTATGTAATACCTTCGCTGTCACATAACCGATTTGCATGATACTTTTTTGTAGAAGTAAATGTGTCTTACTAGCGTATGGACTTTAAAATAGTTTCCTTAAAAATCATCAATTTGGGTTTAATGTTATTTGACTACATCTAATTATAATTTGATACACATTGGTTACAAAATAACCGTCTAAATTCACAATTTTAGTAGAAAGAAATATTCGTAATTTCTTACGCATTTTACGCAGGTATTTACTTACTCTACAATTTTAGAGCTACATATATTATCATTTTATTGTCCATTGTCTGTAATGGAATCTACAAATAATGCTTTACCTTGTTCCTAGGAAGTTGCTTAACGTACATCAAGTGTTAATTTTATTTGTTCAATCAAAGCCTTTGTTTCCCACACAATACTAAATCTTCTGTCGATACATTGCGTGCTTGAGTATTTAGCTGGATATAACTCGTTTATGAGGTCTATGGCTATACATAATTTGCTAAAAATGTTGTAAAGACTTGATGAAGCTTGTTTATTTTAAATGCATTTGAGAAAAATGTTTTAAATCTTATTTTTTTTTCTATCTGATTTAAGATGAAGTTGTAGTTTACGAAAGTAAGTAGTGTTTTTTTGCTAAGCGCAAGGACTTTCCTCGCCGTTATGAACAGTTTTTACTATGGGCCAATACCGAAATCATGAATAATAATTATTTTTCGCAAAAAATGGCACGACCGTCTTCAACCGTGTACCTACAGAATTCGCGAATAGTTCGCACGGGTGGATGTAGCATTTTTCACATTAATGTTCATATTTCAAAAATGGCTCAGCCGATTTCGATAAAATTTAAATTGGACCAATTTGACGTAAACTCTTTCCAATAAAAAAACGAATTATCAAAATTGGACCACTATGCGTGTATACAGTTATGCGTGGTTTGTAAATAAAAAAGTACCTTTATACGCGTCGTATTGAGTACCTACCTCCTCCGTTTCGTCGGTCAAAAATCAACTGTGTGACGTTTTGTAGAGAGTCAATGTACTTGTTGATTTCGGGCTTGACCTCATAGTAAAAGTTGCTCAAATGATGTGTATATTCGTACAATGGTATTAATATGTCCACTGTCTAGAGAAACACTGAAATATTTGTATGTACTTTGTAATCAGTGTAAGTCAGTGCTGCCAACTCTTTTTCGCAAAAACGCGCTATAACGTGGCAAAATGGCACCTACGAAATAAAAACGCTCTAATAATTGGCTCAAATCGGTGATGAAGGGTGTTATCTATTCTGTCGCTATTATTTCCCTCAGAACGTGGTAAGTTTATAAATAGTACAGATACTTTTTTTAAATATTTCTTTGTCAATAACGCATAATAGTTTATGGTGTCAAAGCTCATAAAAAAACGTTCTTAACTTATATTGCCATAAATGTCATGGCACTGGGGCCCTATTTGTCAACTTTGCACGACTTGGTCGTGTACGGAACTTGTATGGAGTACTCGTATTCCCATTTTCCTTAGAAGCATTGATCAATTAGTTTCAATTTTGTTTTGAATACATTTTCAAAATTCTCCCGCATCAAGGGACATAATCCATTGAATTATGAATTTTCTTTCACAAAATGTTGATTGTAAACAAAGTATTATTCTTACCCTACGTCATTGGTGGCCAGAAGACCTTGGTTAATAAAACGTAATGCACGCACGTGCTCCAACATTTAACAATGTACAGTATGTAAATAACGGGACACCTTATAACACAATAGGTGTTACAGGACAATGACACAAATAGACATATATCCGGGCATGTAACCCATTCAAAAAATAATGTATGCAAAGGCGATGTATTCATGTCTGTGATTCTGAACATCTGTAAGGCATAACGTCATGATTCATGAACAGAGAATGAACTTATGAGCTATAAAATACAAAATAATTATATAATGGTGCTATTAAACGACATTATTACTTAGTTGGTTTTATGTTTGATCCAATCGGGTTGGATCTCACAAAGAGAGTATTATAAATACTATTGAGTGAAAATTGAACATACATTGAGATTTATGTCAGTGAAAACGGGATAGCATAGCGTGATATTATATAAGTAATTTTATTACGTTTCACATAATTGAGCTCTAGTAATGTAAAGATCCGAGGGCGAACTGAAGTAACCGAGAAACCCCAGCGAATTAATAAGATAAATTGGCAGTAGACAGGGCTCATAGTTTGTTGACCTGGTGACCAATGGGTTCGCAAAGTTCTATAATGAAGACTACGTACTGGCACAGCGTATGACGTCCATTCATCCGCCCTTAAGATGGACCGAAGATCTGACCAAGGCCGCCAACTTTATTTAAAATCTATAACTCTATGTACAACAATGGGCGTTCTACGGCTGATATGATAATTTTGATCGATACTTGTTACACTTTTTGATTTACATAAAACTAGAAGTTTATTAAATCTTATAATATTCAAAGCGAATTACAAACTGTTAAATACCGCACGACTATCCACACATCAGTCTAACTGTTCTTAATTGTTTGTTATATTTTAGGTCTAAACAAGGTGCGAATTTGAATGGGATTCAATGAACAACTATGTATGTTAAAATTAATTAATGCTATATTTGGCAACGTCTTCTGACTTACATAAATCTGAAACTTTTATGTACATACGTTTTTTTAGGGCATTTTGCGTTGCGATTCTTAAAAACAACAGTAGTAACGTAATCATTCTTTGACGCATTGACCTTCTGACGTCAAGCTCATTCAACTTTTACGTGTTTATTCAGTTTGATATTTACATTTTACTTATAACAATTTATGGCTGCCTTAAGTAGATGTATCGAAACAATAAGTACTGCTAAATTGCAAAAACGCTGTAAGGTAATTATTCTTACAAGTAAGAATAACTAGAATATTATTAAAATTCTCATTACCGATTAGGTTCATCAATCAAAACCTGATATAAAATATTTTAAAACCGTGACGAGATGTACATAATTTTGTTAAGGTTTCGTAGACACGATCTAAAAATGTAGAAAGTTATAATTATTAATTACCTAATGATTTTTTTTTATTATACATTGCTATTTAGAATGGTAAATCGGTAATGTTGTCAGCATGCTTCCAATAATAATTGGCTTCGGCATATGGTAATGTTTTTTTCATCTTCAAACCTTCAAGGGACTGCCGAACCAAATATTTTTTATTTAGTAGTTTAGGTGTAGTTCTATTATATTTTGCTGAAGTTAATAAAGACACATGTCCAAAAAAATTGATGAAAAACATTTTTTGATACTTACACCCGATAAATAAGTAAGCAAGTAGCGTCATTTGATTGTCATGTGTTGTTATTCATATTTTGAAAGTCATTAAATATAAAATACAATCATGGGTCATTCAACAATATTAAAATCCGCGGCAAGCATTGGCACCAAAAAATCCCAACTTTGACTGTTTCGAGGAAAATAATGCACACATATTTTTTGTTTTTGTATGTCAGTTACTAATCATAATATCAAACTTACATTGTACTTTATTAGTACCTAAAGGTAGTGAAGATGAAGGCATGATAGGTACAGGATAATACCCGGGTATTAAGGGGTTAATACAGGTTAAATGAACAATTATAACATAATAGGTGGTCCATATTTTGAAAAATTTACAAATTCTTACCACAAAAACATATCAGCTCCGATTGTGTTAAATGTCCCGCAATATTTTATTTTTTAATTTATTGAAGGGAAGTATATCTTTGTTCTAATTTATTTCAACCCAAGATTTTTTAGATTCCTAATTATACTGTGAATAAATAGAAGGTCCAAAGGTCTTAAATTCTCGCGATGATTCTAAGGCAACTTAAAATGATCTGTTCTATACGTAACTAATCCATTTAAACTTCGAAATTTAAATAGTGCGATTTTTAATATCTTTTTACTCGTATACGTTTTTTGTTTTACAAATAAATGATTTATTGACACAAATAAATTACAATTTGCTAATATACATAAAACATATAGAATTTAACATACTTAATTAATAACTGAAATAACTTATTTATTAGCGACTATATATAACAACAAATAACAACAAAGCTTGAAATTTAAATAGTGCGATTTTTAATCTCTTTTTACTCGTATACGTTTGTTTAGAATTCTTACCGTAAATTCACTATATTTCGTGATAAAGCGCACTTCGTACTTTTTACTATAAAACCGTATCTCGTGATCACAAACATCCATATCAAATACCATTGGCGAATATCAGAGCCTTAAAACGATTCCGTGTTACTGTTAATGCTATAGAATTTTAAAAAGACGCTAGATTTTGTGCGCTTAAGACCTTCAATCAGGTTTTATTCATGTCTGTAGCACGTTCGGATACACGTGATCAATGTGCTCGTGTGCAAAAACTAAAAATCTAGCATTAACATTTTTGACTCAGATGTAACCAACTTTACAAAAAAGTAAAGTTGGTTACCTGATTCCTTATTTGAACTTTTTTTAAACTTAAGTAATGAGAGGTCATAATAACTTCCGAAACAAAAAGATATAGGTTTAAGCAAGGGATATAAGCATATAACTTTAGATCTGTATGTCTCTTTGTGGCAACTGGCATCATCAAACGAATTTGTTGAGGTTTTTTTTGATAGAAAGCTTGTGTTATTGAAGCGGTTCTTTACCGAACACTCAGTACATATTTAAAAAATATAGGCTCACACTCGCGAATATTTGTAATGTTAACTTATCAGAGGTCAAATCCATTCATTCCAAACCGAAAAGCAAAGCTCTTGCTTACTTATTCTACGTTTTTTTCCTGGTATAGGTATGACATGCCATCAACTTGCTCATCAAATTCTATACTAACTAAATTATTTGTGAGCAAAATGCTATTCACTGATAACTCTTTCGGCGTTGCGTTGTCCACGTGTAACGGTTGTCAATCGTACTTAGGTTCAAACCGCGATATTGACAATACCCTGTGCCACCTTATATTATAATAAAAAATATAAATGCTAAGACAGTTTTTTCCCTTCAACAGAGGGTCGAGTGGAAGTATCCCGAGAGAACAAATATCTCAGTACGATGGCACCAGGCAAAGTGTTCGGCGAGCTGGCGATACTCTACAACTGCAAGAGAACAGCCACCATAAAGGCGGCGACGGACTGTCGGCTGTGGGCGATAGAGCGGCAATGCTTCCAGACCATTATGATGAGAACGGGGCTGATCCGACAGGCAGAGTACACCGACTTTTTGAAGAGGTAAGACAGCTTTATATGCCAAACGATTATACCAGCTCCAATTTACAATATAAGATTACATTACATTCAAAAGAGACTGGAATCCCTACGTAGAGTAAGTGTATTTGAGACCATGGCATACAAGATCTCCACTGCATCACTCGCGGGAGTAGATAACTAGCAATTCTAATGAAACCTGCCGAGGTCACATTTTTACAAACTTAAACAATTCAGTAGGGTGATTCTCTATAAAAACACGCGTTATACAAACCCCAAGTTTGGTTCCAAAGAATTTTGCATGAAATATACATATTTTATTTTCCAGTTTTGTATGTAACTTTAAACTTTAATTAGAGTCAGAGACCCTACTTACTAGAGTACAATGGACCATAGTCTTAAGTTGAGTTTAAAAAAATAATCCACCATAGGTAAATCATCAACAGGAGATGTAACCAAAAATCACGTCGATGAGGTGAACCCATGTCATTTAAAACAAGGGTCAAAATTACAGTACCAGATGTGAACAAAAAAATAACAATGATGTGTACAGTACCTACTTAACTTAGTAACTGCTGTTAAAAGAAATCTATAATTACATGCAAAAACGCAAAAAATACCATATACTGTAATTTGCTGAGCACATGATTTGTAGAAAAGTGTTATTGTAAACTGTGAGAAACTATAAACATTGTGAGTTGAAGTAGTAAACACAGCCCGTAGTAATCATTCATTCATAATTAACTTTATCACCGGATATTTCCAAGACCGTAATGAATTAACACTTTCATTGTGGTAACTGGTAACCTCAAAGTTTTGTAATCAGCATAACCCAGACCTTAATGGCTTAAATAGTAATTTGTTTCGTTTAATATTCGGTGTTTTTACATTTCTGGATGTGCGCATCCCATTAAACATGGAAGAAACCAAAATAACTCTCTAGAAGCATTTGAAGAAAATGCGCTGTCCCAAATTGACATCGACAACACCCTTTACAACGCTTTGAGAAATAGTCAGAGCGCGCTACCAACGATTATATCTTGGAGTCGTTTTGTCACTGCACTTTTTGTGTGAGAAAGTCTTTCTGGTTTTGTTCCGTAATTAAAAGCGCATCATTAGTTCGGATCCGTTCATATAAAAGCTAATCGTTGGCTTGCTTAGCTCGCATAGTGGTGGGATGATTGGCAACAAAATATGGCTTGCCGAAACCGTTAAGAACTAAGCTAGTAAGCTACATTCTGATAATAAATACCGTTCCAGATTGGGGAATATACAATATCCTTAGCTGCACAGCTTAGCTTAGCTAAATGGAAAAACAGCCTTATTTTAGAGCAGATCGGCAGACAAGTCTCTTGAGTTACTTGGCCTAAAATCTTAAAATTTAGCTAAGGAGTTTACTAACGTAGGCGAGAACTAAAACTTCAAAATTTCTAGCTTTGAAAGTCTAACTTATTTAGGCCCTGTGTTTGCTTAGATTTTCTTACTAGAAGTACAATAACTGGAAGGTTAAGCCACAGTCCACCATGCGGGCTAAAAGTAGTTTTCATAGATTTCACATTCCGACGGTTTTTTTTTTTCATAATTTGAAGCTGATAGTTATTCTGTTTCATCATCATCATCATATCAGCCGTAGGAAGTTTACTGGACATAGGCCTCTCCTATCGATTTTCAATAAGACTGGTTGGAATCGGCTTGCATCCAGCGCTTTCCCGCGGTTTTTGCAATTATCTACGCACATAATTAATTATTACTATCTTTATGCAGGTGTCCGTATTGTGGGATTTGAATCCAGGACCCACGGATTAAAATTTAATTAATAATCTACAATTGTTTGACCTATTCACCAAAGATTTTGCTATACCTATAGCCAAAGTAACTGTAAAATTAGACCTACTCGTGATGCCATTTTATTAGGCTAAAGACCTAACCTAAATCCTAATCTTGTCGGAAGTCAAACATCACTTGACTACTATCTACTATCTTCATCATAAGTGTCAGCAAAATATTTTATTGCTTAGATTAGATAAAAATCTATCACTAAATATGTTTGTGAAAATCTTCCCCACAAAATGTAGCTTATATTGGTGAAGAAAGTATAAGTAACATTTGTATAATAAAGGAAATAAAATGCTCCGATGGTGACTGAAAGAGGCCACCTATAACCAGGAAAACAAACGTCATAGGTACTAGGTGGTCAGAAAAAAGGCGTTTTTTGCAATCTTTTACCTGAACATTTTTGCCGTGTTGGTTTTACGCGTTTCGTGTTAAACTTACTCATCAAAGTAGGTAAGTAGGTACATTGAAAAATGCATGATATCACAATTCAATTCTATTATTCTCAAATATAGGTACAGCACTGTATACTTATGAATGTCAACATTTACAAACTCCAATATGTAGACTGAGACAAAAGGAGACTTTCCAAGTCATCTTAATTTTATAAAACCCAGTTTCTTTCGCGTTTTCTCCGCCAATTGCTATAAAATTGCGATGAATTGAGTCGTACCGCGATTCCGCGAAACAAATCATTTCTGTATTGAGGTGATTGTGCTTTGCTTGTTATAAACTCTGGCACGATATCATCACTTTTTTATCATTTTGGCGTTGCATGAAATATACGTTTGCCAGTGTCAAGTATGCTTATACAGTTATTATATGGGTTTAACGTTTTAAGGAGGCTCGGAATATTTGTATGATTACACTTGGCGTATGACTAGACAACAAATCCTCTGATGTTGTTGTACTCATCATTATAGGTAACTAAATCAACTTTTACTATGGGTCCGACCCATCAGCTGTTCTGTTCATAATTCTGTCGATTGTAATTAAACATTTTATGTGGAACAGATTTCTGTTTGTAGTATTGAGTGAGTAAGTACCTATAATGATACTAACCCATTATTCAATATATTTTAACAATGTCAAAAGCTAAATAAAAATCATTCAATCAAAGTCCAAATGATGCCTACTAGTCATGACATGAGTCAGGAGTATTTTCAAAATAATATTTGGAAGCAACATAAAAACACGTTTCACTATTTCCCGCCAAAACTCCTCTATCAGCTTTAGTAGCGGCTTTAAATTTTGTTTTAGGATACTATTTTTAAATTTCCTGACTAATAAGACACCGTGTTTACAATAATGAGGGCAGTAACCTCAGTGCAGTGACTTGTGGGAATGGGAACATTTTATTTTGACAACTCGAAGGTGATGAACTTGTTTATATTTTTATGCCTACTACGAATATCAATGTTATTGATAGTTTTTGAAGTAATTACACGGACTTCATTGAAACTTGCATGAGCATATTATAGGTACATTAGGTAAATCCGGATAAGCTCGACCGTTTAATAACCTTTTTTTTTATAAAATGATCGTGAGTGCTAGTTTTAATATTTTTTTTTTTGTAATTACATATATTTTAAATTAAATTTAATATTTCTTTTAAAATATGTATTCGCAATGTTTCTCTTGATGGCGGACATAATCTTGGATATCATTGTGTTCATCACTATGATTAACTTTTACTATATAAGACCAAACCCAAAGTCGCGAAAAATGTATGCCTTTCCGCGCAAAAAGTTCATTGATTGTGTACAAATTTGGAATAGTTCGTTCGAATTGATGTATACAATTTTTACATTATTATTGATTTTTCAAAAACAGTTATGCCGATTTCGACATAATTTTAATGGGACCACATCGGGATCATACCCTTTCGAATTAAAAAATATATTTTTATTTCGGTTCGATTTGTTCATCGAAAATATCGATGAACACACACAAGAAATATGTACTCGTACATGCAGACGAACTTAGATCCTCCTCCTTTTTGGAAGTCGGTTAAAAAATGAATGGAACGGTCGATTTTTTCGTGATTTCGGGGTTGGTCCAATCGTAAAAGTTGGTCATAATTATGAGTAGGTACAATGATACCCTCGAATATATCTAAAAATATCGAGTAAGTATACAATGTTATTGATAGTTTTTGAATTACTTATAAGAATAAACGTTTATAGGGCGTTGAACTTTATGTTTGTCTGTCGGAACGAGAATGTTTGAAACCTTGACAACCTTTTGAAGAATGAAACGAGAAAAAAGGGAGCATTGTCTAGGTGTTATAATTTTACTGTATGTATATTTATATACAGCTGACTAGCCCGTCGTGAGTATGCCTATGCCTAAGTAGTTACAGTAAGTACAGTATATAATATATTCTGTCTGTCTGTGGTGTGTGACACCATAGATGCCAAACAGAAGAACTGTTTTAGTTATTTTGTTTAAAAGGTGTCTCAATGAAGACTGTCTGGCTATTGAGGTAGCATATTTTTATAAGTCCCCAAGTAACATATATAGGTATAAAATTCAGCTTTTATACTATAACGAACGTATAATTATTAAAATGTATTAAAGTTTAGGGGTGTCTGGCAGGGGGTAGCAACTGTTGAAAGTGTCCGGCAATGGATAAGGTGATTTCTAAAGATATTCTGAAGAAAATATAAAAAAAATTGAACTATTAATAATTTAAGGTACTTTTTAAACACTACCTGTTATCTGCCCAAGGAACCATAATCGAAACTCTATAGTCGCGGGTCGTTGTTATCTGTGTTGGAGACATACACAGATAAACTCAGTTATTATACAAAAAACGAAGGTCTAGCCGTCGTGGGTTCTTGGGCTATAATGAAACAACTTTTTTTTTTTTTTTTTTTTTTTTTTAACCTATACTGTCCCACAATCGACATGTGCATCTAACATCGACATGTGCATCTTGCCCGTCCCAACCTATGGTGCCCAGACTTGGTCATTGACCGATTTACAAAGGTCCAAACTTGGGGTCTGCCAAAGAGCAATGGAACGCAGCGTGCTTGGTATCAAAAGAATTGATAGAGTCCGCAACAGCACACTGCGTTCTATGACAGGGGTAGTTGATGTCGGCCGAAAAGCCGCCAAACTAAAGTGGGATTGGGCGGGACATGTGGCGCGGATGCACCCCGATCGATGGGCCAGGATCGTCACAGAGTGGGTGCCTGACGGACGACGCAGCCAGGGAAGGCCCAAGAAGCGCTGGCGTGACGATCTTGACTCGTTCGAGAGGGGTTGGCAGGAAGTTGCGATGGATCGCGAGTCCTGGAAGGAAATGGGGGAGACCTTTGCCCAGGAGTGGGACAGTATAGGTTAATAAAACAACTAAAATGAATAAAAAAAAAATTATGAGTCTAATAATTAAATAGCCAAAAATATTAAATGCGCGGAAAATACATCTTTTAGCGGCTATGCATTTTAGCTACTAAAACTCTGAGCACATTTTTGCAAATATTAGGTATGCGATACAAACTAGGATGTATCATAGATAGGTAGGTATTATTTACTGCGCAGTAGATTGTGTATCACACCAAATATTTGCATTTGTTTAATTTATAATGTAAACAAAGAATGTTAACGTAAATGGTACAATGGCATTCTTTTTGTTTGCTATGCAATTATGTTCACTACGTGGCGTGATGCGGAAGATTTCAGTACAAAGTTCAATTAAACTTTTACAAAGAACATAGCCATTGCAAATGTCTGGTATTTACCTTTGGAAGACATAATTCCTATCATAAAACGAACCGCTGTAGCCGCTCATGCAATTTCATATTACTTAAAAAGCACCACTATTTGTGAATTAAAAAAAAACGCTGCATTTCTATTTTTAGTTAAAACACGTGTTGTTACCTTGTTTTGTTTTTGTCTTAATTTGACGGCGCGGCGTGGACCAACAAATAAACAACGGATATAACGTCATTTTCTTATCGATTTCCTTAAATTACGTAGAAGATGTCAAAACAAACCTTTTGTTTTAATTAATTCAACTGCTTTTTTAGTTCGGGTTACCCTTGAGCTACACCTCTTGTTTCCTTGATACAGATCAACACCGTATGTGATTTTGGATACTCAATTCCATAAATGTAATAAAACTTACAAATGTGCGGATGAAATAGCTGTAGCACGGCTAAGAAGCCATTAAATTAAGGTCGTTAGTGTGTGTTGTATTGAGGATCACAGTGGTCCCCAAGTAATGAAAGGACAATGACCTCGAAGACACTCATGCAAATGTATGGAGCGTGCAATAGCCCATTCTTTTGCTTTCATCGGCCTCAGACGAGCTGTAGACTGTAGACCTTTATATTACCGTATAAATTACAGAGCTAATGATCGTGAACTGTCTTTTGATATGGAGCTTTTATTGAACATGTATTTTAAAAGAGTTTTTGCGCTAGAGTTTTGATGTAAATGTACCAATTATATTATTTCCATACCATTGATAAAACAATTGTGGCTCTTAAATCATTTACTTCAAATTCAGCGCCACATAATCTTCATCATCAGTCATTTACATTCAAAACCTTCGTTTACAGAACCGATGTACGACGTCCTATTTGAAAAAAATCCAGAAATAAATTATCTAAGCTGTCATAATATTGTGACCCGATTTATTATATTTAGGTTAGAACATGTGAACCTAGCATGTTTAGAGATTCACACATCTGTTATCCAACCTGTTTCATAGATTCGCTAGTAATCTGGACATAATATTTGTTTTAAAACTTTTAAGTTCTCAGAAGCCTGAATGAATTCGAAATTCTTGATTGACATTGTGTTTAAGAGAAAACACCTAATCAGATTTTGAACGAATGGGAGTCATTAATGTAAGCATTCCTAGACCTTAACGTGCTATATTACAATATTAACAACATCTCTCAGAGAAGTTAAAGTTTCACCTTTCGTTGAACGTAACACGATAATACGTGCATTACTTTTATTGCTTATTCTTGTAACAGTTGTAACATAATCCTCGATAAGTCATTCCATATCAGAAGCATCGCTCGGGATGACTAGCATCTGCTGTCACACCCTCAGAGCAAATAAAGACAAAGACGACGTCTATAGCAGCTGGTTGTGTTATTAAATTATGAATAATTTGTTCAGAGGCCGTATGTGCAAAGACATTCATATAAAATCTTCAAAAGTGTAAAATGCACATTTTTTTGTGTAATCACACTAATCACAATAATGTACAATCCCTAATTTTGATTCCAACAGCAAAATTTGTTGTGTTTCTTTTTTAGTTTATTATTTGTGTTTTATCTCAAATTATTACAATCGGATTTGAATTACATATAAATTAATCACTTTCTCTTATCTATGCGTACACTAGCTTTTTCCCGCGGCTTCGTCTACGGGAAATGTTGTTTGGTTTTTGTGCTGTTATCCCATAGGAACATTTTATTTTTCTAGGGGTAAAAAGTGGTTTATGACATTTTTCTACTTTTAAACCATAGGCATGGCCAAAAAAATAAGAAGATCCCTTCCTCTATTGCCAAACCAACAAACACACATTCGGATTTATGCTCTTTCGTTGTACTTTTTGTTTTCTTTTTTTGTTATTTGTGCATGAAAGTTGGCATTGACTAATTATTCTATTATTGTGATATTTGAGACTTTGAGAAACTTGGTAACACTTATTGTAAAGCTAATGATGTCTCTCTACAAATATTTATATGCCTATATCTTTAGTATGAACACGGTCATCCATCTTCTTAGATGTATCATCAAGATCGATGTCTTGTCGTGTATAGGTTTAATTTAATCGTGTATATTGATGTTAGTATTTGTTCTGCTGGAATAAACAAGGTTACCTAGTTTGTTTATCCGATCTATCGCTTAATGGTTTGCTTCTAGGTCAGGACATTTCTAATTTTCCTTTTTATAAATCTGATGTGTTCTGTTTTCATTGGTTGACTTTAATGAATTGATTCTAAGAGTTATATGGGTCAAATGAGTATCAAATTACGTAAAACACAAGTTGCGTTGGTTTATAAATTGAGTCTTGTTACGTACAAAAAGCCGTGGTGGTCTAGTGGTAATGACACAGGCGGGTGTCAATCGTGTCGTGGGTTCAAACCCGGTCCCGTACCAATGAATTCCTTGGAATTTATGTACGGAATTCCACATGGCTACCACTGGCTTTTCGGTGAAAGAAAACATCGTGACGCAACCTGCATACGTCCGTAGAAGAAATTCGATGGCGTATGTGAATCCACCAACCCGCACTCGGCCAGCGTGGTGGAAATAGCCCAATCACCCTTAGTAGGCCTACGTCCTGCAGTGGACTATTAAAAAGGCTGTTACAGTACAGTACAGTACGTACATTTTATAACTGCTTATACTTTATATATCACACTTGCTGGTGCAAGGAAAGATGCTGGACTAATAGGGTTTTAAAAATTTTAATGGCGCCTGATTTGTAAATAAATTACGATTTTTACTTCAAAGCATGAAATTTATTCTATTTAGTAGTATAAATATTAGACTCCTTTTCATTTGAGACAGCGCCAATAATGTTTCGTATAAACAGAAGCTGCATTAACCGACGACGGTTTCTCATTGAAGTTTATTTGTTCAGAGATCTATGTTCCGCTTTAAAATTCAAGATATGACGAATCACGAACTGCGTCTCGATTCCCGCAAATGTTTGCATTCGATTCAAGTTTGGTTGATTTATCTGCCGATCTGATTTCATATATTTCTAAAACAAAGCCTGTGTTGACGAAATCGGTGCAGTGCAGTGTCACAGTCGCTGTTGCCTAAGCACTCGTGCGCACAATTTGCGAAACACCCACTAAGCTAGCCGTCACGTCTATAGGTCTCATGACATTTCGCGATTGTGATCCTTTCACTGACCGATGGTTATGTAGGTACTTATCAGTTCATTAACACTTACATCGTGACTTGTATTTTTGCAACAATATTGTTTTCAAACTTGATTTCGAGTTTCTTTTACGATAACTTTATCCGCATCTGACGTATTTGTTTTTAACACGTTCACTGTCCAATGACTACAAAAAAAGTTACATATGTAAAAACTTTAACACAGCCGCCTGTAAAATTTTGCCAGATTTGCTAGAGCGAAATGTAGGTGGACGTATGAATGCAGTTTATAACTTTGTACTGGGATAGTGAAAGTGTTAATAGCCCTTAAAAGTTCTCGTTGTAAATATTTCTTCTGCGAGTCATTTTAATGCGATAAAATCATTGAATTAGTAGGTATACTATCTCTGCGTATAAATCATATTCATGTTCATTCTTTTATTTAACACTGAATACGCAGCTGTAGCATTGACTGCTATGATTTATTAAAACATTAATATTATTGTTACTGTGAGTGTCAATTGCGTGACTACTAGCAACTACTTGATTTAAAATGGTAGTCAAGGGTATTGTTAAAATCATTTCCATCCATAATTATGCTCTCAGTTTTGTTTTCGAGTATTGATTGCATCTACGTTTATGCTCTGTATTATTTTGTGTTCTACTTGTAGAACAGGTTTGTTGTACCTATTATCTTATTTACAAACCTCAACTACTATGACATTTAGTAAATTGTTCTACTTTTACCTGCTCTCTTTGCAGAACAACTGACTCTATATCAGTTCAGCAGTCGCATCTTAATTTGTTTACGATTTCTACGAATAAAGAAAGCTACTGGTTCTAATGACTCTAGTAGTAGGATTCCTTGTAAAATGTGCTTTATAAAACCATAAAGAGAACTTCAAATAACCCGTTAAATCTACATCAGATCTCACTACAGCAGCCACTATTGCCTCGACACACTTCTAATAATTACTCACTTCTACATTAGCATCGTCTAACACGATGTAGTAACCAGATATTACATTACATAGTTACACTAATTGTTACTTAATAATTGTTTTTGTAGCAATGAGAACCAGATTAACCTTCGCTTTAATGGGCTCTAGTTAATTTGTTTCATTTTTATTGATTCTCACACTTATTCTCATATATAAATTCAATTGGACATATTTAATTCGAGGATGAATTTGTTATATTTCTTTGCAAATCATCGGAATGTAGCGTAAAAATCGTTGTGATAGCGGCAATTTTCATTCGCACATACTGTGACGTACAGTTATAATTGTACTGTTTTGATGACTGCTTTTTTCCAGAGTTAATTGACTGCTAAGTTTTTTTTCGATGTGTTTGAATTGAAACAAGATAAATATAATTATACTGTACTGAATGTTTGTAAGTCTGTTTATAAGCCCACTGTTGCACATATATACCCACGAAGGGTGATTGAGCCATATCCACTACGCTGCTGAGCCAATACATTTTGGTGAATATATACCTGTATATATGCCGTATATACCGTGGTGCTCTAGTGGTAGTGACACCTTACAATCTTGAGGTCGTGGGTTCAAATCTCGGTCCAGTACCAATTTCGAGTTCTTCGGTATTTATGGACGAAATTTAACACCACTGGCTTTTCGGTGAAGGAAAACATCGTGAGGCAACCTGTATACGTCCGTAGAAGAAATTCGAAGGCGTATGTGAATCCACCAACCCGCACTGGGCCAGCGTGGTATATATGGCCCAATTATCCTTCGTTGGTAGGCCTACGTCCTGAAGTGGACTATTAAAAAGGCTGATACAGTACATAATATATGATATTATGATACATTTTTATTTTATTTATCTAAGCTTATAATATTATCTTCAATGTCAAGCCTTTGAGCTTGCATTAACCTTTACGTATACTGCATCGTGACCTCTATTAGTATATTAAATAAATCTAAAACATACATACATGCATTATATTATGATAGTGCTAATTTCATGTTTAAATGTAAATGCTAACGTAATTTTATTTAAGCTTTTAACCTTGGTCATTTCCTGGTTGCAGTCAAGTTTAGCAGCGGCTGTGGGAACCCTTTCCAAATCAGTAGCCATTATACCCAATGACTTTCAACATTATAGGCACTTCATTTAATTAATGTTGAGTTTAAATCAGAAGCAAAACAAAACTTTTGGGAATGCATCTTAACTCTTTAAAGCTATATTTAGTTACTTAGCAGATGTAGAGATTTTAGGTGGAGTAGGTAAACGTAACTTCTTAAAATTTGAAAATATAATAATAGACCGAACCAAAACAACAAACAAAAAAATGTTACACTTATAGGACCCTAATATGTATTACTATTTAGAACATGTTACTTAAAAACTATATGTAAATACATATTTGCATATTACATTTGCACTTGCAATAAAAGTAATAATCGGCCAAGTGCAAGTCGGACTCGCACACGAAGGATTCCGTACCGTATGGGAGCCCCATTCCTGTTGCCGTTATTATTAGCGAGCAAAAAACTCCTAAAAATCACGTTTGTTGTATGGTTGCCCCCTTAAATATTTATTTTATTCTGTTTTTAGTATTTGTTGTTTTAGTAGCAACAGAAATACATCATCTGTGAAAATTTCAGCTGCTGGTGACAGACACACAGACGGACAGACGGACATCGAAGTCTTAGTAATAGGGTCCCGTTTTTACCCTTTGGGTACGGAACCCTGAAAATGGCACGAAAATATTCAAAAACATCACCCTGGTCAGGACTGGCGCATTAAGTACGGGAAATATCAGTGAAGGAGCACTAAAGCCAATGTTTTAAGCTGACATTGATGACTATACAGCAAAAAAATATTTTTTGAAGAGTACTTCAATTCAGTAAAAAATATATTATGAAATTAATTAACAAGCACGTCCTTATGATTGATAATCCAGGTTATGAAACTATTTACACGCGTTCAAGTTGAAATAAGTTACATATCATTGATATGTTTTACTCTACAAGTAAGTACACTTTTGCTATCACGTACAAATGCATAGGACAAGGACTAATAAATTAATGGTTATAAATGATTATCGGTGTAAATATATGATAGAATCATCCAAAGACTTTAAATATAAAAAAAAACATTTGTCGATTGAAAAAATGAAAATGTATGCTTATTAGATTATGAATTTTGGCTGCGAAACCTTATTTGATAACAATAATTGCATAATAAAACCGATTAAATAATTAGATAACAACGCTGATGTCCCTGCTAAACCGGAAACGCGGAACAATATTATGCCATTATGTATTATTATAATTGGATTTAAGATAGTATATGCATTATCTAATACGAAAACTTGTATTCATTTTATAGGACATGGAGAAAAATGGAAATTTTTCGCATTTTTTGTATCATTATTAAATGTATAATCATAAAGGCTTACTTTCTATCCATATAGCGTAACGCAGTTTGTTTTACCGCTCACTTTGTGACATAATAGTCATTTTGTGCCATTTATTTTTTAACTCCATTGTGTTACCGTTTTGGTAATTTGGGTCCATACATTTTTTCATTTCTATTTGGAAGCGTAGTATTAACTGCAAAATTTGTCAAACTTCGTACTTCATTAATCAAACTTTTTTAACCCTGTACCTATTATTTTTTAACGTATTTAAGACTCTGTTTACATTTTTTTGTGTAACCATTTTTTACGCAAATGTTGTCGACGGATATACAGTTTTTTTGGGAAATATCGAAAGAAGAACAATATTTAACTAAACAGAGTCTTTACTAATTGCTGTTCAATAACTTCATTACTATATTCATTTTTATTTTGATCCGTTTATTAATGTATAACTCATAGTATTATCTATGTTGTTTTAAGTATAACCAAGTTTTTTTGTTGCAGCCTAGAACACCTCCATACCACGTCATTAATTTTGTACATATTTCGCTTTTCTGGTCGTTTAATACGGGTGTATTGTGGCAACCAGAGACTAGTGTGGGGCCGCTGGAAATGGTTGAAATTATCTCTTTGCGTTTTGTTCTGTATTATGTATTATTATATTTAAAATTCCTTTGTAGTCTGTGTTTTTAAATAAATAAATTGAAATGGAATTGAATTTATTCAGTTCTAAAATTAGTAAAAAATAGCTATGCAACTCAAAAATGTTTTTAACAGGCACCAATGAAAAAAAAAACGTTAGGAATCAAACGAATAATAGATAACATATGTTTGTTCACAGTGTGCCGATATTCAAAAACCTCCCAGAAGATACGTTAATCAAGATCTCCGACGTTTTAGAAGAAACACATTACCAGAACGGTGACTACATCATCAGACAAGGTGCAAGAGGAGACACCTTCTTCATCATCAGCAAAGGCCAGGTAAAATGAGAAAGCTTTTATTAAAACACCGCTTTAAAATTATAATTTAAAGCAAAACACCACGTTTTGTTTTACAAACACGCCATAATAATATGTAACAAGGATGATTGACACTGGACAAGAGTTATACTGCGAAGTAGAAGTAGAGAAGCCTATAG
Source organism: Hypomecis atomaria (assembly GCA_964007245.1). Classification (NCBI taxonomy): domain Eukaryota; kingdom Metazoa; phylum Arthropoda; class Insecta; order Lepidoptera; family Geometridae; genus Hypomecis; species Hypomecis atomaria. The sequence continues at coordinate 9,001,225 of OZ023299.1, forward strand.
TTAATAGTGGTCAATTAAAATCTGAATATTACATATAATGATGGTTAAGTATGGATTACACAAATACACATAGCTAAACCAAACGAAGGGCATGCAAAGAACAAAAGTATCTACATAGAGTGAAACTTGCGTACAAGTATAAAATTGAAAGTAACACTACACAAATCACATTTTTTACATCTAGCTTACCCAGATTTTAGTTACGGTGAGCAAAAAGGCACCGCAGGTGTTATGTAACCGGAACTTTAAAACTGTTTGAATAACTACTTGAAACTTCTATATTTGTTTTGCGTTGACCTTGTTGAGACTATAATCAAATCCTTTCCAAAACTTTGCTGCTATTAGAATAAATTAAAGCAATCCATAGCAAGTGTTCTAGTTTGAGCCAGTGTCATTACTTTACACCACTTTTAACATGCCACCAATCATGTAATTAGTCGCCTTGTTTATTTTGATGACTTTGTTTGAGATATTTTTTATAACTTACAATTATGCATTCTGCGTGTGATTTCTTTGTAATTTCTTCGTTTCAAACCATTACACAACGCAATAAGGTTCAGTCTTGTTTGGCCCCAGTCCAAGTTTAAACATATGAAGATGATCATGATCACCAACACAAGTTTCACTTTCATTCAACTTTCGAGAATCGCTTCGGGGCAAATCTTAACCGACAACCACGCCTCTATGTTTTGTAAACACAAAAGTCTGATCATTCTTTGACTTATCAATGATAAATTATTTTAAAATATTGTGATGTAACTTCTTATTCAACCTTTAATCGCGGAACTTCTTTTGATTTCTTTTTGAATTAGTAAAAGGCTCTACCTACGAGTATAAGGACTTGGCATTAAATTGTATAATGTTTGTAGCTAAACGGTGACTGTGCATGTTCACCTTGGCATTTAACTTCGTGTGTCTGCGAACTGTGATTGTTATTCTGACCATTTCATACGAGCTAGTGAATGTATCTTAAGGTAATAAACTTTCGGAATGCGCCAAGCTTACGACTAATTATTGAATTTTAGCACTTGCTAAGTCGATACAACATTATTTTAGATGTTATATATGTTATCATGGTGCCTTTATGGCCTTTGGCAATATTAGTAATTTTAGTGATGGAAAAAATACTTCTTTTACAATTAAATCAGAAAAGTAATATTTATTTTAACTAAAATATAATCACGATGCGGAGTTTGCCAGACGTGTAGAGTTCTGCCATTATGAACAAGGTCACTGTACTTTTATGCGGGAGGCTTATGCGCTCGCCGTTTTGAGGCCGGATTTTTGCGGCATTTTAGATGCAATCATTTTCCAGCTCTTTGGTGTTAGCTTATACTATAGGTTAACGGACCTCTGGAGGTCCGATCGTCTTTGCTTATACTATAGGATTGTTTATTCTTAATGCCATTATTAAATTATTGATTAATTGAATAATCCACAGATGTGATTAGTTCCACAATAAATAATATTGAAAATAATGAATCCAACTAATATCATAAGCGCGAAAGTTTGTATGTATGGATGTTTGTTCCTCTTTCACGCAAAAGCATCTCAATCCATTCGGATTGAGATGAAACTTTGCAATAGTAATGTTTATACATCAGAATAACACATAGGCTATAATTTATAAAGATATTGCATGAAACGAAGTTCACCGGGTCAGCTAGTCAGCTAGCTAAGTAGTGCAATATAATTTATGCAGTTACAAAATCGAATTACCAAGGTTTTTTTTTTCAATAAAACTTCGAGTGTTCAGAATTTAAAATTTATCATTTTTCTTTTATTATTTAAAGCTTGACATTTTATTAGCATAAACATATTTTGGTTATTTGCAAATTTAATATAGACCTCTGACCTCTTAACCTTATTTGTATTTGACGTTGACGTGTACAGATACACGGAACCACATCAAGTTGTTAAGTTCGCAACAAGTTTTCTAATAATTTTCTTACAATATGTTAATGAGTCTTAAAATGGCTAGATGACATCAGGCTGTTGAATGCAGTATTATGCTAATTAACCATTATTGTTTTTGTATTTGTGTTATCGTGGAAATTCTGCTTTTCAACAAAAATGTGTCCGTCAATTTGAGGAAAACCCATTGTATAATTTACTTCTGTTCAAAAATGACTCGGTACTTTTTTGTTGTCTATAGTAGGTACGCGTCTGATATATTTTATGTTGGGATTGAAAAGAAGTGATATGAATTGCATGAATGCTTTAGAATGGCGACTATAAATAACATATGAATTTAAAGTGACCTTCCCAAGAGACTTATATTTATTTCGTAAAACATCCTTCACAGATTTTTCATCACATTTGGAACAATACATCTTTCGTCAAGTATGGAATACAATACAGTTAAGAAACTATTTTTGATATGATGGCTCAATCAAGACAGCAAACTATTTCAGCAATTCGCATGGTCATTTACAAGGTTTTGTAATATACATGAATATTCACAATGTTGTGACGAAAATGTGAGATCGTTTTCTCTTCGGTGAGAATGTTTTGATTTTCAAATTGTGCAATAGGCGTAGATGGCTTGCTTATCAATTAGTAATCAGAGAATCATTAATTTCGCACCAAAATAGTGAAGATAGACTTAACAATACATTACATTATTTCTAGAATTTTAATAGAACCTGGAATATTTTTAGTTTGTTAGTGTAATTCATGTTTGTGTCGTGATTTTTTTTATTTTCAAAATCTGATTCTTTTAGTCTCTTTTCGTAAAAGTTTTATAAATCAGACCAGTGATAGATAACCACAAAAACGTGTCTAAAGATATACGAGTAAGTTGTGAAATCGTACGGATCATTTAGCATTCGTCGAATGTTGCTTCAAGGTGTATTTATTATCTCATCCATTTCCGCTGTTATCTCACTCTTGAGCAAACAAGCTTTTTCTATGCCTTGGATCTTTAACCTCAAGTTTAGGCTTGGCTGATTTTTATTTCATCAAAAAATAAATTATGATGAATATTCAACAAGCGCTAAGAATGTTGTATTCTTATCTTATGTAACTTAATGTTATATAATCATATGTATAACTACATAGTATAAAACAAAGTCGCTTCCCGCTGTCTGCCCCATGTATGCTCATATATTTAAAACTACGCAACGGATTTTGATGCGGTTTTTTTCAATAGATAGAGTGATTCAAGAGGACGGTTTATGTGTATAATACACCTGTGCAAAGCCGGGGCGGGTCGCTAGTATAAACATACTTTAGAGAATTCTGATACTTCTACTACCACTATTACTATTTCTACTTCGAACTGACAACAAAGTTAACCTAACAAATTAGATACATCTAGATTTTTAAACTCTAAAACTGGGCAACAAGATAATTTCAAACCTTTACTCTTTTGTCTTTCTAGGGCCAATGTTAGTCGTTTTTATCTAAACTAAACATAACCATAAAATGTTTCCGGAGTACCAAAACGGAATCTAGGACAAAAAGTACATAAAGAACTCCAGCTTATAAATGAATATGACCTTTTACTACACCATAAACTTTCATTCCAATCTCGTGTTTGCTGCGTTAAAACAAAAGAACGAAGAACATTTACTCTTCAAATTAGTTACGAAACGTTAACAAAAACAGTGTTTTATTTTCCATTTATTTTGGTTGAATGCATGATTGAACTTTGTTGTTAGTCGGTCAGAGTTTTTTGTCATTCACTGATTAGCTTGCTTCCCTTTTATTTTTTCGTATTTTCCTGTCGCCTTCCATTTAATCTATTTATATGAAAGAGGAAATGTGTATGCTTGGATTGCTTGGCATAGTTGATAGGTTTTTAATAAGAATCATTACTTTGACTTTTTTTTAATATGCAGTTGGTCTTTTAATATCCTTTTCCATATCCATCTCCTAAATTGTAGGCTCTAAACTTCTCGATCCAGACTCATATCCAAAAATAGCATTTTTTTTTCGTATAACATATGATTGATATGAAATTCTCAGGGCCTTTATATGAAATCTCTTAATTGCACTATATTTTATTTCTGAATCTCCTATTCTATTATGATTCAGTTATTAGTGATCAATTAGCATCCTTTTAGGAGCTTATTCTGTACATCAAAACTAACAACTTATGTTCTGCGACTTTAGTCAAAACTAAAAAAAAGCTGTTCCATACATTTTGTCGAGGGTGAACGATATTTTTCTATGGATTTTTTTTTTGAGATTTGTAAGTCGATGAACAAAAGTTGTTAGTTTTAATGTAAAAATAAGCCCCTAAAAGGATGCTAATTGATTAGCAATAACCCTGTATATCTGATTAACGATAGTCATAGATGCATAGCGCGTAAATTCATAATTTATTTCTAGGTTAGACGATTTCTAGGCACTTAGATTGTTACGCTGTGTGTGCGCAAGCGCATCTGCACCGTAATGACAACTTTCGATGTTCTCCGACGTTTCACATTTTTATGGCAACAGTAACGACTTGCCACACCGGTCTCAACTGGTTCCATCCGCACATAGGTCTAGGGAGAATAACTAGTAGCTATTTGGTCGTCATTTCTACCTTCTGACAGCAAAATTGTTTTAGTAAACCTTATCTTGTTTCTAACTAGTTTTTATGAAATAAAGCTACAAATTTCGTATTTTGTACTTATTTGCAAACTTTCAATCGTTATATTAGAAAAATCGAGTATTTTTTTCTTCTTCTCGAGACGTTGTTTCGATTGTTTTTTTTTTTAAATCGATATACATTAGAAGTATTTTAAAAGGGATTTATTTTTTTACTAAATTAATTAAATTAAACTGGGATTGGTTTTTGAACAAAACACATTTGATTAAAGAGACTAAACTTCTATTGAAGAATTTACGCTTGTTTAAAAGATTAAAAACACATACCTAGTAGTAAAAAAATATGAACTTAAAAAAATTGCTAAGCGGAAATCGTGATTTTTAGCGATTGTTATTGAAGTGGTCATTGCAATGTGAATAATTTTTTTTTTTCCTTAACTTTAAACATCGATAAAAATACATTTCGATCGCTTGCTATTTTATTCTGCGGAAGAGTAATAAACCGGATCTCACTAAAATTTTACAAACATTTCATAGATATTTGTTCAATTTGAGTGAGTACGCTCAAATTGGATTTAATTTTGTTGTTAAAAAAACATTTATTGCTTATTACGTTAATGAAAAATAGTTTCCGAAACTGTTACATCAAAATTCAACCGGCTCGGAACGTGAACTCTACTTTCCGTCCTAATATTTTTAGGAAGTGATAAACTACTTACCTATAATTTGATGTTTGCGTAAGACAAGTTTTTTAACTTTCCGGTTACTTGATTTACATCTGATACGTACCATCGGTATAATTATTTTATCGTATAGATTTATAGCGCATACTTAACCCACATTTTCATTACTGGGAAACTTAAGCTGAAAATTAATGGCACATTAATCCATCATAATCAGTCCACACATTTGCAACGATGTGTAAAATTGTTTGAATAAAGTAATAATAATCCTTGTCGGCCCTGTATTTTTTTTGAAATTTTCTTTGTATCTACAACTATTAATTCATTCATTCCTCATTATAAATCTGCAAGTCTGTGTGTTGGTCCGTTGGTTTATAAATATGTCAATCTTTCACGCACAACGGAGGAACGGATGGAATTGTTTTTTTTTTTTTCCAGGGATTTAGCTTAGCGATCTGAAAGTGTTATTCATAGGCAACTTTTATCACGGAAATATTAAGAGATTCTGTGGGAAGCCGCGGAAGTTCTTAAAAATTTGAAGCTATCAGTATCAGTAGCTCCTTATGAGGTAGTACGGATACTAGGTCATAACACCGCGACCTTCTCACTAAAAATTTTATAGCTGTCAAGCTGTATAGCTTGTTATCATTTGAGAAATATGCTATACCTCTAGGAATATATTACTAAAAGCTAGATTTATAGCTGAATACATTATCCATAACATTCATCTTTCTGTGTCTGCTAAGTTTGTACTTACTAATGCCACTAAGAGATCCGTCCAGCAGAAGACAAATAATGAATGAACTAGATAAGATTGATAAATAAATATTGGTTCTTTTAATTTCAGGTCAAAGTTACGCAAAAACAGCCAAATAGCAATGACGAGAAATTCATCAGGACGCTCACCAAAGGAGACTTCTTCGGCGAAAAAGCTTTGCAAGGGTAAGAAATTATTTCTCAAATTTAATTTTGATGAGTTTAAATATGGCTAAACAAATGGCACCCAAATATTCTTGCATGATATCCCGCTTTTTAGTAACGTGATTTTAATTGTAACTTAGAAGTGAATGTGATTGAATTGTAAAATATCTTCTTACCTATATTTAATGTTCTTCGCTTTCCCAAGTGACCATCTAGAAACTGTTTTATAACGTTTTTATTATAACAGTCTATCACAATAAAATCTAAGCTTTAAAATATAGCATCATCGTAAAAGTCTGTACTTTCGAGTATGCCACATTTATTGGCGTTTTAACTTCCACTTGGAAATCTTATGTGTAATTTGGTTATTGAAATGTTATTAAAATTATTTTCTTCGGTTTCACATCATCAGATCTTAGCAGATTTAGTATTAAATTTGTCTTATTTTTATTAACATTGTGACATATTTCATCAGGTTTACGATGATCTTTTTTATGATTAATAAAATTTTGTGACTAATAAAAATGAAAAATCATTCGATGAATTTGAATAGCGTTTCGATTTCAACAAATTTGAATTCAATATATTTTTCAGGGATGATCTCCGAACGGCAAACATCGTTTGCGACACGCCAGAGGGTTGCACGTGCTTGGTCATCGACAGGGAAACCTTCAATCAGCTGATTTCAACTCTCGACGAGATCCGTACCAAGTACAAGGATGAAGGCGAAAGCAGAGCGAGGTAAGCCATTAACATCTGTATTTTCTTATTCATAAGCTTTACATTAGCTCGACTTAATCTTCTTTTGACAACTCATATATCCATGTAGTATTTTCAAGGGCGATTGCATGAGTCACAAGCGTTCACTCTATAACTCTGACTCATCACTGACATTTCCTTTGTCAAAGTTCACTGCAATTAAGTAATCATATTAATCATTTACCTTATAACTCTTCTTAACATTTCAAGCAGCTCAAAATGTCATTTTGATTTTAAATGATTACTTATATCTCGTTTTGAGAATTTATTGCATTTAGATAGTTGATATGTTAATATTTCAAGTCGAACAAGTAGCAAACAAGGACTGCAATAACGTTTAAAAAATTTAATTGGTAAATTGATTAGAAACTAATTCACAAAGCAGTATTTATATTCAAAATATGTTGTTATTATACTATTGACATAACTAATTTTACACAAATATATAAAATCACATGATGGAAAAAATATTTCAAAACCAGCATTGTTGATAGTATTGCAAAAATCGCATGATATTTCGAAAACTTTTGTTATTCACGTGTCAAGATCACACACAGAATTTCACAATTAATTGCAAATAACTGCATTCAACTTTATAAGGAACGACCGTAGCTTATCATATCTTAACTGGATTTTGCATACCTACTCGATGTCATGAATGAAATGATAGGTAGCTGCTAAGCTATGAAGGCCATCGCTTTTACCACGCTGAGACGGCCAACGTGACTGAATTGGCGTAGAAGGTGCTGCGAGAATTCGTTACGTTCGAATTCGTATCTTCAGACGACATTATTATACGGGAAGAATAAGAATCCAAATGATGAATGAAATGGTAGATGATGTTGACAAGACTTTTGTTTGAACATAATCCTTACGAGTAAGCGTTTTAGTAGACCATGCATTTCACGGCACCAAATTCAACACCCATTGTGTGACTTATCTTTTCGGCTAATAAAACAATGGCCATTTACGTATGACTGGTGGTGAATAATGACATTCGCAATCATGATTTCACTGTCTAACGCTTTTTGTTTCTGTTTTGGCAAACATTATGGATGACTTTTAACAATGGTGAGTATTATAATGAACGTGTGAATATTGCTAAACAAATGAATATCGATAAGGATAAAACTGAACTTTTTTCAAAGGTTACAAATCTTAGGCTAATTAAAAGAAAGGTAGAAGCTATACTTTTTACAAAAGTTAGAAATCTTGCAATTGACAATGTTACAGTTTGATCAGAAACTGCTTTCTCAGAACCATGTCAAAAATCAGTCGAAGTAAATTGCTAACTTTCATCTATGCCTATAGAATTGTCTGTCAAGATAAGATTGAAACCATAACAATTTATGTTTTCCCGCGTTTTTGTCACAGATTGTGAAGTTTGAACTAACAATAGGTTCACCTGGTTAGTCATTAGATTCATGATCTGGAAAAACTGTGATAAATCCACTACTAGCAGTACTAAGACTATGTCTATAAATAAACCAATTATATCGTTATATTTTATTAATCGTAACATTTCCTAAGTGCCGATTTGAAAATATTACAGCTGAAGAAACCAGAACAAAATTAGAGGAATTATGGATCAATGAAAATAGTGACAAAATAAGTGCATAATTTTTTCGTATGTCATTTCGTCTAAATTCAATTAAAGTCGCTATACTTTCAGCTAAAAAGTTGTTTGTCTAATCTTTGCATGTTTAGTCAGGTTTGATCACTGATCTATACATAATTATTTTATACTCGTATTATGTTGATCAATGACGATAGTAAAAATCATATTACTTCAACTAGGTAATTTTACTTTTACCTCGCTATAAAACATTATATAAGGTAATCATCATTAATATTCAAATATTGTCGTGAGTGTATCCGGTTTTTCATATAAAAATTTAATAATGAATCCTCACGCTAGTTTCAATGAAGTGAAGGTAATCCTCATTCATTTATTGCTATGCAATGAAATATTTAAATGTAGTTAATTGTTATTGATCAAAACAACATGCCATACTGGGCTATATTATGGACGTTCATATGTTAGCTATAACTTTGGCTATCTTTATCTTACATATCACTTATTGTTAACTTGCTGACTGGCGAGATGGAGAAAGTGTGCGATCGCCATTCTGAGATTGTCGAAGATGCAACTGAATCACTTTGAATGTTATGTGAACATTGAACATAGCTTTTTAAGAATCTAAGACGGCCCGAGCATCGAACATTGCATTTTTAGTTCGATTTAATGGTAGATATATATATAATTGGGACCTCTAATAGAAGAAAATAAAAAGTTGAAAACAGAAGTCGACAATTTGAAGTCTCAATTGAAATACCTTGAAGCTGAGAAACGGAATAATAACCTTTTATTCTTTGGTATAGAAGAAGAAAAAGAAGAAAGAAAACCTTTACAAGAACTCATAACTCATATAATCCGGAACCAGATGAACTTAACGATAGATCATAGCGAGATAAATAAAGCGTATCGTTTGGGAAAAAGAAGTGATAAACCGCGCCCCATCATGGTTCAATTCGTAACAAACTGGAAAAAGACAGAAGTTCTGAAAAACAAAAAGAAACTTGTGGAGCCTGTATACATCAAAGAAGACTTCAGTAAAGAGGTGCTTGAGAAAAGAAAGCTGTTACAACCAAAATTAGAAGAAGAAAGGAAGAAAGGGAACTTGGCATACCTGAGGAACGATACTCTCATTGTCAAAAAGGACCACAAAGAAACCAATCGAGAGAAAAGAAAACGCGAAACCTCAATTTCTCCGCATCAACAATCAGACGCTCCAACAACTACAATAAAAAACGTCCCAAAGAAACAAAATAGAACTAACACCATTTCTGATTACATGAGAGCTCGCTCCAACTCATATACTGAAACAACAAAAAACTAAGTTTGCACATCGGAAACCGGAATACGAAACAAGACTCAAAAAAAACTACATCAAGTAACGCAAACCCTCCCCCAAGCCGGCTGGTCACCGTGGGGGTTAACGACCACCACCCTCCAGTAGTTAAAAATCATAACAAGAAAAACAATAAATTATATATCGGAACATTAAATGCATTAACATTACGAACGAACACTAAGCTAATAGAATTAAAAATTGCTCTCAACGAAATTAATTGGGATATCCTAGGAATAAGTGAAATAAGACGACAAGGAGAATGTATTGAAGAACACGATGATTTCGTCTTTTACTACAAAGGAATAAGAAAAGGCATGTATGGAGTAGGGTTTATAGTTAAACCTCATCTCAAAAAATACATTCAAGAATTCATTGGAGTCTCTGATAGAATCGTCGTCTTAAATTTAAAGCTACCGGGATACAAAGATAAATGGTCTGTAATACAAATATATGCCCCAACAGAATCAAGCGATGAAGACGTTAAAAATACTTTTTACAATGAACTATCAAAAGTACTTGATAAGTCACATAAGAACCTAATTCTGATGGGAGACTTCAATGGAAGGATAGGAACCCAAACACAAGGCTTACAAGACATTATTGGTAAATTCAGTAACGGAATTATAACTTCAAATGGGGAAAAAATGATAGATCTAGCTCTACAACACAAAATATCATATATGAATACATTTTTCAAAAGGAAACAATCAAAAAAATGGACTTGGATCTCTCCAGACGGAAAATACAAGAACGAAATTGATTATATAGCGTCAAATAAGCCGAAAGTATTTCAAAATGTCACTGTCCTACAACAATTTAATTTCAATAGTAACCATAGGATGGTAAGAGCAACAATTTATTGCAAGGATCCAAAACAATCAAGACAACATATAAATAACTACAAAAAAATTCAAGAAAAAATAGATGAAAATAGAGTACCCACAGAAATGTCCCACCCAGTTCAAATAAAGTATGACAAAGAAATACAGAGACTCTTCACAAACACCAGGAAAGAAACAAGAAAAGATAACACATTAAGTCAAAAAACAATGGAGCTTATTGCACAAAGAAAAGTGCTTCTACCGAAAAGAACGGACAAGACCATAATGAAAGAAATCACTTCAATCAGTAAGAAAATAAACCACAGCATAAAAACAGACAAAGAAAAAAAGAGGAAAAAGTGTATCAACAACCACATTGCTAAAACAGGAGGTATAAAAAGAGCACTCAAGGAATTAAAAGACACCAAAGAATGGATACCCAGCCTAATAAACAAAAAAGGAAACCTCGAAACTGAGAGACAGCCATTACTGGACATTGCAACAGAATTTTACACTAAACTCTATTCACAAGAAGATTCAACTCAAGACATATCTAGAGTAGAAATAGAAACCCACGACGACGAAGATGAAAACGAAATACCTGAAATTCTGGAAAGCGAAGTTCTACACGCTATAAACTCACAAAAGAAAAATACATCTCCAGGACCTGATAACATTAGCAATGACATTATAAAAACTACAACACAGGAATCAGCCAAAATACTAACAAACCTTTACAATGAAATTTTAAAATCGGAATATATACCCACTCAGTGGACCAACAGCGTCATAGTACTAATACATAAGAAGGGGAATAGAAACGATATGGGTAACTATAGACCAATCAGTTTAATGTCAAATATATACAAAATATTTTCAAAGATAATATTGAGGAGAATTACTAAAAACCTAGATGAGCAACAGCCGAAAGAACAAGCTGGTTTTAGAGCAAACTTCTCTACTATAGACCATATCCATGTTTTAAGACAGCTTATAGAAAAACACCAAGAGTATGGAAAACCCTTGTACTTAGCTTTTATTGATTACAGCAAAGCCTTTGACTCGCTTTACCACAAGGAAATATGGCATGCACTGAAACATCAAGGGACTGAAAGGAAGTATATCAAAATACTTAAAAACATCTACAAAAATAGCTCTGCCCAAATCAGACTCGAAACGACAGGAAATCAGTTCCCAGTAAGACGTGGAGTTAGACAAGGTGACCCAATATCCCCAAAATTATTTTCAGCAGTCCTAGAACAAATATTTAGAAAAATGGACTGGGATGACTTGGGAATAAATATAAATGGTACTATACTCAACCACCTGAGGTTTGCAGACGACTTGGTGCTAATAACTGACCAGGCTGATAAACTACAAAAAATGCTAACTGAACTAGCAAGAACTAGCAAAGAAGCTGGCCTTACAATAAATAAAGAGAAAACCAAATTAATGACAAACCGAGAACCAATAACAGTCACAGTAGAAGGGACAGATATTGATTATGTCACTTCATATACGTATCTGGGACAAATAATATCATTCAAAGATCATATGGATCAGGAAATAGATACAAGAGTAGCAAATTCCTGGAAAAGCTTTTGGTCCCTAAAAGAAGTAATGAAAAACAACAGTTATCATATAAAAGCTAAAAGAAAACTACTCGACATCTGTATCTTACCATGTCTAACATACGGCTGTCAAACATGGGCCATGTCACAAAGAAACGCGACCAAGATTAGATCATGCCAAAGAAGTATGGAGAGAAGTATATTAGGCCTAAGACTACTAGACAAAATCAAAGCCACCGAAATAAGAAAGAAAACAAAGGTAAAAGATGCGATTCTAAAAATAAAACATCAAAAATGGAAATGGACAGGGCACATGATACGAGAAAAAACAGAGAAGTGGACCAAAATAATAACGGAATGGCTACCAAGGGATAACATACGGAGAAAAAGAGGAAGACAGATGAGGAGATGGGTAGATGATGTCAAAAAAGTAGCTGGACCATTATGGACAAGAATAGCACAAGACAGAGGTGAATGGAAGATTCTGGAGGAGGCCTTTGCGTCTACAGACGTACTGGAGAATGTTTAATCCGAAGTGCATAAACTATAGAATAATTAAGTAACAATTGTAAACTTTTCAGTAAATAAAGGCTTAATAATAATAATAATATATATATATAGACATAACAACATATTGTATTCATAATGATGAGCGAGCTGCCTTGGGAAAATCCCAAAGAATATAAAAATATACGTATAATTAAAATCGTTAAAAAGGCATGTTTTCTTATCGTACTAATATTATAAAGGCGAATGTTTGTGAGTATGTATGGATGTTTGTTACTCTTTCACGCACAACCAGTTGAACCGATTTGGATAAAATTCGGTATGAAGGTAGAACCTTGAATTAACACATTGATTATTGTATTGTATTGTATTGATTACTTTTTATCTCGGGCTAACGCGGGTAGTACTACGGGGCGCAGCTAGTTTCTTATAATTTCAAAATTACGATATATCCTTCAATGAATTTATTAATAGTTCCAGTAACAGTAACAATTAGATCTAAAACGAATATTGTTGTTTTATCTTTTTGTAAGAACATAATATCACGGATACAATTTAAAGTTAATTAATAAACCATTAATGTCTAATATCTCTTTCATTGATAACATTGCAAGCACTACCAACGAATTGTGTATTTTTTAACTTACTTAATTTCTCTTGATCCTCTCTCAGGCTCTAATCAATATCTGTCAGTAATCTTATAAAATCGGCTACTACTCGTATTCTAAATTTTATTCTTGTTTTTCCCACAGACTTAACGAAGAGTTCGCCAACTTGCGCCTCACAGATCTCCGTATCATTGCCACCCTCGGCATCGGCGGCTTTGGTCGCGTTGAACTAGTCCAAATATCTGGCGACCCATCGAGATCGTTCGCTTTGAAGCAGATGAAGAAGGCCCAAATCGTAGAGACGAGACAGCAGCAGCACATCATGTCGGAGAAAGAAATCATGTCGGAAATGAACTGCGAGTTTATAGTCAAGTTGTATAAGACGTTTAAGGATAGGAAGTACCTTTATATGTTGATGGAGACTTGCCTGGGAGGAGAGTTGTGGACTATCTTGAGAGATAGAGGTAAGTTTCTTTTGTTTTATATTGGCCTTGGAGAAATGACAAGTATGGAGCTTTCGTATGTGTTTTCTTTATTTACAACCACAATTAAAGATAAACACAAAAATAAAAACTTAAATAACCTATCTAAACTAAAATAACTAATCCAAACCTAAATAAAACTATCTAAACTAAAATATCCTATCTAAACTAAATTATCCTATCTAAACTAAAATATCTTATATCTAAAGTACACTAATTAAAAAAAATTAGATACTGTTTAAACCTATAAAATGTTTAAACAGTCTCTAATCTCAGGCAACGTGCCTAAAATGCTGGCCGCATTGCCTCGCTGAATTGCGAGGCTGACTTTCTGACCAAAATACAGGCCAGCATTCTGGTCACGTGTGCTTTCTTTTAATCTCCCCGACAAATCTTTGAAAATCTCTAGAGCACCCGGCCCCCACGGTCCAAGTGTCTCTACCCCAAATGGCACAAATGAATATCCTCTGTCGAGAGATGAATATTTGTCTTTGTTGAACTTGAAAAAATAATCTCTAATTTTGGTTGTAATCGTTCAATTTTGAGACAATTTTGAGAGACAGGAACCTAAATAATACAAATAGAAACCATTAATTCACAATTTATTGATTAAATACTAAAAATGGAACGATTACAACCAAAATTAGAGATTATTTTTTCAAGTTCAACAAAGACAAAAATCTGACATCTCTTTTTTTTTAAATTTAATACATGAGTAGACACCCGTTATACAAAGAATTAAAATGTGTATTAAAAAAAAGCTGTTAGTTTCCATAGTAAAATTCTATAAGAAATCACGAATTTAATTTACACATTCTTACATTGTTAAAGCTTGAGAAAAGCGTAGATGATCATGTTGCACGGGGAATTGAAGACAGTATGTAGCCGTTAGCATGAGGCATATGCCTCGAAGCACTCTTATCTCTCATTGCTCCAGTGCAGCATCTTTCCGAGCCACTGGATCAGCCTCAGCTTAGAACTGCATTTTTCATTCTCTGCCAGAAAAACAACTTGCATTAGCTCTATAACAATATCACTACGTATTATAAAGCAGTCTCTATCTCTGTGTGCCTTTGTTTTCTCTTAAATGACCTAAACTATACAACAGATTGCAATGCAGTTTTCCGCTATTGTATAAAACATTTCTTTCAAAAGGTTTATACCTATAATTCATTCATAGCTGGGTGAAGCCGGACCAAGTAGCTAGTTAATTATAACTCTAAATTAGCCGAATAGGAAACTAGGTCTTCAAGGTTTAATTGTGACTTGTACGTCTGTTTGTGAGTGTTATACAAATCGATCAGATAATGCTTTTGAAGGAAAATAACGAGATAAATATCACAATTGTCATAATGTAATGACTACGGAAGTAAACCGTATGGATCATCCTCCATGTCAGCTGAAGACCAGCACTCGGCAGAAAACTCTGTAACAGACTATTGCAATTCTCATACTTTACCTACATCAAAAACACTTCCTAGATGCAACAGGAGAGTGTAGTCCTTTGAAAGTACTTACAGGCAGTCACAATGGCATGTAATATTTAGGTAGCTACCGTTTCTATATCACAAACCAAAGAAGAACAAAGTTGAGGTTAGAAGTAAAATATTGCGATCTCGTCACTCTGCGTTGCCAATATATTGAACAAAACACATCACCTGATTTGTTATATATTAGACATTTACAAAATATCTGATCGTGTTCTTCTTAATTACTACGCAACGAGAGAGACAGAGAAAATGGTACGCGATCTGCCCTATCTTGAAATCTCAATAAAGCCAAGTATACCATCCAAAACCGTCTTATCTATGAAATGCTACACTTCTATTTTCTTCACTTTTCTTTAAACTATGGCTGTTACAGTTATAAGCTACACAAGCCATCACAAGAAAAATGATTCAATTTTTCATATAACAAAGTATTTCACACCTAAACACTTCCCGAACAAAAATACATCACAAAATTCGAAAACAGCGACTCACCAGCTGGTCACTTTGACAAGTAAAATGCGGCTTCACGTCGTTCAAGATGATAGTTGCTGTATGATTAAGTCTCTTTCTATCTAATGACAAACTTTTGTAAGATAAAGCAGTAGCGACTATATGTTTTATCGTTCAATTGAATAAGAGAGCTCCAGTATTGCATAAAAAATATTCATTTACCTTCATCTAGTGATGATACAATAACTGGGTTATAATTTAGTTCTCTGTTATGTTCACAGATGGCTTTGTTAGATTTTTTTTTTTTGCGTACCTGTTCCAAATAGGTACTATTATTTTCTTCTCTGACCATGTCTTTGATAGATGCTAATTTAAATGAAAATTGTGTCAATTACAATTCGTATTATTTCAGCTTATCATTTAAACGTAATTCTATTTTTTTTTTCAGGACAATTCGACGATGCTACGACAAGGTTCTACACTGCTTGCGTAGTGGAAGCTTTCCATTATTTACATTCTAGGAATATAATTTACAGGTTAGTCATATTATTCACTACCATAGTAGGTACCTATTATGTACAATCTATGATAAAATTTCATCGAAATTTACTCTTCAATCGCGATGAAACGTACAAAATTGCACTTTATATTTACTAAAATGTTTACTTGATTCTTGCTATTTGATATTATTGAGCGTCTTGTTGCGACTAGTAAGTAGGTACCATCAGTTTTGAAAACGTCAATTTAATATAATCGGCCCAGTGCGAGTTGAGTTCGCGAACGAAGGGTTCCGTACCGTATGGGAGCCCTTTGGCTCCATTTCAAGCATCTACTTGTTGCCAATATTAATAACGATAAAAAAAACGGCAAAAAACAGGTTATTTGTATAGGAGCACCCTTTATTCATATTTTTTTTCTGTTTTTAGTATTTTTTGGTATAGTGGCAACAGATATACACCATCTGTAAAAAAAAAATCAGCTTTCTAGCTATCACGGTTCATGAGATACAGCCCGGTGACAGACAGACGGACAGCGGAGTCTTAGTAATAATGTCCTGTTTTTACCCTTTGGATACGGAACCCTAAAAAGCAGTTATAAAAACAATATCCAACGTGTTCTTTGGAACATTATCTGTTCACATAGCGCTGACTAACAAAACAAAATCACCGACTTAATACTGAACTTGTAATTTTTCAGGGATCTGAAACCAGAGAACCTACTTCTCGACTCGAAAGGCTACGTGAAGCTAGTCGACTTCGGTTTCTCTAAGAAACTGCAGGCGAGCAGGAAGACGTGGACCTTCTGCGGGACGCCCGAGTACGTCGCGCCGGAGGTCATCATGAATCGGGGGCATGACATTAGTGCTGACTATTGGTCCTTAGGTTAGTTGATAATTCACTGCAGATGTTGTTTTGATGACTAGTCGCTAGTTGACTTCGGTTTCTTGAAGAAACTGCAAGCAAGCAGGAATACGTGAGCCTTCTTAGAAACGCTGGAGTATATGTTGCGCTGGGAGTCATATTAAACTGGGAGCGTGACATTAGTGCCGACTATTGGTCATTAGGTTAGGTGAATATTTACTGCATATTGACTCTAAAAGCTACGTGAACTTAGTCGACTTCTGTTTCTCGTAGGATATTTGTGAGTATGAAGTCGTGGACTTTCTATAAAACGCTGGAGTACGTGGCGCACTATAGTCATCATGAACCAGTGGCATGACGTCAGTGCCAACTATTGGCCTTGGGTCTGTTGACAATTCAGAACATATCTACTCTAAAGGCTACGGTGAAACGACTTCGGTTTCTTGAAGGAACTGCAAGTGAGTAAGAAGACGTGAACCTTCTGCGGGACGCCGGAGTATGTCGCGCCGGAGGTCATAATAAACCGGGAGCATGATTTTGGTGACGAATATTGGTCTTTAGGTTAGTTGACAATTCAGAGCAGATCTACTCAGAATGCTATGCGAAGCTAGTTGACTTCGCTTTCTAGAAGAAACTACCAGTGAATTGCGCTGGGTTGGTACGAGTATCAAACGGAACCAACCAGGGGCATGACACTAGTGCCGATTATTGATCTTTAGGTTTTGGTACTTTAGGTCCAGGCATGGCTAGTTGATAATTAATCTTCTTGTTTAGACAAACTACGTGAAGCTATTCGACTTCAGTTTCTTGAAGGAGATGTGGAGTAATGTGGACCTTCTGCGGGACGCTTAACCGAAAGTTTTGTCTCGACCCACGACCAATTTTCATGCCTTAGTGGTCCAGTCGTTGTCGTCCGAGCTTAACTCGTCACGACCTAAAGGTCGTTTGAATTGAGACTAGAATTTGAATTTACAAAAATCCTCTTTTTAATTCCAGGTGTGCTAATGTTTGAGTTACTGACCGGTTCGCCGCCCTTCACGGGCACCGACCCAATGAAGACCTACAACAAGATACTTAAAGGCATAGACGCGGTGGAGTTCCCTCGCTGCATCACCAGAAACGCCGCCAACCTAATCAAGAAACTCTGTCGAGACAACCCTGCAGAGCGGCTCGGGTACCAGCGAGGTGGCATCACTGAAATTCAGAAGCACAAGTAAGTATTTCTTGAAGGTAGCTAGGAGATTTTGCGTAGACACGGTGGAGTTCCCTCGCTGCATCACCAGAAATGCCGCCAATCTCATAAAGAATCTGTCGGGACAACCCTGCGGAGCGGCTCGGGTACCAGCGGGGCGGCATCACTGAAATTCAGAAGCATAAGTAAGTATTTCTTGAAGGTAGCTAGGAGATTTTGCATAGACGCGGTGGAGTGACTGCATCACTGAAATTTAAAAGCACAAGTTAGTATTTCTTGAGGTTAGCTGGAGATCTTGCATAGACGCGGTGGAGTTCCCTTGCTGCATGATCAGAAATGCCGCCAACCTAATCAAGAAACTCTGTCGAGACAACTGCAGAGCGGCTCGGGTACCAGCGAGCTGGCATCACTGAAATACAAAAGCACACGTACGTACATCTTCTCAAACTTTCTGATAAATCCCTGAAGGCATAGACACCGTGGAGTTCCTTCCTGCAATACCAGAAACGCAGCCAATGTCATCAAAAATCTCCGCCGGTACAACCCTGCGCAGCGACTAGCTTAAATGCAGAAGCGTAAGAACTTCTTGAAGCTAGGTGAAGGTCTTACATAGATGCAGTGGAATCCCCTTGCTGTATCGTCAGAGATGCAGCCAACATCATCAAGAAACTGTCGGGACAAACTTGCGGAGCGGCTTGGATACCAGCAAAGTGGCACCACTGAAATACATAAGCATTTATCTGCTTCTTCTCTTTCAGCTATTCGGTTATTCTGAATAAGTTTCTCCATTGTCCACGTCATTTTTTTCCAAGACTTGTGACATAATTTTATCAATTACTATTCACTATTCAGGTTTGAGCTCTTTGTCAAACAAATAGGAAACAATCGAAGTAATAACAAACCAAATAATTAAATAATTATGTCATAACTATATCATATAGCAAGGCATAGAATATATTATATCATCGACTTCTTGTTTTTATTTATGAAAGATAGTTTTAGCAGGCGCTACAGAAGTTTGAGGCCTTCACTACTAGAGGTGATGATAGATTGTCCGTAGTCAGCAGCATTTCAGAATTATTTTATCGCACTCAGTAGCCATTCGAAACTTTATGACAGCTATTGTGCGAAAACTTCAATCGACGTAAACTATTTAACAGGTTAACTGGCCATAGACCATAAATTATATGGATTGTGGTCACACTTCTATACCAGTCCACAAACCGTAGGTTCATGGTCAGTACGTCATACGATACGACTAAGCGATCTGGGGCTGTGGACGTACAAAAAGTCTTGTATTTAACGCGAACTTCGTAGCACATATCAAGAGGATTATAAAAAGGGCTGAGATATTGGAAAATAGTCAATATTTTTTAAAGGGTATGAAATAAGTATTGGATTGGTATGGAACATTCTCGCGCCAGAGCGTGGACAGTTAACCTGTTTAAATTCATGATTTTTCTAAATGAAATTCCTTGTCTTTCCAGATGGTTTGACGGGTTCAACTGGGAAGGCCTGGCCACACGGTCTCTAGAGCCTCCAATAACTCCTACAGTGAAGTCTCCCGTCGACACACATAACTTCGACCAGTACCCACCAGACGGCGACGAACCACCCCCAGACGACCTATCAGGTTGGGACTCTACTTTCTAACCTGCTCTACGTAAGATGAAAAGAGACAACTATAATTTTGTCAGCGGTGCGTTTGGCCAAAGAGTTTGGCCGCGTCACGTCAACGAAGCGATTAGGTGATTTTTCTTACGATTATTTTTTGAGCCGAAGTGTGAGAGAAACTCTGTTGCCATCTATAAAAATAATGTCAATGATATATTGAACAAAACAGATAACTTTCAAGCAACTTTGGCTTAACTTTACTTAATGTATTATAACGTCCAAATATACAATGGACGAATAAACTTCTCAACTAGATGTATTTGTTTGGGCCACATATAACTAAAAGAAATATTTTCATAAATATGACGATTACTTTCATTAGGTATGACTGATGACACGTATTAATTAAAAGAAATATTTTCATAAATATGACGATTACTTACATTAGGTATGACTAAAAAGTCCATATCGGTAAGCAAACCTTATCGATAAATTTTATAAATACGTTCGAAATAAAAATTTCTACTATACAGTAGCATAACTTGTAAATGTCACATAGTTTGCTCACGAACAATCAAACTTGAACAGATTTTGACTAAAATACATTCATAGCATGTGGTCCAGACAATCATCAGATCTTTGCCATTATTAATTTAGTTAATATCTCTTGCCAGTTGTTTATCAACTGTTAAACCTAACACAGACTACTAAAGATTTGAACCAAACTAATCTATTTAAAATACCTTTCTTCACTAAATTGGTATTCTGTGTTAGTTGTTTAGACCTATAAATTGTTTACAATTTTCTTTGATGAGTTAATCTTGATTTTGACTAAAAGGCAAACATTTCTTTAACTTATCAACTAATGTAAATTATAACTTTTTATAGTTTTTGTAAATAAAATTTATAGCTATTAAAATTATGTCTCAACACGCATCTTAATTTTGTAAGGATTTGTAATCGATGTTTCGTCTTCATCTCGGATGTGCAATGCTATTTATATCATTTTGTGTATTGTATATGTTTCTAAGAAAAACCTTATGATTATGCTTAATTTGAAAACTGATCTATAACTTTAATATGAAATAGGCAACTAATTCATTTTCCCTTCTGTGTCATATATTAATCTATAGAATGCCAAAAAATTGTTACCACGACTGTAAGGTACTTCCCGTCAATCTTTTTTTCAGTCAAAATTTTTAAATTTGCTATTTAATAGGACTCTCATTAAAATATTTTACATTTAAATAAAAACTTCATAAGATTATACAAAAGCGGTGCTCAAAATTAACATAATTATTTTCTAATTTCTAGATAACATACCTAATGTCATTAACTTCATTATGTATATTTAATGTAGTTATGTATTTTGTTGTGCTTTGTAGTTATAGAATGTGACATACATATGTTGTATAAAATTTCCTAGTATAAACAAATAGAGCCACTAAAATATTTCTGACTTAAATGTTATTAAAATTCATTATGACAATCGTCATTATTGTCGTCATTGTTTAGTCAAATTGTAATGGTGTCGATTCTTTGTACATTAATTATACATATTATATACTAATGTGACCGTACTAAAACGTCCCTGTCCAGTTAGTTGGAACATGCATCATTTGTTACGTATTACAAGTGCGAATCTTGACTAAAAAAAAAAACTAAAACAAGTATTAAAAATCTGTACTCCTAGCATGGCAAAGGGACGAATTGTCTTTCCGCCAATTTATGCCCTCGGATTGGAAAACTAAGTATAAATTAACATTGACAACAGACATTAAAAGTGGATAAAATGGTTTTATCCTTTTACTATGCTAAGAGAGCTGATAGTAAATATAATGAATCTGAAAGTACTTGATTTGTTACTCTTTCACGCAAACGATGGATTGACTCACAGAAGAGAGAAAGAAAGATGAGCCCTTAGTCCAGGTTTTGCGTAGTTTAATTAAACTTTCGCATTAGCGTGTGGTTGAATAAATTTTAGTTAGTTCTTCCTCGTTTCCGCCAGGGGCGCTGCACAAAATGTATATAACCACTCGGAAACATCTGTAGTTTCAATTTACGTGTATACCTGGACCGCTCTGTTCTGTGGATTGACTTGACTTTTTGCAAAGATGTAGTTTAGAGGTCATAGAGTGTCATAGACTATTTTGTATTCCACAAGCCGTGGGTAAAAGCTGGATTACCTTATAAAATAGTACGAAAGAATCCACACCACTATTCAAAATTAAACTAAGTCTTCCAATGAAGTTTATATCATTGAAATCATTTTGTAAATAATAATCACTACAATAACTATATTACGTAATAAGCTGATTTGTAGGTAGACGAAGAAAAAATGTATGAAATAAAATGTTTTACTATAAGAACAGTTATTTTTGTAATCTTTAGGAATAATGAATTTAAATGAAAAAATATATTTTATTTGAAATAGTTTATGCTGTTTGGATTTATCATGATTTTCTTCCCTGTGCTGTATAGGGTTATTCCTAATCAATTAGCATTATGTTAGGGGCTTATTCTGTACATCAGAACTAATAACTTTAGTTCTGCGACTTTGGCAAAACAAAAAAAAAATATTGTTCCATAGAAAAAAAAAAAACGTTTACCCGCGACAAAATGTATAGAAAAGCTGTTTTTTTTTGAGTTTTGTCAAAAGTCGCACAACAAAAGTTGTTAGTTTAGATGTACAGAATAAACCCCTAAAAGGATGCTAATTGATTAGGAATAACCCTGTATGTATACTGACCTTTTTTAATTCACTGCTGAAAATAGGCTTACCCACGAAGGACCATTGGCACTTATTCACCACGCTGGCCCACTGCCAGTTGAGAATAAATAAACGTCATCGATTTTCTACGGTATGTATGCACCTGCATAGGTTGTTATTATAAACATAACGTAGGTGTATATAAACATAACCCGTGTAGGTATATAAAATTCAAAGATCTCATTGGGTTTTTTAGAGTTCCGTCCGTCCGTCCATCCTCATGTTACAAAGCCTTATAAATTCCACATTTATGAACCAAATTGCATGAAATTTGACATTATATTAGTTTACGTATAGACCTCAATTTAAGTCTTAAAATTTTCAAAATGTATTTAAGCTGTTGCTCCCATACAACAAAGTGGGGATGGTAAAATTTTTCCACCCCACCCCCTCATGTATCGTTGAATAGGGTTTTTAAAATGAATGTTAGGTTTTTCAAACCGTATTTTAGTCAAGTGTTCCATTTGTGAGATATACCTAGGTCGTCAAAGTTAAAAAAAAAGTGTTCTGTCAATTTCTAAAGTATACAAGATAGAATTTTCAAACTTTCTGAGCTTTATAGACCACATTAAAAAAATTATCTGAAAATTATTTTAAGCTCTGTATCATAACATTTTGAGTTATAAAGAAAAATTGAATTTTTAAACTTGCATATAGCTATCTCAGAGGTCAGAGGTCGTTGATCTCACCAACATATTTCCAAACCAATTATGTTTTTACTAGCACTCAACCATCTAATGAGATCATAAAAATTGGTTTTTATCATCATGATAATCATCGTCACCATCTACGGAAGCCTATCATACGCGTGTCTCGACCCGCACTTGACAACATATTTTTCATTTACGTTACTACTTCACAGAGCCTATGTCCTTTATTACATCTACGAGTAATTACGAAAGTAATTATTAATACGACAGCCTCGGTGGCTCAGTGGTTAGTGACCCTAACTTCTGGGTCAAAGAGGCGTGGGTTCGATCCCCACCCAGGGCAAATATTTATGTGATGAACATAAGTGTTTGCTCTGTGTCTGGGTGTTATTTAGTTACTATCTATATAAGTATGTATTTAAAAATAAGTATTTGTAGTATATCAGTCTCTGGCAGCCATATCACAAGCTTTGCTTAGTTTGGGGTCAGAGGCCGTGTGTAAGTTGTCCCCTAATATATTTAATTATACAAATTTTAACAAAAGACTACACAAGAAGAGAGTTAGTTTTATCTTAACTCAATGGGTTTGAACCTTTACTTTACCTTAGTGTTTGTAAGGCGATCGTTCTCCCACTAGGCGACCGGGTTCCCTTCTCATTCAGGCGTAATAATTCAACTTCGAGATAGTATTGAACAATTCAACTTACCTGGTTATGAAACTGAAGTGTGGTCCAAGTTGCAAGAAGTATTGGATGAAAGGATTGTTTTTTTTTTTTTTTTCAACAAAAGTGAATAGCAGTGTAAAATGGCTAGTCGTTTTTAGGGTACCCAAAGGGTAAAACTAAAAACGGTACCCTATTACTAAGACTCCGCTGTCCGTCTGTCTTTCTGCCTCCAAGCTGTACGAGTATCTCATGAACCACTATAGCTAGGAAGCTGAAATTTTTACAGATGATGTATTTATCTTGTCGTTGTAACAAAAAATACTGAAAATAGAATAAAAATAACATTTAAGGGGGGCTCCCATACAACAAATCTAAATTTTAGCCATTTTTCGCTCGATATCAATAATGGTAACAGGTAGATACTTGAAATATTCATAGAATATTTAGTTGCATCCTTACTTTAATATTAAATAGTTAAATTAACATATAATAAATATTTAAGGGGGGCTCCCATACAGTAAGGAACCCTTCGTGCGCGAGACCGACTCGTACTCGGCAGATTATTTCTGTCCTTTTGTTAGCCTATGATATTGTCAGCCTTCATTAAATTGAAGTATAAAATAATTGAATCTTGAACTTTGAAAGGTTTATCGTGGGCGTTTCTGGCGACACGTTCTTTTATTACAAAATAGCAAAATATCCCGACGTCGCCACCGCTGCTGCTGCCGCTACAGCCCAAACTCATGGCCGAGCTTTAATTCGGAATTCAGATTTGAAAACCTGATTCACCACGTTCGCATCGTTGAACATTTTGTATATAAGCAGAGTATTAATAAGAGATTTTCGAATCTGAATTCATAAACAGGAAACCGCATGTAGGTGCGGTCAGCTTAAAAGTAGAACCCGTGTTTTTACCTTTTAATTGTGTCAAAAGCATTTAGCCGGCGAGTTGCAGAACAAGAGCTAAGCTAAGTTCGGGGTTAGCTCGCATAGCTGACCAGTTTTCCATAGATCTGTACAGACTGCGAGCTATGCACGTTCTATGGATTACTGCGTCAGCTATGTGAGCTAAGCTAAACTAACTTAGCTTAACTCTTGGTCTGGTACCGGCACAAAGCTCGGTTAGCCATTCCGCCTATGTGAACTTGATTAGTCTAATATGACGAGTGGTTCGAAGATTCTCGTGTTTTGCGCCAGGAGCCAACTGCATCCGAAGTCGGAATTCCGCTTCGACCCACTATCGGAGTCCTATCCTGTCCCCGGCAATGGAATGGTCGCAGCAACATAGTTCTAAAGCGGAAATGCTATAAATACTGCAAATAGCGGCCAAACTAGGTGGAAAAATCATATTTCCTTGAAATCAACGGATATATTGAACAAGTTTCATTAACTCAATTTAGCTTCTTGATTTATTTTTATTTTTAAAGTACCTACTTTTAGTATTAGTGGTTTAGTGAGTATTACATGTAGTAATAACTTATGTTACGCTGATGGTATGGTGATTCTTAGCCCCTCTATCAACGGCTTATGAAAATTGCTAGCTATATTTAAAAGATACACTGATGAGCATGGTCTCACAAATATAATGTTGCTAAAACAGAAACGTTGGTTTTCAAGGCTGGAAAGGGACTGGAGAGAATAACGAATGTGTTTTGAGGAAGTCGCCAGTGAGGATCGTTCAGCACTTTAAATATTTAGGTAGGTCATATTCTGACAGAGAAATTAAATGATAACGCCGATATGGAACGGGAAAGACCGAACCTGTTCATCAGGTGTAACATGCTCGCGTGCCGTTTATCAGTTGCAGCACAGATGTAAAAACGACACTGTTTAAAGCTTATTGTCTGTGCCTATACATATGTCAGCTGTGGATGAAACATACGCGTAAAACGTACCACACCATAAGGGTGCAAAACAATGATGCTTTTCGCAACCTCATGACGAAAGCACGTTATTGCAGCGCGTCGGACGTGTTCGCCGATGCTCGGGTTCCGGACTTCTTTGCTGTCATCAGCTAGCTCAGCATACCGCACGACGACAAGAGTTTGTAGACGTGTGAAAAGGTGACACATATATACTTCACCATAACTCTGTCTCGTTCTGTGATGTGATGTGTCTGTGTGTTATTTTGTGGTCCGTATGCTAGCACGGCAGGTCTAGATTGGCTTCCGTCTGGGCTGGGTTGAGACGTTCCAATAACGAGATACTGCATTGTTTGGGAGACTATATAGGTTGCTCGATTTTTAAATCATGGATAACGCTGCACCAAAGTGCGCACTGAAAATGACTGTGATATTTTATATTTTATTTTTAGATATTTGGTCAAATTTAAATCAGCATAGGTACCTATGGATCATTGGGAATGCCTAAAGTAAAATAATTTTATTTTATTGTTTTTTTTTATAACAAGTATAATCGTGAGGCGTAGGTTTCTCGCAATACAAGTTAAATTAATCAACCAAGTTTGTCCTGCCCATCATCCCCAAAACCCACATGGCCCAGACGATAGCCATAAACATCTAGTTTTCTATAAACCCAATCAGTTTTATTGAAATGCCAATACGAGGGGTCGGACCCCTGCGGAACCGAATTATCCTATTAGTCCCGGGAAGGATGATCATCGCGCGAAACGGCTCCGCTTCCTCGCCACACGGTTGCCTGCGATATTGATTGATTTGGGTACCACGTATCGACACTGTATGCACTTTGATGATGACTTATGAGTGTTGCTAGTATTCATGAAGTCCTGGTAGCTTAAATAGGAGAATGCTCGTTTTATGTGCGTGGAAAGACGTTCTTGTACCAATGAGAATATCTTTTTTTGGAATTTATGTAGAGATTTACACACCACCACCGATGGATTTTTGGTGAAGGAAAACATTGTAATGTAACCCAACCTGCCTAGTGTGTACGTCTGTATAAAAAAATCGATGACATTTATAAACGTCCCTAACCTCCACACCGCATTTGGCTATCGTGGTAGATGGGTTTTAATCGCCCCATGTCAATTATCCTATGTTTTTCAGCAGAGGACTATTAAAAGTCCGGTTCATTTTGGTACAAAAATAGCTTTAAATCTTTCTAAAATGTAGTCTAAAGTCCTAAGGTAGAAAATTTGTTAGACTTGATCACAACAAAATGGCGTCCAAAACGCATAGAAACTGCTAAGTAGTCAACGTCATAATCATAACTATGGAGTTACAGCAATATGGCGGAAAAACTTCAAAGCTAGGGCTATGCTAATAATTTTGACCTGATATCAATAATAAAATAAAAAAATGCTATATCATACCTAACAGCGGTCAAGTCTATACTAAGTTTATGATCTAGACGCAGAAACTTCGTTTCATGTGGTGAAGTAATATAATTAGATTGAAATTACGATTAAATATTCACGTATCAATAATACTAAACTATAATTATGATGAAAAGGATGTCCACGCCGCAAAGATACATTCGTATTCCTGAGATAGGTAAAGCTAATTCAAACTTTGCTCTTTATTTCTGTTTGTTTTAGTAACTCCGAGTTGTTTAATGTAGTTACTAACAGGTTTTGGTCAAATAAAAGTTTTAGGAATCCTTAAAATTACGATATCTTCTGTGAACTAGAGAACCCGAGGGAAATTAACTGAGCTTTGAAAAGCGCAACTTTTCATTCAAATAATTAAGTGGAAGTGGAAATCCACGAATATGTCGAGTGAGAAAAATAAACAGTTCAATGAATTAAAATAAATGTTCTCTCTTATTGTTTAGATTTGATTAGATTTGTCAGCGAATCGAGAGAATGGACTTTATTGCTAAAGGATTGATGGTTTTGGCAATTCAATTTAATTCATGGTCTAAATAATTCTATATTGTATAAATCTTCGTGTTTGTAAAAAAGATAGTGTAAGGTTAAACAGAACTTAAACTGGTTAAACTGTGAAAAAAATGGTTGTCTGTAAAGTCGGTTTACTGACGATAGTTGAACGTGACAACGTCTTCCGATTGTGCTTCTTTGTCTCGCTCGTTCCGCGCCCTCGCTTGCACTTCAAGCCTTACATGGAACGCCTCAGAGCGAGGTAACGCCGCATGAGTCATGTTTTTTCGTTTCGTGCGCGCAGCCGGCTCTATCGAATTATAAGACGTTGTCACGTCAAAAAAAACATTATAATCAAAACCCGCAGCTGTCTCAGCTGTCTTGTAGGTACAGATAATGTAGCACAAGTTATATTGAAAACGGTTAAAACATATTTGACTTCTTTGCTGTAAAGTATTTTTATTTTTTATTTATTTTAATTTACAAAAAATAACATTACAGTTTGACACCAAAACGTTATTTATCTAAATGAAATATAAATGAAAATAAATAAAAAATAAAAAATACTCTCTATAATC
Source organism: Hypomecis atomaria (assembly GCA_964007245.1). NCBI lineage: Eukaryota > Metazoa > Arthropoda > Insecta > Lepidoptera > Geometridae > Hypomecis > Hypomecis atomaria. The sequence continues at coordinate 9,029,600 of OZ023299.1, forward strand.
ACTACATAGTATAAAATAAAGTCGCTATTTTGTGTGTTTGTTTGTCTGTATGCTTAAATCTTTAAAACTACGCAACGGATTTTGATGCGGTTTTTTTTAATGGATAGAGTGATTCAAGAGGAAGGTTTATATGTATAATACACCTGTGCGAAGCCGGGGCGGGTCGCTAGTTAATTATAAAAGTATCTTTTTATATCATGAAGCTCATGTTAGTAAAAATGTTCTAATATTCTTAAATGTCTCTCTTTATGATTTGTTCACAGAATTTTCTTTTGTCTTGGTGTTTTTATCTAAATTTGGATTTGGAAACCGTTCCATATAATTTACATAATCCAATAAGCGCTTTGTACACTCATTAATTAGTCACTACTTATACTGTAATCATTGATGATAGTCACAGATTTATAATAATTGTATAAATAAAAGAGTGATTGCAACATTTACTTTGGTTTTTTAACTATGGCCGTCATTATGTATATTTTGCTTTTTCTCGGTATGTCTGTATTGTGTTACGCAAACCCAAACGTTTGTGGCACAACAGGCATAATGGGTAAGTATTCATTTTATTATTAAAAAATAGAATAAAAACGACGGGATATCAAACTTAGACCGCATCAAGTAGGTAAACTACCATCAAATCGTCACTCACAAGGATTAGGAGTAGATGAAACGGCAGACTACATAATATTATTTAACGCAAAATAGTGTTACTATGGAACAGTGTTTTTTTCAGTCCAGAGTGGGCTCTATTTAAAAATTGTTCATCTTAACATTCTAAACTCGCCTTTAAAAGGTTGTGCGTAAGTTACCAGTGTGAACAAATTTAACCCTATTTATTTCTTTGCAAGGTGTATAGTAAATATATTTTCTTTCATTTTAGGAAGGAATGGAACTATGGTGAAGGCTGATACGAGTAGAATGGTGTTGCCTGCTTGGAAATATGAATTCTATCTCGAATTACCTGATGGCCCCGATGTAAGTAGATTGAATCCCTTATTTCTAATAGTAGGTACATGATTTTTACTTTTTAACCGACTTCCAAATAGGAGGAGGTTCTATGTTCGTCTTTATGTAGTTTTTTTTTTGTATGTTCATCAATATTTTCGCCAATTGTGAAACAAATCCAAAAAAAAAATTATGTCGAAAGGGGACTTTCGAGGTGGTCTAATTTAAATTTAATCGAAATCGTCTGATTCGATTTTGAAAAATCAACAATAATGTAAAAAATCTATAAATCAATTCGAGCGAACTGTTTAGTTTTCAATTAGTAAGTTACATTTTTAACCGACTTCAAAAAAGGAGGTTTTCAATTCGACAAAATGTTTTTTGTATGAATGTTACGCGTAACCAACTACAATGTAAAAAACTATTCGAATTCTAAACACGGTTGAACACATTTGAGACTTGTGCTATTTTTGGCGAAAAATAATTAATAATTGTATTTTCAGGTGATTTGTCCACTAAAACATCTGCCTCATATCGTAGGCTATGAAGAAGTAGCGTGTGATTACGAAATTGCTCCGAAAGTAGAGTTTACCGACCGCCATACAGTATCTATCCTAAGAAGAGGATCTGTAAAATTTCCTGCAGAAGCTTATACTGTCTATTACTGCGGTAATAACCACTAAATAGCTAAATACATAATAATATGGTGCGAATACAAGTGAACGAATAAAAATTAAAAAAGGAATAAATTATGTGTTTTAATCCAATTTAGTGAATGCAAAAATAATATTTTTATTCAGGCTCACCCATATTAAATCTCGATCTCATTAGTTGTAAATCATCACTACATAGTATAAAACAAAGTCGCTTCCCGCTGTCTGTCTGGCCCGCTGTCCATATATAGGCTTAGATCTTTAAAACTACTTAACGGATTTTGATACGATTTTTTTAATATATAGAGTGATTCAAGAGGATGGTTTATATGTATAATACACCTGTGCGAAGCCGGGGAGGGTCGCTGGTTCTTTATATGTACCTAATAACATTGCCGCCACAACAACGAACTCTAAAAACAGAAAACAAATCTTAAGGAACACCCCATACAACAAACTGAATTCTAACCGTTTTACACCTAATATTCATAACGGTGATAGGTACATACATGAAATATTCACATATTATTTAGTTAAATATTCACTTCCGAAATAGTTAAATTAAAATAAAATAATTATTTGAGGCAACGGCAACAGGAAGATGCTTGAAATATTCACAAATTATTAAGTTGTAGGTTGTCTCTTTAAAAATAAATAATTAATCAAAATAAAATATATTAAGGGGGGCTTCCATACGGAACGGAACCTTCGTGCGCGCGAGACCGAGTCGCACTTAACCGATTTTTTTCTAATATGACGCGGACGGAGCTGCGAGCGTAAAGTGGAAGTGGCATTTTACTATTTTTGCTTTTGGTTTTAAAATATGTCTCGGCGCATTTGTCCGTCTAAGGGTATTGCTACGAGTATACCAAAACACATAAGCTTGGATAATTAGAACTTTAAAAGCACGTTAACAATTAACGGATGACGAATTAGATATATACCCTGTCTCTGTGAATGAAATTAAATTGAATTTATACCAATATGATGCGCTCTCGTCAAAGTTTGTACACGTAATGTTCCAATAGATAGATAGATAGATATTCATTTATTTTCAGTAAGGATAATTACATACGTTGGTATACAACAATATACTATGAGCAACACCTTACGAACTGTCAAAATAACAATTATTCATTATGTACTCAACAGAATTAGTGGGCATAATATTACAATAAATGAATTAAAATTTGGTATATTACATTAAATTAAAAAACAAAATTAAAAAATTAAGATGTCAGAAATGCTGTTACATAATTGAAATGTCTGCAATAGCATCGTCAAAAATAATAGTTTAAAATAACTAAAATTACATGTAAAAATTACGTAATAGTACTTACTCTAAAGTATCCATGGTCATCTATTCTGCATTGTATAGGTAACCATAAACAAATCCAGATTTAACGGACGGTCCCGTATTATTTACCGTATCCAGCAAACGCGTCATTAAACACTTTAATTAGTACTCAAACTGCAGTAATTGATGATAGTCACGGATTATTTTTTGTATAAATAGAAAACAAATTGCAACTTTTACATTAAAATTCTTTGACCATGGCCGTCAACAAGTATATTTTGCTGATTCTTAGTATATCTGCGTTGGGCTACTGTGGCCCAGAAGCTTGTGGTACAACAGGCATACTTGGTAAGTATTAGTTTTAATTCATGAAATAGAATAGGAAATATTTATAAAATTGGCCAAGTGCAAGCTGGGTTCGCGTAAGAAGGGTTCCGTACAGTATGGGAGCCCTTTAGCCCCATTTCAAGCATCTACTTGTTGCCAATATTAATATCGAGAAAAAAACGACAAAAAACAGGTTTGTTGTATAGGAGCCCCCTTTAAATGTTTATTTTATCCTGTTGTTAGTATTTTTTTGTTGCAGCGGCAACAGAAATACACCATCTGTAAAAATTTCAGCTATCAAGGTTCATGAGATACAGCCCGGTGACAGACGGACAGACGGACGCACAGCGGAGTCTTAGTAATGATTTTATCCTTTGGGTACCCTAAAAACAGACAGATACTGATTACAAACAACTTTTAACTTTGTTTAAATTGTCTTTAGCTATCTTATGGCGTAACTTTCTAACTCTAACAGATTGGCCACGTCTTGATAAATGTAACTCCAGTAGAGTTTTGTAGAGATGGTGTGATGATATTGAATAACATTTATATAGGTAATATTTAGATATCATTGGCGCAAGATAGGGAAGCTTATGCTCTGCCCTGAGCTCAACGAAGCTGTAAATGATGATGAGAATAAATTGATTTGCTTTTGCGTTTGCGTTGGCCAAGACGCTGATGATGGCTATGTTTTTAATTTGTTCTTAGGACAGTTATGTTAATCCTTTGACCACGTTCTGTCTGATATTAACCAAAGATGGAGTCTAAGGTATAGATTTAAGGTATGGAGAGGTAAGGTAAAGATTCTTAGCTTGAAGAAAATTATAATTATCTTCAAGCTAAGAATTTCATACCTTAAACTTCATTTATCTATTTACTCTGTATTTGAAGACACCTATGTAGTGTTTACCTTACTATAAGAACAGTTGCAAACAAACGTTAATGTCTCAATATACCTCTAGTTTACCTCTAAAATGTTTAAAATTTTAGGAAGGGCTGCAATTCCAACAAAATCTGAGGTAACAGTTATTCCTGCTGGCGAGCAACAGGTTCCTCTAATTATACCTGACGGCCGCATACATGTAAGTTTTTTCTTCCTTTATCTGTAAATTAAAAATATTTTTAATCACTTGACAATATTGCACAAAATCAGAGCATACTTACCTGTGAATACCGTAGGAACACGATGGATGGACGCATTTTCACAGCGTTGGCTTTTTCGGTAAACGAAAACATCGTGAGGTAACCTGCATACGTCCGTAGAAGGAATTTGATTGCGTATGTTAATCCACCAACCCGCTCTGGGTCAGCATGATAGATATGACCCAATCACCCTTCGTGGGTAGGCCTACGTCCGGCAGTGGACTATTAAAAAAAGCTCGTGCAGGCTGTTCGGTGAAAAAACATTGTAAGAAAACCTGCAAGCTTCAAAAGCACTGAGACAGCGTTGTAGATACATATTATGATTCAATCGCTCTACGTGAGTAGGCCTATATTCAGCAGTTGACTTTTAAAACTCCGGCACGGTATAAAACCTGCGACTGTACACAAGATGATATAAGGTCAACACCACCGCAGTTTCCGTGGCCTCTGAGAGTCCTCGCCCACGGCGATTTTTTGTAGTGCGTCTGACGCGCGTTTCGTAATCGCGCAATTGCATCGCTACTAACGCGCGCCAGTCGCATTTGCAACTCACTACATACGCGATGCAAACGCGCTACAGCATCGCGACTGTATCACAGGCATTTTTGTGCCGTTACTACGAGTTCATCGCGACAGACGCGCGACGGAAGCGCGTTTGCATCGCGACAGATGCGCGACGCCGACGGTCGTGCGTTTGCGTTGCAACCTAATCGTGATTACGTGGGAGAGAGCACACAGCTATAATCCATCCATCCATCCATCAGCCATAGGACGTCCACTGCTGGACATAGGCCTCCCCCATGAATCTCCAATAAGACCGGTTGGTAGCGACTTGCATCCAGCGTGATCCTGCGGTCTTAATGAGGTCATCCGTCCACCTTGTGGGTGGACGTCCTACGCTGCGCTTGCCGGTACGTGGTCTCCACTCGAGAACTTTTCGACCCCATCGGTCATCAGTCCTCCGCACTATGTGCCCTGCCCACTGCCATTTCAACTTGCCAATCCGCTGGGCTATGTCGGTAACTTTGGTTCTTCTGCGAATCTCCTCATTCCTTATTCGATCTCGCAGAGAGACTCCGAGCATAGCCCTCTCCATAGCTCGTTGGGCTACTTGGAGCTTATTAATAAGGCCCATAGTAAGAGACCACGTTTCAGTGCCATAAGTCATCACTGGCAACACACAGCTATAATCCTACCGCTTAACTTAGTCATTGCCTGCGCGGTACAGGGGCGCCGGGGGAGACGACAAAGGGGACTGAGACAGGTTGGGCGGCGGGTGGTCTCGCTGTGCTTGGTCGAGAGCTCGGGCTCCCAGCACACGCTTGAGACTACAGTCTTTCTGTAAAACGCGACCACGGGCGGGGGTGCGGGCCCTTGCGAGTCCGTCGGGGTCGAGGTTCGCCTCCCCCGATACAATCCCTGAAGACGACCAGAGGGCGGCCTAGCAAACTACCCTCTTCGACCCAAGCGCACTATGTTTAACTCCTATGTTTAACAGGAGGAGAAGAGCCACGTTACGTTAAGGCGGCGGGTCCCCGGCGTCTGTACCGGTCACCAGTGTCTGTACCGCGCAGGCGATGACTAAGTTAGGCGGTAGGATATTTATAGCGACCGCATCGCGACTGTAGCGATACAAACGCGCGACAGCATCTTTACAAAAAGGTACCGTGGGCGATGGCCCTTACTCTTACTGGTTACTGCACTGTACCAGCCTTTTTTAATAGTCCACTACATGACGTAGGCCTACCCACGAAGGGTGATTGGTTAATCAAACAGTAACTAGCCATTGCAAATTTTATGATCGATCCGCTGATTCGAAAAGAAGTAGAACCTAATCTATATGTTTAACTGTGCTTACTGCTTCTTTATACATTTATTTCCAGGCCTGCCCAAAACTACATCTGCAGTATCTCGTAGGCGAAGAAGTAATAGCCTGTGATTACGATGTTCCACCGACTGTAGCTATGATCGATTCTCATTCAGCTATGGTCAATAGAAGAGGATCTCTAAAACAATCTGGGATTGCGTATACTACCTATCACTGCGATAGTAAGCCTTAAAGGCATAAAAACAATTCAAGACAATGAAATTAAAAAAATATTTCATCGGCCATAGCTCGTTGGGCTACTTGGAGCTTATTAATAAGGCCCATAGTAAGAGACCACGTTTCAGTGCCATAAGTCATCACTGGCAACACACAGCTATAATCCTACCGCTTAACTTAGTCATTGCCTGCGCGGTACAGGGGCGCCGGGGGAGACGACAAAGGGGACTGAGACAGGTTGGGCGGCGGGTGGTCTCGCTGTGCTTGGTCGAGAGCTCGGGCTCCCAGCACACGCTTGAGACTACAGTCTTTCTGTAAAACGCGACCACGGGCGGGGGTGCGGGCCCTTGCGAGTCCGTCGGGGTCGAGGTTCGCCTCCCCCGATACAATCCCTGAAGACGACCAGAGGGCGGCCTAGCAAACTACCCTCTTCGACCCAAGCGCACTATGTTTAACTCCTATGTTTAACAGGAGGAGAAGAGCCACGTTACGTTAAGGCGGCGGGTCCCCGGCGTCTGTACCGGTCACCAGTGTCTGTACCGCGCAGGCGATGACTAAGTTAGGCGGTAGGATATTTATAGCGACCGCATCGCGACTGTAGCGATACAAACGCGCGACAGCATCTTTACAAAAAGGTACCGTGGGCGATGGCCCTTACTCTTACTGGTTACTGCACTGTACCAGCCTTTTTTAATAGTCCACTACATGACGTAGGCCTACCCACGAAGGGTGATTGGTTAATCAAACAGTAACTAGCCATTGCAAATTTTATGATCGATCCGCTGATTCGAAAAGAAGTAGAACCTAATCTATATGTTTAACTGTGCTTACTGCTTCTTTATACATTTATTTCCAGGCCTGCCCAAAACTACATCTGCAGTATCTCGTAGGCGAAGAAGTAATAGCCTGTGATTACGATGTTCCACCGACTGTAGCTATGATCGATTCTCATTCAGCTATGGTCAATAGAAGAGGATCTCTAAAACAATCTGGGATTGCGTATACTACCTATCACTGCGATAGTAAGCCTTAAAGGCATAAAAACAATTCAAGACAATGAAATTAAAAAAATATTTCATCGGCCCATGCTTAATTGAAGTTTAATTTTAATACATAGCCATCTCCACCCATAGATTCTATATAGTTGGAAAGTAGATCCAGTGTTTAGTAATTGGTCACACAAAATTAAGTTCGGCTTTGAAGCGGAAACACCAATGCCACGTGTAATCAGAGCCTTTAGTCCAGGTTTTGTGTAGTTTACTTAAACTTTCGCGTTCGCGTGTGGCTACATATAAATTGGTTAGTTCTTCCTCGTTTTCGCCAGAGGCGCTGTACAAAATGGTATAATGGTATAATACGGAAACAACTGTAGTTTCAATTTACGTTTTTCGAACACAGCATTCCTAGCTGATTTTGATAAAATGTATATAGGTAATATATTACATACAGGGTTTTTCACAATCAAATCGCATTCTTTTAGGGGCTTATTGTGATTTAATTTATGAAACAGCTGTTTTTTTTTTGAGTTTTGAGTAAAGTCGCAGAACAAAAGTTGTTTTTTTTTATGGACAGAGTAAGTTGAATGCTAAGTAAATGATGCTGATTGATAACCCTGTATAAATTAGGGTACATCTTACACACAGTCTCTGACCCCAAACTAAGCAAAGCTGCCAGAGAGTGATATACAAATAAACATATTTTAAATACATACTTATATAGATAGTACTCAAATAACATCCAGATAAAGCAAACACCTACATAAATGTTTGCCCTGGGTGGGGATCGAACCCACGTCTCTTTGATCCAGAAGTCAGGGTCACTAACCACTGAGCCACCGAGGCAGTCAAATTTAAATGGAATCTCTGAAGTATGATCTACCAAAGAAAACAAGAATCATCAAAATCGGTTTACAATATTGGCGGAGTAATCGCGTAACATACGCACATCACAGAAAAAACCTAGTCGAAAAGAGAACCTTCTTTTTTTGAAGTCGGTTAAAAAATGCAGTTTGAAAGTATACGGACTTATAAGGTCTACGGAACCATAGATCTAAATGTTGAATAAAAATAAATATTCAAAAGAAACATCGCAGAATTTTAGCGAACCGATAAAGTTTTAATTTGAGAAGTTTGGCTAATTGAGTTCAGAATTTTGTTCCGTTAGTCTATTCGTTCAATTTGTTTTAAATTTTCTTACATTTCGTTTTATGTAACTCTCGTTAAAATACTTTTAGGGTTCCGTACCCAGAGGGTAAAAGCGGGAATTGTTAAGACTCCGCTGTCCTTCTGTCCGTCTGTCTGTCTGTCACCAGGCTGTATCTCATGAACCGTGATAGCTAGAACGTTGAAATTTTCACAGATGATGTATTTCTGCTGCCGCTATAATAACAAATACTAAAAACAGAAAAAAATTAAGGGGGCTCCCATACAACAAATCAGAATTTATAGTTGTTTTTTGCTCGACCTTAACAACGGCAATAGGGAGATGCTTGAAATATTCACAGAATATAATGTTCTATGTTCCTTCAAATATAAATAATTAAATTACAATTAAATATATTAAAAGGGAGTTACATACGGTAACACTTGGCCGATTATTTAGATTTACAAATAATTCTGCAGAATGCGGTCAAACAAGATCCTATCGATAAAAATCAAAGGTCATCAAAGTCTTCGCCATCGTCACCGAGATAACACTAGAAACATCTTTGCCCACACCAAAAAAACTTGAAAGTCAATAAAAAAAATCTGTATTGGGTGAAACTACTCCAAAAGCAACTGTTCCCTAGAGAGATCTCTATATACGCCAATGTGTAGGACAGTCTGCGCCAGTATTAAACAAAGTTTTAATGAATCAAATTTTAATAAATCGTTTATTTGTCACAATCAGTTAATTTACACATAACTTTTTAGAATCTCCCAAGAATCTCCTGACTCTTACTATAACTACTTGTCAAAGGGGAGGGTGAAACCCTGTTTTACAAAAGCCAGTCTCTTCCCCGTTTCAATGGACTAGGTTGACAATAAATAAATATTAATGTAAGCATTTAATGTTCGTGGGTAAACACACTGTGGAATACTAACTGTCGTTCGTTCTCTGCCTGTATGACGACTTCGTAAAAATAATTACATATAAATAAATTAGTTAACATTAGCAACTAGCCGTGGGGTGCCGGCAGAGTAGAATAGCACCCCCCTCTTGTATCAGGTGTCGTAAGAGCCGACTGAGGTACTACGGAACCGACAGATGGCGGTATATCCATCCAAAACAGCGTAGCTCAAGTGCAACAGGGCGGGGATGGGCAGCAGCATCCCCGTCGCGAGAGCTACGCACTGCGATTGCCAACACGCCTGCCCAGCGCGGCAATTACGGGCAAAACCCCCCTTAATGATTAGTAAAAATAAGACCAGGCCCCCAGTCCCCGGCAGCGCCGCTATTCCTGGCTCCGGCAGCGGCCATGGTAACGGCGGAGCACGGGGTGCTAAGAATCGCCGGAAGAGATCCGGCTGCCACCCGACAACTGGCCCTGGCAACATATAACGTGCGCACAATGAGGACTGACGAGAAGATTGCGGAACTGGAAGAAGAGTTGAGTAGGTTGCGATGGGATATTGTGGGGTTGTCTGAAGTCCGTAGAGAGGGCGAGGACACGATAACCCTGAAATCCGGCAACCTACTTTACTACCGGGAAGGTGACCAACGGTCCCAAGGTGGTGTCGGCTTTCTCGTCCACAAGTCTCTCGTTAACAACATCATTACCATTGAAAGTGTATAAATAAATAAATAAATAAATATTAGGGGACATCTTACACACGGTCTCTGACCCCAAACTAAGCAAAGCTTGTGATATGACTGCCAGAGACTGATATATTACATATACATATTTTTAAATACATACTTATTTAAATAGTACCTAAATAACACCCAGACACAGAGCAAACACCTATGTTCATCACATAAATGCTTGCCCTGGGTGGGGATCGAACCCACGCCTCTTTGATCCAGAAGTCAGGGTCACTAACCACTGAGCCACCGAGGCAGTCGAGCAGGGTTGTATACCTAATACTCAGAATATCTAAACGATATTCGTTGAAGGTCATTCAGGTATACGCACCGGCCTCGTCACACCCAGATGATGAAGTGGAGGCTATGTATGAGGACGTAAGTCGGGCCATACATACGTCTAAGACCCGCTTCACGGTTGTTATGGGAGATTTCAACGCAAAGTTGGGCAAAAAAAGCGATGATGAGTTGAGAGTGGGGCAATTTGGATATGGGCAACGGAACCTCAGGGGCCAGAGGCTGGCAGATTTTCTGGAGAAAGAGGGACTCTTCATGATGAACTCTTTCTTTCAGAAGCCACCTCACAGGAAATGGACCTGGATGAGCCCCGATGGTTCTACGAGAAATGAGATAGACTTCATCATGACTAGCGAGAAACGGATATTCAACGATGTCTCCGTGATCCACAGGATAAAAACCGGTAGTGATCACAGAATCGTGCGAGGCTCGTCGTGCTGAATATTAACGTTAAACTCGAAAGGTCCCGCCTGATGAAGTCTACGCTCCGACCTACTCATGCTCATATACAAAACCCCGAGAACTTTCAGCTCGAGCTCTCAAATCGCTTTGCTTGCCTGGAGAACTTTGCGTCTGTGGACGAGATCAATAACGGGCTCGTAGAAACTGTCCAAACGGTAGGTTCTAAGTTCTTTAAACCCCGCCGTTCTGATAGACCTCGGAAATTTTCCGATCATACTCTAAATCTCATGGCCGAACGACGCTCGCTAAGACTGCAGTCTTCCGATGATGCAAAGTCATACAGGCGGCTCAATAGACAAATTTCAAAATCAGTGCGGTGCGACATTCGTCTCTTTAATACCAAACATATTAAGGAGACGATAGAGCGGAACAAAGGCTCCAAAGTGTTCGCAAGGCATTTGTCTATTGGGCAAAGCCAGCTGACAAAGCTGAAGAGAGAAGATGGCAGTACAGCGTCGACCAAGGCAGAGGTATTGGAGGAGATCGAAAAGTTCTACGGACAGCTATACGCCTCGGTAGCAAAGCCTGTAAACAGCGCGGCTAGAGACCCAAGAGCCAAGCTGACCCGACACTTCACCGAAGACATCCCGGACATCAGCCTGTACGAGATTAGAATGGCCCTGAACCAACTTAAGAACAACAAGGCGCCGGGTGACGACGGAATCACTTCAGAGCTTCTGAAAGCGGGTGGTAAACCGGTACTTAAAGTCCTTCAGAAGCTTTTCAACACCGTCGTCCTCGAGGGCATAACGCCAGAAGCATGGAACAGAAGCGTGGTGGTGCTATTCTTTAAAAAAGGTGACAACACCTTATTGAAGAATTACAGACCCATCTCGCTTCTGAGCCATGTTTATAAGTTGTTTTCAAGAGTCATTACGAATCGTCTCGAACGCAGGCTTGATGACTTCCAGCCTTCCGAACAAGCCGGATTCCGAAAAGGCTTTAGTACCATGGACCACATACATACGCTGCGGCAGGTTATACAGAAGACTGAGGAGTATAACCAGCCACTTTGCTTAGCGTTTGTGGACTATGAGAAAGCCTTTGATTCGGTCGAGACATGGGCTGTGCTTGAGTCTCTTCAACGATGCCGTATTGACTATCGGTATATCGAAGTGTTGAAGTGTTTGTATAATAACGCCACTATGTCGGTCCGAGTACAGGAAGAGAGCTCCAAGGCGATCCCTTTGAAGAGAGGCGTAAGACAGGGAGATGTTATATCTCCGAAACTGTTTACTGCTACTCTGGAGAACGCCTTTAAGCTCCTGGAATGGAAAGGATTCGGCATCAACATCAATGGCGAATACCTCACTCACCTTCGGTTTGCCGACGATATCGTAGTCATGGCAAAATCGATGGAGGAACTCAGTACGATGCTCGAAGGCCTCAATCGAGTATCTCAACAGGTGGGTCTTAAAATGAACATGGACAAGACAAAGGTCATGTGTAATTCCCATGTTGTACCCACCCCCATTTCAGTTGGGAACTCGGTTCTTGAAGTCGTTGACTCGTACGTCTACCTAGGACAAGTAGTCCAGTTAGGTAGGTCCGACTTCAAGAAAGAGGCCAATCGCCGAATCCAACTCGGCTGGGCAGCGTTCGGAAAATTGCGTAACGTCTTCTCGTCCGACATACCTCAGTGCCTCAAGTCGAAAGTTTTCGACCAGTGTGTGTTGCCAGTGATGACTTACGGCACAGAAACGTGGTCTCTCACTATGGGCCTTATTAGTAAGCTTCAAGTAGCCCAACGAGCCATGGAGAGGGCTATGCTCGGAGTTTCTCTACGCGATCGAATCAGAAATGAGGAGATCCGTAGAAGAACCAAGGTTACCGACATAGCCCAGCGGATTGGCAGGTTGAAGTGGCAATGGGCAGGGCACATAGCGCGGAGGACTGATGACCGATGGGGTCGAAAAGTCCTCGAGTGGAGACCACGTACCGGCAAGCGCAGCGTAGGACGTCCACCCACAAGGTGGACGGACGACCTCATTAAGACCGCAGGTTCGCGCTGGATGCAAGCCTCTACCACCCGGTCTTATTGGAGATCTTTAGGGGAGGCCTATGTTCAGCAGTGGACGTCCTATGGCTGAAAGGAAGGAAGGAGGAAGCTAACATTCCAGAACACAGAATTTCCCAGTTATTATTATACATATCCCATACATGTATTTGAATTTTGAATGCATAATTAAATTTTTCTCAATATTTGAATTTTGACTGTAATTTATTTTCTCAATGCTATTTTAATATTTACAATGTTTTGCTCGATATTAATGCATGTTGTCTTCACCTATAATTATTGTGACATTTAGTTCCCATTTTATTCCTATTTTTATGTATAATATTCTTTTAACAATGTATTGATGTACACAATGTTGGTGAACTGAAATACGAGTAAATAAATAAATAAATCTGTACCGAGTACTTTCTTTCACAATATCACCGTACAAGGGTTTCATTAATTCTTCAGCATAATTCTAAATTTTCTGTGGGCCTAATTAAGGAAGGTCTTCGTTCGCCGGCATGCTTGTTGTTTCGTCCCTGGAACGAATTTACGTGCTCAAAGGGATACCTTTATACCTTTACAGAATAATCAAATCTAAATGACGTACCGTAAAAGGGTCCCAATTTAGGGGTTTTGTCCAGTTTTCTTTCAGTTATATAATATTTATATAAGGGAATGGATAACGGGAAGGGTTAATAGGAGATGTTAAGTCCAGTTAAGTACAGGTACTTTCTGTTGAATGTATGAAACCATTAAAATTGGAAATACATGAACAAAGTAGTATCTGTTCAATAAGAAAATGTGTTTGTTGTTTTTTTTTTTTTGGTCAACAGGAAAAGATCGATTTGATTTTCATGGATGGAGCTTAAAGATCTGAGAATATCAAACCTACCTTTAATGTCTAAAAAATAATAGGTAAAAAAAGGGATAGCACAAAATATCACGCGCGCAAAGCCAGTGGGTAAAAAATATTTGGCTAATACAATCCTTACTAACTAGGTAGATAATAATACAGATTCAAAAGTGTATGGTTGGCTTTTAGTTAGTTTTTCATGCAACAATCGACTTGGCTATTTGCATGGATATCTATAGGTAGTTGTAAAATTGAAAAGTACCTATCCGATAGTAAGCCGAGGATAAAAGCTAGTAACTACCTGTGTGTGCTAGCTGAACTATATGAAGCAAAAAAAAGCGCGAATATATTTATAAAAAATTGGTTGTCTGTAAAGTCGGTTTACTGACGATAGTTGAACGTGGCAACGTATGTCGAACGCTGCCGAACGCAAAGGCCGATTGTGCTTCTATGTCTCGCTCGTTCCGCGCTCTCGCTTGCACTTCAAGCCTAACATGGAACGCCTCAGAGCGAGGTAACGCCGCATGAGTCATGTTTTTTCGTGCGTGGCAGCCGGCTCTATCGAATTATAAGACGTTGTCACGTCAAAAAAAAGTGACGCGGGCGTCTTATATTCTCACGTTATGATATAAAATTGTAAAAATAAAGTACCACTTCAGTTCAAGTGGACGTCCTGCAGCGCTGAAATATGATGTTTAATTCATTTTATGTTCATTGTTTACGTTTTTTTACACTGGAGAAAGAAAAGTCTAATTCATTTTACTTTAAACTCGCATCTAAATACTTAAAGTTGCGTGTTATATACTCGTGTTCTCCTATAAACAGATACATTAATGTTCAAGGCACAAATTATTCATAATGCTTGATTCAGTTCTTGTTACCCCTTTGATATACAAGTACTCGTATATAGAGAAACGTGATAAACTATACATTCGACAGCAAACTTTCCTTTGTGTGAACTAAGACAGTTGTAACACAGAGTAGGTTTTATTTGCAATTTCAGATTTAACTTAACGTTAACAACAAACAAATAAAATAATTATAATGTACATTTGTTGTGAAATATAATAGAAAAAGGCATACAATGAAATAATTCTTTGTCGTAAATTTATTTATTTATTCCTTATTTCAGACGTACAAGTCCAAATTACAAAACAAAACATTAAAATTAACATGTCAAATTGACACAAATATCAAAACTATAACAATAAAAAATGGCACCATCGACTTCCACCGTGTACAGAATTCGAAATAGTCTTCACAAATCGATGTGACATCCATGTTGTATCAAAAACGGCAAAGCCTATTTGGATAAAGTTTATATGAGACTATATCGAGAGTAAGCCCTCTCGAAATAAAAAGAGTTTTTAAATCAGTTCACAATTGACGAAAATATCGATAAACACAAACAAAAAAATACATACAGAGTAGTGATGATTATGATAATGATGAAACCACTTCAGTAGATACACCGCCATTTCACCCTCTATAAACACCAACAAAACGGGCAAATTTACCTACTACGAGTACAAACTTACCTGAGCAAACTTTACCCACCACCCAGGTGACAAGTTATTTAAATTTCACAGGAGCTGACGTGTTAATTAATTATTAATCATTTACACTCTTGTGTGGGTGTGTGCGTGACCTAGAATAGGGGTGTCACTTCCACGTGGAATAATCAAGTTTGGATTAATTTTACAGTAACTAAGCTACATACAGGAGAGATACGACAAGATAGAGTAGGTAGATTAAATTTACTAATGAAACTCATTTCAAACGTTCCTTTTTGTGACGCTGCGTATTTTATATATATTTTTTTAACTTAGATTATTTAGGGCTTATTTTATAGAAAATATGAGTTGTATGTGATTATGATTTCAATTTTTCCCTGAGCAAGCTTTACGGGTGGGTAAAGTTCAGGTGAGAAGTTGTTTAAATTTTACGTGAACTAACGTGTTAATTATATTTTTTAATTATTTACACTCCCGTGTAGGTGTGTGCGTGACCTAGAATAGGGGTGTCACTTCCACGTGGAATAATTCAGTTTGGATAAATTTTACAGTAACTACGCCACATTCAGGAGAGATACGACAAGATAGAGTAGATTAAATTTACTAATGAAACTCATTGCAAACGTTCCTTTTGTGACACTGCGTATTATATTATTTTAACTTTGATTATTTATGGTTGATTTTATAGCAAATATGATTTGTAAGTGATAATGATATCAATTTTGCCCTGAGCAAGCTTTACCGGTGGGTAAAGTTCAGGTGAGAAGTTGTTTAAATTTTACGAGAAATAACGTGTTAATTATATTTATTATTATGAATCTTTATTATTAATTATTTACACTCCCGTGTAGGTGTGTGCGTGACCTAGAATAGGGGTGTTACTTCCACGTGGAATAATTCAGTTTGGATTAATTTTACAGTAACTACGCTACATTCAGGAGAGATTCGACAAGATAGAGTAGATTAAATTGACTAGCGAAACTAATCAAAGGTTTCCTTATGACATAGTATGATATTGATGTAAACCTAATAGGTACTGAATTTATGTTCTTTTTAACAAAGGTACGTCATCGTTATTTACAGCCTTTTTAACTAACTTCAAAAAGGAGTATCTTCAATTCGACTGTATATATGTGTGTTGCGCGATTATTCCGCCAATTATTGGCAGAATTCAATGACACTTTTTTGTTAGGTGTATCATATTTCAGAAGTGGCCTTAATTAAATTCTATAGAAATTGGATCAGTCCCTTTTAAAAATAAACAATAATGTGAAAATTACTACATTGATCCGCGCAAACTATTCAAATTCTGTACATGGTTGAACTCGGTTTTGTTTTTGGCAAAAAATATTATTATCCTACAGCTAGAGTTGCGTTCCCAAAGCGGAGCCGAGCTGTGTTTTGTTCTTTGATATGCAAGTATAGCATTTCCGCAAAGGCTTTATTGTCTGTAATTCTAATCATGTGCAAATATGACCTGTGTTTTCAACGGTTACTGTAACGGTTACGGTACCTACTTTTTTAAAACTATTTTTACAATTTTCAGAAAATTCCTAGGAATATTTTTTATTGCTACCTACGTTTTACTGAGATGTGTATCTGTGCTTGACTTAAAATAGATAGAATAGATAAATTTCCATGGCCATGAGTTTATTCATTTTCTAATTAATAATTTTAGTATATCAAAGCTCTTTGTGTAGCTTCGTATGGTAGAAGTTAGAATATTATAGAACAGTAATTAATTATCTTCAAAATCAATTTCAACTAAGATGTAAACTAACCTCTTTCTATTGTACAGTCACATTCTTTCAAATGTAACTACTTAACAAAGGGCACAGACCATGAAGTTTGTGAGTCATTGATTTAAATATTTAAAGAAAACAATGTCAAACTTCAAATTAAGTATAATATCTATTTGTTAGTAGAATTTGGTTCAGAGGTTGTAGAAAGTAGCGTTATTATAATAAATACACTTTTTATATTGAAATATGTACCGGTATATAATTCTATGAACAATAACTTGAGTATCAATTAGTGTTGAAAATAGTAAAAAATAACAGAAAAGCTACTGTTATTTTGGACTATTTTCAGCTAAATAACACTGCTGCAAAGCCGATCAATTATGCAGAGTGCTCTATCTATAATTTTTATCTCTCATTTAATGGGTCTTCTTTACGAATTATTTCATGATATTATGCTAGAAAATACAATCGGCGTCTTAATAAATCAATAAAATGCCAGAAGTTTATAGTAAGAAAAATATTGAAAGTTCCTCTGAGAATTTTCCTTAGGTTGTACAAAGTCAACGCCGACTCATGGTTATAGGCGGGGAGCATAGGTCTTTCTGCCGTGTTTTTATATTTTATGTGGCTCAACCGTTTGCCTGTGTTATTTGTTAACCGCAATGGGTGAACGGTTGTTGTGAGACTGGCGATGAGAGCACTGAAGCGGCTATCTTCACACTTTTTAGAGGTCATTAATAGTTTTCGGAAAAAGCGGTGGACTTATTCTCGATGTCCCGGTTATGGATATAGTAAAATATACGTTGTATGCTGTGTGCGTAGTAGTAGTGTGTAGGTGAGATATGTGGTGTACCTACCTACATATTAGTTTTAAAAATAACTAAAAAAATTAAAATTATTCTGTAAACTGAAATTTATACGGAAGTACATTATAAAATAACATAGTAGGTACTTCAGTAACTTCGACCCATACGACTGAACTTGTTTACTGAACCCCATATATTTTTGACGTGAGAACGTCTTATAAATCGATGAACGCTGGGTGCACACACGAGAAAGTGTCACGTTCCGTCTGAGCCGAGCTTGCAAGCGAGAGCGGAACAAGCGATAGAGAGGCACGATCGGACAATGTTTTCATGACGTTATCACGAAAAATTATCGAAAAATTATCTTTACAGACAAACATTTTTTTACAAAAACTTGACTTTAATTAACCGTCAGCTCCTAGACTACACGGGCGTGAATATAATCTTCAAGGTCGAGAGCTACGACGTAGAATGCTCTACGGGAATCTTATCACAATTTTCATTTCGCTACATTCTTCATCCTTTTTAAGAAAAATAGACATACTGGTAGAAAACTTTCGACTTGAGACTTGAGGTATGTCGGACGAGATGACGTAACCTATATACGCAGTTTTCCGAAAGCGTTCGGTCAAGTAAATCACTGAATCCAACTCGCTTGAGCAGCGGCCCAACCGAGTTGGATTCAGTGATTGACTTCTTTCTTGAAGTCGGACCTACGTAACTGTACTACTTGTTCTAGTTAGATGTACGAGTCAACAACTTGAAGAACTCTCAACAAAAATTGGGGTTCGTGCAATATGGGAATAACACATGATCTTCGACTTGTCCATATTCATCATTGAAAAACTCATTTCACTCATACTTTAAGTTTAGGACAGGGTTATAGGCAAATTAACATATATATCACAGTTCGTGTTATGAAAGGAACGACACATCCGGTCAGGTTGGGAAGAGGGCTACGTTCGGAACAATTATTTTTTTCAGCATTCTGAACCCAACTCCATAGAAAAGGCTGCTCGGGACGATGATCTGAATAACCTCTTTTTGGCTTAGTACACTAGTTACCCTGTATAATTAAATATCGTTAAAACATATATCTGTACAGAACATGGCATTTATACAGATGATATTGTAAAATAGCATAGTGGCTTCAATTAAATTGACTAATACGACTAATTTTTTTTACGATATATTATAGGCAGGCTATTTGACAACATTGAAAATATCCTATTGATTGTGGCAATCCTTACAGATAATAGCTCGAACGACATATTTCACTTTATTTAAACTAAAATATTCTTAATTTTCGCATTTTGCACGAAATAAAATACGATATTTTTTTGACCGAGCTTTAGCGAGGTCTCTGAGTCTACTGGGACGAGCCGGCACTTGAGCTGTCAGTTGTATGTTTGTATGTTTCTTTGTTCGACGATAACTCAAGTACCGCTCAGCTGATCTCCATGAAATTTAGCATGCACGTAGTTTATATATATATAGAATTTTTAAGTTCGAATATGAACATCTTCTGTTCCGTGGTGTCGAAGATACCAGGACCAGTGGTAAAAAGAGGCAAAACGGCGCCACTTTCTGCGGGAGTTGCGGAGTAATATAACTGCACGCTCGAGTATTTTATTTAAAATTGTAAGAATAACCGCTCATGTTCACGAAAAATTCAGAATAATATTTTGTTTGTAATTTTTCAGGCAAATTTCATGATAATATTTAATTTGTAACAATATCAATGTAATATCAAGCCAATTTTGGACGCCTAGCGCCACCTAGTGCTATCAGACTGTAAACTTCACTTAGTGGTTGTTTTTGTAACTCTTTACTCAGGTCGATGTCAGAATAATTCATGTTTGGGCAGTATTGCATGGTGTCGCCACTTTGTATGAAATAAACTCATAGCTTGCTTTAGACCAATTCCGCGACTGTTCGGAATCAATTCATACTCATCTGAATGCTCCTGCACGGATAGCATGGCAAAGGGAACAAACAATTTATCCACTTTTAATGTCAGTTGTCATTGTCAATCCATAATTTATTTCCGCTTCGAGGGGATATAATGGGGGGAAGACAATTTGTCCCTTTGCCATGCTACCCGTGCAGGAGCATTCAGATAGAGTAGGAGTTGTCGCAAACATTATTGTTCTATGAAGCCCGATTTGCTATATTATGCGACTTCTGTGAGTGTTAGATTCCATTCAGTATGACCAGTGTAGCATAATTCAAACATTGTAGCAGAACAATAGCAATTTTAGGCAAAAACTTATATTTTAAATATTTCACCTAATGTAATCTATTTCATTTAAAATTGTTTAAATAATCGACCAAGTACGAGTACCACTCGCGCACGAACGGTTCCGTACTGTACGAAACCCCCTTAAATATTTATTTTATTTTAATTTATTCATTGCTAAAGTGAATATACAACTAAATATGCTGTGAATATTTCAAGCATTTACCAGTTACCATTATAAATATCGAGCGAGAAACGGCTAAAAAATTCAGGTTTGTTGTATGGCAAAATAAACATAAATTTTCAGCTTTCTAGCTATAACGGTTCATGAGATACAGCTTGGTGACAGACAGACGGACAGCGGAGTTGTGGATATGTGGTGGTGCGTCGGCGGTAGGTTGCGTCCTCGAATAACAACTCACTATACGAATATTACGTATTTATTGTCTCCGCATAGGCTTAACACACTATACAAATAATTGTAAATAATAGGAGTATGATGAGTGACAGAAGGCCCCAGTGGTGTCTCGAAGAGATGGCCCGTCCATCACAGGAGAGCCACCAGATCCCACCCTGTAGCAGTAGATAACACAGGAACTGGAAAGATCACTGCAGGAGACCCCAGTGATAGTAGAAGCGTTTGAGAGCTGGTCCGTCGACAAAATGAGGCGCGTTGATTTGCACGCGATGCTCAGTTAAAGTGGGGTTGTGACGATATTCAAACAAATTATACCAATGACAATCACATTTTTACGAGCACTTTCAATGTTCTGTTGAAAAGAAACCATTAAAATTGTCATAGGTTTTGCAGTTGCATCTATATGAAATCCGAGAAAATTTTGATGTTTTGACAAGTTTTCAGAAATGTCAGAGTTTTAATTACTAGGGTTTTTTTTTCCTTATTCAGAGGTATTGAATAATGAGGTACTATATATTGCCAGTCGGATAAGAATAAGTAGTCATTTGAAGTAGGATAAAATTATATGAAACTGTATTTGTGTATTTTCATCGAAATTAAAGGAAGCGGATCAAATATCAATTACTAGATTTGACCTAAAAAAACAGACGGGTGAAGTTAAATAAAACAGTTTAACATTTTGAAAATAAATAATTAATAAACTTTTTTTGTAAGCAAAACCTTATTAGTTGCAATTGAACATTAATCTCAGAAAAAGAAGCAATAACACAAGCACACATTAAATAAATGTTGCTTTTGACTAGCGGTATTGCGATAGGCGATAGTTTCGCTATCGATAGTCTGTCAAATTCAGTTTGTCGATATCTAGTAGATAGTTCTATCGAAAATGTCGAAGTTCAGCAGTTTACTATCGATAATAAAAATCATGCAATAGTTTTGAATATTGGCAATGCTATCGATAGTATCGAATACCTACTGTACTAGCCTTTTTAATAGATCACTGCAGGACGTAGGCCTACCCACGAAGGGTGATCGGGCCATATTTACCACGCTGGCACAGTGCGGGTTGATGGATTCACATACGCCATCGAATTTCTTCTACGGACGTATGCAGGTTGCCTCACGATGTTTTCCTTCACCGAAAAGTCAGTGGTGTGAAAATTCGTCCATAAATTCTGAAGAACTCATTTGACAGACGGACAGACAGACGGACAGCGGAGTCTTAGTAATAGGGTCCCGTTTTTACCCTTTGGGTACGGAACTCTAAAAAGAAGTCGCCTAACTTTCATACCAATATTATTAAAAAATTTTGAAATCACAGTATTTATGATATAAAATAGGAATAGCGCGAGGTCCACGTCCGGGGCGGACTACTAGTTTATATTTTATATGTGTCGAAAACGCTCTAAGATGGGCGGTAACTCTGGTGACGTCACATGCTAGAAAGCGAAAATTTCTTGATCGACTGTTGTGTGTGTAATTTGTGTTTTGGGTTTTCGGAGTAATATTATTGGATCTGTAAGTTTAAAATATATTTTGTCAATGTTTGGACGTGAACTAGCGTACTAGTATTAACTAGGGTTATTTTCTAACGTGTGACGTCACAGACCAGCGCCATTGCATAATGTCGTTTTTGACGGGATCTTGAAAATCTATTCTTTAACACTGATATTCATTGTAAATACTTACGGGGTGGAAGAAAGGAGCCTCCCCGCGCGGTGTTAATTTGATCGGATATTTTGATTGTGAAAACACCCGGCCCACCCTGGACAATCAGTACCCCGGTGCTGATTGACGAATCCTTTCACGACGATGATCCAAAACGGTCCTTCTCAGGACCCTCCCACAACGGCCCTTTTTAGGGCCCCCCAACAACGGCTCTTTTCAGAGCCTAACCCAACGGCACTTATCAGTGCCAACACTAATAGCCCCAGTCAGACTCCACCTGGGCTAAAACTCACCGACATAGCTCTAAATATTATGTCAATAAACATCGAAGGCTTCTCCCAAAGCAAGGCTGAAATACTTTCAGACCTCTGTCTAAAAACACACTGTGACATCCTGTGCATCCAAGAGACTCACCGTGGCATAAACCAACCCCGACCATGTATACCTGGCCTAACATTGGTAGTTGAGATCCCGCATGAGAAATATGGAAGCGCTATATTCATCAAACCCGGCGCATCCATTGAATCCACATCAAGTAACTCAGTTGATAACATAGAAACTCTGACCATAGATACAGGAAATTGTACAGTTACGTCGATTTACAAACCTCCCAATCAACCCTTCAAATTCAATCACACGGACAACTTCCGAAACCGGGATAACAAAATAATAATTGGCGACTTCAACAGCCACAGCACTTCTTGGGGCTACAAGGACACAAACGATGATGGGATAGCAGTAGAACAGTGGGCAGAAACTGAAAACATGTCATTAGTACACGACCCTAAACTTCCTGCGTCCTTTAACAGTGGCCGTTGGAAACGCGGATATAACCCAGACCTTTTATTTGTCAGTACAAACATTAGCGCTCTCTGCAAAAAAGATATCTCTAACGCAATCCCAAACACACAACACAGGCCGCTATCCTGCCTGGTACACGCTGCTTTAAAACCTACAGACACACCCTTCCGTCGCCGTTTCAACTTCAACAAAGCCAACTGGGAACAATACGCAAAGGATATTGATGCAAAATTAGACAATCTGGACCCAACTCACCTAAATTATGATCAGTTTGTTACCATAGTGAAGACGGTATCACGTCAAACCATACCAAGAGGATGCCGCACTCAATATGTCCCGGGTCTGGATACGGACTCCGCAAAGCTCCTTAAAAATTACGAAACTTTATATGGTAACGATCCATTTTCACAAGACACCATAGCAGCAGGCGAAGCGCTAATGCTCAAAGTCAGCGAAAATCGCCGAGATAGATGGATAAAAACGGTGACCGAAATCGATATGGTACACAACAGTAAAAAAGCATGGACCACCTTACGAAAGCTTACCGACGACCCACCTAATGCATCTAACCCTGGAAAAGTGACTGCAAACCAAATAGCACATCAGCTGCTACTCAATGGCAAACCCCCTCAGAAACTACCAAAGATCAAAAAGCCCCTTAAACACTCCGATGGATCCACCGATATCAGCAAGCCGTTCACGCTCACCGACATCATAACGGCAATAAAAAACTTAAAAAACGGTAAGGCTGCTGGCGTGGACGATTTAACAGTAGAACAGATCAAACGACTTGGCCCAACCGCGGTATCCTGGCTCCTAGCGCTGTTTAATTCCTGCCTTCAAAACACAAAACTTCCCAAAGCTTGGCGCAAAGCCAAAGTCACCGCCCTCCTAAAGCCTGGAAAATCAGCTGATGATCCCAAAAACTACAGACCGATCTCACTTCTCTGCCATACCTATAAACTATTTGAGAGACTTATTTTAAACCGACTCATTCCCATCATCGAACCCAATCTCATACCCGAACAAGCAGGATTCAGACCCGGAAAGTCTTGTACCGGCCAAATCCTAAAACTCACCCAGCACATAGAAAACGGCTTTGAGGAAAAACTTATTACCGGAGCAGTACTAGTCGACCTGTCAGCTGCTTATGACACGGTCAATATTAAGTTACTTTTATCCAAATTAGCAGCAATTACAGATGATCAAGGTTTCATCAATATTCTGGCCGAAATGTTGAGAAACCGTCGGTTTCAAGTTCACCTCAACACAAATAAGAGCAGATGGCGCTCTCAAAAGAATGGCTTGCCTCAAGGCAGCGTTCTAGCGCCCATCCTATTCAATATTTATACAAATGACCAGCCTCACACCCCGAAAACCTCCAGGTTCCTATACGCAGACGACCTTGCCCTCACTGCCCAATCTAACAATTTTGAGGAAATCGAAACTGTACTAGCTCAAGCACTGGAAGAGTTAGGGGCGTATTATGACGCAAACGCTTTAAGGCCAAACCCATCCAAAACACAAACATGTGTCTTTCACCTGAGAAACCAACATGCAAATAGAACACTCAACATAAACTGGCGAAACATCCCAATAGCACACTGCAATAGCCCAACCTATTTAGGAGTGACCCTTGACAGATCACTCACTTTCAAACAACACTGTCATAAAACTAAACAAAAAGTCGGATCCCGTAACAACCTATTAGCACGCTTAACATCAACAGCCTGGGGCGCCTCTCCTCATGTCCTTCGAACATCAGGGCTGGCACTTTGTTTCTCAGCAGGCGAATACGCATGCCCAGTGTGGCACCGCTCCACCCACGCTAAGGAAGTAGACGTCGCTCTTAACGAGACCTGCCGAAAAATCACAGGGTGCCTCAAGCCCACTCCGCTCAACTTGATCTATCCCTTAGCTGGAATTGCACCACCTTCTGTACGTAGAACAGTTGCCTGCTCTGGCGAAAAGCAGAAACAAGAAACAGATCCTAGGCACCTTCTATATGGCTCTAAAACACCTGTTGCCCGACTAAAAAGTAGAAGAAGCTTTTTAAAAGGAACCACTGCTCTAAAAGTACATGCTGCAGAAGCCCGCCTCAACACATGGAAAGACACATACTCACCACCTTCCGACTTTTTAGAGCCTTCTGAAACCCTCCCAGCGGGCAGCGATCTCCCGTGGCTCACATGGAAGTCTCTTAACCGACTGCGGACACAAGTGGGCCGTTGTAGGACCAACATGGCCAAGTGGGGATACTCGGACACTGCAACGGTGCAGTGCGACTGCGGAGCGCCTGCGCAGACTATGCAGCACCTTCTTTCATGCTCTCAGTGTCCGAATGCGTGCACAATGCGGGACCTCTACCAGGCTACCCCCGGCGGGACAAGTGTAGCTGAGTACTGGGAGAGAATAGTATAATGTTGAGGATCATCGACACGACGAAGAAGAAGATTGTAAATACTCTCGGAAATATAAATGTGGTGTGTTTATTATGTACTAACGAATAATTTAAAACGATTTCCAAAAAGTAGTCAAATAGCCCATTAACTTTATTTAACGGTAAGCTCCTAGACTACACGGTAGAGCTTATTCTCGGCGTGAACATAATCTTCAAGGTCGAGCGACGACCTAGAATTCTCTACGGGAATCTTCTCACAATTTTCATTTCATTACATTCTTCATCCTTTCAAGAAAAATAGAGGTTTTCCTCTATTTTTATTTTCCCCACTAAAACCTTTTAATTGGTTAACTTACTACAACTAAAACCTTTTTAGATTTTAGTGGGGTATTACCTAATGTTAAAAAAACTATTAGTGGAGAAGCAAAAAGTAAACGTAATAAATTAGCTAGGCTCAAATGACGTACTTAAATAGAACAAGTTAAATATTTAACTAAAAAAAACTTCTATCCAAATAAGATTTCTACGGCAGCTAAAATAAGATCTGATAATCCATTTGAAACGGCCGAACTGATTTTGTTAAAAAATAGCTACGAATACTCCCGATTAATTCACCTTAAAAAACAAAAAAGAAAATGTAAATGGGTTCAACCGTTCGGGAGCGATGTCACATCAAGGCTAGCCACCTGGCCTACACGAACTTACTTGCTAGTGAAATTGTGGAGCACCTTATCGCAGAGTATAATGCGAGTGATAATTTACAGCCAAAGTTCTGACGAAAATGTCTCTTTTAGCATCAGTCAAAAGTGTTGTTTGTTTTAGTGCTGAATTAAAAAAACATCTGCAATTTCCCGACAAAATTTTAACACTTCATAAAATATTGGACATCTTTCACTATTCAGTCCGCGATCATCATCGTGGCATTCAAATCGCTTCAAACCAAATAAAAAAAACTATCTAGCATATTAATATCATGCAAAACATTTCCTCTTCAACATACCAATCAAAGAAATGAATAAATAAGTAAGTGTTGTTATTTGTATAAAAGAATGCCGATTGCACGCACCGACCGCATGGCAGTTTCATTCAATCGGAAAACTTGCAATGATAATACAAAACTAGTAATTTTCCGATGTGTTTGAAGCCGCATCGGAAATTGGAGTCCTACTACAGTACTGGTAAATAATGGTGAAAGCATCTCTATCCTTATCCTACTAATTTTATAAATCCAAAAGTGTAGGTATTTGTTGGTTTGTTCCTCTTTCACACAGCAACGGAGCAACGGATTGACTTGACTTTTGGCATGGATATATTGAAAGACGGAAAGTAACATGGGCTATACTTTTTATCTCCGAAAAATAAAAGGTTTCATGGGATAGCATAAAAACCAAAAAATCACGCGTGCAAAGACACGGGCAAAAACTAGTTCGGAATAAAAAAAAAACAAATCGATAGGTGAAAGCTATTTTGCAGAATATTTGCAGTGATAGTTTGAATGAAAAATAAGTGAAAATATGTTATTATTCAACTTGCATCCATCCATTAGTCATAAAACGTCTACTACCTGACATAGGCATCTTCTATAGATCTTCAATAAGAGCTCAGGCCTTATTGTGTAAGCGCTCTGACGTTCGGCTTCGCTTTTCCTCCCACTCGCTCTAGTGGCGTGAGTAACTGGCGCGAGCAGGAGAAAAAGCGAAGCCGAACGTCAGAGCGCTTACAGAATAAGGCCACTGTTGGGAGTGGCTTGTTCCAGTGCGTTCCTGCTGTCTTGACATCATCTGTCCACCTCATGGGTGGACGTCCTACGCTGCGCTTACCGGTGCATGGTTCCCACTCAAGAACTTTTCGACATCATCGGTCATCATCCATTGATTAACAATAGTAAAAGCTATCTTACAGAACATTCAACAACAGATTGCATTAACAAATTGAGCAAAACAATATAAGTTGTGCAAATTTGCTTTTCCTGTATTCATAATACTCATATCGACGATGTTTCACTTCAAATTCAAAATAAAAAAATCGGCCAAGTACGAGTCGGACTCGCGCATGGAGGGCTCCGTACTGTATGGGAGCCCCCCTTAAATAGTTACCTATTTAATTTTAATTTTATTATTAAATACTGAATTGAAGTTAATATATAACTAAATATTCTGTGAAAATTTCAAGCATCAACCTATTACCATTTTTGATATAGAGCGAAAAACGGCTAAAAAATCAGGTTTGTTATATGGAAGCCCCCATTGATTGTTAATTTTATTATTTTTTTAGTATTTTTTGTTATAGCGGCAACAGAAATACATCATCTGTGAAAATTTCAGCTTTCTAGCTATAGTGGTTCTTGAGATACAGCCTGGAGACAGACGGACAGATGGACAGCGGAGTCTTAGCAATGGGGTCTCGTTTTTACCCTGTGGGTACGGAACCGTAAAACACACTATGCAAGCTTTGTCACATACTCGTTCGACACTCTATAAGAAGCCTTCCTTAAGTGTTATGTTTTTCTGGAAAACAGAAAAAAATGAAACTAAAGAATCAACTATTGTTTGTTCTTAGTAGCCCCTGCGTCACGCTCTGGTAGAGTGACATGCGGTTAAGTTTCCATCGAAGCCCTACGCTGGCCCCTTTACGGTGAGTGGAACTGAATTCGCTTTATTTTCCATGCAGTGCTGCTGTACATGTCTACACGCAACTGCTGTGCTAAACTGAGCTTACCATAGGTATAGTGTAAATACGCAGCAATAAGCTGGAGCTCAATTTTAAAAAATTAGAAAATTAGTTTAATAAAAAATCACATCCTATGATAGTGCTATCTCGTTCGTACCAACATAGATTTTCAATGCGCACATCAGCTTGTGATCTTTTACGCACATCGTTATCAATTCAAAAGTAGAGATCCTAAAATGTACATATTTATGTACATGCGGTTCATAAAGGACTGCTGAGCAACGCATTCAGAGCTGAAACTAAGTACGATTAAATCATTGTGAACTAGTATTTTAGTGAACGGAAAATGCAAGGGGCGTTTCCCCTTAATTAATGTTACTTAAGCCAATTTCAAGAAAATGACAATAAACTGAGTAGTTCGCCGGACAGTAGACCAAAGAGAATAGTGCGACAGCATCTTTTTGAGAATAAAAATCTAATAAAAATCGCGAACGACTATGTTGACGAATTGTAAAAGGAGAATCAACATCCAGATATACAAAAACAAAATCGTCCAGTCAAAATCATAATATTTCTCACTTCGTTTACTTGGCCAATCAATCAATAAAATCAGTTGGCGTCAATATATTGATTGCAATAAAATCTGCTGCTTTGTTCAGTCCGCATGATGACACCGATATATATTGATTCATCGAATGTTTACATGGAATGTAATCTATTTGGCTCATTAGATTCTCAGTATCATACAGTTTTACAGACTCAAATAGGTAATATTTAGAGACCTAATATAATCGTAGAAAAAGGTGCTCAAATGAATTTATTCTAATCAAGACATGTCTTCAAGTCATTTCGAATTTAAAAGACAAAAATATAAATCCAATACCATTTTTGGTAACGAAATTGTTTACATTATTGTAGATTTATCGAAAACGGCTCAGCCGATTTCTGTAAAATTTAAATGGGAACACCTTGGCAGTATTTTCGAATAATTTTTCGATTCGGTTCACAATTGACGAAATTATCGTTATTCATCGTGTACAAAATTCGGATATTTCGCTCGAATTGCTTACATTATTGCTGTTGTTTTCAAAAACGGCTCAGCCGATTTCTGTAAAATATAAATGGGACTACCTCAAGAGTATATAGAGTATAACCCTTTCGAACAAA
This sequence comes from Hypomecis atomaria, assembly GCA_964007245.1. Classification (NCBI taxonomy): domain Eukaryota; kingdom Metazoa; phylum Arthropoda; class Insecta; order Lepidoptera; family Geometridae; genus Hypomecis; species Hypomecis atomaria. The sequence goes on from OZ023299.1 coordinate 9,058,832, forward strand.
ATTTTTTTTTTTTTTGATTTGGTTCACAGTTGGCGAAATTATCGATGAACACACACAAAAAAAATACATACACACGAACATAGAACCTCCTCCTTTTTGGAAGTCAGTTAATGAAATCAAAAACATAAAACGCATATATACCAAAATATAACCGCATAAAATATATATCGCATAGTTACCGAAAACTAAACTATTTTGCAAACGTCAATGAACGACGTTTACACACACAAAGTGACCGACTACACCCGTTTTTACCTAACACCTGACTATTCATACATCTTTTGTTTGCTCTTGAATTTGTAGTAGCCAAAATAACAGTATTGACACCTAGGAATCTAGAACACACGTTGTAGCCATACTAATTAGTTGTGCGAAAGCAGTTGGTCCACGAGGAACTCCTCGTAAATACAATCTTCGCCAAACGTACACGACTTCGACAGACATGATGCAAGTGAATCATAAACGCAAGGTAATGTTTATTACACGAGTTACTAAACACATAGGTAATCTTGCATATTGTTTAGTACATAAGTTGTACTGTACCGTACGCTACACTTTTCTTATAATTCAGCATTTTCCCTGTACTAACTTGGAGTGAAACTGTGGCATCGTCGGCTCTACATTCAGTTCGGATCTTACATTCAAGGAGAGACCACGTTTCGCCGCTCGAAGCGTCGTAACATACTCCGATACCAAATGTAAACAAAGTGAACATTATAAGAAAATAGCAACTATTCCTTTAAAATACAATGCATAGTGCAAAATAACAGAAGTGATTTGTGATTTTGGATGTTTCGTGAAGGCATCGCGTTTGACTGCAACATTTTCAGGTAAACTAGTCTAATATATCACGTTTGGAAAACTAGCTTATTCAGTAATTACCTATCAGTTTCACCGGAGTTTTGCTTCCTATCGAAATCGTTCATTTGATATGTAATTAATCGTAGAAACAGTCGAGCCGTGTGTTTACTTTTTGCGTTTCAATAATAAACATATCCATTTGGTACGATATATGCTTCAGTCAACGTTTTTTCACGTCATATTGGATATTTATGAATATAAGAATTCAATGGGATTCTTGACGGTTCTTGAGGGTAATATTGAGTTTTGTAAACCTTAATTGAGTCCCATTCAGAGTTTATGAAAGGGTTTTGAATTATGATTAATATTTTAAGTTAATGTCTAAGTAAAATTGACTATTGGAATTGGGATTAAACACGGATTAAAGTAAAATTGGTATATTAGAATTGGAAGCTGAAATAGGCTATATCCAAAATCTTTTAAAACTCTAGACAACTCCGCCTTAGTTTTACAGGGAAACAAAAACGACCAACGTGAACCAAGACTGCTTAATTTTCAGCTTCACAGTCGAACATTAGTTTAAAAAAAATAACTCACAGCATCCATTTAACTATCCTTACATAGTATAAAATAAAGTCGCTATTTTCGTTTGTTTGTTTGTTTGTCTGTATGCTTAAATCTTTAAAACTACGCAACGCATTTTGATGCGGTTTTTTTTAATGGATAGAGTGATTCAAGAGGAAGGTTTATATGTATAAAAATTCCCGAAATTCCCATGGGAACGGGCACAACGCGGGTAAAACCGCGGGGCGCTGCTAGTATTACTATAAAGAATGAAAAAAAAATAATTTTAAATTTATATTTCCTTGTCGGTCAATGTATAATTTTACTTAGCGAATTAAGATGTCTAATTCCTGAAATTTAGGTAAGGTAAGTTACTTTCTTGTAAGGTAAGTCTACTTACGTCTTACGCGCAATTGGATTGCGTTCTTGAAAAGGTCACGACTCTTATATATGTAAGGACAACGTAATCCAGTCGATTTATACGATGGAAAATTAAAAATGGCTGTGAAATCTTTATTAATGCTTTTTTTAGCTTACGTTACGTTTATAGTAATAATATTAGTTATTTTAAGCTAGCGTGTATATTTATACGCAGCTCCGATTATTTTTAACTAAGCAGGGAAGCGATAGAGCCTCCTAACCTATATACTGCAGAGAATTAATAATACACAGTAATGTTACTGTATAATAAGTAAGTAAGTTCGTATAGGCCGGGTGGCTAGCCCTGGTGTCAGTGTTTTTGAGCCAAAAGTTATTCTTCAGTACACCACCGTTTGAATTGTCTACGATGGCAAAATTTCGTTCATCTGTTAGTTCGGATGTTGCTTCTTCTCTACAGATCGCATTTTTAACGAACCTTAACGAAACTTAGTCCACAAATTTTAAATATTTTTAGATATCAGCGATTTTTTACTAAATAAATAATAAGCAAATAAAACATTTATAGTGCCTAAAATTAAACACAAACAAGTTGGACACTAGATTCCACATTAGACTGACCTGTGTCGATTCAGGGGTTATTTCTGTCAAAATGGGGAGAAATTCAATGTTGTGTATAGTCTGACCGTTTAACTGAGTCCTCGCCTGCGCGGGTACAGGGGCGTGGGGGTAGACGACAAAGGGGGACTGAGACAGGTGCGGGCGGCGGGTCCCCACCGCCCGCACCTAACGGTCAGACTATAGGTATGTTCTACGACATTTTCTTGCACGAATCATAACCAACTTTTACAACGGGACCAACCTTGATATCGCGAAAAATCGACACAGCAAAACGGTTAAAACAACCAGAACCTGCATGATGACTAAAAAAATATTAGACACGTATTTTTTATTTGGTCAGTTAAACAAAGATGGACGAAGATATAGCTCGTTAAAGTTTCGCGTGACGTCACGAGTGCTATACAAATGTACAGACTACATCGCACTAGTGACGTCACGAACCCCTACTCCCAAACTTTGACAAGGTTTATCTTTGTCGTTTATTGTTTGATCGACACATTTGTTAATAATTTAGCTAACGGGCTAATTATAATGATGATGTTTTTACCCAGTCATCATCCCTATATAACGTGTCATGTAAGCCACGGTAGCGCTCAGTTGGAAATGCCTTCGATGGTTACCCGAAGACGGACCTTGCTGAACGATACTTAACTTTGGTGATCACTGACAAACACTTAGTCAAACTACACTATGATCATTCCACGTAAAACAAATAGATTATTATTATCAGCTACTAGCGACCCGCCCCGGCTTTGCATAGGTGTACCTATATTGTACATTATAAACCCTCCTCTTGAATCACTCTATCTATAATAAAAACCGCATCAAAATCTACGTTGTGTAGATTTAAAGATATAAGCATACATGGGGACAGACAGCGGGAAGCGACTTTGTTTTATACTATGTAGTGAAAGTGAAGTAACATTTCCTCACTCCATTTCATTGTTAGCTCAAATTAATTTGTCTAAACATGGAATCTCTTAGTTTTCCTCCAGAGATTCATATTATTAAGCTATGTACATTCGATGTAACATCGGTGCTTGTTCAAGATCTTCCTAAGAAAACATTAATTACTTATGTCTATATCGCTCTAGAATTATCCACTCTTTATTCAGCTGAAACAGGCTGAAAAATCTCACGTGATCGAATCTAATTAAATTCAGCCAGTTCATGAGCCAACTGCTTTATATTTACTTGGGTTGAATATTTCTGAAATACCTTCTAGTCGTTTCAGCCATAGAATGCCCACTGCTGGACATAGGCCTCCCTTGTAGATCTTTAATAAGACCGATTGAAAGCGGCTTTCATTCAGCGCGATCTTGCGGTCTTGATGTGGTCATCCGTCTACCTTGCGGGGGGATGTCCTACGCTGTGCTGGTACATGATTTCTACTTGAGAACTTTTCGACTATAACTTCTAGCAAATATCTACAGAGCCACAGACTGTAAGTAAAAGTAGTCAAAAAATGTCCGAGCGCCGTCATACATACCGACTTGGATATTTACATGACCTGTTTTCTCGAATCGGTGACGTTAGATTACCAAGTTAGTGCTTGTAACCGAGCACTTTGGCATCGCGCGGCGTTGTAGTCGACTTGCAATCGCCTTACGACTAACTAAAAAGCCAGCTTAGCTTGGGCAGGGTTTTGGCTCGGACATTTTTTTGGCACGATTGTGACTCTATATATTTTTGCTTGATGGACTATAATAATATTAATAATACTCGCAGAGATATAATTATAGGTTCGTATGGGCCGGGCCTCAAAGTTTTTTGATCCTCCTAAAAGCTTCGGGTTTGTATAAATGGTTCAAATAACCAGGACCAACAATTTAACGTCGTACGTTTCATCAGAGTCACAACAGCGCTCAGTTGTAAATGCCACCCGCGATCACCCATCCAAATTCTGACCGTGCCGAACTTTGCTTAACTTTAGTAATCGCTTAAAACACTTAGTCAAACTACGCTTTATTATACGCTACGTAAGCCTATAAAATATAGCAAAAACGAGGACTTCATAAAGCATTGTAAAGCGCACATTACACCAAATATAGAGCCATTTAAATCACATCTTTATGGTCATTTGCAGAATCTCCAAACCCTTTTATAGCTCCGTATCTTATTATCTAGCTAAAGAAGATATTCAAGTATTTCAGGTGCATTATACTTTACAAAACATTGTGGCTAGGACGTGAAGAGCATAGCAATGCTGTAATTTAAACGGTCGGCTCTAAAACCTGTTTTGTTCCTTGAATTGCTTTTGATCAGTAGTAGGTAATCTTATTTGTTAAACAATTGGCAATTCCCGAAGAAATCAGTAGTTATCAAAGAAACCTATTCGATTAGGTATCTCTATGAATATATATTTTGCAGTCTGTAATTTAAAATTTGAAGTAGGGTAGACTGGGTACGGTTGTAACGGGGTACGGTTGTAACAATTCAAATATTGGCAGAAATATTCACCGTGCGGGGAGGGGTACAAGGGGAAAGACACGCGGCTTACGTGTTCGGACATGATCACCAGTGTTGCGTCGCAGTCCGCGCGCTGTATACGTGTACAGAGTGGCCTATTGTGTTTTGTCAAGCAAAAGTAAGTATTTTTGATCGATTTCTTTCCTCAATTTTATTGTTATTATAGTGTTCTAAGTTTTGCTCGTTCTTATTTATGATTATTAGACTTTAGAGTTTCAAATACAGGATATTCTTTTTTTGTAGGTTAATTTGAATTGATACTGAGATCGTTTTATTGGCAAAAGGGAAGGGTGGGTACAATTGTAACACTTTTTGTGGGTACGGTTGTAACATTAATTATTTTTTTATTTTGCATTGCAGATGCCTAGAAAACGCGTAAGAAAGACTTCAAGAGGAGAAAGCGAGATATTCCGATATAGAGATGCTTACAATGATCTTAAAACTGGAGTTTCTTTGAGACAAGCGGCAGATACTCATGGTATTAACTATGTCTCCCTGCTACGGTACAAACGAAAGAGAGATACAGCGAACGAAAGTAATGTGGAGTTGGAAAATGTAACAATGGGATTTAGAGCGCATAACAAAATTTTTACAGAAGACCAAGAACGACAGCTTGCCAAATACCTGACCCGTTCTGCAGATATATACTTCGGACTTTCTACAAAAGAGGTAAGAAAGTTGGCGTATGAACTTGCTATAAAATACAACTTGCAGATTCCTCCTACTTGGGTTGAAAACGAAAGGGCTGGGGAGGAGTGGTTTCGATCCTTCATGAAGAGGAACCCTGAGCTATCTGTGCGCGCAGCTCAAGCTACAAGCTTGTCCAGAGCGACCAGTTTCAACAGGACTAATGTTGATACCTTTTATAATAATCTACAAATTGTTATGGACCGTGATCATTTCGAACCTCAAGACATATATAATGTCGATGAAACCGGCGTGACCACCGTGCAAAAACCCGACAGGGTCGTGGCTAGACGTGGCACAAGGCAAGTAGGAGCCATTACCTCAGCTGAGCGAGGCACATTGGTCACATTGGCTTTTGCGGCAAACGCGTTGGGCAATGCTATTCCCCCCATGTTCGTATTCCCTCGCATACGATATCAAGAACATTTCATCAGGGATGGACCTGTGGGTTCCATTGGAACAGGCAATCCATCGGGCTGGATGCAAGATGACACGTTCTTAATTTTCTTAAAACATTTCAAAAAACATACAAATGCGTCTCCTTCACACAAAGTTTTGCTAGTTTTGGACAACCACTCATCCCATATACACATAAATTCTCTAGATTTCTGTAAAGAAAATGGAATAGTTCTATTATCGTTTCCACCCCACTGCTCACACAAACTCCAGCCCCTGGATCGATCTGTGTACGGACCTTTGAAAAAAGCCTTCAATACAGCCTGTGACGCCTGGATGCGAAATCATCCAGGAAGAACTATGACCATTTACGACATACCCGGTATTACGACAACCGCAATGCCACTTGCTCTGACCCAATCAAATATTCAGGCTGGTTTTCGAAAGACAGGAATATACCCTTTCAACCGTGACATATTTCAAGATATTGACTTTTCGCCTTCATTTGTGACAGACAGGCCAAACCCAAACAATATAGAAGAAGTGATTATGGATCAGAACATTCCTGTATCGGCTCCTAACGATGAAACACCACCGCTATCACCTTCGTTGTGGAACGAGGCTTCAGCCAGCCTAGTAGCTTCAATACAAAACGCTGAAATTCATATTCCTGAAAACATTGACGGCCTAGCGACTACTACACCACCAAGACAAATACCTGATCAGCAACCATCGCCTAAGCCGTCTACGAGCCATCAAATACCTGATCAGCAACCATCGCCTAAGCCGTCTACGAGCCGTCAAACAATATTTTCACCAGAGGCAATACGGCCCTACCCAAAAGCTGCCCCTAGGAAAACTGCAAATAGGGGTCGAAAAACTAAAAAATCTGCAATTTATACAGACACCCCTGAAAAGGAAGCTGTTAGAAAGGAGTATGAAGAGCGACAGAAAAGATTGAAAGATAAACAAGTGAAGAAAAAAGTATTAGAATCATCGACTGGTATGAAACACAAAGGTAAAGGAAAGGGAAAAGCAAGAAAGAAAGCTAACACACCACCTGCATCATCAGAAGAAGAAGAGTATTATTGCCTGGTTTGCCTAGAAGCCTTCTCAGATAGTAGATCAGGTGAAAAATGGGTACAATGCCAAGGGACCTGTCGTCTTTGGTCACACATTGATTGTACCGACGGTAATAGATATTACATCTGTCATAATTGCAGTGAATCTGATTAAATACTGTCATTATTATGTTTTGTTTAAAATATCATTTAATTAGTTTAATTAGAAGTTGTACTTGTTTAAAAATCAAAATGTCATAGACTGATTAAAAAGACTGATTACAAATTAATGTTCCTTAAATGGTGCCATATTAATCTTAAGTAATACGTAAGTACTTGATTGTCATTTATAAGCAATAAAAGTGATTGAAACGCATTCACTGTACTTTATTTGAGTGTGTTACAATTGACCCCCCTCACTGTTACAACCGCCCCTGGTATGGGGGTCAGTTGTAACAGTAGCCGACATTTCAGTTAATGGTAACTGTCTGGAAACTACTGACTTTAACTATCTAATTGTTATGTCTTTTTGAAGACAGATGTATACGGATTTATTTCAAACGTTTATTATGTTGTTAGTCCTATAAATGTCACTTGTACGAACGATTAACGCAAAAATGTTACAACCGTACCCAGTCTACCCTACCTAATTCTTATGGCTCGAAACTTTTGTAAAAGGCACTGACCTATTTTTATAACTACACAGTTATGCATATAAATATTATTTACTTTGTTTTAAATAAAACTAAGAACCGAAGATTAGTTGGAAATCTTTTTTATGGGCGCGCGGTGCGTAATTATATCAAGTTTTAGAGAAACAATCAAGGTACGAGTATAACTTATTAAGATAAAGATAGCGCTCTACCACTCAAGGAGGTTTGGAGTAAAAAAATTACAGCAAAGTTCCGATAAATTTTCGAGCTGTGTAAAAGGAACATTAAAAACTACATTGAGAGAGAAATTAATTAACATCAATGCCTAATTCAATAGCTATTTTTGTAACCACATATTGCTGACCAGAGCAGATTAGCAGCGAACCATTTAAGTATTACCTTACTAAGCCAATAGCGATTTTTTCCAGGTATCTCACGGTTCCAGTTGCGATAAGATAAACAATTGATTATGCAATTTCAGTTATCTATGAACAATGTGTCAATGGCTTATCTCTGTGACATGATGCAATGTCACGGTGTTTTATTCAGAAGGAAAACACTTTCTTATTCACACAAAGTAAATAAATATACAGCTACTTTTCTTATTTTTTTTTATTTGAAACAAATGCATATACAATATACCTTTCGGTTTGTATCGGTACCTTAATTCACCACTCTCTACTCATTAATCACTTTAGTACTAACTAGCAGCGCCCCGCGGTTTTACCCGCGTTGTGCCCGTTCCCGTGAGAATTTCGGAAATTTTTATACATATAAACCTTCCACTTGAATCACTCTATCCATTAAAAAAAACCGCATCAAAATCCGTTGAGTAGTTTTAAAGATTTAAGCATACAGACAAACAAACAAACGAAAATAGCGACTTTATTTTATACTATGTAAGGATAAACTACCTTGTCTAAATCAAATTAAAACAAAAAAAAGTTCGCACACCTCGAATAAAAACAACTGAAACTATGCTTACGAGATATTTATATGGTAGGTATGTATCTAATCCAGTATAGTTTATTTCTTTAGACGACAGATACTTGTATTTGGTTCATATCATCATACTCCTAATTATGACCAACTTTTACTATGGTACCAATTCCAAAGTGTCAAGAGGCAAATGTTTCTTTCAAAAAGTTTGTCGACTCTCTCTGTCTCTCTCTGTCTTATGTAAAAAAAAAAACAGCAGTTTTATTCGTGATTTCGGGGTTTGTCCTATAGTATACTAGCGACCCACCCTGGCTTCGCACAGGTGTATTAGGTATACATATAAACCTTCCTCTTGAATCACTCAAATCTATTTAAAAAAAACCGCATCAAAATCCTTTGCGTAGATTTAATGATATAAACATACATGGAGACAGACAGCGGGAAGCGACTTTGTTTTATACTATGTAGTGATGTTGGTTACGAGTATAATAATGTATGAGAAGGTACGTTGATCCTTTAGAATAAGTTCGTCATCCAGAGAAACAGAGAAAAGAGTTAACGCCGACATTAAATCAAATCACATATTTGGGCTTCTGTTTTGAAGCCATGTTTTAAATTTAATAAATAAAGCTATTTAGTAAGTTAACTATGTACAACTTTTTAAATCTTTAATTTGGAGCAACCTTTATCTAAACAATGATTTCCATGTTATTAAGACATTAGTCAACATCATCATTCGACCTGATTGTACGGCTATTTTGGTTAAGTGAAATAAATGGAAAATCCATATAAAGTATGATATTGATACCTAATTTACTTTCTTCTATAACTTAGTTTGTTTAAAAATTTTGATGTTTTATGTAAGTATATTTTTTTGTCTTATTGCTTTTATGATTACTGGTTAATTGTGGGTCAAAATTAATGTCGGCGTCAGCTATCCACCCTGTATAACGTTGTCTAAAGCGTGCGTAAAAAAAACGGTTAATGTTTGAACGACGCAGGCGCTTACTAAACGAGGCCGCCATTGATCACTGTAAAGAAGTATAGCCCATCTCATTATTCGATTGCAAAAAACAGTACGAAATCCCAAAAATTTCACTATGGAAACTAACGTGGTTTTCGTACATTTTAATTAAGTAAAACACAGGTGTTACTCACGTTTGATTTTTAGCAGGATACTACTATAGTTTCGATCGCATTTGGCGATCTTTCTCAATGTCGGAGTACTAGCTCGCGGGCTCGTCTCGCATCGCACTGGCCAAAGATCGCCAAATGCGATCGAAACTATAGTAGTATCCTACTAAAAATCAAACGTGAGTAACACCTGTGTTTTACTTAATTAAAATCCCAAAAAGGATAAAAAAAGATAAAGTTAATTTTGGGCAAGCGAACCTGTACGTATCCCCGGGCTGTACTAGTGGCCTCGCAGCTCGAGCGGATATTGCTCCAACGAGTGGAGCGGAAGCATTCTCGACTCCGGGATGAGTTGATCGCGTTCAAGATACAGAACAATTTATTTTTAGAGGTGATTAATCAGTGCAAATAATTTATTTAAGTCAAGAATAGTTTGAAAATGCCATTGAAGCTCTCCTTTTCGACTGGAGATAAGTTTGTACGGTACTTAGGTACTTGGTGCGCGAATACTTTGAACTCGAACAAATGCGAAGCACTTTTACTTATGATGGAGTGGTCGTTCACATCAGGATCACCCATTGTGACGATCCGTGTTGCCAACACAGCTTATCCTCTTATAGATATCTAACAAACAAAGAAGCAATAACGCTTATTAGACATAGAAAACCACATTACATAAAACGTAGATTATAAGGACAAAACAAAACAATAGGTTTTAATCTTATTACCTTATAAGTATTTACTGTTTTTTTATCTAATTAATTTAAAACGGCTCAGTCATCAAGAGAAAGCCCAGTCTACGGCTACTTCTGTTTTACTAACCTTAAGTCACACGCAACGGTAGGTATATTTAAATAAAACTTTAATTCATTTTTTCTCAAAATGGTTAACGTTTGCTTATGGGCTTACGTAGTGAAATGAATTGATAATAGTCCTAGTATCAATTTATTTTAATTTGATAGTACCTATAGAGTACAATAAGGAGTACGGAATTTATACGACCTAATCTGCTTATTTGCGTCATGAGATTTGCTCAGTTTAATCCAGTGTAATGCACCCTAATCTAATCTTTTACACCACTGGCGTGCAATTTCTAACACTTATCTAAGCGTTTGAATACCTTAGATAAAATGCGCGAATATAAATAACTTTCAAACGAAACACATGGATAAAGGTGATCATAAGGTGTTATTTTTGAATCGATAGCCTACTAGGACGTATGTGTAAATAGTCACGAGACCGTGTAAGAGCAGGAGTGAGCATTGAATCTATGTTAGCGCGAACGGGATGGCATAGCATGCGATTATAAAAGTCATTTACTAATGTTTCAAAATTGAACTGGCAGAAGCGATCATCATTTCAAGACTAAATTACTCTACACAAAAAGCATTCACAGTACGATTCATTGATGCAGACGGTATTGCATATTCTATCAGTCGACTTAACAAAATAACCAATAATTGTGATACAATTTAAATAGGACAAAATTCGGGGTATAACCATTCTCTCAGCCCATTCCAATAAAAAAATATTGTTGAAATCGGACTACTGTGTGAAAAGTTATGCGTATTCATAAAATAAATACGCGTCTTCATCTCCGTTCGTCACTTCATCCGTTTCGTCGGTGAAAAAATAACATTGACATAATTATGTAAATACAGCGTCACGAAATGTCTGAGTGGTAGTTTTTAGGGTTCCGTACCCAAAGGGTAAAAACGGGACCCTCTTACTAAGACTCCGCTGTCCGTCTGTCTGTATCTCATAAACCGTTTTAGCTAGAAAGCTGAAATTTTCACAGATTATGTATTTTGGTTGCTGCTATAACAAAAAATGCTAAAAGATGCTTGAAATATTCACTTCTGTGAATATTTCATATTATTTAACATGTTTAGTCTTATGTACAATTCAATAATAAATAATTAAATTAAAATAAACATTTAAGGTGGGCTCCCATATAGTACGGAACCCTGCGTGCGCGAGTCCTACTCGTACTTTGCCGATTATTGTTTTCAAAATACTACATACAGGAGTGTTTACAACATACTGACATTGCGTTCAATCATTTCACACAATTACCATCGTCATTTTGTGTGTAAAATAATAAGTTAATACTTAATTAAAGAAGAGCTTGCATAATGCAAATTACATTTACAAGTAAACAAAATTTAATCCTATTGTTTGAATTGGGTCAGATCTTAAGTCTTTACAATGCTCCTTATTTTAGATGCGAACGTTGGAGTTCTTAAAGGAAATTCAAGCTCGATCTGCACCAACCCTTTAGAAAACGAAAATGAAGGTAGACTTTAAATACTTCCGTATCGATATTTCGAGAAAAAAACGGAGCTTTCGCCTCAGAGCTCTCGATAACGAGGCTTCAATACAAAGAGATCCATTTCAGTTGGTTTTCACGACTTTTCGCATCCCACGAAGAATATTAATTTGATACATATAGTACGACGCATTTTGACGGGTATTAGGCTCAGGGTTGCATTTCAGATTATATTTTTATGGAGTTATGCAAAACCCTTTTTACTTACTGCATAAATATGCAGTGAAAAATATGAATAACAAAATTGCATTTGGGTATTTAGTAGAGAGTCCAACAAACCAAATAGGCGTGTTCGGGGACCCATTTGAAAAATACAAGTTGGCCAAAAGAAATACCTGACCCCCTATTTTTTTAAAGATTTTTTTTGTTGTTGTAAAAAAAATTACATAAAGTTGAACTTTGATGTTAGATTTGTTTCATTTTTTCACTCTATGAGCTGTACATCAGTTAGTTAGCTCTGATTTACAAATCAAAAAGTAAAATTAGATGTATCTAAAAATATTTCAGAGACCAAACTAAAGTACAAAACCATCCTATTTATGTTTATGTCATGGATTTTTTTGGCCAACTTGTATTCTCCAAATGGGTCCCCGAACACGCCCATTTGGTTTGTCGGACCCTCTACAAAACACCCTTTATATTCAAAAAATAGAAAAATGTTAGTCCTTAGACTTAAGCGTTGATATGTAGCCGTGAAAGAAATTGATAGACTTTCATAAATTACATCAAGACCATATTTCTTCGCTCTTTATCTGATATTTCTCACATTTTGGGCGATTTGTATTTGAGACTTAACAGAATTCAATTTTATCGATTCCAAGAGGCCGAATTGTTTTCGTCGGGAAATACATCGAGCAATCTGTCTTAGGCACTCACTTATCGACAGATCTATGTATTTCATTCGATTTTCCAATCGAGTTCTGTGAATGAAATAAAAAATAAGTCAGAAAAGAATGATCCCGTTCCAGTTTAGTTCAACCTTCAAAAATATTGGTGTTCTCTCTAAGGTGAGACGGTATTTCACACCTGAGCTTTGAGCTTGAGCTTAGTCTTTATAAAGCACAAGTCAGGTCTGGGATGGAATACTACTTTCACCTTTGAGATTGCTCTGCCAAATATCAACTGGAGTCGATTGAGCGGCGAGCCAGGAGGCTGATAGACAACGACACCTTGACCAAGTGGCAGCTGCAAAGTCTCGAGCCTTGACGTGAGGTAGTGTGTTTATCAGCCTTTTATCGGATACACTTCGGAGAGAGCGCCCAAGAATGGCACAATCTGGACCCTCCTGCCCCTTTCTTCTATCGTACGGCTAGACGGACACAACCAAAGCGCCAGCCTTTTATGGTGGACATTCCACGCTTCAGAACCAAGCGTTTCGAATCATCATTCCTCATACGAACAGCCAGAATGTAGAACGCTTTCCCGCTAAAATAAAACGTGGGTGTCTTCAAATCCCGAGTAAATAAGTACCTTCTAGGTAAGCGTGCTACACCCTAGACCGCATATCTACTTAACATGGCAGGCAGTATGCAGTCGTTTGACTGCAAACCTAAGTATCTGTAGGTATATATAAAAATGAAACGTGGTTGTTAGTCTCACTAAAACTCGGGAACGGCTGAACCGATTTAGCTAATTTTGAACTTGAAATTATTGTAGAAGTTAAGAGAAGGTTTAAACAGTGAGAAAATTTATAAATGTTGCGAGAAAAATAATAAAAATATTAATTTCATTTCCCGTACAAAATTTCCCTGCAAGTAAATGTTGTCATTGACAGTTGACAAATGGTGAGACGAAGTTCACCGGGTCAGCTAGTAAGTAATAAAAAAAACCTTGAATTTGGAAGACATTTTTTGGTGAACGAACAGCGTAATCCTTGCATAATCTTTAAATCCCCGGAAATCCAAAGCTGGCGCAGAGATGGCGACATGAAATTGGGCGGATTAAACGTTGAGTACTATTTCACGTACCTATTTGATACTATATAATAGGTTATTTACTTTGCTGAGAGAAGGTCAATGAACTTTTGATTAAATAAGAAACAATCTTTGAACCGAGGTTTCACCAGTGTGTTATTATCCTTTAACACACTCCGACTTTTATATTATGTCCCTGGGTTCACTATCACTACATAGTATAAAACAAAGTCGCTTCCCTGTCTGTCTGTCCCTATGTATGCTTATATCTTTTATCTACACTAATGTTGTAACATTCTACTTATGTTTCCAATACTTGACTTATAATGACTACTGTTATAGCGCAGACAACAAAACACTCAATTTAAGCAATTTCACATGATGTTATAATATCCACATCGATATCGTAAAATCTCATTATAACATCGCGCGTAACATTATAATATACACATCGATATCGTAAAATCTCATTATAACATCGCGCGCTCGCTCCTGATTGGCCCTGCGCGCGCAGCTGCGCTCTCATGGCGTCCATTTTGAAATAAAAAAATGGCGGACTTCAATTTTTTAAAATAGTCGTCATGGGTATCGTTTTCGAGGTTTTTGGGGGAGTAGATTTCTAAAATGGCGTCCATTTTGAAATTAAAGATGGCGGACGAAACTTTTTTGAAAAAGTCGTCATGGGTATCGTTTTCGAGGTTTTTGGAGGTATAGATTTCAAAAATGGCGTCCACTTTGAAATTAAAGATGGCGGACTTCACTTTTTTGAAAAAGTCGTCATGGGTATCGTTTTCGAGGTTTTTGGAGGTATAGATTTCAAAAATGGCGTCCATTTTGAAATTAAAGATGGCGGACTTCACTTTTTTGAAAAAGTCGTCATGGGTATCGTTTTCGAGGTTTTTGGGGGAGTAGATTTCGAAAATGGCGTCCATTTTGAAATTAAAGATGGCGGACGACACTTTTTTGAAAAAGTCGTCATGGGTATCGTTTTCGAGGTTTTTGGAGGTATAGATTTCAAAAATGGCGTCCGATTTGAAATTAAAGATGGCGGACTTCACTTTTTTGAAAAAGTCGTCATGGGTATCGTTTTCGAGGTTTTTGGGGGAGTAGATTTCGAAAATGGCGTCCATTTTGAAATTAAAGATGGCGGACGTCATTTTTTTGAAAAAGTCGTCATGGGTATCGTTTTCGAGGTTTTTGGTTAGATTTTAATGGCGCCAAGTTCACTGTGACAATACACGTACGCGTGAATTTAATGTTTCGCAATAGGTTTTTTTTTTATTTATTTTTTTATTAGTGAAGATAAAGTAGTGTATGCAACTGCATATAACACGGGTATTAAAACACTCGTTACTATTATGAACTCACACTCGTGTTTTAATACCCTTCATTATATGACAGTTGCATAAACTACTATAAAACTACGCAATGGATTTTAATTCGGTTTTTTAAATCACTCTACCTGGTTCAAGAGGAAGGTTTATATGTATAATACACCTGTGCGAAGCTGTGGCGGGTCGCTAGTTTTAATTATATGACCCAGTCTACCCGTGACCACGATCGATGCAACTCGGTCGAAACGTCGGGATGCTGAGGTATTTATTGACGTGACAACGTCTTATAAATTGGTTTGCCGGGTGACACTTCAAGAAACTGCGTTACGCTCCGCTCACACTTTTCTCGAACTACCCCCTACTTAAGATTTAATCAGTTATTGTCAATAATAATTACTAACACCTAATAATTACAAACAACGAGACGAATGAGACGAATGAGAGCGAGTGAGAGGCACGTAAGTGCCTCTCACTCGCTCTCATTCGTCTCATTCGTCTCAAAGTCGTTGTCACGTAAAACTTTCGCCCGTATACCGACTTTACAGGCAACAGTTTTTATCTCGTAATTTTAGTGCACGATTAGTTCCGTAGTACATAATAATAATTTTAAAATCATGTTTTACGACTTTTATCTTATAATATATTCATGTCGATTCATCGCTCTGTTAAATAGTAACGAACAAACTCTTTTTCAGATTTGTGACATTAACTGATATATCTATGGATTTTATTCTGGACCCACCAAAAGAACCTTTAAGAACTACTGAAGTTATTACCTTGCTTTTCTAGTAAACGAGAGTTATATGTTTAGGAGCTTCTTTCTTTAGTACTGAGCAAGTGATAACCACGTACTTATAAATGTGAAAAATATCTGGGTGTAAACATATATAAGAAATTTATTACTTTCGAAACGAGATCATACCAAACAC
This sequence comes from Hypomecis atomaria, assembly GCA_964007245.1. Taxonomy (NCBI): domain Eukaryota; kingdom Metazoa; phylum Arthropoda; class Insecta; order Lepidoptera; family Geometridae; genus Hypomecis; species Hypomecis atomaria. The sequence continues at coordinate 9,075,040 of OZ023299.1, forward strand.
TTCTTGCTGCGAGATCATCTCGAACACTGAGGAATAGCATATTTCTACGAGAAAAATGCTCTTTCTAATCTTAGTTTAGTGTGTTGTCATGTACTCGTACGTGTCTACGACAAAAGAAAGTGAGTGATCGCCAGTAATGTTTACGGTATTCATTCCACGCATTACTAGTCAAACATGTAAATGAAAGGTACCTATGTATACTAGCCAAATAGCTACCGTTACTTTACTTCAAAATATACAGGGTTATTCCTAGTCAATTAGCATCCTTTTAGGGGCTTATTCTGTACATCAAAACTAACAACTTTTGTTCTACGACTTTTGTCAAAATTTAAAAAAAAATGTTTTTCCATAAAAAATATCGTTTATCCGCGACAAAATGTATGGAATAGCTGTTTTATTTAGTTATGACAAACGTCGCAGAATAAAAGTTGTTAGTTTTGATGTACAGCCCCTAAAAGGATGCTAATTGATAAGGAATAACCCTGTAAAGTGGGGTCACTGATAACTTGAACACAACATCTTATAAACAATCAACAATTTTGAATATGGGACCTTTTAGAGGTCATTCGTTTCAAGAAAAAAACGGCTTTTCCAAACATTTGGTCGATTTTCGATGGATTTTTTCTATGGAATTGTCTATTTTTATCGCTATATTTACGAACTTGCTTACATTCCAACTATGTGTACGGATCTACTAAGTACATACCACTCGCGTTTTGCTGCAGGAAAAATAATTTGGCCAAGTACGAGTAGGACTTTTATTCTGTTTTCAGTTTTTTTACTATACCGGCAATACTTTTTTTTATTATTATTTTATTATCATCTGTGAAAATTTCAGCTTTCTAGCTATAACGGTTCATGATATACAGCCTGGTGACAGACATACAGAAAGACGGACAGCAGAGTCTAAGTAATAGGGTTCCGTTTTTACCCTTTGGGTACGGAGCTAAAAACATGTAAACCGATTTTATATAGTAACGTTTGTAAGTTAATCAATCGTCAGTAAAAGACTTAGTTCGGTGACTATTAGAATCCACCAGCTCACTCTGTGTTAGCGTTTTAGTAAACTTAATTAACTAGGTATTTTTTGATAAAAAGTAAGTAAGTTCGTGGCTAGCCCTGATAGTCCAGCATGCAACCACGAAAAGCAAAGAAATGAACACTTTTCGATGTGTGAAAAAGTGACAGATATATACTTTGCCATAACGCTGTCTCGTTCTGACACGTCGAAAGAAATATTATTGGTGCGCATCCTAGCCCGGCTGGTGTCAGAGTTTTTAGGCCGCCTAAAGTCCTCTGACATGGCTAAACGGTTAATACAACCGGGACCTACAATTTAACCTTGCGAGCCACGGTAGCACTCAGTTGGAAAATGCCACCCGCGGTCACCCATACAAATACTGACCGTGCGGAACGTTGCTTTTTGATAAGTACGAAAATCAAATATTACTAAGTGCCGCTAACTCCAAATTAGCTAAAGAAAGGAAGAAAACTTGCAATTTGGACTTTTTTATTTTCTAAGCGATATGCGAATCCATACTTATATTAGACAGCGGTTTTCAATCTAATCAATTTCAAATCGAAACAGCTATCTTTTTCGTGATTCGTGTCAGGAAACATTGTCAGGAAACAATGACGGAGGCAGGGCATCCCTGGCGGTCCGCATTATGAAGAAAGAAGCGGATCGCTTAGTACGAGCAGGTGGAACGTCGACTATGTGTGATACAGATTATGATGACTATCTACTTTTAAGTGAGTTTGTGGTAATTTACAGTAAAGAATCTGTTTCATCATCTGCTTTACTATTCTTATTTGTAAAAGTAGCTCAATTTGCAGTCAGAAAAATACTAGTTCATAGAAGAGAAAACATAGATAACAAAACTTAGTAAGCAAATACTACATTAAATTTATTGTATGTTGGAGAACTCGTTACTAAATTACAAATGGTAATGTCGTTAACGATAACAGAACGTTCAGCGAATGCTTGTAAATTATGCGAGAAATTAAAATAAAGCTTATTTTGTATTACAGTTTTACAAATTTTAATTAGCAACTCTGCTTTAATGTGTGTGTTTTATGTGTACTCATGTTGTTAATAAATTAAAAATATATAATAAATATTTACCTCTTTCCTTTATTAACTCGTAAGGGTACAATATTTGCTGCGAGAATTTCAAAATAGTTTAAATAAATAAAAAATGTTATTATTGAAATTAGCATTTGGTTGGTATTTTCATTGTAATTTTATACAGTCCACCAAATTTTTTTTTTTCATCGATAGTCAGCGAGCCAGATATAAATATTGTCAGTTATTTTTTCTAGGTACATGTTCTTACTCGTAGTAAACTTTCGGCTATAAAAATTGACAAACCAAAAAACTCAAATTAAACACCCTAATTTCCTAATTTCATATAAACCTATTAGATTGATAGAATAAATTCAAAATTTAATTATTGGTAGCCCTTATTTTATTAGCGCCCACGGGTAAATTAAGCTAGTTAAATAGAAGTAAGTTTAGCTCTTTATAAATAAGCAAGCGGATATTTTATGTTACCAATCGATTTTTGCAAGAAGGTGCCGGTGGTCTGTCATCGACGAACTGTTTCTCACATTATACCATGTCTGGAAACCTGCTTAATGTTCTTACTTACTTATACGAATATGTTTAAGTCACCGTTATTTGATTTGAAATAACTTCTAAATCGTTTTCACAGACACTGTATTACGTATTATAAAAGAAAAATGGAAAAGCGTGACAAACTTGTATGTCTCTGAATTAGGTATATACTTTATAAGTCAAAGATAGGTTATCATTTCTTTGGTCAAAAATAAAACTGTACCTATTTAAAATACGAGTAGAAAGACGTCAAACCATCGTCTGCATAGATAGATAGATAATTTTTTTACTGCCACACCAAAACTTAAATAAACTAAGAAAACTTAAACCAGAAACTACAAACAAGTGTTACAATCGGCGGCCTTATCGCTAAAAAGCAATTTCTTCCAGGCAACCGTTACATGTGAAGGATTAACGAAAAGGTTAATATAGGCGACGGGGTGTGCATGAAAATGATAAATATACTTACTTAAACAACATACATTCTAACAAATTCTAATAATAACCTAATTGCATAATGTCTATTTTAGTTTTTGTACTCCTTGCATATACTAACTTAGGATATACTAACTTACATGATAGGGGGGCGGAATTGCCGTCATGTTATAGTCATGAGCGAGTCGAGCTTATAAAGATTCAGTTAAAGATTTGTGTCGCGAGTTCTACCAGTTATAATTATTAATTACCAGAAAATTATAAATTTTAATTATGATGCGTCATTAAAATGTTAATTTTCTTTAGATTTCCCTCAAGAGGTCAAAACTTAATAATTCTGTCATCCCTCTGCCCAGTGGGGCGTCAAATTTTGACCGCCAGAAGTAAAGCAAACCCATCACATATCTAAAAATAAATTACCTTCCAAGTAAAATGTATCGGACCCACGCAATATCCGCTATTTCCTAAATAAATGTAAACAGTCCCACACTCGAGCAGGCCCGTGATACATGAGGCGGATTTAGGGCGGATTTACTTAGGGCAAGGGTATATTAGTGTTGTAATGAATTGGAAGGAGAGATGGATGACGTAGTTTTTTCACTCAAGGATATTCTAATGTAAATAAAAAATTACACTATTGATCAACAAGCGTTGATATGTATACAGCACTACGAGCACTTCACCACGACTCATATAGGTATTATACAATAACAAAGGCAATCGTAGAATACCGAAATTATGTACATAGACAGACAGTTGATGTGAAAATACAAAATGTATTAATACTATGCTAGTTTTATGTTATTTGTTAACACTCATTTTTGGTAAATACTATTCTATTTATGTAGTTGTATAAATGTCTATTTAATTATAATACTCGTATTACATATGAATCTAATTTTCTGTTTTAATACTATATTGAACACCCCGAATAAGTTTCTCAATGCGGTTCTGACATAATTATTTCACTTCAATACTCCCATATTTTTATAGAGCATCGCAGAATAAATTAAACGAATAACCGTATATTTAGTTTCACCTTTCTGTGAACGCTACACAAAATTTAATAGAGTCAATACAATCTAGAGCGTCAGTAGAGAAGTGGAGTGTTTGGAGAGTTAGATATGGTCTACATGGTGCGGTAGATCAACCACTTGTAGCACCTAAAAGGACTGTCCAGACTGACTGACTCTACCTGCTGCGCTAGTAAACGCACCACGAAATAATTCTTTCTACATGTCAGAACGAGACAGAGACACCGTTTTTGAATGACTTATAGCGGTCGGCCACTGATGCCTCTACAGCTTACCGGGCAAGGGCCTGCGCAGAAGACGGCTGAGCCCTAAGATTAGGTTTCTGGATTGACTAGCGCAAGGCCACCTGAAAAGGTAAGGACCTCGGCTTGGGCTGTCACCCGGCAGGGGGAATCATACTTGGCCGAGTACCCCAGAAAGGGAGTGCCTTGTGGCCCTATTAGGTTGATTTTGTTCACTATTAGAAGATAATCTAACCGATCTTCTGACTAATCCGGGGGGAGACAGATCCGGGGAGGGCATTGCAAAGCGCTGCACCCCGCGCGGTGTCGCACTGGAGCGATTCAGTGCACAGACCAATGGGAAATGTTTGTTGCGGCGCCGAATCACTGTGTCTGCCCGTGCAGCATATTCATTTCGGGGTGGTGTAGCACTGCACCATGTGGACTGGCCCCGAGTAGTACTCGTGACCTAGTTCTGTCCCCTCTCCCGTCATCCTTGCCAGCTACTGTTTGATCACACATGATTAACTACGCACAGGTACCGAATCAGTATCGAATTGGTACAGGTGCTCAGATATTGAATTATACACATTAACTCCTTACGAAGATGTTCATGAGCGAATCATATCCTATTAGCTGCGTTGTGAAAGTTCATATAGGCTTCAATTACTCATAGTATCTATATTTAAACCTGAACAGCATTCGATACATGACACTCTAGCACCAATGACAGTTATTAGATAATTATTTTTCGAAAAATCGCAACGCCGACTTCCACCGTGTACAGAATTCAAAATTCAAACGAATCCATGTGACATCCATGTTCATTATTGTTGATTTATCAAAAACGGCTCAGTTGATTTCGATAAAATTTAAATGGGACTACTTCGGGAGTATACCCTTTCAAACTGAAAAAGAATTTTCTAAATCGATTCAAAATTGGCGACAATATCGATGAACATACACAAAAAAATACATACAGACGAACATAATACTTTTTGGAAGTTGGTAAAAATAAACATTTTACTATGCAAGAACCAAGTAGGTAACCAACTTACCTATCCATTTAGTTCAAAAATGATCTTTCATAATACCGTCATTTTACTCGTAATATGCTACACTGTTGCTTTAGACTATTCCAAATTATTTTCAAACATCTTGATGGTCAAACATGTTGTCCCATTAATATGCCTAATTTTGTAAGTAGGTACCTACTTAATGCAAATACCATTTTAATATAGGGTAATTTACCTGGAAGAGTATTTCCTCGCTTGTATTGTAGAGTTAGAGTATAAGGTACGCTGAAGACTGTTTTGTAGATACTTACTATCGAGGTAAAACCGACTCCAGCATAATTATGTTCCACGTAATACTTTTGCAAGTACTTTATTCAGGCTGAAATTTCACATAATTAAGAGAATGTTTACTTTATTTTACTTCTGAAATTCCTATATCAATAAATTCTTTTCCATTATGCCATAGTGCTATGCTATACGATAAGCACGACATTTCGATAGCCGAGCTTATATGTTCAGAGGTTGTAAAGTCCAGTCCAGAAAAATAATTTGAAAAATACAGAAGGAAGATAGGTAGTCCCGTGAATAAGATTTTTGAAATTGAAATAGCTTTATTGAAATCAGATCCAAATAATTAACAAGTTTGTTTTCTTGTTTTCCGAAATGCTATAGAAACTATTTGCAAAGTGTCAACTCCCCCATCAATCTTAATTATGTTGATTTCCGTGGTTTGTACGAAACTTTGTATTACGCCATAATATCAGTAGCAAATATTACTACTAATGCAATCACAAAAAGATGTAGATAGTTTTGTGATAAATAACAATTTAGGCTATTGTAAATATAAGATCTGTTGTTAAATTTGAAAAAAAAAACTACGTGTACTGTAAAGCATGATTGACTCAAGTTTCAGTGATGTTTGTCGAACAGATATTTATTATTCATATACTTGTAGTGCCAGTTTGTTTTATTTTCTGGCGTTTCTCTTTACTTACATTTAAGCTCTGGAGTTTTCTACGAACACTAAATACTTTTATTATATTTATTCACTGCTTTGTATAATATTGACTTGTTTATAATCCAATGCTTCTGGCTACCTAGGTACCTGTAGCGCTCATTGCGTAGTTTGACTTGGTATTTGTCATCGATCACTGAAGTGCAACGTTCGACACGGTCAGTCTTCGGATTAGTGACCGCGATTGGCATTTACAACTGTGCGTTAAAGTGGTTCGGATTACACGTTAAATTGTATCCCTTCAGGCGACTTAAAAACCAGCGTAGACCAGCGAAAAACTAACTCTGGTGCACCAGGGCTACTCACCCAGCCTATACGAACTTCTAGGTACATCTATACTACCTAATTGCAATCCTCCTGTATACAGCATTATTATTGCGATTTACTCTCAGTTCCACATATTCGATCCGTTCCATTAATGTCACATTAGTTGTTTAAGATGATGGTGAATCGACCACTGCTTTCGCGTTTTCTGTAGAATCTAGAGAATTTTTGGTATATTTTTGATAAAATTTACGTTTCGGAAGAATCACACCTTTTTTTATTAAATAAATAAATTATTGACTCCAGTTTTACAAAAAACACTATTAAATGTAACATATGTTGAAATTTACAAAATTCAAGACGAAATTATACAAAATCCAGAATCAAACATAATTACATAATAGCTTATGGGTCTGGCTGGTGCATGTACTAGTAATTAAACTGTGCTACTTAAATTGAAACAAAATGGCATGATTTAGGTGTCAATCGCTTGAGTAGCAAAATTAAATATTGCACGCTCGTATGTCGTATTTTTTTCAGAAAAGTTTTTAGTTTATGGAGGTATACTTTTTAGCCAAATTTTGAGTCATATGGTCATATAAAAATTGTAAAAACTAAGACGTTTAATACTAACAAATTCAGTGCTGATTACATGAAAAAAAAATCGCTCAAATCGGATAATATTTAGTATAACTAGCTGAGATTACAGCGTATTGTTTTTGTATGACCAAGTTGGCGCTTCACAATTGCCTTAAGTACTAAAACTATAGAAGCAGTTCACAACAAAAAATAGGGTTTTCAATGATATTCCATGTCGAGTAACACCCTTTTCTGGAACTTATCTACTCGTATTCATTGCCAGAGGTTAACTCATCAATCTTTGGGCGGCCATTTGGCCGCTGTCACCACTTTGCCGCCAATTTCGTCAATCAACGAGCGTCAATGTGACTGTGGCCAAAGTTGGTCGTGCCCAAACTTGTAGCTTATTAATTCAAAGGTTGCCTTTTGTGGAGGCGTGACATTTGTTATCGAACCGAGAAAAGGGTTAATTTTCTTCAAGGTAGTTGTGTTCTAATTATTATTGTTTGATTAAGAATGTTGAGAAGGGTATCATTATCTATTTTATTTGGTTCATTATCCCAATTCTTAGTTATTTGCTACATATTATTTAGACGAAAAAGCTAATAATAGGGTAAAATTGTCTTTCGAAAACAGTATTGATATGGGTTTGGGTTCTTTACTTGTAACAATTTTGCATATTCATAATTTACAGCCTCTTGCCTGTTTATATATTTACCAATACATATATAGGATGCCTTCAGGTGTTCGCACAAAACTACTATTTGACACTTGTTTAGCAATAATAAGTATAATTGATGGCAAAGATATTACTTCTACTAATTATTCCTACTGTAACTTAAAAACTTGGTCAACTCATTCACTCTAATTCATTGTGCTGTGTATCCTAATGTTGTGCTATGAGTGTGTAACGCTCACCTACGCTTACCTTTGATATTTTATTTTACCGTTATTATGAACAAACTAACTCCCGAGTATCCACAGATAAATATATCTATTATCTTAATTATGTTAACACGGGCTAAATTCAACCTGCCTTCCAATCATTTTTAGCCCACGCGAAAACCTTCTTGGCTGAGATAAAAATAAATTAAGAGATACTATTTTTACCTGGATATGTCGGTACTCATTTATTTGATATAATTATTCCATCACCTGTTCAACACGTGACTGTGAATGCTCCAACGATCAGTCATAGAGTCTGCACTGCAGATATCACGATAAGTATACAACATGTCGTCCCGCCCGCCCTAGCGTGGACACAATTTCGCTCGAGACTACACGTAACGTCACTATTTGTACTATTATATTATTATTGCTGTACAAAGAACAATAAACCACTTATTAATATGCGCTCACCTACGGAAACGGAAAAACTAGAACGGCTTTCGCGTTTCAATACTGAAGCCTCAAAAACAAAATCAAGATTCTTTTAGTCTTTCAAAGCGATGTGAAGGATTTTGTCAATATCAATTTCGGACACAGCGTATTTCATTCAACTGGAGAATCCTTGTGTGTGCAATGGTGCTCACACAATACAACACTGCACAGTGTAATGTATAGTAGATTGCACCGGTTGGGGCCATTTTATCTTCATTTTTGGTCACTTTGTATTTGAATGATTGTGTTGACGATTTGAATGTTAAAATAATATTTTTAAACAAAAAGTTTGACATTCAAACAAACAATATTTTTGGTGTTACGTTGTTTATAATCTATTCGTGCAATAATTTTGACATCAAACGGCCAAAACCGGGACAGTGGCCAAAACCGGTGCATCAACCATATGTTTCGTAAAGATACATTTAGCATGTAGCAAACCTGCATACATGCGTATTAGCTTCATACAAGTTGCCGCTAGTTGAATAAAAGGAAGATTTCTAAATATCTATGATCTAAACTCATCTGTCCAGGCGTCCAGAGCCTTGAGAGCCTCATCTAAATTTCATGAGCTGCGAGATGCTCAGCAATTAGATTTGGTAGAGCCGGACCGTGCGCCACTTCTTACTCTACAAAAATCGATAAACCGGTTTATTTTTAAAGTTTCAAAGATTTTATTTTGCGATTTTTATTTACTGAAATGGCATGTGGTGTGCTGATTTGAGTTTTTAGTAGTTACAAAACGAGCAACACAGAAATATGTACATGAAATAAAAAATGTGAATTATTTATTAACAATTTATAAACAACTGGTTTTTGCTACGGCTTTGCCCACAAGATATGTTTTTTGTAACTACTATTTCATACGAGGGTCAAACTGAAAGTTCTTAGAACTGGCCACTTATAAACAATATAATAAAAAAATAATTCTATAATTTGAAAATAGAACTCTTTGCCAATATTACTGAGTATATACTTCATTCATTTGTCATTTGTTTTACGATTTGGCGGCAAATTGAAAATTGTCTGTGTCACGTCAACATGAATTTAACACGAGAAAATTTTCGTGCAATGATTTTTTATGACTTTCGATGTCATTTAAGTCAACAAGAAAGTTATGATAGACTACGATTGGCCTTTCACGATGAAGCCCCATCTCGTGCGACTGTTTACAACTGGTTTAATGAGTTTAAACGTGGTCGCACTAATCTCACTGATGATTTACGTGAGGGACGGCCTTCTACGGCGACGACTGAAGATAACATCTGTGTTGTGCGGCGTATGATAGAGACTGACAAAAGAGTGACCTATCAGCAGATTCGGACAAGCTTAGGCATCGGTATGAGTCAAGTGCACAAAATCCTACACGAACATTTAGCGGTCAGGAAGCTTTGCGCCCGGTGGATACCTCATAATTTGACTGAGGCTCAAAAACTCCATCGTGTGGATTGGTGCCGTAAAATGATTGAAAGATTTAACGGAGGTGACTCAAATGCTGTGTTCGACATACTAACAGGTGACGAAAGCTGGATTTACTGTTATGATCCTGAAACCAAAAGACAATCTGCTCAGTGGGTGTTTCCTTTCGAGGAGTTGCCAACTAAAGTGAAGAGAGATCGAAGTGCGGGGAAAAAAATGGTGGCCTCGTTCTTTGGAAGGATAGGTCATTTCGCGACAATTGTGTTAGAGGATCAAAAAACAGTTTCTGCAGAATGGTACACTACCAATTGTTTGCCACTTGTCTTGGAAAAAGTTCGAGAGAAACGACCTCGCAGTAGGATCCTCCTTCACCACGACAACGCCTCATCGCACACCGCCAAGCGAACGATCGACTATTTGGCGACATCAAACGTTGAATTACTGGGTCACCCGCCGTATAGCCCCGACCTCGCGCCTTGTGATTTTTATTTATTTTCAAAAATTAAAGAAAAACTTAAAGGAAAGCGGTTTATGAATGCTGAAGAAGCGGTGGCTGCGTATCGCGATGCCATTGAAGAGACCCCTAAGGACGAGTGGGCAAAGTGCTTTTCCCAGTGGTTCCATCGCATGCAGCGGTGTATTGACGTGAATGGACAATATTTTGAAAAGATATAATAAAACTAATAACTGGCTAATGTAATCAGTTTTTGATTTTCTAAGAACTTTCAGTTTGACCCTCGTATATACCGAATTAGAAATAATTATTTTTCTTACACTATACTAATCCGAAAGGGGGTGCTTAAGACCATAATTACGAACAACTTTCTACAACTTCTCCTATTTCGGGTTGGCTTCATAGTAAAAGTTGTTTATACCGATGGTCTGAATCACCACCTTTTGGCTTAGTACGCCATTTCTGGATAACCCTGTATTGCAACCCTGGCGCTCGAACACACGACGCTACACGGTTACTCAAAACAGATCAACGCCACCTAGAATGTGAAGTGTGAACTCTTGGATAGTAAGTAGGTATAGCTCAAAACTCTCTATGATGCAACACCGCTCATATAACACCGAATTAAAAAAATCTACTTTTTGCTTATTCTGAAACTCTGGATACATTGCATACAAGTTCTGTAAGAAAATCCAATAACTACATAACACCTTCCAAGTTTATTAGAAATTTTTCACAGGTAAAACTTCCTTACGCTCCCTCAAAGTTACAATGTTACCTCATGACTTTCCTGAAACAAAGTAACTTTACATTTACATTATTCATTCTAACACGCGTTAGGTTGTTTCACGCCACCTCAATTCAAGATAAACTTCAGAGGAGTTGGGCTTCACACGAAGATCTCGCTGCAACCGCAGGTTAAACACTAGACTGTAGGTTAGGCTTAGATTAACTTAGTGTGGTCTCATAAATCGTACTTTAATCCTTGATTAAAGGCGTTATACGCCGATTATAAAAGACAGAGGGACCACTTCTTACTTAATGTCGATGTAAACAATGACAAAAGGGCACAGTGGAAACGTGTGTGGAGACCCGCATTGCATTTGTTTTGAATGTGTGCTTCAGGAAACGCTAACATTAGGTACATAGAAAATTTTGCTCAGTCTGTTCACAATTTTTGTTGTTATCGACCCTATGTTTTAGTAGCTGTAGGAACGGATCTTTTATTACAATGGGAAGGTTAAGACCATAGTCTGGTCCACCACTTTGGGCAAAATTTTAGATAACATACAAGGTAGATATTACAGAGATATTCTCATATTCCTCGAGTCAGTTAGGTCACCATAACTTTGTATTAGTATTTAGTATTTCACTTTCATAATTATATTCTTCCTTCTCACCTAGTCTATTTCCTCAAGTCTGAATGACCGCCATCTTCCACCAATTTCTCTCGGATGATATTGTTCCATTCCTTACTGTTCCTCGATGTATGTATGTGGTGCGTCATAACTCTGAGGAGTTATGTCGGTGCATCTGGTCAGACCATCGTATCGGATTGGGGCCCTAAAGACGTTTACCCTCTATTTGTCCAGGAAAACGGATATAAGCGTGAAACGGTATCACCGTTTTCCTGTCAATATGATCAAGTATTCAATTCAAATTATGTGCCTAACTATTGTCAATTTCACACCACTTGCTTTAAAGCGCGGTGAAGGAAAATATCGTGAGGCAACCTGCGTACATTCGTAGATGAAATTTGATGGCGTATGTGAATCCACCAATCCGCAGTGGCCCAGCGTGGTGGTTATAGCCCAATCACCCTTTGTGGGTAGGCCGTCGTCCTGCAGTGGACTATTAAATAGGCTGGTGCAGGTACAGGTTAAATATACATCTAAAATAGTATGCAAAGACTTAATATGCATCTATCGCTTTATAATCTGTACTAGAAATAGACCTATTGCGTTAGACACGTGTGTGTGTGTGACTTTGCATAACTGAGTTAGCGGTGAGGGGTGCGCTTAATAAAGGGTTGAATGTTTGGGGTGACAGGGATCAAATTATTTCGAGATAACTCGATCGACTTTTTTATTACAAACATTAAAATTCATACAGATACGTCTAGAATAGATATGACACATTCAACTTATTTAAAATTAGAATTTTTTAATCTGACGTTGATTTGTAAAGTGCAGGAATTAATATAGGTACCTACACTTCTTCATTAAAAACAAAATTTACTATGGGACAAACCCAGAAATCGCGAAAAAAAACAGCTGTTCCACATACTTCGTCTCTTAGCAAAATGTATGGAAAGCTGCATTATTTTTGCTATTTCACAATGAAATCTACTCATAATTTGTTAGTCCCATAGTTAAAAGTAATTATGGGACCAACATTTCACATTCGACATTATGATCTTTGCAAAGCAACTCTATATGTAATTATTCATAAAGATTTCTAAATGTAAATTGCACAACCAAACTAAGTTACACGTCTCTATAATGTATATATATATATATATATTATATAAATATATATACATTGAAAAATTACACATCTCTTTGGTAGGTATAGTTTTTTAGCTGGGCATTAATTCAGCTAGATTTCCAACAACTAGTTCAATTAACATTGTCTACAAAAAACAATAAAAGTACAAGGGAAGTAAAACTGCTTTATCTCGTAAACGTGCCGAAAGCTACCTGTATAATACACGGGGGAACCTCATAATCCGCAATCATAGGTCCCTTAAGGGCCCTTACGCAATTAAGGCCCCTAAAATTGGCGAAGCGTGCCTTATCACAAGTTTTGAGCACCTGATTAGGGCAAAAATGGCCGCCCAATTGGCTCAAGATTCTTCCAGGACGCAATAGAGAAACGCTCTTTAAGGGTGTAAATACACGACTAAATTACGAAATTTTGAACTTATTAGACTTTAATTGTGATTTTATCCCTACCACCGAGTAAGTACCGAGTATCAAACATTTTCAGCTTTAGATCATCATAATGAGGTGCTCTGTACTGGATCTTCCCTGTAAATATAGATTTCTGATTTGACGGTTGGAAGCGACATTTAGTGCATTCCATGAGTTCTGTAGTACCGAAAAATACATTTTGTGAACGAAATAAATTTCTTCTTATAAAAAAATTGGTTGTCTGTAAAGTCGGTTTACGCACGATTATTTTATGTGATAACGTCATAAGAAAACTTTATTGAGTTGAATCAATATTTGGATCAAACCGAACGCTTAGGCCCTTCGTGCCTCTCTATCGCTTGTTCCGCGCTCTTGCTTGCACGTTCGGCTTAGGCAGAACGCGACACTTTTTCGTGCATGCAGCGTTCATCGATTTATAAGACGTTATCACGTTTTGGCACAATTTTTGGCTCACAGAATTTAAGTAGGTATAAGGCTCATAGTATGTTAGCCATTGAGCATAATTATGCCTCTTTTATACCTAGATAGATTGTCATTATAAGCGGTTCGAAAAACGCGTCCTACAATTAGAAGCGAAGTTTCAATCAAATTTTAACAATCTTTATGTTTTCGCAAAACGTTTTCGTTATTTTCAATTCACTCCGTAACCAAGGAAACTCTGAGCCATATTTGGATGAAACCTTACTACGTAGGTACATTTATTTTCTTTGCTGCAAACATTGGGGGAAAATGTTGTTTTAGTATATTTAAAGAATTCCAAAAGTCTAACTTAAACAGGAAAAAAAATCCTCTTTATATTTTGGAGTTTTAATTGTTTCTATTATTCTTCCGAAAAGAATCCAAAAAAGTAAAAAGTAACTTACTTACTGATACTTAAGGAATAAAGTAAAAATCAACGAAGAATAAGTAGGCGTTTTAAGAATCCGCTACATTTCATAGCTACGAGTAACATGTGTTACTCAAGTAAGGTTTTAAAGTTTCTGTTTAGCTGTGCTATATTTACGCTAGATGTATTTGTGCAATTACGTTTTGTAAGAGCATTTCGAATTATTAAAAAAAATCGGCTCGATAGGCATTAATTCTTTACGAAAAATTAAAGACACTGTTTAAAAACAATCTTATTCGTAAAAAAGAAAAAGGTTCTCAAATAAATTGTAATAGTATACGTAGGCAGCACAGTTTGAAAGCGACCTTGCAACACAAACAGCGCACGCACACAGCCAACGCCCCCCGTCGTCGCGTCAAGTCGCCGCCACGCCAGGCCACGGCGGGGAAGCGGCAGCATAGCAGCGGGGCGGGACGGGGACTGAACGCGTCGCCGGCCGGACGGCCATTTTGTTTATATGCTAGTATCACAGACAGCCAAGCGCAAACACGTCGCGCTCAGCGGGACGCGTAATCACATATCTTTATCACATAAATATTAAAATATACATAGTTTGTTTATCAGTTTTAAAGGTAGTTGATATGGATAACGAAATAGTCGAATGTTTGATAGGTCACGTCAAAATTCACGAGTTTTTGTATGACGTGTGTCACAAGGATTACAAGAATGTGTCGCTTAAGCATACTGCTTGGGAAGCGATTGGACGGGAGCTGAATTTGAGTGGTAAGACGACTTATTTGTTTATTTATAAGTTAAGGAGTCTACAGACCGAAGCCGACGACCCACCGACATGAGAACCAGACTCCACCAACACGGGACGGAGCGGAGGATGTTTCGAACTTGTATTGTCTATGCGTGAGTCCACTGTGCACTTATATGCCATACGATTGATACAAGTAGGTACTTGCGAACCAATAATTGTAATAACAATCGTTTTTCATTTTTTCATATCTATCAATTGTAGGTTTTCTGCAATGGACTTACGGAATACAATGCTCTGGCTAGTACTGCACACTTTTGCACCTAGCTACATAATATCGGCGGCGACGACTATTGACTTCGTTGGTACGCTAGATATATTTTATACACTAACTTTAACTGAATTATGTAGGTATGTTGCAACTGATAAAAATCTAACTCGATAATTTTTTTCAATCACAGGTGAAGCTGTAAGAAACAAATGGAAGACCATCAGAGACGGGTACACAAAATACAAAAAGCAATTAAAAGTAGCAGCTGCCTCTAACAAGAAAACTTCATACTACATTTGGTCCTCCCAGTTAGCTTTCTTAGACGACTACCATTCCCGCTCGAACGAAACGGCTGAAACTCCTTCATCACCATCATTAAGTATCCAAGCCCATAATTCGGAGCTAGCACAATATTTTGCTGCACCTATTTCCCCTAATATTCCAACACCACCAGATTTACCGGCATTACCGACAACGTCTACCACAAGATTCACTCAACGTCAAACTCGACGACAAAATCAAAGAACAAAAAACACTAACAACGACGACGTGAGAAAAGTAATACACTATTTAAAGAAGAAAGAACACGACGGAATCGACCATCTGTTTCTCAGCTACGCAGAAACGTTCAAAAAATTTCCAGCTCGAGAACAAGCTTTAATGAAGATCGAATTGGCTAAACTATTCTCTAATACGGAGTTACAATTGATACAAAATACGTCACATCATATGCTCGTTGACGTGAATGAAGATATAGAAAATGAAGGTGTAAATGTAAAAGAAGAAGACGATTTGTTGTAATAAAAAAATATTAATGTTCTGAACAATTTACTGTGAAAACGTTCTCATCCTTGGAAGCAATTTCTTTGTTTACCTCGCCCAGAACGTTTCGCGGAAGCTTTTGTACAATTACGCAGCATTTACTTAACTCTTTATCTTTGCACAACATAATAAAAGAAACGAAAGATTTCCGCGAAACTCTGTGACTAGGGAAAATATAATAAAAATTAAAATAACTAGGTATTACTAGAGCCGACAGTGGTAATGCCAGTGATACTAATGTTAAGTTTTAGAGGCATAATGCTTTTAAATTAAGAAAGGTAATGTATATTAATTGAGGATTTGATCAATTAAAGACACTTTTATAAATATAGATTTTTCATTAAGTACTTACTTACCTACTTCCCATTATTGTTCTTCCCGTTTTACCTATTTTTTTTCTCAAACAAATACGGTCGCCACCTTAATAAATGTACGTACTTACCGCTGATTCGTCTAAGCAGCAGGAATAAAACATAATCATATCATATACTTCTAACTTTTACGCGCTGTTTCAATCTAAATCTTCACTACCACCTGAAATAGTGAATTATTCGTCACGCTCTTTGCTCTTGGGTCTCGTCATACATTTGCAAACACTAGGTATTGGATATTACATAATTTTTATTTTATTTTTCTTAGTTTCCTCGGACTTGATCGGAGGCTTTGTGTATTTTAAAGTTTGAATTTTTAACCAGAATACAAATTTACATAATATATATGACATAAAGTTTACTAATTTCCAAAAGACTATCCAAAAAACATAAATATTTCAAAAATTTCAAATGACTTTCCAAACAACAAACATTTAAACTATTTCTTGTAAATATTGGATATTACATTTCAGTGTCCTACTCCAAGCCTTGTGACCAACAGATCATTTATGACAAGCACGACCTCTATAGGCCGAATCGTACAAGTCGGCGGATGTAAAGTTAGCTACATGCTGCGCGAACCCCAACTTAGCGCAACTTTATGTGAGCTTCAGCCATGATTGGATATTGCGCAGCTTGAAGCTAACTGCTGTATTGAATGATCCGGTCTATTCTTGAGCGTAATAAATAATAGGTAGATAAGTCAAAAGAATATACACATTATTACAAATTAATCACCATGCACTTGCTAATTTCCTCATGATATAGTAGGTACTAGGTACAATTATTGTTGTATGTACATGTACATATTATTTCCTCAAGTTCGATTTCATTATTGTCAATTAATAAAATAATATATATTCTTGATTCAATTGCTTATATCTTTTGTAAATATGTTTACTAAACTATCTACGTGTAATTATAATGACCTCCGGTACTGGAGGAAATGGTTACAATTTTATATTTATATGTCGAGAGCTATGCTCGGAGTCTGTCTCTGCCAGATCAATCCAGAAATTAGGAGATTTTTAGAGCCACAGAAGGCCCGATTATAGAGGCGTCAGCGTAAATTTAATAGCAACGTAAAAAGCGTTCTCTCTATCGAATAATTACGATGGCGCCTCTGTAAACGGGCTTACTGTCCAATATACATACCCCATCGGAATCGCAAGTTTAAATGGCAGCTGGCAGGGCACATACCACGTAGGAGTGATGACTGATGAGATCAAATATAGCTCGAAGGGAGTCCATTTACCCGCGCTTGCCGTTACACTTGCTAGACAGATGACCGAAGGAACGCATCAAGCTGCTTTAACCGGCGGAAGACAATATCCAGCAGTTGTAGTCAAACAGCTGAAACGATAATGATAAATGAATTTAAATTCCAAGTTATTGCCACCATATAAATAAATAAATATTAAGGGAACATCTTACACACGGTCTCTGATACCAAACTAAGCAAAGCTTGTCATATGGCTGCCAGTCACTGATATACTACATAAACAAATTTTTAGATACATACTTAAATGTTATAGATAGATAATACCTAAATAACACCCAGACACAGAGCAAACACCTATGCTCATCACATAAATACTTGCCCAGGGTGGGAATCGAACCACTAAACACTAACCACTGAGCCACCGAGGCATATACCGTAGGTCTTTAATCTTTGAGTATATACAATTGTCAACCATGTAGATTGAACATTCATTTCGGTTAAGGAGCGTTCGAAAGGCTCTTACCCTAAATAAAATTACGTTCATGCTTATTAACTGATTTATACAAATGACTTACACTGCTCTACTACTCAGTTACAATTCGCAGGAATGCAGCTTAGTAATCTCCACGACCTTCAATATAATGATCCTATTGCACACGAGCAAAACATCTAGAAAATGAAGTGAAATCTACATCTAACGCGCAGTTTGTAACTAGGTTTACTTCACTAACAAAATAAATAGTAATTAACGTCATTGGTTGCAATTTGGGAGGAGGAGATTCGTAGACGAACTTAAGTTATCGATATTGTAGTAAAACTAACCTTCTCCTATGTTTTCGATAAAATCCTCGTTTAACGTAAAATTTAAATCCTCGTTAATAAACCTTAGTACCTAGTACTAGTAGGTCTAGTGCCTATATCTTTGTCCCTCTATGTTTTTATAACGGATATATATTTTGTATTAAATACTCTATCAACTGTATGAAGTGCTTGTTTCCTTGTTAGCGGCTCGTCTGAGCAGGTCTGGACAAGCGTTTCAGTACAATAATATAGCCCAGCGGATTTCGGCAGTAGACAGGGCACATATTTTGAAAAGTGGGCGGTCAATGTGATAGGGCCGTAAAGATCTCAAATGTAGTCTACGTATTGGAAAGTGTAGCGTAGCTTAAGCCGACCACAGGCAAAGTGGGCATCTACAGTTTAACATTTTCTTTCTCTATAGATTTCCAATACTAAAGACCGGTTGCAAGCGGCTTGCATCCAGCGCTATCATGGGGTCTTAATTAGGTCAAGTCCTGTGTTGCGTTTACACAGTTATATCGTACTGTCGTGACTCTGATGACACGTTAAATAATGATTCCCATTGTTTTTTTCTGAACACTCAAAATGCAAATGCATAGCGAGACGGCTCCGCGTGCTAGCACTCGCCAACTTGAGAAAGGTCCCCGAACGCGACCGAAACTATAGTCGTGTTATGACTATACGTACACGTGAGTGAGTCCCGTTTTATGTCGTTTAAAATGTGTGAAAACCACGTTAATTTTCATAGTAAAGGCGTAAGTATTACTCATATTCCTCGGGTTTTCTTTTCTTTTCTTTCAGGAGGTATGCACCACTAGAACGAAGTCTGCCTTCGTCTTGGGCAACTCGAACCCCTCGCTTCACTCAGAACTCTAAATAATTAACTTAAAACACCCTCGCTCTGCTCGGGAGTAAACTATGGCGTCCCTCCCTACCCTCAGTCAGGCACAATATGTCGCCCGTTACGTAAGACGACATGGTTCTCTTGGTACATAATCTACTATTATTCTTTAATTTTTAAAAACTGCTCAAGCGATTTCTATAAAATGTAAATGGGACCACCATCTTTAAAGTATCATTTACAAAACAAAAACATCATCAAAATCGGTTTATAATTGGCTGATTAATCCCGTAAGATACACAAAAAAACACAGCCGAATTGAGAACTTCCTTTTTTAAAGTCGGTTAAAAAGAGAGGGTGAAGAGAGTTTTTGTATTAATACTAAAATCCACCAACCCGCACTGGGCCAGCGTGGTGGATATGGCCCAATCACCCTTCGTGGGTAGGCCTACGTCCTGCAGTGGACTATTATAAAGGCTGGTACAGTACAGTTCAGTACTAAAATTCTGTTCAAAAAATGTAGTAAATAGAAAAATCACCTTGTACAACTTCGTTATATCAGTACAGCTGTAAAATAATACAATTTCATCATAATGAACGTGATGAACGGAATACCCGTTCCGCGTTCTTGAATACGCGAATAAGAACGAGAGTGAATGAGATGCGATAATTTTACTGTAATTATGCAATGTTATAACATAGAATTAGAATTCACTTCGTTTGAGGTCACAGTACCGGCAACCATAAAATATGTACCAACTCTATTCCAAGTTTGAATTTGTAATTGGATGATAATTTCTAATTTTCATCACCTATCATACCCCTAGTAGTAGGGGATGTACCTATCTAATAGGTCTCTATGATGCTCGAGTACCGTGGGCCGTGGGGTGCCGGCAGAGTAGAATAGCACCCCCCTCCAGTACCAGGTGTCGTAAGAGCCGACTGAGGTACAGCGGAACCGACTAATGGCGGTATAACCATTCAATTCAGACGTAGCTAAAATGGCACAGGGCAGGGATGGGCAGCAGCATCCCTGTCGCGAAGCTACGTCTCTGCGATCGCCACCACGCTTGCCCAGCGAGGCGATTATTGGGCAAATACCCCCCTATGAAAAGTAAAAATAAGACAAGGCCCCCAGTCCCCAGCAGCTCCGCTAGTCCGAGCTACGACAGCGGCCCCGGTAACGGCGGAGCAGGGGGTGCTAAGAATCACTGGAAGATGCACGGCTGTCACTCCAAAGTATTCAAACGACGACTGGCCCTGGTAACACACAACGTGCGCACTTTAAGAACTGACGAGAAGATTGCTGAGCTGGAAGAAGAGTTAAGTAGGTTGCGCTGGGATATTGTGGGGTTGTCTGAAGTCCGTAGAGAGGGACGAGAGGGAGAGGGAGAGGAGACACGATAACCCTAAAGTCCGGCAACCTGCTATACTACCGGGAAGGTGACCAGCGGTCCCAAGGTGGTGTCGGTTTTCTCGTTCACAAGTCCCTCACTAACAACATTATTACCATCGAAAGCGTGTCGAGCAGGGTTGTGTACCTAATACTCAGAATATCTAAGAGGTATTCGCTGAAGGTCATTCAGGTATACGCACCGACCTCGTCACACCCAGATGATGAGGTGGAGACTATGTATGAGGACGTAAGTCGAGCCATACGTATGTCTAAGACCCACTTCACTGTTGTTATGGGGGACTTCAACGCAAAGTTGGGCAGAAGAAGCGATGATGAGCTGAGAGTGGGGAAATTTGGATATGGACAACGGAACCCCAGGGGCCAGAGGCTGGCTGATTTTCTGGAGAAAGAGGAACTCTTCATGATGAACTCTTTCTTTCAGAAGCCGCCTCACAGGAAGTGGACCTGGATGAGCCCCGATGGTTCCACGAAAAATGAGATAGATTTCATCATGACCACCGAGAAACGGATATTCAATGATGTCTCCGTGATACACAGGGTGAAAACCGGTAGTGATCACAGAATCGTAAGAGGCACATTGGATATAAACGTTAAACTCGAAAGGTCACGCTTGATGAAGTCCACGCTCCGACCTACACCTTCCGATATCCAAAACCCCGAGAGCTTTCAGCTCGAGCTCTCAAATCGCTTTGCTTGCCTGGAGAACTTTGCGTCAGTGGACGAGATCAACAACGGGCTCGTAGAAACTGTCCAGACGGTGGGTGCTAAATTCTTTAGACCCCGTCGTACAAATAGACCTCAAAAATTTTCCGATCAAACTCTAAATCTCATGGCCGAACGACGCTTACAGAGACTGCAGTCTTCCGATGATGCAAAGTCATATAGGCAGATCAATAGACAAATTTCGAAATCCGTGAGGCGCGACATTGGTCTCTTTAATACTAAACATATTAAAGAGACCATAGAGCAGAACAAAGGCTCCAAAGTGTTCGCGAGGAATTTGTCTATTGGGCAAAGCCAGCTGACAAAGCTGAAGAGAGAAGATGGCAGTGTAGCGTCGACCAAGGCAGAGGTATTGGAGGAGATCGAAAGGTTCTATGGACAGCTATACGCTTCGGTCGCTAAGCCTGTCAACAGCGCAGCCAAAGACCCAAGAGCCAAGCTGACCCGACACTTCACCGAAGATATCCCGGACATCAGCCTGTACGAGATTAGAATGGCCCTAAATCAGCTCAAGAACAACAAGGCGCCGGGTGATGACGGTATCACATCAGAGCTTCTGAGAGCGGGTGGAACACCGGTACTAAAAGTCCTCCAGAAGCTTTTCAACACCGTCGTCCTCGAAGGCATCACGCCAGAAGCATGGAACAGAAGCGTGGTGGTGTTGTTTTTCAAGAAAGGTGACAACACCTTATTGAAGAACTACAGACCCATCTCGCTTCTGAGCCATGTTTATAAGCTGTTTTCAAGGGTCATTACGAACCGTCTCGAGCGCAGGCTTGATGACTTCCAGCCTTCCGAACAAGCCGGTTTCCGAAAGGGCTTTAGCACCATGGACCACATTCATACGCTGCGGCAGGTTATACAGAAGACCGAAGAGTATAACTTGCCACTTTGCTTAGCGTTTGTGGACTATGAGAAAGCCTTTGATTCGGTCGAGACTTGGGCTGTGCTCGAGTCTCTACAACGATGCCGTGTTGACTATCGGTACATCGAAGTGTTGAAGTGTTTGTATAATAACGCCACTATGTCGGTCCGAGTACAGGAAGAGAGCTCCAAGGCGATCCCTTTAAAAAGAGGCGTAAGACAGGGAGACGTAATCTCTCCGAAACTGTTTACGGCTACTTTGGAAAACGCCTTCAAGCTCCTGGAATGGAAAGGATTCGGCATCAATGTCAATGGCGAATACCTCACTCACCTTCGGTTTGCTGACGATATAGTAGTCATGGCAAAATCGATGGAAGAGCTCAGCACGATGCTCGAAAGCCTCAATCGGGTTTCTCAACAGGTGGGTCTTAAGATGAACATGGACAAGACGAAAGTCATGTGTAATTCCCATGTTGTACCCACCCCGATCACTGTTGGGAACTCGGTTCTTGAAGTCTTTGACTCGTACGTCTACCTAGGACAAGTAGTCCAGTTAGGTAGGTCCGACTTCAAGAAAGAGGTCAATCGCCGAATCCAACTCGGCTGGGCAGCGTTCGGAAAACTGCGTAACGTCTTCTCGTCCGACATACCTCAGTGCCTCAAGTCGAAAGTGTTCGATCAGTGTGTGTTGCCAGTGATGACTTATGGCACTGAAACGTGGTCTCTTACTATGGGCCTTATTAATAAGCTCCAAATAGCCCAACGAGCTATGGAGAGGGCTATGCTCGGAGTCTCTCTGCGAGATCGAATCAGGAATGAAGAGATTCGCAGAAGAACCAAAGTTACCGACATAGCCCAGCGGATTGGCAAGTTGAAATGGCAGTGGGCAGGACACATAGCGCGGAGGACTGATGGCCGATGGGGTCGAAAAGTTCTCGAGTGGAGACCACGTACCGGCAAGCGCAGCGTAGGACGTCCACCCACAAGGTGGACGGATGACCTCATTAAGACCGCAGGATCACGCTGGATGCAAGCCGCTACCAACCGGTCTTATTGGCGATTCATAGGGGAGGCCTATGTCCAGCAGTGGACGTCCTATGGCTGATGGATGGAATGCTCGAGTAAATAAATATATATATTCTTTATTGCATGATACAAAAGCCACATTGTTTACATTTACATTATCGGCTAGCGGTTACAACACGGTTATGGTACACAGAACTAACACTAAGCAAAAGCTTGTATTGTAGGTACTGTTTAGTTTCAGGCAAATGCTTCAGGGAACTACATGCGCAGAATAAGCTATGATAATAAAAATAAAAATTATTAGTGCTTCATTATCTGCAGGAATGTATAGTTTGTTAGTATATGAGTGTGTACGTGTGTATAGCACTGCAAAATCCCTTTTTAGCATCGTTGGCTGCCCTACCATAGCGATGAATTTGATCACATTGTCATATATTAGCCAATATCATGATTATTTAGAATTTGTCGACGAAACTCCTAAGCTGCTTTAAACCGGCCTATTCTATCTTACCTACTTATTTTAAATAGAAGTAGGTAATAACTCGTTACTGCAGAACTAACAAGACTGCAATTTAATAAATATTTCCATGATATGTAAAATATTCATTTCGTCATTTTAAAAAAAAGAGTAGTTAGTAGGTAAAACAAACTAATTAACATTTAATTCAGACTTTCTCCTCTTCATGTTTAAAATCCTTGACTTTGACCATAAATTATTCGGTATTTTGCTATTTAGTACTTTTGTTCAAAGGGATGACGGATGAAATTAATCGCATTTGGAGGTTTTATAATTTATTAGGCACGTACATTGTAAATCCTTCATTTTCCAGCGTTTATACTCAATTACTGCCACTACTCCTGCCGCTGCAGAAATATAGCCTTAAATAATTTTTCAGTAAAATCAACATGCCCGTACGGCTTACTGTAGACCATATTAAACTAATTAACGAGCTAAGGATAGGGCTATGCTGAAAATCGCACTACGAGATCGAATCAGAAATAAGGATCCGTTGATCGAAAGCTAACCACATAGCGAAGCGGATAGACAAATTGAAATAGAAGTGAATATCTACTTTGAAAGCAATTGAGCTCATTCCTACTCCAAGCAGACTACTTATATCATCATAATAAATACTATATCGATAAACTACAATCGAATACGGAACTTGAAATACCTAAAAGAGTTTCAAATTCAAAACCAGGTTAAACCGAGATCAGATTTAAGAAAATGTATATTTTACGGCCGTATTGTAATCTCAGATTTCCAATACTAAACCTAGTCGCGTTCCGAATTTGCCTTATAAAATTACAGTCAGGTATCTTTTAGATATCAAATTTTGTATGGAGTCGTAAGGGATCATATCTTAAGTACTTAACCTCGATAAAATATCATCTTCTTAAATACAATAAAACATGTAATTCTATTTGCTTTTCATACTTGTGTTATTTGATATCGCTTCTCTGATAATAAGACCTCTTTTATTGGACTTGAAATATTTTACCAGTTTTATGTAGGATCTCAATATACACATACATAATTTAAGGGGATTAGGTTAGTACGTAAATAAATATTAATCTGAATAGCAATATACTAAATCTATTCACAAGGCAAACAATAGCCGCCTTAACACTGTTGAACCGTGCAATTTGTACCGTTAAACATTGTCTAAAGCGTGCGTAAAACTTTTGTGGTAGGTAAGACGGTAAATGTTTTATTAAATATCGGTTGCCTACATGTTTTTGAGATAGCTTAGAAAATGCGAAATTTTATAATTATTTGCTTCTTGTATTATGACGAAAAAAATCCAGTAGGTATGTGTTTACATTATACCTACCTACTGAGTTATTTAGAAAAGATCACCTACTAAGCCGGAAATGGAAAAAAAGAATCAACTGTCATTATTCATCAATTTGTTCATTCTCAAAATCGCAACTCGAAATCGACAAAATGTATCAAACATCTGATTTTATCAATGAATCTCGCTGGATTTTATTTCTCGAATTCCAGCCACGATTATATTTCGATTTTATCGATTGGACTAGACTCTACCACCGCTCAGTACCTATCAGTTTTGTCTACATTAAAAAAATACTTTTGCATAGAGCAAAACAGCTAAGTAGGTAGTATGTCTATTTACGATACCAAGGTAGGTACGTATTTTACACGTAATTTTACAGTAGGTACTGTAAAAACAGTTGTAATTATGAGTACAATGGTATCTACTAACTATACTCCACATGAGTCTACTAGAGATAGGTATACTCGGTTGACTCAAAAGTCTAAACATCTTGTTGTGCTTTGAGCGTCTTACGTGTCACCGAAAGTCGAACTAATCATATACAAATTGGAACCTAATAATGAATTACATACATCTTACCAAGTCAGCCAGTCGAATGGGCTTATTCCAGACATAACCTAGTAAATCAACTCGACACAGAAGCCCGCGGCAGGGGCGGCAGGGGCGGCACTATATTACCCTTGTTACGTGGATATTGCCCCTGTTATTACGGACTAAGATCAGCCGCGTCTCAGCCCTGTAGCCGTAGAGATGAAGGGGCTTGTTCCATTTAGATCTATGTTATACGGAATACGTACCTAGGTTTTTATGTAATAAAGTGCTGAATGCCGCCTAAGAACTTGGCAACAAAAGTCACGGTAAAACAAAAGTCAAAGGTACAAATATCATGTTTTTTTGTAAATACAAGAGGTATGTTTGCTTTTTGGATGTACCTAGTTTCAAACGGGTAGGTACTTGAAGTACGAAAAATTCTCATACCACACCAACGCTACCCATAAAGTTACCTTCTTCATTTATTTTTTTTCTTTAAGTATTTGGTACCGTGTTAGTATAATTGATATCTTTGGAATAGACGTTTTTAGGGTTCCGTACCCAAAGGGTAAAAACGGGACCCTATTACTAAGACTTCGATGTCCGTCTGTCCGTCTGTCTGTCTGTCTGTCTGTCACCGGGCTGTATCTCATGAACCGTGATAGCTAGGCAGCTGAAATTTTCACAGATGATGTAATGCTGTTGCCGCTATAACAACAAATACTAAAAAAAGAATAATATAAGTAGTTAAGGGGGGCTCCCATACAACAAACCTGAATTTTTAGACGTTTTTCGCTCTATATTAATAATGGTAACATGTAGATGCTTGAAATTTTCACAGAATATTTAATTTTATATTCACTTTAATAATAAATAACAAAATTAACATTAAATAAATATTTAAGGGGGGCTCCCATACAGTACGGAACCCTCCGTGCGTGAGTCCGAATCGTACTTGGCCGATTATTATTTTCTGTACTATACTTTTATACTATAGAGGATGTCAAATTTTCATAAATACAGGCTCAACTTGATGTCAGAGTAAATATGGATAGCCCTAGACGCGAGGGCTATACTATTTATATATATATAGAGAGAGGGCTAATATCTCGAAATACCTACCTAAATAAATATACCGCGCACGAGTAAATACGAAAACCGTACGGCCACTCCAGTATACGCCAACACTTTTTTTTCACATTTTTTTAATAACTTTACCGGATGAGTTTTCTAAGAAACTAAGTATACCGGGTCAAGGTTTCCCCGTAATCCGTTTTAGCCAGGAATTTCCGGACCACGGAAACCTCTCCGACTTTCATCCTTAAGCTAAAATGTAGATTTAACACAAACCTTTCTAAAGATTCCAAAAGCTGAGTACACAAAGGGAAAAAACGTTTAAAGGTGATAATAAAATTAGAGTAGGTGCTTAGGCCCAAAAATGTAGGAACCGAACCAAACAGTTAAGTACCACGATAAATTGTAGAAAACTCGCAAAAAATGGATCGTGGTCACGTTTGAAATATAATTGATGAGTAAAATTAAAACGACAATTTTAACCGACATAATCCAAAAAGGAGGAGGTTCTATGTTCGTCTGTATGTATTTTTTTTGTGTATTTATCGATAACTCCGCCAATTGTAAACCGAATTGAAAAAATCTTTTTTAGTTCAAAAAGGTATATTACCGAGGTGGTCCTATTTAAATTCTATAGAAATCGGCTGAGCCGTTTTTGAAAAATCAACAATAATGTAATCAATTCGAGCGAAATACTCGAATTTTGTACACGATGGAAGTCGGTTTTGCCATTTTTTGCGAAAAGTATTATGCTTTGTCTGTCCAAATGTTAGTTTTCCTCTACAGGTCGAATTTTTCAACGAATCTCGAAGAAACTTGGTAGATAGGTTTTAAAATTATACTAAGTAACAGTTTTTTTAAGTATTTATGAGAAGGTATAATTTTTAGTTGGAATTCAAAAACCAGTATTGAAAATGTATAAAATTTTAGCGAAAAATTTAAAGCTATCTACACTAGAGTCAAGCATTATATCAGTTACGGAATAATCGTAGTTGTCGTCGACTTGATATAAAGTTATTTTCGTTTGCAGTTTTGTATGCTATTTTAGTAATATTAACTCATTAGTTCACACTGCTTCAAGACTTAATTAAACCTTATTGGTTTCTTGAAGTAGGTATGGAGTGAGAATTAAGGCTAGTGCTTATGCTTACGTGTATCTTCAACCTGAGAAAATAGCAAGTTAAACACGCGTGGTTACGCTAACACCACAGATCATAATATTCGAAAGATCTTTTGTTATACTTAGATAAATAATTGTGTTGGTCACACCAGAAAATGGATACGAATTCAGTAAGTTTTTAAAATGTTTTTTATAGAACAATTAATCTTTCTTGTACAAGGTACGTAGACGTCTTACAAGGTACACTTACCTGTACCTTGTAAGACTTCTGCTGCTGGACATAGGCCTTTTCTATAGATTTCTGTTGAGACCGATTGAAAGCACCTGCGATTTTGATTACTTACCTACTACGTGGTCCACCTTGTCGGATTTTATGATAGTACTAGATTTTGCCCGCGGCTTCGCCCGCGTGATATTTTGATTTTTGTGCTATCGCATAGGTTCCTTTTATTTTTTTCAGAATAAATAGAAGCCTTTCCGTCTTTCAAACTAGGTGTATGCCAAAAATCAAGTCAATTCGTTGCTCCATTTCTGCGTGAAAAAGGAATAAACCAATAAACCGACAAACACTTCCGGATTTATAATACAGTCAAACCTGGATAAGAAAGAGTTGAAGGGACCGCCATCTTATTCTCGCTTATAGAGGTTTTTCACTTATCCAGGTTTCTCACTTATCCAGTTTCAGAAGTGGCTTCTCTCTCTTATAGAGGTTAAAAATACGTCTAATTTGTATGTAGGTATCAACATGCGTGAATAATGATAAATTTGTTTATAAATAGTATTAGTAAGTACGTTCGTATAGGCCGGGTGGCTAGCCCTGGTGTCAGAGTTTTTAGGCCGCCTGAAGGCCTCTGACATAAATAGTATTATGGTACTAATTGTTCGGGTTGTGTTGATTAGAATCGAACATAAATAATAGTTTGTTTTATTCATTCTAAAAGGCACTTTCAAGATAGTGTAAACGCAAATGTGGCTATTCCAAAATAATGGGATACAATAATAATGGTAGATGAAAGAGAAATACAAAATAATTTTGAATAGAACACTATTAAACAAACAGGATAGTATAGACGCACGTGTCGCTATTCCAAAAAAATCGATACAAAAACAATGTTACTTATTTCCACAAAAAACAATAAAAAAAAGTTTGAATAGAACACGATCCGAAAGCAACGGTAGTTAGTTCCACGAAATTTAGGAATGGGTCATAAAGTGCAGATGTTTCATTACCCTCAACTCTCACTTATAGAGGTTCAGACAAGTAGTACTCTCAGTTATAGAGGTCCATGAGGGAAAAACTACTCTCTCTTATAGAGGTTTTGGTCTCTCACTCATTGAGGTATTTGAGGGGTAAAATGACGGGACCTGGCAATTACTCTCAGTTATAGAGGTTTCTCACTTATCCAGTTCTCAGTTAGCCAGGTTTGACTGTATTAGTAAGTATAAGGATGTCGTCCCTATAAAGTAATTACAGCGTAATTGTACAAGAATTTTATTCCTAAAGTTTCATAAAACGGCCAAAGTACGAGTAGCTTAAACTTTCCAGATGGATCGCTTGAGATTCCCTAATTAAATGACTAGTAATCGTAAAACCTCGTCTTTGAGTAAAAATGTCTCTACTTCTACTATAGTGCAAAGAATATCGACATATCAACTAGATTTATCGTGTTTAGTCAGCCTTAAAAGAAAAAAACTGGCTAAACAAATACTCGTATAATTATCCCGTTAGATGGAAGACCTACGCAAATGTTTATAAAATCGACACACACCTAAATTAGAACTGTAGCCAAATAATTTTGTGGACCTGTAACGAAAATATATTACCAAATCATATTTACAATCTAAAAAAAACTTTACAGACAACATTATGTTCCTATGCGTCCATCTTACTGGAAAACGATAGAAAAATCCTCCTATGGCGACGGAATCAGATAAAAAAATCAATTGTTCTGTACAAAACTGCTACTCGGAGTCGACATCTGATACTTTTTTCTCGAATTCTGGATCCATAGTAAAAGTTGTTCCTAATGATGGTCTGTACCACCTCTTCTCGGCTTAGGACACCAGTTCTGCCGGGCTAGGATGCGCACCACGCAATATTTCAATCGATGTGTCAGAACGAGACAGCGTTATGGCAAAGACGTTTTTTCTCGAGAGTTCTTTTCGCGGCATTTTTGGTCTCATGCTGGACTAGTTGTATAACCCTATAGACATAGTCCTTCCAACGTATATACAGACCTTGGAGTCTGCGGAGTGTAACAATTCAAATATAAAAAAAAAACGTATACCTACCTATATGCCGTTACTCTATCATATTGCGCCTATACCTCTACAATATGACAGACAGATATAAGCATTGCCAAAGAAGGCTGTTTATGAGTAACAAACCTTCCTAAGGAATCACTATTCGCATTATCAATACGCCTATCTACATAAAGGCGCCGTAAAAAGCCGAAAGAGGCCGCAATCTGTTTCGTGGCGATATAAATCGGGGTTCCCATGAATTTACTTTGTATCTGATAGAAAAAAGCGGTACAAAATGGAGACTGAATATCCTTTAGTCTATTACAGTATTTTATGCGCTTTATATGGAGCTTTCCGTGGCGTTTCACGTTGTTCATAATGTGGCAATGTATGGCAGATTTAATGTTGAAGCGTTTGCTTGATCTATGGATACGACATTGACTACTACCCGACACGCCACGCAAAATATTGTAACTTCCAAAGTACCGCGTTTTTATAAAAGAGCCGACAGCTAAAACAACGTAGTCTATGCAAACAGACGCGCTGGGTTATCATACATTTTTCATATCTGTGTCTCACTTGCACTCGGGTATCTCATTAACCGACTTCCAAAAAGAAGGAGGTTCTATGTTCGTGTGTATGTATTTTTTTAAAATTTTTTTTTGTGTATGTTCGTCGACAATTTCGCCAATTGGAAACCGAATGGAAAAATTCTTTTTTAGTTTAAAATGGTATACTCCCGAGGTCGTCCCATTTAATTTTACAGAAATCGGCTAAGCCGTTTTTGAAAAAAACAATAATAATAAAAGCAATTTGAGCTAAATATCCGAATTTTGTACACGATGAACATCGAATATTTCGCCAATTGTGAACCGAATTGAAAAATTATTTTTTAGTTGGAAAGGGTATACTCTCAATGTGGTCCCATTTAAATTTTAAAGAAGTCGGATGAGCCGTTTTTGATAAATCAACAATAATGTAAACAATTCGAGCGATATATTCGAATTTTGTACACGATGGAAGGCAGTTTTGCCATTTTCTGCGAAAAATCTTTATTTTAATTTGATGGACTCTTGATTGCTTCAGTTTGGAATGACCACATTATAGCCACTCATGTGGTAGCTACTAATTTTGTCACCGCTCTATGTTGCTTGATAAAATATAATTTCCTTTAAAATGTAACTTTATTTTTATTTTTCATTTTGAGGCCTATCTATTAATTGTGATGTATCTAATAAAATAACTAACCAACTGCGACAACATCTTTATACCGCTTAATATTTATAATGCAAGAGAACCGGTACACCGGTGTACCGGAATCACCTTTACGAATGTGGATCCTCAGACCAAAGGTCGTAGGTCAGATTAGGCATATCTGACGAGTCATTTCGACCATATATCACGTAAAGCACTCCAGTGAGGCGTCGACGGTACAACTTTTGCGATTGAAAATGCTTTCGTGCTGAAATTTATAATGAACAATGTTTAAGTTGCTGGAATTGAAATTCTACGCAAGCTCCAATTTGTACAGGGCTGTTTGTGATTTGTAAAAATGTGTCGTAAGTAATTTTTGGTCAACGTTAGTAATGCAAGAACAGAGAGATATTAGAAAATTCTATGAGAAAATTTTGCTCAGTGTTTTTGTTCACTGATTTGGCTCATATCTTACATTTAATAGAGATGGTACGTAAAATATGAGTCAAATTGAGCCACTATGTTCACAATGATGTAGTAGATTACAATCTGACCATTATAGAGCTACTTTCTGAACAAAATTTATTATGTTATTTACTGTACTGTAGTCCACTGCAGGACATAGGCCTACCTACGAATGGTGATTGGGCCATAGCCACCACGCTGGAATTCCGTGTCTACATGAATTCCAAGGAATTCATTGATACGGGACCGTGATTTGAACCCACGACCTCACGATTGTAAGGCAGGTGTCATTAGAACTAGACCACCACGGCTCATGTTATCGGTCAGGAGACATGAAGCGGTATCTTAACTTTGTACAGTCGGCTTTTAAGCTTTTCACTTTTTTATTTTTCATTGTTTCTATAGAAAAGCAAGACTAAGTTACGAAATTGATGAAAAAAAAATTGTTATACAATCTTCGTAAGTAAGTCACTAAAAAAGAATTGGAGAATTCAAAATAGCCCTGTAAACGTTGCGTACAAGAGGGCTACAATATTCCTAGAATTGATGGGAAACAATTTAACTTTCGGAACCAAATAATCAGAAAGTTGATGGATACAGAATGAGTAAGCTAACTTTTATAGCCTTCGCTTGAAGCCGCTTTTCAGTTTCAATTAGATTACAAAAATAACAATGTACTTTGAAATTTATTTAGGTACAAACTTTTATAAAAAATATCTAAATCAGCAGATGTCAAAACACGACTTCTACTGATAGTTAAAGTGATTATTAAACTGATTAATTATTCAAGTCATTTTGAAATAGCTGATATAGCTTATAATCATCATTTGTACGAATACTTATATCTGATCTAATTAATTATGTACTAGAATACTAGCAGAAAACGGAGACTAATATTCTTCTTAAAAATTATGTATTCCAAATTCCCGCACTTTAATATGCAAAAAATAAGGATAGCCACTTCCTAGTAACCAAAACACAAAATTCAAACTGAAATAACCTCTTTTTGGAAACTAATACAAATAGTAATTGGTTTAGTAGGAAAATACCTACTACAAAATAAGTTTGAAATTTTCAAATTGAGTTACCGTACCTCGTAATTGTACCTGTAGAAATTATAGTTGACACATTTAGTTTAAATTTGATTACTTACAAACACATATGCCCCAAACCTAAAACAACTTTTATTAAGTCCCTTCCAGTTAATAAGCCCATTTCACTCTTGTACTGTCACAGAATAAATAAATAAACTACAGTACATACTGTCTCGTCTGACAATTACAGACCGGACGTGCCGACCTTAGGGCTCATGCCCACCGCAAGTGACACGCTAGCGGCAAGAGTTTAATTGATTCCTTGGATGAATCAGCCTAGGGAACCAATGAGCCGACACATTGTATGTATTACGCGCGTCCATACCGCTCGCTTAGCGACACGCTTGGCGACACGCTCAGCGTCTTGATTCGAGCGGTGTCACCGCGCAGGTTACATACATTGCGCACATTACATACGAGTACAATGGGTTTATTTACCAAGTCATACAAAACGATGAGAAGTTAGTTCGCTTAAGTCGGGCGGTGATGACTATTTAAGCCGCCAAAAGGCATCCAGAAATACCTAAACGGTTAAAATAGCCGGGACCTACAAGTTAACGTGTCACCCGAGCCACGGTAGCGCTCAGCTGGAAATGTAAAATTACCCCTTGCGGCATGTAGAGTGATTTTCCATTTATCTAAGCTAAACTGTATAGATCGGTTTTAACATCCAGCCATCAGGATCGTATATTTTCATAGCGCAATTAGCGCAGCTTAACTTAGTGGAATTGGGCTCAATGAAGCTATTTGAAGGCATGAAAACCAAAGGAGTGTGTTTTGAGCTAAAGATGCTAGCATATGATAAGACGTGGTATGATATGTGTAGAATCCAACTACACTCTATATGTATAAGTACTGAATTATTCGCGTCTCATATCATCTTAACACATCTTACCTGTTCTGATACACCGCTTATCTATGGTTACATAATTTCGTAGAGCATCCAATTGGAAAATCACCCTTAAATACAACTGGAAACCCTGTCCCGTCATACACAGACACACAACTTTGTTTGAGACACATTGTAATCCGAATTTCAAAAAGAAATCCCTAACTAAGTCTTTGTGCCATTTTCGGCCCTATTGCCAAAACACTTAGGCTTCTATTCCGGAAGTTTGCATCAGTCTGAAACTCTGTAATCTATGTAGATACTTATACACAAGCAAAGTGTGGAGTTCGTTCACTGTTAAAAATGTACAGTGACTGATCTTGATACAATGTAGAAAACTACATAATATGATGTCCATTGCTCTAATGCTTATAACTTTCTAGGTTTTTTCAACGGCTTCCCACGTGATGTTTAAAAATTTGCGGGATAAAAACTTTACTTTCTTACTTTTAAACAATATCTCAACATAATTATTTTTCGCAAAAAATGGCAAAACCGACTTCCATCGTGCACAAAATCGAATGGTTCGCTCGAATTCGATATACAATTTTTACATTATTGTTGATTTTTCAAAAACGGCTCAGCCGATTTTGATAAACATTTAAATGGGACCACTGTGGGAGTATACCCTTTCGAATGTTTTTTTTTATTCAGTTCGTTATTGGCGAAGATATCGATGAACACACACAAAATAATAAAAACTTAACCTACAGACGAGCATGGAATCTCCTCTTTTTTGGGAGTCGGTTAAAGATATCAACTCGATCTGATGTTCCGTCGACCAAACAAACCAACAAAAATACTTTCGTATTTATGATATAGATAAGTAGATGAATAAAAATTTACTCATCGGATCAAAACTTTAAATGTTATCAATTATATAATGAAAATAATTAGAGATAAGATTTTTTTTAAATACACACTTTTCTAACGTCTAACTTTGGTTTATGTATGAAGAGCAATTGTTTTGCAAACGACAATAACAAAGGACAATCAATACAATCGAAATTAATTATTGTTTTCATTTCTTTGAAACTAGCGTGAGTATTCATCATAATTATATGTAGTAAAAATCAGCCAAGTGCGAGTCGGACTCGCGCACGAAGGGTTCCGTACCGTATGGGAGCTCCATTCCTCGTGTCGTTATTACTAGCGAGCAAAAAACTCCTAAAAATCATGTTTGTTGTATGGGAGCCCCCCTTAAATATTTATTATATTCTATTTTTAGTATTTGTTGTTATAGCGGCAACAGAAATACGTCAACTGTGAAAATTTCAGCTGCCTAGCTATCACGGTTCATGAGATACAGCCCGGTGACAGACAGACAGACAGACGGACGTCGAAGTCTTAGTAATAGGGTCCCGTTTTTACCCTTTGGGTACGGAACCCTAAAAACGGCTGAACTCACGTATTAACTCAAGTAGACCAAATCAGTCGAAATTAGTTATTCTTTTTTTTTTGTATAGGTTTGCGTTTGACTAAATACTGCCTGATGTTAAGCAGAAATGCGGTCTAGGGTGTAACACGCTTACCTAGAAGATACCTATTACTCGGGATTTGAAGACACCCACGTTGTACTTTAGCGGGAAGACAGACCCAGTTATACGCCAGGTCAGCCGTTTTTACATATAATTATTTTTTGTTTGTTTTCTGTTAATTGTCATACCTTCCGTTTTCCTCAATAAAAGAAACCAATTGTGTATGTTAGATTAAACGGTAAGACTTGTAAACAGCCGGCCCGTATTTCATAATATGTGTAAATGCGTAACCATGAGTATCTCATCTTCGTGACAGTCAGTCAGCCAGTCATCCTAATGGTGCCGAACACTCCACGAGGCGACACGAGCACCGCAGCTGTAGCCAACTTCACATCGTATACAAGTATACTTGTCAGCTGCGGTGCTCGTGTCGCCTCGTGGAGTGTGTGGCGGCACCATAAAACTAACTTCGCCACGATCTAGTTGTATAACTACGCTATGAGTGGTACGTCTTCAAAATTTTAGATAATTTATGATCTTATTCACTGCACGCCACGTTTCAGTAAAAAACAGTACTGAGCACAGGCCACGCGCCAATTCCGCGTCCGCTCCAAATTAATTAGTGTCCAACATTTTATTACAATAACGAAGCGAGGGTTGTGTGACGTCATCTCGTCGCATTTCGCCGCTCGGACGTGTGGTGTGAGTTTCACGAATGGAGATAATTGAATTTTTTGAAAATGGAATCAAGATTGTTTTGTCGCGTTGCTAGCCTGAACGTTTAATAAATCAGGGAAAGGCTGAAAAGAGCTTTGAGAATAGTCTTAGGATTTCATGTGAGGCCCCATATTCCCATACGAGAACCCATACTCTCTTTCGATATCCTTAGGTCCTTTTTCTTAATGGGCATATTAATTAAATTTCTACAACGAAATACTTCATTTTAAACTATAATAATTTTTTGCAAATAAATCGCAACACTGACTTCCACCGTGTACAGAATTGGAATAGTTTGCACGAATCGATGTGACATCCATGTACGTTATTGATGATTTATCAAAAACGGCTCAGCCGATTTCTATGAAAATTTAATGGAACCTTTTTAAAAGTATACCCTTTCGAAATAAAAAAAATTAAGATCGGTTCTCGATTGGCTAAAATATCGATTAACATACACACGAACATAGTACCTCTCCCTTTTTGGAAGTCGGTAAAAACTATAATATATTTAAACTAATATTGCAATTGGATCATTCACTGACACTTCAAAGTCTAAAGATAATCCACATGCTCAAGTCCACTGTCAGTTGTCAGCGTACCTACCCAGCTGCTGATAGCATTGTCACGCTCATCAACTTGGCATTTATGGTCACGCTAAATGGCAACGGAATGCTAAAATTCAATAATTTTGAAAATAAAGTTTGACGTCTAAAATGGCAACTAAGAAGCACTCAATTTAGTTTTAATTTTGACAAGCTCCACTCTGACTCGTTTTGGTAGCAAACATGTATGTTTGCTATCAAAACAAGAGCTATAGTTTAAAATATAGAGCTAGTAGAGTTGATGGCTAAAGACAAGTTACCTGCAAGCATGCATATTTAAATGCAAAATTTACGAGATCTATTAATTTACGCGAACTAACATTTCATACTTATACCTACGAGATACAGATGGATTTTCTTCTTCATTGGATTTCAAACTTTGCTACGGAGCTGATATGAAAACTTGGCACAGATCTCGCCACGTTTCCCAGTAGGTAAACCTGTGGGGAAATCACCGAAAAGGGTTTTCATATGTAGTTTAGCAAAGTTGCCCCTCTGTGCCTGGGAAGGCAGCGAATTTACCTTGTACCTGATAAAAATGTACCTTTCGAACCAGTTTTGGACAATTTAATGATGTTTGTTTTCGTTCATACGAGGGTGTGAGAAACAATTTGAACATTATTACTTAGATGTTGATACTTAGTTTAAGATTTTAAGATTATATTATTAATTTCATTTCCAGGATATTCCTTTGTCTATTTTCTAATAAAGCTAGAGTGTTTGGTGGTAAAACTATAACAAAAAGTATTGGACCTAATACAGAATTGTTACAGGCGCCGGTGAAACCGCGGGGCGCAGCTAGTTACTCAATATTATATACATATGTACTTACTTACTATAGTAACTTCTTAAAGAAATTTACTACTTTGTACACAATGCATTTTATGAGAAAGCAACAAGACAGTCTCAAAGCAACTGATCATAATAGAAATCACATACAAAAGTCCTCAGATTGTATAATTCAATTCACAGGCCCTTGAACTTTCATAGCAGCTAAGCTTCCATTAAATAAATTGAGAACATAAAACGATCTGTACTAATTAATGACGATGTTAATTTATCATTAAATAAATTTCCGAGGGCGTCGAAACAACTCGCCCGACATTAATGGCACCCGTCAATTATAATTTGCTCGTGAAAATATTGAATAATAACTCCATCGATTTCTCACTTTATAGACACTCCACAAGAGCCGAGCATTTCCGACGATACATTAGCATAATTATTTATGCTAGTGTCTCTGAAAAAAATAAACAAATAATTGTTTAAAACTTCAAAAACTATTTAATTATTTTATGTTACACTAGCTTTTGCCCGCGGCTACGCCCACGTTTTATGATTTTATGCTTTCCCACAGGAACCTGTTATTTTTTCGGGATAAAAAGTAGGCTATGTCACTTTCCAACCTTTGAACTGTTATATCCATACCAAAAATCAAGTCTATCCGTTGCTCCGTTGCTGCGTGAAAGCGTAATAAACAAACTTACATTCACATTTGTAATATTAGTAGGGATAGGAATTATACAAATTTTCAGATTTCAATCTTTATATTCACCAACATTTTCCACTAAGCTTATCTTCATTATTATTATTATCATCTTATTAAATCAAACAACAGTCACTTAAATTATTATTTATAGAGAATAATATGATTGATAAAGATAATTGCAAAAATTAACTTGTATTTAATTTTCATAGTCCAAGAAAAAGTTTAATAAGCCACAGTTGACTGCACATGGAGGTATCTTCAGGAAGGAATCACAGAGATAGCACAGGGATAATATAGTCGATCGAGAAAATTTGAAAGAGATGCATCAATTTAATATGGCACGAGTTAGAAAGAGTCATGTAAAATATCTCGATTCTGTAGCTGTTGTCGGATTCTTAAACAAGGAACATCAAATCCCGATACTTATTTAACAGTTTTGACGGCAGCTAAGAAGGTTTTTCATGCATTTTTGTAGTTGAGAATTACCTCTAGTTACAACAGCATTATCAATCTGTTATGTATAGATCTCAGACCAAATAAAAAAATCAAGACAGTATGTTGTGAACAAACAAGTGAGGCCGGCAAAACTATGCCTCGTCGTGTACAGACACAACACACACATGTAACAGAGAAACTATGCCTTGGCTCGTCAATCGAACTATGGCGGCGCATCACCGACGCACTCACACATATATAAAAAACTGGCCTCACTTGTCTGTTCATGACGATCCGTCTTGATTTTTTTCTTTGGTCTGAGGTATAGATATCTGTTTGTCTAATGAAAAATCTATTTGTTTTAAAATCGTCAAGAGTAGTATAGTAATATAGAGTTTACAATATTACCTTACTATAATATTATGTATAGTATTAGCGATCTCTTCGGATGTAATGTCTATTGTAAAGTACGCGCTTTATAAAATGTGAGCGGAACGTTGATGAGACTCAAATTAAATACCTTTTCGGTGAGAACAATGCAGGAAATTACTTATTTTATTTGTTGTACTTTCAAACAGGCAGGGACTTGACAATGGCAATATTATATGCGAAAGGTATGCGCTAATATCATTCAGATTTGGATGTAGGAGGGAATCCTTATGTTTGAGCAAATTTTCAACTCTACTTTCCTATA
The DNA here is from genome assembly GCA_964007245.1 of Hypomecis atomaria. Lineage (NCBI taxonomy): Eukaryota > Metazoa > Arthropoda > Insecta > Lepidoptera > Geometridae > Hypomecis > Hypomecis atomaria. The sequence goes on from OZ023299.1 coordinate 9,114,179, forward strand.
ATTTATGCTTGGGTTGGTTGGTGGTTTATAATTACAATTGAATAATACAACTAAAATTATAGTCTTCCCGATTATAGATCACCATTCAAAATTTTGAACTTTACTGTTTAAAACCCGGCACGGCAAGGCAAGTATATAGTTATTTATGGACATATAAATAGATAAACTTTCCACGCTACCACGTCACAGATTAAATAATAATTACATTAGAAAACTAAACTTTATTTAGAATTAGTTTAATCCTTTCAACGAATAAAACATGAAAGCACGGTCTGGTAACCAATCATAGTCATAGAAAATTCAGTGAAAAACCAGCAACTTGTCCAATTGAAAGTACTAATTTTTCCTCCCTAAATTTTCTTCGGAAAAACAACGGTGGCGCTCGCAATGCATCTCTCTAGTCTAGAAGATAAGTTGGCCGCACTATTTACGTCTTACTCAGGGGTAAAGTAACTAAAATGTCGAATGTTTTAATTTCTTGACTTCTAGTTCTCTTCGATGTATTGATGGATTGTACATTAATAAGAAATTATTTTCCTTTCTTTGTGCCTTAGAATTTTCTTTTCTAAGTTGAAAAAAAAATAGAAAATCTTCAAGCGAGAGTTTGATTAGGGTACTGAGATAACAAGATTAGGACTATAAGACTTACATGATTTATATAATTGGGATTTGCTTTTACGCGATTAGAAATAGAAGGTCGGACTTTTATTTGTATGTCGTATGTAGGACGTAGGCACGTAGGCTGAACTGTTAGGATTTTCGTAATAACATCCTGATATTAATCTCATTAATGCGAAAGTTTCTTATGTTATGTTATTTCTGTTACACCACGATAAAGTCGGTCCGAAATCGTGGTAGCAGTCAAGATTCAAGATACTTTATTTGTTAGAAACATGGTAGTGTAGACAACATATAAAGTCGCATACAGATTTTCGTAGTGTAGGTAGAGATCGCATGTTCTTGCCCATTGTGGCATACAAATGTTAAAAGCATAATTATCAAAACAATACAAGCAAAATTTTAAATAATAACGTAAAAATAAAAATAAAGAATAGTACTGATTTATAAGATGTCAACATTGTCAAAATAGTTAGAATAATGTCAAGTAAAAAGTAAAATAATGTCAAATCATAAAATAATGTCAAAAATTATTTTAATTTAATAACTTAAGCTAAATAAATGTCAAACAAGAATTAATCATGTCAAACATTTGTCAATTTTGTCATCCAAGAAGTCAGCAATACTATAATAACATTTGTCCATTAATATTTTTAGGGTTCCGTACCTCAAAAGGAAAAAACGGAACCCTTATAGGATCACTTTGTTGTCCGTCTATCCGTCCGTCCGTCTGTCAAGACCCTTTTTCTCAGGAACGCGTGGAGGTATGAAGCTGAAATTTATATCAATTACTCAAGTCTACTGTCCCTTGAAGCTGTGAAAAAATCAAACTTCTAAGCCAACGCAATCAAAAGATACAGCCGTTTATGCCGCAAATTTTCGACACTTGCAAGGGAATCAAAACCTACAGGGTGCTTCCCGTGAACTCAGAATCTTGAAATTTGGTACGAAGCAACGTCTTATAGCATAGATAAAGGAAAAATTACGAAAACCATACATTTTTAGTTACATCACATAATATATTTTTTTTTAATAATTTTAACCTTACTACCCATTTCCTCATAAACGCGTAGAGGTATTAAATTGAAATTCATACCAAATACTCAGGTCTATAATACCTTTAAGCTGTAATAAAATCAAACTTCTATGTCAACGCAATCAAAAGAAACAGCAATTTAGGCTGCATATTTTGAAACTCGCAAGTACTCGCAAGGGAATCAAAACCTAAAGGGTACTTCCAGTCGACCTAGAATCTTGAAATTTGGCATGAAGCAACGTTTTATAGCACACATAAAGGAAAAATTCCGAAAACCTTAAATTTTTAGTTACATTACAAAATATATATTTTTTAATAAATATAAACTTATTACTTTTTTTGAAGAACTTTGAACTTAGAACTTTGTAAACCTTGCAGGTTTGTACGGAACCCTCGGTGCGCGAGTCCGACTCGCACTTGGCCGGTTTTTTTTTTAGTTTGTTTTTAAACATGCCGTCACTTAATTCCCTAATACATCTCGGTATTTTATTGTACACAATGGGTACCATACAGAAGACACTTTTGAGCATCAACGTCGTTTTTACACATGGTATACAAAGTCTAGTATTATCTCTTTTCCTACGGTCGTTCCTATCAGCCCATCGTTCAAATAAGTCCGGATTCGTTCTAACAAACATGGCTATTTCAAATATGTATAAGGACGGTAAGGTTAGAAGTTTATATTTTAAGAAATATGGTTTACAGCTATCAGTTTTTTTTAGATGAAACATACATCTTAAACACCTTTTTTGGGTTTTGAACACAATTTCCTTATCAGTAGAGTTCCCCCAATGAGAGTGCAGTGGCCAATAATAATGAATAATTTGTTATGAAATGGATACATTATTGACCATTGTCAGTCAAAAAGGTTTGATTGAGACTACTTTGATTTCGTTTTAATAATCCACTGCTGAACAATAGCCATATTTGGCTAAATCAGGCTCAGTACAGGTTGGTGGGTTCCCATAGGTAGGAATACTCCATCGATTTATTTTACGGGCGTGGAGGTCTATAGAGGTCTATAGAGACAACAAAAAAATCCATTAAACATCAAGCTTGGAAGTTTTCTTTTTTCAAGTATAGCATACGATATAGTTTAATTAGATAATAAACAAAGATTAGATAACAAAAAAACAAAGAAACGGTAATTTTTGCAATTATTTTACGGGCGTGAAGGTCTGTAGAGGTCTGTAGAGACAACAAAATAGCCATTAAATATAAGCTCGCAAGTCTTCTTTTTCAAATTTATCTTACGATATAGTTTGATTAGATCATAATCAAAGATTAGAGAATAAAAAAAGAAAGAAACGGTATTTTTTGCAATAAAAGCTTTCTACCAGTGTCAACATTGTTCAACAGAACATCAACATTAACAAATCATTCAGTGCCATGTTCTAATTAATTACTTTTAAATCAAACCAGACATTAAAAGTAAGCGCAATGTGCGGATAATATAAGTTAGAGGAAGTTCGCCGACCCCTCTCGAGTCAGATGTCAGCGACGGCTGAAGTGCTGCACCCTTTCGACACTGCAGCACCGACTAGTGATGTACCGCACTATTCATTCACCAATATCGATAGTTTCGAATTGGTGTTGATATAACTTAGGCTAAATAGTTTTCGAGTTGTGAGAGGGTCAAAGGTAGCTCCAAATGGTTCGTGTATTATAAATATTACACACGGCCGCTGCGTCGCAAGTTTTTTTTTTATCACTTTGGCTGCACGCTGCCGCGTCTCTAAATTTAACAGTAGTGATGTACACTGATCACAGACCACTTTAGTCTAGTGCTTTTTTTTTATGTTAATAACAACCCTGTACTTAACAGCTATAAGTGATGTTGGAACAACCCGAGACAGTTATCGAAAAATTCAGAATTATGTAACGCAATGTCAAAATTAGCTTTATAACACTTCAAGAGCTAAGTTTAAACATAAAACACCGAACTTTTAGCTCTATTTTTTGCAGTAAACTGCTTATGGTAGAATTAGTAAAAGTTTCAGTATTTTTCTGTATTGTTATTTAATTCATCATTATATTCGACTTCATTAAAAGTAAGTACTATGTGTGGATAATAAAAGAGGAATTTTGCCGACCCATCTTGAGTCAAATGTCAGCATCGGCTGAAGTGACGCACCCTTTCAACACAGTGGCACCAACTAAAGATGTACCACACTATTCATAAGTATCGCTGTCTTGATTAAAATATATATATAGGAGGGAAGGGAGGCCTTTGCCCAGCAGTGGGACAACGCAGGCTGAAATAATAATAAATAATAATATTATAGATAAAAATAATCAAATAGACAGCAAAAATAAGTAAGTACTCGATCCAAGATAGTGACAATTGCTAATCATTTGAAAAAATAACTTATTATTATGTCTCTCTCGGACAGGTATTTTTGTAAAGGTATTTATTTTATATTCGTCACAGCAAGAAATGCTTTAAATTACTTAGGCACCTAAAAATATACGCGAGCATAATCTATTTTTATACAAGAAATTAGCTGATTCAAAATTAAATTTACTTTGGGAACATTTTCCTACTAAGCTTATGATATTGACCTAAAAACTAAGCTTAGGCATGTTACGTAGGTCTTTCTTACTGCTCTGGATCAATACACAAACGTTATTATCCGCATACAAAATATACTTTTAGTAACTTGTAGGCACGCGTTCTGTATTCTAAATAATCATATTCAGCAGAAGCTACGTGTGAGAACTAAATAAAACCCTTTCCCTTTGCTATCGAATAAAATGTAACTAAAGATAAATATACTTACCCGTATTCACAACGATAAATAAATAACTGGTGAGTAGATGATTATTTATTCCTTTGTCTGGAATATTGTGCTCTTCCTTTAGTGAATTTAAAATATTGATATAAATAGAATAAATGTCTTAAATCAAACATGTCGGCAGGCAATAGATGAGGCTTGCATAGGACCGGAAATAAGGATGAAAAAGAGAGAAAAAATTTATAAGGAATTAAAAAATTCTTCAGTCACAACCGACTTCAACCATTAAAATCTACGTCAAAATTAAAAATAAATTCAATTATCGCTCAACCAATTACAAAATAAAAATTACACACTGACACTTATAATTCGACTATTAAGTTGGTAAAAGTACCATAGCCTCAAAAAATCAATATCGATAAATGATTTCTACGTATCACTACACTGCGCCTTGTTTCATCTCTCGCTATAAATGACCAGATAGTAGCTGAATGGACGCTTTGTAAGGGATATTGCCTACTTTATGGATTATACAGGCGCTGTAAAACCACTTTACGATGACGCAAAGTGTAACGGTTACTGCGCACTGGACCTAGCTTAAACTGTGTTTAGCTACTGGTTATTTAGAGGGACATTTTGTTTATGCTTTCCCTCTTTTATCGGACTAGATGGAAATTCATGTCGGACGCTCTATATATTTTTTCTTATGTTTCATTCTGAATTAAATGCAGTAGAAGTCTTAGTGAGAATTCTTGTTCCCACTAGTTCGACGGTCGAACAAATGAGAAAAAAATCTCACTAGTTCGACGATCGAACTAATTAATCGAACTAGTGGGAACAAACCTAAACATCACATTAAACAGGGTTATCCAGAACTGGTGTACTAAGCCTAAAGGAGGTGATTCAGACCATCATTTGAACAACTTTTAATATAGGGACATACCGAAATTCGAGAAAAAAAACACCTGTTTCATATATTTTGTCGATTCCTTGTTGCAGTTTTGTATAGAACAGCGGATTTTGTTTTCTCGAATTTTGGTATGGTCCCATAGTGAAAGTTGTTCGTAACGATGGTCATAATCACCCTATTTGGCTTAGTACAGGGTACAGATAACCCTGTATAAGCAATGACCTTTATTAACAACTATGTAAGTGCGGCATATCGGACCTAGCTTGAAATGCTTTAGCTGCTGGTTGTTTAGAAATACATTTGGTTATGCTTTCTTCATTTATCAGATTGGCTACAAGTCATTTCGGATAATAAAAACATCGGCTGGAAAATTTCGTTAATAAATGTGTTCAGTTTGCCCCTACGATGACTATGACTAATTGAATAATATGACCTAAGATCTGTATTAGCATTCCTATGCCCTTTTTGGGTACTGCGGCGTTCCGCCCCGCAAGCGGTTCGCACCACGGGGCAAATCGCGCAAGACTCTTTTTGAAGGTTCCCATTCGCCCCGCATTGTTTGGAGCGGGGCGAAAAGTGCTATTCAAAAAGAGTCTTGGGCGATTCGCACCGCGATTTACTTTTTTATCTGTAGTTAATGGAAAAAAATAAACAATTGCATTATATCGAGGGTAAAGGAACACGGCTCTAAGTGATCGTTAGAATTCAATTGTTACTTACGTATTTGTCAAAAAATAGTTCAAAAATGCAGAAAATGATCAGAGATTTGAACTTTCTTACTGGAACTAGAGGGTTCAAATTTCCGAAAAAGACAAATGACCTAATATAACCAAATTTTAAACCATTTCGACATTCTAACTGGTAATTTTGACGTATGCGACAGACATTGCTTTTTTTTTTGTTCCACACACTCTCGCGTATGCTGTATAACCAGATATGAATAAGACAGCTGTAAGTGCAAGACAGCTGTAGCTGTGTCCTACTTATAGGCCAACGAATACGATGTACAAATCGCAAAACTAATCCATTTCGTAGCCAGCTAGGTAGGTGCGTATAGGTATATACTATCTTTTACAAAAAGCATTCTGACCCTTCCAATAAAATACAGAGCCATTAAAATACAATAGCATGCTCATACATGCATTTAACTCCGTATTCACAGAACGCTATTGAAATGACAAGTCTAAATTAGTAATGAGCAAGTCACTGCACTAAATACAGGTGGAACGCACATTGCATACTAAGTTGGGGCGGCTAGTAAACTGTTGGGATGCAACTAGGTTTATTCATGTTTGTATGCACAAATAAGTGCTTTGTAATACCAAATACTGTGACTATTTTCAGGATTCCGTATCGCAAAGGGAAAAAAGTAAACCCTTATTTATAAGATCACTTTGTTGTCCATTTGTTCGTCCGTGTATCAAGATCTTCTATCTCGATAACTGGTGGAGATTTCGAGTTTAAATTAAATCCATGTGCTTGTACACTGATCTGTAATATTGTACAATTGTGAAATTATTTTTCGCATGCGAAAGTTTCTTAAATAAATCGACACACCGACTTCCACCGTGTACAGAATTCGAATAGTTTGCACGAATCGATGTGACATCCATGTACGTTATTGATGAATTATCAAAAAGGCTCAGCCTACTTCAATGACATTTAAATGGGACCACCTCAGAACTATATTCTTTCGAATTAAATATTTTTTTTACATCGGTTCACAATTGGCGAAAATATCGATGAACATACACAAAAAACATACAGTCGAAAATAGTACCTCCTCCTTTTTGGAAGTCGATAAAAATCAAACTTCCTTGTTATAGAAATGAAATGAGCATTTCCATTATGCCATAAAAACCGCATAATTATCTTGACACACAAAAGGGAATCGGAAACGGTGAGGGTGGAATCAAGTTATGCAACTCTTGCACTTTATCAAATAAACACTGCTGTTCTGACTAATAAACCGAGTTAAACAGACAGACAAGATAGAGCAGGGGTCTTATTGTGTAAGCGCTCTGACGTTCGGCTTCGCTTTTTCTTCTGCTCGCGCCAGTTACTCAGCCACGAGAGCGAGTGGGAGGAAAAGCGAAGCCGAACGCCAGAGCGCTGACAAAATAAGGCCCCAGGGCCCCCAGGCTATGCAGCGGTTCGAAAGAAAACGTTATAGTTATGTGGAATAAGTCGATTTAGGTATCGTATTATCATTTTTATCAGCCAGTATTTTCAACGTAGGTACCAAAAATTTAAAAAGAAGGTTCTGAACTTGTGTTTATGGTTTTTGATTTGTATTTACGCAGGTTATATTTCGCGATTATTCCGCCTATTATGAACCGATTTCGATGATTCTTTGTTTGTTTGACAGATAATACTTTGGGGTTATCCCATTTAAATTTTATCGGAATCGGCGGAGTGGTTTTTGAATAATTATTTTTCGCAAATAATAGCAAAACCGACTTCCATCCTGTACAAAATTCGGATTGTTCGCTCATAGGTTCGCTCGACTTTTTTCAAATCGGCTCAGCCGATAAAATTTAAATGGGATCGGTTGTATACCCTTTCGAACTAAAAATATATTTTTGATTCAGTTCACAATTGGCGAAAATAACTATGAACATACACAAAAAAAATACATACAGACGAACATAGAACCTCCTCCTTTTGTAGAAATCGGTTTAAAATCAACTATAATCGAAAAATCACATAGGTACCATTCGAGGTAACTATTCTAATTTTGTACGTGGATTGCCACGATTGATGTCGGTGTGCGTGTGCCATTTTTGGCGACTAATTATGTACAATGCGAATAGCGTTATCGGCGCCAACAACGCCGCCGTGCCGGGTTAATTGTGTGATATACAGGGCTATCCGTAACTGGCGTACTAAGCCGAAAAGAGGTGATTTAGACCATCATTACGAACAACTTTTATTAAAGGGTCAACCCGGAGAAAAAAAATCAGCTGTTTTAATATTATTTGTCGATTCCGAGTTGCAATTTTGTGTGGATCAGCTGTTTTTTTTTTTCTTGAATTCCAGGTTGGCCTCTAAGTAAAAGTTCTTCATCATGATGATCTTAATCGACTCCTTTCGGTTTAATATAGGGCAAGTAGATAACTTTGTATACCTACGCGCCCAAAAGCTTTCGTACATTATACACTACTTATGAGTACAAGCAAAAAGATATTGATTGAGTAAATTAATAATTCTATTAATTCAATTTCTACAAAGACTTTGCACCCTACTAAATTTGAAAAATCGTTTTTAACTAAATTTAACCTCCTGAGACAGATTTTTTCCGATTCCGAAGTGCTTAACACCCCTTGTACATTTTTTGTACATATTAAATAGCTACTGTCAGGCCCAGGTAATAAAATTGCTTTATATTTTGTACATTAAATTGTACATAGGGCTTGAGCTCTATTGACCAAAGAGCATCTAAACATTTAGTGCAAAAATATGCACAGTGGGCGTTTATCACTACGCAATGTTGTCCAAGCTGGGGCCTTAATTGTGAATTTTATTATGTACAATTTTCAATTTTGCATTTAGGGTCTTAGGAGGTTAAATGTGTCAACTATGGGCTTCAAAATTGTGCTAATACCTACTCTTATAATCGTTATCTCGCAAACACTACCTACCTCTTTGTAGCAAAATTCAGGGTGTCTTTGTAAGAAATGAGCATTCCTGCGCGGCAGATTTACATAATCTCATCGAGTTTTCACTCAGTAGATAACTTCTAAATAAATTATTTACTGCGTCTCAGCTCGTTGGAGTGTTGCCACTTTAGTACTTTGTGGGAATCTAGGCTTTTCAAGTATTTGTATCATTTTGTTACTGTTTCGTTTAGGCAATCAATTGGATAAAACAACATTATAATGCTATCAAACAAAATATTAAATATAAATCGACAGTGTATTTTTTATCGTGCCTTTTTATTAAACTTTCATACAAATAATTTCATGGGTATTGTCTTAGTATCGTTTTGAAGCAATACCTGAATGAAATGTGAATAGTAAAGAGATAATAGGGTATTACACTCATTTTTGAAAAGTATCTCAGTCAGATTCTGTTGGTCTAATAAACCACTAAAAAATACGAAAAAATAAAATTCAATCGTTAAGTGCTTTGAAAATGCATTTTAATTTTACAGTTTCAAAATTCTGCGCGTAATTTACGAAAACGATGGATGTCATTATTTTACTCTGTGTTCGTGAATGACGTCACTAGTCTATGTAAACAATGCGCGTAAATATTTTTCACGATGTTGTTTTTGTGTGTAAGTTTGAGATTAAAGTTTAAAATGAGTTATTATAAATGGTTAATAATGAGTTATCGTTGGTGTGCTGTTCCTGGAATACTACACCGGACAAACTATTCAATGTTTACATAGCCGTATGACGTCATAACAAAGCGGCGACTATTTTAAGCACAGATTAAAAAAACGGAATATTTTGTATTGATTTTTAAAATTCATTTTGTTATTTTACGATCTAAAACAAACATTTTCCGATTGCTTTTTGCCTAAGCTATCTCAAAAATACATTTACAGATATTTTCTCGGTCATAGAAAAATACCCTATTGAATCAAATAGAGAATAGGTTTCCTCCCCGAGACTGAAATTTGCTAATGATGATGATAATCAATATTGTGAGGCATAAAGCAATCCAATGTACTTAGGGAATAAATTTCTCTCTGTTTTACCAATAATCTAGGGGTGCATTACCAATCTCATTAGTTTAGAACTTTTTTCGTCAATTAATTCAAATCTTTGTTGAACTTTTAGTTTTAAAACAAAGTAAAAAATGCAAGTGGAGTCCATCCGCGCGGAAGAAGTGAAACTTCGACGCAACAGTGCTTCCATATCCCCTCCATGGTAGCGTTAAACGTTTAACGCAACCTTGTTGGAAGTCGCATTAGAAGTTTAACTTCAAAAATATAATGATATCTACAAAATGAGACCTTTTTTAAAAAATAATGTGGCAATACTTGGTCGCTGTCTATCTGAGGAAACGAGAAATGGGTATTTTAACCGAGATGGAAAAAGTTTATTAATGTTTTTAAGGCCTTCCTTATTCGTACTCGTAAATCGGATATTTTGTTGGCGTTTCAGAGGAAATTGGGCTCCGTTTTATATTTCAGATTTTGCTTAGTAATTTTGGTAGGTGAAAATAAATTACTTGCAATGAGCATAATAAGTTAGCGTAATGTCTTTTAATTTACATTATACCTATTTTCTTTTTTTTGCTAGCAATCATCATTGTTAATTGGTAAGTATAAAGGTGCAGATAGAAGGCTACATACCGCTTAAATTTTTCTGCGCGTACTCGTGTTAGGTACTAAAAAAAATATAATTCATCATTTTATTTGTTTTATCTTCAAAAATGTTAGACATGTAAAAATGTTTGTATTTTATGTAGGTATAACTCTATGGACATCGACATAAAGTCCACAAATGAGTTTATTAGGTCTCCTGAAAAGTAGAGAATCATTTACCTATCTAGTTCATTTCTAGAACATCACCTAGCACCATAAGACTCTAGCACTACAGAACACTTTACTATAAAAAAGATCACGTACCTAGGTAGTGTTATCACCATACTAGAAAGAAACTAAACCTAAATTGTGTCTCCATAGTAAAAAGGCGTAATAGAACACCACCCAACCAACCACATTACACCACCTGGTACCTATGGTGATATATATCACACCACCTATTTGTCATCATACAAGGTACATGAATAGTATTATGGGATGGGAAGAGAGTCATGCCACAGAGGGAACGACCAACAAAAGTGTGGACGAATTGTGTGAAAGATAATATGCGAGAGAAAGGAGTTTATGATGAGATGACTTATTATAGAGTGAGTGGCGAAAAGAAATGTGCTGTGTCGATCCCACCTAGTGGGATAAGGGCAAGAAGAAGACTAAATGGTGTGGTTAGTTGCATGTTGTTCTATTACTCATGTTTAATTTGCTGACATACTCGTAACTTAGATGTAATGTCTCCAAAATCTACCATACAACTGGGTACAATTACGAGTACTTACATCTTCCTTGGCTAACATAATTACGTTATCCGGACCACACCAACGGTATTCTGCTTAATATTGCAACATAACTGACTATGCTAATATGAAATACGTCGTTTTGATTTCAAACGGTTGTTGCATATGCATTAATATGCATAGTTTGACACGTTTGACTCTCTCGGGATGCATTCTATTTCGAGCTCACGTGTGGGAAATATGAATATTGCGGTTTTATCTTACGATTCTGTCTATGAATTGTTTACCATATGATTAAGTAAGAAGAGAGGAAAATTGAAGCAAAGTGAATTTCATATACAGTCTTAATGAGGTCATCTGTCTAAGTATCTTGTGGGTGGTCCGCAGGATCGCGCTGAATGCAAGCTGCTTTCAACAGATCTTATTGGTAATACATAGAGGAGGGAGGCCAATGTGCCGCAGTGGACGTCTTAAGGCTAATGATGAAATCGACGACGATCATTGCAGACGTGGAACGTCCACTACTAAACATAGGCCTCTCAAAACTTCCCTTTACATTACCGATACATCAGGTCGAAAGGTATAGGTGGATGTCCTACGTATCGCTTGGCAGAACAAATTCTCCATTTGAAAACTTTACTATCACGTCGGCCATAGGTAAATGTTCTGCAGGTTAGCAAGTTGAGATGGCAGTGGACAGGACACTTAGTACACATGTTTAAGAAAAAAACATTTTAGCCACTCAAGTTCTATTCGCTCGACTTGACTAGATGCTTGAGCGCTATGCGCCTAAAAAAATTACCAACCGCAAAATAGCGCGCTGTGGTATATTGATTTAACTCTTTTCACGTAATTTTAAAGCGATTTAAGATATTTTCAAACGGACTATGGAAAGAAGATAAATCGAACATTATATAAACATCATTATTAGTTATGAATACAATTTTTATAATACATGTAAAAGACATGTTTTTTTTTTGTATGAGACTTTGGCTCAATGACGGGCTCTAAACTATAATAGGGAGAAAAAACTACTTAATTCGATTCGGCAGAGTGTTTCTTAATCAAACAGTCAATTAAAAAGCAAACAATTTGTTTTTGCTTCGCGTTATTGCCATACTAACCTCCATTAAAGACATCCACCATGTTGTGGATCATGGATGTAAGAAAGGAGTCAATCGGCAACAAGATTCAAAATCTGCAAAAGTCAGCGCCAGGTCTGTCGGGTTTGCAATAAATCGAAGTCCATTATCGTAACCAGGGGCCTTACTGTGTAAGCGTTCTGACGTTCGGCTTCGCTTGTTCTCCTGCTCGCGCCAGTCATTCACGCCATGAGGGAGAGCGCGAGGAAAAGCGAAGCCGAACGTCAGAGCGCTTACACAGTAAGGCTTCAGGTCGTAAATAATAAGAATCGAATTATTGTCGCAAACGCAAAGATATTACAATGCATTCGTACATTGAAAGCCGAACGAGATAAAACAATAGCAAGCCGTAAACAGTATTACCAGTTTCTATTTTCTTAGTTCCCAGAAAAACGAGGCGAAACTCTCCAATAACAAATATAATGCATGTAGTAGGATGATTTAATACCTACATTGTATTTTCGCAATCAGTGAGATTGAAAAATATCGTAGCTCATGTCATCAACAATTATACGTGTTTTCGCGAAATTCCTTAGACGTTCGCGACAAAACTACCTAGGTATATTTATCAAATCATACTATGACACTCATATTTAGCTGAAGATTCTTTATCATTTTTAAATGTCTCATGATCGATAAAATAATCGGGAAACATAGTTTGACTTAACAAAATCCCTGCCTTGAAATTCAATTCCCAATCGAGATGAGATTCCCCGTGATTCGGGTGATTTCCCACAAAGCGGCAACGCTGAAGTTAACTTTTTCATTATCTAGGTACATAAGATGGCGGAAAATTCAAATCATAGGTTGCTAGGCTTGCGATAATGATAAATGTTTTGCTTTTTTTCTAAAGCGTTTGGATTTTTTTCAGTATTTTTTTGTGATTCGTCATATTTTTGTCTATAATATAAAAGCGTGCCAGGTATGGGCCAGGTTTGAGAACATCACCTTTATGTGCATTAAAAGATTTGCATTCTTACGTTCACTTGCACACAGCAGTGGACGTCGTATAGCTGAATCAGAACAGAAAAAAAAAACAATATGCACAAGGGCGAAACCAAGACGAGCAGCTAAGTAGTAATAAATAAAGTAAAAGACCGCGCAGAGTAGCACGAATTACTGTAACCTAGAAATAGTTAGGTACAATAAAAATACACAAGGCACGTCATCTCCCCAACAAGTACAAGGCGCTTGATTGAAAAGGGATTACACAGATCCATCGAGCGTAGTCCCTGTAGGGATCCGTTGATCCCAGTTAGTCCAGACTCCACCGATAGTGGAGCGGTGCGGAAATGTGCGGAGATCGGCAGAGCATTACAAAATCTACGAACCAAATTTCTGAAACGTCAGAAAATTACTTATAAGACTTTAAGACGCTGGTTCCCGTAGTACAGCCCCTGGCTAGTTCGGAAACCAGAGGCTTCATCATTTTTCATGTACCTCATTTTATGTCAATAAAAACTTTTGATTGATTGATTTGGTCATCCCCATAGATATTCAACGCTTGCTTTAGATTTTACTCAATCATGTGACCATTTACGCAAACGTCCTAGAGGAGTATTGGTTCAAGACCGTAAATCTCTTGAATGTAAGTAAGTTATCTGCGTTATTTGCCAAATGGTGGACTCTAACGGCTTGGCTAAACTGCTAAAAAACCTAAGCCCACAATTTGACGTGTCACCCGAGGTAAGTAGTATTATTATACGAGTATATTCTTTGACCCGAGTCACAGTAGAGCTTACTAAACTTGTAAATGTCACTCAGTCGCCTATTCCAATACCTACTTATCATGCTGAATGTTGCGTCATTAATTAGATGTTTGACGTACAGTGCCAACTAGCTATACAGAAATACTAAGTATCTTTCTTTCAAAAAAAAAACATTAATTCGGCCGTGATTGTGTTTTGTTTCTCAGCAAACTTGTACCTACTTTACAGGTGTGGATGGTTTAACGACCAATCGAACTCAGGCGTTTTAACAAATTAAATAAGTCATATTCGCAGTAGATATGTTTACCTGATACTTTGTCGATCTTTGCAAGTATTCGCTCCGTGCCGCTTTGGTAATACTTAGGTATTCCTTAATCTCAGTAACTAAGGACGATTGCCGAAATAAGGTAATTGAATAGAGATGTTCGCTTTATCTCCAACATGAATGATGAGATAGTTGTGAATAGAGGGACCTTGACCTTCGCAGTGTAAGAAACTATTCGGGGTTCTTATTTGTATAAATGAATGGTAATCCAGGAGATCCTTTATTGATAGATGGAACGGATTATTATAATATTGCTGCTGATTCTAATGAGTTTCCGGAATAATTTGGTAAATTACAATATCTCTGATGCGCATTTCATTGTACCTTCTCATCTTTATAAATAATTGAAGCAAATTTGCACGCCTAAAGGTGGAATATGGCGATCATAAAATATATTGTATATTACATCTGTATTACACTGTAAATACCCATATACGTAAGTAATACAAAAAAATATTTATAAACATCAATGCCATAATCCTTACATAGTATAAAATAAAGTCGCTATTTTTTGTCTGTTTGTCTGTATGCTTAAATCTTTAAAACTACGCAAAGGATTTTGATGCGGTTTTTAGGGTTCCGTACCTCAAAAGGAAAAAACGGAACCCTTATAGGATCACTTTGTTGTCCGTCTGTCCGTCTGTCAAGACCCTTTTTCTCAGGAACGCGTGGAGGTATGAAGCTGAAATTTATATCAATTACTCAGGTCTACTGTCCCTTGAAGCTGTGAAAAAATCAAACTTCTAAGCCAACGCAATCAAAAGATACAGCCGTTTATGCCGCAAATTTTCGACACTTGCAAGTACTCGCAAGGGAATCAAAACCTAAAGGGTACTTCCAGTCGACCTAGAATCTTGAAATTTGGCATGAAGCAACGTTTTATAGCACACATAAAGGAAAAATTCCGAAAACCTCAAATTTTTAGTTACATTACAAAATATATATTTTTTAATAAATATAAACTTATTACTTTTTTTGTCGTAATGAACGAACTTTGTAAACCTTGCAGGTTTGTACGGAACCCTCGGTGCGCGAGTCCGACTCGCACTTGGCCGGTTTTTTTTAATGGATAGAGTGATTCAAGAGGAAGGTTTATATGTATAATACACCTGTGCGAAGCCGGGGCGGGTCGTCTAGTTCAATATAAAAGCCAAACAATTTAAAAAGGGACACACACACATTTGCTTGAACTAGGTTAAACCTGTGTTTCAGGCTGACAAAGAGCAAAGATTATGAATTATGAATTTATTACAAACTTTTACTATGAGACTACGGTTCGATCCCCACCCAGGGCAAATATTTATGTGATGAACGTAAGTGTTTGCTCTGTGTCTGGGTGTTAATTAGATACTATCTATATTCGTATGTATTTAAAAATAAGTACATGTAGTATATCAGTCTCTGGCACATATCACAAGCTTTGCTTAGTTTTGGGTCAGAGGCCGTGTGTAAGATGTCCCCAAATATTTATTATATCTTATATGTATTCAAGTACTGTAATCGACACTCGAGTGCAAAGATTTTTCACCTTGTGGTTATGCTCTTTTGATTCCCTCGATAACGCTCAGGATTCTAATTTTTGAATTTAAATTTTAGAATCCTTCCCTTGCTCGGATTTAAAAATTGAGCACGCGGTTAAAAAGCAACTTTGCACTCATGTAACAAAATAACTATTAAGTATCTTGTTTTAAACCATTTGAACTTGTAACAATACCCAAAGCCGTGGCAACAACCCAAGACAATTTCCAATTGGCATCAATAAAATACGGAACCGAGCGTCAAAAAGCACTTTTCTCCCGCATATTCTTCGAAGGGCGAAAATCAAAGGTCGCACGAAGGTATCTTCGGATTCTTTGGTATGTTATATTAAACGAATTGAAATATCGACAATTCTCGGTTCGCCGTAATATTGGTTGGTGATATTTTATTCTGTTGAAGCATTCTTGAGCGTGTTGTATCGAAGTTCCTATTATGATTTGTATACCTACATTTGTATTTAGGTTGGGCCGCTTCTGTGGAGATTGGTTGGATTAGTTGCTAGTCATATTTCGTTTGTCGACACAATTGGGTAGAGCTATATTAAATACAATCTTTGACGCTAACTTCTGTGAAAAGATTTTTTATTATGATAACAGTTAACAATTGAATAGATATATTATTTATCGCATGCCGAATTTTGTTTCAATATTTTTTTTATTTATATAAAATTCGGTGAATAATGAATTCGGTGATTATAGTGAAGCCCCTTATGGGGGGCTTCTTAATCCATAATCACCGTAATCAGCCTTAGGACATTCACTGCTGCACATTGGCCTCTCTTATATAATATTTCCGATAAGACCCAGTTGGAAGGGGCGTGAATACATGCTTTTTAATTGCCTAGTAAAATTAAATGTGCCATTTTTTATGCTGCTTAGATTGCTGCTGCTTAGCTTGAATCTTAACAGATTCTTATTTTATTTTTTTTTTTACAATTAGCTATGAAACTTATAACTCCAGTAGCAACTTATTTCATAATTGTATTACTAAGACTCCGCTGTCCGTCTGTCTCCAGGCTGTACTTATCTCATGAACCGCTATAGCTAGAAAGCTGAAATTTTCACAGACGATGTATTTTTTGCCGCTATGACAACAAATACTAAAAACAGAATAAAATTAATAATTTAGGGGGGCTCCCATACAACAAACCTGATTTTTTAGCCGTTTTTCGCTCTATATTAATAATGGTAACAAGTAGATGCTTATATAAGTTTGCAATGCCCGACAAGGGCGACTAAGTTGTAAGCACATAATATCTTAATTAAGACCTCGAATGTAACACTTAGTAGCAATAAATAAATATGAATATGAATAACATTTTCACAGAATATTTAGTTGTATTTTCACTTCAGTAGTAAAATTAAAATAAAATAAATATTTAAGGGGGGCTCCCATACAGTACGGAACCCTCCGTACGTGAGTCCGAGTCGGACTTGGCCGATTATTAACTCTAAGTAATTTATTTGATACAAACATTTTCCCTTTTCATTTTCAGGTAATTAAATTGGTTCCAGTTTACTTACGTACCTACACGTGTAAGTCAACACGCGAGGTGAGATGAAACACAAACACAGCTCTACCACGGCTTTAGCGTTAAGCATACAATGTCTAAAGGTGGATTTTTACTTAATTTTTAGCCAAAAAATACAGAAGAGAAAAAACCGTTCTTTGATTTTCTTATCACAATCTTCATACTATGATAAGTCGAGTCAAAAGGAAAATAAAAAGTACCAGAAATTAAACTTCTATATAAAATATATTTAATAAACCGTCTATTTGCCTTCCGTGCAAAAAAGTTAAAATAAACCGTCTATTTACCTTACGTGCAAAAAATCTCATTGACTTTCAACTAAATATATTATATGAAACAGATGATTGTTTTTCGCGATTTTGGGGTTGGTTAATTATAAAAGTGGTTTATTATGATGAGTACTTGTGTTTATGTGAATGTGTGATCTCTGAAACCCATGCAATTGGCAAACAACGCCTTGTACGATAGGTATAACAAACCCTTTCATAGTATAAAATAAAGTCGCTATTTTTGTCTGTATGCTTAAATCTTTAAAACTACGCAACGGATTTTGATGCGGTTTTTTTAATGGATAGAGTGATTCAAGAGGAAGGTATATATGTATAATACATCTGTGCGAAGCCGGGGCGGGTCGTCTAGTTATAAATAAAATCATTCTTCACATTGCACACTTCACGAGAGCTCCTTGTTATTTAGGTTGTAGTCTTATATTATTACTACAATAAGCGTATTAGATGCCATAGTTTATTAAATAAATAAGTATAAAAATACTTTCATCATAAGTAGTTATTTCCAGTTATAACGGAAACACGGATTGTTACTGTATGTTACTGTTACTTTGGTGTCACGAATGGAGCCACGCACGCAATTTAATGCAAATATTAGTGAATTAATATCTATAGATTTTAATTAATTAATAGTTGTAACGGAATAAAAATAAGATAAGGGAAGTTAATAAAAATAAAAATAAGAGAAGGTAAGGGAAGCAACTCAGTCGAAACGTCGGGAAAAAGAGGTAATTAATGTGAACGTTCTACTGCGAATAATGATGACGAAAATGATGAGAATATATCTTGTGACCAAAGCCGCCAGGTATAGTTACTCCCGTATGAATAGGTCTCGAATTCCCAATACACAAATGTTAAATGTTAAGCCATCTCGACAGTGATTGGAGTCCGATGTTGACGATGGGTCCGATGGGTCGCCGGCGGTCGAGGGCCCTTGTACTACTTGTGATTGCTAGTTAGTTTGCCCTGGGACTTGACCTTTCTCTGGACTGAAGCATTGTAAATGTAGTCAAATATTGGTTTTTCATTTTTGTAAAAGAAATTAAAGAAGTGGAGAAAACCTAACTGAGCAATTAGTGTACCTAAATTCAATTACGAGCATAGAATATACTCGTAGTTGAGTGACGAAAACTGACGTTTAAATTTATACACATATAATAATAAATACTTTGGGACATCTTACACACGGCTTCTGACCCCAAACTAAGAAAAGCTTGTAATAAGGTAAACGTACCAATGTACGGACGTTTTTGAACTTCGCTGACTTTGCAGTAATACTACGCTGATACTAATAGACTTACAACAACAAAGTGAATATGACCATATAGGGCATTTATCTGAGTTTTATAATAATTAAACTTTATCTAATTTGTTTGAGCTGTAATGGGAATTAATACCCAAAATGTAAAAAAATACCCAAATGTACCAAACCGCGGACGATTTGTCCTAATGCGCGGAATGTCGTCCCAATTCCTGGACGCTATACGAAATTGAACTCTATTTGTTTTACATTAGAATTTAAATAGCCTTTCTACCGTATTATTATTTGTATGAACTTTAAAATCGACCCAAATCTATTACAAATTGTCCTAATTCACGAACGCTATGCGAATTAGAACTCTATTTGCTTTACATTAGAATTTAAATTGCCTTTATATTGTATTATTTCTTTCTATTATTAAAGAATATTTTAGTTAAAGCCATTCAAGGTGTCTTAAATCAAAGAAACAATGGTTTACATGCAATAAATTATATTTCAAACAAAACAATAATCACATTATGAAAAAAAAATGCTGAAACTTTAGGTAGTTAGCACAATAGCACTGGTATAGGAACCGTATTTAGTCCGTGGCAAGATAAGCGGCTTAAATGATCCCCAAGGTAATGTGTTCAGTCTTCCCATGCAAAATAAAATGCGTTCTTTTATAATTATATCCCACAGGTCCGTATAAGGCACCTTAAGTGACACATTTGTGTAATGATGATCTCACACCAACATCAACCTCAGTAGTATATTTACCTTTAGAGCACGGCGTACCTGGATATCGTAGAAGTGGCGCAACATCTGGCGGTCGAAGAATTAATGCTTTCAGTACAAGAAAAAAACAAGAAACTAAGTAGGGTTTGACTCAAACGCCCACTGTGTTGTCTGGGAATGTCCCAATACAAATAAGAGGAGAAATGACGTACTTGACTTCATCTTCAGGCATTATTCAAATCTACTAAACCATGGCTCTGAGTTTATTTTCGTAACGTCATGGGAATCCATTATCGACATCATACTTGCTACGAGCAATATCTCTAAAACAATCAATGAGTGGCGCGTGGCAACTGTTGAATACTCTGATTCCGAAGCACGGACCTGAAGCATACCGATATAGCAACTTTTAGAAATAAACTCAAAATAGCTATATAGAGGAACCTTTACAATAGCTGGGAAACAGCTCCTGAGAAAAAAGCATGAGCTAGATAGAGAACGATGTATCTGACGATATATTGCTACCTTGGAACATATACGCGGTTAGTGCAAAAAACAAGCTTGGGCTAAGAGACTCCCTTGCTCTGAGTAAAACAATATAAACTTTGCAAGCGGAAGCCATGGGCCTTTTGCTAGCCGCAAAAAAACGTAAACTTTTATATGAACTGAGCTTCTAACAGCTACTGGAAACAGTGAGGCCAAAGAAGTGATCATGTTCACAGTTGACAGTGCTGCTACTATCTATGAACTCAGAAGGCCTATAACAAAGTGAAAATTAATCGCTGCGCGTCATGCAATATTCCAAACTCTTATCAAATAAACAGTGCGATGGAAAAAGAGTCACAGATCATGTTAAGGCAACAACATAGCAGACACGCTTTCCAAAGAGAGAAGATTCAGTTGTAACTTAGAAAATCAAATTGTTTTATTACATTATACTCTTCATCATATAATCTTAATCCCAATTTTTTAGTACTATAGTTGATTATGTATCGACATAATAATCAACTTTTACAAAAAAAATGGCTCAATCAAAATACAGATTTTTAATCTGATACTAGGACTAGCCACCCGGCCCATTCGAACTTCCTTATTTACTTTTAACTACCTATTTATGACAAATTACATGTTTATTATTTTGCTATGAAACACCAAAAGTTTAGTATTTCACAAAAAATAAAAACATAATATCAAAATCTGAGAACAATTAATCTTATTTAAGATAATATTTTAAACACAGTGTGATATTGTTTAAAATATAGGCTAGCCTACACAGGCTAGCCTAGAGCGAAATCCAGGGTGCATAAAATTACATTGAAATACATTAAAATTTACCTGTTTTGTTAAAACTAAGTATTATTATAACAATGTTCTGCACATGTGTTATTTGGAAATAAAATATGTTTATGTTTATATGTGTTGTAAATCGATCAAAAAAAATGTTTTTTTCATGCACAAAAAACAGTTTAAACAATACTAAAGCAAATTGGACACGACTATTGTTTGAACCAGTCCAAAATAATACTTAATTCCATTGAATGAGACGCAACCGAATTTTAATAATTGCTTTTTCACGGTTTTGAAAATGACGTTCTTACATGCAAGGAAAAATGAGACTTATTTCAAGGCAATAAGGTCGAGATCCAACCTTTGGTACAACGGGTTTTAAAGAACTGATGTGTGTCCCACTTCTCGGACGAAAAATGTGATTATTGTCCGTGCATTGGGACAAGTACGGGTTTTGTGAGTACCATTAGGCGGATACGCAAATATTATAAATAATCAACAATATTATGTCTAGATTAGAGGTTATAATATTAGGTAATTTATCTAAGTATCGTAATAAAATAGCACACTTACCGTATCACATTACACAACTAAGAAATGAACTGAAGTTTATGACAGGGTAGACACCAAATTCAGCTACTGAATTAACAGATTGACGAAAATTTTACGACACCGCACTTTTGAGATCATTTGGTTTGGACACCATTATACTATGTGTACAGTTTTTCTTGTATAATACTTTGAAATATAACTAAGAATTTATTGTCATTCATAAGATTAAGTTAAACTTTCGTAGAAAATTACAAAAATTAAAAAACCGAGTAACGTCCGCGTTCTGGGACTCGTCCGCAATTACGTGCGTTTACCTTATGGCCGCCAGAGACTGATATACTACATATACTTGCAAAAAAATACACGGCTAAACAGGGTTTAAAGCGTGTTTAAATCTTTTGTGATAAGGTGCTTAGTGTCTACGTCACTCGATCTAATCACAGGAGGTAGTTCACAATTTTAATTGTGACTTTTCTGTGACCTATGTTAGCAAATTAACCGCACTACTGGATCCCTATACTTCTTAGTTTCTTTTTAGGGTTCCGTACCCAAATGTTAAAAACGGGACCCTATTACTACTCCGCTGTCCGTCTGTCCGTCTGTCTGTCTCCAGGCTGTATCTCATGAACCGTTATAGCTAGAAAGCTGAAATTTTCACAGATGATGTATTTCTGTTCCGCTATAACAACAACTACTAAAAACAGAATAAAATTAATAATTAAGGGGGGCTCCCATACAATAAACTTGATTTTTTAGCCGTTTTTCACTCTATATTAATAATGGTAACAGGTAAATGCTTGAAATTTTTACAGAATATTTAGTTGTACATTCACTTTAATAATAAGTAAGTAAGTTCGTATAGGCCGGGTGGCTAGCCCTGGTGTCAGAGTTTTTAGGCCACCTAAAAATAATAAATAAATATTTTAATAATAAATATTAAAATTAAATAAAACAAACATTTAAGGGGAGCTCCCATACAGTACGGAACCCTCCGTGCGCGAGTCCGACTCGTACTTGGCCGATTAATATAATCACTCTGGCACCTTCAAGCCCTCACTTGTCGCATGCAAAGAACTCAATCTGGCTTACTTGAAAGTAATTTACTGCGTCCTTCACATGCGATGTTCCTAGCAATTTTCTCGAGCTCTAGGTCCGTTGAGAGTGAGAGAGTAAAGCATTCCCAGCGATAACACTCAGTGTACCTTGACTTTAGTAAATATATTCCGAATTGATTTCAAAAACACGAGTGAAATTACATTTTTTGACCGACGAACCAAACCGGAAGAGGTACTCAATTCGACGCGTACATTTTTTTTATATGTACAACCACGCATATCTTTTTTCATAGTAGTCCGATTTCAATATATTTTTTTTTTTGGAAAGAATGTACTTTGAAATTGGTCCCATTAAAATTTAAGCCATTTTTGATAAATCAACAATAATGTGAAAACATCTCCATCGATCCGTGCAAAATATTCGCGAATTCTGTACACGGGTGAAGTCGGTCATGCTATTTTTTGCAAATAATAATTATACTGACAACATTTCAGTCATGGAACTAAACGTCAGAACACTGTCGGATGCTTCTCCTTACTTTAGTCCTTAGTATTCTGAGGTTTCTCCTATAGATTTCTTACGTAGGAGACCAGTTTGAAGCGGTTTGCATCCAGTGCGATCCTGCGGTTTTACGGAGGTTGTCGAATTGACAATATACTAGCACAGAATAACAATTATGTAGTAAGAAACCTACTATAAAAAAAAAAAAAAAAAAAAAAAAAAAAAAAAAAAAAAAAAAAAAAAAAAAAAAAGTTTCTGTCAACGTAAGTTGGCAGAATTTTTTCTCGGCCCCTTTTTTTTCAGATTATACTACTCTAGCGGGCCAAAACCTACTCCAATCTATCCCCTTTTTCTTATTTTCTTTCAAGGTAATATTTGTAGAGCTAGAGATAGTCGAATATTTGTTTTCTATTGTATATTAATATTCAGTAGGTTTTTGACAGTCGCGGCTCATTGTTGTTTTCTTGTTTCCATGTCAACGCCATCCGGGGAGTCTGCGCAGACCGCCCACGTCACGGTCTGACGTCCTGACGTCTCCACTTAGAGAACTTAAGTTTATTTTTATTTTATTTTAGTTTTGATTTTGTTAATCATGGCATTTTGCGCCCCGGCTGGGCCTAATGCAGTTTCCCAATTCATTAATGTGTCGCAGGGGGACATGATTCAGTGCCTAGAGTGTTCCCAAGTGCGGTTTTTTAAAGGCCAGAAAGGCCTCAAAATTCACCGTACGCGGTGCCATAAAAATAGCCAAATTACACTTTCGGCCCCTACTGCATGCTCCGATGGAGCCAGCAGCAGTCCCGTGAGCGCTGCTGCTCCTTCCAAACCGCTTTGGGAGGTTCTTAGCTCACTCAAAAGTTCTCTTCCTGTTCTAAAACGCATCCCGCGTGGTGCTCGTTTTTCGGTTGCCCAATGTTTATCTGCTGCTATTCGAAAAGTTATTTCTAAAAATTCGATAGACGCCTGGGAACACCTGCTGATTTTTCCTTACGTTGTGCTTTACGTACATTCGGACCCAACAAACAAAAAGTCCCTTACCACTAGGGTTAAGGAAAATTGCGTGAAGTACAGCGCATTGGAAGAGAACCCTTTAGATTTTGAAAGTATTATTCCGCCAACAAGGCAGAATAAACCAAATTCTAAAAAAACTGACGATTCGGTTACTATTAAAATAGTAGAAAGCAAAATTGGTGATGGCGATATCAAAGGCGCCGCACGTGTCTTGTTCTCCAGCGACACTATTGCCCCCCACACTCCCGATACGGTCCAGTCACTCCGTGACAAGCATCCGCCGGCAGCATGTCTCCACCTGCCTGAGCCACCACACCCTGATGACGTTGTCATTGAAGTGTCAGCACAGGAGATTGCAGCGGCCGTTTCTTCTTTTCGGAGCGGCTCAGCCGGAGGCCTAGATGGTCTTTCACCTCAACATCTAAAAGATCTTCTATCTTTTAGCTCTGGTGAGGTGGCTGAGTCTCTCTTGAAGGAATTAACGGCTTTGGCTAATCTCATGTTATCTGGGCGGGTCAATGGTGACATCATCGAAGTTTTGTATGGCGCTAACCTATGCGCACTTGTCAAAAAAGATGGTGGCATCAGACCTATTGCGGTTGGCACCACATATCGTCGTCTCGCAGCCAAAGCCGGCTGTAGAAAAAAGGTTGCTCTTTTGAGTAACCTTTTTCAACCAATACAGCTTGGCTTTGGTTCGCGGGGTGGATGTGAGGCTGCTGTTCATTCCCTTCGTACTTTTCTCGGTCAAAATTGTGGAGAGGTGTTGCTCAAGGTAGATGTCAAAAATGCTTTCAATTCGGTTAATCGAGACGCCTTGTTGGTACAGGTCAAGGAAAAAATTCCCGATCTTTTCAATTTTCTTTGGCAATGCTACGGCAAACCCACTAAATTAATTTACAAAAATGATGTTCTGCTATCTTCCGTTGGCTGTCAACAAGGTGACCCTCTCGGACCAGCCATTTTCAGCCTGGCCATTCATCCAATTGTTCAACGTCTCCATTCAAAACTCAACGTTTGGTATCTGGATGACGGGACTTTGGGTGGCGATGCGAACACAGTCCTACGTGATTTGGAAATTCTTATTGACGAGTTTCGTCAAATTGGTTTGGAGCTAAATTTTTCGAAATGCGAACTTTTCGTTTGCGACTCATGTCCAGATAAAGATTTGGTAATTAACAAATTTAATGATTTGGCACCTAATATCAAATCGGTAGACAAGTGTTCTCTTCGCCTTCTGGGTTCGCCGATACTAGATGAGTCTTTTCCGCCTTTCGTTCAAGAAAAAATTCAAAATTTTTTGAGTGCCTCTGATAGGCTACTCAAAATTAACGCCCACATGGCGTTTACCATTATAAGATGTTGTCTGTTTATTCCAAAATTCATGTACGCTTTACGTTGTAGTCCATTGTGGAAGCACAATGAGCTCCTTTTGAGCTTAGACGATGTTGTAAAGCAGACCCTAGTATCGGTTTTGAATATTGAGATGAGTGAAAGGGCGTGGTTACAAGCCTCCTTGCCTGTTAGGCTTGGAGGGCTAGGGGTCCGCCAAATTTCAAGTGTTGCTTTACCAGCTTTCTTGTCCTCCATTCATAGTACACATAAATTAGTTGAAAAAATCCTCGCACCTTCTTTAGGCCATTCCGGCGTAGATGTAGCTAATTTGAATGAGGCAACGAATGCTTGGAGGGTCGCTAGCCCAAATTCCGAGCTTCCAAAGACTTTGTCGTCGCAGAGACTGTGGGATCGGCCGATCTGCGAACTAGCACGGAAATCTCTTCTAGATACGTGTTCTAGCGTCGCGGATCGCGCTCGTATCCTTGCGGTCTCTGTATGGGAGTCCGGTCTTTGGTTGCAAGCTTTGCCCTCTTTCAATACTGGTAACCTTTTAGACCCAACTGCATTTCGTCTAGCTGTCAGCTTACGCTTGGGTGCAAGGTGTTGTGAGGCCCATCGCTGTCAGTGTGGTACTGCAGTTGACCAGCTCGGTCACCACGGTCTCTCTTGCTCAAGAAGCGCTGGTCGGATTGGTCGCCACGCCAGCCTTAACGATGTCATTCGCAGGGCTTTTGCCACCGCCAATATCGCAGCCCTACTCGAACCGAGTGGGCTCGCGCGTGGTGATGGCAAAAGGCCTGACGGCATGACGCTGGTCCCATGGAAGTGTGGACGGCCCTTAGTATGGGACGCAACTTGTGTCGATACTTTGGCACCGTCACATCTTTCTGAGACTCAGAGTAGGGCTGGAGCTGCGGCCAATTCGGCGGAGCAGCACAAGCGGCGCAAGTATGCTAACCTCGGTAGTGGTTACATATTTGAGCCATTTGGAGTTGAGACATTGGGTCCGTGGGGGCCGGGAGCTCATATCATTTTCAAAAGTCTTTCTGGGCGTCTGGTGGACGCGACGCGTGACCAAAATGCTGGTGTTTATTTGGCTCAACGCATAAGCATTGCCATTCAGCGTGGCAATGCAGCCAGCATGCTGGGCACGCTGCCAACTGGCAGTGGGCTTGAGCATTTGGATTATCTTTAGACCTTCAAAGGTCTGAGGGTGATCCAATGCTTTTTGTGTAATAGTAGTGTAGTTTTGTTGTAGTTAATAAAGCCACTATTACAACATCAAGCAATTATGATAACATTTTGGTACCAACAGTCTTCATTTAATGACAAGTTCACATTTTGTTATTACACGCCTAAAATATTTCAGAAAACTTAAATATTTCAATTTCCACTAAAATATAGTCGTAATATCATCCATTTTTCTTCGCTCTGATGAGAGCACTACAGCAACAGCAAGAATAATACTAATTCAGACATAGAGAAACCATACTCGTAACAGCCGTGGTGGTCTAGTGGTAGTGACACTCGCCTTACAAACCTGAGGTCGTGGGTTCAAATTCCGGTCCCGTACCAATGAATTTTTCGGAATTTATGTACGGAATTTCACACTACTGGCTTTCCGGTGAAGGAAAACATCGTGAGGGAACCTGCATACGTCCGTAGAAGAAATTCGATGGCGTATGTGAATCCAACAACCCGCACTGG
This sequence comes from Hypomecis atomaria, assembly GCA_964007245.1. Lineage (NCBI taxonomy): Eukaryota > Metazoa > Arthropoda > Insecta > Lepidoptera > Geometridae > Hypomecis > Hypomecis atomaria. Next base: position 9,141,450 of record OZ023299.1, read on the forward strand.
GCCAGCGTGCTGGACATGGGCTAATCACCCATCGTGGGTAAGCCTACGTCCTGCAGTGGACTATTAAAGGTTTATACAGTCTATACAGTACTCATAACAGTCTGAAATCCTAGGAGCGGCACTGTTTCAGTCTAAATGCACCTTTTAGGCTGATATTAACTCCGCGTCTGGGCTCAAGCTCCGACCCAGTGCTGGAATGATATAATCTGCGTGCTACGAAATGAAATGCATTTTCCTTTATAGTATAAAGGAGTTTATACTATACCTATAGTTGAAAATAATACTGAAATGTGAATGGGTTTTATACAGTGGTGAGGGGATCAAGATGAGTAACGATTGTTCATAATAGTGGAGTAATAATGTAATTAATTTTAAATTTATCAAGTGGTACACTATTAATCCGTGGTGGTCTAGTGGTAATGATACCCACCTTACAATCATGAGGTCGTGGGTTCCAACCCCGGTCCCGTACCAATAATTTCCTTGGAATTTATGTACGGAATTTCACACCATTGGCTTTTCGGTGAAGGAAAACATCGTGAGGCAACCTGCATATGTCTATAGAAGAAATTCGATGGCGTTTGTGAATCCACCAACCCGCACTGGACCAGCGTGGTGGATATGGCCTAAGTCCTGCAGTGGACAAATAAAAAGGCTGGTACAGTACAGTACACTATTAATAACTCTAAGATTTCACTACAATATACCATTACAGCGCTGAGTACTCGGTACCTCAAGTCGAAAATGTGTGTTACCATTGAGCAAACTGGAATAATTAAAGATGCGTCACTCAATTTCATAAAAAAAATTGTTAGCCTGACACAGAATTTAGAACTGTACAAGAAAACTAACTAACATCCTATTTCCTTTGCATTTTCCTTATCTGCAGCACGTTTTCTCAAGTCACGTGAATTTCCGCACATGATCAATAAAAAGTAATGGCAACAAATATAACTCAAAACTAAATCGAATCAACTTCCGTTTCTACACTAAAGAAATGTAATAAAACCGGATAACATAAAAATATCTATATAAAATATAGAAGAACAGAAACGCCAACATTTCAGTATTTCAGTGTAGGCATTCTATTCATGGCCGAATTCTGAGCAGGCTTTAAAATTCATACACTACACGTCAAAGAGGGATTCGCTCAAAGTGCAGTGAATAGAAATCCACTAAAGTGGATACGGGATTGTAGGTAATGCTATGAAAATTCACTGCAAAGCGCAAAATCTGTTTAATTACGCTTGAAAGCACCGTCAGATTTTGGATGAATTCTACAGGTGGAAGATGGTCGACGCATGACCAAAATGCTAGTGTTTATTTGGCTTTTTTAACCATTCAGAGTGGAAATGCTGCCAGCATGCTGAGCACGCTGTCAAATGGCAGTGGGTTTGAGCATTTGCATTATCTTCAGACCTTTAAGCATCTGCGAATGGTTCAATTGTTTTTTTTTATTTAGTACTAGCTTATGCCCGCAGCTTCGCCCGCGTCCCATTGGATCTTTTATTCTTCCGGGATAAAAAGTAGCCTATGTCACTTTCCGACCTTTGAACTAAGTATATCTAAGTCAACAATCAAGTCGATCCATTGCTCTGTTGCTGCGTGAATGAGTAACAAACCAATAAACCAACAAACACATTTTCGGATTTATAATATTAGTAAGGATAAAGATTACATTTTACCTAAGCATGTAGTATTGTCATTAGGCCCATTGTAATTTTAATAGCTAAGTGGCATATTTTTGTTTCTTTTTCGCTTTAGGCATTCGATAGAGAGAACACTTTTTACGTTACTGTTAAATTTACGATGGCACCTTCATAATTGGGCGTATTATGGCCTATGACGCCATCGCACATTCCTATTTGTACTATAACCAATATCATTTCAACTTTTCCAATTACTGTACTGTAATCATCATCATACATATATGGACTGCTGGATCTATGTCCAGCAGCGGACGTCCTCGCATACGGATTTCCAATAAGCCCGGTTGGAAGCGGCTGCAGCAACTGTATGTATAGCTAACTTTATTTACTCTTAACTCATACTCGTATCATCTTTCAACCTGAAAAACGTATCAACATTTTAACTCAAAAAATACTTTTTGGAAGTCTTTGATCACAAGACAAAGTACGTCATTTCAAATTTCCTTGTTCACTGCTCTTTGCCTTAGCAAGTTGGCACATCGTCGCATATTGTATCGTTTCGTGTACAATTACTTGTTAATTTGCTTGTAGACATGTTATGTGGATGTTTTCATATCGTCGCATCAATTTACTAGCTGGCACAGGTGCCATCCTAAATTTTATTACAATTTAGAATATTCATCTCTCTTTCAAAAGCATATACTTAGTGAAAAAGAAATAGCAATATTTAAAGTTGCTATTATATTTAGGATGGCGTTTTCATAATTGGCCACATTATTTTCATTAAGTTCGAATAGGCTGGTTGGCTAGCTCTTGTGTCAGAGTTTTTAATCCACCTGTGGGCCAATGACATAGCTAACGGTTGAAACATCCGTGACCTACAATTTAACGTGTCATCCGAGCCACGGTAGCGTTCAGTTGTAAATGCCGCGATCACTCATCCAAAGGCTAGCCGTGCTGAACGTTAACTTCGATGATGGGTAGTTAACGAACTCCTGGGTAAACTACGCTTTGACCGTTATTATTATCACTAGAATTTGGTTTTCCAAGCAGATTGAAAAATCTACATCTTTTAGCTGCATAGTAAGAAATCTTTCAGAATTGTCACTCTATATTATTTTTAAATGTTCGAAACTTTCCCATTTCATCACTAATAGTGTTATTAGAAATATGGTTACTGTACTGTACCAGCCTTTTAATAGTCCACTGCAGGACGAGGGCCTATTCCAAACGAACGGTGATTGGGTCATATCCACAACGCTGGCCCAGTGCGGGTCGGTGGTTTCACACACGCCATCAAATTCCTTCTACGGACGATTTAACTTACGAATTATAATATGTAATGATTTTTAAACAATCATGTCTATTCTGCTCTATACCTATGCCTCTATACAATCATCAGACTTCTCAAAGCTTATCGTATCGTCAGCTGTGAATTAGTAGCCCGGGAGGTAACCGCAAATAATGCAAGTACTTTATAAAAGCTGAATTTTTGAAATTACGTTATTATCGTGGTGTACAATAACACCCCGCAGTCAGTCAGTTGGGTTCTTTAGCTGTAGGGTTTTTTATTAAAAGAGTTTGTTTTTTGAAATAAATGAGTAGTAAATAAGCTACAAATTGGTGTACGGGCGTATTAATTTTTTTTAACAAGAAATATTCAGGATTAGATTTCAGGTGATTGACACCTGAAATATGTAACAGAACCTGTCGGTCAGACTTTAGAGTAGCATCACTTAAGCCTGACTGATAGGTTCTGTTACATATTTCTGGTGACTGACTGTCTTTAAATTTTTTAAATTATTTTACATGTGCACCAATTTTCAGCTATTTGAAGTAGTAACAAGATAATCATTTATTTAAAAACAAAAAAATCAAACTTTCCTAAACTTCAAACGGGTATGCCCATCAAACGCTAAGAAACCCAGCTGACTGACTCCGGAGTATCGTTGTACACCACCATGCAAACGTAATAACAGAAAATCAGCTCTAAGAAAGTCCTTGCATTTTTTGCGCTTACCTCCCGGGCTATATCCAATCGTGCCATTCCAAACACGTATGTAGGAAGTAACACGGTGTATTCGACTAACGAATCTCACGTTGTTTGTTTGTACTGTGTGATTTATATTTAGTTTCCCCCATTGTGTAGTAACAAGCAATCGCTCGAAATGGGGCAGCAATGATTGAAAACTGTTAACGTAAATGGAAAGCCAATTTCCTTTGCAATTCGCGTAGATTGTATCTTTGAGAGGTAATTTTGGTTGGTGTGTATACTAAACTGTTTTATTTTTTTAATGAAATAATATACACTGGATATCGTTTCTTACAAATCTACTCAATGCTAAGGTTACCTGGAATAAATCACTGTAGGCAATAAAGCACTGCACAAGGATTCACCAGACCGCACTGGGCCAGCGTGGTGGATAAGGCCCAATCACCCTTTGTGGGTAGGCCTTCGTCCTGCAGTGGACAATTAAAAAGGCTGGTACAGTACAGGCAATAAAGCCATCCATTAATTTACAGGACAGTTTAGTATTATCATTCTAGTTATTCTTTATAGAGCTTTTACTGTAGTTTATTTTTACTAATGTTAACGATGTAATTGGTATTTGTTTTTCCTAAGGGTCATCATATAAATCTCTTACACCAGGTTTACCTACGAGATCTATGCAAACTTACTTATCATACAATTGATTTTTAAATAAACAAGCATTGCTTTCTTTACTGTGATAAAATACCATATATGTTTATGCCTATGAGACCACAGAAGACTTCTTAGCAGTAAAAATATGATTCCCTTCGCAAAATTATGCTCACCGTGGCGGCCCCTTTTAGTTTGGGACATTTTTTTTTACCAAAAAAAAATCTTCCTATGACCACTTTCCAGCTCCATTATCAGACCCTGGTTACCATTGAAAGACAAACTACTCGCCAAGACCATTCAAATTAACCCAAATTCGATGAGGTTGTGTCGTTTCATTGCTAAGTTCCTTTGGCCACATTCCAGCTCCATCATCAGATCAGCACCATGTCATCATAATATTGCATTGTCACGCGATTCACGGATTGTCACGGAAGTGGATCAAATTTAACTTGCAAGATTTGTTTACAGACCGACAGACAGACAACTGGACAGATGAAACTAAAAGCTTGTAAAAACATACACCAGAAAAACATTGCTGTCCTCAAAAAGGGACAGTAGTCCGTAAAATTGAACCTAGGTCTAACCTCAGAGATAGATAAAATATAAACGTACGAAGTACGAACATCCTCAGAGGAAAGTAAGCAAAGGAAAAAACCTAAATTGCTCATTTCACTTAGCCAAATACTTTTTGTAAGATGCGAGCTCGTACCTGCAAATTGTTATGTTCTCATACATAATGTATCCGCAGCCCTTAGGGAAGCGGCAAAAATCAACGTGAAAAACCCTTATAGCTGCGTCATAAAGTTGGAAATAAGATTTTGTGAGTCTCCACTTTCCTTGGAGAAAAATTTCAGTCTACAATTTTTGCTTTCTTGCGAAAATAACAATTTGAACGTAGAAATATTATCGAATCAACGTTGTAATAAAGGTCCATTCGCTGCCTACCCAAGGAAAATGATTTTGTAGAAGGTCTGAGAAAAATGTGAAATGTGTTGGAAGATATTTTCATGATACCTACCACAAGGTAGATGCCAGTTTTTAAGGAAAATAACAGTTTAATACAACCTTTTATAACCAAAACTTTTTACGGCATTTTGAATTTTGAAAGAAACATAATTTAATCATATATATACACACTTCTTAACCATACAAAGTTAAAAAAATAAGTTTTTGTTTATTAAAAAGTATTGTTTTAATTATTTTCCGCAAAATGGCACAACCGTCTTCCATCGTGTCCAAAATTCGAATAGTTCGCTCGAATCGATGTATACAATTTGAACATTATAGTTGATTGTTCAAAAACGGCTCAGCTAATATAAGTGTCGTTAAAATTAAAATAAGTGGTTTCATAGTATGGGTAATGGGTATACTAGAAGTAAAGAATATTTTTAAATCGGTTCTCAATTGGCTAAAATATTGATGAACATACACAAAAAAATACATACAGACGAACATAGAACCTTCTCCTTTTTGAAGTTGGTTAATGAGTACAATTTGGCTCTTTACTATCACTACATAATATAAACAAAGTCACTTCCCGCTGTCTGTCCCCATGTGTGCTTTTATCTTTAAAATATAAGCATATTTTGATGTGGCTTTTTTAATAGATAGAGTGTTTCAAGAGAAAGGTTTATATGCATAATACACCTGTGCGAAGCCGGGGCGTGTCGCTAGTCAATTAATACCTTTCAAACTGATATGAGTACAGAGCGTCGCAGCGAAATATTTTCTCAGTACGCATAATCGTATTACACACATTACCTAACTACTTTTTCCAAATACTACGTCTTATTCTTCACCAATACGAGTACCTTGATCTTAGAAGCAAGCTCTCAAACAATGGAATGGAAGCTATCATTATCACGCAATAGCTTGCTGACCGAAATAATGTAGAGCGGACTTTGATGGAACCACAGAGCTATTACAAGTAGAGAGATAGCGCTGTTGTTGCTTGAGGCAATTCTCAACCACAAAAATGAATGGAAAATCTAGCCCACGGCTGTCAAAACTATCAAATATGAATTGGAATTTGACACTACTGAGAGAAAAGCACTGCAACTAGCCACTGAATCGAGATATTTTTCATGTCTCTTTCTAACTCATGCCATATTAAGTCATTGCATCTCTTTCTTTCTTTTCTCGATCGACCACACATTATCCCTCTGGTTTCTCTGTGGATGGAACCTACCAGAATAAAGATTCAAAGTGAGCCAAATAAACGTACCTACCTAACTAATAAGAATCATGAACAGTCAAAGTAGTAACTAATGTTTGTTAGTAAAAATTTAATGTATAAGATTCTGAACCATTGAAATTATTGTTTGTTTTGATAATCATATGTTTAAAAATCAAAGTAACTTCAAAAATTTCGATGAGTAAAATTAGTGTTTGTAGTTTGTTTACATTTAAAACGTAGGCATAAATTTACATTTAATTATCAGAGGAAACTGTACCCTGCAAAACAGGCTCTTAGGAGACCTAGTGCAGAGTGCAGCGCACCTAAGTAGCCTAAGCTCGTTATGGAACAAATAAAATTATGATTTATTTATTATTTATTTATTTACTAAACTGTAACTGAGCCAGCAGCTTGTTGAATAGGATTATAGCCTAATCGTCTTTCAATATTGGAATATACGGCTGTTTTTTGGTAAATTGGACAGAAGTTCGATAGTCATGTCGTCGTCAAAAATGGCAACTAAGTACCTGTCTACACAATCGTCTATATGATAAGAATTGTCTTTTCCTTTCCGGAAAATCCACTTGCCAGTGTAGCCAAAGGCAATGGCTTAGCTATATTATCTCAAAACCACAATAAAGAAAGAGAAAGCAAAGACTTTTCCTTAGATTTATTGTTAAAGAACAGCGAAATCATTTGAGATGGAAACTAATAAAGTTGAAGCTTAGTTATTTTACTGCGCATCGATTAATTAAAGAAGATTTATTTAAGAAAATTGAAGTGTTATAAGTATACTTGCTGCATTTTTTTTTTCTCAATATCAATAGGCACGTAATCGATCTGTTGATTTCATCCGCAAAGATGAAATCAAAAGAGTACTTGCCTGTTTGTTTGTAACAACATTTTACATACAATAAACACGTTTTAGCAGACAAACAGCAGAGACAAAGACGTTATACTTTGCGTACTGAACTTTAATAATTATGAAAACGCGATCGTAAATTTAATAACAACGTAAAAAGTGTTATCTCTATCGAATGCCTAAAGTGAAAAAGAAACAGAAATAGGTATTCTAAATTGCTAATTTAACTACGGTCTCTATTTGGATTTAGCATTATTGTCTACATAAATTAGGTTATTCATGGCCAAGAATGAAGCTGTGTTATTTTTTTTTAAAGTTAGGTTAATGAATAGTTTAGCCATATAAAGCCTAAACTCATTTCGTGACCACATCATCCTCTTCATATCTCAATAAAATTATTTTTCGCAAAAAATGGCTAAGCCGCCTTCCATCGTGTACATAATTCGAATATTTCGATATAATTACTTACATTACTGTTGACTTTTCAAAAACAGCTCAGCCGATTCCAAGGAATAAATTCCATGGAATTCATACCAATGACCTCCTTGGAATTTATGTACGGAATTTCACACCATTGGTTTTTCGGTGATGGAAAACATCGTGAGGCAACCTGCATACGTCCGTAGAAGAAATTCGATGGCGTATGTGAATCCACCAACCCGCACTTGGCCAGCGTGGTGGATATGGCCCAATCACACTTCGTGGGTAGGCCTACGTCCTGCAGTGGACTATTAAAAAGTCTGGTACAGTACCATCAAAAACCTTGCCCACATTTACTCATTCGTTGATTCGTGATTAGGTTCAATAAATCAGTTTGGTTCGGTGGTTTATTTACTAAATCACATTCTAGCTCTTGCACCAAGACACATTTACAAAATAAGTTCACATTGCGATCTCTCAAAGCGATCAAGGTCCATAGATGGCTTGAACGATTACACCGTAGTTTCTATGGGATATGATGTCACATGCTATTCTCCCATGGTTATTGCAAACAATGCTTGTAGATGGAAAAGCATCATTTCAATTAACATGCAGATGATATTAAGTTTCACTGTTGTAGCAAGGTACGCTTGCTCAGTTCTAGAGCAACTATTCAAGATAAAAAATTGTGCTGTACCTACAGAAAACAGATCCGGGTAAGATTTTAATTTATTGTTCTATCTCCTGTTTTAAGCACCGGGTGTTTTAGACGATGTACTCGTATATTACATAATTCTGACTGTACTTATCGTTATGAATAACTTTTATTACAAGAGAAACACTAAAATAGTAAAAACTTAAATTGTCTTTTGTAAAATAGTGGATAATAAATGAACTTTTTGTGTGAAACTGTTGATTTATTTTTGTGATACCAGGGTTGGTTAGACTAAAGGTTCAATAGTAGCTAATGAGTATTGGTCATGTGGTTTCTTTGCGGTTTTGTTTAGTTTACTACAAAAAGTTCTTCGTTTTACTCGTATTGTGTATAATCGTACGTTCTGTAGAATATATTTACGTTACATATTTATGCGTGATAGCCTGGGGCCAGATTCTCTATCGACAAAATATAACGTAACGCTTTAAGTAATTCTTTTAATTCATTTAATTTCGTCTTGAGAAATATTTTAAATACGTTAAAGTTACATTCAAATGAATTATAAATCGAATTTAAGTTATCCTATCTGAATAATTAATATTTTTCACATGAATCTCTGCGAGATTGAATCAGGAATGAGGATCAAAGAGTATTTTTATACATACAGGAAGAGGAGATCTGTAGAAGAACCAAAGATACCGACATAGCCTAGCGGATTGGCAAGTTAAAATGGCAGTAGGTAGGGCACATAGCGCGGAGGACTGATGACCGATGGGGTCGTAAGGTTCTTGAGTGGAGACCACGTACCGGCAAGCGTAGTGTTGTAGGACGTCCACCCACGACGGATGGCCGCAGGTTGGCGGATCGAGCCGCCGCATCCAACCGGTCTTATTGTAGATCGTTAGGGAAGGCCTATGTCCAGCAGTGGACGTCCTATGGCTGAAAAAAAGAAGAAGAAGAAAGACATGAATTACACAAAAACAAAACTTTACTTAGAGCACGTAACGCGCACGTTTTCGTACAGAATCACCCTGCTAATAGCGAGTTGTCTAATCCAAATCTAACTAAGTTACGGGAACAGTTTTGAATATTCATGCAGTTGTTTACCTTACATGAGTAGGTTCTCCAATTAATTTTAACAACGCTTTAATTGATTACTAAAACACCCGTTTTATCACACATCAAACGACACTGTGTCACAGTGCAGAACATAAATAAATAAGAACAAATTCTAACATAATTTTCTTTGATGAATGATTGATATTAAAGCCATGTATTCACTGAGCAACAATGTTTCGGATAGGTACACAATTTCTGAACCATCTCATAAATGTTTCCAGGAATTGATTTTTTATTTTTTTTCCGTGTTCCACACGGTAATGTTTGAAATAAAATAATTATGTCTGAAACATTATTTTTGTTTCGTTTGTTTCTGATACAGAGTTTATAAACAAATGTTGCTCAATGAATACATGGCTAATTGTCACATTTCCTTACATTCTCCGTCAGAACTGGTTTAGATTGATAAATAAAATACCTACTACATTTTTCTTACAAAATTATTAAGGTAATAAAAAACTTTTGAACCCGTTAATTTCGCCTTAGTATTTTTCTTAAGTTCAAATAAGGTAAAGCAAACAAGGAGCAAACTTTTGAAGTTTGTTCCGTTTTAGCATTCTGCAGACAGACAGAAGAGACAGCTGCGGCCATGCGTTCAACCAAACAGAGCGGCTGAAATTTAAATCAAGATTTGTGATCGATTGATGACTTTTAAAGAAAATTAAGAAACCTTGTTTGACCATTTCCTGTGGATGAACCCGCTTTACTTAAAGGTAAGATTCCGAACTCCGCTGCAGGCAGCAGTGCTGTCGCAGTACTACTTTTCCTCATATTTATTATTGCTGCTTAGCTCGGAATGTTGTCTCATATCTCCATTTTTATCTATTTTTATTAATAACTCTCTAGATGAAAGGGTTGCCTGGAAGATATTGCTATTAGCAATAAGGCCGTCCTTTCTTGCACTAGTTTTAAGTCGCTTCTTTTTCTTTTCTGTGTATTTCTTCTGTATTGTATTTTAATGTTAACAAAGTGTTCATTCATTCATTCATTCATATAAACTCATATAGATTATATGGGGACCAGTAGTGCTGCGGCAGCTCTGCTGCGGTGTTGCTGCTGCCTGCAGCGGAGTTCGGATTCATACCTTTATACTTGTAAACGGAAAAACACCCAACTTTGTTTTAGTTAGTACCGTACGACCATAGTTTCGACCACATTAGTCCTTCGTCAAAATTCAAGTACTTAGCGCAAGACCCATCTCGCTAAGCACTAAACTCTGCTAGTATAGGCCGAGTCAAACTTAATGGCGTCTGTAAAATTAACTAGAAGCTGCGCAAATCCCCACTCCTCACCATTTTAGTCCTACTAGAGTGCTTGGTAGGACTACGGGGAAAATTTGTTGCTTGTGGTCCTACTAGTAGTGTATCTGGTAGGACCACGGGCAACAAACGGGCGTAGATAAATGTATTTGCTAACTCCGTAACTACTCACCTCGGTTCACAGACGCCTTTAAGTTTGATTTAACCTGTAGTAAGTAGTAGCCCATAAGTAACAATATTTGGCCAAGTGCGAGTCCGACTCGCGCACGAAGGGTTCCACGCCGTATGGAAGCCCCCTCAATAAATTTTATTTTAATTTATTAATTATTTTGGAAAGGAATATACCACTAAATATTTCAAGCATCTTCCTGTTGCCGTTATTAATATCGAGAAAAAAATCGTGTTACATGTATGGAAGCTCGCTTTAAATATTTATATTATTTTTATTTATTTATTTATTTTTATAGTTCATATTTAAATAATTATTCTGTGAATATTTCAAGCATCTATCTGTCACCGTTATTAATATCCAGCGAAAAACGTCTTAAAATTCAGGTTTGTTGAATGGGAGCCCCCCTTAAATATTTTTTTAGTATTTTATGTTATAGCGGCAATAGTCGTTATCAGTGAAAATTTTAACGTTGTAGTTCTTGTGATACAGCCTGGTGACAGACAAACAGACGGACAGACAGACGGATAGCGGAGTCTTAATAATAGGGTCCCGTTTTTACCCTTTGGACACGGAACCCTAAAAAGTAACGAAACCCTGACTGTTGCCATCCACAATAGCTGATACTAGAACGTGAGACCGATCGAGTTTAATGAACAATGGCAGAATTGTGTAAAAACTAACCGCCGGTGTTTGTATTAACGTTATCGAGCTGTTTACTGCGTTGTGTAACAGGGCCAATGATTGGTAACAAATCGTGGATGTGGGAGGATTACGGGTGATGTAATACTTCAAAGGCAAACCTCGACACGTCATATAAATAAGAGAGGAGGTTCTATTTTCGTCTGTATGTTTGTTTTGTGTATGTTCATCGATAATTTCGCCAATTGTGAACCGAATCGAAAAATTATTTTTTAATTGAAAAGGGTATACTCCCAAGATTACTCCCATTTAAATTTTACAGAAATCGGCTGAGCCGTTTTTGATAAATCAACAATAATGTAAACAATTCGAGCGAAATATTCGAATTTTGTACACGATGGAATTTTTTGCGAGATGTAATTATTGGAAGTCGGTTCAAAAGATTCTCACCCATTGAAGTAGAATATGGTCTCACCTCTCACCCGAATCGTGTCAATGTCACTATCCCTTCGCTCCGTGCGTGGAATATCAACTCCAGTGGACTTTCTATCGAAATATTTAACGCGCATCGAATATTCATCGCGAACAATAGATCGGTGCTATCGACTTTAATTTTAGGACACTACGTGCTACCAAAGAATATATAATAATACTTAAAGTGTGAATTGTAAAGAATTGAATGTTAGACTGTCCGTCTTGTTGAATGGTAATTTTTAACCGGATTCCGAAAAAGATAAGATTTTCAATTCTGCTGTATTTCAGCTTTAGGCTTTTCAATAAGGAAGCGGTTTGCATCCAACGCGATCATGGGGTCTTAATTAATCGATTCACTTATTCGATGGACGTCACTATCCCTTCCTAAGCTGTGATTGCCGGTATGCTGTCAATACGCAGTCTGCTGTATTTTTTTATTTTTAGGCTTTTATCTTATGGCCCAATCTGTAGGTACTATAGGTGCATTACGCAGAATAGTCTAAAAATATTAAGTTGGCTTATTAAGTAGTCTGGAAACAGTTCAAAAAAAAATTTCTATAGCAGTTAAGAAAATGTTACTAGCGCAAATTGAAATTTAAAATTCGATTGCAGTGTTTTGTAATTTGTATGAACAGATTTTATAGAAATTTCACCGTTAATAACTCCGACGTGTTTTTCTTCTTACATTCCATATTGATGGTCAATGAAACTGACTTGTTGATTGAGCGAATAAAGTGTGAGAGATCTTCGTTTTAAGACGGCGATTTTGCTTTCGTCTGACGTAGGTCGAATTATTCTACGAATCTCTACAAACTTGGTAGGAACTTACACAAGTTTTACAGGGTTACTGGTAGGTAGTCAATAAGCATCCTTTTAAAGGCGTTTTCTGTAGTTATGTAAATCAAAACAAACATCTTTTTTCCACATTATCGTTTTTAATTCGTATTTATTTTTGGAAACTTTGTTGAGATTTGGGAAAAGTTGTGGAATCAAATTTGTATGTCTTGATGTACAGAATTTATGCCCTTAAAAGGATGCTAATTGATTTGCAATAACCTTGTCTGCTAATGATTTTTTTGTCGTTGGTGACATTCAGTTGGGGGGCAATCCCCTCGAAAAAAAGAGTGGGGGGGAATGGCTGTCCCGCTATTTATCAGCCGATTTCGATATTATTTGGCAAGATTATTTAGTATCTAAATCCTAACAAGATTTGCGAGTATGAACCAAATCGGTCAAGAGCGAGTCGGGATATAGGCTAACGGAGATTCAGTTAAAGAGATGTTCACGAGATCTACTGTTTTGTACTCGTACTAGTTAACAAGCAAAACCAATGGTACACCACTACCTATAAAATGGTAGCAACACAAAAGTAGCGTCTACACACGTGTGCATAGCTCACTTGTACGAGTATGTCATGATGTCTATTGTTGTCATTGTTTATGACTACGGTTATTGAATTTTAATAGCAACTGTGACGCACACAAATCCCGGTTGCATTGCTGATTGATTTAAAAGTAAAAGTGGTCTACATTATTCACTAATCAACGAGTTTTAGACCAGATATTTTCTCATACAACTAGCTTTGTGTAGTTTTATTTTTTACAACAGTCATGAAATGAAAGTAAAATAAAGAATATATTTTGAGAAACACTCGATTTCTTAGAATTTTAAAGGAAATTTTAACAAATTGATCATGAGTTGTGTGAAACACACATCTCTACAGAATAACTAGGGATCAGGGTTCTTTTCAAACAATTTTAGGATCCCGTATCTCCACTTTCAAATTGCCGTGTTTTGATCCATTGGGGAAAAAATGCCGTAAACGCTCGCCAAAATTGCACGCAAATTCTAGAGGAAAGAGTCCCCCAGTAGGTGCTACGACAGTCTGGAATTGCCGTAAGTACATTACTAAATTGAATTTCCGTATTTTTCGGCGATTGCGTATCAATGCACTGCTAGGGAGGCGTTGCACACAGGTGTACTACTGAACAACCTACGAAGATGATGTAAAGAAACAAAAATATTGCGCGATTGCTACGGGCTTATGCTATAATAATCGGCCAAGTGCGGGTCGGGCTCACGCACAATGGTTCCGTACCGAAAGGAGGGAAAAATTGCTTAAAATTCAGGTTTGTATCGGAGTCCCCATTAAATATTTATTTTATTGTATTTTTAGTACTTATTTATTGTTATAGCGTCAACAGAAACACATCATCTATGACAACTTTTTAGCTATCACGGTTCATGAGGTACACCCTGGTGACAGACAAACGGACAAGCGGACAGCGGAGTATTAGTAATAGGATAATATGTAACAGTTTTTAATTGGTAATAGGTTTTTACCCTTTGGGTGAGGAACCCTACAAATCAGGACCTGAGATTTATACAGACTCATCCGACCTCACGAGCCTATAAGATGGCGTTACTACCTATTCTTTTATGCTTACTAATATTATAAAGCCGAAAGTGTGTTTGTTGATTTGTTCCTCATTCACGCAGCAACAGAGTAACGGATTGACTTAATTTTTGGCATGGACAATTGGACATAGTTTGAAAGACAAAAATCGGCCAAGTGCGAGTCGGACTCGCGCACGAAAGGTTCCGTACCGTATGGGGGCCCCATACCTCTTGCCATTATTAATAGCGAGCAAAAAACTTTCAAAAATCACGTTTGTTGTATATAAGCCCCCCTTCAATTTTTATTTTATTCTGTTTTTAGTATTTGTTGTTATAGCGGCAACGGAAATACATCATCTGTGAAAATTTCAGCTGCCTAGCTATCATGGTTCATGAGATACAGCCCGGTGACAGACAGACAGACGGACAGACGGACATCGAAGTCTTAGTAATAGGGTCCCGTTTTTACCCTTTGAGTACGGAACCCTAAAAAGTTAGATAGGCTACTTTTTATCCCGAAAAAATAAAATATTCTTATGAAATAGCACAAAAATCAAAATTAAAACGCGGGTGAAGCCGCGGGCAAAAGCTAGTACTCAATATTTGTGAAGTAATCTTACACAAGACAATGCACCAAGCTTGATAAAAAAACGGATATCAATCAGTCGCTCAACAATTTTGCAATTATAACTTTACGACAATAATGTCAAGTCCTACGTAATTGGACGATCGTAAATAAAGTTTAGTGGAGCAGCAATAATTGACTCTGATCAAGGGAAATGTCTACAATAACAAGTTTACAATAGAAAATTGAGGCCACAAAGGTTTCAAAATGTTACTGCAAACTTTACTGCGACCCCATCCTCGTAAAGTAAGTAATGGGTAGCGGTAAAGGAAACCAGATTTTAACTGTTGGAAAGTGATATAAACTCTCTAATAAAGCTGGTTTGGGTTATTGTTTCCAGAATATAGGGAAATTGAAATATTCTTTTATATGCTTCTCGAGGCAAAAATCATGTTTCTTGAGCGCGATCTGTTGTTACCGACTTCCAAAAAGGAGGAGGTACTATGTTCGTCAGTATGTATTTTTTTCGTGAATGTTCATCGATATTTTCTCCAATTATGAACCGATTTAACTCGGGGTACTTGGGGGAAGTCGGTGTTGCGAAAAATAATTATTAGATATTCTTACCCTGTCTTTGGTCGGAAAATGAGATTCGTTTTTAGATTTCCGTACCCAAAGGGTAAAAACGGGACCCTATTACTAAGACTCCGCCGCCCGTCTGTCTGTCTATCTGGTGATAGACTGCGGCTGTATCTAATGAACCGTATTACCTAGTCAACTGTCTAGTTGAAATTTTCACAGATGATGTTTACATTTCTTACCGCTATAACAACAAATACTAAAAACAGAATAACAAAACAGAATATACAACAAACGTGATTATTTTACGGCAACAGGTACCTAACTAGAAATGGGACTAAGAGGTCTCTCATACGGCATGGGACCCTTCCTGCAAGATACCCAACTCGCACTTGACTGTTTTTTTACATAATCCACACTTTTGTTATTGGGTGGTCTGGTTTTATGGCAGAAAACCCGGAACCCTAAAAATAGTATCGCAATGTTATAAATTTATATTAACAGGCAAATGAAATCATTTAACCTTAACCTTTATGAGTCACCTTGAACTCCATTGAATAATAGCTCGCCGTAATCGGGACATCCTATAATAAAATCACGAAATTACTGACGTCGATCCCGAACGAGATAATAAACAAGGTGTTTATGACTCAATGAAAATTACGAAAATTATAAAATTTGATGAACATTATTTTATCAATTTACTAGCGACCCGCCCCGACTTTGCACTGGTGTATTATACATATAAACTTCCCTCTTAAATTACTCTATATATAAGCATACATAGGGACAGACAGAGCGGGAAGCTACTTTGCTTTCATGTTATTTTGAAACTTTCGCGATTTGAACACATTATCATACTACTACACGGGACTTATCGTGCAATAAAACTTGAGATATGAGCTACTTAAGTACCTCTTTTTCTCCTCCCGACGTTTCGACCAAGTTGCATTGGTCGTGGTTATTGCGCGATAAGTCCCGTGTAGTAGTATGATAATACTTTGCTTTCATACTATGTAGTGATAGGAAAGTAACTGAAAGACTTCCGATGAGGCGGAGAGATGATCTGGTCACAGGAAAGCGCTGGGTGCTAGCCGCTTCCAATTAAGTATGAATAAAGAGACCAAAGTATGAGAAAAATTGGACACTCCAATTTTTGAAATATCTCTTCTCTAAATATCATTTCTAACATTTGCAGAGGACCGCATTCTATGCTCTCCCGTTCGCATAAGCACAGATTTTCAATACTCTATTCAATACCTGCTTTTACTTGGTAGCGTGACCATTTGCGCATACTTTCAGTCATTATACTAGTAATCTCTCCACGAGATAAATCTGGAATAAGAAAATCCATACAAAAAAGTTGCCAAACTAGTACAGGAGATTTGGAAGTTGCAGACGCAGTAAGCAGTGATATAAGTATTAACTGGTAAGTTGAAATGGTAGTTGGCGCGCAAGGGCCATTATTATGTACCGACCCTTGATAAAACACTCGGTAGCCTAGGATATCCACTAACAAAATAGTCAGATGAATGAGTGAAAGCGTGGAAAGAAAGCTGCATCGCGCTGGAAGCAAGACAGTTCACCTGATTGTTATCAAATTATGATGATAGATAACTAAATGAAAGTAATTGATTTAATGACTTGGTACACTGATCACCAAGGTGTGACGGTCTAAAAGTACGTCCAATCCACGTCATAATTTTTACTAGATGCGAAAAAGCGTACCACACGTAAGGAGGAACTTTATAGGCCTATAAACTATCAACCGCCATTTACGTAGCCTCCTCTTAACCTCAGAACGACAACAAAATCTGCCACATCTTGAACCTTAAAGTACCTAAAATAGAGTTTATAATGGCATAGCAAGAATGCTGAAGAGGATCAAAGCACTCCATGGCTCCCTTGGGATGCATTCGTGTGGAAACAGCTCAAACAGCTCTCAACCTTAGGAAGCTAATTAATATTTGTGTCGCAATATTATGGCTTGGCCTGCATTATTATTGGTATTACGATTAAAGTTGTTGTTGTGAGAAAATTTTAATTTTGCGAAGGGCGTCGCTGAGCAGTCTAGTCAGTTGTAGAAAAGTTTTGAGGTAGCCAATTACGGGTTTTTGAAATGGCTAGCCATAGTTATACACTAATATCGGATCAAAAGAAAAAATCTGAGTTTAAATTTAATAATTCTAGTCAGGCTAACTTTTAAGGTGTTCAATTATATAAAGGTTGGACCTACACGGCTAGAATACGCACCAAGGCATAATTTTATCTACACGTGAAAATGTGATAGATGCATACCTTCCCATAGATTTATCTCGTTTGGACACGTCGGTACAATTATGTCGCGGTGCAAGCCATGCTGCTGAAGTTTCTCAAGCACGTTTTTTTTAGGTCAAATCTTTAGCGTAACTCCAGCTATCCGTCGATACTCTGTAAAACATTAGTTAGCCTTGATGAGAGATAAGATACTCGTAGTTATACATATTTTGGAATTCCAGATCATAAAATTTTGACACGTTCGCCTAAATTTTCCGCGTATTTTTAAATTTACACTTGAGCATTCAGCCATTGGTCGATATAAACAGCCTCGATCCAATGAAAGGATTGGGCCAACTGGGCCAAAATTACATTACACAACTTGACCCTTTAACGCGTGGAACTTTATTCCACTCTGTAACTAAATTTAGTCGGAAAAAGAGTGACCATATTCCGAGATTTTCTGGGAGATGCCTGATTTTTTGCATTCTTCTAAAAACTCTAGCTGGACATTGAGAAAATTACAGGCACTGGTATTTTTCTTATTGATTAATAGTCTACAGATAAATGTAGACCTACTTACGAAGGGCCCATATCCACGCTGTCTCAGTTCGGGTTGGTGGATTCATAAACGCCATCATTCTTCTACAGACGTAAGCAGGTTACTTCACGGTGTTTTCTTTCACTGAAAATGAACTCATTGTTACGGGACTTTGTCTGACCCAAGACGCAGGTCACCACAGCTTCACTTGAAATAATGACTATTGGTGGTTGCAATTCAGGCTACTTTGATCCTGGTGATGATGGTTGATGATTGGAGGTCTCCGTGCTTTGACTACTTTTACATAATCTAGACTCCAACGACTCTTTACTCCAACAGCGATATTTTCCAAATTATTACTTTATTCAAATGCTATTTATTATACATGATGCTTTTTACAAGCTTTTATTTGACTTGCAATGGATGTACCTATTACCTATGTATGTAAGTTCGGGTGGCATATTGCAAGTTAAATTTGAGCAACTTCCCAGTTTCCGATTGAGCTGAAATTTTGCACGCATATGTACATCGCGTGACAATGCAATAATATGGTACCATGGAGCTGGTGAAGTCGGAAGGTGGCCATAGGAACGCATGTACTAAACAAGATAGACCGGTCGTCTTTGGGCTCGTTTTAATTGTCTTGGCTAGCACTCTGCTGCTACATGATTGATATCCAGGATCTGAAAAGCTTGTATATTTCATAGTTATATTATTATTTATTTTAAAGATTATCTAGAAAACATAAAATTAAACCGTTCCAATACAAACAATAAAATTGCTTTACCATTAGGATTTGCGAACTGCAAAAAGTTATCGGATTTTTTTTCTGTGGAAACTATGCTTATATCCGAACTTTTCACCCTACTATCTGGTAACCCTACTCGGAAGCTCTTGACCGAACGGTAACGAAAAAGTGTAGGTTTCGGAGGAAATAAAATTTCGGTAAACTCCTTTGTTTGGTGATGGTTCTATTTGATTACTTTTTAGAAAAGAAATAAAAGTATTTTTGGATAAACAGGAAAATCGGTTAAGTTGCGGAAATGTTCGACTGTAGAATATGTGCAAAAAGAGAGCCGTCGTGGCGTTACGGTGAACTAACAGTAAGATTTTCATTGAATAAATTTTAAATTTAGTAAACATTTTTACTGACACTTACCAGGTTCTTACGGAGCAAACATGTAGGAGAAGACTTACCTTACTTATTTTACTTTGAGCAACAAATGGGAAAAATTTCAAATAGGGTCGAAAAATTGTCGAGCATAGCGAAGGACGTCTACCCTAGAATCTCGAAAGACAAGGAGAAGTGACGTCATTAAGACTTCAAAATCGAGCTGGACGCATCCTAATCGCTTAATCAATTTCACTTGAAACTAAGCAATGTAGTTTTAACGTCAAATACGTTAAAACTAAAAAAAAAAATTTACTATAGTTAGTATGTTTTAAATTAATGCTAACTCTAAATGAACATAATCATATAAGTATGTTCCTCTTGGGACTACTTTGAAAACGTCTAACATTATTTCAGACCAAAATACCTACCTAACTTTTGCGATAACGGACCCGACTAACAACGTTGAGCTTTTGTGGAAAATTAATTTAATTTTGGTCTTTTCAAATAGCACTTTGGAGACCCGTATTTTTGAAAATTATCATAATCGAGACGAAAACCATTTTCAATTTAACAGCTACTGAGAACTATTAATACTTTAACACTAAATTTTACGATAAAAAAATTATTTCACTAATGTGAGTAAGTTGATAGAGTTTTACTAAGGCTAAGAGGTCCCGAGACAAAACCGAAAGTCATTTCACTGATAATTAGAGAAATATAACAAACTACAATAGGTACTACCTTTTATGCTAAAACTACCTACACTACTACTACATAAGGACCATCCACAGACCCTTGAAGGTCTAAAGATAATCCAAATGAAATATTATTACATTAGGTACGAGTATATTATACACAACTTATATAAATCACTATTACGAACAAAGCATAAAACAAACTGCAGAGTGAATGTGTATGTAAAATTGCGCGTAAAATGCTCTAAGTTTAGTCTCATTGTCTCGGTCAGCGCGCGAATTTTTTTTTTTTTTGGTTTTTAGCCTTTTACAGATAAACTACTCATATTGTGTTTACGAAAACTCTTTTAGCCTCATTTTGCGTCCATGAGCTTGGGTAGCGTTTACGAGTTACATACAGCTAAGTAGAAACCAAATTAGTTTTAGTAGTTTAGTCAGTTTATGCACGAAAGTGCATTAACTATTTTACACCGTAGTTTTTAGTTAGTGGACTCTTGTGCATAAACTGGCTACTATTTTGGTTATTAGGTGAATATACCTGGACATAGCTGCTAAATGAGTTTATTTTTAATTTACAAGGAAGTTTAGGTGAAAATGCGAAAACCCCTAAAGGAAATTGAATTTCTCGTGCTTTAATAAATTTGTGAAAAAAAAAATCAAATACCAATTCAAACTTAAATTCGGTTTATAATTCGTGTCAACGTAATTTCACATTTAAGAAAACATTTCACCAAACGAAAATCGAGGAAATAAAAAAAGCACTTTACGAAACGCTTGGTCGATTGAGAATCAGGTCCCTAGAAGCTTTAGAAAATCAACGTAAGCTTTCAATGGCAGTAAAAAAATATAATTATGTATACCTATTAAAGAATTTTTACTCAAAGACACACTTTGAAATAAAACTGCCACCGCCTCAACCCGCGAAACAATTTTTCAAAGCGAAATCCCTAATGCAATAAAAAACTTCCAGCCTTGAATTCTTTACGTTCATCCAGTAGCGATTTTACGGGTAAAATAACGTCTTCATAATTTACAACTTTAGACACAGAACTGTAAAAAAGAAGTTTACGAAGTAATGAGCTTCGTAAAATATTTATAGCTTTTTTTTATGTTGCATGTGGTCGCTAATCTATTTTCGAACTTTTGGTTAGCGTATTAAAGTACAACATTTAAGTGTCTACTAATCCAAAGTAAACAGCGGGGCAATTCTGTTAGCCGATCTCTTTACTGAAGTGATACGTTCTTGAACCTCTCTCGTTTTTCTGACAATTCCGACAGCTCAAAACTGTCATAAAAACGAGACAGGTTCAAGAACGTGTCACTTTAGTACCGAGATCGGTTGACAGAATTGCACCGCAGGTATCTTTTAGGTACGCGTGCTACGTCTTAAACTACATCTTTGCATGCAAAATGTTATCAAACACAAGCCAATCATACATATTTTTTTAAATCGAACGTGTGGGCTTTGTTTCACTTAGTCAAAACTGTGTGGCTTACAAACACTTAAGCCTAAATTAAGCCTTGGACATAATAAAATATTTGAACGATGACACGGTGATGATACCGTGACGATGCTTACAAAGTTGCGCAACGATCAACAACACCACACCCCAACCGATGTGTGAAATAAAAAAAAAACTTAAATTTTATATTAGGTTTAAATAATAATCTCGACTACATTGCAGCTTTCAAAGAATAATTATTTTTCGCAAAAAAATGGCAATACCACCTTCCATTGTGTACAAAATTCGAATATTTCGCTCGAAATGTTTACATTTTACTATTGATTTTTCAAAAACGGCTTAGCCGTTTTCTGTAAAATTTAAATGGGACCACCTGGGGAGTATATATACCCTTTCAAACTAAAAAAGAATTTTCCGATTTGGTTCACAATTGGCGGAATTATCGATGAACATAAACAAAAAAAGCATACCTACAACCGAACATAGAACCTCCTACTTTTTGGAAGTCGGTTAAAAATAAAACGCATCAAAATTAATCCATTAGTCAAGTTCCATAAGTAGTGTCGTGTCGGACACTACTTATACTTCTCGTGGATAGGACAAACTTAATAACACCCCTTATCTTTTCGGGTTGGTGGTTAAAAGTAAACCAGACTCAGAGAAACTGTACCTATACCTACCGGACAGCAAAAAGGATGAGTAATTTTAAATTACCTCATCTATATTTTTACAATACGCAAACACTTGCAATCCAACAAAACTTAAGTGCTCTGAAGCTTATAAAGTACTTAGGATTACCATAAAACAATACCAAAATAATCCATAAATTCATATAACTTTTCATTTTGTACCAAGCTTATCCTAAATCTGTTAAAAGTATGCCAGTATGCCGCCATCTTCCAAACAAGCCTCCAAATACATTTCAAAAGCTGATAAAAAAGAAAAGTTCTTATAAAGTCGATAAAAGCGAAAAAAACGTGTTTCACATTATTCAACGTCTACATTACATCGAAAAAGTTTGTAAAAGTTTTCTGGTTCAATTCTTTGTAGAACGTCTCATCAATAAAAAGTTGTCAATGTACGCGAAAGTTCAATATGGGCGTCTTCAATAAAGTAAACAGGTATGTTTAAAAGATCGGGCTGTAATTCTGAATTTCGATGTATGAATGTTGATGTAGTTGTAGATTGGATGTGGCTAAAGCAAATAAAATTCAGAAGTACGATAAACGTTACTTTACTTTGAAAGATTGACTGTGATGTACTCACTCGTACTTCTATTGCGGAAACGCAATTTATCGAAACACAATATTTATAAATGCCAATTTAATTAAATGTAGTTCTCCGAAAAGTAGACTTCGTGGCAATCGTGGCATATCTCTTGAACTGACTCTTCACAAGCCTTTCCTCAAAAGAGACACAAAAATCATTGCGCAGATTTCAGTAATGATAGTAAGTACCTACCGTTCATTTTCTACTAGATAGGTGGATCACTACCGCATGAATTAACTAAGTTCTTCATAAACCGAAATCCTTAAAAATATCCAAGATTTCTTGAAGACACGCAAGAAACGTTATAATTTTATTAAAATAATCTGTCAATGCTATTGGTAGAAATACTTAATTACCAAGTGAAAAGATATTTTAAGAAATTCTGCTAAGTCTATCGACTGGGCATTTTTATTTAATCCCGACAATAACAAACTGCAAAGAATATGCCATTGAAATAGAACTAAAAATCTAGACGGAGTTAAAGCAAATGTTAAAAGAGATAAGAACTTTCAAATTAGAGACTACGGGTGGAAATTGATTGCTAGACCCATCGATAAGAAACTTTTAAATTGGACGTGTTTTACAAAGTCTTTACTTTCTGTGAGTGAATTTCTTCTCTTTGATCTTAAGATATATATAGATTTTATATAGTTGACAATCTAGAATCTTATTTAGTTGCTTAATGGAAAAATAATTATCATCATTTCAGCCGTAAGATATCGACTGCTGGATGCTAGACATGGGCTCTTTTTATTGGCCGAACTATTTGTAAGCTAATTGCAGAGCCGCCAAGAAGTTTGATTCGCTAGAAATGCTCATTCTTATGAAAAACTTTTACTATAGAACCATTCTTGAAATCGTAAAAATCTGATGTTTTATCCATTTTGTCAATGAATTATTTTTGTATGGAAGTATTTTTTTTGGTTCATTGGTAAAAGTTGTACGTAACGATGAGTAGGTATACAGGGTTATTTCTAATCAATTAGCATCCTTTCGGGGGCTTATTCTGAATAGGTACATAAAAACTAACAACTTTCGTTCTACGACTTTTGTCAAAACTAAGTAAAAATCCCCTAAAAGGATGCTAATTGATTAGGAATAACCCTGTATAGCTTTATAAATATGACAAAGATGTTAAATTACAACTAACAGCTTTTTTAAAATCGTTACTTGTAATTTTTGGATGGAAGCTGATTACAAACATTCTAGTTGGAAATATATTCTACTAGCTATCCGCCTCGGCTTTGCACAGGTTTATTATACTTATAAACCTTCCCCTTGAATCACTCTATCTATTAAAAAAAACCGCATCAAAATCCGTTGTGTAGTTTTAAAGATAGCTTACATGGGGACAGCGGAAGCGACTTTGTTTTATAACTATGTAGTGATAGTGATTACCGTAAGCGTTATTGTACAGAAAAAGACAAACATACATATTCTAATTACTGAATGGATTTTACGAGACCTGCAATAACGTTTCGCTTATAATTAGGGAGTTTTTGTGTGATAAGGCTTTCAAATTATTTCAAATACACGTGTATATACAAATTCAATACTTAATCAAATCAAACATGTCAAAAAAAGCCCCTCGCATGCAGACCGGGACCCAAACGTTCGCAACACACTAGCAGCATTTCCACACTTTATGGCCAATGAATTTTTTTGGACTACAAACCAGGCCGCTCAAGGATCCCGACCCTTCTCGCGCAAACGCCGTCCCAGGTCATTGGCAATTTTCTTGGCATCGGAGCCCCTCGGTCCCGCCGTTTCAACAACAAACGGGACGAAGTCGTACCCCGCTGCCAAAGCGGAATACTTCGCGCGTTTACCTCGAACCGCTGACTCTGCTCCCGCACCCGCGACTTGCTGAGTAGCTGGAGGCGTCTCAGCCAGCCTCATCTAGTCAAGTTCCTTAAAATAACAGCATGGTTTTGGGTTGAGCACGATAGTATAGTATAGCAGCTGTTTTACCCTAACTGTGTCTGATGTTTTGCTTTTCGAGACTTATTGTGCGTTTTTTTCGAGAACTTCTGACATTTTCCTGTATTATGCTATGGCAACAGAGATTAATATCATGTAAATATGTTTTTAAGATGTGTATTTAAGATTTTCGTTTGGAATTGATGGCTACATTATCTTATTAGGTAAAACCTGTAAAGATATGTGTATTGTGGAAATAAATGAAATGAAATTTTACTTGCACCTTTTGTAGCCTCTCCACGACGTACGGTCGACAGCATTGGATTCCCATGATGAGGATTCGATACCACACCCCTTTAAATGCCTCTACAGGATATCTTTATATCTGAGAAACTGGCCTCCCCATTTACGTTTACCTTTTTCTGAAAAACAACATCACATACAATTACATAAATGGAGTCCTCACATGAAGACATTAAGCCCGATTACAGAGGCGCCATCATAATTACATTAGATAAATAGCATAGTTCTGTTTCTTTTTTACTTTAGGCATTCGATAGAGAGAACGCTTTTTACGTTGTTATTAAATTTACGCTGGCGTCTCTGTAATCGAGCTAATTGTCCCGGGACATACACTTTTAAAAAATTGGGTACATCAACCATGTGAGGACTCATCAGTAACCATACCCAGATAAAGAAAATGGTGGCCGTAGCCGAAATCGGCGTGGAAGATCGTCATCATATTCTGTGACCTTGCTGCACAGTGCTATGCAGTAATACATCTTCCACGGTTCAAGAAACATAAGGACGCGACGACGGAGCGCAGCTACTGCATCTAAATATCTCATTATTGTTATATAATAATGTATGGAATCATAATGATTTATCAGATAGCTGGCCTTGTGATATCGAGCCTGACCCGTTCCGTTTGGCCTCACGCGGATGCATCGAGTTTTCATTTTTAATCAACAATCTTAGTCAAGCGTGAAGTAGTACCCTTATCGGGCAAGCGTGGTAGTGGCCTTAGTGTTCTGTCTTTCTCACTCATATGGCATGTTTTAATGGTGTAAGCAGGACGAAAAGCAAAGATGAATTCTTAAAGTGTATGGCTGCTTCAGTTTTCTAGTCGCTTGTTCTCTGAAAAATGGCGAAAAGAAAGAAATTAAAAATTGTTCAGCATCATTTCAGCCATAGGTTCATACTTCCACAGATAGACACAATCCTCATCTATAGATCTCCAATGAGACCGATTGGAAGCGGATTATTATCTGCAATCCTTGAGATCCTTTGGCTACGTTGTGCAAAGGTATTATATTATTAGTGACGGTACTCGAAAAGTTTTTTATCCCATAAAAAAAGTAAGTATAAGCCGGGTGGCTAGCCCTGGTGTCACAGTTTTTAAGCAGTTTGAAGGCCTCTGACACGGCTAAAACAACCGGGACCTCAGATTAACGTGTCATCCGAGCCATGGTAGCGCTCAGTTGTAAATAGGTTGGTACCTATTTACAACTGACTGGGTGGGTGACCGCGGGTGGTCACCCACCCGAAGACTGCCCGTGCTGAATGTTGCTTAACTTCAATGATCGCTTACGAACACCTAGGCAAACTACGGCATGAGCGCTACCCACTGGTCATTTTACTTGCTATTTGTCAATTGCTATTTCTACAGAAGATAACCCTGAATTTTGACGGATTTCATCATCAGCGATGCACCATTAACCTTTTAAATACATGAACAATTTATCCAAAAAAAGTTCCTAAAATACCGATACCTACGCAAACATTTCATTTCATATTTTTGTATTATCGAAATAAAACGTCTGCCCAGATACATGCAAAACGTGTAGGAAGTGGTTAATTAATTGCTTATTCGTATGCTATAGGATTCGTCATAGAAAAACAATTTCCCACCTACGTTAGTACATCTGCCATGTCTGTTGTTCCGTGATCTAATCAAATATGCTTGCAAGTGTTCAGATTATTCATTTATTCATTACCAACCCACGGAGCATTTCCATAGCTAATGGTGTGGTATATTACTCGATATTAACATCATCATTTTCAGCCTTTTAGTACGCTACTCGTCTCGGGTCCTGTTCTAATCTAGTTGTAGTAAAATTGCGGGTCCAACTCAGGTTGGACCCGCAATTTTAACAATGTCTTCGAACCCAAGAGCTTGTGGATAAATCATACTCCCATATTTTTACTTCATGTGCAAAGTGTTTTACAGATGATATACAGATGTATAGAATAGACCATTATAGACCAGTTTTACTGTGACACCATCTCCGAAATAGCAAAAAAAAAAGTTTTCCCGTAAGTACATTTTGCCAAGAGAATCCGTAAGCTATTTATAGGTATATGGATAACTGTTTATTTTTTCGATTTCGTGGGTCCACAGTCCCTACACTTTGCCAAGCAACCTCGTCTATACCAATATTATAAAGAGGAAATATTTGATTGTTTGTTTGTTTGCATCGAATAGGCTCCGAAACTAGGTACTAAAACCGATTTGAAAATTTTTTTTACTGTTGGAAATCTACGCTATTCCCGGTGAACATAGGCTATATTTTCAAAAAAAAATAGGGATCCTTACTATTTCTCTTCTATAGCCAATCGTACCTTGGCGAAGCCGGGACGGGCAGCTAGTATTTTATAAAAAGCTCGTATCCCATGTAATATTTAATTAGACTTACTTCGTTATAAGATGTCTCGTGCTAAGACGGAGGGACGTTGCACTCATTATTTTGTTATTTACTCAAAAGATCGTCCCTGAAAAAAGGATAAAAACAGCTGTTATTGTATTAACTTATCCTTTACAAAATATACAAACTGCATAATGTAGTGACGTATAAATATGAATAACTGATTTATTTAAGTATAATAGAGTTATTTATTACCAAAATCAGCTCCTCATTGGTATTTTAGAATCATCCTCAAGATTTTTTCGCCAGTGATGTGTTTTACAAATGTTTTTTTTTTTTTTTTGGAACTTCTTAAATTTGCCTGAAAAACCAATAACATGAAATTAGATCAAATTGAACTTTCATCATCATTATTATCTCAGACAAAACGTTCACGGCTGGACAGAGGCCTCCATTATTGATCTCTAATCAGACAGGAAAGAAGCAGATTCCATGGTTCTTGTCTAGCACAGGTCATCTGGACACCTTGTCGGTGGAAATTGAACTTTTGGTTCTTCTTAATTCTTTTAAGTATGAATACTCGTAGTACCTAATACTTATGAGAATTAAGAACCAGCAGTTCATAATATTTAAAAAAAAATGAGAGAATTTTGAAGTCTTTGAATCGAATTTTGTTTGTGAAAATTTCAACATCATTTGTATCAAAACATTTTTTACGATTTTGTATATGTTTATGCAATGTTGGTTTTGCGCAAACATCCTGTTTAAACAACAGAGACTGAAAATCTTTCAACAAGGTATTGAAAACACAAACGCAATAAACCCATTGTTCCAGTTAGAATCCTTATCTCTCAACCAAAACCAATAGGAACGCTTACCCGCAAAACCGATATCCAACTACAGTGCACTCTGCGGCGATTCGAAATCCGTTTCAAACATGCAAAATGAAAACCCATTCAACGGGATTCGAACCCGATGCTATCAATTCACCCCAAATCGAAGCAAAAAAGGAAAATACTGTCCGTTTTATCGGGATAACAATAGGAGTTTCAAATCTTTTCTATTGTTCGGAAATAGATAAATAGGAGCAGGTAGAAAGTTCTGAATCGCGCAAACGAAATATTTTTGTTGAATTGGTTGGTATGGGGTCTAAATGTTAGTTCTGTGGGCGTCCGTTTCTCCGCATGGAACCAGTGCCAGGAGCTGGAGTAATTCCTTTGTTGTCGCAAATACTTGTTGCGTGTGTTATACTGACTTGATTGAACCCGTTGGCTACCTCTATTGACGGCAGCCGGAGTTTGGCACCGAGTGCAGTCTGGCAGCCTCAACCCACATGTCGGAGAACTTTTGACGTCCTTTTTGCCTCGTCATCGTATTGCCTCTTTATGGGCAGCTGCTCCTGAAATTGATAATCTTATTATTAGATTATGTTATAGCTATGTAGGTATTTAAAAATGAATGTTTGACTGTATGTCCTTTATAGACTAACTATACATTTGATCATGTGATTATCTTTAGCAAACTTGTTGTGCATGAGCCAAAGAAGGTTTCTGAGTAAATTACCACCCGGCAAAGCCGCGGGAAAAAGCTAGTATAATATAAATAACTAGTGACCTGCCCCGGCTTCGTACAGGTATATTATGCATATAAACCTTCCTCTTGAATCATTTTATCTATTTAAAAAACCGCATCAAAATCCGTTGCGTAGTTTTAAAGAGATAAGCTTACATTGGGGCAGACAGCGGGAAGCGACTTTGTTTTAAACTATGTAGTTATATAAAAAATCAATGTGACTTTTATTGAAGTTAAGTAATAACAATAATATAAGTAATAACAATAACAATAATAATTGTCCCGATAGTCGTGTCGGTGAACGGTTTAATAGCAAAGAGCCTCGACCAACACCTCAAGAGGCTCTCGCTAGACGGTTGGGTCAAGGGCCAGATTCAAAAGGCAGTGATCCTGGACACGGCGCGCATTGTCAGGCGGTTCCTCAGCCTGTAGCCCCAACCACCGGTAGCTCGGGCCCCGCCTCGCTGCCGGCGGCACTCTAGGTTTAAGTTTTTTTATAGTATTTTGTTCTTTTTTATAAATATTGTAAAAAAACTTAAATTTAAGAAAATAAATGCAAATGTGATAACAATAACAAAAAAATATTAATAATAAAAATTAATAACTTAATGACTGTACTGTAACGGATTTATTTATTATTCCACTGCTCAACAAAGGCTTATACTTATGGAGAATGATTCTGCCCTATCCACTACGCTGGCTCAGTGCAAGTTAAACCTTTTATCCAAATCTTTGAAAATGAAACCAACCACCAACGAAACCAAAGAAATTGATTGTGCGAGTGTGTGATATCAGGTACAGGTCGCGGCATATAAGTGTTCCGCTGAGCAAAGTGTGGAGGGGATGGCTGCGTATGGGTTTAGTATGGCGGTCGTCATGCGCAGCCATCCCCTCCACAGTACCCTCAAAGCTACACTTACGTGCCACTACCTGTAAGTATGTGATTGTCATTATAAAAATATTTTTCGGCTTCTACCTCACTCTTATTATGCACAAACTTTGGCACGAGCAGGAGAGTGATTTTAGAAAAAATTCAATTGAGTTAAAAGTTAATCAGAATCATTTTTTATTGCTTATCAACAAGCGAGCAAAGCCACGAGATATGAAGTATTAATTCACATCAACATGAAATGTATAACGTGACTAAACTTTAATCACATTTCGTACTTAATTCGAGCAAAAGTGAACATAATCTTCCCGTTTGAAGTTACAGAACTTCTGGGAACTTCTAAGGCTTGAGGTTACGTATTAACTGTTACCTAATCTGTTCGCTCCCATTACGAACACCGCCTGAACTATAATATTCATGAAAATTTATATTTAATAAGGTTCAAGGCAAAACGTAAGGTATACGCAACAATCGGCACGTCAGGTTATGTTATGAATAAATTATAATGGAAAACCAAGGGAGGTAATGTAGGTACCTACACCTATAGGGCAACTTTAGGAATACACGTAACGTTTCAACTAGTTAGGTACAGGTAGCGGCACGTAAGTCTAGCGCTGAGGGTACTGTGGAGGGGATGGGTGCACATGGTGGTCGCCATACTAAACCCATGCGCAGCCATCCCCTCCACACTTCGCTTATACGCCGCGACATGCCAGGCTAGTAAGCGCGCCACGAATTATTTCGTTCGTAGCGTCAGAACGAGACAGCGTTATGGCAAAGTATATGTAACTACCACTAACTGTCACTTTTTCACACGTTAAAATGAGTTCTTTTCGTGGTCGCATGCTTTATAGCCACGAGTGGTTTTTACAAGCTTTTAGTTTCACCTGTCCGATGTCTGTCATCAAATCTTGAAAATTAAATTTGGTCCACTTCCCGGTTACCGATTGAGCTGAAATTTTGCATTTTTTGTGCAAATCGCGTGACAATGCAATATTATGATGACATGGTGCTGATCTGATGATGGAGCTGGAATTTGGCTAAAGGAACTTCGCAATGAAACGAAACAACCTTATTGAGTTTGAGCTCATTTGGATCGTCTTGACAATTAGTTTGTGTTTCAATGGTAATCAGGGTCTTATGAAGGAGCTAGAAGGTGGTCATAAGAACTCTGTAATGAAACGACGCAACTTCATCGAGTTTCGGCTCGTTTGATTCGTATTGGCGAGTACTTTTTCAGTAAAAGCTTGTTTGCAAAAAAAGTTATTTTTTTCAATATTTCTTTTTTATTATCACCCCCAGTGGATATGAGTTGTACTGTACATAGGGCTGCTATAGATTTCCAAATCGTGTTTTGAGCTGTGATTTGGGTGATCCCAGTTTTCAATCGACTTCCAAAAAACTGATGGTTATTCACGTGCAGCAAAAAACTTTTGTTTTCATGTTAAGTACACGATATCTTTGCCGTTTGTAAGCCAACGGTCGTGATGTACCTGTTTTAGGGTTCCGTACCCAAAGGGTAAAAACGGGACCCTATTACTAAGACTCCGCTGTCCGTCTGTCTGTCCGTCTGTCTCCAGGCTGTATCTCATGAACCGTTATAGCTAGAAAGCTGAAAATTTCACAGATGATGTATTTCTGTTGCTGCTATAACAACAAATACTAAAATTAGAATAAAATTAATAATAAGGGGGGCTCCCATACAACAAACCTAATTTTTTAGCTGTTTTTCACTCAAAATTAATAATGGTAACGGGTAGATGCTTGAAATTTTCACAGAATATTTAGTTGTATATTCACTTCAATAATAAAATTTAAATAAAATAAATATTTAGGGGGGCTCCCATACAGTACGGAACCCTCCGTGCGCGAGTCCGACTCGTACTTGGCCGATTTTACTCTGGATGTTTCTTAAAAATGTATTTAGGTGTGCAATTTCAATATCTTTTTTACTAAATAATACTACTTAAAACTACATTCAAAAACAAAATCTTTGGTGTGTTCTGTCCTGAGTACTGAACTACTGACACAGTTGATTTTTTTTTCTGTTATGAAATTATTGTAAAAGGGCCATTGTGTGGAGCAAAAATTATAGAAAAACGAAACGATTTTGAAAGTAAAGAAAAATTCAACACTTTCTGTTATTGACATCGGATTAGGTAACTAACCTAAAATTGTCACGAACATCATTTCAAACTTTACTTATTGATCTCACTCCGGCACTCCATATTATAAAAAAATGATAACAAAACTGCAAATAGAATACCTACTTAACTTTGAATAGTCTACACTGAATTAAAACACGATAACTACTTACATCTTACTGCAAAAAACTAAATTTGGAGATTTTGGAACGAACTTTTCAGGTTTATTATTATTTTATCTATTTGATTTATCTACTTATCCTCAATCCCGAAGATAAAGTTACTGAGTAAACTATATTGTAGATCTGGATAAATTGACTGAAGCGCCTTGTTTATCTGACTGCAGTAGTGGCACGGTAATAACGCGCGCTTGAGCAAATTTCACGCAAAAATACATCAATCTACCCTCAATTTAGAAATAAGAAAAAATCGTATGTAATTCTCTTACTTTTTGATAGATGGCATGTAACTACGAATTAGCATTTCCAATTTTATTTTTAGTTAATTTCACATTACAAACAGTAAAATTATTGCTTCATCTGTTACCACTTCTTGCAGCTTCTATCAGTCGTATTTTTTATTTTATTTAAAGCGGTCTCAAAGTTAGTTAAATTTCCGATACTTACAAGTAGCGGCACGTAAGTCTAGCGCTGATGGTACTGTGGAGGGGGTGGCTGCGCGTGCTGACCGCCATACTAAACTCATGCGCAGCCACCCCCTCCACACTTCGCTCAGCGCTAGACTTATATGCCGCGACCTGTACACAGTTACTTAAAGGTATCAGTCCTGAATCGCGCAAACGAAATATTTTTCCGTGCTAAGCCTGTATACGATTATTGAAGTGCGTTAGTCGGGTGTCCTAGCTCTTCTTGGGAAGTCGTATCTAGTATGCGATCAGAGTTAATGTGTGAATGATTCCCCCGCCCCTCAAAGGGAATGACAGAGTTCCTACAACATGGTCTAAAAAGTGTGGTTGTGACAGTTCAGAGGGTGCTGGAAGAGGCGGGCTGGTGCGACCTCTTCCACATCCTGGTCCGGAGTTCAGTTTACTGTTCTCTCACCCACCGCAGAAGAGCACTTTGACACCCAATTTTTACCGACTTCCAAAAAGGAGGAGGTACTATATTCGTCTGTATGTTTTTTTAATGTATGTTCATTGATATTTTCACCAATCGGGAACCGATTTAAAAAAATGTTTTTTTTTTCGAAACGACACACTTTTCACTTTTCCAAATGGGACCACATTTAATTTTTATTGAAATCGTCTGAGCCGTTTTTGATAAATCAACAATAATGTAATAACTTGTAATAATTAAGGCACTTGCCCTATTAAAATAATCGGCCAAGTACGAGTCGGACTCGCGCACGAAGGGCTCCGTACCGTATGGGAGCCCCCTTAAACATATATTTTATTTTGATTTTATTATTTATTATTGAAGCGAATACACAACTAAATATTCTGTGAAAATTTCAAGCATCTACCTATTACCATTATAAATAGAGAGCGAAAAACTGCTAAAAAATCAGATTTGTGGTATGGGAGCTTAATCATTAATGTTTTTCTGTTTTTAGTATTGGTTGTTATAGCGGCAAAAGAAATACATCATCTGTAAAAATATCAGTTTTCTAGCTATAACGGTTCGTGATATACAGCCTGGAGACAGACAGACGGACAGCGGAGTCTTAATAATAGGGTCCCGTTTTTACCCTTTGGGTACGGAACCCTAAAAAGTAATTAGGATGTTATTGTATATAGTATTTAGATTACAATAATGCACATGAATAACTCCACTATTCTAACTCTGTAGACAGTTGAAGTCGGTGGTGCGTTTTTCGCGAAAAATATTTTTAATTATTAATTTCTTTTTTTTCAACATTTTTAAATTTAATCCTTTCGACTTAGAGACATGCAAAAAAGGAAAGTTATTATTCTAATTACATAACTTTTTACCTTTCTTTTTTTACTCACTCTTTTAGTACACACTTACCTAAGAGGTAAGTAAATACATTGTATACAGGGCAATTGCCTTTTAAAAGCGAATTTAGCACATAAAGATGACTAACTTTTACTATTCACCAACCTATAAATCATGAAAAAAATACGCTATTCCGTACATTTTTCCGCTAGCCAAATTGACTTTTCTATGGACCAGCTGATTTTTAGGGTTCCGTACCCAAAGGGTAAAAACGGGACCTTATTAATGGTAACAGGTAGATGCTTGAAATATTCACAGAATGTTTAATCGTATATACAATGTAAAAATAAATAATTAAAATAAAATAAGTATTGAAGGGGGGCTCCCATACAGTACGGAACCCCTGCGTGCGCGAGTCCTGGCGACACCGTATGGAAGCACCCCTTATTATATTTTATTTTAATTATTTATTTTTGAAAAAATAAGTTTGTACAACTTAACATTCTGTAAATATTTGAAGTATCTTCCTGTTGCCGTTATTAATATCGAGCCAGAAATCATTTTACTTGTATGGGAGCCCCCCTAAATATTTATTTTATTTTTATAAAACTATTTATTTTTAGAGTGCATATTTAACTTAATGTTCTGTAAATATTTCAAGCATCTGTCTGTCACCGTTATAAATATCGAGCGAAAAACGGCAAAAAAAAAACAGGTTTGTTGTATGGGAGCCCCCTTATTTTTTTCTGATTTTAGTTATTGTTGTTATAGCGGCAACAGAAATAGGTACTTAATTGGTGAAAATTTCAACGTTCTAGCTAACACGGTTCATGAGATACAGCCTGGTACAGACAGACAGACAGACGAACAGCGGGGTCTTAGTAATGGGGATTGATTTAAGCGATTGTAGCGCCTTAGTATCCAGTAGTGGCGCGGAGTCAACTAGCGCGACCTTGAGCAAAGTTACACACGTAATTATTATATAAAATCTACCCTCATTTCAAACACAATAAAAAAAAATACTAACATGAGTATTTCTAATTTAACTTGTACTTAATTTTGCAATAAAAACTGTAAATATCGTTTATCTATCAGCAAATGTTGCACCTTTTGTCAGTTAGATTTTTTTCCAGTCTCATTCTTTGACAAACTTAGTCGAATTTGCGATATACAGTTACTGAAAGGTCTTAGTTCTGAATCGCACAAACGAAATATTTTGCTTGCTGATCTTGTAAGCGATTATTGAAAGGCATTAGTTGGGTGTCCAGCTTTTCTCGGGAAATCGTTTGGGTAGCGATCAGAGGCATGAATCTCCGAACACCCCCTAGTGATGAAAGTTCCTATAGCATAGTTTAGGTTATGTTGTTCCGACAAGACTTTAAGGGCGAGAGAGAGGATTAGCTGCATTCATTCTTCTATCCCCCAGTTCGGGTTTCATTCTACCGCAGAAGAGTGACTTTGACACCTTTTTTACATTTCATTGTGAATTTTTTGCATTCTAGTTTTTACTCCCGGGGGGTCGCCCGCGTCATTTATTTTTAGCCTACTCCTTCCCTACCCCATAGTGGGTCCATAGGAAAATTTTCTTGTTTACACAAAATCTATTTTCAAGCATTTTCATAGGATCTATTTTTTCCTTCTTCTATGCATGAAAGTTTGCAGCCAATGTCACCTATCAATATCATCCATTAACGTTTTGCTTATCTACGAATACATTAGACATGGATATATAATTATGGATAATTTGATAAAGCTTTTTGCCTATCTTACGGGAACCTTAATTCTTTTCGGCATAAAAAAAGTACCGAGAACATGCCAGTTTTCAACATTTGACCTTTATTCATGTCAAAAATCAGGTCAATTCGTTGCTTTGTTGTTGCATGAAAAAGTAACAAACCAACAAAAAAACTTTTACATTCATAATATTAGTAAGCAATGATAAAAAAAATAATGATTCATTCGTACATAAATCACAACTTTTAATATATAATACGATAATGAAATAAGACATTACGGATTTTTTTTGAATAAAATGAGCTTATCATTTTAACAAAACCACTTTTATTAAAGTTAGTCCTATAATAAACATTGTTCATAATGAGTATGTGTGTTTAATATGTACAAATTATACCTTAGAAATATTCTGTTTTACATAATATTGTCGTATCTTTCAACTTTTTTTTGGGATAATTTTTTGTTTTAAATACTTTAGCGATTGTAGCGCCGCGTCTATCGGACTTCAGTGGTGGCGCGGAGTAAACTAGCGCGCGCTTGAGATTTTCACGCACAAATATAATCTATCTACCCTCCATAATATAAAAAGTAAAATAGTAGCTAATTCATTTGTCATTTGACAGATGGCATGTAATTACGAATGAACACTTCCCATTTTAGTTCTATTAATTTCTCAACATAAACTGCAAATATCGTTTTATAAATCACTACATCATGCACCTTTTATCAGACGCAATTTTTTTCTGCTTCATTCCGTCGAAAAAATAGCCGAATTTCCGATATACATTTAATTAAAAGTGTTGATCCTGAATCGCGCAAACGAATTTTTTTCCGTGCCAAGCCTGTATACGATTATTTAAGTGCATTGGTAGGGTGTCCATGCTCTTCTCGGGAAGTCGTAATGGCCAAATCATACAACTTTGCGGTTGTGATGTTAGCTACAAGCTGCAGTGAGGGTAGCCCAATCCTGACTGAAATTCTCTTAGCAGCTGCGAGAGGAATTGGGTTGCAACTTGCAATTTGCAGCTTGTAGTTAACATCACAACCGCCAAGTTGAATGATTCGGCCTGCGATTATTGCGATCGGAGAGACGTAACTGATTTCCGAGCCCCCCCGTGATTCCCAGTTCCTATAGCATAGTGAAGTGTGAATGAGCGCGTGATGGGCGTGAAGAAGGATTGGCTGCGTAGTCCTCTCTTCTCTGCCCCGGTCAGGACTTCAGCTTACTGTGTTCTCTCAACCACCGCGGAGGAGCGACTTTGACACCTATTTTGCTTTTCATTTTGTAATTGTATCATAAAAAAGAAAATTTCAGAACAAAAATTGTAATTAGACCTTAAAATTAAAAAATTGCAAGGTTCAGTTTAAATAGGATAAATATTTTACTTTATACCTATTCATTATTTTAGTTATTTGTCATAAATACCTATATTACGTAAATACTTGTATTATACTTATGAATATGATAAATAAATAAATATGATAATAAATTCATGTTATCTAAACCATCAACTTTGAGTACATGTAATTTTCGTTTTTAAACTTTCGCGATTTGAACACATTATTATTATGTATGTACTACGGAACGAATCGCGCACTAAAAATTACGAGATAAATAAATACCTCATCATTCCGACGCGTGACGTTCCGACCGAGTTGCATCGATCGTAGCACGGTAATACGAGTAGATATCATTACCGTGTTCGTAGTCACGGGTACGGGTGGTTAATGTATCTCGTAATTTTGAGTGAGCGATTAGTCCCGTAGTACATAATAGTAACATGTAATCGTCATAATTAATTTTATCGTGCTTGTACGCATGTAACTTTATTTTGCAAGCCACCGTTTCAAGAGAAGCAAACTGACGGTCCTTATCTCTGTGCATATAAAGCACAGTTTACTTTAATACAGTACCTTTGCTCAGTGCAATGTTTGCCTTGTATATTTTGGATAAAATATGGTATAACCATTTATCAATAATTTTTTAAGGCACCATGTGCTATGCCACACAGGATTTTAAACTGGTTTATGGTCCATTGAGAAGTAACACTAGGGGTTGTATCACTCAGAGGGACGCAATTTAATATTTAACCGACTTCCAAAAAGGATGAGGTTCTATGTTCGTTTGTATGTACTTTTTTTTCGCTTTCAATCATTATTTTTTGGTTTGGTAGATCATACTTTGCATTTAGTCCCTTATAAATTTTATTGAAATTTGCTGAGCCGTTTTTGATAAATCAACAATAATGCCAAAATTACTACAGGATCCGTGCGAACTATTCGAATTCTGTACGCGGGTTAACTTTAACCCGCGTACAGAATTAGAATTCGGTTATGCTATTTTTGGCGAAAAAAATATTATAATAGCTGTTGAACATAGCTAGCTTCACATCCGCCGACTTTCGGCCTATCCAACTTGTTTTATCATCATTCATCACCATGCCACACGCGGTCATCCGGCTAGACGTCGGATGACCGCGTCGCAAATTTACAACTGAGCGCTACCGTGGCTCGGATGGCACATTAAATTGTAGGCCCCGGTTTCTTTAACCGTTTAGCCATGTCAGAGGCCTTCAGGCAGCTTAAAATCTCTGACACCAGGGCTAGCCACCCGGCCTATAAGAATTTACTTATCACCGAAAGCTTAGATAAATAGATCAATTCTTTATTGTCACACCTAAACCTAAATAAACTAGTAAAACAAGTTTAGTGGAACTACAACCGGCGGCCTTATCGCTAAAAAGCAATTTCTTATAGGGAACTGTTACTTGTAAAGCATTAACAAAAAGAGTTAGACGACGGGGTGAGCATAAATGTCATAAATATACTTACTTAAACAACATACATTCTAATAAATTCTAATAATAACCTACACATAACATAAAACGAATAAATATAAAATAAACTAAACTAATAATATATAATACTAATACAATGTATATCGAAAAATGATTAATGAATTCGACTAAATTTTAACAGCATACGAGACATAAATATATTTAATTATAATTTATATTATTTTAATGTCATAAATATACTTACTTAAACAACATACATTCTAATAATAAAATCTATTCATAACATAAAACGAATATAAATAAAATAAAATAAACTAGTAATATAATATTAATTCAACTATGTATATCGAAAAATGATAAATGAATTCGACTAAATTTTAACAGCTTATAGTGAAAACAAAAGTAAGAGAAAATAAATAATCATGGATTAGTAATAAGCTTAGTCACTGGTCCGTCGCGTCTGAAGATAAGGGTATTCGTGTAAATATTCAAGTGTTATTAAAGAAAGCACCTGAGACGTACAAACATCTACAATTTATTGTTGTTTTTGTTTGAGGATTAAAAGATAACTTTGCTACGAGTGTTTCTGACATTAGCTTTTGTGGACAAGTACGCTGTTACTTTGGCTTTTACTCGTACTGAATAGCTGTTGTACTAGTTTAAAACTTGTTGTAGTTAAAATAGAGTATATTTTTAATTGAACATATCACAATAAAATTTAGACTTACAGTGGAGTCATTTTAATAGGTAACATTTGACAGTTCATTTATGTAAAGAAACATATACCTTACACTAAAGAAATAAAACTCCAACTCGTCTTCGAGAACACTTCTCGGTCGTCGTCAATATTGTTTTCATGAGTTTTATTCCTTTAGTGTAAGGTATATTTTTCTTTGCCTAAATGAACTGTCAAATATTACCTATTAAAATGACAGGCATTTATTTATTTTAACATTTCATTAAATTCAAACATAGAGATAATAAAATCATAAGTAAATAAAATCTCCACATTGAAAACTATTGATTTTTTCACACGTCATAACTTCTTACGAGTATATCCCATATTTTCTAAACGAAAATCTATAAAAATTAAATTTCAGAATTTACATAGAAACTGTACAAGTTAAACTTGAATACTAAACTCCTTATAAACAAGCTGCAAAAATACATCAAACCAAGATACGAACCCGGGGTAGTCAAAACGTCGTCAAAACGGTTCAAATTCTCCGAATACTTCAACAACCATCCCTTACTACCTGCGCCTTATTCAAAAAAACCTCAACATGAGGGAATCCCACGGATTTTTTCTATATGCGTTCTGCATCGCGCTGACGAAATTTTCGCTGCAGTTTTGAGTAGTTTAGAAGTTT
The DNA here is from genome assembly GCA_964007245.1 of Hypomecis atomaria. NCBI lineage: Eukaryota > Metazoa > Arthropoda > Insecta > Lepidoptera > Geometridae > Hypomecis > Hypomecis atomaria. The sequence continues at coordinate 9,181,386 of OZ023299.1, forward strand.
GATAATGTGTTAGTAGGGAAGTCCGTTTCTACGCGGGAAGTGTGCCCTGGCGGCCCACCCCTTTGGCTGGACGTGAAGTATTGTTGGTATGGATCGTAACATCGTTGGCAATGTGCTGCTTGATGTGGAAAGAGAGTGGATTCACTCGACACCACCGACGTAGAAGTTTTGACTTCCCCTTTGCCTTTTCTTAAGATTTAATCTTTTTTTTAACGAGCAATTCTTGCATGTATCTACCAAGGGGTATTTAAACATGTACAGATGGTCAGACGAATCTGAACAAAGCCCTGTCTGTTTTTTCGCCCCAAAAAATGACAAAAAAATTACACACTTTAACATCATCAATCGTAGCTGGCACAAATTTTATATGCTATCTTAAACAATTATTCCTTCCGTCTACAGAATTCAAATAGTTTGCACGAACTGATGTGACATCCATGTACATTGTTGTTTTTTTTAAAATTAATGGGGCAAGTGCCTTTATTAGTATCACTAAATACAAGATTTACATAATCTGAAACGGCTTCTACATAACAAGCAATTTGATCATCAATTATTGTTGACTTATCAAAAACGGCTCAGCCTGCTTCAATAAAATTTAAATAGAACCACTTTGGAAGTATATCCTATCGAAATAAAAAAGATTTTTGAAATCGGTTACAATTGGCGAATTTATCGATGAATATACATAAAAAAATACATGTAGACGAACATAGTACCTCCTCCTTTTTGGAAGTCGGTAACGAAATCAGGCGAGCTGCATAATATTCATCAAAGTTTATATTATACGAAAAAATATATCTTCAGGCTAGCATAAACTAGCGAAGCAATTTCAGTTTTAAATAGACCCGTTGTTAAAAGTCATAAAACTTTGCGATTGAATACTAAAACTTTCAATGCCGCCATGTTTAAAATCTACAAAGACTATTGCCAATTTTCCACAAAGTAAAACCAATAACTGGAGAAAATTTACAGCAGTAATTAAAGAACTCCAAAGTATTAATAGGTAGCCGTAGTGTCCTAGTGGTGATAACGTTCGCCATATACTTAAGCGTGAAGCGTGGTTCAAATCCGAACCCGTACCTACGAGATCTTTTGTATTTACTTATGTACTCGTATATAGGTACGGATTTACATACGCCTGAATATCTCTGACATAGCTAAACGGTTAAAACAATCGCTACTCACAATGAAACGGGTCAACTTTTGCCTGCGATCAATGGCATCAGCGGTCACCCATCCAAAGACTGACTGTGCCGATTGTAGCTCAACATCTTTAATTTAACACCTAAACCATTGCTACGTTGACTACGCCATGAGCGCTAACGCGCTAACGTACTAATACATGACGTGATAAGACATGATGACTTGAGCTTCTTGCAGGCGACGAGCTCCGTCTCGAGCAGACTACTACCCGCTATTAGCACCACCACGGCCACCTGTGTCTGGTAGCTGCGATACAATTTTAAACCCCACTGTGCCTAACCCCGCCAGTATAGCCCGAATCATACCAGTCGGCGAATGTAAAGTTAGCTACAAGCTGCGCAATATCCAATCCTGGCTGAAGCTCACAAAGCTGCGCGTTGTTTGGTTTTCGCGCAGCTTGTAGCTAACTTCGCATCCGCCGAGTGGTATGATTCGGCCTTTACCAGTGCATCGTCGTCCCTGGATAGGTGGACATTTACTCTTATAAAACGGAATACAGTACAGTACAAGGCCATGCAGTATCTGTAGAAAACTTACACCGGTAATTAGCAAACTCCAAAGTAGTAATAACAGTCTCGGTTTTGGTCCCGGTCTCGGTTTTCTAAAGTTTCGAGACTGAGTGCTATTGATTGGAATAGTTGCCTGTTTCAGTCATTAGCGGTTGACTCGACACAGACACATTTAAGTACTTATCAGACAACTCGTACATCTTATGATTTTATAAAAACGTTATGCCCGAAACAGCACAACTTTTTCAATAAACAAAGTAGGTAATACAAACGCTTATGATGATCGTCCTCCTAGAGCTGCAATTTATGTTCTAGGCCTATGGTAAAGATTGAATCTTTTTGTGATGTATTTACATAAGAGGTATGAAACATGCATGTAATACAATTATAAGGCTGATTTTAGTCTCACGCCGACGGCACCCGCACCGTCGGCGTCGGCGCTGAATGGCCGAGATATATGAACTTTCTAGGAAGCGTTTTTGAATGACGCGTAGCTATCAGCGCGCACGATGGTCGGCGCCGAGAGCGAAGTTCATATAATATATCTCGGCCATCAGCGCCGACGGTGCGCGTGCCGTCGGCGGGCGTGAGACTAAAATCACACTTAGAATATAAATAAACTATGTTTCAGAATTACCTAAGTACCTATACTACCTACCTAATTCACATGCCGCATACAGTGTATTTCTAGAACTGGTGTACTAAACCGAAAGGAGGCGATTCAAACCATTATTATGACCAACTTTTACTATGATTTGTGTACGAACTTAAATTGTACAGACTTTATCTCGGATTATACAGACTTTTCTAAGTTAACGTTATTAATTTAATTCTATTTTTGTTTCAGATCAAACTATACCAAAGAGTTGGGTGCCATCGCGAGTAGTGTATCGAGTGTGTACAAGTGTGTTACAAGTGTTAGTGAAATAATTGTCATGTGACCATCCACCAACGATGCTGAAGATTCAGATGTTGGATTCCATCGTCAGCAACGACGCTGATGAGAACCAGGAGCAGCAGCCGACTGGGTAAGTTTTTTTTAATTGAGTGACCGGATGAGCTATGCGTTCGCTTGATGGTAAGCGTTAAGCATTCCTATGATAGATCTACACCAATCAGAGTAAGCTAGACAACTAAAAATATAGTCTATCAGTTATATTATCAAAATTTACTAAACAAGTGCTTTTTCTTTTCTTAATTTAACAACAAATTATGAAGATATTAAGTTTCGCGTGACATCACGCTAAAGTAGACTTTTTTTACTAGGTATAAAGTAACTTCACGAGACCACACTTCCAAACTTTGACTCGTGTAATCTTTTTGCTTAGCAAAAAAAAATACGTGTCAATGTTTTATTTGTAATCTGACGAACTAATTATAATAATACATATTTATTCTAACCAGTTGTCACGTCTATTGGCGATCTATAACGGGGGCCTATGTTCAACAGTGCTGGTCCTATGGCTGAGAAAAAGAAGAAGAATTTTTACTCTTCACAATGAAAACTGAATTTTCTTAAATTTTAGGTCTTCGAGATTTTTTATTTCAAGGTGCATAAATGACTGTATTTATATCTGACTAGCAACCCGCCCAGGCTTCGCATAGGCGTATTATACAAATAAACCTTCTTCTTAAATCACTCTATCTATTTAAAAAAACCGCATCAAAATCCGTTGTGTTGTTTTAAAGATATAAGCATACATGGGGATAGACAGCGGGAAGCGACTTTGTTTTATACTATGTAGTGATGTGTGACTAATTCAGTAGGTGTTTCAGTTAGTCACGTAAAATGGGACGTCCTAGTGAAGCTAGAGTGTTTACGTCTTCAGGTCTAAAGTTCCTGTCTATCGATTGGTCCGAGCCGCCTCAGCGGCGCCGGCATAATACAGCAAATAACTTTTTATTGGGACATCACGGCTGTTTGTCTTTGGTAGCGTCACGCCAACTTTCGAGACAATTGGGACAAACATACTGACGGGCGAGATTACCGTCTTTATCTTACCTGTCACTTGAAATAACTTTGTAGGTACAGCCAACAGATTGGCTAGTTAAAATGGCAGTGGGCAGGGTACATAACGCGGAGAACTAAGACAGAAAGGGTTGAAAAGTTCTCGAGTGGAGACCACGTACCGGCAAGCACAGCGTATAGACTATAGAACGTCCACCCAAGGCGAGAGGCATGTTGCAGAAAAGATTCCTTTCTTGCATGTTAACCGCCTCTAGTTAATAACTTCGAAGTATTTTCTTTATTTATTGTAGTAACGCCTATTGTAAAATACATAACTTCTTGTAGTGTCTCTAACAAAGGAGCTTTAGCAAAAGGGTATCGTTCGCCACGCTTTTGATGTCAAATCTTAAATGACGATAACTATGCAATGCTTTTTTTAAAAAGAGCACACATTTACTTTCAATAAAAACAATTGTTTAATGTTTAGTATTTCATACACTTGAACACGGTAAAGAAAGGTGTGGTAATAAAATGGACGAAAGAGGAGGGAGGTTTATACCCTACAGATGGCCAAAATGAGCTGCAAAACATCCTTTGCTGCAATCATGGATGTATTGGCTGCAAATGACGATGACGATCATGACAACGTCATAGAAAGTGAAAGTCATAATATGCATAGGTAATTTCGCCATTGTATAAAACTCATCGTCGTAAAATTAAATGAAACAACGAAAATTGACCCATTTAAAAACAAGCGTGTTTTCAAAATAAAATGCTGCGGCTTTTCATGAAATGACCCAATTTTGGCGTGCTTTTGTGACTGGTTGGTATTCGTGGACATGTCAGGAATCCATTTGTGTCGGATTGTTTTCGAAGTCCGTGTTTTGATGAAATTAAATAAATTCTAACCCGTTTTAAATTAAACGTGAATTTTAATTTTTCAGAATTCCTAATAGGACGAGCTTGTCGTAAAGGTATCTATTTATACCATGACATTTTCTAGCTTACTGTATTCAAACACTATCCGTATTACCATAAAAGTTTTAACGCACGCTTTAGACAATGTTTAACAGGACAAATTTCATGGTTAAACAGAATTTAAAGCATGTTTAAATCTTATATATTTACAGTTATAAACGGTTATACTTCCCAGCCAATGCTTCTGAATAAATTAATCAATCAATCGATTATTCCGCTATCTCGTTTGCACTAACACAGATCTTTAATATTCCCTGCTTCATTCTGTATTTTTTTTTATTTGTCTTGTCATTTTTTTATGTTTTTTATTTGTCAAAATGATAATAGTATTCTCAATCATATTATAGCTCCAGTTTTGATATTACTCTGATAAGTCCAAGAACGCGCTAATTCAACTCATGGTAAAGGGCCACGAAGAAACCGGCCTAGCCGAGTTTGGGGCCCGCTGTTAATCCAACTAGTTTCATTTAATTTACGATTTCACGATAATCCTGTTCTACAAACTATTTGTAGAAAATTCATTGCTCTGTAACTAAATTTTTTTTTTCTTCTTTTTTCTTTTTTTCTTCTCTTACTCGGTCTCGTGATCGACGTATACCTAGGTTCAAAAATAGAGCTCCTGAAACAAAGCTACACTTCCACATAAAATAATATTCTAAGTACCAATGCAAAGACGATAACAAACAACACCTCTGACGTAATCTATCCATGTTAGCGATGTTAGCCAGCACTTGACACTACACTAAACACACATTCTCAATCAGTCCCTCCCAGCAAGGAGCGGGCGAAAACATCGCTTTGTCGTAAAAAGTAAATGAAAATACAGCGTGTCGCCGCGACGAGGCGACAACGCGACGCCCCGTCCGGGCAAAACACTCTCTTAGCTTACTGTTTACAGCGTTTTTCTGGAATTGAAAAATACTTCGCTCGCTTTGTTTACATTATTGTTAATTTATCAAAAACGGCTCGGCCGATTTCTGTAAAATTTAAATGGGATCACATTGGGAGTATACTCTTTCGAACTGAAAAAGATTTTTTTGATTTGGTTCACAATTGGTGAAATTATCGATGAACATACACAAAAAAAAAGAAAAAATACATACACACGAACATGGAACCCTCTCCTTTTCAGAAGTCGGTTAAAAATTGGATCTAGGTACTTTGTCAAATTAAGAGATTTAGTAAAATTTTGATCAAATGTTTTTGACGTTTTGACGTCTTATAAATCGATAAACGCCGGCTGCACGCACGAAAAAGCATGTCTGATTGTCAAGTTCCACCTGAGGCGAACGTGCAAGCGACAGCGCGGAACACGCGATACCGAGGCACGATCGGCCTAAGCGTTCGGCTTGTGATGGCGTTATCACGTAAAATTATAGTCCGTAAGCTAAATTTTTTTAAAATTCTTGTTTAATTGGGGAGTTTTGTCAATTTTCCACCATGCCACTCCCATAATTAACATTGTGTACATTTATATACTAGACTACGTACATAGAGAAACAGGTACATTAGCATCTGGCTCCTGGCTCCCTCAGATGATAGTGCAGCCAAGAGATGGTTACATGCTCCTACATTACTGGCACTTATACCTAGAAGATTTTGGAAAACTGGACACATTCATTTTGTACATGGAGCAGGACGTCCTCAATTTTGTCACAGACTGCACAGTTACAATTAAATGTTTCTGACAAGCTCATCATGAATTTAAACGCTTTTAATGGAATATGTCCAGAACGAAGCCTCATCATGTTTCCTGAACATACTATATAAACCGAATTTACAGACAATCAATTTTTAGAACCAATAATTTTTGTTGCAGTGAGTCTCAGGTTTGATTCCCGTCCGAACAAAAGAGCAAAATATAAAAATATCTGTTCTAGATCTAGGTATCAGAATATATTTTCCTGTGAATTGTAGAAGGTTCTCAATCTGGTTGGTTTGGCTGAAAAAAAATTTTCTTAATTATTTCCAATTTGTTACGGTTCCAAAGACTTGTGTTGCCTAGTTTTAGTCAAAGCATAGTTTATTGATAAATATACAAATTTATTTAGCCCTTAAGCTCTATAGCTATATCTCTATTCCATAGAACAAAGTAACCGCGATATTCAGCAAAACAGAGGATTTAATGAAACCGCACGTCAGCTGTTCCGGCAGATTTGTGGGGAGCCTGAACGATATTCTATCTCGTGTAAACACAACGTGGATGGATAGTGTAATGCAAATAATGCAATAACTTCCACATTTACATAATCGTCGTTGAAAATTTAAAATCTCTCATGTCCTAAAAGTTAATTTTGAGAAAAACGAAATAAACTGATCAACAGTTTTTAGTAGGCTCTTACATAAGGCAATTTGTAAATGTACCGTGTGTCAGTGAAATATTAAGATATTCATATAAGAGTTTTTGCAAACGATAGCTCTTAAAGAATCTTGCAAAAAATTAAAAAATCTAATTTATTTGAAAAATGTCACATGGAAGGTTTTAAATTTGCAACGACGTATGTAGTATATTGTAATTCATCATAATTATGGTTATCGTTTTAACCAAAAGACGTTATTTTGGGACATTCGTTCAGAGACGCGCGGAAGACTTTTGACCGACGAACCACCGGAGGATGTACTCAATTCGACGCGTAAATTTATATATTTTTTATGTATAACCACGCATAACTTTTTAAATAGTGGTCCGATTTCAATAATTCTTTTTTTATTGTATAGAGTATACTTCGAAACTGTTCCCATTTAAATTTTATTGAAATCGGCTGAGCCATTTTTGATAAATCAACAATAATGTGGAATATGCTGCATCGATCCGTGCAAAATATTCGCGAATTCTGTACACGGGTGAAGTAGGTCATGCTATTTTTTGCAAAAAATAATTATTCAGTACTCAGATTGCAAACACTAACGCAGTCTGAGTCTTTAGTTGAAATATGTGTGAGCATACATGAATGGGAGATTTACTAATTGAAATCTGTATAACTTACAGATAATTTTTTTTATTTTTTTTTTTTATTTCGAATAGGTTTGCGTTTGACTACACACTACCTGATGTTAAGCAGATATGCGGTCTAGGATGTAACACGCTTACCTAGAAGATACCTATTTACTCGGGATTTGAAGACACCTACATTGTACTCTAGCGGGAAGACAGACCCAGGCAAAGCGTTCCACATTCTGGCAGTTCGTATGAGGAATGTGGACTCGAAACGCTTGGTTCTAATGCGTGGGATGTCCACCATAAAAGGGTGGCGCTTTGGTCGCGTCCGTCTAGCCGTACGATAGAAGAAATGAAGATAATTTGTAGATTTTGCAGTTTTATAATCGTTATGCGCGCGAAATTGAACAAGGTGTCTTGGCCCAAATCGCCAGATCTGTAAATGCCACAAATAAGTATAGATACATCGATTCGCATATACAGGCGCATCCATATGTGTTGTACTAAGCGGAAAAAAGGTGATTCAGACCATCATTATGAACAACTTTTTTTATGGAGCCAACTCAGAATTCAAGAAAAAAAAACAGGTGTTTCATACATTTTGTTTATTCCGGGGTGCAATTATGTCTGAAACAGATGTTTTTTTTTTTTAATTTTGAGTTGGCTTCAAAATAAAATAATGGTTTCAAATCACTTTTAACTTAGTTCAAGGAAAGCATATAACCCTGTTGATAACCCTGAGGAAGAAAGGAAGGATATAACCCTGTATTATATTTTTTTTTAAAATTGGATCGTGATTGTGTACAGAATTCGAATAGCTCACATGAATCAATGTATCATCAGTGTAATAATTTTCACATTGTTGTTGATTTTTCAATGACGACTCAGCCGATTTCGTATAAATTTTAATGGGACCTATAATCTACAAAACACAAGAAACATCAAAATTCAGTTCATAATAACAATAATTGGCAGAGTACCTAATCGCGTAACATATATACCAAAAAATACGTTCAAATTGAGAACCTTCTTTTTTGGAAGACGGTTAAAAAATCTACCAAAATGGGTGTCAAATTGTATACTGCAGTGGTACTGCCGGCTAGATATCGATATAAATTCGCCGTACATTTCGCTGAGGCAGCACAGTTGCCGCGGCTGCCTGGTTCCCTTTCACCCACTTTGTAGGTGATGCCCCCTGGCTTCCGGGCTCGGCAACGGGGTACTTGGGCCAGCTACCCTGGGCTGGTTCCCTGAGTATACAGAGACACCCACTGGAACCTTCGAATCGGCGAATATCAACTATCGCGCGAGAATATTTCGTTTGCGCGATGCAGGCTGTCGGAAAATTTTTGGAGGTAGTTTTGAAATGAGAATGTTTAAATAAATCGAAGTGTTGAAGTGTTTGTATAATAACGCCACTATGTCGGTCCGAGTACAGGAAGAGAGCTCGAAGGCGATCCCTTTGAAAAGAGGCGTCAGACAGGGAGATGTGATATCTCCGAAACTGTTTACTGCCACTTTGGAGAACGCCTTTAAGCTCCTGGAATGGAAAGGATTTGGCATCAACATCAATGGCGAATGCATCACTCACCTTCGGTTTGCCGACGATATCGTGGTCATGGCGAAATCGATGGAAGAGCTCAGCACGATGCTCGAAGGCCTCAATCGAGTTTCTCAACAGGTGGGTCTCAAAATGCACATGGATAAAACAAAAGTCATGTGTAATGCCCATGTAGTACCCACCCCCATATCTGTTGAGAGCTCGGTTCTTGAAGTTGTTGACTCGTACGTCTACCTAGGACAAGTAGTCCAGCTAGGTAAGTCCAACTTCAAGAAAGAGGTCAATCGCCGAATCCAACTCGGTTGGGCAGCCTTCGGAAAACTGCGTGACGTCTTTTCATCTGATATACCTCAGTGCCTCAAGACGAAAGTTTTCGATAGTTGTGTGTTGCCAGTGATGACATATGGAACTGAAACGTGGTCTTTTACTGTGGGCCTTATGAATAAGCTCAGGATAGCCCAACGTGCTATGGAGAGGGCTATGCTCGGCGTCTCTCTGCGAGATCGAATCAGAAATGAGGAGATCCGCAGACGAACCAAAGTTACCGACATAGCCCAGCGGATTAGCAAATTAAAGTGGCAATGGGCAGGGCACATAGTTCGGAGAACGGATGGCCGATGGGGCAGTAAAGTTCTCGAATGGAGACCACGGACCAGCAAGCGCAGCGTAGGACGTCCACCGACTAGGTGGACTGACGATATAATAAAGATCGCAGGAACGCGCTGGATGCAGGCCGCTTCCAACCGGCCTTATTGGAAATCCATTGGGGAGGCCTATGTCCAGCAGTGGACGTCTTACGGCTGATGGATGGATGGATGGAATTAAACTTTGAGGGTACAGGTAGCGGCACGTAAGTCTAGCTCTGAGGGTAGTGTGGAGGGGATTGCTGCGCATGGTGACCGCCATACTAAGCCCATGCGCAATCATCCCCTCCACAATCATATCAGCGCTACACTTATATGCCGCGACCCGCAATAGTGACTTAAAAAAAAGTAAGTTCATATAGGCCGGGTTGCTAGCCCTGGTGTCAGAGTTTTTAAGCCGCCTTAAGGCCTCTGACATGGCTAAACAGTTAAAACAACCGGGACCTACAGTGAGCTACGGTAACGCCCAGTTGTAAGTGCCACCCGCGTTCACCCATCCGAAGATTGATCGTGCCGAATGTTTCTTAATAGGGACTTGAACTATGAAAAGTTTGCTTTTCAATTGAGTTTAAAATGAAAGAATAAACATTTTCCAAATAACTTCAAAATTCTTAAATATCTACTCGTATATTGATCACAAAAGTAATATTTATTACCTACTGATTCAAGAATTTATACGAGTATAACATAACATTAACCACATGATGCTCGAAAAGAGGCATTTTAGTTTCTCTTGGTTTCCGTAAGAGGCGCTGTTTTAAAATATATGGAGTCACACGGATACCATTGCAGTTTCCGTTTACGTATAACCTCTCTGATTTACATAAGAAAAAATAACAGAATTATATCTTTATCTTGTTTTCCCATTTTGGTTTTCATTGTGTGAAAACCGAAGAAGTTTTTGAAAATGTTAATTTGTGTGACGTTTTTTGTTTCATTACACGCGTTGATGTCTTTTCTTAGACTAATTATTGTAAGTTGTAACTATGTAATTTTAAGTAGGTACTCGTACATAATACAATATGCAACGAAGGAAAAATCTTTTAATTTTTATTTACTTAAATGAATTATATATTAAGCACATTGCACAAACAAATTATGAACTAACATCATCATCACCTGCCTAAGAAAATAGTAGCCCCAAAAATAATAATACCGATTTGCAACCAACGCTCGTACCTGTTGCTTGAATAAAGACCATGTACTACATACAAATACAATTGTACATAACAGCATCCCAAAATATATACGAGAGTCAGTTCAGTTTCTTGGACTTCTTGGACATTCTCGTCATCTTTTTTTTTAAATGCAGAATAGGCCCACCAAATCGCCTGATTAAAAGCGAAGTTGTAGCCGAAGATGGAGTATGTAAACCTAGAAGATACCTATTCACTCTTTACTAGGTATACCATTGTGTAAAACATATGGCTTGAGGATCATCCTGGATGCCAGCTGCTCACGATGGATAGGTACTATTAGAAATCTTTAAGGGGGTCTATGTTGATTCTGAAACGTGGACACTAACACAAAAGGACAGGGAAAGGCTTGGGGCTTTCGAGATGTGGTGCTGGAGAAGAATGGAAGGAATCAGCTGGACAGAAAATAAATCGAACCAAGAGGTGCTAAACATCGTGAGAGAGAAAAGAAAACTGCTAACAACAATCGAAAATACGAGAGGAAAGATATTTGGCCACGTTGTACGACATGACAATCTTATGAAAACCATAATAGAAGGAAAGGTTGAAGGAAAGAGAGGAAGGGAAAGACCACGGATGGCATTTGTGGATCAAATCAAGGAGAAGGTAGATGTCATGTCGGACAGGGAAGTGAGGACAATGGCCGAGGACCGCCAGAAGTGGAAGTTGCTCCGAAGAACAGCTCGGCTCTTGTCGGTGGAGCAACTTCCTCTTGCGCTTGAATTATTATAAATATGAAATGAATGTTCATTCTACACGGCATTTTCTACAGCAAAATGATCTTGTATACCCATATGTCAGTCCTGCGGTCTGATTCTCTATCGACAAAACGTAATGTACCGCGGTAAGTATTTTTTATTTCCATGAATTTAAATTTAAACATAAAATAACGTTCAAATGAATTAAAAACCAAGTTTAAGTTATATTATTTGAAAAATAAATATTTTTCACGCGTTTTTCTTTAAAACAAAGAGCACGTAGGGCGCGACAAGCGCTTGTTTTCATACTGAATCACCCACCTTTTATTTAACAGACTTCCAAAGAGGAGGAGGTAATATATTCATCTGTGTGTATTATATTGTGTACTTATGGTTATCGATATTTCCGCCAATTGTGAACCGATTTTGATGATACTTTTTTTTGTTTGGAAGACCATACTTCAGATATAGTTTCATTTAAATTTTATCGAAATCGGCTGAGCCATTTTTGATAAATCAACAATAATATGAAAATTACTACATCGATCCGTGCGAACTAAGTATTCGAATTCTGTAATACGGGTGAAATCAATTAATTCCATTTTTGTCGAAAAAATCGTTACTTCTCAGCGTATTTACATAGTATCTTATTCTCGTTAAAGTTGCTACTCGTTCATTTAGGTTGGTACATAATGAGGTATAATTGTTTATGATCAGTTACGACGAAATGCGTGGCTTGAATTGAGCCATTCGATATGAAGCCTCCGGGCTTAGCAATCATCTAATTATGAAGATAGTAGATTGCTTGTATGAAACAGAGACGGCATAAGTATAATATAATTTAGGGCTAGTTAGTCTTTTGATTTCTTTTATAGCTGGTGGGTTTACCTGCCCTGTTGTCAACTACTTAGTCCGGCAGCACGTATGTAAAACATCTTAGTGTTGTGTTGATAAATTTATTTCTACATAATTATGTTGTTTTTAAATTTTCGCGATTTGAACACATTATTATTATAGACTACGGGACTAATTGCGCACTAAAATTACGAGATAAATAAAAATCTCATCATCCCGACGACGTTTCGACCGAGTTGCGTCGATCGTGGTCACGGGTAGACAGACAATCGTCGGGACAAGACGTCCCGATGATGAGGTATTTATTTATCTTGTAGATAATTTTAGTGCGCGATTGGTCCCGTAGTATACAATAATATCTATAATCATATATACGTCATAAAATACTGTATTATACTTATAAAACAATTTACAGGTACTTATAACAGGCAAATACAATTAAAATAATCAACCACATTATTATTTCTGTACCTACCATTTCGGTGTAAATACACTCTAAAAAATTTCTAGACGCGGTGACAAAAAACCCTTATCAAATGGGAGATTACTAAGGAAACTGAACACAGCGACTGCACAAATTTAGACGCTTGAAAATATCAATGACAAAGGAACTTATACACATTTTTTGTTGCCCCGTATTAGCCCCCTTTGAGGTTTGAAACTATCACAAACATTGTAGATATGACAACGCTAACTGTCCCTATGATAAGTCGCTATTACAAAGGTACTTTCACACTACGTTTTTGGCATGTTGTCATTTTGACCACTTTGCTTTGACCCAACGTTAAGGCACTGTTACTTTTATAATATAAAATATCACCTTGTTCAATGGTAAATTGTTTATTTGTCAACGTTGCGTTGTCACTGTGACAGAGTATGCTGTCTCACGTCAAGGCAGTGTCATTTTGGACAATACAACTTTGTCCCCATATTTAAAGAATATTGTTAGTTTGTCTACTGTATGATGTCCCTTCATCTTCTGGGTATTATCACAGCGACAGTTTATGCTGTTCCAACGTCTACGACGTGTTGTCACTGTGACAGTGTTTAACTGTCCTTACGTCCACTGGATGTTGACGCTGTGACAATTTATGCTATCCCTACGTCTACGGTGTGTTGTCCCTGTGACAGTGTTTTACTGTCCCTATGCCTACTGGGCGTTGTCGCTTTGACAATGTATGCTGTCCCTACGTCTACGGTGTATTGTCCCTGTGACAGTGTTTTGCTGTCCCTATGCCTACTGGGCGTTGTCGCTGTGACAATGTATGCTGTCCCTACGTCTACGGTGTATTGTCCCTGTGACAGTGTTTTGCTGTCCCTATGCCAAGCAAAACACTGTCACAGTGACGGCACACTGTAGACGTTGGAAGAACTTACACTGCCGCAGTGACAACACCCAGTGTACGTAGAGGCAGCAACACCCAGTCTCCTTAGACGATGGCACCTACGATAACCCTCTCGACTTGGATTTGGAAAGCTTCATAGAGGAGTATGTGGCTTCGCATCTGAAAATCCCAGGATGCCATCGTCATGGTAACTTTGTGGAATGTCAAAACTAGAAAAGAAATTAAAATCAGCAAATCGATTAAGATAGTTTTATTACAAATACAAATTAACGAAAGATAGAGTAATTGGTCTTACTTATACAGGATTATACGTAATGGCTATGCTAAGCTAAAAGGGGCTCAAAGTACTAATCATTATAAACAACTTTTAAAAATTACATGTTGAAAGTAGTATACCATTTTCATCGTGCGCGAAAACTTAAAAAAATAGCGGGCGGATATGCCAGCTTCCATAGAAAAATCTTCGAGCCCCTTAGTCTTATCAAGGATCATACGAAGAGAGGATTGACAATGGCCATACAAAAGTGTGTATCTGGCACTGTGCATAGCATTTTTTTTTTTTTTGCCGAAAACGTAAGTTTATACTAGTCCATTACGATACACGCTCTATTGTATAGCTATTGTCTATCCTCCCATTATAAGATTCTTGGTCTTATTTTAATGATTATTTAGATATAAAACAGATAGACAGACACACACAGAGACACACTGAATTGATCTAGCACAAACAAAAACTGTCGAAATCGCCTTACAACACAGTTGCGTTTGCGCCGCGGCCGGACCGGAGAAAAATGGCAGATTGATTGGCAGAGCCAGTGTTGCCAACGACTAATTTTTGACTGCCGTGTTTGGTAAGGGAAATTGCCGTGTTTGTAAAGAAAAGCTATCTTCGGCTGCCGTAGCAAATAAATAAAATAAAACATGTTTATTTTTAATTTTTATTATCATTATAATTAACCAAAAAAATCACAAAAATCAACAAAAAATTTACCTTATTTACCCAAATACATTTCTGATAGTCTCTACATACAAAATCAATTTTAATTTTTGTTCAGTTAGTATTTTTTTATCTTTTATTTTAGCGATTATTTCTTCGGTTGGAACAACAATAGTCAAAAGTCTATGTTTTTAGTATTATTTATTAACGGCAGCGAGAAGGAACTTTCGAAATTCAGTACAAATAACTTGATACTAGCGGTTAAAGTCCTAAGCTAAAGTATCTGTCATAAAACTAACCAATGATTCCCATGTCTGAGATTGCGCATTTTATTTTTAAAATTTTTGGCTTTGGCACTTTGCAAAGGCGATCTTTGCAAATTGCCGTAGATTTTGCTACGGCAGTAGATTGGGGTTAAAGGTTTAGGGTTACATAATTTTTTTGGATAAAAACAAGTTAATATAAACCATGAAATACCTATGATTATCACTGTTTTTTTTTTTATTTAAATGTATACTTTTCTTAGTTAGAAATGCAACAAACTGCAAAAAAGGTAACGTCCTGTCCCCTTTTAATTCCAAAGCTTACGATGAAAAATTTAAGTAAGTTATGTAATTGCAATAGTATACTAAAGTATACAATGAAAAACACTTTCAAAACTATATTTATGTCAGATTCGTGGCGAACTACTAGTAAAATACATTACAACAAAACAATAAATTTACTTTTATTTACAATCACTTTACTGCAAAAAATTGTTTACTTATGATCGTGTAATTTTAAGTTAACAAGTATCATAGTATTAATTCAGGATCCAATCGATTTTGTTTAATCAAGTCGTCATTTCTCCTTAGAAAGAGAGGAAGTTGGCCATAATGGCAACATTGCAAAACACAAGCGGCCTCTGGCGACGGCATTTTTTAAGGGCCAATGACGTATTCACTTCGGAGCGTTGACAGAAGCACAAAGGCCTTAGTGAAAATATTTTCTAATTATCCATAGGTATTTAAGCATTGCTTATGCTTCTAGAACTTTTTCAAGTTTCTATAGGTACATTTAAGCTATGGTATGACCATACCGACTTATTTTTTAAAGGCTTCTGTTAAATCACAGAATAACGAATACTTTGTAGGTGCTCCATACAGAATCCTTAGTTTCTCGCCCCAGCGCGTAGGTACGGTAAACGCTACACTAACAGTTGAGAATATTGAAATATGCATAGATTGTTATATGCTTATTGCCAATAGCTAGGTAACCATCAAGATTATGTAAATTTTAGAGAGAAACTAAGTTGTTGTTACATTTATCAGCATTTAAATGACATACATTTTTGTCAATAATAGCCCAACACTAAAATTATTATGTCGTACTTATAGTTACTGAATTATAATAAATTTCGACGCGATCTCGTTAGCTGATTTTGTCGTAGAGGCTTACCGGCTAAGTCGTAGTTACTAAATCAAAATAAAACTTGACGCCACGTTCAGTTGTAAAAACTATTCTGTCATTTTGTTCAAGTTGCTTGTGAACCAGCGTATAAGCTCATATTCTACCGTTAGTGAATTATGTCGTCGTAACTACCTTCATATGTTATAGGAAATGAGCTAAAATAAAATTTGACGCTACGTACAAATTAAAAAATGACAATATTGTTGAAAAAAATATTCTGTGATTTTGTTAAAGTTGCTAGTGAACCAGCGTTCAAGCTCACATTTTACCGTTAGCGAATTTTGTCATGTCAACTAACCTAGTTTGTCATATCATCTAAAACGAAATAAAACTTGACGCCACGTACATGTCAAATATGAAAATAACTTTGTAAAAAAAGACTCTGTCACTATGTCAAAGCTGCTTGTGAACCAGCGTTCAAGCTCACATTTTACCGTTAAGAAACTCTGTCATGGTGACTACCTCCTATAGCGTAGTGACAAACTACTTTGTCGTAGCGACAAAATAAAAATAATCATAGACGCCACCTGCTCGGGAACCTAGTCGTAGTGACAAAAAACTGTTCGACAGAAAAGATTCTAATGCGGCGTTTAGGTTTATTAGAACGTACCGTTCAAAAGCTACGTCAGGAGCACAAAAAAAAAACGACAAAGGAATTTAGCACCTTAGACAACCGATTTTTTTTGGGTGTAGCTTTAAAACTATCACTTAAGACATGTTCAGGTTCCCATCTATTTTTCGTTTTTTTTTAGTTTCTGAGATATTTTGTCCCCATATTCGCATATACAAGATGAGATTCCCCCTGCTCCCCCACCCTGCCTCCGTCCCTGCCCACCTCAGTTACACAACAACGGTAGACAAATACTCCGTTGGTAACGCAACGAGCCGTGTAACGATATGGCAGAAAAAGTAATCGATGGCAATGCAACATGAGCTTGGAACAATAGCGAACTTGAGTATCTAAGTCACGCTGTTAGAGGCTCTACAGGGTTTAATGCTGGTCATGTACTAACCCAATAATATTTTTTCACAGAAAATGGCAAATCGCCTGCCGCCGTGTACAAAATTCGAATATTTCGCTGGAATTGTTTACATTATTGTCAATTTTTTAAAAGCGGCTCAGCCGATTTCTTAAAAATTTAGATGGGACCACCTCGGGAGTAGGGTATACTCCCGAGGTGGTCCCATTAATCAACTAAAAATGAATTTTTCGATTCGGTTCACAATTGGCGCAATTTTCGATGAACATACACAAAAAAAAACATACAGACGCACATAAAAACTCCTTCTTTTTGAAAGCCGGTTAAAAAGGGGTAATTAAGACTATCATTATAAACAACTTTTACAATGGGGCCAACCCGAAATACGAGAAAAAAAATCAGTTGTTCCATACGAAATATAAAACAGCTATTTTTTTTATCGAATTTTGGGTTGGCCCCATAATGATGGCCTGGATCACCTCCTTTTGGCTTAGTACACCAGTTCAGGTTAGCCCTGTATACTAAACTGAATCATTAGAACAGCTGGACGTATGCGTTAATGGTCACAAGACCGAGTAAGAGCAGGAACGAGTACTGAAAACCTATGCTTGTACGAGCGGGATGGCATAGCATGCGAACGTTAGAAATGATTGTATCGTTTCATAATTATTTTTCGCATAAAATGGCAAAATCGTGTACAAAATTCGAATAATTCGCTCGAATTTATGTTTCTATTCAATTTTACATTATTGTTGATTTTTCAAAAAAGTCTTAGCTGATTTCGATAAAATTTAAATGGGACCACTCCACCTCGGGAGTATACCCTTTCGAACTAAGATTTTTTTTGATTCGGTTCAAAATACTTACAGACGAACATAGAACCTCTTCCTTTTTGGAAGCCGGTTAAAAAATCGCACTCCAGCCGGGCTATTATAGTACTAGCAAAGAATATAAATAACAATACTAGTACTAGTATACGCACCACGAAATAAGATTTTCGAGGTGTTGAAACGAGACAGAGTTATGGTGAAATATATATCTGTCAATTTTTCACACGTCAAAAAGTGTTTTAATCGCGCGTGGTCGTATGCTAAGCTAGCAAAGGTAGGTAAGGTCTTCGGTGAGCCATTGGGGTTATGAAAAAGTAGGTTATCATCATTTTACAAGTAATTAATAGGTCTGCGAACAGCTGTACACTACTTGTGAACAAAAGTAGTGAAGATTGCTATTCGATATTTGTAGGAGCTACAATTTGCATTCATTTTGTTATCTGGTTAAATACTATGTTTAATATGCCCAAGTACAGCTGAGGAATTTGCAATTACATCTCAAATCAAAGGAGCCACGGAGTCTATAACTCCGAGGCACCACTGAAGTCCGTTAGACGAAGCCCTTATATCGCATTTCCTAGATGGGTAAGTACCTAATAGTTAGATAGAAGGTGCTAGGTTCTAGAATTTAAAATTAGTACTCAGCCTTGACTTGAGCATTGCATAAAGACTGGTCGATTTAAGAAGATAAATAAACTGTTTAGTTGAATAGAAATCACGAGAAGTACACAACTCGACAGTACGCTACTTAACTACCTATTTAATATTTATAATTTACGCATCAGAGCTAACTTAGTCTGCAGTCAATATTACGGATAATTGATGAAGTCGTCAAATAAATAAAATAGTAAAAACCTGAAAAGTTAATCCCAAACCAAACTTACCTAGTAGTGGCTAGTAGGTAGTTCCAATTTGTAAACCGTCGGACTTCAGAACAGTGTGCAGTGGAGGCGAGAAGTCTACATCAACAATTTTCCTGAAATATATTATTTATGTCAACCATAGATCAGAGAAACCTTGTTCTCTGTTCTATGATATCAACCGGTCAAGCCATCAAAGATCTCAAAACACTATCCATTACAAAAATAACAGACCAAAAAGAAAGAGCAACTCAATCCCAGTCAAAGATCATCATAATTCTTGTAGGCGTCACCAATAACGTACCACCTGCGCCAAAGGTATACCTGTCAAAGACAACGCCTCGTTATACCCTCACTTTATCCCGAAGGCTGGAGAAATATCGCTTACAAGAAAATATTATCTTAAAACGACCAGAACAAAAAGAGCCCTGAGCTTCTGAAAATCGATTGAAGAACACTTCGCGTTCAGGGTCTTGTCGCGCTGGTCCTATTATGGAGTAAGTTTGACTATCTACCTGATGCGATGATAAGTGAGATAAGTTACCAAAACTGTGCAAGTATCGGATGGATGCTTAGGAATTGAATTCTGAAGTCACGGTTGCTCTCATTCAAACTATGCTTAGATATTCGTATCTCTACGACTTCTGCAATATGCAAGTAGTACCTACCTACCTACTGCCTAGGTTGCACGCAGCATTTCATATTTATAACCGAGGGGTTTTGACATTTTTGCTAATTGAAATTATATTTTAAAACACTTTGTTGAATTGTTTGCTACTCTTTCTTGCACATAAAAACGTAACAACGGATCGTTTTTTTTTACTTAAATAAATTATTTAGTTTAATGGCCAGAGAATGTCATAATCTATAAGGCAATATATTTGTTATTTTTATAGAACCACAAACATTCTGAACCAAAATATAATTTCGTATAAATTCGTGTAGTTTTTCCTACAAAATGAAAGTATCGTAAGTTTTAATTTAGTTTTAGCGTGGTTTTAGTAGAATAGATAGTGTGTATTCATAGGTCATATTTATCTAAAATAAAGTAAATAAAGATAGAATCAGAACTTGCTACAACGATTATAAATAAAATACTTTTAAAAACGTCATCTGTCGTAGTTACTAAAATAACTTATCTATTAATCTATAGTAAAACCAATTAAAAGGTACATCTGCAATGGCATTTTAGTTCCGTATTGTCGCGCTAGATGTCTATCTAATAAAATTAAATAATTAGTTTTACTATATGTCGCTAGATGTCACTAAAATCTAATTGGAAACCGGCAATGAACGTTCCTCAAAATAATTGTGAAGCACGTAGGTAAGTAGTTATCTATTCTACCTTAGAAGTAATAGGTAGTTTATTAATATAGGTATGTCTATGGGAATCGCATAGCCCTTAAATACCTAAATGTAAGGTTTAATAAAATTGTTAGGTATAATTATGTATGATTTCTTAAAGATACATACAATATAGGTAGCGGTACGTAAGTCTAGCGCTGAGAGAAGTGTGGAGTGTGGAGGGGATGGCTGCGCATGGTGACCGCCATACTAAACCCATGCGCAGTCATCCCCTCCACACTTCGCTCAGCGGTACACTTATATGCCGTGACATGTATTCGGTAAAAAATTCATAAATAAAACAATATTGATATCCGAGGCAAAACTTTAATAAGTCCAATCTAAACAAATCCTGCTTACATTAGGTATACCATAGAAATCACAAGCTCATACAACCTGCTTTTTATGCAAGGTTATGGATTCACTCTGTTGTAATTGGTATAAGTACCGACTTCTTTTATGGGTTCTTACCTACGTTCTTACAAACCTTATTAGACTTCCGTCCGGTCCGCCTGAGTTCACTAGCCATATAGTGTCCAATTGGACGGCGACCTCCCATGCTCTCACTACCCCAGAGAAGGGAGTCTTAAGAGCGCGTCGCGTAATTCATTTATAGCCAAACAACGTCTTATTTTGCAGCAGAAAGTATAACCAGTAGACAGTTAGCTAGCCATTATTTTAGCCACAAAGAACTAATCTTAGCTTATTTTTATTCGTCTTCTTTATAGGTTCCTATAAACCTTAGGTATTAGACTTCCGTCCGTCTGAACTCAGTACCCATAATTATCGTGTCCAATTGGACGGCGACCTCCTATGCTCTCACTACTCTAGAGAAGGGAACCTCTGGAGCGCGTCGCGTAATTCATTTACTGGCAAACAACGTGTTGTTGTAGAGCAGACTTACTTTAGAACAGACATGAAAACCAGTAGATAGCTAGCTACCATTTTTGCTTTCAGTTAGCTATCTTCTTAATGGGTCTACTAGCTAGTATAGGTTATTAATTTGCTATGGTTCTTATAAACCTTATTAGACTTCCGTCCGTCCGAGCTCACTGCTCATATCGTGTCCAATTGGAACGCGACCTCCCATGCTCTCAACCACAGAACAGCAGAACTCTATCTTCTGTGCTCTCACCTACCCTAGAGAAGGAAACCTCTAGAGCGCGTCGCGTAATTCATTTACTGGCAAACAACGTCTTAATTTGGTAGCACAAAAGCATCACCACACCTTTAACTTTAATGTACATCTTCAATAAACTTTCTTTTACCGGAACAAGCATTATGAATCGAGAAAGACCTATGCTTTTACACTTTTTATACCTCTCCTGAATGAACAAGTACGTTGTTTTCAGCCAACTTCCATGTTCCAGTTTCAAATAAAAATTGTAATTTTGTAGTGCCAACAAATATCAAATAGCAAAAAAATTACTGAGCTGTAGTTAGTGGAAAAATCACAGGACTATAAACAACCGCATAGAATCTAGAAGGATTTTGCCACATGTGGACATGCGAACTGCACATAATGCCATTTTCACGATTGGACTTTGTTCGGTGGAACCGATTCATAAAATTTTGAATTTTGTTATTTGTTATTTTGATAAACGAGCTAGATTCTAGATCTTAAACCAAGAACAAGGCGTGCGCGCGTTATACTCGTACCTTTCTCCAGTAGCTCAATCGTGTTTTATGCTTGAACAGGTGTGTGATCTACTAGCTCCATTATCTTTGGTTTAGACCGGCGGCAGGCCACTGGAGGGTAATAAGATTTACGTAAGTGTGTCGGGCCTACTGCTGTCTCATTTTGTGATTTTCTAGACTTAAGCGTCTCCCAAAGAACGCTACACTGTAAGTTTATGGAATTTAAAACCTTCACCGTGTTAGGTGAGGACGTCCTCTGTTAGACATAGGATATAGAATAACTTAGAATTTTTCAATAAGACCTTGCAAAGGGGTGCACCCTCTGCATCTCTTCGTTTGATGATAAAGTAACGTTTGTACGTTTTGTTCTTGTTGGTATTTTTCTGGACCGCCGATCTTTATTTTTGATAATAACAGGTTGATAGTTAGTTTAAAAAGATATTAGGTGTAATACTGTTGTTTTTTTGGTTTTATGATTTGTTTGTTTTGTTGTTTATGTATTGTACATCTTAATTTTGTTGCAAATAAATTTCTGTATTTAAAAATGCTTTTATAACTTCGGTACGGCTTGCAGCAATTTACCTACACATTTTAACATCATGTACATTAGAAATTAAGAACCGTAAGTTTCTAAGATCCATAAATATAAACGAAAGCAGCATTATAAGGATTAATTTAAAATAAGGAACAGTACACGAGTCGTTAACTCGACAATAAAAATGGAACAAAGAAATTGACCCGTTATGCGTCATTTACTTAAAAGAAAATTGTCTCAAGTTATTACGGAGTTGTTCAACATCTGTTCCTTGAAAGAATATCGTTTGTCAAATTTTATTGGCGTTCGTGTTATGACAAGGTTCATTTGGAAGCTATCTACCGTGTCTAACTTAAGTAACTTAGGTACCTAACTATTTTAATTTCATTTTACCTGATTACTGATGGTAACTTAAGCACAACCTCTGAAGGAAGACTTTAGAACATCGTGATAAAAAAAATACTATGGGACCAAACCTGAACTATACAATAACAGCCACAAAATTGAGGTATACAATTATTTCTGTAATAGTTTTAGAAGACGAACATTTCATAGTTTTATTATTTTGGGATATCATATTCTTCAATAAGATCTACTTTTACCACATCACAAAAATCCTAACACGAGTATTATTATGTCTTTCGTTTTGAGAAACTTTTTGGCGGGCCTCCTGATTATAATCCTCCTGTAAAAGGTATCCGTAGTAGTGCGGTATGTACCTGTTGAGAAACAGGTTCAATTTATAAATCTTTAGTTATTTACTTAATAAAATTTGGAAAGATTCTAAACAAACAAATAGGAAAACACCCTCGAGGCACTGCTCAACTTTTTTGCGATGATTTGTTTTTAAACCAAACGCACCCCTTCTAAATAAATCACCCATAGAAGCCCATGGTCTATAAAATTACACGATTCTAAAAAAATAAGGCGCCCGTTCAAGCGGCCCGGTGGCAAACTATTAAAGTCATTTCCTTTACGACACGGGTCAGGGAAAAAAATGGGGGATAAAATCACACCCACCTGGGCAGCCACGTGGCAAGACCTTCCGGTGTCTTCCCCTTAGAGTTGGGCCTGACTTGGGTTCTTGCTAACATGCTCACTGCTGGGCATAGGTCACCCCCATATCCTTCCATGAGAGAGTGAATAAATTGATGGCAGACCGTGAGGCATGGAAGCTGCACCATCGACAACATCGCTTGCTTTTAAGATGTACCTACTTAAATCAAAAAAGGCATTTGTAATTAAATGACAATAAGACGTCGTTTAATAAAGAAAAGTTTGGCATAGTTCATTTATAACTGCAAACAAACATTCAAACATTTACAAAAAATTGCAAGACATGGCTACATCAAGAAAGTACGTATCTCTGTGAAAGGCTTCTGTCCAAACCGCCGTTTAAAAGACCTTAGAAATTAAGACAAATAATACATCCTACTTGGAACTAGTTGAGACTTACCAAATGCAAAAATAAAATCGGCCAAGTGCGAGTCGGACTCGCGCACTAAGAGTTCCTTACCGTATGGAAGCCCCATTCCCCTTGCAGTAATATACCGAGCAAAAAACTCATAAAAATCACGTTTGTTGTATGGGAGCCCCCCTTAAATATTTATTTTATTCTGTTTTTAGCTGTTTTTATTTTATTTTGTTTATTTGTTGTTATAGCGGCAACAGAAATACATCATCTGTGAAAATTTCAGCTGCCTAGCTATCATGGTTCATCAGATACAGCCCGGTGACAGACAGACAAACAAACAGACGGACAGACGCACATCGCAGTCACGTACGTAAAAACGGGACCCTATTACTAAAATAGGGTCCCGTTTTTACCCTTTGGGTACGGAACTCTAAAAATGGGTGTCGCTTAGCTTAGTCCTATTACAAAAGTATTTCAGGATCTAGATCCTGAAATACTAAAACGATTAATTACTACACAAAATTGTAGCCCACTAACTCGAACATGATAAACTACATTTACCGGTTTATTTTCTTTATAATTTAATAACGGACACGTGTCGGATGCCAATTGTCGGTGGCCAGAAACTGTGACGTGATGTTCTATTAATATTGTTAGGGTAATGCTAGTAGAGTTCTGGTTTTACAGGATGTAGGAGAGTTAATTGTTATGCTCCGTTTGTTGTTGCGTAGGTCGGGAATTCTGAGCACGGTCCGCGGACCACGCGGCAGACCACCGTCTAATGAACGTATGCAAGAAAGAAGTCGCGCCAAATTTTATTTCGGCTAGGCGGATGTGATGTAGGTATAGCCCGAATTTCACAACTTGGCAACTGTGATGTCAGCTACAAGCTGAAACATTTGGTAGCAAAACACCATTACAATTTCTCGTAATATTTGAAAGGCGGTGAATGCTGTGAAACGTAAGGTAGGCAGATCTGAATAGAACTGCAAATGATAGCGGCTGGTACACTTATCCCTACCAAGATATCCCTCCTGGTAGGGAAAAGTGCACTTTTTGTAGATTTAGTTCTACCAGTAGCGATAGGTGCACTGACCATTTGTGTAGTGCACTTATTCCTACCGAGCTATATCTGCTAGGGAGGGGTGCACTGCCCATTTCTACTATTTTCTACTATTCGTATTAAATGCTATTACTAATCGAATACAATACTATATAGGGAACGTTGGTTATATTGAAAAAATAATTTTCTGAAATGATGAATGATGAATTGCGCAGAACGCAAACCATTTACGTTGGGTCCTATCAGAAATTTATCGGGGATCCTTCTGTACAACGGTAGACGTACAGTTGTAGTCCAACAGCTGATATTATTTATGATGATTTTGACGATGAACAGTTAAAGTCAACATTTTAAGTATATCATTTTTTGCTCACCAAAAGGGGTCGAAGTTAAAGCCATGTTATTGTTAACTGGAGTAGCCATTGTTGATATTGTCATATCCCTTTATTTACGGTAATGTGCGATTTTCACGCAACATTTATTTCACTCTCCGTTTGTCACTGCCGTAAATTTACAAAATCGCATTAAATGTTTTACAAAAATAAAACATGTGCTATTTGGACGTTCCTTAAAAAATATATTTTTTTTTTAGTTTTATGTGATTGCTACGTAAACGTTTACGTAGACGATATAATATAGCCATAGGCAAAGGTAATAAATAGGCATAACTGAATAAAAATTAAGTGAAAAATTTAAGTGGATTTAAGAAATCGTCATTGTGAAATTTTAAAGATTTAGACACGTTTTGGTGTAAACTGTAACCGTCTTACCACAAAAGTTTTACGCACGGCTTAGACAATGTGGCACGGCTAAAATGTGTTTAAGGCGTGTTTAAATCTTTTGTGGTAAGGCGGTAAGTGCACCTCACAATCGTCTTTAATCTTCAACTACACATAAGATGCTTTCTCTAATATTGTAGTAAGTGTTGGTAAAACACCCTCTAATAAAGAAAAAACCACAAACAGGGACACTTCAAGTGCTTCCAACCACAAAAACTCGATCAATTTGCACAGCAATAAATCCATTGCCGCGGAAACTGAGCAAATATTTTTTCACTAAAATTCGTAAGTATCCCTTTTATGCATAACCAGTTACGTGTTCTCGAAAATCAAACAGAGCTTTGTTTTTTTGGGCTACGATATCCAGCCATGCCGATGAATATAATGGTTGAAATCTATTGTACAGTACACTCAAAGCTCTAAAACTGTAGATTTAGTACTTACAGCCTACTCGTTATATACATGTTGGCTGCTATTTAACACCCTAGCCTTTACAAACTCATCAGCCGTGTTGCTGGATTTCTATAAGAGCGGTAAAATTAAGCCTAATGAATGAAAGAGGTAAAAAAATTAGGTATATCCAACAATGCTCATTTTAAATCTGAAAACGATGATGATACATTCACCATGAAAATATGGGAGCAATCCTGAAATCACAGCCAATAAAATTATCCGTTTTTTGAAATGATAAAATGTTTGGGCATTGTATCTTACGAAATTCATGGAACTTTTAATACGGAACAACTGCTTTTTTATAAAGGAAGAAATTACAGATATACAGATAACAATTAATTTCAGTACACTGAAAAATCTCACCCTGGTATAGCCAAAATTTCTCTGTTATAGCTAAAACGAAAGCTAAAAAACAATTTATGTTCAACGGTGTTAATACTTAGCGAGCATAATTTTAGGCTACTTCATTGAGCTTTCTGTTCTAGCCATCCAACTAAAAGTTCTAGATTTATGTAAGAGCTGGAACAATCGATAAATGTTCCCAACTTCTAATTACTTACTCTTTGTGCTCGGGTTATTTCAAATTTCTAGAGCATAAAATGACTGCTCTAATACCTAATAAAGATAAATATAAAACTATTTTTTTAAAACCAAGTTTAAGTTTATAGGTTATTACACTTATTAGGTTTTTAATCAATCAAAAATAAATACCTCTCCGTAGGCTCATATTATGGATGATATTAAATTTTTCAGTATTTCAGTTTCAAGGTAATGACTTGATGTTTGATAAAAATAAATTAAATACCATCCTCTAGAACCTATTCCACTAATTGGGGTCAGCACAGCACGTTTCCTTTCGTCGCTTTACTCTATTATACGTCGTCTCAATTCAATTTAACAAAATGGAATTTTATGTTAAAAAAATATGGATTTTGAAACATTGAAATAATATTAAAAATATTATTTTTGAATAACTTTTGTCCACCCAAAGGTGGAATAAATAATTACTGAATGAGTCCGCAAACATATAACTATACTCGTTATGTGTATTAGTTGTACCTATAAATAATAAGAGTTTATCAATCTACACTTGAACTGATTTATGCCGAATGCATTTCATACAATATTCAAACCGTTTTTATGAAGCAAGCAAAATCATTTTTCCATAAAAATAGTTTACTAACAATAAAGCCATATTTTTCACATTGACACTTTTTTCCATATGTCACTCAGACAACAACAAATGTTAAAATGCAAATGTATTTTTTGTTCATTATTCAAATGTTATGCGTGCACGTATCATAGTTATTCAGAATTTATTCTTGATCATCAAGTTATACAAACAAGAGATGGTACTTCATCCCTGTCAGTAGATACTCGTAGGTAAATTATAATAATATTGAGTTTT
Organism: Hypomecis atomaria; assembly: GCA_964007245.1. Classification (NCBI taxonomy): domain Eukaryota; kingdom Metazoa; phylum Arthropoda; class Insecta; order Lepidoptera; family Geometridae; genus Hypomecis; species Hypomecis atomaria. The sequence goes on from OZ023299.1 coordinate 9,208,955, forward strand.
CGATAAAACTTGACTAATCCAACGTCACTAATTTTTCTCACTTATGTTATGAAAATATTTGAGTGTCAATGTAGGGTTCGTTCATAACTAATAAATTAATAATTATGATATGATTATAGATTACTAGCAAAGAAGATATAATAATACTACGTCTAATAGTTAAGTACTTCGATTTCGATATATAAAATATGGTATAGAAAAAATAGAATAGGTGTAAAGATTGATAATTGTATCTAAAAGATTGGATATGTTTTTTATTATTTAACGATAATATATTTCGTAAAACTTGTCGAATCAACAAATTAATAAGCAGTGCTGATGGCTCATTTAATAATTGTAATTCATGGTTTTCAAAATAGCATAATATATTATACCTCATGAATATTATGAGTCCTATAAACCTATAAATATTATTAGTGCAATAAGTATATCCAAATCTACTGCTCGAAATATACAATGTGAAAAACATGTTATTATGTTACAAACTAAAAAAAATATACGGCTTCTGTCAGTTTATACCCCCAGTCTTTATTAAGTTGCGTTTATGTCAATGGTGTGAATTAATTCATTTCATGCAGTGATCGAATGGTACCCACAGTGTTTACATTTTACTGTTTTTTATATTACAGAAACCAGTAATAAAATTTTAGTTTATGTTGAAATTATTTAATTTTGACTTTACTTTCATAAAATTGCGTAATTGAGCAAGGGAGCTATTACAACTGAAACTCTTTAAAATTTTACCTGATGTTTGTTTGTATCGCTATGTATTTTGCTAAGGACGTGACCTAAATTATGTCAAGTAGTTGTTAACTGATGTTGCCATTCCATTCTTTCGTATTAATACGGAGAGAGAAGCAAATAACTTTTAGCCCGATTTGATTTATTTTAATAAATACCTAATAGAAATTCAAGTCAGTTAATACTGTTAATAGTAAATCTTCCCCTAATTTAATTAAGCACTGCTATTTTATTAAAAAGTAAGAAAGGGCGCGTGCATATTGTCACCACATGATAGATTGCTGTCATATTCACATTCTCCATACATATGTAAATACAGTCCGATGATGAATGTACGTTTGTATGTCACGCTTCGTATTGTCAAAGGAATAGGTGAAAGTTTGAAGGGTCTGTATAAAGAATAATAAAAATTATTCGTATCTATTGCTTGGTAGAATATCTTTCCGCGAAATAATGATCCGTAATTTGTCAATTTCAACGTGTTGAAGTATTTATTTGTTGTAGATATTCGATCGCAAATAATCGATTACTATCTAAAAAAAAAAGGTTCCAACACCTGAAGGAATGTCTATCATATGGGTGACGCTTATTGAGTGATGAGAGAAGTAGTAAGTGAGAAATGTGTGCACTTTTTTGGATGATCGCAACCCACGAATTAATATTTTAGTGGTATCTGTACTGTAACATAATAGTCTATTGCTGCATGTAAAGTACTCAGATCGAAGTAAACTTAAAATCCAAAGAACTCACAGGTAATTAAACTAATTACGTAATCGGGATTGACCCGAAAACGCTTCACGGCTCCTAAGGCGAGCGTTTACGCACTAGGCCACTATGGCAAACCATCTATAACTGTACTGTAACAGCCTTTTTAAACCATCAGTAAGATCAATTTGAAGTTATTTTAAAATTACAATTCCCAAAAAAAATTTTTTTTGCTTTACATAATTACTTACCGGGTAAAATCATCATTCCATGCAAAAGATACGACCAACGAATAAATTCCTACTTATCACATACAAAGACATTCAAAATATTGTCCCACATGCATCTACGCCCCACTACGCCTCACAGACGTCACTACACAGTTTTTAAAAAATAAAAAGGGCTGGGACACAATGGTCGAATCACGTTACAATTTTTTGTCACAGTTTACCTTTTTCAAAACCAGTGGGCCGATGTAAAAATGACAGCATTGACGCTGTGATTGATGTAACTAATTAATTTTGTAGAGCGCGTGTTCGAATTTGGATACTCGAAATCGGAAATTAAAAAATCGCATCCATTGTTATGGAGGTGACAAAGGAATGCGCTTTAATTTTGAACTTTTGTGTAGCAACCCTTACGTTTGAACTGACTAGGAACTGACCAAATTATTTTTACACTGACTAAATGACAAAAAGCTGTAGTTTCGTAGATTTGTAGTAGTAGTAACGCTCAAGTTGCAATAGAGAAATCATGGGTCAAATCCCGTTGCCGTACCAATGAGCTTTGAAACTTGTGCACAATTTTAAAATATTAAAAAAAAACTAGCTTTGCTGTGAAAGTCAATATTTAGAGGAAACCTGCATCGCCCGTAAAATAAAATTGATTGCGTCTCAGACCAAATAAAAAAATCAAGACAGAACGTCATGAACAGACAAGTGAGGCCGGTTTTTAGGGTTCCGTACCCAAAGGGAAAAACGGGACACTATTACTAAGACTTCGATGTCCGTCTGTCCGTCTGTCCGTCTTTCCGTCTGTATGTCTGTCTGTCTGTCACCGGGCTGTATCTCATGAACCATTATAGCTAGGCAGCTGAAATTTTCACAGATGATGTATTTCGGCTGCCACTATAACAACAAATACTAAAAACAAAATAAAATAAATATTTAAGGAGGGCTCCTAGGTATACAACAAACCTGAATTTTTAGATGTTTTTCGCTCTATATTAATAATGGTACCAGGTAGATGCTTGAAATTTTCACAGAATATTTAGTTTTATATTCCCTTCAATAATAAATAATAAAATTAAAATAAAATAAATATTTAAGGGAAATAAATATTTCTCATACAGTACGGAACCCTCCGTGCGCGAGTCCGACTCGTACTTGGCCGATTTTTATACATGTGGTGAGTGCGTCGGTGGTGCGCCGCCATAGTTTGACTGACGATCCAAGGCGTAGTTTCCTTGTACGTGTATGTGTGTGTAATTGTGTCTGTACACGGCGTAGTTTTGCCGGCCTCACTTGTTTTGTTCACAACATTCTGTCTTCATTTTTTTATTTGGTCTGAGGATGGCGTGTGTTAATCCAACCAATTTACCAACCCATACTAGACCGGCGCGGCGGCGGCGTGGTGGATATGGTCAAATCGTTCTTTGTAGGTAGACATGTGTTCCATTCATCTATCAACCATAAGACGTCCACTCCTATTCATAGGCCTCCCATGACGATAGTTAGAAGCAGCTTGCATCCAGCGCGATCCCACAGGATCGCGCTGAGTACTTTACATGCTGTGGGAATGAGGCGGTTTGTTCACCTTACTGGTGGACTCTTTATTTTCGATTTAGGTTCAGCAGTTGATTATTTATTAATGTAGCCATTAAAGTGAGTTACAATCACATATTTTCTTTAACAGAGAACAGCGAATACAACTGCGTAAACATAGAGATATTTTACTAAGTTGCCTAACTAATACTCGTAGTACCAACTATCCTACCCTGTCCGATGCCATTTTACTGTCTGCTAACTTAGTCTAGTCTGCTAGCTTTTGGTGCGATGCCAAAATTACATCTCCGTACAAACAACAAAGTTGACTTAGGACCTAAGTATCCTAAGTCTTAGTTCTTTACTTGAGAAAATTATCAGACTATGTACTAGATTTTGCCCGCGGTTTTGCTCGCGTGTTATTTTGAGTTTGGTGCTAGGAACCTTTTATTTTTTACGGGATAAAATAAGCCTAACAAAATTAAATTAATAGGTTTAAAAACCTCCAACGCAATGAGATTAAAGAGACAAAAGAGCTGATAGCTTTGAAACGGCTGAACCGATTTTGATGAAACATATCTTTCATAACTTTCAAACAAACAAAAAACTAAATCATAATAGTTTCATCCATCCGAGACCTACGATACCACACACTCTCTCCCTTATATGCCACACACACACACACACACGACGTCAAAGTTACAGCACCCCGTAGTTTTTACGCCGGAGCTAAAAATCTTGTCCACCAATTTCTCTGTTGCTGCCTAAAATACCAACAAACACACTTTCGGACTGGATTCACGCTTCAGATTCAGAAACTTTTTTGGTTGTTTTATTTGACTGAATCCTCTGAGTAATAGGAATAATCCGACCAGAGTAATGAAAGCGTCTGGCATTATGTGGGCATGGAAATTGAATGTTATGAAAGAAAGTACGAAATTGATATCGTTAACATAATTTATTACAAAAACAATTGGCATGATGACTTAAAAATATAATTAGTCCGTCAGATGGACTATCAAAAAATATAATTATGAGACATGTATTTTATCTTTTGTCAATTAAACATAAATTTATGAAGATACTAGCTGACCCGGCGAACTTTGTTCCGCCATATTTTCTAAATTCAATGACTTTGTTTTATGACAACAAAAAAAGTAAAGAAACAATAGCTTCTGTTTTAAATAGAACCATATATTGAAAGGATTTGCAATATTGCTAAGTCTTTGAATTTAGAAAATATGGCTGAACAAAGTTCGCCGGGTCAGCTAGAAATGAAATAGGCCAGCATAGTAGCGTCAACAGGAATTCTCCCATTGCCAATGTCTAATACTGTATTTGAATTTTGCTAAACATTTCTGCAGATAACTATTAGGCATTTCTTTCTCATCGACTCTTAACTTTGGCTCTTATACAGAGTCAAAAGCTCAATTAGCCTCCAAAAAACTTGGTGTTCTCTCTAAGGTGAGACGGTATTTCACACCTGAGCAACTGCTTAGTCTTTATAAAGCACAAGTCAGGTCTTGCATGGAATACTCCTCTCACCTTTGGGATGGCTCTGCCAAATATCAACTGGATGGAGGCTCTGGAGTCGATTGAGAGGCGAGCCAGGAGGCTGATTGACAACGACAACTTGACAATGTCGCAGCTGCAAAGTCTCGAGAATCGACGTAAGGTAGCGTGTTTATCGGCCTTTTATCGTATACACTCCGGAGAGTGCGCTCAGGAGTTGCACAATCTGGTCCCACCTGCCCCTTTCTTCTATCGTACGCCTAGCTAGACAGACGCGACCAAAGCGCCACCCTTTTATGGTGGACATTCCGCGCGTTAGAACCATGTGGAACGCTTTGCCTGGGTCTGTCTTCCCGCTAAAGTACGACGTGGGTGTCTTCAAATCCCGAGTAAATAGGTATCTTCTAGGTAAGCGTGCTACATCCTAGACCGCATATCTGCTCAACATCAGGCAGTATGTAGTCAAACGCAAACCCATATTGAGTAAAAAAAAAAAACTAAAAAAAAACAGCTGTTCCAGACATTTTGACGAGAGTAAACGATATATATATTTTTTTTTGGAACAACAACTTTTTTTGAGAATTAATAAAAGTCGTAGAACAAAAGTTGTTAGTTTTGATGTACAGAATAAGCCTCTAAATGGATGCTAATTGATTAGAAATAACCCTGTATAGTTTTAGTGGAGTCTGGGCATTAGGCTTTAGTGTCACAGTCATCAATTATATTATGTCATCATACAGTTGGATCAAGGAAAACCAAACGACAATTCTACAATAAAGAAAATGAGATCCAATTGCTTGTAGTTTAAGTAGTTTAAGATTATGTAAGTCTTGTAATTAGTGGTAGTTAATAAAGGCACTTGCCCTAAAAAAAGGAAATGAGATTAGTAAGAAAATAGCACAATAAAATTGAGGTTACTATGTTGCAAATCAGTCTTCTACGCCGTCTACGGTTAATTATAGGCATTTGATCATAATCCGTCCAGCCTTACGATGTTAGGCGGATAAAAGGCAGATTAGCTTTGGTATAAACCTGTTGTACTAGTGTAGTGTGACATAAGAATGTTGTTACTTTGTAACCTCAAACCCTGTAAAGAAGTAAAGAATGCTCGACCACGGTAACTCGACTATTTTTAACCGACTTCAAAAAAGGAGGTTCTCAATTCGACTCCATGCTTTTTTTATGGAAGGTAGGTATTATATGTACGTAAATATGTCGTAGATTAGTTACTCCGCCAAACATGAACCGATTTTGGTGATTCTTTTTTTGATTGGTAGATCACATTTTAGTGGTTTAAATTTTATGGCTGAGCCATTTTTGAATAATCGACAATGACTATGACAATGATGTATCGACTAAATCGATGATACTTGATTCGTACGAACTATACGAATTCTGTACACGGCTGAAGTCGGTGGTGCCATTTTTTGGCGAAGAATAATTGTAGAACATGTTTTCTAATTGTATTTTCTCGTGGTATTTAAATCCAAAATTTCAATTGACATTTATAACACATCTCTTCACAGTGGACTTTTGTGCCTCTTTGTGAAAATGTAGTTTGAATCAAGTAATCCAAGATATAATTATACCTCTATATAAAGCAAAAGGCTAACCAATGACAGCATTTAAGGTTGCGTAAGAGCCTAAATTACTCTATATGATTTATTCAATAAATCCTAGAGATACATATATTCATTACGGTTACTCATCCTACAAAAACCGTGGCGTCCAATGTCACGAATTGGTGCTGAAAAATCTTTTAGGAGTTTTGGATCATAACACACATTGTGACGTCGCGATAAAAGTGCTAATTAGGCAATACTCGTACGCAATAGTGATTCCAAATATTCGCTATGATTTAATAAGTTTTAAGTTGCTTAAGCCACTCAAAACTATGGCTATGTCCAGAGTTTAGAAAGACCCAGGCAAAATACGCGATAAGCGCTGTAATAGCGACATTGCACTAACTATTGTTTAAATACGCCATGTTTTGGACACAATTTAAACCAGAAAATAAATAAATAAACCGTATCGTAGGCATAATTTTTCACCGCGCGAAAGGGGATGGCATCGACAAGCCGCAATTTGCCACACGCGCCGGTCGAGTCGTTTGTCAGTGGCCATTCTCGTCGAGTAGTGGTGTCGAAACCTGGACTGAATAATTGGGTCCAACCACTACTTTATTGTGATGTCGGTCCCACTGGTCTGGGACACACATATTTGCTATTCACTAGCTTGGTTACAGTATTGATCTGTGTAGGATCAACGTCAAGTTACCGCATTTTTTACTGATAGGTTTTCACGTAAGTTTCTAATATTTTTTGAGTGAATTGGATTATTTATTTAACCTTAAATATAGTTTTTGGATAAAAGGAGATCTAGCAAAGTGGGCCCAGACTTTGTACAGTATCCCAAAAAGCGTTAAAATATGGTTAACAAATTCGTAGAAAAAAAACGGTATTAAATGCTTCATTATATTGTGATTTCATATTTACAATTTAATTTCTGTTCAGTGTCAAGTCAAGTATGGCCGCCATATTATACAAGCAATGTCATGATAATAAGAACTGAAATATGAAATTACTTGAAATGGGCATTGTTATTAAAGAAACTAATGTAATAGGAAAAAAATCTAATTATGTACTGATTGTATTATTTTTAATTTGGTGTGTAGCAATAAATAATTATTTTAGTTATGTTATTCTGTCTTCTTTCACTCACTAGGATAACATGAACAATGTACCTACTGCGTTGATCCAAAATTTTACATAACCAATTTATAGTATTAAAAGCTGGATAGCATGTCAAAATTGTAACGATTTCATCCCGAAGCTGATTCAATTTCATTTTAAGTTGGTTTGATTTTCAAAACAAAGTTATTCAATTTTGATTTGAAATTGCCAGATAGTTCTATCTAATTTTAGAATTGTTTCCTTTAAGGGTTCTCTAGTCTACATGGAAACCATGACAAGCTATCATTTACCTGCCATCCGGGCTAGGATATACGCACAACGAAATAATTCTATCGACGTGACAGAACGAGACAGTTATGGTGCAGCATATGTACAGTGCGACACAAAAGAGATGAAATTAATTATTCGGGAACTAAATTATCAATTTTGCTGGAACCACAACTTGAGCTGTCAATCATAGTTAACATCCTAGCATTTTTCTCGTTTTGTGCTATTTTGTGGATTGTGAACAGGGAAACAGTATCGTTATGCAAAAAATAATGCAAAATATGCTAACAAAGCGATAGTGGCGACCTCATTTATTTTCAAGTCTTTTATGTCGCACTGTATATCTGTCGCTTTTTCACACGTCGACAAAACTCTTTTCGTGGTCGTATGCTAAGCTAACATGTCTATATTATGCATCCTTCTCTCTATCTACGGCTTTATTCAAAATTTTGTTACGTAGTGCTAAAACTGTAATAATGATAAGAATAAGTAAAAATAAATAGCAAAGTCAAATAAGACAAGACAAGGTCATTAAGGTCTTACAAGTGAGTGTAAACTGTTACTTTGTTTTAGAGATATGTGATGAAAATATTAATATTTTAATTATAAAGTTGCTAAACGAAACTTTTTAATAAAATTTCACATAATTCTGCACCTAACTCAATGTTAATTCCTCATTAAATATCCAAATTGCAAAATTAATCTCGCCTTGAAATAACATTAACCTGTATACGAAAGCCGTAATTACCTACCCTAAAAGTTATTACGCCCTCCCACACTTCGAAAGACAAGTCATTCTCTATGCACGCACGGCTGAAGCCGCGAATCTAAAAATAGGTGGCCGATTCTCTTTCAGATTTAGTGAGCGTTTTCACTAGCAGAAAATGAATAACAAAGAAATCCAATACGTTAGACGTCCATCAGACTTTAGTTAGAATTTCACTACTAGAAAACTGTTCCTAAAGAACCAATAAGTTGGAAGTGGTTTGCATTAGTACGCATTAGTGTACCTATTCCAGAATAGGCTTGATGGCTTATAAGATATAATTAGTCCGTCAGAGGGGTTGGTTCAGGTTTACACGTAAATTGAAACTACAGTTGTTTCCGTATGCCTCTATACATTTTTGTACAGCGCCCCTGGCTGAAACGAGGAAGAACTATCAAACCAAAATGTATGGAGCCACACGCGAACGCGATGGTTTAAGTAAACTATGGAAAACCTGGACTAAGGGCTCAGGTAGATTATTATCAAAAAAATTAGACACGTATTTTTTCTTTTGTGAATTAAGCAAAATTTTATGAAGCTATATCCCGTTAAAGTTTCGTGTAACGTCACGACAAGCCTACAAAAGTATAGACTTTTGACAGAGAAGTGACGTCACGAGCGGGGACTCCAGAACTTTGACATGGTTTATTTTTGTCGTTAATTGTTTGATTGACAAAAGAAAAAAATATGTGTCCCATATTTTTTAATGATCTAACTTTCTAACTAATGGACTAACTATATTTTTTTTACTCAGTCATCCATCATGCCAATTATTACAGTCTGTGTGAGGGTTGATATGAATAATTGTGCAAAACCTACAGGGTTGCAGTACAAGATATTGGGAGATAATATTTTAGGTAAGTACATTTTTCGATTATTGACATGACGAAGAATAAGACGATAGTATGTGTGATACTTCCATAATAATATGTTTCTTTGGACATTGCATTCTTTTTTACTTATTTTTCTCTATTCTATTCTCTGTTTGGCTTTGTTTATTTATAATAGGTCGCAGTCAAATACTGTCCACTCTCAAATACCTATGTGTTTTTGAAATGCATTACCTAGCCTAGTAATAGACGAGCAAAGATAAAGAGACTTATTGAGTAAAAGAGAAAAAGACAGGAAAATAGAACAGAAGAGGGAAAAAAGTTCCTAAAGCGAGAAAGATGCACTTAAACCCTATTCCTAACAGATAATAATGATGATATTCATAAAACGGGAACGTTCACAAAACCAACATCAAAGTCAAGGCAATGGGGGCGAGGTTGTCTCGGAACTCTATTCACTAAACCCTCATTAGAACGACAAAACTTTAGCTTACTTTAGCTCCTTAAGCTCACTTCGAGCATTACTTTCTTGTTCTAAAAACTTTGAACCATGAATGAATGGGTGCCGAACGAAAATAGTTTCTACTTGGGCTCTAATTACTTAGTGTTCTGCTATTGATTTTTTTTTGCCACTAAAAGTACATCTTTTCGACTTTAAGAGTTTAACAAAAAAATAATACCACTTAAATTAATATCATATTCAAACAAATAAATCGGTTAAATCGTACATAAATATATGGGACAGGGTTTTTTGGGTTCCGTACCCAAAGGGAAAAACGGGACCCTATTACTAAGACTTCGATATCCGTCTGTCCGTCTGTCTGTCTGTCACCGGGCTTTATCTCATGAACCATGATAGCTAGGCAGCTGAAATTTTCACAGATGATCTATTTCTGTTGCCGCTATAACAACAAATACTAAAAATAGAATAAAATAAATATTTAAGGGGGGCTCCCATACAACAAACCAGTTTTTTTAGATGTTTTTCGATCTATATTAATAATGGTAACAGGTACATGTTTGAAATTTTCACAGAATATTTAGTTTTATATTCACTTTAATATTAAATAATAAAATTAAAATATAATAAATATTTAAGGGGGGCTCCCATACAGTACGGAACCCTCCGTGCGCGAGTTCGACTCGTACTTGGCTGATTATTATTGTATAACCACGAAGTAGTGCTATAAATAGTAATTAGTGTAACCGTTTAAGTCATAGTAACTAGTAGGGGCGCAAATTTTTACTTTTTGCTTTTCGCTAAAGGAAAACATCGTGAGGAAACCTGCAAACGTCCATAGAAAAGACTCGAAGAGGCATTGGTTGGTAGATTCCAACCCACAATGGGCCACCGCGATGGATATGGTCCTTTCTTAAGTATGCCTGTATTCAGCAATAGGTAAACCATCGAAGTCGGACTCGCGCACTAAGAGTTGCTTACCGTATGGAATCCCCACTAGCCCAATTTCAAGCGTTCTTGTATTTGTTGCTATAGCGGCAACAGAAATACATCATCTGTGAAAATTTCAACTATTCACGGTTCATGGGATACAGCCTAGGCGCCCTAGGCTGTACTACTACTGGTAGCTAGGCTGTAGGCTGTGTGTCTGTCTGTCTGTCACTAGTGACAGACAGACAGACGGGCGGACGGACAACGGAGTCTTAGTAACAGGGTCCCGTTTTTCCCTTTGGGTACGGAACCCTAAAACCAGTATAGTAGCGCAGTTATGGAACACCCATCAGTCACACAAAAGCTAGTTACGTCACAATTCACCACCTCTAGTCTCTAGTTATTTACCCCATGCCAAAGTTCGTTTGTGCTTCCGCGACCTTCCGCTTCGTTACATCTTCTGATTTAATTAAACACCAGTGACTTTTACATTTCTTAATTATTTCCTCCGGACGGAAAAATACTGTCTTTTTTATTACATTGTCGGGATTTTGTTTTTATTGGGCTCATTAAGATTGTTGAGGGACTTGACGTGATAAAAGTGACGAGTGGAGCGGGTCTTTTTAACTTTCAATTAGATTTTTCTGGGTTGTGTCGTAAGGACCTTTTGTATTGTTGCTTGGAGCTTTTTTGTGTGTCAAAGGAAGGTTGTAAACTTTTTGTCTTCTTTTTCTTTTTGGGTAGTTTAACCTTCTAATATACTAAGATTGATGAGCTATTTGGGTTAGAACTTAAAACCAGTACTCTAAAATTATTTCTTTTTCAAACAGTTTTAATATTAAATACATTTTTGGTAAAATTATGACATTTTTCAAGTATTGAAATACTGAATTTTGTATGAAATTTCAATTTCGTAATGATATTAAAGAACTGAACTAATATTGAATAGTTCAGTTCTTTCATATCATTACGAACTTATAAGTCAATTATTTTAGCTTGCGTGTTTCAATAAATTTTATGATCCATACGATTTAAGTAACTCACACCGGAGAGAACAAGTACAAGTAATTAATATTGTATAAAATGAGTACTTTTTTATAACCCTCAACATCCATCTCTATAGGTGATGGAGACAAAATAAAAATTTATGATCACCTATCTCTGAAAACAAGTCGTTACAGAACCATTTCACCTTTCTGCTAGGTTAATATCTTTTCTTTCAACTTTTACTGCCGAAACAAAAAACCTTAAGTGGCAACATGTCCCCAGCAATAAATTAAGTATAAATGATTCGCGTTTAATGACTCGGCTGTCATAAACAGAGACGAAACAGCACTAGAACGTTACGCGACTTTTCTCAATAAAGTTTCATACAGCAGATAAGAAACAATTTAACATTGTAGAGTACGTTGCAAGCTAATAAATCAAGCTCTACCTTTATTTTTAATATGACATGTGCCTTTATTAACAACAGCAAAATACAATACTTCTTACTTATGAGCTAAAACTACATACAAAGCAATTGGAGCAACCAAAAACCCTTGAAGGTCTAAAGATAATCCAAATGCTCAAGCACACTGCCAGTTAGTTGGCAGCGTGTCCAACATGCTGGCGACATTGCCACGCAGCCACGCTGAATGGCAATGCTTATACGTTGAGGCAAATAAACACCAGCAATTTGGTCTAGCTCTACCTAACAAATAAGTACTGGTATCGTAAAACCAATAAGTTTATTTGGACCACGTTTTTTCAAATAAAAATAATTGTAAATAAGCTTTTTGGTAATGTATAATGATAATGGCGATAATATTATATGTTGTTTAAAATTAAAGTTATTGTTGCATTTACTAACGACTGTTTAATTAAACCGTTTAGCCAAGTCAGAGGCTTTCAGGCGGCTTATAAACTTTGATATCAGGGCTAGCTACCCTCGACCTATTAGATTTTTATGCTAAGTACATTTTTGCATTGCTTAGAAAGTACTCGTACCTGTCTGCTCTAGATTTGAAAACGCCTATATTGTCCTTGGCCGGGAAAACAATAAACCCAGTCAAGTTCATTGACACCCTTTTTTGAAACTGTCAAAGGACAAGTTTCACATTCTAGCTGTTTGTATTAAGAATTACAGTTTCGAACACATTGGGCCTTGCTAGCAAAAATCTATTTGCGTGAAAAAAAAAAATGCAATTCAGATTGTCGCAGTCATAGAATAATAACGCCGAGAAACCGAGAACAAGCACGCTAAGTGAAGCAAGAAATACCAAGCTTGAAAAAGCTTGGTACGCGAACGGCGCGCGGCAGTACTCACAGTCGTACCGTGATAAAAACAGCTCCCGTAATTTTTATTTTAAAATGACGGTTTGTGTGGTAAACGGGTGCCACAGTGAATCGGCAAAACCAAACAAACAATGCAACATCACATTCCACATGTAAGTATTACAAAATATCTAATAATTTGATGTAAAACGCCTTCCAATGTAAATATAAATTCACAAAATTTCGACAGACGCCATAAGGACTAAAAGTTGCAAGTAAAGGGTAAAACTTTTCCCCCACATTTTGATATTGAAATTAGTAATGAAATATACTTCCATTGCCTTGACATGGCATTATCAGTACATATTATTATGTTTTCATATATCCTACTTGATAAGTACCAAAGCGAGACATTATCATCATAATTAGATGGTTATGACCTTAGGTTATGACAGAGCGACAGTGTCTTGATTTGGAACGTCATAATACGTCACTTCTTTACATGGAACAGATGCGGTTATCGTAAAGAGATATCATACGATAATCAAGTAGGCCACTATAGTCCAGGAGGCAAGCGACAAAAATGACGACTAACCCATCTGAAAAGTCAGGCTACAAGTTTCGGGTGATTGGCTGCATTTATTTTTTTATCCAGTGGGATGTGGAAGTATAAATGACTGATCTTGACTCCAAAATCATTGACCTTGAGTCCAAGATCACTTAAGGTCCATCAAGGTCGATGATATTGTAGTCAAGGTCAATGACTTCCAGGTGTACTTGGGGGTGCATTCCGGATTTGGTTTGTATTTCTACGAACATTTGTCAGGTTGATTTTATTGTGAACAATACTGTGTTGATTTTTTTTCATTATAAAATTATATAATTTTGTAGTGATGATTTAATTTTAATTTTGTGATGATGATTTGTTTTTGATTTTGTAATGACAATTAATTTTTAATTTTATAGTGATAATTTAGCAATGAGCCTTCCCAATGTAATTAATAATTTGTCATACCCTTAAAGGGTCATAATATATGTATTTGACATTATTATGACATGTAATCTAATAACTGCATGTAAAATTACATATGTTCCAATTGATAATTTAATTGAATTGAATTGAATTTCGCGAATCCCTGGTTGGCCTCATAGTACATTTTGTTCAAAATGATGACCTGAATCACCTCTTTTCGGCTTTGTACACAACAACTTTTTTTTTAATTAAACTGGGTATAACATGAACAAAGTGATTAAAAAAAAAATTAATTAAGAAGTAAAAATTAATTACTTTTCGTGGGTTACTGTTTTATGTGTGCGTACTGTTTTCCACACGAAAAGCCCTAGTTAAGTAAAAACTAAAAACACAATAATTAAATTGGTCAAAATTTTATTATAATTAAACGGTTTTATGTACTAAAAGATAAAAAATTATAACTCAACAATAAAATCGTGAGGTCTTCGCCTAAAAGATTTCATTATGTATGATGCGCCCCACGATTTTATTTTAGAATTATTATTTTTTATCTTTTAGTACCTACTTAAAACCGTTTAGTTAAAAAAATATCCATTTCACAAACTGTGTTCCACACGAAAAGCCCTTTCGTATAATACCCATACTAATGGAATTTAAAAAAAATGTTATTAACAGAAATGTTTGGAGCCACACTCAAAGGCACTATTATAAGTTATGCAAAATCTGTACTAAAGGCTCTGATCAAATTTCCCAACTTTTTGGGGTAATCTGATTCTGATAGTAACATTACTTGTTTCGTAGTGTGCGTGTTGCCGCGCGTAAATACGTATGACTCGCGCATACATCAATCGTGTTGATGCTTCACTCTCGAGATTTTTTTGACATGAAATTATCATTCTCGGCGTTATTATTCTATGGTCGCAGTCGTGTGTCGCAACCCAGAAAGACGCATCCTAGTGGCGCAACACCCTTAACGCCATGCTGTCCATTAGGACCGTCATCGCATCGTATCTTCCTCGCGATTTATTGCGCCAATTAAACTTTACAAACTACCGCCAATTAGGACAAGTATTAAAATATTTCCCCTGTAAAATAAATGATAAATAAAATTTTGGTAGCACGCGATCGGAATAATATGGAAATGCGACGACTCCGATATACGAGTATTTTGATAAGTGCGTACTTACGTGTTTGTTTATTTTCTTAACGCTTGTATGTCTGCATTTATCACATTAAAGAGTTTCGTCTGATTTGTTTTAAAAAATTCTTTAAAATCGGTTCCCTACCTTATCACCCTTAATAAAGGAGGTGGAAAATAAAAAAACAAAAAAAATCGATTTGACATTTGTTTCATTTGACATTTCTTAGAGCGCACGCTAGAATAGCTCGCAGATGGCAGAATTTTTCCAACTTACTTAACACTTATTGTTATATGTATATAATATGGAAAATTTACGCAATATCATTATAATTTGTAGCCTATATATTATTCTGATGCATAAGCTATATAATCGCAAAGTTTCATCTCAATCCGTTCAATAGTTTTTGCGTGGAAGGGTAACAAACATCCATACATCCATCCATCCTTACAAACTTGTAGGAAGTAGGATACCAAAAACACATTCATGTAATTTGTTGCCAAGGCTAGACTTCGGCTTATACTGTCAAAAAATTATCAGATCACATGTCATCATCATTATCAGCCGAAGGACGCCCACTGCTGGATATAAGCCTCCCATGTGGATTTCCAATAAGCCCGGTTGGAAGCAGCCTGCAACCAGCACGTTCCGTCGTAATTTCACCAAACCTACACCTTAGTCAAAACAAGTGGCTTGGATCATGCACTTCATTAAATTGATTCAATAACTTTTCTAATAGATAATAAACATAACAATGTGGTCATAACTGTGGTGTAACTGTGGTGTGTCATAACTTGCGAATATATAGAGGAACATAAAATCTATAATGTATGTTCGTAAGTCTAGTCCATAAAGCCGTGATTCAGTAAAAAGAAAAACGTTCTCTTTATTAACAAAATGAAACTACGAGTATAATCTCTAAGCACTTTCCTAATTTACGACGTAGCAAAAAACCCATAATACCCAAAGTAACCCATAATTTATATTGCATAAAAAGTACAAAACTTTAAGAGCTTTACTTAAGGGTAAGTAAAAATAGCTATAAACGGGTTATTGTGACAAAATAAACTTGTTTTGGTAAAACCCTTTAGAGAAATAGCTTTAGAAATCGAGGTAATTTTGATAGAAATGCGAGACGTCCGCTTAGACCGGTCAGTGAAATATTTTTTTAAATGGCACCTTATATTTTCTAGTTTCCGATAATAATCTTATCAATAGCTAAGATAAACAACTGGTAATTTAACTTAGGGATAATTCATTTTAATTTTTTTAGGATTAATTCAACTATAAGTAATTATTTTTCGCAAAAAATCGCAACATCATCTTCCGCCGTGTACAGAATTCGAATATGTAGTTTGCACGAATCGATGTGACATCTATGTACATTATTGTTGATTTACTTTGCACAGGTGTATTATGCATATAAACCTTCCTCTTGAATCATTCTATCAATTAAAGAAAACCGAATCAAAATCCGTTACGTAGTTTTAAAGATATAAGCATACATAGGAACAGACAGCAGGAAGCGACTTTGTTTTATACTACGTAGTGATGATAGTGATAGATAGTAGATAAAATACAATATGAGCTGATATCGATAAATGTAAATAAGAACACCTCGGGAGTAAACTCTTTCGAACTAAAAAAATGATTTTAAAAATCAGTTCACAATTAATTAATTTCGGCGAAAATATCGATGATCATACACAAAAAAAAACATACACACGAACATAGTTCCTCCTTCTATTTTGGAAGTCGGTAACTTTTTTAATAAAGATGGCGGAATGTCACAATACTACTATCAACAAAACACATGGTGTCAATGCAATGATCCCAAAATAACGATAACTACTAATGCTTCATTAGTATCGACATCAATTAACAGATGCCAAATTTATCGCCCAAATGATAAGATTGCCGCTCGTGAAACCGTACCATCTGGTCCTTGAAGTTTTTTCCCCGAAAAGCTATAGAGTTACTAACGAGGACCATATTTTATTAAAAACAATTTTGGCATTAAAATCATTGTGTCAGAGTCTACATTTAAATGTAAGGCCAGTTTTATAACAGTGTTACCATAACTCACCATTTGTCCTGACTTTTTAGGATTTTTAGGCTATTCTCAGAATTCAGGACCTTAGAATTTTTTAAATTGACGACCGGTATCAACTTGGGAATTTTTACATCATCGTCGTGAAAAGATGAGCGAACGTGGTCGCTCTCCTCCTCCTTTTGTTTTTCACTATTCACTTCTGATCCTTGCCAATTGCATCCACTTGATGCCGTCTAGTAATTTTATATGGCCTACTTAGGGCACCACTCGGTTGTGAAAATATACCTGCCGTCGCTGCGCTCCTGGTACGCTACTTCATTTAACATCGCGCTGTACCGAGCGAGTAATTGTCGTCATATTTTTCAGCTTGGTCTTGGACATCCACTGCTGGACATAAGCTTCCCTTATAGATCTCCAATAAAACCTATTGGAAACGGCTTGCATCCAGGGCGATCCTGCGGTTTTAATTGTAAAATGAAGTTCAGCTGTACATATTGTGGGACGACTTTTTTCTTTGACTCTGGCGTTTTTTTACTTTGTGGTGGATGTGTTTAAAAATTGCAAAAAATATCAAAATTGTCCAATTAAATCGAACTTCACTCCGAACTTTTAATTTTTCGATAGCAACCCTAGTTTTATAGCACCCATCGCTCATCGTTAACATCAGACGAGTTCTAAAGATACACAAACCAAACAAAAAGTTTGTTTTTCTAACATTGCAAAAAAGGTTGCGAATGTAGAATCCAAGGTGACAATGGAGGGTAATTTGAAGTGGGTCTCTCGGGTTACAATGGACCCCTCGTTATGGAGTTATGCCTATGATATTTGTGTGATCTTCAATGGTAACGTTGGGAATATTTGAATATTTTTTGGGTAGACAAACAAATAAATATTATATTTGGTTTAGTTTGTTTGATCTTTGCGAATGTTTTCATTTTTATGGGACCTCACATGTTTTGGTAGGTACAAAAATGTATGAGGTGCCACAAAAAAATGCTCTTCGTTTATTTTCAATGGGGTTAAAAACTGAAAGCTAATCGCAGATGGCGCTACTGTTGAGTGATCCTAATCGCCGCCATATTGCGTTTTTGGTTCTCTGTGTTTACTAGCAAATTTGCCTCAAATACTACAAAAATGTATTCGACATGGAGTGTGAAGCAGTTAAAAGAAGAGCTGCGGAAAAGAAAAGCATCTATTTCTGGGAAAAAAGCTACTTTAATCGAAAGGTAACTAGATAATATGTAGTTCATTATTTGGAGGTTATGTTTATCCCCAATACTTATTTAGTCCTTTTTTTCATTTAGATTGGAAGCGTACGATAGAAACGATTTACTCGGAGTAGAAGATGAGCTTGACGACGATATGCCTGATTTTCCGGATCTGGATGTGTTCAAGGACGTCAATGCGAGCACCAATCTTCCTGTCTTTTCAAAACACCACATTCAAGAGTTCGCAGAAAGGTAAGAATGCGTAACATTTATGAAACCGAATAATTATGTCGAGAAAAGATATCATCTATCATTCCTTTTTAGATTTTTACTGATAACTTTTATCAAATACCTTTAACTACGAGTATTGTTTCAGGTTTCAAGTACCACCCAAAAGCAGACTTTTATATGAAAGTAGAAGCTTGGTGACTCTTCGAGTTGCCTTTGAAGGAAACAATGTATATTTTCATGCTCAATGTAAAGCACAAATGAAAAAGTTGCTTTACATAGTCATGCTGAAAATGGATTTAAATGGCACAATAGAGGCGAGTCATTGTGAGTGTGCTGCAGGAAGCGGATTGGAAGCTCACTGCAAGCATATTTTTACCGTACTTCATGGTATAGAAGACATAGCATGTTCCAAAACTATCATTATGCACAAAGTATGCACAGAAGAATTAATGGCCTTTAAAACACCAAAGAGAGTGTTTTATGATTCACCAATGCAGTCACATGTGTTACCAGGTAAGCGGCGTAAATCCACGAGTGTACTTTATCACCCAATCAAAGAAGAAGAAATAATGAGTAACTATGAAAGCTATGTGCATAATTTAGCAATTGGATTTGCCGCTACTTCTGGTAGCAAAATGCCATACTTACAAGTAATAAGACCGGCCAATCCTTATGCTGTTGAACAAGACCATGATTACTCGGAGACAACTATGAAGGACTCACTGTTAGAGAACTTATTACTTCAAAATATTAACCAACACCATGTGCAAGATGTGATGGCTAGAACTGTAAAACAGGATGCCTCTAAAGAATGGCACATCGCAAGAAGTGTCAGAGTGACTGCGAGCAATTTCCATGCTGTATGCCACAGTAAAGATGGTACAAGGAAAACATTAGCCAACAACATTTTAAACCCTAAAATGTTTTCATCAAGGGCAACAACTCATGGGAAAGTTAATGAGCCTGTCGCTCTTCAGAAATACGAAAACTTTCTAAGCTCAAAAATAGAAAGATGTGGTTTGTGCATATCTGAAAGCCACCCATTCCTTGCAGCATCACCTGATGGATTGCTTCAAAATGAAACGGTGGTGGAAGTGAAATGCCCTTTTGTAAGTAGGAACTCCTTTATTTCACCAAGCACAGTGCCGTATCTTTATGAGCAGAATGGTGAACTAAAACTAAAAACAAAACACAATTATTACACACAAATACAGGGGCAGTTGTTTTGCACAAACCGCAAATTTTGTAATTTAATTGTGTATACATTCAAAGACATGAAAGTGATATACATTGAGCGAGATGAAGAGTTCATTAAAGAAATGATAGTACATCTAACTTCTTTTTATGAAGAATACTTGCAGCCTTTAATTATTAATAAATATCTATACAAGAATTATGATTCTGTAATAAAACCAAACTAAAAAGCAGATTTTTTTATTTATTTCATAATGCATTCTCTAAAATTACAGCACATAAGACAGACATAAAATATTTTTGATGCAAGAGGCACAAAATTATGATGTAACTCTTCTTTGACAATTTTGTAAGTTTTCATTAGACCAATTAAACGTTCTATGTGTACACGCTGACTAGCTAACTTTCTGTCTTTCAACAGCTTTAGATGTGGAATTTGACCCTTTCCTTTTAAAAATGTAGGGATGTTTAAAGTTACATCTTTTCCAATAAACATGTCTTGAATATTGTATCCTCTGTCGGCTAGAATACTGTCCCCGGGCTCACACATTTTTATTAAGTTGCTTCGCTCCACAGTTTGTCGGTCACTTATTGAACCAGCATATGCAGGTGAACAGTAGGACAACAAACCTCCTGGTGTTGCACCAACTAATACCTTTAATGTATTATTGTGCTTGTAACTGCTCCAGGATGCTTGCTGTGCTACAGGGTTCCCAGGTTTTTGTATCCGTATCTCAGTTCCATCAATGATAACTCTAGTATTTTTATCATATTGTTTAAAACCATCCGGCATGTAATAAAGCACCAAGTCTTTTTCAGGCCAAATATTTAATTTTTTCCAAAGTTGGTCCATAAAATTAATCCATGTTATAAATATGTTGTACACTGTTGTAGGGCTGATTTGGAAAAATTGACCTAGTTCAAAATTGCATTTATTTTGACGTAACTTCATCATCGACATGAAAAACTGATTTTCAAAAGTAATGTTTTTGACATCACTTCCATAATACTTTATTGAATGAGCCATTGGGCTTAATGTTGAAAAAACAAAGTAGAACTTGTCATAAGTTTCAAACCCAGTGTAAAAAGCGATAACACTATCATTAGTCTTGAATCTTTCTATAGATCCATAAATATGTTCAAAGTTCACTTGAGTAGTTTTTGATGCAGCGGACACACCAGGTTGGTCATTCCCTAGCGATTCAATCTGTGGGTGGATATTTACTTCCATTTGTACTGGCAGTTGTTCATCTTTGAATCTACCTTCACACATAACTTCATTTTGAATTCCGCTAGTACCAGGCAATGAATCATTGGCCGTTTCAAAACTTTGTTTCTTCCTGCTTCTTTGTAGCAACCTTTCTGTCCGTTGTTGTGCCAATGGATCTGCTGTTTTCACTAAAGTAAATGAAAATATGGATGGCACTGCGTTTTTTTTTCAATACTTTGTGTATATTTTCTTCACCTAAAGCAAACAAACTTACTATTAATTTGTGACAAAGACAAATATCCATTTATTGGACAGAGTTACAAATAGTTTTGCAAAATGGTTTGTGAAAAAATCTGGACAGAAATGGAAGTCTCACCAGTGTAGGAATTCCTCGTATGGTAATCATCAGGTTTAAAATGATCCGCACATAACCTTGAATATTTAGTCGGCGCCCAATTCTTTCGCCGTATAGCTTTTGTCCATTGTTTTCTTCTTTTGATATCTTTAGGGAATACATGGACTCCCGTCTTTTTGCAATCCAAAGCTGAACATAATGTCATATTATTGAAATAAACTCAATTCTTTCTGTTTGTTGACAAAATTACTATGGAGGATGACAGTTATCTGTCAGATTTAGGGAACACTCAACAGTGCTGCCATCTGAAGTGAGCAAAAGTCAGTTTTTTACCTCATTATGCAATGGCTTTTTAACTAAGTACATTCAAACTTCTACTAACCCGATTTTATATATAAAATTTACATGACAATATAACAATGTGATAATTTCTGATTCGTCTATGGAATGTAAAACGTTGAAAAACATTTTTGTGCTCAAAATTCGTAGATAATCCTGTAGAGTCCTATACTTAGAATCCTAAATTTGATGACTTAAGTTAATTTGCTTATGGCAAAATGAGGTTTAACTTCTCCAGAATGATCAGCGCCATCAAGGTAATGTTGTAATACTGATATAAGTAATATAAATGAATCTATGTGCATATTTATATATGTGCTATCTAAGATTAGCACACGTAAAAAAACAGACGATACACCGTCTACTAAAAGTTGGCCAGAGATTCTCAATCTACACAAGATTATATAACGTAATCATCTTATTTCTAAAATTATAGTGAAAGAAAGTATTTAATTTTATGACAGGAGAAAAACAGGATATGCCAAATTATATCTAACCGTTTCTGGCAAACTATACTCGTAATGCTAACATTATGGCGACTGCCGGATGGCGCTAAATAAATCAATTAAAAATCAATAATTTACTGCTTATAATTGATTAATTTGCGGATGCCATAAAATGAATCCAGGAAGCTTGACCGTGTGAACTCGTAATGCAAAATACTGACAGTTAACTTGACCGCTTAGTAGTTCAAGTAAAGCTTCCCACATTTGCATTTGAATAATAACTGCAAAATGTGTTGTTATCTCATTTCAGTGCACTTAAATAAAATGAGACGACGGCAACGATATATGTATTTATAAGCGTGTTTTGCTCAAATATAACTAGTGACGTTAGATTAGATGGACTAACTGTATTGAATACCTGTATGTGTTTTTTTATAATTTTATATATGTACTAGCTGACCCGGCAAACGTTGTTTTGCCATATAAATTATTTCTAGGTAATTTCTTGTTAAGGGTGAACAACCCTTATCACTTAGGGGTATGAAAAATAGATAGTAGCCGATTCTCAGACCTACTGAATATGCATATTAAATTTGGTAAAAATCAGTAAAGCCGTTTCGGAGGAGTAAGGTTACTAACATTGTGACACGAGAATTTTATATATAAGAAAGAAAGAATAAGATGTGTGCAAAGTTCTATACAACTCTGTGTTATTTGATTATATAATTATTGATCTACTGTTATGAACCGAGATTTTATATTTTTGGCCTGCGTTTTCATGACTAGGAGAAATCCTACATTTTTAAAGTCAACAGTATCTTCACTACAATAAACTCGTGTCATTGTCTTACTAGAATTAAGAACAAAATTTCATCTACCTCCAGACCATAGATCTCAAAAATATCAAGATGATGACTGTAGATTATTGTTTCTATTCTTTGATCTTAGGTCATTACTATATTGATATGTCTTGATGAGTTTCTGTTTATGTTTTATCTATTTGTACTATTAATCATAAGATTTAAGGTAAGCTATCGTTTGTCTTCATTCATTTGGTTTCCTCATTTGCCTATTTATCAAATCCCAAACTGCATAAAATACCTACAAGTTCTGCACACAACATAACTAACATAAGATTGCCCAAAGGATCCAATATCCATCAAATATCCACCCGATTCCACCCCAACCATTACTCGCCTCGACTTTACAGCTTGTTGAGAATAGGTGAATTAAAACTACACAATTTTAACGACTGGCCCTTGAGCAATATGATGTGTTTCATATTTTATCGCTCTATAAAAGTGTCGCCCTCTCAACAATTTGGGCACAGTACTTTTATTATGTACAGAAAAATTATTGTCATTTTTATTACTAGAACACGCACGGTTAGGATGGCATTTTTATGGCAAGACTGTTTTTTGCGGAAATCGCAAACATTGGAAGTTGGAGTTGATTGAAATTGTGTCGTAAGAAAGATGTGGTAAAGTTTATTTTGTAAGAGCAATGTTGAGTAAACACATACAAATGCATGGTACCCTTTGCAGGAAGGAAGTCTTAAAAACTAATATTCAGAGATTTTCACCCGACTCTAAGGTAGTATTTTAAATTGTATTTGTTGACGCAGGTTCTTCTTTTTTCTACTGAATACCGCATAGTATGTTTTACGACCACAAATTTGTTTTATACTACACCTGCTCGGAAAGTACCTTGATACTTTATCAAATTTACGGTAGAAAGTACGTCATTGCATATCGAACAAATATGCGGGGAGAAAACGCATCTGAGCGGGAGAGAAAAGTGTATGAAAATCCATTTCTTACGTGGTTTTTCTTTTTTAATTTTGGGTAAGACTATGCGCTGATAACCTAAATATTAAAAGCCAAAATGTTTTTACAGTGAGTTTTTATCTCCAAGTTCGCAAAATGACACTGGCCACTAGCTGTGTGTTGGATGGTGTCAAACAATTTGAAAAAAGAACATGTGAAAATTGCAGACGCCATTGGCGCCATTTTCAAGTGTTACATTAAGCTTCACTAACTGCAACAATTTCAGTATAAATTTCAATTAGTAAAGATTTCGTTTTTTATTTTCCTCGTAGGTGTAGTATAAAGCACAATGTATCACTCGAGAGAAAGTGCGATTCCCGATCTCGGGTGATTTAAAGCCCGAGCCGTAGGCGAGGGCTTCAAACGACACCCTCGACGGTAATCGGTCACTTTCTCCTCTCGGTGAACAATGTACTATTCAATCATTTTGAAAGTGATATAAAATTGACGCAAATCTATTTTTAACGTCAAAAGGCAGACGTGTAAAGATCAATACATGCACACATTAACTTGTCTTGATTACCGTCTCCGTAATAAAATTGTACATGCAAAATTATTAATGCCTATCATCATTCATTATTTGCTTCTAAAGCATAGTGTAAAAGACTGCATATATATCTACATATTTACTTGAAGAATAAAAAAAAGAAAATCTCATAAAACAAAATAAGTACCTATGAATATCGTATAACAAAATCACATTCCGTCATTCAAATTACAGATAACATCAAAATTGTGTAAATTAACACCTCAAAACCTTATCGCAAAAACTCAATCGAGTCAATGACCCTACCCTTTGAAAATGTATTTACTATTCTAATAAGTGAAATCACGACAACGGACCATATTACAAGGGCTGTAAGACATTTTTTGTGTAGCAAATATTGATTGAAACTGGGTGGCTCTGTCACCCCTGTGTTTCTCCAAAACTCTGTGTAGTCTTCCAGATGAGTGCTTCGATTATGTTGATTCTTGTAATAACATCTAATATTAACATGGCCCCCGGATTTGGACAATAGTATAAAAAGTCGCAGAGCTTTTGCTGTGTTATTCCTGATCGAAGGTTGTGTTCCTCGATTTTAATTTTGACTCTGCGTATGTGTAGCTTATTGTTAGATCTCTACTAGCTAACCTAGCAAACGTTGCTTTGCCGTATAAAACTCTTGTCACCTAGGGTATAAAAAGTAGCTTATAACAATCTGAATTCTCAGACCTACCAAATATACACAAAAAAAAAAAACATTTATAAGTAAATCGAAACAGTGACGATAACAAACACTGTAGCACAAGATTTTTAGGGTTCCATACCCAAAGGGTACACGGGACTCTATTACTAAGACTCCGCTGTCCGTCCGTCTGTCTGTCTCTCACCAGGCTGTATCTCATGAACCATGTAGCTAGAACGTTGAATTTTTTACAAATTATGTATTTCTGTTGCCGCTATAGCAACAAATACTAAGAACAGAATAAAATAAATAATATATTGGGGGCTCCCATACAACAAACGTGATTTTTTTGAAGTTTCTTTGCTTGTTATTACCTTATATCGGCTAGAGGAATGGGGCTAAGGGGGCTCCGGTACGGTACGGAACCCTTCGTGCGCGAGTCTTATTTAGAAGATACTCTGGTCTAGTGGTGGTAACGCTCGCCTTACGTGGATTCAAGTTAAGTCAGTCCCGTGTTAAAGAGTTTATTAAGAACTTAGGTACTTTCTAGCTTTTTGGGGCAAGAGAAAAACATAGTGAGGAAACTTGGATAGGTAACGTTGGTAGAAGAAATTCGATGGGGTGAATCCACGAATGCACTAAGCCAATGTGGTGGATATAGCCAAATCGTCCTTTGTGGGTAGGCCTATGTAGCAGTAGATTAGTAAAAATTGGCCAAGTGCGAGTTGGACTCGCGCACGAAGGGTTTCGTATGGGAACTTCCTTAGCCTCATTTCAAGCGTCTACCTGTTGCCGTTATTAATATGGAGCAAAAAACGGCAAAACAATTACGTTTGTTGTATGGGAGCCCCCCTTAAATATTTATTTTATTCTGTTTTTAGTATTTGTTGTTGTTATAGCGTCAACAGAAAAACATCATCTATGATCAGCTGCCTAGCTATCACGGTTCATGAGATACAGCCTGGAGACAGACAGAGACGGACAGACGGACGGACAGCGGAATCTTAGTAATAGGGTCCCGTTTTTACCCTTTGGGTACGGAACCCTAAAAATATGTTCTACGTACACTGCGGGGCCTTACCGTAAACTCTAAAGCATATTCACTTCCTGTTTGGTCTTATTTTCTCAGAATTTTAGAGAGTGAGATAAATTCCAATGTAATATTAAAGTAAAAATGTTTCTGACTTTGTGTTGTGGACTGTGGTACACTTTCTGTTTATTTTATTTTTATTACCTACTTGCGACAGAGACGTTATGTTTAAGATTTTTTTTTAACATAGTGAGGCAATTTATGTGTAAGATATCTATAACCATATTTGAGTATGCAATGCATGCAATATTACAATCAATATTCATAATGAGTTCCAATTTAATAAAATCATAACTAATGTCTCTGAGTGATGCAGTGTCTCAAATACATAATAATTATTATGTCAATATTGTTGTTATTGATTTTGATTGCTTATGAATTAATTTTTGACATCAATAACTAGTAGTTCTCAGAGCAGTAGACCTAGAATCTGTTTAACTGAATCTTCAAATGCCTATATCTCGATTCGTTCTGGACCGATTTCATTCATACTCGCAGATCTTGTTAGGATTTAAATATTTAACGATATTGCCAAAGATTGTCAAAATCAGTTCATAAATAGCGCTACAGCAAATTTCCCCCTTTTTGATGGAAATGAATCCCAATCGAAAATAACCTAATACATCAAAACTAACAACTTTTGTCCTGCGAGTTTTGTCAAACTCAAAAAAAAATTGAAGTTCCATAGAAAAATTTCGTTCACCCGCAACCAAATGTATTAAACAGCTGATTTTTTTTTGAGTTTTGACTAAAGTCGCAGATCAAAAGTTGTTAGTTTTGATGTACAGAATAAGCCCCTAAAAGGATGCTAATTGATTAGAAATAACCCTGTATAGAACCCGAGTGCGTGTACCAAGTTTCGACAGAATTCATTCAAAAATATGACCTTTAAACAGGAGAACTAACATCCGGAGAGCTAGGAAAGGTAAAATTGTCGAGGTAAATGTGAATCTAACTGAACTTAGTAACTTTTCTATCTTTGAAGTGGCTTTGCAACTCGAGTAGAAATTCAACACCACATTTTGTACCCCAACAGCGAATTCGGACTGGATTAGCATAAATTACAGGCACGCATTACTCTACCTAATCTTATTATTCGAGTACGTTTTGTCTCTCTAGTTCCTAAGTTCTTTTGAGTAACGACATATTTAAATGATTCGCTGTATTCGCGGTCTGCAACTCGCGCTCAACAAAATATATCCTAAAATAATATGCAAAACTAATATGTTTTAAAATTTTAAATTAATTTTAACATCACTACATAGCATAAAACAGTCACTTTCCGCTTTGTCTGTCCCTATGAATGCTAATATTATCTTTAAAACCGCGCAACGGATTTTGATGCGGTGTTTTTTAATAGATAGAGTGATTGAAGAGGAATATTAAATGCATAATACACCTGTGCGAAGCTGGGCGGGTATATTTTTAATGTTTATTTATAATTTGACTTACATAATTTGCTAGAATTTTCAAAATAATCCGAAAGTGACTTTTGAAATTGTCTATTTATCCGCTTATCCACACAACTAAAGAAAATATCTCTTTGTGTGAGTTTTTGGCGTGTCATTTTTAAAGAATAATTTGAAAAATTTTCTGGTTGTGACAATGGTTATTTTTTAGACTGCCAATAAATGTTTCAATCCTCAAAAACTCGAATTCCATAAAAACAGTGTCAGAGTAATAAGCTTGTTTTATTTTATTTGCAGTTCATAAATCGCCCATTATCATCATCATGTGATAACTATGATATCTAGATAAATACAAGTTGCCTAATAACTGTTAAACAAAAAAGTTTAGATTAACGACGAAATTATCGATATACGATTTATCTGCAAACCGTTTAATTGACACCTTATTCTTTTCGGAATCCACGAAACTGTTGTAATCCCAGATTTGGCTTATCATAATATTGTATTGTTACGAATAACAAATACGTGAAAGAACCGACACATTTGCGAAGAACGGGCACATTTTGAACGTGACAATAAAGGGTTGGACCCTCTCTAATATAAACTTCAAAAAGACCCTTTAAATTCTCGAGCACTGGTCAATGTAATTTAATACTTACTTCACTCTATACAGGGTTATTTTAAAAGGGGATATTTAGCTGAAAAAAAATATGATTTAGTTTATTATTATGAGTGTGAACAACTTATACGATGGCGCCAACACGAAATTTGATAAAAAAAAACAGCTGCTACATTTTGTCGATTCCGAATTGCGATGTTGTATAAAACACCTTTTTTCTCGAATGCTGGGTTGGCCAGAGTAAAAGCTATTCACAATAATGCCCAAAATCTTCTCTTTTTAACTAACTTCCAAAAAGGAGGAGGTTCTATGTTTGTCTGTATGTATTTTTTGTTGTGTATGTTCATCGATAATTTCACCGAATCGTGGACCGAATTGGAACAATTTTTTTTAGTTCGAAAGTGGTCTCCCGAGGTAATCCCATTAAAATTTTAGAGAAATCGGCAAAGTCGTTTTTGATAAATCAACAATGATGTAAACGATTCGAGCGAAAATCCGAATTTTGTACACGATGGAAAGGGGTTTTGCCATTTTTTGCGAAAAACAATTATTGACTTAAATGTAGTAAATAAATCACTTTAGATTATCATAAAAAAAAGCAAAGTTTCCATATAAGAGGTCTTTACGTGGCTTAGGAACTCTGACGCCAGGGCTAACCACCCTGTCTGTACCAACTTCATCGTAAAACAAACTTCTCGAAACTGTATAATGCTATTTAATTTAACTAAATATTTCAAATAACATATATATCACTACATAGTATAAAACAAAGTCGCTTCCATGTATGCTTATATCTTTAAAACTACACAACGGATTTTGATGCGTTTTTTTTTTAATAAATAGAGTGATTCAAGAGGAAGGTTAACAAACCTGTGCGAAGCCGGGGCGGGTCACTAGTAATTATCATAAAACTAAAATGTCCTTTCATGACTCCTACAAGGCTTAGTAGGTTCTTTCTGATTAACCCTGTAGAGACTGGTTTATGAAAGGTACAAAATGAAATAGAATTAGAGCTATTTTCGTATTCTATTTAGAAATTTAATTTAAGGGAAAGGAACAGACAGCAATTCTTTATTCTTCAAATACTCAGTAATATCTTGACGATGTCGATTCTTGTGGGTGTTATAGTAAAATCTGTTCAAAAAAGAATTTGGTCAAAGAAAAGCGTTTAAGTTGAAAGTGTTTCTTGATCCTAAAAGTTAATATTCAATTTATTTGCTTACGCTTAACATAGTATTTAGTAACAAAAGTGACATAAAATAACAATTTATAGGTATTTGATACATAATTATAATGTAGAATAATGCGGCAGAAATGGGAGGGGACGACCAAAAAAAGCGTGGATGAATTGTGTGAAAGATGATTTGCAAGAGAAAGGAGTTCATGATGAGATGACGTATGATAGAGTGAAGTGGCGAAAAGAGACGTGCTGTGCCGACTCCACCTAGTGGGATAAGGGCAGGATGATGATGATGATGATTGATACATAATTATAATGATGATAATATATTATACTAAAATAGTTTATGAAGACACATTAGCCAATACTAAGAGTACCGAATGGCTCAGTTAGACGATTACTTAGTAATACCTCTAATTAAATAATTCTTCGCAGCTTAATAAAAAAAGCCGTGGTGGTCTAGTGGTCGTAGCGCTGGCCTGTCATTCTTGGGGTCGTGGGTTCAAATCCCGGTCCTTTGAGTTTCTTCGGTACTTGTGTACGGAATTTCACACCACTGGCTTTTCGGTAAAGGAAAACATCGTGAGGCAACCTGCATACGTCCGTAGAAGATGCAAGCTGCAATATTCAATCAACGCGCAGCTATATGTGAGCTTCAATCAGGATTGGATATGGCGCAGCTTGTAGCTAACTTCACATCCGCTGACTTGTATGATTCGGCTTATATCAGCAGTTGATCACAAAGGCAACAATTCCATGAAATTTAAATGCTGGTTGTTTCCCTTGGTGAAATATTCTAGTAAGTACTTACGTCTTGTACCTCATCATTATGACCGGCTTTTGATAGCAAAACTTTGGGACTAATCCTGAACTCTCAAAAAACATTTGTACACATTTTTTCAACACGAGAAACATTTTAATATAAAACCATCCATCCATTAGCCGTAGGACGTCCACTGCTGGACATAGGCCTCCTCCATGGATTTTCAATAAGGTCGGTTGGAAGCAGCCTAAATACTCGTTCTATCTGTACCCTTTGACTTTTGAACGTTATACTTAATTATTACTTTTGATATTTCGAATTCTTAAATTTTAATTTCGGGATGAAGAATCTAAAAGTCTATAACTTTAGCCGTCCATTTCCGGAACTTTCAAGGTTTGTCAAAGGAAATCTCGCCATTTGGGCTCGTGTTTTAAATTCATCTCGAAATTAAAAGTCCAGAGTCGCCCCGACCTACATTTGAGCTTGAAACCTTTGAAAATGTATCCAGGAGGATATAGCACCTTTTACCAGCCAGATCGTGTGCTGTCTAAATACTCCGTTTAAGTTGAAATTGCACTTTCTACCAGCCAGACCGTGTACTGTCTAAATACTCCGTTGAAGTTGAAGATGCTGTGGAGCAGTTTTTATTCAGTTAGGTACTTCCTTCTTTTCAGGCTTAAACAAACCTTGTTTTTGTTTCACATGCCTGTATGAAACCGCTATGACAAATTAATAATTATAAATTCGAAGGTTTGGGCTTCCCTTCCTATATCCCTTATTCCTTAGTATAAGTTGTTGATAACGATGAGCATACCTACCTCTGCTGGCGCCTGAACTTTGCGAAGCGACATCACTACATAACTACATAGTATAAAACAAAGTCGCTTCCCGCTGTCTGTCCCTATGTATGCTTATAGCTTTAATATTAATTATAATTAATTAAGTTTTTTAAATAGATAGAGTGATTCAAGAGGAACGTTTATATGTAAGTATAATACACCTGTGTGCGAAGCCGGGCGGGTCGCTAGTCTTGTATGCTAAATGCGGCATATTTTCGCGGTGAATGTACGCTTGCGGGTACAGCGTGCAATATCCTCTGTGTGTTTTGTCAAAGCTCCAATCAATTCTGGACCACGTCCGGGGCATGGAGATTTAATCTAAAACCTATTTTAGCTAGAGAGAGCATATGGATTGTGTTCTGAATTTCAAGCTCTCAGATATTTTTTGGACCCGAATAGATGAATAAGTTAGGACTCTTGTATCATTTTGTAGGACATTGTGTAGGCGGTGTAATAATATTGTAGATATTTCCTTCTTGCTTTTAATAGTCTTTTATTTACCTCTAACCTGACATCGAAGCATGTTTATAAAATATTTCACCAAATGAGTGATCATATAGCGCAAAACCTTTTTTTTTTTAATCCAGGGGAAATCTTTTATAGATACCACCGCACCTCGAGGGCAGGCGGGTGGTTATGTGGGAGTCCTGCCGACTGGACAGTATACCCACCAAAACCCCTGGGTGTTCCGCCACTGCGCTTGGTGTCGGGGCTACGGGCACGCTTGCGCACTCCTCCGCGGCACCTGACAGCGCTGGCCCAACTCGGGCCCCACGACGGAGTTTTGGCTCCCGCCAGAATGACGATGTGCCGAACACCAGACACATCGTCATCTACCACCTAGGACCAACCAGCACTGGGCGTCAGACAGCACCCGTGTCTGATAGCCCTGGTCCTGATGCAACGGGTCTATTAAAGTGGCCCCGCGCCTGCCACTACGGCTGCAGAGGATAGGGAGAGCGGCCATCGCGATACCGACACTCCTCTTCCCCCGCAGCCCCACCTCCTCCGCCAACACGTTGGCGGCACCCGTTAGGGCCGCTGGCAGGTAGGATAGGCAGCGGTGTCTTCACCGCCCATCCCACCCGCCGCCGCCCCCGCCTCGATGGGCTCGGCCGCGGCATCGCGACAAGCGCGACACCGCAGTCCACCTCAGTCGGCAAGCCGACCTACTGGCCAGCCTCCGCACGGGCTTGTCCAGGCCCAAGACCCGGAGAGGCCGGCCCCAGCTCGGGTTCCTCTACGTTCACCAGGCTGGGAAGACCTCGCTACTAAGCCCCCCGCCATGACAAGACGGGAACCCACTCGGGGGGGTATATATAGCGCAAAACCTGATTGACTCTCCTCAACTTCTCTCCATGATAAATATAACAGTTCCCTCAAGGTTCTTTAGACATCCTATTATACAATTTACAGGCAGAATTATTTCTTTAGTAGATCTTATTGATTTTCCAGAATTTGACTTGTTTAATACACGTATATCTAAAATTAAAGCAAAGATTGGTTCGATTCTAACAGATTTATAATCATTGAACATTTTCGTTTATTGTTACACCGTAATGAGCTTAAGGATAAAGCATTATTAGACTTCTATATGCGAAAACTTGTTAATAGTGGATAGTTATTTAAGATCTTAGTAATTTAGCTCATATATCACTGTATTTTATCCGAATAAAATAAAATAAATATTAGTCATTATTATCAGCCGTAGGACGTCCACTGCTAGAAACCTCTCCCATAAATTTCCAAAAAGCCTGTTGGAAGCGGCCTGGATCCAGCGTTTTCTTGCTGTCTTAATTAGATTATATCATCATGGTCATACGTTATTCTGGTTAATTTATGCGTAAGCCATACCATAACCTACAATTTGCAATAACTTACGTTTGAATAGCTTCGATTAACGTTTATGGTGCAGAAGAAAGTTATGTTCTCAAAGCTCAACTAAAGTTTCCGCGCTTTCTCTTATGTAACTACCTTCTATAATAGATCGATACACATGAGACTCCATAAGAAACACCATAATAAATGTCAATAGCACGCCATAGTGACAGTTGGCATTCGAATAAAGGCACCACGACTGTCAAAGGAGCATTCAGAGCAGACAAAGGCTAGAAAACCATTGTGGGGGTCGTGTCTGGCTTAATACCTCCAATTTCACCTTTGAAAGGAATGTCTTTTAAATTTAAAAGGTGGTGTTAGAGGAGCGCACTAATAAACTCGCATACTCGATGTTTTACGATGTCAAAAAAATAGATTTGTTTGTGTCTGTGAGCGTTTTACCGAGACTGGTTAAAAGCAAATTTTGAGAGTAGGTTCGAGTACTTTCAATTCTAATCTTATTCTCTTAAGCAATATTGTCTATCGGCAAAAAAGTATAATGTTGTTTTAGATCTCATAATTAGTATGAAAAATTTACTCAATTGTACTGTTGAATAAATTGTAACAGTAGGTGAAAAAGATATAATTTATTTCTTTTAGTACAATACAGTAAATATTGCCATCAAACTAGGTGTGAGAACACCTGCATTTTGATGTATAGCCTTCCTAATAATTGCATTATTATGAATTGTACAATTTTATATTTCATGGTAACTAAAAATTCTTAAATAAAAAATAATAGTATTGTTAAATTTACTTATGATCTGAGCATACAATTCATGTCACAGTGCACATGACTATAGTGCGATATTGTTTACCATTATTTTACCCATACATATGACACCAAGAATTTAAAAAGAATTCGATGTTGCTTTAGATTCATAGTTGTCGGAATTGGTATCAGAATTACCTTTACTGAATATATCGCGTTTAACTTTTTCTGTTCGCGATTATATTAGTTCAGAAGCCTCGTTAAATTATTAAAACCATTACCACTTGTGGCTCACAAGCTCACGACCAAAGTATGAGAGTGTGTGTCTGTTCTATAACTACCATCTTTGCGGTGGTTAAGTGACGGATGTTTTAATTACAGAACGAATACCTTTGAAGAGCCATTATTACAGTCATTGCAATAAATTAACTTGTAACTACCTA
Organism: Hypomecis atomaria; assembly: GCA_964007245.1. NCBI lineage: Eukaryota > Metazoa > Arthropoda > Insecta > Lepidoptera > Geometridae > Hypomecis > Hypomecis atomaria. The sequence goes on from OZ023299.1 coordinate 9,242,951, forward strand.
TTGAGTCTAGACTTGGTAATTTCATGACCTTAGAAGCAAATGGGTGGTAACACATCGACGTTTTATAGAAATAAGACAAAGTAGAGAGGAGCAGAAATGTGTGGAGAGGGCAGAGCATTGTAGTACGTAAGTCTACTGCATAAAAGCCATTTTTTAATACCATGGGAGCATTTTATTTTTCTGGGATAAAAAGTAACCAATGTGAGTGTATCCCATCTGGCCCGGTGACCGGGCCAGATGGGATACACTCGCCAATGTCACTTTCCGTCATTCAAACTACTGGCTATGGCGATGCCAAAAAAAAAAGAGGAACAAACCAACAAACACACTTTCGGATTTATAATATTTGTAAGGAGTAAATATTACTATTTAATACCATTATATAGCACAGTTAAGTTAAAATATTAATCTCAAAAACGGATTACAAAATATTATGATCGTGTAGGCGTGCCAAGCAATTAAACTTTAAGGTAAAATGTATACAGAGCAAAATTATCTTAGTAAAAAAAACGATAATACTAAAAAGGAAAGATTGAACCTAAGGGTTTAATCTTGGCTTTGACGTATTATGTAACTATCTCGTTAAGTGCTTAATTTTTCCCCTTCTTTTTTGTTTTTGTCGGGTTAAACGTTGAAAATGTTAAAGGTTTAAAGCGAAATATTTCCAGAAAAAACATTTAATGTATATGTTATTACTTTACACAACCAGAGGATTAGTAGTGATGGGCTGCCCACAAGGAGCAATCATATCACCAATAATATGGAACATGATAGTAAACACACTGATCACTATACTTAATGCGCAGCGATTCCTCACAGTGGGCTACGCAGACGACCTGGCAATCCTGATATCGGGACACTTTGCAAGTGTAGCCTGTAACCTTATGAACCATGCACTGAAAATTGTGGAAAAGTGGTGCAGGGAATACGGCTTATCCGCCAACCCAGAGAAAACAGAATTAGTAATGTTTACTAATAAAAGGAACCTAGGACCACATACTTTACCGTCCTTTTATGGTAAACAACTGAAACTTTCCGAAGATGTGAAATATCTGGGCATCACACTAGACAAAAAACTGAATTGGACACAACATGTGGACAACAAAATAAAGAAAGCAACAATCTCATTTTGGCAGTGCAGCAAAATGATGGGTAAAACTTGGGGCTTGAAACCCAAAATAACCCAATGGCTTTATAATACCGTGGTCAGACCATCATTATGTTATGGGGCAATAGTTTGGTGGCCCAGAACCAAGCTAGTGACTGTAAACAAAAAACTAGAGAAACTCCAAAGAACAGCCTGCATAGCTACAACAGGCTGTATGAGATCTGCACCCACTGCGGCATTAGAAGCCCTCATGGGGCAGATGCCGCTGCATCTCTTCATACAGCAAGAAGCAGCAGTAGCTGCCTATAGACTACTATCATTAAACCTTTGGGTACATGACAAAGCAGCAACACACACCACCATAATTGAGGAATTTGCAAATTGCAACCAAGAAATTCTTTCGGTCTATGACAGGGTGCCTAAAAAACATATCTTCACAAAGAGCTACTCAATACAGCTACATGAAGAACAAAGTGACAGCTCAGGTATACAAGAAGTGAGGATTTATACAGATGGCTCGAAAACTGAAACAGGTACAGGGTCAGGTACTTTCTCTGAAGACCTGAATATACACATCGCAACAACCCTGGGTGAAAACAACTCTATCTTCCAAGCGGAATGTGTAGGTATCATCCAGGCTGCTACAGCAGTACTCACCAGAAAGGTAACTGATTACAATATTAGAATCCTCTCAGACAGTGCTGCGGTGCTTAAGGCACTACAACGATATGAACACTCCTCAGGGCTAACCTTACAGTGTCATGATCTATTGGAAGAAGTAAGTAAGAAAAATAAAGTCACTCTCCAATGGATCAAAGGACACAGCGGGTCCAGAGGAAATGACGCGGCGGACGAGCTAGCCAGGAGAGGTGCAGGTAGGCGCCCAGTAGGGCCTGGACCGATGATACCTTTGCCTTTTAGCCAAGTCAGATCCTGGATACGCCAACACACAGCTAGACAACACAAGGAATACTGGGCAAGTACTGAGGGTTGTAAGCAGTCTAAAGAAGTTTTCCCGGAGTTAAATCCGAGATACTCCCGACGCCTGCTGAACCTTAAACGAGACAAACTCCGACTCATAGCCGGAGTAGTCACGGGGCATTGCTCTCTAAACAAGCACCTGTTTAAAATTGGTGTTACAGACAGCCCTCTGTGCAGAGGTTGCATGGAGGCAGAAGAAACAACCGCGCATATGCTGCTTGAATGCAGCAGTGTGGCGGAACAACGCGAGAAATACCTCGGGGCACCGAGGACACTCCGGGAGGCCTGCGCCGGCGTTGGCGAGCTGCTGGACTTCCTGGAGGACACCGGGTGGCTGAACTAGCTGCAGCCGGGTGACCCACATAAAACGGGCCCATTGGAGGGCTCAATTGTGGAAAAGGCCCGCAGCAACAAGTAACAAGTAACAAGTAGATGTTATTACTTTGGTGTAGGCTATCTTCAGTATAGTTTATATGCATACAAATGTAATTGTAGGTAATAATAATAATTTTTATTTGTTCCAAAACTTACTTAGTCTACTTATATGCGCTGCACTCTGCACTAGGTCTCCGAAGAGCCTGTGTTGCAGGGTACAGATTTATTAACAATTAAGTGCAAATTTATACCTATGTTTATATATACACTATTAAGTAAATATTTAAATTCAATCATAAGTGCATTATTATGCCTACCTACAATATTATATATAACTATAGTAGGCTCTCTCTCTGTGTATGTGTGTGAGTGAGTGTGTGTGTGTGTGTGTGTGTGTGTATTTGCGCGTGTTTTTGTGTGTGTATGTGAACGCAATAGCTGCTCTTTCGGTCCTGTGTCATATAGTACATCACTTAGTTGTTTCCATTAACTTCTCCGTCTTCTCGTAATCCAGAGATAATAAATAGTCTACTACTAACGCATTGCATTCAAATTTGGTAGCATTTGCGATCTCTATGGCTCTGTTGATTTTATTGTACAGCATTGGTCCTAAATTGTTTATGCTCATGGCACCAAATTTGGTTCGGGCACCTGTGTATTTGAATACTCTGTCTTTCCTTCTCTTTTGTAAGATCTCTTTCCGACTTTCTGAGCTGACATGCGTGTGTTGCCGTGTGATGGTTGCCTTGATGAATAACTGTCTCACTGTGAGTACTGCGCAATTTTTGTACAATTCTGTAGTCGGAAATAGTCTGGGTTTGAAGGTCATAACCTTTAACAGGGCTCTTTCAGATATTTCCAAGCGCTCCAATTGTGTTTTGGCTGCTGAACCCCAAGATGGAATGCAATAGCTTAGTATGGATTGGGCTAAAGCGTAATATATTTTAACGAGAGATTTATATTTCAGGACATGCCGAAGCTGCTTGAAGACAAATATTAATTTCCTAATCCTGCCAGAGATATTTTTGATATGGCTGGACCATTGTAGGTGCATGTCCAGTGTTATACCAAGGTATCGGATTTCTGATGCCTGTTCCAAATTCTCACATTTACATGATGTATGGTCCATGTCACAGGTTGACTTGTGTATTTGTAGTTTCAGCAGTGTTTTCGGCAGAGTAGAACTGTTTATTGTGAATGGGAGATATTTTGTTTTTGAGATATTTATAGAAAGCAGGTTCTTTCTTAGCCATTCAGACACTGTCTTTAGTCCGGTATTTGTGACTTTTTGTGCCTCATTCCAAGAGTTTCCATGGAATAACAGGACAGTGTCATCTGCATACGTTACTATTTTGCCTTGCTGTAGGTTAAGGTCACATAGCTGGTTGATATATATTAGGAAGAGCGTCGGGCCTAATATACTACCTTGCGGCACTCCAAATTTTATTTCAGAGTCACGACTTACAATATTACGCACCCTAACTGCTTGTGATCTACCAGTGAGATAGCTTCTAAACCACTTTAAAGCAATTCCTCTCACACCGATGGCATCCAGCTTTGCCAATAAGATGGGGATGGAGACGGTATCAAATGCTTTTGCTAGGTCGAGGAAGACGCCTATGCATTTGTTTTTCCTGTCCAGTTGTTTCCTGATATGCTCTGTGACATTCACCGCGGCATCTTCGGCGCTTTTTCCTGACCTGAACCCATACTGATTCCCTGACAATAGAAATTTGCTTTCCAGGTACTTCTTCAATCTGGCGTTCATCAACTTTTCCAAAATCTTCGAAAAGGTTGGGAGCAATGATATAGGCCTGTAGTTTGTTATGCCATCTTCATCCCCACCCTTATATATTGGGCAGACTACCGATTTCTTAAACACAGCTGGTACCACACCGGTGTCAAAACTGGTTTGGCATATGGAAGTTAATGGTTCCAGGATATAAGGAAGTATTTTTTTTATCAATTTTGCATTAACCTTGTCCCAACCAGGTGCGGAACTGTTTCTCAAGTCTCTTACAACACTGAATACTTCAGTTACGTCAGTTGGTAGAAGACCAAAGGAAGTCAGGTTCTTTTCCATTTTGTCAAATTGAGTTGCTGCTAAATTTTGTTCATTGGTATTTAAAGAGGCCAGTGTGTCGTTTGCAAGATTTGACCCTATAGTTGTGAAAAAATCATTTACTTTGTCTAATGCTTCTTTAGGAGTTGATTTTGTGTTTAATAGTTTTTCCACTGGGTTCTCTTTAACTGGAAAGTTGCATATCTTTTTAATAGTCTCCCAGGTTTTTTTACTGTTTTTGCTATTTTGGGCAAGTTCTGCTCTTTCATAAGTTTTTTTCAGTTTTTTTAGGATTTTGTTACACTTATTTCTGTATTTAATATATTTTTCAGCTAGTTTTTTGTTATCTGGGTCGCTTTTACTGTTCATGTGCAATTTATCACGTTGTCTCATTCATTTTATTAAGCCCGGAGTTATCCATGCTTTAATGTTTGTTTTAGATTTTTGTATTTTCTTTTCAACATATATGGTATACATGTATTTATGCATAAATGTATTTAAATATGGGGTATCTTCCTTGTACCTAAGCGTTTTCCGTTCAGTCTGTCCTACATATTTTTATATTCAGTGGAATATTGAATAATTTGGATTTATGTGTAAATCAAACTAAATATATTTTTAAGATTTTGAAAGACTCAAGTTTATTTTAAGTTTCCAAAACAGCAAGCAGCAAGGAATGCTAGTCCATTAGTGGACGTCTAGTCTTGGTACGAGTAAGTAAGCAAGTTCGTACCTATAGGCCGAATGGCTAGCCCCGGTGTCAGAGTTTTTAAGCCACCTGAACGCATCTGACAGTTTAAAACAACCAGGACCTACAATTTAAGGTACCACGCTAGTGCTCAGTTGCAAATGCGACCCGCGGTCACCCGTGCCGAGCCGAACGTAACTTCGGTGATCGCAAGAATAAAGATAGAAACACCTTGTCAATCTTCGCTATGATAAATAAAAAATTATTTACATGAAAAACTTATTTCTAATAATTTCTTATAATTAATGTCTGTTAAAGATAGCAGGTATACTTACGTTGAATTAAAAAAAAACTAAATCTTAATTGCATTTGTTTACACAAAACACTTAGTCTAACATGAAAAGTGATCTGGATCCTACGCTAGGATGACCTGTGTCGTAGGATCCAGAATAAACCTTTACTGGCTTTCTGAACTGGAGAAAACATACTTACTTAATTCTGTTTTCCCAAATACCTACTTCCCAACAAAAAAGGTTCCAGCATCAACATGCAAACCGCAGCCCAGTGTTGGTCGGCAGGGCGGAATAAAAGGCCATTGACCTTTGCAAGGGTTGGGATGAAAGGGTGCTCTTACTACGTTGTTTTCGTCTCATTGTCGTCGTTGAATCCATTGTGACACTTGTTTATTTGCACCTTGCTTAGTAAACTAGATCTTGGAGCTACAGGGTGGTACGTTTTCAGCTCAGATAAAATGTTTGAAGAAATACAAAATGAGCTGTCACTAATATGCCTAATCATGTCCAAGTTTGTGTCGTCATTTTTTTCTGTATGCTTTTCAAACAACAGCTATTGGTTTGGTCATAGAATACTTAGTATTTATGCAATTCTGCTATAGTACAGATATTTAAAACCGAGTCTGAGTTATAAGAGTAATAATGAGACGCTCCTTAAGTCCAACGAGTGCCGACCTGATAAAACATGGCATACATATTTATGACCCAACGACACAAATTAAAATGACCAGTCTACTTTAGGACTAAGTCGTCCAAAACTAGTCCAATACTACGCGGTTACAAAGAAATCCTAGTCATTCCAAATAATAAATAAATATTTAATAATAAATAAATAAATATTTTGTGGTCATCTTACACACGGCTTCTGACCCCAAACTAAGCAAAGCTTGTGATATGGCTGCCAGAGACACTACACTACATATACTTATTTTTAAATACATACTTATATGTATAGATAGTAACTAAATAACACCCAGACACAGAGCAAACACGTTCATCGCATAAATATTTGCCCTGGGTGGAGATCGAACCCACGCCTCTTTGACCCAGAAGTTAGGGTGACTAACCACTGAGCCACCGAGGCAGTCAATCCCTCTTTTTTTCTTGTCATCATTCTGTAGATGCACTACTTGAAATACTTCACTTACACATGACATGCATTCACAAAACATCATTGTCTAACATCATAGAGCTAACTGTGTGAATAACAGCATCCTTTGTCGTCCCATTGTAGTTTTGTGAGAACATTTTCTCGAATTCATCGGGTCAGTGTGTAAAATGCCCTGTCTATTGTCCGAAAAGCATTAAACAGTCAAATAAGTAACCCTTTTTATTAGACGCCACAAGTTGTAAGGGTTCCTTAAATTGGATCGTAGCGAGCGGCTGTGAAAGTTTGATTTGAATTTGGAATTATAATTTGGATCTTTATTGGAATTGGGTAATTTATTTCATAATCTTCGTTTTCATAATCTCTGGTCTTCGTTAAAACTTGGAGTGTAAATTATTAAAATAAACATTACTAGTAGGTATATACAGGGTTATTCCTAATCAATTAGCATCTTTTTAGGGGCTTATTCTGTACATCGAAACTAACAACTTTTGTTTTGTGACTTAAATTAACTCAAAAGAAAAATCAGCTGTTCCATACATTTGGTCGCAGGTGAACGATATTTTTCTATGGAACATTTTTTTTTTTAGTTTTGACTGGAGTCACAGAACAAAAGTTGTTAGTTTTTATGTGCAGAATAAGCCCCTAAAATGATGCTAATTGATTAGGAATAACCCTGTATAGTGGTAAAAATGCTCACTTTTACTTAAAATAGCATGTGAATATGTTTTTTTTATTTTCAACACCGGAAAAATAAATTCAATGGTGTAGACTGTAGACCAAAACTCAGTATTTAATATGAAAGAAGTGGGGTTCGGATCACGCGACAATGCGTGACAGACAGTCGCTCGTCTTATGTACAAAAGCCAAGAAAACAGTTCTTTTCTTTCGTTCTGCCGCGTAGTCCGCGGACCGTATGTGAAGACCAATCATGAGTAACGTTATACTTATTTTACAACAGTTTCTTGAGGTTGGTGACTGTAGAGAGAAGGCAACATCCTCAAAACCATCAAATAACTAGATTCTTGCTGTGTAGTGCGCACTCTACTTTCTATTTCACTATGAATTTCACAACCATTAATTACTGCTCTTATGGTCTAATTCCCTACAGCAGACAGCTTATGAGGAAGCAATTTGATTGGTCTCCAGGGCACAATTCTATAGAAGGAACAGCTAAATATTTATACTGGATTCAACGAGATTCGATCGATGGGCCTTTGATTTAACAAAAAAACATGTACATTTTCATGTTCTCATAATAAAACCATAAATTTATTCGTAACGACTAAGCTTCCTTTCATTAAAACGCACTTCGTGGATATGCCTCAGCAATCCTCACTTTCTTACTAATGATATAAATCCGAAAGTTATGGTATCGTATGTTGGTTTATTTGTTTTGTTAGTTTGTTCATCTTTCACGCAGCAACGAAGCAACGGATTGACTTGATTTTTGTCATGGACATAGTTTTAAAGACGGAAAGTGACATTAGCTACTTTTATCCTGAAAAAAAATTCACATAAATATTACGCGGGCGAAGCCGAAGGCGAAGAAAAAAATCATTTAGTTATTCCAATTTCAAACTAAAAACAATTATAAACTCAATTTTTAACCGTGCTAATAATTAACACAATATGCACCTGTCGGGTTGTCGGAGATTACTACTACTACTAGGGATTAAATATTAGTTTGACGTTAAGATGAAAATAGTCATTTTTCTATACATTCTATGTGATAAAAACCATTTACTGAAGAATTTTCACACACAAACCTGACTGACACTGGTGGGATCTATTTAGCAAATGATAATGGTAATGACAATGAGATGCAAATGTAAATAATTCGAGTCAAACCTGATAATCTCGATATTACTCTCATCAGAACTGAGCTCGAGAAGATAACAATTGAAGATCAGGTGTCGCGATAACAAGACGGGCCGGTTGCGAAAACCAGTAATGTCCATTGTTGGAGTATGAATTAATTATGTTTGCATAATATGTCATTGGTATAATATGAAAATTTATCTCTTCGGATGTTTAGAGATGAGGAGCGATGTCAAGAACTTGTTCGACATTTTTACTAGGTCTTGCGTTTAGACACAATCTAGCCTTGATACTTCCAAACAGGAATTACATTTTGTGTTCAATCAGAAAACATTCAGTTCAATTAGGAATATTAGATACCGAAACTCTTCAAATGTAATTTAAAATCTTCAACCGATGCGGTACGGCGATATAGTCGTTTAAACGGACTAAGATGGGGGATAAAAATAAGAAAAACACTAAGAAATTCAGTTAATCTTTACAATCCTACCGGTTCCAATCGATATTTCTATGGAGACAGAATAAGATGTACCTACCAGCTGATTTCTATTGGACAGGAGGCCAAGTCGAAAAGCAAACTGTTAATGTTATCTAGGTGTTGCCATGATTAATGCCAAATTAAAGTGATCTTGTGTGTCTGATTATCACTCGCATTTGAGCAATCTCAGACTAAATACTTTTAGTTGGACACTAAAATTGCAAAACAAGGTTGTCAAAATATAGTGAAAAGTAGAGTACGAGAAAGTCTAACCAAAAAAGTGTAAACTCAATAAAATAGCCCTTATAGCAACAAACGTACGTGAGGTCACCTCGCCCGGTTTTGCAATTAAAACCCATAATGTTTTGCTCCACTTATCAAAAGATTTCTCTGGTTAATACACTTTATACACTTTCTAACATTAAATTCTTCTTGTTGCAGGTAATTTCTCAACTGATTTCGACAGAAATGGAGTCAGATGGAAAGGAGCTGATGTTAACTGATACTTATCTTGAAAAAAAAAAGATGAATGATATGAAAGAATATCAACATCAGTGTTTCGAGAAAATTGTTAATATGCGAGAGTGTAAGTTACTTTCGAAAGGTCGGATTAATCACTGGAATATTTCGAAAAAAATGTGTTGAGTATTCGAAGGTTATGATTAAGAGTTTATATTACCTAACTTAACCGAACCAATTCCCCTAATTATCTCGTATTTTTTGGAAATGTACCTGTAATGAATCCGACCAACGATTTACTCGCTTGTTGTATAAAAAAATGTTATTAGAATTTGGACGCGAAAGCCTGACCAAAATAAGTTGGTCGAAGCTCGTAATAGTTCAACTTGGTAATTAAAATAATACACAATACGAGTAGATACAAAATACATTACGTCCACAAATTGCAAATAATATACTACTTCTTTATAGGTGTGTTTCATCGTGAAAAAGCTGGCTCCTAGCAGTTTTTAATTCCTGCTTAGAAACAGCTAAAATTCCTAAGCTTTGGAGACAATCCAAAGTAATTGCACTGTTAAAGCCTGGAAAACCACCAACTGACCCGAAAAGTTACCGCCCAATATCACTCCTGTGCCACACGTTCAAACTATTTGAACGAATTCTTTTAAACCGCCTGATACCTGCAATAGAACCCAATCTAATCCCAGAGCAAGCCGGTTTTCGGCCCGGAAAATCTTGTACAAGTCAAGTGCTCAAGTTAACGCAACACATCGAGAACGGATTCGAGACCAAGAAAATTACTGGCGCTGCCTTCGTTGACCTGTCAGCCGCCTATGACACTGTAAATATTAAGAGGCTCATGTCTAAAATTGCATCACTTACAGACGACGAAGCGTTTCTAAAAGTACTCCGAGAATTGCTGACCAATAGACGTTTCCAAGTCACCATTAACAACCAACCTAGCAGGTGGCGACGCCAAAAAAACGGCCTTCCACAAGGCAGCGTTTTAGCACCTATACTATTCAACATATATACCAACGACCAGCCTACCATCCCACATACAGAACGCTTTATCTACGCTGACGACCTAGCGCTAACCACCCAAACGAGCTCATTTGAGGAAGCTGAAAAGATACTCACAGGAGCTCTGGAAACCATGGGAAGGTACTATGAGGACAACAGCTTGAGGCCGAATCCGTCCAAAACACAATCATGCGCCTTCCATCTCCGAAATCGCCAAGCCAACCGCTCACTAAAAATATCGTGGCAAGGCGTGGCCATAGAAAACTGCAATAACCCAACCTACTTAGGAGTAAAACTTGACCGAACACTTACCTACAAACCACACTGCTTAAAAACTAAGTTGAAAGTCAGTACCAGAAACAACTTACTCTCCCGTCTCACCTCCACTTCTTGGGGAGCCTCAGCCCAAGTACTTCGCACATCAGGGTTGGCACTCTGCTTCTCAGCTGGGGAATACGCGTGCCCAGTGTGGCACCGATCCGCCCACGCTAAAGAGGTAGATGTCGCCCTCAACGAAACATGCAGGAAAATAACTGGCTGCCTCAAACCCACCCCACTTAACCTACTATATCCGCTTGCTGGAATTGCCCCCCCAGAAGTACGACGAAGTATTGCCTGCTCCATCGAAAAATCAAAACAAGAAGATGACAATAGACACCCTCTGCACAAGTCAGAAGCGCCAGCCAGCCGCCTCAAAAGTCGCAGAAACTTTTTAAACTGCACAGAACCCATATCCGATCACCCCAGTGATGCTCGGTGTAAACTATGGCAGGAAACCTGCCCCCCACCCCAAGTCTTTCTGGAGCCAGCAGAAGAACTCCCCCCAGGGAATGAGTTAGCGTGGCCAACGTGGAAGGCGCTGAATCGGCTCCGGACCCAAGTTGGCCGCTGCAAATCTAATATGGCCAAATGGGGTTTTTCTGACGCGAATTCCGACAAGTGTGACTGTGGAGCAGTGCAGACAATGGAGCACCTATTGTCCTGTCCTCAGTGTCCAAACCCCTGCACATTCAGCGACCTTTTGGAAGCCTCTCCATCTGGGGTGGCAGTCGCTAACTACTGGGCAAAGCGTGTTTAGATATATCTTGCCAATTTTAGAACCATCGACACGAAGAAGAAGATCGTGAAAAACCTTAGCCGAATGACTGGACTTTTAAATTTTCGCCACACACATTGTGTTGCTACGTGTTGAAGTGTATTATAGTATTACTATGAACTTACAACTACTAGAACACTTGTTACCCTTATTTCACGCAAAGACTTTGACACGAGTATGCGAACATCACCACAAAACCGCCAAAACACGAAAGCTCGAGGGAGAGGTAACAACAACAAATCAATGGTAAATCTGCTCATTGAAAAGTAAGTACCAAGTAAAGCGTTTAAGAAAATAAAGTCATTACGAAAAGGTTAACACTTTCAAAGTGACGCAAACATCGTCAAAACTAAACGGTCACAGCAAAATGATCACCAGTTTCGTTGGGAAAACGATTAGTGTTCGACTCCATACTGTGTTAATTATACACTGGCCCTTTGAAGAGGTCCTTTTGTGAACAACTTCAAAGAAAGGTCTCTGACCTTTGCCAAATGCTTGGGGTATCGAAAAGAAGTCTTTGGCGGATACTTAACTGCATCCCAAGTAACAAAATCTGGTACTATAAAAGACCTGAGAACGTTTTGGAGCGTGCTAATTAGTGTTCATGATTGGCACTATAATAGTCTTGTAAACGTTTACAGAACCCCGAATAGGCCCCAGTATTATCACTGATTTATTCTATAATCATTACATAAAGGCTGTCACGGTGATAAATCAGCTCTGTAGTTGAGATGTAAAAGCGATAAGATACGCTTTTTAGTACTAAAATAGCTCTACTTGCAACGTTTTTGACATACATTTGCTCTATAAAAGTAACCAAAAACCTATTTAAAGTGTTATTGTGCACCGAAAATGATTCCAATGATCTTTTTATTACAATTGCTTGCAATTTGTGAGTTTTCTTCATAAAAACAAAAATCGGTAAGTTTATGTTATATGTCACTACAGCCATTGTTGATAAACGTAACACGTAATTGAAAGGAAAATACATGGACTATAAATCTGCGGTAACTTGCACTTGCGAAAATAATTGTGTCGCTAAAGTCATTATACTGATTTCAAATTTGAAAATGCGCCCTCATAATTTTCATGTTTTAATTAATTTTTAATTATTTAAATAAGAACTTCTTCCGACTATGGCTGCTATAGTGCTTATTGGCTCCAGCCGTGCTGTTAATGAGCTACCATGACAAAAAACGTCAGCCATTTTTTTCGCCTAACACAAATTATAGCCCGGGAGGTAAGCGGAACAAATGCAACTACTTCCTAAAAGCTGAATTTTTGGTATTACGCTATCAAGGTGGTGTACTAAAATACCACGGAGTCAGTCAGCTGGGATGTTTAGCGGTTGGAGGGAAAAACTGTATGAATTAATAAAAAAAAATAACATGTAACTGAGCCTGTCAGTTAGGCTTTATTTAAAGTGGCGTTGCTTTAAGTCCTGACTGACAGAGATTGTAAGTAACAAGGTCTGTCAAGTCAAGCAGGCTTTAAAAGTTTCAGGTAATTTTTGGTAATTAAAATTTTTCAAATTATTTTTCTACCCGTACAACAATTTTCAGCAATTAGAAGTAGTTGCAAGATACTTATTTTTTTTAAATAATTCTAACGGGTATCCTCATCAAACGCTAAGTATTCTAGCTGACTGACTCTTGGGTATTCTTGTACACCATCATACTCGTAACACACCGAAAATTCAGCTTTTAGAAAGTACCTAGTTTTATTTATTGCACTTACCTCCCGGGCTATTAGTTTGGGTATCTAAATATAAAGTCCAGTTATGAAATACTTGTCATATAAAAGATACTGAAAAGCTAGTATGGATCTAATTAGTCCATTAATTGTAGATTTTAGTACATTTATAGTATGCTTTAGTTGTGTAGCAGTAACACAAACTCACTTATAGAACAATTTAAAATATAAGTTATATAAAAGATGCGCCAGGAGTTCTTTTGGTACTATTTAGTACTATACAAAAATGTTCATGGCTTTTACAGAACTAGCACCATAGACATGTTTAGGGAGCCTTTAAAACGCTAAACGTTACGAAATTGTTGTACAAGGTACTTTTACAGTGCAAATTTGTCTTGTAATAGAGTTTTCGACACTTCTACAGTACTAGTACTATAAAAGTAACTTTGACGCATTATTAGTGCCAAATAGATACATAAAAGTGTCCTACAGGTTGTCTATAGTATTAAATAGCACTATAATCGCATATTTTACACCCATTATAGAGCAACACTTTAAGTATTCTTTTGTATGGTCCTGTAGACGTTTTAAGTGCTAATTTATAGAACTTAAACGCTCTTTTATCTTATAGAACCAAACCGCTCTGTTGAAAACCTTTATAGTACAAGCAGTGATAACGGTTACCACTATAGGTCTACTATATTACTGTTTGGTGATAAAAAGCCCTGGTTATAGAAGCTTATGTTACTTGGGATACAATTTGTCCATTGTGTTTTTTATGGTTTTTGACAGCTAAGTATGCGATGTAATTATAACTTTGTACAAATGGGACTTGGTACCTTTGTTTTGTGACAAGATGGCAATGAGAAATTATGTCAACAAGACTCTACTTTTATAGAAAAAAAGCCTGCAAAATTATTTTTAACCGATTAACCGAAAAGTAGAAATTTCTCGATACGTTTGATATTTAGTATGCCATCTATCCATGTAGGACGTCCACAACTGGAAATGAGCCTCCCGTATGGATCTCCAATAAGACCAGTTGGAAGCGGCTTGCATCCAGCGCGATCCTGCAATCGTGACGAGGTCAACTGTTTTCCTCGTTTTTTGTGCAAAGTTGAAGCTCAATTAATTTCGTTAAGTTTGACGAGATCTGTATTCCTACTTTGAATATACGATAGGTAGGTATCTTATAGTTTTCGTTTGCTATAGAAACTTATACTAAGACGTCTCGAGTAATAATATTAGTAGCATCAAACCTTTAAACAGTTTTACACACGCTTGGGATAGTTTTATACTTGATCCCGCAAAAAAAATGGTCCCTATAGGATACCAGGTCAAACCGTAGGGCGATGTTAGTATTAAAATATAACGACAAATCTTTTTCACAGAATTTTGGGACTGCTATGCGAATAAATATAAAACACACGAACAAAATCATTAATAAACATTACAAGCACGCGTCGCGCTGTTTTATTTGCACGTTTCGACGAAATTTGACTCCTTTGCAAAGATATTTGGCGCCGAAAAGTTTTTTCGATTTCGGTGTACAGATAAGGAAATTATTTTCCGGTTTCGATTTCGGTTATGCAAATACGGTAACAAGGAAATGATTACTACGAACACTACGAATTGAAGGAGTTTTAAAAGTTACCGTGCTTTTGATACTAAGTACATTTAACTAAGTATCTTAGTTATATCACTTATATCTTTTCGTAATCATTTTTGTGTGGAAACAAAACACTGAAAGCCAAGGATATACCCATCAAAATATTAACGTGACAGAATGAAGCAAAACAAGTACGTACCTAAAGCAATACAAAATCATGGCCTTAGCCTATATTTTTGCAATATATCTTTTTTTATCTTATCTTTTGTATCGAACATAAAATATTGCTTAGCTTTTATAAAATCTCACAGTTTTTGGAGGGATTCGTTCGCGATAGTGTGATTTCTGTAGCCTGTACAATGAGGGAGTAACTCACTGTAATAATTATATTTTATAAAATGGCACCACCTATTTCCACCGTGTACAGAATTCGAATAGTTTGCTCGCATCGAATTGACATCCATGTATCTTATCGTTGATTTATCAAAAACTGCTCAGCCGATTTCGGAAAAAAATAATGGGAGCATACACTTTCGAATTTTTTTGAACAGTTCACAATTGACGAAAATACCTATGGATGTACTTACACAAAAAAACTACAGGTTACACTCCGGGAGTGCCGGCAGAAGTGAAAACTTTCGCTCCGTCATACGAATTTTTGATCAGCTTACGCGTCTGTCCTGACGCGAGTTTAACCTTTTTAACCCCCGACGCAAAAGAGGGGTTTTATAAGTTTGACGTGTCTGTTGGTCTGTGTGTCTGTCTGTCTGTGGCATTATAGCGCCCGAACCACTGAACCGATTTCAGTTTAGTTTTTTTTTTTGGATGAAAGGAGACTTAATCGAGAGTGTTCTTAGCTATGTTTTATAAAAATCGATTGAGCCGTTTAAGAGTTATGGTGGGTTAAAGTGGGGATGGAAGAACCAAAATTCTACAAATGTGCCCAAAATGGTTGTCAAATGAAAGATAAGATATTTTTATCAGTGGTAGGACTCTGTCTAGCCTGAGGAGTCCGTCTGGGTGAGTACCACTGCCTTGTCTATTTCTGCCGCCAAGCAACAAAGCCAACATTTCGTACTTTTTTTAAGTAGGTTTTTGTGTCGGGGGTTTTTTAAATTTTTAATTTAATTGAACTTGTTATTCATCCAAAAAACTGCACAACGCCGCTTAAGAAGTTTTCACTTCAAAAAATACGTACAGACGGACACAGTACCTGCTCCTTTTTGGAAGTCGGTAAAAAATAAATAGACACCTTTGCATTGAAGGCATTTGAAGGCCAAAAAGACTGCAATCGCGGCGGCCGGGGCCGTGGGCGAAAACCACATCGTTTGTTCTTAGCCTAAAAAGATTTAATGACAATATCTAAACTCTAGATTTAGATTTGCTAACATCAAGTCCATGTATGACTTTAGAGATTTAGACGATGCTAAAAACTATTCAAGTTATAATACACCAACAAGAATAATTTTAGGGTTGTTTTGACCGTTTAAATATGTCAGAGGCCTTCAGGCGGCTTAAAAACTCTGACACCAGGGCTATAGCCACCTGGCTTATACGAATATGCTTTAGTAGGTATTAGTAATGCATGGACTTATAATTAAGTTCACTTGAAGCCCAATAAGCTTCCTAATTGGTAGCAGATGCTTCGATCATACAAGACCAGACAGTGACCCAGTGGTTAGTGCAACTCAAGTGCAAGGATGATTCACTCGACATCAGACATGCAAATGTACGAATATCCGTATTGGCAGTCTGCAATATGTCTGAAGAGGCAGGAAAAGCTATAATTATGGGCTATATTATGAGGGCTTGCCGGAAAGTGTATGTACAGTGTACACCAGTGCGTTAAAATGAGCTTCACCCTGCTTAATAGTAGTTTATGCAACTGTCATATAATGAAGGGTATTAAAACACGAGTGTGAGTTTATGAAACGAGCGCAGCGAGTTTCATAATAGTAACGAGTGTTTTAATACCCGTGTTATATGCAGTTGCATATACTACTTTATCTTCACTAATAAAAATAAAAAAAAACATATTGCGAAACATTAAATTCACGCGTACGTGTATTGTCACAGTGAACTTGGCGCCATTAAAATCTAACCAATGAGAGCGCAGCTGCGCGCGCAGGGCCAATCAGGAGCGAGTGCGCGATGTTATAATGAGATTTTACGATATCGATGTGGATATTATAACATCATGTGAAATTGCTTAAATTGAGTGTTTTGTTGTCTGCGCTATAACAGTAGTCATTATAAGTCAAGTATTGGAAACATAAGTAGAATGTTACAACATTAGTGTACTTAGATAAAAGAAATTATTGATTTGGTACTATCTTGTACAGATTACGATTGCCTGAAGACTTCATTATGAAGACCACGTTTTTCATGCCAGTGTCTGGTCCATCGTTGGATTACTCTACAGTCTTCTATTCATTTTCTCTCTCGCTCTCTGAGGACTGACTTAAAACGGTTTGTGTGGATCGTGTGCCTGCGACTTTATTGAGATTGACTAGATACCTAGTTAATGTACTTGCTATACGCATACATGCGTTTTCTCCATTCGATAACTTTTATTTTAACGCGAATAAGTCCGCCATTGACCGCCAACTCGCCTGATGGTAAGCGACGTTATGGTCGAAGATGAAGCACGCAGACTTAGAAGATACATATTCACTCTGATGAAATTGAAAAGTGAAAAGCTTTAGATTATATCTCGTAGGAAACAGGAAAGCTGGCAGACTGTTCCATTCCCTGGCCGTACTTTAAGCACCAGTTTTAATCTGTGAACAAAATATTATACTATTTCTGATTACCGACTACAATTTAATTCATCATCATCTTCTTGTCCTTATCCCACTAGGTGGGGTCGGCATAGCACGTTTTCTTTCGCCACTACAATTTAATTATTGTCAAAAAAAAAATATTTCCTAAATGTGTCCTTTGACATTACCTACCCATACCTCAGTTTTGGCCGTTCAACCTTTACACAACAAACATTTGTAGACCAGGATTTACTATTCCTGCTCCAAATCCCTTCCCGGGCGACCTGATTTGTCGGGAGATCCACATTTATTAGTCCTTGGGCCACCGTTACAGTGCGGAGGCGACTCGGTTCGTTGAGCCGCCCTAAAGCTGATCGTATGTCTCCACTCTCTACTTACTAATGTTTGGTTGGTTACTTACGTTTACATGTATATGTATTTATTTAGATTAGTACCTATTCATATTTATTTAGATTCAAATAATTTTTTGTGTTCTAAGTTTTCATGTTTTTCATTCGAAATTTTGTGTGGTAACTACTAAGTAGATTTGACCCTTATCTTATCCTTATCTATCGATACCTAAGTTTTGGTCTCCACTCTCTACATACCAATGTTTGGTTGGTTACTTCCGTTTACTTAGGTATACAGGTATACTCTTAGTTGAAATCGTCATCAATTTTGTAATTTGCAGCCTTCTATACCCGAGAGCCAGGGGAGCTTGGTATAAGCTTCTCCCTTAGAAAACCCTCTGCCTCAGTCTTCTGCCAATCTTTTTCACGTTCAACCAAATTGTAGTTTTTTCAATATTTTTAATTAAAAGTTTAATTAGTTTAGTTTAGTTCATCCTATTCCTCAAAATAATTAGGAAATTCTATTTTACTTTATAATAATCCTGGCTAGGCGTCTGGTAGAGGTGACACGTGACCAGAATGCTGGCATCTACTTTGGCCAAAAAAATAGTAAGTAGGTATGGCAATTCAGCGAGGTAATGCCGCCAGCATTCTGGCCGCCGCCACGTTACCCTGTGCCCCGGGTCTTTTAGATTGGTTTTATTTTTAATTTAGTATGAGTTATAGTGTATGTTTTTATTTTAAGTAGGTTAATATTAAAAGTAATAAAAAAAACTGCCATTGACACGGGATGAATGAATGAATAGTGATAGTTTATGAAATGTTTTTTAAGTTTTGTTGGATTAAACAAATGATTGCTAACTATTTCTATTTTTAGTAAATACTTTACAAATTTATTTATCTCTTGCTATGTCTATCCTAATTTTCCTATCGTACCAACTTGTAGTTGGAATCAAAAAAAAAAAATTTGGCGTGGGTAAAACAACGGCACGAAACCCCAAGTATCAGTTATGCAGGTTCAAATCCTGCGGTCAAGAATTTTTTTTGAACTGTTTATCATAAAAAGATCTCTAAGATTAACCCGGGGTAGCAAGCACCTATTAATATTACAGTTTCTTATTACCTAAATTACTTATAATACCCACAGCAGGCACTCAGCTCAAGCCCGGTCTCCCACTTCACACTACCATTCATGCATTGCGTTTATAGCCCTCCAGCTTTTTAACTTCTTAGCTTACATAAGTAATTCCCTGGTTTGAAGATCCGTCCTCAGACGAGCTCAGTCCATGCAACTTCTATTTCAACCTTATTCTTATTTATGGTTTAAATGATTACTTGACTACATTACTAGACTATTAGTCCTGAAGTTGATAAAACTAATCGTTATCTTAAAGTCTTTGTCCATTGTAAAATACTAGCCGCCCGCCCCGGCTTCACACAGGTGTATTATGCATATAAACCTTCCTCTTGAATCATTCATCTACTGAAAAAAACCGCATCAAAATCCGTTACGTACTTTTAAAGATATAAGCATCGCGGGAAGCGACTTTGTTTTATACTATGTAGTGATAAGTAAGACAGTCCTATGTCCTATTGGACAATCTTTATATGAAAAATAGCATTTATTCAAAGGTCACATATCCTCAAATTGATTCGAGTAACACTATATGGCACTTGGCTCTCGTGGGACGATGGTTATGTCAAGAAAGATATTGCGAACATTTTGGTAGAGTGTCCGCAAGACAACTATACGCGCTACTGGCGGCGCCACATGCGTTTTTTTGCTAGCACAGTGAACGCCCTGGCAGTATAGAATTAGTTCCCGACTTGGCCGCGCTCCGTTATTTTTTGCGTTCCCTAGGTACTTTAGGGGTGTTTGCCTTCCACCTTGCTGCCGTCAAGGGAGCACTTGGAGCTATTTTTATCATGAAAAGGGTACTGTGGAACTTTTTCCTTTCAGCTGATGAAAGAAAATTGTATGTTTTGAGAATAGGTGGAATAAATTAAATAAATAAAATTAAATATAACGGGACAATAGCTTTAAGTTTATTTTTAAATAGTGCCACTTAGTATAATTTCGAAGGACTAGGAATGGAAGTGGCAACATTCCTGGGGTAACGCTTGTGACAAACGCTGCTGATTGATTCTAAGGAAGTTTTAAGTGACACTGACATCGCATGATCGGCCGATGGGCGGGAAAATGCGAGGTGACATGTCAGATGTCAGTTGTGGGTGTGAGAGTTGTAAATAGAGCTTGTTCGGAAGAGGGTGTGGAAAACTGAGATTAGAACGGTTCAAGTCTGGTGATTCTTGATAGAATGGTGGCAGCGTGCGTTACGCTGCGGAACGCCATGTCCTTCGCTTAAAGTTCTCTATAATTGTAATCATACGTAATCTTCTGTGACATAAACTGATTGTTCGTGACGTCGCCTTTATCTCCTCGCCCGCTAAACCCACGCCACGCCACACTGAAGCATTGTTGGGTCAGTGGTATAAAACATTACCACATTGAAGCAGAAACATAACTGATGCGGAGCCTTTTTATGAATCCGACAAATATATCTTTATTGCACACCAAAATTACAGTAATATAGGTACAACAGAAACTACACAAAAAATGTTGTACAAGGGCGGCCTTATCGCCTTTGGCGATTTCTACCAGGCAACCTTTGGATGGACTGGACACGAAAAATAGAAATACGGTCGGTGGTGTTTAAATACTGTGAAATAAATAATGAGAGAGAGAATAAAAAATACTTAGATACAAAAAATAAAATAAATATAAACAGATAAAGGTAGGTATTTTATAAACATACATAATATACAAATCTCATAACCTACATACATACATTATATACAAATACATATATACCAATTTTAGCTAACATAAGGAAAGGTAATGCTTATAAACGAGATTTTTAAATATGGGGAGGGATTTAGCCTGTCTAATAACAACAGGCAGTTCATTCCACAGCAGGACAGCTCTCAAAGAACAGAACAGCTCTCAAACAAAGAACTTGGTATAGGAAAGGTTTGAGTGGGTGGAGGATTTGAATTTTAGTTTCAGGGCACGAGAGGATCTCAAAGAATTTGAGTGACCCTGAATGAATATTGACGAATTAGAATAAAATAATTTAAGTCTAAAACGAAAAGAAACTTCTAGTAACCGGTACCCCAAAAACCGCCTAAACACAATTTTTCGTAATTTTAGATCTGGCTAAAAAATTCTTAACCAAGTTTGACTTAAAAAATAATAGAAAAGAAAAAATAAAAGTATGTGGGGCATTGTAGGGTTTTCAATAAATACTCGTCGAGAATTTCCTGAACTTCTCAAAGGGGTCAGCCAACCAGACTTTTTAAAATAAATAAATTAAAGCGGAAACGAGCTGTGGTTGGTTATTGCAAGGAATTGAGGTGGGGCGGCTAAGAAGGGAGCATGGCAAGGTTCTTCGCTTCTTCGGGCATTCTCTCGTGAAGCGATAACTGGATTGGACGGAAGCATATCTGTAGGAAGCACACCTGTATTTTAAACGACATAAGGAGAGAAAATAAAGTTATACATTGTCAAGCGACATGGCTGTTTTCTATCCGGGCGATCGGTCACCTAACAAGTAGAACTGCACTTCACTGCACTACTCGACATAGACCTCTCCAATAGATTTCCAATAGCACAAATTGCAAACCGTTTGCATCTACCTTTAGTCCGATTTTTATCTCCGTGCAGACTCGGTCATAAAACGTTTAAAGTTAGGGCGGTGACCATGTTGCTCGGACGCAACGCCGTTATCGATAAAATGTGAATAAGCGCGTCACAGGTGCAGAGCATAGTAGACCACCATTGCATTGTGATGAGTCATTTGTTTCATTATTACCTGTTGAATCCTAATTTTACATAAATATTTTAAGTATGCGGATGCCCAAAACTGTCCCAATTTTTTTTCTTATCAATCATTTTTTTTTTTATCATAGTAGGTATTTGAATTTCATTATTCACTCAAATAATATTAAGAACCAAACTATAAACCATCGATACCGCATATTGATAGCATTTATGAACAGCACTGTGCCCGTCCGGAAGAACATTGAGTGGGAGAGAGAGCTATATAATGGGCCATCCCTCTGCACCGCTCCCACGTTTTACAACCCAGCCTGCGAGATAAAAATTGCACTATAGTACCTACGACCCTACGCTTTCTGTACACTTTGTGAAGGAAATAGAAAGAGGGCACTCAAGGAAACAACATCAAGATGTAGAAGAAATCTAATCAGACTATCCTTGAAAACAGTAAACTCAGTAAACAAGATAGAGGGCAAGGACTTAATCCACTTTTGCTTTGTTATAAAGCTATATTGGAATCTAGACGTTCGAGTGGTCTAAAGTATGTAAGTAACTGGTTTTGTCCGAAGTAACCTCTAATGTGATATAAATAATGGCTAAAGTAGCAAAATAAATAAAATAACAAGTCTACAGCGCTTCAAATATCCAAAGCTGCGAACACCTTCCAAAATTTTCTCATTTCATTACCCACAAAAGAAATTCATTGTAAATCTGAAACAACCCTTTGTAAAACCACTCATTAAACCGTTCCCAACCTCTACATCTCAAAAACGAGTATAAAGCGAGTATAAGTATTATAAAGCGAGTACAGGTGTACAAAAAATTTAAGCTTGTTGACAATGGGTGTGGTGACCCAGTCGGTGCTCTGTGGGGCGTCCCCTTCTAAGTATTATACGTCTTTGGAATGAGGAAGATTTGAAATCTTGATAACTTTCATGATTAAAAAGTTTGGTTACTATTTCATATTTCCAAATGTGGTTAACATTTTAAAATACTTTTGATTTCCTTTATAGGACAAAATAGAATAAATGTACAGCTCCTACTACACAAGAAAATATATCCTCAGTCCTCAGATGATCTCTAGTGATAATCAAACTTCTCAAGCCCACAGCCAGTTGGCAGCGTGCCCAGCATGCTGGCAGCATTGCCAGTTGCTAAGTACACTGAATGGCAATACTTATGCGTGAGCCAACTGAACACCAGCATTTTGGCCACGCGTCGCGTCCACTAGACGCTCAGCCAGATGATCGAATTTGCTAATATCATAGGCAATCAAAGTTTACCACCTATATTTAATTTTTAAAACTGATTTTTGTGGTAGTAGTTCAGTTATGTTCACGTTACTAATACTTTTGTTTAACGCTTCCCACGCCATAATAGCATACATAGATATAATTCCATAGCTTACATTGTATTAGTTCATTTCGATAAGTTAAACCAAAGAAAATATCATACTACGGTTATAAGTACTACTACAAATTACATGAAACAATGTAAAATTGGCTTTTGTCTTGTTCCGTTGTTCATGATTGTTATTTTGACTGTACAAATTTAGTACTCACTCATCTTATCTACACTAACTTACTTCTCCCACAAAATACACATTCTATGAATGCAATTTCTGTATTGTTAGATAGCTAATTAATATAAATCAACTATATCCTATTGTATTCCACTAAAGCTTTTGATCTACAAAGTTAGGAATATTCCCACTTCCCAGCTATATTGTTTGAGTTCATAATAACGGGAGTTCAGAGCTAACAAACTGTTTGGATAAATTTATAATGTTTGTGTTGAAGATAAAGCTAGTTACTGTACTTCATTAAAGTTTCTTGATAACAGATAGCGCGGTAAGTTTAATTCGCTAGGCTGTGATGCTACCGCTTTATTTTATGTGTGCATTTGTGCAATCATTTGGACGGTCGCAAAATAAGTACAACATAATACATAATTATTTTGTACATATTTTGCGACCGGTATGTGCTTCTGATTAAACGACAATGTAATTTATCAATTAGTGATCGTGTTCATTGATTAATTCTGAAATATCTGTTTGGTATTCTGACATAATGACATTTTTTTTTTAATATCATCCATGTAATTCATCTAGCTAAATCGTTCTTAAATTGTACAAAAGAGGTCTATTCGAGATGTCGCATTATAGTTCTAAGAAATGTACCGGTGAGCTGTTTTAGGTCTTACTAATGCAATGAACTCGAAGATAACAGAACTCGTAGATTGCTTATGTAAATTATCTAGGTCGGTGCCGAACGTGCTGATTTGTTTTGCTTTTTATTGGTAAGCTTAGAATCTTAAAGTAAATTGGGCTTACAACGGAAATCGACAATAATTTCCTAGTCAAGCTCCATAATTTATTAGTACTCGCAAATTAATATCCATAATAATTATATCTATACAAATATACCGGTACTTGTTTTTTTTAATTTATTAGTTTAAGGATTAATTATAACCATATTTTACAATAAACGATAAATTATTTAAAAAACAAGTAACAAACTTTACTAACCTAAAGTGAGTAGCTTTGAAGCTGTTCAAGAATAATTAATATTTTCTGTTAAATCATCCACAAAAATAAAAAGTCGGAATAAAAAATATTATTATTTTATTTCGTAATATCTTCGTGCCAGCGCTAAGAATGTGGAAGCTATCAACAGGTTGAGTGGTCTGCGGATAGTCCCAATCAATATGCGTCGCGTTACTTGGCGAGGTCTGCCTGCATCCAAGATGTGGCCTGCGGTGATTCACACCCAACTGTTGCTTCCAGAGCTATCTTAAATGGAAGCATGCCTATCATGGTTATCATACTACTATTTTGATTCCATGTTATATTATTTTTATTTCGTAATATCTTCGTGACAGGGCTAATAACGTAGAAGCTATCAACAGGTTGAGTGGTCTGCGGATAGTATAAAACAATATGCATCGCCGAAGGGATGATTTACGAGTATGATGCGACGGACGGGGCCCACGGGACGGACGCGGACCGGACACTGCACAAAATGTATGGAGCGTGTGTCGTCCGTGCCTTGTACGGGTCCCGTCCAGGACCCGTACGAGGCACGGACCCTAATTTGGCGAGGTCTGACTGCACCCAATCCAGCGGTGATTCACGGCCAACTGTTGCTTCCAGAGCTATCTCAAATGGAAGCATGCCTATAATTTATCATACTATTTTGAGCTCTCAATATGATCAAGTGTTATTATTCAAAGAATAATAAACCAATTCGATTGAAAAAATAATAGAATACAATATAAAATAACAATTAAAAAAAACAATACAAGAGCTGATAAGTTGGAACTGTACTGTACTGTATCAGCCTTTTAATAGTCTACTGCAGGACGTAGGCCTACCCACGAAGGGTAAGTGGACCATATACACCACGCTCACCCAGTGCGGGTTGGTGGATTTACATACGCTATCGAATTACTTCTATGGACATAATTATGCAGGTATCCTCACGATGTTTTCCTTCGCCGAAATGCCAGTGGTGTTAAATTCCGTACATAAATTGCGAAGAACTCATTCGTACGGGACCCACGACCCACGACCTCACGATTGGGAGGCGAGTGTCACTATCACTAAACCACCAAGACTACTACGGATAAATAGGAACAGCTGAACCGATTTTGATGAAACATACCTAAGAACGCTCCCGAATAATTCACCTTTCAAACAAAATCTAAATTACTTATCCACTCGGGAGCTACGATACCATAAACAGACACAAGCACACACAGAAACGTCCAACTTATAACACCCCGTCGTCGTTTTCGCTTCGGTGGTTAAAAATAATTGAATGTGAATGACACTTCAAAGCCTTAAATGATTATAATTTATTTTATTTAATAATTATTTCAGCTCAAAAGGTAGTTAAGTATTATAAGTATCCATTTGAGCAGCCTCAGGCAGAGCAACCTCTAAGTGGGCTATGTCAATTTCAGCACATAAACGCTACAAATAATTTATAATGTAATGACTGTAAGATTTAAAATTTTGCTCTGTACCCTAATTTTTAAATTTTATTGGAAATTAAAAATATTTTAACTTATCTTAGCTTGCTTCTGGCTGAGGATCGCGTCTCCAGGTGCGCTGCCTCGGCTTGAGGCCGCCGCTCGGCCCGAGGCTGCCTCTACTGCTGTACACATGCCTCTCCTATACTTTTTTTTCAAACGTAACTGAACTCACGTGGTACGATAGTCATAACACGGCTTTAGTTTCGACCGCATTCTATCTTTCTCGAGGGGGCGAGTGCTAGCGCGCGGAGTCTCGCAAGGTTTATGTCTCTTCTATAGCCTTCTCCTATAGATTTCTAAAAGGACAGGTTGAACGTGGATGTAATCTAACGCGTCGTTTGTCCATCTTGGGGCCCTTGTGGTTGTCAAAGTTTCTAAACCGCCTAAAGACGTGTGTCAAGGCTAAACGGTTACCTACAACCACTGAAACCACCAATTTATAGTGTCATCCGAGCCACGGCAGCGCTTGGTTGTAAATGCCACCCGTGATCACCCATCCGAAACCCACTGACCGAGTAAGATATAAGTAGACCGAATAAGATGTAAATACCCCTGACACGACTTGTTCGGGATAACTGACCGAGCCAAAGTGGCTAGGTGCTTCTGCTTAGTGCTTCATAGTTGCATAGAATCCTACTAATAAGATGTAAATACCCCTGACACGACTTGTTCGGGATAACTGACCGAGCCAAAGTGGCTAGGTGCTTCTGCTTAGTGCTTCATAGTTGCATAGAATCCTAGTAATAAGATGTAAATACCCCTGACACGACTTGTTCGGGATAACTGACCGAGCCAAAGTGGCTAGGTGCTTCTGCTTAGTGCTTCATAGTTGCATAGAATCCTAGTAATAAGATGTAAATACCCCTGACACGACTTGTTCGGGATAACTGACCGAGCCAAAGTGGCTAGGTGCTTCTGCTTAGTGCTTCATAGTTGCATAGAATCCTACTAATAAGATGTAAATACCCCTGACACGACTTGTTCGGGATAACTGACCGAGCCAAAGTGGCTAGGTGCTTCTGCTTAGTGCTTCATAGTTGCATAGAATCCTACTAATAAGATGTAAATACCCCTGACACGACTTGTTCGGGATAACTGACCGAGCCAAAGTGGCTAGGTGCTTCTGCTTAGTGCTTCATAGTTGCATAGAATCCTACTAATAAGATGTAAATACCCCTGACACGACTTGTTCGGGATAACTGACCGAGCCAAAGTGGCTAGGTGCTTCTGCTTAGTGCTTCATAGTTGCATAGAATCCTACTAATAAGATGTAAATACCCCTGACACGACTTGTTCGGGATAACTGACCGAGCCAAAGTGGCTAGGTGCTTCTGCTTAGTGCTTCATAGTTGCATAGAATCCTACTAATAAGATGTAAATACCCCTGACACGACTTGTTCGGGATAACTGACCGAGCCAAAGTGGCTAGGTGCTTCTGCTTAGTGCTTCATAGTTGCATAGAATCCTAGTAATATTATAAACGTGAATGTTTGTAAGGATGGATGGATGGATGTTTGTTACTCTTTCACGCAAAAACTACTGAACGGATTGAGATGAAACTTTAACTGCAATTATATAGCATTGCAGAATAACACATAGGCTATAAATTATAATGATATTGCGTGAATTTTCCATATTATAACAATAAGTGTTAAGTGAGTAGGAAAAATTCTGCCAACTGCGAGCTATTCTAGCGTGCGCTCCAAGAAATGTCAAAAAGAACTGTCGAATCGAACAAATGTCAAATCGATTTTTTTTGTATTTTTATTTTCCACCTCCAATATCAAGGGTGGTAGGTAAGGCAGGGCCTTGAAATATCACGAAGCCGCGGGCAAAAGCTAGTATAACATACATAGATAAGTGTGGTTGTGGTGTGGTTCTATGGATATGATAGATTTGGTTTGCACGTGCTTTATGACAAGTGCATCCATTAGCCATAAAGTAGATGCATCGAACTTCCGCATTACAAAATCGGTTGTGTTGGTTAAATACGGTACGGGGTCATTAAGTACCTACTTCAGTTGCTTATCGGCGTATCGCATATCTACGAGTAGGTATAATACAAGTATCCGTAGTGTTAGGTCTCTCAGTGGATTGAGCCCATTGAAGATTAACATCATTGATTGTACTTACTTATTATTTTATCTGAAACAAGTACTACCTACTTAGGTATTTATTTTATGCACTGTGCAGGTATTCCGAAAGGGATTTGTGTTTTATAACTGCATGATTGTATTTTCATGCTAACTTTGTAAAAAACCGCTGTAAAATTACATTAAATTTTATGATTTTACTAGACGACAATATCCACAAATTCCAATAAACTTAAGTACATACCTAGGTACCTAATTAATGGCAATGGCCACTAAAATCGCCGACAAAGATGAATCGAGTCAAAATAACGAATGCGTGTCATACAGTAAAGACTTAAACCGCCTAACCACAAAAGGTTTAAACATGCTTTAAACACAGTTGAACGATGCAATTTTTGTACTGTTAAACTGTATTTTTTAGCTAGCTTTAGCTAAAAAGTTTGTGGTAAGGCGGAAAGAGTATAGGTAGAGGTATTACCTTTTTTTTTTACGAGGGTTCCCCCTCGTAAAAAAAAAACTACCTAAACACCAACTAAACACCCAAAGCGCACGCGCTGCATCTCCGAAGCGGAGCGGGCGGCAATGCGGCAAACGAACGAAACGAGACGCGATGCGCTTACGCATGTTGCAACTTTCAGTGCAGCGCTCGGCAAATCAGCCAATCAGAACGCCAGTTGCTCGCTGACTCTCGCCGCGTGTGGTCGCGTCGCCGCTCGTGATGCCACGCTCGCGTGTTCCGAACATTCCAATTTTGAATTCAAAACTTGTCTATTGATTCGTTTTCGGGAAAATGTGCATTTTAGTGGAAATGTGCTTGGTTTCTCCTGCAACTTAGTGCGTCGATGGATTATTGAACTACCCGCTTGAACTTTTCGACTGGATTGTTTACAATGGTGATTGTCAGCGTTTTTAACAGGTCAGTGAATTAGATTATGAGCATTGGTTTGATATCTAATTGCATGTATTGTTGTGTTTTGTCTGTGAGTATTGCATATTTGTCATTTAAGTTCGTGTTACTATCCTAATCATACATTTCATTGAACTTACTAAAACATTGATTTAAAACTATTTTAAATACCAGACATCGTCTCTGCGGGAGATGCTCGGAAGAACCACTTTTTCTATTAGATATTTTTTATTTGTTGTCTAATTGTGGTTATGTTATAGCATTTAGATAATATTAAATTTGATGTTTGATTAAAAGTAGTTTGGTAGTTCAAGCATGTACTTATTAGCCTACTTACATAGTTACGTAGTCAGTAGGTACGTACGTGAATCTAGTACAAAATGCTAAAAACTGTAGATAGGTACATGATAGATGCCAGCCCCTGAGCATACCTATCTAGGCCTCCCTTAGGGATGATTTATTTTAGGACGGCATGGGCCCGGACGGGACACAGACGACACGTTTCATCCGGGTAGGACACTACGTAAGATATTGTATAGAATGTGTGTCGTCCGTGCCCCGTCCGTGCTCATCTCGTACACGTCCCGTTCTAATATAAATCATCCCTTATATTTAGATTTCCAATTAGAATCGCAGCCCGTATTCAGCGCGACGATTCTTCAGGAAAACAGTAAAAAGTAAGTTCGTATAGGTCGAGTGGCTAGCCCTGGTGTCAAAGGTTTTAGGCCGCCTGAAGGCCTCTGACATGGCTAAACGGTTAAAACTACACCTACAATTTAACGTGTCATATTAGCCACGGTAGCGCTCAGTTGGAAAATGCCACCCGCGATCACCCATCCCAATACTGACCGCGCGGAACGTTGCTTAATTTCGGTATTCGCTGACAAACACCTAGTTAAACTATGCTACGAGTGCTAGACAGTATCGTTGCCGTAATACGGTTCCAACTTTACCTACCTACCTAATAACAATAAGAGTCGCCGCATACTACCGATTTTCCATCGTCCGATAGTTTAGTCGGGTTCGTAATCAGTATGAAGAAGTACGTAAGTGCGCACATTGCAACGGTTCTTAAATCGTACTTTTCCATACTGGTAACAAACATGACTAAACTATCGGACGATAGAAAATCTGTAGTCTGCGATGACTCTAACTGTGGAAAAAGTACTACAGCCTACCTGTTTAGTAGTTTTTTACCTATTGTTTTTTGCACATTAGTACGATAGATAAAACAACAACTGCATCGTAAATAGTAAGGTCCAGTGAGCCAAGCATACTAAGTAAGTAATATACCTCTATTTATGTTTCATGTCGTAACTATGGTTATAAAATCAAACAAGAAAATCTCATAATCCTTTATTATTGTAGTTCGGTTACCTAACTCACAGAAGACAGAATAGATACCTATTCAAAACATATTAACCTTTCATAAATTCGTTAATTTAGATAAGATATCTAGAGATTTTTGCTTTTTATTACCTATTAGGTAGAATAAAAGTTACTTACTTTAAAGTTGTTTAGCTTTAACACTAACATTGGGTCTACAAAGAAAGGGATATCTTATAAGCAAGAAAAACATTTTTTTTAATAGTTAGGAGATTCAACCAACAGCACGGTAGCATGGCAAAGGAACAAATTGTCTTTCCACCATTATATCCCCTCGAGGAGGAAATAAAGTATGGATTGACAAAATGACAACTGACATTAAAAGTGGTTAAAATGTTTTTTCCCCTTGCCATGCTACCCGTGCTGAAATAGGTACGTACAATAGGTACTTTCAGCTATCTAGACACGCGGCAACGTGTCCAGCCAAAGTGTTCAAAGAAAACTGGCGACGCAGCGGCCGTGTGTAATATTACACGAACCATTTGGAGCTACTTTTGACCCCCTCACAACTCAAAAACTATTTAGCCTACATACATGAAATTTGGCACATTTACTAAAGTCTTTTAGCTTATCAAGAACCCAAAATTTCATAAATTTTGCTCAACCAGTTATTGATATATTAAACATTTAAAAACTCATGTTTCATTGACTGATTCACTTACTGATTCACTCACTGACTTATAGATCAAAAACCTAACCCACTTCCAGATGACCTAGAATCTTGATATTTGGCACCAAGGTAGACTATCAGGCATAAATAAAGGAAAAAATCTAAAAACTGAAAATTATTGATAATTAGTACTATTAACAAAGTAATTGTAAAATTTACCTAACCAATACTCCAATAAATGGCGGTAGCGTCGCGAGGCACTGAGATTTTCGATAGATGAACCATGCCATTTGTGATAGTAATATAATAAATACTAGATAACTTTTTCAGAGATAATTGTACTATGATAATCATGATGTAACTAATAATTATTTCTAAACAAAAAGTTATGATATCTCATCAAAAACATAAAAGCATACATCTGGATAACTTCAACTTATAGTTACCATTCGAAGTCATTTCTTTTATTCTGTCACTGTGTTGTCATATCGTGATATACACCAATCATAAAGTTATACCCCAATCATAACGTTTGTCAATTTGACACGGTAGCTCGCTAACCAATATTTAGCTGCACCTGTCCTATCTGACGTTATCTTTCATCACTTTCTTCCGCTACAGAATGCTAACGCTGTCACACTCTGACGCTTGCAATGACTCCAATAGTTCTTCTTTTGTATCCTCTCTCTTTTACCAACTTCCTTGAGTAATTAAGAAATGAATAAGTCATTAGTTGGTTGATAGATGGATTTATGACTTATGACATGGAGTTAGAGACTGGATTTGCTTGGCAGTCGCATGGTCAGCAGTTCCGATGTGTTTCCGATTTGGTACGCACGCGAAATGGAAACTGATCTTTGAATATGCATAGTGTATAAATTATTTATAATGGTCAGTATAAATAGCTGGTAATTCTACTATTTGTTGTAGTTATTATAGGTTGTTTAGGTAGAAACATACAATTTTAAATTTTAATATCGGTGAAATCAAATATCTTGACTGCTGTGATGCTAGCTACAAGCTGCGGATAATCCAATCCTGACTGAAGCTCACCGAGGATTGGGTTTATCGCAGCTAGTAGTTAATTTCAGCTTCCAAGATGTTTTATTCGACCTATTGTATTCGCAATTTTAAGAATTTTACATAATAGTATCGGTATCTTCATGTTTTCATCTTCATGAAAATTAATCGTCTGATTGAATTCTTAAATTGTATGTTTCTACAAATAACCAACTTTTAGTTTCTCGTAACAAATAGATCGCCAAAAAATACATAGGCCGAATCATACAAGTCGGCGGATACGAAGTTAGTTAATTGTATAAACAATTCAATAGTAAATAATTAAAATAAAATAAATATTTAAGGGAGACTCCCATACAATACGGAACCCTGCGTGCGCGAGTCCTACTCGTACTTGGCCAATTATTACTATTATCTAGAGTCTAAATATATTAAAATCATAACAACCTGAAAATAGCTATCTAAGTACGTCATAGCGATCTTTTTAGGGTTCCGTACCCAAAGGGTAAAAACGGGACCCTATTACTAAGACTCCGCTGTCCGTCTGTCTGTCTCCAAGCTGTATCTCATGAACCGTTATAGCTAGAAAGCTGAACTTTTCACAGATGATGTATTTCTGTTGCCGCTATAACAACAAATACTAAAAACAGAATAAAATTAATCTCCCATACAATAAACCTGAATTTTTAACCTTTTTTGCTCGATATTAATAATAGTAACAGCAAAGAATATATAATAATACTGTAACAGGTAGATGCTTGAAATATTCATAGAATGTTTAATTGTATATACAATTCAATTCAATAATAAATTAAAATAAATATTTAAGGGGGGCTCCCATACAGTACGGAACCCTGCGTGCGCGAGTCCTACTCGTACTTGGCCGATAATTACTATTATCTAGAGTCTAAATATGATAAAATCATAACAACCTGCATATAGCTATCTAAGTATGTATAGCAGATCTTTTTTCTCATGCCCTACAATTAAGAACTCTAGTTACATACTTGCTCCAAGAACGATTCAATACGTTTTACTAAGTAAAAGAGCACTCAATCGATTACACGCGATGGCGTTCCTGCTAGTTTTTGTTCTAATAAGAAACAATCTTATAGTTAGAATTATAATCATTATTATTTATATCTATACTGTGGTCGATTGTTTGCATTTCGTCCAAAGTATCGCTGACATAGATATAGGCCATTAACGTCGGCACGACAAACAATACCTATTCGATGATTGATTTGCCCACTTCTTGCTACGAGTGCTGCTCATGATGACAGTTTGTATAAAATCCATAATACTGTTTGATGATAGAGTTATTGAATATTTTTGTAGATGAATAAATGAATAATTATTTTTTGCAAAAAAATAGCATGATCGACTTCAACCGTGTACAGAATTCGCGAATATTTCGCTCGGATCGATATCACCACTTTTCACATTATTGTTGATTTATCGAAAATGGTCCAGCCGATTTAGATAAAAATTAAATGGGACCTATGTCGAAGTATAATCTCTTTCCAATAAAAAAATAATTATCGAAATCGGACCACTACGTAAAAAGTAATGCGTGGTTATACATAAAAAAATACGCTTCTAATTGAGTACCTCCTCCGTTTCGTCGGCCAAAAAAAGCGATTATTTAGATAGTTATATAAATATATATATATTGATCATTGTAATAAAATTTATAGAAATACGAAAACGCCGAATAAAACACTCAGAAAGATAGACTAACCGCAAGCGACGAATGGAATTCAAAATTCCAGACGATCGCTGCTAGTTTTTCCTTTTTTCTAGTATTCAATTTTCCTAACACTTTCCTGTGTCTGTCGTCACCCCAAGGCAATCAAAAAATGGAAATCATAATTACAACCCCTCCTTTTGCGTTAAAATTCCTCTACAAAATCAAATCTTCTCTGTTTTCCTAGAAAACGTACCGGACATACTTATCAGGAAGATTTCTATCAGTAGCCCAGATCAATGAAAATCTTTTTGAAAATCGAAATTCAACATGCATATAATACGTATATAATTTCAATCAGCTTTGATGCTATAAAATAAAATTACTTCATTCATTTTAAACACTAAGCTACTTTATTTTACGTCCTTCGTTTACTTTTAAACGGTAATAAAATAAAACTACTTCGAAGTAAACACCGCATTTCATCTTCAAAATTGCCTTGTTTACTTCAAGAGTTTTCTAAGATGCTCCGCTGGTCCAATATTACTCTACTTTGATTTATGCAAATCGTGTATTGCTTCTGAGATATTTTTGTACAAATAAAAATTCTTGACACCGATATTATAAATGCAAAGATTGATATAGGCTTAAGATAAACAACAATACTCGTTGCCAGTTAAAACCACTATTATAATAGAGAATCATTCTTCCAGAGAAGATGAATAAGGTAACATGATGAACCCAGATTACATACATACAAATTGTAATACTGAAAACAGTTATGACTTTTGGCATCTTTGCTCTTTCTAAGATCAGTAGCACGGCAATGATAGGTATCTAACAGTATTTCGGCTTCATACAAACGGTCGAAACGCGAATCATACCTACGCGCTTCGGAGTTCGGTATACACTCGGTACACCAACAGTCGCAGATGCCCCGTAGTGACGAACGAACGTGTAGTAAGCGTGCGATTTGCTTACTAGTAGTCGGGCCACGAATTATTTCGTTCGTAGTGTCAGAACGAGACAGCGTTATGGCCAAGTATATAACTGTCACTTTTTCACACGTCGAAATGAGTTCTTTTCGTCGCTTTTCGTGGTCGCATGCTTTATAGCCAGGCATGCAGCCCTAACGCGTGTTGCGTTTTGCGTGACCACGTGGGGCTGTAGGTAGTTATTTATATAAAGGACAGGACAGAGTCATAATACTCATAGATACCATAACCGTGTCAGTAGGCTCTCTTTTATCAGATCTAGAACACGAATGATCAGATCTTTGTTCAGTAGATCAGCTATTCAGGCGTTAGAAAGGGCCACAGTTCCGCAAATAAACACCCAAAACAAACAGCAAACTGTAACTTTATCCATTTACAATGTTTGGAATTAATGTTTGCGCTTTTGATTAAATTTAGGCTTTATTTCACTGTGGTTCGTGCGCTTAATTTCGATGGGACGTCTGCATGTAATGAATCACAAGTTCGCCCACGGGCATATTTACCTCTCCACTGCTCCTACTGTACGTGTTAAAGATATTATCATCTGTAATGTTATGAAAATAAAGCTCACATTGAGGTCTCAATGCAGTTACGTCGGGGTCATTCACTGCACCTATCAAGTTAATTTTAAATTCATAATCGACTAGCAAATTAGCGCTTACTCTTGTTTTAGTACCATTCCGATTCCGAGTAATCTCAATTTACTCCATTACCATCGAGACCGCAATAAATGCTCGAATTTTAATACTTTCACTGCTTGAAAGTGTATCATTAAAGTCGATGATCTTGAATTATGCGATGATACCGCTTTATGCAACAGGTTTTGCCCTGGCTTACTTTAGTACCGGTTCCGGTCTCGTTTTGCATAGAAAATTGTGGGGAATTGGGTTACATTTGCATAATGAGCGACGACCAATTCAGGTGCACGGCCGCAAGGGATTATGGAATTTATGAACCTTCGCAGGAAAGTTCTATTGTTTTCAATGTACTCGTTCGATAAAGTACTTAACCGTTACATAAACCAAGTCCATTAACGTTACCCATAAAGAGATAATAAACATAAGTTTCACCAGCTAAACGAATTTGCCAGGAAAAGGTAACTTTACTTTTACTGACTGTGGACAAAACTAAAATAATCTAAAATGGTAGCCTTTACTTCTATTGCATTATATTTGAATTATTTAATAAATGGCACTATATAACCATGATAGCCATTACAATGTTCTGTAAGGCTACCATCAATTTAAATGCTAGTAACATGTTACCTACATCTAAAAATATTGCTGTTTTGTACTTTCTTAACTAACCACACTACTAATTGGTAAGTATTTTCCAATTAATCTCCATTTACAATTTAACACAATCTCGCAATTTCTGCATTCATCCGTACTGTCCTAAATTAAGTTGTAAAGATCTCAGGACCGTTTTCATTCCGGAACATTTTTCAAAATAATTCTTTCATGCCAGTTCTATACTACCATTCACTTTCAACGATTAACAGTTATTTAACTCACCACAAGTTCCTTACAAATCGTCTTGTTCGAGTCATAAACCACAAGATATAAAAGAGTTACTTCTATAAAAAAAACTGTGTCAGAAGTGTCAGACTTTCTTTTGTTTATCAAATTGAGATTCACTACCGCGTACTTCTAATGAATTATGGAATTGAGTACTGGCTTCAATTTCACTTACATTATGAGCTGTGAATTATGACTCTTAATAGCTAACGTCTTCATTTTTCTAGCTATGATTATCATATCACATTACTCCAGTTCTTTCTCTTTACTTTCATATCCCTGAGAAAATTCTATATGTATTGATGTAAGCTTTCATTTTGTCAAATTATATTGACTGAACAATACTAAAATAATACTGAAGTCATCAATCAAATTCCAATGTCATGTTATGACGGCAAAATAGGTTGCTCTCAAAATCTGATCTTCGGTAATTTTAATGATTGTTTTACAAAGTCAGGCTCTTACGGCATCAAATTGCTCTGCTTCCAAATTTGTAAGCTCTTCGATAACTCCAATGATGATATATTTTTGGGTACAGACTCGTGGTTACACCGCTTTGTTACACCAGTGTAACTACGAGTAAACTTTTTTACTCGTGGTTACACTACTCTAAAAGGATCGCGCTTGACCAAACAATATATTGGGTAGGTAGTGATGTGCCTGATAGTTGAAAATCTTTTTAAGGTCAAGATGTTATGCTGTTGCAAACTGTTTAGTAGTGTCATGGTAAATAAAATGTATACACTAACATTGTAGTATAGAGTTTTTAGTGTTTTAGCTTCTTTTCAAAGAAAACCAAGTGAAAAAACAAATAGTAAAAATAAAACTTTCAGCTTCGATTGCATTCCAAAAAAGCTCTAGTCATCAATCAACACGGACCGGTAGCAAAATACTCTATCGCTTCCAAATATGTTATGTTACTGAGGGTAACTACGAACATCATCACATCACGCAACTCAATGGAAATTGATTTCTGTTCATCTGTGAACAAATTGCAGCAAGCGTGACTTTGTATTTCGTAATTCGAGAGCGAAACTGTTGTTTTTATGTCTTTATTACGCCTTTCCCTGAATGTTTCAGTATTTCTGTGCTCTTTTGCAATCTTTTTCCACTTTTCTTTAAAACTGCTTATTGCAGATCTAATTGTCTTGAGCAATAGGCCTGATGACTAAAAAAATATAAACAGTCCGTCAGATAGACTATAAAAAATATTATTTTTTCTTTTGTCAATGAAACAAAAATCAATGAAGATATAGTCCGTCAAAGTTCCGCGTGACATCACAAGTGCCATACAAATGTATAGACTTCTGTAAGAGAGGTGACGTCACGACCCTCACTCCCTAACTTTGACAAGGTTTATCATTTCTCATTTGTTGTTTGATTAACAAAAGAAAAAATACGTGTCCAATATTTTTTGATAATCAAACTCACGGACGGAAACTCACTCAATTACAACAACGATTTTTAACCCAGCCATTGTGCCTATTAGACAGCGACTGTTTTGTGTTCTAAAAATTTATTTGTAGTATTAATTTATTTTACTAGTATTAGTTTCTAGTATCGAAAATCCCAGAAAAAAATATGCAGTATAAGAAACTTGTACCCTTTACGATACCCTACGAAGTTGGTGTATTTTATTTCCCGGTTTTAAGTAATAATTTTTCGGTGTTCCGTATTTTAATGCTTAAAAAAAAATTATATACCTCTATAAACCAACCAGTATAATTAGTGTGCGGAGTTTTGTTAACTAGATTTAAATTAACATCGGTCTAGCTTTTATCACCACCTATATCTTTTATAACACTAGTTATAAGATGCTCATATCTTTAATGCGTTTCTGTCCATTTCTTATACGTACACAATCATAGATCATAAAATTTCATCCAATCAGCGTTTGTTTTTCTCTATCTTATTTATTTAAACCTCGTTCTCGAATATCACGCGATATTATTGCCTTGTTATATATATAGTTAGCGCATGTTACTCGTTCACATTGATTTCACCCTGTGAATAGATAGATAGATTGTTATGCTTTCTACCTCCGAGTCATATTCTAGTAAAAGAATGAAGCCATTAATTACATACATTACCTACCTCGCCATTCGCTATCGCTTTTCTTTCTCAATGTATCATAGATGGTTTTGAAATTCCGGTCATTCTTAAGTTTTGTTTGTAAAATAGTTCCGTTCAACTCCTTTATGCAATCTCTTGGAGTTTTGCTTATTTAAAACGTCCTTCATAACATTATTTGTCTGCTTGAGACCTACGGTCGATTGTATCGAGCGCTGACTTATTAATATCCTTTTCACTACTGACTACCAGTTCTACATCTACAAAATGCTATAATAGATATAGTAGATTTTTTTCATTATATCGGTTGCTATACTTAGTTTGTTTTATTTTATAACTAGCTTTTGCCCTCGGCTTCGCTCGGGTTTATTTATAGTTTTGCTATCTCACAAGAACCTTTAATTCTTTCGGGATAAAAAGTAGCCTATGTCACTTTCTAACCGTTGAACAATATCCATGCAATAATCACGTCTATCTGTTGCTATGTTGCTGCGTGAAAGCGTAACAAACAAACTTACATTCACATTTATAATATTAGTTGGGATTTAAATACCTAAGTAGTTGAAAAATATTTCCTCTTTAGTAAAACTTTTTTGCTACTTCCATTGTATTAGTGAACATCATTATCGGATGAAATATTGATCTTATAATAATGGCCGCATGAATGCGCAAAAATGCCCCTAAACTATCGATCGAAAATTGGTTCAACAATACCTTTCATTGTAGAACCATCTGTCATGGGTTCTATCATAGCTCTCTATAGCGTCGGCCGATCGGATGTATTGTGCAAAACCTACGTTTTATTATTAACATCAGCCAATAAATAGCATTTTCGCGCACGAGTAAGTAATACAGATATTGAATCTTCTGATTTTTCGTTCATTGAATTCACCCCACAATCCGATCAGTTTATTTATTGGTCGAGCTAAAATTGGTGTAAGGGTAGGGTTTACGACTGAAGTTTGTTGTTTTGGTGAGGGGATCTGTCAGGGATGTCAGTCAATGACTGCTTTGTTATAGTTCGGCCGTTCAGAGAATGCGTTCCTGACACGTCATCTTGAAAAAATGTTTTTGGCCGATATCTCGGAAACTATGTACTTTAGGGCAAAAAACATTAAAATCATTATTGTAGAAAATAAAATTTCGCATCTTTTGTTACCAGTAAACTTTTTAGTAAAACTTACCGTTTACGATTTATGGCCCATTTAATGAAATTTCATTAAATGGACCTTAAAACATTAAATGGTCAGGAACGCATTCTCTGAACGACCGAACTATAGTTTTATCGTTAATCTTGGATGATAGTAATTTTAAGCTATCGTTTACTTTTAAGATGTCGATCTAGCTTTTTTAACAAGTTGCTATATATATTGTGAAATAAGTTACAATATTTCACTAATTCACTTGAAATAAGGTTCTTAAACCTAAGGTTTTTGGAATTCTATTAATACCTCATCGTTGATGTGCAGGTTACTCAGAGCTCTTCTGCGGAAAAATAGTCCGGCTCTAATCTCATATTTCGAAGCGTTTTGATATTTATTTTCTTTTCTAAGGATCAGTAGTTTTATTGTCGTTTGGCGATATTCGGGCTTTGTCTTATTGCTAAAGATGCATGTAAAGATGAGTGTGTGTTACCTTTCATTTCAGTACTTATTAGATACATTTATACAGGTATTCTGTATAGCCCTTTATATCTTCGAACTATCTCGCTAATGAGCGGAAATGTTATGTTTACTAAGTGTTAGGATTCATCGAAAGATTAAAAAGGAATATCATTAAACATTAAACCTGTCGGTACTATTTCCTCCTAATCGATGGTTTAGTCTACGACCACATCTTTTGATCTTTGTCTCAAATGAGAATCAACGTAAATAGAAGAACATTATTAACTTTAATTTACAGCACTATTTAAAAAATATTTTTCCTTTATGTATCTGCTTCAGTTATAATATCAGTACCTGGCTTGCTCTCAATTTTGCCTACATGTACTCATATTATAAATAGCTGTAATAATTGAATCTGTACAATAAAAAAAAGGCGATGGATATGTAAGATTTTCTGATGGTTTGTAGTCTTTAATTGCGCCTTCTTTGTTTTTATCTTAAAATTGATTATCTGCATAATGCATTTGCCAGTGTTATCACTAAATTCACTTAATTCTTCAGCCAATAATCGGAACCTTTAAAAATTGAAAAAATAGCATTTTAAAAATGTTTGTTTTCTTTATTGTAATTACGTGTTGGATTGGATTTCAAACGCATCGAGGAGACGTGTAAGATTTTACCATGCGAGTTAAATAAAATCTCGTTCATTTATGGGTAGTTAACTTGGGACTCGATTACAGGAATATTAAAGCTCATAGGATATGTATTGCTCATTAGTACGATTTGTAATTACGGAATATTCAAGATTATCTATTTTTAGAACAGCTAGCGTTATAATTGGCAGCATTAAAGCTAAGAATTGTAGATCTTTCGCATTTTTATTTTTAGTACGTTTAATTAATATTTTTAATTCTCACATATAGATGGAAATGATTTCGCTCATTTAAAACTACAACGTGGCACAACGAAAAACTGGAATTTTGGGAAAACGACTTTGAAACTTTTTTATTCTTATAACTTTTAAAGTAAGATAGCTAGAAAAAAGATTTTTATGCCCGTTTTAAATTTCACTAATAAACTATCAATTTCAGTGAAAATGTCATTGATTTATGCATTTCTTTTTTGTAAAATTGTAATTTTATAAAAAAAGTCCCTACATGTCACGTTCTTTATCTAAAAATAATGAACTTACTGACTGACATAGGGTTATATCACGTTATAAATAGGTAATAAAATAATAATTTAAACTGGTGTCATGAATTATAGAAAGATTAATTATAGTGTCGTATATGGCAAAATTAGTAGCATAAGAAAGGTTTAAATGGAAAAGTACTGCTAAAGTATCACAAGGTACTTAGGTAACGTTAACTATTTTTATAATACTTATTTAATCATAAAACATGTTGTTTATAAAGGCAGCTTCTGTACATAGTTTATACTTATTAGACAGGTACTTCTTTTACAATAACCATAATGACTTAGGTATATTGACTATTTGCGAACCTATAAAATATCTAGGAAATGTCACAATTAATCTTTTTTGAGGAACAGAGCTAGGTACTAATATTAATCTAAACTAGGTACTTTTATTAATCTAATGTTTATGATAAGTACTTTCTAAAATAGAAATTCATGCATGACAAAATCAT
The DNA here is from genome assembly GCA_964007245.1 of Hypomecis atomaria. Classification (NCBI taxonomy): domain Eukaryota; kingdom Metazoa; phylum Arthropoda; class Insecta; order Lepidoptera; family Geometridae; genus Hypomecis; species Hypomecis atomaria. The sequence continues at coordinate 9,284,267 of OZ023299.1, forward strand.
GCATATTTTTAAAATAAGATGACCTACCTACTTCTAAAGTTAATTTTGAGACTGATACTAAGGGAAGTCCCTTAATTACAGTATCAGTCTCACAAAACAACAAATGTCCATTGTTTTTCAATACCACCCAAATTCCAGTAATCTTCATATAATTGTTTTCGCTGTTCTACGGTAAAATTAATTTGATATTTAAATGAACAGTTATCTTTGCAAGGCTCCTTCATTTGACGTTCTGGCACAACTTTCGTAGCCCTGATGGAAGTGTAGGATTTTCCGGTTTTTCTTAGTTCTTTCGCGATAATTTTCTTCCACTTTTCTTCTCGTCTTTGTTTCTTCTTCCCTTTCTTTGTCGGAGTAATTTCATTTGTTTTATTTTCAGTATTCTCAGTATTGCCACGACATCTTCACGAGCCTCATCCTGTGGTGTGATTGCATTTTCTTCCTGATCGCATATTAAATCCGCAACAATAGGATCTTCAGATGTAGCTATGAATTGGTATTTAGTACTGGAAACACAATTTTCTATCCCTGCACTATTTATTAAGTCTTGTGACAATTCGTTTAAAGGTACTGTAGTCAGTGTTGTCAAGGTGTAAGTCTCTTCATCATATTCTGAACTTTCTTCAATTACCTACATTGTTGACGGTGAAATTCGGGTCTCTAACGGAATCGTCGCTATCTTCGATGAAGGATTCCTCACCTGAGCTTCTAGATGAGCTGGAGCTAGAAGAATTACTTACTACGCCGACGCTTTGCTGGATGATAATTTCGCCATTTCTATCATTCTTCTTGATCGTGACCCCATCTTGAAAGAAAAAAAAAGCTTTATTAGTAAAATATTATTATAAACAATGTGACAAAACGATGAACTTCTTAATTTAATAACAATATTTCAAAGATGTACCGCGACATCCTGTTATAAACGAAGCGTGAATTTAAATAAGTATAAAAGTTAATTGCATACAACGTGACATGCTAACACAAGCTATTTTATTTTTGTAATTTTCAAAGGAACAACGTGTTATTAAAGTGATGAGCAAGTACGATCAATTATTTTTTTAATACTAAAATGCTACGTAATATGTGTGACACATTATTGAATAAAATAAATAAGTAATAAAATAACTTACCTTTACTCCAATAAGGTGTCATGCAGGTCGTGACACGTTATTGTCTTAAACCGCGAGCAAATACTCTCGCGCGCTGCACTGTCACACTGAGGTGGAGCGGTGTAGTAATAAGCTTAGCTGCCGAACGGGACAGCGCTACATCGTGACATGTCCTCTCTTTTCCTCATACTTTTGTCAGTATTGGCTTAAATTATACCACGTTTTTGCACTAAATAGATTCGGGTACGGTGAATAAAATGGTGTTAATAACACAAAACCGAGTTATGCCACTGTGACACGTTGTAGTTTTAAACGAGCGATTTATATGTATGACTTCTATAATTATTTTCCGCAAAGAAAAAATGTCATTACCGACTTCAACTGTGTAGGTACATACAGAATTAGAATAGTTCGCACGGATCGATGTAGTAATTTTGTCATTTTTGTTATTAATCAAAAATGGCTCAGCCGATTTCGTTAAAATTTAATTGGGACCACCTCTGAAGTATGATCTACTTAAAAAAAAGAATTATCGATATTGAACTATTCTGTAAAATGTTAAGCGTAGTTAAAAAAACACTTAAAAAAATACGAGTTGATCAGAGAACCTCCTCCGGTTTTTCGTCGGTTAAAATTATAATTTATAAACGGTCGGCGGTAAAGATGTCGGCGCCTCGTCAAAATTGGTCAATCTTATTCAAATAAACATGAACTAAATATGGCGGAACATCAAATATTCCAGGGTTATTGTCCAGAACAAAACTCGTATTATTCATTGGGGTGTGCGTATTATAATATTGACTGTAATGGCTTCATTGTGTCCAGAAATTATGAATATTTTATGGTTTATACTTTATCCGCTGTTTTGCCGTGAATGTGGTCATTGTTGGAGGGTACGTCGAGTAGAGATGAAACGTGATATCGAGACGTTACGATTTTATCGAATAAAGTTTAAACCGAGTAATTCATCATCACTACATATTATAAAACAAAGTCGCATCCCGCTGTCTGTCCCCATGTACCTATGCTTATATCTTTAAAACTACGCAACGGATTTTTATGCGGTTTTTTTACTTAAATAGATAGAGTGATTCAAGAGGAAGGTTTACAGTGAAACCTGGATAAGAGAGAGTTGAAGGGACCGCCATCTCATTCTCGCTTATAGAGGTTTTTCACTTATCCAGGGTTTCTCACTTATCCAGTTTCGGAAGTGGCAACTCTCTCTTATAGAGGTTAAAAAATACGTCTAATTTGCATGTAGGTATCTACATGCGTAAAGAATGATAAATATCTTTATAAATAGTACATAGGTACTAACTGTTTGGGTTGTGTTGATTAGAATTGAACATAGATGATAGTTTGTTTTATTCATTCTAAAAGACACATTTAAATATCGGGAAATAAAAAAAAAACTACTTTTTTAAACATTTCCATGCCCTTTAGAGCACTAAGACCTTATAGGGACCGTATATCTTTTGATTTTATAATTTTATAAAAGTGATTCTGCTAAGTCAAATTCATTGCGTATTTCGTTTCGAGATTTTCCACCTTTGAATGCATACAATACCTAGCTATCTTAAGCTTATCGCTTAACGACTTATTTATTTATTCTTAAAGATTTATTTACTAACCGAACTTTCTCCTCAATTAATACTTATCAACTGGAGTAAGTTTGACCAATAAGATAGTGTAAACGCACGTGTAGCTATTCTAAAAGAATGTGATACAAAAATAATGTTAGGTAGATTAAAGAAAACCACAAAATAATTTTAAATAGAACACTATTTCAACAAACAGGATAGTTTAGACGCACGTGTGGCCATTCCAAAAAAAAATGCGATACAAAAACAATGTTACTTATTTCCACAAAATACAAAAAAATGTTTGAATAGAACACGAACCCAAACCAACGGTAGTTAGTTCCACGAAATTTAAGAATGGATCATAAAGTGCAGATGTTTCATTACCCTCAACTCTCACTTATAGAGGTTCAGACAAATAGTACTCTCAGTTATAGAGGTCCATGAGGGAAAAACGACTCTCTCTTATAGAGGTTTTGGTCTCTCACTTATAGAGGTATTTGAGGGGTAAAATGACGGGACCTGGCAATTACTCTCACTTATAGAGGTTTCTCACTTATCCAGTTCTCAGTTAGCCAGGTTTGACTGTATATGTATAATACACATGTGCAAAGCCGGGGCAGATCGCTTGTTTTATTTAAATTATTCATTACATTCATAATCGTAAAATCTATTTTTCATCATGAAATATCAGGAAATATTTAAGTACCTACATGAGGAGTTTCATTTATATTTTGTAGTCTTGATTTGACTTTGTGAGCACAGCGTTTCATACGCCGACATTTTGCAAAAGCCATTCTGTTGATTTTGCGTACTTCATTTTGTTCCGAATTTCAGTAAAATCTGATGAGTTGTTACAGCGTGAAACATACTCAGATATCATATTTCGCGATATCGACAATCTTCGAAAGCCCATCCCTATCTGTGATAGGCACGGCACAAGCTGTTTTGGTCCATTCCGGTCATCTGCTCTGTGACACAGAATATTCATCAGTTTGTTCTAGCTTGTGTTGTCGAGTGAATTTACAGATAAATGGACTGGAAATGTCCGTTACTCCGAGTTAACCAGCTGAGTAATATCGTTTTACTTTTGGATAAATATATTTGAGACGACAGTTTGGACTGAAAGAAAGGTGTTATTTTTCAGGTTTTGTCTCTATCATTAAGTATCTAGAAATTCTAGATAATAAAGTATCAAATGCAGGATACATTCATTCAATAAGACCAATTGCCTTTGCATGATTTATATACAGGGTTATTTCTAATCAATTAGCATCCTTTTAGGGGCTTATTCTGTACTTACATCAAAACTAACAACTTTTGTACTGCGACTTTTGTCAGAACTCAAAAAAAAAAAAAAAAACAGCTGTTCCATACATTTTGTCGCGGGTGAACGATAATTTTCTATGGAACTACAATTTTTTTTTAGTTTTGACAAAAGTCGCAGAACAAAAGTTGTTAGATTTGATGTACAGAATAAGCCCCTGAAAGGATGCTAATTGATTAGAAATAACCCTGTATTTGTTAACATTTTTCTTTGATCTGACAATTTTATTTATAACTACATAGCTTTAGCCCGCGGCTTATACATTATATTTTCAAAAAGGGATCCTTACTATTTGTCTTCTTTAGCCAATCGTACCCGGGCGAAGCCGAAACGGGCAGCTAGTATATTATATTCTAATTGAAATGCAAATTATCTATTTACATTCTACAATGTCTAAATTCAAAAATAACTTTCGTGCTACTACTACGGTTTTTGTTTTTTTGTGTATTGTGTACATTTATATCGTGTGCAGTATCATTTAGGGCCATAATTAAGATCACAGAGTTTTAAATCTTATATACCTCATTCTAAGCTTATTATTGGAAGCAATAGTTTATAAACTTTAAGTTAGAACATAAACTGCTGATATAATCATATTGCCGTTTTCAAGCCCACTATTTATCAGATTTATGATATCGCGTGACTTGCTAATAAAGTCATTATTAACTCATTCGGCGTTCGTTTTCTATCAACACAAACAAGATAATTATTTAAAACACTTTAGTGTGAATTTAATGTTATTGCCAATGCTAAAAATAGGGCATACTAGTACATACAGAGACAAATACCTACCTGCCCTGGGTTCAAGCTCATTCAAACCAAAATTGGAGCTCCTAAGTTTTAAAACTGTTAAACTAATGTATCTTCGTACATACTTCGTACTTATTGGGACTTGTTAGTGAATTAAATAATCAAATACATTACACAATTAGACCGAACTTTTATACTTAGAATTTTTTTTTTAAATTTTTTTTTCCTTAATATAACATACATAGGTACAATTAAAAAGTACTGCCATACAGCAAAGCGGTTTGTTTGTAAATATTTATACTTCTAGAGAAATCCAGATATTTTGTCAATTTCAATGCTGTGGCTCTATCCTTTTTTCTCCTAAATTAAATCAAAAACACTATAATAACGATAAAAAAAACCTAAGCACTAAACAATGGTAATCTGACGCATCCAGAAAATAAGTAATCAATTTTCGACGCTTTAATTATACCCATTCTCCTTCTTAATTAAATCAAATAACACGATAGAAAAACCTAGGCATTGTAACAGATTGGTCAAAAGATATAGAGATACCCTAATAATGAGGTCATTTCGTCAACGGGCAATCTTGTCTAATGACCACAGCACGAAGCCCATTATGATCCCCTGTGGCAGCCCTAATTTAGACTCCGATATAAATCAGAATCCAGCTTACGGTACTAACGGTAAACGATTGATCGCAAACCAAATCGATACAAAAAATCTAATTCGATTCGAGTCAGCCCGATCGGAATAATCGCCTCTATTCTTCTCAGGTTTGTTTTCAGAGATTGCTTTGTAATTAATTTACGGTTGCTTAAATCCGAATTTATCCCTATTGTGCTGGATTTAGTTGTTTGCGTTCGAATCGGTAGGAAATCGATTCAATGATCCGATTAATCAAACTTTTATTAGGGGTCCCAAATTGTCCATTCTGAAGACAAAGAATGCCATTAATTGGACTGCGAAAGTTAATTGATTGAATTGGGGTATTTATAGATATTGCAGTGAAATTCTAATTCGTCTCATTTTCAAGGTTCGTGGAAGATTAAGAACCCTTCAAAGTTTCTCCTTTTTCAATCCTTTAGCTTCATCATAAAATAAGTGTTTAGAATGAATTTTAATTAAATGATTTAGAAAACGTAAAACAACTGTATGTTACTCTAAAATAAAAAAAACAACCCTGGTAGAGTAGTTCCGTCGCAACATAATACAATGCATATACAGGGTTATTTCTAATCAATTAGCATCCTTTCAGGGGCTCATTCTATACATCAAAAATAACAACTTTTATTAATTCTCAAAAAAAAAAAGTTGTTATCGTTCACCCGCGACCAAATGTATGGAACAGCTGGTTTTTTTTTTTGAGTTTTGACTAAAGTCGTAGAACAAAAGTTGTTAGTTTTAATGTACAGAATAAGCCCCTGAAAGGATGCTATTTGATTAGAAATAACCCTGTATAGAGAGGGTACATAAATATATCTGACCTGGGATCCATTGGTTGCGCAACTAAGTTGATTTTTTTGTGTGTCCTAATGAAATAGAAACTTGGCGTGTGACATTAATTTAACAGCTATAGGACCCTATAACGGTAGGCTGCCAGAAGATTTGGCAGATTTTTATTACGTGCCTCTTATCTTCTGGTATTGTTTTCTTTACGTAACCCATTTTATAAGTGGCTTGTGTAATGCTGCTATCTAATCGCAACGGAAAGGTCAGCGAATTGTGGTCAAGCTTCCGATCGTAGGTTTGCGGCGATTTGATACTACCTACTACTTTTTACTACAACTTTACCCAAACGAGCTATTATTTACTCTAGCAATTCAAATATTTTTTGCTTAGTAGTCTGTTCTATCAATAATTAAGTATAATTTTCGCTAAAAATGGTACAAACCAACTTCAACCGGGTACAGAATTCGAATAGTTCGCACAAATCTATGTATCATCGACGTACCTAGTATTTTTTACAATTATTGTACAATAAATTGTTGATTTTTTACAAAACGACTAAGCCAATCTCGATAAATTTTAATGGGACCTCTGAAGTATGTATCTACTGAACAAAAAAAGAATCCTCAAAATCAGTTCATTATATAATTAGCAGAGTAAAAATTTGAAAAAAAAAAAATGCAAGTCTGCCCTATACGTGTACCTAACGTTTGTACTTATGTTTTTGCATGAATAAATATTTTGATTTATTTTGATTTTTCATATAGTCGAACTGAGAAACTCCTTTTTTGAAGTCTTTTAGAAAGAATTAAATCAATAAGTTTTCAACGTAGCTTATATTTCAATGAAAGGGACATGGAAAGTACCATCTAATCTATGTACGTACTCCTGATTTTTATGATGCCTGATAACCATATAACTATTGTTTCTGTACCGTTGCAAATAATTCGTTAAGCCAGTTCAACACGATATTTTCTGTCGCTAACATAATAGAGACTTGTAATGCAACATTCATACTGCGATTTCTTTTCCAAAGGTAGAGAGAAATTCAAACTACTCGTATTGCAGAAGTGATACTGTTACCTACTGCCTATTTTGCATTTACACTTAGTGTAATTGGCATACTAAGTAATACTAAGACCTGACAACAGTTCTGTCGCCTTCCATCTTTACCTTCGAAAAGGATTTTAGAAATTGCAATAACCCAAGTTAACGAACACGAACTAACCAAGACTTTATGAACCAGGAAGCTTGCAGAAGAGTTACTTTGTAGCCACTTATTAGGTAGTTAGAGATACACAATGACTGACTGGACTACCCACCGAGCTATTGTAGTACAAAACGCGTGGGCTTCTTGCAAAATCGCATATTGAGTTGAACTGACCTCCAAAATGTAATTCATGCTCAATACCCATTCAATTTCTTGGCTAAAATTATTCTATGAGATGATAAGACACTGTATTTAGTTGCGGCAATATATTGCAAATCGAAACTTTTAACTTTTAAACTTTTTCATTTTAATTTTGTTTTCTGTTTGTCTCCAAGCGCTCCTAATGTGCTCCTAGCTCCTACTAAACCTACATATTATGTAGTACCTTTTAAAAACTCTGCTATCTATTGTTGCACCTGAACCGGCCTTTTTAATAGTGCACTGCAGGATCTAGGCCTACCCACGAAGAGTGATTGGCCATATCTACCACGCTGGCCCAGTGCGGGTTGGTGGATTCACATACGCCATCGAATTTCTTCTACAGACATATGCAGGTTTCCTCACGATGTTTTCCTTCACCAAAAAGCTAGTAGTGTGTAAATTCGTACATAAATTCTAAAGAACTCATTGATACGGGACCGGGATTTGAACTCACGACCTCACGCTTGTTAGGTGTCACCACCACTAGACCACCTGTTACGTGATATCTACTTTGTTCTTCAAGTAAAAATCGAGTAAATTGTGATATGAAACAAAAGCCGTCGCAACGTAATTCGGACCCTGAACTTGACCGCGCTGCGCCGCCGGTTCGATCGTCCGGTCAAGATTCCAAACCGATCGATCCGTAAGGTCAAGTCTTAAAACAGATAACTGGATATAAAGGACAGAGATTTCACATTATTTTAAACAAAGATCTTTAATAGTTATTGTACCGAACGTTCCTCAACTTCGGTGATGGTTGACAAACACCTAGCCAAACTACGATCAGATGGGTGACCGCGGGTAGCATTTACCAGTGAGCGCTAGTGTGGCTCGGATGACACATTTAATTGTAGGTACCGCTTGTTTCAGGTCAGGCAGCTTAAAAAATCTGACACCAGGGCTAGCTGCCCGGCCTATACGAAGTTAAATTACTTTAATAGTTATTGTAATACTAATAAGAAAAAGATTCATTTGATACAATGCTAATAACAAAACAGAAATATTTGCCCAAAATGAGTTTTCGTGAAGTCACGATGACCAGTAGGCTATTTGACAACATTGAAAATATACTATTGATTATGGCAATCCTTAAATATAATAGCCTGAAAAAGACATATTTCACTTTATTTAAACTAAAATATGTCAATTTTTTGCAAATCGCACGAAATAAAATACGAAATTTTTTGATATTTTATCTGTGACATAAAAGCTCTAAGAAGGTCGGCAACTCTGGTGACGTCACATGATTGTTAACAAGAATTTCTCGATTGACTGTTGTTTATGTAATTTGTGATTTCGCAGAAATGTTATTGGATCTGTAAGTTACTTTAAAAGTATTTTTTGTCAGTTTTTAGATGTGAACTAGCTTATTTACTAGTATTAACTGAGGTTATTTACTAGTGTGTGACGTCAAAGACCAGCGCTATTACAGAGTGTCATTTTGGCGGGATCTTGAATATCTATTCTGCAACCCTGATTTTCATTGTTAATACAGTAGATTTCTCGGAAATGTAAATGTAGTGTGCTTATTTTGTACTAAAGAATAATTTAAAACGATTTCCAAAAAGTAGTCAAATAACCTATTGAGCTGTAATTGGCAAAATCGCACGATTTGATTCGACTCGTCAAGTGAAACATTGCACCTGAACGAGATTTAACTAATAGACATCGGCAACATTGTACTATTACATAAAGTCTAAGTCTACAATAAACAGAAGTTAATACCAATATTGGCAATAGCGAAATCGATGAATCTATAGTCTGACCGTTTAACTGAGTCCTCGCCTGCGCGGTACAGCGCCGCCCCGCCGCTCGCACCTGTCTCAGTCCCCTTTGTCGTCTACCCCCGCGCCTCTGTACCGCGCAGGCGAGGACTCAGTTAAACGGTCAGACTATACTTAATTCAGAATTACCACACTAAACCAACATTATGATCGACGACATTGTCGCTCTTACTACAGAATTATGTTAGCATAGATAAGCCAGTAAGCCACTATAATGCAAAGGTAACATTTAGTTGACCAAGTGGGCGTGTAATGGTTTGATGTTAGATATTATTTTCATTTGAAATTATGGTTGTACTGTGAAATCACTTAACTAGGCTTACCTTGTCATATGACTGCTATTGATATAATATGACTGTTGAGTGTTGATATGAGTTGAGTGTTGTAGTATTTTAGATCACAAAACATTTGGATCCAAAAAAATTCAGCCAAGTGGAGTCGGACTCGCGCACGAAGGGTTCCGTACCGTATGGGAGCCCAATTCCTCTTGCCGTTATTAATAGCGAGCAAAAACTCCCAAAAATCACGTTTGTTGTAGGCATGGGAGCCCCCCTTAAATATTTATTTTATTCTGTTTTTAGTATTTGTTGTTATAGCGGCAACAGAAATACATCATCTGTGATAATTTCAGCTGCCTAGCTGTCATGATTCATTAGATACAGCCCGGTGACAGACAGACAGACGGACATCGAAGTCTTAGTTATAGGGTCCCGTTTTTACCCTGTGGGTACAGAACCCTAAAAAGGTTATAAAAATATCTTTCATCATAACAGTTTACTTAAGTAGTTACTTTCTAAAGTGCAGTAGGCCTCTAGGTTAAGCTAGGTCTTGCCTTCCTCCCCCCCGATTGGGTTCCCGCCTTGTCGTGGCGGGGGGGCTTAGTAGCCAGGTCTCGCCAGCCTGGTGAACGAAGAGGAACCCGAGGTGGGGCCGGCCTCTCCGGGTCTTGGGCCTCGACAAGCCCGTGCGGAGGCTGGCCAGTAGGTCGCAAGTCGACTGAGGTGGACTGCGGTGTCGCGCTCGTCGTGATACCGCGGCCGAGCCCATCGAGGCGGGGGCGGCGACGGGATGGACGGGCGGCGAGTGTGCCGCTGTCTATCCGTCCTGCCAGCGGCCCTAACGGGTGCCGCCAACGTGTTGGCGGAGGCGGTGGGGCTGCAGGGGAAGAGGAGTGTCGGTATCGCGACGGCCGCTCTCCCTATCCTCTGCAGCCGTAGTGGCAGGCGCGGGGCCACTTTAATTGACCCGTTGCATCGGGACCAGGGCTGTCGGACACGGGTGCTGTCTGACGCCCAGTGCTGGTTGGTCCCAGGTGGTGGATGACGATGTGTCTGGTGTTCGGCACATCGTTGTTCTGGCGGGAGCCGAAGCTCCGTGGTGGGGCCCGAGTTGGGCCAGCGCTGTCGGGTGCCGCGGAGGAGTGCGCAAGCGTGCCCGTAGCCCCGACACCAAGCGCAGTGGCGGAACACCCAGGGGTTTTGGTGGGTATACTGTCCAGCCGGCAGGACTCCCACATAACCACCCGCCTGCCCTCGAGGTGCGGTGGTATCTATAAAAGATTTCCCCTGGTAAAAAAAAAAAAAAAAAAAGGTCTTGCCTTCCTAAACAAATTATTATTTACTATTTTCCCTTGTGTCTGTATAGATAGCATTCGTTGTCCATGTTTTCTTCTTGTGCTATATTTTTGTTAATCTTCCAATATTAGATTCCTTGATTCCAAATTTCCATCGACTTATACACTATATCAAGTAGATATAGTACCTTTGGAAATTCTCTTTTACAAAAAAAAAAATCATTTGTAGAGAGCTTAGAGCCATTTTGCTTTCATTACAGGTCCAACACCATTAATAGTGAAAATAAAATAGGATACCACGTAAGCTAGCTCCTTCTAACTTTCTTCATATTATTTCTTTAGTATTCTAATTTTTATTTCTTTTTCTTCTAGCATTTTAAACCTCCTGCGGAAATCCACGCGATGTTTGAATACCATTACCTTTGGAAGAATCCCTGAGCATCAGCTATTGTCTTTCATTTGGCACGTGAAGTATTCTCGTTGTTCCTTCTTAAGGAATACAATAGGGGTATCATTGTTTTCCGACGATTGATTTATATCGTCGGCCAAAGCTTTCATTGAATGCAGTCAGCTTTTGCGTTGGTTATGCAATTGTATGGATTTGAAGTGTTTCTGTATTGCATTGCAGGAATGGTAGGTAATGGACTCGATATTTGCTCGTTAAAAAACAAGGACATGCCGAATATGAAATCATGTCCTTTTATAGATAGATACCTACTAATTAACACATTTCAAAATAATTATAATTATTTTTAATCACCAAAAGTTTGCATCATGTTTGTTTTTCTGATATCTTTATCAATTGGTGGCTTAGAGCTGTGATGATGATATTTTTTTTCTTATCACGCGTAAAGAAAATAACTGTTCCGTACCCAAAAGGTAAAAACGGGAACCTATTACTAAGACTCCGCTGTCCGTCTGTCTGTCACCAGGTTGTATCTCATGAACTGTGATAGCTAGAAAGTTGACATTTTCACAGATTACGTGTTTCTGTTGCTTCTATAACAACAACCCTTCGTACGGAACCCTTTGTGCGCGAGTCCGACTCGCACTTGGCCGATTATTGTTATATGTCCATGATTGTCATATGTATCCTAAAGTTCTAAAGCTGCTGACAAATAATGTACAATACGTACCTACAAATAATCTGTCACCAAACTTGTTATAACACCCAATATTCTTATTAGCAAAATGTATTGCTTTTCGATGCCTGACTAGCCATTGTCAAATCAGACTTATTTCTTCCATATTGTTGCATTGCATTTCGATTTTGACCGTATTTTAATATTGCTTCATATTTCCTAAACCGGATTAACCACATAATCTTTTGTCGGCAAACGAAGCGAAGTAGCGATCGTGGTAGCCGCGCTATCCCGTTTGAATGTCGAACAATTCGATTTGTTACCAGTCTTATCTCGATTCGATAATACCTTTACGGTTGATTACCACGGTCATAAACTACGGTGTTTTAATACAAGTGATTAGTTCCGGATTTGAGCTCGGTTTTGCAACAACCGTAGGCTTAATGCCTACGCCATTAATCGATGGCTTAGACAAAATAAATATGGACGTAGCTTGCCTATAGCGTCCCCTATTTTGTCATATTCTAAACACCCAATCTGTGGCTTAGTTTTGGTTTGTTGGAAATGTTTTTGGGATTTTTTAAACTAAGTACCTACCTAATGAGCTGTATCGTCAATCCCCATCCCAAAAAGATCAGTGTTTTAGTGTGACACGTCTATTTGTGATACCGTAGCTCCCAAAAGAACTGACCAACTTTGATATGCCTTTTCTATTTAAAATATGATCTTTTTGTGGTCGAGGTAGGTATTTACTTAAGCTACACTTAATTTTAAAAAAATGCAACAAACGTTACTTGTCAACAGCTGCTCTCTCTAAAAAATGTTAAGATGTTTCCGATACTAGACTGACGCCGTATCACCATATCCTCGTCTCTATCCCGTCTAAGCTCGATCTACGCATTGTATGAGTCATCGCTGTTTGTAATCGATTCCCATATCGATTTTAATTCGAATTTATTGCTCTACATTCGATGTTTACAGTACAGTACGAGATCAGCGATGTTCCAAAGTCGTATACATAATACACGAACAGCTTGCGGTTCCAAAAGCAAACAAACACACTCAGCGTTTGGGTAAATATTTAGTTTAGATCCCGTTCCTCCAAACTTTTGTCTCACATTTTGGGGTTCTTAAAATTATTTGCTAATATTTTTTTGTAATTATTTGTATTACGACGTTTTAGCCTTTACCGCACTGGTCAAATGCAGATTGGCAAATACATAATATATATCAGTAGTGTACTTATTAGTTACCTTGAATAATTAGAAGAGAAATGCTGGTTTCTTTGCGATGTTTTTCTTCACTGCTTGAAATTGACATTAAGTGCACATAATTATAACCGTCTTGGGGTTCGAAATTAGGAAGTTTGTATTACACATCTACTGGTTTCCACGCTAGATAGTTATAAAATATTCTCATAAATAATGAGATTTAGCAGAAATAGCTAGATTTTTGGATATCACTAAAGTTTGGTTACAAAATAAACAAGAAGCAAAGCATGCAAACCAAATTATGCCAGCTTTTTGCTCCAATAAACCTCACCATATTTACGGATACCAATAACGATCTAGATAACTATATCAGGAAGTTCAATAAATTTAATTGAGTCCATTCATCTTTGGGCAAACAATTAAAGTGTTGCCACTAATAGCGCGACCATTTACGGTCAGCTTTTAAACCAGTTCTGAAGAGCAAAGTTTCCGCCTCAGCGATTATAATAAAATTTACATATCTCGTCTTGTAATCGACCATTGAACACCTACAGTTTGGTCGGTAATCGTTTAGAGAGAAATAATTATGATAAATGCTGACAAAACTTTGTTATTATCGTCTCGGTAGTAATTTCATGTGTTCGAATAAGTGCATCGATTTTTTACTGACTCGATGTTGAAAGTATACGATGTTTTTTATACTTATAAGTAGCTAGGTAACATATATAGGTAAGTAGAAGTACGCCGCGATTTCACGATCAAAATATGTAATTTACCTCAATAACACATTGAAATCCGTTCCAGATGCTTAGTCTACCTACACGACTAAACAAATATCTACTGCAAACTTAGGGATCTTTTGCACCGGGTAAGGTCGGAGAGGGGTTGTGTTAGTTTTTAAGTTTGACCATATTCTGCTATTATTTTTAGTTAAAGTATTTTCATGTACCTATGTTCGGTGTGATAATAATGATGAACTCCAGGTTATACAGTAAAAATATCATTGCCTATAAATAGCTTTGGCAGCTAAAAGGTTACATTTGAATCAGGAATATACAAAAACATTGATGAAACTTTGTTATCAAGTCATAGAGTTAAAATTATTACATTTAAACACTCTCTTTCAATTCAACATTGAACGATATTTCAATACTTTTCTAACTTCAAGGATGAAATAAGTCTGGAAAACCAATAAGTACTTAACTTAGCTCAGTAAACAGCTACAGCTTCGCAAATTGCATTAATTGCTTTTAAATCGGCAGAGCAAGCGTAATCGCAATTAATGTGGCTTAACCGAAGAGTAATTGGTACAACAGTAACACGGGCAGGACCTCTATCCCGCTATACATTACGGTGGAAGATTTATACGCTAAGAGACTCATTCTTTGACTGACTCGCGCGAGCGAGTCGCCACCCTCCGATTTTAGCTATTTTTGTGTCTTTAACTCGCTCGACGGTGATTTTGTGTACAGTCAGCTACAAAAACGTTTTAATAAATTGATATCGGCGTTGTAACCGCGCAATATATTCACCGCCCTAGTTTTACTACGATTTATGATCCAAATGTAGGTAGTTACAAACAATACACGGATTTGCAAGTTATATTAAAAGGATATAGCGCTATTACAGCAAGAGCCTGTGCGCGAGAGATGTTATAAAAGATATAACACTGAATCGCTCGCTTTATTCTGCATCTCTAAATCGAAGTAAATAAATTGTTATTACCTACTTACTTAACTGCCAACCTAATCAGCCAACGTCGTCAAAGCCACGCATGTTAGTTATTCAACTTTTTTTAGTTTAAGTACTTTTTCTTATAACTGTACTTTATAGGTGCGAGCGAAAATTAAGGACACAAAAAATAGATAAAATTGGAGAGAGGTGTCTCACTAACGCGAGCAGGTTTCTCTCGAGCGAGTTAAAGAATGAGTCCTCAAAGAAACTGTCGCGGAAGCCTTGAAGCGTCGTGAGACTAGTTTTTCTCGCAAAGAGACTCATTATTTCTTTTTATTTATAACAATAAATTAATAGAAATAATGAGTCTCTTTGCGAGATCGAATCAGAAATGAGGACGTCCGTAAAATAACGTAGCCGTACCGTACCGAAGTTACCGACAGCCGGCAGACCAGCGTATTAGCTAGTGGAACGGGCAGTGGGAAGGGCACATGGCACGCAGAACTGATAGCTGGTGGGGTTGGGGCCGTATAGTTCTGGGATTGAGACCACGCGCCGGTAAGCGCAGCGTAGGACGTCCACAATCAATCGTTAGACGATGTAATTAAAACTGTGGGAAATCACTGGTTATAAGCCGCTTTCAACCTGGGAAGTCTTGGGAAGTCCTCTCTCCAATTGTAGACGTCCTATGGCTGACATGATGATGATGCTGATCACTAGTAATACGTATACAGCTGGTTAATAAGGTTTTCAAGTGGAGATTACTTACCTACAAATTAAGGACAACATTTCTGTTTCATAAAATAAATGCCATAGTTCAGCAATAAATAATATCTGAACGCTTTGCAGCTAAACGTTTGTACAACAACGGCTCATGATTATAAATTGGATAAATGGATAAAGAAGCCTTTGCCCTGCAAAAGGCCATTTATGGACCATAGTAACACGATAATAACAACTTGCAGCTGGTACACGTAAATTATAATGATTGTAATGATAGTACTTACGTATATGAAAACGAGGAGCTTCGTTTAAATGAGAATAGTTTAACATTTCTCGTTTCCTAGTACTTTATTTAGCTCGGCTTAAACCCCTAATGCTGGCAGGTACAAGTAGGGTTACCAGAAGGAACATTCAAAAGTCCGGGGAAAAGAAAATTGCCATGCGGAAACTATGTATTGTCGTTTAAGTATAAACTCATACTCAGGGGTTAATATGTTAAGACGAGAATTAACTAACAAAAATGTTAATTTACGACAAAAGAGTTTACCAAGCAAATTCAAACTAAGGATTTAATCTCTTTTAAAAAAAAAACTAGATTTGTAAGACCTTTTCGAGTGGAACTCGGATGATGATGTGCTATCGAAGTAGGCAACTATAACACTGGGAAATCCCTTAATAGAATCTGGATGATCTAATAGTAGCCTCAACTGTATGGGGTATAGTAAGAGTTTCAAACCAAGAAATGTATTTAATCACACAGTCTCACGCTCGCTACGTTTGCGCTTAGTAAAACAAATACTTTAATTTTGCTCTTTCGTCATCATTACTAATTTATTATCATCATCATCAGACTGCATTGACCCATTACTGGTTATATGCCTTGTCTTATGCCATTGTTCTCCATCTCGCGCTAGTCTCATCCAAGAATGACCGAATGACAACAATGACCGCGACCTTGCTCTTTATCGAAAAAAAAATGGGTTCAGTTTCAGAGTAGGGGTTTTAACCCCTCCGGAGACTGTACCACTAAGCCATGGTAACCCTACGAGTAATAACCTCACAGAGCAAAACTATTTGTGAGCGTTATTACGGTCGCTGTTTTTGCTATTTACGCACTGTTAAGTGTTTTTGAAGAGGGAGTTGAATTTGAGTGATACGGAGCGGAGTACGTCAAGGTATTTTTGACGGGTAGTTTTAAATAAGTGTGAAGAGTGATTAGTCCATAAAAATGAGCTCTTCGTTTAATTATTTCACCGAAGTTAAGCAACGTTCGGAACGGTTAGCCTTCCAATGGGTGACCGCGGGGGGCATTTTCGACTGAGCCGTTTACCGTGGCTCGGATGACTACATATTGTAGGATCCGATTGTTTATCCATCTAGCCGCGTCAGAGGTGGCTTAAAAACTCTGGCACTATACGAGCTTTTTTTGGCTTTAAATGGTATATTAATGGATGATTCTTCCTGTTCCTGTTGTTGAATCACAGAATGCCTATTTGGCACTCTAGACCATAACAGTACAGCACCACACAGAATTTAGAACGTGATTAAATTTTAAATGTTTTATTTTGATTTCAAGTTGATAGAAATTAAAAACAACTCTGGCAACTGTTTTTTTTTTTTTTTGATAATATTACTTAACAGTGATTTTAAAAAAAATCTGTTGCACAAATGTAAGTATTCAGAAGAATAAGTTGCTACACCATAATAGAATAATTAGATAAATAGTATTAAAAGCCTACCGCCTTACCACAAAAGATTTAAACACGCTTTAAACACTGTTTAACCGAGCAATTTATACTGTTCAACATTGTCTAAAGCGCCCGTAAAACTTTGTAGTAAGACGGCTAGTGTTTACAAAAACGCGTTACACAAAATGCTCTACATCAATATCGATGCCAAAATTATCATATGTCAAGATAAATAAACAGTTAAACATAGCCATGAGAATTGAATCGCTCTTGTTAAAATATTTTAACATAAAAAATAATTAAGCTTTAGCATCAAAATGTCGGGTACAGTAATCCAACGCGACCCGTTAGCTACCAATTAATTATGACGTGTAAATGTAAAACAAACGAAAGAAATGCTACACTTTCTGAATTCATTAACATGTGTGTCATTTGAGAAATTAAAATATCTGCTTCAATAGCAAAATGCTACTTAATTTTTAGGTATATTTTATTGAGAATTAGATCGGTGATGAGAAGCAATACACATCTTAATGGCTGTAGAGAGTAGAGACAAAATGTATCTAGCCATCGATACCTGTTCAATTTTTTTTTTTTTATTCCAATATAGGTTTGCGTTTGACTACATACTGCCTGATGTTGAGCAGATATGCGGTCTAGGATGTAGCACGCTTACCTAGAAGATACCTATTTACTCGGGATTTGAAGACACCCACGTCGTACTTTAGCGGGAAGACAGACCCAAGCAAAGCGTTCCACATTCTGGCTGTTCGTATGAGGAATGAGGACTCGAAACGCTTGGTTCTAACGCGCGGAATGTCCACCAATGTTTTTTTCCAAGTTTTAGGTCATTTCAAACAATCCATCCCATCTTAGTAGTTAACATCTTTGTCTTAGTTAGGGTCATCGAAAAATCGAGAATTTTATATGTTTGACCGTTTGACCTGAATTCATATTTATGTCATTAGAGAATAACCGTCTAACCACAAAAATTTTACGTACGCTACAATTGTAAAAATGTTTAGCAGTGAAAATTTCACGGTTAAACCGTGTTTAAAGTGGTAAAGCGGTTAAAGTTCAGGAATAAAATATACACTCACGGCTCACCTGTTACACTTTGTGGACCTGTTTTACTTCTCCAATGAGATAATAATTTTAGAGCAAACAGCTAAAGCTTCCAGTCATACAGAAAAATTGTGACAATGCGTTGCTCCTTGATAAGATAAACTTTAAGTGAACAGGTTGTAAACCACTACACTGCACAGCAGCATTTTTACGCCCATGTATTTACAAAGGTACAAGTTCTCGAAATGGTTATTATACCTGTCTTTTTTAATTGCTATACATTAAACACAGACGGCAACAGGTATTGGCGCGGCGAAAATTATTATTAGAGCTTAGACCAACACTACAAATTATTATTTTTGTAAAAAAACTGTCTTTCATAGAACATTCTACTATTTTTCACGTCTTGTGTCAGTGTTATCATTGTTACGGCAATTTGAGTTGTTTCTGAAAAATACGGCAATTTCAGAATGTGCGAAATCCCAAAACGTACTGTTTGGTTAGCACAAGCGCCACTGAAGGACCAAATTTTTTGACAATAACACTGACGTCTACCCAATGGAATCCTTGCTAATCCTTAGTTCCTTACTAATACCATTATTATTCCGAAAATCTGTTTGTTAGTTTGTTCCTCTTTCACGCAACGGGGCAACAGATACCTATCGGTCATAGTTTGAAGGACCGAAAGTGATTTAAGCTACTTTTTTACTTTTTCCAAAAAAGAAGAGATACTATGTTCGCCTGTATGTATTTTTTTTGTGTATGTTCATCGTTATATTCGCCAATTGTGCTCCGATTAAAAAAAATCTGTTTCTAAAGTCTCCTGAAGTGGTCCCATTTTAATTTCATCGAAATCGGCTAAGCCGTTTTTGATAAATCAACAATAAATCAACATGGATGTCGCATCGATTCATGCAAACTATTCGAATTCTGTACACGGTGGAAGGCGGTGGTTCCATTTTTTGCGAAAAATATTTTTTATCCCAGCAAATAAAATATTCACATGATATTGCACAAAAATTAAAATACCTCGCGGGCAATAGTTACTAATATAACGTTGACTTTAGCCTTACTAAAACTTCATTTGCTATTGTGCACGAGGGAATTATGGTAGAAGATTCGCAAATTCAATGACGGATCAAAAAGATTGATTATAATCATCGCTCGTTGTTGCCCGGTTGATGGATGATGTTCCTAACTAGCAAAAAACTAGCGTACAAATATACGAAATTCATTTTCCAGAAGCGATTAAAACACAAATTGAATGTTTTATTTTTTGAACGTCTGGGTGATGGAATGAGCAAGTCACTTACCACTACCAGATGGTAGTGGTAAGTGACTTGACCAGTCGCAGTGGCATCCGGGCTTTTGAAATCTTCATTCTCGATTTTGTTAAGTAAATACCTACATACTTACGGCACTTTTTTCATAGGATAATCTGAGGTACCTACTAGTATCGAGCAAAAAACGGCAAAAAAAAAACAGGTTTGTTGTATGGGAACCCCCTTTAAATTTTTAATTTTATTCTGTTTTTAGTATTTGTTATTATAGCGGCAACAGGAATACACCATCTGTCAAAATTTCAGCTTTCTAGCTATCACGGTTCATGAGATACAGCCCGGTGACAGACGGACAGACGGACGGACAGCGGAGTCTTAGTAATAGGGTCCTGTTTTTACCCTTTGGGTTCGGAACCCTAAAAAGAATGTCAGCTTTCCCTCCCTTCTTTACCTCTGTGCTCAATGTACGTATGCCCGTTACGAAAAGACGAAAAGATATTGGTCATCAATCTAGAACTTGCCTATGTTTGTTATATTTCTTATCATCAGCAAATCATTCGTATGGTTCAAAATCAAATATTTCTTCTCTGAATTAAATATTTTCATCGGTGATGTCATCCTCATTTTGAACGTTTTGATTAGCCGTGACATTTTATTTATTAGTATGATCACAAAGTATGATAATCATAATTATGCAGTCTATTTAAACTTTAGCTGTATTTAAAGGAATCTATTTTTGGTGCTTTATCTTTTTTTGCATACTGTAGCCACTGTCAATTGTGAGGTCGATCTCAGTTGTAGCTCAGTCGTTTGTTTGCTTGTACTTAATACCTATAGATCCTATACCCTTTCACGCTCATACCATACATAAATACAATTAAAATATTGTTGTACATTGTATAAATATTATGTGCTATTGTACAATTTGTATTTGGCTACACCTGTAAACAATAAGATTATGTGGTGACGAATCTCGGAATGTGTAACAATGTAGCTGACCTGGCTATAGAGCATGCGACCACGAAAAGCGACGAAAAGAACTCATTTCGACGTGTGAAAAAGTGACAGTTATATACTTTGCCATAACGCTGTCTCGTTCTGACACTACGAACGAAATAATTCGTGGCGCGCATACTAGCCCGCCATCATACATATCTGGTTTGTGCTGCTTTGTTACCGACTTACAAAACGAAGGAGGTACCTAATTTTTAACCGATTTAAACCAGCTAATTGTTAACCGATTAAAAAAAAAACTTGTTTAATTTGAAAGAGTATACTTCCGAGGTGGTCCCATTTAAATTTTATCGAAATCGGCTGAGTTGTTTTTGATATATGGATATCACATCGATTCGTGCAAATTATTCGAATTCTGTAAATGAAGGAAGTCGGTTATGCCATGTTTTGCGAAAAATAATTATTGTTTGTTTGTTGTTTTGTTTATGAGCCTGTATTATCCCATTGTTGGGCAAAGGCCTCCTCTCGAGATTGCCAGTTTTCCAGAGACGAACTAAACACCTTTGACAAATTGGCAGGAATCAGCACAAGACCGACAAAACTGGAAATTATTGTTATAATGTACTTATTTATGTATTTTCCGTGTATGTACCTAATGTAGCGTTTAAATCTGTTATGCATGGAATCTCTAGTACAGTTAATCTAATTGGTTTGGCGAAAAACATAATAAGTTAGAAGAAACGGGCAAATTAAGAAACTAATATTGACGACGAGATAATTCCATATTTGATTAGAAAAGATTATCCGCCTTACCACAAAAGTTTTACGCACGCTTTAGGCAATGTTTAACAGTACAAATTGCACCGTTAAACATTGTTTAAAACGTGTTTAAATCTTTTGTGGTACGGCGGTATATATCTATCATTCATCAGTTACAAAAATAATAACTGTACTATAGATGATGAAAATGACACAATTCCCCGTACTGTCAATGTAATGATTCAAGTGCCATTTCGAATCTGACACAGGCTATCATTATAAATCGTTTGTCAAACGCGTCACTTCGTTTTATAGACTTAGTTATTGTAAGCAAGTGGGATACATGTTGCAAGGCAAACCGCTCCTACGCGAGCGTCGTAAATCTAGGCTCAGTTTGGACTTTACCAGGCTTGCGCTTGCCAGGTAGCGTGGTATCCTAATTTAGAAGCAGAATCTCGACATTTTCAAACCCTGTTACCTTTAGGGGGACGATATTAAAGCCTAAGTTTGAACAAATTCATTTAGACCCGAGTTCACCAACGCTTGTTTTATTTAAACGTGTAATTACTGTATTTAAACAACGGTTAAACTCGGGTATTAGACCCGAGTTCACCAACAGATGTTTAATTTATTAACCGTTGGTTAACTCTTAAACGGCTTGTTAACGAAATTTTGCTGTTCACGAAGCAAAAACCGCTGTTTAAATTTAATGTAGTAATCACACGTTTAACTTAAACAAGCGTCTTAGTCTAAGATCTTAGTTTCCTTAGGGGGGCGATATTAGGCATACATGTTTGAACAAATTTCTTTTGTTAGTCGTAAATATAGTTATCATCTTAATTTGTAGCGTCTTGACATTTTCAAAATCTGTTCCTTACAGGACGATATAAGGCCTACATGCCTGAACTAATTAATTTTGACAGTTATATATTTTTTTCTGTCGCAGTAATTATGTTATACTCCTAAGTTGTAGCGTCGTGCCCTAATTTAAATGCAGAATCTCGACATTTTTAAACCATGTTCCCTTTAGTGGGCGATATAAGGCATATACATGTTTGAACAAATTCCTTTTGTGAGTAGTAATTACTTTTTCACAGTAATTATAGTTATCCTCTTAAGTTGCACATAGGTTTTAATTACATGAACGAGTATTATATTATGTTTACTTGAGAGAAGAGGTATTTTCCCTACATTGGGACAATCATGAGTAAAATAATAATGTAATAAGGTTTAATTTTAGATGTCACAGTGTATAGGTGCCTCTTTTTCGTTTTCCTTTTCATTGTTGTCTAGTGCGCATATTATTATGCCATAGTCTACTGAATCCATACAATATTTCTCAGTTATTTCTTTGATATAACATACTACATGTAAATCTGTAGGTATCATTTGTAACTTCTAACGCAGAACAGTGTAATAGGTTGACAATACCGAAATCCCGTGAAATTCTTGTAGCATATTTTTTGGCTAGAACTAAATTAAATCAGCCAAAAAATTAGTTATAAATAATGAAAAAAATTATTTTTGCAAAAAATGGCATAACCGCCTTCCATCGTGTACAAAATTAGAATATTTCGCTCGAATTGTTTACATTATTGTTGATTTTTCAAAAATGGCTCAGCCGATTTCTGTATAATTTAAATGGGACCACCTCGGAAGTATACCCTTTCGAACTAAAAAGTATGTTTTCGATTCGGTTCACAATTGGCGAAATTACAGATGAACATACTTAAACAAAAAAAATTACACACAGACGAACATAGAACCTCCTCCTTTTTGGAAGTCGGTTAAAATATATTAAAACACAGATGGAAATAAAACTAACACAGACAGTAAATCAATAGGGAAAAAGTTGTATACAAATATATTCATAATGTGCACTAAGCTTTATAGGGGTAAAAAGGGGTATGCCAACTTTTCCGAAATGTTCCGGGATCTTTATTTATGAGTCTGGCAAGCTTAGTCTAGACATGTCGAGTTCAAAACATGTATAACGAAATTAAGTACCTAAATAATGTATTATGTATGTGGGTGTGAGCCGCGAAATGTTGCGACAACACTTTTTGTTTACATTCTCTTGCCAAATGTCTTGTAGTTGATGATTTATGTTTGAACCGTGTTTTTTGGATGGAAATACATTTGTTAGTTTTACACCCAATTACTTACATGTACATAAATAAATACTTGTATTACAAATTAGAGACAGGCTGATAGCGAACGACGACTTTATTATTGCAACTATATTCTGTTTGTTTGTTTCCACTTGATCAGATGTAGGTAGGAAAGTGGTAGTAGCTAAATTATTTTGAATATGGAGTATACTGGACTCCATATTTAAAACCCCGTACCCGTTAGTGTATGTACTAGTCGTAGAATTTTTAGTCATGTCTACAAATTGAACAAACTACGGCTACAAAAATGCTAAATTGTGAAACCTGTGTACAAAATACATCCGGTTTGGTATCAAGCCAGCTAATTCCAAAACAGACAAACATAGGTATATCCGTAGAACGATTTTAACCAAAACTGTTCTGGCAAAACTGCTCGGTCAATAATAAATACTCGTATTAGGGGACATCTTACACACGGTCTCTGACCCCAAAAAAAACAAAGCTTGTGATATTGCTGTCAGATACTGATATACTACATATACATATTTTTAAATACATACTTATATAGATAATACCTAAATAACGTCCAGACACAGCAAACACCTATGTTCGTCACATAATTTTTTGCCCTAGGTGGTGGGAATCGAACCCACGCCTCTTTGACCCACAAGTCAGGGTCACTGAGCCATCGATGCAGTCAAAAGTAAAAAAGATTAAAACTAGTAAGAACTTAAGCGTTATAGTGGAAACTTTACGTCTGTGAAAAAATGAGGTGCTACATTATAACGCTAAAGCGGCAAGCAGAATTCAATAATCTCAACGTAAAATAGAAAACTTATTTCAGTGCATTAATTTAAACCTGAGTAAATTAGACCATTTAATTAAAATGAATAGATTTACAACATCTTAACCGTGCATTTTACGCGTTAAAATGTCAAGGGGCATAACACAAGCTATGAACTGAATAGTTTATTGGTTTTATTGGCTCATAAATTTGAAAAGCGTGAAAATGTGGCTATAAGAATGTTTATATTGAATAAAATTAGCATTAAAATGAATTGTTTATTGGGTATTAGTAAATACTATGACCATATTGTATCGTATTTTCAGATTCTTTATTAGCTTAAGATTCTAGGCGATTAATACCTATAAAAAATAAATATTTGGACATACTATTTTTTGTAATTGAATATACAAGGTAATGTTTTGCAAAGTTCTGGGATTTTAAGAGTATAATTTATGCGCATCACTGTGAACCATTTTTACAATAGGAAAAACTGCAAAATCGCCAAATTTTATTCCATACTAAAAGTTACAGTAAGTAGTTACAGCAGTTACAGTACCTACACACTACACAATGTATGGATCATATGTTTTTTTTAGAGTTTTCGCAGTTAGCCCTATAATAAAAGTTATTGTGAGTATTACATTTAAAAGGCCCTGCAATTTGAAAAACAACAACTTATAAGTATACATATACTTATTCAGATATGCTTGTTAAAGATATAAGATGAGTTAACTAATTGTAAACCCTCAATTACAAGCACTAAAATTAGTATGCAAGCAAAAGACTTTCTATTTTTAATTGCATAGATAAAACTATACTACGGTGCGTTACACGATTCGAAAGTATGAAAAAATACTATTCTTTTTGTGTGAATATCTTATGCTACCACTCCGTAGTAAATCAACAGAGAGAAAACAACTGTAGAATTACTAATAACATCTATCTACTTACATTACATGCGTTGTGAAAACGAGAACAATTTGTTCAAAACGTTTTGATACTTTACAAAAAATAATATGAGTTGAATTCTATAATCGAACATGGGACACAATTATTATATCTTCCAAAAGTTATAACAAATATGTGTCATGACATGAATCAGTCAAAAAAGTATTGCTTGTAATGTTATGTTTCCCTATATTATATTACGTAGGTATTTTGAGTCTCAAATCAAATCATTGAATTCACTCAAAATTTAGGATAATCGTAGTGCTTTGTTTGTGTCGTTATAATGTCAAATGCCTACGCAAAAAAATAAGTAATTATTTCATGTCAAACACGCAAATAAATGGGTGATTTTTTTTAATTACAGTTATCTCGCTTAGTGAAAACTAATAGCGTATTGCGTATCTACATTTATCTATACCTATGTATGTAAATCAGCCAAAGATGACGTTAAATTATGATGCACTCTGCAGTTTTGCTATCAAATGTGGCCTCTCCCGGGTCGTTATTCATGCAGATTGTATACTTTTGCATTGGATAAAATATTTATTGCTTAGATTTCTCTGCCATCCAACGTGATATTTCACTCGTAAGATATTTATTACTAAAATGTGCAAGTGTCAATATTATTCTGTTTGAAAGTTTGAATGTGACTTGGAAAAAAAAATTCACTCAGAGCTGAAAAATATTTTGTTCAATTAAATGTAAGTATGATCCAACAAAAACATTTTCATGTGAAATGAAGCCAAGTCACAGTTCCCACTATCAAAAAGTTGTCAGATCTCACGTAAAGCCAAGCTTCTAACTCTACACGCCTTACTCTACAAGTCCTTACTCCAAAAACTCTACAGCTTAGTCAATATATGTGACTTGGCCGTTTAAACTGAATAACATATTTTTATTAGTGAGAAAATGTCGTATTCGCAAAATTAAACATGTATTTGAGTATTTAACATTTTTGTACACCATACAAATTCCCTTTTCATTCTTCCAAACTCTGCTATGTATACAAGTACACATCATGGCCTATATCCAACTGTGGACATCCTATAGCTGAGAAAAATGAGAAGAAGATTTCCATTTCAACAATCTTTAGTCATGAATTTAAAAATAACCTGCCAAGTACGAGTCGGACTCGCGCACGATGGGTTCCGTACTGTATTTCATATTAATTAATTATTATTAAAGTGAGCATGCAGTTAAATATTCTGTGAATATTTCAAGCATCTGCCTCTTACCATTATTGATATCGAGCGAAAAACAGCTAAAAATTTAGATTTGTTGTATGGGATTGCCCCTTATTTATTAATTTTATTCTGTTTTTAGTATTTGTTGTTATAGCTGCAACAAAAATACATCATCTGTGAAAATTTCAGCTTTCTAGCTATAGCGGTTAATGAGATACAGTCTAGAGACAGACAGACAGACATACAGACGGACAGCGGAGTCTTAGTAATAGGGTCCCGTTTTTACCCTTTGAGTACGGAACCCTAAAAATGTCAAGTGTAAAATTTTAACTTGCATCACTAGTGAAATTTACACTTCACTAAAACTTTTTTTTTTAAATACTAACTTAACCATCAATAAGGTAAACAATAGTAAACATGGTGTTCCATTAGGTACTACATGTCTTATGTTAATCCTGTTTAATTGACAGCTGCAACTAGCGACAAAATTAAAATTCAATAAATGTCCAATCGCGCGGTGAAGTGGCGTCATTCCTAGAAATACTGCATGTGAAATGGCAATAAATAAATAGATACGCAATAAACAAGGCATCCGACTTCCGCAGACATGCGGACTGTCCAACTTTATTATACAGTTGGCAAAATAACGTAACAACTTTTTTTACGATAGCCTTATCTGCCTAAACTACCTATAGACTTCAGGTGTACGGTGCATGTCGGTTGATATTAAGTACACACTCGGTACTGTCTCGGTACACAACAGTGGCAGGGGCGCGCCTTAGTGACGAACGAACTTGTGTGTGGGTTTGCAATCAATCAATAAGTACGCGATCTTTCTACCGGGCAGGCAGCCCTAGCACGTGTTACATACTGCGTAGCCACGTGGGGCTGTAGTTATTTATTTCAAGGACAGGCAAGGACATGAAACCTATCTACACATATATTCAGATAATTTCGAGAAAAGAACTCAATCGGTAGGAAATCTCCCGGAACGCATAAAAACACTCTATTTTCGATTAGAAAAACATGCTGCCTTCTTCGCACTTATATTTTCATATCTTGGACGCACTAGAATAAAACACTTGAGGGCTTTTCCTGAGGACTTCGGTTTTTTTTTTCAATTGATCTTTTTGCTTAGAAATTACGACGACGACCTTATTCAACTCAATAAATAAGTTTGTCGTACGAAAGCCGGCAGTGGCGATAGATTATGGTAATGAAGTAGCGGTCTTTGATTAATCGGTTATCAATGGCACTAGACCGCATATTGGAATGATAAAACTTTTGACAGAACGTTTTGTTTATAATTAAAAAATGTTTAGACGAATAAATTAAGAGCTTACTTACATAAATCTTCACCTTACGCCCATTTCACGATAGCGAAACAGGCGCATATTTTGACTTAAGGCATAAGGTTTGTGAAGACAGGGCTTGGAGGGTTAACTTATTGACATTGCGAGCTATATATAGTCTTTTTATGGCAACATGTTACAGGTAATTTTTTTGGTGTGATTATTTAATCCTGCTGATATTTGAAATATCCTAGGGCCCAATGCAGTAATACTATATTTAATTATAAAAAACTGTAATAAAGCTCCGCTCCGTTCACTGTGGTTTTGTTTCTCACTAAGCAAATATGGCATTTATCCAATGGGCTTACTGACTACAACTCTATACCCAGTATCGAAAATCTGTGCTCCGCTTCGTTTTGAAAGCGTCTGTCCAACTACATAATTATTATCTTATGTACCAGCGACATTCAATTCCTGTCTTTATTAACTACCATTAGATACAGAACCTACATAATCCAAAACTACTTAAACTACTACTACATAACCAGCAATTTCAATTCCTTAAATGTTAAATCACATTGGTATGTGTTTGAAAAATTACAAACCTGCAATCGTCAATTCATTATTTTTTCAATAACCCTTCCATTCTAAATAGAAGAAAAGAAGACTTTATTACTGTCCATATTACAACTGGGCTTTTACTACATATTATACAACATGTTAAAACTTTTACACAACAAAAACTTTTACAGAAAGTGCTGAACCTAGTCAAAACAAGAAGTAAACAGACCAACATCAAACACAAGTACAGCTTAAAATATTCCCAGTTGTTAAGTAATTGTTTGAACAGAATTTGCATGAAATTTGTTTGCTGCGTTTAAAGTTTCAGGAGACCGTGCCTTTAGATGAGGTTACTTTAAATGTTTATTATTAATACTGTCTACTCTTTACTTATATTCTTTTAAAAGAATATAAGACTTTATTTTAAAAGTTACATAGATACATTGCTGTTGTATTGTTTTAAGTAGATTCTAAGTTGTATCTCGAGTTTCAACCTCATACGGTGGTCTTTCAAGGTCTCTAACGCGTAGACAGGGACGCTATTAATGAATCAACCGAAATAATCGGCCAAGTGCGAGTCGGACTCGCGCACGAAAAGTTCCATACTTTATTTTGGAAGGGAATATACATATAACTTAATATTCTGTGAACAGACAGACAGACGGACGGACAGCGGAATCTTAATATTAGGGTCCCGATTTATCCCTTTGGGTACGGAACCCTAAAAAGAAGTAGTATACAGTTAAATAATAAATAAATAAAACGTTTCTATTTGTCAAAATCCTCTTGCACTACGCATAATGCATACAGTGTTGTGTTAAAATTTCAGAAAGTTACTTTGATCATTCATAGAAGGATCTGGCTTGCCTTCCTCTTTCTGGCTAATCTATTCTGTCGAAATTACGCAATGCCACGTGATCAGAATAATTTATTATAATGTCTTGCTTGCTTAACAAATCCAACCAAAGTACGATTAAGATTTTCGTGAATGTTGACCCACTTTCAAAAACAAACCTATAGAAGTTTTGTATTTTGTCTCGTCCAGCTCAAAATGATCCAGACCTTTTTCGATAGAATAGGCCGAAACAAACACTTGGCGTCTGTAAAGGCACAAATTGCAGCAGAGATCTGCTTTTGAAACGCGAAGAAGTTTGATACGTTCCAGAAGCTGGCTTTTTAAATCAACAAAAATTAATGTTACGCATTTTTTACACCTTCCTGTGTCAGAAAGACACGTTTTCCGATGTTGGTACCTCGTACCACATTCCTTTCTAAATAATCAAAGGTTCGGATGCGCCGCGAAATACGTTATGAAATATTCAACGCACTCCGCTGGCGCACAGTTTAATTACTTTTTCGGGAATTAATCTGGGACCGGCCGCGTTGAAATACTCGTAGATCGAAATCGTGGTAATTTTAATCTTGTTTTATAAATTGCGGTTGAATTAGATTATGATGGACAAATTAACTGATCTAATGAAGCGATTTCGTTGATTAGATGATGGTGATACAATCACAAAAAGAGTAGAAGGTAATGCACACTGATGATTCTGATTTCATTGAACCAAATTAAAGTTAGAGGCCTCAATCGAAGGATCGTTTTATCAACAGTAGAACTATAACAGATTCCTCTTCAAAGCGATTCTTAATTTCTGAGAGCATAAGTTTCAGGGTGTAATGAGACTTTAGATGTATCCAAAAACCTGAAACGCAGAACATTCAGAAAACCTGATAAACAAATTCTTTTAAGTCTGCGTGCTTCATCTACGAACACAACGTTGCTTACCATTAGGCGAGATAGTGGTCCATCGCAGACTTATTAGCGATAAAGAAAGTAAAATAAAAAGCCATGTGCATTGCTTTTATATTTACGGAAAGAGCAGGGTAAAACCAGTTGGTCGTAAAAATAATAGATCCAAATAGATAACGTCAACGATTACAGTAAACTTTGACTTGAACTTTAACCAGAACGTCACTTAAACTCTTCCAATAGCTCTGACCGACCAATCCCTCCCAACTCACTAGATAAAATAAGAGATTCCCAGAGCTAAAACCATTACCAAGCTAATGCAAATGAAGTTGTCAAGTTCAAAGAACAATGGAGAGTGTAGGACTAACATTTGTTGTGGACACAAATGAATAATTTGACTGAGTAACAAAAGGGGCAAGCATTGCGGACGATAACGCGTAATAGTATTAGATAATGAATTTATAATGAACACAGTGTAATATAAACATGATAATGGAAATGGGATTTATGGGAGAGCTGCTTAGAATTTAAACAGCAAATACAGGAGTTGTGTGTAATAACAACTGGGTAATACTGTATTCTGTATTCTAGGGTTGTTGCGTAAGTGGTCTTGTTTACATTTTATGTAGGTTTGCGATAGCAGTGATTTGTGTTGTAGCTCGTGTCTAGTTTTGCTCGCTCCGGTTTTTCTAGATATCAAAAAACGTAAAGCGTTTTTATTAAACGGTTTTAATTAGTCTATCCCGTGTGTTGTTATTTTTTTAGGTCAAACTGAGTACTAGAATAAACGTTTTAACAGGACACGCCTTTTCAAAGGACTAATACTTACTTAATTACTTTTTGACGAAAAAACCGAGGAGGTACTCAAATCGACACGTATATTTTTTTTTATTACCACTAATATCTTTTTACAGAGGGTACGATTTTAATAGTTCTTTTTTTTTATTTTGAAGGGTTTACTTCGAAGTTGGTCCTATTTAAATTTTATCAATATCGGCTGAGCCATTTTTGATAAATTAATAATGTGAAAATTGCTACATCGATCCGTGCGAACTATTCGCGAATTCTGTAAGGTACACGGTTGAAGTCGGTCATGCCATGTTTTGCGAAAAATAATTATATCTAATACAAAGCAATAGTAAAATGAATAGCAATTGTGGGACAGAACAGTTGAGTATCGTAGGTACAGTATACTTCAATACGATTTTAGTGAACTAACGTTTTTCGCTTTAATTCTTCTTATAATGACTCATACAGGGTGTTACTGTGCAAACTGAATGGGCTACTTCCAGAGGTATCTTAATCGACATAATGAACAACTTTTACTATGTGACCAACGGGGAAATCAGAAAAAAAAACAGCTGTTCAAAAAAACCATTTTCCTGATTGATTCTGTAGTAAACGTGAAAATCCCTACATTTTGCAAGACAATACCTTGTTTTAAAACGTATGTCCTCGTAGGTACCTAGTTTCCTTTCAATCGATTAACTCTTAGCTATTCAAATGGTCTACTTTCATTAGAGAGCGACACATGATGCAACCCAATCCAGTTCTAAGTAACAATAGCGATGGCCTTGCTTTAATTTTTAACCCACTCCGCAATTAGTGACCACTTTATTCCGACACGTCCAATCTGTCATCCATCGTTACTAACACTTATGAAGTGAATGAGTAGGCGATACAGCAATATGGGTCATATTTACCAATATTTAATCAGGTAGTTAATTAACCGCCAGGTCTTATTAGGCGGTCTAAAAGCTCTCCTGTCAGCTTGACCTCTCTTGCAATACGGGTCATATTTACCAATATTTAATCAAGGAGCTAATTAACCGCCAGGTCTGTTTAGGTGGCCTTAAAAGCTCTCGACTCTCGGCCGTCCTATGATTTTGTAGTTAGTTGGCGCAGCAAGACAAAACGTGTCTCGGCTTTCGATGTCAAAAGTTGCCATTAGAAAATTTTCAGACATGTACTGTAACTTTCACGATTGCAATTTAATTTTTTTCAAAGGTGGGTAAGTAGAGTCAATGAGATTTGGAGTCTATGACGCAATCATATACCTAATACTCACGTAAGGTTATGAAGTTTAAATACTAATCTATATCATGTACTCGTAAGTCACTCAAATTACCCATTTACACTTTACACGATTTAATTATTATACAAAGGTAAAGTAAACTCAGAAGGTATTACTAATTTTGATAACAATTCCTCTGATATTAAACGCTGAAACGGTCGATAATTTGATCGATCGATTGATTTAGACGATTAATTAATTGTCTGATTAACTTCAGCAGCGTAACCAAAGATTCAGTTACGGTGAACATGGATCCAAAAGCTTAGTACCGCTTATTATTGAATGCTTATTATAAATTGAAATGCTTTTTGAAAACCTACACATTTAACCTTATCCTCTTTGAGTGGTCAAATCTAGTTTTTAATTATGTACATTGTAGGCAGATTTCACGGTAGCTTAGGATTGTGAAATCGAGCCTCAGTAAGTTGTTGAAAAGATTTACAATGCCTTTATTATAGTATCGTGATTTAAGACTGAGATATCGGTGTTGCAATGTATCTGGCGAAAGCTTAAGTCAAGTTGCAAAATTCAGGAGCGATTACGTACCTTGGTAGCCCTGTTTGGTGGATTATATGAATAATTGTCCTTTATAGTCATTTAGATTCATGGTTATTGCAATTTTTTCATATTAGGTACCTAATACCACCGAATTAATAGGCTATATTGACCTTACAACGATTATTATGGAAATGGTTAACAAATTGGCGTCTTCGACATAGTAACTTTCTGACACAAAAATATTTTAATGCAGATATTAAAGAATTCGAGTGTGATTTTGGGAACTGAGATAATTTGTTTATGGTCGCTTTACCAGGGGAACAGAAAACAATAAGACTTCACCTCTGGATATGTATCTGGCCAAATCCATAACAGGCAAAATGTACATTGCTATATTTTCATTACTTAATGAGCAATACATGTAACGAGTGTTAGGAAATAATTATTTTTTTTGCAAAAAATAGCATGACCGACTTCACCCGTGTACAGAATTCGCGAATATTTCGCTCGGATCGATGTAACATTTTTCACATTATTGTTGATTTATCGAAAATGGGTCAGCCGAAAATTTAAATGGGACAAATTTCGAAGTATACACTTTCAAAAAAAAAATATCAAAAATGGACCACTACGTAAAAAGATATGCGTGATTATATATTAAAAAAAAAACAAAAAAAATCGGCCAAGTACGAGTCGGACTCGCGCACGGAGGGTTACGCTCTGTATGGGAGCCCCCCTTAAATATTTATTTTAATTTAATTATTTATTATTGAAGTGAATATAAAATTAAATATTCTGTAAAAATTTCAGGCATCTACCAGTTACCATTATTAATATAGAGCGAAAAACGTTTAAAAAAATCAGGTTTGTTGTATTGGAGCCCCCCTTAAATATTTATTTTCTTTTCTTTTTAGTATTTGTTGTTATAACGGCAACAGAAATACATCATCTGTGAAAATTTCAGCTGCCTAGCTATCATGGTTCATGAGATACAGCCCGGTGACAGACAGACAAACAGACGGACATCGAAGTCTTAGTAAGAGGGTCCCGTTTTTCCCTTTGGGTACGGAACCCTAAAAATATACGCGTCGAATTGAGTACCTCCTCGTTTCGTCGGTTAAAAAAATGAACTCAATTTTTGACACTATGACCTATGACATTTTATTTTACACAGTTACATTCAAAATTGTCGGAACTTTCATCCACAAACCGATTTTTCACTCTACTTAGTTACAAAACGTTTCCGTCCTAGCGTAATAATAATTCAAGGCTTTAATTTCTAAACCGCGGTGTGCAAATTGCCACAAGGTCAGCCGAACATTTTCTAGGCTTCATCCCACGGCACCAATTAACTTTTGTTTGTGATAACTGTAATTTTGCTACCAGTTTGAATACAAACACCTAAATCTCATCATCAAGTATGAAAACTCCATAAATTTGTGGTAATTTTATTTTTATCTGCATCATTGTTGTTCTCTTTATGATAATTAACACATATTTACATTATGGGACCCGTGTGACGTTTTCTGTGTTAGGTTAAGATTTATAGTCTCCCATAAAAGCTTTTAAGCAAATGTGTTCTTTGTGATCTTTTAGGTTTGCCCACGTTTTGAAGACAGTTTTATTAACTGACAGTTTATTCTTGCTACTAAATATTTTTTAACAATCTCTTTGACTTAATTGAATGTTACCGTGCGTTTTACCGTTAATCGTTCAGTATAACACAAAAATGATGTACCTCCTAGATTAAGTTCTGTTTTGTTAGGTTGATCTCAATCTAAAACAATGTTGCTCTCCTGAAACACAGGCCTCATCGCTTAGTTCAGGGATCACTATTAATGTAAAAGTATGTAATGTGTCTTTTGGCAAAAAAAAAACCTTACTACTATTTTTCATTCATATTTCATACAAAATATATGCCTGAATTCTGTTATCTATTATTGACCTTTAATAGCAAAAACACGTGCTGACCTTCTGTCCTACGATATTAATTATTATCACGACACGGACATTACCGAAACGAGTTCCTACAGATAATTACGCCCCCGACATCCGTCGAGATAATCTCACAATGTTATCACTACACTACAATACTATCCAAGGGCTGTGTGGTCAACATAATAACCAACATAACAGCTTTGGTATGTGTAAAATGAATCTAGATGATAAACGTAAATATGACTGCAAAAAGTAGAGCTAAATACGAGTACATGTTTAGTGCGCGAAGGGTATACACCGACCTTGCAAAATACTTCGCTACACAAGTTTACTATACATAGTTTACTTATTATGAAATTGTGAAAAAATACCAATAGGACCAGCTGACTTTTTAGTGATCAAGCTCGGTAAAATGTAATCGTACAAGTAGCTAATGTTTTCGCATTATTAGGGTGCGCCCGTAGAAAAAGATAATAAACCTACCTAGTTAATTGGTTGACAAGTAAGATGACATCACAGAATTCAACTAGTCAGCCTGTATTGTAGGACTACTCAGTTGGCCTTAGTGCCAGTAGTACAATTGATTTGTTCCATTGATGGTACAAGTGACACAACTTTGTATCCTTAGTACCATTAAAGAAAAATAGTTGTCTCAGTTACCAACTTTTTGTTATCTAACTAAACTATGTTCCAAATAACGAGACTGCTGCAAACTTAGATAGACAATAGTTATAATTGATATTTGAAATAGTTGCGGTACTATCTTACCTTAATGAATTTAATGAGCAGTTTATGTACGTTCCATGTCATATCATTAACGAGATATTTTCGTAGTTCACATGCATATCTCTCTATACTCTATATCATATTTCCTTGCGCCATCACTTTTATTACTACTTTTGTTATATTTCCATTATAGTTAACGGGTAGCTATTTCCTCTTTGTTTCTCCGTCTAAATATTATTGGTTACTATGACTCGCATGATCCTTTTCCTTAATACTGTTTTTGTTTCGCATGGCATGATTCATTAATACAGCATCAATTTATTGACACCATTCGAGATCTGGCGCTTATGCTTTATAGCTGTTAGTTGCTGTAAATACAATTCTTCAATCTTCTTTCTCTTTAATTATAGGGAGGGCTGCTTCTGGAGTGGAACTAGTGAAAGTGATTAGTGACTGTACAGTTTATGTGAAGGCAGAAAAGCCGAATGAAGTCGAAAATAGTGAAAATGAAATATTTCCCCTCGGGGCAGAAAGAATCTTATACGTTGCTCTCAGCGAGAAGGAGATATATGAAGAAACTAATGTACGTATGCTTTGTTTACATTCATATCAATCGTAGACTAACAAAACTATGAAATGTGATGGGAATTTGACCAATAAATGTATTGTTATTATCCTTATACTTGGAGAATTATAGTTCGACCTCGATGGTAATTATAATTTATAATGATTATTTATTTTCCTTGTTTGTTTGAAATAATATCTGCAACAGTACATTTATTTTATGGAGAACGCTTTTTTGAAACATGAGAAAGAATCATTTAAATTAGATCGCAATCCTATTCTAAACTGTCTAAAATACCAAGTTTCTGGCATGTTTCTGGCTTATCTGGATATTAGTTTCTATGCAAAACTTATAACGACAATACGAATAAATATATCAATAATTAGCAGCTAGATAAGAAAATAACTTTGATCAGGCTGTCATAAATTTTGCTGTTGATACGAATCGAGTTAATATTTTATTTTTATTTTGATCTAGCTGTACCCTGCGCGCGTTGTTACGACAGAAACAGAAACATTATTTGGCTAATGCACAACAACTTTGCTAACGATCATCACATGATCAAATGCATAGTTTACGATTCTATAAAGGACAAATGGACAAACATTCATTTTTATTTATTATATAGAAAGATTACCACATAATCCATCGATCAGCCGTAGGTCGTCCACTGCAGGATTTAGGCCTCCCCTATGCATTTCCAAAAAGACCGGTTGGAAACGGCTTGCATACAGCGCGATCCTGCGTTCCGTCCACCTTGTGGGTGGACGTCCTACACTGCGTTTGACACCACATAATCAAATCACGAACTTAGTATTGATTATCATCTTTGTCAATTAGCGTAAAGTTACTAAATAGAAAGAATTTGAATCCTTCAAAATGGTTACAGAAAACCGTAGCGAATTAAAATACAGAATTCATTACAATGAGAATTATTTTATCATGGGTCATAAATATTTCATAGAATTGATATCTGTCTTTGATTCTAGCGAATTCAAGTGAAATCAAGACATAATTAGGGCGTTTCGAAGCGTTCCCAATCTAAATATTGATATTGCTTCTAATTGCTCATTTGTATAAATTTAAATAAGTAGCTACGCTGTAGTAACATTAGAACTTACGACTTTCTTCTTAGTCGACTACAGGAATAAGTTTTAAATCTATTTTATGTCCGTATTAGATTTTATTGGTATTTTTGTTATCATTTTGCAATCTATACCTACTATCCAATTAGAGTTTTGCTAAAGTTTTTAATAATTATCTTTATCATGTATATTTTCTAAGATTAGCTATTCACGGTTCCATGTTTTGTTGTTTATTTTAGTTTTACTAAACTTTTTAATTTTTCATACGACATAAGCCGTGGTGGTCTTGCTAGAGGTAGTGATTCCGCCTTACAATCGTGAGGTTGTGGGTTCAAATCACGGTCCGGTATCAATGAGTTCTATGGAATTTATGTACGGATTTTTACACCATTGGCTTTTCGGTAAATGAAAACATCGTGAGGAAACCTGCATATGCCCACGCGTATGTGAATCCACCAACCTGCACTGGGCCAGCGTGGTGTATATTGCCTTATCACCCTTTTGGGTAGGCCTACGTCCTGCAGTGAACTACTGATAGGGATGTGAGATAAATCTGTACCGACTTTTAAATTGTAAAGTACAGTTGGACAAAGGCACTACTGTTTTCTGCGTCTTCCCGTTAAATAAACTACTATAACCTGAATTACGTTTGTCTGTATCGAATTTGCTTTATCGGTTGGTAATTTCTTCACAATGGAACCCTAGAAGCATAATAAAGTAAAATTGTAGTTTTATTTATGATCACAAAATATCGTTTTAAATGATTATCCGCTGGAAGCTCTCTTACATACATTGTAATGAATGTATCGTCCACTTATTCATACACTTTGTGCCTACTGTACTGAAGTACAGTTGCTATAAATGTACGATTTATTATGATTACTAATACTTCATTATCCTTTATAAAAGAGATAATGCAAAAATATACCGAACTGAGGCCATTACCTGGTACAGTATTTAATTATTTGCTTAGGTTGCTTTGGAAAATGATTTTCCTATTATTTTCTTTAATAAAAGTAACAACTTAAGGGAATTTCATATTTTCGGATCTTATTGTCTTTTGACATTGCTTGCAAAATATGGCGGCGTGATGGCGGCCTTTAAAAAAATAAAATTAGAAAAAATGAAATTTCATTTTAATTAGCTTTAAATGGGTATCGTTGTTTTTCTGTGAATTTGTTAACCATATTTTAAAGCTTTGGGCCTACTACTATAATCTGAGCCCACTTTGCAAGATATTCTTTCAAATCTTTGTTGAGGTTTAAAGTACACTTTTATTTGAATCATCTTCAATTTTTTTGGGCTCTTTCCTCTTTGTCAGAGTTAATTGGGAATCCCAGTGCGTTCTTGCAATTAACATAAATTATTGAATCAGAAATTCGTTGAAAAATCCCACAGGAAATTTATTTCTATCATGAATGAATCTGTCACTAACTTCGTTGTCTAAAAATTTTACAATCATATCATTTACAGTGTTATTCAGAAATCTGAAAGATTTATTTAAAATTTATATTTAATTAAGAATGTGGGACCGAGCTGCCTTCGTCCGTGGGTAGGAACCCTTTTAATTTTTTGTCCCCCACACGTGGTCCTGGGTGGTGCTAACCAGGCAGCAACCATACTGGTGGTAGGCTATAGCCGCGGCGAGAGACCACCCACCAGACTAAGCCGCGCCGCCAAACGACTCTCTTGAGCTCGTGTTCCGGCGCGAAGTCTGGTGACGCCAATCTGAAAGTCGGGTCGGAACAGTAGCGTCCTCTGGTGGATCGATTACGGTGCACGCATCGATTGCCGCATCGGCCGACTAGTCGTGGAGGGCAGCGGGATCCGAGGCACGGTTTGTCGCTGGCCGACCGCAGATAGTAGGGGGCCCAAGTAGTGAGCTAGCCACTCATGAAAGGCTGCCCCGCCATCTGTCGAAAAATCCCAGGGATGCGCCATCGTGCCGGTTGGCGACCGGACGAGAGGGCCCGATGGACATCCTTGGGGGGGCTCGGGCGTCCCCGCGGTCTCCAGGCTAGTCTACCATAGATGTGTGTGGTTTGTGCGTTGTACCACTGGATCTGCAGAGTGACGTCTCGTTCCACTACCGACTTTCTACCTACTTTACTCCGCAAATAACCATGAGAAACAGTAGAAGCAAAAGAACGTGTACACAGCGGCAGCACTCCCTCTCACTTAAAGTGCACCTGTGCAATATTCGGGGCCTGCACTCCAATCTCACACCTGTCCATCATCATCTTGAGACAGATCGACCCCACCTATTGTTTCTCACGGAGACGCAGATTGCTGGTCCATCCGACGTGTCGTATCTTTCCTACCCAGGGTATTCCCTGGAGCACCGTTTCAAACCACGTGCGGGTGTATGCGTGTACGCCCGGGATGATATTTGCTTTCTGCGCCTTCGTAGGTTTGAAGACCCCTCTTTCTCAGTGCTCTGGGCTTTGGCGGACACTGGCCTAGAGAAAATTATCTACGCTTGTGTATACCGATCACATAGCGGGGACCAGGAGACAACCAGACTCACTGAATACCTCAGTGAGGCGGCGGATGCTGCTCAACTCAGCTACCCTTCAGCCCAATTAGTGATCCTGGGGGACTTTAATGGCCACCACAAGGAGTGGCTACACCCATACCTAGACACTAACCATGCTGGGCTT
The DNA here is from genome assembly GCA_964007245.1 of Hypomecis atomaria. NCBI lineage: Eukaryota > Metazoa > Arthropoda > Insecta > Lepidoptera > Geometridae > Hypomecis > Hypomecis atomaria. The sequence continues at coordinate 9,323,865 of OZ023299.1, forward strand.
GAGACGCGCAAGCTTGCCTTGACACTAGATCTTACCCAGCTGGTTCAAGGCGCCACACGGGTACCTGACGTTGACTCGCACACAGCCTACTGCTTGGACCTTCTGCTAACCACCGATCCAGACCGTTATTCAGTGGCGATTTCCTCACCGTTAGGTTCATCTGACCACTGTCTGGTGAAATCTGTATCCGTCTACTCCCCATCAGACCCCAGCCCCAAAGGGTCGCGGCGAGTGTGGCGGTACAAGTTAGCGGATTGGGATGAGATGCGGTGTTTCTTTGCATCTTACCCTTGGCAGTCTGTTTGCTTCTCTTCCGATGATCCTTCTACGTGCGCGGATGCCGTGACAGATGTGCTTCGTACCGCCATGGAGTACTTCATCCCATTTTCGGACGTGCCTCTGTCTAGCAAAGCTCGGCCCTGGTTTGGACCTGAATGTGGACGCGCCGAAGCGCAAAAGCATCAGGCATACCTGGCTTGGGCCGATGCTCGAAACCGTAAGTCGAGGGACATTCGTCTGAGGAAGAAGGCATACAATAGGGCTGCTAAGTCCTGTAAAAAGGTTATGCGGAGGGCTCGCTTTGATCACATTAGTCGAATAGGCAATAAGCTTGCTTCTTACCCTGCGGGTAGTAAGGCATTCTGGTCCCTAGCTAAATCGGTTGAAGCGAACTTCTGCCGCCCCTCACTGCCTCCGTTGCTGAAACCCAATGGTTCGCTGGCCCATACCGCGGTTGAGAAAGCAAATTTATTTGCATCTCAATTTGCTGAGTCTTCGCGTCTGGACCCCGGTAGTGCGAGACCTCCAACTTTGCCAAATTGTGGCTCTGTAATGAGTGATATACATATCCGGCAAAAGGAGGTTCTCAAGGTTCTCCGCAGTCTTGATGTGAACAAGGCCAGTGGCCCTGATGGTATTCCGGCCATTGTATTGAGGACTTGTGCGCCTGAGTTGTCGCCTGTGCTGACTCGCCTCTTTCGCCTATCTCTGAAGACAGGTCAAGTGCCCAAATCTTGGAAGCTTGCTAACGTGCAGCCTGTACCCAAAAAAGGTAGCCGTGCCGACCCTGCCAATTACAGACCGATTTCGATCACGTCCATACTTTGCAAAAGTATGGAACGTGTCCTTAACAACAGGCTCCTGGCGTACCTGGAAGCGAATGACCTACTCAGTGACCATCAGTACGGCTTTCGCCGAAACCGGTCTACTGGGGACCTTCTGGCGTACGCCACACACATCTGGAGTGAGGTCATCGAAAAGCACGGGGAGGCGCTGGCTGTCTCCTTGGACATCTCCAAAGCTTTTGACAGGGTCTGGCATGAGAGCCTAATTGGCAAGCTTCCATCTTACGGCCTGCCTGCTGATTTCTGCGCATGGATATCAGATTTCTTGAGGAATCGGTCGATACGAGTGGTCGTAGATGGCTGCTCGTCAGATCATATGGCTATCAATGCCGGGGTTCCTCAGGGGTCAGTGCTCTCTGCGACCCTCTTCCTACTGCATATCAATGATCTGCTAAAGCCCGGAATCTTTGGGTACGCAGACGACAGTACAGTCGTGGAGAGCTACACATCCGATGCGAGTACCAGCGGGCCACAGATCGAGTCTCACAGAGAGGCTATGGTCGAGCGGCTCAACTTGAGTCTGGAGGCGGTTTCTGACTGGGGTGATGCTAACCTGGTCAAGTTTAATGCCGCGAAGACTCAAGCCTGTCTGTTTTCGGCCAAAAAGAGACCCTTCCAATTGTCTCCCGCTTTCCGTGGTGTCTCCGTTCCGGTAACTAACAGCTTGGAACTATTAGGTGTTTCACTCTCATCGACTCTTAACTTTGGCTCTTACATAGAGTCAAAGGCCCAATTAGCTTCCAAAAAACTTGGTGTTCTCTCTAAGGTGAGACGGTATTTCACACCTGAGCAACTGCTTAGTCTGTATAAAGCTCAAGTCAGGTCGTGCATGGAATACTGCTCTCACCTTTGGGATGGCTCCGCCAAATATCAACTGGAGGCTCTGGAGTCGATTGAGAGGCGGGCCAAGAGGCTGATCGACAACGACACTCTGACTATGTCGCAGCTGCAAAGTCTCGAGCATCGACGTAAGGTAGCGTGTTTATCGGCCTTTTACCGGATCCACTTCGGAGAGTGCGCCCAGGAGTTGCACAATCTGGTCCCACCTGCCCCTTTCTTCTATCGTACGGCTAGACAGACGCGACCAAAGCGCCACCCTTTTATGGTGGACATTCCGCGCATTAGAACCAAGCGTTTCGAATCCTCATTCCTCATGCGAACAGCCAGAATGTGGAACGCTTTGCCTGGGTCTGTCTTCCCGCTAAAGTACAATGTGGGCGTCTTCAAATCCCGAGTAAATAGGTATCTTCTAGGTAAGCGTGCTACAACCTAGACCGCATATCTGCTTAACAACAGGCAGTATGTGGTCAAACGCAAACCTATTCAGAATAAAAAAAAAAAAAAAAAAAAAAAAAAAAAGAATGTTTAGTTTATTATTTATAGGTTTTTTTTTTTGCTCATCTCTAGTTAGGGCCACTATTTTTTTGTTCTTGTCAGTTCATATTCGTGCAAGGTTGCCTGGAAGATATTTTTTGTAGTATATGTGTAAATAATGATTATTTTTAAAATGTGGTTGTAAATAAAGAGTTTTGTCTGTTTGTCTGTCTGAAAGGGTGTACTAAGCAGAAAAGAGGTGATTGAGACCATTTACCAACTACTTTTACTATGGCTCAAATCCGGAATTTTAGCAGAAAAATCTGCTGTCGAATCTATACATTTTGTTGAATCTCAGTTTTGCAATTTTGGGAGAACTGACTTTTTTTCGAGGTCCGGATAGGCCCCATAGTAAAGCTTGTTCATATCAATGGTCGAAATTATCCCCCATCAGCTTTACACACCCTTTCTAAAAATAACCATGTACACTTCCGTGTATCACTTAGACTAGGCAACTACTAAGTATATCGAAGATGTAGAGGAGTTTGTTTGGAAAAAACAATACCTAGCATGTACCCCACTCTACAAACCATCCAAAATAAAATCGGCCAAGTGCGAGTCGGACTGGCGCACGAAGAGTTCCGTACCGTGTTGGAGCCCTTTTTAGCCCCATTCCTCTTGCCATTATTAATAGCGAGCAAAATAACTCCTAAAAAGAATGTTTTTTTGATGGAAGCCCTCTTAAATGTTTATTTTATTCTGTTTTTAGTATTTGTTGTTATAGCGACACCAGAAATACATCATCTGTGAAAATTTCAGCTGTCTAGCTATCACGGTTCATGAGAGACAGCCTGGTGACAGACAGACAGACAGATAAGTCATAAGTCATTTATTGGTAAAATGTCAATTTACAATTTACAATTACAGACATCGGAGTCTTAGTAATGGGGTCCCGTTTTTACCCTTTGAGTACGGAACCCTAAAAAGGATTGTTACGCTAACTAGGTACGTTTAAATATTAAAAATATACTTGAGTCGGATGTAGAATAGGCTACAATTAACACTAATATCCCATATTAAGTTACAGTTTCGTACAACTATAACACCACCATTAACAAGTAGTTGCATGTGTAATTCTACCCTGTAATGTTCGCGTCGGTAAATATTTAACTGCTGAGTTATAATTATTATTCAAGGGAAGGAGGAACCTTTAATTTGCAATATACTTGCTCTCTCCGAGGACAGCTTCTGGGATGCTACTATGAATTTACGAACGTGTCTTGTCTATCACGGTTGAAACTCACTGACACGACTTTGTATCAAATGGATTTCGAACAGGCACTAAAGCCAAGTTAGAGCTATAATTACAAACACTAGGTGGTAGTTTGGAACCTACTATAATATACAATAAATGTTGTTTTTAAACATTCCTGATTTGAACACATTATTATTATATACTACGGGACTAATCGCGCACTAAAATAACGAGATAAATACCTCATCATCCCGACGTTTCGACCAAGTTGCATCGATCGTGGTCACGGGTAGACAGACGGTTGGATGGTTTACTAAAATTACGAGAAAAATAAATACCTATTTATTTTTCTCGTAATTTTAGTGCGCGCTTAGTCCCGTAGTATATAATAATACTATAAATGATTATAAAAATTTATTTTTTTTAAAATACAAGGTTTTGAGATCCTGGACATCATGTATTTTAACAGCAGAGTGCTAGCCAAGACAAGTAAAACACGACGGGTCTATCTTGTTTAATACAGGAACTCCTATGGCCACCTTCCGACTCCATCATCAGATCAGCTCCATGGTACTATGTTATTGCATTGTCAGGCGATATACATATGCGTGCAACATTTCATCGCAATCGGAAATCGGGAAGTTTGTCAAATTTAACTTCCAAGATTCCACCCCAACTTACATACATAGGTGCATTATATCCATTGCGAGTTAAATTAAATAAATGCGTGTTAAAATATATTTATGCAACGAAACGAGTATCAAATTAAGACACAATTTGTTATTAAGCTTTTTAGCACTGTTATCATCCATGAATCTATCTGATACATTATACCACTTCTATTCTATTTTTCAGTTCAAATAATGATTGATGAGTGATTCTATGATTCGTGCACCTTAGTTGAAATCACACTATACAAACATCTACACATATAATCTAGTCTTAATAAAATATGCAAATTACCAACACCCGTAGTAGAACCCACGTCTATATTTGCAATAAAAATTCACCTACGTTACGGCAGATTGCGTCCGATTACACCCTTAATAAATGCTATTAACATGATTACTACTTTTCATATTACTCGCTTGATTACACATTTCTAATCTCTATTATTCTCTAATAGGGATGTGCTTCGAATATCGATGGACATAATTACTAGTAATTTATATTCTGATGCAAATGTGGGTGAGTTTTGGGGTAACAGTAATGAGGGGTATTAGAGCTGCTATAGTTCCATATTATTTGAAATTAATATCGATAACAGAGTTTCGTTCTAGTTTTGGCTTGTGATGTGTGTTAATATTGATTTAATTGAGTGCCTTGTGTTTGGAATTAATTACAATATTAAACGATATTTAGATGAAATCGTTTTTAATTTTTTAAGCAGATATCTTGTTTCAAAATTGATAAGCAACTCAAAATCAACGTCATCAACAATTATTATTATTTCAATTTATTTATCCTTTATCCCTAGAAGTATTTGAAAGAACTGATCAAAGTAAACGGAACTTTGTGGCATGTCAGCCAATCTTCAGTAATTTATTAATCCGCTTTCGTATTCTGAGAAAAGAAAATTGCCGCTAGATAATTTTATAAACATGTCAATTCAAGAATTATTTATTGCCAAAGGTTTATGGCTGAAGTTACTTTACTCGCAAAGGAAAACATTCGACGCAGAAGCCAATAAATAAACGATGAAATTGGCAATTCTCGGCTCATCCTGTTTCAACATTTCATTCTTGTAGCGCGTCTAAATAAAAGTCAGTGGAGAAGTATTCTTACATGCTTGAGATTAGGTACAGTGCCTCCAACTTAGCTGTTCAGTTGACGGCGTCGCTAGTGGACATTTTGATATTGTCATCTAAGAAATTCAGGGCATATAGGGCCCTTTTTCAAGCCAGTCTGCAATCTGCACTTATACGATAATATTCGAATTCAAATTACGAATTCAAAATGGCGGCTGACGCACATGTAGTTCCAATTTTGCCCACCTGAACAGCTAAGTGGCACTGTACTGTAGACCGAATCGAACAACGGCTGTGATGTTAGCTATAAGCTGCGGATAACCCAATCCTGACTGAAGCTCCCTTAACAGCTGCGCGAGGATTGGGGTTATTGGGAGCTTGTAGCTAACATCACAGCCTCCAAGAAGTTTGTTTCTGCCTATAACAGTCATAATTATGTTACGTTTTGACTTCGTCAGAATTACCTCGTCACGTAAAGTTCTGTTATAGTTTTGAACGCTTCGGATTTTCTTTATTAAAATGTATATTTAACTAACTTTTATGTTGAAATTATGTTTTACAATTTAAGCTGTCGAGCTTGAAGGCAGAAACTGGCCGCGGTATGTTAATATAAACCTTAAAATAGATCCCTATTTTGACTTCGTCTGTCGTCCGTCTGTACTCCCGAATTTGCTCACTTTTATCAAGGCAAAAAAGGCTTATGTCAATGAAAAAAAAAAACATTGGGAATTTCCAGTTCTTCATCTCCATCTTTTCAATCTTGTAGTACCTAAATAGTAATAATTAAATATTGGGTATTCTTGTGGACTTGAGAATTTATTCTTGACTGCTTCATATCAATCATGATTTGTCAGGATCCAAGCTACATTTTCGGAACAGGATTCATGAATTAATGGTTGCAATTGTTACTAAAATCATTTTAATTTCTCTGTTTGTTTTTAATTCTTGTATTGATTAGATACGTTAAGGTTTTATAAAAGTTAATAGCAATAAGATTATTTATTTTAGGGCTTAAATCTAATATTAAACCAGCCAAACAAGTCGTGCCTTTCCCCATGTTCAGCCAACGTTCCTTTTGAAAGCATTATAACAGTTCAAGTCCAACTTTACGAGCTTTACGAACAAACCGTGGATGTATGAGAAATAATGGACACCGCGCTAAAATTTCTTTGACCACATCCTACCAGATGGTAAGTAAACATGCTGTCTAAAATGTAGCACACTTACTCGTAGAAGATACACTGGTTTGTGTCTGGATTTAAAGTTACTTATTTTGTACTTGAAACAGTCGCCAAAAACGCTAACTGAGTCAGGCCAGCAAGAACGACCTATTGTTGTAAGTTATAAATTTTTGCACCGTTCCAAAAATATGAAGACACTGTTTTTTTACTTAACGGACATTGACAGAATTGTGATAACAGTCGTAAAGTAAACTGAACTCGAAGAAAAAATACTCGTCATGGCCATTTGTTCAATAATAGACCACAGACAAAATTTAGTAGTAAGTATCTATGACTAAATAAATAAAAAAACCTTTTATAGGTAATTCGTTGAGTCAATACAGGTATATATAAAAAAGATTATAAATAATATACACCTATACAAACCTTTACATCTAGATTAGATAAATACTTATTAGGTATAGGTAAGTACTTACCCATTTTTATGCCAATTGTCATCTCCCTTCGATACCGAACTTATTGTCTGAATCATAATATCCTATTTTTCACTGGTTTCCCATATACCTACTGGTTATACATATACTAGTAACTGAACAGAACTTATTAACCGATTTTAATGATTCATTTTTTGTTTGGTAGATCATACTTCAGAAGTGGTCCCATTTAAATTTTAACGAAATTGGCTGAGCTGTTTTTGTAAAATCAACAATAGCGTAGAAAAAATTACACACACAGTTGAAGTCGGTTGTACCATTTATGTCGAAAAAACAAATTTCCTTCTCAACCTATGCTGTCCCACTTCTGGGCAAAGGAATAATTATTATAATTTAATTTGTTTCAAGCTCTGTCTACTGTGTCTTCGTCCTAGGAGCCAACAATGCCATTGCCAAGTCGTAACTCCGGCCTTTTCATCGTTCGAGATTTATTATGTCTCGCCCAGGACCAAATCTCATTTGGATTCTGTTGTTTTTGCCTTAATAAGTTTATTGTAACTTGACGCATATCTGAATCGTCGTGGCCTGATATCTAAAAACAAAAAAAAATTAAAATTAAAAAAAAATACAACGCAATAAGATTCTTACCGCAGCTAACAAAAGAGCTGATAACTTTGAAACGGCTGAACCGATTTTAATGAAACATATCTAAGAACGCTCTCGACTAATTTACCTTACAATTATAAAAAAAACTAAATCGAAAAAATGCTCCGTCGTTTTTGCATTGGGGTTTAAAAGTTATTTTGATGTGTGTAGTGTATCCCACGTACTTATGATAAGAGTTAAAAAAAACTAAGTTAAATTTAAGTTTTATTGCAAAAGCTGACATTACATTTTTGTGACTTGAACCTTTGTCCAAAAGTAAATGGTATTCTACTCCTCGTAGTCGCGAAAACGTCCACTTATGTGCAAAAATAAGTACTAACAATATTAATTGTAAAGGGTCCAACTAGGCATCCCTGAAAAAGTGGTTAGTTATATTTTACAGCTGCAAGTAACTAGGGACCTGCAAATACGCTCGATATCTTAACGCGTTTTAGAGATAGCAAATCATGATAAAACTGACGGTTTTTCCTTTTAAGGTATGGATGGAAGTCTAAAAATGATATTATCATGGCCTCATTATATCATAACGATTGCGATTGTAACCATTAAAAGTCTAAAGTTCAGATTGAACTCTAAGATTATAAACATTTTAGGTCTACAGGTTTGGATCTGAACTCTAAAAGATCTAGATTTCTGCCACATTTTCTCTCAAGACCTTCCAGTCCTAGGTTCAGAATTTATTCCTTGGTTTCATGCAAATCGGAATACCTCCATGGAATTGCAATAAGGGCTGCAATAGCACTGAATATATTACCTTTGACATGTCAAATGTTCTCAGTTTGCTGTAGTGTACCTTTATTAACTTAAACATGTCAAGGGTTTCAGTTCTCTGTACGAGTAAGTACATTATTATTCTTGTTGCAACTTAAACATGTCAAGGGTTTCAGTTCTCTGTACGAGTAAGTACATTATTATTCTTGTTGCAAAATTCAGTGATAAAAATATGTTTGTGTAAAGTTGCTGAAGTGCTCACATTTGTTATTCTTCGTCGAAAATTTTGGTTAAACTGGGAGATAAAGTTACATGTTACTTAGATGAGCGTGATTCAGATATTTTTATTGAGAAATGAAACATTGCCTTTTGGTTATGCTAACATTCACCTTGATAGTTTTGTTATTTAGAGACCCAGGGGGGCAATTCTGTTAGCCGATCTCTTTACTGAAGTGATACGTTCTTGAATCTCTCTCGTTTTTCTGACAGTTCCGACAGCTCAAAACTGTCAGAAAAACGAGACATGTTCAAGAACGTGTCACCTTAGTAACGAGATCGGTTGACAGAATTGCCCCGCTGTATCTTTACTAAAACCAAATACAACTTACTCTAGTAAGTAAATTTATACTTAAACTATCATAATGTCAAATTACATTCGGTTAATTAATGTGGGAGTTATGAGGCTTTGTGACACGAGGACGGACAGACTGACGGACGGGAACGATCTTTTAAGGGTTTCTTGGATTAGGTAAACGACGGATCTCTAAAAAGTATAATCTGTGACACTACAAAGAAAGCAGCTAATAATCTAATGCCGGTTCTTATTTGCGACAAGATCTACAAAAACTTTTTATCTCATTACTCTGCAGCTTCTGATTGACAGCGTAATTTCGTTTCATATGACTTTGCACGTGTGCTACTGAATTAAGTATATTACAAATTCGTCCTCTGCAAACCGTCCTGTAGCCTTTTGATTTTTACGAGTGTGCCCTCTATCAGTCCCCTTAATTGAGAACTTCTGAATTATTTTCATACAAAATATTAAGTCTATGAATATGTTTTGCAAAATGAAGAGCGTGAGTTGCCTATTTACGATTTTAAAAAGTATTTTTTTTCTTTATTGATATATGTATGTACATATACTTAGATTAATTATTGGTCTCGCTGTCAAGCGGAGCGAAACCAATCATTAATCTAAGGATATATACCTAGTAAAATGTAGGCTTTTAAACATTTTTAGGGTTCCGTACCCAAAGGGAAAAACGGGACCCTATTACCAAGACTTCGATGTCCGTCTGTCAGTCTGTCTGTCGGTCTGTCACCGGGCTGTATCTCATAAACCATGATAGCTAGGCAGCTAAAATTTTCACAGATGATGTATTTCTGTTGCCGCTATAACAACAAATACTAAAAAGATAATAAAATAAATATTTAAGGGGGGCTCCCATACAACAAACCTGATTTTTTAGACGTTTTTCGCTCCATATTAATAATGGTAACAGGCAGATGCTTGAAATTTTCACAGAATATTTAGTTTTATGTTCACTTCAATAATTAATAGTAAAATTATTAAGACAATAAATGCATATGTAAATTAAAATAAAATAAATATTTAAGGGGGGCTCCCATACAGTACGGAACCCTCCGTGCGCGAGTCCGACTCGTACTTGGCCGATTATTCTTGCTTAATAAGTCTGCGTTTGACCGATGTCTCGCCTGATAGATCGTAATGTCATCAGATTTTTAGTTATAATAATTATTTTTAGCTAAAATAGCATAACCGACTTCACCCGTGTACAGAATTCGCGAATATTTCGCACGGATCGATGTAACATTTTTACATTATTGTTGATTTATTGAAAATAGCTCAGCCGATTTCGATAAAATTTAAACGGGACCGATTTTGAAGTATACTCTTTCCAATAAAAGATATAATAGAATTATCAAAATCGGACCACTACTAAAAAGTTATGCATGGCTATACATAAAAATATACGCGTCGAATTGAGTACCTCCTCCGTTTCGTCGGTCAAAAATCATCGAAAACATTTCTATGGTCGATGTTAAAATTACAATAATTATTAATTTTGTATCCATGGAAAGCTCATACAAAACTAAAGAGCTAATGGAGACCCTGAAGATATAATATGAGACTTACGTTTCATAAAATGATTTTGTACGCACGCTTTAGACAATGTTTAACGGTACAAATTGCACGGTTAAACAGTGTGTAAGTGTTTAAGTCTTTGGTGGTAAGGCGGGCAAAGTTTAATTTTACGTGTTAGTACACATGTATGTACATTCGATTAGTCGCCAACGCGTAATGTGAGATGCTGTTAATACTTTAGCTTGTTAGCTTGGTACTATAAAATGCTACCTGGATTTTATGCTTTGGCGGCCAGAAACCGACAGGTCGACCTCATGGACCTCTCCATGAGAAATTCTGGTCCCACGGAACTTTTGACATACAAATTATTGTACGTGTATGTGTTAACGTAAGAAGTTGCGTTGCCAACAAATTGGCAATTCAGTATATGAAAATGGCCTTGTTTTCAATAAGATTTGATTTGGCACTTGTTGTACCGCGTCTCACAGTTTAGAGATGAATTGATACCAGTAGTAGCTATATCAAATCCTGGAGTGATACTCGTATCATAGAGCTATAGGTTGGAACTTATTATCAAGTACAAGCACAGGGCCGTGCCAAAGATCAGAGGTGAAATGCTTACAGATTCGCACTGCCTGTTCCTCCTTAGTATTCATCTAGTGGTGATTCTGCCGATTACAATAGCAGTTCGTATATAAGGCGACGCGATTCGGGAAGCATACAAACGTGCCATATAACATAAACATGCAAGACTAAGGCGAAAGAGAGTTTCCCTCAAAGGAAACTCTCTTTCGCCTTAGTTTTCGTTTTTGATAACTCTTTTGTCACCAGTCAAAAGAGTTCTACCTCACAGTAGATTGTTTCATTCCTCTGTTCGCATTGTACTAGATATTTGCAGAACGCACCATGTTTGTTTTAGTTATTTGTGCCATTTTAACGTTTACCCCTTGAGTTACTAGCACAAACAATGCGTTTATCCGATTATGATCATAAAACGTTAGTAAGTCATGAATTGTGCTGTTTACTGATGCTTGATTTTGTTTAAACCTAACGTGCCTTTAGTATAACTAAAAATCATGAGCGCTACCGTGGCTCGGATGACACGTGAAATTGTAAGTCCCGGTTGATTTAACCGTTTAGCCATGTCAGAGGCTTTCAGGCGGCCTAAAAACTCTAACACCAGGGCTAGCCACCCGGCCTACACGAACTTCCTTACTTTTAAGTAAAAATCATTATCAAATGCTTCACAATAATTTAAATTCAACGAGTAATTTAGTATTAAAGAAAATAAAGATATTAGGTACTTTATTTAAAACAAAATTCGCCTACAGCCTTATATCGCAGTTAATACCATTGCATCGCTGAAAATTCGTCGAATCATCTACAAAACGCGATTTCATAACGCGAACTCCACTGCAAGAATGGGTGAGTGTACGAACGCTTCAGTAGGTATTAGCATACCGTAGCTGAGCTAGGTTTAGGCCCAAACATTTATCCTGCCTTTACGATAATTTTATGCATGAGTGCGGTAATTAAAATTAATTACGTACTTATATTGCTTTACTCCCAAATTCTTGGAGCAAATTGATGGAACGAACTAATTAGGTAACAAGCTGTTGCTTTGAATTAGTCTGAAAAATATTCAGGTCCTTCGCATCCGCATTTTTTCTTTGAAGAATGCGATTAGAGATTCGTGTTTGCTTTAGCTAATGATGAATTGTGTTCAAATCGAAATAGAAAACTATTTTTTTCTATTTCGATTTGGTGTGGATATATAGTTTTTTGATGTTTTGAATTGTCAAAACACCGAAAAACTACCTACTTATTTTCACACTGAAAATCAATGAACTTGTTGCATGGAAGAGCTGAACTTTTTAGGGTTCCGTACCCAAAGGGAAAATACGGGACTCCATTACTAAAGGCCGCTGCATACGTAACGAGAAAATACCTCGGACGGGACGTGAACGGGAAAGGGGCGTGGCTGCCCCGTTCGAGACGGGAACGTGTTCTTAATGCATACGTACCGTAACGTAAATTCGGATCTAACGTGCTAGTGTTGTGAAGAAGGAAAGATTGATTTTTCATTTTAACAATTGGCTTTAATTGCAATGCAATAAATGATTACCGTCTCCAGTGAGTGATAATTCGAATGCAATTTTATGCCACAGATAATTCTTGAACTCTAAATAATAATCATAATCACTTTATTCATAACATTCTGTTACAAGTTATATAATTATATTCAGTTAAAAAGATCGCGTCTTGAATATTCTACAAATATCATTCGTTCTTTTTACCTTGTAAAAAGACAATTATTTATCATTTAATAAGACAATCAATTCAATTAATTACAATTACGTTAATATGATAGAATTACAATTCTATAATTAATTAAACACAAAAATATGTCTATAGTCTGACCGTTTAACTGAGTCCGTTTAACAGGTGCGAGCGGCGGGGACCCGCCGCTCGCACCTGTCTCAGTCCCCTTTGTCGTCTACCCCCGCGCCTCTGTACCGCGCAGGCGAGGACTCAGTTAAACGGTCAGACTATACAATGCATTAATATTAATTATTGCTCACAAAATACTAACAACAATGTCAACATATAATAAACTAAATAATCGGCCAAGTACGAGTCGGACTCGCGCAAGGAAAATATATATTTTAAATATATATTTTATTTTCTTTTTAGTATTTGTTGTTATAGCGGCAACAGAAATACATCATCTGTGAAAATTTCAGCTGCCTAGCTATCATGGTTCATGAGATACAGCCCGGTGACAGACAGACAGACAGACGGACATCGAAGTCTTAGTAATAGGGTCCCGTTTTCCCCTTTGGGTACGGAACCCTAAAATTGAAAAAATACTTTGAGTTAGCTAAATTATAAAGGTAAAAAGCTGGATGTGTGACCGTACACACTTGATTAGTTTTTCGTCGTCAACAAGACACGTCGTCGTCAAGACAGTAGTGTGAAAATCCGTACATAAATTCCAAATAACTCTTAAGTACGGGACCGGGATTTGAACCCACGACTTTACGATTATAAAGCGAGAGTTACCACAAGTAACACTAGACCAACACAGCAATACACAACGTTACACAAGTTGACATAACTGACTCAATATGGAGAACAAAAAATATCATTTGATTAACTCCCCGATATTCCAGCTAACTAGAGGTCCTCTGGAAATATTGAAACGGGATTTACACCTCGATCAATACATTGTTTCTAGAGTCTTCCTTTCTTCCACAGCCATTTGTTTCAAACCAGTTTGTATTTTCTAGGCAAGGTAGTAAATCTCGTGCTAATGTTTCAATAACGTGGTTCCGCCCACAGAACTTACGGAAGAGATGGCATTACTGACTCTTTCTTCACAGCGTTATATAATGTTCTCTCATAGACTAACCTTAGGTAGGTTGGAGGTGTAACGTCGCCTTCACCGAAATAGCGGCTCCATTACATTTCGGGACAATTTCGATTTTATGTTTAGAAGATCAGAGGGAAAGGCGGAGCAAATACACATGTACCACGCACCTGGGTCTCATGACAGTTGCAAGCTGTCAACTGCGTATGCTACCGCCTTTTGAAATTAAGCTCTGATCTAGTTGTAATAGAACATAGATTACCTGAACGGTACAGTAGGTAAGAGTAGTTTCGTAGGTTACCTCAAGGTAAGAGTAGGTTTTTCTATGGTTCTATCTATCAGCCATAGATTTTTATTGACTAGAGTCTCTGACACCCATTTATCGAAATGAACTATGAACTAGGACGTCTACTGGACACCATAGGCTTTCCTAATACACTTCCAATAAAACCGGTCAGGAGTGGCTTCTTTTCATAAGATCTTATTCAGATCCTCTATCCAATCTTTTCGGTAGATGTCCTACGCTACGCTTGTGGCATATTTTGTTAGCATAGCTATAAAATGTCTAGTTCTAAGAATGAAACAAACCTACACAATTCAAATTCAAAATTATTTAGTGTCACAAGATACAAATTACACAATTGTTATGCAGACACTATTACCCAAACTGGGTACAATAAAGCACCCGTATCTTGGGGCCTAGGCATTCTCGTTATGTGACTAAAGAATTTTATTAAAATAAACATTTGGTAAAAAATAAATTACTAAATTCGAATCAACATTATTTAAGAAAATTAGAAATACGAAAAATTTATATTTTCTGTAGGTAGACTGTCGCACCGTGCAGATATGCTGTCCTCAGCGCGTAACGATGCCACAGATAAGACGTGTTCGTCATAAAGCATCACGCATTGCCTTGTTTTGCTTCGTTGCGTGATACAACGCGAAAATCACGTCGGTACATTGATATTATACACACAGATATTATTAAGTATACCTTTGCAAAAATTAAAGCCAACTCTACAGGGTTATTCCTAATCAATTAGCGTCCTTTTAGGGGCTTATTCTGTACATCAAAACTAACAACTTTTGTTCTGCGACTATTGTCCAAACTCGAAAAAAAATTGTTGTTCCTTAGAAAAATATCGTTCACCCGCGACAAAATTTATGGAACAACTGTTTTTTTTTTTTGAGTTTTGACAAAAGTCGCAGAACAAAAGATGTTAGTTTTGATGTACAGAATAAGCCTCTAAAATCTAAAAGGATGCTAATTGATTGGGATTAACCCTGTATAATGGCACTTACGTTGGTACCTCTATGGCCCTATGTCAGTGGCGCAAAGTTCTGCTTTTGTGCATTCCAGTTTCTTCATGCCATCTCCTTGATAGATCCTCCATGGTTTCACCGATCTTCAGGTACATTATTGAGACGTATAAATTATGAACAGCCGTAAGACATATTGTTCCTCGGAAACCTTTTTAGGAATATTTTTTTTTTTTTCTCTCTAAATTTATAATATTATTTTAGTTTGTTGACTCGACTCAAATTGTTCGATTTCGTTAAATTTTTGAATTTGATGATAATTTGTATGTTTTTATTGTTTTTCTGTGATAATTTATGATGAATTCCGTTCTTACCGCACCTTTGACTTGTCCGTATTGTCTTGGGTCATCTCGGTCCTTCAGCGCTCACGGTTTAAAAGTACATATTGGTCGCATGCACAAGGGGGCGCTTCAGCCTGCAGTAGCGTCTCAGACAGTGGCTTCGGATCCACATTTAGCCCAAAATGGGATGTCTTCGGGGTTTCAGGCCCGGTCTCTGGATGTGGTTGCCACCTTAAAAAAGTCAACGCCAGTGCTTCGGCACATTCCGAAAGGTGCTCGAAACCAAGCAGCGGGCAGGTTATGTGAGATTGTCGACAAGTGTGTCGATAGCAATGAGGTGGAAGACTGGTACGCGTTGCTCACATTTGCTTTCGGTGCGCTTAGGGTCCCGTCAAAGGAGTTGCCCGGGAACATGACGGCAAAGGTGAAGGCAAACATTGCAGCTTCCGATCCGTGTCATCTGGGCGATGATTGTGGATGTGAAAGTCAGAAGCGTGGGCCCCGCTCATCCCGTTCGGTTATCGAATCAAAGGTATTTGACGGTGACCTGAGGGGCGCTATTCGTTTGTTGACGTCTGATGATTCCTTCGCTCAACTTAGCCCTGATACGCTCGCAGATTTAAAAGCGAAACATCCAGGTCCATCGCGGCCGCTTAATTTTCCACCAGTTCCGGATGCTTCTCTCGCAACAGTGTCGGTAACGATGGATGAAGTGGCACAGGCGTTAGGTTCTTTTTACAGCGGGTCTGCTGCGGGCCTGGATGGAATTCGCCCAGGGCACCTTAAAGAGTTGACGTCTTGTTCAGCGGGTGACAACGGGCCACGATTGTTGGGGTGCTTGACTAAATTGTCTAATTTCCTCCTTAGTGGTCAGCTTAATGTAGAGGTTTGTCCTTACCTGTATGGGGCGTCCCTTTGTGCATTGTCGAAGAAGGGCGGGGGAGTAAGACCAATTGCCATAGGTAGTGTTTTTAGGCGGTTGGTGGCTAAGTTGGGTTGCCGCGCCATCAAAGAGGAGATGGCTGACTATTTGAGACCACACCAGCTGGGTTTCGGCACGCGTTCAGGTTGTGAGGCTGCCATCCATGCTACTCGAGCGTTCGTACAGGATGTCAGTAACTCTGACTGTGTCGTGCTCAAATTGGATATCACCAACGCTTTTAACACGTTAGAGAGAGATGTTCTTTTGAGTGAGGTCAAAGCCCAAGTCCCTTCTCTCTATCCTTTCTTGCACCAAGTTTACCAGGCTCCTTCTAATCTTTTCTTCGGCAATGATCTTATACTTTCTCAGGTTGGGGCGCAGCAGGGAGATCCGTTGGGGCCGTTGGTATTTAGTCTAGCTATCCACAAAGCTATAGTAAACGTCAAATCGTCTTTGAATTTGTGGTATCTTGACGATGGCACCATTGGAGGAAGGCCAGAAGAGGTATTCCAGGATCTTCAGAGTCTCATTCCTCGTCTCAGAGAGTTGGGCTTGGAAGTGAATCCCTCTAAATGCGAGTTTTTCCCTTGCTGCGTTCAAGCTCGTACACACTTTGAACGGTTTAATTCTCTTTTACCTGGCCTCAGAGAGCTGTCGCCCAGTTCTTTCTACCTCTTGGGATCTCCGATTTTCATTGATGCGTTACCGGAGGCTATTCTTTCCCAAAATCAACTTCTTCTTACCGCTCGGGAACGTCTCCAGAATCTGTCTGCGCACGTGGCGTTGGTTTTATTGCGAACGTGTTTCGCTATACCAAAGGCTACGTATCTGCTGCGAACGGCGCCTACTTGGCTGTGTCCTAACGAGGTTGCAGTTTTTGACGAGACATTGAAAACCTCTATAGAGTCAATACTCAACGTGTCACTCAATGACCCGCAGTGGACTCAGGCGGTACTGCCGATTTGGCATGGAGGTCTTGGGGTGCGATGCATGGGTGAACTGGGTCTGCCTGCTTTCTTGGCGTCGGCGCATGGGGTTGCTGGCCTTGTCTCTGTCATTCTTCATAACGAAGGTGATGAGGTGAGCATACCTTTTGTGTCAGATGCTAGGGCAGTTTGGTCGACCCTTAACTCAGGTGTCGAAAGCCCTGCAGCTCCTCACGTACAGCGTGCGTGGGACGATGTTGGAGCTAAACGGATCCAGAAGCAATTGTTGAGCGAGGCTGCGGGGGCGGATTTGGCAAGACTGAGGGCTGTATCGCGGTCAGAATCCGGGGCATGGTTGCACGCTCTTCCGTCTCCACACCTGGGCACCTTCTTGGACGATGACTCTTTGCGCGTGGCAGTAGGTCTCCGCTTGGGCTGCAAGGTGTGTGAACCACATACTTGCATCTGCGGTTCCGTAGTGGAGGCCGATGGCCACCATGCATTGAGTTGTCGTCGGTGTACAGGAAGGTTTCCGCGTCACCATGCCCTCAACGACATAGTCCGGAGAGCCTTTGTCTCGGCAAATATACCTTGCGTTCTGGAGCCACCGGGTCTCAGTAGGTCTGATGGCAAGAGGCCGGATGGGCTAACTCTGGTGCCGTGGAAGAATGGCAAGTGCCTGGTGTGGGATGCCACATGTGTCAGCACGGTTGCCGCCTGTCACCTGAGTCGCTCCATCCACTCCTCAGCGGCGGCTGCTGAGGACGCTGCGTGTCGGAAGCGTCAAAAATATGCGGCTTTGGAGGCACAATATCTTTTTGTGCCCATCGCTGTTGAAACTTTGGGCGCTTGGGGGACCGAGGCCAAGCTGTTGATTCGACAGATTGGCCAGCGGATAACGGAAAAGTGTGGTGACCCCCGCTCCAGCTGTTTCCTGGAGCAAAGATTGGCCATTGCTATTCAACGGGGTAATGCGGCCAGTGTTTTGGGGACCTTTGCTCCGGGAACAATTAGGGGCGGGTTGTTTGACTAATTTTATTTTTAGACATTATTGTATTGACTTTTTGAATAAAAATTTAGATTTAAATTTAGCTTATAAGGATTACTTTGTTTTTTGCAACACCCTATTAAACAGGGTCCTCAAGTAGACTTAGGTATAATGAGCATATATAATAATTTGTGTTAATGTTAATACTCTAAGTCACTTGTTGGTGCAGATAAAATTTAGGAAACGTAAAATTGTGTGTGTACTTGTATTGTGTTGGCAGTTTGTCCCTGAAATTCTGAGAAGAATTCAGTAGAATTTATGTAAGTAGGTATATTATGTCTTGAAGATTTATTTCTACGGATTTGTTTTATTCGTAGGTAACTTTATTTGTTAGGTCAGGTCAGGCCTTAACATTCGCATCTAATCAAAGAAGTAATCGTAAGTTACACGAAACTAATGAAGAAAAAAGAATACAGACGTATTAGATTAGTATATATGCCTATAGTCTTACTAAGAATGTGATACTCATGCTAGTCAGACTTGCAGCCATGAATGTGACAGTTGATTGATTCCCTACCGTATGGAAGCCCTCCTTAATATATTGTAATGTAATTATATATTTTTAGGAGTAGGGGGAATAATAGTAATAGGGTCCCGTTTTTACACTTTGGGTACGGAATCATAAAAAGCACTCAATGAAGAAAAAACAATACAGACGTATTAGATTAGTATATATGCCTATAGTCTTACTAAGAATGTGATACTCATGCTAGTCAGACTTGCAGCCATGAATGTGACAGTTGATTGATTCCCTACCGTATGGAAGCCCTCCTTAATATATTGTAATGTAATTATATATTTTTAGGAGTAGGGGGAATAATAGTAATAGGGTCTCGTTTTTACACTTTGGGTACGGAATCATAAAAAAAACTAAGTACATACTACAAATTAAAATAGAAATTGGTTGTCTTAAGAAAACATTGTTGACTTAACAACTGAAACAAGCCAAACGCTACGGCCAATCGTGCCTATCTATTGTTTGTTCCGCTTTCTCGCTTGCACGCTCGGCTCAGGTGGAACGTGACACTTTTTCGTTCGTGCAGCCGTCGTTCATCGATTTATAAGAAGTTAGCACGTCAAAAAATGCGATTGTTGATTGTATGTATCATACGTTAGCTTGTTATTATTTGTAGAGAAACCCCTTCAACTGCAAACCTGCGAACTGACATCCAATGTGATTGATTCTAAATGTGGTCTACGCATAAACAGTTCTTTTCGCAATGCTTCTATTCACGTAGCAGTAGTAGAATTTTATAAAGCCATCAGTATTTCCGCTCGTACACTAAAACCGTGGAACATTCCAATGCGGAAAGGAGGCACTTAAACATAAATTAAACTCAAAATCCAGCTCGTAACTTCACCAAATCCTCACAAAATAAAACACCTCAAGCATCGTTTAATTCACAGTCTCGGAGTTTTAAAACTAGGGACTTTGCGAGCTGTACGTTTCCTATAGTAGTTTAAACTTTAAATCCAACGAAAAAGCTATTTGTATTTTGCATTGGCTGATTGAAATACTGTAGTATATTTTACTGTAGAATTTGCTACGTTTTTACCAAAGTTACAATATATCCTAGGGGAAAGTGACAATGGGAAGGGTAGGTATAGGCCGAATCATTCAAGTCGACGGATGTGAAGTTAGTTAGCTACAAGCTGCGCAATGTCCAATCCTGACTGAAGCTCATAGCCCGGGAGGTAAGCGCAAAAATGCAACTTTCTAAAAGCTACATTTTTGGTGTTTGTTAGACATGGTGGTCCCCATCAAACACTAAGCATCCCAGCTGACTGAATCCGGGGTATTGTTGTACACCACCAATACCAAAAAATCTGCTTTTAGAAAGTAGTTGCATTTTTTGCGCTTACCTCCCGGGCTATCACATAAAGCTGCGCGTTGATTGGTTTTCTTCACATCCACCGACTTGTATGATTCGCCTATACATAGGACGTAGAATTGATGGTCGATGGGGACGTAAAGTTCAAGAATGAAGAACACGAACTGGCTAGTGCAGGAACGTAGGTACAAAATTCAATGTTATTCTAGCCGGTCTTTTAAAAAATATATAAAATCTACGACCAGCAAATATCGTCCTAGTCTGCTACTCTTAACGTATTTAAAAAGAAACTAGTACACCTCACGACTATTAACCTCGCAAATATTTGTAGCATTTTCTATTCATGAATATCTAATATGTTCTCAAAAATACTCAAAATTGTAGCTGTAGACGTAACGTCAGGTTTTATTTCGCAACATATTTATTTAACTGAATCGTTACAATATCTCTATCTCGATAAATTGTATCCCGATTTGCTCTCGTACATTTTGGTCCATGCGTATCTTAGGATTTGAATATTGAATACATTGCTGAACATTGTCAAAATCGGCTAATACATGGCGATATAGCAAACAGCAACATCTAAACTAACTTACGGACAGAATAAAAACTTTGTCAAACTGAAGCAGACACGCTTCGCTCGGTCATTAGCATGTGCCATAAACGCAGACCACCTAAAGTCCTGGTTAAGGCACCATAGCATCAGCGTAATTTTTTATATGAGCGGATGACCAATACGCCCCCGGTTTTTGCATTCAAAAATCGATATAAAATTGGCATTACCATTTTTTCCAAATTTTATAGATGAAAGCTAAATTTTCAATTCTTGTTCATAAATAACAGATTCAAACAAAAATTTTAAACGTGTAGAAAAGTGCCCAAAAATGCAATAAACTTTCTTATAAATCATGACTTTGTTCTAAAATGCGGTATCTTCGCATTTAATTTCTATCGAGCGAAATTTTTAAATTGCGTTTCGAGTTATTGAATCCTCTACCGTATAGTTTTGAAAATATTGTTTAATTTTTTTTTATTAGACAACTTCAAGATTTTATGGAGAAAAATCAGTTTAACTAGGGCTCTATACAGGTATTTTGAGATTGGATGGCGGTTTAATTTCGACTTTCTAAAACCTTTTCGCAAAAGGACGAGTTTCAAGGACCATGGAGCCCTTTGTTGTGATTCATGCGTTCCCGCTTCCCAGACACTTTTGAAAGGCTTTTGTCGACCAAGTGAGACTGTCTGTCATCGCGCCAGGGATGTACGAAGGAGGCTTAAAAGGGGTGCAAACAGTTTATTTTTAATGTATATGAACTCTCTCTCTCTCTTCTTTTTATTATCTCTTTCCTTCTTTCTTTACTTTGCTATTTTTATTTTTAAATAAGTGGGTGGGTGGGTTAAATAAGTGTAAGTCTACCGGTTTATGAAATATAATTAACTAGAGGTACAACACTCTAGTAAATTATATTTCATAAACCGGTAGACTTGTAGAGTAAATAATAAAAGCATATGAAGGAACACGTGTACAATTTTAAATTCTCAAAAACTTTGAAGGTACACAGATTTTAGCAAAATCTGCTTCCTTGTCATACATTTTACGTAAAATGCGACGCATACTACGATTAAAATGTTACAAGTTTAGGTAAGAATAAATGTATAACAATTCATTTACTAATCATCCTTTAATTGGTCCTCTTTCTGGTTTAGTATTGCGCTTGTTTAATTAATTTCCCTACTATTATCTAAGTTATAAAAGTAAATTAGTTAATTTACTTATATCTACGCCCGGCTAATCATTAATCTAAGATCTACGCCCTAAGAACGTCCTTAGTGCCTTCCTGCCGAAACTCAAGTGCATGCACCATACTTAGGGTGGGCGTTCATAAGTGTTTCCTACTTAACGTTATGTGATATCTCAGTTTTGATATTTTTAATTATAACTTCTTATAACTCACATGTTCTGACATATTCTCTTCGACTGACGTTCACTGTTGATAAATATTAATAATAACCGGCACAGTATGATTCGTTTCTTGCGAGGTAGAGCCATTCCCTTCTATAATCTAAGGGTAGACCCCGTAGAGCAAAGTTTTTTTATTTGACTTTTGATCTATCTTCAAGGCCTGACTCTTTTTTAATTACTTGTCAAATTTATCGGAGTTATAATACAATGGTGTTATATTACAATAGAACGACCAAGCTTCCATAGGTACAAAAATAGATCGTAATTCTGGTTGCTTCGGAAGCACCTAACGCCTATGCGTATAAACAAAAACTATGCCTAAAAATCAAATTTAACCAAAATCGTCAAAGCCGTTTCTGAGATCTTGCATTGTACCAGTTTAATCTACTTATGGTATGACTATTAACGTAGTGTTGTGAAAATTAGAACTATTTAGAACCGACTGACTCTAGAAAGATGTTAGAAAGCCAATAAGAAGTGCTAAATAGACAATTATCTATTCATCTTGGGTTTCATTTAAACAGTTTCAATTTGATTACTGCATGTAAGTGAATCGCTCATTATCCGAATACTCATTAAATTACTCTGTTGTAAAATGTTGCACTAAACTCAATTAAATTCAAGTGCGTCATCGATCAGAGAAATTCTTAGAATACCTACTCAGAAATCGGTCGGCCAATGACATCAATGTGGTGTTAGGTAGCAACAATCCAATATATAGGTAGTTGCAATATGCTGACTGCTCGAAAGTTTTTCTTAGAACTCTTATCGGCAAAACTTGAAATATGTTATGCACTTAGGCATTACAATAATAATTGAGATTTATGCCGGCACGATGTGGATACTGGATACCCAACTGGGTGACACGAAATAACTTTTATTAAATACATAATAACGTTTTATTTTATTTATTAGGCACTCCACACATGTTACAGAAAGTACATGACATCATATCCTGCTATTACAATATTTTTTAGATTATTTACAAAGCGGAAATTAAAACGAATACCTACTTATATGTTTTAAGTAATGGTTGTATTACGAATAGGTATGTTTCAATGTTAATGTATCTAACAAATTAATGTACCCACTTGTTCGTTTTTTAGAATAAATATATTGATTGATTGATTTGATCGAGTCTGTGGTCCAAAACAATGAGCACACTATAATATTGTGTTTTACGTATTATCGTACATAATTAAATTGTTGAGCGAAGCGTTTAAATGCTTCGAGATTGGCAAAATAATCGGCCAAGCGCGAGTCGGACTCGCGCACGAAGGTTACCGTACCGTATGGTAGCCCCCCCTTGATATATTTTATTTTAGTCATTTATATTTGAAGGGAATATAAAACTTAATTTTTTGTGAATATTTAAGCATCTTCCTGTTGCCGTTATTAATATCGAGCAAAAATATCATGTTTCTTGTATGGGAGCCTCCTTAAATATTTATTTTAATTAAACTGTTTAATTTTTAAAATAAATGTTTAACTAAATATTCTGTGAAAATTTCAAGCATCTACCTGTCACCGTTATTAATAGCGAGCGAAAAACGGCATACAATTCAGGTATGTTGTATTAATTAATTGCCCCTTAATTTTTTTTTGTTTTTAGTATTTGTTGTTATAGCGGCAACAGAAATACATCATTTGTGAAAATTCCAACGTCCTAGCTATCAACGTTCCTGAGATACAGCCTGGTGACAGACAGACGGACGGACAGCGCAGTCTTAGTAATAGGGTCCCGTTTTACCCTTTGGGTACGGAACCCTAAAAACTAAACTTAATTGACAGTAAACGTCCAAGACCAGAATTATTGCCTCTTTAGAGTTCTCGTTAACACAGTTCATTCTCTTAATGTTTCACAACGAGATTTCAATTTGCAGTCTCATTTCTTTTACACGTTTAAACCGCCATTAAATTCGAGTAAGCAGCTTTACGGATGACGGACAGAAAAATCCCCGGAAAATCTCAGTCATATTGGAGACAATAAAGGTATGAAGGTTATGAAACTGGTATTTTCTTTGGAATATCTTTTTACAGAAAATTCTTAGGCGAGGCCTATGGCCAGCTGTGGATGCCCTACGGTTGATGAATGTTTCATAAAACAGAAGGAAAGCCGCAGTCAAAATTCTCCTTCCATGTCGTCAATTTGACGAGGTCTCTACTTGGTCAGGATTTCTGGAATTGTCACGGGATAGCAAGGACTTATGAGGACAACGTGTCAGGTGTCAGCTGTCAGTCACGCGCAGAGGCGTGTGACCGACATCGATATTGTAACAATATCTGCGGGATACCCACGTATGGGAAGAAAACACTATAATATAGGAATGTACTTGTAATTTATCATAGTTGCTTTGAGCAAGAGAGATTTGTTATGACGACCTGCTAAAAGTGGTGGTTATATGCTGAATTAAACATAATGGACACTAGGTGAGCCGTGGTGCAGTGTGAAGTTGATATGGCAATGAGCAGGTCACATGGTTCGAAGAACGGATGCCCGATGGGGCCATAAAGTTCTCGAATGGAGGCCACGGACCAGCGAGCGCAGCGTAGGACCTCCACCGACCAGGTGAACTGACGATTTATGTAATTAAGATCGCAAGAACGCGATGGATGTAGGTCGCTTCTAACCGACCTTATTGGAAATTCATAGAAGAGGCTTATGTCCAGCTGTGGGTGGGCGTCCTACGCCTGATGGATGGATGTCGGAAAACAAACGCCCACGGAAGCATAAATCAATTTGGAACATTTATTTATATCCGGCTCCAAATTTTGTTTCATTTGTCTTAAAAGTTAAACTGTCGAGTTCAAACTTAAAGATTAATTGCAACGAAATTTAAGCAATTAGATTAAGTTTCTTAAAACAAATGAATTACTCGAACAGAAGTTAAAAACAAACTTAATCTCGCGCAGCTTAATAAAATGGGAATTTAGATTAAGTCAATTGAATTTTGTTTGGTAACATTGGTTCGAAGATTTATAAATTCGTGGATTTCGGGATACGATTCAATTTGAAATGTGGAAGTAGGATCTATAAAGAGGACTAAGCATTGCGATGGCATTACGTTTGTAGTACCTAATACATACTGCTGAAAATTGGTCGATTAATTATTTTTCGCAATAAATGGCACCACCGACTTCCACCGTGTACCGCGAATTCTAATAGTTTGCTGATTTATCAAAAGCGGCTGATTGAAAATGTGCAGTTTTCAGATTTATTCCTATATGTGTACTCTAAGACAATGCTCCTCGCCAAATTTCATAGTTCTAGGTCAACAGCAAGTACCCTGTAGGTTTTGATTCCCTTGTGAGTGTCGAAATATGCTGTTTTTTGCGACATAAACGGCACCAACTTTTTTTTACAATATCCAAAAAGTTTAATTTTACACGACTGCAAGAGGTCATAGACTTACGTATATGGTTTTAATTTCAACTTGATACCTCCACGCATTGTAGAGATAGAAGATCTTGACACACGGACGTACGGACAGACGGACAACAAAGTGATCCTATAAGGGTTCCATTTTTTCCTTTTGAGGCACGGAACCCTAAAAATAATTTTCCAAAACAAATAAAGCATAATATATTATTAAATACTGTACAAGGTACGAGTAAAGGCCTAAGCTTTATATATTTTTTCATTATCTTGGACTTGGAATGTTCGCAGTTAAAAACAGTGGATTTGTTTTCGAGAAAACAATTACGTTAAGAACATTTCCGAGAGACTGGAAAATGAGAAAAGAATTAATTACAAGTAAAGAAAAGCCTAATTCAAATTACCTACACGTTAATGTTACATTCGATCGTTGTGGGACTTTTTATGGGTAACGATTTGCATTCCAGGCAGTTTAGTTGTGGAATGCATTGCTTGTATCTATTTGTTTTACTTGTATTTAAAAACAAGTGATAGAGCTTGTCAGTTGCCACCTCAATAAATTTTTGCTGTTGTTTCTGGAGTCTAATTATATTATTATTTGAGCAAACTAATATTTGATTTAAGTATTAATATTTGACTCAATACACTAACGTCTTTATGTATTAAACGCAAAACCTTTTAAGGGCGGGTCCAGTACATCAAGACAAACAACTTTTGCACTTTGTTTGTCTAAATGTACTAGACCCGCCCTTGTTTTGTTTAATACCTATGACCCTGTATAATCATAAGTTAACTCTAATATGTATAGTTTTTCGTGAAATCCAAACTCCACATCCATTCTTTAGTAAATCAGTGCTTGTAAGTAGACGTACCAAATCCATCATCAAACTTGTTCCATTAAAATCAGAAGAAAAAGTTTTTTCTTTATAAAACAGACACATGTTACAGACAGACAGTCGTACAAACAGAAAAATAAGCATTCGTCGCGGGGGAGAAATTTATGAGTAGGTACTTCGTGGGAAGGTCAGGGTAGAAGCTAAACAGATTCTTAATTTTTGATGTTAAAATCGTAACTAATTATGATTCTGCGACCAACATATAAAGATATTACCTATTTACTCAGACATTTACATATTATCCATCCGTATCTAAGACAAGAAAGTTAAGCCATGAGCAATAAGTTTAATATAATAAGGCATGATGACTGGGTAAAAAATCGTTGTTTTAAATAGTCCGTGAGTTAGATTAGCAAAAAATATTGAACACGTATTTTTTCTTTCGTTAATCTAACATCAAATGACAAAGATAAACCTTGTCAATGGTTGGGAGTGGGGGCCGACGGACTATATCTTCATCAATTTTTATATAATTGACAAAAGAAAAATTCGTGCCAAATATTTTTGATAGTCTATCTCACGGACTAGTTTAGTCATTATGCCTATTATTTGTTTAAGAAACCATCTCACATAAACAATCAAACACTATCTTTCATCGGCACCTTTCGAGATCGCAAAAGTAGAGTACAATAACATAAACAAAAGCACATTTACGATGAGAATTTCAATCTACAGTCAAATATCTAAAATTGGAGCAAAACAATAAAAACGGCGACCAATTCACACGTCCCGAGCACATGTAGGAATTGTAGGATGTATTGTGATGTAATTAGCTTTATTTATACTTGGGAAGTTATTTCACGGTCTTGGTCGTCTCATTGTTGTTTTTTATAATGTTTGTAAATGTGATGAACGTATAGATAAAAATCTACGGGGGGCCTACTACAGTGTAGCAGTGTTTTATCGAAGTAAGCCATCGAATATGAGCTTACGGAACGATGCAACTCGGTCGAAATGTCGGTCGAATTATAATATAGTGTATTTTATAAAGACGGAATTCGGGAAATGGTTAGTTGATGGACATGATGGTTAAACAACTACAGTCACTTAGCTGCTGAACATATGCCTCCCCTATTGATAATGGTGTTTGTTTCATTAACCAGACTAGCGGTCCCGGTGAACTTCATCTCACCATCTGTCAAGTGTCAATGACATTTTGTACATGCCGGAAAATTTTGTATGGGAAAATGAAATCTATGTTTTTGTTATTTTTCTCGCAACTGTTATAAAATTTCTCACCGTTTAAACCTTGCCTTAACTTCCACAAATATTTCAAGACCAAAATTTGCCAAATCGGTTCAGCCGTTCTCGAGTTTTAGCGAGACTAACAACCACGATTCATTTTTAGAAATATAGATTAGCGAGTCTACCGACCCGCCCCGGCTTCGCACAGGTGTATTATACATATAAACATTCATCTTGAATCACTCTTTCTATTAAAAAAAACCGTATCAAAATCCGTTGCGTAGTTTTAAAGATATAAGCATACATAGGGACAGACAGCGGGAAGCGATTTTGTTTTATACTCGTACTATGTAGTGATAATTCGTTGAAATTCTTACTATCGCTTTTATATGAGCTCTTTATCTCTCGTTCGTTACTAGAAAAAGTCCAGGCAGAGTTGAAAATACTCTACCAATTTCGTAGAGCATTTCGGAGTATCCTCTAAACCCCTGTTTGTAGAAAAGTACCTTGCCACAATACATTGTTTCTTATCAACTACTTTTTAACAATAATCTTTCTGCGACAAAGTTCTAAACATCGTAATAAAGATCAGAGGAAATGTTGTGAGAAATTATGAACTTCCTAAGCACGCCCACAAATATTTCACTTTGAATAATTAATTTTCTTTCTCACGACTGTCTTAATGTTTTATTCAGTCAGAGAAGATACCTACAAGCAAATCACACTTATGAAGGCAAGTGCCACATTTGACATCCACAAATCTTTTAAGAACAGCCGGATGATGAAAAAATGGTATCGTCAAGATCAAGACGTAAGGTGAAAATAATATGAAATGGCGCAAGATCGAAAATATATTAGTTTTATTGGGAGAGACAGTGTCCTGTAGTGTATCGGTATGAGCTAAAAAGATGACTGTGATTTTTTTTAAATCGGAACAAGGCACGAAAGAGCATTTTCATTTTTTCAAAAGTTTTAATCAAAAATAGCTCAGAAGCTAAAATACTCAAACTTTATATTCTTAACATAATTTATCGACAATGGGTTGTTAAGTAAACATATTGTGCAATAATTATTTTTCGCTAAAAGTGGCAAAACCGCCTTTCATCGTGTACAAAATTCAAATATTTCGCTCGAATTG
The DNA here is from genome assembly GCA_964007245.1 of Hypomecis atomaria. NCBI lineage: Eukaryota > Metazoa > Arthropoda > Insecta > Lepidoptera > Geometridae > Hypomecis > Hypomecis atomaria. Next base: position 9,352,665 of record OZ023299.1, read on the forward strand.
TTTACATTATTGTTGATTTTTCAAATAAGGCTCAGCCGATTTCTTTAAAATTTAAATGGGACCACTTCGGGAGTATATACCCTTTCGAACTAAAAAATAATTTTTCGATTCGGTTCACAATTGGCGAAATTATCGATGAACATTTACAAAAAAAAAATACAGACGAACATCTAACCTCCTCCTTTTTGGAAGTCGGTTAAATATAAATGCTTAAAAAACTGTTTCAATAAATGCACCCTTGATTAGAAGTCAAACCGGTTTTTTACCCGCAACCAGGGCAAATAATTAAACCCACAACAACCACTCCTAGTTGCAATAGAAAAGTAAACATCGCAATTTTTTCACGAATTAGTTTGGTTACACTTTCCAAACAAACGTACAATGGCGTAACATCAAAGTAAACAATTTTGTTCCCTTGCAAAAAGAAGCATGTTCCATGTGCCTATTAAAACTTTTATACAAAGTAAACATTATAAGTTTGGCTATTTTGTTGCTTTAGGGCTGGTGTAAACATAGATGAACTTTTGATTATTATTTCCGGGCACAAGCATTTTTTTTACTTTTGATGTTGTTGTTGGTGATAGGGTGCTATTAAAAATATCTCACTTTGCATAGCAAGCTATTATTAAAATGTGTAAATGTGTAAAGATTTCCAATTGGTAAGTTTATCATTTTTCCCCCGAAGAGAATTTAACTAGATACGACGGTAATCGAGGAGCAGGCAGTTGCTCTCTGATTATTAATTTTAACTCACTTTATAGCTACATATTTAGTTACCCATTAATTATTCACCTACTTTATGTTTTCGGATTTATTATTTGTAGAAGATACAAAATAACATACAATACGCAATTATAACATTTTCAATTATCCAAATCTTTAATGCTCTTGTTTTGAAAAAAGCATTCAACACCAGTTCTGTAAATTTTCCGTTAAAATGCTGGCGCAAGCTTGCAGGATGCCATGTATTGGCTTTTACAATAACAGGCTGGTGTTTGCACAGGACGGCTGGCCAGCGAGCACTGCAAAGAGAAAGAGAAACTGCAAAAAGAAGTAAAATATTGCTAGTCTACATGCTGTGCAAAAAGCAGAACAAAATATTGGTCGTGTACACTCTACAGTAGCTACGAGTACATGCTTTTCAAGATCAGAGTGAATAGGTATCTTCGAGGTCTGCGTGCTTCAATCTTCGACCACAACGTCGCTTACCATCAGGCGAGTTAGTGGTCAAGCGCGGACTTATTCGCGATAAAAAAGATTATACAAAACATGGATTTAGGCAAGTCGATAGGTATATGGAGTAATTAAGTAACTGGTTACAAGATCTAGACCCTAGCACTAAGTAAGCAAGGAAATTTGTATGGGCCGGGTAGCTAGCCCTGTTGTCAGAGTTTTTAAGCCGCATGATGGCCTCTGACATGGCTAAACGGTTAATATAACCGGGATCTACAATTTTATGTCATCCGCGCCACGGTACTTCTCCAAGCAGTAGACTAAATTTGTAGTATTTTTGAGTAATCTTTTCTCAAAAATGCACTATTTGCAAGTGCAAAAAATTAATGAAAAATGTATGGCTGACTTCGAGAAAATATATATTGAGTCACAGTTGTGCAAAAAAGTGTCCGAGCCAAAACCTTGCCCAAGCTACGTAGTGGGCAGGCTTTTTATATAGTAGTAAGGCGATTGCAAGCCGACTACAACGCCGCGCGTTCCATAAGTGATCGGCTACAAGCACTAATTGGGTGACAAAACGTCGAGATTCGAGAAAACAGGTTATTGTGAATTACGAGTATTTAATGTAAATATCTAAATCAGGGCTGTATGCTGGCGCTCGAACATTTTTTTACTACTTTCACTTAGGGATTGTGGCTCTGTTCTGTAGATATTCGCTCGAAGATGGCACATCCATTATGTAGCTGGTCTAAATACACATAATCCGTTTTACCACAAAAATCTTACGCTCTCTTTAGACAATGTTTTACAGTACGAATTGCACGGTTTAACAGTGTTTAAATCTTTTGTGGTAAGGTGGATTGTTTCCTAGAAAAGACGCTCATAACTATTTTAGTCTTTTTTTTCTATTATTTTTTCTTGACAACTCCTACACTCGTATTTACAGAAAATTTAATTTACTAAAAGCTAACTCTATCTCCACGAGTTTGTAAACAGAATAACTTGAATAACTCCCGGTTTGGTACAATAGTGCCATGTGTGCCAGGACTGCCAGGATGGCACAAACACGTTTTGTTTGCATGGAGTTATGGAAGTAGGTTAGCTCCTGGGAAAAATACAAATATTGGAACGGAAAATGTTCCAGGATAGAATGGAAGTAACTTTTGTTGTTACGTTTTAGAGATCTGTTTTTTGAGCGGATATATTCGAGCAAATATTTACAGAGCCACAGTCCCTAACTAAGTGAAAGTAGTGGAAAAATCTCCGAGCGCTGCCATACATACTGACATTTATTTATTAAATATTTACATTAAATAATTCACAATGACCCATTATCTCGAATCTCGACGTTATGTCACCTAGTAGTAGTAATTATTATAATGTGTAATTATTGTATTTAGTTTGTGATAATAATTATTATTATTTTTCCACATTTGTTTATTATACACCACCAACCACATTTTTGTACTCTAATTTCTGTCCATCCAAAGGTAGCCTGGAAGAAATCGCTCAAGGCGATAAGGCCGCCCTTGTGCCACCTAATTTTAAGAATATTATGTACTTTGTTATTTAAGCTGTTTTTTTGGTGTACAATAAAGTTATATTGTCTTGTATTAGTAAAATTGTACCTAACCGATCACTTTGACGTCGCGCGGCGTTGTAGTCGGCTTGCAATCGCCTTACGACTAACTAAAAAGCTTGGGCAGGGTTTTGGCTCGGACACATTTTTATGCACGATTGTGACTCTATAGAAGTATAGATATTTGCTCGAAGGCGGATATACTCTCTATGGGCCTTATTTAGTAAGCTCCAAGTAGCCCAACGAGCTATGGAGAGGGCTATGTTAAGAGTCTCTCTGCGAGATCGAATCAGAAATGAGAAGAACTAAAGTTACCGACATAGCCCAGCGGGTTCGCAAGTTTAAATGGCAGTGGGCAAGGCACATAGCACGTAGTACTGATGACCGATGGGGTATAAAAGTTCTCGAGAGGAGACCAAGCGCAGCGTAGGACATCCACCCACAAGATGGACGGATGACTTCATCTAGACCTCAGACAAAGAATATATAATAATACTACGCCTCAGATTCGCGCTAAATACAAGCCGCTCCCGACCGGTCTTATTGGAGATTTCCGGGGAAGCCTAAAAATGAAATATAAAACGTATTGCTATGATTTTGCACACATCAGAAGCCATAAAAATCGAATAAGAAGACTAAATACAAAACTTAAATAATCAGAAAATTAAAAATCAACAGCCATATTCAACAGACATCTGCCAATCACATTTCATTACAGCTCATCAACAATGGCACCCCGCACCCTTCAACGCAGCCAAATTAGCCGAAGCCGAAAAACAAACAATCGTTGATTAAGTCGCCAGGACCGGTTTGCCAAATGATTAAGCCGAGGGGCAATAATGTTGCCAGTTTTTTTGTCATTTTGCCAAAAATTTTACGCTGAGAATTGAAAATTTTAATTAGACGTAAAGTAATATATGTAAATAAATACATCATGTAGAAAAACCAAAAACGGCTTCATTATGGTTTGAAATATAAAGCGTATTTCATATTAATATAGGGAAGCTAACAGTTTTACTAAGCGCTAGCGCAGCGATTTTATTAGCGTATTATGTACGATTTAAATGTTCTTTAAATGCAACACATGATCCAATCCAAGACCACAAGAAGGAACATGCTAGTTACAAGCGGCTTTCATTTCATTTCAACTAGTCTCATTGGGGAAGCCCATATTCAGCAGTGAACGTCCTGAGCCTTATGATGATGATGTAAATGAATTAATTAAATTGTTATTTAAACATTTTATAGAACCCTACAAACTTACTTATCAGTTTAATATTTATTTTATCTTTGATGGTGATCAACTTAAATTGACCTAAGTTCCCCACACATGTTCCCTTAAAATCAAGAAAAGTTCCCCAACCTGGCAACAATCGGCCAGAATTCCGAACGACCAAACGAAAGGGGATATTCGAAAAGTCATTACTTTTGGCCCTAGCCCAGTGTCCGAAAACAAACTATTGCAATATTCTACGTCACGAGGGGCTTTTGAATGGTCACTTAATTGTCCCATAAATCAGACTAACCCATTATCTTTAGTTTCTCTTTCATCCAAGAGATGGGGTCAGAAGGGTCACTCATGCACATTTTTGTTTACTTACATTATTATAACAGCAATAAATTATAGGAACCAGTTGAAAATGTTAAAGTTAAGTTGTATTGTCATCGTTTATTACTTGCTATTGAATTTTGTATGAATTTTCTGGTCTCGTGCTGTTAAATGGTGAAATCAGATCGTTTGTTTATGATTTTGAACAGCCAGATTTTTTTTTAATTTTTGGGGCGTCCACTTTGTGTAACGGTGCAGCTTGCATATTTAACTCTTTTTCGAGGGTTATTATTTTTAAAGTGAAATTATTTTATGGTGTACCTACGTCAATAAGATACGAGTAAGTCATTACAGTAATACCCCGGACTTACGCGATAGAAAGGACCAAGCGATAGACGCGTAAGTCGAATTCGCGTAAGTCGGGGTTCAACTTTGCTATGTAAAAACTTATAAAGAACAAATACGTTCGAAATTGCTGTAAACACAATGTTCACTGCAGTGCGTACGTAAAACAATTCCACGCGGAACACGTTCTAATTTTTCGTAAACCGAACAGGGGCCTTACTGTGTAAGCGCTCTGACGTTCGGCTTCGCTTTCCCTTTCGCTAGCTCTCGTGGCGTGAGTAACTGGCGCGAGCAGGAGAAAAAGCGAAGCCGAACGTCAGAGCGCTTACGCAGTAAGGTTGATGCGCGCGGTGATAAAAAGTAAAACCGCGTATCCGAATTCGCGTACGAGTAAAACGGGATAGCGTAAGTCGGTGTATTGAATAGGTATTATGAAAAGAACAAAACCAGTCGAATTTGTGTAAAAGTAATCATACTAGTAGTTCTCCGAACAGTAAATCTCGCGTAACATCTCAATAAATGAATTTTCCTACCTAAGCCCATATCCCGACTCGCTCTTGGCCGATTTGGTTTATACTCGCAAATCTTGTCAGGATTTAGATACCTACTAGACTATCTTGCCATTTGACTGCCTCAGTGACTCAGTGGTTATATCGTAACTACTGGGTCAACAAGGCGTGGGTTCGATCCCCACCTAGGGCAAGTATTTATGTGATGAACATAAGTGTTTGCTCTGTGTCTGGGTGTTATTGAGTTACTATCTATATAAGTATGTATTAAAAATGTATAAGTAGTTTATCTGTCTCTCGCAGCCACATCACAAGCTTTGCTTAGTTTGGGGTCAAATACTGTGTGTTAGATGTCCCCAAATATTTATTATTTATTTATATTAACGAAATCAAGACATACAATTTTCGCCAATTTTGAGAGGAGCAAACTCAATCAAAAATCCAAGAAGACCAAACTAAAGGTGTACAAAATTTCGTCAAAAATGCGACCTGTGGAGGAGAAGCAACATCTGGACAGACGAAAGCAAAATCTTAAACCTCTTAACCTCTTCTTATTCTTTCTTTCTTTAAATCTTACCTCTTTTACTTCGTTCACTCTATCAATAATGTTCCACAGCATAAACTCTAAAATCAAAACATCCTTCTTTTTACAAGCTTTTTTTAGTTTCTCTTTATTTTCTGTCAGTCGGTCTGTAATCAAATCTTGCAAGTTAAATTTGATGAACTTCCCGGTTACCGATTAAGCTATAATTTTGCATACATGTGTAAATCGCGTGACAATGCAGTATTATGATGACATGGTGCTGATCTGATGATGGAGCTGGAAGGTGGCCAAAGGAACTTAGCAATCAAACGACACAACCTCACCGAGTTTGAGTTCATTTGAATGGTGTTGACGAATAGTTTGTCTTTCAATAGTAACCAGGGTCTGAAGATGGAGCTGGAAGGTGGTCATAGGAACTCTGTAATGAAACTACGCAACCCTTTCAAGTTTCGGCTCGTTTGATTCGTCTTGGCGAGTACTTGTTCAGTAAAAGCTAGTTTAAAAAAAAAGGTTTATAATATAATATTTATCTAATCTAATCTGGGGCCCAAAAACTAAACAAAGATAGGTTAAACTCGCTTAGAATTTGCATTCCAGTATTTGTTTTGTATTTTTTAGAAGAACAATTCCTTAGCTCAAGTTTCCTTTGAGTGACTGTAACGAGCCCTATTGTGGAGAAAATACTAGTCATTACAAAGTTATAGAAAGCAAAAGACGTTGATTGATGAACTGAGATCTGTGAACGGACTGATTGATGTGAAACGTGGGATAAAAGCGCGTATTTAGTACTAAACGGGCACGTTTTAGTGTTTTTTGTATTAAAAGCTTAGGATAAGAATATGGTGATAGGCATAGAATAATAACGCCTTATTATTCTATGGTGATAGGATTACCTATTAAGGTTTGAAAGTAGGTAATAAATTATAGGTAGGTTATTTTTTCATCACTATTGATGTCTTTTTTTCTTTTTTATTCAAGTATTGTATCTAAGTATTATTGAAAATAAAAAGGTAGTGGTCAAATGTTGACCACGCCACTCGAAAACACATCGTCAAGTTGTACCTACATAGGTAAGGTACCTACCCTAGTAAAGAAGTCGAGAGAGAGTCAAGACTTTACTATTTAGAACTTCTATGGAGTTATGTGCCTACCTATGAAGATAACACGAAAAGAACACATCATTCGCGCACATTTATACACGTTGTATATAATTTTCGGATGTTAACATTCACAATACTTTAAAGTCGCGCCATCTATTGAGCCACTGCAACAACATTTTCTCTCCAACCTACAACTCTACAACGCATACCTGCTAGCACCTCACCTAACAAAAAACTTCTCGTTTTTTCCGCAGGCGGCAGCACGTGTCCGCGCCATGGAGCTCCACCACGACGGGAGGCACTCGCGCACAACACGAATTGTTCGAGCTGTTAGAACGAGTGCAGTGTTCGCGATTAGATGACCAGAGGGCAGTACTGCCGCCATATTTTTCTCAGGTAAGATACAAATAAATGCAACAAATAAGAAGGGAATTAAATACTACGTAGATTTCCTTAAGTTGAGAAAAGCGCCATCTATAGATAAAGTGTGGTACTACTATCTGTGAGAGACAAGTTTTACCTGCTATTGGGTTGGGAAAAAATGTAATACACCTTTGGAACCAATTTAGTGGCTACGTTAATCTTTTATGAACTATTACGTAAGGCATACGCTAGATGGCGCTGCAATGAGGATTATGAAAAATAACCGATTACAAAACATAGAATTTCATTTATGTTACGAAATACTCGATCGATGATTTTATGAAAATTAAAATGAGTCTTCGTCGATTTTAAGTGCAGTAAGTGAACCCAAATCGACGGAGTAAGTAATATTTACAAGTTATTCATGACCGATTTCAAAAAAGGAGCAGATTTTGATATTAGGTAAGGGTCGCCCAATATGAAAAGGTTTAGACCAATATTCATTCGATATAAGTAGACATTTATCTGGTGCAGATTTTTGCCAAAGTAACTTGCCTCTTTAAGTAGGTTTAGGCCGAATCATACAAGTCGGCGGATGTGAAGTTAGCTTTAAGTTGCTTGAAATCCAATCAACGCGCAGCTTTGTGAGCTTCAGTCAGGATTGGATATTGCGCAGTTTGTAGCTAACTTCACATCCGCCGAATTTTATGATACGGCCTATATCACCGTGTCGTGTAGGTAAGTACCTATAACATAATTTTGTTTAAAAAACAATCTTGCTTAACAATCTTTAATAATTGAACATGATAATTTGTCTAAAAATCTTACCCGGTAATTTTAACTGTCTAAAATGTACAAATGCGAGAATAAGTAGCTGCCAAACTCTAAAAAAAAAGAATAGAACAGGTCAAGTTGTCAGGGGTCAGCAGACGCAAAGTTCGTTACCTCCCAATAATCGGCGGAAGCCGCGGCTACGATAGAGCGATAAAACAGAGCCCAGGGCATCCGTTCACTGGGGTGGCAAACCAAGCGTGGTGAAGAAAGCCGGTGCCGTGACCGTCGTGTCGCGAGGAATTTTCTTTATGCTGCGTAATGGTGTATTTTTGAACCGACTCAAATAATTGTTTTTTTGCCAATAATGGCATAATTTATTTTTAAAACAGGGCAAGTGTCTTTAATTATTACTACTAAATACAAGACTTATAAAATCTAAAACTACATAAACTACTACTTCTACTATGGCTTAACCGACTTCAACCGTGTACAGAATTCGAATAGTTCACACGCATCGATGTATCATCGACGTAGTACCTACTAATTTTCACATTATTGTTGATTTTTCAAAAATGACTCAGCCGATTGCGATAAAATTTGAATAGGCAAGACCTCTAAAGCAGATATAATCTTCCAATTAATAAAATAATAATCATCCAAATCGGTTTGTACTCGTAACTCGCGGAGTAATCGCGTAACATACGACACTACATTACATTATTTTTTAAATCGTTTCAAAAAAGGTTCTATAGGACTGTTTTTTTTAAACCGATGTAAGAAGTCTTCAGTTGTCTTAAAAAATGTGTACTTGAATGAACCAATTTTGATGCGTTTGCACCGAGGGTGGTAAACCAAGCGTGGTGAAGAAAGTCGGTGCCTGCCGTGACAGTCGCGAGGAATTTTCTTTGTTTAATACTGCTGCGTAATGGTGTAGACTACTAGACTATAACTAAAACTACAAAATTAGTACATAACTTAAGTTACGGACATACCTCAGTGGATTGACAAGTTGAAATGGCAATGGGCAGGGCACAACAAGATGGACTGATTACCGATAGGGTAGAAAAGTTCTCTAGTTGAGACCACACCGAAAAGGGCAGCTAACGACGCAACCCTATCGTGTTTTGGCTCGTTTGATTCGTCTTTGCGAAAATTTCTTCAGTAAAAGCTTGTTTAAAAAAAAAGTTTTTTTAATACATATAATACCTACTTGGTATGACATAAATTACTTTTTATAATTACCTGTATTACGATTTAAGACTAATTTGGTAATTTTCAAGTTTTTTAATTATTTCATTTGTATTCGTGCTATAATTCTGTAGTGCTACAATGTAATGTAATGTTTACTACATGACTTGTTACAAATTGATTCCTATTATTGCCCTCTAATATTAAACTTAGGGAATAAGTGTCCCGAATTGCAGAAAATATAGCGTCAAAGTGTAGGAGGATGCAGAGTGAACTCTAGGTCAATCTAATTGTGTCAATAATTGCCTGCATCAGATTTAGTCCCACATTCACACTTGGATGTAAATTTAGACATGACTGTTTAGTATCTAGTCGGTTTGCCCTGTTCTACGCTGTTTTGTGACGAATTTATTTTATTTAAGTAACTAAATACTCCTGTGTTAGACTTCTATACTCCTATAAGCGTATTCTCTTGCATCAGATAGACTTGCAAATACGTTATAATAGAACAAGACAGCGGAGAAAAACATAAATACAATGCTGGCTTTGCAACCTTCTTGACATCAGACCCTTGAAGAAGTGTGATTCGGCCTATTTAAAATGCGGCTTCGCCCGCATGATATTTCGAGGCCCTACTTTACCACCCTTAATAAAGGAGGTGGAATATATAAAAAAAAAATAGATTTGATATGCCTATTTTGTTCGATTCAACAGTTCTTTTTTGACATTTCTTGGAGCGCACGCTATAGCTCGCAGATGGCAGAATTTGTCTTACTTACTAAACACTTATTGTTATAATATGGAAAATTTACACAATATCATTATAATTTATAGCCTATGTGTTATTCTGATATATAAGCTATATAATTGCAAAGTTTCATCTCAATCCGTTCAGTAGCTTTTGCGTGAAAGAGTAACAAACATCCATCCATCCATCCTTACAAACTTTCACGTATAATATTAGTAGGATATAGATAGATACCCCATAGAGAATACAATTTGACCCTTGATTTGAAGATACAAAATACGTTACAGGTTTTAGTACGTTCTACCAAGTAATGGATGATGGGGGTCACAATCACTCGAATGGAGACCGGCAATCGCAGTATAGGACATCTGTATCATCGTAGAATCGCGCTGTATGCAATTGGTAATTTTGAAAATTTACATGAGAGGCATCAAAATTGTCATTGACATTGTCATCGTCATCATTTTAGCCATGACGTGGTACTGATCGTTAATTTACATTGCTACGTTATCTAAGGTGTTCTATCACTCAGCCCGCATAAAAGTAACGTGTGATTACTCACATATTTAAAGTTACCAACATTTTAGGCTTAAAACCGACCAGTATGATTCACAATGAGCGACCTTCAATGCAGTGGGTCAGTCGGCTTAGTAATACAATCGTGAATCCAGATGTCGAAACCTTTACCAGTATGATGTCGGCCTATAGCCGTGATTAGAACTGTGTACCTAGTACCTTATTTTGCACCAAGTTATCTGCGCAGTTACGTGAGGCCGCTACAGTCGCAAACTCCTCAGAAAAGATAATAATTTACGTTACAAAAGTAGTAGTTCAGGTATTTGATGGTAACGTGCGTGGTAAGGTGGTCGCTTAGTACATCGCTTTCGAAACGCTATTCTAGCGTGTGAATAAATGATGTAAAATAGTTATGTTTAATTGGGGAATTTAAGTGACAGATTGCTTAATCTAACAGTATTTTTAACCCACTTTAATACTAAAATTTAATCACGAGCGCAGCAACTGATTAAAAAATTTGAATCCAGAGCTTTAGCGAGGGATTCAAAAGAGCACAAGACCAAAAATCTTTGCACTCAAGTGCAACACGTAACTTTTGATCCCACATCAGCTAGGAAATAACAAAAGTCAATAATAAAAAAAAAAATATTCATTTATAAAAATATATATACATATATATTTATTAATTTTAGAATCCTTCGCTGCTCTGACATCAAAATTGAGCGCGCGGTTAAAAAGCAACTTTGCACTCTTTTATAACAAATAACTATTACTTACAGTCAACATCACAGAAAGAATAATACCCAAAGCTCCAGTAACTATCTCGCTAAATAAACTGCAGCATAAAATTCGAACGTTCACCAGATTATTTGATTCGACACCCGATAGAGGAAGTCTGAGAATAGATTTAGTCGAATCTATTTTTATTGAACCACTGATGTCTATTTACGGATTGTTGAAACTCGACGTCGCAATATTGAACCGACAAAAAATTTCCTATATTGTGAAAAAGCGTTAGGTAAAAGCAAGAAAAGGTAAAACGTGGAAAACCAGAGCGAAGTAAGTATACATAGCAGTTAAAAGTACATTTTTTATATTATTTTTGCATATGGAAGGGGAAAACTTTTGAGCAATGGAACAGCATAGGTTAAGAATTGTTTTTTTTTAATAGTCCTATAGGTTTGCGTTTGACTTTATCGTGCCTAATGTTAACAGATATTCTGTTATGTATTCCTATATGTTGGTGTCACTAAAGTGTTGTTGTATTATATTTTAAACCGACTTCCAAAAAGGAGGAGGTTCTATGTTCGTCTGTATGTATTTTTTGTGTATGTTCTTCGATAATTTCGCCAATTGTGAACCGAATCGAAACATTCTTTTTTAGTTCGAAAGTGTATACTCCCGAGGTAGTCCCATTTAAATTTTAAAGAAATCGACTGAGACATTTTGAAAAATCAACAATAATGTAATCAATTCGAGCGAAATATTTGAATTCGAATTTTGTACACGATGGAAGGTGGTTTTGCCATTTTTTGCAAAAACTAAATCTATGGTATGATTTACCCAAAAGAAATCTATTTATGCGGGATTTTGGCCTACCTTCCACCTACGCATACCCTAGAGAATAGAAAGATCTAAGTAAAGCGTTCTCTCTTTGTTTTCCTATACAGGATGTATCCCTAAAAGACAATAACAATATCTTGGAAGCAAAGTCAATGTACTCATATGATAGGCAGAAAATAATTTATTCCATTCGATGAATCCATAATAAACGTGACTAATAAATCTCGAATGATAAGTAGAGTGAAAGGTAAGGTGAAGGGTAAGAGTGAAATTATAATTTTATTGCGCGAATACAAATTTTAAAGATTAACAATTAGTACTTATGGTTCTGTTTTCTTCGATATGCAATTTAATTATTCGATTCGCAACAGTCCGATGAATGATTTAATAGCTACAAGCGAGAGTTGTTTCAATAGTTCATTAGACAGAATATTCATTTTTAGGTTTCCGTACCCAAAGGGTAAAAACGGGACCCTATTACTAAGACTCCAATGTCCGTCTGTCTGTTACGAGGCTGTATCTCAAAAAACAATAAACATAGTCTGTACTACCACTGTGCCAGTCCGACGCGAAAAAGAATCAGCTGTTCCATACAAAAAAGTTAATTGACCTTCGGCAAAATGTATGGAGCAGCTGATTTTCCCCGCTATTGCGCAGTTGGCCCTGTAATAAAAGTTGTTCATAATTATGAGCTTAAATTAAAACACCTTTGGAAGTCCCTCCCTGCACTTTGCAAAATAACACTGCAGGTATGTGAAATGCTGAAATTTATGATGATATAATGAAAACAGGCTAATTTTATGCAGATAATGTTCGTAACTTGAACATTAACTTTATATAACAATCAAGCCAGTAGTAGGTATCGAGTTACGAATAACACTCGAGACATTCGTATGTGTTACCGTCTTGATAGATTTGACACATTTTGTTAAGCAATGTAACTCGATACGAACACCTCACAAAATAGGACAAAAAAGCGCTACCGGTGGTCACTCAGGGTTAGCAAAAAAAACATCACTTTAAGCTAATAAAAATAAAAGCAAGTGAGATTGCCCTCGACTCTAGGTAAAATATATTTCGAGGTCAAAATGATTCAATTCCAAACGTGGATTGTCCAATTTCCCCACATAAATGAATCAAAACTATAGCATACGACAACTTTGCCTAAGTATACCTAAATGGTTTAGAGCTTTTACCTAACGGTTAAAGAGTAGATTAGACTTGCTAAGAGAAGCTCGAGATGAGGCCGCTTCCTCGGGCTTTGTCTCCAAGCCCCTGATGATGCGGCCCGGAGGTTGGATGCCATATGGCCACCGCAACTGAGGCAGGCTGCAGTGCCATACCAATGAGAGGCACAAAATTTGAAGGTTAGAGACCGCGGCGGGATAGTACTGCTGGTGTGTCGTTGACCACTTTCCCTACCTTCCTAGGCCTCGACGGGGTCGCCACCGTTCGAAGTCAGACGTGGTGTAGCTGCAGGGAAAGAAGAGTGTCACTATGACGATGTGCCGCTCTCCTATTCCACGCAACTGAAGTGGTAGGCGCGGAGCCACTTTAATGAACCCGCTGCAATGGGATCAAGGCGTTAGGATACGGATATCGTCATATCGTCATTGGCGCGGAGAGGAGAACATGCTCCAAGGTGGAGCTTCCGACTAAGGCTGGCGCTGTCGGGGCTGCGGATGAATGCAAAAGCGGGCCCGTAGTAGCCACGACACCAAGTGCAATAGCGGAACAGTGGTGGAACACTCCATTGTTTTTTGTGGGTATATCGACCAGTCTACGGCACTCACATATAACCTATGCCTGTCCCCGAGGCTTGGTGAAATCAGTAAAGGATTTTTCTAGCACAAAAAAGGGTTCAAAAATTAAGAGCGATTAACATACCTATCGGTGCGTAGAGTGAACGCCGCTGTGTTTCATCGCCTTTAGGTCTACACTAAAATTACCCCAAGCTAAAACTTTCTACTTCAAACGGATTAGAACATATTAGTTTAATGCAGGGCCACAATGATAATGTGTACTAATTCAAATACAAACCTAGTACCCAAAGTGAAAGCACGCATCTGTCGCAATCCTATGGTGCGCTAAGCTTTCGAAAGCCTACAGCCCTTTCATGCATACGCAATGGAGAGTCTAAAAATCGTCCACAGGCTTTTGTTCAGCGTCTAGTCTGAACAATGACCTATGGTCATTTATTTTTCATGAGCGTCTGGCACTTACGACGGTACTTTCTAGAGAAAGTAGCTTTCTTACTCGAATATGGGTTCATAGTTAAATTAACTACGGTTACTAAATTGACACGGTAAGGTTTAAGTACGCAGAACTTTAAAAATTAAATAGTTTAAAATATTAGGGGACATCTTCTTACACGCAATCGAACCCTCGCCTCTTTGATCCAGAAGTCAGGTTCACTAACCACTGAGCCACCGAGGCAGTCTGAACTGAAGCTGCCCGATTGCTAAAGTGTTGTTTTGGATAAGATTAGTTGCGAAGGTATCTTCTACATTCTACAATATTACTGAAAGATTCCATCCATCATCCATCCATCCATCAGCCAAAGGACGTCCACCGCTGGACATATGCATATGGATATGGACTGAAAAATTAGCGATCACCAAATTCGGTACGGTCTGTGTATGGATGGGTGACAGCTCGTGGCACTTACACCTGAGCTGAGCTTCAGCCGGCTAAAAATTGTTTTTATTCTTCGAAAAATGAAAATTTGAATTTGTGGAAATGTTTTCAACTCGAGCTCTTGGCGTGAACAAAAGGCTTGTCAGCATCAGAACAGCTTGAACGGAAGCTTCCAGTTTTGTAATACAATGAGCTTTGAATATTTTCCGCGTTCGCTATTTTATTTACCAAAGTTTGTATGATAGATCTACGAGCATAAGGCCTCATTTCACCAAATCATGTCAAATATTTAATGCCTTGTTAAACCTTTTAACAGACTGTTATAGTTATCGAGTGTCCCATAAGTTTTAATTTTTTTATTACAATCCTACGGAGTGATAACAAACATTGTATGGTGAAATCAGGCCTTAATAAGCAAAATTATTATTTAGCGGTTTTAGCGCATGGAGCGTCTATTGTTTATTTGTATTTTTTTGATATTTTCATGTTTCAAAAAATTAGCTTCTATGACGGCCATTGACAGTTAATAATACCTCATTTTCTAACGTTTGAAAAACTGACCTCCAGCCATTAAGAGTCTACAAAACGCCTTGAGGTACTGCTTAACTAAAGTAGGTGTTCCCAAAAATGTATTAACTCGTAAGGGTACTCATTCTTACCAGCAAGTGCTAACAAAATATCTAGGGAAATGAATTCACGATGCGAGCGCTGCAGAAGACAAATGCAGCATCATGAACCCGTTTATTGCTGAACTCTTAAAGTTTAAAGTTAAGAGTTTTTAAAGTGACACGTTTATGACTCTAGTATAATGCTATTTCTACGAGTATTAAGTAAGAATATACTAGGTACTTTAGAAGTAAAAGTATGTAAAAAATGTTCAGTGTCAAACACATTGTGTTGCAGGGAGGTCAATCACTACAAACATATTAAAATATGAGGCAAACGTTGAAATAATAAAATAAGGTGTTGCGTAAATTTTGTCAACAGAAAATAATAATAAAATTGAAACTTTTGTACCAACAGCTGATATTTTTTTCGAATTTTAGCAGTTAGTGCCATAGTATAAGTTACCCATAACGATGAGTATTATAGGGTAGTTGACTGGTATTGAATTAATTAAAAGTATTAGGATTAGTGAATCCTGCAATTAATTATGATTAAACATAAGTAAACATTTTACCAAAAAATCAGTTAAGTAAATAAAAAAATCTGCCAAGTACGAGTCGAACTCGCGCATGAAGGGTCCGTAGGGAGCCCCCTTAAATATTGTTTTGTACTATTTTTAGTATTTGTTGTCAATTAGCGGCATCGATACATCATCTGTGAAAATTTTAGCTTTCTAGCTATAGCGGTTCATGAGATACAGCTTGGAGACAGATGGACAGACGGACAGCGGAGTCTTAGTTATAGGGTCCCGTTTTTACCCCTTGGGTACGTAACCCTAATTATGTCAATACAATTAATATGTGAAGGGTCTTGCCTCTGCATTTTAATCCACTATTCCAAACGAAATACGGGTATGAATACTCAACCTTTAGTTTGACATCACATTGGTCAAATTAAACCAAGAATTGAAGCGTCAATGCCGTTTAGATGGAACTGATGTCACGGTAATGATGTAGATATCATTACCGTGCTGATGTGCTGCGGTTGGACCACAATGTTTAAAACTGGGAGCACTTTTGGGAAATATCGGCCGGTCGGTTTGCAGTATAACGATGTTTCCTATTGTAAGTATGTGGACAAATTGTGTTGGTTTTGCAATAATGTGACTCTAAAATTGTTATGGACTCTTGCTGATGTTTACGTTTTGGGAGGTACATACATTTCGTAAGGAACTAATATGAAATTCATATATTTTGTACATGAAAGCAGAACGTTTAAAAGAATGGTATAAATTTATTATTACCGAAAAACTTATAAAACATCAAAACCTAATTCTAAAATAAATACGAGTATGAATACTGCTGTTGTTTGTCATAGTTATTACAACATTGGAATAATATCTGATGACGAAATAATTCAACAATACGGCAAACACACACGGTAACACAACTCGGCAGAATCCTACTAATATTATAAACGCGAAAGTTTGTATGTATAGACGTTTTTAGGGTTCCGTACCCAAAGGGAAAAACGGGACCCTATTACTAAGGCTTCGATATCCGTCTGTCCGTCTGTCTGTCTGTCCGTCTGTCACCGGGCTGTATCTCATGAACCATGATAGCTAGGCAGCTGGAATTTTCACAGATGATGTATTTCTGTTGCCGCTATAACAACAAATACTAAAAAGAAAAGATAATAAATATTTAAGGGGGGCTCCCATACAACAAACCTGATTTTTTAGACGTTTTTCGCTCTATATTAATAATGGTAACAGATTGATGCTTGAAATTTTCACGGAATATTTAGTTTTATATTCACTTCAATAATAAATAATAAAATTAAAATAAACATTTAAGGGGGGCTCTCATACAGTACGGAACCCTCCGTGCGCGAGTCCGACTCGTGCTTGGCTTATTGGTTATTCCTCTTTCACGCAAAAACTACTGAACGGATTGAGATGAAACTTTGCAATAGTAAAGTTTAAATATCAGAATAACTCGTTGACTTGATTTTGACTTTCATCCTACGTCTGATCTCCGTGTTGCGAATACGGTCTTGGATTTTAATGCCGAGCATGGACCTGTGCATGGTTCTCTGTACAACTTTAATTTATACGTTTTACCTATACTTATCTAATTTTAATGAGTCATTTTTAGGGTTCCGTACCCAAAGGGTAAAAACGGGACCCTATTACTAAGACTTCGCTGTCCGTCTGTCTGTCTCCAGGCTGTATCTCTTGAACTGTTATAGCTAGAAAGCTGAAATTTTCACAGATGATGTATTTCTGTTGCCGCTATAACAAAAAATACTAAAAACAGAATAAAATTAATAATTAAGGGGGGCTCCCATACATTAAACCTGATTTTTTTGCCGTTTTTCGCTTTATATTAATAATGGTAACAGGTGGATGCTTGAAATTTTCACAGAATATTTAGTTGTATTCACTTCAATAATAAATAATAAAATAAATATAAAATAATTATTTTAGGTGGGCTCCCATACAGTACGGAACCCTCCGACTCGTAGTTGGCCGATTATTATAATAATAGAATTTAACATATGCCCAAATATGCAAATATCCTATAATG
Source organism: Hypomecis atomaria (assembly GCA_964007245.1). NCBI lineage: Eukaryota > Metazoa > Arthropoda > Insecta > Lepidoptera > Geometridae > Hypomecis > Hypomecis atomaria. Next base: position 9,370,447 of record OZ023299.1, read on the forward strand.
TCTTGGATCTGTGTCAAGTATTCGGCTAGCATCAATCTGTTCTCAAATGGTCATTCGATTCGCGTCTTATTTACAATAACAGTTATTTGCATAACATCGACGCACAGTCACAGATTAAAGCACAGTTCCAGGAAGGTGGTCAGTGATGACGGTATAATCCACATCCTTCCTCACTCGTAAGGCATCGCCTTCCGTCCTCTGTGAGATGGCTTCAAGTTCTGTCCTGCTTAGGGTTACCATTATGTATACGGAGATCTCAGGAATTTTAAGCTTTTCTTCAGAATCTGGCCTAGGCTTCTCTTACTGGCTTCTGGCCAGATTTTGGAGTATTAAGATATCCTGCTTAGGGATTACAGGCACTTACTTTGCAATCTGCAGGAATTTTCAGAGGTACTTATAAAGGGGTTGCATGATGTTTTGCAATGAAGAATAAAAAAATACCTACTGTAAAATTTTTGAAGGAAACAAGAAGGTACATTTATGTTCTTTAAAATACAAGTAGTACCTACTTGCAATCCATCTTTATGAACAACTATTATACAACTAGAAGACCAAACCCGAAATCGCGAAAAGTGATCAACTGTTCCACACAAAAAGTTCATTTAAAAATGTAAAATCGACAAAAAGGAAATAATGTTTTTGAATATAATTATGTTAGTCATCTAGAAAAATACCCAGTTAGAAAAAAATAACAGGATTTTTATGTTTTTCTCTTGTGAGACGTTGGAAATTCCAAGAAATGTTGAAATTGGCAACTGGTCGCAATTTAGGGTACTTTACAATAATAGCTTATTGCTTACTTTAACATTTATGTAAGCTTGCGATATTTGAAAATTTGCAAATGGACAAAAATACTAATTGGGTTTTTATTGGAAAGTCTTTTTCTTCTTACCATCTGGTGACCCTAGTCCTGCTATTGTCAAGTTTGAGGCTTTCTCATTGGCTTCGGAAGCAGCTGATATTTAGCACCTGTGTGGATCCCTTTGTATTGTCGAGGGGTTTGTCACAGAATGAATAGTAGTTTGTATAAGTGTTGGTCCCGATCGGGCGAAGCCGGATGTTCCCACGCGAATTTGAAAGTTCGAGGGCTGAGTTCGAAATTCGGATGCATATTTTTGATGCGTTTTACCGTTCTTTTGTTTTTTCGACGAAATGTAAGTTTTGTTAATAGAAACATTTTGATGTTAATTAAGGGTCGTTCATCTGATAAAATAGAAAGTTTTTGATGATGCCATTGTAAATGAAGACATTTGTTTTTAAACTAGGTATTTTATACAGTTATCAGAATCTAGTTTCCAATTCGAGATCGATATGGTTCTTGTTGTTTCTTAGTTAATTGCTGTGGCCCGTAATATGTGATCTTGACATGTTTTGTTAGTTATGCCTCTGTTTCGCATTAAAACAATAGAAAATTGCACTAGAAACGTTTGAAAAGTTTTTTGTTGTCATCTCCAGTTGTTACATTCACCTGTCCTGCCTTTTATCAGAAGGCGTGCGTATCTGCTTGTCCTTGTCTTTATCGTGCCGTTATCGCTTTGAAGAAAGAGACGGGGGTTTCTCGCTGAGCCTTCGCCGGCGGAAAGCATGTGGCACGCGCCGCTCCATTCGGTTTCGGAACGTAAGCCGCCGTAGACGTTGTGCTGTCTCCGATTTTTGAAATTCGAATCGCGTTTCGATCGTGTTTTGACAGTTCTCTTACAATCAAAGTCTCGCATCTTTGAAAACCCCGTGCTTGGACTGATGATCAAACCCGGATTTTCTGCAGTGTGAACTGTGCTGAAGTGAATTTAAATTTCAAAACTGTATGCATTTTCGAATGCGACAGCCGTGTTAAATGTCGTGAATAAATCAAAGAAAGAAGTAACCTACATCCAGGCGACAAAGACGTACGGAGTGAAAGTTTGAACTGCGTTTGGACATAAAAGTTTAGACGAGAGTTTTCTCAGAGGAAATAATTGAAAAAGTTTCAGGCGGTTTATGGGAAAGATCGCAGCTGTGACCCGAAAATAAAAATAAACGAATTACCGAAAGATTTATCTGGTCTTTGAAGTCCGATATCTGAGGATGATAAATAGTGTTACGATGCGCGCGGAGCGTTGAGTTTATGAAGATTTGTGAACTTTTTTCTAGCTTTATGAGGGAAAGAAGGTCTTTGCCTATAAGTAGCGAAGTGGCGTTAAAGAGTGAGAAGGATGGAACTGGGAAGCTGGCAGTGAACTCTGTTTTATGTGGTGTGGTGGACGAGTTGTCCAACGGCAGGACTGGACGGCGGGGGTCGTGGGTTCGACACGCAGTCATGGGCGTCCTCAGGTGGAAAGACCTGACTGGAGTCAGGACTAGCACACCTACAGAACAAAAAGAGGTACGATACGAGTCACTAAGACATTCTTATCTAAGCTATTTTCACTATCTAACGTTATTCTATCCTAACGTTTGGAAACCGGCTTGATTAAATAGGTACAAACATGCATCTGATCAACATTTATAATTATCAGATAACTGATCGCATATACCTGTTTTGCAAATTTGTGAGTTCTTTATTTATATTAAGATTATACAATTCAGTATCAAGGCCATATTTACATCGTTTTAAATGCAACATTTATAAAAGTTTACTGTCTTAAATGTTATATATATTTTATTATTCATCAATAATTGATAGGTAGGTATTATGTTTATTGTCACAACTTCTTATCTAATTGCCTCTTCGAAATTTATTGGTAATAGGGACTATTCGTGTTAATTCTACATTGTCATTACATTCTTAATGATTAAACAACATCACCTTCAGCCAGCACTATTTTTGTAAACTCGAAATTCTTTTTCTTGCTACCTTTGTTTCCTACCCAACTGTTACAATTTAGGACTAAACTCTTATATTATACAACAATATGATCTTAGTAAATAAACTTAAACTAGAACCAGCATAGGAATTGCGTCATTGATGATCTTATCTGGCTATGAGTAGGCTAGAAGCTAATGAATACTAATTCACCCAGCTACAAATCAATTTTGTTGACTTTTGACACGAACTTCGCTATTTTTAACCGACTTCGAAAAGGAGGTTCTCAATTTGACTGTTTTTAGGGTTCCGTACCCAAAGGGAAACACGGGACCCTATTACTGAGACTTCGATGTCCGTCTGTCTGTCTGTCCGTCTGTCACCGGGCTGTATCTCATGAACCATGATAGCTAGGCAGCTGAAATTTTTGCAGATGATGTATTTCCGTTGCCGCTATAACAACAAATACTAAAAACAAAAATAAAATAAATATTTAAGGAGGGCTCCCATACAACAAACCTGAATTTTTAGATGTTTTTCGCTCTAAAATAATAATGGTACCAGGTAGATGCTTGAAATTTTCACAGAATATTTAGTTTTATATTCCCTTTAATAATAAATATCAAAATAAAATTAAAATAAATATTTAAGGGAGCTCCCATACAGTACGGAACCCTCCGTGCGCGACTCCGACTCGTACTTGGCCGATTATTTTTGTATGTAAGTACCTATGTTACGCGATTATTCCGTCAATTATATTATGAATCGATTTTGATGATTCTTTTTTATTCGGTACGAGTAGATTCTACTTTAGAAGTCGTCATATTTGAATTTTATCAAAATCGGATGAATCGTTTTTGAAAAAAAATGAGAATATTAACGATACTATGATCCGTGCTAACTATTCGAATCATGTACACGGTTGAAGTCGGTTTTACCAATTTTGGCAAAAAAATATTATTTTTATCATTACCTTTCAAACTGCTTATAACTCCATTGCTATAATTAACAAATGAACACGATATTCGATATGCGTTACTATTGTGAAATGTTAAGTTTTGAAATATTAATTGATTTGTTATTGACATAGTCATTTAACTTGATTGCCTTTTAATTGTAGCCTTTTGTTGATATGTAGAAGGTACTGATAGTTTAAGGTCTCAAATAACAGCTAGAAGAGGATTATTGACCACAAGGTCTTTCTCAGAATTCGTCATACCTTTTAGGTCTTTGTTTACTAAATTCTTTAGGATAATAATTTTAGTGTTATTTCGCTGAAATTTCAGAAAAACTTTAAATAAAATTATTATCACAACGATTCAAATGGTCTCCGTTAAATATCCATTTAAAATCATTAAATAATCTATTAGTACAGTTTGTATTAACGTATTTATTTTGTTCTACTTCACTTACTTCAAATGTGGTTATAGCACATTTTTTAACCGACTTTCAAATAGGAGGAGGTTCTATGTTCGTCTTTATGTATTTTTTTCGTGTATGTTCATTGATAATTTCGCCAATTGTGAAACGAATCGACAAATTCTTTTTTAGTTAGAAAGGGTCCTACTATAGAGGTCAGTGGTCCTACTAGTTTGAAATACTCTCGAGGTGGTCCCAATAAAATTTTAAAGAAACCGGCTGAGCCGTTTTTGAACAATCAACAATAATGTAAACAAATCGAGCGAAATATTCGAATTTTGTACACAATAGAAAGCGATTTTGCCATTGTTAGCGAAAAATAATTATTATACTCTATAGTTCTACTTTGTAATTATTTATTATTTATTCCTAAAGTGCTTAATACATTATGAAGCACTTAAGGTATAAAAAATGAATAAATTGTAATTTGTGTATTATGTACGGAATGTATTGTCCGTGTAATTTGTTCTTTTTTGTATAATCGTGTCTAAAAAAGTGTAACATTCAAAGTAAATGTCCATTGTCCAGTCCTATCATTTTATCTTAGCTTAGGTCATTGCATTGTAGATTGGTTAATTACAAGTGTTACGTATCTGATGATATCAGGCCTAGAATACACACGTTAAATAATGCTTATCACTGGGAATACAGCTGCTAGTCTCAAACCTGTTCTTCAACGTGTGAATCATCTTGTTATGTAAATAAATGACGAATAGTGAAAATCATTCGGTGTGGGTCAAGTCCGGAACGTCTGCCAAATGATCGGTGATTTTAGGGTACCGTACCCAAAGGGTAAAAACGGGTTTGTCTGTCTGTCTCCAGGCTGTATCTCACGAACAGTGTAGCTGTCACTGTTCTGAAGCAGCTGAAATTATCACAGATGATGTATTTCTGTTGCCGCTATAACAACAAATACTAAAAATAGAATAAAATAAATATTTAAGGGGGGCTACCATACGAGTATAACGAACGTGATTTTTAGCAGTTTTTTGCTCGCTATTAATAACGGCAAGAGGATAAGGGCTCCCATACGGTACGAAACCATACGTGCGCGAGTCCGACTCGCACTTTGCCGATTTTTTATTCTTATTTTTAATGTTTTTATGAACGATTTTGTTTCGTTTTGCCGCTGTCTGACTGACAATCAAATATTATAATCGAATTAAATTCACTTCTGATTGATCGATTTTTGGATGCACATGTATTTGATTGAATGTGAAAATACTCTTAGTCATTTTGTTTTGTGTTAGTATGATCATGCGTTTCTGAGTTGAATTGTAATAATTTGTATTGCTGTTGTGTCAACAGAAAAGTAATTATTTTCATCAAGATTTGAACCGTCCACTGCTGAACAAAGTTTTCTAATTTATCAACTATTTTGATTCTTTTCTGAATGCGAAATATTCTTAATAGAACTTGCTGCTCATTTGTCTTCATATATTACACGTATTGTCTAATGAATCATAATATATATTTCATCATAATATTTTTATAACAATCAGCAAAGTGCCTTAGTGTTTTATTAAGATTGGAATATGATTTTATCTCTGTTTTCATTAAAGTTAACGAGAACCCTCCTACCGTAAAATAGAAATATAACAATGCAATAAAAATCTAGAATTGCTTTAAGACTCGACGTTAACCAAGTTTAAGTACAGCAACATTGTAGAATAAGCAGCAATTCTCTTTTATTAGTAGGATAAAACACGCCTTTTCCATTGGGATTTATTTCGCATTTCCTAAAATAGACCTAATTGGCATATCCGCAAATACTCATGTTCATTCTTTCATATCTGTAAGCTACTTAAGTTTAAAACACTTCAAATAAGTGAATTCAAAGACAAGTAATATCTAGGAGTAGGACGTTTTCAAATAATAAAAAAACAATATTTCTTACATAATTTAAATAATAGACTGGACCTTTGGATAAAGAAGGTTAAAATTTCTTTGACAGATAAGTACTAATTTTATTCGACTCTGCTTGATATAGGCATATCAGTATACACTGCTTGCCTATAAACAAATAAATAAAATAAAAATTATTACGTTCAAACTACAATTCAGGTAATCTCGTTTAATCATTTAATGTTGTCCACTATAAAACCATTGATTTTGTCTACTTGTCTGCAGTCGAAATTCTGAGCACCTTCGAAGAGTTTTAAAGGACTGAATAGACTTATTTTAGGACGTACTTATTTTAAAACCAAAATGTGTTTTAAAATTATACTAAATTTTCACATAAACTCATTCAAAAATGATGACGATAATGCCGTCATCCTCTGTTGCCGTGTTTATTCACGTGTTGTGTAACATAATCCATTTTTGCGGCACCCGCGTCCTTCTGTCTTCTGTTTCTAGTTAGAATATTCATTGTACATATTAGGGTTCCTCACCCAAAGGGTAAAACGGGACCCTATTACTAAGACTCCGCTGTCCGTCTGTCCGTCCGTCTGTCTGTCTGTCTCCAGGCTGTATCATGAACCGTTATAGAAAGCTGAAATATTCACAGATATGATGTATTTCTGTTGCCGCTATAACAACAAATACTAAAAACAGAATAAAATTAATAATTAAGGGGGCTCCCTTACAACAAACCTGTTTTTAGCCGTTTTTCGCTCTAAATTAATAATGGTAGCAGGTAGATGCTTGAAATTTTCAGAGTATTTAGTTGTATATTCATTTCAAGAATAAATAATAAAGTTAAAATTAAATAAATAATTAATTCCGTGCAATATGGGAGGGGGGTTCCCATATTGCACGGAATTAATTATTTATGAACCCTCCGTGCGCGAGTCCGACTCGTACTTGGCCGATTATTAATAAATCATGACTAACAGTTTAAATATTCAAAATAATGCAACTTGACTGACACATGTAGTATTTCGACAGAGGCACTTAGCATTGATATAAGGCTATCTATTGTTGTGGGAGGGCGCTAATTTTGAACTGCGATAAATTCTGACTCAAAATTCATCTGATATCTATTCTGTTACCGCTTTGTCTATAACAAAGACTAAATAATCCAAGAGACATTTTTAGGTTGGAATATAAATATAAATTTTCAGTAGGTATACAATAATTATAATCGGGTGGCATTTACAACTGGATCGGACATGTTAAATTTAAGTTTAAAAACTCTGACACCAGGGCTAGCCACTCGAATATATACGAACCTTACTTTAGCATAAAATTAGTAGGAAAAGGAATGGAACCACTTAAGAAACTGATCATTTTAGTGCTATTCTAACAATATAGTGATATACCTACCTCAGTGTTTTAAGCTAAACTAAAATATAATTGTTAACCTACATATTAAATATTTAATTGTTTACTCAGACATTACTAAATTTTTGAGCATCTTTAAACAAAAAAAAACTATTAAAGTAGATTAAACTGCCTAATGATGAAAGTTATAACAAATTAGTAAGTAAACAACCGCAAAAGTCCGAAACAGTAGGTATTTTAATTAAAATTAAGTCAACAAAGAAAACAAACAATAACGTTTCGTCTCCGTGCCTAATCTGAGTTCTTCCAGGCCGACTGGCCCAGTAGTCTGATGTCCAAACACCAGCAAAATGGAGCGAAGCTGAGTATTGTAGTCCGTAAGCTTACTTTACAGCACAAGTGCCATAAGCGAGATATAAAACACCATAGTGCGCTTACCGGAAAGGTAATTCTGTATGAAAACGTGCGCGCAACTTGCTCTAAGTTAAGCTGTTTTTAAGAATTTCGTGTGAACTTAAATTTCAAAAAAAATATAATTTCTCAAAATAAACATTTCTCCAAATAAAATTCTCGCAAATGTAAAAAAAACTTAACACGTTCCTTTACGTTTTATCGATAAAGAATCAAGCCCCGGAGCTACGTTTTAGACGCTCCGTGTCTAGGCTGTTTTTCTAAGCTGTTTAGTTTCTAAGTATCCAACCCAGCGTTTTGATGCTCACGTTTTACCAAAGCATTGCGAAGTTGGGCTGGGAATTGTAGCCCGTGTGAGCCTACTGCGTAAATTTAATACTGGCGTAGCGAGAAATAAAACGAATATAATCAGTTCTTCCAATCCGAGTAGCCCCGTCGACAACAACTCCGCTCTACTTACGAATGTGTTTTGTTTTTCGCTAAGCCAATATTGGCTATGCAGTGGGCTTATGGAGTATAATGCACTGCCCAGTCTGACACATCTCTGGTCCGCTTTAGTAGAGTCTGGGCCTGACCCAGTAGTTTAAAGACGTCTCCCAAAATTAACTTCAAATATCACAGCACTCATGACGACAGCAAATGTGACCAATTTCTCGGAAGTGCAATAATAATGTTATCTTGGATGTTCACGTGCCTGTGGCTTGCAAAACAATATGAGGAATTTGCTAGAGTAAGAAATTCTAGGATATTGCAGATGGTCAAGATAATATGTTATGAAAAATGTTCAAGTACACATATGATAAACTTTTGTTCTGTTACACTCCTAATAGCATGTTTGTTAAGTCCGCAAGAAGTACGTATCTTATATTTTACGTAATTCATACATATGTTCTCTCAACAAACAGTAATTTCATATATTGAAATATTAAATGTATTTGAGACAAACTTCTAATGTACCTAAATTTAAAAAAAAAACATTATGTTTCAAAAATGTATGCCATCCAGATCGCTGATGCTGTGCCACATAGAGACGATTAGAGTACAACTTACTTATTGATCTGCCTAGAACAAAATATTCTACACAGAAAGTCATAGAAAAATTTCGAAAGATTTCTGTTCAAAACAGTCATATTTACGCACTAGTAAGAAACACCAGCAACACCCAGTACAAAAAGATGAATCCAGTACATAAATGCATCTGTTTGGATATTTGTACTCGTATATCAACAGATAAATCGCGAAGAACTAGAATATTTACATCATGTAGAGTCTAGAGTAACTATACTACTGTATAGGACTCTACATGATGTAAATATTCTAGATAGATAATAAATATTCTAGATTCAAAGAGAAACATATATGTAGCACAAAAAGAAAGATCCAGTACAAAAAGTGATATAAGACCTAATAACCCACCCGACATGGTAATTCGAAACACTTATCCGAGATATATACGAGCTCTACAACGCATCTGAAAGAGGCCGTTACAAAAATCGCGTGCGACTTAACGCATATCTCCCGGATATTTCTCACTCCAATTACTCTCACTGAGGATGTTGCTAGGGTTGCCACTGGGTTAATAAGTTATGAATAAGTTATTTGACTATGAATGCTTTTTTTAACAATGGATGATGTGGTCCGAATAAAAACCTTTTTGTTCTGATTTTTAACCCCCGACGAAAAAGAGGGGTGTTATAAGTTTGACTTGTCTGTTTGTCTGTGTGTCTGTCTGTCTGTCTGTCTGTCTGTGGCATCATAATAATAATATGATTTAATTAACGTAATTGGTGTTTATACCGTGTTGATTGAAATAAATTATTTGAAATTGAATCATAGCGCCCGAACCACTGAACCGATTTCAGTTTAGTTTTTTTTGGATGAAAGGAGACTTAATCGAGAGTGTTCTTAGCTATGTTTTATAAAAATCGATTGAGCCGTTTAAGAGTAATGGTGGGTTAAAGTGGGGATGGAAGAACCAAAATTCTACAAATGTGCCCAAAATGGTTGTCAATTGAAAGTTTGTTGTCAAATATTTTTGTGTCGGGGGTTTTTTAATTAGGTATATTATTATTTGAATTTTTATTCCTCGTGATTGATTTTTATACAGTGTGATATTTGTATTTAATGTCACTTTGTTTTACAACAATTATACAAATGAAATGGAATTTGAAAAATACAATTTTAAATGCCATATAAGACCGATTTACTAATAATGCGATTTAAGGAAATCGTGTTTATAGAAATACCGTTTCGTGGAATAAATTTGGTAAAACAACCAAATAGATTTCACCTGAACAAGTGTCTTTGTAAAAATTACTAGCCTTTATTCATTCATATTTTACAAACAAAATACCGCTTCACACTTATCCTTACGCCTTCCATAACGATTTTTTTTTCTTATTTATAGAACTAGCGACCCGCCCCGGCTTCGCACAGGTATAATAAGCCCGATTACAGAGGCGCCAGCGTAAATTTAATAGCAACGTAAAAAGTGTTCTCTCTATCCAATGCCTAAAGTGAAAAAGAAACAGAACTATGCTATTTAGCTAATATAATTACGATGGCGCCTCTGTAATCGGGCTTATTATATGTATAAACCTTCCTCTTCAATTACTCTATATAAAAAAACGCATCAAAATCCGTTGCGTAGTTTTAAAGATATAAGCATACATAGGGACAGACAGCGGGAAGCGACATTGTTTTATATAGGTACTACCTATATGTAGTGATATCTATGTGCAAAATAACAAAATAAAATATATGTTGAACAAAATCTTCTAATTTAGTCATACAAATACACGGACTTTCAAAATGACCCATTCTCAGTACAGACACAGTACAAATACGAGTATATCCCGAAAACTCAAGGACTCGTTTCGTAGTTCCATTATGAATGTTAGGTATTTATTTTATCATATCAGCGTATTATTCATAACGTAATCAAATGTGACGATGACAGATAAGAGCACATGAATGATCCGTCAATAAAGGAAATGATAATAAAATACCTACTTTCTTTTTGCTTTGCTTATCTTGAAGTTATATCGGAAATCGATAACAACAATTTGCAAAAACCTTGCTGAATCGAATTAACAAAATATAATTGAAAGTGCACAATTGATAATTCACAGAATTGATATCTTGTGAAAACTGTCACAATGTTGTGATGAAATGTGATAAGTGTGGCAAAATCACTTGTTGCATAAAATGACAGCGATCAAATCTAAAAATATCAGTCCCTTTGGTCTGCGATTTAGCAAATTTTAGGAGGAAATCCAGGGTCTGGGTCTCAGAAGACAAAATTATCTTCCATTGTGTTTTTACCACAAGAAGGACTGAAGACCTAACACCACAGATACACGTGCTGGATACAAGCCGCTTCCAACCGGCTTATCGGAGACCTACAGAGGAGCCTGGCGCATCGCCGTAGGGTTGCGAGTCTGTCCATTTTCTATAGGATTCATTTCGGAGAGTGTGCATCTGAGCTGCACGACCTTATCTTACCATCCCCTTTTTACTACAGGAGAAGTAGGAGGACGCCACATTACCACCCCTACTCTGTCAATTTTCCTTCGATACGTACGAAGCGGTTTGAATCAACTTTTCTGATTCGTACCGCCAGGGAATAGAACAGTATTCCTGCTTTCCAGTTTCCTATGAGATATAATCTAAAGCTTTTCAAGGTCAGAGTGAATAGGTATCTTCTAGGTCTGCGTGCTTCATCTTCGACCACAACGTCGCTTACCGTCAGGCGAGTTGGTGTTCAAGCGCGGACAAAAAAAAAGAGCCCTAGATCCAGCAGTAAATGCTAAAAACAAACGAACGAGTCTGTTTCATCTCATTTTCTTTATACTGTAAACAGGAGAGCAAACAACTTTCTTATCGCATAGTTATCATAAATTTAATACCCTGTCAGGAAGATGAATCGTCGTCAGCCCTAGGGTTATTACCATAGATGTGACGGAGAGGGACACATTCGAGATGAAATTGTATTAGCACAAGGGATTGCGACAAAATCCTTTCGCTATCTTCATATCGCATGTCATAATGCGGAGTGTGTGTTATATTCAATTCTGTTGCTAGATGCGACTTGTTTATTAGGTTGTTTATTCAGTGTATGAGATAAACAAAAACTCTAAACTTTCTGGTTTAGTTATTGGATGAATTATCAATATTTCATTATTTATTATCATTAGCGGAAATCCTCTAAAATATAATTCAAGATAGATAACAATATCGATACAAATTGTGACTGACATTTTCTTCAGATCGTTTATTGATATGTTTTTTTATCTTTCTCATAAGTGTAGTTTTCAGTTGTCTTGAAATATTAGAATAAAAATCGGTCAAGTGCGAGTCAGACTCACGCACGAAGGGTTCCGTGCCGTGTTAGAGTCCACTGAGCCCCATCGGAATCTTAGTAATAGGGTCCCGTTTTTACCCTTTGGGCACGGAACCCTAAAAAAACTATAGATTTAGAGATGCTACTGTAGATCTACAGTTAAACTGTAGAGTTGGCTACGCTACAGGAGAGGCAGATTAGGGTCAAGACTGGATTAGGTTGAATCAGCAAACAGAAATTAGGGCTACTTAATTGAAGTTGCGTGGATTAGAGCGGAGTGCGTTTCGGTGGTTTACACGATTGTGATTGAGAAGCCGTATTGCGCGTTTGGGGATTTGTAAACGTTGTTTTTTTCATGAGATATAAAGCGACGCGACGCGATGTAGAATGATTCGCGCTTACTAAGAAATACTTTTTTAGGGTTCCGTACCCAAAGGTCCGTCCGTCTGTCTGTCTCCAGGCTATATCTCATGAACCGTGATAGCTAGGCAGCTGAAATTTTGACAGATGATGTATTTTTGTTGCCGCTAAAACAAAAAATACTAAAAACAGAATAAAATAAGTATTTAAGCCCCCCTTAAATACTTATTTTATTCTGTTTTTACTACCCATACTACAAACGTGATGTTTAGGAGATTTTTTGCTTGCTATTAATAATGGCATGAAGAATGGGGCTCAGGGGGCTCCAACACGGTACGGAACCCTTCGTGCGCGAGTCCGACTCCATCCATCCATCCATCCATCAGCCAAAGGACGTCCACTGCTGGACATAGGCCTCCCCTATGGATCTCCAATAAGACCGGTTGAAAGCGGCTTGCATCCAGCGCGATCCTGCGGTCTTAATGAGGTCATCCGTCCACCTTGTGGGTGGACGTCCTACGCTGCGCTTGCCGGTACGTGGTCTCCACTCGAGAACTTTTCGACTCCACCGGTCATCAGTCCTCCGCGCTATGTGCCTTGCCCATTGCCATTTCAACTTGCTAATCCGTTGGGCTATGTCGGTAACCTTGGTTCTTCTACGGATCTCCTCATTTCTGATTCGATCCCGTAGAGAAACTCCGAGCATAGCCCTCTCCATAGCTCGTTGGGCTACTTGGAGTTTATTAATAAGGCCCATGGTAAGAGACCACGTTTCAGTGCCATAAGTCATCACTGGTAACACACACTGATCGAACACTTTCGTCTTGAGGCACTGAGGTATGTCGGACGAGAAGACATTACGCAATTTTCCGACTCGCACTTGGCCAATTATTTATTTACATTTCCATTATTGCCATTTCCCTGCGTCACCCGTAACCGGTATACGAGACAACTTTGGCGATTTGGTGACCACAACTTCCTCTGAGGGACCTCCCTACCCCCCTGATTAGCTAGTTTAGCGAGGGAAACAATAGTATAAATAAAACAATAAAGAAAAACTATAAAAAAATACGGTTTAGACAGCTTTATGAAAGCGTCTTTAAAGTTATAGAGTAGGTCGGGGTTGGCAACATCGTCTTCTGTCTAAAGTTAAAATCACTGACCTGCTCTAGTTCCATTACGTTGGCACGACTGCATTATGACTGCAGTTTGGTGGCGGTACTGCAATGGCTTTAGTGCCAATACTGCAGTTTAGTTTGTTGAGCTTGGGGTTTTTTGCTGGAATACAAATCTTGGCTTTGGAACATCGACACAATAAATGTTTTTGTTTTAAACTTGGCAGGGGCCTTATTGTGTAAGTGCTCTGACGTTCGGCTTCGCTGTTTCTCCCACTCGCGCCAGTTACTCACGCCACGAGAGCGAGCGGGAGGGAAAGCGCAGCCGAACGTCTGAGCGCTAATACCTATACAACAATAAGGCCCCTTTGGAAAGATACTTAAGAGGGTAGCCTAGTGACGAAGAAATTGAGAAATAGGTATTTGGACTAAACTGTTGCCGTCGCGATGCCCCCAAACCAGGGAGCTTCAATGTGTGTGTGATGCAATTGTATTTGTGTGCGTACTGCGCTCGAACTGTCGCCGCACCCCGCCCGCGCCTCAAAGAACCAGCCGTGGCCGACCGAAATTTGATTTTGAATTGTAGCAAAATATGATATTACGTAGAGTGCGCACAAGATAACTCTGCGCGCGAGTCGTGGCGCCACGTACGTTATTTCACTAGCATTCCGTATTCCCTGGCAGCATAGAATTTGTTCCTGATTTTGGCCGTACGTAGAGCTTTCTTACGCGTATTCTACGTATAATCTAGTTTCCTAGTAGGTATGGCGGAAAGCAAACAAAAATAATCCTGCCAATGATTATTTATTTTTCTGCCATTAGGAAGCGACATTATTTGTGACATAGGTTATTTTTTTACAGGCTTGTTTATTTTCTTTCAAATTATTTTATTATTGTTGTACAAAAACATAAAATGTACCCAACTAACATCATAAACAATTGATCTTGAACCCAAAGCAGGGAGTAAAAGTAGCAATTTGGCTATTTGATTTCTGTAGGCGTTGCAGTTTACATTATATATTTTGACTGAAATCACTTCTTTCTAATTTTAAGTTAATTATTTTTTATTTAAATATCTAACATAGTTCTTCTACAAACTAAAATAAATATGGACTCGCGCTTAAAAGGGTTCGTACCGTATGGGAGCCAATTATGTACTCCTATTTCAATTATTTGTTTTTTAAATTGATATATTATATTACTAAATACTCTGAGAATATGTTAAACGTCTACCTGTTGTGATTATTAATAATTATCGTGCAAAAACTCACATCTGTTGTATGAATAAATATTTTTTTATTCTATTTTTTGACCGATGAAACGGAGGAGGTACGCAATTCGACGCGTATATTTTTTTTTATTGGAAAGGGTATACGTCGAAGTTGGTCCCATTTAAATTTTATTGAAATCGGCTGAGCCATTTTTCATAAATCAACAATAATGTGAAAATGCTACATCGATCCGCGCGAATTCTGTACACAGTTGAAGTCGATATTTATTTCATTCTATTTTTAGTAAGTATTTGTTGTTATAATGGAAACGGAAATACATCATCTGTGCAAATTTTAACTGTTTAGCTATTACGGTTCATGAGATAGGTACAGCCTAGTGACCAACAGACAGACGGACAGAGGAGTCTTAGTAATAGGGTCTCGTTATATTACTGTATACCTACACATCTAAAACGTCTGGCCTTTTATATGGTACCTACTCGTACCATATTTTCATTCCGCTATTAGTTCCATAGTATAAAAAATAATAGAGGATTCAATAAAACAGATGCGAGGTTTACTGTTTAGAGAACGGCTTGTCATACCTTGGTAATACTTTAAACACGTTTAAAAAACTAAAACAATTAGCAAATTAAAGCAGCAGTGGGTAGGACACACACCATAGTAGGTAATACAGGATAGAACATCTACAAAGTAGGTAGATATGAACTGATTAAAGCATTTAAAGCACTCATTCAATTACTTTTTCTGTGTACACATATATTTGAATTACAATCCAGACCATAATATAATTACTTATATTTAAGTTGAACTTTTGTAACGATTGTGATTTGTTTTGTGTATGAATAAATAAAATAAAATTTAAAGCAATCCTAATTGAACTTTTGAGCTCTCTCCAAACTCAGTGGATTGGCAAGTTAAAATGTCAGAGGGCAAGGCACATAGTTCAATGAACGGATAGCCAATGGGGCTGTTTTCTCGAATGAATCTCACGTATAATCCGCGCCACACAAGTCGGCGGATGGAAAGTTAGGCGCAGAACGCTGCGCAAAAGGCAAAATATAGGCATGCGCGGGAGCCAGAAAGGGGCACACTCGCCCGCCAAACTCATGCCTCTTGCGCGCTCCCTGCGTCCGTGCACTCCACTAGGCCACGCAGCGTCGGCATGGTGCACATATGCACAATAATTAGCGCATCACAGCGAAGTGTACTCGTACCTCGCATCTGTTTAATTGAATTGAGAATTCAATAAAACAGATCAGATGCTAGGCTTACTGTTTGGAGAACTGCTTGTCATACTTTGGTTCTAATTTAAATACGTTAAAAAAAAAGTTATAACAATTAGCAAATTAAAGCAGCAGTGGATAGGGCACACACCATAGAAATACAGGATAGAATATCTACAAAATAGGTAGAGACAAACTGATTGAAACACTTCTAAGTATTTGAACTTTTCAGCAAAACTCAGTGGATTGGCAAGTTAAAATGACAGAGGGCAAGGCACGTAGTTCAATGGACGGATAGCCGATGGGGCTGTTTTCTCGAATGGATCTCACCTACGATCCGCGCCACACAAGTCGGCGGATGAAAAGTTAGGCGCAGAATGCTGTGCAAAAGGCAAAATATAGGTATGCGCAGGGGCCAGAGAGAACAATGCACAAGTTCTAGCCCAAATTCTATGGCTATAAAAATATTTAATAAATTGCCAAATAATTTAAAAGATATCGAAAGACAAAACTGTTTCATAAAACAACTAAAAATTTTCCTATTATCGAAATGTTATTATACATTAGACGAATTTTTTAACGTTAATCTAGAAAACGTAATAATAAATCGTTCTAATACAAATAATAAAATTGCCATACCCTTATAGGGTCATATGTATAACTATACAAAACATGTTAACTAAAAACCGCATGTAAATTTCATATGTTGCAATATATAAATTGAGTTTGAGAGACAAGACGCCGGGGCACAGCCACCCGCCAACCTCATGCCTCCCACGTGCACGCCTGTGCTTACCACTACGCCACGCGGCGTCGGCATTGTGCACACATGCGCAATAATTAGCGATTGTTAAGGTTTAAAAAGAACAACTTTTACTATGGGAGCAACTAACTCCGAATTGGCGATAAAAACCAGCTGTTCCATACACTTTGTCCATTATCAACGGACTTTTTCTATGGTAGGTATAGTTGATATTTCTCGCGGATTCGGCTCTGGTCGGTCCCATAGTAAAAGTTATGATGTACTTAACTCGCCAAAGGAGGTTGTTTTAGGTACCGGTAAGCTCTTATTAGTATTTAATATGTGTGATTTTTTTAGAAAATTTCTAATCAAAATTATGTTGCCATTTTGAGAATTGGGCCTTCATAGAATTATGCTTTCGTAGAATTGAGCCTTACCGGATTACTTGGGCATTATGCTAATTGGTTATTCTGTACCTAACTCATTTAGATGTCTGCGGATACAACACGATGTTCTGTATAATCGCTGCTATATGTCGTAGCAACTAAACGTCTATATTCCATAGATAAAATCTTATCTTCAAAAGTAACAAACATACTGCGGTCAAATCATAAGATTGAAAAAAATAACTAATATTTTTAATAAACATCGATATCGATGGACATCACTAGAGCATCGACAAAAATATCGACTATTACTACATCCCTAGTGCTTGTGTACGTATAGGTTTGAACCTCCCTTACCTCGACCCTACCCCCGCATCGTGCGATAGGGACAATTGCAGCTCAGAGCGATTTATACCTACAAAAAACTAGGCGAGACAACGTTTCGTATTACGCTGTTTTCTTCTTCAAAAACTATTTCAATCAAGTACTTTTTTATGTCAAAATTTAAAAAAAAAATGTGTTCATGATTCTGTCATTTTATATTTTGTTAGATATTATTTAGTCTCTTCTGGTAGGTCTCTAAAGACGTCGGTAATAATGGTGAATTTTTTTGTGGTTTTGAAGGGTCATATTTTACCTGCTAATTAATTTATCAAGAAAAAGAAAAGACAGAGTAGTCTAAACAGCAAAATTTAATTTTATGACAAAAAATTGAAGCTCTATAAGTATTTTCCAGGAAGAAAACAGCGTAATACATTTGTATGGAAAATTACAGACCAACCAGGCTCTTAAATTACCTAGAATGTGAAAATGCTGAGTGTTGAACTTGTTTGAATAGTCTCTCTCTCTCCCTCTCTGAGTAGAATTAAAATTCACTATTGATGTACTACCAAATTAATAAATTATATCATCAAGTGAGGTTTTAAAGAAAAATATTTTAAAGCCTTTCCTGAAAAAACATCACATTCGCAGTAGCTTCTTTTAAAGTTTTTAATATGTAATTTTTTTTCAGCAACCGTATTGAACACTTTTACTCTCCCTGTAAATTGACCTTGAACTTAAATCTTCTCAATTTCATTTTTTCTCCTCATCAATGCACAACTTTATCGTTAAAAACGTTATCTTCCAAGGACCTCTTTAATTTCAGCAAATCTCCTATCTTCAAGGGCTTTTTAAAGCAAAAAGTTGGATTGTACAGATTGCGTCTATTTAGAGTGATAGCCATGAAAAACTTGATAGCATGTTACGTGTCCGCATAGTCCGATATCCGCAGTTCCGTTCAGCGAGTGCTGTCACCCTACAACTTGGCAATGTGACAAGTATTTCACAGCATTTGTCCGGCGTTGTCAACTCGGTCACTGACTCGGTATGCTCATATTTTAGTTTCGCGTTCATGTCTAAGAAGAAATCGGTTTTGAGAGCAAAGTTGTTAGTTAAACGGAGCGTAGTTACTGTGGGCCTAGCATGATTTCTATCGAAGTAGTTGTCGTCACAAATTCGATTTAGTTTTCAACTGCAACAATCAACTCCAAGCTGAAAGCAGCGAGTGGACGTAGCGCTTTTGCTATTCGATTTCTGTAGGCACTGCATTTTTCACCAATTTTCTGGAATTGCTTCAAATAAACTGAGAATTTATTATGTAATTTTTTATGAGAAAATCTCTTAAGTTGTAGAAAGGAACAAATCAGCCCACAAACAACGGAAATGCAAGACGAATTGAGAAGCTATGAACTCGAGATCTCTTTTTTTGGAAGACGTTTGAAAAATTAATGGTGCTTGGTTAAAATTTCAGATCCACCAATCATTTCGCCATCGAGCCACGTGGCGAACGAAAACTTTTCGAGAGATATTGTGCTAGGCCTACTGGTTACGTTTGGCATAAATCCGGTCGATTTATTGTGGTGTCTCTTGCGATTCGGCGTACTTGCTTACAAAGTCTTTTGGGTAGTTATCCTCTAGGAAGTGAATTGATCGGTTGAAACAGTTGTCCTTAAATGATAGAACAAGACTACATAATTAAGAGCTAATTTCAGCACAACGAATTCCCTCACATTAAATAAGTTTTTCTATATTTCTGTTTTGAAACGTTTTAGTGGTTTTTTTTATCTTTAAAATCTTGAACATTAAATGCACTCGAGATCTAGTATTTTATGAGGAAAAATCAGTCAGACACAATCTAAATACATATATATTTTTGCACAAAGATTACAAAGATTTATGTTAGTTCTGTGATTCACAAGTCTAAAACAGCATTTGACCGTGAAACCTAGGATTGCTAAAAGCATTTTTATGCCTTACAGCTAAAAGATCCGCGCACAAATAACCCTACAGAATTCGATTTTGTAACATTTGATTCTCTCAACCCATCTCCGTCCACACTACATTTAATGTGCAGAAAGAAGCGGGCAATTAACACAAAACAACATTGTGTGGTCACACAAAACTATTTTATTATTCCTATGAGTTGAAAGTTTATATTTCCTCAATAAATTTGTAATTGGGTCTTTCCACGGACATTTTGAGAGCATTTCCCGAGACGCAAATAGACGAAGATGTAGTATACACAAATATTGCACCATTCTTCTCTGAAAGTATTCTCTGCTCAAATGATGGATTTTAATGCTTTTGAAATCACTTATACGATAA
This sequence comes from Hypomecis atomaria, assembly GCA_964007245.1. Classification (NCBI taxonomy): domain Eukaryota; kingdom Metazoa; phylum Arthropoda; class Insecta; order Lepidoptera; family Geometridae; genus Hypomecis; species Hypomecis atomaria. The sequence continues at coordinate 9,390,333 of OZ023299.1, forward strand.
TGCTCTTAGTGGAGTGAATTATTGTGATGTTACGGGTGTTTATTTGTTAAATAACATTTTTTTATGCTTATTTTCTTGTATTGATATATGTAAAAGTCATAGGTGATGATAAAATGTGGAATGCCCCGTCGCCGGATGTGAAGTTAGCTACAAGCTGCGCAATATCCAATCCTGACTGAAGCTAACATAAAGCCGCACGTTGATTGGCTATTGTACAGCTTGTAGCTAACTTTACATCCGCCAACTTGTGTGGCGCGGCCTATACAATTTTATCATAGAGTGCCTGTTATCTAATAACCTGTATATGATATGGAAAGAAGACATCGCCAGGGCAGATAAAAACTTTTAGATGAGATTGACATAGAATCGGAAAGAATGGTATGTCAAGGAGAGGCCTATATCTAACAGTGGATCGATAAGAACTGAAATAGTACATTGTTATTTCATATTATGGGGCTATTCGCGCACTAAAATTACGGGATAAATAAATACCTCATCAAAACCTCACCTCATAATAATTAAATAAATTATTTATTCAAAAAACCTCATTACTATAAAACTTACACGGTATACCTAATTAAAACAGAATAGAGTTTACTGAAACTTCATATTTAAACAATCTGTGTACACTGGGGCCCACACTAGGATAGCCTGTGTCGTGGGCTCCAGGCTCTTCCACTAATAGTAATTTTGTTATTAACAATACGAGTACATATGCAACAATATGTATTCAAGAAAATAGTAGAAATGCACTGTAAAAGAAAAGTCCACTAAAGGAGATATTGCAAATATGCATAGAAATTGGGCCACTAAAGGGTACAGTATTTCATAATTTGCTTTGTTTCTTTCGGATAATGATTTTCCCGTTATTTTTTACAATAACAGTGTCCATTAAAAGTAATTTCGTGTATTCGGGTATTAAGGTTACATGTGACCAAAATGACAGTACTTAATTCAATGACTGAACAAAAATCAAATTGGAAAATGTGAAATTACTCATAAATTAAGCATTTGACGCGGTTGTTTTACTCGGCGCATTTATTTATCATAGTTTAACGGATTTTTTGAGCTACTGTACCTAGTCTGAGCCCATTTTGCATTATCTCCTTTAATTTAAACTATGCTATTTGAGTTAATCCTATGCAGGGATATACTTAATAAGGTAATTATAATGATGATGACGTCTGGCTTTTAGCACTAAATCATAATGTCCAATAATTTCCTATCTAAGTTCACAAACTCCGTAATGGTTTCTTCAGAAAGTATTTCAAGTTTTCCTGAGTCAGTGTCTCATACGACTTACGTGAGGCCGATCATGCGTGTCACGAAGTCAAAACTGCTCAGATGTACAACTTCTGACAAAAGCTACAAGATTTTATATTTTTACAAAGTATTAGAAGAAAAATGTTGGAAACATATGTAGTTACAATAGTTCTATTGAACATTAGGTGTGATTTGTACCTAGTTTGAGAGAAAAATGTTACAAATATTTAAAATGAGAGAAGAATGTTAGAAATATCTAAAAACAAGGACATCACAAGTCTAATACGATACGAGTAGGTAGGTGTGTATAACTTGTTTTAGCCGAATGTTTTCAATAATAATTTGCTTGAAAAGTGTTATAAATACTTTATAACGCACGAGGGCGTCAAAAATCAATCGCGTTTATTAATTTTGTTCACCTCATATACGAGTAGTAACCATATGCAGGGTTATTCCTAATTAATTAGGTATTACTGTACATCAAAACTAACAACTTTTGTTCTGCGACTTCAGTCTAAACTAAAAAAAAATGTTTTTCCATAGAAAAATATCGTTCACCTGCGACAAAATGTACGGAACAGCTGATTTTTTTTGAGTTTTGACAGAAGTCGCAGAACAAAAGTTGTTAGTTTTGATTTACAGAATAAGCCCCTATAAGGATGCTTATTAATTTATGTTGTCTATAAAAACACAACACAACTATTTTGTAATGTTATGTTTCAACTCAGTACAATTTAATTATTTGCTACTAAGCAAAGATGATATTATTTAAGTGATATTATTATTTTAATAATAACAAATGTAATTTTTTGACGTGTATCTTTTATATTTTTGATACCAATAAATAATATGAATATGAATAATTAGGAATAACCGTGTATACGAGTAACGAGTATACGTCTGTCGTATTTAGAAGTTTTTATTAGATTATACATCTAAATTTTCACAAGTGTGCTAAAATTGCGAACTTTTCAAACTCCCATGATTTCATGCTAAAGTTTTTTATTTATTTACCTATTTTTCACATTAGTTGTACATCTGCCCTTCAACACTTCGAGCTATATCACCAAGTTCACAAAAAGGTTAACGCTCCGCCGTCAATGGCATAAAAACTTAGCGATAGTATTGACAGAAATGATGAATGTTCTCCGCGACGCTTTATGTGAAGTAAATAGGACGTTTCACCTCGATCGGATTTCTTATTGACCGTATCGAACATTACCCCAGAATCCGCACCGGTAGCCATCAATAAATATGCTGTTTCAAATCAAATAGAGTGTGCAATGACTTTGCTCTACCCACAGTAATAAACTAGACAACAGTATACCATAGTATAGTTAACCTAGACCGACCTTGAATTTGCGGGAAAATTCTGCGGGATATTTCAAAACTTGCTATACTAAGCGCCACACAAGTCGGCGGATGGGAAGTTATGCGCAGAACGCTGCGCAAAAGCCGAAATATAGGAATGCGCGGGAGTCAGAGAGATGAGTCGCCGGGGCACACCCGCCCGCCAACCTCGTGCCTCCCGCGCGCTCCCTACGCCCGTGTTCAACACTACGCCACGCGGCGTCGGCATTGTGCACACATGCGCAATAATTAGCGAATCACGGCGAAGTGTCATATAAACTTCTCATCCGCCGACTTGTGTGGCGCTTAGTATAGCTCAGTTCTTCTTTATTTAGTTATTAGTGTATAGTTGTTGATAGTATTTGTCATTGCCTAATTTGAATAAAGGAAGATGAACTAAACTGAATTCTCTAAATGACCTTTGCCTTTTATACCGCAGTTTTCAGTAGCAGAGAGAGAGAAAAAGAGCTCTTTAGAATGAATCGAAGCGGTCGAAATGCAAATAATAACTACAATACATAGGACGTACACAGCTGGATGTAGGCCTCTTCTATGGTTCTCCAATAAAACTGTTTGGAAGAGGTTTGGTCATCTGTCCACCTCTTTTAAATAGATACTAAATGGAAAATATTTTTGAAGTGAAAACTAGTTGGCTACTATGTAGTAAGCGGCGTTGTGCACTTTTTGGGATGGGTAATAGTACATTGTTCACCGAGAGGAGAAAGTGACCGATTACCGTCGAGGGTGTCGTTTGAAGCCCGAACCGTAGGCGAGGGCTTTAAAACACCCGAGATCGGGAATCGCACTTTCTCTCGAGTGATACATAGTGCTTTATACTACACCTACGAGGAAAATAAAAAACTAAATCTTTACTAATTGAAATTTATATTGAAATTGTTGCAGTTAGTGAAGCTTAATGTAACACTTGAAAATGGCGCCAATGGCGTCTGCAATTTTCACATGTTCTTTTTTAAAATTGTTTGACACCATCCAACACACAGCTAGTGGCCAGTGTCATTTTGCGAACTTGGAGATAAAAACTCACTGTAAAAACTTTTTGGCTTTTGATATTTAGGTTACCAGCGCATAGTCTTACCCAAAATTAAAAAAGAAAAACCACGTAAGAAATGGATTTTCATACACTTTTCTCTCCCGCTCAGATGCGTTTTCTCCCCGCATATTTGTTCGATATGCAATGACGTACTTTCTACCGTAAATTTGATAAAGTATCAAGGTACTTTCCGAGCAGGTGTAGTACAAAAAATATTAAACTCGCATAAGGATAGGCAAGTAAGTAATCGAAAATTCGTTGACGGAGCGACAGTTGACCGCCGCGTACGCGGGCGTGGAGAGGAAGTAATATCCTCTTTCTACAGCGCGGCGAAAATGTACGCCAGCTCCTGCTGATTCGTAGGGCGCTTGCGCGAGTGTGTGCATGTAAGATATAGTACTTTACCACATAAATTAGAGTACTTTATATGATCAAGTTTTCACTTTTGCCGGCACTCCCGGAGTGCAACCCGCTGTTTTTTTACACACTTAGCGTGTAAAACGCTAAGTTAAGCGCTAAGTGTGTACATTTTTAGGGTTCCGTACCCAAAGGGAAAAACGGGACCCTATTACTAAGACTTCGATGTCCGTCTGTCCGTCTGTCTGTCACCGGGCTGTATCTCATGAACCATGATAGCTAGATGCTGAATGACAGATGATGTATTTCTGTTGCCGCTATAAAGACAAATACTAAAAATAAAATAAAATAAAATAAATATTTAAGGGGGGCTCCCATTATACAACAAACCTGATTTTTTAGACGTTTTTCGATCTATATAATGGTAACAGGTAGATGCTTGAAATTTTCACAGAATATTTAGTTTTATATTCACTTCAATAATAAATAATAAAATTAAAATAAAATAAAATAAGGGGGCTCCCATACAGTACGGAACCCTCCGTGCGCGAGTCCGACTCGTACTTGGCCGATTACTAATAAGTATTGAAACAATATCGGTCAATTTTCCGTTAAGCCGATTTTATGCACGTTTTGTCTTTATAAGGCGGATAAATTAAATGGACCATAACGGTTAGTGGAGCTTACTTTACCGAGGAGCATGAGCGTCACGACTTTCGTGATTCGTGTAATGCAAGAAGCCATGTTATCTTGTGTAGCCGTCTGGTCTGTACGGTGAGTCGTGTTGAAGTAACTATTGCTCACCAACTTTAACTGTTCAGTGTTAATCTATAAGAAATATAGAACCACTTTATAAAGTCTTTCTGGAAAGTGCCTTTATTAACTACAAAAAAATACAATTCTGATTACTTAAGGGTACCTAAACTACTACTACACAAAAAGCAATTGGATCATCTACAGACCAAGATAAGCCCACTGCCATTTGGCAGCGTGCCTAGCACGTTGGCAGCATTGCCACGCTGAGCCTTTTAAGTTAAATAAACTCCTTAATAAACAGATTTAGTTGAACAGATAAATTTTTAAAAAAAGCATTCCAGTATCTGTTTTCTAAGTGTAAGTGACTCAACGTAAAAATACATAAATATTTTTACGGTAAAGTTTTGGTAAATTTACCTGATTTTCTCAAGACCTACAAAATTTCGTTTATTCTCTTTTTTTATTCACTTTACATTAATTGTTGTAACGCTCATAATAGTGCAATATCTGTGGAAAAATCAAGTATCTTGTGAGGTATACTTACTAGGATTCAAAGATATTTCATAGATTCATAGATTCATGGTGTTTAGACCTAAATTTCCTATGGTCGGCCTTTCGCTATGGAATACCCTAAACCTAAATACTTAGCATCATCATCATGATATGATGTCATTTTTCAAGGCGAATAAACTAAACAAACAATTCATTAAAATAATCTCAGTAACAGTTCAAGCCCCTTCCCATCTTGTAAAATCATTTCTATCCATCTAGAAACTTCCCAACTTTCTAACAATCGGGACGTCAAAAGTTCTTAATGTCTCGCTTTGTGCACAAAGGCTTTTACAATCGGTTGTATAGCCTCTGTAACTTAAGTTTAAAGTTTCATTGAACGTTTTGATTGGATCACTTTCAGTTCTGAGTTTTCTAAGCCTTCGATGGCCCTTGAGATAAAAATTTAAAGGAGTTGTTGAGTTATAAACTAGTTGAGGGGTAAATTTGAGATTATTTAAATTAATACCAAGTTTAGGTACACATCCCAAAAGACCGTCGTCCTCCCGAAAGTTTCCCTCCTAAAACTGCGAGGGCGTGCTGTAGTTTCCATTTAGGCACGTGATATCATTTTAATTTGTTACGATTAAAAAGTATTGATCATAAAAACTCGCGTCTTTGGTTCAGACTTTCAGAGCCGGAACGATCTGATTTTGATCAAAACGGATAACAAAGAGGACAAATCGCGTCTTTGGTTCAGACTTTCAGAGCCGGAACGGACTGATTTTGATCAAAACGGATAACAAAGAGGATAAATCGCGTCTTTGGTTCAGACTTTCAGAGCCGGAACGGTCTGATTTTGATCAAAACGGATAATAAAGAGGACAGACCTAAGTGTCCGTGGAGTGTTTTTTTTATATCTGAGTAGGTTTGCGTTTGACCACAAATAAAATAACAATTAAAATAGTGTCGAGACACGCGTATGATAGGCTTGCGTAGATGGTGACGATGATTATGATGATAAAAAACAATTTTAATAATGCAATTAGATGGTTGACTTCTATAAAACATAATTGGTCAAGAAGTATTTTGTAAGGTCAATGACCTCTGAGCTATGTGCACAATGAAGTAAGGGTAGGGTTCCTCGTTTTACTACGGAACCTTAAAATGATTTCATCTCTTACGATATACCTAGTTCTTATTTGTTTGTATAGCTGATGTGCGAAAGCAGTAAATGAGATGCAATGCAGTAGATGCCGTAGTACATAGCCTAGCGTGGTAATAGAGACACTTGCAGCTAGTAAGTAGGTATAAAATATAAATAGGCCATTTAACCAAACTTGGGTGCGGTGCCCATTTTTTTGATGTTTTTGTTTGTTAAATTTATGACCTCTACTTACGACATAAGGACTAAGTTCGACCTCATATGTCAAACAAGCCTAAATATGCATTTGACTCATCAATAGAAAGCAGTGATCTAAAATGGACTTCACTTTATATGTAACTAAGTACTAATTTATTCTATTGTCTCTACATATGGGGTTCAAAAGCTTTCGCGGAGGCTTTTTAGAGACCTGCAACTTATAACTTGAACGCTGATGTAATGGTCCGTGAATATATTTGTGTTTATACCTAATGTAGCAAATATTCAATTCGTAGATTACTAATTCAATGGTCTAGTGAACCAAAATGCTGGTGTTTATTTGGCTCAACGTAGCATTGCCATTCAACGTGGCAATGCTGCCAGCATGCTGGGCATGCTGCCAACTGGTATTGGGCTTGAGGATTTGGATCGTTTTTAGATCCTCAAGGGTCTTTGATTGATCCAATTACTTTGTATGTAGGTAGTAGTAGATTAAGTATGTAGTTTTAGCTTAAGTAAGTAGTATTATATTTAGTTGTAGCTGATTAAATGTGTCGCTGTCACATCAAACAAAATTATCGAGGTGGGAGTTTTCAAATGATCCAAATTTTACGCTAAAGATATTTTATCAATTCATCTCGTGTTAAATAATAAGATTTCGATCGCTTTAAATTAAGAATTTATGAAGTCGGAGCTTGTAGAAGAGTTAGAAGCTTAGCTCTACATGAAATGCGTCGACTTGGCATTTTTTTGGTGATGAAATGTGATAACTTTTTGACTGTGCCTGCCCATAGTCTCGCCTTGGCAACATTTTACATGAAAATGTTTTTGGTGGAATGAAAGATGTTTTTAAATCATCTCATTAATTCAATCGATTTTTTTTATCTATGCTCTTTTAAATCAGTCGAAGGTAAAAGTATCAAACAAGTATTGTTTTGAATTGTCACCTGATAAATACATACTTAAATGCATCTGAATCCTTGATAATGTGTGGCCAGATGGCTTGTATTTCCATTATACCTATATTGATTTCATGAGTGCAGTAATTAATTAAGTGATTAACCTACTTTTCAGTGACACTAATAAATTGTTTGCGTTCAATTTATCTTTGACAGTTTGCATGAATTCAAAGATTTTGATAAAGATATGTTGCATTTTTGTTTTAGGCTTACTACTGAAACTTAATATTTGTGAGACAGACCAATGTACCAAAATAACTATGTCGTTTATCATTGCTTTTCTGTTGCATGCTGGGAAAGCTGCCCACTTGGATTATCTCTAGACTGCGTAGTCTGTTGAAGATTCAATTGCCTTCCATGTAAAGGTTTTTTGTTGTAGGTAGGTAGTAGGTTGTAGGAAAGGTACCGGCCGCTTTTTATTAACCCCCGACGAAAAAGAGGGGTGTTATAAGTTTGATGTGTCTGTTTGTCTGTCTGTCTGTCTGTCTGTCTGTGGCATCATAGCGCCCGAACCACTAAACCGATTTCAGTTTAGTTTTTTTTGGATGAAAGGAAACTTAATCGAGAGTGTTCTTAGCTATGTTTTATAAAAATCGATTGAGCCGTTTAAGAGTTATGGTGGGTTAAAGTGGGGATGGAAGAACCAAAATTCTACAAATGTGCCCAAAATGGTTGTCAATAGAAAGTTTGCTGTCAAATATTTTTGTGTCGGGGGTTTTTTAATTAGGTATATTATGTGAAACTATGTCACTGTCTACGGCAAAGCACAATTGCTAGAAATTATATACATATTATTCTGAATTCGAAGGTTGTACATAAACGTTCTACATAAAATTGGAGAAAGTTCCACATCCACTATAACTAATACATACATAACTAATACATTTCTTAGTACTAATAAAAATGTACAGACAATGGGGTAAATGGAAATCCAAAAAGAGTACAAATCGAACTTAAACGCCAGTAAACAACCAGAAACCCCCCATAAAAACCATGAATAATTCGTGAAACCAAACATAAGTTACATCAAGATATTTCCACACGCGATGTAATTAATAACTTTTGTTTCAAATAAAGTAAGAAAGTGGAGCATTCGCTATCAAACGTGAAAACTTCGAGGTTATATAAATCTTGCTAACCCATTTATGTAAGAAAGAAACCTTTATTTAATTAATAGTTCAGTGGCGATAACAACGCTCGTTTAAAAGTTCTGTTACGTTGAACATGGGTTGAAGGCGCGATTTGAAGTGGGAAAGGAAATTAAATAAAAATTTTAGGTTTCTTAAACGATATCTTTAACAAGGATAAGGTATCTTAAAGAGTAAGACGGAAGATTATTGAAAGAAAGAAATTTTTTCTGACAGAAATATAAAAGACTTAAACGATAGGTAGGTACATTATAGAGGTATACGTGTAAGCAATTATAGCAAGTCGCAATAGTGAGTGATAATTCAGTGAGTCCCAAACTAAGCATTAGGTTTATATCTTGGTTGATCCAAAGTATAGAAGGGTACTGCTACTGTAGCTCTAATTATGTACATACTTGTAAATTCAAATTTAACATATTGAGTTCGTGAGCGTGCGTTACAATTACAAGACAGATGCACTACCAGACCACAGTACCTCAACATTTTCTTTGTCAGTTTATTTAACCAATTACAACTTAATATACGTGCACTGCATAATGTACCTTTTACCGCTTCGTAACTTCAAAGAAGTTACCTCTTAGACTGCATTTTCCACACTACGTAGCTTAGAACACATCTGCATACGAACACTAATTGCCTTGTATATGGCATCGCTTTCTTTGTGAAAACTCGTTTTTCTCTCCCCCATCGCAGTCATGCAAAAGTAATTAGAGAACTGCGTTGATCTTACTCGACGTCTAAAAACCGTGGGATATAATATACAATTTTCTACGGTAACTAGCTGAATGCACGCGACTTTGTATGCGTTGAGTTTTCATAAAGATAGTTTGTAAAGGCTAGATGGCTAGTCCTGGTGTCACTTTTGAAGCATCCTGAAGTCCACTTATGGGTTATGGGTAAGAGTAGTTTCTTTCGGTTACTTTTTTCCATTTTATTAGAAAAAAAAAACCTCTAAATTTTTTCGCGCTCGTTGCGCTCGCGCTAAGTAAAAGTGGCGATTTTCTTTGTTCACTTCCGCTTTTTACTGAAAAGGCATTGAAAACAATTATTATAACTTTACGGGGCACGTTTAAGAGGTCAACTCGAAACCGTGGAAAGTAGCCCATGAAACAAAAATAGTTGGCATTTCTGTTTTGCAACATAATAAACATTATACCTACATACCAAATAATATTTTCTCTTTCTAGTAATCTATTATTATAAAAATGTATGCTATTCTCGTAAGATTATAATAACGCTTCTGTCTGTCACTCTTTAGAATTTCACAGTAGATTTTTCTATCTGGATTTCTTTTGCTTGTGCTCTTGAGACACAATAGACATAATCTCGCTGTCTCTCTGAGAAATATGAGTTGGATAGTTTTTGTGGCCATGTCTGCGATTCGTTTTCGATTTTATATTCATTTCTTAATTTCAACCGCCCATAGCCTCACTCATACATTTTCAAGTTTGAGTACATAAGTATTGATTTTTTAATAGCTCTATTAGATCTAGAACTTATTACATTATTCATATTACGTTTTACCAAAGAAAAAGTAACTATCATATCTTTTCTTTTAAGATATATATATTTTTTTGGTAATAAATAAAACTATTTCATTTTTTTTTAATAAGGACTCACGGATTTGGATCTAAAGCAGCAATTTCAAATAATCGGCCAAGTGCGAGTCGGACTCGCGCACGAAGGGTTCCGTACCGTATGGGAGCCCCATTCCTCTTGCCGTTATTAATAGCGAGCAAAAACTCCTAAAAATCAGGTTTGTTGTATGGGAGCCCCTCTTAAGTATTTATTTTAGTCTGTTTTTAGTATTTGTTGTTATAGCGGCAACAGTAATACATCATTTGTGAAAATTTCAGCTGCCTAGCTATCACGGTTCATGAGATACAGCCCGGTGACAGACAGACAGAGTGACAGACGAACATCGAAGTCTTAGTAATATGGTCCCGTTTTTACCCTTTGGGTACGGAACCCTAAAAACGTAAATAACCATTTTCAAACTAATAATACTTGATACGAGTATATCCTGGAATTTCTCGTGTTGTTATTTTTATGTTTGTTGCCTATCAGATCATTTTTATTTTAATGTGATATTGCGCGAGCGAGATGAGAAAATGGCGTGTAAAATCCCCTTAATACAATAAATTGATGTTCTTCATAATAAAAATCGATGTTTTTATATTGCTTATTACGAATGTATTTCATCAATTTCTTATTTGTTCGACACAGCTTTATTTTTATGAATGCAACATCTGGATAGCTCAAATTGAATTAAAAAGTTGGTTTTGAAGTGCATTCAGTTGTCTGTCTGTAATTTAGAAGTGAAAGTTTGTAAAATACATCAAGAAGACTGATAAACTTATAACACAACACTATATTTCGTATTACACCATATTGTTGAAATTTGAAATTGTATTTTTTAAGACGCGTAAAAAATTTGCTCCTCGCCCTGAATAGGATGTTTTATGTATTTTTTTAACTATACGTGAAAATGTTAACTTAAGTAAATAGTTTTTTAAATAAACCATGTTTCAATGGTGTTCTAAATCTTGCTGGGTATAAAAATATCCGGCGAGCGAGAAAATACTTTTAGTCTATCTCCAAGATAAGAGTAAAATACACAAATAATCGGCCAAGTAAGTACGAGTCGGACTCGCGCACGGAGGGTTCCGTACGGTATGGGAGCCCCTCTTAAATATTTAGTTTATTTTTATTTTGTTATTTATTATTGAAGTGAATATAAAACTAAATATTCTGTGAAAATTTCAAGCATCTGCCTGTTACCATTATTAATATAGAGCGAAAAATGTCTAAAAATTCAGGTTTGTTGTATGGGAGCCCCCCTTAAATATTTATTTTCTTCTCTTTTTAGTATTTGTTGTTATAGCGGCAACAGAAATACATCATCTGTGGAAATTTCAGCTGCCTAGCTATCATGGTTCATGAGATACAGCCCGGTGACAGACAGACAGACGGACATCGAAGTCCTAGTAATAGGGTCCCGTTTTTCCCTTTGGGTACGGAACCCTAAAAAGTGAAACAAAGACAAAAGAATTAAAATAAAATTAAAATGCGCATTTTAACGAACAAAATGCGCACCGCTGCTCTCAACAAGATTTGATTAGTTTTAAAAAAATATTTCAAAAGAAACATACTCGTACTTCTCACAACACGTCCTTCAAAGGTCTTCGCCTTTTTGAACTTTAAGTACGTTGAACTTTCATTGAACTCAGGTTCAATTTGTAGCTTCTGATGATATACTCAATGGACTGAAACTGAAGCTCCTGGTAGCAAAAATAACGTTCGATAAGGGTTGTAAAATCTTTAACTAACTGCTGTTTGCGTTAGTACGCTACTCTCGTATAGAGCTTTGATTTTATTTTATCTTTAGTAGGAAGTTTATGCAACGATGTCATTTTATTTTTGCAAAATTCTACTGTGTTGTTTTGTTATGGAACAGCATGGCCTTGTTTATTGAGTACTAGCGAGCCGCTCCGGCCTCGCACAGGTGTACATATAAACCTTCCTCTTGAATCACTCTATCTACTAAAAAAACCGCATCACAATCCGTTGCGTAGTTTTAAAGATATAAGTATACATGGGGATAGACAGCGAGAAGCGACTTTATTTTATAATATGTAGTGATGATGTCAGGTAGTTTGTTTTTTGTTCTGAATCTTTCGGAATGGTTACTTGTTTAAAATATCAACAATTATTTTTTTACTTTTCACTCGAAATAAAATTGATAATTATTTGTTAAGAACTATTTGGAGATGCCGTAGCTTATCGAGTATCTTAGATAGATAAGCTATAACAATAGCTTATGTATGTAATGAGTAACATACTTATTTATTATCAAATAAGTAAGTGACTCATTAGAATAATCGGCCAAGTACGAGACGGACTCGCACACGGAGGGTTCCGTACTGTATGGGAGCCCCCCTTAAATATTTATTTTATTTTAATTTTATTATTTATCATTGAAGTGAACATACAACTAAATATTCTGTGAAAATTTTAAGCATCTAACTGTTACCGTTATTAATATAGAGCGAAAAACGGCTAAAAATCAGGTTTGTTGTATGGAAGCCCCCCTAAATTATTAATTTTATTCTTTTTTTAGTATTTGTTGTTATAGCGGCAACAGAAATACATCGTCTGTGAAAATTTCAGCTTTCTAGCTATAGCGGTTCATGAGATACAGCCCGGTGACAGACAGACAGACTGACATCGGAGTCTTAGTAATAGGGTCCCGTTTTTACCCTTTGGGTACGGAACCCTAAAAATGGTACTGTGACGATGTAAGTACGTACATGCTTAGTTAATTTTATGCCTACTAATTCCATATTCATAATCTCTTTTCAGTTCACGTCTTTAGTGAGAACAGCTGAAAAGTTGCGCAAGACATAAAAAACCTACCAAAATTCCAGCCAAATTTCCCTAAGTCAGTTATAATTGTTGTCTAGCATGAAACGATCACGTTTAATTTTATGCATGTACTTGTGTCACGAAATGGCATATCTATTCCTTAGAAACGTCCTTGGACTGTGAGCAATTTACTTTAATCATTCTGAAACAAATGCCAAGACATATCAAGGAGAGATAAAGGTGAAATACCTATTTCTAGAGCTGGAATTCGTTATTTATTGGAAGCCTAAGCTATTTACTCTCTTGTATGAAGCACCTAGAGTCCTGGAATCTTAGGTGAAGGTTTCAATATTATTACGGAGAATTTTGCTTAGATCTTATTGCTTTAGGCGGGCTAGTTTTCTTGGAACTAGAATCCCAGTTGGTCTTTGATATTCTTGCAAAGTTTATATTTTAATATTTTTTTAAATAAATATTATTAATATAGTACGGTATAATTAGGTATGTTTTGTAGAAAAATATAACCTGGAGATTTGAATGGAACAATGTATAATTTTGTTCTTTATATATCGTCAAAATATTTTATAAAAATTTAACAGAGACCAAAAACGTGTTGGATGTAAGCTGCTTTCAATCGATCTTATTATAAATCTATGGCGTCACCTAAAATTTCGACTTGCAAACTTGATGACACATTGGTATAATTTTACAAGAGTTCATAGTTTAGTACTGCAAAGTCTGCCTTTTACCATGTCAAAGCTTTCTCTGTCCTACAAAAACGGTACTGTTTAATTAAATACGTATGCCGAAGTCAGGTCATCACTAACCTACATATACAGCACATAGGTTAGCAGGAATACCCACGAGCCTCAAATAATACTGGCCTTAATCTTTGACCTGAGCTGTATAAGAAATTGGCGTTCCCTCTAGACCCGCCCAAATGAATTCCCCATCTATTATGCATCACTCCATCTCCAATCCACTTACTTCAGGTGCGATGACGTCAGTGGTTACATGATAAGGGAGAGATTTCGATTTGAGCGGGCAGTGAGGTTTCATAGCAGTAATCTGCAATGGTGAACAAATGGTCTGATTAAGATCGCAGAATCGCGCTGGATGCAAACCGCTCACCATCGAGCTCTATAATATTAAGATAACTTATGAGAAATTATGATGACATTCAGCAGTGGACGTAGACGTAGGGAGAGAGAGAAGAACGACGAAGACCAGTGCTGCCTCTCGTCAGTTGTAGAACGAAGAGACGGAAGGTCGTCTTGAATGGGCTTAAGAAGGAGGCTATTCATGAATTATTTCAGACTCTTCTTACCTGTAAGGTTAAAATGCTCAAAATAATCTCCATCCCTTTTTATGTGTGTCACATTTTATCGATAGATTACTTTAAAAAATACTCACGGGACGGAAAATGCTGCTGAGTTTGTGGTTAGTCCTCTGTGTCCATCCATCCATCCATCAGCCATAGGGCGTCCACTGCTGGAGATAGGCTTCCCCTATGGATCTCCAATAAGACCGGTTGGCGGCCTGCATCCCGCGTGATCCTTCGGTCTTAATGAGGTCATCCGTCCACTTTGTGGGTAGACGTCCTACGCTGCGCTTGTCGGTACGTGGTACCCACTCGAGAACTTTTTGACACCATCGGTCATCAGTCCTCCGCGCTATGTGCCCTGCCCACTACCATTTCAACTTACCAATCCGCTGGGCTATGTCAGTAACTTTAGACCGACTTTCTTCTGTGTACCTAGTTTTAAATGTAAGTTACACTGTTCTTACTTTCCTTTTTGAAATAAATATTCTTCGTAAAATAAATATTACCGGGACAATAACGAGGCAACTCGTCCATACGCTCCGCTGTCTGCTGTGGTAGAAAAAAAATCCTCGGGCCTAGGGCTGCCTATCGTTCGGATTTTCCCAGACACATCCGAGCTTGACAGTTCTTTTTGTTTGGACTTGGACTAGTTTAATTTGTAATGCTAATTTATCCGTATTCCGTTTAATTTTCGCTCGACTGTAAAAAATATTAAATTATCATCATTCTATTTTATCCTATAACCCTTGTATTATTACGAATTATTTTGAAGCCCATAGAGTAATGTAACAAACAATAAATACGGTAAGTATCTACGTGACAAAAAAAAACATTCGTTCAGTACAAAAAGTTCGTTGATTCTCTACAAAATGTGTGGAACAGCTGTTTTTTTTTTTCAATTTTAGGGATGGTCTCGTAGTAAAAGTGTTCATTATAATGAGAATATTATGTACCTACCTCTGAAAGTTCCAGCACGTTGTAAATCAAGACTTTCCCAGCTTTATTACAATGACTTTTCAGTTTTCATAATAAGACTTTTCAATATGAAATGGTAACCCTACTTGTAGCTTGTTACGGACTTAGGACTTATTTCTTTAACGAAAAAAGTAGAACGTTAGTAAACGTAATATCTACTTATTTTTATAAGTAGTATTATAATAATATTATTAATATTATTATTTCCTTTTGCTAAATGTTAAAGGGTCAGGGAAATAGACGGCTAGGGCCCGTTCACACTGAGCTACAACTGTGTTTCGTGTATATTTTAGAATTCAATTAAATTTACGGATTGAATATTTGAACTCTCTACACACTCTAGTCTAGCAATCATCATAATACTCATCATTTTAGACGAACTTTGAAACAGAGCTTTTTGGAGTTCTATGGAATTCATTTATTGAAATCGAATTCAATAGAAATATTTTGTACACCTACTCACGAAAACGTGTAACTGATATTTTTCACGATTATTTGTCAAATACATTGTTTTTGTTCATAATGCTGAGAGCAATAATTATTAATATTAAATCTACCATTTTCATTTGACCGTGATTGGCCTATGTCCAGCAGTGAACGTCTGACGTCTTATGGCGATGAGGGTTTTCTAGAGTTTAATAACTGTAAAGTGTCAGTCAACCAGTAAAACTAGAACATTGATTATTTTTAAAGTACTCGGTAAGTTCGTATAGGCCGGGTAACTAGCTCTGCGGGGCAATTCTGTCAACCGATCTCGTCACCGAAGTGATACGTTCCCGAACCCCTCTCGCTTTTCTGACAGTTTTAATAGCTCAAAGCTGTCAAAAAAACGAGAGAAGCTCAAGAACGCGTCACCTCAGCAAAGAGATCGGCTAACAGAATTGCCCCGCTGGTGTCAGAGTTTTTTAAGCCGCCTGAAGGCTTTTGACATGACCAAGCTGCTAATGCAACCGAGGCCTACAATTTAACGTGTCATCCAAGCCTTGGTAGAGCTTAGTTGTAAAAGCCACCCGCATGCTTAACTTTGGGGATTGCTGAGAAACACCTAGTCAAACTAATTGATTACTTTACGATTAGTACACAAACAAGACGCTTTTTACTCTACAAAGCGCAAATCAACTGACAGACGTCTACAACCTTCGTCGCGTCGCGTCTCATCTCGAGTCAGTGTGAACAGGTCTTTATGGAAATAATATGCGAAGTTTTGTTAGGAATAAGGGTTCGACCTTTCGCTACCTAAGCTTTCTGTGCGACCTTTACCTATGTTATTGTATTTCAAGCATGAAGCCATAAAATAATAAAAGGGGTTCCTATAAGTCGACTGCACTGACGTAAAATAACCTAAGCTATTTTCTTTTCAATATTTATTAAGGTATAAAATAGTAACTTAATAAAACATTTGCATTGACAGCATGTTAACAATAGAAAAGCTTATGTTTTCCTTTTTATTTTACTATGTTACGAGTATATTTATAAACATGAAGCATTATATTGAACAGTCTACTTTAGATGTGAAACAAAACGAGTCTAGTAATTTTCTTTTCTGTGAAATTATAATCATTGTTTCTTTGGAATTTATAACATGGAAAAACTATTTTATAACAAAAGCAAAAACTGGAACTAAGACAAAATAAAACAACGACCTTACATTATACTTTTCATTCTGGAAAACTTAATTTCTAGACATTTTTTAAAGTTAGCGTAAAATAAACTAAAGTTTCAAATGCTTGTGATAATATCCCTTGCAGATTTTACTAACAAAAGATTAAATGAAATCAACTACTACTTTTAGCAAAAGAAGTTATTGTTATACAATACAATAGAACAAGTTGCACTCCTAAAAAAACAAAAAGTATCGCATTGCACTTTGCTACTTCGGGCTCCACCGCAAAAAAAGTACCGATAGTCTGCAATATTTTCTGTTTTATTTTTCCCATTCAATACTGTACAAATAATGTACAATTGTTACCATGTCTATTTCTATACATACTTAGGTACCCACATCGTAAAGCATGTTCATCATCATGTACATCATCACCCATCCATCCGTCCTGACTGACAGATGGACGGTCCTACGACTCCTACTACTCCTAGTGCTGGACATAGGCCTCCCCTATGTATTTCCAATAAGGCCAAAGCCAGAAGCGGCTTGCGTCCAATGTAAAGCAATGATTTGATTGCATCTTGCAAAAAAATCATAGCTTTTACAACATTTCTATACAAAATAATAATATGCTTTTCTCAAAGAAACTTGCCTTTCAAAGTCATACATTTCCCTCGCCAGTATCTCTCCGTATAATAACTAGCTATAACTTATGATATCAATGTAACAATAAACCATTTACTGCCGTTATGGATGTAATGAGGTACAGATGCTACTTTCGTCATGCATCTTCAAGCATCGAGATCGCATTGTTTTGTTCACTGGCTTTCGAAATAGACGCTACTATGGGAACTCGAATCAATCTCATTTATCTCAGATTTTTCGCTTCAGATTTTTGAAATGCTTATCACAAAGATAACTCATTTATCTCGTTTTGAGACGTCCCGATTGTACCTACATATAATAATGTTACAGTACCGTTATTTATACTTTTAAAATTGCGACAATGTGATTGCATACTTAGCAATGTAGCTTTTTCCTTCGCTGAGACGAAATGTTTCGCTACTGCAATTCCTCAGAAATTGGACTTCATAAATACACATTGCCATAAAAAATGTAGACCACTTTTAAAATGAACCAGTACATCTATTAGCATAAAACTGAATAAATACTTTACCTAATTATAGACGGCATTGTTAAATACTTCAGAGACAGAAAAATATACAAAAGTGTACAGAATTAACTGAACGCTGAAGATTTGAAGTGATCACTTACCGTCATGGATTAGTTTGTGATTATTCGTAAACGAAAACTACAATGTACAGTTTTCGCGTAGGTCCGTTCATTTTTGTACCTACCGGAAACGAGAAATAATCGGCCAAGTACGAGTAGGACTCGCGCACGCAGGGTTCCGTACTCTATGGGAGCCCCCCTTTAATATTTATTTTATTATAATTTAGTTATTTATAATTGAATTGTATATACAACTAAACATTCTGTGAATATTTCAAGCATCTACCTGTTACCATTATTAATATCGCGCGAAAAACGGTTAAAAATTCAGGTTTGTTGTATGGCAGCCCCCCTTAAATATTAAATTTATTCTGTTTTTAGTTATAGCAGCAACAGAAATACATCATCTGTGAAAATTTCAGCTTTCTAGCTATAACAGTTTATGAGATACAGC
Organism: Hypomecis atomaria; assembly: GCA_964007245.1. Taxonomy (NCBI): domain Eukaryota; kingdom Metazoa; phylum Arthropoda; class Insecta; order Lepidoptera; family Geometridae; genus Hypomecis; species Hypomecis atomaria. Next base: position 9,409,023 of record OZ023299.1, read on the forward strand.
CTGGTGGCAGACAGAGAGACGGACAGCGGAATCTTAGTAATAGGGTCCCGTTTTTACCCTTTGGGTACGGAACCCTAAAAACTACCAAAAATATACGAAGCTACACAAAACGACAATAGTTTTCGTTTCATATAAAAACTCATACTAAAACATGAGGCCGTCAGTTTACCACTTCATTATGAAAAAAATGTAGTAACAGCATCAGTGAATCTTAGTACGGTCAACAATATAAAATACTGTCCCATGTGTACTCGTATGGTAAATTTTACAGCATGTTTGTTTTTATGAGGAAAGTAGGCCGTGCTAGAGGCGTTATGTAAAGTTGGTTTATGGTGGGACCGGCGAGCATTGTGGGACATGTGGTGGGATAACTTGACATGGGATCGGACTTTTCCTTTTGTCCTGTGGAGTCGTATAACATAGCTAGACCAGCAGAATTATTCTCTTGAAAACGCACGCGCTAGTTTTGTTTTCAAGAATTTCGCATGAAATATATTTTTATTTCCTACATTTTTAATTAAACTCGGTTTTTATTTAATTTTAACCTAATAATTGACAAATATAAATCATTATTTTAACTGAAATTCGTGAAATCAAAAAAAAAATCTTGAAACGTTACGTTATGTTATTTTGACCAAAAATCAAACCTGAATATTGCCTATCGATCACTACAATGAAGATGTCTTCGGGTGGATGACCATTATAATATTGGCGTTTGTGTCATTTACAGTTGTGAGTTACCGTGGCTCGAATGACACGTAAAATTATAGGTTCCTTTTGCTTTAATAGTTTTGCTAAATTACAGCTCTTTAGGCGGTTTGAAAAGGCCTAACATTAGCGTTATCCGTATAATTATCATATACGACGAATTCACGTTCTAGAAAGGATTTGTTTTTCATCATTTATAATCATCCGCGGCTTTCTCTATCCCACTGCTGGGTGTAGGCCTCTCTCTTACGGTTTGTTAATATTACAGATCAATCTTTCTAGTAAATAAACGATACATGTGATGTGAAAAATATTGCGATGATTAAATAGGCGTCTATTCAGTCTCAGTACCAAAAAGATCTTTCAAAAGAAATGTTCAAGGATCATTTTCTAACCTTATTCTGACCTTATTCAGTCTTCTCTGTGGTAAATTATTCAGTACTATGTGATGCGATTGACGTTCGTACATTACTATCAAATTATGTCATTAAATATTACTATACCCACAGAATTAGAATTCATTTTCGATAATAACTTCACTAAATACATGTTACAGTCATTATGTTTCGACAAAATAGATAAATTTCGTTGGTATCACGAAACTACGAAATAATTTGGTTGTGAAGCTTTGATAGCCCTATAATTAGGTTTGTATTGATCACTGCGATAAAGTATTTATATATTGTCGTAATTGAGAAACGATACGAGTTCCAATACCCAGAGATCTATAGTAGAGATACCCGGTGTCGTTTCGAAATTGCGACAAAACGTTTCTGTAGATGACGGACACATTTTAGCATATGAGCTTACTCATCATTGTGACGAATTTGACCTTATATACGCTATATAACCATCCTTTACATCATATTAAAATAACCAAAACTACATGGACGGACTCGGAATCAACAATGCTCTTCTGCACTCCTTAATTTTGTTCATTTTCAAATTACCCTCGAATGTTAATAGCACCTTACTTTTAAACTACCTATATAAATTAGAAGTGTTCCGAACCAAAATCTTCAAGCTTCTAAGTATTGGTTCTTCGCTTTGAAAAATGAAAAGAAATAAATCTTACACCTTGCGCGTGAGATAATTTTGGTGCATGAGAAAGTATCAATTTATTTTTAATTACATTTCTTTACGACTCACATGATTCCGTTGGTAGTTATTTGCGCCAGTATTTTTTATTAAATATTAACTATTAATTAAAAATAATGATATCACAGCGTTAGTCATTTGTTTGATACGTGGTGCCATTATTATTTATAGAGAGTTCGTATCATTATTTCTTTTTGTCATTATCTAATTGGATTTATTTTTGTTTCAGGTAAATAATAAACGGTTACCTACTATATCATCACCATCATCACAAGCCCTTCATAAACTTCTGCTGTGCATTGGCCTTCCAGTGTTGATGATGTTCAGTTCTAGTTACTAACTACTGTAAGGAAACTCGTAAGTAGTAATATTTTTTATACTTTTGATAACTTGGCCAGCATTTTAGGAATATTATTGTCAATTCGTAGGCATTTAGATAAAGTACTTTTTTGTCTAAATGTAAAGTAACTTTGGAGTTGGTGGTGCATTTTTGACCGACGAACCGGAGGAGGTACTAAATTCGACGCGTATATTTTTTTTTATGTATAACCACGCATATTATCAGCATATTATTTTTTTTATTAGAAAGAGTATACTTCGAAATTGGTCTCATTTAAATTTTATTGAAATCGGCTTAGCCAGTTTTGATAAATCAACAATAATGTGAAATATGCCACATCGATCCATGCGAAATATTCGCGAATTCTGTACACGGGTGAAGTCGGTCATGCTATTTTTTGCAAAAAATAGTTATTTGAATATTTTTTTGGCTTTTTTACTTAATTAGCTTTTAAAAAAGACAAAACACGATTAACTATTCTGAAGTACTTAACTACGTTAATTAATAAGGTTGATAGTGTTTTGTTTTAGTTTTATTTTGGGTTTTACTTTGACAGGAAATGCGATTATTTACCAATAACAAAAAAAAACGTGTTAAGTAGTTCTCACGTGAATATAATGTAAACGGGCAGACCGACACAGCTTCGTAATATTTATAGTTACGTATTGTCAATCCATAAGTCCATATATAACTAATTTGTCCGTAATTTCAGCATCCTTTCCATGATTTTAAGCCATAATGATAATACCTATTAATAATAACAATAATGACAATGGTTATTCAAATAATTGTTTTACATTAAGTACATACTCTAATTGACGTCAATGAAAACCATACCTATACTTAATATGATCTATATTATGTTATAATGTTAGTACTAAAAATAATTATATGTTCGACTATATATGTGTTTAATTCCCGAATACATGGATTTGTTTTTATTGTAGGCGTGTTATATTCATTAAAGTGACTAAAATAACCGTTATTAGGTACAAAGGGTACACAATAAGTTGTTAATTTTTATAAGGTTCGTCGTAGCATAGTTTAAAAACTTTGAAATAATCTACACTGGGAACGTTTTCATTTTAGGCGCATCTTTTTTCTTCGTCAAGAAAGATTTTGTCAAAGTGTTAAATAATAATTTTTTCGCCATAAATGACACAACGTCGGTTGTGCTTCCATTTAAATTTTATCAAAATCGGCCGAGCCGTATTTGAAAATTCAACAATAATGTCATAAGGTGATTATTTATTTGCATTCGGTGGAGGGTTCTGTACTTACTGAACCTTCCACCGTGTACCTACAGAATTCAAATAATTCGCACGAATCGATGTATCATCATGTAGTAACTTTCACATTATTGTTGATTTTTCAAAAACGCCTCAGCCGATTTCGATTAAATTTAAATGGAAGCATTTCGACATATTTTTTTTATCGATTCTCAATTTTCGAAAATACTTGAAAAAATTCATACAAACTCCTCCCTTCTGGAAGTCGGTAAAAAAGTAGTAGCCCTTACATAGGTTTTGTTGAAAACATAACCACCTTAATCATTTCAGGTTTAAAATAAACAAAACATAACCAAAAATTTTTTTAATTGTTTTTTAAAAATTAAAATAAAAATATATATTTTAATACAGATTGAGATAAATATGGGAATCATTTAATTACTTTGTTTTTGTAGGTTTTAAGCGTTCTGTAGTCATGTAAGTGTTTCCTTTAATGAATAACCACAAATCACAGATCAGTAGCTCATTAAAACCCCAACCACATATTATATGCACCTAAATTAAATTCATTCAATGAACTGATTCTATCAAAATCTGAAAATAAAACAGGTTATAGACATATCTCATCATAGCTCAAATAATGATAGTAGGTGTATACTTAAAAACACCACGGAAATAAGAAACAAAAGTTCGAAAAGTTTTCGAGTGGAGACCACGTACCGGCAAACACAGCGTAGGACATCCACCCACAAGGTGGACAGATGACCAAATTAAGACCGCAGGGTCGCACTGGATGCAAGCCGCTACCAACCGGTCTTATTGGAGATCTTTAGGGGAGGCCTATGTCCAGCAGTCAAGTGGACGTCCTATGGCTAATTGATAGGTGTATTTATGTAAATCATTATCACCATCATCAGCTCATGAAAATACACTGCTGGGCATAGGCCTTTGTTTATGCCATTTACTTATGTCCAATTGCATCCATTTGCAGCCTACTGCTTGGTTAAATTTTACTACTGTCCACTGTAATGTTCTATTGTTTTTGCTCATCTGATTACGTACATATAGTATAAAAATAAATCAAATGAACAACAGCATAGTATATTTATAAATACTTATACCTTAATGCACATGTTAATTATAAACCTTTGTGTTATAGATACTATCTGGCCCCCGTATCAATAGTAGTTTCAGTGTTACAGTGTTAGTCCAACGTTTATGAATTTGCAATCTTAACAATGCAGTTTTTAGTGTATTTACGGAACTGGAAGCAAAAGGTATTGTTAATTTGAATAGTTAATAGGTAGCATTGACATTTCTAAAACCATAGAAATAAATTATGAAGGCCACAACATTTCTAAATCCACAGAAATATAAGACTACGAAATAATTATAGTGCTTATAATATTACGCAGGAGATATTTACTTACATAATATAAATCATCTTAACGATAGCTTCCTAGCAGATTAAAAATCACCCATTCAATCGTATTTGTAAGTTTCGCTTTAATATCTTTTCAACCCTTTCGTTTAGCCCCATCGAAGCATCGTTTTACAAAATTTACACACGCATAAACTTTTATGGGTACATCGATTGCGATAAAACGTGTTACAAACGACGCGCACATGTAAAAATCAAAATACACCACTTTTTTGTGCGTTTTAGTTTGTCTTAATTTTTATTGTAGTTAGTTTGAGGAATTTAGTAAAAGGTGCATTTTAGACTATTCCAGATTTTAGGTCTCTGTAATTCTTTTAGGTTTTTCTTTTCTTATTAGAGAACTTTAAACAATAGGTACTTCTTTTTCGCAAATAATAGCATGACCGACTTCACCCGTGTACAGAATTCGCGAATATTTCGTTCGGCTCGATGTTACATTTTTCACATTATTGTTGATTTATCAAAAATGGCTCAGCCGATTTCAATAAAATTTTAATGGGAACAATTACGAAGTATACTATTTCCAATAAAAAAAGAATTATTGAAATCGGACTACTACGAAAAAAGTTATGCGTGGTTATATACATAAAAAAAAATATGCGTCGAATTGAGTACCTCCTCCGGTTTGGTTCGTTGGTCAAAAATAGCGAGATACTTTCAAAATCCTAACGTCCATTATTGTATGTATCACAAGTTTTCACATTTTTTTAATGATTTCTTTTTTGATTCGAAAGAGGTTCGAGTTTCATCACATCTTCTTGCCTTATATTGGCCCTGATTTTGACAGCAACTTGAGTTTCTTTCACTAGTGTATGTGACTACGTCAGGGTCCGCCCGTAAAAATATAATTAAAACCATAAATAATAAAAAATCGGCAAAGTGCGAGTCGGACTCGCGCACGAAGGGTTCCGTACCGTATGGAGGCCCCATTCCTCTTGCCGTTATTAATAGCGAGCAAAAAAACTCCTAAAAATCACGTTTGTTGTATGGGAGCCCCCTTAATACATCATCTGTGAAAATTTCAGCTGCCTAGCTATCATGGTTATTGAGATACAGCCCGGTGACAGACAGACAGACAGACAGACAGACGGACACACGGACATCGAAGTCTTAGTAATAGGGTCCCGTTTTTACCCTTTGGGCACGGAACCCTAAAAAGCATTCACGTCTTTGAATACGCCTATTCAAAGACAGAAAAATTTACTGTGAAATTTATCAGAAATCTACAGTAACATCAATTTAATGCATTTTGACTTAAAAATAACACCAAAATTTATTTTCAATCTATCAAAATTCGATGATGGATAACCGTGAACGAAGAAATTAATCGACAAAATAAATGAAGAATTGATGAAGACAAGTGATTTTCTTTATCTAATCTCGAAGGGCTATCGATCAAGCTTGATAGTCTATTAGTGAAATGACTACGCATTTCATTTCAAGTTCAAGTTAAAGCTGAATTTGTATTAATTTGACTTTGAATAACTGTGAATTTTGTTGTTTTGTTATTGGATATTATAAACGTCTTGTTAAATCCATCCATCCATCAGCCGTAGGACGGCCACTGCTGAACATAAGCCTCCCCTATGGATTTCTAACAAGGCCGGTTGGAAGCGGCCTGCATCCAGCGAGTTCCTGCGGTCTTAATCATATCACCAGTCCGCTTAGTAAAAATAGTAGTGCCACAACTATACTGTTTGTTTGTATATGTACGTGTGTAATTACAAATTTGACTTCTGTATATAAATACAATACAAAAGGAAAACAAATGCACATTCCGACTAGGCTATTACTTTTTTACATTTTCGCTATACACAACACACACTTAAAAATGTATTGTTTTACTAAAGCATACATAACGTAATGTTCTTCCTTACTGTGTCACATCAAGAACAAAATACATTTACATGTTTACCTATTATGTAATAAATTCTCACATTATAAGCATTCATATGAGCCTGCGAGCTTGAATAAAATGTATCTGGTATAATCACTATTATTGCACTTATATAAATAAATTTATATACTTATAAAAATAAAAAAATAAAACTGAACTAAGTATACACAAACGGTCAACAATCCTATCGTTACGAAATATGTGTAATCTTATGCTTATCCAAAATGTGTGTTTGTGCCCTAACATCGCCATAATTGAAATTACGTTAACCACACGAAACTGGGGGTTATGTAGAAACTCTTAACAATCAAGACAACTGGAAAGGGGGTCGCAAGAACAGAAAGACAAAACGAAATTACCCAACCAAATGGCATTTTCAGTGCATTTGATCAGACTGGTAGCGCGATCGATAGTATTTTGCTTCGGAGTTTACTGTTACGTGGTTACTTCTTGTTTGTTTCTACTGTAATTTACTGTGATACATAGATACTTAAATACTCAAAGCTTTATTTGCTTAGTAAAGGTTATTTTTTCCATATTTATTGTTCTACCGTCGATTATAAAATCACACAAAATGGGTATTACTTAAGTAAGCAACATTACGTCAATGCCATAAATCTGACTCGCAGACACGCAACTTTGACTGAAATCGACACGCCATTTTTTTTCAACACCTTAATTGAAATGACCTAAGTTTTAGTTACGTAGAATCTGTTTCTTTTAGACGGCCAATTGTGTAAACAAACATGGCATTTTAGATAATATTAACTTAAAATATCAAAGTTCACAAGAGCCAATAAACGTTAATTAAACGTTAAACAGACATAAAATTGGGCGTTCATAGCAAAATAAATATTTAAGTCGTTTTAATTTTATATTTATTTATTACTACGTACATTAGTTCAAATTCTATAAACTAAGGTGACACCAACTAGCATTAATTTACCAATCTAACCTAATTTTGATTCATAAACAATGATCTAAACTGATCTATATGGACGATATCACTTGAATTTTTTTTTTTAATGCAGAATAGAGCTACATTTGGCTACCAACTCGCCTGATGGAAGTTGTAGCCGAAGATGGAGCATGTAGACCTAGAATATACCTATTCACTGTTTACTTGAGGATATCCAAATTGTAATTGTCAGGAAACAATGACGGAGGCAGGGCATTCCAATCCTATAACTAAAACTTTAATAGTGTTCGTCGACAAAATGATCTATTGTTTAGTTACGAAAAAAAGCTTCACGATTTCGAAATATTGTTTAGTAGATATAATATGAACTTTAAAATAATTATTACAGTTAATATTAGCATATTACTGTAATTATTTTTTTCATTGTGGGCAAATAATGCGGGGCGTGACTAGGATAACATAACTTGGGCTGAGGCCTCAATAACTTTAGAATTTCGTAGTACCCGCCGTAAGACAACTCGTTATACTCGTATGCTATTATATATTATATGCCAACCTCACATAAACTCATATCAAACTAATCTTAAAAGCAAAATGGTCACGATCGTGCAATTATTTCCGTCATATTGCTTCGCTAGGTGAAGGTCGCCTTACGTCAGTTCTATTCGGTTAATGTCTTACTGTGGCTTAACTGACGAACGCTAACGCTTTGTTTGAATTGTCTTGTGAGTAGTTGTTGGCAGGCGGTTGGAATATTTTCAGTTTAAGGTAAAGTTTTCCGGGTATAGACAATTTTGGTCGTGCATGTGTTTCTTATTCGATTTGGGGGTGATAAGTCCTGCACTGTCGTCCCGCATGGGGTTTTTGCATCTTGCACGTGTTGTTCATAACTACACTTTATGATGTTAAGTTTTTGATGTCATATTTGTTAGTTCGTTTTATTTCGTCCTGCCATAATGATTTTAAGGTTAGGTACTCAACCAAAACTTTAATTTTCTTCTTCCCGAATCAAAATCTTACTTGCTAAGTCTAAATAAATTTATTTTCTTCCTAACAGTGTTGATATACTCAGTATATTATCTTGAACTAGGGGCATATTAACTTGACTAGCTCCAAATACTTTGTTATTAGAAACCTAAAATCAGGCAATCCGAAACGACCACTGTCTTATATTATTGTTAAATTAATAGAAAAAAAAGTGCCTAAAAAGATTCGAAATCAAATTACCATGATATCATATGGGTTAGTTAAATCTAAAGCTATAGCTATATGTTGCTTTAATTACCAAAATCCAAACTTAAAATTGTTAGTATTCTACTAGTACTATACAACTTTTCCTTGCTCCGATCAAGCCATTGCTTATTACGATAGAAATGTATACTGTATAAACCGCATCATTTGCGGTTACGATTTCTAAACAAAAAAGCGTTATGTTTATGTTACCTTTTCTCTGGCAATAGTTGAGCGAAAGTGTAATTTACTGGACTATTAGAAAGCAAACTTTACTAACATTATCAGATGTAGAGACTATCGGAGATACGTTACGGAAATCTGTAACATTACATGATTTTGCTGTTTATTAAACGTCATTTACTTTGGCAACAAAATAATTTTATTCTTAAATTGTTGACTGTTGATAAACATTGACAGAAGAAAATGAGAAAAGAAAAGAAGAGTGAGAAGAAAATTAGATTAATGGGTCTCCAGTGTATGTAGGTATGTATGCGTAACCCTTTCACCAAAAACTCTACGGTTGTGCAGATGTAATTTTTCAAGATTTTCACCGTTTTCTCTAGCCGCCTTATTAACATATGCAGATTTAATAAGTGTCTACTTAAAAAAGAAAACAAACATGTTTTACAACAAAATACCCCCGAATTTGCCACGATCTATTCAAATTCAAGAGCTGCTCGGTCTTTGTTCCACCCAGTTGCATTTGGTTACCAAGAAGGGGCAAGCAATTCTCAAAGGATAAATTCTCCCCCACAAAAGAGTTGCGATTGGAAACTTTTCAAGCGGAAACCCTTAAAACAAAGTGCTCCGATGCACTCGGTTTTTATCGCATTTTGTTAAAGAATATGTAAAGAATAGATGTGTCAGATTATCATTAAAATATTAAATACGGCTGGCTGGCTGACCTGACCACAAATTTTATTGAAGCAATAGCTACCCATAAAATTATACAGAATATTTCTTTGCAAAGTGCAAGGGCTTTCAGAGGTGTATATTCTCATCATCATGATAAACTGTCATGGGACCTATTACAAGAACGTGAAAAAAAAATAGTTATTGCACACAAAAAGTTTGTCTTGAACACATTTTTGTCGTAAGTACAAGTAAGTAGATCGTAATGATTAGTAAAATGATATTTTATAATCCTCAGTATTTTAGTTTACATCCCGTATAATAGATAAATAGTTTCCGAAGGTTATAATTATCATAAATGCGTGGTTAAATAGCTCTACATTTCTTTTTTGCTGTGATTTTGAAGTTAGGTTTCTACATAGTTCTGAAAACGGATGAAGAGGCTTGAGTTTATTAATTTCGAAATTTCTTCGCGAACTTCTCTCTAGTAAAGGATGCTTTGTAACAAAGAGTAGGTGCCGTACTTCTACTAAGTACGTGTTTCAATTTCACGAGCTAAGCTTTTACTTGAGGAGTAAGTGTAATTGTTGTTTTTTCGTAAGTACGTGTAATTAATCTAGGTATTTCATCTAGGTATATAATTTACTAGCAGCCTCCCTAATTTAAAAAAAAAATATAATATAGCCTATGACACCCGGGGACTGTGTAGCTTCCCAACAGTGAAAAAAATGCTTAAATCGGTTCAGTAGTTTCGGAGCCTATTCAATGCAAACAAACAAACAATCAAATCTTTCCTCTTTATAATATTGGTATAGATCATCCAGAAAGTATAGCTCGAATAAAACTTAATGCTTAGGCAAGTCATTGCGCAGTAGGAAATCCATGTGTCAGCGCGTCAGCGGGGTTTTGCGCAGCTTGTAGCTAGCTTCACAAACGCCACAAAGTTTAAATCGACCCATACCTATCATATACCTACTTACATTCCAATGCAATTCAATTATGCAGAGATTTCGTTTCATTTCTTGCATTCATTGTCTTTATTTCAATCTGTGGTAGGTATACATTTTTTAGATAATAACTTTTTTAAAATACAAGCTTTGAGATCCTGGATATCATGTAGCAAGCAGAGTGCTAGCCAAGGCAAGTAAAACGAGCCCAAACACGACGGGTCTATCTTGTTTAGTACAGGTGTTCCTATGGCCACCTTATGACTCGCATCATCAAATCAGCTCCGTGGTGCCATATTATTGCATTGTCTCGCGATATACGTCTGTGTGCAAAATTACAGCTCAATCAGAAACCGGGAAGTTGGTCAAATTTAACTTGCGAGATTCCACCCGAACTTACATTCATAAATAGGTTGCAAATTAAATAAAAGCTTGTAAAAATACGAAGTAGTAGATACATACATTAATTATAAAATACATTTAGTGCTGTAAAATCATTCCTAAGCAGCGTATTGCTTGCATAGCTCGGGTAATACGTAATTTGCGGGTCGCGGTCGTTTTAACCGTTTAGCCATGTCAGAAGTCTTCAGGCGGCTTAGAAACTCTGACTCAATGGCTAGCCATCCGGCCTATACGAACTTCTAAGCAAGTCATTGTTAGTAATTTGTGCACAAATAAGCACATTCCTCTATTTCCTACATGTTATTACGTAAACCTGACCCGAAGGTGGAGGGTATTCAACATACGATAAGTTGGCACGAGCTCAACCTATCTCAATAACTAGGGGTGCACTTTTAGAGTATTCGTTACGAGTACAGGTATCTATTGGTACTGGTACGTTGCGAGTACTAGTATCTATATTTGAACTATATCACTACATACTATGAAACAAAGTCGCCTTTTTGTGCCCTTTTATTTATCCGCATAGATCTTCTAAACTACATAGCAAATTGTATTGCTGTTTTCACTGTCTTTTAGAGTATTTCTTCCGAAAGATAGGTAACTAGTTGATTATAAACGTATTGGGTTGAAAATATTCCACGAAAACATTTTCATGTAAAATGTTGCCAAGACGAGGCTATATAGCTAGCACCGTCAAAATATAATCAAATCTCATTCATGTGGAGCCAGGGTACTGCGACTCTACAAAGCTAACTTTACAAACTATATCTTAGCCAAAAATGTAGTATCTTTTGTTATATAATGTCTTACACCTTATTGGAGGCTAAATAGTAATTATTGATTTTAAGTACTTTTTTATAATTTGTAAACAGTTGTATGCGCAATTCAGTGACTATATTATAATTATATAGTCAGTTTATTACCCAGTAGGTATGTGAAACCGATACCAATATGTACATAAAACTATTAGGTAGCTATTTATTATAGAATATCATGTTGTTGAATGTGATTTTCATATAAGGACAGCATTGTAAGCATTAAAATATAATATCATTATTGGATTAAACTTTCATTAACAAAACGTTACGAAACGTCAATAAAGTTTAACGTAAATACTCGTAGCATAAGTAGATTTTTTATTACTTTTCAATCCGAAAAATTTTTCAGATACCTACTAGAGTCTTTTAGTTATTTGAGTACAGAAAAAAATGTTGATACTTTTTGTAGTATCTCTAGTTGTTACCAATCACTGGCCCTCGAAATAACGAGTAATGTTTACTTCTACCCGCTGAAATATTGGAGCGTCTGTACGTGACCGGACTTTTCAATTTGAATACACAGCCTAATAAATTCTTCTTAGACAATTTTATTATAGTGCCAGAATTGAAAATTTTAAGTAGCGATCTATTTAGCTGTGTGATTTTTATGATGGTTCTATATCATTATAATAGTTAAGTAAAAATATTATTATTTTTCACAGACCTGATTCATTATTGATACATTACAGGAGCTAACGTGAATACATACGTATTTTGTTTTGAATTTATATTCGAACCGTTTTCCCTACATTTTTGTTTCTATCAAAATCTAGAATAGTATCACTATATTTTCTTATTGTTATTTAAAAAAACTTTTTATGCATTAACTAGAATCGGCAATCGTTTAGGTAAAGGAAAAAATATGTAGGGCACATAATTATGAGATTAAAGTGAATCCCTCCTGGAATGAATAAAATAAAATAATTATAAATCAAGGAAAAAAAATAACTACTCAAAGTCTAATGTTAACTATTAATATACGTATATCCTGGTAAAACCTGAAATATTTTAACGGATGTACTAAGAGGAAAACTGTAGTAAGTTGGTATAGACCGGGTGGCTAGACCTGGTGTCAGAGTTTTTAAGCCGCCCCTGAAGGAGGCCCCTGACATGGCTAAATGGTTAATACCACCGGGGCTTCAAATTTAACGTGTCACCCGAGCCACGGTAGCGCTCAGTTGTAAATGCCACCCGCGGTCACCCATCCGAAGACTGACCGTCTCTGATTTTTATATTCTCTTTTAATATTTATGTGCTTCGACAACCATAAAAATATATTTATGCTTATTTTTAACCGATTTTCGAAAAGGAGGTTCTATGTTCCGTCTTACGTATTTTTTTTTGTTTATGTTCATCGATAATTTCGCCAATTTGTGAACCGAATCGAAAAAATATTTTTGTAGTTTGAAAGGATATACTCTCGAGACGATCCCTTTTAAATTTAAAGAAATCCGCTGAGCCGTTTTTGATAAATACACAATAATGTAAACAATTCGAGCGAAATATTCGAATTATGTGCACGATGGAAGGCGGTTTTGCCATTTATGCGAAAAATAATTATTAACTTCTCTTTGCGATACGAAAAACATATTAATGCCTGTATTTACAAACGCTTTATGTACTTAGATCTGTTGCCATCTAGTAGAGATATATATAGTAAATCTAAGTTACTTGCTTTGCTTACTTCCACTTTCCACAGACTCCTTTATTTTTTCCGTGAAAAATAGCCTATAACACTCTTCGACCTTTGTACTAAATCCATGCTAAAAATAAAATTTATCCGTTGCTGCGTGAAAGAGTAACAATCAAAACAACACATCAACAAACACACGAATTTTTCGAACATAAGGATTATAGCGCTGAATTTTTCAAACTCATTGTTTGAAAAACCATATAAAGTCGTGTTTGGACGTTGAACGTCCAAATCATATCTTAAGTATAGAGTTGATGTAATATTTCTACTCTACACAAAAGTTGTACAAATCATGACAACAACAAAGTAAAAAAAACTGGGTGAAAAGCTTGATCGTACTTGGCAGCGTTTCGCAGCACGTTTTGTTTTTAGTACAACTCCTTAGAGACACAATCATCAATCTACTTCCATTACACTTTTAGCAAAAGCTCCTCAAAACAATTCTTTCAGAATAAGGGCCACTGCCGGTCTCAAGTGGGGTCTCACTTTTTCTTCAAATTGCTGAGGTCAGCCGTTTTTACCTCGACCTTATAAATATTAATGGAATTCACGCTTTTGCTCCTTTTTCAAGGCTTCAAGACTTATGAGGGTCAAAAGATTTATTTTGGGTTCGAGTTTGCAAGCGAAAATTGTGTATAGCGCCATCTATTCGTCGATAAGGTCAATTTGCTGACAGAGGCCGGTGCGTTACCCCTATCGAACGACATCATAATCATTTTGCTAGGGTTCCTGTAACTGCAAAGAGTTAAATGTCTAGAGACGGTACAAATAACTGTACTTACCAGCTGAAAAGCTCATGTTCTATACTATATTAGACTATAGTGTATACGTATTACAAAATATTCGATTCGATTATATACGTGGCACATACAAATTAAATTATTGCTATAAACGAATTCTCCAGTGTATACGAGTACGGTCCAATTTATGCGTCATGTAATATCGTGTTATAAGTGTTATATGTACAAATATATGTGGCTCTCAGAAGCAAAACAACAACCAAAAAATGCCACTTAGAATGTTATCTTAAGTGTTATACACTTGTCGTTGCCTATTTTGAACCCTTGAGTAGGTATCTTTGGAAACACCCATTTGCCACGTCTTTACCAAGGACTATACATACGTCTATGATCATCCTGAGGGTTATTCGATGTCATCTGCAAATTTTATACATATTCATGAAGCTGAAAGGAAAAAAAAATCGGTAGAGATTGTCTACGGCGTGATACTGCCAACGAGGCTGAATTTTATCTCTGAAAATCTATGACATGTTGCCAAAACATTTTCATTGACTAGATCTCGCTAAGATGTATTCGCCGTGAGTAATACTCACGTAGCGTATTTGTGTGATATTTATGAACATAGTCTCAAGGAAAAAGTTGTAAGTACACGTGCGAACTATAATGTCGTCAAAATGTAGAGTGAATTGCGTTGGATTACATAAGTGTGCTTCATTCGAAATATATTACCTACTGTTTTGCATGACACCGGAGTGATTTGAAAACATAAGCACACAAGTATTTTACGAGATTTAGTTCTATCATGTGACAAGAAAATTTTCCGATATTGTATCGTTTACAAGCCAGGCCGTAGACATTACTTATAATATGATGTTACCCAATGCGATTGCGTCACAAAATGTCCTTTTGTAAAAATCTCCATCCCTCAATGTGAAATTGCGGAAAGTCGAATATTATAGAGACAGGCAAATACAAACTCTAAAATACTTTGAAGATGTTTCTTCTTCAGCAAAAAATATCCCACGTTACTACATAAACAAATGCACAACAGATCGTAAACTCAAAGAGCTTTCTTTCTAACAAGATCAGCCATTAAGATAAAAATCACCGTCTTATTAATCATCCCGCGTAAAGAAAGTACGAAATTCGGCACTTTCTTTTACAAACACCTTTTTGTTCGAATTCCGCACTCAAGAGGTCATTTTGTAAAGCCATTGTTATTTCGAGCGTATTTTGTTTCAAATAACCTTAGTGGTTAGACTTTTCTCCATTCATTAACTTTCTGTGGACAAGTGGAATTTCGTGTGTAGACTTTGGTTCACTCTTTAGTTCACTCCGCGAGGTTGATATTACATCTTATTGCTTTAAAATAGAGTTCATTACTCCGTGCGTATGTTTTTCAATTATTGTAGGATTGCTTAGATAGGAGATATAATGAGTAGGTACGGTCTTTTTACGTCCGTGATGAAACCGGATAGTATTGTGTTCGTTCGTGCAATCTCGTTCTTTCATCGTGGGGTTAGGATGGGAATGGAATTGGGGTTTTGGCGGGAACACAAAAAAAAAACTTGCTGCTGTATTTGCCACTAGTTTTGCTCTTTTTAGTAAAAATGTGTTTTTATTTCGTGCTTAATTTACATGACTGTAACGACCACCAAAACACCCTGTACAGCTGAAGCCTTTTATCTGACATTGGAAACAAAAATAAATTCAATACTTCACTACTACTTACTTTATGTAAGTAGGAAAATTGCCATAATACAGGAAATACAAGAATATTATGCAATAAACATGAATGGAATCATTGAAATTCGCCATTCAATACTCTTATCATATCAAAAGCTTTGTGACATTGAACTGGTCATTCACGTTGTGATACTAAACAAACTTTTCAAGCGTTGATTTGTTTATAATTTTCTTTATTTATCGATTTCAAATTATTTACTTAAGTTACTGTCAAAATATACCGTACCTACGTAATATTTACTAGTTTTAAAATTAGTCACAAAATTAGTCATACATAAAAGATAAAATATTTCTGGACCAATAACTTTTTGAACTTTGTTTTTTATGTTTCTGTATTTTTTTTTTCTTTATTTCAGATACCTATGTCAAAAATTTTGCGAAAATAAAAAAATAAGATTTAAATGTGTCAGCTTCATAAATTTTACTTATCTACCGCGTCGTCATGACGAAAATGCTAATTATGCAGTAAAGAGTCATTGACCTGATAACCTCAAAGTATTGCAAATGCAGTCTAAATGCGAACAAACCAAACGAGACGGCGTACGTTGTTTTCTACAGTCAATAAGTATAAGAATTTTAGCAAATTTCTAGCATCAAAAACTCATTTTACTAAGAATTGTTTTGCTCCTTAAATCATGTAAACAACTTAAAATAAGTTGACGTGTCCTTGTAAAGACGTGTTACTGAATAAAATGCATTCTTGCTACATGATAAGACGCGACTACAAAGTCATAGATAGCTAGACAGAGCAGTCAGTTGTCAGTAACGTCAAATAATATAGACAAATTATACAAACACAGCTCCTGAATATCGGCCAACAGAATGTCCAAACGGCTCTATGCAAATGTTCCCTTTATCACACCTATTTTCCTGGTACTTGTACTATCGGTCGAGTACTCACGTCGTGGTAACACTGTTTTCATGCCATTTTCCTTTGTCAATTCATGAAGCGCGTACGTTTGTCAATTTAAAAAGTTTTAATAGCATTTTTATTATTGTTCGTGCGCAAGGTCGATATTCGTTTGTTATTTTATGTGTTTTTAAGTGACGATGGGATAGAATTTAGTGACTTGAGATTGGTGTGAAGGAATAGTGAAGTGCCAAAATGTATAATCAGCCTCGAAGGAAATCTTTGAGCATTTGGATTGAAAAGATATCGAAGAGGAGGGGCTCTAAAGGTTCCAATGGATCGCCTGTTGGGTCCCCTCTTGCGGATGAGGTACTTATACTTGACTCCTTACTTATTTATTACCATACTGATTGTAATTTACTAGTAATGCCTACTTATATTAAATCGATTGTCTTTTTAAATGTATCTAACATTTTACTATGAGCACGGCAGTCTAATAGATATTCTTTAATCGGTACAAAGATCAACGCAAATAGATTTCAAAGAATACCTATGATACGAGACACCGAATAATGTGTGCTGAAATATATAGATATAGGTAATTACGAGTATCATTGTCGAGTTCGAAAGTCGTTACCTATATTTTCAATCCATGGCATGAACAATCACGACCCGGGTCTTTTGTTAGTGGACAATTTGATGAAACTTTTCATGATGAATCAAGATTCTAATCGTAGAAATTAAAAAGCTTTTAAATTATTTACCTCTTCAATGATTTTAACAACTGTGGAAGTATTTAATTTTAACACAGTTTACTAAATGATTTGGGCGCAAAATAACCAATTGATTTATCAAAAGGACCGATTTTCAAAGTAGAATACTCTACAAATGACTGATTCTCAAACCAGTTGATTCAAGACATACCTACTTAATTTTCAAAAAGAACAAATGTCTTCAAATACTTAGTCCTCAATTTTGCAAACTCTTTTTTTTCAAATTGTGTTGCAATTCCCCTTAAAAAAATGTATTACATCAGCCCCGTCGCGTCGTATAAATAAATGCGTAAAAGCGTTATTCCAGCCGCCCTTGAAAATTGCGCCAATGTTATCAGCAACTGATTACGAGAATGATTTTGGCTTTATCATGTTACGATATACCCTCCGTGCATTGATCTGATAGCCAGAAAAAAACGGGACTTTGCCTCTTCCGCTATAACGTACGCCAAATCACTTAGCGATCGCGACAATGTCGTCGTTTTATTTATGATTTGTTATGATTTCTTATCGATGTCCCTTTCATAGACTCTATTACTCACCTACTTATCCGAAACCTTAGATAATTTTGATTACATTGTATATATTTCATTCAATCAATCCTATTAAGTATACGATTTCGTCATTACAATAAGTACTACACGTAACAAGATAAATGTATTCGACGAGAAATAAATGTAGTGAGGTGGTAAAAAGCTCTACCAGGCTTTCTTTTTTTGTTACTTAGTTATTTTTTATTGTTACTTTCGCAAATCATAAAATGCTGAAATATATGTATAATCTGAGACTGCTAGTGGCTCCAACCTTTATTTGATCGGCGTGGTGGACAATGAATAAATCAACAATTTTTTCAGTGAGAAATTGCCCAAGCATTTGCTGTCAGACCGATAATGTTACCAAAATAAAATCGCACCAGCTAGATTCTTTTTTAAATAATTGTTTTTCTAGAAATTTATTACACGAAACTTCAATTACGATATTAACTACTTATTATCAGATTATCTAATTCGGTCGATAAAATCGTCAATGCGAGGGACATTTTGTTTACTAATAGCAACTTGGCGAGCGCTTCGGCCAGGGCTGAATTTCAGGCGGCAATAGGCGTGTAGAGCTAAAAATATATATGGTGTTGTTGAGTAAAAAAAAAATTTACTAAAATCAGTGTGTCTTACATTATCCAATTCTATCATTGAGAAGTACCTATCTAAAATTAGATTAGGTAGGTTTGCTCAATCAGGGTACAATATGCTACTTTTTAATTGAAAATATTACAACTGTCAAGTTATAGCATTTTTCCGTATCTCCAATCTCAAAGTTTAGTACCTGTTTCTTACCAATGAGGTGTACAGAATTTATGTATGGATTGTCATACTCGTACCACTGGCTTATGGTTGAAGGAAAGCATTACAAGGAAACCTGCATCCGACCGTAGAAGAAATTCGGTGAGCACATTAATTCAACAGCTCGAATTGGGCCAGCGGAGTGGACCCAATCGCTTTTTGTAAGTAGGCCCATGTCTAGCAGTGGAGTACGATAATTTTATAGAACGTACCTACTTATTCCATCTCTGGTTTAGCCGTCCGGCGCCCGCGCTTCTTGGCACTAGCTACATAAATAACTATATATATTTATCAAGGAAGTTTATAATAATAATATTCGTAAATATTAATGCCGTCATTCAGTAAATGATGTGATGTTTAATTTTGCGTAGGAAACTGAAATTAATTACTACCGTCTCATAATCATAGCTGTTTATTTTAATTTTGAGAATGAAGACAGAATGTTTAGTGGGATTTGTGTACAGGATTTTTTTAACATAAATAAAGATATTTTGGTTTTACTGTCATGTAGTCAATTTTGAAAGCTACTTAATAATTCTTGCATTTGTAACTCTGTCACAATTTTGTATTCTGTCGATTATCATTCTAATTATTTTCAAGGTAATAATGTACCCCTTTCACATTTACTATAAAAATAGCTGCCCGTCGCGGCGTCGCCCAGTTACGAATAAACTATGTAAAATAAACCTTCCTGAAGATGTTTTCTAAAAGATGTTGAAAACTGCATTGCAATCGGTAGTGTAGTTAGAAGATTTAAGGAAATACACAGACAGACACAAAAAAACAACTTTGCCTTACAATATGATGAAATTAGAAACCAATCTCGTGTTAAAAAAATCGTCTGTAACATTAACCACTGAAAAAGTAAGTACGTAATACTACGAAGTCCAGTATAATTAAATTAGACATACTCATACTATTATTAAATTAACTTTAATTGTCTGCAGAAATATAACATTAAAAAAATTAACTGTTTCTTCGTGAAGCAACACGAGTAATTTCAGTCATAATATATGCATATATGCAAGTATATGCAACCAATTGACGCCTCAATTAAAAGTAAAGTAACATTTTTTTCAATCAACCTTTCGTCGAACGGATATACTTAGTTACTTGCACAGTAAGGCATGTCTTGCGAAAACCGGTCGTGTTCCGGCGCTTATCGCGACCTAAATATGTGTAGCTAACCTACTGTAAGTGACTTGAAAAACTACGAACTTGAATGCTAAGTATGTGTGGCATGTCACACAAGGCCATGGATGTATAATTGTATACGGATCTGGTGTAAAGTCGAAAAATAAACTTCTACTGAAACGCCGCCATTTGCGGAACCGACCAATGTGGGATTTGAAATATAAGTTCAAATGTTACTGTGGCCAGTTTTCACGCTGATTATGTAGTTTCACGCGTTTTGTGCGGGTCCGACACCTTGTCAGAAAAAAACCTTGGCTTTGGATTTACAAACCACTTTTGTCTTTTATCCATGATGTACCTAAAGTAAAAGTATCCATGTTGCACTGAATCATGCATTTACCAAGAAAGTGGATGCCGCCATTAGGTCTAAATTCCCTCACCAAGATATTTCATAATTTGACTTCTATCGACTCCGCCGAAAACACGTACAAACTAGGTATAGTAACCAAAGACATAAGTGACATATGAAGTACCTATTCTTGAAATGTAGCTTCCGCAAAATTGCAGAAATTTCAAGGAGAAGCTTATTTTTCGAAGACGAACGACTTTACCGATTCTTATGCATCCATGCACTAAACTCGACTTGGTATGTTGACGATAGTAACAATAAGTACATGATATTTCACCTCGTGTTCTGAATTGCTGATAGCTTTTATCGGCAATTGCAATGACATTACTTTTTATGGACTGTTTGTAATGAAGGGTAAGGTTATCTTCTGTATAACGCCTAGACTATAACTTTCCCATTGCAAGTAAATGCTACGTGTAGAAATATAAACTAAAAATGTTCTTACATAATCAGTATAATAAGTTATAATTTGTTTAAATTATATTGTAGTTTGTGGGTGTGGTGTAAGTGTAAATAAGTATATGGTATTTAAATATGTCAGGAAGGGAAAAAAATATTGCTCACATTAGTAAAGTTATTGATAAATAAATAGTCATTTCCGATTTCCTTTATTTTAGTTTGCCACACACTTAATTGTTAAAGGTAAAAAGTCAATAGTATCTTTTCATGAAATTTGCCTGCAGCACAAAGATCGCAAATAGCTTTGCCACTACATAGACATAGAACGTAAATCGCCTGTTTATACATAGGCATAGAACGTTATTCGTAAAAGTGCGATCGATAGTGTGAGTAACAGGTTCATCGCCACTAAACCAAACCTCTGAAGTATTACAAGGTCGGGCGACCTTCGGACTTTTTATACGAACAGGGTTACCATCAACTTTTTAGATAATATCGAACAAAATTTAATGTTGTTATTTAATTAAAAATAAATGTTATGATCGTAAATAAAAAATATTCAATGCTACGTTTAAAGTCTGAGTGAATTTAATTTTCAGTTTTGTAGAGCGAGAAATCATTTAACGTAAGTGTAAGTAGCAGTTAGAAAATGTGTACTGTAAGTAAGTAAGTTCGTATAGGCCGGGTGGTTAGCCCTGGTGTCAGAGTTTTCTGTAAAACATGAGTTTTAGTTCATGGAGAGTAGGTAAAGGTTTACACTATATGAAAAACTGTACTCTGCAATGAAAAAAATTTAGTCTGTGTAGAGCCATTCGATTATAACAAACCAATATCCTAAAAACACCACGCCCCATCTTCTTCCTATGTGATCATTACTTACAGAATATGCCAATTTAGTTTTCCAAATAATTTTTCAAGATTTTCAATGGACGGAATTTCGGAAATGTAGCTGATAACCCTGCGTAGAATACAGGGTGAGTCTAATCCTTGCGTTTACATGTCTATTGGTTTTGTCAACATGGAACCGTTACAGTGACATCATTTTGGGGTAGAGTCTTGTTCACCTTGTATTCTACACTTCATAGATAGTTCGAGAATATCGGTGGTTTAAAATTATACTTGTATTTGTAGGCCCTATTGTTTCTGTTTCCAGTATGATTGTATCGTCCTTGTACGAGGTCTCAATGTGAGGATCTTAGATTGAATTTGTTCAGGATTTAGATTGGATTGTTTCTGGAAGGTTCTAGCGTGATTAAGCTAACTTTTACCAGTAATTTCGTTTATCTGTGCGTAGATTTTGAAATCACTAAATCTCCACAACATCAGTTTTGTTTAATTTGAACTGGAAACTTGAGTTTCCTGTCTTTAAAACATAAGTTATATGATTCACTGGAGTCTTTCCCAGTTGAACAAAACGAATCGGTCAAAAACCTTTTAGCATGTTTACTATTTTATGAAATTGAGTCAAAAGTGTTTTCTTAATCAAGGAATCTTTTTACACTATACAAAAAAGGACTTAAATCACTAATCGCTTTTTTAAACTTTAGGAAGTTTCGTGTCTGTGACCAAAAACGTTTACGAATGCTCAAAAATCACCTCTTAAACAATAAAACAACCCAAGGCTATAAAAATTAACGTACGTCATTAACTGCGTTAACTTATAACATCAAGTTACGTGTTTATTCCCTGTGGAACCGAAGTTATACTCGTAGCTCGGGACCCTAATAAAGAAGTTACTTTCCCTCTCTATTGCGTGAGCGTGCTGGGCCATTTTAAATGACGCATATTTTGTTTTGTCAACTAACTTTGGAACTTTAACGACATGGACTAGAATAAAATTTAGTAGTTTCAACAAGCCAGACTATGGTAATTACATTTCATGCTAAACCTTGTTTTGAAATTTATTTAGACTTACATTTGTAGGCACGTGCTTGGAATTCCCATTTCACGGCTGAGTCGGCTTATCAGTTTTAACATAACATTTTTTCACAAATTCTCAGCGTGTTTTATGAAAAATATTAGTGAATTGTGTAAAAATATTCAGCACCATTGTATTAGTTGATTGAATTGATGAAGTTGAACGTACTCGTGCATTTTATTAGGTTACTACAGTTTCTTTTCTCTTAAAATAATATTATTTTTGACTGCAACCCGCTCGACGCTGTCGACAAAGTGTTGTCAATCCTCCAATAACAGCATTAATTAATAAAATTTAAAAATCGGTGTTGCAAAATGTAACTTTAATTTACTTATACATCCTAAACTAGAACCTAAACTGCGATATCAATTATATTTTTCAGTCGTATCAATAAAATATTTGCCGATAGAATTTTATCTGTTTCGTGCGACATGAACAATGACAATATCATTAAACACGAAAGCCAATATTTTGACCAAAACCACAAACGTCTATCACGTGTGCATAGAAGATTCCAAACTATAGATTAATATGGTTTTATAATTCAACGGTAACATAATACTGGCCATATGTTTTATAGTATTCGGTTGCTAACAGTTGCGCGCGAGCAGGTGTAGTAACAGCTGTCATTCGCCATTTGGCTGTGTAAGGATGTGTGGAGAAATTCGGAATGTTCTTAGCTATTACATCACTAATTCAATACTCATGCTTTCTTGTGTCCTATATCATATAGTTTTAGAAGAGACTACACAAAATATTTTAATTTTTAACTAGGTGAACGCGTTTAGAAACAAAAGACGGCAAGAGATTTTAATTAAAAATTACTTTTCCATTCACTGGTCATAATTATCGTAACTCATCATTTGGATAATAAGTATGAACCGTATTGTTATTATTTCTCATATTTTTACAGTATCCATGCGCATATATTTCATTGCCTACATATTTATATACATTTACAATTGTAATATAGGCACCTTTATACACAAAATATTATATTTTTGTATAAAGGTATAATATGAATACATGAATAGTAATAGTTCAAATACTACAAATAATATAAATCTTTATTTGACTCAACTTACGAGTATACAATATACATAGCCATTATCGAGCTGATGCTGCCAGCATCCCGGGCATATTGCCGACTGGCAGAGGGCTTGAGAATTTGATATATCTCTAGAACCTTCTGTGGCCTGTGGATAATGTAATTGTATATTTAGTAGCAGTAGATTTGTTGTAGTTAATAAAGGCACTTGCCAATTTTCAAAAAATACGCTTTCCTACCAGGATAAAATAATTATTTACATTTTATCTTAAGTCATCCATGACCAACGTCGTCGATTAACACCAATTAACAACAAATGAGTACGACTAATCAGTATAAAAATACAGTAATAATTAGCGATTGTATGCAAATATAATTAATAGAAAAAGCTAATGCGATAAGAAGCCATGAAGCGTGTTGTAGGAATGAATTGTGTCGCATGCAATGATCATCATCATTATCAACTGTAGGACGTTTACTGCTGGACATAGGCCTCTATGCATTTCCAATAAGTCTGGTCGGAAGCGGCTCGCATCCAGCGTGTTCCTGCGGTCTTATTTCCTATTATTTAATTAATCTCCATCCAAAGGTTGCCTAGTAGAAATCTATAAAGGCGATAAGGCTGCCCTTGTACAATATAATATGTAAATAGCTACTCTAACGTATTTATATTATTTGGTGTACAATAAAGATATTGTTGTTGTTTATTAGGCCATTTGTCCACTTTACGGCCCCATCGGCCACACGTTTTACAAAATGGTACTAAATTACTCATTGTAGGATTTGTTGTCAACCTAAAATGATCTAAATAAAACTAGCATAAATAAAACAACGAGCCTACAAGGTAAATGACAGTTTAATAAAGATATTGCGGAAAAATGGTTATAATATTGTAGTCATTGGGAAATGCCCAAGGCTTTCAAATATAATCGCAGGGGTTATTAATAACACAATATACTTTATTAATAATGCCCCTATAAATATTATTTACATAAACAAGCTGTGTAACCTAGGTTGCTATAATGTGTCATCTGTAAAAATATAGAGTGAAATTTCGTTGAAAATACAAGAAGGGTAAGTAGGGTTTGAATAATGAATCTTAAAATTCCATATCTGTCCAAAAGTCAACTTTAGTGTTAGTACGTGCACTGCTGGACATGTGTATCCTCTAAAGATTTTTAAATTGAGACAATAATATACGGAGATTCGTAGACAAATCAAAGTTACCAAAATAGTCCAACGGGTTAGCAAATTTAAAATGGAAGTGGGCAGGGTACTTAGCGCGTAGAGCTAACGACTAATGAATTACGTTATCGATGTCTCGTTGAAAGCGTAGCGTAGGACGTTCGCCCACAACGTACACAGGTTTTTACAGTCACAGGATCGTGCTAAAATTAAACCGCTGACGAACGTCCAATGGAAATCTTTCCGAGGTATCCATTGAGAAACATGTGTACCTCCTTACATAAGGTAGACATAGCTAGGCAAAATGGTAGTCGGTTTTCTCCCCACACGAAGCCTCAATGCACCGAGCTCCCTAATCCGGGACGTATCAGAATATAGCAGAATTTACCAAGGATACATCGAACACGCTTATCGGCTGTCGTCTCTACCGATGCACGAGAAACGTCTGCCTTGAATTTAAGAGGATTTTTGTGTAAAGAAGCGGAGATCTGACATGTTTTGCATCGGTAGGCTGGCTGATACAATGCAGTTTGAAATTCAGAAGCACGAATAATGTGGCTTACGAATTTCTTTACTTGCGTACTGATACTGAATGTTAACATCGCACGACATGGTGGTTAAACGCGGGCTTAAAATGATTTTAATTTTACAGTGCATCCCACACTAGGTTTATCCCAAAAATAACTCTTAAGGTTAAAATGATAAACACTTCACAAATTCGACGCAAAGTCAGGACTGCGAATTAGCTCAGTTGGGAGAGCGTCGGGCTAGTGATCCGAAGACGCAGGTTCGAGTTCTGCATTCGCGACGATTTTTTGAAATGTTTATCACAAAAATAACTCTTTCAAACGCGGGCTTATTCGCGATAAAAATCTTGTGTAATAGTTTTACCGATTGAACTGGATAATGTTCACTGTAAAGCTAATTCATATTCAGTGTCTGAAGTGTTAGCTCAATATTCACAAATATGCTTTAAATGTGCGCATCAATATTTTTCCGCCACTTTGGTATAATATCCACTAATAAGACTAGAGACCCGCCTTGGCCACATGTGTATTATAAGTATAAACCTTCTTCTTGGATCACTCTATCTATTAAAAAAAATCGTATCAAAATCCGTTGCGTAGTTTTAAAGATATAAGCATACATAGGGACAGACAGACGGACAGCGTGAAGCGACTTTGTTTTATACTATGTAGTGATAATGATTGAGTAAATTCACATAATAACTGATTAACCATACAATTTTAATTGCATTAGTAAGTGATGCGCATTTGTTGTTTGCATTTCGGTTTTGTTTGCACAGGCCTGCAGAAGGCCAAATTCAACGTGTGCAAAGTCAACACAAGTGACTCGAAGTCAAAATAAACATTTGACAAATTGATGAGTCGAGTACGTATTTTTATTTGCGTAAGATAAATTCTTCGCTACTTTAATTTTTTGTGACCTTGATCGCGACTAACGATAAAAATTCGATTCAAATGTACCTTTACAATTTACCGATATGAGATATATAAAGGAGTTATTTCCTTAGGAACTTTGTTAGTTAATAATTTCCTCATGAAAAAGCAAATGACTTGATGTATTTTACTTGGGTACTGTTACTGTATGCTCAAAATGCTAATGGTACTGTTAATCTACCTCCACGTATAACCATTATCATTCAGCGAAGTAATATTGCTAGTATCGTGGCTCTACCTACTGCCAAATGGTTAATGGGCTTGAAAATTCTGTGTAATATAGATTAAATGTATATACAAAATATGTGCTTAAAATCCAATTGCTCTACACCAACTTCAGAGCGCTACTGTAGCTCTGATGACACGTTAAATAGTTGGTTCCGGATGTGTCAACCGTTCACCCATGACAGAAGTCTTTGACACTGACACTAAGGTTAGCCACCCGGCCAATACGAATGTACTATATCATAAACTCGAATGTACTATGCTGTAGTTATTAAATACCTTTTTCCCTTAGTAACCTACTAGCTACTTTATTTGAGTCGCTGACCTCAAAAACCACACAAGCAACGTTGAGCTCATATCGCTTTATACCAACATAAGGTTTAATCTAAACCTTAAAGTCTCCGCGCAATCATGTGGGTAAGAATGTTCATTTCAACATACATTACTTCAGTGATAAAATTAACAGCAGGTTTTGCTACACATTTAATGAAGAACATTTTAATCGTGTGGTTCGCCCAAAGTCATATTACTGTCGCGGATGTTTAAAAACTAATTAAAACATTTAATTTGCGGCTTCTGAATTAGGCTGCGTAATTTGTTTCAGGTGGCTCTCTGTTAAGGCTCAAAATGTCTATAAATATTTTGTTTAGACCCGATTTTATAGTTGCGTAGGTATATAAATAATAACAAATATGTTGATAAGGTACTGTCCCACTGTTGGGAAAAGGTCTCCCCCAATTCCTTTCATTCCTTTCCTTTCTCTTCTGTGCTACCAGAATAATTAAAAAATAATTTCAGTGGGACAATACAGGATAAATAAAAAAAAATGTTCATAAGATACTTTACGTGAAAAGCAAGAACTTAGATTATATTTGACTGCCTCGGTGGCTCAGTGGTTGGTGCCTTCTGTGTCAAAGAGGCGTGGGTTCGATTCCCACCCAGGGCAAACATTTTGTGTGATGAACATAGGTGTTTGCTCTGTGTCTGGGTGTTATTTAGGTACTATCTATATAAGTATGTATTTAAAATATGTATTTGTAGTATATCAGTCTCTGGCAGCCATATCACAAGCTATGCTTAGTTTGGGGTCAGAGGCCGTGTGTAAGATGTCCCATAATATTTATTATTATTATTTATTATATTATCTTGAATTTCGTGAAAAAGTTCGATGACTTTGTTTCGCAAACACTTTGCAATACTTTTATTGCTAAATGAATGGCGAAGAAACTAATAATTTTCATTTGCAATTTAGGTTCTAAAATGGAAATTTTGAAAGTATAGTTTTTTTTTCGAATAAAAAACTAAAATTCTAATAACTAATCTTGAAAAGCATTTTAGAAAAATCTTCTTCATATTATCAGAAAAATCTCATATGAGTAACACAAAGGCCTAAAAACTCTTAGTCATCAAGATTGTTAACATTATGATGTAAATTAAGTACTAAAACGACTTTACCAAGTCGTTTTGCCTATTGACCTTTACATTTGAAAATAAAAATGACATCCTAAGATATGATAAGTTACGAAGCACCTGCTACTAACAACAAGTGTTGAACATTACGTCTTTGCGTCTCAAATTACTATAAAAACAATAGACCTTGTACTTTGTTCTGCGCTTACTGTTGATCAAAAACTTTATCAAAATAGATGCCTCTCGGTTCCTTAATTCCATCATTCCAATTTTTAATGTATGCCAACTTTTTAATACTAAAAGACAAGTCTAATTACGTAGATAACGGTTGTCATTTTATCCTTACACCTTTGTTATTTCAATATTGAAATACAGAAATGAAACGTAATTTCTAAGATTGTATGTGTCTACAAAATTAATATCATTAGACCACGCTATAAAGTGACGTCATCAACGAGTCGTAAACTCTAGGTAGAACTAGACTAGTTCTTCAACACCATAAATTCATACCAGCATTTGGAACTCTGCAACTCACGCATCGCTGAATTTCTTACTCATTAAACAAATTAATTTCTTTAGTGTCAACGAACCTATATAACTGCCAATCAGAGCTGCGATAACTCTGTTATTAAAACCTAGAGGGTTATTATTCGTTGTACTCTTACATAAACTGTGGCTAGAGGTAATTAGTACTGAGTGGGCGCACTGGAGGTAGTTATTCTGTGTACCAATTAGTCCGACTTTAGAGGAAAGATAGACGTACTGAAATGTACTAATACCTGACAATAATTTAATCATTGAGGAAGATTTCAACTAGATAAAATATTGTAAATAAGTAGTTATAATAATGATGTTGTTAATCGCGGGTCGAACCTTGACAAGATTAGCAAAGGACCGAGATGGCACCGTAAATGGCACCGTAAGAGAGAGGCCTATACCCGGCAGAGGGATAGAGAAAGCTGCTGATGATGATGATGTTGAAATTGTGGGAAGATGTGTATAGGAACGTATTAAAATAATTGTTCCCATAGAACTAACGGGAAAATGCCACTTGCGGTGTGAATTCCTTCATAATGAATATTATTTTACTGTACATTAGGAATACTGCACTGGGGCTATAACGAAACGTCTTGTACTTATCTACGCCCCGGATTCCAAATTTCTTGCAAATATAATGTAGCCTATGTTCACTGGGGATAGTGCAGCTTCCCATCAGTGAAAGAATTTTACAAATCGGTTCAGTAGTTTCGGAACCTATTACCAGTTTCCCTTTGAATTTTCTTGTTTTAAATGTCTGCTGACACTTCGAAATACAGTTAAAATTTATACCCTAACTATCGTTCCATCTGTGTCTGTTAATGTGTGTTTTACCCGAACCCAACCCTTTTTATCAGGCCCCTCTGATGTTTCAACAAAAAAAAGGTTTCCCAAATCCTCAAAGTAGGCACTTAAATGAGTCAGTGGAGTTACTCACTGAGCTTCCCTTCGCTAAATCGATGTTGATTGTCCAGTTTTGCCAAATGATCTTCGCGGTTTGAGGTAAATGGTCCTTTTTGACTTCTGCTTACGTTTGAAACTGAGAAAACCCGTGTTTTATGTTTCAATTTAGTAATTTCATCATTACAACATTTCAATTCATTAAATGCTTTTCCTTTAATATAAATAGTTATTCCCATTTCTATATTTGTCGTTGATATAGTAGTCACTATATCTTTGAATGTTATATCGTTTACAGTATTATTCCAGAATGTATGTTCAAATGAATCACGTTTGCCATTCAAAGCTATTTTATTTTCTTTCCTAATTATACGTAATAGAGCTGACACGATAGAGGCCTCTAAGTGTGAGGTTGACGCCAATCACTATCTGACTCATAGGTATCTTGGTATCACAGCTACTGTTCTGACCAGACGTCGTGCTTTCACCACAATAAAAGTTACTATCCATACCTTACGTATAATTGAATTAGGTTCAAAATACCACGACGATTGGTGATCTAACCTCGACCACGTAATCGAGGTGCAGTTTGAATAATACGATGCCGTAACTCGGGCGCAAATAGAATAATGCAATGAAATGCACAAACCGTTTCCGAATTCATTTATTCTTCTCAATTTCTGAGGGAAACTTGAAGGAAAAGTTTGTAGAATATGCTCGGTTTTGACGTGAAATATTGGGGTCCGAAAAGGTCTCGGTTTGGGGTGAGCCGCTAGCATATTCTAGTGCTCTTTGACTGAGTGATTGTTTTCCGATGCTCTGTTTTGGACAGCACTACCTACGATAGGTAGGCTCTGAGGACTTCAATTGACTGTTCTTAATTTCCCATAAAACACGTGTTTTTCATTGCGACCTACTAAATGAAGACAACCTGAAACACCGTTTAAACAAAGTTTAACCTAAAATGTCCTGTAAATTAACTTACTGTGAGTTTTACTTGTAAATAATAAATTATTATGAACAATATAACTTTTTAAATACGAGCTTTTGAGATCCTGGATATCATCATATAGCAGCAGAGTGCTAGCCAAGACAAGTAAAACGAGCCCAAACACGACGGGTATATTTTGTTTAATACAGGAGTTCCTATGGCCACCTTCCGACTCCATTATCAGATCAGCTCCATGATACATACATATTATTGCATTATACCGTGATATACATATGCTTGCAAAATTTCATCTCAATCGGAAACCGGGAAGTTGGTCAAATTGAACTTGAAAGATTCCATTCCACCCGACCTTACAAACATACATAGGTACATCCATTGCAAGTTAAATAAAAGCTTATAAAAAAAGTATTAATTATAAAAGTATAAAATTTTGTTTTGTTAGATTTTTAAATTGATTAATTTATTCCCTCAAAATCTCTCTCTTTTATTGTAAAATAGAAGATAAATCCACAAACTAAGTAATAATAGTAAAATTTACA
Source organism: Hypomecis atomaria (assembly GCA_964007245.1). Taxonomy (NCBI): domain Eukaryota; kingdom Metazoa; phylum Arthropoda; class Insecta; order Lepidoptera; family Geometridae; genus Hypomecis; species Hypomecis atomaria. The sequence continues at coordinate 9,440,165 of OZ023299.1, forward strand.
ATATCCGTGTGCCAAATGTCGTTATCGTCAGCATTTTGCTACCCAGCTTCTACATTGGTATTCTAGTAGGGGACTAGTTCGGCGTTCGATTTTTATAATACTGTCGTTTATTGTATGCAAATATTTTCCATTTGATTTGTTATTGTTGCATTTTTCCTTGGTGTCGGGTATGCATCCTTGTTATTATGTTTTTTTCTCGTCTAGACACCAATGGCTATCGGATGTCGGCGTGTTTACTCGGAAACTATTTTCATTTTATCCTTCCTATTCATATTTTCAGTTCAGTATAGACAGTAGAAGGTTTTTTTTAGTATTAAACACATTATGCACTTTAAAAGTTAATGCTTTTTGAATGAACAAAGCTTCTGATATACTGTATCTGGTGTGTACGAGGAGGTATGAATTATTGTAATCCGTTATTCTTATTGCTGTGTGAGCGGCATTTTTGATGTGGTCAGCCACGTGTGGGTAATTTTATAATACACATACGTAAATAAATAATAATGGATATGTCCTGGTCGAGTCTCTTGCATCACATTTAACTAAAGTTGACAGGATTAAAAGTGCTCATATTATTGACAAAATAAACATTGTATAAAAAGATACTATTTCAGTTTTATAAAATTAATATTGCTGATAAAATGGTACTTACGTCAGAAACTCCATAAAAATCAAGTCAGAGAAGATGGGATTTATAATAAAAGGCTTCGTCTAGTTATACACATTTGGTAATTTATCTAACTTAAGTACTAACTACTAACTCACCAACCACGCTTATACAAACGAAACCTTTAATCTTTAATAACTACTTACCTACTGACATTTTATTTACTAAACTAATATTTTTGAAGATGAAAGATAAAAATAAATTCTATTTAAAACCTAAGCACAATTTTCCATTAAATCGTATGACGTTTCCCCGAAATCGTACGTCATTCGTGGTGTTTGGTCTTGAAAATTTTCTCGGCATCTGGGCAATGTTTTGGTTAAACTAAACCACTGTCGGTCGGCACCTAAACAAACTGTCCTGAGAATATGAATTGATTGTATCACGGAATAAAGACAAATGGTTTTAGCTGTATGATTATTTAGAGCCATGTATCTTTGACTTTTATGAGCGCAAAACATAGAGCTCAATTTTCGAACGTTTGAAAAATAATTATAATCGTATGCTATCCTGTCCCGTTGGTTGGCAGTGCCATACGAGATTATCAATGCTCGCTTCTGCTCTTACGTCGGTCTCGGATTATTTTCTCTAACTAAACCTTCGAGTCGAGCAAATATCTACAGAGCCACAATCCCTAAGTGAAAGTAGTAAAAAAATGTCTGAGCACCGCCCGTCATACGTACCGACCGGCTTAGATATAATTCACAATGATCCATTTTCTGGAATCTTAACGTTATGTCACCTAATTAGTGCTTGTAACCGAGCACTTTGGCATCGCGTGGTGTTGTAGTCGGCTTGCAATCGCCTTACGACTAACTAAAAAACGGTTGTCTACTTGTCTGTGACTCTATAGATATTTGCTCGAAGCTCTAAACATACTAATTACTAATACTTACAGGCGCATTTCAGCATAACGTAATAAAATTAATTGGTACTGAAATTGTAAAGTCTCGCATAAGTAGGTAATCATAAAATAAAACATATCGTAGCATATGAGGACAACTTTGTATAAACCGTGTAAGTAAATATAATCAGGTGGTATGCAATTGTTCGGCGAACATCTGTTATTATTGCGGTTTTAGACCGAGAACAGCCGTTCATTATTTTTAAGGTATGTTTTTTTTGTAATAATGGCAAAAGCCCCTTTTTTGGAAGAGTTTAGCCAAAGATATATCGCTACCGTGGCTCGCATGACACGTTAAATTGTAGGCCCCGGTTTTTTTAACCTTTGAGTCATGTCAGAGGCATTGAAGCGGCTTAAAAACTCCAATGGTGCCGCCATGCTCTCCACGGGGCGACACGAGCACCGCAGCTGCAGCTAACTTCACATCGTACACAAGTATACAAGTCGGCGATGTGAAGTTAGTCGGTGCTCGTGTCGCCTCGTGGAGAGTATGTCGGCACCATAACACGGGCTAGCCACCCGGCCTATACGAACTTACTTTACATTTTTATAAACCTAACGAACTATATCTCTGAGTGACCTTAGTCGGATAAGCCTATGTATCTCTAACTACATGCATGACGTTCATTAGTGTTATTGAAATAAGTCTGCCACGCTCTGCGTATTTTGACGTTTCCTTATTATTTACCGACCAGTTACTCGTGCCGATGTTAAAATGATCGAACGTGTGTTTTGTGCTTAGTTCAAAATGGATAATCACGTAATAATTAATGCTGTAAGTGTTTTGATTATTTATTATAATTGGAGGATAATTTGCTAATTGTTATATTAATTATTGTAATGATGTCATCGTCGAAATTATAGGTAGCGCTGGTAGAGGCCCAGCATCGTAGATCATTGTTTTAATGGTAAAGTTGTCGGTGAACTTCACAAATCAAAGTCAAAAATCATTAATTGTCACAAAACTCGGTACATTTTGCTTATTGGTAGTCCTAGGGATAAGCCTTCCCGTTTTTGTGTACCATTCCATGTAAGTATGGCTCTATATTGTGAAATATTTGACTTACTAACAAATAACTATCTGTACCTTTCTTGTAAACTTTATAGTTGTTTTATTTTATTTGAAAGCTGATGTATTTTCTTTTTCCAAAATGTGGGAGATTAAAGTCAGCTCCATTCGTCTGTGTTCTATCAAGGTTAAATTTGGAAACTGCATTCTAGTTTCAATCGATGCGCCTCGGTTGCCGTGAATGTAGAGCATAGTTTGTCTTGAGATAGGTACTTTTTTATTTCAGAAAGAACAATTTGAAATCTTAAGAGTTCGAGCTTAGTATTCTGTGGTTTTTTGTGCTTGTGCATTTCGAGATCTACCAATAAATTGTCACTACGACGTTCATAATTTGTGTGATGTAAGTAAGTCGTTATATTTTTATGAAATCTTTTAAATTCTTTTGTATCAAAAATGTATAATATCATAGGTTTATAGCAAATAACAAAAAATCAAATGTTTATAGAAAAACATTGACTTTTCAATTCGGAACGCTGTTAATGTTTACACATCACTGAGACATTTATCTAAAGACTAGACGACCCGCCCCGGCTTCGCACAGGTGTATTATACATATAAAACTTCCTCTTGAATCACTCTATCCATTAAAAAAAACCGCATCAAAATCCGTTGCGTAGTTTTAAAGATTTAAGCATACAGACAAACAAACAAACGAAAATAGCGACTTTATTTTATACTATGTAAGGATAAAGATGTGGTAATTATCCTGCCGGGCTAGTATGCGCGCCACGAATTATTTCGTTCGTAGTGTCAGAACGAGACACCGTTATGGCAAGGTATATAACTGTCACTTTTTCACACGTCGAAATGAGTTCTTTTCGTCGCCTTTCGTGGTCGCATGCTTTATAGCCTGGAGGGTTTTGCAGATGAGATTTGCCATTTACTCTAAAACTATATAACGCAATAAACTCCCCCCAAAATGCTTAAATCCAAACAACTTTAATTATGTTTCAAACACACACCTGTAGAGAAATTAGCGGAGTTATTCCTTGTTGACGGTCGGTTGAACCGTGATACATATCTTATGAGGAACCGATGAAATCAGTTCATTCGCACGCATGGGTTCTTGCAGATTCATGTAAAGCAATTGGAAATGGAATCATCATTCCTACTTACCTCTACTTGCATCTTAGGTTTTTGTCTTGTTATTACTGTTTACCACCAGCTTTTCTCGAAGATACAGGACCGAATTTACTCGTAGCTACCATTTATGGCTTTCGACCACATCTTGTCCGGTATTTCGAAGAGGTCCACACTAAAGCTGTGTTATTGTTTAAAATTAGGTTCTTGTACGGTCTAGATATAAAAAAAAAATCTTGCTTGTAAAAGAAAGTATGAAATCAAATAACTTTGCCTTTGTTTAGTCCGACATAATTCAATGTAACCAACTAAGCGCTAGGGAAAACTACTTCAAATTCAAGCATGAAATGAGCAATTTGGAAGTAAAACAACATTCAACATTTCTCTAGTAGTAAACCACACTAAAATTATAAGTAAAACAAAGCGATCTCTACCAAATAATATGTACTAACTCATTCCGGAAAAAATAAACCAACATTTAAAAATCAACAAAATTTATTCTGTGCACAAATATTTTCGAGCTAAATATATTATTTTAATCATGAGAGTGGTATTATACGACGCACTCGGATCATATTTCTCCGTTTATTGTTGCATCTAACTGTTTCCTGGTGGAGACCCAGTTACTAGGACATTTTGCTAAATAGGTTAGTAGGTACGTATTTAGGCATCATCTCTGAATGTTAGGTACTAGAGTCTGGCCAACGAAAGCTGTCCAAGAAAAAAGGCGGGAATTTTAAAAAATCAAGAGCTGTTAGCTTGTTTTCTAGTACCGCTCAGCTGATCTCCATGAAATTTAGCATGCACGTAGTTCTATAAACTATCGAAGTTCTATAAACTACGTGCATGCTAAATTTCATGGAGATCAGCAGAGCGGTACTAGAAAACAAGCTAACAGCTCTTGATTTTTTAAAATTCCCGCCTTTTTTCTTGGACAGCTTTCGTTGGCCAGACTCTACAAGGTATGACAAGGACGTATGACCTCATTAAGACCGCAGGATCGCGCTGGATGCAAGCCGCTACCAACCTTATTGGACATCCATACAGGAGGCCTATTTCCAGCATCGGACGTCCTATGGCATATGTATGGATTACTGAATGATGGTAAATGCTCTTCATCATTATGTCAGTCAAACTTCATAAGGCGCCAACTGCCTATCATAGTATTGCTCCATGTTTAGATTTTGAGAAGACTGGCTGGAAACAATTCGCAATCAGCACGATCGTGCATTCTCAATCGTGTCATCCGTCCAACTTGATAACTAAATTTCCTCTAATACGTGTTGTTCATAAGACTATGCAATCCCATCTACCATCAGTTTAAGATTAGTTAAATGTTTTATGTCCAGTTTCAACACAGTTTTTTCGGTAAGTTGTGACCTTTGGTAATTCCATTCATAAAATAAATAAAGATTATCGTGTTCGTCTACTTATCTAGTAACGTCCTCCTGATTTTGTAAGGACAAGGAAATATTTAGTATACGATCAGCTGCAACATGCTAAAATGAGATGTGTACTACATCTAATTAATTAAAAAAACGTTGTCGACATTCATTGTTGCAATTTGTATGATGAGGATGATAAATTCTGCAATCATTTCGTGTACAATGACCATCTTGTCAGTGACCTATTTCCTCTTTGTTTTTGACCTGTACCTACAGTTTTTCTTTGTCTATTTGTATATTGTTTCTAGTAACCCTAAGTGGTTTGATAGTTTTTGAAATGCGAGATGTTTTTAAATTGATCTTAAAGACTGCTTTGCATCCAAGCTTAAATTTCTAATTTTATTTTTAGCTTTGAAGACTGCGCGAACTATCCCAAAACGCACTAATACGACCAATAGATTCGAGTACATCTGGGCAAGAAACAAAAACATAACGTCACTCAATATCACCTTCTTTTGAAGATGTTTCACTCGGGTTATCACTCCCATCTTTCCTCGTGACGTTGACTTGTTTCGTTCTAAGAAGTAGACGTCTTTGAACTGACGGTCGTTGTACAATGGGTTGACATCATGCGATGATCACTGAAGCAGACAGCTAACTGATTACAGGTGTTTCTAAAATTCCGCCGTCATTGTTAGATTCTGATGTTGAATTATGTATTCTGTGGTTATCGTCATAAGTTGTTATAAATTATAGTCGGTCTTATGAAATGCTACATAGATAGAGTTTAGTATTTATTGATTTTTCTGTGATCAGTTTTTGTTGTTAGAACGATTTCAATGCTTCTTATACTGTTATTGTTTCAGTTGACTTGATGCCATTTAATGTTCTTTTTTCTTCAAATGAGTGACGTGTTTGATTATATGTATGTTTGTGTCTTGATGTCTTTGTTTTTTCACGTTTAAAGTTAAATTCTTGTTATTTTGTTTCGTGTCCTGAACTATTTCCTTTTATGATTTGAACAGTCTATTACCGAATACAGATTTTAATGTTGTAATTTGCAATACGTTTTCATAAGAAAAACATTTCAGTTACACAATTCGCTTATCAAACATTAATCATTCTTTCCAATTCAATCACAGTACGTAACTTGAACGTAATAGGATTAAAGTGCTGCATCAAGTAGCGGACCAATGAACACAAATGTGTTACACAAAGCTACCCTATTTAAATGAAGTTCTATACTAAATGGGGCATTCAAATTTGGAAGAATGGAATTGGTTTGATTATCCTCCATTGCAATTTGACCTTCGAATGAGAATTCTCGTGCATATGCAATGTTCGCAGGAATGGGCACCACGTCAGTCAATGTACTTTGTGTAGGTTTGGTATATTTTTCAATTCGATTTATTTTTTACATGTGGTATCAATGCTTTACTTCTTCATTTACTACATCATTATACTGACGACATTACATGATTATATATAATAAATTAGAAAGCTGCGCTTGTAATTAGAGTCTATTTGAGAATCATTTTGATTTTTATCATTTGAAAATATTTTTTCCACATTAAAACGCAACGAAGTAATTAATTACTTTTATTTATTTTCGTTTGCTGGAAGTTATATGTAGGTACCTACCATTACGCTTAGACAAAGAGTTAAGTACTAGTATCTACAGTGTTTTACTAAATTTCACATTACTTCTAGTATTTTGATACGAGTATATTCATTGTTGTAGGTACTTTTTCTGCTGTAAAATTAGGTACCATTTCTTTTTAACAATAAATTTATGTGAAATATTTACATACAATGATTATTGTGCTGCTATTTGTGAACCTTTGTTATAATATGATAATTGAAAATAGAAATTCATAATAATGAGATGACGTTAGAATTAAATGTTATCCACATTGTTTTACAAGGACAAATTAAATCATAACAACATTAAAATTAAACCATAACTTAATTCGCGTTCTAGAATTGCTATTTTTAGACAATAATTATGTTAATAAACATCTAATTAACTCTTCACTATCACAAACTAGCGACCGGCCCGGCTTCGCACAGGTGTATTATATATATAAACCTTGCTCTTTAATCACTCCATCTATTAAAAAGAACTGCATCAAAATCCATTGCGTAGTTTTAAAGATATAAGCATACAAAGGGACAGACAGACAGTTAAGCGACTTTGTTTTGTACTATGTAGTGACGATTATATTAAATATACAGGGTTATCCAGAACTGGTTTACTAAGCCGAAAGGAGATGATTCATGTTATCATTATGAACAACTTTTCTTAGGAGGTCCACCCAAATTCGAGAAAAAAAAAATGTTTATACATTTTGTCGATTCCGAGTTGTGACGTATGGAACAGCTGTTATTTTTTCTGGAATTTAGAGTTGGTCCCATAGTAAAAGTTGTTCTTAATGATGATCTAAATCACTTTCGGCTTTGTACAGGTCAAGCAGATAATCCTGTATTTTTTTGTAAAATAAAATCAAACAAAACTTGTATGCATTTAGTGTACATTAATTATGAACCTTTTCTATAAAAGTACCCGAGAAAACATTTTAAATAGGTCGCGAATACAGTGCAAGCGGCACAACTTGAAACAATTTTTTAGCAACGAGACGACAACGCGAAATGAAATTTTTAAAACGTAACATTCGTACCTGAAAATTTCTACATTTGTAAACACTACAAATTGCGTACAAAATCGCCCGAACTCTCTTATTACCGTAAACTAAAGTTTATATTGCAGAACACGTGAAATAAAGGCAAAAAATAAAATGCGGGTTTTTGTTTTCTGTATTTAGTTTGTTCTTCCACTAGTACTTAAATGTTTGCTTGGCTTCCATTGCCTCTAACGATTGCTCACGTGGAATTTTGCACCGTTTTCTGTGGGAGTAAAGCCTTTTCTCTGAAGTTATGCGGTTCTTTTTTAGAATTGAGCTTTTAGCCTTTAGGGGGGTGCTGTAAGCCGAAACATAAATAGCAGATACATAAATAGTGCAACTTTTTCTAGCTAATTAATTGACAGAAATGTGATTTATTATTGAATGTTTTTGATAAAAATGATTTTGATAAATATAAAATTTATTTAATATTATTATTTTGGGATCGTCTATTAACCATGAAATACCTGAAAACGGAGATAGGGAGTTCTGAAAAAAAAACTTGAAACAAGGGGGAAGATGGGGGGACGCAGTGAAATGTTTTACAATTTTTGACAACACGATGCGTAAACCAATAAGCGGACCTTATACGGAGCTACGATTTTCCTACCGGCTGCAACAACCGCCTGCATTATAGAACTTTTTCAAAATGTACCAAAAAATACACGTGATCCAAGTATGTAACGTAGGCGAAGGCGCGGGATATCTAAAACCTTACCAAATACCCAAGAGCTGAGAGGGAGTCAGAAAAGTTGCTAAAAGCATAACGAATTAATGAACAGCCCCTTTCTAGATTGATGTTGTGCCTCTTAAGCCACTCTAATTACTGCATGCGTTTCGTGCTTTTGGCATTTAAACGAGTATCAGAGATGGATGGTGGGTTGCTTTAATGTCTGCTTAAGTGGCTGCTGTTTGATGATCTCTAAATTGCGCAAACTAGCGGAAGGAAGGTAATTTTGCAGATGGGTAAATTTATTTACTGTTCATTACTCGTACTATCATCATTTCACCGTCGTTAATATTCCAGCAGAGAGAGAGATATAGAGCTGAAAAAATTAATGACATTGAAAAGTTCAGTTTAAAAAAATGTGTTTGTCTTGGAAACTCTCATGGATATTGAAAGCTTCATTGCTTAAAATAGTTAAGGATTATCCGGAAAATGTAACGTAACGTAAAGTATAACGTTTAAATGTCAAAATTCACTTTTAATTCGAGTACTTTCACTCGTAACTCTGCGTAGTTTAAGTGAGTGTTTCTTAGCGATCATCAAAGTTAAGCTACGTTCAACGCAGTCAGTTTTCGGATGGGTGACCGCGGGTAACATTTACTACTAAGCGCTGGCGTGGCTCAGATGACCTGTAAATTGTGGAGCTCGATTGTTTAGCCATGTCGGAGGCCTTCAGCACGGGTAGCACGGCAAAGGGAGAAAATAAATTTATCCACTTTTAATGTCAGTTGTCTTTGTCAATTTATACTTTTCTCTTCGAGAGGATATAATGGTGGAAAGACAATTTGACTCTTTGCCAAACACCCCATTAAGACGGCTTAAAAATCTGAAATCAGGTCTAGCTATCCAGCCTATACAAACTTACGTAAGTATCATTTCCTCTTCAAATAAAGTTTTAATCACAATGTAAAGTAGCATCGAATTCAAACCACAAATCGGATACTTTTATTACTTATATTCCTTAGCGCGATACTAAGATAAGAACATCCACCAAATCCTCGAGTATTTGATGCCCAACTACTAAAATGCTTAGCTTATACCTACAACGACAGGTCGGATGTAAGTAGGCTTACTGTGACGCTGAGAATCCCCCCTTAAGCCCGGATTCCACCAAAACGAAGCGAAGAGGTGGATGGAGCGGTAGAGCTCGATCGTCGTAGTTTTGGCGACCATCCCAACGTAGTTTTATACTGTCTTATTCCCAAGGTGACTAGAGAATTTCATTAATTAATTTTGATTAACCAAAGATTTAAATGTAATTTTAATAATTTTCTTGGTTAAAATGATAAAAAATTGAACAAAGCTGTGATTATTCGATGCAGGGTACCTGAGTCCTATTCCGGCCGGGCAGATATTTGGGTGATTATTTTCATTATCTGGTTTTGGATGTGATTTATCCATGTTATTGTTTGTTTCGTGGCACCCTCGGTACTGGAAATCCTAGTGGAGAGCTATGAATGTGAAGAGGTATTAATTTTGTAATTTATTAATTGGTGCCCATCACAGAAATATTATATTTTTTTGACGATTAACATAACACCATTGCGTCTCAGCGGAGTTTTTTTTGTTCTTCTCCAAAAAAATAATAGTTTTTTTTTTGCTTTGGTCCACGGTCTACAATGCACTACTTACATTTCCGCTTCGCTTCGGTGGAGTCTAGGCTGAATCCTCCCGTCCCCTCGCTAGGTGTAGACGGTGTGAAATGGCAAAAATTCCATTTAATTTTTCCTTCCCTCGCTCCTTTGAAATATGACTTAAGTTGTTAAATGTAAGCGACGTTATTTTTAACTCTATTAGAGACTGCTATTCCGCGTCAAAAGCTAAAATACAGTAATTTTTACTTATTACCTTTTCTTTAAATTTGTGCGCATTGACAAAACAGCCGTGGTGGCATAGTGGGTGAACGCTAGCCTTAGAAATTTAGGTCAATGGTTCAGACTTGGTCCTGCACCATTTAGTTTTTTAAAAATGTAAGGATAGACTTTTCTGAGAAAGAAAACTTCATGAGCCTATGTTCAGATATTAAAACACACTTGTGGACTATTAAAACACAGGTACAGTACCTACGCAAATCTAGCTTCACTTGTTCGCTGTTCTTGAAATGTGATTATGATGTCTTGATTCGCAATTTCAAAATGCCTCATACCGTTGAAAATCTATTTACAGACGGTGCATCCTAGTTTATCTCTTGTAACTGTCATCAAATGTGCTTATTTACTGTCTTTACCATTTGCAGTGCATGTAATTTACTCTCATTTTGATGTTTGAGGTTTGAGATTTGCATTTGGTTGATTTTGCTCTATTGCACTTTGATCTTGTAACAAATTTCATCGCATTTACTGTACCTACTGTAAATTTTAATATTGATATATTCAGAAATGTATAAACCGAAAGGGGGCGATTCACACTGTTATTCGTCATTACGAACAACGTTTAGTATGTAGCTAACCGAAATTAGAAAAAATCTGTTGTTTCATACATTTTGTCGATTCAAAGTTGCAATTTTGTATAGAACTACTTGATTTCTTTTTATCGAATTCCGAGTTGGCTCCATTGTAAAAGTTGTTAATCGGCATACTTCGTAGTAAGTACAACTCTTTCAGAATTATGAAAATATGTATCAAACTTGAAATGAATCATAATTAAACTTTGAAAATACCTTAGTATAAAACACTAGCCATCAAACTTCAAATTTAGGGGATTTGTTATGAAGCATTGTATTATTATTGTTATGTACAACTTAACAGAAATTTCATTTCATAATCAATGATAAGCAGGAAATATAGACAGGAAAATGCAAAATATATTTAAATGGCATAACAATTTGAATGCGGGCTTATTATAAAGTTATAGTTCAAATGAACGGCTTAACTAAAATGAATGCCCATTGTAACAGCCAGATTTAACCAGCTCTCTGAGACCTGTGCAGGACAAACAGTAGACAAGATCGAACTTTTGCAAGAAAAACCTGTACTGATAAGTTTATCACACCACTGTCTTTTTGGTACAAGAAATCGTCGTGAGATAACTTTTAAATGCCCGTAGAAAAAAAAAGGATGTCGAATGTGAATTCACCTACTCGCTACTCGGCAACCGTGGTGAATATGCACAGTGTTAAAAATCTGGTACATTTAACCACTATTTTGCTGTCCTTTAAAAAAATCTAGAAATATTTTAGCCGAGAATGCATAAATATGTAGGTAACAGATGTTAAAGCGTTGTCACTTCACGGTAATGGATTACCACATCAGGAACATACTTTTTAATCAGGAAATGGGTTTAATTCCTGCATACTAGCGGTAAAACTGCACCGCTCTACTAGCCTAACTAAACTGACTAACCTAATGCAAACTAAGTTCTGTTTCATTGTACCTATATAAATTAATGAATATAGTTTTATTGCTCAGTTCATTAAAAATCGAAATGTGCAGAATATCTGTCAAATATTATAATGATCATTACATCAACCAGATAGCTGCTATTATTGGATTCCAATATCAGAATGTTGGCCTAGAATTGAATATTTGATTTCAGCGTTTCAATATGTCCAGTTTTATTATCGTGAGACACGCCATTCTAAACAAAATTATTTTAGTGATCATATTAGGTATATTATGTGGACAGTAGGTACATGCTTTCAGATCTAACGTCTTAGGTCCTACGTTCAAATGAAATTGAAATTAGCTTGAATTTTGTAAGCTACTTGTGATGTGCTTACGCCTATCTAGCCACTCTACTTCTACAGTATAACAATATCTTTATTACTGTTGTAATACCTTAGAAAAGTTTTATTGAAATCAGTTCTTTCTAAGTTTGTCCGTGTATGCGTTATTACTATTTTGTTATCGACAAAAGCTTGGTGGCTTTCTATAATTATTTATTCCACGACAATAATATTATATTTCTGACACAAAATTTCTATCACTGTTCCACATCATAACATGATCCCCGCAGGCAGTCTGTTTATTGCAGTTAACAGATTGTATTCCGCGCTATTGTCACCAGATTTGGCATTGGCATTGCCATTTAGAAGGCAGTTTCATTGTTTTAGAAGCTATAAAAGGTGACCTAGCGCCATTACGTCTGCCATATATTTTACGGCGTAATCAAATACGTAGTCACTTTCGATAGCATGTCATTTCACTTTCAATGTTTGCTTATTATAACATACATTTACATTGACAGATAGTTTTCTTATCTATAGGATGTAAATAGACAGGAACATAATCTAGCAATGTAAACAGACTTACGTTCGACTCAATTGAAACCTAAGCTGAAAAAATTTCTTGACGTTTTATTGAAATTACGAGTAGCAAACAATTTAAAAATTAATTATTTTAACATCCAAAACAAACCAAACCCTAAAAATCTTTGTACTTTACAGCCTCCCATAACTTTTAACGACACTCAGATGCTATTCTTTAACATTCAAAAGCAATAAAAAGAAAATATTTTGCACAATTTCATTGTCCTCCTGAATCGTTATCTTTCCCGTCCATTAACATTAAAAGATCCTTAGATGTTATCTTTGAAATTGGTGTTCCCGTTTCGTCCTGAAAGATTAGCTTTAGATTTGCCCTGTTCGCTGATTTGGACGTCATGATTGATTTTATAAGTTTATTTTCTCTCGACAGGCCTTTTGTTTGTTCTAATTGAGATATAATTCGTTGTCACAATGATTTGCGTAAGTGAAATCTCATTATCATCTTTATCCACTGCATAGGTGTAGGCACCTTTCCTATTGTCTATATATATCTCTCATATTTTGCCATCTCCTTCGGGCCTGTGCCAATTAAAACTCGCAAAAATAAATTTAGTGCACTAGTGCATTCCACCACATCGTTTGATGATTACAAAAATTTCAAAACATTGACGGCTTCTACAGTTCAGTAAATTGTTAAACTCTACGATAATCGAAAAACGGAAATCTTTCCAACCTCCAAAATGATTTAATTGTAATTTTTAAAGTGCGATATAAGCAAAAACACAAAGGTTAAATTTTATAATTGCGTTTTGGTTGACAGTGTAAGCGCAGAAAGCATATAAATATTGACATCACTGTCGGGTATATAGCCCGCATGATTGGGGTTCCCAATTCCGTCCTTAAAGATTAGCTTCTGATTTGTCTCTGCGATTTCTAGAATGATCTATTTTATCGTAACTTTCTTTTGTTGGAGGGTCGTTAATGTGGCGGAAAAATTCTCCGAAAACAAATTGTTATTGGTCATCATTCATTGATTTGGGATAAAAATGGGAAATGTATACGGTTAAAGGGGATATAATGTTATTCAGCGGTTTATTCCGTTGTTTCTTACTTTATTTCGTTATTTATTCCATGGGTGAGTCTTCATTTGTGACCTTATTATGCAAATGTATCAACAATGTATGCATGTTTACATTTTCAAATTTCCTACCTTTCTGTAACGTAGCCTCGTTAAAATTCCGTGTCACTCATGTTTAACAATGTTGTTATGGTTTTGCTACCATTTACGTATCTCCTCATTTTAATTCCATCTACGCTAAGTTACAAATATTAGGTTGGTTTATTACCTGAGTAACTCCTAGGATGCACAAAATTTGATTACAAATATGTTACCACGTCAGCCGCTTTTCCCCTATCATCGTCTACTATCAAAAGCTCCAATGAAATTTACTTAATACGATGAAAAACGATTTTCTAACATTACCCACGAAAATTGGTTCATAAACTTCACCTGAGAGCTTCGCCGGAGTTCCCTCGTACTTTGAATCTATTCCCCTATAGATTTTATGTCCGTCGTATAGATTTTGAACGAGTTCCAAATATGGGCTGAATACTTACTCGTTCTATTTTCGATATTTACTGTCGCATTCGCTTGCATAACAATATTCCTTTATAATGCCCGGAACTTTCCTTGGCACGTGAGTGCGGGTTTGGAACGAACTTTTTGTTTATGAGGTTTCTTGTTTGCCTTTGGAAGGAGTTGGAAAATATGAGTGTTTTGCGAGCGTGAATTTATAAGAACGCTGTTTAATTATGAACTTGACTGCTTTTGTACGACAAGCGCGTAGAAAAATCCTTTATGAATACGATAACGTTTCCATGTAAGGGTCACACTTGTATGTCAAAAGTAACAACCATGAACGTTTCTTTGCTATGAAGCAAATATAAATGCTGAATTTTAGGGCTCAGTATTTATAAACTGCCAGTACTGATACAGCCAAGCGTCTGGTACTTAGCCACCCACCACATCCACGGTGATTAGCAACCCACGTCAAACTTTTGACAGACGATTAATTTTTAGGAGAGCGATGTGCAGGGGCGAACTATCACTACAAGAAAACTAAGTCAGCTCGTTAGACGCTAGAAACTGACAGCGTAGATGCTTCGCAATCCCCTGGGAGTTTCCGTTTCCTACTTTTCTTCCAAGTAAATAAAATATCCTTTCAAAAATATTTGCTCCTTCAGAACTTCACGACGACTGACGGTACCCGCGCATTCGTACTCTACGTGTTTTATAGTGCCCATATCTCTCACAGATAAGCTACCTCACCTTTATTTCTTCGATTTATTCATGTTCCCGCATAAATTTCGCCCGATAAGATGCCGAGATATGGAGATCTTCAAGCTTGGAGATGAAAATATCTTGTTTAAACGTTGTGCGTTCCCGTCTAAAGTATATGTACATTCATGCCATACAACGTTTTATCTACATATATATATTTCGAAAGAAAGAAGTATCTTGTTAAACATACTTCTTAGGTACTCTCCGTCTGTCCTTATCTCTTCCATCATTTTATCTCCGTAAAAATACTAGAAGGTATCGCTATAAGAGTATAAGACCCTAAATAAAGTCACTATTGAAAATGTCTGTAGAGCTACGAGGATTACCTTAATTGCGTAGAAATTGGAAACGAATCAATTTAGTTTCGTCAATGTGTATTAATCTATTGAAAAAAAAGTTATTCTAGATTTCATTGTACTAAAAATGTATATTTTTCTTAAGACTTGCTGGTATCTTTCAGTCTTCTTGCAAATCTTCTATTTTTTAAGTTTTTATACAGAAAAACCCAAAATCGCGCTCCTGTCTATCAGCTTTACTTACGTTTAGTCAGTGTGCTGCACGACTTATTTTCATTTTAATGTTGGATTTTTATTATACTTATTGCTGTATCAATTTTGATTATTTTCACGCTACATCTGTAGATGAAGGCATTGTTGATTTTAACCATTTATATCTTTTGTTGCAGGTATTTTGGGACAATCACTTACCGGTAAGGGAATGCTCGTGGAAAACTCAAAGCGTTAAGAATTAACATAAAACTCGAGTTGCATTTCAAACAGTCGTTGGAATTTTAAATAGTTGACAAATCTGGATGGAATCGTCAGACTGGATTGGCCGATACCTGAAATGTTTTAAACAAGGGTTTTAGAAGTTTTCGGGATATCGGCAAAGTTAATCGTGATTAGGTATTCAGTTTATTAAAGTTTCGAGGGCCTGATTTTGAAGTTATTTTATAGCTTTCTATAAATTGTGATAATCACCAATAGAGACGTTTTAAATTTAAGTTGGCGTATCGTAAAATGAATTGTTTCTTTGATAATACTGTAAGTAGCTGCAGTAAGTAGCTTCAGCTGTAAGAAGCTGCAAGCGTACTGAAACGTTTTCATTTTGGCTTTTCTTACAATACATTATTACAGTAAAAAATAAGTATATATACGTAAACACAATACACCTAGTTATGTTATGAAAGGTATCTAGAGTGAATTACAATAACGCTAGTATAGAGAGGAAGTTTGAAAGTATTTTAATAATATTAGGGACTATTCAATCGCAACATTTAATAGACAAGTACTTACTTAAATAAATTCAACTTGAATAAAAATGTTACCAGTACAGTCCCAACGCTGTTTATTTGAAAAGCTGCAATATTCGAGGGAAATGAAAGGTCCTAGTTTTGTGTAAAACGTTTCTTTCTCGTTCGGTAACCGCTTTTCTGTCGCTCGGTATAATTTTTTTCACTTCACTCGGGTTCTTTTCAGCTGGCCGCCTGGTATAGGGTTACCATATTTCAGAATTTGTTCTTGTTATCGAGTGGCGACCACCACCAAAAAGCACCTCGTAGATCCGTAGTCGTCAGCTTATAAGGCGGACTGAGAGTCTCTATAAGACCGCAGGATTGCGTTAAGATTAAGCTGCGTCCAACCGTTCTTATTGAAGATCGATGGTGAGTACGTATTTGTCCTAACATGTCGAAAATTTTAAGCACATCTCACTTTGGCCGGACTTTGAAAGTCGCAGAAAATCTCAAGATCTTTTGGTTAATTGGCGACTGGTCACAGTTTTGGCTATACCAATTTAAATGATGATGAGAGACGTTCCGGCACCTCTACCAAAAAAATCTTCGAAGTTTTCAATCGAAATCATTTTTTCTCCGGATTTAAATATTCTGTGTGGTAACCCTAGCCCGGCCGGCATTGCATTTTTCATTTGCAACATGAAACCTTGGTCGGTGCGTTCGCAGTTTCGTACTAGCATTTTGTGTGGCTTGGTACTCCGGGCATGACGCTTACCTTTTTTCAGGCAGGTAACTGTGTATAAAATTTCAGTGGTTGTGGAAACATATTTTTACTTATTATATTAAAAACTCGTATAAATGTGAATTTATGTTTCGTATTTTTTTTTTAACCTATACTGTCCCACTCCTGGGCAAAGGTCTCCCCCATTTCCTTAAGTTTTTAATAATTTAGATTTTTTTTTAGTTTCGTATTTAAAAGAAAAAAAATATTTTATAAGTAATTAGTATCGACACATAATAAAACGCTTGTAAAATAAGTAGTATGGCGCTATTTTTGACGACTTTTCACACTCCATCGCAAATGTATGGAAGTGAGATGCCAATGCTTGTAGAGAAAATTATGTCGTAAATAAATAAAGCATCCTGTAATTCAAACACAAGATCGATACAATATTAAATATATAATATTGACAATTATGTTTTTCAAAATGTTATATTAAAAAAAACTGGATAAATTAACTTTAAGTTTAGCCTAAAGTTAAAAATGCAAGTCCACGGTCTTTTTGTACCTCTTTTTAAGCATTATTTTTAAATCGACGTATGTACTCGTAGAGCTTAGCCCATGGGACGTAAATATTTAACTGTTTTGCTTCGAGCATTTTCCGCATGGACAAAAATGTCTATTTTCTGAGCTAAAAGTAACCCACAAACCTTAAATTCTCTGGCTCTCATTTAAAAACATGCCCTCTCCGTATAGCATGCTCTTTTTCCAAAATGAATCCCCTGAACTACCTACTTTCAAATTTACGGTCAAATTTTCGACTTAAATTATTTTTTTGTCAGTGAACTTAGCGAAGAAGAGGAAAACACTAATGTACGAGTAAGCCAATCTAGATGTACGTATTGTTCTCAAAAAGTTAATGTCGTCAAACCACCGTTGTTCTCAAAAAACATTATTGCACCCTATGAATACAAATGTAGTTTTTAGATTTCTAAAATGCACACTTTGTTTCTTAGCTGTTTTTATGTTGTACAAAACTTGGTTAAGTAACGTTCCCTTATCGCAATTCTCCTGAAGTTTTTTTTTAACCGCGAATAGGTCTGTGGTCCGACGTAGATGATACCTATTCACTTTGACTTTGAAAAGCTTCTGACTATATAATATATGATCACTAATAAACCGAGATTTTTCTGAAAATTTCGTTTATCCAATGTTTTTGAAAATCATATAACAAACATTCTGAAAGCCTCGACGAACGAAAAACGAGCATAATGATCGAATGCAGTGATTTGTGGATCGATTAAATTTTAGGGAGAGCGTGCAGGTGCAAGCTATTTCACGAGAAGATTGCGGTTGCAAACAGACGTACACAGTAAACACGTGTCAGTAGGGAAACTCATGTGAATTCGAAAATTATGGCGCAAGGCTAAAACCTGGCTAGCGTCATCGAATCCTTATACAAAATTTAAATAAGCTTTTGTTGTAAGTGTTCCTTATCCTTGTCATTGTGTTTATTCTGCGTCCCCTGAATAGGGAATCTTGCCGTGGAGGAATATAACTAGGGAAGCTATGAGTGTAACTGTATACTTTAAATATTTGGTTTTCAATATTTTTTGTGGATTTAAGATAATTAATAAAAACTTCCTTCAGGCGTAATAAAATTGTATTCTTTTTTTTATAAAGACTGCATTTCTGTAGACAAATTTAAGGACATTCCGAAATACATAATTCATCGGTCAATCCATTTTAACGTAATCAGGGCGTTGCAGAAACAATTTCACATCACTCATAAAATTAAAACATTATCTGTCTTATTCATGTCCCAAAAAACCATTGTTATTGTATTTATTTTGTCTTGCAAACTTGGTAGATGTCTTGATTACACGTTTTAGTACGAGTAAAAATAAATGTTTTTGCAAACATCTTCAAAAACGTATAGTCGATTTTTCAAGGAAAAATTGTGATAAAGTTTGCTGTATCTGTCGGGACATGACTGTATTTTTCGCTCCATGCTTTCCCCATCAGTCCATTGCTCAGGGCGCCGAGTGTCGCGGCAAATGAAATGGGAAATGGCAATTTGGGACGCTGCATTCCTGATGACCTGCTGTTTTAGGTTTTTGCACAAACTCGAAACAAGAGGGGACTTGTCTATACCTACTTTTATTTCTTGACTGGTTACGAGTTTGAGTAATAATACAGTAATAATGCAATACATTCTTGAGTTGAAAACTTAAAAATAACATTTAAAAGAGTTAATACTACTTAGAGGGTAGCTAAAACGCACTAAAATTCCTACTAGACCCAAGTTCATTAACACTCGTTTAAGTTTAACATTTAATTACTGTATTTAAACAACGTTTTTTGCTTGGTGAACTGCAAAATTTTCTTAACGAACCGCTTAAGATTTAACCAACGTTTAATAAATTAAACATATGTTGGTGAACTCGCGGCTAAGACGTGAGGTTACCCATTGTTTAAATACACTAATCACAGGTTTATTTTCAACAAGCCTTGGTGAACTCAGGTCTACCAAAGTGCTTACCGACTCCACCTTATTTTTATGCGACTTATTAAGAACAGAAAATTAGACAATGCTGGTAGATAAAGTTTAAAATCTTTAGACAATACAGATAGGTACATGGTAACATTATCTAAACGCCTTTCCCCTTGACCTCATCTTATGCAGTCTCAAAGGGCTTGTGACACTAAATCTATGCAAACTCGAAGTCACTCACACCGTCTCTATTATCTATTCCAATCTCTATACACTCTATTCTATACTATATATAGAGTCTATAGTGTCTTATCAACTCTCAAGGTTGCCCATTGTGTTAATGTCAGGCTATTATGCTGAGTTTTCTGACTTAACGGCGACGTTCTAAAGCCAACAACGCTCGTTCCCCTAGCCTCGATATTTAGGGTTGGTTTCCGAAAACTTTTAATGTCAAGAGTTAGATAGGTCAGTATCTCGTTAGGTCAGTAGTTTATTTTGATTAATTAAATATTTTTGTCATAGCAATGTGTTCACTGTAAAATATATCCATGTTACAGTAGAGCTTTATCGGTTTCGCCCGTATTTTTTGGTTTTAATGTTATCCAATAGGAACTTCTTATTTTTCCGGGATAAAAAGTAGCTTATTAATCTTTCCGGCTTTTAAACTATATTCCTACAAGAAATAAAGTCTATATTTCGTTCTGTTGCTGCGTGACAGAGTAACAAATTAAATAACAAATACACTTTCGTATTTATAGTTTAAAACTTGATAGCCTTACAAATTTTACTATACTATATGTATATTTGCTATACATAATAGGGCTACATTTGGTCATCAATTCGCCTGATAGAAAGCGATGTTGTAGCTGGAGTATGTAGACCTCGAAAATACCTATTCACTTTTGCTTTATAAAGACATCGCGATTTTAATTGTCAGGAAACAATGGTGGACACAAAAACAAAAACGAAAAAGCACTCTCTTAGGTACTAAGTCAACGTACGCCCGTTAAGCTAACTCTACATTATACACCTAAGACTCCAATGGCTGGCCTACATAGTCATGCAAATCCAAGGCTTTTAGTAACAGCACTATCAAGCCATTTGGGTAATTTGGGGGAAATTAGAGCTTTCATTTGTTACGCCTTAAGTTACGCACCATTTCGCCAGGCTTAATGAAGAAGGCTTACGAGGGTGGGGCGGGAAGTGTATTTATAGCAATAGTTACTAAGAACTTAGGTACTGTTGTTTTGTGACTTTATGCCCACTTTGTAGACAATTGTAACATTTGACATTTGATGAGAGTTGTTAACTTGTTACTAAGGCTTTTTACTAAATCTCTATGCTTTTATATATTTATTTAACTGATTTACTTTAAATAGATAAAATAAGTAAGTTTTTATTGGACTTACCAATAAAGATTTTTCGTTTAAATTTCTATTACTTGAAAGAAAACAAGTAAAACATCATTTATAAATCACACGAGAGCTTGGTGACTTGGAGAATGTAAAAGCAGTTAATTAATTTCTGTAAAATTCAGAGTGATTCGGTGAGTGAAAACTTGAAAAACTGAATCTATAACATATTTTAACTTGCACAGGTGTAGGTACATAATTTTACTAAAAAATGCAATGCGGTCCGATTGTTCCAACATTTATTACGTGTGCACGAAAATGTTGCGTTTTTTGAAAGAAACTTTGCAAGACGGCAAAAAATGTAATTGCTACTCTCTCACGCAACTATAACACCCTTGGGCAATTTATAACAAAATTAAATAACGCTTGAGCCTCGTAACTGAAGTTATTATAAAACTTTGGCTGCCTATCGCGCTCATTTCTAGTTTAAAGTATGGGTTTGGAAGCCCAAAGTTCGCTGGAGTTTCGCTGCAAACGCTCGGGGCATGAAGTGCTTGAGACTTGAACTCGATCACGTCATCAATTACCGCTGTAGCGCACTTCTATAAGTTTGCAGCCTACCTTCAAATATTATATCGGTAACCGGGATTAAATCGGAACCAAACCTGTTTTTCCGTGAAGATTTTGATGCTCTGGATTTTACTTTTGAGTTTTCTATGCTTGCGAACTTTTTTTCCTTAGAGGCAGTTGCACACATTGCTGAAGGTAGTTGGATTTTTATTGTTGAAATTGTTTTGTTTCTATTCACACTTAGGCATGATAGTTGATTTGAAATTACTAAATGGTTTTAATTTCGGGCACTAAATTAATTATTTTTGTAACTTACCTTTAAACTAAACTGTGGGTATACGAGCGCTTCTAGAGCGCTTTTTCTTCGATCTCTACGTTGACTTTTTTCTATTTTGATCTATAAAAACAAAAAAAACTGATAGAAATATTAAAAGTTTTCATAATATTTTACAATATTTTTGTCTTAAAAACGTTTATACTTAGTTTTGCAATCTACATTTGAACATCTAAATTGATACTTATAGATTATCCTTCGAGATAAACTGACTTAAGATAACATAGGAGAAATTAGCTCTGTGGAGAAACTAATAAAGTTGGACATCTTCGATGACCACTAATAATAAAGTTTCTAGATAACCTATCAAACTGAAACCGCAAAGATCTATAGGTCAAAGTTATTTAACTAAAAGTGCTTGTAATAGAACATTACAAACAACTCAATACTATGTCTCGATCTGTAATTTTAAAAATTCAAATTTAATGTATAACAACCAGAGTTTTTACCATTAATAGATTTTCCACCATCATACACATTCGTTGGTTTCAAAACAAACTCACTCACACAAACGTTTTAAATTATTCCCCTTACATTTTCGACTCTACATGTTACAAATGATCAAAGTTCAGAAAAAGCTCTGTATTTACTCGAAGCTCTTGTATCTATAAACATACAGTACGACCAAGTAGAGTGCTTCCACAGCTTTAAATCTTAGTAATCTAATGTGCTCGAGATGAGAGGATGCCGGTTCTTCCGTACTGTTAATTACACCGTGATCCTCGACTAAACGCTGGATATCTTGTCTGTGAAGTTAGTAAGTGTAGTCAGAGAGCCTGTGCTTGATTTGATTACTAATTCGTATTTTTTTTTTCTAAAAAGCTAGTCATCTTTTCTAAGACGTGATTTAATTATGTCTACTGATCGTTAAGACTTAACGTTTTAGAATAACATTTAAAATTAATCAGCTGTGAAATGAATTTGAATCTGTTAAGTACTTAAATAATACTTACTAGTCTATGTTTGCAGTAAAACTTGGTCTTGGAATATACATTAAAAATCAATGCATGTGTGCGTGCTCTAATCTTTTCACTGCTTAATATCGGGCAAAACGATGGGTCCTAAGAACAATTATAAAAATTAAAATAATTAGGTATAGTCGCCATTACTTATTAATATAATTAGGTTAATTAATCCAATAACAATTTTTATGAGCTTTTTACTTTACATGTCTAACTAGCCCACTGAATGTTTACGATTATGTTTTTTTTTTTAACTTGACAAAATTTCTACCACTATCCGCTGAATCTTATTTGTCCTATTTACGTACAAATAATTACTTTTACCAGTAAATAAATATTCCATTATATGCTCGTCTAACATGATTGCGCGCACTATCTAAATGGTTTATAGGCGTTTAGTTTCAACGAGCTACGAGCAATCAATTATTACGCACAGTAAATCGATGTTTATTACTTTCTTATCGATTTGAATAAACTATAAAATGTTATAAGGTTGCACAAGTGCACACCAATTAAATAAATAATTATTTACACTCATAGCCAGTAGGGTCACTAGGATTCACTGTGAAATGGTGTTATGGAAAATCCAAAGATAATAAATTAACAACCAGAATTTAAATTATCGTCTAAATATTTTCCTGGCTGGGAATCGAACCTGAAATATGCCTGTAGAAAGACAAAGGTACCATCAATTTTTAGTTCAAGGAATAAAACATTTCAGGCAAACGAAAAGTTTATTCTAAGGTCTAATTTCCCAAAATCCTTTTCTTAGTAGGCACGCAATTGCATTTAACTAAGCCTTCTATTAATATATATACGCCCCGGCTTCGCACAGGTGTATTAAGTATACATATAAACCTTCCTGTTGAAACACTCTTTCTATTAATAAAAACCGCACCAATATCCGTTGTGAAGTTTTAAAGATACATGGGAACAGACAGCAGGAAGCGACTTTTTTAATACTATGTAGTGATGATATGAATCACCCCCTTAGTTAATACCCCTATCTGAATAAACTGTCCATTTATGTCTGTATGTTCTGAAAATAAATCAATTTACAATATTTTTTTTCGCTCAAAAGCATTCAAATCACGAAAAAACGATTTCACTATCGATGGTGTTTGGGCGGGCGGCGCCGGCATAGGCGAGCGGGATCATCGACCTCGCTAATAACTTCCGCTTACCTGCGAGCTAGTCGTTAGGCTAGACTTTTGGAGCACAAAGAGGTTTTATGCAGTCATTTTGCAAGATGACGTCATATTGCACTGTCGTTGGATACATAATGATGACGTTAAAAAGGCATTGAACTTTTTGGCTGTAGTTTTCGAACGAAGAAGTCGTATCAACAAATACGTAGGAGTGTCTATTGGACAAAGTGCACAGATAATAGAACGTGCTGGATGTAAGCCGCTTCCAACTGGTCTTGTTGAAAATCTGTTGGCAAAGTCTAAGCATAAAAGTAACTTCGGACTCATATAGTAATATGATGATTTCTTATAGATTTTTCGATGTTCGTCGTTGAATTTGATCATATAAAACTTTTTAAATATTATGTTGAAATTGCACTATATTCACTAAGTGCTAAAACAATCAACATCGTTCGACAAAACAGGTCGACCAACTTAACTTAACTTGTTATGTTTAACGGCTAAATTAGAAAACTTATAGTTTGTTCCCACACAACTGTCGGCTTTGCTTGGAGATTGTGACAGTGGCTCCGTGCCTTACCTCTGCAGATAACTTGGTCTCGCTGTCGATAGCGTCTATTACCAAGTTTAGTTCTCAAACTTTAAGGCTGAAACTTTAAAAGCTATCAACTGTTGGGTGACGCGGATTTTAGATTATTAAAGTTTCGTAAAATATTGAGAACATATTAAAAATGACAGTGGAATGAAAGCATCGCATAACGACTACTCTCCTGGCGCAATTTATATATAATTATCTTTTATGCTCCTCGCATCGAAGGCAGAGAGTTTTGATTCTTGTCCAGATAGGAATATTTAAATAGGTACTACGTCATACAAACTCTTCTGGGTCTGGGTGTTAGTTGTGCGTACTTGTATTGCTGTGTGTTTAGTGGCATCTGCGTCATATTAGTGTCCTAGTGGGTGGATGTGAGTGTGAACAGCTATTAAGTAATTAATTTAAAAAAATACCTACCAATAAGATTATCTATATTTCCCAACGTCATAAAAATTAAGGATTTAAAGTTGAAGAACATCTAGCGCTTGGTTAAGTTAAACGTGTGATTACAGTATTTGAATAGCGGTTTTTTCTTGGTGAAAAGCAAAATTTCGTTATCAAGTCGTTTAAGATTTAACCATCTGTCGGTGAACTCGGGTCTAAGACCCGAGTTTAACCGTTGTTTAAATACAATAATCACACGTTTAACTTAAAAAAGCGTTGATGAACTCACGTCTAAGTATTTTTCCCGAGTTAAGTTAAGCTTTTACGGAATACGCATTGTTTCCCAATATACTTAATTATTTTTTATTGGAAATGACATAGCGCATTATTTTTCCTGTGTCATAAATTATAATGACATTGTAAAAGGAATACTTGCTCGGTATTTATTAATGACACAGGAAAAAGCAATACCATTTCGGTATGCATCAATTTCAAAGACAAAATTGGCACATACACAATTACATATAGGTATTGTAACTAATGTGAGTGACACTCGCGTTGTCAAAAAAGAACGTGGACGTGTTACGTGCCACGTCATGATATGGATTTATTGATTATACCTAGAATCATGCTTCATGTTTAGTTCAATTAAAGAAAACGCAGTTCCTAATTCCTATAATGATAAAGCGTAAGCGTGTAAAGTTTTTAGTGCGATATTTACACTAATTACGCGTCTAATATGATGGGCATATAATTGTGCGCATGCACACTATTATAGCGATAAATTATGTAACTTTTACTTACCGGTCTAATCGCACGAAAAATTGAACATAAACGTACTTAATCGTAAGTTTTTAGGTAATCCGTAACGTAAGGTAGTCTTTAAGTTATACGAATATATTTCTAGTTAAGAGATTTTGAATGTATGCGAAAAAAAAAACATAATTTTAATAAAAAAGAAAGGTCATGATACTAATTGAAACATCAAAAACACTGCTTTGAATGTCGGATATACGAGTATTTGTATCGCAACTTATCAAATCAACTTTTACCATGCCAAAGCGTTTATCTACCAATTTTAGTAAAATACTTATTTATGGAGCAGTTATTTGCGCGTTTGCAGGGTTGCTCCCGCAGTAAAATTTGGTCAGAATTATGACAACTTTGTATAATGATTGATTACAACGATGCCTTAGGATATTTGCGTTGTCTAGAGATGAACCCGTAGTATGTAGGCATCAATATAGCTTAAAACAGAAAAAATGTCGATGTATGTAGGTAAGTCTTTAGGCAGTCCAGTCCGTTTATAAGTCGTTAAGTTGTAAATAATAGAAAGTAAAGACTTTCCTAGCTTTCTGGTGCAGGAAAATATCGAGATGTAACCTGCATATGTCCGAAAAAAATTGATAGCGTATGTGAACCACCAATTTCCCCAATTACCTTGCGTAAGTAGGCCTATGTTAGAATGGAGATTATTAAAGGCTGGTACGGTAGAGCAGGTAAAGAAAAATAAACGGTATTAACCAACGCGCAACGGTTCAATCAGCGCCGAAGCAAAATGCCCGCATAATGAATCGAGCCTTTTGATTGAATCCATTGTAGACTAAGTTCAGTCTGTTCTCACGGCCAGTGTAAACAGTAGTTGAACTTTACGCAAATGGTCAGACGCTACGGTTGTCGAGGAGATCGTGCGTTCAACGCGGTCTCGAGAAATTTTTGATTCGTAGTTTTTTTAGATCTAGGAGTAGTCGGCCCAAAATTCATGAGAGCCTGGTGGACAAATATTCATATCAGCTAGCAGTGGGTCGGAAATATTTCAGCAATTGACGATTTTGGCGACATCTTAAACATTGATTGATTGATAATGAAATGATTGATTTTATTGGTAATGAAATGGCGTTTGTTTCTGAAATAGTCGATCCTGTCTCTAGGTACGTGTAATGTTATCGACAGGCCTACGACTGATGCCTAATGATACTTGATGGTATACTTGCTGTGTTTGACTTCCAACGGTACTTGCGGTCTATACAAATATTACATTTTACACCAAAATTATTACCAAGTAATTAGGTAAACTATCTCCTTCTAGGTGATTCAAGTAATTTAATAACTGAGATATTTTTGGCCATCAATGTTGTAGAAAGTGCTTGAATTTTCAAATGATTTCAGAGGTGGTAAAATGCGCCTAGGTCCGCTAAAGCTGGCAAGGGCCGTCGCGACTATAAAATCATCGTAATAATATGTCTAAGCTATCTTAATTATGAATTAAATTAAAATTAATTGACTAGTATATTTAGTCAAACTGTTAGATTAATTAAGTAGGTTAAGAACAATCAATTGTTTAAATTTATTAATTTTCAAACTTGTCATGCGGAGTAATTAATTATGCCATTCAAAGTGTCGTGCAACTATAATGGTGTGCAGGTTTTAGTCAAGTCAAACTGTTAAATCTATCGAGTAGTATCGAGTGTTCGTCACATTCACGATTTTAGACTGAATTTAAGTACTCACAACTAACTCACAAGGTTATGTACTGAAGATTGGTGTTCTGTGGTCTATTCTACATTGAAACGCAATACGATTCCTGATACCGATGAGCCGCCTGGAGCAGAGCAATGCAGATTGCGACGGGTACAAATGCACTTCGCTCAATATAGTTGCAAACTAACTACACCTATTTACT
Organism: Hypomecis atomaria; assembly: GCA_964007245.1. Classification (NCBI taxonomy): domain Eukaryota; kingdom Metazoa; phylum Arthropoda; class Insecta; order Lepidoptera; family Geometridae; genus Hypomecis; species Hypomecis atomaria. Next base: position 9,467,700 of record OZ023299.1, read on the forward strand.
TTATAGCCATTAGATAATACTGTATTCAAACTTTATTGGTTTGTGTGTACAGTTGTCTCTATTTATTTTTCTAAATAGTAGTAGGTACGGTCCTGAAATATTTGAGAAGCAATGTACCTATTTCATCACTACAAATATTATAATATAGCAAGGTCAACAGACACACACCTTTTTTGTAGACACAAAAAAGGTGTGTGTCTGTGTATTTTCTTAGACCTTTTAAACTACACAACATATTACAATGTAGTTTTTGGAAAGTTTATACTCGTAGTTATAACTAGTAACCGGGCGACGCCGAGACGGGCATCTAGTAAGCTATACAATTTGAATGTTCTTTTTCCACAAAATTACCCCTAATACTTTTCAAAATAGCCAACTTACATACTAAAAACTTCGGAAATGCGGAACGGAAACTGAATCCATAAGCAAATATTGCATAACTCGGAAAATTAACTCGTTAACTCGGAAAATTGAGGGAAATCGTACGAAGCTCATTAGGAACGGTCCATAAAATTTGCATGCATAATAACTCGTGTTTGATTGAAGACACTTTCACACTTGCTTTTTGATTTAGACCTTTTTTCTCACGTCAAAATGTTTGGCGAGTTAATTTTCATTACAATTTCATGGTCAATTTATCAAAATTTGGTCTACTTATTGCATTTTATAAGAGACTAAAGAAAACATTTGTAAGTTTTTTTCAGTATTCATGGATTTATTAAGTATATTTCATGCACATCTAAATCTCAAATTTAGTAAAATATTTTCGATTGCTTTCAAGTTTGAATACCCGCGCTTACACATAATTATTTACTAATAAAATACATATGTATATAAATTATATTCAACCCGTCTGCAGTAGATTGATTAATTTAGCGTAAAAAATACTGGTTTGGTCAAAAATAGCTGAAACGAATTTGTTTCATAATGATACCAATCAGCCATTCATTTAATTTCCCCAGACTGCGTTTAAATTCCCATAAAAATGTCATATTTTGACTTAGACTGAATGCTCAAATCTTACGAAGCCAAAAAACCAAAACACGCCCTTTCGTAAATAGAACTCAGAAATCCCAGACGAACGAACAGCCAGCGTAATAGAGCCGCCTTTTTATTTTCACCACTACCCAGGCGTTAGATTGGATTTAGAAAATTCACAGGATTGATAGGACCACGCCTGGCTTGTTCGAACTGACCACGGAATTTTACTGGTATGAATTGGTTCCATGCGGTGAAATACTTTTTTTAATTTTTCTGTGTCAAAATAACTTTTTTGTTTTTACTGAAGCTATTGACGGGTTAGAAAAATGTTTGACGTGAATTTTTTTTTTCAACCTGCCTGGGTGCTCGTCCTTTTGGCCGTTTAATCATTTTATAACTCACTAGCGACCCGCCGACCCCGGCTTCGCACAGGTGTATTATAGATATAAACCTTCCTCTTAAAACACTCAATCTATTTAAAAAAACCGCATCAAATTCCGTTGCGTGGCTTTAAAGATATAAGCATACATGGGGACAGACAGCGGGAAGCGACTTTGTTTTGTACTATGTAGTGATAGTGAATAATCGTTAATAATAATATTAATAATTTAATCGCATCCAATGTGGTTACCACTTTATCTAGTAATGGCTACGTAAGCTAGCTATTTTAATTTAGTGTTGCTATACTATAGATAGCAGTTGTTATATTTTTAAAGAAAATGAGCTAAATATCAGGCATGAACAGTAGATATAATTATAACGAAGGAGACATTATCAAGTTTCTTTGTCCAAAGCACCAATTAGTGAATATTGTAAGGTTTGTTTCTTTTCCTTCCCTAATTGTTCGTTTTTATGTTGTTTAATAATGTCGTAGTAATCGATAAAACGGTCGTTACCGTTGGGCAAACGACGTAGAAAGAATAACAAAGCCGTACGCTTTAATTCTATTTTCTATTCCAGTTGTTAAGTGAATTGAAACTATTTCGTTTTACTAGTTTCATATTGTAACATTTTGTATTAGTCTTTTACTTATAAGGTTAAAAAGTGAACCTTTTCTACTAAGTAACTGTTATTTAATTTTGTATTTAGAAATGTAAAAAAGTAAATATATTACGAATATTTAAATTGTATTTTATTTGTATTTAACAACATTAACTGTTAAAAATACAATAGCAATTTATTAACAACGTCAATTAACTATGAAGTTGTACAAAATTATATAATGTCAAATCATTGAAGTATAACAGAAAAAAAATTGTTTATACTTGTCTATTTTTATATTTGGAAAACTTCTTTGAATAAACTTCGAAGTTCGAACAGCATCTGAAATTGCTCCGCTATTCGAACACAAATTTTCAGATTTAGGACGGCTTATTCACGCACATCGCTCACACGTTTCAGTTCACATAATGCACGACAACAATGGCGCACGCATTTGTTCGACTTGTTGCCACTCTGCCGGCTTATTATTTCCTAATCGCGCGCGTGTTGCCATGTTTTACCGGACGAATTCTGCCTGATCATTTCTTACCGTGGTAGTGATATGTAACAACTGGAGTATCAACGTATTGGAAAAAATGTGGCCAGACTCATTTTAAAACTTTTTGTTTCACTGAACCATTGGTCATCAACATGTCAACCGCAGGATATCCACATCTGGACATAGGCCGCTCTTATAAGTTTCGAATAAGACCGGTCAGATTTGGCTTGTATCCAGCGCATTTCAGCCCAAATACATGGAAGATATCCTACGCTGTGCTACCACGAAAAGCGACGAAAAAAACTCATTTCGACGTGTGAAAAAGTGACAGTTATATACTTTGCCATAACGCTGTCTCGTTCTGACACTACGAACGAAATAATTCGTGGCGCCCATACTAGCCCGGCAGGATGTCATTTTGTAAAGTAAGAGATGATAATGGCTGGGTAGCGCATTTCAGCTTAGCTATGCTCATGCTTTTTCCACTAGGATGTCAATCCAGTTGTACGCCGTATATATTAGATCCATGTTTCTTCCGCGCTTTCTCTTCAGGCATCCTGTTCCGTTCGCATAATGTTGCCAGTATGCTCTCTTTGCCGATGACTTGCGTTGTTTTTGTTACGTTGTCGTAACTGTAGTAAGCAGATTCTCACATTTATTTAAATTACGATACGAAGTACCGTTTATGCTCATGCATTATTCAATAAATCATAAAACATAGAATGAGACTGTTTATAACAACACTTGAATGAACAGCGCGGTAGATTACAACTAGAACTTAGAACGTGACACTTTGTGACACAGTCGGCGTTCATCAATTTATAAGACGTTCGTCAAAAATTAAAGAATTTGTGTAGATTTTTAGGGTTCCGTACCCAAAGGGTAAAAACGGGACCCTATTACTAAGACTCCGCTGTCCGTCTGTCTGTCTGTCTGTCCGTCTCCAGGCTGTATCTCATGAACCGTTATTAGACGTCATAACTTTAATGTATTTCTAAATTCCACATCACAACTAGGACTATTCTAATTTTTAAAATGGCCTTGAAGAATCCCATTCGTTTACTGTTAAACTCATACTATACTTAGTAAACGGCGTCAAAACCCGGTTTCGGAGTCAATAATGTGTGTCACGTAACTGTAATCGTCGTGGACAACCTGTTAATAGCCTGAGGCAAAGCAAACATGTGTATAATAGCTCCAGACTGAGTAAAATGATGAATCAACTGGCACTTTCCTTTTTAGTAAAAACTTGCTTTGTGTTAACGTAGTGTATCCGTATAATTAGATTTTTTTAGTATTCACTGAAGCTCCTACAATGTAACATTTTGTGCATGCTGTTATCATTTATAAAGTTATCCATTTAACAATTCTTTGCTTGAATTTGCGATATGGTGATTTTAAATATTTTGTAGTATGTGTGATAGAAAAAAAATGTACACACAGCAAAACTTAGAAAAAATGTACAACAATTAAACATAATTCAATTAGTGATGTCCCAATCGATACAAAAGTTTAGTTATTTCTATTTCCATTTGAATATGGAACGGCACACGTATCTCGCTGTCAAACTTTAAATTAATGCGTTCCAACTTTTTTCAAACATATTTGGCTCAATACATGACACGTTCGGCCTGTAAAAATTATACCAGAATTTCATTAATGCAGCGTGACGTAATGAACCACTTCTAGACACACTCAAGTAAATTTCCGCGATGTATAGGTATGTTTGAAGAGATGCTAGGCTTTATTCAAAAAGTTCACAATCGTGAACGAGTTTTTGCCACACAAAGCGCTGGGATTGCATCATTGTGCTGAACAAAAATGCTGCAGTACTAATTTTGCATGCACCGCGCTTCTACTGAATGCCATTATGGGCTTACGAACGCAAAGCTTTTAGATCTACTGTAATGAGTGTGTGGATTAAGGCTAATAATCTCTTCAAAGAAAAATACTGGCTGAATATCATCATGCGTCATGCCGTGCCGCTGAAAAAAGTGTACAGGAAAATCATAGAGTTTAGAATACAAAGAGTCGCCCACAATTTTTTGGGATCTATGGAACTTGACTTTGTGTCACACTCGACTTCTTCCTAGTTTGTTCCACTTGTTCTTGACCAAAAACAACGGTTGCCGTCAAATTCTGTAGACATTTTAGTAGACTTTTCTTATCCTACTCTATACGTCAGCCACACTCCTCAGCATATAGGTCATAGTTTGTAGATAACTTAATGTCCATATACAGATGTCAATGAGGACAATTGACTATGATTTAGCTCTGTGTTATTTTTGCTCGTCGGTATTGATTTTATTAAACAAAATTAACAAAAGTCATCTCGCACGTTAATCCGACTATAAAAAAGCAGACTTGCGTTTGACCTCAACCTACCAGAAGCAAAGCAAAACTCATACAATCTAGTAAACGTATCCGCACATTAGGTACGCTTATCACTAATAACATGTATAATCTAGATATAGAGATACCCATCACAGTTCGCCTTCCCTATAAATTAATTCACGGGTCAGTTTAAGCTAAATCTCTGCCACCAAAATAACCAGTTTGTCTTTGTGTATCTTCTTCACATTAGATTTTTATTTAATAGGTAGGTACTTGCTCTCTCTTTCAAATAAGCAAGGTCGTGTCGGCGGTGGATCATTACAGTCGTAATCATTTATGCATGCATCTCATTCAAGCAAACTGTTACACAATGCGACAACAAGCGCATTCTGCGTACGCACTTGAGTCACTCTTTAATATCAATCTACGAGAATAACTCATACTAGAGTAATACGATACTTTACCAGCCTTTCTGATAGTTCATTGCTGGACATACTCGTAGGCCTATCTGCGAACGGTGATCGACCCATATTTACCACGCTTGTCTAGCGCAGGTTGGTGGATTCACACACGCTATTGAATTTCTTCTACGAATATAGTAATACATGATGGTTTCATCAGGACGTTTTTTTTTCATCGAAAAGTTAGTGATGTGAAAATCAAATTTGAACTCGGGAACCAAGAATTGAAATCATGACCCCACGATTGCAAAACACGCGTTACTTCCACTAGACCATTACAGTTTACCTAACGTAACGTTATTATAAAATGCGTTCTAAATTCAAGTTCTATAAAAAATAAAATAAACAATGGAAAACATTGGCACCAAGGAAGTTTTCCTGCTTTGTAAAACAGATGGCGATGTAAGGCAATATATCTTAGCTGTCAGTTAAACAATAGCTAATTTTACTGAAACACGTTATTAGCCTGTTTCTTACACAATAGAATTTGAATGCAACAATGGCGTAAGTAAATTAAAGGTCTTAAGATTTGTAACACTTCTAACAGGCCCTATACTTACATTGATCAGAATAATCGTATTATATCTTCTTATTGTTTCCTAAGTTTACTAATAAAATGCCGATAAACTCAACTGTACTGTACCAGCATTTTAATAGTCCACTGTTGAACATATTCCCACCAACGACAAGCGATTGGATCATATCCACCGCTCTAGCAAAGCGCAGGTTCAGAGATTAATGAATAACTCAACAATTACCAAGAATGATTTAAAAAAAACAATAAGAGAAAATGACATTTCACAAACAAAAAGTTCTGTAAACAAACAAGTCTCATGCCGGAACGAAAAAAAATTGATTAAAGATTGCAACGGTCATTTAACGGTCTGATAAACGCAATTACTCCATTCCAGGAAGTTTTGTTCAGTCTTTCATTCACGTTTTTAAGGGCTAAAATGTACTGGAAAGAGAGAAATGTCAAAGGCTTTTGATTGGTTCCGTTCCAGGCACTGGGGATTATTTATCAGTGCGCTTTGGATAGATTTTACACAAGTTATTTTTATGCGAGTGCTGTATTCGAAACTTTTTGTCGTAAAATATAAAAAAATAAAAAAATACCGTTTGGAACAGAAATTAATATTACATAATGTACTCAGTCGCAAGAAATTATACAGCTAATATACACTCCAAAAAGAAAACTTACATATCCATGTAAGATTTGGTTCAGTTTAGCAAACAATACAAAATTAAAAGCTCAGTTTGATTGTAATTGTACAATGTTGCCAATAAAACACGGCGTAATAAGATCCCCTATCCATATCCTTATAAATGAGCAGTGATACTGCTTATGAGATCCATAAAATTTAGACAGATCTAGAAAAATGACCTTATAAATGTCGAAAACGTTCCGACAAACAACGATCGCTATTACCCGCCTACATACGAAAAAAATGAAGACATACGACCCCTAATGAGTTCAACTCTAACAAAATCGCTTGCACGATACCATCGACGCGCCAAATTATACCCGTGAATTTATCTAAAACATGTATCTAACTTAAAAAGGGTCTCTTTGAATGGTAATGTCTTACTTGATAAGGGTCTATATTGTTTTCCGTGACTTATAAATTTCAAGCAGACAAGTTAATAAAAGAACCCGTTCTAGAGTTACTCGAGCAAAACTTGAGTTACACAATGGTATACGTGGGGAATGCCAATCTTATAGTACCCGTCAGTGTGACGTGAAATAAACGCCTCCATCAGATACCGGCCGTGTGAAGCGCCCTTTATCTGTGAAACGAGTAAAATGGCACAGCAATATCATTAGTATCTGGCTGCGAACAATGGTAGTAGACATCCCTTGTTGTTTAATGTACACGAGAAAGCCCCGTTACGGATCCAGAGCTCGATAACACAGCATGAAAATTCTAGTTCGTGAAAAAGTAAACACATTTCACTGGCTGAACGCACGACCGCGCTGAAATTAAAAATAAAGCATCGCAATTCAAATTCCATTTTCGAGTGAAAATTTCACACTGCCGCGAAGACGTTTCGATATTTGAATTTGACGGCTTGATTTGTTTTTTTTTTTTTTAATTATCTGTGTGTTTGCGTTCGGTCATTACCTCCGTAATAGGTAATAGTTTCGTGCTTGCCAATCAACGTAATTACTTGAATATGCAGAAGTTAAGTAATCAACTGTAATTTAAACGTCTTTATTACTTGTTTTTGCCAACGATGTGCGTGTTGTATGGATTTTATTTAATCTCAAACGAGTGCAGCGTAATCAATGTTAAGTTTTGTTATCATATTTGTTGTTAGATTATTCTGTTGACCAAAGACACGTGTTGTATAGAGGACCGTAATAGGGACACGGTATTGCCATTACTTCAGCGTACGTCACTAATCCACGTTAAGTTTTGCTTCCATAAATAATCTGTCACCACTATTTACGTACCTACTTCGTTTCGTTTATTTTTTGAATAAAGTATCGTTATTTTTTACGTACATAGTTAATAGGAATTTATATTTTAGTTGCGTCTCTAACTGTTATTTATCTTAGTACATCTGGTAAGTCCAATCTATTTGTTATAAGTTGTTTTGTTTTTAGATTACCTATATATTGAAATTATTATTGTACGGTCGATCTGAGCAATTATCTTTGTATTACTATTACTTATATTTACTTACCACACAATATTATAAAGTTCATCTGTTAGCTACGTATGTAGGTAAGTAATTTTTGGTAAAAGATGTTATCAAAATGTTCCTAATGAGAAAAGTTTTCATTTCACTGAAAACTACGGAGCCATGTACATATTTGTGTCAACTCTTCAATAACTCAAATGGAGCTACCATTTGCAAATGAAATGCACTGTGACACAATGTTTGTTTTGTTCCTAGTTCCAATATTGTGTCAACAGTTATCGCATTACTTTATTTACATGAAAAATATACTCGTAGTTTACAGGGAAATAAAATATCGGGTGCAGCGAAAAGGAAAAAAAGTTTCAAATAAGCTTCCTCAGATCATATTTTTATGTCTTCATTAAAAACTTATACCTGCAGGTTGTTTCTCAAGACAATGAGTATATTCAATAGTGCCTACACGTTATTATGACTGTCTTGCCCTGAATTTGGGGCTGGCACCCCAGTGAAACTTGGTCACATTATCCTAGAATATGGCCTAGAATATAATACTCGTATATCTAGAAAAACACTCGACTTAAGAGATGATAATAAAATTCAAATAAAATAAACTATTTATCCCAGTCTGTTTGTTGGCTCTATCCGTGAGTTATGAATTCTGGTAGCTTTTAGATGAGCTTTAGAGTGCTTAAACCTCCACTTTTGAAGGATAGCCTCATTACATTACGCGATACTTAGTGCTGTGTAGGATAGGCTAGTTTAGGATAAATGCATACTCCCAGTATTTTGTTTTTGGTCGTGTTTTACTCTTATTTAAACTCGTATTTAAAGATATACCTTCGTATTGTGTTGTGGTATTTCGGCTTTAGCGCTGTGTCATTACCAGGCGCTCATAAAAATAAGAAGATACCGCGGACCTCCTAAAGCTTCGCTTTGGCTCCGAAATGACATATACATAGAAACAGCTCAGACAGGCCTGTTGCCATTAAGCCTGACTAGTCTGGCGTCCTTGGCTTCACTTTACTACTGTCTGGCTGATGTGTTAATATGATTACGTTATTTGATATTTTTATTCTCTATTTGTTTTTAAAGAGCAAACATAATACTTGTTTGGTCTTTTCTGTGACAATTTTATTTTTGCACTGTGTTAAGTTAACATGTTAAGGGCTCGTCGCACTCTTTGTTTTACATTGGGACGAATACGGAAATGACAAAATACATGTTCCGTGTGGAAACTAGAATGTAGTTTTGATTTTTTAGTTATTTAGCAGAATTTATTCCAGTGATAAAGATGTTTGTCAACAGCTCAACACATGACAAGGGACTCCAAAACATTGCCAGCTTAAAAATATAACTTTGTATTTTACTTAATTGCATCAATGTAGAGCAAAAGCGTATAATTTTATTATGTTTTTGTTATTATAATAGGTACGAAAAATATCTGTACATTACAAAGAAACCTAACCATTATTCAACATGCTCATATACGAGTATAATATTTCTCCCACATTTTTACCCTCGTGGTTCCGCTTCGTATCATCTTTATTATTCGTTTTAAAACCGATTGTGAAAAAACTAGCGAACGGAAAACCGGCCAGCTTTCTTATAAATACGTTTTAGAACCTTTCTATAAATAAGATCTAAGTTTTACTGTTTGAAGTAGTTCAGCTCGACTGTGACGGTTTTTGAACTATTTCGGGCTCGAAATAAGACTGCTAAAACAAAGAAACTATTAGTAGAATAACAGTTAAATATTTTGGATTAACATCTAAACGAATAAAATATTGAGTTGTACAATTTATGTAAGCACTCATCAGTTTTTATTGATAGGAAATAAAATAAGTCCATGGGGAATTCTGTTGTACTTTTTAGAAAAGAAGTGTGAATAGAATATCCCGAAAGTATGGAATCACAATAAAAATATGGCTATACGATGGACTAAATTACATGTTATAACGGACAGTTAACATAAGTTTTTTCTTTACTTACTTTATAATGACAGAATAAAAACTGACATACTTTTCGGTATATTAACTACTCGTATGCCACTACACCCCAAACTTTCGACCTAAACCGCCGAATAAATAAATTGTTTCGCCCAAATGTTGCCAGTTGTACCACGTGAAGTAGCATCATAGTCTCTATTTACATGGCAATAAGAGTGAATAATTAAAAGTACATTTACCCTTGCTTAGTAATTACGATGAAGCTTGAACGAGCCAGGTGTAAAAACATTCTGGTTGTTTTATGATCGGGGGTCGTAATGTTAACAATTATGGTGTTTAATTTCTTGGTTTTGTTTTAGGTGGGACATTCTTTTAGAATTCAATGACTGTTTTGGGACATAATATTATACTAATATTTTATTTACATATTTGTTTCTGACTAAATCAGACTAGATAAGATCAGATATTAATGTTAAATTTCACTCAAGTTCCTCTATACTAAACTATTACATTCTTATGAGTTTTATTTTTAATTTACCGTATCTAATACATATACATGTAGTAAAGAACGGTTATTTCAATATTACAAACACACACTCCAATTTTATTTATATGTATAGATATTTCACTGCACAGGTGTGCGATGGGCCATAAAACTTGTTGTAAAAATATTATTTACTTAAAGCATAATTCACATAAACTTTAGCTGTTCATAAAAATATCTGCCAACTAATCCAAACTTTAGTTATTACCAAAGTTATAATATTAAATCTTGCTCGAACAAATTCAATGTTTTTCGTCTTCTTATATCTACTTTTCTAAGAATCTTGAATAGGATTAGTTTTCTACTTAATGAACTGTGAGATGGAATAATTCGTGTCGTTTACACGTTATTGCTACATGATTAGAGTTTGAAGATTCTATTTTATGTTAGTTACGAGAAATAGTAAGATTTATTTCTTCCTTAAGGTGAAAAGTCGCTTAGCGCTATAAGAACGATTTCTCTTCTGTTCTTTGGCAATGACATGTAATAATTTGCTTAATTATTCGTCGTGGACATTGACAATCAGATTTTGGTCCGCTGGGCGAGAATTTTATCCTTAAAAAATCGTTTTAAAATACTTGTAGGGATATTACTCATTAATATCGGGTGAATTTTATTGACTCCTTATACAACTTATATCTAATTTATATTTATCCAGATATCCAGTAAAAGTCGTGTTCGTAGGAAGCCGGACAAGGGCTGATATCTGATACATAAAATCCACCATTTACAAATGTTGTTTACACGGCAGCTTCATTGTTGATGAAGATATACCTATATTCTTGTAAAATGTAGGTAGTTACGAGTATAACATAATTGAACAATTTACGTAATTAATTACAAATGCATGTTATCTGCCTTGCGCCAAAAAAATAACGATACTTCAGTAAAAGTTATGATTTATAACATTCTGTTGCGTTCCCTTGCCAAGGAAGTGAAGTTACTTACATTCCAATCATTTTTCTAAGCCCTACTTAAAAAAATGTAAAGCTTACCAAAAAAGATTGAAATGAATAGGAGTGCCCTAGTGCAGTAACTTCATTCAATCTTTTTTGCTAAGCTCTACTTATTCTCTATCTGGCAATCTTAAAAAATCAAACATGGCGTCAGTGACGTTATATTAATTTGATCAAAGTGGAAAAGGCGCGAGTTTTCCGCGCTACTTGGCCCGGGCCTGTCAAGTGGCCCGCTAATGCTTCCGTCGTTCCAAATTTAAACTTCTGATCGTGTTTACGGCCAGTACGATTTATAGGGCACTCGATTATTTCCGAATCGATTTTTGTGGCTATTCGATGAACTATGAACTAAACAGGCAGCAGCTGCAGTCTTCTGCACCGAATACTTTTCAATTTTTCTACAGTTGTGGAAATGCTTCTCACGCTTTGCTTGTCCTCAATTTGTGTTGATATTTTCACACGGCAAATGTGACTTACTTGTGGCTTAGATACCATAATTCGAATTGACCGCAAGGTAATTTCTTTCTGTACAGTTACAATGAAAATCGACAATGACGGAATCCCACGGTGCGGGTTCATTGATCGATTCGTCACGCTTACTGGCCGCGTCTATACTTTGAGAGGCTACCTACCTCACAGAGGAATTACACATATTATTTACGGAAGTGGCACATACATACATTCCGCGGGTTTTCAAATATGACCAAATTGATCTAGAGCTTTCTGATGCATGATGATACTAATTTCGAAAAAAAAAACACAGCGTAATTTGTAAAGATAATATATTAAAATTTATTCAATATTACACTCAAATATTGAAGACATTAAGCCCGATTACAGTTATAGTTAGTTCGTAATCTTCTGGTTCAATAAAGCATTTATTATTATTTATTATTTTAGGTAATTCAATAATGTTTTTTCCGAAGATGCTCTATCTCTAATACAAATAGATAAATCTACTCATACTTATTATCGCATATTTTGCCGCCTTATACCGTTTTTCACTATGTTGCAATTAGAAATACCCAAAAGAGAACTAAAGCTTGTATAATTAGTGATACTTACTCGTAGGTACCAAGCGAAGAGTTTCTCACAACTTTGCGGGGAGCTAGCGCCGTTTCTCTTGTTATTTGTCTAGATGTCCATTTTCTGCCTATATTTCCACTGTTTATAGAAGTGTTCAGTAATTTTAGACAGTAAAAATGAACGCTTTAAGATAAACAAGTCAATTATGACGCTTTTGAACTCGATGAGTGGATTGGGCGGTAAATATGTCTGGTTGTTGACCTAAGCGCAGAATGTTTAGTCGACTCGTAGTGCAATCAAAAATCCACATCAATTCTCGATCATGGAAATAGTATTTAGTCTTTTTTCAGTTCGTTTATTTTAGTTTTAGTTTTCGTACGTTAGGCAAAGCTCAATCAATCAGAGCAAATTGCTCTGCTTGTGTTTTGTTTATGTTGATACTTGGAAAGTCAAAATTGGGTGATAATTGGTTAGGTTTATTTTATTGAAGCGATAACGGTTTGGTGAGTGTCAGTATGTGAGTGATTTACCTGTGGTTTTCCTCTACGGAGTAACAACGGATAAATAAAATTATGTTTTTAACCATTGTTTTGACCTTCAGTAGGCAACTGAAAGATAATGCATAAGTGCGTAAGTGCAGTGGTTCTGGAGATTTCCCGAAACATAATAATCGGCCAAGTACGAGTCGGATTCGCGCACGGAGGGTTCCGTACTGTATGGGAGCCCCCTTTAATTTTTTTTTATTTTATTTTAATTTCATTATATTTTATTGAAGTAAATATAAAACTAAATATTCTGTGAAAATTTCAAGCATCTACCTACCTGTTACCATTATTAAAATAAGGCGAAAAACGTCTAAAAATTCAGGTTTGTTATATGGAAGCCCCCTTAAGTAGGTATTTATTTTATTTTGTTTTTAGTATTTGTTGTTATAGTGGCAACAGAAATACATCATCTGTGAAAATTTCAGATGCCTAGCTATCATGGTTCATGAGATACAGCCCGGTGACAGACAGACAGACAGACGGACAGGCGGACATCGAAGTCTTAGTATTAGGGTCCCGTTTTTCCCTTTGGGTACGGAACCCTAAAAACAAAACTTTAAAATCCACGCTGTAACTTTTAAGCTACTAAATGTTGTAACGTAGTATTTTTCATAACGGTGTTTTTTTAGTTATAATAAAAGTTTTAACAACAAAATTTACAGTTTCAAGGAGTTAATAAACATAGGTTTTTCTTACAGTAGCTGTTTGGCCTAACTGTAAATTACTACCAACGAGTAATTCGCAAAAAATCCGTAACAAAATAATCTTTTTATCACCGAAAGACCCGCACCTTACCGTGAAATATTTCTTAATCTCTAACTTGAATGTAATGTTAATAAAACAGAAGCAAACGGTTTTACTTTTGAAGTTGCGCACCAAATTCTATGAACCATTATTATTTTTGTACCAAACGAATGTTTCTGTTGCAAACGAATTTTCTAAGAAATTGGGATTGGTTTTTGATCTTTAGGATTCCGTACCCAAAGGGTAAAAACGGGACCCCATTACTAAGATTCCGATGTCCGTCTGTGTGTCTGTCTGTCTCCAGGCTATATCTCATGAACCGTTATAGCTAGACCACGGTAATGATATAGACGGCTGAAATTTTCACAGATGATGTATTTCTGTTGCCGCTATAACAACAAATACTAAAAACAGAATAAAATAAATATTTAAGGAGGGCTCCCATACAATAAACGTGATTTTTTAGGAGTTTCTTTGCTTGCTATTAATAATGGCAAAAGGATTGTGGACACGGTACAGGACCCTTCGTGCGCGAGTCTGACTCGCACTTGGCCTATTGTTTTTTGATTAAGTTTTCAAGAATTTGTAACGGTCTTTAGTCTTCGGTCTTTTATGTTAAAAAAAAATTGAGATTTCATTCAAGGGTACTAGAACATCTAACAAATCACACATTTTACTAAAATCATGTTACTAATGACATTGTCAATATTATGTTAGTAATAAATTACATTTGATCTATTACTTTAGAGACATAAAACAAGTTTTGCTAAATCGTATGAGTTATGACACCTGGCATGTTATATTAAAAAAAACATTAAATAGGGAAAAAACATATAGAAGTCTCGAAAAAAACATTTAAATATTCGCGTCCTCTCACTTACATAACTTAATAAGTGCGAACAAAAGGAAAGTTTTCTTTATTGACGCAAGTTCTACGGTCATAACATATAGTATGTTTCTAAGGAGTACAAAAATATTAAAGAGAAGTAATAAAATATTAATTTCCAAAAAACTTGTACAAACTTTTACAATTATAGTGATCCCTGAACTAGGCGATAAGGACTGTGTTTTAGGGTTCTGAGCACGAGTTGCTTACAAAATGTACATTAACATTTGAATAACATGGAGTAGGTACGGAAATATATAAAAAGAAAGATCAAATACAAATGTACCTATCTATTCGGAAACTATTATGGGGAAAGCGTTGTTTCAAGCATCGTTACTCAAATGCAGGTCAAACTACTCAAGTATGCTGCGACCCCATATTCGCAAACAAGAGTTTGTGTGACCTATGTGGGTGAAATACTGAACGCTGTGCATTTAACAGCCTGCACTTATATTCATGTCGTCATAGTATAGCTTAATATGTCAATGATTGTCACAAAGCTACAACATTTTCACCCTAAATTAATATCACGAAAGTAAGAAAGAAAGGAATGGGTAATAAAAGAAATAGAATTAGAATCATTTATTGAAATATTCAGCTTAAAGGTTTTTTTTCCGATCCCACTTCTGAATTGTTAGCTGATGGGCTTAGTGCTCCAATAGCATCACTCAGATTCTAGTAGGACACTCAGATGATACACCATTAGACAATAATACGGACCTCCAATATCTCTGCAGTCATTATAAAACTCAAAGTACTTACAAGGCTTGCTCCAACTACTGGCTTATCAAAGTTGTTTCAGACTCACCCATACACCACTGATCACTATCACAGACTGCCACTCCAGCCTGTCGCACAAACCATCTCTCTGTCTACCCTCATTCCATATACTCCTCACCGTCGCAATACCGAAGAGTGTTGCGACTATGTGTAGGTACCCTCTTTAATAAGCGCAGCTAACAAAACTAAAATTAAATATTCAACTATTTGCATAATAACATATAGTACCGCAAAATAAGTCTCGTCATTTCGCAATGATAAAATTATAAAAATTGATTACAATATTAAAACCTCAAAATAAATCACATAGGTACGAGTAATACCACAATAGGTAATTACATGATCTGAAACCAAGTTTTAACTCTAGAATAGCGCCTTTCCCGTCCACACTTAGTTGAAAATAAAATACACCTAAGTGAAATGTGGACATTGGTGGTATAAGTTGTTCATTAAGACCGCAAGCCGCTTAGAACTATAATTTATTGGAAATCTAGAAGTGTTTATGACAAATAACGGGCATCCTTTGAAACTGTTGTCAACTCTACAGACTTAGAATGTACCTATTTTCACTCTGAGCTTAAAGACTTGTTTTCAAATTCCTATTCTTTCTTTCCAGGTCACTCGACCGGAGAACAGACGGTCGGTCTCAGTGGGAGCGACCGGTGTGTCAATAGTAGACCGACCTAACTCGTACGCCGGCGGGCGTGTGCCAGCTCCCCATGACCCACCGTCATCGCCCGGAGGCACTGCGTTTCCGAAGAACAACAAGGTCACCATCGTTTGCCAGGCGAGCCGGCGGCTGCTGGAGGAGACTCTTGCTAGATCTGGTGAGTAGTTTTCAGTTAGCGTTTGTCTTTGTTCATCATCAACTCGCGAAATTATGGTGGGTGCCACTGGCGTGTCGGTGGGTGCCATAGGGGGTGTTATAGTGGGTGCCACGGTTGTGTCAATAGTAGACCGGCCTAACTCGTACGCCGTCGGGCGCGTGCCAGGTCCCCTTGACCCACCGTCGTCACCCGACGGCACTGCGATGCAGAGAAAGGTCGTCATCGCTTGCCAAGCGAGCCGGCGGCTGCTGAAGGAGACTCTTTTGTGTCTTGTAGTCGCTGTCTTTGATTGGTGACAGAGTGAGATTGCGACTACGGTTAAGACGCCGTTACCTGTTTTTAACCAATCAAACTCTAGTATATTCTAACAAGAAATGAGAAAATGTTCACAAATTGTACCTAATGCGTATTCACTTAATTAAAAATTGCACTGTAATTTAAGTTGTACTGTGATATTTTTCACTATCATTAAGCTAGAAACAAATCACATCGGATATACTATACTTAGCTAACTTGTTTAAAGTTCTACCTACTAAGATCAATTTGCTATTCATTTCCCTCAAGGGTTGAATTCTGTTTGTGAAGATCGTTTCAGCTCCTCTATTTTGAGAACAAAACATTAGGTGATTAATTTTCTGATAACCAATTTAAATTTTCCCTCACAAATACAAGCTTTTAGCTGCGCTGTTCCGCTCTTGATTTAATCAGCCAAATGCATCCAATTCATGATAAAATTCTTGCTTGTGAATTGAGTTCTGACCTGACTCAATGATACCTACTTTTTACAGTTACCAATTTGACACAGGCTGGCTGTAGTGATGTAACGTTTCGCTGCCTAGAGCAATGGGAAATTCGCCGCCCATCATTAGATTTTTTCCCAAAGGGGGTGCAATGGTCCACCAAAAATATCTAAAGTCCAAAATTCAAAGTTTTTGCGATACAACGAAAACAGGTACGCAAATGCTTTGCAATATGCGCGAGCGTAGAGAGCACGAGCATGTTTTGTATTTTTTTCGCCAAATAAAACATTAAAATTCAGTCCTTCCCGCACCTCTTTTTCGTATACCGCTCGGGGTTGAAAGACTGAAATCTTAAATTCAGAGCGTTGAAATGCAAGAGTAACAACAAACCAAATAAATATAAAATTAAAACACTCATAAAATTGAAATTAGATTATCATCATTCGTCAAGTCTATATGCATAACTTCCATTCGGATGTACTCAAAAAGTCAACTGAAAACAGATGTACAAATCGTTTTAGAAAGCAAAGCCAAAGTATTTTACCATTTCGCAATGGGTTAATTTGTTACCGCATACGAGTATTATAAATGAGACTGCAAATTAATACAAATGTGACTTCACTGACGCAAGTGTAACTACAAAATATGTAACACTTCCTTTTAGAAGAATAAGTTACATAAATGACCAATCCTCTTGCCTCTGTGTTATAATATAATTCAAACATCAAAATCGGTCGAGTCGATCGCGCACAAATAGGTATTATGAGAATAACTTAAATTAGTATCTACTTATGCTTCGTCCTTAGAACTCGAGAGAAAAACATCTAAAAATGTTTTTATTTATGTTATTCAAGGTTTTAAATACAGCTTAAACCTATTTTATAAATGTATTTCATCCAACATTGAAACAATTTAACACAACTTTTCTTATTCAGACAGATTTTTTTGTAAAAGATTTAGTGAATTTCAAAGCCCCTTGAAAGGTTAGGAGTCATTTACCCCACGAAAACAATTAGTGAAATTATAACAAAAGGTGAGGTCCAGACTCCACTAAAGTAGAGCGGAGATGAACAGAGAGTATAATATCAGTCTGTAAGCCTATTGGAGAAATGCTATATTTGCTTAGCATAGAACAAAACGCAACTCCACTCCGGTCCCGATCATGTTTTAAGTTTTGCTTTTCAAATATGGATGTACTGGCATACGCCTCGTTGTGACAATAACTAATTAAGTAACGAAGTAAGTTCGTCTAAGCCAACTGGCTAGCCCTAGTGTCAGAGTTTTTGAGCCGCATATGGCGATTAAAACAACCGGGATCCACAATTTTATGTGTCATTCAAGGTACAGCAGTGTTCAGTAATAAATGGCACCCGTGGTCACCCATCCGAAGACGACCTGATCATACTCGTAGCTAGCTGTATGGCTGCAGGAATGCGCCCTTCTAATGCAAGCCACTGCCAACCGGTCAATATTGGAAACTTCTAGAATATATTTTTTTTTTTGGGACATCTTACACTCGGTCTCTGACCCCAAACTAAGCATAGCTTGTGATATGGCTGTCAGAGACTGATATATTACATGTACAAATTTTAAATGCATACTTATATAGATAGTACCTAAATAACACCGAGACACAGAGCAAACACCTATGTTCATCACACAAATGTTTGCCCTGGGAGGGGATCGAACCCACGCGTCTTTGACCCAGGAGTCAGGGTCACTAACCACTGAGCCACCGAGGCAGTCTAATATGTCTATATTATTCGGACTTTCTCTGATGTGATGTTGATAAAATATAGCACTTATCCAGTGGACACACTGCCTAACGTTCCGCTCCGCTTTAGTAGAGTCTGGGCCTAAATCTTTCGAAATGAATTAATACAGAAGCGTTATTGTTACGGAGAAAGCAATGAAAATGCTGAGAATGAGAGGCGTGAAAGTGCCAGGTTAAAGATTTATGTCTCCATTTAGTTGCGCCGAGCCAAAAACCTGAGACTTGCTGGCAAATAAATATAATAAGGGAAATGATATTTATAACTATAAGAATTAGCCGTGAGCTGTAGCTTTCACGTCTAAACGGTTTATTATCATCATTTCATCCGTACAAGAAGTCCATAGCTGGACACAGACATCTCCTATTAAAATCCCAGAAAATCTGTTTTTTAGTCCTACGTTACGCTTACAGTAATGTGGTCTCCATTTGAGAACTTTATGGTCCTATCGGTGAGCGTATATGTTGTTTTGTTTTTACCTTGTTTAAACCACATATTAGTAACGTGCAG
This sequence comes from Hypomecis atomaria, assembly GCA_964007245.1. Classification (NCBI taxonomy): domain Eukaryota; kingdom Metazoa; phylum Arthropoda; class Insecta; order Lepidoptera; family Geometridae; genus Hypomecis; species Hypomecis atomaria. The sequence continues at coordinate 9,486,878 of OZ023299.1, forward strand.
ACGTGTGCATTTAGGTATACGAGTCAATATTTTATGTAGCCCGCACATACATTCTAGTCCTGTTTTGCTGTGCAAAGTTTTTAGCAAACTACATAAACACAAAACACTACTCTACAAACTAGAGGTATAAAATAAACCTTAAGTAACATACAAAGAATCCGAGCTCCAGCGCTAGTTAGCTGATTAAAACATTAATTAAATTAGTTAGCCAGGCCTGGCATATCTTGGGAAATCAGGCCGCTGCAACATCGTGCTAATTGCTAAGTAAATCGACGGTAGTTACGCTTTGACATCCTAAAGTTTGGTATTTAACGGTAACGTAATGTTTATTGGTAACATGGTGTTTAATGGTACAATAATATATGTACTCACTTTTGTTTGTACTTACTTATCGGTAATATACAAAATTGATAACGTATTATTCTGTAAGCCCCTCACTAGGTTTTGTTGTGACAGCGATGCCAGAGAACATGCACAAAGACTACATAATACATAATGTAATTTTATCATTGAAATACAACGTATCGGTGACATAATATCTATTGAAAAAATATAAAATAGGTATGTTCCAAGTAAAGTATTTTTTGTCGATAGACCAAAACATTTTGAATATTGAATTATAAAAACTTTTAATATTATCTTTTTAATAAGTTTAGAAACTTTGAAATTCACTCATAAAACTTGCAATTTGTTGTCTCAACTTCTTATTTATTCCGAGCTAGTGAGTTGAATATAACTGAAAACAACATCTAATCATTTTGTGAATAACTAAAAATAATTCAAATAGGTATCTGTTATAAACTATTTTAAATGTCTATACATTTCATTCGAAGACATATCATTTAATTTAAAGACAATCAGGAAAATATTTCTTATAGAAGAAGTATTTTATCACAAAATCAAACTGCGTTTTATAGGTAATATCTAAAATGTAACGTTCGAAGTGAGGCCTTCCTCAAAAGCCTTTTGATGCAGTACGTTCCCTTTGATCGAAACGGTTCGCAACTCGTTGTAATAGTACGATATGAAAGGAACATTGCGGACAATGAAGCCCACAGGGCTATTGGACGGAGAGCTAGAGTCCAATGTTTTACTATATTACCCTAAAAATTATTTGATAGAACACGATACAATACAACAATATTTTCACACCAATATACGTATACCAAACAAAAGTTAGTGCAGAATTGTAAAAATGCACTCTAGTAGACCTTGTTTAGTTTTAATGAACAAAGCAAACACATTTATCTAAAATTGTGTAATTACAAATAAAAAAGAATGGGTGGTATTACCAGCCATGATGTAATTCGAGCCCGCCTCAAAACACAGCTTTGGGCCATTTTCGATGTTGTTAATTAGTATATCAAAAAAACCTAGCATGTTCACGAAACTGTGTATTTATAAAAAAAAAACGAATTGGTTAGGCTTTACTTCCAGCTCTTTGTCTATCATTGCAACGATAGGAGAATAAACTATACAATGGATAAAAGCATGTTTGGAAATTAGAAGCGGTCTGTGAAGTCTAAATCAGATTTTACGCATTTATTGATCACATGATATTTTTTTAGATTTATCAAAGTCTCTATTATTAAAACTTCTAATATATTTCAAGTTAGATTAATGCTGTTTTTGAGTCATTACTCATCGTCTACTTTGAGTAATTAGGCTCTAACTTTTTACTGTAATTAGAAGACGTCTTTACAAAAAATAAAATGACTCATTTCGTACCAGTTTCTTCACTTAGCTATAATACAACTTAACACACTTGGCTTGTAAGTAAGTAGCATAGCTATTAATATCTTTAAAAAATCTTAAGGAAATTAAACTATAAGATCAAACAAAAACAGACGTTGATGATTAATACACCACTACTTTTTATGAACATCTAAAAAAAAATGTAGGTATCAGTACACGATGTAAAACAAATGTGTACAGTTAAAATTTAAAAAAGATCTTAGGTAGCCTATTTATTTAGGTTTTATTTTATCCTAAAATTATGCACATAATGTCAATTTCATTCATGTATCGCTATTGCATTCATTCCCTTTGCTAGCTCTCTCGCTCGCAAAAGCCCGCCCACAATTTTATTACCTACAAGTCTTGCAACATGGCTAGCAAATAATTTAACCAATTATTTCAATTTTTAAGGGATAATTTTAGGATATTGATTTATTAACTTTTTATTGCATATATATGTTTAGTATCGTGCACTGATACCCCCAAATTTTTTTTAGATGTTCATAAAAAGTAGTGGTGTATAACCTGTGAATATTACTTATAACATGGTGACAGCAATAAAGTCCCTAAATGTGAAATTGAAAGAAAAAAATACAGAAGAACATAGAACCGCCTCCTTTTTGACAGTTGGTTAACTGCCTAAATCCATTTGTCAAAATTATCCATACCTAATCAATCGCAAACATAAATCTATAACCTTATCCAAGGCTTAAAGTATCATGGACTTCAAAAATGTCGATATCGTGACTTCCGCCAACCATTTTGTGAACTAAAGCTGCAATATTTCTTTGTTTACCTTGTGCAGACATAGTTCCATTACGATACTTAAGATATTATTTAAGAGGATCGTGTCAAAATGTCACGAGTCATCAGAAAGTCGATTGGATAGTCGGGTGCTGTCAAGTCAAGAGCTTTTAAGTGAGGCACTTGAAACTTTTCGAGACGGTTTTCAATGTTAAAATATTTGTTGACAATGATTTATACATGGAAGGAAATGGGGGAGACCTTTGCCCAGGAGTGGGACAGTATAGGTTAAAAAATAATAATTATACATTACTTTTTCAATGAAGTTTCCTCGAACTGCTTTTGATGTTCCTATACTCCGTAATCCCCAAAGTGAATTATTACAAAATTTGTCTTTTGTGCGATTAATTTTCTTCCGTGCTGATTAATACAAGTAAGTAGGTAGGTATCCTGTAGTCGATTTCCTGGGTTCAATATTTGGAGGCGTCGTTTTAGCCAATTTCCACAAAAATCAAAACTGCTAAACTGACAAATTGATAAATAATCGGCCAAGTGCGAGTCGGACTCGCGGAGGAAGGGTTACGTACCATATGGAGGCTTTCATACGGTCCCCCTTGATATATTTTATTTTAATTTAATTATTTATTTTTGAAGGGAATATACAACTAAACTGTCTGTAAATATTTCAAGCATCTACCTTTCACCGTTATTAATATCGAGCGGAAAACGTCTAAAAATTCAGATTTGTTGTATATTAAAAGTCCCCTTAAATATTTATTTATTTCTGTTTTTAGTGTTTGTTGTTATAGCGGCAAAAGAAATGCGTTATCTATGAGAATTTCAAAGTTCTAGATATCACGGTTCATAAGCCTGGTGACAGACACACGGACAGACAGCGGAGTCTTAGTAATAGGGTCCCTTTGGGTACGGAACCCTAAAAAAGGACTTTACTGTTTTTAATATCGCTCAACTGAAGCTTTTAAGAGTGAATTATGTATATCTATTGTCTACAATTCTACATTGAGAAACACCAAAATTATGCCAATGTTTTTCTCAGAAGTAAAATATCCTGCCCATAAAATGCAGTAATGTCACATTTCACGATTATTTACGCAATACTGCATTGCGTTGTATTTCGAGATCTAAGGCAAGGATTGCAATTTACCGCTTTTATTCTTTATCTGTCTGTTGGTTGTCCATTTTTAGGGTTCCGTACCCAAAGGGTAAAAACGGGACCCTATTACTAAGACTCCGCTGTCCGTCTGTATGTCACCAGGCTGTATCTCATGAACCGTTATAGCTAGGAAGCTGAAATTTTCACAGATGATGTATTTCGCCATAACAACATGAAAACAGAATAAAATTAATATTTAAGGGAGGGCTCCCATACAACAAACCTGATTTTTAGCCGTTTTTCGCTAGATTTTTATAATGGTAACAGGTAGATGCTTGAAATTTTCACAGAATATTTAGTTTTACTTCAGTAGTAAATAATAAAATATTAAGGGGGCTCCCATACAGTACGCTACCCTCCGTGCGCGGGTCCGACTCGTACTTGGCCGATTATTATATTTTGCACAGTTTATACAAATATGGCACGTAATGTAACTACTTCGATTTTAATTATTTTTTCAAAAACTTGAACCTTGTTTATCAAAATTGTACCTACGAGTAATTGATTTAACTAGTCAAATGTAATAGAACGTCAGCAGGAGTATCACTATGGCTGAAAATAGTCTACATCTGCAAACTATTCATAATAAACATATTTTATATCAAATATGAGAGGAAGAAGAAAGCATGAGAGAATTCATTGATCAGATGAAAGAGAAGGCAATGTCATGTTGTACAGGGAGATGAAAACACTTATTGCCTTACCGACAAAAACATAGCCCTTTAGTTATGAATGAATGAATCATACTCCCTTGCCATAACAGTGTACCAGTACAGCTATAACAATTATCATTATCGTGACGATCACTCGTCTTACCCATGTTTGCACGACGGTATTCAAAATGATAATCATGTTTGATTATATTAGTTACGGCAGCTACTTTGATACATCCTCTTCCGTCATTGTTTGGAGCTATATTTGGCTCCTGCGTAAGATCTTGATCGTTGATAACCTTTTGGATTGAAATTGGATTTCTAGGTCCAGTCGCTTTGTTCGTGATAGAACCGTGGCAAAAATATACCATTCAATATTTTTTGGATAGTTTTCATGAATTTGTTTTGATGGAGATTTTGTCAAAGTGAGGTGGTTGATGCTAAATTTATAGCATTTTTTATACTTGCATATCTTCTGTGATTATTATTTAGAGTATATTCCAAGTTCATTTTCATACTTTCAGCTCTTTTTAGACTAAAACTACCTCTAAACTGAAAATACAAAATGACAGAAAACCAATTGGCTCCAACTCTTTGTAGGAAATTATCTATTATCATTTCTACAGTCACATTAGAAGCCTTCAGCTGCTTAAAACTCTGACACCAGGGTTTGCCACCCGGCCTATACGAACTTACTTAGCCGTCCATCCATTCATCAGCCATAGGACGTCCACTGATGGACATAGGCCTCCCCTATAGATCTCTAACAAGACCGGTTGGTAGCGGCTTGCATCCAGCACGATCTTGCTATCTTAATGAGGTCATCCGTCTACCTTGAGGGTGCCACTTAGCCATCCGACCTACGAGTATAACAACACTTCTTTATTTCTACAGACAATATCTTTACTATGTATCTCTTTCCAGGAACCCCACCGTCGATAGTCCAGCCGCCGAGCGGCGGGTACTGGGTGGACGGGGTGGACGACACGCCCGATGGAGAAGAAGTGGAACCTCGCGTGCAGCCCGGCACTCCGCGGCAACCCGGCAAGCGGCACAACATCGACACCGACGATATCGCCAAGTATTATAGGCGGTTCTTCTTTGGCAAAGTAAGTACCTTGAAAAAATACTCCTGAGTATGTAACTCTACCGACGATATGTAACGAAGTAGACACTATATCGACACCAAAGAGCGCAAAGTAAGTACACACCATTTTTTACCTTTTGTGGAATAGAAGGTATATTCGTCTACTACGTAATCCTACTAGACCTACGTACTATTTTCTAGACTCCAGTCCGGCAAGCAGCACTACTTCGACACTGATGGCTTTTCTTACTAATACAGGTGGTTATTCTTTGGTAAAGTAGAAGTATAGCGACCATATCATTACGACCCTTGGTAGAATGGATGCGTTATACGTCAATTCTTCGAAGCTAGTTCAGCTGCAAAACTTCAAAATAACTATTAGATCTACGAGATCTATGTTATAATAATATCCTTGCGATAAAAAAATATGTCTTGCAGGTCGTCGAAATATCGAAAAATTCGTTTTCTTTCGTTGGTCATAAGTAATTTATAGATAAGCTCCGAAAAAAGGATAAAAATTCATAAAACATAAAATATCTAACAGAATTTGTGAATCCATATTACAGTAAGTTTAAAATATCAATTGTGCCAATTACATTACTCGAGATATTTATAAATAACTATGACTTGACCACACATGAACGGTTCATTATGAGGAAAACAAATTAAAATGATCATGTACCTACTAATTAACATTTCAGGACATCATAAATCAAAACAACATAATCTTAATTAATTTATTTAAAACAATGCCATTCAAAGTCTTTAACATTAAGTTATCCTCACCTACTGATAGTGACTTAACTCCAAAGGAATACCTATAATTACGTTATTTATTCACATGAATATTATAATATTCAATGTTTTAGTAATTGTCGTTTGTTTATTGATTGTATTTTCTTTTTAATGTCGACTTTTATAACATTTATATGAATTTATTTAAAGTAAAGTTTCAATAGGATAATTTAGTTTAGATAAGTTATTTTAGTTTATATGTAGACAACAAACACACGATTTAGAATAAAAATATCTCTCAGCGATGTAAGCCAAGCTAAACACAATCTAGCTCTTAATCAGCAAAATGTATCGATTTCCAGATTTGACAAGATGAATCACAAATCGATTATAGTGTGGTGCGATTAAAACGCCTCTAAAAGGTTATAAATCCCAATTTGAAAAAGCTAGTTACTCAATAAATCCATAGCCATTGTAAGGATGATGTTTCAAATACGAAATTGCGGACAAAGCCCATACCATCGTGCGCCAAGTCACGTTTCGAAGGTACTATTCGATAAGAACATGACGAAAAGTTGCGATTCAAAAATCGAATCACGATTTAATTGCTTTCGTGACCATCGCATACTTTCTTCGAGTCGACAATCGAGGTGATTAAAAAGTTGAAATGTATTCGAGTATTTCGACCAGTGCGCGTACCATCTGCCATTTGCGCGCCAGGCTGTCTGCGGGGCGCAAATAAAACGGGCATTATTTAATTGATCAGCAGTAAACTCAGTTTAAAAATATATACCTAATAATATGAGATCGTCAGTGAAACTTCTGGGTTAATAATTGATATCGTTCAAAAGTAATCTTGAAAACTCACTTTGTTCATTAAAATATACAAAGTATAACATCATACCTTCACACGACGAGCTATTAAGTAACATTTGGACTAAAAGTATAGTTTTTAGGTTATTCTACTATGTTAATACGGTTCTTATCGCGGAATAAAACGTGAGATATTTACTAATTAAATACCTCTTTTCTCTCGACGTTTTAACCAAGTTGCATTGGTCGTGGTCACGGGCAGACTAAATGCGACGCCACTCAAATTGAAATTGATTTTTTTGCAAAAAAATCCAATAGGTCCTTATTCTGATTCGGATCTGTCCCTGTAATCTTTTCTTAGCGATCATAATAATTGTCTAGAACCTATATTTATCTGCCTGGGATATTAATTTAAAACTCCTACGGCTCCAGGGTTAAGGTACATGTCTTATAAACTTTTGAAAAACTATTTGTCCTAGATGCTACTTTGCTGACCATACCAAATTTCCTGCGAGTCATTTAAACAGTTCTCCAATAAAACTGCCGTGCCAACTGTGTCGTACTCTATAGATACCTACCAGACATTGCGGTATTTGCGGTCTGTACATTGATTACGCATGTGAAAGAAAGAGATGAAGCCGTGTTTTCGCTAAAGAGTGAATGAAATAAACAGCCAACATATCATTATGCTTGTTTGCCTTACTTTTGCATGTGCATACCTCAACAACGGCGATGCGCTTCATTTACTACATCTTGCATGTTTAAAAACCGTTTTGCGACAATTTTTCATTGCATTGAAAGTAAGTACTTACGTTCTTTTAGTTGTAAAGGTTTCTTGCTTCTTTCATTTATATCAACTGCAAAAACACGAAAATTCTATTCAAAAAGTACTAAACTGGCTCTCGAAAAAATATATGACGTACTCGTAGCTTTTTTACATTTTCATATTTCGAACTTTGCCCCATTGTAAAAGTTCATAATGATGAGCATACTTTTTATACACCAATTAAAGTAATGTACCTGCATTTTATAAAGCTACGCTCTGTAAGTATGTAGACTCATCTGTGATTATATTTATGTACTTAATAATATGATATCATAATAGTTAATCGGTAATCATTACCTATTCGAATTTTACAAAATGAAAAACAACCATTTTACTGTTAAATTCACAATCAGGAAACCATTTCCAATGTCATGAAAATAGGACGCACTAAAATTAAATTTAATTGTACATCGCAACATTGCGATAAAAAGCCGCGGGCTTGGTAAATAGTTGCATTTACATGTAAGTTTTCGGATAAAGTTTTAACATAACTGTCTCCACAATAACAGATTGTCCACTGTTATACATGGTATACCATCGAAAGGTGAGAGTCATATCTGCTGCTAGTACACAGCCTAGCTGAAATAACCAAGCTTATAATCGCTTCATTACAAACATTCTGATTTAAGTATTACATTCCAACCAAATGTATGGAACAGCTAATTTTTTGCTATTTCGGGGTTGACTCCTTAGTAAAAGTTGGTCATATTAACTAACAAAATATTATCCTGGATAATAATTATTTTTCGCAAATAAATGGTAAAACCGCCTTCCATCGTGTACAAAATTCGATAATGTATTTTGACTCGAATTGTTTTCGTTATTGTTGATTTTTCAAAAACGGCTCAGCCGATTTCTGTAAAATTTAAATGGGACCAGTTCGGGAGTATATACCCTTTCGAACTAAACATATTTTTTCGATTCGGTCACAATTGGCGAAATTATCGATGAACATACACAAAAAAATACATACAGACGAACATAGAACCTCTTCCTTTTTGGAAGTCGGTTAAAATGTACGTCGTCTAGTGAAATAGCGAGTTGCCACAATATTCCTAAAGCCCTCCATATAAAAATAGTTTTCGCGCGACTGTCCACTTGATCACGTCTCCCTTGACACCATATGAATATTCTGTCACGTCAATGTCGTTGTCCGTATATGCCCCAACCTTCTGGGAAAGGTCTGCACTGCATCGACATCATAAATTATTGGAACCCTGCAATTATCGTGCACTTGAATCATGTGCTGTTAAATCAATTATTTTGACCGTACTGTACTTTGACTGTTCAGTTCCAATGTCAAAAAAATCGAATCTGAGGCTTACTTGCGTTTCTCACTTGTAATGTTAAATTCAGCTCGTTTTTTGATGCATATATTTGAGAATATCATTAATATTGCCATTATGAACTTTCATAGTGACTGCAACAAAAACTGCCTGCAACAAAAAAATTTTGCTGTTCCATTCCACGCATGTAACGCCTTTTTGTACACGTCTTATGAGAGATTTTTTTCGCAATATCGTTGGTCTGTCTACCGAATTATCGTATCTTTTTGAATCTATTCTGATATTTACAACTATTCTAATTCTTGTTCAACCACATTATCTTAAGCTTTTACTAAATTGTATTTACATCAAAATAGATGTTTCACAAGTTAAGTAACTCTACGTAAAGAGTATTTACTATTCGTATTTTATGTAATGAATTTGTTTCCTCAACGCATAAAGATGTTATGAAAGACCCCGGGGTGTCTCAAATTTCGCAGCTAAGTACGCCATCTCTCGAGCGGAAGCGTACTAAAGGGATCAGTCTTATTTCCTTTCTCGGAAACGTCTGACAAGATGTTTTCTATTAATTTATTGAGTTACGAATATCTTACGAATAAAAACATAATATCATAAGCTTACTAAAAAGTATCATTGTGCATTAAAACTATCATTTATCTATCTCATTTGAATCTTTAAAAAAAAAACTAAATACTCTGACACTAGGCCTAGCCACTTAGCATGTACGAACTTACTTAAGTTATCTATCTCATTGACATTTTTTATATATTTATCGAATTATTCAATCAGATCTTGGTGATTTTTCGGATATTGAATTATGTACCAATCTGTGGCAAAAAATACTGAAAGCTTTAACTATTTAGTGTCACTGAAAACTATAAAAGTCTTAATAGAAAATGACTAATCAGTAATCACCATGCTTATGAAGGAACATTAAGTACATAATATTCAACTTGCTAACTTGCTTGCAATGGTTTAGGTTTTTGGTACCATTTTGAAGTAAAAGACTTTGGAAATGTAGATGACAGGCTCCTATAGTCTACATATCCATAGTCTTTTATTTACACTTTCAAAGATCATAATGTTAAATATAGACATATTTTACACTTAGCCAATATAATCGAATTCACCAGAACCTTTGTTTGTAATATTAACGATAACATTTCACACTTACTTTACGCCATAACCATTGCAATTTGCGATCTATTGCATAAAAATATTACGAACACTTTGCCCAATTATTTCTACATACCCCTCAAAGTGTGCTATTGGTCCGTGACGAATCTATAACATAGAGCTGTCAGATATTTTGGAATAATTCTAGGTTTTTTTTTTGTGGAGATCTATCATCATCATGCATATTATCTTTAAAACTTTGGCTGGACACGCTGCCGCGTGTCTAGATAATAAACATACCAATGAATTCCTTGGAATTGATGCACGGAATCTAACACCATTGGCTTTTCGGTGAAGGAAAACATCGTGAGGCAACCTGCATACGTCCGGACAAGAAATTCGATGGCGTGTGTGAATCCACCAACCCGCACTGGGCCAGCGTGGTGGATATGGCCCAATCACCCTTCGTGGGTAGGCCTACGTCCTGCAGTGGACTAATAAAAAGGTTGTTACAGTACAATACAGTACAATAAGCACGTAGATACGCTCTATGGGGAAAAATTTTTTTTTAAACAAGCAAATATTATATTGGAAACAAAATCTATCGGTGTACCTACGAGTACACCATTTTTCAAAATTTTAAGTGCGTCTGGCGCGCGCTTTCTTATCGTTTTCTCCCCTGTTGAAGTAGTTCAATCATTATCATTCACATTATCTTTATGGCATCAGTGTTTGCCTCAGTGGTGCCAAGATGGTGCTCCATATTTCTTAGTACATGTGTGATGGATATATAAATGCTTTCGATAATGCGGTTACGGTAATGAGACTAGCGATTTGTTAGAAAGCTGCAGCGTTTCTTTTCATTTCATTCTAAACGTAAAACACATAGGGTCTCTTGCAATTGTTTGCTTAGTCTGCAATTCATTATTTAGTAGCTAAGCTTTCACATACCTGTCACCATATCTCGGCTGTTTTATCTTTCCTGTATTTATTACCTGACTTACGAGTACAAAGGCTGTGCAAAAAGTTTCCCAATTTTTACCACAAGTTTATATTTTTCTTCTTCTCGAGTCACTGAGCGGGCCTCGGAAACTGCGACGGTGTTGACCCCGTAGAGATCGCCTTGTGAACAGGGTGTTAGAGCACAGTGGACTTTGTAATAGATGTTCCATGGTCTGTTCATTAGCGCCTTAAATTCTTAACCGCTAGGATTGGTGCTTTTTAGGGTTCCGTACCCAAAGGGAAAAACGGGACCCTATTACTAAGACTTCGATGTCCGTCTGTCCGTCTGTCACCGGGCTGTATCTCATGAACCATGATAGCTAGGCAGCTGAAATTTTCACAGATGATGTATTTCTGTTGCCGCTATAACAACAAATACTAAAAGGAGAATTAAATAAATATTTAAGGGGGGCTTCCATACAACAAACCTGAATTTTTAGACGTTTTTCGCTCTATAATAATAATAGTAACAGGTAGATGCTTAGAAATTTTCACAGAATACTTAGTTTTACATTCACTTCAATAATAAATAATAAAATATAAATAAAATAAATATTTAAGGGGGGCTCCCATACAGTACGGAACCCTCTGTGCGCGAGTCCGACTCGTATTCGGTCGATTATTTCGTTTCCGCTCACGTCGCCTTTTACCACACCTACACATCAGCAATACGAAAAACGCTAACCAAAATCGTCACCAATTTTTCCACGCATCAATCTTGAGCATAAATTCTAAGCCACTAGTGCTTCTCTGATTTCCGCTCCGTCGCTCCTCGCCTCGCTCGCCACCATCTCCCGGCTCCCACGTGTGAACTTTCCCATACCCACGAACGGCTCTTCAGCGTTTTTTCTCTGTATCCTCGTATTTGTCCGTTCTTAACGTGCGACACATACGATATTTATGGCATTATTGTTAGATCATTCGAAGAATTGGTTGTAAATGTTCTTGCTAAGTTTTAACGATTTGTTTAATTGGGGAAGCTTTTGTAAGAGATATAGCGATTATTCTTATTACGTCTAAGATGTGTAGGTTCTTATTATGTAAAGAATTAGGTACCTATTTTGTTTTATTGTTTTCGTTATCGCTTTACATAATTTGTTTTAGTGAATTCTTTGTTATGAAATTGATTTAGTTATTAATCCAGTTGATATTATTACTTTTATCAAAGAGGCGTGGATGCATTTCCACCGAGGATTTATAAAGTTTATATGATACTCGTAAACTAACTAAACGTGTTTACTATGTTTCTGCATGTTATTATCTATATTAGTATGTATTTGAAAATATGTATGCGTAGTATATCAGCCATATCACAAGATTTGCTTAGTTAGAAGTCAGATACCGTATTTATGAAGTCCCTTAATTATTTTGTTAAATTACCCGATCAAAATAACAAATTACCAAATATCAAATGACCGAATCATATTAATATCAGGCAATCAAAATATGTACTTCTCTCGTCATTTTATTGCATTAATAATATACCTAATTAAAAAACCCCCGACACAAAAATATTTGACAACAAACTTTCTATTGACAACCATTTTGGGCACATTTGTAGAATTTTGGTTCTTCCATCCCCACTTTAACCCACCATAACTCTTAAACGGCTCAATCGATTTTTATAAAACATAGCTAAGAACACTCTCGATTAAGTCTCCTTTCATCCAAAAAAACTAAACTGAAATTTGTTCAGTGGTTCGGGCGCTATGATGCCACAGACAGTCAGACAGACAGACACACAGACAAACAGACACGTCAAACTTATAACACCCCTCTTTTTCGTCAAAAAACAATACATAATGACATGTGTATGACATCGGAAGTTTCTACCAAAAACGATATAGGCAGCAGTTCAGACGAACTGGCGTACATAGCCGTAATGTGAAAACTAACTTTTCACGGGTATAAGTTTGATAAAACTTTCACATACTACGAGTAAAGTCGGAAATGTGAGCAACTGAGCCGTTGTATATCGTACCACAAATATTGTTATATGTTTAAATAACTATCACTATTATGATGGTAGTTTTTTGCGTTCTTCTTTTTTATGTTATTAAAAAACATACGTTATCGTTTTTTATAGAAATACATACTAAATATTTTGTTACATCTTATTAGATATTAAGACGTAATATACTTACATCGATACTTCACTTGAAACGAATGCCGCAAAACTGGAAAATTACTTAAAAATTAAAGACAGCACCCAAACAAAAACTGCGTGAACAAAGTTTAACTTTTCTACTATCACGTAATACAATTACCGGACAAAAAGCAACTTAGACTACTTTCAACATCATGTAATCAACTTATTATCATGCAAATAGAATCCCTGGTCAGTCTGCCATGACACTTCAAATTAAAATATATGAGTCAGAAATAAAAATCTGAATTTAAAATCTCGTCTACCAATTAACGCGTAGGGCTAAGGGTACAGTCATTACGTAAAAATTAGCCATGTGAGAATCGGACTTGTGTATTGAGGGTTCCGTGTAAAACGTACTTATATTACAAGTATTTCTTTGAGATGTAGCGTTTTGTTCATGGACCTTGTTTCTAGATCGGTATTCTTAGCATAATTAGGAGCCCATCGTGCATTGACATTTGGTATTTGGCTTTAAAAACGGTAAAATAAATGAAGTTTCCACCTATACCAATCACATATTAAGTAATCTCATTGTATACGTATACGATATATTCAAATAGCACGAGTTGCATGGGTGGTGATAGAGAACATATACATAGAAATGTTCTGTGTTAAAAAAATTCAAGGCAAATATTAAAAAATCGCGTTTATTATAAATAAACTACCTAAGTTCTTTACCACATGTTTTGTAGTTGTAATTTATTTTTTCACTTTACTTTATTTGCTAGGTATATCCAACGTAACACGATCTGAAATTTCCATTTATTTAGGTGATCCTGTCTTCCTCATTTAATGATTGCCCAAGGAACCCTAAAAGCTAGTGGGAAAAGCGCCTGGGGTTATCAAAGCGGAACATTCATGGTTGAGGCAAGTTCTCACTCATGAGAGCTATGCAGTAGATTGCTGCGATTACGGAATCGTGGGGCAATTTAAGTCAGTGTACACCGCGCCTTATCTCGCCCGATCTGATATCTCGGTACTGTTAAAAAAACAGAGTTTATGCACGTATGAACATATTTTTGTGGCGGCTCATTTAAATTTAATTACGTATGGTGATAAAATCAGTGTTTTGTTGGAACTGGAAGCTCGAAGAAAGTAATTGCTGTATTATTTTTGAAAGGAAATTTGACTTGCTTTTAACATATTCTTAAAATACTGTGGAGCTCGAGTTGTATCATCAATTTTTTGCGCTTAAAATTATTATATCAAAAAATTATGATGAAAAATAAGTTCTAATATGTACTCAAATCACAAACCGTGTCAGCTGGACCGTATTCTTGACCAGTAACAGCCGTTTTATAATTTTAGTAATTATCAAACAAAGTATTGTAAAAATATACCTATAATATCCTGTCCATTAATTTAATGAGATTTCATTTAGAGAACAACTACGATTCTATTCCGATTGCTAGTCCAAGGTTACCCATATAATACTGACATTACAAAAATCTCGACCAGCAATCTTGTGTTTACAAATTTTGTAACACGCAAATCTTTCTCACGGCCAATCTATGGTTTTTGTCCCACACTTAGCCTTTTCAAATAGACAAGGCTACTTCATCTAATAGCTCTTTGGTAAGAATCTTTGCCTCATTTTCCCATAGAGCGATAAAACGTCGTGTCACAAAATAAGCCAATTTCGGGGGTTTCGTGATAAGTGAGGCGTATTACGTTACACAAAGGTGGTTTCGAGTACGAAACTTAATCGCCGCTGGGGGTAACTAAGTAGGGAATAAAATATGCAGGTAAATGGCAACAAATGGTTACGAGTTCTGTTTAGTTTCTGCTTTAATACGGTTCTATTAATGTGGGTAGAAGAAAAATCTTCCAGTTGACGTTGGCACTTGGGCAGGTTTATGTACTATACCTACTAAAAGAATCTATATTTTTTTTTATTCCATACAGGTTTGCGTTTGACTACATACTGCCTGATGTTGAGCAGATATGCGGTCTAGGATGTAGCACGCTTACCTAGAAGATACTTATTTACTCGAGATTTGAAGACACCCACGTCGTACTTTAGCGGGAAGACAGACCCAGGCAAAGCGTTCCACATTCTGGCTGTTCGTATGAGGAATGAGGACTCGAAACGCTTGGTTCTAACGCGCGGAATGTCCACCATAAAAGGGTGGCGCTTTGGTTGCGTCTGTCTAGCCGTACGATAGAAGAAAGGGGCAGGTGGGACCAGATTGTGCAACTCCTGAGCGCACTCTCCGAAGTGTATCCGATAAAAGGCCGATAAACACGCCACCTTACGTCGATGCTCAAGACTTTGCAGCTGCGACTTAGTCAAGGTGTCGTTGCCAATCAGCCTCCTGGCTCGCCTCTCAATCGACTCCAGAGCCTCCAGTTGATATTTGGCAGAGCCATCCCAAAGGTGAGAGCAGTATTCCATGCACGACCTGACTTGTGCTTTATAAAGACTAAGCAGTTGCTCAGGTGTGAAAAACCGTCTCACCTTAGCGAGAACACCAAGTTTTTTGGAGGCTAATTGCTAATTAATTATTAATTGAGGCTAATTTATATATTTTGCGTAAACCGTAACGACACAACTAGTACTTTATAAATACATGCCTATTGCCCACTTTTGCAATTAGATACAGTCTGACCCGCTCATTTCGCTATGCTCACTTTACAGGCACTATTAATACCAAACTACGAATACTCAATTCGTCATCTGTAACGCGTAAAGTTATACGTAACATACATATTTACTTTTACGTGTACCTAATACCTATACATATGTTTTTTTTTTAAACTTTGGCGATTTGAACACATTATTATTTTACAGGGTTATTTTAAGAGTTGTTAGTTTTGATGTACAGAATAAGCCCCTAAGAGGATGCTAATTGATTAGAAATAACCCTGTATACTACGGGACTAATAAGCCCGATTACAGAGGCGCCAGCGTAAATTTAATAGCAACGTAAAAAGCGTTCTCTGTATCGAATGCCTAAAGTGAAAAAGAAACAGAACTATGCTCTTTAGCTAATATAATTACGATGGCGCCTCTGTAATCGGGCTTAATGGCGCACTAAAATCACGAAATAAATAAATACCTCATCATTCCGACGTTTCGACCAAGTTGCATCAATCTTGGTCACGGGTCGTGATCACCCGTGGCTTTTTATTTTGCGTAGGGACAATAGGTCCTGCAGTCTGCACTGACGACCCGCATGGTACTCGTATGCATTGTACGATTTATAAATAGGCATCCTGTAGAGATTTCAAATAGAACTAGACTAGGTTTCTATCAAGCTTGTCCTTGCGGTCTGCAAGTCATCTGTTCATTTCGAGAAGACTTTCTTTGATGGTCTAGCTTGTTAGTGTAAGTGTTATGTTTGTACTACATGATTTTTAAGCTAATACTGAAGAGAATATGTTACGTTTTGTGAACCATATCATGTATCTGAAGACAAATCGCCGTTTGTAACACCACCCGTGAAAAGCTCAATGGGCCATTGCGGCAAGGGTTAGGCTAGATTAATGCGGTGCTGCGATGGCTAAGCTGATACCAAAGGTGTGTTGACACGAGTATGAGGTCCTTTTAAACTACGCTATCCAGTATCTTATTGTAGTACGAAATTTTGGTCTACATTGGTCTCGTTTTCGAAGGAACACTTAAACTTACAAATAAACGCAAAATTCTGAATTCGAAAGCTGAATTGAAGGCAGTATTACCTTAATATTATCGATTGGCAAGTTTTAGGCTCTATTGATATAACTAAAACAGTATTTGCTATTTTTGTCTGATAAGAAAAGCGTAAAATACCTACAACATTTTTGAAGGCATAGCTGAACTGAGAGACTCAATATCTGTCCAAATTACAATTTTGTTACATTTTTTTATATCTCCACATAAAACGTATAAAGACATTACAACCTACAAACAAGCATAAAATACCCAAAATAATCCAGCTATGTTCAAGTTTGTGCGTGAGAATGAACCATTCTTTTATTTTATTGGCATAGTTACTTACCGGCAAAAATAATTGATCTTTGAAAACAATCAATAGAACATAAGTCACATCATGCATTCAAACATTCACACACAAGAAAGACGGCTAAACGATAGCACTTTAAGAAAAATATTTAACGTAGTCTGAAGAGGCTGCAAATGTGGTTTGGCAGGACCCATCGTATTGATGACGCTCATCAGTCTGCTTGAAAGCTCCTGAAGGACAAACGAGCTCAGTAATATCTCGAGTAACAAATTGTGATTATTTATTCTGTATGAAAATACATTTAGCTTAGTGATATTGATACCACAAACTTCGATTTAGTCAAAATATTGTTGTAGTTTAGTTTTATCACATAATTAATCCAATAATCTCTGTAAAACAATTTTATTATGCTCCATGGTTGATGAGGTCGTAAAATTTCTCTAATCAGATACCGATACAGAAACCTTTCACGTAATAATAAAGCTTAGGGACATATTTCTTGAACATAATAATGAAGAAGGGAGTCATCAGTATTTTGTGTGATTTCTGTTTTATATTTCTTATTTCATTTTATACACTTTTTTACTATTACATTTCCAATGATTTCATTTGACCAGAGCTAACGGTGATGATAATACAATTAAGCCAAAGCAAATGTATAACGTAATAATGAGTGCTACGTTGTAAGCATATTTATGTGACCACGTCCGTAGTCTTCACCTAAATAACGTCTTAACCGACTAATAGGTCGTTTAAAAGACCGAAACGCCATGTAAATGCTAATTAGCAACACTCATTGTTTGTCAACCTTGTCAATCCCAGTTTTTATTCCCAGACCTTTTCGAAGGATTCCCATTGTTAGTGAACAATGACACCTTGAAAATGAAAATGTTGTACTACGGTAAAAACTGAAGCATTAATCGAAACCTGTCGGAACTTTATTATTTTAATTTATTTTATTTTCTTGAAGTAGTGTTTCAAAAACAAGGTAGAGATAATTTGAAAGCATTGTTCTTGAGAGTTTTAAAGTCCTTAAAACAAAGCTCCAAATTGATAAATCAGTGTAGTAGTAATGGCCTATAAGTTCACGTATTTAGGGTGTTCGTATAGGTAAGTCGGCTTATTGTACCATCTCTTTTATAGTCCACTGCTGGACTTAGGCCTATCCACGAAGGAGGTTTGGGCTGCATACATCACTCACTGCGGGTTGGCGGGGTTTCCGGTTTCCGTGGAATAGATGATATGTATTTTTTAGGGTTCTATACCCAAAGGGAAAAACGGGACCCTATTACTAAGACTTCGATGTCCGTCTGCCCGTCTGTCTATCTGTCTGTCACCGGGCTGTATCTCATGAACCATGATAGCTAGGCAGCTGAAATTTTCACAGATGATGTATTTCTGTTGCCGCTATAACAACAAATACTAAAAATAAAATAAAATAAATATTTAAGGGGGGCTCCCATACAGTACGGAACCCTCCGTGCGCGAGTCCGACTCGTACTTGGCCGATTATTTAATTGTAATACATACCCAAGTAGAATAAATAAATTTTGCGCAGAGGATCAAAAACTTTTACTCATACACTAGAGTATTCAAGAGTTCCCCAATACTCAATGCAAAAAAGACTACCAATCCTCCTACTATAAACTAAATCGCGATAGCATCGCCTAGACAAAGAAAATAGCTAATAACAGTCTTCAAAAAGCTTATCTCATTTTCACAAAAATATCGAAAATTGTATGCCCTTTTTAAGACGTCCCAAAAACGAAAATTGAAAGCTAAAGATGGTAATTGAAAGAACGTCGGGTTAATGCCCCTCTTCAACTCCCTGATGGATCGCGTCATTTGAGATGAAATCTTACATTTTTTCATGCTGATAGGAAATGCCCTTTCATTTTTTTTCATGTTGATGGGATATGCCCTTTTATCGATGATATTGCGATCTTAAAGTAGGTCGTTCGGGAATGTTTTACGATTTCATTTATATTTTTTGATAGATTTTCTCTTGCGCATTGATAAAAGATCGTTAGTACAAGAGAATCGAGCATCGTAGTCGTAGGTACTAGTGTTGACAAAAACTCAGTGAGCAAATTAAATCATACCATCCAGCTCGGGTGTTTTAGCGTAGGCATTTCACATTACAACAAAACTAAATAAACTATTAAACTACAATATACATAGGTATATTATACAGTGATTAGTTCTAGCGGATAAAAAAGCGGAAAATATTTGTTTTGAATTGAGAAATACGATACATCAGTACTACATCCAAATGCAAGCAACAGTAACTGCTGTATATGATTTGATACATTAACTTTTGTGTGTACTTTTGTAACATTAAGATGGGTGGTAATTTTAATTGTATGTTACTATTTAATATAGTTAGCTTATGATAGCTTTTGAAATATGTGTGTTTTGAAAAATCACGTGGAATTTCTAAGGATATATCTATGAGGTATAGATATTTGCTCTGAGAAAATTGCCCTTTCAATTTTTCAAGGGATATCCCTTCTATTGTTGATGCTGCATTCGTAAAGTAGGTCATTGGAGAACGTTTCATACTTTCGTATTTTCTTCATTATTTCTCGATAGATTTGTTTGTAGGTCATTTTGATGAATTGGTTATAGGAATGTTTAAATCAAACAAATTTTGAAACGGATCTCATCTACACATCACCACTTTCATCTTGGGTTTGTTGAGCGTAGGTGCCGTTTTGTTTTTCTTGAAAATAGAAATTCATCAACTTTTTTCGAAACTTTTGAAAGATTTCAGTTATTTGATCGAGACTGTTTCAATAAGAAATTAACAGCTAGCTATTTATTATGTCGAAAGTTTTTGGACGGTTTTTTTTAAATTTTACCATTCCAGCTAGTCGAACGATCGATGTTGTGTCATAACGTATTCATAAAGCTTTGTTTTACTGCAGTTCAACATAGTAATATGCTTAATTTTATAAGGTCACGTAGCAATTTTTTTTTTTTTTTTAATTTTGTACGAGTATTTTATCCCATGACATTATGAAAGTGAATGTTAACTTTTGATTTGACTGATCTCATTCTTCTGTACATTTTTTGAGCGATGCTTTACCATTATTTTATTTTGCAATGTAATCATCTTTCTGTTATACTTCAAATTCACTTAGCAAATTCAATTTTCTTTATTTATCCAGCACCTAGTACAACAATAATCTCAACCCATTTCTTAGGTGAAATGAATTGTCCCCAAACCAATTCTGCTTATGAAAAAAGGCATTTCGCTTATTGCTCCTACTTTTCATTGTCGGGCACATCCGTCTTCGTCACTGATTTGTAGTAATGGACTTGGTGTTATTGTTGGCTTCAAAATATGATGTTTACAAAATTTTTGCTTTGCTTTTTGCTTCCACAATCTTAGCAGAGTTGAATAAAAACAGTTACATACAAATTTATTCTGTATCATCACTACACAGTAAAAAATAAAATATACTATGTAGGTATTTTTTTATAGATATAGCGGTTTCTTTTAAATAGATAGAGTGATTCAAGAGGAAGGTTTATATGTAAAATACACCTGTGCGAAGCCGGGGCGGGTCGCTATCACTACATAGTATAAAACAAAGTCGCTTCCGCTGTCCCCATGTATGCTTATATCTTTAAAACTACGCAACGGATTTTGATGCAGTTTTTTTAAATAGATAGAGTGATTCAAGAGGAAGGTTTATATGTATAATACACCTGTGCGAAGCCGGGGCGGGTCGCTATCACTACATAGTATAAAACAAAGTCGCTTCCGCTGTCCCCATGTATGCTTATATCTTTAAAACTACGCAACGGATTTTGATGCAGTTTTTTAAATAGATAGAGTGATTCAAGAGGAAGGTTTATATGTATAATACACCTGTGCGAAGCCGGGGCGGGTCGCTATCACTACATAGTATAAAACAAAGTCGCTTCCGCTGTCCCCATGTATGCTTATATCTTTAAAACTACGCAACGGATTTTTATGCAGTTTTTTTAAATAGAGTGATTCAAGAGGAAGGTTTATATGTATAATACACCTGTGCGAAGCCGGGGCGGGTCGCTATCACTACATAGTATAAAACAAAGTCGCTTCCGCTGTCCCCATGTATGCTTATATCTTTAAAACTACGCAACGGATTTTGATGCAGTTTTTTTAAATAGATAGAGTGATTCAAGAGGAAGGTTTACATGTATATAATACAACTGTGCGAAGCCAGGCGGGTCGCTAGTTTACTATAAATCTGGTAGTGTCTTATTTCTTTTTCTTTATTTCTGGTGAAACGACTACATAGTATAATACGAACACACCATCAACGCACGCCGGCGAATATACTGCATTTATACGAATATGACAAATACACGAAAACGAATAGTGATGTGAAATTTCAGCCTAAGAAAAATAGTAATATAAAGTGTGACAACGCTGCAAACAATAAAACTTGTCTTTTTAATCTTTAATGTTTAGTTCTTAATTAAGTTTTTAAATATTTATGTAAATAATAGGTAGTAATAGTTCAGATAAGGTTACATATCTAAAATGTTTACAAGAGCTATTTTGTATCCCATTAACAAATAAAAACAAATACAAATATTTCTGAAAAGGTGTCTTCTCGAACCTCTACGTTTCATAAAATTTCTTATAGCAAATGATAGGTTGTACTCGTACGTTATCCTTGTTTGATCAATGAATATGATATTGGTTTTTATTGGAAAATGATGTCACTAATGTGACTCAGCTTTAATTGACCACAGCATTATCACAATCTAGGATTATGCTCATTTAACGTCATCAATAAGCTCAAATCGTCATAGAATATTAATGATGGTAGGTAGGTACCTGTTTAGACCTACGTAATTTCACTAATTGCTGTAATGTCCTACTGCCAAGAAGATTTGTTTTTAGATATTTACTACCTACTCAAATTAGGTTTTTTACAGGAATGATTAATCACATTATTTTCTATTAAAAAATAAGATTGTGCTGGCTGGATGACAAAAGCTTTTAAGCCACCTGAAGGACTCTGGATAAACGATTAAAACACTGCAAGCTACTACTAGACGTCTCATTCGAGCCACGGTATTACCACGGTAATGACATCTAGATAGATCTAGATAGATACCGTGGTATTACCTCTCCGTTATATATCCGACCCGCGGTCACCCATCCGAAGACTGGCCGTACTGAGCTTAGCTGCACTTTGGTGATCGCTAAGTAAAATTTAGTTATGCTACGCTATGAGCGCTTCCTGCCTGTCAAATATACTGACAGTTACGGTATTCTCTATCGAAGACTTTTTTTAGTGGTATCTTTAATTATATTTGCCAATCAAATAATACAGTTACATTTGGGGCTCGGAGATAACAATATGCATTTGTGCTCTACGTCGTAAAACTTTGTCAGCAATTTGGCAATGAATATATGGCGCATATATATATATATATATATATATATATATATATATATATATATTATCTTCAAGACAGATTTTGCAATAGAATACTTGCAAAATCTGTCTTGAATATGTTTGGAACCTCAAATTGCAATTGAATTTTCTTTCGTACAGGTTTGCGTTTGAGTACATACTGCCTGATGTTACGCAGATATGCGGTCTAGAGTGTAGTACGCTTACCTAGAAGATACATTTACCCGGGATTTGAAGACATCCACGTTACTTTAGCGGGAAGACAGACTCTGCTTTCCTCATTCTGGCTGTTTTAAGGAATGTGGATTCGAAACTCTTTATTGCATCATTTGTTGATGCAGCATCAGCTAGCTCCCTTACCCTCTAAGGTCATAATCGCTTTACTGTCAGAGGTCACTTAAATAGAACAATGATCGATTATTTATTGGAACTGTACATAAAGATAACGGGCCAAGTAACGTGGGAATTCTGTTTATCAAGAAAGGCGTACATTACATACGCAGTCAAGTATTATATTAGTAGCTAAGTAAATGTATGTCGCAGTCTATGTCACAGCTGCAAAGTCTCGAGCATCGATGTAAGGTAACGTGTTTGTCAGCCTTTTACCGGATTCACTTCGGAGAGTGCGCCCAGGAGTTGAAAAATCTGGCCCCACCTGCCTCTTTCTTCTATCGTAGGGCTAGACAGACGTGACCAAAGCGCCACCCTTTGATAGTGGACATTTCGCGCGTTAGAACCAAGCGTTTCGATTCCTCATTCCTCATACGAACAGCCAGAATATGGAACGCTTTGCCTGGGTCTGTCGTCCCGCTAAAGTACAACGTCTTCAAATCCCGAGTAAATAGGTATCTTCTAGGTAAGCATGCTACAACCTAGACCACTTATCTGCTCAACATCAGGCAGTATGTGGTCAAACTGCCTGATCTATCATCATCATATCAGCAGAGGGATATCCACTGCTCCATAGTTCTCCTTTAAGGACTTCTAATAAGATCAGGTAGTATTAAAATAGTGTTCCTACGATTTCGATCCGATCGTCGATCTACTCGTACCTTGTTAAGACTTTAAAACCATGCTGCAAATGTATTTCGTTGCCTCTATTCAATGTCTCTATAATCGACCTAAGTTCAAGACGGTTTATAGCGGCTGAGGTGATGATATGTTTATGATTTTCTTATAAACTATGGCCTTCCGTTTCCTCTATTGACTTTTGATCGAAACTTCCCGATTCGTTCGCTATAAAAAACGCATTATCAGAACCATCATCAGCCCGAAATAACCTTTACCGTAAATATGGTACTATCATTATGGTGGCCATCCTTTCAAATATTGTTGAGATAAATGTCGGCGATGTTTTCATTTGGGGTTGCAATTGTACGAATGTTATTTGTAATGATCTTATTTACACTTTCCACTATGACTAAAATTAAATAAACTACTTAAACAAGAAAGAAAAGAGAAATAATACTAAAACTTAAATTAATTAAAATATATTAAAATAAAACCTAGTCTAAAAGCCCCTCGGCAGAGAGTAAGTAACGTGGCCAGAATGCTGGCAGCATTGCCTCGCTGAATAACAAAACTCAGCTTTTGAGCAAAATGGATGCCAGCATTCTGGTCACGTGTCATCTCTACCAAACGCCTGGCCAGATCTTGTAATTGTCATAAAATATTTTTGAATACATGTACCAGTAAGAATATGATTCTGACTCATTCGTCGAAACCCCGAGAGGATTTCGTCCGCGTGGACGATTCGCCCCCGTCCGATCTTAGATGTAAAAATTCAAATAGAAAAGTAGTGGTACTTATCTAAGTACAAGACACACACGCTGTTATGTGTAAAGTAAGTAAGTTCGTATTGGCCGGGTGGCTAGCCATGGTGTCAGAGTTTTTAGGCCGCCTGAAGGCCTCTGATATGGCTTAACGGCTTGCTTTAACCGTTATGTGTATATCTGCGCAAATTGTTATTTCTAATTTAACATGATAATATCATATAGCAAAAACATTTGATAGACACTTACGTGTCATAAATAACATATCATACGAGTACTCAGAATACTTGAAAACCGTGAGAAACTGAAACTGCCATTGACAACGTAAACGTGATATCTACATGGAACTTTAGAATGCTACACTGCTCAGAATGCTGCACAGCTCTAAATGTAACTGATTGAAAATTGGCATTCAAACTTGAACCGTCCAAATAACTGTCCATCATTTGGCCAGCCTACCTATCATATTCCGTGTTTATGTCTATGGGCGCGACTAATAGGTATTTTACGGCTGTTTTGATGGCAAATATTTGTTTATAGCATTCGTAATTAGAGACTTTCCTGTTCCCTATTTATTGTTATCGTTTCATGGAAAAACACGTGGCGGTACTCACTGACGTTCCAGATTAGTACCTACGAGTACCTAGCTATTTACCTACTTACTTATCGCAAATTGTATGTAGGTACTATTAATTACACTATACTCGTGACCTCTATACAATGTTTATAGAATTATGATTGAGTATTGTTTGTATTATCGTTACTTATTACATGTTTGTTAACTTTGGTGAGGCTGTTTTTATTTTCTAGAAGTAGCACGATTAAGTTCTGTGTTGCAAATGAAAAATATCTGAATTTTACTTCCATAGACCAATTATCTCAAACTACTATAGTTATTGTAGGGCAGAAGCTTCTTCCTTCATTTGTCAATCATCCTTGTCCTAGCCCTAGTCTTTTACAGGTGTTGCCGCAAAATTTCTGAATCTCGTACGTCATTGCTGTCTTAGTCTTAGACCTATTCTACCTGCCATCACCACATCAGGCGAAGTGTCCTGCCCTGCTCTACTCTATTTGATATTAATTATACACTTATACAGGATTCAGAATTCACCATCTGTGGTGAATATCTGTCATCGAGGTCCTACGCATCTCCGTATCATAAATCCTATCGAAAAATAATTATTACAAACTAGTCTTAAAAGAAGACTTTACTATTCATAGTTCAATGAGGTATATTTTATTAATACTTATGTTTTCATCATTGTCTTCAGGAACACATCAACCTGGTGGGGTTCGACCGAGACGAGGCGGTGGGCCCGGTAGTGATGTCCCTCAAGAACGAGCACGTGGCTGGCCAGGACTGCACCAGGATACTGCTCCGGCTCCGCACAGAGACCATGCATGGAATTATACCCACCATCAGTAAGTTCTGGTTGTATTTCGAGTCTCACCCGTATTGGAGTTCCGAATCAATCTCAAAGTCAACTCAACACGAACAATCCTACGATAACCACGATCTCAAATTCAAACAGGCATTCTCTTTAAAACAGGTAAAAAAGAGAATCGCGGGGCGAATCGCCTAACACTCTTTTTGAATAGCACTGGCACCCGCGGTGCGAACCGCTTGCGGATCGAAACGCCACATTACCCGTATCAGCAGAGCAATTTGATTCTGAAAATTGCTTTAAATCATGAAGTTTATACATCCATACATCCTTCATAAAACGTTTACTGCTAGACATGGGCCTCTCCTGTAGATCTCTAATAAGACCGCTTGGAAACAGCTTGCATCCAGCGCGATCTTGCGGCGTTTTGCCCGGCAGGTCTGCAGCTCAACAAAAACCATTAGAGTTTTCGATCATGGTACTTCGTTTTCTAGTGTTTTTTTCTTGGATAATTTGTTAGAAAACCTTGTGTTTGCTGTTCCTAGTAATTAGAAAAGTACGACCACTTTTCCCCCTCTACTATATCAGTCTCTGGCAGCCATAACAAGCTTTACTTAGTTAGGGGTCAGATACCGTGTTTAAGCCTCGGAATCCTTGATTGCCAGTAAACAAACTTAAATGCTTACTTAAATACAAAAAAAAAGACTTGACGTTGTAGTGATAACAAGTAAAAAGCCAAGGTACGAGTACAATTTGATGATATCCCGCGTATAATGTAGAATTGTAGAGTCGAAACGTAATTTACTGCTGAGACAGTCATGATAAAAGTGATTTATTACCAGCCACCAGGAAGTCATTACGAGCTGTCTATTAGTATGACTGTCGATGATTTACAGAAAACACAACAAAAACTGTTTTAAAACTGTTTATTGATGAGGTTTACAGAAATTCTTTGACTTTATTTACTCACACACTATCAGAATTTGATATCTGACATTTTTGATAAACTCAAGTGCTTTTTATATGAATTGGAATAAAAACCAAAATTTTAATGTTTGTCCATCTGGTAGGTAAATCGTTTAGTAATCAGAAAAATAATCAAAAGGCAAATTTCGACACGACCAGTTTTCGAATGGATCGACTCTGATGACACGGTCAATTATATAGATACCCTCTATTGAATTTAAACGTTAACTTAAAACATGATGCAAGCTAGGCACCTGACCTATACGAACTTCCATCGATTCTTCTATCAACCAGAAAACGTCCACTATTGGACATAGGCTTCCCCTATAGAACTCCAATCAGAGCGGTTCGTAGCGGCTTGCATCCAGCGCGATCCTGTGGTCTTAACAAGGTCCACAAGGTGAACGTCCTCCGCTGCGCTTGCCGGTACGTGGTCTCCACTCGAGAACTTTTCGATCCTATTGGTCATCAGTCCTCTATGCTAGGTGCCCTGCCCACTGCCATTTCAACTTCATCTGGATGACGAATTTAGACGCAATTGTTTTTCTTCTACGTTTACATGTATACCCTTACTTCCAGGATCCGGTATGACGCCATCACCACTAAAGATGGCTAAAATGGTGAACGAACATTTGAACGTAGACAACTTCATGGCGGTCATGTGCCTGAACGCCTCTACCCTCATCGCGGCGTACGACGAGCATGTGCTAGTCAACAGCTTCAAGTTTGGAGTGCTCTACCAGAAGTATGGGCAGACCACTGAAGAGGAATTGTTCGGGAACAACGAGACCTCTCCCGCTTTTGACGAGTTCTTGGACATGCTTGGACAGAGGATCAAGTTGAAAGATCATAAAGGTATGTCTAAGTTATGGATGGTATATCTTGTGATGGATTTTATTTACCTATTTATTCTTTTATCTTAACTAACGTAATATAAATGTAATTGTCTTAGATTGATAAAAAGGATCATGATGAAAACATCTTTACCAATTTTATTGCGTGACTATTAACCTTAATTTTAAAGTATTGTTTTACCTTTTGTAACTGCCAAATTTTGAATAAACATTTTCAACGATACCTTAATTTTATCAATACTGTACTCAGTCGAGAAAGTGTTACAGGCATTTTCTTAGCCCAAGAAAAGCAATTTATTCTTTCACATCTGGCTACAAATTGCTGGTAACTAAGCCTACCTTTGATTTATCGCAAGAACGTACAAACCATAGAGATCTAGAGCGCCGTCTTCGCTCTATCCGTAACACGTCTAGCATACACACCACGATATAATTACATCGATGTGTAAAAATAATATTCCTCACCATAAATAACTTTGTCTCGTTTTGACACTTCGATGAAATCATGTCGTGCGTACTCGTATCATAGCGGTGCGGGGGCCGTATTGTGCACGTGTTCTGACGTTCGGCTTTGCTTTATAGGGTTCCGTACCCAAAGGGTAAAAACGGGAACCTATTTCTAAGACTTCGCTGTCCGTCCGTCTGTCCGTCTGTCTGTCACCAGGCTGTATCATGAATAGACATAGCTAGACAGGTGAAATTTTCACAGATGATTTGTATTTCTGTAGCCGCTATAACAACAAATACTAAAAACCTATTTAACAAACGTAATTTTTTTTCCGTTTTTGGCTCCATATCAATAACTGGCAACAGGTAGACACCTGAAATGGGGCTAAGAGGGTTCCCATACGGTACGTGTGTGCCTTCGTGCGCGAGTCCAACTCGCATATAGCGAAACCGAACTTCAGGCGTTCGGTAGACAATACGGGTGCAGGTCTCCGCAAGATCGAAGCAACATGTCTCATCTCGAGAGAACTGTGGTACAAACATTTGTTAAGTCTGCCACAGATGTGGCCTACGTACACAGCAGTGGCTTAGATTGGCACTTCCGAATTGAGGCTTGGCATTGCCGCCAGGAATGACAATTGGCACTGTGCCGGTGCGTCAACTGCCGGAATCTGGGGCGGTTTGAACTTTGCACGATTATGTATGATGCAGGTCTATCATTCAATAGATAGGATCGGTACATTTATGTGTAAGAGAATGTAGAGATGATTTTAGAATGAAATGGCAGACCGGCGGCCGTATCGTGTACTCGTTTTGACGTTCGGTTTCGCTTTTTCTCCCGCTCGCTCTCGTGGCGCGAGTAACTGGCGCAAGCAGGAGAAGGGGGAAAGCGAAGACGAACGTCAGAACGCGTAAATTATACGCCCCGCTAAGTATTAGCGTGGGCTTCCATGCTAATGTTCATGACTAAGAAAGTCTTCTCTAGGCCATTGATGCAGGCAAACCGCTGAAGATTAGTTTCCTTCTTCAGACAGGCAAACGGGCGTAGAAATCCGTTAGGATTGTTCGTTGTTACAGTTGGACAAATAGTCAAATTCAGACATTTTATAAAATAAAGTCTATAACTAGCAAATGCCGTGATAAACGTTGTGAATTTGACGGTACGGCTGCGCCTTTCGATTTATTGCCCTCGCGTAGGTATATCACCTATAAATTAAAGACATTTTCGAATATTTAGATATTTTTAGATATTTATTTATTTCAGCAAAAACACACACAATTAGAGCTTATATCTAATTAGCTACATGTCACATGTTCCAGGCTACAGAGGCGGACTAGACATTATGAACGGACACACCGGCACAGAAGCCGTGTACGAGCAGTTCGAAAACCGCGAGATAATGTTCCATGTGGCGCCACTCCTGCCGCACACGGCGGGCGACGCGCAGCAGCTGCAGCGCAAGCGGCACGTCGGGAATGATATCGTGGCCATCGTGTTCCAGGTTTGTTCTAGAATGATCTAGAATCCTTAGGTATTGCTCTAGTGGCGCCACTCCTGCCGCACACGGCGGGCGACGCGCAGCAACTGCAGCGCAAGCGGCATGTCGGGAATGATATCGTGGCCATGGTGTTCCAGGAATGTTCTAGAATGTTCTATATAGATATTGGATTAGTGGCGCTACTGCACACGGCGGGCGACGCGCAAAATCCATATATATTGCTCCAGTGGCGCCATTTCTGTAGAATATGGCGGACGACGCGCAACAACTGCAGCGCAAGAGGTATGTTCTAAGTGAATTCTTAGATATTGTTTTAGTGGCGCCGTCACTGTCGCACACGGTGGGCGACGAGCAACAACCGCAGCGCAAGCGACTCGTCTCGAATGATATAAGAATCCATATAGGTATTGCTCATCGACTTATGATTACTTGGCATGATTGATGGTATTGCTCTAGTAGCGCCGCTGTTGCCGCCCGCGGCGGGCGACGCGCAATAACTGTAGCGCCATCTTGTTCCAGGTTTGTCCTAAAACATTATTTTTTAAATTCCGTTTGCTGCGTACGGACTTGAGAGCGCGCGCGATGTAAGCCGGCTTTGCTTGTAAGTTGGTGTTTAAGTGTCTAGATTTGGACTCTACTGTAGAACCTTAATAAACAATGGCATTTCGTTCAAATTTTTCTTACTTACCTAATAATATATTTCATGCAATGTTACAGGAGAAACCGACTCCATTCACGCCGGACATGATCGCGTCGCATTTCCTCCACGCGTTCATCGTCGTCACGCCCATCGACTCAGCCGACGGGGAGACCAGGTAAGATGAACCAAAACCTAACCTCCTTTTCAAATCTAAATATCTATACTACACTGGGTATACAGGGTGAACTATTAATCTAGACTAGGTACTAGAGATTCTTGAGAAATTAGCTAAGTGGCTAAGTTCAAACATTTTGTGTGCGCATGGATGGAATGATGTTTAAAACCGGATCTACCGTTAAATGTCTGTTTACTGTAGGTACATATTATACTAAATTTATGCATTGAACATTCGCATTACTGTAGACACTTTACACATAGTTCGGAGAACGGATGGCCAATGGGGCCGTAAAGTTTTCGAATGGAGACCACGGACTAGATGCGCTGCGTAGGAAAGCGTTAGATGCAGGCCGCCTCAAACCGGACTTATTGGAAATCTATAGAGGAGGCCAATGTCCAGCAGTGGACGTCTTACGGCTGATGGATGGATCGATGGAATACTTGAGATGTAGTTGTGCTTGTCATTGTGAACAACTTTTGCCATGGACCAACGAGGATATCGCGAAAAAAATTACGGGTGCCTCGCACAAAAAGTTCGCCAAACCTCGGT
Source organism: Hypomecis atomaria (assembly GCA_964007245.1). Taxonomy (NCBI): domain Eukaryota; kingdom Metazoa; phylum Arthropoda; class Insecta; order Lepidoptera; family Geometridae; genus Hypomecis; species Hypomecis atomaria. Next base: position 9,517,857 of record OZ023299.1, read on the forward strand.
TAAATGTAGGGAAAAAGCTGTTTTTAGCGAATTCTGGAATGTTTTAATCTGGAGTGTCATAGTGAAAGTGGGTCATAAAATAGTCACAGCTATCCTATATGCACGCATTGAGAACGTATTCCGTTGTAGTTCGTAGTCCGTGTATTCCGTTCAGTTCAAGCGCTAACTTTGTCTATAAACAAGCCGTAAATAAAGCAATCCATTTCTTTTTCAATCTCACTTGCTAACTTAAATGCAAGTCCAAACAACTTGTTAACATAAAGTTACTTGACAACGCACCGAGGTATTTGCATGGCGGACGAAATGGCTTGGAAATGAAGTTTTACCCATTTATATGCAAACGAATCCCCACTGTGTAATTATGAAGATTTTTATGGGGACAAATACTAAATTCTACATCTTTCTCGAAGTAAGGAAGTTAAAAGTTAATGGGTTGTTGGTTTTTATCGACTTTGTGTGGAAATCGTTTTCGCAAACTGAAAACTGTTTCGGTAAAGAATTTGGAAGTGAAGTTGTTTGGTCGACAAGGAAACATTACGTGCCCTCATTTCTGGGGCAGTGCAGCAATAAGTTTCTATGAGAACTTGCTAATGATATTATTTGGTTTGAAATTATTTTGAAAACTGTGGGGACCAATTTGGGTTTAAATTTTCTAGAAAGCGCTTTAGTTTTGGCACATTTTTGATGGTCTGTGTGTTCCTTGTATAAAATGGACACAGTTTTATATAAAATGGAACATACTATAAAATAAAGATATCAGCGCAAATTGAGGAAGCAGAAAAATATATTTTTAGACAATAAAGATATATTTAGTTATTTCTATAGTGCCATCATCCCAAATTGAGCGTTGAGTTCATAATATCAGAATAAGACAGCACAACAAGCGTTCCCTCATCCAAAGGAGTGGAAGCAAGACAAACATTAAAAAATTATGACCCATAACCTCTAGGTTTCTCTATTCTACTAAGGGTATTGACAAATACATTACTAAATAGTCACACATTCAAAACAATTTCATTTTATTTGATTGTTATTTTTCCGTTTCCAGGTACAAAGTGGCCGTCACAGCTCGTGTCGACGTACCATTCTTCGGGCCGACTCTCCCTCAACCATCTGTATTCCGCAAGGGCAAGGAATTCAAAGACTTCCTCCTCACCAAGCTCATAAACGCAGAAAACGCTTGCTACAAAGCCGACAAGTTCGCGCAACTCGAATTAAGAACTCGAGCGTCGTTGCTACAAAATTTGGCTGAAGATTTAAAGTGCAAAACGACGGAGTTTCTCGGTACTGGGGCGAGGATCGAACCCGGGGCCGTGTCGCCCCAGCCTGAGGGCACGCCGCGGCAGGATGGACCGGGGGCCAGGTTTATTGATACTGTGAAGAAAGCGCTTATCTATAAAGTAAGGTGAGTATTTTATCAATAGTATTTATTGGTTCACTTAAGAAAAACATCAAGAAAATAGAGATTAAGACAGGAAAATAACTGCCAGGTGTTTGTCCCAACATTAACCTATAACATAGGTAGATATGGAACAAACACATCTATTATATCCAATTTGTGTTTCCTGTTTGTCATTGAAACGCCTCCTGTGGTTTTTTAAAGAAATATGTCTAACAGGTAGTTTAATTACAAGGTGTACAGCTGACTTATTAATTACTGCGAGACTACGGCAGATTTTAGTGATATCAAAGTGGTACTTCTGCCTGGTTTCATGTGCTTAAAACCAAACACCTCTGTGCGTTAAAAGCCAAATACCTCAAACCTGGACTCGAATTATGTACTATATTTGATTGAAGTAGAGTAATACATACCTACCTTTCTCGAGGAGTTTGTTTAATTTGATTAACCGACTTCTAAAAAGAAGGAGGTTCTATGTTCGTTTATATGTATTTTTGTGTATGTTCATCGATATTTTCGCCAATTGTGAACTGAACAAAAAAAATCTTTTTTAGTTAAAAAAAAAAAAGTTATCGCAATCAGCCCAGCCGTTTTTAAAATTCAACAATTATGTGAAAATTGTGTACATCAATTCGAGCGAACTATTAGAATTTTGTACACGATGAAAGATGGTTTACCCATTTTTTGCGAAAAATAACTATTGAATTAATCAATTTCAGATCACCGAGCGTTGATACGAACCTGTCGGGCGACAGCAACAAGAATCATCTTCCTAAGAATAAGTTTACTCCCAACGAAACTCATACACCTAATGTAAGTTATTCTTTGAACATCGTGAAATATCATGTCATTTACTGTATCTTTTTTTTTGTAACGGGCAAGTATTAATGTTATAAATTCGAAAGTGTATTTGTTGGTTTGTTCCCCTGTCAAGCAGCAACGGAGCAACAACGGATTGGCTATAGATTGAAAGACGGAAAGTGACATACTTTTTATCCCCGAAAAAATAAAAGCTTCCTATGGAATAGTACAAAAAAAAAATATCACGAGGACGAAGCCAAAAAATTAAATAGTTTGTGCAAGAACTCGATTTTAATACCTATAAAAAATGCAATTCAGCTATTACTAGTAGTTCTCCGAACAACAGAGCTCGCGACACATCTCTTTAAATGAATCTTCGTAAGCCTCTCTCTCGTGTTATTGACCGATTTGATTCGTACTCGCAAATCGTGTTAGGATTTAAATACTAAACAATCTTGCCAAATATTATCGAAATCAGCTGATAAATATTGCGACAGCAAACTTCCCCTCTTTTAGAAGGAAATATTTCCCCTATCAAAAATCGCCGACGACAAATTATTTAAACTATTCAAGTTTCGTTGAGAAATGCGACCCGTAGACTAAAACCAACATCTGGACAGACGAAAACAAACCGCCGTGCTTAAAACGGAGATCTTTGCTTTCGCTCGATCTACATCTAAATCGATTTGAAGGCTAAATACAGCAAATGGATCATCCACAGACCATTACAGATGTATGCTTCAGTTTAGTTACATTTTATCAGTTATAGTTAATTTAAGTTTTTAATTATTTTTTAATAATTGTTTTTTATAGTTAAGACTATAATGAATGAATTAGTATACATGGATTACCTATATCAAAACTATTTATACCTACTTACAAATATACCTAAGTTTCCTCAGTTTTCACGCGTTTGTTTGTTTTTTTTCTTTTTTTTAACCCCCTCGTATCCCCTAAAACAGGACTCCCAATTCCAGAGCGGGCGGTCGAAGTCGTCCATTCCATCATCATCCGCGTCAGCCGTGTCGGTGCGGTCGGCCGGCGGCTCGGGCGAGTCCAGCCCGGACGTGACGTCACGCGCCGCCCCGCCGCGCCCGCCTATGAACGACCACAGCGACGATTCCAGCTTGAACTCCGTGGATTTGGATCCACTTGGTAAGTTATCACCATCATTAGAAACAGCTTATATCAGCTCACTGAAAATAGGCATAAGCCGTCTTTTGCCGTTTATTCTCGTCGCGCTCATCGATGACCGATCACAGCGACGACTCCAGCTTGAACTCCGTGGATTTGGACCCACTTGGTAAGTTATCACCATCGTATTGCTACCAGCAGCTGCAGAAGTTTATTTCAGTTCACTAAAGGGACTGTCCAGTCCAGTCAATATAAGACCTTCATATTTCGTCAATGGTTCCTGTCCAGTGCCAATCTTAGCAAATTTTCTGGTAAGATAAATAAAACAAAAGGTGGATAATTATGTGACGGTTGATAGCTTTGAGGAATCCTTTTATGTATAGCGACTAGCTTTGTAACAAGAACGTTGTCACGCGCGGGACTACGAGTAACACAACCCGTCAGCCAATCACAAGCCGAATCCTGCATCGCACAAAGGAAGTTTCCAGCGGCGAATGAACCATTAAAAGATCATCTAATGCGTACAATGTCGGAAAGCTATCCCAAGGCACAATACTTCGTCCGGAGGAGTACTATGTGAATGGATGTTAACCTTTAAGCAAATATCTCCAGAGCCACAGTCCCTAAGTGAAAGTAGTAAAAAAATACCGACTTAGATATTTAAATTAAATAATTCACTATGACCCGTTTTTTCGTATCGCGACGTTATGTCACCTAAATAGTGCTTGTAACCCACTTAAGCACTTTGGCATCGCGCGGCGTTGTAGTCGGCTTGCAATAGCGTTACGACTAACTAAAAAGCCTGCCCACTATATAGCTTGGGCAGAGATATGCCTCGGACTCTTTTTTTTGCACGATTGTGACTATATAGATAGTATTTGCTAGAAGATATTAACCTAACTTATTCTCTATATGGACGGACCACCTCACTCCATCTATGTACATAATTATAGTATTTTATCATGGGAGATAGGACAAGACAAGCTACAAGACGTGACTTCACATAATGTATAGTGTTTGTCCGTCAATTCCTCTACTTCTACTTGCTTCAGCATTCAAGGTTGATTCAACTGGTAAGATATCAGATTCTTCTGATTATGAAGACGTGGCTCAGATATGGCATTCACGCGTTGTGCTGCCCAGTCCACAAAATGTAGCAACTTTAAAAATTAGATCAGGGATTTTGGAGCCATTTGGTAAGTAGCATCTGTCTGTTGGAAGGAATCAGTTCAAGATAAACTTTTTCTTTCATAAAATATGTAGCAGACGGCTCAACAAAAACAGAAAATTTATTAGGTTTTGTAAGTATGTTATACTACTTGTATAGGCTGAATCAAAGTTAATGGCGCCTGTAAAGTTACAGGCTATACATCCCCACTTCTGCTGATATACGAACTTTCTACTACAATGACCTGTCTCATGTTCTACTAAGCGCCACAAAAATCGGCAGATGGGAACGTTGCGCAAAAGTCGAAATATAGGTATGCGCGGGAGCCAGAGAGACGAGACGCCGGGGCACACCCGCCCGCCAACCTCATGCCTCCCGCGCGCTCCTTACTCCCGTGCTCACCACTACGACACGCGGCGTCGGAATTGTGCACACATGCGCAATAATTAGCGAATCACGGCGAAGTGTCATCTGCGGCTAACTTCTCATCCGCCGATTTGTGTGGCGCTTAGTATCACAGACACCATAAAATTTGATTCGGCGCATAGAAGAAAAACCTGTGCGTAGTTATACATATAAGTAGACGTTATATACACACTATATAGTGTGTACTCGATATACCCATTACCGATTCATCCGGACGAGACGGCTGCTCTTTACGAGGAATTCTCAGAACAACGTAGTTATATTTGTAGATCTACCTCCACCATACCTGATATTTTTGTCCAAGTATTAAGTATATAGCGAGTCAAGACAGTGACTCATACAACTACCCACTTTTTTGAACAAAACCTGTAACTTATTGTCAATTTTTTCCCAACTAGACGACAAGGACTGGTTGAGTTGTGGTAAAAGCGCAACAGGTTAGTCCTGTAGCTTAGACGAACCTGAATGTTGTATAGATGTAGAAAGAAACTTTAGTCGCATGCAAAATTATGTAGATCTTTCCCTGTACGTTTATTTAATAATTTATTATCTAGCTCATTTAGATATTGTTGCATGATGTAGAGTTAAAGTCATGATAACGTTGCCCTTTTGTATACGACAGATTTCAATGTATCCTACTTAAGTTATAAACGTGAAAGTTTATATGTATGGATTTTTGTTCCTCTTTCACGCAAAAAACTACTGAACGGATTGAGATTAAACTTTGCAAAACTAATTCTTATTCATCAGAATAAAACATAAGCTATAATTTATAAAGATATTGCGTGAAATGAAGTTCGCCGGGTCAGCTAGTATATTATTAGACCATAGAAAAAAGAAAAAAAGTTCCCTACAGTTAACCATATTCTTGCAAAATGGCGCAAACACATTTAAAAGTCTTTGCATTTAACGACATAACTTGACATAAGCGACATTTACCTACTGATTAAATATCACATTGGCGCCTCTGCAATAAAGCGGTCAAATAAAAAGAATTGTCTGAATTATAAGTATCAGTTTTCAAACAAAGTTGGGAGAAAAAAGGGTTAACCGTTATTTTGAATTTTAACTAACTATTAATATAGGTACCTATTACACGGTTAATATAATTTTCTTCAGTTTACGTAAAACAAACTCAAAATAAGCACTTCAAAAACACTAAAGTCTACCGCACACTATCGACCAGACAAAAACACGCTGTTTCATATTTTCAGACGTGGCCGCACGAAAACGCGGCGAATTTGACGCTGGGTCCGTGTTCGGTAGGCGTTACATAATCATACTTAATTATATGACGGTTAAGGTTTAAAATTGCTTGAGTTTTAAGTTTTTTGTTTATATTTCAGGTGTGGTCTACGTAGATAGTGATACGGGGCTTGAGTCTATGTCATCGGCTGAAGCGGGCGCGGCAAATAATAGAGGTGAACCAGCGCCACCTCGAGGCGACGCGGACCAACTGCGGCAGGAAGTGTGCCGCCTGAAGAATGACAAGCTGGATTTATTGAAGCAAAATATTGTAAGTAGTGCGTATTGTTGGATAATAGATGTCGACTCTAGTAGTACGTTCTAAATAGTTGATTTATGCTTTATTTATACGATATAAGAAGTTAAGTTTGTGATTTGTGAAGTTGTAGAGGGTAATCTCTGAATCTACTGAACTGATTTTGAAAATTCATTTACCAATAGAAAGCCACATTATGTCAGTGTCATAGGCTAGAAAGTAAGTGCGGGCAAAGCCGCGGGCAAAGGCAAAGGCAATTATTATTTTAATTGGATTGCCGGCATTGATTGTAGTTAAAAACAGTAGTCAATCCTGGTTATTTATAAGCAATATCGACTGGATATATAGTTTTTACTTATTTATTCTTCTAAAATTGATATCTATAGATACCGTAGAACTGTAAATTTGAAATTCGTTTAGCCAAGTACTGCAATAGATTTCTAAGTGCATTACATAACTTTTAGGAACGCTCATCCTACTTCCTACTAACATTATAAACGCGAAAGTTTGTCTTCATGGATGTCTGTTTCTCTTTAACGCAACAACTACTGAACCGATTGAGATAAAACTTTGCAATAGCTTACTTACATCAGAATAACTCATGAGGTATAATCTAAAAAGATATATTGCGTGAAACGAAGTTTGCCGGGTCAGCTAGTATACTTATGATAAGATTTGTAAATATTGAAAGCCAAGAAAGCCAAAAAGCACAAATGAAAGCGACTTTGCTCCGACTTTTTGCTACGTTACTCAACTGTTGTCTTTCCAGCTTGTGGTTGAACATTATATGACCACTCTACTTATAGAGCTACATACCACTTTTACGGTTCCTTAAATGACAATATTTTTTTTAATCTTTCCAGACATGGCAAAACGAAATCAAAATCCTACGTGAGCGAGAGATGGCGCTGCAATCTGAACTAGCCAACGCCGCGCGAGAAGTACGAGAACTGAAAAGACTGCGCGAACACCAAGCCATCATACCCAACCCTTCCTCACATGACTCCACAGCTTGAACTGTTACAATACAACACGCTTTGCTGTTTGAACATTTTCATCGAGAACGGAACGTAAAGTTTTTAGTCTGTGTCGCTACGGTCTATGAGTTTTTTCTACATTTCGTGTCGACTCCACAGCCTGAACTATTACAATACAACACGCTTTGCTATTTGAACGTTTTGTTCTAGAACGGAACGTAAAGTTCTTAGTCTGTGTCGTTATGGTCTATAGGTTTTTTCGACATTTCGTGTGAAAACGATGTGAAACTCCTGTCTGTAGTCAATGGAGAAAAATGCTAAGATTTTGTTTCTAAATCTTTGCAATTCTTTATCTGTTATGTTATTGATTGAGGATTTTTTGTCTGTGAAATAGTCACAGATGATACATGAACTGAATTTTCGGTTTTATTACTTATTTGACACAATGACGAGGAGTTAATTACGATGTGGTCAAAATTGAATTGAGGGGAAACTCTTAGTTCATTCATTTGGGATTGATTTCAGTCTTTTTGTTAAACTATTTCGTTTTTAATTCTATTGTACAAATGATTTTAAAGATATCTTGGATACGAAAAAAAATCGAAATCGAAAATTGTAGTAAAGTTATTTCTAATTGATGTTAGACAGTAAATAGAACTTGAAAACTTTGTATCCTATTGTCTTGATACTTATGTGAACTTATTTTATTCTTTCGGAAAGTGAAATTTCTGAAATTTATAGTTGTAAAAGAGATCTGATTTAAAAGATGGACAAAAATATAGTATATATTTCTACAATCCGGCAAAATTAGGGTACGAACGTCGATTGCTGCTTATAAAAATTCAATTTGGTGTCAATTTTGGGTACCTTCAAACTAATTTGATAGATCAGCTAAAGCCATCCTTTTCATCGCGATGTATTGTAATGAAAAGAGATGGGGATAATGTTTAGCGCTGTCAATTTAGTTTAGGTAAATTGACGCCATTTCTATCATTTATACTGGGTGATTAGTACTAAAATGTTTCCAGGTTTGTGGACATAGAAAATAATAGGATTTTATGGCCATATTATGCTGTTATAATATTTTAGTCAAAAACTAAAATATCATGCATTGTAACTACGCCTATCTATAATTTTGTTTGATGACTGATAAAAATCATTGAACAAAATAAATGTTCCATAAGTTTTTATTTACGTTCATTCTTGTCTATGAATGTTTCATTTTCGTTATTAAAAGTCATCCAGTATAACACTTAAATAAACCTAATGATTGCCTATATTATCTGACCAAGGTAGTAAATTTACACGAATATTCTATGTGCAATATAAAGTTTTCAACTGGCAAATATACATTCTTTTATGGTGTTATAACCATATTTGATTATGTTTATTTCCTTTTGAAATTACCGCAATATATACCTAAATAGGTATTTAATTATTCGAAGATACTTTATTTATAAATCCCTAAATGTATATTTATTATCACAAATAAGGTATATAAGATTTAATAAGAAATTAGGATCTTTTACTTACGAACGACAAAAAATCGCACGACGTTTTCGACATGTTGCAAGGTACCGAAAAAAAATGTACCAATCCTGCATTTCTGTGGCTTGACTGACTACTAAGAAACGATACATCTTTAGCATAATATTATCTGTTAGATAATCATTATAACTAGATATATAGAGAATTTAATTCGAATCTTTTATATGTTGTTATACCAAAACTGAAATTGTTACTGTATTAGGCTATCTTTACTTGCTTTAATGTTGTCAATGGCATCACTTCATTAGATATTTGTATCTTCTCTAGAGAACCTATTTCTTTTTATATTCATTAGATGTCATAGAAACATTTACGTGGGCACTAGTAAATTTAAATTTTGTGTGTTAGATCTTGTACAGGGGCTATACTTTGAAACACAATTGATGATACTTGTAATAGCCTAAAAGTTAGACATTAGATGAATCAAAATAGTATTCAGTTATACGTACGTACTAAATACAAGAGGAAACGTTGTACTACATTGCGATGATAAATATAAAAATAATATGCGATGTGAAAGTGAGAATGGTTTAGTCGCAAAACGCCTTATTTGTTAAATGTCATTAATATTTCATTCACAAAAGGCTTCCCCATTATAAAAACGTCCAATTTTAAAAACATCTCAGTCTTGTAACGCTCCACGCAATATAATCACGCTTTATATGCTAACGTGTTGCATATTTTTGCGGATATTTTTGTCCCATAAAATGGAACATCGCAATGTAGTGCAGTGTCTTTTCCAATCTATAGTACACATTCAAATTGTATTTAGAAAATACGAACCGTGTAAATGTTACAATATTCTCGCAATATTTAACGATGTTAGTATCTGTAAAACGAAAATGTTATCTATATTAGAAATTAGAAAAATAACGGTACCTATTAATGTAAGCCTTTATTAGACTATGGTGCGTTATAGAAAAATATAAACAAAGTACATTTCGTATTATCTTCATAAAAAGTAGGGATTACAACGGTCTCAAAAACTGCAAATTACTTTAATTTATTTTCAGTTTTGCTTTTTTCTGCTTTTTGTTGGTTTCCAAGCTCAAATCGGCTTTTAACTGAACATATTTCAAAGAAATGTAACAGTTATCATTTTATAATCCTATTTTTCTGTTATGAAAGATGGTTTCAAGAATGACGTTTTCTATAATTATATTATTTATCCTTTTACGCATTAGCTCTTTTTATGCTAATCTGTATTTATGCCAACAAGATCTTGCACACGTATAATCATCACTTCGCATACATTTTATTTGCATAAAAAGCGTTTCTGCGCATAAGGTTAGTTTATATTAAGTTCTCCAGTTACTGTAAATATATTTAACTGGATTAGGCTATCGATTAAACAGTATTTTTCATAATTTATGCTTCGATATAAGTTGTTCGAGTGTCTTTGAGTTAATACGTTTTGTTGTTTATAATTAATATTTTATGCCAAAGTTAACATTCCCCACTAAATAGCATAGTTTTTTTTATGTAAACTAATGTGAACCAGTATTTGAATGGGTTTTTGGTTGTCTCAGCACGCTAACGTATTTCTAGGCTTACATTTTGTAAAAGGGCGTATGATGGTTTTGATCTTATTTTTACATTATTATCTAATATACTATGTTACAGTTATTAACACAAAACATTGCCGGTTAGGTTTTGATGAATTTGTTTTCAAAACTGAGTGGCAATGAATTGTGATACCTTACCAAAAGTAATTTTTGTATCCCTTTGCTCCAAATCGCGCGCGTTGTCATAATCTAATTTTATTTAGCCTCAAAAATTTTACTTTGACATATTTTTACTTTAAAATTTCTGGGATGGGACTATGGAAATGCGTTTGATTTATTCACAAACCACAATACAAACAAAACCTGCTTGTATAATGTATCGAAAGATATAACTTTTGAACATGATTTCTTTATGGCTTTGAACAAACGTATTACTATTTACAATATGTTATTAAAATATATTGTATTTTTGTGTTATTCTTAGATCAGAATCTTCAGCGCCCTTTTCGATGTAAATGTAATCTTTTAGATATTTTTTTCGTCTGATGATCGTGTAAGGTAATCACTAACTGTTGATTCGTCTTTGTAGACATAAACCAAATATTGAGCGCGGAGCGTTAGATAAATAGTTTAAGATATAAGAGATACTATTGAAATATATGAATAGTTAATACTAAATAAAAGTGTGGTTTTATTCCCATTATGATTAGTAGTAGTAGATTTAGTAAGTATTTAATCCTATAAGCTTGCCAGAATTCCTTTAGGTAAGCATAATAATATGTTATTAATTTTGTTATTTTCACTGATTTTTTATAATGATGGCCGTGTAGTTATCGGATATGAACCATGCGTTTTAACCCTTTGGGTACAGAACCCTAAAAAAATTGGAATGAACCCAAAAAAGCTCAATTTTATTATAAAATAAAAATGTCAAATAATAGATCTAAAGGAACTTGGCAAATTCTTATCATTACCCATACTAATATTATAAATACGAGAGTATATTTCGTGGTTTGTTCCTCTTTCACGCAGCAACGGAGGAACAGATTTGATTTTTGGCATAGACATAGGTAGCTTGAAAGACGTAAAGTGACATAGGTTACTTTTAAACACCTCAATAATCTAAAGCTTGAAAGACGTAAAGTGACATAGGTTACTTTTAAACACCTCCATAATCTAAAAGTACATAAACTACTACTACATAACAATCTGAGCAAAATCCAATCAACATGCAGCGTTATGTGAGCTTTAGTTAGGACTAGCTTAATGCCCGCGGCTTCGCCCGCGTTGTGTTAGTACTTGCTTAGTATGTTAACAGCCCGTAGTTTAACCCGTGGCAGCCATATGATATGGCTGCCAGAGCATATCACAAGCTATGCTTAGTTTGGGGTCAGAGACCGTGTGTAAGATGTCCTACAATATTTATTTTATTTATTTATTTTATACTAACTTTACTTGACATCTGCCGATTTGTATGATTCGGCCAATAATAATGTGACAACATAATATTACTGTACTAAACCAGCCTCGAAGCCACCCACGAAGGGTGATTGGGATATATCTACCACGCTGGCCCAGTGCGGGTTGGTGGATTCACACACGCTATCGAATTTATTCTACGGACGTATGCAGGTTGCCTCACGATGTTTTCCTTCACCGAAAATCCAGTGATGTGAAATTCCGTAAATAAGTTCTACAGAAACTCATTGGTCCGTCGGGACCGGGATTGAACCGACGACCTCAAGAATGACAGGCCAGCGTTACAACCACTAGACCACCACGGCTTTAATATTACAAGCATCAGCAATTCTATGTTTATGGCACCATCCAGTCATCCACACCTCTTGATATCCTTAAAATAATTAAAACTCTCCAAAATACAAATGGCGTGGGACATGACGGTATAAATATACTCGTAATAGATACCAAATAAAATAAAGCTGTAAAAAATACATTTGTTACCCACTAAGCCATATATGTGTGTAACCTATGTATCAATCACTACAGGTACCTACATTCCCTGATGAACTTTTAAAACAGTGTAGCGATACCAATATTCAAAAAAGAAAACAGATAATTGATGGAGAATTATAGACTGATACTTGAACGTTACCGTTTTGAACCCATTTAAGCATCAAACGTCACTGGAACGCCAAAATTACAAAAATTAAATTCTTAAAATTCGACAAATTTTGTCACGTCTCGAGTCTCGACCTGAAAGTCCCGGGTCTCGAGACAACTAAAATTACGAAAAGTCCCGGAACTTCGAGACACGAGATGTCCCGGTGTTTCCCTGTTCACAGTTAATGATTTTATGACTGTTTAGAAAATTAATTGAAATACTAATTAAATACTGACTAACTAATCTATGACATTGTAATCAACTAACTTATTTTTATGACATTCATTTCTGAAATATTAATTTAATACTAGAAATAGATTTACTAGTAACGTCGCACTCCTTGAAGAGGCAAGTTTGTATTGATCCATGATATTCTTAAACCACCAATGTAATATCCAAACTGCAATCAAGGAAGTTCCATACGAGAACCTTCTGAGTATAGAAATAGTGTACATTTTTTTTTATAAATTGCTTTGTAAGCTTTCTAGTTCTCGTGTGACTCGTGTGTTCAGTTCCTTGACTGCAATAAACAATTTGACTTTGATTTTGACTACATCTAACGGCCCCTTCGTAAATTAATGAGGTTTCAAAAATATCCAGAGAAGATATAGAAACCGTAGAGCTCCTGTTTTATCTATCGTTGCTCTCGAGACTACACTCCAAAGGTTATTTTGGTAGTCTACCTTCTGTTTAGGGTAAGAGGGTATGAAAGCAAACTCACAAAATAGATCTGACAGATTTCATCAGATGTCGCTACTATCTATATATAGGTGCGAGCGGCGGGGACCCGCCGCTCGCACCTGTCTCTGTCCCTGTCTCGCGAGGTTCTCAGTTAAACGGTCAGACTATAGATGCGTCTGGTTTTTAACTCTTTGGTTGACCGACTGCCCAAAGAATGAGTTCAATCTTCAATGTTTTGCGGATGTAAACATGGTGTAAATCTAGAGATATTTTAAAATTTACGAGTAACTACATTTTTTAAGGTGGGCAAAAATGCCTTTATTAATTGGCCGGCGCTCCAGCCCTACTGTGAGTCTCAGAAAGATGTGACGGCGCCAAAGTATCGACGCAAGTTGCGTCCCATAACAAGGGCCGTCCACACTTCCATGGGACCAGCGTCATGCCGTCAGGCCTCTTGCCATCGCCACACGCAAGCACACTCGGTTCGAGTACGGCTGCGATATTGGCGGTGGAAAAAGCCCTGCGTATGACATCATTAAGGCTGGCGTGGCGGCCAATTCGACCAGCGCTTCTTGAGCAAGAGAGACCGTGGTTACCGAGCTGGTCAACTGCAGTACCATACTGACAGCAAAGGGCCTCACAACATCTTGCACCCAAGCGTAAGCTGACAGCTAGACGAAATGCATTTGGGTCTAAAACGATACCAGTATTGACAGGGCAAAGCTTGCAACCAAAGACCGGACTCCCATGCATACAGATACCGCAAGGATTCGAGCGCGATCCGCGACTCTAGGACACGTACAGATACCGCAAGGATTCGAGCGCGATCCGCGACGCTAGGACACGTTTTATAGAAGAGATTTCCGTACTAGTTCGCAGATCGGCCGATCCCACAGTCTATGCGATGACAAAGTTTTTGGGAGCTTGATATTTGGGCTAGCGACCCTCCAAGCATTAGTTGCCTCATTCAAATGAGCTACATCTACGCCGGAATGGCCTAAAGAAGGTGCGAGGATTTTTTCAACTAATTTATGGGTACTATGAACGGAGGACAAGAAAGCTGGTAAAGCAACACTTGAAATTTGGCGGACCCCTAGCCCTCCAAGCCTAACAGGCAAGAAGGCTCATAACCACGCCCTTTCACTAATGTCAATATTCAAAACCGATACTAAGGTCTGCTTTAAAACATCGTCCAAGCTCAAAAGGAGCTCATTGTGTTTCCACAATAGACTACATCGTAATGCGTACATACATTTTGGAACAAACTGACAACATCTTATAATGGTAAACGCCATGTGGGCGTTAATTTTGAGTAGCCTACTAGAGACACTCAAAAAATGTTGAATTTTTTCTTGAACGAAAGGCGGAAAAGTCTCATTTTATCGGCGAACCAAGAAAGCGAAGAGAACACTTGTCCACGGATTTGATATTAGGTGTCAAAACATTAAATTTGTTAATTACCAAATCTTTATCCGGACATGAGTCACAAACGAAAAGTTCGCATTTCGAAAAAATTTGCACAATTTAGTGATTACATTGTAAATACATACATTGCACACACCATTATGACTAACTTTTACTTTGAAGTTGACTTTCTACAAAGTGGTCATGTTGGGGTTGGTGACATGTATAAGTTGATCATAATAATATGTATTGAGTCCAATAAGATAAATTATTGATATTAATAGATCCTAATATTACATAATATTGATTCATTGACATGCTCGTCCGGTTTTTCACATTTTTACTAGTAATAATACTAGATACAGAAATGCAGTGTAAACCAAATGTTTTTGCACAAAATAATATTAAATTCATTGACAAAATACAAGAGAAATCATTTAATATATCTCCACCACCTAGATTTACACCTCGTATTTTTTCAATAACACTGATTGTAAGCGGCTGGAATCCAATATGATCCTGCTGCCCAAATGAGATCGTCTAAACATCTTGTAGGCAGAAGACATAATGTTACGCTTGCTGCTGCGTAGTCTCTAGCCTCTACGTATGCTCTGCTTTGTATTCAACATCGACATCCTCATCCCTACATCATACACCATCCAAACCACTGGGACAATTATGCAAGCGATCCAGAACCACGTTTCATTAAATTTTTAAAGAGCTGGGCTGACTTGGGTAGACGCTAAACACCCCATAAGAGACGTCAGTGCAAGACCTTTTGCTCGCACATCAATTAAGAATACGCACGATTAAAAAATGTAAGTTAGTTAAGTTTGGTATCTTGAATGTTTTAATTATTTTCCTTAGACCTTGATAAGTTTGCGGCGTTCAGCAGTAAATAAACGTTTGTAGTGATTCAATTACTCGGTAGACGCTTAGCGAAATTGCGCTTAATTGTTTTAAAACTGGTCCACTTTGCCACGGCTTATAAATGAACAGAGTTCTGGAGCTTTATTGGCAAGATGAAAAAATTGTAGAGTTAATGAGAAGGTTCTCGTCGAAGGTTTTATAGTAGGTTTATAATAATAATTACATTTTCATGACTTTTTTTTATCAAGGAGCAATTATTGTAGGTTATTGTAGGCAGAGAACTCTCGATATGATGATAAGCGGCAAAAGTGGGAGCAAAAAAAGTGTAGGTGAATTGTGTGAAAGATGACAGAGTGAAATGGCGAAAGGAAACATGAAACTGTGCCGAGGTCCTAGTGGGATAAGGGCAAGAAGATGATGATGAATTATTGTAGGTATTATATATGCTTAAAACCTTGTCCATAAATTTTGTCGAGAATTACTGCATTTCTTAAATTCTTGCAGAGCACGGTTTGATTTTCTTAAGGTTAGCCCCAGCTGTTAAGTTGTTCGTAACGATGATTTTATAATACCTAGCTACGTTTGTAGATTTTGTATTTCAAATATAGAATGAGCTGGGACAAAGCGTTACGACAAACTTCCGCCGTTAACAAAATCTACCTACTAAATTGGTTAATCTGAGTTGTCTAAGTACTAAAATTTGGTACCTACCAAAAGTATTGTACTTAGCGCTTTGTAGATAGTAGCATTTACAATTTCCAAACATTGAAACAAAACACAAACTAACAGACAAGACAATTGTAGAGTTGTTGCAGAGATGCTTCGTCCAGACGTTTTCTTGGTCAATAAAATCAGATCACAAACAAAGCGCATAAAAATAAAATATGGTGACTTTGTGTTTTCTCATAAAATGTAGGAAAGTAACTATTTCATTTATTTCCCCGCTTGGACTATGAGAAAAAAAAACAGAAGAACTTCCGCGCTTGCAAAGTAGAGCCTCATAAACTGTTTTAGTCATTTGCTTTAGTACCTAGTATTTTTTTAGAGTATTTTGTACTGCGCGATCCTAATTCAGCTACCACGCGTGATGAAATGAACTAGAACGGTTGTGAATCCTAGTTTTGCTTCGCAAAAGTTGTCAAGAAATGTAATGTTCCAGTTACGGTTGATGGCGTAAAAGCGTGTTGGAATTATTTCTCATTTTTAAGACGGTTCACTTTGGATACGTCTGATCTTTTTCTCTCTGTGTATCAAAGCGGAGTAAAGCCTGTTGCCGATGTAATTTTTAGACACAGTGTATTTTATTCAAATAATTTTATTATTATAAGAGTTAGAGAGTTCTTCTGGTTTCTTCCATGTTCGGTGTTTCCCGGGTCTCAGGTAGGTCGTAACTTGGACAATATGCTTGCTCTCTGCACTGATATAAATGCATCGTAAACTTTACTCCTTTCACTTGCATATTATGTAGTACTTTTTCCAGATTATCAAGTGTTATGAAGGAGCTGCACCCCTGCGCTTTTTACTCTCTCATTTCGAAGAAAGTGTCTTACATTATAATCTTAGATTATTCTACTGATTTTCAGAGACATATTATATGGCCTTCAATTCAAATAGATGGTTGTTTTGTTTTCAGTGGCATCGCTCATATGCTTTTTAGATAATGCTTGCACTGAAAATATATTTAAAAGGCTTAATAAATCGTTGTACTTATTAATTAATTGTTAAATCTGACTAAATCAACAAAGCGAAGTTCCAAGATCTGTTTTGGTTGTGAGAAAAATTTTTTGATTTAGACTATGGTTTTGGTTATAAACTGGAAGTTTATAATTGGCCTTATTTTATATAACTACCTACGTAAAGTTACTCATGCGTAGCCCTTACTGCTTTAATATTAATAAAATAATTTGTCGCCAATCAGAAAGCCAAAAGATTTGGACAACGGATAGTACCTTATATCTAGGCGGGTTAAAAACTCTGACACCAAGGCCAGCAATTTAGCATCTACATATTTAACTTTAGTTATTTTATTACTTGTATATAATTATATACTATTTTCTAGCTACGGCATCCTGCTACACAACCTTAGTTCTCTCAGATCGCTATGAATAACTAAATTACCCGTAAATACAGCTCTAATAGGAAGTAATAATCTCCCGCGGGCTGCACCTGCACTATCTCCATTCAGGTGAATGTATTCAGCAGACTGCAGTAATACTACCGGAAAGTGCTGTTATAAACCATTAAATAGGTATTAGGATGTGCAACAGAAATTGCACCTGAGGGTTCCGTCCTCCAATTTTAATGTGAAACCTGTTAGTTTAATTAATAGTCGCACTGTTAGAAAATTGTGTAAAATATTCAACATTGAAAAATGTTTGTTCAATTCGTTCGTGTTATACTATTTACAGCAACTAGTCACAGAGGATAAAAAAAATGATAAAATATAATGATAAAAATAAGCCGAGTTTGACAGCCTCGAATTTTTTTTTTGCGTTTTTTTACTGTTTACCGCTGTGCAAAACTAGTCACAGTTGATCAATAATAATCGGCCGAGTGCGAGTCGGGCTCCCGCACCAAGGGTTCCGTACCGTATGGAAGCCCCCTTAATATATTTTATTTTAATTTAATTATTTATTTTTGAAGGAACAGACAACTTAATATTCTGTGAATATTTCTAACATTTATATTTCAACTTCCTATTACCGTTATTCATATCGAGCAAAATATCACGTTACTTGTATGGGAGCCCCCCTTAAATATTTATTTAATTTTAATTTAACTATTTATTTTTAAAGTGCAAACTCAATTAAATATTTCAAGATTATTTCAAGTACATGTATACATGTATACGGTGACAGGTATACATACCTGTCACCGTTATTAATATCGAGCGAAAACGGCTAAAAATTCAGATTTGTTGTATGGGAGCTACCCTTAAATATTTTTTTTTCTGTTTTTAGTATTTGTTATTATTTGTTAGCGGCAACAAAAGTACATCATCTGTGAAAATTTCAACGTTCTAGCTATCACGATTCATGAGATACAGCCTGGTGACAGACAGACGGACAAACAGCGAAGTCTTAGTAATAGGGGCCCGTTTTAACCCTTTGTGTACGGATCTCTAAAAATAATGATGAACATTCAAATAATGATGAAAAATCAGTCGAGTTTGACAGCCGCGGCAGAAAATCAGCAGATATCCCGAAATCTTTTGGCACAATTTAGCTATGTATTGCAGCAAAATATAGAGGTAGTTTTATTTGAACGATATAGGCACGAGTATATTTCCACAGTAGGCACCCCCCAAATTGTAAATTGTAAGTGTCTCAATCTGCTCTTCCGAAGTTTGGATTTTTAGGACTCTGAAAATAAGATGAAGTGAGACCGCAGTATGGTTTTCTTTTGTCCCCGTGTAAGGAACCCTAAAAAAGCTTTCAGGGAAACCTTTTCTTCTTAATTAATGTAGAACTCGAGTGGTATTATTGGATTTTTATAAGCTCTACAATTTAAAACGGATTTTCTGGTGAGTGGGAGTAGAGTGAGATTTATTTTATTTCGCTGTCTACGAGTTTTACCCAAAGACTAATCTTTAATTATAAAGTAATATAAAAGAATATCTATGTCTATATCTGTCTGTTCGTAATATTTGCTTTGTCAGGTATTTAACCAGCTTAATGTCCACTGTTCATCGACTTCTGTTTCAAACATATTGATGCCACTGTTGGACATTATAAAATGACTTTTTTTACTTTTAGTCAAAGGTAACCGAAAAATTTATCTTGTTTTTTTGGGATATACAATTTTGAAAACAGTGTACAACAACGCGAACCAAACCACAACTTATAATTACTTATTTAAAGAAGTACATAACAATGGAACGAACGAATATAAGCGAAAATAAGATGGCGGTCCCTTCAACTCTCTCTTACCCAGGTTTGACTGTAATTGAATTTCTAATGCAATTCGTTTTTGGGTTACATTTTTCACAAAATATTTAAATTTCAGGAGTCTCCATTTCGTTTACGAGTTGTAAACTTTTGACGGCTGAACATCAGAGCTCCATTTACCCCATTCGTTAATAAATAATGTCAAACGTATACAAATTACTTATTTTATTTAGTCGATAAATTAATTTATTAGATTTATTACTCGTTCAGTACACTTTTTTATGTTTTTTTTCCCAAATTGATGATTGTCAAACAAAGAGAGAGACCCTATAATTAGCAATCATGGAAATTTAATAATTTATAAAATATTTGTGACGAATCCGAAAGATTTCTTCATCAATGAAAATCCCACGTACATATTCAGGCTGAATCGAGTCCCAGAACTGTCCTTTAGAGTATTAACAGTATCGTTTCCTGGTAATCACAAAACTAACCCAAAACCCACATCCGGCCGTCCCTTAGCGATCCTAATTAAGTTCAACCCGATTTCATGGGCCGGAATTTCACAAAGCATTTGAATGCCCTACATACTACAACACATTCGATAATGACATTTGTTTTGCAATTACAATGTTGAAGGCAAGTGGAAATGTAGCGTAGTATGAAAGAGCGTGAACTTTGTTTCGAAGGAACATGCGCAAAGGATTGTCACCAGAGTTAGGCGGTTCAAGCTTCAGTCGCTTGGCGGTATCTCTCCCTTCTGTACGCCTTTGTACTACCCTCAAATTCGTTTCGCGTACGACTTTCCAAGTACCTAATTCTAACCCAACGAGTGTTTTATGTAAGCATTTAAAAGTAGAAGCATGTATGTGTTAGACTGTTGAACTTCCTTCAAACTTAGGTGTACGTGTGAATTATTTTTATTGGAGGTAAGTTGAAACCTGTAGAGTCGTGTTGACATATCGCCCTGTTGCATGACGAATCGTCCTGATGTCTGGCCCTGCCCTGTGTTCTAGATAATGTATGGTGATTTATGTATGTTCTAGTTGTAAGGTGGAATTTCAAACGTATTTATTCAATGCTAAAGGTTAATTTACTTTAAATTAAATTCAAAGATGTACATAACACCGGGTGTTGTACTGTGTATGTTAATCAAAAGCTTTTAATTGGAACGTGACGGTTAAGACTGAGCCTTCCTTTTCAGAAGGATTTTTGATTGAAAATATCAGCGGCTAAACGGTTCTTAATTGCTGCTACTTATAACCGAAAACTAAATATTTTTATCAAAAGTGTTTTAAGACTGCACAATAAGATATAGGTATTATGTAAAACTTTCGTGTCAAATATTTATTCGGCGTTATGACCAATAAAAATATAAAAAGACCATGCATTCTAAATTAGTTGAAAAAAACTATTCAATAAAGCTTCCTTTGTAAAAAATCATTGTGTGGAACGAATTTTAAACTTAACAATTTACAATTTAAATGTTTAACAATTTTATTTAGAAAATAACGAATTTTAAGAATAACTGTAACTACCAGGCATTTGATAAAATTTAAATAAAATCAGGTACACCCAGCTTTCCCATTAAGAGAAATCAATAAAATTGGACATAGAAAAAAATCTGGTAGAAGATTCCACATAGATAAAAGTTCTGATAGAAGACACTTAAAAATATTGTTGAATTAAGACTCACTCATCCTTCTTAAAGAAGATTAGAAAAACGTCTTTCTTTCTTCGTATCTAGTAACAAACCTACGGATTTACACGTGTCATAAACTACAATTTATCTCTATTTGCCCCAAGAAGAAGAGTGAGGCTGATACCACTCCTAAAAATACGCATTATGTTTTGCTCTACCAGTGAGATGAATTGGTGGGGCAAATTACTCATTTACCTAATTAGTTTTACCCGCGATTTCCCATATTACGAGTACCTATCCTCTCATGTTTCCGAAACAAATAGTCTTTAATACTCTATGACCTCTAAACTATATTTCTGCAAAATCAAAGAAACTAACGAACAAACTTTCGGATTTATAATACGAGTATAAGAAAGGAAGTAAAGGATTTACATATCAAGAAAATTATTGTCAATCAATTTTCAGAATGTAAGTCAAGATCTAAAATAAACATGGTTTAACGGAACCAACTCGAGTAATAAGAAATTTGTTTGCCCACAGAATGTCACCCACGTGCCGAATTCGCGATTGCCTTCTATTCTATTGAATGAAGTTAAATATTGACATCAACTCACTCTGATTAATTGTATTGAATCGATTCCTTGTTGCTTTGGAATTATGAAAATTTAAGATCAAGGCTGTTTCTAACCGGATGTATGGTTTTGCTGTTGATACTGTGATGACGGGCTGGATGCAAGCCGCTTCCAATCGGTATTATAGAAAAGCGATCGTCCATCCGCTAACTTGATAATTATTCTATGATGGCCTAGTGATATATATATAACGCTTGTAATCGTGAGGTCAAGGGTTCAAATCCCAATTCCGTACTTATGATTTTTTACTTATGTAGGTACGAATTTTCACACCACGTGAAAAAAACCTTGTGAAAAAATCTATTAAATCTAACCACACTTTGCAAGAGTGATAGGTTCGGTATCGATTTTCTTGGGTAGGCTCAAGTTCTGTATTGTACTGTGACGTCATTTTAAACGAAACAAGGTTTTTTTAAAGCTTGTATTTACATTTAAATTATAAATACAAAGTCATGAATCGGTAGGTGGACCGACGATATAATTAAGAGCACAGGGACGCGCTGGATGCCAGCCGCTTCCAACCATTGAAAATTCATAGGGGAGTCGTATGACCAGCAGTGGACATCCTACGGCTAATAATGGTGATGATAAAATGTTATCGCCAATCCCTCTAATGCTAAGATATGAATATAAAATTATCCTTTAAACATTTGTATTGAACTACTTACTATTCAACATACAATTTAAGGAAATCACACGAACTTGCAAATGAGCAAACCACATCTAGCTACATGTTGGTATCACTACAAGATTTCAGCTGCTATTTATTAGCAACTCGTTAGTCTTATCATTGAAACCGACATCACTTTGTACTAAGTGACCTCGTATACATTGTGGCCACTGTCAAAGCAAAAGCCCACTCAAACTCGGTTCTATATTAAATCAAATTTAATTCTTTAGAACCCGCTTGAATACTTCAGTTAAAACAATCGGCACTTACAATGTAACGTGTTATCCGAACTATGGTAGCGCTAAAATGTAAATGCCATTCACAGTCATTCAACGAAGAGACTACTGACTATCAAATGTACTGAACCATAGAGAATTGTAGGTATATGACGTCATTTAAAATTTGCTACGCATGAAAAAACATGAAGCTTTGTACATTCTGTCTGTCAAAAGCAGAGTCTACAATGCCACGACCAGATTGTTCAGGTAACAGGTTTATTACTAGAAAGTACTTTTATATTGTTTTTATTTTTTTCCGTGAAATTATTTTGTGCGACATCATTTCCTACAGTATGACTTTAGTCTATTGAGAAGGAGCTATGCTATGTAGCGTAATTATTATTACGAACTTATATAATGTATATAAGTATTAAAAATAATTTCTTCATAGATAAGACGTGTTTTTCCTGCTGACGGCCATGAATTTTCTGTATGAAACACTTAATTTTTTCGTGATTTCAGAAATGGTCTCATAACAAAAATTGGACATAAAATGCTAACAATAATGATATACTTCAATATATCCGTTGTCTAAAAATACTTGTCTGTAATTTAGCTTGTTCATAGAAAAGTTTAACAAATAGCCTTTTACATAAAAGATATGAAATTTCAAACTCTTTGGTACGGAACCAGGGTTTGTAAACCACGATTTTATGATAACACGGCGAGCCTTCCCGAGGCCACCAAGTCTTTTACAAAAGCTTACAACACTTCACCTAAAATAGTATATTATATACCATTTACTTATTTTTAGACACCTATTACGAGTATATCTGTCTGTCGAGCCCTATTACACGAATTTGACACAACACACGCGTTCTCCAGATAATCGAATCTCGGAATTCTATTTAGGTAGGCTCCAGTATAGGTATTTGTTTGTTTTTCCGTTCATGTGTGGAAAAGTGATTGAATCCTGCTGAATCGTAAATTAGATAATGTCTGTGTTAGCACAGACCTAAGATATAATGATTAATTTACTTTAGTAAGCCCTACAGTTAATGTTACACAATACATTTTGAAATTGATCACGCTAAAGAAAATTACAGTTATCAAGTTCAAGTGGAATTAGATAATGTCTGTGATAGCACTACCTAAAGTATATTGCTTAGTTTACTTCAGCATGTGTAACACAATATATTTTGATATCAAAGGAAAGGAAACCTCGGAAGTCTTGAAATTCTTAAAACGAAAACGATTGTCGTATTCGTGTGGCTCCATGCAATTTTGTTAGATCTGTATACGTGTCTGCTAAGGACGCTTTACAAAACTGTACTATAGTATTGTATAATATATAATTACTACGTATTTTGATGATTGCATAATTACTAAGGGTTGGCAAATAACTTTATAGTAGTAAATAAGGCTAATTACGTTTAATTTACACAATACATTGTCGGATTTTAGAAAGTTTAGTGGTATTTCTCTATTTCAAAGACCAAAGTAGGCAGTCAGAGGATACCAAAGGGGACTAGCCTAGCCAACCAAAGTCAAATACCTTAGAGAACCTTACCTACCTTTACCTTACCTTTGTTAAGATTATAATCTCAACAAACAGAAGCACTAGTACGCTATAGCGTACAAATTTAACGAACAAAAATATGGAAGTGTCCTGAACTCGTAATAAGGACATGATGTTTCTGGCGCTGCGCGGCGGCTGCCGCGGCAAGCTCGCTTCGCACGCTCGTCTCGCGCATTGTTGTCACTGTACAAACCTAGCCTAACCGTCAACGTCGAAATACCTTTTTTCATTGTTTCAATGTCACGTGCATCACGCTTTCACAACTGTCTGAAATGTTTATTTTCATACTCTTCAATACATTATGAATCTAAATCCTTTAACGACGTAAATTCAGTCATTATAGTGTTTTTGTTTTATATCACACATTCAAAACAACGCCAATCAAGCTGGTAACCTAACCTCAACAATAGTCAACACACGAGCAAAATAAAAATAAAAATGACAGTACTATGCTTTGCAACACAAACTTTACGGTTCTTTAAACGATCGCGTTATTTGCCATGCAAATTGCGTACCTACTCATTACGGTAGATTAGACGGTGTCACTATTATGCCGTAAAACTTACGGTTCCAGAACCGAGTGCGAAACAATGCCGCTTGCTCACTCTATACACTTCCTATCATCAATGTTCAATGTTCAGACATTTCAGTCACTGTCGATAAATCTAATAGGTACACCTATTATTATAGTTTCCAGTTAGTAAAGTATTGTTCATCTGCCATGCTATGTTCACATTTATCGCCGATGCTTGACAGGCTGTCATTTAAGTATTTCTGTATTCAATGTAGGGTCGGGAGTATATCTAATAGTAGGTAGGTGTTTCATACACCAAATATTCAAAACATCTTTGTGGTGTGAGTTGAATTATTATGTATAGATCTCTGCCCACAATGTCGGTCTATTTTGGGGAAATTGATATTTTTGAGGCATCTGTAGCAGTTGGGAAGGTCACTTTTACACGATTATCGGCCATGAAAAGAGCGCTATGATATTTGTTTAGATCGTATTGAAGTTACGGATAGATATTTTACGATGTGACGTTTTATACTTCGCTAAGATGGAGCCGGTACGATTGGCAATGGATCAAAATGACTTTTTCTTGAATGTTTTTATTGAAATAATTTTCACTTTTTAGGATTCAAATTTTTGATGAATGCAAATTTATGAGAACTCAACCTTTTGGCAAATTCTGTTTCCGGACCTGAAAGCACTAATAGTACTGATAAATATTTGAATTGTATTATCAGTTGTACTGATCAATGGTACTAGCGACGTAGATGATATACATTCTACGTTGCTAGTTCCATAATGCTACTTGCGAAGTACACATATGCGAGTAGTAGGTACTATTAATGGAACTAATTAATGGCACAACTGACAGAAAACCTTTTTTATTATTACTAGCGACCGGTTCGACTTCGTTGGGGCTGAACTACAAATCTGTGATCTTCAGGGCTTTTCTTGGCTATAATATGCAAGTTTTAACATATCTTTATTGGACATATATTACACCTATTATTATGCTTTTTCAGGCATGGAACCTTAAAAAGCTATATCATACATAACGACTAATACCAAATAGCTGCAAATGCGCGGAATTATCACATGTTAGTACTATAAAATATTTAGGGGTTCATATAGATAATCATCTCAACTGGTCCATACATATTAACTCACTAGCCTCTAGAGTAAGAAAACTAATTTACATTTTCAAAACGATTAGAACGGTGGCTGAGCCTGCCTTAGTCATGCAAACATATAAAGCTCTATGTGAATGCATAATCAGATACTGCATCTGTGCATGGGGAACTGCAGCTAAGACCTATCTTATATCGGCTGAGCGTGCTCAACGGGCCATACTGAAAGTAATCTTATTTTTGCCCTTCAGGCATCCAACTTCACTTGTTTATGATAAAGCAAATGTGCTAAGTATTAGAAAAATCTTTATTTTTGAAAGTGTACGTCGATACCACAAACGTACTGTCCCCTTTTTGAATGATAGTGGTACATCTAGAAGAGTGGAACGATGTCCAGTCCCCAGCATAAAAACTAGGTTCAAACAAAGAAAATATGAAGTTATTGTTCCACTTTTGTACAATAAAATAAACAAAACGCATAAAATTAGAAAACACAGCAACAATGAGGTTAAGAAAATTGTATGTTCATGGCTCAGTAATTATGACTACGATGGGATTGAAGATATGTTATCTGACTTTTACATAAGTTAAATATACACACACACACACACACACACACACACACATGTGTAACGCTGCAAACCTTGACTCTCATGAGAACTCGAGTATTGCAGCGTTACACACACACTATACACACACAAACTCACACACACACACACACACACACGTACATGTTTGTTGATAAAAATGAATGTTTTGGGTTTTGAGTTGTAAAATTGTGTAGTTCGTATTAAGTATGTATCTATGTAATTTATGCTTTATTATAGTATACATATATATATATTTCTTACACGTTTTCGAATAATATCTAAATTGTTTTTCTAAATTTAATAATCTAAATTGTTTTTCTAAATTTAATAATCTAAATTGTTTTTCTAAATTTATTTTTACTTTTGTTTGTATAACTTTTGTTGCTAGATTTTATAA
The DNA here is from genome assembly GCA_964007245.1 of Hypomecis atomaria. Classification (NCBI taxonomy): domain Eukaryota; kingdom Metazoa; phylum Arthropoda; class Insecta; order Lepidoptera; family Geometridae; genus Hypomecis; species Hypomecis atomaria. The sequence goes on from OZ023299.1 coordinate 9,544,646, forward strand.
CGGGAGAAGCCATTGGCTCTGAGATACAGTTATTAACTAGTTCAGAGTCAATGGACAAGTGAATCCGGTTAAAAGTGTTTTAAGGCAAATAAAGTTATTGCGTAGATACATCTGCCTTAAAAATAAACTTTGAGAAATTGTGACCTTGACACCTAAACTAGTCTTGAGACTTAGCCGCTTGAAGCAAATACTCTAAAATACTAAGTCGTAATAGCAAGAGCTCTCGGCAACTTAATTACTCAGAGTAGAGTCACTTGAATCATTGTTTGATTGGAACTAAAGAACATATAATTCGACTATTCATCGTAAAATACGTACACCACGATGAAATAAAAACACATTGAGTGTATAGGTCGTTCAAACGTTTGATTTTGTTATTATCTTTTTTCGTAATACGAAATGATTCATAAAACGTAACTATGGTCGCTTTGTGTTGCTTTATTTATACATTTTTGTTAGAGCTTCATATACAAACGTTTATATTTTTGATGTGATGATCTTTTCTTATTTATCTTTTGGATTTGGGTTAAATAAAGTTTTATTCGATATTTTATTCATAAATCTAGGTTTCAGCAGAAATATATAAGCACAAAAGACGCCCTCGATTCAAAGTTTATCTCTCAAATTACAAGTCAATGATATTGAAATGTTCGGATATGCTATTGTCAAGTCACCTTGTAGTTCTGGTTCTAAATAAATCCAACCTGCATACGATGTGTCGAGTGCCAATTCGTCTAGTATCTAACAGGGTCAGTCGGCTTTAGGGCTGCCAACTGGACAAATGCAAATAAATGGTGTGCTACAAAAAAGTACACAATAGTACCAACATATTTTGGGAAAAAGTACCTACTATTGCACGCAAATACGATGTTTTTTTACTGCAGTTTTCCTTATAAATATGAAGGCAGTATTTGATACCTACAGACAAAAATACCAGGAAAGGGTACTGTACTGTAGCTACCGGTAATTGTAATAGCCCACTGCTGAAAATAAAAATTCTACCCGTGAAGGGTGATTGGGCTATATCTACCATGCTGGCCTAGTGCATGGCGGTGGATTCACACACGCCATCGATTTTTTTCTACAGACGGATGCAGGTTGCCAACGATGTTTTCCTTCACCGAAAAGCCAGTGGTGTGAAATTCCGTACAAAAATTCCTAGTTAATTATTAGTACGGGACTGGGATTTAAACCCACGACCTCACGATTGTAAGGCGGGTGTCAATATCACTAGACCACCACGGCGTTAAACGTAACTAATGTGAAGTAACGGTTTTTTTAAAGAAAAATGCAGCACTTAATATTGTATATTTCAGTCCAAGCAAAACACACAGATAGAATAGAAAAGCTAGTGTTGTAAAATTTTGTACATAAGTGCCAAGAAACTCGCTAATAAGGGATCGGAATTTGAATCGATGGATGTCGACCTTCAACTACTAGACTACCACCGCTAATTTACTATAACTAACATTTAGCTGCGCTTACAGCAGTTTATTACGAACACGAGACAGTAGACAGACAGACATACAGACAGCAGTTTTTATTACTGGGTATACGTGACCCAGGGAAAAATACCCTATAGGGGTTAAAATTCATCCCAAAACTTGACAACCCTTGCCACCTCACGTATTTGTACTATATTGTACCAGGAGTATGTGGGACGAACCAATTTTAATCCATAAATGCGTCGGGGCTCATGGGGATAGCTTTATTTATTTGCATTGCACGAAAGTTATTTGACTGGAGTTCCGAATAGTGGGTCGGGTTGGGTAAGAACCGAAGTTGACGAAGATATTACATGTTATGTTCAAGATGTCATCGTAGGTTGACTTGACCCGGTTTTGAATTTAGGTAGTTTTTATCATAATTTTACCCCTATTGGGTAGGGTGCTTTACCCAGTTTTGAATTTAGGTAGTTTTTATCATAATTTAATTCTTAGCGGGTAGGCCTACGTCCTACGGCGGACTATGAAAAAAAGGTGGTACAGTATCATAATTTTCCTATTAGATTTGAGTGAGTAGAAGTGACAGTGGTCTATAAATAAAAAATAATTAATTAAATCAATTTTTAGTTCTTGGCTGTAAGATAAGGCAAGATAAGAAATACCCTGTGGTTGGTGTTATCTTTTTACCTTTGTTTGCTATCTGTACGCCGCGCTATGTGCATTTTTACCCGCGACGGAACGGAGATGGTATAATATGCGTTTGGGGTGAAAGGATGTTTGTGCAAACCTTTGTTGTCGCTTTTTTCCAAAACTACTTAAACGATTTTGATGCAGTTTTCAGTTCTGTTATTACTGTGTAATTTGGAGGGTCACATAATTTTCTTTGATTTAAAAGTTAAGAAAAAATTAAGAAGTTTATATATTTACGAAAATTGTAACTTTTTGACCCTTTCATTCACAGTGAAGCTTTTTTACTAGCAAACCTTAGGTTTGCCTCAAACAAGTTTTTTCTCTGCATCATTTATTATTCCACAAAATCTATTCCCACCAATCAAGGTTTATCTATATATTTCAAAACCTTTTTTCTTTGCTTTGAGCTTTCAAGGAAACTTCGGTAAACTAACAACACACAGGTGGCACAGAAATAACTTAATCTTCAGGTCGGACCTCCAGTCACGTCTCAAGTTTTAATCCGGGCTGTGTCTAGAATATTTGAACAGAAATATGGAGTGCTATGTGACATTTTGAAGGCAGAAAGTAGGTACATTTTGTTTCTTTACAATTTGTGTCAATACGCACTGAATGAAATTAAAGTTTAGAAAACCTATAGTGCACGTACAACTCAAATTATACAAAGCATAGCTTCCAGTAAACCATATTCACAAAAAACATTCGCCTTTTTGTGTATTTGCACGTAGATCTCCTAAAACAGCAGAAACAGACAAACAGAAACGGCGGAAACTGTTTTTTGCTGTTTCATACAGTATTTTTTCCGAAAAGTTAAGCTAAAATTTAGTCCTAGCCGGGCAAAACCAAGACGGGCAGCAAGTATTTAATATGATTCAACGTCACGTCACAATGTGAAACGTAATATAGCTGGACACTTTCATGCAGCTGAGACATTACCCCCTGGGTTTTCATCATAAGCAAACGTTTTCCAAAGCAAAAGTAAGCCTTAAAACATTGACAATAGACAACAGACATTGCTTATGTTTCTATGAATAACCAATGATGTAATGTAATGTAATGTTTAATTCAATTTTCAATTCAAATTAATATTAGCTACTCAGTGGCCGATATCGTTGCTATTTAGCAAAATAATTCTTATGTTACATCACTTACGAATATATTAAATGTTTTTTTAATAACTTTTGTAAGTTGTCAATGTAGGTAACTAAAACTCAATACCTACAAACAATAAACGTTAGAAAGCTTTACCCAGAGCCAGAGAAAGCCAAGAGCAAATGTATTTAACTAAAACAAGCCAAACTGAGTGACAGTTTCTCCTATGAATGTAAGTTACAATTCTGGATGCGTCTGTGACCTATGACCATCGACTTGTCATTTTTTCTGAATCCATATTGATGTCTATGACGAATACGATGGGTAGGCGTAGAATGTAAATTATACTTAATGGTTATTTGCAATCAATGACGCATAAAAACGTAGGTCCCTTAGGGAGTCTCTTAATATTATTGGGTAATTTTGAACGAGTTACGTTTTATTTTGGTAATATTATTTTCTTTTTTATTTCGGGAAGGTTGGCGAGAGTTGGCTACGGAACGCGATAAATGAAAGGAAGTGGGAAAAACCTATGTTCAGAAGTGGCAGCAATGACAGCATAGGTTAAGATTACACTACGAATGACAGCAGAACCGGCACCTAGGCTGCATGCTCCTTTGAGCAGTGCAAGCGAGGTTGGCCACGTCATCTGCCTCCCGTTAGTTTATTAAGCCCGTGTTGTCAGAAGACAGAGTACAGTGTTACTAAAAGCTTGTTGTCAGACTACAGGTCGTAGTGTTACAAAGTCCGTTGTCCTAGAACTAGTAATTTAATATATGTTTCTAAGATCTTTGTCTTTTAACTGACTTCAAAAAGGAGGTTCACAATTTGATTCCATGTCTTTTTTTGTATGTAGGTATGTTACGCGATTACGCCGCTAATTATGAATTGATTTTGATAATTCATTTTTTGTTTGGTACATCACACTTCAGAAATGCTTCCATTTAAAGTTAATCAAAATCAGCTGAGTCGTTTTTGAAAAATCAACAATAATGTGAAAAGTACTACATCGATGATACGAACAAATATGATCCGGGCGAACTATTCGAATTCTTCTTCTTCGTCGTGTCGATGATCCAGACATCATAAGACTTTTTCCCAGTAATTTGCCACAGCTACTCCACGAGGGGATGCGTCGTACAGGTATTCGAATTCTGTACACGGTTAACTCGGTTATGCCATTTTTGGCGAAAAATAATTATATCGAAATTATGCATCCTTATTCTTATGAAATAATATACGGGGGTACGATATTGCCTATACCAAAACGAGCCAAACGAAGTAAAAGAGCTACCTTTTCTCAAAATGCTTCGTCGTTTTCTATAACCCTCATTTGTACATCGAGGATTAACAAAATTCTCGGGATGAGATACTTAATACAAGATATGTTTATGGTGCGATTGTTAATTACTATTAATTTCAAATGGCGAAGAAAGATCGTCCAACACTCTTCATGCTCTTGAATTTAATGTGTGAAGTATTAATACATACTTACTACAAATAAGGATAGCGTTTAGTGTTACTTCATATTCCAGTATTTTAAATACTAATCGTTTTAAACTTTAGTCGAATATATCGACTGTAAAAAGCAAGCCGAGCTCTGTAATGCACATAAAGTACTGAAGCCTGTGCAGTCAGATGTCTAATATATATCAGAACGAGTCGCCAATTACGTGTCTTGCCCGATTCACTGCTTCTATTCTGAGCCGAAGACCGAATAAATCGATTATTGTCTCCTCGAAATAAACCACGGTGGAGCGAGATCTGATAATTGCCAAGATATGCATTTTCTTGGGACATTGTAAAAAAAATGTTTTCACAGAAAAATGTTATTGTACAGATACTTACCTATTTAGTTTTAAAACAGAGAAAATGAATGCTTTTTTCGTAACTAGTTACAAAATCAAATATATTTTTGGCTTTACTTCTGTATTAAGAAATAGGCCAAGTGCGAGTCGGACTCGCGCACGAAGGAATGGAAGCCCCATTCCTCTTGTCGTTATTAATAGCGAGCAAAAAACTCCTAAAAATCACGTTTGTTGTATGGGACCCTTAAATATTTATTTTATTCTGTTTTTAATATTTGTTGTTATAGCAGCAACAGAAATACATCATTTGTGAAAATTTCAGCTGCCTAGCTATCATGGTTCATGGTTTTTAGCCTTCGGATACGGAACCCTAAAAAGGAAATAAGCTCTGGTTGTAAAGTAATAAATAAAATAATCACAAATTCTGACCAAGAATGATACAGACATAAGGTTACCTAAGACATACAGATAAGTTTGTATAAAACCTATTTTTTTGTGAATCTGTAAATAATACAAACCTTAAGAATTTACTTTTTAGTAATTTGCCAAATTTCAGTTCAGTTAAATGATAATATTGGAAAAAGTACATGAACTTTGACATCAAATGAAATTTAATTATTCTGATCACACATTAAGTTGAGAAAGTTACGTAATTGCAACCAGGAAATGTTATTATATTTCTCAAACTATCGTTACTAGTTTCCCTTAGTTGCCCTTAGAGAGTGGGCGATAGATAAGGTTCCTTTAGTTTTATATGTTGGTAAAACCGGGGTTAGAGAAAAAAGTTCATACAGGTTGAGACTTAATGTCAAAGTTTACTAAGAGCTTGGGGGTTCTACAAAATGGGGCTAACAGGTTTAGAAACCTCTGCAGTAAAAGTGTGTTATATAAGGTATCTATGTATTGCGAATTTATTAGAATGCTGTGGCAACATTATTCTTAAAAATATTGTACATAACTCAAACATTTTCTTGCCCAAGCCTCCGACTTACGACTTATGGTAGGGCTCATCATTGGTCTGTACTGTACTGTACCAGCCTTTTTTTTAATAGTACACTGCAGGACGTAGGTCACCCACGAAAGGTGATTGGGCCATATCCACCACGCTGGCCCACTGTGGGTTGGTGGATTCACATACGCCATCGAATTTCTTCTACGGAGGTATGCAGGTTGCCTCACGATGTTTTCCTTCACCGAAAAGTTTCCTTCATCATTGGTCACTACAACTTAAATAGTCGTATGTATTAACTGAGAGAGCCACTGACGGTCCACTCTGTTGGTTGCCTGCAGGAAAATGAAATGGTAGAGCATGTTCGATCTATGGCATTGCAAGTCCACAGTAGAAACTACAAATCTGGCGGGTTGCCAGATGCTAGAAGCTGTCGTTATTGAAGCTGATGACTCACCAGCATCTACATCCTCATCTTTGTTTCTCATCCAAGCCACTGGGGCAGCTGTATCAGCGGCCCAGAGCCACGCTCGGTTATTTTAAGGAGATGGGCTGAAAATTTACAAAATATAATAATGAATCGCAAAAATCATAAAACGTTATTTTTTTCTAATATTAGACCTGCCACAATTATTATACTTACCTGATAAATTTCTTGATATTCTTCTGGTTATTCTGAGCTTTTAACATCTTTTTGTTAGGTGAATATTAGGCAGTTACATCAAGTTTCGAGTCAAAGAGAAACAAAATGTCGGTAGCCTTCGTTATCTACCCAAAGTGTGTAATATTGTCAGTCCTACCGTTGTCAATTTTAGGCAAAAGTTATTCTCAAAAGTTTGAAAATTAACTTTGTGCATGAGGTAGGGTTTGTGCGAAGTTTATTGTGGATGAAAGCTTTGAAAATTAATAAAATACAATATAAGGTTTGAGTTTGAAACATAGTTCGTAGTCAATTTATAAATTCACAGGAGAATAATAGAAATACTTAGGTAGATTTTCTCGGCTGGTACACTTATCTATCATTGTTTGTGGAATTTGCTTTAGAGTTTTTTTGTTTGGGGACCATTAAGCCAAAACTTTTCAACGCTGGGCAGAACATTGTAGATCATCAGCCCATTGCTGAAATATTATGTATGTATTTTGGAGGTCCAGCTAGTCGGCAGTTGCTCCACGAGGAACTCCTCTTTCTTTCGCGAAGAACAAAAAAAAAAACTCCGCTTTGCTTGTTCGTCACAAAACAAATAAGGCATTTAGATACACTAACAGAATACAATGCTCTGCGTATCTCAGCCCATCTCGGCTCCTTTTGGTGGGATTTGGGCATTACAGCTGATAAGATGCTTGCCCATTAATTTATGTAAATCTCAACAGATACAGTTCAGTGATGAAAGATGAATGGTTGGAGATGAAAAGAGAATGAGTGGAGATTTAGTTCTTAAGTACAAAATAAAAATAAAATAACTGTATGTAAGTGAAAAACAAACAAAAAAATGGCAAAACCACCTTCCATCGTGTACAAAATTCGAATATTTCGCTCGACTTGTTCACATTATTCTTGATTTATCAAAAACGGCTCAGCTGATTTCTGTAAAATTTAAATTGGACCATCTTGGGAGTATACTCTTTTGAACTAAAAAATAATTTTTCGATTCGGTTCACAATTATTGATGTTCATCGTGTACAAAATTCGGATTTTTCGGTCGAATTGCTTACATTATTGTCGGTTTTTTTTCAAAAACGGCTCAGCCGATTTCTGTAAAATTTAAATGGAACGACCTCAGGAGTATATTCCCGAGGTGGTACTATTTAAATTTTAATTCCTTTCAAAAAAAAAAAAGAATTTTTTGATTCGGTTTACAATTATTGGCGAAATTATCGATGAACATGAACAAAAAAAAAACATACACACGAACATCGAACCTCCTCCTTTTTTGAAATTGGTTAAAAATATTATAAACGAGTCAAAAGGAGAGTGAGCTTCAACATTTTTAAACTAACTTGTCGAACCTAATATGTGAACAAAATTGCAAAGCGAAGTTTGAAATTTGCCTCGTTTAGGTTATTTCTGTATGCAGTTCGGTCTAAAATGTTTTTGCATGCACTTTGGAACCTCCAGAACTAGAAATTCGCATTTACTATTGCTAGCTTTATAATGAGTTCCGACGAGTGCGCCGCGTTTTCGTGTTACGTTTTATGAGGATGTTATTTTTGAAATGATTTTATTGTGCATCCCACACTAGGTCTATCTCAGAGTTATTTTTGTGATTAACAATTCAAAAATTCGTCGCAAATGCAGTACTCTAACCGGCGTCTTCGGAGGTTCGAGTCCTGCCATCGCGACGAATTTTTGAAAACATTTCAAATCAAAATTATCACAAAAATAACTCTTTGATGTTATTTTTATTTTGACGTAATATTACATTACATGTTGGCATTAAAGCTCGCCTTAAAAGTCGAGAAAGTTAAACTTAAGCTTCAAGCAGAGAGTAATTAAAAGTTTAGCAGACATATATTCTGAAGTTAACGTGTCTTAAGTATCTAAAACAACCATAGTAATTTGATAATTTTTGAACTTGATAATTAAAATTTTACCAAATAAGTTTTGTAGACGAAACTCTAAAAAACTTAAAAATGTTCATGATATAATATTAGTAGATTATATCTTACTTTATAACATTTATACACACGTTTAATGGAGAAAATACGTCTGGGAAATCAAAAGTTAGGATTTTTTTTTACGAGCCATTGGACATATGAGACGTAATTAATAGATATAAGGTTATAAGAAAAAAAACAACTTTATTAAAGTGAGGCAACCTGCATATGTCCATAGAAGAAATTCGATAGCGTATGTGAATCCTCCAACCCGCACTGGGTCAGCGTGGTGGATATGGCCCAATCACCCTTCTTGGGAAGACCTACGTCCTGCAGCGGGCTATTAAAAAGTGTGATACAGAAAAAGATAGAGCTTTTACCTACGTAAAAGTAATTCCTATTTTATGAAGTTTAATTCCATAATTACCAATACAATTACAATTATATTATTTATATTATATTTCTATGATAAAAATATCATTATCATCATTTTTGATATAGGGTGTCCACTGTTAGATTTAGGTCTCTCGTGTAGTCGTCGTGTAATTTTATGACAAAGTACGAGTAATGCAACATACAGTATTGTTAATATATACTATACGACGTAAAGTACCAATATGTAATCGTCGTGATTTTATATTTTCGAAAATGTGAGCGAGATGTACCTATAATTTGATGTATACGAGTAATTAAGTACAATCCCTTTAATCTGATATACATATGACCTAAGATTACGTACTGGTACTTAGGTACTGGTTTAATTTAGTAGATCAATACCAAATTTAATCGAAAATTATAGAGGGAAATGCACAAAACACCCCGTGTGGGACATCAGCGCAGGACTTATCGCTCCCACATCGAATAACAATAAAATTGCGTTGTCAATACAGTAAATATACAAAACATAGGAATGAATCGCAAGTACGTTGTAATTTTTAGGGTTCCGTACCCAAAGATTACTAAGACTCCGCTGTCCGTCTGTCTGTCACCAGGCTGTATCGCATTTACCATTATAGCTAGAAAGCTAAAATTTTCACAGATGATGTATTTCTAATGTCTCTATAACAACAAATACTAAGAACAGAATAATATTAATATTTAAAGGGGGCTCCCATACAACAAACCTGAATTTTTAGCCGTTTTCCGCTCGATATTAATAACGGTAACAGGCGCGAGTTCGACTCGCACTTGGCTGATTTTTTTATTTTTATAAAATTAGCAAGATGTTATTTGATGTAGGTATAAATAATCCCCTTAATTTAATCTACAGATGACCTAAGATTACAACTTCACTGGGTTTTTAGTCTTTAAAAATTTGTCTACGACGTAATATTACCCAAGAGCGTAATCAAGTAATGGTGCTACCAAAATAAGCCCTAAAAGGATCATTACGAGGCACTCCCAGATCTCGACGGATTTTCATTTCCGGTAATTATTTCGTGAGCTATTTTGGTAGATCATTAACTTCTAATTTTGTAGATGAAGGATATAATGAAAAAGTTGGGTTGGAAGTAGAAATATACAGTTTTAAACAGAGGGTTATTTAAAACGATTCTGTACCTCTTAAGTGAAAAGAAGGCGATTCAGATTAAAATTATAGACTAATTTTACAATGAAGCCTAGAATTCGAGAGAAAAAAAACAGCTGTTCTATACAAAATTGCAAATCAGAAATGACGATATACAGGGTTTCTAGTAATCAATTCCTTTTAAGGTCATATTAAGCCCGATTACAGAGACGCCATCGTAATTATATAAGCTAAATAGCATAGTTCTGTTCCTTTTTTACTTAAGGCATTCGATAGAGAGAACGCTTTTTACGTTGCTATTAAATTTACGCTGGCGCCTCTGGAATTGGGCTTATTCTGTACATCAAAACTGACATCTTTAGTTCTACGACTTCTAAAAATTTGTTTTTATTTTCTTCGATACAAAATTTTAATAAGAAATTGACCGGTCTGAACATAACTCTATCTAAAAAGCGCGCTCGCCGCCATCCGCGAGACTTGGACCTCAGAGGAGATACTGTGTGAATATGTAAACAAGTGTAAACATTAGTTAGTTACTGGTATGTAAAAAACAATTGTTTATACGTATGATAACTCCACTTTTTAGAAAATCAATTGGGAAATTTGTTGAGATATAGGAAAAGTTATAGAACAGAATTTGCCCTTAAAAGGACACTACTTGATTGTTAATTACCCTGCATATTAGACAATTCCCCCCCCCCCCGCTATTTTGGAGTCGGTCCCATAGTAAAAGTAGTTCATAATGATGACTATTTATGCCTCTAAATGTCTCTGTACTTTGCAATTGTATACTTGCACTTGCAAACGTACGTCCTGTTATAACATATAATAATTATGAATAAAAGTGCTACGGTATCGTAGCGCTTGAGCTATGTGTATCGTAGAACACCTACGATACACGTAGCTCAAGCGCTCATAGCGTAGGGGTGACGAAATTCCGAAACATTATGTACAACCAGTACAACGCAACGTTGTCATTTATTGGCTGTAATTCTTTAATTTAACATTCTGGTTCCCATTTGGCTTGGCGACACATGTTCAGTTTATTGATTTGCGTATTATCTTCATCTTAGGTTCGGACTATAATTATATCTAATGTATCGTTTGTATTTTTGCTGTCACAGTCTCAGTTGCGTCTTCTGAAAAATGCACATTTTAATAGACTAGTTTATTATAATTATATATTCTGCATCATTGATATTCACACGTACCTACCTACTCATGCTTGAAAAAAAACCTATTCTACAAAATTAAATAAATACAAATAAATTTAAATATTACATGAATATGAATCTTAACACAATACATCTATTATAATAATATACGCAGTCACTCATTTTTATTATAACACGACTCTTGGTTGTCGGTCATCAAAAAACAAATAATGCAAAACCTTTTTTTACTCTCGCATAAATGATACTTAGATTACTTGACCGAAAACAAAGAAACATAAAACCTTGGAAGCTTTTCTCACCTATATTTTCTTTTTGTAATAAAATACCTTCAGCAAACTTTCCTGACGTAAAATAATCCTTATTTATCGTCTGGCCGAGTAAGAAATAAGCTAGGCTACCTTTGTTATGATAGAGAACCTTCACCTTTCATATTATTTGTAGTTTATCATAATTTTTATTTGAGACTCAAAGGCTTTACACAAAATATCTGAGAAATCGTAATGCTAAAATAATTTGTGTTGAAGTACGAAGGAAAAGTTTTACTACACATTTTTTTAAAAATGAATCTTTTTTGTACCTCTTTTGAAATGATCTAAAAATATTTTTGCTAGGCACCTACAGAAATTATGAAAACTTGTTGAATTTACTGCGTAAATTATTAAACATTTCATTCAAGAATCTCGATTGTTTAAACATCATGCTTCTATTTATTTACACGTTGACATTTCTATGCTATTCGGTGATGTCCTAGGTAGCTCATTTTACCTCCCGTCAAGGCTTGCCAATGCTTTTCGTCTTCGAAAGTAGGCTATCTGTATATCGTTCGATAAATGGCATACGAGTATTCACCGCACGTGGCCTAACAAACAATGAAATTCATCGGTTGGTGTAAAGCAAGCGTGGCGCGGGGACTTGGTACGTCTGCTCAGTACCACTCTTTCAAAACAAATGCGTGGTGTAGAATATCCAACCATCTGCAAGCGGATTGCGCTCTATCGACTAATGAAAAAGACTATCGCATGCTAGGCTCTATAGTATGCTTAAACAGAAATCTCCCGTACCCCGCATGCGGGCTATGAAAAATATTACAGCATGCGGTCCCTATGGCATGCGTGAACAGAAACGACCAATGAAAATAAGCCTTTATGCCAGGGCCACATATTGGACGGTGACTTGTTGGAACCATGACTATAGTTTTTAGCCAACATTAGCCAATGTGTGGCTTTAGCTTGAGAATTGCCATATCTGCGTGAGGCAGCTAGAACTGCACCGGTGGGAGTTGAAGGTCTAGATCTAGTATTGGAATGTGACCCACATTCTATCGCAGAGTGTGACCAACCCGATATCACTTGCTACGCCCGATTTCAAAATTTATTAAGACTTCGTGGCATAGGTAGTCTTTCTATTCAATATGAGCGATTGTGTCTGCCTGGAAAAACTTCACAATCAAAAAATTATATCGTACTAATATTATAAACGCGAAAGTTTTTAAGTGTGTATGGGTGGATGGATGTTTGTCACTCTTTCACGGAAAAACTACCGAATGGATTTCATTGAAACTTTACAATAATATAGTTTATACATTAAAATAGCACATAAGCTAAAATTTATGAAGATATTGTGTGAATTGTCTAAATTATGAAGATAAGTGTCAAGTACTCGTAAGTAGGAAAAAATCTACCATCTGCGAGCAATTCTGGCGAGCGCTGCCAAAACCGCTAGAGTTACACATATGTAAAGGTAATGTATGGTGGAAATGTTTATCTTAAATAGTCCTACAAAAAAGCCCGACACAGTATATTTCTATATCCTATGTGTAAGCCATTATAGCCAAAATAGTAAACCATAATTCCAATAAAAATTGATAATTTATTTCAAATGCACATTTGGTAGTAATAAATTGATTCGTAAATAAAATCCGGAACCCTAAAAAGGTACTTTTATCGTTTTTGGTATTTAAAGTAGATAAAATATGTCATTCACGCTATATCATTTGGACAAATTTTACCGATATTATAAACGCGACAGTTTGTGAATACGTATGGATGTTTGTTACTCTTTCACGCACAGACGGCTGAACCGATTTGGATGAAATTCGGTATGAAGGTAGCTTAGACCTTGGATTAACACACAGGTTACTATTTATCTCGGGCTAACGCGGGTAACACCGCGGGGCGCAGCTAGGAAATAAATAAAATGTGAATGTAAGATCTAAAAATTCTGATCAGAATTCGGACTATACGAGCTTATTTGATTAAATATTCTGTGCATTTGCGTATTGTTAAGATATTCATTGTTCATTTCCTAAAACATCAAAAGAAGTAACGAGCCGTGAAGGCCCCTAAAAGCCTGCATGGATTCTAAAAAGAAAATATCCAAGCGCTTTTCTCGACATTTTGTGAAGGTATAAAATCCTGAGCGTATTCTCAATGAAAAAGGTCTCTTTAATATAAATTAATGAATCTGTTTGAAATTAAAAGACTGGAATATTCTTGGAGAAAAATGCATTTTTAATTTGTAAGCTTTTTACTCGCCATATTATATCGCTGTAGTGCTGCGGCAGCACTGCTGCCGTGTTGCTGCTGCCTGCAGCTGAGTTCATACCTTAAATCAAAATTGTTATTGGCGTTGCCTCAAATTTGATTGTAGTTCAAAATCTGTATAGACTACTGTTCAGAGTAAAAACTTAGCAAGTACTAACTAAAAACTTTTTTAAATTTCTAACACAACTTTATCTTTCATAGATATCTCTGACTGACGCGATGACGTCTAAAATTCAAACCACTCAAGAACTATGTATGATCCCATCAGTCACCAGTCCTCCGTGCTATGTGTCCTGACCACTGCCATTTCAACTTGCTTGCTTCTGGGCTATGTCGGTAACTTTGGTTCTTCTACGGGTCTCCTCATTTCTGATTAGATCCCGCAGAGACACTCCGAGCATAGCCTTCTCCATAGCTCGTTGTACAACTTGGAGCTTATTGCTAAGGCCCATAACAAGAGACCGCCTTCCTGTGCCATAAGTCATCACTCAATATGTAATAATACAGCGGTTCTCAAACTATTTTGGTGGCGGAACCCTTTAGAAACCCTTTGAAATATTTCACGGAACCCTAAAATAAACGAAATATATTTTTTACTCTTTAAATACAATTATCTTCTTGAAACATTTCTGAGTCGCTAAAAGATTTTTGTTTTTAGGGTTCCGTACCCAAAGGGTAAAAACGGGACCCTATTACTAAGACTTCGATGTCCGTCTGTCCGTCCGTCTGTCTGTCACCGCTGTATCTCATGAACCGTGATCTAGCTAGGCAGCTGAAATTTTCACAGATGATGTATTTCTGTTGCCGCTATAACAACAACCATACAGCAAACGTGATTTTTTGGAGTTTTTTGCTCGCTACTAACAGGACAACAGGAATGGAGCTCCCATACGGTACGGAACCCTTCGTGCGCGAGTCCGGCTCGCACTTGGCCGATTTTTATTTATATCTCGTTAATACCAATGTATCTATGGAGCCCCCACAGAGTACACTTTGAGAATGGCTGCAATAGTTTTTGTAAGTTTGTAAGTACGCAAAATGTCAACAACTGAGCTACACCAAATAAATTGTACTTGTATACACTTTTTCCGCTAGATACCTGAATATTTTATGGCCAAAATGTGCCGAATCACGATTTCGCACGTATTGAAGATTTGTCCTAGCGAGTTACTAAAAGTTTATGCCCTATCGCATAGATCAGGTGCTCAGACGACAGATAAGTAATATTTTAGTCTCATTTTTCTACTTGTCGATTCTACTATCGACTTGGCCTTTTCTAGCTTTTAACCCCCGACGAAAAAGAGGGGTGTTATAAGTTTGACGTGTCTGTTTGTCTGTGTGTCTGTCTGTCTGTCTGTGGCATCATAGCGCCCGAACCACTGAACCGATTTCAGTTTAGTTTTTTTTGGATGAAAGGAGACTTAATCGAGAGTGTTCTTAGCTATGTTTTATAAAAATCGATTGAGCCGTTTAAGAGTTATGGTGGGTTAAAGTGGGGATGGAAGAACCAAAATTCTACAAATGTGCTCAAAATGGTTGTCAATTGAAATTTTGTTGTCAAATATTTTTGTGTCGGGGGTTTTTTAATTAGGTATATTATTATTAACTTACGAAAAGGATGAGGTTTACGAGTCGACGCGTATACATTTTTTATGTTTGACCACGTATAACTTTTTTTTTGGTAAATCATACTGCAAAGGTGGTTTCATTTAAGTTTTATTGAAATCAGCTGAGCTAATTGATATTTGATAAATCAACAATAATGTGAAAATTACTACATCGATCCCTGCAAACTATTCGAATTCTGTACACGGTTAAGTCGATTATGCTATTTTTTGGGAAAAGTAATTACAGTCAGGCCATTTTAATAGGTGACATTTGACAGTTCACTTATGTAAAGAAAAATATACCTTACACAAAAGGAATAAAACTCATGAAAACAATATTGACGACGACCGATAAGTGTTCTCGAAGACGGCTTGGAGTTTTATTCCTTTAGTGTAAGGTATATTTTTCTTTGCATAAATGAACTGTCAAAATGTTCCCTATTAAAATGACTCCACGTTATTTATTTGTACTTTCCGTAACGTAATTTTTGTCACTTAAGTTTTTAAGTTTTTAAAGCATCTATTATATTTTTTTAAATCATGTCAGCTGCGCTTATTAAAGAGGGTACCTACACATAGTCGCAACACACTACGGTATTGCGACGGTAAGGAGTATATGGAATGAGGGTAGACAGAGAGATGGTTTGAGCGACGGGTTGGAGTGCCAGTCTGTGATAGTGATCAGTGGTGTACGGGTGAATGAGAAACAACTTTGATAAGCCAGTAGTTGGAGCAAGCCTTGTAGGTACTTTGAGTATTATAATGACTGCAGAGATATTGGAGATCCGTGTTATTGTCCAGTGGTGTATCATCTGAGTTTTCTACTAGAATCTTAGTGATGCTGTTGGAGCACTATGCCCAACAGCTAACAATCATATTATACTTGAAGGGACATGAGAGGCGTCCATATCATCAGGAGTATCCATGTTTTCATCAGAAGTATCCATGTTTGATTGTGGGTAGGCGTGGGTAGTCGGGCGAGGAGAATAATAACGCAACGTTATGTTATGCGCTGTAATTCCAATCAGATTCCAATCCTCGGCACAAAATAAGTCTTGAATCAAACAGTCCAATCATTGATCACTCCAATATCAGATGACACTCCACCAAACACGTAGCACGCGGTCCGATGTAAACCGATTGCCGTCAAGTTATCGAATGGCGGCCGCCGGCCCTCGCCGCTCCACTAGCGCTCGGTGTTGCGTCAGAGTAAACTACAATGGCAGTTCCACCTCGGTGACGTTGACAGCTGACAGTTGCCACTGCTGTTTACTCTCAATATTCAAACGCGCCGTCACGGCCAGACTGACATTCGCACGTCCTCGTGCGACTGCTCACATCCCGGATTACCTGCAAAGACCAAACACAACTGTAGTGCCAATTTGGACCCGCTCGTCCAACCCTGACCATCTACCTAGTTACGTCACCTGTTTAAGTAGATCTCGATCTTTGTTTCCCCCACGTTAACTACACACACACACACACATACACTGGGCCAGCCACCATCTCAATATGGTGACGTAGACCAGACAACCCGCCAGCGTCCCATCCACCAGTAACGAACGTCGCACGTTCCCATGCTGCCGCAAGTGGAGTGAGCCGGAACATTGACCCATATAGGCAAGCTCCTTAACCCATCCACCTGCCACCCAGCACACACACCGAAGAAACCAGTAACGAACGTCGCACGTTCCCACGCTGCCGCAAGTGAAGTGGGCCGGAACATCGACCCGCATAGGCCAGCTCCTTAACTCATTCACTTGCCACCCAGCGGACACCACACAGCACCACCGACCACGAAGTCATAGTCTGACCCTGAGCATCGACCCGGTTTAGGCCAGCCCAGTAATCAACTACACACCACACACCGCGTAGGACCACATCTGCTCATGGGCATCGACCCGGTTTAGGCCAGCCCAATTAACCAACTACACCGCACTCAACTGCTTCACCAATGTCCTACGCTCTAGCTAGATCGATTGTCGGCGGAAGAACAGGGTTTACACATAATTATACACCCACCACTCACTATGTTCTGAGAAAAAGAACTGGCAGCCAGATTGTGTGAACTAGATACTGACATTGTATTCCTCTTATCATCAAAATTACCATTCCACTCTCACGACTACGGTCTGCCGCCGTCGCGGCCTCCTCTGCATTATGAATTATGAAAGTATCTACTTCATCCAACTCACTGTAGCACAGCCCCCGGGTACTGCACGTAAGTTTTCGTGGGCATATTTATAGGTTCGATTAGACCCATCAATGTCTCGCAGCTCATATGTGTCACGATCAAACACCCGGACGACAGTAAAAGGCAAGGACAAAGTCACCTACATTAAATGGTCTGGCTCATACTGCGGAAGAGAAAGCAAACTTATTTGCATCTCAACTTGCGGAGTCTTTACGTATACCTAGACCTAAACGTAGTATCGCGTAGATGTAGACCCCGGTAGTGCGATACCTCTAACTTTGCTTAACTGTGGCACTACCATGATTGAAATACACATCTAGTAAACGGAGGTTCTCAATTTCTCCGCAGTGTAGATGTAAACAAGGCCAGTGGCCCTGATGGTATTCCGGTAATTTTACTGAGAACTTGTGCGCCTGAGCTGAATCGCTTCTTTTGTCTCTCTCTGAAGATAGATCGGATACCCGAATCTTAGAAGTTTGCTAACGTGTAGCCTATATCCCAAAAACGGAGCCGCGCCGACCCTGCGAACTACAGACCGGTTTAGGTCTCGTCGTCGAATCGTAACACCAGGCTCCTGGCGTACTTGGAAGCGAATAACCTACTCAGTGTCCGTCAGTACATTTTTCGCCGACAGCGGTCTACTGGGGATCATCTGGCGTACGCTACACACATCTGGAGTGAGGTCATTGAGAGGCGCTGGCTGTCTCTTTTGACATCTCCAAAGCTTTTGACAGGGTCTGGCACGAGAGCCAAGCTAATCGATTGATTGGATTTCTTGAGGGATCGGTCGATACGTGTGGTAGTAGATAGCTGCTTGTTAGACCAAATAACTATCAACGCCGATATTCCTCAGGAGGTAAGTGCTCTCTGCGACGCTCTTCCTACTGCATGTCAACCACAGAACAGCAGAACTAGATTTCTCTCTTCTGTGATGTCAACGACCAGCTAAAGCCCGGTACCTTTGGATACGCAGACTACGATAGTCGTGGAGACCAACATATCCAATGCAAGAACCTGTGTCCCACAGATCGAGTCACTCAGAGAGGCTATAGTGTCGATTGAGACGCGCGCTCGAAGGTTGATAAACCTTGATTAAGTCGCAGCTGCAAAATCTCGAGCGTCGACGTAAGGTGGCGTGTGTATCAGCCTTCTATCGCACCTATTCACTTCTGAGGTTGCGCCCAGGAGTTGCAAAGTCTAGTCTCGCCCGCCACTTTCTTCTATCGTACGAGTAGATAGACGCGACCAAATCACCACCCTTTCATGGTCGACAATCCACGCGCTAGAAACAAGCACCTCGTACCCACATTCTCCACTCAACAGCCAGAATGCTAAACGTCTTGCCTGAGTCCGTGTTCTCGCCAAAGCACAACGTAGGCGCCTTAAAAACCCGAGAAAATACGCATCCTCCAGGCAAGCGCGCCACACCCCAGATTGTATGCCCACCCAATATCAGGCAGTATGTAGTCAAACGCAAACCCACGAGGACTCTAAAATTGGATGTCTGTAAAGTCAGTTTACTCAGTCAAAAGAAAACATCGTTGAATCAAGCACTGAAACAAGCCAAACGGTTAGGCTGATCGTGCGTCCCTATCGCATGTTACGCGCTCTTGCTTGCCCGTGTGCTCCAGGCAGACATTCATGCGTGCAGCCCGCGTACATCAATTGATAAGACTTCACGTCAAATAAAAATAAAAAACGGAGCTTGTAGAAGGAGCTGTTTCCTGAATAACGTTCGCTTTTAATGGGGACCTTATTTTTGCCTTGAGTGCCTTTTTTTTCGTTTGAGACCGCATTATCTATCCTGTCGTAGCTCGTTGCATTGGTAAACTATCAATAAAGAACTCGCTACTTAAAATCCTAATCAATTCTAATTTGGCATTCGTCCGTATCATTGAATACATCCATGATAGTTTAGGTTATACATCCATGGTTCGTATCAATAATCGTAAAAAAATAAAACCGCTAGACTTGTCACATTGATTAACTTCTGTAGGCTGAGAAATGTAATTTTTATCGATATGCACGTGCACGTTATAGTCTAAAATATCCCTAGGTACCTATTATTACCGGTTCAGCAACAAAGCCATCAGGTACAATGTGAAGCAACACAGAGCGAGAAGTTTTGAACATTGATGGAACTAAGAACCCAGGAAACACATTCCACATAATTTCTACCAATGCCCGTCAGACACACTAATTCACTCTGCGCAGTACCAGGGAACTTCTCGGCGTAGCTATTAATTACTAATGAACAAACTGATCGACTATCACAAAGAAAGGAAACGAGCTCACCAGATAAAATAGTCAGCGTAGGTACTCCTCGATGCCATGCGTTCACACTCATGAACCTCTTTGACTGCCGCTGCTCCGCTGCCGCCCGTTCGATTTGGACACGCCGACGCCACGGGACCTGGTCGCCCACACGTGATGCAGGTGATTGATTGTGGTCTATCAGCAGCTCTGAATGTTCAATTCTGCAACTCGTCTGAAGTTGCAGACGCTCCTTTTCGCTTGTGGCTGTCTACCGCTTTGTGATCAGACGTGCCGCAGCGGTGAGATGTTTCCGTGAAGCGCAATTTATTAAATCGGGTCTTTTTCACATCCGTGTCATGTTTATCGCTACCCTCATACATCCTTAATCATTTTCTCACATCCATAGTTTCTTTTCAATGAAATATCGATGAAAGTTCGCAGAGGTTGAGGTCTGGTACTTGGAGTATGACAGTAGAGCTCACGACAAATCACTTCGCCCTTTTGGCATAAAAGTGTCGACACAAATTATCTCGTGATAATATTTTAAGGTATTTCCGTCCGCAGAATGCATCCGATGATGTTCTAAAGGCGTATAGCTGACTCACGCAGTTTATTTAACATCACTTGGCATCGTAGGATTTTATCGAAATAATCTTATAGCAACATAGGTTTAGCAAAATTAGGTAGCAACAGTTCTTTTATTTGAGGTTGTGTCAGCTGCAATGCCTGCAGTCGTGTTAAACAGGTAACAGCTCGGCCTTTAAGTGCACATGTAAGTAACAAAAGCAGGTCTGTTCTTCCCAATTTACGCTCGTTGGCTACGATTTCGGTTACTTTTCACCAACCTTCAATGTCTGCATAATTGTCATTAGGATCCAACATAATCAACTGGGTACACGTGCTGCTCGGAGGTTACGGCGATGATAAAGCTGTCAATCGAGGTAAAACAACTCCATCTGTTGCGACAGGCCTAATTCTAGTACTGGAGCTGAAGATCTGGTACCACTATTCTCCTCTGAAGTAAGCCCTCTGCATCCCACTTCTGATGAAGGGACATGAGAGGCGTCCATATCATCAGGAGTATCCATGTTTTCATCAGAAGTATCCATGTTTGATTGTGGGTAGGCGTGGGTAGTCGGGCGAGGAGAATAATAACGCAACGTTATGTTATGCGCTGTAATTCCAATCAGATTCCAATCCTCGGCACAAAATAAGTCTTGAATCAAACAGTCCAATCATTGATCACTCCAATATCAGATGACACTCCACCAAACACGTAGCACGCAGTCCGATGTAAACCGATTGCCGTCAAGTTATCGAATGGCGGCCGCCGGCCCTCGCCGCTCCACTAGCGCTCGGTGTTGCGTCAGAGTAAACTACAATGGCAGTTCCACCTCGGTGACGTTGACAGCTGACAGTTGCCACTGCTGTTTACTCTCAATATTCAAACGCGCCGTCATACTTAAAATAATGTTTACATTTAAATTTTTGTACTTCGCCATAGTGTTGCTGACGACACAGTCGTCATGGCAAAATCAATGGAAGATCTTTTAAGCCATGATGCTTCAAGGCCTCAATTCAGTTTCTCAACAAGTGGGTCTACGTCTATGTTTCACACCTACTTTGTTATTGTTGTAAATACGTATTGCCTTTTTTTGGCGCAGTTCGCATTTCCTGTGCAAGGAGTCTTGAATTCGATTCCGGACAGGGCAGATATTTGGGTAATTAATTTCAATATATTATGTTCTGAGTCTGCGTGTTAGTTATCTTTGTCACTTTGTGTGTGGCCGTGACATCCCCGACGCAGATAATTCTAGTGAGGGTCTATGAGTGTGAAGCCTTATTTACACTGAGCCTTGTTGGCAAGGGAGGGTGGTTGGACAGTGCGAGTGTGTAAATATGTTACTTGCGCGGAATTACTTACCCAAGGCTGGCGTTACTCACTTTGCTGCTCTCTGCGCTGTTCAACTAAGTTGTGAATAAATGTAGCATAAGCAATGTTCACTAGCTAAAAAAACTAGCTTTTGTCCGCGGCTTCGCTCACGTGATGTTATGATTTGTATGCTACCTCTTATGAACCTTTTATTTTTCTGGAACGAACTCTCCGACGTTCTCCAATTTTTAAACTATGTCCATGAAAAACAAAAAAAAACATCTCGGTAGTATATCCTTTTGAACTGAATAATATTTTTTAAATCGGTTCACAATTAGCAAACATGTCGATGAAAAAACCTACTCAAAAAAAATCGGAAAGTACGAGTTGGACTCGCGCAAAAAGGGTTCCGTACCATATGGGAGCCCCTCGGCAAAAAAATCACGTTTGTTGTTTGGAACCTGAAATATTAATTTACTTTAGACCCTTAAATATTTATATTATTCTGTTTTTTGTTGTTATAGCGGCTATCGAAATACATCATCTGTGAAGCTTTCAATTCTCTAGCTATTACGGTTCATGAGAAACAGCCTGGTGACAGACAGACGGACAGCGGGGTCTTAGTAATAGGGTCCTGTTTTTACGCTTTGAGTACGGAACTCTAAAAATACATACACACGAACGTAGAACCTCCTTCTTTTTGGGATTTAGTTAAAAACAGAGGTTTTGAATTGAGGCAGAATTGAGGCCCGTATCATACACCAAAAAGGTGAACACATATAGATAATTATGTAACTGGCCCATAGTTATTATATTTTCTTTGCCCAGTGTTTTTTTTCGCAAGTAAAACCAATACCACAAATAAAAGTCAATACTTGAGTACCTAACCTTATTACCGATAAAATAGCCTAGAAAACTTCGAAACTCCTAAGAGTCTGAATTTGATTCCGAACGAATTGATTTGGCGTGAGTAAGTTAGTAGAGTATCTTTACAATCCATGATAGCGATAGTACTACGACCTGCGACACGACAAATCTATCAGATAACTAAGAAACCACGTAACGAACTTAGGGAACGTACCTATACTACGTGACCCGTTCAGGTGACTTCGTCCTTCTTCAACATACGATGTTTTGTTAATTATTGCGCTTTTTTCACACTACGCGTAGTTAACTGGAAGAGGTGAGGTCCAAAGTTGTAAAAGAATGGGTTATATAGGGGTACGTTCTGTTACCAATAAAACCAAACCAACTCAGAAAACACGGAAGTCAGTATTTCTATGAAAAGAAAATTTATATTATGTATATCTCAAAGTAATAAAATTGTTGATTCAGTAGTGGATAACAAATTTTACTTATAATCATATGAGATCAAAGATTAATATACTAAATTTATAACTTAAGTTATTTCAACAGCGATCGATTGCTGACAACAATACAACTTTTCCGATAATAGCTATAGACTTCAAATGTAACATTTAAATTATGTGCAGCACGAAGTTTTACATAATTAAAAATTGATAAGTAGTCAGTAGCTATACACTGTATTACCTAATAGAGAGCAA
Source organism: Hypomecis atomaria (assembly GCA_964007245.1). Taxonomy (NCBI): domain Eukaryota; kingdom Metazoa; phylum Arthropoda; class Insecta; order Lepidoptera; family Geometridae; genus Hypomecis; species Hypomecis atomaria. The sequence continues at coordinate 9,567,966 of OZ023299.1, forward strand.
GCAAATGAGATAAATGATTGCTTATATTACTTATGTTTACGTATATATTTGTCTGCAATTATTTTTTTCCTACAAGAATTTACCTTTAATAGCTATAAACATAATAAACAGATTGTAAAAGCAAGCTCCTAAAGCTCATCGATAATAGGCTTAAAATTGGCCCATCGTCAGTTGTGAATTGGGCTCCAAAACTCCAAACTCTAACTCACTTCGGCACTCAGTTAATACTGTTGATCAACGAACCAAGACCCTCCCTGAGGGAAACTAAATTCGCTTTGCCGCAACATTTTATTTGCCTTAATAAATACCGGCCTAAAATTAGCTTTGTTTATTTTTATCCCGTAAAATGGACGTAAATCTTTCAATCCTTAGAGACATGCAGCAGTTAAAGTAACGCGAAACGTAAAAGCCACATCAGCTTATTGCCCTTTTTACACACCAGAAAGGATTAGGTTTTTTGGGTGTTCGAGTACGTTTTTAGGGTTCCGCACCCAAAGGGAAAAACGGGACCCTATTACTAAGACTTCGTTGTCCGTCTGTTCGTCTGTTCGTCTGTCTGTCACCTCTGTCTGCTGACGGAATTCATCACTAGATCGAATAAAGAAGAAATGAAGGAAAGCAAAATACCTGAGTCGTCTTTATTTAGTTTTCCTCGCGATGTTTTCATTCGATTTACAGACAACTCAAGCCTTTTGTAAGAAATTCCAATTACGTTGGTCTTATACCGGTCAGGCAAATAGTGGCCAAAGCATCACAAAGATATTGAACGCATTTTTCATTTTAATAACGCATTTCGATTGTAGATTTGGCATGCGAATGTCGGGAACATGGAACACTAGAGTGTTTCGTATCTATTATTCTATTTTTTATCATCAAAAATGTACTACCAAAGTTACTTATAAATACCTATATCCCAGCGGATTAGGTAGCTGAAGTAGCAGTTAACAGGGTACATAGTACTTAAAATTCATATATCTAATGGCCGATGGAGCTGCAAAGTTCTTGAATGAAGACCAAGTCCTGACGAACATTCAAGGAGGATGTCCATTAAAGAAATTGACTGACTATGTGAATAACACCGCAATACCGTGTTTCATACAAGCCACTTCTAACTTGTCTTATTGACAAATAATGTAAACTATATAAGAGGCCTATCTACAGCAGTAGACTAATAGTATGGAGCATTTTCTCTCACCATTCCGAACCATAACTGCCTCAGTGGCCCAGGAGTTAGAGATCCTGACTCCTAGGCCAAAACTGCGTGGGTTAGATTCCCACATACTTACCCAGTATTTATGTGATGAACATAGGTGTTTCCTTTGTGTCTGGATGTTCTGTACCTATAAGTATTTTTAGTATGTATTTAAAGAATATGTTATATGGTATGTCAATCTCTAGCAGCTATATCACAAGTTTTGCTAAGTTTAGAGTAAGGGACCATGTACAACCAGATACAAAAACAACACAAAGTAAGATAATGACGTAACGAGAAAGGTGGGACAGAAAGCCTAGTATTTACACTAAGACTTCCGGAATGATCATAGAAAAGAATGATAATGTTAAATTGTAACTTTTCTATTTCAGGAACAATCAGATGTTTAGAGATGTTAAACCTGTCCCCGGCGAGTTATCGGAATGTTGACGAGCGAGTGGTGAACAGTAAGAAGGTGTACTCGCGGCGGCCGTGGTATGCCCCCCCGGTTGATCCCGACGAAATATTGAGGGAACAGGAAGCTTATACAGGTGAGAATAGGGGCTAATATTGTCTGAGTGATTGGTGAACAGTAAGAATGTGCGCTCGCGGTTGCCGTGATATGGTCCCTCGGTCGATCTTGAGGAGATACTAGGAGAACAGAAAACTTATGCAGGTGAGAATATGGTCTAATATTGTCTGAGCGCTTAGTGAACAGTAAGAAGCGACGCCCGTGGTATGTTCTCCCGGTCGACCCCGACGATTTATTAAGGGTACATGAAGCTTACAAAGGTGATAATAGAGTCTAATATTGTTTGTCTAAACGATTTGGTGAACAGTAAAAAGCGGCGGCCAGAATACTGTTGACCCCGATGACATACTGAAGGAGCAGGAAGGTAAAGGTGAGAATCGGGTCTAATATTGTCTGTTTAGTTAAGTTAAAAAAAAGTAAGAAAGAGCTACCAAGATGAAGAATAAATAAAGATCGAGCAAGTGGCCTTAATTTGTATACTCCCTTCGTCGAGCCTGAGGAGATACTAGGAGAACAGGAAGCTAACACAGGTGAAATATATTAGTTGAGGGACCTGGCCTTGTCCTATATCCCATCCATATCTAGAGAAAAATGTGAAAAGGGTCGTCGAAAGGTTCTATTGTTCTAATTAATTAGTTACTATCAGTAACAAAAGATGGAAATAGCGCGCACTAGGTACATACACCGGTTGTGGCCATTTTAGTGACTTTTTCGCCACTTTGAATTTTAAAGATTGTGTACACAATTTTGTAGATAATTTTAATTTTCAAATAATATTTTTGAAGAAATTTTCAAATTTAACATTCACATAAACGATAGTTATGGTGTTACATTATTTATAATCTATTTATGCAATAATTTTGACATCAAATAGCCGAAACCGGGGCAGTGGCCACGACCGGTGCATCTACTCGGTATATACATGGTTACTGTCATCAAGCATCCTTTTAATAGTTGTTTGTTTTGATGTACAGAATATGCCCTTAAAAGGATATGCTAATTAATTACCAGTAACCCTGTATAAAATACTGTGAAACTTATAGTACCAATATGAACGTTTTCATGCTACTGATTTAGTGATTACATTAGTACTAGTAATTACACTAGTGATAACATATATTTGAATATGTTTTTTTAGTTGTAAAAATAATTATTTTTCGCAAAAATGACAAAGCGACTTCCATCGTGTACAAAATTCAAATAGTTCGCTCGAATTGATGTATGTATACAATTTTTACATTATTGTTGATTTTTTTAAAACAGCTCAGAAGATTTTGATTAAATTGGACCACCACTGGGACCACCTCGAGAGTATTCAACCTTTCGAACTAAAATAGATTTTTTTGATTATGTTCTCAATTAGCGAAATCATTGAACAAATACAAAAACAAAAAACATACAAACGAACATAGAACCTCCTCCCTTTTTGTGAGTCAATTAAAAATAAGGAACAAAGCTAATCAAATCCGTTAAGTAAACATGCAACACAAACAACATTTATCACTAGCTTAATAACGTAAGTCTAGAAAGTAGAAGTTAATAGCTTTATTAGTGTTCTTTGATGTTGGTGTCGGTAAAATGTCACAGATTTTAGCAACTTTAGCACTTGGCCTTTAAAGACACAACTCAGATTAGTTTTATATTATTGTGAAAGCATTGACTCAACTGGGAGTAATATTTCGAGTACTTAAGTTTAAAGTACTACAAAAGATTATGTTGCGATTCTAAAATGTTCAATGATGTGGCGTCATTTGCTCCATAAAACGCCTTTCTTTTTGCGTACTGTACTGTACCAGCCTTTTAATAGTCCACTGCAGGACGTAAGCTTACCCACGAAGGGTGATTGGGCCATATCTGCCACGCTGGCCCAGTACGGGTTGATATTTTTGCGGAGGAGGCCAAGAAAAGCTTTTTGCAGTGGGAAGTTAACGGCTACCTTTTCATAGCTCACAATGCAGCTTATCTGTCAGGACGGGGACCAATATTAATATCAGTGTTATTGCAGTGTTACTCACACATACACACACACACACACATACATACACACACACACACCCTCACACACACTTTAAATAACCTAAGTTTGCACTTTTATTTGGATTTGTTGGGATGTTGTTGGTAAAATTATAATTTATTTGTTTTCTAAATTATTGTAATCTGTTTTGGCCTTATTTGTGTTTTTATAATGTAATTTTTATGTGTAATTGTAACGCTGTTGATTACAAGAAATAAATAAAATAAAAAAAAAAAAAAAAATCAATTGCACGAGAATTCGTGCAATTGATATTAATTTATTATTTCAATCATTTCTTTCATTATTTTTGTATCATTGTGACTTTTCTTAGTGTTAAGATTGTGTAAGATAAGTATTTAAAACGGTTTTGTCAACTATTAAGTGAAGGATTGTTGTTGAGATTGAAGAAATGTACGTGCTGTGTCAAACTGTATACCCACACACGATGGGAAAAATGTAGCTAGATTAATGATATTTAAGGTTTATTTCCTTCTACATTCTCATTGAGTCTGTTGTTTCTGGTATTTAATATCGAAGAAAAAAATGTAAGTCAAATCAAGATAGGTAGTAACAAACACAATTTCATAACAGTACTTTTATAAATTAGGTTTTTCAAAAGATGAATCAACAATAGGACGTACAAAGCTAGATATTTAAAATTTTTAGAATTAAAGAGTTTGTGAAAATAAATGGGGGAGGCCTTTGCTTACCACTGGGACACAACAGACTGAGAAAAAAGGAGATTAAATTTTAAAAAGCTAATGCGTAATGCGTGACGTCACGTCTACGAAATCTTTACAGCATTTGACAGAGTAAACAAAGTTGCATTCTGACAAAATGTCCGAGAAATCTCGATTGAGTGAGAATAGTGGCTCTAAAAACTAGGTTACGATCTTTTGTCTCGAGAACCAGGTTGCTTGTTTAGCCATTGGAATAAAATTCCATTGAATACGAGTACAACGCTTAAACAGCAACTCCGACTTCCATTTATAAAAGGATGCCAATTGATTAGAAATAACCCTGTTTAAAGATTATTTTTGTTGACTCAACTTAATTAAAATATCTTTCTTGTTCTGTTTAGAATACGAAACAGAATACGGTGGCCAAGAGGAGCACCACAAGCCCGCGGAGTACTATGAACAGCAGTACGAGGACCCAGTGAGCTCGCGGCACGTGGAGGCAGTCGGTCAGATCGAAACATCTCCTAACCCGAGGTTCGAGCAGGGACCTACTACCAGCTCCGTGTCAGAGTTCTCCATCGCTAATGCTGTCAATTTGAGAGGTGAGAAATTGAGCCATGTTCCATGACGCTGATTAATTAGTATGAGTAGTGGACCCAGTGAGTTCACGGCACGTCGAAGCAGTCGGTTAGCTAGAAACTACCCCTTACACATCGTCCGAGCAAGGCGTGGAGCTTTGTTTACCTTACCGATTCCATCTCAGAATTCTCCATCGCTAATGCTGTCAGTTTGAGAAGTGAGAAAATGACCCACTTTCCATTCTTGACCCATTTTTTATTCTGACAAAAGTCGCAGAACAAAAGTTGTTAGTTTTGATGTACAGAATAAGCCCCTAAAAGGATGCTAATTGATTATAAATAACCCTGTATAAGTAGTAGCACAAATACCTAGTTCTCGGCACATAGAGGCCATCGGCTAGATCGAAACAACCCATAACTCGACTACGAGATCTGGGATGGTCAGATCCTAACCATTTTTTTGCCGAATGATAAATAAGACTAAATTAACTAGTGGAGTAGTTAAGATAGAAATAACTTTACATTCAATAAATTGACATTGAAATTGACGCCATTGAGTGGAAAATCTTATTTAATTGAATTTACTTGTAACAATTTTGTTACATAATTTTGTTGTAATATTTTTCTTAAATACACAGAAAATGAATTAAAACTGAATTTTAAAGTCATCAATTCACCGAACTTTTTAGCTTATTCAAAGAAAATTGCGAGTTTGTGAAATTTTCATCACAAAGAATGTTCAATGTATTTTCAACCGTTTTAATACAATTTAATAGTTTGATTAAAATAAGATTTTACTAAGATAGAGCACGTAAAACAAAATAACAAAGCTTTATGAAAGTTCTTTCAAATTTTGCATTACGTTAAACGCTTTTTAATATTTTTTTGCTTCACTGCTCACGTAGAACATTGGTTTTAAAATAAAGTTAAGTAAAATACCAATTTATGTAATATTGTTGGATTCATAGTTGAAATACAAGTATAAATACTAAACTTAACGCATGCTTGATATATTTTGTTATAGGCTTTGTATTAAAGCTTGTCCCATTGCAAAACATATGCCTCTCTCAATACAAGAAAGGGAATCTGCGACATAATGTCACAACAGTATTTTAGGGTTCCGTACCCAAAGGGAAAAAACGGGACCCTATTACCAAGACTCCGCTGTTCGTCTGTCTGTCTGTCCGTCTGTCTGTCACCAGGCTGTATCTCATGAACCGTCATAGCTAGAAAGCCGAAATTTTCACAGATAATGTATGTATTTCTGTTTCTGCTACAACAACAAATACTAAAAACGGAATAAAATTAATATTTCAGGAGGGCTCCCATACAACAAACCTGAATTTTTAGACGTTTTTCGCTCGATATAAATAACGGTGACAGGTAGATGCTTGAAATATTCACAAACTATTTGGTTAAATTTGCACTTTAAAAATAAATAAATATATTAAAATAAAATAAATATTTAAGGCCAAAAAATCACGTTACTTGTATGGGGGGGTTCCATACAAGTAACGTGATTTTTTGCTCAATATTAATAACGGCAACAGGAAGATGCTTCAAATATTAAGTGGTGTTATTCCTATCCAAAATAATTAATAAATTAAAACAAAACATATTAAGGAGCTTCCACGCGGTGCGGGAACCCTTCGTGCGCGAGTCCGAGTCGCACTTGGCCAATTATTTTGTTTGTATTATGTATTGTTCATAGATGCGGTGCTATTGCAAACATCTAAATTTATTTTAGGTTTCAAATTACAAGAGCAGGTTAAAAAATGTGAATTAAAGTTTTCCGTACATTTAGCATTGGTTATAGTGGCTATGTCCAGTCGTGGATGACCTATGACTGGCGTAAACTGTTATAGCTAGACAGCTAAAATTTTCACAGATAATGGCATTTCTTTTGCCGCTATAACAACAAATACTAAAAATAGAATTAAAATAAATATTTAAGTGGAACTCCCATACAACAAACGTGTTTTTTTAGGAGATTTTTTTGCTCGCTATTAATAATAACAAGAGGAATGGGGCTAAGGAGGCACCAACACGTTACGGAACCCTTCGTGCGCGAGACCGACTCGCACTTAGCCGATTTTTTTTAAGATTCAAAAGTAACGATGTAGTCCAAGAATAAAAAAAAAACCCGATGCAAGCATTTTCCAACCGGTCTTATCAGAAATCCATGGAGAAGACCTACGTCCAGCACCGCTTTCAACAGGTCTTATTAGAAATCCAGAAGACATGTCAAGCAGTGAACGTTCTACTGCTGATAATGGCAATGATTAAGTAAAATAAGTTACCAAGAAATAGTTATTAAAATAATTTACATGAATCATCATTCCCACACTTTTAATTTTGTAGTAGCCCACGCCCTGTACTTAGACAGCAAATTCAATCAATCTACTTGAACCATCGAATTTGTGGTAAAATTGGTTATTCAGAATAGCTATTGGTAATACCTATTGGTTCTCCGTAACAGCGCAATAAACGGATGCCCACTCATACCTAAATGTGATTGTGAATAAATGGTGATTTTCAAACATTACATCATCAGCTTTCTCTAGATCTGCTGTGCAATAAAATTATGAGTAGGTACAATAAAGAACTAAGAGTAGAAGAAAAAATAATAATAAATAGCTTCATATCTTCAGAACTTTGGCCTAGTGTTATAGTGGTTTCGTTGCTGCGTCTGAAACCGATTTGAATGCCATACGGATGTATGGCATTCTTTTATAAGAATCGTCTTTAAAAATCTGGTGATTATTTTCGAAATTAACACTATCCCGTATGTATATACAAATAGTCCTACGACTACTCCGAACCGGTCTTTAACGGATGCGGATCGGATTCGTTTCGGATGTAGTAATAAACCACTCTTACTCAGTAAGTCCTAGTAATATTTGATATTGTGTAACGAGGATATAGCACAGGTATCACCTTCATAAAACTAGATTCAAAATTAGACATGAAGATGTCGCCATAGAACAGCTATTCTGTTTTCTTTTTAAGTCAAGCCATTCTAAAAACAGAACAACTGTATGTATTTTTAAGTATGTGCTATTTTTTTTCAAATTGTTTGATTTCATTTCTTAACAATGTCACGTCTCAATGGCCATTTTGTATCGTGTTAATAGACCGACAGTCAAACAAAACTATAACACTTTTCATGAAACATTGTTCCTAAGTCCTTCGACGTAATATGAGATATTGTCGCATTTAATGACGTCCATAAAACATTTTGATGGCGTCGTCTGATATTTCCTGACGCCATTAAGCTCCATCTTAATCTTGGCCATATTTTAAGGTCAGCGCGTGTATTAACTAGGATAAGTACCTAGTATATGTCATCCTTGTAAGGCCTATGTTTTAGCTACCTAATATCCTACTAATAATATAAACGTGAAAGTTTGTAAGGATAGATCATTCACGCAAAAACTACTGAACGGATTGAGATGAAACTTTGCAATTATATAGCTTATATATCAGAATAACACATAGGCTATAAATTATAATGATATTGCGTAAATTTTCCATATTTTAACAATAAGTGTTAAGTAAGTAGGATAAATTCTGCTATCTGCTAGCTATTACAGCGTGCGCTCCAAGAAATGTCAAAAAAGGACTGTCGAATCGAACAAATGTCAATACGATTTTTTTTCCACCTCTTTTATTAAGGGTGGTAAGGTAGAGCCTTGAAATATCATGCGGGCGAAGCCGCGGGCAAAAGCTAGTACAAGATAAAGGAGAGCTGATTCTCAAATCTGTCTCATAACAGTTCAAAATGAAGTCTTCAACCTCGTGGGTGTTCGTTTGATTGGTGATTCTTCTACTACGCAATTAATTTTGATGTGGTTTTCACTGTCTTACTGGGATTTCACATTGATCTAGAATTATATCAACATCTTTATGGTACTATAAAATATTTCCTTTGAAAAATATTGCGGTGTCAAACATTTAATTAGTGTGTTTATAAATTTTAACAAAATTAAGTGCTTGCAGGATACAATAATAATAGTTCCTAACAATCAAAGCTATTAAGTAAGATCTTATAAATTTAGTATGTATTTTTCAGAGTGAAAAGATAAAATATCTTTCTGAACTTTTTTCAGCAGTTTTGAAGCTATCAAGTAATTGATTGTTAGGAACTATTATTATTAACTTTTGATTATTTTATTTCCTATGAAAACTTTTTGTTGTTTTAACCAAAATCTTATATTTTTTCTTTTCAAAGTAGTTGTTTGTACAATAAGGGACTTGATCCATCCAAAAACAACAATGACTATCCGTATTATCATAACATTTTCTCAATTCTTGGGCGCCCAAACTCCGATGTTTTTCTTCGATCAGCGAGAGCCTTTTGGCCCCACTAAAGTTTCAAAAGGACGGAAGGCAATTATTAAAACCTTGGTCCAATTTCACAAACGTTTGTAGTAAAGGACAAAATGTATAGTGCTTCTTTTCAATTATAAGTGAAAAACTTAGGCACGTTTTAAAGATAAAGTGCTTTTCTTAAATTTTTGCGAGTACTAAACGAAAAGTAAGTTCGTATAGGTTGGCAGGCTAGCCCCGGTGTCAGAGTTTTTAAGGCGCCTGAAGGCCTCTGACAAGGCTAAACAATTAAAACAACCGGGGCCTACAATTTAACGTGTCATCCGAGCCACGATAGCGCTTAGTTGTAAATGCCACCCGCGGTCACCCATCCGACGACTGACCGAGCTGAATTGCTTTACTTCGATGATCGCTAACGAACACCTGGTCAAACTACGCTATGAGCGCAATTAAAGGTGAAATGTTTTTTACACTTTTGCGAGTAGCAAACGATACCACTCTGATTTAGGTACTCAAAATCACATTATTGTAGACTTTGCTTAGAGGATTTCAGAGGAAATAGGATTTTTTACTAATTTGACGAGAAATTCTTCCAAAAAGTACTTTTGAATGACGGTAGGAAATCTCATTGTTGTACAAAGCTTTAACTGAAATCCGGGATTTATCTGTATAATTCTTTCCTAAAAATTAAATTCTGGTTTATATGAGCACATATAAACCAGAATTTAATTTTAATTGGTATCGCGGTATTATAAATGAAATGGCGTGAGGGTACATTGGGTCTGTATTCAAATTGTAAAAGCGCAAACAAGAAGCATCAGGGATAAAGAAAATCCTACTCCTTGAGTATTTTAATATTTGGTACAGAGAGAACCGTATACCGTGTATAATTATGTGGTGAGGTATATCAGTACAAAAGATATAATACATGCAATGCAGCCAGCATGCTGGGCACGCTGCCAACTGGCAGTGGGCTTGAGCATTTGGATTATCTTCAGACCTTCAATGGAATGTGGATGATCCAATGCTTTATATGTAGTAGTTTTAGTAGTAGTGTAGGTAGTTTTAGCAAATACAGTAGTACTGTATTTTTTTGCAGTTAATAATCGCACTTAAAAATACATATAGTAAGATATATAATAGTAGATACAATGTACTTACTATTTCTTTCATGTAACTAAATCCTGCGAAAGAACATAGGATACTCGTAGTTCTTATTACTTTTCATCTATTTTTGTTATGGATGAACAGTTCATTTATTTACTTAATGTTCATGTTCTAAACTAGTACCCAAACTAACAAATAGTCTCATAGTAAAAGTGGTTCATAATGATGAGTATATATACACAAAATATAGTAAACACTCCTGAAATTTACACTCCTGAAAATTCATATACTCTGCAAAGCAACACCTACCTACATAAGAAGATGCATGCAAAATTGAGCGCAGCTGTTTAAAGAGTTACTGTTTGTATGTGACAGTTTTTTATAACGTACCTTACTTTCTTAATTCAAGTAAAGGCAGGAATGTTTAAGAGTTCACAGAACAAGAAAAAAGTTTCTAAAACAGACATTTTGCAAGTTCAAGACACAAGGATCTATTTACTTACGTCCCAAGGTGGAAAACTTCACAAGCCAAGTTAGGCGGTCGCCTAACGTGGCGTATGAAAATTGAGGCATTTTCTATTCCCTGGACGTTTTTAAAATGGTACTTTCACAGATAAGGTTCCATTTTTGGTATATTTTACCTTTTTTGCTTCATGTAGTCTTAAATTGATTAAGTAAGTAAAAAAGTTGATGTTATGTTACTAAACATTGGTTACTAAGCCGTGGTGGTCTAGCGGTAATAACACCGGCCTTACAATCGTAAGGTCTTGGGTTCAAATCCCGGTCCCGTACCAATGAGTTCTTTGGAATTTATGTACGGAATTCCACACCACTGGCTTTCCGGTGAAGGAAAACATCGTTAGGCAACCTGCATACGTCCGTAGAAGAAATTCGATGGCGTTTGTGAATCCACCAACCCGCACTGGGCCAGCGTGGTGGATATGGCCCTATCACCCTTCGTGGGTAGGCCTACGTCCTGCAGTGGACTATTAAAAAAAAGGTTGGTACTGTACAGTACTAAACATTTAAGTGTTATTTTGGGAATGCAGGCATCATTATTATAAATTCAGAAAATGTAGGAATACGCCGACATCTCATTTTAGATTCTACATTTGTGGATTTTGTACTAGATGTATTTTTCCTGTTTTCTCTGGGTGTGTGAAAATCAATAAAGACTTTTGCGTCTTACGCTTAGAAGCCTTCTCAAGGAAGATAACATTTGTGATTAGAGCTAACAGTAAATCTAAAGCATTGTCGATCAATTTGTAACATTTTTTTTGCATTTTATATGTTTGGCGCAGACAGGCCACTGAAACAGCCACTGGTGGCGGTCGGGCGCTAGCTCTACATCTGTATGTATTGTGGACACTAACGGGACACGGGTGGCCATCACCACACGTGTGCATCATTTTATCAAGACGTATGAAAAATCGCGTGAACTGCTTGTCGCTGGCCACTGGTGGCTAAAGTAGCTGGCCGGTCTGTGCCCAGCCTCATTAGTAATACACAATAATTTGGTTTCAAAGGGCTCTTTCTGTCTACCCAAAATCTGTCTTTCTTTGCGTGTAGTTTCGTTTTAGTAATAAAACCTATATATCTCCACAGAGGCAGTGCTAGTAGCGTTGGGCGGCGCGAGCGCAGCTTTGGTTCTCCTGATCGTGATGGCCGGCGTGTTCTGCGCGCGTCGCCGCAAGAACAGCCCTTCCCCCGTGCCCTCGCCGCCGATCCTCGTCTACCCACCCCACGACATCACTGCTCCGTGCTATATGTAAGTAGAATGAAAATTTATACTTCTAGCTTTTTTAACCGACTTCAAAAAAGGAGGAGGATCTATGTCCGTCAGCATGTATACATCGATATTTTCGTCAATTGTGAACTAATTCAACATTTTTAATTCAAAAGAATATATTTCGGAGGCTTCGGACCCATTTAAATGTTATCGAAATTGGCTGAGCCGTTTTAGAACAACCAACTGTACCTAATGTGAAAATTGTAATCGTCGATTCGAATGAACTATTCGAGTTTTGTACAGGGTTTAAGTTGGTTGTGCCATTTTTTGTGAAAAATAATTATATTTGCAACTATATTTTATTTCAACACAATTAAATAGTTACGTGGTAACAAAAAAACGTAGTTAAAAGAATAAACATTTGTATCGTTATATTTGTAAAAATATAGATTGTATCGTTATATTTTTACAAATATAACGATACAACAAAAATAAAGTAAGTGCAGACAAATTGCTTAAAATACCTACTTAAATCAATTTACCTAAAACTTAAAACGAACTAAATAAACCGCTGTCATTGCAGAATCAAAAGCGGTAGTGGTACCTACAGATAAACACTAACTGCCTTAAAGATTAAAACACGCTTTAAACACTGTTTAACCATACATTTTGTGCGTAAAACTTTTGTGGTAAGACGGTGAAATGGCAGTCCGATAAGTTGAATAGCTATTTCTGCTCGTATCTGCAATTACCTTCCTGTCATAGAAAGTTTAAAGAAAAATATGTATTTTTATTATTTGTTTATCAAACCATTCTGCTGTTGTCACAGTTTTATCGAATTGCGTTATTGCATGTTGTGATTGAAAAATGCGATGGAATTTTAAATATAAAAGTAATCTTCTTTGTCTAGCTTGTCCATTGAACAACTGTTATCGTAGAAAGAGTTACTTTTTATGACAAAAATTTCAAAAAATCGTCGCGGATGCAGGATTCGACAGTACAGCGGGTTAGCTCAGTGGTCCAGAGCGTCGAGCTAGTGATCCGAAGACGCAAAGTTCGAATCCTGCATCCGCGACGAATTTTGAAATGTTTATCATAAAAAGTAACTCTTTGAGATAAACCTAGTGTGGGATGCACTATAAAATAAAAATCATTTCGTCATCGTAGAAGCTTATCTGGTGCACGCCATTTATAACATATTCGTTCATGGAAAACTTTTTCTTATTATGACCGTGTTACGGCAACAATTTCTTCCGCACTTTACCTACATGTATGGGAGCTACCCGTTAAATACAGATTTTTGAAAATTTTAAATACGAATTTGAAATTTAGATCTATATTGAAACCTAGAATTTCTTTCATGCAATTTGTTTCATAAATGTGGAAGTTATTTATAAGGCTTTGTAACAATAGGACGGACAAACAGACACAACGAAGTTATAAGGGTTCGGCGTTATTATTAATTGTCGTAGGGTAGATGCACCGGTTGTGGCGATCTTAGTATTATTTGTGGCCACTTTGAATTTCAAGGAATAATAAGATAATATTATGGTGAAATAATATTTTTAAAGAAATTTTCAAACATTTAGATTCACACAAACAATATGTATGGTATTACATTGTTTATAATTATCATTTATGCAATAATTTTGACACCAAATGGCCACAACCGGGTCAGTGGCCTCAACCGGTACACCTACATACCAGAAACCGTAGCGTAGGACGTCTTCTGATGATGAATCCTTTTCCTAACTTCTTTGCCCACCCAAGATACCCCTCCATAGAGAAAACCTGTAGATACGCCTTTGCCCCATAGATAGACGGGTCTAGAGTGGTGTGAATCTGATATGAGCAACGTTTCCGGACGCAACGTTTTACAAGATAGAAATAGACGTCTTTTTAGATACCTTTTTTTAGGAGGTGGAAATCTTCTAAGATTCCCGACCGCTTTGGGGTGCTGTCGGGTTATATGGAATTGTACCCACTAAAACCCCCTCGGTGGCCAGCCTTTGTGCCTTCTTGGGAGCTCCGGGATCTCCAAAGGAACGCACCGGTACTCCCAGCACTTTATACGACTACTCGCCTGGGGATAAAACCAGGCTTGTTACTGTCATTTACGACAGCGTTGCTACACACGCTGTCGTCCTCCTCGGGCCCGTTTTAGTGGATGGCCAGAGCACCAACTCTGACCACCCACGAGCCTTTTTAAATACCTATCGTATCTATCAACCTCTTTTTCTATGTCTAATGATGTCCGTCGGTGTTAATCATAAAATAAATATTTTTTTGTTAATTTTTCATGTTGCACATAGATTTGAGCTTAAAATTATGTATACTCAAAGTTGTTTACATTTCATTAAAAGTAAAAATCCTATCCCCAGCCCGATAACCAACACTCTTTAACTTTTAAGGTCCCTACACTACTTCACTATACCTTCCTAGCACGGTCATGGTATACATTATAGTGGACAGCCACTTTTACTCGTGGTCCTATTGACCAAAACCACTGAGATTTTTTTTTAAGCTGTAGGTAGTTAGATAGATAAACTCTTTATTGATTCACACACACATAAAACAGAAAATTAGAGAAAACTGTACTGTCCCACTCCTGGGCAAAGGTTTCCCCCATTTCCTTCCAGGAGTCGCGATCCATCGCAACTTCTTGCCAACCCCTCTCGAATGAGTTAAGATCGTCACGCCAGCGCTTCTTGGGCCTTCCCTAGCTACATCGTCGGTCAAGCACCCACTCCTTTGGATTATAATATAAAAATTCAACATAAGATAGTTTCAGATGAAACTAACATTGATAGATCCAGTTTTAAAGAATAAACTGGAATGTTGAAATTGTTGAATGACATATCTTATTCCAAGTTTTAGCTTACAACGGAAAAAATCCGCTGGGAAAAATCCAGTCATTTCAACTTGAAAAGGTCGAGAGGTCTTGTTTGTTTTGGTTTCAGTTGAACAAATTTATTGTGCTTAATTAGGGCGGATAATCTTGGTGAGCGTTGTAAAATATTCGTTTTCGATTTTTTATTACGGCTATAATGATAGACGGTTTTCTGTGAAGTGATGACTCCAAGAAAAATAACGGAAAATAGACGGAAAACGGAGAAGAACTCAGGCTCCCTCACCAAGGTTTTCCTCTTAATGCCGGAAATTGTGTAAAACTGGGTACTAAGGTTGTATAATCGATACATAGAATAAAGGGGAAATTAGTACATAGAATAACAAGGAAATTATAACTATGTTTTTGTTTTTATAATTTCCGTAGTATATTGAAAATTACATATTTCCGTTAACTCACTTTGAAGTTTGACCCTAGTTTGTTTTTTTTTTATAATGTGAAGAAGAATGAATTTAGGTATAAATACGTTCTGTCAAATGTAATAAGTCTTAGTCCACTGATTTCCTACGATGTTTTAAGTTCTCTTTAGATATTTTAAAGACTTTTTACTAGCTTAATATCAGGCAGTACCATGTAGTAAAATGTAAACCTGAATTAAATTAAAAAAAAAAAATCACGGACAGAAAATATAACATATAACCAATACAGGCAAAGATACAGAACAAACAGGAACCAATTTTTCTGCTTCTAATTTGAAACAATCACAAAGAACTCGATAAAGCCCGACTCTCTAAAACAATCAATTTAATAACTTTGATCAAAAGCACATAACATTATTTTTTTTAAAAACTCAGACTTATTTAATCTAATATAATAACAAAAAAAACAATTTGACCACAATTAAGTTACCAAGTTTCCAAAGACGGTTCAAAAAGATTTAATTAACATTAATGAGGTGGAAACCACTAGAATAATTGCTTTTGAAGTTTACACGACCAAGCCCTTGATGATTGGATTAAACAGAGGATAATTGAAGGCAAAATTAAATTTGTAATCAATCGATACACAGATTAGGTACAAGTATTGAAGTCTAAGGAAGACATTGACTTTTTTCACAAGTGTAAATATTAATCTACAATCTTGTAAATCTATAGGAGAGGCATATGTTTTGGCCCACATCTTAGGGCTGAAAAGGACATGGAGAAAATGTAATCAGATCGATAAGAACATCGTCACAAATACGTACATCAATTTTCAGGACAAAAAAATTGTTACAATGCTCCTTGGCTGTTTCAACCATTTTGCTACAGTTCTGGCGGATTAAAACAATAGAAACTAGTACTGCCTTCCAGCCCCTATATGGGCACATTTCTTGATAGAAGTTATAATATTTAAATGGAAATGGAAATATTTAAATGCAATCGAAAATGGAATTTCAAGAGAAGCTGGATCAATCAGTTCAGGTGCTGGTGGAGAATTTTAAAACGGCATCCAATATTGTCTTTTGATTTTTCGGCCACTTGCGGGTTTCCGGGGATCGTCCCAAATGCAGATGAATTGTGTGACTTGGATAGTAAATTATTTTATAATTAATGATTCAGATATTCTGACAGAGCCTGGTGAGATGCTATCAATAAGGTTTAAGAGCTAGTGTCATGTATAAAGAACACATTAACTTATTGTCTTCATCTAAATAAGGACAATAGGAAAAGTGTTTATGAACACATCTTTAGTTAACATACTTACGTATAAATTTAACTTAGATAAATATTACTTATTAGCCCATGGATACATTGTAATTTCTTAAGGAATGCTCGTCGGCGTTTTCTTAATTAAAAATATTTTTTTTTTTTTAAATTAGTACATTTTAACACTTAGTTCATAACAAATACAACGTTTTTACAAAATTACGATTCCCGGGAGCAAATGACAAGTTTTAGCACAAAGAAGTGATTAATGACGGAACTGACAACACCGACATACATTAGAATAGACTGACGCACTGATACATTTATTTGTTTTTACACCATTTTTCCTGTAAACGAGTCAATACATACTTTCCAGCAGATCGAATTTAATTTATTGCTGTACAGAGTAAAAACTTCAAAAAAGTTTTTGCATGTGCAAATGACCATTTTGTTTAACTCTATCGTGAAACAAAAGAGACACGGATGGCTACCATAATAACCAGTAGCCATAATTATTGTAAAAGGTTAATAAAATTATGGTCTACGAGTTAAAAATAATACCAGGCAAGATATTTTGTGACATAAGCATGTTTTTTAAAATAAATATTAGGAGACATCTTACACTACCCCAAAATAAGCATTTTTTGAATTGCTTACAGCTATTGGCCACTGAGGCCTCTACAACTTACCGGACGTGGGCGAGCGCAGAAGGCGGCTAAGCCCTATCAAACTAAGCAAAGCTTGTGATAATGGCTGCCAAAGACTGATATACATACTACATATATCCATTTTAAATATATATAACTACATAGTATAAAACAAAGTCGCTTCCCGCTGTCTGTCCCCATGTATGTATCTTTAAAACTACGCAACGGATTTCGATGCGGTTTTTTTATATGTATAATATACCTGTGCGAAGCCGGGGCGGGTCGCTAGTTTTATATATTTAAGTAATAAAAAACGGAAAAAAACTAAATCCCACTACACAGGACCACCCTAGTGTGCGATTTATGGTTCCGCTCTGGATGTCTGTAAACATAATCTAAGTAAATACCTACTTACACTATTTTAAGCACCACCAACATCCTTCCTTCCTTTCAGCCATAGGACGTCCACTGCTGAACATAGGCCTCCCCTAAAGATCTCCAATAAGACCGGGTGGTAGCGGCTTGCATCCAGCGCGAACCTGCGGTCTTAATGAGGTCGTCCGTCCACCTTGTGGGTGGACGTCCTACGCTGCGCTTGCCGGTACGTGGTCTCCACTCGAGGACTTCGATCGACCCCATCGGTCATCAGTCCTCCGCGCTATGTGCCCTGCCCATTGCCACTTCAACCTGCCAGTCCGCTGGGCTATGTCGCTAACCTTGGTTCTTCTACGGATCTCCTCATTTCTGATTCGATCGCGTAGAGAAACTCCGAGCATAGCCCTCTCCATGGCTCGTTGGGCTACTTGAAGCTTACTAATAAGGCCCATAGTGAGAGACCACGTTTCTGTGCCGTAAGTCATCACTGGCAACACACACTGGTCGAAAACTTTCGACTTGAGGCACTGAGGTATGTCGGACGAGAAGACGTTACGCAATTTTCCGAACGCTGCCCAGCCGAGTTGGATTCGGCGATTGGCCTCTTTCTTGAAGTCGGACCTACCTAACTGGACTACTTGTCCTAGGTAGACCACCAACATAACTTACTTCAAATCATGTGTAATTATTATTGATCAAATAGGCTATTGTATTCAATGTCACCTTCACCGGGCCAGCTGGGATACACTCACCTTTAAGTTATCTATTTACGTCAGTAAATGTACTTGATTTACTTTTTGTGTCGTGCTTCAAGAACTCTAATTAGATATTAGATATATATTTATTAGATTTATATGTAAATATTGTACTTATCTAAATCTATCAAAAAAAAAATAGCCATTGCCACGAAATGATGATGATGATGATGATATTTTTATTTTGCGAGATCACATACTTGTAATTATAATTAGATCTTAATAATAAGACTAACAAACTTACAGGTACATGTCACCCTGTTTCATAAAGGGTATAGCAAAGTTTTGGCTCAACATTTATACTAAACAGTGAGTAAGAGCAAAAAATTTAAAAACTCTGCAATAGCCTGATCTCTATATATCAAACATACCATTTCTCTTTTGTTATTACTATTTTTGAAATATAATTGACACAAATTGACACGCTCGTCGCGTCTATCTTTATAATGTCGGTGAGTGTAAACAATGTCATAACACCTCGATTAGTCCATTATTACTTAACCTTGAATAATGTTCTATTGTATTATTAAATTGTAATTTTGAACAAACATTGTTGCAAGTAATAGATGTTTTGTGAGGTAATAGTTATTATAATGTCTATATTATGAACCTTAGGGACACTGGCGTAGCGTGGGTTACCGGCGTTGCCGAAGCTCGAGACGGCTTGGGAATTTACCGCTCGGGCAAAATTATTTGATATATTATGTATTAGAATATTAAAACTGATTAGGGAAATTGGGCAATGGATCAGGGAAAGAAACAGTGTCCCCCGCTCCAGTTGTTTTGTGGTGCTAGGGTTGGCCATTGCAATTCAGCGCAGTAATGCCCCTTTGGCCGCGTATGTAACCGTGTTTTGTTTCCGACATAAGAATATAAAAATCGGCCAAGTGCAAGCCGGACTCGAGCACGAAGGGTTCTGTACCATATGCGAGCCCCATTCCTCTTGCCGTTATTAATTGCGAGCAAAAAACTCCTAAAAATCACGTTTATTGTATGGGAGCCCCCTTAAATATTTATTTTATTCTGTTTTTAGTATTTGTTGCTATAGCGACAACAGAAATACATCATCTAGCTATCATGGTTCATGAGATACAGCCCGGTGACAGACATACAGACAGACGGAAATCAAATTCTTAGGAATAGGGTTCCGTTTTTACCCTTTGGGTACGGAACCCTAAAAATGTCTCTTTTCTCATTCATAATCCACACTAAAATATTCCGCTATATGCGGCTAGTGTGAAGGAGACGTATGCACTAGAGACAATCAGGAGCGGGCTTTTCTATTAATTTACTTCAAAGTAGTGTTAAGGTGACTAGAAATTGTGAATAAAATAATAAACTACAACTTCATTAGCAAATAAATCATAAAAAACCAAGCGGTTTTGGAGGACTTTGATAATAAACACTGTGACACGATTTCTTAAATACTAGATGATAATGTCAAAAGATCATTTTAGGAGCCTATTTATTTGTGTGTGTCGTGATAAAAAGAAAATTTGGAATAAAAAAATTCTCTAAAGTATTTTGCAGGCCTCTAATAACTTTGAAAAGCACTTGAGCTGTGTCGTTGTTGAGTGGATTCTGAAAACTGAAGTTTTAACTAGTTACCTCTTTTAATCTTTCGCTTGAATAGTACCTACAGAAAAGTAAAACATTGATGTTGTTTTCGATTAGCCCATTTTGAAGAGGAATAAAACACAGATATATATTTTTTTAATTTCCATTGTTGTATTTTGTTGTTGATTGTAAAATTCTGAACACAATATTTATTGTAATATCATTAAAACACTTACTTATTAAAAGACTACTGAGCATCGCTCAGGGAAAATTAAAAAAAAATAGGTATGTAATTTGCGCTTTTTTCGAAAAATTCTGATCGATAGGGGAGGCATATGTCTAACATTGGGTGTCCTATGTTTATTAGGTAATTATGTATTTTTTTTTAATCGGGCAAAAGTGCCTTTATTAACTACAACAAAACCACACTACTATTACATATAAAGCATTGGATCATCCTCAGAACTTTGAAGGTCTAAAGATAATCCAAATGCTCAAGCCCACTGCCAGCTGGCAGCGTCCTTAGCTTGCTGGCTGCATTGCCACGTTGAATGGCAATGGCATTATGTAATTATGTTTAGTTAGTAGGTATTATTTTTCAATTTTCTTTTATTATATTATAATTAAATCTGACGTGTAATATTTATACTATCAAAAAAAAAAAAAACATTATCATTATGCAGATAAACTTACAAAGAAAATGTCTATACCAAGCTTCATCAAAATTGTTAGTGACGTTTACAAAATTCGAATTCTATACAATCAAATAAATAAACAAACAAATATACAAGAATAAGATACAATGACACTTGTTTAAGTCGAATAGTTTGATTTCGGATTCGAAATTTTGGGTATAAATTTTAAGTACGAGTAATTACAAACCTGATAAGCTAGAATATTGACCGAAAAATAATATTTTATGGTTTTCATGTATTAAGAGTATAAGTATTCCAAAAATTTAAGATGAAAAAAGACATGGTGTTCATTGAAGTTATAGATATCGTTTTGAGAAGTTATTTTCATTTAATACGTATAGTATTCAGTAAAATCACTACTTAATCCCATTTTGACGATTTCGTTAGTAAATGGAGCTGAGAGCATTTGTCGTTCCTTTTCGCATTCCTTTTCTCTAGCCAGCCACATTTATAGTTTTATATCACGAATCTAGTACTGCCTAAATTACTTAGAGTGAAACAAGGTTTCACACTCCACAGCCTTTCCTTTTCATCAAGTTTTATTTTTATAGAGTCTGAAAATAAACTCGGTTGTATTCGTCCAGTGCTAGTTAAGATCCAAGTTCTATCGTAGCATTTGCTTTCCTTACTAATTTTTACCCTCTGCATTGCCGGCGGGATTGTTTTGTTTTTTATTATCCTAATAAGTATTTACTACCTATACCTTTTATTTTAAAATGTATGTATGGCATTCTTAAACGTGTTAATTTAAATTTTTATTTTTTTTCACAAGAATTGATGCATTCGGGGGATTTGACGCATTTTTGGGTGATCGAAATATTAGTAGCCATAAATTTTTAGCTGCTTAGTAAACCACCTGTAATGTAATAATGCCTATTTTCAATTGGTTTCAAATAGCTGTTGTTATGTTTACAAAGCTGTACAAATATTTTTGTTAAACATTTTCGCTACTTGCAGTACTAAAATATTGCTTTTAGTCACTGAATCATAATGACATAAAACCTAAATATAAGGACTGGATAATTTGAAATCAAAATTTTTGGAAATCTCCGGCATAACGTAAATTAGTGATGTATCAGGAATAACATATAACGTCGAATTAACATATCTAGTTCTCTTTAATTCCACTTTTTTTTTCTCAGCAACAGGTATTTAAATTTCTCTGAAAATTTCAAAGTTATGCTACAATGTCTAGATTGAAATACATATCAAAAACCTTAAATAAATTCATGAATGGTCTGATAATTTATTAATTCTATGAAATATTAAATACAACTCTCTTGATATTAAACGTAGCTTACAGCTTAAGTTAATTTGTAATTCAAAAGACTTTTATTTTTAGCTCTCGAGTTTTAAAATACCTATGAGTAAATATTGTTCCAAAAAAGTTTTTCATTAGGAGACTAAAAGGTCATTGGTATTTTTTCAATTGTTAATGAATGAGGGTTGTTAGTAATCCAATGGGTTCGAAATGTATGAGACTTACTTAGGAATTACTAGAGAAAAAAAAGATATAGTGATTGTCCATTTTTAAATTTTGGCAGAACCCGTTCATTAGCTTCTGACGGAAATAGCAATTTACATTTATATTTTGCTCCTAATCTGACTGTGTAGCTAAACAACTCTAATAACATTTAACTGAAACAAAATGTCTATTTTGTCCTGAATTGAATTCCATAGAACCCTTGCAAAATGTTCGCAAATTAAATATAGTGAATAAAGAAGACAGAGACCTTTGAAACATGAAAGTGACTAACCGCAACGAAACGTAAGACCTAGACTCTACCAAAGAGAAATAGCGTGGAGATCTGCGGAGATAAATAGAGCATAGTAGTCTGTAAATTCACTGTATAAATGACATATTTTTTTCATAGTTTATCAGCTATAACCATCGAGCAAGTATTTATAGAGTCACAATCGTGCAAAACAAGTGTCCGAGCCAAAACCTTGCCCAAGCTACGTAGTGGGCGGACATTTTAGTTAGTGGTAAGGTGACTGCAAGTCGACTACAACGCCGCGCGATGCTAAAGTGCTCGGTTACAAGCACTAATTAGTTGACATAACGTCGAGATTTGAGGAAATGTGTCATTGTTAATTAGCTACTTTCACTTAAGGATTGTGGCTCTGTAGATATTTTTACTCGAAGGCTGTGACACGTTTAGGTAGGTAAGTATGACGGCGCTCTTACGGTGGCAGCTACTTTCACTTAAGGATTGTGGCTCTGTAGATATTTTTACTCGAAGGCTGTAACACGTTTACTGCTGGCTAAAGGCTTCTCTTATAGTTTTTTTTAGATCCACCAACCAGCGTGGTGTGTATGGCTCAATCATCCTTCGTACTACGTTACGGACTGCAGATTCTAAGAACCACTATTTATTTATCTTGAATCTGGATTGCGGACCGCGTTTTCATCTCGCCGTTCTTCCAATTAAATTAGATACAAGACTTCGCACTTTTGACAAATTATCTGAAAGTGTCTTCGGCTAAAAGCTCTTGTATTCGTTCAATTTTTTTTTTTACGGAACAACGGACCGTGTTTCTCTCTAGATTTGCGGTGGTGTATGGTTTATATAACGAATGTGTTTAAATGCACCGGACATCGGTCCGGCAAAAATTTAAGGTGTCCGTTTATTGTCCGGTGAAAGAACGGACATATGCAAGCGCTCTTATTCGTCAAAATCATATTTTACGAACTTACAACGCTTTACCCAGCATCGCGTATCTCCGCTTTAGTGGAGTTTTAGGTTTAAAGGACGCGCCTACGTATTTTACCTTCGTACGACGTAGGGTATAATTTAGGAACTTATTTTCGGTTTAGCTAAAAAGATTTTCTCTGACTTACAGACAAATTGATTACACGTTGTGACGCACGACGTTTTGTTTAGATCTAAGGGTTTTGTTAAATTTTCACACAGTGTTAAGTTTTGTAGAGTTGAAATTTTTTCTTTATTGATTTGTTTTGTGATGTTTTCATAAATAATTAAAAGAAAATTGCAAATCACTTCCGACCGGTCTTACTGAAGATCTATCTTTACGGAGAGGCCAATGTCCAGCAGTGGATATTCTATGGTGAAACAAGCAAGCGAAATGGTCATGACAATATGTGACTCGACTTTCATACTACTAACAAGCGGCAACATCAGCGGCTGTGGCTGCGCAATGTCATAGCGCGAGTTGAATGAACTGAAAAAAAAAACATTTTTTCATATAGACGAAGCAATTGACACAGCAAATATTTTTCAGGACCAAAGAAGTGAATTTCTCGCTGCCGACGTTGCGGTCGTCCTCGCTGGGAGAGCTGCGTGACGTGGTCAGCGTGAGCAGTCTTGGCAGCGATGTCCTGTGCCCTCCGGTGCCTACGCAGCTGCGCTCCAACTCTTTTAGTAAGTTTTTCCATCCATCCATCAGCCCTAGAACGTCCACTTCTGGACATAGGCCTGCCCCTATGGGTTTCCAATAAGGCCGGCTGGAAGCAGCCTGCATCCAGCGCGTTCCTGCGATCTTTATTATATCGTCAGTTGATGGTCCGTGGCTTCCTTTACGGCCCTATTGGCTATCCATTCTTCAAACTATCTGCACTGCCCACTGCCATTTTAAATTTCTAATCCGCTGAGTTATGTTTCTAACTTTGGTTCGTCTCGGGATCTCCTCATTTCTGATTCGATCCCACAGACAGACACCGAGCATAGCCCTCTCCATAATTAGCACGTTGGGCTATCTCGAGCTTATTCATAAGGCCCATAGTAAAAGACCACGTATTAGTTCCATTATGTCATCACTGGTAACACACAATTGTCGAAAACTCTCGTCTTGAGGCACTGAAACAGTAAATCTTTACAATTCTTTTATTAACTATTATTGACTAAGCGAACAAAATGAAAGAGATCTCTGTATTAACTTGACGATTTTGCTTTCATCTTTCCGGATGTTAATATTCCTCTACAGGTTGCATTTCTCTACTAATCTTGACAATAATTGTACACAGATTTTGTGCTTTAAAGGATTTTTTGTCGTTGGCAATTTTTGATTGGGGGAATATTTCCCTCAAATACGGAAAATTTTGCTGCAGTGCTGTTTATCCAACGATTTTGATAATATTTGGTGAGATTGCTTTGTATATAGTTCCCACAAAAATTTGCGACTATAAACCAAATCAGCCAAGAGTGAGTCGAGATATATGCTTATGAAGATATGCCGCGAAGTCTACTGTTCGGAGAAGTACTAGTTTGTTTAGTAGTATCTAACAGCCAGATAGTCTTTTAAAAAAAGCTGTTTTACATTTTTTTAAACCAGTTTTTCTTGGCTTTCTTAAAAGGAAAATAAACTAGTGAATTGCTAGATGAAAATTTTACGTGCATAAATGAATAGCTGAAAATATTCAGCAGAAATTATTTATACTTAGCATAGACTAGATACAATTAAAATAACAATATGTAATTTAACTCATTCTTAATAATCTATGTAATTAATTGCAAACTTATATAAAAATAAGTAAAAGTAAGTAAGTAATAAGTATGCATAATAATTTAAAACTATTTTAAAAGTATGAGTTACTTGATATGATTTAAAAGTTTTATGAATTTTTCCCTCACCTTGTTACGCTATGAATATGATATTGAAATATTCACAAGGCCGGCTACGCAAATAAAGCTATGTAATTAGCCTGTACAAAGGTATGATTTAACATTTTTCGTTACCTGTTTCGTGCAAATATTACATTTTCGTGAAAAATCATGAATTTAAAGGTGATATTAAATAACGGTAAAGCTTTATTAGTATTTCGGTCTCTTTTTTCGTTGTAAGTAGCTAAGCTGATAACCTATTCATCATCATCATCAGCTTGTATCTACCCACTGCTGTGTCTAACTATAGGCCTCCTCTCCCTTATGGCAGTTTTGATTGTCTTGGGTTAATCTCATCCACGCATATTCTGCGAAGGATCTAATGTCGTCGACCCATCGGCTGGTAGTTTGCCCACGGAAAGTTTTTAAATATATTGGAAGCCACCCAGTCAGGGATCTACTCCACCTGCCGTCACTACTCCTGTCCACGTGTCCTTCCCACTAGAATCGCGTCATACATTTCCAACAGCTGCAACCTGCAACCAATTACTATTTATGTGTTGTATCGTTGAGCCAAAGCAGAAATCTTAACATGCGGTATATTGCGCATTTTTTCGCGCAATAAAACCCACATTTCCCTTAAATTACCCAATGAATTTACGACCCAGGAAAGCAAAAACTTGTTTACTTTGGACAAATCGTTGGCCGTTTTAAAAGCAATTCAACACAAGCCATTCAGTACAAAACAGGGATCGATACGTGACCCGCCTTACTTTAACGTACGACAACATAGAATTGATAAAAAGGGCATGGGCCTGCAAAGGGTCGTATAAGTCGTATTTCTTAGTAAAGCCACAGAATACAGTTGAATTCCACCACGTACGACGTCACAAAATTTGTGACGTCACCACAAATTTTGTGACGTCGAGAGAAATCGTAGGCGGTGGTAGATAAATTCGTTGCGACCACGTTCAAAAGCAAACAGTGTTGCTACTACCTATCTGAAAAGTTTCTTGTGTATCAAATTTAATTAAATGTTCACAAGTTGTAATAAAGTAGGTATTTATTAATTTTCTCAAAAATACTTCAAAATTTTTCTGCTCTATAAGTCTCAATACAACTTAATTTCTATCATGATATTTTCTATCTACCTTCGTTACGTTCAAGTTTTACTGATAAGTTAGATACCTACAAGTTTGAAAGCTTCCTACAGAAAGAGTCACTAAGTAGCTATTCACACATTTTTGAAGCTAAGGAAACGGAAAAATATTTCTGAAATTTTATCATCATCATCATTTACAGCTTGTTTCACCTCACCGCAAAGCTGAAGCCTCCGCTTTCACGAATTTTCCCTATCTTAAACCAGTCTCATTGACGTGTTGCTAAGATATTTTTGGTCACCTAATACTTATTGTCGCGCTATCGTAGGTTGCATTTACCGACGCGCAGCCATCATTATGCTACATTGAGGTTTAACAATAACGCTTCTTATTAAATAATAATGATCGGCAAGGTAGATGAACAGCAGAATTCAGACCGCAGAAACCATCTATATCTAAGAATGCAAGCTGCTGAACGATAAAAGGTATGACGAAACCAATTGGCACACCGAGAACGGTAGGCAGTAAGTTCTTCGTACTTCCAATCAGTAAACTATATATGTTCTACTGTAACTTGTAACCTTGTTTTATACTTAATTTGATTAATGATGACGTCAAGTAACAAGTCCTTGAAGTAATGAAGTAAAGAGTTAACCTATTAACGGAATACTGTTTACGTTTTCCTCCTGGGAAGATGAGTATTACTAAGTAAGTTAGTATAGGCCTGGTGACTAGACCTGTTGTCAGAGTTTCTATGCTGACTGAAAGCTTCTGACACGGTTAAAAATCACCAGTCCCTAAAATTCTAGGTGCCATCATAGTCACAGCAACGCACAGTTGTAAATATCCCCTCAGTCACTCGGTCACCCATCCGAAGACTGACCGTGCCGAACGTTCCTAACTTCGGTATGAGAAAGTTGGACCTCTAGACGTTCAGTAAACAATATGCAATAATATACTTTTATTAGTACTTAATTTGACTAATGATGGCATCAAGTAACAAGTCCTTCAAGTAACGAGTTAACCTATTTTCGGAATACTGTTTACGTTTTCCTCCAGGGGAGATCTGAGAGAGACGGGAGTACGGAAACTTGTTTCGACGGAGACCGATTACGCGGAAACAACCAACAACTTTCCCATTAGAAGAAAGTTCCGCATGGATATGCGTATTGTTTTCTGTTTGGAGTATTTTTGTAAAAGTATCAAAATGATAAATTTATTATTCAAGCGTAGGCTCTATGTGGAGCACTGAGTCTCAGACTCAGAGTCTATCAAAGCGGAGTTGGGCAGAGTGTTTTAGTCTCTGAGTTCACTGTATAAATGCCATATTTGTTTATAGAAAAAAAAAAGTACTGAGCGGAATGGAGCTGATGGTAACAAACAGCTCACTCTTAATAACTCTTCCGAAATGTCTAGGCCGATTTTGATGAGTAGGATATTAGGTATTAGTATTAGATATTAGGTCTAAGAATAGTTCAAATTTGGTAGGTCTAAGAATAATCCGTAGACTATTTTTATGGCTCTAGTTAATAAAGGTCGCGTTTTACCATTTAAGTAAAGCTGGAGAGCTTTACTTAAATGGTAAAACCACTTTTGCCTTGACAGCTAGTGCTGTTATAACTTTGAGGTACCAATTAGATTAGATCGATTAAATGTACAGAATCAAAATGAAAAGTTTGAAACAAATTCCACAAGCGGCGGTTTACCACACAACAGCCAAAGACCCCCTTTAATAATTTAATTAAACAAAGCCTTACCAGTGGCGGAGGGTTTTGTTTTTATCTAAGAAAATATGGTATTTTTGCTATAAACTCACGGACTAAAATGCTTTGGCCAGCTTCGCTCGTATCTGCTCCGCTTCATTTTGGTAGAGTCTGGGCCAAAGGTAAATGTTTGACTAACATTCCGCAAACTAAGGACCTCTGGTGGTGACTTTGCTAAAAGCTACTATGGTATTCCGGAAACAAAACTTTGTTGATTCTATCATGAAACTTGGAAAATAAATTATTACGTGTCAAAATGTACAACATTGCCATGCCAAGATCCTTGTATTTTGTAACGATAGAAAACCCTATACTTAATATCAATAAATAAGTTTCTGCAAACAGTTTTCGAAAAAGTTATTTTGTCGTAGGAGAAGTTTGTTTGCGGGAAAATAAGTTTTATTGCCATGGCCTCGGATATGGGCCGCTAAGTTTCGAGCCAAAAATAGTTCTTGGGACCTTGGAACGACTTTAGTTACGATTGGTGTATTTTTGAGACAGCGATAGTAATAAATTTTATCAAGTTGTGTTAATTCGAACTTCTTAACGCCATAAGTTTGAGTGATATAATACACTCATCATTCCGTACAAATACACTTGTTTTTTTCCCGACTCCGTAAAGTAACATGTAAAGTGCAAATGATCGTAATTATGTGTGTATTTAGGCCACATTAGGCACTGTAGAATGTCATTAAGCCCGATTACAGAGGCGCCAGCGTTACTTAAATAGCAACGTAAAAAGCGTTCTCTCTATCGAATGCCTAAAGTAAAAAAGAAACAGAACTATGCTGTTTAGCTAATATAGTTACGCTGGCGCCTCTGTAATCGGGCTTATTATATTATTTCAAGATTATTGTTATTGCCGTTTTACAAAGAAAACGTAATATTTTGGGTTAGATAAGATTTGATTATAAATTTAATTATGATTGTAATCCGATGGCGTATTTTTGTTTCAATCTTAGTGCTGTTTTTTTAATACGAGTGATTCCACTTATGACTATATATTATTAATTCGCCTGATAGTAACCGTTGTGTTCGAAACTGAAACACGCAGACTAAGAAAATACCTATAATCACTCTGATTTTGAAAAACTTCAGATGAAATCTCTCAAGAAACAGGAAAGACGGTCTGACCCATTTGTTTTGTCTCCAAACAAGCTTTTGCACAATAATCGTTTCACGCGTAATTCTCAGAATGTAGGTACACACTTCACACTGTTAGGTGATGTCTAACACAGTCGGAGGTATTCTAGCTTAAACCGAGCCTAAAATGTGACACAGGCTTAAGATGTTAGTCTTACACCCTTGTCATAAACTAAACGTAAGAATTACACATCTTGCAAGCTACTCACTCATTTACAGATCCTAAGAAGGGTTTGTCGGTTGCTCACTCTCTGGAAATAATACGCTTGATGCGTGTCTGATGTCAAGTCCATTTGCAGGATCACAGTAATCGTATTTCTGTGTTCATGTTCTCTGAGTATTCTCTGGTATGACGAGTCGGACACATGAGCTCTCTGTGCACGTGACCTTTGACGTAATGACTGGTTGTGAAAGGTTCGTGTAGCTGAATTACAGCTCTACTTATTTTTATTCAGGGGTGTAATACCTCTGGAAAAATAGACGTTTTTTCTGTCTCGTTTTTTCTCAACTTTGCACTAAATTTACGAACCAAATTTTTTTTTTAAGGTTTAGGATCATTTACTGTTCATAAAATCACAAAATGCTGACAGATCCAGGTGGTGCTTCAAGCGCCATCTTGATTTTAGTGCAAACTTAAATTCTATTTTTCCTGAGGTATAACTGTAGATTACTACTAAATAAGACCTAGCATCTTTGATACATTTTAATTTGGATATACCTAACCGCGTCTAAAAACTAACCTAAACTAAAAAAATTGCGCGCTCACTTCTGCAACATAATTATTTTTGTTTGCCAATTCGACTTCATAAAATCGACTTCAGTATTTTATCACAAGTGTACATTTTAAGTCTTTGAATTTTTGGTATGGAGAGAAAAACTGCTTTTTTCGCGATTTCGTGCTCGGTTTCATACTAAAAATTGTTTTTAGTTATACCCGTACAAACCCTTAAAATCTTAAGCGCTTTACTCCCTGTATAATAAAAATCACACGTTGTAGTAAGTAATATGTTATGTCAAATTATCTACGTAATTATTATATCAAATATCCCGAAGCGTTCTTAGAATTTCCCAGCTTCCAGTGTTCGGGTTACTAACAACTAAACAAGGGGTGGTGCAAAACATGACAGGTACATCTGAGGTTAGTCGCTCACCGAGGTAATTGCGAATGATGAGGAGATACGTAATCGAACCAAAGATACAGCCTACCGGATTATCACGTTGAAATGGTAGTTGGGAGTTTTAGCGGGAACGCGGAAAAATCATGTCTTCTCATTGTATTATTTTGTTAAACTTGTGTTTTTATTAGTGATAATTAGTGAAAAAATGTGGTATTTCGTTGATTATGAGCTGATTTACGTGCGTAATGTGACGTATCATGTTGTTCCGTGTTGTTGCCAATACTCCATAGACGCCTTTAGTAAAGTCTCCAATGCTTTACTGAGGTATGACTTGGACTATGTTTGGACTTGACCGCGACTTTATTGGACTATGACGTGACTACGACAGTGACTATTTTAAGAAAATATCAAAAATTATTAAACCTTAATACTTAACGCTGGCAAATGCACAATAATGCGACGACAAAACATAAAAAAGAAGAAGTGGTAGTTGGCAGGACACAGCAGTCCCAATGCTGATAATGATGATGTCAATTTCATGGTGGTCGATTACTCTAAAAACCTAGCAAGGTCTTTCCGCATCAATTCACACGCAAAATGTCTCGTGCATTCGGATTCCTATGTTCAACGCACCCTCCCTCGTCTAATGTTTTACTTTAAACCAAAGAATAAATACCTTAGTATCGTGCTTTGAAGAAGCTATGCTTTTAGTCCCTCTGCTCAATCAAATCAGAAATTAGGAAATTTTTAGAACGTTGCCGACAGCTTATATAGCGGATTAGCAAGCTCCAATGGTTGAAAAGATAGCCGATTGGAGGCGTAAAGTGATCGAACGGTGAGCAAGCGCAGTATAAGACGTTCATCGATAAGATGGGCCGATTTATCTAGCTCAGGCCGTAAGAACACAACTGGTCTGATTGGAAATCCATCGGCGAATCCCATGTCCTGAATGAAAGTGGATGTCCTATAGTTGATAATGATGATGATGATGACATGCTTTCGGTGGTCGATTACCCTAACAACCTAGCAAGGTCTTTCCGCATCAATTCGCACGCGAAACGTCTCGTTCATTCGCGAACCTGTGTTCAACCGCATCCACCCTCGTCTCATATTTTACTTCTAACCAAAGCATCGCGCGGGAAAATGTTTTTAACATTTTTCCATGAGAATAAATTTACGCCCGGGTTGCTTTTACGCTGAAGGCACTACTTCCACGTATTTATATTGATACGTGGAAGTAGTGAGAACTCTAGGATTCTCGATTGGCAATATGTTGGTATTTACAGGTCAAATGAAAATGCAATTCAATGAAATCATTCT
Source organism: Hypomecis atomaria (assembly GCA_964007245.1). Classification (NCBI taxonomy): domain Eukaryota; kingdom Metazoa; phylum Arthropoda; class Insecta; order Lepidoptera; family Geometridae; genus Hypomecis; species Hypomecis atomaria. Next base: position 9,599,698 of record OZ023299.1, read on the forward strand.
ATTTATCGAATAAGTACTAAAAATTTACTTTGAATGTCATATATGGAGTTAAATTAATGGATGGTACTTGGAACTGTCACATGCTATTTCAATTTTTAACGCTAAAAGGCACAGACTTAAAGAAGGTTTGTTTAGTGCGTGTCATGATGAATTGTAATACAAAAGATTGTGATAGTATTTAAGTTTCTTTGGCAGTGCTTAGCTGAAAATTATTGAAATATTTGTATCTGTAGATCCATATTATGTATTTAGTTATGACCTTTGGTCCGCGTGCGGACTTTAGCTGCATTTGGTCACCCACATACTATCCATTTCATTTGTGTTTTCCTATCATGTGGGCCGCACGCAGAATCATGCTATCTCAGTTATACCTACGGGCCCTAAAGGTACAATTACACAGTATGCATTTTAGAAAATACGTTGGGAACCATCATAGACTTGGCATTTTTTCTTTACCATCCTAACTTCTTACTACATTATTATAAATCCGAAAGTGTTTTTTTTTTTGGAAGTTCGTAAACAGCCTTATGCCTAAAACTTTCACTGGTTGAATAACACATACATTGTTGGTTTGTTACTCTTTCATACAGCTCCAGAGCCACAAATCGAATTGATTTTTGATATTGATAAATTTCCAAGGGTGAAAAATGAAAGGCTACTTTTTATCCCGGAACAATAAAAAGTTCCTGTGAGAAAGCACAAAAGTCAGAATATCACGCGGGCGAAACCGCGGACAAAGGCTAGAAGAGCTTTTACATACATACAAGTAGCATTTCAGTAAGTAGTATAAATAAAAAATAATATTAATAATAATTGTTATAATAATTGACGGTTGGGTCAAGGGCCAGATTCAAAAGGCAGTGATCCTGGACACGGCGCGTATTGTCAGGCCTGTAGCCCCAACCACCGGTAGCTTGGGCCCCGCCGCGCTCTGCCGGCGGCACTCTAGGTTTAGGTTTTTTTTATAGTATTTTGTTCTTTTATACAAATATTGTAAAAAACTTAAATTTAAGACAATAAATGCATATGATAATAATTGTTATAATTATTATTAATATTACTATTAATATTATACTGTACACGTAAGCCCAAAATAAAATATCTTGCGCAGTCTTCTCTCACATACAAACCTTTTGATTTTTGACAGATGTGCGCACCCATACATTTACGGCGATTTTATTACTCGCCCGTTTTATGAATGATTTGAAAAGGAAAATAAAGGCTTTTACGCGCTTCCTTAAGAGGACCATTCCTGGAGAAAAATGGGCAAAGGGAAATAACGTAGAGTTCATAAAAACAGTCCGGGGAAACGTTTCTACTCGTTTTCTTTCGAGTTAATGACTATCTTTAGTAAAGTGCTGCTTCTAAAGTTTGGCGGTAGAGGTGTTATTATAAATGTCTATCTATGTAAGTTACTCGTTATAATTAGTTATATACTACTGATATTAAAAACCACTAGATAATAGCTGAGTTTAATTAATTATATTGTTCTTAAATTTTTACCATTCGATTATATATATACCTTTACTTTACATATATAGATACCTTTGAATAAAAGAATCTGATTTGGATTAAAAATGTTTAGTTCCTATAGGTTATCAGATATGATGTTGACTGAAAATATGTACATTATGATTATATACGTACAATGATAATATCACATAATCAAAACAAAGATGTCGTTATTTTATTGCCACACAAATTTGTCTTCTTTTTAAAAATAAGTTCAAATTTAGTTCTGTAGTGAAATCAAATTCATTTAACATCGAACAGGTTTAGCTAAAATACGAGTATTCTGTTTTTTCAAAATAGAAATTTTGCTGCAAATGTTGGCCATAAAATACGTTTAACCTTGTCGAAAAGACACGAAGCTTTCAGTGTAGAGAAAATGTCATAATATGGAAATCTCGGGGGTTTTCTACAGAAGCTATGCGAAAAAGCACTCATGCATGCTGGCACTTTCTGAGGAAAACTCTTTGAGTTTCCTATACGTTAAGCGCAAATAGCCGTGAACAATTTAACATTCAACTCTTTAACAATGAAATGTATTCAAAAAACAGCAGAAATATATTGAGCGTAGGCCATGATCTTGTATCGTACCTGACAGATAGTTTATTTTTGTAATAAACAAAGAACGACCTACAGTTTAAGGAGGAAAATATTTTTCTACTTTATTATTATAAATTGCTCGACGAATATGGCAACCATCTAGAAAAAATCATTTCAAAAATATTTTTCTATAACGCAAATAAGCATTAAATCAGTACTTAAAGCTTATTTGCATTTTTCGTACCCTATCTACGTACCATAATATTTTTACGTTTATTTTGAAGCATGTTACATACCTTCAGTGAAATATTTTTATTAAGAGTGACATAGAGTTATTATGAAAAGAGTGACGCTTTGCTAATTACAGTTTAACAAATGGCTAATTCTCCTCGAAGCCCAAATTTGATGGTCACACTGTTATATTTCCTAAACAGTATGAGATAGATACAAAATTCTTGGATTAGAGGATAGAGCATTTATTAATCTACAAAATGCACAAAGCATGTTATAATAAAAGCATAAATAATACCAAAAAATTGACATCCATTGTCAAAAACAGGGTCATTTTCGGTATTCTCCTCGTGTCACACTACCCCTTTCAGCAAAACATTTGGTTACTGCCACACCAAATTTCAGTGTATTTGTATGATACATATACTTCAGTTATCGTAATAAAACACACTTTACATCCAATAGTCTAAAATGTATCTATTCATCAACTTTTTCAATTTATAACAACATAATGCGTATGTCACACGATTTTAAATTCTTTAGATTTGCGTAGTTTAACGGCTGGCTTTTGAACACAACATCAGCAATCAAGCTCAGAGTTCGTTTTGCTCAAACTTCAGTCGTATTTCGCCACCGTGGATGTAAGGCATGCGGCTCCTTGTGCTTAAGAATAAAATTATAAGGAAGTCAACATTTTTTTCGTAGTTATACCGTCACTAGCGTGGACCTCATTTATGTGCATTATGTTTTAGCAATTAAAATCAAAGATAGCTCATTTAAAACATCAAAATGTGCGAGATATTTATGTAGGTTTTGGTTACAAAATACCTAAAAACTTTGCAGAATTTAGAAAAAACTTATATTTTCGTCACCTTCGTGGCGTCAATTACGTGGCCTTTTGGGTCACGAAAGTGATTCGAGGCCACGAAAGTGTGGTTTTGTATTGCTTTATTTAGAAACTAACTGCGCCCCGTGGTGCTACCCGCGTTTAGCTGGGATAAAAAGTACCCTATGTGTTAATCCCGAGTCTCAACTATCTCCATAACAAATTTCATCAAAATATATCCAGATTTCTGAGCGTGAAAGATTAACAAACATGCTTGCGCACATCCTAACATACTCACTCACAAACTTTCGCAATTATAATATTAGTGTGATGTGATATAGCAACTGGAGTAAAGTTTTTTTACAAAATCATCTTTTTCAGGTTTTGTGAAATAGTGTAACCAAAGAAATACATAAAGAAATGTTATAGTTAAATGTAAAAGTATAATATTAGATAATTCCAAGGTTGTTTAGTAGATGTTGGCTATATATGTGATACATTTTGGGGATTCAGATTTGTATTACCATATTCATGGTAGATTGAGGGATCCCTAGCTCCTCGCACTAGGATTCTGAATAGGTTACTGTCTTTTGTATTAAAATATATTTAGAATAACGTTTTTGTTTTTATAGGTATAGTTTTTGTTTTTGAAAAAGACTGGTACAACCTAGTATAGTGTCTAGTTATGTTCTGGGTGTTCTCCTATGTTTTGAGGTTTATTGTTACACAAAGTCGTTTCGTTTTAAATATATCTATATGAAGACTTTAATAATAAAAACTTTTCGCTAAAATTGTGTAGTTTTTAATTGACGTAGCAAATCAGTATACCTGTTTCGTAGGATGACCGAGCTGTTACCGAAAGTGATACCACAAATTCGCCTGTTACACATTAAGTGCCATTTACCCGGGTCCGAGTGGAGCGGGGCCATAATAGCGGTGCCGCTCACTCGGATCCGTGCAAGCGTTCCGTTCATTTTGTCCTCAAGGCGAGCTCACGTTGTTTTGCGCGGCCACTCTGGCAATATTAATTCGCCATAAAAAGTGTTGGCTTTCGGCATTACTTTTACCCGAGTAAAGAGCACTAAATGTGTTTATCATGAAAATATGAAAAGATTTTTTTTTTGACAAACAGTAGTAAATTTTGGGAAAATAATGCCTTTAAAGTCACATCGTCACTTTCGTGGACCATCGCGTCACTTTCGTGGCATCTAAAACTTCAAACCCATTTTTCTTCCAAACGAGTCTCATGATTTTATTAATTCATAAATGAATTTACTCGTCTCATCAAATGTTATAGTTATTTTACAAAAATAGATCAAATACGTAAAAAACAAAAAAGGCCACGAAAGTGACGATGAGAATCGAGTCCAGGAGAATTATCCAAATAAGACATTTATTCAGTTGATCTTTTTAATAAGGGTACTAAAAATAGACAATAAGCGTAGACCAAAATTTTGAATATGTAAACAAACACACAACGTTTTGCTCAAACTCTGTAAGAATAAACTTAGGTACTTATTAGTATTCTGACAGAGAACTAACAGTGCTTCTTGTTGGTCTGATTTATGAGGAATGGGTCACAACTTTAGTGGCAATTTGCAACAAAGACAAACATATTAAATTGCAATCTTACTGAGGGCTTACTTTATAACTTGTGCTTTGGTTTATATTCTTCCGACCTCAGCTTACAGAAAAAAGTGCCGCAGTAATGAATGTTTAAGTCTTTCCACAAATCTTGTTAGTGCTCCCACTAACTTAGTGGCACAAATAAGACCTATAAAACATGTCTTTTAGCTACTTTGTGTTGATACTTTTTTGGTTCGTGTTTGTTTTTTTTATAGGTTTCATTTCGGAGAGTGTGCATCTGAGCTGCACGACCTTATCCTACCATCCCCTTTTACTACAGGACAAGTAAAAAGATGCCACATTACCAACCCTACACTGTCGATTTTCCTTCGATACGTACGAAGCGGAGTGAATAGGTATCTTCCAGGTCTACGTCTTTATCTTCGACCACAACGTCGCTTACCATCAGGCGAGTTGGTAGTCAAACGCCGACCTATTTAGAGAGTACTGGAGAGTAGAATATTAATGAACTTTTTGTTTGTAGCAGCTGTTTTTTGTGATTTCGGGTTTGGTCCCACAGTAAAACTTATTCAAAAATTTGTATCATTATACGAACCTGGTATATTGTAACACTATCTATTAGGAATTATGCATTTTTCAAACATTGAACCATTTCTTTAAATTAAAGCAGTAAAATGGAATACAAAAAAAAAACCGGTCTTAATTTCACTAACTCTATTGTCTGTGCTGTTGATCATTTAAAACTGAATAATAATCGTCCACGTACGAGTCGGACTCGCGCACACGGAGGGTTCCGTACTGTATGGGAGCCCCCCTTAAATATTTATTTTATTTTAATTTTATTGTATAAAACAAAATATTCCGTGAAAATTTCAAGCATTTACCTGTTACCATTATTAATATAGAGCGAAAAACGTCTTAAAATTCAGGTTTGTTGTATGGGAGCCCCCCTTAAATATTTATTTGTTTTTAGTATTTGTTGTTATAGCGGCAACAGAAATACATCATCTGGGAAAATTTCAGCTGCCTAGCTATCATAGTTCATGAGAAACGGCCCGGTGACAGACATACAGACAGACAGACGGACAGAAGGACAGACGGACAGACGGACTTCGAAGTCTTAGTAATAGGGTCCCGTTTTTCCCTTTCGGTACGGAACCCTAAAAATCAGACACTAGGGCGTTTGTCCACCGCCATCGCCGGACCGTCACCGTCAATTCATTGGTGACAGATAAACAAAAAAAAAGCTTTTGCGCAATGTATGTAATCTACTGTACTTATTGTAAACAAATCCATAATCCCTGATAAAGAATAATAATAAATAAATAAAAAAAAAGCCTTTATTCAAACATCATATTACAAGTTTAAAAATTCATTACATAATTATTTATCAATTCAATTATCATTATTAATTAATTAATTTATGTCAATCATCTATAAGTCGACGCCAATGTCTGTTTGCCTTTTCTTGGCAAAGACCTCCTCCAGTTGTCTCCATGAAGAATAGGAAACCCATTATTCTTCAGGATGAGATCCTAATCAAAATAATAAATTTAGGTCATCCTTCTCTATAGTTCTTGCGGCCCTAAAAACCCCCATAACCTTGGGTGGCTCATAGATCTCGATAAGATGGGGCATGTCGCAATGACCTAGCGAGGACCACCAGAACAAGACCTGCTTAATTAAAATCACAACTCCACAAAATGCCATTTGTCACAGAATAAAGACACTAAGAAATCATGTATCCCGCTTACATACCACGGCATTCTTTAATGAATGTTTCCCAAACATGTATTTTGTGGTATATGCGTATTTGCTACATATACGTACCTACGAGTACATGTCTCGTGCGCCGGCTAAAGGGGCCTCTCTCCAACAATCCATTATTCTTCAGCCTGTGACCAGACTAATAAATTTCGATCATCCTTCTAAATAGTCCTTCGTCCCTAGATAATAAGGACCAGTAACCTTGGTGTAGTTCCAGTCCATGGATATAAAAATATAAGCAAATCCGGTGTTCAGTAATTTGTCCTACAATAAAATTATGCTGAGCTTGTGAGTCATTCGACATTTTTTCCGCCATATTGCGGAAACGCCTATGTGACTTTGAATCAGTAGTTCATATTCTTAAAACAATGAAAGACAGTAGAAATGTCATAATGTAGAAAATTTATGAGTCATGATTGAATCAAAATGGAGTCAAAAACGCATAGAAACTGCTATGTAACCAACGACATAACTTAACACAAGCTTGAACTACTGATCAAATATCACATTGACGTCTCAGGAATTTGGCGGTCCAGCTTCAAAACTATTCAAAACGAGGCAGAGATTTTCAACCTCATATCGATGGCAAGAATGCCATCTTATTTCTAATATTTTAAGCCGCTCTGTACTCTGTGTGTCTTTATTTTCAAATTATTATACTATGTTGTTGATTACATAGCAGTTTTTATGCGTTTCTACGCCATTTCGCAGTATAAATGGAGTCAAAATTTTTATGACGATAAAATGATTAACGAAATTAATCGTGGCTGTATATTTTCATTCTAGGAAATTTCTTCTCTGTTCTTTACTTCTATGTTCCAGTTTTACTGATCAATATCTAATGACAAATTAAGGCCCTTTGTCACAGCCCGACTGGCGTTTGATTATCTGGGAGCAATCACGATTCGGAAGGTTACCGCGATAAGTCATACTGAACGAGAGGCGGAATGATAAAATGTGTATTAGTATTCGGGTAGGTACTAACTTGATTTAGTATATCTTTTCCTTTTGTATGGCGTTCAGGTTCGGTTATCATCCTTAATTAAATAATTAACATTTGAAGTGCAATGAGCGCTGAAGAGCAAGTAGAAGAAGAAAGAGTAAAGTACCTAGCGAGGGAGAGAGAGAGAGAAAAATAAAAAGAGATACCATACCTCCGTCATAGATAATAGACAAACCGTTTTCTTCTAGAGGAAAGTTTTATTTTCTTATTTTTTAAATATATTTTAATGATGAGTAATCTTCTAGATTTAGTTTATAGTAAAAAAATTACTTCTTAAATAATATTTTTGATTTTTGGAAAATCTGGTTTGTAGAAGGAATATTTCAATGTTAAAATAGGAAGTGGTTGTAGTAAAATCACCAAATGTTTGAGCTGAAACTAACCCTTGTAATCTAAACTGTGAATTTAATCATAGCTTGAACACGAGCTAGTTATCTACATCAATCACCCCGTTTTCGCTCTGTATGATTAGATATTCTAGCTAGGTTAGTATATCTATGCTAGATAGGATAATGTAAGTTTGCCTACTTATCATCATCATCATTATATTCTCATCTCACATCGACTACATGTTTGGACATATACTAAACCCAGGCCTGTATGGATTTTCAATAAAACAGGTCGGAAACGGCTTGCATGGAACGTTTTCCTATTAGATCATTGGTTCTTTTTTTTTACGAGGGGTAATCTTTGAAAGATGCCAGACTGCTTGGATGAAAGAAGTTTAAATTTTGTAAAACTCAGATAAATTGTTGTTTTTTAAGCACATTGCCACGCACTTTTTGTGGCTTACACCTCTCACTCTATTATTGCAATCATTATGCAATCCAACCAATAAACAATATTATTTCAGATTTTTACACATATCCTAAGCCGTGGTGGTCTAGAGGTAGTGACGCCCGCCTTACAATCGTGAGGTCGTGGGTTCAATCCCAGTCCCGTACCAATGAGTTCTTTGGAATTTATGTACGGAATTTCACACCACTGGCTTTTCGGTGAAGGAAAACATCGTGAGGCAACCTGCATATGTCCGTAGAAGAAATTCGATGGCGTATGTGAATCCACCAACCCGCACTGGGCCAGCGTGGTGGATATGGCCCAATCACCCTTCGTGGGTAGGCCTACGTCCTGCAGTGGACTATTAAAAAGGCTGATACAGTACAGTACAGTACACATATCCTTACTTAACCTTATATAATACTAGCGACCCGCCCCGGCTTCGCACAGGTATATTGTACATATGAACCGTCCTCATGAATCACTCTATCTGTTAAAAAAACGGCATCAAAGTCCGTTGCGTAGTTTCAAAGATATAACCAATAAGCATACATAGGGACAGACAGACAACGGGAAGCGACTTTGTTTTATACTATACATATAATGATTATAAATTCGAAATTGTGTTTGATGGTTTGTTCCTCTTTCAAGCAGCAACGGAGCAACGGATTGACTTTATTTTTGGCATGGACAAATTGGACATAGTTTGAAAGAAGCAAAGTGACATAGGCTACTTTTTGTTCCAGAAAAATAAAAGTAAGCCGCGGGCAAAAGCTAGTGTAATATAAAAGAGTAGTTCGGAGAGAGGACGGCAGGAGCATAAATTTTATTACAATTTTTTATTTTAAGAACAAGCTTTTACTGAACAAATTCTCGCCAAGACGAATCAAACGAGCCGAAACATGAAAGGGTTGCGTCGTTTCATTACAGAAACTCCATCATTAGACTCTGGTCAAATGAACCCAAACTCGATGAGGTTGTGTCTTTTCATTGCTAAGTTCCTTTGGCCACCTTCCAGCTCCATCATCAGCTCAGCACCATGTCACCATAATATTGCATTGTCACGCGATTTACACATGTAGGTATGCAAAATTTCAGCTCAATCGGTAACCGGGAAGCGGATCAAATTAAACTTGCAAGATTTGATTACAGACTGACAGAAAGACAACGGGACAGGTGAAACTAAATAAAAACTTGTAAAGAAAGAATAGAAAGATCAATCAGAAATAATACACGTTTTCTCGTACAAAAACACCGCCCGATATAAATCAGGATTTTTAACCACCAAAGTTCCTACCATGTCCAATTATCCGGCCCATGTCAGTGACCACCGCACCCTTTGTAAGTTCACTAAGCGCCCACCGCAACAGTAATTGCTAAATTGAAATTAATTGCGCAGAAATTTCCTGAAACCAACTTTTGAGGAGGTGCAAGTTTAAAGTTTGAAGTCTTTTAATTAATCAACTTATCAAATTGCGAAGAAGTAACTTTAAAGTCAAGGTTTGGTAATTAAGCTAAAGGCCTGTCGTAATATAATATTTTGAAGTAATTACTCATTCTATAATAAAATATTGAAAACCGTGAAGTTAAAAGAAAACTTTTACACAGATAGCAGAAGGTATTTTACTACTGTAAGTCTAGCATAAGGCGATGGTACAAAATTAAAATATATGCTAATTCTTACAGTTAGAAATAATACAGACGGTAAAACCTATTTTAACTTAATACGTTGTTCTACTAAATGAATTCTTAATAATAAAGGTTTATTTTAAGCTTTGTTCTCCACGACTCCGACTCTCTAGGACTCCATGAGACTGAGTAAATAATATAAATGAAATTAGTTTATTGTATCAAAAAATATCCACACATTTTTTACTTTGTCAGTCTTACAAAAAATTACAAAGACCATCACAGTCCGGGAGAGTGGGGATCGCGACGACACATGTATGTAGGTACAAACTGACTCTAAAGTGTGTCACGCGGATCTTTAATAGGCTATATTTTCATACGTTTTCATACTGAATATTTTTCTTTGTTATTTTTATATCTCTATACTCTCTTTAGTAAAATAATTGTCAAGGCTTATTACGTGTTACCATCTCATTTGATACATTTAAAATTTATACTTTGTTACCATTACCTGAATATGAGAATGTTAGATCGATATTAATATATTTGTTAGACCGATATTAATAAATGTATTTACGTATCTTGTATCCGTACCAAGATCATTAGCCTTTAGCTAAACATTTTATTTAATATACATGAACATATATTTTGTTCTAGGTAACTAGGTAGTCGCTAGAGGGATTATTTGTTAAGTTACTTACTTCAAGCAGTTAAGTCTTTATACATTTACTAAAGAAAAATAATACAGTAAAACAGCCAATACTATACAATAGATCTTTCGCAGGCCGAAAGATATTTTGTTATTGTGTCAAAAAATACACCCTAACTATTTAAAGAAAGCATGTGATAAAATTAGATCGCAATATAGACATATACTAGTGAAACCAAAGTCTAACTTAGAAATGCACAGTTATATCCCAAATTCTATGGCTATAAAAATGTTTAATAAATTGCCAATAATATATAAGACTAGCTTAAAACCCGCGGCTTCGCCCGCGTGGTCTTAGTACATAGGTACTTGCTTAAAATGAAAATAGCCCGCGGTTAGACCCGCGTTGTATTGGTACTTGCTTAAAATAAAAAAGGCTGTCTGATGGCCTGCGTTGTCATATTACTTGCAATGATAATGGCCCACGGTCTGGCTCGCGTTGTTTTAGTAATTGCTCAAAATAATAAAAACCCACAGTTTGGCCCGCGTTGTCTTGGCACTTGCTTAAAATAATAATAGCTTGTGTAGCCCAGCATTGTCGTATAACGTATTACTTGCAAGGATAATGCCTACGGTTTGGCCTGAATCGTCTTAGTATTTGGCTGGATAAAAAACGTATTGTATGGGTCAGAGTGTTCGGCCACCATAAGGAGAATGAAAGGAAATTGCATGCAGCGGAGATACGAATGCTGAGATGGATGTGCGGAGAGACAAGAATGGATAAGATTAAAAATGAGTATGTTAGAAGAAGTCTGAAAGTAGCGCCAGTGACTGAGAAATTAAAGAGTGGCAGGCTATCTTGGTAAGGGCATGAGACGCGAAGAGAATAATGTCACGAAAAGAACCCTAAATATGATGGTAAGCGGCAGAAATAGGAGGTGACGACCAAAAAAAGTGTGGATGAATTGTGTGCAAGATAATATGCGAGAGAAATGAGTTGATGATGAGATGGCGTATGATAGAGTGAAGTGGCGAAAAGAAACGTGCTGTGCCGACCCCACCTAGTGGGATAAGATAAGATAATATTTATTGTCATCAAGTAAATCTAAGGGCAGGATGATGATGATAATAGGTCACGGTTTGGCCTGCGTATTCTTAGTACTTGCTTAAGATGGTATATAAATTACGCAGCTTAGCCCGCGTTGTCTTAATACTTGCTTAAAATTATAATAGCTTACCGTTTGGCGTCGTATTATTTGTAATGATAATAGCCCACGGGCTGGCCCGCGTTGTTTTAGTAATTGCTTAAAATGATAATAAACCACAGTTTGGCCCACGTCGTCTTGGCACTTGCTTAAAATAATAATAGTTTGTGGTTTCGTCCGCATTATCGTATAACGTATTACTTGAAGGGATAATGTCTACGGTTTGGCCTAAATTATCCCAGTATTTGGCTAGAATAATAACAGGTCGTGGTTTGGCCTGCACATTCTCAGTACTTGCTTATAATGGTAATTTATAGCACGTAGCTTGGCCCGCGTTGTCGTAGTACTTGCTTAAAATTATAAGGGTAGTATTTAAACGCAAATCAAAAAATATCCTTATTCTATGCAATAAGATTCCAAATTCCCATCAAAATTACTGATTGCACAGCATAATATTCAACTCAAAATATCACTAAACACACTACAATTTATTTTCGCAGCGTACAGCGATTTTTCCTAAAGCAAAAAGCTTTTTCATCAATGCACAGCTAATAATCTTAATGCACATTATACCTGTTAACTCTTTTTCTTTTAAATATAGCTTCTATTTTTATATTATTTACAGCAGTTTTTCTAAATAAAACAGCATTTTATTAATCACAGTCGTCTTAATATTTAACCTAAACCTGCCTAAACTAACCTAACCTTAACTAACCTAACCTAAACTAACCTAACCTAACCTATTTTTTGTTTCACACCTAATCTATAAAGGCGATTCGCTTCTGGCACTTCGCCGGCCGCTGCCGCGGCACGCTCGCTTCGCTCGCTCGGCTCGTGCGTTGTTTTGTCATGTTCTAACATAACCTAACCTATTTTTTGTATTACACCTAATCTAATTTCTTCACTAATTTACCCTAAAGAAACCATCCATTGATCTAGACCCCTGATAACAGAGCATTCCCTAGGAAGCGAGGGTCAACTTAGGGATTATGCGACTGGGATAGTTATTTTGCTATGAAATATGAAAAATTTGCGGTGCAGTAAGTATTTATGCTATTTATGTATGTAGTATTTTTGTACAAAAATAAATTTAACTGTATTACATTATGAGGAAAAAAGTAATGTCATATTGATGTAAAATTTCAAATTATCTGCAGTTTGAGTTTTGTTAAACATTTAGTTTATTTGTAGTGAAGTAAGTTATTTGATGTAAAAAAGAATATAAATGATGAGTATGTATTGATAGGGGATTATTTATTTGATATGCAATTTATATTATCCCAAATTATAATAGCCTGCCGTTTGGCTTGCGTTATCGTATTACTTGCAATGATAATAGCCCATGATAATAGTCTGGCCCGCGTTGTTTTAGTATTTTCTCAAAATGATAATGAGTACTTACTTTAAATGGTATTTCCCCACAGTTTGACCCGCGTTGTTTTAGTACTTTCTTGCTTAAAATAATAGCTCATGGTTTAGCTCGGGTTTTCGTATTACTTGCAAAGATAAGATTAGCCTGCTTTGTCTCAGTATTTGCTTAAATTCGCTCGTGTCTAAAGCTTATTACGGAGTACCTACGACAATTTTTAGATGAAATTGATTTGCAAAATATTTGAAATTAATTAAATAATAATTGTATGATTTATTCATGTTCAAATAATTATTTTATGGCCGCATTGGATTTAACGGTTAATTCAATATTTTTGTTCTTAGTATTAAGATCTCAATGTAACACAGTTCAACAGTAGATATGTTCTTTGACTTTAATAGCCTACGGTTTGGCCCGCGTTGCCTTATAACTTGTCAGAAGATAAATACTTAATAAAGTTATATGTTAAAATACCTACTCATTCTTTATGTGGTAAAAAGAATATTTTTCGGTACATTGCTCACTCATGAACCATGTAGTTTCCCACTCGCATACCAAATTATATCCAACTCCATTCGCATGTCATGGTCCACATCACAATCGTAAGGTCCTAATCCTGGTCTGACCACTGAGCTTTGAAACTTATGTACGAAATTTACACTAATGGCTTTTTATTGATGGAAAACATTGAAGCAACCTGCAAAGGCACGTCCATAGAGAAAAATTGATGTATATGAATTCAGCAACCTGCGCTCGGCCAGCGTGATGGATATGGCTCAATCACCCTTCGTGGGTAGGCCTACGTTCAGTAGTGGACTATTAAAAAAGCTCAGTACAGGTATTCAACATGTTTCATTAAATTATTAGAAATTTAATTTTGATTATCCTGAACTCAATGACAATCTTGCCCAAAACCGTTCACCCAGTCAAAAGTGGCCGAGACACTTGTAGGACTTTCAGGCATTCTCTGACCCTGTACAGATGAAAAAGTAGCACACAAGTAGGTATATTTTATTTGAGAAATACATATTGTACCTATATCTAGACGACAGGCATGTTCTAGGATTCTATTATACTCATCATTTGACTTACTTTTACTATGGTACCAACCCCGAAATCACGTAAATAAAATCTGCTGTTCAACATAAAAAGTTCATCGACCCGCGGCAAAATGTAAAGAATAGGTAATTTTCGCTTTTTCAGGTAGAACCCATAGTAAAGTAAGTTTATTTATCCGTATGTACCCTAAGTTTAAATCTATTGGTTCACAAAATAAAATCTTTCGTAAACTATTAGGGGCCCATTTTGCCCCATTGACGGATGAGTCAATATCTAAATTTTATTCTAGATACTTCACTATATTACTAAAAAAATGCGTTCAAGTTATTTTTCATGCTTTTATAGGACGTTTGGTCTAGATTTCGACAAGGAATCCGGGACTTTTCCCAAAACGTCAATATAGTCATCTATTAGTTAAAAGGGTGGGCTATTTTTAAACAATATTGCATCGATTTACGAATAGATTTTTAGCATTTTTTTAAGAAATTGTTATCGTGACCCACTGAAATTTTCCTGGATAGCAGTAGGTACCCCAAGTGGTAATTTGTGTTATTGTCTAGCATCGTACCAAATTTTGTTAGAATTCATTTACCCGTTTTATCTTAGCTTTATCTGATAATTTTGGCTATCCCTAAGAGACCCTATAGATTTTCCGGAATAAAAATAGTTACTGTATTGAAACATGTTATGTGCTTCCTACATACCAGATTTCATTCATAACCGTTCCGCTCGTTGGATGTAATTTATGTTTTTTTCACCAACTTTGGGACCCTATTTGACCTCTTAGATAAAGAAAATTCAGAAAAACAGGAACAAACGTATTTTTCATTTTGTCTGAGTAGCATGTTAACAAAGTTTTAAGTCAATCGGTACAGGAATACAAAATATACTTACAAACGAAAAGAGCCCGTTTTACCCCGTCAAAGGTCAAAAGTTCAAAGTTTTCGTCTTTAGTGCTCCATTACGTCATACAATGTACCTATATTCCATATTTCAAGTTTATATCTTTAGCGGTTTGGGCGGCAGCCGAAACTGATTAATTTTGGCTATCCCTAAGGATCCCTATAGAATTTCCGGGATAATAATAGTTCATGTGTTGAAACATGTTGTGTGCTTCCTCCATACCAGATTTCATCCATAACCGTTCAGCTCGTTGGATGTAATAGACGCTTTTTTCACCAACTTTGGGACCCAATTTGACCCCTTAGATAAGGAATATTAGGAAAAACAGGAACAAACGTAACTTTTATTTTGTTTGAGTAGCATGTATACAAAGTTTCAAGTCAATCGGTAAAGGGAATAAAAAGTTACATACAAACGAAAAGGGCCCGTTTTACCCCTTTAGAGGTCGATTTTTCAAAATTCCGTTCTTAGTGCTCCATTACGTGGTCCAATGTATCTTTGTTCCAAATTTCATGTTCGTATCTTTAGCGGTTTGGGCTGTAGGCTGTCTGTCAGTCAGTCACTCAGCGAAGCCTTTTATATAATAGAAGATATCGTAAAAAAAATGTTTCATAAAACAACTAAAAACTTTCCTAATATACAAATACTTGTTATACTTACATTAGACGATTTTTAAAGATAATCTAGCAAAATTAATAATAAATCGTTACAGTACAAAAAATAAAATTGCCATAACCAGATAGGGTCATATATCACTATCCAATTTTATTCCAAATGGATGTGGTTAATGTTGCCAATTTAGGGTAGATAAGTTTTGACTACATGTTTTACATAATCATTGTTTGAAGGTATAGTTAACCAGACATACAATGTAGGTACTTTTAGATAAATCCACAGATGTTTTAGTTTTAAGTTAATCAGACAAGTTGCAAAACTATTTTTACGCTAAAACGTTTATTTGTTCGCTATAACAAAGAAAAGTCGCCAAAGTATCTTTAACGACAAAGTTGCTATATTGGTAACATTGAATGGATGTCATCCGTTCGCAGCCCTATTCAATGAGGGCCGTAAGATAGCCGTTAGAAAGCAAAATAAGCTCCCGGTTCCCACAGACCCAGTGCCTCAAAAACCAAATAGATAAAAATACGTAAGAAACTATAGTCTGACCGTTTAACTGAGTCCTCGCCTGCGCGGGTACAGGGGCGCGGGGGTAGACGAAAAAGGGGGACTGAGGCAGGTGCGGGCGGCGGGTCCCCACAGCCCGCACCTGTGCCAGTCCCCCTTTGTCGTCTACCCCCGCGCCCCTGTACCCGCGCAGGCGAGGACTCAGTTAAGCGGTCAGACTATAAGCAGTTAAGCAAATCCATATATTTATGGGAATGCAGTTAAGTGGTTTAGTAAATACTTCATAATGACGACAAGGTCTATCACAATCACGCTGTTGAAATGCTTTAATTTTGGCAGCAAAACGGCTGACTATAAAATTTGTTATTTGTTGCAATATGCTAAATTCATTGTCGCGTAATTTTCAACTATTCACTCTATTGTTTAAACGATAGTACGCTAAGACGTAGGTACTTTAGTACTTAAATCGCAACACTTTACTTCTACCGTGTACAGAATTCGAATAATTTGCACGAATCAATTTGATATCCATGTACTTGTACATTTTTGTTGATTTAACAAAAACGGAAGTATACGTATTTGAACTAATTTTTTTTTTATTAAATCGGTTGAGAATTGGCGAAAATGTCTATGAAAATACACAAAAAATATACATACAGACGAACATAGTACCTCCTCCTTTTTGGAATTTGTTAATTTGCGATTTATTACTAATTATTTGGTATTTTTACAGTATGAATATTAAAATGTTAACATAATCTAACATAAACATTATACTCTTGACATTTACACTAAAAATAACTTACAGATAAAAATGTAATACCTTTACAGTATTATCGTAGTACGTACAATGTACCAAAAACTAATTGAATATTTTGCCTCAGGAATCTTTGAAAATCCTAGTTCTATCGGTCGATCGGTCACTTGATACCAGATATTAACAAAATCTATTTACGCATCGGTTTTTAGGGTTCCGTACCCAAAGGGTAAAAACAGGATCCTATTAATAAGACTTCGCTGTCCGTCCGTCTGTCCGTGACGCCAGGCTGTATCTCATGAACCATGATAGCTAGAACTCTCGAGTAAATATCTATTAGTAGATGTGGATATTTGCACAAAAGCTAGAAAGTGAAATTTTCACAGATGACGTATTTCTGTTGCCGCCATAACAAAAACAACAAACCTGAATTTTGGGCCGTTTTTTGCTCGATATTAATAACGGTGACAGATAGATTCTTGAAATATTCACAGAATATAAAGTTAAATATACACTTCAAACATAAATAAACAAATTAAAATGAAATTAATATTTCAGAGGGGCTCCCGTACAATAAACGTGTTTTTTTGCTCAATATTAATAAAAGCAACCGGAAGATGCTTGAAATATTCACAGAATGTTAAATTAGGTATATATTTCATCCATCCAATAATTGGATCTCCAATACTTGGATTAGAGTAAATAATTAAATTAAAATATGTTAAAGGTAAAAACGGGAAAAACGTTTATTCGCTGACCGATTATTACGCTATTCTTTTCCATATTTTAAATAAATGTAAAAAGTAAAACTTTCAAGTTTTCATGCAAATTTAGTAGAGTTATAAATGATACAGAAATAAAAGGGTTCATTGCCTCGGGCAATTATGAATTTCCACTAGACTGTTTTATGTTACGTGCAAAATGTACGCCAAAAACAGAGTTTTCAGAAGCTTTAGGCATGAGTTTGTAAACGAAAACTTTTATTGTTTTTTCGTGTGGCTCTATACATGCTTGTTAGTTCTACCTAGCGTTCCTTAGCGTTCTTTGTTAGTTTGTAAAAATGTATGGATTCTCACCGAAACACCTATAGCTTCCGTTTACATATTTAGTTAATTTTTAAGCACTCAGAGGTAGATACAGCTTGTAAAAAATGCGATCTGTAGGCAAATCAATATCCGAACAGACGAAACCAAAATCGTCGTTTGGCAGTACAAAATGTTACATGCGCTTTATTATCTTAGCACAGCACTATAGAGCAAATAACACCATTCTAGTGGAATGTTTAATTGTTTATTCTGGGTTCGTAGTAACGCGAGAGATCTGAATATTTAATTAAAATAATTAACGTGTCGCGCGGCCCTTTTACGTGGGAAAGCTTTGCTTGTTGAGGCTTAACCGAACGTGACGCCTCCGTATTCTGAAGGTATAACTTCAGAGAATAAGGTGTAACCTCAGAAAACTTTTTTTACAAGCTTTTATTTAGTTTCACCTGTCCCGTGGTCTGTCTGTCGGTCGGTACAAATCTTGAAAGTTAAATTTGATCCACTTCCCAGTTACCGCTTGAGCTGAAATTTTGCAAACATGTGTAAATCGCGTGACAATGCAATATTATGATTACATGGTGCTGATCTGATGATGGAGCTGGAAGGTGTCCAAAGGAACTTAGCAATGAAACTAATATAACTATTACATTTTGTCTAGAGTCAATAAACTTTTGGTATGGAACGACTAGTTTTTTTCGGCGTATTGCAGGTGGTCCATAAATGAAAGTTGTTCATACTGATGAGCATTTATACCTCTGAAACTCTCTTTTCTTTGTAATACAAACACCTTGTTTATTATTTTGAATTATTCAACTGCTGGGCTAGTAAGCGCGCCACGAATTATTTCGTTCGTAATGTCAGAACGAGACAGCGTTATGGCAAAGTATATAACTGTCACTTATTCACACGTCGAAATGAGTTCTGTTCTTGTCTTTTTGTGGTCGCATGCTTTATAGCCTGGCCTTGGTGAAAACAAACTATTCTTTGTTATAATCTTCAAAGTTGACGTAAAGGCTCCGAAAGGAGGAAAACCAATTCAAAACAACGTTTAATATTAAACATATTGATCGATGTAGGTTGAAGGTGTCAAGGTCGATTAAGCTAAGTAAATCTAAAAATCCGGGCGTCAGCTTGAATAAATAATTAGATTTGCGTAACGTACCAAAGATAAAAAAAAACTGCCTAGTTACTTACTAGTGGTCTACTAGCAGTAAGTAAGTTGTGGGTTCTAATCCAAAACTAAGTTCTATTTAAAATTTATGTTATGTATGTTTTCACCACTGGCTTTTCAGTTCAGAAAAACATCGTGAGAAAACCTGCATACTTTGTAGACGAAATTCGATGGCGTATGTAATTTTACAAACCCGCACTGGACCAGCGTAGCGATTATGGCTCAACTAAACTTTTCTGGGGCAGAACTATGATCTACTGTGGACTATTAAAAGAGCGGCACTACAATACTGCTAAGTATAAAAGACATGGAAGCAAGCGACATCATAATCATCTTTACCAGCCATAGGGCGTCCATTGCTGGACATAGGCCTCCCCTATCGATTTCCAATAAGCCCGGTTGAAAGTGCGTTGCATCTAGCGCGTTCCTGCGGTCTTAATTATATCCTCGGTCCACAATAATCCACATGTTCGGTGAACGTATTTCGCTTTACTTGCCGGTACGTGGTTTTCACTAGACAACTAAAGGCAATTGTGAGACGCCAATTTGTCCATACAAAAAACAATACGCTGTAATCTACCTCTAAATATTATCCAATTTAAGTGTTGTTTTAGCCATGTCAGAGGCCTTCAGGCGGCCTAAAAACTCTGACACCAGGGCTAGCCACCCGGCCTATACGAACTTACTTACTTACTTACTAGTGTTGTTTTTTCATGTAATAAGCACTTCAATCGCTAGGATTATACGTCTTAGTTTTTTAAGCGACCGTTTATAGTACAGTATAGTAAAAACCTCTAAAAGTCAAATTTTTAGGCAAAACTTTGGCTGAAAAGAATAAATAAACTAAATTCTTTTCTGAAAAAAATAAGACGTACGAGTGTCCAATATTTCTTGCTCAAGCGATTGTTGCCAAAAACATAACATTTTGTTGCAATTTAAGGGGTGAAAAGAGTTTTCTCCAGAAACGTAAAGTTTATCAAAAATGTACCGCGAATTTTCTCAATGTTCTAAAGGAATCGCGGGTCGATTTAGAATTCTATTAAGCAAGCGTACCGAAGGACTAAATTTTCCGATCATTTCCGAGCCGAATTAAGTAGGTGCAGAAATGTATTGTACATTAGTATAGATGGAACTGTTCCCAATCAGTTGCGGTCACTGTCCTATTGGCCTGGTAAGGCTGTATTGCGTAGTTTGTAATCAATTTGAGTGGTCTGAGTTTATTTTTGTACAGAGCTTTGAGGGTTTTATCAGTTTTTGGGTTAATTTTAGTATTTTGCTTGGTAATATTAGTAATTGGCGTAATTAAATAGGAGTGCTTAAGTAATTATAAATTTATTCTCAGGATCCTTAATCAAAAAAAAAAGTATCTAATGTTCAATAGCTAATACAAAATTTATTATTACGCACATATAGCAGTTATTTACTTTACTAAAACGTAGTTATTAAGCATGTACTTATTTATGACGTTTTGCTATGGTACATCGGATTACTTAACAAGTTCTTCCACTTGATTATAGTATTATTTTTAGAGAACACAACAGCTATTATTTAAATTGCCTACAAGAATTGATGTGTGAATGCTCGAAGCCTCGAATGAACAATGTCTTACTAATAACACGCAGTACACAATTTTTAAGCCCAACTCCTTTGGATACAACTTTTGTTGGTACATTATTTTAACGTAGTTACATTTCCTGAGTATTATTTATTTTAGTAACAAAGTCATTCGTTCGGGAGCTACGATGTCACAGACAGACACACACACACACACATATTCACAAACTTATAACAACAAGTCGTTTTTGCGTCAGAGGTTTAAAAAAATCGGCCAAGTGCGAGTTGGACTCATGCACGTACGGTCCCGTACCGTATTGGAGCCCCCTTGGCCCATTTTAAGCGTCTACCTATTGCCGTAATTAATATCGAGCAAAAAACGCCAAAAAAATTGAGTTTGTTGTATGGAATTTTATTAATAAATATTTGATTATTTTACGAAATATTTATTAACAAATTAAATATTAATTTTATTCTATTTTTAGTATTTGTTGTTATAGCGGCAACAGAAATACATTATCTGAAAAATTTCAACTACTAACTTTCTAGCTATCAAAGTTCTTGAGATAGCCTGGTGGCAGACAGACGGACGGACAGCGGAGTCTTAGTAATAGGGTCCCGTTTTTACCCTTTGGGTACGGAACCTTAACAACGAATTGCGCTTCCTTAACATTCACTGTTTCAAAGCCAATGGCTTTTCCATTAACATTTGTAAGAATATGAAATTACCTAGGCCAAAGTAGAATTAATAACGCGTATAGAGAGCCATTCGGCCAGTATCTACATACATAGCGTTTTCACAATATAATTACTCAACACAATATTAATATTACGGTCGGTATGCGATGAATTCCTTACAATATCCAGAAGGAGGAAAATGACAAACATCCCGGGACAAAAAATCTATTATATAACAAGTTTTCCTTCCTCTCAGGATTATTATACGACAGTTTTATTGTCGCACACTGACGCAAATTGCATCGTAATGTTAGAATGGGAGGAATAAAATTGTTAGTTTCAACACGGTTGGAAAATAAAAAAACGTTATGAATTCAGAAATTGAACCGTTCTAAGAAATAGGCTTTTTTACAAGCTTTTATTTAGTTTCACCTGTCCCGTTGTCTGTCTGTCGGTCTGTAATCAAGTCTTCCAAGTCTCGGATACCGATTAAGCTGAAATTTAGCATACATGTGTAAATCGCGTGACAACGCAATATTATGATGACATGGTGCTGATCTGATGATGAATCTGGAAGGTGGCCAAAGGAGCTTAGCAATGAAACGACACAACCTCATCGAGTTTGGGTTCATTTAAATGGTCTTGGCGAGTAGTTTGTCTTTCAATGGTAACCAGGGTCTGATGATGGAGCTGGAAGGTGGTCATAGGAACTCTATAGTGAAACGACGCAACCATGTCAAGCTTTCGGCTTGTTTGATTCGTCTTGACAAGTATGAACAAGTACTTGTTAAAGCTTGTTTAAAAAAAAGGTTTTTTTAAATATAATACTTGTTAATCTTACCTGAACTGTACCACTGCTGGCAAAGGTCTCCCCCAATTCCTTCTAGTATTGGAAGACGACCTCGGGGTCGACTGGAAAGGCACCCACTCCGTTAAGACCTTTTCCCACCTGTATGGGTGCATACGACACATGTGTCCCGCCCACTCCCATTTGAGCTTTGTAGCTTTAAATCCCACGTCGCTAACGCCTGTCATGGAACGCAGTGTGGTATTTCGGACGCGGTCTAGTATTTCATTTTATACCAAAAATTGCTATTTAGCAAACCTGAAGGCAAGATTTCTGAACTTTTGTGAAGTTCTTATAATAGAAAAAATTACAAATTTTACAATAAATTGCCCATAGAAGCCCATACTACTTTTTGTATCTTTTTTAGCCTACACTGTCCCATTGCAGGGCAAAGGTATCTCTTATTTCTTTGTGTGATCCGCGATTCCCCGAGTAGTACCTAACTATTTAAGAGAAATAAAATCTGATCTATAAAAAACATAGGTACCTCTAATGACAAAATAATACTTATCTTACGATTATGTCATTAAGCACAAAATTTAATTAAGATTACGCCACGAGCTCTACTTTATATTAACTTAGGCGTCTCTTGCTAATTAAAACAGGAACAAAGCATAATGAAAACAAAATGTCATGAAAAGTGACATGAACAAGATTTTCATAATTTCTGTTTTATTAGCCGCAGTGTTTCTTTTGCGCCGTCTCAGTGCAAATTAGATAGGTAATTAATTTATTACCTGTCTCTTTATGTTAGCCTTAAAAATGTGGGATAAATGAGATCAAAATATATATAACAATAAATAATTTATTTAATCGATACGTAAACGCAATGTTAAATTATTATCTAATTTAATTGTAGATTTTTGACAGATGAACTGAACCGGAGGAGGTACTCAATTCGACGCGTATATTTTTTTATGTATAACCACGCATAACTTTTTTCATAGTTGTCCCATTTCAATAATTATTTTTTAATTGGAAAGAACATACCTACTTTGAAATTGATCCTATTTAAATTTTAGCGAAATCGGCTGAGCCATTTTTGATAAATCAACAATAATGTGAAAAATGCTACATCGATCCGTGCGAAATATTCGCGAATTCTGTACACGGGTGATGTCGGTCATGCTATTTTTTGGAAAAAAAAATTATTATGAAAACTAATGTCTTGATTGTCGTTGCATTGGATGCACGGAGCTATTACAACCAGAGTGATAATGTGGTCGATCGAGAAAATCCGAAGGAGATGCATTGATTTAATATGGCATGAGTTAGAAAGAGACATGAGAAAGATCTCTATTCAGTGGCTATTTGCCGTGTTTTTCTCCCGATAGTGTCCAATTCCAATTAATATCTGACAGTTTCGACAGCTCTGGGCAAGATTTTCCCTACGTTTTTTGGTTGAGAATGGCCTCAAGCGACAACAGCGCTATACATGGTTATTTCTAATCAATAAGCATCCTTTTAGGGGCTTATTCAGTAAATCAAAACTAACGACTTTTGTTCTGCAACTTTTGTCAAAACTTAAATTAAAAATCAGCTGTTCCATACATTTTGTCGCGGATGAACGATATTTTTCTACGGAACATCAATTTTTTTTTTAGTTTTAACAAAATTCGCAGAACAAAAGTTGTTCGTTTTTA
Source organism: Hypomecis atomaria (assembly GCA_964007245.1). Taxonomy (NCBI): domain Eukaryota; kingdom Metazoa; phylum Arthropoda; class Insecta; order Lepidoptera; family Geometridae; genus Hypomecis; species Hypomecis atomaria. Next base: position 9,623,570 of record OZ023299.1, read on the forward strand.
TGTACAGAATAAGCCCCTAAGAGGATGATAATTGATTAGAAATAACCCTGTATACGAGTATCTGGTTGTAGTTAATCTGTGGTTTAATGCATAAAAGATTTATCAATCAAAACATGGGAGAGTTTTAGACAGTTTTAGAAATTCCTTTAGACGTACTAAATAAAATCCTAACTGCCTTGGGCTGTGGCTAACCAGTTTGTTTACAAAGCAAGTAGAATTTCTACAATTTAATTGCTTAAGCAAAACAGTAAGAATAATTTTACATATAAGTATCTCTTGGAAGCTTTTGTGTAGGTAGCGCGTAGTTATACATATATACTATTTAATTAAATCCATTGTTGGCTTAAACTTAATTTACAAACATCATATAATAATTATGCTTTTCAAAAGACTGCGTTATTGTCAGTAGCAATTTCTTTCAGGCAACTAATAATTATTTATTGCGTGCGTATTATTTAGCTAGATGTATTCTTTACAAGTTCTTCATGCAAGTTCGTATTAGATTTGTACATGTATAAGTTCGAAAATAATTACTAATTATGATTCTGATGAAATGGAATCACAGAAACACGGCATTTTTTATTTATTAAGTGACGTATGCAACTACGCGATCCCCAATACAAAATTTATTTTGTGACTTTGTTAAATGAACTGTTTTTGTTTTCTTTGCAGCAAACACAGCAGATCTTGGAGTACTGGACCCGGCTCTATACAAATCTGACTGCCTGGACGAAGATCTCATATTGTGGCCAGAGGGTCATGTTGTAAGTACACTTGCTATACTTTCAAATTGAAATTGGAATTATTATTATGTAAAGTCTGTTTACATAAGAGTCCGGTTGTATCTTCCTGACTCTTATGTAAATATTGTAAATGCATGCGTACAAAATATTAAGACTGTTGAACGTGACAGTGGGTTCCAAACTCGGCAAGGCCTGTAATTTGGTAACCAGAGTGACTTACCTACCTAGGGAATATTGGCGCGCTTGTTGAGAGTTCATGTGAACGTACAATGCGTTAATATATTTTATCTACACTAATGTTGTAACATTCTACTTATGTTTCCAATACTTGACTTATAATGACTACTGTTATAGCACAGACAACAAAACACTCAATTTAAGCAATTTCAAATGATGTTATAATATCCACATCGATATCGTAAAATCTCATTATAACATCGATAAAACGCGACCAATTAACCTGGCGAGCCTTATGTCAAAATCATCATACAAGTTGTATAAAATTTTGATATTAGGCTGGCTTTTGAAAACAGTTGGGTTATACGTGAAAACTTCGTCGAAACTACTAAACTTACATACACAAAACTCTTTGGTAAGATCTTGTGCCAATGAAATAAAAAAAGAACAGCTTGGCCCTGCGCGCGCAGCTGCGCTCTCATTGGTTAGATTTTAATGGCGCCAAGTTCACTGTGACAATACACGTACGCGTGAATTTAATGTTTCGCAATATGTTTTTTTTGTTATTTTTATTTTTATTAGTGAAGATAAAGTAGTGTATGCAACTGCATATAACACTTCATTATATGACAGTTGCATAAACTACTATTATCTACACTAATGTTGTAACATTCTACTTATGTTTCCAATACTTGACTTATAATGACTACTGTTATAGCGCAGACAACAAAACACTCAATTTAAGCAATTTCACATGATGTTATAATATCCACATCGATATCGTAAAATCTCATTATAACATCGCGCACTCACTCCTGATTGGCCCTGCGCGTGCAGCTGCGTTCTCATTGGTTAGATTTTAATGGCGCCAAGTTCACTGTGACAATACACGTACGCGTGAATTTAATGTTTCGCAATATGTTTTTTTTTATTATTTTTTTTTATTAGTGAAGATAAAGTAGTGTATGCAACTGCATATAACACGGGTATTAAAACACTCGTTACTCACACTCGTGTTTTAATACCCTTCATTATATGACAGTTGCATAAACTACTATTATAAGTACATAAACAACGGCAAAAATGTGTAAATCTCTGCGTACTTAGTTTTTTTGTCATAATTAAATATATATAATCAGTCCATAGCTACTAGTTCATTGTTGGTCGTACTGACCTTCTATCAATCAGTTAATACAAATATTTTTCAGTTTGTTATACTCCAGTGTAACTAGTACTTACCAGTAAAATTCTATCCTACAAACATAATTTCACTTCAGATTTTTCTAGTGCTACTATTCACTTTGAAAGAAATTTCGTTCAATTTATACCTTTTAAACTTCACCTAAGTAGCCAGAACCGACTGCATTAAATCTACGGATTAAATTGTACTCCATCAGAGATGGCTTTAGTGACTTCTAAGAGCATCGAGCTCAAAAAGGTCAAAACTCTAATTACCAGAATCAAAACTCTGCCCTTTACTCGAGCATTTACTTAAATCCACAGATCCCATGAGATGGGTTAATTTTGATCTAGTGGAAAAAAAATCCACGAAATTCTCTTCTTAAAATCACAACAATCCAATAATTACACAATTATAGGTATTATTGTTCAGTGAGCGCGACATAAAATATATACCCTCACATAACGTTGCGGTTTGTAATCTGATTAGTAAACTTGCATTTTTCGCCATATGCATACACATATAAAAGTCTCCACTGATGATAGTTTTGAATGAAGGGAGTCCGAATAGATACCGTCAGTGTTGTCAATTTAGAGAAGTCTTGTTTTGGTTTTTTATTTTACACAATAATTGTTTAAAGATTAATAGAAAACTAAAAGTACAGTCTTTATTGATATATCCACTGATGTTTCAATTTGATGTTCCTATAATCTGGCTAAAGTATTTTGTCGCCGAAACTTTCATTTGCATATTACAAAGAAAAATCATCTTATAGCGACAAAGTTGCTGGATGTCTTGCAATCGTAGGTACGTACAGTACGTTCACAGTTATTTTATCTCTGTCGTTTTTGTCGCTGTGTCTCTATCTAGTCATTACACACCATCACAGGTTAGACAGAAACAGCGACAATAGCAGAGGTAGATCTGTGAACGGACAGTGTGACAGTGGTGGCCTCAGTGTCTCGTGCGCTGTGTGAATGCCTCTCTCCAGATCTCTATGCTTACCTAAACCTCTTCAAGTCTCTCAATCCCTGGTAGATTTATACCGCATTCTGGCGGTAAAATATGAAGTCTGATGTAAATTAAGACTTCATTTAACCGAACAGCGCTCGACGAGACCCTAATTACGGTCTGTCAGACCTAATTCAATTACGTCATTGAATAACATACTCACGTATTTCCATGGTCTGTCAGGCCTACCTACTTGAAAAGGTCCACTCTAGAAGATGGTATTATTCTTAGCTTCTGATATTTATTTTTAAACTTTGCTGATGACGTGAGGGATTTATGCGATATTAGAAATGTTAAGTGCTAATTACTTAACAACAAAAAGTTAACATATTGACATGAAAAATGATAAAATATTAAGTAAATTTCAATTCAATCCAGTTACAGCTCGCAAATTAGGTTAACAATTTGATTGTGATCTTAATTAATAACTTACAATAAAGTACCTACTCCATTTTGCTGTCTTCGACAGTTGTACAGCAAACGACGTCTTTGTGTCTATTTTTGAAATGAGATAGTATAGCAAATATTACATTCGATTTTGATATAATTATACTAGGTACTTATGTACCTTTTCTGCCGAGTAAACAAAAAACGACTACTCTTACTCTTCCATCGGTAACTTGGAAGAGTTTTACTACAAATTGTTGTTATGTAGTCTGAATGTTTAAAGAGGTAGGTGACTTAGATGTGGGCTGGAAAATAAACTTGTCACCTAATCTCACTTAGAACCGAGATCGCTAGCGTTACCACCCTTGTGCGGCACTTTAAATCGTATGGAGCTGATGTACAGTGAAATTTTCAGTTTTAAAAATAAGAATTCACCTTTTTGTTACAAAGTAGTACACCTACGTATACTATATTATTGGTCAATCAAACAAAAAATGACAAAAACGAAGTGCATTAAAGTTCCGACGTCACTTACTACTTACTATTTAAAAGAGTAGCTAGCCGTGACGTCATGCACGTGGAACTTCAACAAGCACACTTTCATCATTCTTTGTTTAATTGACAGAAAAAAACACGTTCTAATAATTTGATTTTCATTATCCAACTGATTCTCTATTCTGATCTAGCCTATTCAGAACACAGCACGTATTGATACTACCGAATCTCATACATTAGGGTATGACGTGGACTAATTTGATTTTACTGGTTGTCACACGAAGCCGATATGTCCAATTAGTATTCAGTTCAGAGTTGTAGCGCATGCATACAGTCGAGTGACGAGACGACAAAAGCTTTCAACGCGGCACTATGTGATGCTTAGTTATGCAAGTTGAGTACCTGGAAATTCATTTAATTAGCAGTTAATTGAACTAAGTCCTTTGACACTCTTGTTTTCGTTTTTAAAAGATTAAAAGATCATTATGCTGATCGTTATGAAGAACTTTTTAAAAACCCAACACTTTTCTCTACCATAGAAACTGTTCACTATGAAATACACTATGGATAGGCTTTTTTAACCTATATATGTTTTTTTTGTGTATGTTCATTGATAATTTCACCAATTGTGAACCAAACCAAAAAATATTTTTTAGTTCGGAAAGGTATACTCTCGAGGTGGTCCCATTTAAATTTCCTAGACATTGGCTAAGCCGTTTTTGAACAATCATAAATAATTTAAACAATTAGAGCGAAATATTCGAATTTCGTACACGATGGAAGGCGGTTTTGCGTATTTTTGCAAAAAATAATTATTTTAAATATATAAACTTGATTTAAAAAGTAACATAGCCGGTCTTAATTTACTAAAAATTTCAGTGTATTTTTCGTGGCAATCTATTAAACTCCGCCTTGTTTAATGAACGCTTTAAACTGTAGCTGTCAAAAAGACTTCGAACGACGCCAACTTTACCCAACGTCTTTTATACTACTTACAACAGTATCGTAATTGTAAGATCTTTGCCTAACAAAGTTTGTTTTCAAGCAGTTAGGTAAAAACTAGTCGATATAATATAAACAGAGAGTTCCTACGCACCACACTTTTGGCAATAAAGGCTTGGTAGAGGTTCCCTAACGATCAATATATCTCGATTAATTGCCTTAGCTGATGTAATAATAGTTATTCACTAGTTTCTGATACTTATAAGTTGTGTTACGAAGCTTAATAGGTTGTAACGATGTTTGTAAGAAAACTTCAATGAGTTGTATTTTTAATATGCAAGACGTTAGTGTTTAGTAAGTTTTTCTATCAATGAAATGTAAAAAACGAATACGTAAAGTCAGTCTTTTAACTAAGCGTTGACAGTGGGCAGTAGCTATAAGTTATAATTATGTGCATATAATATAATGATATGTGCATAGAATATAATATAATGAATAATATAATGACATATAAAATTATGCTTTATAACTTTAGAACAATCGCAAATTAAATTGCAGTAAATCTATTTAAGAATTTCATCACGCTCATCAAGCTCTATGAAAATATTGCGGGATGATTTGACAACATCCTTACTAGTAAGAATAAATATGAAAGTGTGCAGTTTGATAGCTTGTTTCTTTTACGGTTTGATTTTATCTGTTTATAAGTAAAAGGCAAAGCTGACTGACTCAGGTATCAACGCACAGCCCAAACCCTAGGCCTTTAGGGCTGGAAACTTAAAAATTTGTACACGTATACCTCTTATGACGTAGGGATCCACTGAGGAAGGATTTTTGGAAATTCGACTTCTAAAGGGGTAAAACGGGCCCTTTTCGATTGTATGAACCTTTTTATTGCCTGGACCGATTGACTTGAAACTTGGTTTATGTACTTTTCAAACGAAAGTAAAAATACGTTTTATTCAAGTTTTGCTGTTTTTTCATCCTGGGGGCCCAAATAAAATTCCAAAGTTTGTAAAATAAAACATCTATCACATCCGATTGGTTGAATTAATTGGTATAACATTTGGTTTTGCAGAAGCTTATAATATGTACTGGAGTCATAGTTATCTTGAAAAAATTGTTCTATTTCATCGGGATATTCAAAATTAACAAAAAATAATTTGTTTTGACGAAACAAATGGACGGATTCAAATGCAATTTGGTATAGGAGTAGACAACAATTCAACTGGAGGTACTCTTATCCCAAAAACTGTAAAAGGTTCCTTAGGAAATTGGTAAATGAAGAAAAAATACGTATCCATCATTTTTTAATAATCTACCTAACGAACTAATTATAATAAAGTTTTTTTTACCCAGTCATCCATGCAAGCTTGCAGTACGATTAACTATAGCTGAAAGTACTCGTAGTAGCAACACAAAAAAATCGATTTCCAGTTTACACAAAAAAAATATTCCCAATTTTAAAAAAAATACATCATAATACTGTGTGAAAACGAATTAATCAACGTAAGAAATGAAGGGTATTTCAAAATCAAGTCTCAAGTAAGTAAACTCTTTACTCCGGTGGCTTATTGCTAATGAATATTTATGTTGATGTTCTCGCAGCTCCCGCTTTTCGTGAATTAAATTTTTGTATGAAAGGGTTATAATTTATAGCCAGTCACCCCTGACCTAATAATATTGAGAATGGCACTTAGAGTGATTCAATTTTACATGACTTTAACCCTATTAAAAATGCACATTTTTGGTATTATTTCTTAGTAGTAGTTTTATGTCGGTAAAAATGCAATAAATTCAACAATAATATTGGTATTCAGTTAATTTTTTTTAAAGAAAGTAATAGTAACCCATAAACGTACTTTTGAATTCATATTACATATTGTGTCGACACCACAAAAAAAACTTGCTGTGTAAAATTCTACCCTAAAGTATCTAGTATCTACAGACTGTATAACATAACTAATTAATGTAAGGGTCTATGCCAAAATTAACAGAAGTCCGAACAACCAAACAAACACTCTGCACTTAATATAATAATAACCATTATTCGAGTCAATCCAAGTCGGACTGTATTTAACGAGGGCAAAAAGATTATTATTTTTCGCCACTAATTATTTTTCGCAAAAAAACATACAGTCAAATTGAAACCTTATCTGAGGATTTGACAAGTAAGTAAGCGATTGTTTAAGTAAGGCTATAAAATAATACTATTGGACATAGTATTTGATTGGCTTATACAAGTAGCCGCAGCTTATTTATAGAACTCATGTCTCAAATTGTTAGACACAGTAAAAATGTTTTTCAATTTTAGCTAAACAAAGTCTCTAACTTGCCTCAAGGAATATAATTATGCCAGAAAGCTTTTCCTTATGTGGGAGGAATTTATAGATGCCGGTGTGACAAAGACTGCTTTTTTGGGAACAATTTGTGAACAATAGAGCGCAAATATTACTCGTAAAGCTTTTCCATTAGCCAAATTGAATATCAAAAATGTTGGTTACGATCAACATGGCGTGAAATTTTTTCCGTGTTGTCCCAAAAAGTTTACAACCCGTGCAAACTCGTGTTTTAAGAACATTGTTTAGAGCCTATGCTATTTAATGACAAATTACCCGGAAAATATAATATGTTATAAGGCCTACCCACGATGGGTGATTGGGCCTTATCCACCACACTGGCCCAGTGCGGGTTGGTGGATTCATATACGCCATGAAATTTCTTCCTTGGACGTATGCAGGTTGCCTCACGATGTTTTCCTTCACCAAAAAGCCAGTGGTGTGAAATTAGCGCTAGACCACCACGGCTCACAGGTGTACTGTACAGGTACACTGTACAGTGTTATAACTCGCATAATATATTCAATTTACTGTTCGTTTAATATAATTCTATTAATAATACCAGGGACAAAGCCACCATTATAAACGATTAACATTGCCGTGGCTTATTACGTAACTTATAATTATTCATATTTTTAAATTAAAGAAAAGGTTAAAGTTAATAAACTGTTTCCAAAAAGGTCACAACGTTAACTCTCACCCACTCGATACCTTAGTATATTCTCGGTCATTGTACCTGTTTTTTTTAAAGTGTCTTTACTAACTACAACAAAATACCTAAGAAGCTACTACTAAACAAAAAGCAATTAGATCATCCACAGACCAGAGAGAGCTTGGAGGCATTCCAGATGCCAACTCAAGCACACTGCCAGTTAACAGCGTACCCAGCATGTTGGCAGCATCTTTCTTTGATATTATAATTTGTTTTTGTTATTTTTTTATCAACATAAGTAATAAATCATTTAGAACGATACTATATAGATGTATCGCATTGCGATACATTAAAAGCACCACAGAAGGTTTAGGTATCTCAGATTTTTAAGCTCATCGTCATTTGCCATCGTGCTTAGTACCTATGTTAAAAGCATACTAGCGTGTTTAATAAAGGACAATCGTTTTTGAAAGTGAGCTATTCAGCATACAACTAAGGCACGATAAGCTTTGATAAATAAAGATGTTACTATTACGACTTTAGAAAACACCAATAAACTAAGGTGGTAACGCCGTTAATCGTTTCACTATTTTTAATTCCTTTATTTGTGTATGTTAATATTTATACTGCTTATGACAAACATGGTTACATTTATAATAAATAAATAAATATTTGAGGACGTCTTGCACACGGCCTCTGACCCCAAACTAAGCTAAGCTTGTGATATGGCTGCCAGAGACTGATATACTACATATACTTATTTTTAAATACATACTTATATAGATAGTAATAATATAATGGCTACCTGGACTCGTTTTTTGGCAACCAAAAAATATTCAGTATTACGAGAGATAAAAAAAATATTGCTGATCATAAAAATCACACCTGATAATCCCGAGCAAGCTAGAACAAGGACTCTGGAGCTTCAACTATAGGTAGGTATGTTAAGCTAATAAATGTGCGCCTACACGTTTTAATTTTGCCCCAAATGACATGTTTTTACGACCTCTAGTGTTCTGAGGGCTATATTGTGTACCTATATAACGACACAAGTATCTATGTAGTGATACGCCTTTACTTTTGCACTGAAAATGACCGAAACCCATCACTAAGTAGACAATGATACTCATGTAATAATCTTATTCTTTTGCCGTTGAATGTGTCCTAATTTATTGCATGATATTAAAAATTAAGATTAAATAAAAGTATATTTATAAAGTCATTTTTGAGATTTTATTATTTTATTCTACACGAATTTAGTTTAATTATGTGTTCCACCATACGTGAAATAATTTGGTCATTAGGGTTTTTAAGATGAATCAATACTTTTACGTAGTGTGAATATTGGCAAAAACATAATTATTTAGGAAAAAAAAGTTTGAGAGTTTTTGCAAAGTCACTACCTACACTATTTGATTGTCCGTCTTCTGAAAGGTGATTCAGGTAGTAATATACAACTGAACGTTATCATAGCTTGGATAAAATAATAAATTATTTAAAATTGCATAATTTGGTTTTTTAAAACGTTGAGACGATACTCAGTGAATGATCTATTTATCTCATATAAAAATTGAACAATCGTTCTCATACTTGCGATACGTGAGAATTATGATTTACGCTTCTGGAGGTATTTAATCTATGACACATAAAATGTTTGTATTGCGAGTTACACAGTCTGACAAAATAACTCTCCAGAGTTGTTGTTAAATGGAGTTGTGAAAGCTTTTTTCAGTCAATTTTTTTTTTTTTTTTTTTTAATCTTTATTGAGGAAGGGTTTTGTCAACAATGACAATGTCACCCCGTAATACTACACTAATTATTACATCTAACAATTACCACAAGGGCATTCGTAGCTTTGGAACTGAAAATAGATCTGCAACAGTATCCCGGCCTCCCCCAAACCAGGAGAAGCCAAGATACTGTTACAGACACCCACATTGCAGTCATTCCGCTTTAACATATTCTGCCGCTGGACTTTGTACCGGACACATTCCGACAGCACATGGTGCACATCTTCGACCAGCCCGCAGGTACAGCAAAGTGGCGAATCCGCTCTTCCCATCAAGTATTTAAATTGGTTACCCGGAATGTGCCCGGCACGAAGTCTTAATAAAGATACAATCTGTTGCCTTTTCATCTCACAATTATCAAACCATGGGTACCGAGGAAGTTGACACTGTACAGTTTTGTACCAAATGCCTACAAATCGAGACCGTTCATCGAAGTACTCTTGCCAGTTCAAGTCACACTGCATTTTTACACTATGAAGCATCTCATTATGAAGTGGGAGGTAATTGAATGGGACCCCTTCGATGACCGCTTCCTGGGCTGCTCGATCTGCTTCCTCGTTACCCACGACCCCGATATGAGAAGGCACCCACTGTATAAATACAACCTTATCTGCGGCCTTAAGCTTATATATACTGTCCAAGATAGTATAGGCTATCGGATATCCTCGAAGGTTCGAGGTCATCCGAGCCAAATGCTGGAGAGCGCTCTTTGAGTCCGTATATATAACAAATTGGGTGGCATTTATATCTAATATATATGACAATGATTCTGAGATGGCAATCAGCTCACTATGCATAATGGATATATTTACTTCAATTTTGAATTTTGCTCTTAAATCTGTTTGCGGATCAAAGAATGCAGCTCCACAAGTGGACTTAATTTTAGATCCATCAGTGTAAATTTCATAAAAGGAGTCGAATCTCTTATAACAATATGCTGAACAAGTACTACGCAACTCAGCCGTATTATAATTTTTCTTGGGTGAACGAACTCCTTCAATGCTACTTATAATATTCTCTGAAAGATCAAAATAGCTTATCCATTTATCAAGAGAGTAAATATATAGTTTAGGCCATGACTTCATAAGTTGATCTTTCAGTTTAGAATGTATGTCAACTAACAAGGGTATTTTCTTCCTTCTCCAATAAGCCCTATTCATGCACAGGTCATACAACTCTTCTATCACTTCTATAGTTACATTCCCTGCAAATGCCCGCGATCGCAGCCAGAATTTCCCAGCAAGATACAGTCTGCGAACATGTAATGGCGGCAGACATAATTCAGCTTCCATGACATGAACAGGTGTGGTTTTAATATAGCCCCCAACAACCCTCATTGATTGGTTTTGCACTTTTTCAATTTTGTACAAGTGGCATTTAGCACTTGTATCGTACAAAAAACTGCCATAGTCTAATCTGCTTCTTATTATTGAAATGTACAGCCGACGAAGATGTTTAGGGTGCATGCCCCAACTGGATCCTGCTAATACCTTGAATAAATTCATAAATCTTAAAGTTTTATTTTGCAATTCCTTTATATGAGTACCCCATTTTAAATTTTGATCAATCCACATACCCAAGTACTTTATGCTATCTACCTGTTGTACACGTTCGTTGCCTATATTAATATTTATACTTTGTCTGCTTCTACCTTTTGTAAATAGCATTGTTTTAGTTTTCTTTTCTGATATAGTTAGCCCTACTTCACCCAGTAACGAAACCATTGCATTTACCGCAGTATCCAATTCAGGCACAGCGTCGGATACTTTTTTACGACTACAGTATAACACAAAATCGTCCGCATACTGTGAAATATAAACGTTGTCAATATATTGACAAATTTTAATAGTCGCGACATTAAACAGTACCGGCGCTAGCGGGTCCCCTTGAGCCAGACCAATTCCCGTTGTTCTCTGAAAAGATTCTTTGCCGCCATCTATCTGAATATTCAGAGTCCTCTCTTGATGGAAATTCCATAAATACCTACACAAAACAGCTCCAGCACCAAGCTTGTCTAGAGTTTTTAAAAGACTAGTTAAATTAACATTGTTATATGCATTTTCCACATCTATGAAACATGCTGCCGTTGGAGTGTCTTGTGAAAAACCGATTAGTATTCTTCCGATCAATCTCGATAAGTTGTCCAAACAGGATCGTGCCCGTCTAAAGCCTATCGTTTCATCTGAAAAGTAGTCATTCTTTTCTAGATACCATTCCAGTCTACGATTGATTATTGTGTGAAATATCTTACATGGGCATGATAGCAATGAAATTGGTCTAACACTCGATGTAGAACTAGTAACAGCACCAGGCTTAGGAATTGGTATAATTCTGACATTTTTCCATTGTGCTGGAACAAACCCGGATTCTAAGAACTTATTGTACAAGTTGACTAGTAATCTTTTGCCTATATATGGGAGATTTTTGATCATAGAGTATGAAATATTGTCATCTCCAGGCGCAGTGTCTGTGAGCTTGATACAGTTATTAAGCTCTGTAACAGATATTGGCGTAGATAAGAGACTGTTTTGTGATGTAAATTGTGGCATTTCAGACTGTACATAATCTGGCGCCAAGTTCTTAATGAGAGATTCTGCTGTATTGCGGTCAATTGGTGGCGCAGTAGATCTAAACCCCTTTATCCATCTCATTCTGTTCCACATTTCACTCGCACTCGTAACGTTTTCGATACTACTACATACATCCTGCCAAGATTTCATTCTCGCACGGCGAATAGCTGACTGACAACGACTAACTTTATCCTGATAAGTTGATAGATTTTCAGGAGTAGGGTTTTTCCTGAACCTAGATAAAGCTAAGCGACGTTCCGCGATCATTTTTGACAGGTCCTGCGACCAATATGGTTTAGGTGTGAACCGTGTTTGTCTAAGAGGATCATCACAAATTTTAATGATAGGGATGTATTGGTCAGCTGCCTTGTTTATGACTGCCATAAATTTATCATACGCTTCTTGGTTATTTGGAGAGATGACGTAATGGACGAGTTCATTTTCTATGTATTCTCTATACTTTACCCATTCAGCTTTTTTAAAATTCATTCGTTTCCTACTTAATTTAGGCCTACCAATATCGAAACTCATTTTAACCATCATGTGATCACTGTTCAGATTTTCATTAATAACGTTCCAGCTGAACCTAATCGCAATATCAGAAGTTGCCAGGGATATGTCTGGAGAAGTTCTTTGTACTGAGCCATCAACAAGTTTGACTAGAGTATGACTACCATCGTTAAGAGAAACATAGTTGTTATCAGAGATTGCGTCAAATATTTGGCCTCCTCTTGTATCTCGTTTCGATGACCAGGTAGGGTGGTGGCCATTGAAGTCTCCAGTTATTAATGTTTTTTGACTGAACTGTGTAAAAATTTGGTCCCAATCTATTGCAGTTGTACGTGGTGTTACGTTAGAGGGGCAATAAATACATAATATGTTTTCAAGTTGATCACAGTTTAGAAGCTTAACATTAAGTATTTGTATATTTGAGTTGAAAGGATTAAAAGTGCACTGCTTCTGTGCTTTTACAGACCTATGTACCAATATTGCTATTCCCCCATAACCGTCTCTGCGATCTAATCTAAATATATTGTACCCGCTAATGCGCAGGTCCCTACTCGGTTCCAGCCAAGTCTCACAGATTAAAGCTATATGTATCTTTTCCTGACTTAATAACAATTCAAACTGGTCTCTCTTAGGAATGAGGCTTCGCGCATTCCACTGCAGCAGATTAATTGCTGCAGTGGAATGCGCGCCGCTTGCACTTAAAGAGTGTAAAGAACTGTTATCCATACTTATTCAAGAAATTAAGGAAAGACCAGTCAGACAAGTGATATACAATAAAGGATACAGCTTCCTTAAAAATAATGCTCAAACAGGCGCTAATCTTCTCATCCCACGGCAGATCATTCTGTACTATCTTCTCCTTGAGTTTTTTCAACAGTGCTTTCCACGACATTTTCTCCCTTCTCTCTGATCTTTCTCTGCTCGGTCGCTCTTCTGTATCTCTATTTTCTTCTTCACTTATGTTTAATTCTACGTTGACTTCAGTATCATACATATTTTCCGTTAAATTGGATCCAGTATCAATTCTCACTTTCTTTTTCTTACTTTTCTTCATCATCTCATTTGGTTTATTATTCTTAGTCTTTTCTGCATATGACAAGTTGTTTTCATCTCTGCTTCCACTTCCTTCTTCTTGGGATATGTTGATGGGTCGAATAGGTGCTCGTGGAGACGAATCAATTGGTGTAGGGGAAACATATTGCGCTGATAATGGTTCTCGGGGTTTGTAAAGTATAAGTGCTTGCTTATATGTACAATTATATATCGCCATTAGTTCACGTATTTTCTTCTCCTTAATGAACACTGGACAGATTTTTGCAAGGGCCATGTGTTTGCCTCCGCAGTTGTTGCAGATAAAATCAGTCTTCTCACAATTTGGATGATTATCACCACATTTAGGGCACACAAGTTTAGTAGCCGAGCAGGTTCTCGCGGAATGACCATATCTCCAACAACGTGAACACTGAGTCACCGGATAAATATACGGATTCACTATTACTCTAGTGTCAAAGATGTATACATGCGAGGGTAGCATATCTCCTTTAAAACAAATCCTGATGGATTCACTCTCTATCCACCGACCATCTAGGGAATTTCTGCGTTTCAGCCTTTTCATTCCCAAAATTAAGATCTCGCATGTCAAACTGTCCAAAATTTCTTCGTCAGTGAGTTCCAAGTCGATACCATTAATAACTCCATATGATTGATCTACTTGCAATGTTTTTTGACAACGATATCCGTTTTCATTGAATAATTTACGAGATATTAATGCATCGGCACTCTCTTCACTACTCAACTGTACTAAAACTTTGTAAGCATTAATGTATTTAACTTGGGTAACATCCTGTATTTTCTGTTCTTTTAAGATTTTTGCCAATTTAAATTGCTTTGGTAGTATCTCTGTACATGTTATACTCACTTCAATAATTTCCTCTGGAACCCTAGCCGAATCATCAGTTTCAATTGATCGAGCAAATCTTTTACCCGTCTTTCCGACCGTCATCCACAACTCATCCTGGTCCAAGCTGCGATTTCTTTTATTTGAAACTCGCTCACTCTGCATATCAGCGCTCCGAACTGAACACTCCATTAAATTATCTGAACTCCCTGTCATCTCGCCGTTATTTTTACTCAAATCGCACAAATTAGTCGTCTCGTCATGTTGCTCCGAACTTAATTCATTCCTTTCATCATCCATTATCGCTCAACCGCATTGTAAACAATGCCGTAGTTGCAGCGCGGAACAAGTTGCACGGACCGGTTTTAGATTGCGCGATACGCGTCTCACGGTAGCAGGCGCCCGCGCGCGACTGTCAGTCAATTTAGCTTTAAGGTTTTGTATGAATGTATGTTGCGTTTGCTAATTCCTTTAACCTTTATTCTTATTAACATTTCATGTTTGAAGTTTGAAGAATTTAATTTATTTAAGTCACATTAGTATGTGCGTGGGAACTTGCTGGTACTGCATTTTTTTAGGCGGCGTTATTTGAAATAGAATAACGCTTATTTCAAATAACGCCGCTTGGTAGACAAGGTGCTATAGAGGTGCAGGAGTACTTTATCAATATTAGCATTACAAACTTCTTATTACTAAAAGCAAAACATTCCAAAAGCAAAAAAAAAAAAAAACATTTATCCCGTAACAAAGTGTGTTAATTTTTGAAAAAAAATCGAACTTGCCACATAATACTTTTCATTGGGTTTTCCTTAGTTCACAATGGGCACAATTTTGCGCATAACAATATTAATGGAACACAATGTTTTTCAGCTTATAAATAGCAAGGTTACCATGATATCCTACATATCCGATTATATACACCTACAGAAGACACATGCAATTATATTTTTACTACAACTTTTGTGATTAGAAGAAAAAAGGAAAAAAAGCAAAACAGAAAAAATCTTAAGCTTACATTCTTACGGTTTACTTCCCATATAAACGTCACTCCCACGTCAAAAATAGACCAAAAATTATGCTATCTCTCAGGCTAACTAACCCACCTCTTTTTTAAACAGTCTAAATAATTAAGTTGAAAAAAGAATGGGCCGTGAGTCCTGTAATAAACCTTATAAAAAACTTTACTTCCACTCTTTCCTTGACAGTGCAGTAAGTCTGTCACTCACATAGAGTCTAAAGCCCAATTAGCCTCCAAAAAACATGGTGTTCTCTCTAAGGTGAGACGGTATTTCACACCTGAGCAACTGCTTAGTCTTTACAAAGCTCAAGTCAGGTCTTGCATGGAATACTGCTCTCACCTTTGGGATGGCTCTGCCAAATATCCACTGGAGGCTCTGGAGTCGATTGAGAGGCGAGCCAGGAGGCTGATTGATAACGACACCTTGACTATGTCGCAGCTGCAAAGTCTCGAGCATCGACTTAAGGTGGCGTGTTTATCGGCCTTTCACCGGATTCACTTCGGTGAGTGCGCCCAAGAGTTGCACAATCTTGTCCCACCTGCCCCTTTCTTCTATCGTACAACTAGACAGACGCGACCAAAGCGCCACCCTTTTATGGTGGACATTCCGCGCGCTAGAACCAAGCGTTTTGAATCCTCATTCCTCATACGAACAGCCAGAATGTGGAACGCTTTGCCTGGGTCTGTCTTCCCGCTAAAGTACAACGTGGGCGTCTTCAATCCCGAGGAAATAGGTATCTTCTAGGTAGGCGTGCTACAACCTAGACCGCTTATCTGCTCAACATCAGGCAGTGTGTGGTCAAACGCAAAACTATTCAGAATAAAAAAAAAAGATAACGAGCCCTAAAATTACAATATCGCCACAGATTACATAGTAATAGTAAACCAGCTTAATCTAGAAAATAATCCAGTAAAGTTGACATAAGAGTGGCCTACGAGTCCTGTTAAAAGCTAATAAAAAACCAGAACACGCTAACAATCCCCAAAACAGCAGTACACAGATTAGATAATAGTTACTGAGTAAAATTCGCCACAGATTAATCTAGTCTAACAAATAATTAACTAAACAAAGTTGGCAAAGGCGCACGAGTTTTATAACAAACTAATAAAAAACATCTTTCCTTGGGAGTCCAGTAAGTCTGTCGGGTGACTGCCATTTTGGCCATCGTTAGCGTGTGTACCTGTGTATACACAGGTACACACGCTAACGATGGCCAAAATGGCAGTAACTCGACGGATTAGATATGTAGTAGTTACTTCGTAAATTTCGTCGCGCCCTATTATGTCGTAATCTAGAAAATAATCAAGTCAATTTGACAAAAATTGTCCCAGGTGTCCTGTAATAAGCTAATAAAAAAACATCCTTCCTTGGTAGTAAGTCCTTCCAGTAACTCTACCACCCACACAGGTACACACGCTAACGACGCCCAAAATCGCAGTAACACCGCAGATTAAATGACAGTTACTGCCTAAGTATCGCCGCACCCTAATCACCTTTTTTGATTTCCCAAGGGCCGCGTCTGGTTCACACTGAAGTACGAAGCGGCGACCGAAAGGCTACAGGTCCACATTCTGAAGGCGAAGCATCTTCCCTCCCGCACCCCCGCGCTCGCCAACGCCTGCGACCCTTGTATCAAGTAAGTAGATTATGGTGACGTGATTTGCATTCATTTCGTGGTGATGAATAGTCGCCGAGGAGTACTGGTAGGGTAGAATTAGGTTAGGTACTCTGCACAAATCTAGCTGTCGTGAGACACGATGATGTGCCGTGTACAAAGTGTTTCTTTAAACTACGGAGATATTTTATTCTAGGACATCGCTGTACATAACTAACTTACTCGTAACAGTAGTTCCATCATCGAACTGTTAATGGTACTAGTGGCGACGAACGACTTTTACTGCAGGACGAAACATGAAATCACAAAAAAAAAACAGCTTTTACTAGGTAGTTAGTAAAAACTGTTCTTTTTTGTGGTTTTATGTTTTTGTAGAATATTATTAATTAGCCATACTACAAAATATTTCAAATACACAAAAAGCAATTAGATTATTCACATGCCAAAAAATGACGAGAGGTAAGCCAAATGCTCGGGCCCATTGCCAGTATGCTGGCAGCAATGCTGAATGGCAATGCGTGTTATTTTAATATTATAAATCCTAAAGTGTGTTTGTTGATCTTTTTGTTACTCTTTGCAACGGTTAGATTAGACTTCATTTTGGCATGGATATTGTTCAAAGCTATTTTTTTTGGGTTCCGTACCCAAAGGGAAAAACGGGACCCTATTACTAAGACTTCGATGTCCGTCTCTCCGTCTGTCTGTCTGTCTGTCTGTCTGTCTGTCACCGGGCTGTATCTCATGAACCATGATAGCTAGGCAGCTGAAATTTTCACAGATGATATATTTCTGTTGCCGCTATAACAACAAATACTAAAAGGAAAATAAAATAAATATTTAAGGGGGGCTCCCATACAACAAACCTGATTTTTTAGACGTTTTCACTCTATATTAATAATGGTAACAGGTAGATGCTTGAAATTTTCACAGAATATTTAGTTTTATATTCACTTCAATAATAAATAATAGAATTAAAATAAAATAAATATTTATGAGGGGCTCCCATATAGTACGGAATCCTTCGTGCGCGAGTCCGACTCGTACTTGGCCGATTATTTCTAGAATATTTTTATCCTGTGGGAATGCTAGTATTGTCACAGAATAATATGGTATTGTAGATTAGAAATTAGCATGTCTCTAAACAGTGTACCTAGAGTAATTTTCCTCCCCCATGAGTTCGCCAGATTAAGTAATTTTATTATGCTTAAAACATTACATTCCCTGTTCCCTGTGCACCGAGACACGCTAATGAACCAAGACAAGTAAAACAAGCCATGCAAATATGCTGGTCTCAGATTCTCAGGAGTGGTTACCGAGTGGTTACATATTTGAATCTCTTGGAGTTCACTTCGGTCCGTAGGGAACGAGAGCTCATTTTATTTTCAAATACTTACCGTTTTGTTGATGTAGAGTATGCACAAAGATTGTTATGTTCACTATTTGTTTTATTTAATTATTATCTTAGATGCTTGCTACACTAACATCAAGCGTGGGACGAGCCAACTTAGTTTCTATTAAAAACTATTGTTTTTCTTAAGTGCAGGTAAATGTGTTCGTTTCTTTATTAGTGAAATGGATTTATAACAATTAAGTTAGGTACTTCTAAGCCATAATAAGTTTAATGATACGCTGTTAAAATAACAAATTATTCACACAAACGTAAACAATTACACTTGTTTCAGACGTTCGCTTCTAGTATCTAGACTTTTCTTAGCTACGATCAATTGGAAGGCCAATAAGAAAAAATGTTTTTCTTTTTCAAACTTATGCTTGCGTTTTAATTACTACATATGAGAAGCGAGTTAATTCAACCCTCCTATTCATCATTTTGATTATATTGTATAGGTTATACAACGCATTTGCGTGGTGCCGCCTCCCAGCTTTAAAGGTGTTCATTTTGTATGTAAATTTTATTACAGAGTCACGGATTTAACTAGCGTGAAGTGACATTTCGTAAATTTAAATTTGTTTAGCTGAAAATCGAAATTAAGAAGTTAGGCAAAATAAGTACTTAAGAACCCATATGGGTACGGAAAGTATTTTGTAATAAAATGTTAAGATATAATGCACAAAGAGCTGTTTCGCAAAATGCATGGACTTGCCAAAGAATATGCTCATCATTTTCAATAATTTTTAAATAACAAAAAATCTCCGATTCTTGATAAAAAATTATTTACTACCGACAAAAGGTGTCAAACATTAAGTTTTATGAAGATTTCAGAGTTGATCATTCAGTCCGACTTTGATAAACTTTATATTTTATTTATCACTGTTAAAATAAAATAAAAAAGAAACCTAGCCGAACGGATCAGAAACATGCTATTTACAATTTTAAATAAACGTAATGACAATATTATTTCAAAGAAATCCTGCCCTACCTTTGCTAATAAGGTATTATTATTGAAACATTCCCGATAGTAGGTGTTTGACTCAACAACATTCGCAAAATTTTCCCCAATTTCACGGAATTCGATACACACATATTTTTCGATCTACAAGTAACATGATACTCGTTAGATAAATCAGACTGAATACGAACAAATTGGTAGCTGGGAATACATTTTTAGATTTTCTTGTACACATTTTTCATTAAACTTAGATATGTAATTTTTCGCTCGAGAGATTTTTAGGTTAGCCGATTTAATGAATATCAAGCAGGTTGTACACAAGAATAAACGTATTGGTTTCTGTGTTTTGTTTTGTTTTTTTTTTGTTTTCTTTGTTTACGTGAAACAGTTCGGTGGCTAAAACTGTTTTCTAATAGTTATTTTTTTTCTAATAGTTATTATATAGTTATTTTCTGACTGTAAACTTTATTTTTAGTACACCAATTTAATTTTTTTCACGCAAATTTCACAATGCGTTCAGTAGCGCCGCGCTGTCTCCAAGATTTGGAGTACGCGACCAAAGAAAATATTTACTTCTTGCTCAACACATGCCTACTCGTAGACACGCAAAAAAACACGTTGAACTAACTTCTCTTCGTCAGAAGTTCTGAAGATTTTGCTTCAAAATTTAAGTAAATAAATGTTTTTAACAGGATTCAACTGATGCCAGATGAGAGGAGAGCGTTGCAAACAAAGCAGAAGAAGAAGACATGCAATCCGTTCTACGACGAAACTTTCGTGTATCAGGTCAGTTTAAACAATATATATATTACTGTTCTAAATGTGCAAATGTGAAAATGTGAATTTCTAAATGTGCTGTGAGGCGGCAGTCCATGCCTTAAGAACTTTCCTTCACCACCAAGGAGGTGAAGTCTTGCTGAAGGTGGATGTCAAAAACGCCTTCAATACCGTTAATAGAAACGCTTTTTTGGCCCAAATCAAAGACAAAATTCCTTTTATTTACAATTTTGTTCGGCAATGTTATGGTGAACCCTCCAAATTATTGTACAAAAATAACGTGCTTTTGTCTGAAACTGGGTGTCAGCAGGGTGACCCCCTTGGGCCTGCTCTTTTTTCATTAGCTATTCATCCTATCATCAAAAAACTAGAATCGAAATTTAACGTCTGGTACTTAGACGATGGATCCCTTGGAGGCGACGTTAGCACTGTTATTAAAGACTTGCAATATTTAACAACAGAGTTTAGTACAATAGGGCTCGCCCTAAATTTCTCTAAATGCGAACTTTTTATTCCAAATTCCTCCTCAGTCCCAAAGGATGAGATAACAAAGCTTTTCGATCAAATTGCTCCAAATATAAAAATTTTAGAAAACCGATCGCTCCGCTTATTAGGCTTATTTTAGATGAGTCAATCAAAGATTTTGTTGACGAAAAAATTCAAATATTTTACTCAGTGTCAAACCGTCTCCAAAAAATTAACATTCATATAGCATATTTCATTATTCGGTACTGTCTGTTTGTTCCAAAATTTATGTATTCTCTTAGATGTTGTCAGCTTTGGAATCATCCTTTATCTTTACAACAGCTTGATAACGTTCAAAGAGATACACTCACCACCATTCTTAACACCCCTTTAGACGATCGCGCTTGGCGCCAAGCCTCACTGCCTGTGAGGTTTGGTGGTCTCGGAATACGCAAAATTTCTAGTGTATCTTTGCCAGCTTTCTTGTCCTCAGTTTTCAGCACGCAAAAGTTAGTAAAAGACATATTATCATCCTCTCTTCCAAATTTAGAAATTACATATCTGAGTGACGCTGTCGAAAGTTGGAAAATAGCTTGCCCAAGCCAACTTTTGCCCAAGTCTCCCAATTCTCAGAGACAGTGGGACGGGCCGCTCTGTGAGTTAGAATTGCAAACACTAATTCAAACCTCAAGTTGTACCACAGAGCGCGCTCGCTTGCTTGCCGTTTCAAGATGGGAGTCGGGGCTTTGGCTACATGCCCTTCCTTCAAGTAACGTTGGCAACCTTTTGGATAATAACTCTTTCCGGATAGGCGTATCTCTCCGTTTAGGTGCCCCATGTCTGGTCCCGCACCGCTGCCAATGTGGCGATATGGTCGATCGTCTCGGTCACCACGCATTGTCATGCACAAAAAGTGCAGGGCGCTTTTCGCGGCACGCCACCCTAAATGATATCATCCGTCGGGCCTTTGTCAGTGCTGGCGTCCCGTCGGTCCTAGAGCCTAATGGACTGTTGCGGGACGACGGTAAAAGACCCGACGGAATGACGTTGGTGCCATGGAAGGTGGGACGACCTTTGGTGTGGGACGCGAAGTGCGTCGACACACTGGCGTCGTCTCACCTTCCCGACACAGCAGACAGGGCTGGTGCTGCTGCAGCTAAAGCGGAAAACCTCAAACGGCACAAATATGGGTCCCTAGACAGGATGTACCATTTTGTGCCATTTGGGGTTGAGACTTTAGGTCCGTGGGGGCCGGACGCTCATAACCTATATAAAGATCTGGCCAGGCGTTTGGTAGAGGTGACACGTGACCAGAGTGCTTGCATCTATTTCGCCCAAAAGCTGAGTATTGCTATTCAGCGAGGCAATGCTGCCAGCATTCTGGCCACGTTACCCTCTGCCGAGGGGCTTTTAGACTAGGTTTTATTTTGTTTTGGGTTTTTTTTTTTTTTTTTTTTAGTTTAAGTTTTAGTATTAGTTTATTCAATATTTTAGTAAAAGTTAGAATAAATTATTTAGTTTTGTATATAAATGGATATAGTTAAGGTATTTTGTAAATATTTTAGCATAAGTTAGAATAAATTATGTTATTTAAGTTTTGTGAATAAACACTTATAAATGTGCAAATAAGTATGTCAGGTCAAATAGTTTTACAACAATACTGGCTACTGAGCAATACATTCCGGGCAATTTTTGAATTGAGTGATAAAAAGCTCTAGGCATTAAAGAAATTTCATGGCAGCTATGTGCGTATGTGCGCTTACTTGATGGTAGCAGTCGCATTTGCTTAACTGTACTGTACCAGCCTTTTTTACAGTCCACTGCAGGACGTAGGCCTACCCATGAAGAGTGATTGGGCCATATCCACCACGCTGGCACAGTGCGGGTTAGTAGATTCACATACGCCATCGAATTTCTTCTACGGACGTATGCAGGTTGCCTCGCGATGTTTTCCTTCACCAAAAAGCCAGGGGTGTGAAATTCTGTACATAAATTCCAAGGAATTAAATGGTAACCGGGATTTCAACCTTGCAAGGCGGGTGTCATTACTACTAGACCACCACGGCTGCCATTTGCACTTATACTTAGTTAATGAAACTAAACCGGTTACTAAATTTAACGTAGCCTAGAAAGAAAATACTTATTATTTTTCGTCTCTAACACCAATACATTTTAAATTTCATATCTTCACTGAGCGCAAACTCAGAAAATTTGCAAACTCCCCCCCACGCTCCAAAAAACTCTTTGTTCTAAACGTGTTAACATTTTTTGCCCGAATCTTTGCATAGTGTAGAGTATGTACAAAAAGAAAACCGTCGTGGCGTTACGGTGAACTAACAATAAGTTTTTAATCAGCAGCCAAGGTACTGACTATACCTACTTGTTAGACGCGAGTTCTGATGAAAAGCGAAATGGTGTCTACGAATTATCAAACACTTTTAGTTGTACTATAATCCGACCGCTTAACTTAGTCCTCGCCTGCGCGGTACAGGGGCGCCGGGGGAGACGACAAAGGCCCATGTACACCACAGGCGAGGACTAAAGTAAACGGTCGGGTTATTGTTATGACAGAGCAGTGTTGTCAACGCAACAAAATTAGTAAAATGGCACACTGGCGACCTCACTTACGACCGACGATTTTCTTTTTGCACAAACTCTACCGCAGGCGCGGCTTGTGGCTTTCAGTAATCAAACATTTACCTTCGTTTCAGTATATACATGGACGGTATTGATTTAGGCCTGTTTCGGAATCGACGCCTGTATTTTAATTAATCTTTGGTAAAGCCGAGGTTCGGAATGTGACCTACGGTCGCTGTGTGTTGAACTTCTTTTGTGTATGTCCCTTGAGTTATTTAGGTTGTTAATATGTAAATGAAAGAGATTTAGATACGGTTTGCGGAATTATGTAACAATGACGCTGTTAAATAATTCAGGTTGAACTAACATAATACGATATAACTTTGCCAAACAATACAAAGTGTACTACTACACATACTCCTAAAATTAAGCAGTACCGATGTACAAGGGCGGCATCTCGGACTAATTGATTGATACTCTTTATTGATTCACTTACACATACCATACATGAGATAGACTCGCGCACTAGGGATTCCGTACCCTATGGGAACCCTTTAGCCCCATTTCAAGCATCTATCTGTTTCCGTTATTAATATGGAGGAAACAACGGCAAAAAAAAAAAATGTTTATTGTATGAGAGTCCTAAATATTTATTTTATTCTGTTTTAAGTATTTGTTGTCATGGCCGCAACAGAAATACATCATCTGTGAAAATTTCAGCTGTCTAGCTATCACGGTTCATGAGATACAGCCTGGTGACTGATAGACAGACAGACAGACGGACGGACAGCAGAGTCTTAGTACTAAGGTCCCGTTTTTACGCTTTGGGTACGGAACCCTAAGAAACAGAAGCTTAAACATGTGAAGCAACCAGCGGCCTATTCAGGCAACCTCTAACCTCTTCGGACTCTACTAGGTAGTTAGGTACTTGGTGTCGATTTGAATAGTTTTCAAGTAAAGACTACCAGCAAGCGCAACATATGACCTCATTAAGACCGCAGGATCACGCTGGATGCAAGCCGCTACCGACCGGTCTTATTGGAGATCCATAGGAGGGAGGCCTATGTAGAGTAGTGGACGTCCTATGGCTGATTGATGGATGGATGGAAGCGCAACATTTGATCGCGCTAGATGCAATCTAATTAGTGTTAGCCATCTAAGATTTAAGATAAGGCCACTGTTTGTACCTACAAATATTACTTCTTGTACTGTCCGTTCATGGTTGCCTTGTAGAAATATATGTAGGTGATAAGGCCACCATTAAATTTAATGACCTATTTTGTGTTTTTTTGTCCTTGTGATTTATTCTTTTGACGTGTTAACACAAAAAGTGTCACGTTCCGCCTGAGCCGAGCGTGAATTCGAGAGCGCGGAACAAGTGATAGAGAGGCACGTTCGGCCTAAGCGTTCGGCTTCTTTCAGTTGTTGATTCAACGAGTTTCTCACCGTTTGGCCAAATCAGTTCAACCGTTCCCGAGTTTTAGCTAGACTAACAACCACGATTAATTTTTATATTTATAGATAAAAAGTATTTATGTTCAGCAGTGGTCTTCCTATGGTTCAAACGTTGAAGATCTCTTGGTTCGTGAAGATTATAAGTAAACAGGATTAAATTGAGGCTAGATGTGTGGATTAATTAAAAAGCCCTAGTGGCCTAGTGGGACGCTAGCCTTTGAAACATGAGATCGTTGTTTCAAATCCCGGTCCCGTATTAATGAGCTCTTTGAAATTTCTAAGCGGATTTTCATACCACTGGCTTTGGTGGAGGAGCACTTAGTGAGAATACCATCATATCATCAAATATGTAAATTGTTTCCGAGATAAATACCAATCAACTAAGGCATACTTAGTAGTTAATAGATTTACTCGTTGGAACGGCTTTTTAGCCTAGCAACGGTGTACTTCCACATGCGAAAACTGATACGCGTACCTAGTGATAATTATATCTCCTTATCTAATATGTTGTCACCCTTTGTGGGTAGGCCTACGTCCTGCAGTGGACTATTAAAAAAGGCTGGTACAGTACAGTACGGTACAGTACTTAATCCTCACATAGTATAAAATAAACTCGCTATTTTCGTTTGTTTGTTTGTTTGTCTGTATGCTTAAATCTTTAAAACTACGCAACGGATTTCGATGCGGTTTTTTTTAATGGATAGAGTGATTCAAGAGGAAGGTTTATATGTATAAAAATTCCCGAAATTCCCACGGGAACGGGCACAACGCGGGTAAAACCGCGGGGCGCTGCTAGTATGTTATATAAAAACTACGCTACATTAAAAAAAAAGATAATATATGGACTACATAAGGTGGATAATGTACCTAAGTTAAACTCACTGCTAGTTGGCAGCGTGCTCAGCATGCTGGTTTAGAATTTTGAAGTGCAGTGGTTTTATATCTTGAGCCTCAAAAATGCAGCTACAAAACACTAAGTACTATATTATTTCTTTTTCAATAGGTTTTTTTCAAAAATAAATGTCGGTACCATATATATGTTGAACGGTTGATCTCAAAATTTGACATTCATCTTTACCTCAAATAAATAGGCAAAATAATACGTCATTTCATCAAGCATCATAGAGCTTTAATTACTGTGACGGGAACTCAGCCACGACACGATACCGGTATCAATACCTGTTATTATGAACCGGTATCAATGAGAGCTCTCAATTTCGGCTATTGGCCTTTGTGACAAAGTGGACTCGGCGTTTGTATGAAAGGTATTGATGACTGAATACGTACCTACGCGTTTTGGAAAATGTGATTGAATCGTTCAAACGGAAAATCTGCAGGGAAATTTATTGTTATAAGTCCATTTCAGTTTTCGGCGTAGGACGTTGGTATTACTAAAATGAATCTGAAGCATATTTTTAGGGTTCCGTACCCAACAGGTGAAAACGGGACCCTATTACTAAGACTCTGCTGTCCGTCTTTTTTTTTATTTCGCATAGGTTTGCCTTTGACTACACACTGCCTGATGTTAAGCAGATATGCAGTCTAGGATGTAATACGCTTATCTAGAAGATACCTATTTACTCAGGATTCGAAGACACCTAAATTTTACTTTAGCGGGAAAACAGACTCAGGCAAAGCGTTCCACATTCTGGCAGTTCGTATATGAGGAATGTGGTGCGCTTGTGAACGCTTGGTTCTGTCTGTCACCAATTCACCATGCTGTATCTCATAAACCGTAATAGCTAGAGAGTTGACATTTTCACAGATGATGTATTTTGATTGCCGTTATAACAACAAATACTAAAAACCGAATATTAAAAATATTTAAGCGCGGCGGGCTCCAATACAACAAACGTGATATTTTTGCCGATGCGCTCCCATGCAGTACGGTACAGTACTACATGCGCGAGTCCATCTCGTACTTGGCCTTTTTTTTTCGATATATATTTTTTTTTAATTTATCTATTCTGCAAATAATTCTAGTTTGTGAAAATTATGCTCTTATCTGTTTATATCCCGAGTAATTGTTATTTTTTTTAATTTTATAGAGTATCGTGACCATATTGTAATTGTCCATATCATAAATTTATACCTTGTGAAACTTACCTTACTGAATCAAGCACACTGTCGAGTATATTTTGTCTCATCACCATTATCAGCCATACGATACCCGCTGCTAGATATAGGCCTCCCATAATAATGAATTTCCAATAGAACGGGTTGGAAGCGGCTCGCTTTGTTATAATGCCCAATCAATTTTCTAGATTATAAATAAACTATTTTAGTATAAGCGTGCTACACCCTGGACAGCATATCTGTTTATTAAACTACTAGCGACCCACCCCGACTTTGCACAGGTGTATTATACATAATATAAACCTTCCTCTTAAATCGTTCTATCTATTTAAAAAATCGCATCTAAATCTGTTGCGTACTTTTAAAGATATAAGCATACATGGGGACAGACAGCGGGAAGCGACTTTGTTTTATACTATGTAGTGATAGTGATGGTGATTTGAAATAAAAAAAAAACTCAGAGACAACCATCGATATGATTTACCGACTCAGTGATCATGTTGAGCAGTAACTGAAATCATTTTACAGGAATGTAAGAAGTATAGAAAAGCTAGGTTCTAATAGGTAGTAATATAAAACAATTTTAAAATCAAACCCTTTTTTTTTTAATTTATTACCAATAACAAGATACAACTTTTAAATCTTAATCCTAGCAAAAAATCACAGTAGGTTTGTCTAGGTAGGAACAAAATTAGGTACATTTACCTCCGCGCTGTCAATTAATATAATAAGATAAAACTAGGGGCTAATACCACGGTAATGATATCTAACCGTGCCTATACAATCGGTACTTTAACATACTTAAATAGAAACCTATTATAATTTATCAAAAATTATCGGGTCAGGCGGGGTAATCGTAAGACTGACAAAATTGCAGGTAAAAATAAGACATAAACAAAAATCTATTAAAATCATCATATAATAAATCATAGTTTAGTTTAAAAGAAACCCTGATATTTTTTGAATAAGTTAGTATATTTTTTGGAAATCTTTACTATCAGTTTCTGAGAGTTATCATACGAAACAATTGTGCTCAAAAAATTTCGCTCGAAAACTTTACATCAGCGTCGGCAAACTTTGTTCACGTTTGGTCGCACGGTAGCCGCACGCGCACCGCTCCGCGCCACACTTAGGGGCTTGAACCGTCCTTGCGCGGAAAATTCGCCAATTTAGTCTACCTTTCACCGGCACACGATAAAGACGTTATATTTTTACGGGAAAAAATGAGTCACGCTTTCGGGAAAATGTAAGACTGCTGTCGGGAAAAAAATAGACAGGATTTTAGAAGAAAATATTACAATGACGCTAAAGTACATACCAAAACCAAAGAATTATAATAAGAAAAACTTGTAAGATTCTGTAGAAAATGGATAAAGATGAATTAATAATGTAACAGTTATTTAACCCACTTAAAAGAAAAAAAAAATCTTTGTTTTTTCTGATAATTAAATAGTCTATCTGATCCAGAAAAAAAATTGGACCGGAAGTCTATATATGAAGCAAAAAAATAAAAGAAATATACTATTTTTTGATGTTGACGTAAAAAAAATATCGTATAAATGAACGTAAATACGAGTATGTCTCATATTTTCCCCTACTTTAATTTTCATAATTTTCTCTCAGTTTAATCGCTATTTATTCACTCCTTTATCATCATTATGGTCTCAAATAATTAAGTAGAATAAATTTGGTGTGATTTTGAGCTAAGCTCACGTTTACGAAATAAATACTTACTATAAACATTAGCTACTTAAGCGAAGAATTATTGGAATATTGATTTGTAAATTTTTGCAAGTCAAAATAATGAGATTTTTTGAAATGACACAGCTATTTCGTATCATTATTATCCCTCTCTGTCTTATAATAACGCTTGCAGACGAATAACGCTTAAATCCTAGGAAATAAATTTAGTCTTAAATTTGGACGACGGTGTTTCACATTTACCCCATGCTGGCGGAAAAAAATAAGACACATATTTTTGATAAAAGGTCTTGAATTTTGAATCTTTATTAGCCAATTCATAATAATGGAGCAAAGACCGCATGTCAGTCGACATTTCGATGTATTCAATATTGAAATTGAACGTTAAATGCAAAAGTTATGAAAATCGTCTCAGGATTACCCCTCCTGACCCAATATAATTTATCTACTAAAAATACATAAAGAACCTTTAAATCGTGGTAAACAAATCAGTGCTTACAACTTCTATGTTATGGTTTAGAATATTCTAGGTTCTAGTTTTAGACTTTAACCTGAATGCATAACCTAAACTAGAATCTTACTTATTACAGCACACATGTTATTGCAATATCAACTTTATAAACAACAACTTTAGGGATATATTCCTGTGGCAATATAAGAAATTACTGTGCAGAGAGTTGAGCCAGTAAAGTGGATGGAAACTTGAATCTCTAAGGAAAACTCTCGCATAGATGTTTATCTTCAGGAAATGTTGAACAACTCTAAGTTATGGATACGTTATGGCTTTGATGGTTTATATGCTCAAGTGCACTTCAATTTCTATGTTTTCAAAGTTGTTGGGTTCAAAGATGCGGAACTGTTTTAAATGAACATGGCTTAAACTCCTTTTAAACAAATTTTAGTAAAGCAAGGAGTTAGAGGTTAGATAAGTCTCTGAATATATTCTTTTTTCATACGACCGAAAAACCTTTGCTTCTAGTGATTTTGTTAATTAGTTTCTTAGTAACACGAACAGTCCACAGTTCCGTATCGTAAGTAGGTATCGGACACATCGCATCAAACGAATTATTTTTTAAACGGTTTTATTTAACTTCACTTGCCCTTTTTTTGGGTCAAATCCAATAATTGAAATTTGATCCTCTTCCCGTGGGCAGATTGATATGATATTTGATACACAGCTTTAGTTTCGATGACAATAAAATTTTTGTATTCAGTATTGATGTAAATACAAGATGGCCACCGCCACATGGCGGATTACATTTTTACACAACCTTCTCAATATAGGTATCAAATAAAAGGGCATTTTATGTAGAACACAGTTTGTAGTCTATACCAATAATTATAAAGAGGAAAGATTTGATTGTTTGTTTGCATCGAATAGGCTCCGAAACTACTGAACCGATTAGGAAAATTCTTTCGCTGTTGGAAAGCTACACTATCCCCGGTGAACATAAGCTTTATTATCTTTACAAAAAAAATAGAGATTTCTTCTTATTGTCTCATTTTACTCTAGTTCATATTTTTTTAACTATTTCTCTTATACAGATACCTCCAGGCAAGATAGAAGCTCTCACGCTGAAGCTGTCGGTAGTAGACGTCGGGAGGGTTGGCAAGAACAAGCAGCTCATCGGTCACATCATCCTTCCACTCACCGAGCTGGAGGGAGTGGCACCTGATGAAGAGCCTCAGCTCTACAAACTGGATGTTGAAAAGGTACTTTTGGTAATAATTTGTTCAAAATATTGCAAAACTTAATTTCATTTTTTAAACATTGGAACTTTCAAAGAGTTCTTTTTGAGAAAACCAGTAAAAATTTGTTGTAACCGTAGTATTTAAATCAGCGTGTAACTTTTACACTTTTTTGTACAATTTTTTATATGGGCAAAAGTGCCTTTATTAACTGTTAACTAACTTGATAAACGTTTCCTGATATAACGCTGTAAATTGGCGTTCAACTAATTTGGCGTGAGCGTCGGAATGTGTTAAGCACTATTAATAAAAAATCGTTTCATTGGGATATGGGACTCTTTAAGACTTGAACTAAAATTGAGTTCAAATCTCCTCCACATTGGGTCTCTTTTTCATATTATTTATTTTGTTTTAGTACGTGCCACCAAAGATGAGAATTGAGAAACCACTTTGGTTTGTAATTAAAAAAAAATTCTCAATAAAAGATATACAAACGTTTATAAAACGTTTAGAAGATATACAAATTCTGGATAATTCGTTTGTACACGACTGTACTCGTACCTGCGCAAGATTCCCCACCACTGATGCTCGTCAAGTCTCATCTTTGGTGGCACGCACTATACAATAGCAGCGGTTAAAAATACTAAGAACTAAAATTATTCTTAAGAGTAAGCATTAATTACATGAACGCTAATGCTAACAGTTATAATGGTCAGCGAATAATTTCTTCTGAATTGTAACTTATAACATACCTACCTATTTATTTGTAACATAATATTTTCTTTAGGACTGTCAAGAACCTACGTCGGACCTGGGTGAGGTTCTAGTGTCTCTACTTTACAATGAAAACCTGCACCGACTCACCGTCACTGTTATAGAGGCTAGAGGACTAAAGGTATGTTGATTTAAACTATACAGGGATCATCCAGAACAAGTGTATTAATCCGTATGGATTATACATATATAATTATAACGTGGAACGGACAAAATATTGTTCTATCCCATAGAACAATATGTTGTACATAAACTCTTTATGTTTCCTGGATAAAAAGCAGCCTACGACACTGTCTGACGCTTGAGCTCCATCCATGCCAAAAATCGAATCATACCGATACCAAAACAACAAAACCAATTTCGGATTTTTATTATTAGCAAGGAAGTAAGGATGTATAAGTAAAAACTTGGCTAAAGTGACCCTACATTCATGGAAAGGTATACAAATAATATTTTTTATTGTCTTTCTATAAAAAAATGACCTGCCAAAAAGTGTATCCGTGCATTAATTTGCTAACGATCTCGATCGATGACCATTCAGTACGCTTTTAGTTTAACGGCATAAATTAGTGAACCGCAAATCACACGTGACGACTGTTCTCGCTTGATTGCTACAATTTGAAAGTTTAAACTGATTAGTAACACCCGATGCCACTTATGATTAATCAATCAAAATACTGGAATCAGATTAGGGCACGTGTTTTGACGGAGTTCTAATAACTCTGATAGCGACTCTCGACCAAATACCTAATAGTATTATACCTATTTCCTTTTATTTTGAACTCAATATAATGCATGTTCAGGTGACATTTCAGTGATTTAGAATTACGTCGATCTCATAGAATTTAATTGTTGCTTAGCGCAAAATATTATTATCTTCACCACAACATCACTAAAATATATTTACCTGAGGTACTTGTCAAAGCCTCATGCCTACAAATGTGATAATTGTTACCTAGTCGCAAAGACACGGCAGAGGCTTAAATTCAGTCTCTTAGGCTATATAAACTTACCTAACTAAAACTCGACTGCTGGACAAAATCATTTCCAATAACACCAGTTGAAAGTGGTTTGCTTCCAGAGCGTCTATGCGGTCTTTATCAAATCCGCTTATTTGATTATACCTTATACTTCTTTGCTCTAGCCTTTTCTACATTAGTCAGCTCAGACCTTAATTGATCGAAGCGAACGAAATGAGAGAGATCTCCGTTTTCACTCGACTATTTTTGCTTTCGTCTGTCCGGATGTTGATTTTCCTCTACAACTCGCATTATCCAACGAAACTTGTATTGATGCTTTAGCTTTCATCAGCCGATTGCATAAATGTTTAGCAAAATCGTTTAGTGTCTATAACCTAACAATATTTGAAAGTTTGAACCAAATCGGTCAAGAGCGAGTCGAGATATAGGCCTATGAGGATTCAGTGCTGCGAGTTATTCTACATATTTCTTTGCTGTAGCTGGACCCATCGTCAAGTAAGCACGAGATGGTGGTGCGCGTTACGCAAGAGCGAGCGTGCCGCGGCGTGCGCGCGCGGCGCACCGCTGCTGTGGAGGTCGCGGAGGACGGCAGCGCGCTCGTGTCAGAGTGCTTCCACTTCAGACTGAAAGCCGACGAGCTCCACACGACCAGCGTCACGATACAGGCGCTGCAACCAAACTCTGTCTATGCCAAAGGTAATATAACACCGACCTTTTTTAGTACCCAACACAAATCTTGGTGTCTATAATATTTGTGTTTAGTCGAAGATAGTAAATAAGTAGTGAATTCGGTTCGTGTCTGAGTGCTTCACTTCAGACTAATGAAACCTACACGACCAGCGTCACGATACAGGCTCTGCAACCAAACTATGTCTATGCCAAAGGTGAGGTAACTAACACACACCTTTATATTATTTAAGTGTAGAGTCGAAGATAACAACTAGGCAGTGAGCTCGTGTCAGAGTGCTTCCACTTCAGACTGCAAGCTGACGAGTACAACACGACCAGTATCACAATACAGGCGCTGCAATCAAACTGTGTCTATGCCAAAGGTGAGGTAACTAACACACACCTTTGTAGTTGTGTTTAGTTGAGGTCGCAAATGACGGTAGCGCGCTCGTGTCAGAATGCTTCCACTTACTGAAAGCTGATGAGCTCCATTCGACCAGCGTCACGACACAGGCGCTGCAACCAAACTATGTCTATGCCAAAGGTGAGGTAACTAACACACACCTTTGTAGTTGTGTTTAGTTGAGGTCGCAAATGACGGTAGCGCGCTCGTGTCAGAGTGCTTCCACTTCAGACTGAAAGCTGATGAGCTCCATTCGACCAGCGTCACGACACAGGCGCTGCAACCAAACTATGTCTATGCCAAAGGTGAGGTAACTAGCACACACCTTTGTTGTTGTACATTTAGTAGGTGTTGAAAAGGATGGTAGCACGCTCGTATTAGTGCTTCCATTTCAGACTGAAAGCTGACGAGCTCCACACGACTAGCGTCACGATATAGGCGCTGCAACAAAACTATATCTATGCCAAACTTGAGGTGACATCATAACTTTATTACTATTGAGGTAGTGTCATTTTATACCAAAGGTAAAATGGCCCTAAGGACTTGGCTGTGATATGATTAGTTCAGACAGGGAGCGTGCTTGTTTTTGCGTTCAAGCTTATTTTTTGAAGACTGTGTTTACTTCTGATCCATTTCAGTACATCCAAGCTAAATAAGTATATGAGCTCAAATAAGAAGAACAGTCCATGTCAAAATGTTTTCATTTGCTGGCCAACCAATGTTATTATACATCACTATGTTTTATTAAAGATAATAAAACAATAATGTATAATTTATTTCATAGCCTCTGGCTGTAAAATCTGCAAAATATACAAACCATTTACAAAATATTACAGTTTGTACATAGGAGAGAAAACGTGTTATACATACAGCGATATACCTATTTTCAACTTCTCCATTGCCATAATAATTTATACGCTGCAGTAAAATGATAAGAAATTTTACTGAAATCGTACAAACTTTTTGTGCAGGCGTATAATTTACTAAATTATGCGATTTATCACTAAAATGAAGCGAAGAAAACTCCAAATAGACTGAGATAAAGCAGCTCATTCAGAAACCCGGAGAGAAATAAATGACCTTCATAATGGCATCAATTTTTTTCGCCTTTTGTTGACTCCCTAGGGATAGTAAAACTAACTAAATTGAGGGAAATTTGAAACGTTTTGACTTTGATTTACTACAACAATTTCATTATATTACAAAGTTCTCAAATAGTAATTCTTCCACGTCGAATATTTGACGAAGTACACAAACGATCGGAGCTGAATCCTATGAGTTGTGATACTCTTGATTTATTTGTACAAACAGGTATACGTCAATTATAACAATAAAAAAATATGAAATTTAAATAGCACTTGTTAAAATTACATTTTAGCAACTAAAATAACTTAGACAACTTATAATTTAGTACAAATAATTTAAAAAATGTCAAAACATGACAAAACTGAGTAATAATAAAGTAGTTATATAACAATACTAGCGACCCGCCCCAGCTTCGCACAAGTGTATTATACATATAAACCTTTCTCTTGAATCACTCTATCTATTAAAAAAAAAACAACTGTAGTTATAAAGATATAAGCATACATGGGGACAGCGGGAAGCGACTTTGTTTTATACTATGTAGTAATGTAGTGATATTACAAGAACTTAGAACGAAATAATAGCATGATAATGATGATAGCACAAGTAAAAGAAAAGATCTGAAAACCGTCAGTTTTATATGAGGCTTTTCATTATATCCTATCTAATGTTCAGCAGTAATGCTACTCGCATGTAGAGCACACTTTATGTATATAACACAGTCTAAAAAATATAATAGGTATGATGACCGGGTAAACAAATCATTAGTATAATTAGTCCGTGAGTTAGATTATCAAAAAATTTGCATTTTATTTTGTCCATAAAACAGCAAAAGGCAAAGATAAACCTTGTCAACGTTTGGGAATGGGGATTGTGGCG
The DNA here is from genome assembly GCA_964007245.1 of Hypomecis atomaria. Taxonomy (NCBI): domain Eukaryota; kingdom Metazoa; phylum Arthropoda; class Insecta; order Lepidoptera; family Geometridae; genus Hypomecis; species Hypomecis atomaria. Next base: position 9,658,777 of record OZ023299.1, read on the forward strand.
TCACGTCTCTCATGAAAGTCTATACATTTGTATGACACTCGTGACGTCACGCAGAACTTCAACGGGCTATATCTTCATCAAGTTTTATTTGACGGACTTATTAATTTTTAGGGTTCCGTACCCAAAGGGTAAATACGGGACCCTATTACTAAGACTTCGATGTCCGTCTGTCACCGTGCTGTATCTCATGAACCATGATAGCTAGGCAGCTGAAATTTTCACAGATGATGTATTTCTGTTGCCGCTATAATAACAAATACTAAAAAGAAAATAAAATAAATATTTAAGGGGGGCTCCCATACAACAAACCTGATTTTTTGACGTTTTTCGATCTATTTTAATAATGATACTGTTATCATCTACCTGTGTAGATGCTTGAAATTTTCACAGAATATTTAGTTTTATATTCACTTCAAAAATAAATAATAAAAATAAAATAAATATTTAAGGGGGGCTCATACAGTACGGAACCCTCCGTGCGCGAGTCCGACTCGTACTTGGCCGATTATTTTATAGTCATCATGCCTACTATACGGAAATGTTTTAGGATACTATTGATTTGATCATTATGACCAACTCTTACTATCTCAAGCAGGAAAAAATATCAGCTACGAGTAAAAATATCAGTCACAAAATTTTTGTGTTATTAAATTGTGAACAAATATATTTTTTCGCAATTTCGCAGTCATAGTAAAAGTTGATCATGGCGATAAATACAATGATATCTTGGAATATATCCATGGTCTAGCTATAATTACACTCTACCTAACCACAAGATATTATGTCTACTCCACCTCACTCTACGAGTATACGAGTATGTGTCATTTATTCTACATCCAAGAAAAACTCATAACAGATTTCAGTTCAACACTTTGTAACTTTCAACTTATTTTCCAAGATACGAGACTGCATTCATGTAAAGATAAGGTACTAAATCCAATTTTCTTGTTCCAGACCGTCTCCTGGGGAAATTTGTGTTAGGGTCGTACATGTTCGCCCGGGGGCGAGCGCTGCAGCATTGGAACTCTGCCCTCGCCACTCCAATGGAACAAATTCAACAATGGCACCCACTCACTAATTAACGGCCTTTTAGTCGCGCCGCTGTTATCTCATTCACACACTTGCAAAGAGTACAGTTGAATTTCCAAATATCAAATGTTGCATTTCTTAATCAAGTAAATGTAACGGTTGAATAAATATTTGTTGGTTTAGATATTACTAACTTAACAAAAAGGATCTAACAATAACGGCTATATTCTTATATTTTTTTTTATCTTTTCCATTAAACTTAAAAACCTATAAACGAAATGTACTTACTAATAAATAAGTACCGATATATGTGATCAAATGATTAAAAAATGCGACATTTATATTTGAAAATTCGAGATTTTTTTATTGTCAATGTTGCGCGAGCGAGATTAAGTTCAGCGGTTCCAAGGCCCTTAATTTTGACTACCGGCGTTTATCTAGGACTGATTGTTACTGACATGCGTTACGCTAAACGATACACGGTTCACAAAATTATATAATTTTAAAAGGTATTTTCATGCTAAATTTTCTATTATTCTACTTTCTGATTATTTTTGAATAATTTTAATATGAGGTTGTATGCGCAATAAACGGATTGTTTTAGTTTTGATAAATTTACTTGAAAAATTATATACAATGGGTAAATTCGATTTTATTTATCAAATGTATTTTTGTAGTACCTAGTTGCTTTAAATATAAATTATGTTATTGATGTTTATTGATTGTGATATTCTAAAATTCTGTTTCATTTGCATCTGCGGTATTGTTTGCTCGAGGACGTTTTGTTAAACAAGATTTGAGAAAACCCTACAAATAAAAAAAAAACTATTTTAGACACTTACGTTGTGTTTAGGAAAAACAGACAGTAAATGTTTTGTTTCTGATTTTTAAAAAGAATCTTCATTCTGTGTCGTATTTTTACGTTTTCATTATAAGGATAAAAGTCAATTTCTTCCGGAACCATATAAAAATACAACTGCCTCAGGCTTATTGAAATACTAGGTATTTCATGTTAGTCCAAGTTGCACTATTGTTTAAGCTTTTCTTTTGTTATAAATAAAAAGAAACGTTTGGCACAAACAAACGTTAAAAACAAAGCGCTTGAGTATTAAACATTGCGTGTAATTTTTAAATAAAGCTTTGCTTTGAAATAAACAATTGTGAATGAGCGCTCCGTTTCATTAAAAAGTTTATCAAAAAAATGAGAATTCGACGGAGCGCTAATTTCTCCACACATTTGAAATATAAATGAAGAAAAACACGATATATTTTACAAAATTATTAATATTTAGAAAAAGAATCAGTGTTAAGTAACAATATTGGAACAAAGCGCCAAAATAAAACATTTTTGAGGAATATCAAGCTATTCTCATAGCTCATCTCGCTACAAATAAATGATAATTCAATGATTTAAAAGAAAAAATATGGCCTGATTAGCGAAAGTTGGCTTTCTTGTTTCCTGACATGTATTATAGAACGTTTCAAGGTCAAAGTGAAAAGATAGGTATCTGCTAAGCCTGCTTATTACCATATGTTCGACCACAATGTTCGTATCTACCATAAGTGTGCTCGTTTACGGCGGTTTGTTTCACGGAACCAACGGACCGTTTTTTTTCACCGGATTTGCGGTGGTGTATGGCTTATAATGAACGTATGTTGACGCACCGAACATCCATCCGGCGACCAATTTTCGCCGGATGAATGGCGTCGGATATAGCGGTCATCCACAGCAATGTATTGGTGCGTGCTGACGATGCCGCATAACCAGTTTTTTTCGTCTACCTACGTTCTTTTTATCCGAAGATAACTGTAATAGTACGAGTAATCTCTGACAACCTTTGATTATGTATCTGTCTGACAGATCGGTACACACTAATCAAAGCCAAATTAAATAGCACATATAAACGGCACTCCAAGCGAACACCTATCCGGTGATAAAACGGTCGTGAACAACCGCTCTTAGGCATGTTAGTGGTCGAATGCGCACATACATATATTTGCGACAAAAAAAATAGATTGAGGATGATGCCTTGGCATGTATTTACTTTGGATTTTTACTGTTTAGTTTAATTTTACTACAGAACAACACCAAACCCTTTGTCAATCAGTTTCTACCGATAGAAGAGTAGAAAATGAAAACCTACCAAAGTCAACAGTCATTATGAAATAGATAAGTAAGTTTAATCAAACTAAATTAAGTACAATTAAAATTTTGTCTCTATTCAAATATTTTTGTAATTAGCAATTTACAAATTAATTTTATTGTAAATAGTAAAAAATATACTTATAACTTTTTAATTACTATCCACAAAATTGAATAAAATCTAAATAAATCTAAAGACATCACAGTCTAAAACATAAGTATTGCTCATCGTGGATATTATATCAAAAACTTTAATGTATTACTAAAGATTTTTATCTAAGAATCACAATTATATAAATCTACTTTAATGTTAAACATATTGCCAATACATATACATGTAAATTATATTGTAGTATTATTTCCATATATTGTGCAACTGATATCATGAAAATAAATGAGGACTTCATGAATTTATTGTATTTTTTGGAACCCGTAACCCATTCTAGAAGAACCCTATGTAGTGATTTAACCGGAAATAAAGTTTCCAATAGAATAGCGTGGGTAAAAGCTAGTAAGGATATAACATTCACTAAAACAGCATTATATTTCACAGTTGGAGGTACTAAAACGGTGGATATAAATGACTGACAAATAACTAGGGAGTCATAAAGTTGTAAACTAAGTTTATAACAATTAATACAGGTAAAACTAATTAAGCCAACCCTCCGGATATTAATCACCTACCTCGAAGCCTTAATCACTCTTTTATGTGTTGGGTAAAATTAAATTTTATTTTATGGCATCATTAGCAGTACTCCAGTTTATTATATGGGTGGTAAGAGCTAGGATCCAAAATTATGAAAACATTTTCTTCCGTAAGTTGTTGCAAAGACTGCATGTACTACTGCAAAGAAATAAGAACGAGACTCTACTATACTTTCGAAACCATAAAAACCATGCCTGAATAACATGCATTTTTTTAAAAATACCTATATTTGTAAAATAAAAGCTTTTGAGATCCAGGATTTCACAAAGCAGCAGAGTGCTAGCCAAGACAAGTAGGTAAAACAAGCTCAAACACGACGAGTCTATCTTGTTTTAGTACAAGAGTTCCTATGGCCACCTTCCGACTCCATCATCAGATCAGCTCAATTGTACCATATTATTGCATTATCATGCGATATACATAATTGTGCGGGCAAATTTCAGCTCAATCGGAAACCAGAAGTTGGTCAAATTTAACTTGGATGATTCTACCTGAATTTACATTCATACATAGGTATATCCATTGCAAGCTTTACTCGTGACCTGTATTTATCCTATTATAATGATATAACTCGATTTAATTTTATTACATTTTATGAGATAAGATAAAATCCCAAGTTGATGATAATAATACACGCACAGTTACTGCAGTAACTTTGCAGTAATTTGTCTTTGTCTTTTGTCTTTTTCTTTCTTTGACAAATATTTTAATTGACTGCCTCGGTGGTCCAGTTGTGACCTGGCGCCTGGGCCAAAGAGGCGTGGGCTCGATTCCCGCTCAGGGAAAGCATTTATGTGATGAACATAGGTATTTGAAAACATGTATGTCAATCTGTGGCAGCCATATAACAAGCTTTGCTTGGTTTTGGTTTCGAAACAAAAACACCTGTGAAAGACAAAAGACAGGCTATCTATTCCAAAGTAATTCTGAGTTTATTAATAAGGCGGAGTGGTTTTATTTATCAGCCTTTTAGGCCTCATTAGATTTAAAAAAATATCGGCGCCGCTAAACATTTTTGGTGAACAACAGTGTCAATCACAATTTAGGCCCAAAATGGGGCAGCAAAATTGCTCGGAAAGGTGTGTGCCACTATCTAGGTCACGTGAAACGTTAAGACACGGTCACTAAGTAGCAAATGGTCCAATAAAGGACGCATAAAACATTTAGTACCTGTAAGTGGATTTAGGGACAACTGGGCTACTGGCCATTTTAGGGGAAAATTGTACAGATCGCGCTGAATTATTTAGGAGTAAGGAAGCGTGAAAAAATAGAGATAATAAATAGGCCTCAGTTGCGTAAATTTCTTTATCTACACTAATGTTGTAACATTCTACTTATGTTTCCAATACTTGACTTATAATGACTACTGTTATAGCGCAGACAACAAAACACTCAATTTAAGCAATTTCACATGATGTTATAATATCCACATCGATATCGTAAAATCTCATTATAACATCAATAAAACGCGACCAATTAACCTGGCGAGCCTTATGTCAAAATCCTCATACAAGTTGTATAAAATTTTGATATTAGGCTGGCTTTTGAAAACAGTTGGGTTATACGTGAAAACTTCGTCGAAACTACTAAACTTACATACACAAAACTCTTTGTTAAGATCTTGTGCCAATGAAATAAAAAAAGAACAGCGCGCGCTCGCTTCTGATTGGCCCTGCGCGCGCAGCATAGATAATGATCTATGCTGCGCGCGCAGGCGCCATTAAAATCTAACCAATGGGTTAGATTTTAATGGCGCCAAGTTCACTGTGACAATACACGTACGCGTGAATTTAATGTTTCGCAATTTGTTTTTTATTTTATTTTTATTACACGGGTATTAAAACACGAGTGTGAGTTTATGAAACGAGCGCAGCGAGTTTCATAATAGTAACGAGTGTTTTAATATCGCGTATCTTCATTATATGACAGTTGCATAAACTACTATTGCACAATAATCCACTATACTTTAGAGGATTGTTGCACGCGTATAAATACTTGAAACGTGTTTGAAAATTTGCACAAAAATACGTTTCAATGCCTTTACGCCTCAAAATAACATGAAAACGCACACAGTGAAAATTACCAACAATATTACCTATTATGGTTTTATTGTCTTAACAAAATAAAAATTAAGGTTTACTAAGGATATGAGTAAGATAATATATTTTAAAAAATCCATTCAATAAAAAAAGGTTCCGGCTAATTATATACAGTAGAATGTACATAAATTTATTCAAATTATAAAGTACACGTTCACACGAATTTACTTAAATCATGATATTTTGCCTTCGAGCAAATATATATAGAGTCACAATCGTGCAAAAAAAGTATCCGAGCCTAAACTCTGCCCATGCTACGTAATAAGCAGGCTTTTTAGTTAGTCGTTAGGCGATTGCAAATCGACTACAAGGCTACAAGGTTACAAGCACTAATTAGGTGACATAACGTTGAGATTCGAGAAAACAGTTCTTTGTGAATTATTTAATGTAAATATCTAAGTCGGTATGTACCTGTGACGGTGTTCGGACATTTTTTTATTACTTTCACTTAGGGACTGTGGCTCTGTAGATATTTGCTCGAAGCATTTTGCCCGAAATTCCCTAATAATTACCAACATAGCTCTTTTGTCCTCAGCGTACCTATAACTGAAAATAATTTTCATGTAACGTAATTCCACATTTCGTCGCCATTACAACACGTGAGTACAAAGCTTGACATTAAATGTTCTAATATGCCATTGTTATAAAGCATATAAGTTAGCTTATTAGACGCCCAGTTAAGTTCGCTTTATTATAGCCCCATACTTCAGTAACAGTACCTTATGTTACCCCGTTTAACTGGACTATGATGACTTGTCTCTTAATGATTTCATTAAAAAAAAAAAGACGGTTTATGTTATTGTTATTTGAAGATGAACTCTAACTAAATCTATTTAACCACTCTGTATCTAAATAAAGTTAAAAATAATGATTCTAAAAAGAAGAAGTTTTTTGGAATTGCTAACTTACTAAGATACTGACATCCCATTCATCATATAAAAGATAGGTATTTTTACATTTCTTTTACATTGTTATTTTTTACATTTATTTAAATAAGAACAAAAGTTATTTTTAATTTTTCAATTAGATATTTATTCCTTTTAAAGTATTTTACATTCCCGTAACTGAAGCAACTGCCATTTTCTGCAGCGTAACACTGTGTTATAATTTTATTAAAGCGTCGAAACACGGTTTGTGTATTCTCTTCGCAAATGCAAATTAGTGCTTTGTAGAGAAATAAGGAAGGTTTACACAGCGTTTAATTAATAGACAGTAGTGACTTTCCACCGCATCATTTTGGTATAAATGAAGGTGTGTTTTTAGACATGCACTTCTTTACTGCCTCGGCGGCCCAGTGGTTAGTGATCCTGACTCCAGGGCTGCGTGACGACAGACGTGAGTTCAAATCCCACCCAGGACAATAATTTACTTGATGAAAAAAGGAGTTTGTTCTTTGTCTGGGTGTTATTATCTAACCTATCGATGTTATTGATGCCTTCCACTCTTCTGATTTTGCTGCGCCTGACGACTTTACTTCAGAATTGGTCCCATTTAAATTTTATCGAAATCAGTCGAGTGGTTTTTGAAAAATCTACAACAATCGTAATACTATGAATACTACAACGCTATAAGTTGGTGGTAATGATAAGCACTTCAGAAAAATAACAAGATCAGATAACCAGACATGGTAGTACGTAGCGTCGTGGCGGAAAACCCACCCAAAGCCGCAGATCGAGGTGCGTGTGTGCTGTGAGCGAGCTCAGAAGATCAAGTTATGAATCGTAAGAAAATGACTTTTGTGATCACATGTTATGACTATAATTTACATTAACTTAGATCTAACTTGTGATCATTTACGTATACTTTCTAGCAGGCTATCAGTTCGAAAATACAGCCCAAGTTAGCATTTCAATACCGTTCTGCTCAAGTGAGGAATTCCCAACACCTTAGTTAGTGAAGCTGCCCAATCTGAGCCGCCCATCCTAAGCACAGGTGACATGCCAATACGAGATTTTCTACAGATCACAGAAAGACATAGATTTTCCCTGTTTAGTCTCAATTATTCACGGTTATATGCTTGCACTGTACTAAGGCGAGAGAGGGGGATTTAAAAAGAAAGATAACTCTTTGAATCTTATTACTTAAATTGTTTCGAGTGAATTATTTTAAAATTAGCGAAAAATAATAATAACTCAATAATTAGGTGCCCTGTTTTGTTAATCTTCAAAAAACAAAAACTAAAACGTATGGTATTATAGGTATAATAAACCCACCCTAAAGTAGGTACTTTAGGCCTAAATTATTTGCGCGGGACTTTTTGCTTAAAATATTTACCTTTCATGTTATATTTACCTAGCTCTTATGTTGTTCTCATTTCGCCCTAGAACAAAAAAATACACTTACTTTTCTGTTGCAAAGCTAAAAAAAGTACCTACTCTTAAGTTTGTATCAAATTTTCCTTGGCATAGCTGTTTAAAAATTTATGACTTGACCTCTCCAAGCTTAAAATAGAGCTTAAAATATGAATACAGTTCGTTTAAATTTATTTTTTGACTACATAATGTCGGTTCATAAGGCGCTAAACAAAGAAAAGGATTTTTGAAAAAGTAATCAAAATAAAAGTTTTCATAAAAACTACCATCGTACACGGCATCGCGAAGTAAGTGTTGTAAGTGGCTGTTACTTTTTTTTTAATATCAAGCAAAAATCACTTTTCTAAAATGGGAGCCCCAAAATATTTATTTTAATTTAATTATTTATTTTGAAGTAAATATTTCAAGCATCGACTTCTCATTATTAGTTTATTATTGTATTATTTGATATGATTAGCGAGAAAAAACGGCTAAAATTCAGGTATGTTGTATACTTGTATGGGAGCGCCCCTTAGTTTTTTTTTTTCTGTTTTCAGTATTTGTTATTATAGCGGCAACAGAAATACGTCGTCTGTGAAAATTTCAACGTTCTAGCTCTCACGGTTCATGAGAGCTTGGTGACAGACAGACAGACAGACATCTGGACATATGGACAGACGGACGGACAGCGGAGTCTTAAAAATATGGTCCCCTAATACGGAACCCTAAAAAGGAACATGTACTTCACAACTTCCATTTGATAGTTCTCAATATTTTTGGAAATACCTAATTAAATGTGTCCCAAACTACAAGTTCTTGACAAGTACGTACTAATAAGACTTAAACTGTTATAATTTTTCTTCATATAAATTCATTGTTATCCGGTATTACGGTTATCCATGGCGGAGGTGACCATCAAGAGGGTCGACAACTGGTTTTACTGTTTTATCAAATAAAAGAAACTCCAAATTCTTTCAAAGTCAGCTGACTAGTGTTTGGCACTTGAACAACTAGCAAAAAATTTGTACTTCCGCAAAAGAAGCGACAAAAAGAGCTCCGGAGCTTTGTAGCCCAACCGCTACAAAAAATGAAATACTTATCTGTAATGACTTTCAGACTTATAAAAAGACTACTCAAGGCTTTTAGTAGGCTTCGTACTCTTATTGCCAAACCTTTGAAGTGTCGTAATAAATCGCGGAATTGTTTTGGTCAAGAATGGGAGGACAATGAAGAATTTTATGGTTGTTGAAATAAAATTTAAGGTAGAAAATTAAAATAGCTTGATATTAATAAAGCCAATAATTTATTTTTAACCTGAAAGTAGTTTACGGTAAATGGTACTTTGTGATATTTTTAAGACTACCTTTTATCGTCAACTTAACTACATAATCTTATCATAAAATAAAAACATAATCTTTTAAAACATTTAAGTGCTAACCAAGACCTTTTTATATTTATCTAAAATTGGATTAGGCCTAACACTTTTCCGTTGAACCGCACCAAAATAAATGGCTTTTTCAAAGCTGAATTTTCTTAGAAAAGCCTTTCACCGCCCACAATACGAAACGCCTTTTTGTACCTGTCATTGTGTGTGTAAATCAAAGGATACTATGAAAATGGTAATTTAAATTGAAAGACCGAATTCTTACTTTGGTTGATTTTTTTTCTTTTTGACCAAGTGAACGAAGTAAGAGACCAACAAAAACATTTTCGTGTGAAATGTAGCCAAGACTAGACCACATTTCACACTATCAAAAAGTTGTCAGATCTGACGTAAAGTCAAGCTTCTAACTCTACACGTCTTAATTCTACAAGTCCTTACTCCACAAACTATATATCTTAGTCATTAAATGTAACTTGGCCGTTTCGTTACAACAAGACCTATTTGTTTACTAGAATTAATGAACAGTCAATAATAATCTTCACTTGCGTGCAGTTAGCGAAACAGCCAAGCCGCGTACGAGTATATTGACTACGGTGTAGAGTTTGTAAAGTAAGGGCTTGTAGAGTTAAGATGTGTAGAGTTGTTGGATTTAACTTCATTTTGTAGATCATTATTAGGAGTAATTATATCGATTTTCACATCTCGAGCTTCAAAAATTGCTGAAGTCTCATACCAACTTTTATCCTCCAGTTAAGGGTAAGAGTGTTGATTTACTAAAAATCTTGATAAGTTTGTTTTATTTCAAACAGAGAGTCCCTTTATCAATTTTCAGACATCAGCATCAAAATTCAAACAAGGAGTCTTTATATCAATTTTAGACTTCTAGCATGAAAATTTGTGGAAGTAAAATTGATCAAAAGAATAAATAAAACTTAAGATTAACCTCAAAAGTAGTGGAGAAATCAGTATAAAAATAGGAAGAAAAAATAATATGCATTTGTAGATGAGATTCTCAATGATATCGATACCTGTAATTTCACTTGACGTAAGGCTAATATAAGATTTTTTTAGAATTTAATTCATGACTTTTTTGTTTTTATACCTAAGTGATCCCTTAGACAAGCTTTCATCCCCTAGTTGGGTTGGAGGTAAAAGTTCAAAGTTTTCAATTTTTTCCTTTGTGTATGTCTGATAGTTTACATTGATACCAAATACGAGTATCAAGTTTCTAAGTCATCCGGAAGTAAGTTAGGGATTTGATCTTAAGTGAGTGAGTGAATCAGTCAATGGTACCCTGGTTTTAATGGTTAATATACGAGTATCATTAACTCATTCATTCATTAATTTCATAATTGATGAAAATTTCTAGACAACCTAAAGAACCTTAATAAATATAAATTTGCCAAATGTCATATATTTTGGCCAAATAGTTTTCGAGTTATGAAGAGGTCAAATGTGGCTCGAAATGGTTACACACGGCTGCTGCGTCGCCTTTTTCTTTGTCTTGGCTAGACACGCTGCCGCGTGTCTAGCTGCCGCTTATCTAGATCTCCCTTTTAACTCGATTATTTTGCTTGCATCTGTATGGATGTCGATTTTTCTCTACAGGTCGCATGCCTCAACAAAACTCAGTAAACAGGTTTTATTTATGTATATTGATGGATTTTTTGTGTCGTCGGCGGTTTTTGATTGACTGATTTCCCTCAAAAAGACAGGAAAGCTGTTACGATATTTCACAATATTTGGCAAAATTGTCAAGATTTTGCGAATGTGAATCAATTCGGTCAGAGTGATTCGAGATATGGGCTTATGAAAATTTTATTCAAGAGATGTCCCGTGACGTCTATTGTTCGGAGAACTACTAGTATGAGACATTATACAACATGCAACAAAATAATTTACCTAAATAAAGAAATTAAACATTTCAGATGTTTATACTTAGTACAGTAAAATACACAAGCAAATAATGATCACTCAAGCAAAGACATGTGTAAACTAAAAACTTCTGAAGCCTTCCGTCGATGGATTTTATTGAAATAAAGCCATCTTGATCACATCAGTTTTCTCAAACGACATAAAACTGTATCGAATTCTGACCATTCGTGTTTGGGAGCTTTGATGTTCAATAACACATGCATGAGTTTTGATGTCACATACACGACCCAACACAACATAAAGACACGCATACCTCAGAGAATTATTCGTTTACATAGAGGAAATCATCTACAAAATTGAATGCATATCACTGAGAAACTCATCTACAAAAGCATATTTGTTTTTGTTCCAATATTTATGTACTGATTTCTCCACTATTTGTGAGCCTAATCTTAAGTTTTATTTATTCTTTTGAACAATTTTACGAGATAAAAAATTGAAAATCAGCTTCTGAATTTTTTAAAGAGTTTTGAAATTAAATGAAACTTAAAGCGCCTACTAAAAATTAATTGCAAAAACCGCGACTTCTTTTGGTTCGGGATGTTAATCAAAAAACAATAGCATGGTATACATTTAGTATTTCAGGCAACGGTAGATGTATTTTAAGCTCTAATGAAGGCCAGTAAGTATAGACTCATATGAAAATGTTCCACCGCACGCAGACAGACTGTCAGCCACATGTACGGAAGGTCAGACGTTCATTTGACTCTGGTTACCTCGGAATAAATACACTGCAACACAAATAACGATTTTCAATATAGATTATATAGATATGAAGTTACACGGACACGGCAAATGAAACTTATTTTACTTATGCCTTTTTTGTCGAGGGTTACAAAGGCTATGCTGCAATTTATCGCTTGACGTACCTATCCATAGCATAAGAACAAAGTACAAGAAACAGTACTAAAATAGCAAGAGATAATATACATCACTTTATCTATCGCATTTTAAATAGGAAATTTAAAAGGTGTTAGATAAAGATGCACATACACCCGAACTTACGTAATTTCGAAGGGTTTCACAAAGCAGCATTGAGCTTTCTCGGGTGTCGAAATTCAAAAAGGTAGAAAGTAGGACGGTAAAATGATCAGAGATTTAAACCTTCTGACTGGAACTAGAGGGTTCAAATTTCCGAAAAAGACAAATGACCTAATCTAACCAAATTTTAATCATTTTGACATTCCAACTGGTGATTTGACGTATGCGAAAAACATTGCGTTTTTTTTTTGTTCCACTCACTCTCGCGTATGCTGGGGTGCGTTTACGCACTCCAGATAATTTTTATGCGGGAAAAAAAATATTCTGAGGGGCGTCCGTGAACGGCGTCATAGCTCTAGACCAATCATAGCGCTCAAATCTACTACAAATCAGTCACATCCGTCAAGCTCATGATCAATCTGTCAAATTCGATTCGATGACAACTAGCTGACCAATTAGAGACAAGATAAAATTAATCTAACTAAAAACCTCGATAAAACTTAGCCTAGTCAGGAGAAAAATTATAGCGGTGGGAGTGCGTGAACGGAGCAGTTTAATTTTTAGCCAGGAGGTTTTTTCGCCTGACGGATGCCCTAAATGGGTCACATAGACTTAGCCAGGTAAATTTTTATCTTAGTCTGGAGTGCGTAAACGCACCCCTGTATAACTAGATATGAACTAGATAAGAACTAGACAGCTGTAACGTAGTTTTTATTTGAGTAAAATTTAGCAATACTTCTATTACTTGTAATTATTCTGAGTACCTATCTAAACATTTTTCATCATCATCTTCATCCACGTCTTGTGTATCCCACTGTTGGGTAGGTATATATAATAATAAACATTAGACATAAAAAAATTTGAAGCCAAATTGAGAATTTTACGTTTTTGGTAGGTATTTAAAGTTTCATACCAACAAATGCAAGCAATGGTGAACGTATTGAAAGCCAGTAGCAAAATGAATAGGTACTTTCTTACCACTAACTGCATACCGACAGGCTGTCAATCCCACGTACGGAAGGTCAGTCGCTCATTTGCCGCTGACTACCCCGGAATAACCTTCCACGTGACTGCCGAGGCATATTCATGTCCAACACAAATGTGCTTATGATTTTCAACAGACTTCCGTTTACGAGAATGTTCTCAACAGAACTGTATAACCAATGAGAAGGGTATTTTCCCAAGAATTTTATTTTTTATAATAATTTATTGATTAGAGTTAAAAAAAGTGCAAGTGGAGTCCCTCCGCGCGGAAGAAGTGAAACTTCGACGCAACAGTGCTTTCATACCCCCTCCATGGTAGCGTTAAACGTTTAACGCAACCTTGTTGGAAGTCGCATTATAAGTTTCACTTCAAAAAGCTATGCTTGAGTCTATAGGGTAGGGTAAACATTAAGAAAAAAAATGCAAGTGGAGTCCCTCCGCGCGGAAGAAATGAAACTTCGACGCAACAGTGCTTTCATACCCCCTCTATGGTAGCGTTAAACGTTTAACGCAACCTTGTTTGAAGTTGCATTAGAAGTTTTACTTCAAAAACTGGAACCAGAGTAACCATGTAATCGTTCTTATAACCGACTTCCAAAAAGAAGGAGGTATGTTCGTCTGTGTGTTTTTTTTGTGATATTTTCGCCGTAATATTTGTGAACCGATTTAATTTTTTTTAATTTGAAAGGTTAGTCCTATTTCGTTCCCATTCGAAATCAGCTGAGCCGTTTTTGACAAATCGACAATAATTAAAAAAATTAAATACTTCGATTCAAGCGAACTATTCAAATTTGTACACGTTTGAAGACGGTTGTGCCATTTTTAACCGACTACCAAAAAGGAGGAGGTTCCATGTTCGTGTGTATGTATTTTTTGTGTATTTTCATCGATAATTTCGCCAATTGTAAACCGAATTAAAAAATTCTTTATTTGTTCGAAAACGTATACTTCCGAGGTGGTCCCATTTAAATTTTACAGAAATCGGCTTAGCCGTTTTTGAAAAAAACAACAATAATGTAAGCAGTTCGAGCGAAATATCCGAATTTTGTACACGATGAACATCGATAATTTTGCCAATTGTAAACCGAATCGAAACATTATTTTTTAATTCGAAAGGGTACACTCCTAAGGTGGTCTCAATTAAATTTTACAGAAATCGGCTGAGCCGTTTTTGATAAATCAACAATAATGTAAAAAATTCGAGCGAAATATTCGATTTTGTACACGATGGAAGGCGGTTTTGCCATTTTTTGCGAAAAATATTTTTTTACGAAAAATAATTTAATAATTAGTTCTCAAGTTGCTTAACTAGTAACAAACTGTAATTTTACCGAGTTTATGAGAATGTTTTCAACTGAACTATAAGTTTTTAAACGCTGACAAAAAGAGAAAAAGACCCTTCTTTTAATTGCAGAATTATATAAATTCAAAGTATGTAAATTTGTCAAAAAATACCCTGACTATTTTAACAAAGCGTCTGATGTATCGCGTACAATTAGATCACAATTTTATTACAGACATAAACTCGTGGAATCAAAGTTAGCAAAGCATAGTTCCAGCCCACATTCTATGGCTATAAAAATATTTAGTAAACTGCCAAATAATATAAAAGATATCGAAAAGGAAAAGTGTTTCATAAAACAACTAAAAATTATTCTATTATCCAAATGCTATTACACATTAGATGACTTTTTTAACGATAATCTAGAAAACATAATACATAATAAATTGTTCCAATCAAAATAATTACTAAAACTTGCCATACTTACCCTTATATATGACCCTTATGAACAATCATAATGATGTATAACTATATAAAACATGTTAATTAAGAACCGCATGCAAATTTCATACGTCGCACTTGCAATAAATGGTTTGCGTTTGAGTTTTGAGTTTGCATATCCACTATGTTTCTATTCCAATTTAAAATGTTATTTTATTAGCAGTTTTATGCGTAGATTATAAAAACCACTTTTTCTGCTTATTTTTTCATTATGCAGAATGATTTTGACTAATATTTTCATAAAAGCTTCATTTACGTTGGATATTACTTATATTAACTCTAATTTCCTTTCTGTCTTAAATGTTGGTATCTAACTATTTTCATAAAGTAAATTACTTTGCGTAGATCACGCACGATTCTTTTTTTGTTGTAAAGAAAAACTCTAACATTCGAAGTTATGGTAAAATAAATGTTCGTTTGTTGTCTTAGTAGATGTGTGTTCACCAATATCTTACCCAATGCGAAGTCTTAAGTTCGAAGTTTACGATAAAACTTAAAATATACTTAGTTACTGCAGATTTGAATAGACATTGTCATCACTATCACTACATAGTATAAAACAAAGTCACCTCCCTGTCTGCCTGTCCCTTTGTAAGCTTATATCTTTAAAACTACGCAACGGTTTTTTATAGATATAGTGATTTAAGAGGAAGGTTTTTATGTATTATACACCTGTGTAAAGCCGTGGCGGGTCGCTAGTATTTTGTATGATTAACTTTAACGTCTTTCTAGGTTTCTGTGGGATCTGTCAAATGTTTCTGAAATAAATAAAGGTATTCTTAAACCACTAAATATTATTTTAACAGTAATATCTACGAGTATTATTGCACACAAATAAAATCTTTTTTGATGGTCTGTATTTTTTTAAGATCCTAAAAACCGGTTCTACATTTGATAATATAGTCTAAAACATGAAGATAACAGTTAAATAACTCCTGATCAAAACTAAAAGTTCTTTACAAGGTACTGTGGTAACAAATAGTAGCACAAATACCACGTTTTATTGCCTCATAGTTGACAGAATAAGCTGTTGTCACTAGCACTTTATAGACCGTCTTCCCTCCTCATATACGGCGAAAGGAAATGTAGTACCAGTCCTAGAAATGAATGTTATATATGTATAGTGAATTGACTTGGTACAAGTTTTGGTGTTCCTTAGTAGGTATTTTTTGGGTTAGGTCTTGTAATATTTTACGTAATATTTGGCTATATATTGTTATGAAATCGTTTTGTTTTAGGCAATAGGATTTTAGGCAAGTACTTACTTCTCATCTCAAACTTGTATAGGCTACGGTACAGTTTTTATCAGTTAAGTTTAGGTAACTATTTACCTTCTCGGTAATTTCATTTTTTGGGTGAAGTCATTGTTTACGTTTTTTTGACAGTTATTATTATTTTATTTAGGATAAGAGAGAAGATATGTTATTGCTATTTTTATGATAATGCTAAAGACACTTTGGCATTAAAGATTTAAAAGTAGAATGTTTTCTTCTTCTAAAGTATAATATTTTTTAAATATTCAACGTTGTATTTGGTATAATAGGTATAGATTCCAGAATTTACATATAATACACAAACGAGGTCAAAATTTTCATCAGCTCCGCGTAACACAAACGTGCGTGACACGTTCCGCTTATTAATACGTTGTACTTGTAATACAAGCCTAAGCATTAATATTACTCTAGAGACATACATAGGTGTCAGTCTACATGACCGTAAAACCACACAATAAGAGCGTTTATAATAAAAATATATGTACATAATTCAATTTTATTTACGTGCAAGGTGGTAACGATACGTCATGGTCTAACAGCTACATACTCGTGTTTCATAGGAGTTACGAAATTATATTTTCCTTATAATAATAATTGTAAAGCCGAGTCAAATTAAACACTTATCCACTCTTTATGTCACGTTAAGAAATAAGGTTATAAGTATATACATATACATAAAAACTACTTCTTGCCATTTTTTTAATGGATTACTAAATTAATAGGTGAAGCACTTATAACTGCGTATACTATCCTAATAGGTATACGTAAGCACGTCAGCATTAAATTTCAATCACGACAGAAATAATTCCTACGTTCAGCAGAAATTGCAATAAAATATTAAAAATTATTGACTCCATTTTAAGTTAAGTCTTCACACTGAATCGGTAAATCCTCCTCCTCCTCAGGTCGATTGCTCACTGCTGAGCGTCGTGATGTCCCGCCTCTGTATTACTTCATGGCATATGTATTTCCATCTCTGACGGTCTTCCGCTTGGTGTATGGCGTCAGATATGGCTATGCCCAGTTCTTTGCCCACTTGGTCGGACCACAGTATTGGGCTACGCCCCCTGGGTCTTTCCCCTTCCACCTTTCCGGTCACCATCAGCTTCTCCAGGTTGTCGGAAAGCTTATCGGTAAATAAATAATAGAATCGGTAAATAGATGTCTCCATATAATATTAGGTCTGTCGCCTAGCCTGTTTATCATAAAAATTCGTAACATAGCATTTAAATTTATTTTTAGATTTTATATTGTGCCTACATTGTTCGGACAAAGTTCTTGTCAGTAAAACCTTTAAGATTAAAATTAATAGTATGTTCAAACATTATCTTGACGCTTAGCCTACTTTACAAATAGACTTAACGTAATCTTTTAAACTTATTCGTATTTGCGTGAGAACATGTTCCTTCCCTTTAATGTTGGCTAACCTCTGACCCGTAAACTTTAATCATTGACATAAATGTAGCTTAGCAAGAGGTGGTAACTTACACAATTTTATTACGAAATAAGCATACATTGCAAACGACTGGGGCTCTCTGATAAATCTGTGCCCAAATATATCTAATCGAAGCACGTGAGTTGCTGTAAAAAATATTAAGTGACCATTTGTAGACGCTCTCACGAAAGATGTAGTAATACAGTAACGACACGTCAGGTAGAGACTATTAATAACTGTTACTACGTCACTAACCGAAAATTACACTTAGCAGCGGCAAAAAGTGACGTTCTTATGGTTTGAACAGTTTGCACTAAATCACTCTACCTAATCAAAATATCACATTTTATAAAAAAGACATTGCGCGAGTTTTTCTAATGTAACTATTGATTGTACACTATTGTCAGCAACTGAATCTTTTGGATACATAGCACACAGTAGGTATATAATATACTATATTTCATGGCAATAAGCACGTCTAAATCGACTTAGCCATGTCTTTACACATACTCGTATAAGTTAATGTTTATGGGATAAGAAGCCCAAATTGGAAAAGGGTGTTCTTATAATCTTTTTATTTGAAAAGGTCTTCTCGATATTGCCTTTGAACTGTTTTTGAACTTTACCTGTAAAAATCAGTTACAGAACAGTTTACCTATAAGAAAATAATGTCCTTTGTTACCCACAGACATTCCGACCTATTGATTATAGTTTTCGTGTCATTTGATTTGAAGAATATTTCTGATACATACATTAAATACCTGTATTAGATTGTTAGGTACCGGCCTTTTGTGAGAATCCACTGATGCACGTAAGTCTAACTACAAAGTACGATTGGTTATCAACCAAAATATTTATGCTCGTGTATAACTAGATTTAATTAAAAGTGTCGTCTAAGAAAACCTTGCCTAGAAAAACTTCAGTTTATCAGCAAGTAAAAATTTTCCGACAAGTAAATTTATCCGGCACACTTATCCCTACCGAGCTATTATCCCTGGTAGGGGTAACTGCACTTCGGATTAGCAAGCTAAATTGGCAGGGGATAAGCCACATAACACGCAGAATTCATAGTGAATGAGACCGTGCAGTTCTTCAATGGCAACCCCGCACTGGCATCACCCACGCCCACAATGGTCATAAAATCGCGCTAAATAGTCAAGATGCAAGTTGCACACAACCGAAACTGTTAGAGATCCATTAAATAGGCATAATATTTTCGCTAGTTGACGTCCCACCACTAATAATATAATATGATGACTATAATGCTGCACAGTTAGAACTTACTTTATTGCATGTCACCGGGAGTTAAAACCAGGAGAAAGAGCCCAAATAATGTCGTCTACACGCAAATAAACCCTTTATTACGGCTATACACCATAGCCATTCTTAAAGTTACGATGGTTAATAAGAAAACACATAACAAACAAACGGTCCTGCCATCCTTGTCTTACTTGGTATACTGACCACAAAAAAAAAGAGGTGGTAAACAGGAAGAAAATTTGAAGTAATTTGTGGTATTTTTGCAGTTTGTGGATTTAATTAAAACTTGGTTTGCTTCTGAAATCTGAATGCTGTGGACTTTTTTGAGCAAAAACTATTTTAGAACATGAATTATTATATCATGTTGTGAAATACGATGATACTTTTAAAGTCCTCGATGATAAGCATATATGAGCTAAGTCATGATGATGATGGTGATGATGATGAAAACCGGTTGAAAGTGCGGTTTTATCAGTAAAACCACACTTTCAACCGGTTTTCATAGCATCGTTTCCAGATGAATAAATGACCTCAGAGTCATCTATTTATCCTATAAGGTGACGTCCTACGCTGTGCTTGCTATATTATCAAGTTTTTTTTTAAACTTAATAACTAAGTAGGATTTTTGCCAAGAGTTTGTGAAGGATCGAATAGAAAGAAATGGGGGAGACCTTTGCCCAGAACTGGGCTAGTATAGGTTAAAAAAAACGTTTTTGTGAAGTCATCATTTATGTTTTTCTTCTAAAATGTGTTTTTCTTCTTATCTCTTATTTTATCTCAAACACGTAACACAATTATGTCATAAAGCAACTTTCATAAAAATAATTATGCAATGTTTACTGATATAATAATTGTTTTTAAATAATATTCTGTGACACGTTGAAGTCAATATGGGTTACGTGCTTAGGTTGTAAATTAAAAGAGCTAATGAATGCCTGAGGGCTTAGAGAAATATTTGTGTTATTTTTGACCGATGAACCGAACCGGAGGAGGTACTCAATTCGACGCGTATATATTTTTTATGTATTATTATTTTTTTATTTTTTATTTTATGTTCGTCATGTCTTCCTCTGACAATAAATAGGTCAGAGT
Organism: Hypomecis atomaria; assembly: GCA_964007245.1. NCBI lineage: Eukaryota > Metazoa > Arthropoda > Insecta > Lepidoptera > Geometridae > Hypomecis > Hypomecis atomaria. The sequence goes on from OZ023299.1 coordinate 9,679,173, forward strand.
CGTTGTGTATCATTTTTTTTTTTTTTTTTTTTTTTTTTTTTTTTTTTTTTTTTTTTTTTTTTTTTATATTTTTATGTATTACCACGCATAACTTTTTAAAGCGTATATATTTTTTATGTATTACCACGCATAACTTTTTTCATAGTTGTCCGATTTCAATAATTCTTTTTTATTATACTTCGAAATTGGTCCCATTAAAATGTTATTGAAATATATTGCAGAATTGAAATATGTAATAATAGTGCAAAGGGCAAAGATACCCTTTGCCGTTATTAATATCAAACAAAAAAAAAAACACTTTACTTGTATGGGAACCCCCCTGTAAATATTTATTTTGTTTTAATTTAGTGATTTATTTTAGAGCTTATATTTAACTTAACATTCTGTGAATATTTCAAGCATCTATCTGTCACTGTTAATAATATCGAGCGAAAAAGTCTGTAAAATCAGGTATGTTGTATGGGAGCCCCCCTTTAATATTTTTTTTCTACTTTAGTATTTTTTGTTATAGCGGCAACAAAAATACATCAATGAAAAAAAAATAAACGTTCTAGCTAATACGGTTCATGAGATACAACCTGGTGACAGACGGACAGCGGAGTCTTAGTAATAGAGTATTTGGGTACGGAACCCTAAAAAAATACCTATGACGCACACTTAAAAACTAGTTTGATATCTTAAAAGTGGCCTTTTTAATAACAGCTATTTTAAAATGTTTAAATACTTACTATAAAAAATATTTCAGTAAAAAAAAAAACTATAACAAAATAAATCATCAAAACATATTAGATGTCGTGTTTCGATATTGTAGACACTAAGTTACGTTTAAAAAAGTTATGATTGAAACTAAATGAAATTCGTAAAAACAGTGCAACAAAATTTCATTTCTCTGAGCAGAAAACATGGGAAAACTAAATTATCAGCGTAGCGTAGAGCTTTGTAGGCTCTACGTGACGTAGCTTTTATTGCTACGACGCGTCCATCGTAGAGTGTCTACGGCTTACCGCCACAAGACGTCATTCATACTCATAGCACTTCAGCATTAGAAAAATATGTCGAATTCTATACATGCTTATGAAAACTTGCGCGTTACATGCTCCAAGATTTGATTACAATTTTATTTTTCGAAGATTTCGTGCCAATTATAATTTTATATATTTTTTTGCACTCTTTCTAATATAAAATTATAACGTTCTGTTTAACAAAAAACACAATATTCCAAAAAAACCTTATATTAGGTATGTTGTCCGAATCAGGGCGCTCAGTTTCTTTTTTTTTCAAGCTTTAGAATATACTCGTAAAGTCGTATCATGAGCGTGGCCTTGAAAAATTAAGGTGTATAAGTGTTTTGGCTAGTTAAAATAAGCTCTGCAGGCCAGTTACATTAGCAGCGGATTAATAAGGGATCTAGGGCTCTTTTTTAGCCGACTTCAAAAATAATTTCTGAATTCGTCTGCATGTTTGTTTTTGTTCGCGATTACTTAGTCAATAATAAGCCGGTTTACATGTTTTTTTTTTGTATGATAAATCACTCTTCAAACGTAGTTTAGTTCTATTTTAATTTTATTGAAATCGGCCGAGTCGTTTTATAAATTAAAAATTACTACATCAATGATATATTTATTCGTGCAAGCTATTCAAATTCTGTACATGGTTTGGCGAAAAATAAATATTTATTAAATGTAAGAGCAGGAGCATGCATTGAATATACGTGTTAGTGTGAACGGGATAGCAAAGTGTGCGATTTCAAAAGTCAGTTGCTATCAGTTCAAAATAGAACTCTAGGTACGATTTCTGTAAACTACCATTTACAGCACGGATATTTTAAATTAAGTCGTAACTGCAGTGCTCTGTAGTCTAACAACAACTTTAAAACTACCAATCTCTAAAAACTGACTGAAAAAGTTTTTGATTGTCTCAGAAATAACGAACAATTTAAAAGAGCGTTTTCATTCCATTATATCCTACGCATATAAAAGCTGAAGTTCAGGAGTTCATAACATTTTCACATTTTGTTTTCGCGCGCTCGTCAAAGCGAAAGGGTTCCGTCCCCTAAGTTTTGATTTATACGCGGACAAGATGTTTCATTTTCAAGAAAGCTTAGTTTATGAAGATTTATCGTCAACATGACCCTACTGTTATATTTTTTTGACTTTGGAAAAATATTCTTTTGATTTAGTTTGATGGAATTACGAAAGCTGTTTGCTTGTTATTATTTCATATATAAGTCATCTACTACAAAAAAAAAAACTGCAGACGATATTAAGTTTATTGCAATATTACTTTTTTTTAATTTCTGTTCATAGCTCTAGGAATACTGACGAAATTTACGACATCTTGTCGTACTGTACCAGCCTTTTTAATAGTCCACTACAGGACGTAGGCCTACCCACGAAGGGTGATTGTCGTACTAGTGTAAGTTTTTTTTTTTATTCTAACTATATTTTGGTAAAATAACTTATCTTTTCACCCGCTGGGTCGCAGGGTAAACAAATAAAGGTTAAACTGAATAATTCAGAAAGGGTGTACCAAAAGAAAATATAGGCAGATCATCATCATAAACATCATTTACTATGGAGCCAAGCCGGAATTTGAAAAAAGAAATTATCTGTAGGAAATTATTTGGTCGCTTCCGAACAAAAAAAAATACAAGGCAACTGATTATCTTTTTCTTGATTTTCGCACTGGCCCCATAGTAAGAGATGTTTGTTACGATGGTTTGAATAAAGTAAATGACCCTTTTTGGATGATTTTAGAATGTCGACCATTAAACAGTATCATGATTGTTTACACAAAATTTTAAAATTTAAAACATTAACAAAAGTTTACGTGAACTTAAACTTATGTAGGAAGTACCATAAACGCCATCTTTTGGTAAATAATGTATAAAATATTTGTATAGATTAGAGTACATTGTAAACCATTACAGACGTTATGTACATTTTCACAATCCCTGTCCAAAATGCACGAAACAAGCAATAAATTGCCAAAACTGGACCAGACAACGCCATTTTGGCTATAAACCACGGATTTTGCCCCGATACTTAAATTTATTCGCTTTTACGACATCCTAATTCGAACGAATTACTAAGCTTAAACTTAACGACATAGCACCGTACTTGTTACGTGGGCTTCAGTCATGTTATGGTTCGTAACTTCGGGTTTTAAATACAATGAATCAATGCTAATCTGGAAAGTGTAAGCTATTTAATTAATACACTTACAAGAGTTACAAGCTAAGTCATTATTACCTGTTTCATATACCTACGAGTAGTTAGGGCATGATTATAAAACAAATAACTTATTCAAGGTTTTGAAATGGAAACTAAATATATACTAGAAAGCATAGGTTTGAATGTTAATCAGATCGACATAATTATTTAGATAGATTCACTCTTTATTTATAACCATTGACTTAGAAAAAATACCCATTTGACTTAACTGTGGCTTTAAAATGGTGCCCTTATCGCCAAAAATGATTTTTCCAGGTGCAAGTTCAACAAGGTGATTAGACGATCCGATGAAAATTCAAGTACGTAGATAGTATTTTTATAAAATATTCTGTAGGTAGAGGTACACTGAGATTCAATTTTAATTATCGTCTTTCAATCGACATTATTATAATATGTCCTAAGCCTATGTGGATGGCTGGCCGCTGAAACAAGAGCTTGTGGTACAGTACTAAAAAAAGCTAACTGAAAATTACACAGATTAGTTAAATAGTTAATAGGTACGTAAATAAAGAGCTCAGAGTAGTGCAGTGCACATCAACATTTTGAATTGAAAACCATTCGAAATTCTGCAGTGAAAATTTATGTTAATATCTACTCTAATTTTCTTTCTCTTGAATTGTAGGATATAAAATGTAGTAATAAAATTAAGATAAAGCTGAATAATGAAATCTCAAAACGTCAGATTATACGAATGGAAACAGAACTGAGCACCGTTATCAAAAAATACCGATAACTTGAATAGCTTTTTGGTTCCATTTTTACTACAATTTTGGACAGCTATTGGCTGATGCCATTTGAGATCATTATCGTTGAAGAAGAGACTTTACAAAAGTCTATGGACCTTAGGTCATGACCTTGTACCTAAATATATAATTTAGCTTGATTTATTTTGTAAAATTATTCTCTGCCTGCTTTTCCCCGCGGCTTCACCCGCATTGTCTTAAAATTTTTGTGCTATTTTTTTTTTTATTCCGTATAGATTTGCGTTTGACTACATACTGCCTGATGTTGAGCAGATATGCGGTTTAGGATGTAGCACGCTTACCTAGAAGATACCTGTTTACTCGGGATTTGAAGACACCTATGCTATCTCATCGGATTGTTTAATTTTTCTGGGAAAAAATAAATTTCCGTCCTTCAAATCATGTCCCCGTAGCTCCGTTGCTGCGTTAAAGTGGAGCAAATCGATAAACCAACAAACACACTTTCAGATCTCTGTAACGGTCAGTATCAGTATGTATCTCTGTAACAGTCGGTGTAAGTTTAGGCAGAACATTTTTAAACAATAAATAAATCAATTCATAAAATATTTTCTACGAAGTAAACAAGCATCATATTCTCTTTTGTTGCAGCCCCATTGTTTGCCATATTTTTATTTTTTTTAAAGGACTCAGGGACACTATTACGAAACTTTATTCAGTTATTACATATGTAGTGTTTTTGTGGACATATATTTTTTACTAGCCTTTGGAAATAATCGAGTCGAGCATTTAATTCATTTTAAAGCAAGTTTTCCGTCCTTTTTAGGGTTCCGTACCCAAAGGGAAAAACGGGACCTTATTACTAAGACTTCGATGTCCGTCTGTCTGTCACCGAGCTGTATCTCATGAACCATGATAGCTAGGCAGCTGAAATTTTCACAGATGATGTATTTCTGTTGCCGCTATCACAACAAATACTAAAAAGAAAATAAAATAAATATTTAATGGGGGCTCCCATACAACAAACCTTAATTTTTAGACGTTTTTCGCTCTATATTAATAGTGGTAACAGGTAGATGCTTAAATTTTTCACAGAATATTTAGTTTTACATTCACTTTAATAATAAAAAATAAAATTGAAATACAATAAATATTTAAGGGGGGCTCCCATACAGTACGGAACCCTCCGTGCGCGAGTCCGACTCGTACTTGGCCGATTATTCAATCACATAGTGGCAAAGTAGGTACCATGCACAAAAACTAACTAGTATGGTGGGGGCGACTTAGCCCCCAACATATACGTGTCTACATACTGGTAAATGCTGCAGCGCCGACCGTCCGGCATCCACCGCGAGCAGTGACGTCATGATAATACTTAAAATGGCCACAGCATGCGATGTTTGTTTAGAAACTAAGAAAACGTGACACGTGCGCGCCCCGCGGGGCCGCGGGGGCCCCACGCCAGTTAAGGGTTAAACAGTTTCAGAGGCATACTTATCTGCAGTCTTGGGTCAAACGTAGAATAATATACCTAATCTTATAGAATAAGTTTAGTATAGGTATTGCGGGCGTTATCTCAATAGGACTGCTCCGAGCCACGTCCAAGTTTCTCTAAGCATGAATCAGGGCGAACTTAACAGTCTTGAAACTTGATTGCATAGAAAAGGCATTGTGGCGATAATATTATGACTAAGTTATTACTTTGCTTGAAAGTTTTGAAAAGTTTAAGGATTCCTTTAATATTATAATCCGATCTATAAAAGTCCGATTGATGCACCAAGGGCTTTTTATTAGAAACATGTTTTTATTTCTGACAAAGACGATTGATTGATGATGACGTTGACGTATTTAGCCTCAAACTGACTCATCTCGAATTGAATTTTTTATCTCATAATAAGAATTCTGTTTACAGATCTAGTCCAACAGATTATGGTTTTGTTTCGATTATTCCTGTTTTCCAAGTTATACATAAAGATGAGAAATATGCAATTTGCAAAGCAACACCATTTTATGTGCCTCAACTTTACTTCTGATAAGTTATATTAGTTTAGTTTAGCATTTATCACAGTAGGGAGGAATTTGCTGTCTCGTTATTTATCAGTCGATTTCGTTAATACTTGGCAAGATCGTATTTAAATCCTAACAATACTTGCGAATATTGACCAGATCGGTCAAGAACAAGTCGATATATAGGCTTAAGAAAATTCGATTCAGTTAAAGAGATGTGACGCAAGAGAACCTACTTATAGTTATTACCTACTAATAGTTATTTTGGTAGGAGTATACTATTTTGGTGCGTAGCTAACAAAAGCTTTTCCCTTTTGAAGTAGAGTGATTAGGTACTTATTATTTTTTAAATGCTATTGGGTACTTATCGTTGAGTAATGTACTCTAAAAAACAAATCAAAACTGCTATCTTGTTCGTGATTCGTCCCAAAATATGTGCAATAAAACATTTTATTACACGATATGATGTAAAACGCAATATTCCGCAACTTCCCGGTACTGTGCAAAAACAGCACATATTTACCGCATATATTGTTTTACAATCGCGATATTGCGCGAAAACAGGATAAAAATGAAGTTATCTTCAAATAGGAATTGAATTTCTGAACGGTATGCGTGCCCATGCTTTTATGGGAAACAAGGTTTGGCACGCGGGTGCGCTCGGTAAAGACCAAGGTTCACGGAAAATATTTGAAGGTTTTCGAAAAAGGTTTTTGGGTAATTTGATCGACGTGATTTACGAGCATTTTCTCGTGATTATTAAACCGATATATACTTATTTATCTTATACTTTCTTACTATGTTTGCGTAGCGACCTAAATTGTCTCATGGCCTCCAACACTATTTGTCACCACTCTTGTCTGTCTTGGGTAAGTTCCTGCTAAGCAACAATTCTGAGCTTGCGAAGATCTTTTCCTACCTAATTTTTCCATCTGAACCTACTTGGGACGGCCACCGTGCCTTGTACTCGTATAGGTGCGCATAATGTATATCCTAGATCATGAAAAACTTAACTCTTTTTGAATTACCACTTGGTCTCGAGTCTGACATCGTTCTGACGTTTAGTCCACAGTGGATGGCTCAAGACACATTGGTGACTCAAGACACTTTGCTCAAGAGGTGTCAGGCAATAAATTGAACTTCTACCGGAAGGATTGGTTCTTTGCTCAAGAGGTGTCAGGCAATAAACTGAACTTCTACCGGAAGGATTGGACTAGTATTATGCAAAATATAGAGGCATAGACTAGAAAGGGAGGGTTATGCCCTGCAGTGATTATTTTACAATCGCACTTAAATTAAAACAATTTTAGTGCTCTATATACCTGATATGGTTTCTGTATTTTATTTACAGCACTTGTACTGTTAAAATAACTAAATTTGTAATACTAGCCAATACAATCATACGCGACACACCAACTTTTATGCCTGTAATATTCCTTTATTTATAGCGTAACACGTAACACGTGTACCTCTTATTTTTGTTGCAAATAAAAATTTCTATATTTCTGTTTTGTTACCTAAACACCTCTATAGTCATCCTGAACTCTATGCTGTTGAAAAAAGTGTTTTAATCAAATGGTTAGAGCTTACACGTAGGCTGTTATTGGAATCATTGGTAACAATGTTTATTAAGCACGTGTGTTACCTGTTGATTTGGTATTAGCAATTTCCTAAATCGACGTTACGTCCTCTCTGTTTATTTGCTCTGGGACTCTTGAAACTGAAAGCAGAATTTTATTACATAATTAAAGGTGTCTAGAGTGGGATGATCCTAAAGTTATTCACGACTTTTAAATTGTTATCTAAAGCACTAGCTAGCATGCCAAATAAACTTTCGATCATCACTGCAAACTTTCACTGAGCTACCTAGCTACCGCGGTTATTAGTAGTGGTATAACTTTTCCCTTATGGAGAATTGATGTGTTGAGCAGAAAGAAATTCTTCAGGCTGGTAACGAGAAGAGTATGGCTAACAATTGCAATCTATCTTATACTTGCATCAATCATACTCCGCTAATATGGGAACTAGACGATATATGGAGAAAGCATAATAATATTGTAAGAAAAATCTGTAACAATCTTGTCTAAAAGGTCTGGTTTTTGAACCACCAAAATTGATGACAATGCTAAATAACAAGGCACCAGGGCCTTGACGAGAAGAGACTACTTCGTCTCGTGTAATGCAATTAAAATTATAATACATGAAAATGAACGAGTAATTGAGTGCTCTTTTAATCAATTATCAGGGTCTTTGCGAAATGTCAGAAAATCAAATTTTCTAGGTTTAATGAATATCAAAATAGCTCTGCGTGTACGAGTGTTTGTTACTTGTATTTAGGACAAGACATGTGAAATTGTTTAATATTTTCTGATAGCTATGTTAAATAGTGACTGGAAGGCCTTTAATAGACCTCTAAATTTTTCTTATAATTATGCTGTACCTATAGTTTTTAAACGTTTTGATTTTTCTTAGCTTATTCATTTACGTTATTTGTACAGCATAACTTATTATGTCAACATACAGAAACAAAGTAAATGAATAAAGTAGGAAAATTCAAAACAATTTTAATGAACATCCATTATACACAATTTTTCGTAAATCTATTTACTGATAATTAATAATTATATTCCGCAAAAAATGACAAAACCGACTTCCATCGTGTACCTATTAAATTCGAATAGTTCGTACAGATCGATGTAGTAATTTTCACATTATTGTTGATTTATCAAAAATGACTTAGCCGATTTCGATAAAATACTTTCGAGGAAACACTTCGGGAGACAAACGGACAAACAAAGAACCTTCTCCTTTTTGGAAGTCAGTTAAAAATCGAGATATTTAATCAAGAAAATGTTATGATGTATGTTCATGAAAATAAACGAAGAAAACTGTCAAACAAAATAGTGAAACTTTCAAAGTGATTACCTAAAATATACAAGCTAAATTGTTGAGTGAGTAACAAACGACTCTTCCCTAGATTTTATGATTTTCAGCCATTCCTCCGCACTTTAAGTAATTACTTGGCTCCAAGTAACGAGACATCGTAAAGAAGTCCGTAAAGTTACTCCTTGTAAAAACACCTACGACAGTTTTTAGCACGGAGTTTGTATTAGGACATTAAAAGGAAAGTTGGACGGTTTTTCTTTGATTCACTTAAACTTTGTTTGATTTATTTCCGAAAGAACAAGTAAAAGACTCGTAATTAACTTTTAATTATTTGTGAAGACTTGTAAAGTGCTAAAGTAAAATAAACGTGTTTTTTTAAATATTCAGTGAGTATAACACTGAGTCTGATCGCGATCTCTCTGGGGGTCTTATTTAATTGTATTTCTATGTATATCTTGTTCAGATTTTTGCTTATGTATTACAACACAATTATTTATCTTCTTTTGTTTGTGGGATATCGTAGCCTTTGACGACTGGAGCAACTTTTTTGCATTTCTTTTTGTTTGTAACGCATAGGATGGCTTAGCTATAGAAAGAAGATGGCCGAGGTTCGACACAATTTTTAATTTCCCCAAGTATAGTGCTTTTAGTATTTTTTTTAGCTTAAGAGAAGAGAATTTCTCAGGAAGTTTTTGAATTGTTAGAAAAACTAATGACTTACGCTAAAATATTTTATAAATCACCAATGTTTATCTACGTTGAGTTCACACGAAGATAAACCAAGATCTTGAAAGTCGAAGAAAATTGTTTAATGTTTCATTTTTCATATAGTAGGATCTGAAATAACTTCAATCTCTGTTTTTCTACAATAGAACAGACATGAACAAAAATGCTTTGGTTGATCTAACTAAATCCATAGCGTTGCTTAGGCAAGTGCACAGATACGCAAATACCAACTTAAGTATATAGAACTCAATAATTACAATATATGTAAGTAGTTCAGAAGACTCAATACGTCGTTCTTGATCAGGTAATCAATCTTTACAAATTGAGGTCTTCTTAGACATCTGATATAGATTACGTTCTCCATTACCGGGCACTTTTGTGGCCCAGTTACTGAAAAGAGAGCTTTCATAGGCATTAAGCCCGGGATTTCCGAGCTTGTTGAATGAACGAAGCGAAAGTTTCAAAGTCTTGGAAAACTTTCTGTTAACATAATGCAGCGTCGTTAGTCGTTGTTTTAGCCGTAGGACGTCCAGAACTGGATATAGTCCTCCCCTAAAAAACTCCAATAACACAGGTTGATAGCGGCTTGCACCCAGCGCTATTCTGCGGACTTATTGAGGTCGTAAGGTAGCGTGTTTATCAGCCTTTTATCGGATACACTTCGGAAAGTAGCCCAGGAGTTTCACAATCTGGTCCCACCTGCCCCTTTCTTCTATCGTACGACCAAAGCGCCATCCTTTTATGGTGGACGTTCCGCGCGTTAGAACCAAGCGTTTCGAATTCTCATTCCTCATACGAACAGCCAGAATTATGAACGCTTTGCCTGGGTCTGTCTTACCGCTAAAGAACAACGTGGGTATCTTCAAATCCCGAGTGAATAGGTGTCTTCTAGGTAAGCGTGCTAAACCTACATCTGCTTAACATCAGGCAGTTTGTAGTCAAACGCAAACCTATACGAAAAAAAAAGAAGAGGTCATCCGTCCACCTGCGCTTGAGTGTAAGTTCTACGCTGTGCTTGCCGGTACGTGGTTCCCACTCGACCACTTGATGTAGTGTAGTCCTGTAAAAAACATTAGTGGCGCAGTAGTAGTAACGCTACCCCTACATTTCTCCAATAATTCCATATTCCGTGCCAATGAGTTATGAACTTATTCTCGGATTTTCGCACTATAAAAGTAGTTGGAGTACAATGATACCATAAAGATATATGTATGACGTCGTTTTAAAATACAACTTGTTATTAAAACTAGTATTAAGACAAGCTTTTGCCCGCGGCTTCCCCCGCGTGTAATTGTAATTTTGTACTATCCTATAGGAACATTTTGTTTTTCTGGGATTAAATAGCCTATATCACTTTCCGTCTTTCAAACTACGAGCAATTATGCCCATGCAAAAAGTCAAGTCAAGCCGTGGCTCCGTGAAAGAGGAACAAACCAATAAATAAACCAACAAACACACTTTCAGTTTTATATTATTAGTACCTAAGGATTTCAGTTGAAAAGTAGGTAAGTCTACTGATTGAATTTGCTTTATCAATAAATTGTAACGCGACCTTTTGAACACAGCGTATTCAATTATAAACTGCGAGTACCTCATACCGAACTCATCTCCATGAATTACGTTTACTGTAGATATTTATTACGATAGACACTGTGAGTTAACTTACTTTGCGTCCCGAAATCCTTGTCGTAAGTAAGCAAAAAATCAACCGCTATTAATAATTATTATTAATAATTAGCAAGAGGTAGATAATTTATATTAATTAGTTAACATACAATTTATAAAAGCAAATATTATTGACAGACAGAATGAAATGAGAGAGAGACTTAGTTCTGACTCGACAATTCTTTTCGTGTGCAAATCTTGATGAAACTTTGTACACGGATAAATAAATAGACCTTGAGAGCGCAACGAAACAAATCGAAAATCACGAAGGTAAACTAATTTTTAAGTTTGACAGCTGTCACTTTGGCACCTGTCAAACTCTCGTCAGTATTTTAGAATATGCTAGCTGTTACTTTGACACCTGTCATGCAACCGGAAATTTTATTACAGTTGGTTTATTTTCATAGTAGGACAGATCTTAGACAATGCAAATACGACTTACATTGAGAAGGGTAATTCTTATTTACGATAAATATTGTCATGTTTTATAATGTTTCCAATTGTACATCGGATTGATATTTTTCATTTTGAGATTCTTAAAAATAGGTATTTACTTATCGTGATAAAAAATCAGACATTTTGGGAAAACATTATTTCAAAATTAGTTCATTTTGAGCGGGGTGCAAAATAAGATTCAGTCCAAACAGACCGCGAGCTATAGATCCCCGAAATCGGATTAAATTTACGCCCATTGAGTCTTCTGAAAAGACAAAAATATCGCAATTTACTTTGAATAGACTCTATTCCAATAAAAGTCTGTGAAGTCGACTCAAACTAGCGTGAACCACAGAATACAGTGTGACTTAACACTCCAAATGTCACGGCTAATGCTACTTGAATCTCGCAAATGACGGAGAATTAACATCGTGTTGGTTTACTTTGAAGTCGAAATACACGCGTGTGTGTATGTCAAGTCATTTCGTTTCTATGCCGACTAGGTGACAGTTGATATAGGCCGAATCAAACAACTTGGCGGCTGCGATGTTAGCTAGACGAGATGGGATAGATATAGGAAGCCAATCCTGACTGAGACTCACTATAATCGCTGCACCAGGATTGGGTTATCCGCAGCTTGTAGCTAACATCAGAGCTGCCAAGAACATTGATTCGGAATACACTATACTACATACCTACTTGTCTAAATTAATAACTGAATATTTTATATAATGCGCAGTTTTATAATAGATAAGAGAGTTGAATATCGTAGGCGGTAGGCAATCACAGATTTTTAAATAATAATCGGCCAAGTACGAGTAAGACTCGCGCACGCAGGTGTTAGCTGATGGGCTTAGTGCTCCAACAGCATCACTCAGATTCTAGTCGGACACTCAGATGATACACCATTGGACAATAATACGGACCTCCAATATCTCTGCAGTCATTATAAAACTCAAAGTACTTACATGGCTTGCTCCAACTACTGGCTTATCAAAGTTGTTTCAGACTCACCCATACACCACTGATCACTATCACAGCCTGCCACTTCAGCCTGTCGCACAAAACATCTCTCTGTCTACCCTCATTCCATATACTCCTCACCGTCGCAATCCCGAAGAGTGTTGCGACTATGTGTAGGTACCCTCTTTAATAAGCGCAGCTAACACAGGGTTCCGTACTGCATGGGGCTCCCCCTTGAATATTTATTTTATTTTATAATAATTATTTAGTATTGAATTGTACATAAAACTAAACACTCTGTGAATATTTCAAGCATCTACCTGTTACCATTATTAATATCGAGTTGCGGGTTACGAGTTATCCGAAAAACGGTTAAAAATTTAAGTTTGTTGTATGGGAGACCCCTTAAATATTAGTTTTATTCTGTTTTTAGTATTTGTTATTATGGTGGAATCAGAAATACATCATTTGTGAAAATTTCAGCTTTCTAGCTATAACGGTTTATGAGATACAGCCTGGTGACAGACAGACCGACGGACAGCGGAGTCTTAGTAATAGGGTCCCGTTTTTGCCCTTTGGGTACGGAACCCTAAAAATGCAACAGAAAAAGAGTTATGTCTTGCTAATGCGGCAAAAATAGGCGAGAATTTAAGAAAATTCATATGAGCAGCCTTCAAAGCTGTTTTTAAAATTATTCTAGCATAAGGAATAACCGTACTTAAAATTAGAGATTATTATCTTTTGATATACCACTGCTAGGCATAGACCTCCCTTTGTTTATGCCATTCATCTCTATCCCTTGGCTAAAAATAAATGAAATTCTAGCTGATCTGTACCTGTAGGTACTTACCGTCTTACCATAAAAGTTTTACGCACGCTTTAGAGAACAAAATGCACGGTTAAACAGTGGTTAAAGCTTGTTTAAAGCGTGTTTAAATCTTTAGTGGTAAAGCGGCTGGCTAATCTCTAATTCTGATTCCAATCATTGATCATCTCACACAATGTTTAGGTGCAAGTTCCTAACTCACTGCACGCACAAACTGCAGACTACATGTCGCCGCCACACTACTAATTTCATGGTATTTCTATGAAATAGCTAGGTAGCGACATGTTGAGTAGATTTTAGCAACATCTAGTTAATTGCCAGGCGTTGATTAACGTTATACATACGTAATAGATTCAGTTGTTAATAACTCAGCTTAATTTGTTTAGTATGCAGTTTGCTGGGGCAATATTGATAGCCATTATTATTAAGCGAATGATGCAATAAGTGATAGGTACTTATTATTAATGCCATGATGATGACGATGTCCTTAACCATGTTATCTCGGCTACTGTGAATTGGCTTCTGTACATTTGATTTCTTTTTTACAATTGTATTTGCTCTATAATGTATTTGTTAAAGACCCATCAATACTGACATGATGTATCAGATTTAATTCTCAACAATTTTCTCTATAAAATTAACGCTGGAATCGCGGATAGAGCAGTTTATTTTGGATAACCCCTTCTGTTTTAATATAAATCCAAAATAAAAAAAGAAGAAAGTTTTATCCATCACAAAAGGCAATAAAAGCTTTTCTCCCAAATATCACAGTTTGACCTAAGTTACGAAGCCAAATTACATAAGCCAAATTAATTAGTTTAGAAGGAGATAATCGTAATTGCGGCGTCAGCTTCTGAGACAATAAGGCCGGGACTCCACCAGTGCGGAGACGAAACGAACGGAGAGGAGATGTTTTAAAACAACCAATAGAATTGTGTTATTGACACATCACCTCTCAGCTCCGCTTCAGTGAAGATCGCTGTGCGGAGATGTTTAATATTTGTATGGCGCGATGGAAGCGGAGAAGTGAGCTGTGCGCGGACGACACGCAGTGGAGACGAGAAATGTGAGCGGGGTGCAGGAGCGATGTCAGCGAGCGTGTCAGAATACGTACTGAGCACTCAACGCCTCCCACCTGAGTTAAAAAACATCTATTCTCTCACAGAACACCGCACACATCTCCGCTTTGGTGGAGTTCCCCGAGCTGAAAAACATCTCTTCTCGCACAGCACACGTCACACCGCACACATCTCCGCTTTGGTGGAATCCCGCCCTAATAGTCTATTAGACAGCAATAGTCTTTCTCTGTTGCGTCTGTTCGAATTACGAGTAAAATAAAGCCTATTACAAAAAATAAAAGTTACAGACTTCTACGAGGAGTTTTAAATTCTTTGATTCCTTAAAAATAAATAAATAAACAAAAATAAGTTTATTTTGTATTATAAATAAATACGTATTTTGGTACGAGCACACGTATATAGGGAGTTTCTGGTGATTCGGAAAGTAGATTTGAATCCAGATTCAGATAATCTCAATGCTCTGCTGATATAGAATATATATAAACTATTTAACAAGACGCACGCTGTTTTTATTTTTTTGAATAGAAAAAATATGTATGTGTTTGCTTTGTGGGAACAATCATATTTGCTAATCTGAATTCTGAATCAAGGAACTGCCCACCCAGTCAATAAAATAGTATGACGTATCAAGTTAGACGTAGGATATTTCAAAAGACTTATTTAAATGTCACACAGTACAGCGACTTTTGATGTTTAGATATGTAAAATGTTTGGAGTGCTTTCATTTACTAAATTATATGAAAGCACTCCAAACATTTTACATATCTAAACATAAACCTGAGCTGAAATTTAATCAGCACAAAATTTTAGACCACTGTTTTCCCTCGAGATTACTAGAAGCAAAATACTAAAATAGATATAACTTTGTAGTTTAATTAATATTCCTAATGAATCTCTTCTATCTAATCCGCAGAGAGTTTATAAAACCAGCTTAATGGACTAGCACAGATTTGAAAAACATTAAATTTTCCGTCGTCCGAAATAGGACCCACGTAAATTTATTGGATACTAGTAACGCTAGGTGCATATTTCACGTAGTAAGTTTAATTGGACAGTCTGCAGACTATTTTGTTCTCTCTTTATATTGCGACTGGTGCTAGAATATTCTAGATAAATTGCATTAGTTCCTATTGCAGAATAAAAACTTTCAGATGCATTCAATGTGGGTCTACGTGTAAAATTAAGTTGTCAAACGTTCACAAATCTCAAAATGTCTGAATCAAATGAAGATCATGAATCATTCATTAATACTGAATAAGAAGCATAATTATTTTTCGAAAAAAATGGCAAAACCGCCTACCATCGTGTACAAAATTCGAATATTTCGTTCGAATTGTTTACATCATTGTTGATTTATCAAAAATGGCTCAGCTGATTTCTGTAAAATTTAAATGGGACCACCTTGGGAGTATACCCTTTCGAAACAAAAAATAATTTTTCGATTCGGTTCACAATTGGCGAAATTATCGATAAAAATACACAAAAAAAAAAAAAAAAATACACACACACGAACATGATAGAACCTCATCCTTTTTGGAAGTCGGTTAAAAATAGAAATTAAATTACAATGAAATCAAACAAAACTAAAGCTGTCGAGACATTTATGTCGTCGTAATGCATTTTCAATGTCGTTGAGTATATTTCCCATCAAAGTAAAAATTGTAATACTGAACAAGAAATCACATTTATTTATGTACCTACCTCTACAACAAGAGCTTTAGGTATGTAGTTAAATGGTCTAAGGCGTGATTCCACCAGAGGTGTCAACTGTTGCCTACCATTTCTCTAGGTAGAGATAGACAAAAATAATTTGATATTGTTCACCTTATTCTTCAGTCATATTTTGTTATGATTCCAATTTCAAAATAGACCAAATATCCTTTATTTGAAAAAATTAAACGTGTTTAAAAAATAGGCCGAAAATCCTTTTTTTTGCAAAAATAAAGTGTGTTTTTGATTTTTTTTATTATTCGTTAGTTTTCAGAACACCTTAATACATAGATATCAGTAGAAAACATCCAAGCACCTTTTTTGGTGTAGACCAGTGATAACCTACAATTTAAACGTGATCGCTACGCTCATAGCGTAGGGTAGTTACTTAATTGAGGTACTTAATTAATATATTAGGTTGTACTTATCGAAGTTAGGTAATGTTGGTCACGAACGGTCCTCGGATGGGTGACTGCGTGTGGCAGTTTCAACTGTCTGGATCTGTCCAATAAAAAATGGCAAGTCGATGGGATCTGTCTTTTAACTATTCGACCATGTTAAAAGCCGTAGAAGGCTTTAAGGCTCTTTATCCTAGGCTCCTTAAATCTCTGCCACCAGGCCCAGCCATCCGGCTCATACAAAATTCTGTAAAATCGCTCTCTGTTAGAGTTTCTGAAAGCAAGTGTGGCGAACATACTTTCCGGTGGAACTGGGCTTCTAGAATGAATGTTGCAGGAACCAGAGCGTAGTGCTGCGAGTTACAGACTTCCTGTGCGTTACTTCGCAGATGCAGGAAGCTCTTTACGGTTCACTAAGAGCTCTAGAATAGACCAAAGCGGTTTTAGTGACAATAGCTTCACATATGCTGAACCCGAACAATGTGTTAGATTGCTTCTTGCGTAGCCCCATACCGTCGCGCGTCGTAGTGTTAAAGATTTAGATTGGATCCGAACCAAATATAAGACTAATTACTTTCATTAAAATAGTACACAAGGTTATGTGCTTGAATCTGTACTAATCCAAAAGGGGTAACTAAGACCACCATTATGTATAACTTTTACTATGGGACCAACCGAAAAAAACTGAAAAATAAAATCAGCTCTTCCATTAAACTGCTTTTTTTCTCGAATTCCAGGTTGGCTCCATAGTAATAGTTGTTCAGAGTGATGGTCTGAATCACCTCCTTTTGACTAAGTAAATCAGTTCTGGATAACCCTGTTTAAAAAAAGAGTCAGTCTGGGGATTATTAGGGATGGGCTTAAGGTTTGAGGCTTTATTTTTGAACCCGCTATATAGCCCGCTAGAACGTATGACTGGAAGAAGCGCTTGAAGCGATAAGACCGCCGTTTGGTAAAACTATTTTGTAATGTTTTTGTCCATGTAAGTAATTTGCGTGTGTTGTGTAATGTTATCGACAAATAAAGAAGTATTTACTCGTTTCTATGCCTAAATAATATCGAGATCGAGTAAAAGCAAATCTTTTACTTAGCGGCAAGTTGTAGAGCCGTCTTTTGGAGCTGACTACAACCTCAATACCATTTACTACTGTGAATGGCAAAGTGGAAATTTTTACAGAAATCTTTAGTTACTAAGCAATCAACAGACCGTTGCACTTTGTCATCAACACTTTTATTACTAGTGACCCTACTGATAGCAATAAATAATAGCATCATTACATTGTTGCTGCCCTTTCTCTCATTATCACGTTAAAAAAATAGATTTTGCTATCATTTCTTTATAGGAGTGTGAGGTATAAAAAGGCGAAAGTCTGTTGTTGGTGTACAGTTGGACTCGCAGAGGGCTGGCTGCACGATGAAGGCTTTGCTATTGGTTTTGGGTCTGGCCGCCGTGGCCATGGCTACTCCAGTATTGGAAAATGACAATCAAATCAACTTGGGTGAGTGATACAATTTTTCAACTTTCTTCTTTTAAGCTGATTTTCGTTTTTTGATCTCACTCTGCTTATAATATTGTTAGCCGTACAGATACTACGCACCGGCAAGTGCACCGTGTAACAAACGATCTAACAGAGATCGCAAGACCGCGAGTTGCTCGTGAAGCCGCTTTCAACCAGTCTTTTTGAAAATTAATTCGGGAGCTCTATGTTTAAACGTTCTGAAACGGATGTTCTTTAGCTGAAAGATGATAAAGATACTACAAAAGATACACACAAGTACACATTTCTAGTATATATGACATATTTCTTCTTTTACAGTAACCACGGACATTAAAGAAAGGCAATTGATCATCCTGAAACTTCTGAACCATGTCATGCAACCGGTTATGTACAAGGAAATCCAAGAAATTGGCATGAACTTCAAGATTGAAGACAACGTCGACTTATTCACTGTAAGACACCATTCTAATACTTTCAACATCTCCTTTTAATGTTTCATCTTTTACGATTTTCATGTATTTATTGCAGAAAACAGACGTGGTAAAAGACGTCGTCAACTGTGTGAAGAATGGCGTTCTGCCGCGCGGTGAAATCTTCACTCTTCATGTTGATCGCCAACTCAAGGAAGCAGTCCAAATGTTCCATTTACTCTACTATGCCAAGGACTTTGCTACATTCATCAAGACTGCTTGCTGGCTGCGTATCCACATGAACGAAGGCATGTTTGTCTACGTCCTTTCCGTTGCAGTCAGACACCGCGATGATTGCAGAGGAATCATTCTTCCTCCTCCCTATGAAATCTACCCTTACTACTTCGTACGCGCTGATGTCATCCAGAAGGCTTACTTGATCAAAATGAAGAAAGGTCTACTTGACACAACACTGTGTGACTTTTACGGCATCAAGAAAACTGATAATGGTATTTTTATCATCGACGAAAACGTATTCGACAAACGCGTTTACCTGAATGATGAAGACAGGCTCAGATATTTCACAGAAGACATTGATCTTAACACTTACTATTATTACTTCCACGTAGACTATCCCTTCTGGATGAA
The DNA here is from genome assembly GCA_964007245.1 of Hypomecis atomaria. Lineage (NCBI taxonomy): Eukaryota > Metazoa > Arthropoda > Insecta > Lepidoptera > Geometridae > Hypomecis > Hypomecis atomaria. The sequence goes on from OZ023299.1 coordinate 9,698,359, forward strand.
AAATACGCTCTTTGACAAACTGAAAACTAGGCGTTTTGAACTGACCGTGTATATGTACCAGCAAATTCTTGCTAGATACTATCTGGAACGTCTATCCAACGGCCTTGGAAACATTCAGACGCTTTCATGGAACAAACCTATAAGGAAAGGATTCTGGCCCTGGATGCAGCTTCATAATGGTGTTCAGATTCCTATGAGACTCAATAATCAACTTGTTGTCCAAGACAATGACGTCACTGTGATGAACATGGTAGAAACTTATGAAACAATAATCAGAGAGGCAATCATCAAGGGATATATTGAAGTGAGTAACTAACTTCAAGAGAAAGATATATGCATAATACACCGGTGCGAAGCCGGGGCGAAGCCGGGGCGGGTCGCAAGTACTATATAAAATCAGGTAATTTCCTGTAATTTATTTTATCATTATCATTGAACTAAAAAAACCTGTATTACAGTATGCCTACTGTAATACAGGTTTTTTTAGTTCAATGATAATGATAAAATAAATTACAGGAAATTACCTGATTTTATATAGTACTTGCGACCCGCCCCGGCTTCGCCCCGGCTTCGCACCGGTGTATTATGCATATATCTTTCTCTTGAATCATTCTATCCATTAAAAAACCGCATCAAATTCCGTTGTAGTTTTAGTTTTAAAGATATAAGCATACATGGGGACACAGCGGGAAGCGACTTTGTTTTATACTACGAGTATGTAGTGATAATGTATATCTTTTTGAACAGATCAACGGTCTGCGACTGGAGCTTACCAAGGCTGAAGACGTTGAAACTCTTGGAAAGTTGATTTTCGGCAAAATCGAAAAGACTGAACTCGATACTGGACGTGTTGATGCCTACCGCTACCTGCTCATTATTATGAAGTCGGTTCTTGGACTTAACACCATGAACTCTGACAGGTATGTATTATACCATTACCTATCTACTGCATAAAATAATACTCTTTTTCACATTTAAGCATATTTTAGCCGAAGATGGAGTATGAGGACCTATAAGTCTATTCATTCTTGCCTTAAAGGTGTCTAGTTGTAATTGCTCCTTTATATTAAGTATTAAACTACTCGTACCTACTTAAATACCTGTTTACAGAATACTTGTTGCAAAATACCAAGTGACACAACAAAATGCTTGCTGTGAGTTAAAAACACTCCATATGAAATATATTTTTCAGATACTTCGTTGTACCATCTATCCTGGACAGCTACCAGACCGCCCTGCGTGACCCTGTCTTCTACCAGCTTCAAAAACGTCTCATTGATTTGGTATTCCTCTTCAAGAAGCGCCTGCCGTGCTACACTAGGGAGGAGCTCTACTTCCCAGGAGTCAAGATCGATAATGTTGAAGTAGACAAACTTATCACGTACTTCGATGACTACCTCATGGATATGACCAATGCTGTTGTTTTAACCGAGGATGAACTGAAGAAGACTCAGTCCGATATGACTATTCTCGCCCGCAAGCGCCGTCTGAATCACCAGCCCTTCAGGATTGCCCTTGATGTAGTGTCAGACAAAGCTGTTGATTGCGTTGTCAGAATTTTCCTTGGCCCCAAAAAAGACCACCTTGGCCGTCTTCTAGACATCAATCAGAACCGCGTCAACTTTGTCGAAATCGACTCCTTTGTTTACAAACTGAATACAGGAAAGAACAACATTGTGAGGAATTCCGTTGATATGCATAACATGGTTGGTGATAGGATGTTTACTAGAGACTTGTGGAAGAAGGTTGAATCTATGAATGACATGAGAAGTATGTTAAGCAAAGATTTAAGGAACGTGCACACTGGATTCCCTACCAGGCTCCTACTTCCCAAAGGTACTACCGGTGGATTAGATATGATGATTTATTGTATCGTGACCCCGTTGAAACTGGTCGATAACGTTGACTTGGATATTCTTGACCAGAACCGAAAGGACTTCGCCATGGACTTCAGATCAACTGTGCTTCTGGATAAAATGCCTCTTGGTTTTCCTCTAGACAGGGAAATTGATGTGAACAGATTTTTCACTTCGAACATGAAGTTTGTTGATGTGACGATTTATCACAAGAAACAGACGTCTGACATGAGGACCCGATTTGATAGATACGTATTGCAGAACTACAATTTTCATCAAATTCAACAATGATGGGGCTACTTTGTTGATGCTATTGTCAACGTCAATACCAACTGGAATAACTGCAACCACATCTTAGAATTATAAGAAAACGAAATGAACTGAATACGTGAATGGCTTAAGGCAAATAAACAGCAAACTAAAAAATACAAAAAAATGAAGTATTAGAAGACTTTGTATTTTATTTTCCCACTCAACGTTGGAGCTTAAGATATTTATATATATTTAAGATTAAGATGTTTAGGATAGATAAAGTAAAACTTACTACATATTAGGCCTAAACTTCTCTTTTGAAAATCAGTTGTCATATTTCTCTCCTTGCTTAAATAAGTTTACTATACAACATTGCAAACATAAGGAATCTCTAAATATTGAGTAAATTTAAAATAAAAAATAACTGGTAGACATAGTAGTTAATTGGTATTTTCTGTTTAGATTTTTTCTAAACTTTAGAATAAGTTTCTTTTAATTACAAGTGAGAAAATTAGTCTAGTAAATTTTCGTTTTCCAAATAGCTAATGAAGGTGAGCTTAATATAAATTTTATTCAGATAACACTATCTTCTCTCAGTTACCCAGAACAGGTATACTAAGCCAAAAGGAGGTGATTCAGACCTTCATTTTGAACAACTTTTAGTGTGGGGCCAACTTGGAATTCAAGTAAAAAAATTAAACAAATTAATTAAGCTGTTTTAAACATTTTGTCGATTCAGAGTTACAATATTGTTGGAACAGAAGTTTGTTTTTCTCGAATTATGGATTGGCCCCATAGTAAAAATTGTTCATATTGATTATCTTAATTTCCCTCTTTCAGCTAAGTATAGCGTATACAGATAACCCAGTATCCGCTTGTTAACAATCGCACAAAAACTGATTAGGTACACATTTGAAAATATTTTACATCAAACAAAGTTCATTTTTCACAATAATTTATAGATTCAAAGTACATTTTGTACAATGATAAAAATTTAAAATTATAGACATAATATTGACATCACTACTTGGTAGGTACCTACTGTTAACAAAATAGAATACTAACTTTTAGCTCTTAGCCCGATGAATGCGATTGGTGATAGACCATCACCATCGCATCGTATTACCATTATATACCATCACTGATGGATTATAAAGCATGAGTACATGAGACGTTGCAAACTGAATGTGGACTACATTCAGTTTGCAAGTTAAGTCAATAAAAAAACTATAAAATTCTTAGTAAACACTACCTGAGAAAATGCATAGTTTGAACTGCTCTACTTATGTAAATCAATTATTATGTTATATTATACAGTTTATTATGAAAAATGCTATGCACCTTACAAACTTGAACCTATATCAATGAGGTTTTTTAAAATTTACATAATAGCTTTTCGGAAAAGGAAAACATAGTGAGATAACATGCATTTGTCCGTGACGAAATTTGATGGCGTATGTACTCGTATATCAACCAATCTGCACTGGGTTAGCGTAGCAGAATTCCATGTCATTTCTTAAAATCACACAGACGAAGTAATATGATAAGTTGTGTAACTATGTTAAACTATGCGAGACCTAGCTTTTATCTCAATTGGACGACATCCTTGACCGCTGAACGTACTCGTACCTAAAGTCAATCCTGACCGACGCACTTACGTGATGGAATACTTTCTAGAAAAATCGAGAATTTCTGAAGAACTACTACCCAAGGGATTAAGACGGTAGGCAGTAAAAATAAGTTGTACTCGGTTCTGTTCAAGAATTTTTGATGGTTGTATTTTATTGTACCGAGCTTTTTATAGCCCACAGAGGGACATAAGCTTGCCGACTATCCCATACTAGACTATAAAACTTCACTGCTGATCACAGGCCTACCCCTTGCCTGGCCAAGTTGAAGGTTGGTGGAACCTACGCTATCAAATTTCTTTCTAAAATAAAACCGGACAAGTGCGACTCAGGCTCGCCCACCGAGGGTTTCGTACAATCCTGAAAATCACAAGAAATCGGGAACTAAGTTTAGTTAGTAACCTTAGGGCAAAGCTGGTAATCAATTGCTTACGCGAAACTAACTTAGATGGCTATAGTTGTCCCTTAAATTAAAAAAAAAAATAGCGTTTTAAGAGAAAGAGGATTTTTTAGGGTTCCGTTGTCCGTTGGTCTGTCTGTCATCAGGCTGTATCTCATAAACCATTATAGCTAGAAAGCTGAAACTTTCTCAGATGATGTATTTTTTCATTTCAAATCGAAAATCACATTTCGTAAAAATTATTCAAAACCAGTTTTGGTTTGTGCCAGTAAAGCTCTTTCTTTAGCTACCACACATGTTCATTTTAAAATTTGGATCCTCATCTCTTGCATGCATCTAAACCCTATATTTACGTAGAATTTAGTAAATTTAGACAAGGCCCCTGGGCTCTAGCCCCGTTTGCCCGGTCCTAAATCCAGCCCTGGGAATCTACTTCTGGAAATAAACCTCTTTTATAAATTAAACTTATAATAAGATTGGTTATTTCTATCGCGGTCGACGACTCTTGAAATGTTTTGGTTAATCAATAAAACGATAGAAGAACCGGCTCATTTGATGGGCCTTAGATCGTAAACGGTAAGTTTTACAAAAAAGTTTACCTTGAATAAATGATGAAAAATTTTATTTTATGCAATACGTCCATAACTTTTGCGCTAAAGTGCACAGATTCCGAGATATCGGCTAAGACATTTTTTCTAGATGGCGCATGAAGCGCCCCCTGGATCTGTCAGCATTTTATGATTTAACTAGACGACCCGCCCCGGCTTCGCACAGGTGTATTATACATATAAACTTTCCTCTTGAATCACTCTATCCATTAAAAAAAACCGCATCAAAATCCGTTGCATAGTTTTAAAGATTTAAGCATACAGACAAACAAACAGACAAAAATATCGACTTTATTTTATACTATGTAAGGATACTATAGTCTGACCGTTTAACTGAGTCCTCGCGAGACAGGGACAGAGACAGGTGCGGCGGGGACAATTAAAATATCGACTTTATTTTATACTATGTAAGGATACTATAGTCTGACCGTTTAACTGAGTCCTCGCGAGACAGGGACAGAGACAGGAGACAGAGACAGGAGAGACAGGAGCGGCGGGGACCCGCCGCTCCTGTCTCTGTCCCTGTCTCGCGAGGACTCAGTTAAACGGTCAGACTATAAGTAAGCGATCCTAAACCAGATAAAAAAAATTGGATTAGAAATTTAAATATTTAAATTCTATTTTTATTGAGGGACTATTAAAAACCCAATACAATAATAAAATCATTAAAACTCATGCTAAGTCATTTGACCTTTCTTGGTCTTGCTAGGTAGTTCAAAATTTCGATCTTTCTAATGTTAATTTAACAATCCGTTGAGCTGTAGCTATAGGAACCTCGATTTTTTATTGTTACTATAACATTGACTATTCCTGACTTGCTTGATTGACTATGCTATGATTTACTATAAATGTAAGTTCGTATTGGCCCTGGTGTCAGCGTTTACTGTGAGATTTGATAATTAATTTGATAATGGTAACACACAAAAAACATTTACAAAGTGCTTCTAAACCAGTAAGTAATTGTTTCACAAATATTTTTTTTCCATTAGAAAAGTTTTTGATCAAAATTACTTTATATTTTACACGGGCACTGCAGGCAATCTAATATTTCTGAACTTATCCAAGCGAATGGATACTGTCACAGCTAAGAATATTTTTCAAAGTCACAATGCCCTTTGCGATAGAGTTATCAAAATGACTGTAGTCCCTTTGATCTCGAGTTTACGACTTTTTTATTTACAAAGTGCATTTTTTATTCCTATTACATTGTTGCATATTTATTTTTAATGTGTTTTATCTAATAATACATTACAATTTCTTTTTATCTTCTAGCTGAGGTGTATAAAAAGAGAGGGTTGGTTTGAGAGGGTACAGTTGAACAGGACGCACGGGTCGGCTGCACGATGAGGGCTTTTCTTTTGGTGCTGGGCCTGGCCTCTGTGGCCATGGCTACTTATAACATGGGCGACAACACGAATACGTTCAATCAAGGTAAAATACATATTATTTCAGTCACCACGTATATTAACCAAAGTCTCTAAGTTGATAGTTTGTTATTTTTTTCAGAAAATATTTAAGTATATTTATACAGAATACAGAAATTTTTATTTGCAACAAAAATAAGAGGTACAATACATAACGAGAAAACAAATGATAAACATATAAAACGACAGTATTTTACCTAGTATTTCTGTCACAAAACTGGTCCTAACTCAGCGTAATGCTGGTTGCATTTACGAGCAACCAGCGCTGATATTCTGTTGGAACCAGCATCAGAAGAAGAAGAAGATATAGTTACATTATATTTATACTAGATACGCCCCGCAGTTTCACCCTAATTAAAGTATTCATATACTTACAATTTTATTTTTTGTTTGGTATAAAAAGTAGCTTATCACTCTTCCAAAGATTTACCATGAACAATCACAACAATTTTTATTTTAAATGTTTTCATGGAACAAAAATAAACCACCCAATGTATTTTTCGCATTTGTAAGCTCTATTCTAATTTCATTATTTTTGCTAATTTCAGTTAACAACGATGTGAAACAAAAACAAACGTTCATTCTAAAGTTGTTGAACCATGTTATGCAGCCGGTCATGTACAAAGACATCGAAGACATTGGCAGGAACTTCCGCATTGAAGACAACATGAATATGTTTACTGTAAGTCAATAACGTCTCATTAAAATAACAAGCATTGTATAGGATTTTTATTTGCCAAATCTGTTTTTTTTTCTACTTACAGTAAAACAAAAAAAAAACTCGCATTCTTCGAAATTCTAACTATACCAGTGCAAAACCATACGCACAGTGCTTTACCCACTATCTTAATGCATCTTAAATCTCATGTTGCCCAGAAATTTCGCTGATAAAAGGTATTTATAATATTTTTATATTGCAGAAACAAGACGTCGTGCAAGATTTCATGAACTGCATTAATGCGGGAATTCTGCCTCGTGGCGAGATCTTCACTCTTCATGTTGACCGCCAGCTCAAAGAAGTAGTCAACATGTTCCACATGCTGTACTATGCTAAAGACTTCGACACTTTTATTAAGACAGCCTGCTGGATGCGCCTCAACTTCAACGAAGGCATGTTCGTCTATGCTCTCACCGTTGCAGTCAGACACCGAGAGGATTGCCAAGGAATTGTTTTGCCTCCACCTTACGAAATTTATCCTTACTACTTCGTTCGCGCTGATGTCATTCAGAAGGCTTACTTGATTAAAATGAAGAATGGTCTGCTTGACTCGAAACTATGCGATTTCTATGGAATTAAAAAATCAGATAATGGCGTATTTGTAATTGACGAAAATATATTTGACAAACGGGTCAACTTGAATGATGAGGACAGGCTTAGATACTTCACTGAGGACATCGATCTCAACACATACTACTACTATTTCCATGTTGAATATCCGTTCTGGATGAAGAGTCAGATGATTGATAAATTGAAGAACAGGCGTTTTGAGCTGACTTTGTACATTTACCAACAAATCCTTGCAAGATACTACCTCGAACGTTTGTCTAACGGTCTCGGTAACATTCAGACCCTTTCATGGAACAAGCCAATCAGGAAGGGGTATTGGCCTTGGATGCTGCACCACAACGGTGTTCAAATTCCAATGAGATTGAACAATCAGCACATTGTTCAGGACAAAGATGTCAGTGCAATCAATCTTGTTGAAACATATGAGACGATCATCAGGACTGCTATTGTCAAGGGTTACATTGAAGTGAGTATAATAACACTTAGTTTTTTGTAAAGTTAAAGAATTTGATTTAAATTTATTTGAAAAATATATTTTAAATATGTTTATAGTTCAATGGAATAAAGATGCAACTTACCAAGCCTGAAGACATCGAGAACCTTGGCAAGATAATTTATGGAAAAATTCAGCACACTGATTTAGACGTCAACCACGTAACTGCCTATCGCTACCTGCTAATCATCATGAAATCCGTTCTTGGACTCAACACTATGGTGTCAGATAAGTAAGCCACAACCAGACAGTTGTTTCATAGACATCGTTCATTATATTATTATGATCGTTGTTTGTAACAATATCAAATTTTTCAATTGCAGTTACTTCGTTGTGCCATCAATCTTAGACCACTACCAGACTGCTCTCCGCGATCCCGTCTTCTACCAGTTGCAGAAACGTCTCATCGATATGGTGTTCCTCTTCAAGAATCGTCTGCCATGCTACTCAAGAGAAGAACTTTATTTCCCTGGAGTTAAAATTGACAACATCGTCGTTGACAAACTTATTACCTACTTTGATGACTACCTGATGGATATGACCAACGCTGTAATCTTGAATGAGGACGAACTTAGGAAGACGCACTCTGATATGACCATTCTAGTCCGCAAACGCCGTCTGAATAACCAACCATTCAAAATCACTTTCGACGTACTTTCTGATAAAACAGTTGACTCCGTTGTGAGGATCTTCTTAGGACCGAAGACAGACCATCTCGGCCGATTGCTCGATATCAACGTCAACCGTATGAACTTTGTTGAACTGGATTCATTCCTCTATAAACTAAATACAGGAAAGAACACAATTGTGAGGAAATCTTCTGACATGCACAACTTAGTTCGCGATCGTGTTTGGAACCGTGACTTATGGAAGAAGATTGAGACCATCACAGATATGCGAGACTTGCTTTTCAAGGATCTGAGAAACGTTCACACTGGATTCCCCGCAAGGTTGTTGCTTCCTAAAGGTACCGTTGGTGGTATGCACATGATGTTGTACTGCATTGTGACTCCACTGAAGCTGGTGGACAATGTAGATATGGGTATCCTTGACCAAAACCGCAAAGACTTTGTCGTTGAATTCAGATCTACTGTGCTTCTTGATAAGATGCCTCTCGGCTTCCCTCTTGACAGACACATTGATGTGAATAACTTCTTCACTCCCAACATGAAATTCGTTGATGTGATGGTCTTTCACAAGTCACAGAGTTGTGAAATGAAGAACCGTTGGAACAAATATGTGTTGAGGAACTATAACCTTGTGGGAAGGACCTTCATTGATTCCGATAACTACTATGTTGACGCAAATGTTGAAACCAATCTTAACCAGAACGCTGACCGTACCAACAATTTTAACAACTTTTAAACGAAGCAGAATATTGACAACTAGCAATGCATTTCAAAAATTAAAAAAGAAGTAAAGGTAATTATTATTTAACGTGTTTTCTTTATTTTATTACCATGTATTTTAACAATCTTATGTATGTATAAAAATGAACGTTTGTCTGTATGTCCTTTATAGAATCGAAAAATATGCATTTGATCTTGTGATGATCTTTGCAAAGTAGTTGTGCATGACCCAAAGAAGGTTTCTGAGTTGGTGTGAGCAATCTAACGCTATACCCCGGGCGCAGTTATTTTACAATAAAAATGTTATACGTAGGCGATTAACTTATTGGTCAAGTTAATTCACAATTTTAGGTCAAGAGCACATATTGTAAATTTCTGGACATATTACTAACACTATCTATGTACTTATCGTGGTTCTATAGAAAAATATAAACAAGCATACGAGTACGTAGCATAGGACGAGCAACCATCTAAAAAGGAGACTGAAAAACAGACCACAAACGGTCCTATTGGAAACCTCTATAAAAGATTCCTAGAAGATTTTATTTTCTAAAAAAAGTATCAGGTCTAGATTCCACCTAAACAGAGCTGAGTGGATCTGAGTGATTCGTTATTGTCCGAGTGTCCATTGTAAAAATGCCTTATTTGATTGAAAATAAACCATAGAGCCATACGAAGTAGTGTTTATTTCCCACTAGATATTTTAACAACCATGTTAATATTTCTAGAAGTAAAAAATGAAAAAAAAAATAGCTCTACGTCCGACATACGTACGAGTATGTAACTATTTATACGTACGTAACGATTTAGCTTTCTTCAATTTAATAATATATAACTATGATTTACTTCATTCCATCGCAGAAATGCCAATCTGCTCAGTCTGGAATTTTTTTTTATAATGTTTTAGTAAGAGCTATAACTCTCTGCCCTCCCTGAATTCACAAATAGCTCCGATCCGATTAGCTGTGGTGGAACCAGGCCTTGCTATCTTGTAGAATTATCTACAATAGTCACGCAATACTGACAGTGAGAATAAACAGTAAATATAAATTGAATGTATATCAACATCGAAGTTACGAGTTAGAGAATTGCAATGTTTTACGATTCAATCCGTTTTGTGGCTGCTGCGTAAGTAATGAAAGAAATTGACAAGGCTCAACTGTAACAAGATACAATATAATTTGATGTTGTAAAATAATGCAGGGTCTTTTAGAGGTAGGTATACATATACATATGTATGGCCTATAATTTTTAGTAATTATTTATTACTAGATTTTGCCCGCGGCTTCGCCCGCATGATATTTCGAGGCCCTACCTTCCCACCCTTAATAAAGGAGGTGGAACATAAAAAAAAACGAGTTGACATTTGTTCGGTTCGACAGTCCTTTTTTGACATTTCTTGGAGTGCACGCTAGAATAGCTCGCAGATATGGCAGAATTTTTCCTACTTACTTAACGCTTATTGTTATAATATGGAAAATTTACGCAATATCATTATAATTTATAGCCTGTGTGTTATTCTGATATATAAGCTATATTATTGCAAAGTTTCATCTCAATCCGTTCAATAGTTTTTGCGTGAAAGAGTGACAAACATCCATACATCCATCCATCCATCCTTACAAACTTTCACGTTTATAATATTAGTAGGATGGACTACTTTTACCATGGCACCAACTACCTAAATCGCGAAAAGAAATCAGCTGTTGCAAGAGCACATTGACTTTCGACAAAATGTATAAAGCAGCCTTTTTTCGCGATTTCGCAGTTGGCACCATAGTTAAGGTTGTTCATAATGATGAACTGAATGAAAATATAATATTACTAGCTGCCCGTCCCGGCTTTGCCCGGGAGTGAACAACCCTCATCACTTAGGGGTATGAAAAATAGATAGTAGCCGATTCTCAGACCTACTGAATATGCATGTAAAATTTGCTAAAAATCAGTAAAGCCGTTTCGGAGGAGTTAGGTAACTAACATTGTGACACGAGAATTTTAAATATAAAAAATATGATAAGAAGATGTACTTCTAAAAGTTCCTGTATTATTTTAAGCATAATTATCACCTGATATAAAATATTATACATATACAAAGTGTTACTTTTCCAAGTGCAAAGGTATACCTAACCATAAATCTACTCATCATTTTGCACAACTCTTATTATGGGACCAACGCCAAAATTACAAAAAATGAGTTCCCATAACAACGACGCTCATTATCATGAGTACAATTATTTCGCTAGAAGAATAGAATATTTTCATAACTCTACCTATTAAAATTGTTTAAAATACGAGTATAATCACTACTATAAAAAAAGACGTGTGGCACTCGGGGACTGCCGCGGTAAAGCTATTGCATAGCATTTTGTTTCAACTTAATTTCGGAGCAGCTCGTCTCGATTCGTGCGAGTTTCGTAGAGTCGTACAATACGTCTAATCGCACACAACGCCGTGTCGAAGACTGCCGAACTGAAACGACGTTAGACGATGCACTGCCTTCAAGCCACGCCTCCTTGCCCGTCGGAGTGGGGAGCGTGAGGTTTTTTCGTTACGGAATTTCTGGATTCGGTCCCCGCGCTCAAAGCCCGCGATAGAAGCTATGCAATAGCTTAAAAATTACGATGGTAAACTTGGTAATTACAATTACAAATAGATTTTCCTAGTCCTTGCATTTCGCAAAGTTCTTTTTTGTTTGTTTCTCCAGCATCTTCGCAGGCAGAGCGTCACGTCGCATTGACTCTTTGTCTGACCTGACCTCTAATTATGAAATTCTATTTCCCTAAACCAAGCTTGAAAAAGATTTATTGTATCAAAGGACGGCAAGCAAAGATAGCCAAATGATTAATAGCAACAAATCAACAGAATAACTTACGGATGGCCAAATTATAAAACTAAACCTGCAAAGATTGCTTTCACGTTTGTTGACGAAGCACGATAGTGGCTCTACATCGAGCTGTCGAACTAAGTTGGTGGTATTGAAAATTCTCGGTTTGTTTCACCGTCGCTGTGACTCTGACCCAGTTATAAAAAGTACTGACTTGTTTATCAAGTTACCTCCTTGCTCCTGTTATTTCATGGGACGAAAATAAAATTAGTTTCCTTATCTATAGCAGAAGCGGTCAACCGAGCTTAGGGTAGGATTTGAAAGCGGTGAAATATTATTTTTTCGTCGTTACTTTTACAATGTACGAGTTTTATATCAAATGTTAATTAGTCAGACAGACCTCGCCTAATAGTGCCCTGGCAAAAAGTACCTATCCGTTCAGTAGTTTCTGCGTGAAAGAGTAACAAACATCCATATGAAGTAGGATATAATATAGATGCATAATATAATAGTAGGTATAATTACCATTGTACCTACTTCGGTATTCAGTGTTTGTAAATAATAATAAAGGTACATAGTCCTCTAGACGACACATAATCTAGGATATTTTGTTTGAATATATAAATGTTTACTGTGAGGCCCATCCACAGATACGAAAACGCAATTTTAAGGTAGGGCCCATAGTAGAGGTTAGTGATAGTGGTAATTACAATGTTATCCCAAATAAAACTGGTAAAAAAACTTTTTAAAATTAAACGGTTTTTCGTACTCTATTTTTGTGTTTAAATTTTGTTAGTAAAAACTGTGTTCTACATGAAAAGCCCTTTCATTTGATACCCATATGGGGGTATGTAAAAAAATGTAATCCGCCATGTTGTGGCGGTGGCCATTACGTCTTTATTACGTCAATAATGAATTCATAAAATTGTATTGTCATCAAAATTAAAGCTGTGTACCAAATATCATATCAATCTGTCTACGGGAAGGGAGTCAATTTTAAATTACTAGATTTGACCCAAAAAAAACGGGCAAGTTAAATAAAACCGTTTAATAATTTAATAAATAAATTTAATTTAAGTTACCTAAAAACACATTCGGCTTCCAGGTAAATCTTTATTTTGTAAAGCAAAGGCCTTCTCTTCATTCTATTCGGTATATCTAGTAGGTACAGTGTGCATATACTAGTTGTAGGTATCATGTTAGTAGTGTTATAAGAAACCAAATAAGTATTTTTTTATGATTGGACCGTAAAGTTCTCTAATAGAGACCTTGTGTCAGTAAACGCAGTGAAGAATGTCCACCGACAAGGTGAACAGTCAATCAATATCGCATAACATTAGGAGCAATCTGTTTACAAACCGTTCACTTGGCATTTTTTCATTGATGTTACAAACAATCGCTCGCATAGGATATATTCTGATTCGTACCGCCAGGGAATGGAACAGTCTTCCTGCTTCCCTGTTTCCTAAGAGATATAATCTAAAACTTTTCAAGGTCAGAGTGAATAGGTATCTTCTAGGTCTGCGTGCTTCATCGTTGACCACAACGTCGCTTACCATCAGGCGAGTTGGTGGTCAAGCGCGGAATTATTCGCGATAAAAATAATTAGGAATTCTATGGAGGAAACCTAAGTCAAGGTGACATTCCAAAGTTGTTACTATCAGCTAAATAAAACAAATTATCATCACTTCATACTATATAATTATTTTTCGCAAAAAATGGCAAAACCGCCTTCCAACGTGTACAAAATTCGAATATTTCGCTCGAATTGTTTATATTATTTTTGATTTTTCAAAAACGGCTCTGCCGATTTCTTTTAAATTTAAATGGGACTACCTCGGAAGTATACCCTTTCGAACTAAAAAAGAATTTTTCGATTCGGTTCACAATTGGGGAAATTATTGATGAACATACACAAAACAAATACATACGGACGGACATTGAACCTCCTCCTTTTTAATAGATAGAGCGATTCAAGAGGAAGATTTATAATATAAATCTTCGGCATAATATAAATCCGGCTTCGCACAGGTGTACTATACAAATTATGTATAGTACACCTGTGCGAAGCCGGGGCGGGTCGCACAGTAAAGTTTTCTTGTATTTTAGTTTTGTTAAAATAAGTGGCGCCACCTATCGAGAATGTTTCATAATATAGTTAGTACCTAACCCAAATCTCTGGAGATACTCTGGATGTCAGAAGTATTATAGGTGAAAAGTTTCAAAAGATGGCTTCCAGGTGGCACTTGTTATATATGTGCGCTATATAATTAATGCAGGTGTTAGAATAATAATGTTATTATAATATTTAATTTAATAACGATTACAAGATGTATTAAGTAATATAAGACTTATTAGTAGCTAAATCATGACTTCCGAATGTCGGCCATTGTTGTTTACATATACCATTTATTCAATACTGTGATTTCATAATGTTATAGATGACTTGAAACGTATGTATAATTGTTCTAATAATTCTAATAAGTATGAAATACAGTTTAAGATGATTTTATGTTTAACAATTGTGTAAAATGGAGGCTACCACCGTGCCCGCCATCTTGCTCGTTCCCTATTGGTTGTTGGCAATGTTTACATCGAGCAGTGGTGGTAAGGCATGGTGGGAGCTTGTGAAATCAGTATAAAACGGTCGGTTGGCGCGGCTTCGCTCTCTTAGTGCCTTTTGGTGTTCGCTTCAGTATCTCTTAGTGTTTTCCCGGTATTCTGATAATAACGTTAGTCTTGCTTAGCTAGTTATGCTGAGTGTCGGTACTTTTATATTCGAAGCCAAGTCGAGTGGACGTCGCCATGTTGCTAAAGTTAAGTACTTTGTGTAATATCTAAATTAAGGTGACTGATCAAAAGATTATACTGATGGCGTCTTGAGTTTCTTGCCACTTCTTCTCAAAACGTCTAGGGCCTTGCGAACGTGGCATAATTATTGCAATACATGGTGGTACCCTCGAGGGACCCATGAAGTATAAAAAATATATAAAGTATACTTACTTACTTGTTTCCTTTACTAATTTAGAAACCTCAAGTTAGGTAACTACCCTCACAAACATTTAAAGGATCAGATTGAAGAGTTTCTTTGTTATTAAGTTAGAATCAGGGTTGCTGCATTAATTAAAAGTAAGATTTCTATCCTAACAGTAATATTTTGGTAGAAAATAGATTAAGTAACCGCCTCTTTTAACCCTGATCTAACATCAGAAGTGGTGCCGAAATACCCACATTAATGCCGTTCATTGTATTTCAGAGAATCCCGACAAGCTTTTTGCATATCCATGCTGAAAGGCTGCCTGTGCAGCAACTACTCAATTTCCTGGCAATGTTTGCCTGGGAAATTCGGCAGCGGGGCTCCAGGTCCTAGAACTACTGGGCTTCCTGGCCAAGTAAAGTGAATCAGTGAAATAGTGAAGTGTATCACTAAAATAGTGAAGTGAATACAGTGCTCTGACGATTCACATAGCTGCTTCATTATTGGGAAATCTGTTGACTACAATATTAAGAACACAGTGTCACAGTGGAATGAGAAATTGGAAAGTTTGAAATGCTGGCTAAATGTGGAATGGTCCTGTATGGCCGGAAAAAGTTTATGAAGGGTGAACTGTGTGTTACTTTGACTGAAATTACTTGACTAAGATCTCCTATTTAATGATGCAGAATTAGGTGTGTATCAGTTGATTTATTGACATTCTGAAAAATAACAAATTATTTATATCTTTTCGAGATAATGGCAAACCAATTTTTAAAGGTGCTGAAAAAATATTGAGGGTACTTGAAATTAAGATTTTATTCTTTAAAATATAAACGAATAAAAGGCTTTGTTAACGGATCCTACAAATAATAAAACTGTGATTGATTTGTTAGATGTTCTCCACGTAATCATTGGATGGTTTGAGTGGGAGATCATTTGACATCGAAATTTAGTAGTTAACTCTTAACTAGAGGTAGATGGCGTTGGCGTCAAGTTAGCCCGCGGTATTTACTTTCTCCGTCGATGGACGAGGTGTTTTGGTTTTTGTTTGATTAATTTAACTTATAAATTCAACTAAATCAAACTTATTAATTTAACTTATAACGCAACCTTGTTGGAAGTCGTATTAGAAGTTTCATCTCAATAAAATAGTAAAATATGATATGAAATAAAAAACACAATAATATATCATCAACAATACAATATGGTATTAAGTTTTATTGTAGTGTAATGGTGGAGATGAGGTTGTTTGTACTTCGAGGACGAAGTACTGTCAGGCTGGCCGTGTTAGAATAATAATGTTATTATAATATTTAATTTAATAACGATTACAAGATGTATTAAGTAATATAAGACTTATTAGTAGCTAAATCATGACTTCCGAATGTCGGCCATTGTTGTTTACATATACCATTTATTCAATACTGTGATTTCATAATGTTATAGATGACTTGAAACGTATGTATAATTGTTCTAATAATTCTAATAAGTATGAAATACAGTTTAAGATGATTTTATGTTTAACAATTGTGTAAAATGGAGGCTACCACCGTGCCCGCCATCTTGCTCGTTCCCTATTGGTTGTTGGCAATGTTTACATCGAGCAGTGGTGGTAAGGCATGGTGGGAGCTTGTGAAATCAGTATAAAACGGTCGGTTGGCGCGGCTTCGCTCTCTTAGTGCCTTTTGGTGTTCGCTTCAGTATCTCTTAGTGTTTTCCCGGTATTCTGATAATAACGTTAGTCTTGCTTAGCTAGTTATGCTGAGTGTCGGTACTTTTATATTCGAAGCCAAGTCGAGTGGACGTCGCCATGTTGCTAAAGTTAAGTACTTTGTGTAATATCTAAATTAAGGTGACTGATCAAAAGATTATACTGATGGCGTCTTGAGTTTCTTGCCACTTCTTCTCAAAACGTCTAGGGCCTTGCGAACGTGGCATAATTATTGCAATACATGGTGGTACCCTCGAGGGACCCATGAAGTATAAAAAATATATAAAGTATACTTACTTACTTGTTTCCTTTACTAATTTAGAAACCTCAAGTTAGGTAACTACCCTCACAAACATTTAAAGGATCAGATTGAAGAGTTTCTTTGTTATTAAGTTAGAATCAGGGTTGCTGCATTAATTAAAAGTAAGATTTCTATCCTAACAGTAATATTTTGGTAGAAAATAGATTAAGTAACCGCCTCTTTTAACCCTGATCTAACACAGGCGATAAATTGCCGGTGTTAAATTAATTTTATCAAACAACGTAACTGCCAAATTTATTAATATAAATATTTGTAGGGACCTACCTAAAAGTAAAATTTGCTATTAATTATTTAATACGTATTCAGTGTTTATGCATACAAATCTAAGTCCGGATTATTTCTGTGATATTGCAACAGAAGATTAGAGGCAACAAAGCCCAGCGGTACAGCATGCTGAAGTGGCAGCGGGCAGGACACATTTATTTGCGGATCGGATGGTGATAGTCTGAAAGTTTTCGAATAAACACTACGTACCGGAAAGCGCAGCGTAGGTGGACAGATGATCAACATCGCAAAAACAAGCTGGATAAAAGCCGTTTCAACCAGTTTTATAGGAAATCCATATGGCCTGTGTTCAACAGTGGATGTTCTACAGCTGATATGACGAAAATATACAGGGTTTTTTATATTTATATTTTATACAGGTATTTCTAATCAATTAGCATCCTTTTAGGGGCTTATTCTGTACATTATAACTAAAAACTTTTGTTCTGCGACTTTAGTCAGAAGTTCAGAACTAACAAAAAAACAGCCGTTCCATATGTCGCGGGTGAACGATATTTTTCTACGAAACAACAAACAATTTTATATATGCGTTACGCTGTGCTTGCCACTACGTGGTTTCTATTTGAGAACTTTGCGGCTCCATCGGCCATCAGTGCTGCATGGTATGTACCCTGCTCTCTGCCATTTTAACTTGCTATAGAGCTGCATAGAAGAGATAAATAGTTTAACGTTCCGTTATCAGTAAACTTTTACCTACATGCCAGTGAACTATTGTGTCTTTATGTGTAGGTAATATGATGAAATTGTTTTGCCAAATAATTAATTACTCGGGTGTCAACAGAGTTCACATTGGCTTATTTATCTCTTATATGATGAGTAACATTTGCCTATTGTTAAATCCTACTTAATATCATAAAGACGAAAGGTTGTGAGTATGTATGGATGTTTGTTACTCTTTCACGCACAAACGACAGAACCGATTTGGATAAAATTCGGTATGAAGGTAGTGTAGACCTTGGATTAACACATAGGCAGCTATTTATCTCGGGCTAACGTGGGTAACACCGCGGGGCGTAGCTAGTCTGTCATAAGTGTGAAGTGTGTTTAACCTTCCTCTATAATCCTTTCCTCTCTTAATCAGGTTGCCTGGAAGAAATCACTCTAAGCGATTAGGCCGCCGGTTGTCGCACTATTTTGGTATATTGTACTCTTTTATTGTTATATTCTTGATTGTGTGAACAATAAAGCGTTTCTATTCTATTCTATTTTATATAGAAAGCTTATAACTTCGAATTTTATGAAGCCTGAGTTGCAGAGCTTTATGAATGAGAATAAGAAAATGAAATTGAAAACAAATATAATTTTATGGCATGAATTATATTTATTTATATTTAGGTAATAAATTATTTACATCGTTCGTTCGTTTCAGTCAATGTACGTCTACTGTTGGAAATACTAGACATACATAAGTCTCCACTAGATATTAGGGGACATCTTACGCTCGGTCTCTGACCCCAAACTAAGCAAAGCTTGTGATATGGCTGCCAGAGACTGATATACTACATATATATATTTTTAAATATTATACATACGTATATAGATATAGTACCTAAATAGCACCCAGGCACAGAGCAAACACCAATGTTCATCATATAAATGCTTGCCCTGGGTGGAATCGAAGACAGGGTCACTAACCACTGAGCCACCGAGGCAGTCTGGTTGGAATAAGACTGGTTGGAAGCTGCTTGCATCCAGCGTGATCCTAAAGAGTTATTGAGGTCGTCTGTCGACCTTGTGGGTGGACGTCCTACGCTGCGGCTAGCAGCACGTGGCAGCATTCGACTCCATCGCTCATCAGTCTTTCGTGCCATGTGCCCTGCCCACTGCCATTTCAACTTGCTAATCCACTGGGATTTGTCGGTTAATTTGTTACAGATGTTTTCAGTTCTCATTCGATCTCGAAGAGATACTTCGAGCTGAGCGCTCTGCATAGCTCGTTGGGCTACTTCTTCTTCGTCGCGTTCATTGTGGTTAAATTATTTTCTCCCAATATTTGGCCACTACGACCCCGCAGGGTGTAGCCTGGTGTAGATCTTCCATTGTGCAGGGCCTCGGACACTGTGGGTACGTAAGCAGGTGATCCATGTTCTGCTCAGGGGCTCCGCAATCACACTGTACCCTGTCAGTATCTGAAAATCTCCACTTGGTTGGGCTACTGTAAAATTACTTATAAGGCTCATAAATTAATAACAATAACAGATTTTGACATTTTTGACATTAAACTTGGCATTTTAAACGATATTAAACGGGACTCACTCACGTGTTCGTATAGTCATAACACGACTATAGTTTCGATCGCGTTCGGCGACCTTTCTCAAGTTGGCGAGTGCTAACACGCGGAGCCGTCTCGCAATGCAAACTTGGCATATTTGTGAATTTTTGGGTTCATTACTGTAGTTATAGTTATTTTTGACATTGTTACTGCTCGACTTTTTTGAATATGTATTATTTTAATTTATTTCTATTTAGGTTTGAATTTTTGACATTTAATAATAATTTTCTCGTTGATTCAACTTAATTCGTGATTACTTGACTTTTTGTGCCATTATTTCCATTTTCTCAACAATTTAGTATGACTGTATATTTGACTATTGCAATAATTGTATAATTGAATCGTCACACGCCTTGGCGTTGCTGTTAGTGTAACGCAAGTAAGTGATAAGTAACGAAATGTAAATAAATAAAAAAAACATGTTAGATACCTTCTAGGTATTAAAATCTATATGCGTGTATTTTGATGCCTTTCTTATCGCAGTAATAAAAACACACAAATCGAATTCTAGAACTTTTATAAACAGACTACGATGTTTGTAAATTTATTACTGGGATATTTTTTTTAATATTCTGGAATATTTAAAAAAAAATCCGCGATAATGGCGAATCTCTCAAAACATTCTTCATCATATCAAATGAAAATATCTAATAGAAATCAATTAATCAAGTAAAGAAATACGTAAAGTATAACTAGTATCGGTTAATTTGACTCCTAATATGCTTCGCTCCATTGCTCGTTGGCAAACCCCGAGCGCGGTCTTTTGATCTTATCTTAAATTAACCGATCGAATTAGGAACACTATGCTTCGCTCAAGAACCAAAATCGCCGACGTTTGTCATAAAGCCGGACAGTTGAAATGGGATTGGGCGGGACACGTCTGTCGCATGCCGGACGACCGCTGGGCAAAGGTCACCACCGACTGGATTCCAAAATCCAAACGACCTATGGGTCGACCCAGACGCAGGTGGCGCGATGAACTGAGCTCGCACGACAAACACTGGGCCACCAACGCAGTAGATCGCGCAGTCTGGAAGGAGGGGAGGGAGGCCTTTGCCCAGCAGTGGGACAATACAGGCTCAAAATAATAATAATAATAATAATAATAACTAGTATCACAATGCACTCCGAGTCACCTAAAACAATCTTAACTACGAGTACATTGCACAACTAGAGGTAACTTTCATAATACGAGTACATTAGTCCATTGAACTATTTTATCAAAATGTGACGAACTGTTATTGAGCACTTTTTCTATAAATTAGGGAACAATGTAGCCTGCATCACAGTTCGTGCTGCAAAATGCAGGCGTTAATAGTGTTTGCTTTGGCAATTTTTGCCGGGGCTTCTGGGTACCTCATCAAAGTGCCCGTGGCTCCTTTATTACAACCGACTCTAGGTAACTATAAATTTATTATAGCTATTATTATCATTTAAGCTGTAAGGCGTCTAACTGCTGGATGTAAGCTTAGAGTATCATCATCATGTCAGTCGCAAAGACTGTCATATGTCGTCTATGGATTTTTAAATACAGAAGCCGCTTGCATCCAGGTTTTTTCTGCTATCCGTAGTCTGCGGTCCTGCGGTTTTGGTCCACCTTCGCAGCGCTTGCGGACTCAGACGACGCATGGACGGTGCACGTTCCAAACATTTTGCGTAGTCCTATCCAGGCCCGGACGGGGCACGGCAGGAAAATGTATGGAACATGAGTCGTCCGGGCCCCTTCAGGACCGTCCCGTACACGTCTCGTTCTTGTATAAATCATATTTTACGTGATATTTGACCTTTGTAACCACAATGCTCCTGATGTAACAATTTGTTTAGCTCAATATTTTTATAAAACAGTAAAGTATTTTAGTACTAAAACATTTTTTTCCATTACAGCACCATCGGGATGGGTCCATTTACAAAAACTCATTCTACCATTATTTGAAAATGTTTGTGAAACTAGCACCGATCCAGTTATTGTCAGGCTCTCTCAAGAGTTTTCACCTAATGTGCCTACTGCTGCAGATTTTTGGGTAAGAATGATGTGCTAACATGTATGTAACTAATATTTCAAATTAATTAACTAGTATTTTTTCTGACAAAATTTCAATTAATTAGACAGTCAATACATAAATACTATCGTGAGTTTACCTAAAACTGTCTCATCGAAAGCTTTATTTTTGCAACTAAGCATTAACAAAAAGTTGTGCTAACTTATGTATGACAATGTGTATTTCTATTCCTTTGCTATTTTCAGGATACAGAAGCAATAGCAAAATTCCAAACTCTCAGAACTGGAAAAGGATTCCTCCCAAAGGGCCAAATATTTAGCGAATATAATACCGAGCACACCAAAGAACTAAAAATCGTAATGGACTTGATGAAAAACGCAAAAACATTTGACACATTCTACAAGATCGCAGCATGGTCCCGTCAGAACTTAAACTGTGGCCTTTATGTGAACCTCATTTACATGGCACTGGAAAATCGAAAAGACACCGAGAAATTGACTCTGCCTCCACCATATGAGTTGCTGCCAAACTATTTTATTAGGAAAGACATTATAATCCAAGGGTCGTCATTACTCGCCGGCGAAGAATTCACGCCGTCTAAAGGTGTGCGAGATGAAGGCAACGCATACACACTGGATGCCAATTACACTGCCAACTTTTCAGACGCCGATGACGAGTCTAAATTGGCCTACTTCCGCGAAGATATTGGCCTGAACTCTTACTACTACTTGAAAATGCTGAAATGGGCTCCATGGATGAACGAGAACGTGAATATCAACGGTCAATATGGCGAAGAAATGTATCACATGATGAAACAGTTGGTATCTCGGTATAATTTAGAGAGGTATGCTAATGGGTTGCCGGAGCAAGAAGATCTGGATTGGAATTCTTTGTCTGATGCACCTTATGATCCGATGTTGGTTTATTCGAATGGAAACGAGTTTATTCATAGAACATCGCCTGTACAATTGCCAGAAAATGAAGATAAAGCTTTGCTGCAGACGATTGAAAGCAATATAGCTACTGTTGTCAGTCACATGGTAAGGATGTTTCGTTTTGCGAGCTTTTATTACTTTTGAATGTGTGTCAAACTCTTGCTACTGAATAATGAGCTAGTTAAATTGAGTTTTATACATACATATACGCTTCGCTTGCATGACCATGTATGGTTAATAAAAATAAATTATTCTAAATCTATAATGGTAGACTCTCAGACGGTGGGCCAAATATTTTTAATGTTCCCGACGCAGTATTAAATGGCTTTATTAGCAAGTGAATTAAAATAAGGCGACAGCTTTTTTTAACTTGGTGACTTATTTAATTTAACATAATTTTACAATGGGCTATATTCTAAATGATGTGAATAAAATATATATTGTCAGGCTATATATCATGCCATCAGTTTTTTTCCAGACTTTTGTATATCTATTTACATCACTTAATCTACATGCTCTTTGATCTCATAGCTTAGTTATAACACATGCGCTTATAAACATATTAGGTTTGATATTAGGACAGAGGCTTTAATAATAAATAAGCTTAATAAATAAGTATTGAAATAGGTCTTATCATTTATTATTTGTGTGATAAAATGACATTCAGATTATAGAAAATCATAGTGAAGATATTACAACATAGTCATTATCATTTATTTACGGACGAAAACAATACAAGTCAATAAATACACACATTCAAATGTGAACTAATTTACCAGTAGTTTAATAAATTTAAAACGTTGCAATTATACATTATTAACGCAGACTTCACTTCATTATTATATTATCTTACAGGTATCCAAAAGTATTCAAAAATCAATTATTAAATATGTTAACATTTTTCAGAGAGATGCTGGCTATAATAAAACTCAAGTATTGAATCACTTAATGGATATCCTTGTCAGTGGTGAGAGAAGTTATGATTCGTTGGCACGCCATTTGCTTGGCAAATCTCTTAGCAACAACGGGTAATTGAGATTTCTAGTTGAAATGTATGCAGTAATAGATTTATAAACCAAATAAATTTAATAATTACTTCTTAAATTTTCAGAGAACCAACAATTTTTGAACACTACATGACTTCACTACGCGATCCTATGATTTGGAAAATATACAAGAAAATCGTGGCCATAGTTGATAATGCACTAAAAACGCTGCCACCTTACACAAAAACCGAACTATATTTTCCTGGAGTTGAAGTTATCAGTATAGATGTCAAAAAAATGATGACGAATTTTGAATATTTCGAGTTTGATATTACTGAAGCTCTTAAAATAGGAAACGGTGATTCCACATTCCAGGTGAAAATTGGACAATCGAGACTAAGTCATAAACCATTTACAATGAAAATCAACATTTCTTCTCTAGTATCTCAAAAGGGATTAGTTAAAATTTACCTAGGACCAAAAACAATGCCAGGTGAATTTGCAAAAAAGAAGAACATGTTTAATTTACTCGATTCATTTGAATTGACTTTGAAGAAGGGATCAAACTTAGTGACTAGGACGTCAAATGATATGAAAATGTTTTCCCCTGATTTTATATCTCTAAATACGCTACGTAAAAAAGTAGAGGATGCTGAGTTTGGACTGGATTCTTTGCCTTCGAATTCCGTAGAATCACAAATCAATTTCCCCGAAAGACTTACAATACCTAAAGGTACGCCTGAAGGATTACCTCTTCAATTATTTGTCTTTGTTGCTCCATTAATGAAAACAACCAGTAGTGGTGCGTATACATCAACAAAATCAGAATTCAACTCAGCAGTATTATCACCGCTTTATCCATTAGACCTTATGATGGTAGACCGAATAATTTTAGACCTTCCGAATGCTTTGATCAAAGATCTCACCGTTACTCAAAAAGGCACTTCAGGTGCTGGAGGGGGTAAAAAGCTATGGGATGGTAAACCCAATGGTCCTCCTTCTAGACCAAATGCGTATAATAACGGAAACGAACCTTATGAGAACACGCAACAATTTAAAGATGACACTCAGTTTTCACAGTCAAACAATGAATACGAACAAAATGATAACGCATTAACAGAAACTATATCAAGCGTTCTGAAATCTTCAGGGTACGATTATTCAACCAGCTCAAAACAGCCTTACGATTACAAGTCTAAACGCCCGCAGTATCAAAAGCCCGACTATTCAGCAAATAAGATAGATTATAAATTTTTATACCAAAATAAGACTAGAAAAATACCAATAGACAGCCAAAATAAAGAATTAGATACGATATCAATGGATGAAAACCAAACCTCAGATCTTATTCAAGAAAATTCTAAAGCCACAGATTTATACACTGAAGAGCAAAGCCCAGATAAACTAGATCACGATATACAAAATAGTGGACCGTCGACAGGATTAAGACATTATCTTTTAAAGTCTTCATCGTCCAGTAATGTGTTGGGTGAAAAAGAATTCAAGGAAGACGAAAAATATAAGCGCCCAAAGATTATCGTACCTAATTATAAGAAAATGTATAAAAATATATGGAAAACTACAGAAAATCCAGTTGATAAGAAATCAAAGTTAGTAATTATGAATGAAGATAAAACTAAGATTAAAAAAGATAAAAACGTCGATGTCCCTAAAACTGAAGACATTAAAATTTACGAATTAATTAAGGAAGGTAATGAGCCTTTCTCCGAAGATCAAAATAATTACATTTTAATTGAAGACGAGGGAAATATAGCACTTTTTAAATTGCCAAACAATAATGACAATGATGATGATAATAAAAATCCAGGTACTTCAATTGAAAACACATCTCAAAACGACAAAAAGATTGTTAACGAAAAAGACGTTGATAATGAAAATTATTATGACGTTTATAATAACAACAACCAAGCATTGGAAAATGCAGTACCCGTCAGTGAATCAGCAGATTAAAATCCCAATGCAATATACAATTACATAATGCACTTATTGGACAATCCTGACCAAGAATCTTGAAGATGGTGTCAAACAAAGTAGTGTAATTTTTAAATTGTTCAAATTAGAAGTAAGTTAAGCAATGTTGCATTTTTAAATAATATAGATGTTTTTTCCATATTTTGGAATGTTTTTATTTATTTGATTTTGAACCTATGTACCCTGTGTATACACCCTATGTGTATTACCTATGTACACGTAGTTTTATGGACAGAAGTCCATTATTACTATACATAATTACATGCAGCGTATTTTAAAATTAAACGTTGCATGCAATTTCTTAACTCATTACTCATTAGATAATTATTTTACGCAAAAAACGGAAAAACCGCCTTGCATCGTGTACAAAACCCAAATTTTTCGCTCGAATAGTTTATATTATTGTTGATTTTCCAAAAACGACTCGAGCCGATGTCTAAAATTTTCATGGGACCACCTCGGGAGTACACCCTTTCGAAATAAAAACGAATTTTTCGATTCGGTTCACAATTGGCGGAATTATCGATGAACATACACAAAAAAAGACATACAGACGAACATAAACCTCCTCCTTTTTGGTCGGTAAAGAATGAAAAAACCCATTAAAGTAAATAAACTAAAACTTTATATTTGCCGATATAATATTGTTACTAACGTTTGTGGGAAAAAATCAACTAGAAAAAAACTGGTAGATCAATGCACATTATTGCTATTTTACGTGGTTTTCTATCATTATTTTTGGATATGTTCCAAAAACTTTACAACGACGTTACGCTTTCCCTATTTTCATCGCGGAAAATTTAAAAACCATCGGTCACCACTGTGACAACGACTGGATCACAAATAGAAAATACTTTTACAGTGGATTACAAGGTTTCTAAAATATTTGTTTCATTGTCCTTTTAGTACAGATTAGTTTGGCAACAATACGTCTTGAAAGCTGTTACAGATTAGTAATAATATACAACAAAATATTTCAAAGTTTTTCAATTATGAAATGTTTCTGGAACTAGATCAAAATATGTAATCAATTAAAATTATGTTATTGCTCATTGAATTTTTGAATATACTGAATATTTAAATAATTGGTCTACATAGCATTCAGGCAATCGTATTTTATTTATTACACCTAGAATGGAACCACGTGGCCAGTTTCCTCATAAATTAACTTTATGATAGATCGTTAAAGTCGAACATTGAGATACGTTTACCCAAACGTTGAATACGCAAACACAAATCATATTCTCGTTACAGAATCAGTGATACTGTTTTAGAAAATTTGATGATCATACAGCAGATTTCAAATCAAGAATAGATGTTCAAATGTACATTTATGTGAATGCCATACACCAATGAAAGAGTCTATGAGTATGACGGGATTACAAGATGCAAATAACATTGAAGGTCTCGTAGAACAACTTCATCAACTTAAAACTGTTATGTAATTCTGTTCTTGTCTATAAATGGCAATAAAAACATGCCATTTTACAATACTTTGATACCTAAAAACCTAACTTATTGAACGTTATGCTAAAATTAACAGATTTCATTTTACAAAAACATTTTTTTTTAAATTGAGCAATGTTTAACTTTGACAAGTGAGAAAGGCACGGCAATACTCGTATCATAAATATTTGTTTAGCTAAGGAAATGGCCTAACAGAATCAATGTGCACAATAGAGTTGATCTGTAAGCAGTCAACAGTACATAAAATAATAAAGTTTCCTATATGTACAGAGTTAAACTTTTGATGAAGTAACTGAAATCACAACAAGTGATTAACACGAAATAAAACGATTATCATACAACGAAAAAGTACCAATAATAGATAAAATATTCGATATATCTGATATTATAACCTGTTATACCAAAGTTCACATTTGGCTGCAGACATCACCTGTAACTATGATTCTCTGGAATCTGTGCCAAAATGATCACGCATTCCACTCCATTGACACTGGTGATTCAGAATCTATGAAAACATTACTCTTGGCTGGGATATCTAATTATTTCCTTTGGGGAGTGTAAAAGTAGCTTTAAGATCTAAATCAATGTTTGCGCCAAATACACAAAACATCGTTTATACCTATCATTCATAACACGCCAGAAACTTTACAAGGGAAGTCTTGTGTGTAAACAATGTAGTAGATTTTTATCTCACCTTTATTTAGTTACAGTTATAGTTGCTTTGTCGTCATTATTAGGTTCGGAACGGACGGGCCATCGACCACAGCCTCCGGTGGCCAGCGACAACTAGTTCACACGATTTTTAACCGACTTCCTGAAAGGAGGGGGTTCTATGATCGTCTGTATGTATTTTTTTGTGTATGTTCATCGATATTTTACCAATTATGAACCGATTTTGATGATTTTTGGAGTGAAAACAACTCACGTTGTGCACTTTTTGGAATGGGTAAAAAATGTTAAACTCCAGACGCCTTACTGTGTAAGCGCTCCGACGTTCGGCTTCGCTTTTCCTCCCGCTCATCCTCGTGGCGTGAATGACTGGCGCGAGCAGGAGAACAAGCGAAGCCGAACGTCAGAGCGCTTACACAGTAAGGCCCCTGATCGAAATTCGTAAGACGGATGACGTAATGTTCAAGTTTTCAATTGACAAACTCGTTGTTTTTTTCTTTAGAAAATAAGATACTTCAGAAGTGGTCCCGTTTAAATTTTACCGAAATGGCTGAGCCATTTTTGATAAATCAATAATAATAAGAAAATAACTACATAGATCCGTGCGAATAAGTCAACAATCATGTGAATTTAACTACATATATCGAACCGTGCGAACTATTCGAATTCTGAACACGGTTGAAGTCGGTTATGCCATTTTTGATGAAAAATAATTACCGAAATGTGTGATAATTATTTTAAGAGTGACCACCACTGGTCGCACACGTGTGACCAGTGGTGGTCACTCGCTGCAGTAGTGTCCGCGATGACCGCGATATATATGTCACCGGTTTATTGTAAGAACGGTTTGTTTACAAACTCTCGAGTTAAATTATAAACTATCGATAGATTGTGAACGGACACAACGATGTACAATTTAACGCTTAACATTTTCGTTAGTTTGTAAACAAACAGTGTTCAAACGTGAAATTGTGAACTTGTGTGTAACGAAACTCGAAGTGGACAATGATTGGTTCAAAGCATCATCCCTTTTACGGCCACTCCTCCTCCGCCGGGTGCAGCCATCCTTTGTTCTTTTAACGGTGTAAAGATGACTCTTATTATCCTGTATATTTTTTTTATGTATGATCACGCGTGATGATTTTTTTATTGGATAGGTGTACCCTAAAGTTATTCCCATATACTTGAAGATTGAAGTCGGTCGTACTGTTTTTGGCGAAAAATAATTATTTTTACAAAGAAATCACAGATGAAATTGAGGATTAAAACGTACGAAATTATTTTTACTAAGATCAAATTATCCAACCTTTATCCAAAATGTACTATTGACAAACTAAAATTAATGTTGTTGTCCTTTTTTATTTCGGAACTAAGATGCAGACTCGAAGGCTCACGGATCCAAGGCTGGCACATGGGGAACAAATCCCTCCCAAAATTTCAATGATATAGTCTTCGATCAAATATACCTATACATATTTAATCGACGGATATATTTGATCGAAGGATACAATGATTATTATTCTACGGCATTTGTTGTTTGCTCTATAGAATTACCTATATTCTATAGAATTCTATAGTGTATGATACACTAGCTAAAATATATTATTTGAGTAGAAGGTAAAAGTATGTTGAAAGCTGTTACTACATAGTAACCCTAAAAATGAAAGTGACTCGTAAAATGACCGTTGGGCTATTGTCCTGCGGATCTTCAAAATTCTCGTCAAACAAAAAGACATGCACATTATTGCACATCTGTGCTCTCCGGGGTTAGTTTACGGAAAGACCTAATTTAGTGATGTGCAGTTATTTTGGAGGCTCAGTCTAATACCATATTATTATTTAAGTTTGGCTTTTCACATAGTATTGTAACTAGTGGCAAAATATACCGGACAAGTGCGAGTGGAAAGTAAGCCGTCTCCGCATGTGTTTTTTTTTGAGGGTTTTTTCTATGTACCACATATTTTTTCTATGTTTTCTATGTACTATGTAACAGGTAAGTGTACCAATTTATAAGACGGTCTTTTTTGCCAATCATAATTCTAGGTCAACAGAAAGTACGCTATATGTTTTTGTTTACCATGTGAGAATCGAAATTAATTATTAGTTTTCGCTAAAAATAGTACAATCTACTTCAATCATAGCTATCTACTTACGGACAAACTTCGAATATTTTATTTTTATTTTAGCTCGCCAAACTACCATCTCAGACCTGGCAACGCCTTAGGTGGTTTATTGGTAAAATTATCCAATAAGATTGTCGTCTTCTTAGCGGCACGTAGCCAAAGGTCGGCTTGCTCTGGTCCATTCAATCTTACTTGGATTATGTTATCTTTTCGTCCAGTTTGAGGCGGGTTTCGCTTGATATGTTTCACCTGTTTACTATCGATCTTGAGTGTCCGCTAATATTTATTCATTAGATAAATTAAATTAAATAATACATCAAATAATTCGCATAAATTAAACGATTACTGAGTTTTTATGGTCATCTTGCAGCTCCATCATCAGACCCTAGTTATCATCTAGCACCAAAGTACTCGTCATGACGAATTAAACCAACCGAGACTCGATGGGGTTGCCTTGTTTCTTTACTGATTTCATTTGACCACCTTACATCAGATCAAACTCTGGTAACCATCTAAAAATAAAGTACTCTCCAAAGCGAATCAAATAATTCGATGGGGTTGTGTCGGTTCATCAAAGAGTTTCTATGTCAACCTTACAGCTCTATCAACAGACCCTAGTTAAACAAACTACTCGTCAAGACGATTCAAATGAGTCCTAACTCGATGAGGTTGTGTCGTTTCATCTCGAAGTTCCTTTGGCCACTTTCCAGCTCCATCATCAGAACGGCACCTTGTCGTCAAAATATTGCATTGTCATGCGATTTACACATGTATGTAAAATTTCAGCTCAACCGGTATCCGGTAAGGGGATCAAATTTAATTTGTAAGATTGTCAAACCCCAGACAGAGTCGAAAACAGTCTGATTTTTTTACTTATATTGATCTTGAAATATCTTTTTTAAAATTGAATAATGGCGCACTCAGTGTTGACTCTTTACACCGTTAAAAGAACAAAGGATGGCTGCACCCGGCGTAGGAGGAGTGGCCGTAAAAGGGATGATGCTTTGAACCAATCATTGTCCACTTCGAGTTTCGTTACACACAAGTTCACAATTTCACGTTTGAACACTGTTTGTTTACAAACTAACGAAAATGTAAAGCGTTAAATTGTACATCGTTGTGTCCGTTCACAATCTATCGATAGTTTATAATTTAACTCGAGAGTTTGTAAACAAACCGTTCTTACAATAAACCGGTGACATATACAGATGTAGCTGTAGCGGCTATAGCGCAACCGCCACCGGCGGCTGTGTCGGTGGCCCGTCTGCGCCGAGCCTTACTGTCACAGGAGACTCATATCAGTACATAATCGAAAATACCTAATACAGAGGTATTATAGGACTATAGAATACCAAAATATCCATCTATGAGGTGGACCTATCAAGTGCAAGCTACTTCTCATAATGTTTTTAGGGTTTCGTACCCAAACTCTGAGACTCCAATGTCCGTCTGTCCGTCTGTCTGTCTGTCACTGGGCTGTATCTCATGAACCGTGATAGCTAGGCAGCTGAAATTTTCACAGATGATGTATTTCTGTTGCCGCTATAACAACAAATACTAAAAACAGAATAAAATAAATATTTAAGGGGGGGCCCATACAACAAACGTGATTTTTAGGAGATGTTTGCTCGCTATTGATAACGGCAAGAGGAATGGGGCTTCCATACGGTACGGAACCCTTCGTGCGCGAGTCCGACTCGCACTTGGTCGATTGGACTTTTATTAATACCTGATTTTTATTGAAGTTGAGTTCGTTAACGCGCGGCAAAATGTATGGAAGAGCGAATTCTTTTTTGCGAATTTTCAAAAGTCGTAGTACCTACAAAACTTATTTGACTAGATGTACTAGACCCACCCTTAAAATGTTTTGCGTTTAATACCTGTGACCCTGTATAGTTATTTTTGGATTTTTCATCGTCAACTATTTTTGATTGGGATTATTTCTATCAAAAAAGGGGAAATTGCTGTGGCGCTATTTATAAATCGATTTTTAAAATATGGGCTTAGAAAGATTCAGTCAAAGAGAGGCGTCGCGAGGTCTACTGTTCAAAAGACTACAAGTTAATATACAGTATAGTCTTCCTAAAGCATGTGTCTGGTCACTATAACAAATTTCAGTTCAAATGTGTTCTATAAATAGGAATTGCATCGACTCCAAAAGCGCATTGGTTCATTGGACACCAAAAGAGGTAATAACAGTATTTACAAATCGTCCAGATACTCGAGTGTAGCGGTTGAAGTTGAACACAACGTGAGATTAAAGACGATTGAGCTCTTGAGAACGCAAGACAAGGCGAGATGAGACGAGATCAGACACTTGAGCTTATAAAGTGTTCCGTTGATGAACAGCAGGAAATTCCTTTGAAGCTTTGATTCACAACAATCCCAATGAAAATATAAGCGACGTCACCTTCAGGGGTTTGGAACATTTATGTTGCTTGTTACGCTTTTGACGTAGAAGTGACGTACAGTTAACGTGTACTTGTTTTACTGTCTTCAAGTTTGTATTGAATTTCTTTGACGAGTTAGAATTAAGAGTCAGTTTTATTTATTGTGAGTTGTATATTGTTATCACTCATATATTTGCAAATTGCAAGTTTGAGTTTTATAGGCACTGAATGTGTAGTTGAATTCGATGTAGCATTTATTAATCTTATCACGTAGGTACCTATAACGAGAAAAGTTCTTTTTGATAAATTTTCGTCTAACAGAAGATATTGAAAATAGTGTTTTTTATCTACTTCTTCAAATCAAAGGATTTTAAAATAGTACAAAACGTGACAAGAACACAATTTTATGATAAAAAAAATGCGTCGTGATAGTTTTTGGAATCTCACTTAACCAAACTCAATTCAAATAAGGACATAAATAGTCTTTATTTGAATTGAGTTTGGCTCCACTCATTCTAGCCATAACGATATGAAATCACGTGCAACATAGCTACGAGTAAATTATTTTCTAAAAATATGAAAAGTCTGTCAACAACGTAACAAGGATCCACTGTTGGCGACCACTGGTGCGTGAAACGAGTTATACACGGCGCCCGCGCAGATATAGACTGTCGGTGATCGGCTATAATTTTTGTGTTACTCCACAATGAAACGTCTCTAAGCTATCGGCTACTATTGGCTGACGCGTGCCTTGCCAGTCTGTTATTCAATGGATACTTCACTACACATGTCTGAAGTTCTTAATAGTTGTAGCGCAGATAAATTATAGTACTACTTGCAACTAAGTATTACTATATTGTCTTTGCGTTACAACTCTGAACCACTTCAGATTTGAGGAGGGGGATTTGATATGAATAAAATACAACTGACTGCAAACTCTAGGATGTAGGTTTCCTCGCTATGATCAATTTTTACTCAGATGCCATTATAACAATGCAAATCACTATTACTTATCTACAAATAAGGTAAAAGTAGATTTATTACTAATTGTTTGTGCCTAATCGTAATCATACGAGTAGAGTAGGTAGGTATAGATGATTCTAAACGAACAATTTGAATGCGTAATGCCCCGAAATACAGGTTATGCTTAGTTTAGAGATCCGAAGCTCATTGTTATCTGATGTAACCTGCTTTTGGGGCATTATTGACAAAACGAAATAACTTTTGAATTTGAATTACAATACCGTACAGACGACCTGATCAAGACCACTGGAGCCTGCTGGATACAAACCGCTTCGAAAATCTCTAAGGAAGACCAGGATAATCTATTAAAACTACGTTAGTCAATATATTTAAAGATTGAAAGAGGTATGCACTTACAGACATCATTTTATATGACACTATGCCAATCCCTGACACGTTGAACCAAGTGTTCTAATATTAGCGCATTGAAATTTAATATTTTTTACGCACACCTGAAATATTGATGTTATTTTTCGTCCGTTCAGTGGACCTTGCTTCTATTCCCGTTTCTGATGAATTATTTATACCTATCGGTTCCA
This sequence comes from Hypomecis atomaria, assembly GCA_964007245.1. Lineage (NCBI taxonomy): Eukaryota > Metazoa > Arthropoda > Insecta > Lepidoptera > Geometridae > Hypomecis > Hypomecis atomaria. Next base: position 9,732,172 of record OZ023299.1, read on the forward strand.
CTCTTGAGAATATTTATCAATATAGGTCAAAGTTTATTTTGGCTCATATAACACCTCATAACTCTCGATGTTCGATCACACATGTTTATTTTATTTTTATTTTATGGACGTTGTCATTGCTAAAAAGTAGTCATAAAATATTGAAGTTTTTATTTGTGGTTTTTTACTCAAAACATTATAAAGTGAGCGACTTCCTGTCTAGGTCAGTTTGACAGTTTTCTTGGTATAAGAATGAAATGGAACGACATTATTGTGGTATTACAATGCTTCGTCATTTCGGTTAGCGATTTCAAAAATAAACTAGTAACACATGGGTTATTAGTGGAACAAAAGTTTAGTATTGAGAATTTTAAGAATGTGGAATTAATCCATTCGTTTCAGTATTGCTAGGTAGAGAATGTAGGTAAGTTCAAACCGAGACGTGACGTAGCACGGCGTTTCTTGAAGATGTTAGCTGTTTCTAGCTGCACAATCACTACTGTGAATGTCAAAGGACAATGCATAGAAGCGCTCATAGCGTAATATGACTAGGCGTTTCTTAACGATCTCCAAAATCATACAACGTTCGATACAGTCAGAATTCAAATAAGTGAGCGCTATTGTAGCTCGGATGAAACGTTATGATGTTATAATCTTTGCCCAGATTACTGACATCAGGGCTAGTCACCCGGCCCATTTGAACATTGTTTGACGACAAAAAACTACCGACACTGTATTTCTCGATACGGATAAAAGAAATAAAACTGACGCGGAAGATTTATAAAAAATCGGCCAAGTGCGAGTCGGGCTCGCGCACCAAGGGTTCCGTACCGTATGGGAGCTTCCTCCTCTTGCCGTTATTAATAGCGAGCAAAAAAACTCCTAAAAATCAGGTTTGTTGTATGGAAGCCTCCCTTAAATATTTATTTTATTCTGTTTTTATTATTTGTTGTTATAGCGGCAAGAGAAATACATTATCTGTGAAAATTTCAGCTGCCTAGCTATCATTGTTCATGAGATACAGCCCGGTGACAGACAGATAGATAGACGGACAGACGGACATCGAAGTCTTAGTAATAGGGTCCCGTTTTTACCCTTTGGGTACGAAACCCTAAAAACTAATACCCACCAACAAAACGTTAATCATTCACCAGTAAATTCATAATTTTATATAAACACCCGCATGCTTCAACGCTAATAAATATGATGTTCAGCAGTTTCAAGCGAATCTCCTGCATCTTATTAAATTTATTAGTCGATCCGTAACCGACACGTGAGCAAATTAATCTGTAAACTACATTGAAACTGCATTATGATGAGAAATTACTCGTATTTTACTAGTAGAACATTTCAAAGATCAAAAGCTATCAATTTAAGAAGGTACTACTGTAAAGTAACTATACGTTTAATATTAAGGCGGTAGGAGTTTAAAAAAATATTGTGTAGTAAAAAAACAACTCATTCGTAGTTTTGAGATAAAATCATCTTTCTTTTAAAGAAAAATAATATGGATTGGTATGAATTTTATATATTAAAATAAAATTAAAAAAATAAATGCAGCCTGAGTAGTTACATTGAAAATAAAAATTCAAATATGGAAATATTCATAGAAAACAATTTGCAAGATTAATACTAATAAGATAAAAATGTCACAACAATCAGTTGTCGCCAAGTAATTGTTCGATGTCAACAAATAATGTCATAAATACTCTTACATTGGCAACCTCGCATTTGAAAACACAGCAAAAATCTCAAAACACGAATTACCAAGTCCATTTCAAAGAACATTCTTTCCTTAACGTCTTTTCAACGGACTATAAAAAACGGGAAACGATACTAATAAACCACAAAGTGTAAAATAATGTGCAAAGAAAATATTTACTACTAAGTAATGAGCGACAGTGTTCTTGCTACTTGTTTTTGGGACCAGAACATTTTATTCTAAGTAATAATTAATATATTCCAGGAGCAATAAGTGTAAATATATCTGTCGATCTATAAATGGTTCATTTCATTAGCGCTTCAGTTTCTATAAACTTGTGTCAATTAGTATAAATAAGTCTGACTGTTCACTTCCCGTATGCAGAATGTGGGATTCGAGTGCAATATCATCGAAGCTTACGTATTGTGATGACGTTGTGTTCGCGTCATGGATCCAGTGTACTATTTAATCAGAAGACAATATATGGACAGCCATAAAAGCTCAATTGTGACAATACCGCCAAAGTGGTGTTGAAAGTTCAAGGTTTTTATATAGCCAATTTGTTTCCATTTACAAACTACAGACTATATTGTTCTGTTGACTCTAGCCTAATTCTGCAATTTTAACTGTGGATCTACAGTATTTTTTCTATTTCTTCACAGTTTTCAGCTTAAGCTTCGAAAAAAGAAAAAAAAAATCACAGTTTTGTAAGATGCAATTTTACATATTTATACATCGTTTTAGCTTTTTGAAAGCATTTTTTACAGTTTTAGTCTAGGTTAAGGGTTAGATATAAATGTATTATTTAGCGATGAATCTGAAATGTACATTGTTCGTTACTTTCTTTTATTTTCTTCAGAGATAACTAAAAAGTATTGCAATACTTTGGAGTTAGTTAAAATAAAACAATTTTAATGCGTATATTTGCTGCATTACATAGTTATTAATTAACCAAGAATGTAAGAATTAAGAAACAAATGAAGATACAGATGAAAGAAAAGATAATTTTTTCGAAGTTCTCTTACGGTCTAGCACTGTGTCTGCCGCGTGTAGGACAGAGAACGAAACAGGCAGGTTTTCACTTATTTTTGTATTCCACAGTTCGGAATGCTATAAATAAGGGTGGCAAACGGACGTAAAATCTAGTGTAACAACACTCGCACTCGGATTCAGTTCTTGTTACAGCTGCTAAACCTACACAAACAACATGGTGAGGATTTATTTAAAAGTGATGTGATAAGTATAGTGAAAGTTCTGTGATAGTTTTGTGAAGTGCATTAGGATCAATAAAATTGACTACATTTTTGTATCTATCTGAGAATGCTCTCCGTAATTCTCTGAAATTCCGTAACTCGGAAGTATTTTTTTTTCAATCAATTATAAAATAAATTAGTTGCTTCTTAATCAAAAACAAAAAAAAAACATAAACTGATAGAAATTAAAAAAAAAAAACAATCTTTAATGACTGTTCGCAAGAACTTTCAATGACTCGTTAAAATTAAAATACCTTATTTGGGAATATTTTGGAATATATTTGAATAATCTTTTGGATCTTGAAATTTCAAGTTTTATCTACAATCGTCATTGCATAAACGCTGTTGAGAATCTAGAATATTATTGGGCTAGTACCTGGATTTTAAAAAAGTTAGACCAGTAAGAAAGTTTCCCAATTAATCTGGTTGTTTTGTTATAGGACACCGATGATGACCAGAAGATGGCCATGCTGCGTAAGGCCTTCCAGATGTTCGACACCACAAAGTCTGGATACATCGACGTCCTCAAGATCTCCACTATCTTGAACACCATGGGCCAGCTCTTCGATGACTCTGAGCTCCAGGCGTTGATTGATGAAAATGACCCGGAAAGTAAGTTTTAGTCTAGAACAATACTTCATTGTAAGTAATTGTTTATTTTTTCTGTCGTACGTTGGCGAACTTTGAGGATAAGCTTACGTTAAACAGTGGCGTGTCAAAGGTTGATATTATAGTATATTTTAATATGCCAGTACCTACTAGTAGCAGTAGTAGTAACATACTATAGTTACATTACTTTAATACAAATGTCTGATGCGCTTTGTTTTGACTAAGTAAGAAGAAAATGTGATGTACTATTTGTACAAATGTACCTACATGGTACGTAGTGTGCATAGCTGAGATCTTCCTGATTTGATAAAATTCATCTATCAATAAAGTTATTTTGATATTTTTTTGATATTTTTACCATTTAACTTGTCTCAATGTTTAGTTTAAGCTTTGATTTAAGTTTCGACATTATAATTATCTCGCCTCACTTCAAAAGAGAACGGAACTAAAACTTTTTAAAATTATTTCATTCTTTAAGTCTTTACCGAATTATAAAAGCTGGAAAAGCTCTTACGTATGAAACTTGATATAAAGTGAACGTTTACCTTTTCCCGAATACGTTTGTAAATATTTACCTTGTTTCCATAAATGTTTAGAATGGTATTCGTAAACAGACATGAGACAATGTAAACAAGTGCAATGCATTGATAACATAGCAACAAGACGTTGTTAGTGGAAACAATATAGGTAATGATAATTCATGAAGTAACAATAAACCTTTAAGACAATTAAGGACCCTCATATTAATTAACTTTAGTTCATAGACTACTTACATTTATTAAAGTGGAAGGACTGTTTAGTGAAAATAAACTTTGATGAAAGATAGGAACTTGTAACATAAGTAGATAAAAATAATGGTACCTATCTCATGATTTTTCTTTTTGTTAAAAAAGTATAGGTTTGCACATTTTATAAGCTACTCATGGAACGTGAAAATTAATTGACTTTTTAAGCTCTCGGCTCTTACTCTTACATTTCAGTTACATCTAAATAAAATGAACCAGAATAAGAATCAATAAACAATGCCAATTAAACGATATCTGAATCGTATTTTCACATGTAAACATTTACAGTAATGGTAAAAAAAATATCCGGTCCTAATGATAACATCTGCGATGTTTACCTATAACAAAGCAGAAGGATTTGAAACTTTTTCTGAAACACGCGTTACTTCTGGAAATACTCGACGAACCAGTAACAGATACATTCCTCCTCACAATAAGAGTGAAGAATAAACAGCAAACAGCTACAGTTGAAGTGGTGATCAATCATCCAAACACACGTTCGCACGTGCCGACGCTATGACACCTTTTCTAAAATAACGGAATATTTTCGAGCCACGCGAGATGTGGGAACTAATGAGTCTATTTCCGTGACTCGGACCTAGTGAAACGAGACTATCTCTTTCACGATCTCTCTATTGGTTTCATTTGTCTCTCTCTATCTTCGTGGTTTAGATTTAAGATGTGTCGTATAAGGACTGTCTGTCACAGTTCCGGTGTCTTTTCTATGGTAATATCACTGCTGTACTTTTGGCTTTATTTCAAATTGGGAATTGAAAATAGAGTTAGTTAACCTACTTTTGACATACATATTCTAATAGAACTTTGATAAAAGTAATTTAACTGAAATGCTAATTCTAAAGGAACTATTCATTTACAGAAATGTACTGAGATCCAATCCAATCCAAATTGAAGTCAATACCCACATACAGATAACTTTTATTGTCTTGCATTGTTTCTAACATCGCAATCTTTTTATAGATTCCGGCAAAATCAACTTCGATGGTTTCTGTAATATTGCTTCCCACTTTTTGGAAGAGGAAGATGCTGAAGCTATGCAACAAGAACTGAAAGAAGCTTTCAGGTAAATAATATTTTACTTAAATTTGATAAGAGTTTATCGTCAAGCTTGAATGCCACCTGTCCAATCATAGCGTGTAATATGATGTCATTTTAAAATTCCAGAGAAGGCCTATGTCCAGTAGTTGATGTCCTATAATTAAACAAAATATAAGCACAATGCGGTATTAAACTCTAAACTCTACTAGGTATTCAACTAAAACCTCACATTGGAGAGTAATAAATATGGAATTTTAGTAAAAATATTAGGGCTAATTTTATTAAAAATAAACACTAGACACTATTTTAATTTCATATCATCAACTAAAGTGGCGAAACCTTCACCTGGTTAGGACTTAATTCCATTAAGGCGCAGCTGGGTGGAGCGTTGGTCCATGATGAGCTTGCCATTTTTTTTTAGCGACAACAAACAGTTGTTTACCTGAGACCGTTACCATATTTGGTTCTTTTTAGCGATTTGGAATTTCTGCAATCAATTTATGGAGAACAATGCTCTGCTCAGCTCCGTTTAGTGAAGTTTAGGCCTCAATTAATAAAATATTTAAAAATTATTTTTTTGCTAAAAACAGCATCACCGAATTCAATCGTGTACAGAATTCGAATAATTTATACGGAGCAATGTATCATCGATGTAGTAATTTTTACATTATTGTTAATTTTTCCAAAGTAGCTCAGCCGGTTTCGATAAAATTTAAATAGAATAAAAATAATCGGCCAAGTGCGAGTCGGACTCGCGCACGAAGGATCCGTACTGTATGGAGCCCCCTTTAATCTTTTTTTTAAATTTAAATATTTATTTTTCAAACAACTAAACATTCTGTGTATATTTCAAGCATTTACCTGATGCCGTTATTAATACCGAGCAAAAAACACAGACGGACAAACGGACGGATAGCGGAGTCTTAGTAATATGGTCCTCTTTTTACCCTTTGAGTACGGAACCCTAAAAAAAATCATCAAAATCGCTTTGCAATAATTGGTGGAGTAATTGCGTAACAAATCTATATTTTTTTAAATCAGTTAAAAACAGGAAGAAATCTGGCTTTTAGGTTGCTATAAAAGTAACCTTTTACACGTTTTAAACGGCAAATCAGTATTTTTTAAACTTAAAATAACTAGATAGCTTAACTAAGCAAATCCAACCTAAAGCAAATAGCATAGCGACGAGCCGTCGTAAATAAAGTCATGCAAACAAACCTGGAGGAACATTAACAACACTACTCCAGAGCAATTGTTCACTGCGTAGGAGTAACAAGCTGCGAGCGTAACGAGGCGTTAAATTATTCTCACTCCTCACGTGCCTTTGTTTAAAAATAAACTCTTGGATAACATTATGGCATCGCTCTAGTCTAGCGAAACTATTGGTAACAGTTTCACTCAGTAGATTGGGTGAAAGATTTTTTTGTACAACTAGGTACATTATCTAGGTGTTAAACGAAAAATTGTGGATAAAAGTAGCCAATCAAAGTTAATAAAAGACAACAAAGTTACTGTAGGCAGATTAAAGATGAATGTCAGTACAAAAAGAGTCCGCTAATAGAGAGTCTAATAATTATACTTACTATTAGAACTCATTCACAAATAGGTGCAAAACGTAAAATTGACGATACATTGTAAAAAACGATACGTATGAGAAAATAAAAGAGTCAATTCCTATCAAAGTAGGAAAAAAAGCTCCTAAAAGTAAAAATGCAGCCAATAAAGTAACTGTAACTATAAGCAGAGTAAAGAAGATTGTCAGTACAAAAGTCATAACCATACTAATATATTTACGACTCCATAGATATAAATCGAAATAATAACTATAATACAATTTAATAAAAGGAAATAATGGTACTTACGAGTATGTCGGAAATGTACTATCAAGATCTTTTTTGGTTACTGTTCTTAAACTAAAAAAGTGTACCACTAGATACGTATATTTTGAAGTAAAATATAGTTCCTTATGTAAACTGAATATTTATATTCATTGTATTAAGTTTAAATTAGGTAGGTACTAAATCATTACGATTATGAAATTACTAAATCATTACAATAATGTGAAAAATGTTAAAAGTTGTCTTAAATAGAGTATTTTTTTTTATTGATATGTTACGTATGAATACTTCTTTCTGTCTCACCCACTGTACCCCTTTGCACCGTGGTTTATGTACCTATTGACAAAAGTGGTAATTTTTATAATGTTTTCCCGATTACAGATTATACGATCGTGAAGGCAACGGTTACATCACCACCTCAACCCTGAAGGAGATCTTGGCCGCTCTTGACGACAAGCTCAGCAACTCTGACCTCGACGGCATCATCGCTGAGATCGACACTGACGGTTCCGGAACCGTCGACTTCGATGGTAATTGCCACTACTATATTAAACAATGTTTGACCGAAGAACCAAACCGGAGGAGGTACTCAATTCGACGCGTATTTTTTTTAAAGTATAACCACGCATAACTTTTTTCGTAGCAGTCCGATTTCAATAACTAATTTTTATTGGAAAGAGTATACTTCGAAATTGGTCCCATTAAAATTTTAGTGAAATCGGCTGAGCCATTTTTGATAAATCAACAATAATGTGAAAATGTTAAATCGATCCGTACGAAATATTCGCGAATTCTGTACACGGGTGAAGTCGGTCATGCTATTTTATGCGAAAAATAATTATTCATCAACAGTTTAGCACTGATATACATAATATGATGAAACATAGCTGATGCTATAAGACATCTACTGCTAAGCATAAGCCTCCCCTATATATTGTCAAAAGGTTAGACAAGGGTAGCATCCAGTGCGTTCCTGCTTCTATCTACCTCGGCAGAGGAAGTTCTACGTAGAGTTTACCGGTGCGTGCTGTTTATTCGAAAAATTTTTGGACATTTGTTTGTTTTTAATTTTTAACACGTTTATTCTTTAAAATATATGCTATTGTCCTTGCAAATTACGAGTTGCTTTGATTTTAAAATACTATACAAATATTTGGTAATATTGGATTAGTCTGTAGGTATATCTACAATATTGCAATGAATGTGAATCTAGGTTGAGAGTTGATCATAAACGCTAAGGTTTACTAGTGTTTTTATGTATCTTATAAGAATACAATACAATGTATTAGAGAGAAATTGAGTTTATAAAAAGTTTTGTAAACCTTATTGACGGATTTAATTTAACAGATAAATCTATTTAATTAGAGTAATCAATGTTTTTAAACAGATAATTAGTGCTCAGTTAAATTTATGCCAAATTTAAAAAATGTGCGTCATGAGTAGATAGTATTGGTTTGTATTGAGAAAATTCAAAAGTGTACCACTATCTCCGTCGGTTTACCAATTTCATACAAAAAAATGGTATCCCATTGTAATTTTGCCTTTAATTAGGTAGTGTATACTAAAACCTCTTAGAGCTTAAAATTACAAAACGCTAGAAACGTAGCTCTAACACAACATCTGGAAGTAATGTAGTTGATTATAAACTCAATACAGCAGCAGCTGTTCTTTCTTTCAAAGATAAAATACTTCCATCGTAAATCCTGCTAAAATACGCACAACCAGACGTGCATACACAAACACACGATCATACAAATACCGAAACATACCACAACATCTAAAGTGACATATATAATTTATGTTGTATCATATATCTAACACGGTGCTGCTCATTCATAATTTCTTTTGGACCAAGATCAGAGAACGCATTAGAATGAAAACAAACAAAAAATATTTAAAGCATTCGAAATGAGATTCGTTAACATTTAGAGAACGTTACTAGGATGGAAGATTAACTGATTATTATTTATTGAATCATGCGCAGCTAGTATAAGTAATAACTTATTAATGACTACACAATTTTTCAAAATAAGAACTTATAAAATGTTCAATACTAAAATTTTAATCAGTAGTAATATTACTAAGATATATAATATTCTGTTCGAAAAACTTATCATTTTAAGTTGTATTTAAAATTGCAATATCAGAAGTTATTTTTGAATTCATTCAAGAATTTCAAGATCCACACGGCTGGGATAAAACTACAAGAATCGCTATACGAGTATATTTGCGAACCGAGTTCAACATTTCTACCAGTCTCAATAGCAATTTGTAGGTGATGCTAAGTACTCCAGCGGTGAACAACCTACTGGTATAATATTGACGGAAACATTGAAACTAAATAAATGTAGATAATACCTTATGTTCGGGTGATCATAGCTTGGTCAAAATGTAGTTAGAATTTTGACACAAAAGAATAGTAAAAACTTTCATTATTCAAATATGTCGTATATTTTACTAAAATTAGTGTATAAAAATAGCAAACATTTAAATTGGTCATAATTTATTTTTCGATGTATTTTTCTTTGTTCTTATCTACTTTCTACAAAATATTTGATTTGATTTTTATTTGTTTCAGAATTCATGGAGATGATGACTGGAGACTAAGCTTAAAATTGACATTGCCATAGTATTATTTAGAATCTAATTTATATTGTTAAAATTAAGACTTAGTACAAAAACAAATGCGGTATTAGCATGGTTGTAAAAATATATGAAATTTAAAAAAAACACCATGTGTAATCTATCTTATAGATAGGCTTGTTATATAGTCTACACTTGTAGGCCAGGAGTTCTATATGTTCCTTGTAGGCCAAGAGCTCTATTCGTTCCAAAGAATTATTTCCGGAATAACTCATTTGTAGCGAATTTTAAACAATTGTATGCTAATATTTATAACGCACTCTATTTGGGAATATTGCAATATAATCATTTGATACAGTTATAGTTGTTTCATTTTACTACGTATATTCAGTTTATCATTGCAATTTTAATATAGTATAATCGATGTACTCAGGCGGCTCATTGTATTGAATTTGGCCATGGCCTAAACGTAGTTACTTCTAATATAGATTAATGTCCAAACGACGTATATTGCATAAAACGATGATAATGTTTTTGGATTAGTGCACAATTAAATAAGTAAAATAGCTGCCAAAGATTCTAAACTCTATCACTTTTTCATTATGTGACGCGACCAAAGATTTCTGATAAAATTAAGTAACGGTAGGTATTAAAAATAAAGCCAATAGATTAACTACAATGAAATCAGTATATTTCATACAGTACTAGTTTCCTAACAATTTTTTTAATATGTACATGATAAAATAGTAATGAGATAAATAGTAATTTGCTGGCTAGCTAAATGGAAAGCAATGGTGTAGCCAAAAAAAATCTGAGTATGATGGCCTAGAAGATACTTATCTATTATTGTCTTAATGATATCCAGATAGTAATTTGTTATAAGGAAACATTTACGGATGACCAATTTTACCAAATGTGTTTTACCTAATATTCTACACCCATATTAAAATTTATTCAATTTATTACGTAACAGTACACTTTAAAAGGATTTCAAAACACACTTTATACCTAGGACTATCCAGTTATATAAGAGCATGTCAACTAATATAACAAGTAATCATGTTTGAGAGTGCTAAATTCCCTCTCGACCAAAATGAGAGGGAGGTATATTCCAAGAGTCGCAATTGGAAAATTGTCCAATTGCATTCTGTTTCCTGTGAATGTTGTACAGTTCTATACAAAATACGTTTATCTTAACAGAATATTTTGCAAGAGTGAGAAATATTTGTCCCTATTCATATTATAAATGTAAAAGTGTGCTTGCGTCACGCAGCAACAGAGGCAGAGATCGGCTTGATTTTGCATGCATACCTATAATTTAAAGGCCGAAGAGTGTCATAGACTACATTTTATCCAGGAAAAATAAAATTCTCATATAGGATGGCACAAAAACTGCTGGTCTGGCATATATATAACGGGACAATAGCTTTAAGTTTATTTTTAAATAGTGCCACTTAGTATAATATCGAAGGACTAGGAATGGAAGTGGCAACATTCCTGGGGTAATGCTTGTAACAAACGCTGCTGATTAGTTCCAAGGAGGTTCTAAGTGACATCGCATGATCGGCCGATGGGCGGGAAAATGCGAGGTGACATGTCAGATGTCAGTTGTAAATAGAGCTTGTTCGGAAGAAGTTGTCGTGAACTATGATTAGAACGGCTTGAGTGGTGATTCTTTATAGAACGGTGGCAGCGTGCGTTACGCTGCGGAACGCCATGTCCTTCGCTTAACATTTTCTCTATAATTGTAATCATACGTAATCATCTGTGAAATAAACTGATTGTTCGTGACGTCGCATTTATCTCCTCGCCCGCTAAACCCACGCCATTGACACACTAAAGCATTGTTGGGTCAGCGGTATAAAATCATTACCACATTGAAGAACCATAACTGATGCGGAGCTTTTTTATGGATCCGATATATATATAGACATATTCTTTTTACTAATTAGCACTTTACATTAAACTCTATTTCCTATTTTAAACTTACGTACAAAAGTAATGTAAGATTCCTGGAGTAGACATTAGTAAATAACACCTGAAAATAAAATAAAAGAAATAACAAATTATTAATGTTATCAAGTAGATATGTAATCAAACTCATAAATAATACTTAGGTACATAGGTTTTATATTTTAAGTATTTCTAGAGACTTGTAAATGAAAAATAAATTATTATGAAAATATAACTTTTTTAAAATACAAGCTGTAGAAGGTCCTGGATATCATGCAGCAGCAGAGTGCTAGCCAAGACAAGTAAAACGAGGCCAAACACGATGGGTCTATCTTTTACGGTACAGGAGTTTCTATGGCTACCTTCCGACTCCATCATTAGATCAGCTCCATGGTACCATGTTATTGCATTGTCACGCGATATACATATGCGTGCAAATTTTTAGCTCAATCGAAAACCGGGAAGTTGGTCAAATTTAATTCCACCCGAATTTACATACACACATACAAAGTTACGTCTATTGCAAGTTAAATAAAAGCTTGTAAAAAAAATACAAAAGGTATTATGTACGCGCATGTTTAGAATAAAAATAGCTTTCCTCCTGACAGTACCGCTGTAGATTATTCCCATTAAGCCAACGCGAGGTTCTCAATTGATCCAGGAAAAACAGTAGAAGCCGACCCTCTTGCCCATATAAGCGTATATCTGGTGTCTTTGTGCTAGTCGGTGTTTTAGGTTCATATCGAGATGATGTTAGAAGGAATCATGTTCAACTGGTTGGTGTTGCTGGGCTCTGTGCTCAGCATGCCCGCTGATGAGTTCAACGGGCTTAGGAACAATGGTGTTGGGGGTATGTTTATGTACAGTTTTTTGATATTTTGAGTCTTTAACGGTTTTCCATGCCACTTCTCTCTCACGTGAGCTTTCTCCCTCAAAGTTCGCACATTTGCAAGTTTTATTACATAGGCATAAGGCCCAATTTCAGAGACGCCATCGTAATTATAATAGCAATTTAGAGTAGCCCTGTTTCTTTTTCACTATATGCATTTGATAGAGAGAACACTATTTTACATTGGTATTATATTTATGCTGGGGCCTTTAAAATTGGGCCTATCGAATTCATAAAACGCCTACGCAGCATTTATCAATCCGAAGTACTGTTTCGAAACAATACCGTATCAAAGAAAATTTGCTTTTTATAACTTTTGATTTAACAGAAGAGATCGCAAAAATATATAGTATTTTTAGCATTTGCACAAGCAAAATGAGAAGTTTTCGTATTGAGCATTTTTGTTTAGAAATAACGATTTCTTTACAACTTACTTTTGTTTACAAGTACCAAAAAATCTGCTTTAAAATAAATTGTTATTTCTAAACAATATAGTTTGGAAATACCAATTTATTTATGTTAAATTTGGAAGTATACAGTCTAAGGTATAAAGGTGACAAAATGTCACAATTTTACTGTAGATAGAAAAATGCTAAGTACTCAAAAACTTTCGCTTAAGTACAAAAAAAAGCAATAAAATAATAAACAAAATATACAAAAATAGTAGCGATTTATTAATGTCAATATATTTTTTTTATCGTTACAATTTTGGGGAGCAAAAAATGTGCTTTAGTAAGAAAAGTTGTTACACTCGATATTTTGCGACAAACATGTTTCAAAACAAGTAAGTTTATAAAGTTATCAAGCAATTTTCTCTGGAAAAGACTATAAAACATTAACTATTGTTGATTTCTGCCTACTATAACAAAACTTTGAATGAAGCCAGTGGTAGAAATTGTAAACCAAAAAAATATTTACAGGTTTTTCACAACGAGGTGATATCTCAAATATAGTGCCTGCAACATTTATATCGGCTGATCGCCATTCACAATATTCAACGCCTGAAGAAGACGAGTGGTCTGTACTAATAAAACAAAATTCTGTAAGTCAAACAACTTAAATCCTTACTAACAAAGGGTGTCTCAGTAAGAGCTGATACCGTATCACGTCCAGACCCATGCCGTTCAAATGAGGCCACTAGAACTCCGTTTTATCCTTGTAACAAATGTTGTTCACAGTCATTGCAATTTCGATCTCATCTTCAAAAAAGTAAGGCCTGATCAAAATCCGCATCAAAAAGTTGCGCCTTGGGTACATCTGTTTTTCATGGATTGCATGAGAATTTTTCGAGCCCCAAATTTAACAATTTTGTGTATTCACGAAACCATTCGAAAAGCGATTCATCGGATCGGAGTAGACGACATTTACTAAAAATTCGCGGAAATTTTAGTGAAAAGAGCAATGGCCTTTCATCAGGGCCGTAGGGGCTATTTGACGGATATTTTATCACATTTCTTCTTTAATTTAATTTAATGCAATAAAAAGTCACACATAGCCCAAATACTACGTGTTATTATTTTTAAATTAATAGCAAATTTATTCCTCAAATAGCGTCATTGCTTCAACAGTAGGGGTGAAAAGTGCACTCTTACTGAGACAACCTTTATTATAAATCCGAAAGTGTTTGTTTGTTCATACACTTTCACGCAATTGTTTGATTGATTTTTAACGGATATATTTTAACTGTCGAAAAGATTTCATAGAATACTTTTTGTCCAGGAAAAATACATCCTGTGGGCTAGCACATAATCCAAAATACTACGGGCAAAAGCTAGGCATTCAATATCTTTTAAACAATCAAGAAAAAACAATCCTGTACCATACCGTCCGTTTCATTCAAATTATTTTCATTGCAGGATAATAATTATTTCAAAATTTTCAACAAACACGTAGAAAAAGGTTATACCGCGAAAGATTTAACTTTCTGTATTTACGATGATAATATGAGAGAAGCTGCCATAGCATTGTTTCGACTCTTCCAAAATACTGTTGGTGAAAGATTTGACAAAGTACGAGAATGGGCAAAGAACAATGTAAACAAAGAAATGTATATGTACGCTTTACGCTTAGAGTCTGTCTATAGTTCTAAATCAAACGATAGTTCTCTATTACCTCCTTTTATTTGGAACCCTCATTACTTTGTAAACGCTGAAAGTATTGCCAAAGCATCATTAGCAGTCTATGATATAGCATCGAATCCAATCGATCCATCAGGTATGGTCGCTAATAAAATAGCAGAACTTGACCCTTCTTTAAAATTAAAAGAGTTAGTTGTTATCAACACTAACTATTCCGGATGGAATTTGCACAGAAAAGGGAAAGAAGATCTTCTAAACTACTTTAGGGAAGATGTTTCGTTAAACAGTTATTACTTGGGCATGCATCTGCTACATCCATTTTGGATGTCTAACGAAGAGCTGGAGGATATAAATCCGAGATTCGCTGAACATTATTATTACGTTCATCAACAACTGATGGCGAGATACAATTTAGAGAAATTACATGTGAAAGCAAAGAATGCAGCCTACAAATTCGATAACTGCGAATATATACCTTACTTGAGATATAAAAATGGTCTTCCTTTTCCAACTAGATTCTGCGTACTTAGTAACTGGACAGATGAAGAAGCTTATTTGAAAACTGTTGATATTGCCATTCGAGAATGTATTTCTAGAGGCCTCATAATTATGGTAAGTTTGACAAATGTTTTCCATTGCTTTCTCAATCTGATATTTACCTCGAATTTGCTCTAAGATCATGGAAAATTAAAGTTTTTCGTTGGTGTTCTATAGTTTTATTGGTTACGTTAGATATTAAAATTGTATTAGGTATATCTTTCTATTTTTTTTTTCTAGAAAAATGGAGAAACACTAACAATGACCGATGACAGTCATATTAACTTATTGGCAAAATTAATAAGAGCCAATTTAGATGGGATCAAATTTGCTAAAATAGTGAGATCCGTAGTTGGGTACGGAGCCAACGCTTACCCAATCAACGAGTAAGTAACTTAAATATAACTTGCAAATAAAATGTCTAAAATAATAAGCGTACGTAAGCGTCGTGTGCCTCCACGTCAAAGAGTGGTTAAGTGTTAGAGCGTTTTCACATTATCCGATCCGATAACGGTATCGGATGCCGACCCGAAGTATAATAATGTACCGCTTCGATGTTCCATATCGGTCCAGACAATATGAATCACAAGTACATATTTCATACATTTTACTTACGATCATCCGATACCGATATCGGATCGGATAACGAGAAAACGCTAGTAGTAGTCAATGATATTAAAAACTTATAACAAAAACATTTCTTCCTTCGTTTCACTGAATCGCTAACTGCCTTAAAAATAACTCTAACATACAAACTGCGTTAGACTGTTTACCAACAATATATTATATACAGGGTCATAGGTATTAAAAGCAAAACCTTTTAAGGGCGGGTCTAGTACATCTAGACAAATAACTTTTGTACGACTTATGAAAATTCGCAAAAAAAAAATTCACTTTTCCATACATTTTGCCGCGCGTTGACGAACTTTTTGTATGAAAAAGCTAATTTTTAGGGTTCCGTACCCAAGGGGTAAAAACGGGACCCTATTACTAAGACTTCGATGTCCGTCTGTCCGTCTGTCTGTCTGTCACCGGGCTGTATCTCATGAACCGTGATAGCTAGGCAGCTAAAAATTTTCACAGATGGTTTATTTCTGTTGCCGCTTTAACAACAAATACTAAAAACAGAATAAAATAAATATTTAAGGGTGGCTCCCATACAACAAACGTAATTTTTAGGAGCTTTTTGCTCGCTATTAATAACGGCAAGAGGAATGGGGCTCCCATACGGCACAGAACCCTTCGTGCGCGAGTCTGACTCGCACTTGACCGATTATTTCTTCGTGATTTTCCAAAAGACCTAGAACAAAATTTGCTTGTCTAGATGTTCTAGACCAGCTCTTAACAGGTTTTGCGTGTATTACCTATGAACATGTATATGGAAAGGATGTGAAGGATGAGGAAATGTTTTTTTACTCAAAATATGGTCACTTGTAAAAAAACGTTGCTGTTTATGACGTTAGCTATATAGTTCTGCGAGGTTTTTGGTGTTTTTATTATTTTGAATAATTTTAACAAAATTATTTGTTTTATTGTTAGTTGTATTTACTAGTGATGTTTGTTTTATTCAGGTACAATCCAGCACCATCAATTCTTCATCATCCTGAAACATCACTGAAAGATCCGGCTTACTGGTTTATGATCCAGTACATGTTGAACTACTTCACAGACTATAAAAGCACTATGAAACCTTTCGACATGAGTCAATATGAATCCGATGAATTTGAAATTGTGGACAATGATTTTTCTAAACTGGTAACATACTTTGACTATTATCGGTTTCCCATAAGCCCAGGTTTAGGTAACTATATCCAAAACTATGATGACTGGTTAGCTTTCTTAGAAATTAGACAAAGAAGAATAAAACACGAAGACTTCACTTTGAATTTTACAGTTGAGTCAATTTCAGAAAAGGAAATTATAGTGAGGCTTTATTTAGGCCCAGAATGTGAGATCAATGATTGCTGGAATCAGTACAATAACTTTTTTGAACTTGACACATTCAGTTATTCTCTAAACAGTGGCTTAAATTCTATTTCTTGGTCTCCGACTACATCTAACAGATTTTCATTCGACAATTATTATAATACAGCTGCGTCTGTCACTACCCCAGCTGCTAAGTATAGTATATACCGTTTTCCAGAAAATTTGTTATTACCTAGAGGTCTTGAAGATGGTTTAAATTTAACACTATTTGTAATGATTACGCCAAAGGATATTGAAGATTCGGAGACACTTTATACGCAGAGTTTCTATAGAGAGGTATCAAATGAATTAGATTCTAAACCTTTAGGGTTTCCATTCCATAGACAAGCGAAAAATGTAAACCGTAATGCGTTTAACTACAAATTTTACAATATTTCTGTCTATCATAAAACGAAAGTCGACGATAAGAGTTGGTATTTTTCCCCACACTTGTATTAAGAAGTATGAACAGTCAAATTGTGGCAATATTTCATATTTGGTTTTAAATTTGATTTGGTTGGTATTACTGATAGTGTTGGTTTCAGTAACACTCTAAAATACACTGTGACCAAAATGCTGATGTTTATTTGGCTCAACGTATAAGCATTGCTATTTAGCGTGTCAATGCTGCCAGCATGCTGGGCACGCTGCCAACTGGCAGTGGGCTTGAATTATCTTTAGACCTTCAAGGGTCTCTAGATAATCCAATTGCTTATTATGTAGTAGTATTTTATGTAGTTTTAGATTAAATAAGTTTTGTATTTAGTGGCATTTAATAAAGGCACTTGCCCTGTTAAAAAATACACTATAAATGTTGTTTGGAGTATAAAAATTTATAGGTAAATGTTTATAGTACCTAATTTGGATAGATCTCACTTTAGACGTAGTAACGATAGATATGTGCATTTTCAATACAATGTATTAGATAAGGGTATGTTGGCCTATCCTAATTTTATTTTACTAAAATATTTTCGTAATTTGTTGCGATTTTTTTTTTCGCTGTTTTAGGTTTTTCATAAGTTTTATTTTAGTATTTCACCATATTTATGTATTATGTTTTACACATATATTTGATTAAATTAACCTGAAAGATTCGAGTTTCATTTCATTTATAATTTTATTTGTGAAAAACTTGAAAGATATTGAAACTAACTCTAACTCTATAATTTTTCCTTTATAATATTGGTTCTGTATGTGCTAAGTACGATGTGATTCAAATATTCAATGTCGTAATTTATAATGATATATTTATAGGATTGGAATTAACGAAAAAAAAGTTTTAAAGGTCAGTGAAACCTGCCATGTCAGCATTTATTTCAGTTTTCACTACAATAAATTACTTAAAAATAAATCAAATGTCAATAGTATTTATTGTTTGTTATTTTAGATATAAAATACTAATAAGTAAATACAGACTATGTATATACATACTTATAGAATACACTATTACTGAGCAACCGAGTTTCGCTCGGAGCAAAAATTATACAAGAATCAATTCGCGTTTTCTCAAAACAACATCTCTTTATATAAACTTAGAAAATAAAGCTCTATATACCAAAAACGTCGCAGCCGTTTCTGAGATCGGAAAATGTATAAATGAGGAATAGATAAATATACATGAATTGCGCTTAAAGTATCAATATTTCACATATTTCTTGGCTTAGTTCATTTTTCACTTAGGAATCTCATTGACATGGGGATTTCCAAAGTTAGCCGGAATGTTGTATTGGTAAGGAAACAGCTCTCCTTCGTGGTAGATAGAAACTTCTTTAAAGTACATGTTCGGTTGGACAAACGACCAAGAATTCTTCACTGGGCGGTCAAAAGGATAACTTAAATGCTTGTTGTCGATCATCCAAGTGAATGTTTCGTATTTTGTATCAACTGTTTCGTATGGATAAGCAACCACAAACAGTTGGAAAGGATATCCATCTCTAGTACCTTTAGGCAGCATCAATCTCTGAGGCATGTAATCGTAATTTTCTGACATATCCTTTGGTACTTTACCCTCACTAAGAATTTCGATAAGTTGCTGAACGGGAAGAGAATCTTCTTTAAATAATAAGAAATCATCGCATTTCCGAACAATCTCATTCTTTCCAGATTTCAGGTCGTGACTGAACCAATCTAGCAGCAGGAATTTGGACCAATTTTCTTCGATATTGATCGGGTAACCATTGTTGTTGTACTTAGGTCCAAGGAATACTTTGAACACGGCCTTCTTGTCGACTTCTGACTGAACATCTACAGTTACAGTGAAATGTTTGTGATTCAAGCGAGGTTGTCGAACGACGAAAGAGTAGTCATAAGATTTGAGCTGCTCTGGGCTAAAAGAAACTTCGTTGGTGACGTTAAAGTCATACATATCAAAGTATGTGACTAACTTATCAACTTTCACGTCGTTAATTTTTACTCCATTGAAGTGCAATTCATTGGGAGTGTATGGAGTCAGGTAGTTTTTGAACCGAATAATGTACTGAATGATGCGATTGTAGAGTTGGTAGAAAACAGGATCACGGAGGGAAGTCTGGTAGAAATCCAAAGTGCTTGGCATGTTGGTGTAACTGAAATAAAATTATTTCCATAGATTATTACGAGTATAATTATTCTAAGATTATTTCGTTCTTAATAAATCTAGTCATTTATAGTTTTGGGGTATCGATGAATAGGGTTTTTGCAATGAATGTAATGTTTCATAATCATTTTTTGGTACATGTAACATTTGTGAGATATAGGTTGCCAACGATGGAAAAAGAGTGATTCCCCATCCCCTTCCTCCTTAACTTTCACAGTCTTCTTACCTTCTGCGTTTAAAGACCACATTCATAATTCTCTTTAAAAAATTGAGCATGTGTTAAAAATTAAATAAAAAATAATTTTTAAACTTGTACGAAGCTCAGATGTCATAGGTCTTTAGAGACATATTTGTTTGTCAACTACACGTGTCTCGTCACGTATTTAACAGCTTTTTTACAAGCGAGACAATAATTAAGATTTACTACCGCCGAAGCGGTAAAAACGAGACGAGAACCAAAGTTATCCAATTTAGGTTCGTATAGACTTTATGGTAAAGGGAATGAAATCTATCTAATAAATGTTTTATTATAATAATAGATTACTTACTGGCTGATTGGCTGAGGAGCACCGCCAAGAACGTGACGAGCCGTGACTTCATACGAGCGCTGATAAACCTGGGTGAAGTTCTCATGGAGCAGATCGGCATTGTATTGCCAGTAGTTTCCAACGAAGTTTAGTGTCTCTGGGTTGTGGAAATCAATCTCTTGGTCGAACTAAAACAAAAAAATTAATGATCACCTACTATTCCGTTCTAATCTAACTATCAATAAAATGTCGACATTGTTTATAAGTAAAACTTACGGCTTTGAAACGTCCATTTTCGAGGAACTGAAGGAATGACTTTTCAAAACTGTCCAAGAATCTGATGTTTTCGTAATGTTCTTCGGAGTGAACGTTGTAATAGTTGGGTCGTTGTACAAATGGATATGACTCGTATTGCATCAGAGGGTAGTAGCCAGTAGCAATAGGAGAGTACCAGGAGAACTCCGGAATTGGCCCCAAACCGTTCGTCAAGCGCTCAAAATAGTAGCGATTGAGCAGTTCCTTGTAGATAAAGTAATAAAATTCTCCACGACGTTCTTTAAATATTTTGAATTTGTCACCATTCCACCAAAAGGGTAGTTGAGTGTGGAAATAATAGTAGTAAGAGTTCCATCCAATATCTTCAGTTAAGTAAGAAAGACGTTGCTCTTCGCTGTTGAAGACATAAGAATTGGAATAGTTTGAATAAATCACATATTTATTATCTTCTTTCACAAGGCCATACTGCTTGGCTATGTCGGGGAAGTGAAGACCTTCTTGTTCCTTTATAAATTTCAATTTTGTGAAAACTTTAAGATCGGTGAAGAATTCAGGGTAAATTTCGTACGGAGCGGGAAGAACTATTCCTTGAGTATCTGATCTCTGTACAATGGCGATATAATAGGCGTAAAGGAATTGGCCAGAGTTCAGGTGAACACGAGCCCATGCAGCGGTCTTGTAGAAAGTCTCGAAGTCCTTAGCGTAGTAGAAGATGCGGAAAAGGGCAATTGCTTCTTCTCTTAATTTTTCGTAGAATATGGAGAATACTTCAGATCTGGGCAGAAATCCAGCCTTCCATAGACTTAGGAACTCTTTGACGGCTTGTTGATTCTGAAAAATTACAAAAGTGTAATTTATACCTGGATTAAATCCTTACTAATATTATACGTAAATTCGAGAGTGTGTTTGTTGGTTTATTATGTATTTTTTTTCAGGGTATATTTTATTTTTTTTAATCGAATATAAGCACATAAAAGATGGGAGAGTATCATAAGGTATTCTTAATCCGGAACAAATGAAATGTTCATGTTACAAAGCTGCGAATAAAATCTAGTTATTTATATTTCAGAAATACTCGTATAGAGCAATACATATGTTATATACTCACTGTATAGCTGTCTACGTTTGCTTCGATAGACCATTCAGAGCCAAATTTGTAGTATTCCGCTCCATGATTTAATTGTTTCACATTTTCTAAGAGAGATAGAACTTTCAATTGCTTCTCGGCAAACGCTGCATCAACTGGAAATAAAATATTTAAGACACGCTATTATGCTTCAGTTCAATTATTATTATATTGTAGATTATGGTGATAGTGATAATAATAACATAGACCTGCGTATTAAGTATTAATGTCAACACCAAAAATGTCCACATTCCTTGTACAAACAACTAGAATGGACTCTTTGCTTGAGTCTGTCTTTTACTGTCACTTTAATACAACATCAAGACCCGAAATTCCGAGTAAATAGGTATCTTCTTGGTAAATTTGCTACACCCTTGATCTCATATTTGCTTAACATCAGTCAGAATGTAGAGAAACTCAAGCCAACTAAACTAAATTAAAAAAAAAAAAACAATTGATTTGACATACAGAATGCAGCTAGACAAAAAAAGTGATAGTTTAGCATTTCTAAGATTCTTATTTTACATTTAAAACATATTCTGTGAGGATTTTAATAGTAGTTATACTATTGAAATAGACCTATGTTCAAACAAATAGGGCGATGGACCATTGACCACGCTAGCCCAGTCGCTGCCATAGAGGAGAAATTAGATATCCAACATTTTGTTTCTTACTCGTATCTAATTTCGCTTGTAAAGCAGCGCGGTGTAAACAGGCCCCCTGTTTTTAAGGTATTGAACTATAAACGTGATATCTTGAGACTTGTCTTTGGAATTCAGTTGATAATAAAATCGCCTTCAAGCTAATAATCGGCCAAGTGCGAGTCGGACTCGCGCACGAAGGGAGCCGTACCGTATAGGAGCCCCCATTGGAATAATTTGCTTTTTTGAGGGTAAATTTAATTATTCATTTTTGAAGTGAATATTTAACTAAATATTCTGTAAATATTTCAAGCGTCGACCCATCACCATTATTAATGTTGAGTGAAAAACGGCTAATAATTCAGATTTGTTGTATGGGAGCCCCCAATTAAATATCTATTTTATTCTGTTTTTAGTAGGTATTTCTTGTTATAGCGGCTATAAGTCACCTGTGAAAATTTCAACGTTCTAGCTATCACGGTTCATGAGATACAGCCTGGTGACCGACAGGCAGAGAGAAAGACAGACGGGCGGACAGCGGAGTCTTAGTAATAGGGTCCCGTTTTTACCCTTTGGGTACGGAACCCTAAAAATTATTTTAAAATACATATAACTTTTTATATACAATTTTTTGAGATCCTGAATATAATGTAGCAGCAGAGTGCTAGCCAAGACAAGTAAAACGAGCCCAAACACGACTGGTCCATCTTGTTTAGTACAGAAGTTCCTATGGACGCCTTCCGATTCCATCAACAGATCAGCTCCATGACACCATATTATTCAGCTTATTAAATTTCAGCTCAATCGGAAACCGGAAAGTTGGTCAAAAATTTAACTTGCATGTTTCCACCCAAACTTACATACATACATCGGTACATCCACTGCAAGTTAAACAAAAGCTTGTAATAAAAAAGCTATGGTTTTAGACACATTAACGCTTTGGCTTGTTCTTAAAATGAAGCAAAATTCGACACATTAACAAAATTCATAATACTATGAAGTAAAATTGTAAATCAAACATTTTACGTCTTACCTGGCTTAGTTACGACCTTATGCGTGTGCACATGGGGTGGAGATTTGCCTAAAGCTAGGGCCACAAGGGCCGCCAACACCACGACAGTCTTCATAGTCCAGTGCCTATTGACCAACTGCGCCGAAACATTCCTGCCCGCTGCTTTTATACTTGCACTGTAATCTAAAGCTATCAGGATCCACCTTAATGACATGTTTTCTTTCTAGTGTATGAAAACATCTGAATATGACCTCTAAAACATCAGTTAACAGTAATAAAAAGTTTCTTGATTTTATCTCCCACTAATTACCTACCTTTGCGTTCTTTAAACAAAATGACAGATAACAGACTTTCATATATTACTGACTATCATGACTATAAGTTGTTTTGGGAATAAATTATGAACATTAACGAGCATTCCGATGAAGTCAAGCTTCATCCCTAAAATCCATGTTTTTGCTACTTATATTTATACTTACCATATTTCAGGGTCAACAAACATAATGCCATTTAGAACATATATTAATATCATGTTTTGTCCTGAAAAAACAAGGTACGCATTTTCTGGGATAGCTACCAGACCATAGAGGATAGACCATGTACTCTCAATATATACAGGGTTATTTCTAATCAATTAGCGTCCTTTTAGGGGCTTATTCTGTACATCAAAACTAACAACTTTTGTTCAACGACTTTTGTCAAAACTCAAAAAAAAAATCAGCTGTTCCATACATTTTGTCGCGGGTGAACGATATTTTTCTATGGACTACAAAATTTTATTTCAGTCCGAACAGAAATTCCGTAAATTTTATTTAGGATGCCCATAGTTTAACACGTGTGGTTACGTACTAAATGTTAACTTAATTCATATAAATTATTTCATTTTGGCTATACTGAAGAAACCATAAAGATTTTCTGTTACAACGAAGTATACATACTTCATGAGTTAATAAATTGAATAAAAGCAGTTACATTTTTGACCGACGAACCGAACCTGAGGAGGTACTCAATTTGACGCGTATCCGTTTTTTTTTTATGTATAACCACAAATAACTTTTTTTGTAGAAGTCCGATTTCAATATTTTTTTATTTATTGGAAAGATTATACTTCGAAATTGGACCCATTAAAATTTAATTGAAATCGGCTGAGCCCTTTAGATAAATCATCAATAGTGTGAAAAATGTTATTTCGATCCGTACGAAATCTTCGCGAATTCTGTACACGGGTTAAGTCGGTATGCTATTTTTTGCAAAAAATAATTATGTAGAATCGCCTCACCCGAATCTGTTCCTAGTCACCTACCTAGTCGAATTGCCCTAAAGCACGGATTTCGCCGCGCGGCAAAAATCTTTAGTCACCCGTGTAAATCCCCCATGACATAAGTTTCAAGTGGTAAATAAAAAAAAATAACAGTAAATAAATAAAGCTACAAAGTTAATCAAATAACCCGTCCCTTGGTTCGAAGGTTCCCATAACATTTGCCTCATTGCCGCTTTGCACCAAAAACGAGGTAGAACGTTACGGGAGCCCCCTCCTTTATCCTCCTCCCCATCCATAAAATAGGATATAGCTTTATTAGTACACCGAAAAAACCTTAATGCTTAACAAAAAACAATACTATACAGCCCGGTAGATTAATGAGCGGTTTTATAGTCAACAGCGATTTCTTTAATGTGGTAATAATTAATTTCAGTTTTTTTTATTTCATTAATTTTGTTTAAATCCACAAAAAATATTATAACCATAATAGATGTTCAATTTTCCAAAAGTGTTCGTGCTCATCAGAATAAAAAAAATGACAAGTCGATGTTTGGCCTGTAACTTTTAGTTCAGAGAGTCATTCGAACAGAGTCTATTCGTTTAAATTTCATCGATACTACCTACACTTAAATAAATATATTTAATTATAATTATTATTTGCAAAAATTCGCCTTCCATCGTGTACAAAATTCGAATATTTTCTCGAATCGTTTACATTATTGTTGGTTTCTCAAAAACGGCTCATCCGTAAAATTTAAATGGGACCACTTCGGGAGTATACCCTTTCGAACTAAAAAAAATATATTTGATTCAGTTCACAATTGGCAAAATTATCGATGAACATGCACAAAAAAAATATACAGACGAACATAGAATCTCCTCCTTTTTAGAAGTCGGTTAAATATATAAGATAAATAATTAGAGAAGTGTGAGTCAACTCGCGCACGAAGGGTTCTTTATGGAATACCCCTTAATATATTTTATTTTAATTGAATTGTTTGTTTATCTATTGAATATACTACGTAGATCGTCCCTGTATATATACCCTGTATATCGAATTTTTTTACCCAGAGATCACTTGACGACTTACGACTCTCAAATAGTCACTGGTAAGCGCAAAGCTCCAATAAGCTATGGAAAGGCTTATGCTCGGAGTTACTATACGAGATCAAATCAGGAAGGAAAATATCCGTTGGAAAAGTAAAGTTACTGACATAATCCATCGGATTAGCAATTTGATTTAGCAAGGACAAGAAAAATAGAATTTCCGATTCGAATTTAGAGAACGCATTTTCCCTAGGTAGAACTAGATATTACGGAATGCCTCGGTGGCTCAGTGGTTACTGACCCTTCCCACCCAGAGCAAGAATTTATGTGATGGACATAGATGTTTGCTCTGTGTCTGGTTGTTATTAGGGATTATCATATAAGTAGTGTGTATTTCAAAATATGCATTTGCAGTTTATCAGTCTTCGACAGCCATATGACAAGCGTTGCATAGTATGGGGTCAGAGACCGTGTGTAAGATGCCCCCTAATATGTTTTTTTTTTATATTACAACGTTTCCCTAGTTATGACTAGTTATTATAAAATGAATTTGTTACAACTAGAGTTAACTATTAGTTAATACTAGTTCTAGAGGTGTGAAACTCAAGGCCTGTTGCAGTTTCTGATGGTATCACAACACAAATCCGACAAGGATAATTGAGTTTGGAAATGAGTCACAGATCCTAAAACCAACCCCACGTAGTATTATGACTACGACTCTAGGGTGATTTTTAAAAAAGGTGAAAGCCAGAAACTCCGAGAAGCTCAAGACCGACAGCAGAGTTTCTGGCGGGAGCTCGGAGTCTCAGGACACATTAAGGTTTTAACTGACTCGTTTCGGAAAACGCGTTGTAACAAAGTCATTTCGTCAATAACTAGTTCTAACTAGGGAAAACGCGTTCTCCCTAATATCGAGCTATAACGGTAACAGATAATTATAATTAAGGCTGCAGGTAACGCTGGATGCAACTTGTTTCAAATGGATGTTATTGTAGATCTAACGGCATATGTCTAGGCACTGCGCTATGTCTAGGTCTGGACTGATTCTGAGGCTTTGTACAAGACACGAAAACTATTGTTGTTTTCGTGTAGCTCCACATTTTTATTAGTTCTTCCTCGTTTCCGCCAGCGGCGGTGTACGCATACATATCAATCACCATACGAAAACTAGTTTAATTTCCTTTTACAAATAATTTCGTTAATCCCTCAGATACATTTTTTCGATATTAATTTTTGCTACATTGGAAAACCACCTTTTTCGAGAAACAAAAACTTGACGACTTTCGTAGTTAATGCACAAAATTTAGAATTAAGTTATTATTATTGATTCTGTTACATAGGATCCTCGAATATAGTAATAATTAATGTAGTTCTATTATTTAAACCGAATTAACCTTTAATGGGTAGGCCTACATACTGCAGTGAACTATTAAAAGGCTGGTACAACCACCTTCAAAAAAGGAGGTGCTCAATTTGACTCTATGTTACGCGATTACTTCGCCAATTATAAACCTATTTTAGTGATTATCTAGTAGATAGGTAATATCTCAGAAATGGTATTGTTAAAATTTAATAAAAATTGACTAAGTCATTTTTTGAAATCTACAATAGTTTAAATATCACTAGGTACATCGATGATACACCGATTTATGTGAACTATTCAAATTCTTTACACGATTGAAGTTTGGTTGTGCCATTTTTGGCGAAAAATACTTACTAAATAGTTGTATGTGTTCTTATAAAAGTATATCCAGACGGATATACTTTTTTCTATCAGTGTGATCAGGATGATACCTTTATCTATGAAGGTAAAAGATTAATAGGTATAGAGACTACATGGATAATATATGAAAAATATAATAATTATTAAAATTTACTATCATATAATATGTGAAAGTAAATTTTCCTCACAAAATAAAATAAATGAAATTTATTAACTAAAAATAAAATGCAGTAATACATTGGGGTTTCGTTTATTTTCATAAATTCTGGGACATAGCTAGTGTTTCTCTCTCCTTATTTACTTAGGAACTTCATTATTGTGGGGATGTCCAAAGTTAGAGGGAACATTGTATTTGTAAGGGAAAAGCTCTCCTTCGTGGTAGATGGGAACATCCTTGAAGTACATATTTGGTTGAACAAACCGCGCTGCGCTGTGTACTGGACGATCGAAAGGATAGCTGAAAGGTTTGTTATCAAGAACATACTGCTTGAAGGGTTCAAATTCCTTGGCAATAGCCTCGTAAGGATAAGCAAACACGTAGAGTTGGAAGGGGAATCCATCTTTAGTACCCTTAGGCAGCATCAGTCTCGTAGGAATAGAATCAAACTCTTCCGACATGTATTTCGGGACTTTTCCTTCATCAAGCATTTCAATGATATCGCCAATAGGAATAGAATCTTCTTTGAAGAGATAGAAGTCGTCACAGTTTCGAACAACCTCGTTCTTTCCCGATTTCAGCTCGTAAGTGAACCAGTCCAGCAGATAGAATTTGGTCCAGTTATCTTCAAGGCTGATTGGATAGCCTTTGCTGTTATACTTGGGTCCAAGGAATACCTTAAACACGGCTTGGGTCTCAACCTCTGATTGAACATCAATAGAAACGGTGAAATGTTTGTGGTTCAGACGAGGTTGGCGGACTGAGAAGGAGTGGCCGTAAGATTTGAGCTGCTCTTGGCTGAAGTAAACTTCGTTAGTGACGTCGAAATCATACATGTCAAAGTGTGTGACCAATTTGTCAACCTTCACGTCGTTTATCTTCACACCCTTGAAGAACAGTTCTTCGGGAGTGTACGGAGCCAGGTAGTTCTTGAACTGAATAATGTACTGCAGGATTCTGTTGTACAACTGGTAGAAGACTGGGTCACGTAGAGACGTTTGGTAGAAGTCCAGCGAGCTTGGCATGTAGGTGTAACTGAAACAAAGTGGTCGATTATAGCAAAACTAAATTGTGGTAATTTTATACGCGAAGACATATTATGGCGCATTTTTAGGGTCCCGTACCTTAAAAGGAAAAACGGAACCCTTATAGGATCACATTGTTATCCGTCTGTCCGTCCGTGCGTCAAGAACTTTTATCTCAAGAACGCGTGAAGTTAACGAGTCGTACCTAATCAAAACCATAGACGTCTATCTACGAGTATAGTCTTCTGTTCTCAAAACTTCTCAGTTACCGTAGAAAACAGTTAGGTAGAGCTGTTTATGTCGTAAAAAAAAACACATAATTTCGACACTTCCAAGGAAATCAAAACCTATAGGTTGTTTCTCGTTGACATAGAACTATAAATTTGCCGAAGAGCATATTCTTAGAATACAGATATAAAAATAACTCTAAAAATAGTACGTACATTTTTAATTTAATCATAAAAAATTGGGTCTAAATGCTCAAAAATATGGCCTTAAATTTCAAAGTCAGTTAATTGTATCACGTGAAAGAACTTCATTAGCACAATTTAAAACAGATTTTTAATTATTTTTACTATCAATAGTTTTCAGCAAATGTACAAAAGTCATTTTTATCGATTATATTTATAGTTATGCCCTGAGGTATTAATTACTTAGTTCTCGAATTTGTGCCAATTTCAGAATTTGTACGGAACCCTCAGTGTGCGAGCCTGACTCGCACTTGTCTGGTTTTATTTTTAAATTGTAGCAATCAAAATTATCTACAGCCACATTATAGTCACGTTTTTAGTTTCTTATTTTACATTCGTTCAATCTTCCTACTTGGTTTTAGTAATATTTATAAGTAGGAAAATTTGGTATCATCGACTTGGCTTACATTCCATAGTAATGTTGTCAATATACATAAATAAATACGTTGTAGCAATTGCAAAAATAGAACAATAAGATTTCAAGATGGATGACATATTCATAGTAGTCACTTAAAAAGTTATTAAAATGATAAATATGCAAACTTACTGGTTAACTGGCTGAGGAGCACCGCCAAGAACGTGACGAGCTGTGGCTTCATACGAGCGCTGATAAACCTGGGTGAAGTTCTCATGGAACAGATCGGCATTGTATTGCCAGTAGTTTCCTACGAAGTTCAGAGTCTTGGGGTTGTGGAAATCAATTTCTTGGTCGAACTGAAAAAAAACAAAATTCATTAAAGACGTTTCTTATTTATGTTTATAAAAAAATAGTTGTGTATTGTAAAAACTTACGGCTTTGAAGCGTCCATTTTCAAGGAACTGCAAGAATGATTTTTCAAAGCTGTCCAAGAATCTAATGTTTTCATAATGTTCTTCTGAGTGTACATTATAATGGTTGGGTCTCTGAACAAATGGATAAGAATCGTATTGCATCAGAGGATAGTAGCCAGTTGAGATTGGAGAGTACCAAGAGAATTCAGGAATCGGACCCAAACCGTTCGTCAGACGCTCAAAGTAGTAACGGTTAATCAGTTGCTTGTAGAAGAAATAGTAGATCTCTCCGCGACGTTCCTTGAAAGGGCCAAATTTGTCACCGTTCCACCAGAACGGAAGCTGGGTGTGGAAATAGTAATAGTAAGAGTTCCAACCAATATCTTCAGTGAAGTAAGAAAGACGCTGCTCATCGCTATTGAAGACATAAGAGTTGGAATAGTTGGAGTACAGTACGTACGTATCGTCTTCCTTTACAATACCAAATTGCATTGCCGAGTCTGGGAAGAGAAGACCCTCTTGCTCTTTTATGATTTTCAGCATAGTGAAAACATTGAGGTTGGTAAAGAATTCAGGGTAAAGTTCGTACGGAGCGGGAAGGACTATTCCTTGAGTATCTGGCCTTTGTATAACAGCAATGTAGTAGGCATAGAGGAATTGACCTGAATTCAGGTGAACACGAGCCCAAGCAGCGGTTTTGTAGAACGTCTCAAAGTCCTTTGCGTAGTAGAACATATGGTAGAGAGAAATAGCTTCTTCTCTCATATTATCGTAAAAGATTGAGAACACCTTTCCTTTAGGCAAAAATCCAGACTTCCACAAATTAAGGAATTCTTTGACTGCTGGTTTGTTCTGAAAAAGACAAAGTATTTGATTTATTTTGATCTTGGTATACTTCATACAATTTTGATAAAGTATTGGAGCATTTACTCACTGTGTAGCTGTCTACATTGGCTTCTATGGACCATTCAATTCCATCTTTGTAGTATTCAGATCCATGGTTCACCTGTTTTACATTTTCGAGGAGAGATAATATTTTCCGTTGCTTGTAAACAAAATCCTTGTCAACTGAAATTTAAATGGTAAAATAACTGTTAGTTAGCACATTTTGTTTATAAATCATTATCTATACATTACATTCAAGTTTCATGCATTTTCTCGAAACCAACAGTATAACTATTGTTACAATTTCAGGGAAGTTGGTTATAATTTGAAATCGAAAATGTGTGTTACCCTTACCAGTAATGACTTAAGGCACATAAACGTTATTTCTTATAAGCATTATTAATAAGCTCCAAGTAGCCCACCGAGCTATGGAAAGGACTGTGCAGGGGAAACTCTCTACGAGATCGAATTAGGAATGAGAAAATTCGTAAAAGAACCAAATTAATCGACATGGCTCAGCGGACTTGCAAATTGAAATGACAACGAGCAGGGGGCATAGCACGGAGAACTTATGACCAATGGTCAAATCGAAAAGTTCTCGAGCAAAGACCTCAAAAAGATGTGCGCAGCGTAGGACGTCTACCCACAAAGTGGACTGACGACCTCATCAAGGACGTAGGATCGCGCGAGATGCAAGCAGTTTTTATAATATAATCGATCTTATTGGAGACTAGCTTTTGCCCCCGGCTCCGCCCGCGTGGTATTTTGACTTTTGTGCTATCCCACAGGAACCTTTTATTTTTTCAGGATAAAAAGTAACCTATGTTACTTTCTGGCCCTTGAACTAAATCGTTGCTCCATTGCTGCGTGAAACAGGAACAAACCAACAAACTTTTCAGATTTATAATATTAGTATGATTCACAAGAGAAGCCTATGTCCAGCAGTTGACGTCCTATGGCTTACGGATGGATGTATGGTTGTCATAGTGTTAAGTATAATAACATCTTGATTATGTGCGTCGTCTGTCAAGGTAAATTATCGTATTTCCATCATTTAAATTCCTTCCCATTATTCTCCATTGTTGGTAGCCGCTTTACACAGCTAGAATTTAAATCTAATTTCAAGAAATAATCTTGATTCATTCGAGAGTTATTGACAAGTAGTAACGAGGGACCGCAACTCATGGAAGAAAATAAGCCTTTGACTAGCAGTGAGATCGCATGGTTAAAAAAAAATACAATTTTACAATAGTGGTGCCATACCTGGTTTAGTCGTGACTTTCTGCTTGTGTACGTGGTGGGGATGTTCCGCTAAGGCTAAGGCCACAAGGGCCGCCAGTACCAGGACAGTCTTCATAGTCCAGAGCCTATTGACCAACTGTACCGAATCTTCCCCTGCCACCGTTTTTATACCAGCATTGAAGCGTTATCTCCCGACGAAAGGTATCAGTTGCCACCTCATAGTTGTTTTCTTTCTACTTTATCAAAACATCTGAGCGTGACCTATGATTACGGTTAACCATAATAAAAAATAAGTTTGAGGATATTATCTCATACCTTAATTATCTACTTGGCCGAAGAAATAGATAACCATGTTTTATTACTGTTATAATTATATTTTATTTTATCTACAGTGGAAAATTGTATATAAAATATGTAGGTGTAAGTTAGACTACCTACAAGCAAGTTTTATTAATTTTATAATTATACTATTTGACTATAACCCTTCGTGGGTAGGTCTACGTCCTGCAGTGACAGAGTGGACTATTAAAAAGGCTGATACAATACAGTAACCCATAGAAACTAATCTATAAAATCACAATCACAAAGTGTTACTAAAACTGTGAGCTGTCCAATTCTATACATTGAAGATATTTTGATTTTTTTGTCGAGAGCACTGTTATGTTATTCGTGCTATATATCTTATGAACGATTTTTACCATGGAATTGATAGTGAAAATTGCAAGAGAATTGTTTGTGTCTTTTTATTAATTTAGATTTACGGTAGTAGCACGGGTAATTTATTTTTACTGCTGTAACAACTTTCAACTTTAGTAGTAACTAGACGACCCGCCCCGGCTTCGCACAGGTGTATTATACATATAAACCTTCCTCTTTAATCACTCTATCCATTAAAAAAAACCGCATCAAAATCCGTTTCGTAGTTTTAAAGATTTAAGCATACAGACAAACAAACAAACAAAAATAGCGACTTTATTTTATACTATGTAAGGATAAGGAAGGATAACGGTAATTCATTTACCGTTCTTACTACTGGACCCCTGGTAGTAAGATTGGTAGTAACACTGGTAATTAACCGTTATTTTTTATATCTGGCTTTCAGAGGTAAATAGTCAAAATTATGGGGTCAACCTCAACGTCATGAAAAATAAGCAGCTGTAATTGTAAGTTTTTTTTTTTTTTTAATTCAATCTGTAAGTATCTGCATTTTGCTAAAGTTCGCATTGTACAGGGAAGGCATATGTCTTGCAGTGAATTTTATACGGTTGTTAATGATTATGAAGGTGAGGTCTGGCTAGCTCCATGAGCATATTACACTAAGGTAAGACTAATCTAAACTGAATATTTTGCGTTATCCTGCCTTGGAAAAACTTAGAGACAAATTGAGAAACCCTTTTTTGAAAGCCAGTTGAATTTGAAAAAATATTGCTCGCTTTTTTGTCCAACTACTGCATAATTACTTGACAGCTTTTGTGAAGCAATAATTCGCAAAAAATGGCAAAACCACCTTCCATCGTGTACAAAATTCGAATGTTTCGCTCGAATCGTTAACATTATTGTTGTACTTATAAGTCATGATTTCGCCCGGGGTTTTCTCAAAAATATTATAGCCCTTAGTGTGGTCCATGTTGTCCTTAGTATTTAATTAAGATAATTATAGCGCGTGATTTGGCCTGCATTGTTTTGTATTTCCATAAAATAGTAAGGTAAAGGCTGCGGTTCGGCCCGAGTTGTTTTGAACTTCCTTAAAATGATTATAGCCGGCAGTTTGCCTCGCGTTGTCTTAGTTGGTATTTATTTAAAAATTACCTTAAATTTTTATTTTATATTAATTAACTAATTTATTTTTACAGTGCATATTTAACTAAATATTCTGTGAATATTTCATGCATTTACCTGTCACCATTATTAATATCTAGCAAAAAATGTCTAAATGTTTAGGTTTGTTGTATGAAAGTTTTTTTATATTTTTAGTATTTGTTGTTATAGCGGCAACAGAAATACGTCAAATGTGAAAATGTCAACGTTCTAACTATTATGGTTAAAAGATACAGCCTGGTGACAAAAAGACGGACAGCGGAGTCTTATAAGCGGAACAATAGGGTCCCGTTTATACTCTTTGGGTACGGAACCCTAAAAATGATAATAGCCCGTGGTTTGGCCTGCGTTGTCTAAGTATTTACTTAAAAAACAATAGCCCGCGGGTTGATACCCGTTATCTTGGGTACACTTCCTTTTCCTTAAAACATTTAATTTTATAGTAATTGCCTGTAGTAGGGCACGTGCTTTAATAATCGGCCAAGTACGAGTCGGACTCGCGCACGGAGGGTTCCGTACTGTATGGGAGCCTTAAATATTTATTTTATTTTAATTTTATTATTTACAATTGAAGTGAATGTAAAACTAAATATTCTGTGAAAATTTCAAGCATCTACCTGTTACCATTATTAATATGGAGCGAAAAACGTCTAAAAATTCAGGTTTGTTGTATGGGAGCCCCCCTTATATATTTATTTTATTTCGTTTTTAGTATTTGTTGTAATAGCGGCAACAGAAATACATCATCTATGAAAATTTCAGCTGCCTAGCTATCATGGTTCATGAGATACAGCCTGGTGACAGACAGACAGACAGACAGACACACAGACAGACGGACAGACGGACATCGAAGTCTTAGTAATAGGGTCCCGTTTTTCCCTTTGGGTACGGAACCCTAAAAAGCTAATCATTCATACCTATTTCCCGGGACGTCAAAACTCAACACTTCGTTCGTGTCTTATTTAAAATTCATCTAACCATCCATACATCAGCCATATGACTACTGTTACTAAAATCAACACTTCGCTACTGGACATAGGCCTCCCTGGACTGGACATAGATCTCCAATAAGACCGGCTGGAAGCGACTTGTATCCAGCGCGATCCTGCGGTCTTAATGAGATCATCTGTCTACGTCGTTGGTGGTCGTCTTGCGCTGCGCTTGCCGGTACGTGGTCTCCACTCGAGAATGTTTCTACCCCATCGGTCATCAGTCCTCCGAGCTATGTGCCTTGCCCACTGCCATTTTAACTTGCCAATCCGCTAGGCTATGTCGGTAACTTTGGTTCTTCTGCAGATCTCTTCATTCCTGCTGCGATCTCCCAGGGAGACTTTTATTAAATAAAATTTAGTAAAAATAAAAAAAAACGATTTAATAAAATTTGATATCCCAAGGGACTCATATTTTCTGTGTTGTAGTAGTGTGCTGATTTGTGTTATTGTCTACTTCCATACAAAATTTCAATAGTATTAGTATACCCATTTTGACTAAACATTATTACTTTAATGAATTTTGGCTATCCCTACAAAATCTACTGGGTTCCTTAGGGATCACGATAACAATAGTTGCTATATTGATGCATATTGTGTACCTCTTCTGCACCAAATTTTG
This sequence comes from Hypomecis atomaria, assembly GCA_964007245.1. Classification (NCBI taxonomy): domain Eukaryota; kingdom Metazoa; phylum Arthropoda; class Insecta; order Lepidoptera; family Geometridae; genus Hypomecis; species Hypomecis atomaria. The sequence goes on from OZ023299.1 coordinate 9,767,566, forward strand.
AAAGTTATGAACTTTTTATTTCGAGGGAATCACTGATGTTTCTTACTAACTACTTCCACTTTCCGAGATAACAACATCCCATGTACCTATTGCATGTATTTACATTATTTATATAATAATATTGCATGTATTTATTGAAGCCGTGGTGGTCTAGTGGTAGTGACACCCGCCTTACAATCGTGAGGTCGTGGGTTCAAACCCCGGTCCCGCACCAATGAGTTCTTCGGAATTTATGTACGGAATTTAACACCACTGGCTTTTCGGTGAAGGAAAACATCGTGAGGCAACCTGCATACGTCCGTAGAAGAAATTCGATGGCGTATGTGAATCCACCAACCCGCACTGGGCCAGGGTGGTGGATATGGCCCAATCACCCGTAGTGGGTAGGCCTACGTCCTGTAGTGGACTACTAAAAAAAAGGCTGATACAGTACAGTATATGTACCTATTTGTGTAATGGTCTACTCCTATCCCAAATTGCATTTGAATCCATCTATTTGTTTTGTCTAAACAATTTTTTTGGTGTTTTTGGCCATCCCGAAAGAATAGGACAATTTTTTCGGGATATCTATGACTCGTATGACTATGACTAGTATTGGTTAATATTATAAGCTTCCCCAATACGAAATATTATCCCTGTCGATTCAGCCATTTGAAGGTAATTGATGTTTCGTTTTACAAACTTTGGAATTTTATCGGGCCCCCAGGATGAAAAAATCACAAACGTTGAACAAATAGTATTTTTTATTTTCTTTGAAGAATATTTAAGCCAAGTTTCAAATCAATCGGTCCAGGGATTAAAAAGTTTCATACAATCGAAAAAAGCCCGTTTTACCCCTTTAGAGACCGAATTTTAAAAAATCCGTTCTTAGTACTCCATTACGTCGTACAACGCATGCATGTTCCAAGTTTCAAGTGCGGTTTGGGCTGTAGACCATCTGTCAGTCAGTCACTCACGTCGAAGCCTTTTATTAATATAGATAGATAGATGTCGAGCAAATAAATCGATTTCTTGCATGGGACTATCCCTTAAATATTTATTTTTATTTAACTATCTATTTTTAGAGTAAATATTTAACTAAATCCCTTCCAGTCTGCTCCGACTTCCGGTACCTCGGCTCTATCATTCAAAGTGGCGACGTCGACCGGGACGTTACTAGCAGGATAAACGCAGGTTGGATGAAACGGCGACAGGTTACTGGTACAACTAACGATTCGCGGATGCCCCTTAAATTAAAAGGGAAAATTTATAAAAGCATCATAAGACCTGTCGTATTGTATGGATCAGAGTGTTGGGCCACCAAAGGGGAAAATGAAAGGAAATTGCATGCAGCGGAGATGCGAATGCTGAGATGGATGTGCGGAGTGACGAGGATGGATACAGTTAGAAATGAATATATTAGGGGAAGTCTGAAAGTAGCACCAGTGACTGAGAAATTAAAGAGTGGCAGGCTATCTTGGTATGGGCATATAATGAGAAGGGAGGATAGTCATGTCACAAAAAGAACTCTTAATGTGACGGCAAAAGCGGGAGGGGAAGACCAAAAAAGTGTGGATGAATTGTGTGAAAGATGACATGCGAGAGAAAGGAGTTGATGATGAGATGACGAATAATAGAGTGAAGTGGCGAAAGGAAACGTGCTGTGCCGACCCCACCTAGTGGGATAAGGGCAAGATGATGATGATTTAACTAAATCTGTGAATATTTCAAGTATCTGCCTCTCACCGTTATTAATATCGAGCCAAAAACGTCTAAAAATTTAGGTTGGTTGTATGGGAGCCCCCCTTAAATATTAATTTTATTCTGTTTTCAGTATTTTTTATTATAGCGGCAACAGGAATACGTCATCTGTGAAACGTTCATGAGATACAGCCTGGTGACAGGCGGACAGACGGACGGACAGGGGAGTCTTAATAATAGGGTCCCGTTTTTACCCTTTGGGTACGGAACCCTAAAAATGGTATTTAAAATTTTTATTATTTAGTTTGAAAATGTAGTTATTATTTTTTTCAATATAAGGATTTTTTTTGTTACTTTTATGATTAATGTTTAGGTACTTGCAATACTTGTGGGTCAAATGTCTGCGTCAGCTATATACTCGTATGCACCCTGTATACTCAATCCAAATAATGGGTCTGGGCCTGTATATCGAGATTTTTTCGTTGTGCACGATTTTTAATTTGGGGTGTATTTCTTTAACAAGGAGGGATGGTTTCCTGTAACGCTTTTCCTCAGTTTTCGTACATACTCGTATCTGGCAAGATCGCTTAGTATTCAAATCCTAACATGATTTGTGAGCTGATCGAAGTTTGCGAGTATGTTTCAAATCAGTTTAGAGAGAGTCGAGATAGTATATATTTTACCTGATTGACCTATGATTTTAAAGATTCGGTTTAATACATGCCAGGTCCATTGTTCAGAGAACTACTAGTCTATCGTAACACGTATTAAAGAAAAGTTGATTTTGATACTTATTTTTGGATTCGTTGAAAAATTTGACCTGTACACAAGAAGAAACACTCTAATAAAAAAAAACAGTCAAACAAACTAAGATCGGGACATAGGATAGAAAATTTTGCAAATCAAAGAACATTTTGCTTGCTTGGTCTATTACATGCTAGACGGATGCTAGGTACCTAATTGTAGCAATGACATTGTCCCACATCCTCTTGATGATAAGCATAATTTTATTTCTTATTAATTATTGTAGGTAACAAGTAAAATTGGCCAAACTGTGACCTCAGATAGTTTACTGCAAGTCATTATCTGCACAGATAAATTATTGCATAATGAATTATCACTTTCTTTATCGACAAAAAATATCAACAAAACTTGTAGGTTATTTCATTGTAAATCTTATCAAGTATTTTATTTGTATGGGAAGAAAGGACGAGACAAGCCTCTGTTGAAAAACTTGCAAGCCATTGAAAACATGGAAATACACACGGAGCTGCGGAGCTTACTTAGAAAACTGTGTGTTTTCCTGAGGCATCATAGCTTCTTAGTCAATAAAACGATTTTGATGTAAAGTTTTATAATCTGAAGTCAACAACGCGTATAATAGAGAAGTTAGAAATTTCCCAAAATTTTTAAAATAGTTTTCACACTTCAATGTTTTTCGTCGTCTACTGGTTTACCAAATGGTTTTGAAGTTTTTAAACAGCATGTGGTAGCCATCCGGTTAACACTCAGCTGGCGCTGCTGGCCAAGCCCCTTTCAAACCAATAATAGACGTTTCAATTTGGTTGGTGCAATCTGCTCAGCAACAACTAAATTGGATCGTGTGAAAGGAGGTTTGTCCAACATAAATACTGTTAATATTGATTCGAAGCTCGATTTAGGCAACCGTACAATGGCCGTAAATATTGTCGAGATCGAACCATCTGAAGCAACGCTTGAGGCCTAGATTTGGTTGACCCAAACTAAAACCAAACACTTGTTATCCATTCGCCTTTTCAGTCTTTCTCTAAAGGTCGACGATTTATGCCTTGAACGTAGTTATTGTTCCGTATAAGTTCAGGACCTTTTGGTAAGGTCTACGTGTACGGTTTGGTCCTAAGTCCTAAGTGGTTATCACGTTGGTGATGGTCATTCTTCAACGTCTCTTCTCCTGTAGGTAGGCAGAACACGTTACTAGGCAGTGATGACAGGTGGAATAAATGGCCGAGGTAAGTAAGATAAGCAAAACGTAGGTCGTCCGTCAGTGCGATAGACTGAAGATATTCTCAAAAATGCCGGTCAAACCTAGACACAGCTGGCACAGGACCCAGGCAGATATAATAGTAAGAGACAGGCCACAGGACCTAACAGTGGGATAAGGAAAGGCTGTGTATAATGATGAAAATAATATAAAGCCGTGGTGGTCTAGTAGTTGTAACACTAGCCTGTCATTTTTGAGGTCGTGAGTTCGATCCCGGTCCCGTACCAATGAGTTTCATCGTGAAGCAACCTGCGTACGTCCGTAGAAGAAATTCGATGGCGTGTGTGAATCCACCAACCCGCGCTGGCCCAGCGTGTTGGATATGGCCCAATCACCCTTCGTCAGTAGGCCTACGTCCTTCAGTGGACTATTAAAAAGGCTGGTACAGTACAGTATAATGATGATGATGGCAATAAAGAAAAATGTCGTTTTCATAATTTATTACAACTTTGGGGTCATAAAACTCGTTATTAACCGAGTGAGCAAATCGAGCGCACGTCTCCGTGAGATTGACAAAATTGTGTTTTAGGTGAAATACAAGTGTTGATTCTGTTGAATGTTGATTCTCCGCTATAGGTGGCATTTTTCAACGAATTTTGGCGAAACTTTGTACGTAGTACTAACATTTTTGTAATTTTTTGTCGCCTGGGATTTTGATGGGGGACTATTTCCTTCAAAAGGCGGGGATGTTTTCTGTAGCGCAATTTATTCCATAAATCTATCCATCAGCCATAGGACGTCCACTGATGGACATAGGCCTCCCCTATAGATCTCCAATAAGACCGGTTGGTAGCGGCTTGCATCCAGCGCGATCCTGCTGTCTTAATGAGGTCATCCGTATACCTTGTGGGTGGACGTCCTACGCTGCGCTTGCCGATGCATGGTCTCCACTCAAGAACTTTTCGACCCCATCGATCATCAGTTCTCTGCGCTATGTGCCCTGCCCATTGCCACTTCAACTTGCCAATCCGCTGGGCTATGTCGGTAACTTTGGTTCTTCTAAGTTCTTCTACGTATCTCCTCATTCCTGATTCGATCTCGCAGAGAGACTCCGAGCATAGCCCTCTCCATAGCTCGTTGTGCTACTTGGAGCTTATTAATAAGGCTCATAGTGAGAGCAAGTTTCAGTGCCATTAGTCATCACTGGCAACACACACTGGTCGAAGACTTTCGACTTGAGGCCCTTGAGGCAATTTATTAGCCGATTTCTTTATTGTTTATTATACAAATCCTTACAAGGTTTGTGAGTAAAATCGGTCAAGCGCGAATCGAGATACGCGAGGTCCAGAGAGGTCTCTTCGGAGAATTACTAGTTTAAAGAACTACCTACCTTTAAGAATATTTAAGAGATAAACATTTCAGTTTTTTATCTATACACACTTTGTGGCCCCATCTGCCATCAGTTTTCCGCGCTATGTGCCCACTGCCACTTTATCTTGCGTGATACGTTGGGCTATAACTTTAAATAACTTTAGTTCAGCAACTGAGATTTAAGTCAATTAGTCAAAAAAATTAGTCATCCGTAAAGATAAGTATACATCTGAGGCGTTCGAAGTTCAAAAAACGCACCCCTGATATCCTCATTTCTGATTCGATCTTGCAGAAAGGATACGAGCATAGCCCTCTCTATAGCTCGCTATGTGTAATGTATAATTTATCTGCAGAAAAGTTTTGTTGTAATTTACGAGTTTTCGAGCTTTTCCTATTTTGAGTAAGCATACTCGTAGGTATAGCACTCTGTAAAGTGTAAGAGTATAAGTAATAGAAGCCGAATGGGTAAATAAGTAGATAATAGAAATAAAAGTTCTTCTTGTGATAAACAATTCAACAATTTTATTTGTTGTGACCTCAGGATTAGAACAGGATAGCAGAGAAAATTTTGCATTTTTGTTGACGTACTAAAATTTGTAACTTTGTGGTAGATGCCATTTTAACATAGTACTAGCTAGCTAATGGTTACTCAGAAGAATGACTAGTAATAGATATCTTGCTAAATTATATAATTATATTAAATTATATTTTCGTCATTTATACAACTGGCCGTCTACTTGAATTTATTATTAATTATCTAATGTGATTAATTGATTTTTGTGATTAAATTGATGGGAATTAAGTTTAAAGTAATGATTGATTGTGTAGCTGCAATTAATATTTATCGTAAGTATTTAGTTTCTTGCTAAGTTTTTGCCATTATGTAGATTGTTGACTTTTCAAAAGTGTGTCTCTGACACCCATTTGTCGAATGAATGAAATGAAATCTGAAATAAAAACTACGTTACAGCTGTCTTATTCATATCTGGTTATACAGCATACGCGAGAGTGGAACAAAAAAAATGCATTGTCTGTCGGCATACGTCAAAATCACAAGTTGAAATGTCAAACTGGTTAAAATTTGGTCCTACTTTGTCTTTTGCGATATGATCGGAAATTTAAACCATCTAGTTCCAGCAGAAGGTTCAAATCTCTGATCATTTTACCTTCCTATTTTTTACCTTTTTGAATTTAAACAGCAGAGATACTCGTAGCTCAATGCTAGTTTGCGAAACCCTTCAAAGTTACTTAAGTTCCGGTGTATGTCCATCTTTTTCTAACACCTTTAAAATTTCATATTTAAAGTGGGACAAAGTGATGTATATTTCTTGATATTTTAGTGCGGTTTGTATTACTTTGGTCCTCTTTCTATAAATGATTGTCATATTTACTACCTAGATACTCTTTTTATTTACTTCAGTTAGTAAAAGTTATACATACTAATTTAAGGTGTCTACTACTATATATTTTTAGAACCTTGATAGATCATCTCTAGTTTTTATTGAACTTACTTTCAACGTTTGACAACTCTTCGTTTTTTTGAGGTCATTGCAGCATGTATGTGTGCCATCAATTCAGCTAGGTACTTACGAAAATCGATTACTAAAGAAATAAAATAAGAAGTCAAAGTAAAATAAATATGGGTTTATTTTTTAAACACTATTATATACATAAAATGAGAATCATTTGGTCGTGTATCTATAAACTGTAGGTAGGTACTTAAAACTATTCAATCTTAAACTTGAACTTTGTACTCGGGGTTTGCCATTTTGTAAGTGTGAGTTTCGCCTTCGTGGTAAATCAACACGTCTTTGAAGTACATGTTGGGTTGTTTGAAGTACTGTGGCTTGACAGGACGGTCCAGTGGGAAACCGAAGTGTTTGTCGTCTAGCAAAACATTCAGTTTGGCCAACCAGTCTTCTACTTCTATGTCCGCACCTTTGTGTGGGAAAACAAACGCGAAGATCTGGTACGGGAAACCTCCCTTTGTACCCTTAGGCAGCATCAATCTGTCTGGCATAGAGTCGTATTCATCAGCCATGTCTTTAGGCAGTTTACCATCATCCAACAACTTCCAGATTTCAGCGATTGGCAGAGAATCCTCTTTGAAGTTCAAGAAGTCTTCAGATTTACGTTCGATCTTGTTCTCTCCAGCCACAAGCTTGTGAGTAAACCAGTCTAGCTCAACAAAGTTCATCCAGTTCTCTTCAAAACTGTAGGGGAAACCGTTGCTATCATATTTAGGACCCATGAAGATCTTGATCGCGGCTTTGGTTTCTACTTCAGATTTAATATCCATGGTTACAGTGAAACTCTTGTGGTTCAATCGAGGCTGGCGAATCTTGTAGTCATGAGGGTAAGGCTTGGGGTCACTGTGGCTAAAGAAGACAGCGTTGATTGCTTCAAAATCGTACAAGTCAAAATATGTGACAAGTTTGTCCAACTTTACATCAGTGATCTTTACTCCATTAAAGTGCAATTCTTCGTGGCGGTAAGGTTTCAGATAGTTTTTGTATTGGACCGTGTAGTCGAAGATCTTGTTGTATAGCTGGTAGAAAACAGGATCACGGAGAGACGTCTGGTAGAAATCAAGAGCACTTGGGAAGAACTCGTATCTGGAGGAAGAAAAAAAATACCCTAAAATACTCGAAGTATTTTTTCTTCATAAACATGTCTCATGTTTTATTTTTTAACAGGCGATGCATATATAAAAGGGTTATAAATTGTGCATAGGCCTCCTATGTCCAGCAGTAGACGTCCTATGGCTAGAATAATAATCACGATAAATTGCATGTCCTTATTACGTCTATGAAGTTTTGCATATCTGTCTGTGGCATAACATCATTCAAACAAATGGACCGGTGAACTAAACATGTTTTTTTCTTCCGTTCTGTGCCCCGGGGGACAGCTCCGGGGGACAGACTGGAATAATTCAATTTTCTTGTAGTTTTCTGCTTAAAAGATGATAATTACCTGTACTTACCTTTCAAAGAAATGTATGGCCAATTTAACAATTTTTAGTCATATCTACACTTATTTGTGTTAGGTATTTTAATATCACTTCAAAAGCTTACTTGTTGAATGGTTCAGGAGCAGCGCCAAGAACACGACGAGCAGTGATTTCATAAGAGCGTTCGTAAGACTTCGTAAAGTTCTCCCCAAACAGGTCAGCATTAGTCTCCCAGTAATTTCCAACAAAATTGAGAGCCTTGGAGTCATGGAAGTCGATCTCACTATTGAACTGCATAGAAAAAATCACTTTTAAAATTGTAGAAATAAAAATAAACAGGCATAATAAAATTGTATACATAAATTAATACTTACAGCCTTAAAGTGGCCATTTTGAAGGTATTGGAAGAAAGTCTTCTCATAGATGTCCAAGAAACGAACCTCTTCATAGTTTTGTTCGCTGTGGACTAAGTAGTGGTTGGTACGTTGTGCGAAGGGATACTTCCAAGTGGACAAGAAGGGATAGTAACCGACTGTGATCGGAGAATACCAGGAGAATGACGGAATTTCGCCAAGACCATTGCTAAGACGCTCCAGGTAGTAACGAGCTAGAAGTTGCTGGTAGAAATGGGTAATGAATTCACCGCGGAGTTCTTTGAGAGGTCCCAGTGACTCGCCGCTCCACCAGAAAGGTAACGTGACGTGGAAGTAGTAATAGAAAGCATTAAGTCCAACATCTTCAGTGAAGTAAGCCAGTTTCTGTTCTTCATTGGGGTACGTCAAAGAGTCAGAATAATTGGCGTAGAAAACAAAGTCTTGGTCCTCTTTTAGCACTCCATATTTAGCTGCAGCATCGGTAAACTCCAATCCACCTTGTTGTTTGGTGCGGTACATTTTGAAATTTTCATTTTTGTTGATGAACATCTCAGGGTAGATTTCATATGGAGCAGGGAGAACCCAAGACTCGGTGTCTTCACGATGGATCACGGCAACGTAAAAGGTGTATAAGAATAATCCCTCGTTGAGGTGAACTCTCGCCCAAGCAGCAGTGCTATAGAAGGTATCAAAGTCCTTTGCGTAGTGGAACAATTTGAACAAGGCTATAGCTTCTTCTCTATGTTCTTTGTAGAAGATAGAGAAAGCGGTGTATTTTGGCAAGAAACCTGTTTTGTATATCTTCAGGAAGTACTCCACCGCTTCGGGGTTCTGAAAAAAGAACGTGGATTCAATTCATGTACTTTTATGATATTATGTTAAAAATGCTGAATTTTACTTAAATACATGTACTCACGGAATAGTGTTTCAAGTTAGCTTCTATGTCATAGTCCTTTCCAATTTTGTAGTACTCTTTGGTGACATCAATTTGGTGAGCATTGTAGAAAAGTTCTAGGATCTTCTTTTGATTTACTACAAATGTTTTGTCAACTGAAACAAAAATAAATTTAGTTTATGAATTTACCTAATAATAACAATCTTAGTTAATTATTGTATTTATTTTATTGACCGAGGCGCCGTTATAATTTTTTACCGATATAAGAAAAATCAGAAAATTACCTATAAACATTCGATAAAATAAAATTGACTACAGAAAACAAGACATTCTGAAACAACAATGTCTCTTGTTTCGAAAGCTATTCTGGAATGATGCTTGAAATGATTAGGTATTTTTTGATTTAAGGTAAGGTAAGATTTATTTATCTCACAAAGGAATGTACAGGTACAATGTTAAAATTATGAACTGAAATACAAATATTTCAATCATAAAACTGCGATCAGCGATCACCGAAATAAAGCAACGTTCCGCACGGTCAGTATTTGGATGGGTGACCGCAGGTGGCATTTTCCAACTGAGCGCTACCGTGGCTCGGATGGCATGTTAAATTGTAGGTCTCGGTTGTTTTAACCGTTTAGCCATGTTATTATTATACAGGCGGCCTGAAAACTCTGACACCAGGGCCAGCCACCCGGCCTATAAGAACTCACTTACTTATATTATCATGAAACTAGTTAAAAAAATAATAATAAAGAGTTCTATCTATATTAAATGTACAAAAATATATGTATATACATATATATACAGGTAAAACTCGTCGAAAAATCCTAGTCTAAAAGCCCATTGCCAGTGGGCACAGTTCCCAAAATGCTGGCCCCATTGCTATGTTGGATACTTTGTGCAAAGTAGGTAGAGGCCAGTATTCTAAGTCACGTGCTATTACTAAATTAAATGTAATAACAAGGTGGCCAGTATTGGCCAGCTCAAGAGAAAATCTCTAGAGCTGGCCATACTCCATACCATACCACTTACATACGCCAATTTAAAGTATCAAGATAATTTACCTGGCTTAGTCTTAACATGGTGGTATGTGGGCTTGTGAGGGATGGCACTCCCCAGGGTCAAAGCCACAAGGGCAGCCAGTACTAGGACAGTCTTCATCGTCTCCGATCGCGATCCCAACTGTAAAGCTTTCGATCCAGATCTGCCCATTTATAGTGTCAGATTTGTTATCATTCGCGAAGATGTTATTTTCTTTTTATCACAATTGTGAATGTCGTGACCGTTCGTCCGCTTTATCTCTATGAAAGATATATTAGCCTATTAATTTGGAGATGTGAATCTTTCATCAGAATCCGTCACGTATTAAAATTATCCTTTGATTGTAAATAACTTTTTGGTGTGTGTTCCTATGCACGCGACAGAAAGGTGATTTGCAAGATAATTATTTTTTGCAAAAAATGACAAAACCGCCTATCATCGCGTACAAAATTCTAATATTTCGCTCGGATTGTTTAAATTATTGTCGATTCATCAAAAACGGCTAAGCCGATTTCTGTAAAAATTAAATGGGACCACCTCGGGAGTATATCCTTTCGAACTAAAAAAAAATCGATTCTTTTCACAATTGTCGATGAACATACACAAAACGAACATATACGTGGTCTCTCACTATGGGCCTTATTAGTAAGCTCCAAGTAGCCCAACGAGCCATGAAGAGGGCTATGCTTGGAGTTTCTCTACGAGCTCGAATCGAAAATGAAAAATCCGTAGAAGAACCAAAGTGACCGACATAGCCCAGCGGATGAAGAGGCAATGGGCAGGACACATAGCGCGGAGGACTGATGACCGATGGGGTCGAAAAGTTCTCGAGTGGAGACCGTGTACCGGCACGCGCAGCGTAGGACGTCCACCCACAAGGTGGACGGATGACCTCATTAAGGCCCCAGGATCTCACTGGATGCAAGCCGCTACAACCGGTCTTATTGGAGATCTTTATGGGACGCCTATGTCCAGCAGTGGACGTCTTATGGCTGAAACGAACGATACACAAAAGAGAGATACATACAGACGAATATAGAAACTCCTCCTTTTTAGAAGTCGGTTAAAAAGGAATTGAGGATGAAATCGTCTGAGAGTGAAGAGGCAAAAAGAAATAAAAAGGGTGTTATCGCGCACAAGTAGTCGTAGTTATTGCTCTTAGCGATAAAATGGCTTTGACGAAAAAATGCACAAGCCTTTCTTCATTTTACATTACCTTTGCATCTTCTGTTAGTTTTGTTGATTTTTGCGTGTCAATAAAACGTTGTTATACTGTATTGTTGTACTCGTAGTCTTAGGCAGTAAAGCTCAAACTCGACTAAAGGAGTACGGATCATACAATTTTGGATCAGGGAAAACCGTTGTAATCCGTAAGCCGTAATAGTAGTAGAACTGACAAATTTGCGTCATATCATGTCGATTCTCGGCCGTAGGACGACTCCTGCTAAACATAATTAATCTTACCCTACGAATTTCCAGTGAGTTTTCCAGAGAATTCCCTATGAGTTTCCAGTACTTAAGACCGATTGGATCTGCGGTCTTAATCAGATTTTCGGTCAAACTCGGCGTAGATCTCGTAGAGCCCTCTCCGTAGCATGTTGGCTCCTTCAACAAGTTACGTTACAGTAGCCTGTACCCGGTTTAGTACAGACTGCTGTAACGTAACACGAAATGAAAGAATTTGCTGTCCACGTCGTCGCAATGTATCATGCAATGTAACAGGATTTCTATAGAGTGGACGCCTTGCGAGCACGAACCGTGCACACTACGCGCACAAACAGAACATTTCAACACGTGCGCGCCGCAATTCGCCATTTGTCGGTTTCTTCGCCGAACACAAAGGGGTGCACAGTGTGCACGGAGCGCCAGTGTGGACGGGTTGTGTGTATCTTTGTGTTCAATATATTTACCGCGTGCATGTCGGAAACAGATGCGAGTAGATACATGCACGGTTCGTGCTCACATTGCGTCCACACTTATGGAATGCTCTTTTCATGATACGATGCATGTTACGTTACAGCAGTCTGTACCCGGCTATATAACATGATTCCGATCCACTTAAGCCGGGTACAGACTACTGTAACGTAACATGCAATGTACCACGAAATTAAAGAAATTGCCGTCCACATCGTCGCAATGTATCATGCAATGTAACAGGAATCCCATAGTGTGGACGTCTTGCGCGCGCGAACCGTGCACACTACGCGCACTAACAGAGCATTTCAACACGTGCGAGCTGCGATCCGCCATTTGTCGGTTTTTTCGCCGAACACAAAGGGACGCGCGGTGTGCACGGAGCGCCAGTGTGGACGGGTTGTGTGTATCTGTATGTTGGCTATGTTCGCCGCGTGCATGTCGGGAACAGATGCGAGTAGGTACACGGTCGGTTAGTGCGCGCGCTGCGTCCACACTTATGAAATGCGCCTTTCATGTTACAATGCATGTTACGTTACAGCCGTTTGTACTCAGCTTTACGCATGTGTTGCGCTTCGGCGTGTATACCTTCTGTGGATTCCGCTCTGCTTTGGTGGAATCTACCTATAAACTTTATTAAACTAGTAGTCTTTAAACAGTAGATATCGCGACACATATTTTTAACTGAATCTTTATAAGCTCAAATCTCAACTCGCTCTTGACTGGTTTGGTTCATACCTACTCGCAAATCTTGTCAGAATTCAGATAGGTACTAAACAATCTTGCCAAATATTATCGAAAATGGATGTTAAATAGCGCGACAGCATTTTCCCCCTTATTAAGGGAAATCCCAATCAAAATACAAAACCTGTGTTTCGTCGAGATTGGTTGAAAAAAAATGCGACCTGTAGACGAAAACCAACATCTGGACAGATGAAAGCAAAATTGCCGAGTTAAAATTAAGATCTTCAATTCGCTCAACGAAGATCTTCGATTCGTTGCGATCAAAAAAAAGAAATAAAGATTTGTTATTGTACGTCATATTAATGCCCATAAAATCTTCTATCTTAGGGCTCGTTCACATAGAACGTCCGTTTTATAGGTCCGTTAAAACGTATATGCTGTTAGCGTATGTAGTTGTATGAGCGAGTTCACACAGAACACAGTATTCCTGATCCAGTAAAAAATACCGATCCGGCAATCCGTTTTACAGGTCCGTTTAAACGTTTATGTTATTAGCGTCGGATTCGTTAAAATCGGTTCTGTAAATGCTGTGTGAATATTACCACCAGTAGCGACGGATCTAAAACGATTTTGGAGAGAGAGAGAAAGAGAGAGAGAGAGAGAGAGAGAGAGAGAGAGAGAGAGAGAGAGAGAGAGACGAAGTTAAAAGGATCCTGTGAAACGGACGTTCTATGTGAACGAGCCCTTACGAGTATAGATATTTCATAGGCCAACTACTGATTTTAGACAATCTGAGAGTGAAGTTCAAAAATAAAAGAATAACAAGTATTCGTTTTACACAGCTCTAAAGTAGTACTTTATAAAAATAATTATTTTTCGCAAAAAATGACAAAACCGCCTTCCATCGTGTACAAAATTTCCATTATTAGATAGATAGATATTCTTTATTGTTAACACAAAGAGCACAAGTAACACAGATAAAAAAAACATTATAAGTATAGCGTGTAACAAGAGGCGGCCTTATCGCAAAAAGCGATCTCTGCCAGGCAATCTTTGGATGGAATAGGAATATAGAACAAGTAAAGATTATTATCGTTGATTTATCAAAAACGGCTCAGCCGATTTTTGTAAAATTTCCTTCCTTCCTTCCTTCTTTTCAGCCATAGGACGTCCACTGCTGAACATAGGCCTCCCCTAAAGATCTCCAATAAGACCGGTTGGTAGCGGCTTGCATCCAGCGCGATCCTGCGGTCTTAATGAGGTCGTCCGTCCACCTTGTGGGTGGACGTCCTACGCTGCGCTTGCCGGTACGTGGTCTCCACTCGAGGACTTTTCGACCCCATCGGTCATCAGTCCTCCGCGCTATGTACCCTGCCCATTGCCACTTCAACCTGCCAATCCGCTGGGCTATGTCGGTAACCTTGGTTCTTCTACGGATCTCCTCATTTCTGATTCGATCGCGCAGAGAAACTCCGAGCATAGCCCTCTCCATGGCTCGTTGGGCTACTTGAAGCTTGCTTATAAGGCCCATAGTGAGAGACCACGTTTCTGTGCCGTAAGTCATCACTGGCAACACACACTGGTCGAAAACTTTCGACTTGAAAAAATAAAATTTTTTTAGATTTGTAAAATTTAATTGGGACCATTTTGGGAGTATACCCTTTCGAACTAAAAAATAATTTTTCGATTTGGTTCACAATTGACGAAATTATCGATGTCCATCGTGTACAAAATTTGGATATTTCGCTCGAATTGCTTACATTATTTTTGTTTTTTTCAATAACGGCTCAGCCCATTTCTGTAATATTTAAATAGAATCACCTCGAGGGTACACCCTTTTGAATTAAAAAAAAAAATTTTTATTTCGGTTTACAATTGACGAAATTATCGATGAACATAAAAAAAAAGGTACACACGTACCTACATAGAACCTCCTCCCTTTTGGAAGTCGGTTAAAAAGTCCATTGTTACACTTTTGTTATGATAAATCCACGTCGAAAGTTATGTAAAACTTGCGCGCAAAAATTTTGACGACTTGATTTATTTTTTTGCTTTATTTATTTTTTCAAAGTATCACCTACTGTAAATAAAGTAAGTAAATCGCGCTCAAATTGAAAATGTTTTTGTATAAATTAAGCTACAAAATGTTTAAATTTCCGATATGAATCTCGGTTTGCACATGGTAACACTATTTTTTGCCGAGGCCAGAAACTTAAGTAGCATCCTATGTATGTATTAATCTCGGAAACCTTAGTGACATAGTTAACTTGCTTTCAAGTCGTGTGGCGAGGGTCAAAGTCGTTGCCGCACTAACGAGTTCATTGGAACTTATGTGTATAGGCCGCGCCACACAAGTTGGCGGATGTGAAGTTAGCTATACTAGCTGCGCAATGTCCAATCCTGACTGAAGCTCACAT
The DNA here is from genome assembly GCA_964007245.1 of Hypomecis atomaria. NCBI lineage: Eukaryota > Metazoa > Arthropoda > Insecta > Lepidoptera > Geometridae > Hypomecis > Hypomecis atomaria. Next base: position 9,782,855 of record OZ023299.1, read on the forward strand.
AAAGCCGTACGTTGATTGGCTATTGCTAACTTCACATACGCCAACTTTTGTGGCGCGGCCTATACTTACCTATATTTTTACACCATTGGCTTTTCGGTGAAAGAAAGCTTCATGAAAACGTCCGTCAAAGAAATTCGATCGTAAATATGTGAATCCACCCGCAGTGGGCCAGCGTGGTGGATAAGGCCCAATTGCCCTACGTGGGGAGCCCTATGTTCAGCGGTGAACTATTTCTTAACTTTGTTAGTTAGGTACTTAGCTCTAATGAGCAATGTTTAATATAGGTACGAGTAGGATATAGCCGCGGTGGCCTAGAGGTAGTAACACCCGCCGTGCGATCGTGAGGTCGTGGGTTCAAATCCCGATCCTGTACCAATGAGTTCTTTGGAATTTATGTACAGAATTCCACACCACTGGCTTTTCGCTGAAGGAAAACATCGGCAACCTGCATACGTCCGTAGAATAAATTCGATGGCGCATGTGAATCCACCGACCCGCACTGGGCCAGCGTGGTGGATATGGCCCAATCACCCTTCGTGGGTAGGTCTACGTCCTGCAGTGGACTATTAAAAAGGCTGGTACCGTACAGTGCTGGTATATGTTTATACGGGGTAACCAGAACTTAAGTACTAAGAAAGGAGGTGAATCAGACCATCATTATGAACAACTTTTACTGTGGGACCGATCCGGAATTCGAAAAATAAGCAGTATCATACATTTTGTCGATTCCGATTCCAATTTTGTACGGAAACGATTTTTTGTCTCGTATTTTCGGTTGGTCCCATAGTAAATATTGTTCATAATGATGATCTTAATCACCCCCTTTCGGCTTAGTACACGGTTGGCAGATAACCCTGTATATTACTTACTCGTATACCAATTCATTAGCAATACCTACTTTAGGATGTACCTACCTAGTTATGTTCTTTGTAGACCAACTACTTTTCTACTTAAATGTAGGTACAGATAAAAAAGTGAATCGCGGGGCGAATCGCCCATGACTCTTTTTGAATGCCCCTTTTCGCCCCGCTCCAAACAATGCGGGGCGAATGGGAGCCTTCAAAAAGAGTCCTGAGCCCTCAGTCCAGGTTTTGCGTAGTTTACTTAAACTTTCGCGTTTGCGTGTGGCTCCATACATTTTGGTTAGTTCTTCCTCGTTTCAGCCAGGGGCGCTGTACAGAAATGTATGGAGCCATACGGAAACATCTGTAGTTTCAATTTACATGTAAACCTGGACTAACCCCTCAGGGCTATTCTCTCCGCGCGGGCCGAACAGCTTGCGGGGCGAAACGACGCAATACCCCTTTTTCTACGGGGCCAACTCCGAAATCGCGGAGAGAGAGAGAAAAAAATCCTTCCCCAAGCATTTTGTCGAGGTTCGATGTACTCAAGTATTTTTAGGGTCCCGTACCCAAATGGTAAAAACGAGACCCTATTACTAAGACTTCGATTTTCGTCTGTCCGTCCATCCGTCTGTCTGTCTGTCACCGGGCTGTAGCTCAAGAACCATGATAGCTAGGTAGCTGAGATTTTTACAGATGATGTATTTATGTTGCCGCTATAACAACAAATACTAAAAACTAAATAAAATAAATGTTTACGGGGGGCTCCCATACAACAAACGTGATTTTTAGGAGTTTTTTGCTCGCTATTAATAACCGCAAGAGGAATGGGCCTCCCATACGGTAAGTACGGAACCCTTCGTGCGCGAGTCCGGCTCGCACTTGGCAGATTTTTTTGTATTGTATACTTAGTAAATATTGTTTAGGAACTACCTATATTTTCCAAGACACGGGTTCCCTACACCCAGTTTGGCAGCTAGAGCCTCCGAAAACTTGATATGCTTTCGTAAATAAATACTTACTTTTTGAATTGAATTGAATTTCGAGTTGATATTTTGGCGATATTTGTTTAACCCCATAGTAAAAATTAGTCATAATGACGAGCGCAACTAGGTAGGTACATTCAAGAATATACAGGGTTATTTCTAATCAATCATCATCCTTTCAGGGGCTTATACTGTACATCAAAACTAACAACTTTTGTTCTATGACTTTTATTAATTATCAAAAAAAAGTTGTTGTTATATAGTAAAATGTCGTTCACCCTCGACAAAATGTATGGAAAAGCTGATTTTATTTTTGAGTTTTAACAAAAGTCGTAGAACAAAAGTTATTAGTTTTGATGCACAGATTAATCCCCTAAGAGGATGCTAATTGATTAGAAATAACCCGGTATAGCTAAGGAATCTACATTAGCCTCACAAACGACCTACCGTAATACCTAAGTATTTTAAGATTTAATTAATCAAAAATTGGTATAGTTACGAATTTCAACACAGATAACCTCTGACCATCTTAGTATCGAAGTTTCAAGATACCTGCGAGTGGTTGCGAGATAACGTAATTTTCTACAAAATATAAACATCACGATAAAACGTATTTACTGGAAGTTTCATTTTTTATTAAAGTCTTGCGGTTGACTACATACCTACTGCCTGATGTTTAGCAGATATGCGGTCTAGGGTGTAGCACGCTTTCCTTAAAGATACCTATTTACTCGGGATTTGAAGACACCCAAGTCACGGTAATTATATCTAACAGTATTCCGTCTTCATACAAACGATCGGAACGCGAATCATGCCTACGCGCCTCGGAGTTCGGTATGCTCTCGGTATGCAAGTCAGTCGCGGCAAACGAACGTGTGGATTTGTAGTAAGCGTGCGATTTACTTTTTTTATGGTTCCTCTTTTTACTACAGAACCATAAATTTTTTGTTTTAGAATTTGATGTTCAAAAACCACAATATGTAATTTTATTGAACGCTTTCTTTTTCATTCACATCAATTTTTTTTTGTAGAATAAATTTAATAATTTACTTCATAATAGATAGAAACTAGAAAGACACTCAAGTAGGTAAAGAGTAAGTAGATAAAATAAAAATACTGAAGGCGGGCAGCCCTAGCGCGTGATACGAGTATGTTCTGCGTGACCACGTGGCCACGCTGTAGGTATATTTTTCAAGGATAGGGCCGACTCCGAGTCACAACACTGTTAGATTTCATTACCGTGCCTACGCGGTAAGACAGCATACTCAGGCAAAGCGTTCCAATTCTGGATGTTCGTATGAGGAATGTGGAAGGTGTTTTCATTATAGAAGGAGTGACTTTGCAAAGAGGCTTTCAGAGTTATACAAGATTATTCAAAATGGGTTTACTAAGCCGGGTGTTTTTTAGGGTTCCGTAGTAAAAGGGTAAAAAACGGGACCCTATTACTAAGACTTCGATGTCCGTCTGTCCGTCTGTCTGCCTGTCACCGGGCTGTATCTCATGAACCATGATAGCTAGGCAGCTGAAATTTTCACAGATGATGTAGGTATTTCTGTTGCCGCTATAACAACAAATACTTAAAACAGAATAAAATTAATATTTGAGGGGGGCAGCCATACAACAAACATGATTTTTAGGAGTTTTTTTTTTGCTCGCTAATAATAACGGCAAGAGGAATGGGGCTCCCACACGGTACGGAACCCTTCGTGTGCGAGTCCGACTCGCACTTGGCCGATTTTTTTTAAATGTAGAATAAGTGGTGAGGCCAACCTGAAATAAAAAAGTGTTTTCCTACATTTTCTAGATTCCGAGTTGCAATTTCGCATGGAACATCCTTACTTAGTAACACAATAATTGCAATTAAGGTACATGATACAAATAAGGCCTATGCTCTAACAAGGCCTAATATGCCTAAAACCCAAATAAATCGTGTTGAGAATTGAATACTTTACGCACACAAATATATAGACCTACATAACGAGGGGCGCGGGCGCGGGCGGCTTGCTCTCGCTCCCTGCGGTAGTGCGGACGAGTTCGTTGTTGAAGGTGGTCGTTTCACGTTGCGAGTTAAAATTTTCGTAATTTTGTGGTAAGTTTACAGTTATTTGTTACCTGTTTTCGTTTAGTTAGCTAACACAATATGTTAAATAATAAATTTTTGTGTGCATAAGTGGCTTTTAACTGTTAATTAAACAATATTTGTATTTATTATAACCTTTTAAACTATACAGCTAGTATTCCACAAATAAGGCCTAGGCCTTATTTGTGGTTGGTAGGCCTTTTTAGTGATCTTGGCGTTTGTGGTACATTTCTTAGATTAGGCTTGCTATAAGCCCTTCGAAACATATTGGGACCAGGAAGTTTTGCAATTTCTTCAAACAACACGTGCAAAAAATTTAAAAAAAGACGATTTCAACAAAATTTTAACACGAGCCAATATTACGAGTGGTTTTAGGGCCACTGGGCTCTACCCTTTCGCTCCTAGTGCAATACCTGAAACTGCCTTCGCTCCGTCGATATTGACTCAACGCGCTTTGGAACCTCCTATAAATGAAGGTTCTCCGGAGTCGTCACCAATACCGATCGCACACCGAGAAACAGAAAAATCTACTGATACTATTGCAGACTCCGATGATAGTTCCCGTCAGTCTTCACCAATTGCAACTCTTCGCCAACTTCAAAATCTGATTTTTGAAACAGAACACTTGCCAACATCACCAGTTACGCCAGATCTCCACTTCATGCAAGATTTTTCTTCTCTAGGACAGCAAACACCACCACGAGGTAACATTGCAGAACATAACTATGATGAAGATCTTCCTGGGACCAGCGGCTTGGGAACTACTAAAAGACTTGTTGAATATAGTAATAGCTCTTCTGAAACTGAGATCATGACCGAGTTCCTTAGCCGGCCTTTGCCACAAAAGCGCTTGAGAATTTATTCCTCTACTGAATCAGAAAATGACGTCGAAAATATAAATCCTAAGAACATGCACGAAGTAGATACTACAGTTGATGAAGAAGACGTGCCTTTAGCACAACTAAGTACAAAGTCACCATTCCAGACCTTTTTACCGACACCCGATTATGGACAGGTTAAAACTCGCCCAAGGAAAAAGGCTTTAAACTATAAAGGTCAAAGGGTGACTAAAGATTTATTTAATGATAATGAGACCAAAACCAAGGAGAAAAATAAAGTTGTACCAAAGAAAAAGTCAAAGCCTGTAAATAAGAAAAATGGTAAAGAACTTCCAAAGGAAAGCGATGCAACTAAGCAAATGAAAGGAAAACAGTCCAAAGGTATAAAAGGAAAAACAACCAAAGATAGGAAAAGCATTAAAAAAGGAAAAGAAAGCTGGTTTTGTCACGCTTGCCAAGAAGATTTACAGTTAGATATGAGGCCTTGTACCGACTGCGCTAAATGGTATCACGAGGTTTGTGTTGGTCTAACACGAAGTGATCGAGACCCATTTTTATGTCCTGACTGTGATAAAAATTAATACTCAGTATTTAATACTCATCACATAGTATTAAGATCAACGTTGATTAAGACCGATTGAATTTTCTAAAACATACTTACTACCTTTAAATTTGATTATTCATAAGAGGCCTTATTAAAGCACTGTGATTTAATAAGGCCTATAATTTTCTTATTTTTTTTTAGTTTTACTATAGTGCTATGAGAAAGTATATGGATTTTTTTTAGTTTATTAGATCTATCTTAAAAACTTTGAGATATTCTGATTTTCTTGTTTAACATAAGACAATAAGTCTGATTTGTAATTTTAGTACACTGAATTTACATTAATTATGTTACAAATTCTATTATCGGATATTTAAAAGTGTCTGCTCACAATTTTTAAGTAGTTTTTTTTTATAAGATCTTTTATTTTAGAGATTTTTTGGGTGTAAGGCTATAGGCCTTATTAAATAGGGGTGATTTATTATGACCAATGTGAAAGGTTTAAGATTTGTTAATTTTTGCTTATTTTTTCTTAAAACTAATACTGTTTCATCATTATATCTTGTAGAACACAAATAAATGAGTCTGATTAACCACGTTTGCATTTGTTTCCTTAAATTATTTATTATGTTACAAGAACTTGAAATAAGGTAGGCCTTATTTGTATCACTTACCTTACATTAGGTACCTAGGTAAGTAAGTACATTTCGACCTACGGGACTGCTGATTTTTTCAAGATTTCGTAGGTAGTCCAATAGTTATTCATAATGATAAGCGTGTAGGTACGTCACTGACAGTTCCTGCACTTCACTAAGAAATAGTAACCGGGAAATCTTTTTTGGAAATCTTAACGCCTCTAGATTTAGTTTTTTTTTTCTGCAAAAGAAAATATTTTAACAACAAGATATTTACTCATCAGTAAACAAAAACCAAATTAATCTACGCTACCTGTTACTATAATAATATTATTATAATTAATCTTGTCCTTTGACCTCTACAAAAATATGAAGATTGTATACTTGTCGTATAACTATCGCCATCTGTCTAAACCTGAGGAACTAATTACTAGTTTAAAATATAGAAAAGTAATACAGTGCCACCAACTTATCTGACTCGGTGGGTGAAAGAAGAACTAACGAACGTATTTCGAAACGTCAAAATATTGGCAGCATTATACGACCGTAGCGACGCTGCCACCGGGTCAGATAAGTTGGTGGCTCTAAGGGACAATCAAAATGGTGTGATTCGAACACGATTCAAATGTAACATTGGGTGCGCGGCTAGCTTAGAGTTTTGCACTAGTTTCAGTAGATGCCGCTTATTCCAAAGTTGTAGTGTATTCTCATAATATTACACTCTGTACATAGATGGCGTTAGGTACCAATAATTAAATTAAATGAGACTAAATTATCTTTGACTTTATGGCTAAATTAAGGCAATCGTTAGGCGCCAACTTGACCATACAAAAACAATAAGCTGTTATCTACCTCGAAATATTATCTGATTTGAGGGATTTTTTTTTCATGTAATCAGCACTTCAATCGCTAGGATTAAGTAGGTATATCTACCTTAATAATAGAAGCTTCTAAAAAGTCATTTTCTTTGCAAAATCTTGGCTAACAAGTATTCATAAACTTAAAACTTTTCTGAAAAAATAAGACGTACGAGCGTGCAATATTTCCTACTCAAGCGATCGACACCAAAACCGTAATACAGTGTTACAATAGGCATGATGACTAAAACATTATAAATAGTCCGACAGATAAACTATCAAAAAATATAAGACACAGATTTTTTTGTCATTTAAACAAAAATTTGTAAAGATTATGCCCGTTAAAGTTTCGCGTGATGTCACAAGTGCCATGTACAAGTCTATAGGTACCTACATTTGTAGTACCTATAGACCACAGACTAATATAGATACTACGTATCAGACAGGAATCTACGAACAACCAATAGCGGAGTGGTAATTTTGAGTTTGACATTTATTTACTTTTTAAAACATGGCCACCGAAATGGCGACAGTACTTTTTTGGCTTCATAAATATTTATTAATTCCTGTATGCATAATATTCAATTCTCCAATTAATAATATATATTTATTATTTTACCATTTTTAAAACCTATGTACCTATAGGAAGTTAATAAATAAGACTAAATATTGTGCTACTTCATGTTTATTCATAATTCACATCAATTTCATCATTCACATTTTTAGGTTAACTTTCGTAAGATAAAGTTTTTTAGTTTTGCACAGTTATTATTGATACTAGACACCCACTTGAGTCCTATTTAACTATTACAGAATACGTTGTATCGTAATTATGCTTCGCCTGCAGTTGTAGTTCGGCATACGACACAATATTTTACAGGATGCAAAAAGACACAACTTTTACACACACTTAAAGACCAATGTATGAACACCAACGCATATAAAACACAATGAATGTGGTTTTGCAACAGTTCAGTGGAGACGATAAGCACGAACACTTTACATAACTAACACAATAACTTTAATAAAACATTAAAAAAGATAGCACAAAAACTGCTGAAAATTTTAACGGAAAAGATTGATTAATTTTGACATTTTGCAACTCGAGCAGCCTTGAATGGGCATAGAGAATGTAATTGGGAAAGTCAAAATGAAAATTACCATTTGTCTATGGTGGAAAATAAGGGCAATTTTTTTTCTTTTAAGATTCCAGCCCATGCTATAGAATTTTGGAAGAGAGGTGACGTCACAACCCCCATTCCAAAATGTTGACAAGGTTTATCCTTGTCATTTGATGTTCGATTGACTAAAGAAAAATACGTCTACCTCACGGACTAATTTTAATATTGATTTTTTAATCTAGTCATAATGCCTATTTCAGGGGTGAAAAGAGGTTCCTCCCAGAACGAAAATTTTACCAAAATGTATTGAAAATTCCCTCGATGTTCTAAAGAAAACGAGAAAACAGTTGTGACTTAACGATCCTCTTAAATAACATTATTAAAAAACCGGACAATTTCGAGTCAGTCTCGCACACTGAGAGTTCGTACAATTCCTGAAAATTGTACAATATTGGGAATTAAAAGGTAAGGCATAAGTATAAAAATCGGATCACATAGATTATGTCCATTACCACTATAATTACTTTAGGTAGTTTCTTGCAGCTGTCAAAAAATCGAACATCTCGATCAGCGTAAAAAAGTACAGTCGTTTATAAGCCCATAAACGGATTTTTCAACATGTAATAAAATTGTAAGGTTCCATTTCAAAGCTCTGTGACTGAATCCTCATAAGCTTATAATAAATCCTCTTGACTCGCTCTAGTCAAGACCGATTTGGCTCAAATTTGCAAATCTTGCATTGTGTTGATAAGTACTCAGAATCGGCTTTTAATTTCGACTACGGAAATATGAATTAATGTAAGGGACAAAAGGCCATTTTTCAGGAGAGCCAAAAAACGATCCCAATTTTTTTTATTTCTTTATATCTTTTTTGTTTCTTGTCTGATTTAAATGACTTCTAGGGCGAAATTGCATAAAATTTTAAACTGTTTATGTTAAAGATATCATTATTTGAGATATCCCTGTAGTTTAGGAATTGACATGTCCCTTACATTATTTTTTTCTATTAAAATGACCGAAATTTTTAAAAAAAGTTAAGGTAACGTACATCTCATAATCAAATACGAGGTAAAATTGCAGTGAAGGACATCGCTTCAATAGGTTTTTTTAAATAAATAGCCCCATAAGTTTATCATAATCATTTATTTTCAATGTAATTACATTTAAAAATGTGTCACTGACGCTAAGTTAAAAAAAAAACAACATAAACAACTTCTTATTTAATTAAAAGTCTTAAGCCATACTTTTAAGTAAGTAATATCACAATAAAATGCGTTAGAAAACTTTTTAAATAATGTAAAACTAACGTTCATTATCATAAAAAGACCGTGTAGGAACTTTTATATTCAGTCTTCCATAATATAACAATATAAGCTTTCAAAAAAAGTTAAACTACGTATAAATCTTTGTAAATTAAACAAAATCATAATATCGTTCTGAACCATGTAACAAGAATAGTACTTATAAAAATTAAATTGGATTCTTTTAGGGCAACAGTTGTTTTAATTATTTGTGGAACTATGATTAAGTTTATCCTATTCGTTTGACAAAACAAGGAAAGGCATGATCATTATTTCAATTCACTAAATATGACTGCAACGTACTTGACTTGTATAGGTATAATAATATGACTTCCGAAGACGCAAGGTTCGAATCCTGCATCAGCGAGGAATTTTTGAAATGTTTATCATAAAAAGTAACTCTTTGAGATAAACCTAGTGTGGGATGCACTATAAAATTTAAAAAAATCATAATATGACTTTTCAAGACTTTCCTTGTGTTGTCATATTAAATTTACAAGATTATATTAACTTATGTATTTACGTAACACTACTATGTAGGCACTGCCTATTGCAATCAGGCACATAAAAGGCGTAAGGCAATAAGGGAAGGCTGATTGCAATAGTTCCTACATAGTAGTGTTACGTAAATACATAAGTTAATTTAATCTTGTCAATTTAATATGACAACACAAGGGAAGTCTTGAAAAGTCATATTATACCTATCAGTTAGTTACTATTAGTCTTCTATAAAGAAACAATTAAATCTATTAAAATAGATGATAAAATACTTATGCCTAGAAACATGTTCAGTCAAAATTAAACAAAAACAAATAGGGCACCTTTATATCCATGGTTTACCTATAACAAGCTATAAAAAAATAACAAGACAATAACCTCGATTTTAGCAAGTAAATTATTTGTAAGATGAATCTTATCCAGTAAGTTTCTTTTATTTTACAACAAAAGGAAAGACGTGAAAAACCGGATTCAAACGCTTTTAAGTGACAGTTACAAATTGGCTTATGTTTTCAAGACTTTCCTCGTATTGTCCAATGAAAGTCATAGAATTATCTTAACTGTGATAATAACTTGTTAATAATGTTTACCAGAATTAACATAAATACGAGTATCAAAACAATGAGAAAATCTTAGTCAACATTTCTGTGGCAATGCTTTCATGATTAAATTATAGTGAAGAAAAAATAAATGCTTATTCATCATCATCGATTCATGATTTATTGATTATTGAAATGATTATTAAATGATTATTCATTCATTTGAGGTTAATCCTAAAATTTACTGTGCGTCTTCATCTTCTTCGTCTGTTTCCAATGAAGTGTCTAAAACTGCACCATCATGCGGAAGATTTAGGTAATCCGCGTGAAATCTTCTGGGAATTTGTTTTTATTATTTATTAAATGTTGTTTTTATTAGTTATTATACGTAAATAAATAAGTTAATATCATCTTGTAAATTTAATATGACAACACAAGGAAAGTCTTGAAAAGTCATATTATACCTATACAAGCCTAGTACGTTGCAGTCATCTTTAGTGAATTGAAATAATGACCATGCCTTTCCTTGTTTTGTCAAACGAATAGGATAAACTTAATCATAGTTCCACAAATAATTAAAACAACTGTTGCCATAAAAGAAACCAATTTAATTTTAATAAGTACTATTCTTGTTACATGGTTCAGAACTATATTATGATTTTGTTTAATTTACAAAGATTTATACGTAGTTTAACTTTTTTTGGAAGCTTTTATTGTTATATTATGGAAGACTGAATATAAAAGTTCCTACACGGTCTTTTTATGATAATGAACGTTAGTTTTACATTATTTAAAAAGTTTTCTTACGCATTTTATTGTGATATTACTTACTTAAAAGTATTGCTTAAGACTTTTAATAACATAAGAAGTTGTTTATGTTGTTTTTTTTAACTTGGCGTCAGTGAAACATTTTTAAATATAATTACATTGAAAATAAATGATTATGATAAACTTTTGGGGCTATTTATTTAAAAAAAACCTATTGAAGCGATGTCCTTCACTGCAATTTTACCTAGTATTTGATTATGAGATGTACGTTACCTTAACTTTTTTTTAAAATTTTGGTCATTTTAACAGAAAAAAATAATGTAAGGGACATGTCAATTCCTAAACTACAGGGATATCTCAAATAATGATATCTTTAACATAAGCAGTTCAAAATTTTATGCAATTTCGCCCTAAAAGTCATTTAAATCAGACAAGAAACAAAAAAGATATAAAGAAATAAAAAAAATTGGGATCGTTTTTTGGCTCTCCTGAAAAATGTCCTTTTGTCCCTTACATTAATTCATATTTCCGTAGTCGAATATTAATGTAAGAGGCCAACTATTATAGGACATGTCCCGTAGAGGCTGCAAAAATTATAAATCTGTAATCAAACCACTTTCCTATAAAAACCTCTGCCTGTTTAAGTTTGTTTGATTTTCAATTAATATTTGTTTGTCTGCGTAAGGGCCAGTGTATATTTTTGTAAATTGATGTAAGAGGCACATCGGACTTGAAAAACGTAACTTGTAATAGCGTAAGGGAAATCAATTGGTTAATAGGATGATAAACTTAACGTATGAGGCATATTGCATTTTTTATGTCTGTTAACGTACTTTTTACCCCTTATTTTTGATATTTTTGCTCAATTTTTTTTGTGGTAAGCGACATTTTTTTCAAGATATTAAAAAGTTATATATACCATTCGATAGAGCTCGGAATTCTGAATCCAACGATGTATATAACTCAAAATCACCAAAATGTCCCTTACATTAATTCATATTTCCGTAGTCGATTTGCACTACTGCAAAATTCATTGAAAAATACCACCTATTCGCGAAAAGCAATATTCAAACAAACTAATAGGTACACAAACTAGGAAGGTAGGTATCCTATCTGTAAGACTGTTACTGCTGAAAGAAAATTTTTTCAACTCGAAGCTGAAATACTTACTTCGCCACCTCGGTCAGAAATACTCGTAGACAATTTTTTTCGTGGAAAATCTTGACACGTCGAACTTAGGGTTTTTTCAGAACATCGGGGAGTATTTTTTTACTGACTTCCAGAAAGGAGGAGGAACTATGTTCGTCTGTGTGTATTTTTTTGTGTGTGTTTTCGATATTTTCGCCAATTGGCAACCGGTTTAAAAAAACTATTTTTTAGTTCGAATGAGTTTACTTACTTACCTCATTTAAATTTTATCGAAATCAGAGTTTTTTTTTTTTTATAAATCAACAAAAATTTACATGGATGTCACATGGATTCGTGCAAATTTTCGGATTCTGGACACGGTGGTCGATTTTGCGATTTTTTGCGAAAAATAATTAGGTATGTAGGTAATGAAAACTTTATTTTATGTTGTTGTGCATTTTTTGGGATGGGTAAACAATGTTAAACTCAGGACACGTGATCTGTTCGAAAATTTGTAATACGGAGGGAGAGTAGACCGCGCGGCGAAGGAGAGGAAGTAATATCCCACTATTTTTCTACCGCGCGGCGAAAATGTTTGCCAGTAGCCCAAGCATGCGACCACGAAAAGCCACGAAAAAATCTCTTTTCGACGTGTGAAAAAGTGACAGATGTTCACCTACTTCGCAATAGCTTTGTCTCGTTTTGACACGTCAGAAGAAATATTGCGTGGTGTGCATCCTAGCCCGGATGCTCTTGCTGTTTCGTCAGGGCGCTTGCGCGAGTGTGCGTGTGTGATATTGTATTTTGCCACATAAATGATAGTACTTTTATGCTGTTAAATAAAGCAATTCGTGCGAAGTTATGCCCTAACAATTTCAAAATACTAAACAATGCACAACGTTTATGTTTAAGGTTTCACATCTGCGGCACTCCGGGAGTGCAACCCGTTGTTTTTAGGGTTCCGTACCCAAGGGTAAAAACATGACCCTATTACTAAGACTCCGCTGTCCGTCTGTCCGCCTGTCTGTCTGTCTGTCTGTCTCCAGGCTGTATCTCATGAACCGCTATAGCTAGAAAGCTGAAATTTTCACGGATGATGTAATTCTATTGCCGCTATAACAACAAATACTAAAAATAGAATAAAAATAATATTTAAGGGGGCTTCCATACAAAAAATCTAAATTTTTAGCCGTTTTTCGCTCGATATCAATAATGGTAACAGGTAGATGCTTGAAACATTCACTGAATATTTAACTGCATGCTTACTTTAATAACAAATAATTAAATTAATATAAATAAATATTTAAGGGGGGCTTCGTGCGCGAGTCCGACTCGTACATGGCAGATTTCTTTTACCACCACTACATTTGGCCATCAACTCGTCTGATGGAAAATGAAGTTGTAGCCGAGAATCGAGTATGTAGAAACTATCTACAGTCAAACCTGGCTAACTGAGAACTGGATAAGTGAGAAACCTCTATAAGTGAGAGAAATTGCCAGGTCCCGTCATTTTACCCCTCAAATACCTCTATAAGTGAGAGACCAAAACCTCTATGAGAGAGAGTCGTTTTTCCCTCATGGACCTCTATAACTGAGAGTACTACTTGGCTGAACCTCTATAAGTGAGAGTTGAGGGTAATGAAACATCTACAATTTATGACCCATTCTTAAATTTCTTGGAACTAACTACCGTTGATTTCAGATCGTGTTCTATTCAAAAATTTTTTTGGTATTTCGTGGAAATAAGTCAAATTTTTTTTGTATCGACTTTTATTGGAATGGACACACGTGTGCGTCTATACTATCCCGTTTGTTGAAATAGTGTTCTATTAAAAATTATTTTGTGTTTTTCATTTATCCACCTAACATTATTTTTGTATCACATTCTTTTGAAATAGCCACACGTCCGTTTACACTATCTTATTGGTCAAACTAACAACAGTTGACAAGTTTCAATTGAAGAGAAAGGTTCGGTGTTAATAAATCAATCTTTAGGAATAAACAAATAAATCGCCAAGCTTGAATGTGTTCAAAAGGGGAAAATCTGAAAATAAAGTGCGCATTGAATTTGATTTAGTAGAATCCAACTTTTATAAAATAATAAAATCCAAAGACCCCATACGGTCTCAGTACTCTAAAGGACATGGAATTATCAAAAATATTTTTGATTTTCCCAATTTTAAAAAGGGTATTTTATAATGAATTAGTCAATCATCTATGTTCAATTCTAATCAACACATCCCGAACAAATAGTACCTATATACTATTTATAAATATATTTATCATTCTTCACGTATCTATAGGTAGATGCATACAAACCAATGGACCAATGGACCAACGTACAAATTATACGTATTTTTTAACCTCTATAAGAGAGAGTAGCCTCTTCTGAAACTGGATAAGTGAGAAACCTGGATAAGTGAAAAACCTCTATAAGCGAGAATTAGATGGCGGTCCCTCCAACTCTCTCTTATCCAGGTTTGACTGTATTCACTCTTGCCTTAAATGTAATATTCAGATTATCAGGACACAATGACGGAGGTAGGGTATTCCAGTCCCTAGCGGTCCGCATTATGAAGGAGGAATATTACGAACAGGTAGTATTTCGACAATGTAGGGATCTAGACACGCGGCAGCGGGTCCAGCCAAAGTGTTCAAAGAAAACTGGCGACGCAGCGGCCGTGTGTAATATTACACGAACCATTTGGAGCTACTTTTGACCCCCTCACAACTCAAAAACTATTTAGCCTACATACATGAAATTTGGCAAATTTACTAAAGTCTTTTAGCTTATCAAGAATCCAAAATTTCATAAATTTTGCTCAGTCAGTTATTGACATATTAACGTTTAAAAACTCGTGTTTCATTGACTGATTCACTCACTGACTTATAGATCAAAAACCTAACCCACTTCCAGATGACCTAGAATCTTGATATTTGGCACCAAGGTAAACGATCGGGCATAAATAAAGGAAAAAATCTAAAAACTTAAAATTATCGATAATTTACCCAACCAATACTACAATAAATGGCGGTAGCGTCGCGAGGCACTGAGATTTTCGATAGATGAACTATGCCATTTGTGATAGTAATATAATAAATACTAGATAACTTTTTCAGAGATAAGTGTACTATGATAATCATGATGTAACTAATAATTATTTCTGAACAAAAAGTTATGATATCTCATCAAAAACATAAATGTGAAATGGGAGCCAAAGTGTCGCAACCAAAAGAATTGAGATCCAACACGGGGGCCAAGTGTTCTGTAGAAAATCCTAAAGTTTAAGCTACAAGAATATACCTACAACATTTAAAATAAATTTACTTGTAATTCAAGCTCAAGATTTGATTTGGCTCGACCGATATCTTAAAAACATACAGCTATAGTTAAAGAAAGAAGAATTTGTTAAACAATTACTTTATTATCATTCTTTTGTCATTCATTAACAAATACTTGCAGTGCACCAGTAGCAATTAAATCGCAGCTTAACGTAATTTCACATGGTTATATTGTAACAGAATCTATGATTGTCTAATTGATATCTATTCTTCGTGGTAGATCTTGACATCCTGGAACTTCAGGTTCTTGACGTCCTTGATCTGGAATGTGAACAGCGGCCTGTCAGCGGGGAAGGCGTGGCCGCGGTATCCAGGAGTGTAGGGCGCCTTGTACCCGTCGAACTCATACAGGTACGCCACCAGCTGGAAGGTTTGGCCTGCAGCGGTACCTGCCAATCATAATTATAGTATTAGATATTATTCTACGCAAACTTAAAACTTAGTTGTAAACAATATTTTACAGACACATGGACAACTAAGTCAGCTGTTGGCTGTAACAGATCATCGATGTATGAAAAAATTGCCTTCACAAAATGATATGCTTGTGTAATTCGAAGAATCGTTTTACACTAAATCGTTGTCGCTAATGGAGAATTAACTCTGAACTTACTTCCTTATTTACGGGTCTGACAAAAATATTATTTTGTGACGACTTTTTAGTAAGTGTACTGTACTGTATCAGCCTTTTTAATCGTCCACTGCAGGACGTAGGCCTGCGCACCCACGAAGGGTGATTCGGCCATATCCACCAGGCTGGCCCAGTGTGGGTTGGTGGATTCACATACGCCATCGAATTTCTTCTAACGGACATATGCAGGTTGCCTCACGATATTTTCCTTCACCGAAAAGCCAGTGGTGTTAAATTCCGTACATGAATTCCGAAGAACTCATTGGTACGGGACCAGGATTTGAACTTGCGACTTCACGATTGTAAGGCGAGTGTCACTACCACTAGACCACCACGGGCTCGGGAAAAATTTGAATGAACACACTGTTAAATGTGTTCATTCAAATTTTGTCATCAAGTTCCATTGTTTATCCTTTCTGGGGTATGTTTTCTTTTCAAAATAAAAAATGACTTACCTTTGGGCAGCAGAAGGTTGTGTGGGTAAATTTCCTTTGATTTGCTCTTGGGCTCCCATTTTCCAGAATCGATTTCTGCAGCGATATCCCAAGAGGTCGGCACTTTCTTGGTAAGGTAAAGGTTCTCTTCAGAGTTTCGTGTGATGACAGTTTCTCCAACCTTCACTGTGAACCAATTATTAAAATAACCATTAATACAGCAAAAAAAAAAAAAACACACCATTATAACATAAAAATAAATGTATTAAAATACTTACACTCTGAGAAGAACTGGTCGAGCAAGAAGAAGTTTTCTGTGTTGCGCTGAATAGGGATCTCCAAGCCTTTGCTGTCGTATTTAGGAGCAAGGAATAACTTGACTACCACTTTTTTGACAGAATCGCTCTTCACAGTCAGTTTAACGGAGAAAGGTTTGTGGTTCAGACGCTGGTGTTCAACAATGACTTTGACATCTTTGTGGAATGCTTTAGCTGAAAAATGCAAATAATAAATCAGATTATGTATTACAATACCAACAGCCACAATTTACCTAGAGTTGCATAATCTCTCACCTTCATGTTCGGTTTGATATAAAGCACTGGTGATGTTCAACAGATCGTACTCAAAGAAAGTAACCAGCTCGTCTACTTCAATCTTTTCAATTTCAACACCCTCGATAGCCAGATCCTCAGGCTTGTACAAAGGCATCTGTTTCTGCCAGTACACAAACAGGTTCAAGATACGCTTCCAGAGTGAGTAGTAAGCGGGGTCACGAAGGGAAGTTTTGTAGCTCTCCAAAGCTGATGGAACAACCAAGGGAGCGAAGCTGAAATATAATAAGTAATGTTTGTGATCTTGTCGGAAGTTTCAGACAACGAACAACGTGTTTTACTTTGTTCACATCACTTACTTGTTATCATATTTGTATGCAGGTTTGACCGTGTTTCCGAGAATTTGCTTCCATAGCCTGATGAAATCTTTGTAGTAGAAACGGTTAGGAGAGTCGGCATTAGATTCAATCAGACGAGCGAGCACATCAAGACCAGCATCATTCAGGAGACTGACTTGGTTACCTTTACGCTATAGATAAAAACAGAATTTACAAATAAAAATCGTTATAAGCTGCAAAAACAGTAAACGTTATACAGAAATATACTTACGTCGATATAGAAACCTTTGTCAATAGCATCAAATATACGTCTTTCGTATTCTTTCACCAGTTCTACTGTGCTAGCTAACTGGGGCTGGTCGAGACGGAAGTTGTCGGGTCTAGACGGCAGAGAAACTCCATTGCTGTACACGAGTCCGGGTGTGTATCCTTCTTCATAGACATCGGTGATTTCTGGGATTTCTCCGAGACCATTCGATAATCTATTCATGTAGTATTGTGCTACAAGCTGCCTATGAGCAAACCACCAAGCCTCTCCGCGAATTTCCTTGTAGATCAAATTCGGTACCAATGAACTGCCGAGCCAGAAAGGTGTGATCAAGCTGAAGAAGTATTGAGCAGCGCTCAGATCATAATCGTCGGTGAAATAAGATAAAGGACCGCTGCCGAGTATGGTGGAGTTTGCTTTGATCACAACATTTTCACCAGACACGTAAGTAGATGGATAGTACTCGACGAGACGTTTGCCATGAACATTGATTCTTTCAGCTGTGGCAATAATTTCAGCATCGTTGAAGAGTGAGGGGAAACTCTCGTAGATCGGTGGCAGAACAACATATTCTGTGTCGCGACGGTAAAGAACCGTAATACCGACGACGTACACGAAGATACCTTCGTTTATGATGTCTCTCAGGTACGCTGCGGTATTGTAGAAAGTCTCGAAGTCCTTAGCAGAGTAGAGAACATTGAAGAGAGTCAAAGCTTCGATGGCGTGAGATGGCTCGTTAACCGAGAACGGATAAGAACGTGGCACATGCCATTTGTGTTTCAACATACCAGCGTAGAACTTTGCAGCAGTCTGATTCTGTAAACAAAAATGAGTGCAATATAATAACATTTTTTCAAAGATTGCCTGTGTATTCAATCACGAAATCACGAAACAAGTCTATCAATAACTTGTGTCAAATTGTTAAAATTTACAATAAAAATTACTTTATTATAAAAAATTAGCAAAAATTTATCAACCAAATTTTGAAATGTTACATGTTTCTCTTTTAAGAAAATTGCAAAATACTAGGTATTTTTGTTGACATGAAACATCATCAGCGACATTCGTTCATCAACTTACCTGGTATTTATCCAAATTTTCCTCAATGCCCTTGAATTCGCTGGCGGCATTCTGGATGATTTGCGACGTGGCTGGCTCTTTTACGCTTAGGAGAAGGTCTAGGATTTGAAGCTGGCGCTCCGCAAGAGCAGGGATATCAACTGTTAGTAGAAATAACTAATTAGTATTATTTTAACACTTTTATATGACTTTTAATTATTTGTTTAATAATGTGACTTGTAAATATAATTGCATTATACAACGTATTTTTTAAAATAAACAAAAAAGTTTTCACACTTTATGACATCACACAGAAAATAACAAATAGCACCCAGACCCAAAAACAGATATTTAAATTCATCGTCCCAAAATCTGTTAGATAAAGAATTTAGCCCAGGACTCCAAACTATAGCAAATATGCAACTATAAAAAGTAAACAGAGAAAACTTACCCTTTTCAACCTCATTGGAGGTGGCCAAGGCAGTAGCGCAAGCCGCCAAGAGACACAGCACAAGACGAGCCATGATTGCCAGTGCCATCTCAACCACCCGCTCCCCTATTTATACTGACCAGTATTAAGTTGATAAGCTTAGACAAAAAATTATCAGCGTAGGTCAGCGGCTGACAGAGTAGCAAACTTCGTATCATTGTAGAAAAAACTGAGATTACATTTCAGTACTTGCCTAAACGTAACTTTTAGGCTTATTACTTTTTACGAAGCAATTAAAAGAATAATTGTGGGCTATTGTTGTAGTACCTACCTACATTTTTCTAAAATTCGGCATAAGTAGTATCGAGAGTTTTTGGAGCATTTTCTTACCAGGTCAGCCTTGAAAGAAAATGCTCACAGTCAACAAACTGATGGGGAATCTATCCTGTGTGCCTTTGAAACGTTTTTGAGCCAGCACTTCTAACCATGCTTTGCCGTACTTACGGTTGAAAACTGTTTGCAGTAATTAGTCATTGATTTTGTTTACTGGTTAGCGATCTTCCGCAAGATGTTCCATGTTGGAAAATTATTGCTAAAGGAGGTTAAATCGCGTTTTACGCTATTTCTGTGAATCAAAACAGCCTAGGATGCAATTGAAACGTTTTAAACATGTCCAAAACCTATGGCATCTTTTACGACTTACTGCATCCTCTTGATATTACTGACATGACCTACAGAAATTAAGATTCACAGTCATTGTTATGAGATTTCATCAGTTTCAACATAGCGTCAAATTAGGGAATCTTAGCTAGTTTGGTGGCTATGGTTACATTTTGCATGTTAATTATGTTTTTTTTTTTCAAATATGATATAATTTGTAATTCGGAAATTAACGATAACTAGCGGCAAAATTTGTTATTTACTTTATCATTTTTAGGGTTCCGTACCCAAAGGGTTAAAACGGGACCCTATTACTAAGACTCCGCTGTCCGTCTGTCCGTCTGTCTGTCTCCAGGCTGATGATGTATTTCTGTTGCCGCTATAACAACAAATACTAAAAATATATAGAAATAAATATTTAATTTTTAAGGGAGGCTTTAAATTTATATTTATTTCCCATACAACAAACGTAATTTGTTTGCCGTTTTTTGCTCCATATTAATTATTAACAACCGCGACATGTAGAGGCTTGAAATGGGGCTAAGGGGTTTCCCATGGGGTACGGAACCCTTCGTGTGCGAGTCCAATTTGCACTTGGCCAATTTTTATGTTTATGCATTAAAAATACCTCAAATTTAATATTAGTTATATTATACCTAGTAAAATTACATTGGATAATAAATATCACCGAGATTTATACAAACTTTATTTTGTAACTCTCAAAACATCAAAAGCCTGGCTTATTTTTTTCCTAGCATTTTTTTAAGAGAAAAATTTGAATGGTTAAAAGTTATAAGTTACCGACATAGTTCAGCGGATTGGCAGGTTGAAGTGGCAGTGGGCAGGGCACATAGCTCGGAGACCTGATCACCAACGGGGTACAAAAGTTCTAGAGTAGAGACCACGTGCCCTACCTACCGCCAAGCACAGCCTAGAAAGTTCACCTACAAGATGTACGGATGACCTCATTAAGTCTGCACGATCGCGCTGGATGCAAGTCACTTCCAACCGGTATTATTGGAGATCCATAGAGAAGGCCTATGTCCAACAGTGAACGTCACATAGCTGATGGATGGATGGATGAAAATTTAAATTGCTATTTTAGTAGCTAAACGTTTTTGCTACATGTGTACATATAGTGCCAAACCTAATGTACTCGTATCTACAATATATACGATATCTGATATCCTTAGTATTACCATGGGTTAAAAATGAAATCACATCTTTTGAATACATATTTATAATCCATTTTAATTATCAACGATAAATACAAACAACTAATACATACACTAATAAATACATATTATTCACACCACTCAACAGGCACTTTTATTTGAGAAAATGCCCGCATCATAAAATAGTTTACGTTTTCATCTAATCCGTTTACAAGCTTGAAAATCATTCAGTAATGTAGGGAAATCGCTCAATCAAATGTAGATATAGATCAAACCATTTTAGAAAGTGTGGGGCACATAGACCTCAGGGACTTCTTTGTGGTAGATCAGGACATCTTTGAAGTATATGTTCTTGACATCCTTGATTTGGAAGGGATACAAAGGCCTGTCAACAGGGAAGCCAGTGGTGTAGTAGCCATTGGTGTAAAGTTCCTTGTAGCCATCAAACTCTTGGATGTATGCCACTAACTGGAACTTCATGCCACCAACCATACCTGTAAAACAGATGATAATGCTAGTAGATAGTGCAACAAAAGAATAAGCTTTTGTAGAAAAGCAGTTTCTGGTTTCGCGGGCTGCATATTGAATCATGAGCGTAGCGCGAGATTTTATCGTACAGTCATTGCAAGATTGCGCTGGATACGAGTCACTTCCAAGTGGTCATATTGGAGA
Source organism: Hypomecis atomaria (assembly GCA_964007245.1). Lineage (NCBI taxonomy): Eukaryota > Metazoa > Arthropoda > Insecta > Lepidoptera > Geometridae > Hypomecis > Hypomecis atomaria. The sequence continues at coordinate 9,804,550 of OZ023299.1, forward strand.
TCTGTAGAGGAGGTCTGTAGAGGAGGTCTATGCCCAGCAGTAGATGGCCTATAATTGAAACTTCGACAATAGCGGAAAACTTAACTACCAAGGAAAGCGAGAGAGTAATGCAAAGTCTTAAAGAGACTCTAGCTCTTCCAAAAAGTATCAGATATAGATCAATCAACTGTATACAATGTGTCAGACAGAATAAATCAACTAAGACCTGGTTTGACAAATAAAATTATATCCAATACATACCCTTAGGCAAAAGAAGATGGTGCGGGAACACATTCAGTGATCTCTTGGAAGGATTCCATTCTCCCTTAAGAAGCTTCTCATAAAGTTCGTGAGCACTGGGCCAATCCTTAGAGGTGTATGCAAAGTCGGTAGATTTGCGAGAGATGACGTTTTCTCCAGCAGTTACTGTAAATCAAATAAAACAAGTGATAGTTGATTCCAAAATTACACACAATTGTTTCGTTACGGTTATGTTGTGTAAATATTTTACTAAACACACTTTCAATCAACAAACTGTAATAGTGAGATTTCAAAAACTGCTTTAACATGCAACGCAAAATCCATTATACTTATTTAGGCTAATAAACAACTTACTATCATACTGGAACTGGTCAAGCATGAAGAAGTTTTGCGTGTTTTCAGGAAGAGGGATCTTGAATCCTTTGCTGTCGTATTTCGGTGCAAGGAAGAGTTTGACGAGTACTTTCTTGTCAGCACCGCTCTTGACTTTCAAGCGTAAGCTGAATGGTTTGTGGCTAAGACGTGGGTGCTGGACGAGGACAGAAACTTCTTCCTTCAAACTCTTGACTGAAATACAAAATAAATATTAAAACACAAAAGCTAACATAATCTTTGCCCGGCTATGGATGAATTATAGCTAAAAACCTTTCAGTTCTCTTAGTCCATAGTTCATTTACTCGACAAATGGGTGTCAGAGACACACTTTTAAATAGTCAAAAAAATCTACACAATGGTATAGACTTAACAAGAATTCAATTCCTTACACAAATAAATAATCCATTTCAACTTAATTCACAATGAATTAAATCACATTAACATTATTAAACTACAGTTTACACATTAAAAACAAGTAAACACAATAAGGTGCCTGTTGTATGAATGACGAAAACCTACCACTGATCTTCAATCTTCTTTTATGTGGTTTAAAAGATTAAGGCAGATATAGAGACAGATATAAGACAACTTTAAAAAAAACATAGTAAGTTTGACGCTGTCAACTCGTATACATAATTACCCAACCATTAATTTGTAAGCAACTTACTTTCCGACTCAGTCTGGAATAGATGGGCAGAGATGTTCATGTAAGTGTTTTCAAAGTATGTGACAAGTTTATCGACTTCAACACTTTCAATCTCAACATTGGGCATAGTCAGTTCCTCGGGTTTGTACAGAGGCATCTGTTTCTGCCAGTACACGAACAGGTTCAAGATGCGCTTCCAGATCATGTAGAAAGCAGGGTCACGTAGAGAGGTTTGGTAGTTTTCCAAAGCAGATGGAACAACCAATGGCGTGAATCTGAAATCAGAAATAAATAAGTTGCCGAGACACGACCTTAAAAGGGTTCCTTGTTTTATAACGGAACCTTAAAAAATAGTATTATAATGTTTTGTATTTAATTGTATTTTGATTGTGTCATATAACCGTATTGTAATGGAGTCTGCAAAACTTACTGGCTTTCAAATTGGTATCCAGATTTTATAGTGTTGCCAAGAATTTTTTTCCATAGCCTGATGAAATCTTTGTAGTACCAACGGTTGGGAGAGTCCGCGTTGGATTCGATTAGGAGACCGAGGGTATTGAGACCTTCTTGAGTATGAAGATTAACGTATTCTCCCTTGCGCTGGAAATTTAATATTATTGTTAAAATATGTTTGTGATTTCTTAAAGTTATCAGAATTTTAAATAGACGATAATTAAAACTCACGTTAACGAAGAAACCTTTGTCGATAGCTTCCCAGATGCGCCTTTCGTACTCTTCAACCTGTTCAATCGCCCGCGAAAATTCAGGATTGTCAAGATGGAAATGATTTGGCCTCGAGGGGAATGGAATTCCATTGTGGTACAGAAGTCCAGAGTTATATCCATCTTCAACAACGTCAGTGATTTCAGGGATTTCACCAAGACCGTTACATAATCTTTCCATGTAGTAACGAGCCAAAAGCTGTTTGTGAGCAAACCACCAGGCCTCTCCACGACCCTTCTTGTAAATAACGGGTATTTCTTCACCTCCCATCCAGTAAGGGTTGACAAGGCTCATGAAGTACTGCGCGTCATTAAGTTCATAGTCATTTGTGAAGTACGACACGGGGAAGTTGGTACTATAGTAAGGCCAAGCTGTGGAGTTCCACCTGATCACCACATTGTTGTCCCAAATGAAAGTAGACGGATAGTGCTTCATGTATCGGTGTCCGTGAGTGTTGATTCTCTGGGCAGTGACCATAATTTCACCATTGTTGAAGTATGATGGGAAAACTTCGTAAATTGGCGGAATGACAACACCTTGAGTATCTGGACGATACATGATGGTGACACTGAGAGCATAGACATAGACGCCCTCGTTAAGCATATCTCTCAAATAGACAGCCGTGTTGTAGAAAGTCTCGTAGTCTTTGGCAGAGTAAAGCATGTGGAAGACTGTCATGGCTTCATGGGCATGAGCGGGCTCGTGGACAGAAAACGGAACGGAGCGTGGTAGGTACCACTTGTTCTTCAGCATACCAACTAAGATCTTGGCAGCAGTCACGTTCTGAAGGAAAAAAAAATGTTTTAAGTAAAACTCAACTCAACAATTTTTTAAATCAAACATCATCAGCGTTATTCTGAATGAAAACGTGCGTGTTACGTGGCCTAAGTCTAGTTTCATTGATAAATTAGCGAGAAAAATATTAATTTTTCCAATGTAATAAATTTAACTGGTGCTGGTTTTTTAATGTCATTTATGAAATATAAAAATATTTCAAATGGAATTCGCGAAATTAAAAACTTAAGATAAAGTCACTAAAGCACGTTACGATCTGTTATGTCGATCAAGAGTCGGGGAATTAAACTCACGTTGTACTTTTCATAGTTGTTTTCGATGGTCCACTTGCTGGCAATGTCTTGGCATTTCGGAATAGCGATTGGTTCATGGATATGGTCGTAAAGATCCATTAAATCCATCTGCCGCTGCTTGAGAACATCAGCTCCGACTGTAAACCAGAATCAAAACATTTTTGGTTAGAAATAGAAATGTAATTCCATTTAGCTACTTTTATCATATTAGACAGAAGATGTAATCATTATAGTTAGCTCTGGTTCAGAAGAACAAGCTATTTAGATAATTATGAGCTCGCCATAAATTTTGGACGGTAGATGTAAGCCAAACCCATTGTAAATCTATTAAGTTCGTATAGGCCGGGTGCCTAGCCCTAGTGTCAGAGATTCATAGCCGCCAGAAATCTTCTGACATGGCTGAAAGGAAATCTATTAAAAAAACATGTTACATTACAAAGAATCCAAATTTAGAACTATAAGTATGCTTCCCATAGGTACGAGTATACTCGCTGTACACTAAAGACAACCAAAACATAAGAATCATTATTGATTTGCAAGAGGACAAAATTCACACAAATATTATTGAGTTCATTTACTAAAAATTGATTGGTTTTGATGACGTTGAAATAGCAAAATTTTACTTACTTTTTGACCAATTTTCGCGAGGGTCAGCCAATGCGCCGGCGGCGCAAAGGGCTAGCACACACAACACTAGACGAGCCATGATTGCCAGTGCCAAACCAAAAATTGCATCGCTTTTTATATGCTTTCTAGTGTAAACATTCCAAAAATATTATGATAGACTTATCAATTTCTGCAACTATTAAATACAATGTAAGCGGGGTGCTGAAATCTGTTGCACAGGTCACTTTTATATATAAGATCACAAAAAAAAAACAATATAACTAACATGCAGATAAGGAGAACTGTGCATCGCTTTCTCTCGTGTTATTTGACTTATCTATCATCTCGACTTTATTACCCTTCAATTATGCCCTTTGTCCGTCGTCTGTACCTATGTTGACTTTAATTTTAATTTGATAGGGTATTTACGTAAGTTTTTGTATGTAAATGAGAAAAAAGTAACAAAATTAATGTCTATTCCTAACCTTAACGCTCCAAGAGCTATGTCGTGGTATATTTCTCTTGCTCAGTTTATTTTGATCGGGTATTTTCGTAAATTTTTGTAAGTAAAAGATGGACTAAGAATTATTTTTTGCAAATCAATGGCAAAACAGCCTTCCATCGTGTTCAAAATTCGAATATTTCGCTCCAATGTTTACATTACTGTTGATTTTTCAAAAACGGCTCTGCCGATATCTTTCAAATTTACCTCGGGAGTATACACCTACGAACTACAAAATATTTTTTCGGTTCAGTTCACAATTGGCGATAGACATACACAAAAAACACATACAGACATAAAACATCCTCTTTTTGGAAGTCGATTAAAAAAATGCAAGTGGAGTCCCTCCGCGCGGAAGAAGTGAAACTTCGCCGCAACAGTGCTTTCATACCCCCTCCATGTTAGCGTTAAACGTATAACACAACCTTGCTGTAAGTCGCATTAGAAGTTTCACTTCAACAAAACTTGAAGAGCTCTGTTATGATTTATTCATCTTTCTTAGTTGTACCTAGTTCTTTCTTCTGTGCGTTTTGATAAGTTTCTAGAAATAATATTAAAGTCTTTTTGTGGCCATGAATACACTCTGACGGACACTCTGTTTTATAATAATCACTCAAAAATTGCAAATAAATCATTTTCTAATGTAACGTAGGTACGAGTATATTTCTCATTGCAAGAAGATGACTTATAAGTTTTTACCATGGTGGAGTTGTTTTAAAGCGCACTACTCGTAGTATGATATTACTACGCGACCAAAGCGCCACCCTTTTATGGTGGACATTCCGCGCATTAGAACCAAGCGTTTCGAATCCTCATTCCTCATACGAACAGCCAGAATGTGGAACGCTTTGCCTGGGTCTGTTTTGACGCTAAAGTACAATGTGGGCGTCTTCAAATCCCGAGTAAATAGGTATCTTCTAGGTAAGCGAGCTACAACCTAGACCGCTTATCTGCTTAACAACAGGCAGTATGTGGTCAAAAGCAAACCTATTCAGAATAAAAAATAAAAAAAATGATATTAGGTACACGTAAACTTAAACTTAAAGTAGTTATTGTGTAGAACCATACATTTTTGTAAAGCGTCATCGGCGAAAATGAGGAAGATCTAATAAATAAAGTTTACTGAATCAGGTGTTGCTTTGCGAAAGTTCATCTTCAAAACTCTGTTTTGAATTATGCATTAGGCATCTTCAGGACGTGTTTTCTTCCGAGCGAACTCGAAGAGTCCTGAAGATGCCTCGTTTAGAGGCGAAACACGTGTCTAATAGTGCAGTGAGAACAATGGTGCTATTTATTAATCTTAATTAAGTGTGTTCACTATTTTGTAATATTATCTTTAAAATTTACAACTATGACAGATCTTTGTTAAATTTGTAACAGATTAATTATTTATTAATTATTTCGAACAGAGTGCAGTGCGAATAAAAATGCTGTGTACTGTAATTAACAACAGAGCGGAAATACACTAAATATGGTATTTAAAACAAAGATCTAATAAAAATGTATGGAGTCGTACCAAAAGCGATAATAGTTTTCTATATTTTTCATTTAGTGTATTTTTCGATCCGTTGAGCAATAGTACGCTTTATTTGACATATGTAAACTGAAAGATTCGTTTATCGTACCATCAAACGATACAATGAAGACCCTAGTGTAGATGACAGGTCAAGATGTGGTCGCCCTCGGTTTGTTAGGACTCCAGCAGTGATAAAAGCTGTGAAGGCGCGAATTCAAAGAAATCCCAAACGTAAGCAGAAACTGTTGGCCCTTCAGATGGGGTTAAGCAGAACCACGGTGAAAAGGGTGTTAAATGAAGACTTAGGGCTTCGGGCATATCGAAGAAAAACACGACATCGTTTAAATGCTCGTCTAGTGGACTTGAGACTGAAGAGATGCCGCGCTTTGTAGAAGCGGTACGCGGGAAAAAAATATCGGGAAATTCTTTTTTCGGTTGAAAAATTTTTTTACCGTAGAAGAGAGCTACAACAAACAAAATGATAAGGTGTACGCACACAGTAGTGAAGAAGCGAGCAACCGTATTCCGCGTGTCCAACGAGGTCATTTTCCATCCTCGCTCATGGTATGGTTGGGAGATTATTATTGGGGCTTAACAGAGGTACATTTTTGTGAGAAAGGTGTAAAAACGAATGCAGTTGTATATCAAAATACAGTCCTGACGATCCTTGTGGAACCTGTTTCTCATACCAAGTTCAATAACAGGCACTGGGTATTCCAACAAGATTCGGCGCCAGCTCATAGAGCGAAGAGCACACAAGACTGGCTGGCGGCGCGTGAAATCGACTTCATCCGGCACGAAGACTGGCCCTCCTCCAGTCCAGATTTGAGTCCGTTAGATTACAAGATATGGCAACACTTGGAGGAAAAAGCGTGCTCAAAACCTCATCCCAATTTGGAGTCACTCAAGACATCCTTGATTAAGGCAGCCACCGATATTGACATGGACCTCGTTCATGCTGCGATAGACGACTGGCCGCGCAGATTGAAGGCCTGTATTCAAAATCACGGAGGTCATTTTGAATAAACTTTATTGTCATAAGAATCTATGTTTTGTTAAGTTCATTTTGGTATATAAATGGTTACATAATGAATAAACTTGTTTCAATTATTTTATATTAAACATGTGACAGAATTTATGACCTGACTGTGTACAAACAAAGCTTCTGGAACTGAATGACAACCATAGGCGTTATAATTAGGCCCAATAGTTTGGATAAGGGTTCACTGTCTTGATGGAGTAGGTATTTCTTTATAAAAATAATTCTTACCTTCTCCGCTAGGGTTGGAACACACAAATTCCGGCCGTCATAGTCAGTTCTAAACAGGGTTATTCCTAATAAATTAGCACCCTTTTAGGCGCTTATTCTGTACACCAAAACTAACAACTTTCATTGTGCGACTTTTGTCAAAACTAAAAAAAAAACAGGTGTTCCAAACATTTTGTCGCGGGTGAACGATATTTTTTAACAACAAAAATTTATTTTAGTTTTGACAAAAGTCGCAGAACACGAGTTGTTAGTTTTGATGTACAGAATAAGCCGCTAAAAGGATGCTAATTGATTGGAAATAACCCTGTATATTCAATGTCTACATAATTTGTCAATCGACAAAGCCGGCTCAAAGCAGCGACTGGTAAGCCCTTAAGTAGTAGGCGCATAATGTTTTACCAAATTACATTTCAATCCGTTGCCGTAGGTAGTATTATTCTATCAATTAAGTACTAGCTGACCCGGTAAACTTCGTCTCACCATCTATCAACTGTCAATGACGACTTTTCATGGATATGTTACATGTTAGAGTAAAAAAATCCTTGCAACTTTTACATGCAAGAACATTTTTTTTAACACGAATAGGTCCACGCTTGACCACCAACTCGCCTGATGGTAAGAGACGTTGTGGTCGAAGATGAAGCACGCAGATCTAGAAGATACCTATTCACTCTGATATTGAAAAGCTTTAAATTATATCATACGAATCAGAAATGAACATTTTGTACATCAGGACATTTCGTATGGGAAATTGAAATTAATGTTATTATTATTTTTCTCGCAACTTTAAAAAAAAATTTTCACCGTTTAAACCTACCCTTAACTTCCACAAATATTTCAAGATCAAAATAAGCCAAATCGGTTCAGCCGTTCTCGAGTTTTTGCGAGACTAAAAACCACGATTCATTTTTATAAACAGGGTTATTAACTAGCATACTTTTAGGGGCTTATTCTGTTCATCAAAACTAACAACTTTAGTTTAATGACTTTTACCAAATCTCCAAAAAAAAGTTGTTCGGTAGAATAATTACTTTTCGCAAAAAATGGCAAAACCCCCTTCCATCGTGTACAAAATTTGAACATTTTGCTTGAATTGTTTACATTATAGTTGATTATTAAAATACGGATCAGCCAATTTATTTAAAATTTAAATTCGAAAGTATACCCTTTTGAAGTAATTTTTTTTTTCAATTCGGTTCACAATTGCCGAAAATATCGATGTAAATACACAATAAATACATAAATACGAATATAGAACCTCCTCCATTTTGGAAGTCACTAAAAATATCGTTCAACCTCGATAAAACATTTTTTCAAAAATCTCTGAACAAAAGTTGTTAGTTTTGACATAGCCCCTAAAAGGGTGCTAATTTTAATGATTATTACCAATAACCCTGTATATTATAGAGATTTTCTTTGGCCGAAGTTACTAAAATCTCTCTCTACAGTTCTTTCTTGGACGATTAGCCCATAAATAAAAGTATACTGTATATTATATGAAATTGCTGAAATTATGAAATTCATTGATAATAAATTCACCCTCGTAATATTTACGTTCTATCCCACGGGAACCTTTTATTTTTCCTTGCTTCGTTGCTGTGTTAAAGAGTAACAAACCAACAAACAGAATTTAGAATTCATGAAATTTGTAAGGATAGAGTATAGTATAAAGATCTAACAAATTAATCATTATTCTTAATTAACACATGACATTTCCTTTGATTCCCAAGTCGTTATCACATTAAATAAAAATCAGTCAAGTGCGTGTCGGACTCGCGTACGAAGGGTTCCGTACCGTGTGGGAGCCCCATTCCTCATGACGTTATTAATAGCGAGTTAAAAAACTCCTAAAATTCATTTTTGTTGTATGGGCTTAAATAAATATTTATTTTATTCTATTTTATTAGTGTTGTTGTTATAGCGGCAACATAAATAAATCGTCTGTGAAAATTTCAGCTGCCTAGCTATCACGGTTCATGAGATACAGCCCGGTGACAGACAGACAGACGGACATCGAAGTCTTAGTAATAGGGTCCCATTTTACCATTTGGGTACGGAATTCTAAAAAAATAATTTAAGATTTGGCCGAAAGAAGTTCAAGGAATTTAGGAAGTTACAACTGTTACTTTGGTTGAAATAAAACACGCTAAGTGCACCTCGCATTATTTTATTTTAACATTTTTTTTTCATTTATTTGTCATTACAAACATAATATTTATCTTTATTGTAATCGTGATATTATGAACAACTTTTACTACAGGGTCAACCCAGAATTCGAAGAAAAAAAAGAGCTGTTTCATGCATTTTACCGACTTCCAAAAAAGAGGAGGTACTAAGATCGTCTGTATGTATTTTTTGTGCATGTTCATCGATATTTTCGGCAATTGTAAACTGATTTAAAAAAATCTTTTTTATTTTAAAAGAATATACTTCCGATGTAGTCCCGTTTCAATTTATCGAAATTAGATAAATCAACAAAAATGTACATGGATGTCACATCGATTCGTGCAAATTATTCGAATTCTGAACACGGTGGAAGTCAAGTGTTGAGATTTTTTTTTGCGAAAATAGTTATGTAAATTCTAAGTTGTCATTTTCATAGGATAGCTGATATTTTTTTCTCCAATTCTTGTTTTTTAGCCATTTAGTTTTTAAATCACCTTTTTTCGTTTTTGCATACCCTTCCTGAATAACCCTGTTTTATAAATCATCCTCTTGATTTTTAGGGTTCCGTTAAAAAAAGAGTTTTTCAAAGTTTACACTATAGAGTTAATAGACTAATACTTTCTCTCATAATATTCAGAGCATTGTGCAATTATAACTTTTTGAGTTACTTGTATGAAGGTTTCTTTTAACATGCACATGGTCAGAGACCTTAGAATCATATTTTTTAACCAATTATGTTTTTCTTTTCTAGTAGTCAGCCATCTAATGACATTGGTTTTTATCATCATCATATCATCGTCACCGTCTACGAAAGCCTATCATACGTGTCTCGACACTCTCTTGACAATTTATCTACATTGATAAAGTTTAGAGTTAGTAGACTATCAGATTTTTAAATTCGAAAGCTGCGAGTAAATTCGCGTAAATAAAATGTAAAAACCAGTTATTTCAACTCAATTTATTTGGACTTTATATTGAACATCATAATTTATATAAATACGCTGAATAATAAAATTATATTTAAACATAATATTATATCAATAGTATAAAAACAAACTAAAAATAATTATGATTTTGAAAAACATGTATAATAGGTATGGATATTATTATCTTTAATTAAAAAATGCTAAAAACACATAAATATTATACAATACATACAGTTTTTGGAAAAATATAAAAGTCACCTTAAATTGTTATACTTTTAGTTTAATATTCAGTATTACAAGGCTTCTAAACTACAATACAGCATCATATGGTTGGGATATCATAAAATCGTTTACAGAAGTTCTTATCTCGTCTATTTGGTATGGGGAACGACGACTTCTGGGGCGTGCTTGTGATAGATCAGAATATCCTCAAGCCAGAAGTTGTGGACGTCCTGGATCTGCCACGAGTGAAGAGGCCTGTCGACAGGGAAAGCCAGGGGCTTGTCTGTGAGGAAGCGAGCTCCAGTGCCCAGGCCCAGGGAAGTCTTAGGATTGAAGCCGGTACCGTAGGGAATCTTGGGAGCTTGGTACTCCTGAATGTAGACCAAAAGCTGGAACGGCATACCTCCAACTTTGCCTGTGAAGTAAAATTGTTTCATTGTACTCGTCGTCACATTAGCTATATTTTTTGGATTTTTGATATAATAAATCAGTGGACTGTCTCTACACATTGATAGGTACGCAGGGTGTTGTTTCGCAATATTCATACTACAGATACATTCAGAGGTAGGTATGTGTAAGTACTCATCATCAGAGACAAGTTTTAGTAAGAGACCATCTGCGATAGCGAAAAAACAGCTGTTTAAAACAAAAAGTTCATTGACTAACGATGAAATCTATGGAATAGCTGATTTTACTTGCGCGAGTTCTATGTTGGTCTTATCGTGACAGTTGCTCATAATTAAGTATACAAGGTTATCTGCTTATCCTGTACTAAACCAAAAGGTAATGATTTAGACCATCATTATGAATAACTTTTATTATGGGTCCAACCCAAAATTCGAAAAAAAGGTCAGTTGTTCCATATATATAAAACTACAACTCGGAATCGATAAAATCTATGAAACAGCAGATTTTTTATTCTCCCATTTTGGGTTGGCCCCATAGTAAAAGTTGTTCATAGTGATAGTCAGAATTACCTCCTTTCGGCTTAGTAGTTACACCAGTTCTGGATAACCCTGTATATACTTTTGAAAGTTTCTGCACTTTGCAAAAAATACCTTTTTTTTGCGAAGTTTCTACCCTTGCGGTCCAATTAACAGTTTAGTTGTACTGAGCCATACAGCCAAATATGCTTAAACGGCTCAGTACAGCCAGTTTATCAGTTTTCAGGTTATTTGCTAAGTACTATTAAGTATGGTATGATAATTATTATACAAATAGAAACCTTTAGGCAGCAGTAAGTGGTGCGGGAACTTGTCGATAGCCACGTAGCTCATGTCAGGCTGCCACTGGCCCTTCATAGTCTTCTCGCGGATTTCAATACCGCTCGGCCATTGCTTGAAGGTGTAGGCGTTGTTAACAGATTCACGAGTGATCACGGAATCTCCAGCAGTTACTGTAAAATTAGAAAGTTGTATTAGAAATAAGTAATAAATTAATTAATACACAAATAAGAAAAAAGAAAAAAAATATGCTTTCTCTTATACAATACTAGCGACCCGCCCCGGCTTCGCACAGGTGTATTAAAACCTTCCTCTTGAATCACTCTATCTAGTAAAAAAAACGCATCAAAATCCATTGCGTGGTCTTAAAGATATAAGCATACATAGGGACAAACAGACAGGGAAGCGACTTTGTTTTATACTATGTAGTGATAGTGACTATACAGCATCCTTTTAGGGGCTTATTTTATACATCAAAACTAACAACTGTTGTACTGCGACATTATCAAAACTAAAAAAACAGCTGTTCCATACATTTTGTCTAGGATGAACAATATTTTTCTATGGAACAGCATTTTTTCTTTGAGATTTGATAAAAGTCGTTGAATAACAGTTGTTAGTTTTGATGTACAGAATAAGCTCCTAAAATGATGCTAATTGATTACCAGTATATAACTAGTAATAAGTATATAGTCATACCCCTTATCCTACGTCCCACGGCGCGACGCGACGCTATGCAAAAATATTAAAGTTATTATGGTAATGGTGCCGCCATAGAAGTCGGCACGACATGTATAGAAGTCGGCGAAGTGAAGTTAGCTACAGAAGTTTCTTGAGAAGCTTTTGTAGCTAACATCACATCGCTGACTTGTATACTTGTTTACGATGTGAAGTTAGCTACAACTGCGTGGCTCGTGTCGCCTCGTGGTGTGTGTGGCGGCACCATAACGGTGATTTCTGCAAGTAGCCGTAGTTGTTGCTATTCAATTCGCGCGACTGTACAAATAAACAGTTTGCATCGCATCGCGTCGCGTTATCAGGGGTTCATGTAGGACATTGGGTTGATCTTTACAAATACATTTTTTTCTTACCATCGTACAAGAAGTGGTCGAACAGCACGAAGTTTTCTGTGTTCTCGTGCAGAGGAATCTCATAGTTTTGGCTATCATATTTGGGACCAAGGAAGAACTTTACAACAACAGTCTTAGCAACTTCACTTTTGACATGAACACGGATGTTGAACGATTTATGATTTAGGATAGGGTGTTGGACCAGAACACTGGTTTCCTCCTGCTGTACCTCTCCTGAAAAGCGTTTATAAATATGGTCAATAAAAACATCAAATTGGTATTTCAGGCATAGGCTCTCCGCTACTGGACATAGGCCTCCCCTATATACTACTAGATAGGAAGAGTGTGCAATGTGTTTGGCGCAATTCTGCAGTATAATGACCTCTGTCTACATTTTCGATGGAAGTCCTCCGAACTTACGTAGACTTTTCAACTCCATCGGTTGCTTTTCCTAAAAAAATCTGAATTCATCAATGGAATATTTATTTTTCACCAGAAATGGCATAACCATCTTCCACCGTGTACAGAATTCAAATAGTTCGCACGAATCAATTTGTCATCCATGTAGTATTATTTACATTATTATTGATTTTTCAAAAACGATTCAGTAGATTGCGATGAAATTTGAATGGGACCACATCCAACCCTATATTTTATTTAAATCAGTTCACTGATGTCGAAAATATCGATAAACTTACATAAAAAATACATAAAGACTAACATTAAACATAGTAGTAAGTACCACCTCTTTTTTGAAGTCGGTGAAAAATACATGTCTACTTAAAATATTACTTACTCTCATGTTGATTTTGATGCAGGTATTGAGTAACGTTCATGTAAGAATTTTCAAAGTACGTGACTAGCTTATCAACATCCACCTTCGTAATGGAAACTTCTGGGTATTTCAGGTCCTCGGGCTTGTAGAAGGGCAAACGTTTCTGCCACTGAGTGAACAGGTTCAATACGCGTTTCCATATCATGTAGAAAGCGGGATCACGGAGAGCCGTCATATAGTTTTCCAAAGGAGAAGGCAGTACCAGGGGAACGTAACTGAAAATATACAATCTCTATTAAAATCTAGCTCATTGCCATTAGCAGAATTTTGTTAGTATATATTAATTACCGATTGAGCCGTAGTATATTATGTAGTGTCTTGCCATATAATTATGAGGTCATAAATTCATATCGCAAGCTAGTACTTCCTAATGACTTCCTTAGAATATAATGTACTACAAATATTTATACCGCTGGATTTTTGATGAAGAAAAAGTTTTAATGCAGCCTGCATACATAGGTAGGTACGTCTAAACAAGGAATTTCTTATGTTTATTTAGTTATTCAACGTGGTGGATATGGTGCAAAGTATAACAGATGGAAAGATGAAGTAGGAAAAGATCGTCCCGAGCTCGGGATTGATGTCTGGCAGGATTTCGTACAAGACAGAGAACAGTGGCGATACATAGTATCGGAGGCCAAGACACAATTTGGGTCGCTGCGCCAACATAGTAAGTAAGTAAGTATTACGTACTGGTTATGGTACTGAAGATGGTGGTGGACCGTATTCCCAAGGATTGTTTTCCAGGTGCTGATGAAGTTTTGGTAGTACCAGACATTGACAGAGTCAGCGTTTGACTGCACAAGAGATCCCAAAATATCAAGACCTTTCTCGGTAAGAATGTTGACATGCTCGCTTTGTGCCTGCAAAAGAAACAGCAAAATCTCTGTTGCATGATTATTTTTTGTAGAAAATAATTTTAAAAAATGTATTGTTTAGTTCAAATACTTACGTTTACAACATAACCTTTTTCAATGGAATCCCAAATGCGTCTTTCGTACTCGAAAACTTTTTCAACGTGTTCAACTAAATGAGGTTGTTCCAAGGAATAGTGATTGGGCCTGGTCGGGAAAGGAACTCCGGTTGGGTATATAAGTCCCGATTCGTATCCATCTTCGACGACAGTAGAAAGTTCAGGAATTTCACCCAGACAATTGGACAGCCTTTCCATGTAGTAACGTGCGACGATCTGTCTGTGACGGAACCACCACATCTCACCACGTCTGTCTTTGCGCAAACCAGGAACAACATCGCTTCCAAGCCATTGAGGGTACAGCAAGTTAAGAGTATAATAAGCAGCGTTGAGCGAGTAGTCGTGGGTATAATAGGCCATGTTTTGGTCTCTGTTATGGTACGGCCAAAGAGTGTGATTCCATTTAATGACAACATTGTCATCCCATACGTAAGTAGATGGATAATGCTTCACGAGGTGGTGTCCATGAGTATTGATCCTTTGAGCCGTGGCCATAATTTCAGCGTTATTAAAGTATGAAGGTAGAACTTCGTACATCGGTGGTATAGTGATCCCTTGAGTATCAGGGCGGTAGAGTATGGCAACACTTAAAGCGTATAAGTACGATTCTTCATTCAAAATATCTCTCAGGTAAGCAGCTGTATTATAGAAAGTTTGATAGTCTTTAGCAGAGTAGAGCACGTAGAAGACAGTAGACACTTCAAAAACATGTGTTGTTTCATGAAGTGATAACGGAATGGCACGTGGTAAATTCCATCCATTATTCAGGATTTTGACTAGAGTTGTAGCTGCAGTGACGTTCTGTAAAAGAAAAGAATTTCAAATGAAAGCCTATTACCTACATCACACATTTTTCTCAAATTCATATTTAACTTACATTATATTGTTGCAGATTCTCCTCAATCTTCCATAACTTTGCCGCCTCCTGGCATTTTGGTACGTTAGTTGGCTCGTGGATGTGACTATAAAGAAGCAGTAATTCCAGCTGGCGTTCTTGGATAACCTTGGTGTCTACTGTAAATAACACAGTGGTGTAAGGAGGCATCTTTCTAAGAACATGTAATTAACCAGTATCATAGTATTATCAAGCGATTGGAGGCTTGTCCAAAATTCTAAGCTATTAACCAAATATGCTGGCACAACGACCCAAAATGTTTTGGCTTACGATACTAATAGTCTGTTCGTACTAAGCATCAGTTTCAAGGTGGCTGATATCTTTTACTACTACGTCTTCCCTATCTATACGAGAGACGGCTTACATCTATCTGGCCGATTTCTCTACCGATTTCTCCATAATTATGATCAAGTCAACGGAAACTACGGGTTTTTTTCTCGCCAATAATATTGGGTTCAACTACCAGATTTGCTATGAAATTGAGAAGAGAGAAAACAAATATTAGAGAGTACCTAAATGGCCAATGTAGGCGGTAAAAGTAGCAAAATTAACAAAAAGAACTAGATTATAGAAACAATGGCTAGAAAACTTTTTTTTATGTTACAATAAAAACTTGATTAAAAAAAATAACTTACAAGTTTGGGCAACAGGCACGGCGAATGCGCCAGCGCACAGGGCCAACACGCACAGCACAAGACGAGCCATGTTTGCCAGTAACCATGCTACTTGATGCAGCCCTTTTATATGCAAAAAATGAGATAATAGATGCAATTATACGAACATATTTTACTATTCTTTCACCGGACAACAGGTGACATCCTCTGGCTTATCAGTTGAATGCTCTCTGTGTTTCGTTGATAGCAGTAAAAGTTCGTAGGTATTGACAAGGACATTGGTCAAGACAATTTGTCTTAGCTGACTTGTTGTAAGAGTCAATAACGCAACAATGCGTTAGTATCTTATATCTTGTATTTATTATTATCATCAACAGTCCAAGATCGTCCACAGCTGAGGATCGCTCTCTTTTTGTATGCCACCCTTTTCGGCTCTGTGCCAATATTTTCTTGTCGTACATTTTGTATTAAATACGTGCGAATCCAAACAAATATTAGAAAACTCAAAGAACGTTTGTTTGTTATTCTTTCAAGCAGTAACTGAGAGACGGACTGACTTGATTTTTTGTAAAAGCAAGTAAATGGGTTCGCAAGTATGGGCCAACCCATGTACAGGAACTTGCTGGATACAAACCGCTTCCAACCGGTCTTATTTTTTCATAGGAGAGGCTTCCATTCAGCCATAAGCCAGAGGCTAGTGACAAAAAAAAGTGTAGATGAAATGTGTGAAAGATGATATGAGAGAGAAAGGAGTTGATGAGATGACGTATAATAGAGTGAAGTGGCGAAAGGAAACGTGCTGTGCCGACCCCACCTAGATATGATGAGAGGCTTAGCAGGATGATGATGAGAGGCTTATCTCCAGCAGCGAATGTCGTATGGCCGAAATGATGATGATAATATTTTTTGAGTGAAATCACACAACTAATGTAATTTGATATTGGTAAAAAGATATGGCATTAATGGCATCGATACAGTCACTGAGCCACATCAACGTCAGACTGAGTAGAGCCATTCTACAAAAAGGATACTTAAACGATGTTATTTCCCTCAATCTCTTAATTCCTCTCGTCAAATCTCTAAATCATCATTAAAAGGTAGGTCGTGTACTGGCTGGATATTACGATTTCATCCCTCCCACATACATAGTTTTCACATATACAAATAGAGAACTGAGATACTAGGAAGAAGATTGAGGAGGCCTTTGCTTAGCAGTGGAACGGCTATAAACTAATAAAATACTGCTATAAGCTAAAAAAAAAAACTATTATCATCCATAAGTATCAACAGAACTGCCCTGTCAAATCGATGTTCAATGATATCAGACCGCTTCCATCCTATCTTATTGGATATACAAAGAAGATGCCTATATCTATGAGTGAATGTCCTGTGGTAGATAACGTGATGTAACCATGTTGTTTTCAACATTTAGGAAAACAACCGAATTTCAGGAAACGGATAAGTAAGTCCTGGACCATGCATTATAAATAACAAATTTGTACTCTGCCAGGTTAAAACAGTGAATAGCTCAAACCGATTACAAATTAAGTACCTTCACTATTGTTTGTTTAATTACATAATTATGTTACCTACCAATGTCATGTCATTATAAATAGAGAATCTGAAAAATAAATAAATATTTAATTTTTTCGCAAAAAAAAATGGTACAAATGTCACGATCGATCGTGCACAAAATTCGAATAGTTTACTAGAATCGATGTTTTTAATTTTTAAATTATTCTTGATTTTTCGGTTTAGTAATTTTTTTTTTAAATTTTCACTTCGTTATCTGAACTAAACAAAATTTTTCAATCGGTTCACAATTGGCGAAAATATCGATGAATATACACAAAAAAAAATACCAAGATATAGATGAGCATAGAACATCCTCATTTTTAGAAGTCTGTTAAAAAGTAGCTATAGCCCGTAGTTTACCTCTACAATCAGTGAAGCCATTTCAGTTATAACGTATTTCAATGTTCTTATTGAATTGTGTAATAATGTGTAATTGTACGAAAAATTGTAATCAATATTTATCTTTGATAGATAGGTCAACGTTTAAGAATTCCCACTTTTTTAATCTATGTACTAGGTAATTCTAAAATAGAGTTCCATGATTTTTGCTGCATCACTTACTCTATTTTTTTAAGATTTATCTTGTCTACGATTTGTATTGAAAAAGCACAGAAAAACTACTTTAAGCCGTATTTTTATCTATCTATGTCATCAGGTATATTAATTGTCAAATATATTAGCCGTTGTAAGTCTATTCACACTATTTTTCGTTTAACTACGAGTAATTATATCTTGAAATAAAATATATATTCCTTGCAAACACTTGTATGATTTCATCATCATCTTTCGCAGCCTTCTTTCCCACGATTTGTTGACGCAAAACTAAAAGGTGGACAGCACATTACCTCTACCTATTCAGCATTAAAATAAAGAAGAATGTGGCTCATGATGATGATAGTGAAGCCGTAAAGTTATTGTTACATAATGCAAAGTTTATGTTAAAACATCACTCATATCTAAGAAACTTACGTTGGAAACAAGTAAGCTGCTAGATAAGCCATATCTCACTATTACTTATAGTGCTTAAAAAGTGTAGCAAAAAGTAAGTAAAATACCACCAAGTGACCTGGTGATCATTTTTTATGCACAGCAATTCTTACAGATAGCTAAATATAATAACAAAATACGAACTGGTTGACACTTGACAGTAGTTTTGTAATGCAAAAAACATTCAGTTTGAAGACGGCAAGACGTGATGTACGAGTAAGTTAGTTTTCGATTGCTTTACGATTCACATCCGCTTTCAATGCACTAAGGTATTACTAAATAAAACCTAAAAAGCGCTAGTCAGGCTCGCACACCGAGGGTTCCGTACAAATCCTGAAAAATGCACATAATTGGGAACTAAGTCTTTAAAACCTCAGGGCGTAACTATAATAAATAAATGATAATAGGTATAAAAGATTTTTACTTTTCTCGCCATACATCTAAAATTACATATCGAAATATAATTAAAAACCCGTTTTGGCTTTTGCTTATGAAGTTCTTTCATTTCATACCCCACATGATGCGATTAACTCAATTAGAAATTAGGGCCTATATATTTTTTGGATTTTGGCCCAATTTTTTGTCACTAAATTAAAAATGTGCAGTTTTCAGATTTATTCCTATATGAGTACTCTAATACAATGCTTTATACCAAATTTAATAGTTCTCGATCAACAGGAAGTAGGTACCCTATAGGTTTTGATTCCATTGTAAATGGCGATATATGCTGTTTTTTACGACATACATGGTTCTAACTTTTTTCTACGATAACGAAGTTTAATTTTTTTACTACTGCTAGAAACTATAGATATACGCATATGGTACTCGTTAACTTTACGCGTTCTCGACGAGATAAAAGGTCTTGACACACGGACAGACAGACGAACAGATGGACAACAAAGATGATTATATACCTAAGGGCTCCGTATTTTTACTTTCGAGGTAGGTAACCCTAAAAATTGGTGATTTAGGCCATTTTTAGGACTTTTGTGGGTACTTCATCACTATCATCAAAGTCGTCTTAGTTACAGGACGTTCACAAATTTAGTTTTCCCCGATAAATTTCCAATAGAACCGCTGGATGCGGCTCGTATCTAACGTGTCCCTGTAATTCTATAACAAAGATCAAGTTGCCTATTCTCCCTATGGGTCGACATCTGTCACTGTGCTATCCAAGTCACAGTTGATTTTGTATAAAATTTTCTCATCTATTGCGCTGGCTAACCAACCAATGCTAGATTTTCATTTTAATAAGTATTTTTACAAGCTTCAAACCTTTACAATGGTACTTGGTTTTATATTTATGGACAGCTTAAAAGTTTTTTAAAGTTATCATTTTTAGTTACAGTATAAAATTTGCAGATGTTTTTTTTTTCAAAGAAGTATTTTATACATACTCGCCTATCGGTAAGCAGTGTTATGCTCATAGATCTTGTAAATTAATTCTGTAAAAAATCGCCAATGTCGAAATTTGACAGCTCCGCCGTAAAACTTTGAAGCTGGAAAATCCATGTCATGTTCGCATTAACAGGTTCAAAGTCAAAATCAAATCATTTATTGCACATATGAAATTTACATGCGGTTCTTAATTAACATGTTTTGTATAGTTATACTTATGTCCCTGGTAAGGGTATGGCAATTTTATTATTCGTAAGATTCGTATTGCAACGATTTAAGTATTATGATGTTTTCTAGATTATCGTTAAAAATTCGTCTAATATGTAATAACATTTGGATAATAGAATAATGTTTAGTTGTTTCATAAAGTAGTTTTCCTTTTCGATATCTTTTAGATTATTTGGCAGTTTACTAAATATTTTTATAGCCTTAGAATGCGGGCTGGTTTGTGGGTCTATACTGAGAATAGATAGATAGATCTTCTAAGTCTGCGTGGGTCATCTTCGCTAGCATAGTCTTTTACCATAAGCCAAGATGATGGTCAAACAAAACTCATTCGCGATAAAATAAAATATACCTAACACCAGTGGGGAAGGTCATTAACACCACGCCAACTCTTGATGAGATCAGTCCTTTCAATCTTACAAATAAGTAATTTGTTAATCAGTCGAAAGTTAGGCAAAGGTAGGATGGTGTGACACGGGCCGATATATCACCGTGGATGCCGAAATAGGGCCCGGCCATGTCCAAAGTTTTGACGTATGAGTAATTTATTGGGTAAAAAAATAAATTACGGCATTGCCCACACATTTGTCGGCCGATGTGGCTGATTTGGGTTGCGCGGGCGCAAAAAAATGAACGCTTGGGGCGTATTCGTTAGCTACTCTCTTCTGTAACGCTAATTAATCAACCGAATTCACAATAGAAGGGCTTGCTTTATAAAAATCGAGGATTTCACTTTTAGGGTTCCGCACCCAAAGGGTAAAAACGGGACCCTGTTACTAAGACTTCGATGTCCGTCTGTCTGTCACCGGGTTGTATCTAATGAACCGTGATAGCTAGGCAGCTGAAAGAAGGATGCAGCAACTGAACCTGTCTAAATATATATATTTTTTTTTTGCAACTTTTTAACAAAATATCATTTATAAAAATTGTATATGCTTCAAAAAAATTGTAATTTTTTGCTGTTTTCATATCACTAGTTAAAATTAATATTAAACCACCAGAAAAATTACAATGATTTTTTATTGTTTTTACTCTCTAAATCCCCTTACCAAAGCTTGTGTGAACGAATATTTTACGTGTAGTATCCAGGCTAGAATAAAAAAAAAGGTTAAATTTTTTTGGGCGACAAAAAAGGAACTATGGCGTCGCATTTTTATGTATTTGCCAGTTTTACTTGTTCATAATGTCAATAAGGACAACGTTTGGAGTACAGCTACGCTTCTAGTTCGATAATGGCATCACAGAAATAATCGTCCCATTTAACGGCTTTTGCGTATCAACTTTAACATTTAACAAATATAACAATGAATATTAATGAATGACATCAGAAGATTGAACCGATAACAGATAAGATGGCATTATAATATAACACCGAGTCTGTTACTAAAATAAAAAAAAAAGTTCTTAATCTCAGCTGTCAAAACTTCAATTTATGTTGCTGTCAAAAAAAGGAAAAGTCAAAGTCAGTCAAGCACATGATGTTTTCAGTATTGCCAGACTTCGTTTTCGATATTCCGATTAAGCGATTTTCTGGAGGTGTTGATGTAATTATTTTCTTTTTAACTGTTGGCACATTATCCTTTTTTTTTATCAGGGGAAATCCTTTATGTATGCTACCACGTCTCGTGGGCAGACAGGTTATGTGGGAGTCCCGCCGACTGGACGGCATACCCACCATAACCCCTGGGTGTTCCACCACTGCGCCTGGTGTCGGGGCTGCGAGCGCGTCTTCGCGGCACCCGACAGCGCTGGCCCAACTTGGGCCCTACCCTGGAGCTTGCGCTTCCGCCAGAATGACGATGTGTCGAACACCAGACACATCGTCATCCACCACCTGGGACCAACCAGCACTGGGTGTCGGACGGCACCCGTATCCGACAGCCCTGTTGGGCAATTCTGTCAACCGATCTCGTTACTAAGGTGACACGTTCTTGAACTTGTCTCGTTTTTCTGACAGTTTTGAGCGGTCGGAACTGTCAGAAAGAAGAAGGTATCAAGGTATAGGTTCAAGAACGTATCACTTCAGTAAAGAGATCGGCTAACAGAATTGTCCCGCTGGTCCCGATGCAACGGGTCAATTAAAGTGGCCCCGTGCCTGCCACTACGGCTGCAGAGGATAGGGAGAGCGGCCATCGCGAAACCGACACTCCTCTTCCCCTGCAGCCCCAGCACTTGAGTATGACACATAATCCTGCATTAACTCGTTTTAACTCGTGACATTTACGAACTGAGGTGTCGTCATACATAATATTTTATAGAAACATACATTTTTGCCTACTAAAAGATTATCAAAAAGAAAGAATACTTACTCATATTTTTTTATTTCACTCACTTTACTACTAACAAAAAGCTGCAGTTGAAGTCATCCGAAAAATTCGTGGTCATTTTAATATTACTCGTAATAATCCTTAAAGGTGTTATTCGAACCTCGGCTCCAGGCTACAGCTGCAAGCAGCACTTGCAACAGTTGCACGAAACCGGCTGCGGCTGCACAAGTGGTTATCCATGTAGTATTATGAATTTTTGCAAAAAAGATTCCGAACGCGGCTGCGACAGCACGGAATACCGAATCTCGGCTGCGAGTGTTGTTAACCGATTTAGACAACTGCCTCGGAATGACTCCCGAGGCATCCTCAGCCGAGGTTCGAATAGCTGCTTAACTTACAGTTGCGGTTCTTGTACTTTTGCTAATGAAATGGATGAATACCGAAAATCATTATCATTCATGTTTTTATTTTCTTTTTGTAGCGGTCCTAAGCATTGAGCTTTTTTGACGTGATAACGTCTTATAAATCGATGAACTCCAAAACGTAATCCGATATTACAACTTTTTTTTAACAAAATGAGAAACACTGATTAAAATATCAACATAAATATCATTGAGGCAATATGAACTAAAAATATATGACTTCAAGTTTTTAAATATCTAGCACCATTTTAGCACTCTATACATAAAAAACCTGGCAATCCTTAATCTTTGGCCTATAATTATATATATAAGTATTCAACATATAGCTTGAAAATTGCTTTCGGTTTTTCTTATTTTATCTTCATTTTATACGAACTTGTACATATCAGAACAGTTTTAGAAGCGTCATAAATTACTCTGGTGAACATAACATTTTTATAAATGTCCTCGGGAGAAACTGAGTGTATTCGTAGACTACAGGTATTCGTATGTATGAGCTTCCGACATCCTTCTTTTCACAGATGATGTATTTCTGTTACCGCTACTAAACACTAAAAATAGAATAATATGAATATTTAAGGGGGCTCCCATACAACAAACGTGATTTTTAGGTTTTTGCTGTCTATTAATAACTGCAAGAGGAATGGGGGGAAGAGGGGCTCCCATACGATACGGAACCCTTCGTGCGTGAGTCCGACTCGCACTTGGCCGATTTTATTCATTTCAGTTTTTCAAAAAAATACTGAATTTCTTTGTAATAATATATTCTTCATTAAAAAAATACTGAAATGTAATTATGTGATGTAATTATGTATCTAATGTAGTTATTTTCCTCATCGTAAAAAACACTTTAATTCTTTGTAATTCTTTTCTTTGTAATATATCCTCAAAAGAGCCTCTTAACCAATGTAGTACTATATTAACATAATGATATGCATACATTTTTCAAGTAGAAGAAAACAAGCGCAGGTATTTTAAATTACCTTGTCACTTTCTGAGATTACTGAGATATATAAATCACTTGTTGCTTTGAATCTAGACAAATATCTTCAAAACCATGAAAATCTTCAAGACGTGCAAATTTTCGCATAATTTTTATCGCTAATTCATAATATCACTGCTTATATGTATAAATATTCGTAATTCGCAGCAAAACTGTTGGATTTAATTAAATACATAACCTCTCGTCTCGGAGGGGTCAGCAAAATTCCACTGCTTTGATCTGAATGGCATTTTGAGAATGCAATCCTGAGTCAGACAAGTTCGAGTATTTTCATTTCATTCGTTACATTTTAGATAGTACATTCTGTGTAATAGTTATTTTTCGGAAAAAATCGCAACACCGCCTTCCATCGTGTACAAAATTCGAATATTTCGCTCGAATTGTTTACATTTTTGTTGATTTTTCAAGAACAGCTCATTTGATTTCTGTAAAATATGGGACCACCTCGGGAGTATACCCTTTCGAACTAAAAAAGAATTTTTCGATTCGGTTCACAATTGACGAAAGTATCGATGAACATAAACAAAAAAAATACATACAGACGAACATAGAACCTCCTCCTATTTGGAAGTGGGTTAAAAAGTAATATTTTAAAACAAAAATCTAAATCGTCATCAATTTTAATCAACCAAATTGGAGTAAAGTGTAATAAAAAATGTCATCATCCTTCTGCTGCTTGATATTATAGGGCTTGCTGGCCGCGCTCGCCGAGAGGCTCGACTGCCCGTTCATACAGCACGCGTGTCGGTTACCACAGATAGAAGTCGTAGCCAGAATGTATTGTTTTTAATGTTGTAAATTATGTATAATAATGTTGTAATTATTGTTGTGTAATTTTATTGGTAATTTTTAATTAATTTTTGAATATGTTTCCGAATTATTTTATTTTATTTGTAATGTGACTGATTGTGTACTTATAAATTCTTAAATGTTGAGTCTTTGATACTCGAATAAATGATTATTTAATTTTATTTTAATTTAACCGGACTGGGTCAGAGATCCCATTTAAGAAATTATAGTTGGTACCTACGTTACTTAGAAGATACACGTACATATTGTACATATGTATTTACCTTACTTAATGGAAAGAACAAAATCGAGTAATGCGTCCCACATTCCGGCCGTTCGTATAAAACGTATGAAAGCGCTTTGTTCGATTACTCGGTAAATACTCGTACATTGATATATTAAAGCTTTATTTTTACGTTACAAAAATATGTGTGTTTTTCAAATTGCAGAGACTTTCAGAGGTGTATAATGCTCATCAGTATGAACGACTTTTACTATGATAGCTGAGAAATAATGAAAAATAAACAGCCTCACTATATAGGTACTAATAGTTTGGTGTTTCGCGACAAAATGTATGGAGTTGCCTTTTTTCGTGATTTCGCAGTTGGTCCCACTGAAAAATGGGTTCATAATAATTAATTTTCGCAAAAAAATGGCAAAACCAACTTCCATCGTGTACAAAATTCAAATAGTTCGCTTGAATTGATGTACACAATTCTTACATTATTGTAGATTTTTCAAAAACGGCTCAGCCGATTTTTTGGAGCACCTCGAGAGTATACCCTTTCGAATTAAAAAATATTTTTTTGATTCCGTTCACAATTGGCGCTATATCGCTAATATCGATTAACATACACAAAAAAATACATTCAGACGAACACAGAACGTCCTTCCTTTTCGAAGTCGGTTAATTATGAGCATATTAAATAAAACCAACTTTTTGTAAATTTTTGAGGGGAGCACGGATTCCTAAGACAAGCTAAGCTTAGTTTCGTAATCCGAAGCTCAAGATAATCATAGTAGCTGGTCATTATTATGTAAGTATATTATTTTATTTATAACCTTCGATTCTTTTATGCTGCTTATCACAATATTGTTTTAGTCAAAAAATTAATTTTGAATTTGAATACATATATCTTACATTGTATCTCTAAAGGCCCTGTATTTGCTAAAATAACACACCATATTTAGTAGTGATGCACTTTTTTATTGTCACCATGCATATTTCTCAGAAAGTTTACTCTCACTTGGAATCATCTCAACCAAACAAAAGATACCTTTAATCCCCCATAAGTTTCGGTTACAAATAGTACAAAATATTTTGTCAATTTTTGTCACTATTGGTGGTCTTAACTTACTTTATCCTAAATTGCCTATTGTTGATTAATATCACTTTCTTTTTCAATAGACTATGAGGGTGGTAAGTCGATTGGTTTGTCAACATGACACTTTGAGAGGATAATCCTATTATCCTTTCTAAAGAGACAATGAAATTGTTTTGTTCTGAAGCAAGGACCGGTGTCGCTTTCATTCGATTATGTCTTTGATCGGGTTTCGTTGGACTTAATGCAATGTTTGGTCAATAGATTTGGTACTTAAATATCTTTATTTTTGTCAGCATATTTTTATTGACTTCAGGACGAGGTAGAGTTCGGCACTCACTTACGCATTCGTACAATTTGGATGACATAAAATTAGTGGAAAACATTTGTACAATATAACAGAAAATATCTCACTTAAAATTATGTTACTTATAAAAATATTGCATTACTCTTCTGACACCAGAGCTAGCCACCCGGCCTATACGAATTTACTTACTTACTCGTATTTTGTGTGATTCTATTTACACTGTCTAGTACTGATTTTGATCCATCTTCGCTTAGGTCGTAGTCCGTTACAAGCACGGACTACTTAAGTACTTACTAAAAAGAAAGGAAAGTATATACACCAAAATTACATTACAATAAATATCAGTTGTCGCCATCAATATTACTTGTCATCTATGCCATTAGGTTGCGTCAAGTTTTACGAAAGTATTTCAAGTAAAAATACAGTTAATAAGATTGGATATTGCGCTGCTTATAGCTAATTTTAAATCTGCCGACTTGTCTAATTCGGCCTTTATTACGCTTCAAGATGGAAGCCTGTCATAAACGCACCGTTGAGTGTGCCATGCTATGCTGCAGTGTGAAGTTATCGTCAATGATAAGAGTGGTGCTTTTTTATATATTTAAATCGATTATCTCCAACGTCATGGAATTTATTTAACATATTTTGCTTATTACCCACTTTTAAATGTTTTTTTAACAATTTTATTGTAAATGAAATGATTTTATCGGGCTTCACACACTAGGTTTATAGAAATGATCTTTGATAAACACTTCACTAATTTGGCGGGTTCGTAGTACAGCTTTCTAGCTAATTGGACAAAGCATCTAGACTGGAATCCCAGAGAGATACAGGTTCAAATTTTATTGTAAGTTTGTATTCTGCGTCGTTATTAGTAACATGATACTAAGTAGGTTTATTTATTATTTAGGTAATTTTACATAAAATATATTTGTCAATAAAATTTGAATGTCCAGAAGAAACAGAACATAGGTACTCATAGTAAAGTTGGTCATAATCATTAATACAATCGTAGAACATAATATCCGTTCTCAAGAAAAACACCTTGTGCAGACAGCCAGACACCTTAATTGCCCCCTTCTCTGTAATCGGTCACATTCTCCTCTCGTTGAACTATAAACTATTATAGTAATTAGCGAGATAAATATCACCCAGTTTATTTGTCAACTTATTATTTAAGAGCTTGGTAACAGGGCTTTGAGATAAAATTCTACTAGGTTTTATTTAACCTTGAATGGAGTAACATTAATCTGATAAGTGGTCCTCGGCTACCAAAACATTTTCTTTGTGTAAATAATCACAAAAAATATTGTTTTACTCTGAGTTATATAAATTATATCAGGCTATTGAAAAACATGTCAAAATTTTTGTAAGTTATGTGTTCGTTTAGGGTTCCGTACCCAAAGGGTAAAAACGGGACTCCAATACTAAGACTTCGATGTCCGTCTGTCTGTCTGTCACCGGGCCGTATCTCATGAACCATGATGCTAGGCAGCTGAAATTTTCACAGATGATGTATTTCTGTTGCCGCTATAACAACAAATACTAAAAAATGAATAAAATAAATATTTAAGGGGGGCTCCCATACAACAAACGTGTGTTTAAGGAGTTTATTGCTCGCTAGGTGTCAGGCAAACGATTGCACATGTATACCTCTAGAAAGAGTTAATACGATTCGCTATCTTGGGGTCATTATCGATAGTCAACTTAACTTCGCAAGCCATATAAAAACATTAGCAGGTAGAGTCAGAAAGCTAATCGCGGTGTTTAGGAACATAAGGCACGTTGCTGACAAAAATATCCTAAAAACGACGTATTATGCACTTTGCCAGTCTTTGATAATGTATTGTATCGAAGCGTGGGGCGGTGCTGCTAAAACACATATGTCAGCCTTAGAAAAAGCCCAAAGAGCAATATTAAAAGTCAGCAACTTTCTCCCCTTCAGATACCCAACCTTGGACCTTTATCGGGAAACGGGTGTGCTTACAGTCAGACAACTCTTTCTATTGAGGATTATTTTAAAACAGCACATGTTGTGTCCACAAACCTCAGAAACTAAAACTCTCACCAAACGTCGTACCGATAAGGTGTTCAAAATACCTAGCTCCAAAACGTTTTTCAAACACAGATTCTTTTCCTTCCTTGGGGGTTACATCTATAACAAACTATCGGAACAAGTGGAACTAAAAAAGCTAAATAAATTTTCTCTGAAAAAAACTGTCTCAGAAACATTACAGAAACTATCATATCAAGAAACTGAGAGCCTGCTCTCAGTTCTAAGATAACTCATCCATACACTT
Source organism: Hypomecis atomaria (assembly GCA_964007245.1). Classification (NCBI taxonomy): domain Eukaryota; kingdom Metazoa; phylum Arthropoda; class Insecta; order Lepidoptera; family Geometridae; genus Hypomecis; species Hypomecis atomaria. The sequence goes on from OZ023299.1 coordinate 9,833,035, forward strand.
CACTCACTACATACTTTATACCGGAGACTCTACATTTTATTTTGAGGTATTTATATTGAAATTAATTATAGGTATTTTATTACATTTTAATCCAATTTTTTGACCAAATATAATAATCTTTGTAATCAATTAAAATTCAATATTATTACTTTTTCAATTTATTGACAAATATCTGAATATGCTGTGTACTATTAAATTTACCAATATTATATTGTAACTACTTGAATAAGCACTAATTTACTAACGTTATATATTGTGTTTCAATAAGTCTTGTTAAGGGAGCACAGATCTCCGAAATACAAGCTATGCTTAGTTTGGAGATCTGAGGCTCATTGTCATCATGTATTATTTGTTTTAATGTCAATAAATTAATTTGAATTTTGAATTTGAATTTATTAAAAAGCAAGAGGAATGGGGCTCCCACACGGTATGGAAACCTACGTGCGTGAGTCCGACTCGCACTTGGCCTATTTATTTCTTTTTTGTTTGCTCTTCAGTAATGGCGGTAACAGCCTTTTGTAAAATTTTGAAATAAGTTTTTAATTATCTCGTTTTTGTAAAACTACGCCGTGATGGCCTAGTGGGTGAACTCACACTTTACGTTTTAGAAACCAAATAGGTATACCTATACTAATCAGTTCTTTGAATTCACACACCTCTGGCTTTTTATTGAAGGAAAATGTCATGAAGCAACCTGTAGTACCCACCAACCTGCACTGGTTCAGCGTGGTGGATATGAGCCCTTTGTGGGTAGGACTATGCTCAGCAGTGGACTATAGAAAACGTATGAATAATACAGTATAAGTACCTACTAAGTTTGGATAATAACTACCCTGTGACAAACGGACGGACAAACTGCAGTATCTGGTCTGGAGTCAGGTCACCCTTTGAATGTTTAATGCTGTTTTACGGAACCCTAAAAACCACGTTATTATATTCAGTGTCTAGTTATTGCTTAAGTTGTAGCAACATATCAGTATCCGCTATCAGGCTTATGTAGAAAGTATTAGTGGTAATTTTAAAAGTGTGATTTTTGCAGAAGAAGACATATCCTTTAATGTAATAATTCTTAAGGTGGCCCGAGGCTTTAGAATATGGCATAAGTATATTCTGCCTTCAGTAAGCTAAGCAAAGACCTATAGGCTGATCGGAGATTGGCTCTACTTTAAAATTGTTACAACACCATGAGCTACCCTCCCTCACTAGCCTGGACAACATAACAAAGACATATACGCTACGTAGTCGTAAATATGTATTTACGAAAACGTATTTTCAGCAGTATTTTTATTTTCAGTCATATAGAATTAGGGCGTAATGTTGAAACTTCTTTTGGAAATATTGTCGGTTTCACTGAGAAAAAACAAGCAGAGTGCCTTTAGTGATCGTTCTCCCAAGTCTTTGGCTTTACCTTGAACAAACCGGATGTATTTTGAAAATCTCCCTCCATTAAATAAAATATAGTCCGATAAAGATTTGTCTATGAATCGTGTCGGCCACACATTAATAAACGGGAACTCTTAACGATGAAACAATTTCAACTTTCGTGTCAGGTATCCATTAAATTTTACATCATTCTAGAATAAGGAAAAAAAGTGCCTTGAAGTTATCATCACAACAAAAACTGTTTCTTTTATCATCGGGTCACCTCTTTTTATCACTATGGAATAATACACTAAAGTTGTGTCAAATCGATAAGAACGAAAGGTACAAACAGATGTATAAGCTAAACAAAAATATACCAACTGAAAACAAAAACAATTTTTAATTCCCGCGTAAAATTAACTTTTTTCTTAATTAAAACGTATGTAAATAATAAAACATTTTGAATCAACTGGTGGGTTTTTCGGAGATTTTTATTTGCTTGGGCCCAAGCAAATAAAAATCTCCGAAAAACCCAATATTTTACAAACGAAACGCTTGGAAAAATCGAATTTATTTTCAGGATTCATCAAAACCAAGTGAAAGATATCTTAAAACAGTTTTATGTACTCGTATCTATACCAATAATATAAAGAGGAAAGATGTGGTTTGCATCGAACAGACTCCGAAATTACTGGAATTTTTTTTTGCTGTTGGAAAGCTACACTATCACCGGTGAACATAGGCTATATTATATTTTCAAAAAAAGTAGGGATCCCTTTTTATTTGCCTTCTTTAACCAATCGTACCCGGGCGAAGTCGGGACAGGCAGCTAGTATTTTACAATATTATGAATGAACTGATGAATTTTGTTTATAATATAAGCTTCAGTCAGAATTGAGTTATCCGCAGCTTGGAGCTCACAGCCGACAAGAAGTTTGAATCGGCTTATACCGTAATTATTGTACAGCGCGTGGTATCGTTAAGGTATTAAACGCAAAAACTTGGCGGGTCTAGTACCTACATCTAGACAAACAACTGTTGTACTACGACTTTTGAAAATTCGCAAAAAATAATTTACTTCTCCGTACATTTTGCCGCGCATTAACGAACTTTTTGTATGAAAAAGCTGTTTTTTTTTTTTGATTTTCGAAAAGTCCTAGAACAAAAGTTGTTAGGGTTCCGTACCCAAAGGGTAAAAACGGGACCCTATTACTAAGACTTCGATGTCCGTCTGTCCGTCTGTCTGTCACCGGGCTGTATCGCATGAACCATGATAGCTAGGCAGTTTAAGTTTTCACTGATGATGTATTTCTGTTGCCGCTATAACAACAAATACTAAAAACAGAATAAAGTTAATAATTAAGGGGGGCTCCCATACAACAAACCTGATTTTTATCCGTTTTTCGCTCTATATTAATAATGGTAACAGGTAGATGCTTGAAATTTTCACAGAATATTTAGTTGTATATTCACTTCAATAATAACTAATAAAAATTAAAATAAAATAAATATTTAAGGGGGGCTCCCATACAGTACTGTACCCTCCGTGCGCGAGTCCCACTCGAACTTGGCCGATTGTCTTGATGTACTAGACCCACCCGAAGGTTTTGCGTTTAATACCTATGACCCTGTATGCACCTTATACGTAGACTCGGGTCCACTGGGAAAATACGATATATATCGATACATTTTTTCAGCGACGAGGGGAGCGTCAATATTTTTCTAAGGGCCTGATTTCAACCTTGCATTTAATACACTTTGATACTATTTTCGTGTACTAATTACGTTCAATGTATGTGATATCGTGATTATCGATGTCGTATTTATTTATTACTAAGTGACAATCTCATAAAATAACACCTATTACACAGATCTGGGCATTTAAATAAACAAATCTATTTCTATCTATTTAGATAAACAGAGATATGAAAATAATTGTCCAAATCTCTGTTCAAAATAGAGAGAGATATCTTAGAGATATCAATTTTTATTTTTGCCTTATAGCGCTCACAGAATAACTTGGCAAGTGTTTGTTAGCAATCACTAAACTTAAGCAACGTTTGACGGAGGGGAAATCGCGGGTGGCATTCACAATTTAGCGTTGTCGTAGCTTGGACGACACGTTAAATTGTGGATCCCTATAGCACCAGTGAGCTTAGCATACAAGACCACGACAACAGTTTATCAACGTGTGCAAAGGTGACAGATATATGCTTCATCATAGCTCTGTAGCGTTCTGACATGTCGATAGAGTTATTTTATGGTCCGTATGCTAAAGCCGCAAGCTTACACTACTTACTTATTTACTGTCATTTCTTCGCTGGGATTTTAGATGCACATAAAATTTCACTTTATCTCTATGAAGGTTATTCTTTATATATTTTTATGTTTGGTTGGCGTTTTTTTTGATTGATGTGACGATGCATTTAGCAATGCATCGTCACATCAATTAGCAAAGTTATCAGCGCAGATAAAATTCTCAACCTATCGTTAACAGAGTGACACTTCAGGCAATGGCAATTATCTTCATTAATATACTTAATTATGTTCAAAAATAGTAAGATGATAGTATGACGCAATTGTGTACAATATTTCTAGTCTTCTCCACCTGCAGGCTGTTTCTGTATAAATATACTTTACTATCTATTACGTCCCCAACTGAAATTTAGGGGCTCGTTCAGTACATCAAACCTAATAATTTTAACTCTGCGACTTTTGACAAAACTCGAAAAAAAAAATCAGCTGTTCCATACATTTTGTCGCGGGTGAACGATATTTTTCTATAGAGCAACAATTTTTTTTGCTTTTTCGCAAAAGTCGCAGAACAAAAGTAGTTAGTTTTGATGTGCAGAATAAGTCTCTAAAATGATGCTAATTGATTAGGAATAACCCTGTAAATTGCGATCATCAATGGATGATCGCAACATACAATATGGAATGTTAGAAAATAGCCAAGACGATGATAGCGATTTACTACAATACACAACAAAAACAGATCCACACAAGCCATCAAGATAATATTAATCACTTGTATTCTCTTACTAACTGGAGAGTAACCCAACAATATTGTTTCAGGTTTTTCTAAACAACCGTCTAAGCAAGAGTTAATCGGTGCATCGGACCCGTGGTCAAATAGACCGCATCGGCGTGGATCACACCTGTGCCGGATCAAACGCACCGCCCCCCACTACTGCTTCTCCCCCCCACTCATCACATGAGCCGCCTTGCTGTTATACTCCCATGAGAACTAAAGAACCGACGGTGGAGACCTAGAGTTACTGGATGTGGCTTGAGCGTGGTATGGAGCTTCATTCGTAGTAGTTTTGTAGAAAATCGTTTACTTAACAATATTTCATAATATATAAAAATAATTATTTTCTTAGCTTTTTATTACTTTCAGTATTATACCTATTTTAATATCTAGGTAAACAAAACTTAAGTGCAAAGACATTGACTTGGTACCCATACCTAAGTAAATATCTGATAATACGAACTGGATAAACCTTGCACAGTGCTTTGATGTTTGTCAAACCTATACATAAGCACATATACATATTATATACCATAACTATATGAGATAAGATTTTTCATCAAACCGTTTTTATTAGTTAGCGATATCAACAGTTTTATTTTTCACACATCCTAGATAAAGTGTGTACATAAAGTTCTCAACCATCTACGCCGGATAAGGTGCCACTTCCAGCAACATTACATCCCTATTAATGCCTAACCAATATTATGGCTTTTTCTGATTTTATTGATTTGAAATACCTAATCTGCTGATTGATTTCTTTATTGCCCCCCGACGTTCGTTTCTTGGTTGATCCTATTGACGCTTGTCGGCAATCAATCGTTTGTCTAATTGCCGACCATTTAATTTTGGTGGTTCACGCGTGTTGGACTCTCGTTTTGGCACCTAATTAAGTCCTGTGGGAATCCTTTTTATTGGAATTTTGTAGTGATTCATCAACATCATGATTATTTTAATTGTAAGATAGTTTTCATCGTTCTCTGCTGTTTCGTTGTGTGCTGTTTTCTGCTGGAGATCTTCCCATTAAATTTCCAATGGGACTGAGCTGATTTAACGCTTTTAATGAAATTAAGTACTAGAGTTTGATATTAAATATGTTTTTGTATGGAAGTGGAACGACTGTTTTTATTCGGCTCTTTCGTGGTTTCCCGCGGGGCGAATCAACGAAGACTCTTTTTGAAGGCCCTCTTTCGCCCCGCAATGTTTGGAGCGGGGCGAAAAAGGGCATTTATTCACGATACTTAGATACAATAAAATGCAATAATAAGTAAGTTGTTCAAAATTATGAGCACACTTACAGGTCACGGCATATAAGTCTAGCGCTGAGCGAAATGTGGAGGGGGTGGCTGCGCATGAGTTTAGTATGGCGGTCAACATGCGCAGCCATCCCCTACACAGTACCCTCAACGCTATACTTACGTGCCGCCACTTGTACATTCTGAAGACGCCAGATCTTGTCACGGATATTTTGCGATATAAATAAAAAAATCAGTCCTATATCAAACTAGCTTAAAACCCGCGGCTTCGCCCGCGTTGTCTTAGTAGATAGGTACTTGCTTTTGAAAATAGCCCGTGGTTTGACCCGCGTTTGTCTTAGTACTTGCTTAAAATTATAAAAGGCTGCCGGTTGGCTTGCGTTGTCTTGGCACTTCCTTAAAATAATAATAGGTCGTGGTTTAGCAAAGCATTATCGTATAACGTATTACTTGCAAGGATAATGCCTATGGTTTGGCCTGAATTGTCTTAGTATTTGGCTAAAATGATAATAGGTCGCGGTTTGGCCTGCGTATTCTTAGTACTCGCTTAAGATGGTAATTTATAGCACGCAGCTTAGCCTGCGTTGTCTTAATACATCCTCAAAATTATAATAGCCTACCGTTTGGCACGCGTTGTCGTATTACTTGCAATGATAATAGCCCACGGGCTGGCCGCTTTGTTCGAGTAACTGCTTAAAATGATAATAAGCCACAGTTTGGCCCGCGTTGTCTTGGCACTTGCTTAAAATAATAATAGTTCGTGGTTTTGCCTGCATTGTCGTATAACGTATTACTTGAAAAGATAATGCTTAGTAGGCATTATCTTTTCAAGTAATAGGCATTGCCTACGGTTTGGCCTTAAATGTCCTAGTGTTTAGCTAGAATGATAATAGGTCGCGGTTTGGCCTGCGCATTCTTAGTACTTGCTTAATATGGTAATTTATAGTACGTAGCTTGGCTCGCGTTGTCTAAGTACTTGCTTAAAATTACAATAGCCTGCCGTATGGCTTGCGTTGTCGTATTGCTTGCAATGATAATAGCCCATGGTCTGGCCCGCGTCGTTATAGTATTTGCTTAAAATGATAATGGCGCGCGGTTTGGTCCGCATTTTCTTAGTACTTACTTTAAATGGTAATTTCCCACAGTTTGGCCCGCGTTGTCTTAGTACTTTTTTTGCTTAAAATAATAGCTCTTGGTTTAGCCCACGTTGTCGTATTACTTGCAAGGATAATAATTAGCCCACGGATTGGCCTGCTTTGTCTCAGCATTTGCTTAAATTTACTTGTATCTAAAGCTTATTATGGAGTACGACAATTTTTAGATGATAAATTGCAAAATATGCGAATTAAATTTAATGATAATGATTGTATAATTTTTTCATGTTCTAATGATTATGTTATGGCCATATTGGACTTAACTGATAATTCAATATTTTTGTGATTAGTAGTAAGATCTCAATGTAACACATTTCAACAATAAATGTTCTTTGACTTTAATAGCCCACGGTTTGGACCGCGTTATTTTATAACTTGTCATAAAATAAAAACTTAATAAAGTTATATTTTCATATACCTACTGTTTTTTTTATAGCGAGAAAAGAATATTTTTCGATTTATGATGAGATATATGACGATTGTGAGTTGACCCATGTGGTTTCCCACTCGTATGCCAAATTTTATCCAACTCCATTCGCATGTCATGGTCTACATTACAATCGTCAGGTCCTAATAATAATAATAACAGAATTTCATACTACTGGCTTTTCATTGAATAATAATAATAATAATAATAAAAGCCTTTATTTCGGATACTACAACAATTTTGGACTTAAATAAACTAACTTATAACTAAACGGTATCCGTTTGCTCTGGCTGAGCATAGGCCTCTTCCAACTTCTTCCACTCTTTTCTATCTCTGGCAATTCTTGGCCAAAGTTTACCGGCAATAGCCTAAAGATAAAAAGACAAAACGAAAAAAAGTAGATCAAATTAGTTCATCTAACACATCACCAGGCCTAGCATCAACACCCGTACCTAAGAAGAACAAGATCTGCATGCAAAAACTTTTCATTGAAGGAAAACATTGAAGCAACCTGCATAGGCACGTCCTTAGAGAAAAAATCGATGTCGTATGTGAACTCAGCAACCCGCGCTCGGCCAGCGTGATGGATATGGCTTAATCACCCTTCGTGGGTAGGCCTACGTTCAGTGGTGGACTATTAAAAATCGGCCAAGTGCGAGTCGGACTCGCGCACGAAGGGTTCCGTACCGTATGGGAGCCCATTCCTCTTGCCGTTATTAATAGCGAGCAAAAAACTCATAAAAATCACGTTTGTTGTATGTCCCTTAAATATTTATTTTATTCTATTTTTAGTATTTTCTGTTATAGCGACAACAGAAATACATCATTTGTGAAAATTTCAGCTGCCCAACTATTACGGTACGGTGACAGACAGACAGACGGACATCGAAGTCTTAGTAATACGGTCCCGTTTTTACCCTTTGGGTACGGAACCCTAAAAAAGGCCAGTACAGGTATTCATCATGTTTCATTAAGTCATTAGAAATTTAATTTCGATTATTCTGAACCCAATGACAATCTCGCCCATAACCGTTTACGCGGTCAAAAGTGATCGAGACACTTGTAGGACTTTCAGACATTCTCTGACCAAGTACAGACAAAAAAGTAGCACACAAGAAGGTACATTTTATTTGAAAAATACATAGCGCACCTACATCTAGACGACAGGCATGTTCTAGGATTCCATTATACTCATCATTTGACTAACTTTTACTATGGTACCAACCCAGAAATCACGTAAATAAAATTAGCTGTTCAACACAAAAAAATCATCGACCCGCGACAAAATGTAAAGAATAGGTAATTTTCGCTTTTTCAGGGTAGTTCCCATAGTAAAGTAAGTAGTTATTGATCCGTATGTACTCTAAGTTCAAGTCTATTGGCTCACAAATAAAATCGTTCATAAACTATTAGGGGCCCATTTTGCCCCCATTGAAGGATCTAAATTTTCTCAATTTAATTCTAGATATTTCACTACAGTTAAAAAAAACGCGATCAAGTTATTTTTCACGCTTATATAGGATGTTTGGTCTAGCGTTAGACAAGGAATCCGGGACTTTTCCCAGGACGTTAATAGTCATATATTAGTTAAAAGGGTGGGCTATTTTCAAACAATATTGCATCGGTTTTCAAACAGTCATTTAGTACTTTTTTTAGGAAATTGATATCCTGAAGGACCCACTGAAATTTACCGGGATAGCTGTACCCCAAGTGGTAATTTGTGTTATTGTCTAGCGTCGTACCAAAGGAGATATTGCAAATATGCATAGAAATTGGGCCAATAAAGGGTACAGTATTTCATAATTTGCTTTGTTTCTTTCGGAAAATGATTTTCCCGTTATTTTTTACAATAACAGTGTCCATTAAAGTAATTTCGTGTATTCGGGTATTAAGGTTACATGTGACCGAAATGACAGTAGTTCAATGACTGAACAAAAATCAAATTGGAAAATGTGAAATTACTCATAAATTAAGCATTTGATGCGGTTGTTTCACTCTGCGCATTTATTTATCATAGTTTGACGGATTTTTTGAGCTACTGTACCTAGTCAGAGCCCATTTTGCATCTTCTTTCGTTAGAATTCATTAACCCCTTTAATCTTAGCTTTATAATTGATTATTTTGGCTATTGCTAAGAAACCCTATAGATTTTCCGGGATAAAATAGTTACTGTATTGAAACATGTAGTGTGCTTTCTACATACCTACCAGATTTCATTTATAACCGTTCAGCTCGTCTGATGTAATTTTTGATGCTTTTTTCACCAACTTTAGGAACTTATCTGACACGTTAGATAAGGAAAATTCGGAAAAACAGGAAGAAACTTAACTTTTATTTTATTTGTAAAGCATATATACAAAGTTTTAAGTCAATCGGTAAAGGTAATAAAAAATTAAATGCAAACAAAAAGGGCCCGTTTTACGCCGTCAGAGGTCGATTTTTCGAAATTTTCGTCCTTTGTGCTTCATTACGTTGTACATTGTACCTATGTTCGAAATTTCAAGTCTCTATCTTTAGTGGATTGGGTTGTAGCCTAAACTGATTAATTTTGGCTATCCCTAAGGATCCCCATAGAATTTCCGGGATAATAATAGTTCATGTGTTGAAACATGTTGTGTGCTTCCTCCATACCAGATTTCATCCATAACCGTTCAGCTCGTTGGATGTAATAGACGCTTTTTTCATCAATTTTGGGACCCAATTTGACCCCTTAGATGAGGAATATTCGGAAAAACAGGAACAAACGTAACTTTTATTTTGTTTGAGTAGCATGTATACAAAGTTTCAAGTCAATCGGTAAAGGGAATAAAAAGTTACATACAAACGAAAAGGGCCCGTTTTACCCCTTTAGAGGTCGATTTTTCAAAATTCCGTCCTTAGTGCTCCATTACGTGGGCCAATCTATCTTTGTTCCAAATGTCATGTTCCTATCTTTAGCGGTTTGGGCTGTAGGCTGTCTGTCAGTCAGTCACTCAGGGAAGCCTTTTACATAATAGAAGATATGGGAATGGTGCTGTAACATTTTCTATTGGAGATTGGTAGCCACAAACCAGTCAATAAGCCCGATGACAGAAGCGCCAGCGTAAATTTAATAGCAACGTAAAAAACGTTCTCACTATCTAATGCCTAAAGTGAAAAAGAAACAGAACTATGCTAATTAGCTAAAATAATTACGATAGAGTTAAGACACTTATATTAATTGAAATCGCGACATGTTATTCTAAACCGTAGTATTACGCTGAATGCTAGCAGCTTCCGATCCTACTAAAAATCTATAGAGCAGACCTACTTTAGGAGTCCACGTGAAATGGCAAAGATGGAATGATGATGATATTTTAAATCCCTCCTGAGTCGAATCGTGTATGATTCGAGAACGTCAAAAGCAAAGTAATTCGTTCTTATCACAACTTTTTTATTGTTATCAAGCAGCAGTCAAGTCATGTGAGTGTCGAATTTTTTCTTGTGTAGACAAGAGCTCAGACAAAAAAATTGTTTTTAAAAATTCAAATAATTATATTATGTGCATACTTATTGTTTACGAGTTAATAAGCGTTATCGAATTGATAACCCTGAAAGACGGCGAGAGTATAGATAGGTAATGACTGTATAATTATATTTTTAAGTAACATTTCAGATATGATTGTAGAGTATGATGACATAGGTAAGTTATTTATTTTTAAAAGTCTTTCAGGTAAGTAGTAAATGATTTAAGAATGGTAAAATTATTTTCCTTTCTTAAAATGATCTACCACTTTCTTTAAACTTTCGAGTCTTTAAAGTTACTCATAGATTGTATTGGTAACCGATAGGTAAATAAACAGATGTAAAGTCCAAAAAGTGATCTTTGAATTTTGACTGTTCAAAAAACTTTGTCATGAATCATAACGGTAATTCCGTTTTTTTATTTCCTAGCGGTAGATACTATGCCATTTCTTATACAGTTTGATAGTCAAATATTATATATCTGAAAGTGGTTTACCAATACTAGCTTATTTGTTACTCTTTCACGTAGCATCAGAGAAAGGGATCGAATTGATTTTTTCATAGATATAGTTAATTTAATATAATAAGGTACCTAGACTACTTTTTATCACAGAAAATAAAAGCTCCCTGTGGAATTGCACAAAAACCGAAATATCACGCGGGCAAAGTCGCGAACAAAAACTAGTGTCATAGTAAAATACTGACAGAATACATAGCTCGGTGTACTATGTATTACGATCAAAACGAACGTGACTGATCCATATTCAGCGATGCCTACAATGGTTTCTGACTTCATCTTAAGTTTGACCTCACGCGGCCAGAACAATGTAACACAAGTTTAGTCAGCAGCCTTCCAGAGGCCATAAAATGTTTCCAAACCTGAACAAAGACATCAATCGGTTCACATTTCACCTCAAATTACACATACATACTCGTAACAGCTTGTAAAAGTACCCAAACTTTACTCAAAACCACGTTCCTGGTACAGCATTCGCAGAACTGCGAGCGTTTTAGGCCTTAGGCGATTGCCAACACCGGGAATATTTTTAAGAATAATATATCAGGCACATTAATGGCTTCATAACTTAAAGTAAGAACTTCATTGTCAGCCTTTTCTGATACCTCTCTCGCACCGTCTCGCTGAACGTCTATTCTTCACAATTTGAGTCAACATCGTAATATATTACCGCGGTTATTACCTACTCCACAGTCTTGTATTATGTAGTCGTATGTGCGTAAGTATGTGTAGCTCTAAATAAAATAAAAGTGTATACATTCACCTACATTACGTTTAAACAATTTTATTTTCACTAAAAATCTGTCTTCTGAAAAGGAAATTCTGTATAGACACTGTTATTTTTATGCCGGAGTATTTTATTTGGTTTACAAAATAGAAATCTCAGAACAAATGCGCGATATTAGATAAATATTACGATTTAGAAAGCCTAGGCTATTTACCTAGCTTAAATTTTACCTCTACATTCAGACTATGTGAGGCAAACAGTGATAGTTTAGTTAGAATAAGAAGTAAAATATTAGCTTGGAACTTGCAGTTAGTACACATAGGCAAAATACATGGACATGGACTTGGTATGGTTGGATGACAAATCATCAATTTTATAGCACACTTGCAAAAATCAACCAAACGCTTTTTTTATCGCGAATAAGCCCGTGTGTGACCACCAACTCGCCTGATGGTAGGTGGCGTGGTGGTCAAAGATGAAGCACGCATAAAAGATGCCTATTCAATCATACTTTGAAAAACTTTATATCTCTTATCTCTGCAGAAAAAAAAACGGATTGCACTCGGGGAGTGCTGGCAGAAGTGAAAACTTGAACATTAACGTTGTGTTTTCTTAAATACTTTGGAATGGTTAGGGAAAACACTCGCACAACTTGCATTATTTATCATATATATATAAAAATGAATTGCTGTTCGTTAGTCTCGCTAAAACTCGAGAACGGCTGGACCGATTGGGCTAATTTTGGTCTTGAAATATCTGTGGAAGCTAAGGGAAGGTTTAAACGTTGATAAAATGTACTAAAGTGGCGAGAAAAATAATAAAAACATTAATTTAATTTGACAGTTGACAGATCGTGAGATGAAGTTCACGGGGTCAGCTAGTCAGTATATAAGTATTATCATTTATCAAAATACAATGTCACACCCGCACATTTGCGCAAGCGCCCTGCGCCGTTTAAACGAAACAGCAGGAGCAGGCACACATACACGCCGCGCGGTAGAAATAGAAGGGGATATTACTTCCTCTCCTACGCCGCGCTGGTCTACTGTCCCTCCGTCTTAAACATTTTCGATCAGGTCACATGTACTGACGCGAGTTTAATAATTTTTATCAATCCCAAAAAGTGCACAACGTCGCTATAGAAGTTTTCACTTCAACAAGAAAGCCAGTCTGTTCCATTCCACCTTGCAAAAGTCAGGTGCTTTCTTCTGAAAGAAAGGTCTATACGACTGAGGAAAAGCCAAGTTTTGTCACGACTTACTACGGGTATTAACATTATGATCCCTAGAACCTGATTCTCGGTGCGTGGACAACCGATTTCCAATTATTCAAGCGTTTTACTTGAGGTCAAGTGACAGGTAGCTTACCGTTTTCTTTCTAGCCTACTAGAAGTTTCTAAAAAGTAATGCGTGGCTAATCCAGTCGTGGATTAAAATGTTGTGCAGAATTATTTTTGTGACGTTGTAGCTATTTAAAAAAAAATCCAAAGTTGATCGGTTTTTGAATCCTTTTTTCCTTTTTCTTCTTTTTAACCGACTTCCAAATAGGAGGAAGTCCTATGTTCGTCTGTATGTATTTTTTTTTTGTTATTATTATTGTTGTTATGTTATTATATTCATCGATATTTTCGCCATTTGTGAACCGAATCAAAAAATATTTTTTAGTTCAAAAGGGTATACTCCAGAAGTAGTTCCATTAAATTTAATCGAAATCGGCTCAGCCGTTTTTGAAAAATCAACAATAATGTAAAATTGTACATATCAATTCGAGCGAACTATTCAAATTTTGTACACAATGGAAGTAGGTTTTGCCATTTTTTGCGAAAAATAATTATCCAGTCAGTGTTCGATCGTAAAATGTACCTATAGAAGTAGTTGCTTGGCAAAGTTGAATTACTTTCAGCGATACATTGATGGCTAAAAGTAACTGTAAAGTTAGCTACGAGCTGCGAAACCCAAACCTCGCGCAGCAGTAAGTGAGCTTCAGTCAGAATTGGTTTTGCGCAGCTCGGAGCTAACATCACAGCCGCCAAGAAGTTTGATTCGCCTATACTACGGGACCTGCTAAATTTCGAAAAAAAAAAACATCATCTTGATACAAAAAAAAATCCACAAAATACATGGAACAGCTGTTTTCTGTTTCGCGAAGTTAGTTCTATGGTAATTAAATGTTGTACATAATTAATAATGAGCATAATATACACCCTTCGGGCAAATATCTACAGAGCCACACTCCCTATGCGAAAGTAGTAAAAAAATGTCCAAGCGCCGTCATACATACCGACTTGGATATTTACATTAAATAATTCACAACGACCCGTTTTCTCGAATCTCGACATTATGCCTAATTAGTGCTTGTAACCTCAAAAGGATTGCAAGCTTGTAACCGAGTACTTTGCATCGCGTGGCGTTGTAGTCGGCTTGCAATCGCCTTACGACTAATTAAAAAGTCTGCCCACAACGTAGCTTAGGCAGGGTTTTGACTCGGACACTTTTTTTGCACGATTGTGACTCTACAGATATTTACTCGAAGTTTATACCTTAGAAAGTCCCTGGATAGATAGAAATATTGGATACATACACGGATATTCAATATTTATATCTAAATCTTGTATTGCCATAAACCTATGTTAAAGATTGTTATGACTACGGTTATGTTACTAATTTTAGTTTTAATCTTGTTTTAGTTAACTTATTTACTTTTTATAGTTTATTACCAGAGAATGTATTGTACAAACTTAATTTAAATTTTCCGTCCCTGATTTAAAACGAAAGGTTCACAATGATATCGAATTATTTCTTTATACAGATTATCTTTCCATTGATCTTGTACGTATTCACAAACTAATTCGATTCTTTTACTTTCGCTACCTTATTAAATTCGTCTTTCGCTTGAGTTTCACTCTATCGTAGATTTGTTGAAGGTAAATTAGTTTTCGATTGTTTACTAATTCTTTTTTTACTTTGGAGCATTTCAAATCTTCTACAGCACGACCGACTTATCTATGGATACGGTTTTCATAAGGCACTAAAATATACTTTGGATGGTAGCTAGGCTTACTAAAAAAATACTTCGGTGGCTCCCTCGTATCAATGTAACGTTAAGTGGGTATTATAGCTGTGTTACGAATTACACTTGTCAATGGTAATACTGTTACATGACTGCTTTGGAAACAGAAAAAAGTCCATAATGGGATTGAACTGGATTGGACAATAAAAAATATAATCAAATATATTTCTGTGCAACAGAATCTCACATAGAACTAGTAGAAAACGATTTAGAGTACACAAAAAGTGTCTAAAAAAACCTTCCTGATGAACAGTTTTAGGCAAAATAATTTTGACATACAGAGTAAATTAAGTAACTTCGTATAGGCCGGGTTGCTAACCCTTTTGTCAGAGTTTTTAGGCCTCCTGAAGGCAAAGCAATGTTCTGCACGGTCAGTATTTGGATGGGTGACCGAGGGTGGCATTTTCCAACTGAGCGCTACCGTGGTTCGGGTGGCACGTTAAATTGTAGGTCAGGTTATTTTAACCGTTTAGCCATGTCAGACTAAATTTAAATAAACTGAGTAAAAAAATACTTGGGATTTGAATAAGGTTAATATGTTTATGTATTTTCTAATTAATCACTTCATTGCTGGTAAAGTCATTCCAAGTCCCACGAGAATAGATGGTATTATCACGATCGAAGGATCTCGCTGGATGCAAGCCGCTTCCAATCAGTCTTTTGAAGATCTAAAGTGGAGGCCTATGTGCAGCACAGGACTTCTACCTAGCTAATAGGTGAACGGGTGGATGGTTAAGTTATTTATCAGAAGATATCAAAACCTCAAGATGCTGCTTGAACTATTAATAAATAAATAAATATTATGGGACATCTAACACACGGTCTCTGACCCCAAACTAAGCAAAGCTTGTGATATGGCGCCAGAGACTGATATACTACATAAACACATTTTTAAATACATACTTATATAGATAATACCTTAATAACACCCAGACACAGAGCAAACACCTATGTTCATCACATAAATATTTTCACTGGGTGGGAATCGAACCCACGCCTCTTTGACCCAGGAGTCAGGGACACTAACCACTGAGCCACCGAGGCAATCAATTCAAATTTGAAATAGTTTCAAACTTTCACTTTTATGCCTGTGTCTATCGAAAGTCGTGCTTATTTCAGTATATTCAGTGATATAACACCAGTTTGAATTGCCAAGTTATTAAAGAACAGCTACATTTCAGATCAAGCAATTAGCATCGAATGTCAGTTGTCATCATAAACGCCACTTACATTTAAACAACAATAAACCCCACACATCAGCCATCTCAATTAATCACAATAAATTAACAGAACCGCAACACAATCAGTAATTAATAGACCATATTTAACATGCCAACATAAATACCATCATCGTGTTCTATCGTATCAAGACACAATATAAAATACTCCAGACCTCCAGGTGTGAATGCATAAATATGATACGAGGCGACCCGCTGGCTCGCTCAAGCCTGCTGTCATATTAACTGTTACATTAAATTACTGCTACAGAACTGATCGACCTTTCGTGCCTATTATCTTAACTATAGTCACACTAAAATAAACCACAACGTAACACAATTGAGTACAACATTCAATGAAGACAGCCGAACAGTTATGACCTTTCGATAAGACGATGCAAAGTCATGTATATACCGCAGCACCGCACATTGATTTCGGCTCTTTCGAAAAGCAATATTTTTTGTCCATTTGTTTGTTTTAAATAATATTTTATCTGATGTGATGGAGTGAGCCACATTTGTCAGCTTAGTGATGTATAGCCACGTCCTCAGTGAAGGCTTTTTAATTAATTAGTTCAAATGTAAATGCTAATGAAGGGATAGACCACTAATGTGCTGCATACGAGGAATGCTGTGGGCTTGAATTAATCAGGAATGGCGATGAAATGGATGAAATTTCTATAGCTAATGTACTGGAATGTTGGTGCTTTCAGGAGAGGTATTGGTCTACCAGAATCTCATGGCATAAAAAATAAAAATAAATTGTGCTTTTTGACCGACGAACCAAACCGGAGGAGGAGGTAGGCAGGAGAATTCGACGCATATATATGTATGCATATTTTTTTATGTGTAACCACCCAAAACTTTTTCCGTAGTAGTTCGATTTCAATAATTCTTTTTTTTTTTTTTATTGGAAATAGTATACTTCAAAACCATGGGACCATCCATTAAAATTGTATTGAAATCGGCTGAGCTATTTTTGATAAATCAACAATAATGTGAAAAATGTAACATTGATCCATGCGAAATATTCGCGAATTCTCTACACGGGTGAAGTCGGTCATGCTAGTTTTTGCGAAAAATAATTATCATATGGCAATGTCAATTGATATATCAAGAAACTCGTCGAGATCGTTATATCAATTGTTATATTAAGAATTGACATTTGCCATATGAAAATCACAATTTTTTTTTTTTTATGCTATGAGATTCTGGTAGACCTATAACTGCTAGAATACAATAACTGCATTTCACTGTGAAACCTCAGCGAGTGCTGCAAAGACTTCGGGTATGATCTTGACATGGTATAGAAGGTTTGGTGGGTAAACAATAAGCATGGTAAAGTATACATTCAACGTCTTACGATTTCGATATCGAAAAAGTTTGGCGAGTGCTGTAATATAGCTAACCATAATCTTAGAGAACGGTAGAGTTGTCACTTTTGCTGATGACACGGCGCTCCTCTTCCGTGGAAGAACCTGGGAGGAGGTTTACAATCACGCTCAAAACGGTTTCGATAGGGTTGTCGATTGGTTAATTCAGATGGGTATCTGAAGGGAAGAAAGTTGCTGACTTTTAATATTGCTCTTTGGGCTTTTTCTAAGGCTGACATATGTGTTTTAGCAGCACCGCCCCACGCTTCGATACAATACATTATCAACGACTGGCAAAGTGCATAATACGTCGTTTTTAGGATATTTTTGTCAGCGACGTGCCTTATGTTCCTAAACACCGCGATTAGCTTTCTGACTCTACCTGCTAATGTTTTTATATGGCTTGCGAAGTTAAGTTGACTATCGATAATGACCCCAAGATAGCGAATTGTAGTAACTCTTTCTAGAGGTATACATGTGCAATCGTTTGCCTAAGGTTTGTCCAAGGTTGGGTAACCTTGGACCTTTATCGGGAAACGGGTGTGCTTACAGTCAGACAACTCTTTCTATTGAGGATTATTTTAAAACAGCACAAGTTATGTCCACAAACCTCAGAAACTAAAACTCTCACCAAACGTCGTACCGATAAGGTGTTCAAAATACCTAGCTCCAATACGTTTTTCAAACACAGATTCTTTTCCTTCCTTGGGGGTTACATCTATAACAAACTATCGGAACAAGTGGAACTAAAAAAGCTAAATAAATTTTCTCTGAAAAAAACTGTCTCAGACACATTACAGAAACTATCATATCAAGAAACTGAGAGCCTGCTCTCAGTTCTAAGATAACTCATCCATACACTTCACTCACTACATACTTTATACCGGAGACTCTACATTTTATTTTGAGGTATTTATATTGAAATTAATTATACTTTATTACATTTTAATCCAATTTTTTGACCAAATATAATAATCTTTGTAATCAATTAAAATGAAATATTATTATTGTTATTACTTTTTCAATTTATTGACAAATATCTGAATATGCTGTGTACTATTAAATTTATAAATATTATATTGTAATTACTTGAATAAGCACTAATTTGTTAACGTTATATATTGTATTTCAATAAGTCTTGTTAAGGGAGCACAGATCTCCGAAATACAAGCTATGCTTAGTTTGGAGATCTGAGGCTCATTGTCATCATATACTATTTGTTTTAATGTCAATAAATGAATTTGAATTTTTTTTTTTTTTTTTTGAATAGACATGAGACGAGTCATAGCGCAGCAGCAATTTATTCATATGTCAGCGGTGCAAGGAGTGGGGATATGCGCAGCTTGCAACTTCATAACCGCGATTCAGTTTTTATTTGGTGTATACGATAGATATTAAATAAATAATCGGCCAAGTACGAGTCGTACTCGCGCACGAAGGGTTCCGTACTGCATGGGAGCCCCACATAAATATTTATTTTATTTTAATTTAAATATTTACTATTGAAGTGAACATACAGCTTAATATTCTGTGAATGTTTCGAGCATCTGCGTGTTACCATTATTAATATCGAGCGAAAAACGCCTAATAATTCTGGTTTGTTGTATGAAAGCCCCCCTTAAATATTATTTTTATTCCGTTTTTCGTCATAGCGGCAACAGAAATACATCATATGTGAAAATTTCAGCTTTCTAGCTATAACGGTTCATGAGATACAGCCTGGTGACAGACAGACGGACAGCGGAGTCTTAGTAATAGGGTCCCGTTTTTACCCTTTGGGTACGGAACCCTAAAAAACACACGCTGTTCTTTTCCAAAGAGCAAAAACTAAGTGCAATCATGAATAAGTCTGAAATTGCAAAATATTATCAGCAATTGCTTACAAAATTTTACTAACTCTTGACAAGAATTTATGGAACAGCTCTGAAAGACCAGCTCTTTGTAAAGCAATATTTAGCATACCTAACTCTATATAGTAATTTGCATTTAAGGTAAACCGTGAAAAAAATTCAACTGAAAGATTGATAGCCCATAACATCAAAACGATAGCAAGTACACTAATGACAATGTAACCGATCCTCTAATGACGTCACAGCTAGGTCCAAACGCAGCATGGCCAATGCTTTCGGCGAGGTTCGTTACCGTAGTTGGCCTAACAACATGTAATGAGCCAGCATTAAGTGTGTTAACCCTAGTACCCCGATACCCTGGTACCGACCGACCAGTTTATTTGCAGCCACGGTAGAATGAGGCAACTACAATTTTTCAGAGGAGCTCCATCAGATTTGTTCAGGTAATACGATGAGGGCTCCTTTAGTGAAGTTTCTGGATAAGTTGTTCTAGACTTATAGACTATTGCAAGTCATGCATGTCACGCGGGCGTTTGACAATCGCTCGAGATGACTCGATGACACTTCCCGATTTGGATGCAGTGACGGGACTTTTGATGTCTTGTTTTTGGACAAAATTTTAAATAAAGCTGAATGGGAAAACCTTGGTATTTATACTTATTAAACAACAATAAAGTATTCTTCAGAACAAAAAGTGAAGGTAGTTTCTTCAGACATCTTTACGTAAATGATTTCAATTTTATAGTGCATCCCACAATAGGTTTACCTATCTCAAAGAGTTATTTTGGTGATAAACATTTAAAAAATTCGTCGAGAATTTTGTTTGCCTTTAAGTTTTATGTGCTTTCTTTTAAACGCTTAAACTTTGTATCATATTTCGATTTTCGATGTACCGAAATGTTATTAGTTATTTTTTAGGGTTCTGTACCCAAAGGGTAAAAACGGGACCCTATTACTAAGACTCCACTATACGTCTGTCCGTCTGTCTGTCTGTCCGTCTCCAGGCTGTATCTCATGAACTGTTATAGCTAGAAAGCTGAAATTTTCACATATGATGTATTTCTGTTGCCGAAATAACAACAAATAAACAACTAAATACAGAATAAAATTAATAATTAAGGGGGGCTCCCATACAACAAACCTGATTTTTTAGTCGTTTTTCGCTCTATATTAATAATAGTAACAGGTAGATTCTCGAAATATTCACAGAACATTTAGTTGTATGTACACTTTAATAACAAATAATAAAATTAAAACAAAATAAATATTTAAGGGGGGCTCCTATACAGTAGGTACGAAACCCTCCGTGCGCAAGTCGGACTCGTAATGGACCGATTATTTTATTTATTGACATAGTTAATATTTTTTTACTTTGATTGGACATGATAATATTTATATATTTAATTTAATTTGTTCTTTTTTAGGGTTCCGTACCCAAAGGATAAAAACGGGACTCTATTACTAAGACTCCGCTGTCCGTCTGTCTTTCTGTCACCAGGCTGTGTCGTAAAGCGTTATAGCTAGATTTTGTACAGATATGTATTTCTGTTACCGCTATAACAACAACTAAAAACAGAATAAAATTATTTAATACTTACTATGCACTACGGGAATAATCGCGCACTAAAAATTACTAGAAAAATAAATGAATACCTCATCATCACGTCGTTTCAACCAAGTTGCATCGATCGTAGTCACGGGTAGACTAGAATGTGAAACACCAGGTACCGCCAATTCAACTTGAACTGGAAAAATTGTCACGACGATACACCACACTGACGGTATCTAATATTTAATTTCTTGCTACCTACACTACTTACGCGATTTACACTAAGTTTCAAAATGTAATAAGAATACTGTCTGCAGTCTTAATATTTTTACAAAAAACTAATCTCATTTCTGTACCGACGCCGAAAAATTTTAATCACAAAAGGACCACTCCACCTGGCGGAATTTTGATGACACGTTTTGACAGTTATTAAAAGTGTTGCCGTTATAAATTTTTCTTTCTGCCGATTTACTAAAGTGTTGCTTAACTGTATGAAGGCCAATAACTATACCGTTTCACCTATTTCATTATTAAAATCAGAATGTCTTAAACCTTAGTGTCAGGCAAAACATTAATTTTCTTGCGTTGATTCTTCATAAAAACCATTTTACCTTTGTAACATAATTATTCTTTGTAAGATCATTAACTGCGCTGATTTTTAGTATAACTTACTGATATTCTCAACAGATGGCGGTAGGTGTTTCGGTTAGCAAAATTGCAGGTGTTGTATTTTGTGCAACGAAAAATAATAGTATTGGATGGACATTGCTTGAATGGTTTTTTACACCTGTTTACTGCCAATATCAAAGAAATAAAATGCATACTATTATTTTACCCGACTCTTGATCGAAGGTAATGATTTTGAATGTACCTACCTAAGTATATTTCATAATATTATAAAGAATTCACCTACTAATTCAATCTGTTATTGAATTTTTTAAAGTTATATTCCTACCTTTAAAATAGGTTGAAGAAATCTGGACCTCACGTTGTTTTAAATCAGTAAAGTTTTGAGTGTTAACGAAAACAGTTTATATAATCCTAGCAACGCAATTCTCCAGTTCCAAATTCAGCTTCAGTCAGGATTGGGCCGCAGCTTATAGCTGTCATTGCAACCGCCTAAAAGATTGATTCATCCTATACTCAGTCAATCCCTTATGCGTCTATGTCACTATTTACGTAATTCAGACCTCACCCAATGATTAGATTATAGGTCCAATATTAATGAGGTATTTATTCAAACGCTTTAACTAACAATCAACAGATATTACATTAAATTGATTACGTTATTAATGGTTTCCATTGCAGCCTGCTTATTAACCACTCCTTGCACATTATGATATTGATTTTTCTAAGAAACATCTGATCAAAGCATTGTTTATTGAGTAATCTTTTAAATATTTGTTTATTATCTGTGAATTGAAATAAGTACCTACGTACTAGGTTCATTTTTCTAAAATTAATTTATGTATTAGATTTTACAGAACTATCAAGTACCTATCTAAAACTTTTAATCTTCTCCCCGCTTCAATTTTCTGTTGCTATAATACTTTTCTAAATTATGAAATTTTGTTTTCAGGAATATGCATAAGTACCTACAAAATATCAACATAAATATCTACAAAATATGTTCCATTCTACTTTAGACACTTTTTGTGTTTAGTTTCGTAAAAAACGTATGACTCACGATTAGGTAAGTTACCTTACCTTTAGTAGTAAGCGGATGAAACTGCTGTATAACACCTAAATGTAAGAAATCAAAAAGTTACAAAGTTTACTGGATTTTTTTCAAATAAAACTACGAGATTAGTAAAAGAAATGTACATCCATGTTTTTATACAGCGTGAAAAGCGCCAACATTAAATAAAATCATATACCTATTTAAGCCTTCTGTTTGAAAACCTTTGTCATATTTTGAAAAATAAAACCATTGGAACTATTACTGACAGAACAAAAGAACTAGGTGTATCTTGTAGGTATTTGTTATATGCAATTATCTAAAACATCATTTAGGTGCAACCTATAGTATTCTAGTAGTATCTAAACAACTAACCAAATAACTTTTTTAATTAGTGTAATGACAAAATAACATACACGAGTTTCCTAATTACTTCCTTTATAATTTTTAATTTGTTTAATTGTTTTTCATTTTGCTTTTATGATAGCCTACCACTTGTGGTATCCACTCTGTATAGGTAGATATTTGCAGTCAAATTCAAAGTCAAATCATTTATTGCAACATATGAAATTTACATGCGGTTCTTAGTTATACATATGACCCTGATAAGGGTATAGCAATTTTATTATTCGTATGATTCGTATTGGAACAATTTGTTATTATGTTTTCTAGATTATCGTTAAAAATTCGTCTAATGTGTGATATACATTTGGATATTAGAATAATGTTTAGTTGTTTTATAAAACAGTTTTCCTTTTCGATATCTTTTAGATTATTTGGCAGTTTACTAAATATTTTATAGCCATAGAATGCGGGCTGGAACTTTGCATTGCTAAGTTGCAACGTTATGCAATTATTTAAAATTTCAGGCAAAAAAGTAAAAACTAGACTGAGACGTTAGTAGGTACCCATTTTTTACAATCTAGTCGAGTCTATTGCAAACATAAATGATAGCGAACTGGTTGAATATATTAGTAAGTTGTAACTACGATAATTTTCTTCGCCATAAACGTCGGATCATGTCATCTTCTCGTGACAGCGGCGGAGTGAATATAATAATGTACCTAATTGGCGGCACAGCCTGGTGTTTACCCCACATAGCTTTATACGTGACTTGTGAACTTTAACCATAATCAGTATATCTAACATCATCTAGTCAAATAGTCTTTTTAAGTAGTGTAGGCAATCATTAACTTACTATCATCATCATTCAATTCAATTATTTATTTCCTTAGTAAATAACAATGCGGTTTCCACCAATACGCCACTTATTTTAGTCTTAATACTTACTAAACATTTAGGTGTAAAAAAAAATGTCACAGCGCTACTCACTTAAATAAATAACAAATACACAAGTTGGTATAACACACTTTAAACCTTATTAGATACATAGCATACTGAATGACGTATAATAATACCTATAATCATTATTTTTCGCAAAAAATGGCAAAACTGCCTTCCATCGTGTTCAAAATTCGAATATTTCGCTAGAATTGCTTACATTATTGTTCATTTTTCAAAATTGATTTCTGAATAATTTAAATGGGACCGTCTCGGGAGTATACCCTTTCGAACTAAATAATATTTTTTCGATTCGGTTCACAATTTATTGGCGAAATTATCGATGTTCATCGTGTACATAATTCGGATATTTCGCTCGAATTGCTTACATTATTGTTGTTTTTTTTTCAAAAAAGGCCCAGCTGATTTCTGTAAAATTTAAATGGAACCACTTCGGGAGTACGTTCTTTTGAACTAAAAATTAAATTTTTCGATTCGGTTTACAATTGGCGGAATTATCGATGAACATACACAAAAAAATACATACAGACGAACATAGAACCTCCTCCTTTTTTGAAGTCGGTTAGAAATTATTCTAAATCATCTAGACATAGAATGCCGTATGCTTTCATGCCCTCAGTGTTTAAATATCTGCACTCTCCGGGGCTCTATAATTAAAATATCATAAGAACGATCACGAGACCAAGTAAGAGCAAGAGCGTGCTTTGAAAATCTATGCAGGTGCGAACGAGAGAGCATAGCATGCGATTGTCTGCGAATGTTAGAAATTATACTAACGTGTCAATTATTGGTCTCGGGACTATACGAGGCAGTGTTGTTTCAAGTAAATTTTAGAGTGGCCGTATGTCAACTTTAAAAATACTTATTTTAGTGAAAATTTAGTAAAATAAATTATTAATATACGGATTTAAAAAATAATGGGCCAAGTACTTTTGAGTATTTGTTGTTATAGTGGCAACAAAAATAAATCATCTATGAAAATTTCAGGTTTCTAGCTATAACGGTTCATGAGATACAGCCTGGAGACAGACGGACAGACATACAGCGGAGTCTTAATAATAGGGTCCCGTTTTTACCTTTTGGGTACGGTCAAAAAACCCCAAAAAAGGTCATTTTAAATATGAAAATTATTTGAAACGTATTTGCCCTTCTTCGGGTTTTTAAAGATCCTGAAAGTCGTATAATACGGCCAAAGCTGTATCAGGAACATTTCTGATACGAAGCATCCCCTCGCGGGGTTGCAGTGGTGCAGTAGAGGCATTTCAGTCTAAAACTGCACGCACCTCCATTACCTAGGTAACACGATTTTTTTAACTCGTAATAGAAATGATATTGCAACTTTTTACATAAAAGTCCTAAGCAATACGTTTGACTACATCTACATTGCTAAAAATAACAATATTTATCACATATCCATTCCTAAATAAAGATACGAACAGTGGCCAGATTTCTACTGAAAAAAATCCTTGTGAAGACGTGTGTACCTACATGTAGGTAAATGTATGTATTTGGATCATTGACATTTTATTTTAAAAACTTATTTTATTTTAAACACGAAGATATCTAGCATGCAAAATACGGGACATCTTACACATGGATTCCTAAAAGAATTATTGGATGAAACTAATATTAAGTTATTACAATCAGGATATCTTCAAGTCAAGAGTGAATAGGTATCTTCTAGGTCTACATACTCCATCTTCGGCTTCACTTTCCGTCAGGCGAGTTGGTGGCTAAATGTAGACCTATAACGCATTAAAAAAAATTAAGTGGTTGACTATCGATGTCCTGCTACTTATGCTATGATATGTTTGGATATCTGAGATGATACTCTTCTCCAGTAGTTTATTGTTCTGCTGAATTCTGCTCTCTCTCAAAACCAAAAAAGAAATTTTCACACCAATCCACAATTCCATATTTTATTTCTCCGATTCGCCTCGAAAAACATCCAAACAGAACTTAAATGCCATGAACATAAGAAAGTGAGAAGATCGGGCATAATATCACTTGATAAACTTCTCTTTGACACTGTGCGCTATTACAATACAACAACGATTTATTGACACCAACACATTGTAAGACATAACAGAAGAAACAAAGATAGAAAGGACACAAAAGGCGGTCCTATCGCTAGAAGCGATTTCTTCCAGACAACGTCCTTTGGATGTAAGGAAACGTATAGATGACAAAGACGGTAGGTATAGGTGCAAACGTAAAAAAAAAACAATTAAAAATAAATAATAGGTATACAGTTACTACAAATTCAAAAAAAATGCTATTTTAGGAAAAGATTTGCTATCCGAATGAATATCTTTCCTGTCAGGCCTGGCCTGGCAGAGATCGCTATCAGCGATAAGGTCGCCCATTGCTACACTGTTTATGTATCTTTGTTTATTTCTTGGTGTGCAATAAAGAGTTTATCTATATATCTTTCAAGATGTTCTAATGTCATAAAAACTACATTTGAAGTATTTTGCTTTCTATTGTGTTATGGGGGGAGCCGACGCCATCCTATGGAAAATCCAGGTTTCGGAAAATAGGCTTTTACCGTCATCAACATATCATCCGTACACTCCTGTATATAATTTTCTTCTATGCTTTTCCTACGCAGGAACACGTGGGAAGCAAAGATTTTGCATCCAACTTGTTTCTGGGATCTAGATTAGCGGGATCACTTTTATTTCTGATTCGCACGGCCAGGAAATGGAACAGTCTGCGGTTTTCCTGTTTCAGATAATTATAATGGCTCCTACTGATCGAACAGCATATAGGCAAATATAATTTTTATGATCGAATCGCTGACTCGAAAAGAAGAAGAAGAGATATAATATAAAACTTTTCAAAGTCAGAGCGAATAGGTATATTTCAAGTCTACAACGCCGTTTACCATCAAGCGGGTTATTGCAAAAACTTCCAGTGTATTTTAATCCTTACTAATGCATAATAATTCTTACCTAATATTATAAATCCGAGAGTGTTTTTGATGGTTTATTGGTTTGTTCCTCTTTCACGCAGCAACGGAGCAACGGGATGACTTGATTTTTGTCAAGCACTTAGTTTGAAAGACGAAAAGTGACACGGGCTACTTTTTAACCCGGAAAAATAAAAGGTTCCTTTGGGAGAACACTAAAATCGAAATATAATGCAGGCAGAGCCGCGGGAAAACGCTAGTCCCTTATATTTCATACTTCCATGGATAGCACCAAAGGCAGTCCTTCAACGCTTATTGAGCTCTGTTCTTTTCAACAGGACTCCATGAAGCCAACAATGCAGCTATAAAACTTATCGCTTGCGCTCCTCGGAGCTGGAGAAACCTCGACAATGTTCCCGCACGTTTACATTGTAAGTTGTGTGTTTTACTCAAGGTAGGTGTTTTGATAGAAAGTCCTAGGTTATTGTGACGATTCTTTAGAGTGATTTTGTCTTAAGAGACGCATTTCTTACTTAATCCAGCTAAGTATTGCCTGCGACTTCGCTCAAGTGATATTATAATTTATGTGCCATCCCTAGGTGCCATACTTAGGAACCTTTTATTTTTCCGGCATAAAAGTAGGTTCGAAACGTCGGGAAGTCTATGAAACTTTCCGATCTTTAAATTTGTATCACAATGTCATTTTTAGCATGTAATCGCCCACTGAATAGGCATCCTCTCCTAGAAATATATTCATAAAAAATTTTTTTTCAATAAGAACAAACAACATGGACTTATCAGGTTATTTAGAACGGGTGCACTAAACTGGAAAAAGATGATTTAGACCATCTTTATGATCAACTTCTACTACGGGATCAACACGAACACAAGTATTATATTAAAAAACAGCTACTAAAAAGCTTTTACTGAACAAGTACTCGACTAGACGAATCAAACGAGCCGAATCTCGATAGGTATGCATCGTTTTATTACAGAGTTTCTATGACCACCTTCCAGCTCCATCATCAGACCCTGGTTACCATTGAAAGACAAACTATTCGCCAGGACCATTAAAAATGAACCCAAACTCGATGAGGTTCTGTCGTTTCATTGATAAGTTCCTTTGGCCACCTTCCAGCTCCATCATTAGATCAGCGGGGTCTTGCGGGGTCGCAGTAGCCAAATATTGGGAGAAATAATTTAACTACTTTGAACCCAAACTCGATGAGGTTCTGTCGTTTCATTGATAAGTTCCTTTGGCCACCTTCCAGCTCCATCATTGGATCAGCGGGGTCTTGCGGGGTCGCAGTAGCCAAATATTGGGAGAAAATAATTTAACTACTTTGAACCATTGACACGACGAAGAAGATTAGATCACCACCATGTCATCATAATGTTTCGCGATTTATACATGTATGCAAAATTTCAGCTCAATCGGTAACCGGGAAGTAGATCAAATTTAACTTGTAAGATTTTATTACAGACCGAGGGACAGACAACGGGACAGGTGAAACTAAATAGAAAAAACTAGTTATTTTTTTACCCCATAGTAGTAGGTACATAACAAGTTCATAATGATGGCCTGAACATGAATAACCCCATTGCGGCTTAGTATATCTTTCTGATTTACCCTGTATACCTATTTTCGATGTTGTTTATTCGTTCGCTTCTCTATTTGAGCCCTGAACCGTATCGTTTCAGCGGGTCAACTGCCGCTGGAGCAATACTTCCTAAAAACTCATTAAAATTCGTGTTCAGAGACTTACAAATCATTCTAGTATTTTCTACAGCGAAGAAAAACTGACTGCCTCGATATCACTTTTATAATGAGCACTTGAAGCTGAAAATAAATACCTATTTCGTTTTGTACGACTTGATCAACCGGGTTTTTTAACCGACTGATTAAAAAGATACGTATCTATTCGTTTTTGTTTTGCGTGTATTTTACATTCTATGACCATCTGTATACTACGCAACCATAACATACAAAGCAAGATTCAACATGACTATGTGGGACAAAAACGTAACAAAGTCGATCTTACAGTGATACCTATTTACTTATGTTTAAATTTTATATGCCCAAAATGTAACATGTCTTTTTAATATTGCAGTTAACGTCTTGGTAAATAAATAAAAAAAATACTCCTCATTACTTTATTATTGTTTTCTTCGTAGAAATTCTTTAATTTCCTATTTTCCTAGTCTTGTGCTTATTAAAAAGCATGACATGTAAAAGTTTGATGGTAATTATTATTATAACCGCATTCCATCCCTTTTACTTTAAGTTACAAATAAATACGTTAAATTATGAGAAATAAATGATTGATTGAAGTACTATGCTTGGTTCTGCTTCAACACGATTACTACCTGATAGGTACACAATGGCTCCTAAACTAGGTCCTAAAATTATAATTCAAGTTTTGCGAATTGATTTGTTCAGATTTGTTGATAGATGTCGATTTTTTTTTTTAAGTAAAACATTTTAAAACTGTATTTCACAGACCGTATTTTAAATAAATAGCACGAAAAAATGTAAATTAATTTCTGGACGTGCCAAACAAACAGCCGAAACTGTACAAAAATGACCCAAGCTATTCAAATTTTTCTGATAACAAACAACCGTAAAATAAACGTTGCAAAAATAGTCTGCATAAAGTTTCATCTCTGCATACTGATTTGGCAAATGATATGCACTACTTACTCCGGGATGCGAAATCCAAATTTTGTAATTATTTTTTGTACCTAGACTAGTATTTTTATTCGGCAATCGTGAATCGCAGAACAGATTGCTCCGTCATTCGGATCCGTCATTTGCAAAAAAATCACAAGTGATTTGCCAGCAAATCAAAATAAAAGTAGATACTTTCCCACGGTTCCGAATTGATTTTTGTTTTGTGATTTGGATTGAAATTGATAGGTACCGTTTTCATTTTGGATTAGCTTTGATTTTAATGACTGTCTTATAACTGAGCGCTACCGTTGCGCGGATGACAGGTTAAATTGTAGGTCCCGATTGTTTTAACTGACCACAGCAGTTCTGTTTACTGTACACTTACAGTTCTATGACGAAAATCTATAAAGTACTGAAAGAATGTCGAACACAATGATTGAATAATTAAATCATGATAGAAGAGATGTCTTATGAAGATTACGATTATTTCATATTTTACATAGGTTCTTCAAGGTTTCGTTATTTCTTTTGATTGATCAATACATGAGTTGTTAATTATTTGTATTACATAAACATTCGACCCCTTCAATGTAAGTAAAAAATATACCTACTCACTAAATTTTATAAATATCTAGTAAAAAGCAAAACATAATTATCAGAAGCCAAAACTTAACGCCAGAGGCTACAAGAGAAATGTAATTTCATGGTCCCCAAAAATAAAACATTTTTGATAGCCTGATCAATCAAAGGAACATCTGCTGAAAATAATTTTAAAAATATAAAAAGTATACCCATGTCTACTTAAATAGAAGTTTTCATTCAAGTTTCCAACAATAGGTGTTCCTTCATTGGCACACTGGCAGTTGATTACTGCTTTTGTACAGTACGCAAAAAAATCATAGACCTCCTAAATGTTCAATGATAACTATTATTTTTCGCAAAAACAGTACAACCGACTTCAATCGAGTACAAAATCCGAATAGTTCGATCGAATCGATACAAAAGTACCTACCTTCTTCTTTTTGGAAGTCGGTTAAAAAGCAATCAACCTAAGCCACTGTCAGACATAGACAGTATGAAACTGTTTTCATTTAGCGCGTCTCGGTGATCTTTAACAGATCTTCTATCCCCCTATGTTAGTGGACGTACTATTACGCTGCAGTCCTAAAAAAGTAAATTTCGTACCTAACTAAAATACATTGGTGCTAAACTGTTTCCTTTTCGTAGGATTCCGTACCCAAAGGGGAAAAAACGGAACCTTATTACTAAGACTCCGCTGTCCGTCTATCTGTCTGTCACCACACTGCATATCATGAACTGTGATAGCTAGAACGTTGGAATTTTCACCTATGACGTATTTTTGCTGTCGCTATAACACCAAAAACAATATATTTAAGGGCGCCACCATACAACAAACCTAATTTTTTAGCCGTTTTTCGCTCGATATTAATAACGGCGACAGGTAGATACATGAAATATGCACAGAATATTTAGTTTAATATGCACTTTAATAGTAAATAATTAAATAAAATTAAAATAAAATAAATTTATAAGGGGGCTCCCATACAAAAGACGTGATTTTTTTGCTCGTTATTAATAACGGCATTATTACGTTGTATATTATTTTTAAAAATAAATAATTTAATTAAAATATTAATGGGAAGCTTCCATACGGTACGGAACCCTTCGTGCGCGAATCCAACACACACTTGACCGATTTTTTTTAAAATACTGGATCATGCATCATGGATCGTGACTAATTTAGTTTAAGATAGCAGAAACTTAAAATTGACTTTTATATATATATTTTTTACAATTTTATGTGTTTTTCGAGCCCCGGCAGCGGTCGGTTGTAGGCACATGCTATAGATAAATGCCATCGGCAGTCACACATCCGAACAATGACTGTGCCAGCATTATAAAGTTTCTCAATGTTGTTTCATAATATTTTTCATTTCATTATTTTTCAAGCCTTTTCTGCCAGCTGTACCTTCACACACATACACGCACTCACACATCGGCTATAACTAGTTAATTTCCTTAGCGACAAAGGCGAGTCGCGGCGGGATGGATGCGTGGAAATCGCAATGCGTCACGGTGATCCTCGCCGGGTGCCGACGAGGCCCAGTAGTGGGGTACTCCAGTACCCCAACGCTTGGGTACTGATACATATATTATACTACAATTATTATTTTTATTATAACTCTGGAGGTTCCTCAGAATGTAGCCCAAATCACTGGTAGCCTGGGTCTCGCTTCGCTGCCGGCGGTACTCTAGGTTTCGGTTTTGTTTACGACACTAATGTCGTGTGTCGTATAGTAATCATAATATCGCTATCGTCGAATGAGGCGCAGACATAAGATGTGGGTCATAGGCTTACCTATAGTTTTCTAATAAGACAAGTGAGAGAGTGAGTAATATTTCTGGAGTCGTTATCAGGTCATCACGCTTCTTCTTGATCGTTGCGCTCTTGACAGAGCGGACGTGGTCATCACCAATAATACTACTGCGTGATGACCACGACCGCTCTGTCAAGAGCTTAGCTTAATTTTAGGATTGGTCTCAGAAACAATGCTTCGTCTTCCTTGGCAGTCTGTGAAAAATTGGTCTTGATGACAAGTCCCGCGATATCCTAAAATAGGTACCTATGTGTTCTTCGTCTAGAAATGAGCCCTGTCTAGCAACTTTTGCAAAAACTTTCCCCTTAGAAAAAAAATTGCGAATCATTTCCTTCCCGACAATTATGACGTAATTATATTGGATTTTTCCTTGCACACTGCATATTCAGTCTCATCTCAGTTGGAAAAGCTGCCTTAAAGTCTGCCCCACCCGTCGCCTGCGTTCCCGGAATATCACGATTAAAAGCGACACGAACTATTTCCGCTAAAGCGCGACCAATCATAATTACTCCTTCGGGTCTACTCTTACGCACCCCCTTTGATGTTTTTATTCCCAATCCCTGTTACGGCCAACTTAAAACAAATAGAACGACTGACGACCGATTATACGTTTGCGTTAAAGCGATTTGAAACGGTGATAGGTGGCTTTCGTTTTTCGCCGGCGGTGCCTTGTGTGGTCTTGGCTCGATTTGGAAAATCACTGTTTCAGTCTATTGTTTTTTTTTGTTTTCACTGGTTTCAGTTTTTGTCAACCTCTTGTCAATAATGTGTCGTTTGGGTAATCGTACGGAACTGTTTGGTTTCTCGCGGGGTAAAGATGATACGGTTTCTTTGAAACATGCTTTACCTAAACGTTTTATTTTGCGCTAAGATTTCGTTGTCCATTTTTGTGTTTTATTTATCTATCATTATCTATCTCAGTGGCTTAAACTTTGACTCTTAGACGTGAGTCAAAAATTGTACTAAATTGTATTGTATTGTGTTTATTGTAGTGATTAAATATGTTTGATGTTAAGTAATAATGAGGTAATAATAATCCAGGCTAGAGATTAGAGAGATCTAGATTTAGTAGAGTAAAGCTATCGAATCTCAATTTGAATACTTGACTACAGATTTTTGTCCGACTTCTCGAAAGTACTATAGAACATTGTACTCGTAGTCCCCTAGTGATGTTTTTCTTTATCAACTGGTCAGTTAAATGATAATAAAACTACTGCGGTAGGTACCTATGTTATATCAATGTAAACAAGTCGTCAATGCTTATTAATTTATAGTACTTATTTAACGCCTAAAGAAGATGCCAGATCAATCTGCTGCCAAAATAAATAAAGTTTTTAATGTAATTTATTTTTTGTCGTCACAAAATTAGGCATTTATTTTAGCAGCACATAGTAGCTAGCTCATATAACAGTAATTACGTTGACTGCATAGATCGCCGCGTATTTTGGATGCAGGCGCACTCGCGCAGATGCGACATCCGCCGGTCTCACGTGAAAATTGATTTTCCATGGTACGCCAGCTGTCGCGAGCGACAACTACTACCCAACTTATTTTTACCACCATTAATGAAGTGTTCGAATCTTGTTTCAAGACCATAAGGTTCAAATTGGCAGTGATAAAGGATTTTGGGGCGAAAGCTTATGTTGGTCGTACAGTATGTACTATGAAAGTCAAAAGTTCCTTTGTTGATATTTTTAATGTTTCGCACATTGTTGGCGGACCTACCGCGTTTGATCCGATTGAAGCAGTTATTTATGATTATTAGAATAGCGTGCCGATGGCGAATAATTAATTTTTACGTTCAATTTTTATTGTTATGTCACGACGTTGATGATCCTGACGTATTAGTTACGTTTGTTTGCTTGTGTGATTATCGTTTAATGTGTGAGTCTAAATGATTTTTATGGCTGCAATTTTAATAGTTATCAGATATTTGCAATTAAATTTGCGTAGATATGCGAGTGTTAACGTCCAATCATAAAAATCCTGTTCTAAATATAGAATTATGGCTTAAAGAATATGGCGGTATTCGATGTGTTATATGGTTTTGTTGAGAACTACGATCACAATTATAGGTTGAAACGTTTTATTACTACCTACTAATAATTTATTTTTGTAATTCAGGAACAATGTTAACAACCCATTAGTTGGTAGATCGCACACCTTTAATAAAAAAAAAAAAAATTTTTACCTTCTACCACACAAAACTTTGCAAATATGTAAATCCCCGAAAATGTACTAACGATATTAGATATCACATTTATTAAAATTATAATTCTATTGATTTATGTGTATAACAAGATTCAATTTATTTCCGCAATACGCACATCTGCACTTTTGTACACATTCATAAGTGACTGTAATTTTATTTAAATTTAAAATATTACGTTTTCATTTTCGTGACACATACGAGTACTTATTACTTTAATCATGCGGTCATCAAATGTTTTACCAAAATCAGCTGCTTGACCTCAAGAAGGAAATAAACGGATTGACAGTTAACAAAAGAAGAAAAAAACACAAACAGACAAAAGAGACAGAGCAAGGCAAGAGCATAATTACTTTCGCATTATTTACAATATTAGTGTAATTATTCTTGCTGCGAAATAATTTAAAACTCAAAAATTTAAATGAGTTCCATTGAATATTCAAATGTGGAGAGAAAAATACGTCCTACATCACGAGAGGCAATGATTGACGAGCCTCATATTCACTGGCAGTCTCTGGTCAGAGACTGATGCGAGGCCATAGAGGTATACAGAGACCTTATGTTTACGCGGGATGTGAGACACTTACATGTTGTAAATACTCATATAGCGCAAAATGAGTGCTTACTAAAAATTCAGTTCTAAACATAAAATTATAGCTTTAAGAATATGCCGAAATTCGATGTGGTATATGTTTTTATCTGTACCTACGCTTAGTTATGACATAGAAATAATTCTTTTTGACGAGGCCCCTATACAGCTGAAAACATTTTATGAATTCGATTTTTAATTTGATTATTTATTTTAAATTAATATATTTTATGATGTGAGTGATTTACTGATATTGTTTAGTAATGAAGCCCCTATACAACGGATTAAAAAAACAATAATTAATTTGAAAACATTGTTATTTACTTTGTTTAAGTTTGACTTAACAGTACAGCGGATCGACGCGACGTTTTTAGTGCAGTAGACAATTGCGAGTAGATTATATTTGTCGCTTTCTGACGGAGACACAAAATAGGTTTTTGAGCATGGTTTCATTTATTTTTTATTAAAACATTAATTTTAATTGATGTTATTAATTATTAATTGTTATATTTTGTTTTATTGTGAAATCATTTTGGACGAGTCCATAAATATGAACATCGATGCTAACAGTTTTGTTATCAGTGTAACTATTTTGACAATAAATGATTTCATTTCATTTCTTAGGCTTCTTGGTAAACGTGCTGCGCCCTACACCGCATGTCTTTTTAACATCAGCCAGAATGTAGTCAAATGCAACATTAAATTCAGGTTTAAAAAGTTGTGATATTATGCATAGAGTGTCTTGTGAAATCAGTTCCCCGTTACATCGAAACATACCTACCTATACTTATCTTATCTCGCGACATCTTTGTTAAAGGCTCTCAGAAACGTCAAACGTTTGATTGGTGAATCCCATGTGTAATACTGGTAGTCACAAAAGAGTTGGGAGTAATGATAGGTGAGATCCATCACTCACTGGAGAAGGCTGCGGAAACAAAAGGCTATCTATAGAGATTCAAGGAAATGGACATTCAATAGACGTATCTGTGGTACGTTTTATTGGTACTTTGAATATTCCTAAAGTTGCATTGATCGATTGGTCAATGCAACTTTTGCACAGGCGTTGCTTTGATTTTAAAAATATTTTGAGTGTCTAACTGATCGAAAAGAAATATAGATATTCAAAAATCAATGGCATTTGAATTATATTAAGTACTTTACAATTTTTGGAATAATTAGTGCAAGTAGATACAACTTAAAGAATTCAGGCATCTACCTCACTTTACAGGATATTGATAAAACAATATTAAATCAACTCACGTTATTAAACTTTTAACAGTAAAATTTTATTTAGGAGTTAAGCACTTGCCGCCTTACTACAAAAGATTTAAACACCGTTTAACCGTCAAATTTGTACTGTTAAACAATCTTTAAACTGTGCGTAAAACTTTTGTGGTAAAACGGTCAATTTTTAACAATTAATTTTATAAAATATGCACACCTACACATACATATAAAAACATAAGGACACCTACCTAGCTTGCGACTTTATATTATTTTACTGCTGAATAAAAGCCTACCCACGTAGTTAATGCGATTAAATCCTTACATCGTAGCTGAATATCGTTAGCTTTTGACCACGCTGTTGCCTCAGTGCGGGTCCGAATAAGCATAAATTAGCTTATAATTGGCATTGACGGAGATATCACGTAATTAATAAACAGATACAAATATATTGAAAAATTCTCTCATTTATTTGGAAATCGTATAAAAGCAAAGACAATTGGCGCTTAATTCGAACCAAGTGTCACTTTCAGTAGCAAAAGAAATGTAAACACCGTCGTATCCTTTCTCTATCAAACAAAGTACAGCATGACTAACCAAGTGGCGAACCGAACTTTACAAAGTAAATCGGATCGGGCGCATCCATCGATTGAACACACCCGAATTAGCCATGTTATAATTAGGCATATGACATGAATTCAACGGTTATCACAATGGAACAAACGAGCCAGAGAATCGAGATATGACGCCTTGTCGGCTACGCTCTAGGAGCGGAGATGTGACCACTCAATACTCGGTGTCAGGAATATAAGGGTTGAGATCCTGTTAAACGCTACGCTACGTTGCATTGGCAGTGCATAAAACACGTTGGAACCAATAAGTTTGACACATAGACATAAGATGACAGTTAAAACTCACTGTCCTTGACTAAGAGCATAAAGAAACAGAACTATATTAAAAACCAAATTACAAAAAACATAAACGATGTATAAAGATAACACATTAGGTAAGAGTTATTAGTTGGCGGCCTTATCGCTTGGAGCACTTTCTTCCAGGCAATCATTAACGAAATCTATGTATAGGGGAGTCTTATGTCAAGCACTGGACGTCCTATAGCTAAAATGGTGATGATGATGATAAAATACTTTCTATTTTGTGAAAGTATTTTACGAAGCAAACTTTATTTTGATTTTAGACATAGCACTGATTTTATATACACAGTAAATATAATTTAAATGTACCTATATACATCAAAAAATTATACATCTCATAAACCTAGCGTAGCAAGTCTAAGGACATTAAAAGTTAAGTGTCTTTAAACAAATGACTAAACAGTTGTCTTTGTTACATTTCTATTATCATTCTTATTTAGGTATGTTTAATATCTTGATAGATAGACACTTGTGTTTTATCAATGATCGTTTTTGTACCAACTCAAAATTGTCAACGAAAAGTACCATACTAATGCAAACCAATTCAATATGGACAAATCAACTGTTTTTTACAAATGCAGTCGAGTTCTTTACACACAGAGCATTAAGTATATTTTGGCTCTTTTTCGCAACCACCATGAAGCACGGATTTGCCGGCAGCTATGCTCTAGTTTTAAAAATATTTGCGCTCTGCTTTACTGGAAGCCAACCCCAAACACCTGGATCTAATCAGCATTGCTACACTCATTTTTAACAGTTAATTTTACACGTATCTTAGTGTTATATGTCCGATTTAACGCGTGTCCCGTATGAAGTGATATGGTTTTATGAAATTATTAGAGCAGAGGAATATTATTTGCTAGTATGATGATTAGTGCAGGTTTCACAAGATAATTTGAAACGAATACTCGTACCCAAACTTTATAGTTTGTTACTTCTTTGCGATATACTCGTATATGAATAAATTAGGCACGTGTTAATAAGTATAGCATATTTACGTTCCTAGGTATTTTGTTTAAATTGACTAACATATAGTTTGACCTACTGTATAAGGCCGCTTCCAATAGGCATTATTGGATAGATAGGTCCATCAGTGAATGTCTTACTGTTGATAAAGATGAATATATTAACACGCTGTCGTGTCGTCTAGAAATACGACAAATGAAATACGTACCCACTGATGAAATAAACGACGAAAAAACCTTAGTAATTACTTAGTTACAAAGCCACGTGCTTTTTGTTTCCCAGTTTGGTTAAGTTTCAAAAATTTCTTCTGTTCAAAAGTTTATTTGCGTCAGGTTTTTCCTGAAAATCAAATATTACGGCTTCATAACAAAAAGTGCTTAAGCACGTTATTTGAAATGTTTACCCCGTGATTTATGACGAAATGTTATTGCTCAATCGCGACTTATTTTTATTTTCACTTGCACAACGAGGAAAAAATAATTTTATTCGCAGAAAGCCACAGAAAAGGCTCAGTTTTCCTGTTTTGTGGTAGAGACGATAGAATTACTGAAAATACAAAAATAGCCAAAAGCCATTTCTAATTGTCATGTTAAAACAAGTACATATATTCACATATTCGCTATTTAATTAACTCAACTATGGACCTTATAAGTAAGCTCAAAGTAGCCCAACGAGCTCAAAGAATCTCTGCAAGATCGAATCAGAAATGTTGAGTGTAGAAATAGAATTAGAATGTAGGCCCTTTAAAGTTTCCGATATTGCCCCAACTGATTAGCAAGTTAAAATGGCGCTGGGTAAGGCACGTAGGTAGCGCGGACAACTGATGACCAATGCGGCTGTTAAGTCCTCGACTGGAGACTACGTACTGGAAAGCGCAGCGTAGGATATGAACCGACTAGCGGACAGAAGGTCGCAGGACGCTCTGGATCCAAACCGCTTCAAACAGTTCATATTGAAAATCTATACGAGAAGGACTATGTCCAGCAGTGGATTTCCTATGGCTGGTTTGATGAATTAGTAACTATAATTTATTGTATTATCAATGAGATACACGCATTAAAACACTACTCTTTTATTAACTATCCTAGATAAACAGTCTCTACGTCAATGACAAAATGAAAATAACTCACTTAAGCGAATTAATCTGTTCAAAGCTGTTTGATTTTGTAGTTTCGTGAAAACGCCAATAAAGGGGTCGAAAACACTCAAATAAACTTCAAGCTTTATTGACCTCGAGACCCGCATCCGTTATCAGCTCAAGCCAACCACGCATCAGGCTAATGAGGCTTCACCAGCCAATACGGGTACACTACAGCCTCCAATTGTATTGTTTGACGTTGATAAAGCTTGTAGAACTACGATTTGTGAAAATGGGTTTTTAGAAAACTCAATAACTATCTTAATTCGATTATGTAACGGCTGCTCAGAACTGAAGCGCTATAGTTTTATGATAGGTAAAAAGTGTACGTGAGTTTACTTGCTTTTAACCGACTTCCAAAAAGGAGGAGGTTCTATGTTCGTGTGTATGTATTTTTTTTGTGTATGTTCATCGATAATTTCGCCAATTGTGAACCGAATCGAAAAAATTCTTTTTTAGTTCGAAAGGGTATACTCCCGAGGTGGTCCAATTTAAATTTTACAGAAATCAACTTTAGGATTTTCTACAGAACACTTGGCCCCCGTGTTAGATCTCAATTCTTTTGGTGGCGACACTTTGGCTCCCATTTCACATTTTTGTTTTTGATGAGATACAATCTACTATTGCATCCTATTTATTTCCTTAAACACCTTTTTGTTTATTTCAGAATACAGCTATCTTCAATTGGTCTATGTAAATGCAAATGATAAGAAGATTCTTTCCCTGTTCATATTTACAGTATTTTGCTTTGAATTGAAAACACAAAAGTTTCTATGAAGATCTTGGTTTTAAAGCGTAAAAGATAAGTCAAGACCCTGAATAAATAGAAACAAGGTGACACCAGTAATTAAAATTAATTCGGGTCGTCGTAAACACTCGAAAACAGGGTGTTGAATAATTACGCTAATTTGAGGGCTCGAAAATTCCTACTCCCGCACTGACCGAGTATTTTGAATATGAAAGTGTTATATTTACAATATTTGCATGTTTTATATGAAATGAAATACAGTGAAACCTGGATAAGAGAGAGTTGAAGGGACCGCCATCTAATTCTCTCTTATAGAGGTTTTTCACTTATCCAGGTTTCTCACTTATCCAGTTTCAGAAGTGGCTGCTCTCTCTTATAGAGGTTAAAAAATACGTCTAATTTGTATGTAGGTATCTACATGCGTGAAAAATGATAAATATGTTTATAAATAGTATTTAGGTACTAATTGTTCGGGTTGTGTTGATTAGAATTGAATATATAGATGATTTTATTTATTCATTCTAAAAGGCACTTATTAAAATTAGGAAAATTAGAAAAGTCGAATCTTTGTAATATTTCCATGTCCTAAGACCACAGAGACCGTGTAGGGTCTGTTGAATTTATTATTTTATAAAAGTTGGATTCTGATAAATCAAATTCATTGCGTATTTTATTTTGAGATTTTCCAATTTTGAACGCATTCAATACCAATCTTAAGCTTATCACTTAACGATTTATTTATTTATTCCTAAAGATTTATTTATTAACACCGAACCTTTCTCCTCAATTGATACTCAACTGTAGTAAGTTTAACCAATAAGATAGTGTAAACGCACATGTGGCTATTCCAAAAGAATGTGATACAAAAATAATGTTAGGTAGATGAAAGAAAAACACATAATAATTTTGAATAGAGCACTATTTCAATAAACAAGATAGTATAGACGCACGTGTGGCCATTCCAAAAAAATGCGATACAAAAACAATGTAACCTATTCCCACAAAATACAAAAAAAAAGAATTGAACACGTTCCGAAATCAACGGTAGTTATGTAGTTCCACGAAATTTAAGAATGGGTCATAAAGTGTTTCATTACCCTCAACTCTCGCTTATAGAGGTTCAGACAAATAGTACTCTCAGTTATAGAGGTCCATGAGGGAAAAACGACTCTCTCTTATAGAGGTTTTGGTCTCTCACTTATAGAGGTAATTGATGGGTAAAATGACGGGACCTGGCAATTACTCTCACTTATAGAGGTTTCTCACTTATCCAGTTCTCAGTTAGCCAGGTTTGACTGTATTAAATATTGGCGATAACAAACGTATTTGAAGATTTTAAATTGTAATAAAATTGTTAATCTTCATAATATTTTGATTTCTATACAGAGGAGAATTGCTCTCCATGCTAAGACAACAAATCTAATGCTAATTATTTAATGTGGGTAGGTAAGCACTACAGAAATATTTTACTACAGAGAAATAAGAAATTGTAGTTATTTATAATTATTGCGTTTACGTTTATAGTAAAAAAATAAAAAACCAGTCGTGTGTATAATAGTTTTAGTCAGAAAAGATAAGCCCGTCGCTAGTAAAACCTATAGGTATTTGATTCTTTATATCAATCGGAGAACTACTTTTAATGTAGGCTATGTTTCACAAATATGTTTGCAATCGGACTTCTATTTATTTTCCTTTGCTATGTCCCCAGCAAAAACGGAAAAAAGTAGTCCATAAAATAGTTATATTTCCGTTCATAAATTTAAGCCAATTCAAAAAGTACTTAGTTTCTGAAAGCACCACTAAAGCAAAGAGCTTCTGAATCATTGCAAAACTCCATTCATGCTTTTAACAATTTATCCATTGAACGTTCACATGAATATTCACAGTTCTGTTATAAACGCATAGTCGTTACTGTCAATATTTATTATCAACGGCCATCCATAATCTAATGATTTTATGAATATTTGTGGGAACGTGAACAAAGTCTTAAGAGCATCAAGTTTCATTTAGTCACTCTTAATAAGAATAGTATAAAATATGCTCATTAAGAATCGTTTTTAAATAAGGTTATTAATTAATTCCAAAAAAAAATAGGTACCTTTACAATTTAAAAGATCTAAAAAAGATTAAGTATAAGTTTGTGCGTTTTATTAGACTGCTTGGAATCGAATACTTAGAATTCATAAATATTTTTACTTACTACTTACTGCTAAGTATCGAATTTAAATTAGATTTATGATCTGTTTATGAGCAAAAATGTACTTTTTAATTTTTTCTTCAGAATTGGTTTGCGTTTGATTATAATTATCCTGTCTGCATTTGTACCAGTTTCAATATCATGTTATAAAAAAAAGTTTGTACACCACACCATTCACAATTGACTTTAGGTAACGTAATTTGTCATAGTTTCAGCCATAGGTTGTCCACTGCCGGACATAGGTCTCCTCTTTATACCTATCTCCAATAAGACCGGTTGGAAGCGGTCTGCATCCAACGCAATCCTGCAGTCTTGATGAGATCATCGGTCCACATTGTCGGTGGACGTCCTACTTTGCGCTTGCAATGCTGGTAATGTAGGTACTTAATTATTATAATTCTGTCTTGCTCAAGTACTTATTTCTGGACAGGAATCAACGCTGTGGTAGATATAGAGTTAGGTAGATGTATAGGTCTTTAGTAATGCTCACAGATTTTGCAATACTAGAAATCAAT
Source organism: Hypomecis atomaria (assembly GCA_964007245.1). Taxonomy (NCBI): domain Eukaryota; kingdom Metazoa; phylum Arthropoda; class Insecta; order Lepidoptera; family Geometridae; genus Hypomecis; species Hypomecis atomaria. Next base: position 9,875,529 of record OZ023299.1, read on the forward strand.
GCCTAAATCTGAAAGCTAGCCTTGCCCGATAAATGGCTTGCTTGCTTTCATTCTGATGCCCGCTTTGTGTCGTTTTGTCTGGAGTCAGTCAGAACCGTGGTAATCAATCATTTCAATTTAATACCGTACCTATCACAACGTTATCAAACGGAGAGTAAATATTCATTTTTATTGGGATTTTCTCTCAATGTTTATGTATTAACCAGTGATGTTTCTGAAAAAATGCTGCAAATATAATTAAACAAATAATTTTAACAATAAAATTTTTTTTCATTAGTTATGATACATCAAGTACCTACTTACTTTTGCAAATTTTTAAGGTTCAGTACCTTTGAAATAAATTATGATTAATAAAATATATACTTCAAAAAATATTACATATTCGAAAAAGTAATGGAAACCTTCAAATTCATCAAAAGTTAGTTTCGCTTGTTACTTACAAGCTGAAGTTGCAAAATACTCACTAAAACTCTCAGCAAAAAATACAAATGACGTCAATTGCCTGTCCAAAAATATCCCTTGCTATTTATGACAATAATTTGTACGCTTTTTATTGTAATTGTACGGTTTCACCACTTTGATCTTAATTTCCTTTTCTCTTTTTAGTAACGTAATAAATAGTCCTTCTATTTATTATTGTTTGTCAATTATTTTATTTCAGACAATCCATATTTTTTGTAATCGCAAGTCCAACCTGGACAAAACTGCCACAAGGTCTGCATGGGTGGTTTGTAATGGGTATATAAGTTTTACATACCTACAAGAAGAAAAGAATAAAGATACTGATCAGTGGGTGATTACGGGCTGAAAATTATGATGATAATGATCCATATCTTGTTAATTTTTTTTTTTTTTAATGGTCAGAAGTGTCTCTATTAGCTACAATAAGATACAACACTACTTTATATGCTAAAACTACTACTACATAGAAAGCAATTGGATCATCCAAAGACCCTTGAAGGTCTAAAGATAATCCAACTGCTCAAACCCACTGCCAGTTGGAATAAAATAATTTTATTTGATTCGTTAAGAACGGATGTGAAGATCATTTTCAGTTAATTCCGTCACCTAGATCATTTTTTTGCTCTTCGCACAACCTACAGTATACAAATAATGGATTCAAGAATCTATAGAACAAACTATTTAAGTCGCTTCTGTTCTTTACTAGTATTTTATTCATTATAACATTTACTCTGACTATTTCTAAAACTAAGCTTAAAGCGTACCATTTATACCAATCACCGCTATTCCAGTTTTCGTCTCAACGTTCTAACCCTAATATTCTACCCGGGCGATTTTAATCTAAAACTGTTCAATAGTGCAGAACACCCCATTTTAGAAAAGTGTTACCCACAGATCCCTCGAGATGGGACATGTTGAAACTCTCCGCTAAAATCACAACTACGTGTAACTACAACAATTATACAACTGTTACATACTCTACTCACAGAGCACAAAGAAAGCACCAATTCATGTGCGTTTACACAATAGCACATTCTGCAATGTGCTTAAAATTGCAGAATCTACTGTTGTGTAAGCGCACTGTTCTAGGTACATACTGCTGTATCTACCTATGCATCGTGAACATAAATTTTTCAGCGTATGAGTATATCACTCACGTTATTGTCTCGCCCGGACAGAAGGCCTTTTAGCGATGTGATTCTCAAGACCACGGACATGTTGAAGTATGTCAGTGTTCTCATTCTTATGATCAACTTATATTATGGGACCAACATGAAATCACAATGGTATTTTAGGTTTTCGGGTTCGGTCCCTTTGTAAAAATATATAATGATGGATGATAAAGGACATAGGAATACATAATTACTTATGCCCGTCGTTTAGAGATTTACGCTCTACATACCTCTGTGGTGTAACCGATCCTCAACAAAGCGTCCCCAACCAACGAGCCGTGACTGAAGCGACAACCCTCACAAAACTGCCCCTAGCTGCATATAAATCGCAAAAAGTAAATAAACGACACCATTACTGCCCTGATTATTTCGAACCCTGAACTAACGACGCCATTTTGGGAATTTGATTATTGGAAATAATAGTACTTAGTAGTTAGAGAACAGAAAGGGAACAGACGAATGTTTGAATTATTATAATTTTTGGAAGTGGTGGAAAATAATTTATGTTATATATTTTTTTTTATAAAACATTATTATTTTGCTGGAGGAAGAAGTAGAACACACGTATCAGCCCGACATTTTTATATAATTTTTAGGGTTCCGTACAAACGCGACCCTATTACTAAGACTCCACTGTCCGTCTGTCTGGTTCCAGGCTGTACTTCATGATCGGTGATAGCTAGAACGTTGAAATTTTCACAGATGACTTTTTCTGTTGCCGCTATAATACTAAAAACAGAAAAAAAAAATTAAGGGGGCTCCCATACAACAAACCTGATTTTTTACCGTGTTTCGCTCGATATTAATAGCGGTGGCAGGTAGATGCTTGAAATAATTACTTAGTTTTTTACTTTATTTAAACATTCACTTCAGATATTTAAGGGCACACCCAAATTTAAGTATCTCGGCTGTACTATAACAGATACCAACACCAGAGAGGACGAAATTGAAATACGTATCCAAAATACTGTCCGTTGTAGTGCAGCCCTCCATAAAATATTGGTGTCCAAGCTCCTTAGTAGAGCCACAAAGATCAGGATCTACAAAACAGTTATTAGACCAATTCTGATTTACGGCTGTAAAGCTTGGACGCTAACACAAAAGGAAGAATTTTGCCCGATATTAGTAACGGCAACAGGAAGATATTTGAAATATTTACAGAATATTAAGTTGCATATTCGCTTCAAAAATAAATAATTAAAGAAAATGAAATAAATTAGGAGGCTTCCATACGGTACGGAAACCTTCGTGCGCGAATCCGACTCACACTTGACACACACTGATTATTATTACATAAATGACTGGCCTAGGCACTAGAAAGAGCTACTGGATCTGTATTAAAAAAAACAATAGTAGATACACAATGCTCAAAATGCTATATGCATTGCCTGACAGGTCATTCAAAAAAAATCAAATGAAGCGCAAAAAATAAACCAAATGTGTTATGACTTACCTAAGCAATTGTCTTATAAAGATTACCCACAAAATTGATTAGATTGAACATTAAAAGTTGTGAAAAAAACGATAACATTGAAATAGTACTTACTTACCTACGTACTTTATAAAAATAGAAACTTTATAGCTATATACTTTTCTTAAATTTGTCAATCCTAATTTTACCTTTTGTTCAATAGGCGATGACATCAACATTGTGCTGAAAAATGTGGGCTACAGTATAAATAGACATGTTTCAAATAAACAATCGCTTATTAGTATCATTGACCGAGGTGTCTATTTACACACTTTTATTAATTACATTGAAAACAAAAACCAGAGCAACGATCTGATTTTAAAAAAATTGAGGATTGAAACGACGCGCATTATGTATTTTTGAAATCCTCAAACTTTGAATTTTAGTGATATTTTATGTGCCATTCCAAGTTAGAAGTATATAAGTGAAAAAGGTACAAAGTCATAAAACCTACATATCCCAAGTGTCGCCGTCGTTGCTAAGTGATAATGTCTCGGAAATATTCGGAATGTTCGTTCTCTAAGACTGAAAATAACTTACCAGAATATTTCTAAAGATATTTCAGTAATGCTTTAGTAGCATCTTATGCAAATTTCGGAAATGATGGTAGCATAGTTGAAGCATCTTTAATCTTTGTTAGTGGTTGTATAAAAGTCCATCACGCATAAGACAGTAATTGGTACTTGAGTATTTTGCCCAGAAAGAATCACGTGCCTATATATCTACTGATAATAAATAAATATACCGACAGGTCCTACAGACTGACGAATAGTGTGGTTGTTGTTATAGTCTAATGTGTTTCACAGTTGGGCAAAGACCTCCCCCTGATCATTATTTTTTATCATTACTTTTGTTTTTTATTTTTATTTGACACAGTGTACTTATAGCTCATAATAACTACAAAGGTTGAATAAAAAAATATCACCATTAAAGATAATAGTATTATTGTTCTGAATCGTCGGTGATCTGTTTTACTGTTAAACCTAAACAAGTAGTAGAGTGATACATACAAATTTAATGAATGCAAATTAGAGGTACATTTCAATACATAGCGACATAGCCCAGTGAATTAGCAACTTCAAGTGGCAATGGGTAGAGCACATAGTTTGCAGAACTGATGACTGTAGAGACCGTGAAGTTTTCGAATGGAAACCATATACCGAACGACAAAAGCAGCGTAAGACATCCACCAAGAAGATGGAATCCAGGAACACACTGAATACAGGCAGGTTCTAATCGGTATTTTTAGAAATCTATGGGGGTCGCCCATATCCAGCAGTAAACGTTTTGGGGCTGATTTGATAATAATTATTTAAATATGTACAGATAATTCTTCACTACATACAACTTAAGGTAAATGTTAACACTAGAAAAACATGTCATTTAACATGTTCCCTAATGGAGACCCTATGAATCTTCCTATTTCTTCAATGTTGATGATGAATGCAGACTACCGTTCAAATCCCACCAATCGCGAATACCTTTAAAAAAAACTCACAATAGATGTACACTTCACACCTATTACCACGCACCCTGTTCCATTCATCCCTGACGCCACACACAATGACACTAGCATAAATGTCACTGTCAATATACCTCCGCTATCGCGCAGTCTTCATTCTATTGCTGTGATGTATTAGCCTTGAATTAGTCGGCTGGTCCTTTCATGCAGAATACGTGTTCGTTTGCCGATGGCCGTGAATTCACAAAGTGACAAAGTAGCTCCGCCCATCCCCTGTGTGGTAGAATCTGGGTGGCTTGAAGAATCTTCTTTGGTGGGAATATCCAGAGCTAAAGAGTCACCACCAAACTGAAAAAATCAAGCTCTATACATAGTACATTACTTGACTGGACGTAGCTATCATTCTAGAACTGAGATATTAAAATCATTACCTTTTTAAATCTCAAAAATCAGCCGAGATCATTGTCTGTACTATGGTGGTAAATTATAACTTGGTGACTCTTACAACAACTTTGTAATTTATTATGTTAACTAGCGACCCAATGTGTGTGCAAAGCTGGGGCGCTTTGCATACATATTTGATATTATACATATAAACCATCCTCTTGAATCACTCTATATATTAAAAAAACCGCGTCAAAATCCGTTGCGTAGTTTTAAAGATATAAGCATACATGGGGACAGACAGCGGGAAGCGACTTTGTTTATGTAGTGATAAAGGATTTTTTTAACTAAAATAAATCATATTAATAAATATTTTACGCAAAAAATGGCAAAACCGCCTACCATCGTGTACAAAATTTGAATATTTCGCTCGAATTGGTTACATTACTGGTGATATTTCAAAAATGGCTCAGCCGATTTCTGTAAAAATGGGACCACCTCGGGAGTATACCCTTTCGAACTAAAAAAATATTTCGATTCAGTTTCCCAATTGGCGGAATTATCGATGAAAATACACAAAAAAAAATACATACAGACGAACATAGAACCTCACCCTTTTTGGATGTCGGTTAAAAATAAATCTTACCGGTTTCTTTCAGAATTTTTTATTTTACTTTGTTTCTGTAAACGCCGGGTGAAAAAGAGAGAGAAAGATTATTTATCCATTTTAGACTATGTAGATAAGTGTATTTACATACCTTTGACGGCAAATTTGGATGTACATAGAATTAATGTTCTCCTACTATAAATCAGGGAACAAGGTTACAAACAAACTTTTTTGTCAAGCAGGCCTAATAAAAAAAGAGTATGAGAAATATGCAAAGAAAATAGAAGGCAGAACAGAAGAAGACATCTTAAAATTGTAAATATTAATGGAATATTCTTATCATAGCTTTTTAATAAAGCTCAATGATTTGCAGAAAATGATAAACGAACTAACTTTAGAACTAGAAGAAGTCTCGTTATTCATTTTCATTATTTAGCTACAAGGAATTTCAAACTTTTACTCGATAGTCGTTTAACTTACAATTTATAAGGTAATTTGTTTGTGAATGAATACTTTGGCATTGCATTCTGTTAATGTTCGTTTAAAATAATATTGCATTTACCAGAATGTGTCGTCACAAAGTTTATTTTAGCTTTAAGTTTAAACTTGTGCAAGTAATCAATAAAAAATGCAAAGTATAATTCAAATAATTAGTCGATTAAACCAATTATAAATTTTTGTGAAACATCAAATACGATATCGTTGAAATGACCAACTAAACGTACCTATTTGAATCCGCCAACTAACACTGGACTAACGTGGTGAAATCCACGTGGTCTATAATTGTATTTCAAGGTTTGGCCCACAGATCAAGGCCCACAGATCCTTGTTCCCTGATCTGTGGTTTGGCCTATGTTCTGGAATTGACTATTAATAATCGGCCAAGTAAGAGTAGGACTCGCGCACGCAGTGTTCCGTACTGTTTGGGAGCCCCCCTTAAATAATTGTTTTATTTTAATTTAATAATTTATTATTGAATTCTGTGAATATTTCAAGCATCTACCTGTTACCATGATTAATTTCGAACGAAAAACGTTTAGAAATTCTGGTTTGTTGTTTGGGAGCCCACCTTAAATATTAATGTTATTTTGTTATTTGTTGTTATAGCGACAATAGAAATACATCATATAATTATAAGATACAGCCTGGTGACAGACACACGGACAGATGGACAGCGGAGTCTTAGTAATAAGGTCCCGTTTTTACCTTTTGGGCACGGAACCCTAAAAAGGGCGACAAGTACCAACATAGTTCTGTCAATGTTCACAGAGCAATCAATAACAAGTGACGACGCTATCATCAGCCACCACCTCAAAAAAAAAACAACAAAAAACAACAAAAATGCACCACCCACCGATAGCATTACAGTCAATTTTTTCCAATACGTATTTCGTAAGATAATAGAAAGACGTCCGGTCTTACATTTCAAGAGAATACTTGTTTGTGGTTTCAGATTCAACACAGACAGCTTCGCAGGGGTCTTACCAGCTACCGAACAGTAGTGTTACTTTCTTTGTTCTTGAGGCTACGTGCTGTCCAAATTGTGCGGTCGAATACATTACAATTATTCTCTGCGTAACTAATTGAGACGTTCGCAAAGTTTTTGGTAGGTTTCAATGGATTGCGGTCGGGCCATTATGACTATTATTACATCGTATATCAACCTTTGTAGTCATTAGAATTGGGCGCTCGGAATAGAAACAAAGTAAATGAAAGTTCAGAATTCTAAAGGTACGAAACGCTAGAAATAGACCAACAAAACAACAAAAACAACTTAGTACAAAAACAATACTTGGAATGTTGGAATTAATTAAATCGGGAGTATTGAGTGTCCTGCTGAAAGTGGAAACCTCGAAATTTTGATTGAATTGAAAGGTTTAAACATATTTCAATAGTAAAATTGAATCATAAAACGAAACATTGTTCTATTCGCATTGTACTCATGATGATATAATAAAAATAAGTCGATATATTTTTTTAAATAAAATTCACACCAGCATGGGTTTTCATTAGCTATCTATTAATTGATTTGAAAAACAATGGCATTCACTAACGCTTCAACTCGAAATGATTTGACTCTAGTACGAGAATACGTATGTGGCTTCACGTCTGGGAAAAAAGCGCACTTTTACCTACCAGTAGTCCAGGCAGCTAACAAAAGATTAGGAAAGTATTATAAAGATAAAATACAAAACAAAACAAGGTGTTATGCCAACTTACTGCTCTATATCTTTCTTTACTTAGATTTAACAGCTTTAAAGCAGTATTAAATACCTAAGATAGTTTCAGATCTATCAATAAAAGTGTGGCAGAATTTATTGTTAATGAAATATACTGCTCCGGGGCTGCCTTGCCGGCAAAAGCTCGGTTAATTGTTTATTTTTACGACATCTGGACTATTTTATAACCTAGAACTAGTAAAGTTGGAACGCTAGCATAATTAAATTTTCATTTTAGATTTTAAATAAGGATTACTACGAACTTTAATCCAAAATGGAATCAATACATATTATGGATCTAAAATCCGGTTATAATTATTGCTTTTCCTTTCCAATCCTTTCTTGTTGGTACTTTTGCTTGCTAAATTTATTATGTTGTGCGGTGTTAATTCCTTAAGTTAGTCAGCAACATCTGTTTCATCTATGTACTAGTTCAGTTAAATTATAGCTTCTGTTCAAACGTCTTAAAATATAGTAAAAACTGCGAACAACAATTTCGGCGGGTATAATACAGACGATGTGAAAAAATTAGCAAAAAGTGGTTTCATTAAATTTGTACCTTTTGATATTTTGTTTAAAATTGTATGCATGAAAACTCGTTTCCTCACATTAAACTACAACCATGTGAACGTCAAACAATATATGTACCTACCAAGAATATACATGTACGTAAAAGCAATAAAGCAATCACAGCCATAAATATTCTACTTTCCTCCCTATCCAGCCTTCATAATTTCTCTGTACAACAACAGCGGGCAATCATCACTGATTCGTCATGAGAAAAAACAAACGACGCACGACGACATCTCCAAAAACTTTCCGGGAAACTCATAAACGGCTGTAAATCTATTTAATTGCCCGTATTTTTAGTTTTTACACAATATTTTAGGGTGCTACCTCCTACGGCTACAGAAGCTGAACAGTGGAGGCTGTAAAACAATAAAATGGTCCTCTGTTACTGTTACACCCTTTGTGACTGATGACAATCGATGACATTGGCCTAACTGCCCTAGTCTTTGTTTCCGGATGACAAATGAACGTTGGACAACGTGGAATTTACGGATAGTGACTGAACGGATTCTTTTGTTTTATTATTCTGGACAAAGTTTGGAGCAATCATTGCTGTTGTTTATTCAGCTTGGTAAAAATAAGTAGAATTATTTTCTAACTGACTTTCAAAAAGGAGGAGGTTCTATATTCCTGTGTATGTATTTCTTTTTTTGTGTATGTTCTTCGATAATTTCACCAGTTATGAACCGAATCGACAAAATATTATAAGCTCGAAAAGGTATACTTCCGAATGGGACCACCCATTTAAATTTTACAGATATCAGCTGAGCCGTTTTTGAAAAATCAACAATAATGTAAACAATTCGAGCTAATTATTCTAATTTTGTACACGATTTTAAGGTGACATATTTACGACAAATAATGATGTGTCTTTTTATAGTATTATACAATTCGTTGCAGTAAAGATAAACTGTTGGCTCTTTATTAAGTTTTTCTACCGTGTTTCTCAAAGCAAATATGACATCAACGGAAAAACGGACAAAGAGCGGAAATGTGCAAGGCTAGGCATGTCGCTGTGTCTACATCAATGTAAACTGATGTAGGCACAACGCCCTGCACTGATGTAGACACTATGCCCTGCACTGATGAAGGCACAACGCCCTGCCTAGCCTTGCACATTTCCGCTCTTTTCCGCTTTGACGGAACCTAAGCCACTTAGGCTCAGGTTCTATAACGTAACCATCTCTTGATTGTATCACATAAAATGCATAGTATGTGTACAAATGTGTCTAAAAATACATAAATGGCGAATTTGATAAATTTTGACAATGTTACGATATAGTTAGGTAATTTATAGAAAGTAAATTAATCATACCTACTACATGCACTGACAATAGTTCAAAGACATTTGGTAAAATGTGATCTAATCTTTTTAATGTGATTTTAAGTAGGTACGCAAAGTAAGCAAACAATAAATCCCAACGTAACAAACGCTCGCCCTTTAACATTTTGTTCTCTGAACTTAATTATTTTCACCGAAAAACGGTTGTCTGGGCTCTAAAGGTCTGAATGTAATAAAAAGGCTTTCTTTTATCCAGAATTTCGCGAATTCATTGTTTTACCTACTAAAAGAACAAAATTATTGCTTAGAATGTTATAAAGGAGTTGCCGTCAGATATATAAATCTCTGTGATCCTCCTAATTTGAATTATTACAATATATTAGCTCTTGAAGCATACTGGCGGTATAACTTTGCCATGTTTAGTCACTACAAATTAGTAGCTATGGTACGAGTACAGGCCGAATCAAAAACTTTTAGTTGCTGTAACGTTAGCTCTATGATTGAAGCTAACATCACAGCCGTCAAGAAGTTTGATTTGGCCTATACAAACACGTGAAGTGTTCGTTCGTTCGTATAGGCCAATACTTAGTTTGCAGTGTCATTCACTTTATTGTGAAGAACTAAATGTCTCTACGTTAGTTACTTTGGTTCGTCTGCGATTTTTTCATTCCGAATCCATTCAGATCCAGAAATTCCGAGCATATACCTCTCCATAGCACATTGAGCTTTCTTGAGCTTATTCATAAGGCCCACAATAAAAGACCACGTTTCATCCTAATCAATTGATCAAATCTATAGAGGAGTTCTACGCCCAGCAGTGGACATCCTAGGGCGGATGAATGGAAATATCTCTATACTTTTTGACGTAATAACATACTATAAATTGATGAACGCCGGATGCACGCACGAAAAAGTGTCACGTTCCGCCTGAGCCGAGCGTGCAAGCGGAGGCGCGGAACAAGCGAAAGAGGGGCAGAATCGGCCAAAGTGTTGGGCTTGTTTCAGTTGTTGATTTAGCAATGTTTTCTTATGACTTAAAATATCACTTAAAATTATCGTCCGTAAACCGACCTTACAGACAAAAAATTTTTTGTAAATGTATATATAGGAAGTACACGCCGAGTACAACTTTTAAAACGGCCAGTTAGGTAATAGACAGTCTAAATGTATTGTTACACAAATACAGCTTTACTTATTAAAGCTCACAGCAGTCAACATTTCGAACAAATTCAATCAAAACTAACCTGCACATAAATCAACAACCCAAAACATAACTGTAGCGAATCTCATTGTTTCATCCCAATCACTGACATCTAAGCTCAATCATTGTCAACAAAACAATAAAGTCCTTCCAAAGAAGCCATTAAACATAACACCTCTATAAAATGTTTGTAAACACGCAAAGCCTTCCAGCTGAGAGGACGCTACGCTCTAAGACCCAGTAAGACAATGTTCAACTAATAGCTACCGATGACTCACGTACTATAAATAAATCACTGTTAGTAAAGTCACTAACAGGAATCACGAGCATTTGTTCGCTCTTCTATGTTAAACCAGACTAATAATGTTCAAAACAAGGCATGTTACATTACAAGGGTCACAGTATGAGGTCCGAATAAATGTCGAAAGTCTTCTTCTATTGTTGATTGGAAAACAAAACGGCGTGTCGACACCCTCGTTCCTTTTGTACGGCACATAATTCCCCGTAGACAAGCAGAATGCGAAACAAAAACATGAAACGAGTGACAGGCGCTTTGTACTGCACTTCTTGATGATAATGAAGACCGTTATTTTATAATACTTCTATTTATTGACGCAAACAACAAGGTTTGAAAAAGTAAATTGAATTTTCACGGTACCGAAATGAGGGGAAAACCATTTGTAAAGTATTTGTACTGAAAGATGAAATTAACAAGAATTTTATTCGATTTCAAAGATAAACGTGTCGCTTATTTTCTTTAGTAAATAAATAATTATATAACTATCTACTAAATAGCATCCTTTTAATTTTTAGCGCCATGGAAAACATTAAATGTTTAAAACTACAAAAAAAGGATGTGCCATTTAGAGTATATGATATATAACAAAAACTAAAAGGTTACCAAATACATACTCAACATAGGAATAAATATTTCAGATACAATTTTATCACAAGCACATATAATATCACTAGCTAAGAAATTAATAATATAGTTTCCAAGCTCAGAATAAACGAAATTATCTTAATAATTTCTACTTAGCGCTTAATTAAACAATTGCCTATCGTTTCCCAATAGGAGATCTCAGAGAGACAAAAACTTCAGATCCGTCGACTTTTTGGTTGAACAGCCAACGGACATGCACGATTCTTGCGTTTTGACGAGAATTTTGTGGACATTTTATCGGAATGCCACCGAGACATTTCTCGTGAGAACCGATCATAGAAACCTCCAAGTCAAGTGCGGTACTCAAATATTGTAGGGTGATTGTGAATTTTTGCTACGCAAATGCTTTCGTTACGCTACTAAATAGCTTTCTTGAGAAGCAATTTCGAATATTAGAATCTCTTCTGGTATTTAATAAATGTCGTCTCGCGTTTGACTTAGGTCCTGAGAATTGTGTCAGTGTTGCCGCTTGCTATTTTGCCAATGTTAGATTTCAGTTAATAAAATTCAGTGTTACATGTTCCCGTTTTTTCATTACAAGCTATGTACAACGGTAGTAAGCACTCGTGAATTTAATATATCGCGAATGAGAAACATATCGTCTATTAATATAATATCACAGTTATTTATAAATATGGTATCTACAATAATAAATTAAAAGTACTACCTACCTTGCGCTACCACTTAAGAAGAAGAAAACTGACGATGCGAAAATTCCACGACCACTAGGAAACCTAAATACTAGAAATGAGCTTAAAACACTAGACAAATCCGAAGTGATCACATTTTTATTGATTTTTTAACATTTAAATTAATTAAAGGCTCGTCCCAAATTTTACAGTCACCTGTCGCGACCGAGTTACCATCATTCCATCCAAGCGACAGTGTGTCCAATCTTTGTCGAGTCGGGTCGACACGTGCGTGCATTATCCGCTGTGAAAATCGATCAACCACCGACTTTTCCGAAAAAGCAAAGTCGTCGACCGATTATCGCCGAATCCACCAATTTGAACGCCCCCAAGCCGACTGTCGGCACACCTGTACCGCTCCCGTACCGCTATCAATGTCGCTGCCATTTTTAAATATTTAATTGCTGAACAGTTAGTCCGTTTTGTGGTTTCTCACGCGCTGTGGGAACAATCGACTAGAGAGTTTTACATGTTTTAGTAGTCGTTAGACACGATTACGATTGTCCGATACGCAAATACTATAATGAAAGATTCGATGCTGTTAAAGTATTCGATGGTGAGTCATAGGGGTATTAAAATAATCGACTGAAGATTTAACGATTGAGGCGTCCGGCTGTCTACCGCGGCAACGATAGAGATGAGTTTGGTTTTACGACTTCAATAATTTTGATAACATAACGTGAAACATTACAAGTGGGATCACGCTACGTACCTACATGAATTTTGTTTTACCATATTTTTCGTATGCATTTTGTTAGCCAACAAATGGGATTAGTATGAATATTTTGAGACTATAGATGTAGGGTGAATCAGAGCGTGGTGATATTTTATGATATTACTGAAACTACGTGGTACTGATATCTCATAGGCTAACAATGATTAACAATCAATGATATAAGCAAAAGTCTTGTTGTAAAATTTATAACAAAATCAGTTAAAAGTGTGATTGTAAGTATAGAACGTCTTTTTAAACATAATTCAGCAGTTACTTTTATATTTAATATCTCTCTTCTCCGACAATTCAACAACCTGAAAATTACACGCACAAGCTCGTAGTCACAATCGCTAAGTCACTTGATAAAAGTCCAGCACAATTTACAATTAGGGCATGTAAATTGTACAGGATATATGGAAGATTTCGTAGCAAAGCTGTGCCATTTCTCACGTCAATGATTCTGGTATTAGGCGCTGTTTATACAAGCAACTTGAAAAATCTCTATTGGGATGAATGTAAGCCCTTAAGCGTCTGATCGTGAACTCATAGAAACATATTTCACCCAATTCACACACCCTACTCGAATTCGTTTGACAATTTTATACTTAACTCATGAAAATTTTATACTTAACCCATGACAATGATTATACCTAACTCACTAACAACACACCAACAAAAGGTTTTTAAATATACCTTATGGGTTACAACTTATCGGTTATATGGCTTAGCAATTGGGTTCTTAGATTTCTTAAAAGCAGAAGAGAAGGATGTTAACTTAATTTCTAAGTTGTGAAAAGTTAGAGATTAGTAAGGCCTGCAAGGGGAAAGCATAGAGCATTTAATGACGCCGGCTTGTACACATGTCTTGTTATACGCCCATTTTACAGCAAACTCTACAATTTCATATCGTTCACAATCACAACAGATAGTAGGTATGTTTCAGAATAATTTATATATTTCACGTCTCTGCGTGATAAACCTTGTTATCGTCACTTTGAAACAGGCTAATTTACTTGGCTAGTCTTGGCAACCGTGCAAATATTGATTTATTTAAACAAACCATTTAATAACTTGCATTCTTATTTATATACTGGTAGTACTTTTACGTTTTAACAACACTAAAGTTTAATCAGTAAACCACATATCGTCGTTGCAAACTTAAAACCTCCCATGTGACATTTTTCTTATAAATTAGATTTTCAAATTTTTTGCAAGATTCTTTTAGGAGCTATCGTTTGCAAAAACTCTTATGTGAATATCTTAATATTTTACTGACAAGTGGTGCATTTATAAATTGTCTTATGCGACAACCTACTAAGAACTGTTGATCAGTTTTCATCGTCAAAATGTTATTTTTTTCACATAAGAGATTTTAAATTTGCAACGACGATATGTCCAGGTAGATCCAGGCTCGTGAATCCGTTTTTTTAAAGACCTCTCTAAAGGTATTTCTCTTACTACCAAACATAAGTACCTTCCCACAAATAAGGAAAATACATATAAGTAAAAAAATAATGGTAAAATACGTGAGTGGAAGCTGGAACTAACCTTAGCCCGTCACATCCGCCTCTGCAAACAGTCCCCGCCCAGTTTTTCCAACAAACTTGATTCGTCATGTCCAATTAAAATGGTGGCACGACTTTTCTCAGCCGTCGTAGAGTCGAGCAACAGTGGATAGGCAATTTCTGAACTTGTATTTTGGTAGAAGTGAACGTTTCGATTAAATCTCGTTCAACAGTGTTTAGGATTCCAGACTGTGGTTTCAATGAATATAGTGTTAATTTTTTGAACCAAATTCCCCAAATCGTTACTATAAGAACGATTTGTATAACCGAGAAGTAATGAACAGTGAATGGTTTTTCACCTTATCACTGTTTTGTTATTTTCAAATGGGTATTTGAAAACAGCGATACAGCCATGCCGCATATAGCCATTGACAAAGGTGTGGAGTTTGTGAAGTAAGAGCTCGTAGAGCTAAATCCCGTAAAGTTAGAAGCTTTGCTCTAATTTCTTCCGATAACTTTTTGATAGAGCAATCTGTAGCGTCGTCTTGGCCCCATTTTACATGAAAATGTTTTTTTGTTAGATTCTAGTTTATAAAAAAAAGATCGAATATTGCATAAAAAAAAATACTGAAATCCCTGGGGTAACATTTCATACACACGCTAATAACAAACAAGAAAATGCGTAGTTGCACGCTTTGTATTCAAAACACATTTATGTACGATAATGTCATACGCAGCAATTTTGCAACATACCTTTAAACTATACACAGGTACTTCTTTAAATTCTCATTTACCTGGTATCAAAAAAATCAATATCTAAAAATGTTTTATTTTAAATCAATTTCACATTTGGCTTTTAATTTATTTTAGGATAACTTTGAAAAATCTGAAAAGTTGTAAAAATTGCATGTATTTCAGAAAGAGAAATATACTTTATTGTTAACTTTACAGTAAACTATGTAGATACTCGTAAGTACCTACCATTATTCCAAGGAAACCTGACCTGACCATTTAGCTTGCTTTGACTACATTCCTGTTTAAAATAATTCTGAAATAAAACCAAAATACATATTACTACAGTTCTTATCCACCAATTCATCGCTCCAGGTTCCTAGACAGCGTCTACCCGCCGATAGACATTCGTTCCCACGCGTGTGCCATACCGAATACTTTTTACCTCCACAATTCGTTTTTATGGAAAAAACTGACTCGATGACTCGAATCACGTTTTCCGCATTCGAGTTCGAAGCCTTTCTAGCTACGCCTCCGATGACGATTGGCCGACGCTCAGGAATTTTTGAGATAAACGATTGTTTTTTTTTGAATTGTTGGCTATTCTGTTTATGATTTTAGTGATTGGTTTACTTGGTTAAGTATATGATATACATTATATCTAATAATGTATATCATATAACCAAGTAAAAGTTTTTGCCTATGATGCATTTACAAAGCCATGATGGTCATATAGCCGTGGTGGTCTAGTGGTCTAACCCTACAATCGTAAGTTCAAACCCCGAGCCTGTACTTACCAATGAGTTTCTTTGGAACCTATGTATGGAATTTCACGCTACTGGATTTTCGATGAAGGAAAACCTCGTGATGAAACCTGCATAGGTACGTCCGTAGAAAGAATTCGATGACGTATGTGAATCCACTAACCACACTGTACCACTGTGGTGGATATGGCCCAATCATCCTTCGCGGTTAGGCCTACGTCCTGCAGAGGACTATTAAAAAAGTCTGGTACATGTAAAGGTACAGGACGCTTTAATGATAATTAAATCTTACCTTATATTCTTATAATTGTGAGGTCGAGGGCTCCGATCCCGGTCTCGTACCGAGGAGTTCATATTGATAATAGGCGTGATGACTGGATAAAAAAATAATTATTTTAATCAGTCCGTGAGTCAGATTATCAATCAATTGAAATCATTGGAGCTCTTTCTAAGAACAACATTTTGTAGAAACACCTAAATATACAAGAAATACTAGATTAAAGGCAAAATAATAGATACTTACGACTAAACGACTTGTATAAAACTTGTTTCATTGTCGTTGTCGTTTCAGCCATAGGACGTCCACTGAGATATAAGTCTCTCCTATATATCTCCAACAAGACCAGTTGGAAGCTGCTCACATCCAGCGCGATCCTACGGTCTTGATGAACTCATCAGTCCATCTTGTGGGTGGACGTCCTACGCTGCGATTGTCGGTACGTGCTCTCCAGTCGAGAACTTTTCGACTCCATCAGTCATCAGTTTTCCTAGCTATGTGCCCTGTCCATAGCCATTTCAATATGCCAATCCGCTCGGCCACTTTAACCTAGTCGAATTTGACAAAACTTACCCTTTTGTTAGCAATACAACATGTAGGTACTATTCATTACATGTCTATGATAGTATAGTATCTATTTGTATAGGAAATCTATCTAATCTGATATCTATCTGATGTCAACCGCAGATATCCATATCCTCAACAGATAATAGAGCAAGTTAATACGAATTGATTAGATTCGCCATTTCAGAATCCTACCTAGGTACTGTTTATGTAATTTGCCGGTAACAGATAGGCCTTCACTTTGAGACTAAAGTAGGTACTCGATACTGCTTTTACTTTAGACTCTTTTAATACTTTTGACATACATTTCAGAAGTGTCCACTGCATCGGAGTCAAAGCGGACGGATTGATGGATTGATGAGTCCGACTGTCCGATCGAAATCCATACAAAATGCTATGAAAAGTAATATGCAAAGACAATCGTAAAATTAACATTTAACATGTGCATGTTTTCAACAGGTACCATCTTCACCTACGTGTTTTATTGTATAGTACGAGGGTCAAACTGAAAGTTCTTAGAACTGGCCACTTATAAACAATATAATAAAAAAATAATTCTATAATTTGAAAATAGAACTCTTTGCCAATATTACTGAGTATATACTTCATTCATTTGTCATTTGTTTTACGATTTGGCGGCAAATTGAAAATTGTCTGTGTCACGTCAACATGAATTTAACACGAGAAAATTTTCGTGCAATGATTTTTTATGACTTTCGATGTCATTTAAGTCAACAAGAAAGTTATGATAGACTACGATTGGCCTTTCACGATGAAGCCCCATCTCGTGCGACTGTTTACAACTGGTTTAATGAGTTTAAACGTGGTCGCACTAATCTCACTGATGATTTACGTGAGGGACGGCCTTCTACGGCGACGACTGAAGATAACATCTGTGTTGTGCGGCGTATGATAGAGACTGACAAAAGAGTGACCTATCAGCAGATTCGGACAAGCTTAGGCATCGGTATGAGTCAAGTGCACAAAATCCTACACGAACATTTAGCGGTCAGGAAGCTTTGCGCCCGGTGGATACCTCATAATTTGACTGAGGCTCAAAAACTCCATCGTGTGGATTGGTGCCGTAAAATGATTGAAAGATTTAACGGAGGTGACTCAAATGCTGTGTTCGACATACTAACAGGTGACGAAAGCTGGATTTACTGTTATGATCCTGAAACCAAAAGACAATCTGCTCAGTGGGTGTTTCCTTTCGAGGAGTTGCCAACTAAAGTGAAGAGAGATCGAAGTGCGGGGAAAAAAATGGTGGCCTCGTTCTTTGGAAGGATAGGTCATTTCGCGACAATTGTGTTAGAGGATCAAAAAACAGTTTCTGCAGAATGGTACACTACCAATTGTTTGCCACTTGTCTTGGAAAAAGTTCGAGAGAAACGACCTCGCAGTAGGATCCTCCTTCACCACGACAACGCCTCATCGCACACCGCCAAGCGAACGATCGACTATTTGGCGACATCAAACGTTGAATTACTGGGTCACCCGCCGTATAGCCCCGACCTCGCGCCTTGTGATTTTTATTTATTTTCAAAAATTAAAGAAAAACTTAAAGGAAAGCGGTTTATGAATGCTGAAGAAGCGGTGGCTGCGTATCGCGATGCCATTGAAGAGACCCCTAAGGACGAGTGGGCAAAGTGCTTTTCCCAGTGGTTCCATCGCATGCAGCGGTGTATTGACGTGAATGGACAATATTTTGAAAAGATATAATAAAACTAATAACTGGCTAATGTAATCAGTTTTTGATTTTCTAAGAACTTTCAGTTTGACCCTCGTATACAATTTAGTCTAATTACGAGCACCTGTATTAGAAATAACTCTTTTCTATTAATTTTGTTGTCTAAAATAGGATTTTAGGTAATTTAAAAAAAAAACAACTTAACTGTTTCTGACTAATCTACTTGTTAATCTAACAAAGTGAACCGATCAACTAATCAGATCCCAGGATCATAGGGGAGGGATGTGTCTAACAGTCAAAGTCCAGCAGTTGAAATTGATGATGATGGCGAGGGCTATTTTGCAGAGACCTCCTGGAAATGTACCGCTTTTGCCAGTTATTCAACCGTCAAGTGTGTTCTAGATTGGAGGACAATGTTTCAGAACGCTTAATATGAGGCGGGCGTATAATTATATAAAATATAGAATTATAGATCGTCTCGTCTATCTCTCCCAAAATTAACCAACCCAAAGACTACCACTACCAAACTGATTTAACTAAAGCGATGAGAAAATGTATTAAAACTATTGGCACATTTACCTACTCAAATGACATAGCGTCTAAACAAACCTGCGTTGCCAAGAGTATTAAATTCGTCTTCCATTCCGACAATAGCAGATTGTAAGCTCGCTGCGCCATATGGGGGGTAATTAGGCAGTCAAACGCAAGCATACGCGGGTTGAGTGAATTCATTATATGTAGGTACAGTACTTAGGTATTTAGATAGGTATGTGCCTTTGTTTTGTTGTCATTGACGAAATTCGTAAATTAATTTATGACACACAAATCACAATACATACATTAAAAAAATTAATGTGCGGATCCAGACCAGTTGTGACAAGTGTGTGTTGCCAGTGATGACTTATGGAACAGAAACATAGTCTCTCACTATGGGTCTTATTAGGAAGCTCCAAGTAGCACAACGAGCTACGGAGAAGACTATGACCTTATTCCTGATTCGATCTCGCAGAAAGACTCCGAGATCGAATCATGAATGAGGAGATCCGTAAAAGAACCGAAGTCATAGACTTAGCCCAGCATTGATAACAAATTAAAATGGCTGTGGGCAAGGCACATAGCTCGTAGGGCTGATGACTGATGGAGTCGAAAATTTCTCGAGTGGAGACCTAATACCGGCAAGCGCAGCGTAGGATGTCCACCTACGAGGTGGACAAATGAGGTCATCGAGACCGCAGGATCACTCTGGCTGCAGGCCGCTTCCAATCGGTGTAATTGGCAACACATAGCCTATGTCCTATGTCTAGCCTATGTCCAACTGTGGACGTCATAATATGATGGATGGATGGACATTAAAAAAATATTCTTACTGAGTTATTCGACAAAGACTTCATTATTATAATACAACTGGTTTTATATTGAAGCCGTAGTTGCCTAGTGGAAGAATAAAATTTGTTTACGAATTTACACACTACGGGCTTTTTGGTGACAAAAACATCGGCAGGTTACTGCATGACGTTCGTAAAAGAATCTGAATGGCTTAAGTGAGTCTACCAACCAGCACTGAGCCCAATCGCCAATAGCCTAGTCAATCGCCCTTTGTGCCTAGGTTGAGGCTGTGAATTAATTAAGAGCCGGTAGTACCAAGATTCCTGTAACGCAAGACCTACAGTAAATTCTTGCCAGCATTTGGACTGTATGTAATTCAGAAAGCATGCATACGACTTGTGACATTATTGGCGTATCGAAACTTAGCAAAAAATTAACTGTACAGGCGGTTTTCGGACGATAATTTACGTGATAAGTAACGTCATAAGAAAACATTGTTAAATCGAGATATTTTTCATGTCTTTTAGATTTTCTCGATCGACCACATTATACCTCTGGTATCATTATGGCTTAGGCCGATCATGCCTCTCTTTCGCTTGTTCCGCGCTCTTGCTTTCACGCTCAGCTCAGCTCTGCGTGCAACCGGCGTTCATCGATTTATAAGTTGTTATAACGTAAAAATATTGTTAAACTGTTGTTAAGGAAAACTAGAATAATAACTTAGCAGCCAAATTCAGCTGATGAAACTCGACTAGAACGAGTGTGAAACTTATCCGTTTTTTGCTGCTATTTAGCTGCCACGAAACGCCCAAGCGTTGAAGACGCAAAAACTTGCGATCTTTTAAAACTTCTCGAGGTAGGTACTTAGTAATAAAACCGTCCAAATGCAGGTTGGACTCGGGCACGAAGAGTTCCGAACCGTGATTTAATTTAGTCCCCCCTTAATTTAATTTAGTCGTTTTAGAACATAGGTACCTATTATACAACTAAATATCCTTCAAATATTTCAAGCATCTACCTGTTACCGTTATTAATATCGAGCAAAAAACAGCTTAAGGGGGCGCCTAAAGCCAAAATCAAGCGAAAGGTGTACTTTTAAAGACGTGGTGTAAAGGTAACGAACATAAACATCCATATTAAAAATATACTATAGGAAAGAAAAAAATCTAAAGTAGCAGAGTAATCGCGTAGAATTTTGGAAAATAATATGGTTACTTTAGAAAAAAATGAAAACTTCGCATAATAAAAAAAATACATTTTATTTCAAATGCTCGAAATTATCAGCGACAACACCACATTATTTTTGACGAATTACGTAGCCAGGCTAATGTTCTAGCCGAGTAATCAATTAGTTTTTTTATTGCATGCTTAAATTTTGAATAAGTAAATAAAATCCCACCTAAAAATATAAGCTGGAGCTCGAAGCCAACATCGTCATAAACTGTGTCATGCTATTTTCGACTCTAAATAAAGCCGCATAGATGATAGCGGGCGATACAAAAAGCGCGGGTAAAATCTGATTTTTTCCTAGCATTAGGCGCAGCCTTAACAATAAACGGCATAAAAATCATTATTGTTGGATGGAAACCCCCCTTAAATATTTATTTTTCCTGTTTTTTAACCGACTTCCAAAAAGAAGGAGGTTCTATGTTCGTGTGTATGTATTTTTTTTGTGTATGTTCATCGATAATTTCGCCAATTGTGAACCGAATCGAAAAATTCTTTTTTGGTTCGAAAGGGTATACTCCCGAGGTGGTCCCATTTAAATTTCACAGAAATTGGATCAGCTGTTTCTGAAAAAACCAACAATAATGTAAGTCCGAATTGTATATTGTATTGTATCCGAATTTTGTACACGATGAACATCGATAATTTCACCAATTGTGAACCGAATCAAAAAATTTTTTTAGTTCAAATGGGTATACTTCTAAGGTGGTTTTAAATTTTAATTTTTAAATTTAAATTTTACAGGAATTTAAATTTTACAGGTTTTTGATAAATCAACAATAATTTAAGCAATTCGAGCGAAATATTCGAATTTTGTACACGATGGAAGGCGGTTTTGCCATTTTTTCCGAAAAATAATTATTAGTATTGTTGTTACAGCAGCGGCAACAGAAATGCATCATGTGAAAATTTTAACTGTCTAGCTGTCACGGTCCAAGATATAGGTACAGCCTGGTGACAGTCAAAAGTCTTAGTAATAGAGTCCCGTTTTTCACCTTTGGGTGCAAATCCCTAAAAACGGATAAATTTCATGTTCCTTTTACTAATTTTTGCCTATGATTAGACGAACAGTCCTGGATGATATATTTTTTTACATAGTACCTATTATTTAGAGATAGAGATCATTACCATAAGTATTACAGTAGATTTTTTTCTCAAGACATAGGATCTTGAGTGGAACAACGCTTTTGAATTGATTTTGGTATTTGAATAATAAACAGTGCTTAATTTCAATCAGCAATTCATTTATTTTGTGTAAACTATTTTATTTATACAAAGAGCTTATACAATATACATAGTTAATTCTACGCTAGTTTTGAGTAAATATGCAATAAATACATTATCTATAAAATCACAACGTTAAATAAGGCAATTTACGTTTCAAACTTTAGGAAGTCATACAAAAGAATTAGTTACAATTTTTAATTTATGTTTATTAATACTCATATACTCGTAAGTTAATGTGTTAGCTACAGTGAATACAATCGACTCTACCATTTTAACTTAACTATTTTAAGTAAGTGTTTTTAAATTTAAGGCATCATTTTTTTTCATACAGAGGACAAAAAATTACGCACAATTTTAGTAAAATCAAATTTATTTATTTTAATGTGTGGTACAAAAGATTTAAAATCGACATGAAAAACTGTAACCAATTTTTATCTTGATATCAATAGATTTTGTAAAAATACTTCTGACGTTACTCTACAGTACTTAAAACGCAATAACAATATTCACATTATAACAACTTTCTATAAATTTAATCTAGGTGAAAATTTATTGTAGATTAAAAGTAAACTTAGAAAATATAGAATATCTCAGTGCGAAATATTAAAGTATATAATTTTAGGAACCGAAAAATAATACAGAATGATTACATTACAGAAAATATAATTGATGATAAAGCTATAATTATAATACAAGTGAAAGTAAGACATTCAGTCTTACAAAATTTAATTATCTACAGTGACTTTTTTACGACACGAAATCTAATTATAGATGGTAGAAAAAATAGTAGATGGAAGTATTTTGAGATGCTTTAAAATACCCAGTGTACATTAGAATATGAAGGCACTTGTATGATATGATTTTGTTTAGATAGTAACTATGTAAATATGTAATATTCACTAGTTTATCAAAATATGTAATTCGAAATATTTACTTACAAAGAATGAACTAATAAAAGCTCACTACAAGGCGCAATTTCGTAATTTAGTTTAGGCAAAGGCACAAATACTGATATTATTTACTGTCATTTGATGCAACACATGGGAGATGCCGTCTCGGGTTCTTATAAAATAACAAAGTTTATAGAATAGTACAAAAATTAACTCATTACAGATTATTTTCATTTACTATATCATTACATAAATACATTTCAATGATTATTCATATAGGCAATATTCGTGCTATTTATATTTTGCACAGCTATTTTACTTGATGCAAAATTTGGATTGTCCTATTTTGCAAAATCTATTTTGAATATTAAAAATCAATTTTGAGTTCATGCAAAACAAAAAGTAGTTACTTCTTCTTGTTATTCTGAAACTGCACTTGAGAAAAGAAAAAAATCAAATAAACGTGTAGCAATTATGACAATTTTATGCGAAATAATAATCAAATAATCAGACAACATATTTTTTTTATAAATGTCTTGACTAATTTTACGATAATAACCAATTTTGAAAAAATATTGTTTTACAAGTGAAATAGCTGTAGACTGAACATAATATCAATGTGTACATTTGAGTACATAGGTACTATAGAACTTAAAATATGCACGTAGGAGTACTAATGAACTCTACCCATGTCCATCCCACCGAGTTGTCCGAGGTAAGGATACCCAGACTTGGCTTCGGAGGGAGAATGCGCGTGAGACGTGTAGTGGACCGCGTTAGTGCCAAAAAAAGAACTGCAACAAAAGAAAACAATGTCATTTAAGGTTACGATCAAAAACCTAAACAGAATCACATTAGAAACTATTATAAACTATCATTTAATCAAAAAACTTTCACATTTTGAAGACTAATCTCTTCTTGTAATTTATCCAACTAGGTACTAATCGAAATTACAAAACATGACTGTGTTCTGTAGTCAAGGACAATGTTTCCCGCCAAATTAATCGAGATGAAGGAGATTACAAGGGCTTTTAGACTTTGAACTTCCAGACTTTAATTTATGTACTGTTCTGTTATACTCGTACAATGAAGAATAAGCGATGATTTACTAAATAGTCACAAATTAGCTTCTAATTTAAGGAAAAATTTGCAAAAGTGTCTATGAACATACAAACAGTTATTATTTTTGCATGGTAGTAGATAGTACTTTGGCATGTTGTCCTATACAACTAATAAATCATTCATTATTCTAGTATCATGGCAAACTTCAACACATTTTTTATTCTTAATAGTTTTGCGTTTGACCACATACTGCCTGATGTTGAGCAGATAAGCGGTCTAGGTTATAGCACACATTAAAAAAACGTAGCTCTACAATGTCACCATGTAACACATCGGTCGTGGAATTCAGCCAAACGATCACAAAAATATATGAACCGGAAAACAGAACAGAACTCCGGCCATTACTCTCCGACCTATCGAGACCAGAGCAAAATAATCACAGAGCGGAACTTTAATTGCCTTAATACCTAACTATTACTTATTTTGTCTAGCGCAGTAATGTTCTAAAGGTCACTTAGAATTGAAAACACGCATTTTCGGAAGCGCATCGTGACCAGTCGTGCAATAAAATACCTAATCCAGTGGCTGATGCCAGAAATTATAATTAAAGCTCATTTCGTGCTCGACTTGGCAGTAAATATTTTGGATCAGCTGAGCGCAAAATAATATTAGGTATTATTAAATTAGGCTAAGATACCATGCTCATTCAATTTCTTTGACCTCATCGTGGAAACAAAATAATCGGCCAAGTACGAGCTGGACTCGTGCATGAAGGGTTCCGTACCGTATGGGAGCCCCTCGGTAAAAAAACACGTTTGTTGTATGGGAGCCACCTTAAATATTTAATCAATTCAGTTTTAAGTATTTCTTGTTATAGCGGCAATCGAAATACATCATTTGTGAAAATTTCATCTCTCTAGCTATTACGGTTCATGAGATACAGCCTGGTGACAGACAGACGGACAGACGGACGGACAGACTAAGACTCCGCGTCTTAGTAATAGGGTCCAGTTTTTACTCTTTGGGTACGGAACTCTAAAAATACGTTTCGGTCATATCGCTATGTTGCTATCTTTGATAGTGTTTCAATTAAACGTTTATTTATTGTTAATTTTGTTTTTCACTCTACCATCATAAATATGTATTCTTAAATCTACAGACAAGCTGTGGTGTGTTTTAAAAAGACATAAATAAACAAAGGCTACATAAGCTTATTTTTCCCGTAAAGTTGAAAGCAGAGCAGACTAACTATTTAGTTAAGTTAAAAGTAATCATTTCCTCTCTTTAACGTTTCTTTGACTATTTTATTTTAAGAAATAACAAAATCCATAATTATAAATCAATTAGGTACATCACTTTTTTCGAAATCGAAACTTTCTTTTACTGCAACTTTTCTCTTAGCTTTTTAAGTAAAAATTAAAGACAGTAAAAGTTAAAGCAGATGTAGAATCGAGCATGATCCGAGTTATTATGTCGAAACATAACGGCAATGGGTCACGCAACGGATGCGATCCAGTTCTTTAAATGAAGTGATTATCGATCTTAATAATTATTGATCACTAATTATAGAGAATCTGATTAAAATTATACTTTTAAAATTATAATTTAAATTTATTTTCTACTGTTAGTGCTGTTAACGAAAATAAGTACAAACTGGCTGTTTGAACTTGTTTGACTACTAGTTGACCGACCTGGCTTCGCCCGGCTGCAAATATGTAAATAAATTATAGCTATAAACTTTTCGAAATAATTACTTTCGAAAAGTAGAGAAAACTGCGTTAGTCAATGTTGTGTACTTTAGAAGATCTAACAGACACAAAAAAAACTTTTTTTTTATAATATAATGGTAACAAGCAATGTGCTGCAACAACTAAGAGCAACAAAGATTTAAAATAACATGCAGATGCTGCACAAACTCTTTCTTGTGTTATTTTCCGTAAAATCTGACTTTCCGTAGCAACAGTTAACACACTTTATGTCAGACATTATTACACCGAGCTATTCTTGTCTCAATTTAAAAACCGGCCAAGTGCGAGTTGGACTCGCGCACCGAGGGTTCCGTACAAACCTGCAAGGTTTACAAAGTTCGTTCATTACGACAAAAAAAGTAATAAGTTTATATTTATTAAAAAATATATATTTTGTAATGTAACTAAAAATTTAAGGTTTTCGGAATTTTTCCTTTATGTGTGCTATAAAACGTTGCTTCATGCCAAATTTCAAGATTCTAGGTCGACTGGAAGTACCCTTTAGGTTTTGATTCCCTTGCGAGTACTTGCAAGTGTCGAAAATTTGCGGCATAAACGGCTGTATCTTTTGATTGCGTTGGCTTAGAAGTTTGATTTTTTCACAGCTTCAAGGGACAGTAGACCTGAGTAATTGATATAAATTTCAGCTTCATACCTCTACGCGTTCCTGAGAAAAAGGGTCTTGACAGACGGACGGACGGACAGACGGACAACAAAGTGATCCTATAAGGGTTCCGTTTTTTCCTTTTGAGGTACGGAACCCTAAAAATACTAGTAAGTAATCTCTAAACCATTACACGTCTCATTAAAAAGAAACAACACACTCTCATTTAATGTTTGGTGCATGAATAACGATAATAAATTATGATAAAAATATAACTTTTTAAATACCTACAAGCTATTGAAATCCTGAATCTCTTGTAGCATCAGATTGCTAGCCAAGACAAGTAAAACGAGCCCAAACACGACGGGTATATCTTGTTTAGTACAGGAGTTCCTATGGCCATCTTCCGACTCCATCGTCATATCAGCTCCATGGTACCATATTATCGCATAGTCACGCGATATACATATGCGTCCAAATTTTAGCTCAATCGGAATCCGGGAAGTTGGTCAAACTTAACTTGCAAGATTCTACCCGAACTTACATAGGTAGGTACTTACATTCATAGGTACAATGTACATCCATTGCAAGTGAAATAAAAGCTGGTAAAATAAATGTTTCTGCTAAACTAGATATAACATAACCCACTAACAATCTAGTTCTAAGAATAAAAGGCAGCAGAAAAATACAAATACACAAATAAACTATTATGACTAGAAAAGAAATATAATTTTATGGCTTCTAGTTTCAAGATATTCTTTCCAATACATTTTCCAAACGCATTCACAGAACAGTAGAGTCAAATGCAAGGTATGCAAAATAATACATTTCTAGTTAGAACCTTATCAATCCGGACATAGAGTGGAAAGTTGCATAATTTTCTTCCTGTACCATGTACGCCAGCACTGAGGAAGTATTGCATATTGTAGATAAGTTTTAATACTAGCTTCGAGTTGGTAATGTGCGGGTTCGGTACTCTAATGTCACGTTCGGCCTTTCATTAATCTCTAGAAACCACACGTTGTTTTATCTGTGCTCGGGCACTTTATGTTATAGCCAACGTTTATGAGAGCTTCTGAGAAGCTATCGGCGCTCAATGATTTGCCTACTTCTTAAAATGCGGCTCAACAAAGTATAGAATTTTTACCTAAATACGTAACATTTTGCTAACTTTGGCTTTATTCAAAAAAAAAATAAACGTGCTTAATTGTTTTTAGAATCCTACTTTCAGTCAGGATTTATAGTATTGCTGTATTATCCAAAAAATAATTGGCCAAATGCAAGTCCGTCTCGTGCACGAAGGGTTCCGTACCGTGTGAAAGCCCCTCTTAATATATTTCATTTTAATTTAACAATTTTTTTAAAGCAAATATACAAATTAACATTCCTATAATATTTCATGCTTCTTCCTGTTGCCGTTATTAATATTGATCAAAAAGCCCCTCTCAAATATTTTTTTTTATTTTTTAAAGTGAATGTTAAACTAGAAATTCTGTGAATGTTTCAAGCATCTACCTGTTATTATCGATATATCAAGCTTAAAGCGGCTATTAATTCAAGTTTGTTGTACCTATGGGAGCCCACCTTATTTTTTTTTTTTTTTTTCGTATTTGTTGTTATAGCAACATTACATCAGAAATACGTCATTAAAATTTGTGAAAATTTTAACGTTCTAGCTATTACGGTTCATGAGATACAGCCTGGTGACAGACAGACAGAGAGACGGACGGTAAGCGGAGTCTTAGTAATAGGGTCCAAAATACTGTTAGATTTACTCTATAATCATTAGTTCATTACCATTAGCACCATATAAAGCTACTCTATGTAATAAATGTAGAGGCCAGATTTGATGATGGCTGTTCGCTGCCTCGTGACGGAAAACGCAGTACCGATAGACCCGTACAGCGAAGGTATGACAATATTCGGAAATTTTTCGGCAACACCTGAATAAAGATATACTAGTGCAGAGAGGGATAGTTGACGAAAAGAAAGGAGGCTTAAGCCATGTAGTGGACTGAAAAAAATTATGACGATGTTATAAATGTCTGAGATCACATACGAGTATTGTACGTAGATACGTAGGTGCGAGATAAGGTTACGTATTAGTAGGTAAAAACGAGACAAAGCGAACTGCGATAGAACTGTTTCAATTATAACAAGTACTTATAGCTAAAGTAGCTAACAATAGACTTAATAAACTTCCATTAATTAATTTGGCTATAAATAGCAAATTCAGGCAGGATTCGTGAAAATTTCGATCAACAAAGAGTTAAACCTTGAATAAACAGTTATCGGAGGCACGTCGAAATTACAATATCACGGCATATTATTTACTTGATAAAGGGTCTCAGTTGATTGCCGAAATGATCGGTGTTCATAATTCGAAGAGAACGCGGTTCTCAGAGACAGATGGGAAAACTCCTAGGGCCTGCATCATTCCTGCACAATGATTCTTCACTGAGAAGAGGTTTAATTTTTTTGGTTAATTTCGTAACGATTATGTGAAATTTCTATTTTATTTATACAAATGAAAACTTAGATAAAATACTAGCTACAAAGCAATTATTTTAAATTTTGAAAATTATTATTCACATATGCATTTATTATCTTAAATTTAAGTTTTTTTTACAATATTTATAAAAAAGAACAAAATACTATAAAAAAATTTAAACCTAATGCAGTTTGCCCTATAAACTAGTAAATTTTAGTATTTAAGTAATAAATCGTGATAAAATAGAAGTTACTCATTATTTTAAAATACTCAGTACACGTACGAGTACATAATTTATTAGATCTCTTGATTGAAACTTAGTGTCAATAAAATACAAGCAAAAATTGATCTAAGTTATAAATTTGTATCAAGCGTAACTATTTACTGCTATTGACTGTCGCTTTTAATTAGAAAGGCAGCAAACCTCCTGTTATTAATACCTGATTTAAATGAACATCATAGACGCAAGCAAATTACTACACGGTAGTACTCGTAACTCTAAGAGATAGTAGTTTGACCGATCTATAAATTTACTCGGAGTCGACAAGGATGGTAGAAAATAAATAGTAGACCACGTTCTCGAGATGTTTTTGGCAGACAAAATAAATCGAGTCGAGGCGAGCGGGTTGCGTCAATCAACCGTACTCGAAGGACTAGATAAGACAGACCGACGCACGCGGCAACCCATATATTATTAGTTTGTCCGTCATTGTAAAAGAGTGGATATTGTGTGTGGTCCATCGAGGTTTATAGACGTGCTTTGTCTCGATAACACAGATAAATGTTGTCGCCGTATACAGCACAATGCGACAATGTATTCGTCACATTCACTAGACAAATTCACTGTGGAAGTTACACATTTTATTCGGTGCGAGTGAAATTTTCTGACCCCCTTAATCTCCTACTTTGACAAGATATTTCATAATATTTTAGAACTCAAAAAATAACCAAAAAATTAATTGGAAACCGATCGAATCTGGTATAAAATTCGCAGCCCTATTGCGTTCACGATCGGATCGGCGTATTACCGCGCGCGGGCTGTAATAACCACCCGTGCGCCGTATAATGGCCAACTTCTTACACTCTTAATTGATTAGCGGCCGCTTCGGCTAATGATAAAGCAAGGTGAAAAGAAATAAAACGTCCGCGCAAAGATTTGCGATCGCTGAGCACGCCGCGCCCTCCGTAGCCACCGGACGCATTGCACGCATAGAGCCTTACATCACCCATTGACACATCATCCACCTAACAATATGAGTAACTCGAAATGATGTCATTGCATATCAACAGCGTAAACGTACCATTATCGTAACAGCCGGGTACACCAGCATTCGCTTAATTGATAGTTATTTAAACCGCTGCTAAAGGTCATTTCGTGATTGCATATTCATCTGTTCCATCCGAGTCAGAACATGAGTAGCTGACTACATCAATAATTCATGAGACTACTTAGTCGCCGTCAGGGATTATTGAGATGTTATGAATGTTTGCTTTACATTAAATCAAAATATAAACACGAATTGAATTTATCTTACCTATAATTTTCCGGCCACGCGCTGACTTCGGCCAATTTGTTCTGGGGATGGCCGCTTAACTGTCTCGAGGTCCAATGATTGTGGGCTGACATGGCGTGTTCTTGTTTTGAGTAGTCGCCGTATCCGTACGGGTGTGGGACGGTGTCGCTTGGGCTTGCATACGTAGAATGCTGGTACGTAATTGCACTGGTTTGGTTCACTGAGGGACTGCTCGTCACGGGACTCGAACTGGGAGGAGTAGCATCAGTCGACGCTTGTAAAGGAGTCGGGAGTTCTGAAGAATGTGACAAAGGAGTTAGGTTTCCTGATGAGAAGGCACTCGATGTAGGTGGATGGAGAGAGGGTGCTAATGCCGATTGACAGACTGAAGGAGCCGTCAACGCTGATTGGTGAAGAGATGGCGCTAGAGCAGAGTTCAGTACTGAACTGGAGCCGAGAGCAGATGAGTAAGATTGCTGCCACGACGCACATTGAGCGTTGAAACTCGACGGTGGCTCGTATTGCTGGTGGACGGAAGGGAAGGCGGATTGCAAGGACATGGTGTTAAAGGCACTCAGTTGCTGCGAATTAAGCTGCTTGCGAAGTCGAGCTCTTCGGTTTGAAAACCAAACCTAAACAAAACATTAATATCGTTAATCAAGTGCTCAAGTAGCTGTTACCTACTACGCAAACGGCAAATGAAACTCTAACGACGAGGCATAAACAATTCAAGATTTCTACGAAGTATCAAACTAATCTCCTCCGTTTTGCAAATGCAATGACTAACGTATTCAAATATAAATTCTAAATACATAAATTGATTTCGTCCTATATTGTGTAGTGATCCTCGAAAGGACGGTTTTGTTTAATTAAACTCTCCTGAATAATGTTATAACATAATGATAGGTTGGGCTCGATTACACTTTACTTTGAACCCTACAATTTATGGGTTAAATTAATCGAATGGAAACTGGTAAAACAACGGTAGCGACGACCGGCATATGGTAGCTTACTTAGCATTGTTGTAATTAATTACAAAGGTAATTTAGGTTATTTTTTTCACGCCCTGCTTTTGTGGGGGCGGGAAGTTAGAGTGGATCTAACAATGGGTTAGTTTGATTGCCTCTATCTATCATTGATGCGGTCGACTGGTTTTGGGTCATCGGTGGAAGCAGATGCTCACCTGTACTCTAGCTTCAGTCAGCTTAGTTTTCTGCGCCAGTTCTTCTCTCGTGTAAACATCGGGGTACTGCGTTCTAGTAAAGGCACGTTCTAAGGCTTCGAGTTGATCCCCAGAGAATGTGGTCCTGGATCTTCGTTGCTTCCGTTTCAGGGTGATTCCTGGCTCTGATTCTGTGTCTGAATCTTCGCAAGACGACGGACCTTTTAACAAAGAAAACTCGTTGATGCATTGCGGAAACACACTGTTTTATGAGGAGTGACATTTTTAATTTTATTGTAGTCATCAAAGAGGTGGGTGGTAAGTACTGGTAAGTAAATGCCAGTAGCAACCTACAATAATCATTCACGCTAGGTAATCAAATTACGTGACGAATCATCGTCATTACGGGCTTTGGGTGCGAATAGTTGTTATGTAAAAAGTTAATATTGTCATCGTAATCTTTACAGCGACTTTCTAGCCAGTCTTTTTATTTTGTTCTATTAGGTTATTATGTTCGGACTACCGCACAGACCACACGCGGCCTCGATTAAATTAAACGTAACCGCATTACATTATGTTAGTGGCTTCAAATGAATTCGGGGCCTCAATAAATATTGCTTTACGCTAGTTGATAATGAAAGCACCGAGGTTTGATGTCGCTCTTATCTTATTTTATGAATGGTTTTAGACATTTGTCAATTTATTTGTCTGCTGACCAGTAACAACTTTATTAAAAACTTACAACATCAATTGAATTTATCGACGGGTAGCATTAATAAAGGCAATTTCCAAATAACCCTAAAAAGCGCTGTATTTTGCCGGCGAGTATGCAAATATTTCGACGAAAACTGTGCACCGAAAAATACCGCTAGCCGCGCGGTTGCATAATAAATTTCCAGTGCTCGTCGCCGACTCAAAAGCTTTTCCAGTGTAGATATTATTTAGCCTCGCAAAACTTAATATGCATAATCTTATCAACGCGCAGAATCTCGCCGGCACCGCTCCGTCACTGAACCGGGATATTAGGAGCGCCATTTTATATTGGATAGCTATACGGCACAAGACGTGCAGTACGGACAGATTGTCGTAATGCAAGCCCCGCGGCCAAACGCGATGGGATAATAACACCTTTGGATACTAATTTCATTTTTATAACCTACAATTTCGAAGCCGACACAGGGGGCGCTGCCGTAGCGTGCGCGCGCGCTCGCTGCACTTTTACGTGCATTATTAACTTTATACGCCATTTTGTAAAGTTTGCAAACGTCCCGACGGCCTCATTATGGGATATTTATAATAATAGTCCGTTCGGAACTAAATTAAGTGATTATGAGTCTGGAATTGGCGCTAAGGACTACGATGACATGACACGGCTGATTGTTTACGCATCGTTATGTCGAAGGTCTTCTGTTTGTAATCTTTTCTTCTAGGACAAAACGTTTTTAAAACAATACTCAGCACCAAACTAACGTAAATGAATATTGAGTAAGTCGCGATGTGAATTCTTTATCAAGCCCGGAATAGTCTAGTAAACTAGCGCAATAATAAAGTTTTGTGTAAACACCGTTGTACATTTTCAGTTGAAGTGGCGTAGTACTCAAATAAACCAAGCTACAAACCGGGTCTGAACATCAAACTTTCTATTGTAACCTAAATGGACTAAAACAGCTTTGGGCTTTCTACTACAGTCAACACAAAAAGGATTAAATAACTTTAGGTTAATTTAGTGGAGTGTTTAAGCGTAAAAGGGAAGAATCTAAGGTAAGTATTAGCACTTACCTAGAATACCATCAATGCTGTGGTTTCTTCTAGGGTCTGATTCATCCCTTTTGCCTCCTCTTATTAGTCGTGATATGGAACTGACTGAAGGCGCGGTATTTTTATCACAGATGCCTTCTTTTATAAGTTTATCTCTAATCTCCCAGGAGAATATACCTGGGTTTTGTCTCTTCAGTTCCTCGATCCTGTTTTCTACTTCTGGCGTCGCAACTCTCGGTTTTGAACCTCCAATCACTCCTGGACGGATTGACCCAGTCTCCTGTTGGAATAAGAACAAAAACATTTTCGTAATGAATTGCATTTCAATTAGACTGCCGATTGATCGGCTCAGTAAGCAAATTAAAACGCATTGAGTTGAATCAAAAAACAATGACTAAATTAATAGCCAATCAATTACCTACCATCTCAATGAATTAAAATTAGATTTAGTAAGACAGCGTATAACCAGAGATAAAATGTGTGCAAATAAAAATTCACAAATAGCAGCACTTCATATCAGCTGTGACGACTACAGGGTGGAGAGCTGACGCGGAAATTTAAATTATCACATCATCAAAATTAAATCATAAATTTGGCCTTCTGCTTTAAAGTTTTCGACATATTTTTAACTGACTTCCAAAAAAGAGGAGGTTCTATGTTCGTCTGTATGTTTTTTTTTTGTGTATATTCATCGATAATTTCGCCAATTGTGAACCAAATCGAAAACACCTTTTTTAGTCCGAAAGGGTATACTTCCGAAGTAGTCGCATTTGAATTTTACAGAAATCGGCAGAGCCGTTTTTGAAAAAATCAACAATAATGTAAGCAATTCGAGCGAAATATCCGAATTTTGTACCCGATGATCATCGATAATTAACCAATTAAGAACCGAATCGAAAAACTATTTTTTAGTTGGAAAGGGAATACTCCCGAGATAGTTCCATTTAAATTTCACAGATATCGGCTAAGCCGTTTTTGAAAAATCAACAATAATGTAAACAATTCTATCGAAATATTCGAATTTTGCACACGATGGAAGGCGGTTTTGCCATTTTTGCGAAAAATAATTATGAATTTAAAATGAAGCTTTTTACTAAGATAAGGGCAATTTTCTTTTTTTCGTATTGCTTTTGTGATTACTGGTTACTAGTCAGCTCTCCACGCTGTACAGCTTTGCTATGCATTCTAATACAGCGTATCTACATCGCACATCTCTAGTGGTTGTAACGCTGGCCTGTCGTGGGTTTAATCCCGGTCCCGTACCAATGAGTTTCTTTGGAACTTATGTACGGAATTTCACACCGCTGGCTTTTCGGTGAAGGAAAACATCGTGAGGCAACCTGCATACGTCCGTATAGAAGAAATTCGATGGCATGTGTGAATCCACCAACCCGTACTGGGCCAGCGTAGTGGATTTGGCCCAATCGCCCTTCGTATGGGTAGGCCTATGTCCTGCAGTGGACTATCAAAAAAGGCTGGTACAGTACCTACAGTACATCACTAGTAGTAATGTTTGAAAGAAGCTTCAATTTAATTACAAGGTTACCTGATATCTGTTGAGGATCTTGGAGACGCATCCATGAGAGACGCGGAGCTGGCGCGAGATGACGCAGGGCCGGACTCCAGCTGCAGCCATTTCTACGATCTTCAGCCTGATGTGGTTTGGCAGAGGTCGCCCGTTTATGAAGACGCCGCCGAGCTGATTCATTCGTCCTTGACCTGCAAAAAAAACATCATTAGACTTTTGAAATACAGAAATACTAGCTTTGTACTTAACAGATGCATTGAACAAATAAATCGTAAAAAGACAGGACTACAACGCCGAATGAGTGTGATCAAGGCAGAAATATGGAAAAAAAATGTGAAACAATTCCTAGGCATGACATATGAGTTATTTCATTAGCTTGATACAAAGATCTTTGACATAACTGAAACTAAGAACGTAATCATTCACTGCTGAACATAAACTTGATTAGATTGAGCAATGTCTACCACGCGAGCCTATTGGTGTCATAAATTATAATGTCTTTTTAAAAGCAACACTTTAATCGACATAATATTATTTGCATCATACTTTACCGCAAACATCATAAATTCTAGAGCGCGTTGCAGTGCAATATTTTTCATTGTTTTAAATAGGTACCTACCTACTATAAAAACGTGTACTGAAAACATTTTAATAACTTCACACATTTTACATAAGTAGATATTATTTATTTATTTTTCAACACGTAGAATAGAATACCTAAGTAGGTAAAAAGTAAGACGTTTAAGAGTAGGTATTTATCGAATCACTACAAAAGTAGGTATCAAACTCAAGGAAAATGTTGGAGGAATTGATCTCTCCCTTATCATTTTCTCACCAAAATCACAATTCAGAATTTCCGAATTCAGAATTCAGAATTTCAAGACAGAATTTCCGAGAATCCTGTCACAGCATTAAGGAACCCTAGCCCATTCGATACGAATTAAACGTCTATTGATCGAATAAACATGAATGAAATGGAAATGAAAACGATTATGAAATAGTGAAAGAATTCAACGGCAAAAAGGTAAAGTAGGCCAGCTCGGTAGCCGTATTAAAAGCAAATAAAGCGTGAAAGATCAATAGCAACAATGCGTAGAGTACAATGTGGCTTGAGAACACGTCCCGCTGCACACACCGCGGCGTAAGTAATACTTATAAGAGGATAGTATGAAAAACTCAACGTTGCAATCTTCCATACAATATTTGCCTTTGGGACTCTTCTATCCATTAACCGATCACAATAATAGGCATTATGACTAAAAAATATAATTAGTCCGTCAGACAGACTACGAGTATCAAAAAATATCAGACACATATTTTTTCTTTCGTCAATTCAACAAAAATTGATGAAGATATAGCCCGTCAAAGTTCCGCGTGACGTCACAAGTGCCATACGAATGTATTGACTTAAGAGAGGTGACGTCACGACCCCCACTCCTAAACTATGACAAGGTTTATATTTGTTGTTTGATTGACAAAAGAAAAAATACGTGTCCACTATTTTTTTGATAATGTAATCAAAGACTTATTAAATAATTCATTTTTTTACCCAGCCATCATTCCTATTACTAATGTCATGCAATAGATTTCATGAGTAACTTACTAATAATAAGATTAGATTAGTAATGAATATTGCGTTACTGAACGAAAGCGTTTTGGTTCATCAGTTTTTTGTAGAACTGGAAAGAAGAAACTCTGAAAAAGAAACCACTTCCACTAAAGCACAACGGAGACGTCTTCAAATATCGAGCAATTAGGAATCAACCTATCTTTTAAGCAAGCGTGCTCCCACCCTAGACCGCATATATCGGGCTGAGTATAGTCAAAGGCAAACCTATATAAAATAAATTTAAAAAAATAAAGACACACGCACTCATAAATAACAATTTAGTTCCGGAATTTTAGTAATAGATTTTTGGACATGTGTTAAAATGTTACCTAAATAAATTACAAAGGTTTTATGCATAAGCAGGTACTTAGGAAATGATATATCCAGCTTTGTTGGCTAATATATGTAACTGTCAAAAACATCATTTCCGAATAAAAAAATACCAAAGCATATTGTACCGAAATTGCAATTTTTCGTTTCTCTTGCCGATGCTCTTATAAAGTAAAGTAGTCAGAAATCATCGATAGCCTCTCAGTAATTTTACGTTCCATTGCCAGTGTTATCAAGCAAGAGGATCCAATTTCTTAACACGTGTGCGGTCAAGCAGAAACGACAACACTTAAACTATTTCTGGCCTTTGTCGTTCTTCTTTATAAAAACTGATCAAGTGCGTTGCGTATAGTTGCGTTCCGGAGGTTCCGCGGCGACCGTATTTTGTTTTATAAGTACAGTCTCGTAAATTGTATAAACTTCTCGTGTAGTAAAATATACTTAAGCCCCAACGAAAGTAACCCTACCTACCTTTCATTTCATTTTCGGTAACCTACCTTTATCACTTATCAGCACAATTATCTGTCTTTGGCTAGAAACGCGTTACAGGCCAAATCAAACTGTTTGGCGTCTGTGACGAACATGAGACGAGCTTAGTGGTTGCACAGTTACAGTATACTTATAACTATGTTAGCAGCGCAAAAAAGGGGATGCACGCAGTTTGTAGCTAACTTAAAGGTCACCATGAAGTTTGACACGGTGCAACGAATGTGCCCTGCAAGGCTGCAACGGAGCCACGGTCGGAGAATTTTGTCTAAAAACATCAGCAATGAAGCATTAGCTAATGGGTCTTTAAAATAACTGGGGCCTGATTCTGTATCTACAAAACGTAACGTAACGCGGTAAGTACCTTTTTTATTTCCGTGAATTTTATTTGGGGAATTTTTTATAAATGTAAAATTACGTTAAAATAATTTATAAACAGTGTTTAAGTTATGTTATTTGAAAAATAAATATTTTTCATATGAATTTCTTAAAAACAAAGAGCATGTTAGAGCGCGTTACGTGCTTGTTTTCATACAGAATCACCCACCAGGGCTGTTAGATCATTTTACGTCTTAAGAAGAAAAGATAACAGGCGATTAATAAATCTCTAGGTATATTCACGTTTGTATTTGACATGTCACTATATACCTATGTACATGTGCACAACTTGCTTCTATCGTATGTTATGCTATGCAACCAATTTTAAATAACGGTCACTCTGTAGGATTTTAATGCAACCGGGCAGATTTTTACTTTAATAGTTGAAATATTAAACTTGACTGAAATTATTTCATTGAACGTTTGACAATGAAAATGATCTGTCGTCTAACTGCTTGTTAACTTTTAGCGGACCTCTGTGATTAGATTTAACAACTTGTCAAGAGAAATAACAAATCGTTAGCGCATGGTGCGACAATCGATAACTTTAACAGTTATGTTAATAGGTTTAACAAGGCATTAAAATACTTAACATGGTATGGGGAAATCAGACCTTAGACATACAATGCCAAATAAGGTAAGTACAGTAAAATATTAGAAACATAATCAGTAAATTTTAGTATTTCAAATTTCGATTCACTTAACCTACTTATATTGTTTTGTACTGAAATACATTAAATTAAGTGTGCTTCGATATAATTATACCCATATATTGCCTACATAGTACTGATAGCTATTTTACATGAAGTAAAAAGATGAATTTTACATGAAATGACTTAAAATTATATGTAGCAATAAATA
Source organism: Hypomecis atomaria (assembly GCA_964007245.1). Taxonomy (NCBI): domain Eukaryota; kingdom Metazoa; phylum Arthropoda; class Insecta; order Lepidoptera; family Geometridae; genus Hypomecis; species Hypomecis atomaria. The sequence goes on from OZ023299.1 coordinate 9,914,439, forward strand.
TAACCAGTCAAGATATCAGCTCAGGTCATTATTGTTTTTTTTTTTAAATAACTGACAACAGCAATAAAATTGATTTAATTATTCCGTTTAAAAAGGTATGTCTAAGGTATAGGTGAGAAATACCTAGACATAATTAGGTAGGTACTATGAACAAACACACTGCTTAGAAAATTGTAGACTAAATTTACCCTTTCTATACGGATCCCTAAAAACAAGATGATGTAATAGACACTGTAATTTTATGAAGGACGGGATGATTCATCATTCCGATCGTCGAAAAGAAAGTCATCAAAAATTAATTAAAGTTTTATCGCGATCGATAATTAAGTTTGCGAGTGATGAGGATCCCTCGGGATAATGTTCCTGGATTTATCGACGCGTAAGTGTCGCTATTATAATCACATCATTGGGTGTGGTAGACCACCTAACGTCAAAGGATGCCGACGACTGCATTTTGCAACGGCTCCGAATGTTCCAACTTCTATTGAGAATGAGATGGCATAAAAAAGTTATGGGCCTCTATCAAATTAATGTAGGGAGCTTGTTGATGTGTTTTATACCTTATGCGGGTTGTTACTTAGAACCGGAATTAGAAACAATTTACTTACAATAGATACCTATTCTTGTATGTAGATAGCTTCGATAAGGAAAATGCAGAAGAGGAAAAATTCGGTTGGCATGTTATAGCAGCCAATTTATTTATACCTCTATAAACGCTAATGAAATTACAATAATAGAGTTAAAAGCAGTGTAAATTGTTTTGCGTTTATCAATTTGCAAGATTACCATATTTTTTCAATTAAATTAAATGCCTAAAGTTGTTGGAATTCGGATACGAACTAATATCAGCTCCAAAGATTCCAATGCTAACCTTCAGAATGATTGACACCAACCTAATTTCCAAAAAAAACTCTAACAGTGGCATCTACCACTTGTGAAGGCATTTATAGTTTATCAATTTCATATAATTCCACAAAGGTTCCGCCGCATGTAAACCCCAAAACCCCTGCTGTGAAACACCTATCAATTAGACAACATGTCAACAAGTATGTCCTTTGATAATATAGGAAACCGAAGTTGTGGAAACATGATAATCGAAATTGGACCGTAACTCAAACTCGTATGGTCAACAATTGCGGTCAACTAAAACAAGAAACGAATCAACAGGCGAGTTACACTCGATTCTCAAATCTCAGTTCTAAACTCTTAGAAATAAGGTCTGAGTTAGAGGACTGGATGTCGTGTTATTCTTTTACGGTCTCTCGTGGTGGTTTCTGCATGCGATCCCAATATTTTTTGTCGGGACTCCAGACATTGCGGTGCCTCGAAATCTCGTGTTTTTGAGTGTTAATTTTATGTTCCCGAAATATTTATGACGCATAACGTGCCTATAATAACCTCACTATACAAATGTGGGTGGTTTCTAGAACCTAAACTCGTATCACTTCATTATGTCCTCTGCATTCTCATTGTGACTTTGGAATCGCATTATAAGAAAGGCTATAAATTTATAGTTCCATTAACAATTTACATAATTGCAAATACAATTTTCCTTTTCACTGCAGAAAAAATACTTTTTATTACCTTTTATATTATCGATTACTCGCACTTACACGAACAAAAAATTCAGTAAATATAGACAAATTTGAATTATTAATTCCAAAAATTGGCAATTTATTTACAATTTCACGTTTAGTAAATTTATTTGGTGCAGTCTTAATTCTTATGCATGTTGATGGTGAAACGGGATCAGTCAAACGCACAATCGATAAAAGGCGCACACAACAATCGCTCAAAAACGATCACTCGACTCAACAATGCGTAATAGAATTCGCAAACATTGTAACAATATTAACGCAAAAGGAGGCGAAGTTAACAACAACCTCCAACATTTATTGGGAGCTAATCGTCCGGAAGCACTTTCAAATCATGCACAAGTGAACGACAATAACAGCTACCAGGGTGGTATACGGGAGCCAATAAATCCAATGAAAGCAAAAACTTTCAAAGCTATCGATCAGTAATTGACAGATACTCAATTCTTCAATGGAAGTACAAACTTACGTGCTTTATTCATTGCTAACGCAAGACTCGTCTCAGCGGATAATAATCACACACTAAACTTAGACATGGACAGCCAATGCACTATAACGCATACAATTTTTCTCACAATCACATAATCGTGTACCGATTCGTTCAACCCACGCATTCGTGTTATACGAAATTGAAACAGAGTCGATCATTTAAAGCTAAACGTAAGAGCCAAACCGTGACCGCATAAATGAAGATTTTGAATTCACTATTCGCATTTCTGTGTCAACTTTAATTAACAATCACATTTTCATCAACCTTAGTAGTACTTTCCAGTTATCAGTGCCATTGTCGGACAGTGACTGGATTTCTTAACCTTCTTTGCATTGACGGCTCTCATTTTCAATTTGAGTAACTCCGATGGGGCAATCTTCGATCTGCCTTTGTTTCTAATCTGTCTTGATTGTAATGGTTTACTTCGATCGTTGTTTTTGTTCAGGTCATATTGGTCGGAACGTAATTTTATGGGCTATCGCTTTTCAGTTACCTTTGATATCGGCTATGGATGGTACAACTGCAATGAATTCACGATCGCATCGATTTAAGACGATATAAGTCACAATTAAAATTGCGTTCAATTTAAAATTGCTTTTACGTGTTCATTGTTAATAACATTACTTCGCACTGCATCATTTCCTAAGGCGGATAATTTCTAACCACTTGTTACTGATGTTAATAGTAAATCCATTAGATATGACTTAAACTTGAATTATGTTCTTCATAATTAATTCACTTATGCTTGAAGAGTTTCCTTGTATTTTCACGCGCTTACAGTTGAGTGATAGATTGTGACTTGTTACGTTCGGAGTCGATATCGTATTGTGTAAATAAATCGTAAACCCCGTTTTCACAATCATAATATGTTTCTGGCTGCAAATCAATTTCACGTCGCGACATTAATGTGGCTATAGTAAAATTTATATGAGGCTTTACGTCACACGGTGCGCCTGCGCCGCTTTCCTGCGCTCATGAGGTACCCGCGATAACCATGCGTTCGTTCCGCGAGGTTGTATGCAACACGGTCAAAGTTCAGGGAACGCAATTAATAGGCTGGCCTTTCTATTGCAACTTATCAACCACTAGATCCATCTCTGCAATAATATAATTATTGGATACACTACAAACTTAATTCTCATTTAATTCCACCGTGACTAACGCGTTATTTTTTAAAATCGATTGCTTTCGTTTCTTAAAAAAGCCAATTTCAAAAAACATGTTTTTCCATTCAAGCCAATCGAAGAGTACACAAAGGTTATCTCGGTCATAAAGAGCATATAAAATCTATTCGTTGTACAAGCGATCGCATTAAATGTACCATGTTTTTATTAAACAGAAAATCGGTTTCATTTGGCCAAGAAATTCAACAATGAGTTGTCAGGTTGGAGAATTCTTTGGAAATCGTAATAAGACTATTACTATCAGAAATGAAGCAACAAAGAGGTGAAATGCCATGTGAATAGGCATTAGAATTGGGCGGCGTCCACAAAGGCCATGTCATTCCATTAGGCCTCCTTCACACTGCACTGTGTGGTCGTGGTCGCGTGGCGGACGCAATCCAATATCAAATCAATTCTATTATACTTCATACGAGCTGAGACTGGGATTATGCTCATTTGAGTAATAGCTCTCCGTTTTCTATAGTCTAAATTTCACTCACGTTAGCTCTAACTTTATTGTACTCATGCGGAGTATTCAACTGATTAAGTAGCGTTTTTTTTTTCAAAATTTTCTGGCGGTAGTCTGATACAGAGGAACTACAAAAAGAAATGGTTTTTGTAAACAAGCTTGAGGTTAGCAGTTTATATTAGTAACTTGCAGTGAGTATCAATCACTAAAGGTACAACGTGTTTCAATATTCCCACTATTCAAACATCTAATAAAATGGGGAAACATAATAGCCAAACCCGGATCTTAACAGCTTAGTTCCTTCCTTTAGTTGTTGCATTTTGATTTTTGCTACAATTCGTATCACGATTTGTAATATACAATACAGTCTAGCAAAAGAACCGTTACCCATTAAAGTTAGCTTTATTTAGTTTTTTCCTTAATTCAATTTCCGTACCTAAGTTGTTACTATTTTTAAAAGTCAGCACCACGGATCTTAGACTTACATATTGGTTCTAAGGATCCGACAAAAAAGATTTTTTTAAATACTTACCTACCTCTAACGGCATTTTAACTCTAGCAAACATAGTTGCAGTCATCATATTCTAGTAAGATCCGTGATAAATAAAATATTTTCTTCTCTTTTATCACCGACGTAATGTCAAGACAAATATGTGCTTTACATGTTAGTTTCTATAGAACTCAACACCACTGACCATACACTTACATATTATTGGTTCTAAGGATTCGACAAAAATGTTTTTTAAATAGTTACCTATATAACGGCATTTTGATTCCAATTATAGCAAACATAGTAGCAGTAAACATAATCTAGAAAAAGACCCATGATAAAATATATTCCTCTCTTTTATCACCAATTCAATGTCAAGACAAGTATGTGCTATACTAGAACATGAATACGACGATAACTGATATAATTTAAAAAAAAATCACTGAGTGCATGCAACAGGGGATCGTGGAAACTAGCTTTCTTTGCAAAATAAAGATTACAGATAATATAATCTGCGGAAGGTGACAATAAATATTGAAGTGCTTTTGTTCTTAAACATCTAAGCTGCAAGAAATCAATTTTGTATGTGATTCTAAAGTAGATACGATACTTCAAAGCTTGTAGATTTAACTTACGGAAGTCACTAAGCAAACCTAAGACCGTCTGGTATCATACCAAGCGGCGAGAAGAGACAAAACACTCTTTCTAATAATGTTTAAAATGGTCCTTCCATTGACTCTACTGCCAACTGTACAAACTGATGCAATGCCTTTCGGCGTGTCACCGTACTACATAATGGGCTAGAATATTTTATTTCAATATAATAGAGTGCCCTATTTGACCTCATTCCGTATTCATAGCGTGTTATGTACTAATTCGACGGATTCTTTTCAAGATATAGAGTCTTTGACGCGGGCTGTGCCGACGTGGACAATGGACGGGCTTGGAATTCAGGAACTGGTTGAGTTGACCTGAAACAGGTCTTTTTCTTTATCAAGATTTTTTTGTAAAGACTCTAAACCTAAAGTCTAAGCAGTGCAAAAGGTGAATCAGAATTTTCAGTGATCAAATAAAGACTTGTGTTATATTAGAAATATAAACCTAAAACTCCCCAAATACTTTTAAACCATGGATTCTAGTTTCAGGACGCATTTTATTTTTAATTTACATAGTTAAACTAGATTTATAAAATTATATGCAATTATTACCATAGGGTTTCGAACTTAGTGCGTTCAAATCTGAAATCCCAGTCAGGTTGTCAGTCATAGTTCCATGAAGCCGTTGACAGATCTGCCCTTGACGATGACAATCAAGAAAAATACATCTTCTTTAGGTAGGTATACTCAGAATTGTAATCAACTGTTCACAAACTACCGTAATTACAGAAACTAGCTATAAAATAAAGGTGGTTTAAACGTTGCTAACAAATCTAACAATGATACCTCGTTAGACACGAGGCACGCGTGAGCTTTCAAGCTCGACGGTCCACGCGAATATGGACGAAACTACATTTTCAGCGGTACGAAAGAAGATCTTGCAAAATGGAATCAGACTGTGTACAGTAGTTAAAAAATCATAGAAGTACGCTTAATAAATGCGCAGAGTAAATGCTTGATTTGAATGGAATTTCATATTTTCTAATTTGATTTTTGCTCAAGGGCGCCATCACACCGCCATATTTTACAAGCAATTTCAAATGATATTAAGATCCGAAAATATGAAATTCCTTTAAATGAAAGTAAAGAAGTTATGAAAGAAAATATTAGGAAAATCATTTTCCAAAACAATTCGTAATAATTGAAAACTGTTAAAGATAATGCCTAAGCTAGATATATTTTTACATTTTCTCTTTTATTAAAAATTAAATTATTAATTACAAAACAATGTCTTCATGATCGCGAAATCAATAAATTTATTTATATTGATTTAGGTACTGTGGAATTCTGTTCAATTAATTTAGTAATCAAAGAAAATGTTAATGTTAAAGCATGTTAATGGTACCTAAATAAAATATGCTTATCATTTGCCTTGACATGTTCCACGTTAAGAAATATTAAATGTTTATCATACCTGAGTATTCACTTTGACAGTAACATGGATTTAACATTTATTTATGGAATAGTATCCCGAACTCTCGAATTTCAAAATATGAGCTGCATAAAGAGAGACATTGGTATAAAATATTTAGTTATAGTTCCTGAACTAAGTATGTAAATATCTACATAAAAGTAATGTAACAAAATTCTTAAATTGAAAAAAAAGTAATGAAATCCAACCTAAGTAACAGTTAATAATGATGATGATCAAGGAAAACAAAGTTGCACTTGAAAAAAATTAAATGAAATATTATGTTATTTTATTTATGCTAAAATGTTGATGATGGAAATGCTCAATACTAATCAAACTTCATATTCACAAAGCGGCGTAATTACGGAAACTTCCCGTGCAGGGTAATTTGAATGTTGCTAACAATGATAGGTGCCTCGTTGGTCACGAAGCAAACACGCTTGAGCTTTCACGCTCTACGGTCCACGCGAATAATGACGGAACTGTATTTTCATCACTTTTAAACTAGTGGTACAAGAATGCGTATAAAAAAGCCATAGTGATAAATGTTTTTTCTACTTTTTTTAATTCGTAATAGGACTACATTTGGCCACTAACTTGCCTGATGGAAAGCGAAGTTGTACCCGAAGATAGAGTATGTAGATCTAGAAGATACCTTTTCACTCTTGTCTTAAAGATATCTAAATTGTAATTGTCAGGATACAATATTTAGATTTATCTATCAGAACAATGTTCTGACGACTGTAGAGACAACGTAACTGAATTTTGTGCCAATTAATATTTACTTAAATTATGTAATTAATAAGTATGACACGTATTAACGGACACTTTTTAACTAATCTAATAACTAACTAAATAAAAAGGTCGTGTAAATATTTCAACTCTAGTATCATTGTGCATACTATTCAATTTATATTATTCAAGGAATATCATGACTATATTTTTCCAAAGTGTGCAAGAAATATGGGTATGTACTATATAATTATGTACCTATGTACATATATAGTTCAATCTGACTAATGAACCATCTTTTTGATCGATTTTTGATCGCGTGGTTGATATTAATAATTAGTACCTTTACTTACACTTCAGATATCTATTCCCAATTTATATAAGTAGATTTTTAACTTTTTTCTTCGATACTCCGTGGTCATCCGTTTACTGGTATAGTGCTACGATAGGTGTAGCTTTATTTACCACATTAGCAGAAACAAACACTCCTAAAAGGCACACTAGTGCAATAAGGTCCAAGCGTAACTTCCAAAGAACCGACTATACAGAATAATGGAGAAAGCCTCAAGGTATTGTCGCGAAAGGCACGTACGTCGCTTGCAGCTATTTAGATTTCGATCTCGGGTGCCCAATAAATCTGATAATCTCTTCAAAAGATTTCAACACGCGATTTATACTCCTTTTATCGATGATCGTCCCGTAATCAGATACAGATTCTTTGTTCTCATGAATACAATGACTTAAGTACCTCCATATTCATAGTAAGAGAATATCTATTCATTGAATGATAAGAAATTTATTCGCATTTTGGTCAGGACTTTTCCTCATATTAAAATTTGCAATCACAAATTGAACAGGTGTGCTATTTGAGAAAAAAATGAATGATCACAATCGGTTTCTATTATCATTAGACAAAATAGTTTAGATCAAAGTGTCGGCTTAAAATATCCATTACATCAATTTGTTTATTAATAGATCGGCATAAGTTATGGCGAGTAAGCGCCCTGGAGGTTGATCGAGGCATTTCGCCGGCCGCGAGCGGAGGCGGGGGGCGCGTCATATTATGCGGCTAAAAGAGCCTGTCGGTGCCTTTGATCTGCGCGGGCGCGCTCGCCGCGCGTTTGTGTGCGTGCGCCGATGTGCACCGCTTGTCGGCCCATGATATGAATGTGACTAAACCTTGATTATGGTACTGAACTCCTTGTAAAGGTCAGGAAACCGACGTAGGTGCATATCCCTCTTATAATTGGCTTCGTATTAACTCTAATTGAGACCGAAATTTACGACACGAGTAATTAAGAAACAAAGTTATTGGATGATCCTTAAATTTTGGTTGATTTTATGCGATGTTGTATGAAAAATGCATGCTCCAGCCTGCAGTAAATTAGAAGGCGCGGTAGATGGGTATCAGCTTCATCGCAGTCTCCTAGCCGCGGGCCCATCTGATCACGACGGCTCTCATCGACAACATTATGCGAACTAATATCGACATTAACTTCCATACTTAGGGTTTACGTAAGTTACTATCTGAGTACTTTGTGTTTCATGCTCACGTTTTATTAGAAAACCTTGTCCGGCACATTTGACGAGCTAAGAAATCTAAGCATTCTTTGAACTTTACGTTTCTTGAGCAAACGTAATCCTACTAATATTATAAACGTGAAAGTTTGTAAGGATGGATGGATGGATGTATGGATGTTTGTTACTCTTTCACGCAAAAACTACTTGAGATTAGATGGATTGAGATGAAAGTTTGCAATTATATAGCTTAAACATCAAAATAACACTATAGGCTATAAATTATAATGATATTGCGTAAATTTTTCATATTATAACAATAAGTGTTAAGTAAGTAGGAAAAATTCTGCCATCTGCGAGCTATTCTAGCGTGCGCTAAGAAATGTCAAAAAAGAACTGTCAAATCAAACAAATGTCAAATCGAATTTTTTGTTTTTTATTTTCCACCTCCTTTATTAAGGGTGGTAAGGTATATAGGGCCTCGAAATATCATGCGGGCGAAGCCGCGGGCAAAATCTAGTAATAAAACTAAAACAAAGATCATTTCATTTTAACAAATCGTAAAGTCCCGCATAAATAATCTGCTATCATCTTAAAGCATTAAACAAACGTTTTGTGATGTTCATGGGCACATCAGAAACCTGGTTATGACAGTAATCCCGACTTATGATACAGAAAGTCGTATAATTTGGACTCGAATTAAGAATCCGAAATATTTTTAACATTTAACAATTCAAAAAGGTTCACCGGCTCTTAAACGATCGGCTTGCTTAGTTGCGCACGAGTGACGTGACTCATACAAGAAAAATAATAACTTGTCATTTGTTTTTGTTTTATTTATGACATCTTAGTCTTTGTTAGATGTTATCGTTTTTATTAAATAATTCATCATCGAAATGCTAGCTTGTGCAACGATTGAAATGAATTTAAATAATATTAATCTGACTAATCCATGAGATAGTCGAAATTCCACTGAATATGTAACAGTGGTGAGTATAATGAATAGCTTTCCAATAGATGAACACGTACAAGAAAAAAATGAGTACCACTGTCGTCGGCATCTTTAAAGTTATTGCTCTCATTCCTGCTTAACCCTTCCAAATATATTCGTCTTTTTCTTTTTAATTTAGCTTAGACGAAACAGGTCATAAGTCCAAGTGACATTTTTAACAATGCAGTCGAAATGTTTTCGTATGGTAATGATTTATGTGTAAAACCGTCAGTGAGAGAGCTTTTTGGAATATTATTCGTTGTTATTTATACACGCAGCTTAAACCGTTTAAAGTGCAGCCGCAGAGAGAAACAATAGAATGTTTCATGAGAGGAAGTAAAATGATTTTACGCGCAAGGTGTATGTATAATTTACTCGTTGACTGCTCTCTATCATAGGTTTTATGTCCGAAGAACTTATTCTAGAATCGGAATTATTCCAATGCAACGTCTAAAATAAAATACAAAGAATTTGAACCACAAATAGATCCAATTATTGAAAATATTCAATGTAAAAATATTAAGTACCAACAAAAGATACCTATTGAGGTTTAGTAACATATTAGTCATAATTTTACCTAGAAAAATGCTATAAAAGTATTGACAACAAATAGAAGAAAATAAACAAAAGGAAAGACAGTCGAATAGCTAAAAACGATTGACCATGAAACAGTATTGGGTAGCAAAAAATCTGTCGCCCGGCTGTAATAAAAATAGTGACAAAAGATATTTTAAGACAATATAAGCATTCAGGAACTTTATTATAGGCTCATTTTGGTGTCGACTTTCAACAAAAATTAACAATTTGTCAATCTGATTGATCTATTTCAGATTTATTTTATGAGTACTAATACTTGCATACAGATTTATTATTTAGTTACGCAATTGTAATATTTCTTATGCCTACAAATACAACAAATACAAATTTCATAATCAGGTAATTGTAAATTGAGTACGAGTATAATGACAAAATGTGTACACACACTTTTTCCAAACAATCCTTTCAGGTACTTACCTATTATGTTTGTATTTTTATGTCGTACTAGAATTGTTTCAATAACATGCACCTCAAAATTATCATTACAGATTACAAAACCCTTTTACAGAACTTTGAATTCAGAATTAGGTACCTACATTAAATAATATATATTCTCACCATCATTCGCTTCTTACTTTGTCATGGTCAGGGAAGTCAAAGTAAGTCTGAATATTGCCGCGTTTTTTACTGTTACATAAAATCAATATCTAAATCGAAATGTACACAATTATCTTCACTATTCTTCTTCAATTAAGATCAAGATCATTTAGTCAACGATTTCAAAGCGACAATAGAGAGTCGTGACAGCAAATGCTTTATTGAAACAGAGACAAATCGCTTTCTATAGCTTACGGTCCTTGACCATTCCCGAAAGTGTGAACTAAACAAGGTCCAGTTATAAACAAAAAAAAGTTAGCTCACAATATTTCTTAAGGCCCAAGTCCCAGCGCGACGATGAAATATTGTTATATTGGTAGCTGTAAAAGAGCACTTTATAATTCGTCGTAAGTTTATAGTTTTATGATCGTCTCTGGCCCTTTGGTTCCGAAAAGCGGTTATTAGACGTTTATTATGTTATATAGAAAAAATTCGATGATTGATGTTTAATCAGCTGCTAAATACCTAATTATTGATGTTACAACACGTTTTTTAATGATACAAATTTATGGTGACCTGTTAGGGTTATATGGCGGCCGCAGGATGAGCGATATAATGATTCCGAAGAGCAGAGCAATAAAAACATTTTGGTAAACTAAAACTAGTTATGCGCATAATTATTTAGGTGCATTTTTGTCAGTTTAATTAAATGCATATTTATCACTGCAAAACATACATCAAGCAATCGAAAAACAAAGCTACATTTGAAGCATATTCGTTACAAGATTTGGTCATTTCAAAACGAAAATTGAACTAAATTAAAAATAAGAAACGCCCAAAACATTTACGCATCAAAAACTGTAATTACAAACTACACTAAAACTTACCTTGAAAGGAATATCCTGTGAAGTATGGCGTCATGTTCAGGGTTGAAACAGCCATCGACGCAGAAAAATACCCGGCGAAGGAAAAGTCTCTTAAAACACCAAATCAGTTCTCGCACATGCAAAAGTCCTAAAAGATCACTGTTTCAGTCTCTCACTATCACAACTTGAACGCAGACATAATGACGTAGAAGAAACTGCGTGTGTCTAATCCGTGTTACTTTGAAGACAGCTCAGTGCCCACTGACGTGTGATGTAAAGATGTATTTCGACTCTCAAGTGTAATCTTTCACAATCAGCGGTCCAACAAAAAATGGTCAAACTGGCCGCCTCCACAGCCTTCGAAGCCACTTTACCGCATCGTCTGTCTCTTTCTACCGCCCGGCGAGTCTCATCAGTTATCGTATCGCCGGCTTGAAAATCATCAGATAAATTGATGTATTTACCATAAAGTCACTCTTTTCTGAAAGCTTTATTTGTTTCTAGATCAGATACATCGGCTGATTCGGTTTTAAAAGTTATTTTATCAATTTTTTGAAAGCTCGTAGCAGCTATTGCAGGTTCATGTTAATCCAGTGTGGAAACGAGACAGCATACAAACCTGGATCCGGTGTCTTCAAAGTGAGGAGTGCTTGTTTTAACAATGTGTGAGTCGCGCCTGAGTCGACGTTCCGTGACGAAAAATACGAGGCGTGTTGGCACGACGATCTATGCCTGCGCCTGCTTGTGATTGGCTAAAATTTGTTTGGGGCGGAGTTCCTCAGCACACCAACAAACTAAACTTATGCATTTGTGTGTGTGTTAATTGCAATGTCGTTCTGTGTTCGTGTACCAACACATCGAGTATTGAATGTGAAATATTTTTTCTTGACGCATAAAATAAAATATTGTTGTAGGGACATATTTCATCACTGACTTGCAGCATGTATTAAATTGTTTTTCTGTGTTAAATTGACAGGTTTTTATTGAGGAAAAAATATGTTTTTAAGTTTTAATTTTGATCTACAAATTGAACTATTATAGGTATCTATGAACGACAAATAAAATGTGATGATCTCTCAAATTGATCTGACAAACGGCTCTAAGGAAATGTTTGTTTTTGCAGATACCTCCTTATTTGCTAAAACCGTGAGAATAGGTACAATCAAACTGTCTTTAAAGTAGGTACCCAAAAAAAAATCTGTGACATATTTTTCCATATCACACTAGTTGATCTAACAAACGTTACTTTAGCCAAATTAATAAAAATGCCACTGTTATCACAAGGGTATAATCATTATTTTTCGCAAAAAATGGCAAAACCGACTTACATTGTGTACAAAAGTAGAATACTTAGTTTGCTCGAATTGATTTAGGTGTACAATTTTTACATTATTGTTGATTTTTCAAAAACGGCTGAGCCGATTTCGATATAATTTAAATAAGACCACTTCGGGAGTATAACCTTTCGAGCAAAAAATATATTTTTGATTCGGTTCACAATTGGCGAAAATATCAAAGAACACAAAAAAGTACATAGGTAGGTACAGACCAACATATAACCTCCTTCTTTTTGGAAGTCGGTTAAAAAATAACCTAAGACAAATGGGAGAAATCATTTTGGAGGAGTTTGAAAACAAACTTTTACAAGATATTTTTAACTCTAGCTTTATTAGATTGTTATGGTTGTGCAACAGATTAGTGAAACCAAATTCATAAATAGGATTGACTGAATTAATATTGCACTCTATTACCGCATCTTTAATGTCTTTAAAAAAGAAACAACCAATCAGGTACTAGTCTGACTAGTACACCGAGGGTATCGTAACAAATAAATTGTATTTTCTTTTTCAGACAATCCCTATTAACATACCATGACCAATTTTATTATTATTACTTACCTGATTTTTTGTTTAAAATTTTTTCTGAGATTAAAACCACAATATTCGTTATATTGTTGTTACACTGTTTTTAATCACAAACTAGACTAGGCTATACTGTCAGACAAAGTTGTTATTATTGTTGGCTGCGCTTGTTAAAGAGGGTACTCACTGAGCCAGCGTGGTGGATATGGCCCAATCACCCTTTGTGGGTAGGTCCTGCAGTAGACTATAGTCTGACCGTTTAACTGTCTCAATCTCCCTTTGTCGTCTACCCCCGCGCCCCTGTACCGCGCAGGCGTGGACTCAGTTAAACGGTCAGACTATAGTCTACTGCAGGACCTACCCACAAAGGGTGATTGGGCCATATCCACCACGCTGGCTCAGTGCGGGTTGATGGATACACATACGCCATTTAATTTCTTCTAAGGACGTATGCAGGTTGCCTCAAGATGTTTTCCTTCACCAAAAAGCCATTGGTGTGAAATTCCGTACATAAATTCCAAGGAATTCATTGGTACGGGACCGGCATTTGAACCCACGACCTCACGATTGTAAGGCGAGTGTCATTACCACTAGACCCCCACGGCTTTATTATTGTCGAATCTATTGTCACTAGGTCATGAATCATTTATCGTGTAGGTCATTTTTAGCCTCACAATAAATTTTCTTACCAGTCATAAAATAATTTACTTACTGCATGTATACGAACCTACCTACTTTGCACGGAACCCTACAAATAACGCTGACACAATGAATGAGTAACTTAAGTTTTTACCAGGTTTTTGCACTATTTTTATGCAACGTGACCCTTCAAACGAACATTCGAGAAACAATGCAGTGACGAAACTTGCCAGAAATCAGCTCATTAATGGCAACCTTGAGTTGAGTTTCCAATGTTTTAATTAAAAATCAGCCAACGCTTCGGCGGCTTGTGGTTTACAAAACCCTTTAATTTGTTGAGAGGCCTACTGAGAAACGACACTTTGAAAATGTTTCATTTCTAATTTGGAAGTTCCAAAATGTTAAAAATCAAGCTTTAATAAACAACTCATCTTCCTATTTGTGACGTCAACGACTAAGTTGATATTAAGATTGCGTAGGTAAGTACTTAATAGGTAGGTGAAAACAGGACTTTAGTGACAATCCTGCGTCGTCTTTCTCCAAGCTTTCTTTCTGGCATTGTAAGTTTTTTGTCATTTCATATATTCATTTAATGTCAAAGAAATTAGGTACGTCTTTTTAAGGGTTCCGTAGTAAAACGAGGAACCCTTTTAACTTCGTTGTGTCCGTCCATCTGTCCGTCCGTCCTAATTTTACAAAGCCTTATAACAAGTTTTGTTTTTAAATAGTGTATTTACCTAAGGGCTACCCCTCCCATACCATGCAATGTGGGGATGAAATTTTTTTTTAACCCCACGCCCCCGTGTGGTGTTTTGTAGAATAGGGTTTTTAAAATGAATGTTAGATTTTGATCAATCATTTTTGTCACGTACTTATACCATCTAGGAGATATAGATCGCCAAAGTTGAAGTGTGTGTGTCCCTAATTTCTGAGGTACCTATACAAGATAGAATCTTCAAACTTTCTGAGTTCATAAACCATAATATAAACTTTTTTTTATTATTCTGAGCACTTTGGAAGATAAGTTTTTGAGTTCTAAAGGAAAATCGTAATTTCTAAACTCGCACATAGCTAAGAGGTCATTGACCTCACAAACATACTTTTTAGCCAATTATGTTTTTGTAGCAGTCAACAATGTAATGACATAATTAAAATTGGTTTTTATCATCATCATAATCAGCGTTACCATCTACGGAAGCCTAACATATCTACGCGTGTCTCGACACGCACTTAACAACTTATTTTTTATCTAGGTAGGTAAATTTATATTTTGATGAGTTACCGATTTCAACACGTAGGTAATAATAATTGCAGGCGCTAATTTTCTTGGTAACATAAATGTCATCGGTGCATGAAAAAACTTGTTTGCGTAATTAAACCCGAAATCTACCTATTTCGGGTTTATTAAAACCCGAACCTGTTAATCTTACAACGGTCAGATCAATGTCAAAAACAAAATCAGTACCGAAACAAAGAAATTTGTATAATCTCATTTTTGGGGTTCCGTACCCAAAGGGTAAAAACGGGACCATATTACTAAGACTCCGCTGTCCATCTGTCTGTCAGTCTCTAGGGTGTATCTCATGAACCGCTATAGTTAGAAAGCTGCAATTTTCACAGATGATGTATGTTGCCGCTATAACAACAAATACTAAAAATAGAATAAAAATAACATTTTATTTTTTTTCCGTTTTTCGCTCGGTATCAATAATAGTAACAGGTAGATGCTTGAAACATTCACAGAATTTTTTACTGCATGCTTATTTTAAAAACTAACAATTAAATTAAAATTAAATAACTATTTAAAGGGGGTTCCCATACAGTACGGAACCCTTCATGCTCGAGTCCGACTCGTACTTGGCAGATTATTTCTATTCACTTTCTTCACTTGCCTATGTTAATTTTACGACATTTTCAGAGTAGCACCCCAGTTTACCTTAATGTCTGTACCACAAAGGGAAACTTTGCCCACTTGTCCATTAAACAAGGATTTTGTAAACGTTCTACATGAAATTAATTACATAAACTTTCAACAGTTAGCAATTAAATACTTCGTGATTGTAATTAAGTATCAATCTAACGTCAAGGCAGCAATTTAAAATTAGTAATTCGTTAATAAGTAAATATTGGCCAATGTCTGACGATTTTGTGTAAATTTAGTGTTTCTGAATGCGCACTGAAAACAAAATAACTACAATAGATCATAACCAGCACACTAGTACTTATCTATGACTTAATTGGGTGTTTCATCATATGAACTATGTCAATACTGTTAAAGAATGTATTACAATAATAAAATTCATATGGTAGGTACCTACTGACCAACTTACTTCTAGATATTACTTATACCTTATACGGTTATTTTTAATTTAAAAAACCAGGACTAAGTATTTCATTGAATTTTTTTATTTTAAAGTTAAATCCGGAACACTGTAATATACGAGTATACTGTAATATAATATAGGTAATAGTTATAAATTACAGTTCGAAGAATAACTAGCAAAAATTACGAACAAAAAACAAAAAACTCATCTCAGCAATTAGCTGTAAAGTTGACACTTCACGCATCATTAAGGCATGTTCACACAGGCGGTGCGGTGACGTCGCGGCAGGCGTGAAACGCACTGAAATCGCGCCGGCGACGCTTCAGGCCCCATCGCACGTGAAAGACGCCGCTGAAAATATGCGCTGATGGGCCGCACACGTCGCGCTGTCTATTTATTTGTTGTGAATAGAGGTTAAAAGTCATGACTTTCTCAATTGATTAAATTATGCAATTGAAATGACGGAGAAGTATGAACATGACTTTACAATCTTATTATGTTAGACTAGAAAAGCTGTCATATGATTGTATTATATCGCACTAGACTATTTCTAAAATTTGGTAATTTGTAGGTAAATATTTTTTTAATTACAATCTTATTCATGAAAAAAATTGTAACAAGCTTGCTTTGGAACTGAGTCATAAGTGAGTTCTTAGAGACTATTCGAATGATTAATACTGCTAAATCTTCCACTTTCAGGACAGTCTAGTAAAAAGTTCAGCCCAACACTTACAATGAAACCAAAGATAGCCGACTTTCTCCTGAACTTAAACTTGTCTGCTTCCTTTGTATCCTTCAAACCTTTGACAACCAACTTGATACAACTACTTACATAGAAAGCATACGAATTGCTGAATCTAAATCGCATTACACCTGTGAAGTCTCATTTCTAAACCGGTCTCACAATCAATGTCGTTTAATGCCATAGATATAAAAATATATATAGACTTGAAATACCTACGTTAGGACCTACATGTACCGCACGTCAGTTTTCTCACAATATGGCTGCTAGCTAACCTTACAAGCACGGATATGCATCATACACTTATACATGATGGAAATTTATATTTTGCAATTTTCCTTCTTTCCACCTTATTCCACCAATAATTTTAAGATTCTCAATCTACAAATTTTGACTTTAACAGAGAATTAGTCTCCGCTTAGGAACAAATCATGAAGAAAGTAGCATGCGACTAAATGTCTAACAGTGCGGATGGAACATTTCCACAGATCTCTAGAGATAGTATTTGTCGTTCCGATCTAGCGCAAAACTAATTTCCTACAAAACTCTCTTCTTAAAATCACAAATAGCTAACTCGTGACGCTAATAATTACACAATTATTAGTGACCGACAGAGCAGAATAAATTATTTACTCATATGCGATCACACAACACTGCATTTTACAATATACATACGTCTCGTGAGCATGAAATTTCTACAGTATATTTTTTTTTTAATTCATACAAGTGTGCATTTATAAAATAAATGATTAAGATTTGTTGCTGTATGTAAAAAATAGTCTCTTTTGGGATCTTTTTAGATAGGCAGATCCATAAATATTTCTTAATGGTTTGATTCGGACATCGAATGAGTCACAGTGCGAAAATAAAAACGCTCGCGGCGTTTTTGCCACACTAATGAGGGGCGGTCGGTGGTCGGCGATAAATTATAACGCGGATGCGTTGATGCCACGCGACTATGTGATAATTGCTGGCAGACAAAAAGCAACAATGTGAAAGCATGAAAAAGTGTAAACATGCTGAGTGAACTTTGTAAGGAGCTCGCGATTCTTGTTTTATACCTTGTGTCGTTTGTTCGGGATGTTTAGCTAACTCTTTTAAGAGGCTAATTTTGTAGACCTTCATCGTTTAAAGAGGAGTTTAAAAAATATATTGAACGCATGTCTATGGCATTGCAGCTCCCAAGCTTGTGAACCAATTTTGATGCGATTTTATTATTTAAACGCTGATGTATCTGGCTATGGGACTTCAACATACTTAATATTACTTCACATAAACAAAGTTCTTACATATAATAGTGGCAACCAAAACCAAACTACAGTTATTGGACACATCCAACGTTTCACGATAAAGTATAACGTAAATATGCAATGTAGGTACCTATGACGTGAAGTTATATTACACTATTATAAGTACACCATAAGTTACTGTCGCTGTACCTTGTACAAATATACAAAGTAATTTAATAAGCGTACATCCGGTTCTCTATTACTCCTCCACCCTCCCAGTGAACTAAAAGTTAATATACGAGTGTGTTTTTGAAATTAAACGACGTCACAAGGGTAGTAAATTAACGTTTCTGTCATGTGTGCCACACCACATGTCACAGCCGTCCTGTAATTATTCTGATTAGGTATGGACCGAGTTCCGTGACATAGCGTAGCATCCTACCTGTGTACATGTTTAAAGGTACGTTTCTGTTAGTTCTTGTGGTGTTGTAGGTTGCAATACTATTCAACTGCCGAAATTTTGATCAAAAATTGATGCAATAATTCCTGTTATAATTCTTTTTCGAAAAAAATGTCACAACCGACATCAATCATGTACAAAATTCAAATAAGTCGCTCGTGTATGTATGAATTTTTACATTACTGTTCATATTAAAAAAAAACCGACATAATTCAAATGGAACCACCTCGGATGTACCCTGTAGAACAAAATATATTTAAACTGGTTTACAATTGGCGCAAATATCGATGAACATACACAAAAAATAGCTACAGGCGAACATAGAACCTCTTCCTTGTTGTTTTTAAACTTTCGCGATTTGAACGCACTATTACTATGTACTACGGGACTAATCGCGCACTCAAATTACGGATAAATAAATACCTCATCATCCCGACGTATCAACAGAGTTGCATCGGGTAGACTGGAATGGGAATCAGCTAGTACCGCCAATTCAACTTGAATTTGCAAAATTGTCACTCCGACACAACACTGACGGTATCTAATAATGTCTTGGGGTTGGGTTTAGAATGATGGAACACGAACCTGATGATTGTGACACTTGTGGGTGTTTTTCAATAGTCCCTATAAATTTTGGTTGTCGGAGTTGCGCCGAAGTACTCGTATATTAAATTAATTATACAAAATGTTGAAAAACTCTATTTATACTACACCTGCTCGGAAAGTACCTTGATACTTTATCAAATTTACGGTAGAAAGTACGTCATTATGCGGGGAGAAAACGCATCTGAGCGGGAGAGAAAAGTGTATGAAAATCCATTTCTTACGTGGTTTTTCTTTTTTAATTTTGGGGAAGACTATGCGCTGGTAACCTAAATATCAAAAGCCAAAAAGTTTTTACAGTGAGTTTTTATCTCCAAGTTCGCAAAATGACACTGGCCACTAGCTTTGTGTTGGATGGTGTCAAACAATTTGAAAAAAGAACATGTGAAAAACGTCATTGGCGCCATTTTCAAGTGTTACATTAAGCTTCACTAACTGCAACAATTTCAATATAAATTTCAATTAGTAAAGATTTAGTTTTTTATTTTCCTCGTAGGTGTAGTATAAAGCACTATGTATCACTCGAGAGAAAGTGCGATTCCCGATCTCGGGTGTTTTAAAGCCCTCGCCTACGGCTCGGGCTTCAAACGACACCCTCGTCGGTAATCGGTCACTTTCTCCTCTCGGTGAACAATGTACTATTAGAGGTTAGCAAAACACTTCGCAAATTACTTTTCAACCCGTAAAACGTACCAAACATATATTTAGCAAAATTCTTACACTTTTCAAGTTGGGTCTTTCAAAATACCACTCAACGCGTAAAACGGAACGTATATTTAGCAAAATTCTTACATTTTAAGTTGGGTCTATCAAAATGAAACATCATTTTAGTGACATTGACAGCTAATCTGTCATTATTTATTTCCACCGCTTCACGAACTATTCTTGAAAAATAGTGTCGATCCGTGGAGAGAACTTTTGGGTCGTGGAGCTCAATCCAATGACCAGTAGTACCTCCGTCAAGCAAATGCTCGGCTATAGCAGACTTCTGTAAATGCCGTAGTGTAGGTAGCAAGACATTAATAGATACCGTCAGTGTTGTGTGTCGGAGTGACAATTTTGCAAGTTCAAGTTGAATTGGTGGTACCAGCTGATTCACATTCCAGTCTACCCGTGACAATACCGATGCAACTCGGTTGAAACGTCGAGATGATGAGGTATTTATTTATCTCGTAATTTGAGTGCACGATTAGTCCCGTGGTACATTATAATAACCTCCTCCTTTTTAGAAGTCAGTTAAAAATATAGTTCAAATTATCTTTAAAATACCTATTTTGAAAGTAAATTTAATTTCTAAAGGTACGCGGGAATTATTCTATCCATCCATACATCCATCAGCATCACCATTCGTAAGACGTTCACTGATGGATATAGGCCTCCTCTATAGATTTCCAATAAAGACAGTTGGAAGCAGCCTGCATCCAGCGCGTTCCTAAGATCTTTATCAAATCGTCAGTCCACCTAGCCGGTGGACGTCCTACGCTGCGCTTGCTGGTCCGTGGTCTCCATTCGAGAACTTTACGGCCACATCGGCCATCTGTTCTTTGAACTATGTGCCCTGCCCACTGCCTGTTTAATTTACTAATCCGCTGGGCTACGTCGGTAACATTGGTTCGTCTACAAATCTCCTCATTTCTGATTCGATCTCGCAGAGAGACACCGAGCATAGCCCTCTCCATAGCACGTTGGGCTATCTTGAGCTTATTCATAAGGGTCACAGTAAAAGACCAAGGCACTGTGGTATTTCGGATGAAAAGATGTCACGCAGTTTTTCGAACGCTGCTGCGCTGCCCAGCCGAGTTGGCTGCAGTAGTTATCAGCACATCCTACTAATATTATAAACGTGAAAGTTTGTAAGTATGGATGGATGGATGGATGTTTGTTACTCTTTCACGCAAAAACTACTGAGCGGATTGAGATGAAACTTTGAAATTATATAGCTTATATATCGTAATAACACATAGGCTATAAATTATAATGATATTGCGTAAATTTTCAATATTATAACAATAAGTGTTAAGTAATTAGGAAAAATTCTGCCTTCTGCGAGCTATTATAGCGTGCGCTCCAAGAAATGTCAAAAAAGAACTGTCGAATCGAACAAATGTCAAATCGATATTTTTCCACCTCCTTTAAGGGTGGTAAGGTAGGGCCTCGAAATATAATGCGGGCGAAGCCGCGGGCAAAAACTAGTCAAAAATTTAGCAATCGCAAAGAGATCCAATGTTGCCTTTAGAACATATCTCGGAGGAAAACTAAGACGGTAAATAGGTACGTAGTGTACGACATCGTACTTACGTTTTACCTCTTACCAACCGCATTGCATTGCTGAAGAGACAAATCTCTGGAAAACTGAATGTATAGGATGGATTTAAATAATGCATAAATACCTAACAAACGCTCCTTATAACAAGGCAATGAAAATGGGAAAAGAGGATTATGAACCGAAATTAGTTGATTACCTAGTATTTTATTCAAATAGCTGAGATATTTTATGAGAAAATTTCAAAATATCGCCGGATGAAGACATAAATATTAAATGTGGAAACACAAGTAATATAAACATGATCTTTCCATGTCGAAGCGCGTTATGCCATTCACATAGAAGTGTTTTAATGTCAGCTATAAAATCCCTAAACGGTTAACTAAATCAAAATGTATTCGGTTGTTAAACTTCAATATCTGTCCTCATTTACTACAAAGGCTATTCTGTAGATTTAATTAATTCAGTCCTCTATTCAGATGGGCGATATAAACTAGCAGCTGAAATAATAATTTTTGGGTGTCCTTAAAATATACCTACTGTTAGTTATTCCGAAAAAAAATGTTTGACTCTTCGAGCAAATATCTACAGAGCCACAGTCCCTAAGTGAATGTAGTAATAAAATGTCCGAGCGCCGTCATACATACCGACTTAGATATTTACATTAAATAATTCACAATGTCCCGTTTTGACCCGAAAACGGATCATTGTTATGTCATCTAATTAGTAGTGCTTGTAACCGAGTAACCGAGCACTTTGGCATAGCGCGGCGTTGTAATCGGCTTGCAATCACCTTGCGACTGCCCACTATGTAGCTTGAGCAGGGTTTTGGCTCGGACACTTTTTTTTGCACGATTATGACTCTATAGATATTTGCTGGAAGGTTTGACTAAACATTTTGCGACCAGTAGAAAAAAATTAGTAAATTAGCAGTAAAAAATAATTTGTCACTACTTAATGAGTATAAATATCAGCTAATGTTGTCTTATTGGGCGATGTTTATATATTATTTTGGTAATTTTTGAAATTCCATCATAAAGAAATCTAAATTAGATAATCATCATCATTATCGTCATATTAGCTGTAGGATGTCGACTGCAGAAACAAGACCAACAATACAATTTTATTATTTAGGTCAGTCCAACTAGTCGGACGTCCTACGCTGCGCTTCCGGTAAGCGTGGCCTCCATTCAAGAACTTTGAGGCACCATCGGCCATCAATTCTCCGCGCAATGGGCCTTACCTGTTGCCACTTTAACTTGCAAATCAGGTAGTATGTACTATTCCTTTCTAATTTTTTGGCATTCATGTAAGTATCCTGAACCTACCAATACTTAGACCAAATGTAACAGCGTTCTGCGGAGCTGACCAACTTTAAAAAAGTTTTTGTACTGTACTGTAATGTACCAGCCTTTTAATAGTCAACTGCAGGTCGTAGGCTTACCCACGAAGGGTAATTGGACCATGCACACCACGCTACCCCAGTGCGAGTTGGTGGATTCACATACGCCATTGAATTCCTTCTTTAGACGAACGCTGGTTGCCTCACGATGCTTTCTTTCACCAAAAAGCTAGTGGTGTGAAATTTCGTACATTATACTCCGATGAACTCATTGGCACAGGACCGGGATTTGAAACTACGGCCTCACGATTTTAAGGCGGGTGTCGCTACCACTAGACCACCATGGCTTTAGCAGACCAAATAATTATTGTCAGATTGCTGAGCAAAACAGATTTACAGCGAATCATTTGAAACTTTGTTCCCTATTCAAAAGGTTTCTGGGTTATTTGATCGACAAAATATCCTAAATATCTACTCTAAATCCCATAATACTCAGACGCTATTTCTGAGAATTTTTGTGTTTGAGTAGCACTTTATTGAGACCTAAATAAACGTGGTATAGATATTTGAGTGCTGGTACTTCAAAAAGGTTTATGGGGTAAGGATTCGAAAAGCTTTTAGTTGAAATCCTTTTTAGACCTAACAGTTAATACTTATTTCTCATATCTCAACAGTATGTTTCGATGTATTCAAGTATGTTTATTAAAAAACTCGTTTTTTTTTTGTTTTTAGGTTTCCTTAGTAAAACAACGAACTCATTTAATTTAATTGTGTTCGTCCGTCTGTCTGTCCGTCTCCACGTCACAAAGTCTCATAAACTGCAAGCTATGTAAGCCCTACCTACACGCTTAACTACTTTCTGCCTTATAAATCTTTGAATCCAAAATGCTCATTCATTCCAAACTTCTCAAAAGCAACACTCACTCAAGCCCCTCCTAAACTAACTACAAACCGAATAGCAAATGAGCTGAAACATTCAGCGAATAGCTTCGTAACGTTGCGTGTGAAAGGGCCCGCCCTGTGAAAAACAAACGCTAGGAATACTGACTCCACCAAAACGAAGATATTATGTGTGGAAACAGCAGAGCAGGGGGATATAATGAACTTGAAATATCTTTATTATTTTTTAACCAAACGATACGAATATATTTTATGTGGAGATAGCAGAGCAGGGGGTTAAATATTGAACAATAACTTTATTATTTTGTAATGTATAAGTTGCCTGTAAATTTTACTAATCTCACATTTTATTTATTTTTGCTAAACAGGGTTATTTCTAATCAATTAGCATCCTTTTAGGGACCTAGTACATCAAAACTAACAACTTTTGTTCTGCGATTTTAGTCAAAACTAAATAATATCAGCTGTTCCATACATTTTGTCGCGGGTGAACGATATTTTTCTATGGAAGAATGTTTTTTTTTTGAGTTTTGACAAAAGTAGCAGAACAAAAGCTGTTAGTTTTGACAGAATAAGCCCGGAAAATGATGCTAATTGATTAGAAATAACCCTGTATACTTTAACACTGAGAGCTATTTGCACCTAAAATGATGCAAATGATGATTAGAAATAAACCTGAAAACTTTAATACTGACTGAGAGCTATTTGCACCACAGTTATACAGCATTATTTGCATTGGGTAAGTACAAACTAAGTCGAAAGAAGGTAATTGGGACCATTATTATGAACACCTGTTACTATTTAGACCATCCAGAATTTGAGAGGATGCAAAATTCAGAAATATTTGTTCGCGGAAAAGATTACGAGTACATGCAATTGATTGAATCCGGATTCCGAACTAGTTAGAAACATTGTTTCGAAAACCGGTGGCTTCTCCCAACTTAGAATCGATAAAATATATGATATAGTGTGAACTTGCACTCATTGCAGATTGGCTTCTGTCAAGAATAAATTGAAAACTTTGCTCTGCTCACGTTTACAAAATATGGCGTTTATACATATAGTAGACTTATGAATTTAAGTCCTAATAGCTTTTACCCACAGATTGAAAAGTTTATGGATTATGATACTTTTAGACCTTTAAACTACAGTTTCACTTCCATGCAAAAATTCAAATCAATGCGTTGCTCTATAGCTGCCATGTAACATAACATGCAAAAACACTTTTTTCTACTCACACTTTTGTCGCGAGATTCGTGGTTTACGGACATCAACACACTGCTACGGACATCAACACACTACATACTATCTCTGCACAGCCCTGCTGCGCTTCGTTTTGTTAGAGTCTGGGCCTAAAACCCTTAGGTAAAAACACCTCCAAATGACAGAGAATTTTTCTACGTCACTATGAGATATTGTAATGATCCGTTACGAAAACACGTAATGGTGTTCCATGCAAGACCGCCCTTGGGCATATGCGACGATGGATTCAATTATATTAGGGCATGGTAGTTTTTGCTTTTGGGTTCACCTGTTTTCTGTTTCTGTAAACCATGCGTTGCTTTGTCAATGTAATTAAAAATAAATAAAAAGTATCGAGCAATGAAATGAAACGCTTCAGATTTCTCAAATATTTGTTTGAGTGCGTTTTCAGGTTGCATTTTCTAATCATTTATCATTTTTATTTTAGTAAGTAATTGAATTATAAAGATATGTATATAAAGCACAAATACACACAAATTTTTTTTTAGCAAAATAACAATAGTTTTTCATATCTGTGTCATTATTGCTTCAGCTTCCCAGATAAGGGTTTTTGGCTCCATCAGGAGTTAATTTTTGGTTATTTTCGTGTCTTCAGTTAGCTCTTGAATAAATTACACATTTTAAGTAGCTTAGGTAATTAGAGCCGATTGATAATAAAAATATATATTAAAATAAATGTTATCAATAAATATTAGAAGACGAATCCACAGAAACCCCGGAATACATACCAGAAAAAAAACTATAATTAGATTAGCCAGCATGAGCCAGTTTTTGCTGCCAGTCATATTTTTAAACAGATTCAATAACAATAACGAAAGAAATGCTTCAAAATTACCAATACGCACACACATACGTGCTTTTCGATGTACAATTTTACATACCACTAAGTAGACATGATTACGCAAAGAAAACCCCGATTCACTCATGGCTCAAGTAAATTGAATGCGATAATGGGCGTACATAGATCAAAAGCGATGGAAGCGACATCAAAACGGTTACAAATATCTTCATATGTAATCGTAAACAGTTCTCAATTAACCGTGTAAGAGTACAAACGAACCGCCTTCAAGTGTCGAATTCCCTGCCAATTAACAATCAGCAAACAAATAAGCGTTCAATAACTCCTTTTACGACAACGAATTTAAAATTAGAAACCAGTAGTTAGATGCAATATAATGACCGTTACGCGCTGTGGAGAAAGCTATGGGATCCGATGAGGTGAAGAACTGTGGGAGCCTAACCAACTCGTAGCATCGATTTACAATGCATGCATAGCTGAATGCAAAATATTCATTGAGAGAAATGCCATTGATGAAAGTTTCGTGAGTAAAGTACTACAGTAAAGAAATCATCTACTTGTAAGTATAGTAGATAGAAAGGAGGAAAACAAATGATGGAGAGTAATTATTTAATTTGCTATGCTGAGGTATTGTTTTAAGATTTATCTAGAGAAGATTATTCTAAAAATAAAATTGGATTTTATTTTATTGGAATTTAAATTAAACGGTTTTATGTACTAGAAGCTAAAAAAATAATAAATCAAAAATAAAATCGTTGCGCCTTCGCCTGGAAGATACCATTATGTTCGTTGCGCCCTGCGGTTTTATTTTTGAGTTATTATTTTTACGCCATGTGGTGATGGCCATCTCGTATATAAGTCATACTGAATACAAAAATTGTATTGTCATCGAAATTAATTTGTGTATCAAAATCATATCAATCTGTCCTTAAGAAAGGGGTCAAATTTCAATTACTAGATTTGACCTGAAAAACGGGGAAGTGAAGTTAAATAAAACCGTTTAATAAATGCTAATTAGTTGCATGTACTCTGTTCTCATATTATCTGCTCCTACAATAGGCCAGCGTGGTGGATATTATCTAATCACTTTATTAGATAGGCATATGCTCAGCAGTACACTATTCAAAATGGCCGGTACAGTAGAGAACTCTGTTCCCAAATTGACGAACCTTGTCAATACCGTGTCCTTTCTAGCAGCATGTGGTTTTTGTGTGTCGTCCCATATTTAACACATTTGAGTTGTACGCGAGGCTGCGGGCGGCAAATAGTCACACACTTTTCGGGAACTATCGTAATGGGTAACTGTTATTTAACTTTGATCAATAAATTGTCAGCAATATAATTATAGGTATAGTAGGTACATGAGTCAGCAGAATTTGCTGAATAGGTATATCTTATGAATAAATATAGTTTTATTGCTCTCGAAAGCTTTACAGTCAATTGTCAAAATTGACGAGTTAAAATTTATGGGGCCACCTGACTAGTACTAATAAGGTAAATATTTTGAGCCGCTACCCGTGCACCCACTGGTTTCACCCACTGGTGGGTGTGTGGGTAATTTATATTTACCCGTGCGTGCACCCACTGCGTCAAGGTTGGAATCAATAATAAACATAAAATATAGTAACTATCGCAAACAAGTATGATCATGTAGGTAAATCACTTTCAGAATCAGATTCAAATTAGCCTCATCTTAAAGGTTATTTTTTTTTTGAGAATCCACGAAGTAAACATTTATCAGAACAAAATACTACTGTAATGCCAACATGTGATTAATGACATTTTGTTTCTTTACTGGCAATGAAATTTTTTAGAGCACAATAAAATTCTATTTTAACCACAATTTGGAACATTGCTGATGCCAAAACCCAACTTTCCTGCTGGCCGTTTCAATAAAGCCCATTTCTTTCTACCTTACCTTATTTTTTCTTTTGTTTTTTTTTTCTGTTTTCCGTCGGCGTCCTCTTAACTTGCGCTGGCTAATGACAGAAATTAACATTCTTATACTTTGTTAATTCTTCCCGAAGTTAGTTTGAAAGGATACTATTAAATGTTTTGACGACGATAAAACGAGCAGTCAATTTAGGAAATGAAGAGGATAAGGACAAAAAAGGCTCTTATTTAATGAAATGATAATTGTTCTCACCTACCGCAGTGTAGATACAAGTCATTAAAAGAAGACGTAATTAACATAAATACTTACATCAAATTTCATTTCTTCAAAACAGTGGAAGTTTGTAATTGTCCGTAATTTATAATTTAAGTGATCTCCTCGTTCCTAACACCACATAGAAAGGAGAACAGATAGCAAATGGGGCTGCAAAGTTCTAGGATGGAGACCACGTACCGGTAAGCGCGGCGTAGGATGTCCACCGCCTGACAGACAGTTCAAGTGAACAGACCTGATTAACGCAACAGGAACGCACTGGATGCAAGCCGCTTTCGACCGGTATCTAAAGAGTGGTCGGTCATCTTAACCCAGTTTGGAGAATGTCCGCTTTAAAACATATGGTCCCTAATAATAGGTTACTAATACATAAATGACTATTACTAAACACGTCAAGGTTCGTTATTAATATAACAAAATAGTGTATGTAGATATCCACCCGATAAATGCACGATAACGATTCCAAAACTTATCCTAAAATACGGTAAATCTATCAAACTCTTACGGTAAGCACTCCTATAAAAAGACCCTTATGAATATTATAGGTAGAGTACAGGTTCGTGGTTCGTTGAGTCGCTGTACTCGCTTTACACCTTCCACGCTAAGCTATTTACTTTTAAGCTCTATTTACTGCGTGGTGACAACAAGGTCCGTTCTGCATATCGTGATCCGGTGAAAGTGGCCCCAGCTTTCAAGGCACAGAACAAAGCCCGCCTGTTTGTATAGAACTCTACCTACTTGAGTACTCTACGCTAGAGTCCGGTAAAGTACAAGTACATAGTAAGCACCGAGCTCTACCAAAGTCAAGCGAAGATTTGCGGAGATGGGCAGTACGTTGTGGTCTAATAAGTATTTTTATACGATTGAGTGAAGAGACATAATAGGCATGGTGAGTTAGATTATCAAAAAATATTGGACACTTAATTTTTCTTTTGTCAATCAAACAACAAAATGACAAAGATAAAGTTTGGGAGTGCGGGTCGTGACGTCACCTCTCTTACAGAAGTTTATACATTTGTACTCGTATGGCACTTGTAACGTCACGCAGAACTTTGACGGGCTGTATCAACTTTTGTTTTGACCAAACAAAAAATACGTGTCTAATATTTTTTGATAGTTTATCTGACGGATTTATTATATTTTTTTGTCATCATGCTTATTATGGCTTGACTGGTGTGATATTACAAAAGAACTACAAACATTAAGAAACATTAAGAACTACAAAAAAAAGACAAGATAATTCAGGTGCTCAAACGAATTGACAGTAGCGATGTACATTCGACTCCTATGGCAGGGCGTAAAAGAAAAAAACCGCATTTAACCTTAAACGACACAAATGACATAGCCGAACTCGATATGTCACACACACCGTCGAGACTAGTTTTACGCCAAAGTAGACTAGAATTAGAAAGAAAGACACAAGAACTAACTACTTGGCTAGAAGAAGAAAAGAAGAAATGTCTGGAGCTCACCGAAGAATTAAATAAAAGAAACATGATGAAGAAACCATATAAAAGAGCAGTTAAACCGAAAAAGCTGCAATTATTTTGTAAAAAAATTAAAAAACTAGCAACAAGGACAAAGTATTTACAAAAACAATGTTTAAATCTTAAGAAAATTCAGGTGAAAATTAATTCAAAAATAGAGCATGAACAGAAAAGGTTAAAACTATACGAAGACATTAAAAAGCAAAACACTGAAGAAAAATGTAACATTGAACACAATAATAAAATCAATCAGACACATAGTGAAGAAACAAAGTTAAGACCTCAGGGAATTATTTTATCAGATGAAATAGGACGGGGCATCATGGAAAATTTAACGAAGAATTTCAATGTATCTCATAAGATAATTAATTACTGTAAACCAGGAGCGACTATAGAAAACATAATAGAGCATTTAGACGACAAAACAAAAAATCTGAAAAAAGGAGATACACTTGTGATCCTTGCCAGCAGATATCATCCGAAATATCTACAGAATAATATGTATGTCAAAATTCTACAAAGCATTATTGAAACACAGGATAGGAAATTCAACTTGATGATCACTGGATTACGATATGATGGCTACAATAACAGTAAAATATATGCTCTAAATGCTAAACTAGCTTCCTTATCACAGCTAAGTGAAAATGTTAAATACGTAGACTTAAACATAAGCAATGGACTTAAATCTATTTACAAAGCTAAAGAATCAATTGTTCAACAAATAGGAAGAATTCTAGTGCACAAATTTCAGGGATCGTCGGCACTTACTTTTATAAAACAGAATGAACCCAACAATGAAGATTCAAATTTTCAGAAACCGTCTCAAAAAATAAGCCAAAGATGATTGTCGCAGCAAACGTACAAAGCATTCATAACAAATATTTATCATTAGAATATCTACTTAGTTCATTAGATTGTGAGATCCTGTGTCTAAATGAAACGTGGGCAAAGGATCATCAAGTTATCGGAATGCATATTGAAAACTTTGAACTTGCCTCATACTTTAACAGAAAATTATTTGAGCACGGAGGAACTGCCATATTTGTCAAGAATAATACAGACTACAAAATACGGAAAGACCTAAACAACATGTCATTTGAAATGAATTGTGAGATTGCAGCTATTGAATTACGGGCATCTAAAACAGTAATAATTAGTTTATACAGACCGGACTATGATATACATTTATTTTTTGATATATTTACGAAACTCCTAAGTAAGTTAAGTCGCGAAAATAAGCCAGTAATAATTGCTGGTGATTTTAATTTGAATGTACTTATAGATAATACCAAGATACGTAAATTTCAAACTATTCTTCAAAATTTTAATTTTAAATATGTCATAAGTAAGCCTACTAGAACACAGGGAACAAGTTCAACATGTTTGGACAATTTTATTGTAAATTTCGACGATTGTAATGGAACCGTTCTGGATGATAAGATATCAGATCATAATGTAATACTACTGAACATGCCAACAAATGAAATAGTTCGTAATAATTCTAAGAAACCAGTTCATAGAAGAATATTTTCGGGGAATAATTTTAATTATTTTCATTATCTTATATCTAAAGACTATCATAAAATATCAGAAGAAATTAGAAATACAAAAAATGCCGATGACAAGACAAATATTTTATTGCAATCGATTATTTATTACTACAAACTGGCTTTTCGTATAAAAAAAGTATCGTCTAATTACCGAAAAAAAAGAATTACTACACCAGGAATAGAGAAATCTAGGAATAATTTAGCAAATTTAGAAATGATGCAAAATTTAGATCCCACCGAAGATAGAAAGATTAGAATACGTAAATATAGAAGAGTTTTCCGAAAAGTATTAATGTCAGCTAATAAGTTACACTATGCTAATAGAATAAAAGCATCTAAAAATAAAATTCGCGAAACTTGGAAGATTATAAATGAACAGGTCAAAAAGAAAAGCATAAATAAATCACATATAAATAAAATAAATAACAACGGCAATATAATTCAAGATGAGAAAACTATAGCTAATTTGTTTAATGAGTTTTTCCTAAATGTTGCACACAAACTCACTAAAAATACAAATGTTAATATGGACAAATGTAAAAATTATTTAAAAAACGTAAAAACTTCAGATAATAAAATAAAATTTGACCCTATAACTAAAGCTGAATTAAAAATTACAGTAAGAGAAATGAAGGATACAAAGTCGTTAGATATATACGAAATGAGCGCGAAAACAGTTAAACAACTCATTCTTAACAATGACATGCTATTGGAATTAATCCTTGAAACATTTAATGCATGCTTAGACGAAGGTGTTTTTCCTGATTGTCTTAAAAATGGCCGTGTGATTCCACTATACAAAAAAGGAAAACATTGTGAATTAAGTAATTACAGGCCAATTTGTATACTACCTACCTTATCTAAAATATTAGAAGCAATTTTAAAGAAAAAAATAATTAAACATTTTGAAGACAATAAATTATTTACGCCAGCACAATTTGGATTTCGAAAAAACAGGTCTACCGAATTAGCCATTAAAGAAGTTGTGTATTATATTCTACAAGGGATGGACGAATCAAAAAAATGTGCCAGTATATATTGTGATTTGTCCAAAGCTTTTGATTGTCTGCGGCACGATATTTTGACGATAAAGTTTGAGCACTATGGCTTTGATGGCAAAGAATTTCAAATGATGAAGTCATATCTTTCAAATAGAACACAATGTGTTTACATTAATGAAAAGAAATCAATGGCAGGTGAAGTTGATATTGGGGTACCCCAAGGATCAGTTCTGGGACCCCTTTTATTCCTTATATATATCAATGATCTCGCTAGTTGTTTACCAGATTGGTCTTCAATCAACTTGTTTGCAGACGATACACATGTAGGCTTAAAAGATAAAGATAGGGAACTCTTGGACAAAAAAATAGAATCTATAATGTCTATTTTGCGAGAATGGTTTGAGGCTAACGGAATAATATTAAATGCCGATAAAACTGTAGTCATGAAATATCACGCTAAAAAAAGTAAAAACGACACTGTTACGAATTCGGAACACTTATTTCTCGGGTATAACATAGATTACACTCTAACACACCGTTGTCACATTGATAGTATATGTAAAAAAGTATCTAGCGCAAATTATGCTCTATTTAAGTTAAAATCACTACTTGACAAAAAATCATTGATATCAGTATATTACGCATATGTTCATTCTGTTATAAGTTACGCAATAACTACCTGGGGCAATGGTGCAAACGTTGAGCAATTATTAAAATGTCAAAAACGGTCTATAAGAATCATAAGTGGGATCAGGAAAAGAACTTCGGCCAAAAAATACTTTTTAGAGAACCGAATAATGACAGTAATATCATTATACATTTTTAAATCTTTATTAGATATTCATATGGATAAGGACAAGTACCTAAAAATTTCGGACACACACAATTACAACACAAGATTTAAGGAAAGACTATGCTTGCCCTCAACTAAATTAACTAAAACTCAAAGGCATGGCGTGTATAATAAGATTTTTATGTACAACAAATTACCAAAATCTATTACTGATCTACCTTATCCTGATTTTAAAAGAAAAATTAAATGTTTTTTAACAAATAATGTGTTTTATAAATTGGGTGAGTTTTTAGCAATGAAATTAAATGATAATTATTTTGATGACTAATACAATAATACTATTTGATGAGTAATACAATAATATTTGACATTGATTCGATAATTCCATAATTGCATGCAATTCTATACATTTAGAAAGGTTCCACTACAGGACAATTTTTATGACTAATATGTAATAATAATTTATTTTATGATTTCCTTTGACATATTGATGACATATTATTTGACTTATTGTTATTATTTTATTTATATTGAGTATTATTAATTTTGATTAAGAATGTTTAAATTTTATAGTTAAGTACATATATTTCAATTCTGTAAACTGACTTGCCTTGTATGACTGACATGTTGTAAATGGCCAATAAATGATCTGAATCTGAATCTGAATCTGAATATTCAGAGTTCAAATGCATTATTTGCCTTGCAAGTTTGCACAAAACAAAACGTAATTATGTACGGAGGGGAGTATTTGTATTGTGCACATTGAGAAAATATAGCATTTCTGCAATGCTTTTACGGAATTAAAGAATCTAGAATAGTACATTGTTCACCGAGAGGAGAAAGTGGCCGATTACCGTCGAGGGTGTCGTTTGAAGCCCGAGCCGTAGGCGAGGGCTTTAAAACACCCGAGATCGGGAATCGCACTTTCTCTCGAGTGATACATAGTGCTTTATACTACACCTACGAGGAAAATAAAAAACTAAATCTTTACTAATTGAAATTTATATTGAAATTGTTGCAGTTAGTGAAGCTTAATGTAACACTTGAAAATGGCGCCAATGGCGTCTGCAATTTTCACATGTTCTTTTTTCAAATTGTTTGACACCATCCAACACACAGCTAGTGGCCAGTGTCATTTTGCGAACTTGGAGATAAAAACTCACTGTAAAAACTTTTTGGCTTTTGATATTTAGGTTACCAGCGCATAGTCTTACCCAAAATTAAAAAAGAAAAACCACGTAAGAAATGGATTTTCATACACTTTTCTCTCCCGCTCAGATGCGTTTTCTCCCCGCATATTTGTTCGTTATGCAATGACGTACTTTCTACCGTAAATTTGATGAAGTATCAAGGTACTTTCCGAGCAGGTGTAGTATAAAGAGGCTTTTCCCTAACCTGGTAAGTGAGACACGTAAGAAAATCGTTATAGGTACCCTCAAAATACAAAATTTTTAAGTAACAAAATTGCAGAATGCAATGCTTTACACCGCTTTGCATATCTTCACATTGGTGGAGTCTGTACCTAACACAGAGCTAAAGTAGAGTCCAGTAAAGTACATAGTTCCTGAGTTTACTCGGACGCGAGTAGAAAATTAAATGTTCGCGGTTGCTTTTCCTTTTTTACGTTCTGTATTTCGTTTCAACAATTTTAATAATGAAATCCCAGGATGCGATATTTGTTCGAAATTTCCTCGGGAGTGAAATACTTTAGAAAGCGATGCGTTTTAATCAAAACATTTTTATTCTTATTATTCAAAGGTATTAATTGCGCGTGCTATGTTAGTTGTCTTTTCATTTTGTTTACAGAATTGGATTTAATTTTGTAACCCGTATGTCTAAAAAAATTGGTCAGTGAATTGATTTTAGAATTTAGCCGTTTCAACTTAGTCATTCTAAAACTTTTTTTATCGGGCAAGAGTGCCATTATTAACTACAACAAAATACAATAGGTACTATATGCTAAAACTACCTATACATAAAAAGCATTGGATCATCCAAAGACCCTTGAAGGTCTAAAGATAATCCAAATGCTCAAGCCCACTGCCAGTTGGCAGCGTGCCCAGCATGCTGGCTGCATTGCCACGCTGAATGGCAATGCTTATGCGTTGAGCGAAATAAACACCAGCATTTTGGTCACGCGTTGCGTCCACCAGACGCTCAGAAAGACTTTTGAAAATAAGAATTTTAAATTATATTTAAATTTTCTTAAACTGAACTTAAACAGTAGGCAGCACTTGTTCATTGGGTTAATCATTTCAGAAAAAAACGCATTACTAATTATGTACTCCGAAACCGGTCAGGTGCATAGCAGCTCGACCGTTAATATATAATCGTGAGTTGTACGTACCAGATAATGAATTTAAAAAAAATAAGATTAATATCATCATCACTTCCGTGATCTCGTTACGAAAACATTTAGGCTATTACTGCTATGTAGACTATTTTTCATTGTGTCTGGCAAAAGCTGGTTTTCTGGGTACATAATACATATGAGTATATATAGCTAAACATAAAAATAACTAAACATGCATTTAACATAAAACCTAAGTTCAATATTCAAAGTTTTATAGGCTATTTTAAGTACCTACTAACACTCTTTGTATAGCATAACCAAATAATTGTAAATGTTAGTTAACAAAGGGCACAGACCCTGGAGTCTGTGGTTAATAAATTTTAAGTTAAAAAAAAAAAAAAAATATTCAAAGTTCGGAATTATAAATAAAGAACTTCGAATTTGAAAATCCATGATACTATTTTATATATAGTAATATATCTACACTAGGGTCTAGTTTGATCTCAAGAGATTTTTGAATTGTTAATCACAAAATAATTCTAGAAATTTCATGGTCTTTGAGGCAAGTTTCGTAATATGTATATAGGTCATAGGTATTAAACGCAAAACCATTTAAGGGTGGGTCTAGTACATCTACATAGACAAACAACTTTTGAAAATCACAAAAAAAAACAATTCGCTTCTCCATACATTTTGCCGCGCGTTGACAAACTTTTTGTATGAAAAAGCTGATTATTTCTTCATGATTTTCCAAAAGTCCTAGGGCTAAAGTTGTTTGTCAGATGTACTAGACCCGCCCTTAAAAAGTTTTGCGTTTAATACCTATGACCCTGTATATTATAAGGACTTTATCTTTAACATTTCTATTGATCAAACTAAAAGTGATCTTCATCAACGTTCTATTTACGAGTATATTGAAGGAAATTAAAAGAGACTTTGATTTCGGAGCTATTTTTCCTCTTTTGTCCACTACGTATTAAAGGATACTTAGGTAGACAGTGAAGGATATTTATGAGATTTTCCCCTTCATCCGGTAAATTGACATAATTTTCTCGGAGATAAGAATTATATGGGACGACTATATAAGTAACATATTGGGAAGCGATTTTATTAATGTGCTGTAGTGTTTACTTGATGTTTTTATTGTTACAATAATAATTATATTAAAGTACTAGCGACCTGCCCCAGCTTCGCAAAGGTGTATTTTACATATAAACCTTCCTTTTAAAACACTATCTATTTAAAAAAAACGCATTAAAATCCGTTGCGTGGTTTTAAAGATATAAGAATATCTACATAGGGACAGACAGACAGCGCGAAGCGACTTTGTTTTATACTATGTAGTGATATACCTACATTTTATTTTACATAATACCCACCAGAAGCTGAGGTGAATGAATCATTGAAACAATTAAATATCCACTAGCAATTAAAATAAGTAGGTATGTTCGTATAGGCCGGGACTTTGGATAGGTGACCGCGGCTGACATTTACAACTGAGCGCTTCCGTGGCTAGGATTACACTTTAAATTGCAGGTCCCATTTGTTTTAACCGTTTATCCATGTCAAAGGCTTTTAGGCGGTTTAAATATTCTGACACCAGAGCTAGCCACCCGGCCTATACGAACTTATTTACTATATGGCACCTTAACGTCACATATTGTGAGGTTAATTCAAAAACACATCGCCCCGCCAAAGTTTCGCTATTCACTTTTTCAATGAATAAGAAGTACCTATAGATAGACAATCTTTTCTTTTAAAAAACCATCAGAAATATCAAACACATCCATCACGATAGCTCAAGTGGTATTCATCTTATACTAAATCATTCTCAACACAGTTGGCGACTCCCGCACAATCGCCACTCAAATCGATACAAAATCGATAATCCCAAGACACCACTCGATTTTGTTTTGACATACAACAACATGTCAAATCGATGCTACTGAGCCACTGGGCTTACATAAAAACTCATTTGATGTTTCGGGGCAGGGTTGGAATTAGGCTAATGGAAAAAAAAAACTCTGTGGCTGTCTAAAATATGCCTACTATATAGATAAAAATTATACTCTGGGCTCACTCTCTCGTTAAATTTCAGGCCACATTAGACTGCTAGACAGCTGAAATTTTCACACATGATGTATTTCTGTTGTCGCTATAACAACAAATACTAATAATCGAGCGAGTCGAACTCGCGCAGGAAGGGTTCCGTACCGTGTTGGAGCCCCTTTAGCACCATTTCTCTTGCCATTATTAATAGCGAGCAAAAAACTACTAAAAAATTACGTTTGTTGTTTAAGGCTACCTTAAATATTTATTTTACTTTAACTTTTTGTTTCACGATTTTCACTTTTGCAGTTGACCGTTTCTTTAAATATAGCCGTGCCCAGTACTAAAGTGCTGCTTGAAATGGATAATATTAAATAAATTACCTGAAAAAAAATCGTCCGTAGTCCGAGCCATTCAGATGTCAAAAATAGAGCCACAGAGTTGTGTGTTCATATCTTAATAACATAATGCAGGCCTTATACTACCAAATCCAGCCCTGTTTCGGAGGAAGCTTGAATGAATTTTATAATAATTAAAGGTGACTTTGCAGTTTTCTGAGTGTGTTGAAGAATGTTGGTACCCTTTCGATTAGAAGGATCGTGATTGATATGGGTAGTCTTCTCTGTAACTGATACCTGTTGCTTACTTTTCATTCTTTAATAATGAAACTTGTGACTTAATGACACTTGAAATGGATAAATGCGAGTGTAGATTACTTATGAAAGAGGATTAAAAAAATGAACTTATAAATTCTTGAATCTGTATACCTAAATGCTAGTAGTTTTCTTTCTGAGCGTCTGGTGGACGCGACGCGTGACCAAAATGCTGGTGTTTATTTGGCTCAACGCATAAGCATTGCCATTCAGCGTGGCAATGCCACCAGCATGCTGGGCGCGCTGTCAACTGGGAGTGGGCTTATGCATTTGGATTATATTTAGACTTTCAAGGCTCTTTGGTTGATCCAATTGGTTTATATGTAGTAGTAGTTTATATATGCAGTTTTAGCATAAGGGTAGTAGTAGTATTGTATTTTGCTGTAGTCAATAAAGGCACTTGCCAATAAAAAAGTAAGTAGAGAGCACTTATAATAAAAGTGAAAAAATAAAGTGAAAAATAGTTTACCTTGATCCTACATTCCAATCAATATGGAAACAGAAAAAATGCCAAGTCGGAGTATGTTCCTAATCGATGACCAAAGTGCAGCTACGGTCGCCACTGTCAATTTTCAGATGGGTGACCGCGGGCGATAGTTATATTACCTATATATATATAACTGCGCGCAAACACAGCTATAGGGTGGCACATCAAAAATGTGGGCCCCGGGCAACTATTAGCTGAAGGTAGCTAAACGATCATACAACTACTAGGTATAACCGACTAGCCATTTGAAAGGGTGCTTTAAGAATTCTGACACCAGAGCAAGTCACCCGACCTATACGAGTACACGCTCGATTTTATGAGTGATGAAAAATAGATCAGAAGATTCCATGCAACACGCCCAGAAAATTCCGTTATCACAGACGGCAATACAAAGTCGCAGCTGTCGGTACCGCGCCTCCGACGCCGATAAAAAGTCGTCATGCAAATTATAGAGCTTTGTGTCTGATCTATCGTCGCATTGTGCGTTGCTTCGAGCGCCTGTCCTGCGACTGCGAAATGTTATGGTTTTTTGGTGAACTACAACGCTGGCAGCTGTCTGAAATTGAGCTTGGTGGCACCATAATTTCACATACAACATTTTTTAAAGTTTTTTTTAGATTAACTTCTATGTCATTCAAAGAACAACCTGTATATATGGCACTGGTAACCTTTTTGTTGTTCCCGTCTAAATAAACAAAGCAAACTCATCAAATAGTTACGTTACTTTTTCGCACTGTTTCGTCAACACTATCATTTATGATTTATTTAATTCAATTAACACGGTAACGTTTATAATTAATCATATTGTTAATGGCTCCTTTCTTTTTCTCATCTTATCGAGATGACAGACAAGCTGATAATACTTTTAGCCCCGCCAGATTCAGTTACACAAACTCCAAAATTGTTTATATTCTGCGTTGTAATTAATCGTAGATATCCATTTGCATCTTGCCAATCTTATTATAAGATCACTGCATATTTAACCGACGTAGAAATCAACCACCTATCATAAGGGCTATAATAAATTACTTTTATACACAACGTTTGCTTTATACAAATATGTTAAAACCTTCAAAATCTTCAAGCCCGGATGTAACCAAAACTACAAAGCACCAAAGAAAACAAGATTAATTCCTTTTACGATCATTTCGTGCGGACGGCCATCAATACTTCAAAACTGCAGTAAAATGTAATACATAAATTTACACCCTTTTTATATGTGAGCCCTCTGACGTTAGCACATACGAGTGTTCCCAGTGATTTACTATTATTACTAGTAAATAAAAAGTGGTAGGGGAGAGGTGGAGCGAAGCGATTGTAATACACACGAGGGGTATCCTTAATGTTACTAACGCTAGGGACTTTGTAATTGATTCACTTATATCCCTGCATGTAGCTTTTATCCGCTACTTGATACCACTTTTCCACAGTACGTTTCTTAGAAAAAAATGTGCCGAATCGACCACAAAACCAATCGAGTGTTTCAAAGTGTTCTTAAAGTGCAATAAAAATGTGATGTACAGTGATATTTCAAGCCATAAAATATTTAGTAGTCACTTACACGTAAAGACAGTGCAGTGAATCTCCGGATTGTAATTAAAAACATAAAAATGGATTACTCGACAGGAACCACATCTTCCATGAACAATATGAGACCAATTTTCGGAGCATACGCCTTTCAAGGTGAGTCCCAGACTATTATAGCCGATAGACACGAAAGGATCGAGTAAGATGAGAAAAAAGACTCGATATGGTTAATTACGATATTCCCAGGTACCAATAAAACAAGCAATAATACGTCGGAATCAAAGAACCGAAATCAATATCGGCTATTGCCTAAACAATAAAAAATTGGGCATAGTGCATTACGTTTATTTTCCATGAACGGTTCCGTGAATAATCTTTACGGCATTCCTATGGCAAAATGGACACAATCTGTAGTCGTCCCTCAGAATGGGACTAGGCCTAATATTGACAACGTCGTATTAAGCGATGCTTTCCACCTCGTAACAGATTAATTCATCCGCTGTCACAATTATTACGAGCCATAATATTTTTACCATCTCGTAGGGATGAAAGGAAATAATCGTACAATACCGATATTAAACCAGTCCGATGATCATCGTAATTATAGAAACCACGTGCAACCCTAATAAAATCACAACAACGAAACCACAGTCATATTCCTATTAGGTACCTATTAACGCGGAACTCTAAAAAAAAGACGATACCTTTCAAAGTGCCGCTTATTAACCTCTCATCGAATCCGACCGTAAAATGTAAACTCGATAAAGCCACCAATTAAAACTAAATATGAGAATATCGACAATCAAAGCTCGAGCCGCTACATCTGACACCGACCAACTTTTCTCCAAAAAATAAATCGCGTTTTTTGTCGAGAGTCGCAAGGTCGCAAGCACAGCATGATTTTCGCCTTTCTACAATCGCGATGACGAACACCACTACACCGATTCGAGATATTCACCGGAATCTGAGTCTTAATTCGATTCGATCAATCGCGGTTTTCGATTAAAGCAGGCAACGTTGTCGAAACGTATCAGACGGGGTAGGTGGTGATAATAACAATGCTTTATGAAAAGGTTTAGCCAGCTAATTTGTTTTTTCTCGGCTACTGTCGATCTCGGTAGCGACGGAGGGTTTTTTTGCTGGAGATCAATCAGTCAAAATAACAGTGTGATACCGCCTTTGATGGGATCCGTCGGACCTGTTTTAATCTCGTCCCATACATGATTAGTTCAAAGATGATGCAGCAAAGGCGAGCTACCGAGTAACCGATCTGAAATTGGATGAGACGAACACCACACGTAGATTAGCCGATGGAATCTATAGCATTACAACGGTTCAATTAAAGCTAACAATTGATGTTTTGTTGAGCGATGTTACCGATAGGTTTGAGGACGCCCTGAGCTGTTGTAGAGTTCGTAATAGTGTATTACTGTAGACTTCTTATGTTTATCAAAATATTTTATCCCTTAGTTACAAAATCTGCACTGTTTACTGCTACTCGATTACTGTTTTACCGCAAAACCGTTTTGTGTGTGACCAGTTATACAATTAAGACTACAATTTTGTGAATTCTTACAAATTAATACAAACGAATTAAAGATAAGAAATGTTTCGAGAATGAGTCAGTTAAAAAAATGTTATACAAGTCAATTAAATTCAGTGTCTTCAGTAGAAGCTATCATAATGGATATTAAAGCAGACTTTATTAGTTAATGTTTGACCAAGAAACTAAATATTTAATTGGGCTGTAAGATTTTTGAATGAAATATATGCACTGTCAAGCATTGGACATCCGCCAACAATACGGGCAGATAGAAAACACACCTATAGAAACGCTGTCACGTAATATGACTAACAAGAATTATGATAGTTTATTGAATCAGGCGTTACTTTGCGGAAGTTCATCTTCAAATTCTTGTTTTGAATAAATATTTAGTGTATTTCCGCTCTGTCGTAGTCATATAAGTTAAGGGTACTATTCAAAATTCAAATTAAATCACAAACAAAATTAGTAATTAATCATCAAACTGTAGCATGGTTCGACTATGGTTAGGTCAGGTTAGAAAAGTTAGGCTTAGGTATGTTTACAAAATATGAATGAACCTGAAACAAAATTTTTAATTAATCCGTTTAAAATAATAAAAAAAAAAAAAAAAAAAATAATTAAACCTATAACAAAAATAGTAATTAGTAATCTATTTAAAAAATGTAGTAAACCTGAAAAAAATATTTAATTAATATGTTAAAATTACAAATATAATTTATTTATTAAAAATGGTATAAAATAATTGAAAAAATACTTAGTCAATAAATAGCACCCTTATTCTTACTGTACTCTATTCGACACGTGTTTCGCCTCTAAACGAGGCATCTTCAGGACGTGTTGACTCTTCGAGCTCACTCGCAAGAATGACGGCTCGCCGCGCCGGCGCTTCTTATATACTCGTCGTGACGCACCGAAGTAAAGGCGATGTGACGGTAGTTTGATCGTTCAGCAACTCGTTGTGTGTGTTTTGATGTTTCATTATTTCTAAATGCTCCAAAACATTTAAGCGAAAACCTTTTTCACATACATGTAGAATTTCAAAAGTGTTGTTGTTATCCAAATCGTGTCCAGTTTCTAATAAATGTTTCGCAAAATTCGACTTCTCTGGGTGATTGTTTCTAGATGCAGCTAAGTGTTCTTTGTAGCGGGTTTGAAAACTCCTTCCAGTTTGTCCCACATAAACTGCGTTACATGTGTCGCAGGTTAACTTGTATACCCCCGATTTCTTGCTTTTTTCTAAGGAGTCTTTCCCATTGCACATTCGTCTCATGTTGTGATTCGTTCGAAATGCCACATGTACATCATTTCTCCGCAGTATTTTTGCAATTTTTTCTGACGTAGTCCCTAAATATGTCAAACTACCCACATATTTATTTACTCTCACAGGTGGGCAGGAGTATAACATAGATCTTGCTATGTTTCTATTCTTATCTCTGACTAAATTGTTTATCATTTTCTTGCTGTACCCATTTGTCACTGCTATTTGATATATTGTGTTGAGTTCCTTGTTGTAGGCTTCTGGAGATAATGGGACTGTCATTAATCTATGTACATAGCTTCTAAACGCGGCCAATTTGTGCTGCATGGGGTGATTTGAAGACTCTGGGATTGCTATATCTGTGTGTGTGGGTTTGCGATAAATTTGGAAGTCCAGTTTGTTCTCTTTTCTCGTAATAGTTAGGTCTAGAAAATTCAGTGACTTGTTATCCTCCTTTTCTGTCTTGAACCGTATCTTTGGGTGTATATGGTTGATTCTATCCATATATATGTCCAGTTGACGCTGCGTTCCAGTCCAACACAATATAATATCATCCACGTACCTGTAATAAAACAAGATATTAGGATTATTAACCATATG
This sequence comes from Hypomecis atomaria, assembly GCA_964007245.1. NCBI lineage: Eukaryota > Metazoa > Arthropoda > Insecta > Lepidoptera > Geometridae > Hypomecis > Hypomecis atomaria. Next base: position 9,957,794 of record OZ023299.1, read on the forward strand.
TGTACACTCAAACCTGTCCATGAAGTACTCTGCCATTAATGGGCTCAATGGTGACCCCATTGCAAGACCTTCTTTTTGTGTGTAGTACTGTCCCTCAAACTGGAAGTAGTTCTGTTCCATACATATTCTTGTTAACGTCATTATATCTTCTCTTTCTCCAGGATGTAAATGTCGTTTCTCTAAATGTTCATTCAAAATTTGTAATGATTCTTCACCCGGAACATTTGTAAATAAGCTTTCCACATCCAATGAAATCAGTTTTCCATTTGATGGGATCTGTATATCTTTAATTGATTTAATTTATCTAGATTGAAAAATACAAAGGAATTGATAGAAAAAATTAAAGATATACAGATCCCATCAAATGGAAAACTGATTTCATTGGATGTGGAAAGCTTATTTACAAATGTTCCGGGTGAAGAATCATTACAAATTTTGAATGAACATTTAGAGAAACGACATTTACATCCTGGAGAAAGAGAAGATATAATGACGTTAACAAGAATATGTATGGAACAGAACTACTTCCAGTTTGAGGGACAGTACTACACACAAAAAGAAGGTCTTGCAATGGGGTCACCATTGAGCCCATTAATGGCAGAGTACTTCATGGACAGGTTTGAGTGTACACATATGGTTAATAATCCTAATATCTTGTTTTATTACAGGTACGTGGATGATATTATATTGTGTTGGACTGGAACGCAGCGTCAACTGGACATATATATGGATAGAATCAACCATATACACCCAAAGATACGGTTCAAGACAGAAAAGGAGGATAACAAGTCACTGAATTTTCTAGACCTAACTATTACGAGAAAAGAGAACAAACTGGACTTCCAAATTTATCGCAAACCCACACACACAGATATAGCAATCCCAGAGTCTTCAAATCACCCCATGCAGCACAAATTGGCCGCGTTTAGAAGCTATGTACATAGATTAATGACAGTCCCATTATCTCCAGAAGCCTACAACAAGGAACTCAACACAATATATCAAATAGCAGTGACAAATGGGTACAGCAAGAAAATGATAAACAATTTAGTCAGAGATAAGAATAGAAACATAGCAAGATCTATGTTATACTCCTGCCCACCTGTGAGAGTAAATAAATATGTGGGTAGTTTGACATATTTAGGGACTACGTCAGAAAAAATTGCAAAAATACTGCGGAGAAATGATGTACATGTGGCATTTCGAACGAATCACAACATGAGACGAATGTGCAATGGGAAAGACTCCTTAGAAAAAAGCAAGAAATCGGGGGTATACAAGTTAACCTGCGACACATGTAACGCAGTTTATGTGGGACAAACTGGAAGGAGTTTTCAAACCCGCTACAAAGAACACTTAGCTGCATCTAGAAACAATCACCCAGAGAAGTCGAATTTTGCGAAACATTTATTAGAAACTGGACACGATTTGGATAACAACAACACTTTTGAAATTCTACATGTATGTGAAAAAGGTTTTCGCTTAAATGTTTTGGAGCATTTAGAAATAATGAAACATCAAAACACACACAACGAGTTGCTGAACGATCAAACTACCGTCACATCGCCTTTACTTCGGTGCGTCACGACGAGTATATAAAAAGCGCCGGCGCGGCGAGCCGTCATTCTTGCGAGTGAGCTCGAAGAGTCAACACGTCCTGAAGATGCCTCGTTTAGAGGCGAAACACGTGTCGAATAGAGTACAGTAAGAATAAGGGTGCTATTTATTGACTAAGTATTTTTTCAATTATTTTATACCATTTTTAATAAATAAATTATATTTGTAATTTTAACATATTAATTAAATATTTTTTTCAGGTTTACTACATTTTTTAAATAGATTACTAATTACTATTTTTGTTATAGGTTTAATTATTTTTTATTATTTTAAACGGATTAATTAAAAATTTTGTTTCAGGTTCATTCATATTTTGTAAACATACCTAAGCCTAACTTTTCTAACCTGACCTAACCATAGTCGAACCATGCTACAGTTTGATGATTAATTACTAATTTTGTTTGTGATTTAATTTGAATTTTGAATAGTACCCTTAACTTATATGACTACGACAGAGCGGAAATACACTAAATATTTATTCAAAACAAGAATTTGAAGAATTATGATGTTTTTATTTTTTTAAAGTGGAGTTGCGTTTGCGTCACATACCTACGTATTTCATGAAGCCAAGTAGATATGAAATCTTATAAGTTCATATTTCCAACAGTGGAGAACTAACATCTGAGGCGAGATAATAAAACTTATTTCCTACACAAAGGATGCACCATTTCATTCAATGAAGAAATAAAACTGCTCGTTCACCGCTCAACCTTGATTACAAATCGAATTTACTCCGTGGCATTCGGTAGCAACAAAAACACTAACATCATGCTCCTCCCATTAAACTGAAACATTCATTAAAATGCTCGTAATGAGTGTAATACAACAAGTAAAATAAGGCGATTGTGATTCGGAATGAAATCGGGAGCCGGTCTCATCAGGCCTTGGTACTCGGTACAGAATACAATAGTAATCAGAAATGCAGAAGCCGACATGATTAATCACATATAGCTCGAATCTTTGCTCTGAGACAGACGAGATCCAAAGCTCAATCAAGTATTTGATTGCTTACTAAAATAATTTAGTGTAATGGCTAGACCTTTTGATATCAAAGGATTTAGGTTGTCTGAGTGGTTCATAAGTTCTTAAACATGGCTAGTGTTTACTAAGCCATGTATAAGAACCGTAGAAACCACGGTAATACGCCAAATGTCAGCCACGATCACCCATTGAGATTTCGGAAATTGATTGTGTGTGGTCTCTGCCATATTTCCATTTTCGTCCATGACATGAAAGAGGGTCGAAAACTAAGCAATTTTATTTAACTAAGCAAATTTTTTTGTATTATAGTTTGAAAAATTATGATAGCTGATTGTTTTAAACTTTAAGTCTTACGAGTACCTTGCTATAATCTAGCTATCTGGCATATTCGAAATTATTTTCTAACTTTTGTAGCAGAAAGTGATTTTATTTTCTACTTAATATATTTTCTAATAGGTATATTTTCGACTGATTTACTGGCGTAAAGTATAAAAATCTGTCGCCAAGTGCAATGCAACGTATTTTTAATACAAGCCAGTAATTCCACTATAATTCTATAGGCCCAATTATGAAGGCGCCATCGTAATTATAATAGCAATTTAGAATATTTCGGTTTCTTTTTCACTTTAGGCATTCGATAGAGAGAACACTTTTTACGTTGCTGTTAAAGAAGGATGCAGCGAATGGACCTGTCGTTTTTTTTTTGCAAGTAGGTAGAAAACAAAACATCATTTCTAAAAATGATATGTGCTTCAAAAATGTAGTGATTTTTTGCTGTTTTCATATCACTAATTAAAATTAATATTAGACCACCAGAAAAATTACAATGATTGATTTTAACATTATAGATTACATACATAAAAAGTGGCGGTATGACCTTAAAGGCTTTAGCCTGTCCAAGAATGGGCGCATTATTAAAAAATCATTATTTTAATCACATTTTAATACTGTTGCTGTCAAAAAAAAGGAAATGTCAAATTCAGTCGATCAGATGATGTATTCAGTATTACCAGATTTCGTTTTCGGTATTCCGACTTAGCTATTTTTTGGAGGGGTTGATATAATTATTTTCTTTTTCAACAATTAGCTGTTTAACTTATATTCCTATCTTATAGTTGCGGTTCTTGTACTATTATTGCGAATGAAATGGATGAATACCGAAATTGATTATCATTCATGTTTTCGTTTACTTTTTATATCGGTCCTAAGCATTGAGCTTTTTTGACGTGATACGTCTTATAAATCGATGAACTCCAAAACGTAGTCCGATATTACAGATAACCATTTTTTTTTAACGATATGAGATACACTGATAAAAAATCAATATAAATATCATTGAGGCAAAATTAACTAAAATGATGTGACTTCAAGTCTTTAAATATCTAGCAATATCTAGCACCATTTTAGCACTCTATATATTACAAACCTGTCAATCCTTAATCTTTGGCCTAAAATTATATACCTAAGTATTCTACATATAGCTTGAAAATTGTTTTCGGTTTTTCTTATTTTAACTTCATTAAAAACGAACTTGTACATATCAGAACATCAGTTTTAGAAGCGCCATAAATTACTCTGGTGAACATAACATTTTTAGTAATGCTCTTGGGAGAAACTGAGTGTATTCGTATACAACAGGTATTCGTATGTATGAGCTTCCGACATCCTTCTTTACGCTGGCGCCTTTATAGTTGGGCTCTATGTCCAATTAAATTTGCACAGATATTAGTCCGGACTGTCAATATTAGTACCTATTTCAGCAACGCAGCAACGCATCAAAAAATCTAAGTGAGAGATCAGATCAAAATATTATTATGTTTAAACAGAGAAATTTGTAGATTTACATCGATATTTCACTTCGAATTATGGTAATGAAATATGATTTTCTCGATGACGAAAATGTCAACGTGTCTGTGACAGTACCCAACAAGTGGGGTTAACCTCATCTCGCGATCTTCACGCTTTGATAAATTCCATAATCCGATCTTAGCAAAGTCTTAGACTGTCTGGAATATGAAAACTTTGTTGAGATTCCTGTGGTTACTAAAGTTATGTCCTAGACATACTTTGCAGGAGTTTATAACTTCTACAAGTAAACTTCACTCCGTAGTGAAGTCTCGAGTACAATGTATAAAGGACAAATACCTTTGTATCCATCGGAAATCAAATGAAAGAATGTCTGGAATCTCTCATCACGTCAATTTGATCTGTTTTCTATAGCGCGGATACAGAGACCCATCAAGGACAAAAGTAGTTGAAAAGTAATTTTAGTATTAGATTGCCATCAAATAAGTGTAAAATACTTTTACTTATAAAATAGGTATCATCGTTCTGAAATATTATTGAATTGATAATTAAGTTGCCAACAATAAGTTCAATACTAATGAAATATCCAATACTGATGAAAGTAATAATCACACAAAAACAATAAACTCTATGTTGGTACCTAATTGATTCTGCTTCTAATAAAATAAGTACTTTTGCAAACCAAGGCACCACTTTTAGTTGATCGCCATAAAAAATTGTGACATAAAATATCCCGCATACGAGTATTTACAACAAAGTTAATTTATTTTTAGATGACCTGTGCCACTCTAGTTTCCATAATCAAACCTAAAAAAATTACTTTAAAAAAACTTTAATCTTTCGGTTTTAAACTTTAATTAACTTAACAATGCTTACTTTCGGCCTTATGCCGTGCCTGCGCCGTCTGACATGACGTCGAGCGACATTGGAATTTGTCACACTGGGATTGTAGATAATGGATGAAAAAGTATAAAATTCCTATCTCCACAACGTAGGACCCGACTGATTGAGTTATAAGCTATAATGGCAATACCATTCTGTTTTTGCGCTGTTTTTCACTTGAATACTGTACATATTTAATATACATTAAGCACTGAATGCCGATGCTTTCTTGTGTATGTTGCGAGAATGCGCCTCTTGTTTATTTTGATATGTCACCTTGATATAATGAATCCTTTTAGTTATTATCTGAAACTTGTTATTGTAGTTGGTTGGAGGATATAGGTATGGACATGATTACATCGCTTTGTCGTGGAAATCTGCTGTGTTTTTCTGACTGTGTTTTTGCCGCAGGTATTTGATTCCATTGAAATATGTAGTTAAATAATTATGCTCGGAGAACTGATGGCCGATGGGGCAGTAAAGTTCTCGATTGGAGACCACGCACCGGCAAGCGCAGCGTAGGACGTCCACCGACCAGGTGGACCAACGATATTATTAAGACCGTAGGAACGCGCTGGATGCAGGCCGCTTCCAACCGGGCTTACTCGAAATCCATATGGGAGGCTTATGTCCAGCAGTGGATGTCTTACGGCTGATAATGATGATACTGATGAGTTAAATACTTATAGTTTTTTGATCTTTTTAAATATGTATTTTTGGTTTTCAGTTTACTCTTATGATTAAATAAATGGCCATTCCATCGCGTTGCAATACTCGATTCTTAATCATTTTATTAGGCCAAATGGTACAAACATTTTTAGAGCAATAATGCTGCCAACAGGTTTATAAAATCTGTAACATATTGTAATGAATGTCCGTGATATTTTATGTGATATTTTCTGTGACTTCGTTACCTGATGAAAAATCTATTTATCTACATAAATACATTGGAATTAACACATTTTTTCAGTCATACATAAGCTTATAACTTGATAATGATGAAACAACAATCTTCAAACTATTATTTAATACGTAAGTAGGTATCATGTATAGAAATTGACGCAACCTTGCAATTCGATAAGAAGAAAATCATGTACAAACTCAGTCGTCAAAGAACGTAGCACGATTGCCATATTTCTTTTACCATCTCATTATCGCAAAATTTTGGTCAGATGACAGCCCGAACATCAAAATCTGCAAAAAACGTTACTCGGAAATTGGTAGTTAGGCGAGAAACAACACTTTAACGTCTACAATATCCAAATCTGACTTTAATGATTATGCTCATACAACAAACGCCTAACACCATCCTACAAAAACAATGTCAGAGAGACAAGCCGTCGCCATCGAAGCCTCACTGTCATTAAACTTTAATTTGAACGACCTAAGGTAGATTTTCCCACGATTTTCAACGTCAGGTAAATATACCTAAGGGACAAAACCGGGTAGCCGGTGTTATAATCGAGAGTGCCTTCGGTTTGATAGTTAATTAAAGAACTGAATAACGTCGGCAATGCAAGTCAGCTGCAATCTTCGCGGCTGTGGTGGAATTACATGGAGATGTTAAAACCATAATAGAGATGTCTAAATTACATGGATATGTTAAGCCGTAGTGGTCTAGTGGTTGTAGCGCTGGCTGGTTATAGTCATTCTTGAGGTCATGGGTTCAAATCCCGGTCCCGTACCAATGAGTTTCATTGGAACTAATGTACGGAATTTCACACCACTGGCTTTTCGGTGAAGGAAAACATCGTGAGGCAACCTGCCAAGGAGCATAAGCAACCTGCATACGTTCGTAGGAGAAATTCGATGGCGTATGTGAATCCACCAACCCGCACTGGGCCAGCGTGGTGGTTATGGCCCAATCGCCCTTCGTGGGTAGGTCTGCGTCCTGCAGTGGACTATTAAAAAAGGCTGGTACAGTACAGTTAAAACCGTTGGAAAATTAAAAGAGAAAATTGTATAAACAAATTTGAAAAAAGATAGAAAAACGCTTTATTACACACCAAGAAATAAGAATTACAGAAAACAAAAGGTACAAAAACAGTGTAACAATGCGCGGCCTAATCGCTGACAGCAATCTCTGCCAGGAAATCTTAAGATGGAGAGGATTGACAGCGTTTATAATGGAAAATGAATATTTTCTAACAATATTTAATTTAATTTATGTTCAGACATAGAGTCCATAGTACAACATTTACAATATTTAAGAATTACAAATTTAAAAATCATTTAATAAACGCGAGTTTTAGTATATTGGTTATGTGTGACTCAGTAAGTTATTGAAACAGTTGATTTTTAACAGACTTCCAAAAAAGATTAGGTTCTGTGTTCGTCTGTATTATTAAGCTTAATATTTTGTATCGTATCAAATGTGAACATGAAATTTTGTTGAGTTTTTTTTTTTTATTACAATTAAAATCATGTCCTAGTCAGATTGGACCCAAAAAACAAAAGGTGAATGTTAATAAAACGTAAAGTAAAAATAAGTTTGATTATATTACTTAAGAACTGTGTTCAGATCAACGAATCAGATCAAAGCAAAAATTTAAATTGAATTCTCAGTACTTGTGAAGCCAAACGCAGAGGTCTAAAATAAAATACTAAAAGTGCCTACTTCTGTACGGAGTACACACTTGATACGGGCCAAGAGGAGTCAAGAGCCTCAATTTGTCAAATTTTACGTAGATAATATAGGCCGAATCATATAAGTCGCAGGCAGATGTGAAGTTAGCTACAAGCTGCGCAATATCCAATCAAAACGCAGCTTTATGTAAGCTTCAGTCAGGAGTAGAGTGTAATAATCGGCCAAGTACGAGTCGGACTTGCGCACGGAGGGTTCCGTACTGTATGGGAACCCCCCATAAATAATTATTTTATTTTATTATTTATTATTGAAGTGAATATACAACTAAAAATTCTGTGAAAATTTCAAGCATCTACCTGTTACTATTATTAATATAGAGCGAAAAGCGTCTAAAAAATCTGGTTTGTAGTATAGGAGCCCCCCTTAAACATTTATTTTCTTTTCTTTTTAGTATTTGTTGTTATAGCGGCAACAGAAATACATCATCTGTAAAAATTTCAGCTGCCTAGCTATCATGGTTTATGAGATACAGCCCGGTGACAGACAGACAGGCAGACGGACAGACGGACATCGAAGTCTTAGTAATAGGGTCCCGTTTTTCAAAAAGAGGTTATATCCCCTCGATATTGTATATCAACTCTTTGCACTACTTCTATGGTGGTGCAGCCCTTGAGAAGATCGATTCTATACATTTGTAGACTGGTATTTTAATACGATAGGAAATATGCTCTACTTAGAAAAAGTTTTCATTTTCGCTGGATTTAAATCTAAAAATATCAAAAATTGTTTAAATTAATAATTTGGCACCTTTATTTTTAGTTGCTGCATTTAGGTTTATTCAGAATAGGTTGGATACCTAATTTGAAAAGAAATCGGCTCACCCGGAATTCGAAAAAAATCAGCTGTTTGAACATTTTTTCGATTCTGAGTTGCTATGTAGTAAGTAGGTATACGACAGTTGTTTTTTTTTCAAAATTCTGGGTTATCCAAATGGTTCCGAATCATTCTCTTTCGGTTTAATGCACTGTTTATGATTAACCCTGTTTAAACTTAAATATTCAACAAAATATAATATTTAAAATAGGATCCCACCATCCCACAAATAGGTAATATTTGAAGCTATAAAAACCGTTATCGAGATTTGTTATCGGTGCGCGACGGAGCGCATTTTGCACGGCCCTAATGAACGCCTTATGAAATAGGCAATTTATCACATACAGCCTTATCACCCGCCACTGATAAATTTTATACGAGAAGAAACAATGGCCAGTACGTTGCTAAGTACTCCGCGTGTGCTAAATACTTCTTAGAGAAATTAGAGTAGATTAACTCTCGGCTAGTAGAGTAATGGCAAATGTTACGGTTCAATAAAATTCTGTTGATGTAAAATATTGTTGGTAATGAAGACTTACTCGTATGCCAAGGCTTTTTTACTGTTCCTAGTAAAAATAATAATATGTCTATGAACCATTAGGCGCTGACATTTTAATATCGTTAGCATAAGACTGACATTTTGAAATCTATTTAATATTACATTATAAAAATGTGATAAACTCAGAAACGTACCTCCTGCAATAATTATTATTAATTATAACAAATATGCAAAAGAGAGTACACAGCCTAAACATTAAATTCGAAATATAGATTTAAAAAAAAACTTCCGCAACATACCTACTTATCTCTTGATTCGATCATCTATATAATCATTATCGATTCAGAAGAAAAACACATCCAGAGCTGGAAAAGTGGATATTGGCCTCCCATAAAGATAAATTTCCAATAGGAGCAATAGTAAGCAGCTTGCAACCAGCACATAAGTATGTCAACGAATCAAATCTAAGCTTATTTCAGCTGAGATAAGTATTGATCACCAGGACTATTTTCGGAAATTCTGAATCACTTTACTCAAAATATAACAGTAAGTATAGAAAAATATTGAATCAGTATAGGATTAAATGTTACGAACAGCCAGGGAGTGGGTTGAAATCCGGGATCAGAATACAAATGCCATACCATTAGTAATATCAAAGAAGGGAAAAATACTATCTTATTTTTAGAGTTCTTGCTAATTTATACCAAGACCCATAGATAAATCCCACTATTTCTTATATTATTTTCATCCTCAGTTGTCTAAAAATAGGTTCAAATTAAATTGAATAAATTAGAGCGCTTTGAACAATTTTGTTTGCCTGCCCACTTAAGATAAGTCCCGTTGAAAGAGCTTAGCTGTTACCTCATTATTACCGCACAGATATCTTCCCTGAGAAAAACTCATAATTTTATACTGTTAAAGCGTTTTGTAATCGCTTTAATAACCTGTTAAAGGTAATATAAAGTATGGTAATGTTTTAGGTAATTTTGTCAACTTTGAGGGTTGCTTTAGGCTTCATGTGTACTTTGGTAATAAAGTTCGTAGATATAGGCCGGGCCTTGGTGTCAGTTTCAAAGCCGCCTGAAGGCCTCTGACATGGCTTAACGGTAGAAACAACTGGGACCTACAATTTAACGTGTCATTCGAGCCACGGTAGCGCTCAGTTGTAAATGCCACCCGCGGTCAGCCATCCGAAGACTGATCATGCTGAACGTTGCTTAAGCTTGGTAATGAAAGTTTACATTCTAAAACATATGGGCGACTAGCATATTTTTTAGTTAAATACTGTCTGATATTGAATACGTTCAGCTTATATTTCAAAAATCTTAATAAGTGCTATTATAATCATCAGTTGAAGTATTCGCTGTGAATTTAAAGACACCGACATAATGTATTCATACTATAGGTATATGTATAGTTTTACAGTTTGCAATATTTGTACGATTTTCTTATTTACTCTGTCTTGATTGTAAAAGTGTTGACTTGCCAGTAATATTATGAATGCGATAATCTATGTTCTCCATTGAAATTTCGCTACGCACTAATAATTAAATTTAGTTTGAAACCTGTCTGTCCGTTTCCAAGTGAAACGTTAGCCGTCGAAGAGTTAAACGAGCGCTAGTTACAAATGAGCACATTCCTAATACCCTATTTGTTTTTCAAATTCTTCTCTATCCCTTTAAACAAATGTTCAGTTTCACTTTAGGTAGCGAAGTACGTGACTCTTTATTTTGTAAATTTTTTCATAAAACTCTCATTACCAATTCGAATAGGATGTTTCAAAAGGTCCGAGCTGGCGGCGCCTTGTGTCTCATGTGTGACCATGAATAAATCAATGAAAACAAATACTATTCGGCTACTAGTGTTCCTAAAAGCTTCTTTCAATTATGTATGTACGATCTGCTTTTGTTTCAAGTCCAGTTTTGTTACGAGCCTCATGTATGGTAATTTATTCGTTTGGAAATAATACGTGGAGCATATTTTTCTGCCAAGATCGAATGCGCCATACATATAGATAGGTTGGAGGCGTAATTTGGTAGACACCGAAACTAATTTATTTAACAAAGGACGGACCGACCGATAGAACACTTTTTGTGCGTATACAAATATATTATTAGCTCGTAGATGGACGTAGATAGGAGTACGTACCATCGCTGGTATGTTCAGAAGGTTATGTTTCAATGGTTGTCAGAGACAAAGCGCAATTGTGCTCTAGAAGGCAACCAAAATATTTTCGAATGTTACATATAGAAAAACTAATAAGTCAGGTTTCTATTTTTCTATTGACGGACATATTTTCAACTTATTCTATAGTTGTTGTATTGTGAAGACAACAAAATATTTTATGCAATATTATGTACTAAGTATTTTGCATACTCGTATATTGTTCCGAAAATTAAGAAGGAAGCGAAAAATGTTTTATTATTTCTTGTGACTTACGTCAAAGTTTAGTAGGTAACTCTCGTGTTCAACTAAAAACTACCGTTAAATTCTACTAAAATTGAGCTAAATTAATTCTATAGTTACCTAGTTCTCAGAAGCGCGAAGGAAGAACGCCGGAAATTAAAAATTCTTGTAAAAGAGACCAAAACCACAAGTATACCTAGATTACCTTATAATTTAGGTAACATTTTTGTCGGCGCTTATATAAATAGGTATTGTATGGGTACCATTATTATTTTTCTTTACTTTTACTGATTTAAAGATACCCTATATCGGACTAATTAGGTCAGCCGAGGAATTAAAAATTCCTAGGCTCTCTAAAATTGTATCAGTGAATGAAAAAACAGATGCAAAGTAAGTGTTTACGAAGTGATTATTAAAAGCCTAGTAACACTAAAACCACACATCAGATACATACTATTATGAACAACTTTTGCAATGGGGCCGACCCTGAAATCACAGGAAAAAATCAGAGCAAATTGTCCATAGCCGATGATTTTTTTGTTTGATGATACTTTTTGTTCGAACAGCTAATTTTTATTTCCGAATTTGAGAGTTAGCCCCATAGTAAATGCTGTTCATAATGATTTTAGTATTACTTACTGGACATATATACTGAACTGGGATATATCCTATTTTGTGCCTTACTCATGTCCATATAAATTCTGTAAATTCGGCATACCACGCGAAGCGGACAGGCAAAAAAATCAATGTTTTTTGATTTCGGTAATATTTGAGTATGTTTTACCTATACATGTCCTTGTTACGTGTGCTAAATATTTTTGTAATATAATGGTTAAGGTATTAAAGGATTTTTTTCGAACCGTTAGGCACGCAGTACTTAAAAACTGATTGCCAAGTCATACAATTGTAGATTATAATAATTAAAGCACTGAATTTATTATTTCATGTTAAGCTTTTAAACTGTATTTTTGGAAAAGAAAAAATATTTTTCATTTCATAAAAAATGTGATTTAATTCTTTACCTGAATTTTCAAAAAGCTTCGTTTTTTTACTAATTATACAGGTCTGTTTTATTGGTCCAACAATGCTTACAATAGTCGAAGGGAAAAGCAGCGTCTCATATTTCCTTGGCAGCAACAGAAATGTAATAAAAGTGTTTAGAATATTATCCTATTTTAGTCAATATCCATTTTTAGATATTCCGTGTGAAACAACAGGGGTTCAAATTGTAAATGGGATTTAAAATCGTGAAGGAAAAAATGGAGGAAATGAGGAATTGCCTCGTGTCGCTCCACTGGCCATACTTGTCTTCCGGTGGACAATCGTAGGAACACCTGCTTTGAAGATTTAACGAGCTTTTACTTACCTCTTTAACTTGGGGTGAAATTGAAACGGTCAGCAGTAACACCAAAATATGGTCCTTATAAAAATAGCTTTGGTTGACCAAAAATAGGCATGATGACTGGGTAAAAAGATCATAAATATAAATAGTCCATGAGTATCAAAAAAAATTTTTTTCTTTTGTCAATCAAACAACAAATGACAAAGATAAACCATTTCAAAGTTTGGGAGTGGGAGTCGTGACGTCACGCGGAACTTTGACGGGCTATATCTTCATCAACTTTTGTTTAATTGGCCAAAGAAAAAATAAGTGTCTAATATTTTTTGATCGATCGACAGATTCTATAGCATTGATAGCATTGCCTGAACGTAGATGTTATAAATTTTATTTTCAATAATGTGGTCGCTAAAAAAAACTACTGTCTACAACACCAACGAATATTCCAGCGAAGAAGCTACTTATTTTGTAGACCAGACATTATTGACTAGAAAAGACTTACAGCTAACCGTTCAAATCCCTTCTTCGATAAATTAATCGGCAATCATATTAAGTAGGTACACAAAATATCATATCACGTGTCAATTTTAAACCTTAAAATTCCATAACATAGAATTTAATTTCCATTCTCAAAATCCCAAAAGAATTTTCAGTATTTCAAGTAGAACAAGAAGGGAAGGGTTTACGTAGGTTACGTAGTAACTAGGTTTATCCAATCTGTGACACAGAATGCGAATCTCGGACTCGGACTAGTGAAATTAAAATTATAGTCAGTTTCAAAAGTTAGATTTGATAAGATATTTTAAGGCTTACAATAGTTTCCCTTGCTTTATGAGACAATTATAAACTCCAGTGTAATATGTTACACGTTATTGCTTAGGAGCAATAACGCTTAAAATGAAGTTTGGTACTTATGTAGATCGCTAATTGTATAATCTAAGGGCTGGTACTAGTAACAAGATTTAGATGTTTTTGATATTAGGACCACTAATTTAGGCTTTTAGAATAAATACTATTTCCAAAACCTCCCAAATTGCTTAGCCTAAGGTTGCGATAAAAGTAGGTATTGCTATTAGTTTTTGAATCTTTGGAAAGTTTCTCGTTTAATTAATGAAAAAAATATTTGTACCTATATTTACCAATCAATTACCTTTCCAGTGAGTACCATAGTATTATAGGAGGTATAGAGATGAAATAAGTTATACTGACGGAGGTCACTTATACCTACTTATGTTGCATAGATATCCATAATCTAAATTATTCTTCACCTGAATTACGACATTGTGCCCATTTTTCAAGCCTTCCTTTTTCCTGTATTTTTTCTCAGAAGGATATAAAAATGTATCTACTTTATGTCGTCTAGAGTGCTCCATTCTGGCTACAGTTGAAACCCCCCACGGCTAACATTCCATGTCCTAACACAGAATATTCCTATATTTTCGATAAATTAATCGGCAATCATAAGTAGGCACACGAAATATAATTTTACATTTAAAATCATCACACATAGATCCGTGCGTGTATCAATCAGCTCACCTAATTATTTCGGCCATACAAAATACAAAACCACAAAGCTCTCCGGGAGCAAACACCGCGATGACTAATGATGTTACCGAAACGAGGAAGCAAATTGAACGACGCAGGATGCCGAGAACCTCCCATAAAAACCTCGCCTTAGCCTCGAACCTCATTTTTGTTTCCCGAACGTATCCCAAAAAGTTACGAGTAAAAAATTCGGCGCTAAAAAGAATAACACCGTGAGTCTATTACTCGTATAGCATGTCATCGACGGTTCATTAAAATACGATGACTTTACATAAACATCATAGTGGACTTCATTGATAGCCACTGACGTAGGTTTGACCACAAAAACTGCAGTTGACTTGAGTTTAATTTGAACTTTAGTACGCGGTGTTAGGGGTTACGGTGCCGATGCAGCGATTGTCTGGTTCATTTTGGAATGAAAGATCGTTTACAATAGCGTTTGATTCTGTGGCGTCCATTGATAAGTCCGATGCTACCAGTGTTACAAGAAGCCGATCTCACGAGACCAAGGAAGCGTCACTTCCGAATGCTTGTAAACGTCAACGGTCCACAGCTTTTAAGATGGGGAATGTTAATTGAAAATCCTTCAAGATATTCTGAAGGACGATGAGAGACTGTTTACTTGTATATATTGATACAATGATTGTGCATTCGTGTAGAAGGATTCGATGTTTTTATTCTTATTTGATGTCAATAGAAGCAATAACTGCTTCAATAAAGTCTTGTACATTGTATTTTGTGCAATTTTCCTTTCAAGAACCATCCCAAGCCTGTTCGATTCTCCGTAGCGAGGCTTTAGACTTGTTATAGGTACTAGTGTTCTTTGTTTTGTTTTAATTTCTTAGAAATCGAACAATAGTTTCTATTCCGATAAAATACGTTGTTACTGTGGTAACGATAACGTTTTAATTAATTTCAGACTACTTTTAAAAAATGAAATACCTAGCAACAGAAGCTGGCAGATCAAATAGGCATTTCCCACGGTTTGCGATTTCATCTCAAAGTTGCAGTTCTTATTTCTAGAAAAAGTTAGTCTATTTAGTTTTAGTCTCCAAAAAGGAAAGCTAGATTAACTTTTTAATTTCCACAACCGTGAGAACTAGTAAATAAACTTTCAGGGTTTACAGGGGCCAAAAATCAGTAACCGAAACATTACAGTTACAAATTATTGTGCCGTGGAAATTACGAATTTAATGCAAAATTGAATGCTCCGATGGGGCCGATTTTGTTTGGACTAAATTAATTATACCAATTTAAGTCGATTTTCCGTCGTCGGTCGCAGCCAAGTCAAGACAACACAGCACCGTTAAAATTACGATTTCTTACTTTAGTTGTTTCTTGTCATGGTACAGAGCAAATATTTAAACTTTTCCGGTTTACCGGTTTATTTTCAACAGCTGATTTTTACAATACGTTTATATATTTATTTTCATTTCAATCAACACGTTATTTTAAATATCCATCAATAATGATATTGGGATTTGGCTACAGAACGCGATAAATGGAAGAAAGTGGGGAGACCTTTGCCCAGAAGTGGGACAGCATAGTTTGAGAAAAAAAATTGATATTGTATAAAAATAGTAGAACACAATTTTGGTTCGGCTATCTCTGAGAAGTTGCAAATAGCATAAAAGCTTCAAATTTTTTTAAACGTTGAAAAGTGTAACAAAATTAATGTTTTCGTTATTTTATATGTTCGTTATCATAACAAAGAACACGTAACTATCTATTTTAAAGATAATACCTAGTCGTTACTTATTAGCATTTAAACAAACTACGAAAGCTCCAAAAAGGTAACAAAAACTCGTGACAATGTTTGACACATCTATCAAGATCTTCAAAGTTAACACTGGCCATTGCGAATTCGAAGCTGAAACAATTCGTGAAAATATTTCAAAGCAAAAAGCAAGGCGAACAAATACCAGAAATGCTTTGCGAGACAAGGACAAGCGTATTTTTGTGACCGCGGTTCGCGAGAGTGGGTTGAGCTCGACCCCTCTATCGACGCAAGCGCCTGTTTTGGTACTACACTAGGGTGACAAAGAAATAAAAAAGACGTCGTAATTTAAAAAAATAACGACACAACGCAACAAAAGTTAAGCCATGAATGCAAATCGTCAGCAAAAATCAAAACAGACATTAAAATTATGCTGCAAATTTTACGATTTATATGATATACCTGCTTCACCATTCACTAGTAGTGGAAAAATTCTAAAGAATGGTATTTCATCTTTTTCATTGAAAAAGAAAACCAAAAAAATCAGAAATAACCAATTGATGGTACCTCTACCGATTCTCACACTTGCACAGTGGGAGTGTACCATGCACTCACCCACACAGGCGCGCGGCGGCCCTCAACACAGCCTCCTCAGCGTCTCACGCACACCACCAAACTCTACCCTGTTCGTACGAACACAACGGCACTCTCAGTTCACAACACAACCTCCTCTACTGCACTCACGCGCAGTAAAAAAAAAGATAACGCGATCTATCGATCTTTTTTCAAATCCAAAAAAACATCTGTCGCAAGTATAGTCGCTCAGACTTCATGTCGTCCACCAAACGCGTCGCTAGAACTTAAACATTAATTCCTTAACAATTATTTATGACACCGTTATTAATTTAACATGTCATTTTAATTATGTTAATACAAATGGGTGATAATCAATTTGTGTTTCGATCTCGTTCGGATAATTTTATGTAAATAGATATTAATCATTGGTCGTGGCGTTTTTACGGTGTTTGTCGGTTGTAAAGCTCATCGGAATGTTTTTTGTCGGTTAGTGTTTACTATGGTTCAAATGGACATAGAACGTTTTGTGATCAGCCTTTGATGGGGACTGTGTAACCCACATACCATTATGGAAAGACACCAGAATGGTATGGATGTGTGGGTAGGTAAGGGTATACCTTATACGTTATTAATTCTTCTTTCTTGTTTGTTCTAATTTCAAATAGAATCTTATCTTGTTTTAATTTCAAACGGGATCTTTTTTGCGATAGTCTAATAAGACTAGGGGATGTTCTGATGCGTTCAAGATTCCTATTTAAACTTAACACTTATTTTTTCTCAGTTTTGTTTGAGAGCAAGATAATTACAAACGCTTTCAAATGCTTAGAGTCAATATATTTTAACGATAGTCATCCTATCATTAAAATATATAGAGCTAACAATACTTGCACTGTTAGGTAATATTTCAGCACATTATTACATTAACTAAGCCAAGCTTACTCACGTCTCTATATAATTTGGTCTTATTTATCTAAGTTTAAGTTTAAATTCTGTCAAGTTTTTGAAACTGTATTTACTAAGTAACGTACCTACCTTTACTTTGTTAGTTTTAAGTCTGCGCTGGTCTTTTTATCATACTCATAAAGTTGTCTCATTATTTGGTACTTAATATCTATAACAATCCAAAACATTAAAAAATTGGGCAACGTTTGTAGTAGTAATAAGATGTTGAATTAGCATGATTCACGCGGCCGAAAACCAATTTTTTCTAAAGGTATTTGCACTTGTTAGGAATTGTATAGAAATAATAAATGGTAAAATAACAAGCAAGCAGACATTACGCTGGGCGGCTGTCCCGGTCCACTTGCAGTCTCATTAGAGAAGGCCTAAATCCCATTGACCAACAATGGAAACGATGGGATTTCTATGTCATTCAGCATGCTAGACATGCTGCCAGCTGAAAGTAGGCATTTAGATTATCTCTAGACCTTCAGTGGTCTGTGGACGATCCGATAGCATTTTGCTTTAGTTAATAACGACACTTGCCCTACTGACTGATACAGATAATATTCCTAAACAAATTTTACCAGCATACAACAAGTAAAAATATAATTATTACTGGCAGAACTTGCGCCACTTGAGTAAGATTTTCATCTCCTTATGTAACGTACCTTGCACACATATTTTAATCCATATAGTACATGAAAACACAGAAAAATAGTGATCAAATTATAACTTTTGTACTGTTATTGCTATACACCATATTTTATTTTAGATTCATCTGATGACCAAAGCGGAACCCTTCTTTTCGGTAATTATAAAATCATGTATAAAGGCATGCTTCTTTATTGATAAATATTTTATTTATAACATGAGATTTTAAAAAATGGAAAGTCGTCCACGAAATCATAACAAATGTGAACACACTTTGTAGACTCTTTTAATTTTTGGGTTCATTTAAAAACTTTCGACAGCAAAAGCGCAGGCTGTTCTAATTTAGACAAGTAAAGTGCACTGTAGCACTATGACCTCATAATTTTGCTTCTGTGTATAAAATTAATAATTTGGAAAAATCTTAACACAGTATTAACTTTAAATTTACGATGGCGCCTGAAGCCTGAAGGCGCCATCGTAAATTTAACGTAAATAGCAACGTAAAACGTGTTCTCTCTATCATTCGATAGAGAGAAATCTTAAATGCCTAAAGTGAAAAAGAAACAGTAATATTCTAATTAGCCATTATAATTACGATGGTGCCTTCATAATTCGGCCTATTATTGATATTAAGCTAAAAAGTATCCCGATTATATCAGCTTCGAAATAAAGTAAATACGCTTACTCGCTAATTACTCCATTCGTTTGGCAGCTATGATGCCAATGTTAGGGCTTTAAAATTACTAGGAACACCACATGTTTTCAACGTGAAACATTCCATGCCATTTAATAATGAAAGATTTAATTCAGTTTCTTTTTTCCAAGACAAGACATGTACCTAAAACTGGATGCGCAATGTTGTCTTTCTATTAGGGCCAAAATTATTAGAATAAAGCGTTAATTGCATTTTTACATCTGAAATCTCCCAAAGTTAAATTTCCATCATTGCAACTAAGAGTTATACAGTTACCTTATAAACTTGCTTTTCATAAGTCCTAAACCACTGCGTTTGTATTTTTATTAAACTTTTTCCAGGTCTCAATGCCTTTCATCCTATTTCAAAACGAGACTAGCAATCCTCTCATCTGATTTTAAGCTTCACGCATGCCTATGAACCTTAGAAGAATTACAAGCAATAGAAGTATTGCTAAATTTTACTCAAATAAAAACAACGCTACAGCTGTCTTATTCATATCTGGTACAAAATACGCGAGAGCGAGTGGAACAAAAAAAAACGCAATGTCTGTCACATACGTCAAAATCACCAGTCGGAATGTCAAAATGGTTAAAATTTGGTTATACTTGGTCATATGTCTTTTTCGGAAATTTGAACCCTCTAGTTCCAGTAAGAAGGTTCAAATCTCTGATCATTATACCTTCCTACTTTTTACCTTTTTGAATTTGGACACCCGAGATAATTCAATGGTAGTTTGTGAAACCCTTCGAAATTACGTATGTTCGGGTGGTGTATGTGCATCTTTTTCTAACACCTTTTAAATTTCATGTTTAAAATAGGACAAAGTGATGTATATCTCTTGCTATTTTAGTACTGTTTCTATTACTTTAGTTCTTATTCTATGCTATGAACAATCTACACTATGCAGAATTGTGTGATATACGAATTCAAAACTCTGCGTGACATAGCACTACTGTGGCCATCAATCTGAGATATTAGGCACTCACTTTGCCCTGAAATTTACTGGAAGCCATCCAATCCGGTATATAAATAAATAAATAAATAAATATTAGCGGACATCTTACTCACGGCCTCTGACCCCAAACTAAGCAAAGCTTGTGATATGGCTGCCAGAGACTGATAAACTACTTATACATATTATTAAATACATACTTATAAATACTAAATAACACCCAGACACAGAGCAAACATCTATGTTCACTACATAAATACTTGCCCTGGGTGGGGATCGAACCCACGCCTCTTTGACCCAGTAGTTAGGGTCACTAACCACTGAGCCACCGAGGCAGTCATATAGGTTGTCATTGGTGTATTGCTTTAAATTTCAGAAGTTGTAAACTTTAAGGCTGGCTAAATGGGTTTGCTGTTACACTTTAGGTACCTATTAATACTATGTAATATACTTTTATGTATTTGTGAAAGTTTTTAATTAACTAAAGCTGAAAAAAAAAATAGAAAAATTAAGTGATTCTGCCCATCATAAGTATATTCACCATCCTACCAACAACTGAGTACTTTTTTAGTGGACAGGTGCGTTTATTAACAACAACAAATTATCTTACATACGAGTAAATATGGCATGATCACAGAGCACAGCAGATCTAGAGATAATCCAAATTCTGAAGCTCTCTTGACCAGTTGACAGCGTATTCAGCATCACCACGCTGAAAAGCCATGCTCAGGTTATTTTAGGTCTAAAAATATAACTTTTTAAATACAAGTTTTTGAGATCCTAGATATCATGTAGCAGCAGAGTGCTAGCGAAGACAAGTAAAACGAGCCCAAACACGACGGGTCTATCTTGTTAAGTACAGGAGTCCCTTCCGACTACATCATCAGATCAGTTCAATGGAACCATATTATTGCATTGTCATGCGCTATACATATGTGTGCAAAATTGCAGCCCAATCGGAAACCGGGAAGTTGGTCAAATTTTATTCGCACCCGAACTTACTCTCATACATACTTAGGTACATCCATTGCAAGTTAAATAAAAGCTTGTAATAATCCGGAAATCCTGGTTCTGAAATTCAAAGTTCCACTCTCACCATCTTACTTCTAGTCAATTTTTTTTTAGATTTTATTCTTATCTAATTATTACTTTTTAAAATGAAAAGGACAATATTGTAAAATCTGCATTTTTATACTCGAAATTATGGATTAGTTGCCGTAGTGGATTATTACGAGTATGTGTAGAATTATAGCTTTCCCGATAGGTACGAGTATATAAGCTCTCTTACTGACAAGTGTCTGGTACAAAAACCTAACACACTAGTCTCAAGAAATTAGAATTTTTAAAATCTAATCAAGAATCCGAATAGCCAGCCTAAGTCGTTCTCTTCTCTGTAGGACAGGGCCGCGTGAACCAGCTAGGCGGTCTGTTTATCAACGGGCGCCCCCTGCCCAACCACATCCGGCTGAAGATTGTGGAGATGGCGGCGGCTGGAGTACGGCCCTGTGTCATCTCGCGGCAGCTACGCGTTTCCCACGGCTGCGTCTCCAAGATCCTCAACAGATATCAGGTAACTATTTAACCAAATAATAACGTCGTTTTGACCAGGCCGCACACCAAAACAACAAGTACTCGTAGCTAGCATACAGCAAATGCTTTAAGGGCAGGCCGTCTATAAAAATCTAGTCAAAATCAAGATTTTAGTAAGAAAAACATACTCTTTCAAAATGAAAAAATATATGTTATTCTTGAGCATTTTTTAAATTAGCAAAATTAATCTAATAAGAACCAGGAATAACCAGCTCGATCAAAAAACAATTCAACACATTTTTTTGTTCTGAAGTTCAGTTCAGGTCTTGTTTTTTGATAAATAGTATTTTTAAATTATTTTAATGTATGAGGTAGTAACTAAAAAAAACATAGTATACTACATATACTATATTTCATACAGTTATAAATTTGACTTGACAATAAAATTTTATATTAATTTATATAGTTAAATTTACCATATGAAGACGAGCTCCCCTCATCTCCTTGCCGTCTCACTTTGTTCGTGGAGCGCTTCTACAATCAGCGCTAAAAACAAAAAAAATATCAGTCTATGCGCAAAAGTGCATCTACTGATGATCACGTTAGAGACCAGTTAAAGCCCCTTTTAAAGCACATAGTCAAGCATCCCCTCGCGGAGTGGCAGTGGCAAAGCGTTAAGAAAAAGCCTTGTACACAGACATTTGGATCATCGATACGACGAAGAAGAAGCACATAGTAGCTATAGTACAGCTATGTAGTACGTACACACGAGAAACATTTGCTGATTTCTTGGAAAAATAATGTAAACAGCGTTTTCTGTAAGCTTGCTTCTTTGATGTGTGGTCTGGATTTTTAGATACCAAGTATTAGACTGATATTTATTATAACAATTTCTCAAAAACACTTCATGCAGTTAAGCGTGTTAGATACAATAAATATAAGGTGTCATAAATTTACACTAAAATGAATATTAAATATTTCTGAAACACTTAATCGATTAAAATTTAAAAAAAATGTTATCTATTTGTACAATTGAAATTTAGTACAATATATCCCTTTAAGTTCTAAAACTATGCTAACACGCATAATTACAGTGTTTATGAATAAAGAAATCCCCCAAAAATATATCAAGCACCCATTAATACTCGAATTGAAGATAAAATTAAGGAACTTTATCAGATAGTGCAATCAAAAGATCAAAGCTTCGACGAACTATATCCACGAGTTTATTGCAAAGTTTTGAACTCAAACTGACAAGTTATGGTGAAATGAGTCTTACGGGAAAGTTTAATTAAATATTAATGATTAATTTGACGGCAACAACCAACACCCAAACGACTTTATTCGTCACGTCATTAAGCCTTATAAAATTAAGGGCTTGACCTCGTCTCTCACAACTTGTTAAGAGAAAATTCTCTGAAATCTAAATTTCGCGTTGCTTACCAAAATATTTGATAAATAAAATATCAACCCTCACGTCAATAGACCCTCGAAATTTCGCGAGTTCTGAATTTAATGATGAGGGGCAGTAAACAAAATTGCACAAAGGATTGCCATTATAATTGGAAGTACTCGTATACTGATAAGAACTCTCAAATAAATAATGTATTTTTTATTTTGTTTTGTAGTGAAATTTCTCAAGTTTTATGGGACACAAAATATTGAATTTTCCTCAACATACCTTTAAATTAACCTCGTGTTTTCACGCAAACTTGCATATCCCACATCCAGAACACGCCTTATTCAGAAACCTCCCATTCATTGCCCACGCAATTTTCATATACGAATGGTATTGTACTATTTTCAATATCATCAATAAGCATTTTACGACATAAATATCCATCCTTGTGGATTCGTCCCACCAGATCTCGCAAGATTGGATATGTCATCTCGATATACCAGAGAGCTGATTTCGCACAAAACTCTACTTTAAATCACAACTACACATCTTTACAATCGATCAAAACAAATAAATTACTCACAGAGGCCAACCTAGATTTCGAGAAAAAACTGCTGTCTCATACATTTTGATGATTTCAGTTGTGATTTTGTATGTGACAGGTGATTGTTTTCTTGAATTCTGGCTTGGCCTCATAGTAATAGGTAGTTGTTCATAATGATTGTCTTACTCACCCTCTTTTGACTTAGTGTGTTCATTCTGAATAACCCTGTCTTCTCCTATCGTAAACATGCATTTGCTGTGTGCTAGTACTTGCCACATATAATTATACATATAAGTGTCTCGCGCGCCAGGTAGAGAGAAGGCCTTTGTATAGATCTCTACGTTTCGCCCACTCATGGGATCAATTGCATTGGCGGCAACGAACGGACAATTGCCATTGATAGGTGGGCAGCAGAGCCTGAAGGTCCGCTTCCAACTCGCAGCCACAATGACCGATTGTTTTACCCAGGAAGCGGTTCTCCACGGTAGGCAGGGCCGGCTGAACACCTAGCCTACTTTTGTACGCGGGGTGCGTAATCAAGCTAGATGATAGATAGATTCTTGTTTTCAAAAATCTTTCTGAGTTTCTGGTAGACGCGACCCGTGACCAAAGTGCTGGTGTATATTTGGCTCAACGTACGAGATAAGCATTGCCATTCAGCTTGGCAATGCTGCCAGCATTGCCTGAGCAACAACTGGCAGTGTGCTTGAGCATTTAGATTAACTTCAAGCCTTCAAGGGTCTGTGAATGATTCAATTGCTTTTTATGTAGTAGTCATTTATATAGTTTCAGGTAATGTAACATAGTTAATAAAGGCAAAAAAAAAGGATAGAGGTAACTGTACCTGTACCAGCCATTTTCAATAGTCCACTGCAGGACATAGACCTACACACGACGAATGATTGGGACGTACCCGCCATGCTGGTCCAGTGCAGGTTGATAGATTCACAGACGCCATCGAATTCGTTCTGCGAACGTATGTTGATGGTAATTAACGATGTTTTCCCTCACCGAAAAGCCAGTGGTGTGAAATTTCATAGGTCCATGAGTTCCAAAGAAACTCATTGGTACTAGATCGGGATTTGAACCCTCGTCCTTATGATTTTAGAGATCATAGTTGTTAATATCTACCACTTGACCACCACGGTGTCAGTGTAAAATTTTTCAGTAATAGGTATTACTTTTTTTGTTTTAAATTTTTAATTAGTAAATACTAGTAAAGTATGGTATTAAATATTGTTTTCATGTAATTCGATTACTTTTATAATTGTAGAATAAGGTAACTAAAGTTTAATTTGTTCATAAGTTCTCAGTATAATAGAATAGTTGTGCCTTAACCACGCTAATTAATGGTTTTCCAACAATATGTCAATGCATTTTTTTTATTTTCAACCAAATAATACCAAAGCTGAGAAAATATTCGAGTACCTAATGAAATAGATTGCTATTGATTTAGAACGGAATCTTGAAAGGCAATTTCCTTTCCATTATTTTTCTGTTTGAACAGTTGGAGGAAGGAATTATATCTACAGCAAAATGGTTTACAAATATCTCCACCAACTTATTTACCGGATTGTTTTGTAACATTTTTCGTAAATCGAGGTGACATAAAAACGAAAATAATTTAGAATAAATGAAGGAAAAAATAAAAGAAACAGAAAAGAAAAGTATCTTAGTAACCTCCAAACTACATGGTCTAGTCTAATGAGTCTATAACTCATTGATAATTTATTTTAAGTATTACCCACCTAAATAACCGCAAAATCCGAAAAGAAGAAATCAAAATAAAAATGAAATAACCGGCCTAGTGTAAGTCGGACTCACACACGAAAGGTTTCGTACTGCATAGGAGCGAAAAACGTCTAAAAATTTATGTTTATTGTTTGGGAGAGCCCATCTTAAATATTTATTTTATTCTATTTTTAGTATTTGATGTTATAGCGGCAACAGAAATACATCATATGTGAATTTCAATTTTCTAGCTATCACGGTTCATGAGATATGAATATATACAGCCTGACAGACAGCCGGACAGACGGACAGCGGAGTCTCAGTAATAGGGTCCCGTTTTTACCCTTTGGATACGGAATATATTTTTTGCACCGCAGGCTTGGTTTTCTGCTCACGTGCTCTGATAGCCGTTAGCCTATAAATATACGTTTGCGACGTTCGTAAATAGATTTTCTCAATTTTAATTACCTATATGCCATAGAAAAAACCTAGAGAAATGCCATGTGTACATCTTCATGTTATTCAGATTTCTACAATAAAATCAACAAAAATCTCTTACTATTGGTATCATTATATCATCTTTGTCTTTGCAATGAAGGCTGCTTGAGGGAATGTAGTATTATAGTAATGCCAATAAGGTTAAAGATGTTCATATCTTAGAGAGACGAGCTCAATGCTGTACCACGCAGAGTTTTGCAGTTTCGGCATAGTTCAAAATAGTAGGTGGTGTAGAATTGTAATACGCACACGTAACGCCTCT
This sequence comes from Hypomecis atomaria, assembly GCA_964007245.1. Classification (NCBI taxonomy): domain Eukaryota; kingdom Metazoa; phylum Arthropoda; class Insecta; order Lepidoptera; family Geometridae; genus Hypomecis; species Hypomecis atomaria. Next base: position 9,983,828 of record OZ023299.1, read on the forward strand.
TAACACAACTCGTCTTCACTCATATAATATCTAATTTTCACTATCAATAATTATTTTTCGCAAAAAATTGCATTACCGACTTCACCCGTGTACAGATTTTGCGGATGTTTCGCACGGATTGATGTTACATTTTTCACATTATTGTTGATTTATTCAAAATGGCTCAGCTAATTTCAATAAATTTTTAATGGGACCAATTTCGAAGTATATTCTTTCCAATAAAAAAATCATTATTGAAATCGGACTACTATGAAAAAGTAATGCGTGGTTATACATAAAAAAATATATACCTCGTCGAATGGATCCGGTCAATCCGGTTGGGTTCGTCGGTCAAAAAGTTATCAGATCTCATGTAGAGCCAAGCTTCAAACTCTGCAGGACTTCATTCTACAAGCCCTTACTTCACAAATTTTACACCTTATTCAATATATGCGACTTGGCTGTTTTGCTACAATCACATGGGCGCCAAGTCGAGCCAAGCGAAGGAAGCGCAAGGGCTCTACATACGTTTTTGCGAAGCGGTTCGCCGATTTTTGGAATCCTCATAACATGGGTTTGATTTTATTTTACTAACTTTACTAGATAAACGAAAATCTCTGGATATCATGTCTATAATAGACTTAATAAACATATAAAGTTTTAATTACATAGCTAATAAACTTTAGATTTTATTGATATGTAAAAGTTCCCAATTTCGAAAACCAGATAACAAAAAATCTAAACCGCATTTCATTGTACTAATTCCTAATGCGTATTTCTTTTGTATAGGAGACAGGATCGATCAGGCCCGGGGTGATAGGCGGTTCTAAGCCCAGAGTCGCCACTCCCGAGGTAGAGGCGAGAATCGAAGAGCTCAAAAGGCAGAACCCTGGCATTTTCTCTTGGGAGATCCGCGAAAAATTAATTAAGGTAACAACTATTTGAATCAAAAACTTTGAAAAACTTGCGGCATTAGGTACACTTCAAAATTTTGTTATACTTGTAAACTCATATGATTTGCGAACTCATTTGTGAGCATTGTAAAATTATTTCCATCCATCTTTCAGTCTGAGGACGTCCACTGCCGGACTTAGGCCTCCCATATAGATTTCAATAAGAGCGGTTGGCGGCTAGCATCCAGCTCATTCCAGCGATCTGAATTATATCGTCAATCCACCTAGCCGGTGGCCGTCTTACAGTGAACTTTACATTCAATAAATCGGTCAGTTATTGAATCAAATACTAAGAAAGTCACGTTACAATAAGGCAAAACTACTAAACATTTACTCACTAACAGAGTATTACACCGATGTTAGAAATTTGTTCTTACCCAAAATGCCACTTTAGGAATGTGAAGTAAATGGCCTAACCTAACCCTCGTCGCGTGCGGAATGTAAGTAAATGGAATTTGTGTGTTTTACTCTTATTTCTGAACAACAAAAATGTCACTAAATGTGCCTATCATGTGACGTTCATAAATTAAGCAAGCACAAAACTTTTTTGACAAATCATAATCCTACTAATGTTATAAACGTGAAAGTTTGTAAGGATGGATGGATGGATGTTTGTTACTCTTTCACGCAAAAACTACTGAACGGATTGAGATGAACCTTTGGAATTATTTAGCTTATTTATCAGAATAACAAATTATAATGATATTGCGTAAATTTTCCATATTATAACAATAAGTTTTAAGGAAGTGTGAAAAATTCAGCCATCTGCGCTCCGAGAAATGTCAAAAAAGAACTGTCGAATCAAACAAATGTCAAACCGATTTTATTTGTTTTTTCATTTTCTACCTCCTTTATTAAGGGTGATAAGGCAGGGCCTCGAAATATCATGTGGGCGAAGCCGCGGGCAAAAGCTAGTAAATAATAATACAGCCTCCACAACAACCGTTGTTGTTAAGAACTATCGCCTAACAACATAACATTTGTTTTATTGATTTATTTATCAAATATAAATATTACGTCAATGTCAAATTTAGATTAAAATAATAATAATTAATAATAAAGCATAATGACAAAAAAGGCTTCGAAATAATAATTGTCACTCTTATTTTTTTTTAAAATAAGTTTAATAGGTACTTTTTTAAAGTTAATACATAGGTATGTTAAAATAAACAAAATTGGTTAGAAACTCAATTATCTCCGAGTGAGTTTAAGTCTATCAAAATTGGGATGATAAACGCAATTCAAAACATTTGGAGTTAAAGTTTTCAGCACTCAATCGCTTACTATTAACGATAAACTTTGATTCACCTCGAGACATTTCAGTCTCGTCGATACTGCTATCAAAGTTATAGCATAGTTTCCACATAGTCTATCGTTAATTCCATATTACTTGAATATATTCTACTAATAGGTATCATGTTAAGAACATAACGTGTTTTATTTATTAAATTAGACGGCATTTATTTACCATTAATTACTCTCTCTCTCTCTCTCTCTCTCTCAATAATTCGACCTCCAGAGCTCATGTTGCTCCTACTATTATTCGAAGAAATTATTTTGCATTTTTCGTATTATACTGATGGTATACCAAGTCCATTCCCTCAAATTCTTTAATCGTACCAGCACATCTAGCATAGCAAAGGGACATAATATCTTTTTCCCCTCGGAGAGGAAACAAAGTATGAATTGACATCGACAACTGGCATCAAAATTAGATAAAATGTTGCCTTGCTAGCGGTGCTGAACTTGCTGAGCTGTATCAGAGCTGACACGGCACAATGCCTTCGATTTATGTATTTATTGAATACCAATTCCATTCCCTCAAATACTGTGACCTGAACCTGCTAAGTCCTAGCAGATATCGATGACAGTGTATCAGACTGACACGGCACAATGCCTGTTGATTGCAGGAAGGCGTGTCAGACCCGCCCAGCATCTCGTCCATCTCGCGGCTGCTCCGCGGCGGGGCGCGTGACCCGGACGGCAAGAAGGACTACAGCATCGACGGCATTCTTGGAGGTTAGTGCTGATCATTGTGACCAAATTGCAATGCTGGGTGCATCTTGTGGCGTATGCGGCACAGAATTCTAACAAAGTTTTGTGATGTAGAGCAGGGCTGTCCAAACAAATGCCCGCGGGCAGCATGCGGCTGGTATTCGTGCAGCCCAGGACTCACGTTTTAGTCAGAAAACAGATTTGGACATAAATAGTTTCGATTATAGACTTTTTTGTCAAATCATTTATTCAGTATTTGGTAAAATTAATTCATCATTATTTTTGCTATAATTTATTCGCATGTTATCATTTAAAAGTGAAAGTGTAAAAGATTACTGGAGAATTTCTGAAAAGTATTTTATGTAGAGTGAGTTTCCAACTTAACTGTGTTCCCATCATATCTAGCAGATTTGGATACGTTGAGAATGGGAAAAAATATTTCTATCGGCTGACGGGATATTTGACGAAAATAAAAACTACATAGGTTCATCCAAAAATATCTATTGCATTTTTTACTAGAAAACTGAAATCATTTTTTCTGCGGTCCTACATCTTTATTTGTAAATTTAATTGGCCCTCGAAAATGTGTGTTTTGGATAGCTCTGATGTAAAGCACAAGCGCATATCACCAGCAATAATTGTCCCCGGATGTATAGCTAAATGTTGATACATTTAAGAACAATTTTGAGAAACACTTAACTGATGATTGGTATCCAAAGCAACTCATTTCATCTCCGCTAACCAAAACAACAAGAAGATGATGATGATAATCTATAGGATGACATCTTACCAAGCCCAACATTGGATAAAATTCATTTTTTAAAGTTTCAAAAATTGAGCTTCAGCCGACTATAAATTGAAATATCAGGTGTTTAATTCTGAGCTTATAGCACATCAAATTTGCAGCCGAAATAGACAGATCTCTGTCAAGGTAACTGAAACATTGCATCCTAATTTTAAATCAAATTAAATAAGTCACATAATTTTCCTCACCGAAAGTATTCAATAAATTCATTTCGCTCATTTTAATATAAAACATTGGCCCACTTCGGAGACATCAAAGTTCAATATAAACTTCCGACGTATCTATCTATTGCAAGCTCGCATCAAAAACTCCGACACCTTGCACAATGACTTCCCAAGTTTCGCCGCCGCAACCTGTCAAAGCTCTCACGAGGGTCAAAAAAATCAATTTCCGCACACAAATCTCACATAGTCATTGTTGCTGCTTGAAATATTGAGGCGGGGTACTTTGAAGCAACCTCTAACTAAACGGGCCGCCAAAGTTAGCCGCGGTTACCCGCAGAGCCTTCAATGGTGCTGAAATCGGGACAATCGCAGCAAACATGTTTTGTTTGTTGTCATTGTGGCGCTATTGTCGCATTTTGTCACTAACTTTGATTGTGCTTTGCCGGTTATAGACACTTACCTGTTGGGTTTCCCCGCCTCAGTCTGTTCGATGTGAAATAGTTCTTTAGGGTTCCGTACCCAAAGGGTAAAAACGGGACCCTATTACTAAGACTTCGCTGTCCGTCCGTCTGTCTGTCTGTCTGTCTGTCACCAGGCTGTATCTCATGAACCATGATAGTTAGGCAGCTGAAATTTTCACAGATGATGTATTTTTGTTGCCGCTACAACAACAAATACTAAAAACAGAATAAAATAAATATTTAAGGGAAGCCCCCATACAACAAACGTAATTTTTTTTTGCCGTTTTTTTGCTCCTTATTAATAACGGCAACAGATAGACGCTTGAAATAGGATTAAGGGGATTCCCATAGGGTACGGAACCTTCGTCCAACTCGCACTTGGCCAATTTTTTATGTGATTGAATGACGATACGAGTTATGCGTTCGCATGATGTTGATGCCCTAAGACCATGAATTCAGATCATACCAGTGCAAAACACAACACTACGCTCATCACTTTGAGATATGATTGTTTGTTGCCCAAAAATATCGTTTTAAGCTTTTTCCTGCATTCCGGAACACGTAATGCTTGCGCACTACTGCTTGGTCGTCGAATGAATGTGAAAAGTACTTCCGTACGCGAACCCTGCAAAAGAGTCTATTACTTCAAAATGTGATTTTTATTGTCATTGGAATGGACGAATGTTGTCATTATCTGCTTATTGTGCTTTTCTATAAACACTCACAAACCTGTTAAGTTTCCCCGCGTTAGTGCAGTTCGATGTGAAATCGTTTTTTGTTCGTGTTCAACTATTCCAATAATAAATAGATTGTTTTTTAACAACGCTACAAGTGCAATGATGCTGGTGCTTGCAATTCTATTGCTAACTTTATCTATTCAAATATTTATTATTCTCTATTCATAGATTTTATACCAAAAAATTTAAAGAAACGTTACATTGTTTAAACGAAAGAAACATTACTTTGTAATTTTACTTACTTACAAAAAAGTTTCGTAGATATTTTTCTATAGCAATAGGATATATTTTTCCGATCGCACACTGATCTAAGGTAATTCTATTTTAGGGTTCTTCTTAGTTAAGCTCCACTTAGCACAAATCCACCTAATTAAGTGATTACTGGATTTCACCGATATTTCGAAATTGCTTCAACAAAGCTGGGACAGACAGATACATGGGTACTATCTAACATAAATCTAATTGAAAGTAGTCTCAGTTAACTTACACCACGTAGGTTATTACAAATTTTGAAGCCAATAATGGTTGGCAAAGTGTGATGACAAGCGTTTTTCCTGGTAGAGTTTTTCTCATTTATACAACTCATCTCTGATTGTAGCCTCAGAACTGCAACAAACTTAAAAACCCTCATCATTTTAAAAAGCTACACAATGCATCTCGCTAAAGACGACAATTTCTCAAGCCAGCCGCCACCATTACGCGTAATCTACTTTCACACATGCCCGGGTACGGAGCAAAACAAAGAGTGGACGATAAAATCTCACATTTGTTTAATAACATCTGTCGTTAGAATCAACTAATGTCGCTTGGTGGCCGGCGATTAGACCGGGGCCTGCGTATAGCGCGGCAAACTTACTCTTCGTCTTCACATTAAATAGTAGAGCTGCAGTCGTGTTTTTAAAACAAAACTCCGAGTTCATTTGTAGTTTTAAGACTTGACCAACTGTAAGTATAAGCTGGTTGTCTTGCATAGATAGTATGATGTAAGCTATGGTACCGTCGTGGTGGGATGCAAGCACATTGTGTGGTGATTGCGGAGAGCTTACATGGCGTGTATTAGATTGTTGTTATGATTGTATGGAATACATAAATATTTAATGTCCAGAAAAATTGTCTGCTGAAAATAATTTTAGACTGTCCTAAAAGAACCGAAATTGCGTATGGTTTGTAGAGTATCATGAAAATAGTAAGTAAAAAATTAATATCGAAACTTTCAAACCTAACTAACAAGAATATAGCTTAGAACCATTTATATTACACCAACTTACTGAATTGCAAAATTTGATGCCTCAAACAGACATACAGACAGACACACAGACACATAGATGGGTAATAAGTACATAGAGCCACAAGCCACACTAATACACATTAAACATTTAACACTTCCAAAACTGCACTCTTCATCGCCATAACGTTATTTACAACCGAGCGAGTTGATGTTCAAACGCAGACTTATTCGCAGTTAAAAAAATCAAAGCACTGTTTTATCGGAAGCTAGAAATAAGAGCTTCATGTAAGTCTCACTCGAAACCTCAAAATGTTTAGCGGCCATCTATTACGCGGCGTCGTATTGAAGACATTTGGTCTCATCACATTATTCAATAAGAGCCCGCCCGGGCCGCCGCGAGGATACTTCGGTACAAAGTTCCCTTCCCAAAGCTTTGTGGCTTTGCTACGAAGTAGTTTGCTACGACCGTGTCTAAAGCATGTATGGTCGTATGGGCTTATATTGAGCTTTGCTTTGAGCCCGAAAATTGAAATATATCGTGCCGTGCTCTGAGGGCATGCTATAAGTTTGTATCAGCGAGATTTGTGTGTTTTAGTTCCATGGTTTGTACAGTCAATTGATACTGTTATTGTTTCCGCATGATCACTTTATAAATTGCAATTCAATATTGCCTTTTTTGTATTTATGTACATGTATTCGCTTAGATCTTATAAACTACACAAAAATTTGCCATGCGGATTTCATCTTTTAGAATATTTCTTCCGAGAGGTTTTTAGCAATAAAGCAATTTTTTTTAAATTTTATTTTTATTTTAATTTTTTTTTGCAAAAGCAAATTTAAGCAATTTAGTAAAGGCAAAGGAAAACTAATCTAGTTTTCGTTTAGAAATGATAAAGGAACCTGTACCAAGATTTGTACAGGTTCTTTTCCGTTACATGTATTTTAGAACAGAAAGAACAGCAGATGTCCATTTGCAAATTTTAATGACAGTTTGGGCAAATTGGCGTGTTTTTTTGCCAGTTGTAAAAATTACAAATAATATAAATTTTTATTAAGTTTATAAATGAACATACATACAATACCTACTTCAAAAAAGTTTTAAAATTACATAATCACTTGAAAAGTGCAATTCAAGCTTATTTTATGTTCAAAGTTAGCTTGCTAAAAAGAAAAACATTGTCGGAGCTTAACATTCTGCTCGCTCTATGGAAAGTCGATGGAAAAGCTGCATCATCACGCACATCACGGTCACTGCCCTGAATTGAGAAATAGACAACACTTAAAAAAAATTCTTTTACTATTTTTCCCATACTACATTGAGGTATCAAAATATTGACTCCAACGATTATGAGTTATTTTCGTTATAAAGAGTCATTTTCGCGCAATCAAATGAGTCAACATTCATCCCAAACGTCTCTCAATCCAAGAATAGACAGCAAAAGTAAAAGTCATAAAACAGATCACTCACTTATAATAAATCAAACAAACGGAAACTAATCGATAGCCTACCAAAAGAAAAACGTCTCAAAAAATAGATAAAATAGCGACAACTATCCGCAAATTGATTTCGTACGGCGGCCGGCGCCAGCCATAACACAATAGAAATCCAATCCTATTAACTCGCTAACGAGCTGAATAAACTCCACTCGGATTGATGAAACAATTCATTATACATTAATCTTATTGCCTTTCCTACTCAAGCTAAACGCTGGAACGTTAATCTTTAACAACAAGCTCAAAATACCAATTTACGTTTACACGGTGGGCGTTCGGATCGCGAATTCTCTAAAGGTCAGAGGGGATTTTTTCCAAGCTTAGAAAATGGTCCAATATTTACGAGGAAAAAGTTTAGCAAAATTACAGACCAATCTAGGTTCATAATTGGCCTAAAAGGGAAAATAAAATCATTTCGATTTGTAAGAACCTGAGAGCGTGAAATACCTAAGCAAAATTTTAGACTTTAGTGATCACGGCTTTTTGTACCTATCTACTGGCTAACTTTACCGCAAAAACTTGGATACTGCACAACTGCACGTTGCGCATTCACTAATCCGTAACAAGAATTCACGAAAACAAACAAAAAATTGCCATACTTTTTATCGAAATTTGTATACCTCAATAAAGCAGGCGGAAAATTATAAGAGCTGAATTTTTTTAAATGCTTAAAATGAGTAGCGGTAAAAAGCGCTGAAAAAAGAAGGTATAAAATGTACAAAATTATTTGAATGAAGGATAGGTAGGTACGACAATGATAGTCATGGAAGAAACTTTCAGTTTGTACCAACCCCACATTTAAATAAATCAAGTGGGATAAAGGTAGAAAGATGAGGACGTTTAAATTGTTAACTAGTCTAATTAGGTATTTAATTTCGCGAATCATTAAACTTTATTGGTCTATGATCTGCGCTAAAGAAATCTATTTAAACATAATCCCGTTGAAGCACTAGCAACCCTGAAATATAAGAGAACTTCTTTCAATGAAGGTAATTAACAATAACGTCAAGAGAGCTTTCTCGGCCGCTTTCAAACACGGAAAGCACGCAACTACGCCCCCAAACGTTCCGACGTGCTAATCCGGCCATCTGTTACCATCGGAACGAACCGCTGAAACAAAGGCAGACCCGCGTTTTAATGAACCCAGATTATGAAGGTGTTAAACCGCCGCCGCTCTTTCAACTTCCAAATTATGAGTTCTGAGCGGCCGCCGTCTTCACGGGGTCAAATTTCGGCAATTCTCTTTCCCACTCTTGCGCATTGCCGCCCTCGCGAACATCTCTCTCGATCATAAAACCTGGCGGGATTCTCGTCTCGGCTTAATACCTCAACCGTAATGAACTTTACGAGCTCGCTTTAAAGCTCCGAATCTTAAGAATTTTATATTTTCGATTTGTGTTTAGCCTCATACGTTATGATCGGTGTAAAAAAGACTAAATAAATCTGTCCCTGTCTCGGTGCCAGCGGAGAATTTGAGCAATGTAAATCATTTTATTACAATACGTTGTTTTTTATTTTGTGTCGCTGCCTTTGTGGTCGGATATGTTGCTTGGGTTAATGATTATTCCTAAGCCTCTTGTTATGTACAATTTCCGTGGATTTTGAGGAAGGAAATGATGCTCTTTATGATGGAAAATTGAGGTTTATCAAGGATTTAGGAATTTAGGAAGCTAACATTATTTTAGTAATTTGTATATTATAATTATAATAAGTTAAAGAAATTTAAAAAAACAAATTCTCCGCTCTCGCATTTAGGAAGTATGCTACTTGACACGCATGTTATAAATATAGGTAAGTATCAGATTTTCCTTTTTTTTTATCTAAGTTCCAACCAATTTGCGGAAACACTGCGCATATTTTAAATTTATTATCGATGCCCGAAAGGTTAACGTATACCTAATAGATTCCTGCCTAATATGCTTAATTATTTAATTTCTATGAAAGAAAATATGCACTTTGCTGCAACAAGTTAGAAGTTACACAATTAATCGTAAGCCTAACTTAACGTTGCGTCTAACTCGCGCTTTCGTTGTCATAAATCCAGATCGCGACACCAAAATATTGAATGGTGCCAAAATGTCACCCGAGAGCAAAGGAGCCGCCAAAGGCACCGCCGCGCTGGGTGTTCTTATTCCGCGCCACGCTGAGCCTCTATTTTTTCATCTCATTCAATTTTGACTTCTTTCAAAAGGCTATTAATATAAGCCACATTTTTTAAGATCAGTTTTAAGGCCAAAGCGCATTGTTGCGGCAGTTTTTTCTTTTAATCTGTTTCCGTAGGACCCCGCTACCGATTTGTACAAATGAGATCGGACCCCGGCCGCGGCGGATCTTGATCCGAATTAAAACATGATGTGGGTTTTCACAAAAAAACCGGCTAATAAATAACGCGTGTTACAAAAAAGAGATGAAGACAAATTGCCGCAATACAATGTCAAATAAATTATGATCCCGAGCGCCGGGAGAGACAGTTTATTGATACCACCTTCGGAGATTACAATTTTAATATTAATTAATGGGTTTTGCTTATTAATCACCGGTCTGCATGTTGTTTCTAGTAGTTTTTTTAAAGAAACAATTGTGTCGTTTTTGTCTGCCACGTGCGTCAGTTAGTACTCAAAGAGTTATTTTTATTCTCGTTTCATAATTTCTACGACTATGAAACGTTAGTTTTTCTTGAATTAAATTATTGAATACAAGCTCTCAGATTTTAGTAGCGTTTCCATTTTTTTTACGTTTTGCATTCCTTTTCTTAATCTTACTTTCCCATTCAAACAACGTATGCGCGATGCTCAAACGCTTAATTAGAAATAAGTTGTCATTTGTCTTCAAGCAAGTTCGTAACCAAACAGACTCTGGCAGACCCTAGAAATGGTTACATCTCATAAAGCTTTTGGAAACGTTATACGACATAATTATGATAAATTCTCTCAGATATATTGTCAAAAAATATTAGGCACGTGTTTTTTCTTTTGTCAATCCTTACATAGTATAAAAAAAAGTCGCTATTTTCGTTTGTTTGTTTGTTTGTTTGTTTGTCTGTATGCTTAAATCTTTAAAACTACGCAACGGATTTTGATGCGGGTTTTTTTAATAGATAGAGTGATTCAAGAGGAAGGTTTATATGTTTAAAAATTCCCGAAATTCCTACGGGAACGGGCACAACGCGGGTAAAACCGCGGGGCGCTGCTAGTTAACAATAATCGGCCAAGTACGAGTCGGACTCGCGCACGGAGGGTTCCGTACTGTATGGGAGCCCCCCTTAATTATTTATTTTATTTTAATTTTATTATTTATTATTGAAGTGAATATAAAACCAAATAGTCTGTGAAAATTTCAAGCATCAACCTGTTACCATTATTAATATAGAGCGAAAAACGTCTGAAAAATCAGGTTTGTTGTATGGGAGCCCCCCTTAAATATTTATTTTATTCTTTTTTTAGTATTTGTTGTTATAGCGGCAACAGAAATACATCATCTGTGAAAATTTCAGCTGCCTAGCTATCATGGTTCATGAGATACAGCCCGGTGACAGACAGACAGACAGACAGACGGACAGACGGACATCGAAGTCTTAGTAATAGGGTCCCGTTTTTCCCTTTGGGTACGGAACCCTAAAAATAATGTACCTAGTTCTGGTTACATGACTCCTAATGCCATCATCATATTATTTTACATTCTTTGCCTTCATCTTAATCTATGTTCTAAATAAAATTAAATGCCGTATAATGATGTCTTGCTCCAGGGCGTGGATCGGACTCCTCGGACATAGAATCGGAGCCCGGGCTGACACTAAAGCGGAAACAACGCCGGTCGCGCACCACCTTTACTGGGGAACAGCTGGACGCCTTAGAAAGGGCCTTCCACCGGACCCAGTACCCTGATGTCTATACCAGAGAGGAGCTGGCGCTGCAGACTGGGCTTACAGAGGCCAGAATACAGGTTATCCTACTTCTTACTACTATTATAAACGCGAAAGTTTTTAATTATGTATGGGTGTTTGTTACTCTTTCACGCACAAACGGCTGAACTGATTTGGATGAAATTCCGTATTAAATAAATAAATTAATAATAAATAGTAAGGGACATCTTACACACGGTCTCTGACCCCAAACTAAGCAAAGCTTGTAATATACATATACACATTTTTAAATACACCACCCAGACACAGAGCAAACACCAATGTTCATCACATAAATGTTTGCTCTGGGTGGGGATCGAACCCACGCCTCTTTGATCCAGAAGTCTGGTTCACTAACCACTGAGCCACCGAGGCAGTCATCTTTAATATGAAGGTAGATTAGACCTTGGATTAACACATAGGCTACTTTTTTATCTCGGGCTAACGCGGTTAACACCGCGGGGCGCAGTTATAGTATTTCATAATAATAACATGAAATAAATAGAACATGTAGTAAACCTAGAGATCTACATATATCTACCTTTTTTTTACTCAGCGCGTAAGGAATTTGTGAATACTCATATTATAATGCACCGCAAAACGCATATCTGCGAAACATTGCAAAATGCAGTGAACGCATATGAATAAAAGATTTATTGTGCTCTATGAGTAATACTTGTGTAGATTATGTTACTCATAATTGTGATTTTAACAGAGAGAAAATGAGTCTCCTCAAGATTAAAATGAAGTCTCATCTCACGATATCTGTGAGGGGCACAGACATAGCCAAGTTTCAGTACAGAAAGCTCGGATGACACGTTAAATTGTAGGTCCCGTTTGTTTTAACCGTTTAGCCAAGTCAGAGGCCTTCAGGCGGCCTAAAAACTCTGACACTAGGGCTAGCCACCGGGCCTATACGAACTTACTTTTTTTTTAGTACAGAAAGCAAATGTTACTATTTCAATATGCCTACAAAATGAGTGTTAAATATTGGAATTTTCGAGTAGGTAGGAGAGCAGAATTGACCTCCTTAAACTCTTATTCAGGCTGGGCCTGTATGTAAATAAATCTTTGACAAAACTTTGTATTAGGCCACAAGTAGGTTGTTATATATTCTTAATATTATAGATAAGGCCATTGACTAAAAGCATAATACAAGTAGCGCTTTAACAGTATGGGATACAATATACAAGTGGTATACGGCATAGGAATAGGTTAACGCCTTAAGAAAATTAAATGACACACCGCACTCAGCTGGTTGACTGGTTTATTCGAGAAGGCCTTTTTAGTTAAAGTGATTTTACAAATACTAGTCTTACACAAAATCACTAAGTAGGAGTGCAAATTCAGTTTATTGTTTTTTTTCTATGGAACAGTTGACTTTTTTTCGTGAGTTCTATAGTAAATGACGAGTATATATACATAGTTAGGTATGAAAGTTCTCACGCTTTGCAAGGCGTCACATTGTACAGTACTTACAGTCTTTTTCACCGAAATTAAACAACATTCCGCACGGTCAGTCTTCGGATGGGTGACTACGGGTGGCATTTACAACTGAGCACTACCGTGGCTCGGATTACATGTTAAATTGTAGGTCCCGGTTATTTTAACCGTTTAGCCATGTCAGAGGCCTTCAGGCGGCTTAACTCTGACACCAGGGCTAGCCAGTCGGCCTATACGAACTTACTTATTATCAAAGTTCTTACGCTTTGCAAATCGTTACTTTGTACTCGTACAATACTTACAGTCTTTTTCCTCCACCAAGTGGTTTAAATAGGTTTTTTGTCGTGGTAACGTCTTATAAATCGATGAACGCCGACTGCTTGCACGATAAAGTGTCTATCGTTCCGCATGAGCCGAGCGTGCAAGCGAGAGCACGGAACACGCTATAGAGAGGCACGATTGGCCTTATCATTCGACTTATTTCAGTTGTTGATTCAACAATGTTTTCTTATGACGTTATCACGTAAAATTACTTTAGAGACAACCAATTTTTTTTTATTATTATAACTCTACTATTGAAGGCTCATGTTTGTCTCTGGATGTCGTACGGTCGAAATGATGATGATGATGCTGACAGAAGTAGGTAATTATTTTTCGCGAAAAATGGCAAAAACGCCGTCCATCGTGTACAAAATGCGAATATTTCGCTCGAATTGTTTTTGAATTTACATTATTGTTGATTTTTCAAAAACGGCTCGGCCGATTTCAAATTTAAATAGAACCACCTCGGGAGTATACCCTTTTGAACTAAAAAAGATTTTTTCGATTCAATTCACAATTGGCGGAATTATCGATCGAAAAAAATACATATAGACGAACATAGAACCTCCTCCTTTTTGGAAGTCTGTTAAAAATGGTTCAAAATAGCTTCTTAATAAAAATTGTAGTATTGCTATTAATGTGACGATGTCTTCTAATTCACTATTTCCAAGAAATATACCCAAATAAAAATAATTCATTTATAAGATCTAAGGCGTAAATTCCAATTTCATGTTTGAATAATGTCATCGCATGTTTACCTTATCACAATTGTTGACTTCTAGTTTATGTAAATGTTAACAGATAAAACTCCTAACATGATTGTTTTAAACAAGCAAATATTTATCGAATGCTAACAACGCATAAATAATTATGAAGTCAAAATACGTTATGAAATTTTGCTTAGATAAAATATGTAATTATAAATAATGTTACTACAGTGTAACATAAAATCATAATTTGCTCTTATCTATGTTGAGACCATTCAAACTCACGTAAGCCAAAAACATTTTATCAGTTTATGTCCTCTTACTACATTAATCCAACAAAAATTTGAACTAAAAAATTTGGTTTTGAAAAGAAGATATTATGATGGAAATTTTTAATACCTACCATGCCTACCACATACTTACTAAATTCTCATAAGATTAATCTTATTGAAATGAATTATACACTAATAAAATTTTATTTGTGTTACAGGTTTGGTTCTCCAACAGACGAGCCCGTCTACGTAAGCAGGCTGGTTCCAATTCGTCCCCGAGCATCGCCAGCTATTCATCTCTACCGATGCCACAAATTCCATGCCCTTACCCTGCAGGCGAAATACCGCTACCTCAACATCATCCACAGCATCCTGACTGGCATCATCAAAAGTACGCCAACTACACAAACCAACTGATGGCCCAGTCCCAACACTTAAACCAAGCTTTCCAAAACGCTGCCTTCCCTAGCACTTCTGCTTCGACATTCAGTCATCTAGTTCCAAGCGCAAACGGAACTCACAGCCAACTATTGGACTCTGTGCCAAGAAATGACTACGCAAGATATTCAGGAGCTGAAATTTATGGCAAACCAGTCAGTTACCTGCCCAAAGAATCAGAAGATGACAAAGTACCCAGTGATGAGGCTATTGAACCAAGAGAGGACAGTTACGTGAAGACGCCTGGAGAAGACTACGCTAAAGCTTTACCAGAAAATGATTACCCTAAAGTTCCTGCTGATTATTCCAAAGTATCTGTTGACCCTTCAGCCAGTTCTAATTGGAGTCCGTCTCATAACTCCTTGAACATGAGTCTAGCTGGAATTTCCAGTGAATATAAGTACATGAACGATCCGTACACGTTTCCTAATGTAGCCGATCCTTTATCTCACCATAATTATCCTAATCCTCCCAATCCTACAAACAAATATTGGATTTGACAGGAGATACTATTAATATTTGTAGTATTATTAGATTATTTTATAGATGTAGTTTTATTAATAATTATATTTTATTTATATTTAATCTTAACGTACCTTAATAGAGTCGAATATGGAAAAATACCTCTTAATTGCATTCCATTTAACTTTACCAAACATTTGTATAAAGTTACTAAGAGAGTCATTAGAATTAAAGTAGCTAGTAAAATTATTTACCCTCTTTTAATTAAACCCCGCCTTGAGCTGCAGCCTTGACTCGTCGTAACTTTTTAGTACCAGGACGTACCTACGTAAATAACATACTCTAATTGATATTTGCGTTGGTTGCATTATTAAATAACAGAAAAGTAATTTTCAAATTGCTCAATTTATTCTATACATATAAATACAAATACATCTAAAAATTTACAATATTCCTTAGTTACAATCTATTTTCTAAATTAAATCACTGTGTGGTTACATCTACTACTGACGCACCCGGTTCTTGCGGTGCGACGACTATAACCTGGTCTGTAGGAGAACTCGTCACTTGGGCTACATTCGCCTCAGTTTGAGCTTCGGTAGGGACTTGGTTTATTGTAGCGTCTGTGGGTACAGGAGCCACTTCAGTGACTGTTGGAGCAGCATCAGTGGCCGCGGGTGCTTCAGTGGCAACAGGAGCGACATCAGTGGCAACGGGTGCGGCGTCAGTTGCAACGGGAGATGCATCTGTGACTACGGGAGCTACATCAGTGGCTACGGGAACGGCATCAGTGGCTACGGGAGCGGCGTCAGTGGCTACGGGAGCGGCATCAGTAGCAATGGGGGTTGTACCAGTGGCAACGGGAATAACGTCAATAGTACCGGGATCTGCATCAGTGACTACGGGAACGGCTTCAGTGACTACGGGGGCGGCTTCAGTGACTATGGGGGCGGCTTCAGTGACTACAGGGGCGGCTTCAGTGACTATGGGAGCGGTGTCGGTAGCAACGGGAGATGCTTCACTGACTACGGGTGTGGGGTCAGTGGCAACGGGAGCTGCATCAGTGGCTACGGGAGCGACTTCAGTGGCAATGGGAGCGGCATCAGTAGCAACGGGGGCAGCCCCAGTGGCAACGGGAATAACGTCAATAGCAACGGGTGCTGCATCAGTGACTACGGGAGCGGCTACAGTGACTATTGGAGCAGCGTCAGTAGCGACGGGAGCTATCTCGGTGACTATGGGTACGGCGTCAGTGGCTACGGGAGCAGCATTAGTAGCTACGGGAGCTGCATCAGTGGCTACCGGAGCGGCTTCAGTGACTACGGGGGCGGCTTCAGTGACTACGGGGGCGGCTTCAGTGACTACGGGGGCGGCTTCAGTGACTACGGGGGCGGCTTCAGTGATAATGGGAGTAGCGTCAGTAGCAACGGGAGCAGTGTCAGTGGCTACGGGAGCTACATCAGTGACTACGGGAGCAGCGTCAGTGGATACGGGAGCGGCATTAGTGGCTACGGGAGATGCATCAGTGGCAGCGGGAGCAGCGTCAGTGGCTACGGGAGCAGCATTGGTGGCTACGGGAGCTGCATCAGTGGCTACGGGAGCAGCGTCAGTGGCTACGGGAGCAGTGTCAGTGGCTACGGGAGCTACATCAGTGACTACGGGAGCAGCGTCAGTGGCTACGGGAGCTGCATCAGTGGCTACGGGAGCAGCGCCAGTGGCTACGGGAGCTACATCAGAGGCAACAGGAGCAGCATCAGTTGCTGCAGGGACCACTTCAGTAGGTATGAAAGCAGGTACGGCTACAGCTTCCTCAGTAACCGGAATTGCTGCTGACTCGGTAGAGACGGTGCTAACATCAGCAATGGAGGCAACTCCAGATGCATTAGTATTAGTGGTACCAGCGGCAGAGCCATCAGCACTAGCAGGAGAACTTGTGGCAGAACCATCAGTTGCAGAAGAAGCACCGGCGGCAGAGCCTTCAGACCCAGCAGAAACATCCGTGGCAGAGCCCTCAGAGCCGGTAGAAGTGCCAGTGGAGGAGCCATCAGTGCCAGTGGAAGTGCCGGCGGCAGAGCTATCAGCGCCAGTGGAAGCACCAGCAGCAGAGCCATCAGTGGCAGTGGCAGAGCCAGCGGCAGAGCCATCAGCGCCAGTGGAAGCACCAGCAGCAGAGCCATCAGTGGCAGTGGCAGAGCCAGCGGCAGAGCCATCAGCGCCAGTGGAAGCACCAGCAGCAGAGCCATCAGCACCAGTGGAAGCACCACCAGCAGAGGTGTCAGTGCCAGTGGAAGCACCAGCAGCAAGGCCATTAGCGCCAGTAGAAGCAC
The DNA here is from genome assembly GCA_964007245.1 of Hypomecis atomaria. Classification (NCBI taxonomy): domain Eukaryota; kingdom Metazoa; phylum Arthropoda; class Insecta; order Lepidoptera; family Geometridae; genus Hypomecis; species Hypomecis atomaria. The sequence goes on from OZ023299.1 coordinate 10,001,515, forward strand.
CACCAGCAGAGCCATCAGTCCCAGTGGAAGCGCCGGTGGCAGAGCCATCAGCGCTAGTGGAAGCGCCAGCGGCAGAGCCTTCAGAGCCGGTAGAAGCACCGGTGGCAGAGCCATCAATGCCGGTGGAAGCGCCGGTGGCAGAGCCATCAGCACCAGTAGATGCACTGGCGGCAGAGCCATTAGCACCAGTAGATGCACCGGCAGCGGAACCATCAGCACCAGTGGAAGTGCCAGCAACAGAGCCATCAGCGCCAGTGGAAGCACCGGTGGCAGAGCCATCAGCGCTGGTAGAAGCGCCGGCGGCAGAGCCTTCAGAGTTGGTAGAAGCACCGGTGGCAGAGCCATCAGCACCAGTAGATGCACTGGCGGCAGAGCCATTAGCACCAGTAGCTGCGCCAGCAGCTGAGCCATCAGCGCCAGTGGAAGCACCGGTAGCAGAGCCATCAGCACCAATGGAAGAGCCAGCAGTAGAGCCATCAGCACCAGTGGAAACGCCAGCGGCAGAGCCATTGGCACCAGTAGATGTGCCAGCAGTAGAGGCATCAGCACCAGTGGAAACGCTAGCGGCTGAGCCATCAGCGCCAGTGGAAGCACCGGTAGCAGAGCCATCAGCACTAGCAGAGGTACCAGCGCCAGCAGGAGCACCGGCAGCAGAACCATCAGCACTAGCAGGGGCAGTGGCGGCAGAGCCATCAGTACCAGCAGAGGTACTAGCACCAGCAGAGGTACCAGCACCAGCAGAGGCACCGGCAGCAGAACCATCAGCACCAGCAGAGGCAGAGGAAGCAGAGCCACCAGAACCAGTAGAGGAACCAGTGCCAGCAGGGGCACTGGCAGCAGTACCATCAGCACCAGCTGGAGCACCAGCAGCAGAACCATCAGCACCAGCTGGAGCACCAACACCAGTAGGGGCACTAGCACCAGCGGGGGCAACAGCAGCAGAACCATCAGCACTAGTTGGGGCACCAGCACCAGCAGGGGCACTTGCACTAGCAGGGGCACTTGCACCAGCAGGAGCACTTGCACCAGCAGGGGCACCAACAACAGAACCATCAGCACCAGTGGAAACGCCAGCGGCTGAGCCACCAGCGCCAGTGGAAGCACCCGTGGCAGAGCCATCAGCACTAGCAGAGGCACCAGGGCTAGCAGGAGCACCAGCAGCAGAACCATCAGCACTAGCAGGGGCAGTGGCGGCAGAGCCATCAGCACCAGTAGAGGTACCAGCGCCAGCAGAGGCGCCGGCAGCAGAACTATCAGCACCAGCAGAGGCAGCGGAAGCAGAGCCACCAGAACCAGTAGAAGAACCGGTGCCAGCAGGGGCACTGGCAGCAGTACCATCAGCACCAGCTGGAGCACCAGCACCAGTAGGGGCACTAGCATCAGCAGGGGCACCAGCAGCAGAACCATCAGCACCAATTGGGGCACCAGCACCAGCAAGGGCACTTGCAGCAGCAGGAGCACTTGCACCAGCAGGAGCACCAGCAGCAGAACCATCAGCTCCAGCAGGAGTACCAGCACCAGCAGAGGCACCAGCACCAGGCGGGGCACCAGCAGCAGAACCATCAGCACCAGCAGAAGCACCAGCAGTAGAACCACTGGCACCAGAGATGTTACCGGCAGCAGAGCTATCAGTACCAGGAGCAGCGTTAGAAGATTGGCTTCCAGTAGCCCAGTTTGGTAATAAGCTTCCTAGATATTGTACAAAAGTTAGCAGTAAAGATTTCTTTTCATTCAGCTGTTGCTCAGACACAGTTGCCCAAGGAGCGGGAACATCCTTGAGAAGCGCCGTTTTGTTATCAAGTTTTTCAATTTTTCTTTCTAACTTAGCAATCTGCGTCTGTATAGCTGCAGCATTGATGTGACTTAGTAAATAGTTTCTAAATGAGTCAGCAGTTGCAGGTTCATTTTGTAGTTTGGTTCTGATGAAGTTTCCAATGGCTTCACGACGTTCGGACTTAGTGCTGTTAGCAGTAAGACCCAAGTCTTCTTGCAAGAACGTGTAAAGAGCTACTTTTCTCTCTAAACTAGTGCTATTGACTGTCAGTCCGTACTTATTGAATAAATACTCTTTCCAGAGATCATCAAGATCTAAATCGTTGTTACCCACGTCGTTTGATGACTCGACAGATTCTTCAGATACTTGACTATCTTGAGTTATAACATCCTTTTCTAATTCTTCGAGTTCCTTACGGTTCTTTTCTTGACGTTTTTGTTCTTCCTTAGCAAGTTTTTCTTGTCTCTTTCTTTCTTGTTCTTCTTGCTTGCGCCTTAGCTTTTCTTCTTGTTCTTGCCTTTTACGTTCTTCTTTTTCTATTCTCTCCTGACGTTTGCGCTCCTCTTCTACTCTCTTTTCTTCTCGCTTACGTTGTTCTTCAGCTTGTTTTTCTTGGCGTTTACGTTCTTCTTCTACTCTCTTTTCTTCTCGCTTACGTTGTTCTTCGGCTCGTTTTTCTTCGAGCTTACGCAGATTTTCTTCTTGTTTTCGTCTATGTTCTTCTAATTTGCGTCTTTCTTCCTCCAGCTTTTCAAGCTGCTTTCTTTCTGCAGAGTTATCGTCACTGTCGTCATCACTATCTCCATCATCACTTTCAGATGTGTTATCTGATACATCACGTACAAGGCGGTGGTGCCAATGCGTCAATGTTCTTGAAGAGCCATCTTCAGGCAGATATTTTGCGGTGGCTAAGCACACACAAGCCTGAAACAGAAAAAATATACCTCTTTAATACTAATTCAAACTTCACTGTTAGATAACAATACAAAGCTTCGCGACTAAGATTAAACTGTAATATTTTAAGCCATGCTAAACATAAGATTTAAAACAAGGCTCAAGGGATTTTCTCATGTATTTTCCAATGTTTATTTAGTTTAACTAATTTAGTTTAAATTCTTAAGCCTACATAGAGTTTAAGTACAGCGTCATCAGTTTGCATAATATTATAGACCCTATGGCACCCAAAGTTTAAAAGCAATAAAGTTTTAAACAACTGACTACGACTACGGAATCAAAGAGGCGTGTGTTCGATTCAAGAGCAAGTATCTATGTGTTGAACATAGGTATTTGCTCTGTGTCTGGGTGTTTTTAGGTTTATCTATACTCGTATAAGTATTATATGTATTTTAAAACCAAATGTAAGATATCCCCTAATATTTATTAATCATAAATAAACATATTGAAATACTGGCACTTTCATGGCACAAGCCTTAAGCTGCGCTGCGATGGATTGTGATCGGTTTACATAATTTTGTAACAATAAAATTTAAGTTTTTAGTGAGATGCTGCAGCTAATAGAGCCTTATCTCAGCGTCCACTAAGTATTGGTTTCTGTTTGCACTTTTTAATTATTTATGTTTTCACAATAGTATTTTGCGACTAAAATGTATTAGCTAACAAAAGCTACCTAATAAATCGAAGATAGATATATGTTTCATCACTGTTTACAAAACATGTAGGTATAAGTATATATTATGAGTACTTCAATGACCTAACGCGCTTTCAATGCAATGGGCTTTGTAACTTTGCAGCAAAAATACGACGAACACTTTTCACAATACAAAAGAAAGATAAAAACTTACAATCAGCAGTAAATAAATGACCTTCATATCGTACTTTTAATTTCTACTATCTATAAATTCGTTCGTAAAAACACTTAAATGATCATGAACACCCGTGTTTCGTATGAGCTCGTTCGTTAGAATTTGTTATGACACTGCGAACAAAACCTTTTATACCAGCTCCAGCAATTAGGTGATAACGTTAGATAATGGCTTCTGCTGAGATAAAGACTAAGTCCTGACCAAACACGATGTTTTCGCCAAGACTGAGTCAATGCAAACAGTCGTCAGGTCTGATGGTGGTACTGCTACGTTATACTATCAGTTGATACATTCCACCGGATATTTGTGTTTATATCTAGGCACTGCAACGGAAACGGGATTATTATATTGTAATGTTTGTTGTGTTTAATTGTACCTCGCGTTGGTTTATTGTCAACATCCTGCCATCTTAGACGGGTACTGCTAATTAAGATCAACATAATCCAGTAATAAATTGAAGATCGCTGTACGAAATTATAGTACGAAACGTTTCTTCTGCTGTCAACTTTTAAGTGAAAGTAATCGAGGGCATTATATCAATAGTGGAACTGTAAAACAGTAAGCTGGAAAAAGTGAACATTTATTATTATCAAAACCTACTATAACAAAGCAAAGTAACCAATGATTTGCATCCGTGCCTTCAAGAAGACAATCCAGAGGCTTATTTTAATCATTACTACTATAAACAGAACTGTCAGGACTTTCTGAAGCCGTTTTCTGACACTCGGCCACAAGGTCAATTTTTGGCGACTTCAGACGGCGGAGTGTCATCTGCGGCTAACTTCTCATCTGCCGGTTTGTGTGGCGCTCAGTATACCACCATTATTACTACATACTATTATTCCATGTAGGTACTATACAAGGTTACTGGTAATTTACACACACTTTTAAAAGCGAATTCAATACATCGGTATAAAAATAATACTATAGGACCACAGTTTAACCGGTCATCCGGTCCTCTGCGTCTGGATCTGCCAACTGGTCTGACGGCCTGGGAAACCCACTGTGACAGCAGATATGTCCAACCAATTTCATTTCAGTTCAGCGGCCTTCTGACTCAAGTCAACAATTTGTATCTTGGAGCGCAGTAAGTGTACTTTTTCTAATGCGGTCTGAAAGTTTGAATCCTAGGATACTGTGAAGTGTGCAGTATGCACCATAGCTCGCTGGCAAATCCCGAGACTGGACTTCTGTCAAAGACCAAGTCTATGAAAGTGGAAGGAGAATAGATGAGACTGGGATGGACCACGCTCATGTTATGTGCTAACAAATAAATAGTACCTAACACAATGTTGACAATTGCTGTTTCATCATTGTGTCAATTTCATGAACTTTTATTATGGATCAGTTTTTTTTACAATTTCAGGGTTGTTTTCACAGTAAAAGTTTTTCATTTTAGCTTGATATACTAAAGTCACTCTTGAAAGCTTGTACGTAAGTTACCAGTAACTCTGTATAAGGTTGAACCTTTCTGTAGAGCATAGAGTTGTCCAAGAATTTGGAATGGAAAATATTGAGCAAAATACTTTTAGGCTTTTGCGAATACGCATTATGTCGCTAGCGTATGTAAATATTATTTTTCTACAGGAAGTTTTTTGCTTATGAACATGACTGTATGTATATTTAGAATGCCAGAATTATCTAGACAGTGATTTTTGTAAATATTAGGACATATTTGTGAATGGTAACCCATAGTGTCGTCCATTTGATAATTTTCTACATTTCGACTACGGAAATATGAATTAATGTAAGGGACATTTATGTGATTTTGAGTTATATACATCATTGGATTCAGAATTCCGAGCTCTATCGAATGGTATATATAACTTTTTAATATCTTGAAAAAAATGTCGCTTCCCACAAAAAAAAGTGAGCAAAAATATCAAAAATAAGGGGTAAAAAGTACGTTAACAGACATAAAAAATGCAATATGCCTCATACGTTAAGTTTCTCATCCTATTAACCAATTGATTTCCCTTACGCTATTACAAGTTACGTTTTTCAAGTCCGATGTGCCTCTTACATCAATTTACAAAAACATACACTGGCCCTTACGAAGACAAACAAATATTAATTGAAAATCAAACAAACTTAAACAGGCAGAGGTTTTTATAGGAAAGTGGTTTGATTACAGATTTATAATTTTTGCAGCCTCTACGGGACATATTTACGTATTTGATTATGAGATGTACGTTACCTTAACTTTTTTTTAAAATTTCGGTCATTTTAACAAAAAAAAATAATGTAAGGGACATGTCAATTCCTAAACTACAGGGATATCTCAAATAATGCTATTTTTAACATAAACAGTTCAAAATTTTATGCAATTTCGCCCTAGAAGTCATTTAAATCAGACAAGAAACAAAAAAGATATTAAGAAATAAAAAAAATTGCGATCGTTTTTTGGCTCTCCTGAAAAATGGCCTTTTGTCCCTTACATTAATTCATATTTCCGTAGTCGTTTTTTTTATTACGAAAGAGTTAACTTCCAAAGTAGGTATGTGAAAAAAGTAATATTCCATTGATATACATACTAAGTGTTGTATTGAAATCGCAGGGACTTCCAGAGATGTATACCTACCTATCACTATGACAACTTTTACTACGGGACCAGCTTCGAAGTCTCGAAATAAAAATTAAGCTGTCCCATACAAAAAGGTACTTGATTTTGTCGACAAGATACTCGTACCTACATTTGGAACAGCTGATTTTTCGCGATTACAAACGACGACATGACATGAAGATATGGACAACTAACATCTCGATAGATCTACTACTATCACTACATAGTATAAAACAAAGTCGTTTCCCGCTGTCTGTCCCCATATATTTTAAACTACGCAACGGATTTTGATGCGGGTTTTTCAAATAGATACGAGTGATTCAAGAGGAAGGTTTATAATATGTATAATATACTTGTACGAAGCCAGGGCGGGTCGCTAGTCCTCCTAATGTTATAAACGTGAAAGTTTGTAAGGATAGATGAATGGATGTTTGTCACTCTTTCACGCAAAAACTACTGAACGGATTGAGATAAAACTTTGCAATTATATAGGTTACATATCAGAATAACACATAGGCTTTATAGCCTATATAATGATATTGTGTAAATTTTCCATATTATAACAATAAGTGTTAAGTAAGTAGGAAAAATTCAGCAATCTGCGAGCTATTCTAGCGTGTGCTCCAAGAAATGTCAAAAAAGAACTGTCGAATCGAACAAATGTCAAATCGATTTTTTTTTGTTCTTTTTATTTTCCACCTCCTTTATTAAGGGTGGTAAGGTAGGGCCTCGAAATAGCATGCGAGCGAAGCCGCGGGCAAAATCTAGTCAGATATAAAATACGGCATTTAAACATTTTCGCAGCCGAGAATCGACCCTAGGATAACGTGCTTCACGTTTTTAATTGCATTTAAAAAGAAGCTCCTAATTGACTTTATCATAAGACTAAATTATGCTATTTTGTTTACCATACGGATTACACCTTATTACTCTGACTGCCACTAATTTACCTATTTTATCATTTGAGGATGCGACTTATTTGTTCTTTACTAAGTGATAATGATGATTATGAGATTTTTATTCATCAAAGCATTAATTACTGTCAGTCTTGTCACAAATGGGTTGGTACTTACCGACGTAATTTTTTACCGATTCCATTGCCCTCTAGACAAAATGACGTGACTTTATGATCCTTACATATACGAGTACGAGTACATATATCTCACGGACGGAGTAAAATGCAACACGGTCGAAAGGAAATCAACAAGGAAATTCATATTGTCCTTGTTTTCAGGATTTATAGGACCGTTATTTTAAGCATTAAGCCCATGTTTAGCCTTGTCAAAAGTATTCGCGTCAAAGCTTAACGGCATGTTAATGGCTTATAAACTCTGACATCATGGCTAGCCACCCGACATGTAGAAACTTATTTACAAGGAAATCTTCACAACATAGGAATCTTCGCCTTTGGGGTGTTTTGTGCGTTATTAAAAGCCCCAGGATCTTGGGATAGAAGCTCCTGCGCTCACAGTGCTTGCTCACCGTGAACAATATTCTTACCGATTGCTTACCGATAGATAGAATCTGTAAACGAACACTGGTTTTCGTAATAGAGAATCCTGCAGTGCAATCCCGCATGATAATTTCAATCATTTGCGGGAGTGTGTAGATACTAACGATTCCGTTATTTGCATCAGGAGCACTCTCAGTTCCTTATAATATGAGTAATATGTATGGGGGATACCGCATATTACTCTTATCCTACTCCTCAAGGATGTCACAATAAAACTTAGTATTAGTGGTAGCGATTCCAATTTTACATCCAAGTTTCCATATCCGTGTTTGACATATCTGTTTGTAAATGAAAGAGCTTATATTCTGTACTCTCGATGTTTTGTGTCTACAGTTTGAAAGGTTAAACTTATCGCAGATCTTGGACGATAGCGCACAGCATGATAGAATCCATTGACACGTTGAAAATGTTTGATGATATAAAGTAAGGTGAGCTCCACTAAGGTCATGTTATTAGACTAGGCGTTTAGGAAGTAACATTTTGAAGTCTACCTCTATAAATGGCTTATTTTTCTCTTTTGACAAGTCAATTATGAAACTTTTTTTTCAAGGGTAAATAATGAAATGAGTTACTCAATTAATTCATTCATTATTTGCCCAAAAATAGGACATTAAAGGCTCATAAACAACAACAAACATTACGTTACAATCATCATTACGTTCGTCATTGTAAAACGTTCATAAATACACCTGTAGATTTCTAACAGGACCTGTTTGGAATTGTTATAAGCATCAGCCCGCCTTATGGAGTGGATGACTTACACTAATAATTTTTTGTTCGTGGTCAACATTCGAGAACTAGTTAGTATTTGGCAAATCGTCAAAGAAAATATTAACTCTAGCGGAGCCCATTTTCCATCAATTCTGCACGTCGAAAAAGTAATTTTACGATGTCGGGTTAGAAAAAACAACATGTATTTTAACTTAATGTTATTTGATCTAGGTTAGAGGTACCTAACTAAAGTATTGTAAGTCAGTACATGTATTTTTGAAAGCATTTGCAACTCTAGAAATCTAAGCTAAGAAAGGTTCTAAATGGCATAAAAACTGACGCAAAGTAGGTATCATCCCTCACTGTCAGTGTTCGATCGGATATTTCAGAGTGCAAACTAAATATAATCCAATTCCCTTCTGTATGTTTTACATAGGACGCCTAGCAACGCAATAAGCGATATTTTTTTATGCAAATCCTAAACAATCGCTCTGCACCGTCCAGTAATTAATACCACAGATTTCGCGAGGTGGAACATTCTGTTGTGGTCGAACTGGGATATAGTTAACAATTCCACACGTAACTCTTTCTTTAAAATCACACCTTCGCTTAACGCCATAATTAATTATACTTAGAATCTAGGACCTTATTGTGTAATCGCTCTGACGTTCGGTTTAGCTTTTCCTCCCGCTCGCTCTCGTGGCGTATGTAACTGGCGCGAGCATGGAAAAAAGCTAAGCCGAACGTCATAGCACTTACACAATAAGGCCCCGGCTCTGTGGTTGGTAATTAAGGCGATACTGGTAGTTATGATTTTAAGCAAATAATTTCGTGCAGAAGCAATTCCCAGCAAGATCTAAAAAAACGTCTCCATACTACGAGATCTGTATTTGTACCACAAATTAGATGATAGCGTTGCCCTGTAGTAAGTTCGTTATTAGGCCGAGTGGCTAGCCTTGCCGGGCTAGTACGAGTATGCGCGCCACGAATTATTTCGTTCGTAGTGTCAGAACAAGACAGCGTTATGGCAAAGTATTTAACTGTCACATTTTCACACGTCGAAATGAGTTATTTTCGTCGCTTTTCGTGGTCGCATGCTTTATAGTGTAGAGAAACTAACCTTTCTGTTAGCTTCTCTACATTCAGACTCTTTTAACGATAACACTGCCAACTAACAATTCTAGTTATACATTTTTTGAAATTCTTTTTTTTGACAGGATCAGCGATCTTTGTTTTGTAAAATTGGGGCAGTCTTGAGTGGGAAGTCATCTTGAAGACACCTTTTTTTTCCTATGAAAGATGTAGTGACTGTGTGATTTTAGTTTGCGTGGACGAGTCCCGTAGTGTAAACGGCATGAGCGTCGGGTAACAGTCAGGGTGAGAGGCTCCGGTCCCTTTGACTTTGCTTACAGGAGGATCTCTTGTTTTGGGGCCACTGACCCCTTACCCTGGAGCACTGGACTGGCGCTGTCGACGAACCCTGTCGGCCGGTTTGGGCCGGCGCCTGTCGGCCGGTTTGGGCCGGCGCCTCCACCTCCAGTGACAGTTCAGCACCGCAGGTGACTTCACGCTAGCGCTCATCTAGCGTTACCTTGCTGGCGCCACACTATCGGCGGGTCCAGCTCAGTCTACAGAAAATCCTCGGCCAGCCTCCAGCGTGGTTCTACGAGTGCTACCCTCTCCCTTTATTTTGGCTAACATTCCACGGACTCTCTTCAAAATTCTTAACTCTCTCTCTCCGCTTCAAGAAGACTTAATAGACGATAAGTGCAGTGTGTGATAGTGTAAATAAATGTGTAAATACTATGGTTAGTTTTCTATATTACTCTCTCCGAACCGTTAGGAATCCTATCCACTAGGCAGGACTCTTTGGTTAGGTTCTCTGAAGTCTCGTACTTGTGGTGTGGCAACCGGCTCCCCCGCTTGCCACATTACGGGTTCTCTAATCCTCTCTTAACTTGTGGTGCTGCAAACGGCTTCCCCGTTTGCAACATTACAATAGCCAGATGTCAGAGTTTTAAGGCCTGAAGGCCCTAATGTGGCTAAACGGTTGAAACAACCGGTACCTACAATTTAACGCGTCATCAGAGCCACGGTAGCGCTAAGCTGAAAAATTCCACCCGCGGTCACCCATCCAAAGACTGACCGAGCGGAACGTTGCTTAACTTCGATGATCACTAACGAACAGCTATTCGAACTAAGTATCTATGCAGTGTTTATAGGTATCTTCTAGGTAAGCGTGTTACATCCTAGACCGCATCTCTGCTTAACATCAGGCAGTGTGTAGTCAAACGCAAACCTATACGAAATAAAATAAAAATAGCGCGCTACATAGCCTTTAGGTATCAACCTAGTTACAACGTTGTGGCGCAGCCACACTTTGACTATGTTGGCTTAAAACTGTACCTAGCCTTGGTTCCAACACTCCAATGTGTGGATCGATCTTGAACTGATATTGGACGCAAAATTCGTAGTCAAACTTAGACGCAAGTCACCCTCCAATATCTAACCCCGGCATTACAAGCAAATGCTCAGCAACATAGAAATACTAAGCTCAGTTCAGCCTTAGAACATGAACGAATTCTAGAGTAACATTTCTTAAATTCACGGTCAGGACAATTACTACGCAATAAAGTTCACGTGGTGTTGCTAACTGACTCCGAAACTTATCTTGGAGATTACCAACTGTTTGCATTCTTTGTCTATTGTTCGCGAACGGAAACTGTATACCTATTAAGATATAAGGGATTTTTGGAATGCTGTGATAAGGTAAATTTGAGAGGAAGGTAAAATAAAAGTTGGTTCAAAAATGGGCTAATTTTATAATATTTTTAAACTTCTTCAAAAAAGACGTTTGCGATCGGTCTGAATATAGCACAGGAATAAGTTTATACCTAGGTATTTTTTGTTTCGATGTTACCTGATTTTTCATACCTATATTATTATTAGCTTTACATGCATGTATTTATAAAGACTAACTTCGCTAGCGTAAATACACGCTGTTGATCGACCCTAATATCTTAAAAATCAGCTGTATAGTAGTGAAAGTTCATTTATATTCGATAAAATATATTTTACCAAATAGTCTTTGGACGGGACAGTTTGACTAGGTTTTACAACGATCAATTACACAACAATGACAATTTATAACACCCCAAAAATTGCAAGAAAATTCTAAAATCCAACTGAGTTGCGTCATGTAAGAATCCCGTTCATGACATATTGTATAAACATTTTCTTAAAGTTAGATACTCGCTCTGGTGCTTTCCGTATTCAAGTCAAATGAACAACATAAAAACATCGAATATAAAAAAATAATCGATGAAAAACCTGCCTCAATAAGGGAATAAGTAAATAGATATATATGCTTTTTGCCCGCGGCTTTGCCCGCATGACATTTCGAGGCCCCACCTTCGACCAACCAAAAAACCAAAAAAAAAAAGTTTTGATATAATAATATGTTCGATTCGACAGTTCTATTTGGACATTTCTCGCTCGCAGATGGCAGAATTTTTCCTACTTACTTAATTGTTATTGTTATAATATGGAAATTTTACGCAATATCATTACAATTTATAGCCTATGTGTTATTCTGATATATTTCAATTTCAGTTTCATTTCAATTCGTTCAGTAGTTTTTTTTAACAAACATCCATACATCCATCCTTACAAACTTTCACGGATATAATATTAGTAGGATAGTATTTTATTTGGAGGAAAATAGCATAAAAGAAAATATTTACTCCTAGTGGATTAACATTTTCTACGATAATGATAAAGTAACATGTCTCATAGCGATACAGTAAAATAACACTTTCTATGTGGGTAAATAACAAGAACTACGCATATCAACGCAATACGCATGTTTGTTAAACGTCTGTGTTGACAGCGAAACAAAAACTTATACAGGGTTGTCCAGAACTGATGTACTAAGCCGAAAGGAGGTGATTCAGACCATCATTGTGAACAACTCTTACTATGGAGCGAACCTGGAATTCGAGAAAAAAATCAGCTGTACATACATTTGTCGATTCCGAGTTGCAGTATTTTTGTCGTTTTTTGTCGATGCCGTGGCGGTCCTGTAGTAATGACGCCCGCCTTACAATTGTGAGGTCGTGGGTTCAAATCCCGGTCCAGTACCTATAAATTCCTTGGAATTAATGTACGAAATTTAACATCACATCACTGGCTTTTCGGTGACCTGCATACGTCCGTAGAAGAAATTCGATGGCGTATGTGAATCCACCAACCCGCACTGGGCCAGCGTGGATAGGTTTACGTCCTGCAGTGGATTATTTCAAAAGCTGGTACAGTACAGTACAGAGTTGCAGATTTGTATGGAACATTAGATTTTTTCTCGACTTTTGGGTCTAGTCTCAATTTTTACTATGGGGCTACCCATAGTAAAAATTGTTATTGATAATCATCCCCTTTTAGCTTGGTACCTACAGGGTAAGCCTGTATTCTTTATACAATACCCGCCAGAAAACTTATGAAAATTGAAACGGCAGTGGGCAGGACACTTGGTAGGATTTTTATTTAAATGATAGATAGATAGATAGATAAACTCTTTATTGCACACCAAGAAATAAACAAAAAGAAGAAACAAAGATACATAAACAGTGTAACAATGGGCGGCCTTATCGCTGACAGCGATCTCTGCCAGGCAACCTTAGGATGGAGAGGACAGAAAGCGTATAAATGGTTTTATAAACATACTGGTAACTCACGCAGAACGTTTTAAGGGTGATTTTAGTATGCAAAGATGAACAACATTTATTAAGGGATTGTTCTATAGAAAAATTATAACACTATCGACAAAATATATAGAAACCTTTTTTTTTCACGATGTCGGGGTAGGTCTCATAGTAGTTCATCTAGATAATCTAGAATATTCTAAGGTTAAGAGATTGGTTGCCTGGAAGAAATAGCTTTAAGCAATAAGGCCGCCAGCTAGAAACCTATTAATTGTATGTATTGTTTTGTCCGTCTAATCGGTTTATATGTATGTAGTTGTCTAATAAAGTATTATAGTTAATTTGTTGTGTGTAAATTACCACTAAGTTGGTACCTAATCCTGTAGTTATAGTATAGTAGGTACATTAACGAGAGATTTGCACAAACAAGAAATAAATTCACAAATCCACAAAGAGAATGAGCTACACCAGCTCCAAACATATTTGTAATATTGTAAATATGTATTCATAAGCTCTGGCGTGTGTGTGTTGCCAGTGATGACTTATGGCACTGAAACGTGGTCTCTTACTATGGGCCTTATTAATAAGCTCCAAGTAGCCCAACGAGCTATGGAGAGGGCTATGCTCGGAGTCTCTCTGCGAGATCGAATCAGGAATGAGGAGATTCGCAGAAGAACCAAAGTTACCGACATAGCCCAGCGGATTGGCAAGTTGAAATGGCAGTGGGCAGGGCACATAGCGCGGAGGACTGATGACCGATGGGGTCGATAAGTTCTCGAGTGGAGACCACGTACCGGCAAGCGCAGCGTAGGACGTCCACCCACAAGGTGGACGGATGACCTCATTAAGACCGCAGGATCACGCTGGATGCAAGTCGCTACCAACCGGTCTTATTGGAGATTCATGGGGGAGGCCTATGTCCAGCAGTGGATGTCCTATGGCTGATGGATGGATGGATGGATGAAGCTCTGGCGTTCACTCCAAAGCTCCTGTCTAATAAATATTCTACTGTAAAGAGTATTGCCAGTAAAATTCCAGAAGGCGCTTTATCAGTGACTGACACAGCGACAACATTGCTATTGTGTTTTCCCTCGAATGAATTTGTAAGGAGATCTTTCATTACCTAGATACTTACTGGAAACAGTGAAGTACAATACTCTTAGAATGTGGAGCCTTCAAAACTCCTGAGACGAAAACCGTGAATACATTGAATGGTCCTTGAGTAGGTACCTACCTATTAAAGACTCTTTTTAGTGATATTGTCTGGACTATTTTCGGCCAATCCCTAGGGGCGCAAGGACTCGTACTTTAGTAGATAATTTTAATAATTCTAGGTGAGAGCCTAACTTCTGTGTGGTCGCGGTTTTTTATCGCGAAGAATTAACCAACAACTCGCATGAGGTAATGAGGGTCTTTATGGTCGAAGATAAAGCACTATACCTATACCTACTGTGGAGGTTGTGTTAGGATAACCTCCGGTAAAGAAAGATAGATCAATTCTTTATTGACACACCAAAACTTAAGGTGAAACTAGTTGATGGCACGAACTCAGATTTAGCGTAGCTTAAATAAATCATTTCTCAGCTGTATTATCTGAAGAAGAGATAGATAGATTCGATGATAAACAGTAGACAAGTATAGTGCGTTTGCACCCATTGTTAAGTAATTTGGTTTTAAAATAACTATAATAATTGTTACCTAGCACGACTAAGTACTTAATGCGCATAAGGTTTTCTCTGTGGTACCAAGCATTTTTCTTCCAGGCAACCGTTACTTGTAAAGGATTAACAAATATATTTATTTAAACAACATACAACAGGAAGATGCTTGAAATATTCACTGAATAATAAGTTGTATATTCCCTACAAAAATAAATAAATTAATCAAAATGAAATATACTATTCCTTCCATACTATTACATCCAACCCCATTTTAATGAGCAAAAAAATTTACCACTGCCTTGTACCTATTACATCTTAGAAGCAGCAATGTTTGTAAAAAACACCTAAATCTTTTCACTTTTAATGCAAATGCCCGAAAACAAAATCAGTAGCACCAGAACCAAAGCTAATAAAAATATACAATGCCCTACCTACCCACTTGAAAGACGAACATGATGTAAAAACTTTTCATAAAAATCTCAAAAAATTGTTATGAACAAATGTTATTACAGTTTACCTAGACGATTACCTCACTGATAAAATTAAATTAAATAATAGTAAGTAATTTTTAAGATTTGTAAGACATTTACCTACCTAATATTATAATGTTTGCCATGCCCTACTAGGCAGGGTATTTACTTAGCTTTTGAGAATGACCTGTATAATATGCAAATAATAAATTCAATTCAAAAAAAATACGGGGCTTCCATACAGTACGTAACCCTTGGTGCGCGAGTCCAACTCTCACTTGGCCGATTATTATTTCTGCTTATCGGACGACGCGTACCTAGGGCGTACTTCAAGCCAATATCATTTTTATTTTATTCTGATCTTGCCTCTCTAGAAAAACTGTGAAGGAAAGCAGTATTAGTCAGAAAATTTCAGAGTTGGTGTAAAGTACGTATGATAAGACCCTTGATTTGATCTCCGTACTGAAGCCTTCTGGAAAGCGCTTATCATAACATGTTGTTATTTTGCGTTCACTAACGAGCATAAGCCCATAATTTCCTCTCACGTCGGCGTCGTTAGTTTTGTTTATTCTACCTTACCTAATACCGGAGCGAAGAATTCTAGTAAATATTTTATCTTGATAATTGATATTGTCAAGATAAAATATTTATTCATAATTAAATTTGTCCGTTCTTTAGTGTCTCATTAATTTGAGCCATTCACCGTAATACCTGTACGTTATGAGATGCACACTCCATCAAAGCGGGACGAAGCGGAGTCCAGTGGTCTCGAACCTACTGACTTTTCGGTATTTATGCCGATTTGGCGCCTGTCCCACCAAAATACCGAAATGAATCCATTTTAGGGTTCCGTACCGAAAAGGTAAATACGGGACCCTATTACTAAGACTCCGCTGTCCGTCTGTCTGTACCATTAGATATTATAATAATGGTGACCAGTAGATGCTTGAAATATTCACAGAATATTTAGTTAAATATTCACTTTAAAATAAATTGTTAAATGAAATAAAATAAATATTTAAGGGACTAATACAAGAAACGTCATTTTTCAAATATTCACAGATTAGGTATTAAGTTGAATATTCACTTCAAAAATGAAAAAAAAATTAAACATAAATTAAGGGGGGCTTCCCTGCGGTATCCCTTTGTGCGCGAGTCCGACTAGTACTTGACTGATTATTTTTCAAAGATATCTAAGATTTTTTAAAAATATTCCCAGTTTATAGTTTCCAGCAATGATAGGTTGTCTTTTGGGACAAATTCTTCCGATTTCTACCTAATTTCAAGTTTTCAACGAGCCGAGACAAAAAGAAGAGAGCACTATAGTCTATAGTGCTATCTTCTTTTTGTTTGTTTGTGTAATGATCAGAACAGGATTTGGTGAGTTCAGGCTACATTATTTATGGTTTTAAACCTAAAAATTCTCTCACACCGATTTTTGATACGAATATACCGATATATCTTGGCAGCTCCAGCGATGTCGCATTTTATCTTTAGAGACCACGCCGCAGACGTACGGAGCTAGGATAGAGTGTTATTAACCGTAAACTCCTTACAGAACAGAAATGTCATATTTATCATTACCAATAAAAACTACCTAATTAGGACTTTTATTTTACCATTTCACATCGATATTTGTAGTCGTGTATTTATCTTACATTCCATTCACATCAAGAATGTAAACGATTTATTTATTTATGTATCCATCTCCGCTCCGCTTCGACTTGATAGAGTTTAGGCCACAAACCCACGCGACGGGAAAATGTTATGCTATTTTCTATTATAACAGAAAATCACGAAACAAACTTGTATTTGTCTGAGCTCCTTAGAAAAAGCCGAGGGTGATTCAGTCTATTTCAGGAAGACTTCACGAGTCATCTTTGGATTCAGAGAATCGTTATATTTGTACTTTCTAGAAGGTCTACTTAAACTTAGGTACAATTTTTGCCAGTTGTCAAAGTAGTTAAGTATTGACAAGAACAAAAATTTAGATGTACGGATTTCCATGCTTTCATGCACTCGTTTTCAGGTGAAGGAAAACAACGAGAGACAACAAGGATTGGTCCCTTAGTAAAAGTTGATCATATTATGAGTACTAAGGTAAAAGATAGGTTGTGGACCGTCATCGTGAAATTCAACCTTCACTTACTGTAGCGGTATCTTAATAGTCTACTGCTGAACATGGGCTTACAGCTACACAAGAAGGATAATTGGGTTATATCTACTACAATTGCCCAGTGCGGGTTGTTGGATTCACATACGCTACTTATCGAATTTTAAAGAACGTATACGGCTTGCCTCACGATGTTCCTGTCACCAAAAAGCCAGTGGTGTATAAATCCTAACACAAATTTCAAAGAACTTTTTATTTATTTATTAGTCAATCACAATCACCAATAGGTACAACTTACAATCTTTTCATATACATACCAACAAACCAATTAGTTTGTCGTAAGTATTTGCACTCACCACCACACCAGTAACTAAAATAAACTACAATAATAAAATAAGTACCTAGGTATATACATACTCATATCTACATACACACTTATTAATACGCAAGTTCGTATAGACCGGGTGGCTAGCCCTGGTGGCCTCTAACATGGGTAAACGGTTACGACAACCGGGACTTACAATTTAACGTATCATCCGAGCCACGGTAGCGCTCAGTTGGAAAATGCTACCCGCGGTCATCCATCCAGGTACTGACCGTGCGGAACGTTGCATAATTAATACGTGACCGGGATTGAACCCTTGCCTCACGATTGTAAGGCGAGCATTCTGCCACTAGGCGACCACGGCCGCACATAATCCACTTTTTCACGTGAATTTGAAATCTGTTTCCTCTAACTGTTAAATGGCGTATCAAAAAACAAATTCCTTAATCGCTATTTTCTTTCCTGATAATAATATGGGGAATCCAATGTAATCTTACTATTATACGACTGTTGTTCTAATAACGTCATGCCCCCTGCAAACTAACATTATGTGTATTGACATAAAATTTTCCTACTGTACTTATGATGTTTGTGAGCCTGTACAGGTAACAAAACCAAGAAATACGTAGAGAGTTTAGTTTTAGTACGGTCAGAAAAATAATATTAGTATCGTATTATGCGTATGAATAATAATAAGAAAAAAATTATATCGCTTCGTATTGTCAGTTGCGTATGTTGCTACACAGTCAGTACTTCTCTCAAAGATACTCGTATCTGCTTGACATGAATAGCTACTCAGATGATATAATTTATTTAAATAATACGACTTGGATATCAATAAAAAAGCCGTGGTGGTCTAGTGGTTGTAACGCTGGCCTGTCATTCGTGAGGTCGTGGGTTCGATCCCGGTCCCGTACCAATGAGTTTCTTTGGAACTTATGTACGGAATTTCACACCACTGGCTTTTCGGTGAAGGAAAACATCGTGAGGCAACCTGCATACGTCCGTAGAAGAAATTCGATGGCGCGTGTGAATTCACCAACCCGCACTGGGCCAGCGTGGTGGATATGGCCTAATCACCCTTCGTGGGTAGGCATACGTCCTGCAGTGGACTATTAAAAAGGCTGGTACAGTACAGTACTTGGATATCATATTAGATACTTATCTACGAGATATTATATCTGTTACAGCTGTTTTACTAACAGATCGTATTTTCTTTATATTCATTTTCCATATACGGGTAGTATTAAGTTTTCATGGAGTCGCATACTTTTGTGTCTATTTAGTCAGTTTAACGTTTAGTGGTTGATAGTTTCGTTTATATTATGACAATTTGGTTGTAAGCTTGGATAAACCTATCAAGGGATTATTTATTTTCTAAAGCGGTACAAAACTCATTCATCAAAAAATTAAGTAGGTTACATAAAAGTCATAAGGAAATTAATTTTATTTATGTTTTCTCTCCCAACCCTACTATCTTATCTCTTTTGAATATTATTTGTGTCTTCGGGAAAACCTTGTCTTCTAACGAGCTTGTTCATAATATTTTAATCCTTTGATTACAGTAGTTCATTGTATAAAAGCGTTTGAATTGCAATATTCAGCTCACAAACGATACAACCTTCCGAACGATAAAGTTTCACGAAGTTACTCGATTACAAATCATGGCATTCAAAATTGTTATAGCGCTTTGTGTTATGGTGAGTATTTTGATTATTGATTTGGACATTTGGCTGAAATGTTTATTTATAGTTTCAAAGGGGCTGAGAAGTCTTACCAGCTTGTTATTCAATTTCTACTAAGGTTTTAACCGACTAAAAAATGAAGTTATCAATTCGTCTGTATGTTTTTGTACATGTATGTTACGTGATTACTTAATGAACTTTGGGTTGATGTTGATTGACGAATTTTGATAATTTATCTGGTAGATAAATGCTATGGTATGATAGATGGTGCTTTAGAGATGTTTCTAATATAATTTTCGATCGGAATCGAAAATCGGCTGAGTCGTTTCTGAAAAATCAACAATGATCTAAACATTTCATATACCGATTAGAGCGAACTAAGTATTTGAATTTTGTACGTAAAATAGTCGGCTGTGCCATTTTTGGCAAAAAAATAATTTTAATAATTGATTCCGTTTATAGTTTCAAATGGACTGGAGATGTCTTACTCGTACCAACTTGTTATTCAATTTCTACTAAGTTCTAAATTGGTTGAGTTTTCTTTGAAACTTTTTACGTCAGCTCATTGTTCATTTGAGTGGCATAATAGGATTATAACTGTGTAGCATTTTTCTCCCGAGAAAGATTTGTTTAATCTTCGCTAATTGTCGTTTCTGAGATTTGATTACCTACACTAAATTTGTTATGGAGAATTCGAATGCTTGAATATTTTGTCCGATTTCATTTTAAAATGTTATAGGTCATAGAGTTCCAAGGATCACTGATTTTTTTGCTTTATTTTGTACTAGCCGACCCGCCCCGGCTTCGCACAGGTGTATTATACATATAAGCCTTCCTCTTGAATCACTCTATCCATTAAAAAAAACCGCATCAAAATCCGTTGCGTAGTTTTAAAGATTTAAGCATACAGACAAACAAACAGACAAAAAGCGACTTTATTTTATACTGTGTAGTGATACCAGGGAATACGACAAAACTCCAAAAATAAAAAATAAACTCTTTACTAGAAAAGCTGAAGCCGTCATAGAGCCAAGTTAGATTTGTGCCATTTATCAATGAGATAAGTATGGATAGTTGAAAATGAAGGGTAGAATTTTCCGGTCCAGACAATATATTAGAAAAGTCCGCTAGTTTTAGAACCAAATTGCCATGTAATTGGTCGTATAAATTAGAATTTAGTCAACAATGTTTGTAAATCATCAGTTTATCAATCAATTTTTAGACAATAGACAGTAGTGGAACAGCTGCATTATTTTTTTTTTGTAAAATTATTAATTGTGAACTATTATGTCTTTTTTTAATTTACTAACAAATGGAATATTTTTACCCATCAGGTTGCAGTAGCATCCGCAGTTCCCGGCTCGGCCGGTCCCTGGGGAGCCTGGGGCGGCGCTGGCACCGGTGCCGCTGCGGGCGCCCCCGCAACCAACCCCTGGATCCCGCCCTGGTTATCATCCGCCCCCTGGTTCCCTCAATGGGGCCCATGCACAATGATCGGCAGCACCTGCGCCGATTGTAACACCAAGATGGTGTGCACTAAGGTATGTTAAATGCACAAGAGAAATTACTTTCTTTGTACTAATCACGAAAGTAGTATTTTGGCTTCTATGCCTATTGATTTATCATCGACTCAGCAATTACAAGTCCATCGTTAATCATATGGCGGGCCTGCTATTGAGTTCCAATAAAACCTAGGTACCTATATTGGAGACGGTTGGATAATATTTATACACACTTGATAGGTACATTTTAAAAAAAGCACACGGGTAGGTATAGTTTATTTTAGTGTTCTTTACTATTGGAACGTATCTACTAGAAGTATCAATCTTGAACATAATAGCCTACTTGATCGTCTTTTAAAAGGTGCTTTAGGGAGGCGTATAAGTGCGCGTTTCGTGAAGGCACTCATTTACTGAAGGCATTTTATTTTAGTTGAATGCCGTCCGGTTTCCTCCATGTAAGTAATTCTAACTAATCATGCATTTTTTTAGGTCGGCGGACTGCAGAGGCCTTGCACTGACCCCACCCTGCCCCACTGCAACCTCGGGGAATGCTCTGCTACTCCCTCAGAAGAGTGCGCTGTTACTGCTGCCCCCGCTGACACTGCCGCCTAAGAAAACCACGAAGAAAATAATACTAAGGGCCATTTTCTCAATTTGCGAGATTTCATCTGCGTGCGGATTTGGTCCGCATTTGCCCGTCCGCATCCTATCCATCTCATAGATACTTTTCTTATCATGCAGACCGCACGCATACTGTCAGGATCGTGTTGACACACAAGCACGCTAGAGATCCGCACGCATGCAGAAATCAGCATTGACAGTAAGAGGGTCCTTACGTAGAATTCGATAGATTTATTTTTATACACCTTCGAAATTTTAAACGCGCTCTTATGTTAAAGTTAAACGTGTGAATACTGTATTTGACTGTTACGGCCTAGCCGTTGGTTTTTACGATGTTCACCAACATGTTTAATTTATTAACCGTTGGTTAAATCGCAAACGGCTCGTTAACGAAATTTTGCTGTTCACCAAGCAAAAACCGATGTTTAAATACCACACGTTTAACTTAAACAAGCGTTGGTGAACTTGGGCCTTTAACTTTCATGGAAAGTGCGAAAATTATTACATGATCTTCTGTCATATACTCGTACCTATATGTACGAGTATGTATTTAGAGAACTTTTTATGATTTGGATTTATATTTGAATCCTTTTTTTCGATGACTGAATTTATTGTTGTAGCAAAAACTTTAAGGCTGTGCAAACAATTATATGTACGTATTTGGCATCACTCATTACCACTAACATAGAATACTTTATTTTAGTAAAAGTTTAATAAAAAATTCAAGCCGTAAACTTAAGTTTCATTTAACAAGACGAAGAAATGAAACCTTAAGTGTGAAAGTGAAGACCGTCAATAGGTAGATACTTACATAAAGGTCTCACACACGTTCCGATTTGGTTAGAGCTAACCGCGAAATCGGACCGTGTGCAACGATTATATTACCCCCGGACGGGCGCCCGCCCCGTCTTAATATAAATTATCCCTAAGCCAACCACAAATATTCCGTTACACACGATCCGATTTCGCGGTTAGCTCTAACAAAATCGGAACGTGTGTGAGACCTTTATGTACCTACCTATTGACGGTCTTCACTTTCACACTCAAGGTTTCATTTCTTCGTAAATCATCCCTTAACATTATTATTATTAATAGTTTGTGGTGGTCGGGTCCAACCAGCCAACCATACATTACCACATTGCCAAGAGCAGCACTTGTTGAATGTCGATCCCGATTTGGTTGGCTTCAACCAAATCCAAACATGTATCTATACGGGTTTATAACATGAAATACAACGACGTCTAGGCACCGACTTGCGATTTAGGGTTTCTTACCCAAAGGGTAAAACAGGACCCTATTACTAAGACTCCGCTGTCCGTCCGTCTGTCTGTCTGTCACCAGGCTGTAGCTCATGAACCATGATCGCTAGACAATTGAAATTTTTACAGATGGTGTATTTATTTTGTCGCTATAACAACAAATACTAAAAACAGAATAAAATAAATAATTGAGGTGGACTCCCATACAACACACATGATTTTCTTTTGTCGTTTTTTTTTTGTTCGATATTAATAGGTAACGGCAACAGGTAGACGCTTAAAATATTTAATCCTGTGTTTACTCTAAAAATCAAGATTTAACTTAAAATGAAATAAATATTTAACTTTTTACCGTACCTCAAAAGGAAAAAACGGAACCCTTATAGGATCACTTTGTTGTCCGTCTGTCCGTCTGTCAAGACCCTTTTTCTCAGGAACGCGTGGAAGTATGAAGCTGAAATTTATATCAATTACTCAGGTCTACTGTCCCTTGAAGCTGTGAAAAAATCAAACTTCTAAGCCAACGCAATCAAAAGATACAGCCGTTTATGCCGCAAATTTTGAAACTCGCAAGTACTCGCAAGGGAATCAAAACCTAAAGGGTACTTCCAGTCGACCTAGAATCTTGAAATTTGGCATGAAGCAACGTTTTATAGCACACATAAAGGAAAAATTCCGAAAACCTTAAATTTTTAGTTACATTACAAAATATATATTTTTTAATAAATGTAAACTTACTACTTTTTTTGTCGTAATGAACGAACTTTGTAAACCTTGCAGGTTTGTACGGAACCCTCGGTGCGCGAGTCCGACTCGCACTTGGCCGGTTTTATTTTATTAAATGACAAAAAATTAAAAGGGGTTCTCGTACGGTAATTCAAACGAACGATTCTAAGAACGATAATTCATTTACCATTCTTGCTACTGGTATTAAGATTGGTAGTAACACTGGTAATAAACGAAGATTTTTATTACATGTTGATGAAGAAACTTGTTATGGCGGCAATATAAATACATCATCTGTGAAAATTTCAGCAGTCTAGCTATCTCGGTTCATGAGATACAGCCTGATGACAGACATACAGACGGACAGACGGAAATCGGAGTCTTAGTAATAGGGTCCCGCTATTTTACACTTTGGGTCCGGAATTCTAAAAAAAATGGAAAGTGGCCCTTTTGCGTTTTTTCTAAAATCGTGAGTAGGTATGTATCTTTTTACTATATGTAGGTACTGTACTTTGACAACACGATGCGGCGCAGGGTCTCGTGACTGTCACGAGAATCAAGGTATAATTGATTATCTTAATAACTGGCTTAGTTGGAGAATCATTTGCGATGACGTCAAACATATACAATGTAAGAATTTTTTTTAAATTATTACGTGTCTGTAATAATTTTTAATCGTTGAGTAGGTACTTTTTCACTATCTGACCTTCCGTCAAGACACGGACAACTTTATTGTAAAACATAATTATATTCTAAAATAACTACTTTTCGCCATAAATGGCACAACTGACTTCAGCCGTGTAGGTACAGAATTCGAATAGTTCGCACGTATCGATGTGTCATCCACGTAGTAATTTTTACATTTTGTTTGTTTTTCAAACGAAATGTAATGCTCAGCTCTTTTCGATTAAATTTGAATGAGGCCTCTAATTTATGATGACCAAACAATAAAATATTCATCAAAATCGGTTCATAATTGACTGAGTAATGGCGTAACATACCGTACAAACATTTAATAACAAGTTTAGAGAACAGTACTCGCCAAAACGAATCAAACGAGCCGAAACTCGATAGGGTTGCGTCGTTTCATTACAGAGTTCCTAAGACCACCTTCCAGCTCTATCATCACACCACGGTTACCATTGAATGACAAACTTCTCGTCAAGACGATTCAAATGAGCCCAAACTCGATGAAGTGGTGTCGTTTCATTGCGAAGTTTCTTTGGCCGCTGTCCAGCTCCATCATCATATCAGCACCATGTCATCATAGTATTGTGTTGTCACGCAATTTCCACATGTGCACAAAATTTCAGCTCAATCGGTAACCGGGAAGTGAAGAAAGATAACATACGAGAATTCACTAAACTGCACTGGGCCAGCGTAGAGTTTATGGGCCAATCACCCTTCGTGGGTAGGTCTATGATCAGCAGTGGACTATGGTCGGTACAGAAGGTACATCCAAAATTACCATTATAAACAAACAGCTAAGTAATTAATTAATTAAACCTTTCGTATTTAACTAAAACATTCTCAAATGCGTTGGTTTTTCCCAACGTTATGTGTTTATTAGTTATTTTATCTACACTAATGTTGTAACATTCTACTTATGTTTCCAATACTTGACTTATAATGACTACTGTTATAGCGCAGACAACAAAACACTCAATTTAAGCAATTTCACATGATGTTATAATATCCACATCGATATCGTAAAATCTCATTATAACATCGCGCGCTCGCTCCTGATTGGCCGCCCTGCGCGCGCAGCGGCGCCAAGTGCGCGCTCGCTCCTGATTGGCCGCCCTGCGCGCGCAGCGGCGCCAAGTGCGCGCTCGCTCCTGATTGTCCGCCCTGCGCGCCAAGTTCCCTGTGACTTTTCATTAGTGAAGATAAAGTAGTGTATGCAACTGCATATAACCCGGGTATTAAAACACGAGTGTGTTTATGAAACGAGCGCAGCGAGTTTCATAATAGTAACGAGTATAGTAACTTCATTATATGACAGTTGCATAAACTACTATTATGTATTATTATAATTCTAAAATAATAAACTTAACATTGTTGCAGTACTTATTACTTTTGCAGTAGTTTGTAGTTATATACCATACGAATACATCATTATTTACTGAGTAACAACAATTACATTAGTTGAACAATACTATCTCAGATATTTATCTGATATTGTTTAGACAAGTAGCACCTTCTATTTTTAACCAACTTCTAATATAAAAGAATTAGACTTCTAATATAAGAGATTACGAAGCTATTACCTTTTATCATTGGTTTACCATAGTCGGTATTAACTAGGTACTTACTTCAATAATTTTATTTCGATCAAGATTTGCTCGAATCAGGCACAGTTAAATTGATATTGTTGTTGTCACTACACTCTTTCATTACACTATTTTTCATTAAACTTTGGAAAACACCATTAAAATTGTTGTTTGCTGGCGCCATATTGACAGTTTGGAGAGTTAGTGGAACTAAATTAAAATAAACTGGCTAGGCAAGTAATGAACAGGCTAGACAAGTAATGAAACGTCATCGAACCAAGTCATTTGCCTAGCTGTTTGATCAAATGGCCGAATATCATTCAGGCCGCGGCTGCCACATGTACATTATTCGAAGAGTTCGCACAGATTCATATACAATACCATTGATGTAGTCATTTTCAAATTATTGTTGATTTTTCAAAATCAATTTTCAAGTGGTGGTGTTTATTTGGCTCAACGCATAAGCATTGCCATTCAGCGTGGCAATGCCGCCAGCATGCTGGGCGCGCTGTCAACTGGGAGTGGGCTTGAGCATTTGGATTATTATCTTTAGACCTTTAAGGGTCTGTGGATGACCCAATGGTTTTTATATAGTAGTCATGTGGGTAGTTTTAGTTGTATAAATAGTATTGTATTTTGCTGTAGTTAATAAAGGCACTTTTGCCCGTTAAAACATTTTCAAGATTTCCATAAAATTTTAAACGGATCCACCACTGAAGTAGGTATATTATACCAAACAAAATAGAATCATCGAAGTCATTTCATAATTGGCGGAATAATCGCGTTACTCACCTACATACCAAATATAAAAAAAAAACAATGTTTATTGTTTCGAATTGAGGACTTAATTTTTTGAAGTCGGTTAAAAATATTCGTGATAATGAAATAAAAGGATAGCGTTTTTAAATATTAACGATTGTTTAAAATTGTATTTTATGTACCAATATAACAACAAGTAAAAACAAGGAAACTTTAGAAATATTTCTGTCGACTCAAAATATCCGTTTCATATAAAATTTTCCAAGCAGAAAAACAAATTTCTAGACTCTATCGGAAAACCTTGTTTATTTCCCTATTTGCTGTTTTTATTGTTTGAAAAGACACGCGATAAGGATTGTTATAAATCCAACGCTGCTGCATTTTGATGCATCATAGTCGTGCCATCAGTTATGGGTTTCAGACTAGTTTTCATATTATCTGCGGTAAGTTTTTTAAGATCTTATTTATATAGCCGCTAACAAAATGTTACATAATCTCTGGATTTCTAATAAAGAGTATTATAGTCGTCACAAAATTAAAGGCCCGTTTTGACAGTTTACGCCCATGAAGTTCTCTATATTTTACCGATCGAAATGTTCTGATGGTTATTACATTTTTCATTGACGGGTACCGCCCACTCGGGTAAATGCCTAACGATTTTTTCATATTGTCCACAGACTATTAATAATCGGTTAAGGAAAAAAATAAATCGATCCAGAGATATTTTTAAGGCCGACTCGCACTTAGCCGGTATTATTTATTATATTATTTATATATTTATTTAAATACTAGAGTTTAGTTAGATTACTGAATTTCACCAGTTGCGTTGTGATCTTTATTTAAAATTATAAGCTTGGAGCTCAAAGCCTTAATAATGGCAACCTTGATTTTCTATAGAATGGCTCTCTTCAGAATCAATGACAAGTAATAGAAACCGTACTTAATAGCGAGAGGATACATAACTTTGTCCCATTTTGATTATGAAATTTAAAAAGTGTTAGAAAAAGATGCACATACGAGTACACTCGAAATTTCGTAATTTCGCGGGGTATCAACTAGCGTTGAGCTATCTCGGCTGACCAAATTCAAAAAAGTATGTAGTAAGTAGAAGGTAAAATGATCAGAGATTTGAACCTTCTGATGGAACTAGAGGGTTTACATTTTCGATCATATCGCAAAAGACAAAGTAGCCCAAATTACAACCATTATGACGTTCCAACTTGTGACTTTGACGTTTGACGACAGACAATGCGATTTTTTGACTGATGACATTGCTGAATGAAGCTTGTGCCAAAATTACTAAAGAAGACTTGGCAAAAGTGTTAGAAAAAACTCAAAATAAATAAATGAAGACTATGACAGAGACGTCAATGTCGACAACATAATTGAAAATGAAATAATTATAAATACGGGTGACGATAGCTCAACTGACAATTTTGGATCATCATCTGAAGAAAATGATTGACTGCATATTCACTTCTATGTAACAGTTATAAACCGACTTTAGGGAGAACGCGTTTTCCCTCGTTAGAACTAGTTATTGCGAAAAATGCGAAATTCCATTGTTAAAGCACGTTTCCCGAAAAGAGTAACATAAATGATCTCTGTCGGATATAAATGTCGCGAGAGAATCCGAGTGCGCTCCCGCCAGAAACTGCAGTCGGCCCTGAGTATCTGCTCTAGAATTAGTTTAATATGAACATTAGTTAACTCTGGTTGTAACAAAGGCATTTCGTAATAACTAGTTATAACTAGGGGAAACGCGGTCTCCCTAATTAAAATCGGGTTATAACTGTGGTTTTAACAACTAACAGATTTCGAAAGAGTGCACTAAACCAAAGGGGTCATCATTATTTTTATCATAGACGACACGGTCTCTGCAACATTTTTTATACCGCGGTGTCTCGGACTATACGTTAAATTATGGGTCCCAGTTGTTTTAATCGTTTGGCTATGTCAGAGACTTCGTCTGACTGGTGTCAGACAAAGTAGGGGCTAGCTAGCTAGCTAGTAAGTGGGCTAGCCACCCGGCCCGAACAAACTTGCTTTTATTGTCTACTAGCGACCTGCCCCGGCTTCGCACAGATGTATTATACATATAAACCTTCCTCTTGAATCAATATATCTATTTAAGAAAACCGCATTAAAATCCGTTGCGTAGTTTTAAAGATATAAGCATACATGGAGACAGACAGCGGGAAGCGACTTTGCTTTAAACTATGTAGTGATACAACTGTTTTTTCCTTTAAAATTCCAGTGCGCCATACTGGCCCTTGTCTTGGCCCAACAGCCTCAAGGCGGACCTCATGAAGGCCAAGGAGGCCCTCACCAAAACCAAGGCAGGGTGCGTCGCCAAGCCGAAGGAAACCAAGAAGTGACCACCTTCCCCACTGAAGCTAACAGGACCGCCTGTGACGTCGCCCTATCCATCCTTTCGTGTTATGATTGTAAGACCAGGTTGATCTGCACGCCTGTCGGAGGGTTATTGCAACCCTGCGAGAATCTTTTTCCTTACTGCAATGGGGGACGCTGTTCCTTAATACGAAGTCGCGATTGTATGGGCTCATAGATTTTAAATTAGGAGAATGGTTTCGAAAATTTGATTCTGGTCGAAAATAGCGTGTTATTCCTTTCGCGCCAAAGTTTTTTATGATCGGTTTTTTTCACATTCAACTGCTGTTATGATCAAAATTATACAACGTTTCTTCATTTTGAAAGGTCAGTGGTAATAACCGATTTTTGTCATACTTCCCATGCTAAAATGCATAGTAGGTTTTTTTTATATATAACATATACCTACTATTAGTGAAGTGCAATAAAACATATTTTTATTATTTAAAACAATATTTGTCGCATATTTATGTTATTCCGTTTTACTTACCAATACCTACATAGTATACCTACATGGTTACTACTAACTAATGTTATTAAGGCGAAAGAGCATATGTGATTAATACCACCACTATAAACAACTAATGGGGCAAACCTACACTCCTACAATTTTATATTCGATATCATAGCTGAATTGAAATAGGGATATGTACCTACACAAGTTATTCAATCATACAAAATAGTTCTTTAGGATGTTTGTGGGGAAAATGAAAATATTCCTTACCCGAAAAATAAACTGCGAAAATTGATCACATAAGCCAGGCCTTTCGCAGTTTGCCTGACGAACCCTTTCACCAAATAACTATTTTGACAAACAGTACCTACGTCACAACCAGTTTGAAGTGACGTTTGTAGATTTTTAACCGACTTCCAAAAGAGGAGGTTCTATGTTCTTCTGTATGTTTTTATTTTATGTTTATCAATATTTTCGCCAATTGTGGACCGAATCAAAAAAATATTTTTTAGTTCGAAAGGGTTCTTCAGAGGTCTTCTTAACAATAATGTAAAATAAGTAGGAAAAATTCTGCCTACTGCGAACTATTCTAGCGTGCGCTCCAAGAAATGTCAAAATAGAACTGTCGAATCGAACAACTGTCAAATCGATTTTTTTATTTTTAGGGTTCCGTACCCAAAGGGAAAAACGGGACCCCATTACTAAGACTTCGATGTCCGTCTGTCTGTCTGTCTGTCCGTCTGTCACCGGGCTGTATCTCATGAACCATGATAGCTAGGCAGCTGACATTTTCACAGATGATGTATTTCGGCTGCCGCTATAACAACAAATACTAAAAAAAAAAAATTTAAGGGGGGCTCCCATACAACAAACCTGAATTTTTAGACGTTTTTCGCTCTATATTAATAATGGTACCAGGTAGATGCTTGAAATTTTCACAAAATATTTAGTTTTATATCCCCTTCAATAATAAATAATAAAATTAAAATAAAATAAATAATTAAAGGGGGCTCCCATACAGTACGGAACCCTCCGTGCGCGAGTCCTACTCGTACTTGGCCGATTATTATTTTTCCACCTCCTTTATTAAGGGTGGTAAGATAGGGCCTCGAAATATCATGCAAAATCTAGTAATGTTATATAAGTAGGATTACATTTACTACTCATCTACGAGATCAAGTGCGCCGGTCGCAGATTATGTCCTGATTTCCGCAGTTATAGCACCACCCCACGGATTGGCTGACATAACTCCAAAAATATGAAGAACTCTCAGAGGCGAGGGAAAACATTGTAATTTGTAAGGAAACCTGCGTGAGGTTTCCTTAAAAATTACAATGTTTTCCCTCGCCGTTTGAAGCTAGCCCCTTAACCTTAAGTTTCCCTTTTCCGCATACCTCTCTACCCTTCAAAGGTAAAATGTAATTAGAACCCGCTGTTTCCTTTTTCCTTCGGAAAAGAGTTTAATTTCGCTCGTAACCCCAAATTGTTCGGATTTCACCTGTCCGGCTCGTTTGATTCGGAGAAATATTCGAATCATTCCATTTAGCAAACGAAGCTTTGTAAGAACAACTTGAAATTATTTTTAACAGTTTATAAATGGCTTTGATTGGGACTGGATCACTTAGAACAGTAAGGATATTATTCTATTTATAAGCTTTTATTTACTTTCACCTGTCCCGTTGTCTGTCTGTCTGTCTGTAATCAAATCTGATCCACTCCCCGGTTACCGATTGAGCTGCAATTTTGCATGCATGTGTAAATCGCGTGACAATGCAATATTATGATGACATTGGGCTAATCTAATGATGGAGCTGGAAAGTGTTCAAAGGAACTTAGGAATGAAACGACAAAACCTCATCGAGTTTAGGTTCATTTCAATGGTCTTGGCGAGTAGTTGTCTTTCAATGGTAACCACGGTCTGATGATGGAGCTGGAAGGTGGTCATAGGAACTCTGGAATAAAACGACGCAACCCTATTGAGTTTCGGCTCGTTTGATTCGTCTTGGCGAGAACTTGTTCAGTAAAAGCTTGTTTTAAAAAAAAGTTTATTTTTTAATTAGAATACTTGTTTAACTTCTACTATGACTAACTCTGAAACTTCAAGATGAATCAGTTACTTATTAAACACTTACATTTTTTCAGTGTAGATATCCTCTTGAGACCCGAGGTTTCACTGGTGATATCGAGCCACTTCCGGAAAAAATAAACTATTTTTCAAGAGATTCAATGCGATTGGAGTTTTTGTGGCTTTTTTGGAGACGGCTTTTTTGGAGATGGCATAGTAGCAAGTGTCATATATGATAAATAGGAGAGTAACTTCCTTTAGGGA
The DNA here is from genome assembly GCA_964007245.1 of Hypomecis atomaria. Classification (NCBI taxonomy): domain Eukaryota; kingdom Metazoa; phylum Arthropoda; class Insecta; order Lepidoptera; family Geometridae; genus Hypomecis; species Hypomecis atomaria. The sequence continues at coordinate 10,033,164 of OZ023299.1, forward strand.
TGATTTATATTAGAACGGGACGTAGCTCGGACGATACACTCCTATCCGAGCCCAGACGGGGGCATACATTTTGTGTAGTGTACCATCCGGACCCTGTCCGCGTCCCGTCCGGGCCCGGATAGGTCACTACGCAAAATGAATGAAGCGTGTGTCATCCGTGTGTCGTCCGGGTCCATACCCTGACCCCGACCCGTTCTTACATAAAACTCTTTGTCAGTCCGTTTTTGTTCCGTATTTCTTAGTAATTAATTTTTTTTACACCAAAGATGGACTAACTAAGCACTCCAAAGTACTTAGCTTTACATGTATTAATAAGCCGGTTATTATAATTATATAGTCACTATTCGTTTCACCCTGAAATAAATATGCTTATTCTATACTTCTTTGAATACCTATCAACCAAATACAAAAAAGTATCTTAATCTAAATGCTTACGTTTTAATAAAAACTAAATGTTTGAAAAATATTTATCTAAGTACAACCTACATGTAAAACTCACATCACAGCACCAATAACAAGCAGAAAATCTATTAATCTCGGTTGACCTTACTCTACATAGCGAATTATCCTATTCAAATTAGGATTCTTTCCGAACATGTGGTCCCTTACCTATATCTTCCGGAGTAGACCCCTGTCAGCCTTTGTATAAGATACAGCTTCCAACGTAGAATAGATAATAGTAAGTATTATGCTACCAACCAGTGGTTACCCACACCCACCTCAACCAGTGTCAGATTGGCAAAGATTACCATCTATGGAGTTCGAATTTAACTACGTGGTTGTTGCAAATGACTGTCAGTGTCAAGCAAATTCTACTTGTACGACCATCAGATTCATATTTTTCTAAACAATTTACTAAATTGTTACTATGAAATCGTATACATATTTATATGGCCAATGACGATAATGCAATTCCTCTGACCTGACTCTCTCACTGACGGACCTGGCATCTTAAATTTCTATTGAAAAATTTGAAATTTGAAAAGCTTTTTACACAAACTATAACACTCTTGCCAGACACTACAGACAGAATCAAAGACGGACGTTAACGTTTAGTTGCGTCGTCGTACACTTGTTTCCATTTCTACCCAATATTATCAGTTTCTCACCAAATTGATACTGACATACGAGTGCAACGATACCTACCCAAAAATATCTACAACCCAAGAACTTTAATTCTCCAGTGGCATCTCCAGTGGCATCTCCAGTGGGTTATCAACACACATATTTTTCTTTTTGGGGCTCGAATCTAGATGAATGATAAATACTTTATCTTTGCACGAAGGAAATATCTTGACGATATCGCAGTGTGATGAAACAAGCCATGACTCGTAATCTTCAATGATTTTTGAACAAGATAATCGTTAGAAAACAAAAACCCAACTATTTTCTACGCAACGGCCCATGTTTGCTTGAAAGAGATCATGAAAGGATTCCGCAGCAAAGAAAAAAAACCTTGAGTTCTATCACTTATACACCTATTCGCTACTGCGGTTTTACCTACCTGCTGTTATTGTCGAAATTATGGGAATATAGGTACTAACCTAAAGTCTTTTTACTGTCCGTCTTGTTTTTATAAATCAGCTTAGTCTCTTTACCTAGTCTTTGCACATATGTGTTCGTTCCAAAATAAACGAATTACCATGATTATTATTGAATACTTTTACATATTATGATTAAGCTATTTTGTAAAAAGATCCCTAAAACTTACTCAAGTGAAATTGTTGTGTGGTAGGTACATAAGTTACATAACCCTCACTGTGTGTAAGTATTAGGTACACTTATCTGGGGCATTTACCTACATAAAGATTAGTATGCATTACACAAGATGTCTAAAGAAGTAACGATTATACTCTTGTTGAAAATTTCTAGAAAGTAATGTAGCTACGTCAACACATATTTAGGGTCATATCAAACCAAAATTCGAGCAACGCGATATTGTAATTTTTAATCACTAATTTTTTTTGACTTGTAAAAAGTGCCTAGTCATTTTTGTCACGTAACTATTGTTTTTGCAGCAAATTATATATCATATTTATGCAATAAAAATGTATCCGTCACTGCATTTTGAACCCTCATAACTTTGGTTTGGGGTATGCTAGATAAACGAAATTCTCAAAATAGTATGTCAATAATAGATTTAATAAACGTTTAAAGTTTCAATTGCATAGCTCTTATTTATACTGTTGACTTTATTGATATATAAAACATCCGATTTCGTCACTGACCAACTGACTCACTTATGATCATCATAACCTATAGGGTACCTACTTCCTAAAATTCTAGAAAGCTGAAAGGTAAGTAAACTAGTAATAGTACACATAGAACAGAAAAATTCTAAAATTTGGAACTTTACCCTTTATTGAACAAGGTGTAAATTTCGTGAAGTAAGAGCTTGTAGAGTTAAGTCTTGTGGAGTTGGAAGCTTGGCTCTACATGAGAGCTGATAACTTTTTCATAGTGCGAACTGTAGTCTTGTCTTCGCCTCATTTTACACGAAAATGATTTTTTTGGATTCTATTACAAAATGAAAACTTTAATCTCTTCAACAAAAGTGTTCATTTTGATACATCAGAGCATTTTACTTTTTTGAGGAATGTACCTTTTTCAACCGACTTTTAAAAATGAAGAGGTTCTCAGTGCGTTTGTACTTTTTTTTTCGATATTACTTGATTTGTCTGCAATTTGTGGGTTGATCCTCGTGTTTTTTTTTTGGAACTATGAAAATAACAATCTCATATAAAAATATTTTTACTGGATTAATAGTTATAAGTAGGAAATTAAAGAAAATTGCAGCGCCGGCCAAAACATGGGCCCTACATGCATTAAATAAATGTTTTTTTTATTTAAACGTAGCACAAAAAATGCCACTTTCTCTAAAACAATTTCAACTCCCGCGGTCAAGTCAATGTACAGTTGGTGTACAACCGACGGGGTCGGAGATATAGACAGTTGTACCGTTTTTCCAAAAAATATTATTTGTAGTCAATTCTTGAGGCATTTTCGCGCTTTTAGTCTGAACTGATCCTTAAAAGTTCACGTAAATAATTCAACGATATATCCATTCATTCAGCATTAGATTGATACCTATTGATTGATACCTGATAAGATCATATCAACATGAATCATCCAAATACCATATTTTTGTCAAAAAAACCCAGATGCGCTCTCTCGCATTTTCATCTGCCGAGCGATGTTGCGATAACCAATTGATAAAAAGTATAAAAGCAATTGATTATTTTTTTTTTTGTGTCAATTGAAGATATATCTGTGCAAACAACAATGGCTTTGAAGAGCATTGGGATTTTGATAGCGCTGGTAAGTCAAAGTGTATTTTTGTGTTGATTTGATACTAATGCTATTTTGTTTAAAAGCTAATAGTAACTAGGTTGTTACAGCGCTTTAGTTCTGCCTACCCTTTCTTTCTACCCGCATTTACCTACTCCTATGTCCTGCCCTCATCTTTTCCTAGACGACGACCGCCTAAGTACGCTTTGTGGGTAGGGAGACGCGCTGTTTGCTTTTGGCAAAACGACCTCATCGCCGTAGTCACATCTGGGGCGCTAGGGTCGGCCAATCCGACAGCTCCCTGCAACAGGAAGTATTCCGTTTTTAGTATAGGCGCCGGTTACCAAAGGCACACTGACACACACCAACCTCACTGGCAAGGTCGAGGACCCTCCGGATCTGTCAGAAGATCGTTTAGATTCTCTCCAAATAGTCAAACAGATCAACCTACTAGCGCCCGAGGTCCGTACCTTCTCAGGTGCCCTTGTAGTAGTTACCCATTAGGTCATAACCTAATCTAAGAGCTCAGCCGCCTTCCACGCTAGCCCATGTCTAGTAAGGGTATTGCGGCGAAGCTGTAGAGGCCTCAGAGGCCAACAGCTAAAAGTCATTAAAGAAAAAGCCCTTGGCAAACATTCTGGTGGATACACCGTCGCTCCACGCACTAATTCTTTAATACGACCACCGCTTTGAAGTGTCCCTCGCACACCTTCGTCGATATATTTCCATCGCATTTGTGATACTCTCCCGTGGGACGTCGTGTCATCCTACAAATACAGTTCATGGTAATCGCCGCGCGGCGGCTGCCGTTTGCTTGTTTACGATTTATCGTAAACAAACCCAACTAAATTTCAATAAAAGAATCCATTCAAAAACCTAAGATGAACAAACTGAACTAGGATACTTGGAGAATTTGCGCAGTAAAAATGTATTATCTTATTAGATAGTGTATGAGATCACTTGAGAGCGAGTTAATAATATCTAGTTATCATATGCGATCTACTTAAATAGTTGTATTTATGTTCTATGAGTAGGCCTTTATGGCACCGTCCTATTATTATAGTTATACAAATAGTTTTTAAACTGACATTTAAAATTTTTTTCCAGTGCGCTACGAGTACATTGACCCTAGCCATTTCCCAAGAAGTCAGATTCTCGCCAGAACCTGAATTTTACCATATAGAGTCTAATAATGACAAAAATTCTATGGGCTACGGGCCATATAAACCAAGATTTCCGAACGGTTTTGAAAATTCAGGAGGGTGGGCGCACCATGATGACCACAAGCCATATTTTCCAGAACCAGAAGAATGGGAGTACCAAGGTTTTCCCAAGCCGTATTACCCGCATAGTTCTTATGGAATAGGAGACCTCACTAGTCTCAATAAACCGAACTTTCCACACATTCATGGATCAGGAGAAGGGCATCAATCTGGTTTTTCTCAGAGCTTCCCTCAGAGCTCTCAAGGATCGAGACACGGCCAACATACTGGATTATTTCAGCCAAATTTCTCTCACAGTTCTCATGGATCAGGACAAAGACATCAATCTGGCTTTCCTCATATTAACTACCCTCATAGCTCTCAAGGGTCAGGACAAGCACAACATACTGGAATTTCTCAGCCAAACCTCCCTCACAACTTGCATGGGCTAAAAGATCAGCACTTTGGACCCACTAAACCGAACTTTCCTCATATTTCTGATGGATCAGAACAACAAAGACCTGGTTTCTCTCGGTCAGAATTCTCTCAAAATGCTTATGGATCTGAAGCAGGGCAGCATACTGGTTTTGCTCAGCCAAACTTCTCTCAAAATTTTCAAGGATCAGTAGGGCAGCATGCCAGTCTAGCTCAACAGAAATTACCACACAATTTCCATGGATCAGCAGGGCAACACGCAAGTCTATCTCAACTAAACTCGCCGCATAGTTATCATGAATCAGGAGCAGTGCCACATACTGGTTTCTCTGAGTCAAACCACCTGCATGTTTCTCATGGATCACAAGGACAACACTATGGTTCATCTCAACATAACATACCACATAATTCTCATGGACACGGTCATTACTCTAGTTTCCCTCTACCACTCTTTCCGCATAATTCTCATGGACCACTAAGCCATCCAAACCTTCCTCACAGTTTTCATGTAGTGGAAGAAATGAAGTATCCTGGTCACCCGAAACCAGGCAATTCAAATAACTCGGAAGAATTAGATGATTACCATGATCTGCCAAAACCACATTCTCCACACGTTTCTCATGAATCAGGGGAAGTGGGTCTTCATACTTTGCCCAAACCTAATTCTCCGGACAGCACCGCGGCATCTGAAGAACACCACGATATCCCCACGCCCACTGATATGCATAGCTCTAAAGAAGCCGAAGAACATCATAGTCTTTCTAAGCCACGCATGTCACGCAGTTCTGAGGAACAAAAGAAAACTGACCTTTATGATTACAAATCGTACCGCCCTGATTGGTACAACCCACACTTCCCTCAACCACCAGTACAATTCATCGCAAACTTTGAGGAAATGGAACGGCGAAGACCCTTATTTTACCCTATCTATCCATATCATTTTTACGCTCCGCACGTTCATCCTTCAGCCAATGATGAAGAGTTCGAATTGATAGAAGCACTAAAAGGAATGAATAACCATGAATCTAGAAACAGTCTCGACATTGATCTTGCAGACGATAGTGTTTCACAAGTTTTAGAACAACAAAAATACAAGGATCCATACTACCATGGGCCTCACAACCCTCACTATCCTATGAACTCTGAGAACTCCGAAAATACTGCAGTATTCCTGTTCGGCACATTTTATCCTGGCTTTCCTCATCATTTCAAGCCTTCCCACAAAGAACCAGAGCACTCTGAAGAAAATATAGGCTTTCCGCCAATTGTTTTTGAAGGTCCTTATATCAACGACGATGACTTCCCGACTTCAGATGAAGCACAACCCTATGAATTATCATCATTAGCCGAGAGCAATGAAAACTTTCAAGGCCATTTTATCGTAATAGGGAACGATAATCATAATCTCCCAAGTATCTTACTCGATATCCTTGAACATTTTCATCACGGTCACGGGAAACCACATCATCATGGCGACCACAAACCCAATGAGGATGAAAATGATAACGAAATTGATGTAGAAGGCAGTGGAGAAGAAGAAATTTTTCCTTTGTTTTCTGAAGCTAAAGTACCTTTGATGGCAGACGATAGAGACTGAGATATTCAATGGGTGGTATATTTAAGGCAAAATCATTTTATATTTTAATGATACATGCAATATTTATTGCAAAAATTTTATTGTACCTAATTATTTGTTAAGATTTTATTGTTGTAAATATTATCAGCAAAATTAATAATTAAAGGATTTATATTTAATCACTGAAATAGTTTCATTACTGTTTAATCATCATAAATTAAGATCAAGTTTATTTTGCTGAATACAAACAACAAAAACTTTAATTTTGCTGTTCTACTGTTACTAATATACTTTAATGAAATCATCATTAGAACTTTGTTAATATGTACTGACTTTAATTGATATTTATTTTAGAACAGTCTACAGGCATTCAGGTGCCTGCTCGCGGAAACCGGCCCAAGAACATTTTAGGTACTTTTGTCCAACGATTTCGCAAAATGTTGCAATTGATCTGAAACTTTAATAAAGATGTACCTACTTAGAGATAACCACAAAAATAGTACAAGTACCTATGTACTTAGCGTCTGTAACATTACGTAAATAACATCAGCTATCGCATCTTATCGGGTGTTTGTTATCTGGTTTCACAATACAGTAGGTAGGTACATAAAGATCACTAGTGTATTTAGAACTGAATAACATACGTACTGTTTTATGTTGTTGGGAAAAAAATTACAACAATAGGATGCATTGTTTAACGTATACAGATAAGTATAAACATTAATAAATGAACAGACGAATTAATTTAGTCAAGGGCACGCTGAATGCAAGCCACTTGTAACTAGACGTAGGTAAAAGAATTTAGAAAAGCCTTTGTCGACGCAGCAATTGTGATGACAATGAAAACTAAACAAATAAGAAAAAATATGGTAAATGTACAGTATATATTGTATTATTTCTTTTATTCAAGTAAAACTCACAAGCATAGCTCGGACCTTTGGTAGGCATCAGAGGAGCCGAAGCCAACACTGAGAGGCCCTTTTACATAATTTTGTATAAAACTTATCTGTTAAGTACTTAGAGTATGATGATTATAACTATTGCAAGATATGATTTACAGTATTTCGGGCCATTGTGATGTGCTGTTCGATGACTTATAAAGATGGGCTATAGAATGAGGTACGGCACCCGCCAAATAATGCCTCATTTCACAATGCTTAGGCGGGTGGTGACTTGCCATCCACTAAATGGGCCTCCCATAATAGCTACCGTATATTGGCGCCTGAGGGGCAACATTGGTGTGGACGGCTGTCGGGTGTCGAGAGGTGTGCTGCGCTTTCACTAGACCAAAGAATATATAATAATACTACTAGACGCTACTCGCGGCGTTATGACCTTTAACACTTCCATCCTGGAGCTTAGGTTCTTAGCTCTTGCGGTTTCCACTCCAAGCCGGCCAGTTAAGGCAAGAGAGGAGTCAGAGGTATCATTTAGCCCCAGGGATTCAGGGTTCGCGGTGTCGCCACTCACCGACGGCTCGCCACAAAGCCACCCCTGCGATTAAATTGCGATACTTGCGATTATTATTATTATATATTTTTTTCCATCAATGTAAAAATAGCTTTAGAAATTACGTATGAACAGAGCAACAGACGAAAACAATGCAGTGCAATGCAAATATGATAACAAAATGCATATTGTTTGACATATTTTCAAACAGTCAACATTCGTACGTAAATTATGACAGGATATATGGTCAAACAAGTATTTGACGACTGTCTCGTCTGTGGTCTGCGTCTGGGCTACATTGTTCCCGCTCGCTCCGCTCCATAAACCCGTCACCCGTTAACATTTCGACTTTATTTCCATCTATTAGGTCGAAACTTCAGTGAACACCTCCTCCCGAGCGCTCACGTAAAGCTGACAGAATGTAGTGAATGCGAAACGTTGTGCGTTTCGTCCGTCCGGAGATAAAACGTCCCTGTAAAAAAAGGTGTAGGTACACACTCGGGCGCAAAATATATTTGAAGTGAAACTTCTAATGCGACTTCCAACAAGTTGCGTTAAACGTTTAACGCTACCATGGAGGGGGTATGAAAGCACTGTTGCGTCGAAGTTTCACTTCTTCCGCGCGGAGGGACTCCACTTGCACTTCTTTTTGGCTCGGGCGACGTACCTTGAATCCCTCGCTACGTGCAAGATTCTACTAAAGAACTTCCCTCACTTCGCTCTGGATTCAAAAAAGCGCCCTCGCCGTAAAAATATTATTTTGCTCCCTTATGTATGATACAATCTACTATTTGATTATCTATTTAAGATTCATCTTCGGCCACAACGTCGCTTACTAACAGGCTAGTCGAGAGTCGAGTCGACTATGGATTTACTTAATACGCAATAACAAACAACACTATTGAAGTACAATATTCCTAATAGTCATTTAGTTGCCACTACAACTTGCAAAGTTTCTTAAAAAAGCTCCTTTGTAATGTCTTCACTCTCTTCCTAAATATTTAGTGGCATACTGAGTCTACGCCATTTATTTCATCTCATTTTATCAGTTCGCTCGAATCCTCGATATCGGTTTTGGCAAAACCCTCACTTGACATATCTGAATTCCCGCTACGGGAATTCCTAATTAAGAAAATATCTGCTTTGTTTAGGAAACGTTTCATCAAGATAGCCATTGATAAGTAGTATAAAAGCAATAGGAAGTAGACTATTTCATTTGGTTGTAACACATAAAAGTGATTAATACAAACAATGATTTGTAAGGTTATATTTCTACTCGTACCTCTGGTAAGTTAACTTTACGAGTACCAATTTAAATCAAAATCTTTAATTTGCTAAAGATCTTCATTTTCAAGTCCAATAATTATTTTCTATGCCGAAATGATATCTTTCGTCTTGCTTGTTGTTCTTAGCTGTCTTTTTCTATCAATAAAATTTTCAGATTGCTTATTCAATATATCTGAATTTCCAGTGTGCCTTCGCGGCTGCAGTAGAGCCAGAGTCAAAGCCTCCATATTACCATGGAAATCCTTACTTTTATCCTGGTCCATGGCACGGCTATCACTTCTACCCTCAACCAACTCCATTGCCTGCAGAACAACCTTTGCCTGACCAAGAAGAAATCACCGATAAAGATCAATCTTTGCCTGACCAAGAAGAAATCGCCGATAATGATCAAGCTGTTGAAAGAACTCTACAAGACGAAGATGAAACTGAAGATGATGCTCCCGTGAACCATCTTAGGAGAATTTTGGAGAGAAAAGATATCCCAGTAAAATGTGATGCGCTAAGCCTACCAATGTACTCATGCTACAACTGCTATAGCTACTTGAAGTGCAAGCCTGAAGGTGGCAAGATCAAGGCTTGCAAAGATCCTTTTGCTCCCTACTGCAACAACGGAATTTGCTCACAAATCCCTAGTGAAGCTTGCGCTAACGCCTAACCCGTTAATAACTGACTAATGGTGTTATTTTGTTGTATTTAAATTATACCTATATTTGTTTTATTGTGATTATCTTGAATCATAAATTATGTGTAACTTTTGAAATAAATTTTGAGTCAGGTGTATCATTTGAATTTCATTTTTTCTGATACCTAGCAAATTAGTAATTGTTTAGAAAGTATCCGATTTAACGAATATGAGTAAAAGATATCTAAATAACCATAAAAGAAGTAGGTAATTGAACAGCAGCGCCTTGCTAATAATTATGTCTTCCACTAAAAAAAGGAAACCGACCTTTTCTCTGGAATACTGTCTTTTTTGTAATACTCAAATAAAAAAGTACCAAAACAAAATTCCGCACTTGTAGAAGGTAGCAATATCAATTGCAGTTTTCTTTTTACGGTTATATTGCGTGGGACAATCTATTAGCAAATTTAGAAAACATTGAATTAGAGTCCCACAGAACGGTCGTTAAAACATTTGACTAGTACCTATAGAGTTAGTGGTTGACCTTTCTTAGAGATCACATAGTACGTACAATGTATTATGTCTAATTAACTTCCAATAAGAGTGGTTGGAAGCAGGTTGCATCTAACGCGTCCCCATGGTCTCTATTAGATATTTATTTTCTCAAAGAATTACATAAAATTCACTTATAAGAGAAAATACATGCTAAATTAGTGCTAGATTAAATAAGCTAGTAAATACAACAACAATCACGAAACGTCAAAGTACTGACTTAACAATAATATTTTATACAGACATGAATAGGTACTTAAGAGCAATCAATATAACTGAAGTAAATACTATAGATCCTGTACACATTTTTCATGGACGCCCTACGCTGCGCTTTTTGTTGCGCGATCTCCATTTGAGAACTGCACGGTCCTATATTGACCATGTTCTGTCCACTTCTGTTCTGCGTGTGTTCTGCTCTTACAGTAATTATTATCCAACAAAAACATTTTCATGTCAAATGAAGCCAAGTCACAGTTCCCACTATCAAAAAGTTGTCAGATCTCACGTAAAGCCAAGCTTCTAACTCTACACGCCTTACTCTACAAGCCCTTACTCCACAAACTCTACAGCTTAGTCAATTTATGTGACTTGGCCGTTTCGTTACAACAAGAACTGTTTGTATAACAGAATTAATGAATTAATCACTTTACGCCCAGGCGCAGTTCGCGAAACAGCCAAGCCGCATAAATTGACTAAGGTGTAGAGTTTGTGAAGTAAGGACTTGTAGAGTAAGGCGTGTAGAGTTAGAAGCTTGGCTTTACGTGAGATCTGACAACTTTTTGATAGTGGGAACAGTGACTTGGCTTGTTTGACATGAAAATGTTTTTGTTGGATTTCACTACTTTTTGTAGTTTACTACAAGGATTAATTTTATCGATTTTCACATATCTAGCTTCAAAACTTGCGGAAGTCTCATACCAACTTTTAACCCCTTGTTTTAAAGGTTAGGGGGATTTACTAAAAATCTTGAAATACGTGTTTGATTATATTTGTAATAAAGAGTCCCTTTATCAATTTTTGGACATCTAGCTAGCATCAAACTTTGCAATAGTGTCATACAAACTTTCATCCCCCAGTTTTAGGGTTTGGGGGGTGGTTTTTTAAGAATCCTGAAATTGTGTTTTATAATCTATTACAACGAGTTCGTATATCCATTTTCTGACTTCTGACATCAAAAGTGACAAACAAATTTTCATCCCCCAATTTTAGGGGTTGGGGGCTGTTTTATTAAAAATCCTGAAATACGTGTTTTATTATTTCTAACAGGGAGTCTTTATATCAATTTTTAGACTTATAGCATTAAAATTTGTGGAAGTCTCAAACAAGCTTTCATCCCCTATTATATAGGGTTGGGGGGTAAAAGTTCAAAGTTTTAGATTTTTTTCCTTTGTATATGCCTGATAGTATACCTTGATGCCAAATATCAAGTTTCTAGGTCATCTGGAAGTGGGTTAGGTTTTTGATCTATAAGTCAGTGAGTCAGTGAATCAGTGAGTCAGTGAGTGAATCAGTCAATGAAACCCCGGTTTTTAAACGTTAATATTTCATTAACCGTTAGAGCAAAGTTAATGAAATTTTGTATTGTAGATAAGCTAAAGAATTTTAATAAATATGCTAAATTTCATATATATAGGTTAAATAGTTTTCGTGTTATGAAGGGGTCAAAAGTGGCTCGAAACGGTTCGTGTAATATTACAAACGTCGCGTCGCCAGTTCCTTTTTTTTTGACTTGGCTGGACACGCTTCCGCGTGTCTAGATCATTGGTAATATGTCACATTTAATTACGGGTCATACATTACAAATGAAATTACAAATAGGCTTGTAATTAAAAGTCATTATTTCTGTCGAAGCTTGGAAAGTAATTAAATTTCAAATATATAAGTAAATTCAATTTTATACTAGTTCAAGTTCAAATATATTTATTTCAATTAAGTACCAAAGATACACTTTTGAAACGTCATGAATTTAAGCACATTTTAAATTATTAACAATAAAGTTAAAAACAAAAAAATAATAAATAACAATAAATAACCTTAGATTAATGATTGGTCGCGCGACCATTCATCACAAACTAACCAATCTTTAATCCAAGAATACCACGGAAAATAAACAATAACAAAATAAGTAAAAATTAACCTCATCTAAAAATAACAACACAATGTTGCCATATGTGAGTTATGGAAACCCACCAGCTGGTTTGGTTGGTTGGTTTACACCACTCAAATAATAATGATGAATTAAAATGAGATTAAATTGAATTAGATTTGCTTATTTAAAAAAAAAAAAAATAGAAAAATTAAGTCAACTAACTAATTATTGGAACTATTGGATTACATATTAATTACCAAATAAATGTCGACATGTTTCAATACCTAAGATTTAAAGTCACAAAATTATTTGTAGCTGTAGAACGTCTGCTCAATAAGCCAGCGTTTGAGTCGTAATCTAAAACTGCTCAGAGAGCGCGCCGTGGTGATATGACCAGGTAGAGTGCTATAAACTGTTAGACCCATGACTCTAGTTGACTTTGCCGATCTCTCCAGAGCGTGTGTGGCACCTCGGTGAGTCTTACCTTAAACCGGGCACTAACAAGCGTCTTGTAAGAACCACAATTTTAAACTATAGCTAGTAGAAGGAGGACAGTACGCCATTTGCTTTCCAATGAAACGGAAGGAAATAACTTAACTTAATAATATGTGTATAGGTGATTAATTTGTACATTCATTAAGCCAAACTTAAGGACGACAGTTAGATCGATATGGAATAAATAAAACAACCTGCCTCAATGTAGGTACTTTCACAATGCACAAAGGAGATATTTTACTTCTCTTAAGAGAAGTAAAATATGTTTGTTCCATTATTCAGGAACCCGATCATATTCAGAACGCACAGAATGCAAAACTATCACCACCGTAATTCACTTTATACTTACTAAACTAATCCACCGGATCAGTGAATTAAAATGATGATTTACATTCACTGGTCTTTTTTTATCGCAAATAAGCGACGTTGTGGTCGAAGATTAAGCACGCAGATCTAGAAGATACATATTCACTCTGACCTTTAAAAGCTTTAGATTATATATCTTAGGAAACAGGAAAGCAGGAAGACTGTTCCATTCCCTGGCGGTACGAATCAGAAATGTTGAGTCAAACCGCTTCGTAAGTATCGAAGGAAAATCGACAGTGTAGGGGTGGTAATGTGGCGCCTTCCTACTTGTCCTGTTGTAGAAAGGGGATGGTAGAATAAGGTCGTGCAGCTCAGATGCACACTCTCCGAAATGAATCCTGTAAAAAATGGACAGACTCGCAACCCTACGGCAATGCTCCAGGCTGTGAAGTTTTCTTGCAACTAACTTTTCATCACCTATAAGCCGAACAGCACGCCGGTCCACCGATTCCAAGGTCTCGAGCTGATACTTAGCCGAGCCATCTCAAAGATGGCAGCAGTATTCCAGACACGAACGGATCTGTGCTTGATACAGTGTAAGCAACTGTCCCGTGTGAAATACCGCCTAACCTTGTTCAGGATACCCAGCTTTATACCAGCCAATTTGGCCCTAGATTCTAGGTATGTGCCGTAGTTCAATGTAGGAGTAAGTGTTAGCCCCAGCAGTTCAAGGCGGTCTGTCACTGTTACAGGAATATCTCTAAATATAGGCGATCTTTCACTTTGGGCTTAATGATTACACTCAATATGGCCTAACGTGCTATGGAGAGGGCTATGTTCGGGCCGTTCGGGGTCTCTTGCGCATACACAGTTGATCCATGAGGAACACCTTGACCGCAGGAACGCGCTATAAGTAAGCCGCTTCCAACACGTAGATGTAAACAGTGGACGTCCTATAGCTGATGGATGGATGGTCATAGGACATGATTGTTGATGTCATGAAGGCAGGAATCGAAATTTACTTAAACATGCGATTTTTTAGTTTTAAAGAATACGATAATTTTAATGCTTTCATTTTCAGCACTTTTTCGAAATTGATGTGTTTCGCTAATTGGTGAATTTTATTTGGTATACTTAAAACCTAAAATACTGTGCACTTACTATGCACCCTATGTACTTCATTCCGGGTTGGCCCTATAGCAAAAGTTGATCGCCTTTATCACGCCCTTTCAGCTTAGTACAGGTCAAACAGATAACCTTATAGATAGGTACTGTTGAGTAGGTACAGAAAACATATTATTTTATACTAGCAGTGCCCCGCGGTTTTACCCGCGTTGTGCCCGTTCCCGTAGGAATTTCGGGAATTTTTATACATGTAAACCTTCCTCTTGAATCACTCTATCCATTAAAAAAACCGCATCAAAATCCGTTGCGTAGTTTTAAAGATTTAAGCATACAGACAAACAAACAAACAAACGAAAATAGCGACTTTATTTTATACGTACAGCAAATATTGATTAGAGTGGTGACCATTGTTATTACACCTACGGGAAAGCCCTCTAGAGAAATATGTATCTACTAAATTATATCCCCAAATAGACATTTTGACACATGCAATCGTCACTAACATAAGATCTATTAAACCCAAAAGAACAAAGTAGAAATCTACGTACAGAAGTGTGTCCATTAAAGAAACATCAGTAACTTTCGCAGAAACCCACTTGAGATTTCTGAATTCCCCACGTGGGAATTCCTTCAGAAAATACCGGAATTTGGTCAAATGTTTTAAAAACAAATCCGTTTCATCGAGATAACCAATTGATAAAAAGTATAAAAGCGAAATGAAGCTGTAAAACTGTATCAATAGCAAACAGTGATCGAAATGGCTTGCAAGAATATTATTATCCTCTTCGTTGTTCTGGTAAGTTAATATAATAACCAACTAGCTGCCCACCCCGGCTTCGTCCGGATAATAAGGATTCCTAATTTTTTTGAAATTATAATACAGCTTATGTTCACTGGGGATAGTGTAGCTTCCTATCAGTGAAAGAATTTTTCAAATCGGTTCAGTAGTTTCGGAGCCTATTCGATCCAAACAATCAAATATTTCCTCTTTGTAATATTGTTATACATAAATAAAATTTACAAATTTTTTATCTGGCAATACGAGTAGTTTAATCCCTTTTACATTGTACATTGAGGGAAGAAAGTGATCGATTACTACATAATACTTGTATAATGCCTGCTTGACCGATGCCGATGCAACACAATTTTTTAAGTATTTACCTTTTCCTAGTAGAGCCGAAAAGAATTTTGTAATATCCGTAAGACATTGAACATATTTTTCCAACGAATTATTATCAAAAAGATGTTTTAGCCTAGAATGATACATTAATTTGGTCATATCAACAAAATCAAATAGTAATAAAATGTACAAGCATTATATTTTCTATTGTAAACTTATAAAAGAGAAAAAACAAAATTTCCCATTTTCCCCTTTTGTATAACAACAAACTGATGCTAGACTGGAATGCTTTCTGAGTAGGTGTTTTCCGATAGTTACAATTTTAGTATCATACTTAGCCCAATTACAGAGGCGCCAGCGTAATTATATTAGCTAAATAGCATAGTTCTGTTTCTTTTTCACTTTAGGCGTTCGATAGAGAGAACGCGTTTTACGTTGCTATTTAATTTACGCTGGCGCCTCTGTAATCGGGCTTACTGAGGTCAAGTCGTCGTTGAATTAGTTTCTATAAGACGGCCGGCATACTCCCATCCAAGATTAGATCATCTTAATATCAGAACCATTCAGTCGAAACAGTGATCAAATAGACAATTACAAATACTACTACTGTTATAATAATTATTTATCGCAAAAAACGGCTAAACTGCCTTTCATCGTGTACGAAATTCGAAAATTTCGCTCGAATTGTTTACATTAATTTTATTTTTTCAAAAACTTCTAAGCCGATTTTTGTAAAATTTTATGGTCCCATTTAAATTTCAGGAGTATACCCTTTCGAACTAAAATATATTTTTGCGATTCAGTTCACAATTGGCGAAATGATCGATGAACATACACAAAAAAAATACATACAGACGCTATGTTCGTCTGTACCTTCTTTTTGGAAGTCGGTTAAAAACAAATTGTATTTTGTCTACTTATCCCATTTACTATTTCCTTGATTTTTTGTTCAGTTTGCCCTCGCGGCTGCAGTTCATCAAGAATCAAAGCATCCTTCCCACTACCACGGCCACGGACATCACAACAAACATTTCCCTATTCACGTCAAACCTGAAGCTCCTGAACTTGTAACTCCATTACCAGAAGACCAACCTTTGCCTGGACAAGAAGTCGCCGAAGAAGATCAAAATGTAGAATCTGTTGAAGAAGAAAACGTCTCGGAAGATGTAGTTGAAGAATCCCGAAAGCTTACGCTAAAATCTCGCCAGGAAGAACCTGAAGTTACAGAAAATGTGGTTGAAGAAGAACAAGCTGTTGTGGCTCAAAAGCCTGTCTTGGTAAACTGTAACTACAACTTGGTGCCAGGAAAATCCTGCTTCGATTGCCGAACTCGCCTGATTTGCAAGTCCCCTAACATTGGGAAGGCAGTCGCCTGCTATGCCTCTAAGCCGTATTGTAATAACGGAGTATGTTCTGCTGTTCCCAGCGCAAACTGTTCTTGAATCTTGACCTGATAAATCGAACTACACCACTACAAAATACCTTTTATAGATACGATACGAAATAAGTACTTTTTATTGACATGATTTCGAAACCTGCAACCACAGAGACGAATCAATCCATTTTATCTACCTCACTAAAGGTAAATTTCTACGTATTTCATTTATCTTACTAGGCATCTATGATATTTAGGCATTTTGTTGTAGGTTTCTTTATTGGGTTTCTCCAATTTCGTATGTATGTGTTATAACCAATAGGTGTAAAATTTGGTGCGCTTTTACCGAAATCTATCTATGTGTATATGGGTATTCTGGTATAGTGAGTGTGGTAGATATATTTATGAGAGTTTTCCCTACTTTGGTGCTATTTAATTCTACGTTTTAATTTATACTGAATAAAAATATGCATATACAAATACAATTGTGTTCATTTTATACGACTATAAAACCTAAATAAACAGTGTAAAAGACATCAAAACGAATTTAAAAACATGCCAAAAATTAAAACTAAAATTTCCATAGTTTTTGGAAAACCCCTGCGACTCAATAAAAAGATTTCAGAGAAAATCGAGTTCATTATCAGACATACGGTGACGTAACATTTCATAGTCAGTAGTTGAACATAGGCCAACCTTACCCTAGAAAAACAATGGGTCTATCTACATCTGCCATGCAATTCCATTTGCTGGCCGGTGAATTTATTTATGTTACGGCTAAGAAACTGTGTCTGCAATAAACTTTTTTATAAATAACTTGTTCTCATGGGACCGGAATTTCAATGAATTTATCAAAAGATATGAATGCAGCCTAGATTAGCAGATGTTAATAGTATTCACATTGGAATGTTTTAATTGCGTTAACGCCTGCTCATTAGTTATGAGCTATATTCAAATTAGGTGATACTACTGAAAGGGTAATTAGATCAATTTTGACAAAAACTTTCAGTCACTCATACTTATATGATAATAAAACCAGAAGTTGATTGCATTATGTTAATCAGTCTCAATAATAATTACAAAAATAGTGAAAATATCCCAGGCACTTAGATTTAGCCTTTTATATCTTAAGAAAACTCATTCAGATAAGTTTAGGAAATGCCAATTGCTTTACTGTTCGATATAGCTATCAATTTACAATGAGTTTAACTATTGGTCCAGTAATAGAGACGCCTCAGGTCGCACATTATGCACAACTTTTACAAAACTCACCTCTGTAATCGCAGAAAAAGTCAGCTTTTCCATTTTGTGTGTTTTTGTATTCTTTGTCGAGTATCGCTGAACTTTTTGTACAGAACAGCAAATTTTTATTGCAATTTCAGGCTTGGTTCTGTAGTGAAATCTGTTTATAAAATGAAAATCATGCGCGGTTTCAGTATAAACACATTTCATTAAAAATTAAAAATATTGGACACGTTTTTTATGTGACGTCACGCGGAACTTTGACGAGCTATTATATCTTCATCGTTTTTAGGGTTCCTTACACAAAAGGTAAAAACGGGACGCTATTACTAAGACTCCGCTGTCTGTCTGTCACCAGGCTGTATCTCATGAATTGTGATAGCTAGACGTGTGTGATGAAATTTTCATATATCATGTATTTCTGCTGCCGCTATAACAAAAAATCCTGAATACAATAAAATAAATATTGAAAGGGGGAGCCCCTTTCAATATTTACGGGACGGGGATACAACGAACGGGATTTCATGACGTTTTTGCTCGATATTAATAAAGGAACAAGTAGACGCTTGAAATATTCACAGAATAATTAATTATAAATTCGCATCAAATATAAGTAAATTATCAAATTATAATAAATTAAAGGGATGATAAGGGGAGGAATAAAATAAATATGGGAGCCCACACGGTTCGGAACCCTTCTTGCGCGAGTCCTACTAGCACTTCACCGATTTTATTTGTTTAAGTAACCAAAGAAAAAATACGAATCTAATATAATTATTTTGAAAATCTAACTGACGGGTTATTATTTTTTTCTCAGAAGAATCTCTTTAGTTCTTATTCTATGTATTTTTAGTAGCCTATTTTAAAATTATACCTAAGTTTAGTGTGAAAAGTAGTACGAGTATATTACGATAAAAGTGCCAAATGAGCTATTATTTATATAAACAAGATCGGTTCGCGTTTAACCACCACTTACCGGATGAAAACAATCTAGAGTATTCTAGAGATTGTATCACGCATCAATATTTAAAACAGAAAAAATGCCAAGTCAATGGTACTCGTAGCACGTCTGAAGTAAACAACAGCTGTTAACCAATTCTAAAACTTGGTCGTGACTTTTCCTGCCTTCAAATACCTACTCACGCTCTTACATGTGTTTCTATGTTTTCATTATACACCAAGGTAACATCAAGGTAAAAATGTAATATAATACGAAAGTATGTCTGTTTCTCTGACTTTTCTAATGATTTCAATCAATATAATTATTAATCGCAAAAAATAGCATGACCTACTTCACCCGTGTGCAGAATTCGCGAATATTTCGCACGGCTCAACGTTACATTTTTCACATTATCATTGATTTATCAAAAATGGCTCAGCCGATTTCAATAAAATTTTAATGGGACCAATTTCAAAGTATATTCTTTCTAATGAAAAAAGAATTATTGAAATCGGACTTCTACTAAAAAAGTTATGCGTGGTTACACAAAAAAAAAAATTACGCGTTGAATTGAGTACCTCCTCCGGTTTGGTTCGTCGGTCAAAAAACTGGTAGAAATACATAGTTCAACCGTAGATGTTCTACATCTGATATGATGATCACGACCAAATAGGCAGGTGACTTCAAGCATAAAATAGTCACGTTGTCACTCAGTTGCGAGAAATGTCTGAAAAAAAATCTCTATTGAAACTGAATATTTACACATATTAAGGAGTCCAATATTCAACAGTAGACATCCGTTGACTATTATGATAATAATTAAGTTCCAATTGGGTGACCGCGGATGGCATTTACAATTGAGCGCTGCGGTGGCTTGGATAACACGTTTATTTATGGGTTGTTGCTTTATCCAGTTATTTTAACCGCTTAGCGATGGGCGGCTTAAAATTTCTGACACTAGCTAGCTACCCAACCTATACGAATTTACTCACTATTGGAAAACAAAGTATTTGTTCATCTCACGATTTATAAATAAAGTAATCTACAAGAATCAAACCAGATGTAAAGAAACCTTTATCACGGAAAAATGCTAGTAAACATAAAATTCGCAGATAAAACCGAGAAGTACAGCTATAATAGTTAGGTACGAGTATATCACGACTTTACAGAATAATATTCTGTTCCATTGTGTGGCGAACGTGGTTGTTGCCAGAACAAAGTGCGAGGGTAACGTCTAGAGTTCTCAAATAGATCGAGAGCTATAACTAGTGCCATTACTGTTACATACAAGAATTGATAAATTAATTGTCCTGTCACGCGGTAAGCGCGCGCACGTTGTTTACGTGTAGGTATGCGGTAACTATGACATAAGCTGCGGCTACTTGTTTACTGTCTATTGTGTTAGTTTTTTTGGTGTTTTGTATTAGAAAACAATAGGGAAGTGTAGAACTTTCAGGTCGTTTACTTTGTCAAACACTGTGGCATCGATTATTCTAGAGATTTCGAGGCAACTTTCATTCAGATATGAATAAAGCGATACCTTTCGTTCTATTTAGTCATCGTGTTTACTATCGGCGCAAAAGCATTTCGTGTTCAGTGCAGCATTGTTGCATGTTTTGTTCGAACCAGTTGTGTCGTGTGTTTTGTGATTTTGTGAAGTGATTGTGTACAATAAAGTGCAAAGTGATTAATAGGCGTTTTAACTGATTATCCAAGAACCCATCTTGTAACAGTACTATCAGGTGTAGTATCATACATAGTAGTTGCCTGGTAGAGATCGCTGTCAGCGATAAGGCCGCCATTTGTGGCACTAATTTAAGATAAATTGTCTACTTTGTACCATAATAGTATTAGTGCACACAATAAAGAGTTATATCTATATCTATCGAACTAAATATATTAAAAATTGAATAGGTACACAAAATAATGTCACAAGTTGCAGTTTTATCATTGAAAGAGATCTCTTCCAGTTAACAATTATAAAATTAAATTAAACTAAATCATTAAATCATCTTTCTAAAATATTTATTGCACGATAAATCAATACAGATACTACACATTATAATTAACTATTCCAATTTTACCAACCCGAATTTCGAGATCAAAATCAGATATTTCATGTATTTTGTAGAAAGTCCGTGATTTTGTACAGAACAGCTGACTTTTATAGCAATTTCGGGGTCGGTCCCGTAGTAAAAGTTGATCATAATGCTGAGTACAACGATATTCTGGAATAGATCAAGTATCTGACGTCTAGAAAATCACCCAATATACATTATGGATGTTTGTAAACTCTCACTACGGGATTTACGAGATAAGGTATCCAATCTTTATCAAATCAAACATTTTTGGTAAAAAAATTCTCAATTTTAACTAGACTTACTAACTAGGTGTAAAATTGCTAAACCATGAGTAATTAAACTCACCAATGTATCAACTCCTAAAACGAAATGAATGCCGCTCTCCTGCTCCAAGTATAGTAGTAGTGCGCTCGTTTACAGGAAGTCTAAGCCTTTCATTGTTAGCTTTATTTGACGCTGTCCGAATAGGGCTGAAGGCTTTCAGCTGTCTCATATCTCATTTGCTGAAAATAACTCTCAAATAAAGAGGATTTTGAATTATTTTATTTTCTTACCAAACCAAACTCAATCACATGATAAGAAATAAAACCATTAAAAAATTAACCATTAAAAGTATATATTATGTGCCTATATCATTCAGGCTTAAAATTTTAACTAGATACTGGAAATATGCATACAGATCTCGAGCAATATGGATTGAAAATGGCTTGCATTCGTCTTGTCCCTGTTGTAGACATTTTTACAAAAAATCATTGCTGTTGACCTTGTTGTTTGAAGTGTTACTTACTTGACTTGTCGGTACGTGGTTTCCATTCGTGAACTTTACGGCTTCATCAGTTATAGTGTTTAACGTGATATTTGTCCTGTCCACTCTCACTTTAACTTAGTTATTCACTGAAATACGCAAGTAACTTTGTCGCGTCTATAACTATAACCACAGGCGATTTTATCATGTAATTGTACATCTGTATTAACATTTACTTCAGGATGTTTAATATTTGTCCAAATATCTCCTCACGTATGGAGTCTAACATAAATAAATAATATTTATTCACGAGGACTTCTATGCAAAACTCTGTTTACGGCGAGGAGCAAAGAGAATGTAATAGTAAGAGTCGGGACTTCCATAGATTTGAACTGATTTTCCGAGGCTCCTAATCATTCGCACCAACATAACAAAACTCGTTCGTTCTGTCAGATTGTGCCAACATACCGATAATTAAAATTGATAGGGATGTGCTATTGAAACTGGTTGATTTTTATCGATATTTAGCCGATTTCAAAAATAGGAGGTTCTCATGGTGATTTCTTTTTACTACCTATACACTCTATACATTATTCATTGTTTTTAGGCTCCTGTGAATTGAATGTTTCGCTTATTGTGAGATATGGAATAAATACACATATTATTTTTATTAAATTCTTTATTTACAAAAAACATTACGGAATTATTAAAATTTTAATATTTATTGTTGACAGACATTTGGGACTTAGAATATTATGCAGATTATGCAAGAGACTATATTTTACAATAGTATTTACTCTTAAATTATATCCATAATAATTGTGGCTCTGATAAAATGTTTTAAAAATGGAGATGATATTTTATCTATGTTATTAATTTTTTTTTGGAGAATTTTCAGGTCTTGCTTGGTCTTTTTCAGCCTTTTGAGCAACTTCTTTTTTCTTGGCGTCGTTAACTTTGAAGTAGAGTTTGGGGTTTCTGTTGAAATATTACAATTAAATTATCTTAGCTTAATAGTACAATTTAATTAGGCCGGCAAAACTAGGCTTCGGCGTGTACAGACGCAATTACACACATGTATAGGGTGAGTGGGGTATTATTGAACCACCAATTTTTTGCAAACATGTCGTTGCTTTTCTTGATACGTTATACTGGTGCACTCATAGTATTCATCAGGTATGTTATATATTCATAATTCATACGACATGACATATTTTGTTTTAAGTTCAGATGAATTTGGGATGGAGTTTTTTTCAAGATTAACCATTCGCCGTTTTTTAAAAAAACGGCGAATGGTTAATCTTGTAGGTAACCTCTGGGGTACAGTTTGAATCTAGGGGTGGTACAACTTTAACCGGGGGTACTAATTGATTCTTACCAAAATAAATATTCAAAGATAAAAAACCACTAAACGTTACTAAAAACCTATATAATAAATATATATTAGTAAATCTTAGTTAACAAAAGGCACAGACCCTGAAGTCTGTGGTTAGTAAATTTTAATTAAAAAAATTGTATATATATATTATATACTTTTATTATATATTTATCATATTATACAGAAATACACAATAAAACGTGAGATGTTTAAATGCTTCCGTTTGGTTCAATGATGCCCCACCCACCCTTCGTACAAAGAAACTAAGCCATAATTG
This sequence comes from Hypomecis atomaria, assembly GCA_964007245.1. Classification (NCBI taxonomy): domain Eukaryota; kingdom Metazoa; phylum Arthropoda; class Insecta; order Lepidoptera; family Geometridae; genus Hypomecis; species Hypomecis atomaria. Next base: position 10,056,748 of record OZ023299.1, read on the forward strand.
TCCACTCAGCTCGCGGACAGCATAGTTATTCTACTAATTATTACTATGAATATTTATTTTTTAGTGCGCGATAAGTCCCGTAGTACATAATAATAATAGAATATTTTACCTGTCTTACCATTTATCTTTCTTTTCAACGTAGGAGCCTCCGCAGACGTCGAAGGTACTGCAAAATATATAATTATTTTACACTTACCACGAAGCCTAAAATTTGAAACTTACCTAAGTTTCAATTTTAGGATTCCGTAAAAGGGGTAAAAACGGGACCCTATTACTAAGACTCCGCTGTCCATCTGTCTGTCTGACCGTCTGTCCCCAGGCTGTATCTCAAGAATGGTGATATAACACTAATCTCGTCTTCTTAATAATACTTATTAAAGCATGTATAAGCAACATGAATATTACTTTACCTGGACTATTTTCCCGCTTGCGTTTTCTAATGTTTCCCTCCACACTACTTTGTGAAAATTGTGGCTGCGCGTCGAGAGGTGAAGGCGCTGCAAATTATAAGACTTGATGTTATATGGTTGGAACATTATTAAAATTATTAAGTTAGCGGTATTACAAACTTTTTGATTATTCATGATATGCAATCATCAATTCAATAGTAAATAATATTCTTCACTAGTTTTTATTACGGCTTTGCCCGCATACGCAATATATCATTATAATTGATAGCATATGTGTTATTCTGATATATAAGCTATATTATTGCAAAGTTTCATCTCAATCCGTTCAGTAGTTTTTGCATGAAAGAGTAACAAACATCCATCCATCCATCCATCCTCACAAACTTTCGCGTTTATAATATTAGTAGGATTTTACTAGTGTGTGTTTCCCCTCCTTTTCTAATGGGTTTCATCCTACTATTATTTTTTTTGGTTGTATAAATTATCGACCCTGGCCTAAATATCGATAACAACATGGAACCGCACTAACATGTTGGGTAGGTACTCAAGCGATATAAGTTTTTCAGTAAATATTTTGCATAATATGTGCAGAATTAATAGAAATTGTGTGTATTTCTGAGATATTTCACTTACCTATCTTCATCTATGGGAAATTTCGCCATGAAACATCTTTTTTGCCCGTTTTCTCTTTGGTCTCTAACACCGCACATTTCACACGTTTTATACGACATTTTGATTGTTTTAAACTGTAAAAACAATAACATACACTAAATAATCACTGTATTAGCTACCAAAACCATTTTTGAGGGAAAAATAATATGATAGTCATTTAAAATCAGTAAAAATAACCTACCACGAATAAATCCAAAACAAATTCAAAATGACAATATGTCAATATCACATCAATATCAGTCTCAGCGAACGATGAATGAAAAAAATGTTCATTCTTTTTGTCAATGTCACGAATGAATAGAAAATGACAGAAACATTTTGAACCCATCCCATACATTGGATTGGAAGCGACTTTTCCTTCGGAGTTTCGTCAGGCTGGCGAGGAGACAGAGTCCGGCTTCATTTGACGTTTAGATCCGCTTTCATCTGTCACCGGGAGATACGCAGTACCGATTTTAAACCAAAAAACGCAGTTTTGTTCATTCATCCGGTTTGAGAGGCGACAGCGGTGAGCATCGGCAGTTGAAACTGAAAAGGGGGTGAATGACCTCAGAAATCTGCTTGCGGGAAGCCGAAGCCTAAGCTCGGGAAACCGATCCACCGAGCTCGGGAATTACATAGTAGGGCCGCAGTTACTATCATCATTCATAAACAAGTTCGGGTTTGTGAGCCATATAGGTAATATGAGCTCATAACCGCTAAAGTTCTAGCCAGGGGTCGCGCACGAAGGGTCCCGCACCGTATGTAAGCCCTCCTTAATATTTTAATATTTCAAGCATCTACCTAATACCGTTATTAATATCTAGCGAAAAACGTCTAATAATTCAGGTTTGATGTATGGGAGCCCCTTAATTTTTTTTATATTTTTAGTATTTGTTGTTATAGCGGCAACAGAAATACGCAATCTTTGAAAATTCCAACGTTCTAGCTATTACGGTAATGAAATTCAGCCTGGTGACAGACAGACAGACGGACAGCGGAGTCTTAGTAATAGGGTCCCAAAGGGTTTTTACCCTTTGGGTACGGAACCCTAAAAAGGGCCTGTTAATGAACATTAATTCCATGTTTGTATCAATATCCTACATCCATGATATACTCGTATCTATACACAAAATTTCCAATCAAAAATGACCATAACCCTATCATAATTATTGCTAATACATATTTGATGATATATTTCTATTACCTACAGGATCTTCAACGCACTAATATGAAATTAACTGAGAGCCATCCTTATTAATAACTGATTTACATATTAATAGCCCGTTATCAGTATATAAACTCGACTCATCTGAATCGAACCATCTTCATCTTCGCCACCGAAGCAAGCAGTTAGAACGGTTTCAAAATGGCCGCATCAAAAGTAACTATTTACTTGCTCGCTGTACTGGTAAGGAGTGAATTCCTCTCTTTTTTACTATACATACATACTTTTTGCCCGACTGTTAAGGGTGGGTATTGTTTTTTGCGCATTTCTGATGATTACTGAATGTAAAATAATCTAGGTAATATTTCATAGTTTCTGTTTCTGTTGTTTTTTTTTTAAGTTTTGAATGTACGAGATTGTACTCGTATTATGTACATGTTACATGATTCTCTGTGCGTTTTGGTGTTTACTGTAAGGGCAGAAAGCATTTGTAAATAAATTAAAAACAAAATAAATGGATGATAATGATGATGGTGTCAACTTGAATTGAATTCCAGATACCCATAGCCTTCATCAGCTGTCAAGACTCCGGCCTCCCCAGCACTCCTGGCCTTCCCAGCATTCCTGAACTTCCCAGTATCCCCGGGTTCCCAAGCTTCCCCGGGTTCCCAAGCTTCTCCGGGATCCCAAGTTTCCCTGGTTTACCAAATAGTGCGCGGGAAACTCGACAGGTCTCAGACCCTGATGAAGGCGCGATTCACCAGGACAGGTTCTTCGGCCTCTTTGGGAACTTCTTTGGATCCGCCACAACTGTGTCTTGCAATTCCACTAATGGAGTAAGTTCGGGTTACAAAAAATACTCATAGCTACAGGCCGAATCATACAAATCGGCGGATGTGAAGTTATCTACAAGCTGCGCAATATCCCATCAACGCACAGCTTTATGTGAAGTTTACTCAGGATGGATATTGCCATCAATAACAGAAAAAAATGACAGGTCGATGGATATTGCGCAGCTTGTACCTAACTTCACATCCGCCGACATTTGTCAAAACTCACAAAAAATATGCTGTTATGCCATGCATTTTGTCGTGGGTGAACGATATTTTTGTATGGAACAACAGATTTTTTTTTCAGTTTTGACAAATTTCGCAGAATAAAAGTTGTTAATTTAGATGTACAGAATAACCCCCTAAAAGGATGCTAATTGATTAGGAATAACCCTGTATAGATACTTGGTAAAAAAAACCGTCATTGTAGATTAATTGTTGATGACAGTCAGCGCATTTGTCTACCTTCGAAGGTTTGATCCCGGATTTGATTCCCAGCAGAGTTCTGTACCTAGTACCTACTTAATACCGAGATACCTACCTACTTGATCTACCTGTATTTTCAGACAAGTAATCAGTGACAAGACAAATTATTCAGCAACTTACTACATTTCCTCTCCGATATACTGTACTGTACCAGCCTTGTTTTAATAGTCCACTGCAGGACGTAGGCCTACCCACGAAGGGTGATTGGGCCATATCCATCACGCTGACCCAACGCGAGTGAATTCACACACGCCATCGAATTTCTTCTACCGACGTATGCAGGTTGCCTCACGATGTTTTCCTTCACCGAAAAGCCAGTGGTGTGAAATTCCGCACATAAGTTCCAAAGAAACTTATTGGTACGGGACCGGGATTGAACCCACGAACTCAAGAATGACAGGCCAGCGTTACAACAATAGACCACCACGGCCTCTCCGATATACTTAGGTATATTTTTTTAAAAGCTCAAGGAACCGAACATTTTTACATACACTCTACATAAAAAACTATAGAAAAATGTTCGGTGTTTGTGAAATAATTATTTTTCGCAAAAAATGGCAAAACCGCTTTCCATCGTGTACAAAATTCGAATATTACGCTCGAATTGTTTACATTATTGTTGATTTATCAAAAACGGCTAAGCCGATTTCTGTACAATTTAAATGAGACCATTAATACACACGAACATAGAACCTCCTCCTTTTTGGAAGTCGGTTAAAAAGAGAAGCGTCGGAGGTGAAGTCGCCCGTGTGCCATTTTACTAATTTTGTTAGGTTGACAACACTGATCTGTCATTGCTAGTACAACTAAAAGTGTTTGATACTTGGTAGACGCGAGTCTACCAAGTATCAAACACGGTAGTCATAGTAGGTAGTAGGTAGTCGGTAACTTGGCTGCTTCACTGTAACGCCACTATGGTTTTCTTTTTGCACAAACTCTGAGTTTAAAACCATCCAAATAGATACTATCAAGAGTTTTCGATTTATCGAATGGCGTTAGAGATTTTGTATTTGACCGAGCGTACGAGGTGAGAGGAGTCTCTGTTTTGACTTGACGATTTTGCTTTTGTCTGTACTGATGTTGATTTTCATCTACAGGTCGCATTTTTCAACAAATCTCGACAAAACTTGGAGCACAAATTTTTTATAATAATAATATTGGAATATTTTGTCGTCGGCGATTTTAATTTTGATATATGGAGCGTAATTCCCTAAAAAAGGGGGAAAATCGTTGTCGCGCTTGTTATCAGCCAATTTCAATAATATTCGGTACAATAATTTAAAATCTATATCGGTCAAGAGCGAGTAGAGATATCCTTACTACCTTAATATTATAAATCCGAAAGTGTGTTTGTTGGTGTATTGGTTTGTTCCTCATTCATGCGGTAACGGAGCAACGGAATGACTTGATTTTTGGCTTGGACGTAGCATGAAAGACGGAAAGTTACATATGCTAATTTATATCCCGAAAAAATAAAAGGTTCCTATGGGATAGCACAAAAATCAAAATATCACGAGGGTGAAGCCGCGGCCTAAAACTAGTATGCTTATAAAAAATCGGTTGAACAGAATGTAATTTCAACAATTTATTTTCCAGGCTTACGTCGCCTGTCTCAGCTGCACAGAAGTAGTGAACTGCGGGACCACCAACTCTGGCTCAGTATTCAGATGCCACCACTTCTTGCCGTACTGCAACTCCGGGCGATGTTCCAGGCTCCCAGGGTCAGAGTGCCTCTCCACCTCGACCACCACCACTACTACCACCACCGCGGCGACTGGCCGATAATACTGTAAGTCTACTTTATTGTCTGCTCAATCATATACAGGGTTACCCAGAACTGATGTACCTACTAAGCCGAAAGGAAGTGATTCAGACCAACATTATGAATAACTTTTTCTATGGGCCTAAACCCAGAATCCGACAAATCAAATGTTTCATACATTTTGGCGATTCCAAGCTAGATACAGCTTTGTATGGAACAGCAATTTTTTTTCCCGTTTTTGGGTTGGTTTGGTTGGTTATCTATACTTACTAATAGTATAAAGAGGTAAAGTTTGTGAGGTTGTAGGGGGTAATCTCTGGATCTACTGAACCGATTTTGAAAATTCTTTCACTGTTCGAAAGCTTTGTTTATGTTAAGGATCATCATCATCAGGATCATAACGTAAATATGTATGTTAAATCCGCTTGTTTCAGTTTTCTCGAGCCAAAAAAATACTTGAAGACGTATATTTGGAACTGTTCAAGCAAACGACCAGAGGATGTCTACCAATGATTTTCAGATATATCGTATGTAATCTTAGTTTATCAGAGGGTATAATAAATATAGCATAATGAGCTGTTACAATAAAAATACTTTGCCGTACCTACCTAATGTTTGTTTTGTTCCTCATTGCCTCAGGAAACTCCACGCAAATAAAATAAAGTTCAAGCGGAATCAGAATCATCATCAAAAGCATACATTTTTTTTCATTAAATTTGGTAGCGCACATGAACGTATTAATAATGAATTAAAAGAAAAATAGAAAGTCAGTAAATAAACGAACTAATAACAGTAACTGAGGTTCTATCGTATTGACTGCCTCGGTGGCTCAGTGGTTAGTGACTACCTACTTGCATAGATAGTACCTAAATAATACTTAGACAGAACAAATACCTATGTTCATCACATAAATGTATTTAAAAATATGTTTATGTAGCATATCAGTCTCTGGCAGTCATATCACAAGCTTTGCTTAGTTTGGGGTCATTGGCCGTGCGTAACATATCCCTGAATGTTTATTATTTTATTTTAATTTTATGATCTTTACATTTTAAAAGAATTTTTTGAAAAAAAATGCAATTGTAAAGTGAAAAAGAAGTGAAACTTCGACGCAACAGTGCTTTCATACCCCCTCCATGGTAGGCAATCTTGTTGGAAGTCGCATTACAAGTTGCACTTCAAAAACATTTATTCAAAAGACCAATTCCTGTAATCTGCCTACAACGGTAACTGAAACGGTAAATGAAAGACACATTTTGGCACGGTTTATTTATTTACAGTCCCACAGTAAATACAACACTAAACTTTTATAATTGTTATGCTTTCTACTCCTTTAATTTTATTTTTAAAATATGTTGAAAGACAAGAATATAAAGATAATTTTGTAAAGATAATTACTACAGTATACGAGTAGATTGTACATACAATTATTATCATGAATGGTCTCAATAGTAAATTGATTATTGTCATATTTACTCTTATAGATAATTTTGCGATTTGCTTAAATTTTCTTTATTCGTTTAATGATGTCGAGTGTGCCGCCTCTTTATTCTAAACCAATCTGACACTGTTAAAATTACTACGGATATTTTTAATAGTCATTCGCATAACCTCTTCCCTCTAATAATGAACCGACTACGGGTGTAGTCGGTTCATTATACCTAAGTTTGTAGGTTAGTTCCATTTTTTCTTATAAATGAAAAAATCCAACAATTTTAGAACTCTCTAGTTTAGTTTAGAGTTGTGCTATAATATCGTTACAATTTTTTATTCAAGCTAATAGCTGATATAATTAATTATAATAAATACAATTTTAGAAAATTATTTGTCTGACACAGCTAATTCTAGTCAAAATAGAGAGATATCGAAGATATGTTTAGGGAATATGTTATTCTAAATTTTCTCAAGTAAGATTTATTTTTGTTCGTTTGAACTCTACAAAAATCCCTTAAAAATATTTGCGATTGACACCTTAAAATCTAAAGCAAAGCTCAATGTCTGATAAAAGCAGGCCAAAGTCGTTTTACAAAAGTGAGATCCCTTAAAATTAATAAAATTATTTAAGACATCGTTAAAAACTAATAGATCACAACATTTAATTTTAACATCAATAATAACAGTAATTATCTTATAATTATTGTCTAATTTCTAGTCGGTATCCCGTTTCTGAATGCATTGAAAAAATTGACACCCTTCGTAGATTAATACAGAACAGATAAACATATATTAATATATATTTTATACAGGGCTATTTTTAATTAATCAAATAAATATCTCTGTCGCAAGCAGATTCTCTACATTATACAAACTTAACAACTCCATAAATTCTGTAAGAGCCGGCTATTACATTCCGCCCGCACACTCCCGCTTTCCTTCTTTTATGAGACCTTGCAAAGTTATTGTCATTAGAAGGCCTAATTTTGTATTTCATACCTTATGGTAACGTAACCTTAGGAATGTGAGCAAACTTATTTCTCAATTTTTTCCATCCTAAGGCTAGCAAAGCGTAGTGGTGCTACAACGATTCCTTTCTACTTTTTTCATCTTTTTCTAACTAAACGTAAAAATCAAATAGAAATGTAAATGTTTTAAAAATTATAGATTTGACAAGCTTGTAAACGCAAATAGTCTAAGTACCTAATCATTGCTTAGGTAAATTATTGAGAAACAAAGAAATCACAAATCGAATGAAATGAACATTTCAAAAAAGCTACCAATGGTTTCAGTAACATAGATAGCCAGTTCTATACTAGGACAATATTGTTTGCAAAGATTTCTAAACAGCTCAAAAATAGCCCTGTTTAAATTGGAATCAAAGCGAATAGAGCACTTTACTGTCTATCGTCGCCAGAAGAACGCACATTAGCGTTATCTAGCGAGCATTCACACAGCTACTGGTTCTTACGCCGACTGGGCAGGCTGCCATTACGATAACCTTTCCTTAGAAGAACATTATCAACAGCGGGAAGTAGAAGGTATCGCTTTCCGTTCGCGTGGTACGGGACTTTTAAAGACCTAAAGTAGTAGAACTTAGGGGTGTCTTTCGGTTGCCAGGTTTTGGGAAAGTCGTATGCGTTTGGGAGAGGTATGTCGTTGGTTAGTGGTCGGTGGAGGAGCCTGCCTGTCGGGTGCGAGTGAGCAGGTACTGCCGCCGGCGGTATGTCGGAGTCGTCTGAATCGATTGCTGACTCAACTTCGGTACTAGGGATATATTCCCTGTGGACAATGTGACGTGGTTAGCGAAAGTGGCTGTAGCATGTTACAAGACAAAACATACTCAAATTATTTATTTTCGATTTAATGCTTAGTTGTTTGATAGTTAGTTAATACAATATGTTCTAAAAGCATGAATTTGCATAATAATAAGTAAATCTCTCTCCTACTTACTCCACTTACCTACTTACCTGGACTCATGACTGTTTATGTAAAATTGTATACGTTCAATATAGAGCATTACAGAGTCCCTGACTGAAACTGTAGAAACGTGTTGGATGCTGACTCTAAGTGCTTCCTATCATTCTAGCGGAAATATACAGTACTAGCTGACCCGGCAAACTTCTTTTCACGCAATATATTTATAAGTTATAGCCTATGTGTTATTCTGATGTTTAAGCAATACTATTGCAAAGTTTCATCTCCATCCGTTCAGTACTTTTGGCGTGAAAGAGGAACAGGCATCTATATATATAAACTTTCGCATTTATACCTCTAATATTAGTAGGATACAGGAAAACAGGATGGTGTAAGTCCAACGCTCAATAGCCTCAAAATAATCATAAGAATAAAAATATGGCACCGTGGCATATATACCGTGGGTTAGCTCATGGACACTTATCTGGAATCTCCAAACGTTGCTTAACATCTGTACCCGTTTAAGAACACCTATAAGTTATAGTAGAGCTTCAATATGAGCTACGTAACATCAAATAATAACGAGAAGACGCTACGTTATCCCAATGTGCTTCTGTTGCATAACTTCCCGTTCAAGTTGAATAAGTACTTTCAAAGTAACTTAACTCAAAATACCAAGTAAGTACTTAAACTGTTCTGTAAAATAAACCAAGTTACGAGCTTATATTGTGACATGAACAAATAAAGTGGTATAGCAGAACAAATAACAAACAGAACAGCACAAACTCCGCGTTAGTATTCCGGTCTGGGAGATCCGGGAAACGGGGGTATGTAGCGGTAACTTAGTTTAGTGTCGCGATACGTCGTGAATACAGGGTTAGAAAAACACTATTTTGTCTTTAGAAAAATTAGAGAACAGTGGGTACGTGACATGAGAAGAGTTTGAAATGTGATAAAAACGTCTTGTAAAATCTCATTCGGTTTTTTTTTTTCAAACCAATGAGCGGTATATTTCTGGTACTTAATTAAAAACGCAGAGTTACTTAAATTCGGAGTAGTTAGTCCGTGTCTTACCTTTTACAAGTAAATAAAAAGTTCAAAGAAAAAAAATACAGTCTGACTAATCCTAAGTAACGCTGCCAAAAATAAGCCGGATAACGTTAAAATATAATATACATAATACCTATATCGCAATACTATAACACAAATAGTAAGATCTCAAAACAAAATTAATAGTGAATACCTAACTACATAATCTAGAAATTAAAAATCACACAGTACGATTGCCACACTCACCTAATTCCGAAATTCTCGTCATTGGAATACTTCCTGAAAACACAAATGTAAGTTTAAAAACAAAAATTACACAAACCATAAAACAATCAAGTACATTAAGAAGCGTTTCATTTTCGTTTCTGAAACACTACAAATTTTGCTTACACAAACATCACAACTTTATTTTGCACATTAACAATCTTTATCACTACAACTGTATCAACAGCCTATTCGACAATCTCTAAAGACTGACCGCTAAAATCATGCGGCAGAAGATTTCTTCCAATTAATTTTTTTCCTACATTGAAGCATCTGCCTACATCCTAAATGCAACCACCTAAAAACATCAATAACGGCTAACATCGATCAGATGCACTAACAGTAACAGATCATGCGCCTAACTCTATCCTCTCCTACTTAAGCACTAAAGCACATGACATCTCGTCTACTTAAACATTCATCGCTTTTCAACCTGTACAATTCCTGGCTAGGAAGCAGTAGTCTAGCTCTGCCAGATCTACTGTATCTTCCACCCGAGAACCTAAAAGACGGAAGCAAGCCTAAACGTGCCAAAGAGCCAATGTGGCGCTTCTCAAAATTATCACGAGCGTCTTCATCTGCAAAAGCAACAAATTAAATAAATCACCTGTAAATATGCCAATCAATTCCCATTTAGCCCTAAAGTCTTCTAGCATAGAATCTTTGCTCCAATATCTACGGAATACTCACCCACAGAACGCTTGTCTTCATTTTCTTCTCCCGTTTTATCAATGCCATTGCTCTCAATATTGTCTGGCATGTCAAATATGTAACGCTTGGTCCTAACTGTCGGGTCTACATAATTTGGTCGGTATAATCCAAGGGCAGGCAAGCCCACAGATCCTCTCTTGGAAGACCAGTTATCATCATAATTGCCGCCGTACGAGTTATCTAGGAATGACCCATACGCGCTCCGTTTGTATACTTGAGATAGCGGCGGGAACATATCTGGGTTAACAGATTGTTGATAATCGTATAGCTCGTTGAAGTCGAATGGTCCATCGATTTCTGATAGAGGTGGAATGGGGTTTTGATAGAATGGGTAGAAATATTCATCTCCATTCCCTTCATCTCGCTTGTGGATCATCATTCCATTGCGAGCAAGAGCGGCGATGTTGCGTTTGTTGTTGGGGTTATATTGTCCTCGGCCGACGCGGTATCCATCCCTGGCTAAGGCTTGAATGTTCCTCTTCATAGCTGAGTAGCTCCGAAGACGTGCAATAGATGCCATGTTCCTCTTTTCTTGCGAGGATTCATCTTCATCCTGCTCTTGTTTTTCTCCATCCACGTACGGTGATCTATATGTCGGTAGCTGTCCATTCTTAGCCAGTGTCGAGATGCTTCTTTTGTACCCAGCAGCGGCAGGGTTCTTCAGATACCCCGCTCTAGCCAGAGCCGCTATGTTTCTCCTTGGGAAAGTGGGCCATTGGTTTACCGCCTCGACTGGCAAACTCACCACCTTACAAAACAAATAAACGTTAACCTTCAACTCTGGAAAGGCTAAAGCAAAAATAACCATTTAACTTCGCGCTAAGATTGAAGTGAATTAATTGTACACGCTCACATGTTGCGAGCTAAAAGGAATTCTGGAATTTCATTTCGTTCTTTCGCGTAACATTAACAGGCATTACTCGTAAGCCTCATTCTTGGAAATGTGTGAAAGAAAGGAAAATTAATGGTTCTTCAGGGGTAAAAATAGCCTTACCTCCTCGATATACGTAGAAAATGCGACTGCCAAGGCTGCGACCAGTAAAAAATGGCCGCGAAATCTTCCGCCGTGTAACCCCGTTAAGATTTTCATCTAAGAACATACACGGGAAAATATTTAATTAAATATAAAAAAAAACACGAATTAGTATCTTAATAGTAGGTACAATGCCTACGTTCACTGTTATGTTTGTAATGTCGGTCTCTTCTAAAATATCCCAGAATATTTTTAAACACCTTGCGATCTATAAAACTTTCAGATCTTAGTATGAGTTTATCACAAATATCACAACACAAACGCCACTGTAGTTTATGGGTGGCTCCATATTTTTTAAAACTTCCCCTAATGAAGTAAAACTAACAAAAATGGATAGTGCCACACGAAAACTATATCATTTTTAGTATAATAAAGTATACTAAGGCTCGATTGGTCGTCACTTGGCCAAGATAAACGATTACACTAGTAGTTGTTCTGTCTAAAACATCATCATCACCGTATGACGTAGAGACACTGCTAGACATAGACCACTAATTTTTCGATATCAGCGGTAGGCGTATTCTCGCTCTCTTGGTCAGAGCCCAGGCTAGGCGGTTCGCCTCATCACTAGCTTTGAAAAGCATAGGTACTCTTTAATAACTACACTCTATCTTAATACCTAATTCTTAGGTTGGTTATGGCAAAGTAATCTCATCAAACTGTTTCACGCGAACAGCTTTAAAGTTTGTTGCGCAAACGTCAATATGGAAATTGAAAAGCTCCCGTTGAATTTCCCATAAACTAGCTTTACGGTACCAGTAACTGTATAAAGAGATGCCTTCGGTCTAGATAATAGAGTTGTCTGGGCGAGGTTGTAATGTTGGCAGATTCAATTACGCGGTACGTGGCTTTGTACCGCACCTGAGGTTTTAGTAAATACGTGTTTTGCTTTTGAGAATATTGGCGTCTTTTTGGCATAATAATGCACGGGGTATGGTATGCATGTGAGCAGATTTTTACCGACTTCCAAAAACGAGGAGATACTATGTTCTTCTGTATGATTTTTGTGTATGTTCGTCGATATTTTCGCCAAAAGTAAACCGATTTAAAAAAAATCTTTTTTAGTTCGAAAGAGTATACTTCCGAAGTGGTCTCATTTTAATTTTATCGAAATCTGCTGAGCCGTTTTTGATAAATCAACAAAAATGTACATGAATGTCACATAGATTCGTGCAAATTATTCGAAAGTCGGTGTTGCGATTTTTTGCGTAAAATAATTATTATTTCAAATCAGTTGCGGCAACTGAATTCGAAGTGGTCCTATGTGTGCCTATAGACATAAATGTTTAAGTTTATGAATGAGGTAAAACATAGGTTTGCCGTCATTACAGTAAAGTCTATTTTTTATATGGAAATGTATATAACATTTTAAATGCCATCATCAAACATGTGTAATATTAACGTTGGTTACACCTCACAGTAAAGTAACAGAAAACCTTACAGCATCATCAATGGAATTAAATTTTAAATAGTTTTTGATACTTTTCCCAACAATTTCATTAGAGATGATCTTATTTTCAAACGAGTGACGAACAAAAATTTAGATTTAGTGCTCGTACATGTGAAATTTGAGGTATTTATAAATTTACCCAAATTTCCATGAGTACTTTAAACTACTAATTATGTAGATACTTTAATAACATTATTTTTTGTTACAAAAAGCAGCAAGAGTCAAGTGTAGATATCTATACTTACTATGTTATACATACAAACTATCTTATACGTGGAATATTTCAGGAATATATTTTTCATCCCCCCATCTCGGAATAGTACATTGTATGTACAATGGAGGGGACGAAAGGGGAGAGAACGATCTATTTCTGTTCGAGAGTATGTTTAAGCCCGACGCGTAGCGGAGGGCTTAAAGGAAACTCGAGAACAGAAATAGAACTTTCTCCCGAGTGATACATAGTGCTTTATACTACACCTACGAGGAAAATAAAATACAAAATTTTTTTAATTAAAGTTTATATTAAAATTGTTACAATGGCTTAATCTTATAGAAAAATGACGTCCGCCATCTTTAATTTCAAAATGGACGCCATTTTTAAAATCTATACTCCCAAAAACCTCGAAAACGATACCCATGATGACTTTTTCAAAAAAGTGACATCCGCCATCTTTAATTTCAAAATGAATGCCATTTTCGAAATCTACACCCCCAACAACCTCGAAAACGATACCCATGACGACAATTTAACGCAACGAAATAAATTGCCGCGCTTTTTTTTCGCATTGTAGAATAAGGTTGCCATCCTCATTTCATTACAAATAGAAACCAAAAAAAACCGCCTCTTTTCTTTAATTATTTTATAAAACCTTTTTGAGATTTGAGGTTTACATGTTTCCCGCCTTTTTTTCTAATTATTTCATACAAAAACTTTTTGAGGTTTGAAGTTTTTATTTTTTTTGTGTTCGCTGCTAAAAAACAAAAGAAAGCTAGCCGGGCAGAAATGGATTTTCATACAACATTCCTGCCCTGCTACGGAGGGCAGAAATGAAATTCCATATAACTTTTCCCGCCGCACATTTTTAAGGGAGAAATTACGAACTTTGTAACCCGTTTATGAACGATTAATAAGACACTTTCCGAGTGGGTGTGGTATAATAGTACATTGTTCACCGAGAGGAGAAAGTGACCGATTACCGTCGAGGGTGTCGTTTGAAGCCCGAGCCGTAGGCGAGGGCTTTAAAACACCCGAGATCGGGAATCGCACTTTCTCTCGAGTGATACACAGTGCTTTATACTACACCTACGAGGAAAATAAAAAACTAAATCTTTACTTATTGAAATTTATATTGAAATTGTTGCAGTTAGTGAAGCTTAATGTAACACTTGAAAATGGTGCCAATGGCGTCTGCAATTTTCACATGTTCTTTTTTCAAATTGTTTGACACCATCCAACACACAGCTAGTGGCCAGTGTCATTTTGCGAACTTGGAGATAAAAACTCACTGTAAAAACTTTTTGGCTTTTGATATTTAGGTTACCAGCGCATAGTCTTACCCAAAATTAAAAAAGAAAAACCACGTAAGAAATGGATTTTCATACACTTTTCTCTCCCGCTCAGATGCGTTTTCTCCCCGCATATTTGTTCGATATGCAATGACGTACTTTCTACCGTAAATTTGATAAAGTATCAAGGTACTTTCCGAGCAGGTGTAGTATAAAGAGTATTTTTGCTCTTCGAAATACGTTTTGAGTGAAAAAGCCATTTATAACCGCTAGAGGATAAAGTAAAATTGAATTTAGAACATCGTGTGTACTAAGTTTGAGAATTTAAAACTTCATGAAACCTATTTACTTCTACCTCCATGGTGCCGAATTTATCATACAACATTTTTTAATTTATTAAAAACTCAGATTCGGAACCTTCTTGGTGTACCTACTTATTTTTAATTTGCTTAGCGCGCGTCATTTTCTTTTCACATCACGTTATAATACCATATGTTAAAAACAAGAAACTTTAAATTAGTGATTAAAATCTAAAATTAGTGATTCTAGCGACGAGGAAGTGTATTCAATGCCAACAGAATTGATTGAAACAGTTAATAACGCGCAAATGAGCTTTCTCCCTCAAAAATCACGCGAGAAGTATTTGAAACAGTACGATATGTAGACGACTTTAGTGATTTTCTCGCTGAGGTAGGATGAAAAGTTACGTGTTGCACTCGAGTGCAAAGTTTTTTCACCTTGTGCTCTTTTGACTCCCGTTAACGCTCAGGATTCTAATTTTAGAATCCTTCACTTGCTCTGTCGTCAAAATTGAGCACGCGGTTAAAAATAATCTTTGCACTCTTGTAAAACAAATAACTATTAGGTATTCGATGGAACGGAGCTTGCCATGGCCGCCCTATCAAATTGGGATGAATTCGAGGAAACTCGGACAAATAAGCTCTAGCTGTACCATTTATAGGAATCTAGTACACTATTTGTATAGATGTTTGCATGGTAACTAACGTCTCAATGTAGAACGGCGCTTTGAAGAAATTTCAAAGAGGGACTGCAAGGCCCAAGAATATTATAGAGATAGATGGACCAACCATTTCTATTGATATCAAATCAAAATTAATTTAATAAGAAACAAAGTTTACTAGTCAACATTCACAATCATTGTGTTTCAAGTGATGCATTTAATGAAATCAATTCAAGTGATGCTTTGTAACGTCTGATTAAATAATCTTGATAGAATCATGTTACATCTTATATTGCTAGCTGTCATCTAAAAAAGTTATCGAGGCGTATTATGGATTTATTAAGCCGATAAACTTCCTTGTACTTATTACTTAGCTCAGAGATTATCTGCCAAAGACTAAGAGTATGAAGTTTTAGGTACATATTGGGAGGATTAAGAAGACATAGCAAAACATAAAAGTCAGTTCAATACCTAAGATGGGACGTGGAAAGAAAGGCTCTGCAAAACGCATAGTAAGCCTTTATCTACTACTTACACAAAAGGGTATAAAATCAAAGTAAGTTCGTTCAGGTCGTAGGGCTAGTCCTGGTGTCAGAATTCTGAAGCCACCTGAAGGAATCTGATATGGCTAAACGTATTAAGATGAAAAATGGCAAAACCGCCTTCCATCGTGAACCAAATTAGAAAATTTTGCTCGAATTGCTATATTATTGTTTATTTTTTTCTCAAAAACGACTCAGCCTTTTTCTGTAAAATTTAAATGGGACTTTCGAGATTATCGCTTTTCGAACTGAAAACAATTTTCGATTCAGTTCACAATTGGCGAATTTATTGGTAAACATACACAAAAAAATGAATAAATACAGATGAACATAGAACCTCCTCCTTTTAGTAAATCAGTTAAAAATCACACACACGTTTTCTCGAAATATCTCGTTGAAATGTGAACTTTCTTTAAGAAGCAAATTTATAAAGCTTTACATTACAGTAACTTTACCCGCTGTTTCCCACGGCATCCTTTTTTAACCGACTTCCAAAATAGAAAAGGCTCTATGTTCGTCTGTATGTATATGTTGATCGATATTTTCGCCAATTGTGAACCGAATCAAAAAATCTTTTATTAGTACGAAAGGGTAAACTCCCGAGGTGGTCCCATTTAAATTTTATTGAAATCGGCTGAGTCGATTTTGAAAAATCAACAATAACGCAAAAATTGTCTACATCAATTCGAATTTTGTACGCGATAATTTGTAGTCGGCCATTTAGTGCCATTTTTAGCGAAAATAATTATTGAATTTTTCTTGGATATAGCCTATGACATTTTCCGACCTTTAAACTACATTAATCAATCATGTAACGAACAAACCAACAAGCGCACTTTCGGATTTATAATATTAGTATCTTAAAAAATGCGCATTGTCTCGTTTTTGTTGGATTTCGGTAATTTTCGGTATAAACTGGCGCAAAACCTTTCGAACAATATCTTCTGTGCTTTCGAATCAAAACTCAGCTAAAAATAAACAGTAGCTTACTGCTTCGTATACTCAAAGCTACGTAGAAGTTAAAAGGCTTTTGAGAGATAAGCCAAGGTGTTGCTTCTGAGGAATTGAAAAGACTAACGCGGGAAACACAGAGAGGCAGTAGAGTGACTTTATTTATAACTTGAAAGGTTGTTTCGTAAATTAGGTTTTTTTCGGATAAATATGTAATGATTTGCTGTTGCATGAAAATGCGCAAAATAGGTACCTATGTTGTTAATTAGTAGAAGGCTTGACTATTTGAAAATATTTCTAGAATTGGATTTTATCGATCTGTAACTTTTATGTGTAGAAATGCCAATTTAACTAGGTTTGAAAAAATACATACTTTATGCTTAAGTTGTAAACATTCGAATGAAATAAAACGTCGGTGATTTAAGACAGAGTTATCAGCAAAACCGAAATATTTTTCTGTACCTTAAACCTCTCTACGACCCTACGGTCCTACGACTCTACGACTGCTACGCTCTACGGTCGCGTAGCATTATGCTACGAAATACATGAGACACGGTGCCCATAATATTTAATAGATTTTTTTATTCCGGTTTCTTCGTAACGTGAATTAGAGTACCTTTAATACTAGTATCCGTCATATGAACAACACACTTGTTAGAGTCACAAGTACAAAATATAGGTACAGCCTTCGATCATGTATTCTTGATCGAAGGGTACAGCTATAAAACTAGATATTTCAAAGCTAGGCTTTAAAAAATTGTACGATATTTTGGGATTGTGTCTAACACTGTTATCTTCACAATAACAAAGTGACCTGTCTAAATATATTACAACAAATTATATATTTAGTTATTTACAACAAATACTAGTGAGCGCCCGAGCCTCAAATATTAAAAGATGTTTTTAAATTAGCTCTAAATAAATTAATAAATTTCATAAAAATTGTTAGAGCCATTCTAGAGATCCTAATTTCGTACATATAAATTAATAACCAAACCTACATGAATTGCTTTTTAATTATATTCTACGTAGCTCACAGCTTAGTTGGCTCATACTCGTATATTACCGTTGTTGCGTCAAACAGGATAGCCTGTTTGCTTTCCTGGAAATCTTAGAATATCTCAGACGCATCCCTTTGAGAGCCATGCTTTGGATAAACCAGTGTTTACAAAGGGACGACAAAGGATGGCTATTTTGTTTGAGAGCTTATCCTCTTACAAAAGAAGTAGGGGCCGGTATGTGCACCAACGTAACACTTAACAGGCATTTTATTAAACTGATTTTTGTCGTTATTTTGTAACTCCGATTGGTCAAAGAAAGATGTAATGATATTTTTCTGTTATTAATACTAAAATTCAAAATTCCATGTAATCTTATAAAACATGTACTTTAATTTTGTGGACAGAATGGCAGCATCATAAAATAATTTTGCACATCGGTAAATGATTATAAAAGTAAGAGTTATTTTAGTATAACTTAAAATAGCAGTCAAGTTAAGACTATAAGCCCAATTATGAAGGCACTACCGTAATTATCTTAGCAAATTAGACTATTTCTGTTTATTTTTCTCTTTAGGCATTCGATAGAGAGAACACTTTTTACGTTGCTATTAAATTTACGATGGCGCTTCATTATTGGGCCTTATGACTGTATAAACGATACGAACGAAATAAAAAGAAAATGTTTCTACCTGTTGTTTGTCCTCTGTAGCAGAAGGATAGAAGGATGCAAAATCCAAGAATAGTAAAATCCCAGATTAGCAGGAGGAGAAATTTGCATAAAGGCAGATGATATACTGTTGTGCAAAAAATTTGTTATAAATTCAGTCATATTTAAGTAGATGTTTAATTATTGAAATAATTTGACAAAATGAGCTAAAGCGAAATATAACTTCACTTCCAACCTTGACCGCTTATCTGCTCAACAACAGGCAGTATGTGGTCAAACGCAAATCTATTCAGAAAAAAAATCCAATATCCGACATCATTTTGACTTTTCAAAAAACTTGCCAAGGCAACCAAAAACGTACAATTTTCAATTTAACAGGTTTTCACTTATTTACAATCTAGACAATTTCCTTATTAATATACTCACCTATTTTCAGCGAACTACACAGTTTTAATGTAGAGCACCTACTTGGATATTAAATTTTCATCTCGGCCCCTGGTACCTGAGTTTTCATAATGTACCTCAAAAACTTTTATATTACTGGAATAGCCCACAATGGAATCTAATTCAACTTTTCGTCGGTTTTCTAGACTTAAGGCTATTTTTCTTGATCAAGAAAAGTTAAAATTAATTATAGAATTTACAGCAAAAGTTTTTACCTTTTATAACTTAGAGATTCCAATTTTGTATGTTCTTTGAAAATTGGTACTTATAACTCAATTTCAAGCATTTAATTTTAATTTTCGTAATAAAGAGCAACAAAACAGGTCTACTATACAAACTATCACTATAATTTTCATTTCGGATTTAATTAGCTTTTATACAAAAATTTATGGAAATGCTCTAATTTATTTTATTTTATTGCGAACAACACCAAGTTGTTTGTTCACATAGTGAGATTATGATAATGTTTAGCATTATTAAAATTTCTGGACTTTTACTTTCTCGCAGGAGGTATAAAAAGTAGAGTAAACCCTGACAGCCTAGCGAGGGACTTTAAAGTTAAGATTATTTAGAGTCGCGAGTCCCTCGCTACGCTCAGGGTCCAATATATCGCCCGCAACAGAAGGTAGTACTTTGTCCCCTTGTTGCATAATCTACTATTATGATTTTCACTGGAATAAGATCGGATAAGATGGTTATAAGATCAGTTTCGTACTTATATTGACATATTTGTACATAGTTGCTTGCCAGGTAGTATGAACAAAATTAAGTGAGCAAACTTACCATACATATTCTCTACATTAAAAACTATGAGTTGGAATAAAAGATACCGGCTAGCAAAAGAGTGAAGGTAAAAAATCTATTCCAAAAAAAATATTTAATGAAATATAGTCATGAACACTTTTCGATAGACAATCTATCATAGGCCTATTTGTATGTAAATAACCTTTCAAAAATAATTATTTTTCGCAAAAAATGGCAAAACTGCCTTCCATCGTGTACATAATTCGAAAATTTCCCTAGAATTGTTTACATTGTTGTAGATTTTCAAAAACGGCTTAGCTGATTTCTGTAAAATTTAAGTAAACGGAACTATCTCGGGAGTATTTCCTTTCCAACTAAAAAATAATTTTTCGATTCGGTTTACAATTGGCGAAATTATCGATGTTTATCGTGCACAAAATTCAGATATTTCGCTCGAATTGCTTACATTATTGTTGATTTTTTCAAAAACGGCTCAGCCGATTACTGTAAAATTTAAATGAGACCACCTCGGGAACCACCTTTTCGAACTGAAAAAGAATTTTTCGATTCGGTTCACAATTGGCGAAATTATCGATGAACCTACACAAAAAAATACATACAGACGAACATAGAACCTCCTCCCTTTTGGAAGTCGGTTAAAAAGTATGTCTCATCTGGTTATCAGATGGGTAATGGTCGTTCTTCTACGTCTCTCTCTCTTATGGTTTTACAGTTTATAGCAACCCATCTGATAATAACATGGCATTTTTTCTGTTGATGTAGCAATCTCATCGAAAAGTAATAAAAAAGACAATTTCGTGTAACAAATTAAGCATCGTAAATATAAAGGTACGAGTACCTATGCTTTTCAAAAAATTCATATTTTCTAATTCGCGTAATCAAAATTCTTCAGTTCCAGAAGTGCACTTAAATATATCATTTCAATTGTTTTTATTTGAAGATATATTACTTACTATATACATAAATCAATTTAAAAAAATTTGCTACATAGCGACCCGTTCCGGTTTCAGAAAGTGAAATAATATTTCGTTCGATTGTCCTGATTTTCAATAGTGAAAATTTATGGCGTAAATTTACGGAATACTGGGAAAAGAGGAATAGGGGAAAGACCTACTACTATCTCGGGAACGCATCGAGGTATTGAGATAAGAGAAAAGAATGTAATTTTTCTGTCCTTCTGTGTTGAAATTAAAACCATATACTGTCATACACGCAATTACGCAGATCTGTGGTTCTGTGGTGTGACTTGACCGTCACAGCATAGGATGTAGAAAAGTAGAGTTAGAAGCTTAGCTCTATTTGAAATTTGATAGCTTTTTGGCAGTGTACGCCATAATAGATTATTTATTGTTTCATCTTAGTAACATTTTACATTAACTTTTTTTACTGGGATTATTAAAAAGTTTACAAAAAAGTTCATGTAAAAAGTTACTAAGATGAAACAATAAATAATCTATTGTGGCATACACTTTGTAGAGCACTATTTGTTGGCATCGCATAGACGAAATTTCATATCCATACAAAATTGAAGTTCACATTATCTCGTGGACTCGTGGACGTAAAATATTAAACTCAAACCAAAGGTACTTACTACTATCTATGGTGCCATACCGATGCTGACACACTTCTGGTCATAAAAAAATTTAGAAGGAATTTTACACTGCAGTGCCTAGTAGATGTTTTTAACAAGTTTAAAATAGGTTACCCAACCGAAACAACTAACGATCTAGCTGAAAAGTTTTGCTATTCGTGTACCTTCTGTACACATATGAGCAAATCTTCTTAATTAAGTAACAGTTAAGTAAAAGATATAATTTATATTGTACTGTTGCACTTTATTTAATAAAAATAATTTCAAAAAAGGATAAGTAAAAATAAACAGTTTGAAAATCAACTAACATCAATGAGTGAAAATGAAGAAAATTAAAATAAAAAGCGTTGTTCACACGGAAGCGCATTTCTCTTACGTGATTCTCTTATTAATTTATACTTGCAAATTATTTAGCCTGCAAGTTACAAAACTTTACTATTCGTAAGCAAACATTTCGCATTTAAAGTAAACGAAACTGAAATAAAAATGACCGAAAAATATACCTACATAAAAAAGACTTACGTTAATCCACTTCAATCCCAGCCACAGTTCACTTGTACAAAACTTTTCAAAATAAACTTTTTTCTTTTTTTCTTACTTTGGCAATGGTTTAATTGGGAATGGTGCTCGTTTTCTAGTACCCCGTGCTTTTAAAGGGAAGCTGGTGACGCATGCGCCGTACTTTTAAGGGTGGAGCCTGTATTTTTAACCTTTCTACTTGCATCTGCATTCTGCACGTAAAAGCTAATTGCTTCCAATGGGACTATGGGTACAGACCGTTCGCTAAAGCTGGCAGTGACAAATTGTTATTTCTTTTAAATTGTACATAATATTTAATTATTTTTCAAATGGCCACAGCTGCCTCACTGACTGTTTGAGTAGGTAAGTAAAATAAATAAGTTCGTATAGGCCGGGTGGCTTGTCCTGGTGTCAGAGTTTTTAAGCCGCCTGAAGGCCATGGCTAAACGGTGAAGTTACGTAGTTGAAATTTTTTCGGCAAAGTCAGTCTTCGGATAGGTGACCGCGGGTGGAATTTACAACTGAGTGCTACCGTGGCTTGGATGACACGTTAGATTTTAGGCCCAGGTTGTTTGAGTCGGTACAGTATAAGCATTGATTTTATAAATACGCTTTTTATCATTTATCAATCATATCTCTTACGTTATTACTATGTATTAAAGAAGTATTAGTTCTGATATCGTTTCGAGATTGAAAAAACTGTTACCATGGCAAAAGTTGTTCATAATAATGAGCATATACAGGACCTCTACTATATACCTACTGTATTTACAAACATCGGAAAGTCTCTGCATTTTTATCTTTATTGATGTGATATTGCGAGTTACAAATTTATTAGCATATAAAATGCCCTTAATTCGTACCACGTGGCTAATAAATTTGTTCGAGATTGTACGGTGACGTAGTGGGTGTCACCTTAGCAACGTGAGGTCGTGAGTTTAAATCCCTGTCCCGTAGATATAAATTTGAAATGACATCAACTAGTTATGGATTTTCACACTACTAGCTATACGGTAAAGTAAGTTCGTACAGGCCGAGTACCTACTAGCCCTGGTGTCAGAATTTTTAAGTCGCCTGAAGGTCTCTGACATGGCTAAACGTTCAATATAAACTAGAACAACAATTTAACGTGTCAACCGAGTCACGGTAGTGCTCAGTTGTAAATGCCACACGCGGTTAACCATCCCAAGACTAACCGTGCCGAACGTTGCTGACTGGCAGACTTTGGTGGTCGCTGACAGACACCTAGCCAAACTACACCTAATAAAGGAATACACCTAATATTTCTTCCGATATATCGTAAGGCAATCTGCACAAATACATCTGGAGAAATTCTATGGCATAATTGAACCGAATCACCATTCGAGGGTAAGTTTATGACATTATGACCATGGAAGATAGAGAATATAAAGATATTGTGCCGCTTGTCATGTTATATTTTCTTACTAAAAATGTATGATGTTGATTGTTTTACATCAATAGTTAACAATGTATTCACCTTCTGATAGCGAACGGACTATAGTATCATTGTGTATCGTGATACATTGGATTCAGATTGAGCAGCATATTTTAGTTAATTGGCGCTGATGGAGCTTTTCAGTCGCAAAATGTCATATTGGAATATTTTAACGAATACCAAAGGGAATTAGACGGTTGTTTTCAAGATATATTGTCAGTCAGTATTACATTCAGCCTGAGGGAGTTGTATTAAGACTTTGAGATTGTCTCATACTCATACATACTCTACTTACGAAACAACGAAACAATTTGATTCATTTATTTCGATTTATTTTATCACGTTTATCTCAGTCATTCAGTTCAGACGAGTTGTTACGTCTATCAATTACCTATACCAAAGAATATATAATAATACTCCTATACAAAACCGTACGCAATCAACAGTGACACAGTGAAAGAACGCTCGCCTTACAAGTGTGCGATGAGGATTCAAACTCTTTCGAATGGATGTTCGGATTTACATACCAATCAAAGCTTTTCGGTAAAGGAAAAAATCGAGAGGCAACTTACATACGTCCGTAAAAAATCGATGTTGTTTGTGAATCTAACTGACTCTCACTAATAAAAGGCCGATACAATAGCCTGTCCATCACTGGCACTGATGCCGGGATTCTACAGTACAGAATCGATATCTTAAAAACTTACTCGTAGGTAGTAAAGAACCTAAGGCGCGCCGATGGTTCAGTTTGTCGGCCAGCACAGCCATCATAACTACCAACGCAGCGGCTGGATACAGGCTATTTAGATTAGTAAATCTTCATTTCTTTGTTCCTATATGTGATAGTCCCAGATAATGTAGGGTAGATTTTCCGCAATTTAATGTAATACCTAATCTAATCACCTAGATAGACACAGTCTAGAACTGCACGCCCCTCCACTACCATGATTACTTTAACTCGTAAAAGGAATGATATTGAAACTATTTACCTGTTTAAATTGCAGTAAGCCCTAAGCCATAACAATACGTTTGATTACACATACATAAGTAGACATTTTAATATTTGTCACATATCTTTTCTGATATTATGCTATCACGTTAAGTGGCGGGGCGTAAAGTTTTAGACTGAACGATTTAGACTTTAGTCCTGAAGTATAAAAATCTGTAATCACGTACCTAGTTTTGGGCTTTGCTTTATGTCCTTAGGGAATGTACCTACCTATACCATGTCAGTACGGGTTGCGTAGTATTTCTGCGTCGCAGAAACATTTCCATTAGGTACATCTAATAGGATAGGGGGCAGTATAGGATGTCAAGCGTCCCAAGGCTTCGAATCACCCTGATTGGACGCGCAGGGACCGCTTGCTCATATTTCTGCCACATTGATTTATAAACCTTCTACTCAGCATTAAGAAAGTATTTTCCACAAGTCTATGTAGGTAGATAATTCCTTACTTATTTACGTCATCTAGACGTACGTACGTAACGGTGATAGGTATCTAAAAGGAGATCTTTGTATTCAAAATCATGATCCTCCAAGTGTAGGTGGATATCAATAAGGGCGTTCTTTTATAAGCATCAAAACGATTCTAAGCGACCTAAAAGTATCCGTCTGTATCCTATTGTCCTTCAACTAAGTTACTTTTATATACTACTTACCTAGTTAGATAAAGACTTAAGAAAGTAATTTAGGTGTTAAAAATGATTTTAATGCTATTTAGTTGATTTCAGAAGATAAGCGCATAACGCATTGTCCTTTTCAAAAAATGCATTCGGTGGTCTTCATAGAGAAATAAATGCTAAACTAATACTCTAAGTAATAAATATGAAAGTAAACTACAAATTAGTAAATAAACATTTAATACCTAAACTACATTACTACTAACATCTACAGGCTCTACAGCTACGGTTGTGCTTACGTCACTTTTAGTTGTCGCTGTTTCAGATTCAGTGGCAGCTGTTTCACTGTTTGTGGTCGATTTTTCATCGACAGTAATGATTATAGTTTCTGTAACAGTTGCCGCGACAGTTTCAGCAACAGATGCTGCGACAGTTTCAGCAACAGTTACTGCGACAGTTTCAGCAGCAGTTGCTGCGACAGTTTCAGCAACAGTTGCTGCACTTTCAGTCGCTGTTGCTGCTACAGTCTGTGTAGTCTGTGTCAATAATTTCGTAGTTGCTTCAGAACTTGTGGCAATACTGGCAGCGTCAATCGGTGTGATTGTCGTGTTGAAGGGTCCCGTAGTAGTAGCTTTGTTCTCCAAGCATTTTTCGCCTTGGTGTCTGGAACAGCGGCCGTCTCGGCAGTAACGGAAGATACCGTAGCAGTCCACTATTATGGCAACATTGCCAACGTAGCAATGCAGCGCTCGACTGCAACTAAGGCATGTGTAGCCAATCTAAAAAATCAAAATGTAGGTGTCAGTAGATATTTCTTGCTGTTGGTAAATACAGAATACAAGACGAAATAACGATTCTAACTTTACTAATTGGCCAAGTGCGAGTCGGACTTGCGCACGAAGGGTTCCATACCGTATGGAAGCCCCCCTTAAAATATTTTGTTTTAATTTAACAATATATTTTTGAAAGAAATATAGAAATTAATATTCTGTGAATATAAGCATCATACTGTTGCCATTATTAATATCGAGCAAAAAATCAAGTTTCTTGTAGGGGGGCTCCCCTTAAATATTTCATCCATCCATCCATCAACCATAAGAAGTCCACTGCTGGACATAGGCCTCCCCTATGGATCTCCAATAAGACCGGTTGGAAGCGGCTAGCATCCAGCGCGATCCTGTGGTCTCAATGAGGTCATCCGTCCACCTTGTGGGTGTACGTCCTACGCTGCGCTTGCCGGTACTTAAATATTTATTTTAATTTAATTATTTCTTTTTGAAGTGAATATTTAACAAAATATTCTGTGAACATTTCAAGCCTGTCACCGTTATTAATTTCGAGCGAAAAACGGCTATAAATTCAGGTTTATTGAATGGGAGCCCCCTTAATTTTTTTTTTCTTTTTCTAATATTTATTGTTATAGCGGCAACAAAAATACATCACCTGTGAAAATTTCAACGTTCTAGCTATCACGGTTCATGAGATACAGCTTGGTGACAGACAGACAGACGGACAGCGAAGTCTTAGTAATAGGGTCCCGTTTTTACATTTGTGGTACGGAACCCTAAAAATTAAGAATGGGTAGGTAAAATTTAGAACAGACGCGGTGCGACCCGCGATGACGGGTAGGCAGTGCCCATCTTAGAAACCTCTTTACCCGCACCAGAAATCTTGATATACCTAGTGCATTTTTTTTGGGTACGCAAAAGTAGTTACGTACGCGAGTATATCTATAACTAGCCGTGGTGGTCTTGTGATAGTAACATATCATTGGTAAGGTTGTGGGTTCAAATCCCGATCCCGAACCAAAGAGTTCATTAGAATAAAGTGTTAGATCTACAGGGTTATTGGTATTCAATTGGCATCCTTTTAGGGCCTTATTCTGTACAAATTCTTGTTTTGAATAAATATTTAGTGTATTTCCGCTCTGTCGTAGTCATATAAGTTAAGGGTACTATTCAAAATCCAAATTAAATCACAAACAAAATTAGTAATTAATCATCAAACTGTATCATGGTTCAACAAAAGTTAGGCTTAGGTATGTTTACAAAATATGAATGAACCTGAAACAAAATTTTTAATTAATCCGTTAAAAATAATAAAAAATAATTAAACCTGTAACAAAATAGTGATTAGTAATCTATTTAAAAAATGTAGTAAACCTGAAAATAATATTTAATTAATATGTTAAAATTACAAATATAATTTATTTATAAAAAATGGTATAAAATAATTGAAAAAATACTTAGTCAATAAATAGCACCCCTATTCTTACTGTACTCTATTCGACACGTGTTTCGCCTCTAAACGAGGCATCTTCAGGACGTGTTGACTCTTCGAGCTCTTCGAAGAATTAATTTTCTTGCGAGTGAGCTCGAAGAGTCAACACGTCCTGAAGATGCCTCGTTTAGAGGCGAAACACGTGTCGAATAGAGTACAGTAAGAATAGGGGTGCTATTTATTGACTAAGTATTTTTTCAATTATTTTATACCATTTTTTATAAATAAATTATATTTGTAATTTTAACATATTAATTAAATATTATTTTCAGGTTTACTACATTTTTTAAATAGATTACTAATCACTATTTTGTTACAGGTTTAATTATTTTTTATTATTTTTAACGGATTAATTAAAAATTTTGTTTCAGGTTCATTCATATTTTGTAAACATACCTAAGCCTAACTTTTGTTGAACCATGATACAGTTTGATGATTAATTACTAATTTTGTTTGTGATTTAATTTGGATTTTGAATAGTACCCTTAACTTATATGACTACGACAGAGCGGAAATACGCTAAATATTTATTCAAAACAAGAATTTGAAGATGAACTTCCGCAAAGTAACGCCTGATTCAATAAACTACCTTATTCTGTACATCAAAACTATCAACTTTTGTTCCGCGACATTTGTCAAAACTTAAAAAACAGCTGTTCCATACATTTTGTCGAGTGTGGACGATATTTTTCTGTAGAACAGCATTCTTTTTTGAGTTTTGATAAAAGCCGTTGAACAAAAATTGAAAAATTGTTAATTTTGATGTACAGAACAAGCCCCTGAAAGGATGCTAATTGATTACCAATAACCCTGTATACTGTTTGTTTTTTTACTTAGAAACTTTTCAACTCGTGACGTTGTACTTGTAGGTCTCACCCACTGTTGAAGTTTCGTGATTATCCCTTTCAAGGTTCGCTGGGTAATGAACGGTCCTCAGGAACAGTGAAGGAATGTTCCAACGTGAAGTGAGACGAGATTTATTTTGGAAGGACGCATGTTTCGCGGATGATTATGCGGAAACACGCGGGCGTGTTACACCATAATAATTCGGCGATGTTTGAAGAGATGAGTGGCAATGAAATCTCTTTTAATATATTAAGGGGTCTTATGTTCTCGTCTACATAAGGGCGAGAATCCATTGCAGCTGCGTGGTGCTAAAACGTTGGATTACCTGCTTGAAGGATTTTCACAGTCATTAAATGAAGATTGTGATTTTAACAGAGGAAATTGTAATTGACCGAGCGAGCGAAACATCTATACTTCAAGATTGGCAAAATAAATCTTTCATCTGTCCGGATACTGGTTCTACTTTGTCTTTGTCGCATTTTTCAAAAAATATTAACGAAACTTGGTAGACAGGTTCGATATATTTTTATATCTATTTTTATCAAAGACAATTTTTACCCGACTTCCAAAAAGAAAGAGATTCTATGTTCGTCTGTATGTAGGTACCTATTTTTTTTGTGTATGTTCATCGATATTTTCGCCAGTTGTGAACCGAATCAAAAATAGTAGATTGTATCATATGGGACCGAAATGATATTTATACGGCGAGGGCGATTTTTTGAATCCAGAGCAAAGCGAGGGATCCTAGAGTAGAATCCGGAGCGTAGCAAAGTATTCTTTAGGATGGAGGGATGATTTATTTATGAAAAGTTAGAAAATAAGGTTTACCCATGGTTTACCTATACCCATATAATGCCCAATTATGAAGGCACCATCGTAATTATAATAGCTAATTAGACTATTTATGTTTCTTTTTCACTTTAGTCATTCAAACTGTAGGGCTAGGATACCGCCTACATCCCTTCCACTGTCACTATATCATGTTTAGTTATAAGAAATGTAATACTTTTCATCTTTCGCACCGCTCAGCCAGTCTTTGGCCAGAGCGCAAATACAGCGCACGTAAGTACTTAAACTACCAACGGTTTTTTACTGAACACGCGAACCCAATTTAGGTCACCCTTCTATTTACAACTACCTTTAGTTAATCTCACAATTTGGAGTCAGATTCATCTAGTAACAACAAACCAAGCAAAGGCCTAAAAAACTATCGGTCCCAAATATTAGTACCTACCTACCAATCTTCTTCTAGCCATAAGAATGTAGGTAGGTACCTAAACATGCTTAGGGATCTTACCTGACTTTGGTAATCACATGTCGTTAGTGAATATGATCTCCCTACAGCCCTCTCTCTTATATTTTGTTCTTGATAATCTTCACCTGAAAGAATAGATTCATATTTTAATACTGCATTACAAAGTATTGAAGCGTCATTTATGCTTTACAGTACATATTCAGTATACGTATCTACCTCAGAAGAATTACAAGTAATAGAAGTAATGCTAAATTTTACTCAAATAAAAACTACGTTACAGCTTTCTTATCATCTCATCTGTCTTCTGTCTTCATATCTGATTACACAGGATACGCGAAATTACGTAAGTTCGGTGTAGGTATGTGCATCTTTTTCTAACACCTTTTAAATTTCATATTTAAAATGGGACAAAATGATGTATGTATATCTCTTGCTGTTTTAGTACTGTTTCTAGTACTTTGTTCTTATTCTAAGTATGGTATCTACTATTAGTCACAGTTAACAATACTTATACTATGGTAACTTTGTAGGTACCAATGACGTTTCAAGACACTATATATACTTGTGAAAAAGAAAGGTATGTAAGCATATAGGTAACTATCTTGTTTGATAAATAAATAAACAGTAAAATGTCTCACCTGGATCCTCTACAGTTAAAACTACGCTGAAGCAAGTCTGAAATAAAAAAAATATATCAGTAAAATATTACACTTATAAAAGGATATTAAATTCTATTTAAATCTATTCTCTAACAACAACATGTTAAAAAACCCTTTTAAAATTTTAGTATTAGTAGGTACATTAGATAACATTAAAACTTGGGTATTTTTTAAGTAGGTATGCGTGCTTCATTTTCGACCACAACGTCACTTACCATCAGGCGAGTTGGTAGTCATGCGAGGACTTATTCGCGATAAAAAGCTACAACTTAGGTACCTTGATAGGTAGGTACTTAAGATGAGAATAATATTCAATACCAAGTATAGACCATGACCCAGTCAATTTAAGATAAAATTAATCTCACAGACCAAATCCGATGTAAGATCGACTAGATTTAAGAGTGCTTTATGAGATTACCCCAAAACCCTCGAAGAAACCAAACTAAATCGTCACAATAATAATTAATTTTCGCCCCAAATAGTACAACCGACTTCAATCGTGCACAAAATTAGAACTATACGGATCGATGTAAGTATTCCATTTTTTTTTATAATTGTTGATTTTTCAAAAACAGTTCAGCGATATTCATAAAATTTAAATGAGACCTGATAATTATGTGATCTAAGTACCACACAAAAAAAGAATTATTAAAATCTGTTCATAATTAATTTGGGGAGTAATCGCGTAACACAGCTAAAAAAACACGCTGTCGAATATAGATCCTCCTCTTTTGAAGTCGGTTAAAAATAATAATATAACTTACCGCTACAATAAACACACAAACAAAATTAAACCTTGTCATTTTATCACTGAATAAATGAGGAAAATTTTGCACTAAAATAACGGCTATATTTTAACAGCTACTTATCATTGAAAGTGAGGAAGTAGTGAAAACGGACATACGCGGACGCTCTTTATATACAAGTACATACTTCGCGGAATAACAAATAATGCAAATAGCCTGACATTCGTGTGGACGGCGCGCATTTCTTTTATCTTTAGAACTACGAGCAGTAGGTTAATTTTTAGCCCAGATTTTTGGTATTGTTGAGCGTCTGAAAGTTTCACTGGGTCTGGGTTGAAGGAGAATGTTTGGAGGATTTTAATCTTGTCCCGTACAAAGTCTAAAGAAAGTCATTGTGGTCAATTTTTACTATAGGATCACAAAACTCGCAGGGCGGCATATGTCTCAATGTATCGGGGAGCTAATTTGTAGGAATACTTTATTAAATTAGTTGTGAAGTAAATTCACAACGCGTAGGTACCTAATGCCAATAATACTTATCTAATTATTAATTACACCATTTTTGCTCACATGGCACAACAAATCACTTGTCTATATGCGCCCACACAACATACTTTGCAGAATGGACAGGCATAGGTACCCATATGCATTTTACGGTACAACCACGGTCTCTATTCGAAACGATTTCAGCGTCATTAGCCATCAGTTAGCTATCTAACTGATGGCTAATGACAGGCAAAGTACCTATGTACTTTGCCTACTTCTATGTCAACTTGCTAATTTGGTGCTGCTATGTCGGTTCCTATTTAATACTTTTTAAATTTCGCACTGCCAAGCCAATGTATCTAGCATGGGCACTAGCACGCTGAACCGAGGGCCCGTGAAGTCCTAAACATGAAAATACCTAGAACAAAACTCCTCCTTTTTGGGTCAGTTGTAGGTAAAACAGAGATAGCGACCTCTTTATATCAGTCGCATCTTGCGTCGTCACGTTGTCCACCATAGAATAAATAATACAAGTGTAGCCTAGATTTCTAAGTAAGTATACCAAATCGCTCATTCGTCCTTTTCAATAGGTCCTTTGTTACGATCGTTAGTATTGTTTATTGTTGAGTAGGTGTGAAATTCTGTGGTGAAAAGCCTTTATGCTATAAGAATACACAGACTGTGGGTGTCAGACTCATTCTATTTTTACAAAAATCTGTGCATAGAAGCTTAAGAGCATAGAATTATCATGTTACTTGATGAGAAGCGGGCGAATGAACAGTTGGTCTCGGATACCGAATCAGATTACTTTTAATTAAGTTACGTTGCAGATGGCATCGTTGAGAGGCATTATATCTGCCCCTACCAGAGATACTACGTGATAACTACGACCGCTCTGTCACGAGCGTAGCAAAGCAACCAAGAAGATCAGGAGGAACCCGTTATCGACTGCGCGCCACCCCAAAGTCCGATAGAGGAGGCGCTTCAATCGCAGTTTCCAGTGTTACCAGTTGTAGCGCGGTCTATGCATTGCATACGTAAAGGAAGTATAAGTTGTTATTTATCATTGTTAGACATAGAATAAAACTCAAATCATTGTAGTGGTTGCCATGGCGTGCTATATACCTATTGCTGAATTTTAATTTTTGGCATAAATCGTTGTCGTCAGTGTAATGGTAGCAACGCGTTTTACCATATAGTTAGAGGTGTTTCTCAACTTTTGAAATATTTACTCATTCCACAGTCAAGAGAGTAAGACAAAAACTATGTATTACAGTTACGATTCAAATAGCTCGTAAGTACACCGTTTGGTCGCCGCCTCCAGATATTTAGGTTTATGTTCAAAATAGGACGCTTTCGAGTAATATTTTATTCCAGAACAAATGAATAAGCTGCTTATTTGCTTGATGCTTACGTGTACTGTATACCCTTTGTGTACTTATACAACAAAAATGTTTATTGCTTCTTTCCAAGGGTTATAAAATGCCGGGTCGATGTTTATTGTTTAAAGTCAATTTATTAAAACTGTAGTGCAGTTAATTTTACAGTTTACTTAATACGACAATGATTATAATACGATTTTCAAGAGAAAGAGATAATATTTAACAGTTTATGTTCTGTAAAACGTCAATTAGTTGTTAAAATTAATACGTTGTCTGTGTATAGGCAAATATTTTTGCTGCTAGATAAACACAGACACACCATATGCCAAATATGGTATTCTAAGCGAAGAGAAGTAATTCAGGCCGTTGTTATGGAAAACTTTTGGTGTAAGGCCAATGTCAGCTGTCCCATACAAAATCGCAACTCATTAATCATTAAAATGAATGAAATTCAATGAAAGAATGACTGATTTTTTTCTCCGCATTCCGGGATGACCCAACAGAAAAATTTGTTCATAATAATGGTCTAAATCACCCCCTTTCGGCTTAGTATACTCTATGCGGATAACCCTGTATAATTTTTGGTCTATTCAAGGAAAAAGTGAATAGAATCTTCTAAGTATGTCCGAGTGCTTCATCTTCGACCACATCGTTGCTTACCATCAGTGTAGGTAGTAAAACGCAGACTTACTCGCAATAAAAAAGATATGTCCGACAGACTGGCCTTCCCATATGAATAAAATCGGACACTCTTTAGATCGCGTGTGGATAAATGATGTTATAATTTATTCCGCGTAATAGTAATGCACGATGTATTAATTGTTGTATCACAAAATGCAATTACAGTTGTTTACAAAACGTATAACCAGTGATCAATTAATCATTCAAAAAGATGACTTTCCTGCCGGAGCGATTAACAGGAAAATTGGTGCCAAAAAACAGTAACACGCACCATATATTATACCTACTGCAACTGGCGGTGTTTTTAACACTATTTTAATTACTCAAAGAGTTACTTTTTATGATAAACATTTCAAAAATTCGTCGCGGATGCAGGATTCGAACCTTGCGTCTTCGGATAACTAGCCCGACGCTCTAGACCACTGAGCTAACCCGCTATACTGGACTCGCGACGAATTTTGTGAAGTGTTTATCATTTTTTTAACCAACTTATAGCGTTGGCGGCGCCACCTGTGATGAAAGAAAGAAAGAAAGAAAATTTTTATTTACCAAAATATGATTAAGTTAGCAATGTCAATAAAATTATACCAATATTGTACCAAACTATAACATTGAAATCAACAGTGGGTCCCAAACTCGGCTAGGCCGGTCTCTTGGGAGCCCTTACAAGTGGAGTTATCCTGATCAAATTCGCGCTTTAACATAAAAAGGGTCTTTAAGAATTATATTAAAAATTAGGTAGTATAATAATATAAAATTGGAATCAGAATTAAGTGAAATTAAAACACAAATTAAATAACATAAATCAAATAAATTTAAAAGTTAAATCATGGCATTGAATAATAAAAAAAAAAAAAAAATTGGAATCAGAATCAATTGAAATCTAAATTAAAATACAAACTAAATTAAATAAATCACATCAATGCATAATCTATTTAGCTATATCAAAAATTATTATCATAAAAATAATTGGATCAACATCAAAATGAGATGATTCAAGTTTCACACATCAGTCATTTCATGCAACACAACAAACATAGAAATCAATTAGGTAGCAGACGCAAATCAACAATCCGCAGTTTGAGTGTATATGAGATTGTAAGTGTGTGTAGCACTGCAAAACACGAGATCTCATGAGAGTCAAGGTTTGCAGTGCTACGTGTGTGTGTGTGTGTGTGTGTGTATGTGTGTGTTGGTGTGTGTGTGCGTGTGTGTGTGTTGGTGTGTGTGTGCGTGTGTGTGTGCGTGTGTGTGTCTGTAGTTTGCAGTGCGAAGCGTAAAGTAGGTAGGCTTTATAGGTCGTAGACTTTTACAAGTTCTTCAGTTTTTGAGTAATTAAGACTCTGAAGCCATGTCTTGACCTTCCCTCTTGCTTTCCTGTGTGATGTTTCCTTGACGTCACAGTGCCTGCATACCATATTGTATGTGAAAGTATGTATATATGGTGGCAAGCGGCATGCAAAAACTGTTCTGACCTTTGGAAGTGGAGTTACTATCGGTCGGACATTCCTTCTGGGAAGCTGTAGATCTGTTCTATGAGTTTTGGCTACTGCTCGCATAATAAACAATTGCCTAATAGTGAGCATTTTGGCCTCTTGGAATAGCTCTTCTGTGGGGTACCGACGAGGTTTCCCCAGCATGACTTTCAAAACCGCCCGTTGTGCTCTTTCAGCAGCGATCATGCTACTTTTAGCAGCGCCGCCCCATACTCCGATGCCGTATTGGATTAACGATTGACACAAGGTTGTATAAACCATGTTTTTGACTTCTAGGCTGGCGGTGGGCCGAAGCTTCTTCATGATGTGTATCGTTTTCCGCAGTCTTCTAGATAATAAGGAAATGTGTTTCTCAAAGGACAGTCTCTGGTCTATTTGAATTCCTAAATATTTTGTCACAGTTGTTCTTTTAATTTTATTGCAGAGGCAGTTAGTTTTATCAGTTCTGGTTGCAGGGCAAGTGGCACAGTGAAGTTTTATATTCTGGAATTTGGGTTCGGTGGCGCGAGATATGTGGAATCCGACAAAATTTGTTTTGGAAATGTTCAGAGTTAGTAGGTTGGCGTTTAACCACTGCATGACTTTTGCCATTCCCTTTTCTGCTGTACTTACAACTTCTTCCCAGCTTCGTCCGTGGAAAATGGCTACTGTATCATCAGCATAACAGATGAGTTTAGAATTTGGGATGTCTATTTCTAATAGGTCGTTCATATAGATTAGAAATAAGGTGGGTGAGAGTATCCCACCTTGTGGCACCCCAAAAGAAGTAACGCGTTCTTCGCTGAGGTATTCTCCTATTCTTACTCTTTGACTTCTGTTGCTGAGGTAACTTCTGAACCAGTTAAGAGCGATCCCCCGGATTCCTAGATGTTCTAATTTTGTGAGAAGAATAGGAATTGAAACAGTGTCAAACGCACGCGCTAAATCGAGGAAAACAGCTAGACATCTGTTTCCTTTGTCCATGTTATTTGCCACTGATTGAGTCAATAACTCCACAGCATCTTCAGTGGATTTGCCACGTCTAAACCCAAACTGAGAATCTGATAGGAGATTGTATTTTTCGAGAAAGTCTGTCAGTCTTTTGTTTACGATTTTTTCTAGCACCTTTGATAGGATGCACAGAAGTGATATGGGACGGTAGTTGTCGACGCAATCTTTAGTACCTTTTTTGTAGACAGGGGAGACTAGTGCTGTTTTCCAGAGGTCTGGAAATGTCCCTTCTGTTAAACTGATACTTGTATTAGACAGGTTATCACTCAATTGAAGTTATAAGAACTTCTGTATTGACGAGAGATGGCGCACTGCTAATCAATGAAATGATTTTTTAATTTTATAGTGCATCCCACACTAGGTTTATCTCAAAGAGTTACTTTTTATGATAAACATTTCAAAAATTCGTCGCGGATGCAGGATCCGAAGACGCAAGGTTCGAATCCTGCATCCGCGACGAATTTTTGAAATGTTTATCATAAAAAGTAACTCTTTGAGATAAACCTAGTGTGGGATGCACTATAAAATTAAAAAATCATTTTAATTACTACCTATATGTGTAGACCGAATCAAAGTTGTTGGCGGCTGTGAAGTTAGCTACAAGCTGCGCGAAACCCAATCCTCAGATTCAGTCAGGATTGGGTTTCGCACAGGTTGTACCTAACTTCACAGCCCCCAAGAAGATTGATACAGCCTATACTCTAGGTGACTGTTTACAATGTGTTTAGGCCAAACCAAACTTAATGGCGTCTGTGAACACGAGACGAGTGGTTGTGCAGTAGCAATTTGTTCATATGTCAGTGGTGCATGGCATGCAGAGGGGATGTACGCAGCTTGCAGCTAACTTAATAAACGCCCTTGAGATTGATTCAGCCTATACGTATATTATCCCTGGGCCATAGAAGCCGTGGTAGCGTCGTGGTAGAATGATCGCCTTAGAATCAAAAAGTCGGTTCAACTCTCCACACTATATCTGCCAATAGGCTAAATGACAAAAAAAAATATAATTAAGTCCGACAGACAGATTTTAAAAAAAAAATTAGGCACATACATTTTCTTTTTTCAATTTAAACATAAATTAATGAAGATATAGCCAGTTAAAGTTCCGCGTGACGTCACGAGTGCGCTACATATGTATGTACAGACTACGTCGCACTAGTGACGTCACGAGCCCTCACTCCCAAACTGATAAAGTTTATCTTTGTCATGTATTGTTTGATTGACTAAAGAAAAAATACGTGTCCAATATATTTTAATAATCTAAATGACGGACTAATTATAACAGTGATTTGCTACCCAGGCAACATGCCTATTGTAAGAAATGTAATTTAGTATAGATTTTCCTATCACTGGCTTCTAAGTGAAGGAAAACATCGTGAGGAAACCTACATACGGCCCGTAGAATAAATTCGAGTGCGTACGTAAATTCACCAACCCACAGTAGGAAGCTATAGCATATATGGCCAAATCGACTAGCAGGCCTGTGGTCCAATGGTGGACTATTAAAAAATGCTGATATAGGTAGTACAGTTTCTCCTTGGACTAGTGTATTGAAAACAATATTTTTATTTCGTTGTTTTATTTTCTATTTAACCCACTTGATTAAATTAAAAAAACAATAATTCAATTAAACACTTGTAAAGATTAAATGGACGGATTGTAGACTTATCTGTGGAATGAAATGAAAGAGCGCCACTATTCTATCTCCTATACAGAATACAGTCAAACCTGGCTAACTGAGAACTGGATAAGTGAGAAACCTCTATAAGTGAGAGTAATTGGCAGGTCCCGTCATTTTACCCCTCAATTACCTCTAAAAGTGAGAGACTAAAACCTCTATAAGAGGGAGTCGTTTTTCCCTCACGGACCTCTATAACTGAGAGTACTACTTATCTGAACCTCTATAAGCGACAGTTGAGGGTAATAAAACATCTGCACTTCATTCACCCATTCTTAATTTTCGTGGAACTAACTACCGTTGATTTCGGATCGTGTTCTATTCAAACATTTTTTTTTGTATTTTGTGGAGATAAGTAACATTGTTTTGTATCTTGTTTGTTGAATAAATAAATGTTTAGGAATAAATAAATAAATCGTTAAGTGATAAGCTTAAGATTCAATGCGTTCAAAAGTGGAAAATCTCGAAATTAAATACGCAATGAATTTGATTTATTAGAATCGAACTTTTATAAAATAATAAAATCAAAAGACCCTATACGGTCTCAGTAAAACAATCATCTCTATTCAATTCTAATTAACACAACCCGAACAATTAGTACCTATATACTATTTATAAACATATTTATCATTTTTCACGCATGTAGATACCTACATACAAATTAGACGTATTTTTTTACCTCTATGAGAGAGAGAAGCCACTTCTGAAACTGGATAAGTGAGAAACCTGGATAAGTGAAAAACCTCCATAAGAGAGAATGAGATGGCGGTCCCTTCAACTCTCTCTTATCCAGGTTTGACTGTAATTATACAATACTAAAAAAAACCCTTCATACCACTGCAAAATATACTAATTACACTATAACTACTCAGCAAAATACTCACACCAACAATTTATCATAAAATCTAATTTACCCGTAAAATATTTCAAATTCTTACAAACTGGTTTCATACTGAGATTTCAAACTATTCAGTTTAGTTTCGAGTAATTCCAAGTCGTTTATCCTTTCCAAAGTGGTCACGTTGGAAGGTTGAGTAATATTTGACATATTCGATGTCAAAATATTTGACATATTTGATGTCAAAATTGTCTCATTTGAGGTCACCTCATTTTCCAAATTCACAGGAATATGCCAAACATTCTTAGTGCCAGAACATTCTGTGGATAAGAATGTGGTGTTCTTAAAATTGGAATTTTGGTTAATTCTTATTTTAAATATATTCTTCGGGTCATTTGTGGCAGCTTGAGTTTGATTAGAGAATCCCTGTTTTGTCGTAGTTAGGATGTTCGTTGTGTCATTAATTTGATTGAGGATTTCTGGAAAGATAAGTTGTAGATTAGACTAAATTAGAATATTTTTCAGGTTTTCATAAATTCGATAGGTTATATGAAACCACCAACACGCACTGAGCTATAATCCTACCGCTTAACTAAGTTAAGTGGTGGTTAGCGTGGTGTATATGGGCCAATCGCTTTTAGTGGGTAGGACTAAGTTCAGTGAACTATTAGAAGGGCTGGTATAACTTGAATTAAATTTAATGGTGTCCATAGCGAGGTAAGGCCTTGCGCAGTAGCAAATTTATATATCAGCGAGTGTGGAGAGTGAGGAGTGGGGCTTCGCGCAGCTTGTAGCTAACTTTACAGATGCCATTAAGTGTGGTTAAGCTTATACAGGGTTATTTCTAATCAATTAGCATCCTTTTAGGGGCTTATTCTGTACATCAAAACTAACAACTTTTGTTCTGCGACTTTTGTCAAAACTCAAAAAAAAAAACAGCTCTTCCATACATTTTGTCGCAAGTGAACGATATTTTTCTATGGAAAATCAAACTATTTTTTTTGAGTTTTGGCCAAAGTATCAGAACAAAAGTTGTTAGTTTTGATGTACAGAATAAGCCCATAAGAGGATGCTAATTGATTAGAAATAACCCTGTATAGGGTTGGTACAGTGAATTTAGCGAATCGGAACCCGGACTACAAGTGAAACCCCAGACTAAAAATGAAACCCCGCCCGGACGCTCCCCGGACGCCCTCTAAACTAGGACAAATCCGGGGAAACCCGGACGGATGGCAACCTTAAGCTTATACAGAATATTGTCATCATACCTGTAAGTTGCAAGCTTTCATTTTCATCCATTAGACTCTGTTTTACAATGGAACTCGACGTCATCATTTCATCGACTTTATCGTTCTTAGCAGGATCAAAAGTAGTCAAATGTCTGTTCAAAACGAGTTTCCTCATCGACGACCGATTCTTAATCGGCGAGAAATTGTACAAAACCGACGTCTCTCGAGCTCTTTCTAACAATTTATTCTTTACTGTAACTTTTTCGTTATCCTTTTCTCCAGAAAGATCGAAAAGACGATCCAATTCAACGGAGAAATTCAACTGAGAACAGTTCTTAGCGCGGAGATGCTTCGTCAACTTTGACAATGGAAAGTTTCTTGTCGACGAACGAATGTTAGATCTCGCGAATATGCTTCGCGATAAATTCGCTTTTTGTTGCGATTTTAAATAAGTTTCATCGTTCTTTATAATCGTGTGGGTTAGGTTTTGTGGAGATTCTTCGTCAAATAGTTGGTCTTTTGGTTGGAGTAACGTGTTGATTTTAGACACCAGTGTGTAAAGGAGCTTGAGACGTTTGTGTAGTTTTTCTAGATTAACCTCTTTTTGGGAGGGTGTGCTAACGGCGTAGAGGATATCGTCGTTTTTGCATAGCATGTTGGAGACCACTTTACATTCTGCAATCGCTGAAAAAGAAAAGGATATATTGGGTTATTTCTAATCAATTAGCATCCTTTTAGGGGCTTATTCTGTACATCAAAACTAACAACTTTTGTTCTGCGACTTTTGACAAAACTAAAAAAAACAGCTTTTCCATACATCTTGTCGCGGGTGAACGATATTTTTCTATGGAAAAACAATTTTATTTGAGTTTTGACAAATCGCAGAACAAAAGTTGTTAGTTTTTATGCACAGAATAAGCCCCTAAAAGGATGCTAATTGATTAGAAATGACCCTGTGGGGCCGTTCAAGTATTACGTAAGCAGATTTATTGCAATTATTT
The DNA here is from genome assembly GCA_964007245.1 of Hypomecis atomaria. NCBI lineage: Eukaryota > Metazoa > Arthropoda > Insecta > Lepidoptera > Geometridae > Hypomecis > Hypomecis atomaria. The sequence goes on from OZ023299.1 coordinate 10,097,504, forward strand.
ATATTTATAATAATTAAGGGGGGCTCCCATACAACAAACCTGTTTTTTTTAGCCATTTTTCGTTCTATTTTAATAAAGGTAACAGGTGCTTGAAATTTTCACAGAATATTTAGTTGTATATTCACTTCAATACTAAATAATAAAATTAAAATAAAATAAATATTTAAAGGGGGCTCCCATATAGTACGGAACCCTCCGCGCGCGAGTCCGACTCGTACTTGGCCGATTTTTATTTCTTCTTTTATTGATTCATGACATGAGCAGCAGATTTAATTTTAGAAATAAGAAAATAGATTTATGATAATTGACTTTAACACACATATGCGTAAAAAAATAAATGACTATTGCTGACGTAATCACCATCTAGACCCCCCCACCCCCCATGTCATCAAAAATAAGCAAAGGATAAAACCCCCGCCCCTCTATAGTGATTACGTAATACTTGAACGGCCCCTGTATACATTTTTACAAAAAATAATTATGATGAATTAGGCCGAATCACACAACATGGCGGTTGTGATATTAGCTACAGGCTGTGGATAACCCAATCCACGCGCTGTTGTTTAAGTCAACTTCAGTCAGGATTGGGCCATCCGCAGCCGCCAAGTTGTATGATTCTACCTAAACTACTAAATCTCGTCATTGAATTGATCTTCGACCTATTCCTATACTTTTCGTATGTTGGAAAAATCGGCCAAGTGCGAGTCGGACTCGCGCACGAAGGATTCCGTACCGTGTTGGATCCCTTTTAGCTCCATTCCGCTTGCTTAAGCCATTATTAATCGCGCAAAAAAAACTCCTAAAAATCACGTTTGTTGTATGGGAGCCCCCCTTAAATATTTATTTTATTCAGTTTTTAATATTTGTTGTTATAGTGGCATCAGAAATACATTATCTGTGAAAATTTCAGCTTTCTAGCTAACATGGTTAGTGAGATACAGCCTGGTGACAGACAGACAGACGGACATCGGAGTCTTAGTAATAGGGTCCCGTTTTTACCCTTTCGGTACGGAACCCTAAAAACTATTGTCTCCCGTCGTCGTCTCAAAGCGATCTACGCCACTCGTATCAATTTTAGAAATCTATAGAACAAACCTTAGGTCGTCCGACGGCTAAAATGATGATGATGACAATAGCATCTTTATATTTGAATATTTTAGTAAATTCTAAAAATGGAATATTAATTTTTCTTTTTATTTTTTTTTTCGTTTTGATTTTGCTTTCTGATGCTTACCTTTGTTCAAATCAGCCAGCAATGGAACCAGTGTATCTCGATGGTTCAGAGCAAGAGGTTCCATTTCATTGTAAACAGCGAAGAAGTCGTACAACACGCATCCGATATTGATGACCGCGCGTACACTCTCATTGTTATACGACGTTTCTTTCAGTGTTTCCAGCACTTTCTGATGCATCATTTGCTTAGATTTCTGGAAAATAATCAAATTTTTACAAGATTATAACTTGCGACGTGTGTAGGTATGTTCAAATCTTGCAATCGAATTCGGAGCAACTCTTCTCAACTGATTGCAATGTGAATAGAATTTAGTTTGAATGACAATATAGTCATGTTTAATCTAAGATGCCGGACGGTCCAAGATGGCGGACTAGTTATTTCGTGTGTTTTCCCATGATATGCATTACAAATAAAAGGGTATGCTCAGAAAATTTGCTGCCTTCGTTGCCTTTAATAATTTATACACACATTTATTTCATTTCTTAATTTCTAATTTTTTTACAATATAACGGCAAAAAAAGTATATACAGGGTTATTTCTAATCAATTAGCATCCTTTTAGGAGCTTATTCTGTACATCAAAACTAACAACTTTTGTTCTGCGACTTTTATTAATTCTCCATAGAATTCTATAGTTCTATAGTTGTTGTATCATAGAATTCTATGGAACAACAACTTTTTTTTATGAGAATTAATAAAAGTCGCAGAACAAAAGTTGATAGAACGATATTTTTAAAAATATCGTTCACCCTCGACAAAATGTATGATAAGATAAGATATATTTATTGGCCTTATAACTACAAATGTTACACTAGGCAAGTCAAAAGCCAATGCCGGTTTTTGTATGGAAGGTGAAGCCTTTTTTTTTTCGCGCGGCCATCAACCAAACCTTGTTTTTATAGTTCAGTATAGTGTAACAAACGATGATTACGAAATGCTGCAGCTGTAGTTTCAGTCCAAAAAGAGTTATAAGACTTAAAAGTTTGTTTTGATTTACTCGTTTTTATGGTTATTTTTATCACCTAGGCGCAAGTTACGAGCTAAATTGACATAAATAAAAGCTGTTAAATGCTTTTAGAATTGTCAGGAGTAAGGTTGTACCCCAAACTATCTCGCCTTCTGTAAAACTCATCCCCATATTATCAGTTTTTGCCTGTAATGTGGTAATTTACTAATTACTTGAGAGATGGCATGGAAGAAATCGCTTCGATAACGCCGCTATTGTACTTATACTGTAATGTAATGTCTTTGTGTGCAATGAAGTGTTCATTCATTCCTTTATTTACCGTGTACATTGCATATCGCGTAATATATCTGTTGTATACAATAACACTAGATATTTATAATCATAGCAGTGCTAGATAGATACATTTTGTGGTAAATATTAAAAGCACACATACTAACATTTGGTATTCAATCAAACTACGAAGTAAATAATATTACATTTATTAGATATTAGGGTGTGTGGCGTACAACGGATGTTATGTCGGTCCATGAAGGATCAAAACTGTGTTTTTCACATACTCGTACACCTAACGGTATGTAAAAACTCATTTCTTGTAGAATTGTTGCTCTCAAAGTTTTGTCAATTCTGATCAAGTTTCCAATGATTGCAATCTTGAAATAAACATTTTCTTGTATTAAAAGGTGCTCTTGTAAATCCTGGTATACCTAGGAAATCTTGAATCATTTTGGGAACGTTGGGCACGTGTCACAGCCTCTATTTGATCTGTATCAGCGTCAGTTATCTCAGATTCAGAACCAGGGACATTTTGTTCAACATTTTATTTATTTATTTTATTTATTTAGTCCGCCTACTCTATGTACATCAACAAATTCACAGAAAATAATACTTAACATAGTAAACAAACAGAGATTTGTTCAACAATATCTTGTCCAGTGCCGTTAGACTGTGATTCAACGTTTGCAGCGTCAGGTTCAGGTCCAGTAACGTGGACAGCCGGGTCCGCCTCACATTGTTCAACGTAGCGTCTTTCTTGTGTTGAAAACAAGGTCTACAAAGCCGATCTTCATGTCCAATCTGAAAAGATTTTTTTTTTTTTTTTATGTGAAAGGAACCAAATCCTCAGTAAAATATTTATTTATGAAAAGTAATGTACATACATAGGAATCGAAAAAACATCTTACATCTAATAAATGTATTATTTATTTATTTATTTAAGTATACATTTATCCGTTGAGTAGTTACGATCTCTTATACCTACCTACAATTACATACATACAGGTCAAACAAATAACCGCCCTCTTGGGCTTTATGAGTGCGTACTAAAATAAAAATATGAAAAATAATGCATTTAGAATGGAATTTTCAAATATATGACGTGTTTTATATGGAATAGGTAAGTATTTTGTTTACATACCTGTCTGATATTTCTAACTTCTGCCAAATAATCCACTATGAATGGATACTCTTGCACATATTCCACAGGTAAAACATTGGATCTTCGAATCCTATTATTACTTCGATTAAGATTGTGTTCACAAGAAATGCACGGCGGTCTTCGATCCATGTTCTTTCACGTTTCAAATATTCTATAAGCACTCCACAATTCAGGATCCCGAACAGTTGTACAAGTAGGTACAACAATCAAAGTTCATAAAACAAAAATTAAATCGTTCACAGGTACTAACAAAAGCCGAGTCGTAGTTTTGAAACACTGGTAGGTAACGAATAATTCCAAAAACGCACGCACACAACACAAAGATCGAGACGAGAGTGAGAATGAATTAGTTAATCCTTATTTTTTTAATTGCCGGGGGGCGGGGCGCGCGGGGTGGGGTTGTTGGTTTGTTTCACTTTCTCACTTATGAACCATACACCCCCCGTGTATGGTTCATAAGTGAGAAAGTGAAACAAACCAAGCTCCTGTGCGCGTTAGAGTAGGACGGGAGACAGCCAACTACATACACATCCTCGGCGGTGGCGGCGACGGCGCGTGCGGCGATTCCAAAACGCCGGCGGATTGCCCACTGTCAAATCACGAGTGCTTGGCACACCATAATATAGTAGGTATACCGATATAACGATTATTTAAATGTTTTAAAGGATCTATTATGCTGTATCTATACAAAAAATCTGATGAATACCTACAAACTTCTAACTCTCATAACTTATTTCGGACTGAGGATAGATTTTTTTTGTTTAATAAACGTTGTTTATAACATCTTACTGTACTTAAAAAACAAGGTTTGGTTGATGGCCGCGCGAATTTTTTTTTTTTTTAAAAGGCGCCATTTTCAGTCATTGGCTTTTACAATTGTATCACAATGCATAAAATTCAAAACTAATAATAAAAATAAAACAAACTTAAGTAACAGCTGATGAAATACAGCTTATGGAACAGCTGATATTTTTTTTGAGTTTTGAGAAAAGTCACAGAACAAAAGTTGTTAGTTTTTATGTACAGAATAAGCCCCTGAAAGGATGCTAATTGATTAGAAATAACCCTGTATATCATAAAAAACTTAAAACTTATTATAAATCGCAACAAATGTGGGTAAAAGAATTTTCGAATTCGGCGCCCCATAGATTCAAATTATTATCGAGTAATAAATATACAACGTGTAACAGAAAGGTTGAAAAATACTTAAACCACGCATGCCCAGACATATTAAAAAATTTCCCTAAAGCTCTCGTCACACAGAGGCGGGAGCGATCGCGATCCGGGACGGGATTTTTTTGTAATAGGTATTCGAATTTCTATGCAACCTGACACATAAAAAGCGGGCGCGATCCTGTGTACTGGACCGCTATCGGATCGCTTTCTCTCTGTGTGACCCGGCTTTAAGAGGTATAATAAACCTCTAATAAACCTCAGCACGTTAGATTACGAGTTATACAAAGTTAAAGTTTTGTGTAAAATATCCCGATGTCAATTTAACCCTAAGAATGCCGAACGCGCCGCGCCTGCCTACAGAAACCGAAAGGCGACGCGCTTTGTCGGCACACGCCATGACGTGCCATGGCGCAGCAACATAGCGTGACAGCTGCCGGGTGACGTCATCAACCAAGTGAGAGTCAAGAGACTCCAAAATTTGAACAGATGAAAGAAAATATTGCCACTCTCGAAACAGAGACACTCGCTCGCACGGTCTCCTACTTACTTCAGCAAAAGCGGTAGGATCCACAATCAAGAAGACACTGTCCCTTATTTCCTTGACCTCGCGGCGCCAAGACTGGACCAGTAGCATAGCGTGACAGCTGTCTGGTGACGTCATCAACGCGGGCACTAAGTGGGGGTCTAGGGACTCCAAGCTTGCGAGACCGCTGCGTAGTGTGAGGATCCCTGGAAAGAACAAGATTAAAAAATATAAATAATAAATACACCTACCATAGCTAATAGAAGAGCTGATAACTTTGAAACGGCTGAACCGATTTTGATGAAACAAATTACTAAATTACTTCACCTATCAAATAAAAAAAATCAATATCGGTGCATCCGTTCGAGAGATATGATGCCACAGACAGACACACACACACAGACACGTCAAACTTTACGTAGGGGGTTAAAATAAAATGAGACCTAAATATACTAAGCGCCAAACAAATCGGCGGGTGAGAAGTTAATCGCAGATATTATTGCGCATGTGTGCACAATGCCGATGCCGCGTGTCGTAGTGTTGAGCACGGGCGTAGGGAGCGCGCGGGAGGCATGAGGTTGTTGGGCGGGTGTGCCCCGGCGTCTCGTCTCTCTGGCTCCCGCGCATACCTATATTTCGGCTTTTGCGCAGCGTTCTGCGCATAAATTCCCATTCGCCGATTTGTGTGGCGCTTAGTATAACTCCATTGATAACGCTTCTTAGTCACGAGTAGAAATTACAAGGACTAGGCTAGGGTCTAGGAGTAAATGCCAAATCAAACGGCCGTCTGTGAAGTTAGCTTTGCAAGCTAACTTCACAGACATGCTACAAGCTGCGCACATACCTGCTTCTCGAGCAGCTGACATAACGAATTTGTTACTGCGCAATGACTCACTTCGTGTTCACAGACGCCAAGAATTTGGATAGGGTCTTTAGTAATGAATATAAAATAATCTATGCCTAGGTCCGTAGAAGTTAAGGCAACTTTGGATCCCAATGAAATCACTAGCTTTGCCCGCGTGATATATTGATGTTTGTGCTATCCCATAGGAACCTTTATTTTTTCGGGATAAAAAGTAGCATGTAACTTTCCGTCTTTCAAACTATGTCCATGCCAAAAATCAGTCAATCCGTTGCTTCATTGCTGCACGAAAGAGGAACAAAGCAATAAACCAACAAACACACTTTCGGATTTATAATATTAGTGAAGAAGTAAGGATAACGAAGCTGTTCCCAATCATAGTAAATACGGAAAAAAAATGATTCAATTAGAACTATACACAACAGACTTACATTACACATGTCGTACATTTGGTCCTTCGAGCCAAATCGAAGAACCAAATATACGGCGGCTTTAACAGCAAACAGTACAAGCATCAAATTCGAATAACTTAATAAAGGCCCAATTTTGACGCACCAACGTTAATTTAATAGCAACGTAAAAAGTGTACCTCTATCGAATGCCTAAAGTGAAAAAGAAACAGAAATATTCTAATTAGCTATTATAATTACGATGGCGCCTTCATAATTGGGCCTTAAAAGTAAGTAAGTACGTATAGGCCGCGTGGCAAGCCTTAATTTCAGTTTTAAAGACACCTGATAACTTACTACTAGACATGAATTTGAAACCACCAATGTAAAAACCTGTCAATATAAAGTGCTGTAAGTGATTTGCCTAAAACTATCACAGGTCCAATCGCAAGAACATATTTTTGACAAACCTATAATAAACATTAGTAATAGGTATAATCCAAATCAAACTTCTAAGCCGCTGAGAAGTTAGCTACAAGCTGCACAAAACCCAATACTGACTGAAGCTCACATATCAGCTTCGCGAGGATTGTATTTTGCGCAGCTTGTAGCTAACTTCACGGCCTAATAGATAGTACTAAAATGCTTACTTTGTTGATCAGAAGAACACGAAACAGCAAAAGATCCAATCTGCAGCAATCTCTCATTGTACAAATCAAAGTCTTTCACAAATTGGCAGTCCTCATCAACATTTTTTTCCAAGCATTTGCACATCCCTTTCGATCCCTCCAAAAAATGCTTTTTCAGAGCATCCACTGGTGAAATATCGTTACTAAAGCAATGGACTAATAGTGTTAATAGTGCAGTGTTAGTGTTAGTCTCTAGGGCGTAAAGTACATCTTTCAAGACATCTATCATAACGTTTACATTAGTTGGCATTACAGGCAGTTTGAGGGCTTCTGTTGATTTTACCACTGTATTCAAGTCGCCTTCGATAAGCTCGCTTAGTAAGGCTTTTGTTTCACGGAGCACCTGGAATAGAAATGGAATTTTTTGAGGTCTTTTACATTATAAGCATGATGACTAAAAACATATAATTAGTCCATTAGATAGATTATTAAAAAATATCAAACACGTAATTGATGAAGAAATAGCCCGTTACAGTTCCGCGTGACGTCACGAGTGTCATACAATGTATAGACTTTTGTGAGAGACGTGACGTCACTACCCCCACTCCTAAACTTTGACAAGGTTTGTCTTTGCCATTTGTTGTTTTATAGACAAAAAAAAATACGTGTGCAACATTTTTAAATAATCTAACTCGCGGACTAATTATAATAATGATTTTTTTACCCAGTTATCACGCCTATTGCATTGATTATTTGGTAAAAAGATAACCTTCTAAATACAAATATAAATTTGTATTTAGTTGAATTTATATTTGTAGCTGGAGTTTGTTTTAGTTTTTTTTTTTTTTTTTTTATTCTGAATAGGTTTGCGTTTGACCACATACTGCCTGTTGTTAAGCAGATATGCGGTCTAGGTTGTAGCACGCTTACCTAGAAGATACCTATTTACTCGGGATTTGAAGACGCCCACATTGTACTTTAGCGGGAAGACAGACCCAGGCAAAGCATTCCACATTCTGGCTGTTCGTATGAGGAATGAGGATTCGAAACGCTTGGTTCTAATGCGCGGAATGTCCACCATAAAAGGGTGGCGCTTTGGTCGCGTCTGTCTAGCCGTACGATAGAAGAAAGGGGCAGGTGGGACCAGATTGTGCAACTCCTGGGCGCACTCTCCGAAGTTAAAGTTAAAGCAAAGATAGAACTAATTATATGTATTGGTATTTATTTGAATAAGGCTTGCACAGGACTGGAAAGAATAGGGAGGAGAGGAGGCCTACACCCAATAGAGGGTGGATACAGGCATATTAAACACGATTACAGAGGCGCCAGCGTAATTAAATTAGCTAAATAGCATAGTTCTGTTTCTTTTTCACTTTAAGCATTCGATAGAGAGAACGCTTTTTACGTTGCTATTTAATTTACGCTGGCGCCTCTGTAATCGGGCTTATTATACATGTAGATACGAATATAAGATTTGTCACACAATTTTAATGGTACTATAAAGCCCGATTACAGAGGCGCCAGCGTAAATTTAATAGCAACGTAAAAAGCGTTCTCTCTATCAAATGCTTAAAGTGAAAAAGAAACAGAACTATGCTTTTTAGCTAATATAATTACGATGGCGCCTCTGTAATCGGGCTTTTAATAAATCTAATGTTACTATTTTTAAACAAATTTCATAACCTTATCATGTAAATACTAAATAATATTGTTTTACATTAATATTTGTCTGAAATATATTATACATAATTTATATCTGTCTTGTACTTTTTTTACTTGAAATATATTTTTTGCTGACCCTTTTTTCCAAATTTTCTGTTTGGGCTGGTCTCTAGAATCAAACTAAATTATTAAGTAGGTTTGTTATATAGAGCTGTGGTGGTCTAGAGGTAGTGAAACCCGCCTTACAATCGTGAAGTTGTGGGTTTAAATCCCGGTCCCATACAAATGAGTTCTGGAATGTATGAACGGAATTTCCCACCACTGGCTTTTCGGTGAAGGAAAACATCGTTAGGCAACCTGCTTATATCCGTAGAAGAAATTCGATGGCGTATGTGAATGCACTACTGAGCACAACCTGCACTGAGCCAGCATGGTGGATATGGCCCAATCACCCTTCGTGGGTAGGCTGCAGTGGACTATAAAAAGGCTGATACAGTACAGTATAGGACGGGTGGCTAGCCCTGATGTCAGAGCTAAAGTACTGCCTGAAAGATACATACCACTTGGCTTCTAGCCTTTACAACAAGCTGATCATTTGGTAAGCAGTATCTGTACAATGTCATTGCAGAGAGCAACAGCTCATCTATCGACATATGGAGTCCGCTTACATATTCCACCATCTGTAAAAAATACGATTTTTAAGAATACATTGCAAAGAGATGTAATAAGCTATAGATTCTGTACTCAGAGAATAAGGTAAAGTAATTTATTGGCCCTATAGCATCTCGTCATATTGGGCAAGTCATTTACAAGGAAATTGTAAGCATAGCTGTAGGATAGGATGGAGACTACTGAGTAGTAGACTCCGAAAATATCTTTCAGAATGTAACATAATGTAACATGTCAGAATGTAACCTAAAGAAAAAGAATATAGGTGATTCATACAACTTGGTTGCTGTGATAACAGCTACAAGCTGCAGATAACTCAATTCTCGCGCAACTGTTAAGTGAGCTTCGGTTAGGAGCCCTATCCTGACTGAACTATCCACAACTTGTAGCTAACATCACATCCGCTAAGTTGTATGATTTAACGTCTACATTCTATAGAGAAACATTAAGAGTCAGAGGATAAAGGTATCTGTAGGAGAGGACGAAGACTACTGAGAAGCCATCGCCAAAAATATCTTTCAGAATGTAATGTAATGTAAGAGAAAAAAAATAATATGTTCCAAGATATAATAAGTTATAGATTCAGTAATCAGAGAATAAAGGTATCAGTAGAAGAAGACGGAGACTACTAAGTAGCAGCTTTCAATAATATCCTGCACGGGTAGCACAGCAAAGGAAGAAAACAATTTTATCCACGTTTAATGTCAGTTTTTATTGTCAATTCATACTTTATTTCCTCTTCATCATGGGGATATAATGGTGGAGAGACAATTTGTCCCTTCGCCATGCTACCTGTGCAGGAGAATGTAACAGAATGTAATACAGTGTCTGTCAATGTTTTAGTATATTTCAAGGAATATGTGGAAGAGGCACTCCATAACATCCAAGAAGAAATTTTGAGTTGAATTGCTTTTAGTAGCTTACTTCTGTTTACATCATATTTGTGCATATTAAAGTTATTGAGTAATTGGTTTTACAATGTTATATTGGATAAGTTTTTTATTTAATATAGGTTTGTGTTTGACTACATACTACCTGATGTGCAGATATGTGGTCGAGGCACACTTACCTAAAAGATCCCTATTTAATCGAAATTTGAAGACATCTATGAAGTAATTAAGTGGAATGACAGACATAGGTAAAGCGTACCACATTCAAGCTGTTTATGAGGAATTTGGATTCCAAATGCTTGGTTCTGATGTGTGAAATGTCCATCATAAAAGGGTGGTGCTTTAAACGTGTCTGTCTTGCCTTATGACAGAAGAAAGGGGCAGTTGGGACCCATGTCATATTTTGATAAGGCTTTTATTGAACAATAGATTTCTTACATTGCATTTCCATTGGTCATACAGCACTTTGTCCTCCTTATTTGTTTTATAAACTGCTTCAGATAATTTCCCAAGCATATCAAATGCATGGTCAATCCAGTTAACAAAGTACATCACCGTTACATTAAATGAGTCATTGCTGCTTTCATCCTCACATTTTGAGTTTTCTGTGGATTTTTTCTTCAGGTAGTTTTCTATAGAAACGAGTCGCTTAACACACCATGAAAGGCTTTCTAAGTTACATAGCCGACTTTCCTGAAAGGTTCATGAAAAATGAATTAAATTAAATACCTATAGAAATTGAATTCATTTTTATAAACGAAAGTTTTTTTCTAATTACTGTCTTACTTGCAAAAGTATATGGCTGTTATATTCTAGTCTAAAGACTTCGAATAAATTCAAAACACACTTTTGTATTTGACTCAGACATAGTGTGTAAATATCGCGGATTTTCGGGATTTCTTCTTCTTCAGACCAAGACTGGAATTGGTTTCGAATCTTTAAAACCAAAGGATGTATATCATTGAGAATTTTATCCTGTAACACACAATATACAAGATAAAATACGAGAAAGGATATGAAAATCTTAACAATTGGTTCGCTCCCTACCAATAAATATTTAGTGGCACCATGGGGATCTTGAGGTAGGCACATAAATACATCATTATGGTTCTCCATTCAAGACAATCCTTCTTTTAAATGAAATTATAATTTTAGACTAAAATATTTAAAAATATTTTTGAAATACAGAGCTGTGTTTTGAAAATATTATTTAACTCAACGTTTCGAAACTTTCAAACGAAAAATGACAGTTGTTTTTTTTTTCCTTTTTTTCATGATCATGGAAAAATAGTTCTTTAATCGGAGATTTGATTAGATTTCTTTGAAATCTGAAACTTTTTTTCGTTGGCACTTTAGCTTTAGGTATAGGTACCTAGTCCCAGTCAATCGTAGTCCAAAAGAAAGTAACAGTTAGTCAAGTCCAAGTCATGCGTATAGCGTATACTACAGTATACGCACTTAAAACAGTAGGTAGTAGGTACAAAAAATGGTGTCCCCGAAACCCCCGCGGTCTGACTGCGACTGCGGCATAGGAAAAACTCACAGAATATCTTTAATCTCTGTGTAAAAACTTGATGCACGTTTTCACAAATACACAATTTTTGATTTTTTTCAATAACAATGGCCGAAACTTATTCTGTGATTGGTAGCTAATACGCCGAAGCCGGAGCCACAACTAGGCCTTAGCTGTCTGGCTGACGGTTTATTACCAGTGTTACTACCAATCTTACTACCAGTAGTGAGAACGGTAAATGAATTACCGTTGTTACTACTACAGATGAAAATTGTTAGAACAGCAATAATAAATTAACCGTAATTAACTACCGTAAAACTAAAATAACAAAAAGAAACAAATTATGACCTTTCATGTTAGAGTTGCATGGCAAGTTTCAGAGTGACAGCTGTCAAACTAAAATGTTTTTTCCAGGTCATAGTTCGAGTCGAATATGACAGATATCAAAGTGCTAGCTGTCATTCTGAAATTCATAATAGGGTTGCATTACAGGTGGCAAAGTGACAGCTGTCAAACTTAAAAATGGTATAGTCCTGTAACTGTCGCTTAGTTTTTAGACAAAAGTGAGAGAATTCAACAAAATCTATATTTCAGATGACAGATGTCAAACTTCACAAAAGTGACAGATGTCGTCGAGTCCTGTCACTCTCATGAAAAGAGTAATGCTCAAGAATCGACGGATGGAGATAAATCTTTTTTAAGTTTCACAGGTTTCACTTGAGCACCTGTCATGCAACTCTAGTATGAATCCTATATGATAGGTACATCTGTCATATTTGACAGCTGTAACTTTGCCACCTGTAATGCAACTCTATTATGAATTCCACAATAACAGCTGTCACTTTGATATCTGTCATATTCGACTTGAACTATGACCTAAAAATAACATGTTTTAGTTTGACAGCTGTCACTTTAACACCTGTCATGCAACTCTAGCATGACAGGTCATATTTGTTCCTTTGTGTTATTTTAGTTTTACGGTAGTAACACGGGTAATTTATTATTGCTGTACTAACAACTTTTAACTGCAGTAGTAACAACGGTATTTCATTTACCGTTCTTACTACTGATAGTAAGATTGGTAGTAACAGTGGTAACAAACCTGGCTGACGCGTACGCCCCTGTTTATTTTTATTTATTTACTTTATTTATTTGATACACAAAACAGATAACAATCAAATTCTTATTCTATACTTAGTAGCTAAAATTTTACACTGGATTATCGTCCAAGGTATGTGTATACAGGAAAACTAAAAGTAGACGAATACTTTGAGAGTGGTAGCAATTCGGCGACACGCATTATAGTTAAGTTCTCTCTAAAATAGGTTTAGTCCTGTCAAACTAGGCTTTGGTATTCGGATGTCTACACGATTAAACTATTTTTAGGTCGAGTCGACTAAATCGATTTTAGTTACTCAATTTGGTCGAAATGCATTCGGCGGCCCACATTTTAGAGTGATTTACGTCTAAAATTTAGTTGTCAAATGTCAAACTAGTCGTCATTAAAAACATGGCGATTAAAACTAGTTTGGAGAATTTGATGTGTTTTATCGAGGTTTTATTGTCGAATTAATCCTGAAATATGGAATATTTCATTGTGGCAGCAACTGTTGATCTATTGGAAGGGTAAGTAAAAAGCCAAAAACCTGTTTTTGCTTGATTCACTAAACAAGTGAGAGTTCATGTGTGGTTCATCTAGTTCCAAATTATTGCAGCGTTTGAATTCGAATTATAATATTAGGGACGTTTCAGACCCTTTTCAGATAGAAGAGGAAAAATTTAGAAATCTGTAGGTATCTATAGAGTTCCAAAGTCTGGAGCTCAACAGTTAATAAGTGATCTTAGGTAATTTGAGAAAGCACATCTCTATAAGATATCCCAAAACATATAGAGGTTGTATGCTATGGTCTTCCATTCAGCATGTGGCCAAAACAATTTCTTGGGCTTAAGCCAGCCAACCGTCAGCAGATGTCTTGACGCCACAGTCAAGTCTCACAACTGGGCCCTAAAATCATCAAATTCCCAATGACGCCAGCTGACATTTACAGAGAACTTTAATTATTCAAAGCAATTAAACTCCTTAATTAATTATCCAACAGTTAGATACTTACAATAAGAAACTCATAGATGAAGGATTGGTCTTCGCTCCGCTAGCAGAGCCATCCTTCATCTATGAGAAAAGATAAGAGACCTATAAAGATTGATATCTGTTTAATTATATTATTCTATATCACATTGCAGATAACAATGAGGTACTGAAGACAAACTGCAACAATTAATTCTTGGTGCGATAGAAGTGTGACTGATATGATGAAGATAAAGATTTCCGGTCAGAAGCGAGATTGATATGCCAAAATTGAAGTAAGTTCTAGATTTTTTTATTAATAAAAACATCAAAATAAAATAATCGGCCAAGTACGAGTTGGACTCGCGCACAGAGGGTTCCGTACTGTATGGGAGCCCCCCTTAAATATTTATTTAATTTTAATTTATCATTTAATTGTATCACAACTAAACATTCTGTGAATATTTAGGCATCTATCTGTTACCATTATTAATATCGAGCGAAAAAATGGCTAAATTATTAATTTTATTCTGTTTTTAGTATTTGTTGTTATAGCGGCGACAGAAATACATCATCTGTGAAAATTTCAGCTTTCTAGCATAATGGTTCATGAGATACAGCCTGGAGACAGACGGACAGCGGAGTCTTAGTAATAGGGTCCCGTTTTTACCCTTTGGGTATGAAACGCTAAAAATGTACTTACATGGTTTATTATTTGTTCCAACAAAAATTAATAAAATGAAAAAAATAGCCTTTATTCTCTAGTATATTAAATCCTTATGAAACATTTTTCTTATTTCTACATATTTCACTAGGTTGTCCACCCTGGACATAGGCCTCTAGAAGTTGCCAGTGCTCCCTATCTCTGGCTTTCCTACGCGTTTTCCTACAAACAAACAGTAATTATTGTATATATCATGTTGCAGATAACAATGAGGATGGCACTCTTGGTGGAACAGAAGAGACAGAATAGAATGAAGATCAAGATTTCCCATCGCAAGCGAGATACGCCCAAATTTAATTACTATATTTTTTAATAATAAAATCATAAAAATATACATAAATCGTTTATTATTTGTTTCAACAAAAATTAATCAGTAATATTATTCTAAATAAAAATAATTTGACGAATTCCACTCTGCTCAACAAGCCCTTTCATTTGATTGAGGCTGCATTTGTTCTTGGCCAACTGGATCTATGACGACGAGGCTGCCTTTCACTTGGTTGAGGCAGATCAGAATGCAGGCACGCTGTGGGCTGGCTTTGTGCAGACTGGTACGCTGTGGGCTGGCTTTGTGCTGACTGACACGCTGTGGGCTGGCTTTGTGCGGACTGACATGCTATAGGCTGGCTTGTTGTTGAATGCGGAAGTGCAGGTTGGCTTGCTGATGGAGGTTGTATGGGTACCTCGATATAATATATTTCTGGGAGTTCATCCTAGAAAGATCCCACAATCCCTGCTTTGTCTGCTCAGATGGTAATGGCAGTATACCCTGTAAAACAAAATATTTTTTACAAAATTAAATTTAAATAGTACAGAATACAGAATTTTTTATTTGCAACAAAAATAAGAGGTACAATACATAACGACAAAACAAATGATAAAACACAAAAAACAACAGTATTTTACCTAGTACTTTTAAATAGCAGTAGTATACCTACTCGTATACCTACATAGTACATAAGTATTAATATTAGTAGTTAACATATTTCTTTTATTAATAAGGATTATTCAAGTTACTTGCTTTATTTATTGACTGTAAAAAATATTAGTGAAGGTAAAAATAAATACCAGTAAATTACCAGTTCTATGCTGTCGTGGCCAAATACCAATGAAAACCCGACTTCTTCCAAAATCTTTGTTTCTGTATCGTCTAGGTCTGCGTCTCATCCAGTAGTATGTATAGACCGTCTGATCTTTCTCGCTTTCATTTTTGTCTAGGTCATACCCATACATTCCAAACCTATTGGACAATTTTTATCAAATTAAGACCTTATCATGATATTCATTTAGTTGGTACCTACACAAGAGTTACAAGAATTGTTTTTGAAGATATCACAAGACAAGCAAAGGAGGTACAAGTAGCGGCCAGGACATTGAGTTCACTGGCCAGATTTTCGGAACACGACAGCTTGAGTACCTGACTCCTAGTACCTAGTTGCTTGATTTATCAAAAAGAGATCTACTTACAAGACAATTAGAATTGCTTACCTTTCACATAATGTACTCTTGCCTCTCAGTATCGTGATGTTGGCGTGGAGAGGACATCTCCCTTTGCTTTTTATTGGCATTATTCATTGTAAAAGTCTAGAGATAATAGTAGTACCTAGTGATATTTATAGCAAAGATTTACGAAGTTTTTGTGAAATGTGAACTGACTGAAAAAAATGTAAACAAAAGTGTTGCCAAAGTAATTTAGCTAAAGTTACGATAAAAGCCAACGAGTTGTATTTTACCTCCAACCTTTTAATCAAATCATAGATATAAAAGCTAGTGCATTCCACGGAAATAAATAATGTAAAAGTCTTATTCCAAAATAAAGCGCGTTGCACCGTTTTTGGAGTAAAATCGATTGTGATAATCCGTAACAGATATAGTAAGTATTTCTTGAGACTTAAAATAGAAAAGAACATAATTGTAACTATGTTATTGATATGGTAACAAATTGGGAACAGCCCGAGGATTTTCTATGTTTAGGTAATATATCCATGGATCAGCCACAGATAAAAATAACAACCATAATTAATATTTGTGCCATCTAGTGGGCTTTTTCGAACTAATTTGCTACTCACCACTAGATGGCGTAAGTGGCGTTACTCAATTTAATTCTTCATGGCGGACGACTAAAATAGCTTTAAATTTAGTTCGAAGCAAACACCGAATAGCCTTTCGCTAGTTTTGCACTAAACTAAAATTTTTAGTGCGACTAGTTATAGTTTAATGCGAATGTCGCCGAATTGCTACCATCCTCCTGTAGCGAGCTTGCAGAAGGGTACTTACAAAGCAGCACTGAAATCATCTGAGGTCTATTGATAAAAATAAAGAAACAAAGAGTGTATAGTAAAGTGTTGCAGCATTAAAGGTTTCAGCAAAAAAAAAATGCTGCCGGGAATTTTTGCAATTTAAAATACTAACTCGACTGGGCTATCTACACAAAGACCTAACTAACCAGAGAGATAGCGCAGTTGTCACTTGAGGTAGTAGATAGGAACTAGAAACTAGTTTCTAGTTTTAGCGAGACGTTTGAAAAAATCCATAACTTCAAAACGTCAATGTGACATTAATCCTAGATGTCATTGTCATTATCATCAGCAGACAAGGACAAGACGCCATAATTTCAATTTTCATTATTTTCGGTTTCCAAAATCAGGATTTCTGTTGAAAGTAAAAGCAAAAAGTAATCAACGATGAGTGAATTAGTTTGGGGAATCAAAAACGGCGATATAGATCAAGTCAAAGATATCATAGAGAGTAAAGTAAGTGTTAATTTTAACCAATTAATCTGCCGATTGTTTTGCTTTGCGTGATGATTGTGGAAATTGTAATAATTTTAATCGGGAGAAAGCGCACGTCATATTGTCCACGTTTCTTTGATTAGTCTTCTCTACAATTTAAGCTTTGTGTAATTATCGAGTCCACTGTGATTATAAAAAAACAATAAGGCTACGTGATGAGTAGGTAGTGATTGCACATCACATCTTCTTTTCGTACAGAAACAACGTCCCACCCACCTCATAGTTGCTGCACCCTCATCATACATGTATGCGTGTATAAATGTTTATTGAAGAAAATTGATTAGTAATTTATTCTCCACAGACAATAGATGTAAATGCTCACATAGATGGCAGAGTACCACTCCACTATGCTGCTGACTATGGTCAAACTGCTGTACTGAACTATTTACTGGACAAAGGAGCAGACCCGAATGTGAGCTCATAAATAATAAACACAATAGTCACTAAGTTTTTTAGCATCTAAACAAAACAAGAGAAGCTATCTTCCAAACTTGTTCCATTACCTAACATAATGTCGGCCTACAAAAGAAGAGAACAAAAGAGCTATTAGTTTAATATAAATGGCCACCTGCCTGTCCTGGTCACAATTAAATTATTGCTGTAAACCTTTTGGGAATAATTATTTTTCGCAAAAAATGGTTCCATTGTATACAAAATTCGAATATTTCGCTCGAATTGTTTACATTATTGTTAATTTTTCAAAAACGGCTCAGCCAATTTCTGTAAAATTTAAATGGGACCAACTCGGGAGTATACCCTTTCCAACTAAAAAATAATTTTTCGATTTGGTTCACAATTGGCGAAATTATCAATAAACATACACAAAAAAAACATACAGACAAACATAGAACCTCCTCCTTTTTGGAAGTCGGTTAAAAATATTCTAAAAGATTGTGAAAACCACATTGCAATTTGTTATGCAAAAACAAAAAAGGCGAGTAGGTATTTTAATGTACCTATATAGGTAGTGATAGTTGAAATTTATTAATTTTGTGTCATCCACTACTCAACTCTTATGACTTTTTTGATAATGTAATGTTACATGTAATTGCTGATTTGTGTACAGGTGGTGGACAAACATGGCATATCTGTACTGCTGGCTGCTATCTGGGAAGGCCACACAGACTGCGTTAAAACACTGTTGAAAAATGTAAGTATGAGCCACACTACACAGTACTTACTCACAGACAACACACATATGCACGGTCACAACACGTGCATTTGTGTGCAGAAGTGTGGAAGACTCAAACGGGTGGGGGGTAACGAGTGGCCATTCTATACGGAGTATTTTTATATCTTCTTTGCCCTTATGATGTTTTCAAGTAATTAGTTATTTCAAATTCAAGTATGGTAGGCATCATGCCATCTTGTTATACCACTAAAGATTGCTTTGCAATGGAAAACTGGCATTTTAAACTCAAGAAAATATAGGCAGTACATATACAGTAGTAGTACATCTATCTCTTGCAAAATAATAAAATAAAAAAGAACTCAGAAAATAATAAGCTTTTTCATAGAAAAGGTTCTTTTACTATGTACCGGAAAAATACAAAAATGATCTGGCAAATAATGATCCTTTAATTTTAAGATGAGCATATTCAAAACTTGTCTTTTACATAATACAAGTACTTATGTATATGTACTTTATAATTATGAATATTTTGTTTTACAGGGTGCTGCTAAAAATGGCAAGACTCCAGATGGAACTCCATATCTCGAAGCAGCTGAGAAGGATGAAATCAAGGAGCTCCTCACATAAAGAATCTGCACAAGAACTATAGATTCGCTCACTTTTATTTTCGATTGCTAAGGTATCAACTTTAGAAGAGAACAATAAATAACACCATCATAAAATATTTTTACATGCATTTATTTATATTTAAATGAATTATTTTTATATGCTCAACATATTTTTAAATTGAAAAATATGTATTTTTTAATTGTGCGTCCATTAATTAGTACCATGCATTATAGAAGGCCTGGGATATTTATTTAAGGTTAACACTCGGTATGCTTTAGGAGTGGAAAGCCCCATATTCGAATTTTAGCGAATAAATTAGGTATATATTTAATATTTAAGGACTTATTCCAACAAATAAGATGTAATTTTTATCGCTAAAGTACTAAATAAACTTACCTATGTAACTGAAAATTCTTTTTTATTTTTCAAATTAAACACTTAAATTATAATACTTTATTTTAATACACATGTACTTTGTGACTTTTCATGCAACAATCACAAGAGATCTGTGAACATCACATCTGGCAAGAAATATTTACTAAAAAATATATAATATTTTTATAAATAATAGGTAAAAAACATAGTCACACTATAAATCACCATCTCCAGAATATTTTTTGTATTTGTTCTTTACTGGTGGACAATAACATGCATTTTTCTGTGCATCCAAATAAGACTTGCAGCCTAATGTCAATGTGCCTGTGAAGAGGAGTTTAGCTGCTCCTTTACAACCTGTAAGTAAAGAGATTATGTAGTTTAATGAGAAGACCTACATGGCAGAAGCCACAGATCTTGTTGGGCAAGTGTTATACTGCAAGTTCATTAAAGAGATCTTCACAAGTGGTATATTATTCGTTATTCGGAGAGAAACCTAACCCAAGAACTATATTTTTTCATACCTCCTTTTTATTAATGTGAAAAATAAAAATACAGCTTACTATTTTTTCTAGCTCAGCAATAATAATGAGCTGCTATCATTCTTTTGCTTGCATTTTTACCTGATTCTTCTACATTTATCTCTTGATTTGCTATAATTACAAGAAACTAGTGTGATTAGTTAGTATGATGTGACAAAAAAGTACCTACTTAAAGAGTGTGTCCAATTGGTAAGAATGCTTTTTAAACCATTTGGAGGTTACTTAATCGGAGTTGACAGAGATAAACGACCTAGTGTGTCAAATATATTTGTTTATCTTTAACTTCAAAATTAATTTTTAAAAATTGGAGGGCCACTTTTTGTTTTTAACTGATGTAGTAGACTCAGAAAACATGAACTTTCTCGAGATCTTGTAATGAGTGCTGTGGTTATAATTTTTTATTATTATTATACCAGCCTCCATACATTTTGTGGATGTGCCCTTTGTATGTATTTTTTTGTAAATAAGTTTTTTGTAAATAAGTAACACTATTCTTTTATTTTATAAATGAAGTGCCTATTATAAACTACTATCAGATACGTGCAATCGCTTGTGTAATCTACAGAGGTACAGTCCCTAAGTGAAAGTAGTAAAAAAATGTCCGAGCGCCGTCATACATACCGACTTAGATATTTACATTAAATATTTCACTATGACCCATTTATTCAAATCTTGACGTTATGTCACCTAATAAGTGCTTGTAACCAAACACTTTGGCATCACGCTTCGTTGTAGTCAGCTTGCAATCGCCTACGACAAATAACAAGCCTGCCCACTACGTAGCTTGGGCAGAGTTTGGCTCGGACATTTTTTTGCATGATTGTGACTAGATATTTGCTCAAAGGGCCAATAGCTATATTTGTGACATTACCTTTTGTAATTGTGTTACCTGCAACATTCACAGATTTGTATGAGTCACAGTAATTATAAAGGCACCTCTTAAATTCTAGGTCACACATTTCTTTCCCACTGTTGCATGTGTCATAGCAGAGATCGTGGGAGTCGCAACATTTTGTCATATCTTCTAATGGCAAATATTCTGATGCTACTTTGAAACCAAGTGAGCCACAACCATCTGATTTAGGTATATGATTCCTGTTTCGTACTGGTTTGTGTCCTGAAATCATAATATTATAGGCTTGAAAAATTTGAATCATAAAATACAGGCATTTCTGCATGAAAAGCATTTTTATTAGAATATAGTTTTATTTGTCAAGAAAAAAAAAAGGTTACCTTCAGGGCAAGTAAATATGCAGTCTTCTTCAACAGCCGCATCGAAAACTTCGTGCAGGGACTTAAACTTTTCAGCCACAGTTATAGCATTCCGGACCCAGTCACCAAACACTGATTCAGCAGAAAGAACTGCATCTTTTAGGTTCCTGAGCATACTCGATCCAATGCCTGTATATGCGTAAGCCGCAAAGGTTAGGACATAAATAAATATTTTTCTGTACGGAATCTCCATGTTGTAGTCCTTAATATCAATTGATTTCACAATGAATTAATAGCATTTTGCTAATCGTTTAATTATACCACTCCCGTAGCAACACGTAATTTTAAATTCCGGGTTTGTTTATTTTTGGACAAATGCCAAAATTCTAAAACAGATGATTTTGACAATGACATTTAGAATGAAGACAAATATGTTTTTTTTTTTTTGGTCCTTCCACCACCTCCTTAGGCGTGGTGAGAATTGGCCTCGGGGAATACTCCCCTTTGCCAAGGCTGGGCTCCAGAGGCCATAACCCCTGGGGAATTTGTTGTGCCGCTAGTGACATTTCCTAGTCTGAGCAGGAAGCCACTCTGCGGCAACCTTTTGGTCTGTGACGATCTAGGTCAGCCTGCATGAGCTGTCAGCTGACTGTGACCCTCTGTTCAGTAGAATCTTCCTCCGTGTCCACAGCTATTTCACGGGGAAGTGCTCGTCGTGATTTAACGTCCGGGGGGCGTGCATGTAAAGGCGCAATGCTTCTTAGGTGAGGGTGCGGCCCATTATCTGCACGATCGTACATTTTGCGCGCTAAGCGACCCACAAATTCCCTCACTGATTCGATTTTCAGGTCTCGGGCGATAACATCGTTTCGCACATATCGTCCGGCTCCTGTGCACATGCGTAGTGTAACGTTTTGTACAACTTGTAATCGTCTTTTTTGAGATTCCGAGCACAGTGCGTACCAGGCTGGTGCTGCGTAAGTGAGTCTAGTTCTAATATATGTTTTATAAATTCCAACTTTAGTACGTAGTGGAAGTTTCGATTTGAGGACTGGACGGAGGAGCGACCTTGCAGCTTTTGCCTGCCTTACGGCATGGTCTACATGAGGACACATCCTCAACGTCCGATCGATATGGACTCCTAAGTACTTTATCGTACTTTCCCATTTGATCTCTTCCCCTCTTAACTTTAAGGGAGAAGGTAATACACGTTGACCACCGGTTAGAAGTGCAGCCGTCTTACTAACGTTAACTGCCATGCGCCATTTATGGAGCCATTCTGGCAGTAGGTCCAAGACGCGCTGTACTCTGCCTGCCGCGATAGTAGCGCTCCGAGAGGAGGCGAAATAAGCACTATCATCAGCAAACAAAGCAAGAGTAACTCCACGTTCTCCGGGGAGACGGTGTTTCTCTTCTAGAATCGGGATGTCGTCAGTATATTTGGCATAGTATTCTGGTGACATGCAACTACCCTGAGGCACCCCAGCCTTAATTTGCTTAAGCGAGGAGTCAGCGCCTTCGACCGTTACGTAAAATTTTCTATCGGCCAATGACGATGCTATGACTTTTATTATGGCGGGTGGTGTCGTAGATTTTATGATTTTGTAAATGAGTCCTTCATGCCACACTCGGTCGAATGCCTTTTCTATGTCGAGAAAAACTCCGACAGTGCGCCATCCTTTATTATGCTCGTCCGCAAGGTGATGAAGTACCCTTGTAAGTTGCAACGTAGTCGAGTGCTGACTTCGGAAGCCATACTGTTCATCTCGGGGGGTGAGGTGTGGTCGTAGCCTCCTCAACAGCAGTCGCTCAAATAATTTAGCGATGTTGGGCAGGAGGGTGATAGGTCGGTAGCTGGCTGGAAGCCGACGGTCCTTGCCTGGTTTTGGAAGCACGATAACTTTTCCTGTCTTCCATTCTGAAGGAAAGTGTCCGGAACGTAATATGCCATTAAAGAGCCTTGTTAGACAGACTAGTCCCCTGGTTGGTAGCTGCTTCAAGACGGCATTTGTAATGCCATCTTGTCCAGGCGCCTTTTTTATTTTGAGTCCTCTAACAGCTCTTGCAACTTCCGCTGGCGAGATGAAATCTTTTCCTTCCAGTGGCGGGACTGGACGGTTTAAAAAGTCTTGGACTTCACTAGTGACTTGAGCATGGTGGCTGTATATAGCTGGTTCCGCATGCTCCTAAGGTAATTAAAACTGGCAAATGTTGCTCGTCAAGATCATACAATACATCCAGATGTACTGGGCATGATAGTTTTTGATGCAATACTATGTCCAGCACATCTGGGTTGTGTTTGGGACAAACTGGAATATTTGTAGGTGAGTCGGGACCGATCACTACGTAATTGTGGTTTTCTGAGTCTTCAAGGAGTTTCCTGCCAATAGGCGTAATAACTCTCGATCCCCATACTCTGTGTTTAGCGTTTAGATCTGCCGCTAACAATGTTGGTGATTTCCCATCGAACATTCGATGTAAATCTTGCACGTTCAGTTGGCTAGAGGGAGGGCGATAGCCAGCATAGATTCTCATTTCTTTACCAGCCTCATTCAGCCGAACTCCTATACTGCGAACTGTCGTGAATTCCAAGAGTTCTAATTCCTCGTGGGTATGTTTTTTTCTAATTATTCCGTAGATAAAATATCTTAATCGATTACCGGAAGATAAAGATCCACTGCAGATAATCGACTAAATTCATAGACAAATCTCTAACATTTGTGACTGGTAACATTATTTGAATATCCGGTAGCCATTTTATTTTAAAAAGTTATCCTTTTCCGTTTTGTTGTCGTGAAAAATGACGGGCTTTAGCAATAAGGTGAGGAGAAAAAATATGAAAATCGTGTTAAAATGTTCAATGAAGGAATAATATTACGAACGGCGAGCCTATAAATTACCGGCGGTCTAATAAAAGCTATTTGCAGAAGTGCTACAATGTGGAAAATCATACATTTCGTTACACGTGCATGCGTGGTGTTTGGGAGACTGTTTCTTCTCAAATAACAATTTACGAGTGATTATTCTTGACAAAATATGTTTTAAAATCACTAAATCATCTAAAAACAAGTTGTTTTATTTGCACTCTTGCATATTGCAGCGTAGTTTTTGAGGTTATGCGGTAAGTCGGCAGTGAGTAACCTTGTGCTTCCTGTATTTCAGGCCATAGTTATCGATGGCCGCGGCCATCTGCTCGGCCGCCTGGCCGCTATCATTGCTAAGGTCCTGCTGGAAGGAAACAAAGTTGTTGTTGTTCGTTGCGAGCAACTCAACATCTCTGGCAACTTCTTCAGGTAAGAAATTGTTTACTTGCTAATGATGGTTCACAGTGCAGCATTTTGAACCATTATACTAGATTTGTCGATCCTCGAAAACTTAAGTCTTAATTTTTTCGTATAAATCCATGTCAATTGACTTTTTGACAAAGACAATCTTCCCGAAGGCACGAGCAGTCCAAAACCCGTGATATCGTTTTTTTAATTGACTTTTTGTATATGTTGTTAAAAATGAAACACTAATTTTACACCATGTGCAAATGTACGAGCAAAGATCCTGAATTTTAGGTCATGGTCTAGGCATAGCACAGCCAGGAGTTGCATAATCTGGTCCTACCTGCCCCTTTCTTCTATAGTACTGCTAGACAGATGCAACCAAAGCGCTACCCATTTATGGCAGACATTCCACGCATTAGAACCAAGCTTTTTGAATCCTCATGCCTCATACAAACAACCAGAATGTGGAATGCTTTGCCTGGGTCTGTCTTCCCACTAAAGTACAATGTGGGTGTCTTCAAATCCTGAGTAAATATGTAACTTCCTAGGTAAGCATGCTACATCCTAGACAGCATATCTTCTCAACTTCAGGCAGTATGTAGTAAAATGCAAACTAAATGGAATAAAAAAAGTATGGTGTTGAATGTAAAGTATATTACAAACTTACCTGTGTATGCTTTGTCTTTATTTACTACATACATTTATAGGTACCCTAAAAATGTAGCTTGTTTCTCAGTGCCATATTTTGCATTTCTTATCTTGATTTCCTTGAAAAAATATTATTTTACAACCTGATTGAGTAGCCTGCTAAGCTATGGTATGCAATTAAATGTTACTTAAATACTTGTGAACCTCAAAATGATGTATCTATTTGGGTAATTTGCGACTGAATGTCTGTATGTTGCTACTTGAAACTTCTGATGATAGATAAACGCGTCAATGACCTAGAGGTAACTGGCTATTCGAAATGTTCACAAATAAAATATTTTTAGGAACAAATTGAAGTTCATGTCATTCCTGCGCAAGAGGTGTAACGTGAACCCCGCCCGTGGTCCATTCCACTTCAGGGCTCCCTCCAAAATCCTCTGGAAGACTGTCAGAGGTAAGTTTATGTCATATATGCCTTCCCTGTTAAAATGCTATGTAGGTATAGTCCGAATCATACGACTCAGAGGCTGTGATTTTAGATACATGCTGCATATAACCCAATCCTCTCGCAGCTGTGAAGTAAGTATCATTTAGCATTGGGCTATCTGCAGCTTGGAGCTAATGGAGTATCCACACTTTCGCGAGGCGACAAGAGCACTGCAGCTTGAAGCTAACTTCACATCCGCAGACTTGTATGTCATTGCTATACAAGTCAGCGGGTGTGAAGTCTGCTACATGCTGCGCTGCTTGTGTCGCCTCGTGGAGAATGTGGATAGTCCTTAACATAGCCACACCAATTTGTATGATCTAACCTGTAACTGTTGTCTTTGTGATCTACTAAGTGATGTCGAATTCTTACGTTCATCAGAACATAAGAACAATAATAAAATTACAGGTGTTGGGTATTATAGATGATGCCCATGGGAGTGGAGCTAATGAATAGAGACCATTATTAAGGCATTAAGTGCAGCTTAGAATGTCAACCATCAATTTACAGTACAGTATCACTGTGTGCAAGTCTGAAGCCATAGGCTGAAAGACTAGCTGAATCAAACGTAATGACATCTGTCACTATGAGGCTAGTCATTGTACAGTAGCAGTTTATTCATATTTTATGTTAGCAGAACAAGGAGTGGGCATTTGCACATCTAGTATACTAAGTGCCACAAAAATCGGCGGATGGGATGTTATGTGCTGAACGCTGCGCAAAAGCCGAAATGATTGGTATGCACGGGAGCCAGAGAGACGAGACGCCGGGGCACACCCGCCCACTAACCTCATTCCTCCCGCGCGCTCGTACGCATTGTGCACACTTGCGCAATAATTAGCGAATCACGGCGAAGTGTCATCTGCGGCTAACTTCTTATCCGCCGATTTGTGTGGCGCTTAGTATATCTAACTTGATAGACACCATTAGGTTTGATTCATAATCACATTGTTAATATGTTAATTTAACCTGAATTATTTATTGATCACCAGGTTAACGACTTAAAAAATTGTTATTTCATGCACTTGTATTACATAGTAGCCTCCTGTGTTCAGGTATGATCCACTACCAAACAGTATTGTCATTTTATGCTCTTGCATTGCATAGTTGCTATTGGTCGAATCACACAACTTGGCAGCAGCTACAAGCTCCAGATAATCCAATCCTGACTGAAGCTCTCTTAACAGCTGTACCAGGATTGGGCATGATCCCCCATGATTTCTTGCACTTGCATTACATGGTCGCTTCTGTGTCCAGGCATGATCCCGCACAAGACTGAGCGTGGGAAGAGCGCGCTGAGAAGGCTGCGAGCATACGACGGCTGCCCCCCTCCCTATGACAACCGTCGGCGAGTGGTGGTGCCCGCCGCGCTCAGAGTATTCTGCCTGAAGCCTGGCCGCAAGGTAAATATGATATCATCATGCTTGTACGGGAATTCCAAACTGAATCTCTATCATTGTTCTGTGACTAATGAGTGATGACCACATGATTCATATTGTATCCTATAAAAGATTGTTTTGCTGTATAATGTTTGACAGTATAGTCTAAATTGTATACTTCAGGGCAGCAAATGCTACATGGTGTATCTATGGTAATGTAACTCACGGCCTAATTATAGTACAGTAGAAAGCCGATTATCCGTAAACAAACTGTCACACTTAGAATAATAGGCGCCCGACGGCAAGAAGTTGTACACCGTCGCATTCGGGTTCCCGCTCCATCCGCTTATCGTTATTGAAGCACATAAATACCTTGCTGTGAGATGGTACACTTTGGTCTTGTTGCCTTTTCCCTTTCGGAGGAGCGTTTCGGCGTTCGGATAATCGGTGTTCTACTGTAATATTTTTTACGTCTATTGAGTGATCGCCGCCGCCGCTATCGCTTCTTCTTACACAGCCATTTTTGTATGAAGTTTTTCAATTACTTTAAGACATGTCTTAAATGAAATTGTGTTAATATTTCAGTACTGTCACGTCGGCCGCCTGTCTCATGAAGTCGGCTGGAAGTACCGCGACGTGGTGCGCAAGCTCGAGGACAAGAGGAAGGTCAAGGCTGTCAAGAACATCGCTTACGTCAGGAAACTGAAGGTTAGCAATCGGCAGCTTCGCTAAAAATTACGGCATAACTATTGTCTTTTAAAGTAGCCTGTAGTGGCTAGGAATAAGCCTTTTTTTTTCTCTCGCCAATCTATTGGGTATTGGCCATATTTGGACCGAAATTACTCTTATAAAAGTAATTTATTACCAATGACATTATTTTTAGTTTAAAAAAATTACATAAGGGCTACTACAGCCCATTGGTGCTTTTTATCCATTTCTAAGAATGATGGCATTCTTATGGATCAGCATTGAATATTGCAGACAACTACGGCTGGATTTTTTAGTTATTAATGTCTAACTTTATTAAAATTGCCTTGTTTAAAGAACATTACAATATATCGATATGGAATTATATTAGAATTGAGGCCAGGAAATACCCTCTTACACTTTAACTTTTACTATAACATGATGATTATATCACTTACCTACATTATTTGATGTGTTATGAAAATAAAAATTCACTGATTGTATAATAAAAAATTAAAATACAAAATGTAATAATAATGAACAAAACTAATTGCAAAATATTTGGTTGTTTCAGAAAATCACGAAGGAGTCTGGCGAGAAGGTTGCAAAAACAACTGCGCCTTTCACAGCGGTCATCCAATCCTATGGATACAACTAGGATTAAGATATAATTATAAAATAAACCTTTGGTTGCCCAATTCATGACATTTTACTATTCTAGTTCAGTTGGTGCAACATTGTTCCAACTAACATACTGTAACCATAAAAAATATTGTCAATTCTGTTGTGCCATTCATAAAACTAAACCAAAGTAGCGGAACTCAAATTTTATTTTTAAAATAGATGTGGGGCATATCTTCTTCGAGATGTAAGAAACACCTAATTGTATTCTCGCCACATCAGAAACTTGCATGAAGTGAAGGTCGATTTTTAGCTCTTGTAGGTATAGGCCGCGCCACTCAAGTTGGCGTATGTGAAGTTAGCTACAAGCTGCGCAATAGCCAATCAACGTGCGGCTTTGTGTGAGCTTCAGTCGGATTGGATATTGCGCAGCTTGTAGCTAACTTCACATCCGCCGATTTATGTGGCGCGGCCTATAGACAGTTTAGTTGCGTAATAGCATCACTGTATAAGTCGAATCAAACTTCATGGCGGCTATGATGTTAACTACAAGGCCTAATACTCCGTGTGTAATTTATTTTAGGAAATAGACTAAAATTTTAGACCTGACTTTTGTTTAGTTTAAGAAAATGGTACATAAGAATGAAATATTTATATTTTACAAGAAGTAAGTATGTAGTTATTTAAATAATAATAATTTGACAATTAACTATTGAGTATAGGGTAACCATATTCTATGTGTTTCAGGTTTAACCAATCTAGCTGATTTTGGCTGCAAAGTTGTTCAGAAATACAAAATCTTCAGGTGAGGCAACTTTGGATTTTGGCTTCGAACAAATATCTATAGTCACAATCGTGCAAAAAAAGTGTCAGAGGCAAAACTCTGCCCAAGCTATATAGTGGGCAGTCTTTTTTAGTTAGACGTAACGCGATTGCAAGCCGACTACGACGCCGCGCGATGCTGAAGTGCTCGGTTACAAGCACTAATTAGGTGACAAAACGTCGAGATTCGAAAAAACGGGTCATTGTGAATTATTTAATGTTAATATCTATAGTCTGACCGTTTAACTGAGTCCACGCCTGCGCGGGTACAGGGGCGCGGGGGTAGACGACAAAGGGGACTGAGACAGGTGCGGGCGGCGGGTCCTCACCGCCAGCACCTGTCTCAATCCCCCTTTGTCGTCTACCCCCGCGCCCCTGTACCGCGCAGGCGTGGACTCAGTTAAACGGTCAGACTATAAGCCTGTATGTATGACGGCGCTCGGTCATTTTTTGACTACTTTCCCATACGGACAGACTAGATGGCTCTCTAGATATTTGCTCGAAGCGTTTTGGTGAAAACTTATTTATTTCCTAGTTAAAAAGAATTGCGTTTTGAAACATTGGCAAATAAGATTTTTAACAAATTCTAAGTATTAGCTGTTCTAAATGTATTCTTATACTATTCTATCAAGTATCACTTAAAATGATGTTATTATTTGGGTAATTTGCGACTGAATATCACATGTATGTTGCGATGTTATTGAATCTGATTAAACATTTAATAATACCCCTTCTTATAAATACATGGAAACTGAATGCTAATGAAGAATTTTTTTTACAGAATCAGATTCTGCTCGAGAAATATCCGCGCCAGTCTATCGGCTTCGAAAGAATAATGTAAGTACTAAGTATATTAATACTATTCTCTAATTGTCAACTTGGGTCTACTATTTAAAATAGTTAAGGCCAAATGAAACTTCTTGGTGTGTGTGAAGTTAGTTACAAGCTGCGCAATAGCCAATCAACGTGCGGCTTTCACGTCACGTCAGGATTGGATATTACGCAGCTTGTAGCCAACTTGTGTGGCGCGGCCTATACATCGAAGCATCTCGCGCAGCTGACAATGAATTTGGTAAAGGAGTTTGATTCGGCCTCTACTAAACCAAAAAATATTTTATAGACGTGTTAGAACGAGACAGACTTATGCTGAAGTATTTAGCTGTCACTTTCACACGTTATGCTAGGCAAGCAGGTTGCTCGTCATAGAATCAGGTTGTTATAACCTGGTCAGAATATCTGTGCACCTCGCTGGAATGTGGCGCCTCTCCCGCTTCCCCTGTCAACTCTCCGCGCACTCCCCGGTGCGACAGTACAGTTAGCATCTTCGTTGCCGATACACGTCCCGATAATAATTTAATTCCGGACGGTATACTAGACGTCCGGTAATGTATATACGTCCCGATAATTCGATATGACGTCACGAAGTCAGGTGCACAGATATTGTGACCGGGTTGTAGTTTAAATTCTGGTCTTGCACCAATGAGTATATCGGAATGTATATTCGCATTTTACTACAGATGCCCAGAACAAAACATCTTTGTTATAGGCCGAATCATAAAACTTGGCAGATGTGATGTTAGCTACAAGCTGCATGCAGATAACCCAATCATCGCGCAGCTGTTAAGTGATCTTCAGTCAGGATTGGGCTATCCGCAAATTGTAGCTAACATAACAGCCGCCAAGTTGTATATTTCAACCTATATTTGGTGCGACCTTATGCCTAGAATTTGAACCCAATGTCATAAATCTTTTCTTAGGCTTAATATCCATTTAACTATCTATACATACTGTACATGATGATTGCAAACTTACCTACATTATTTGATGTCATATGAAAAAATAATTGTGCTGAAGAAGAAAAAACAATCATTTTTATTTATAGGGTGCTATAACAATCAAAATAACATTTTACATATTTTTTTTCAGAATGGTGTAAAAGAATCCCATGTAAAGAAGACTACAAATACACTACAGGACTACACAACTTCCCAAAGAATGTATACTTATTCTTGTTCAATGTTAACTGCCAAGAAATAAAATGGAAACTGTTAAATATGCTTTTATTTCTTCAATTACCTGCTTTCAATTACCTCCCAAAGCTAATAAATATATTTTAAGCACAAATCTATAGACTGATAGTACAGAACAATAAAAAGATTGCAAGCCCCTGATCGACGTACAAAATAAAACCGCGGTTTTAAAGTTTTATCCGTGGTTATACCGTCATACCATAGAGAAAACTTTAAGACCGCGTTTTCATTTTGTACGTCGATCCAGGGGCTTTAGAGACGTGCCTCTTCCGGGCCCGGACGCCACGTTGTAATATAATGCCGGCTCTTCATTCACGCGTGATCCTCACCACGATTCATACGGCGTTATTTACGTTTTCTAATTTTTGATAATCTAATTATATTTTTTTAGTCATCGTGCCTATTGGGTTTGACCCAAGAAGCGGTGGTTAATAATATGTTATTATCCACCGCTCAGTGCACATTAGTGGAACTGGAATCACATACACTAGGTAACGAATTTCTTCTACAGACTAATGCAGCTTAGTTTTCCTTTATAATAAAATCAATGGTACAATACTATGGAAATCCATACATACAATACAATACAATATATCTTTATTTTTACACCAGTATAACATAAAGCTTAGACTATAGTCAAACCGCTAAACTCAGACTTCGCCTGCGCGGTACAGGGGCGCCGGGGGAGACGACACAGGGGACTGAGACAGGCGCGGGCAGCGGGTCCCCGGCGCCCGCACCTGTCTCAGTTCTCTTTGTCGTCTACCCCCGCGCCCCCGTACCCGCGCAGGCGAAGTCTGAGTTTAGCGGTTTGACTATAGAAAATACAAAACGATCTGGTAGAATAATGGGCGGTCTTATCGCCTGCAGCGATTTCTTCCAGGCAACCTAACACCTATTTGCTCTAGCAAATATCTACAGAGCCACAGTCCCTACATAAGTGAAAATAGTCCGAGCGCCGTAATACATAGGTATGATACATACAGACTTAGATATTTACATATAGATAATTTACAATGTCACGATTGCACGAACGCTCCGTCGTTGCTACCACTGAGCTACCATAGCATTGTTTTACATAATGTAATGAATTATTTTGAATAATCATCAGCCATAGGACGTCCACGGCTGGTCATAGGTCTCCCTCCACTATGAAGATGAACCTCCAATAAGACGGTTGGAAGCGACTTACATCCAGCGCGATCCTGAGGTCATCTGTCCACCTTGAGGGTGGACCTTTTCTATGGTGGACGTCCTACGCTGTGCTTACTATTTGGATAGATGTAGGTACGGATTTTCGCCAAAACCAACATCCTAAGTTGGCGATTATGGACGGTACTTTATGAGTATGGGTAGACCCCACATTACGGCACAGATTATAATTATAGATCTACACGGCTAGCATACGCACCACGACAATTTTAGACGTATACAGGGTTGTCTGCTTGCCTGAACTAAACCGAAAGTAGATCATTAAGGCTTATTATGAACAACTATTACTATGGGGACAACTCGAAATTAGAGAATAAAAAGCAGCTGTTCTCTACAAAATTGCATTTCGGAATCGACAAAATGAATGAAACCATGTACCATGCGAAGTGTAGGATGTCCACGCTGCGTACGCTCGTCGCTGTAGTTGCGACTCACTGACTAGGAGTACGGAGCACCGATAACCGTTATTGAGACAGTAAGACACTGGATGCAAGCCGTTTCCGACCGGTCTTCTTGGAAATCTATATAGGAGGCCTATGTCCAGCAGTGGACGTTTTACGGTGACTTGCCGTCGAAGTCCTGTTCGCCAGTCTGTAGTGACTAGTGAGCTTAAAGGTTGTATACTTATTTTTTAACCGACTTCAAAAAATAAGGTTCTCAATTCAACTGTGATTTTCTTTCTAGGTATGTTATGCGATTACTCTACTAATTTATGAACCGATTTTGATGATTCTTTTTTTGTTTGGCCCTTTGGGTCCCATTTAAATGTTATCGAAATCGGATGTAGCTTTTGAAAAAATAGTAATAATGTGAAAATTATTACATCGATGATTGATCCATGCGAACTATTCGAATTCTGTACACGACCAGTTATGCCATATTTGGCGAAAAATAATTATATTTTACACCTTTTATTATTAGACATCACCAACTTTACCTACCCATAGCTAGTCTGCCATAAGAGTGATAAGAGATTCATAGCTCTGTAAAAATTAACTATGAATTTCCTCCCTAAGTCCCTAAGATACAACCCTATTTTATTTTTAGATTAAGTATCCAAAAATACCTAACACATTTACCCGAATTCATCCCACAATTTCTAATTCAGCTATTTTCTAATCCAGGATCGATGAAGTGTGAAACTTCGGTTTGACGTCATAGAGAATCAATTTATATGTTCCCATTTGTTGGCTCAGTGGGTCCGATCAGATAATTATTTTATGAGCGGGGACAAATCTTGGCTTGCAGCTGTGCCCAGTGATAATGCTCGCTGAAATACTTGGATGCTTCATCTTGATACTTGCTACAAATATTTTACATTTTTATTTCACTAGCGACCCGCCCCAGCTTCGCACATGTGTATTAACACTACATACAAACCTTCCTCTTGAATAACTCTATCTATTAAAAACCGCATCAAAATCCGTTGCGTAGTTTTAAAGATATAAGCATACAGGGACAGACAGAGCGCGAAGTGACTTTGTTATCCACTTTGATAGTAATGCGCAAAACACAGGGAATATTGAAGAAAGGGGGAGAAGGCTACGTCCTACATTTAACCTAGATTAATGGATGCCATATGTAGCTATACCTCATGACACCATTAGGTACCTATTTGCTTCATACATAAATAATTTATTAGCAAAAACATTTTTTTTTACCTAGGTATAGGCCGAATCATACAACTTGGCGGCTGTGATATTAGCTACAAGCTGCAGATAACCCACGCGCAGATGTTAAGTGAGATTCAGCTAGGATTGGGCTATCCGCCTTCGACCTCTACTCATCATTTTGTGGATTACTGTAGGAATGTACCTGTACCAGCCTTTTTTTAATAGTCCACTGCAGGACGTAGGCCTACCCGCGAAGGGTGATTGGGCAATATCCACCACGCTGGCCCAGTGCGGGTTGGTGGATTCACATACGCCATCGAATTTCTTCTACGGACGTATGCAGGTTGCCTCACGATGTTTTCCTTCACCGAAAAGCCAATGGTGTTAAATTCCGTACATAAATTCCAAAGAACTCATTGGTACGGGACCGGGATTGAACCCACGACCTCACGATTGTAAGGCGGGGGTCACTACCACTAGACCACCACGGCACGGTAGTTGAGGAATGTACCTATTTTAAACCGAAACCAGTACCTAGCACCTTATCAGCATTTTGCTGCTGCTTAAACGAAGGAAGTAGGTACAGAGGACTAAGTGTATAAAATAGGTATTTTCAGCAAATTAGTCGCAACTTTTCTTTTCAGAACCAAATGGTTTTAATGTCATAATAATATAATGTGAAGTAGATTTGTTTGCCTCAATAATCAACGTGATTGGATGTTGAATATCATTAAATCTAAATTTGTAACTGTCGCAGAACCTAAAACATAAATCATCAACAAGGATGAAGACTAGTCAGTCGCTATCATAAAAAGCCTTCGCGTAGAAACGATGTAGGATGTGAAAATTGAATGCGTTCTAGCGTCTAATAGCCATTCGATCCAAACTGCGGAGACTGGTATATAAGCAGGACCCTCCGCTGAAACATTCAGTTCGGAAGCAGCCTTCAAAGGTTCACTTCTACAGCAGCAAGGAAAAAAATACCAAGAAGAGCCCACAGTTACTATGAATAACTGGCGTTTACTGCTACTTGCGGTTGTCGCGGTCCTCCAGCCGATCGGGTCTTTCACTGAGCGCAATCTCATTGATGGACGCCAAGAGTGTTGCGATCACCGCTCGAACTCTCTTACCCAGGAAACCAGGGTTTATGGAAATACCCGTAAAAGTACCACCGAAGATCGTCGCCTGAACTCTCAAGACATTCGCGAAGACCGACGTCGCTCTGAAGCTCGGGATGATCCGCTAAGGTCTAGGGAGAGGGTGACCGTTGAGAGAACTGAACGGAGAATCTCCCCAGAAACTGCAGCTGAATCAAGATTTGCTAGAGACCAAGACCGTCGTCAACGTTCAGCTGAAGCTAGGGAATCGAGGCTAACACGAGAATTCAGAGACGTTCAGAATCGCAGAATTCGTGAAAGCATTTCTAGAGATTCTTTGAGTCGATATGAAAGGGATGCCACGGATTCCCGACGTTACAGGAAGTCTCGTGACGATACTAGGATCGGACGTGTTGGTAATGAGCGAATGTACGACGAATCTAACGATGTTCGAAGGGTACGAAACTCCGAAGATTTCCATCGCATTTCTGTAGACAGAGAAACTGTGGCAGATAGACGAGGAAGGGAAGACGTAGTTCGTGATCAAACTCGTCGCGATTTCAGGATTGGCACGTCCCGAGTCGAAAACAGATTACAGCTTGATAACAACAGAGAACGCCGTTATCTGGATGGACGTGTAAGAGATAACACCGAAGACAATAGACGTTCCCGGTCATTAGACTCGAGAGCCAATGTCATAGAGCGAGAGAATCGCCGAACTAATTTCAGAATCCTCGCAGAACAAACTGACGAACGCAGACAACGGGCTCAAAACAAGATGTCTAAGGATAGAACTGTTGTCACTCTTCGTGATTCTTCTGAGAGGATATACGCCGATCGTAGACGTGAATCGCGTGATACAGTTGAACAAGTGGACCAAAACAGGAGGAATATTAGGGAGTATCGCACTGAAGCCAGGGTTGAAATTCAGAGGCAGAACCGAGATGAAAATAGGCGGTCCCGAGAGAGATCATTGGAACGCCGAGAATCTAGAGTTAATGCTGAGCGTAGACAATCACTGGCTCGTGAATCACGAATTCTAAATGAAAACGTGAGGGCTGAAAATAAATTCATGAGCGCAGTCAGAACTGACGAACGTAGGGAGGCGACTAGGGATGTTTCGAGGGCATCTCGAGATAGCTCTACCAGCGTCTTCAGAACTTGGAAGAGTGACGATGAAACAAGAAATGAACGCCAACAACCATCAACTAATTCTCTGGTTCAAGTAAGGTCCAATGAGCGTGAATTTGCCGTTCGGAGTCCTGCTAGGAATCTTCGCGAAGAAAGGTCTGCAAGGTACCGTAGGGACGTAAGAAGTGATGAAAGGTTAGACGAACAGAGGGACCAACGACGTGAAAGTCGAATCTCAAGAGAAAGACAGATTAGTCTGCTTAGAGAAACAAGAGACAATGTGGAACGGAGGCAAGGAACTCGCAGCGTAAGTCCTGCGCGGTCTGAAGTAGACACTCATTCCGAACGAGAGTATAGACTTCGTGAACGAGGTAATGCACGATCCGACCAAAGCCGCCGTGAACGTGAAGATCATAAAACAAATCGGGAACAAATTCTAAATAGGATAGCTCTTACTACACAGCGTGATCGTCAGCTATCTAGGTCCGCGACCGAACGAGCTAATTCTGAAGAACGAATTTCGAGAATTCGTGATGAAGTTACAAGAGAACGAGGAAATGTCCGAGAGGCTCATGATAAAAATGTTGCTAGGGTTAATCTATCCCAGCGACCATCTCGTGATGTTTCAGCTCTTCAGCAGAGATATGACACTCGAAGAACTGAATCCAATACTCGACGATCTAGAACTCTTGAAAACGTCCGAGACGAAAGGCGAGAATCAACTGAACGTGAGGAGCGCCGCACGATTCGCGACAGGACTTCTATCAGTCGACTTTCGAGAGAGATGGTCGAAAGGCGTGAAGTTAGAGGAAACACTGAAGACTCGCGAGACCGAAGCGAAATCATCAGGAACAGGGGAATTCGAATGACTGAAAGATCTGAGACTCGTCGCCAACAAGATGACAGCCGCTCTCAAGATCGTGTTTTGCAACGTGAACGGGATAATCTAACAGCGCGTTCCGCAGAACGAAGATCTCGAAATGTTCAAACTCTATCAGAACGGCTGGCGAGAAATCGGGATGCCAGGATCAACGGAGAAGACCGCAACAACGCTCGTGAGTTCAGAGCTGTTGAATCTCGTCGTGATACCAGGAGAGTGACGGACAGGGAAGTCCAGCTCAATCGTCACAATCTAGCTATGGAACGTATGGATCGCTCGACAAATCGTGCAAACCGCGACATTAGAATCGAAGCCAAGTCGAGGTCTTCTGACATTGTCCTCGCCAGAGATATCCGTGGTGACACGAGACGTGAAGCCAGAGATACACGTTTCCGCATTTTCGAGGCTAAACTCCGTGAGATTGATCCAGTTGACAGCGCATCGGAGGACCAGAATACCATGAGTTGGCAGATGGTATTCTACACATTACAAGGAGCTTACTTATGCGGCTTGCTGATGCAAATGCTGACCGAAAAATCAACTCATGGAAAATCGAGGTAATTAACAAAAACGTAAACCATGCAAAAGGTCAACAGAGTAAATATTTTCTAGCCAGTGACCTCATGTCCACTTAGAAACGAGTTTAGGCATGTGGGTAGTGTTTTAAAAATGTTTCGTTTTGTTTCAGGAACTTCACAGCGTGGTGGTTCTCCCCCAAGAACCTCGTGAAAGTCGACTAGACGTTAATCAGAATTTTAGAAAATGTTGTACGTTGTTGAATAAGATTCAATGTTGTTATGATCTCTCATTATTGTGTCGTAGATAAAATATATGTAGCTGTGTGAAAATGACTGTTATTTTCATTGATATCATTGGTTACCTATTTGTACTCTTCAAAAGGCTAACTTTAACCACATGTTTTGTAGATATGTATTTTTTTTTTTTTTTGAATAGGTTTGCGTTTGACCACATACTGCCTGTTGTTAAGCAGATAAGCGGTCTAGGTTGTAGCACGCTTACCTAGAAGATACCTATTTACTCGGGATTTGAAGACGCCCACATTGTACTTTAGCGGGAAGACAGACCCAGGCAAAGCGTTCCACATTCTGGCTGTTCGTATGAGGAATCAGGACATACATAGTTTATTTATGTTTATTAGACAAACAGTGCTGTGCCGCGCAGGGTTTAGCATTAGTACAGCTTATAGCTTTGTATAGTGAAGTTAGCTACAAGCTGCGCAATACCCAATCAACGCTCAGCTTTATGTGATCTTCAACCAAGATTGGATATTGCGCAGCTTGTAGCAGTTGTTGCTAACTTCAGATCCGCTGACTTGTATGATTCGGCCTATAAAGTGCAAGGACTTTCAGATGTGTATTTGATTATTATGATTATCACCATGAGCAACTTTGACTATGGGACCAACTGCGAAGTCGCAAAAAAAAACAGCTTTTCCTTATGTTTTGTGGAGGAGTCAGTGAACTTTTTAAACAGTTTTTAACTGATTCTTTTCGCGGTTTCACAGTACGAATCAGAATGTGCCTGCACCTTACAAAACAATACCTCGTATAGTTCAAAAGAAGGATGCCGGTAGCTCATACATACGAATACCTGCACACTCATTTTCTTCCAAGTTTGTGTATAAGTTATTATATGCAAACTACTATTATACTCGTATTAGACTACTACTATTATAGTAGACTGGTAAAAGTCTACCCGTGACCACGATCGATGCAACTCGGTCGAAACGTCGGGATGATGAGGTATTTAATTATCGCGCGATTAGTCCCGTAGTACATAATAATGTGTTCAAATCACAAAAGTTTAACAACAACATTTGTGTATAAGAATGTTATGTTCATCAGAGTAATTCATGACGCTTCTAAAACTGTTCTGATATGTACAAGTTCGTTTATAATGAAGTTAAAATAAGGAAAACCGAAAACGTTGGGGTGTTTAAATGAGGAAAACTGAAACCTTTGGGGCGTTGCTGATCATTTTTAGGCATTCATAACGCTTGACAGCAGCTAGCCTAGCATACACACCACGATATAATGTTTGTCGACGTTTGAGAAAGTGACAGATAGGTATACTTCACCATAACAAAACGAGACTTTTTGACACGTTAGAGGGCGAACATGTAGCTCGTTTCGTCATTTTGTATAGTAATTCCATGCTTCCTCTCAAAGTCATAATAATATTATTATTTATTATTATTTAACAGTTATTATTAATAAGAACTAGTATAATAAGCAGTTGGTACCCACCCGTGATATACTAGTTCGCCAGGCAAATCGACCTGAGAACCGAAAGTTTAAAATGAAAATAACTGTTATTTTATAATACTTTTTTACTAAAATCTTAAGACATGACAGTTAAAAAAAGTGATTTATTACCCTTATTGAAAAAAATTAAACTTACACAATACAGAACACTTATAGCATCTATAGATCAATGTCTGTTTTCTTCTTTTGTTGACCTTCATACCAAGCCTTTGTAATCATCCTCTTCATCTCATCATCGCCAGTTTCATACCTGAAAATAATAAGAATAAAATTGTAACATTTATAACCTCCTTGGGGTAGTATGTATGTATCTCTAGGTAGTGGACATATCCGACATTACCAAACCAAAATTCCATAAAAAATACTTTATAAAATTTGAAATTATGTCCCTGATGTCTATTTTTATATTTGAAATATGCAAATTTGTCAAAAACCCTGACTATTTTAACAATGCATCTGATAAAACGCACAAAATTAGATCGCAATATAGACAAACTCGTGGAATCAAGGTCTAACTTAACAATGTACAGTCCTAGCCCAAATTCTATGGCTATAAAAATATTTAGTAAATTGCCAAATAATTTAAAAGATATCGAAAGAGAAAACTGTTTCATAAAACAACTAAAAATAATCCTATTATCGAAATGCTATTATACATTAGACGAATTTTTTAACGATAATCTAGAAAACGTAATAATAAATCGTTCCAATACAAATAATAAAATTGCCATACCCTTATAGGGTCATATGTATAACCAAAACATGTTAACTATGAACCGTATGTAAATTTCATATGTTGCAATAAATTAATTGAGTTTGAATTGAGTATCTTAGGATTTAAGAACTCATTGGTACGGGACCGGGATTTGAACCCACGACCTCACGATTGTAAGGCCGGTGTCATTACCACTAGACCACCACGGCTTTTTAAAAACGACTTGGCCGATTTCGAAAAAAATTAAATAGGACGAAACAAAAAAATAAATCAAACTTGGTTCATAATTGGCGGGGTGATGGCATAACACACACACATTCCAATTGAGAATCTTCTTTTTTGAAGTTGGTTAAAAATGTATTGAACAGTAGATTATTTTGGGATTTCTGGGATAGTCTTACAATAAAATTTGGCTGTAATGATGTGGTGAATAAATTGATATCCTAGAATATTATCTGTCTGTCCTATAGAGATACACCATGTATAATAGCTTCTGTGATTCAGTGATGATGACGGAAATATCATGTACCTACCTTACACAAAATAAAGCAGAGTTAGCAAAGCTACTTGTTTTTTTTTTTTTTTTTTATAATTTAAATTATTGACCCACAGACTCCAGGGTCTGTGCCCTTTGTTGAGTAGTTACATTTTAAAGAATTCGACTGTACAATAGAGAGAGGTTAGTTTAAATCTTAGTCTAAGTTAGTAGTTTCAGTGCATTGCGTGAATGCCGCGAGCAAACCGGCGACCCGCATGCAGCACCCGATCACGAGTGTGACGCATGTGCCAGCCATGTGATGATGACGGAAATATCATGTACCTACCTTACACAAAATAAAGCAGAGTTAGCAAAGCTACTTGTTTCGAAACTATAACCCCTATCACGGTAATGCATAATGGTATCTAACAGTATTGTGACTCGGCCCTGTCCTTGATATATATCTACAGCGCCACGTGGCCACGCAGAACGTATCCCGCGCTAGGGCTGCCCGCCTTCGGTATTTTAATTTCATCTACTTACTCTTTACCTACTTGAGTTTCTTTCATCTGTTATGATGTAAAATTATTACATATATTTATTACAAAAAAGAAATTCGTTGTGGATGAAAAAGGAAATGTTCAAACACATACTGTTTGTTTTTTATGTTTTAGGGTTCCGTAGTAAAACGAGGAACCATAAAAACATAATTAAATCGAACGCTTACTAGTTACAAAACCACACGTTCGTTCGTCACTACGCTACGGCGCGCCGCGGCTGACTAGCATACCAAGAGCATACCAAGCTCTGAGGCGCGTAGGTATGATTCGTATTGACGGAATACTGTTAGATATCATTACCGTGCCCCTATGATGTAAGGCATGGGTTGGAAAACTGCACCTTTTTGAGATAGATGATTGCTGTTGTAAAACAATCAACATGTTTTCAATAACCGACTTCCAAAAAGGAGGGGGTTCTATGTTCGTGTGTATTTTTTTTTTTTGTGTTTGTTCATCGATAATTTCGCCAATTGTGAACCGAAACGAAAAATTATTTTTTAATTTGAAAGGGTATACTCCCGAGGTGGTCCCATTTAAATTTTACAGAAATCGGCTGAGCCATTTTTGATAAATCAAGAATAATGTAAACAATTCGAGCGAAATGTTCGAATTTTGTACACGATGGAAGGCGGTTTTGCCATTTTTTGTGAAAAATAATTACTACACCAGTGTTGTATCTGATTTTCAACAGACTTCAAAAAATAAGACTCAATTCGACTGTTTTTTTAGAGTGATGATATACACTGCACTAAATATATCCAACTAGGTTTCGCTCGCGTCTTCGCCCGCGTGATATTTTGAATTTTGTGCTATCCCATAGGAACCTTTTATTTTCCTGGGATAGAAAGCAGCCTGTGTCACTTTCCAACCTTTGAACTATTTCCGTACCAAAAATCAAGTCTATCCATTGCTCTGTTGCTGCATGAAAAAGTAAGAAACCAATAGACACACTTTCAGATTTATATTATTAGTAATTTAATTGTGTAAAATAATTTCTTACACAATGACCTATGTAATACTAGGTTACTCAGCTTAGAATTAAAGAAAATTATTGAATCATTCATAACAAATTCTAAAAATATTTCTTACATATTCTTCATAAGGCTCATAATGGAGTCCTGGGGGTCTTTCTCGCCTGCATCCTCTGCAGGTTTGAGGCGGTTGGTGCGCTGCTCCTCAGACTTCTTCTCCACTTCCGTCATGTGTGACCATTTCACATTTTGCCGGGATTTTGCTAAGAATATCACTACCATATCTGAAAGTAAAACACATTTACAGTTATATTTTACTATGGAAACGAATGTGGTGTTCGCACATTTTTAACCGACTTCCAAAAAGGAGGAGGTTCTATGTTCGTCTGTATGTATTTTTTTTATGTTTGTTCATCGATTATGTCTCTAATCGAATCAAAAAATTATTTTTTAGTTCGGAAGGTAAGTAGTACTCCCGAAGTGGTCCCATTTAAATTTTAAAGAAATCGTCTAAGCCGGCTTTTGAAAAATCAACAATAATGTAAACATTTTGAGCGAAATATTCGAATTTTGTACACGATGGAAGGCTGTTTTGCCATTTTTGCGAAAAATAGATATTATCTTTTATTTATGTATAAAATTAATCTCTATTTCCCTTGGTCACGGTATCGCGACCAAGCGCGTTATTTTCAGGAGGTTTTTATAGAAGAAAAAATTCGCGCAGAAAATAATAAAATCAATTTATTTAACCTCCTCATACAAAATGTTCCTACATGTAAAAGTTGCCGTATGCCGATTGCTGATGCAAAACGCCATCGAAATTAGAATCAACAAAATTAGTGAGATAAAGGTGATATGAACTTCGGGTCAGCTAGTACTTTATACTATTAAGCGACAGAACTCAAACATTGTATGAACAAAAAAATGGTAAAATAACTGTGTACCTACCCTCAGATGTATGTAGTTTGATTCAAATTTAATGGTGTCTGTGAACATGAGGATGAGGCAAGTCATTGCAAAGTAGCAAATTTATATTTCAGCTGGGGTGAGGAATGGAGTTATGTGCAACTTGTAGCCATTGAGTCATAATTATATTTCATAGCCGCCTTAAGTTTGATTCAACATACTATAACTATTGTATTTAATACCTGTCTTTAGCTTCCAATGGCTTTCATCAACATTGATTGGTTCCAAAAGCTTGTTAATGACCAGCAAGTAGTCTTTGTTCTCTAAATTCTGTACGTGTAGTTCCATGGACTTCTCTGTGAGTTTGCAGAAGACTTGTTCTTTTGGCACATTTTGAACATTCTTGAGTGTTACAAATACTTTGATGAATTTGTCAGATTGATCCCAACCTGTAAAATAACAACAATAGTTTATTTAATTCAATGCGGCACAGAACCAGATCAGGTATGTTGCGAATATTCGCATCCACATCTGCAATTGCGGACAATTTGCTTCGATTTGGAAATCTGCATCCGCATCTGCATAAAATCAATGCGGATATTAATGCAGATGTGACACAATTGCTCACTTGTCGTATTTAAAAAAGCGCTA
This sequence comes from Hypomecis atomaria, assembly GCA_964007245.1. Lineage (NCBI taxonomy): Eukaryota > Metazoa > Arthropoda > Insecta > Lepidoptera > Geometridae > Hypomecis > Hypomecis atomaria. Next base: position 10,141,348 of record OZ023299.1, read on the forward strand.
ATGTAGATGAAAATCCTCTTAAATGGTGGAGCGTTGATCAATGGGAATTAAATCTGTTATCATAGATTTTTATCGGCACTTAGAGCCTAAAATTTTATTCAGTGGTGTGGGTTTAGCTTATGAACCTCTGTGTAACAGGTTAGATCCCGAATAAGCAGAAAAATTGACTTTTTAACTAGCAAAATTTTCGGATATCTAACTGTTGTTATTGACCGATTGAATGATATCTGCATGGGTAATGTATCCTACTGTACAGGTCACATTTATCAACAAATCTTGATCAAACTTGGCAGGTACGGTTCTAGTCACATAATAGTCTGGTTTCTTTCTCCTTTTGTGCATGACAGCAACTGAATTCAATTTTAAAATCTTCAAATATCCGCATCTGGGAATGTCAAAAAATATGCATCCATAGCATCCCTGAACCAGATGTCCCCTACTATCTTTACATTTTGCTGCATCGTTATGTAACATTGTACACAACATAATTGACTGTTTTGTACTTGTGTGGAAGTGAAATAAATGAATCATGACTTTAAAAACCCAAAAGTATGAAACTAACTATAGATTTCGAACTTAAGGTTAACAGACTCTTTACACATTTTAGTTTATCACTGAAAGAAACATGAGAGAACAAAGCAAGCCTATCTTTTTGCTGATGCCTAATGAGACACCACTACTATACCTGTAACTTTACATGTCAGATATTAAATATTAATGTAGGTACCATCATGGTAAGATTGACCCATACTAGGTCCTTTTTTATCGATATATAAGTAACCCTTACCATATCCATTTAACTTGATTTGGTAACGCTTCTTGTGTTGTGCTGCAGTCGTAGTGCTAGTGGAAGGTGCAGCTTCTGCCGCTGCTTGTTGTTCCGCCTCTCTGATGTTTATAATATCAGTCTCCAGTTTACGAATCTCGAGGGAAAGCAGATCCTGGACCTTTTTGCGTTTAGCTTGCTGCATAAGCTCGGTAAGCTCATCAATATCACTTCGTAACTGAAAACAAAGCGGATTGTTTTCGTGGTGAGACTGCAAAACCGTTCCTGTTAGCGTAGAAAGTAAAATTCATAAAACTTACCTCTTTAATTTTGGCTTCGGACATTTTGGATGGCTTTTGGCTACAATTTTATCAAGAATACACAATAATGAAGGTTTTTTAAAAGATTGTAGTGTAAATTCCCAGGAAGATTTCGCAGAAAACTGTAGAAAATTCACGAAAATACCGCGCCGCCGCACCGTGCTTTTTGTTGCTGACAGTGACATTGATATTTTCACTGTTTATGATTGCAATATTGTTTTTTTTCTCAATGACGTCGTATGAATTATTTATTTGCTAATGTAAAATGCAAATTCTCTATGTAGCTATTCTATTATCGGTTTATTACCAGTGTTACTACCAATCTTACTTTTCACGGTAGTAACACGGGTAATTAATTTTTACTGTTCTAACAACTTTTAACTGCAGTAGTAACACTGGTAATAAACCCTATTATCTCCTCAGTCTAACCAAACCACAGAAGAAAGTCTGCTATTCTGTGAACCAAACCATGATCAAGTCATGTATAGTAGTATACAGGGTTATTTCTAATCAATTTGCATCCTATTAGGGGCTTATTCTGTACATCAAAACTAACGACTTTTAAAAATTCCCATAAAAAAAGTTGTTTTTCCATTGAAAAATATTGTTCACCCTTGACAAAATGTATGGAACAGCAAAATTTTTTTTGAGCCTAGTCAAAAGTAACAGAACGAAAGTAGTTTTGATGTACAGAATAAACCCCAAATAGGATGCTAATTGATTAGAAATAACCCTGTGTAAGCAGTAATAACAGAAATGCAGTACCTATTATTATGGGAAGACGGCATGACAGGGTCAATGAATACGGTTTATCCTGCTTACGAAGTGCATGGCGAACTGGGGGATAAATCCGAAGCGCGAATATTATGAATATATAATGTCATAGACAGATATCTTTCCATACATAACGACTCAGCTCGTTATCTTGACCCAGTGTTTTGAACATCGCACTCAATTGCATTCCACTCGCTTCCACCAAAGATATAATTTTTGCTTCCACTTCGAACTGAAACTCTCTTCAACTTGTAGATTATTGTACTTTTGTACTCGCCTGTATATTTCAGCGATTTCTGATGCCAACTTGAGGTTTAAACAAATAAAACACCATTTATACAAATACATGGAATACTTTATTGAGGAATGAGAAGTAATCATCTACAAACATCGAAAGCATACAGCTCAAACTATAACAGAGCAACCAACTGAGGCCAAAATTAAATGACGGAATTGAAATGAAATTAAAACTGTTATAGTAACAAACAGTACAGTTTTGTTTAGAAAATACGAAAGTGGCTCCGCCATACGGTTCCACAGAATCGATGGTCGCTCTGTGCGTGGGTATACTTAGTTGTTCCGAAAGGGTAAGCTATGCTGAAATATGCTCATAAATAAGTAATGACAGAGAAAAAAAATCTGTTTACCATAATAATGAGTAGATATATCTATGTTATCGCGGTTACATATTCATTTCGCCATATTTTCTCGGACTTATTATTGGAACATGATTATTTATTTATTACTATTTTCCATTGATTTAATTTTGTTTTGCTTCATTGCAATCAAGGATAAGCAGCTTTACTGGGGAAAGTCTCGCCACAGTACGCAATTTACGATTCATCATCCGGTAGATCCAGCACAATCTCCATCGAAAAAGTTATCATCATGTACTGTACTGTACCAGCCTTTTTAATAATCCACTGCAGAACGTAGGCCTACCCACGAAAGGTGACTAGGCCATATCCACCACGCTGCCCCAGTGTCGGTTGGTGGATTCACATACGGCATCGAATTGCGTCTAATGACATTTGCAGGTAGCCTCCCGATGTTTTCCTTCACCGAAAAGCCAATGGTGTGAAATTCCGTGCATAAATTCTAAGTAATTCATTGGTATGGGACCGGAATTTGAACCGACGACGACCTCACGATTGTAAGGCGGGTGTCATTACCACTAGACCACCACGGTTATCATCATGTATTCGATGGTGAACAGAAAGCTGATTGGTTAATTTGATATTTTAACCAATCACGATTAATTTTGCTATCGTACAGGTGGCCGTATCGTATCGTACCTTTTTCGATAGAGATTGTGTTAGGCCTTTCGTGTGGCATCAAAGGGCATCAAAAAGTGGCATATTTCATTTAAAATCAATCATTTTAAATTAAGGTTGCCAACTTTAAAATTATACAGGGTTTTACAGCACTGGTTTACTAAGTTGAAAGGAGGTGATTCAGACCATCGCATCATTATGAACAACTTTTACTTTAGAGCCAAACCGGAACTCGCGAAAAAAAATCAGATCTTATCTATCGATTCTATGTATATCGATCTAAATAAATATCGATTTTAACTTGCAATTTTGTATGGAACCACTGATTATTTTATTCGATTTCCAGTTTGGCCCCATAGTATAAGTTGTTCATAAAGATGGTCAAAATCACCATCTTTTGACTTAGTATAGGCGGAATCAAACATCTTTGCGGCTGTGATATAAGCAACAAGCTGCGGATAGCCCCATCCTGACTGAAGCTCTCTGAACAGCTGCGCGAGGATTTGGTCATCCGCAGTTTGTAGCTAAATTCACAGCTTTAAAGATATTTGATTCAGCCTATACAAGGCTTTCACACCACTGGCTTTTCGGTGAAAGAAAACATCGTGAGGTAACCTCTTACGTCCATAGAAGAAATTCAATGGCGTATGTGAATCCAACAACCCGCACTGGGCCAGTGTGGTGGATATGGCCCAATCACCATTCGTGGGTAGGACACAAAAGGCTGGTACAGTATACAGGGCAAGCAGATAACCCTGTCTGGTCTGTTACAAATGACGTTCTATCAGCTTAGCGTACCACATTCGTGCAAACCAACATCGTAATAGTAAGCTATACAGGGTTACTGGTAATCAATTAGCATCCTTTTAGGGGCTTATTCTGTACTTCAAAACTAACAACTTTTGTTCAACGCCATTTATCAATCTCAAAAAAAAATCTGTTGCATGGAAAAATATCGTTCACCCACGGCAAACTGTATAGAACAGCTTTTTTTTTAGTTTTGACATAAGTCACTGAACCAAAGTTGTTAGTTTTGACTATAGGGAAGGTGTTTGAAATGTCATGGCATTATTGCTATAAAGATAAAGTTCAAAATAAATGCCCTACCTAGGAGACGTTTGAAGTTTGTCCACCATCTTTGTGAAATCAAATTTGACATTAGATCAGCAGTTCAAGTGTCATTTGTGTCTAGATTACATAGCAGTTTCTATAGATTTTCGACGCCATGTTTGTGGAATCATGCATCACAACTTTTTTACTTTATGTCACTTCTACTGTTTTTCCTTATTCTGAGGTTTTGATGTACAGAAAAAGCCTCTAAAAGGATGCTAATTGATTACCAGTAACCCTATAATTAATTATTAGAATAGATTCAGTTCTTGCGATGCGCGCGGTTGCGGCGCATGTTGGTCTGGCAGAGCGGGCAGTACCACTTGCCCTTCGGCGGCGCCGTGATCCCCACGCACGGGTAGTGGAACCACTCGTACGGACACTGGAACAAACACAACTTTATATTATATTTTATTAACGTAGGGAGTGTAAGGGAGCAAGCGGCCACATAATAATTAATCGATACCTTTACGAGAAAGAAAGAAAGAAAATCATTTAGTAATTGAATCTATTTTTATAGTGCTTCCTACACTAGGTCTATCTTAAAGAGTTATTTTTTTGTGACAAATGTTTAAAGTTTTTTCGCAACCAATATTTTTTTTCAAATCTGAAAAATTTTTGAAATTTTTATTACAAAAATATAATAATTTTGTTTTTGTTCAATAAGAAGTGTCTTCTTCCATGGGATCTTCTATAGCCGTCGCGTTCAAACAAAACTTAAATTAAAAATTTAAAAAACCCCCGACACAAAAACCTACCTAAAAAAGTATGAAAAGAATGTTGGTTCTTCCATCCCCACTTTAACCCACCATAACTCTTAAACGGCTCAATCGATTTTTATAAAACATAGCTAAGAACACTCTCGACTAAGTCTCCTTTCATCAAAAAAAAAACTAAACTGAAATCGGTTCAGTGGTTCGGGCGCTATGATGCCACAGACAGACAGACAGACACACAGACAAACAGACACGTCAAACTTATAACACCCCTCTTTTGCGTCGGGGGTTAAAAAGGGACATACACACAACTAGGAGTATAATTAGTTAAAATCTTACGTCTTGATTATCGCATGCGACCATATCTTCGTTACACACCTGGTTTCAGATGCAGTATTTGGGCTCGTTGGGGTCGTACGTTCATTTTTTTCCATGGGATTTTCTATGGCCGTCGAGTTCATACAAGAGGGACATACATATAACTAGGAGTGTAATTAGATATAATCTTACGTCTTGATTATCGCATGCGACCATGTCCCCGTAGGACACCTGGTTGCAGGTGCAGTATCTGGGCTCGTTGGGGTCGTACGTCCATTCCTCCTCCATCGGCTCTTCTATAGCCGTCGCGTTCACCACCGTGTTCATACCACTGTCCACAAAAACGTTTCATCAATATTCGTGCCACATACAAAAACGGATCGCTATAAAAATGGTCTAGAAAAATTTGCCTCAACATCAGCCATAGGACTGTTGCACATAGACATATCCCTTATGGATTTCCAATAAGACCGGTTTCTAAATCCTTGGAGAACTACTAGTATATTGACTCTGTGTGCCTAGTTCCGTTGAGATTCGTACTAGTTACAAATCCACACGTTTGTTCATAACTACGGAGCGCACTAGCGCGGACTAGCATACATCGCTCCGAATCGCGTAGGTATGATTGGCGTTCCGACCGTTTGTATGAAGACGGAATACAATACAATATAACTTTATTGTACACCAAAAAAACAGCTTAAATAACAAAGTAAATAATATTCTTAAAATTAGGAATACTGTTAGATATCATTACCGTGGCTCGGTCAAGTATAGGTATCGCCACACAAGTCGGCGGATGAGAAGTTAGCCGCAGGTGACACTTCGCCGTGATTCGCTAATTATTGCGCATGTGTGCACAATGCCTACACAAGTGGCGAAGTAGTGAGCACGGGCGTAGGGAGCGCGCAGGAGGCATGAGGTTAGCGGGCGGGTGTGCCCCGGCGTCTCGTCTCTGTGGCTCCCGCGCATACCTATATGTTGCCTTTTGTGCAGCGTTCTGCGCATAACTTCTCATCCGCCGACTTTGGTGGCGCGGATTATAACTTACACATAATAATCCTCGCCAATTACTTAATCACTGCTAGTAACTGAGCACTTTGGATCGCGCGGCGTTGTAATCGGCTTGCAATCACCTTACGACTAACTAAAAAGCCTGCCCACTACGTAGCCTGAGCAGAGTTTTGGCTCGGACACTTTTTTGCACGATTGTGACTCTTTAGATACTTGCTCGATGGGCTTGGTGAAGTGACTTACACAACAGTGGGCGAAGACGAGCGGCTGGCCGCGGCCACGGCTTGCTGCGTGTGCGAGCCCGACGACGCGCTGTATGAACTCTTCCTGCGTGCAAACAAACATCGGTTATAACTTGTACGGCCTTTCCTTCAGAGGCCAGATTTTTCTATTTCGCACGTTTTGGTCGTATACGGAACTTGTATGGAGCATTCGCAACTTCCATAGTCAACATAGAGTGTTTCCATACTGTTACAATCTGTCAAAGTTCCGTATACGTTCCCAGGCGTGCGAAGTTGAAAAATAGGGCTATTTTTCAAATTCTAGCACCTAGGAACGTACATAATATAAACTTATCTTTATGGATGTATTTTTTTCCTCGAAATTTATTTAAAATTATCCATTTCACGCAAAACTTCAGTTCTTCACATGGCAATTTTAAAAGAAACCATATACTGTAAAAGGGGAAAACCGTAAAATGGAACGTTAATTAAAAAGAAATCTCGATTTAAAAAAAGTCGTCCTTAAAGATAAGTATACGTTCCTAGGTGTTCGCGAATTTGAAATGTAGAGCCCCTGGGGGGCGTTTTTTAAACTTCGCACGGTTTGGACGTAAGTAAACGTAACTTTAACAGATTGTATGAAGAATCTCTATCTTGTCTATGTAAGTTGCGAGTACTCCACACAAGTTCCGTATACGACCAAACCATGAACCATACGAATGCCCTACGATACGAAACTTTGACAGTGACAGTTCGAAAATCATTCGCCATATTTGTTTTGATAGTTTTCTTTTTAATTTACGTCCCATTTAGCGATTTCCTCCTTTGCAGTCTATGGTTTCTTTTAAAATAGCCATTTTCCTCCTTTGCAGTCTATGGTTTCTTTTAAAATGCCATTTCGTTATTACTATCAGTATAAAGAAGTACGTAGTCTTACTTCTGTTTGTTGCGTTTGTTGGAGGTAGATGTGGTAGTGTGACCGTGCGCGGTAGTGTGGTGACCGTGCACCGTCGTAGTCTGACTTTGGCCCGCCGATAATCCGTGTCCTGATACAAAACAAATATCTATTATTTACTAATACAATACAAAATCAATTCCGTCAGAGTCTCATTCTTTGATAAATTAAAAAAAAACAACTAACAAGCTGACTTAGCAACACTTAACAACACTTAGCACTTAACGTTATTTTGCCATATCATAAACAATCGGGATACTTTTTTATCACTTTATCACTTAGTGGTACAATTAATAAACATGATTTTTTAGGTATACTAAGCGCCACACAAGTCGGCGGAAGAGAAGTTAGCCGCAGATGACACTTCTCCGTGATTCGCTTATTATTGCGCATGTGTGCACAATGCGTAGGGAGCGCGCGGGAGGCATGAGGTTGGCGGGCGGGTGTGCCCCGACGTCTCGTCTCTCTGGCTTCCGCACACACCTATTTTTCGGCTTTTGCGCAGCGTTCTGCGCATAACTTCCCATCCGCCGACTTGTGTGGCGCTTAGTAAAACGTACAGCTTTATTGTACATCAACACAGTGAAAATCGGTCAAAATTAGTCTCCTTATTACGTAGCATAAGCGTAGTTAGTGCTTTCATAGAAAGTTTAGTGAAAAATGACTCTTTGATTTTTTTTTTAAATGCGGTCGTTTTTCAAGAAAGCGTCAAATAAGAACTAATTTAAAATTCAAGGTACAAAGTGTGCTAGCATTTCACAATGAATCTACATAAATTGCGCCAACTTTTGTAATAACTTGCCATTATAGTCTGACCGTTTAACTGAGACATCGCCTGCGCGGTACAGAGGCGCGGGGGTAGACGACAAAGGGGACTGAGACAGGTGCGAGCGGCGGCCGCCGGTCTCAGTTAAACGGTCAGACTATAGTACTTTCATACATTTTTTTTACAGTGTGACGGCTCAAACTCGAAACATATAACAACTTTCTTTGTAAATCTGGCAAAAACCATTTTTTTAGAAATACTATGCAAATTCCTGTTGTATTTTTGATTGTGACTGGTAGCATATTTATCTAGCTTTACAATTTAAACATAAAAACTAAATAATGTTTAAAACTCAAGGCACGGCTTGAACTGGAGTTCCGCAAGGTGGCATTTTTGACATACTTGTAACTCTAAAATTTACCATACTCGTATCTCTAAAACCAAGAGGCCAGACCAAGGGTTTCCAATCCTTTCGGTTTTAGAGCCCATATACAGGGTTATTTTAATCAATTAGCATCCTTTTAGGGCCTTACCTTACTCTGTACATCAAAACTAACAACTTTTGTTCTGCGACTTTTGTCAAAACTCAAAATAAAAATCAGCTGTTCCATACATTTTGTCGAGGGTGAACGATATTTTTCTATGGAAGAACGATTTTTTTTCGATATTTGAAAAAAGTCGTAGAAGAAAAGTTGTTCGTTTTGATGTACAGAATAAGCCCTTAAAAGGATGCCAATTGATTAGAAATAACCCTGTATACAGGATATGTTCCAGCATGGTACGGTTTGACTTTGAGTTCAGGGAAACCATGTATACTGGGTGTTCCGGGCATTTACGGCTTGACGTTGAGTTCAAGGACACCCTGTATATTAGATGGATGTGAGAAAGTCCTCATGTTGGAAGTGGAAAGAAAAGTGTGTATAAATGTACCGTGGTCGTGGTGCGCGTGATGCAACTCTCCGCCCGTGACGGCCTCGTACGAAGCCTTCAGCGACGCCGTGCGCCGCCCCGCCTGCATCTATATACCATAATATATGTTTTAACCACAGCGATACCAGAGGGATAACGTGGTTGATCGAGAAAATTTGTAAGAGATAAATTGATTTGATATGGCTCAAGTTAGAAAGAGAGATGAAAATATATAATATATAATAAAATATGTCGTTTCGACGTCGATTGTCGGATTTTTATACACCTGTGTTAACCCTAGTTTTTATACTCTTCGTGTACTTTTGTGCATAGACTAGTCACTACTTTGGTTTTTATCTGTATTTACCACGTTAACATAGTTACCACATTAACTATTCACAATTTTTTTAATCACTGTCGGAGCATTCCTTAAAAAATTACGATCTAGCACGATAATGAGATAATCTTATCGAATCATAGTAGTTATGTCATTCATTCGTGGTCCTTCCACCACCTTTGGCGTGGTGAGTATTGGCCTCGGGGTCTCTTCCCTTTGCCAAGACTGGGCGCCAGAGGCTACGACCTCTGGGGAATATGGTTTGCCGCAGGTACCGTATCCGTTTAGAAGGCCTCTCAGCGGCTTCTAAGTGTGAGACGTGTTTGCGTTTACGTCCATCATCTTTCATGGTGGTACTGACCTGCTGCGTGGCCGCGATGGCCTGGCTGGCCGCGGCCGCGATGGCGCTGCCAGCGTGGCCCAGCGAGTACGCGTCACGACCCAGCGCCGCCTACAAAACAAATATATTAAATAAAAATTGACTACCTCGATGGCTCAGTGGTTAGTGACCCTAACTTCTGGGTCAAAGAGGCGTGGTTTCGATCCCCACCCAGGGCAAGTATTTTTGTGATGAACATAGGTGTTAACTCTGTGCCTGGGTGTTATTTAGGTACTATCTATATAAGTATGTATTTAAAATTATGGATAAGTAGTATATCTGTCTCTGGCAGCCATCTCATATGAATTTAATTTATGTGGAGATGCTTCCCGAGGTCACCCATCTGAAGACTGACCGAATGATTGTGTAATTTATTTGGACATCTTATACAAATTGGACAGGTTGTAAACTTCATTAACAAAGGGCATGGACCTAAAAAAACATTAATGACAAGGTTTTCGTTTTTACTCAAAGGGTAAAAACGGGACCCTATTACTAAGACTCCGTTTTCCGTCTGTCTGTCCATCTGTCTCCAGGCTGTATCTCATAAACCGTTATAGCTAGAAAGCTGAAATTTTCACAAATGATGTATTTCTGTTGCCGCTATAACAACAAATACTAAAAATAGATCCCATACAACAAACCTGATTTTTTTTGCCGTTTTTCGCTCTATATTAATAATGGTAACAGGTAGATGCTTGAAATATTCACAGAATGTCTGTCTTGTAAATTCACTTCAATAATAAAATTAAAATAAAATAATTATTTGAGGGGGGCTCCCATACAGTACGGACGGAACACTGCGTGCGCGAGTTCTACTCGTACTTGGCCTCGTAATAGAATATTTTAGACGGTTTTAATTAAGTTACCTGGATAGCGTCGGTTCTGGAGATGTTACTGGAGGAGGAATGAGCTCGGGACTCCCTCGTGCCCCAGCTGTCGCGACGCTTCTCGGCGCGAATTCTGTATCTGCAAATATAATATTTAATTAGTTGGGTATGTCAATTCTGTGATGCGATGATTTCCTTAAATATTTAGAGTCACACTAATATAATATTAATTAGTAAGGTATGTCAACAGGCAAGATGACTAAGAAAATATAATTAGTCCGTCAGATGGATTTTAGAAAAAAATATAAGACACATATTAATTCTTTTGTCAAATAACAAAGACTGACGAAGATATAGCTCGATAAAGTTCCGCGTGACGTCACGACTGCTATACAAAGGTACAGACTACGTCGCACTAGTGACGTCACGAGCTCCAACTCCCAAACTTTGACAACGGTTTATCTTGGTAATTTATTGTTTGAATGACAAAATAAAAAAATACGTGTCCAATATTTTTTTAGGGTTCCGTACCCAAAGGGAAAAACGGGACCCTATTACTAAGACTTCGATGTCCGTCTGTCTGTCCGTCTGTCACCGGGCTGTATCTCATGAACCATGATACTCGTAGCTAGGCAGCTGAAATTTTCACAGATGATTTCGGTTGCCGCTATAACAACAAATACTAAAAACAAAATAAAATAAATATTTAAGGAGAGCTCCCATACAACAAACCTGAATTTTTTGACGTTTTTCGCTCTATATTAATAATGGTACCAGGTAAATGCTTGAAATTTTCACAGAATATTTAGTTTTATATTCCCTTCAATAATAAATAATAAAATTAAAATAAAATGAATATTTAAATAATTATAATAATTATTTTTTACCCAGTCATCATGCCTATTCTCTGATGCGATGATATTCTTAAACATTTAAAGCCACACTAATATAGGCCGAATCAAACTTCTTACGGCTGTTATGTTAGCTACAAGCTGTGAAAAACCCAATCCTGACTGACTCCTGTCCTTGGTACCTACACAGGTTCTATATATTAATGGTTTTTAGGGTTCCGTACCCAAAGGGAAAAACGGGACCCTATTACTAAGACTTCGATGTCCGTCTGTCTGTCCGTCTGTCACCGGGCTGTATCTCATGAACCATGATAGCTAGGCAGCTAGCCTATAGTCATATTCACCACGCTGGTCCATTATTGCGGGTTGGTGGATTCACAAACGCCATTGAATTTCTTCTATGGACATATGCAGGTTGCCTCACGATGTTTTTCTTCACCGAAAATCCAGTGATGTGAATAATATACCTAATATCAGTGTTATATTGCACTGACCTGTTCTCCTTGTAGTGGTTGTTGTTAGGTGTGGTGGTGTGGTTGGTGTTAACGTCCAGATCTAGAGACCTCTTCTCCAGCAGCTCCGTGATTCCCTTGTTATCCGCTTCCAGCTCACACTTGAACTTGTGCAATTCTGTGTCTGAAAAGAAAAGGCTTTCTAAGAATTCTGAGAATGGTTCACATCAAGGCTTGGTAGTTGGTTCTGTTGGAGCTGTTGCACACTGTTGAGTATAACTGTTTGTCCACAACCCCTAGAATGGCAAAAGTATACTTAGAGATTTGAGATAAAAACAGGCGCCTACAATTTTGGGAATTATGGAATTAGATGTTATGTCACATTCACCTTCTTCCTAGTTTGTTCATTGTTCCTGAGTAATGACAACGGTTGCGGTTAAATTAATTAATAAATAATTCTTCATTGTACACACAAAATAAAAAGAACAATAATAATAGGTACAACAGTGAAATACTTAAGCTAGTGGAACACTAAGCGCCCTTATCGCTGGAAGCGATCTCTCCCAGGCAACCAATATTCATATGGTATCGCCTAATTAAACCTAATGGTAAACCTAATTTGTAAACTTTTTGGAACAATAATCGTTTATTTTATTAACTGTTGGCGCTTTTTTCTATATTTAAACTCTATTCTATGGTATTAAACCATTTTATCCACTTTTAATATCAGATCTTAATGTCAATCCATACTTTGCCACCCCTCAGGGGATAATAAGTTGGTAGAAAGAAAAATTGTCCATGCTAGGGGTGCAGGTGGAGACTGACTAATAACATAAACAACTCAAGTTCGCCCACTTTTGGGAGAATCTGTAAAGATGACAACAAATGTGGCGAGCACAATGAGAAGCGATGTGGTTTAGTTACAATCACACTTTCACAGACACAACATCTTGCAATGGTTCAGTCTATACAAACAATAACACTTTATTAAAACAGACAACCAAATTATATACAAAACAATACAGATAGGTTTCTAACTGGCAGCCTTATCACTTAAATCAATTTCTTTCAAGCAACCAACAGATAAACATTTTATTGATAATTTGTCAAAAATTATAAGTCACAAAATTGAAGTCTGAAACATGACTCAGATTAAAATAAATTCATTTCATAATCTTATTGTGCCATAAAATATAATAGTATTATCATTCATAAGATTAAAAGTAAGTATAAAATAATAATGTCAAGAATATCAATTAATATGTCAAATCACATACATTTTTTTAAAAGGAAATTACTCTTATTAGAGCAAGCAAAAAAATCTTCAACGCTATAAAATGCCCTTTGCACGAGCCAGTTCTTTAGTTTTGTTTTAAATATATTATCGCTCACTGAGCTAGTGATGTCCTTCGGCAAACAATTGTAAATTTGTGCACCTATCACGTGAGTCAACTTCCCCGAGCGAACCAGTCTCGTGTGGATAGTAGCGAGACTGTCAACATTGCGCAGGTTGTGTTGAAATGCATGCCTGGCCCCACGCTTCTCGTACATCTCCAGGTTGGTTCTCACAAAGACAGCCACCTGCATAATCACAAGTGAGGGCAGCGTCAGTACACCGAACGCTGTAAAGTACGGCTTAGCAGACGTTCGACGCGACACTTGCGCGATCGCTCTTATAGCCCGTTTCTGCATTCTGAAGACACGCAGTCTGTCGGCGGCGTGCCCCCACAGCTCGGCTCCGTATTGTAAGAGCGACTGCACGGTCGCGAAATAACAAGTGCGTGTTACGTCGGCTGAGACCACCTTCGATAGACGGCTCAAGGCATAACAGGCACTGCCCAGTCTCGCGCAGAGCTTATCTATGTGAGAGGCCCATGTGAGGCCACGATCGATTTCGAATCCGAGGAACGTCGTCGACTCAACCTGATTTATTGAGTCTCCGTTTATGGTCACTCGAAGTATATCCGGCTGTCGGCCTGATACAGTAAAAAGCATGAAGTGGGTCTTCTTCAAATTTAGGACCAGTCCATTCATTCCGAACCACTGCGCTAATTCGTTCGCTGTATCGTTTAATCGCTTTTGCAGATCGTCGCGTGACTTTGCCGTCACGATTACAGCGACATCGTCCGCGTACATAAAAACTTCACCGGATGCGATAAAGTTAGGCAGGTCGTTCATCATCATCGAGAATATGATATTGGAAGCAGATGATCCTTGGGCTACACCCATTGTAGTCGTCAAGGGATCTGATCTCGTCTCCCCACCGTCGCTGACGACCACTTGGGATCTGTTTTGTAGCAGGTTGGTGAACAGCGAGTGTGCAGGCCCTCTTATGCCGTGATGGAGAAACTTGACAGCGAGAATACCGTGATCTGCGACATCGAAGGCTTTCGATAAGTCGCAGCACAGCATGGCGACTTGCTGCCTCTGCTCGCTGGCTTCCATCACGCGCTTGAGTACCTCCCGTGTCAGCGCCGTCGTAGATCTGCCCGCTCTGTAAGCATACTGTCGGTCCGAGAGCATTCCTGTTGAGGTTAGGTATTTCGTGAGTCTGGCACTCAATCCGTTTTCAAATATCTTAGACACGGTTGGAATGATGGATACGGGTCTATAAGCGTCCAAATTGTCGCGCTTTCCCTTTCCCTTGAACAACGGTGACACTTTACTTAACTTCATCGCATCCGGATACACTCCAGCGCTAATACAGCGATTAAACAACTCTGCTAGGCATGGCGCTATAGCCGTTTTGATCACGTCTATTGCTACCATCGATATATCGTAAATATCTTTGGTTGGTTTTTTCGGTATACTCAATATAATTTTATATACCTCATCAGCCGTAAACCTAGTCAGTCTAAGACTAGTTGCTGCAGGTGGATACGCAGCAGCGAGCGCAGCGAGGGCACGCTGCACGTGAGCGTGCGGCGCCTGGCACAACACCGCTGCACCCACAAAAGAAGAGTTCATAGCATCTGCTGCTTCTTTCTTTGTGGAGTACCTGTTGCCCTCTTCGTCCTTAGCCACATCCGTAAAACTAGTACATGAGTTCCTTTTTAAAATGCCTCTCTCAGTATTAACTACTTTCCAGACTGCTTTCTGCCTATTACAACTATTAGTTGTAAAGCAAGCAAGCAACCTTTCTATATTGATTTGATGAAAATCTCTAGGCTGATTGTGTTTGTATTGTATTTGAAGTTTTGTTTAAAATAAGGGTAGGTGACTTCGATTCTTTCCTACTAGTCCACCAGATTAAGACATGGTTTATACATTTTTTTTTTAATTGTTCAGTTGAAAGTCGACTTAAGACCATTGCCGTCTTCAAAAAAGAGGAAAAACTCAATGAGACCTAAGTTTCCAATCACAGCTGTCAAACTTAAAAGTAGTTTATCTTTGTAACTGTAAACATTAGACCATTATTGTCTTCACAAAACAGAGAGCTTAATGTGATCCTACATTTCGTGACCAAAAACACAAATAAAAATTAAGTTTAGCTACATTCATTAACTTTCGCGGTACGAAGTTCGCCGGGTCCGCTAGTATTGTTATAAAATCCAATTCTGTTGAACTATTTCATCAGTTGATTGGTATTACTCACTGCTCAAGTAGCAAGGGAAAGCAGTGTGTGATCATGTTAAGTGACTACATTAGCAGAAATATTTTTAAATTGCTTTTTAATCTATGAAGTGCTAAAGTTAATCTAATAACATTAGCAATTTATTTAATATACTCTCTATTCCGAGAATTTGGTACAATTATGACTTATAGAATGGACTGATTTTTACTATTTTTACTGATATGAGTGCTTGCTTTTCAACAAAATTTTTACCCATTTTTTGGCAGACAGCTACAGGGCAAATCATACAAGTCGGTCGATGAAAAATTAGCTACCAGCTGAGCAATATCCAATCAATGCGCAGTTTTAGGTGAGCTTCAGTAAGAATTAGATACTGTGCAGTGAGTAGCTAACTTCACATCTGCTGACTGATTTGGGCTATTCTATAAATTTTACCAGATAGAGATATGCTTTGATAAAAAAATACTTACCCAGTCTTCTCAAATATCTGTCAACCAGATCATACATCTGGTTAGCCAGTGCCATTTTCTCATCTGCCTCTTCAAGAGTCTTGTTGTAGCCACGCTTTATATCGGCAAACTCTGTGTTAGCTTGGTCCGTGTCCATCTCACCCCGACGACACCCACCAAACAGAGTGCGGACTCTCTTTTCCAAAGTATCCATGTTATCTAAAACAATTTAGGCAATAGAAATAGTCCAGTTATTACTACATATTCTAAAGCAAAGCTGCTATTTTTGTGTGTCGTCCCATTCCGCTTATATCTACCATACTACACAACAGATTTAGATGCGGTTTTCAGTATCTTTTAGTGTTCAACGAGAAAGTTTGCAACTATTTAAAGATCGTACTTGGGTGAAACAGGGACGGGCTGCCAGTATTAGACAATAGACAATATTTTATTGACGAAAACAAAACACAGGAAATACAGCAACAAAGATTAGAAACACTATTATGATGTTTTATATTATTATTTATGACGTTTCATCATTTTATGTACACCACACTGAATTAAATAAATATCAATAACATTGATATGTTTATTCGGTTAATTTTTAGTTTAGTGGCTAATTAAGTTGTAGGTGCTGTACATTTATTTTTATCTCTTCCTTCAAGTTCAAACTAGGATGTTTAATGAATAAAAAATATATTGAGTTGTAATTGGTAAGCGGAAGCGAAGGCAGTATTCCATTCGATGTTTTCACTTACTTTGCACTGATAAGTCCATTTCTCGCATTTCTGTGAATCTATCCCTCAGTTCCTGGGGTAGATGTTCGATCACTGAAAATGTAACGTTAGTTCATTAATACGATGAATTAGTATGTGCAATTATAATAAAATGAAATATATAGAAAATAATAACATTTGCCCAGGATTTAAAGACGAGGTGTGTAAATGTCTTCGAGGTGTTGTATTCTAATGGAAAGATTGTCTTGGATAAATTATCCACATATTTTGTGTAAAAAAGTGGAATGAAATTGAACTATTTGATTTCAATTTCGCGCGCATAATTTTTGATTTGTTGAGCTACCAACATAGTAAAATGCAACAGAATTACGTCATCTTCAGTGAACAAAGAACACTTACTTTCCAAATAATCCTCAAGATACAGCATTTTGGTGAGCTTTTGTAACTGTAATTAATAACGTAATACTAAGGAACTGCGGATTGTTCGTGTATAATTAAGAATAAAAGCACAAATCAACTTTTTACAGGCACAAATGACGTGTTAAATTAATGCTCAGCGTCACTTTACGACCATAGACAACTAGAGCAGGAAATGAATGGATTATTGATTTTAGTGATGTTCTTAGTCTTTTTTTTTTTTAAAATCGATTAATATTGTGACTAGAATAGATAGTGTTCGATTATTTTCCTGTGATGATTTTGAATCCGATTAAATAGTGTGTGCCGTTCCCCATATATGTAACTAAACAAAATGGAAGCAAGAAACCCATCCTTTTCAAGTTCAAAAAATAATTTTCATAACTTTTATAGTATTATCAGATACGAACCGTGGTCAATTGTTTTTGGTTTGAAGTATTCATAATGTTAAAAAAACAACAGTAAAAACACAGATTTACCTAATAAAATCACAGTTACAAAACGGAGCAAAAATTTGCCACGGTCATGCCTTGAAATTTCAAACTCGAATAAATGAAACAGATTAACAGTTAATTGATTGCAAAACAGCGGAATCGACAGATAATGTTGAAAGGAAAGCAAATAATAGTAAATAGTAGATATAAGTATTGTAACTTTTCTATAATAACAGTTACAAAGTGGATTTTCCACCTATGTTCGAAATCAGGGGACAAGAATAAAACTACTATACTCGGAATTTTAATTCGATTCCAGATTTGACATTAGCTACTGTCGTTTTTGACAGTTTTTGACAGAACATACTGTCAAAAATGACAGTAGCTAATGTCAAATCTGGAATCGAATTAAAATTCCGAGTATATAATTATGTGAAATTGTTCTAAAACGCTTTATTTTCTAGCGTTTTATGATTGCTGTGAAATGTTTTAGTAAACTCAAAGCATTAACTAAGTCCCAGGCTTATAAAAACGATCACAATTTGAATTCAAACAATCGCGAACCTGCAGGGGACACGCTAAAAACCGTGAACTTCAAACAATTTTTGCTCAAATTTTGATTGAAATAGTCGTAAATTTAGCATTTTTGGGCATTGTTTTGAGATATTATAGATCAATAATTGCATATTCATCAAAACATGCACACACAGACGTAAGTAGGTATTTCAAATTAAAGCACATTAAACTTGTGGGGAAGTGAAATTTGTGCGTGGACGTTTCTTGATTCATACCATAAAAATCGAAATATTTTCCATAACTTAGAAATAGTCAAAAAACAACCAGTCTAAAAATATACCACGTCCCTACCGGAGAACTCGAAGGTAGTATCTATGGTAGTCTGTGACTCGAAGTTAATTGTAGTGCCAACATTCAACAAGAAACTGCGTTCAGTTTTTTCTAAAATGCTTATTCATTATTCTATTTACATATGCGTTCTTATTTTTCAGTTTTCAATATGATTCGAAGACCGTTGACTGAGATTACTCTGAAACTGGAGGATTTGCAAGAATACGAAGCTTACCGCCGCGGTCAGACCAATAATTCCAGTCTGGGCTCGGACATGCAGGAAGACACGCCGAAGGCGCTTGGTCCAGGATCAAAAACAGCGGAAGAAATACACAGTAGGATTGGATATGCTCCAAAAAAGAAGCCAAGTGGCCCCAGCACTGTATAATATCAAATAAATCTTAGACACATAATTATGTTATTTTTTTACATATTTGCAACATTGGTACCTACTGGTGGAAATTAGGTATTTAAGTACTCCTAGTATTTTATCATCATTCATCCATTAATTTCATAGCTTCATCTAACCTCCATTCTGGAGATAGGTACCGGCCTCGAGGATATCCTCTTTACCGGGCCATCCATCAGCCATAGGACGCCACTAGCTACAATCCTTAATAAGGGAATAGGGATTTTCAATAAGCAATAAGGTTGGAAGCGGCTTGCATTCAGTAAGATTGCAGGAACGCCTGCAGCCTTAATTATACTTAAATAGAACTTGTGTACCAAGTCTCGTCGATATTCGTTGAAAAATGCGACCTGCAGACGAAAGCAATAGTCGTGTCGTCAATCATCATAGACCTTCGCTTCGCTTCGGTCAATTAAATAAAATAATTAAATGACTTCAGAATACATTTATTTAAAGCTGACAAAATACAATCAAACTAGAATACAATGCTGTAATTTTTATTTATAAATGCAGTTGAGATTATTAAATATCATGATGTAGAAGCAACATCTTACATAATTACATAAATATTATAGGATAGAAGAGTTGAAAATATTTAATCTTTGTATGCTTCTTTTACTTTTGTAGGAAGAGGGCTGATAGCGCGATCTTTTTCGATGGACTTTCTTTTCTGATTCCTTCGACGCAAATACTTGCAGCACAGTCTGTAAACATAAACAATAAAACTTGTTATTTTATGTACTTTTTAAGGTTCGCGCACATTGTCGGGCCGCAGCGGGGCGGAGCGGGCCGCAGCGCAATATTAGTATGGAAATGCGGAAAATGCGGCCCGCTGCGCCCCGGCACAGTGTGCGTTAGTTCATATAAAATACATATAAGCGATTTGAGCGGATTTTTGCGCTGCGATGCGGCCCGACAAAATGTGCGCGAACCTTTATGAGTAGGAACTAAACACTTACCGCTTTACCACAAAAGGTTTAAACACAGCTTAACAGTGCAATTTGTACTGTTAAGCATTGTCTAAAGCGTGCGTAAATCTTTTGTGGTAAGACGGTTTAATGCTATTTTTGCGAAGATTAGTGACGGGTAGATACTATAATATTTCTAGTGCTAGTTTCTAGTGGCGCCAACAGCAAGGCTGTGTTTTATTGTCTTGTACTTCCGTCTAGCTAGTTGCTGATTGCACCAATACGAGTTAATTTTTACAACACTAAAACTATGCTATTTCGTGTGACATTTTCATAAAGCGCCTCTAAGTCTAAACGGAAACGTCGGTAAAGCAATTTAAATAATTATGTTTGGAGCGCGTTGACTTGACTGATTTTGATAGAAAGTTTCAAACATTTACGCGTGGTACGTTTAAAACCGGGCCCACTTTTAAATGCCATTTTGTATGACTCTTTTACAATATAAATTACTGTGATTACTAAGTAGAGTATAAGTCGCGGCATATAAGTCTAGCGCTGAGCGAAGTGTGGAGGGGATGGCTGCGCACGAGTTTAGTATGGTGGTCACTATGCGCAGCCATTTCCTCCACATTACCCTCAGCGCTAGACTTACGTGCCGCTACCTGTATGGACTACCGCCGCGCCGCTAAAAACATCGTTTGAGCGATGCAGGATCGGCTTGTGATTGGCTGACGGGCGGCGTTAGTTCCGCGAGCGGGCACGCGTTGATGGTGGCGCAGCATGTAGCGAAGTTATAAATAGTCGTTGCAATACGTAATATTTCTGCGAAGAAATCTGATAGGAAATTATCAAATTACCTCAAAGTCAAGAAGTATATGATCTCCGCGACGCTAAGTATGGAGAATCCCATGAACAAGCCGAGCAGGCCACCGCAGTTGGCGAGGAAGTCCGTCTGCCCGTACAGCTCCGACCGACGAGAGGTGATGAACTGTGCCTCCTTGAAGAATATCATCACGCGGGAGTAATACCGGCTGTAAAAAGGAAACTAGTCAGTCTTTTTAAGTTTGTAAGACTCGTAACAAATATATGATCGGCCCAATCCGAGTGATGCCGAACGCAACGTCAGTAACATTTTCGGCTCGGCTTAGTCATTTGACAAATTCTGCCGAACTTTAAGACATTTGCACTCGGCACATCTTTCAACATCAGGCTTGCACTCAACACATCTTTCACACTAGACTTTGAGACATTTGAACTCAGCACATCTTTCACACCAGACTTTAAGACATTTGCACTCAGCACATCTTTCACACCAGACTTTAAGACATTTGCATTCGGCACATCTTTCACACCAGACTTTAAGACATTTGCACTCAGCACATCTTTCACACCAGACTTTAAGACATTTGCATTCGGCACATCTTTCACACCAGACTTTAAGACATTTGCATTCGGCACATCTTTCACACCAGACTTTAAGACATTTGCACTCAGCACATCTTTCACACCAGACTTTAAGACATTTGCATTCGGCACATCTTTCACACCAGACTTTAAGACATTTGCACTCAGCACATCTTTCACACCAGACTTTAAGACATTTGCACTCGGCACATCTTTCACACCAGACTTTAAGACATTTGCACTCGGCACATCTTTCACACCAGACTTTAAGACATTTGCACTCGGCACATCTTTCACACCAGACTTTAAGACATTTGCACTCGGCACATCTTTCACACCAGACTTTAAGACATTTGCACTCGGCACATCTTCACATCAGGCTTTAAGACATTTGCATTCGACACATCTTTCACACTAGACTTTGAGACATTTGAACTCAGCACATCTTTCACACCAGACTTTAAGACATTTGCACTCAGCACATCTTTCACACCAGACTTTAAGACATTTGCATTCGGCACATCTTTCACACCAGACTTTAAGACATTTGCACTCAGCACATCTTTCACACCAGACTTTAAGACATTTGCATTCGGCACATCTTTCACACCAGACTTTAAGACATTTGCACTCAGCACATCTTTCACACCAGACTTTAAGACATTTGCACTCGGCACATCTTTCACACCAGACTTTAAGACATTTGCACTCGGCACATCTTTCACACCAGACTTTAAGACATTTGCACTCGGCACATCTTTCACACCAGACTTTAAGACATTTGCACTCGGCACATCTTTCACACCAGACTTTAAGACATTTGCACTCGGCACATCTTCACATCAGGCTTTAAGACATTTGCATTCGACACATCTTTCACACCAGACTTTAAGACATTTGCACTCGGCACATCTTTCACACCAGACTTTAAGACATTTGCACTCGGCACATCTTTCACACCAGACTTTAAGACATTTGCACTCGGCACATCTTTCACACCAGACTTTAAGACATTTGCACTCGGCACATCTTTCACACCAGACTTTAAGACATTTGCACTCGGCACATCTTCACATCAGGCTTTAAGACATTTGCATTCGGCACATCTTTCACACCAGACTTTAAGACATTTGCACTCGGCACATCTTTCACACCAGACTTTAAGACATTTGCACTCGGCACATCTTTCACACCAGACGTTAAAGAAGGGTGATTGGGCCATATCCACAATCGAATTTCTTCTTAGGACGTATGCAAGTTACCTCTTGATGTTTTCATTCACCGAAAACCCAGTGGTGTGTAGTTCCGTACATAAATTCCAAAGATCTCATTGGTATGGGACCAGGATTTGAACCGGTCGTGGGTTGTAATCTAAGGTGGATGTTGCTACCTATAAACCACCACGGCTTAGCACGGAATCTTTCACACTAGTCTTTATATTATAAAATATGGCTGATTACATTACATTTTTTGTGAATAAACGAATTGAAATTGATACTTACTCTCCATCGCTATCATCCTCAGTGAAGTTAATGCGGTAGGCTGTGTAGATGGCTCTCCAGTCGTAGTCTGCCTGCGAGGTCTCCGCCTCATATTCAATGGAGGTGCAAGATGGCAGACATTTGCACTCGGCGGCGACTTTACGGGCCTCGTATAGGTTGTCGCTGTCAGAGTCGTTGGTAGATTGCTCCAGACCACTTTGTATCTCAATCGTTACAAGGTCCACTGGAAAAAGATTAAGTTTATTTAAAGTAATAATTCTCAGATTTCTTCAAATAATTTTCAGATAATTTCGGGTTGAGGCACGTAGAACGCATGTTATATATGAAATAATTTTGGATATGAAAATTTCCGAACTCCAGAAAAACGCAGCTCAAACTTAACTGCTTGTACCTAAACTCGTACATTTTCGGAATCAATTTGAAATTTACGCGATTTAGGTTCTTTGAGATTATTATAGTAAAATTCTTCTCTAAAAATCTCAAATATTAGCATTCATTAAAAAAGAAACAACGGGTTGCACTCCGGGAGTGCCGGCAGAAGTGAAAACTTCAACATTAACGTTGTGCACTTTTAAACATTTTGGAATGGTTATAATTGGGAATAATTTCGCACGAATTGCTTTATTTATCAGTATAAAATTGGTACTATCATTTATGTGGTAAAATACAATATCACACACTCGCGCAAGCAAGTTTTCACTTCACCGTCTTGCGAATTTTCGATCAGCTTACTGAGCTTACAAATTGTCCTGACGCGAGTTTTAACATTTTTTACCCATCCCAAAAAGTGCACAACGCCGCTAGAAAGTATTCACTTCAAAAATAGTAAAGCTCTAGCTAATAACGATCTCAAAATATTAGCATTCAATAAATTAAATTAAATTAAAAAAACCGCGTCAGAAATGGTTCATTTTGGGAGTAACGATTATAACCACAGACAGTACAATCATAGACACAGATACACATTACACATCTCAAACTTATAACTCCCCACTTTTTCGTCAGGCGTTAATAATACCATTTCAGGTTATTTATTAAAAGGTGAGAGAGTCAATCGAACGAGAAAAAAAAAGTGCTTTCTGTGTACTCACTTTGAGACTTTTTAATGCACTCCATACTACCAGAGTTACACACATTCATGCCTTCTCCACCTGCAACATAACACCAAAATTAAATATTTCTTGCGCACATTAGACCAACGTACTTGGGTGCACGCTCGTGCTTCTGAAAAAAAATTGTTCTCTTAAAACGAATAAGTAAATTGGTGTGTAAATACGTAAACGCCGGTTGATTCCTGCGGCCTGGGGGATTACCCTCAAAAAAGAGGGAAATTTGCTGTCGCGCTATTTAACAGCCGATTTCGAGAATATTAGGCAAGATTGTTCAGTATGTAAACTTATAAATCCTAACAGGTTTGAGAGTAGCAACCAATTTGGTAAGAGCGAGTCGAGATAACTCGAGATATAGTCATGCATTATGTAGATTCGGTTTCGACTGCCTCGGTGGCTCAGTGGTTAGTGACCCTGACTCCTGGATCGAAGAGGCATGGTTTCGATTCCCACCCAGGGCAAATATTTATGTGATGAACATAGGTGTTTGCTTTGTGTCTTAGGTATTATACTATCAATATTAGTATGCATTTAAAAATAAGTATATGTAGTGTATCGGTCTCTGGCAGCCATATCACAAGCTTTGCTTAGTCTGGGGTCAGAGCCCGTGTGTAAGATGTCCCCTAATAGTTAAAAAAAAAGTTTAAAGATATGTGCGGCGAGGTCTACTGTTCGATGAACTACTAGTAATGTTAGTAAGCAATTATAATATTACAGCTAGTAAGGAAGTAAGGATATAATGCCTAATCAATTAGCTTAGCGGCTGCCTATATACAGCCGCCTAGATTATGGATTCGGCCTATAGTAAGGATTTATAACATTACAAGTAGTAAGGAAGCAAGGTTAGAGTCGATCTTACGTGGCATCCCGAAGTGCACGCATCCACACCGCGTATATGTGAAGTTGGACAAACATTCCATCTCGCAGTTAGCTTGCGTGTACACCTTGAAATATCTGAGGTAGCGTTCGGTCGGGAAAAAGCATTGCCGTCTGGAAAACAATAAAATGTTATAAGTATACAGGGTTATTTCTAATCAATTAGCATCCTTTTAGGGGCTTATTCTGTACATCAAAACTAACAACTTTTGTTCTGCGATTTTTGTCAAAACTCAAAAAAAATCTGCTGTTTCATATGTATATTTTGTCGAGGGTAAACGATATTTTTCTATGGAACAACTTTTTTTTGAGCATTAATAAAAGTCGTAGAACAAAAGTTATTAGTTTTGATGTACAGAATAAGCCCCTAAAAGGATTCTAATTGATTATGAAAGTGATTCTACGCTATACCTTCCTATTGTAGCTGACGACGTAAGAGAGCTTGTTCACGGCCGTTTTTTAGGGTTTCAAATCCATGTCCAAAGGGTAAAAACGGGATCCTATTATCTACTATGACTTCATTGTCCGTTTGTCCGTCTGTCTGTCACCAGGCTGTATCTCATGAACCGTGACGGCTAGACAGTTGAAAATTTCACAGATGATGTATTTCTGTTGCCGCTATAACAACAAATACTAAAAACAAAATATAATAAATTTTAAGGGGGGCTCCCATACAACAAACGTGTTTTTTGTCGTTTTTTGCTAGAGATTAATAACGACAACAGTGGGACAACAGACGCTTGAAGTGGGCTAAGGGGTCTCCAATGCGGTACGGAATCCTTCGTGCGCGAGTCCAACTCGCACTTGACCGATTTTTTTACCGGACAGCGGAGCGTCAATAAACAAATGACTACATTTTTCACCAGATGGATGTCCGGTGCGTCAACACGTTAATTATAAGCCATACACCACCGTGAATCCGGTGAAAAAAACGGTCCGTTTTCCGTTAAATCAAATTGCCGTGAACAAGTTCTCTAACGAATTTACTGCAGCACAATGACTCGCTTCGTGATCACAAATGCAAAGTTTAATTCGACCTACACAATTATACCTATACAGGGTTATTTCTAACCAATTATCATCCTTTTAGGGGCTTATGAAACCGCTAATTTTTATTGAGTTTTGACAAAAGTCACAGAACAAAAGTTGTTAGTTTTGATGTACAGAATAAGTCCCTAAAAGGATGCTAATTGATTAGAAATAATCTTGTATATACCTGCTATTTGTAAAGCAACACTTTGTATACTCAAAAAAGTTTGAAGTTTCGCGATTTCAACACATTATTCTTTTATACTACGAGAATAATCGCGCACTGTAAATAAAAAAATACCCCATAATCCCGACGTTTCGACCGAGTTGCATTGGTCATGGTCACGGGTAGGTATTAGGATCTACCCGTCGAAACGATGGTGTTTGTAGTAATAAATTGTATGGAAGAATAAACTCTGAATTGGTTTAACAGCACCTGAGAGGGTCGTAAGGTCCGAGTCCTTCAGAGGTGGTCATCATGGTGGGCTTGACAGCCACCACAACCTCCTGTGACAATGGAGATCGGAAGTATTGCTGCGACAGCCGAGGCAGTTCCGCAGGATTGTGTAACAGAATCTGTAAAATCACAATAATTACTGTCAAATTGTACTTCCCGTAACAATACAATTCCTTCAGTAATATGGTCAAAATATTGGACAGTGGACACCTTATTTTTTCAGCGAAAATCCTTTATGTGCACCACCCCACTTTGGGGGAGGCAGGGTGGTTATGCGGGAATCCCACCTGAGGCGATGTACCCAACCCTGGGATGTTCCTTCTATGCGAATCTGCGTCAGTATTGCGGGAACGCTTGCGCACACTTTCGCTATACAGTGGACACCCTATTTTATCTTTTGTCAACTACAGAATATAAAATAAAATGGAAAAAATTGCTGTAATTTTATTGATTATTAAATCTTATTATTACAAAGTATGCCACTTTGGAGTATGTAATTTTTTATGCGTTCTATGTAGATAGCTATCGCAAATACCATTACAATTTGGCATTGAGTTGGTGCAGTTCCATCTTCTAAGTTTAGATAGGTACGCTTACTCAGTCGAAAGTGTAATAACTAGGCAAACTCGTACTAGAAGATGGTACTTATATTCAATGTTTCTAATTTAATATTCGTATTATATATACATACATATATATGTTCTTACCTTAAATCCCTGCACCGGCCCCTTGCACAAATAATCCAAATCAGGTCCATAGGCTTTTAGTAGAAATGTTAGACCTGATTTCACCCCGTATCCCTGTGAATAATATTGAAAATTAGGTACATTTAGGTAAGTACACAATATTAGAGAGTAGAAAAAGAATTTAGTTTTCATTCATTAAAACTTCATTTAAAGTTCACAAATCACTTAGCTAGATTGTTGCTAGGAAGTCAAAAATTGCATATTCGCTAAGACTGTACCCGCCCTTTTAATAGTCCACTGCAGGACGTAGGCCTCCCTACGAAGGGTGATGTGAGTGGCGAGTGTGGGAAGTGAAGGATTCGCTAAGACAAACTGTTGATATTAAGGAAATTGTACCACCATTTTACACAGTTTGAGCAATAAATTTTACTTTTACTTTTAGTCCGAAAAAGTTTTTTTTTGCCAAACGTAAAAGCGGATAATTATAACACTAGATAGTACAGGCTCAATCAAAAGCTACAAGATGCGTAAAACCCAATCCTCGCAAAGAGATTTGCCGTCTTACCACAAAAGTTTTACGCACGCTTTAGACAATGTTTAATAGTACAAATTGTACGGTTACACAGTGTTTAAAGCGTGTTTAAATCTTTTGAGGTGTGTTATACTTACTGAACCTCTGTGCGGGTAGGTCTCGATCGGTTCAGACTTTCCATAACCGTCCTCTAAACTCCAAGATCTAGCTTTGTTATGGTGTTCCAGATATGGGTACTCTGTGTGCAAGCTTGAAAAGAAGAATATTAAAATTAATCTTTAATCCTTACAGACATTAGTAGATCCGAAAGTGTTTAAAGTGGTTGGTTTGTTACTCTTTCACGCAACAACAGGGCAACGGATAGATTTGATATTGGCATAGGTATTGGTAAATAGTTCAAAGGTTGGAGTACCCTGCAACAACAACATAGGCTACTTTTATTCCCGAAAAATGAAAGATTCCTATATGGGATAGCACAAAAATCAAAATATCGGGCGAAGGCGCGAACAAAAGCTCGTTGCAAATAATTTCCTTGTAGTGACTTGGTTCGTTTCTGCTGCTTTACAGGGTTATTTCTATTCAATTAGCATCCTTTTAAAGGGCTTATTCTGTACATAAAACTAACAACTTTTGTTCTACGAATTTTATTAATAAAAAAAAAATGCTGTTCCATAGAAAAAATCGTTCATCCTCGACAAAATGTATGGTTTTTATGACAAACAGCTGTTTTTTTTAGTTTTGACAAAAGTCGTAGAACAAAAGCTGTTAGTTTTGATGTACAGAATAAGCTCCTAAAAGGATGCTTATTGATTAGGAATAACCCTGTATAATTTGTAATAGGGATGCGAGTTGTACGAAGTACCTACAATAGGAACTATGTACAACTCGTATATAAGTAAAAGTCGTAAAATCGTGAAAATCTATTTCAAGCTTGCTTAGATCGAGGTAGATTATTATTTCACTGCAATGCAGCGACTACGCATGATACGGATGCGCAGGACGCGCCATCTTGGTTTTAGCCGTTTTAGTTACATTACATGGTGCGAACTGTGAGATTAAGATTATTGAGTATAGTGTGTGAGAGAGCAAAAACCTATGTTTATCACATAAATACTTGCCTTGGGTGGGAATCGAACCCACGCCTCTTTGGCCCAGAAGTCAGGGTTATAGGTCGTGCCACCAAAGATGAGACTTGAGAAACCACAAGGTTTTTTTTTTTTTTTATTCAGAATAGGTTTGCGTTTGACCACATACTGCCTGTTTTTAAGCAGATAAGCGGTCTAGGTTGTAGCACGCTTACCTAGAAGATACCTATTTACTCGGGATTTGAAGACGCCCACATTGTACTTTAGCGGGAAGACAGACCCAGGCAAAGCGTTCCACATTCTGGCCGTTCGTATGAGGAATGAGGATTCGAAACGTTTTTTAATCGTTTGTATATCTATTATCCAGAATTTGTATATTTATTTCCAAACTACGTGGTTTCTCAAGTCTCATCTTTGGTGGCACGACCTTTAATAACCACTGGGCCATCGAGGCAGTATAGGTAGTGTTTGCGGTGGAAACTCACTTTTCAACTCTAAAAAGTTCCTCAGCCCCCAAAGTGTTGAAGGTGTAACACAGTCCTTCCTCCGTCAATATAGGCGAGAAGAGATCCGTGCAGTTTTGACTCGGCGTGTCCTTCCATTTGCACCCAAAAAATACTTCAGTCAAGTTTGGTGATACCTGAAAATATTTTCGAAATTATGCTGTTATCCATACCAACACTCCAAGCATGGTGTTGGCGCCTCTTTACACCAACTTATTTGGATAAGAAATAAATAATCAAGGGCCTAACTAGGGGCTAAAGCAAGGTGCGTTTTCCTTCGTAAATTTCGTAATTGTACCTACGGCAGGGTTAGTGGCTACACGGAGCTGCCAAGCATTGGGTGGTAGACAGTGGAAAGGATACTACAATTTTGACTCTATTTAACTACTTTATTTTCTCTTAATATCCCAAAACGTCCACACCCAACGACCAAGTGCGCAGTAACTGATGGTCGTCGAGCGCCGCTCATAGGTATTGTACATCTCGATTGTAAACAAAACCGCTCATAAAGAACTCATTCATACTTACACGATTACTACAACGGCAAATAGATTAATTGTCCGTACATCAATGTATCAACTCGAATAGGAAACAAACAAGTTTACTTATCTTATTTTTAGGGATGATGATGAAAAGGAAACAATGTATGGATTGGAATTGAGAACTGACATCTTCTTCTTCTTCTTTTCAGCCATTGGACGTCCACTGCTGAACATAGGCCTCCCCTAAAGACCTCCAATAAGACCGGTTGGTAGCGGCTTGCATCCAGCGCGATCCTGCGGTCTTAATGAGGTCGTCCGTCCACCTTGTGGGTGGACGTCCTACGCTGCGCTTGCCGGTACGTGGTCTCCACTCGAGGACTTTTCGACCCCATCGGTCATCAGTCCTCCGTGCTATGTGCCCTGCCCATTGCCACTTCAACCTGCCAATCCGCTGGGCTATGTCGGTAACCTTGGTTCTTCTACGGATCTCCTCATTCCTGATTCGATCTCGCAGAGAAACTCCGAGCATAGCCCTCTCCATGGCTCGTTGGGCTACTTGAAGCTTACCAATTAGGCCCATAGTTAGAGACCACGTTTCTGTGCCATAAGTCATCACTGGCAACACACACTGGTCGAAAACTTTCGACTTGATGCACTGAGGTATGTCGGACGAGAAGACGCTACGCAATTTTCCGAACGCTGCCCAGCCGAGTTGGATTCGGCGATTGGCCTCTTTCTTGAAGTCGGACCTACCTAACTGGACTACTTGTCCTAGGTAGACGTACGAGTCGACGACTTCAAGAACCGAGTTCCCAACTGAAATAGGGGTGGGTACAACAAGGGAATTACACATGACCTTTGTCTTGTCCATGATCATTTTAAGACCCACCTGTTGAGAGACTCGATTTAGGCCTTCGAGCATCGTACTGAGTTCCTCCATCGACTTTGCCATGACCACGATATCGTCGGCAAACCGAAGGTGAGTGAGGTATTCGCCATTGATGTTGATGCCGAATCCTTTCCATTCCAGGAGCTTAAAAGCGTTCTCCAGAGTAGCAGTAAACAGTTTCGGAGATATTACATCTCCCTGTCTTACGCCTCTCTTCAGTGGGATCGCCTTGGAGCTCTCTTCCTGTACTCGGACCGAGTACAGGAAGAGAGCTCCAAGCTCCAATTATTATACAAACACTTCAACACTTCGATATACCGATAGTCAATACGGCATCGTTGAAGAGACTCAAGCACAGCCCATGTCTCGACCGAATCAAAGGCTTTCTCATAGTCCACAAACGCTAAGCAAAGTGGCTGGTTATACTCCTCGGTCTTCTGTATAACCTGCCGCAGCGTATGTATGTGATCCATGGTACTAAAGCCTTTTTGGAAACCGGCTTGTTCGGAAGGCTGGAAGTCATCAAGCCTGCGTTCGAGACGATTCGTAATGACTCTTGAAAACAACTTATAAACATGGCTCAGAAGCGAGATGGGTCTGTAATTCTTCAATAAGGTGTTGTCACCTTTTTTAAAGAATAGCACCACCACGCTTCTGTTCCATGCTTCAGGCGTTATGCCCTCGAGGACGACGGTGTTGAAAAGCTTCTGAAGGACTTTAAGTACCGGTTTACCACCCGCTTTCAGAAGCTCTGAAGTGATTCCGTCGTCACCCGGCGCCTTGTTGTTCTTAAGTTGGTTCAGAGCCATTCTAATCTCGCACAGACTGATGTCCGGGATGTCTTCGGTGAAGTGTCGGGTCAGCTTGGCTCTTGGGTCTTTAGCCGTGCTGTTTACAGGCTTTGCTACCGAGGCGTATAACTGTCCGTAGAACTTTTCGATCTCCTCCAATACCTCTGCCTTGGTCGACGTTATACTGCCATCTTCTCTCGAACTGACATCAAAAGTGGATAATATTATAGTTTAATTCTACGTTCTTTCAGGCTCAATGGTTAGTGACCCTGACTTCTAGGTTCGTCTATGATCCTAGGTCAAAGAGGCGTGGGTTCGATTCCCACCCAGAGCAAATATTTATGTGATGAACACAGGTGTTTTTATTTTATTTTTATTTAGGTATTAAAAAAAGAACGTACGATAAGTAAATTTGTATAGGCCTGGTGGCTAGCCCTGGCTATCACTATGTTTTTTTTTAACGCAAATAAGTCCGCGTCTGACCACCAACTCGCCTGATGGTAAGCGGCGTTGTGGTCGAAGATGAAGCACGCAGACCTAGAAGATACCTATTCAGTCTGACCTTGAAAAGCTTTAGATTATATCTCTTAGGAAACAGGAAAGCAGGAAGACTGTTCCATTCCCTGGCGGTACGAATCAGAAATGTTGAGTCAAACCACTTCGTACGTCTCGAAGGAAAATCGACAATGTAGGGGTGGTAAAGTGGCGTCCTCCTACTTGTCCTGTAGTAAAAAGGGGATGGTAGGATAAGGTCGTGCAGCTCAGATGCATACTCTCCGAAATGAATCATATAAAAATGGACAGACTCGCAACCTTACGGCGGTGCTCCAGGCTATGAAGTTTTTTTGAAACTAACTTTTCATCACCTACAAGCCGAACAGCACGCCGGTCCACTGATTCCAAGGCCTCGAGCTGATATTATTATGTATTTAAAAATATGTATTTGTATATGTAATATATCAGTCTCTGACAGCCATATCACAAGCTTTGCTTAGTTTGGGGTCAGAGGCCATGTATAAGGTGATCCCTAATATTTATTTATTTATTTTATTTTTCTGGGGTAGGTAAAGAAGTTTTTAGGGTAGACAATCGCATGCTAGGGTGATCCGTACACATTGAATTAAAAATGCTTAAAGGACCAAACTTTGCTTGTGAGTTTGACGTGAATAAAATAAATTATAATAATCGCGACATAATATGTGGTAGAATTATACCTCTTTTATATTATTGACGGTATCTCGTCCAGATGAGAATTTACGGCCCCAAGTTGGCGCCAAGTGATCGTCACAGACCATAGATATATCTTCAAAGAGGTGACGTCTGTAAAAAAGTATAACAATTTACAAAAGTATTTTTAGGAAGAAAAACCGTACAAATGCCGGTCAGGTTCATCCACCGAGGGTTCCGTACAAATCCCGAAAATCGCAAGAAACCGGGAACTAATTTGGGCGAAGTTATAGTCATCAGTTAAGGGATTCTTATTTTAAATTTTCTCGTCATGAACCGAAATCGAATGAAAGGTAGCGTTAACTCACATTGAAAGAGATAATGCAAAAATATATCGAGCTTAGGCCATTACCTGGTACTTACAGTATTTAATTATTTTCTGTATTTGTTTTTAAAATGATTTTCCTATTATTTTCTTTAGTATCACAATGTAAGGAATTTCATTTTTTCAGATCTTATTATCTTTTAGACATTTTCTGTAAAATATGGCGGCGCGCCAAGTCAGAGACGGGGTCAAGTCAAGTGGGGTCCTTCCGCCCGTCCCGTTAAAGTGTTTATTTTTGGATTAATTCTTATACTTGTACTTATACTCGTATACTATAGATCTGCCTATATGGTTTCAATTTCAACTCAACTTAAATACTTCTATACTCAAATACTTCTACGCGTTCCCGAAATAAGTCTTGGCAAACGGACGGACGGACAACAAAGTTATCCTATAGATAGCGGCTCCGTTTTTTTCCCATTTTGAGATAACTCAAAAAATAAAAATCTCATATATTAAAATGAATCGTGGTTGTTAGTCTCGCTAAAACTCGAGAACGGCTGAAACGATTGGGCTAATTTTGGTCTTGAAATATGCGGTGAGAAAATACAAAAATGTAGAAGTAACATAATTAAAACATGAATTTGATTTTCCCATACAAAATGTTCCTGCATGTAAAACTTAGCATTCACAGTTGACAGATGGAGAGATTAAGTTTACAGGGTCAGCTAGTCTGAAATAAAATATCTCGCTGGGTTTACTTACTTTTCTTCAGTTAAATTAGCATACGTTTCGTTGTTATAATATAAATGGTAGTGCTCCGTGTAGTTGAATTTTCTCTGCATGGCTTTAGTTTCGAAGCAGACGCTCACAGCTGGATACGGTATCTGTAAAAATATAAGAAGTATTTAACTGAAATATATAGTAACTATACAAAAGTATAAAATAACTATAAAATGTAGCATATTTATTATTTAAGCTTGAATAATGTATAGATGCACTTTATTTCATTTATTTTTATAATTTAAAAATATATTTAAAAAGTTATTTAAATCGTAAAAATATCCCGTTAATTAAAACTTAGTTGTTACGTAGAAAATAATCTAAATGAAAGAAAACGCAACACTGATCAGACCGCTCTTGTCTTGACCATATTTCAACGGCCATTTTAAAGACAGATTTAAATTGGATAAAGAAAAATTAAAATTCATTTTTTTCCAATATTCCTTATTAGGTATTTCGTTCCCTTTATAATTGCTAATTTTGATTATTCCAAAGTTTAATGCAAGTGCATTTAAACTTTTCATTGCCACATAAATCTGCCTACTTCAACGGAGGTACCAATTAAAAGTTCGAATGCCATATAAGATCCAATTGATTAGTAAAGAGTATTTATTTGGTAAGAGTGATTGTCGAAGGAAAGTAGTAGTCGTTACTCGTACCTGCCAGACCGGTGTCGTGTTCTCTGCAAAGCTCACAATCACTGGGTTTTCATTCCATTTGTTCCAGACTTTCCTTATCAAACCAGCGCAGAGCACCACACAGCATGTAAACATGAACAACCAAAACACCCTGCAAGAAAATTATCAGATAAAGGGCACGCCCACAAAATGTATGGAAGCTATGGTATAATAATAATAAAAAAATCTAACCACAGCACTAGTAATATCTCGAGAAATTACATGTTTTTCTGAGTTTTTTTATCAGTTAAAAACATAAAAGAGCCCTCCGATATTTTTAAATTCATTTTGAATTTCTTAGGATTAACAATTGTAATTGACAGAATATGTACCTAGATTATTTCTGGCAACTCTAATTAAGCTACCCAAGCTAAAATAAAAGATTTTTTATCAATTAGACACAATCTTTGACGATTTTTTTTTAAATATTGCTCTAACTGGATGCACCAACTTTTTAAGAATTCTATAATTTTAGCAAAATATATGATAAATATGGAAGAATCAGGCAGTAGTGCAGTAAATGAACGACAGAAGCACATTAATACGGCTAAAACAGAAAAAAAATGTGAGCTGTATTTCTTTATTCCACACAATTTATTTTTATCATTTAAAAAAAATGGAGGTATGAAAAAATATAAATTAAATATTTTTGAGAAGCCCATGAACAAAGCTTTCAAGCGATATGTATATATTATCTTGGTTATATTAATCTCTGAATAATATACCACTTGTGGACGTCCCTTTTTAGACTCCGCTTAATACTACTCGTATTAAGCAACGAAGTAGAACTCTTTGCCTGGGTCTGTTTTTACTATGTATTGTGCAATTTAGGCGAGATGTGAGATCGAATCAGAAATAAGGAAATCCGTAGAAGAACCAAAGTTACCGACGTAGACGGAGAGCCGCAGCAGCAGTGAGTAGAGTGTACGAGTATAACACAGGAAGTGATGAACTGATGACCGATAGGGTCGAAAAGTTCTCCACGTACCGGCAAACGCAGCCCACTCACATATTGTCAGAGGGGTTAGTCCAGGTTTAGGGACGCGTAAATTGAAACTACAGCTGTTTCCGTATGGTTCCATAGGTACATTTTTGTACAACGGTCCTGGCGGAAACGAGGAAGAACTAACCAGAATGTATGGACCCACACGCGAACGCGAAAATTTAAGTAAACTACGCAAAACCTGGACTAAGGGCTCAGATGACAGCAGTTTGATACAAGCTGCCTCCAACCGGTCTCATAGGAAATCAATAGGGGAGGTATATGTCCAACTGTGGACAACCTACGGCTGAAATTATAGTATTAGTAATAACAATGTAGGTAGACGTTTGTATAATAACAACATAAACACCTGTTTAGTCTAGATTCTAAAAATGATGCAATGCACGTAAGGTATCTTATATGCATCATCTAGCAGGATGTGATCTAACGCTAACCTATATTCAATAAAAAATAAGCATTGCTAGCTACGGTATGTATAACTAGTTATATAGCTACGTTTACTTACTTCTCAACAAATGTGCGTTCCTTTTCACCGATGTACTTGAGACCATGCAGATTGGAATTCGCTGAGTAATCTATGAGATACTCCTTTATGAAGTTGCGCCTTATTTCGTACTTGGACGGCTTTCGTTGGAGCCCCGATGACTTTTCCAAATCATTTTCAGGGTTTCTTCCCGCGCTTGACGATCTGGAAACACCATACAGATTTTATACTCGTACAGCCGTATTGGAAACAATAGGTATTTTCTTAATGTAAACTAAGGTAACTTTCAAACAAGTGTGGATAGGTCTCAGTTTTGTTATACTCGTATACACCGATAACAGGGTTATCTGCTTGCCCTGAACTAAGCCGAGAGGGGTGATGAAGACCACCATTATGAACAACTTTTACTATGGGGCTATAGCATATAGCTATAGTTTAGACCGCTCACTCCGGTCTTTCTCAGGACAAAGACTTCTTCGTAAACTTGACACATTTAGCACCAAAATCCTATATAAGTGACACTTATGTCACATTTTACAACAAAAACTTTTATTTTAACATTTAATTTAACACATATTTAATTTTGCAAATAAAAATAGGCAACTTGTACCTCGAGTGTCTCCTCATGGTGCCATCGAATGACTAAATACTATTCATGTCGAAAAGGTAGACACACAAAGACATATAAATTGGGTTTCATACTGTGTAAAATGCTAATTTGTGTCCGTTGATCTCAAGGGACACCAGCAATTATGAAATTAAATTCATAGAAACGTGAACCAAACGAATGGCTTATTTTGGCGCATACGTGAAAAGTAGGTACCTGCAGTCCGTTATTAGGAACTTTGCGTGTGGAATTTCTGATAATAGAGTTGAAAAAATTAGTTATTAGAAATAACGTGTAAATAGGTAAGGCAAATTTCTATCGCCTTCTGTTACACTAAATTAAGTATTTTTTGTATTACTGTTCGTTTTTTTGTGTACAATAAAGTGTTTTCTATCCTATTCTACGCTATAAGGCGCAGATCAATTCCCCAGATGACGACGTACGTAGGTACAATGGCGTGCTCTCCCTAGAGACCTACTTCTAGCTGGAGGTCTAGAGGAAGAAAAGGAAGAGGGCATTTAGGCAGCCAAGAAGATAAGGCCCTAACTAGGGTAACACATAGCCAGGAGAGGCCATCTAAGCCAAGAAGATAGGGCCATCGTAGACCAGATCATGCCAAGACGGCGTAATAAGCATCTGCTCATTACTCCGTCTTTAGCCGTTTTCGTTTCCGGCGTTCTTGGTTTAGAGGATTCATCCTCTCGAATTGTCTCCTGGGCAGAGTTCCAGGACGTACGGTCCCAGTAAGAAAGGAAACCTTGATGCTGTTACCCTGACTCCCACCAGGATAAGGGAGGAGAAGGACCACGGAAGGAAAAGCAGATCAATTCACAGGCTTTTAGTAAATTCGCTTGGTGATATGATTCGTATATTAGTTATGATGTTTTTGTTTCAACATATCCTGCATGATCTAATTTGTAATACTGACATCATAGTTTTTAGGGTTCCGTACCCAAAGGGTAAAACGGGACCCTATTACTAAAACTCCGATGTCGGTCTGTCTGTCTGTCACCAGGCTGTATCTCATGAACCGTGACAGCTAGACAGCTGAAATGTTGACAGATGATGTATTTCTCTTGCCGCTATAGCAACAAATACTAAAAACTAAATAAAATAAATATTTAAGGGGGCTCGCTCCCATACAACAAACGTGATTTTTTAGGACTTTTTTGCTCGCTATTAATAACGGCAAGAGGAATGGGGCTAAGGAGGCACCAACACGGTACGGAACGTGCGCGAGTCCAACTCGCACTTGGCCGATTTTTTATAACGCTCAATGTGAAACTCATGGCGTAAACTCTGTAGCTATCTGTGGAATGCACTTATTCTGCATAGGCTTAGGTAGTATAGATATACCGTACAATACAAAGCGTTATAATTATTGTGTTCAACGTAGTAAAATAACTAGAAGCATGCAAGACGGTATAATTGGATTGCAAAAGTGGTTATTTCCCACGTCAAGTGCTGCTAGTATTATAATAATACGATATATAATTTCTTTGAAAGTGAAAGTCTATCTCAGTTTGTAAATCTTGATAAAAATAAGCAAGGAATTCTTCAACATCTATTCAATTAGCTCGTATGAATAGTTATTAATGGACAAACAACCACTGGCTAACACGATCACTGTGTACCAAAAAACGAAATAAAAATATATTCACGTAACTCTATGGCTACGGCAATAGACCAAAATGGAGAGACTTAAAAGTTTGTTTCTAGATATTATCAGAAACATTCAAGATTTTTGCCATTACCATTTAAAGCTGATGAATAAATAATTAATCCATAGAATTAGATTAAGTACCTACTTTAGTTCTAATTCTATGAATTCAATCAGTTGGACTATGTCGGTAACTTTTATTCGATAACGGTTTTTTTGTTCCTGATGAGATGTACAGAGACGAAAAATTAATATCTGAATATTTGTTCAATAAAATTTTAGGACGTGTTCTCGTAGATTTAGGAAACTGATAAAAATATTCGGGGTAAATGTATATTAGTTTAGTAATATCGCTCTAATAAATTCTGTACGCCTAGTAGATCTCCCTGTGGGTATGGAATTACCTCGGGACTTCAAATTTTATTCAAGCACGTTTACAAAATTACGTCAACAAAAACAATATCCAATTAACATAGTGCCAATTAATATAGCCGTTATCAGTTTAGACATAAAAAATATAAATTAGTACTTAGGTAAAATAATTATGTTGTTTAGTTTAAAACCCATTAGATGCTAAATGTCCGCTTAGTGTTTAAATAGGAAACTATAAACTATAAACGACTATATACTACTAATAAATACATGGCAGGACATGTTAGGAAAGGATGGTCCAATTGATCGTTGAAATGACTTGTTGTATCTATTTTTATTCTTGCCTTCCCACAATAACCACCAGGGACCGGAATGCCCTACCTCCGTCATTGTTTGTAGACATTTGTTTACAATCTGAGAGTGAATAGGCATCTTCTACATCTACATTCTCTATTCTTGGATACAACATCGCTTTCCATCAGGCTAGTTAGTGACCAAATGTAGTCCTAGTTTATAAGTAACTCTTTACAATCTGCAATCATAATAATAGAAACGGTAGTGGTGTCTATACCTTAAGTATTAGTTAAAACCCTTTTAGTATGTTGGGTGTTGATGTTGATAACGATGGGCTA
Source organism: Hypomecis atomaria (assembly GCA_964007245.1). NCBI lineage: Eukaryota > Metazoa > Arthropoda > Insecta > Lepidoptera > Geometridae > Hypomecis > Hypomecis atomaria. The sequence goes on from OZ023299.1 coordinate 10,180,166, forward strand.
TTTTATTGTAACTACAGGATACCTACGTGAACTCCGTGATTGTACCCATTTAGTCGTTTTAGTGGTCTAAAAGAGAAGCTTTGCCCTAATATGGGGTCCATAGGTATACTGTACACCTGTTAAAATATTTCTGTGTGCAAGATGATACGCGAGAAAAAAAGAGTACCTAGTAACGGAAACGTATTTGAAAAACTTTATGTTATGATAAAAAAGTTATTTATCAACTCTATTTCTTATAATATTGAAAGGTTTTTTTTTAAATCTAGTTTAGTAGAATTGAATGTAAAAACTAGTGTCCGTGCTTAGATAATATCACAGTTTTGGATTTTTGAGCTATACTTAGTACATATTTCAAGATGGACTAAAATAGTATAAATTATACATACCTACATAATATTAGATATGAATTCCAAGTGCTTCTGAATATCTAGTGAGATGGATATGTTAAAAAATTGAATAACATCTTTAATATCATTCACAAAGCCGAGCATTTAAAATAAATTTGGAATTAGCACCAATAATCGATTATGAACCGGTCATTAGCACGAGTTTAATTTTGGTCACGCGATTAGCATCAATAAAATTACTTACGTGAATACACTGTAGGTACAATACTTACCTACCTACGGCCTTTTTCTTTCACTTTCCTTAGGACTTTGGCAAGACATTCTCCCAAAGTTACATAGGTACCTACATTTATGCCCGGTCCGCCTACAAAGTAAACATGAGATTGCGCAATTCAGACCCACAATTAAGTAAACTCACTTAGCATTCCAAAATCACGCACCTTTCGATGGTATGAAGTTGAACAAAGACACCAGCTCGACGGCTTGCGTGCCTTGCTTGAAGTATTGGCAAATTGCACGCAGAGTCCAAGAGCTAAATTTTTGAGACCACAGAAATGACTTTTAGAAACGCATGCTATCCCGTTTGCACTAACACATAGTTTTCAATGATCGCTCATAGGTAGGTATAGGACAAATCACTTCAAAAACACAACAAACAAAACTTTTTGGTGGCCAATCCTGACTGAATCCCACAAGCTGCGCGAGGATTAAGTTTTGCGCTGCTTCTAGCTCAACTTCACACCCGCCAAGAAGATTGATTCGGCCTATCCATATTCTTACACGATCTCATGACTATTTACGAACACGTCACTGGAAGCTATTGGTTCAAAAATATAGCCCCTGCCCCAGTCCAAGGTGCTGGATTCACATACGCCATCGAATTTATTCTCACGATGTTTTCCTTCATCGAAAAGCCAGTGGTGTATCAATCTGTTCCCAAATGTCAAAAAACTATTCGGCTTAGGATCGTGTTTGCTTTGTACCTACCCACGGCTCACGGTTGTATGGCGAGTGTTCTCCCATTATGTAGGCTAACCCCTAAATATTTACCTATGGTATTGAAATAAATGCAGGAATCATTTAATTAATTTAAAAAAATCAAAAATCACTTTATTTCAAAAATTAATACAATCATGGATAGTGCAGCCAAAGCCATGCAAACTAGGTGAGTACACACCTGTGTTTTGATGGATAGCCTTCCCTAGAGTGAAGCTTGATGTAGGTAGTATGTACAGATGATCAATTATATTAGAGATTTACAACTAATCAAAATGATATCTTAGTTTTACTAATTGTAAAATGCATCAACTTTTCTAGTCTAGCTATTGAGAAATGAACCTGAACAAACTAATGCTCTGTGATATTTTATCACCAAAACGACCTATCCTGTTAATCCATTTGGGAGAGGCGTGGAAGTCCTACATCTAGATTATGATGATGATGTACTTACTTATTTATGTAACGCCTGATGTTTTTGACCGAACAGGGCCACTCATAAGGTCAGAGTCCTTGTTATGTGGGCATGGCATCCAAACGACCTCTTGCGACAAAGGAGATCGGAAGCATTGTTGCGCCACCTGCCGCGGATCCGGCGGGTTGTGTAACAAGTCTGCAATAAGCATAATTAACTCGTTATTATTTTAATATTTTGTGCTCCTTGTTGACAAGTTACAAATCTCTTACGTTCTTGGACAACATACCTAAATGGCAGCAGAAGCTTTCAATGATGTTGTTAGAATGTTAGAATTTTCTGAAGATAATCTTCTTACGATTCTGCATAAAATACTTCCTCAGGTATGTACAATATTATGCAATAGGTAGGTATATGTAAAGGTACAAGGAGCTTGCATCGTTTAGGTAGTTCTTGCAATGATGATGTATTAATTCCATTCATTCCTGAAGCATGACGTCCATTGCTGAGGACAGGTTCACAACGTTTTTCTTTATCGAAAATTTATTCCTATTCCAAAATTCGAAGAAATTGCGTTCTGGAGATCCAGTATATAAAAGTAATATTGCCTACATATATAGGTAGGTACATAAATAGGTATATGAGAACTCCCTTCTCAAACCTTAAACAACCTTTTAAGGCGAAGGATCTTTTTAGTGACGCTCATCTATTTTTGTAGGTACAAAACTCATGCAACGCACAAGCCATAATGGGAGATACATGTTTTAAAATGATGTCTCTTATTTAAAACCGGCTCCTAGCAGGCTGTCTACTAGTGTCTACCTAGCATGTTTGCAGTTTGAAACGTTTTATTTACGTGATAGTAAGGAAATATGTACTTATACGGTGAACTTTTACTTTTCGTGAAAGACGTGTTTTAGTCTACGTCTGTTTGTACGGTAGTAATAGTATCAAGCAGAGGCCAATGTACTTTAAACTGGTACTTCCCTAAAGGCTGACCGAAAGGCGCTTCTATCTTCCACAATGCTTTGATTCCTCTGTTAACTGCAATATCCTAGTTCAGCTACATGTAACTACTATTCTGGTTGACTAAGAGGCTTTGTAAATTATGTGCTTCCATCCATCCATCAGCTATAGGACCTCCATTAGTGGACATACTCGTAGGCCTTACTTATGGATCTCTAATAAGACCGGTTGAAAGCGGCTTAATTGGAATAAATTAAAAATGGTTGATCTGGGGAAGAGCCCGGGGTCAGCACCGATTTGACTGCTGATCTTTTAGCACGAGCCTAAATAGGATTTTAAAAAGAAGGTTCTCAATTCGACTGTTTATTTTTTGTATGTAATGTCACGCGATTACTGTGCACATTACGAACCGATTTTGGTAAATATTTTTGTGTTTAGTTGATTATACTTCAACATTTAAGTTTTATTGACTGAATGGTTTTTGAAAAATCAATAATCATCTAAAAATGGCACACATTGATTCAAGCGAACTACTTTTAGCAACGATTGAAGTCAACCGACTGCAATGGCTCCAGTTTTGTTAAAAAATAATAATCTTCAGATCTTTTACCATAAGCCCATTGATTTTTCTTCAGTACATAGTTAGGCAATATTATCAGGAAAGAAGAGCTTCGCATAGGGCTGTTTAAATGTACATAAATAAATGATGAATTGTTTAGAAAGGAAAAGTTTGATCGGAGGTATTACGCGCTAAACCGGTGTCGGATCTGCAAAGCTCACAATCACTTATTGATTTGCATCCTATCTCGATGCAATCACTTTCATTCCACTTGTATCACAATGCGCACATAATATATATTACGTGGACAATATAATTTGCATTGGTTATCTAGCTAGCTCCATCCATCAGCCATAAGACGTCTACTGCTGGACATAGGCCTCCCCTATAGATTTCCAATAAGACCGGATGGTAGCGGCTTGCGTCCAGCGCGATCCTGCGGTCTTAATGAGGTCATCCGTTAAACTTGTTGGTGGACGTCTTACGCTGCGCCTACCGGTGCGTGGTCTCCAATCGAGAACTATTCGACTCCATCGGTTATCAGTCCTTCGCGCTATGTGCCCTGCCCATTGCCACTTCAACTTGCCAATCAGCTGGGCTATTTATTCGATCTCGCAGAGAGACTCCGAGCATAGCCCTCTCCATAGCTCGTTGTGCTACTAGGAGCTTATTTATAAGGCCCATAGTTAAAAACCACATTCAGTGCCATAAGTCATCACTGGCAACACACACTGGTCGGACACTTTCGACTTGAGGCACTGAGGTACCTATGTCGGGCGAGAAAGCTCTCTAGCTAGCTACGACGTCTAGCTAACTACCACAATAGATTAATTTAAGGAAAACCAGAGTACCTACTGGCTTTGAACAAAATAATACAAAATATCGTCGAACGTGACTAGGATTTTTGAGATTTTCTGTTACTGTACTGTACTGTAGGTATTTGCGTCATAAAAAGTAGGTACCTACTTACTGTAGATACTTTAGTTGTAGACTGAGTGGCTGGCATTGGTGGTAGATATTTGAAGTAGGCAGTAGGGCATGCAAAAACCGGATGGTTTTGGAAAACCGGTTTTTTCGGTTTTTTATTTTTAAAACCGGGGAAATCGAGTTTTTCGGGTTTTTCGGTTTTTTTTCTAGTAAATTAATGAAAATACTAGTAAATATAACAGTTTGTTTCTCCTCTCCAGATTTCCAGTTTTGTCGGTCTTGTCCTGATGCCGCCAATTTGGATTAAATGTATTCAGTTCATCGCACTATCTAATAGAGGGTCTGCCACGAGGCCGCATGGAGTTGGGACTCCATTTGGTGGTGATTTTAGCCCAGAGGTCTTCCAGAAGTCTTCTGGCATTCGACTGATTTACCCGGCCCACTGCCACTTCAGTTTAGCGGCTGTGAAAGCTACATCTTTGATTTGAGTTCTGGAACGCAGTTCGGTGTTTACTGCAGTACCTACTCGGTCTATTAGCCGGTCACCGAAAATACTGCGCTCCATTGCTCTTTGGCAAACCTTGAGCTTGGACTTTTGGACCTTAGTTAATGACTATGTTTGTACACCATAAGTCAAAATGTGATCCGAAGGCGTTTCTTCATATTATGTTCTTTCATGGCCCAACAGCTCTTCCAGGCGTTCCCTGTTCTTCTTGGTCTTGTCTCGCCTGGAAGGTGACTATTTGGCCAAGATAGATGTAATCGTGAACGTATATGTCTTCGCCATCGACAGTTACTTTGGTCTTTAATTAACATGTTCCGTATCCGCAATCCAACCTCAAGGCTTGCAGTGGTTAGGTTTTGTAGCATTGATTATAGCTCTCTGACTGAGGAAGAGATACTAGCTGACGATATTGTCTGCAAAATGAAGGTTAGTTAACCATTTTTCACCGACATTAACACCCCATCCTTCCCAGCTTGCCGCCAGCTTTTGACTGCCTCGGTGGCTCAGTGGTTAGTGATCCTAACTTCTGGGTCAGAGAGGCGTGGGTTCGATCCCCACCCAGGGCAAATATTTATGTGATGAACATAAGTGTTTGCTCTGTGTCTGGGTGTTATTTAGTTACTATTTATATAAGTATGTATTTAAAAATAAGTATATGTAGTATATCAGTCTCTGGCAGCCATATCACAAGCTATGCTTAGTTTGGGGTCAGAGGCCGTGTGTAAGATGTCCCCAAAAAAAATATTTATTTAGCTTTCTGAAAACTTCTTCGAGGACGCCCCTGAATATTTTTGGGGACAGTGGGTCTCCCTGTTTATCACATTTCTCTATTGCAAATGCTGGACCAGAAGATTGTAATTTTATTGCAGCAGAACTTTGAGAATAGGTGAGGCGGAGAAGATTAACGTGAGTGATGCTATCAAATGCTTTTTGACCGACGAAACGGAGGAGGTACTCAATTCGACACGTATGGTCTATAATCTGGTTGATTGCGTGGAGATGGTCTGTAGTTTATATAGCCCGCAACGAAAACCAGCTTGTTCGGGTGGTTGTTCCATGTCTAGTCTTACTGATATGTGATGTTCTATGATTTTGATGAAATAATAGTCATTATTTACATTTCTTTTGCTTTTTAATTTCAACAATCGAGCTTACTTTTATGTATAATTTACAAATATTAGACAAACGTGCAATATATACCAAGCGTAGTTTTACTACGTAGCTTAGCAGAGACTGCCGGACTAATGTAACAAAACAAAATGGCGGTGGTCGATAGCGTTTCGGTGAAGATGAGACAAAACGCGTCCAATTACGCTTATAACGCTCAGCGCAGCGCTCTGCCTATATCACGATACTCGCTATGTAAAGACAGAGAGAGAGTGAGAACTTTCGCACTTGAATTTCATCCTTAGCACGTATAGGTACATTAGACGTAATTTTTTAAATGGAAAAAAAGTATCTTAGTTCGCTTGGCTTAATATTTCTCTGTAGGTTAGAGCAACTAGATGATAATAATGTATTTTATTACGAAGGGGAAAGTTAATATGCGAATTTAAAAAAATTGTAGAAAACACCGATAAACCCGAAAAAACCGGTTTTATAACTAGAAAAAACCGAGTTTCTAATGCGGTCGGTTATTCGGTTTTTTCGGTTTTCGGTTAACCGGTTTGCATGCCCTAGTAGGCAGGTCGTATTTTGCCGCGGATGAGTGCGGGCGGAAGCGTGCCCGTAGCCCCGACAGATGGCGCAGTGGCGGAAACACCCCAGGTTTTTAGTGGGTATGCCACCGATTAGCGGTGGAGACTCCCACATAACCACCGGCCTCCCCAGGTTTGGTGGTATCCATAAAGGATTTTCCTGGGTCAAAAAAAAAAAGGTCGTAGGCATTTGAAATTCATCTGGGTTCTATATCTCAACTTGGTACTATGTTGTAACATAGTCATGCTATTTAAAATGCCCAAAATGTTTGACGCTGTTATCAAATTGGGAATTATAATCATGTCTGATACTTTCTGCTGCAGCTTGACCTAAAGTATAAATCTTGACTTGACTTGTAACAAATGGTATTATGAATGAATGACTAAATCAGTTTAATCAACATAATAATAAATTCAACTTTTTCTATATTTGCGTTCATAAAATTAACGGAAACGGTTGGTATGACGCGGATAACGATGTGATAAACTGATGACACAGCGGCTACACTAAATGACTATAGTACGCGGGTGTTTAGATAATAAAATTAAAATTAGGCACCTATTGTACTACCTTCCTAATTCGTTCAATTGTTTTGACATGCTTAAATTACCTATGTATAGTGCAGTATTATTATATCTTCTTTGGTATGGTGGATAGGTGAGTTTGTGCCTAGTCGCGTTTGTGCGTCATAATATAGGTAGGTAACCTATCTATCTAGTTCCTTTATAGTTATCAATCTTATATTTTTGCGAGTTTGTTCATGACCTTACGACCCGAGCGACGGACGCGGCGACGTTCTGATAACAATAAGTACCTACACAACTTCTTAAATTGTAGAGGTCTTACTCGTAGGTTTTTTCAATTAATATTGCGTTTTGTCTTGATAAACATTGTAATGTCTTATAATGGCTTATTGCTTACTCAAATGAGTAAATTGAGTTGTAGACAATTCGGTTTTATTTTAAGATTGCATGTTCTCCAGCCATTAACAATAAATATGACAAAACCCTTAACAAACTATTGGAAATTCAGGAATTCGCAAGTGTTAATGCCAGTGTCGTGCTCGTGAAGCATTATAGTGTGATTGCGGCAAGATTGGGTAAATCGCGGGTTGGGTGCGCGGCACAAACGCGCGTCGATCGGGGACTGGGAGGTGCTGGGAGCCTCGACTCGATCAAGGCAGCGAGTGCGAGGCACTGACTGCCGGCGCGACCGGCCCGGCCCGCGCAGTGCTCGTAACGTCGCAGTCCGAGGCAGCCTCTCGCTCCACCGTACGCTTATCTCTACGAATAAATACTCAACCTCTCCTTTGGCGCGCAAAATCCCCGATGGCGGCCACCGACGAACTCACCGGCATCCTCTCCAGGAGACAAGAAATCAACGACAAACTGGAAGAAGGACTCGAAATCAAACCCAAATATAAATTTGTGAACTGTTACACGGAGTTTCACGAGTTCTCCAGGAAGGAAATAAAGCAATACGAAGCGACCTTTAACAAGTAAGTGTTTTATTTTTATTTTGGTGAACTTCATTCCTTCGGGTTTCGTACCTGCGCTGTGTAAACTTGTGTTGACATTTGACCTTGTGTCAAAGTCCTTTGCAACCTTGATATATTGCCGAGGGAACTTAATTATTATTGTAGTTACTAATGATTAATGACGTGTTAAACTTGCATTTCCTGTCAACTTAAATGAATATTAACATGACAGTAATATGCTATATAGGAATATCTTCTACCTACCCAATTTTTAAATATTTTTCTATGATAGACAGATACCTACTTCCTTCGTAATTTTAAAAATTAGGGCAAGAATTTGTAGGTTTATTTGGTGAGATAAGAGAGGCTTTTGGGATAAAAAATTAGGGTAGATAACAAGAGCGCTCAAGTTCGTGTAGAACCATAAAAATAATATCATGTAACACGCTTAGGTACCTTTATGAAGTAAAATACGTAAGTAAATGTTGAGGAAAATAACAGGAGGAATACAATAGCTGTGATTGAAATAAGCGATTTACTAATAGTTCATTAAATAAAATGGAATTGGACATAACAATAATAAAGACTTGTAGTCTTAGATATTGATAGGTGAGCATGCAAAATAAAGACAAAACAAAAACCAATAATATGATTTTTTCGAATGAGATCAGAAATAAAATATGCTGTAAACTTTGAAGGGAATACTAGTTTGGAGTTTCATTTTTCTACGATAAAATAATACTCAAATTTACCCCTATAAATAACGGGGTCAGCGTCATAACCCTAATTGAAAAACATACTAGGTATCCTAATATTTTTTGACACATTTTTAAATTGATAACAAATTTTAACCTACACCTTAGGACTGACATAGTAAAAGTTCTAATACTATTTGAATTACATATTATATAGTAATTTTGGTAAAAGTACAATATCGGTAGGCGATGTCACTCGTTTCAGTAAAGTAGACGAGCAAATTAATTCCCATAGGGTAAGTATAATTCTTCAACGTAATATGTAGTCCACTGCAGCACGGTAATGATATTTACCGTGACTGCACTAACTGAATGCAGAATAAAATTTTAAGCAGAACAGCTTGAAACCTTGCGGGGTAATGCACTGCCCTCGCTTTCATTACTTCAATGCATACTTTACATAGCAAGTAGATAAAAAAAAGGAAAATTTATTTTCGAGTCTGCGAGTTCCAAATATCCCAATAGTATATAACGTAGGTGTAAATACATAAAGTACGTGATAAAAATAGGCAGAATTCAAATAGACAGAACCAATTAATTAAGTAAGTAAGCAAAGAAAATTAACAGTGACAATAAAATACGAATGTAGTACTTAAGTTATACGTTAATGTGGGTTTATTATCTAGACTGCGAGTTATCAGTGACTGCAAATACCAGTAGTACGCAAGAAAGAACTAAGTGTGTAAATGTGTAAATACATAAAGTACGTTATAAAAATAGGCAGAATTCAAATAGGCAGAACCAATTAATTAAGTAAGTAAGCAAAGAACATTAACAGTGACAATAAAAGACGAATATAGTACCTAAGTTATACGTTAATGTGGGTTTATTTTCTAGATTGCGAGTTATCAGTGACTGTAAATACACCAGTAGGTAGTACGCAAGAAAGAACTAAGTGAGCACAGGCAAAATTGAAGTAGATAGAACTAATCAATTAAATACACAATTTATCAATTTGCCCAGTGAAAGTACAACAACATAGAATTAATGTTAAAATTACAGAACATTAGTACGAATAGTAATTTATTAGGTGAAATGACAATGCGGCGTCGTGGGAGACAAAATATGAATAGCAGTCACGCTATGTTTATGAGAATTTGTAACTTTACTTACATCACACTCGCTTTCGACCGGCTGCTAGATAATGCTATAATCGTAAACATTCTCCATTATACATATATATTACTTCCCCTCAGTAACAATAATATAATGAAAATACATGGGGTATGTACAATAAATTATTATGAAAATATAACTTTTTAAATATACAAGCTTTTGAGATCCTGGATATCATGTAGCAGCAGAGTGATAGCCAAGACAAGTAAAACGAGCCCAAACACGGCGGGTCTATCTTGTCTGGTACAGGAGTTCCTATGGCCACCTTCCGACTCCATCATCAAAATAATATCATCTTCATGGTATCATATTATTGCATTGTCACGCGATATACATATGCGTGCAAAATGTAAGCTCAATCGAAAACCAGGAAGTTGGTCGAATTTAACTTGCAAGATTCCACCCGAACTTACATACTTGCATAGGTACATCTATTGCAAGTTAAATAAAAGCTTGTAAAAACACAAGATTGAATAAAAATCACGCAATAGTTTTATTTCAAAAATTTGGAATGGAGAACACGTACCGGCAAGCGTAGCTTAGGACGTACGACGACCTAAGATCGCAGGATCAAATAGCTGCAAGCCGCTTACGATCGATCCTAATAACTGTGTAGTAAGTAAAGCTTGTATAGGCCGGGTGGCTAGCCCTGGTGTCAGAGTTTAGCCGTAGTGGACGAGCCACGGCTGAAATTTGATGATTATGACGACTTTTATAACGCAAATTATGTAACTAAATAATATAGACAGAATAGGAAGAGTCTAGTAACATAATACTTTGCAAAAAAAACATTTATGAACCAAATCGACTGAACAATTAATTGAATGTATCATAGTAGGTATTGCACTCATTGATAACCCGCATACGGGGCTTGTCACTCAATTACTTACAATGCTATTTATATTTAAAACAGCAAAACGTATGGCATTATCTATTCCGAAACAATGATACCAAATTAGGAAAGTAAACAATTATCTTTAATGCATTGTTAGTTGTGAACAATTAAACAATACATCGAATTTCAAAACAGATAACCGGAACACAAATCGGAAGGAACAAAGCTTGAACATAGACTCATTGGAACTATTCATATTATTTTCTACAATATTGTTATTCATAAGTTTTAGGAAACACCTCAAAATGTTAACAAGGAAGCGTAGAGCGTCATTCATGATTTATGAGTCATCTTACCTTTAGGAGTCATTTTCTTGAAAGTGGTAATTTTAGGCCAAGCTGTGACAAAATTATCACATGCAATGAATCATCATACGGACATCGTGTAACTTAATACGTTTCTCAAACATTCAAAAACATTTCATGTACGCATACAGTACGAGTAAAATAAGTTATTACAAAAATTGACGTATGGTTCTGGCAAAATATTTTTAAGATTTATATTTTTGAAATGTTATGTTTTGATCAAACTTGATTTGTGATAAGTGTGTGAATCATGATAAGTGGATATGAATGGTTTTAGGAATACATATAAATAACAATGCCTATTAATTCATTAACAATATATTTGACCAAAATCGGGGACTAATTCAGTTTTTATTTTATTTTAAAGTTAAGTCACATACAATAGCTAAAATACGACAGAGGAACTGCCTAATAAGGGCGCTATCATAACGGATGCTCTGATGGGGAGTATCCTATGGGGTTTCAATTCCCACGGTTCGTTATGGAGTTCCTTGAACAAAGGAAGTTTAATTTAGGTAACTAACACCATGAACAATATACAGAAATTGTTCATACGCATTTTGCTTCTAAGAATAACTATTGCGAATTTCGGGAAAAACAATACGCGTACTATTTCCACTTCAACTTTCGAGTTTCATTGAAGATTAGTATGTAGATTTGTTGTATCGTAGTACTGCTGATAACAATGAAACTAAGTTTCCTGAGATAAAATCAAAGATAAAAATCAATATCTTAGATGAAATACATAATACGGTCTGTGTTCTTGATAATGATATAGGTATTGGCAAAAACCCAACGACCGATAATTGAAATTTGAGGCAAACAGTCAGCGTACGAGAGGAAGCAGCGTATCAGCGAGATGCAATGCGTCGACGCGACAAAATCAATCCTGTCTGCTGCAATATGACTCAGTGTTTCAAGTTAACCGTACCTACTCTCGTACTTTGCACTCGTTATTTTAATATCTAAAATTAATTTCCAATGCATTTTAACATGGATGAGTAATATTTTCGAATACGTATCCAGTATCCACTATCCAACTATCTATGTATTAAATACTTTATGCAGAGTCTTCAGTGTTTCTAGATAAACGAAAAGTTATTTGATCGGCTTACACTTGTAACTTGTCAGTTCAACGTTATTTTGAGATATATCAACTTTATACAAAAAAAAATACCATAGTCCTTTAGAATTTCAAACAAAGGCAGATGTAAAACAATATGCTCTATGATAAAAAATATAACAAACAATAGATAACCTACACTGAGATTTAAGATTTAATCAAGATGACAATGATCGTACAAAGTAAAATCTGTTCAATCTGTGCACAAACAAACACAAGTGCGATATTGATAATATATTTAGTGCGAGACGAGACATACCTAACAAGACTAATGCCTAAGCCATATGTGTATTTGAATTAACCTTGAGGTGAACAAATGAATCAGATAGCGGTTGAGTAATATTATGTCGGTACACTTAGTAAGTGATTTATTGGAATTAGCTTTTTTGAATCGACGATATCCGGCGGATGGCTATCGTATAGAATGACAAACAAGATAATAATGCTACCGTTACAGTAGTAGTCAAGGGCATTAAGTAGCCTATTCCTGTTTTCTTACTTGAAAATGCATCTGTGGAGTCATTGGGTTTGCGTTAAATTGAAGTAGTGGAACAGCGGGGCAATTCTGTCAACCGATCTTGTTACTAAGGTGACACGTTCTTGAACCTGTCTCGTCTTTCTGACAGTTTTGAGCTGTCGGAACTGTCAGAAAAACGAGAGAGGTTCATGAACGTATCACTTCAGTAAAGAGATCGGCTAACAGAATTGCCCCCCAGGTTAAATTGCAATAAAAAATACAGCAGAATTAAGAAACAAAAACTATCGATATGTTTTTTGCTACGATAGGTATATGACCATCATGAATATAGGATTAAATATGAAAATCGTTTCGATGTGTTTCTAGAATATTTAAATTTTATCAGTGTAAGCAAAAAATCCTCATAGAATTTTTGTACACGACCGACAGGGAAAATAGAAACTAAAACTCAATTTGAGATAATATACCTACGGAAATTGAAGTAAAACTATAAAATAATGAATCATAACATAACTAAGCAGTTTATTTTATGATGTAAACACCTACACAATGAATCATACAGAGATCATAACATTTTCAACTTAGGTACATTACGTAAGAATAAAAATCGATTAAAATGTATTACAGTAATTACACATTGGTGAAGTAAAATATGAATTTATGAGTAGGTATTTCCTTGACGGTTATTAGTTTTAGCGTGAGGATTGCTAAATGTTAAATTAGGTGTTTATAACGTGGTTATTATCCTCTCATTCTTTCATTATTATGCAGACAGGCGGAAAACATAATAGCGCATCCTGGCATAATTTAGATTCCTACTCATAACCATGAACGCAAATTTCCAAAAGTTTCCATTTTCATTCTGCTAGGTATTGTACTCATACATACAGTGACAGCATACGAAAATTATAGTAATATTCATACAGATAACTATAGCAGAGTGAAAGTAATAATGTCCTTTTTGCTATAACATAAAAGCATACAAAAACATCAGCTAGTATTAAACAGCTAGTGAACATAATGAGTTACAATTCTGTAACTAGCTAGACACAGAAATAATACAATTTGGATGTAGACACTAGAAAGACATACTATTCAAAAGAATGAGCGTAATAGCCACAGAGTTTTTCTTTGGATATGTAGATAAGGAACTCTAAAGTAACGAGGTCTATGCTCGGTGTCTCTCTGCGAAATAGAATCAGAAATGAGCAGATCCGTAGAAGAACCAAGGTTACCGACATAGCCCAGAGGTTCGGAAATTGAAATAGCAGGGCACATAGTACGGAGGACTGATGGGGTCGAAAAGTTCTCGAGTGGAGACCACGTACCGGAAAGCGCAGTGTAGGACGTCCACCTACGAGGTAGACAGATAATCTCATTAAGACCGCAAGATCGCGCTGCATGCAAGCCGCTTCTAATCAGTCTTATTGGAGATCCGTAGGTGAGGCCTACTTACAGTGGACGTCCTATGGCTGATGGATGGATGGAAAATAACCACAAGTTTCAAAAGAAGTCTAGTTGATCAAAGTTCGAACCAGTGCATCTCGAGAGGGTATTGTAACACCTATTTGTTGAGAAATAGGGAAAGAGTTCTGTTTCACTGTCTGTGTCGTAAGTCGCTGTTCTGCGGTTGCGCGACGGTGCGTTACTGCATGCACCCACAATGCATTTCTGTCAGATAAAATTGGTCAACTTTGCCAACACAATTTTACAGCATTAAAGCTCGAAAATAAAGTAATGAAATAAATAACGATCTCAGAATAATAAAACGTACAGTTAACAACATTCTAGATAAGTATAAACAGAAGTTCAAGAGCGGTGAGAAGAGTCATTAGGAAAACATATTTTACGAGTAAGCTGTTGAATAGTTACACTGATATCCGAAAAGTACAGAAAATTTTAAAGATCGATAAGGTTTAGGTAGTGAGGCGAGTAACAATTTATGAAATGAAATACGAGATAAAATTGTAGGTGCAACTCTCATTGCAATGTCACATTAATTTTCATTTCATAATCAAAAAGTGTTTGAGCATGAGGCATAAACCATCGATGAATTAAAAACTCGTTAACTCAGAGAAAATAATTTTCTAATCCCTTTTAATAAATAATATTCTATTAAAGGTATGACATTGCCTTTTTAGTATGATATTGAAATTCATTTGTATCGTAGACTATTAAACTGAATAAGTACATTAACTGCATCATAAGAAGCAAATTAACTACGAAGAACATTAAGCTTTTCAACTTTCAATACCAATAAATATGGCAATGTCTTCATTAAACTGATTGCTGTAATAACCGAGTTTTATCACAACAACTTGAGTTTGAAACAGCAAACAATGGTAGGCTTTACAAAATCGTGCTCACGATATCTGTATCCATCACAGGACTAATTTACATTCCATTCCAAAGTTACAAGCTCCTTTTCGTGCTGTAAAAAAAAACGAATGAACCTGGAACGCTGCCAAATTCAAAATGGAAATGTCTTACGTAATCCTGGCTTGATCAACCTACATTTTAGGTCATAAACCCAGTTTTAGCATAGCAAAAGGTGTCTTGGCATCAATTCCAATAAAACAAATAGGTATTTAGGTGTAAACAGAATGATTAGAGTATGAAATACTATTTAGAGAATACTATTTAATAGCTCCGGAGTGTGATAGATGAATGAGTACAGACGTTGCGATTACATTAGCTTCAATGAATTGGAACTAGAACGTTGATGACAGTCATAAAAAAGGTATTTGGACTACAGATCAATTAAGCCTGCTTGATATACTCGTAGTTGGCAAAATGCAAATTATGTGATACACAACAGATATTTAGGTTGCGACTTCATACATAGAAGGCATCTATCTATAAGCAAATATAGAATTTAATATCGAAGTTTTACTTTGAAATATATGTTTTCCGATGAATCAATAACAAAGACTTAGGTGGGAACGAAAATTGCCACCCACTCTTTAATTAGATATTATTCTAACAAAATAGCACAAAGCATCTTGAAACGATTCAAGACTCCTTGTAGAACTTTCAAAATGAAGAATGAGCGTAACTTAAAGCCTGGCAAAATTAGACGTAGATGCTAAAGCAATTTTATGGGCTTATGCTTATGCGCTTATACAATACAACAATATTGTAGTATTGTATAAGCGCAATTTAAATTAGTCTATATTATCTTTTATTACATAGACTTTTTTATTTTTATATAATCGAATCGAATGTGTAAGTCGACCAATAATTACCTACTACTATTGACGTGTACTAAACTGTATGAATAAATGAATAATAATATTTTTATTGTAACGCCGTGCACATACAATAAAGTGTTAAGTACAGAGTATACAGTTTCAATAGCCTGCCTTTTCAAGCGTACAATAATTTAGTAAAGTAGGTAGAGTAAGTAGAGATAGGCATTTTCATGACTACTGACTACTATCCCATTATTAAACATAGATAGGCCTGTGCTATGCCATTTTATTATCCCACTGGCCTCAAGTAGCCTCGTTTTCCCGATGTTTATAGCTTCGCAAGAAGCCATTGACGTTTTAGGTCATGAGAAATGATAATATGAGCAAAATAACTAAGAGCGTAGACCTTTTATTCCTACGCGCGTATGATAAGAATAGACACAAAGAAACTGGATGAATACGTCATTTATCAAGAATGTCCTTTGACTCTATTTATCTGCTCGCTTGTAAGGAAAGGTGAACGTGTGGGTAGAACAAAATCTAAAGATAAAAGCGTAGTAATAAGTGATGTAAACGATTAATTTATTTGGTGAAGTGGAGTTAGTTTTGAGCTTTTTGTAGATTTTATCCTTCTTCCCACTCAAAGAATAAGAATGACGTCAGGAAAGCTGCCTATTTATTATTGTAAGTAAGGTTACCTCCAAACCCTTGAGTCACCGTCTGTGGCTTTAACGTCAAAACATTTTATAAACCGCGATAATGCGCGGCTTGAAAACAATGACTCCCGCAGAGTACGAGCAGCGCATACGCACTTGTATAGGGAACTACGTTAGAGGTAAACGTATTGTAAAAATAAACACGGGTTATTTTAAACTAAACTCAATACGCACTGATTCGAACAGTTTACCAACTAAAGCATTGGATTTTTACTCTTCTATTATTAAATTGAGATAGTACGAACCCTAATTTCGCAAAATAAAACTATCAAATGTGAATCCCTTACATACTATATCCTTGTTTATAACATCAAAAGGAGTGTAATTCAAATAATCGGCCAAGTACGAGGAGGACTCGCGCATACAGGGTTCCGTACTGTATGGGAATAAATATAATTATAAATAATTATTTTATTGTAATTTAATTATTTAATATTCAATTGTATATACAACTAAACATTCTATGAATATTTCAAGCATCTACCTGTTACCATTATTAATATCGAGCGAAAAACGGTTAAAAATTAAGGTTTGTTGTATGGGAGCCCCCCTAAAACATTTGTTTTTAGTATTTGTTGTTATAGCGGCAACAGAAATACATCATCTGTGAAAATATCAGCTTTCTAGCTATAACGGTTTATGAGATACAGCCTGGTGACAGACAGACAGACGGACAGCGGAGTCTTAGTAATAGGGTCCCGCTAATACCCTTTGGGTACGGAACCCTAAAAATTTGTCATAACAGTATACTTACTGAAATTATTTTCACAATTAGAAATTATAAAAATCGAAGAAGAAAATAAGGTGAATACTTATATGCCTGATAACGTGATAACATATTTCTAAGCGAGTTCCTAAAGAAGATATCCGTAATAAGAGATTTATTTAGATTATAATAGTTGTTTTTATCAATAAAATTTACAACTTTCCCGCAATCAGTGAAAGTTACAGATGTAATATCATAGTTTAAATATCCATATGCCATTGGTTGGTTTAACTTAATTGTGTTTAATTTGGACGAATGGAATAATTTAGAGTATTTTTAAGCTTTTTAGACCGTAACGAGACGAGAGTTCTCTAATACGAAAACGTCTAAGTACTCGTACCTAGTTACTTACACACAGTTTTCCTCAATATAGAAGAACATTAGTTTTATAATGGTATTACACAACGATATCTTATCAGCTTATTTATTTTACCTTAATTGCGCGAATTACCTACTTACTGTGTTTACGAGTGAATCAATAAATGATAGGAGTTTCATGCTAGTAGTAGATGATACGTTTGTGTATTTACCCAATGATTTATATAGAACGAACGTATTTACCAACAATAAACATTGACAAATAAAATTCATTAAGAAATGATAACATCAGACGTGGGTAAAGATAATTAGGTGCATATCAATAAGTAAGAAATACTACCTTGGTACCTAAGTATGACCATAGAGGAACTCTTAAGGAAGATAGGTACATATTTATGTATCAAATAAATCTGCGCCGTAAGCTAAATTAACATTCAAACATTTTTGCGTACCTACGCATTATTACAGATCAAAATGTAGGCCGTCTTGTCATCAGTCAAACCCCATACACTAAATTACCAAGAATATTATGCCAGTTTTGAAGCAAACTTTCTGTGAAACAGTATCCAACAGGCTTGCCTTCACTCGCCTTGAACGAAAGACAATGCGATTTGTAATACCATACCATAGACAACCGTGGGCTAAAATTACGCGTAACCATGTTTTTGCCAGTGAATGATTTTCAATAGGGTTTTGTCTGTCACCTGTATTGTATGTGAGTTTCTTTTACTCATTTGCATGGATTTCACAAAATGTTAATTAGGAAAAACTATTTTCAGCGTATTATCATTGTTCCACGGGCTGACAAGTGTAGAATAGGACGTCCACCCACTAAGTGGACGACATGGTAGAGGTCTCAGGTAATCGAAGGGAGACGCTCAATGAAAAGCCGATTCTATCAGGTTCTTTTGTAAATCTATAGTTTAAGTAGAGGACTGATAATTGATAACAATGTCCAGCAGTGGAAATTGTAGACAGATAATTAAGTCGCACCAGTCCCAAATGGTTTATTACAAAAAAAGCACTACTTATACCTACTCGTATTTAATTTCGGCTCAGTCTACTTATACGTAGATGGCGTAGAAGAAATACATTTCTACTCCTTGGATTTCATATTCCACGTTTCAAACAAAAAATTTCGTTTCGGTTCTGAACTCAAGTTCTGATTCTGCAATACCTCGCACTACGTATGAGAAGAGACTAGACTAAGAATAATTCAAATGAAATATACTTCCTGCGATTCAAACAACTTTACCACTCAAGTGCAAATGGAACGAGGGGACATGTGACCTTCCTTTGTCAGTTCCGTCACGACCTCACCAATCATCATACCCACCTGTCACATACAAACACAAACTGAACGTGAAATGCAGTATGCATGTCTTGACTTGACTGCATCCACGCTATGCGGCCACTGGCATTGACACACCTTTCTAATCGGTTTTGTTTTTGTACGCATAGAGGTGTCTAATGGAAGATCAGAGGCAGCCGATCGCTTTCATTCGTAGGATTCTGCTTATTTGCATGCAGTTTTCTGTTTTATTTGGTATGGTTTTGATAGTCGTAAAAATGCAAAGCTGAAGTTAGCTGAGCACTTGCAATTCAGACATCTGGCAGGACTACCAGAATACTTTTTACTTCCCGAATCCCGACGCAGAGATGGGTGTTTGAAGTTTATTACAAGCTTTTATTAACTTGCAATGGATGTATAGGCCGCGTCACATAAGTTGGTGGAAATAAAGTTAGCTACAAGCTGCGCAATATCAAATCCTGACTGAAGCTCACACAAAGCCGCGCGTTGATTGGATATTGCGCAGCTTGTAGCTAACTTCATTTCCGCCAACTTGTGTGACGCAGCCTATACCTACCTAACATGTTTGTAAGTTCGGATGGAATATTGCAAGTTAAATTTGACCGACTAGGTACACGGTTTCCGATTGAGCTGAAATTTTGCCCGCATAAATGTAGGTATATCGCGTGACAAATGACAATGAAATAATATGGTACCATGGACCTGATCTAATGATGGATTCGGAAGGTGGCCATAGGAACTCCTGTACTAAACAAGATAGACTAATTTATCTACCTACCTATATCTAATAGATTCCAAATACATAGTTGACAAGTCTATTTAGGTACTTACATGTGTTTAATGTGTGACTAGATCGAAAGTTTACATCCCGTTAAACTGCAGCCTATTGCATGGACGCGGCCAAAATTACGTCTGCTTCAAATTCCCCGGTTCTCAGCATCAGATCAATAAAACATGACTCAATAGTGCATAATATTAAACGTTTACGAGCATATTAAAAACCTATTACTACCAGGGTCTACCAGATCTGTAATCGGCATGCTGATGAATTAATGAACCTGCCGTGCATTGGTCACACCACGACCACACTCATATCACATCTTTACGTTAATTTGTAAAGTTCGTGTGGGTATTGATTTGATTGTCAAGTTTGTCGAATGCTTTAGCGAAATCGATCGGCCAAGGTAAACCATTTTTAGAGAATTCTCGTTGTAAAGGTTGACACCTACGTGTTTTAAGATCACCTGGTTACTTTGGAAATAAAATAGGCTAGCCTTCGACCTTCGAGCAAATATCTACAGAGCCCCAGTCCCTAAGTAAAGTAGTAAAAAAATGTCCGAGCGCCGTCGTACATACCGATTTAGATATTTACATTAAATAATTCACTATATGACCCGTTTTCCCGAATCTTGACGTAATGTCACCCAATTAGTGCTTGCAACCAAGCACTTCGGCATCGCGCGGCGTTGTAGTCGGCTTGCAATCGCCTCACGACTAACTAAAAAGCCTGCCCACTATGTAGCTTGGGCAGGGTTTGGGCTCGGACACTTTTTTTGCTTGATTGTAACTCTATAGAAATTTGCTCGAAGCCTTGGACTTAATATAAAAGAGACCTGAATGTTTTATAGAAAATGAAATAACGAACGAAGAAACGCTTCGCCTGTAGTTCTTGTTAAAACTTCGTCAAAACGATTTAACTTCCGTTGGTAGGTTATATTTATTGGCAACAATATTTTCGCGACAAAAACAGTCAACTGTCCCATTGTATCGTCTTCAGCTGTCACATTAATGTAGAATTTACTACCGCTATTTCACTTTATTACATCACCAAGGCTATACAAATACACATACGTGATTGACATACACATCAATATATACCTCAGTACTTACTACTTAGGTAACGTATCTAGCGTACCGTATCCCATTCCGAACTAAAAGCTCGTTACGGTGCTCGCACCAAATATGTCAGACGCTCCAAATAGCCAACTCGAAACATTGCAAAATAATAAAATCAATACTCGAATGAGCATTGATAACATCATGACCTCTAAGGATTTAGCGAACTATTGATTTTGTATTCGGAGGTTTTAGAGCGTTTTATCATCATCATTCACATTTTTTCGCAAACTATTACCGTGACGTTAAATTCTCTCTTACATCCTCAATTTAATTTGTTTGTAATTGTTCAATCACTGATTTAAATTGGCAGCTTCGATCAATATTCAAATTCAGTCTGGCTCAAGGAACTGTAGAGTTCGAAGTTGACTTTTAAATAGTAAACAAATTCAAATAACAATCGCATCAGCTCGACAACAGGTTTTGTTAAGCACTTTACATATGTAACCTACTTAATTAGCGGCACAGCACAGCACATATACCTACACAGACACTGCGGTAGGTACTTTATTTACCTAAGAATCTAAACGATTTAAACTAACCTCTCTCTATAGCACAGTCGCATTCTTTAAAATGTAACTACTCAATAAAAGGGCAGAAACCCTGGAGTCTGTGGGCCAAAAATTTAAACATGAAAAAAAAGAATCCAAACGGAAAGAAAACGGATCTTATACACAAAGAAGCTATAAAATAACGGGAAGCACCTTCAAACTGGAGATATGTAACATAAACATATACGTAGAAAATAATAATAGATAAGTACATACAGGGTGTCCCTGAACTCAACGTCAAGCCGGTACGGGGTGAGAGGTGGGGTCACACCAGTCCCGGGAAAATATAAAAAAAAATCCCAATCGGTTATTTGAATTTCAACAGCCACAATAAAAAAATGATGAAAATCAATACCTTGAACCATATTTTATGATGTTCATAAAGAAAGAAAATAAACAGAAAGAAGTTAAGAAAGTTAGAACTAAGGACGCTAGTCACAAGCAAAATTGCTGAAAGGATAGCGTCAAAAATTAAGTAATCGATAAGCCACACCTTTTTAATGATATAATACTAGGAATTCGAAACCACTAATGTTTATGTGATAACTGATTAAGTATTTCGATAATGTATTTTGATATCACGCGATATTCGTGTTATTGATGAGGATAAATGCATTGATAACGACGCGGCTTCGTACGTAAAGACACCTAGGCTCACTTGTAGGCGAAAGTGACATACTTATCACATATTATTTAAATGCATACGAATTAGCATTCCGTGGATGATACAGCGACGTAACGGTCACTGCCTTTGTTCTAATGAAGACGCCATTTCTTAACCTACACCGACTTCTTTGTAAGTTGAGGTACTTAAAGTTTATGACTTGTATTTCCAATTGCATAAGACTGAAGCCGTGATATAACATGAAGACATGAATAACATATTTTGTTATGTATAACTTGAGGTGCATCATTAGCTGGTTTCATATGCGACAAATTCAGAACAGTTCGTTTGATGTTTTTTATTTATTTTTTCTGTATCTTTTTTTTGTTCCATACCTATATTATGATATATACCTTAATCTGTCTGATATTTTCTACCCTAATCTGTATAACAAATAAGATGCCAGAAGATGACGGTATGTTAATCAGGGTTTAAAAATATGTATGACTTATTGCATTGACCATTATCATTAAATGTATACCAATTACCAATAAACTTATACTTAGCTCTTTTCTGTTCCCTTGTTCTCGATTTTATTATTGATTTGATTTGACTGATTATTTGTTATCCTTACTAAGTATTGCATGATATCTACCTCGATTAAAGCTGTGGTGATTGGATTTATATTCCTCTCGCAGTGAAGGCACGAAGAATCCATTAGACCAATTAAAAAGTAAAAAAATGTCGAAACTCCTTCGTAACAGTTTCTTTTCCCAACTATTCCAGGTTCGACGAAGGCCGCGATGGGTTCCTCGATCTCACCGAGGTGAAGCGGATGATGGAGCGCCTCGGAGCTCCGCAGACACACCTCGGCCTCAAAGCCATGATAGCTGAAGTGGATGAGGACCAAGACAACAAGATCAGCTTTAGGGAATTCTTGCTTATTTATAGGTAAGTGGCTTCGATACTTTAAAACACTTCACACCTGTACCTTGTACCTATATCTACCGTAGGTATGAGCGCCTTGGGGTTCCGCAGACGCACATCGGGCTTAAAGCTATAATAGCTGAGGAGACAAGGAGCAAGACAACAAGATCAGTTTTAGGGAATACCTACTTATTTTGACTACTACTTTTACTAAGTGGGTTTGATACTTTAATAACTAGATATTAAATTAAAAATTTAAAAAACCCCCGACACACCTACCACTGATAAAATATCTTATCTTTCATTTGGCAACCATTTTGGGCACATTTGTAGAATTTTGGTTCTTCCATCCCCACTTTAACCCACCATAACTCTTAAACGGCTCAATCGATTTTTATAAAACATAGCTAAGAACACTCTCGATTAAGTCTCCTTTTATCCAAAAAAAACTAAACTGAAATCGGTTCAGTGGTTCGGGCGCTATGATGCCACAGACAGACAGACAGACAGACACACAGATAGACAAACAGACACGTCAAACTTATAACACCCCTCTTTTGCGTCGGGGGTTAAAAACACTTCGCACTTAGTCATAGTGTATGAGCGCCTCGGGGTTCTGCAGACGCACTTCGGGCTCAAAGCCATGATAACTGAGGTAGACGAGGAACAAGACAACAAGATCAGTTTTAGGGAATTTTTGTTTATTTATAGGTAAGTTGGTTTGACACTTCAGAATAACTTTTAATTTAATATAGGTTTGTGTTTAACTACATTCTGCACGATATAGGCAGATATGCAGACGCTTGTCTAGAAGATACCTATTTACTTGAGATTTGAAGGCACCTCATATGCTGTACTTTAGTGGAAAGACAGACTCAGATAAAGTGTTCCACATTCTAGGTGTTTGCATGAAGAATGTGGATTTAAAACGCTTCTAGATCTTAATTAACCTAGTCATACTGTATGACAGTTTAACTACAATTTAAAAAAAAAGCGAATTCATGGTTTTCAAGGCAAACAATAACAATCCCACTACCGTTCCTCCGGTCGGAGGAACGGTATCGGATCAATTGAGTAGGTATTGTTAACAGCTTTAAATATCTTGGTCATTTAGTGACAGATGATCTCAAAGATGATCAAGACATAGAAAGAGAACGCAGAGCATTATTAGCAGTAAGATGTAACATGATTGCCCGCAGGTTTGCTCGATGCACGAATGATGTAAAAAAAAATTGGTTGCCTGTAAAGTCGGTATACGGGCGAAAGTTTTACGTGACAACGACTTTGAGACGAATGAGAGCGCATGAAGTGTGAGCGGGGAGCGTAACGCAGTTTCTTGAAGTGTCACCCGGCAAACCAATTTATAAGACGTTGTCACGTCAATAACTCTATTTAAGGCCTTCTGTCAGTCTTTTTATTCGAGCAGCCTGTGGGTATCATACACCAAAAAAGCATACAGCGCGCTTAGAGTGCAGATAATGGTTTTAGTATGCTGTTGGGGCTGCCACGCTATTGTAGCGCATCAGGGATGTTTACACAAGCTCGAACCGATGGCTTCCACGCCATCATGAGAAAAAAGTGTACTCCCTGCTGAACAGAATGCGTGGTACCTAGTAATAACAGTAGGTATCCTGAATTTAATTATTAGCCTGATTGCCCTATACAGGGATATTGGAATAATATTTTACTCGGTATCATATGATAATAATTATGTAGTACAAACTACAACTGTAATATGGACTAAGTTTTGTCTGAAATAAATATTTTTTTATTTATTTTAAAAAAGAGTCGATTGCATGGACTTTGCCTTCTAACAAAGAGCCTGAGTGTATATGTATTTATACATATAATACTAGCTGTGTGCCACCTGTGCTACTGCAGACGGTTTGTGCGTCTTCAAAGCCTTTTTCTTACGACTGTTATTAACACAGGGTAGGTACTGCTTATTTTGCACGTTACTTTATGCAACAAAATGTCATGTAAGTAAATCGGACAAATATGTGCATTTCGGCTGAAAAGAAACAAAAACGGATAAAGAGACGTTGATTTATAATTACAATTACGTATGGATTGAGGAAGATGTGTCCTTATGCCTTGTCGTCATAACACATGCCATGCCATGTCGTTACAGGGGCTTTGCCGGAATTCTAAACAAAGTTTAATTTTTTAGATTTTGAGAATTCCCCTTGCGAATCCAATACACAGAAATTTCTATGAATTTGCATCATGAATAGGTCAAGATAGAATTCTTTAGAATCACAGATACCTACTTATAGGTATAATAAACAGTCGTTACATAAAGTATTCAATACCATAAATAGAATAGAACGACATTTTTATTGTATGTTGCGAACCAGTTAGCCTATTTTTTTAATTACATCTATATTCGCACCAAGTGCTGGCAGTCATTTCTTTTATAACCCATGTCATTCATTTGTGTTTTCACACGCTAATAAATTAACTGAATTGCGTAACATGTCTGGTGAGAAAATAAATTAAGTAGGTATACGAATATTTCTAGTGGTCATATATAGTGAAACACGGGTTTAGATCTATCATAGGCCGAATCATACAAGTCGGCGGATGTGAAGTTAACTACAACCTGCACAATATCCAAACAACGGCAACGCGCAGATTTATGCGAGCTTTAACCACGATTGGATGTTGCGTTGTTTGTAGCTAACTTCACATCCCCTACTTTTATGATTTGGCAAATAATTGTGTTTGATTCAATTGATCAATTATGTCGCAGTATAATGTATTTATTAACACAATAATGGCGCAACTGATTTAATAAGTGAAGATGCAATGAATACTTTACAAGAAAAAAATCGCAAGTAGCAAAAAAATAACAGTTATAGCATGTCATGACGATGTAAAAACACAAGCAATTAAGCAAACAAGTTAATAATTTAACTTGCAATGTTTTCAATGAATTATCGGAACAAATCTTGCAACTGTATTTTAAAGTAGTTCTAGGCAGAATCATACAGCTTGGCGGGTGTGATTTTAGCTACAAGCTCCGGATAACCCAATCGTCGGCGCAGCTTTTGTGAATCAGGATTGAATTGTTGTATGATTCGGCTTATTGGTCAGGACCAAATTCCTTGTATGGTTGCACTATGAAGATCTATACGGGGAAAATGTCACAACGGAAAATATTATTTTTAAATGTTTCATTTTGTAATAACTACCTAATATTTACATATAAAAAAAACATGGTTACCGCATGTTGCTTAACTAACTGGTATTTTATAGTTTTTCAAAAAATAGGTTCAATTGTTTTTAGTAAAACAAAAAAACTTGACACAAATGAAATGGAGATTTTT
The DNA here is from genome assembly GCA_964007245.1 of Hypomecis atomaria. NCBI lineage: Eukaryota > Metazoa > Arthropoda > Insecta > Lepidoptera > Geometridae > Hypomecis > Hypomecis atomaria. The sequence goes on from OZ023299.1 coordinate 10,206,338, forward strand.
GCAAAAAAATTTGGTCTTTACCTTAACTTATCCTTGATATTGATTGTGATGATTTTTAGGGTTCCGTACCCAAAGAGTAAAAACGGGACCCTACTACTCAGACTCCGATGTCCGCCTGTCTGTCTGTCACCAGGCTGTATCTCATGAACCGTGATTGCTAGACATACCGCTATGACAACAAATACTAAAAACAGAATAAAATAAATATTTAAGGGGGCTCCCATACAACAAACGTGATTTGTAAGAGTTTTTTGCACGCTATTAATAATGGTAAAAAGAATGAGGCTAAGGGGGCTTTGACACGGTACGAGAGTCCGACTCGCACATGGCCGATTTTTTACTCTGATTATTCCCGTCTTTTCTTATAAATATATCTTTATTTCCAGGAAAGCTCGAGCTGGTGAATTAGAACTGGATTCAGGGTTGGAAGCTCTCGCCAGGCTGACGGAGATCAACGTAGACCAAGTGGGAGTCAACGGCGCTAAGAACTTCTTCGAGGCAAAGATCGAAGAACTCGCTAAAACCAACAAATTCCATGACGAAATCATCCAAGAACAGGAAGAGAAGAGGCGCGAGAACGAAGAGAAGGCCCGTAGAAGGCAGATGTTCAAAGAAAAAGCAGCGTTATTTCAACACTAACATAGCTTAATATAAATGTACCTACCTACAGTAGAACGCCGATTATCCGAATTAATTGGGACCGGAGTCCATTCGGATAATTGGACATAGAAGTGTAATAAAGAAAAACGAACTGTCACACATAGAATAATAGGCGCCGGACGGCAATAAGTTATACACCGTCGCAATCGGGTTGCCGCTCCATCCACTTGAGGGCGTTATCGAAGCACATAAACGCCTCACTGTGAGATGGTACACTTTGGTATTGTGCCTCTTCCCCTTCGGAGGACCGATTCGGATAATGATTCGGTTATTCGGCATTCGGATAATCGGCGTTCTACTGTATATTTTATTCTTTATTCCATAAATGTTTAATAATCCTGTAAGTATAGGTCGAATCAAAGTTCGTGTCGGCTGTAATGTTAGCTACCAGCTGCGGATAACCCAATCCTCGCGCAGCTGTTGGTTTCCGTCAGGATTGTGTTATCCGTAGTTTGTAGCTAACATCACAGCCGCCAAGATGTTTGATTCAGACTATACCTACAATTTGTGTGCATCAGAGATCGGGTCCGTGAGAACTCGAGTATATTCAGCGCCACACAAGTTTTTAAATAAATAAATATTAGGGGACATCTTACACACGGTCTCTGACCCCGAACTAAGCAAAGCTTGTGATATGGCTGCCAGAGACTGATATACTACATATACATATTTTAAATACATGCTTATATAGATAGTACCTAAATAACACCCAGACACAGAGCAAACACCTATGTTCATCACACAAATGTTTGCCCTGGGTGGGGATCGAACCCACGCCTCTTTGACCCAGAAGTCAGGGTCACTAACCACTGAGCCACCGAGGCAGTCGAAGTTTGCAGATATGAAGTTAGCTACAAGCTGTGCAATATCCAATCAACGCGCGGCTTTGTGTGAGCTTCAGTCAGGATTGGATATTGCGCAGCTTGTACTTAGCTAACTTCATTTACGCCAACTTGTGTGGCGCGGCCTATACATAACTGAGAGAACACTTTTGCTTATTGAGCATTTATGAATAAGATAGTTTAGTCTGTAAGCTGTTACCATGACTAAAAATCGTACCTACATGTTAAAAGTAAGTTGCCTTAAATCACCGATTATATCTTTCTTTCAAATTGTACGAAAGATTTCTATCCACTACTACTGTGTAACATTTATCGAAAGTCACAAATCTGCTGCATGGAGATCTTGGACTTAGGAGCACTGAATTTAAATCTGGCTACAAGTATAACGACTATGCAATGAATAATGCATACGCTTCAGTCACACATGTGTAGACCGAACCAAACTTCTTGACAGCTGTGAAATTAGCTACAAGCTGTGCAAAACCCAACCCTCGCACAGCTGTTATGTAAAGCTTCAGTCTCGAAATAATGAAATCAGTATGTTCATGGCTTCAGTCAGAACTGGGTTTTGTGCAGCTTGTAGCTAACTTCACAATCGCCAAGAAATTTGGCTCGATCCATACCTACCAGCAATAAAAATTCTGCCGTACTGAATACAACAGCTTTATTTACAATGCTATACTTAGCCAGGTTTAAATGTTCGAAAACCTACAAATGTACCTACTGGCCCTACTGCCTTAATATGATCATAGTTATATTAATGTATAAATGTGTAATTGTGTAGATAGGCCTAATTAATCAACTGTAAAATTATCGGTGGTCGATCATAAAATTGGCCATATCATGAATTGATGGTCATTAAAATGTCTGATGCCTAATGGCCAACCAGTTTGGATACCACCATTTGGATTTGGCCATTTCATGAAAAGCCGTGAACCATTTCACGAAAATTATTATTTTCATGGTCAAATCTGTAGCTTTTCATGGAAATTAGGTACTTAGCCACATTATGACATGGCCAAAACAAAAACCATGGCCAATTTTACGATTGGACCCCAAGTATATTTTTAATGATAAAATGAAGATAGTAATTTTAAAATGTTAAGTGATAATTCTACCTACTTGAAATAAGTGAATTTGAGTTTTATGTGAGAATGCTTTGTCTATTTCTAATTTAACGCAAAAGTTAGTTGATTTTGTAAAAGTTTTATACCTTCTCATTACCTAGTTATTAAAGTTGTATGTGATGTTTAATGTATGAAGTAATTATAGTAAAGTTTAATAAAAATAATGTACAATATGAATTGGTTTTATTTGGTTCTTAGCTTATCAATACCAACTTATTTAATGAGTATATTCATAGATCTTATTGCCAATACTGTATCACAGTATGCAAGGGATGTTATTGGCTAAAAGCGATGGCGTTGCTCTTATCTTTCAGTTTTGCTCACTTGTGTAGAGGGAAAAATTGCGCAAGAAGGATAAAAAGCGACGTCCAACACCACCCCACTTAGTCGATAAGACGGTAGGTACTTGATCGTAATAGCAATTTTAAATTAACCGACCATTGATATAGGCCGAATCATACAAGTCAGCGGATGTGAAGTTAGCTATAAGCTGCGCAATATCCAATCCTGACCAAAGCTCACAAACATCTACGCGTTGATTGGCTATAACGCAGCTTGTAGTGTAGCTAACTTCCCATCCGCCGACTTGTATGATTCGACCTACTCGTATACACCATGATAAATGATTTTAACAATTTATGGCAAACTTACTCTGGCCTTTCTCTGATCTTGACAGATATTAAGAGACATTACCTATTTAATTTAATGTAGAAAAATTACGATTTTGTGAAGTAAAATTACTTAATTACTATCATGACAATGTTATTTCACTATCATTAATTTCAGAATCATTTCTGAGAGTTCTGTTATCTCTGCCATTCTCAGCTGCAAGTGTGTTTATATCTATGTGTTTTCTGACCAACCGTGGAACTTTTTCAAGGTCTATGTTCTGAAGACTACCAAGTGTTGCCATTAGAGATGCATTCTGAAATTTTGAAAATTCACTCAAAAATATTTGCATTGCAAACTTTTTAGTTTATAATAATAGTAGTGTTAGGAATAAAGGGTAACTCTATTTAATTTATAATTCCTATACTATCTTTTTACCAGGCATCCCAAGAAAAAGAGTACCTAATATAATTGCTTTGGAAGTTAGTAAGTGTATGTAGTGTAGGAGGTTTATTGGATTTATTTTAATGTCTAGAATTTTACATTTATATGCACTATATTATTCACGGCAGTTTTGAAACTTTTTTGGTGATGTAACTAATGTAAACATAAAGTGCGCGCATCAAGTGAGACATGCCTAAATGAAACATTTCTTAGTTACTAGAATTTTTTTTTGGTTTAAATTTTTCTCATTAATATGAGTAGTATTCTCATGGAGACCCTACAGAGGCTTTGCGGCGGAGAACACTTTGAGAATGGCTGGTTTAACATAGGTATTTAATTTAAAGCTTTCTCGATACTAATACCCAGTGATATCATTTTTTTTTTAATAGGGCAAGTGCCTTTATTAGCTACAACTAATATAATCTAAAATTACATAATCTACTATGAACATGATCCAATTGCTTGTTATGTAGTAGTAGTTCACGTAGTTTTAGTGATATCATTATGTTTAAGAGTACTGTTAGGATTTGCCTACATATTTTTTTTTGTTGTAAATAAAACAATTAAAATAAATAAAAAATCTTACTTGTTTGATTGTTGATTCCAATTCTCCTCCAGGATTTGTAAAACTTATGATGCTTGATAGTTCCGTTGATCTGGAATTCATAATTAGATGTATAAGCATAGACTGAACCAAACTCGGTGGCGCCTGTAAAGTTAGCTTCAAAGTGCGCATATCTCCTCTTGCGTTGCTAACATAAGAATATTATAGTACTACTGTGCAACCACTCGTCTCATACTCACAGACATCAAGAAATTTCATTCAACTTGTAGCGTTACACAGTACGACACCAAAGACTTGAATATAAATGAGGTCGCCACCATCGCTTTGTTAGCCTATTTTGCATTATTTTTTCCATAATGATAGGTACTGTTTTCCTGTTCACAATCTACAAAATAACACAAAACAAGAAAAACGCTAGGATGTTAACAATGATTGACAGCTCATGTTGTGGTTGCAGCAAAAGTGTTTTTAATAATTATTACGTATAGGTTTGCGTTTGACTACACACTACCTGATGTTAAGCAGATATGTGGTCTAGGATGTAACACGCTTAAGTGATAATTTAATTCCCAAATATTTTTTTTCTCTTTTGTGTCGCACTGTAGGTGTTTAGATTTTGGCAAGTCCAGAGATATGTGAGTGCTTGAAGAAAATTTTATTTTCTTTCTTCATTCATATTATACGTGGAAAGAGCAATGGGGACATTTTTCAAAAATGGAGGACAATTCACAAAATACTTGACAGTTATGTGGTGCCAGGATATGTGAATCCGCTAGTGGCCTGGCTTTGTGCTTTATTAAAAGCCATAGAGTCGATAAAACACTCCAAGGCCCTCAACATTGTCCTATTTCTTCCTAGGACCACTATAGCTTTACCCTAGCATGCATTATGGTACCCACTAGGGTTTGGGAATTCCCTACAATTTCAAAGACCTGGGACAAGGGACAGTCTACATTCATTCCTGAGACTTAAAGAGGAAAAACATTAGTTAAATAGCAATTTTAATCATTTATTTATTTGCTTCAAGACAAATAATTTGACAGTTATTACCATTGCATAACTTATAGATATACCTAGACTAACTAAAATATTCATATGATAATCTTGATCTCATCTCATCTCCCAAAAGTCCCAGGACACAAGACAACTAAGATTACGAAAAGTCCAGGGACTTCGTGATACGAGACGTCCTGGAACCCAAACCCTACGACCTACCCAAAATGTGTATAAGTGATATAGGCCGAAATGTCTTTGCGGCTGTGATGTTAGCTACGAGTTGCAGATAACCCAATATCGCGCAGCTGTTATGTGAGCTTCAGTCAGGATTGGGTAATCCGCAGCTTTCACTCATCACAACAGCCAAGTTGTTTAATTCAGCCTATAACCAATATGTGTGTAATACTATGATCAGAAGAGTAGTAACTAATGGAAGAATAAATAAATAAATATAAGGGGACATCATACACACAGTCTCTGACCCCAAACTAAGCAAAGCTTGTGATATGGCTGCCAGAGACTGATATACTACTATACATGAATGAGGAAGGTATAAGGGATGATTATCAATGAATACATTGTCGATAGTGACAACAACAAACTTACATGACATTAAGAAGTAGATTCGCTTTGTGTAATTCGTTTTGAATATCTAGCTGAAGTTGTTGAGTATTCTGTCCTGTAGTAGACATGGCTCCTTCAGATGGTTTTCCCTGGACACCTGTTATCAAATCCTACTAAATTAATAGACGAACTCTAGAGAATATGAATGATCTAAACAATTTAATCAAGGCAAGATCAAAAAATTACAATACCGAAACCTTGCAAAAGACGTTAGTGTTTAAAAAAAAAAAAAAAAAACAAAACAAACATCAGGTGCTTTTGACATTGACGTTGACAGTAGACATTAATGTTTTTTTAACCAAAAAATAAAAAACATTAATCTGGGCCCTCTGGGCAAATTCCTTGAGAATGATCGTTACCAGTGGTCGTCAAACCACGGCCCGCGGTGTAGGTGGAGGTCATACTATAATATCTGTTTTCAAACTACTAGAAAAGCGAATAAAGCTGAAAACAAATTATCGGATGCGGCTAACGGACGCGGCTGAGACGGTCGCGACTTAGCAGTGTGCACAGTCTTAAAACATCCGGTGCACCAGATCATACGTAGTATCTATAGTAGTCTGTGACCAGATCTCTCTCGGACGTCTGAACCCTCAAGGTCAGCCCAAGGTGACGTCTGCGACTTTTGTCCGATAGTTTGGACGGCTCAGTGGAGTGGACATTCATTACATACCTAGATACCGTCACGACTGTCAGCTGCGTCCGTCAGCCGCAACCATTACGTACTAAATGGCCGCATCCGATAGTTTTTTTTCTAGCTTAAGATCGCGCTAGTTACTTTAATTTTGTGTAAACATTTTTTTTCTAAGAAATCTTTATCCTTCATGAGGGCCCCCAAACAATTTTTATACGGGGCCCCGCCAAGGCACTCTACGCCACTTCTCCGTAGGTGGGTCAAAAGTGACAGTTCACGATGGCATTTTTAGCTATTTTTGAGCTACTGAACAGTGAATGAAAACAGTCAAAAATGCAATTTTTGCTCACACATTCTCAAAACGAACGCTGAAAGTGATCGTTATTGGCGTTTTTAACTGTTAATTTTGACATCATCAACACTAGATATTTACGCTAATTTTGTTGCAAAAAATGCCAAAAACGACATCGAGTCCAAAACGAACGCACCTAAATTATTTGATAACTCCACAGAGTTGTAAAGGGATCAGTAAATCTTAACACTGGCAAATGCACAATAATGCGACGCCAAAATATAAACGAAGAAGAAGGGCAGCAGACGCAGCAGTCATGTCACTGACATGATGTCATGTCAGAAACGAAAATATGTCAAATCTACAAAAAATCAACAAACTTGAATTTATTTCGAAACTTGATAGAAATTGTATATATAGGGATAAAATAACTGAAGAATGGAAGAAACTGTTTCAGTGAAACACGAAGATAAAAGTATTGACATCAAACAGGAGAAACTTGATAACGCTGAAAACTACGTGTTTGTTTACAATGAACTCGATTCTGGAAGCCAAGATAGCAGCAAAAGTGACAGTGGAGGGTACCAGCGCTGGGCTCCTAATCTAAATGGAGTTCGTAAAAGTGCATTCACACCATACAAGGCAGTTCAGATCACACCCCTTACGAATTTACAGCGGGGTGAGTGGGCCCTTTTTTTGCCTGCTTGAAGATTATCGATCGTGTTAAGAAGGGTCTGTACGGTAAGTAGGTAACGTCAAGGTCGATCTGTTCGCAGGGAATACGCAGGCGCGGGTCCCCGAGCTGCCCCAGCCGGACAGTAGTTTCCACGCGAAGGCGGGCCGCGGCGAGATAACGCGAGAAGACGTTAAACTGGAGCAGTATGTCGACATCACGGACGAACACGGCCTCACCGCCCTGCACTGGGCAGCCAGCTATGGACAACTGACTAGTTGCCAAGACTTGGTGTGGTAAGAGATGAAGCCAGTTATGTTGTTGTCTTTCTTTGTTCTTAAGAACAAAGAAGTTGTATAAGATGTTGAGAAATAGTTGTAAAAAGGTAGTTAAGTTTTGAGAAAAATTCTGAATACCTCTAAGACTTAACTAAAACTGTGGAACTGTGTCAAATTGAAGCACTTATAAACAAACCACCACAGGTTTGTCTTGGTATTTACATTAACTTCTGCATGAATTGTGTGCACTGTTTCCAAGATATCTCTTAAATAAGCCTCTCAAAGTGGTATAAAATGCTAGGATAAACATCTAACAAACTAGCATTTGTTAGATGTAAACCCTGCATTTAACTAAAAATAATAAAAAATACATAGCTTTTTAGGTTTATCTCAAGCTCTAAACCTAATTACTTTAACATTGTTTTTGACTTCTGCCTGGCTATTTTGAGTCAAGACAGTAAGACATATGTATCATTGAATTGTAAGTGCTAAAGAAGGATGTCGGCAGTCCATACAAACAAATACCTGTTGTATACGAATAAACTCATTTTCTCCCAAGTTTATTTCTAAAAATGTTGTTTGTCAGAGTAATTTATGATGCTTTTAAAACTGTTCTGAAATGTGCAAGTTTGTTTTTAATAAAGTTTTAAAATATTTGGCCACACAAGCATTGGTAGGGGACTTGTATTTGTATTTGTATTTGTTTATTTCATTAGCACGGCATTACACCAATTACACTAATTAGATGGTAAAAACAATAAAAATTCATTGTAATTTTTCTGGTGGTCTAATTTTAATTTGTGGTATGAAAACAGCAAAAAAAGGCTATATTTTTGAAGTTTATATCATTATTAGAAAAAATGTTTTGTTCCATGGGTTCCATGATTGCAAAAAAAGAAAAAATATGTTTTGACAGGTCGAGTCTAAATCCTTCTTTACTGCTATCACCGCAGGAATACATACCTCTGATGCAAGTTTCTTTCAGATGTGGCTATCAATAGGGAATATGTATGTTATCAACAGATGTTTGATGGCCCAGAACATGTCCTGAATTTCTAAGGCACTATCAACACTCAAACAAAAATACAACAATATTCCAATACTGTAAGAAGATACAAGTACATCAGTTTGTTAATCCTACTAATATTATAAACGCGAAAGTTTGTATGTATGGAAAAAATTTTTTGTTTGTTCCTCTTTCACGCTAAACCTGCTGAAGGGATTGAGATGAAACTTTGCGATAATAATGTTATACATCAGAATAACACAGACTATAATTTATAAAGATGTTGCGTGAAACGAAGTTCGCCAGGTCAGCTAGTTATTACATAAACAACCAAATTTTGACTGCCATGTGTCCAGGTGTGGTGCCAATGTCAACACGCGGGGGCCAGAAGGGGAGACAGCGCTGCACCTGGCCGCTGCAGGCGGACACCACGAAGTTGTCAAGTTTCTGTTAAACGAGGGTGCTGATGCTGATATACAAGATGATGTAAGATAATTTGTTCACAATATCAAGTTAACAATGGATTCGACATTGAGACTAGTTAGCGACGGTTGTACTGTACTGTACCAGCCTTTTTAATAGTCCACTGCAGGACGTAGGCCTACCCACGAAGGGTGATTGGGCGATATCTACCACGCTGGCCCAGTGCGGGTTGGTGGATTCACATACGCCATCGAATTTCTTCTACGGACGTATGCAGGTTGCCTGACGATCTATTCCTTCACCGAAAAGCCAGTGGTGTGAAATTCCGTTCATAAATTCCAAGGAATGCATTGGTACGGGACCGGGATTTGAACCCACGACCTCACGATTGTAAGGCGGGTGTCATTACCACAAGACCACCACAGCGACGGTTTTAATATGACCAATCTCTTCTCTCTAACCCCTTACTACCGCCCCGATCGAAGCCATGATTTCGGGCTTTAGTGGCAAGCGACGACAGGGTTTGCGAGCGGAGCGGCAGCCATGCCATGTACCTAGTGTTGCAATTGCTACGGCTACTCGAAAAAAACACGGTACACGGCAGTACTTACAGACTAAAAATACCTACAGATAAAATTGTCGGATCATAAAATTCGGCAATCAAAGCAGAGGAATGAAGAAGTACGAAGATGTATGAGCTACGGCAATTTCTCGAATATTGCCTTAAACACTGCAAATTCGTATCCGAAACACGGCAGTGAATTTTTTTTAATGGCAACGCTGCACGTATCGCCTAGCAGCGTCAGCGGCTTGCCCTGATGCCGGGGCACTAGAATACGGCATCAGTATCCCCTACCTGTAGTAAGAGCCTACTAAAAGGGGACCCTTGGGCTCGTGGGTGGTCAAAGTTGGGGCTCTGGCCATCCACTCAAGCAGGCCCGAGGAGGACGGCAGCGTGTATGGCAACGCTGTTGTAAAGGACAGTACAAGCCTGATTTTATCACCAGGTGAGTAGTCGTAGAAAGTGCTGGGAGCACCGGTGCGTTCTTTTGAAGATCCCGGAGCTACCAAGAAGGCATAAAAACTAGCCACCGCGGGGGTTTCAGTTCAGTGGGTACAATCCATAACAACACATTACCCGACTGCACCCCAAAGCGGTCGGGCGCACCTTTAGATTTCACTATCGTAATTTTTTTTTTTAAAAAGTAGCATCAGCGGCAGAGGACGAGCGGCTACCACGCCGCTCCGAAGAAGGCCGCTCTGCATTGACGCCCCATGCTAAGCTGCCGCTCATAACGGAGAGATCGTGGTCAATTAATTATAATTGACCACGATCCTGTCAGTGAAAATATTTTTTCTTCACCAAGTTTTGTCATTATTTCCAGTCGGGAAGCACAGCGTTAATGTACGCGGCGGCGGCAGACTTCCCCTACACGTGCAACGAGCTGCTGATCCGCGGCGCCGACCTCACGCTCACCAACGACTTCGACCAGGACGCCTACACGCTCACCACTACTAATAACTGTAAACTAGGTGAGATAAAACCCATATTAGATGTTATATGAGTCCTTACATGACATACTCCCTGGCAGGACCACCTAGTTATATTCATGTAATATAAAAATGTACATAATCACTACATAGTATAAAACAAAGTCGCTTCCTGCTGTCTGTCCCCATGTTGCTTATGTCTTTAAAACTACACTACAGATATTGATGCGATTTTTTAAAATAGGTAGAGTGATTCAAAAGGAAGGTTTATTTATATATAATACACCTGTGCGAAGCCGGGGCGGGTCGCTAGTTTGTATATAAATATAAAAAAATGTACATAAGTACTTTTTTTGTAGTTTTAGTTTAGTATTTTAAGTTTTGACAAGGCCCCGCTACAGCCGCTGATTTTATTTATTATTTCTGTTTACGTGATTGTTTTTAACTATTCTACTGTTTTAATCGACGTGTCCAAGTGTTCCCATATTTGTTCCTACGGAAATTAATGTTTATGACTATCTCTTTCACTAAATCTTCATAAGCCTTATCTCGAATTGTTCTTGACCGATTTGGTTTATACTCGCAAATTTTGTTAGGATTAAGATACTAAATGATCTTGCCAAAAATTAACGAATGGGGTGATAAAGTGCGACTGGCATTTTGACCTCCTATATGAGGGAAATATCCCCCAATCAAAAATAGCAGTTAACAAAAAATAACCCTTCTGGCTCATGACGAATTTACAAAAAAAAAAAATTCCTAAAATATTGATTTCTTAAAATGTTAAACTTGAATCCTTCTGGCTCATAATGTTGAATTTACTAAATGTTGAATCCTATGCAGTTTTTTAACAATATTTTTGTTTGTTCCAGCGCAAACAGCAATAGAGAACTTCTTGATTGGCTGCCTCAGCAAAATATGAATGAATGTGAACCACTCATCTTATGTTGCCTTCTACAACAGACGACAGCCGATTCGTTTGCATCATAGGTTACCTTCTATAGATACCGCACCAAAAAATGTTCGAATTGGTTAGTGAAATCGCCTATAATATACTAGATCAATGACCACATCATGGAACAACTAAGTCATACATTTACTTTGCTTTTTTGTCTTTCTACAACAAAGTAAAAATGTTGTCACTGTGTAATGTGGATATCACGCGACCTAGTCATTCTACTATTAATCCGATCAAAGTATACCAGCTAGCTCAGCATACGACCACGAAAAGAACTCTTTTCTATGTGTGAAAAAGTGACAGTTATATACTTCACCATATCTCTGTCTCGTTCTGACACATAGAAAGAATTATTTCGTGGGTGCATATACTATTATAGGTACTAGCCCAGCAAACATTGGTCAAAACAGACTATACAATGGTAATAATAGATTTCAAAATGCGGTATCTATGAGGGTAACCTGTGATTAGCCCCCAAGAGTTAAATGAAAATACAGGGATTTAGTTTGTAATGTAAATGTATTAATATATATTTTTAAGTTTATTATACTACAACACGACCATGAAAATACAGACAATATGATGAACATTTGCAATTTCATTGCACAAAACCCTTCAACGGTCAACTATACAAGGTGTATTTTTTGCAAAATGCAGGAACTTTGGGAGTATATGTGTAACCCACCATTAGTAATAACTTTAATTTTAGGACCAACCCTAAAAAATAGCAAGAACTTCCCTAAAAAAAGCTCGACTAAAAACCTCCATAATTTCATTAAATAGGAACAAAATGTGTGGAACAGCTGTTTTATTGTATATTCAGGGTTGGTCTCATAGTAAATAATGTTGTATTTGAAACCTACCTCTGCCTTTCACAGTTCCTACATTTTGTGAAGCAACAGCCTGTACTTATAAAAAATTACAAAAATATTTCTCTTACACCTAATTTGACTATCACCCGAACACAGCAGTAAATGCAGTGTATAAAATAAACAACTACCAATTGCTTACAGTAAAGATATGCGTTAAAGTATAATCATAAAAAAAAAATTACGTACGTTGGCGTCGACCGGGACAGTCCAGCGGGCTTAGCATAAGGACCATAAAATAACACTATCGACGTGTCAGAGCGTGACAGAGTTATGATGAAGTATATATCTGTCACCTTTGCACACGTCGGTAAACTCTTGTCGTGGTCTTGTATGCTAAGCTAGCTGGACATGTTTGGAAAAAATTAAATTTGACATGAATTTTCATGCTTTGGAACTAAACTAAAGCAATGGTAGTATAGGAAACAAACGTAATGGTATCTGTTACAAGGTACGCAAATCCAGTAGGGTTTGCGTAGCTTGGCTAATTTCACCTTACCGCTGCGCCGCTGATATATGAATTTGCTATTGCCAAAAGACTCGTGTACACAGACGCCATTAAGTTTGATTCAGCCTTTTGAAAAATACAAAATTACCCATTGCTTTTTCAACAGACTTTTTATGACATAGTTTCATGACTTCCATATAAAAATGTTACGCAAGTTAGGACGCTAGCGAAGTGACACAGCATGCCACATGTGTCAAAAATATGGACACAGCTTTACATAGCCAATAAATTAAAATTATATAAATTGACAAGACCTTTGCTACCCAAATAATTAGGCCTTCAGCACCAACCAAAATCTGCCCTATGCACATGTTTGAGAAGTCAATTTGTGTCTTATTGACTTTGAATTAACCCTGTAGCCGTAATAGGGACTACGCCTTGAATAGTAATTTCAACCCCCGACATAGAGGATACGTTTTTTTACGATGGTGTATCATAATCGTTATACGTGTTCGCGTATTTGTCATATTTTTCCGCAAACAGCTAGCTAAAATGGTTCGTATTCGTACAACCAACCAATATTGATTTAGTTTACTTTTTCTTTGCGAGACAACTTCATGGAATGTTTTACCATTCAAAAAATGCTGATTTGTTCAGTCTGGGGGTTTTAAAATCCTAAAATTTACAATTTGGACTCTGTAAGCCAATTGAAAGTCTGCGGTTTCCTATTAGACTGCGGGTCGATGAGAATGTTGATAATGCTGGGTCGGTCGGTGATCTCTAGGGCTTTTTTCAAGGCGGTTTTAATTTCGTCCGTGGTGCGGCACAGGTGGCCCGAGTCGCCGAACATTTCCATCATTTTCTCGTAACGGACTTCCACGCTCAGCGATGTGGGTGGGGTGCTGGAAAAGTACAAATTGGAGCGGTCATAAACTGAGGAGTTAGCATGAGATTATAAGTTAACGGAACTATAGTCTGACCGCTTAACTTAGTCCTCGCCTGCGCGGGTACAGGGGCGCGGGGGTAGACGACAGAGGGGGACTGAGACATGTGCGGGCGGCGGGCAGACTGTATATATCATTATTATGTACTACGGGACTAATCGCGCACTAAAAATTACGTGATGTGTGGGGATATTTCCCTACTTATAGATTTGTGTGACTGAAACAGATATATTTGGGATTGTCCCAGCGCTGTGCCTGGCTTCACCACTTCACCAGAGGTACCTGGCCAAATCGCAACACCGCAAACCTATCCCCAATGGAGGTCGAATTCCCCATAAATCGGCAACCCTGAGAGTAAGCGCTCGATTTAAACAAATGATTCTCGAGATCCAAAGACAAAGAAAATAGTGTGAAGTAAAGCAAAGTGGCGTGCGGTGAGCATCGTAGTCCTAGAGACCATTACATAAAAGCTGTATTTGCATAGAGAAGAATAAAACAGCTCCGCTTTGCTCAGTGATCACGCATGTTTTTCACACCTCCGTATTATAATATTTAAGCGCCTTAGAGCTTTCAAGAAAGGAACAAGGCAAACAGGCACCTTTTAAATACTTTAGCCACTGACTAGACATCATGATGACTGTTGGAAAAAAAATGATTGTGTGGTTTTATAAAACCACGGTAACTTGAAAGTGAAACTTTAACTGGCACAAATGAGTAATAGTCTATACACTACACGGTCAGCTGATGCGAACCATAGGCGCCGCCATATTGGCCTCGGCTGCTCTGTCGAACGCCTTTCACTTTACCCCTACTCCGCGGCCGACCGTCACGCAACATGCGATAGATGGACGAAAAAGTTTGAGCGATGTAATAAAAGTTTCACTTTAAAATGTTACTGATTTCGTGAGTAAAACAACTCTAGACTTACGACTGTGCGACATCTCCGCCCGACTGAATGTCGGCCATGGTCTCCTTGTCGAAGCCGCTGTAGATGCCGTTGTTGTTCACTATCACTATGATCACAGGCAGCTTGTACCGGAACATGGTCTCGATTTCCATACCTGAAAATTCAAAATAATATTCGTAAATCAACACTCGTGGCCGTGGCTACACCTATTTGACAGACCTACACTCTTTTTAGGCGAATATCTGGGGTCTACGAACATATTTCAGGATGTCGACTCATCATTATGGTCAACTATTACAATGGGGTCAATCTTGAAATAACAAAAAAACAGTGCTTCTTTTGTTATTTCAAGATTATATTTCTTTCGACCTTAACTTTCTTTCGATATTTTGTCTGTTTCTATTCTATTATCCGTCGAAAGCCGGAGCTGATTATGTGGAACAGCTGATATTTTTAGGGTTCCGTACCCAAAGGGTAAAAACGGGACCTTATTACTAAGACTCCGCTGTCCGTCTGTCTGTTTGTCTGTCTGTCTCCAGGCTGTATCTCATGAACCGCTATAGCTAGAAAGCTGAAATTTTCACAGATGATGTATTTCTGTTGCCGCTATAACAACTAATAATAATAAACTAAAAATAGAATAATAATAATATTTAAGGCGGGCTCCCATACAAAAAATCTAAATTTTGTCCGTTTTTCGCTCGATATCAATAATGGTAACAGGTACAAAATATTTAGCTGCATGCCTATTTTAATAATAAATAATCAAATTAAAATAAAATAAATATTTAAGGGGGGCTCCCATACAGTACGGAACCCTTCATGCGCAAGTCCGACTCGTACTTGGCAGATTATATTTTATTTGCGTTTTCAGTGTTGGATACATTAAAAGTTAGTCATCATGGCAAGTACACGGATACCGTAGGTAGACTATTTCCGATGTCTAGAATTTCATCCCGTATAAAAGATAAACCTCGTTTGCACTGGTTTATACAGGGTTATCCAGAAGTGGTGTACTAAGCCTAAAGGAGGTGATGCAGACCATCATTATGAACAACTTTTACTAAGGGCCAAACCGAAATTCGAGAAAATATCAGCAGTTTCATACATTTTGTCGATTCCGAGTTGTTGTTTTGTACGGAACAGCTGTTTCTTTTTCTCGAGTTTTGGGTTGGCCCCATAGTAAAAGTTGTTCATGACGATGGTCTTTATCACCTTCTTTTGGCGAAGTACAGGGTAAGCAGATAACCCTTTATACTAGTTAATTTTCTATCTCTAGATACGTACCCGAAAACCCAAAAGCGGAGTCTCCCTCGACGCAAATGACGCGTTTCCCGGGCGCGTAGTCGCGGCACCACATCGCCGCCGCGATCGCGAAACCGGGACCCACCTGTCAACAAAAAACATATTTATATCTTGCTAAGTTTTGCTAACACAAAAAATCTGCCAAGTGCGAGTCGGACTCACGCACGAAGGGTTCCGTACCGTATGGGAGGCCCATTTCTCTTGCAGTTATTATTAGAGAGAAAAAATCTCCTAAAAATCACGTTTGTTGTATGGGAGCCCCCTTAAATATTTATTTTATTCTGTTTTTAGTATTTGTTATTATAGCGGCAACAGAAATACATCATCTGTAAAAATTTCAGCTGCCTAGCTATCATGGTTCATGAGATACAGCCCGGTGACAGACAGACAGACGGACATCGAAGTCTTAGTAATAGGGTCCCGTTTTTACCCTTCGGGTACGGAACCCTATCAATCAATCAATCAATCAATCAATCAAATTATTTATTTGCTAAAACACATGTCATATAGATGGTCTTATATCTACATACATTGCATTCAGTCTGCAAGCAGACGTGCAAATATTTGTTCATAAATACAGTTAAACTTATTATTTAGTTAAATCAAGATATTCCTTAACGCTATAAAAACAGTTTTTTAATAGCCAGTCTGTTAAAGTTCTCTTAAATTTAATCCCGTCCAACAATTTTATTTCATTAGGTACATGATTATATATTGAAATACACATATTATAAACATTTCTCTTGTAGATGTCTTTTCCGGCAGGAGGTTGATATAATAGATAAAAAAAAAAGCATAAAAAGCAAAGCATGGGGTATCGAGCAAATATCAGAGTCACAATCGAGCAAAAGTGTCCGAGCCAAAACTGCTCGAGCTACGTTGTGGGCAGGCTTTTTAGTTAGTCGTAAGGCAAGCGTGTTGCAAGCCGACTACAACGCCGCGCGATGTCAAAGTGCTCGGTTTCAAGCACTAATTGGGTGACATAATGTCGAGATTAGAGAAAACGGGTCATTGTGAATTATTTAATGTAAATATCTAAGTCGGTATGTATGACGGCGCTCGGACATTTTTACTACTTTCACTTATTAAGGACTGTGGCTCTGTAGATATGTATTTGCTGGAAGGGTATAGGTCGAATCAAATTTAACGGCGTCTGTGACCATGAGGCGAGACTTTGCGTAATCTATATATATTATCTTTCATATAACAATGAATCGTGGTTGTTAATCTCGCTAAAACTCGAGAACGGCTGAACCGATTTGGCTAATTTTGATCATGAAATATCTGTGGAAGCTTAGGGAAGGTTTAAACGGTGAAAAAATTTAAATAAAATCGGCCAAGTGCGAGTCGGACTCGCGCACGAAGGGTTCCGTACCGTATGGGAGCCCCATTCCTCTTGCCGTTATTAATAGTTAGCAAAAAACTCCAAAAAATCGCGTTTGTTGTATGGGAGCCCCCCCTTAAATATTTATTCTCTTTGTAGTATTTGTTGTTATAGCGGCAACAGAAATACGTCATCTGTGAAAATTTCAGCTGCCTAGCTATTATGGTTCATGAGATACAGCCCGGTGACAGACAGACAGACGGACATCGAAGTCTTAGTAATAGGGTCCCGTTTTTACCCTTTGGGTACGGAACCCTAAAAAGAAGCGAGAAAAATATTAAAATCTTGAATTCAATTTTCCCATACAAAGTGTTTTTGCATGTAAAAGTTGCCTTTGACAGTTGACAGAGATGGCGATCACCGGGTCAGCTAGTTTATTCATAATTATGTCAGCTCGCAAGGAGTGGGAATTTGCGCAGGTTGAAGCTAACTTCACAGAAGCCATTACATTTGATTCAGCCTAAAAATCGGCTCAAAATTAGTGTATAATTTTATATACAATATCTAGGAAAATCAGTCCTGTCTTTAAATATCACCGACAAAATAGATCTCGAATAAGACCGGTTGCAAGCGGCCTGCATCCAGCGCGATTCTAAGATTAGATTTTTAAGGCAGTTTAGGTATTTACTTCTCGAATGGAGATCACGAACAAGCAAGCACAGCGTATGACGTCCACTGACTAGGTAGATCGACGATATAATAAAGATTGTAGGAACGCGCTGGATGCAGGCTGCTTCCAACCGGCCTTATTTGAAATCTACAGGGGAGGCCTATGTCCAGCAATGGACGTCCTACGGCTGATAGATGGGCGGAGATAATTTACTAGTACTCACTCCCATAGTGCCGAAAGTGCCCGCATCGAGCCTGTGCCGCGGTTTGTTGTTCAACAGCATCCCGCGACCGATGTCCATAGTATTGGCGCCTTCGCTTACTATCACTGAATCCTTCGGGATATTCTCCTGAACGGTCTTGAAAACTGCGTAGTAGTTTAGGGGAGTCTGCGTGTTGTTAGCTTGCGCCTGAAAAATATATAAATAAGATAAATGAGGCCTTTGCCCAGCACTGGGATACGGTAGGATGAGAAAAAAAAGATATGATAGTACCTAAAAAGCTATTAACTATACAAATGAGCATAGTCATAAATACATATATTGAATTGATGAGTAGGTTATTTTTTTGACCCGAAGAAAAATCGATAAGATTTTAAATGGTCTCATATCCAGAAATATTGCTTACCCTTTGATATTTAATACAGGCCGCGCCACACAAGTTGGCGGAAATGAAGTTAGCTACAAGTTGCGCAATATCCAATCCTGACTGAAGCTCACACAAAGCCGCGCGTTGATTGGATATTGCGCAGCTTGTAGCTAACTTCATTTCCGACAACTTGTGTGACGTGGCCTATACAACAGTGTACACAGTAAACATGTTACACACTATTGTATTTTACACTTTTCCAGTAGTTAAAATAAAATGTATTCTATTAATAATAAATTATAAGTAAGTGTCAGTAAGTGATCCTAAATCTTAGTAAAAAAATTGGGTCGGTAACTTCGTGCAAAGCTGAAATTTTTTTTTCTGAGATATATATATGGGGGCAAAGTTAAAAGGAATACAAGCATACATAGCATGTGTCTAACATACAGTTCAAAACCTTCATCGATACATATCCCATCTGGAGTCCACTACAGAATTAAACTTTCTAGTATATTTTAGTATTGTTTTAGTTTTGTCTACAGACCTCTGCAGATTGCAGAAAATCTGTTTAGTTACTTAAAAACATTTATAGTCACACATCTTTCTGATATG
Organism: Hypomecis atomaria; assembly: GCA_964007245.1. Classification (NCBI taxonomy): domain Eukaryota; kingdom Metazoa; phylum Arthropoda; class Insecta; order Lepidoptera; family Geometridae; genus Hypomecis; species Hypomecis atomaria. Next base: position 10,225,626 of record OZ023299.1, read on the forward strand.
TATTTTTAATTACTTACAGCGACAAATTCCGAGTTAGCCTTCTGTTTCTGGCTAAGGGTGGTCCACCACTTGTTGCTACTCGGCTGTAGAGAGTATTTCTTTTCTGCGAGTTTCTTGGCGAGTTGTTCAGCGAACGGCTTGATATCGGCGTGGACCGCGACTTCAGACTTTACAGCGTTGTGGAACTCTTCGGGGGTAATGTCCACCTGGGCATTTGGAGGAATTATTTAACAAAATGTAAAAAAAAAACTAAACAAAAATTGGATTTCCTTTCCCGATATTTACGTTGATAAAAATATAAAACTTTAAAACGGATGAATCATACAAGTCGGCGGATGTGACGTTAGCTACAAGCTGCGCAATATCCAATCCTGATTGAAGCTCACATAAAGCTGCGTGTTGATTGAGTTTCGCGCAGGTTGTGGCTAACTTCACATCCGCCGACTTGTATGATTCGGCCTATACTATTATAGGTTCACCATGAATTTGGTCCTATTCCAAATTTGATTCAACGTAGTTATACCCTTAGAATAATGACAAGTAATAGACACCTTGCTATATTTTACTCAAATAAAATCTACGTTACAGCTGTTTTATTCATATCTGGTTATACAGTATACGCGAGAGTGAGTGGTACAAAAAAACGTATTGTCTGTCATCAAACTTCAAAATCACAAGTTGGAATGTCATAATGGTTGAAATTTGATGTACTTGGTCTTTTGCGATATGATCGGAAATTAGAACTCTCTAGTTCCATCAGAAGGTTCAAATATCCGATATTTTAATCTTCCTACTTTCTACCTTTTTGAATTTGGACATCCTCTCTAGCTCAATGCTAGTTTGTGAAACCCTTCGAAATTACGTAAGTTCGGGTGTATGTGCATCTTTTTCTAACACCTTGTAAATTGCATATTTAAAATGGTACAAAGTGATGTATATCTCTTGCAATTTCAATACAGTTTCTATTACTTTAGTCCTTATTCTAAGGTTATACCCACTCGGGCTTTGTTATGACTAGTTTTGTTACTGGAAAATTAATAAAATGTTGCTATTAAGTTTGAACCTTTTGTAAACTTTTGTAACGCCTCTAGTTTTGTCCATAGGAGACGATAATAGCTTCATGAAGCCCGTTTATTTAGTTTTCCACTTCGTTACATAGAAAAACTAACTCACATCAATGACACCATCATGTTAGCTTGAAAGCCTTGAGGGTAAGTTATTTTTGTTTAAATACAAAAATAGAAATATTCTACAAAGATTTTTTATAGCTACTAATAAAATGGAATTCATTGCTATGTTTTGGCACCCACTGTCACAATACTAACTATTTTCTAACTCGTTTTTTGGGTTCCGTACCCAAAGGGAAAAACGGGATCCTATTACTAAGACTTCGATGTCCGTCTGGCCGTCTGTCTGTCACCGGGCTGTATCTCATGAAACATGATAGCTAGGCAGCTGAAATTTTCACAGATGATGTATTTCTGTTACCGCTATAGCAACAAATAAAATAAATATTTAAGGGGGGCTCCCATACAACAAACCTGAATTTTTAGACGTTTTTCGCTCTATATTAATAATGGTAATAGGTAGATGCTTGAAATTTTCACAGAATATTTAGTTTTATATTCACTTCAATAATAAATAATAAAATTAAAATAAAATAACTATTTGAGGGGGGCTCCCATACAGTACGGAACCCTTCGTGCGCGAGTCCTACTTGTACTTGGCCGATTATTCTCTATTTTATAAATCAATGGATCACTTCCAAGACATCTCCATCGACCGCATTATACTACTAATTGATTGATTAATTTTACCGACGTTTCTATTTGTTTAGGGTTCTCGATATTTCTGCTATAGGCCGAATCATACAACTTGGCGGCTTTGATGTCAGGTGCAAGCTGCGGATAACCCAATCCACGCGCAGATGTTAGCTTTTGCCAGGATCGGACTAACAGCAACTTGTAGCTAACATCAGAGCCGCCAAGTTGTACGATTCGAGACTATAATATTCTGACATGTATGATAGGCATGATGACTAGGTAAAAAAATAATTATTATAATTGGTCCGTGAGTTGGATTATCAATAATATTGGACACGTCATATTATTTCTTTTGTGAATCAAACAACCAATGAGAAAGATAAACCTTGTCAAAGTTTGGGAGTGGGGGTAGTGACGTCACTTCTCTTACAGAAGTCTTAACCTTTGTATGGCACTTGTGACGTCACGTGGAACTTTGATGGACTATATCTTCATAAATTTTTGTTTAATTGACAAAAAATAAAATGTGTCTAATACATTTTTATAATCTATCAGACGGACTATAATAATATTTTTTTAGTCATCATGCTTATTTTCGATATACTGACCTGTATAATTTTGACATTAGGCGCGTATCTGGGCGGCTGTCCAAAGTGCAGCATCCAGTTCAACCTCGCGCCCAGTAGGAGCACCACGTCAGCTTGCAGCAAGGCCTGGGTGCGCGCGGACGACACACAATACGAAGACTCGTCTGGAACTACGCCTTTGCCTGAAAACGGAAAACAAATTCTGGTAGTAAATAATTAGATATGATTGCTTGGTTGACGGCTTGCATCCGGTCTGGTCAACGAGTTTCCCAACGGATTCCGCCGCGTAGGCGTAGGTGGTACCTTTCTCCCCACCACCAGCGGTTGCTTGGCCTTGGTCGGCACTTCCGCAGCTTGTAGCTAACAACATTCAGCCTTTACACAAGTTTCTCCACGGCCCCTTTCACCCTCGCGTAAATAGATACCTACCCATAGGAGTAGGCAGGAATGGTATCTTTGTCTGGTCGATGAGTTTCCCAACGGCGTCCTCCGCCCGCCGGGCATAGGCTGTTCCTTTACCCACGACCACCAGCGGTCGCTCGGCCTAAGCCAGCAAGTCCGCAACTTTCTTCACTAAAGACTACTCACCCATAGGAGTAGGCAGGAAGGGTATCTTGGTCTGCTCGACGAGTTTCCCAACCGCCTCCTCTGCCCGGGCATAGGCTGCTCCTTTCCCCACCACGACCAACGGTCGCTCAGCTTTAGCTAACAGATCCGCAGCTTTTTCCACCAAAGCAGGGTCGGGGTGGGCCGGGTTGACTGGCTCAGTCGTGTAAAAGTCTAAGGGCACTTTGCTTTCGTCCGCTTCGCCCTGAAACGTGAAATAATCATAGTATCTGGGACGATACGTTGGGCCGGTTACTTGGTCGGACCTATTAAATGGACCGATTACCTCATTAAGACGGAGGGACCGCGCTGGATGCATGCCGCTTTCAACCTATATTATTGGAAATCCATGGGGGAGGCCTAAGTACAGAAGTGAATGTCCTATTACTGATGGATGGATGGATCTGGGACGTTGGGTAAGACCGTTTTTACAAACAAAGCATCCAAGTTGTTTGCAAGCTTCTCTTTATATCTTTTGAAAGCTAGTTACGTCAGAAACTGAATAAAGTTTTGTTTGCTAAACATGTTATGTAATTTTTTTTACAACAATAACTTGTAAATTTAATTTTATCAGCAATTTAACGTCATGAGAAATATATTAAACAATGGGTCATTATATTTCAATTAAATAATTTACTTTTGCTTCCGAATTCGGACTTTGACATAAATCGTGATTTCACCACCGGACTGCCATCAGTGGCAGTACATTCATATCTGTATATCGATAAGTTGGTGTCTCGCGAGAACACACAATGAATGCAAGTCAGCTGATGATCATCTTTTGACGCGTGTCAATTCGAATCTAGAGCAAATCTTCTTATCCTCAGACGAGCGCCAGACGAGTACGAGGTTCCTAGGTTACGCCGGGCCGAGCGGCGGACGCCTTTTCTACGTGAAGCGGGATGAGTCGTGGAGAAGTATACTTACGAGGTGGGTTGGCGTCATGTAAGGATCTCTGGATAGAAGCATACTGATGATCTGATAGTATGATTTGTAAGTTCGATGTACCTAGTTCTTACCATTAGTAGTGTGCCAGGCATGTCGAGGTACGCCACGCCGGGCCGTCCGGCGGACGCCAAGCGGACCGCCTTTTCTACGTGAAGCGGGATGAGTCGCGGGGACGGTGGCCGCGCGGCGTACTTGCAGTAAAGCCGGCTTGACTCCACCTGCAAGATATTAAACACTTTTTTTAATGAGAATACCTACGTCTTTAAAACTGCTTTCACAGTGGGAGTCAAAAAAAAACGAATGATAACAAAATCGGGGGATAATTGGTGTTACACTTCATATCTATCATCTCCATCCTAAATTCAGTTACACCATTGGATAGCTATGAACAAAGAATTCATTACGCCAAAAGAGGATTTTGACACATCGCTCGGGGTGGAGGGGGAAGCGCCGCCATTTTGAGGTCATTTTGCTTCTGTAAACGTATTCACGTACAACACACGGTCCATGTCCACGACACAACCACACCCCATTATTTTATTTCAAATAGGTTTGCGTTTGACTACATATTGCCAGATTTTAAGCAGAGGGTGTAGCACGCTTACCTACATGATACCTATTTACTCGAGATTTAAAGACAACTATGTTTTACTTTAGCGGAAAGACAGAATCAGACAAAGTATTCCACATTTTGGCTGTTCGTATGAGGAATGACTATTCTATTGCTCATTATACATGTATAATGCAAGTATTATGTATATAAATATTCACATCATACCATCGTGTCATGCTATAGCTAGTTTAGATCTGGAGTCCTAGTCAGTGTTACATATCAGATATTATGAGTGGAATCTGTTTTCAAACAAAACTGTCGTGTTTGCTCGCTTATCCATTTTGTAGTGTTTATTTCGGCTGTACTCGTACTACGTTACAAATAAATTCCTAAATTTGCTAATCCCATTCAGATTTATCATTTACCGAAATGGAATGTGACTTTGTCTATGTTTCGTTTCGTTTTAAGATTTAAAAAACGATTTGCAACTATAATTTATTATATAAGTTTTAATTTTTTATGATTGATAGATTAATGCTTAGAATAATAATTAATATTAACAATCTTTTCGAGTTTTATAGTCGTGAAACTTAAACGCCGAAATGTCATTTGCATTATTTAAACTGTTCCACGTATTGGATTGATGCTATTGAATCGACATGTTTGACTTCAAAATAAACAGACCGATAATAAATATAAAACAATACCTCTTCTGTGCAATTTTTCATTTACATCTGCGTACATTACTTTAAATAAGGTAGAAAATAGCCTGTATATACCTACAGTTCGTAACACAGGCCACTTTGACTTTGTTTTTAGGTCGTGGTCACTTAGAATATTTCAAGAGTAGGTAGTTAAATATGTAGTTTTATTTTGCTTGAAGTTTAAATATTCAACACTTTTTATAAGGTTTTAAATGTGGTATAAACGGGTTGGATCTACTTTACTAGCTCTAGTTATATCATAGATATAGCTATCCCAATTAGATATACCTTTTTTTTTTTACGAGGGGGAAATCTTCTGAAGATGCCCTAACTGCGTTGGGGTGCAGTAGGGTTATGTGGGATTGTACCCACTAAAACCCCCTCGGTGGCCAGCCTTTGTGTCTTCTTAGGAGCTCCGGGATCTCCAAAAGGAACGCACCGGTGCTCCCAGCACTTTGTGGAGGAAGAGAAGTCAGGTTCACTAACCACTGAGCCACCGAGGCAGTCAAAGTTTGAATACTTATTTGGGACTAGGTTTGTTTAGGTCAGATGTATTATTGGAATAATATTTTTTACAAGTACGTATTATATTCATGATAGCCCATAAACATGTTAATAATGTCAAAACGTGATTACATTTTATCTCAATCTAGTCACCAATACAAAATAATCTGAGGGAACCTTGCCTTGTATCCATCTACTTAATCTAATCAAATATTTATGTAATCTACAAATAAATATCTTGTGGCGTAGAATACGTACAAGGTAGGTAGCCTGTACTTGAAATAATAAAATTCAATGAGTTCATTATAATAATTACTTTTGTCAGAATTTAATTATGCACAAAAAACAAAACAATTACGTATTATAAGGTATTGTTTTATAAGAAATCTTTTCAAGTCTGAGCAACATAAGTAAGCTCAAGGATATACAAGGTTTGTAAATTAATTAGCTACCGGTCTTATTGGAGATCTACAGGAGATGCCTATGTCCAGCAGTGGACGTTCTATAGCTATACTCGTATGGACTGACGGACGTAATCATCCATTCAGGTACTTCACTTTTTTCGGGATTAAAATAGCTCATATCAAGTACTCTTCGGCACTCAAGTTGTAATCAGGAAAAACTGCATCGAACCGTTACTTTATTGCTGTGTGAAAAATGAACAAATAACCTTTTGTACAAATCGATTAGTATTATGTTATCTATTAATAACGACGCGGAATAAAACTCTATTGTTAAAATTACATTTAAAAGTTAGTTGATAAGCAAAATATGTTAAATAAGTTCCCTAATTACGTTGGGGATAATTGATTTTCAAAAAAAAAAAACCTTTTGTATTCATAATGTTAGTTAATTTATTTTCATGAATTATGACCTGAGCCACATATTTAGTTTTTAACTTACTACTAGTTAGAGAGTGTTCCCAAATACGATTATCTTTTTATCTTAGTCCGGTTCCGGGAACTTCTCCGGCGCTCCTATTCCTGGTGCTCCAGCAGCGAGCGCGAAGACATTACCTCCTCCTGCCTCTCTTATACCGACCGCGCTACGGTTTAAAATTTTAGTGACTCATATTTATTTTTCTTTTAACTCGGTGGTTCTGTGTTTTATTAAAAAGTGATGTTATACGATTATTTTCTGATGTATTTTTATTTTATTTTCGAACCGCTAGGAATCCTAATCCCTGGGCAGGTCTCTCTAGGTCTCTAATTTTTATTAACTTGTGGTGCTACAAACCCTACCGTTTTGCAACATTACAGAAATGTAACATACATTTGTGTACCTAATGCATACGAAAATCAATATACGATTAGGTACCTACGTAGTTTAGTAATAGCGATCGATATGTTGACACAAAAAAAAGAGCATGTAAGTACGTGATTAATAAATTATCCGAATTAATAAAACTAATGTGTGAAATAATCAACACTAATTGAAATTAGCAGATAATTATGATAGAGAAGGCTTAGTAAGGATTTCGATGATTTCGTATATATTATTATATATTAACTTGTTAAGGGTCTTTCCAACTCATAGATTTGTATTACGTTTACTTTCGTTTCAAATTCCAATGGTACAGAAGAGCAAAATATTTCTCACTAGTTCAACTTGAATTCTAAAGACATGTGAAATAGTTATTTGTTATACAAGAGTGCAAAGTTGCATTTTAACCGCGTGCTCAATTTTACTGACCGAGCAAGCGAAGGATTCAAAAATTAAATCACGAGCGCAGCGAGCGATTCAATAATTAGAATCCTGAGTGTTAGCGAGGGAATCAAAAGAGCACAAGGTGAAAAATATTTGCACTCGAGGGCAACACGTAACTTTTCATCCCACCTCAGCGAGGAAATGACTAAAGTCGTCTACATATCATACTGTTTCAAAAACTTCTCTGACAACTGGCCTGTCTGGAAAACCCTGAACCGACTCCGTTCCCAAGAGGGACGAAGTTGGGACAATAAGGCCAAATGGGGCTTTGTAGACAGCTCGGAAACAGCATGCATCTGTGGCTTTAATCCACAGACAACGGCCCACCTACTGAACTGTGCAGCCTGCACTTGCACTTCGATACGTGCACTTCAGACGATCTTCACAAAGCCACAGAGAAGGCCATTGGGCTGGCCTCTTTTTGGTCAAATAAAATATAATTACATAACATTTTATCTGGAAAAAATAACATCGAAACATCGACTCGAAAAGAAGAAAAACTTCTCGCGTAATTGTTGTGGGAGAAAGCTCATTTGCGTATCATTAACAGTTTCAGTCAATTCTGTTAGCGTCAAATAAACTTCTTCGTCGCTAGAATCCTAGAATCACTAATTTTAGGTTTTTTACTTGTTTCTATTCGAACGCATCGTCCACTGTTTAGTGTTGAGTTGTATCTCACCTGAGGCCATTCCTGGAAGCCGCCGATACCCTCGTGGTCCTCAGGGCAGGAGCCGGCGATGACGATGAGAGGCCAGCAGTTGACCTGCGCGTTGGCCATGCCTCCGATGCAGTGCAGCAGGCCTGGACCCGACACCGCTAGGCATACTCCTGGCTTTCCTGTGTAAACATAAATATAAATAAATATTAGGAGACATCTTACACACGGTCTCTTACCCCAAACTAAGCAAAGCTTGTCATATGGCTGTCAGAGTCTGATATACATCATTTACATAAATTAAATTTTAAGTAATTACTGAAGTTGTGTTTATCAAAGCGGATTTTCCACGTAAAAAAATAAAAAGTGATAAAATGATTAAAATTATATTTTTACTATTTTATCCTGTTAAAAATATCACAAAACCAGTACATGAATAATAAAAATAGTCTATCACCGTTACGTGATATTTTGAAAAATGCCGAACTTCGAGTCAATATGACCCGGCGTCACAGTCCGCGTAATTATTTTCGCGTCAACGGCGCCGAGTTAAAGTTACATTATTCCAAACTATCAATGGGTCAATTTGGCATAGTTCATAATTATGCATTAAATTGGATTGATAAAGTCGAGACATGCGTAGAAATACGTGTGCGATAATTATTTTTTTGTTTTGTGGGATGAAATGTACTAATACCTGCTTAATGTCAAGCTACGTCATTATTACACATAGAACTTCATTGAATTGTTTTATAAATAAATGATACCTACTACTACAAAAAATCTATTGTGTTAATTTTCTTGTGAGAATTTGAATGTAATTGATATAAAATAGCTTGAGAATCTAATGCAAATATAGAATTGATGTCATGGTAAGAGAAATATATTATTATTCTTATTTTGTTAGCACTACTCAACTTATGAATAAGCTCAAGATAGCCCAACGTGCTATGGAGAGGGCTATGCGCGGTGTCTCTCTGTGTGATCGCATCAGAAATGAGGAGATCCACAAACGAACCAAAGCATGCAAACCGCTACCAACCAGTCTTGTTGGAGATCATAGGGGAGGCCTATGTCCGCCCTAAGGCTGATGGATGGATGTGGACGCCCTAAGGCTAATGGATGGATGGAAGGATGGATTTATCAGCTAAGGTGGTTCCCACATTTGAAGGAACTGTTTACAATCAGTAATCTTTATGAAGGTGAATGATTTTTGGCAAGTGTCTTGTACTTGTAGTCTATGTAAATATTTAAACGAGAACATATTGTCTAGACAAGCCAATCTTAGGTTTTAAGACAATTGAATAAGTTGTAATAGGTGTTATAATTAATTGAATAAAAAAATGCATACTGGTCTTCAGCTTCACTTTCCATTCCACTCTCTCTCGTGAGCGCGTGATTGGCGCAAGCAAGATAAAATTCTGAGTTCAGGGCCATCTTGCGTACACAATGAGAATATGGGTAGGTCAGTGTAACCCAGACTGATAGGGAATAATATAATGATATCAGAACAGCAACGTGTGAATAACTCTAAAAGCTAATCTAACCCAAGATTGCCCATGTCCAGTAGTGGATCACCAAGGGCTGATAATCACGATAGATATATTAGTACTACATTTGATATTTACAAAAGGTTATGGCAAAATATCACAAGCTTTTAGCAAATATTCTGCACGTAATCTAAATGATAACAGTCGTTGATAACATTGATGAAAATATGAATCCAAAAGAGTAGGTAAACCTACACTTGTTAATATGATAAAAGTCCAAAGGTTTGTTTGATTATCACGAGCAAAGTCCAAAGATGACTTAAATTTTTTTATCAAATAAAGAAAATTGTAAAATTTTTACATTATTTTGATTTGTATTGATAAGGCAGTCTGTATTCTCATTTAATCAAATATGCAGTTTAAAAAAAACTTTATGGAAATTGAGGAAATAATTTTCTGCGTAGTTTGGAATTTGGGGAACCTAAAAGAGTGAGTCACTTTTTTTAAAAATTTCTTGAAAAACCTACATATTTTTGATAATGCCTAATATGCATATAAATAGCACTAAAAGGTACTTAGTACACATTGCACATTTAATAATTTATGCAACTTTAACATTACATCCCAAATTTAACTTTAATAACTTTTTGAGAAGCATCAAGTAACAATTATAGCTAGCATAACTGCTCCAGTAGCTTAGATGGTGACTGAGATGATGGCGATTTAGATGACAAAGCTGATGTTAGTGCAGAATCATGCCTTCTTAGTTAATACATTTACCAGTGAGGTATCCAACAGCCTGGGCTGCGTAGCAGGCAGCTTGCTCATTGCGCATTCCAATATACTTAAGCCCGGCCATTTGGAATGCCAGCGCAGTTTCAATAACCGGAATGCCGACAATTCCAAACACATATTCGACACCCTGTAAAAAGTATTAACTTAATGTAATTAATATATTCAGCAAAAAAAAAATATTTGATTTAAATGAGCATCAGACCAGAACCATAATATTTTTCATGCATGACAAAAATTTTACCCAGCGCTAATTTTGATGATTTTAAAGGTCATAAAAGAACCTATTAACCAAGTGTAATTATCTTAGTGAAATAAATGGTAATTCCAATACTAAAATAACATTAAGAACAGCAGATGTACAAACAAATAATAAAGTCACCCTTGTGCCTCTACCATTTAATGTTAAAAGCATTGCCACTGCCAGACGAACCAGTATAAAGCTGGCTATAGCTACTCCTTTCCATAGAAAAGAACTACAATAAGCAGACAACCTGATCAGCAATTCCTTGGCTTGAACACAAAGCGAAACAGCCCAACACCGAAATGTTTTTCAGAAGGTAGACAGTAAAATTACTACAGAGTTAGAACTTACTTCAAGGCCAGTTAGTGCATCTTTGGGATTATTTATGTCAGAAAACTCACCTGTTTCTTCAAGCTTTCAGCTAATATTGTGTTCCCGTCAATACCCATGGCTTGATTTAGTTTTGGAGATACGTGAATGCCCCTTCTAAAAACTAGTTGACTTATCCGTCCTAACAACATTTTAATTAAAATTACTCCAACTTACAACTTTATCAATTTGATAAATAAAAAATACGTCCAAAGTACAGCAACTTTCGGACGGGATTTACTTCTAAATTCAACTAGTTACAATGTATATCGATAACTTACTGCGATGCGATAGCGGTGTGTTTTATTATTGTGCCGGTGGATTATATTTTAGTATGTTTCTATAGATAAACCCACTATAGAGAAGACCACTTATCAGAAGCCGAAAAGTGAACTTTGGATTGTAGGCGCGTCAGAACGAAAATAAAACGATTTCCCAACTGAGTGAGTGAGCGAATAAAGCGAATTGCGAAACGAAACGAAAGAAAATTGTCACAAATACGAAAACAGAGATAAAAAATGTTATACGAGTTTACTTTTTTTTTTTAAATAATTTATTCATGACCATGGATACAGAGTCCTTCAGTCGTGAGTTTACTTTTTATAAGCCAGGGTTGTCATACGATACGACAATGACTTCGTAGAATAATTTATAGAAAGAAGACGTAAGTATAACTTAGGTTTAGATATTTATTTACGTCTTCTATTTATATTATTTGTTTTCAAGAATTGTGAGTGTCTCGATTTTACCAAATGAATGAGTTATCATCCAGCACCTATTGACCTTCTAAAATGGCAAAGAAAAAGAAGATAAAAAAAAACTACGGCAAAGGGACAAGTAGTCTTTCCGCCAATTTGTCAACCATGCTATTGCCTAGGGGTGCAGGTAATGACTTTCAAAAATGTGCTGAGCTTTCTCATTTTTAGGGTTCCGTACCCAAAGGGTAAAACGGGACCCTATTACTAAGACTCCGCTGTCTGTCCGTCTGTCTGTCTGTCTGTCACCAGGGTTGCCGCTATAACAACAAATACTCAAAACCAAATAAAATAAATATTTTATTTTATATTTTAGGGGGGCTCCCACACAACAAACCTGATTTTGTAAACGTTTTCTGCTCGATATTAATAACGGTAACAGGTAGAATCTTGAAATTTTAGCAGAATATTTAATTGTTTAATTCAACAATTAATTATTAAATTAATATTTAAAGGGGGCTCCAATACAGTAACGAACCCTTTGTGCACGAGTTCGACTCGCACTTGGTCAATTCTTATCATAACATTTGGCTTCACTCATCGAGATAACAGAAACTATACCTAATGCGCTGTAGCGTGGTGCGGGTGACCATTACTTTATTTTTAAAATTATGGTTTAATTTACTACAGTTATTCATTATTTAATTTATGAATGTGGTAAAACTGAGAAACTAAGTCATTGTTTGTGATGTGGCAAGTTAAACCCTAAAAAGTATTTGTCGCCCGCACCATATAGTCATATAGTCATTTATTCATAACACCATTTGTTACAAGTCAAAAAGTAAACATCATATTAGGGCACTATACAAACACAATATAGCACGAAATAAAAATTGATAAACTTGACAATTTCCAAATTAGTCACTAAATCTTAATACAATTCAGGTAATTTTAAAAAGTCATTTACGTCATAAAATAGTTGCTCATGTAGCCAACATTTTAATTTAATCCTAAACGACCCAGCGGAAGGTGCATCCCGAACTTCTACGGGTATTCGGTTGTATATAGCGGGCCCACCAATATATACAGACCTCTCCGATTTCGCCAGCTTATGAGAAGGAGTCACCAGTTAGTTTTTCCTAGCATTGCTTCTTAAATTTAATCTAAAATAGGTACCTTTCCTCTCAAATAATTCTAAATGGTTGTGCGTAAAAAGGGCCACCAGATAGATTAGTTCGCATACTACAACGTCACCCGCACCATACTAACGATGTAGTATGGTGCGGGTGCAAATAGTGTAAACAAGTCCCTTCCTTTTACTAAAATAAATAGGCCTATTTTAAGATTATTCGATCACTTGCGTCAAATATAACACCTCTGATTACTATGTGAGTTTAGTTGAGCAGAAAGCAGGAGGCCACTCCGGCTACTAAGATGATGTATACTATCCGTTTACAGTTAGTTTACCTCTGACATAAATACCTCGCTGTCTCTGTCTAGCATTACACACCATCACAGGGTAGACAGAGCAATAAATGTCAGAGGTAAAATAACTGTGACTGTAGTAATTTACAGAGTGGTCAAGGCGGCTTCTGATAAAATAAATAATTAGACGCCCATCAAATGTAACTAGATTTTCTCACTCGTTCAGGTGGATTTATGAACGATCAATAATTTAAACTATTTAAAGCATCAAAAAACTATTTATTTTCTTACAATCTCTAAGAATAAAAAAATATTATTCTGTGATTTGTTACGTAAAAATACGAGATATCTCCCACGGATGGCAATCTCAATTAACTATCAACGTCACATTGAATTTGACACATTTTGAAAAATTAACAATTTGTCATCTTTTTTTGTGTTGAATGACTTTTGACATTTGGCAGTGTCAGTACTGTCAGTTATGAGGTGTGCTCGGGTTGGGCTCGATGGCGTTTTAGGCATTTGCTGCAACTTTTGCTCACTATCCAAAACACTCTCTGTCTACAATCCAAAACGAACGCTAAACGTCAAACTTTATATGTTAGAAAACGATCACAAAGAACCTTCCTCCGCGCCCCGCGGGTGGGTCAAAATTAACAGTTCACGATGGCATTTTATAGCTGTTTTAAGCTATCCGAACGGTGAAAACACTGAAAACAGTTAAAAATGCCATTTTTGCTCACACGTTCTCAAAACGAATGCTGAATGTGATCGTTATTGACGTTTTTAACTTCCATCAATCAGTAGGTAACCCGAACGCACCTTAAAGATTAACGATCACAGAAGAGAGAGAAGGAAATCTAGTTCTTCTGTTCTGTGTTAGCGATAATAAATAATAAATAATAATAAATATTGGGGGACATCTCACACACGGTCTCTGACCCCAAACTAAGCAAAGCTTGTGATATGGCTGCCAGAGACTGATATACTACATATACTTATTTTTAAATACATACTTATATAGATACTACCTAAATAACACCCAGACACAGAGCAAACACATATGTTCATCACATAAATGCTTGCTCTGGGTGGGGATCGAACCCACGCCTCTTTGATCCAGGAGTCAGGTTCACTAACCACTGAGCCACCGAGGCAGTCAAAGTCACAGTCGTAGTTAAAGTCAAAGTAAAAAAAGTCATAGTCAAGTCCAAGTCATGCTCAGTAAAGCAGAAAACGCTTTATGAGCTCTATGCAGTTTTGGTGACAACAAGATAAATCATAAGTTTTCGAACGTGAACTTCGCGAGGGAAACTGTGGCGCGAAGACTTCAAATAGTTCAAATTGTTTCCGCGCGAAAATGATAAATTCGTGTTAAACAACCTATTTATATTTATTACCATAAAATATAAATAAAGTACTCCTGGCTAAATAATTTGTAAAACTGTAAGTAACCAGGAGCTTTAATATACATAAATATCTACCAATTCAGGGAAATGCAAAAAACTGTCATGGGCATCGTGTCATCAAAATGCCAGGCGCTAAAATATTATCATGGATGAAGTGTGGATGAAGAATATTGTAGGTAATGTAAGTAATAATAATAAATAATAATGTGCTGTTCGATTTAGTGAGTCGCTTCATGTGATCCGGAATATGTAGTACCTAGTGTTAAGTAGCTAGTAAGTTAAAATAGTTAGAATATACAATGGGACTGCCATGTATTTTTGTATAAAACACCCAAAAATAAATTGGAATTAAAAAAATAATAATAATGTAAATAATAATTGTTTGTATAGGCCGAATCATACAACTTGGCGGATGTGATGTTAGCTACAAGAGCTGCGGATAACCCAATCTTGACTGAAGCTCTCATAACGAATTGGATTATCCGCAGCATGTAGCTAACATCACAGCCGCCAAATACCCAGAGGTACGTCTTAGTCGTGTACATATTGTAAAGCGGTTGTGTTTTTCAACTAATTTCGACGAAATAACGATGTACCCACACAATAAGCGCATCATTGAGATTATTCATAAAAACAAAACTAAGTACCGATTTATTGTCGTTATCGTGTGATGCTAAAGGATACATCCAAAGTTTAGCTTTTAGGTTCTCTCTAAGGTGAGACGGTATTTCACACTTGAGCAACTGCTTCCTACAATGCAAAATTTCTTCAACTTTGCTCTGACGGTTAATTAAATATTAACGTTTAAAAACCGGAGTTTCATTGACTGATTCACTCACTGATTCACTGACTTATAGATCAAAAACCTAACCCACTTCCAGATGACCTAGAAACTTGATATTTGGCATCAAGGTAGAATATCAGGCATATCCAAAGGAAAAAATCGCGAAAAAAACTTGAACTTTAACCCCCCAACCCTATATAATAGGGGATGAAAGCTTGTATGAGACTTCCACAAATTTAAATGCTATAAGTCTAAAAATTGATATAAAGACTCCCTGTTAGAAATAATAAAACACGTATTTCAGGATTTTTAATAAAACAGCCCCCAACCCCTAAAATTGGGGGATGAAAATTTGTTTGTCACTTTCGAAATTTTTTGATGCTAGAAGTCAGAAAATGGATATACGAACTCGTTGTAATCCTTACATAGTATAAAATAAAGTCGCTATTTTCGTTTGTTTGTTTGTTTGTTTTTCTGTATGTTTAAATCTTTAAAACTACGCAACGGATTTTGATGCGGTTTTTTTTAATGGATAGAGTGATTCAAGAGAAAGGTTTATATGTATAAAAATTCCCGAAATTCCCACGGGAACGGGCACAACGCGGGTAAAACCGCGGGGCGCTGCTAGTAGTCTTTATAAAGCGCAAGTCAGGTCCTGCATGGAATGCTGCTCTCACCTATGGGATGGCTCTGCCAAGTACCAGCTGGAGGCTTTAGAGTCCATTGAAAGGCGAGCTAGGAGGTTGATAGGCAACAAAACTTTGACTGAGTTGAAGCTGCAGAGTCTCGAGCATCGACGTACTCGTAGCGTGGCGTGTCTATCAGCCTTCTATCGGATACACTTCGGTAAGTGCGCCCTGGAGTTACACAATCTGGTCCCACCTGCCCCTTTCTTCTATCGTATGGCACTAGAGATTGATAAAGCAAGTGATCTAGAGTTCGTGTTCACACGAGTTGGAGGATCACGTTGTGTAAGTTGTTCCGATACATCGTCATAGCGCGAACGCTGGAGCGCTGCCGTTCATACACCAGTGCGTAGTGGCGAAACAATTTGGTCATTGGTTTTTGATGGTTTTTATTGTCTCCGAGGAACCACCGCTTCGCACTGAACAAATGCTGGTTGGTTCACATAGGTATCGTCGGAACCACAGGTCGGAACATACACAAGATACTTAGTCATACAATTTTCCTCGCAAATGTTTGTCTACGGTTTGAGGCTATAGCCCTGTTGTTATAGTTTTTAAGCCTCCAGTCGGGATAGGATACGCACCACGAAACAATCCTATCGACTAGTATCGACGTGTCAGAACGAGACAGAGTTATCGTGAAGTACCCACATATCTGTCACAAAACTCTTTTCGTGGTCGTATGCTATACTAGCTGAAGGCCTCTGACATGGCTAAACGGTTAAAACAACCGGGGCCTATAATTTAACGTGTCATCAGAGCCACAGTAGTGCTCAGTTGTAAATACCACCCGCGGTCACCCATCCGAAGACTGTCCAAGTGTCCGTGCCGAACGGTCTAGAGCGGTAATTTTTTACAACTTCTTGCTATGAGAGTTGAGACTAAGCCTGAAATCACGAAAGCTTATAAGTATTTTTTATTTAAATCTTCATCCCTTAACAGGAAATTAGCATTAGAGACATAACAGAATGTGTAAATAATTTAACTTTCCCTCCTCGGGAATCCCTGTGGTAGATATACGACGGTCGGGCGACTTACGAAACTTTCGAATTTAAGAGGAAAACGCGATGTCGTATATTATGTCATTTACATTCCTCTAGCGCCAAGTATAAAATTAAATCCTATGATTTAACATGCAACTGCTACATCCTGTGCCATAAATAGGGGCTCTATATAATAATTACTTATTGCCTAGATATTGTAGGCTAGATATTTCTAGCCTGCCTGCAGTAGAGGCCATACATAAGTAAGTAATAGCAGTAGTATGATGAATTATAATAATAATCATAATCACTTTATTCATAACATTCCGTTACAAGTAATATAAATTCAATTATAAACATCGCGTCTTGAATATTTTACAAATTTAATTCGTACTCTTTACTTTGTAAAAATACATTTATTTATCATTTAATTAGACAATCAATGCAATAAATTACAATTACGTACTTAAATAAGGATATACCCTTAGCCTTAGAGTATACCTCTTAGGGTAGGTATATCTCTATTATAATTCATCATCATCATCAACATCATCAGCCTGTCTGGACCCACTGCTAATGCTGTGCTGCCTCCTCTCTTATGTGCCATTGTTCCCTATCTTGTTTCCTATTATAATTGCATTAATTTTATTATTATTTACCTGAAATCCAAAATTAATGAATTTAATAATTATTATTACGACTTCTGAAAGTTTCACAATGAAATTGAAGCCGTATTTTAATAATTCAGTAGTTCAGTGTAGGTATTTTGGAAAAATGAACGATATCAATTAGATTAGAGATGAAAAGTAACCAAAGCAGAAAACATAAAAAGCGCAAGCGTAGCAGAGGCATCTTTTTGATTAGATAAAAAGTAAAAAAATTGTGCCTTAGGGCCAAGGCTTTCGATGCAACCGCCTTGTATCAAACAGTAACAGGCACTTTCTTAGTGCAATAGTTCGCAATTCCGAAATTTAATGGACACACTGCATGGGTATCTATTATTGAACATACGTATACGAAACTACGAGGACCGTATACAGAACTGTGACAGATTGTATGGAGAATCCGCAAAGTTCCGTAGGTAGGTATAGGTAGATACTTTCCAGCCGTTCGAAAGTCAATAATAGATCCCCTTCATCCCCTGGGTTGTCAAAACAAAACATAACAAAAATGTAACAAGTGATTAGTAACGCTGAATTACAATTATCAATTGTGGAATTAATTCTCGTTATACAAAATAATATGCCACACAACGTCGCTTACCATCGGGCGAGTTGGTGGTCAAGCGCGGACTTATTCGGGATAAAAAAAACCTATACCAATCTCTTTACAATGTAGATTTATATTATTATTATCAATTTATTTATATATTTTTAAAATTATAATTAGCCTTGATGACAGACAGGCTACACGCTCATAGCAGGTGCAGTGGGAAACATAGACAGGGGTAAAGCCAAGCTCGATCTTGTGGTGTAAGTATACCTCCTATCTCAAAAGCTTTCGCCCTGAAAATCCTCCTATTGTGTACCGGGAGGGCAGTGGTGGGCAGTGAGAGAACGCTAACATTACAATCTTGAGGCGTGGGTGGACCTCAGACTCCCAGTTCCGAACCAATGAGTTCTTGTACAAATTTTCACACCACTGGCTTTTCCGGGAAGGAAGAGCATTGTGTGAAAATCTGCATAATAGGTTGGGGAAAAAGTTTCTTCGCATTTTTTAAGAAAATTCAAAACATTTTTTAATATAGCTTATTTCTTTTTTAGATATAGATTTGAGTATCTAACTTAAAAGACATTGAAATATAATTCTAAACTACCTAAAATATACAAATGCGCCAAAAATATGAAACCTACCTATATACAGAATAAAATAAATAAATAAACAGAGGCTAAAAATCGAAAAAAATACTGTGTCCGTGTGGTAGGGTGCCAAGAACGCTGGCTGCATTCCCACGCTGAACGGCTAGAGAGATTCTCTGTGCGAGGAATGAGCCAGCTCTCTTGTCACCAGCAGCGTCAACAAGTTTTGGCGAAACTGTATTAAAGAATTTTTTAGAGATGGACCCCACGGACCAAAAGTTTCGACGCCAAGCGGCGAAACACATATTCACTTGCGAGTGATGCGTATTTGCTTCGGCGGCCTCCGCCGCGGCTCCGGCTCTTTGAATTGTCCCACTGAGGCGAGAAGGGGCCAAGGTATCGACGCATGTTGCGTCCCATACCAGCGCCCTTCCACGCTCCCAGGGGATTAATGTTAAGCCATCAGGGCGCTTGCCATCATCCCGAGCTATGCCAGCTGGCTCTAAAATAGCTGGGATGTTGATAGTGGCAAGCGCCCTTTTGATGATGTCATTTAAAGAGCCGTGGCGGGAAAATCTACCAGCGCTTTTCTGGCAGCAAAGTCTGTGGAGTCCATATTTGTCGACGCTGCTTCCACACGGACACACATGGCGTTCAACAATGGCAGCACCCAATCTAAGTCCGGTTGCTATCGGAAGCTGCCATTGTCGAATAGTGTCCCGAGGTTAGCCGATGGAAGGGCGTGCAGCCACTGGCCAGACTCAGGCTCTGAAACTGCAAGAAGTCTTGCGTGGTCTTGATCACTGGAAGAATTTTGAATCAAATGTTGATGTATTCTCTGTACCAATGGATTGTCCCAAAGTTTTAAAAATGAAGGTTCCTTTGGGACAGAGAATTTTCCAGGCCTCTATTGCATCTGACGCACAGTGTATCTCGACAGATGGTGTTTTCAAAATTGAAGAACACAGCTGGGATACACCGTGCACAGACGAAAGAAAAGCTGGAAGAGCTACACTAGAAATTTTTCTGATTCCGATACCACCCAATCTAATTGGCAAAGAAGCTTGAGTCCAAACGGTATTATCGAGATTCAAATTTAGAATTTTTTCCAGAGCATTTTTGAGGGTGGCATCTAGGTGTTCTAAAAGATGTGCATACTTCCAGATTGGGCAAGCTAATAAGATATACGTAAAATTTTATAAAATAAATGGCTTATTTACATTTAACTAAAGTATGTAGGTTTATATGTAGGTTATAAGTAATGAATTAGTTAGAGGCACAAAATGTTTTGTAAGTTGATTGTTAATAAAGGCTATTATTATCATTATCAAAGTATGTAGGTACCACTTTGTTCGATAACTTTTTGCCATCTTGTAGGTAGGATCATGATCCCATCGCTATATAAATTTTGGGACTTCTGATCAAAATACCGTGACAAGTGGTTTTGGCAGTCCTCCCTGACACTACCTAAAGAATTCTGAAGAGACCGAAACAGGTGGAAATCTGAAGGTGCAAGGTCAGGACTATACGGCGGATGCATTAACACCTCCCAGCCAAACTCTATTAATTTTTGCAGAGTGGCTAAAGATGTGTGAGGTCAAATGAGTTCACGGTTCATTAGGTTTCTTTCAGTGAGCTCGTGAAGTACCCAAATATCGAGCTTTTTGTGTACCCAGTTTTTTTTCAAATGCGCCAAAACTGTTTTGTGGTCAATTTCCAGTTCTTCAGCTACGTCGTAACTACTGATATGCCGATCTTGTTCCACTTTTTCAAAAATGGCATCCATTTTATCCGTAATAGGGCGATCACAGCGACGTGCGTCTTTGACATCAAAATTTCCGGATTGAAAACGCTTAAACCAAATATGTGCTACTCTCACAGACACTGCACTAGGTTCATAAACAACGCAAATTTTTTTCGCGGCTTGCGTTGCATTTTTACCTTTTTAAAATGTATCGAATTTCTTCATTAGATTCACTCATCTTGACAGTACGAAAAACAAATGAAAATCACACATTTTCCTAATTTAAATATGTTCTTTAAAATTTAAACTTTCAATGATACCAAAACCAGCCAGATACAAATAGTATACCCAAAGAGATTTTATTACAAGTTCATACAAACTATAATGCGAAAAGACTTTTACCCCAACCTAATATGTCTGAAGATCACACAAAAAACATGTAAACTCACAAATCCGCACAGGTCAGTGTGCTGGATATAGCCCAATCGCCCTTGTTTGGCAGCTAGCTTTAGCATAAGACCACGAAAAGAGTTCTGCGTAATGTGAAAAAGGGACAGATATATACTTCACCATAACTTTGTCTCGTTCTGTAACGTCGAAAGAATTATTACGTGGTGCGTCCACTACTCCGGCAGAGGTCTGTGTTTAGCGAGAATTATTTCGATGTTAGTAAATTGTCGCGCAGGGGCGGCAGGGGTTTGAACTGGTAAAGTTAATTTGTCTTTGAAGTACTGTTATGAGATATATATACATCGGAGATTGCTATTTATATTTGCTTTTCACTTGGAAATGTAGTCTTATATCATCATTATACCTATTGACGAAAGGTACCTACTTCATAATTTTAATAGGGCAAGTGCCTTTATTAACTGCAACAAAATACAATATGTACTACTTACATAGGCAAAAACTACATAAACTGACCACATACCCTTAAGGTCTAAAGATAATAATTAAGTATCTGTTTCAATATGGCTATTGTAGCAATTAATTAATTCAATCAATTAATATAATCTTTATAAATGATAAAAATGTGATCCAATACCGTCCTGGCTGAACTGTTTTTTCAGCTTCGGTTTTGTAAAATTTAGTTTTGAGGCAACTAGGTCAAAATTCCCAAATGAAAAATTAGACAGGTCATCCTCCATCGAACCGGAAAATATACCTACCTTATAGCTACATCTATAATTATAATACGTTTCGCAAAGACTAGAATATTCGGAAAAACCGAAGGACAATGCTAGACCCAGTTCTTTACAAAACTGGAGCTGAAAATACCTAAGCAATTAACAAAAAGATTAGGCACACTTTAAAAAAACATCTTGTGATGGCACCGACGACGCGATGCGTTGCGAATCTCATAATGCGGCACGTAGGTGAGTCGTAGCTTGCAAAAGAAAACAATCGTTCGAGGCAAATGTTGATCTGTCACGACGGAAGTGGACGTGTGGAGTGTGGATCGTTTGTTGACGAAACATTCGCACTAGGCTGCTACAACCGGTCGACCGACGGTCCGCACTCGCGGTTTGAAAGAGCCTTCTGCTTCACAACCTCATAGTGCTTCCTTCGCTCGCGCTTGCCACCCGACTTCCATAAATTCGCATTCGAACCATCACCTGGATCTAACGTTCGAGCTTGAGTGGACAGTGACCTTATAGAAGGAGAATAATTATACACATAAATAATAATGGCCGTGTTGGCGCTAAAAGTTTTCGGTGAGTTTTTTCAGGAATTTTATATCTATAATCTATTTCATGCTTCTTATCGCTGCAGTAAAACTCGCCTGAAATCAAATCTTTGCCAGGGCCATGAAACGAAGTATGGAATTTCTTGTAAATACGAAAGTAGGTACTTAGCGGCATGCAATTTCGCATCGGTAGGTAAGGCACCCACCATTATTCAAAAAAGTATCCGAGTTCATAATTTAGGCTTTGTTTATTAACTCAATAAGTAAAATATCGACATTTCAGGAGTTCTGACACCTACTAAAATGAGGATGAATTCGAATTTTCGATTCGATAACTAAAAGTTTTCGGTCCTGAGTTATCAATGAAACCGATAGATTACTAAACTGATTTATTATATCATAGAAAAATAAATTTTAAAGCTAAGAAGTGCAACAAGTGGTAGCTTTATAGCTAAGAGTGATCTCTTCCAGGCAAGGGTAAGAGAGATAGAAATACAGTTATTAAACTTAAATAATTCATTTCTTTAATTTTTGTTAGGTACTTACCGAAATAGAGTGAGTGAGTAAGTGAAATTCTCCTGAAAATAACAATCCAAATATGTATCTCTTATTTGAGATAGATAAGTATCAAGGAAGACAATCTAGACAGTACTAAAATTTGATTGATTTTAATTTACACAGTGATAAGTAAGTTTAAACAGGTTATTTAATTGTAGATTTAACAATAATTAATATCGTTTTATTTGATCTGATGAATTTGAATTCGAGTTTTTGGTAAAAATACCTAAGTATTATATATTTTACTGTATTCAATGCATTAATTGGTGATCAGAATCTAATAACGAAACCGGAATTATCATTAGCTTAGATGCTATCGGTTGCCAAATAATATGGGTAAAATATCTCAAATATCAAATAAACCTGTATTTACTTAAACATAAATAAACTTACTAGCTTTTGCCCGCGGCTTCGCCCGCGTGGTATTTTAATTATCGTGCTAAAAATGTTTACACGGGATACCGAGTTAACATTTTTTTTCTGGAATATAGCCTATGTAATTTTTCGTCTCAAACTACATACGAGTATACACGCCAAATATCAAGTCAATCCGTTTCTCCGTTGCACGTCGCTGCGTGAAAGAGGAACAAACCAATAAACCAACAAACACATTTTTGGATTTATAATATTAGTAAGGAAGTAAGGATACCATCCTAAGATCAAGAATATACATTGGGTCCGCGAGGGCCGGGAGCTCATCTTGTTTTCAAAAGTCTTTCTGAGCGTCTGGTGGACGCGCCGCGTCACCAAAATACTGGTGTTTATTTGGCTCAACGTACTCGTATAAGCATTGCCATTCAGCGCGGCAATGCTGCCAGCATGCTGGGCACACTGCCAACTTTTTAATTTTATTTTTTTATTCAGATTAGGTTTGCGTTTGACCACATACTGCCTGATGTTGAGCAGATAAGCGGTCTAGGTTGCAGCACGCTTACCTAGAAGATACCTATTTACTCGGGATTTGAAGACGCCCACGTTGTACTTTAGCGGGAAGACAGACCCAGGCAAAGCGTTCACATTCTGGCTGTTCGTATGAGGAATGAGGATTCGAAACGCTTAGTTCTAACGCAGTACTTAACTGGCAGCTTCAAGGGTCTGGATGATCCAATTGCTTGTTATGTAGTAGTAGTTTATGTAGTTTTCGAATATGGATACATATAGTGCATCTCACACTAGGTTTATCTCAAAGAGTTACTTTTATGATAAACATTTCAAAAATTCGTTGCGGATGCAGGGCTCGAACCGGATTAGCTCAGTGGTCAGAGCGTCGGGCTAGTGTTCCGAAGACGCAAGGTTCGAGCCCTGCATCCGCGACCAATTTTTGAAATGTTTATCATAAAAGTAACTCTTTGACATAAGTGTTTTACTAGATTATTAGCGCAATTATCTAGCGCAAACATGTTAGCTGCGCGAGAAGCGCAGCTTGTACTCGTAGCTTGTAGCAACACAGACGCCAAGAAGTTAGATTCGGACTAGTAATGTAGGCTGTTTTATCCTAATATTTTTGAGGCTTTGGTCTATGCTCGCCCCATCGTAAAAGTAGTTCCAGTCCCTTATACGAGAAGTAGTAGATTATGGATATTCCCAAAATAATGAAAAGTAATCTTAGTGATGTATAATAAGTAGTACCTACCGAACTAGAGCTAGGTAGGTACTTAAGCAAAATATCGACCACAGGTATGACCGTCCGAACACGTGAATAATCGGGATTGGTTTCCCGAACCATGACTACGAATTCGAAATTCCCAAACGTTCGACAGTATTGGTATTTTTAACCGACTTCCAAAAAGGAGGAGGTTCCATGTTCGTCTGTATGTATGTTTATTTTGTGTATGTTCATTGATAATTTCGCCAATTGTGAACCGAATCAAAAAATATATTTTTTAGTTCGAAAGGGTATTAATCCCGAGGTGATCCCATTTAAATTTTAAAAATTATTTAAAATTTAAATGGGATCACCTCGGGATTTTGAAAAATCAACTAATTCGAGCGAAATATTCGAATTTTGTACACGATGTAAGGCTGTCTTGCCATTTTTTGCGAAAAATAATTATTTAAAACCAGTTTTTACTAATGTCAGGTTTTTTCGCTCATCAGCTTTCAAATACGTAGAACAAAAAAACATGTCGTAAAATATTTCTATTCGTTTGGGAGCTGAATGTGATGCTAAAAATAAAATTCAAATAGAAAATTCTTTCCTTTTTGGAAATCGTTGAAAATGAAAATAGAAAGTGTGTAAGTCTAATAAGTAAATACCTACGACATGCGCGAAGCAATTAGTATAATACATCTATGTACCTATAACACGTGTGACAAGTTCAATGCCCATAAACTTCGTAAAAAATAGATTCAGCTATATAGTTATGACTTATGAAGTAGATGTCAGTAACTCTAAAGTCTAAGACAAAGGAAGTAAAATTCATATTTATCTATTTATTCAGAATCACCAGAATTAGTTACAGCTATATAGGTTGGAGGATCAACGTTACTTGTTTAGTTGTCTGGGGCGTATCTGTATGGTGTCTTCAGGCTACAGGAGCCTCAAACGTGGAGGCTATCAAAGGCAAAGTTTATCATGACATGGGTCCCGTCTAAGGCTAGCTACGCCATTGTTCCTTGCGCAGTCTGTTGTTTGTTGGATAATACATTTTTTCCAATGTGCCAACAATTTTCTAGAGATTTCAGCAGATCGACTTGGCATTTCATTTTGTTTTATTCGAACTCTTCTCCGGTGCAGTTCTGTGCTTGCCTATGGCCTCGACATCAGTTGCGTTGCGGTGTTCCCCTTATGGCACTTAACCCTCCGGCCTCTTCATCACGGGCTTGGGGGCGAAGCCCGGAGAAGCGGCCCCACCTCGGGTTCCTCTTAACTTCCCCCGGGCATATTATTATATCTTCTTCACCCTGAGTGACCGGGGCACGGCTACTAAGCCTCTCCGCCACGACAAGGCAGGAACCCACAACCACAAGTTGCATAAAATCCAACCTTGCCGATTCATAATAAAGATTGCACACCACTCTTTGGCGGTTGAATACGTTTTCTTATTCTGCAATTATTTATTGTTTTATTTATTAGCTTAGGTCATACACAAAACACAATAAATGCTTTCTACGTTTTATGATTCTTTCTCGCATTGCTAACCATGCAAACTTTATGTAAGTCGTTATGCAATAGTATTAGTGTGCTAGAATCTTTCCACCCATAATATTTTATGGAACTTGTTACACTATAATAATAAGATTTATTAACTGATACTTAATTGTTGACATTATTTCCATTGTTCATATCATATAAATATTATATACGAATTCCTCCAGCTGAGTAGGTAGCGTAGCGTGTTGCGGCACGTAAGTCTAGCGCTGAGGGTACTATGGAGGGGATGGCTGCGCATGGTGACCGCCATACTAAACCCATGCGCAGCCATCCCCTCCACACTTCCCTCAGCGCTACACTTATATGCCGCGACCTGTAATTGGCGTAACTTGTACGAAGTTTTTTTTAATGAAAAAGACAGTATTTTCAAATTACATCCAGAGACAGAATACGTAATAAAGATGAGCTGTAAAAATTTGAATTGAGGATGATGATTAATTATGATGATGTAAAAAAATGCAATTGACAACTCTAAAGTAATAGCATATAGTAGTAATTATCTGATGCTGATTGAAAAAGTTACTTTGCTAACACAGTCAAGATGAGATGAACAATGATAAACAATTTGTGATGAGCATTATGTAGGTAGATAGGTACATTATAGTCGAACCTCTGAACATAATAATATCTATGTTAAAGTCTCGTTGGCCAATTAAGGCTCCCGACCTGCGGTCTGTGGTCCAACCGTTATGTCCAACTGGTTGCACCACGCACGGGTAAGTAAAAATATCCATGGACGATCATGGATATTGGACCACTAGTCCACTGCCCCTGGTGAAAGCCCGTTGACCAACTGAATCGACAGTGCAATTAGACCACTGCCCCGTACCGTCGGAAGGTCCTTGCCGTTTCCAAAAGAACACCTTTGTAGTAGTTTGTATTTTATTTACAGAAATAAGGAAGTATATGAAAATAGTATCACGAGCACGAGATAAGAGCTATTGTACTTACTATCAATTTGCGTTTGATACTATAAAATTATTATGGTAGGCCAATCATAAATCACTTATGAAAATGTACATTGTACAAGTACATAGCAACAAAATGTTATGTGAAATAGCATACACGATATACCTATGTACGTAGTAGTGCTATTATTTCTTAGGTGAGCTAGGTATTTAACAATAGAAGCTAGGTAAGTATTGAAAGTACATTGAAAGGTGGCATTTGTGTGGCCTACTTTTGCGAATCTCAGAAAAATATGTAGGTATAATGGGATGGGCAAAAAAAAACAAGTTTGTAGTTACGCCTAGTTACGCCGTGTAAGTGGATTATTTCAATTAATTACAAGATAACGGTCATAAATGTCCATCCCGAAGACCTTTACTATGATTCACCATTATCATTTCAGTCGTAGGGTCCACAGCTGAATAATATTCGGCTTAAATATCCGGTAAATAAACCAATTAGAATAAAGTGGTGCAAAAGAATTTTGGGTAGGAAAATTAGTTTATTTCAATTCAAACGGATCTTCTAGAACGTTGCGTCTAAAATGTGACGAAATCTTTTTGTGCTAATGCTACGTCGGCTATGTGGGTGGACGCTCTAGCAAGATCCACATAGTTCATCAGAGAAATATATCGTTCTAGAATTATATTCGATAAGAAATGTAGCATCAGTAAACACCTTTCACAATGCTTTCACTTTTAAGCAAAGTTTTCCAGAAGTTTAACTCATAAACATGGTGTTTGCACCACGACTAGTCGAACCAGGAAACTTCGTCAACTACACGTGAGCAGAAACGTGCAGCCATCTCAAATATTAGAAATTGTTGACCTTCGCGTTTGTCGTAAAATTAAGTTACGAATGCATAATATTAAACTTGATTAGTATATTCGTTATTATTTACGTCACAAAACAAAATAAGAGTTATAAGCAATCTCCATATCTGTAGACACATAATATCTTATTTACTTTTATTAGGTTGACTTAATGCTAAGTACATCCTAGTCCACACATATTACTTAGACAGTGTCAAACAGGAAACATCAGGAATGAGGAGATCCGTAGGAGAACCAAAGTTACCGACATAGCCCAGCGGATAAGCAAGTTGAGAAGGCAGTGGGCAGGGCACATACCACGGTCCACGGAGGATTGATGTACACGTAGGACGTCCACCCACAACGTAGACAGGTGACCTCATTAAGACCGCAGGATCGCGCGGGATGCAAGCCGCTACCAACTGGTCTTAATGGAGATCCATACGGGGTGCAGAACAGGGATTGATTTCCGTAATTTCCTTTTTCAAAATAGAATGAATTGAATGCAATAATAAATGTTTGGAAAGTTCGATCCATTCATCGACTTGGAATTTTTTCTGATTCGTATCGATGCGACGTAGTCTGTCGAGTTATGTCAACAGTTGGATTTATTGCGTAGTGCCGACCGGTGTTATCAAATATTCACAATACAATGGAAAGTCGAACTGTGGCGATATAGAATGCTCCATGCATTTTATTCTTCCGATTATGTAGATATGAATTCATAATAGGATCACAGTGTCCTGACTCCTGCCACGGGTATGGACTGGGTACATTCCATACATATTTTATGTAGTGTACCGTCCGTGCTTTCAGTGCCTCGTAAGGGCCACGTTCGTGTCCAACCAGGACACGGCCCGGTCTGATATATAGAATAATATAGATCATCCCTAACTTGTCAATTTCACATAGATTCCATAATTTTGATAATAACTTATTAATGGTCTATTTAGGATGTATATTTTTTAATTTAACATAATTGTAAGTACGAGTAAAATCATCAAATATAGTAAATGACCCCAGAAACGACACGCGTCCACTGGCTCAAAGCGTTCAGAGCATACGGATTAGTTGACGCTTTGTATGGATTTCTATGGAACTGCATGTACAACTGAACCAGAATGGCTATGAAAATCAATGTGTCCGCTCCGTACGCTCCGATTACAAAGCAGTAAACGAGTAGCTCAAACCTCACTTTTCCCCCCTTTTCAATAAAATAAAAATTGTACTAAAAATTGTAAATGAAATACTTACCTAGTAATATGTATCCATGTACTGTGAGATTTTTAGTTTAGTTAATAATATCAATGAATTTTATCCAATACATCTAAGTTCGTAAGCCAGGATTTAAGCAAACCTTATTCTTCTGTATGTATACATTTATAAGTATACCTTAAACCGTTTTTATCGACGGAATATTTATTAATATTAGATTTGCGGGGTTTTTTCAATAAGCTGTAAATAACCGTGAAGTGCTTTGTTTGGATGTATGAAATAAAACAATAATGGTAGGTACGACATTTTCTATGAAATCAACAATATGGTCGAAGATGTGTTGCCTGAATTATTTTGTTAGTGTTTTACTCTACTTATAAAATCAATACTTATTGATTGATATTTTACAACAAATGACGTAGACATTTATGTGGTTAGCGGCCAATGAGGAAACGTTGCATGATGCATGTCGATGTTTTAGGTTAACTTTGGAATGGCAGCCATATTGTGAGACAACTGCCACATGGTATGTGCAGGCTCATAGACATTTTGAATTAATGTCTTATCTTTCTTAGATCTCGGAAACTCTCTTTAGCTATTTTGATGAAATTTGGTAAAACTGATTCCTCCGATTCCTTTGTTTACTTTTGCGGTATTTAATTTAACTCCTGCAGGCACAGTTTGAGTGACAGTCCCCTGAAACCGAAACCTGGATAAAATCACATTTCCAGCCCTATTTTGATAAACGTTTTGTTTACTGAAACATGGTCCTATCCGCATAATATTTGCTTCTACCCGAAGATAATGACACAAAAGCGGGTATAACAACAATACATAGGTAGGTATTTTAGAGGTCATTGAAAAATTCATTCGCCAAGCCCTGACAATGAACTAGGCATATAATGGAGCGATTTGTCATGATTATCAAGGAATGACGTATGAATTGCTTTCGGAACTATTCTCAGAGCAAAATTAAAATTTAATTTGTTATGGATTTATACACGATACAAACCGCCGTGAAATGTACTAAAATATAATTTCGCGGCGATTTATTTGCTTAATTTTGTAAAATAAAAGAACTGCAAAAACTAAATAAAAATAAAAAAACAATTAGGTATATTACAATAAACAAGAAACCCTTCCACTAGAATTCACTATATGTATAGAGGTACAATACCTACCTAGGACTCACGTACGTACTCACGTAACACACTTGTAACCAGGAAATGTACCAAGAGAACCAAGTCTTGTCTTACGTCACGGGTGACATATTGGACCCTGAGCGTAGCGAAGGACTTTAGTTAACTCCCGAGCGCAGCTAGGGCGTTTTTAGTTAATTTCCGAGCGAAGCGAGGGAATTATTTAGAGTCCTAAGTGAAGCGAGGGGTTCAAGTCGCACAAGACGAAGACATACTTGGTTCTAATGGCGCATACTCTACTTTTCATACCTCCTGCGAGAAAATACGTGTGTAAGTGGTATGTGTGTAAATATATACCTGGTGTCGGGGCTACGGGCACACTTCTGCACTCCTCCGTGGCATGGCACTCGACAATGCTGGCCCAACTCGGGCCCCAACACGGAGCTCGCGCTCTCTCCAGAATGACGATGTGTCGGAACACTAGACACATCGTCATCTACCACTCGGTGCAATCGGCACCAACCAGCATTGGGACATTGGGACAGCACCCGTATCCGATGGTCAATTATAGTGGCCCCGCGTCTGACACTACGGCTGCAGAGGATAGGGAGAACGACCGACGACATAAACGATAATACACAAACATATTGGGACAAATAACACATACCTAATGTACTTACAAAGACAAAAATAACTAACATCCAAACTCTGAACTGATATTATTTTAATGGACCAGTATGACCGTTTTGAAGGAATCTACTGACGTAACATTTTTTTTGCTGAAATCTACTGAACATTCTGAAGCCTTCAGCAAAAGTACCTCGCCATCCTCAAAAATCGTAATCCTACTGAAACATTAGTCATTCTCATTCTAATGAAAACAGCCACACTGGAACCGACCTCGGTGCTCTGAGCGGTACCAACTTTACTGTGTTAAGAAAAATGTACTATCACTATTTTATTTTAGATTGGTTTTTACTCCTGAGAAGTATTAGATAAAAACGTAGCCGGTGACAATCTCTGACCTTTAAATGTTTATTTATGTATATCCATGCAAAAAATCAAATCGTTCAGTCCGGCGCACCTTTGCTGCGTGAAAGAGTTTAAAAACACTTTTGGAATTATAATATTAGTAAGGGTAGTTTTTTAGCATAAATCGATTTTCATACGGGCATACAAGCCAAGTAATGGAACAGTCTGCCAGATTTCTGGTTTTCTCAAAGATAAAATCTAAAGCTTTTCAAAGTCAGAGTGAATAGGTAGGTAGGTATATCTTGTAAGTCTGGGTGTTTCATCTTCGACCACAACATTGCTTACCATCAGGTCAGTTAGTGGTCAAGCACGGACTTAGGTATTTGCGATAAAGCCGAAAGATTGTTATCGTTAGGAATTGCAGGTATTTGCGATAAAGCCGAAAGATTGTTATCGTTAGAAATTGCAATGGTATAAAAACCACCCAGCGAGTTACTAAGTAAAAAATTATGAGTAGAGTTCAGTGAGACCTAGGCACAGAGCAGCGAACTCTATAATTACTCCCATAGGTCTAATAATGGATAGATTTTTCTTTTTCTATCGATCCAGGGAATTCCAGTGTCCATTCTCGTGCCTATGCTGTCTATTTTAGAACGGCCTAAACCAGTTCCTTAGATTGTAGTCCACTTCGATGGAGATCTTCCACACATTCCTTATGCAAATAAACGAGCTGTTATGACTTAGCCTTTATCTATTAAATACGGATTATAATCGAGGATTGATGTAAAATGCTGGATAATTCTTTGTGTGTGTGCAAGTGCTTTTAATAACAACTAAATGCATTAAAACTACATACAATTAAAAGAAGAATCGTACAATATTATCTAAATAAGTAGGTACTCAAGCCCACTGCCATCAGGTGTAAACGTGCCCAGCGTGCTGACAGCTTCACCCCACTAAACGGCAATGTTTATACCACAGATTAGATAATAATCGTTATTTATACGTTGGGCCAAATAAACACCAGCATTTCGGTCTTGCGTCGCGTTTATCAGACATTAAAAAATCAGACATACCTATTGAAAAAGACGCCTGGAAGCCTGGAACCCAAGCCCTACGGCGCCAAACCACTGAGTTGACCTCAGCATTTACGCTCTGTTTGGGGGTAGCTCGTCACAATAATAAAGTAAGTATCATTTTACGGAAGAAACACTGAAACACTCTCGGATTGAGTTAGCATTTTTCTTTTTCTTGTAGTAATTTATGTTTTGTCAGAGAAATTAATTATTTCGTCAAATACAATTTTTGAACATGTTCCTGGTTCATGTTAGACGCACGGGACACGTGCAGTACCTAGTTATTTTTGTGTACCTACCAAGACAAATATTTACTTAGGCCTCCTTTCGTTAGATACTATTATGTAGAGTTTTATTTATGGTCAGTACTTGGATGGGTGACCGCGGGTGGCATTTTCCAACTGAGCGCTACCGTGGCTCGGAAAACACGTTAAATTGTAGGCCCGGTTGTTTTAACCGTTTAGCCATGTCAGAGGCCTTCAGGCGGCCTAAAAACTCTGACATCAGGGCTAGCCACCCGGCCTTTACGAACTTACTTACTTTACTGTAATTCATTAAAACATTGCTTTTTAGGGTTCCGTACCCAAAGGGTAAAAACGGGACCCTATTATTAAGACTTCGATGTCCGTCTGTCCGTCTGTCTGTCACCGGGCTGTATCTCATGAACCGTGATAGCTAGGCAGCTGAAATTTTCACAGATGATGTATTTCTGTTGCCGCTATAGCAACAAATAACATCTATAGCAACTAAAAATAGAATAAAACAAATATTTGAGGGGGGCTCCCGTCCAACAAACGTGATTTGTTGCAGTTTTTGCTCGCTATTAATAAGGGCAAGACGATTGGGGCTCCCATACGGAACGGAACCTTTCGTGCGCGAGTCCAAGTCGCACTTGGCCGATTTTTATTGCAAATATTGAAACACATATAAAATTAGACCGTATGTATGGGTACGAGTACACACAGACAACGTAAAATATGGAGGTACTAAGTCAGGAACCAGTTCGATAAATCGTACCTTTTTCTTGCGTACGGGATTTAACTGTTACATGATATAACACGCAATCACTACATTTCGACCAAAATAAACCAAGACGGAATTTATGAAGCCTGCGAGGGCTAAAATTAGAAAGCTTTCTTTTACTTGGTTCAGTTATGCATCTCTTATTTTCCGGTTAGGGGGCAATATAACCGAGAAGTTCAGTACTCCTGAGCACTGCTTTCAAACCGGTGTCACAAAGCACTGAGGGTACAGATACTAAGCTTCATACAACACACATACAGCTGTCTTTGGCACAAGCTTAGTCTCGGAATATTTTCCAGTGTTTTTCAATAATTTTCATCTTCGATCCTATAATTTTCATACTGCCCCATAGTAAGCCACTGAATAGTTTTGACAACCCTAAACTCTTCTACGAAATATATTTAGTTGCCCGGTTGCCTGCTTTTGCTTCATCCAAGCTACAGCCCCTGTGCTCTCAATTACATAGTTAATTATGGAGGTGCTTACGACGTGGCGATAGATTTTATTATTGTAAAACAAGGCTGGATTTCTGCGATCCATTTTGACAACCCGGCGCTAGATGGGAAACGTGGCACTCAAACAGTAGAGTGAGTGCC
The DNA here is from genome assembly GCA_964007245.1 of Hypomecis atomaria. Classification (NCBI taxonomy): domain Eukaryota; kingdom Metazoa; phylum Arthropoda; class Insecta; order Lepidoptera; family Geometridae; genus Hypomecis; species Hypomecis atomaria. The sequence goes on from OZ023299.1 coordinate 10,259,253, forward strand.
GCTGCAGATACGAGTGAATTTTTCGTGCAGAAATAAATAAATATTAGGGGAAACTAAGCAAAGCTTGTGATATGGCTGCCAGAGACTGATATACTACAAATACATATTTTAAAAACATACTTTTATATATAGTACATAAATAACACCCAGACAGAGCAAATACATATGTTCATTACATAAACGCTTGCCCTGGGTGGGGATCGAACCCACGCCTCTTTAGAGCACTGCTACAACTTTTTCGTATGCAGGAAGGAGTATCGAAAAGTAATAAGTTGTACTTCTATATCATTGGTATTTTGTGTGATCGGGGTGATTGAAAATAAAATAAAAGGCATCATTCCCTTGAAGGCAAGCCCGTTATAATTTTGAATGATGTAGTAGTAATACTTACGCTTTGTATACCTATTGGAAAATGTACAGTCAACCATTATCGATTTCAGAAAAATCTTTCAGGGTTTATACAAAACGTTTGACGTTTTCCGATATTTATATACTTGTATTTTACAATACTGTAAGACACGGGGTTTCAAGATTTGTATTCGCGCTCTAAGTAGGTGAGGTATATAAAAAATTATTTATAAAAAACGAACTTTGTCATGCATTCCAAATTCATTTTTTCACGGAACTGATTTTTAAAATTTTCTATATGAAATTACGTTTGACAACGAAAGGTATTTTTATTTTTTTATTTCGTATAGGTTTGCGTTTGACTACACACTGCCTGATGTTAAGCAGATATGCGGTCTAGGATGTAACACGCTTACCTAGAAGATACCTATTAAATATTAAGTTACAAATATAACGATACTAACAACTGCCAGCACCTTAGAATAAGGTCTAATTACTTTAGTCCTTATTCTGAGGCCAGTAAGTACCTACATCCATGGCCAGCACCAACTACTTCATTGGCCTGGCACCTCAGAATAAATACTCGTACTAAAATAGCAAGAGACATAAGTACATCACTTTGTCCCATTTTAAATATGTGGTAGAAAAAGATAATCTTGCGTAATTTCGAAGGGTTTCACAAACTATCATTGAGCCATCTCGGTTGTCCAAATTCAAAAAGGTAGAAAGTACTTAGGAAAGTAAAATGATCAGAGATTTGAACCTTCTCATGAAACTAGATGGTTCAAACCGATTATATCACAAAAGACAAAGTAGACCAAATTTAAACCATTATGACATTCCAAATTATGATTTTGACGTTTAACGACAAACAATTCGTTTTTAGGGTTCTGTATCAGAAGGGTAAAAACAGGACCCTATTAGTAAGACTCCGCTGTCCGTCCTTCTATCTGTCTGTCACCAGACTATATCTCAGGAACGGTGATAGCTAGAACGTTGAAATTTTCACAGACGATGTATTTCTGTTGCTGCTATAACAACAAATACTAAAAACAGAAAAAAATTAAGGGGAGCTCCCATACAACAAACTTGAATTTTTTGCCGTTTTTCGATATTAATAACGGTGACAGGTAGATGCTTGAAATATTACCAGAATGTTATAATTTATTTTCACTTAAAAAAAAATAGTTAAATTAAAATAAAATAAATATTTAAGGGCTCCCATACAAGAAACATTTTTTTGCTCGATAATAATGACGGCAACTGGAAAATGCTTGAAATATTCACAGAATATTTAGTTTTACTATTCCCTTCAAAAATAAATAGTTAAATTATAATAAAATATATGAAGCGGGGCTTCCATACAGTGCGGAATCCTTCGTGCGCGAGTCCGACTCGCAGTTGGCTGATTTTATTTTGTTCCACTCACTCTCTCGTATGCTGTATATTCTGTATAACATTCACCAGACATGAATAAGACAGCTGTAACGTAGTTTTAATTTTAGTAAAATTTAGCAAGGTTTCTATTAGTTGTCATTCTTGTCAATGTCAAGAATCGTACCTGGTAGTGTGCTGGCCTTAGAGAAATAACGTACTAGAGGGAGTACTAAATTTTGCTCAAATAAAAACTGTGTAACAGCTGTCTTATTCATATCTGGTTATACAGCATACGCAAGAGTGGATGAAACAAAACAAAACGCAACGTCTGCCGTCTAACGTCAAAATCACAAGTTGGAATGTCAAAATGGTTAAAAGTTGGTTCTAATTTGTCACAGAATAAATAATAGTATAAGTATAGTGCTACTAAATCAAAAATAATACATAACGGAGCTGCGATCTTCTTTGTGAAGATCAACTGTCAGTGGTTGCGTGGCTATGGTTTGTCAACACCGAATGCCGGTTGTCGAGTTTTAATACAATTTATTAGAAATAACTGTTTCAAAGTGCTAAAACTATGTAAATTTGTATAAATTCTTTATGAATGGTGTATTTTATATCAAATGGCGTGTCTTATAAAAGGGTGCACATCGCATTCATCCCGAAAAAATAATAAGAATGAATTAGTGACTTTTCATCGGTGAGTTTTGTTGGAATGTATACACTTTTTGTGATTTAAAAACAGCTACGTCTAACAGAAATTGTTTTAAATTATATTATTACGAGATTTTACATACATTTTGGAATAATTTGTGTAATTTTCATTCAATATTTTACAAAAAATAATAGTTCAGGTTATCACGTCATAGTGCTGTGGTAAAATGACTGTATCGATGTTTTTTTGATTATACTTACACTACTTTTTAGGGTTCCGTACCCAAAGGGAAAAACGGGACCCTATTACTAAGACTTCGATGTCCGTCTTTCCGTCTGTCCGTCTGTCTGTCTGTCACCGGGCTGTATCTCATGAACTATGATAGCTAGGCAGCTGAAATTTTCACAGATGATGTATTTCGGTTGCCGCTATAACAACAAATACGATAAACTAAAAACGAAATAAAATAAATATTTAAGGGGGGCTCCCATACCTACACAAACCTGAATTTTTAGACGTTTTTCGCTCTATATTAATAATGGTACCAGGTAGATGCTTGAAATTTTCACAGAACATTTAGTTTTATATTTTCTTCAATAATAAATAATAAAATTAAAATAAAATAAATATTTAAGGGGGGCTCCCATACAGTACGGAACCCTCCGTGCGCGAGTCTGACTCGTACTTGGCCGATTTTTGTTTTAGATTTACCAGAGATGAAGTACATAGTTAAAAATCAATGGATTACACTAATTTCAAGACCAAACTGGACACCAAAACCACACAGCCACATTTGTTCTTATCATTTTTCGGAAGATTGCTTTGTGGGTGAAAATATTAAACATCGACGTCTAAAACCAAATGATGTACCTACATTAAAACTAAATCAAACAATATTTCACTTCGATAACAAAAATGTAAGGTAGAGGTACCTACATTATTGTTATTACAGGTATCACACTGTAGAGTGAGAGCTTTGTCGAAACTATTCTGATATGTAAATGTATAATAATGACATGATTTATACAAATTATTGTAGGCGTGCGAGTTGAATGCAGAGCTTAGGAATGCGAATGTCTCCCCCCGCTATCCGCACGCCCAACCCGCCCAGGCGCGTGAGGTGGGGCGGGCGGATAGCGGGGGGAGATGCTCCCGCTCTTTACCTCAGACCCCGACTGCATTCAACTCGCGCGCTATCTGTAGGTATGAATGTCAGACTGATAGATGATCTACAGCCCAAGCAGCCGAATATATAATCTTGAAATGATTCAGATAATTATTTTCAACAATGATGAAATATAGATCAGAACACTCCCGATTGATTTACCTTTAAATGAATTAATTAATGTCAGTTTATCTGTTCGGGAACTACAATGCCACAGATAGACACATAGACACGTAAACTTAAAACACCCCATCATTTTTGCGACGTTAAAATAAATATATTTTCTTATCGATATTTTAATCGACTCAGTTACAACACTAGCATGTTGCTTATGGGATGACAATCTCATGTCACCTCCGATAGCTCAATCCTAGTTTGTGATACCCTTCGAAATTACGTAAGTTCGAGTATATGTACATCTTTTTCTAACACCTTTTAAATTTCATAATTAAAATGAGACAAAGAGATGTATTCTCTTGCTATTTTAGTACTCCTTCTTGTACTGGTCATTATTCTATGGTGCTGGCCTTTGACTTTTTGTATCCAGTGGTGAATGGTATAAAATCCAAAAACTCTTGCCTATCCAATACAGGTAACATATCAAACATCGTACACAAATTCTCTACGTTTGATGGCAGTACCTCACAAGACAATTGGCGAAATTGTGAAACACCTTCGCAGAAGCCACAAATCAAGAATTGATTGATTCTTGACTTTGACGTACCCTTGTTTACCTTTGTATTTCAATTTCGCACAGCAATTTCATAATATTTGTCTCATTTATTTTGAGCCACTTGAAATAAACATATTCGTGCAACTTTTTACAATGAAACCATTATCTACTAGTACTAATGTTGCTTCAATGGGCACTGAAGAGAAAGAGCAACCCAAGAAAGTTGTGAATATTGGAAACCACCGAAGTAATGAACATAAATTGATAATACCTTATCAGTATTTTATTGCTATGCTCGCTGTTGAACATAAACCTATTCTCCAAGCGCGATTGGGTCATCTACCACGCTGCCCAATCGCAGTTTGGTACCTAGATAGACACTATCGAATTCATAAAGTCTGTACTTGGTCTGTACATTAATTCCTAACAATTATTGCTAGGTACAGAATAGGGTTTTGAGTGCAGAGTATCGTATCAGCATCATGAGTTTAGCAATATTTAGCACGGTCAGACTTCGGTTGGGGACCGCGGGTGGCATTTACAACTAAGCACTATGGTGGCTCGGATGACACGTTAGGTACATTGTGGGCCCTGATTATTTTAACCGTTTAGCCACGACAGATGCTTTCTGGCGGCTTAATAACTCTGACACTACGGTTAGCCGGTCCGCCCATACGAATAAACTCATAGGTCTCATATTGAACAACGTAGATCCCAGACAGAGACCCTTATCGAATTTGGTTTAGGAGATAATTATTGGATCTTCAGAAGTATCTATAATCTTTTCTGTGCTCATTCCAGATGTGATCCCAGCGAGATTCAACATCTGGGTGATGATGTTCACGTGCTGCTGGGTCTCATACATGCTGCGAGTGAACATGAGTCTCAACATCATTGCCATGGTGCCGCAGCAACCCCGCAACCACACGTAAGCATAAAAACATGTGTAGTTTTTGCGCCAAGCAATTCAAAAATTTGTCGTGACTGCATCCCCTCTTTGTGGAAGTCAGTTAATCATGTTTATAAATCCGAATGTTAAAATTTGCCGTATTGTCTAGAAGCATTTAACAAAAATTCGCTCTAACAATCAAAATTGTATAGTAATGATAGTGGTGGAGGTGTTTAGCTTATTATGGCGCAGGAAATAGGAATCGTGATGGTCAACTTAACTGCTGGAATGGCAAAAACGGCTAATTTTCTGTATTCTGCATAGGCTCATAAGCAGTTAAAGTTGTTCGAATAATGAGTTCACGTTCAGTGTGCTAATTAAGTATTCTCGTCATCATATCAACCCTGTGCTTGTGTGCATCCCCTACGAATTTCCAATACGACAGGTCAGAGGTTGGCTTGCAGCTAGCGTCTCCCTGCGAACCTAAGATCTTGATCAGATTGTTGGTCTACCACAAATAGTAGACATGGTTTTCCTCATTATAAATATTATATTAATGGTTAACATGAAATAAATAATATCATTAACACATTAATGAACACACCATTAACTCATCAAGCCAGTTATTTCCTGCCTGCAAGCAGCGATGCAAATCTCTAATATTTCACGCTGTCATGACACTGGGTGAACAGAACATTTCCACGACCACAAGTTCTTAATTGCTTCGGATAGCTAGCGTAACTAATTCCATGTCTTTTCTAGACTGTCATCACAATGCGGCCAGAATGATGCGTTGAAAAATGTGACGATCCATCATGAGGACATCACCGATGTCAGAGAAGCGCCTAGACACGAGGTACTTTGACAGAAACATGTGATTATTAACGCATCATGAAAATCAATCTAAAATAATATTCCTGATATAATCGCAATAATGGTTTTGCAGCATTTAGGTGCAACATTTGATTGGTCGGAAGATAAACAAGCGTTGATAATTGGGTCCTACTTTTGGTCCTATCCAATCACCTCGCTTTTTGGAGGCATTGCAGCTGAGCGATGGGGTTCTAAATCTGTGGTGCTCATAACTACCCTAGCGAGTGGAGTGCTGACGGCCCTGTGCCCTATTGCAGCAACCTGGGGATACAAAGCAGTGGTCATCATAAGATTTATGCTAGGATTTACAGGAGTAAGTTAACAAAGTTAAACTAAGTTTTTTGGCAGACCAAAATATGGCAGAAAAATACAACTTGAATTTTAATATCGACATACTATCGACTAAATATTTTAAGATATTTTTGAAAAAGACACTCATGAGCTTACAAAATTTATTACTATTTCTTATCTTTATAACGAAATAAAGTAGATACTAATTTATGAAAGATATTAGTGAAAATTGTAGAAAAAAGGCAACCAGTCTTTCTATTTTGATCGGGTGAATAGCATCAGCTATTAGCATATTTACATGTTTGTTTTCAGGGCTTCGCATATCCAGCTCTGCACGCACTAGTAGCGCAATGGGCTCCCCCCGCTGAAAAAGGAAAGTTTATAAGCGCGATGATGGGAGGAACACTAGGAACTGTCGTGACTTGGTCTTTAATAGGACCTCTCATGGAGAAATTCGGATGGGAATCATCATTTTATGTCCTGGCAGCCATGACACTTGTCTGGTGCCTGTTGTGGTGGTATCTAGTAGCTGACACTCCGTCGAAGCATCCGAGAATATCAGATTCGGAAAGGAAATATATTCTAGACGCTTTAGGAGACAAGGTCGCCAAATCTAAGGTGAGATAATATTTGCCGGGCGACGTGTTTTCCTATAGTTACTTCGCGGTTAGGTGCCAGTTTTTAAATCGTGATTTTTGTTTGATCAAATTCGTAGTATATGGACAGTTCATATTTATTTTACCATACTTAGATTAATTTGCTTGCACAATGAGCGGGTCTCTAATCGGTAACCATAATAAATGTATGTGACTTGGTAGAATTATCTTGTCTACTTCCATGCACAAAAAAGCTGATTTGGCACACTATATCCTATATTAGGTATGTAAACTACTAATGATCTACTTATTTGTATTTCATTTGCATACATTATTATAGAAACATCGTTGTCAGGTTCATTGGCCTTAATTTCTATCCTAGTTTTTTAAATCTAAAATACATATTTATTTAAATAATCAGTAAATATCTACAAGCTCCCTGCACAACTGAGTTTCGCCCGATATCAACTATCGTACTTAGATACAAGATGCAAGAACTGCTCATTTGGAGTTAGTTCTAAAAGTAGTTTAACTTAGAAATATACTGCCCTAACTAGGCACTGGTAACTAGTACTTTGATAGTTCATTATTTCCGTTAGAAAAAGTCATACAAGACATATGAATATCATGTTTGTATTTTTTTCAGAGTCCGCCTCCTTTCAAGAGTATCGTAATGTCAGTGCCATTCCTTGCCATGACTGTCTTACATTACGGAAACCTCTGGGGCCTGTATTTCATCATGACTGTTGGACCTAAGTTCGTTTCAAGCGTCCTCGGGTTCGAGCTTTCTAGTGCTGGAGCTATATCGGCATTACCGTACCTCGCTAGATTATTCCTCGCAGCTATATTTGGATTCATAGGAGACTTTATATTGGCGAGAAAGTTTATGTCTACGACACTGATAAGAAAATTCTTCTGCCTGTTTTCTCACATATTACCTGGAGTTTTGTTGGTGTTGCTGGTATATGCGGGATGTTCAACGGTTCTATCCGTGGCCCTAATAACTATGTCGATGGGATTCAACGGAGCAGCGACGTTGACAAATCTGCAGAACCATCAAGATTTGGCTCCTAACTATGCCGGCACGTTATATGGAATTGCCAACTGCATCGGAAGTACCGCTGGCTTCTTCACGCCTATGATTACTGCATATTTCACTAGAAATGGGGTAAAGTTTTTGAATTATTTTATCGCTAAACTAAAATATTTCGATAGTTGCACGTGTTTCAACTTCATTAACTATGCAAAAACGTGATCTTTGTGAATATCTAATGACGCCTAGTCACAATGCTGGAATTTTTAACGTTTCTAGAGAAACTTTACAGATTAGTGACTGTCTTATTGGTCTTGACTAACTAGTACCTATAATGCTACTTTGGAAATGGAAATTGCTAATTTGGAAATTAAAAATTGAATTGAATTTGCTCGAAATTTTAGGGCAGGAATGGAACAAATTTTATGCAACTTACCTTATTTTTTGTCAAGGAAATTAAACGGAGCTGAATAATATAGTTACATGTTTTTCTAACTTTACAGAATGGTTTCGACAACTGGAGGCCAGTGTTCTTCATTGGAGCATCAGTATACATAGTATCAGCGATATTCTTTATATTCTTTGGAACTGGCAACACTCAATCTTGGAACTATTCAGAAAAAGATAGAGTTGAAAACGAGAAGGCAAATAATGGTGATTTAAAAGACATGAGTGGAACTGGAAATGAAAACGGCAGTGTCAAAGGGGTTAAGGAAACTCCTATAAGCGTAACCTAACAACAAATAGAATTTTAAACTTAGATACTCAAATTATTTATTTTCTACTTACTCGAAACTTTTGAATAAGATCACGTTACTGTTATGATTGACTGTAAAGTAACTATGTAAATTCGATTAATACGAAATGAACGATATTCAAATGATTCTAACACAATGACTACCACCAAGTACCTAATTACTAACAGTGATGACGAATGGTTTTGTGATAGTAGATTGGTTGACAAAACGCATTTTTTTCTAAATATATTATTAGATTGATCCATATGAAAGATGTTCAAGTTGACAAGTTGACAATCGTAGATAAAAAAAAAACAAAGCAGCTACCTAATATATAAGCAAAAGCAGTATAATAATGAATAAGTACTGTATTCTAGAAACGATAATACCCAATAAATCACAACAGATTACAGATTACATTATAGATAGATACAACATTAAATCATGTCAACGATGTAGATATAGTATTATTGTACTCCGTGACAATAGGCTACCTACTTATAAGATGTGGATAGAAATTATATTATTATATTAACAATAAATAATGTGGACTTTATACATAATCTTAGTGAAAAATACATTTTGTCTCCAAAAGTCAAAAATCAAGATATTCACAATTTTACATATTAATTTATTAATTTATCGGGAAATATACCTTAAACTAGATCTAAAGTGATTTGCCAACCACGTTTCGCATTGTAGCAATGAATAGGTAGATATATAATATATTAATGATAGCAATTAATTATTATTATTATTGAAAAAATAAATTATTAATACTGTATGCTGGGCACTACACAAAATAATCTCTTTTAGATGTTGCCAATGATGATGATGCTGTGATGTTATATTGCCAAATGTATTTCATATCTAAGTATGTAGCATTGATTGTTGGCATCGATTTTAATGTTTTACTAAGCATTTAGTGCTATAGCTAAGAGAAAAGAGAGATCATGCATTTTAGTGCTTTTAAACTTGACTACCTAAAGTAAAATACAAAAAAGTACTTTTACCATTGACGTTGTACTTATTTAGGTATGCATTGGTATATCATTGACTGAAAACTTATTTTAGTCGGTTACCTTTCCGTACTCATCTAACCTTGTATGGGAAAACTAAGCACTAAGTAACTTTCACGTCACTACAATTAATGTTATCTTTTTTGTGTCTTAATTTGTAAAAGTCGACAAATAGCACTTTTAGTTCAGTCAGTAACATTAAGGCACGATTACACCGGAGTTGCCAACTGTGACCGTTGCATACCGTTGAGCACAAAATCCCTCGGTGGAAATGGACAAGCAACATCTACAGATAGCGCGCGAGTTGAATGCAGTCGGGGTTTGCAGCGAGTTGAATGCAGTTGTGAGGTAAAGAGCGGGAGCATCTCCCCCCGCTATCCGCACGCCCCACCTCACGCGCCTGGGCGGGTTGGGCGTGCGGATAGCGGGGGGAGACATTCGCATTCCTAAGCTCTGCATTCAACTCGCGCGCGTACAGTACTTACAACTCGAAATTTACAAATACTGTTGGATTTTCTGCAAACATCATTGCAACGTTCGCCACAACTATTTGTTGACATGTTTGCAAAAATTCTAACAGTGCGTGATATGGGCATAGCTAAGGGTTGAGCACGGGTAGGCAGTACCCATCTAGAGGCAGTAGAGTATTCTAGGTTGCTTATCCAAGGGCAACAGTTGGCAACTCTAGTAGAATCGCTCCTTTAGATTCGAGGTTTCATGCCATAGGTTTACACAAATAGCATTTACAATATTTTAAAATATAGCTTATTTAGTATGTTTATTTTATATTTCTCTCTCTGGACATTTCGGTCGATATTTGTTACATACTACTAAGTATTTTATCTGCCGATTGATTCGAGCAAATTATATTTCGGTTGTATTGCATGTGTGGAATGTCCCTGATTGATTTGCTAATTCTTTGATACACCCGTTAGGCATATCTTCGAGAATATGGAATAAAATACCTGTCTTGTTTTTTATGATTAAAATATTTAAAATGTATAATTATTCAGATGTATTTGCGCACGAAATATGCGGTTTCCATCAATAAGACAATTTATCACAATAAGTACATATATGTTATACGATTATCTAGTGTGAAATAACAATCCGTCTACTGCTTTTATAATAACATAAATTATTATTGTTTCTGTAATATTTACGTAGTATATGTTTATAAAGATAGCCTTTGTATATTTAGCCGGATATGTATAAATTTGAAAGTGAGATGTTAAACTATTTTATACCGAATTTAATTTTAGAAAGTATTTTTAATTTATAATAAAAAGACGTAAAATATTATTTAACAAATATAAATTTAAGAAATAAGAATTTTATTCAATTATTCTTCCACTGCTTGAGTTGGTCTTTCAGAAAAATGCCCGAATGGATTGGGGGTGACAGAGTTTTATCTCGTAAAGCCTACTCCAGCTAGCTTAGCATACAAGACCACGACGAGAGTTTACCGACGTGTGCAAAGGTGACAGATATATACTTCATCATAACTCTGTCACGCTCTGACACGTCGATAGTGTTATTTTATGGTCCTTATGCTAAGCCCGCTGGTAGTCTGCTTTTGAGAGTATGATTTAGTCTAAGAAGTTAGGAACAGATCATGAAGTTGATTTGCGACGTGTCTATACCTAGGTACTCCTAATTATGAATAACTTTTTTAACTGTTTATGTTGTATGTGTCAATGCCGAAGTCTTGAAAAAATCATCTGTCTGACTTGTCAAGAGCGGATGATTTTTTTTGTGAAAAAACAACTTTTTTGATGAAGTCGAAGTGAAGTCGGTCCCGTAGTAAAAGTTGTTCACAGAGTAGGTATTAAATGTGATAGTCTATTGTCTAAACAGTCTATTAAAAATGGATATTTTTAGGTCGCTTTGACAGCTTCAAATATGATCAGTGTTCTTCTTATCGTCTAACAGATAGCAATAAAAAAGACAACAATAATTTAGGTAGGTACTTAAACTTAAGTCTCTCAAGTAAACCCCTCAAAGTTAAACCTAATACTTTTTGCAAGGCAACACTTTATTGATCGAAGATACTGTGATTCAGAGTTTTCTTCCCTAGGTCGAATAAATGTACAGTCAGGTTCAACTAATACTGAAATGAGTTCAGTGCCGTATTTACAGAATTGCCGCTAGGTAGTAGGCTGTTGAACTTTTGCACCCCCTTTGTCTGAGTCCTTTTCTACACTTCTGTTTTTTATTGTCCTTGCCTTTGTGTATGTAATGTTGAATAAAGTTATTTGTTATACAAGAGTGCAAAGTTGCTTTAACCGTGTGCTCAATTTTGATGACCATGCAAGCAAAGGATCCTAAAATTTAAAAATTAGAATCCTGAGCGTTGGCAAGGGTATCAAAAGAGCACAAGGTCAACAATCTTTGCACTCGAGTGCAACACGTAACTTTTCATCCCACCTCAGCGAGGAAATAACTAAAGTCACCTACATATCGTACTGTTTCAATTACTTCTCGTGTGACTGTTGAGGTACCTAGAAAGCTCATAAATTTGCGCATTATTAACAGTTTCAGTCAATTCAGTTGGCGTCAAACAAACTTCCTCATCACTAGAATCACTAATTTTAGGCTTTTAACTTATTTTCAAGTTTCTTGTTTCTTACATAAGGCAAAGAGTATAAATAATAATAAAACATAAGGTTTTAACAATTTGCCAAGAAAAAAATGGCGCGCGCAAAGCAAATTAAAAAGTACACCGGGAAGGTTCAGAGTCTAAGTTTTCAAGAAATTAAAAAAGGTTGTATGATTCAAGTCCAAATAAATTCGACACCATGGAGATAGAAGTAAAAAGGTTTAATGATGTTTTGAATTCACAAACTTAGTGTATACGATGTTCTAAATTCAATTTTACTTTCCACTCTAGCGGATAAAAACGACTTTTGCACTCTGAATAACGAAGAGCAAAAATATTCTTTCTATTAAAAAATATTCGAGATGGGGGGATGAAAAGAGAATTTTCTTTCATTGTAAATCTGACCAGTATCTACAAGAAAACGTTCTGATTGGCTCATCCAAGAAGACGGAAAATATCGAAATTATACTAAAGTCCTGTCTTCAGGGCTTAGATTACTTTCTGAAAGTAGTAAACTGTGTAGGTGTTATAAGAATGAGCATTGCGTAGATGCATTCAGACGAGTGTTAGACTTGTACTACTCATCATTGACAAATATATGTTTAAAAAACGAATTAAGTATCAAAACACGCACCAACCATTTAGGTATCTACTTATTATTCATCTATGTATATCTAGAGACCCGATATATTGTAGCTATATGATCTACGCGTAAAAAACTCTATTGGTCTAATTATAATAAAACGATTTAAAGATCTAGTCTAACAAGTTTAGGAACGTCTAAAACTGGTAGAGGTTTGGGTCTGGCCAGCACCTACTTACACTTCAAAATAGAAAAAATAATACGTCCTCCAGTATTATTTTTTCAATAGATAAAAACTACAATTTCTAAGTACGGGTATACCGTACGGTGCGTACCTTGACCATTGACCTTCCATTTTGTCCAATTCACCTTGGCCATGGTTGCATGTAGTATCATTTTGCAGCAATTTGTATTTATTTTTGTCATTGGTGATGTACAAAATTAAAGTGCGAGCAGTAGTGAGTTAAATATTTCCGTATTTAACATTTAAAATAGGATGATTATTTCTGAATCTGTTGTTGTATGTTTTAGATCGGAGCTATGATTTTCCTGGGTTATTTTCTAAGTTATGTAATACGTTATAATCTCAGCGTTCACGTTGTGAACATGACTCAGATGTCGAAGAGGGAATTATTGATGAGACGTAACTTTACACTTTGGGAGAGGAGAGGAGTTTCACGGCAACACAGGGGTCCTCTTTCGCGGGCTAGAAATGGAGTAAGTTTGTAGAGACGTCATTATAGTTTAGTATATATTTGGGACTAGAATATTTTTTTTATAGATATGTGATAATAGCAAAAAAACCTATTGCAGACTCTCTGAGGTTCATCTAACTGTTTCGTTTTTTCAACACATAATTTTGGATAGATAGGAGCAGAATAGACTTAGGTTTTCCTGTGCTGTGGGTAGAAGAGTCACAAGTAAGAAATGTGCAATACTTAATCTGTAGGCTTTTTAATACCATAACCTGTGCTAGTTAAGTTAGTTAATTATACCGTGTGATGGTTTAATTAAAAAAAAAACATAATATTATATCGTTGCTGTCTCACTGGCAATTTTCTTATCTCTACGTCTTCTTATTAGGTATGTATAATTGTATAATGTCAATTTTCATTGGCATTTAAAGATCTAATTAGAAAACATATTTTTGTATAGAAAACGACTAAGTCAGGTTTGCTCACATTGAGTTTCGTAGAATTGCAAATACAGTAGGTTATAATTATTTTTCGCAAAAAATCGCAACACCGACTTCCACCGTGTACAGAATTCGAATAGTTTGCATGAATCGATGTGACATCCATGTACGAGTACAGTATTGATGATTTATTAGCAACGGCTCAGCCCATTTCGATAAAATTTAAATGTGACCACCTCGGGAGTACATTCTTTCGAACTAAAAAAGATTTTTTTAAATTCGTTCACAATTGGCGAAAATATCGATGAACATACAAAAAAAAAATACATACAGACAAACATAGTATCTCCTCCTTTCAAGTCGGTAAAAATAGCTTTAAATGAATATGATTCTGTGTAGTTTAATTTTCGATATAAATAAAACACTCGGTAAAAGACACCCAAACACAGAGCAAACACCTGTGTTCATCACATAAATATTTGCCCTGGGCGGGAATCGAACCCACGCCTCTTTGACCCAGGAATCAGGGTCACTAACCACTGAGCCACCGAGGCAGAGCATATTCATATAATTATATTGAGTTGGTTATTTTGTTGACCCGAAGAAAATCTTGCGGTTTCTGCGAGATGGACAAACGACAGGAAAAAGATACAATGATTTATTTGTCCGTAAAACTAGATAACATAAAACAAACAAGGATAAAAACGGGATTCTGTATTACCTACTCTTTGTGTGTGAAACCCTAAGGTGAAAATGCCCAATTAAATGTCACCAAACTAACCTACATTTAGTGAAGGTGCTCTAGAAGTATTCCATTAGCAGATAAGTATGCAAATAAAAAGAGCATATTATTTATTATTACGAAACTTATAGCTATTAATGAGATTATTTTTACGATGGTGTAAATGTTCAATAATATTCACTGATTTGAAAGTAGGTAGAAAGCTTTTGTTTTAACAGACGTGCTTAGTTTGATGAAAAAATATTTGATGGATGAAGTGCAGAAAGTAGGTTCCTCATAAGGAACCTACTTTTTGCTCTTTAACATTCAGAGATCCTTCACAGAATTTTTAACAACAGTAACAAAAATCGTATGAATTTTCGTACTTAATCAGTGCACTTAGTAAGTACTCGTATCTGTAGTGATGTAGGTCAAGATGATTAGTAGAATTTCCTAAATTCCGACAGCAAAACTATCGAGTTTGTGTGCATTTGTTTCATTATCACGAGTGATAATGTGTGCAATTTGTGACACTGTCACATGTCATGGGTCTAATGATGGCTGTTGAACATAATGCAGTGTAGGCATGTGCATGTAAGATGGAGGATTCGGAATATTTTTTTGGTTATACTTACTAATTACTTATTAAAATAAAAGATTAGGAAAATACAAATTTAAAATTTGGTTAAATAATAAAAGAATTAAATTGGAATCAACACTATATAAAATATATGGCTTTGTGACTTATTTAGCTGAAATTGATTATAACTAGGTAGCTAGGTAACTAGGTACCTATTTAAATCAATATAGTTTGCAAGAGGTTCTTCGTTTTGTTTAAACACATCCAAGACAGTTAACTTTGTTACTTACTCTGTCGTTTGTTTTAATGCATTTCAGTTTATGGATACAATCGATTGGGATGACTTGAAAGTGGCAAAGCTGTTTGCCGCATATCACATAGGATATTGTGTGTGCTTTCCTATATTTCACAGTTTTGGGGACAAGTAAGATTTTTACAGCAAATATTTTTTTAAAGACCTCCCTGAAGGCTTTGTTATGGCTGTACATTAAAAATCATAGTCATAGTCTACATTCTGATCATTGTAGCGCATATCAACGCTTTTCAAAAGGATATCACAGTAACTGTAAAACTTTAGTGTACTTTTTTGCGTAAGTGAGTAATAACTTAATGATATGATATGAGCAAGTCACTTCAGATGGTATTGACGCTTGCAGTAACAATTTACCTACCTATTATTTTGACCACTGCCCAACGAGAAATAAATTACCTATAAACATACCTACCTATAGAGCTACCACTTTTTCGATTAAAATTCGAGACTCGTACATCAACTTGTACATTTTGCTAGTGATGTAATATTTACGGAGTATGGACTTACACGTTTGTCGAATCAAACTCTACATTATTTCTATGAGCAATAAAAAATGCACCGCGTTCACCATAGAGCCGTAATCCTGATAATATTTAAATTTATTTTCTGAATGGATATGATCAATAGCAATGAGTAGGTATAATTAGCACTAAACATTGGCCTTCTCAGTAATGTTTGCAACTTTGCACACCTACCCTGATGTTTGCACGCTAATTGAAATAAGCAAAACTGATGTCTTTGTGTTTCCCCGAGGGCGGTGCAAAAGATTCTTACCGCAAAACATCCAAAGAGGGTACCTACATGGTATACCCTGTGGTTAGTACTATTGGGATGCCCAGTACCATTACGTATTAGTTATTCTAGCAACAACTTTATGCGACATTTCCCCATCAAAAATAACATGACAATTCATGACATGTACGATTTCTGATGTGTAAAGGTAATGTAGCAATCTCATTTAGGTACTAAACACAAGGACATCACACTTTTTATTCGATGTCCACACGTACACACAGACACACCTGTAATCTTGCAATCTATGGGTAATAGTAACTTATGATCGATATGATATGTGATAGGTATACTCGTGTGCTTACAGACTAGGTCCGACCTGGGTGGTGGGTATTGCTGGGCTGGTGTCAGGAATCCTCAGCTGTTTAACTCCAGCTTCCGCATACGTTAACTTTTGGGCACTTTTCTTCGTACGCATCATTACAGGATTTTGTGCTGTTAGTATTCTGGAAAAATGCAATTTTTCACTACGAGCTTTCACATTGTAATTTTTGTGAATTCAACAGGGCGCTATGCAGCCTAGTATGGTTCAAGTGTTGCGGCACTGGGTCCCTCCAATGGAAAGAAATCATTTCATGTGGGCTTATTGTGGTAAGACTTCAATATATTATATGTCTAGGACTTCTGGGAAATAATTATAAAATATCTCGTTTGTAAAATGTAAACAGATCAATATGCGTATGCACAGCTTTTTTCAATCATGCCTAGATGTTGAAAGTGTAGGAACCTTATATTTATTATAGATACGAGTACATATCTAACTAGCGTCCCGCCCCGGATTCGCACAGGCGTATTATAAATAATTGTAACCTCCCTTTTGAATCACTCTATCTATTTAAAAAAACGCATCAAAATCCGTTGCGTAGTTTTAAAGATATACTCGTAATTATATATAGGGACTGACAGACAGCGGGAAACGACTTTGTTTTATACTATGCAGTGATCTAGACACGCGGCAGTGTGTCCAGCCAAAGTGTTCAAAGAAAACTGGCGACGCAGCGGCCGTGTGTAATAAATATTACACGAACCATTTGGAGCTACTTTTGACCCCCTCACAACTCAAAAACTATTTAGCCCACATACATGAAATTTGGGGCATTTACTAAAATCTTTTAGCTTATCAAGAATCCAAAATTTCATAAATTTTGCTCAGTCAGTTATTGATATATTAACGTTTAAAAACTCGTGTTTCATTGACTGATTCACTAACTGACTTATAGATCAAAAACCTAACCCACTTCTAGATGACCTAGAATCTTTATATTTGGCACCAAGGTAGACTATTGGGCATAAATAAAGGGAAAAATCTAAAAACTGAAAATTATTGATAATTAGTACTATTACCAAAGTAATTGTAAAATTTACCTAACCAATACTACAATAAATGGCGGTAGCGTCGCGAGGCACTGAGATTTTCGATAGATGAACCATGCCATTTGTGATAGTAATATAATAAATACTAGATAACTTTTTCAGAGATAAGTGTACTATGATAATCATGATGTAACTAATAATTATTTCTGAACAAAAAGTTATGATATCTCATCAAAAACATATATGTGAAATGGGAGCCAAAGTGTCGCCACCAAAAGAATTGAGATCTAACACGGGGGCCAAGTGTTCTGTAGAAAATCCTAAAGTTTAAGCTACAAGAATATACCTACAACATTTAAACAAGACTTGATTTGATTTGGCTAGTTTACACGTACAGACAAATGCTTATTTGCACTGTACTTATTCTTAAACTAGCCAAGTCAAATCACAAGCTTGAATTACATAAGTAAATCCCTTTAGAATTTTGTAGGTATGATCTTGTAGCGTAAACTTTAGGATTTTCTACAGAACACTTGGTGGCGACACTTTGGCTCCCATTTCACATTTATGTTTTTGATGAGATAGGTAACTTAACTTATCAATGGAATTTAAAAAAAATCATATCTATAGCTGAAAAGGATTCAAATACACTCAAAGTACCACAGCGACCTTTCATCACAGGGCTCTGAAGTTGACTAACACTGTTCATCTGTATTGCTGTGACAGCTCCAATACTTCAGCTTTATAGTACTGGCTCCCCAGCACACACATTGATTTCCAAAAGGATATTTTGTGTACCTACAATTTATTGCATTCAGCATGTTCTCGAATTCTACGGTACTTGGCTATTTGCTCGATTCCTGGATGAATTGTAGTATAGTGATTCAACATACCCATATCAGTCTGGTTTTTCCTAAAGCTAACTTACATTCGATATTTCCTCAGGTATAACGTTAGGCACATGTTGTACTTTCCTGGCTTGCGCGGTCGTGGAATATTACTCCCGGTGGACTGTAGGGTTCTACATGTCAGGTGCTTCACAAATAACCTGGTCTCTTGTATGGGTCCTGGCAGTTACAGACTCTCCTCGAAACCATCCATACATTTCACAAGAGGAAAAGGAATATTTGGTCAATTCAATTGGAACTATTTTTACAATAAAGGTAATCCCGCCAAAATCTTTGCATATAAAATTTTGCCAAGACGGAACTCTCGCGCTTTCAAAAAATTATTAGATCACGTAGAGTCAAGCTTCTAACTCTACACACTCTAACTCTACAAGTCCTAACTTCACAAACTCTACGCATTAGTCAATATAATGTGTTGTCGGCTTGGCCAAGACCATCATTATGAACAACTTTTACTATGGTGCCAAACCAAAGTTAAAGAAAAAACAGCTGTTCCGTACTAAATTGCATCTCGGAATCGATTAAACGTATGAAACAGCTGTTTTTGAAGTGAACACTTCTTTAGCGGCGTTGTCCACTTTTTGGGATGGGTAAAATGATGTTAAATTCACGTTAGGAGACGTGACCTGATCGGAAATTCGTAAGACGGAGGAAGAGTACGCCGCCGTGCGGCGTAGGAGAGGAAGTAATATCCCCCTGTATGAAAATGCTAACATGTATGCCTGCTCCTGCTGTTGCGCCGCGCGAGTAGGTATGCGTGTGTGATATTGTACTTTGCTTTACCTTACCACATAAATGATAGTACTTTTATAATAATAAATAAAGCAACCCGTGTGAAATACACCCTAACCTTTTCAAAATATTAAAAAATGCACTGCATTAATGTTCAAGTTTTCACTTCTGCCGGCACTCCCGGAATGCAACCTGTTGTTTTTTTCTCGAATTCCGGGTTGGCCCCATAGTAAAACTTGTTCAGAATGATGGTCTGAATCACCTCCTTTCGGCTTGCTTTCGGGTTCTGGATAACCCTGTAGGTACTTATAAGTAAATATTAAATGAAACTAGAACTGGTACAAATAGCTAAAAAGAAGCTAGAGAAAGAACAATAAAATACTCAAGCAGCGAAGTCATAAAATCGAGTTATGGAAATCATAAACAGAAGATGCAGTTAGCCGGTCGTCATTCGTATCTAATTATTGTCGCAGAACTAATTACCGTTATGGTAGACGTGTTCTACATTTGAACCATTTGGAAGACCATTGAAAATTTAGCACATAGATTTTGTACTTGTCAAATGATACTTAAAGTAGGTACACTATATTACTGTAAATATATAAACTCGTCTATGTAGTTCTTTCTTTGTAATGTACGGGAGTACCTCTTTGTTTGGATTTACTCATCGACTACCATTTTTAGGGTTCCGTACCCAAAGGGGAAAACGGGACCCTATTACTAAGACTTCGATGTCCGTCTGTCTGTCACGGGGCTGTATCTCATGAACCATGATAGCTAGGCAGCTGAAATTTACACAGATGATGTATTTCTGTTGCCGCTATAACAACAAACACTACTTAATAACTAACTAATAACTAACTAACTACTAACTAACTACTAACTAACTAAAGCTATAATAACAAAATAAAATAAATATTTAAGGCGGGCTCCCATACTACCATCGTACTATATTAATAATGGTAACAGGTATATGCTTGATTTTTTCACAGAATATTTAGTTTTATATTCACTTCAATAATAAATAATAAAATTAAAATTAAATAAATATTTAAGGGGGGCTCCCATACAGTACGGAACCCTCCGTGCGCGAGTCCGACTTGTACTTGGTCGATTTTTTTTTTTACATTCAATATTGATGGATTTACTAGTATCCTTAATTACATTGAGATGCGGTCATCTCATTTCGATGCTAGAGCGGTCTCTAGCATCGAAATTCGGGTCGGGCGTAACTAGGTACCTACTATTTAGCTCATGAATTTGAAAATCTGTTCTAGGTCTAAATTGGGCTCGTCTTTGTATGTGTTCAGTGGTAAACAGTGAATTCTAATGGGGGCTATACACGTGCAGCATTATTATCATTTCCCTTGCATTTGCCATATTTATTTTTCAGTTAACGAACTCGCAAGCTCCGTGGAAACTAATATTGGTATCCGTTCCGTTTTGGGCACTTTGTACGCTGAATTTTGGATATGCTTGGATGATCATATCCTTGAGCATTCATGGCCCGATGTATTACAACAAAGTCTTCGGGTACAGCATTTACGATGTTAGTACTTGATTCAAATTGTGCGTTTCTCTAGACGTTTTCGACGATTTTTTTGGAATATTATCTATTGTACTGTAATCATCATGATATTCCTGATCAACTTTTACTATGGGACTAACCTCGAAATTACTAAAAAAATCAGTTCTTCCAACAAAATGTTCATTGGCTTTCAACATAATGTATTTAATCCTTTTTTGGTATTTGAGAGTTGGTCTAATAGTAAAATTCGATAAAAAAGAGATAGGGTTAATCTCTTTGGAAAGGCCGATATCAATTCTTTACCTATTTACTATTACTGTACATATGTATTCCCGGTGTACTCTACGAAAAAGAACTTAGCGGAGTAGCTTTTCCAAGGTCGATGATCGTTATTTATTCGTGCACTGTACCTACGTCTTTTTTTATAAAATTTACAAGTATAATACTTAATATGTATTATTTGGTCATCAGGCATCAGCGTTGACGGCATTGCCGTTTTTTCTACGATTAGTGATGGGAACGGTCGTGATACAAGCCTACCATTGGTACAAGCACAAAACTAAAATGAAGAGGATAAAACACATTAGAAAATATTTCATTGTAGTCTGTAAGTTACTAAACACCTAAACAGGAAGTGTTAAAGTATAATTTTGATGAAGTTTATTCTCTAAGTGTATAAAAAAGTGGTAAGCCCCGTATTATATGAAGTCACTTTAATGATAATTACGTACATCTAGTAGATGACTTTTTTCTTGACCTTCTGACTTTCAAAGCAATGGGCATGTAGTAAATCTATTTGAAGTATGTAGGTAGCTACGGCTGAGCCAAAGTAAAAAGTATGTTATGTATCAGTTAGTTGAAACCTAAGTTGTTAGTTGTTACCCAAAATAAGGAAATTAGGAATTTGTGGAAGTAATTTGGTTTGATAACTGTTGTACACGCAATAGTAGTTACTTTGTTGGAATTATTTTTTATTGTACATAGTAGGTAGGTAATGTAAGTGTCCTAATTTGTAGTAGGTGTTATTGTTCAGTAGGTACAGGATATATTAATATCAGTGAAACTAGATTTGTGACTATATGATACTTATTTGACTTGTAGGTATCTAGATAATACAGTAGGTATGGGATGGGGTAGATAAACGTAAAGTAGAACACTCTATGGTGTGAGGAAGAGTTACGCCCAAGGTCCACGAAGGTCGTGCTTTGTGGCGTTCTTTTGTTATTTTGGAGAGGCCTAGGTCCGGTTATGAACAGCTAAGTATAGGCTGATGTGATGATGAGGTATAGGTTCATAAAAGTCGATTTTTGTAGCTCACGTGATACCTGGATTGCTTGTGGCGTCCTGCTGGTTGTTCCCGAAAGTTGGACCAGGTCCTGTACTCTTGTCTATTGCCGTCACTCTGACAGCTGCAGGGATGGACATGTCTTTGGACTTATGCTACGTAAGCTATTCAAACTACAAGTATACACCACAAGCGCTCCCCCAGACACTTCGATGGAAAAATGAAAATAAATGAAAACATTGGAGTCTATAGATAGTACACAAATGCACACTTGAATTAGAGATCCTATATATGGCAATTTGCAGTATCCATCAGAAATCATTTTTTTACGAGGAGGCAATCTTCGCAAGTCACCGGCCTGCTTTGGGGTGCAGCCGGGGATGTGTCCACTAAAACTCCTCGGTGGCTGGCCTTTGTGTGCTCTTGGGAGCTCCGCGGAATCTCTATGGAAAGCACTAGAGCTCTCGGCATTTCTCGAGACAACCTAGACTTAGCCGTCCTTTACGATAACGTGGCCACAAATCGTTGTCAATCGCCCGGGCTCGTCTGAGTGGATGGCAATATCGGAAAGAACCCCATTTCCAACAATCCACTAGCTCAAGGTCCACTTTTAGTAGGGAGGGGATGTCGCCGGCATCAGGGATGCTATTTAATCATCAGAGATCTCTATCTTTTCAAAAAAAGTCAATAAGGATCGTTAAAGGCCAAATGCGAAGTTGGTGTTGATGAGGATGGCTGATATTGGTAGGGAGGTGAGTGGCCTGAGTGGCCACTAACCTCCCTCTACCATTCTCTTTTCTGTATGTACCTACACTACCGAGTATACCTAGTTAGTCATCGATTTTGGCAGGCGTTTTGTTGTTTCCTAATCGATAGCAAAACTTTGAGGCGCTAACATAATTATAGGTAGTTTAATTTCATTTTAATATTCTGGAGTACAAATTAGTCAGGTGTGCACTAATAAGAGGCATCTACCTCGTAGAGCAGAGATCAACACACACTGTATAATGTGACCTGTAAAACTGCTTCTATATCCGGGAAGTCTTGTAGAACACTTTGCCATACATTTTTTTATTGCTTTCAGGAATTGACACCAACGTTCGTGAACTCTGTGTACACTGTAATAAAGATAATCGGGAATACGGCGGGAATCTTAGTGTCATTAGGTGTAGGACAAGTTACACAGACTTTTAAAGTTCGTACCAATTTTATATTTATATTTCTTTAAATATAAGGTACCTACATAAATAATACATTACATTATAGATTGAATTGTTTAATATTTATCATTATTTCTGCAGTGATACGAATAACAGCATTTTTTTCAATCTGCAAGGTGCTTCATATTCGGCTAAGGAGCTTTTTTGAGGATAATGTGAAGATTTTTTAAGACACTATATTTATAAGCTTAGTTTTAGTTTTTTCTTTCTAAAATCTATATTAGTCAGTGTTCTCGTTCTCTATCTGCGATTTACAGTATTAGGGCGCTAACCATCGACCGATCTATCAGAGCTGCAATCAGTAGGTATAATCTACTTAGGTAGCTACCTAATGCAATGAGCGCTTTGCGATATACCTACTACCATTGGTCGAGTCATAAAATCTTCAAGCCGATAGCTGATAGTAATAATTTCTTTTAAAGAACACACCAGCGCTGATAGTATGGAAACATATCTGGTGCTTCCACGCTACAGTCCTGTTTCTCTGTGGACTTGTCTTCCTGATGTGGGGCGAGAGTCAAGTGCAGCCGTGGAACTATAGGAGAGTTAGGTAAGAACCGCCGATTTGGCATTTTTTTATTAATTGATGCTAAGAACACTCATCGGTACCTACTACATATTAGCGACCATTACTAATGTAGGTACCTACCAACTCAATGATATATTGTTTTATGGGTATTTTCTTGAAATATTATGAATTTATAAGTATAGCACCACTTTATTTGTGCTTTTATAACACATCGTTTAGAGAATAATAATTTTCTGTCTGTCCTCTGCTCCTCTAATATTAGTTTAGACAGCTTAGAATACCCATAATTATACATTTACAATACACTAGCGAGCTTAGCTAGAGCTGGCTGGTAGAGGTTAGCTAAGCTCTACTATTTCTTTATTTCCCTAATAAGTACATATAAGTATAATTATGTACTACTAGCTGACCCGGTAAACTTCATCTCACCATCTGTCAACTGTCAATGGCAACTTTAACATGCAGGAACATTTTGTATGGGAAAATTAAATGAATGTTTTTATTATTTTTCTTGCAACTTTTTAATATTTTCTCACTGTTTAAACCTTCTATCCAAAAATTTAAACCAATCAGTCTAGCCGTTCTCGAGTTTTAGCGAGACTAACAACCACTATTCATTTTTATATACCTATACGTAGGGTTACACATACGAAGGCTACTCTATCTCACTCCACCATGTTATGTTTGCGAGTATTTCTGTTTCTTTCACATTGTTTATATCATGGTAAAATACCTCTTTGTTCGTTAGCTTAATCGCAGGGCAGATAGCTTCGGAATTATTAGACGGAGTAGACGGCGCTCGCGCCTGTTCTATAAAATGCATAATAAAATATTTTACAATGGTTTAATTAGCAGAGTTATGTAACTGTGAACATGGAAAATGTAACTCATATAATCACGTGTAAAATGGAAAATATACATTATGTATGGAATATACTGGACAACGTTTGATTTCCCTGACCTTAGGATAAAAGTGTATAGACAGATGTAGGATTTACAGGGTTATTTCTAATCAATTAGCATCCTTTCAGTGGCTTATTCTGTACATTAAAACTAACAACTTTTGTTCAACGACTTTTATTAATTCTCAAAAAAAAAGTTGTTCCATAGAAAAATGTCATTCACCCTCGACAAAATGTATGGAACCCCTGATATTTTTTTTGAGTTTTAACAAAAGTTGTAGAACAAAAGTTGTTAGTTTTGATGTACAGAATAAGCCCCTAAGAGGATGCTAATTGTTTAGAAATAACCCTGTATACGAGTAGAGTAACGCGTAAACTTTAACCGATATGATAGACCCAAGGCACCGACAATATGGACCGACTACAACATACGAAGTCTATCAACAAGGTGAGGTCTACCTATGTCTAGCAGTGAACATTATATGACTGATAAGATGAAGATGAATGATGTACTTAGGTACCTAGCTGCTTCCAACCGCTCTTATTGGACATCAATAGGTGAGGGGTGAGGCCTACTCCTATATCTTGCAGTGACGGATAAGATGAAGACGATGTAAGGTAAACGTACCAATGTAGGGACGTTTTTGAACTTCGCTGACTTTGCAGTAATACTACGCTGAAACTAATAGACTTACAACAACAAAGTGAATATGACCATATAGGGCATTTTTCTGAGTTTTATAATAATTAAACTTTATCTAATTTGTTTGAGCTGTAATGGGAATTAATACCCAAAATGTAAAAAAATACCCAAATGTACCAAACCGCGGACGATTTGTCCTAATGCGCGGAATGTCGTCCCAATTCCTGGACGCTATACGAAATTGAACTCTATTTGTTTTACATTAGAATTTAAATAGCCTTTCTACAGTATTATTATTTGCATGAACTTTAAAATCGACCCAAATCTGTTACAAATTGTCCTAATTCACGAACGCTATGCGAATTAGAATTCTATTTGCTTTACATTAGAATTTAAATTGCCTTTATATTGTATTATTTCCTTCTATTATTAAAGAATATTTTAGCTAAAGCCATTCAAGGTGTCTTAAATCAAAGAAACAATGGTTTACATGCAATAAATTATATTTCAAACAAAACAATAATCACATAATGAAAAAAAAATGCTGAAACTTTAGGTAGTTAGCACAATAGCACTGGTATAGGAACCGTATTTAGTCCGTGGCAAGATAAGCGGCTTAAATGATCCCCAAGGTAATGTGTTCAGTCTTCCCATGCAAAATAAAATGCGTTCTTTTATAATTATATCCCACAGGTCCGTATAAGGTACCTTAAGTGACACATTTGTGTAATGATGATCTCACGGTAGTTAAATTGGATACCAGTCTCTAAGGCAACCTCAGTTATAGTCAACCTTTAGAACACGGCGTACCTGGATATCGTAGAAGTGGCGCAACATCTGGCGGTCGAAGAATTAATGCTTTCAGTACAAGAAAAAAACAAGAAACTAAAGTAGGGTTTGACTCAAACTCCCACTGTGTTGTCTGGGAATGTCCCAATACAAATAAGAGGAGAAATGACGTACTTGAATTCATCTTCAGGCATTATTCAAATCTACTAAACCATGGCTCTGAGTTTATTTTCGTAACGTCATGGGAATCCATTATCGACATCATACTTGCTACGAGCAATATCTCTAAAACAATCAATGAGTGGCGCGTGGCAACTGTTGAATACTCTGATTCCGAAGCACGAACCTGAAGCATACCGATATAGCAACTTTTAGAAATAAACTCAAAATAGCTATATAGAGGAACCTTTACAATAGCTGGAAAACAGCTCGAGAGAAAAAAGCATGAGCTAGATAGAGAACGATGTATCTGACGATATATTGCTACCTTGGAACAAATACGCGGTTAGTGCAAAAAACAAGCTTGGGCTAAGAGACTCCCTTGCCCTGAGTAAAACAATATAAACTTTGCAAGCGGAAGCCATGGGCCTTTTGCTAGCCGCAAAAAAAACGTAAACTTTTATATGAACTGAGCTTCTAACAGCTACTGGAAACAGTGAGGCCAAAGAAGTGATCATGTTCACAGTTGACAGTGCTGCTACTATCTATGAACTCAGAAGACCTATAACAAAGTCAAAATTAATCGCTGCGCGTCATGAAACATTCCAAACTCTTATCAAATAAACAGTGCGATGGAAAAAGAGTCACAGATCATGTTAAGGCAACAACATAGCAGACACGCTTTCCAAAGAGAGAAGATTCAGTTGTAACTTAGAAAATCAAATTGTTTTATAACATTATACTCTTAATCATATAATCTTAATCCCAATTTTTTAGTACTATAGTTGATTATGTATCGACATAATAATCAACTTTTACAAAAAAAATGGCTCAATCAAAATACAGATTTTTAATCTGATACTAGGACTAGCCACCCGGCCCATTCGAACTTCCTTATTTACTTTTAACTACCTATTTATGACAAATTAAATGTTTATTATTTTGCTATGAAACACCAAAAGTTTAGTATTTCACAAAAAATAAAAACATAATATCAAAATCTGAGAACAATAAATCTTACTTAAGATAATATTTTAAACACAGTGTGATATTGTTTAAAATATAGGCTAGCCTATACAGGCTAGCCTAGTGCGAAATCCAGGGTGCATAAAATTACATTGAAATACATTAAAATTTACCTGTTTTGTTAAAACTAAGTATTATTATAACAATGTTCTGCACATGTGTTATTTGGAAATAAAATATGTTTATATATGTTGTAAATCGATCAAAAAAAAACTGTTTTTTGTGCAAGACATGTTTTTGTCATGCACAAAAAACAGTTTAAACAATACTAAAGCAAATTGGACACGACTATTGTTTGAACCAGTCCAAAATAATACTTAATTCCATTGAATGAGACGCAACCGAATTTTAATAATTGCTTTTTCACGGTTTTGAAAATGACGTTCTTACATGCAAGGAAAAATGAGACTTATTTCAAGGAAATAAGGTCGAGATCCAACCTTTGGTACAACGGGTTTTAAAGAACTGATGTGTGTCCCACTTCTCGGACGAAAAATGTGATTATTGTCCGTGCATTGGGACAAGTACGGGTTTTGTGAGTACCATTAGGCGGATACGCAAATATTATAAATAATCAACAAGATTATGTCTAGATTAGAGGTTATAATATTAGGTAATTTATCTAAGTATCGTAATAAAATAGCACACTTACCGTATCACATTACACAACTAAGAAATGAACTGAAATTTATGACAGGGTAGACACCAAATTCAGCTACTGAATTAACAGATTGACGAAAATTTTACGACACCGCACTTTTGAGATCACTTGGTTTGGACACCATTATACTATGTGTACAGTTTTTCTTGTATAATACTTTGAAATATAACTAAGAATTTATTGTCATTCATAAGATTAAGTTAAACTTTCGTAGAAAATTACAAAAATTAAAAAACCGAGTAACGTCCGCGTTCTGGGACTCGTCCGCAATTACGTGCGTTTACCTTAGAATACGGAATGTCGGTAAGTAGCTATCTTGTATACAAAATGTTACAGGCCTCGTCGTCAAAAACAATTCATACCGAAAACGTCGAGGATGTCAAATATTACGGAAGTTGAAGAAGATAGTGGAACAATAAAAATTTCGCAGACTGAAATCTTACAAAAGCCATAGCATTTAGTGGTCAAGTTATGATTAATAAGGTAAGCATGAATAATTATGGGTATGGTTATATAGGTTACTACACTTACCTAACTCCGAATCTCCGTTAAAGCGGACATAAAATACCTACTAGGTAATTACTAAGTGGTTGTACAGAAGACAGAGCCAAATAATTCAAAGTGAGTAAGTTGTAGTAGCTCAGAGAAACCTTTTTTTTGTGTAAGTAGGGACTGTCAGTCGAAATAAGGTAATCGAAAAACAAAGTGAAACTACCTATATCTACCTACCCAAGATCTACCCACTCACAGGCAAAGTTGAATATCGCAGGATCGCGATGGATGCAAGGCCACGTAGTATTATTATAAATTCTTTGGCAAGGCGCTACGAATCGGATCTTATTGGAGATCCATAGGGGAGGTCTATGTCCAACAGTGGATGTCCTATGGCTGATGGATGGATGATGATGACAATTTAGAGCAACAAAATAAGGATATATTTTTTTTCGGGAGCATGATTATTTTGTGTTCGCTCCAAATACCTATATGTAACTACTTTTTGTGAAAATTCTGTGATAAAGTGATTGTGAATGAATGAAACTCTTTTTCTGCTTTTGTGGCGTCGCATGATTTATCCATTTGACAGTGTCAAGTATAAGCTTTTCACATTCTAATAAAGTAGTCACATTCATAGTCATAAAAAGTCGTGGTCAAGTTCAATCATAGTTCAAGTCATACCTTTGTAAAGCAGTAAACTTTACTTGAGGCGTAA
Organism: Hypomecis atomaria; assembly: GCA_964007245.1. Lineage (NCBI taxonomy): Eukaryota > Metazoa > Arthropoda > Insecta > Lepidoptera > Geometridae > Hypomecis > Hypomecis atomaria. The sequence goes on from OZ023299.1 coordinate 10,288,538, forward strand.
TTCAGCTCAAAATCAACGAAATAACACAACTTTTCATTAAATTATAATTATCACTGAAAGAACAAGCTTTACAAAAGAATACATTGCCCACGTGATTTTTCCGCGTTCCCGCCAAAGCTCTCATTTGTGGAAGATCAACATGACGCCAAATAAAAAAAACAACTACGTTCAAGCTGTTATTGTCAAAGTCAGATAAATTAGATTGTCAATAAAGTGCTATGATAATGTTGACAGCTTTTAACATATTATTTTATTTAGCAATTTTTAAGATCGTCATCATCATCATCATCACGTCGCAATATTCATCATCATCTAACTTTGAATGACCTCTTTCGAGGATAATTCTTTTTGAGCTATTAATATAACATAAAGTTTATTCATAAAAGAGATCCATATGAGAGAGAAATAAGGATGTGCATAATGCTAAGTAATTGAAAATTATTAAGTACGACTGAGGTTATTTTTATTGAAACATGTTTTAGTTTGACAGCGTTATTTTTGATTGATAAAAAAATAGTTTTACACTCTGAAGAACAAACCTATGGAACTGCCATAATTGTTTAATTTGACACGGAAATAATAATAATATATTTGTCTCTTTCTCACAACAGTGGTTTTACATTAGAAAAAAAGTATATAAACTCTTTTTATCAGCATCCTCTCATTGGCTTTGATGTACTTCTGCTGTCACGGACGCCATTTTGGTCTACGGTTTTGTTTACATGTGAGAAGATGTCATTGTGAGTTTTTATGTATTTTCCGTGTTTTTCGACTTAATTATTGTCCAAAGCTGTGATATAATTGATAATAATGTATAAGAGGTACCATGAAGTGTTCTGTAGTAAGTTGTGGCCAATGTCAAAGCAAAAACAGGCCGAATCTAACCTTTCACCGGTAAGTGGCTAACATTTCGTTAAATTGTTGTCTATCTTAGTGTATTTGATAAAAAAAGTGTACAAAAACCTATTAATTTGAATCATCGTAGTTGTGAGCTGTAGAAACCCGCAATATTCTCAATAATTCACTCACATCGAAGACATAAAAACGGATGCTAGTGTTGGACATCATCGAATATCGAACCTTATCGATAAATTTAATGTTTAATTTTTTAAAAGATTTTTTTATTGTTTTAGTTTACCAAGAAATGAGTCCCGGCAAAGGGAATGGTTAGAAAATATTGGCTTGGAAAATATACGGCCAGGAACTAAAAACATTCATGTGTGCTCATTGCACTTTGAAGAGAGTGCATTTAATAAAACTCTAAACATAGTTAAATTGAGAGATGATGCTATCCCAACAGTATTTGCAAAGGTAAGGAAATCAATATTTAACTAAACGGTTTTATTTAGCTGACCCTGTTTGTTGTTAGGGTTCCGTACCCAAAGGGTCAAACGGGTCCCTTTTACTGAGACTTTGCTGTCTGTTCATCTGTCACCAGATTGTATCTCTTGAACCGTGATAGCTAGACAGTTGAAATTTTCACAAATGATGTATTTCTGTTGCCGCTATAACAACAAATAATAAAAATGGGGGTAGGCAACTTAGGATGGGTGACCATTTTTTTTTGCATATTTGATTTTATTATGCTATTTGTGCAGAACCCTAAGTGTCACGAGTCCCACTCGCACTTGACCAGTTTTTTTGGCTCAATGTAGTAATTGTAATTTTACCCCCTTACAGATAGTTAGGTGTATGGTACGGTATTCAGATCAATCTGTCAACAGACAGACTGTTCTGATTACCATATTGTGTTTCACGTTTTTTTTTTGTGTCATCAATGCCCTAGACTGATGGATGAGACAAGTGGTGCGGTGTGATGACTGGTACATAATATGTACCTACCAAATATATTTTTATCATTTAGTATATTAGCTATGTTATTGAGATCTTTTTTTTTTAACTTATACTTATAATAAAGAGTAAAAATTTGATTGTTTGCTTGCACTGTAAAGGCTCTGAAACAACGGAGCCAAGTTAAAAAATCTTTCATTGTTGGAAAACTATACTATCCCCGAGTAACATAGACTATGTTTGTACCATGAGCGAAGCCGGGTACAACGAAAACCACTTATTAAAAAATACTTTATATTATTACAACTTACCAAACATTGAGTCCATGTTTCTGTAACTGTATATTATTACTTGTGGCCATATCCAATATTATAGGTACTATTTTTCTTTTTCAGGCAGACCATCCATCCCAATTTGCTTTAATTGACAGAGCGAACACTATTGATCAACCATCATGTTCGGGTTATTCACATCCACAAGATGCAAAGGATCTTGAATTGGTAAGGGCAGTGCTTGAATAAAGGATGAACACGAAATAATTTTGATTTATAATGTAGATATTTAAAAATCAAAATAAGGAAGCTTCAATTTATGAGTTTTTTGTTTAACTTGATTAGTATATCATTCATACTGTGATTTATGTGTATAATCAAGAGTATTTTTATCTGTAATAATCATAATCTCTTTAATGTTCTAGGCTTCATCACTCCAAGAACTAAAAAAAATGGAAGAAAAAGTGGAGAAACACAAAAAGAAAATCAAATGTTTAAATGAAGTGATCCGTCAACAAAAGTTGAAACTTGACACCTTTAAAAACATCATAATTGAATTGAAGGAGAAAAATTTTATAAACATGGAAACATCCATATTATTACAGCAATGTGCTGGGTCAAAGGATTTTTTACAGAGGCAGATTTTAAAATGTAGAGGGTTGCCTTTGCCAAAACAGTACTCGGAAGAAATCAGAAAGTTTGCGTTGACCCTGCATTTTTATTCGCCAAAGGCTTATGATTTCGTCCGAAGAACGTATGAATCCTGTCTCCCGCATCCACGCACCCTCACCAAGTGGTACCAAAATGTTGATGCTGCACCTGGATTTTGCCAAGAAGCCTTTTGTACCCTTGACGCCAAGGTTAAGGCAAGTAAAGAGCCTGTCATTTGTGCTCTCGTGGTAGATGAAATGTCCATCAGAAAATCACTTGTTTGGGATCCACAGTCAAAGCAATACCACGGTCGAGTAAACATCGGATCTGACGTCGAAAGTGACAGTGTTGAAGTGGCAACCCAAAGCTTGGTATTTCTACTAAACTGTGTTAATGGAAAATGGAAACTGCCCATAGCATATTTTCTCATCACTAGTTTAAATGGTGAACAAAAGGCTGGTCTGTTGCTTTCATGTTTACATAAATGTTTTGAGGTAGGTGTTAATGTTGTCAGTGTAACGTGTGATGGGCCTGCATCGAATTTTTCCATGTTTCAATACATGGGATGCAATCTCATGCAAATGAAGGAAACCTTCTTTGGTTTCGAGGATCATAAAATATATGCATTTATTGACCCTTGTCATGCGCTAAAACTAGTTAGAAATACGTTTGGTGATAAGAAGGTTATGTATGACTCATTCGGAGCAAAAATTGATTTCAATTTATTAGTAAAACTTGTCGAATTGCAAGACAGCGAAAGCTTACATCTGGCCAATAAAGTCACGAAAGCTCATGTGTTTTTCAACAAACAAAAAATGAAGGTCCGTTTAGCGACACAGTTGCTAAGCGAATCAGTTGCCGACGCGCTTGAATATTGCAGCAAAGAGTTAGAAATCGAAGGTTTCGAAGATTGTGACGGGACCATACTTTTTATCAGGATTCTGAACAATGTATTTGATGTGCTGAACAGCTATTCGGTGAGACCACCAGGGTGGAAAAAGGCTATTTGTTCAAATAACTTTGGACTTGTGGAAGCACTTTTTGAAAAAGCTGAAAAGTACATCAGTACATTAAGATTTTCCGATGAAACATTGGTGATAGAGTCCCAGAGGAAGACCGGTTTTATTGGCCTAATCATCGATATGAAAAGTGCTTTACAATTATTTATGAATTTAGTACTTGAAAATTCCATCCTGGTATACTTACCGATTTATAAATTCAGCCAAGACCATATCGAGTTGTTTTTTTCGGCAATCAGAGCCCGCGGAGGATTTAATAACAATCCAAACGCTGTGCAATTCAGAGCTGCATTCAAGCGGCTCTTAATACGTGCAGAGATACGCGATAGCGGTGTTGGAAACTGCATACCGTTAGAGCAGATAAGTATTTTAAACTGCTCTAGCACTACAGACCCAGTTCGCACCATAAATGATCTTACAGAAAAAAAATCGTTTGTAGAGGTTGAAGAGGATGATAGCGAGTTATTCGATGAATACATAGACTGTCTCAATAGCAATATCTCAAAATACGCTGAGTCTGTTGTCACATATATTGCAGGGTTTGTTGCAAGGAAACTGTTACGAAGTTTAAAATGTGCAGTCTGTGAGTCATTGTTGCGTGGCGACTCTCAAATTTATTCAAAATCGTTAATTATATACAAAACACACGGAGGCCTTATTTATCCTTCAAAAGAACTAGAGAAGATATGTCTTAAAACCGAGAAGATACTAAAAAGCAATTTCAGGAAAACTAAAAATGAAAAATATTATCTCTACATATTTTCGTTCTTAATAGAGAACATTCAAGAATGTTCAAAAATATTCTCATCCGACTCCAGCGAACATGACTCAAAGCACCAACTTTTATTAATTAAATCAGTTGTAAAAACTTACATTGACATAAGATTCAGATATTTCGGTAAAAAGACAACAGATAAAATTTCTTTTAGGAACTATTTTAATAAGATTATTTTATTTCGCAATGAATAAGATTTGTAATCTTCATATTTAGTACCTTACCTTACCTTCAAGTATGATTGTATTATGAACATAGTTTTCAATATCTGACCCCCTTCTGCAGTTTCACGGCCTTTTTTTGAGTAACGTTATGTACAGAGAGGGCTACTGGTTAAGTCGACCTAGATACATTAAGGGCGTATAGTTTCCATCGTTTCTAACATTTTTCATTGTGAAACACCCTACCCCAAACTTAGCCATATTAAGATATTCGACTAAGTTTATTTTTAGTACAACATTCTTCACTATCGCCAAAAATGAAGCATTTTATTTTTTCGCCATACCTTATATGAATCACAATCGTCATTAGCCCTTAGTCATCATCGTTTTCTAGCGATAACTGACACAAAATCCCGAATTCTTCTCTTCAAAATTCAGTTATAAGATCGTGATGCCCCATAAAGTTTTTAAGATATAAGTAACTTAAATATTTTTTTAATATTTCACCGAAATATTTTTATTCATCTCCTGCATATTTTTATTCATCACCTGCAGCCTACTTACACTTTAATTGTTGTTTAGGCTATTTATTGATAATGTCAGTCAGTCAAGCTATCAGGCTGTTTCCAGTAACCGTTGTGTTGTTGGAATATGAAAATTGTAACTTTGTAAATAAATGATTTTTTAAAACATTTATTGTATTGTGTTGTTTAATTATATCTGTACTGTACTGTACAGGCAGTAGTTTATGTAGGTAAGTATTTACTACCAATCATCCAAAAAGACAAAAGTTCTTGGGTCTGAACTGAACGATTTTAAGGGGGCTTAGACCAGCAAACCTAGGCCAAACTAGCGCCCACCCATGGTTTTATTCTTTTACCCCTAAGAATATGATCATAACAAAAAAAATCTATTTCTGTACTTCGGTAGTAATTTAATTGCAGTATTTTTGGTATTGCTTTTCATTATAAGTCAAAAGTTCTCTTAATTTATCACATGAAAAATAATGAAAAGTGTCACCATAAATAATACCAATGATTTACTACCAAAGTACAGAAGTAGTTTTTTTTTATTTGATCGGTTTTAGTAGTAGAATACATAAAATATTGGGTGGCGCTAGTTTCGTCTAGGTTTGCTGGTGTAAACCCCTTAACTCACTCATCTATCGATATAATGTTATCGACTAGACGAACAAGTAAACATCCCTAATCCGCCATGTTTGTCCACCGATTTGTTTATTTAGGTATGCAGGAAAAGTACATGCTTAGGGCACTTCCATAGGTTTGTTCTTCAGAGGTTTTACAGCAATATTTATCATTTGAAATTTTTATTCTGTCAGTAAGAGTCTGTCATTACAACAAAGTTTTGTGAAATTCTGCACATCGTACGCGGGACGATATAACTTGTGTGGGCACAGTTTAAATTGTGTTTTGAAGTGAAACTTCTAATGCGACTTCAAACAAGGTTGCGTTAAACGCTACCATGAAGGGGGAAGGGAAGTTTCACTTCTTCCGCGCGGAGGGACTCCACTTGCACATTTTTTTCCTATGCTGATTCTATAGCAGCTATAAATTGTAACTGTTTAACGCAGCACTTTTTTCGCCATTTTATTTGTAGCCCGCTCCAATCTATCTCCATAGAAGACATTATTGGCCCACTCTGCCGGGCCTAGGCTGGCAGCACTGTGGGAGGCCATTGGTTGATTTTCAATTTTCGTTTCGATCTAGAAAATAAAAAGATTTATTTGATTGATTATTAACAATTATTTGCATTTATACGACACTTGAAGACTTGAAAATGCCTCGTAGCATTGTAGAATATTGTGCAGAGCATGAAAGTTACAGGTGTGGCTATTGTGGGAGTTCTGATACTAATTTTAGTCATGGTGAGTAAAGTTACGTTAATTTCATGTTAACTTCACTACAACAGCTGAAACTAAGCTTGGATAAAAACAAACTCAACATGGATTTTAAACTTGATAATCCTGAGTATTTGATAACAAAGTTATGAGCCTAAAAGTTACGTGATCATCGCTAAAGAAAACAGGATACAACTGAGCTAAATTCGCAGGAATGTGGGCGCATTCGTTAACTGTTAGTGACTACCAGGACCTGATAGACCGAGGATGGCGTAGATCAGGAAAATATTGCTACAAACCTACCATGGACGTGACTTGCTGTCCTATGTATACAATAAGGTTAGTTCATACAAATTTATAAAAAACTAGTCATTGTTAGTGTACTCTTTGTTTATTGGATACCATTATTATACGCCATAAAAACACATAGATACAGTACCAAAGGAGTAGCTTAGCCTCATAACACATAATGTGCAAATAGTTTATTAATGCAACAATTTTGGTTATTTAAGATTTAAATTGTTAATTTAAGTATAAAGACGACAGATTTTTATGGTTGGTAAGACTCTGCTGTCCGTCTATCTGTTTGTCACCAGGCTGTGTCTCATGAACCGTTATAGCTAGAAAGCTGAAATTTTCACAGATGATGTATTTCTGTTGCTGCTATAACAACAAATACTTAAAACAATAAAATTATTATTTAAGGGGGGCTCCCATACAACAAACCTGAATTTTGAACCGTTGTTTGCTCGATATTAATAATGGTAACAGGTAGATGCTTGAAATATTCACAGAATAGTTAGTTGTAAATTTAATTCAATAGTAAATAATTATTTAAGGGGGGCTCCAATACAGTATGGAACTCTTCGTGCGCGTGTTCTACTTGTACTTGGCCAATTTTTTTATGTTATTCATGTATCTAATTACTTCAATGCTACTAATATTTTTGGTAATTTACAGGTGTAGAGCATTGGAATTCAAGGCGACCAAGTCTCAAAAGAAAATATTGAAACGGGTGAATAAATGCTTGTCTAGTTCTGATCCCTCCATACCTCTGGTCGAGAGAAGGATGTCGACTGGGAGCAACGAGTCTACAGATATAACTGGGGACTATAATGAAGGCGCTGAACAGTTTGTAGAGTCCACTATGGTGCCTCAAAATATTAACGTCAGTGAAGTACAATCTATGGATGGGCAGAATGTCGAGGCCAAAGCTGGAGATGAAGGTAAACATTTAGTATTGTCTGAATCATACAACTTGGCGACTGTAATGTTAGCTACAAGCTGTGGATAACCCAATCCTCGTGCAGCTGTTAGGTGAATTTCAGTCAGGATTGGGCTATCCATAGCTTGTAGCTAACATCACAGCTGCCAAGCTCAGACCAAATAAAAAAAAATAGACAGAATGTTGTGAACAGAGAAGTGAGGCCAGTTTTTTATAAATGTGGTGAGTGCGTCGGTGTTGCGCCGCCATAGTTCGACTGACGAGCCAAGGCGTACTTTCGTTGTATGTGTTTTTGTGTGTAATTGTGTCTGTACACGGCGAGGCGTAGTTTAGCCGACCTCACTTGTTTGTTTCTCAACATTCTTTCTTGATTTTTTTTTTTGGTCTGAGCCGCCAAGTTGTAAGATTTGGCCTATACTATGCTATGTGTTTGTGAAGCTGGACTGGTTTGGGTAGGTGTTAGAGAGGGTGAATGCTCAAAATACTATGTGATATGTCAGTGCAAACAATATCACCCCAAACACAATATAAGAATTAAGAATGTTAGGATGAATTTGGTTACTCTATCCAACCTCTAAAATGTATGCTAGATGGGGTCTGTATGGGGCCCTATGGGGTCTATATTATGAATTAAATGATTTTCTTGTTACATTGTCATTAAAATTATATGTCACCAAAAATTAATAAAGCATCTCACAAGCATAAGTAGGCAGTGGCCACCCCATTCTATGCATTCTAGTCTGTGATTCTAATTAATACTTTTTTTTTTTGTGTATATAAAAGTAGGCAGCTGCCATCACCTAGAGAACCAGTAGCTATGACAATGCTGTCATGGTTCCACGCTATCGCAATGTGAATTTGTTACATTAGTCAATACATTTGCCAATTTCCTGGACAGATAAAGCATTTTGTACTGTAACTATCCTCAACAATACCAGACATGCAGGAAGCCTACCAAAGTATAGTTGATGGAACTGCATGTGTTCTTAACGTAAATGACAGTAATATAATGGTTGTTAAAAAAAATGTAAGCTTAGAAATTAAATAAATCTAATTTGTTTCAGATGATATAGAAACAGAAAAAGTATTGGCAAATAGTATAAATGCTCCTAAAACTACTAAAAAAGGTTAGTATTTAGTTCACAATTACTCTTATTATAAATACCCAATTGTAAAATTTGATATTTTCAATGAGTAGGGGAGTTGGGGGAACTCTAAAACCATTTTGTCAATCTAAATTAGCTAGTAGAATTTAACAGATGTCCTCAATTATTATCTTTTATAAAACCACTGCTTATGATCTTGCATGATGCAGTGAACCGCTAACCTATATGATAAACAAATTAACACCTGGAAACTGTCTGAGATCTTTCTTTTATGTAATCAGTGTAAACTATAATGAAGATCAAGGGAATACCCATTATCTATCCCCCCTAATAGAGTGTGTGTGTTGTACGGATGAACAAGCAACCTATAAATCAAATTATACAACAATTTCTATATTCTATTTTTTTGTCCCAGGATATTTCTGCGGATTTTTATGATTTCAAATCCACGGTTTTCGAATATATTTATGGAAGTTCTGAATTGTTGGTTTTTAAGATTTAGGCTTTTTATATTTGTAAAGTTGCACTTTCTTAACAGTTTTATTCAGTCATCTACATAGATTTTTGAAAATCGGGTGTAATTAATTATAGTGTGGAATAGGAAGAATGCATCCACCAGGAGCTAAAAAAGATGAAATAAAGGTATCAGAGTAGATGGGACCGTCACATGATGGCAAATTATGACTGGTCTCTAAAAAGGGATTTCCCCTAAGAAAATATAGCACCAAAAGACGTTTTTTTGAAGTTTGGAATGCAATCTGTTATTTTCTTCTTTTCTACATTTATACATATTAACTCAGCCGAGTCTGGACCCTATATAACTTTTATAACTTTTGTTATATAACTATTAAATATTAAAATAATTAAGTATATAAGTACCTACATGTTATGTTTTTCTCATTTGTACTGACAATGAAAAACTAAAATTAAAATTAAAAAAGCCAATCAATCTTTCAACAGAGCCAATCTTTCAAAATCATCCATAGTTTCGTGAATGGTAGGCATAGAGCTACTCGAAACCACTTTTACATCCAGGGCAACAAAACCACTGTAGATCAGTGTTATAAACAGCTTGCATTTTTGCAATACTTATGTTCTACATACGATTTTCGCCTACTATGCTACTTATTTGAAATGGGGTATAAGTATCTATTACTATAAGTAGACCGAATCAAACGTCTTGGCCGTTGTGATGTTAGCTACAAGATGCGCATCACCCACACTAGTAGACTGAAGCTCACTTAACAGCTGCGCGAGGATTGGGTTTCGCGCAGCTTGTAGCTAACTTACAGCCGCCAACAACTTTGATTCGGCTTATAACTAACATTTTCCTTTACTCTAGACTCAGGTCCCGACCCCACCAAAGCTCCATGCAAGAAAGCCAAGCAACTCCGCAAAGAAAGGAAGCTCGAAAAGCTAAAAGAAAAAGGCGTAGACATCACTACACTGCCAAATAACAACAAAAACATAGAGAAACAACTCGAAGACTTTATAAACGAACTGCCTGACGAGTTTAGACAAATGTTAGAGGTGTGTAAGTCGATTTTTTATCGGCTATTGTTTTGGGTTTTTTGTGTAAATCACTTCGCACTCTTCGCAGCGAAGATAAACTTGCTTTATTTATCATTTGTCATGCTCACGTGACTAGACTTGTGTTTTGTTTTCTGGCTTGAATACTGACGTTGTAAAATATCAGACTAAGCATACGTAATAAGTAGGAATACGCATAATCATACGTATTTGTGATCCGGCAGGCGTGATGACTAGGAAAAAAATCCATATTACAATTAGCGTTCGTTATATTATCTAAAAATATTGGACACGTATTTTTTCTCTTGTCAATCAAATAAAAATCAATAAATGACAAAGATAATTCTTGTCAAACTCCGGGAGTGGGGACTCGTGACGTCACTTCTACGAGAAGAGTGCTGTACTTTTCACGTATATTATTCACGTATTACCTATAAGTGACGTTACGCGGAACTTTAACGGGCCATATCTTCGTCAATTTTTGTTTAGCTTTTATTTTGAGATCAACCATTTTTTAACCGGTATTTGACTCGAATTGACATGATTCGACAATATTTATGAATCAGATGTTTTTATACCCGTTTTCGAGGTTGATACATATCTAAATCAACTTTTACTAACAAGTACCAACAATGATATTCTAGATAATACAGCCACTGTGGTGGCAGTATTGAAGAATTTTCGCTTTGAATAGAAGATTGATACAATATGTGTTTCTTATATAGAGTTTGGCATAAAGAGATGTGATTATGTATGTCAGGGTGACGAGCGTAGTGCATTGCCACGCTGGGTTTTTAACGTGTAAGGTACCTATATGAAGATTTGATTAGAGCGGAACTTAAATGGGTATGATCGACGCATATGTCTTGGGCGAGAAAGACATGCCATCCTAAAGTATAGTATCGGTTCTATTCTGGCGAACATTTGTACTCGTATTTGTTTTGTTTATTTTTTACTATAGTCAAATGCTAGTACATTTGACGACGATTTCTGAACTATCAACTTGCAATTGGTTTAGCGTGATGGATATGGCCTGATTTAGACACATTTAGAGGGTAGACTTATGTTCAGCAGTAGACTTTAAAGACTAAAACGGATGATAAATTTACCTGATCGAAAAGCTGTGGTGTAGGTTGAAGATGAAGACGTGATCGAAGATGAAACATCATTTTATAGTAGATAGGTACTTAAAAATATTTGACTTGAACTTAACTACATTTCTGTAAAATAATGTAGTCGCCTGCGCGTTTCATAATTTGGATGCTGACGATAAAAAATCCGTTAAAAAACTTATTCCTTGTAAACACAAGGAATAAGTTGTCAAGTGCGTGTTGAGACACGTGTATGATAGGTGACGATGATTATGATGATGATGATAACGAATTTTAAGGATGTCGTTAAATGGTTGATTGCTAGAAAAACATATTTATTTGGCTAAGAAATATATTTGTGAGGTCCGTGAATTGTGCGCAAGTTTCTAAATTTAAATTTTCCGGTATGACTCAAAAAGTTATGATTCCACAGAGCTCAAAATAATTTTCAGATAAAGTTTTTAGTATGTACTATAACCACAGAAAGGTTTGAATATTCCAACTTGTATATGAAAGTTGTAAGGCTTTGTAACATTAGGACGGACGAACAGAAAGACGGACGGACACAACGAAGTTATAAGGGTTCTTTGTTTTACCACGGAACCCTAAAAAGCAAGTCTAGAGCCAGTGTTGACCAAAGTAGCCTCGCTAGAAACTAAATAACTATTGGTTTCTCAGTGGAGCGTCGAAATTTTTAGTATTTGCGTATGGTTGTATTATTGGCAACACTGGCGCGTTTTCATACAAAAGTGATGCATCGCGTATGTCCACGAGCGGGCGCGATTTGTATGAAATCGCGCGGGCGTCCGCTTAGCTCAGTTTCAAGTCTAACAGTTCAATCCAAGGAACGAAAAATAAATAGCATGAATGTTCTGTATTTCTAGATAAAACTGGTCCGCACCAATCCCCCGAGCGCTGAGTACTTAGCGACGGCATCAGAGACCCACAACGTGTATGTGAAGTATCAGACCACGATACACAACGACAAGCCCTCTAAATGCACTATGCCCAAGTTCCAGGAGTTTTTGGTTTCCAGTCCATTACTGGTAAGTTATTGAAAATTCGGATTTCAAAATTATATATTAAACCGTTTAGATTTTTAGTTGGATGATACTTACTGATGATACGTACTTGATTATCCGAATTTCACGAAAGAAGTCCTCAATTTATCCGTCGCGATACCTATCTTTGCGTGTACAATACTTGGTTTTATTTCTTATTTCCATACCAATATTTTAAAGAGGAAAGATTTTTGTTTTGACGTGACAACGTCTTATAAATTGGTTTGCCGGGTGACACTTCAAGAAACTGCGTTACGCTCCGCTCACGTTATGCGCTCTCATTCGTCTCAAAGTCGTTGTCACGTAAAACTTTCGCCCGTATACCGACTTTACAGGCAACCAATTTTTTTTGCATCGAATAGGCTCCGAAAATACAGAACCGATTTGGAAAATTCTTTCACTGTTGGAAAGCTACACTATCCCCGGTGAACATAGGCTATATTATATTTTGAAAAAAAAAATTAGGGATCCTTACTATTTGTCTTCTTTAACCAACCGAACCCGGCGAAAACGGGACGGGCAGCTAGTTTCTGTATAATTACGAATTTTAATGCTATAATTTCAAGACTATTGCACGAATAGTTTCTAATATTCGTTAGTGGGTTTAGCCAGCCATAGAAATCTCAAACAAAATTTGCATTTAAAACAGGACCCACTTTTATTTGTCATTCTATTCGTGCGCACAAATGGTATTATAAACGGCAGTGTTATCAAATTTTTCTTGCCGCTTTCTGGAGCAGACTATAAATCTATATTATTAGGTTAATGCGTTCAGTCTTGAAATCAGCGAAATTTTTTTGAAAAGAAACATTGCAAAATATGTGTGGAGCTTATTTTAAAGCATGGTAGAAAGTGACTGCCTCGGTGACTCAGTGACGAAAGGTGTCGGTTCGATTCCCACCCAGGGCAAGCATTATATGTGATGAATATAGGTGTTGGCTCTGTGTGTTATTAGGTATTATCTATATCTGGGTGTTATTTAGGTATTATCTATACAATGTATTTAACAATATGTTTAAGTAGTTTATCAGTCTCTGGCAGCCATATCACAAGCTTTGCTTAGTTTGGGGTCAGAGACCGTGTGTAACATGTCCCCTAATATTTATTGATTTAAAGTGTCAATGAGAAAATATCTTCGTGTTTTTAGGAAGAGCACGGTATTGGCGCGCCTGCCTGCGGCTACGGTTCTTTCCACCAGCAGTACCGAGTGGGCGGCGCGCTGGTGGCCGTCGGGGTTATCGACATTCTTCCCAAATGCGTCTCCTCGGTCTACTTCTTCTACGACCCGCTCTATATGCACATGAACCTCGGCACTTACGGAGCTCTCAGGTAGGAAACCCATAACAAAGCATACTGTACTGTACCAGTCTTTTTAACCGACTTCCAAAAAGGAGGAGGTTCTATATTCGTCTGTATGTATTTTTTTGTGTATGTTCATCAATATTTTCCCCAACAATATTTTCCCCAAAATTGATTGTCCTGAGCTACTTAGTAAAATATCCCTTAGAGCCCCCAGTAAGATCATTCGTTATAACCCAATAATTAACACTTCTTCTGTTAGCACGAACTACAGGCAAAACTCGTTCTTATTGCGAGCTAGCGACCGTTTCAATCATTTGTGTAGGCACATTGATCTGGATTTGTTCTGCACAAGCATTCACTCGGCTAGGCGGCGCTTGAGCAGAGAGTTTTTTCTGAACTAAGTAGGCACTAACTTCTCATTTTCAATTTGTTTTGAATTATATTTATGTTTCGTAAGTTTATTCTATGTTTTGTAAGTTTATTTTAAGTTTATTCTATTCTTGTAAGTCTATTCATGTCTCGTAAGTTTATTGTATGTTTTGTTGTGCGATTTACCTATGTTTTTTAAGTTTATGTTCCCACATTGTTACTAAATTAATTCTAAACGTGAGGATCTATAATTAGCGCTCTGTATTTTTGTCATGTTTTTGTTTATGTTTTTGATGCTGTTGATCCTCCTATTAGTTAAATAAATAAATAAATAAATAAATAAATAAATAACTGTGAACCAAATCAAAAAAAACTTTTTTTAGTTCAAAAGGTGATACTCCCGAAGAGGTCCCATATAAATTTTAAATAAATCCTTTTTAAAAAATCAACAACAATGTAAAATTTGTACTAGTATATACCAATTCAAGCGACTTATACTACTCGAACTTTGTTCGCGATGGAAGTCGGTTTGGTATTTTTTTTGCGAAAAATAATTATTAATGCAGATGATTTCCAGGCCCTTTTCGGCCACAGTGACTGCATAGTTTCTTTTTAGATTACTTCATGGCTCCTGACATGTAGCACCTGTTCTCGAACTTTTACCGTTAAAATTGGATACATTAGCAGTTTTAACAGCCCACTGTTGCACATAGGTATACTTACGAAGGGCGTCGACATAGCAAAGTGTACTTTAGTACTTAGTAGTCCTCAGTCATACTTACTGGTAACAATGCATATAGACTGTACTGTGTCTGCCTTTTTAAACCTCTGCTGAAAATAGGGTGACAACTGACAACAAAGTGAGACAGTGTGAGTGAAGACTGGTTAAATAGCACCCCTACTTGTGGCTATGACTCGTTCCACCATAATCGTATTTCTCCTATGATATAAAACTATAAAAATATAATTTCGGCGATGAAAAAATTGGGGTCATTTTGTCTATGTCTAGTCCAGTGGTAGTCGTAGTAGACTCAGTAGTATCTATGTTTCCCTGTACAATTTCAGATGCTAACAATAAAATGTTCTTTATTTCCAGGGAGATAGAGTTCACACGTCGACTGCACCGAAAAAGCCCCGATCTCAAATACTATTACATGGGCTTCTACATCCACTCGTGTAGAAAAATGCGCTACAAAGGGAACTTCGCGCCTTCAGATTTGCTCTGCCCAGAAACATACAAGTGGTTCTCTATAAAGGACAGCATACCGAAACTAGAGCAATCCCCATATTCGAGGCTAGACGGCGATATCGACAGTGTCGATGAAAATTTCCCAAAGGAAAAGGAAATTAACTACATACCTTGCTGGGTTAGAGAAGTCATAATGCCCTACAAAACGTATAGAAGGAAGGCTAATGTGAATAATGATGAAGTGCTGCAATATTCCCGGTTGGTGGGGTCCAAATGTCTTAGGAATATAATTTTGGTTAGGGCTTGAAGTTTTAGCGAAAATTTGTTCTTTTACTTTGATTTATAGAAAATTGTACATACAGTTTTGTTTGCTAGTAATAGATTTGATACAATGAGTATAAACACCACCACCGACATTTTTAGGGTTCCATACCCAAAGGGTAAAAACGGGACTCTATTACCCTATCTAATTATTATTACCCTATAAGACTCTGTTGTCTGTCTATCTGTCACCAGGCTGTATCTCATGAAACAGTAATGAACAGTTAAAATTTTCACAGACGATGTATTTCTGTTGCCGCTATAACAACAAATACTAAAAATAATAAAATAAATATTAATATCCCGTACAACAAACGTGATTTCCTTGCAATTTATTGCTTGATATAACCGCAACAGCTGTAGATGCTTGAAACATTAACACTCTGTTTAGTTGTATATTCACTTAAAAAAAAAAAAAAAATGAATTAAGGGGCTCCCATACCGTACGAAACCTTTCGTGTACGAGGCCGACTCGCACTTAGCCGATTTTTTGTATGAAACATGTATCCTTTTGAATAGGTACCTACTGTTACAAACAGTAACGAGTCGATGACTCATAGAGTACACAAATGTTTTGAAAAATTGGTTAGCTCATAGTTTTTAACACTTAATGAATTGTTTAATTATATTATTGATTGTGTTGTTTTGTACCAAATAACTAAATTAAAAATGAAATGTTAGCGGTCGGAAACGTCGTTTGTGGTTTGAAATTATGTTTGTAACTGTAAAGGTTACTATGAAATGATGAATGAACTCACAAATGAATTACTTTTACTACAGTGATCTCCTCATATAAAACAATAACGTTAAAACACCCGAAGACTATGAATACAGGGCCAGCAGGACAAAAAGGAAAGAAAAAAAATATAGTAGGTACATGTACTAATATTTTTTCCCTCGGTTAAACATGCTTTGATAAAAAAACTTAGAAGATAATGCATTATTGCTCGAACGCGTGTCACCTAAAACACTCCCATACGCTGAGTTTGTTTGTTTTGTGAGTGAGTTTGCGCTGAGTTACTCAATTCCCTTCTCTCTCTCTCTCTATCTCTTTCTCTCTTTCTCAATTCTTTAACTAATTACGATTGAGTTTCTGCTTACTTAAATATGTCACTAATAATGTGCAATAGCAGTAATTCGTACGTGTTTCAGTCTAGCATAACAGACATTTGTGGCCGCGCCACAAAAGTTGTCGGATGTGAAGTTAGCTACAAGCTGCGCAATATCCAATCCTGACTGAAGCTCACATAAACCCGCACGTTGATTGGCTATTGCGTAGCTTGAAGCTAACTTCACATCCGCCAACTAGTGTGGCGCGGCCTATACTATTTTCGTGGTACTACTGCAGTACAGCACGGTAAAGTTTACGGAACAATCAATGTGTACGACTGCGAATCCTATACAGAAGCTTTTACAGAACTATCTCGTAAATTATCGAATGTATAATGTACTTATTATTTATTAAGTAGTTAATTTAGTTTGTTACTAGTCATGTTTATGTAGGACGTTACTGAATATTTTGTTGATGATCCTTAATACTTTGCATAAACGAGCACTATTTTAATGTAAAAACGTTGTTTTATTTAATATTTGCTTGATCGCAAACTAGGGCGTCGCTACTGCCGCAAACGCCGATGGTAGAACAAGAAGCGGTCATTGGCGATCACCATTTCTATACTTACACGTTGTATTTATCTATAAATCGTATGAAAAGTCGATGCCGGCGTTTTTGGCTGCGGCAAACGCTCGTTTCTGATGTCTTTATTACCTCAGGAAAAATAGAATTTAACTTTGCACAAAATTTCCGATCCAAATTCGATCGATCTCTTACTGAGTATAAAACAGGTATGAAATCACAAAATGCTGACATATCCAGATGGCGCCTTAAGCGCCATCTTGAAAAAACTTTTTTGGCCGATATCTCGGGAACTATGCACTTTATGTCAAAAGTCATGGATATCATTATTGTAGAGAATAAAATTTCGCATCTTTTGTTTCTAGTAAACTTTTATGTAAAACTTAACGTTTACGATTTATAGCCCAATGAACTGGTTTTACTATCGTTTTATTGAATAATCTTAACATTTCAAGAGATATCGGCTGCGATAGAAAAACCGGTTCATTCATTAATTTACTGCAAAGTTGACAAAAAAACGTCTATTTTTCCTGCCCCACCACGTGAGAATAAGTTTTTTTTTTCAAATTCATCTAGTTGCCATTAACGTAGCCAGATTTTTTTTCACGTGGTGGGGCAGCTGCCTTCTTTATCCTAGCCCAGAAAAATAGAATGTAGTATTGATTTTCAAATTTTCTGGGGTAAGCGTGCTCCCCTAGATAAGCTAGGCCGCTACGCCCTTGAGAGATGCACGTTCTTGTAAAGATACTACATGTAACTCATCGACATTTTTTGTACAATATATTCTATCATTCATTACTAGCGAGTAGCGACACTTCTGCGTTGCACAGAATTTTTAATTGGGTGGACCACATCGAACGATTCAACGGCGTACGATAGATACGTATTGCTAATCGACGCTGATCAACTTCGACTGGTTCATACTATAGACTTTTTCGACTAGCTAGTCACTTATGACACTTCCGAAATGTCAGCTGTCAAACATACCTACATTGACAATTTTAATGATGTACCCCACCTGTATTCGATTTGTAATTACCGATTATTATCGATTTAAGGTACTTATCAAAGTTATCGAACAATATACCTAAAACTGTTTTGGTGAATTTATCTACAAGTCAGTAGGGCTTACTTAGACGATAGGTTTAGAGGAATCAAAAAGAAATAAAAAAGTGACAGGGAAAAAAAGATTTTTTTGGGAAATAATGTCCTCGTCACTTCGTCATAGGAGCCATCATCATTATCATCATTTGACGAATCTTCCAGATTTATAATCATTTGATTATCCGTTATATTGTCCATGTGAACATCGGAGGTAATTGGAAACTAAGTTTTTCATACATTTTTGTATCGAATACGCACTACATATTTTTTAATTTTTGTACTAGGGGTACAGATTAACGATAACCCTTGCTTAAATCAAGTCGATTAATATGTTTTGTTTTCGATACTCTTCGATTTCAACAATAGTCCCAGCCCTCTTATCATGACGTCACGATCGGCAATAGCACGTAACATAACAATTTTACGAATTTAATATTTTATTAAATTGAAAAGTGAATGCGAATATGTTTACGCGAATCAATAACCTTTATTCTATTTCTTGCGTCCTTTGTCGTTTATTTTAGTAGTTTTTCTTGTAAGTTTGCTTAATGTTTTCACTGATAAATAGAAATATTCAACTATTGGTGTGACGTCACATGATGTATTTACGTAATATTTTACGTTCTATGGACCTGTCATGAGTGACTTGCTATTTGAAAAAGACTATACTATCGATCGTTTCATAATATATTGTTTGGTATAATTCTACGGGTGTGGTTCCTAAAAACATTCTGAATTTCCTAGACCGCGCCACCATTGAAGTCCGATAGACGAGACACCTCAATAGCTTAGTTCCTTAGTTCTTAGTTTCCGTAGTACCTAGGCTACTACCTACTTAGTTGCCAGATTCTGCCGTCGGACTTCACAGGTGGCGCGGACTCTGTGTTGTATTATCTTGTGTACCTGGCATCCCAAATAAATAATAGAGCATATGCGCATAAGATAAGGGATGATTTACATTAGGACGAAGCCCGTACGACGCACGTTCCATACATTTTTGTAATGGTTCGTACTAATATAAATCATCCCTTACTCCGCGCTCGCCCTACTTCAACGAACGAACGAAAGAAAGAAGGCACGAACTAATTCAATGCTGCCAGGGAATTCAAAATGCTAGCAACAAAACACTGTGCGCACTCTACACTAGTAGGGCTGTAAATAAATTGAAAAAAAAAGAACACTCAATTAGATTTAGATCTCATTCAGATCTAATAAAAAGTTTTGGATCGAAGGTTTAGGTGGAACTGGGTACCCCATTAGATACCTGTAATAAGTAGAGTAGTAAGTAATTATTAGGAATTCACAAGGCATGATTTCTAATTAATATGAAGAAAAATGACATAACTATCATCATTATTTCGACATTATAATTATATTCGATTGAAATTCTCATAGTGGCAAGTAAGTATAAACTGCAGAGCCAAAGAAAAAAAAAGGGTTAGGCGGCAAAAAGTTTGGAATACTAATGACTGAATATTAAGATGGACATACACGCTGCGATGAACTAGTCAGTTATTCACATCACTCCAACTGGGAGCTCATTCAGTTAATTAAAAGGAATGAATTGGTGGAATATTTAATTTCCTACAACTTAGATTCCCATCAACTTTTTCTAGGATTGAAATTTTTTTGGAAGTGAAACTTCTAATACGACTTCCAACAAGGTTGCGTTGAACGAATAACGTTATCATGGAGGGGGTATGAAAGCACTGTTGCGTCAAAGTTTCACTTCTTCCGCGCGGAGGGACTCCACTTACTCTTTTTTTAATAAGATAAGTGTGCCATTTTGTTTCTTTAACAACTTGCGTAATTTCAATTTTTCATGAGAAATTATGGGAACCAAAGTTGTTTAAGATTTGATTCTACAACTTTGATTCCCATCAACTTTTTATAAAGTCGATATAATATTTTGAATAATATAACGGTGTCATGTCGTTTCCTCAATAACTACCTACCGGCAATGTAACTACATTAGGCCCTCACTGGACTGATCTGATGAATTGATACGATCATAGCATCGTGTGTGCCCAGATTTAGGTAGTAGTTCAAATCATGAACCATTAATTCCTACCGTTTGAATTAGTTGAATGAGCTTCCAGTGACGATAACTTCGCCGTTGGGCGTAGATGTAGCCGCACCATTATACCTACGCAATGAGTAGATGCACAAGTTCACTTAATCCCATCATTTCATTTAAGTAAAAATAGTTTGTAGATATGTGCTTTTTGCTAGTTTCAAAGCCAGGTAGCCAGGTACCAATTAGCATCCTTTTAGGGGCTTATTCGGTACATCAAACTAACAACTTTTGTTGTACGACTTCTATTAATTCTCAAAAAAACTTGTTGTTCCATAGAAAAATATCGTACACCCTCGACAAAATGTATGGAACAGCTGTTTTTTTTATAGTTTTGTTAAAAGTCGCAGAACAATAGTTGTTAGTGTTGATGTACAGAATAAGCCCTTAAAAGGATGCTAACTGATTAGAAATAACCCTGTATATAAATATCTATTATATTTACTCAATGTATCTATGTACCTACCTACTAACTTCACGTAGTAAAATGCCTACTATTAACCTAAAAAGTCATTGTCTCCAGGTGTTTACCATTATTATTTTCCTACTCGCAACAAAAATAACAACCTACCGCCTAATGGCATAAACTAAACAAATTAACTCCGCGCCTAATTACTGCGGTTGACAGATGATAAATCTTCAATCTCATCTTCATTCAACCTTAGATTCGATGTTTCGCAACAACAGAAGGTGTGTCTGAATTCCTTACATTTGACCGCGTCATTGGCTGCGATACCGAGACACCCGCGTCTAAACATCAACGACATCGGTGCTAGTTACCGACGGATACTAAAGCGGTTACCATTAGGTGCTATTACTAGTAAGTGAGCGCCGGAATGGGATGTTTAGATTTTAGAAGTGGCACGCGAGACGAGGCCTTCGATGCGCTCATGCCGGCGCGGGCGCCGCCGTCGCTTCGTGCGGATCCAAGTTTCAGAGGCAGCGCAGGCGCTGGCAGGCAGTCGCGGAAAGACAGGCGCCCGCGCAGAACGCAAATCGCGCGCTTCCGTGCCAAAACGCGCAAATCGACGCGGACGTAACGTGCCCGTGCTAACGTGTTGCGTGCTATCACAATGAAGTTACACTTGAAAATATTTGGTAAGTCATTTAATTGTCTCTCTCATTAAACGTTAAATTAATCAATTTATATGTTCTTAGTAAAACCTGATATAACTTTATTTCATTCTTCAGTAAATTATACCTAGTTGTCGACTTGGAAACAATAAGCCTTAATTAAAACCTGGGATAGGTAAGTAATTATGTTTGCATTAATAAGTACGTCTGATATTTATTGCAAATTTAGGCATTGTGGCGTGGATATAGTAATAAAATGACCGGTTAATAAGGCTTGACTTCGTAACCTTCTGGTTTTGTTGACATAATGTGTTTTAGGGTAGTATCATTATCAAGTGAGCGGCAAATGGCAAAGGTCGTCAACATTAAGCACAAAACGTTTTCTAGATTCTGTAGACGTTTAAAATGAATGTGGATATTATCAAACTACATTACTTATACAATAAGTATGCATACGAAAATACCGGTTGTGTGCCACCAGATATTTTTGGGCGGCGTCAGAATTATTACCTACCTGGATACTTTTTAAGTAGCATTTGTTCTTGAAAGGGTCATTAAAACAAAGATAACTTTTAAATGTTTTCATAAAAATTGAAAAACGGATTACGAACCACTCAATAATAAGTAGATATACATATAAACCGAATCATGCTTCTTGGCGGTTGTGATGTTAGCCACAAGCTGAGCAAAACCCAATTCTGAATGAGGCTCAGCTGCGCGAGGATTGCGTTTCCAGCAGCTTGCAGCTGACTCCACAGCCGACAAGAACTTTGATTCGACTTATAGTTATCTTAAAAAGTAGAAGATATAATGTTGAAAACTGGTAGCCGGAGGAGAATTAGGTACCTATAAAAAATGCTAACAGTATAAAGATATGACACAAACACTATTCGTCAGGAACTCTTTACTGAATCACTGAGGAAGTACCACACCTTTGCCAATTATTCAGTTTGCAAAGTATTGTAGGTATCATTATGATCCGGATTGAATAGACTTTTTTCTATCTGAATTACTATACATAAAAGGACACAACATGTGTTATCCCAAAATGATTACGCTGTTGAGAGTCAATTAGAAAAAAAACCCAAGGTCAATTAGGAAAAAATCGGTATATCTTTACTTTTCTTTAATGGTACTTAAGATACAAAGTTGTATCTACTCGTAGTTCCATAGGTTAAAAATTATGGGGGAATATCCTCTTAGGATACAAAGTTGTGTCACTTGTACCATCAATGGAACAAATCATCAGTATTACTGACACATAGGCGATCCGATAGTTTGCATGATGATGATTTCGTATTGAAGAGCGTTGTTTTTAGGCTTATTTGATGAGTATTTCATTACCTTTATCATGCCTTATAATCATTAGGATGCTAATGATATCATATTTATATTGAAGTAAGATGGTGCCAGCCATTACTGGAGACATGTTAGTTGATAGGAAATACTTGTGATTCCAAAACGTGGCTTGTAGATATCAAGAGGTTTATAGCTATCGGAGGTTGATATTCTAAATGGCACTTGTTTTCTGTTGACCAAGATTTGCTCGTCTCGCTATTTAGTTGCAAACAACAACTTCATTATTAGTTCAATACAGATTTACAGAGGGTTTTAAAATGTATAGGTTTTTACAATGTATTGTTTTGCAAAGTGCAGGGACTTTTAAAGATATACTTATAGGTATATTATACGCTCGGCATTACAAATACAGTACATAAAAATAACTCTTACCATGTGCCCAACTACAAAATCGCAAAAAACTGCTGTTTCGCCTATGATCCATCATCCAGCTATCTTTCATTGGACGTCTGCTGCTGGACATAGGCCTCCCCTATGGATCTCTAACAAGACCGGTTGGTAACAGCGTGATCCTGCGGTCTTAATGAGGTCATCCGTCCACTATCGAGAGTCGTTAAACTTTTTTAGTTGGTCCCCTAGTAAAAGTTGCTCGTAGTGACGAACAATACACCTCTAAAAGTCCTTGCAGTTTGCAAAGCAACATCCTGTATGTTATTTAGGGTCCCTCCTGATTAAGGGCGGTGAAGGGTGGTGTAATAAGTAGGGAGTGAAACATGATGGAGCACTCCCACATTTTCTATAAGGCCTTGACGTATAGTCCAATGGCCTCAAGGCTGTCTAGGCTATGACCCATCTAACACAAAATAAACTGGGGACCCACCTCTAGAAAATTTAACCGTTACCAATATGAATAAAATACTTTCCAACTAGTTACATTAAAAATGGGAAGGATGAAATGGTTTCCTACTCAAATGTTTTACTTACTTATGGATCTCTGTGAGTTTGATAAGTCTGATTTATTTCGGTATTTAGTTTTAATGTGTTGACGCACTCAATATTCGCTCGTGACCCACCAATGGCACTGGTGTTACCCGTACTTTGGGAAACCCTGGTATAGTCTAATAAGGAGTTAATCCTATATTATTTAACTGATGGTTACAATTACAAGTAGTTAGTTTTATGACATAATTTGTATAATTGAAATAAAATGACACTAAATATGGCATAATAAAATTAGATTTCTACAAAAAAAAATTACAAGTTACCTTCGTTGTCAGCTGATAAGGATTTACATATGTCATAGGTATTAAACGCAAAACCTATTACGACTTGTAAATTCGCATAAAAAAATTCGCTTTTCCATACATTTTCGACGAACTTTCTGTATGAATAAGCTTTTTCTTCGTGATTTTCCAAAAGACTTAGGACAAAAGTTGTTTGTCTAGATGTACTAGACCCGCCCTTAAAAGGTTTTGCGTTTAATACCTATGACCCTGTATACAATAGTTAAGTAAAATTGTGGATCATCATTATGATTATCAGCAGTTGAGAGACTACTGCTGTACTTAGGCCTCGCCTACCGCCTTGTCGATCAATGTTCTCACGTTGCGCTTGCTGGAAAATGGTGGATAATGAAGAAGTTCTAGAACTACCTTTGAAACGTAGCGTAGTAACTACGGTAAAATAAGTTTAAATCATCAAAATTGTATTTCATACCTTAATTATTAGAACCGTTCCTCTGACTACCTAACTAAGAATCGAGATAAATATCCGATTTGGGCTGTTGATTTTTGGTGAGAATTTATCCAAACCAGTTTTCGATTAGCCGTGTGTCCTTAGTTTAATTTTGTGTAGATTTCTCAGAAATCACGAGGATTTAATAGCCCGAGTTACAGAAAAGAACTGATGCTCATTTTTTTTTAATGAGTATGTTAAGGTAAAACACCTAATGCTAGACACATTAAGGACAACACACATTTCAGTATTCAATATTAATTTATTTTGTTACCACATTGCAGTTAAAACTTTTTTAATCTACTAAAGCAATACTTAGATCTATTATTTCACATAAAACATTGTAATTATTAACATATTTCAATTATAAGTTTGTATTTTTTTAAACTTTGTCATATTAACCAATAGATGACATCTCAAAAAATTGTTACCACTAATAATAGACAGCACTTAGCACCAATACTAGACATGGCTTTAAATCACATTTAAAGTAGGTTTTCAAATCAAAATACTAAGGAAATACTCTGTCTTTAAACAGAGAATCTATCTTTGGGCCATCTTTTCATATTTACTTATCACCTATTGTAATACTATCGTCATTTATATAATTATGTTGAAGTTATTAATCAGTACTTCTGCTTATCCATCAACCTGCAGCGCAAAATCAAATTTATACTTAATTCTATCACCAGCAAATATCATTTTTGGTGCGTCGACGATTTCAGCGATTTGACATTCTCTTATAACACTAATATCTTTATCGTTTTCCTTGACAGTAGTCTTGGTTTGATCACAGCTTACCATTGCCTTAACTTCGATTTCACCATCTTGGCTAATATTTTGGACAATACAGAGATACCTGTGATATTTCTTTATACCAGGAAAATTGACAATCACATAGTCACCCTACTTGATCTTGCATTTCCCATTTCTAATACATCGTTTTCAATTTCGTCAGATATATCATCTAAAATTCTAAACTATCTCCAGAATCTTGCCACTCTTCTTCAGAACTTGAGTCGCTACTATAATCATCAGTCTTAACAGTTTTTTTTACAGTCTTAATGGTATTCTTAGCCAATTTCTTAGCAGTCTTTACGTTAGTTTAGTTTACATTCCTCTTCAATTTGCTCTTTCTTTTTCTTTTATTTCCTCTATTCTTCTTTTCTTTTTCTAATTCATTTTTTTTTCTCGGCTCTATTTATTTTCTTGCTACAGCATCTGTTGCGACACCTCTTCTGCATTCTGCTATAGAAGCTTCCATATTATATTATCAGCTTCACTGTATCTAAACATCTGTCTTTTTATGGGCTGCATCACGCTCGACCAAATCTGAAATCGATGAAACCAATAGTTGACACATACCTTACCCAATAATTGACATCCTGTCTACTATTGGACAGAGTAAAGTAAAAGTAACAAAATTGATACAGCATTTTATACACTTGGAATAGAAGCTATTTTTGTACAAATTTTGAACATTTTGATGCAACCTACTAGATGACACTTGTGTCATCTTTTAGGTTTTCACATATTTTGGTACCTAATAGTAGACACAGCAACAATTGTTATAAAAACTAAACTAAACATGAAAACAATAGCCCTTGTTTACTAATGAATCTTTCATATTTCTAAAATCAACACTAAATCCACAAAAATCGTAAATATGTACAACAAAATCTTACCTGACCAATGCCAACCTCCTTACGAAAATGTTCAAGAATCACAGAGCATGTGTCTACTTTTCCGCGTTGTTAGCTGGCAACTGACGCCATTTTAAAATTTCGCTAGGAAAGGTGTTATAAGTTTTTAACCATGTGTCATAGATGATGCTAGGCGTCTATAAGATCAGTAGTCAAATAGATTTAAGGTTTATTATTCTTAGGAGGAAGGATTTTTTCGAAGGTGTCATCCTTTAGTTCAGTGTCTGGCATTAGGTGTTTTACCTTACTTAAAGCGATGTCTTCGCTGGTCGTGTATCGATGGATATGGATGGGGTGAACCTTTGTTACCGGTTGACATATTGCCTGCACATATGCATGCATTACCGGGATCCCGGTAGCCTAATATTGTATTGCCTAGTTCACGTCTTTGTGAGAAAAAAGAAATCTTGCATATCTGAATAGTTGTCGCATTTCCATCGTATTATGAAGGGTGTTCGATCAATTTAAGGTAAAGGAAAATGTATTTTCGTTCAATTTCCTAGAATGCGCTGAGTGCTCACTGGTAAATCAAAACGTCTTGAGGAAATAAAGGCGCAAAATCTTATGTGCTCAAGCTTTTCTTTATACTAATCGTATGAAAATAGTATAAAAAAAGTATTTTGAATCCATATTTGCGTTTATATTACTCGTACCTACTTTATGTTCATGTTATGTTATAAATTTAACCCACTCATACAGTGTTTGATGCCACGTAGCAAGAGTATCAAATGCTACGGACCCTGCACAGAAAGAGGCTTTGACCGACATATCTGCATCCGTCTGAGTTTTTGCTGGGACAAATGTTACACCTTTTTCTGTAAAGACCACCTATAATCCCGTACATAATAACTCTACAAAGTTGGCTTACTTAGCATGGCTTTCGTAAATTTTTGTGGAGCGCATACATAAATAAACACTGTAAAATAAATGCTAGAACTGATTTGCAAAAGCCTTAACTACGTGGTAAAGTATGTGATAATTATTTTACTCGAATTTCATTTTCGTTTCGCTTCGTTCGTATGCTATTTTTACATTATTGTTGATTTTTCAAAAACGGCTCAGCCTTGGAAGTTTTACCTTTCTAATTATTTTTTTGATTCGGTTCACATTTTCCGAAAATATCGATGAACATACACAAAAGAAAACACCCAGACGAACATAGAATCTCCTCCTTTTTAAAAGTCAGTTAATAACCATATAAAGTTTCGTTTAAAGTTGTGAATTTCTAATATTCCATGTTATATAAATGAGTAAATAATAATAATTATCATAATCAGCCCTGTTGGATATAGGCCTCTTCCATACATTTTTTTAATACCGATAAAAAAAATTAAATACCGAATAAAATTACATTCAGTGCGTTCCCACGACTTCATACAATGTTTTTCTAAAATTAATTTAATTTTAGTCAAATAGCTTGACTTGAGAGTGTAAGTTAAATATAATATTTAACTTACACTCTCAAGTCAAGCTAGTCAATCTTGAATACAAAGATGCATGTTTTATCAATAATCATTAATTGCTTTTTTAGCTGACTTTTATTTTTATTTTGGCTAGGATACTCGTATGTTATAAAAATTTACGAAAGCTACGCTTTCTTAAATCTGACACAGCAATGATGCCCAATTAATTAATCGTGCTTAGTAGCTAAGTACAATGAAAAATAATTAGCCAACTGCGAGTCGGACTCGCATACGAAGGGTTCCGTCATCTGTGAAAATTTTAACGTGTTAGCTTCATCAGATATAGTTACATCCTGATGACAGACAGACAGACGGACAGCGAAGTCTTATTAATAGGGTCACGTTTTTACCCTTTGGGTACGGAACCCTAAAAATGAACGAAAATACACAGCGCACTGCAACTTATTGTTGCAATGCAAGCACGGTATACAACATTATTAGTACCCGTATTGTTACGAGCATTGCAGTGACCATTGTCGGTCACGTATTTGTACTGCAATTATTCTTTTAATATTTGTCAATAGATATCGACTGGCTTTCTAGATTATTCCTTCAAAATATGTTCCTATTATCAATATGGAATAAAATAAATTATAACAAAAATAATTAACTCTTTTAAAATAGCTTAGCTTTTGAGACCCTGGATTTCATGTTGCCAAGACAAGTAAAACGAGCCCAAACACGACGGGTCTATCTTGTTTAGTTCCAGAGTTTCTATGGCCACCTTCCGACTCCATCATCAGATCAGCTCCGTGGTACCATATAACTGCATTGTCACGCGATATACACATGCGTGCAAAATTCCAGCTCAATGGGAAACAGTTGGTCAAATTTAACTTGCAAGATTCTACCCGAACTTACATAGGTACATCCATTGGAAGTTAAATAAAAGCTTGTAATAAAAAAACCGGCCAAGTGCGAGTCGGACTCGCGCACCGAGGGTTCCGTACAAACCTGCAAGGTTTACAAAGTTCGTTCATTACGACAAAAAAAGTAATAAGTTTATATTTATTAAAAAATATATATTTTGTAATGTAACTAAAAATTTAAGGTTTTCGGAATTTTTCCTTTATGTGTGCTATAAAACGTTGCTTCATGCCAAATTTCAAGATTCTAGGTCGACTGGAAGTACCCTTTAGGTTTTGATTCCCTTGCGAGTACTTGCGAGTTTCAAAATTTGCGGCATAAACGGCTGTATCTTTTGATTGCGTTGGCTTAGAAGTTTGATTTTTTGACAGCTTCAAGGGACAGTAGACCTGAGTAATTGATATAAATTTCAGCTTCATACCTCCACGCGTTCCTGAGAAAAAGGGTCTTGACAGACGGACAGACGGACAACAAAGTGATCCTATAAGGGTTCCGTTTTTTCCTTTTGAGGTACGGAACCCTAAAAATGACAAGTCGATGGTTCCTGTAAAGGTCAACTGTTTAGAGATTCAATAATACCTAACTCCCTACGTATTCCTTGAGAGGTTGGGACCTACTTATATCTACTGATACTGTTAAATTAAGTATATTCTGTTTGTGATCATACAGTAGCGAACGGATTTTATGGATTACAGTGACTGATACCATTGGTAACGAAAATGACAACATCAAAGCGCCCTTGGAAAAACCACGTAAAACCCATATTTCCGGCGTTACACGATTCGACAATTTACGTAGTAGCTCTAGTAGCAGGTACAGTCAGAGTGAGGTGTTGGTACTCTAAATAATGGCCAGCAGGATTGCATTGTACACTAATATTATTATTAATTATTGACACATTATACAATTTTCAAAAGAACTGAAAAACATTAATAGGTCTCTGCGTACCTAATCTTAATAATAACCTATTTTGGGAGAGCAAATACTCCCAAGAGAGACCTGACGCCCTGGTCACGTGTAGCATACACCTTATCCTCTTGTCTAGACTTTAGATACTACAGCTGGCGTAGTAATTAATCTATTATCTTTGTTGAAACAGAAAATACATAGTTAATATTTGATAATACCTAAATTATGATCGCTTAACTGTATGAAAATCTGCACCTGCATATAAATTAAGACATTATTCTAGATCTAGTCATTAGGGCCATTTAGTAGCTTTCGAAAATTGGAGAATACCGCAAATACTATTACAAAAATACCTATCAGATGCTAATATATTTGAAGTTGACTGTATGTCCAATATTCAGGCATTGGCGCATCGCTTCACTGAATTCAACATTTCCACGTATTATCTGTTCGTGCATTATCTATTCACACTAACCTTTGTAAATTTACATAAATTATTACTATTGATATTTCGTTTGTGAATTTTTCATTTGGCTTTGTAAATCATTTGCTCTTGTTATTGAGCAAACATTTATTTTTTCATTTAGCTCATGATGTATTGATCTGGTTATCGTTCTCTTATAGAAAAAAGACAAGACATTGTTTTTGGGTAAAACGCATAAAAATTTAGAGCTAGTGTTATTTGCTACAAGGATAAATAATTTTACTATGGCAAAATAGTACTTTTTACGTAGGCTTAGGTAGGTATCTAAAAATGTAGCTGTATATTTTTCACACCTATGTATACTAAGCGCCACACAAGTCGGCGGATGGAAAGTTATGCGCAGAACGCTTCGCAGAAGCCGAAATATAGGTATAGGAGACAGAGAGATGAGACGCCGGGGCACACCCGCCCGCCAACCTTATGCCTCCCGCGCGCTCCCTACGCATTTTGCACACATGGGCAATAATTAGCTAATCACGGCGAAGTGTCATCTGCAGCTAACTTCTCATCCGCCGACTTGTGTGGCGCTTAGTATTGTATAACGTGAAATATATGTAATAGTTTTTCCTGTTTTGAAAGCGACAGTTAAAGTAACACACTTCTTGATGGAGATCCCCCGACGTGATCTGACTAGTACATACATAGACTTATATGATTTGGCAAGGACAAGGCGGATAGATATAATTCTCAGGATATATTTAAAAGAATGTGATATAGAGGTGATCAGTACAAATTCGGTACTACTATTGGAAAAACTAATTCCTTCCCCGGAAAAGATAGCACGTCGCGGTCGTTCCTTTATAAAAGAAGAGGCATAGAGACCTTAGACTTAGTGCAAGCAATGTGTCACGAACATGTTTCGATTTTACTCGTTTAGGTACTTTATAGAAGGTTTCGTGAAGATGGTAACTTAGTTAATTTAGGTATACTAAGTTATAGGTAACTTTATGGCCAGTAGAAGTACTAACTATATGTAGAGTTCAAATACTACCTCTACATGTTTGTTTCTATGCCCACACACCTGATTTAAATACAGGAAAATATTGCAACACTTCAATATTTCAAAATCTTAAAGCATCTGCAATAATTTGCATCGGCGCTTTGGTGAACGAACTTGGGGCCGGTTTCTGATTTATTGGGTTCATTTTGTATCTTAAATTCGCAAGTTATGCATGAAGTGAATCATATGCATGAGGCTTTTTGACAAGTAGGCTGTACCGTTACTCTTGCAAACTTACAGGGTTGGTGTATTTGTATGAATATTTTAACACGGTGGTTTGGGATTGGAAAAGTAGTACATATACTAGACGCCTATTTCACTTTATCTATCTCTTACGAGTATTAGGAACCGCTTCCACAAATGTGGTGGATGGATGGTCTAAAACCACAGGAACACGATGCAGTTCACTTCCAACCGATTTTATAGGGGATCTATAAGAGGGTACAAAATGTTACTCTCCCTCGCGCACGCTCCATACCAAGTTTTGTAGAGAAGTTACTCGGGATGTCGCTGATGTGGGTTGTTCCCGTGAAAATTAGAATAGGTAGCCAATAACCTAATTTTAATCTCAGTTCTAATCAAATCTCCCAGTTATTTGCTAGGTAATCAAAAATTTACCGCACTCTGACCTACAATTTGCATTTATCTTAACAGTAGATAGAATCATACCAAATTGCAAAAGGAAAATGATCGAAATAAAATCTAACTACATTGTTACTAGCTACTCGAAATAAAATGTAACTACATCGTTACTAGGTAATTTGATAGTCTATATTTTTTTAATTCAATGGAGCTAATAAATTAATCATGAAGCAAGTACATGATCTAGATTACAATGTCACAGCAATCTTCAAAGCAATACTTACCTAAAAACTTTCTTGCCGAGGGGCGGTTTTGCAAAGCAACGAGCGCTTTCTTAAAATAGAAATGCAACTTGAAGGCTGCAATAAAAAGCCAATTACGAAGCGAAGGTCTTTGCCCCTGTAGTGTCTAAAGGCTGCCAACGGCAAAACCTGACGCGTGGTCTGACCTCATGTGATAAATCTTTGTATGGTTATCAAGTGGTCGACATCGTGTTTGGCTTTTGGATGTAGCGGTTCTGTCACTCAGCACTATCCTATCGCCACTATCATAATTATTTTTCGCAAAAAATTGCAAAATCGCCTTCCATCTTGTACAATATTCGAAAATTTCGCTCGAATTGTTTACATTATTGTTGATTTATCAAAAACGGCTCAGCCAATTTCTGTAAAATTTAATTGGGACCACCTTGAGAGTAGGTATACCTTTTCGAACTAAAAAAGAATTTTTTCGATTCGGTTCACAATTGGCGAAATTATCGATGAACATACACCAAAATACATATACACGAACATAGAACCTCCTCATTTTTGGAAGTCTGTTAAAAATAATCTTTCAGGCGTGCTTATGTGCATAACGTGCTAATCAGATTATCCTTGACAATAAGGTGGCACTGCCAGAGTCGCTTGATGTCACGCTATTTAAGCTTAGGCATTTATGCTATACTAACTAGTACAGTCTTCAACCCAAGGATAGGCTTGAAATGAGCAGTTTTAATTACAAAATCAGGGAGTACACTTTAAATACTTACGTATACATACGAGTACATGCAACTAAAATCAAATAAAAAGTTGCCATCAATCAGCAACAATTTTTTTTATTATATCTATAAAAACTGGGTAAGTAGATACAGTGGTAGTTAGGTCCATTACCTACAGGAATTGGTTAGGCCTGTACAGGAATGAACAAAAATTGTCTTTGAAAAATAAGCTCTGCTTTGAAAATTGTTCGGCACTTGCAAAGCGATTAATGAGACATTTGAAAAGTAGAGCAAATGTATAATTCATGTCGTTGACTTTTATGTATGTGTATATCACACATACATAAAAGTTTCTATGCATTTAAAGCAGGGGTAATTCCATTTTACCAAATACCTTTGATTCACATTTTCAACCCTAGGCAAATCCACACATTCTTTTATCCGTGATTCTCGCGGAAAGCGAAAAAACCAGAATATTTATAGGGTAGAGCCGCGGGGCGCATCCGCAACTGCTGCTATAAATAACATCGCACATACGACGTCGTTGACAAAGTGTTATACCAACCGGGGTGGCGACGTGGAGGTAATTACCACGAGCTGGCGCCAGCGGCCGGCGCCAGGCATGCATTCTTGCACTTTCACCGCCGACGCGCAGATTCTTCCAGAATGCAAGTACGCGCTCTGCCACTGTCTCCGTTACGCAAAGATCGAAGCCTCATTATGCGACCGAATTATCATCTTATTTATTCTCACATGTCCGACATGTCCGTACTCTAACTTGGCCCAAGATCCTGAACAAATTCATTGCTGACCGTAAGAAACTTATGAATAGCAAACTGTTTGCAGCTGGTGTTCAAAATCTTATAATGCCGCCTTTGCGTAGACATAAAACGCTAAAAAGGTTTATTTTTCAGACGTCGAAATTATACGAGTTCTATATTTAGCAGTGAATGTCCTCTCTAGAGCTAACGTGATGCTTGCGTTTAATTTACTCTTTTATAAACAAGGGTGATTTAATGAGAAGACTGAAAAATAATCGGAATCATTGAAGTGCATTTGTTTCTACAATAAGCAGGATTCACTTACTTTTACATTCAATTTTTTCTTAAAGAAAGCAGTTGGTCCACAAGGGATTCCCCTTAATTTTATCATAGGGTTACAAGTTTACAATATTTCCGCGTTCTAGTGTATATTTTTAATTGTCTATATTTCAAACTGATTTATTATAATGCTGTGATATGTACCTATATGACTTAAATGCAGTACTTTTCAACTACGCTCATTTCCTATTTACGGTCTACATTTAATGTCGCTTCCGCAAAGCGTGCCATAGGTACTTACTCGTAGTTCAATTTTAACAATCGAAAAAACTAACCACGTGCTAGTCTGCAAGCCGAAGGTTCTGCACTAAATATTTTACATGACTTTTTTTGAAATCTTTGTATCTTGAGCATCTTGAGCAACTCTATAGTTTTATGATGTGACATAACAATACATATAAGCAACACGCTTAATAATATACCTAATTAAAAAACCCCCGACACAAAAATATTTGACAACAAACTTTCAATTGACAACCATTTTGGGCACATTTGTAGAATTTTGGTTCTTCCATCCCCACTTTAACCCACCGTAACTCTTAAACGGCTCAATCGATTTTTATAAAACATAGCTAAGAACACTCTCGATTAAGTCTCCTTTCATCCAAAAAAAACTAAACTGAAATCGGTTCAGTGGTTCGGGCGCTATGATGCCACAGACATACAGACAGACAGACACACAAACAGGCACGTCAAACTTATAACACCCCTCTTTTTCGTCGGGGGTTAAAAATAGTTTGAAAAGCAAACAAACAGATAGCAGTGGTTGCCGGTAAGTTTTGCAGGTTTTAATTCTACAGAACTCTACAGTCTGTAATGAAAATACTCACTAGAGTTCAGTAACTTACCTTCAACGATGACAACAAATGGAAACAAGGTGTTATCTGCAAGGGGGACTGAAATAGGCAGCACATTTCCGCGAAATGACGATAAAATGTGTGTGTCTCGCCTAATGTGAATGCGTGATTGAACAAGCTACTTAACCTCGCAAGCCCGCAGTGCCAGCAATGTTAAATGTGCGGCCGATAAAATGATGACACTAAAACTAAAATAAAATAAAGCCTTTAATATCGGCCTTCTTGTTTTGGTTTTGTTGTTCGGTTTTTCTTTGGTATTCTTCACTTTGTATTTTTATAATATGTATTATCTCAGGGAACAAGAACCTTGTTCTCTGATCTGTGGTAAAGATGCTCCGGCAGAGAATAGAAAAACCAAGTACGAGTCTAACTCGCGCGCGGAGGGTTCCGTACTGTATGGGAGCCCCCCTTAAATATTTATTTTATTTCAATTTTATTATTGAAGTGAATATAAAACTAAATATTCTGTGAAAATTTCAAGCATCTACCTGTTACCATTATGTATTAATATAGAGAGAAAAACGTCTAAAAATCAGGTTTGTTGTATGGGAGCCCCACTTAAATATTTATTTCATTTTATTTTTAGTATTTGTTGTTTTAGCGGCAACAGAAATACATCATCTGTGAAAATTTCAGCTGCCCAGACAGACAGACAGACGGACATCGAAGTCTTAGTAATAGGGTCCCGTTTTTCCCTTTGGGTACGGAACCCTAAAACTAGGTTACTGACTTCTTTCTGTAGGCTCTGGTGTTTACTTCTTGAGATCCCGAGACGATTGGACGTTTATTAGAAACAAAAGAAAACCATTTAGGGGTTTGGAAGGGCGGTTGACTTTAGTTATATTAAAAGTTAGTATTGTTTTAGTTAGTTTTATTTTTTATTCTACTTAGATACGTTCGCGTTTGACTCAGTCTGATCTTAAGCATAGTTGCGATCTAGAGAGACGGGGATTTTAGCTGTTGCTTAAAATGTCATATAAGTAGGTAATCTAGTTACATTCCGAAACAGCTAGGTACCTATCTTACTAATGTTTCCTCTTTTTCAATAAATAAGTTCTTAAATGTATGTATTTCACACGTGTAGATCTCATATTAGTTTAGATCAATGAAAATGTCAACGTCCAGTACCTGCTTACCACAGCTACTTACATAATAGAAAATATTTGATAATGCGGCGAGGTTCACGAAGGTCGTGCGTGCTGCCTGTTATAGTATAAATGTAGACACGCTACAGTTTTTGTATTGCCTAATGATATCTAGAATTTTGACTATAGATAATACATTGTAGCTTACTTAACTCATGTAATAGAATAAAGTAGTTATCACTTTACGAGGTACATTAAAATTGAATAAATAAATATTTTGGAAGATGTTAGCCAAATTATTATTGATTTTCCTGACTACAATCTAAACCTCGAACATATTTTTTAAGTTAAACGCGCACATGCCATTTGTTGGAAACGTCGAACACCGGAACTATTTGACGGAAATGCGGGTCATGCGGCGCGGACAGGTGCGCAACGTTTCATACTCATACGATTTCATAATAAAAATGTGTGCGTCGCGTTTCGGCTCCTTTGGACATATGCGCATTTACCTTAACAGAGGTAAAAGAAGTCTGAAAGAGAAGAATATTTCAAGTTGTAAACAAAACGAAGAGAAGAGGAATTTCACAATAAATGACATAATGAAAGTATCCAGTATATATCCAGTTGAAAACAAAGCACAAAGCAGACTTATGCATTTCAAAGTGGAAAATCTGTAACATTGTGTTCCGTGAGACTGCTGCACTAGTTTTATATTTAAACTGACTGAATACTAAATACGCCCTATTATAGTCATTCTGAAATCTACATACCTAGGTACCTACTCAGTTCAATGAGGTAGTCGACTCTATTGTGTCAATGTACCTACTCAAAGCTATGGTAGGAGCATGGTTATTAGGTCTAAGTACTTCTGGTAACTAGTAATTCAGCATGATGTCGGCTGTCGACAATACTGTGTGGTAGATACCTGCAAATAGTACTTCATAGTTACACAATAGAAGAGCTCCGGTTGGATTTAGAACTTGCACGAGTACTAGATACTGCATATTATTATGTTTGACTTTTTTGCTTTCCATTTTCTTATGTATTCAGTACTTACATATTATTGGTAAAGTAATTTTGTCTTTCGAAATACGAGTAGAACAAAATGAGCCTTTGACTTCTTTGTTTACTTTCTGATTTCTGATAGATTATCCTACTACAAAATAGTATTCTATGTGGTATCTGGTAGCATATAAGATACCGTATAGTATTGTATGTATATGTATATAAAACACTGGCTAGATGAAATTTCTATATCCATTCATGAACGATAAAATAAATGTTTACCTTAAAGTAAATATACATCTAAAATTCTACTTCTTTAGAGCACATAATTATATAGCTTAGCTTTTTGAGGTGTTTTTAGCAATTAATGACATTGAGAAATAATTAGATCGGCGGGTCTGCAGATGATCAACCAAAATTACTTTTACAACTGAGGGCAATTGTGACTTGAAATACACTTTAAAGAATTGGTTCCGGTTTTAAACATTTTAACCATGCCAAAGGTCTTGGGTGGCAAACTCTGAAACAAGGAAATAAAAATGTTTAAATGGAACCTTATTCGATGCGCGAGCCGACCTTGCACTTGACCCGAAAATTTTGCAAATAAAGTTGTGTTGTGTCGATCTAACCTTTTCTACAAAATTTAAGTACTTCGCTTTATGACCTATCAGATGTTACGCCATTATTTTGAATAACTTAATAAGTGCGTGTAGAGACACGCGTATGATAAGCTTCCGTAGATGGTGACGATGATTATGATGATGATAAAAACCAATTTTAATTATGTCATTAGATGGTTGACTGCTTTAAAAACATAATTGGCTAAGAAGAATGTTTGTGGGGTTATTGACCTCTAATCTCTCCTCTATCTCCTATATCCTCTAATCTGAGTAACATGTGCAAGTTTAGAAATTTTGATTTTCCTGTATAACTCGAAAATTTATCAGAAAGAAAGTTTATATTATGGTCTATAAGGTCAGAAAGTTTGAAGATACTATTTTGTACCCATACTTCAGAAATTAAGGGTTTTTTTTCAACTTTGGCGACCTAATGGTACTCTTGACCAAAAAATGCTCAATCAAACCTAACGTTCATTTTAAAAGCCCTATTCAACGATACTCCTCACGCTGGGAGCACACCCCTTAAATAAATTGCTTTGTAATATTAGAACGGACAGACGGACACAACGAAGTTATAAGGGTTCATCGTTTTACTACGGGACCCTAAAATGACGTCAACCTATATAAGTAGGTATCAATTCAAAAAATAATTAAAATTATTAAATTAATTATCTGACAGTTTAAAGAAAAAAATAGCTTTCTGTGATCAATATAACAAGGGGTACTCCGGTGCGCCCCGCAAGCGGTACGCACCGCGGGGCGAATTGCCCAAGACTCATTTTGTAGGTCCCCTTCGCCCCGAAAAATACCTACCTATGTAGAACTTCAAAGTAATTTGCGTATCTAAAAAGTAAAACATGAGATCATCTATCGTGTTAACAAAATTAATCGAATCGATACATACCTACATTCGTATATACCTATACATAAATAGAACATTTAAAAATGTAAAACCTTCATAATTACATTTATTAAGTCCGTAGTTGAGTGTCTAGGAAATAGACTAGTAATAAATCTGTATAATCATAGCTAAAGCTAGAGTTCGTCATTCCATCTCTTTCCATCTACTCACGTAGCGTATAACGACATCTCTTTTTTCTCATGTGGTTATTAAGCCTTAGCTTTTAGGGTTCCGTACCCAAAGGGTAGGTTCCGTACCCAAAGGGTAAAAACGGGACCCTATTACTAAGACTCCGATGTCCGTCTGTCTGTCACCAGGCTGTATCTCATGAACCGTGATAGACAGCTGAAATTTTCACAGATTATGGATTTCTGATGCCGCTATAACAACAAATACTAAAAATAGAATAAAATAAATATTTAAGGGGGGCTCCCATACAATAAACGTGGGGGGCTCCAACACGGTGCGGAACTCTTCGTGCGCGAGTCTGACTCGCACTTGGCCGATTACTAGTTTTTACAATGTTGTCGGGCTGTTAAAATAATAAAGGAACTTTACAAAGTGTGATTAAGTTATTTATTTTCATACGCCATAGAATAAAACTCTAAGCAATTACCACGGTGATGTATACTTTGTAACAATGCTGTTTTTTCTAACATTTTACAGGCGGAAGTTCGTAAAAATGTTAAACAACTCCGAAATTAATATCCAGTTCCTCAACTAATTTTGGCGAATTAATTCACCGGTGTCATCATCGCCGATTGACCTCCATCTTCAAGGTAGCGATGAAAAACAAATCATTGAATCACTACATAAATAATCTCGTGCTAGCTTCGCTGTTTGATTTGAGGCCACGGACGTAGAAAAACATGATCTTTTGCAATAAGAGAATATTACGGACCAATTAGTTATAAATTGTAAATAGCACCTACTTGCGTTAGTTTGATACAGGTATTGGTCGTGACTGGGTGTTATTGACCTGTTGGCCGTGACAAGGGATGGCAGCGAATATATTTGATTTCTCTCTTCTTGAGAATTTGTTAGTTACATTGAGTCACGCTCAATTGTTCGGTGTTTCGAGGCCTCTTTTTGCAAGAGTACCTAACTTGAAAAGGATTTTCTGCAACTTACTAGAGATACTTGTTACAAGAGTAACTTGCAGTAGAATCATCTGTAATTTAGTTACTCTGTGTCAGTCACTCGCGCTTGTATCTCACGCCATAAGTGGCTTCGTTCATATTGAGAGGCTAAAATAGATCGAAAAGAAACTGCAACTACCTCAATATAATTGTTGAATTCGATTAGGTACCACTTACGTCTGTTTACCCTGTGAGCCAGTTTCTATAGCAGGCTAGACATATTTGTTGTCTTAGTTTGGTCATGATGAAACATCCTCTTCGACTGCTGTTGACTGTATTCCACTGATGGGCATGGGTTTCTTCTTATTACGAGAAGTGGGAATCTACTACGTTGCGCAAATATGGGCAGCTTACTATTTATTTACTAAGTAGTACATATCTATTTAAAATGATCCCAATAATATAAGACTTTAACTTTCGACTACCTACACCATTAGCAGTATTCAATTAACATTACATTACAGTGAACTCTTTTAATATTGACTCTATCTTAGTGTTTCTTAATCATATTGACTGAAACATATAATGATTAGCATTTGCTAAGATTGTTAATCTTCAAATGGAAATTTGAATTTATAAATTTTGAATTTATAAAATTACAAGTGAGTAATTAAATTTCTCTGATACCATGTCATTTACGTGTCAGATAAATATTATTTAGGACTGGTCTGATTGATTTCACTTGCATCATTATAACTATTTCGTCTCCAAACTAGTTCAAGCGTTCAATATGTCGAATATCCGCTTTCGCTTTTGCTTCACCTCGATATGTTTAAGCTCATACTAAGTATATTATGATACCTACTTAGAAATATGCATATTGTTTACAGGAATACAGGTTGATTGTGGTTGAAAGATAATTATTTAAT
The DNA here is from genome assembly GCA_964007245.1 of Hypomecis atomaria. Lineage (NCBI taxonomy): Eukaryota > Metazoa > Arthropoda > Insecta > Lepidoptera > Geometridae > Hypomecis > Hypomecis atomaria. The sequence continues at coordinate 10,328,746 of OZ023299.1, forward strand.
AACTTATTTGGAAAGCCGACAATTGTCAGATACTTTGCATGTCTTTACCTAGAACTACCCAATTCTCTTTTTGTAGAAATTTCGATCTGAATCTAGCCCTTCTAATAATGATATTTTTTAATGATAGCTGTGGAGCTGTGTACCCAGAAAAATATACTAATTGTATTAGTGAAACAAGGCAAGAGTGAGAGCATGGAATATTTTAAAATGCTTGGTGTTTGTCAGAATATTTTTTTTCGAAATCGCTATTTTTAGCTCGGACTTGAACAAAAATTATAAATATTTTTTTATTACCCAGTTCGAGGTTTTTTCATTTTATTCTGTTTCTCAGCCATCTTTGGATTATCATGTGGGTCGCAAAAAGAAAATGCCTAATTATGGTATGTTGTTGGCCTCAAAATATTTATTTCTATGGCCTCAGATCTTTGTTCACCTGAAATGAGTTTTGGCATGTATCTATATTTACATATAAACATTCAAATTGTCAATGTTGAAATTATACAACTCTATAGCTACGATCACATACAATACATATATGTAATTATATATTAATATGCGTTCTACGTCCTTAATTTATGTAAGGATTACGCCAACCTACCTATTTGGTATACAATACTTTAATAATTTAAAAACTCCACAAAAACTATTCTGAAGACATTGCTTCTCTAATTTTGCAAAAAGTTAACGAAACGTTAACAAGTGGTAAGGGAGCCCACGATGCTAAATTGGATTTACTCGAGCATTATGGAGACCGTTTGGGTTGCGAAGCTGAGATGATAAAAAGAAAAAAAAAGTATTCACATAACGTAACCTTTTCATCGGTGGGCAGAGAAGCTATGAATTTTTAAAAATTAAAAAAAAAATGTTTCATGGATAAACTCCAACGCGTTAGATATTGATAGCAGCCATGTCCTAAGTACGCTTTTTTAATACTGTACGTAGGTATGTTAAAATAGAATAAAAAATAGCCATGCTCAAGAATGTTGAGATACAAGTTTGTACTCTTCCTCCTTTTTTACGTTACTCTCAAATTGTTAGATTAGTTGAACACTTTTAAGCATGTAATTAACTCTACCTTAATCTGAGGTGTTCTGATGATCATTTTATTTTTAATTTATTTAATTTTATTAATATGATCCTTTATCCTTGACGGGTGGCCATATATATGGGGCTCATATTTGATGAAGGTACTAGGTATCCCTCTGTATGTTAATCTGCCGTGCTTTAGTATGTCCCGATATCCCCCCTTCGGCTCCCCTACTATTAGACTTCATAAAATTGACGCACCTGCGTACCTGACGAAATGTCAATGATAGATCGTCTGTCATAGACTTCATAGATATAATGAGATACACTAGAGTCTAGGTACCTAAAATAAAATGAAATGAAAGAAGAGAGTCCGTTGAACCGGTGCATGTTTGTCAACTCGAGCTGATATTGACATTGTTCGAAAGTAATTCCACGAACACTGACAGGTTCCTTCGAGGCCGTACATTCGCAACTATTTACATTAACTATTTATGTCAGCCGTTGAAGACTTGTTTTCATTCCGCATTCTAACGCTACGTCTCTACACCATGTGCTTTGCAGTTAGTTCTTCTATAGTAGGTAGGTATATTAAATTTGGCTTCGCTGCGGCTACGTTTAATGAAAATTTCAAGGAGGACAATGACAACAACTACAACAAGGCTTTAATAATCAAAATTGAAAGATATAAATGATTAAATGATCAATAGCCTTTAATCAAAGTAACTGTCAAAGAATTAACAGAATTGTAAGTACGATTATCTCTAAAGTCAAACACGCTTTGCTACATTATCTTGTTTTGGCTGTAAAAAAGAAAAATATTCAACTTTTTCGCATTATAATTATTTTTCATGTACATATTGCGAATAGTTCGCACGGATCGATGTGGAATTTTCACATTATTGTTGATTTATCAAAAATGGCTCAGCTCAACATAATTTAAATAGAATCAACTTCAAAGTATATTCTTTTCAGTAAAAAAAGAATTATGAAAATTGATCTACTATGTAAAAAAAAAGATACGCTTTGAATTAAGTACCTCCTCCGTTTCGTCGGTTAAAAATGTAGAGTCAGACACATTTAAAAAAATGGTTTCACGTCATTTAATTGAAGTCGAGCCAAAGAATATGTAATATGTTGGTCGAGCCTACTTGGTATATTTACGTTTAGATAACTGTGTCATTGCAGTGTCTATGTGAAAAGACATTAACAGAAAGCATTTCTTTGGTATCATGATACTTACTTGTTTACTGCAGTTTCTTAAGCCAATAGCAAGTTTATGTAGCATGTTAAAAGCTAACTTAATTCAAAAGTATGTTGTTGATGTTGAGAACAACATTTGACGTACCTCGGTTGTTTTTACGATGCGTAAAGGTCGTCGGTTTACGGTCGTGCATAGCCAGCCCAAGCTTACATCACTGCTGCAAAAAGTGTGTTTTGAGGAAAGATATCCGATGCCAAACATTCTTAGAATAATGAAAGACAGTAGATGCGCCCTAAAGCAAAACATTTTTAAAAATTTACTTTACTTTACTTTACTAGACATGATTACATGATGGTGTCAGTAAAGCATATAAATTGCTGTAATCAATAAGTAAGTTCGTATAGGCCGGGTGGCTGGCCCTGGTGTCAGTTTTAAAGCCACCTAAAGGCTTCTGACATAAAGCGGTTGTAACAACCGGAACCTACAATTTAACGTGTCGGCCGAGCAACGGTAGCGCTCCGTTGTAAATGCCATCGGCGGTCACCCATCCGAAGACTGACCGTGCCGAACATTGCTTAATTTCGGTGATCGCTGACAAACACCTAGTCAAACTACGCTATTGAGCGCTGTAATCAATGACATAACTTGACATAAGTGAATTATACTACTGATCAAATGTCACATTAACGTTTGAGCAAAATGGCGGATAAACTTCGAAGCCATCCTAGGCGGAGTTTTTAATTTTAAGTTTATGAAAATAACAAAAATGCCATCGCATTTTGACACTCTTTTCACTTTATAGTATGTTCATGCAAGTATTGTTATGCTACGCCATCATTGTATAGCAAGCTTCATATCTACTTTTTTAACTTTTATGTTTTTGGTATTTGTGACGTTGTAACGGCTTCTAAAGTATTTAGGTATGCAGGCTTAAATGCCAACTGGCTTGTATGGCCTTAGCTTTTTTAAAGTTCGATGCTCCTACTTTTTGTGCTTGGAAGATTCTATGAGTAGATTAAAATTGAACTTCACAGAGTAACAAAAACAAGATGCTCGCGCGGGAACAAGTACTTTAAAGTACTTGCCATATGCTTGTTACATACTTGTATAAGTTGAGCAACTCACTATTGATTCATTAATCTAATGATCACAACTTTGATAGATTTTTTTCTTTTATTTCCTGTAGAAAAAATATTGAGATCAATCTATACCTCCCTCTGTTAGAGATTAACCTCTTCAAACGTTTTTAGTCATTACAGTTTTCATTATTTATGTTGTGTAACATTTTCCTATGTTTGAATAAGACAAGTGATTTTGCTATTAGCGGAAACATCTTTATCAGCCCGTCCGATCTTGAGTTATAAATGTTGTACCTATAAGTGTGTTTTACGGTATTCAATTTGTTAAATTAAAGTAGCATGTGAGCTCTACTACTACCTGAAAGATTGGCCAAAATTAATTTCCAGAATAGGGAGGAAAAGAAGGGAGGCCACTGATTTGTTACCTGATGGTACATACTATTCCATTATATTGTTTTATATACCTAGGTCAATTTCGGATAGGCCGGGTGGCTAGCCTTGGCGTCAGATTATTTTACGCCCTGTGTAGGCCTATGGCATGGCTATTTGTTTATAATAACGCCTACAATTTAAGTAAATCAGTGCCTCGGTCCAGCTATACATGCCACCAGTGGTCACCCATCCGATGATTGACATCCCAAACGTTACCTAACTTCAGTGAATGCTAAGTAGTCAATCTACGCAATGATTACTGATAAATAGTCCATTATGCACCTAGAAATAAAGTTGTATATTCCTTGAGTTGAGGGCGACATATGAGCGTAGCGAAGGACTCTAGAGTTAACTTACAATTTTATCGCCCTGCCATAGCCATTGAGATTGTGTTATGATGATAATATCTTGTTATACGTTGAGATTGTATGATATGTAATTGATCATTGTTAAGCTGGTGGTATGAAAATAATATTAATTTTCATGTTGTGGTTTCCAGATGTGGTGCCGGCGCGGTTCAACGTGGCCATCATGATGTTCTTCGCTTGCTGGGTCAATTACATGCTGCGGGTCAACATGAGCGTCAACATTATCGCCATGGTGCCCGACGAAGCTGACGCTATTTTGTAAGTACTATTATTGCACACTGCATATTCCAGTAACGGGTGAACACAAACAAACAACAAACAACAACAACAAACAACAACACTTTATTAGACAACCACATTACATAAAAAACAGATTATAAGGACAAAAACAAAACAATAGGTATCTAATTGGCGGCCTTATCGCTTTAAGCGATTTCTTCCAGGCAACCAAGCACGGATAGAAAATATCAGTTGACAAAAAAACGTGGCCATAACAGAAAGAAAATTTAAACAGCATAGCAAACACTTAACAAAATATTAATAATAGGCAATACCTAACAAAGATACTTACAAATTAATTATATTTAAAGAAAATATCTCTACACACATACATAACATATAAACTACATGTATAATATAAAAAATAAATAAATCTACATATACAATAATACACATTGTACTTAAATAAATAGATAATATATTAATACCTAATTAGTAAATCACAACAAGAACAAAAAAAAACTAAGATGACAAATAATGCAATTTGACTTTATTTTTAAAAACATTTAGCGATGGGGCACGTCTGATTTCCACCGGCAATTCATTCCACAGTCTAACAGCCTCAACTGTAAAAGATGAACCGTAGAAAGTGGTTTTGTGTTGCGGAACGGTAAGCTTCAGATTCTCTGACGATTTCAAAAAGCGGGTTAGAAGAGAACGACGGAAAATGAAACGTTCTTGAAGGTAAGGAGGAGAAGAAGGATTGAAGAGAGTGTTGAAAGAAGAGAAAGAATATGAGCATCCCGGCGACGTCGAATAGGGAGCCACTTGAGCCTAGCACGAAAAGCTGAAACGTGGTCATATTTACGCAGGCCAAATATGAACCTAATGTAAAAGTTTTGAAGTCGCTCAAGTTTATTTAGCAAGTCTTGAGTAAGATCCAGATAGCAGACGTCAGCGTAGTCTAGGATCGGGAGTAAAAGGGATTGTGCGAGCGCAATTTTCGTGGTAATAGGAAGAAAATTACGGAGCCTACGTAAAGATCCCCCGGAGGCAAAAATCTTCCGACTCTTTTCTGAAATCTGCGGACCCCAAGAGAGACATTTATCAAAAGTAATACCTAGGTTCTTAACAGTGTCACTAAAAGGTATAGTAACACCGTCAAAAACTACTCGGGGAAGAGATTCCCAATCAACTTGGGCGATACTACGGGAACTACCTATCACGATGACTTGTTTTTTTGCCGGGTTTACCTTTAGACCAAACGATTTACTCCACCCTGATATACGACTCAGGTCTTCATTTATAGCTTCTACAGCTTCAGAAAGCCATCCAAGTGGTGCTTGGCAATATAACTGCAGATCGTCTGCGTACAGGTGGTAGGATGACGAAAGATTGTGAGAAATAGAGTTTATAAAAATAGCAAAGAGAAGAGGAGATAAGACACCACCCTGTGGGACTCCGGCTGAGGTATCGCACCAAGAGGAGTAAGATTCCTCCAAGCGGACCCTCTGCCGTCGACCAAACAGGCAACCCTGAAGCCAGTCAAATGCCGTTGGAGATATGTTAGAAGAGCGAAGAATAGCGAGAAGGAAATTGAACAGCAGAATTGAAAGCATTGCTGAAGTCCAGGAGCGCCAACACGGTTAAGTCTCCGAACTCCATCCCAAGACGAATGTCGTCTGTGATTTTTACAAGTGCGGTAACCGTACTGTGCCCCTGTCGAAAACCAGATTGAAAGGGATTAAGGAGATTATTGCGAGTAAGGAAAAGGTTTAGTTGATTATGGACTAGACGTTCGAGGACTTTGGATAGGAATGGAAGAATTGATATAGGGCGATATTCAGAAAAGGTGACAGGGTTGGCTTTCACGCGCCAGTAACGCGTACTCACTGTGGTGGCAAGTGGCTTTACTTTCAGTATTAATTTGCAAAGTCTGATTCCGACCTAAGTTTAGTAGTTACTTATGACTACTATCACAACATGCCGCGCGGCAGTTGCAGTCGTAAGTAGCGCTCTCACAAATCAGTACTGTTAGGTCTGGAAGTAAGTAAAGTACTTAATTAATGAAAATAAATATTTGGGGATATACACACGGCCTCTGACCCCAAACTAATCAAAGCTTGTGATATGGCTGCCAGAGACTGATAAACTACTAACACACAGACACAGAGCATAATTACTTGCCTTACTTAGGGATCGAACCCACGCCTCTTTGAGCCAGTAGTTACTAACCACTGAGCCACCGAGTCAGTCGACGGTTTCCCGCTGGCGTTTACCGAATCCCTTACTTTTTAAGTCTAGGTTAGTAGGTATCAGTATGGTATAAATGTATCCAGTTTGGTAGGGTTTTATGCTGCGTAAAACAATAAAAGATAAAAATAACAACAAGTTAAAGAAGATAAGCAATGAGGCAAGGCTTAAGCAAATAATATATAATAATACTACCTTAAGCACCTACTCGTAGGTAGTATGTAGATATAAACGCGTCCTTACGAAAAAACATTTCCTAACTTTACTGCTATTGATGATATACTATAAATATATGAACCAGTTCTCACAACAAAACCTTAGGGATAATTTATCTCCAAGAATAGAATTGCTGCCTTCACACGACTGCGTCCTTCGTCAATAACTCGTAAACAGTCAACAGTAACTTTATCAGTAGCATTTTAACCTTACTTTCTATTTATTTACTAGCGAGTCTGATCAAGGCAATGACTCAGTCATTCGTCATTTGCGTCAAGTACTTCCACATCATTTTAATTGCATTTATTTACAACAGGGAAAACCTCAATGAAATCAACTAAATTAGGCAGCATTTTATGGAAATTGATTTTTAGGAACCGCATTTTGATAGTTGGCAGTAAACACAGAGATCTAGAGAGGCATTTACTTGATCGGCGCTCGAGACACGTATTTATTTATATGTAGTAATTAGCCATACACCGCAAAATGCATGTTTACGAAACATACAGTGGGTTAAGCAGAGAATTTCGTACGAAATTGAGTCTTCGCTAGGTAGAGAGGACATGTCTAGCCTTGCGTGACATGTAACTTTAAAGCATCAGGGAGCTAGTCTGGACCACCACTCAATTATTTGCTTAGTTTCGGGTCAGAGACCGTGTTTAAAATGTCCCCTAATATTTATTTATTATTTATTAAGATCTTAAATTACACCGCTTGCTATCACCGTCCATACAGTAATGACAAGTTTATTAATGTTGGTAAACATTATCTTCAAATGTGGGAACTACTTTAATAACTGCTTTAAATGTTTTGCCTGGAAACCATAATTAATATATTAAGGTATGCTGTATTATACCTTAATATATTAATTATGGTTTACAAGCGAAAAATTTAAAGCAGTTATTAATTAAATCGAATGTTTTGCACTGTGCTAAGTATGTATGTATTTAACAAAATATTTAATCTAGTAGTATTATGTATATTATTTTTTTTAGGTACGAGTAATGTTAAGTTCAATTCTTATTTTTCCACTAAGTGAAAATAATGTTTTTAATTTTTCTCACTAAATATGTATTCCATCATTTTCTTTTTTTAAGTAGCATAATATGTGTAGGTATACCTAACTGTTCACTATGCTGTGTGCTCATTCTTTTAGATCACAACATCGATAAAAAATTATAGACAAATCGTGTATTTTCTGTAGTCTGTTTTGAGTGCCGTATAAATAATTTAAATAAATGAATAAATAGTCCCTCTCGTGAGATCTGTGGTTGTAGATGTCTGCAGGTATTAATTTGTTTGCTCTACAGTTGATTTTGGCTGAAACGTGCCTGGTTTGGAAGCGGCTTGATGCGCATCGCATCATTTAGTCATGCATGTGCTTGCACGTGCCGTCTAGGTCTAGCCAACTTTTGATTAGAATGTAACTCAACTACAGCTGAAGGCTTGGGAAAAATTGTTCAACATTTTCAATACACACTATTTATTTGTAGTGGAACCTTCTTTAGGTTGTACACTTTTCGAAGGCTTGGAAAATTTGTTCAACATTTTCAGTACTATCTAATCCGTAAAAAGACAGACGGACGGACAGCGGAGTCTTAGTAATAGGTTGTCGTTTTTTACCCTTTGGGTACGGAACCCCAAAAAACACCTGCCAATTAGGAGTAGACATACCGTAACACTGAGTATCAAACGTTGAAATAATGCAGATAGCACACTCTCAACCAGCACGGGAAGCATGGCAAAGGGACAAATTGTCTTTCCACCATTACAACTCCTCGAAGAGGAAATAAAGTATGGATTGACAATGACAACTGACAATAAAAGTAAAAGGTTTTCTCCCTTTGCTGTGCTACCCGGGCTGAAGTCAAATGATTCATTTTTCCTATACAAGTTTTCTTAATTTAGGTATAAACAATTTTGAGGCATCTGAGCGAGAGTGCCTTAGTGGCATTCATCATAATATCTGCCATAAGACGTCCACTGTGGAACATAAGCCTATAGATATCTAATAAGACCGGTTGGAAGCGATTTGCATCTAGCTCGATGCTGCGGTCGTCAGTACATCTTGTGAGTGGGCATCCTACGCTGCGCTTGCCAGTACGTGGTCTCCACTCGAAGACCTTTTTGATATTACCTATTGGTCATCAGCAATTACAACTGGATGTATTAAAATATATTTACATATTAAAAAAAATCAGTGCTGTAGTTCAGTTTCTAGAGCCTATGAATCCTACTAATATTATAAACGAGAAAGTTTGTATGTAGGGATGTTTGTTCCTCTTTCACGCAAAAACTACTGAACGGATTGAGATAAAACTTTGCAGTAGTAATGCTTATAAATACAGCAGAATAACACATAGGCTATAATTTATTGCGTGAAACGAAGTTTGCCGAGTCAGTTTTTTTTCCATTTGTAAGTAAATAAGTTCGTTTAGGCCGGGTGGCTAGCCCTGGTGTCAGAGTTTTTAAGCCGCCTGTAGGCCACTGTCATGACTAAACGGTTAAAATATCCGAAACCTTATAATTTAAAGTGTTATCGAAGCCACGGTAGCGCTCAGTTGAAAATGCCACCCGCGGTTACCCATCTGAAGACTGACCGTGCCCATGAATAGAATAATCGGCCAAATGCGAATCCGGCTCACGCACCAAGGGAATACTTACCGTACAGGCTACCGTATGGAAGCCCCCCCTTAACATATTTTAATTTAATTATTAATTTTTGAAGGAACACATAACTTAATATTCTGTGCATATTTCAAGTATCTTCCTGTTGCCGTTATTAATATCGAGCAAAAATTCACGTTGATCGTATTGGAGCCCCCTTAAATGTTTATTTTATTTTAATTTAACTATTTATTTTTCAAGTGCATATTTAACTAAATATTCTGTGAATATTTCAAGTATCTCCCCGTCGACGTTATTAATATCGAGCCAAAAACAGGTAATAGGGGTCCCGTTTTTACCCTTTGGGTACTGAACCCTAAACAGTACCTAGTATTCGATACTTACAAGTATGTAGGAAAGTATAATCGCCTAATAATTTTGAATACTAAATTGTAATAAGATTTTCTTGTTTATTCACTAAGTCTAGAAATAATCGATTAGAAACAGACCACAAAATAAACTACATATTATTATTAACCTTATCTCAGCGGCATGCAACAATTGCAGCATTCAGTCACGTTAATAGTGAGCTCACATTGACTGACTAGTCTGATGACATACTCGTAGGCTTAGGTAAATAAATGTATACTAAGCGCCACACAAATCGGCTGATGGGAAGTTACGCGCAGAACGCTGCGCAAAAGCCGAAATATAGGTATGCGCGGGAGCCACAGACGAGACGCCGGGGCACACCCGTCCGCCAACCTCACGCCTCCCGCGCGCTCCCTACGCATTGTGCACCCATGCGCAATAATTAGCGAACCACGGCGAAGTGTCATCTGCGGCTAACTTCTCATCCGCCGATTGTATCATGACACAATAATTTTGATAATGATCGGTAGGTGATAAAACTTGAAAAAAAAAATGCCTTTAGATTTACCTGCTCAATATACAAGATTTTCCTTCTCGCAAACTTCCTTTTACGGTAGAATTACTGGAAATGGACAAATTCCAGATGGAATCTACAATAAAATTGATTTTCATCATTAATTCTCCAGTACCTAATAGCAATTGTAACTATAGTATTATCATGTCGATCGACATAATTATTAAACATACTCAGTAAAGAATGGTCAGTGAAATCATTAAATGAAAATAAATGAAGCCGCAATTTGTTTTAGTTATTTTAATTATTCCATAAACTTCCATAAACTCATTTTTGGGGTTCCGTACCTATAGGGTAAAAACGGGATCCAAATACAAAGACTCTGCTGTCCGTCTGTCCGTCTGTCTGTCTGTCACCAGGCTGTATCTCATGAACCGTTATAGCTAGAAAGCTGAAATTTTCACAGATGCTGTATTTCTGTTGCCGCTATAACAACAAATACTAAAAATAAAATAAAATAAATATTTAAGGGGGGCTCCCATCCAACAAATCCGATTTTTAGCCGTTTTTCGCTCGATATTTATAATGGTAGGTAGATGCTTGAAATTTTTACATAATATTTAGTTAAATATTCACTTCAATAATAAATAATAAAATTAAAATAAAATAAATATTTTAGGAGGGCTCCCATACAGTACGGAACCCTTCGTGCGCGAGTCCGACTCGTACTTGACCGATTATTAATTCTCGGCCAAGCCCGGCCAACGCAATGAAGACTTTTCAATTAGGGCTTCGAGGAAAAATAATCGCGATAAGAGTAATAATAACTGTCACAAGCACAGAGCTATAGGGTAGCGCCACAGTGGGTCAACAAAAAGATTTGACCTCCATGCGAGGAAACTTTTTGGCAAAAACACATTTGGAAAGAGGCCAGAGGACTCACCGACCTTTTTGGTGATAAATTTATAACTTTTGATACGTTTTATCTTTTGCCTGTAAGGAAAAATATATTGAATGTACCTAAGTGATATATTAAAGGCAGCATAATACAGAAGGTCTCATTATTAAATTTGGTTGACGTAAATACATTCGGTTACAATCGGTCGGGTTTAAATGCCTAAGAAGTGTTTGAGACACCATAAAAATATTAGGTGCTGTTAATCTAGGATAGGGATAGATAGATAGAAGGATATGGACTAAAGAGCAAAAGGTAAGGTAAAGTAAAGAGAAGGTACTAAAGAGCAAAGAGTGTGACGACCCACATGTGTGTGTCTCAGTGTTTAACATAGTATATTATGTATATTATTATGTAGATGCTTGGTCTCTCACATTTGGAATCAATAAATCTTGAGAAATTGGTTCTAGATTTGTTGATTATGATAGAGTTACATATTTAGAGTCTAAATAGGTAAATTTAGTTCACTGAATGTTCATTTAGGTATATTAGGAAGTAACAACCGAATTAGTAGTGCGATATAGTTAATTAATTAATAGAAATAATTTTAAGTTAGTGTTCCGTTATGAAATTTCAGTGGAATTTTATACTAACTAAAATAAGTACCTGGTTAAGCCCTTATCATAAAGAAGGCGACTTAGGAATAAGCCTGAGGACGTTAGAAGAGTCCAGCAGCATTGAAGAAGAGGATCAGCTCACCCAGCTGGTTATACAGGAAAAACAATCCAGCGGTAACTTGTCAAATAACCTGAAAAAGAAAAGGGATTCATTTGAAACACAATAGAATTATTGTTATCATAAGCTGGGAATGGGTAGGGATAGGGGACTGCCAAATGATTGATGGTATCATGTTAGAACATTGTAGGGAGTCACCTTTTTCAATTAGCCTTTGGGAGATTTGATGGCTGAATAAGTGTTATTTCACAGCCACACACAACACAACGCTTGGGGAACGCAAATTATATCGCATGGGACTGAAATTGCTCAGGCATGGATGCTATCTATTGTGGGGTAAACATTGGATACAAACCTTGGAATTAATCTGTGGAGATGATAACAATTTCCATTTTCAGATGTTAAATGATCCTCTATCTAGGACTTCTAAACAATCATATGGATTTCTGATGTGCGGGATCATCTTTCAATCGGCTGGAGCTTTACTGAAACATAAAAACAATTCATAAGAACTTACAATCATGTTTCAATCATTGCTTTATAGAATGTTAGAAATAACCTCAAAATCTCGGGATCAGTTTGTAACAAAAATAATACTTAATGAGGAGGCATATGGACTTATCAAGGTCCTGATAGTTCAGGAAAAGAAAAAGAAAGAGATTCCTAAGGTAACTAACACCAAAGGGGTAAAGTATTTCTACCAAAATAGGAAAAATTACTTTCTTGTTGAAGTTGAAAAACAATCTAGATTGAGAAAGTAACTTACCTTGGTAACATAAATCACCGAGAAACTTCAATTTGAAGTAAAAGTAGAAGTAGTATTGTAGAATCATTGTTATTCTGCATAAATTACGATGAACGATAGGTTTTGTGAAACAGCGAAAAATTGGGGTTATATTTCATTCGACATTAGGGTGAAATTTGTTTGGCTCACGGGCGTGCGTCATTCTGTGTCATGAACGTTCATCACACACAGGGATACCATATGATAGAATTACGATTCGTATTTCGTTCGATATTAGGGTGAAATTTGTTTGGCTCACGGGCGTGCATCATTCTGTGTCATGAGCGTTCATCACAGGGATACCATATGATAGGATTACGATTCGTATTTCGTTCGATCTAAGGGTGAAATTTGGTTGACAGTATGACAAACATGCGTTTCTCACTCATTTATGAACATTCGTCCCTACAATGATGAACATTAGTGCCAAGGATAGATTATAAAAGGGCGCGCGGCGGCAAAATGCGTCATTGAGAGTTAGGTTTTCAGACTCGCAACTTGTGCGTGAGAGCTTATAACTTTTCTTTTCTAAGGCGGACCTTTGCAGAACTACGGTTCCTATCTGGTTGTTTTTTGCCATTATTTAATTTTGCGAATTTTATAAAAGCTCTTCAGCCGAGTTCTTCTTGTGAAAGCAGTCTTTGTAAGTTTCCTTGTAAATGTCAGTGCAAGAGTGAGATTAGCTGAGTTTGTGTAAGGCAGGGTTGTTTAGGCGCGAATTCCAGTAACCTATTTAGGTTACCTAGCTCGAAGATAATGAGTTATCGTGGGTTCTTAGAGTGGTTAGTTTCGGGTGGATGGTATGCCACATGGCAGACAACGCCACTATCCGAACTAGCTGGTCGAGGAAATCACTATAAATCATCGTTTGGGTAAAAGCTAATCACGCACTTCGCTGTAGTTCAGCCAATGACTCCAAAGTGGTCGGCGGGTTGAACCCCACATTGCACATACTGCCTGGCAGTATAGTGGGCGGATACCTTCATTCCCGGGTTTAGAGTAGGCTGTCAATGTGAGGTCATTGGCAGGTGGATTAGTTTGACCCTTTCAGTAGGGATAATCCATGTTTTACCTCCTACTGGGATTCGGCTTCTTCTCTTTGACGTCAGGCCTTCGGATTCCTGTGGATTCTGTTAGGCACGTGGCTTACACACTGATTGTATCTGAGACTAAGTCGTTTTCTGGTTGTCCCAGGGATAGGAGAAGCTTGCGTAAGCGATGGGGCGTACGCGTTGCTTCTGTAGGGAATTTAGGGGCTATAGGCTCTCCCACGGACCTAGCCAGTCCAAACTTTAGGTTGTCGGATAGCGGACACGGATCTTTGGCTAGGGGAAGTGTCCTTGTAGAGGGGAGTTATTTTTTTTTTATATTTTTTTTTATCATGGGGTAGTGGGTGTCGTGTAGAATAGGGACGTCTTTTAGAGTTAGGAAATCAGGTAGGGGAGCGTGCCCTCTTCTCACAGGGTAGAGGAGGCATCAGCTCACCAATAGGGTCGTTTTACGGTTAGGTTTTAGGTAGGTTTGTGGTTAAAAACGAGTTTAGCTTCCATTTTAAATTTTCAAAATACGAGATACATAGCAGGTTTGTAGAACTGGCAACTAAAATTTAGCAAATAGCTATTTAGTTGTGTCATTCAGTAAAAAATATTGTGATTCAGAACTGTCAGTGTCAAAATATAGTGACATTTGAAATTGCCATTTAGTGGGGGAAAAATTCCCATAATTTGTTTAAGTTCTTTGAGAATTGAATAGTAAATGTTAATAATCTTGCTAAAGAGAATTAGTATATTTTGGTCATATCAAGGATCCAATTTGGTGATTAATTGCCAGTACGAATTGTACTCTAGATTTCCCTGTTACAAAATAATTTTGTTTCATAAATGCAAGTAGACAAGTAAATTTCATACCTATCTTGCATTATTCATTGAGATAGAAAAATGTGTTGGAACAATTTGAGACCTAGGTTTTTCTAGAATCAAAGACAGCCTAGTTTTATCTAAATGCAAGTAGACAATCTAAATCATACCTACTTTGCATTGATTTATACGAATCTATATAAAATTATGTTTGCTGTTATAATCAGATCACAACTATTGTATTGATAGATTTTCATTAACTCTATGGAAATGGTCATAACCTTAACTTTGAATATATTGATTGTTGCGGACAGATGAGTCCTAAATGACTATGTATGAAGCCTAGGTCTACAGTAGCTTTCGTTTCGATACTTTTACATTATATAAAACTTTAGATGTCGCTTTTCGCCTTTGTACTGGACCTAGTCCAGTACGTACCACCCTTGTTTTCTCGAATGTTTCATGTAATTCAGTTTCTTAAGTAAAACGACTCTAGGTCGTCAATGTTTGCACCTAGCTATGTGAACGATTAGTGCTAGACTACTTTGAACGTGTAGAAATAGCAGGCTACGATTATGAAAGCCCTAGCGTGTAGACGAACCTAGATTCCTAAGAAACATTTCAGTACGGAGTGAATATGAACGTACTTGTTAAGAGAAAATGTAAGTTTTATGTATTAATGTAAAGCGGCCCATTGCACGGTGATTATGTAAGTGTAAATGGTGTAAATATGTGTATTATTGTGATATTATTGTAAGATTTTGTAAATAAATGGATTTGGTTTTGGTCGTTTGTTTTACCCCTGGTATGTCGGCAGGATGAGGGGAGGTTAAGGTATGTTTTGAGGATGGCATACAGGTAACGTGTACGGTGAGGTAAATATGATTAGGATTAGGAAATATGGAAAAACCTAGCGAACCTAGGTACTTAATCGCGACGCGCGCGAGTGAGAGGTTGGTGACTATGGCCCTCTCGCTCGCACGGAGTGCGCGCCCGATTGGGTAATACGTGCCTCTCCCACTGAGGATGAGCCCTGCGGGGAACCAGTGGCGGGGGGTTTGTATAAATATAGGACGGTCGCGGCCGTTAGCTCACTTGCCACCTGCACCTCGCCGTACAACGCTTCGTAAGAGGAACCTCCACCTCCGACACATCAGCGGTATAACTGCGTTTCAACGAGCGACCACTATTGAAGGACTTTTTATGGAAAGACGAGTTTGATTTGCACCCCGGTGTAAACTCCTTACTCCTCAACAAATCTTCGAGCCGGATCTAAACCCAAGTGAAGTGGGTTATCCCAGCAGCGCCCACTGAGAATTGAAGAACTCGTGGGACGAAATATTAGTCGGAGGCGCCGGTCCCCACTGAGATTGCGATTTCCACCGCTCTCGTGGGGCGAAGCTAGAAGAAAGTGCCCGTTGAGCTACCTTATAGAAGCGCTCGCGGGACGAAGGTCGCCGAGAGAACTCTGAGCCCATTGAGCTGCATTGAAGGCACTCGTGGGACGAAGATATCGGCGTATAAGCGCCCACTGAGCTCATATAGAAGCGCTCGTGGGACGAATTTCAACGACGTGCGCGCGGGCGTAGCAAGCTCGCGCGTTGAAGTCTTTTGTGGGCAGCAACCGCGCGTAGCGACTTTTACGTGCGGTCCGAGCTAGCGGGTGGGTTTCTCGCTTCCCACCCGTGAACGCCCTCGTGAAGACAGAAGAAAGAAGGTTGGGTGAACCCGAAGATCACCGAACGGTGCGACCGCTCCGTGTTCGACGGGCTCGAGAAGATCACCCAACGGTGCTACGGCTCCGCGTTCAAGGGAACGGTGCTGCGTCTTCGCGCAAATCGGCGGGCAAGTCCGCGGGGACACACCACCGCTTCAAGAAGAGGAACGGCGGGCCGGATACTTCGAGCGCGCCGTGATTAAGAAGAAGGAGCGACGCTCGGAGTGAAGTATTACCCGCGCTGGTAAGAGTGTGAGTGGCGCGGCGCCGGACTGTAGGCACGCTGACGTGGCTGGCATTCCCACCAGTCACCGAGCAACCCGCTGCCCTCACATTCCTCTGCCGGGGGGACCCCACCTTTCCTTTCCTGCACGACCTTCCATCCTCAAGGGAGCGTATCCCGGCCTAAAAACCGGGCCCTCCCGCGAGACTGATAGGGACTGTTAGGGCCGATAGGGAGGTAGGGAATTAGGGCACGTAGGGACGGTTAGGGGCAATCATGCCAACGACACGGAGCAAGAACGTCGACGGGCAAGGACTACGAGTTTACGTCGACTACCCCGCGTCACCGTCTACCGCGCAACCGTCGGCGCCGCCGGACATGCCTACGATGGAGACAGGCATGGATGAGTCCTCGGCGCCGCCACCAAGCACAGTGAGACCGCTTACGATTACGGAGCAGCGGTTAGAGACACAGTCTGTGCGCTCTACAGTTAGCGTTAGCGCTAGGATCCGGCGCGCCGAGATCCAAGCAGAAGAACGCCTAGCTGAGCTCAAGAGGAAAGAGCTACAATTGGAGGCCGACCTTATAAAGAAGCGTTTAGCAGCGGACATCGACATCATGCGTGAAGAATCGGAGCAGGGCAGCGTCTTCGATCGCGCAGAAGATGACGTCGGGAGGCGCGTGAGCGATTGGATCGTGGATCACTCACAAGCACAGGTTCCAGCTGCGATTGCAACGGAGACAGGGGCGCAGCCGCGTACGAGAGCGAGCAGGATAGAACGAGTCGCCACTCACGTTGCAAGTAAGGAGAGACACGCTTCACCACAGAAGGCGGCCGCGAAAGAAGACCCGATCGACCGACTCGCAGATGCGCTCGATAGAATGACGAGGCATAGTCGGCGATCTAGACCACCAGACTTACCATCGTTTGCTGGAGCACCGGGGGAGTGGCTCTCGTTTAAAGCAGCGATGCGTGAGGCCACTACGGTCTACAACATACCTCCAGCGGAAAATCTCGCGCGGCTGCGCGCATGTCTCAAGGGCGAAGCGAGACAGTGCGTCGCAGCGCTACTGTACACAGCGTCGGAACCTTCGAGCATAATGGCCACGCTGGAGCAGAGGTACGGGCAGCCCGAGATCATCATCGACCAAGCGCTGGAGGAACTCAAGAGACTACCGCGAATAGGAACGACCGCGGCAGATCTAAATAACTTTGCGATCAAGCTACAGAATATCGTCACGGTCATCGCGTGCCTAGATGACAAAGGGTATCTAAAGAATCCGATGTTAACGCGGCATATCACCGAGAAGATGGGTGAACATCATCGGTCAAGATGGTGCGATTTCGCTGAAGAATATGGGAGCGCGAGTGAAGCTGAGGTAGTAACTTTGTCGCGTTTCTTCATGAGAGAAGCGGAGCGCGCAGTTCGTCATTGCTACTCGGCGCCGGCGGCGCCACCATCGAAACCGACTAACAACAGAGAGCAGGGATCGCGGCCCGCGCAACAGTCGTCACGACCTGCGCCTCGACCGGCTAAGGCGCATGTCTACGCGACAACGACCGACACGTCGAGACAAAGCGCTTGCTTTTGTTGTGGTAGCGTCGATCACGCGACCACCAAATGCAAGAAATTGAACAACATGACATCGGACGACCGTTGGCGATGGGCGAAAGAGACGGCGATATGCTTTCTATGCTTAGAGAGCAAGCACAGGAGGTTCAAGTGTAAGGCTAAGAAATGCGGCTTGAACGGGTGCCAGTCGCCCCACCACTCTCTGCTTCACATACCCAAAAAGACACGCGATGACTCGTCAGCAGAGCAAGAGGAAGACTCTGCGATAACCGCCTCAGCGCAGATCAACACGAACCGACGTGTGCTGTTGAAAGTGTGCCCGATTACATTAAAAGGACCGACCGGCACCGTTGAAACGTATGGTCTGTTGGATGAGGGCTCCACTGTTAGCCTCATCGATGACGACTTAGCCTCACAGATCGGAGCGCGTGGACCCGCTCGGCCCCTCAACATCCACGGCGTCACGAACAGCCAGCGGGAGGCAGTGAGCCGTGCAATAGAGATAGGCGTGAGAGGGCGTCGTCAAAACGATTATAACACGATTAAGGCAAGAACAGTGAGACGCCTAGAGCTGGGCGGCCAGTCTGTGCCGCGAGAATTACTAAATCACCCCCACCTTAAGCAGCTGGATAGAGACGACGTGTGCTACGAGAACGTGCGCCCGCGCGTACTCATCGGCGCCGACAATTGGCATCTCATCGTGTCGCGCAAATTACTCACGGGCAAGAAGACACAACCAGCGGCGTCTCTGACTAGATTAGGGTGGGTGGTACATGGTACTACTCCGCACAGAATTGTAACAACTCAGGATGAGCGAGTGTTACACATAACCACGTCGCAAGAGAGAGAGCGCGACGAACTACACGAGCTCGTAAAGGCGCACTTCGAGTTTGATTCGCTTGGTATCACCAACAAACCGAAGCCAGTCGCCGCGAACGAACGAGCGATAGCCGTATTTAACCGTACAGTAAAGAGGAGGGACGGTTACTACGAAGTCGGGTTGCCGTGGCGTACCGATGATGTCGAGCTTCCCCCGAGCTACGACATGGCGCTACGGAGGCTTCACAGCGTCGAGCGTAAGATGGATAAGTTGCCCGAGTATAAGATCGCATACTCGGGGGAGATAAACAAACTTATAGAGAAAGGTTACGCGATGGAAAGCGACGCTGATCCAAGTCACCCGAGAACATGGTACTTGCCGCATTTCGCGGTAAGAAACCCAAATAAGCCCGGAAAAATCCGTCTTGTATTCGATGCAGCCGCGCGTTCTAATGGAATATGTATGAACGACGTGCTGTTAGACGGCCCGGACTTACTGAGCAGCCTGAGCGGCATTCTGTATCGTTTCCGTGAAAGACCGGTAGCGATCACGGCTGACATAAGAGAGATGTTCCTGCGAGTGAAAATACGAGAAGAAGACAGAGCGATACAGCACTTCTTATGGCGAGGTGACGATCGAACACAACCACCGCGAACCTACGTAATGAAGTCTATGATTTTTGGCGCGCGAAGCTCTCCATTCCTAGCGCATAGCGTGCGTAATAGGAACGCAGAGGAACATAGACACACGCACCCTCTAGCGTACGTACCAATCACACAACATCACTACATGGACGATTGGGTACAGAGCTTCAGCGATGAAGACACGGCCGCCAAGACCATGCGACAAGTAATCGAGGTTCATAAGCAGGCAGGTTTCGAATTAGCAAGTTGGAGTTCGAACCTACCTAGCTTACTAAAAGGCGTCGACTGCGCTACTACGCCGAAGGAGCTCGGCGGCACCGGTGATGAGTACGGTAAAACGTTAGGCCTGAAGTGGTTAGCCGCGACAGACGAGCTAGCGTTTAACACCGCGATGCCTAGAGTGCCTGAGGACGTGCGGTTAGGACAACGGACGCCTACCAAGCGCGAAGCGCTCGGTGCGGTAATGTCGATCTTTGACCCGCAAGGTCACCTTTCTCAATACGCGATTACGGCGAAGGCGGTCTTACAGGCTTTATGGCGCCAAGCAGTGGCCTGGGATGACCCTCTACCAGCAGAGGAGGCCGAGAGGTTCGCGACATGGATGCGCGACTTAGAGTATGTGGAGAAAATACGCATTCCGCGCTGTTACACCCCGCGCCCGGCCGCGAGCCGACAACTCCACATATTTGTAGACGCGAGCGAACAGGCCTACGCCGCCGTAGCATATTGGAGATTCGCCTACACGGACGGAGATGTGCACTTAGCTCTCATCGCAGGAAAGGCGAGAGTGGCGCCAATGCGGCAACAGAGTATCCCGCGCATGGAGCTACAAGCCAGCCTCATAGGGGCTCGACTGTCGGCCGACATAAAGAAGGAGCACGCGTATACCGGCAGAGCAGTGTATTGGAGCGATTCCAAGACCGCATTGCACTGGATAAGGAACGACTCTGCCCGCTATACACCATATGTCGCGCATCGATTAGGCGAGATAGCCGAGCTGACCGACTCGCGAGACTGGCGCTGGGTGCCTACAGCACACAATGTAGCGGATGACGCCACCCGCCCAGGTAACACTCAAGTATTGAATACGGACCGATGGTTTACCGGCCCGCCCTTCCTTCGCGAACCCGAGGAGTGCTGGCCGGGGGAGGAGGCCGCGGTCGAGACGGACACCGAGGAGTGCTACCATGTAAGGACCGTAAAGGGCGCCGACTTTATAGAAGTCGCGCGCTTCTCGCGGTGGGAAAGGCTTATAAGAGCAGCGGGTTACGCCCTACTCTTTATAAGAAAGTGTCGTCGCCAAGAGCGCGAGCTGACGACACAGTTATTAGAAGAAGCGGAACGTTTGGTACTGCGGCAGGTGCAGCGCGATAGCTTCTTAGACGATTTCGTCCGCCTCGAAAAGGGATTATGTATCGAGAGGGAAAGTCGACTGAGACAGTTGGACCCGGTACTACGGTCAGACGGCCTAGTACGCATAAACGGGCGTATCGGCGCTGCCGCCGTGTCAAATGGAGTAAGGGATCCGCCGATTCTAGATGGAAGACACTACGTGACGACGTTGTTAATACGCCACGAACACGAAAGGCAAAATCACGCCGGGCGCAAGACGATAGTTAACAACTTACGACAGCGCTATTGGGTGATAAGATTACGACCCGCGGTGAGAAAAGTTCTAAGTCGCTGTGTCGTCTGTCGCGCGCGAACCGCGCGGCCGACGATCCCGGCTAAGGGTGATTTGCCTGGCGTACGTTTAGAAGCCTTCAAACGACCGTTTTCAAACTGTGGGCTAGACGCGTTTGGACCATATCACGTAACAGTAGGTCGGCGCCACGAGAAACGGTGGGGCCTGCTGTTCACGTGCCTAGTAACGCGCGCCATACATATCGAAATCCTGCCAAGTCTAAGTACAGATAGCGCGATCATGGCGCTGAGACGTATGGCGGCGCGGCGCGGTTGGCCACGCGTCTATTTTTCCGACAACGGTACGAATTTTCGGGGCGCTGAGGTAGAGCTAGGCAATGCCTACGAAGAATGGCTACCAGCGCTGAAGGAGTACGCATCGTCACGACGTGTAGAATGGAGGTTTATCGACCCCGGCGCGCCCAATCAAGGCGGCGCGTGGGAACGCTTAATAAGGTCGGTAAAGAGCGCGCTCGCTATCACGCTAAACGAGCGGGCCCCTAAGGATGAAGTTCTCGCAACATTGATGGCGGAAGTGGAGTACACAGTGAACTCGAGGCCACTGACCCATGTGCCTGTAGAGATTGGGGAAAATGAGGCACTCACACCGAATCACTTCTTGTTGGGATCATCAAATGGGATGCCTTACGTGGGTACAAGCGACTTAGCAGATAGACGAGCATGGAGAAGCGCTCAAGCACTCGCAGACTCGTTTTGGAAAAGATGGATAGACGAGTATCTTCCGACACTGGCGCCACGCGGAGAAAGTGGTGTAACTCAGTCGGACCTAAAGGTAGGCGATCTAGTAATGATCGCAGATGGGTTGTTACCTAGGAACTTATGGCCTAGGGGACGCGTTGTAAAAGTAATGCCTGGAAGAGATGGCATTATACGAAGCGCAGAGGTGCAGACGCGCGGCGGGATATTTAGAAGACCTAGACGTAGACTTGTGGTTCTCCCCGTCGACGTTCAAGCTCCACCTAACTCTGAGACCTAGACGAGGACTCATCGTCCTCCTTGCCGACGTTTTAGCTTCGTTAGCACTGCGCTCGGGGGAGACTGTTGCGGACAGATGAGTCCTAAATGACTATGTATGAAGCCTAGGTCTACAGTAGCTTTCGTTTCGATACTTTTACATTATATAAAACTTTAGATGTCGCTTTTCGCCTTTGTACTGGACCTAGTCCAGTACGTACCACCCTTGTTTTCTCGAATGTTTCATGTAATTCAGTTTCTTAAGTAAAACGACTCTAGGTCGTCAATGTTTGCACCTAGCTATGTGAACGATTAGTGCTAGACTACTTTGAACGTGTAGAAATAGCAGGCTACGATTATGAAAGCCCTAGCGTGTAGACGAACCTAGATTCCTAAGAAACATTTCAGTACGGAGTGAATATGAACGTACTTGTTAAGAGAAAATGTAAGTTTTATGTATTAATGTAAAGCGGCCCATTGCACGGTGATTATGTAAGTGTAAATGGTGTAAATATGTGTATTATTGTGATATTATTGTAAGATTTTGTAAATAAATGGATTTGGTTTTGGTCGTTTGTTTTACCCCTGGTATGTCGGCAGGATGAGGGGAGGTTAAGGTATGTTTTGAGGATGGCATACAGGTAACGTGTACGGTGAGGTAAATATGATTAGGATTAGGAAATATGGAAAAACCTAGCGAACCTAGGTACTTAATCGCGACGCGCGCGAGTGAGAGGTTGGTGACTATGGCCCTCTCGCTCGCACGGAGTGCGCGCCCGATTGGGTAATACGTGCCTCTCCCACTGAGGATGAGCCCTGCGGGGAACCAGTGGCGGGGGGTTTGTATAAATATAGGACGGTCGCGGCCGTTAGCTCACTTGCCACCTGCACCTCGCCGTACAACGCTTCGTAAGAGGAACCTCCACCTCCGACACATCAGCGGTATAACTGCGTTTCAACGAGCGACCACTATTGAAGGACTTTTTATGGAAAGACGAGTTTGATTTGCACCCCGGTGTAAACTCCTTACTCCTCAACATTGATCATAAAACAATATAGAGATATCAGCTGACGAAAATAGTTACAAATGCTAACTAGTCGGTTGTATTAATTCGCAATTATAAAAGGCTTTGGCTGAACTATTAATGATGAAACTTTGAGTAACAGATAGATTACCCATTTCCTTGTTAGATATCAGCTGACAAAAATAGTTACAAATGCTAACTAGTCGGTTGTATTAATCCGTTATTATAAAAAGCTTTGGCTGAACCATTAATGATGAAACTTTGAGTAACAGATAGAGTACCCATTTCCTTGTTAGATATCAGCTGACAAAAATAGTTACAAATGCTAACTAGTCGGTTGTATTAATCCGCAATTATAAAAAGCTTTGGCTGAACTATTAATGATGAAATTTTGAGTAACAGATAGATTGCCAATTTTCTTGTTAGATATCAGCTGACGAAAATAGTTACAAATGCTAACTAGTCAGTTGTAGTGATCAGCGATCATGAAAATTATACTGGCTGAACTATTAATGATGAAATTTTGAGTAACAGATAGATTACCAATTTCCTTGTAGAACTGTAGCAACAGTTTGAGGAATTTACATATTGTTGATGTATTTTTGTACTTTAATGGCGATTCTAGTCTTGTAAACACTAGGTCAATTTGAACCTTGTCCTAAAAAACCTAGGCGATTATGAAAAATAATTCTGACGATTATCCGTGAGTTTGAGATCTTTGATGAGGTCAAAATTTTAAATTCAATAATAAATAACCTATTGATTTATGATGGGAAACACATTATTTCACACCTTTTGAACATTATGATTCAATGAGATTTATTAACATTTGGCAAGTGAATATTGCATTATTATATTAAACATATTATGGCATTGACAGCATTATATACTACAATTGTATTGTATAACCATAGTGGCCGTATTATAGCTGGCTGAAATCTGAATGTTCAAATAATACATTTACAACTGATATTAAAGCATTGGTCGAATAGATAGACTTTGCTCAAATTACAATAAATGTTTCAAAATGCACAAGATTATGTGTATGTGGCGACGCCAGGCTCTAGTTGGTAAAACTTTGCCAGGCCAAGCAATGCCGTGCCTTATTGGGATTCTTTAGCCGAAAAGGAAAAGATCCTGATTCTTTAGTGCAAAGTATAAATTTTACTTTCTTAGAAACTCTGGTCAGTTGCTATTCAGATCACTTCAGAACTAACCTATGAGTGAAGTCCTTCTATGAATTTATTTATACGTCAAATGATTTTCTTCTAAATTCTTCCTTGAATGAACATTCTGATGTCTGCCTATGTTAGGAACTCTAGTGAATGTGAGAGACCTAGGTTTGGTAGATTTTACCTTAAGTAAGATTTAATTCGATATTCAATGGTTTATTGTACCACGAATATATTAAGACACTTAGGTCACAATAGGATTAGGCTCAAGTTAGGCAAAGTAGGCATGCAACCTAAGTAAGATTTGATATTCGATATTCAATGGTTTATTGTACCACAAATATATTAAGACACTTAGGTCACAATAGGGTTAGGCTCAAGTTAGGCAAAGTAGGCATGCAACCTAAGTAAGATTTGATATTCGATATTCAATGGTTTATTGTACCACAAATATATTAAGACACTTAGGTCACAATAGGGTTAGGCTCAAGTTAGGCAAAGTAGGCATGCAACCTAAGTAAGATTTGATATTCGATATTCAATGGTTTATTGTACCACAAATATATTGAGACATTTAGGTCACAATAGGGTTAGGCTCAGGTTAGGCAAAGTAGGCTTGCATTCTGCAAGCTAGTTACCAGTAGGACTATAGGTATTAGGTAGATAGGCTAAATAGGTAGGGAATAGGTGACCTTTTTATTCTGGTTTACCAGGATTTGAAGGTCGCCGCAAGTAAACCTGGCCCGTGCCCCTCATGTATCACCACATGAGGTTTTGGGGGGCTGGATGTCCGTTATGTGGGACATCCAGCAGTGGGGCCTAGAGAACCGCGACTCTAGGATGTGGGAAACTTTGCAAAAAAATAGTCCGTCTCGTCCCCTTATTTGTTGACATACCTATGACCGACAAGAAGTAAAATTGACAGAAATAGCATAGCCCTTCAGGCTGAACTCCTTGTAATAAGCGGAGGGGGCTATCCAGTAAGGGTCGAATGCCACTGATCGGTACGGCGGCGGAGTGCCGATCCATAGCCGCTATATTTGATTTCCCATAGTAAAACCTAAATTTCATATAAAAAGATCAATTTTGGGAATTTTCAATTATTTGACTGAAGGTATCAAAACCTTGCCTCTTGGACTATAATCAGCTCCTTACAGTTCACAAGTCAGTCTTTGTACATCTAGGTCTCACCTCAACCTCAAAATCTAAGATCTAAGACTCTCTCTAAGAACCTAAGACTAGGAAATGATGTAGCATTAAGTAAAGTTCATTAGAGACTAGCTCAGTGTATATTGTTGGTTTTGTAGGATTTAGGTTAAAGTATCTTAACATTTTACAACTCTAGGACAATTTATACTACTCTTATAATACTCTATAAAGCGTACAAATAGGTAGGAGTCTCAAATCTGTTTGGGTTTCTGCGATTCACAACGTAAGGTCCTCTACTAACGATCACTGGCCAAACTTAGTATTAAGTAGATAAAGTACGGATAATTTAATTCTTATGAGCTCAACAGTAGGCTGAGATAGCGTAGGAATCGTTTTCATAAGTAACTTTTAAAGTAAGAGTACAACTTTCAGTTCAGGGTTAAGATCTAGC
Source organism: Hypomecis atomaria (assembly GCA_964007245.1). NCBI lineage: Eukaryota > Metazoa > Arthropoda > Insecta > Lepidoptera > Geometridae > Hypomecis > Hypomecis atomaria. Next base: position 10,354,739 of record OZ023299.1, read on the forward strand.
AGACCACCACTTTAGGGTTAAGAAATACTGAGGGTCTAAATTATTCTAGGGTTAGCATAGTTACACGCTTGCAGAGCGAATTACATTTAGCTTTAGTACGAATTGAAGTAGGTCAGTTAGTAGGATAGCTAAATAGTTTTGCTGTAAGGTAGACTTGTATTGAAAATAGGTTTTAGCTTAGGCTTTCGGTTTAGGCTAGGCTAGGCAGGTTACAAAAAATTCAGTGTAGGATAGGTTAGGCAGGTTACAAGAGCTTAAGAGCCAGCTCCAAAAAACGGCTCAAAAATTGCCACTAAGCGTAAGTCAAAGTTGGCAAATTTTGATAGAAATTTTCGAACATTTTACATGCCTTCTCATTTATGAATAGCCCATCAGAGTCAACTAACTATTATTGCTCGGTTTGCATCAAATCTCAGTCCAATATCGATCCACACATTGGAGTGTTGGAACCAAAACTACAGTTTTAGCCAACATAGCCAATGTGCCCACACATTGGCTATGTTTGCTTAAAATTTATAACACACTACCTCTACGGTAGTCTGTTCCATTCAAGCGTAGTCTCATATGACCCAGAATAGCAGTCGTAGGAGTATATAATGCATGCACTACTACTACATATAATCGGCCAAGTACGAGTCCGACTCGCGCACGGAGGGTTCCGTACTGTATGGGAGCCCTCCTTAAATATTTATTTTATTTAATTTTATTAATTACTGTTGAAATGAATATTTTAACTAGATATTCTGTGAAAATTACAAGCATCTACCTGTTACCATTATTACTATAGAGCGAAAAACGGCTAAAAAATAGGTTTGTTGTATGGGAGCCCCTCTTAATTATTAATTTTATTCTGTTTTTAGTATTTGTTGTTATAGCGGCAACTTCAGCTTTCTAGCTAAAACGGTTCATGAGATACAGCCTGGAGACGGACAGACAGACAGGCGGACAGCGGAGACTTAGTAATAGGGTCCCGTTTTTACCCTTTGGGTACGTAACCCTTATAAAGCAATAAGATCATCCACAGACCCTTGAAGGTCTAAAGATAATCCAAATGCTCAAGCCCACTGCCAGTTGGCAGCGTGCCCAGAATGCTGGCTGTATTGCCACGCTGAATGGCAATGCTTATGCGTTGAGCCAAATAAACACCAGCATTTTGGTCACGCGTCACGCCCACCAGACGCTCAGAAAGACATTTGAAAACAAAATTACCTCCCGGCCTCCACGGACCCAATGTCTCAACGTCAAATGGGTCAAATATGTAACCACTACGAGGTAAGCATTTATGCGCCGCTTGTGCTGCTCCGCCAAATTGGCCGCCGCTCCAGCCCTATTGCTTTTTGTGTAGTAGTAGTGTATGTAGTTTAAGCATATTAAATAGTATTGTGTTTAATGCATGCATGTTTATCATTCACAGGGTGAAAAGCGAATGTCAAGCCATCGTGGCCAACGATAGCGCGTTATACAACTCTTCGGTCACAAGGAGGGAGCTGAAGCAGGTAAATTCATTCTTTTCTAATGTTGGGTGATTGGGTCTTCACACTGCTGTTCGTGTTCGAGTAGCAGTATTATATTTACAAAAATATTCATTTGGCCATTGCTATTCAACGGGGTAATGCGGCCAGTGTTTTGGGGACCTTTGCTCCGGGAACAATTAGGGGCGGGTTGTTTGACTAATTTTGATTTTAAACATTATTCTATTGACTTTTTGAATAAATAATAAAATAAATAAATAAAATGATACAACGATGTGAATTGATTCTAAGCTTCTTCTTAAGCCGTGGTGGTCTAGCTAGAGGTAAGGACACCTGCCTAACAATCGTGAGGACGTGGGTTCAAATCCCAGTTCCGTACCAATGAGTTCTTTGTAATTTATGTAATTAAAAACCTGCATACGTCCGTAGAAGAAATTCGATGGCGTATGTGAATCCACAAACCCGCACTGGGCCAGCGTGGTGGATATGGCCCAATCACCCTTCGTGGGTAGGCCTACGTGCTGCAGTGGACTAAAAAAGGCTGGTACAGTACAGTATTGATTCTATATTTGTCTATTCGGACGAACACAACGAATACTTACGTAAATACGCAAATTCACGTGTCCACCGTCATGTGTGGTCAGTAGTGGTCAAATAAAAACATGAACACCGAATACAAATCTGAGGACCCAGCATACTGCGGAACCAACCGCATTGTATACTACTTATGTCATAATGTCATGTTTTGAATGCCATCGGAGACTAACATACATTCGCGTGCTTTTGGTGATTCACTATTTAATTTTATTTTATCTAAACAGCATTGTCCCTGACATCGTTTTATTGTTTTGTTCAAATATACTAGAACGGTAAGGATAATTGTTACCTAGATAGTAGGTATTTTACTTGAAAAATGTGCTAAGGTCAAATAGGATAGATAGTAGATATTTAGTGATGGCTCGTATAGATCCTGTAGAGTTCAGGTATTTGGGAATTGAGGGCATGAGAGTATAGGTGCTGCGTGTGCTCCCTGCAAATATACATTTTATCAGGTTGTCCCAATAGCCAATAATCCAAAAAGTAAGTAAGTATATAATGTACAATATAAACTGTAATTACACGTTTCTGCGATCGATATTTCATGCAGATTTTAAAATTCGCGTGTCAGATACACACTTTTGTTTACACAGTTGTCTATATTGTTGGTAAAATGTTTAGGCGTAATAAAAGGTTTCAACGAACCAGACGCGTGTCATCAACAGTGCGGCTAGATGTAGGGCTAAGTGTTTTGTTATATAAGCTAACGTGTAACCGCAATGAAATTGCATAATTGTATAGTGAACTATTGCACATAATCATAAAGAATCCAGGTACCATGCAGGGCCTACCTATCTGCGCAAGAAGTCTCGCACGCTGCGCTTCCACTACCTACTGATATCAGAGCTACCTTGTTGATTTAGTTTGTTATTGGTTAGTAGAAATTTTACTTTTCAGGGTTCCGCACCCAAAGGGTAAAAACGGGACCCTATTACTAAGACTCCGCTGTCCGTCTGTCTGTCTGTCCGTCTCCAGGCTGTATCTTATGAACCTTTAAAACTAGAAAGCTAAATTTTTCACAGATGATGTATTTCTGTTGCCGCTATACCAACAAAAATTAAGAACAGAATAAAATTTACATTTAAGGTCCCGTACAACAAACCTGAACGTTTAACCGTTTCTCGCTCTATATTAATAATGATAACAGGTAGATGCTTGAAATATTCACAGAATATTTAGTTGTATATTCAATTCAATAATAAATAATTATATTAAAATAAAATAAATATTTAAGGGGGGCTCCCATACAGTACGAAAACCTTCGTGCGCGAGTCCTACTCATACTTGGCCGATTATTTATTAGTTACCATGTAACTCCATGCATTTTTTTACAGTGGATCCGGCGGAAACGAAATAGAATTAACAAAAACACATGACTACAAAAGTAGCTTTAGTTTACTATAAAACTTATGCTAAAGCTTATGCTTCAGCGTGGTAATCCTGCCAGAATTCTAGGCACGTTGTCACTTGGCGTTAAACTAGCGATTAAAAATACTCCAGATATTGATTGCTAGTTAATTTTAGTGATATAGCTGTAGCAGCACTTTTAGGCTGTTAAAGTTGACATGTTGTTCTATTATTGTTCCGAAAGTAGTTCTAATTTTGACACCCCTTGGTCACATTCTTTGCTCCAGTTGACACGAGTCTGATTCATGAAAGCCTTAAATATATGACATATGTAGATAGCACAGGTGTGCAAAAACATTATGTCAAACAGTTTCAGTTTAATTTGTAAAAAATAAGTACATATTTTATTCAACGAATGTTTGTTGTTTTTGAAGTGATGACCTCTAAAATGTTAATAGAAGTAGAATAACAGTATTTTTATATTACGTGCCACGAAATTAAGTTCGTATTCCAATGGCAATAGTCAATGGTAATGGTAATTATAGTTAAGATTGTTTTTGATAATTGCCTGTTGGGTGTCTATATTAAGTAGTATTTTTTTTTCTGTACAATAATTCATTGATTTTTAACAATGTTTATGGGACAGATTATTTCTTTAGAGATTTTTTTTCGTTTTAGGTTTGGGATCATAGTAAAAGTTTTTTTTTATAACAATAAGTAGATTTAGTATCTAATCCTGTTTTTAGGGTTCCGTACCCAAAAGGGTAAAATTGGGACCCTATTACTAAGACTACGCTGTCCGTCTGTCTGTTTGTCACGAGGCTGTATCTCGTAAACCATGATAGCTAGAAAGTTGAAATTTTCACAGATGATATATTTCTGTTGCCGCTATAACAACAAGTACGAGAAACATAATACAATAAATATTTAAGGGGGGCTCCCATTAAACCTGAATTTTTAACCATTTTGCGCTCTGTATTAATAACGGTAACAAGAAGATGCTTTAAATATTCACAGAACTTCAAGTTGTATAATCCCTTAAAAAATAAATAATTATACTAAATTAAAATAAATTAAGGGGGGCTTCCGTACGGTACGGAACCATTCGTGCGCGAGTCCGACTCGTACTTGGTCGATTTTTTTATTATTGCTTTTATAATTAAATTAAAATAAAATAAATATTTATGTTACTTATTTTTCCAGCCAGATGGAGTGACCACCTTCACATGGACCGCCCAGGAGCAGGCCTACGTCCTGTCAGGGTACTTCTGGGGCTACGCCATAACCTGCTTGGTGGGAGGAACTGCCGCTGAGTTCTGGGGTCCGCGAAAACTGGTCTTCTTGACCATGTTCGTCAGTGCTGCCCTCACCATCTTGAGTCCTCAGGCAGCCCGGTGGCACTATATGGTGCTCGTTGCGCTTCGGTTCGTCATTGGATTGGCTTCGGTAAGAAATCTTATTGAGAAGGTCTTTTAGACAACCTTTCATTATCATAAATTATTCACTGCTGTACACAGACCTTCTACAGATTTTTTTGTGTCGTTTTAGGTGGCTTTCATTGTCTGCTGTTTTTCTAAATAGATTTTTTTTTTAATCGGTAGACTAATAAAAGACATAGGGTACTTATTGGTCTCATTCTCGCAAATTCTTATTTTCATTTTATTTTTAACCAAGTTCCAAAAAGGAGGAGGTTCCACACATAAAACCTCAAAAAAAATTATAGAACCTCCTCCTTTTTGGAACTTGGTTAAAAATAAAATGAAAATAAGAATTTGCGAGAATGAGACCAATGACAATGTCCTGTATTAGTCTACCGATTTAAAAAAAAACCTATTTAGGAAAACTTAGTCTATGTTCGTCTATTTGTATTTTTTTTTTGTGTTATATTCATCGCCAATTATGAACCGAATCAAAAAAAAAAAATTTTTTTAGTTCGAAATCGGCTCAGTCGTTTTTGTAAAATCAAAAATAATGTAAAAATCTGATACATCAATTCGAGCAAACTATTCGAATTTTGCACACGATGGAAGTCGGTTTTGCCATTTTTTTTTATTTTTATTGGTTTTATTATTCATCTTGTAATTGAACATCCTACGCAACGCTGGACGGTACGTGGTCCTTAACTTAAATGTTTCTGTGTTGGGGTCTAAACTTCTGAGGCAAAACGGAACACACTCTTCTGGAAAATTGAACAAAAAAAAAAGAAATTTCACGTTTTTATGAAAAGATAAACTATTAATAAGAGAAACTTTTAAAGCACAGCTCTATCTAAACGATAACTTTAACATGTGATAATGTTGCAAACTTACATAATTTTATCAAACATTTTGGAGTCGTTTCCAGGATCCGAACATCAAACAAATAAAATATTCACACAGATGTACTCGTACGAGTACGTACACGAGTATCTCTATCAAAAGTGTAAAATAGTGCGGAGTAACACCAGTGGGTAGGTAAGTAATATCGTATGTGATTACATGCAAGGTATGCAATACTCATCCCAAAAAATTTAAAATAATCGACATATTTTGTTTGGCATATCATACAAGTTTTGACATAAACATTGTTTGCAACTGCACGGTTTGTCGAGCTAACTTGTTGTGAAGAAATTTTACATTTCGAGAATTTTAGTTCAATTTTAAGGTTCATTAATTTACTTTGGTTATGATTTTGGTAATAGGAAGTGAGTATTCAGAAGCAATTTCTTCAAAAGCCAACGACGTTGTATAGAATAGAGCCTTTACATAATCAATATATGTATATGAAATAATAAATGATCAAGAATCTTCAGTAGTAAACGAGTTTAACATTTATTTAGGTACCGAACGATAAACCGTGACCGTATTAGAATTTTAGTTTCATTACGGTCTCATTTACCTGAACGTGGTTAATCAATACATCAGTATTTAGCGTTATTAGTGTAGTTTTACTGGGAGTTTCTTAGCGATCCCTCACATTCAGTACGATCTGTCTTCGGATGGGTGACCGCTGATTCACTTATAAACTCTGATTTCATTACTGATCACCAGGCCTATATGAACTTTTTTTTATAGTAAATATACATTTATTTTAAATTTCATTAAAAACATGAAAGTGAAACTATCCTTACTATTTTAACTAAAAATATTTCAAACGTTTCAAACACAGTGGAAAAAAACTTATATCTAATATCTAATTTACAAAAAGTGAATAATTTATTTGGTTTAAGCTTTGTAGTTAGAAACAATTTGGGAAATTCTCACTTCTAGCCCGTGTTCTCGAAAAATCTTTTGGCATAGTTGATACCTAATAAAGTCTGTTTGGTAAAAAATAGTGGAAAAACAGGAGGTGTAAAGATGCTATCAAGATATACTCAATACTCATGGCTTCTTGGAAATACAATTAAAGTTTTTGCTCTTGTTGTGTAGTGTGACTGTGGTGAACAGCTAAGTTGTAAGCTACCGTACTGATTCTCATAGACATCTTTAGGGTATCAATTGGTAATATAAAATACCTAAATATTAAATAACCAAGAAAATCTTAGCTCAACTCACTTCAAAGTACTCGAACTGCGTGTGCATAGTCAATTTAATAATATACGTTTTATATTGTTAATAACTTAATAAATTTATAATGAACAAAATATAGTTCGCTTTAAACTAATTTTGAAACAGTAGGAGATTTAACTCGTACTTAAAAGTAGGTATATGTATTATTTTTTAGATTACACAGTGTTAGCATAAGTTAGGCTTCTGAACTGCTGTACAAAAATAGGAGAAAAAAGTATCTCTTTCTTTTTCTTTTTAGAAAACACAGTAAAACTTTGTAAACTGATAGATGAGTCCATCAAAATAATTATCCGGCCTGGGATCGATCCCAGGAACACTTTTTTAGATAGACACGCTGGAGGATCATGTTTGTACCTATTTCATAAATTGGCAAGAAAACGCTAACAGAGGTTAATAATTTAACTTGACTATACGTAAAAACTATAGTCAAGTTGCACAAAAAGTAATAGTTTGGTTATACTTTTTGTATTTGAAGCCGTGGTGGTCTAGTGGTAATGACACCCGCCTTACAATCGTGAGGTCGTGGATTCAAATCCCGGTCCCGTACCAATGAATTCCTTGGAATTTATGTACGGAATTTCACACCAGTGGCTTTTCGGTGAAGGAAAACATCGTGAGGCAACCTGCATACGTCCGTAGAAGAAATTCGATGGCGTATGTGAATCCACCAACCCGCACTGGGCCAGCGTGGTGGATAATGGTCCAGTCACCTTTCGTGGGTAGGTCTGCGTCCTGCAGTGGACTATTACAAAAGGCTGATACAGTACAGTACAGTACTTTTCGTATTGGACTTTTTGCGTATTTAGACAACAATCTCTTGGTACAAAAGACATCAACGGGCTCGGGAATAAAATGGGAATTATAATTTTAAATACATGTATACTTTTGGGTGACTCTATACTTTTTTACTATATTTAAATATCTCTATATATATACTTAGAGCTCTTTTGTTTTTTCTAAAAGAAACCACGTGCTGACAACTATGGCGTAGGACACATTCGTTTGTTTATTCGTCTCAGGCAATGATAATTAGTAATTTTCGAGTTGTCATCAAAAAAGGTATCTAGATTGTCCTAATAATATTATAAATCCAAAAGTGTATTTATCGGTTAGTTATTCCTTCATGGAAAACAGAACAACTTTATTTTTGGCATGGATTTTATTTAAAGGTCAGAAAGTGACCCCGTAAATATAAAAGGTAAAAATGTAGTTTTAATGTTAGTGCTATCCTATAGAAATGAGATAGCACTAACATTAAATTAACACGCGGGTCAAGCCGCGGCGCGGGTAAAAACTAGTTACTTTTATAAGTGTTATAATTACAAGTAATGTAAAATGTTCTTTACTCGTATACCTACTTTGCTGGAGATTTGTCTCATAACAGTGGAAATTTATAGAATATATTTTTTCTCGCGTATTGTACGTCAATAATATAAAATTATTCATTCATCCAATACACTGAATGTTTCCATATATTATTTTATTGAAACTTTATAGTAACTTACGAGTTCGTTTATGCAGTTTTATCATATCATCCATAAGTTATTTGGTTCTACATTTTCCATCCTATCATACGTTACTATTACTGTGCTATGAACCATATATTTTCCTGAAATAACTGAATAATTAAGTAATTACATTTTATCTCATCACTGTAATACAGATACATTGTGTATATTTAGGTACATATACCTACTATTTGACAAATCTGAGTACAAATTGAAAGATAAATAATTCTGTCGCCCCGTTGCTGCATGAAAGAATAACCAACAAATAAGTTATTCACTGACTCGCTCGCGCGAGTGAGTCAATGAATAACTTATCCCTCCGATTTTATTACCTATTTTTTGTGTCTTTAAGTCACTCGCACCTACAGTAATAAGTAAAGTATTTAAACCAAATTAGTTGAATACCTTACTAACAGCCGTGGCTTTGAACAGTTTTTGGCTGATTAAGTTGGCAGTTAAGTACTGACAATTTATTTTATATGGATTAAGAGATACAGAAAAAAGACAGTGATTCAGCGTTATCTCTTATGACATTTCTTGCGCACAAGCTCTTGCTGTAATAGCGGCGCTATCTCTATAATTATCCAAATCTATTGTTTTTTTTCAAACACGAATTGTATAAAATATTGTAAATACAAATAAACTAGGTCATCATCGTCCACAGTCTGCTCTATTCCACTGTTGGATATAGGCCTCTATAACAGTCTCATCTGACTTGGCAGGTACACATATAAAAAGGTATTAAAACGTTTTTGTTGCTGACTGTACATAAAATCACCATCGAGCGGTTAACGACACAAAAAATAGGTGGGTTTACCACCCTCGCACGGGCGAGTTTCCTTCGAGCGAGTCACTGAAGAACTCAAACAAATCAATAAACCAAGAAACAAACTTTCAGAAAATTATAGTATGAATAAAAATTATTGCTGTTTATATGAGTATAAAGACTAGATCAGAAATAAAATCTGAACATTTAAACGCAGATAGAGTATACAGTGAAGTTAAATAAAAGTTTGCAAAATATATAGCAGTGACGGCATATAACACTGAAATGGGTGATAATTTTAGGTTTTTTTGTATAATTATCCTCAGTAAAGTGAATTAATAACATGAAGCTGTTTGTTTTCCGAGGCTGGTATAAAAACGTATAATTTTTATCACAATAAAAAGGCATCCCAATAAGAAAAACAAATAATCATACATCCTTAAAGGAAAACCACAAGTTTATTGAATTATCTTTTGTTGTTGCCGATGTAAATTATTCGATGAAAACAAAAGTAAGTGAAAAATGAAATATGGGGATATCAATATGATGACAATAGGTAATATTGCATAAAAACATATAAGATGTTGCCGCAAAATGTTGAGTCAATTTGTATTCGTATGGTTTTCTTTCATCTCTACCAGTTTTGTATTATCTCCAAATCTATAGAAGGAGTGTTCTTATCAAATCACTGCTTCCTGGATCACGACACACGGATCAATTAACTATGTTTAGGTATAGAGCTTATTTGCTTGTGTTCTTGATATTCTTAAAATAAAGCCAGGTACCTAAATTCTTCAATAAATCAGGGAAACATTTTGCACTTACTGATCGATTTTGTTCAATTTTTTTTAATTATGTCTCGTTAATGGTATTCTTGTTATACATTTAAAAATATTCGAAGGTTTCATGAACTTATGGTTACCTTACGTAGACCTTACGATCTTTACTTTTCGCTGAACTTTTAGTACCTAAAACGTTGTAGCAGCTCTTGATATATGTAGTATTTTATTCCTAAAACGGAAATAAATTTAAGAATATGATTTCCACGACACAGTAGGTCTCTGTAAAAGTAATGTAGGTCCAAAGAATTATTACGAAATTAATATCAAGATCACAATACTGGCTTTTCGGTAATTGAAAATATCGCGAGGCAACCTGAATACGTCCGAAGAAGAAATTCGATAGTGTATCCTCCACGCTGGCCCAGTGCGTGGTGGTGGATACACCATCGAATCATCCAACCCAAATAAATCGCCCAATCACCCTTCGTGGGTAGGTCTACGCCCTGCAGTGGACTGTTAAAAAAACTGATACAGTTCAGTCTTCAGTTGCTGGTTGCGAATAAACTCAATTCTGAATTTGGTTTGAGTACTTTATTAGCATATACAGTTACAAGTAGAAAGTTCAACTTTTATCCCTTATCCTTCCTCGTTTTAGCAACCAAAAACGAGCTTCATCCTGAAAAATAAAATGAAAATAAGAATTTGCGAGAATGAGACCATTATTAAGTATGTCAAGTATATTAAGTATGTCCCCAATAAGTCTACCGATATAAAAAAAATGTCTATTTAGAAAAACAGCAGACTATGAAAGTTACCCAATTAATTATGTCTATTACTCTTCCCAGGGTTTCCTGTTCCCCGCCCTACACGCACTGGTGGCACATTGGGCGCCCCCAGATGAGAAGGGAAAGTTTGTAAGCGCGCTGCTCGGAGGCGCCATTGGCACCGTCGTCACCTGGTCTCTCACTGGACCACTCATCGAGTCTATGGGCTGGGACTGGGCCTTCTATGTACCTGGTAAGAAATATTACTTTTTCGATCTCCGACCTAAAATGAGGGTTTTTTTATAGGTAAAATATGGTGTTTGATGCAAGCTACGGAATCAAATTACAGTATCGCCACGATACTACTGGTTTATATCCACCCTTGTCAATAAAGGCAGGTTTGTTTGTACACGCCCTAACTCGTATAAGTCCTTAACCATAACTTCACAAACTCTACACTAAGCGTAAGGGAAGTCACACCTCACCTTATGAGAGAGAGTCTATACCTTATGCGGCTCGTCTTCGGGTTAAAGAAGAAAGAAAGAACGGTTATGCTCCCTGATGATATGATACGGTCATAGTACTTAGCTGTAATTCTGATACAAATTATTCAATTGGACGAAACTGTTAAATAAAACTTACGAAATATAATGCGTTCACTACCTCACTGTCAAACCCTTGATGCAGAAGGATTATAAGTATGAACGTGTATGTGTGTGTGTGTGTTTCTTCTTCTGCCATTGTTGCTTCAAAACGAATGAACCGATGTTGATACCATTTTCCTGTTTTAAAGGTCACTTGATCAAAAGTGTTACCTATGAAGCGAAAAACCTGTTGTTCGATGGTTTTGATATTTAAATTACATATCGCAATTGTTCTTTACTTCTTGAAACTATAGTTTAGCAAAATATCATCTGCAAACGTCTTATTACAGACTATATTTCCAAAAAAATTAAGTGAAAAGGCGACCTGTGTACCTTCATAGAGCAATATGTATTGTTATCATCACGTGTTCTCTATTAATGACTCCCATTCATCTAATCATAATAATACATTTGTGGGTTTGACGTAAATACATATATACAGGATGTACCTACCTATCTCTAGAAACTGCGATGGACAGTCGTATTTCTAGTTATTATAAATGATCAACTTTTACTATCAGATCAACCCTGATATCGCGAAAATACCTAATATTTTTAATATTGGGAAGCGACAAATTACGTTTCAGATACATTTGGACAGGGTATGAAACAGACTGCCCGGCTCTCTTGTTTACCGGAGAGGTACTTACGAGTTTTATTTTTTTCGGATTGGTTTGCGTTTAACTACACACTGACTGATGTTAAGCAGATATGCGGTCTTGGATGTTACACGCTTACCTAGAAGATACCAATTTATTCGGGATTTGAAGACTCCTACATTGTACTTTAGCGGGAAGACAAACTCAGGCAAATCTTTCCACATTCTGGCAGTTCGTATCAGTCAGATACCGCCTCCAGACTCAAGTTGAGCCGTTCAACCATAGCCTCTCTGAGTGACTCGATATGTGGTATAATCTAGAGCTTTTCAAAGTCAGAGTGTTTGTGTACCTTCTTATCTTAGTCTGAGTGCTTAATCTTCGACAACGACATTGCAAACTATCATGCGAGTAGGCTTCAAGTGCGAACTTTTTCGTGATAAAAAAAAACATAATATCTAAAATCGGTTCACCTAGATAAGAGTTCTCGGATAACACATAATAAAAAAATCGGCCAAAAAAAAACAAGTTTGTCGTATGGAAGCCCCCCTTATATATTTGACCGAGCTTTAGCGAGGTCTCTGAGTCTACTGGGACGAGCCGGCACTTGAGCTGTCAAATGTATGTTTGTATGTTTCTTTGTTCGACGATAACTCAAGTACCGCTCAGCTGATCTCCAGAAGGATGCAGCGAATGGACCTGTCGTTTTGTTTTTTTTTTTTGCAAGTAGGTAGAAAACAAAACATCATTTATAATAATGATATGTGCTTCAAAAATTTAGTGATTTTTTGCTGTTTTCATATCACTAATTAAAATTAATATTAGACCACCAGAAAAATTACAATGATTTTTTATTGTTTTAACATTATAGATTACATACATAAGAAGTGGCGGTATGACCTTAAAGGCTTTAGCCTGTCTAAAAATGGGCACATTATTTAAAAAAATCACTATTTTATTACTGTTGCTGTCAAAAAAAAAGGAAATGTCAAATTCAGCCGATCAGATGATGTATTCAGTATTGACAGATTTCGTTTTCGGTATTCCGACTTAGCAATTTTTTGGAGGGGTTGATATAATTATTTTCTTTTTCAACAGTTGGTACATGCTCCTTCCTTAACTCGTTTTAAGTGTTTCAACTAGTAATTTTACGAACTGAGGTGTCTTTTTACATATTTTATAGAAACATACATTTTTGTATTCTAAAAGATTATCAAAAAGAAAGAATACTTATATTTTTAGGTTTCACTCACTTTACTACTAACAAAAAGCTGCAGTTGAAATTATCCGAGATATTCCTGATTATTTTGATATTACTCGTAATAATCCTTAAAGGTGCTATTCGAATCTCGGCAGCAGGCTACAGCTACAAACAGCACTTGCAGCAGCTGCACGAAACCGGCTGTGGCTGCACAACTGATGGGTTAATCCAGGTTTACACGTAAATTGAAAGTATGAATTTCTACAAAAAAGATTCCGATTGCGGCTCCGGCAGCACGTGCTACCGAGCCTCAGCTGCGAGTGTTGTTCACCTGTTTAGACAAGTCCGACGTGCTGCCTGTCGCAGCACGTGTAGCCAACCTCGGAATCACTCTCGACTGCGGAAGCAGGCAGTGGCTGCATTTCAGATGTGTGTTACCTGCAATCGCGACCTGCATCCGCAGGCTGCGGCCGAAGTTCGAATAGCAGCAAGTTATGGTTCTTATACTATTGCTAATGAAGTGGATGAATACCGAAATTCATTATCATTCATTTTTTCGTAGTACCAGTCGTCGTAGTTACCATTTAGCGCTTCTGGCGCGTTTTTGACGTGCTGAAAGCGAATTTTTGCCAAAAGGAGTTGGCAGCACTGCTATGGTCTATAATTCTATAAATCAAAGTAGGTACATGTAGCTTGAAAATTGTTTTCGGTTTTTCTTATTTTAACTTCATTTTAAACAAACTTGTACATATCAGAACAGTTTTAGAAGCGTCATAAATTACTCTGGTAAAGATAACATTTTATAAATGAGCTTGGGAGAAACTGAGTGTATTCGTACACAACAGGTATTCGTATGTATGAGCTGTCGACATCCTTCTTTAGCATGCACGTAGTTTATATATATAGAATTTTTAAGTTCGAATATGAGCATCTTCTGTTCAGTGGTGTCGAAGATACCAGGACAGGTGGTAAAAAGAGGCAAAACGGCGCCACTTTCTGCGGGAGTTGCTGAAGACATATTACTGTACGCTCGAGTATTTTGTTTAAAATTGTAAGAATAACCACTTATATTCACGCAAAATTCATTATAAAATTTTATTTGTAATTGTTCAGACAAATTTCATGATAATATCAAAAACTAAGCTTCTAAGTTACTCAAGTAGACCAGCAATCGCAGTACAGTACGTACGCCGAGCGTACGTCGCTAATTAGTTACATTCTAGACCACTAGATGTCACCATGTGTATCGAATGGAAGCAATTCCAAAATTATTTATAGTTTAAAATTCACTTTGGACCCTATTTCTTTAAATTTACTAAGTCTCAATATTTATTTTAAAATCGACATGAGAAACTGATTGCGGTTTCGGACTGGCGTCTAGACGGAAAAACCTTCTAAATTACGAAAGTCCAAACGTAAATTATGAAAGTACATCTCGCAGCCGCACGGCCTCGCGAAATCCTGTTCGGCACATTCGACCAAATGACTCATCCCTACAAATTATCCCGCTCGGCAGTGCCAATCGTGCCGAACCGCATATGTGTGTAGCAACCTATAGGTTGGGGTTCTTTACCTGGTTTGAGGGTAAATAATTTAAACCAACAAAAATCGGCGGTACATTATTATTTTATTTAAAATATGTAGTTCTAACAGTTCTGTACTGTTTATATCATCAAACCTAAGCGTGCGCACTCCGTGAGCTACTCTGACAAGAAAGTCCACGACCGATATCTTTGTGAGGATCCGTCCATCACAGGAGGACCGCCGGATCCCACCCTGTAGCAGTAGATACCACAGGAACTGGAAAGGTCACTGCAGGAGACCCCAGTGATAGTAGAAGCGTTTGAGAGCTGGTCCGTCGACAAAATGAGGCGCGTTGATTTGCACGCGATGCTCAGTTAAGGTGGGGTCGTGACGATATTCAAACAAATTAGGTATACCAATGACCATCACATTTTAACGATCACTTTCAATGTTCTGTTGAAAAGAAACCATTAAAATCTTCATGGGTTTTGCAGTTGCATCTATATGAAATCCGAGAAAATTTTGATGTTTTGACAAGTTGTCAGAAATGTCAGAGTTTTAATTATTAGGGTTTTTACCCTTATTCAGAGGTTTTGAATAAGGAGGTAGGTACTATTTATTGCCAGTCGGATAAGAATGAGTAGTCATTTAAAGTAGGATAAAATTGCATAAAATTATATGAAACTGTATTTGTGTCTATTCATCGAAATTAAAGGAAAGCGGGTCAAATATCAATTACTAGATTTGACCCACAAAACAGGCGGGTGAAGTTAAATAAAACAGTTTAACATTTTGAAAATAAATAAACTTTTTTGTAATCAAAACCTTATTAGTTGCAATTGAACATTAATCTCACAAAAAGAAGCAATAACGCAAGCACACATTAAATAAATGTTGCTTGTGACTAGCGTTTGGGTACGGAAACCTAAAAGAAGTCACCTGACTTTTTTTTTTATTCTGAATAGGTTTGCATTTGACCACATACTGCCTGATGTTAAGCAGATAAGCGGTCTAGGTTGTAGCACGCTTACCTAGAAGATACCTATTTACTCGGGATTTGAAGACGCCCACATTGTTTTTTAGCGGGAAGACAGACCCAGGCAAAGCGTTCCACATTCTGGCTGTTCGTATGACGAATGAGGATTAGAAACGCTTGGTTCTAATGGTTATAACTTTCATACCAAAGTTATTATAATTTTTTGAAATATTTTTACTCAGTACCTATTTATGATATACGAGTAAAATAGGAATAGCGCGAGGTCCAAGTCCGGGGCGGACTACTAGTTATTATAATTCGTATTTGTTGTTATAGCGGCAGCACAAATACAAAATCTGTGAAAATTTCAACTGTCTAGCTATAACGGTTAATGAGATACAGCCTGGTGACAGACAGACGGACAGACGGATGGACAGCGGAGTCTTGGTAATAGGGTCCTGTTTTTACCCTTTGGGTACGGAACCCTAAAAATGTAGTCGGATTGAGATCTTTATTTTTGGAAATCAGTTGAAAGTCAGCTGTTCCAAACAAAATACTCATTGATACTCGTATTCGCAAAATGATTTTGTGGTTGGTTCCAAATAAAATACATGTTCATAATGATGAGTGTATAGACCTCTGAAAGCCCCTAAATTTTGCAAAACAACACCAATTGGAGTCGCTAGAAATTTCTCTAGAGGACAGCTGCGTTCTTTGGCCTACCCCAAAAAATAAAATATATCGAATTTCAAGTTTTCTGGAGTAGAAAACAAGTTTTATGTCAGGCGAGGACCACCCGTGCTTCCCTTAGCAACACCTTGTATGCATGAGTACGATTAAAAAAGTCATATCTACAGAATAGAGTTGTCCATATTGGCTTGTCATCCTTTGATGGATAATAATTAATCACAAAGCTGAATAGGGTAAATCTCGCAACATCACATTAAATTCTCTCAGAACGGACAATGGAGGAACGTTTTGAGTGATTATATATGTGAGTCAACAAAGAACTAATTATTATGATGTAAATAAACACAGTTCCTATTTCAATGGAAATGTGTTTCTTTGAATGTGAATTTACATTGCAATGTTAATGTTTTTTATACTTATAACTACTTACTTTTCAACGATAGGTAACATCACTTCAAATAGAAAATTATGAAATATCAAATCAAATTAAGGTACTGCTAATGCTCATGGTCAGAGCGCGCAATTCAAAGCCCCGCTAAAATTCCCTGAGTAGGGTGTGTACATGTCGCAGGCAATTTGTATGATTCCGCCGTTTACATACGGCGTCGTCAGTTTAAAAACGCTCGCAGTTATGTAAAATGCCGAAGTAAAATGACAACTCGTTCAATTGTAATACTTCAACGTCGGTTGTAGTTTTTGGGGTGACCATGACAAAACACACTTTAGACAAATCAGATTGACAGATAAAACACATTTTGGACAACTCAGATCGATTATAATCTCGAGATATGATTCGTTTAACTGCACTGAGCCTAAACTCACCTTCGGAATGCGATGGGATGTGGGAGTATAAGGGTGGGGAAATACTGCCCTTAACAATCCAAGGTTATTGACTTTTACGCCAGGATAATTGAACCAAACTTAGTGACCTTAGGCCAAACTTATATAAGGTTTGTAGGTCAGGTTAGGTTTGAACAGTGACAACAACGCGCGAGCCAAGCGAGCGAAAAGAGCGTGCCGCGGCAGCGGCCGGCGAAGCGCCAGAAACAATCTGTGCTTATTACGCTAAACTCGTAATACCTTCCGTTATATGTACATATATGTATATTCTAATATTAACTAACCAACAGAAGCACTTATCTAAGGTATTTTGACTTCAGTTGGTTAGGTTAGCCTCCTTTGATATCCTCTGACCATATTTTAACGATGGTCGATTTGTAGCAATCGGAAGACTCCTCTGTATTTCAGGAGTCCTCATAACACCAGACTCAATGGTCACCTTAGCATTTTTAGGTGCCGAAAAACCTTGTAAGTTGTCCAAGACGTTTTTATTAATTTCGTTTGAGAATCGTAACTCTTTTTTAATTCACCATAATAAATGTCAAGTAAAATAACAAGTATTTTGTGAAAAGTCTTTTGTACACGTAGCATTTTCAATATTTTCTTGTGTCATAAAACCACTACGTGATGCCATTTTGTTTGTTTTGATCAACAGCGACGCGCGTGGGAAGAAACAGAACTAAATACTTTAATTTGCCGCGGCATTATGTAGAAGGCGTTTCAATGGTCAATCAAATGTTTAGGCATAATATACAATGTCACGGCAAAATACATTTTTCCTTCGGTATATTACATAACTGCGGCCGTTTTTAAACTGACGACGCCGTATGTAAACGGAGGAATCATACATATTGCCTGCGACATACACAAACAATACCTACATAATAACTAATGCCGGGGCCGAATATTGGCTATTTTAGCTACAAATTATATTATTATATAGTCTTGGTTCCAACACTCCAATGTATACAATAATAATTAGCTGTACAAGAACAATAATAAATTGGCTATTCAATTCGTAGCCTAGCTTTGACTCAAGTCATCGTCATTTGTGTGCGCCCCCCATAACACGCAAATCAAAAACATATATTTAAATTCGTGTCAACCTAAAGTCTGCTCGGTAGGAAATTGAACCCGGGACTCTATATCAAAGGTAGATTAAATTGTGCCAGGGTAGGGAAACGCATTTTTCTGATATTTTTTTGATGTTTTACAGTTCAACTAAAATTTTGGGTGTTTAATTAATTTAATACTGACGCTTTATTGTTGAAAATGGGAAATAAGGAAATTAATAAAAAACAATGGCATTGGATTAGTAATGAAAGAAGTACTGTGAAACTGCAATTTATACAATGGATGAAACGTTACAATTTGAAGACAAAACAACTTAATTGCAAAACATTCAAAATTTAATACAATTATGACGTTATTTACACACCGAGCTACAATACGTTTGTAAATGTCTAATACTACAGTTTAACATACGTGAGTCACATTTTTCTGTATTTTGTTGTTTGTTTGTGTGTTGTTTTGACTTCACATTAAAAAATACTAAATAAGGACATACTTTCTTTAAACACTTTAAAATGTCTATTTACATTCGTATCTAGCACCTAACAAACAAAAAATGGCACTTGTGGATTTCTAAATACATGACCTATTGGTACGTGACTTATTTTACAAGCTAGAAACGTTTTTTTTACACATCAGCCGCTTTTAGGACATGAACAAAGTTACTCTACCGTGCGTTTAGCACCTATACAATTATATTCCTGCCATAGTTTTATATCTTCTCCTACTACTCAAAGTACTAAACAAAAATTGCATTTTAATGTTTCTTATTCACTTGGTTTCTTGTTAGAAGATCTAATTCGGCGAACAGCTTTCTGGGACTTTTTTCAAAATGAGACTGATCTAGTAAATCCAAATGTGTAAATATACTCGTATGTATCACATTGTTCCAAATGTTGTAAATTGGAATGTTTAACATTCCAATTCAAATTCATTAATTAAAATAAAATAGAAAAACAGATTGTTAAAAACAATGTGACACATATATTAACACATTTGGAACAATGTCGATATGCAAAAAAGGAGACATAAGTGGACGTCTTACTACTGATAAAATGATGATGACGATGATGATTTGAAAAAAAATAGGATTTCTGTGGTATTAACCGGAACATTCTGGATGCAAGCTTTCGATCTTATTGAAAAGTTGGAGAGGAGGCCTACGTAATGGACGTCATATGGCTGATCAGGTGGCGATAAAGCAGATATTTTAACATTAATTCACAAAATTTAAAATTCACCACTGACAAAAAAATGTTTTTTGGTTGTGTCAACATACTATTTTGATATTTTTAGGTATAATAGCAATGGTGTGGTGTGCGCTGTGGTGGTTCCTGGTGTACGACTCGCCCGTGCAGCACCCGCGGATATCTGATGAGGAGAAGCAGTACATCTTGGAAGCCATCGGTGATAAGGTGCACCAGGGCTCGTCTGAAACTAAGGTACGTGAAACGTTTCACTGGATAGATTTGATAGAGAGAGTTCTTTAGCTTTAACCAATTAAAAAAAAATTGTGACTCTAGGATAAGAAAATGGTATCCGACCCCAAACTAAGCAAAGCTTGTTATATGGCTGCCAGAGACTGATAGATAGACAGATGATACTACATCTACAATTTTTTTTTCAATACATACATACTTAGAAAGACAATTACCAAATCCAACCAGACACAGAGCAAACACTCATGTTCATCACATAAATAGTCGCCCTGGGTGGGACTCGAATCCACGCCTCTTTGATCCAGTAGGCAGGCTCACTAACCACTGTGCCACCGAGGCAGTCAAATAACTGATAACCTGCATAACTAATTCTTGGGTTTTCGTCCCGGAGCTTTATAAATTGAGTGAGGTCACACTGACGCTCACACCAAATAAGTTGTACCTAGTGTTTATCTGTTACCAACTTACAGCCTTGATGTACTCGTAGATGTGGGTTCCGCGTACGTATAAAGCACATTCTCGAAAACGGTGCAATTTCTAGAAAAATTAATAATTGTTGTGGAATAATGCTTATCAATAAAAAAGGTAGTAGAATCTATGAAGAAGCTGATAGATAAGATAAAAAGATATATACTTCCTTCTTAATGATTTTTGAAATGGTAAATAAATCATCCCACTGTATAAATGATGCGTGCAGTTGTTTGCATCGAGAATATCATAAAATAAACCATGGTATCTAGGTTACACTAGTATATTTTAATGAGTCTTATTTTAACAAAATTGTTAGATATGTTATGACCGCAACAACAACAGTGTTGTTACGATCATAACATTTCTATAATTTAAAATTTGATGGGGATAAACCTCTCCTAAACAACACATTTGTACGCAATGTTCTCAAAAACATTCATGAGCTGTTTTTTACATTGATTTTATTCCAAGTGAATGGCGATGTTAGTATCCTATCCTCTTAAAATCTTTGAGGCCTTCAAGGAGGGCTTGCGTCTTTTATTGCGTGTTATGTTTACTTTGTATATTGCCAAATATATAGGTATTGAAAGACCGCGGTAATTTTATAGCATAAAATTACTGGCATACTTGAGAAGATTCTTGAAAACCGCCGCGCAAGAATTTTTGGGAAGCCATGACGACTTAGTGGTAGTGACACTCGCCTTAAACACTAGGGGCGTGGATTCAAACCCGGTTAAAACCAATTTCCAACTTTTCAGTTCTTTGAAATTTATGTACAGATTTTTATATCACTGGCTTTTCAGTGAAGGAAAACATTGTCAACAACCTGCATACGGCTGTAGAAAAAATCCGATGGCGTAATATTATTGTATTTCCCCCAAACCGCACTGGGTCAACGTGGTAGACATTGTCCAACCTCCTTTCGTGGGTAGTCCTATGTTCAACAGTGGATAATTAAAGATCGTTACAGTATTGCCAATATATAGGTTATAAAATTCGAGGTAAATTCTTTCGAAATACGCCATATAAGGTCTACAAATTCTTGAAAAACTCCGCGCTAGAATTTTTCACAATAACATGACGTAAAGCCTTGGTGCAAAGATATGAATCTAGGTTACCTTACCTGGCTAATGACCTAGGTTTTACAGAAATATCGTGACTGAAAATGTAATAAAAACTGTACTCAGACAATAATAATAATTATTTCCAGTACAATCACCATACTTATGTAGGTAGGTATATTTATGACGCACTTACTTAGTAATTTTCATTTAATCGCGTAATTAAGTGTATTTTTATAAACTGGTACGTATGAGTATATGAAATAATAGACCGTATGAATGTAGGTAGGTATGTCTGTCGGAGAAATATTTTTTTACGTCATAATACTCATATGTATGTACATAATCACAACTGGTATTTAATCAATAGATACAAAAATGTATCAGTTTTGCGATGTTAGAGTTGCAAAACATTCAAAATTTAATACAATTATGACGTTATTTATACACCGAGCTACAATCCGTTTGTAAATATCTAATACTACAGTTTAACATACGTGAGTCACATTTTTCTGTTTTTTGTACTAGACTTCACATTAAACAATACTAAATAAGGACGTACTTTCTTTAAACACTTTAAAATATCTATTTACATTCGGGAATGTCTATTTACATAAACGAAAACAAAAAACACGTGACTCTACCAGGGTCACCAATTGATCGTTATAAAAAAATCAATGATATTTTTTTCAAGTTTCGGTTCGGCTCCATGGTAAAAGTTGTTCATGATGATGACACTGCCACTACTATGGACCAACCCGAAATTCGAGAAACAAAAATCAGCTATCCACAATGCTGCTATTTGGGATCCCCACGAAAAGAAGTATTGCCTCATGATTGAGAGAATTCAGCGCAAGTTTGCACGATATTTGTATAAAAAAGTCTATGGTTTTTACCCTTACTTGTATCCTTCCTTATTTGTCTCCGGAATGGTAGGGTTAAGTACCCTGGAATTACGGCGTAAGATGCAATTAATTATTCATTATTATCTTATTCTCCACAACAAAGTCGATAATCCTAATGCACCTGACGGCTACGTGCGCGCGTGTGAGCGAGCGCGCGGCTCGCGGCGGCCGCACCGCCTGCTGGCGCTGCCGCCCGGCCTGCACACCGCTCGTCCCTATAACGCACCTACTTCACGATTCATTGTGCTCATTAATAACATTTTATCTCAACAACCTGATCTGGACATTTTTTGTGATAGCTTGGGCAGTTTTAATAATAGAATTCTTGCTAAATAATAGTATGTAATGATTTAGTCTATGCTGTTAATAATGTACTAATTGGAAATAAATAAATACAAAATCGCAACTCAGGATCGACCAAATGTATGAAACAGCAGATTTTTTTCTTGAACTCCAGGTTGCATCAATTGTAAAAAGTTGTTTGTATTGATGATGTGAATAACTCTTTTTGGCTTGGTATTCCCTGTGCAGATAATACTTACTGTGTATTTTGCTTGTTCAAGAACATAAAAGCTATCAATATAGGTACCCCATGCAGGATAAAAGTGATGCTAAAAATTAGGACTATCCAATCCAGTTTTTAAATTGTTCATGAACAATAAAGTTATCTATTTCTCTCTGTCAATTTCTAGATTGTTCCGCCATTCACAAAGATCATCACGTCGTTCCCGTTCCTGGCCATGGTGATCCTGCACTACGGCAGCAACTGGGGGTTGTACTTTGTGATGACAGCAGCTCCCAAGTTCGTGTCGAGCGCTCTCGGCTTCAACCTCACTTCCACCGGCACGCTCGCTTCGCTGCCCTACCTCGCTAGGATGATATTCTCCTTGATATTTGGTGCTATTGGTGACAGGTAAGTTATCTATTACTCTCTGTTATACTCTAGATTGTTCCGCCATTCACAAGGTATGTATCCGTTTGAGCAGCTTCTACTTGAAGCGGACTGAATAATTTTTTCTCCCTCATTTTGCTCAACGCGAGGCGTGCCTGAGGGTGCAGATCTCATCCTCAGTTGCGCTTTGAGGCAGTCGCTCAGCCCGAGGCTGCCTCTAGTGGATACTTAGCTACAAAAATCATCACGTCGTCGCCTATTCCTGGCCATGGTGGTCTTGCACTACGGCAGCAACTGAGGGCTGTACTTCGTGATGACAGCAGCTCCCAAGTTCGTGTCCAGCGCGCTTGGCTTCAACATCACTTCCACCGGTACGGTTGCCTCACTGCCCTACCTCGCTAGGATGATATTCTCCTTGATATTTGGTGTTGTTAGTGACAGGTAAATTATCTATTTCTCTCTGGCACATTGATTGTTCCGCCAGCCTCTACTTGAGGTGAACTGAAGCAACTTTTCTTCTCCTTATCACTCAAATCGAGGTGTGCCTCAGGCTGAGGATCTTAGCTACAAAAATCTTCACGTCATTCCTATTACTAGCCATGATCAGCCTACCATGGCCGTGGCTGGCCATGTTGGTGATGATGGCTAACTGGGGCCTGTACTTCGTAATGACAGCCTCTCCCAAGTTTAAAAAACCGATAGTTTCGTTAAGTCCTCGAATGGAGACAGTAACTACATGAATTGTCTCTATTCTAAAACAAACAACAAACATTCATACACAAGTAAAACATTCACTTGTAAGATGAATAGATGATTTGATTTAGACCTTACAAATTCGCTGAATGTAATGCAACAAGATTCATAAAATAACTACAGTATGCTACAAATTTAAGCTAACAAACTTTTCACAATAGGTTTTGGTGGTAAATAGGTAGATTTAAACGTTAAAAATTAGTCTTAGATTTGCACTAGCTAGTATGTCATACCTTATCGATGTATACCTTTAACGTTAACAATTTATTTTTCCAGGATCGTGAAACAGAACAAAGTGTCCATGACATTCATGAGGAAATTCTTCTGTCTGTTCTCTCACGTGGTGCCCGGTCTGCTCCTCATAGCGCTGGGCTACACGGGCTGTGCGCCGATACTCTCCGTCACCTTCATCACATTCTCCATGGGATCTAATGGAGCAGCCACCCTCACGAATCTTGTGAACCACCAAGATTTGGCACCAAACTTTGCTGGAACTCTGTACGGGATAGCGAATGGAATTGGAAACACGGCTGGCTTCGTCACGCCCCTGGTTACGGCGCATTTCACTAAAAATGGGGTGAGTTCTTCTGTCTCCAGTCGCATGGTGCTCCTATTACTCACGATAGCGTTAGGCTACACGGGCTGCGCACCGATTCTCTCCGTCACCTTCATCATTTTATCTATGGTATCCAATGGAGCAGTCGCCTTCACTAATCGTGAATTCGTGAACCATCAATACTTCGCGCCCAATTTTGCTGGAACTCTGTATGGATGTCGTCGACCCATAGCGGAAATGAAGAATGTTCAGACAGATATGGAATAATATTGAACTGCGGCTACTAAGGAGAAGTAGATCCTTGAGTAACTTGTCCGTTCTTAGAATAAAATCTTAGAAACCTTAGAATAATGACAAGTAATAGAAACCTTGCAAAATTTTACTCAAATAAAAACTACGTTACAGCTGTCTTATTTTTATCTGGTTATACAGTCAAAAACATCTCCATACCTTAGAAAATTTCAAGAAAGAGTGACAAAAGAAAACTAACCCGCAAATCTCATGTTTCAGAACGGTTTCGCGGAATGGCGACCAGTATTCATCACGGGCGCGTCTCTCTACATCGCATCCGCTGGCTACTTCATCCTTTTCGGCACCGCGGAGACTCAGAGCTGGAACCAGATAGTGGAAGTGGAAGAAGAAGAGGATAAAACACCCAGTGTTAACACCTCGGAATCAACCGTGTCCGTCTCTATTCCTCCTAAGACATAGATCTGATAGTCGTTGTTAGGAAACCAATGCATTTTTAGGGAAATACCTACTCGAGCCCTGGAGAAGTGGCTTTCTTGGCTTCTGAGGTTGATTTGAGTAGTTCAAAAGAGATAACTCCAATCTTTTGCTTGGCTTTAAAATGGTTTTTGTGCTGGAAACTGTAGCTAGAGCAAAAAATAATAATAATAAAGTTGAATCCCGTCACACTGGTGTATTTTAAAGTCTTGATAAAATGAAAGCTGAATATTTCATCAGTATAAAATAATAATGTAGCCAGTTTTTGAAAAAAACTTTTAATGTATTCTGACACAGAGCTATTACAACCAGGGGGATTATGTGGTCGATCGAGTAGATGTATTGATTTGATATGGCATGAGTTAGAACGAGAATGAAAAATATCTCGATTTAGTGGCTAGTTTTCATATTTGACAGCTCTAGGCAAAATTTTCCATACATTTTTGTGATTGAGAATGTCTTCAAGCAAAAATTATCTCTTTGGTCGTAGTAACTCTAGAGCTTTGTGTATTCTGGCTTTTTTATCGTGATTTAAACTAATAAAATTATGTCATAGTACAGTTAAAAAAGTTATGCTTTGCTTTTACTTATTAATCTTGGTGTATTAGCATTTTTTGACCAGAATACAAGTGAGGCTACAACTTTTTTTTTTTTATCTCACTGTATTAATGTTTTACTGATACTTGTTTCAGTTCACAAAGAGAATAAAAGTTTACTTTTTTTTATCTTAGCCAAAGTAAAGTTAAAGTTAGTAAAGCCTTAAATCGCATTGGAATGCTAAGATATGCGCTCTGACTTTGACTTTCGAATTGCGTAAGGAGCCTTAGTTTAGAGGTTGCAAAAGACAAATCGTTGAATAACTTCTCATGGGCTCGACTCACAATTAAGTAAGCATATTAGCTGATAGTATTATCTTAAGGTTAACAACTTGCTCTAGACTAGATCAAGTGCTTAGTACCTACCGGAAGAAAGAATACCTACTGTTTTTTTCTTCAAGCTTTTGTACAATTTACTTCCGTTGTACTTTGTTATACTTACTCGTTACTTTGTTATACCTATTAGATATGGAATAAAGTAGGCAATATAACAAAACATGTTACAGACCTTCACTACCTACTGATGATATTTTTATACTAGAGTTTGTATGTCGTTGCTTAGATATCTTACTGTTCAAGTACTTAGGAATGCCTAAGTAGGTAATAATTATTTTTTTCAAAAACTGGCATGTCCGTCTTCAACCGTATACAGAATTCGCGAATATTTCGCGCTGATCGATGTAGCATTTTTCACATTATTGTAGATTTATCAAAAATGGCTTTGCCGATTTCAATAAAATTTAAATGACACTAATTTTGAAGTATACTCTTTCCAATAACAAAAAAAATATTGAAATCGGACTGCCATATACAAAGTTATGCGTGGTTATACATAAAAAAACTATACGCGTCGAATTGAGTAAGTACCTCCTCCGTTTTTTCGATCAAAAAGTTATAATGATCAGCATTATGTACTTTACTACGTATGATTATTTTTCAACCCTTCAATGCACGACTTTTCAAAATTTTGATTTTTTAATGTCACAGTATTAATGTTATGCTGACACTTGTTTCCGTCTAAAAAAAAAAAATGGTTTGAAGACTTTTGGAAACAACATGCATTTAAGGGTTATGGTACATATGCGAGACATATACAATAAATAGTTGATATGAACGATATAGGTAGGATGATAAAAGAGGACTACTATACATAACACCTACACTTAAATTTACCAATTTTTTTAGTGTGATTGTCATTTCTCAATAAAACAAAGTAAAATAAAAACTAGACAAGTTGAAAATCCTCCGCAATTTTATTTGAAAAGTACTGTATTGAATATTGTTTATTTTCAAGGAATTACTACAAATTATAATTTATTAACTGTTTGATTTTATATTTCTCGACATAGTGATACTTAGGTTAGGTGTAAATAAATTAATATATTCATTAGTCTGTATATCTCTCTACTGAAATTAATTACGTAGGTAGTTTTATTATCTTCAAATAGATTAATTAACTTTTAAATACGATACTTCTCTTATTTTTGTACGAATACATATTAGACGACTACTATACACTAAAATAAAACTAGGTATGAACATGGGATGTAAATAATACTGGAAATAATAAATATGGCCAAGACCAGCACAAGAAATCTCACTTCTGAAAAGATTCATCATAGTGAAAATTTACCTTAATAGAGGGGATTTTTCCATGATGATAGGACAAATACCATTGCGCTTCGCTTTTCTTTGATCGTCTGCAACAACTATATATAGGTATATATAACTACACCGCAAGATCTTCAGTGTTTTATAAAAAAGCTTTCTATACAATAATAGTAGGTATGTGTGTACCACATAAAGTATGTATGTGATGATAATATGTAGGTACTCTACATAGCTTGTTTGAGCTAATCGGCATAACCCGATTCTCTTATATTATACCAACCGATTTTCAAGCTGTTGTTTTTGGTTGTACTAGGTAAAGCTGACATTGTGGCCAATTATGAAAACGCGATCCTGAATGTTATGGCAATTTTAAATGTTGCTGTTTCTTTTTCACTACATGCATTTAAAAGAGAACAATTTTCTAAACTGCTATTAAATTTAGGATGGCGCCTTCATTGTGATCGATCACATTAGCTAAGAACCATCTCGAGATGGTTCTAATTTTGTATGATGGTATAATTTGTTTAATTGTGATGGTATAATTTGTCTTTCATCTGGCTGGCTTTCAAACTTTACTTTTGCAGAATATTTGCTCATATTTATTAAATTTGCTGCCCAGTTGTGTCTAATTGTACTAAGTTGGTCATCTGTGTTATGTGTAGCACATTCCACATATTTTCCCGTGATTCATACTGTCATGAAATGTTTCTAAATATGAGCCTTCACTATTTTAAACATTGTTGTAATAATTAGGCATATGTAATTTAAATTATTAAAATGTACTTATATATTAATGACTGTGATGATGATAATGAGTTTAAAATATTGTATAAGAAGATAATTAAATTATTGAATAGTACTGTGTGTTTGAAATTATTTATGAATCCTGTTACGACTTGTTGCGAGGAATTTGATGAGGATCGTTGAGAATATAAACGATGAATAAAATAAATAACATTTATTTTAAAGCATTCAGACAGAATATTTTGTATCGTAATAATTTGACAAGACTGTTTCGTACGGTTTCCTTAATTTTGTATCGTAATAATTTGACAAGACTGTTTCGTACGGTTTCCTTAGTTACACAAAAACATAAGAAACCTTCTTTAACATCCTCCCTTTTTGTGTAGTTAAGTAAACTAACATCAGGCAGGATTACAAACAGCCTAAACCTATTCGATCCATAATGGAAACAAGTGACGGCCTGCTGAGAGGCTTTGTCAAGAAATCTGCATTTTGCAGGTTTGCCCCCACATGCTTGACTTCGAGTGTTCCATCTGCAACTAGTTCTCTTACATAGAAGTGCCTTATTGCTATGTGCTTTGTTCTTCTATGCATTTCCGGATTCTGAGCAAGTTTTACTGCCGCATCATTATCGACTTGCAAAATCGGAATTTGCTTTAGAGTAGAAATCTCACTGAATAGTCTTTGTAACCATACTATTTCGCGTGCAGCTTCACTTGCTGAAACTATTTCGCTTTCTGTCGTGGAGATGGCTACCAGTTTTCGACTCGTTTCAAAGATTCAGGAGGTATACATTCATCAAAAAGGTTTACTTTCATTACCTTCCTCCCTTACATCGTGAATCTTTTGATTGCTTTCTTCTCTTATAACCGGCCTCAACGGAATATCCTCCCTTGCAACAGAATTCGATGGCATTCGTAGACTAATTTCAATTTCAGAATCTTCCTGAGCCTTTGTCAATTCTGAATTCTGTTTTACATTACTCTTACCGATTTCTGACTCGAGAAATTTTACGTCTCTTGAACGTACCAACGAACATCCATTTTTGCTGAAATTCAAAAGTCGATATCCATCATCACCGTCATAGCCGATCAATATACATCTTTCAGCTTTCTTGTCTAGCTTTTTACGCTTCTGCTTGGGAACATGGGCGTAGCATGGACTTCCGATGATTTTAAGGTGATTTTATTATCTACATATCCGAAAAATAGACCCTTCGCATACATCTGTAAGAATATAATTTGGCTAAGTCTCGCGGTAATGTCAATTTCGAGTTCCAAAATAAGTCTCAAACCTGTGTCTCAAACAATGAAAGGGAAGAAGAAAGAGAGAACACCCAACTACAAGTAAAAAGTAATCCTGATTGTAAATTAGAGTAAGTAACGTAACATTTATTTTATGGTCATAAATCGTGCACTTGCTTCCAAAAACAAAATTATCACCGATTACTGCACGCTTTTTACCAATAAAAAAAGTATCGTTTCTATGATAATTATCTACTATACGTATGATCAAAATCTCATTTTCAATGTATTTTAACTTTTAACACAACTTATAAAACACTGAGTTGTCATTCTACAAATACTACACAAAATAAAAATCCTACCTAAATATATACAAAAACAGAGGCTAAGTATCGAAATAAAGATTGTGTCCTTGTGGAAGGGTGCCAAGAACGTTGACTGCATTCCTGCGCTGAATTGCTTAAGAAATTCTCTGCGCGAGGAAAGAGCCAGGCTTCTTGTCACCAGCAGCGTGGACAAGTTTTGGCGAAACTATGTTGAAGATTTTTTTAGGGATGGACCCCACGGACCAAAAGTTTCGACGCCAAGCGGCAAAAACACATATTTACTTGCGAGTAGTTGCGAGTGATGCGTATTTTCGTCGCTTGGCGTCTTCTGTGGCCTCCGCCGCGGCTCCGGCTCTTTGAATTGTCCCACTGAGGCGAGAAGGGGCCAAGGTATCATCATACCAGCGCCCTTCCACTCTCCTAGGGGATCAAAGTTAAGCTATCAGGGCGCTTGCCGTCATCCCTAGCTATGCCAGCTGGCTCGAAAACAGCTGAGATGTTGATAGAGGCAAGCGCCCTTTTAATGATGTCATTTAAAGAGCCGTGGCGGGAAAATCTACCGGTACTTCTCTGGCAGCAAAGTTCGTGGAGTCCATTTTTTTTTTAACGCAAATAAGTCCGCGTTTGACCACCAACTCGCCTGATGGTAAGCGACGTTGTGGTCGAAGATGAAGCACACAGACCTAGAAGATACCTATTCTACCTACTCTGACCTTGAAAAGCTTTAGATTATATCTCTTAGGAAACAGGAAAGCAGGAAGACTGTTCCATTCCCTGGCGGTACGAATCAGAAATGTTGTGTCAAACCGCTTCGTACGTATCGAAGGAAAAATGACAGTGTATAGGGTGGTAATGTGGCGTCTTCCTACTTGTCCTGTAGTAAAAAGAGGATGGTAGGATTTAGGATAAGGTCGTGCAGCTCAGATGCACACTTTCTGAAATTAATCCTATAAAAAATGGACAGACTCGCAACCCTACGGCGATGCTCCAGGCTATGAAGTTTTTTTGAAACTATCATTTAATTACCTATAAACCGAACAGCACGCCGGTCCACCGATTCCAAGGCCTCGAGCTGATACTTAGCCGAGCCATCCCAAAAATGGCAGCAGTATTCCAGACACGAACGGATCTGTGCTTGATACAGAGTAAGCAACTGTCCCGGTGTGAAATACCGCCTAACCTTGTTCAGGATACCCAGCTTCATACCAGCCAATTTGGCCCTAGATTCTTTATTCCCTCAACCATGCCTACTTTCAACGCTTGCGATTCCTCCTTTGTTGCTTTTGTATTGGATATGTACTTTTGAACAACTGTGCTGTCATCTGCATACCCAAAAATACCGGGAACAAGAAGGTCATCGATGTGCTTACTTTCGACGCTGCTTCCACATGGACACACATGACGTTCGACAATGGCAGCACTTAATCTTAATCCGGTTGCAATGCGGAAGCTGCCACTGAATAGTGACCCGAGGCTAGCTGAAAGAAGGGCGTGCAGCCACTGGCCAGACTCATGATCTGAAACAGCAAGAAGCCTTGCGCGGACTTGATCACTGGAAGAATTTTGAATCGAATGTTGGTGTTTTTTTAAAGGGCAAGTGCCTTTATTAACTACCACTAGATATACATAATCTAAAACTACATAAACTACTACTACATACTACATGTTGGTGTATACTCTGTAGGTACCAATGGATTATCCCAAAGTTTTTGACATTTAGGTTCCTTTGGCATGTCTCCATTAGGACAGAGAATTTTCCAAGCTTCTGATGCATCTGATGCACAGTGTAGAACTTTCGGGAACGGCCCTGTATCTCGACCGATGGTGTTTTCAAGATCGTGGAACACGGCTGAGACACTACGTGTACAGATGAAAGAAAAGCCGGAAGAGCTACACTAGATTTTTTTCTAATTCCAATACCACCCAATCTAATCGGTAATGAAGCTTGGGTCCAGACGTTATTATCGAGGTTCAAATTTAGATTTTTTTTTCAAGGTAGTTTTGAGAGTGGCGTCTAAGTCATCCAAAAGTAAAGAATGCTTCCAGATTGGGCAAGCTCTTAAGATATACGTAAAATTTGGAACGAAAAGGCAGTATTTCAAGGTGGTATAGGCGATGTGAGAGTTTAAGAAGCCCAATCTGTTGTAACTATCCGAAAGAATTTTGTATTTTTTTCTCTAAAACGGGGACAATGCTATCCTCGAGTAATAGCGCCCCTAGAAGGAAAAGTGATTTTTTTCTACAATTTTAATTTCCGGAGCAATTTCTTTACATTACTCAACGATGTTTTGCCGATCAGTGCGGTTGAATTTTTTCGATAGAAATGTACAAATCACATTTATCAAAATTAAGATGTAAATTTAGTTTCAGAAAGTGATGTATAATCCGTGTAAAGTCTCTTTTTACTGTATCTATACTTTTCCTTCGTAAGTGCCGTCATCTTACCTAGATTATGTAAGTATTATTCATATATTATGGTGTCGTAAATACCACAACTTGGTTATTTGAGGGAGAAAAAATAAGAATCAAGTTGAGAGAAGCCACTAGCCAGTACAAGGAGTGAGGACTTACCTCGTGTGTCTTGAAACGGCTTGCCCACGCGGTGATCCGTGATGCAACCGATCCGTCGTGATTTGACTCGTGAAGATGGCAAGCCGGCCGGCAGCCTATAATGGCTAGTCCTTTCTGTCTTCTTGATTTGCGTTTTAATTATGTTTTCACTTAATTATTTATAAAAAATCCGAGTATTTTATTTTAGATATCACTCGAAAATCTTGAAGCAAAACGACGAATATAGCGGGAATTTTAATTACCAGAATAAAGCAGTAATTAATTTTAATTTCCAGACATTTAATTTAGAATTTTAAATTGATATGATGGCGTGGATGTCTAAACTAAAAAATGCTGGGGCCTTACTGTGTAAGCGCTCTGACGTTCAGCTTTGCTCTCCCTCCCGCTCGCTCTCGTGGCGTGAGTAACAGGCGCGAGCAGGAGAAAAAGCGAAGCCGAACGTCAGAGCGCTTACGCAGTAAGGCCCCTGGTCCCAGAGTATCACCTTGCTGAACGCCAACCTTCGAAGCTATTAGCTTGTCACTGTAAAATAATTTAGAATGTGAACTATAAGATTGCCAAATGCAAACTTCCGGTAAGTGAATGTAAGCTTCGTTCAGCATGGCAAAACGATAATGAAACTTTTTAATTGGGTTTTCCTAGTAGTGTTTTATTTATTTTATTTTTAAATCATAAATTATTACTTGGTACCTGAGAAATATGAAACCAAATGAAAGTAAAATAAAAATAACGAAATATAAATTATAATCGTCATTTAATACATTTTAGTACATTTAGGTACATTATCATACAATTTTCTATTTACAAACAGGCAAAGGTAAGTATAGATACTCTTACATTTAACACCTAAAGTATTTCTATGGGACAATACATGACACATCAAAGTCAGTTAAATAAAAACGTAGTCACTTCAGTTAAAAATACTGGACATATAATAATGTTACACAAATCTCTCGTATATTTAATTTAATAATTATCTTCAATAGTTACAGTTTTCATTATAAGGTACTAACAATACGTATAGTAAAGCCGTGTTCACATGAGCAACAGCGTCAACAATGGCATTTTTTGACGCAATATCAAGTGACGTATCATAGGCGAAATCGCACATGTGAACCGACTCTTACGCATATCCTTATGTATAAATAAATCCTCTATCTCTAACAACTCTGTCACATAGGTACCTAATCACTACTTCAACACAATTCAAATATTTATTGCTCTCGACATAAAATCCATTAAAATACGATTAAGTTTGAAATTATCCTTACGTCTTTGGAATCACATCACCAAAACAGCTGCAGTTATGGTCACATTTTTTTTCAGGCGGGATAAATATAAAGTCCTTGAAATGGCATAGATATTAGAGTAGTTAAAAATTCTGACATAAAACATATTATAGTCGCAAGAAATTTTTAATAGATTCTCAAAATTTTTGTGCAAATCTTTCATACGTACGATTCGGATTCGGTATCAGATTCCGAGCATTCTAAAGCTAGACTATTCTGTGGCTTGTCGCCGTTGTCTCTATAGCGCGGTACAGATTTAGACCGCGACGTCTTTTCATCTTTGTTGACATGTACCGGCTGGAACTTCTTCAGTACTCGCTGGTACACCATCTTCCTCGGCGGCACGGGGGGCGGCATGTGAGGCGGCTTCTTATTATTATTCTGTTCTTTCTCCTGGTAATCCGGCTGCACCGTCGTCGGAGTCGCTTTGTATATATTGTCGGAATACAGGTCCGAACTTTTCAACAGCTTCCAAGACTTGTCCACCCGGTTGCTGTACACAGATGTATAGATTGGGTCCACATATTGCTGCGAGTAACAGTTTTCGAATGAGTTCTCGCTGGCCGGTGATTCTGTGGATCGACTCTTCAAGGAGTTCTGCGGTTGGTATAAAGTGTCGCTGCTGCTGGAATCGCTGTGCATCATGATGTTCGCCATCGATTTCGACTGATTCAACTTATTATTGTAGTTCCGAAACCGAGACTTCTTGTCTTCAGAATCGTTGTGAATGTTTTCGACGTAAGAATACGAGTTTTGGAGAGGGTTCATGCGTTTCTCTTGCTCCCTGCTGTTTACAGGCGTCGTACAACTCTTGGTGCACATGTGTGCCGGATCGTACTGCCTTTTACAGCACGTGTTCGTGTGCATGGCTTCATAATTTCCATTCCGCATTTTATCTGTAGTGTTAGCGTGTCCTTCGCTCGCTTCTAAGCTCTTTGTCCTAGCTGCTTGACGAGACCAGTCATTTCTTGTAAAAATGGTGGCTGCCGGTGATCCACTTACATCCTTGTTCTTCGATGGTTCCCCTTGAATTTTCCTCATTTGACCGTAGATGTTTTCCGTACAGTTGCTAGTTTTATTGTAGTTGGAGCTTTTCTTCTCCCACCCGGTGTACACACGGGAATAGTTAGAGTTGGAATTCGAGACGGCTTCAGTGTGCGTTTGGTATTGGTTCTGCCGCTGAATATTCTCCGTGAACATTGCCAGGTCGTGAATGTTACTATAAACAATATTTTCTTGACTAGAGACTAGGTCACGCTTATTTTCTAAAGATTCCTGTTTCGATTCCAATAAATTATCAGAACTTTTCGCTCTGTTGAAATTTTTCTGCGTCACATTTTTTTCTGCTTCTTGAGTTTCAGAGAACATGCTGTATACTTTAGAAGTGCGTGCAGCTTTGGAGACTATACTTCGAGGAGGTTTCTGTGGCTCTAAGCCCGTAATGTAAATTGCGGGTGTCTTCCCGTAGATCTCAGCGGTAGATCGCTGCAGTGCAGTTTTTGAAACGTAATTTCTTTCATCAATTCCGTTTGAGATTCCAATGTTTATCGAATTGTGAACGTATCGCTCGCCTATGTAAGGCGTGTTGTATAAATCTTCGTTGATGTTGCCATACATTTCCGATTTGTTCGAGTATATGTTTTGTCTTTGCGGGTTTTGAGGTAGCCCAGGGACGTTGTGGTTATCGGTATTGTATCTGGAAACTTGTTGAATGGTGCACGTCGGCGCTGAAAGACTATGAAGGATATTTCTTGGTGCTGGGCTGTTTCCACCGTTGCTGTTAGAATCGTCTTCGGACATGGTCAACCCTGAGTCTCGACTCAGCGACAACTTTTCTTTTCTCGGCGTTGACAGTTCCATAGAATCAAGAGAAATCCCGACAGAGTGTAGGCTGTCACTTTCCTCGGCTCCGGAATCCAATAATGCGTTGGAGTTTTCCGGGCTGCCGTGTCCTAGGAGTCCGGCTATTTGCGGGCCGAACAAGGCTTCGGCTTTCACTATGAGTAATTCTACGACCATTGGCACTGCTTTGGGAGCTTTGTCACAGGGGGTGTTGGGCCACAGTAGGCTCGGGCCCACGCAAACGCCGAGATTCATCGGACACATGAGGTTGATGTTCGACTTTTTGGCGATGGCTTGCAAGAGGCACACGAAGTACGTCAGCATGGTGTAGTGGGATTTTGGCAGCTTCAGGAGCAAAGAGCGCACTGCTGTTACTTTTTCGGTTTGAGGTAAACCTGCAAAGACAAAGGAAAAGAAAATCATTTAAGTGTTTATAGCAGAGACAACAGTACATTATGATACATAGGGAAAATAGGGTGCATACTACAGTCACTTTCACTAATGTCGATCGTTCACAAGTACTATATTGTATCTCGATTAGTGGCTATTGTCGTGTTTTTCTCCGTACCTATAGTGTGAAATTCTTGTCAAATTCCAATTTATTTAATTGACAGTGATAACCTCTCGGAAATATTTTCCATAGATTTTTGTGGTCTTAAAAAGAGGAGTTCCTCGTGGACCAACTGCTTTCGTACAACTCTCTTTCTTCAGAGGTACAACTAGTTTTGCCATGAATGTCCTCAAGTGACAACAGCGTTCTCTGGTTGTTAAATCTTTGTTTACCTTACCTTATCCGTCAAGAAGTTTTTTGTTTGTGCTTATTGATGTCTTGTTTTTTTCGCTTATTTTGTTCCTTTTGTTTGTGTGTTTGTTGTCGTTTTATGATCGTTTTGAACTGTTGTGTATACGTACCGAGCACTTGCAGCCAGGAGGGGTAGAGGTCGGCGGAGAGCAGCGGCGTGGGCAGCGCGCGGCAGAACTCCTTCACCAGCGCGGCCAGCAGCAGCACGGGCGCGCGCTCCAGCTCCGCGCACTCCGCCCACGGACCCAGCGCGTCCAGCTGGAAACGAACGATACATTTGTAAACAAATTATAGCATATACGAATCCTACACGGTTATAAACTTTACCAAGTAACTATTAAGTAGTAAAGAGAACATTGTATTTTAGCATATAGGTAGAATCAAACATCTTGACGGCTGCGATGTTAGCTACAAGCTGTGGAGAGCCCAATCGTGGCTGTAGCTCACTTAAATCAGCTACTCGTATCAGCTCCGCGAGGATTTGCAACTGATACTAGTAGCTGATTTCACAACCACCAAGATATTTGATTCAGCCTATACATAATTATACGCGTCGTATTGTGTCAAGCTGCTGCTTAACACAATCTTGACGATAGGTACCTGTACTACCGTAGACGACTGAGATATTCTAGGATATCTTTATACTTGTTTGCTCTGTGTCTGGGTGTTATTTAGGTACTATCTATAAAATAATGTATTTAAAATATGTATATGTAGTATATCAGTCTCTGGCAGCCATATCACAAGCTATGCTTAGTTGGGTCAGAGACCGTGTGTAAGATGTCCTCTAATATTTATTTACTTCTATTTACCATTATGAATAACGTTTTCTACGGACCTAACCTAAAATCTTAAATAATAACAATATAAAAACTCGTTTATTTATTTACTGAGATTGAAGATTGCTCCATAGCAAAAGTTGATCATAGCGGTAAGCACTATGATTTCCTCGAACATATTCGTCGTATAGAGTAATACACGGCATAGGTGTCATAAAAGAACTTACCTTATCTCTCAGAAGTCTGAGAGCCTTAGCATTGAGAGCCGGAAGACGCCGTTTGTAAGAGGAGCCACCGAGCGCAGCCTGAGCAAGCGCAGACCGCCCAAGCGTGGTGGTGGTGGTGTCACTGAGTCGGAACAGAAGAACTTACCTTATCTCTCAGCAGTCTAAGAGCCTTAGCGTTGGCACTGCGGCGGAAGACGCCATGAGTCAGCGGCGCCACCGCGCGCAGCCGGCGCAGCGCCTGCAGCAGGGCCGGCGGGGTGGTGCCGTTACACAGCCGGGTGAGCGGCACGCCGAACAGGCGCCCGCCGCGACGGAGCAAGCGCAGCCCGCGCCCGGCCGTGCTGGTGCCACTGAAACGGAAGGAGTTATAAGAACATCACATAAAGAATAAAACGAAAGAAGAACATCTCTATTGAACTAATTGGCAATTTTGTAAATTTGCAAAAATCGGGAGTTGGTTTGTTGATGATCTCAAAAATTAAGATAGGTATTAGACAAATTTGCATCGACCACTGTTTTCGCAGTATTGAAAGGTGACAGCAAAAAAATTGCTGTTTAACAAGTCAGCAGTTCAATTTTTATTGATTCTAAAAGAAAAAGATACTTGCATCAAGTATTATTTTCAAAATTACAATTTTCTTATAGCGCAGTCTCTATATATGTATATATAGTATTCGTCAATAGGTACTTACTTTTTCAATGCTTGATTTTTCTTCCTCAGCTCAAAGACTAACCCGCAGGGGTTGTTCTTAGCGTTGACATGTTCAAGATCGAAGCCATCTTCATTGGACAGCGTCTGTCGTATCCTCGACATCTGGAATATAGCATGCTCTAATGAGTATCATAAATGTTTAAGTATTGTGTACTTCTATTCTGTCTAGTTTAGTTTGTTAAAAAGTTAGTTGATATAGCTTAACTAGGCTAGCTAGACTAGCGCAGAGCTTGTCTGCGGCCTGACGGCCTCTGACATGGCTAAACAGTTAAAACAACCGGGATCTATAATTTGACGTGTCGTCTGAGCCACGATAGCGCTCAGTTGTAAATGCCACCCGCGGTCACCCATCCGAAGACTGACCATGCTGAACGTTGCTTGACTTTGGTGATCGTTGACAAACACCTAGTCAAACTACGCCAAGGTCATATTCAAGGAATGAAACTTATCCATTCGCGAACGAAGCAGACTTCGTTGCAGAACGCATTTGTTGAAATTGGGTCTGAAGATTTTAGAACAGATCTTACCTGAACCGCATGAGGTCTCTCAATCCCTCGTAATGGCATGGGTGGCGCTTCTCTCCCCGTCCTCACAAACAGCGTGAAGTTATTCCCCCCTCCCAAACTCCCCTCTGCGTCGTTGTCTCCTTCCCCCTCGGCATCAGCCTCGGTATCGACAGTACCGTTCTGCATCACTTGCAATGCTTGGCGGATGACGCAGCGGGCGCTCATTTCTGGACTTACGGATACTGTCTTGCACTGAAAAAGAAAAAGATACAATGTGATAAGTTTGCTTGATACATTAGATGACATACATTGATTTTACTTATTCTTTGACTTGAAAGATAGGAAAGAACATTTAAGTTATAGCAAGATTCTTTGAAATTTAATATGTACCTGGACAAGGCAGACAAGGGTACTTACAAATTCTATCGAACTCGTGACATCTTTGTAAAATATCTGGATATTGGTAGACTTTGGTTCCGTGGCCAGTTGCGCGTTTAAAGCATTTTGGATTTTCCTGTAAATAAAGATATTAATTTTATTAGTTTTAATAATCAGATTCAAATATTGCAGTCAAATGATTGGACAGCTTGTACCGAAAAGATAAATAAATTATAGTTGGAGATAAAATAGAGAGAAATATGTATATTTATAGACATGGAGATCTTTTTTAAGATATTTTGCGGACTTGTTTTTTGAGCTTGAGTAAAACTCAGAAGCTCCTATAATATACAACCTAGTTTATAACCAACCTATAACAATATACTCGTACAACCTAGTTCCTGCTTGAAAACTTAAGGGGGTAAAAAATGAACTCACCTATACCAAGTGTCCCTGGCCGCTTGCGTAGGATACGTGGCGAGGTAGTTTGCAACGCCAGTCGGCGTGGGCCATCCGATTAGGAAGCCCGTGTCATCTCCGTCCGGCAAGGACAGCCACAGCTCGGCCAATCTCACGCTCTCTTTCAACTTAAAGCAATTTGTTCCTCTCGACTTGCCGACTAGAAGCAAGTCGCTGAAGAGGAACAAATGGCGGTCTAACGGTGGGGAGGTGGCGCCCAGGGGACACAGCTGGGTGGGAGCCTCCATGATGAAGGTCCGCGGTGATAGTGAAGTGTTGCTTGCGCTGATTGTTCCTCCGATGTCCAAGCTTGGCCGCTTGCGGAGGCTCTTCTGTTTCTGTAAATAGAAAAAAGGTTTTCTGTAATGTTTCATAAAGTACTTAGATGTTTACAGAGATTCTCGTTTGGTCAATTTGCTCATCATTGCCTGTGACAAATATAAGAATCCTTCCAGCAGAAGTCTGCAGTGTTTAGGCCTCGGGCGAAACGCAGGGGTGAAGTTATGAGACGCTTTTAGTGATCGAAGGAAGCGAGTAGCCATTTTGTACGTATAGTACACGTTATTATGGTAGCAATGTTTCTTCCGCAATAAATGCAAGCTGTTTTCAAACGGTCTTCCGAGAGATTATTATGGTAAGTCTATGTCCAGTACAAGCCGAATCAAACTCGTGCAGCTGTTAAGTGATCTTTAGTCTGGATTGGGTTATCCATAGCTTGCGGCTACTTACAGCAACCAAGAAGTTTGTTTCCATCCACCCATTAGCCATAAGACTTCCACT
Source organism: Hypomecis atomaria (assembly GCA_964007245.1). NCBI lineage: Eukaryota > Metazoa > Arthropoda > Insecta > Lepidoptera > Geometridae > Hypomecis > Hypomecis atomaria. The sequence goes on from OZ023299.1 coordinate 10,394,734, forward strand.
GCTAGACATAGGCTTCCCCTATATATTTCCAATAAAACCGTTAGGAAGCGGGTTGTATCCAACGCCATTTTGAGGTGTTGGTGAGGTCATTTGTCCATCATATGGCCTATACCCAGCAGTGGGATAAAGAAGGCGGTGGATGATGATGATGATGGGAGGACGTCTTGCGCTCGACGATACGTGGATTGCGGAAGTAGTGGACGTTCTATGGCTGTAATGATGATTGTTGTTACCTGTGCATGATGCGAGGCGAGCGCTGTTGGCGCGTCCGCGTCGTGGAGCGCGAGGTAGTCGTGCGGGAACAGGTCCTGCACGCGCTCGAGGTCGGAGAGGCGCGCCGCGCGCCGCCGCCCGCACCCGCCGCCCACCAGCCGCTCGTACTGGGCCAGCCGCTCGATCTGGAGACAACAGGAGAAGATTACATTAGTTAGGAGCAAATCAGATCGTATATCGTCGTAACAATCTTCAGAATATCATTAGGTAACCCAAAAGCATCCTATAACAGACGGCCGATGGGCTGTTCTTGAATAGATACCTCGTACCGGCAAGCGCAGCGTAGGAAGTCTATCAACTAGGCAGTAACGCACTGGATTCAAGCCGCTTTCAACCAAGCTTGACAGCAGAGAACGTGCTACGTCTGATAATGATGATGATGATGAAAGGAATTTTAAATGGAAACTTTATCAAAAAACCGATACGCTACTTTTGACTTATAAAGCTATTTTGGTCTTGCTTTAGCGTTTGCTATTTTTGCTGATGAGGCCTTCAAACGATTTACGTAGTATAATGCCGAATCATTCTAGTTGGCGGATGTGAAGCTAGCTACAAGCTGCGCAATATCCAATCCTGCCTGAAGCTCATATAAAACTGCGCGTTGATTGGGTTCGCGCAACTTGTAGCTAACCTCACATCCGCCGAGTTGTATAATTCGGCATATAGCTTATCACGCAGTGTGTTCGTTTACGAATGATAAGAACCACACATATTTGATACCAGTGGGCGGTGATGTCGGTGAGGCATACCTACTGAAACTTTTGACGGGTTTCAGACCGTATTTATGAAACTTGTAATATTTTGAACAAAATTGGATGCGGTCTATAATTTTGTTTTCTCTAAACCAAGCAATGCTGGTCAAGAATCTCACAACCATTATTTTTACGATATCTCGTTTGGTCCAATACAAAAATATTGAATAGCTTATTAAAAAACAATACAAGCTTTTGTTCCCCACTTTTAAGCAGCATTTATTCCAAATGCATCAAAGGCAGGAAATCGTTTTCATCGTAGCGGGCACGATTGAGTCTATTAAAATAATGTATTGTAAAGTTACTTGTAATCTAAATTCTCATCGGGTACGTGTGGAGTCTCCAGGGTGAGGAGAGCTCTCTCGAGCGTGTCCACGACAATGCTACCTTATTACGAACAGGACAAAGGACCGTGAGAGAATCTCCAGTCATTGTCTACTATACATCACAACACCCCGAACGAAAATGTTTACAAACGTAGTTACAAGTACTCGTAAGCAGAGTAGGCTTTAATGACTGGATGAGAGGTCACGTACCCACAGTTGGTCTAAGTCTTCTCAGAAGTATTCGCGGTTACCCGGCCTATTAAGACTAGTACGGGCTATTTGCTGATAGTTTTGAAATTGTGTGCAGTAAACTGTAAAACGAAATGTGTCGGTGTCCGAGCGTGCTCATTGGGCCATGAAATTATGCGTTTGACTCGCGACGCTCTTCATAGCAAGAAGTGATCGCAACATCCAAGAGTAGGTTAAACGTAATTAGTACCAAGAAATCAATTTTAGCTTACATGTGTAACATCCTGTCTTTAACATCAAAGCTTGACCGAATTTCCTAATCTAGACACTTGATGATTTCGTCCTCTTTGATTCAGGAACGAGATTCTAGTTTTTGCGTTTACAATGATTGCTGGAGTGCACAAAAAGGTAATGATATTAAATGTAGTCACCTTACATTAAGGATAAAGTCATTGTGCCTGAATGCTGTGGAGTTATTGTACTGTAAATAATTATGTATTAAAGTGCGCGCAACCGCGACCCGAGCGCTGTGATTTCCATTTCAATAGACAGACTGACACGGGTCCGTTACACGATCAAACTGCGGACATCATGTGCTTACATGGTGATTATTATAAACTACGAGTAGGTACATGTATGGGTATGGGTGAGCTAGGTGCGCCTCGCAGCGGTTTCATACGTGTAAAAAATGATTCAATTTAATTTCCGATTTCCTGTTTTTCCGGGATAAACCTAATCAGTGCTTTCTAGGGCTCTAAGAGCGGCAAGAACCTCGAAAACACGGGTTAGTTTTATATAAATATGCGAAACAATATTTTTGTTGCCATTTAAAACGGACTATTCGCCATTGACAATCTTTTTAAAATGTTTGGTTAAAAGCAAAGTGGAGCAAAAAAAAAATAGAACTCAACACAAAACATTTTGTAGGTAGTAGTACTCTAGTAGTTTAAACGTGTCATGTATTTGTGACATATTAGTGATCTATCACCAATAGATAAATGCAAATGATATAATTTATTGAAGTGTCAGTGAAGCCGACCAGGATTCAAATACACATAAACCAAGTAGCCTTCGTACTTCATTCTAAAAAAGGTTAAACTATCAGTAAAGTATGCAAGAAAAACGTTAATCTCCAAGAACAAAGGATTTTATCGCATTCATATAAACCAAGATCAGGAACTCTAACTTTTTAAGACATTCTTTGTGTTTCACTTTTTATCTGTCTAATAACTCTAAAAGGAGATTAAAGCTTTAGCACAGAAGACGAATGTTTTTGTGTCGAGATAAAAAAGCGTCCGTAAAAGCTCGAACAGCATTCCGATTGTTATTGTTTGCTGTTGAATTGTTTACCTCAGGTTAGCTGAAATCAGAGCTGCTACCTTATCGGCTAAGAATAATGGTGTTGGACTTCGCTTTTTATCTTGAAGTTTTAGTATGAGTTTGTAGAGTACTTAATATCGTTTTTGTCTCTAAATAATAATATGTAAGATCCTATGGCTCCATAAGGTTTTGATAGCTCGTTCTGGTTTCCGTCAGGCCGTTTTACAAAAATGCATGGAGGCGCAAGAAAACACCGTAGTTCGAAAAGCACGAAAGCCACCACGCTTAGCTAATAAAGCCCCTGATACCGGGAATCCAGAGCACCGGCAAATAGAAGTTTACGTTATCTGTGCACGTTACACGGAACTGCACTTTCTAACTTAAATATTTATTCTGGAGTAAGTGGGTTTAAGCGTATGAGATAACGCCTAAACTGTACTAAAAGTGGATAAGCCGGTGCGCGTGCGCAGGGCCCCCATTCTAGCCGGGGTTACAGTGTCACTGTCTCTTTTATTGGAAACCATCATCTCTCTTGTAACACAAGAGTTACAAGTGAGACGACTTTAGAATAAATTCTTCCTAAAATTGGTTGAAAGACCTAAGTAGTGATTCACCTAAATGCTTTCAGGATGGGCGACGACGACTTGTTTCTGTAGTCGTCTGCCAACACCTGGACAGATTCTGGAACACTTAGTCTTAGACAATGAGCGATTGCATAATTTGGACATTAAATGTCAGCTTTGTAGCATAGAAAATATTTCAAGTTAGCAGGAGAGATTTGTCTGAAAAGCAAAGAAATTAAAAACTGCCATTTACAAAAAAAAAACATTGAATTTGACTTATAAAAAATCTGTTATTTGGCAGCAGTCAAAATATTGTGTATCTATGAGTCATTGTGACATCGTCATCAGCCCTTGATAACCCCCTGCTAACATATTGTAAGATGACATTGTTCTTAGAGAAAGAGGCACAATTCTACGAAGGCAAAACAGATATCGACGGCACCAAAATAGCGGCGCTACGTCCGCACCGTACGTTACAGACTGAGCAATGAGCAATACTCTACCTGCGCTTTTTAGGGTTCCGTACCCAAAGGGAAAAACGGGACCCTATTACTAAGAACGCGATGTCCGTCTGTCCGTCTGTCTGTCTGTCACCGGGCTTTATCTCATGAACCATGATAGCTAGGCAGCTAAAATTTTCACAGATGATGTATTTTTGTTGCCGCTATAACAACAAATACTAAAAAGAAAATAAAATAAATATTAAAGGGCTCCCGTACAACAAACCTGAATTTTTAGACGTTTTTCGCTCTATATTAATAATGGTAACATGCTTGAAATTTTCACAGAATATTTAGTTTTATATTCACTTCAATAATAAATAATAAAATTAAAATGAAATAAATATTTAAGGGGGGCTCCTATACAGTACGGAACCCTCCGTGCGCGAGTCCGACTCGTACTTGGCCGATTTTAAAAAAATTATCGTTATCAGCGTTTTCTACCTTTCCTGTTAAGTGGACACGCCTAGACGTCGTCACTTTAAATGGTTTTAAACGTAGCCTTCATTAAGTCATTAAGCTGGCCATAAAATGTACCAACACGCAAATAACATAGTGTCTTTGAGTATAAATTACTTTAATGTTCTCGTGTTAAAATATGAGTGTGTTTGTTAGATTTATTTAAATAAATATTAGCCCACATAAGCAAAGTTTTCGTAATTATGTTCGCGGAATTGCGTGTCAACTTGAAAGTTGTCATCGAGAGCTAATATGTGTCATTATGTAATTTTTGCAATATAGTAATGACTATAATATGAGCTAATGATATTACATGTAACTTATTTAATATAGTCGTGTGGAAACTGTGGATCGAAATAATGCGGTTAATATACAAAAAAAAATATAACTCATTAGAGTTATATTTTTTTTCATAAATAGGATTGTTTTTAACTCGTAAGATGTATGTACCAGTTTAGACAATATAATTATTGTTGCAAAAGTGATAGGTATAGAAACAGAATAATTCTTATTTTGATATCTTAAAGTTCTTTAACAATCCGATGTTTTATCACGGAGTGTTGTATCGCACTGTTGAAATAAAGTTATAGCCATATATCTTTCCACAAAAAGCATTGGATCATCCTCAGACCTTTGAAGGTCTAAAGATTAGTATTGTCGTCTTTCCACATATTATCTCTGAGTTTGGCCACGTTAGGCTACCCAAACTGAAGACAAAAATGTATTCTGAAACATCATTCATTTATCTTAAATTTTAGCAATTAGGAATTATTCCCAGATACATAGAGACCTGGCTAGGCTCCCAGAAACATAGACTCCATGGAACGATTGTATTTTTGAAATTCAAAATTTATTGTTTTATTTTGTAAATATCTATATCTCTTAGGTGGAATATACTGCGACATTCAAATCCAAATTCAAAAACATTTATTTCAGATATGATCAATCCATAACATTATTAAGATTAACATAACAAATTGAAATTAAAGTTATAGTAAATTAAAATTACACATGTCACTAAATTAAATATTTTATTTTTCGCAGTGACATTGTCACAGAAATTAGCATTTATATAGCATTGATCATGGTATACTACGGACTGAGCTACCACATAGTCATGTAGAGATATTTCTTTTTGAATAACACCCACGACGTATGCAAATTATTAAATTCGACATCCGACGATATAAATCAATTCACCTTTCCTTAATAAAATCCCAAGAATTCCTCGACACTTAGCAAATGAGCCGTTTTCACTTGCATTAAGGCTTTCGAGGCGCCATAATTACCCAGAAATTATTACTTGACATTGGTTTAAGAGCAAATTTACTGCCTTAAAGGTTATTAACGGTATGCAGCATGTTCTTGGTACGCAAACTGGGTGTGATTCATCAATTGATTTCAATTCAATGGAATTGAGAGGAGGATATTGGTATGTCTATTGAGCTTGCGTAGTCGATGGCTGATTGCGTTGTTATTAAGGTGTTACTATAGTCTGACCGTTTAACTGAGTCCTCGCCTGCGCGGTACAGAGGCGCGGGGGTAGACGACAAAGGGGTCCCCGCCGCTCGCACCTGTCTCAGTCCACTTTGTCGTCTACCCCCGCGCCTCTGTACCGCGCAGGCGAGGACTCAGTTAAACGGTCAGACTATAGATTAGCGTATATGCAAGCAGTCTTACTAAAACACTGTTACCATAACTGAAGAAAACAAATTAGATAAATAGCTACTGCGTGTAAGACTATAATATAGAGTAGTCTAATCAATTATTTATTTTAGATATTTCGGTTTAAAATCAACCGATTAACCGTCATAGAGACACACTAAATAGTCAAATCAAATAGAGTCATACATTTTATTTACTTATAGCTTCCTAAACTTCAGAAGCTCTAAATATAGGAAGTGTTGCTTTGAGCATTACAGGGAATTACAGAAGTAATTAAAGTTATTATTATGCGCAACTTTTACGATGGAACCAACCCGGAGAAATAAGACCATACTTACAGAACTAATAAAAGCTGCAAGAACAAAATGGATAGAAACAGCTTTCACATTTGAAAATTCATAGAAGTCTATAAAGTGTACACTAGAGCTACAAATAGGAGGAAAATTAAAGTGTTTCAAAATCAAATTCCTCATCCAACCATCTAAGGTCAAAAGGAATTCGACTGACTGTTACATTCAAATTGGCTGACTACTGACTGATAAATGAGTAAGGATTGCGGTGGCCGGTAGGTACGTTAGCACAGCACCTACCGCATTCAACACGCGTTTGTTCCAAGTAATAGCAGTTGGTAACGCTATCCTTCAAGCAATACTAATGCCTATTTAGCATGGGTAATATTTAATCGGTCGGTTTTGTCAGCAAAATGATTTTGATCAGCAAAAATATAAATAACTGCTCAGATAATTTTAAAACGGGCTAAGGCAAACAAAATGTTTTTTCTGAGTTGTTATAAAACACATCAATCAATCTAGATCTCAAGAAATAATCGTAGATTTTTTTATCTGATTGAGACCTGGTAAGAGTAGGTAGGAGTAGGTAGTAGGAGCAGGTATCTGATACAAGATACATAAATCTCGCTGATACAAGAGGTGTTCTTGGCAATCATACTAAATAACTCAGGCTACTACTCGCGATTGGATTAGTTTTCTGGAGAGTTTGCAGATGTCTTATAAAAGTTGACCCCGGCAAAATATAAAAGTACAACTATTTAAGTGCTTAGCGCTTCTAGATTGAATCAACTTAAACTCTTCTAGATTGAATCAACTCAAACTAGAAGAGCTATGACTAAAAAAACTTCTTAGCCAATTGTACACCAACGTAATAGTAATCGTAATATCCACAATTTGCTGATCAGAATACATTTTCAGCTAACCAATCAAACAGTTTCCAATACTAATGTCTGTTTAGCACCGACATGCTCGCTTGCTCAAGATAAACCAAATCAAGATCGGATTACATTCTCGTTATTCGGTAGTTTATATTTGAGAAGTGCCAATGAACATGTTTATGATTTTGATATTTGATACGTGTTTATATATAGTATCGTACGGAGAAGTGGATGGATTTAGCTTTGAGTATCCATGCTAAGATTCATTTTTATAAAAATGAAAAATAGTTGGACGAAGTAAGGTTCTTTGATGGGTCAAAAATGTCAAAATAAATAGGTTAAATTATAAATAGAGAGCGATCGGTATAGAGAGCTGTAGAACATTTATAAAGGTAAAGTTTATTTCTCGCATCAAACAATTTGCAGCTATGTAAATTACTATTTTTGTGCTTATAACCGTGTCATATTTGTATGTAGATAGATATAGGCACAGTCTGGTTTTGAGGAATGAATGTAGTGAGTCGCGTTTTTTTCAGGAATAGGTGCTTAGGTACCACTTATAACGATAAACTTATAAACAAAAGTTCTACCTATATATCAAATTTCATCACAATCGCTAGAGCCGTTTTCGAGATTTGAACAAGTACAAGAATTATTCGCCTATACGTTGTAGGTAAACCCGGTTGACATTATGAATTTGTAATTAAAGTACTTTTAGGAAAATCGCAATATTTTTATTTCACTATTTGACATTATTTAAACGATCTAGGTAAAAAGGCCCCTAGCGCAATATGTATTGCCGCTATTAGCCCGTACACCAAATGCCAAAAATACAAAAAGTCGAACTTGAAACAAAAGCACAAAAGATATTTTCGAATCGTTTGAGGACAACAAAAGCTTTACTTTCGCGGCGCATATTTGGAAGATGAGCCGGAACTATGAGTAAGCATTAAAGCGGTATTGTAGCGAGTGAAAATATTTGGTTTATGTCAGTGACATCTCGAGAGGTCGGGTCAGGAACCGGCGGTCTGTGTCGACTGTAACTGACCCTGCACGAGCTTTCTTTCGTTTTTTTGTATCATAATGTATAACCTTTTCAGCCTACATGTTGAACATAGTCCTACTGCTGTTGCAGGATAATTCGATACTTTGATTATTAACTTGGATTTGATTATATCCACCAGCACGGGAAGCATGGCAAAGGGACTAATAGTCTTTCCACCATTATATCCCCTCGAAGAGGAATAAAGTATGGATTGACAATGACATTTGACATTAAGAGTGGATAAAATTGTTTTCTCCCCTTGCCGTGCTACCCGGGCTGATCCGTAGGTCTGCACCATAATTGCTTACGTTTTTTTTACTTTCTACCATACCGTATTAGCCTATAATATCATCGAAAGAAGATTGGGTCATATCCACCATGCTAAACAAGTTACATGTTGGTGGATTCATATACGTACGCAGAACGTAATATTGTGAGAAAACCCTTACGATGTGGTTATCTTCGCCAGCATAGCAATGTTGCGATAATTCGTACATCAATTTTGATTTACCAAATATTATTTTTCAAGACTGGAACCATTATTCTCGCGCGATCGATTCTGTCACGATTGAAAAAAAAACTGCCTCCAGTACGTACTTACAGCACAGCTTAGTTTTTGATTTTGAGTGTTAGCAAGAAATGTCATACTGTGAAAAACCTGCGCAATGACTGTTAAACAGTTAAAATTACAAGAAACTCTGCTCAACACCAACTAAGTTCAAGTTTTACATCGCCACCAATTGCCAATGAAAGCAAATCATTTGAACTTGACTTCTTTAGAGCTATTGTTACAACATATTAAACCGTCGACTCATTGTTGTTGGTGAAAACAATCCTCATGATCGATAAATGATAACTCATTTCATTTCAAATGGGATAGCGTTTAGTAAAAGTTATTTGTTCCAAAGGTCACGGTTAGAAAGAGTCGTTTGGTTTTCTTTTTATTTCAATGCATGACTTCCACTAAAACTAAAAGTGGATCACTGATTTCATTATACGCATGTACTTACATTGAGAAAGAAAGGTGACATGAAACGAACCTAAGCCACAGAAGTTTATGTGTTGTCTTACTTAAGCGATATGAATGGCTTTAATTAAAAGGCTCATAGAGTAAGCCAGTAAGATCGTATAAAGCCATGGTGTCAATTTTTATGTCACTCGAAGCTTTAAAATTGCATTGCTACTAAAGTAGTTATTTAGCAACAATGTTAGAACTGCATTGTTAGAACTACTATGAATTATAGCAATTTCATGTGAAAATCCAAAAAAAACGGTGTATGGTAAAAAGTTGAACTGCCTCGGTGGCTCAGTGGTTAGTGACTCTAACTTCTGGATCAATGTGGCGTAGATTCGATCCCCACCCAGGTCAAGTATTTATGTGATGAACATAGGTGTTTGCTCTGTGTCTGGGTGTTATTTAGGTATTATATACCTATATAAGTATGTATTTAAAACTATGTATATGTAGCATAGTCTCTGGCAGCCATATGACAAGCTTTGCTTAGTTAGGTGTCAGAGACCATGTGTAAGATGACCCTAATATTTAAATTTATTTATTTATTTATTTATAGATATTATACTGTCTATTTTCAATGGAATCAAGGATTTTGTTTGTAAATTTTGTGCCAATGTGTAGCTAAAGTTGTTATTTATACTAAGTAAAATTACATCATTATTTATTATTTGATATGACAACTCTGCGGCGCAAATGGAATGATCACAATTTCCTATCTAGATCGATCGATAGGAAGGATATTGCATAACTCAGCCCCATATATGTAGATCTATGTTTGTAATTCTGTACACGTACCTAAGTTAACTAATATCCTCATATTGATGATACGTATGCTCCAAAAACAAACTTCAAACATCAATTTGTACATTTTACAACAGAGTACAGAATAAGAAGTAACTGGACCATCGAGTCTTCCTTTGTGTGTTTATTAGATTATGTTAATTTAGTTAATTAGTGCTATTTTGTCTAATTATCGACAGAACAGAGCTTACGGCATACAGGAAAGGTAAATATTTACAATAAATGAAGTCGGCGTAGGAAAAGACATCAACGCGCGTGTTAAATATCTGTGTGTTTTGTTTAGATTGAAATATACCATATTAGGTGCTGGATTTTTAATTGAAAAAACAGCTAAGTCATATTGGTTACGTTTTTGGTAAGTTGTTCCCAGATGTTGAAATGCATAGTAGAATCTTTCTTCATCCACCCGACGGTGTTCTACATAGAATTTTATCGCACAGATTATTATTATTTCTTGAACACAGTTATTTTATTGATTACTATATTTCTTTTTTTTAAGTGCTATTGTATGAAAACAATAATGAATATACTAGTATTTAAGCATCAGATGTATCCAGCAACAAATGTAAAAAATAAACAGTAAAGCACTTATTTTACGTGTGCATAAATTTCTACATTGAAAGTTTTCTTGGTATTTTTATGCGATAAATGATATTCACGGGGTATTTTATCAAAACATATAATCAAATAACTCTCACTGTGCAAAATTTTAAACTAAAGAAACGCTTAAATGTATGTCGAATGACGTAAAATGCACCCGATTCACTCACGCAGCGGCAGCGTTGAAACGTACTGACACAAAAATAATGTCCGGTAATTACAAGCTGGACGCTCGGAGTCGTAAATCATAAAGAAAGCAGGCGAAGAAGACATCACGCGTGGAATTTCCGATTGGGAATCATGTAGGAGTGTTCAGAATAATGCATTCTGACCATTCTGTACCGAATCACGGCGAGATCGCGGTCATCGGCCCGCTCGCGCGAGCTCCATTTAACCAGGACGAGAAAAAAGCTCGTAAAGCTTAACAATCTCTCAAATGAGCTGCCAAGTCGGATTGCGTTCGGTGGCAGTGAACAATTAACTCGGGTGATAAAAGAAATTCGCACTTCCACTGTAAAGCGTGATCTTTTAGGGCAATGCGAGAATTCAGAATATTTATTAATACTGCCTTTGAGACCAGTATTGCGCTACGTGATTGCTTATTTAATAGCACTCTAATGAAGTAAATTAAGTCTAAGTGATGGATAGGTGACAAACCCATCATTTGCAGTTATTTATAGTTTTTATATTATAGTCTAACAAATTCGAAGTGCCTCGTGATACTCTTGATTCTTGATTATGTTATTGAATGTTTTTTCATTGCCTATTTCAATAGTCGGCAAGGTAACGAAATGTAATATTTCGCCATGTTACACTATATCAATGAAGCATTTAAATAGCCCGCATATTTAGCAACGTCAGCTCAACGTACATATCAGTTGCCTAACAATTAAATGGCAAGCACAAAGAATACGCATCATTAAACACTAACAAAACATACTCTTTTGAGAATATTCCGTTTGAGTGACAGCACATCAAATTGGGTTACGTAAGTATTTAAGTTAACAATAGAGCAGGCGTCAATCATGCGTTGGAGACGATTTTAAATAAGTTCATGGGAGAAAGTACTTCGCCCGGGGCGGGCACGTAACACGTATGCACTCTGGCTTATATCTCAGTAAGCCAGAGCGCCTTGTAAAGCAACCAGCCTATATGGCCAGTTGATCGAAGCGAGATCTGATCACCCTGCGGTCACTTCCACTGACCTTTGGGCGAACTCTCCAAACAAAATGTGATACCCTCCACGCCAACGCGGCGGGTACGCCCCAGTATATGTGCAATCCACTGATTGGATTGATAAGTGACATTTACGTCGCCAGTTACGCAGCACGCACAGAAAAAGTTGATTGGCTTGTCGTTTCATAAGCATTTCCCTACACCTCGAATGAAAAGCTTATAACTAGAAAAGTCGATATGCTGTCCGATGCATTTCTTACCTAATAAGAATTTGTGAGCGTAAAAGTAGAAAAATGTTAGTTTACGTAATAATCGCATTAGACGGGTATATTAGAAAATCCGATGCATCGAAGAATGAAATCCGAATACCGTTAAATATTTGATCGGATTTGCGTCGTCTTATGATATACGTTCGGGATAGACGTGACACTCAGGTAGGTAAGGAGTTGATTTTTCTACCTGCGTCGGGAATTATGAGAGATGACAAAATCGTGACAAAAATCGATAGATAAAGTTAAAACAATAGAAAGAGTGGGTCGCGGTGTGGCTATTCGATTATTCGATAACTGGCCGGCTTCTTGTTCCCGCTTTCTCGTTGCGTAACCGGCGGCATTGTTTATCAATTTACATCATCGGCTACACATCATCGAGTTGCCGCTCGATTCACGACTTGAATCGGTACCTCAATCGGGCGAACTAGTCAATCGAGTACGAGTAACCCGCGTGACACACTTTTGCGTAACTTCGTTAGTCATTATCTCGATATTAATCTTATATTCAATTAAGAGTAGGGCTCCTGGTAATACTTAATGGTATTTTAGTAATCGTGAAGACTACAATATAGTTTCGCAGAGATGAGAAATGCTCTTCTTTTTCAGTTTTAAAACAGACTAGACATGAGGTCAAATCGATAAAAAATTTGCCACATAATGATTAATAGTTCAACCTTTTAGCTTATCGTGAAGACGTCTAAATTATCATCGTCCTACATCTCAATACGTGTTGCATAACGAGTAGATATAACGTAAATACTATTAGCTGTCGGTGCGTGAATGCATTTTGCATAATATTGTAGTGAATAATACTTTAGCATCTTTGATCCCAGAACAATACGCGCCCTCAGTAAAGATCTTCATTCAATTACGTGCATGTGTGTTAGTAGCACAAGCTATTGTGTACTTACAGTGCTCTCTTCGCGATGTACTAATAACATAGCTGTCGATAGCCGCTACTGTTCATTATGTCATGAGTTGAAGTAATGAAATATCAAATTACACATGGTTTTATCATTAAATACATCTCATAAAGGACGTATTCACCTTGGGATCGCAATATCGGTAATTATTTACAATTATACGATAGAACAATCACGATTGCAAACAACCATTAAGTACAGTATTTAAATAGCGTGTCTAATGTATAAATTAATAACTTATAGTTTGATGTATTTATTCATCGATACGGTTCGATTTGGACGCTCTTTCTTGGACAAATGTCAATGCTTTCGAATTTTATCTTACTTAAATTCATATGTTTGTGATTGTTCATTATAGTATTTTTTGGATTAAATTAATGTATCGAAGTTTACAAAAAGCAACCACTTTATCTAGCAACATTATAATTTGTTTATCATAAACATAAATGTGCAAAAAAAAAAAATACAATTAAAAAAAATAAAAGTTTTTGCAAAAAATAGCATGACCGACTTCAACCGTGTATGGAATTCGCGAATATTGCGCACGGATCGATGTAACATTTTTCATATTATTATTGATTTATCGAAAATGGCTCAACCGATTTTGATAAAATTTAAATGGGATCAATTTCAAAGTATTTTTTTTTCCAATAAAAAAAAGAATTATCGAAATCGGACCGAATCAACGTAAAAAGTTATACGTAGTAATACATAAAAAAATAAAAATAAAATATATGCGTCGACATGAGTACCTACCTCCTCCGTTTCGTCGGTCAAATTGTGATCAAGGCAGTAATTCACATCAGTCAAAATGACAGCAATTAGTACTACATCCCCATGATTAATTTTTTTCTTCTTGACATGATACCAAAAGCGGTATAGTGAAATCCATACCTACTTTGAGTAAAATTGTTTCCCAGTGACACAAAACCAGAGCGCATCACACTCACATAAGTGCGTTTTACTTCCAACTCGCGTTTAGTTTGAAGTCTCGTGGTAGGGCCCCCTAGCCCCCAGGACCCAGGGCGCAGTGGACCGGCGCGGGCGCAGGCCGTGCTTCCCGGAACGTCATTCCGCAGCACCCTAGCAATTAGTGGGACCGCGGATGCCAAAAAATGTTTCGGTTTTTACACTTCTACCGACTTACTTGTATCAATACTTATGTAGTAACTAGACAGTACTTGGACATTGCAACATATATTATATTCATATACATGTAGTAAAAAACGGTTATTTCAATATTACAAACAGACACTCCAATTTTATTTATATGTATGTATAGATGTATAGAATATGTACAGATAACGTTAAAAAACTTGCAAAATGATAAAATAATATAAATAGGCATGTGAATTAAAATTACTAGTATTGTATATATTTTTATTTAAATAAATAAATGGTTATAACATAATTAGCTATATTTTGAGACCGAAACTAATTATCAAGATATTTATCTTTTTCAATATCGGTGTTAAAAACAAAACCTACAATTTTTGGCTAAGCCAATTTTAACCCAGTAATACCAAAAACATATTGACCAAATAACACAGTTGCGATCTGCAAATATTTTGTTAGGACCTTAACGACATTGAAATCACCGGAATTATATTTTTTTGACCAGCTTGTATTACACCCAGTCACGTAGACCTTCGAAGGAAATTGGGCACGAGTTGATTTTTTCCTGGAGACAAAATAACCGGTCACTGCGGCTCTGGAATCCTTTCAGTTAGTCACGTACACCTGGCAGAGCGTACAACTGTAATTTAAATGCCTCATCTTGGAAATGCACCCAATTTTTCCCGGAACACACCCGTGGTTTCTTTACCAGTTTACCAGTCATTTTTGCGTATTAATTGTACCTCTTTTTTGAGTAAGCTGTGATTGCTTTTAAAGTGCTGATTTCTGGTCTTTTTGTCGAGGAGGAATGCAGTGTTTCGTGTTCATTACAAAGGTGGTTTGGTATTGTTGTTTATTGTTGACAGAAGACAATCAAACATTTGTCAGTCGTGGCGGGCACAGATAAAGCCGATCCCTGCAGGACGCCTGCGAATGAATGCCGGCTCCCGACGTCGGGGGGTCAGTAAACTCGCTCCAAACACGTGGTGCACACGTTATCTCGAATACAAATTGCAGAGAACTCTATTTCCGTAACGCATCCTTTGGGATCGTCGCAACCAGCTCCAACCGGCTAGAAAGCATTCCTTTGTGCCTCGTCACGCAATTACGCTCACACTTTACGAATTACGTGACTTTTCTTTGGTAATTACTAATATTACGGTCGCTATATAGAGCGGCTTCATAGAATCTGCCCAGTTGAGAATACTCGGTTCAGATTTTTGTGGGAACCGGTGGAGATGTACAATGATGCGAGTCCTATTAGCCGTCAATCGCACCCAAGAAACACTGTTCTGCGAACACAGAACAATAGTGGGTAATTTTGTAATGCCTTCTTATTACCATGCATGACGCAACGCACACTTGTAAACCAATGCCTCTCATGTATTCCTATGATTATTATTCATACGACGCTATTGGCTGCTTAATTCTATACGGTGTTTGTATTGTAAGGTCGTAATTTTTGAATGTTGTTTTGGCTTTATTTCGTCCGCTAATTCTAGTGATAACCATCTGTCTTTGAAAAAGTTCAGAATAGTGATATATTTAAGTCAGTTTTAATTACGAAGTTGCACCAGAAAGGTTAAGGCTGTCACTAGAATAACCTGTATATGGTCGTTATATTTCTCGACAGATGCACGGGCCTTATAAGGTTGGTTTGTCTTCAGTAATTGCAGCAATGCCATCGAATTGGTGTTTTTACGCAGCGGGACGAGCACGCGCGGCGTCGCAGACAACCGGCCGCAGTTTTTGTGCCGATGCACTTGCAAAAACATTTTTAAATTAGTTTCAAGGTTCTCGCCTTTTGTTATTTGTTTTTAAACAAAACTAATTACAGCAAACTGTATTGGAGCATACTACGAAAATGTATAACAAAAAATAGCAGACCAGTTTTGATAGGTAATATATTTGAAATGCCTCATATATTATATCATGCAAGTGCATTTTAAATTGATAGTAATTTTGATTACTGTAGTCCTCAGTGTTGGTTTTAGAACAATAGGCTATAATATATAATGCCGAACGGCTCATTGCTGGCTTATCTTAGAAATTAATTACCTAGAGTTAATTAAGGATACATTTTTAATGATATGCAATTTGAGTCGTAAAGTTAATCATAAACCATTAGGTAGGCGTACGAGTATATTGATTTTTAATATTCACTTCCAATAATCTCGCCCTAGTTACCGCAGCCGTTAAAATTGATACAAGGATTTTATTTTATGGTCTGGCCACAGGGCTCGTCTAATAAGATTTATGTTAAAAAGGATCAGATTAAAAATGAAGCAGCTTGAATTAGTTCAACTCGATACTTTCATAGATGTTTTATTTTAAATGATAATGGAAAGAATTCATAAATATTTAATTTGTATCTATTTTGTAGGTAATCAATGGTTGAATCGATAGTACTTAATGCCTACATAAATGTATATTACATTGTGCTTAAGAACAACACTAATGCATATCAGACGAACCCAAATCGAGGAGTGTCATTTGTCTCTTTTTCATTGAATGGAAATCACTGCATATTAAGATATGCTCATAAATTTTATGCTCCACTTTGTAATGACACAATTTTACTTGTACGAGAGTGAAAAGATATTATCGTATTGAAAATCGTGTTTTAAATTTGTTAATTAAAGTCAATCAATCGAATAATTTGTCTGGAGATAAATTTTAAATGGAGTTTTGGGTTACACGCCCATATATCTGGTTCAGAGTGGGTAATTACGAATGATCATTATGAAATACTCTATCGCATAGAATTATAGATACTCATACGTTGAAGAGCTTTCCAAAGAGTTATGCAATATGCGGTAAGGCTCTTTAGATTGAGGTGTTACCATAGATTTGTAAATCATGAGGTTGGGCCAAGGTTTTTTCGATAGTCTAGAAATTCTAAGTTGGTAGTCCGACTAATTTGTTTTTATATAAAACGTAGGCTAATCCCTGTCACATAATGACAGTGTTTTATATCGTCGCATAAATTTCACATTTTTAAACTGCATACTGAAAAGTGTTTAGATTAATTTATATTTATTTGAGATCCCTACAAATTACACGCATTTACCTAAGTCAAGCAAATGGTTCAATGGTACTCGTACCCTAAAAATGGATATACCTACTCGTAGGTATATCCATTTTTAGGGTTCCGTACCCAAAGGGAAAAACGGGACCCTATTACTAAGACTTCGATGTCCGTCTGTCTGTCTGTCACCGGGCTGTATCTCATGAACCATGATAGCTAGGCAGCTGAAATTTTCACAGATGATGTATTTCGGTTGCCGCTATTGATTTTATGCCTATATTGAGCCGGTTGTAAAGGGATAACAACAAATACTAAAAACAAAATAAAATAAATATTTAAGGCGGGCTCCCATACAAAAAATCTAAATTTTTTGAAGTTTTTCGCTCTATATTAATAATAATACCAGGTAGATGCTTGAAATTTTCACAGAATATTTAGTTTTACATTCCCTTCAATAATAAACAATAAAATTAAAATAAAACAAATATTTAAGGGGGGCTCCCATACAGTACAGAACCCTCCGTGCGCGAGTCCAACTCGTACTTGGCCGATTATTTGAGTTGTTAGAGTTCTATGCTCAAATAGACCCAAATAGCCGGCGGCTCAGACGGCCCTATTCATTATGTAATTATGACCAATTTTTCGTAGAGCCAGGTAAATGAGGACGGTCAGAGCGTGTTCCAGATAACACTATAGAGTCGTATTTCGGAAGTAATTTCGATCGCGTGTTGAAATTTACAATTCTCATATCCTCATTTTGAATCCACGTTTTTTCGCGGCAATCCAAGTTTGTATTCTATGAAGTTATTGATGCATGATTGTTTATTTCCGTGCAAAATATTTATGGTAATTGTTAAGAATCGTAAATAGTACGGTGTAGTTCAGCTTAATGATAATTTCCGATTACGCCCAAGGTTACATGAGATTTGCAGTATTGTTGTGAACATTGTGTGCTATGATTACGATCGACTGCCGCATAATCACGACACGTTTTTTTCTTCTTCCATACATTACGCGCGCAGTGTTGTTGGTACAGTATCGAATGTTTTACAAACAAGCATTGTATTTGCAAACCGAATAGAGTCGTGTCGATGGGGATTATGGTAAGAGCACGTTGAATAGGCATACGTAAACGTAAAGCTGGGAAGGAAGGACATGATCTGCATTGAAAATGATTCACATTTTTTCATATTCTAGAAATCAATGTAGACTTTTTGTTGTTGCTATAATATGATAATAAAGGAAAAAGTGTACATATTAGCATATTATTATTTAGCGCATTTACATCACAGTATAGATAACAATCTATGTGCGTAAATCGTACGTGATTTTTTTTGCTTGTCTAAGTAAATATATTAAACAGTAAACGCACAATAATTCTATATCAACCACTATGCGATCCCAAGATCATAGAATATTAAACATATCAGATTCTTATACGATAGTTGTCTTGAGGAAAATAGCAGGATACGCATAATAACAATCAATTATTCATTATGATCTATTCTATGACTAAGACGAAAAAACAGCATAAAACATGAGATTTAAATGATACTTAGAACCTGATGGCATTAAGGTCGTGTCACAAATGCAGGATGTTTTGCAAGCTGAGGCTTGTCCCACTATTGTAGCCATCAGAAAGAAAATCGATTGTTATAGACACTAGAATAATAGAGCTACCAGAGACACCATTGTTCTGTTAACAATACATAATAAAGTGCTTAAAATTCGGTAGAGCCTTAATCCTTTGCTGCCTCGACTCTTTCAATTCAAATCAAAGCATGAAAAATATTAACAGATTACTATTAAAAAGCATCCTTAACTACTTTGACCCAAAAGTTTTACACCAAAGTACTTATGTCTAAGCAAATTAATATCAAAGCTTTGAAAATACTACCGGTGGTGGTCGTTGTTTGTTCTAAAACTAAGCTGTAATTAAAAACAGTCACTCACATGCATCATTTAAAAGTCCTTCCAAATAGCACTGCAGTGGCAGTGTTCACTCGCACAGGGGCATCACTCCTCGGGCTCCCGGCCCGTTGTTTACAAGTATACCGGCGAAGCTAGCTATCAGGCTGCGTGAATGCTCGCGGGAGCAGACTCGTGCGTCCTGCAGCAAAGCGCGGTGGGGACTGCGCGCGCGGCTGCGCTTGCGTTGGCGCGCTCCCGGCTGGCGCAAGCGCCTCGTAGCGTCGCGTCGCTTGCTACGAAAACCGCCCGCCCTATCATTTTTCTCGCAGTAAATCCTCATTTGTTACTGTTTTATTTTAATAATACTGACCACGTTTTTAGGGTTCCGTACCTAAAGAGTAAAAACGGGACCCTATTACTAAGACTCCGATGTCCACCTGTCCGTCTGTCTGTCACCAGGCTGTGTCTCATGAACCATGATAGCTAAATAGCTGAAATTTTCACAGATAATGTATTTTGGTTGCCGCTATAACAACAAACACTGTAAACAGAATAAAATAAACATTCAAGGGGGGGTTCCATACAACAAACGTGACTTTTTAGTTTTTTGCTCGTTATTAATAACGGCAAGAGGAATGGGGCTAACACGGTACGGAACCCTTTGTGCACGACTCGTACATAGCCGATTTTTACTATTACAAAATTACACGTCGCGGATACTTGAATCCCTGATCTAGATTACGATTACATGGAGGTTTTCGTAGTGTTTTTAGATTAACTAAGACAACTCGAGAGACAGCTTTGACATACTGGATTATTCGTATTTGACCAAAATACGTGGTTCCACCAAAAATATGTTTGCCACTTTTGTTGAAAATATATTTGTAGAAACTTTTACAGTGGGTGGAGTTCGAGTTGTTAATGTTGTTTGACCATTTCCACAGCAAGGGACATTAGTGTACTGCGCCTTGACACTAAAAACTGAGACAATAGATAGGTAGGTACTAACAACAGATGAATGTCCTATATCTAGATTCCCAAAAATTTGAGATCTCTATACCTCACGACCGGTATTCGTGGTTCTGTAAAGTTTCTAGGAGTTTGTTTTCTTTACTTTTGACTAATTTATCCTTGTTTCAAGAACTTGAAGTGGGGAAATTCCCACAGATAAAATATTAAGGAGTATGGATATTTCCTCCTAAGTTTGTAGAAGCATGTATGACCTATACGAAATCTTATTGAACAGGTTTTGAATTTTTTCCCTGAGTCATTTTTATTAATGCTCTTATTTTTATATGACTGACTTCTAAAGTAAATATCATCAGCTCTTACTGTAGACACTCGCAATTAGGTACCTCTTTTAGGTATTGATATCTTAAGTTGACTAACGTTTGTGAGATAAATTACGATAGTATAAATTTTTACAGCTTTTCGTATAAGGTACCTTGTCAAAATCAAGTTAACAAATAACAAACTTTTGATTGCATTATCAAAACATAAAATAAATTATGGACACCATTCTCATTGTTGAAACTTTACAATCGAGCTTTATCGGCGACACAAATACAAAATGGGTCATAGGCGTTTTTTATCGACGCATCTAAAAGTAAAAGTCAAGTCAATCACGCGTCTTATGGTGTATAAAACACCATAATTTATGGCGGCAATATATTGTCGTAGACGTTTTTGGTATCTCACCGATGATCGGACAAAACAATCCTAAAAACCAGTCGTTGCGAAAAAAACGCCTTCGGTACCAATCTTGATGTACTGGACTGTATACAATAGTTGCAGTGGGTCAAAGTTATTAAAGAATGACAGACAGTATACTTATAAATCATCTGTGCAGTGTATAGACTGACGGATTGGATATTACGTTGGTTATTAAAGAGTTTCGTGATGGTGTGCGTCGGGACGGCACGCGCGAGCCTCCAGCATTGAAGTCGCCACAGCGCGGCGCGCAGCGGCTAATTGCAAATATCTATTTCTCATATGATATTTATTAATCTCAGATAATAATGTCATGGAAATACTTACATTTTTTCTCTATCCTCTCAGCGCGTTACTAGGTATATTGTGGACGCATTTATATGACGCAGGTAAGCAATACTTATGGTTTTTGTTCTAATTTGAAAAACAAAAGCACTGACAAAAAGATAATCAACAATATTTGGTAAAGTAGATGATAAAAATATTTCAATAGTTATTATGTGTACTTCATAAATACTACAACGCACAACTTGGTTAATCACGTATTATGTTGATACTTTTATGCAAATATTGTCGTTTATTTGCGCGCGCATATTGTTCAAAGGCCAAAAACTTTTGACTGACAGCGTGGCTGTCTTTCTATTTTTTTTAGATAAATGCACTTCTAAACATTATAATTATAGAGAGAGATACAAATAAAGTAGCTCATTGCTACTTAGTCGACCCAATTTACAACAATAGCGCTGCAAAAATCAACTAATTAAATTAAAACCGTACCTTATTAATTCAAAATCATAACAGATGCTTATTAAAATTCATCTAGCCGATAATACGGTGTCGAAACTTCCGACAGCTTGCAACATACCAAATGGCTATCGATGCCATTCGGTTGTCAACTCAGTTGAATAACTTCTATTGGGTAATACTATTTAATTAAATATACAATACAAACCCGCCACACATAGCACAGTGACAGATTTTAATCAAAAATATATTAGAGAGGGGCATAAATTAAAAACGTGCCCATGTAACTGTGTCGACTCGTTTAATTTAATAAACGTTGTACTTACAAGCCGTAGCCCGCAGTCGGATTCTGTTATGGTATTGGCCTAAATAACGAACAATGATGCTGAGGAGTTGTATTTCTGTGGCAGAGTAACCTGAATTCATCGACCCCAACTGTGTCTGATTGAATTAAACCAGTTAAATTATATCATTGGCCTTCCGACGTCGTCTGTAATTCGATTAACTGCCGCACGAGACGACGGCACGACGCGTCCATTTCCTTTTATAGTCCTTTCTCTCAATTTCTACTTTATCTAAAGCTCGTAGGCGTCTCGATGAGAGTACTTTGAAACCATTAACACGCATTTTATTTTCGTCCCGACCGTTTCATTATTGTTTTTAGTGAGTACCAGTTCGAAAATAACTGATGTATCGATCTGAATGTCGATGGTCCACATACTTGCCTTCTGCAATTTATATTCCAGTAGCGTCTATATTCACTCAAATATGTCGAGAACATGTGTCATATCCAAACTGGTTGCTCGCTATACTCGTAGAAATACGCTGAATGGTCAATTGGCTATTAATGTAAATTCGCTGTATTAGTATTTTGATACCTTGACTAGGCTGAGACGTGCGTTATGGTTTATGCTTACGCAGGGTCATCATAGACGGTTTCACTGTTTTTGGGTCGTGACATTTTGTATAATTATTATATCAAATCAGCACGTGTATACTCATATTTGTATTCAAGTATAGTTTTATACAGCTTGGTAATAGGAAACAATCAGATATTAGATGAGGTTTGTGACTGAACCGAAACGTGAACAATTTAATTATTTTTTGCAAAAAATAGCATGACCGACTTCACCCGTGTACAGAATTCGCGAATATTTCGCACAGATCGATATAGCATTTTACAAATTATTGTTGATTTATCAAAAATAGCTCAGCCGATTCCAATAAAATTTAAATGGGACCAATTTCGAAGTATATTCTTTCCAATAAAAAAGAATTTTTGAAATCGGACTACTATGAAAAAAGTTATGCGTATAACACATAAAAAAATACGCGTCGAATTGTGTACCTCCTCCGGTGGTACGTCGGTCAATAAAAATCCATGTAGAAAATACTGTACTCAAGGCGAATACAAATTTTATAAAAGGAAGTGAAAATAGACACCTTATAGCTTGAAGAATTTCTAATTTCAACATTCCAACGCAAACGGATTGTGGTAGAATATAGCTGCGAAACAGTTGTCACGAAAATTGGGAAACTTAACTAGTGTCACGGAAAGTGTCGCGATATTACATTATGACAACAAATATTTTTCAAGAAAATCTCTTTATACGCACAACAATAAGTCAATTCTTAAAATTTCAACAATTATCTACATAAAATAACACAAGCACCTACAAACAAAATGTACCAAAACTCGATAAAATTCGCTGATAAATTTCACGCTACATTTCTAGAGCAAATTCTTTCAACATCGTTTTGAAACAAGGTCGTTTCAAATCTTTCTGGAAATAGGTCGGTTACTATGAAGAGATTTCTAAGTTGCAGTTATTTACGAGGCATTATCCAATTTTCCATTTTACATTCATTAGAGCTCCTGCTCATAGCCGAGAGTGCGTGTTGCGCGGGCGCACGCGATCTCTAGCGATCTACAAACATTAGACTAGAATCACAGTATACCAAACTGGTCAGTACGTCACACAGGAAAAAAAATTGGTAAATACGTCATCACCACCAGAACTTAAAAGCAAAGCTCTTGTCGGTGGAGCAATTTTCAGGTCTCGTGGTTCTCTGCCTGTGTTTTTACCTCCCATGTGTTGTACAACATAACATATTTTGTTTCGGTAAAAGTACGAAAAAAATTTTTTGTGTTTGTGGTAGAACTAGTTTTCTTTGTTGAATTTATTTTACTTTTCAACTGGCTATTTATATTATAGAATATATCATTTTGTTGATTTCTTATCATACTTAGATAGTTTCACAGCTAATGCTACATCTAAACGCAAACCGTTAACTGTATAGAAAAAAAATCATAAACACAATCCTTAGCACATAGTTGAGCAATTTTTGGCATTTCAACTTTTTATTACGCAACCTAATTTCTTTTTAGCTCCTTCGAAAAACTTCACAGATAACATAACCTGCTTGTACTAAATTAAATACGAGATATCAATCAATCAATCGCGATACGAAATACAATAATACTACATGGCTCAACTAAAACTATATTAAAAGAATTACTACTACTACAGAAAAAGCAATAGGATCATCCACTGTTGAACATTTGGTTTGGCCAAAGCTCTGACACTGCTTTGCACTGTGCCTAAAAAAAAAAGAATGCGTCTTTATTATCACACTAAATCGCCTGGAAGGCTTCATCACGTCAATTTATTCTTTCTCACAATACAGACTCATGAATCACCCCTATTTTAATTCAATCGATTCCTCCCACTGGACCACTTGCTCTCGTGACCTCGAATCGTAGAATTGGCAACCTCTTTGTCTAAAACTAATACTTTAGTTATTCTTCAAAGGAGAAAGCACACTTTTAAGCTATCCATCAATGATATTACACTGCCAGCTTCTTTGTAGGATAGATATTTATTGGGGCCTTTAAAATCAATACCTTTTACATTATTAGCAAACTATTGTTCTTTTGTTTATAAAATTTACCGTTCTGTCCTCGTATAGATATTCTTTTGTACCATCATTTAATCCATAGTTCCCGCAATAATTGAATGTAGGGCAATCTAGACTACAATTTTGATGGTAATTTGACATTAAACAATGAAGCTCAATTCAAGGATGCAAAGTTAATAACATGGTTTGGAGTTTCTTTGTTTCGTATTCTGTTTTGGAGTTACGTGTGGTGCTTATTGATTTTATCAAGTTTGATCTTTGAGATTTGTTTTTTATACGTTATTTTTTTTTTGTTATGGATGTGATAGTCGTAAACTCTACCCATAAAATAATACGTCGCATCAATAGGAAAAAAATATGATTAGTGGACACTTCCCAAAAAGCTGGCGTTGAAGTAATATTTCGTAA
This sequence comes from Hypomecis atomaria, assembly GCA_964007245.1. Lineage (NCBI taxonomy): Eukaryota > Metazoa > Arthropoda > Insecta > Lepidoptera > Geometridae > Hypomecis > Hypomecis atomaria. The sequence continues at coordinate 10,419,617 of OZ023299.1, forward strand.
TACAATATTCCCAATAAAATTTTCTTCACGCTCGCTCTCGAAAAACTTTCTCCCATAATATTACAAGATAGTAAATATGACTATCGTATTACAGAACTTAGATCTATATAATTACGGAAAGAGCTTACCGACTTACCGGCCGACTACCGAGTGTCGTTTGAGGCGATTTTGGTGAATTAATAAAGGAAGTATTGAATACAAATGTGGTAATAAAATACGGCGGTAAAGACTAAATTCATATTCGAGAGCTTAAAGTTTGTATCGACATTCACCCTCATCTTTATGCGTCGTGGTTGCGCGAGCGCATTACCCATGCGCGATGGGCTGTCTTGTCCTTAGTGCTATCGATTGTTTACTGATACACGCATATTCTATGGTAACGTCTTGTATTTAAACAAATATCTACTCTATTACGTGTGCCATAAAGAAATAAGGGGGGTAATTTCGCGAGTGGCCACACGTATAGTCTGATATGCCTTTTAAGGAGTTTTGTCACGATTCCACGCACTATCACGAGCGGCGGAGGAGTATCGACTTTGACCGATGGTTATGTTATGACGTTAGAATAACTTTGAATAGAATAATTAGCTTTTGAATACACAAGGCGAATAAGGACATTCGAATTATTAAGTGTTATCCTATTGTTTGAGGTATGCGGCTATTTAACGTTTATTGCATTTTAATTTTGTTGATGGGAACGATAAGAATCGTGGCGGGGGCTGGTTTCTTGTTATAATACTAATTTTAGTGTTGCATTCATTTAATTCCGATTAGTATTAAAGTAATGTGTAACATAACATGTATAAATGTTATTCTTAGGTTTGCTTTATGATGTGAATAAATAAATGAAGACGTTTCTGCTAGTGTGCGTATATTTTATACCTACCGAAAGTAATTCCCTGTAAAGTCCTAATTAAACTTAGTCAAAATCTATTGCGTAAATTATATAAACTAAGCGGACATACAGATGTAGGTATACAAGCCACTCAATTTCTTACTGTTTTGAAATTTCAGCCATATTAAAAACAACAATAAACTTACGATATTTTCATGAGACCTTTGTGCTACATAAGACCCTGTACTGAATCTAAGTGATTGTAAGTATAAAAATAAAATATACTTCAATGAAGCAGTAGAAAATAAACGTTGAATGAAGATATCAAGAGGGTCTTCAATCTCTACCCGTCAATTCGGATTGTGCAAAGTATTGAGTGAAATGTCAGTTGAAACTCGTATTTACGCAACATGCAAAGCTTCAAAGTTAACACACAAAATAAACAAATAAGTGTTTCAAATGAAATAATTACTTTATGGTTCTAAAATGCTTTTGCATTTGTTCATTTTACTCCGCAATTGAAATCATGCATTAAGTTAGTTCTCGTTTGATAACTAACATCATTATCATTTAAGACAAGGCCAATGACATGTCAAATCAAATCTTTTATTCTTGCAAAAAAAGATTTGATTGAATGATTGAGAAGACATTGTCGGGTATGAGATTTCTAAAAAAATACATTTTATTGGTAGCTGCTTGCGCCCAACTTGTTCTTGTGATCCACTTTTTGGATTTACGAACTATTAATATATGAGAGAATCATGCAATAGTTTATTATTATTATAATATTTATATTTTGAAATATGCGCGCTACACAAGTATGTATTACACCTACTCAGCAATTTACAATGTAGGTATTTGATAAATCAATTACATTTGATTGAATCGACGATGGTTAGATTTTAACTTTGTTTTTGCACCATGACGATGGCAGCGCGCCAAAATATACAGGTAAAAAATTAACAGACAGTTAAAATTAACACTAAACTAACCCCCTGCGGCGAAGCAGATGTTGGAAATACCGCTATAATTTTCAAGCAAAACCAAAAGCATAAAAAACGACAAAAAACGTGGCAGATTTTCCTCAACTTCATTAAGACGGCGTGGTGATGAGCGATTAACACTTAATCAATTGTGGTTTACTGGGCCCGTGTGGAATACAGTACTTTGTTGTACAGTACATTGTGTTATGGACTCTCAATTTTCTGTAATTGTTTCATATGAATACAATTATTATTTTAAATTTTGGTTGGCTTTTTATACAGTCGAGCAAAACGGATTCACGTCATGGAAGATTGAGTAGTCAATCTTCGCGGTAAAATGAGTCAAGATCATAATAGTACATTATTGTATTTTGAACTCTCTATCTATACACTAGCTTAAAACCCGCGGCTTCGCCCGCGTTCTCTTAGTAGACAGGTACTTGCTTATGAAAATAGCCCGTGGTTTGACCCGCGTTTGTCTTAGTACTTGCTTAAAATTATAAAAGGCTGCCGGTTGGCCTGCATTGTCTTGGCACTTGCTTAAAATAATAATAGGTCGTGGTTTAGCAAAGCATTATCGTATAACGTACTACTTGCAAGGATAATGCCTATGGTTTGGCCTGAATTGTCTTAGTATTTTGCTAAAATGATAATAAGTCGCGGTTTGGCCTGCGTATTCTTAGTACTCGCTTAAGATGGTAATTTATAGCCTGCAGCTTAGCCTGCGTTGTCTTAATACTTCCTAAAAAGTATAATAGCCTACCGTTTGGCATGCGTTGTCGTATTACTTGCAATGATAATAGCCCACGGTCTGGCCGCTTTGTTTGAGTAACTGCTTAAAATGATAATAAGCCACAGTTTGGCCCGCGTTGTCTTGGCACTTGCTTAAAATAATAATAGGTCGTGGTTTCGCCTGCATTGTCGTATAACGTATTACTTGAAAAGATAATGCTTTAAAGATATTATCTTTTCAAGTAATAGGCATTGCCTACGAATTGGCCTTATTTGTCCCAGTGTTTAGCTAGAATGATAATAGGTCGCGGTTGGCCTGCGCATTCTTAGTACTTGCTTAATATGGTAATTTATAGTACGTAGCTTGGCTCGCGTTGTCTTAGTACTTGCTTAAAATTACAATAGCCTGCCGTATGGCTGGCGTTGTCGTATTGCTTGCAATGATAATAGCCCATGGTCTGGCCCGCGTCGTTATAGTATTTGCTCAAAATGATAATGGCGCGCGGTTTGGTCCGCATTTTCTTAGTACTTACTTTGAATGGTAATTTCCCACAGTTTGGCCCGCGTTGTCTTAGTACTTTTTTTGCTTAAAATAATAGTTCGTGCAAGCCGCTTCCAACCGGTCTTATTGCAGATCCATAGGGGAGGCCTATGTCCAGCAGTGGACTTCTTATGGCTGATGGATGGATGGAATAGCTCGTGGTTTAGCCCGCGTTGTCGTATTACTTGCAAAGATAATAATTAGCCCACGGATTGGCCTGCTATGTCTCAGTATTTGCTTAAATTTACTTGTGTCTAAAGCTTATTATGGAGTACGACAATTTTTAGATGATAAATTGCAAAATATTCGAAATAAATGGAATAATAATGATTGTATAATTTTTTCATCTTTTTATGATTATTTCATGGCCATATTGGACTTAACTGATAATTCAATATTTTTGTGATTAGTATTAAGATCTCAATGTAACACAGTTCAACAATAAATGCTCTTTGACTTTAATAGCCCACGGTTTGGACCGCGTTATTTTATAACTTGTCATAAAATAAATATTTACTAACGTTAAATTTTAATATACATACTGATTTTTAATATCGAGAAAATAATATTTTTCGATATATTGCTCGATCATGAGTTTACCCATGTAGTTTCCCACTCGTATACCAAATTTTATCCAACTCCATTCGCATGTCATGGTCTACATTACAATCGTAAAGTCCTAATCCTAGTCAGACCACTGAGCTTTTTGAAACTTATGTACGGAATTTCATACTACTGGCTTTTCATTGATGGAAAACATTGAAGCAACCTGTATAGGCACGTCCTTAGAGAAAAATCGATGTCGTATGTGAACTCAGCAACCCGCGCTCGGCCAGTGTGATGGATATGGCTTAATCACCCTTCGTGGGTAGGCCTATATCGGACTCGCGCACGAAGGGTTCCGTACCGTATGGGAGCTCATTCCTCTTGCCGTTCTTAATAGCGAGCAAACAACTCCTAAAAATCACGTTTGTTGTATGTCCCTTGAACATTTATTTTATTCTATTTTTAGTATTTTTTGTTATAGCGACAACAGAAATACATCATTTGTGTAAATTTCAGCTGCCCAACTATTACGGTACGGTGACAGACAGACAGACGGACATCGAAGTCTTAGTAATAGGGTCCCGTTTTTACCCTTTGGGTACGGAACCCTAAAAAAGGCCAGTACAGGTATTCATCATGTTTCATTAAGTCATTAGAAATTCGATTATTCTGAACCCAATGACAATCTCGCCCATAACCGTTTACGCGGTCAAAAGTGATCGAGACACTTGTATGACTTTCAAACATTCTCTGACCAAGTACAGACGAAAATGTAGCACACAAGAAGGTACATTTTATTTGAAAAATACATAGCGCACCTACATCTAGACGACAGGCATGTTCTGGGATTCCATACTATACTCATCATTTGACTAACTTTTACTATGGTACCAACCCAGAAATCACGTAAATAAAATTAGCTGTTCAACACAAAAAATTCATCGACCCGCGACAATATGTAAAGAATAGGTAATTTTCGCTTTTTCAGGGTAGTTCCCATAGTAAAGTAAGTAGTTATTGATCCGTATGTACCCTAAGTTCAAGTCTATTGGCTCACAAAATAAAATCGTTCATAAACTATTAGGGGCCCATTTTGCCCCCATTGAAGGATCTAAATTATCTCAATTCAATTCTAGATATTTCACTACGTTTAAAAAAAAACGCGATCAAGTTATTTTTCACGCTTATATAGGATGTTTGGTCTATCGTTAGACAAGGAATCCGGGACTTTTCCGTTAATAGTCATATATTAGTTAAAAGGGTGAGCTATTTTCAAACAATATTACATCGGTTTTCGAACGGTCATTTAGTACTTTTTTAGGAAATTGATATCCTGAAGGACCCACAGAAATTTTCCGTGATAGCAGTACCCCAAGTGGTAATTTGTGTTATTGTCTAGCGTCGTACCAAATTTCGTTAGAATTCATTTACCCCTTTTATCTTAGCTTTATAATTGATTATTTTGGCTATTGCTAAGAAACCCAATAGATTTTCCGGGATAAAATAGTTACTGTATTGAAACATGTTGTGTGCTTTCTACATACCTACCAGATTTCATTTATAACCGTTCAGCTCGTCTGATGTAATCATTGATGCTTTTTTCACCAACTTTGGGAACTTATCTGACCCGTTAGATAAGGAGAATTCGGAAAATCAGGAAGAAACGTAACTTTTATTTTATTTGTAAAGCATAAATACAAAGTTTTAAGTCAATCGGTAAAGGTAATAAAAAATTAAATGCAAACAAAAAAGGCCCGTTTTACCCCGTTAGAGGTCGATTTTTCGAAATTTTCGTCCTTTGTGCTTCATTACGTTGTACATTGTACCTATGTTCGAAATTTCAAGTCTCTATCTTTAATGGATTGGGTTGTAGCCTAAACTGATTAATTTTGGCTATCCCTAAGGATCCCCATAGAATTTCCGGGATAATAATAGTTCATGTGTTGAAACATGTTGTGTGCTTCCTCCATACCAGATTTCTTCCATAACCGTTCAGCTCGTTGCATGTAATAGACGCTTTTTTCACCAACTTTGGGACCCAATTTGACCCCTTAGATAAGGAATATTCGGAAAAACAGGAACAAACGTAACTTTTATTTTGTTTGGGTAGCATGTATACAAAGTTTCAAGTCAATCGGTAAAGGGAATAAAAAGTTACATACAAACGAAAAGGGCCCGTTTTACCCCTTTAGAGGTCGATTTAACAAAATTCCGTTCTTAGTGCTCCATTACGTGGTCCAATGTATCTTTGTTCCAAATTTCATGTTCGTATCTTTAGCGGTTTAGGCTGTAGGCTGTCTGTCAGTCAGTCACTCAGCGAAGCCTTTTATATAATAGATTAAGGCAGGCAGAGTTTTTCCATGCAGTCGACAAAAAACCCAACAAAACAGATCGACACATAAACTTGTCAAATTTACTTATGTATGTCTATCAAGATTATAGACTTGCAAGCTTAGCACAGGACTACCACCCTCAAAGTTGTTAAGCGAGCTGAAAAAAGCAACAGAAGTGCAGAATGCAAGCAAGTATTTTCAATAATTCCAGAAACTTATGTGAAGGAATATGAATATCCGGTATGGGACTATCAATGATGCTGAATAAGGTCGCAAGTCTTGGGTAGTATTTAATTTATAATAGACAGTTGATGTCAGTTTACTAAAATCGCCTTGTCATAAGCGTCCATTGCTCTAGGACCATTAGCAGATGGCTTTCTAGATACGGCACGTCGTTATCCTGTCCGCTTCGCAGTTTAATTGGCAAGGTATCAACTAATGCGCCACTTTGCCGCATAAGCAGTCATTGTAAACTGAAGCATAACAAGAAAATCTTACGTATCATTTCCACGTAGGTAGCGCTAATCAGCCACTATTAACTGCTCATTATGTCTGTCAATTAAAGTTTGTTAGCATTATTTATGTTCTCTTGAATTGGTTATGAACATGCAAAAAGACGTTATTCATCGAACAGTGTATTTTGACGTTTCAAAGGAACAATTGATTGAGGTTCCGTTTTCGCACATATCAAAATAAGAATGACTGATTTGTTTTCTGTAGAATGTGGAACGTCTTCGGAACCCAAATGTAAGCTCATTGTAACATTATTTATAATCATCTTCGTTCATAAATGAGCATTCCAATCGAGATGCATTTCTCAGCATCACGAGATAAGGTAATTTACCGGACGTTAGCTTTGAAACCACAATATTTCTTTCATATCGAACAAGATTACTGCGACCAATACTGTAATTTATAATCCGAATATTCTAATGCAATTGCGTCAGTGGGACATAGATGGGTTACTCCAGAAATAATTTGTGGGACGTGTAATTTGTGACGTCATTCGTTCCGGCCCATCTCTTCAGAAATATCAGAATGAATGATAGTTTTAATGAGTCTTATTTATCTCGGTGCAGTCAAAGGGATCACTTTCACTTTAACGAGACGAACTACATTTGTGAAACAAGGTTTTATATTGATATGCTCGGAGGCACCTGAAGTTACGCGTTTGATGAGATACGAGAGAAGTTGCATCACGATAGATTAGTTCGTAATGGCTCGAAAGACACCTACAATATAAATAATTACGTGCAATGAAATAATGTACGACACTGAGATGAAGCAACAATAAAATCTATCAAGTGTGTCATCGATATTTCCCAATAAATAATTACAAGACTTACTTTACTGCTACATCTATTCTCTAAGCTTTTATAATGTCATACCGAAGAAAATTATCAGCATAACTACGTCAGATTTACGTAATATTTCGCATTGTAATAATAGCATAAGATAAATATCACCGAAATACCTGGAATACTTAATGAATCTCAAGTCGGAAATGATTTATCTGAGTTTATAGAAATTAAAATTACATAAGAAGCTGTAAGCGGTTAGGAGATAATGATCGAATTCTACGCAGGAAAGTAAACGAAGTGAAGAGATTAAATAATCGTTTTAAATGAATAATACACATAATTCTAGATTAAAATAATAGCATTACTAAAGCAGAATGAGTAGACAGTAAGCTTGTTTATGCTAATGACAGGAGGTGACTGCATCCGAAGGTACATCAATAAACCCATAAGTGATTGCCGGAGGGTACCATGAATCTCACGACTGTTACATAACTTCGGTAATAGATAATACATAATAATGACAAGTGATATTTAAAATATATTAGGTACTTAGTGTCACGGTTCGTTTCTAACACTCCATATGATTGAACGAGGCAAATTAGATAAGCGCATTAGTGATCGCTGCATTGGACTTTCACTTTTAGAGCCCTATTTATTTTCCTGCACTGGGATTACTCAACCTACGATTGTTTTGAGAGATACGATTGAAATGATGAATGTTCTTACCAAAAGACAATTTAAATTAATCATTAAATGCTTTCTGTTTTCCCCGTTGCTTGTTTCGAAAACCTGATTAAACAAGAAATAAACAAGAAAAGTAAGCGGAAAGAAGTAAACGGGCACGTTATGCAATGTTTGTTTTTGCACACATTTCATCATTGCTGGGGACAGTTGGTTGATAATTCACGTAATTAGCGGCCTTATAGTACGCCGCAGCCTTATAGTAGCCGCGTATATTAAGAAGTTGCCGCACGGTGTTACTAAACCTCGCAGAATGCTAGTGCATGTTTCACGGTAACCATACGATAGAAATAATTATGTATTTTGCTAGGAATGCGAAGATTGGGGTTGATAACTATTGCAAACAGACTTTTCTTAGCAAAAAAGCATTGAAGATATCATCCATCCATCATCCATCAGCCAAAGGACATCCACTGCTGGACATAGGCCTCCCCTATGGATCTCCAATAAGACCGGTTGGAAGCGGCTTGCATCTAGCGCGATCCTGCGGTCTTAATGAGGTCATCCGTCGTCCTACGCTGCGCTTATGCATTATTATTATTATTATTACTTATTACTTTTGATTACGCTACTGTAGATACTTTAGAGTGTTATTAAGCTATTTTTGACATGTAACTGCTATGTGATATATAATTATTAATTTTAAATGGTTATTTCTGACAATTCTATTGCAGATATTTTATTACAGTATATCTGACATCTTATTTTATTTAATATTGTATTTTTAATGTAATGTACCGAATTTTTAACTATGTAATTTATTGTAAAATTGTCCTTAATAATTTTGAAAGTCAATACTTAATGATTGTTATTTCTGACGATTCGTTGGACGTTGCTTGTAGTATGTATATATATACTAATGAATGTAATGTTCCTTACTGAAAATAAATGGTATCCATCTATCTTACCGGTACGGTCGAAAAGTTCTCGAGTGGAGACCTCGAGAACTTTTCGACCCCACCGATCATCAGTCATTAAAGATATGTAGTTTGTAAAAAAGGATATCAAATTGCTACTAGCCGCTAAATTTAAAAATACTATAGGGGTTTGTAGATTTCATGCCCTCATATATTTTGTTACCGCACTTGCTCACATATTGTACTGTTTTTTTTGTAGATGAAAATCTTATCCACACGCGTCCTTCCATTTTTAAATGTGTAATTGGTAACCCTACTCCAATGTGACCACATGTTACACACGTAGGGACGCTCACTCATGGAATCGCAAAAACAACGCGCGCACTTCCAGCAATTTCCTAACTCTCTGCAATTACAGAAGCATTTAGCGCGAACTTTGTTACAATTGATGTTACTCGTAACTTACTATGTTGCCTTATCTTCAGCAAAGCATTTTAAAACTCTCCACTTTTTCAAACAAATAAGATTTTATTACCATGTGCTTAAAATTCTCCACAAATAGGGGTACCATTTGAGAGCAATAAAATCGGTCAAAAAGGACATTAATAACAGCTTTTCTTTTTATAGTCGCTTAGCATTTCGTAATTCGAAACTTTGATGTAAATTAAAGTAGTATCCAGAGCCAGAGCTGATATGGTGCATTCCTTTAGGAACTTTCTCTGATAAGTGTACAGAGTGGAAAATTATTATACGAGCTGGGCGTAATAACCTTTCTCTTTAATTACGTCCTAGAGTGAGTGTGGAGGAGATAAATAGTGTATCGGTCGCGGCATGTAATAGGATATTATAACGAGGTGGCGATAGGCGTTCCTTTGGTTGAGTGCACTCACCCTGCTCACATTTATTTTGATTATGTTACTATAGCCGATAAAGGGAATTTCTCTAATGCTGTGAATAGAGTTTGTGGGGTATTTTCCGTGGTTATGTCTAATTTTCGAGTTGACTGGGTGGATGAGAACAGAACCTTAATGATTACAACCTTTTTATTATTAAAATTTACTTTGTTTACCAAAATTATGAAAACTGTTGAAAGTTATAAAAAAGAGAGATCAATAAAAAAAAGCGGCCTTTTTTTAAAATTATTATGTATTGAATATTTAGGTTAGACGTGGTTGCCTCAGACAATATGAATATAAAAAATGCGTCTCCAATCTTACCAAAGATGTAAATTAAGTGATGCTTACCTGAAAACAAAAGAAGAACACAATAAGTAAAATGTTAACAAGGTAATGTACCTAAAAAGCAGCCAATCACACCCAAAAAAAGAACATTTAATAGATCTGCATTTGCCCTTTGACCGTATCTGAAGTCCATTGGTCTAAATCCATCTTAACCTAGGAGAACTAAGCAGACAATCAGGCATGCCCAAAGCGGTCTTATTTCATCTTAGACATTGGAAATTATTTTCAACATTAATAAACAGGACTGAAAATAAAAGAACTGTACGTTTCAACATGCTTCCTGTTGTTAAATCATTAATCAGAATCAAGCTGCAAATTGCTAATCACGAGTTGCACCACACATCACGTGCGTCAAGCAAACTTTCATGCGGAAATGGCTCCTTATCATAAATTATACAAAATAGGAAGTTGGCACATTTTTCTCCGGGTTTTATAGGGTTGGAGCACACTTGAATCGGTGTAACGCTTGATAAAGTCGATCATAATTATGTAGTTCAAATAGAAAGTATTCATGGAGTAGAGTCAATTAAATAGACCAAAACACTAACAACTTATCTTAGACTTTGATTAATGATTTAGCAAGAGCTGTGGCTCTTGCTATGTGTAGTTGAAATCTATTCCTTATTTTAGTTGAAATCTTTTCCTTTAAGTACTCCAGTCATTTTATGAAGTTCTATCAGTTTTTCCCACTCTATATTGTTGTATTTTATCATCTCGAAACTTAAGCTATTTTATCAATTAGTTTTACGGAACAAGACAGATTAATGAGTATTTTATAATAGTAAAAAAAAAACAAAATACAATAATAACCATGAAACCGCCTGCGATACAATACTAAAAATGTAACTAAATGTGGTATAATAAATACACTTTAAATATGAAAACAACAACAAATATAATATAACCTTTAAATTGATACTAAAATAGGTAACAATGTAATCCGTTCCACGTGATAATGACAGCTCAGTGGGCAAGTGGGACCTAACCCTATACTTTCGCAAGTGGTGAATGTATGGAGCATTTGCTCAACATCCGTCATTCGTCGCGTGTCACACGTTGCACGACACATGACCACACGTTGTTAGTGATTACAGTCAAACCTGGATAAGAGAGAGTTGAAGGGACCGCCATCTCATTCCCGCTTATAGAGGTTTTTCACTTATCCAGGTTTCTCACTTATCCAGTTTCGGAAGTAACTACTCTCTCTTATAGAGGTGAAAAAACGTCTAATTTGTATGTAGGTATCTACATGCGTGAAGAATGATAAATATGATTATAAATAATAAATAGGTACTAATTGTTTGGGTTGTGTTGATTAGAATTGAACATAGTTGATAGTTTGTTTTATTCATTCTAAAAGACACATTTATTTATTGTGAAAATCAAAAAATAGACTTTTATATTTCCATTCCTTTTAGAGCACTGAGACCTTTTAGCGACCGCATATCTTTTGATTTTATAATTTAATAAAAGTAATTCTGATAAGTCAAATTCGTTGCGTATTTCATTTCGAGATTTTCCACCTTTAAACGCATACAATACCTAGCTTTCTGCTTATCGCTTAACGACTTATTTATTTATTTCTCAAGGTTTATTTACTAACATCGAACCTTTCTCCTCAATTGATACTTATCAACTGGAGTAAGTTTGACCAATAAAATAGTGTAAACGCACGTGTAGCTATACCAAAAGAATGCGATACAAAAACAATGTTACTTATTTCCAAAAAATACAAAAAAAATGTTTGAATAGAACACGATTCGAAAGCAACGGTAGTTAGTTCCACGAAATTTAAGAATGGATCATAAAGTGCAGATGTTTAATTACCCTCAACTCTCACTTATAGAGGTTCAGACAAGTAGTACTCTCAGTTATAGAGGTTCATGACGGAAAAACGACTCTCTCTTATAGAGGTTTCTGTCTCTCACTTATAGAGGTATTTGAGGGGTAAAATGAAGGGACCTGGCAATTACTCTCACTTATAGAGGTTTCTCACTTATCCAGTTCTCAGTTAGCCAGGTTTGACTGTAGTAATTACTTGTGCCAGAGGAAATCTATTTCTGATTACCTACTGGGCGCCGCCGGTCATTTGGAGGATGGCGAGCGCAAGTTATCTAATTATGGTCCTGGTGATTTTGAATGCGAAATAATATTTCAAAAATTGGCGATCCAAAACTATTTAAAAAACTGTACTAAAAAAAAATTAAGCGTTGTGGTGACGATGTTTTGTATCTTACCGTACTTTAGCTAATTCACTCACTGAACTATAAATACATAAACATAACTCTAAAAATTAATAAAGACTAAGCAAACTGAAAGTTTTCATCCTGAACTCTTTCTAGGCAATAACTAGTAATGGAGCAACATACATCTTCTTTTTACGGAGGAGTATTTTTTCGGGCAAGAGACCACCGTCGCTTATGGAAAGATGTTCCTACCGGAGACGTTACCAATACGTTGCTTACTGTTTAGTGTGTGAATTTTCTTCACATAGGAAAACATCACACACAACAGTGAATAATTGGAATAACTGCTTATTGTTTAAATCAATTTTGGCAAAATAAAATATAGCGAAGAAACCTGCATACGTCCGAAGAAGAAATCCGATGATATGTGAGTCGAATCTACACCAACCCGTACTTGTTCTATCGCCCTTCGAGGTCAGGTCTATGACCAACAGTGGATCATTATAATACCAGTACAGTATAGACAGACAAATATTTTTTATCTGTTATTAATTATTGTAATAACCGCTTATTGTTCGAATCATCTCTAAATTTCGCCACTGAATCGCAGAACTGTATCGATGTAAATCAGTCATAGCCTAACATGACCGCTGAAACGTTAGCAATATTGAGACCAGTGCAATCACCTCGGTCACGACATCGTATCCAGTTTTGTTTCACGATCAGACATCTATGACATAGAGGTCTAGAAAGAAGCTTTTACTCAGCGCTCTACACTCTTATATGTAGCAAATACTCTGACACCGCAAATGAATCGTGATACATCTTGTACATTGCAAAATGCATTGTCGTGTGAGCCCATACGAATAAATGATTTATTTTATAATTTCGACATTGGATCTCTGTCCACCAGAGCGGGAATCGGAAGTAGCAAGACGTCAAACCTAAGTTTGACTTTAAACGATATTTTAATAATTTTTTAGACTGCGAAAATGTTGTATTATTGTAATGTTTATTCTTTTATATTATAAATGTATTTTCATATGGGTTGTGTGCCTCAAATAAACGTTTATTTATTTAAATTTATTATTTATAAAAATGCTTTCTGTGCTCACAGTTTGCACGAAAACGTACAGAGAGCAATGTTTAAATACATAAATACTTAGCCATATTCAATACAAAAAACAAATACGAATGAATAGGTGCTCAGAATATTTTACATACAACGATCACGCGAAAATCACCACCGATATCATAACAGATTTAAATTTAGTAATAATTGTCATGCTCTATGAGTTAATATTTGTAATTATTGGTGTTACGCGTAGTTATGATTAAAAGCAAAGATATTCTTGGTTTAGAATAGTCTAGATACTTGCTAGTTAAAGATTAGATATCCTACCTCACGAAATCTGTGGACATCAAGCAAATTGGACCACGGCGGCGGCGTGTCAAACGAATTTGATTAATTAGCTTAACGAATAACCAACTACAATGCGAAACGATATCTCGATAGTTTCATAACGATTGTGATGACATAACGATTTGTATCGATAGTTTGCGTGCGCTTTTTATGTGCTATGCATATTGTGCATATTTATGGATAGTATTTTTTTTTAAGAATTTAACTTTTAACTTTTTTTAACTTAAAGCGTTGCAATGTGTTTTGATATCGATAGAAGTCTAATATCATACATAGATTATTTTTACGTTATTAGAATTTTGAACGTAATTTATATATTACTAACATCATTCTGTAGTACTGTACAGTGTAATATATCTGGATGATCTGCAGTATAAGCTCCAAAAGTACGATGTTTCTTCTTTTTAATCTAAAGAAAAAAGAAGAGCAGATATTTCTAGGAAAAACAATACTTTTACTGGTACGTAAATTTTGTAAATGAAATAGTGACAGTGTAAGACATACCAAGTGCTTTTTTTATTGCAAAGTAAATCACCATGAGTACAGATTTGGAAATCATCTTATATTTTCAACAGAAACTCGAGAGTCATTATATAAATATAAGTTAACGTCTTGTTTATGTTTCAAGAAAGTTTTATTACAAAATATGAAAGACAGCGAGTGGCAAACTTAGTTTTATTATCTCAGTTTAATTACTGACGAGAAAGTCTGCCACTGTGCATCAGGGAACGAAATGACATGTTGCAATCAAAAATATATGAAACAGCAAATAGTATTTGAAAATAAATTTATAAAAGCATACACCTAAGTAATTAAAAATCCGAGGAAAGTAACAATTGCATCATTTTACAGACGATTTTTCGAGTAAAACATCTTAATAAAAAACGAACAGAACCATTGTTTACGATATAGTTATACAGAAATAGCCAAACATAGAGTATGTATGTACACTGTTTGCATGTGTACATACATACTCTATGTCCTTCGAGGCAGATATATAAAAAAGTCTTATTTAGTAACTACTAATAGTAAAACCAACATTTCGATCGAAAATTAAAAAAGTATGAGTGAGATACATAAAAACAATAAAATATTTCGACATTATATTGTACTAATTTAGAACCAAAATATTCGCACAAATGATTGCAGGACACGCTTCATTGTCTTAAAATATAGAAAATTGTTTTACAAGAAATATAAATTATACTTATTAGATTTAGCTAGAATGCTTTTCAACTAATTACACAGACGTAATGTTACATCGGGCCGCATTATTAATGAATTAATTTTTGACATTGAGATAAAATCAGGTTAGTTTTTATCGAGGCTATGTAATGGCACAGAATATCTAAGAGTACGCGTAATGAATAGCAAGTCTTATCTATTCCACGGTGACAGGTGAGGCCATAGAAAAAATACTTATGACTAGAATGTGAAGGTTTAGTTTGCATGATTGCTGTACACCTGTATACACTAAATGCTGACGTCCTTTGATCCTCTCTATCCCACAATTGACTGGAAAAACGATGCCTTCAGCACGAGCAGTCATTTAGTAATATCTAATTAAAAAAAAATGGTGTATGAAAATAAAGAATTTATAATTACATACAACCATGTAACGCCTTAAACACCAACAGTTTTAGGGTATTAAAAGAAATGAAGACTCAATAATCCTATCAATAAAATGACGTTGTTAAGTTGGGATGGTATTATGATGAAAATCGTGATAAAGTAGTTAAAATTTTTACAACAAATTGTTGCTATGACTGATTTTCCTACCAAATTTAATAACATGAAAGTAAAAGAAGATGTTGTGTCTGCGAACTGTATTTTTTGTGTTAATTAATTTAAGAAAATGCGGTTGTGACTAAATTATATTTGTGACTATTTTAATTATCGTAGAAATAGATGAATTTTGAATTAAACTATTAATATTTGATTGTACTTAAATATACTGTTGATTTAAATTTGTCTTCACTAAATAATTTACTGCCAATCATCATTTATAAGAGTGGTTTCATTTATTTTCTTGTTTCTTTTTTCATAATACCTAGTAAAAATATTTTAAAGAATAATTAAAAATTTAAAATGCTAACGAAATTTTAAAGTATTAACGCTTTAAACTCGTTACAGTCGATAATCGGGCTGATTTCTTGTTACACTTGTACGCGTAACTTGGGAGCCAATACTGGGTCCACTCTCACTAAAGCGAAAGTCAATAAGTTGTCATATTATTTTAAGTCGCTTTTGAGTACTGAGATTAACCGTAAAACAAATGAAAAAGACCATTTATGTTGTAACAGCTACCATAAAATATCTTTATATCGTTCCAATTTGAAATGTTCCAAATGATTGGTGATAAACTGTGCGAGAAAGGGATTTTTAATAATCGGCCAAGTGCGAGTCGGACTCGCGCACGAAGGGTTCTGCACCGTATGGAAGCCCCCCTTAATATAGTTTTTTTTTTTAATTTGCTAATTATTTTTGAAATTTTAATATTTCAAGCATCTTCCTGTTGCCGTTCTTAATCTCGAGACAAAAATCACGTTACTTTTGTCCTTTTGTGTACCCTTAAGTATTAAAAAAACTAAACAATTAAAGCTTATCAAGATAGAAAACGTTCGGGTGAAATAACTAAAGTTTTTACTCATTAGTTCTTCAACTGTGACCTTGCAACGCAATGTTTAAATCTGTTATCTGAATATAAATGTAGTTTGATTTTTAGGGTTCCGTACCCAAAAGGCAAAAACGGGACCCTATTACTAAGACTCCGCTGTCCGTCTGTCTCTGTCACCAGGCTGTATCTCACGAACCGTAATAGCTAGAACTTAATTAAATTTTAATTAATGAGTTTATTTTTAAAGTGCATATTCTTTCTGTGAATATTTCAATATCGAGCGAAAAACTTCTAAAAATTCAGATTTGTTGCATGAGAGCCACCCTTAAATATTTTTTCTCTATTTTTTGTTATAGCGGCTCTAGCTATTACGGTTCGTGAGATACAGCCTGGTGACAGAGACAGACGGACAGCGGAGTCTTAGTAATAGGGTCCCGTTTTTGCCCTTTGGGTACGGAACCCTAAAAATCAAACTACAAATATTCAGATAACTGATTTAAACATTGCGTTGCGAGGTCACAGTTGAAGAACTAATGAGTAAAAACTTTAGTTATTTGACCCGAACGTTTTCTATCTTGATAAGCTTTAATTCTTTAAGAAAATGACTAAATAATTTAAAACATAACAGTCACATTATATTAGGCAATAATCGCGCTCATAATGTAAACCAAATTACAGTTGCGAGGCATAGAAACTAGTTGCAGAGAATTAGTCGGCCACCGTTTCCAAGAACAGTTATGCTGCAGCTAAATTGCAGGCAACTACTTGATGGATTTGTCGTCAGCCATTACGGGGATAATAGCTGGTGTATTTATTACGAGATCTACTTTCGATGTTGGTCATCATCTCGGTAGATATTTCATCTTTTGGACTTGGTTAGCGTTGGCGGAAGATGGGATATTTTTTTATGGAAACTAACGTGGTTTTCACACATTTTAATACTATACATGGTTATTTCTAATCAATTAGCATCCTCTTACGGGCTTATTCTGTACATCAAAACTAACAACTTTTATTCTACGACTTTTATTAATTCTCAAAAAAAAAGTTGATGTTCCATAGAAAAATGTCGAACACCCTCGACAATATGTATGGAACAGCTGATTTTTTTTTGAGTTTTTACAAAAGTCGTAGAACAAAATTTGTTAATTTTGATGTACAGAATAAGCCCCTAAGATGATGCTAATTGATTAGAAATAACCCTGTATATAACGGGAATAACGTTTATTTTCATAAACATAGCATATTTTTACAATTTAAGTTTTCTCCCGGAACGTAAATTTTATCAATTTTTCTCGATATTCTACAGAAAACGCGAAAACACTGATCGATTCAGAATCCTCTGAAAACAAAAGAAAATATAAAAAAATGTGAGTACAATCCGGGTTAATCATTATTGACAAATAATAAAGGCCGAAACACACTATCCAATACAACCAGCAATATCTGTCATCGTCTTCTCTATTCCTGCTTTTCATTTACGCTGTGCTGATGAATACACGGGCCTGTGTAAGCTCTCAGGCAACAGTCTCAGCAAAGCCATAAACTGAGATCGTAAAGCTGAATGCTCGAGGTGCAAGGAAACATTTGCTATTTGACGCACGTGCATAAACCGGACGCATCTAATGCAGTTTCTCTAGGAAACTTAATAAACGGATCGCTGAAAATCTGCTTTGATCGGCAGGATGTGGTAAGCAAAATATTTATTTAGTAGCTGAATATTTATTTAGATAGATTAAAACTTTCAACTGGATACATTAACACCATAAGTTGAACAAGACAAAAACTGTATTCTCCGTAAACCGTAGTGCGGTTTGAATCTTGTCAGATAGCACGACATAAAATTATTTTTATAAAAATGCAGAAGAAAAATATCTCTTTATAGATAACCAATTAAACATCTTTAATTAACAAATTGGTTTTAAAACACCTACTGACTTTTGTTTTTGCTGAAAGCAAGTTAACATATCGACAATTTTTACCAGCCTGAAAAAAATACTAAAACCATATTTCAGAGCTGATCATTTAAACCAAACCTATTTCTCTTTGGTAGCCGAGTCGGCGGTCAGTTACACCAGTCTAAAGATAGAGAAATTAGTCGCTCCTCCGTGTGAATGCACCTCGGTGCATCTCCGCCCTTACCTTATATGTACGCCGGGCTACAGGCGCGAACTCGGATAGATTACCACTAATTACCGTCCTTTGCATTCAGTAAGATTACCGCCGGTACCTCATCTCTAATTTATACGAAAATTATTATAATTATCGGAATATTTATAACAAGTTATCACGATAATCAGCTCACCTTCGAAGTTCAGATATTTGGCGGAAAAAAAATATTGGAGCGCGAAAAAAAAAACGGTTCGTTGTAGAAATTGTATGTCGTTAAATAATACGTTAAATAAGTAATAATTTATTTTATTGCTTTTATTTGCTCTTGCCTATTTAATACTAAGATATATCGAGGGAAAAGTAACGCATTTTAATATTTACCTAGAATAAATGCCAACATAAAGAACCAAGCTCTAATTTAAAGACCGATTATAGCTAATTATTACCGTCTTAGATCCCGCTGAATAACTCTAACGTCTGACGATAAAACAAAATCCAATCTCATTTTATAGCTGCTTTAACCAACTTAAGCTCTGATTTATTTAACTAATCACTTTATAAATTACTGAGTATTAACTTAAAGTAAAATAATAATCTAACCTTCTTATTACATGTAGAAAATACATATCAACTGCATAATTTTGTAATCGGATCTTTTCTAGGAATCTTAAAATGCAGTAGAACTATCGTATCAAAGGCATGAGATAAGTTTCTTCCTGAGTAAAATATCCGTATATATAAGTAAATGAGTGAGATTAGCATGATAAGTTTGCTTAGCCGGGTAATTTCGAGCTGGCGGCGTGTGTCAACTGCAATTGCATGGTTTCTATAGGATATCTACAATCAAGTACTTTCGACTATCCAGCTATCCATCAAATGGCTCAGATGTGAAAGCGGCTCGGTTTCACGATTACTCGACGACCATGTTTCTACACGCTCGTTCGACATATTCAATTGCAAATTGATCACTTTCGATCGAGTTTACTTGGTAACAATGTTGAATTCAGCGGCATAAACGCTAGAGATGCCATTGGCCTTAAAATATTTCTAAACAGTAAGTACCTATGCTAGATTAGAAAAAATATTATGTGCGGAAATCGGTCCTTGAATTAGGAATTCATTTTAGAACGAAATCGTACTGCTTTTTAGTGTAAATTAGGTATCAGTAAACAGTTCTAGTTTTAAATATTTATCTATTTAAATATCAGAGTGTAAAAGTCTATCGATGTAGGTTTTAACAGGTCATACAATATGCACTGTCACGCGCACACGAAACTAAGTACCAATAAAAAGTATAACATACCTACTACACACATTATTTCAACCGTTTTTCATACCTACGAGTACGTGTTTGCTAACTCATATCAAATTTCATGAATGAAAGTAAAGAAACAAACTAAAAATAAACGTGCAAACAACTCCATGTTTGCGGAAGATGGCGCCGTATTATTTGACGTTATCTGACCGTTGTGAGGCTGCTAATATGTTGGCATTCTTTCATACGTACATGACTATCTCGGTAGGTACTTAGTCTTTATCAGATTGTTCGCACTGGACTAATAAGACTAACTGATCATACCAGAGAAGCATTAACCTAAAAGAGAAGTAGCTGGAAGCGGCAACTTTAATGAGAACAAATATAATTAAGAAAAACGTAACTAAAAGTAAATGTCGCTGATCCAGAGCTATCTGCTTCGTGTATTTTTAACATTAAACTTTTTTATAAATTTAAGTAATAAAAAAGCCAGTGGAAGTTTAAAGTATGTTAAGTCGTTAAGCTCAAGTCAAGTTAGCGTCAAGTAATAACCACAACGTAGCATCAATGATTAGTTTGATTTGAAATGGAAAGATAAACGATACCTAAAGAAAATAGGACTGCAAATGTTAAAGAATGAAGGTAAGATTGGAACTCGATAAAAAGGATAAGAGCAAACGGAAAATGTTGGCATTGCATAGGTGAATACTCTGTTGAATAGAAAAATACTAAGTGAATAGTAACAATATATAAAGAGCACGGTACTGCTATGTTACTCATCGTCAAAATGACCTTTAGTTAATTTTAAATTTCCAGAATCATTAAACATATCCAATAATTAATCATTTATATATGTTTGGTGCTATACATTAGTATAGCACCAAACATATATAACGCGTATTGTGTTATGCTCGCACTACTATAATGTCATTTACAACCTTGATATTTTTGCAAGGATTTCTACACATTTGGATCTTGTATTTGCCCAGATGTGTTCTAGAATTAAAGGTTGAATTCTACAGAAATAACCTTTCATTGAAAAGTTCTGTAGTTGTCATAAAATATTACGAACCAGTACAATCAAAATATCTCCTTGGACGCGATGACTAAACTGTCTTTATTGTTTGTATAATATGGTCGCAGATCTGTTCAAGGAAACATAAATATATTTAGACCTATGACTATTGTTTTAAAAAAAATACGTGTCGCTTAAAAGTGTTTATTTTGTGCTTTATAAAACAGCCAAGGTTTTTCTTTGCCTTGTAATCTACTCTCTGCTAAATGTTACGTGATAAGAGACAAATCATGTGAAAAGGTTAATTGAATTCGTGTACTAGTGACTTAAGATTATTTTGTATTTTAGACATTATACTAGGTGCCTATAAAATTTTCAGTGTATTTTCACTTCTTAGGTACAATCTACGGTGTCTTGATATTGATATATGTTGTTAGTTCTCTATAGTTCTCTACCAAGTCCATGTATAAATGAAAAATAAATTACTGCTCACTTCAACCGGTGAAGGAAAACATCGTGCGCAACAAACTTTGCCAATATGTATTTGCCCAGCGTGACTATGGCCTATTTTTAACCGACTTCCTAAAAGAAAGAGGTTGTATGTTAGTCTGCATGTGTATTTTTTTTGTGTACGAGTAGGTATGTTCATCGAAATTACGTCAATTGTAAAAAGAATCGAAAATTCTTTTTTAGTTCAAGGTTCGAGGGTCGAAGTACTCCTGATACTCTGGGATCCCATTAAAATTTTACAGAAATCGGCTGAGCCGTTTTTGAAAAATCAACTATAATGTAAACAATTCGAGCAAAATATTCGAATTTCGTACACGACGGCAGGCGGTTTTGCCATTTTTTGCGAAAAATAATTATGTAATGTCGATAACGAAGGGCTATATTCTTAACCTAGCACACGCGCCAAGACAGTTATCTCAACATTTCATGCTAATACCGCACGGCGCACCAAACACGGACCACACGGCTTTGACAAATATAGTGGACAAATGTAAAGAAGTGTAGGTACATATACCAAGTTTGCGGAATGAAATCCACATAACTTTCTTACTGTGTCTTTTATTTACATTTTTGTAATGTTAGACAAAGAGGTTAAAAAAGGTCAAAGCAAATTATATTCCCTAATATCTGTCTATCAAATCACAACACACAATCACAGATAATTTTAGTAGTAGCATGAACGTTCAATGGTGAAGATTAAGATTCTGACAGGTGGTTAACGATATAGCTGCAACCATAGAGAAATAATAAGCTAAGAATTGCATCAAAACATGTAATAGACGGGCAGTTCAAATGATTCTCTGAGAAACACGAAGCTTTTCCAACTTCCAACAAGCGTTGTAATTAAGTAACTATCGCTAACAAAGTGTGTGACCATAGAAAGAGCGATAACCATAGAAACAGCTTAATAACTCAGTTTTATTGCTGATTCATATCATCGGCAAGAGCTGCAAGCATTTTGTTCAAACGTGTAACGAAAGGAAGTAAAAGTGCTTGTATAACTGTTATGTCGACGTGAAATTGTAAGAACTTCACAAACCATAGTTCCCGAGTTGTCTAATAGAAGACACGATTGTTCTAACTTTATGACGAATCGTATATGAAATCAGATATCTTAGGTAGAAACGCACAAAATTGCGTTCATCCCCCGCGACTCAACTGCTTGGCTCAACTAGTAGAGCGAAGGGAAACTGTTGACCATCTCTAAACTAAAACGTTTAATATACTCGATACTGAAATGTTTGATAAAATCTAAGTGGCATAAATACCTAATGGGCAGGATTCTATAGTAGACACTTGAGAGTGATATGGCAGTTAAAACTATTATCTGAAGTCTTTAGAAATCTAAAACTTAACAATCTTGTAATTTTTTAAACCACCTGATACCCACTACCTAATGTACAAAAAAAAATTCGTTTAGGTAGTTTTTTTTAGCTGTTGCGATGTTGACTTGTAATGATAACTGCATGGCAGTGTCATGATATTTCATAAATAAATAACACAATCACATGTAAGTACGTGTGGCAGTACAAATCTCTATTATGTGTGTGACTTGCACTTGGTCGCATTTAAGTAAAGTAAGCCTGTAGAGCATTTCATTTCTTACAATTACTACGCTTGCTGAGTCACAAAAAACCGTACTCAAGTTATCAGTATAAGTTCCTGCAGAATCGCTATAGCCAATACTGGGCTGAAACTCAAGAACTATTCAAAAACTTATGGAGACTTATGGTGACCGCAAGATGTCCCAACGATTTACCAAATATTCTAAGCCACACTGGCGCTCTAGTAAAATTAGTTGAATTGATCAATATCAAACTAAACATTAGTGAAAGAAAACTATTTAAATCTAAGGATATTGAGCGCAACAGTCAAAGATCAACGACATGACGAAGAAGTTATCAGTCAATCACTCCGATAATCTTCAAAGCTTTGTCGGCACGCCCTTTCAAGCCTATCGCCAAAGGAACCAATTTGAGGATATTATAATTTTCGCCTCGACTATACGCTATGTACACCGCAACCGCCATGACAATATTCTTCAAGCACCTCAGTAACACCCGCAAAAGATGGTGGCAGCACTTGTAAAGTACGCTGTAGAGAATTTCTTTTCTTAAAAACTAAGTACGCATGCTGAGTCACAAAACACCAAAGTAATCAGTCAGTCACTTTGCTAATCTCCAAAGCTCGTCGGCACGCGCTTTCAAGCTTATCGCCAAAGGAAGCATCGTACGCGGATGTTATAATTTTCGCGTCGACTTCCCGCTATGCACACCGCAGCCACCAAGACAATATTCCTGAAGCACCTCAGAAACGCCTCGCAATCATTGTTGGCATTAATGAAACTACAGCTATTGGCATCGTGATAATGCGAGACATCGGGATACTTAATAGCGAGACGAGCTTTGAAAAGGTTTGCCGACGGAAGAGATCTTAGCTTTAATGGTATAGGCGCATAATGAGGTGAGGGTCTGCTTTGTACACCGCTTAGTATGTTTTTTTAAACGAATGAAAATGCTTTGATGTTCAGATGTGATGACTAGCATTATGCAAGAATGTGTATAAACGTTTTATTTTTTTCTAAAGGAGTCAAAAACATAATTTAATTATTTTTTGCAAAAATTAGCATGACCGTCTTCACCCGTGTAGTACTGAATTCGCGAACATTTCGCACGGATCGATGTAGTATTTTTCACATTATTGTTGATTTATCAAAAATGGCTCAGCCGATTTCGGTAAAATTTAAATGGGACCAATTTCGAAGTATACTCTTTCCAATAAAAAAAATAATTATTGAAATCAGACTACTATAAAAAAGTTATGCGTGGATATAAATAAAAATCGTCGATAAATAAGAAGCGTCGAATTGAGTACCTCCACCGGTTCGTTGGCAAAAATGTCCAACGATAACGTAAACAGACGATTTGACAAGTCAGAAAACGGCCTAAGAGCGCAAAAACATGTTAGATGCAAGCCGCTTCCAAGCAGTCTTACTGGAGATATTGGTGATATTAAGGCTGATTATGATGATATGCGAAGATGATGAACTCAGTTTTATATACACATATTATGTTAATAAAATTAATTAGATAGTCCAATAAATGTTACCTAATGCGCTTAGCAAAATACCGATGGGTGGTCTAAATTTTAGCGGATATGTCTAAATTCCAAAAGATTGGATACCTATTAATTATTCAATATCCAATTAACACAGATTGGAGGTGTCAACAAGTAGGTGGTCGTCAACTCTCCTCTTAACCCAGTTCTTGTCTTTAAAACGGCAAGTAAAGTTGTTTTGCAAGATTTATTTGCTGATGCAAGTGACATGTGATTTGCGAGTTGCATCTGTGCAAATCAGGTGCAATAAGTCATGTACTCGTACTGGTTCTCAGATGACTGTCATTAGGACCAAACGCGTTCTAGAAAGCCCTATTTTTGTCATAGTTTTGTTGTTGTCGCAGACTAAATAGGTAATTGTACTACAAGAAATTATCGACAGTGTTAAAACAGTAAATAGCACTAATTAACTTAGTTGATGTACGTATATTTTTACTCTCATTGGTTTTGTTGACTTTTCAAGCATATAAAATTACATTTTCGTTTTTAATATCAATCACACTGTATTGATCAAACATGTTAATAATGTTTATTAGCAAGCTATTCGTTTTTCATTTGATTTTAAATCATGTAATACAAATTAAAATAGCCCATTGCACACTGTCCCCATAGCATAAATTCTAAATAAATACATTTCCATAACCAGTATCAGTGGAACAGAACTACTTATTTTCCTAAACATGTTTGAGCAAAACATTTGAAGGATTTTTCAAACGGGGCTTTGAGTGGCATTCTGTGATGTAACTATGTAACCTACATTACGACTGGATAAAATCTCAAGCCGGCAGGTAGTACTGTACTACTTTTCGTTTTTGGTCATAAAAGTCGAGTAGTGGCACTAAAAGTCTTTTAAGGAGATACTGTTATGTCCACATTGGGTGAGCTGAGTTTATCTTGAAACTCTTCTTGTTTTATTTGCATAGATAAATTAGACGCGAGAACTTCCTAGTGCTATTTTATGTGTTATGCTATCTGGATTATATTTCAGAGTTCATAGTTTTATTATATAAGATTTGACAAAAAATGTTATTTTTTAACTTTCTCGATTTAGAGTATCATTATTTTACCAACTTTAATACATTTAGTAGCTGAAAATATTAATAATACGGAAATGTGAACTCATAACTCGTAAAATCGATAAAGATAGGAGGGGTAGACCCACATCCAGCAGTGGGCTATTAAAAAAGCTGACACAGTACAGTAAAGTTCGTAAAGCTCCTCTAAATTGCTGTTGGATATTGAAGTTAACTGGTAATTTAAAGAGACAAGCTTATAAAAAGTTTATTTTCATAACTTAGTTAAAGGTTTGAAATAGTATATATTCTCATATTATGTCGATTAAAAATTATGTAAATGTTGCATATTTCCTATTCCCATCATTTCAGATGAAACAATGGCAATACAACAAATGTACGTGAACTGGCAGGAATTCCGCCGGCCCTATGCACCTGTGAAGAAGCTCCTTTCACTGCAGTTCATCGAAAGTGCATCGCTGACGTAATGGCGACCTACGACCCCTACTATGCAACTCTACCTCAACTCAGTGTCTGATCCGTTATAGAGCAGAGTTTCTGGAGGTGGTGTTGAAAACAATAGTTGAAATGGCTCGATTTTTAAACGTTTAATCGACGTCAGCGGTCAAAATATCACTTTTAACCGACTCAACATTGCCAGTGAATGGAACAGTCTGCTGGCTTTCCTGTTTCCTGAGAGATATAATCTAAAGCTTTTCAAGGTCAGAGTGAATAGGTTGCTTACCATCAAGCGAGATGGTGGTCAAGCACTGTCTTATTCGTTATCCAAAAATGTATTTATGAGCATTCAGAGAGAATATTTCACTGTTTAGTAATATTTTCTCCAGAATAAACAAATTTTTAAGTAAGCGTGCTACATCTAAGATCACGTTTTTCTAAGCATCGGGGAATATGAGATCAAACGCAAGTACACAGATTTTATGAAAAAGTAAAACAAGATTTTATTTGATAGATAAATACCTACTCCTAGCATTTCTGTTCCATACATTTTTAGGATTGAAGTTATTCGGCGGAAGTGGTTATTTTCAAGTTTCAAGTTTAGTCTTAAAATAAAAGCTTTTAAAATGATGATTACAATTTTTTAATCTCCCCGACAAATCTTTGAAAATCTCTAGAGCACCCGGCCCCCACGGTCCAAGTGTCTCTACCCCAAATGGCACAAATGAATATCCTCTGTCGAGAGATGAATATTTGCGCCGTTTGAGGAATTCTGCCGCAATAGCCGCACCGCTAGGCTGCCTTGATGTCTCTAGAAGATGTGACGGTGCCAGTGTATCGACACAAGTAGCATCCCACACCAGGGGCCGTCCCATCTTCCAGGGAATCAAGGTCATTCCATCGGGCCTTTTTCCATCGTCTCGTAGCAGACCTGTTGGTTCCAGCGTAGCTGCCACGTTTACGCTACCAAAGGCCCGACGGATGATATCGTTTAAAGCGCTATGGCGAGCAATACGGCCGGCACTCCTGCTGCAAGACAAACCGTGGTGACCGAGGCTGTCCACATTTTCTCCACAGACGCACCTGTGTGGGAAAACACAAGGAGCGCCGAGGCGTAGCGAAAAAAGAAAGCAAGAAAGCACACGTGACCAGAATGCTGGCCTGTATTTTGGTCAGAAAGTCAGCCTCGCAATTCAGCGAGGCAATGCGGCCAGCATTTTAGGCACGTTGCCTGAGATTAGAGACTGTTTAAACATTTTATAGGTTTAAACAGTATCTAATTTTTTTTTAATTAGTGTACTTTAGATATAAGATATTTCAGTTTAGATAGGATAATTTAGTTTAGATAGGATATTTTAGTTTTGATTACAATTATATCGTGAAGTATGTAGTCATACCCCAGTCAAGTGTGCATGTGCTTCAAAAATAGCGCGAAGTACGGAAACCCTGAGGATAGGAAACCGGCAGTAATTTGCCGGTGTACACGCTGATACAAAATAGCGCAACTTACCATAATTTTATGCACTTGTCGTCATTACAGTCGGTACTACATATTACCTATAGATGAGACGTTATTCCACCTTGTCCTTATAAAGTAAACTAATAAATCTATGTAGATCCGATGATAAAGATGCAATAATACTTAGACTTCCTCGTTACATAACTTTAGCATTAGTAGCTTCACTAATCGATGACTTCGATTTGCTGTATACATCTGGCTAGCGATACTTAGCAGTTCTTTACAATGTTAAGCAAATAAAATACACCACCCTATTACGTTTCAGAGCCTCCTACAGGATATAACTCAGCATTCGCAAAAAGTATAAATCGTCGGTATGCTCGGTTGAATCAAATATATTTGTAAACTGGACACTTAAGGAGATAAACTGAAAAAAATGTGGTTTCCCAATGACGTGTAGCTACAGAAAAATAATATGCGCAATACGGAAATATTATTAGAAAAATCGAAATACGGAATTATTATTAAAGTATTGCGTATTAGTCTTAATTTGCGGATTTTTTTAATCCAAATATTGTTTAGTTCAATCGTCCAGCTACTCTCTCTAAATGTATTTTTGCTAGTGATTCGTCCCGATGATATAAATAAAATCATATTAGACAAAAATGTTTTATTTAAAATGATATGGATAAAGAACCATCATTAAATTAAAAGAATTAAGCTTTCCGCTTTTGCTTTGCATATGAGAAAAAACTAAAAAATCAATACATATTTTTTTTCAAATTTTTTTTTTCCTAAATATTTCTATGTAGCGCTATCGTTTTCTCGAATTGGTTCCTTAACCAAATGCCTTTGGTTGGTGAGCAGGCTATCCTGCTCAGCGTTTAGTCCGACAAATCTCATTGGACCACCCACTGAGCACACTCGTAAACATGCGAATCCATAACTCGCTGATACATGGCCGATAAAACAGTTGTGCGATGTCTTCTCACGTGTCAAAAGCCGAGGTGGCCCGGTGAGAGGATGCTCGCCTTACAAGCGTGAGCGTGGGTTCAAACCATAGACAGTTTCAAAAAAGTATCTTTTTGCAACTGTCAATAGTTCAACATGAGCTCTTTGGAATTTATGCAAGTATACAACACTGGCTTTTTGCTGAAGGAAATACCGTAAGGTAACCCACATATGTCTTTAAAAGAAATTGTATTACGTATGTGACTCCACCAACCCACCCTGACCAGAATGGTGGATACGGCTCAAATACCTTTCATGAGTAGGCCTATGTGCTGCAGTGGACTATCAAACTGTACAGTACAGACTTGTGAGTAGTGTGACCACTCACAGCAGGGCTAGCATAAATTATAAGCATATTGCAAAAATTGTCGTCACGTACGAATTTAATTTTTGATTTGCCTTTTCTTGTACTTAAACCATACAAATGTCTAGGTATAAAATATGTCTAGAGATAAAAATATTTGATGTAAAGTACATATAGAATCCGCTATTCGTAAGGTATTTAGCTTGTATGTGTTAAACTCTAAGACGCTGACAGTTATAGAGCTTACGTTGGGTAATGAAATGGACACCAAAATATAACGCAACTAATCGCATTTTAATGATCAAACCTATTTAGACTTATGATATTTTATAAATAAGCACATAATCCAAAACCAACACATTAAGGGGAGATCCAATGAAATCGCTCACTCATTTATTTCGAAAGATATTTTTGTTCACAAAAATGGTCACATTAAATTATGAAACGTAATATTGCTATTACTTTCTTGTTATTTTTCTTTGCATTTGACCAAGTTATACGAAATAAAATATACAATTCAGTTACTTTCGAATGATTTCGTGAAATGAAAAATTGTTGTAACACAAAGCTCTTAGAAAAACATGTTTGGTAACAATTTAGTGATGATTTTTCTAAAAAGAATCCTTCCGGTAATTTTGTCGTCTAAAACGCTCGAATACCGCGAGTGGGATAGCCGCCAAACTCTATCTGCCTCTTAAACGTAAAACACTCTCAGTGTGATTCTAATACGAATAAATTATTTAGTAATTGCGCTCGGGTGCAATCGTAAAGTTAATAGGTAGAGGTCCGTCGATATGCAAATCCCGCTTATGGCGTACAATCGTCGTAAATACTTAATGCAGTAGAATGTTGATTGAGTGTGGTTTGAAACTAGTTTTCTTATGAAATATCTTTAAATTGCTCGTTCTCTTGACGGCCGCTGCTGTCGTTGCGTCTGTAGATATGAGTAGAGTTGCTCTGATACATTTTGGTGGTAGAGCAATCACAGTTCCAATAGAGAGACTCTGAGTCACTCAATGCAGAGTTGTTACCGTATCCTTAATGTAATCCAAAGGAATTTTGTTGGAACTCTACATTCTAACTCAATGTAATTTTTAAAGCAAATGAAGTATGTGTGTGAGAGTGCGTGTGGAATTGAACTGTATCATTTTGAGCTGGCTGAGAATATAAATAGAAGCGTATCTGTCGTTACATTTAGTCTTGTAATAATTTTACTAGTTAGGTTTTGATGTTTAGCTGAGCTTGGACACTAGGCTTCTGGTTTTCATGAATTGTATATTCCATAACACTGCGCTAAGTTTAGTGACTTTCACTGAGAAGTTTTGACAAATATGCATATTTTGACCTGATTATTTCACCTCACTCTTCTTGGGAATGTTGAATATAGACCCAGGAACAAAAAAATCATTAAATAAGTCACACGTATAAGCTGAATATTTAGACTTTTCCTCTACATCGAAAGGTCATCTGCATAAGACTAATGTAATAGGTTAGTTCTTTTTGCCAAAAATAAATAATTTAACAATTTGTCGTGACAGCAAGATTTGTACCTGTATTAACAGATTGACGGATTTACCTCCCGGTGCTTTACCAAATTTTTTTCTTTGTGTTAAATCTAATGTGGGAAGCACTATAAATAAAATAGACTTATGTAATGATTGTGCATAGAACGGCTACATAAAGGAATGCGAATCCCGTTGTTATGGAGAGTCCGCCCATCGCAATCTGCTATCATTTCCTGCTCCATCACGGGGATCGATTGAAGCCACAGATCTCACAAGATGGAACATGTCTCGATGAAACGGGGGACTAATTTAGCACGAAGCTCATTGCTTGAATGCATAACTAGGTACACGTAACTCCAATAATGGCACAATTGCCATGCAAAGAGCACAACAAATCACCTTTTTAAATGCGCTCACACGACACTGCATTCTGAATCATATAGGTACAAATAATTATGCATATTGCAGTGTATGAGTATTTACTACACATAAATGTCTTGCGCACAGCTTAAAGAGAAGGCCTCTATATAGATCTCTGTGATCGATGCGCTGATCGGACTTTATAGGATAACTAATTCGATTTATTCCTTACTGTTAGCAACGTTACGACGCCCTTAAGGCAGAGATAAAATGTCGTTGGCTGTAATTTTCTTTCTTTCTTGTAGTTTATAGCTATATTTTTGAAGATATAAAATCACTTATTAGTAGTCTATATAAGTAATCAAGTTTATTAACTCGTTTACTTTATATTAAAGCCTTAGTCATAGAATATATCATCTGGACTATTTTGTAAGATAATCTACAAATCTGTGCCTCCTGTGATGGGTGATCTAAGTCGAGTGTACCCTTTTTGTGATTTTAACAGAAAACTTGTGAGAAAAAAAATCTATATTTTGGTCTAACTGACGTTTTTCTATCTGCTATAGTTTCGGAAATAATTTGGTGCAATGTCATGCATGATTATAAGTGTCAGGATTTTGGCAAAAATCGTAAATATGTAAGATATGTGTATAATTATGTCAAGTTGTCCCTTAAAGTGATCGATTTACAAGTTTTTTTGTTTTTTGTGGTATAAACGCAGTTATATTACTTTTCATACTTAATTTTCAACATTGCAACATAATTTAATTACACTTGTATTCATAAATTTTCATGATTTACAGTAGAACCATAACATTTAAAACTAAAATTAAAATGCACAGCGAAAGAAAAAGTTTCATCTACAAACTTAGTTCACGAACTAGATTTTTAAATCTTATCTTTACGCTCCTGTGAAATGTTGATTTTTGATTTGTATAACTCATCACAGGAGGCACAAATATAATATGTTTTAAAGAAATCACGACATCATTTTAAATACATATGTAGTTTTTTTACCTAGCTATTTATACTTCCACTCTCGATATATTGTACCTTTATAATATCGGTAGTTCAACCCCTTCTAACCTAATGTCGGCCAAAAATGTTAAAAGTACTATGTTCAGTAGCATCTTTCGGATTTTTAGCAAACCTGTAAACTTCGAAGGTTAAGACTACTCATTATGAACACCACAACAGCATCTAAGAGTCTCTAATTGCATATACCATCCATACAAGGGAAATATGAATACAAAACTAGATAAACAGAAGATAAGCTGTTTTAAAAAACACTTTCACTGAGTAATTGGTGGCGGTAAACGTTAAATACGTCGCGACAAAGGTTGAAATGCTACGTGATGGTCGGCATTTCTTAACGCGTGCCTTGAGAAAGTGGTTGAATAAAAAGCGGTGACGGAAGGCATAGGCAGGGTTGGATTTTGTACGATATTTAACAAGCTTTTAACTTGCAATGGATGTAAGTTCGGATGAAATCTTGCAAGTTAAATTTGACCATCTTCCCGGTTTCCGATTGAGCTGAAATATTGCAACATGTATATCGCGTGACAATGCAATAATATGGTACCATAGAACTGATCTGATGATGGAGTCGGAAGGTGACCATAGGATCTCCTGTACTAAACAAAATAGATTTGTCGTGTTTGGGCTCGTTTTTTAGGGTTCCATACCCAAAGGGAAAAACGGGACCCTATTACTAAGACTTCGATGTCCGTCTGTCTGTCTGTCTGTCACCGGGCTGTATCTCATGAACCATGATAGCTAGGCAGCTGAAATTTTCACAGATGATGTATTTCTGTTGCCGCTATAACAACAAATACTAAAAAGAAAATAAAATAAATATTTTAGGGCGGGCTCCCATACAACAAACCTGAATTTTAGACGTATTTCGCTCTATATTAATAATGGTACCAGGTAGATACTTGAAATTTTCACAGAATATTTAGTTTTATATTCCCTTCAATAATAAATAATAAAATTAAAATGAAATAAATATTTAAGGGGGGCTCCCTTAAATATTTATTTTATTTTCGGACTAGCGCACGGAGGGTTCCGTACTGTAGTTCGGAACCCTCCGTGTAGTACGGAACCTTCCGTACTGTAGTACGGAACCCTCCGTGCGCGAGTCCGACTCGTACTTGGCCAATAATCTTGTCTTGGCCAGCACTCTGCTACTACATGATATTCAGGATATCAAAAGCTTGTATTTTTAAAGTGTTATATTTTATACAGACTAAACTAAAGTAATTGCTCATAATCATCCCAGTGGCAATCTGGCTCGATCAGGTAGCTGGTCTAGACTCTATAAGACTATATCATCTGTGCAGAGCCACAGGAAAGCGTTGGATACAAGCTGCTTCTACAAGGTCTTATTGGAAACAGGAAAGGTCTACCTATGTCTATTGGACGTCTTACGGATGATATGATAATGATGTTGCTTATCTCTTAAGATAAGAATTGCACAAAAGAATACAGTAAATACGCTAAGTACGTAATTTTCAGTTTTTATTTCATGTTTGTAAATTTGAGTTATTAGACGAAAGCACATGATATGGTCCCGTGACGATCGTAATCAAATTGCTGATGTATATTTTCCAAACAAAACTGTTCTTTTGGCTTCACATACTTTTTATGATTAAGATCTTCCAAATCCAACTCTGTGTAAAGGAAAAGTGTGGTCGATGGGAAACTTGATAGTTTCCACAGCGGACAAGTGTTTACGCTTGTCTTTTTCTCCGGAGCTCTACTATTGTTTGAGAAGTACAACGTTAGCTGTACTCTCGCATGACGATAATAACTGACAAGTAGTATTTAGCTCTCGTTTTGACGGACAGTGTGAGAACGTACGTTACGTTGACGGTCGTACGCAAGGCTAGCAAACAACGTTTAGACAAAGATTTTCCGTGTGTATAACACGTTCATGTGGTAGTAGGTAGGTACTTTGCTGAGGCCTTACACTTAAGTAGACTGAAATTCAATTTTAGGGTTCCGTACCCAAAGGGTAAAAACGGGACCCTATTACTAAGACATCGATGTCTGTCTGTCTGTCACAGGACTGTATCTCATAAGCCGTGATAGTTAGGCAGCTGAAATTTGCGTTTAAATTTCAGTGTTGAGTATTTTCATGTAAACGCAGTAAATTTCATAGCATGTAAAATATAACATGAAATGTTTATAATGCATAGCAAAATACAAAATTTATTATGGTTTCAATAATATTTGAAATGGAGAAAAATAGCTAAAAATATGCATAATTCAGTATACCGAGGACATGGGATACAGCAAAAAAAGTTTATGGAAAAATGTAACGGGTAAACAATAAATTGCATGACATAAATGTCATTTCTTAAATCGTACTTGACATTTTATCACGTAGACTCGAAAATCTTTCGAAAAGAAAATAATAAATGTCTCTATAAACAATACAAAAGTGTTTCGAGCAAAATGACCAAAGAATTCCCGTTTGCAAAAAATATACGAGCATTAAAATACAATAAACAATTACAATCTGATTGGCCCGGATGTCGCGACTGGGGCAACAATTGTATTGTGCGGAGAGGTTTTTGGCACAACAAAGTTGTATGTAAATAAAGCTTTTTTATAAAGGGATACTGTTTGAAATGATATGGTAAATTTAGGAAGGCGTGTTTATTTATTTTTAGGCACGTGGTTTGCTAGTTTTTGTGCAATTATTGATGTGTTTAACGTTGTAATTTACAGTAATTCTCAATCTATATATAGACCTCAAGCATTTACTATGTATGTTTAATTTCATTTCATAAAAGCCAATAAGTTTAATGTCACTTGATTTTTATAAAACATCAAAAATTATATCAAATAGGTACTCTACTTAGCATCCCAAAGATTTTTTAAAGCCAAAGCATTCATACTTGTAATGTCTAGGGTCACATAACTTGAAATGAAATAATAACAGTATATTCAGTAATATAAAATTGATAGGATTTTTTTTTATTTATTAAAGTGCTGAAAGTTGTACAGAGACATACAACCTTTACAGATTCCGTACTTTCTATATTTGAAGCGCTTCGTGTTGACAAATGTACGCCATCTACGCATGTTAAATAAAACACTTCTATCACGCAATAGACACACATGTAGGTGTTATTTAGAAATGGTCAAATGCGTTCCATCAATTTGATTCGTCTCAATCTTCAAAATGTGTACCTTTCAAAAGCATCCGAGCGTTTTATAGCAATTTTAAGTACAATAATTAATTATTGTCACAAAATTATTTCATGTATAAAAGACAAGCCAATCATTCATTTTATTAACTTATTCACTTCATCATCATTCATGTAAAAACTCTTCAAAAATTGGCAAATCCTACAAATGTCACGCAAAGGCATGTAGGTTGCCAGTAGGACTCTACCAGTTTGAGGGTAATCCGTGACGTAGGCAAAGAAGAACCGCTGCAAGTAACGTGGTACGTGGGAACCAATCTCGCCGATGTGCAATCACCGATTGGCGATGCTAGATTATTTACTGTTCACCTGCGGCACACTGTTTGTAAACGCGGTTCTAGTTTCATCACAAATCAGGTTTAATTTTTATGCCGTTTTGTAAACTTCTAACAGAAGTAACTGTATTTTATAAGCTTTTTTAATACAAACTGTTACTTTTAATTGAAATTCGATAAAGGTTTCGTAAGAGTACCGAATAAGGTGGTAAGCGATAAAAAATATTGTAAGCGAATGAAAACAAAAATAGAAAGGACTGTGTTCCAAATTTTGAAAAGCGTTACCAAAATGAGGGTCGGATAAAATATGTTGTAAACGTAACTTATTTGTCTAACTTTTATTTATTAGTTTTTAAATCTAGTAAATAACAATTAAATAAGTAAGCACACTGAAAGCCTTTTTAGGTAAAAAATCTGAAAGCTTTTAAAACACTACCAAGAAGATCGTATGCACAACGCGTATTTAGCAAAAAAAAGTTTGTTAAAAAAACCGTGTTGCAATCAACTCGTTTTCTCTTCTAAATACAAAAAAGTTTTTTATGAAAAGAAACCAGAAGGCAACGCAAAGGACAGCGATTAACACAAACCAAGTAGCCGTAAAAAACAAAACAAAAATCGAAGCCGTTTTGTGCAAGTGCGTATAGATATGATAATGAGAGAGAGTGAACTGAAAAAGGTAGTCAGATGTAAACATCATACATTAGTTTACGAGTATGCTAACTACACACAAATTAAGCCGCACAAAGAAAGTACTTAGTCACAATATATTGACACGCAAATTAGCGCACCGATAGAAAGTGCGCGGCATCACGGTTACATAATGGCTTAGTAAATATTATTTTTACAACGGCGAAGATTAATGGTACATGACGTAACGTGTAGGGTGCTGACTACTATAAATCGGCTAAAATTGGTGGCTGTGGGTGGACAGACGGTGAAAATAGTAAAGTGTCTTAATATAGAGTCGAGTCCCACGCACTTGACGTAGAGACTTGGCCAGCTAATGACACGATACAAACGCAGGTGAAAAACGATTTCTATATAAATCATGAGCACTCTGTGCGTAACACGTACATGTGTAATACAGACATTCGTTTTTTTTAATACTAGCATGATGCCTGATGCGATCGTGGGAATAGAAAGAAAATACAAAAAGTCTGCAGTAAGTAGGTACAGCAGGTTAGCCTTATGCATTTGAGACCGTTGCTCCGAAGCTCTCTCGATCTTCTCATTGTTTATGACTGAAAATGATATAATTTTCTAACGCCTGCCGGTCTATCAAATTCTAAAAGTGAAAAAACTTCTTCAAATTGGATAACAATCAAGATGGATAAATCAAGCAACAGTATATTCAAAGTAGTTCATTTACCTAGTTAAATGATTAAGAAATATGTTATACATGTAATTGTAAAAGTAGGTAAGGAATTTATTTTTGATTACTATCAATCATTCGGGTAATTAGTGTACAGCCATTCTAATTGATTAAATAAATAAATAAACTAAAAATTACAGCAACAAAACCAGATCAGATAACAGATAAGTTTCAACGTTCACATGATATTACCAGAATGGTTACAAAAGTACAGCAGGCCAATTCAGCTAATAGGAGTTGAAACTGAACAGAACTTTATTCGTTTTTCCATCATGCAAATGATCAAAATATCACACGTGATCATTAACGCAGCTGGGTCAATTCTTAAAACTATTCGCGAAGCAAAAAACGGTGAAGTTATTGTTCAGTTTCATCTCATATTAGCTAAATTGGGTAGCGGGTCTAAAAAATGGGCAAAATCGTCAGTTCATCTCGTTACGCCATACTCGAGTACATCATAGGCTTTGTAACAGTACCTACTCTCGTGTACAATAAGTTGACTTCCGACCATATCGCAATCGGACGTTGTGCACAGAATAGATAGAAATAGAGACTCAGCTTTGAATCGTTGAATTTTTGAATCTGATGTTGTTAGAACAATTATCTATCAAAAAAAGTTTCGGTACTTTACACCGTTAATAAATAACTTTAACTAGCAAAAGCGAATTTCAAAAGAAAAGTCTCAATCATAGTTATGCAGTCTGTACTGTGTCGTTTATTTGCGATGAAAAAATCTAGCCAAAAAAAATCTAGCTGAATCGCAATTGCGCCTAACGTTATTACAGACCTAGCCTGCTCTAAAACAAAATATTTAGAAACCATCATCAATAAATTAAGCCATAGGACGTTTATTTCTGGACATAGGCCTCCACCATTAATTAATTAGCAATCAAAGCAGGTTGGCAGCGCACTGTATCCAATCCCTGGAGCTATCTGCAAGTTAAACATCTGTTCCGGTTTTATGGAAGTCCGCAGTCAAACACAGGCCTGCCCTGGAAAGACGAGTTAAGCATCTGCTGCGTCCTTGTTTTGCGTTAACCATGCACGTGTCGCGCCCACACGAGGCTCGCCGGTTCGCACGTGATAATTGATGACTCGTTGACGGCTGCACCGCAGGTGACAGTAATGCACATGGACACAAACCACCAGCTTTCAGGACTTAACTGGGAACTTTTTTACCCAATAGCCAATGCATCTATTAATTAAGACGTTTCTTGCAGATGTTTATAACCTTAAAAGCCTCGTATGTGGGTCGTATGTAAGATTATTGTTTCAGAATTCAGCGATGTTTACCCGGGGTGTTGTAACTTATTATATTGTACCTAAAGATATAAAAATCACAGAGTTTTAGTAAATTACGTAACTTTATGTAAGAAATAGTACCAATCTAAGTTAAAACTATAAATATTAAAAATTATTGTTGTTAAAAATAATCAACT
The DNA here is from genome assembly GCA_964007245.1 of Hypomecis atomaria. NCBI lineage: Eukaryota > Metazoa > Arthropoda > Insecta > Lepidoptera > Geometridae > Hypomecis > Hypomecis atomaria. The sequence goes on from OZ023299.1 coordinate 10,457,376, forward strand.
AGGTACACGTTCTGCTCATCTCTTAAGTAAGTAAGTTCGTATAGGCCGGGAGGCTAGCCCTGGTTTCCAGAGTTTTTAGGCCGCCTGAAGGCCATGGACATGGCTAAACGGTTAAAACAACCGGGGCCTACAATTTAAAGTGTCATCCGAGCCACGGTAGCGCTCAGTTGGAAAATGCCACCCGCGGTCACCCATCCAAGTACTGACCGTGCGGAACGTTGCTTAATTTTGGTGGTCGCTGACAATCACCTAGTCAAACTACGCTACGAGCGCTCATCTCGTGAAATAAGGATTTTCATAAAATGCTTGTTTTGTAGAACGTACGAATAAATGAGTCTGATTAATTCCGACAGTGATAAATAAAGGTAGTTAGTTATTCACCCCAGTATAGAATCTGATCCTCAATAAGAGGTGTTAAATTAAAACAGAAAACAAGGTGCAGAATCCATAAACCCTTATTTATAGTTAAAAGTTCTTCTTAAAATGCTCCTGCAGCAAAGATGATAATCGAGGCAGGTGACAAGTTCGCTGATATATGTTTTGTTCCTAGGATCTGTAGCACCTGTACAATACCAGTGGACACTGAGCAGTTTTTGTCATCAGCAATTTAGCTTAATTAAGTAAGCAGCTTTCTGCAGAGCTAAGTACATTTGGTCTTATTTCGCTGACAAAAACTTTATTTATGACAACACAGCACGTGCCAGATAGCATCTCGGACAATGTGTTTAACTGTCCAAACCAACTAAAATCGGTCATTAAAAAGTCAAACAATTAAGCTTACTTTGGCGTATTCGGCTTTAAACTTTACGTGACGAACAAGTGACATATTACGTAACTAAAAGAAAATTGCCTTTCCCGAATTGCGCAGTTGAAAATTGTGCAAGCGTGTATCATAAATAATGCATGAGCTTCCCAATTTTGCCGTACAGGAAAGTCCAGTGGTACCAAGAAGTTCAATTTAATAAAGCTGAAGTCGTCTTGATAAAATATGTGACGTAAAGCGGCGGTTAGTGTGACTCACATGGAGAAACCGAGTACATGTATACGAGTATGTATCCACATGCAAATTAAACCTGTATGGTCAAGAGGTGACCGTTTCTACCTTAGAGATTTAGAGGGAGGGTTTATCTTTACAAGTCATACACCGCAAAATGTCTGTTTACAAAACGTCTCACCCAACATTGCAGAATGCAGTATTGTGTGAGCGCATATACCTACTCGTACGCATGATGCTGAGTGATTTGTTATACTCTATGAGAAATATTTGTATAATTACGCTACGCGTAGTAGTGATTTTAGGCACAGTTCCATGCGAAATCAGGCCATCTTTAGTTCGAGTCGACATGTACCTATACTCGTACATGGGAGACGACATGTCTCATCTCGCTAAATCTGTGGTTTCTATCCAGTCGCTGTAGAACATTAATAAAATGTCAACAGATACAATCTAATCATGTTTAACAAAGATGTAAAGCTGCTTCTTATTTTTTTACAGAGGTAATTACCGTTTCAAGTAGGCATTATATGTAACGGTCTCCTGAAATCTGACCAATGAACTCTGCGTATAATGGGACGAGTCTCTAAGAAGGACGATAATGGAGCCACTAGCGTGTTGACTAAGCAAACTGATGACGAATCGTAGAATACTTTTAATTCTTATATTTCGCCGCATCTACTTATAAGCTGTTAGCTCTGTAAGCGTAGTACAATTAAAATACCAACTCAAAACGGTAGGAGTTTACTGTCATATAACGAGTGAAATATGGAAATTATAGATACTTTTACAATTATATTAAAATGTTATGAAAATATAAAACTTTTTGGTGCACACGTCGTCATTATTTACGGCATAATGTTGTTATGATTAAAAAGTTAACGTGGGATATACAATTTAAATATTTGTTGCATAATAAACAACACATTATACAACGCCTACGTACTTAAAAAGTGTTTTCAAGTCTCGACGCTCAAAGAAGCTTATTTTATGGATGTTTACTCGAATAGTTGAATACTTTACAAAGGTAGGCTAAAATCGTTTTACTTACTTATCCTTATGAATAACTTTTAGTATGAAAAATACTAAAGTACTAATGACGATAAGAAAATCACCTCAGGGATAACAGCATATTTTTATAATATGCTCCAAAATATTTTTATGGAGCGAATTTTTATCGCTTTTTTTTGATAATAATCCACCGACACGCAACTAACTGGCATGGCAGATATTATGGTCCGATTGGCCTTCGTGGATAAGTCAGCAGTGGACAGATAAAAAGAACGGTAGGTACGTGATAGTTTCTACTAATAGGTTTGTAGTTTTCTACGAATAAGATACAGGAAAAGTCTAATTAGTAATCACATTTAAAAATGTACTATGAAAAAATCGGCTAAGTGCAAGTTGGGTTCGCGCACGAAGGGTTTTGTACCCTATGGGAACCCCCTTAGCCCCATTTCAAGCGTCTACCTGTTGCCGTTATTAATATGGAGCAAAAAACGGCAAAAAAAATTACGTTTATTGTATGGGAGTCCCCCTGAAATATTTATTTTATTCTGTTTTTAGTATTTTTGTTACAGCGGCAACAGAAAAACATAATCTGTGAAAATTTCAGCTAGCTGTCACGGTTCATGAGTGACAGACGGACAGCGGAGTCTTAGTAATATATAGGGTCCCGTTTTTAGCCTTTGAGTACGGAGCCCTAAAAATACAAGTTTGTGTATTACAAAACTCTTAAAACATCGTACTTACCTACGTAACAACTAATACATAACCATTAATGCTATCATTATATTCACTCTAGTATTATTGTTTTATTAACCTCATACGAATAAAGAAACATGTAATATTCACTTATTCCCAAAACCAACACTGAAGACAATACCACACAATCACAATTACATTAGCACACCTGTCACTGTAATTGAAGCCGTGTCATAATACCTATAATGACCATATTCCATTACATCGATGCAAGAGCGATCCATTGTTGCATCACTAAGTGCACACTATCTCCCGCATCCATTACTCCTAGTCATTATTTCATTAGACCCTTTCCTTTCCCATACTGATATTATATAATAATGTATGCGATAAGTAATATAAATATGTGTCTTTCAAGCCCGAAATAATACAAACTTTTTCATAATAGGAAAATATACTTTTTCGACGAGTTCAATCAGCTCGTGGCATCAGACCTTACGCGAGATTCGTGAAACGCGATAGGCATGACTGTACTCGTATTTGCGCAAAATGTTTAGTAAATCGTTTTAGATTATTAAATCTTCCCCGAATTCTATCAACAATATCTCTAATTTTTTGCGTTCGTTGCGCTCGTGCGTATTATGTATATTATAACAAGTCAAATTATTGTTAAGAAGGCCCTAAATAAGTTCCCTTTAAAATAAATATGTATTTACAATCGGTTTGGTACTTTAGGAGCTACGTTAAACTAACCATAACTTTGTGGCTGCATGGCCCGCATCACGACCTCTTTGAACAAACTCGAATGATAAAATAGCTATCGTGATTCAATTTAGGCATGTGCTAAGAGTTCATAGTACGGGTTATGTATGATTCAAGGACGTTTTAGTTAAATCACACAGTGAACCCACACACTCAAAATCACTATAAGCGTAGAGAAAGTTTTACAAACCAAACAATATCTATAACTTAATATTGGCAAAATCATTCGCAGTTTTTAATTGCGTCGTAACTGGCGAAAGTAAAATACTAGAAACTCTAGCCATAAATTAAACGTTGATTTGTGTTTGTTTAATCATTGCTGACCATTAAAATATTAACAGCTACCGGCAAGCTTACTGTACCTAATATACAAGGCTATACAAAGAACTGGTACGAGTACCTACTAAGAAAGCGAACTGCACTCTTTACTCTAAATAACCTTTACTGTGTTAGTAAAACTCTGACTACAAAAAAAACAGTACAGCATTTTGACTGTAATAAATAATTGCTTAGAAAATCAATTACACAGACTGTTAAAAATTATATTTTTCGCAAGAAATCACAACACTGACTTCCACCGTGTACAGAATACCAATAATTTGCACGAATCGATGTGACAACCGTGTACGTTTTTGTTGATTTATTAAAAACGGATGAGCCGATTACGATAAAATTTAAATAGGACCACTGCAGAAGTACACTCTTTCTAATTAAAAAATATTTTTTTAAATCAGTTCACAATTGGCAAAAATATCGAGAAAGATAGACAAAAAAAATAGATACAGACGAACATACTACCTCCAGTCCTCCTTTTTAAAAAGTCAGTAAAATTAAACTAATTTTACTAAAAGGCCAACCCCGAAATTGCTAGAAAATCTCTCACATTTTCTCTTTCTTTGCTTATTTATTGTCCGTTTTTTTGCCGTTTCAGGGATCATCTCTGGGTAATTTCATCTCAAATGTACCTATCCATTTTAATTATGGGGTATAAAGAGTAATAATGGCTCTAATTGCCTATGCTCGTAAGTAAACAAAATAATTGCAGTTATCTTAGCCATGTTTTAATAGAAGTTTAAGTTCTTTGTTTGAAAATTGATGCTGTAATATTTAATTATTTATTAGAGAGCTTATTTTATAACTTCAAACGCAAAAACAATCTGCTTTGGTCTTAGATAAACTATTTTTTACAGCCAATGACCTAAAGATATTTTACACATATAACATAATCATGGTTATGAAATGGCAGTCTTATCACCCAAGGCGACTTCTTCCAGAAACCAAGCACGAACAAATTTTAGTGTTGTTACGGGATATTGTTTTGTGTAGCCCTGAACAAAATACAGTAGATTGAATTTACTGCACGAATATTTCACAACGGGTCTAAAGCACTAAACTTTGTTATTAATCACATTTTGTATTTGATTAGCAATTTTAGCGTGCGATTAACTTCCGCGTTTGTAGTTGTAAAATTAACAGTAATACCGTTAACGTTAACTAGCTATAAATATTAAATTATAGGAAAACTTGCAGCACTCATTACATCACGTACATTACAGCTTAATTATCCTTTTAATTTGTTGTGTAATACGAATCAAATCATACTTAAATGTACTTCGTTCAAGTACTTCATTATTTTTAATAGTCCACCAAGTTTATCAGATAGCTTTCCTGCAAAATATCTTGCAACTTCAGATAAATACTACAATTACTTGAGATTTCCTATTGCATGTTTACATACAGAAATAAGTAAGTATTGTAACATTTTATGCTACATGCTATTATACATTTGTGGCACATAGAATTATAACATATCAACAACAATATTATCAGTCAATCAATTCGACTCATTCAAAATAATAGTGTGAGTGTTTGTAAAGTACATAACTATTGCTTAACAATTTTTTTTGAACGTTTTTGTGTAACTATCATACGAGTAACTGTTATGAAATAGCGGCACAATTTTGCTGATTTAAAATGATTCTAGAGTGAAAATCTTTTTTTGTTTCCATTACAGGAAATGTGAAACTATTGACTGTTTTTGAGTTATCAATGAACGTTACGTGACAGTTTTTGCGAAGCCAATAAACGGCAAAATTTAGCATTCGTTCCAGTTTGATACGATCTCATGAATTGGACGGCAGACATCGTTAATTAATATGATCTTAGAGAAACTTCTGTCTGTGAGTAGTATTCGTGAAGGTTAAAAATAGTCCTGAAGTCTTTAGTACAAATGTTGTTTATTCTGATTGCATGAATATGACTATAATTAACATAGAATTTACAAGATAGAAAATGAAGACACCGGAGAAATTAGTTTCACAACTTTGTGCACAACTCATACACATCTCTGATAGAAATGTAGAAAATGTTGTACATTTAGTGCCTAAATATTCGCGTCTAAATTCGTCTGTTAGATTTTAGACAAAGGACTCGGTATAATCCTATAGTATTATGTTCTGTGAATTAAATCTGGACTGTTTCATTATAATTTACTAGCAACCCGCCCCGGCTTCGCACAGGTTTATTATACATACAAACCTTCTTCTTGACTCAATCTATCTATTAAAAAAACCGCATCAAAATCCGTTGTGTAGTTTTAAAGATATAAGCATACATGGGGACAGCGGAAGCGACTTTGTTTTATACTATGTAGTGATTATTTAGCTTTAAATCATCACTACATAGTATAAAGCAAAACCTCTACATTTGTGTGTCTGGCTGTGTATCCGCTGTGTGGGTGTGCTATCCGCTTATATTTTCCAAATTAGACAACAGATTGCAATACGGTTTTCACTCCTTTAGAATATTTTTTCTGAAAGGTTTATAGATATAACTCATTCGTAACCTGACGAAGCCAGGACGAGCAGCTAGTAAGTTATAAGAAGAGTGACGTTAGTTCAGTGAAACTGTTAGTTTAACGTATGTGTCTAAATGTCAATTCGGGTATCATAGCTTGGCAAATGATGTGAATTTGGTGTTTTGTTCTTGTTTTACTGCAGTAATCGATATTGCTAGCCACATTTGAACTATATCTATCGCCAGAAGTTTCCAACATCTTTTGCGTCTGCTAAGATGTAAACCAATAAATAGGTAGTTAATATTTTAGTCCGCACAGTGAAACTGGCTGCAGTGCTGCGGTGTCGTCAGAATACGTGATGGAAAGCGATGATGCAGAAGATGTAACACTTGCATCCGATCCGTTCACTTGACACATAACGTGCTTTTACTTCGAACTTACCTCGTCTAAGCTCTTACTTACAACATTCACGTACGTTGGCAAAACCGCAAGTGTATATTTATTTGACTGTAGATTATGCAATCAAACATTTACTACAAGAAAATACAATACAAATACAACATAACTAATTCTCTATTTAAAAGTAATAGCTACTTGCAAAACAATGACATTCTAAAGGTCCCAATAACACCACATAAAGGTTCATTTTTCGCCACTTTTAACCGACTGCCAAAAAGGAGGTTCTATGTTCGTTTGTATGTATTTTTTTTGTATGTTCATCGATATTTTCGCTAATTGTGAACCGAATCAAAAAACATTTTTTAATTTGAAAAGGTATAGGTACTCCCGAAGCGGTCCCATTTAAACTTAATCGAAATCGGCTGAGCCGTTTTGAACAATCAACAATAATGTAAAAAATGTATACATCAATTTAAGCGAACTATTCGAATTTTGGACACGGTGGAAGTTGCCTTTTTGGCGAAAAATAATTATTTGGTTTCATGCTATAGGTACCCCTTTTTATTTCAACTCTACATAATATTTACCACGTTAAATATGTATATCTAAAAACAAATTTGAATTAAAAATAAAATCAATCCTGGAAACCGCACATGTGCGGCCAGCCTCAAAGAGTTTCACATCTCTGCTGTTTCCGTGATGTATAAATATTAACACAGTAAATATTATATGGTTTACATATTAAAAATGCTATGTAATAGTTCTCACCTTCGAACAAGAAGTCTTTTCAACACGAATTACGATTACATTACGATTACAGATCAGTTTCACGCCACTATGTCTCGTTTGCTTAGGCAATACGAGTACTTATTTATTTACTTAGCACACGTAGTTTCGGGCGCGCGTTGATGTCTTTTGTACGCGCAATAATAGAAATTACAAAATGTTACAATATGTACTTACATTTGTGTAATTCATCTAATCTCGTATGTTTGTATGGTGAACTAGATATTTATTGGTACACACTGCATACACAATATTTTGAAATGTTGTTACTTTTTATTTTGAATTAGGTGATTTTATTTAGCATTCATCAGTATGTCGATCGAAATCGTGATCAAATCAAAAATGAGGAGATCCGTAGAAGAACCAAAATTACAAACATAACCCAGCAAATTGGCAAGTTGGAATGGCGGTAGGCAGGTACAAAGCACTGAGGACTGATGACCGAAGGAAAAGTTCTCGAGTGGAGATCACGTACCAGCAAGCGTAGAGTAGGATGTCTACCTACTACGTGAATCGAGGAACTCATGAATACCACAGGGTTGCACTGAATGCAAACATGGGTTTCTATGCAGGTACAAACAACTAAGCTGGTAAAGTCAAACATTTTTTCTTGACTGTGCCAAACTAAGACAATTTTCCGGAAAAAAAATTGTGCCGGTATCGATATTAAACTTGGATAGGTGGTACAACTTGCCTGTAGAGTGCGAACAGCTAAACTGGTATCATTTTGAACCTTGTGTGTCAATTATGTAGATTCAAGATACCGTGTGTAAATTACAGCCAGCATATGATTAAGCTAAGCAATAAGCGTGCGAGTACTGCGTATGTAATGCGTGAGTCGGGTGCAGAGTGGAATAACCTCTGTGTACGGGAATAAAGAAATTCGTACGTTTCATTGAACATTCTGACAATGAGGCGCTGGTGCGCCCGTTACAATGGTTTTTGTGCTGGTTGTAATAGAATCCAGTTGAAGCTTCTTTTGGAATTAGTAGTCAAAGTGATAAGTGTCTAGATTTAAAGCGTACGGTATATTTCGTATAGCCTTCTTATTAGGATTTGTTGTAGTTAAAATTTATTTTTGGTAATAACATAAAACTAATTTTTTGTGCAAATTATTATTATTCAGAACAGTTTAAAACTTTAATCGTGACAAACAAAGGGTTGATTTGGCTGTACTGTCCAATTTTTTTCATCGAAGGCTTTTTTTACAACTTTCTGGTATTGTAGCGTTTTTTCAACAAAATTTGCTCTAACAATGTCACGTGGATGTAGTTCTGTGCAGTACAGCTGGTTCAGAAGGTTTACAATAAGCGTATCTACATAGCACAACGTACTCGTATATAGGAGGGCTCCGCGGGGGTTCCGGCAAGTTGCAAGAGGGGGGCAAGGGGGGAGGACTCCGGTCTCGGAGTGCGAATTCCTCTGCCGCCAAGGAGGACGGGTGTCGCACCGCCAAGACACGTCGCGCAGCATTATTTAAATACCCCATGCTACAAATTTATGCACTTGAGCTTTTTCTACTTCTCAGTATGGACATTGTGATGTGCTAAATTGTGAGGCATGTACTGGCAATATGTTTCATTATTAAATTTAGATAATTTAACATCTGTAATTCAAAAGGACGCGGACGCATAAGTGCGTTGCTGCAATGGATTTTGAGCTATACCTAGAAGAAGCATTAAACCATTTTTTTATTATCGTCGACAAATTTAAATATGCATAATTATACAACCATCATAAATATGAGTTTGTTTGTTTTTTACTTTAGTTACATAAAAATATAATTGTGATTGCATCTTTATCTTGTTGGATGGACCACAGCCAGAAGTAACCTGTTCGAAATTTCTGTTATGCAAAATGCAAATAAAAATTGCATAAAAAATATAATTTACGGGCAAAAAGTAAAATCTCAATTAAGTTGCGTCATATAAAAAGTTAATCAATTAAATAAGCAATTATAAAAGCCTGTCCAGGCAATTTTCCTCCTCACGTTTCAGCGAATTTCTCAAGAAGGCATGATTGCAGACGTCCTCATATTTATCGTCCCTACCAGACGACAAGGGAATCGTAAATCTAATCAACTTCGTACCGTCAGTAATAACTCGTGTATCAACAAACAAAACTACAACGCGTACAAAAATGAGCAGTATGTAAATAAAGCAAAACCGCTGACATTGAGTTATCTTTACTTAACAAGGAAAGGGCAATTGAGCGTTTCCATCACATTTTTGTAAACGTTAGCTGCAAGCAATGGACCGCAGAAAAAGCGTTGTAATGTTCGTAATAGAGATAAAAGGATCTAATAATTTACTAGTTTTTATTCGTAAATTCTAATATACGGAACGAACTAACGGTTCAAGCAAAGGATAGATGATATAACAAATATTACATGTCGCACCATATTAAACTCATACAGCTACAACAACAAGACAATATTCTTGAGAGCAAAGCGAACTTGCGTTTCACCTGAGTTTTTACAGTGGCCAAGATATTTTGGCATAATTATTAGATACATAATTGGATTGGTACAATAGGCATGATAACTAAGTAAAAAATCAATAACATAATTAGTCCGTGAGTTAGATTATCAAAAAATATTGGACACGTATTTTTTCTTTTGTCAATCAAACAACAAATGACAAAGATAAACCTTGTCAAAGTTTGGGAGTGGGGGTCGTGGCGTCGCCTCTCTTACAGAAGTCTATACATTTGTATGGCACTTGTGTGGCGTCTATCTGACGGACTTATTACATTTTTTTAGTCATCATGCCTATTACATACTTTGGATTATTACCAACTTGTTGATACGATAATTTTAAGAGTCTACTAAGCTAGATGGTGTTGAACTGCAATTGTAAGTGCCTTGGTTTTTAACTCGAGTAGACATAAAGATGCACACAATGTAATAACAATAAAATTATCTTACGAACCATCTCTAGAGTTTAGCCTTATGGTCAGAGATGGCGATGCTTCGAAGGCGGTGTTTTGTCCGGCCCTGACAAATGACCACGCGCTCGCGTCGCGGCTGCCAAGCCCCGACTCTAGTCTATTAGCTTGCTAGATCTGTGACATATCTTATCCTATTCATTTTGTAATTATGATGCGAATTTAACCACTCCTTAAACATTTTATGTCATTAATCTCACTTAAATATATGAATAGCCAAACTATTGAAGGTGAAGTAACTAGGCTAATATTGCTAATCAAATCTTTTTACGAGTTGTTGGAAATATATTTTTTTTTTTAGTGACGAGTGTAACTTTTTTTGGGTTCCGTACCCAAAGGGTAAAAACGGGACCCTATTACTAAGACTTCGATGTCCGTCTGTCTGTCTGTATGTCACCGGGCTGTATCTCATGAACCGCGATAGCTAAGCAGCTGAAATTTTCACAGATTGTGTATTTCTGTTGCCGCTATAACAACAAATACTAAAAATAGAATAAAATAAATATTTAAGGGGGCTCCCATACAACAAACGTCATTTTTAGGAGTTTTTTGCTCGTAATTAATAACGGCAAGAGGAATGGGGCTCCCATACAGTACGGAACCCTTCGTGCGCGAGTCCGACTCGCACTTGACCGATTATTGGATACTATTGCGCCATCTCTGTATTATTTAGACTTCCAGGGCTACGTTTACCTATCATCGATGTGACCACCATTTGTGAGAGACCTACTACATCTAGCACAGCATTTAAGTGTACAGCGCTACTTGAGTTTAATTACACGAGATCCAATAACTTCCAATCTGCTATTAATACATAAACTTCCAAACACATAAAATTTTCCAGAAAAGTACCTACATGTAGAAGGCGTAGATAATTAATACCTATTATAGAATAATCGTGCCCATAACAGCTAAAGTTGCCAGCTTAAGTAGGGCGCTGATACGAGTTATGAATTCTCCACAGACAAGTACAACATTTTTTGTTCACCCATCGATCAAGAACAAAACCACAGAACAAAGATTGTGGATAAAACAAGTTCTGAATAGGTCGTGATTGCGATGGCAAAAAAATATTCTTATTGTTTCCAAAATGCCACTAGACAGACGACGCGAATTGATTTTTTGTAGTTTAATTCATCAGTATTAGAAAAGTGGGACGTGATATTAATTTTTGTAATTTTTCACTTTCTACTGAATTGATAGGAAATAATTGTTTGTGAAGTTATCAAAGATAAAAGCAATTTTTGGCCGATTAGCGGTTAACGAATTCCGAGATCTTGCGAGCAATTCTGGTTTTAGCATTGACATATTAATAAGTTAGCAAGAACACGGTATACGAGCATTTTAGAGGTAGAATGACATTACTCCATATGATGCATTTGTATTGATGGAATTGTTTACTATTAACCCTTCATAACTTAACAACATAAAATTTAAAAAATATTCAATGGTAAGGTAGCAAAATATAAACAAACAAACACGTATTTTTTAGTTTTAAAAAAAAATTATCAGGGGGCTATTTATTAACGATTTTAGGGAGTGTGACAGAAATGTCACATTGTGTCATAACACTCCTCTAAGACGTATGGAATGCCTTGAAGCAGTTGTTCTGCTTGTTGTAGCACAAGGCAACTCCACATTTCTCACAAATCGTCTGTGATACGCCAGCACAGTTGGGATATTTGCACCTTATCCTCTTCTCAGCCCATATAGGCCAATGCCCCACCTGGTCCTGCCGCACAGCTGCTGGGGGTACATACTGAGCTGGGCCTTTATGTTTTTTGGCTTGTATGTCTTGCTCAATGGTTCGCCGTTTTTGATTGGCTTTGGTCCCGAGTTTGCACAGAACCAAGGCAATATCCTGACGAAAATCAGCTGACTGCAGCATTGGCTCTTCTCTTTTTTTGGCCTTATGTACTCTTTTATATAAGAGCCATGCATTGGACATAACAAGATCTAAGAAATGGTAGAACATACGTATCTGCCATCTCTTGCTTCGCAGGCGTATTTTGTACCTGCCCATGATACTATCGATCAAATCAACACCACCCATATGGCGGTTGTATTCTTCAACGATATGGGGTCGGTTGATAGTCACGTATCTTTTGTTCGGCTTGTCGTATCTTGAAACCTGTGTCTTCGGTAGCTCTCCCACGAAACTAGAGGCGAGTGTGACTATTTTGTTGTCTTTCCAGGCTACTGTGGATATCTCTGTTCCTTCCAGATTACCAACATATTCGACCGAGTAGCCGCGTTCTGTTTTAGATATTTCCTTTTCTGTTGGTAGTTTGCAGTCAGGTATACGATTTCGTCGTATGGTTCCGAGACTAAGGATGCCTTGTTTCGCTAAATATTCCAGAAGCGGCAGAGACGTGAAATAATTGTCAAAATAGACCGGGTAGTTTTGATTTCTTGGTATTTCACGCGAAAGCCTGACGACTACATTCGATGCAGCACCCAAGTCTGGCTCACCAGAAGCAACCACATTTTCAGCTCCTGTTTCAGGTTCAAATTTATATGCGAATCCGCTCACGCCACAGAGGACATCTATTTTATATCCCCATTTATTTGGCTTTTTGGGATTGTATCTTTTCAAATTATGTAATGTACCAAATAATTAATTTATTGTAAAATTATGCCTAATAATTCTGTTGAGTATATAATGAATAATAATTGTTATTTTGACATTTCGTAAGGTGTTGCTCATAGTATATTGTTGTATACCAATGTATGTAATTATCCTTACTGAAAATAAATGAATCTATCTATCTATGCCTTGCTTTTGTGGAGCAAATCTGCTCGTCTACACATAGGTACTTTTCTAGAGGGATGCTCTGGCAGGTCTCATTTAGTTTTTTGACTACTGGTCTAATCTTGAATATTCGGTCATGATCAGGGTGTTCTCGTGGAACATTTTTTGTGTTATCATTGAAATGAATAAATCGCCTGATCTTCTCAAACTTGTTCACTGCCATTGTTTCCTTTACTAATTTTTCCTTTTTTGAACTTGATTGTCGTCAAGTTCATAAATGGGCGTCACTTTACGAACCCTTGCAGCTTGATTGGCTGGATGATCCGTGGTTGGCGCCACGATCCACAAACCTGATGTTACGGGGTCTACCCACACCTCTGGCTTGCAGTACTCGCTACATATCACTTCAAGCTGTTTGTCTTTGAAATGTTCGACTACCATGACTGTTAGGATCGATTCCATCAGATCCCTTCTCTCAATGGTCTTCGAATGCTTTCGGACTGCTTCGTGACATATCGCTTTTATGTTTGCAACCATCTTTCCAACATCGATTTTCTTGTCTGTCATCAATAATGACGTGTCAACAAGAGTCTTTATGCTAGATGCGGCTGCGTTGTTTAGTACTTTTTGGTATTTAGGGATTGCTTGAGTCGATTGGATTGGCACATCAAAAGCACCGTAGGGTGTTCCTATACAACCGTGCCAATGCTTCGTAACCCTTGGAAGATTTACCAACGACATGATAAACACTAGTCCAATGAACTGTTGAATATCGGTCTCTGTAACACGAAAACTCATGTTGGGATCTTTTTGGACTATGTAAATATTTGTTTGACTAGCAATGACTTCAATCAATTCTTTGGGAAATAGTTTCAAGAAGAATTGGATTGGTGTTTCGAGGTCTAAAACCTCAGGCGATAAGGTTTCATCACCTGTAAAACGTCGCTGTTGCTCGTTTAGGTCAATATTTTTCTTCCTCCAGCGTACATTCAATTTTTTTTTTGATTTGAGAACGTGCTGATGGTCCTGGTTGCGTAGAAGCAACGGGAGAGGGTAATGGAGACGAATTACTGCCACCGCGCTCCAGATCTTCAATAATACTGTCAATGTTCATACCATCAATTTCTTCTGCAGTTTCATCCTCGAATGGGGGATCCAAATCCGGCAAATATTCAGGATCTGCCACGCTGTCGTCATCGTCTTCAAACCCATCCTCACTGGCTTCATAGTCCAAAAGAAATTGTTCAATTTCATCTTCTCTTAAACCTCGGAAAGTCATAATGTGAAGAAACCAACATTAGGTCAATGTACTATATAATACGACCCTTGTTCTGCATTGTAACAGAAATGTTACAAAGAGAAATTCAACACGAATTCTCACAAATAACTAAAATTATGCGTTACCGACAATAAAAAGTGAAAACCATAAACTTACCTACTAGAATCACCAAACAAGCCACAGTTATTTTGGTTTTTTATAATTTTTTCGATTTTTGAAATCTTTACGCAACGTCAAGTCCGTTGAATTGTCACCAACTAAAGTTTGAACGAATTTTCAAACTACTAACGCCATCTGTGTTTCACGATGTATACTAGAATTGCATAGAAGGGTTTGTAACCGTTGTGATACATTGATGTAAAACGGAATAAAAATAGGATTTTAGATTTTATAAGGACTTGAATGGTTTGTTACAGGACTGTTACATGGTGATATAAAGGGTTAACTATTCTTCTTTGCGAGTCGATATAGCGTGCTAAAAAATTATATTCCGGCTTTTGACCAAAAATTAGCCACTTCAATGTCGCTGTCAATTCCACTTCAATTAGTTGTCAGTTTGCCACTTCAATTCAACCACGATGTCCCGTGCTACTATTAACTAAGTATATACTTTATACATATATTATTACAACTATATTGCCACAACAAGTCACATTTGAACACCATATACAATTATACATATCACAAACACACCCAATAAACATCAATACATGCACAAAAGCAAGGAATACCACAACAACTAATTCGTAAATTATTAGCTGAAATTCGTAATTATTCTCTCAATGACAGTAATGTTTGTATAGCCATCTCTAGATACGTATCTCGATGGGTTCTAGACAGGCAATCAATGTTTCTA
This sequence comes from Hypomecis atomaria, assembly GCA_964007245.1. Lineage (NCBI taxonomy): Eukaryota > Metazoa > Arthropoda > Insecta > Lepidoptera > Geometridae > Hypomecis > Hypomecis atomaria. The sequence continues at coordinate 10,472,651 of OZ023299.1, forward strand.
TCGAGTTGCAATCGGTTAATTGATCAGCCGGTCAGTCGACGGGGACGAGCATTTACGTCCCGTTACCACTTAGGTACCATTGAGCGAATAAAACGCGAAGACGACACGAATCGCTACCGGGAATCTCGTTGAAAAAAATATTCTGTCCATCAGCTTGTAGGTTTATTCACAGCAATCACAGCTTATTTATAGTTAGAGCGTAACGTTGTACTGGCGACAAAATAAAGCGTCTGCCTGCTGTGTAAAAATACATTTTATTTTTTTGTTGCAAGTTGAATTCACAGTGAGTAACTTCCCTGAATCATCCCGAAATCTCAAATTATTTAATATTTGTTTTTATATAGATTTGTTTAAGTTCAGGGATGCTTATTTTTTCCTCTACATGACAATGCAAGAATACAAAACGTACAATTGTGAGATTAAACTACAATCATTGGCATACTGTTTTATGTATTCTTCTTGCCATATAAAGATTATGTACGATATAACAGCTTGCCTTTAATACTTTTATGTGGTCATTTAAATAGATCACATTAACAGAGAAATATAGCAACGATCTAACATATTTCAAATACGTACTCGACCATTAATGTCTATTAATCTACATAATTAAACCTGCGCTTGTTTACATCTGGCTGTACCTTCTACTGGTTTATGTTACTATTCGTGGCAACTATAAATTAAATAGCGAAACAAAAAATGAACATTAAAATAATGACCAGAAGATATATTACAAAGGATTGTTGACAAGACAGACATTAGAATGAGTTAGCGATATCAAAACCTTGATATAATTTTCTGTTCACATTATTGTTAAACTGAAAATATCAGCGAAAAAAATTATATTTCCTCTACATTATATGTATTAGAAACCAAAAAATAGGTTTAACAATACATTTGCAATGAGATAATATTTTGTTTATCACATACATACTTATAGGCAAGTTTATGGGCAGGTTCCAAATCTTACCGTTTTCCTTTTCGTACCGTTTTTTTTGTTTCGGGTTGGATCAAAAACTATGTTCTATTATTACGTGAGGCTTTTTATTTTACAGCACAGATGTTCCCATTCGGTCCGTCAGACAAAAGGCGCTAACGCGAGGTAGAGATGGCTTTACAAAGGGAAGAACAGATGTGCACATCGACCTGCGATGGTGTTTGCTTGTAAATCAGCCTGGCAAACAGCGCGCGCACCCTGGGTACAACCTTCCATGGATTAACTAACAGTCGCCGCGGCCGTGTAGGTGTGTGAGTGAACCTGCCAAGGCTGCGCAAGCGCAACACGAAGCTAACAATATTGACAGATTGTGCGTGCAAAGTTTTTTGAAACCAAGTCAGGTTGCTAAAAGCACGAGCACATGTAAAGAGAGGCGCTTATGATATTTTCATCTTTATCTATCGCTGGTTTGAAGTACATTGATTTCAAGTTAAGTACGATCCTGGACCATTTTTTGGAATCCAAAATCGTCTACATCATAGCAGCCCAAGAATTAATTCTTTAAAAATTTCCGCTCCTAATTAGTCTGTATTAGTCAACCATCGGCTATTGAATTGACATGCTTGTATTATTATAATCAGCCAAGTACGAGTTGGACTCGCGCACGGAGGGCTCCGTACTGTATGGGAGCCCCCCTTAAATATTTATTTAATTTTAATTTTATTATTTATTATTAAAGTGAATATACAATTGATTATTCTGTGAAAATTTCAAGCATCTACCTGTTACCATTATTAATATAGAGAGAAAAACAGCGAAATAATCAGGTTTGTTGTATGGGAGCCTCTCTTAATTAATAATTTTATTCTTTTTTTAGTTTTTGTTGTTATAGCGGCAACAAAAATACATCATCTGTGAAAATTTCAGCGTTCTAGCTATAACGGTTCATGAGATACAGCCTGGAGACAGACGGACAGCGGAGTCTTAGTACTAGGGTCCCGTTTTTACCCGTATGGAACCCAAAAAAAGCTAACTAGAAAATATGTACACGTTCTCTACTAGTTAAATGTTCTGTGGCAAAATAGTACTGCCATTTCATGCGATACGGCCTAATGGCATGCCACATTCTCTGTCACCTGACCATGAATTTAACATCAAAGCATGGCTGGCACATTATCTATAATGGCTGAAATAATAGCGAGTTTCAACACATCATATTTCAAAGCTTTAAATCTGACTGTAAAAAAATGTCGTTAGAAGGATTTGCGATTCTTGAGCTTCAATGCCGTCCCTTGGCCTTTGTTATGGAAATTGTGTGAGAATAGTGTGCGAACGCGATGATAGATAACTCTCAAGCACTCATTTAAGATTGTAGTAAGCTTGCAGGAAACTTTATTTTTATAAAACAGAGTCACGAGACAGGAGAGTGACTTGCCTGATGGTAGGCGTAACGTAAACCCATAACAGGTTAGCACTAAGGACGCTTAGTGAAACGTCACTGAAAACAACTCTGTGAGCAAGGGCAGAAGCGAGTATTAGAATCCTTTGTGTGTGTTGTTAGTGCGATCGGGATAGCATAGCATTCGATTATTAAAAATCATTCTGTAACGTTTCGAAAATCGAACTCTAGGCCTAGCCCTCGATAATAAAAGAATCGGCTCAGTGCGAGTCGGACTCGCGCACGGAGGGTTCCGTACCGTATGAAGCCCTCCCCCTAATATAAAATATCTTAGGGGGAGGGCTTCCATAATTTAAATTCATTTATTTAAATTATTTATCATAGAAGGAATTACGTTCGGCAAGTATTTTAAGTATCTTCCTGTTGCCTTATTAATATCGAGCAAAAAAATACGTTCCTTGTATGGGAGCCCCCTTAAATTTTTATTTATTTCTATATTTGTTGTTATAGCGGCAACAGAAATACGTCGTCTGTGAAAATTTCAACGTTCTAGGTATCACCGTTAACGAGATACAGCCTGGTGACAGACGGACGGACAGCGAAGTCTTAGTAATAGGGTCCCGTTTTTACCCTTTAGGTACGGAACCCTAAAAACATAAAATTAAGGGCGTCCGAGTTTATAAGCCGCCCGAAATCACGTCAGATACATTAATAAAAGCACATTGCACAATATTGGTTAGCTGTAGATCAAATAGTAAAGATGTGATGAAAGCACCCTAACCAGTACAAAATCGCTACGAAATTGCTGCGTGGGCGATTTCGGAGTAGGGAAGTGTGGTACCATTTACGCGTACCTGCCCCTACCTGGCATCTCGCATTCTTGCTCTATCTGCGGCTATCGGAGCTATACGCGGCGTAACGGTGTCTGCATGCCTGCGACTCTAGCCTGAATGACCAGATTATCCTTGTAGATTCCGAACTCAAAAGGATCGAAACGAGAATGTAGTTGAGTCACGCGGCGTAACCTGAGCATTGGTGACTACGTAGATACACCATTTAGGTACAATATTTTTTGACATTGGTAGAAAACTTTTTTGGAGGGTCAATGTTAGAACAAAATGTTTTTAGGGTTCCGTACCCAAAGGGAAAAACGGGACCCTATTACTAAGACTTCGATGTCCGTCTGTCCGTCTGTCTGTCTGTCTGTCTGTCTGTCTGTCTGTCTGTCACCGGGCTGTATCTCATGAACCATGATACCTAGGCAGCTGAATTTTCACAGATGATGTAATTCTGTTGCCGCTAAAACAACAAATACTAAAAAGAGAATTAAATAAATATTTAAGGGGGGCTCCCATACAACAAACGTGAATTTTTAGACTTTTTTCGCTCTATTTTAATTATAGTAACAGGTAGATGCTTGAAATTTTCACAGAATTTTAATTTTATATTCACTTCAATAATAAATAATAAAATTAAAATAAATTTTTAAAATATATATTTATCCCATACAGTACGGAAAAATATACGGAACCCTCCGTGCGCGAGTCCGACTCGTACTTGGCCGATTATTTACAGTTTTTTTTTGCTATTTTTCTCTTTTCAGTTTACAGTACCTACTACGTGTGAGTGTTTTGTCAATTCATTGAATAAAGATAACATAGTTTTCCTTAGTTATATTAAATACAGTTAGATATTATCTTGAGTTTTGTTTAGGGAAACGTTTCAAATCGGTCTCATTCACCATTTTTTCTGAGACTCCTTAAAGTAAATATATATATACCCACTGTATTTCCTGGCGTAGTAAATCATAAAACTAAAGTACAAAATGTGAAAAAACGAAATTGCTGATTTGAAAAAACATTACGTACAGTATGTGTTTTTTTTTTACTTTGGTGCACTTCAGAAACAATTTTAGCAATGTGATATCTATGAAGAGTAACCAATGCTTGAACTTTACCTACTACAGACCTGTCCTCGACGGCGATTCGTTCCCAATCTTTGACACATCTCACCATTGATTGACAACGTAATTATAAATGTAGAGTTTGTAAGCTTATTCGCTATTTATTAATTATTTATTTAATATTTGGCCAAAAATAAACGTGATCGTCTAGTAAATATCTAACTCAAATGGACCCTTCATCGTTGTGTAAGATTTACGTTGTGTTTTTAAAAATAAATAATGAAATAAATAGTGAACTTAAAGTAGTAAAGTAGTTCCGACACTAGCTTATATAAATTTATAAATCAATAGAAAACAATAGGTGTTGCCAGTTCATTGTATAATCAGAAATAAATAGGTGTTGTCAGTTCATTGTATCAAAAATAAATAAACGAAAAGTCAATAAACGCCAGCACAAACAAGAAAACATTCGCTTAGCACATAAACACATAATGAAATGAAATTAATGGGATTTAAATCTGGTAAGATGACATATAAGTCAATTGGACTTTTATGTTATCTCACAATACGTCATGAACGATATAAACGAAAATATAAAATCAGTCGTGAAGTTAAATAAAAGCATGCAACTTAGCTTGTTTTCCGGCTATCTGCTACACCTTACAGTTACAGCGATCGGTGGTCCGCAGTCTGTCCTTCTTCTCTCTTCGTGGCCAACATTATGCTAAAAGAAATAGTGATTAATGACATTAGTACAATGAGAATAATATTATCTGCCCCTCTGAGCTGCGCCAGACTGCATCGCTGCTATCACCATCCTCTGAAAGGAAAACAGGTATAGGATTTGGAGTTTAGATCCTTAAGATCTATAAGGGGAAAACCTAAGCGAAATAGAATGCAAGGCTCCCTGCCAACTCTACACCTTGCTCCAAAGTTGACCAACAAATCCGTCAAGTTTAACCCTAACCACGCCACTAAAGACACTAATTCTTCAAACCTTCTTATCTCTTACCGATCATCACTCATTCATCTCTTAATCCAGTCATACATCCAAACACTCTTTTATTAAAGTTAGAACCTAAGGTTCTCAAATTTTGTTATTATTTAAGATTCCCTAAGCTAAGTAGTTTTGTGACCAAGAGATTTCCTCATGACTCGAAATGATCCCTACAGGAATATCATGGTCGTGTGGTGTGTGTACCTAGTGCATGTTCGGATATCCAGTTGCGAGATAGCAACCGCTAGCAGGTCACTATTTCGGCCGGATATCCTGTGTATCCCTCCCTGCTGCTGCTCCTGGCGGCCGGCTTTCCCTGCTGGAAGGGTGGGGTTCGAAGGGCCCGACTCTCACATCTGACCAGCTTTAAACCTTCGCCCGACTCTTATTCGAGTTATCTAGTGTGCACGTGTGTAAGAAAGTGATTCTTCATATAAATTTTTATTTGGGGAAAAGAGACCTAATTCCAATACGATTATTTTCCGTTTTGTGTTAGTTTATGATGAAAACCTTCAATAACCGAATATTTTTGTCAATAAACATTGTGTTTAAATGTTTCAAAGTATGAAATCATGTAAAGATAAATATTCCAAATCTCGTACTGCATTCGTGAAATACGAATTTGCAGTGAGAACGTATAAATATTTTGGATCTCGTTCAATATAGGCACACGAACTCTGAACTCCTTACATAGATGTCTGATCTCCTTACATAGATGTTTGATCTTCTTATGTAGATCTTTGATCTCCTTATCCTCGGAATGAAGTAAATACTGTTATATTTTTTATAACAGCATAATACTATATGTACAGCTTAATGTGTTCATATATCCAAATATCATGAGAATAAATCAGCAGCGTGCAATATGAGGTTATCAAAAGTTTTCATTCGAATATGTTATTATTTCGTTTGTACCGGAACTATAAAACAGCTTAGCTATATGTTGCTGAATTTAAATGTTTAGTAGCACTCATCCACTCAGTCTTTCCAAACATACACCTTATGAGTCCTAACGTAAGGAAAACTAATAAATAGTCTACCCTTAGATGGCCCAAAACAATGTAGTGGCGCGCTGCTTCTGAAAGAAAAGGACTTTACGCTACCACTATTGTAATTTGCCTATCAAGTAATCTGATAAGATGATGGGAGAGAAACGGAGTCTAAGGTAGAACCGTACTTATAGTACCGCCACCTGAAAGTTAAATACTTTGAAAATTAGGCCTGAAAATAAATACCTTGCAAAAAATATGTATTAGTTAGAAATCTTTCTGAGACCTGAGGCAACACAAAACTTTATCCTTGATACTGGAGAACAGCAGGAAGTAGCTATATTACATAGATGAAAGATAACATCATCAAATATCTGATTTGATCAAAGCTATCAGGTACTACAAAGACGAATCCTTGAAAGGCATCGCCAAAGGTCTCAAAGAGATTTATGATGGATCACTTTCACAACACAAACACTATAATAAGCCTTAATCGACGAAGGCTTTTGTTTCACTTATATACTTGGGAAATGAGCAAACCGAGCGAGCTCCAATTTCAAAATTTTCACACGCGTTATAATTTAACACCTGAACTATTTTCAAAAGCGAGTATTCTTTACCGCGACCAAACCCGAACTGTCCCTAAAGTTCTAGTAAATTCCCAGCAAAATCATTCTAATCTCTACGAATCCCATTCCTGTCAAACACTTCAAAAAAAATAATTATAGAAATATTTATTTGTTTTGGCAAAATGAACGAAAAAATGGAACCTCTTGAAATCACTTTAGTTTTTGTCAAAATTTCTGGCGCTATTTATCATTCCCTTCACCAGTAAGTCAACTAGCCACAAATATAGAATATTCAAACAATCAGCACATAATTAACCATAACTTACCATTATTTCATTAATTTAAAGTTATTTTCGCCATGAAATTAAATACCCTAATACCGTACCAAGTTGACTTACTGTCTAAGTTTATACTGTCTCTACGCGACAGTTGTCACTCAAGGTTTCTTATGGCAGTCAGAATAGATGCAAAAAGAACAACTAGGGTTAACACATTTATATGTTTGACCAACTAACAAAAGAAGAGAGGTTCTCAATTTATACATACTTTCGCTCTCTTACAAATTTTCAAAATATTACTAGAAAATAGTATAATTTACATACTCGCATTCAGAATAATACGTAAGATTATAATTATAATATTTAATCTGCCATAAAATCGAAGTAAGCAAAATATTGATGTGGAATGCATGAAGACTTCTATAATTAATGTTGTCATAAAAATTCAGAAATTAAAATGAATATTCTAATTATCTTAATACAAAATTAGCATGGTAATAAGTAAAACGACTAAAAGTTGAATGTATGTAAAATAACAGAAAAACAATTATTTTTTTCTCATATTCAAATATTTACTTCTTTACTTATTTAATATAATAATATCTCATTCAAACGACGTATAATTAAATATCTCTGAAACAGTGACAACCCTGTCTTCAGTGTTCGATTTATTTCAAAACTATATTTCTGTCAACGCAGTAAATTAAAAGGGAAAAATATGACTTCCTAACATGCTCTACAGAAATTTTAGGGACCCCAGTACTTCAGACACTCGAAAGTTTAAATCTTCTAATAATTTGCGGTTGACCTGTTGCAGTGAATAGCAATTTTGGACTTTATTCTTTAGTGCTTTAGACTCTCTAACAAACGCTGACCAGCAAACTGTCGTGGTGGTCGTGGTTTTGTCTAGAACTTCTCACGACTCAAATCTTTTTTTAAGAAACAATAAATATTTAAAGATCAACATTAGAATGAAAAGGATAGCAAACACAACAACTTTACTAAGTCTGAGAGAGACAGAAAATTTTAGTTAATAATTTATAAAGTAAATAGTCGACATATAGCATAAGTACATGGAACAGACGTTATGTGTATATATAGATACATAACGGCGGTTACAAGTTCTTGTTCAATTCGAGTTCGCGGGACCTTCAAGACGCAATTTTAAATCTATTAATGTTTTTATGCTTACAGATAAACAGTGATTAAAATTAAATACCTGTTGGAAAGGAAACTATGATTCATAATAATACACGCATCTACTTGGCTATAATCCAGTCAAGAATGTTACTAAACGACTTTGATGTGATTTCAATACATGGTGGATTTTAGGGTTCCGTACCCAAAGGGTAAAAACGGGACCACAAAGGGTAAAAAAGACTTCGATGTCCGTCTGTCTGTCTGTCACCAGGCTGTATCTCATGAACCATGATAGATAGGCAGCTGAAATTTTCACAGATGATGTATTTCGGTTGCCGCTATAACAACAAATACTAAAAACAGAATAAAATAAATATTCAAGGGGGGCTCCCATATAACAAACGTGATTTTTAGGAGTTTTTTGCTTGCTACTAATAGGGCAAGAGGAATAGGGCTCCCACACGGTACCCATCGTGCGCGAGTCCGACTCGAACTTTTTTAATTGTTTTTGGTTTGTTAAATTACTCTTCTTGACAACTTTAATAAGTGACATTTATAAAAAAAAATAGTATCATATGTATGTATTGATTTTGCTGTAGCCCAAGTTTATCCCTCATGTTTCAAAATAAGCTTAGTAGTTCTAATTTGATACATAATGTAGTATACATTTCCTGAAAGAACATACAGAAACAAACACAGAGAAATATTTAAACACAAATTAAACGTAAAACATGCTTGGTCACGTAAATATAACACAGTTCTACAAATCTACGGAATCCATTTCAGTTTACGTGATAAAATTAAAAATGGCAAGTCATGTAAATAAAATTGCTACACACCACTTGGAAAAACTGCAGGCAAACGGTTTGGTCAGTAAAAATAGCCATGTAAACAATGAAGTTAACAGTATATCCAGGTAACAAATACATTGAAAATACGGCGAGCTCATAAAACCCCTTAGTGCCCCAACACAAACAGAAGGTTATTTTAGATACCATAAAACACATGAATAGCGGCACCAGTGTTGCCATATAGATAAAGTATCTACCTATGCAGTACGTATTTTCGTGAAAAATCTTTATAAAAAAATTTGAGTAATAATCAGTGCAAATTCCGTATACAATCCTACATTTTCCCGTTTCCTTTGGATTTTCCAATGGAGCCTGTTTTCATCAAAGTTGCCTCGCCAAAATTGCAGAGTTCCCCCAGTAGAGCTTGTACTCGCCAAGGTGCTCTTTGTTGACTGCATCTAGACACACTAATTACAGTCAAATGAAATTTGCCGTAGCATAAATCCGTTTAAAAATCAATTTAAAAATCTATTCAATCCATCGATTTATTATTCGTATTGAACTTCCAATATCCGTATATATGGTAACACTGAGCGGTGCTGTTGTAAATTCCGCAGACATGCGTGAATAGCTCCAGACATCGATTGTTAAATTGAAGCAGATAGTTTTTTCGGATGGATCTGTGTTATTTTTTGCTACATGTCAAACGAGTTTTGTTTCTGTGAGGTGTAAAAGCAAGTATTATTTTAAACCTTGTTCCCATTTCTAAAATTTCTGTGCCGTGAACTAACGACCTCAAAAGCTTTCAGAACTGATTACCCACGCGAGCGGTGCAATGTGAACTGATTTAGTATTTGGTACTGTTCGTATAACGCAGAATATTAAAAAACATATAAGGGTTCCGTTTTTCCTTTTGACGTACGAAACCCTAGAAAACGATTACAAAACAAAATTAATTGGGTAAGGTATTGAAAGAAGGAGCACGATTTTAGGGGGGCGGGGGGGCGGTGAGGGGGGGGTAGGGGGAGGGGGAGTCACCCCCCACTACCACCCCCCCCCGGCGAAAAGCGTAGTTTTTTTTAAATTAATTTTTAAAATTTATGAAATTTTAACGGTTAAACTATAGCCGCCCGGTACCCGCGGGGAGGGGTGAAGGGGGAAGGTTTGGGGGGAGGGGGGAGCCCCTCCCTGCAACTCCCCCCAGCCGCAGGCCCTTAGTTTTTGAGTAATATTTTTTTAGTACCTCACTTTCGGCTATATCAGAATTTTTAACCTGTTTTTTGTTTCACACCTAATCTATCAAGGCAGTTTACTTCTGGCACTTCGCCGGCCGCTGCCGCGGCACGCTCGCTTCGCTCGCTCGGCTCGTGCGTTGTTTGTCATGTTCTAACCTAACCTAACCTATTTTTTGTTTCACACCTAATCTATCAAGGCAGTTTACTTCTGGCACTTCGCCGGCCGCTGCCGCGGCACGCTCGCTTCGCTCGCTCGGCTCGTGCGTTGTTTGTCATGTTCTAACCTAACCTAACCTATTTTTTATTTCACACCTAATCTATCAAGGCAGTTTACTTCTGGCACTTCGCCGGCCGCTGCCGCGGCACGCTCGCTTCGCTCGCTCGGCTCGTGCGTTGTTTGTCATGTTCTAACCTAACCTAACCTATTTTTTGTTTCACACCTAATCTATTAAATTAACTAAATATACTACGGCGCAACTCCGGTAGCCAGAATGCATAGGAACGATTGAAAAACACCCCCGTGACTCCCCCATAGTGTCGCAATCCTTAGGTTTGTGCTCCTCGTTTTAATACCCAACCCAATTAATTAACTGTTATGTTGGTCTTTCGAGAATTAAAGTTTTGTTACGCAAGACACATCAAAATTTTAAACCAATTAAAAAATAAATAAAGTCACTGGTTAAGAAGAACAATGTACCAGTACTGGGGCTGTCCACATTTTGGTAAAATAACAATATGTTTTTTTTTCACTGTTCATGCAAAAAATATGCCATAATGCTGGTGACCGATAACTTATCGACGGTATCGATGAAGGCACTCAAGGCACTAGATGAATACCTACGTACTTGATCTATTCATGGCATATGCCAATCAATGATTTCATGGATATGTTTTTGCAGACCTTCCTACAACGTGAGCAACCAATCAAAGGCACGATTAAAGTAATGTTCTCCATTATCTTTTAATAAGATACATGTAAAATCAAAACTGTTATGTAAGATATCTTCAAAGAATGTCGAAGGCATGTGCACCTTGAATCTCGTGTTGCATTATGATTCATGTCAGAGATCCGACGAGTCACGGCACCTTGCCGTCAAATGTCGATTCCCTTGCATTGTTGGTATTGTCTTATCGCGCCCGATGTGATGTCATAGTTCATAGGACCGCCCTCGACGTCGCTCAGCATTTCGCAACCTGATGGATGTTGCGGGACGGGCCCGAACGTACAAAGAGGTGGGTGCGTTCGACACAGCGTTACAGGTAATTTCGTGGCCATTTACAAAATGGTCAAGTCATATTGTTGGGTGTCGGTTGTGCAACGTAGGTCGAAGGTTCAGCGCTCGGAAGCGAGGCGGGGCGCGGAGCTGCAACAGGTGTACGAGGCCGGCGCGCGCGCATGGGAGCGACGCGAAGGCCGCCACAGCTCGTGGCGTTCTCTAATGTCGCAAGTTTATCGCTGATCTTACGGTTACTGATTGCCGTTTCCATAACTTTTTGCGGTTTCTGCCTAGGCTGGTTGAACTCGGAGTTGGATTTTTATCAAGAGTTATGAAATTGTCTATAATGTATGTTTTTATTTGGTCAAAATATGACGAATTACTTAATCTAAAGTTTCAAGTGTTCAAACTCACCTCTTTAAGACCATCGAGTCGGCCGAGAGATTTGGACTGGCGCAGCGGCAGGAACGCCTTGAGCGCGTCCATGCGCGAGGAGCGCTCGGGCTCGGCATTGGTGGCGGCGGTGAGGTCCGCGCACGAGAGACGAGCCTTGCGTCGCTTGTCGAGCAGGTGCTTGGCGCGCGAGCGGCGCGGCGCCGGCGCCTCCTCCTCCGGCTCGCTGCACACCTCGCGCGCCGCGTGCACCGTGTGCCGCCGCCGCGACACCGGCGGCGACGTCAGGCGCGACACCAGCGACTCGAACATTACCACGGCTGCCGGCCGGCGCCGCTCACCCCGCCCTCACACTGACCCATACTCGATCGTCCTGCGACGTCGAACCCCTACAACCAAACATTATTCTGTCACGCTGCATCTTCAGCGGGTGACTCCTCGGCCTTTATTCCGTACATGCGATCACAGGCGGTCAGGTGCAGGCAATTTGGATCGTTGACCGATCCGCGTCGCTATTGTCACTACGATGCCACTCTCGAAATAGCTTTTGTTTGTGATTCATTCACGCAGCGTGCGTACCGTGACGGACGGAAATGGCAAAACGCGTTCACATTTGCATGGGGCCATATCCAAAAGTGAAACATTTTGAACGAGCTCGGATTTTGAATTCGTACTGATGTAAGTGCGAACAATAGGCGTTGATCTGTTGAAAAGATCCGGAGTTTTTCACACGATTTGTGCATAGCTTAGGTTCATTAGCCTAGTTACCGAGTTAATATTATAATTAAGAGAGTTTGGGTCCGATCTCACAACGTGGTCGCGATCGGCGTTTCATCGAAAGTGTGTCGTGGTGTGTCCACAACATTGTCGTGGCAGCGTGCCATCGCGCCCGGCGCGGCGTCGCGTCGACGTTAGTTTGAACAGAAGCTCACAAGGCCAATAACTGAAAACGAAAATAGATTCCATTGCGAAGATACCTGTCACGTGTTATGCATCTTGTTTGTGAATCTGTTCCTAACGCCACATTTTTTTATTACCGGCCTTAAAATCAGCATACTTGATGGTTAAATAGTTTTATAGGGGAGGCCTATGTCCAGCAGTGGACGTCCTGTGGCTGATGGATGCGTGATAGTTTAAAAACAAACGCGTGATTAGATTCAGATCTTAAATGAGCAAGAAGTGTATTTACAGTGCATAGTTTTATTAATCTGGATCCAATCTTGTAGACCAAGTCCATGTAGACAAGGCTGATGTTTGTACTACTGAATACAATGTCCCACCCAATTTCACAATTCCTCATTCTGTGCCAATGTGCAGTGCTCGTTGCGTTAACTCTACCTATCCACATTCCTCTCGGCATTTTAGAGCTTGAAGCGTATTAACATTCCCTACGTAACGCCGTAACCACTAATGAGAATATGTGGTTTATTTGCTAAACATAAAACCAAAGGGAATTTGTAAAAGTTAAAATAAACAATTGCGAAAATACGTTTTTGACACGCTGCAGTCAACAAAGCAACAAATGTTCACATTTTCACTTTTACACCTGAGTCAAGAAAAGTGTTTGCCTCCATTACGAGTACGTGTTTTCGAAATGAGTGAGAAAAGAGCGTAATCGTTAACTTTGTGAAGATTTAAAGAATCTAAACGCCTTTCATGTTCACGTATGGTTTGTTAGGAAAATGATAAACAATTTTAATGGAGTTTTGTTACGATGCCTAGTCTATAAATTATAGACATCGCTAGTTGCGTGGCGCCGTAGGGCTGGCAGTCGGTAGTTCCGAGTGGTAGTCTTTGTGGATCATGGCTCAGCTAATAATACGGTTAGTCCTAAGCTGGCGACGTCGAGGGAACCGGTACGTGGACCGGTCCGGTCGCTCCCCGCGCGCTCACCCCTTGCTTCTGAAATACACGCATACACGTCACCTTATCAACAGCCACCGCGGCTAAGCTTCACGTCGCTCGTTCTCATTTCACGGCGCGGACAGGACTCAGCTCGGGTTCGTCGGGATACGAACAAACCGGCAACGTTATACGACCAGCGGTCTGCGTAACCGCAGATTAGATGAAACGTGAATATCTATCTAAAACCGACGATCAAGTCCGTGTTCGATGTCACTGCTGTGATGCAATTCAAAACAACATATTGATAGTTTTCACGAGAAAATCGTGGAGATCACTAATGTAGCGTGAAAACAATTGGCGAAAGCGCGGTATAGCGTTGAGTTGGCCAATCGCGAGCGCAGTGACAAAGGCGTAGATTAGAAAGTGTGTTGTATATCAGAGGCCGTGATACGGCGCGCACACGCTCTGATTGCCGCCCTATCTTCAAATCTGTCGCGCAGCCGCCGGAGCCGCACTACGCCGCACTATTATGTGGCTCAATGTACTACCGTAATCAACTAGCATATTGTATCATACCATGACTTGCCACTAAACTATTGAATGATATTGCGATGGAAGCATTTTTAACTAAGGTATAGTTATAGACGTTGCGATGGTGTAGTCGTAACCGACAGCTCAATTTCTAACAATGAATTATAATATGTATTATGTAGACTCAATTTTTTATTTGTGTTGTTTCTGGTTCAATATCTCAGTCAGTCTCTGTGACTGTGTAAAAAAAGTTTAAGGGTGTAATAAAAGTAAAAATAGTCAATATAATTCTCCCATTCTCTAACCATTTATTGCCTTCAAAGCAATTAAAATATAACCTTTATAAGTAAAAATAAAAGCTTTTTTCTGTAGTATAATATATGATATAAGATTGTTGTTAAATATAAAGCAACACAAAAAATCATTGGTTGCACCCAATACGGACCAATTCCATATGATCGATGGGGTGTACCGAATTCATTTATTGTCTCGAGTTTTTATAGTCAGTCGAAACTGTCAGGATTGACATCGCTTGATGTTTCTTGTTTTGTAAGACTCGAAGGATTGGAATTTGTAACTCGTAAGAACCCATCAAGAAGGAAACCAAACTTATCTGAGTCCTGACCACATCAAAAAAGGTCGGGGTAAACGAACTGTAAGTAAGACTTCAGGTTGAAAGCCCGTATAGTTGCGTAACTAGGTAACAACGATTATGCAATAGATATCTGTTTTCAGGTGCGGGTTACGGAAATGTGTCTCGGTTTAGGAGGTCAGGCGGTGACCTTGGCTGCAAGTGGGTCGCTCGTGAGATGGCCTATCGGGTGGCAGACGTCACGCTCCATGCTCGGGCTCCACGACCGTGCCGCGCCGCGCCGCGCCGCCTCCTGACCCGGGTCGTCCAGCTCCACTAACCGGAAAAGCTTCCAAGAAAAATCACCGATCTCAAACGATAAGATGACACATCGGATACGAAAGCAACTTTGTATCTGACGCTCTACTTCAACTCGGTTACCTCAGCAGTTTTTATGTTTCGCTATTAAACTAATCGCACACTAAGTGTTCCAAGTTACTTCCGCGTATCAATTGAAGTTGTCGCTTTATTGATGCAGAAGTAAACAACCGACCGCGGAATAGTTTTTCCTAATGACGAGACGTGAGTGAAAGCAACTATCTAGCTGGAGACCTTCTTAATGTATTCAAGGCTTTTATTTAAATAATATCCCAACTCGTGTACACCAGCCCACTCGTACCCGCAGCGCTATATTGGTGTTTCTTTGAAGATTTAGAGTTATACCCAATTTATTTTATTGTGATCTACTGGACGTTATGCGTAAGCTTCCGAGGCAGTCAATTTTATTTTGGTCACTTATATTTATAGTGTGTGTTTATTCGGACTATTTTTATAGTTATTTGACAGAGAGCGTTCCCGCGGTCATATTTAATGTTGCCGGAGTTGACACGTGTTTATGTTAGGCTCTCGAGTGTCAAACGCAGTGCGGATGGAGACAGCGAGACTGGCGAGGCAGTTTGGATGTCTGCATCTCCGAGAGGCTATGAAGGGCGAAGGCCCGTTACTTGGTGCTCGTATACATTAGCTGCAGCGTGACAGTGTTATTTAAATGTTTCTAACTGTTGCCTCGCTCGATGGGAGCGCTATAACCCGGTCGTTTGCTCGGCCCAGCTCTCCGGGCACTCCACACCACTTTGAATTATTATAGCCCAATGATTAAACTTGTAGATGGTTGTAGGTTACATTTCTTTAATCAATTTGTTATCTGTGTAAAAAGCATTCGTTACACTTCCATAACGGTTCCTGAGATTCTCGCCGGCGGTCGAACCAATTACTAGTCAATAAAATGTGTTAAATAGATACCTTGACTTCTGTAAGTGCAGCGTTAATTGCTAGGTCAAGGAAGAGCTCACTAATAATATTGAAATGTTAAACACTGATTACCGTATTTAAATTCAGTTGAGCACACAAAGTGCTCTCTCTGGGTCAGCTGGTTTTATGCTTTGAGGTACATTTGTAACGGTAGGACAGCATCTTTTAGGTCGATTAAATATTTACCTTGAGTATTCGATGAATCTAAAAATCTTTAATAGTTGAAATATATTGAGGTGAAATTTTGTTTGGACAAAGTATAGTATTATTTATTAATATTCTATCAGTTCGTGATTCATGTGATTATGAATGACATGTAAACAATATGTTCCTGTTTCTAAACTTTTTATCTTCATTAAGAAAGTCTTTTTGTGGTTGTTTTATCACACATTTGTAAACACATTAAATCTGAGACGCAAAGTATCATTAATTAACAGTTTGCTTTTGTAAGAAGCGTGACAGTAAAATATTTCTTCCAGAAACATCACTATATTTTATGCCCCGCGGTAGTTAATTATGTTGTCCCTCTTCTCGGTAAGAAATTACATTTTTATTCCCTTTTGTATAGTAATAAAAATTCTTCCCGTCTGTTTTAACTGGATTCTAATGCAGTGAGCTTTGTCACGAGTCGTTAATGCTTTGAAAGTCGACGGAAATGCCCGAAACAAAGTGGCTGAGCATTTTAAAAAGTGGATAACCACACATGACGTGTTTGGTGTGTTCGTTCACACTCACTAGTCTATAAGCAGGTAGTGGTTATGAAACGGACGCATGTCGTAAACGATACAATCAGGCTAACAATATTTGCTCTCAGATAAACTACGAGAGACACGTGAAATTTGATAATTACCGAGACCAATTATATCTTATCTTGCATCATTAGCTCCGCCCACTCACGAGCGTTACGACCGCATTCAAAATTTAGGCCAATTTTTAAAGCAGTTAAAACTACATTATGGTTTCAATAAATCTCACAAGCTTCCTAGTATTGCTTAGTAAGTTTTTACTTGACGAAATTTAAATTTGTTGCTCGCTGTTATTTTAGCAAAAACCTGAGTGGTACTATTGCGTCACGTGAATAAAACCCAGTCTGTTTTTGCTATAGGTAAAAATAGGTCGTTTACTAAAATGACCGCTAGTTAACTGCGTTTCTTCACTTCTGCAAAAAGCTATGAAACTTCGAGTATTAAGTTTTCAACAGTTAAGTGGTTCTAATAAGAAGCCGTCCAGAAATAATTGGCTGCAATCCAAACACTGATTTGCTACTTTGAACTATGAAGACGTCATTTGAACGACCAATTTACATGACAATCAGTTAATGAATCTGTTAAGCATAATTTTAATCGCTTCTTTCGTAGACTGAGCAGGACGAAGGTCTTTGCAGTTATGATACAAATATGTCATTGCTTTGAAGTAGTTAATAATACAACACTATTTTCAAATTCTAAATATGAGAAAAAATACTTCACGCTTGCGAAGATAAAATTGCAACTAAGGTTTAAAAAAATCAAGTCAATCAGCATTAGATGACACGTCTACAATAAATTAATAGACAGCTATTTGCCGCATATTAATGATTGACGCTGTGCATAAGCGAATAATTTGTAAAAATCTCTGTGTTAATTAGAGAAAAGCCAGTGGGTCAATGGCAATGACAAACCGATACGCAAAAACCTAAGCTTATTCAGACTTCACTGAGATCAATGAGCAAAAACGATGATGGTCTGATTAATTTCTAGCCCCATGATCAGGCGCTTTGCCTGAGGACTATTGTTGCACTGAATAATGAGATTTCTCCACAGCCTGTTCTATCACTGCTCATTTGAATTAACGGAGAAAGTTCAAATCACAAATAGATCGCGAATTCATTACGTTCCAGAACGCAATGATGTGATTTTAATTGGTCGATTGTATTTAATGACTGTTTTGATGCAACATTCGCTTGCTGCTTGTGTGGATTTCATTATTTTGCAATTTGTCAGCTTGTCTATTGACGATAAACTTTTGTTAGAAAGACGCGAAGAAACTGTTTGAGTCGCGTAGAAATGTGTGCGTTGCATACGTGATTTGCCTCGGGCTGACTAAAAATACCGGCGAATCGAGACATTGAACATTTTTTGTATAGCATTGAAATCATATTTTGGCTGCGACACTTGGCTGAAGAAAATGTAACGAGTGTAATCTGGCAGTAGGCTGCAATGTTCACACTTGAATGCACACGAGGAGAGTACTAGCTAGACATCATAGCTCACGTGTTGGTGGGAAGCCTTACGTTTTAACCCTATTTGCTAGGCCAGTTACACTTAAATAGCCTATTCTCAGGTATCATTCATGGCAACAGTCCATGCAAATTTACTATCGACCATCTCACTGAAATTCTTCATTCACCAAACGCAGTAAAGTAACAATGTAAAGAAATATAACAGTATTGTGTACCTGACTCTGAATGAAAGGAAGTTAGACAACAGCGCAAATTACTTAGAAAAAACGCCTTTAGAATTATATAACGCGTTTAAAGTAAGCGCAAAATAATGATCAACATTGTTGGTGACAAAATTGAAGCAAGACATCGTAATATTGGTGCATAAAGTAATTTGAGTAAAAGAGAAACAGAAAGTCATGAGACAAGCGTACATCGAAGTAATGAGGTTATAATCAGATCTTCCGCTGCCGGATCCGGTGGTGCGCCTGGGAATAGAAAGCTTTAGTTGCCGAACGAGCCCTGCAAGCCGCCGCCTTCGCGGATGTTTACGCCAGGGATAGAAATCAGAGCCAGCAACTGGTTACAGAGAAGCAACTATTAACACTAACGATCATCTCATCCTCGATACATATCCCATAGACGCATAGGATACAGGGGAAGATATAATTAACCGGCCGGGAAACAGGTTGAAACCCAACACCGTCATTATGTCTAATGCGCTTAACAATGTATTCAGTTGAGATACAGAGATAATTCCGATTATTAAGGACGAACATTAGTAAGATTCCGACCGGTGCATTGTGTTTGGAACTGTAGTGGAAATGTTGAAATATTAGTGTTTGCTAAATAACCTTTTGGCTTTATGTTGTTACCGGTTTGGAGTACAGGTCTCGGGCCTGTGTGAGGTTGAATATTTCCGTTGGAGATCTTTTTTGTTGGAATGGTTGGCGAATGGCGGACTGAAACCTGTCTGATGAGCCTCGCTAAATTATACCTCGATGACGATATTGTTCTAGGAATAAATTTGTATCCCGGCCCCTTCATAAACATTTATTTTAAAATAATATAAGCAACTGCATCATTTATTATTATTTGGCAAAAGAATTTATACGAATTGATTTATAGCTACTCATGTAGATGATTTGATGATTCAGTTATAGAGGAAGTGCTTATACCTACAATCCAAGGAGTCTAACCATAATTTTAGATCTAGATTGTAGATGCATCATTCTGCTGTTATTCTACAAATGAGTAACATTAATACCTACAATAATGTTATAAATGCTTAATTACTTAATTTTATTGATGAATTCGTTTAATGTTATTGATGTCAACATCATTTAGAGTGAGTGGCTATCGTTTTAACATCTAAATTATTTTATTGTTTGATTAGTTACGAATATATATTTAATTACTTAGCACGCAAGTTTTAATTAAAACAATTTTGTTTGTCAACCATACCTTTGTTTCTTCATTGACAGTTTCATACGTTCGATTTATGAACATAACATTGTAGCTAGGTACTTATTTTAAAATTTATTATCTACCTGCTTTGGCTCTTTCCTAAAGAATTTTACGTCAGATTTCAAAACACCTGCTTGTGACCTACTCCTGTGATCGCATGTTTGATTTTATACATGCCTGCTGTTTTGTACTACTTAGTTGTTTAGTGCTACTAAAACAGAATAAAATGAAATACAAATCAGCTAACGGCACATTAGAGATGAAGGAATCGAGGCCACAGAGCACCATTTGCTGATCTCACTCAATAACACAATCACATATCATCAGATTAATTACCGTAAATCATTGGACATCACAAATTCCGTCGCATGAGAATCGAGCACTGACTTCATCAAGGGCCACTTTCCATGTAGGTAGATGGAACAGTCACTCACACAGCCGCTACCAGAGCGTCGCACGCGATCCAAACGAAAAAATAACACGGTTCTTTCACTGAGTTAAATCGAATTTCGAGTTCTGCTCGAGACACCACGAGTCACATCACACAATAAACCAGTCAATATCGAGAAGGATCACTGGAAAGCAGCGCTGGTTATTTTCGACGGAGAAGTTTGTTGACAGCGTGCGCGGACAGACGAGACGTTCTCGCCGCGCTCGCGCATACTCCGGTGTGAAGTCGGCCGCGGGCCGGCGGCGGCGCGCGCAGGCTCCGGTAGGCGGCGCTGCGGCGCTCGAGCCTGCCGCGGCGTCTCCGCAGGAATGCACGGCACGCGGCGCGGGCCCGGAGGCTGCGCCGCCGATAGGACTCTCCGCGAACACCAAATATAATTAAATCGCAACACCCGATCGCCATCTCAACTCTATAATGCACGCTTACGATCAGGTTCTATCCAAAGTCGGCATTAACTCAACGGGAAAGTACAGTTAGGTGCAGGCGCGGGAATGCGTGAGCGAGGTCACGGAACTAGTTGTGAATGACAAACCTGACGAGGAGTAATTTTGCTCGAATAACCCAGATTGTCTATTTTTTAATTGATTGCCCCATTCGACGGCGACGTGTTGATGAGCAGATGTCGCTGATTTACAAATCTTTATATTCCTAGCTCTCACCTTTCCAAAGAACCAATCAATGTCACTTTCCGGCTAATAGGAAGTGGAATTGAGAGCACAGTTCACGAACGCGAAAGCAAATGCATCGGTATTTGATCGAACAATAGGTCGAGCTGAATGTAAAACCGAACCGAAGAAGTTGTGAAGCCTGCTGAATGCGGATCCACAAGTTTTGCGGGTCATTGACGCATCAACCGCCTACGCCACGAATGCTGGTCAAAAAATGGCCTCCAAAACCAAATTTAAAATCGAAGTCTCGCTAAACGATTTCATGGATAACCTTCAAGGTTTAAGCCCGAACAAAGACAACCAAACAATCAGGTTAAGAGCTCAGTTTTGTCCAAACATAGCCCAAAATGTTTGCGGACACGTGTGCCGGTCGTCCTTCATTTTTGTGTGTGCTCATAATGTTTAATTTGCTTTGAAGACCCCGCTCTATGTGCACAAAAACATGTGCTTGTTTGAAGGGAGTTTTTTTTTTATAATGGTACCTACAAGGAATTCATAAATCTTCGTCGGCCAATGTCTGGTTTGACATTCCTCGAAGTGATCAATTAAAACAAAGTTTTTGAGACGCCTGAAGAGATTATAATTAAGAAATAGTCTTTTTTTAAAAAAAAAAAAGTCCTGAAAAAGGTTGAGCTCAATTTAATTTATGACCGACTAGCTACCCGTCCCGGCTTCGCTCGACTACGAATAAATTATAGCTATAATCCTTCGGGAAGCGTAGTTTAGAATATCTAAGCGGAAACACAGACAGACACAAAAATAGTAATTTTGCTTTATTATAATTATGATTTTGAAGTGTTGTGTTTGATCTAGCAACATCCCTAATTGCTTTAGACAATGTGAAATTCAAAAAAACCCAACCGATATTATTGGAATGGTTCCAGTTTATTATATAATATCGAAATAAGTATTACATTTGAATTATAGAACTTTTGACGTCAAAAAACCATAATTATAGACTACACCTCCAACTTGCATTGAACTACAACGTATTGAAGTAGCTCAATGCAGCGGATGTTGCACGGATTGTAGAAATGAGCTCGATCGGAATAAGAGCGTTTCCGCTGTACACGCATTATTTACTCCACATAGACTGTTTAGTTTACATAAACGTCGTAACCACACGATTAGTAATTTAGCATGCTCATGTTTCTGCTAACGCAATAGTCAAAACTGCTGACCTGTCATCATGATTTAGTTATGCGTTTTGAAGGAGTTAGCGCGTATGACTGAAAGATCGAACGTTGTTGAACTATTTTATCTATATCATTATCATTTCAATTACCTATAGGATGCTCACAGCTGGATATTAAGCCTCTTCTTAAGATCTCCTATAACACTGGGTAAAAGTTGCTGGCTGCTGGCATCCAACACGATACTGTTCTATTGATTCGTATTTGGCTTAAAATAAAATTATATCAGTTAAAAAGCTCAAAAATAGGTATAATACCTACTCCTAAAGTGAGTCACACGGTAATAAGTGACAGGACACACTGCTCGCTTGTTCCTATTTTTGTTCGACGATGACCTCACTCCGACTATAGTTTCTAAGGTGATCACGAAATTTAAAAAAAGAGATAAACGATGCTGACTCCTTTAATTTCATGGAACATGACGTCATCGGATAAATGAAGGACTTATCTTACATCAAGTTTTATGCACTTACTAAAATTGTAAAGATGTAAAAACAAAAGTATGTGCCGGATTTATCAATAGGCTGAGTAGGCTAGAGCGGTACATTTTAGGGGGCGGCAAATTTCGGACCATTTTATTATTTTCAAAAATAAAACATTAATTTGAATTAATATATTTTAAGGTCTACCGCTTAGAATATAAGTCTGAAATAAGTATTTTATCTGCTAGGTATCATTTGCGTAGACGCATATTGGAGTGGGATATTTTAGAGGGGATGACAGAAATTCAGCAATCTACTGGCGGCAAATATGTAACTCCGCCTCTGTAAAGGTAAAGACTTAAAGACAAAATGCAAGGATGCAGTATTAGTCAGATGATCAGAATTCTGAGTCAGATATGAGTCACGAGCGAAGAAAGCCTCGCTAAGGTTGAGCAGCCACAGGCTCAGAACAAACGCTCCAAGAATCCCATTGTAAATGCGCCGCGCAATTTATCGCCTTATCTCTTACCGCGCCTATGTTGAAACAAAGATATAACGATCTTTTTGGGGCTATGTGCGCAAATAATAGAAATCTATATTTCTTACTGATATATTTTATTTGCCTGTTAGAATAGAATAGAATAGAAAACACTTTATTGCACACAGTAAAAATAAGACAACAGTAATACATAATACACAAACTTATTAGTGTAGCTCAAGGCGGCCTTATCGCTGGAAGCGATCTCTTCCAGGCAACCCATATATGTACTTTTACCCTGTTATACTTTTGAATTGTAATAAATGCTGGCAGATTTCACGAAATATGAAAACAGGGATAATATACTGTAGCTAGTAATCTTTGCTGTCTTACAAAGTCGTAAAGTTGTCTTCAAATCGCATACTAGAATAAATAAATTTGAGTTTTGAGTCCACATTCCTCATACGAAGACGAACTGCCAGAATGTGGAATGCTTTGCCTGAGTCTGTCTTCTCGCTAAAGTACAATGTAGGTGTCTTCAAATCTCGAGTAAATAGGTATGTTTTAGGTAAGCGTGTTACACCCTAGACCGCATATCTGCTTAACATCAGGCAGTGTGTAGTAAAACGCAAACCTATATGAAATAAAAAAAACTAGTGAATAAATAATTAATCCAGCGGAAAAATCATAATATTAACATTTTGTCTTTTCTAAAATTCAGGATTTTTATAAAAAATACTTTCTTTGTCTTTCATATCGTGATATCGCATATTAACAGCCATATATTAAGCTAAATGTGTTTTGGGTTTTGCTGGGCATTCAATTTATGATATTTTCTTACGGAAACGCCAATAAGAATATCTTATTCGCAAATAGTTGGAATTTCACAGCAAAGACGCTAACACTAGTATAGTTCGGCCGTTAAGATAACTTACCGTTTACGATTTATGGCCCATTTAATGAAATTTCATTAAATGGACCTTAAAACATTAAATGGTCCATAAATCGTAAACGGTAAGTTTTACAAAAAAGTTTATTGAAACAAAAGATGCGAAATTTTATTTTTTACAATAATGATCTTTATATTTTTTGCCCTTAAGTACATAATTTCCGAGATATCGGCCAAAAACATTTTTTCAAGATGACGTGTCAGGAACGCATTCTCTGAACGGCTGAACTATAGTTTGGTAAAGCTTTTGTCGTAGCCATTAAGCTTTTGTCAACGAAACCAGTACTACCGTAATATCGTATTGACCAATCAAATCTACGAAATCTATCGTTGCAGGTGTGAAAATGTCAAATATTTGTGAAAAAATCTCTTCATTATCATCAAAATCCTAATGTTTGTGTAATGTAAATGTAATGTTTACTACTACCTATGTCTACCGTGTTTTCTGGGTGCCATTACCATCATTATTTTCATCCTGAATACAGAAGAATTTTGAGCTATAATTAGCCCAAAATTCTTTGCTTGATTCTGGTAGACATTTGCCTGGATTTGTCTATAAATTGTGATTAAAAGCAGATTATACATATCTGCGCGCAACATATGTCTTAAATACTGAATCTGGTATTTAAAATATTTAAAGATTGGTTTACCATCTGCAAAACTATTATAGTGGATATTTTATCCGTTCTAATCTCAAAATTCTCTGATCCCAATTTCAAAATCTTTCAAGTGATTGCTCAGAGTTTTGGTCATCGATCGTTATGGTCATTCCTGCGTGCTATATGCCACTTGTGAATTACCAACTAAAAGCAGTTTTCATGACGGCGATGCGGTGGTGCGGTCGCCGCCAGTGAAATCGCGCGTGTAGAAAGCAGAACTGGGAGGGGCGGGGTGGTTGCACAGTACACAACTACACACGCACTGCAACAGTGCCCATTCAGTCGTGTACATACACAACTCGTTATTTCAAACTAACCAGAAGTCGAGCGTAACATGAACAGATGAGGAAGCCAAACTCTGTTAATTAAGTACACGTACGTGGATATAATTACGAACGTAATCCTCAGCGTCACATACGTAATCTATAGGTACTAAACCGAAACATAACTGAGTATAAGCAAAATGACACACAGTATTCTGGTTGCCAAAGTTAACCATATAACTCAACTGCTTTGCATGTTGAAATGACAGTGAATATGGTAAGGAATATAACTAAAGGCAGACGCAGCCATGAAGTTCTGGAATGTACGAGTGGTCGAGATTAATGTAGACTGTCACGAAAAGACTAGTTTTTACCCGACTTCCAAAAAAGAGGAGGTTCTATGTTCGTGTGTATGTTTGTTTTTTTTGTGTATGTTCATCGATAATTTCGCCAATTGTGAACCGAATCAAAAAATTCTTCACACTGCTCCATGGCAAACTTTTTTCATCATTTCATCTATTCTTTTTCACGGATTTTAAAGAACTTTTATGATTGTCGAGAACGTTTTCCATTGATCTTTTAAATGTTCATCTTTTTTTGTACTATGTTCCTCTTACACTTACGCAATTTTTTAGGGTTCCGTACCCAAAGGGAAAAACGGGACTCTATTACTAAGACTTCGATGACCGTCTGTCCGTCTGTCTGTCTGTCACCGGGCTGTATCTCATTAACCATGATAGCTAGGCAGCTGAAATTTACAGATGATGCATATCTGTTGCCGCTATAACAACAAATACTAAAAATAAAATAATATAAATATTTAAGGGGGGCTCCCACACAACAAACCTGAATTATTAGACGTTTTTCGCTCTATATTAATAATGCTAACAGGTAGATGCTTGAAATTTTCACAGAATATTTAGTTTTATATTCACTTCAATAATAAATAATAAAATTAAAATAAAATAACTATTTGAAGGGGGCTCCTATACAGTACGGAACCCTCCGTGCCCGAGTCCGACTCGTACTTGGCCGATTATTTTACTAATTCTGACACCATCATACTCGTATACACATACTTCAATAAGTAATAAATCGAATCAAAAAGATAAATATCAGGAATTTTCAACGTGTACGCCTAGAAAATTTGCATAACGAGTAATATACAAAGATTCTTACAGACGTCCCAACTCATAAAACATAATGTGCCTATTCTGTGCCTGATAAAGGATTCTCGTCTGTCAGGTTTATGGTCTGCTCATGTCACAATAAAAATTCAAATTGAACTCGACGAGATATTTCTCAAATGCAGATTTATATTTGAAAGCAATCACGGACTCTTAAGAACATGACGAGAGAGTTCAAATTTGAATGGCGCGAGTCAAAGCTTCTACAGGTAACCAATAAACGAAGGATGAGAAACATGTATTGGCGCCAATGAGAAAATTAAATTTGTTTAAAAGTTAAGAAAGCGACTGTCTATGTTGTGGAGTTGGACTTTTTCTCACACTGGCGTTTTCGCTTATTTAACTTTTTCTTTACTGTTGTTATGCACAAAATACATAGCTAAGTTGTACCTACTTCCTTATTAATATTATAATCCGATAATGTGTTTGTTGGTTTGTTCGTCACTCTTTCATGCAACAATAGAGAGACAAGTTGACTTGATTTTTTGTTTGGATCAAGATCACTTCAAAGATTGAAGAGTGTTTAGCCGTCATAGATTTTATAAGTACCCAAAAAATATTTTTTTCCTGTGGGATGGCACAAAATATAAATAATCGGCCAAGTGCGAGTCGAACTCGCGCACGAAGGGTTCCGTACTATAATGGAACCCCCTTGTATATTTATTTTATTTTATTTTAATAATTACTTAATTATTGAAGTAAACATACAATTAAATATTCTGTGAATATTTCAAGCGTCTACCTCAATAAATAATCAGGTTTGTTGTATGGCCCCCCCTTAAATATTTATTCTATTTTGTTTTTAGGATTTTTTGTTATAGCGACAACAGAAATACGGCATCTGTGAAAATTTCAACTGTCTAGCTATCACAGTTCATGAGATACAGCCTGGTGACAAACAGACAGACCGACAGACGGACATACGGACGGACAGTGGAGTTTTAGTAATAGGGTCCCGTTTTTACCGGAAACGGTACGGAACCCTAAAAATCGTGAGGGCTAAATTGTAGGTACCTAAAAGCAAGTAATAGTTAGCAACAAATTGTAAATGTATTCGTATTCTAGCAAATGTTAAAATTACCAAAAAGAACTTCCATAGACCGTATTTTATAAAACTTGAAATTATGTCCCTGGTGCCTATCTATATATTCGAAATATGTAAAGGACATGTTCTTTTTTGTATGGGACTTTGGCTCAATGACGGGCTCTAAACTATAATAGGGAGAAAAATCAACTTAATTCGATGAGGCATAATGTTTCTTAATCGAACAGTCAATTAAAAAGCAAACAATTTATTTTGCTTTGCGTTATTGCCATATTAACCGCCATTAAAGTCATCCACCATGTTGTAGATCATGGATTTAAGAAAGGATTCAATCGGCAACAAGACGGACAAATCTGCAGATTTAAATGTCACGGTTGTCCAAAAAAGTCATCGCCAGATCTGTCAGGTTTGTAAAATATCGAAGTCCATTATCGTAACCATGTTGTAAATAATAAGAATCGAATTGTCACAAACGCAAACATATCACAATGCATTCGTACATTTAAAGCCGAATGAGATAAAACAATGGCAAACCGTAAACAGTATTACCAGTTCCTATTTTCTTAGTTCCCAGAAAAATGAGGCGAAATTCTCCAATAACAAATAGCAATATTATGTAGTAGGATGATTTGATACCTACATTGTGTTTTCGCAATCACTAAGATTGAAAAATATCGTAGCTCATCTCATCAACAGTTATGCGTGTTTTCGCGAAATTCCTTAGATATTCGCGACAAAACTATTTATCAAATCATACTACGACACTCATATTTAGCATGAAGATCCTTTTTCATTTTTAAATGATAATGCCTCATGATCGATAAAATAATATACAAAATCCCTGCGTTTAAATTCAATTACCAATCGAGTTAAAATTCCCCGTGATTCGGGTGATTTCCTACAAAGCGGCAACGCTGAAATTAACTTTTTCATTCTCTAGGTACACTAGATGGCGGAAAATTCAAATCATGGGTTGCTAGGCCTGCGATAATGATAAATGTTTTGCTTTTTTTCTAAAGCGTTTGGATTGTTTTCAGTATTTTTTCGTGATTCGTCATATTTTTGTCTATAAGATAAAAGCGAGCCAGGTATGGGCCAGGTTTGAGAACATCACCTTTGTCAAAAAGCATCCTGACAATTTTAACAAAGCGTCTGGTAAATCGCTCAAAATTAGATCACAATACTGACAAAAACTCGTGGGATCAAAGTCCAACTTAGAAATGCATAGTTCCAGCCCGCATTCTGTGGCTATAAAAATATTTAAAAAAACTGCCAAATAATCTAAAAGATATCGAAAAGGAAAACTGTTTTATAAAACAACTAAAAATTATTATATTATCCAAATGTTATTACAGATTAGACGAATTTTTTAACGATAATCAAGAAAACATAATAATAAATCGTTCTAATACGAATCTAACGAATAATAAAATTGCCATCCCTTATCAGGGTCATATGTATAACTATACTAAACATGTTAATGTAAATTTCATATGTTGCAATAAATGATTTGACTTGGACTTTGTCTTAATTCTAACGAATTTAAAGGTTTTTTTACCAATACCATTTTTACCATTTTAATATTGAAACGAGCAAGTGGATAGCAATCTAAAATACCAAATCCAGATAAGGCTCTATAACGATAACTTGAAGTACAAGTTACATCCTGAAAGGCGCATCTTTAAAACTACACCCAGTACTCTGTTAACCCCAACAACCGGTCGTAAAAACAAGTCTCAATGTCATCAACTTCAAATAAACTTATTACAATCGCACTTAGCATTTGAATACGGGCTTCTTTCTTAACGAAATTAAACTAGGTGCGGTCCATTACGAAAATCTTTCGTGATGAAACGCTCATTGTGAAATGTGACTTGTATCAAGCAGTATTATCAGGTTGATGAGATTAGCATACATATATTTTGGGGCACGTTTGCGGCACAAGTCGGAGATGGCTCGGTTTGGTGAGACGGGTACAGGGGCCTTATTGTGTACGCGTTTTGACGTTTGGCTTCGCTTTTCCTCCTTGACTGTTCTCGTGACGCACGTACCTGGTGCGAGCAGGAGAAAAAACAAAGCCGAACGTCAGAATGCTTACACAATAAGGCCCCTGGTTGGACTTATTGATTGCTCTGATAGCCTAAGAAAGTGTAAAAGGCGGTTCTGTTCGTAGAAAACTAATACTTTGGCGCCCAGCAGCTTAATTAAGCACAATCAGAGACGAAACTCAACTGGAAAGTATTTTTGTGAAATTCGTCCAGCTTTCCACTTGGAAATCAATCGCAGCATTTATAGTATGATAGTTTTCGCGAACGATTGCTAAATTTGATTCATGTTTCTGTTGATTTTTGTCTCATATTACCTGAATACGCTGGTTGGCCGCTGTCAACCAAAACTGTTTTTATCAACATCTGTTTTTTTTTTAAAGCAAATATGTAGTACCAAATAACGAATAGTAGGTAATTTACGTCTTTGCTATACAAGTTGGAGAGAAGAATTTTCAAACTATTTCACATTTGCGAAAATAAATATATTTTTTTCTTGCCACAATAAAACAATCAGCATCATAATGAAATAACAGTTTGTTGACAGTTTCATATCCACGAGCGATTTTTAAACGTTTAATGATTTTAGTAATTTTATTTTAGAAATGATGTAGTTTTGTTGGCTATGTGAGTATTTCAGCTATAGCTTTGGTTTAAAATCACTTTTAAGTTCTATACGTTAAATTAAATCTTCCTACATTGTGTTAAGAGTCAATTTTCAGTAGTGTTCGTTTCAGTATGTGTGGCATGTCCGCTCCGGATGTAGTGAGAGGGCAGCTAATATCGAATTAAAATTGCACATAAGTATTATTTGAATTTCGTTTATTTCTAAGTAAGTAGTTATATATTCACATTTGTGAAAATAAGTTAAATAAGTAAGTACTAATATAAGTTGAATCCTCGTACTCGAGACGGGTATTGCGGCGTTTCGCCCCGCAAGCGGTTCGGCCCGCAGGGCGAATCGCCCATGAATCTTTTGGAAGGCCCCCATTCGCCCCGCGGGGCGAAACGCCGAGAACGATGAAGGAAGAGGTCGTTTAGAACCACGTTGATAGAGAACAATTTCCCGCATCCGCATCAACAAACTTTGTAGATAATATACCATAAGTAAGTAGGTACGATACTATATTCTGAACGCTCATAGCGTATATATTTGTCAGTTAAGCAACAAAAGAAGTTAGACAACGTTCGACACCTTCGATCAGGAATACTTCGACACGGTCAGTCTTAATATGGGTGACCGCGGGAGGTAGAGACTCGAGAACTTTTGGACCTCATCAGTTCATGACAGTTTCAAACACTATTTCTTATAAATATTTTATAATTATTCTCATAGCTGTAATATCTACAATTATTATAATAATTAAAGTACATATTCGTACGCTGCTTAAAAATACCTTTGCTTTGCCATAGATATACTTAAAAACAAACAAAATCAAAAAAGTTAATAGATTTAATAATACAAATCTGGCTATCCTATGCTGATTAGTCGTACCTAAACTTAGGTAAATTTACCAGACATTCAACTTTGATATTTCTAGTGGTTAGATTCTGTCATGATGCCTTTTAAGGGTATAAGATTTAGTTTTGAGTAAAGGTGTTCGTTACATTTGTTAGCAGTTAAAATTCACTGCTACCAAAATTTAGCATATTCAACCTGCTAATTTTTCATACCACGACCTGCTATAATATTTTTCACCTGTTTTTTTTCGCTCGCCACTCGCCTGCCTGTTGCCGTCCGCCACGCAACATAGCTTAGCTGGCACTAACGAACGATAATTATTCATACCGCGAGTCCGCGACCTGCTATAATATATTTCGCCACTGTCAGCGCCACACACACATACATAGCTGGAACTCACCCATCTAGCGGTTTTCAAATATTATACACTAGATGGACTAGTGCGATCGATAGTCTTGTACTTGTATGTAATAAGAGACTCGAGTCTTGGAGTCTTATTAAATAGAACTTGAGCTGTTTTTGAAGACTCGAGTCTATATCGTTTTACGTGACTTTGAGTCTTTTGTAAAAATACTTTAATGTCAAAAAGGACTCAAAGACTGAGTTTTTTAAAGACTGAGTCCTCAAAATCCATAGTTTGAAGTAAATAAAATAGCAATGAACAAATTATTGATTTATTACGTACTAAGCAACCATTATTTTAGTCGGATGATGACTCGGATTCATATTCTAACAACTCCTAGTCCTCGAAAAAAAACTCAAGTCTCGAATGAGTTTGATACAACACTATTTGAGTCAACACCTATCTAAGTCGTCCCTCTGAACATCAACAGATGTCGCTAGATGATAACGCGTAACCTGAATTGAAAATAATATCACTTCAAAAATCAACCTTATTACAATGACATAGTGTATTCGCTAAAATTTAGAATACGGAACGGACCTGTTAAAAATATTATAGCAGATAAAATAATAGGCGATTTTATTTTCACATATTAAATATATTCGATTTTGCGATTTTAGCCGTTGGGAACACCTTTAGTTTTGAGTAGGACGGTATTATATGTATTTCGCGTTGTTAATGGCTTGTCATAAAATTCACAGAAAAGTGGGTTCGGTTGATATAATCTTAGAGTTATCACGCTATATTTTATCACGCTGTCTTTTGGTGAACAATTTAGCGTTTCTTGGTATTTACTCATCTATCCTAAATGTAAATAAATTGGTATAAACAGTGTGGCTTTGCAATACATGGATTTCAAGAAGCGTATTCAGCTTTAGGAAGAAAGGAGTTAAGGATGTACTAAACCTAAAGGGCGTGATTTAGACTTTGGTTGTGAACAATCTTTAAAGACCGAATCAAACAACTTGGCGGCTGTGAAGTTAGCTACAAGTAACGAATAAACATCGCACAGCTGGTAAGTGAGGTTCGGTCAGGATTGGGTTAATTGCAGCTTGAAGTTCACAATCACTAAGTTGTGTGATTCGGCCTATTATATAGGGACAACCCGGATTTCGAGACAAAAAACTCAAATGTTTCTTACATTTTAACGATTTCGCGTTGCAATTTTATGTAGGACTAACTTCCCACCCCGGCTTTGCCCGGATACGATTTGCTAAAGAAGACAGATTTTATAAGTATTGTGCCTACCTCTATATGCCCTATACATATATGCGTAATGTAGGTATGGGAGTTTTAGTAAAGATCCTCATTTTTTTTTTTAAATATAATATAATATGTTGATGTCGGCCGAAAAGCCGCCAAACTAAAGTGGGATTGGGCGGGACATGTGGCGCGGATGCACCCCGATCGATGGGCCAGGATCGTCACGGAGTGGGTGCCTGACGGACGACGCAGCCAGGGAAGGCCCAAGAAGCGCTGGCGTGACGATCTTGACTCGTTCGAGAGGGGTTGGCAGGAAGTTGCGATGGATCGCGAGTCCTGGAAGGAAATGGGGGAGACCTTTGCCCAGGAGTGGGACAGTATAGGTTAAAAAAAAAAAAAAAAATATAGCCATTGTCATCGGGAGATAGTGTAGCTTTCCAATGGTACAAGAATTTTTCAAATCGGTTCAGTAGTTTCAGAGTTTATTCAATGCAAACAAAAAACCAATTAAATCTTTTCTGTTTCACTAATTCTGGGTTGGCTTCATTATAAAAGTTACTCATAACAACGTCGCTTACCATCAGGCGATTTGGTGGTCAAGCGCGGACTTATTCGCGATAATAAAAAAAGAAATATGTAATGATAATTTGAATCGCCCCCTTTTAGCCTAGTGCACCTTATTTGAATAACCTGTAGATATACTCAATAGGAACTGGGACCAATTCCGAAATTGCGACAGACAATCAGCAGTTCTATAAAAAAAGTCTATCGACTCGTGACAAGGTGCGTAGAAGAAAATAATTGTGTAATAAAACATATCGAAAATCCTACGCTCTATTACTTAAAAAAATCTTTAAGTTCTTAAAATTCTTCAGTTCTTCTTTTTCTTCTTCTTTTGAGCCGTAGGACGTACACTGCTGGACATAGGCCTCCCCTAACGATCTCCAATAAGACCGGTTGGTAGCAGCTTGCATCCAGCGCTATCCTGCGGTCTTGATGAGGTCATCCGTCCACCTTATGGGTGGACGTCCTACGCTGCGCTTGCTTGTACGTGGTCTCCACTCAAGAGCTTTACGACCCCATCGGTCATCAGTCGTCCGTGCTATGTGCCCTGCCCACTGCCATTTTAACTTGCCAATCCGCTGGGCTATGTCGGTAACCTTGGTTCTTCTACGGATCTCCACATTCCTGATTCGATCTCGCCGAGAGACTCTGAGCATAGCCATCTCCATAGCTCGTTGGGCTACTTGGAATTTCAGTTAAACCTTGTTAATCCAGACATGGTACGTAATACATATACACCTTTCTAACCCATTACAACTAGAATGCAAGCTGGTTGGTATTTAGGTAGTACGCAAAAGGGTCCAATTAGGCCTTATCTATTCCATCTCTCCCCAACCAGTCGCTTATCGCATCCGGGTATTATAAAAAGTAATATCGTTCATCTAAAACTAGAGTCCGAAGTTAAGTATAGAGCACGAGGAATGCCGACGTATCTAAGCTTAGGCATCTAGATTCTAGGGCTTGGGTGGTTAGGGCTACCATAGTGAAATTTACTAAATGTAAATAAATATTTACTAAATGTTGACTTATTTTCAAACCTCTTTATAACGTACTTTGACTTAGCCCCGAGTTCACCAACGCTTGTTTAAGTCAAACGTGTGATTACTGTATTTAACCAACGGTTTTTGCTTGTTAAACAGCAACATTTCGTTAAAAAGCTGTTTAAAATTTAACTAACGGTTGATAAATCAAACAGCTGTTGGTGAACTAGCGTCTAAAACCCGAGTTTAATCGTTGTTTAAGTAATCACACGTTTAACTTTATCAAGCGTTGGTGAACTTGGGTATTAGTGTTTCCTAGAGACTACCGAAGTTAAGTAACGTTTAGCACGGTCAGTTTTCGGATGGGTGATCGCGGGTGGCATTTTCAACTGAGCGCTCACGTGGCTTGGATGATACGTTAAATTGTGGGTTTCGGTTGTATTAACAGTTTAATCATGTCAGAGGCTTTAAGGCGGCTTAAAACTCTGATACCGTGACAAGCCACTCTCAGTTCTGTAAGAACTTTTTACTTCAAAAGTTATTAACTTTTTACCTGCATAAGGGTAGCGATTCGGCGACATTCGCATTAAACTATAACTAGTCGTACTAAAAATTTTAGATCGCTACCCTTATGCAGGTAAAAAGTTAATAACTTTTGAAGTAAAAAATTTCTTACAGAACTGAGAGTGGCTTGTCACGGTATCAGAGTTTTAAGCCGCCTTAAAGCCTCTGACATGATTAAACTGTTAATACAACCGAAACCCACAATTTAACGTATCATCCAAGCCACGTGAGCGCTCAGTTGAAAATGCCACCCGCGATCACCCATCCGAAAACTGACCGTGCTAAACGTTACTTAACTTCGGTAGTCTCTAGGAAACACTAATACCCAAGTTCACCAACGCTTGATAAAGTTAAACGTGTGATTACTTAAACAACGATTAAACTCGGGTTTTAGACGCTAGTTCACCAACAGCTGTTTAATTTATCAACCGTTAGTTAAATTTTAAACAGCTTTTTAACGAAATTTTGCTGTTTAACAAGCAAAAACCGTTGGTTAAATACAGTAATCACACGTTTGACTTAAACAAGTCATCTCTTTTTCCCTAATTTATTTTACTTTAAAAATCTGTACAAATTCAGGTCCAAAAACTACCTAGCCGGAGATGTCCTAATAAATCTGGATGATCCGTAACCCTACATGTTAGGATCATTTAGCATTCCGAGTGCGGCTTGAGACGCGAGGGTCGCACTATGCTACCAACTTACCTGGTGCATTTCAGTGGGAGAGCCACCATCGTATTTTTCAAAATTTAGAAATGGAAGACCACTGGTGAAAATTTAGTTTCATCCTTGAGCCAACTCCAAAAGTTAGAGGCACTATGTTCTTAGTTCTCGTTCTCGCCTATAGATACAAATGCTCAGATTGTAATTCTAAAGCCGACAGTAGGTAGCTTTTTGGATTCTTTATCTGGTGTTTATTTTGTAAAATACGGAGGCAGCTTTGTGAAGAATATACATTGGGGCTCGATTGGAAGAGCACGTAGACTTAGGCAGCTAAATGTTTTAGTATTTAAGTAATTTATGTGAATATTTTTAAATAAAATTGCTTTGAAAAGTTTAAAGAGTGCTGTATCGCAATTTAAAAGTCCATCGAAAATACAGTGATGTGAAGATCCGTACATAAGTTAAAAATAACTTATTGATAGATTCGGTATCGAGATTCGAACCCACGACTTCGTGATTGTAAGGCGAACATTACTACCACGAGACCATCATGATAAAGTGTGTCCACTGTCCATATTTTATGTTGCAACTTAACGTATCAATTTTTCAAGCTTTTCCGTATTTCAATACGAAAAAGCTCTCCTGAAATTAGGCATAAAGCATATAAATATATATTGAGTGTTTACTTCTTTTAAAACAGCCACAATGATAATTAATTTTATGATATGAGTACATGACTCAACTAGCGTTTCTATTAATATAGAAATTTATAATTAAACGTTCCAGACGCCAGTAAGTACAAAGATAAGTACACAAAAGTTACATAAAACAGTTCCTGTTCGATGGGAAGTTTATGCGGAAGCTAGTTTGATTTATATGCGCCAGGCCTAAGCTAATTATAACCTGATATATGAAATTATAGGTGCTTCCTGTTCCGTCCTGTTGCGTTACACTTTTCTGTTCTTTTTATTCAGAAAGTATTAAGTTATGGGAATTGAAAAAGTTATTTTTAAGAGGGATGAAAGGAGTATCTTTTTAAAATATACGAGGTACTTATGTTTTGTTATTTTTACTTTTCTTCCCAGGAGACTTTACAAAGCACCTTAAAAGAGAATAGCTTTTTCTCTTTGCCACATCGGCAAAAATCCAAATTTATTTTTTATAATTAAAGCTTTTTACCGATTATAAAAGTTTCAAGAAAACGGCTTGCCCATGAAAATGCTTTAGAATTGAAAACTAAAACTAAACTAGTTAAAAACATTCTCAGGGTTTTTATTTCTTTTCTCGTTTGAAAAGTACCTATCTTTTGTTCTAGGAAATCGCATCAAAACCAATTTCGACGTAGTAAACTCAGAATAAAACAGATTTATAAAGTTCTCCAAGAAGTCGTAACACGATAAAATGAAGTCCTAAGCTCGAATTGAAAATCCAGCTCTTTATCGCTGTGCCAACGAAGTCATGGGCGAAATCTATATAAACAGGTGTAATTTTATGCTTTGGCATTTATTTACGACGATAGTAGAGGTAAAGTATTGAATTCAATAGGATTAAGATGGTCCCCGGCGCGGGCAAGTGTAGCTATTTGTATGGGAGCGTGTGGGTGTGTAAGCTCTGTTTACATCGTCTGAGCACTTTGATACCCTGTGTTATATACTGGAATAGAATATCCGAGTTGATAATGCTTAATATGTACCTTTGCTGTGTCTAAATGAGCAAGGCGCTTTTCAATTGGCTTGGGAGGTTTGGTTAGAAAATTGACATAAT
This sequence comes from Hypomecis atomaria, assembly GCA_964007245.1. NCBI lineage: Eukaryota > Metazoa > Arthropoda > Insecta > Lepidoptera > Geometridae > Hypomecis > Hypomecis atomaria. Next base: position 10,509,387 of record OZ023299.1, read on the forward strand.
TATGTGAAACCTTTGAAAATAATTACTTACTATATTACTAATTGCCTTGGAGGGGTATGCATCAATGTAAAGTGTTAAAAAACTTTAATTTTTCTGAAATAAAAATTAAATCAACAGTAAGTAAGTAAGTAAGTTCGTATAGGCCGGGTGGCTAGCCCTGGTGTCAGAGTTTTTAGGCCGCCTGAAGGCCTCTGACATGGCTAAACGGTTAAAACAACCGGGGCCTACAATTTAACGTGTCATCCGAGCCACGGTAGCGCTCAGTTTGAAAATGCCACCCGCGGTCACCCATCCAAGTACTGACCGTGCGGAACGTTGCTTAATTTCGGTGACCGCTGAAAATCACCTAGTCAAACTACGCTACGAGCGCTACAATCAACAGTGAAGTTGATATATGTATGCATATGCATTACAGTACCTACAGTATTTGGATGGGTGACCGCGGGTGGCATTCTCCAACTGAGCGCTACCGTGGCTCGGATGACACGTTAAATTGTAGGTCCCGGTTGTTTTAACCGTTAAGCCATGTCAGAGGCCTTCAAGCGGCCTAAAAACTCTGACACCAAGGCTATACGAACTTACTTTTTTTTACCTACATAATTCACACAAGAGCTTGCTAGTTTAACAGAGAGGAGTTGTAGCTGTAGTAGACACCATTTACGAAATAAAACCGTATTGTATGTACATGCTTGATAGTTTTTCATTCTATCTCAGGGTGAAAATATTGACTAGTGCCATAAAGCTAGTTTTATAAAACATAGCCATAAATGTGTTACGGTGGGCATAAAGATCTTCTAGAGGTACTTGGTAAAATAGTGACAAAACCGTAGTGATCATACTATCAACATGTAATGTCCTAAGCTCTGCCATCATACTCGTGCTATAAAATGTGTACCCTGTTATGCTCTGCAAAACAGATTTTGAACATCATAGGTACTATCAGGACTATATTTTAAACTCTAAGCATGCCTCTGAATGTGCAAATAACACCTAACCTTAAGGTTACGTTTTACAACTATCACGGAATGTGCGAGTATTCGATACAATCGAAATCACGGGTACATTTTACACATACTAAACTTGTAAACGTGCTACAAAAGAATAAAAGTTAAGTACATCTAGAGTCGTTCAGTTCTTTATTAACATGCTAGTTGCTGATTGTTTGAGAAAAACACTTGAGTTCGTGATTTCAATGCTAAACGACCTGTTTTTAAAAGATCCCGTACCATGTGAAATCTCATTAGTATAAGAATGTAAATCTGCGATGAACTTGTAGCTAGGATGCCGAAGAACAAGATTAAGATGCTAATTATATCGTGTACTTACTCACCGCAGGTACGTTGCACCATAAATATGCAATAAATGTTGATTGGGAACAGGCGAAACTGGTTCCTTGCAAGGCGGCGAGCTCGGTGGTGCAGCGGCGCTGATTGAAACCCGAAACTACCGACGCAGCGTGTCCAGGGAAACAATGGTGCAATCGCCGAGAGCCGAGAGAGAGCTACACGTGCACTCTTCCGGCCCATTAGCATTGAATGGACGGCGCGTGCGCTTGTCCCGCGGATCATTGTCGCCCGCGATTAAACAACTCCTCATCTAAATCAATCTCCTGCGACGCTCTCCATCGCATTGTTCTCGTTTCCAGCTTCGATTAAACCTAATGACCACATTTGACACGTCCATTACGGTCGGCTCGCTCCATCGACCGCTCCGGACTCGTTAAGGTCAAGTGCAATGAGGAAACATTTGTATTGTTCACTTTCGTAATAAATCTCGGTTGACGAAGCGATTCATTATGATATATAGAAAGTTTATGCTGTAATTCTAGGTACTCACCGGTAGCTCGAGATAGTCTGCGATGGTGTGCTTTGCTGCGCCGCGGCGAATGTCGGCCAGAGCGGTGAAGTGTTCGTCGCGACGAGCCTTGCGCCGGAGTAACGCCTTCGCGTAAGGATATGCAGCCAGAAATTCGTTGTACGCGTCCAGAAGCTCTCCGGAAAACAACTGCTTCAGGAGAATCACGCTCTCACTGGCGTCACCTTTTGCTTCTTCTACCAAAGGAGGTGGTGGCGGAAGCACTCTGCACTTCAACGACTCTGGAATGCTTTTTGTAGCAAAATTGCTGATCCCACTAGTAGACTCGCAAGACGTAAACGCATCCGTGGAATCGCTCGAACCGCATTTCGAAAACGGAAACGCAGATGAGGCTCCACTTTTCTCACTACTAGCAGAACTTTGACGAGTGGTGCTGGTTTTTTCATAGTAATCTGGAAATTGAGGTTCACATTGACCTTCCGTCGATGGAGTGGATTCTTCGACCGCTGGACTCGTATATTGAGCGTTTTTGATGCAATCATATAAGTCTTCGATCGATTCATATGGCGTCATGCTCCCACAAGATTCATTATCCTCGTCGTTCAATCTCTCATAGAGGTCGTCAGTTCTTCTTGGAGCCACAGGAGTCAGCGCGGATTCAGAACGACTTCTTTTCACGCTCCGAACTTGATCGTAACCAAAATCGTTGGGATTGAGAAAATCCCATTTCACGTTCGCCCAAACGTTTTCCTCTACATCTGCTGAGATTCTGTGGTCGGCACAGCACTGTCCACTGTTCCTTATAGTTACCGTTGTAACGTTATCAATCGTCTCTACTAGGTCGCAGTCCGCCACGGACTCGGTGCAATCTGCAGCTACGTCGACGATAACTTTACGAAGTGAGGGGCTAATAGAGGGCATGCTATCTTCTGATTTATTGTTTTCTGGCACAGTTTCGTTTAACTCCGACCCTGTGACAATCGATGAAGCGTCCACGTCTTGTTGTGAGAGGACACCTTCCTGAATTAGTTCGGTGAGTAAGCTTTTTGGCTCGTCTTCCGTTACAGATTTTTCTGACGAGTCATTTTGTTCGTCGTCGTCATTTTTGACTTCGGTCATTAGCAAGCCTGAGTCAATATATTTCCTCATACGTTCTGTAAGAGCTCCGCTGGCTTCAGAGACCGACTCCAAATAGTAAAATAACAAGTGATATTCTTCCTTAGTAATAACGGCTGCGCGTAGGAGGGGCTTGCCGTAAAGTTCCACGGCTGAGAATAGCGTCGAAGCTGCAATGAGAAAAATTAAATTAATTCATCATTCTTATAATGTTAATAGTTCGTGTCATGAATGGGTTCATATCATGGTACTGTTACTCAAATAGGTGGGCGATAGAAAGGTCAAATTATGCGTTGATTAATTCACCTTGCATTAAAGTTCATCTGTACACCGACAATGACCTTTTGAACGAAGGTTCAAGGGAGGAATATTTGCATGTAAATAACGCTCTAATCAAGTACACGGCTACAAATGAGCAAGATTAAAATAACAATTAAGTATATTTGACAATTTCTTACGCTGCAGTCATAACGAGGGTTTGTTTAACTCTGAAAGCTCATCACTAATCGTGTCAAAGGCTCATTTCCTCTGTTTTCATAGCACATTATTATACACTTTATTATTCAATAAAATATTATAGTCACGGCACCTAATGCATACAGCCAAGTGAACCGAGTTCTAAGAAAGATTACCGGACAAAAGCATGCATAGTCTTATTGCAAACGGCTTTCTTTTCCACGGACATCGCCTGTAGCGCCTTCTGAATACTGAATGAAGTGCTTCTGCTTATGTATTGATGACGGGGCCTGTCATCAACCACGAAGAAAGTGCTCTTTTGTCGAGAAAACCGCTTTTATGGCATCCAACAGGATTTGAACAAATGATAAACATATTTATCTCCTTTTAAGTACAAAGCCGGTATGTTAAAAACTTCACACGTTCAATGGACTGCGATCGGGTTTAAAGGCGCGTTCGTGACTACATTTTGTTCTTTCATTTTACTATTCGTTCATATTCGCACGGATATGGATAGTGCAGTTTTGCACGTCGGTTCAGTAACTTGTTTAGCTTACGGCTTACAGCTTTTATGTGTTAGGAATGTAGAATTGCACTGTGGCAGATAAAAATTAGCTTCGTCGAATACCTACAGCAAAAAAGACAGGTTTTCTACTTTCATTTAATTTTAACATTACTTTAGTTGCGGTCAAATGCTATAACCATAAAATCCCTCATTTTCAAATATAAAATCCTTCCGACAAAGTAGACAGATTGCAGGAACGCGCATAATGCCAGCCTCTTCCAACCGTCTAAGTCCATGCTTAGTCAGTGGCCATGCTTACGGCTAGATGATGATTGTCAACTAAGAAACAGTTTCAATGTGAAAAAAATACTGACCATAAATCTTCTCCCAGGCAATGAAGACTTCCAAATCTCTTCCATCCCATTGAGTTGGTTGGAATTCAGCCACAAGTACTTCGCCTTCCAAGACAGTTGCTGAGGCTCTCGGTTCGACAGGAGCTTTGGAGCCTCCAAGAAACAGCAACGCAGCAGGTGGCGTCGGTGGAGGAGTCACAAGAGGGAGAGGAAGTAATCCTCCGAGAGGGACAGACAGCGGGGCGGAGACAGGGCCTGAGGGTATGCCGGCCACGACTGCTCCTACTTCGTTTAGTGATTCGCAGACGATTTCGGCGACCGTACTGTTGCCCCATACCGTCACCTGTAATAACAAGATAAGTCAAAGGTTAATTAGTGAACTTTAGAGAGTAATAACATATCCTTAAAGTTTTGTGATAAAGAGCAAAAATACTTTTAACAGATCAACGTGACTTGATCCTTTCATTATCAGGATTGCCGGATTAGGTATTAAAAATGAAGTCAATCGATCTTTCTAATAAACTGTTAACAAAGCAATGATGGCATTGACTTTTAATTAAACATCGAAACATTTAGAAATCAATTTTGTTGAGGGTCTATTTACAACTGTTTTGTTATGTCTGTGTATGAACACATTGAGTTATGCCTGCTTTAATTGTTTTATTATTTTAAAAGATTTGCTTAGAATTACTTGATTAATTTGAGGATATTTTCCAAATGGAACAGAATAAATCAATTTAAAATAATTTGCCACTACCAAATCGTTTTAAATTGATTTACTCTGTTCCATTTGCTTTTAGATTAGGGTTTTCATCGTCATCTATACATACTATTTTTTTCAGTTCAAGTGTTTTTTTTTATTAATTTGTTTAGGTTTGTAAATATAGCATAGTAGTTTAGTTGTAATATAAAGTTACGTTTATGAAATGTTATTTAAATTTTGTGTTCTTAAATAAATTTAAAATTAAAAAAGAAATGTTTTCCAAGTTAATAGATCCAATTAAATGCTTCTATATTAGATTTTTTTCTTTTTATTTATTCTAATTTATTGTTATTGTTCTGATATCATCTTACAAAAGCTCATGAAATGAAATCAATAATGTAAAATCATACTCATAAATAAAAAGTATTTAAGGGACATGTTCTAAAAACATATGTCTCTTAGAAAATCACTAAGCAACTGTATCTAATCAGTTCACAAGAAACCATCAGAAAAACTAAAGTATTACTACTGATTTATTTGGAGTAGGTATATGAAAAGTTATCTCAGAATCTAGTGTAATCGATGGCACGTTTCGATAAAGAGGAAACAGAAGTTAATTAATCACTACGCTGTTCTCCGAAATGTAATTACCTACCTACCGTTACATGTCTAACCTTGGAATTGCTCAACTTCTGGACTATTTATTAGGAAAGTGCATGTTATTTTTATCAACAGACTTCTTAAGAGAAGAAGGTTCTAAATTCATGTCTATGTTGATTTTGTTCCGATCAAGATTCTTTTTTGCATCAGCAGGGTGATCTATACGAGTAACACGCGCATTACGTGCCTTAAGTTTTGTTTAAGCTTGAATATACTAGTTTTTCAAAAGTAAAACTCTGTTTATAATTTCAACGTCATTTTGAATTCAAAAAACAAATAAGTATTGATTTCATGTCTCAACACGTATAAGATTATGCCAAAACCAATTCAAGCAATTTAACTAACCAGTACCAAATTTTTTGACCGACGAACCACCGGAGGAGGTACTCAATTCGACGCGTATATATATTTTTTGTTTTTTTATGTGTAACCACACATAACTTTTTTAATAGTAGTCCGATTTTAATAATTCTTTTTTTATTGGATAGAGTATACTTCGAAATTGGTCCCATTTAAATTTTTATCGAAATCAGCTGAGCCGTTTTTGATAAATCATCAATAATGTGGAAAATGTTTCATCGATCCGTGCGAAATATTCGCGAATTCTGTACACGGGTGAAGTCGGTCATGCTATTTTTTGCGAAAAATAATTATTGCTTTATTATTTCTGAGGAATAAAATCGAATAGATACTGTATTTTCCTCCAGTAAATCCACACAAGAAATTATTTTTAAAATACCAATATTTCAAGTAGGTATCTGTATGATTAACGTTTGTACAGTTTGTACTCGATCTGCGATTGGGAATGCAGGTTCAAATCCTGCAGTGAAGATAAATCGTTAAACAAAAATATTCTCGAATTTAAACTGTTCTACTAGTGTAATTAACTAAACGTATGTAGTTTATGTTACATAATTATATTCCAAATAGTTTACCCCAAGGCAGAAGCAAGTAAAAAAGTATTGCACGCACTCATCTCGTCCTATTAACTAGTCGTAAACATATCTACATATAGACCCGTAGGTAGGTACATATGTGTAGTAAAGTTCCTAACATAACATGCCGAGTGATTCAACAGAACAACAGCTTATTCCAAGAACTGAGCAAATCTACGCAAGCTTTGTCTATCTAACACCATCTACTACCGTTAGATTGTGGTAACAGCTCTACCAGTAGTTACTTAGTACCATCGCATACAAGCGTGTGTTTGCAGCCACAAACGCCATCACTGACATTTTTAATTATTTCATAAAGTGTAAGTTCCGACTGACGATAGGTAGGTATGTCCAAATGGATAACATCCAAGTGGACCACAAATTGCAGCTTTAACGACTTTAAAATTAGAAATGACGACTTTTCTTTGTCCTTGACGTACACATACAGTGTCCAATTAAAAGGTTTGGCGACAAGAACAGTTTGCCGACTGAACTGAATCACCTGAAAATGAAACATCCAAACAACCTGTACCATCAATTGAAGATTGTTTAAAAATGGGGTCCAAACTTGACATGGTTAAATTACCATTTCCGACGACATTCATTCGAACATATCGTCAGTAAGAACTTATGAAAGCGTCACAAACGATAGTCCAGTAGTAACAGTGGTCGGTTTTTTTTTTCAAACATAACGTTTGTAGCTAAGTAGTAAGTGTAGTGGCGAAACGCTCGTCTACGGTTAGTCTTAGCACGCCCGTCATCTCTGTTTATGATTATGCTGTAGAAGTACGGGTATAAAGTGTTGAATTTACTACTAGTCATGTTTTTAGAGCTACGGTATAATTTATGATAAGCTTTTCTTGATTTAGGAAAGAAACGCTATTTTCTACGGACACAAAAGCTTAATTTTCTATTGGCATTCAAAAGGAAGGAGGTTTTCAATTCAATCCGAATACGTATAATATATTTTTTGTTGTGAGTTTTCTATGCGTAATTAAGTGCTGCATTTGATCGAATTGGTGGATTATGGAACGCTCCGTTGTAAATGCCACCCTCAATCACCTACAGAGCAGTGATGATAATACGTCAAAAAAAAAGGATCTAACATTTTAATGCTTTCATTATGAATTTCACTGAAACTAATCATTAATGTAAAAGAAAAAATAATACACATTTTTATAAGAGATTGCTTGTCAAAATCAAATTCGCGGACCACACACGTACTACAACCTTATACGTTCTTTTTCAGTCAAATGAGCCTGCTAAAGTGTTACCCTTATCCTTCCCATCGGCATCAGCCTAAAGTGTTTGGGCAAATGGTTTTGATGATGAATTTCGCAAAATTACAGGTGTTAGGCGTATTAACTGCAACAACGTCGTGTGCATCGGAACGTAGAATATAATAAAGAACATCTCATGTTATGACGGCATATTATTATGCTCAAATCCATGTTATGTGTGTACCTATACCTACCTGATTTTACCGGAGTTCAAAAAAGGAGGTTATCAATTCGCTCTATAAGAATGTGATATTGTCAGAATTGCAGTTTTTACCCACGACGGAACGGAGCAGGTTTATGCGTTTAGGGTGAGAGATGTTTGTTTGTGTGTGCGTTTGTGAAAAGTAATGTTCCCTCCCACCTATTTTCTAAACTAATGATCCGATTTTGATGCGGTTTTCAATAACGGGTTTGTGTTTGCAACAATTTTTAACGGCTACTTCTATGCCCGGTTTTTTGATTTTCAAGAAAACCGTATAACATTGCATTGACTTGACAATACAAAAGTAAGTAGGTACAATACATTACAATTTTGGTAACAAGTTGGACTTGAAAAGGATTTACTTTATTATTTTGCAAGTTATCTCCATTCATGAAGAATTTTCAACGAGAAAAGAAAAGAGATTATTTTTTCATTTAATTCAACATTATATATTCTTCAAAACAAAGTCAGAATTACAAATTAGTCCTTGAAAAAAAAACATCATTTGAACAGGATCGCAGCTTTAAGGTGAGTAACAATTCGTGATCAAATCACGGAGCTTTTTTATCATTAAAAATCTGGACATGACTTTTGTCAGTGGATAATGCCGAGCCTGTATGATGTCACCTTTAACTTTTGAGTAGGTATCCTTGAAATGAAATCTGTATTTTGCTACCTAATTTTAGTTGAGAAGTTTTCTACGAGTAGCTATACTGACTATTTTATTGGGATCTTGATAGATAGTCTTGATAAGTGCTTCCTTCATTGTTCACATCAGATGTAAAACAAACAAATATGTATGTCAAAGAAAAAACTTAGAAATTAGTGGCAACAACGGGCAAGCTTAAAAGCGATTTCCTCCAGGTAACCCTACGGTTGCCATCTATTGTTCTCTCCTTCTTAAGATCATGAGAAACGTACTAAAGATAAAAACGCCGAAGTGTGCATAGAAAAGAAAGAAAAAGACAATCAATATTTTATAACACAGACATAATCTTGATGAAACTTAATAGTCCAATTCTGGATAAACCCAATAGGTATATGATGTAGGAATTTTGTTACTCTATGGAGTTGAGTCATTACGAAATTATTTTGAAGTTATTGTCCAGAAGTATACGAGAAATTACAAGGTGAACCTTCATATTATGGACAACTAGCGATCCGCCCCGGCTTCGCATAGGTGTATTATACATATAGGTAAACCTTCCTATTGCATCACTCTTGAATCACCTCTTGAATCATTTTGATGCGGTTTTTTAATAGATAGATCTATTAAAAAACCGCATCAAAATCCGTTGCGTCGTTTTAAAGATATAAGCAAACATGTATACGTATAGGGACAGACAGACAGGGAAGCCACTTTGTTTTATACTATGGAGTGATAGTGATGCCTCTGGTTCATGGGCGTATATGAGGGGGGGTCCGAGGGGTCCGGACCCCCCCCCCCCCCCTTGGCCTATGCATTTTCAAATATTTTTATGAGTGTATCCAAGTAAAATAACGAATAGCAAATATCATCTCAGCAAATGTGACAAAAATTGGAGAATTATCCTTCCCAGGCAGATACATCTCCTTTGTTCCATTCTACCCTAAAGTTTTTACCCATAGTCTTTTGTTTTCATCGGGTCGACGGTCAACACAACTGCACACAAGTGCAACAGATTTAATGCAAAAAAGAACTTTAAAAATTTGAAGTGACAAAAGAAACCCATGGCCAAGATGTTGAATTTTACGACTCATTTTTGCCCGCGGTTTCACTCGCGTGATTTTTTGCTTTTTGTACCGCCATAGAACATTTTATTTTTTTTGGATAAAAATGAGCCTACAACAATCTGATCTTTAGAGTAGGTATGCATAAAAATCAAAAATTAAATAAAAAAGAAAAAGATCCTTCTCTCTGTTGCGTTGTTGGGTGATAAATTAACAAACAAACATACTGTCGGAGTTATGATATTAGTAAAGATTCCTAAACAGTTTCGTCGTAAACAAAAAAATGTATTTTCGAGAATCGGTCGTTAGGAAGTGTATTAGAACCAAAGATGGCTTCAAAAAGGGAAACACCGTTTAAACCGTCTAGTCTTTGTTTAACTCACATTGATTCACAAACCTCAGAAGTATTTTATTGGTCCAGCGTTTATGTAATTGAGTTAGAGCATGTGATAAAATTAAAAAAGATACCTATGTGTTATAATAAATAAGTACTTAATAGAAATTGTTTACAAAACATTAGATAGATAGATAGATAGATAAACTTTTTATTGATTCACACACACATAAAACAGAAAAATAGAGAAAGTTAGATGCTACAATATGTGAAGCAACCGGCGGCCTTATCACTGAAAGTGATTTCTTCCAGGCAACCTTAACTAACTAACAAATAATGATGAACTCCTTGAGTAAGTAGGTACTACAGCAATAGTGACTGTCTCATTGGTAATTAAGTTAGGCCAAATAATTGTTTTAAATTCTTAATTGAAATTAATAGCCTCTCAGTCGCGCTTTTATACTTTTGCGGTATAACACAAACATAAAGCTAAAGGTATTTAGAGATGCAACATAGCAAAAATGTAACCAAGTACCTAGAGTTCATTTCCTAAGAAGTCCTATGGAAATTGATGGAACCAATATTTACAGACAAGGCAGGCGACTGTGGTGCCTCATCTGCGGGGCTTCTTCAGTGAATTCGATTCTAATAAGATTCTAATCAGTTCGCAGAGGACGGAACTTAGGTGCTTACTCCCTCACACCTATCATAATTAGTGCAGCAACTAAAGTTTATGCAAGGGAGGCATAAATATACTGTTTCATTTTCTCATAACTACGTTTCTACTTTAATTTTCTTTAAAAAACCTCACTGCTCTTTTTTAGACAGTCGGATAAAAAATTTGGACCCCCCCCCCTTGCAAGAGCTATATATACGTCCGTGCTCTGGTTGTAAATACATATAGGTATGTACTGTAAATTGTACATACGAATTACATAGTTAATTAAAGAAAGGCCAAAAAACTACAAAACCTAGCAGATCATTGGCTTCTTTTTATGAAATTTTAAATAATGAAAATAATACTCTAGCATTAAACTTTGCATAGACGAGTAGACGTACTCATATTATCTTGATGCTTTCAACTTTATAACTACAAGAAAATCGTGAGTAAATTTAATTTCTGAAGTAGATACATGGTATGATTGCACCAGGGTATCATGTAAATGGGACCTTGACAGCTGGGTTCACCAGTACCGGGCCGTGTGACGTCACCGCCGAGTTATGCGCACGCGCGCCTGCCCGCTCCCGCTTATTCCACGAGCTTTATAGGGCTGGCAAGTCTTCAAGTGAGAGCTTAAGCTTTTTTGAAATTGTGGTTCTTTGGTGACTTTTAAGTACTTATCTTACTAGATGGTGTCATCACGCCATGTTTCGTTTCATACTATGCAAACATTTCAACATCGACATTTTGTTCTTTGTTATTTGCACGAAATAATGTACTTAAAACACATAACCCTTCCTTGGCGGTTAGGTAGTAAACTAAACGAAACGTATCCTTACGTTACGACTTTCGACTTAATAGATAGAGTACCTAGAGTCAAATAATTCTGATATACCTATTAAAGGTAAAAATTATGTAGGTAGGTTATATCCTCAGAATAAGAACTAGTTATATCCTTGATAAATTAGTCTTTGAATCCAGAAAGTTTTCTGTTGTATTTTTCTATCAATTCAACACTTGTTCCGAATAAATATTGTGACCGAACAGATTGACTTCGCCATATTTGGCATAAATCGCCATCTAATCGTCATAAGATTCATACTCAGGTTCAATTAAGTATTATTATGTTTCTTAGTATCGGAATAACAATGAGTCACGACACGAGTGGCGATGTAGTCTTTGGCCTGGTAAAGACAGGTTTGTTACAAGCCACCCATTCACGGTACCTACCACAGATCTCAAGAGATGGGCTATACGCCCCGCTCAATCGGGAAGATACTGAAATTGATCATTATTCCTGCTGATTTCAATATACTGGTTCTATTGCCGGTTTTTTGGTACTAGCAGAAAGTTTCTGATAGTATAGACCGCGTCACACAAGTTGGCGGAAATGAAGTTAGCTACAAGCTGTGCAATATCCAATCAACGAGCGGCTTTGGGTGAGTTTCATACAGGATTAGCTGTTATTGCGCTGTAGTTAACTTCATTTCCGCTAACTTGTGTGACGTGGCCTATAACAGACGGCAATACAAATACAATATTTCAAACAGAAACACCAGAAAGAGATACCTGTCCCGCATTAAAACACTGTCAAACTAAAGTACTCATTTGGACTGTGAAGTAAAACGCAGGTACGCTGTTACGCTTATAAATTAATGTTCTTTTTTAATTCATATCACATCGATATATATAAGCTTTTCTATCCGACTTTGATATCTTTAATAGCATATGACATTAATAGCAAGAAATTATATTAATTTCCTATGAAATTCCCAACAAATGTCACAGCTATGCTCAAACGTAATAAAACGTAATTAAGTACATATACACGCAATTAATTACGCTTTACTGGTACAGTACAGTAAAGCGTAATTACTCATAAAATGATTACTCATTCAGCTACCATAAAACTGTGCATAATTTTCATAAGCTCTCATAACAGTTAATTCTGCAACGTGTTTCGTACTTACCCGCTTTTTGCGACGTATGCGTGTCCAGAACTTACAAATCTTACAAGTGGTACTCCATTGATCTCTATGGACTGAACATAGAAACCTGCGAGAAGCTTTGACAGGGACATCGAACTAGAATGTAGCGAAGAACAACAAAAAATGTGGCCTGAATATTTCTTTTGAGGCGATTCACTGAACTTTTTTCTATTAAATCGAAAAATTCTTAGAAAACTTTTTAAAAAGAATTTTATTTGCAGGCAATGAGCTGAACAGGTGAATTTTAGCTAGCAACAGATACTGAGTTGACTCCATCATTCAAGTCAAAAATAGAAAAGAGATAGAATCTTCTAGGTAAGCGTGTTACATCCATATCTGCTAAACATCAGGCAGTGTGTAGTCAAACGCAAACCTATACGAAAAAAAAATTATTTTCGAATTCACACTCGGGACGTCATTTCGGTAACAGTTAAGTAGAGATGGTATTGGTGTTTTTCTAGATGATGGACAAATTCTAGTATTAGGATATCACTGTAGTTTATAACTAGAATAGAACTATTATCTCTGATATCATGAAAAATCTCCGCTGTTCCATACATTTTGTAACGTTTACGACGATTTTATTTCTCGATTTCAGGGTTCACCTCACACCTAGTAAAATGGACTATAATGTTGAGTACCTAGTTACCTACCTAAATCAATCAACCATATAAAAAGTCTTCGTTGTCTAACGATACATCAACATACATGAAAGAGAAGGTATGTAACCCAAGCAATTTGAATTTCTTGGAAAATTCGTGCAAAGTTCAAAACCGCAAGCATTTCCTAGAGCTTACAGCTAGGTAGGTATAGTATTATTCAAACATTTTAGCTGTTGTGATTTTAGCCACAAGCTACGCAATATCTAATCCAGACTGAGAAGCTCAGCGCCTTAACATTGCGCAAGGAATGAGTTTTGCACAAAAAAAATGCCAAGATGGGTTTCGCACACCTTGTATTTAACATCACAACCGCCAAAAAGTTTAATCACTTCATATCACTATCACTACATAGTATAAAACAAAGTCGCTTCTCGCTGTCTGTCCCTATGTATGCTTATATCTTTAAAACTACTCAACGGATTTTGATGCGGTTTTTTTAAATAGATAATTAGAGTGATTCAAGAGGAAGGTATGAATGTATGATGAAAAGATGTTCAAGAGGAAGGTAGGAATGTATGATGCACCTGTACGAAGCCGCGGTGGGTCGCTAGTAAAAAAATGTTTCGTAGCTATCTACACCGGGGTTTACGCACAGCCCTAGCTATCCCCGCCAATACGAACCCCAGGATAATGCGTCTGATACATCTTCAACGAGGAAAAAAAAATGAAACGAGATCCAGCGGGCGCGCCGTCGATTTTACACGGCGCGGCCTCCAACCAGAAAGATGGACGCACTTTGATTACGTGCTTTTTGTACGGTGTTTTTGTTTTCATGTCATCAACTGCGTACGGACTGGGAGCCGTAAAGTTAGTAAATTATGGAAATATCGGGAGTGGGAGGAGAAATATGTGATTTTATTACGGTGTTTTTTTTTAATTTATGTAGTTTAAGTATAGAGTTTAAATGTTTTGTTGACGGTTGAATTATTTGTTAAACTCTGTAAAGAGTATCGTGATAAGAATAAAATTACTTTGATATCATTTAATAAAGTTTGTTAAGCAATAATTGTGGTTTGCAAGGAAATATTTGTAGGTAGGTACTAACAGGAGTTACTACTCGGAATTAATTTGAAAATATCAAAACTCTATTGCAAAATCCAAATTCAATCCTTAGGTTACCTACTTTGAATCTAAAATAATCGGCCAAGTACGAGTCGGACTCACGCACGGAGGGTTCCGTACTGTATGGGAGCCCCCCTTAAATATTCGTTTCATTTTAATTTTATTATTTATTATTGAAATGAATATACAACTTAATATTCTGTGAAAATTTCAAGCATCTACCTGTTACCATTATTAATATGGAGCGAAAAACGTTATTGTATGGGAGCCTCCCTCCATTATTAATTTTATTCTGTTTTTAGTACTTATTTGTTGTTATAGCGGCAACAGAAATACATTATCTGTGAAAATTTCAGCTTTCAAGTTATAACGGTTCATGAGATACAGCCTGGAGACAGACAGACGGACAGCGGAGTGTTAGTAATAGGGTCCCGTTTTTACCCTTTGGGTACGGAACCCTAAAAAATATATTAGTAAAACGGAAAAAAATCGTAATAAGGATGAAGATGAAGATCTAAGAAAAACTTTTTGTCGAGTGCTGCCATCTGTGTTCATGTTACACAATTACACGCAACTTGCATTGCAGCGCCATCTCTTCAAATTCTTTGAAACTTACTTATAACGGGTGTTAACAGCTTGCTGAAGTTATTCTTAGTTACGAGTACTTTGCATAGATGGCGCTGCCTACCAAATTTATTTACTTTCTAAAATTGAATAATAATAATTATTTTCCTTTATTTTTGAAAAGATACAGTAATTCGAAAGATTCTTTCAAAGATTGAAATAATTATCAAAAAGTACCTGTAAAGTAAATACGAATGAAATGGGGACTAATGTACAAAAATTAGGACTGTAGGAGCCTTCGAGCATATAAGTACCAATGGTACATAGGAGCCCATCTACCTAGGTACCTACCTACTACTACAAAAAATCTGCCAACTTCAGGCAGTATGTAGTCAAACCCAAAAAACCTATACGAAATAAAATAAAAAATGTATTTTAGTATGAGTTTGTTCAACCCGCTGCATAGTATTAACCTCCTCCCAAATCTTCCCCATTAAAATATTTGCGTTGTTGACCTACCTCTTATAGTATCTAGTCATTGGTAAGTACCTGCCTCAGGATGGTACAGAAATATGGAGTCAATAGATATCTCCAGTGTCATATACCTATAATAAGTATAAAGGGGGCACTAAACCAAACATTTCGTCGATTCCGAGTTGCGATATTGTAAGGCACTGATTTTTTCTCAAATTCCGGGTTGGCCCTACAGTAAAAGTTGTAAACCTATTGTAAATAGTCCTGTATAAAGTCGTCCATGTATGTCACGTCCTACTTAAAATAGAAATAGTTACGCACTATACAAAATACTTGTAAAGTTGTAACGAACATGCCCGAGTTGCGTTCACCGCGAACAGAGTAAACGACCGGAAAAACTACTGACCGATTTTCTTCCGTGGAATTATGTCAGTGAAACATTATACTTTTTCTTTCCGGTTCCACCGTTCCCTTGAACGCCGGGGCCGGTCACGGTGTCAGTCTGTCTGTCACGAGTCACTGGGTTCGATGCCCTTCGGCGAATGCAAGAGATAATGATGACTAGACAAAAGATTGAGACGACAGGATGTTATGAGAAATGTTGCTCATCTGGCACCGTCTGGGGCCCTAGACACGATTCTAAAGAATGTTACATAACGGAAACGGCTTGTGTCGTTCTCTTATTTTCAAGCAAACTCCTAGCGAAATGACACTTTTGATGATCGTATTTCTATCCATTCGTACTGTTCCTTTTTAAAATCACATTAAATATTCAAAGCTAACGCCAAATCTAAGCCTAAAAATGCTAATCTCATATTAGTATTTTCGGATTTATTTACGAGAGAATGGAACGTGATTTTACTGGACTTTGTGGCACTGGACAGAGAAAAGCATCTTACCCGGCACGCAAAAAAAATTATAAGTACTTACTTATGAGCAAAATACTCATACAAGTGGCTTTTTCAAGATTCACAAGTACATACATCGCAGAATGTACTGTTGTGTGAACGATTATACTTACTTACAAATAATAAATAGATGATTTGCCACTGAGTAATAATTTTGTAATATATTAATTATTAGAGTAACGCGCAGTTGTGATTTTACATAAGGAATTTAGTGAGAAATTAGCGCCCCTCTAGATCGTGGAGACGAAGATGATCCATTTCGCAAATCTGTGGGTCTGAGAATTAGAAATTATCCCTGTCCCTGTTTTTCACATTAGTAGGTATATATGAGTAGTAGTGATCTGTACCTATAAAGTTGAATGCTCGGACGAATCCCTCTGGACGCATCGAGATGCTGAGATCGCAGCCCACGGCAAATTCTCACGAATTGGTGGAGTGAGTTGAAGTGTTTAGTTAGGTATTTATTTTATTATCTCTACAATATACTCTGTTATACCTATAATATAGCTTTTAGTCACGTCTGATCTACACGTCTTCTACGAAAAGATAATCGAACTAACAGTGTGTGAAATTAAACTAATGTAAAATAATTTGGCAGTAGCGAGACAGATAAGAGATTTAAGTGGAAATACTCGATTTATACATAAGGAAATCAACTTATTCATAAAAAGATGTTGAAAGTTACATACTATCTTACATACTATATTACAGACCGCCACGGCTACTCTAGATTTATGTTAGATGTGAAGCTATATGAATTATTCTTCTCAGACTGGTCAAGAAGGCTTTTTAGGGTTCCATACCCAAAGGGTAAAAATGGGACCCTATTACTAAGACGCGAAGTCTCCGTCTGTCCGTCTGTATCACATGAACCGCTATAGCTAGAAAGCTGACATTTTTCACAGATGATGTATTTCTGTTGCCGCTATAACAACAAATACTAAAAACAGAATAAAATTAATAATCTAGAGGGGCTCCCATACAACAAACCTGATTTTTTGCCGCTTTTCGCTCGATATTAACAATAGTAACATGTAGATGCTTGAAATATTCACAGAACATATATCTGCATGCGTACTTTAATAATAAACATTTAAATTAAAATAAAATAAATATTTAAGAGGGGCTCCATACAGTACGGAACCTTTCGTGCGCGAGTCCGACTCCTACTTGGCAGATTATTTAAATCCAAGCTGACAAGAGCTCTGTAATTTCTAAGCTCTGTGATGTGAAACTACTCCTTTATTTTTCTCAGACGAGTAGAGTACAGGCATCTTTCAAGTTTGATCGATTTTTACACAACATTATCAACTTTTCACATACTTATTATCACAATGGAATTTCAGCATAACACGACAACTAGAAATATCAGTAATTCACACATTTTAGCTGAAATAAGAAACTAGAAACTACTTGAGTTATTGTGGATTCAAATCCTATTGTAGGCGATTTGGAAATTAGTCATGCATGGGTTTGCTGAATTTCAAAAGCAAACGAGTCTAGAAAGTTAGTCCGTCAGTTATACAGAGAATTACTTAGTTCTAAACTTACAAAATGCCTTAGAAAATACGGAGGTTTTTAGGTCAAAATATGAATACTGCGTAAAGTAGGTTTTCTCTGGTTAACTATGGCTATGGACGCTATGGTTTAACTATGAATGGATATGTATTTATTTGGATAAATCCCACTCACGATAGAATAACAATTGTTTACTTACTGTTTATTATATCAACAGTAAAACCACAGTAGATACATAAACTAAAACTGACTACCTACGATAAAAATAAATTGAAATTAGGTACTTACGTGAAATCTTAAAATTATAAAGAATATTTACGTAGAAGGACTACGCTAATATTATTAATCAATAAAGTGTGTTTGTTAGTTCGTTACTCTTTCACGCAGCAACAAAGCGACATATTGATTTGATTTTCGGCATTGATATAGTTCAAAGGTCGAAGAGTGACAAGCTACTTTTTATGTCGAGCTAGGCCGTGAGTAAAAGCTCCTTTTAGCCGGCAAATACGGCTGGTATACTTATCCTACCGAGCTATCCCTCCTGGTAGGGATAAGTGCACTTTTTTTTGTAGATTTAGTTCTACCAGTAGGGATAAGTGCACTGACCATTTGTGTAGTGCACTTATCCCTAACGTGCTATCTCCTCTGGTAGGGATAGGTGCACTACCCATTAGTTTCTACTATTCACAAATGCTATTACTAATCGAATACAATAAAGGGAACGTTGGTTTTATTAGTTTTATTAAAAAATCATAACTCGCCATGGAACATAGATATGGAACATATCTAGACACCCCTCATTTGTTTTCGCAAAGGACAAAAGAGACAGAATGATGTTTTTGATTCAAGTTGTTTCCTGGCTTCTGTATGGTATATAAGTTTACGTAATAAATTTTGCAACGTGTATTGAACAAATTACACCTAGGTTTATCTCGACTACATGGAGCCACCATGCAGGCGAGCCATGCAAAATGGACGTTATCATAATTTATGCATAACTTAGTGATTCGCAACCAGTTTGCAGCCTTGTTTGTGTGGTTATGGCTAACAAAGGAATGTATGGAAAGCTTACTAGACTGCGAGCACTTACTTACATGCTAGTTACACCATAATTTTACCAGCTGTACTTAAGATATTCCCTGTTGGACATCAGCTTCATTCATCATCCTGCTTTCCTGTTTCTATTTATAATCTAAAGACTTTCAAAATCAGAGTGAATAGGTATCTTCTAGGTCTGCGTGCTTCATCTACTACAACGTGACCACAACATCGCTTACCATCAGACGAGTTTGTGGTCAAGCGCGGTCTTATGCGCGATAAAAAAAAAGCTCAGAGTATACATTTAAAAAAAACTGATTGGAAGCGTTTCGTATCCGAGCTATATTTTTAATAGAATTATTTTATTTTGAACCGCCTGAAACTGTTGTATTGAAAATCTTTAGGGGAGGCTAACGTTCAGCAGAGGACGTCCTATAGTCAAGATTATGATGATGACGACAACAGAATTGCGATAGATGTAGTATCTACCTATGGGTGTAGGTATTTATCTTTGTAGCAAAATCAAAATTATTCTGAAACACAACAAAAACGTGTTCAGTCTGTTGACACTGTTTTCTGCTGACAACTGCTCTCCTTTGAATATCGCACCGTTACTCAATAACATTTATCTAAACTATTTCATCCAAATGATCATTAATTTCAATCAAAACAATCTGAAAAGTGTTTTTTAAATGCTGGCTAAATAGTCCAGCGCAGAATAGTTGACCTTGAACATGCCCAATATTTGAAGCAGTTCATGTGAACGCACTCTTTGCTAATGAATGTCGCCTGACACACTTTCTACAGGCACGCTGTTGTATTTATATAATATCGATTAGAACTAGCTGTGTACCGTGGTTTCGTTTGTTTTCATATATCGTTGTCGTCGTCGTTTTAGCCATGGAGCGTCCTCTGCTGGACATGTGTGTGCCTCCTCTGCAGATTAATAAGATCGATTGGAAGCGGCTCGCATCCAACGTGAACCATTGATTTGGGACAAAAAATTAAATCCAGCTCCACAGAACTATATTTACAAATTAGTACACGTTTCCATTCATCCGAAGATTGTCTGAGAGAGCTCTTAGCGATTAGGGCGTATTTTGTGTTATTCTTCTGTCTATGTTTGTTATTTTTTCTGGTGTCAATAAAGTTTTGTTATATTATGCTGTAATTATATCTGTTACCTAAGTATATTTGCCTTGGAGGGACGTTGTTACTCTATTCTGTTAAATTTTCTATAAGACTATTGAAATAGAATTTATTAAAGCTAAACTTGTTAATTGAGTATTATCAGTAACAAAACATCTACTTAACTAATCAAATAAGGATAATCTCCAAAGATGTATTCGAAGATCTGTGGAATATCGTATCAAAATACAGTATTAAAATATCTAGTCATTTAAATATGTTTATTTTCACTTTCAATTTAATTCACTTTCTTAAATTAATCGCAGCAATTTGCAAGATTCAAACTTAAATGATGAAATTGAGATTTAAGTTGGTAGTAGGGAAAAATATATCGACACATGCAGGAGATAAGCAAGATGTGGTACCATGATAAAGACACATCGCATAAAGCGCACAAAAACGACTATGGACCGGCAAGCGTAGAGCTAGATGTCCAGAAACCACCTTCAAACTAAGGGGTCAACCAACCGTGTGTAAGACGTCCCCAATTTATTCATATATTTAAAGATCGCCTCGACCTAATAAAAAACACTGGACTCTCGTACATGCTTTGAGATTTTTAGCCATTTTTGGAATTTTTTTAAAAAAAAAGACCACGAAATATGATAACAAAATAAATAATAACAATGGCAGATCATATTCATATTTTCAAATTCATTTATTTGGGCACACTTCATTGGCATTATTAGATAAAAATGGAGCTCCAAATTCTGCCTTTTGGCATGCAAATGTCTTATAGGTCAACGTCCAATTTTTGTTACAGAGCAATGTAACAAAAATTGGACGTTGACCTATAAGACATTTGCATGCCGAAAGGCAGAATTTCTCAATTTTCAAGGTTCTCAATTTGACTTGGCGTTCTATCTCTTCAAGACGAGCAAGTATTGGAGAGATAGAACGTCAACAAATCGACAAACATGAAGATCTCAGGGAAACAAACCGTTAAGTTCGATCCAAAAGTGCGCGCCTCGTCAAAGATCGTTACTTGGCGATTAGAAAATCGCTTCCGACCTTTGTCATCTGCGGGTCACTTTCTACCACCGTCGAAAGTTCGCCGGCGGATGTGTTACGCTCTCATTGTAATTCGAGCCTTGTTTGTTATTGTTTCTATCTTTTATACAAACAAATCAATGAACATTACGTGTGAACTTACAGCATGAGCGTGGTTGATTGGGCCGTTCTTGCAAGGAGGCCATGACACGTATCTTAAAGCTCAAAGTAAGTAGAGCACCAACCGACCAGATGAATAGACGATCTTATCATTAAGTACCACAGGGACACGCCAAACCCTAGACATTTCCCATCGGTCTTATTCGAAATCCATAGAGAAAACCTATGTCCAACAGTGGATGTCCTAATGCCGATATGATAGTAGTGATTGCAATTGTCGGAATGGCAAACAAATCTATTGACTTTAGGTACTTATATACGATTAGATCAAACTGACAATAATTTAGTCCCAACTCCCATCGAATGCAAATATATTTGTGATACCACCATAAATAGATAAAAGCAAACAAATTTAGATCTAGAATCAATCAAACTTCGCACTAAACATTATTATCCTAAATATCCTAAAATGAAAAACGGAGGTTGTTTTTAAAATCCTCCTTATAAATTAGCATAGAATGAAATAATTTGTACACGGTTGAAGTACCATTTTGGCGAAAAATATAAGTTATGAACTCTTTGCATCTAGGCCAGTAAGGGGAGCCTGTCTGGGCGGTCCAGCGAGACAGAACGAGCGTCACGCATGGCTGCTTCATCAATATCATTACAATATCGATACAACACACGTTTTGTTCCCGATACTTGATCAACGATGGATTAATCCAATTATCTAGCCATAAATTATAAGATAAATCGATGTAATGGACGGTTTTGTTGGCACTATACTTAGAAACAACGGTTATTCTTTGTTGTGGGTGTCTTCTGTTTGTGTAGGTCACTGTTATCGAAGCAGGAAATTAATTCGCAATAAACAAATAGCGCTATACACTCACTATGGGCCTTATTAGTAAGCTCCAAGTAGCCCAACGAGCTATGGAGAGGGATTTTTAGGGTATGGTGAAGAGTTTATACCTCTATATATTATGTATACTAAGCGCCACTTGGCGCCACACAAATCCGCGGATGAGAAGTTAGCCGCAGATGACACTTCGCCGTGATTCGCTAGTTATTGCGCATGTGTGCACAATGCCGACGTCTCGTGTCGTAGTGGTGTGCACGGGCGTAGGGAGCGCGCGGGAGGCATGTGGTTGGCGGGCGGGTGTGCCCCGGCGCGAGTTTCTCGCCGCAGGAGCGCATACCTATATTTCGGCTTTTGCGCAGCGTTCTGCGCATAACTTCCCATCCGCCGATTTGTGTGGCGCTTAGTATACATGAGCATCGATCATGATTACATAGAGTTTATAGTTGAAACATTTCTTTTCTTTGATTATTTGTAGACTTATCCAACATTAGCATATCAGCTCATAACCTAAGGTAAATAAATTACATAAATATGTATACGTACAATGTATTGTAACTACAAAAGACAAATGAAATGTAACTAATGCTACAAATAAACACTGATTATGATTACGACTACACACGGTACGATTACAAACGACACCCTCATTCAATAAACTTAACTTATCCGTAACGATAAAACTAATACTCGTAGTAAATGCACCTTGACATCTCAACATAAGAATACATATTATAATAATGATAAGTATGTGTTTGTATACAAATATTCCCACAGCTTTACCCATATCAGGCTACCGAGACCAACGCATTCGCAGATGACAAAGATCCATACATCAATCACTTCAATTTGCACTTGCCAACGCTATAATAATTTGATAGGCTATTCTTGATAATAATAAACAATCGTACACTCCACTATTATAACACTTTGGACGTCTGAATAGAGTTGATATTACCATAATAGGTATCTCAGTAGGAACGGACAGATTTGGAGAGGAGCTTAAATAATTAATAGACGAGACATGCAGCAATGTTACCGGGGAACCTTTTTAGGTGTTGAATAGAATCTGATGCTACCATTATTTAAGTTACCTTTGATCTTTAAGAAATAAAGTGCAAAATTTAATTTGTTTGTATCTGTACAGCACGTGGTCTCCACATATAAAGTGGGTAATTTATACGCGCTCTCCTTCAATAATAAAGATAAGGAAACGTTGATATAATTATTATTCAAGCCTAGTTTAAGAAAATGTAAGTTTGTATATGTGGTTGAGCTAGAACGCTCTTATGATAATGATGGTTCAAACTCAAATTCAAGTTCAAATTTTGGATTAATGAAGTCTTTGGAATTTATGCAACGATTTTCACACGACTGGTTTTTAAGAGAAGGAAAACATCTCGAAATAATTCACATAGATCATCAACAAAAAATGTCTATGACATAGATACATCTTCAGATCAGAAGACGACAGTCTTATAATCAATAGTAGCGCAGTACTTACAGTATAGGCCCAAAAATTAAGGAGCCATCGTAATTATAATAGCAATTTAGAATATTCCTGTTTCTTTTTCACTATATGCATTCGGTAGAGAAGACATTTTTTAGATTGCTATTCAATTTACGATGGCACCTCTATAATTGGGCCTTATTTTAGTGCAAAATAAGCGCTATGCGTACCTATCCCACAAAATGTAATAGTGCATATATAAACAAAAACATACATGCAAGAAATCAAGCTTACACAATATTAGGTTGGGGAAAAGTCTTTTCGCATTTTAGTATGTATGAACTTGTAATAAAATCTCTTTGGCTATAGGTACTATTTGTATCTGGCTGGTTTTGGTACCATTGAAAGTTTAAATTTTAAAAAACATAATTCCAAATTCAAATTAGGAAAATGTGTGATTTTCATTGGGCTTTTGTACTGTCAAGATGAGTGAATCTAAATGAAGAAATTCGATACATTACAAAATTTTACTACAAAAAAAACCGGCCAAGTGCGAGTCGGACTCGCGCACCGAGGGTTCCGTACAAACCTGCAAGGTTTACAAAGTTCGTTCATTACGACAAAAAAAGTAATAAGTTTATATTTATTAAAAAATATATATTTTGTAATGTAACTAAAAATTTAAGGTTTTCGGAATTTTTCCTTTATGTGTGCTATAAAACGTTGCTTCATGCCAAATTTCAAGATTCTAGGTCAACTGGAAGTACCCTTTAGGTTTTGATTCCCTTGCGAGTACTTGCGAGTTTCAAAATTTGCGGCATAAACGGCTGTATCTTTTGATTGCGTTGGCTTAAAAGTTTGATTTTTTCACAGCTTCAAGGGACAGTAGACCTGAGTAATTGATATAAATTTCAGCTTCATACCTCCACGCGTTCCTGAGAAAAAGGGTCTTGACAGACGGACGGACGGACAGACGGACAACAAAGTGATCCTATAAGGGTTCCGTTTTTTCCTTTTGAGGTACGGAACCCTAAAAAAGGTAAAAATGCAATGCAAGCCGCGAAAAAAATTTGCGATGTTTATTTACGGATCTAGTACAGTGTCTGTGAGAGTAGCACAAATTCGGTTTAAGCGTTTTCAATCCGGAAATTTTGATGTCAAAGTCGCACGTCGCTCTGGTCGCCCAATTACGGATAAAATGGATGCCATTTTTGAAAAACCGTTTAAAAAGTGGAGCAAGATAGGCATATCAGTAGTTATGACGCAGCTGAAGAACTGGGAATTGACCACAAAACAGTTTTGGCGCATTTGAAAAAAACTGGGTACACAAAAAAGCTCGACATTTGGGTACCTCACGAGCTCACTGAAAAAAATACCTAATGAACCGTGTACCTGTACTCATTTGTGATTCTTTATTACGACGTAATGAAACCGAACCATTTTTGAAGAAGCTGATAACTGGTGATGAAAAAAGGATCACGTACGACAAGAACGTGCGAAAAAGGTCGTGGTCAAAGGCCGGTCAGGCTTCACAGACTGTGGCGAAACCCGGGTTAACTCGCAACAAGGTGATGCTGTGTTTGTGGTGAGATTGGAAGGGCATTATTCATTATGAGCTGTTACCACCAGGCAGGACCATCGATTCTAAACTCTATTGCAAACAACTGATGAGATCAAAGTAAGAAGTTGAGAGAAAGCGGCCGGAATTAATCAATAGAAGGGGTGTGGTTTTTCATCATGATAACGCTAGACCTCACACATCTTTAGCCACTCAGCAAAAATTAAGAGAGTTTGGCTGGGAGGTGTTAATGCATCCGCCGTATAGTCCTGACCTTGCACCTTCAGATTTCCATCTGTTTCGGTCTCTTCAGAATTCTTTAGGTACTATCAGGTAAACATCACGAGAGGACTGCCAAAACCACTTGTCGCGGTATTTTGATCAGAAGTCCCAAAATTTCTATAGCAATGGGATCATGTCCCTACCTACAAGATGGCAAAAAGTTATCGAACAAAATGGTCCTACGAGTACATACTTTAGTTTAAACTATGTATATTAAAAATTGTTATGAATTTTCTTAAAAAATGCGAAGAAACGTTTTCCCCAACCTATTATACAACCGAGTTTAAAATAAATTGATTTATAAAGTCTATTACATAAATTATTTCAAGTGTTTTTGCTACAAGTTGCCACCTTTATTTTGACGCTGCGATGACGCAAGATAACAAACCACAAAAACATCTACCTACCGGTCTACCGCTCCTAAACAGTCCTTTGAAGTAAGAACTCTGCAATAATGTATGTACGTTTTTCACATCGCGTTACGTATAATTATTTCTTCGAGCCTGTTTGAATAAGAAATGTGAGCCCATTAAAGTGAAAGAGGACCTTTACCTTTTGAATGCCTAATTTGCTAATGGCGTAGAGGATAATACGAAAATAAACCTCTACAATGATGGTTCTCAACCAGAGTAGTCCGCGGACTATCAATGGTCTGTAAGACTTAAAATATGGTCTACCAAAGACGATATAATTGCAATACACAATTTCTCGATTTACGTAAAAAGAAATATTGTATAGCTCATTGATTAGCGCAGTGAGTATGACAATCATAGTTAGTGTAACTGTTATAATAAACACTATCTGCACAAGTGCACTATGCACACTGCTGTCACAGTCTAGCAATATGCAACGATTACATGTTTTGATAAACACTTATCAATTCTATTGTTCTAGAAAAATAACAACCCCGCATGACATTTTTGAGTTAATTAAAATTCTTTTTTAGACCGACAATTAACAAGGTAAACACCTGAAAGTGGTCCTGATCAAACAAAAAGTTGAGAACCACTGTTCCCCAGTAACCTTTCCAGTAATAACTTTTACGAGACCCTTATTTAAAATGATAAACCTCTTTTTAAGGGCCTTGCCTTTATCTACTTTAGCCCTTTCTGTGTACATTTTCTAGCAGATTTGCTTCTATTTTGTCGAGTTAGCCGCGCACTTTCGGTAACCTTCAGCGCAAAAGTAATAAGTGGTTTTGTGGCCACTTTTAGCTCAGGTTAATATATTCAAGGTTGAAATAATTATTCATGCTTTTGCATTTATTGTATGAGAGCATTTTAGCGACGAGGCAGCTGTTTGGAACAAATTAGAAGATGTTACAAAAAGTTTTAAACTAGATTGGATGACCTCTCGACTAAAGTATTTTCATCTACCTACAAATCTGAAAGGAAATACAAAAATACCTACTGCACGCGTGATGCATGAAAAAATGCAATTAATACAATCGATATCGTGTATTAAAAACAATTTTAAACGAAACAACAAAAAAAGCGAGACCTTGACTTAGATACGAATAGTTCTAGAGTGGGACCTTTTAGAATTTGGGCTAAAATTTAAAAGCGTTCGACTTCAATTGGATTTCACTATTCTACGTGATTCAATTTATATTCTGTAAAATGTTCCTTATTTTGTACGTTACAGTTATTTATTTCTTCCTCGTCAAGAATTACTAATAAATAAACATGTAAGGAATTAGTAAATCTGTGTAAAATATTGCGGGTCAAACCTAGAGTGACCCGATTGGTACAGGACCGAAGTCAATTGCACTACAAAAGATAAACCTGTGCCCAACAGTGGGATGTGGAAGGTTGCGGATGACGACGATAATCCAAAAATATTTTATAAAGAAAATATACCTGTTATTCAATATTTATCACTGACGAAGTCGACTACAAACGGTATTACAACATTATCAAACACAATATAGATAGGGAACCAACAAGTTATTTAATGCATTAACATTATGGTACTTTAACAGGGATTAATGTGGTAGTAATGACACATTATTTATAAACATCCAGAAGAGCAAATCCACTCCTATGTATGTTACAGTTGTCGTTAAGATCGTTAGATGTTCTATGTAGGTCCTATTTTTCAATACGTAATTTTATGTAATGTTGACCGCAGAAACGTTCCAGACGAAAGTCACTTGCAATCGTTGTTATTGAAAATCTTTACATATAGTGTGACAATCATTACAATATGTAATGATAAAAGCTCCCAAAATTCAGAATACAATAACAAAATAAAGCAATAGTTTGATAACATTTATTGAAAAACATAACTTAACTACATAAATATATTTCATTCACTAAAGTCCAAAATATATTTGAGTCCAAGAAATCCCTTTGGTGCAAGAGTGTTTCCAAGAGCTTCCTCATACTGACAGAACTTGATTATCTTATGTAATGGTGCTTTTAATTTTCCTTCGCACATCAATTTGATGATTTCATCGAGCATATTATCTTTTGCGGCAAAATCTGCCGTTTCATTCCATCGAGTAATCCAGAACCCATGAAACTGTAGATTTTTGAAAATAAAAGATGATGTGTTAATTGTGACTGGTTTCCTAGACATTCCTCCGTAAGTTACCATTACGCCTGAATGCTTCAATTGCCTCAGCATATCAGATGAGTTTTTCCCTCCGACACAATTCAGAGCTAAAGAAGGTCTCTCGATCTTTTTATTTTTAAAAATATCTGTTTTTTGTAACTCTTGCTCAGATAAAACATAAGTGGCCCCAAGTCCTTTTAAGTAATCTTTTAGTTTGTCCAGGTCTTTTGGCCTGTCTCTAATAATGCCAATATTCTTTATATCCCATGCTTTGCAAAGTTGTATAACATTTTGTCCGCAGGCACTGTTGGCCCCATTTTGAATGACTACCAGTCCTTTTTCTCTCACAGGCTTGAAATCAGTGAGCATTCTATACGCAGTACACGGGTTAACAGTGATTGTTGCTGCTTCAACTAGCCCAATATCTTCAGGTACGAGTTTTAGTACATCTTTGTCAAAAATGCCATAGTTTCTCCAGGTACCCAAGGCAGGCTTGGTCACAATGACTTTCATACCTTTAGAAATCGATTTTTCACTATCTCCTGTACTTTCAACAATTCCTACGCCTTCATTTCCAGGTACCATTGGCAATGATATCTTCACTGGATATTTTCCTGTAGCAATAGTTATTTAACATTTCAAGTACACAACTATAAGAGCCAAAACAAGAGACAAAAATATTAGAAAAATTCCATAAAAGAATCCTGCAAACTCTTTCACAGAACGAAAACACAAAATAGCGTTTTAAACACCAAAATTTGTTCCAAAATGTAATACTCTGTAAACGAAAGACGTTGCAATGTTAGCTACCTTGTATAGTGTTTATGTCTGCAGGGTTGACCGGCGCTGCCAGCATGCGGACCAGGACTTGCTGGGACTTCAGGTCAGGTACCTGGCATTCTTTGAGCTTCACAACTTCTAGCGGATCGCCAAATTGAGAAAAAAACAGCTGCTTCGACATCAAGCACCGAATAGCTGAACTTTTGCAATTCTTTGAATGGCAAATTGATGCAGCGACCTTAATAGGGCCTATTCTGTGTATTGATGTTGAAAATATTTTTTTGAATGGTAGAAGAGACATCATGCTGTTTGTGGTAAATTATGCAGAGGTATATTGATAAGATTTTATAGACTTAAGCTCAGCCCGAGATAAAATTTAAAAGAATGTAAATAATAGATGTTTAAAATACACTTATTCTATAAGTCTACTCCAAGGTGAATCCAAGTAAAATTCAAGCTTTAAGCTTTTGAATCTGATCTGACAGTGACGTAAGACGGGGAATCTACAATAAGTTTTTTCTTTTATTATTGGCGTTTTATGTAATAAATACCTATCTGTTGTGAATTTTTTCCACAGATTTTTTCTTCGCCTTTTTTACCAAAAAAGGCATGGACAAGTTCTTAATGTTGATTATGCTAACTTGAAACTCTTTATTTTGTCTGATTGTCTAGCCGGTATAGTCCTTACTGCCACTTAAAAAATACTGTTCCTCAAGGGATTTATAGTATAGATGTTGTTACCTGGTTCTGGTAACTCCGAGAGCCAGTGAACCGGTTTCTGCGAATGTCGTTTCAAGATAATAATAGTCGATACTATTCTGCAGGCTTGTGCTGTTTCGAATAGATTGGATTCCTTAAAAAGGCCAATGGCTTTTGGAAGGCTTTGGTCTGTAATATATGGAATATTTAGACCTCTTAGATGAGGTTACTTAAGAACTGGTTACTCGTACCTGACATTTTGTGGAAAACTAGACTGGTGAAGCTTATATAGGTATTGTTATTTTTACCTTTATGTAATGAAGTATTTAAAATAAATATAATTTTAAGTACTTTATTTATAACTCCTTACTTTTTATCACCACCTTGTACAATAGGCGCATACTCATAGCTATACCTACTCAATAGTCCAAAAAATGGATCATATAAAATACTTGTTATTAAATAAGGCGGGCTGCCTCTAGCTTTGAATTATGATTGCCGTGTAAAAAATACAATCCTAAATGATACGTCTTATTATCCTCAAGCAGTCTCTTTCATAACTTTAAGGCTTCCAGGAATTATAAAGCCGATTATGGCTATATAGCATTCGTTGCTAAAGAACTACATATAATCAGAAGTCGGCAGGTCCTTCGTTGAGTAATACCTACATTTAAACCAGTTTATATTTGCTACTGTCTATTGCGTAAGTACAGTTCACTTTTTGATCAGATGCTAAAGCCCATTAAAATGAAAATTTATTGATTCACATGAAAAACACGTGCTTCAATTTTGACAAAGTAAAGAAAACAATTTAGTCATTTGCAGATAGAAAAGTAATAATTTTAGACGGCTTTGTGTGGCAATAATTTCCATTTCCTTAAATAATTTTGAGAACTGGTAAAACTCAAGAGCTAAGTTAGCTTATTCATATCCTCAAAACATAATTATACCGCTTTACTACCAAAGATTTAAACACGCTTTATTACTGTTTGACCGTGCAATTTGTACTGTTAAACATTACCTAAAGAGTGAGTAAAACTTTTGTGGTTAGACGGTTAATTTTTAAGCCTTACCTAGTTGTTTGAAGTATTCTCTCTTTGATCGAATAATTGAAAGGTACTAAAATAAAAATTAAACAAAACGGGAGTAACAGTAGAGTAGATTATGCACCACAAATACTTTGGCTCGTCACAAAGCGTTTCAGGACAAGGTGTCGTTAGTAAAAATGCAAACCGTAATCTCACCTTGAGTCACTCCGGCAACTTGAATTACAACTTGTCGCAGCTACTTACTGCCAACACGACGCATTCATATTTTAAACATAGGATGCTCGTTTCATTTTATTCAGAAACAATACCAATTTAATTATTATTTTTAGGCAAAAATGGCAAAACCGACTTGAATCATTGCAATCTACGTACCTACAAAATTTTATTGCTTTTCTTGAATCGTTATGTGCAACTTTTTGAATTAGATATTATTTATTGAAACAGCCGATTCTGATGAACCTACTTCTGAAGTACAATCTACCAAACAAAAACACATCAAAATCGGCCCATAATTGGTGGAATCGAGGATTTTTTGATTCCTAAGGTAAAATATATTCGCGTAACATACCTCGTTTGCTCAAATCGGTTGTAAAATTTGAAGATTGAAGATACGAAAGTGCAGAAATGAAGTTCAGCGATCAACATAATCACTCTCTATTGTTGTCTACTGATGGATACAAACTTCTCTCCCTGTTGCTTCGAAAAGGAGTGGTGGTTGTGTTGTTCCGAGTCCTTAAGTAACTATAAAACGTTTGAGTTTCTCTACCGCAAAGTGCACTACCTTGAATCAATTTGCTTAGGCATTGTACCTATTGAAATTCAAACTCAAAACTTGCCTAAAACGGTCCGGACTCTACATTCTCTTTGTGAAGGCGACAATTGTCTACTAGTATATAAATATACTCGTACGTAGGTAAGTACTTAAATGTCTTTCTGATTGACCGTGACTACCTTTTATGAACAAAGTTATGGCCATAGTCGGTTCAGTTTATAGATAGGTGCCTAATTGGTCTAAATATAAGTTGAGCTATAGAACATTTGATCATGCCGTCAGTCAATAGTAT
Organism: Hypomecis atomaria; assembly: GCA_964007245.1. Taxonomy (NCBI): domain Eukaryota; kingdom Metazoa; phylum Arthropoda; class Insecta; order Lepidoptera; family Geometridae; genus Hypomecis; species Hypomecis atomaria. The sequence continues at coordinate 10,540,926 of OZ023299.1, forward strand.
ACAAAATAAAAATAAAGATGCAAAAATGCTTCAACATAATTTTATAAGTTTAGGGATGATTAGGTGTAGGATTTATAGGTAGACGGATGACCTCATTAAGAGCGCACGATCGAGCTGGATACAAGTCGCTACTACCCGGTCTTATTGAGGATCTTTATGGGAGGCCAATGTCCAGCAGTGGAGGTCCTATGGCTGATGGAAGAATGGATGGATGATATATGAAGTACTGTTTATTACTACTAGGAAATAATGAACAGTACTTATTTGTTTATCCATAATTATCATGATGTCAAAAATTCGAATGTCGACTCAAATCCGTTCTTATTTCTGCTTGATAAAAATCAAGATGTTTTCTTTTGGTTGTAATATTTTGGTACTGTAAAGTGGTTATCTCATTAAAAATATGTAAGTATTTTGATTGCCGAACTTACAACCGACTGACATATAGGTACAGTCACAATTTTTATATCAGTTGAATTTAGTAAATTAAGTTAACTTCACTTCGAGAAAAAATATCTCCCTAATGATAATGAAAATTCCTCAGCCCGAGCATGCAAAATGTTTTAACAACACATGTTTCTCAATAAAAACAATACCGTGAAGCATTGACGTGCAACAGTTACAATTTAAACCATTATTACGGTAATTCAGCATATTGCGTGATGAAAATCAAGCGAATCGTTCATATGTATCACGAATGAAAATAATTCGCTAAACATCATGCCCATTGATGTGGCATGAGGTTCCGCGTACATTATTACGTAATGAACTACAATACAATATAGCATGAAAATGTCTAGTCATCTGACACGCGTTTTGTTACATCTGTTAGAAGATAGGGAATTGAAATCCACTGAGAGTTCCGTGAGAACCAAATGCTTACTGCGTCTGCAGAGGCGAGGTAGAGTACTAATAAAAACGTGGTTCTACTGGATCCCAATTGTAATGCACACTGTAATTAACCACAAATGTTTGTCTCGGCAAAGCCGGACAAAAACATCAACATTTGTTGATTGTTAATGTTCAGATTCACCTACTTTAGGAGTTTCTGCAAACATGTTGTCAATAAATGTTATGGAAATTGTTTTCGGATTGAACCGCTCCATAATACAACTTACTGAGGATCTTTTTCAATGTTTTATTGCTAAGAAATATTCTAACTGAAGGCTCTATCTCTAAAGAGAATAAGAATGCTGAGCCTAGCGAACACAGAACAAACTGTTCGAAGACTAAGACATTTTGTAATATTAGCTAGTATAACTTAATACGAGTAATTTTTCGCTATGGATATGTAGTATACTTAGCCACGGCAATGATGACTAATGAGTCACACAGCTTTGATAAAATCTAAAAGCAGAATACCTACTGAACTTTACTATCTCGTTTTGTTATTGTATTATGTACTTCCGGTCAACATGCTGATGAATCAATAGTTTTTTGTGTTGGAGGTTTGAATGTCATGTCAAAATATGTTGATCGATAGCTGGAGGCTAGAAGCATGAATGGAGTATATACGCCCCCCTGTGTCTACGCGTTCCCCATTCATTGTTGTGTTGTGTTGCAACGTTTGAAAGTCACAAACATATGGGTCGGTATGTGAAAGCTTATAGATAACGTGACAAACTTTATAATTATATCCTTCCTTATGTAATCTGTAGTTCTGACACCAAAATGAGAGTTAATTATAATTTATTATCAGATAATTATCAAAGCACTAGTTCGTTCAAAACCTGTCTAAGGATTGGTTAAAAAATGAACAGGACTAGCAACTGGCTGGTTTTGCTTATTTTAATTCTTTAGCCGAAACACGAAGTTTAATGACTCTGATGTCGACTATTTAAAATAAAATAGTCGAAGATATTTGCTGCATAGAATGAAGCTACTACTATTTTAGACAAATAGATAATAAAAATTCATAATCCACCCGTTTCGAATTAGGAAAGGACTAGCAACCCGACCCGGCTTCGTGCATGTGTATTATGCATATAAACCTTCCTCTTGAATCATTCTATCTACTTATTCGATTAACCCTTTACGTAGTTTTAAAGATATACCTAAGCATACATAGGGACAGACAGACAGAGAAGCTACTTTGTTTTATACCATGTTGTGGTGATAAGATTTCTCCGAGTCAAGTAACAATGTTATAAGGTAAAACCAGGAAACTGAATATAGACCCAACAGTGTCTATATAAGGACTGAACATTATGATACAATAGAAAATAAAATGTATTATGTAATAAAAAGAAGTCAAGAAGAATATTAAAATATCTCAAAACAACCGGTCACCGCAAATCTCGATATAAACTGCGATAAACGGCTACTCCTATACCTATAAGCTAGGAAAACATTCTTAAACTTGTCTTCTAATATCCTTTTAGAATACTTATGTCGACGTGGTCCTATATTTTACACAATGATTAGACAATACACACGAATGATTTAGTGTTACTTAGCACAGTTGAGCATTACGTCAACGTGTGATGCATCATAAGGACACTTATGTACCGAATGTACAACACAATGTCTCGAAAGATAGGTACACAAGGTACGTACATGTTTGTTTCTCGTGCCAACGAGAGCTTCTTACATTTAAATAGGTATAATTACGTGACAATGGAAACTGAAGTTATTGAACTCTACAATAGTTTTTAGATGATGGTCATGTCAATTTTAATTTCAGCGTTGAAATGATTTAGCGTCTTTCAATCGACCACGACTTGAACTCCATCGTTGTGTTTATGTTAACCACATAGAAGTTTAATGTGTATACAGGGTTATTTCTAAACAATTAGCATCCATTTAGGGGCTTATTCTGTACATCAAAACTAATAACTTATGTTCTGCTACTTTTGTCGGAACTCAAAAAATCCATACACTTTGTCGCGGGTGAACGATATTTTTCTATGGAACAACATTTTTTTTTAGTTTTTACAAAACTCGCAGAACAAAAGTTGTTAGTTTTAATGTACAGAATAAGTCCCTAAAAGGGTGATAATTAATTAGAAATAACCCTGTATAGGATTAGATAAATATAACATAAATAGACCCAACAGACCGGTTTTGTATTACAGATCAGGGTCTTATATTTTCTTAGTATAGGAAAGGTCACAAGTACAATACCTATCATTTGATAGATAGACGTGTAGTGTAATATACTGTATTGTTTTGAATGAACTAAACATTTTTAGAATCTTTGTCTGTGTAAATTTAAAATATCCGCATTCATTCAAAAAAGGAAGCGTCACACATTTCCTAGAAAGATAATGGTACTACCTCTATGTATGTAAATTGCCTGTATGAGGTAGCATATCCTCAAAGTTGTGCGGTACTACAACGGTACCTAGCATGCAACACACATACCTGGGCCACAGATTGGATAATAGTTAATATACCTGGGCAGCGTTCCTAGCTGACTGAGCTACTCATGGCTAATTCGCAAAACAGATTTACATTTTTACCTACATAAGTGTAAGGAGCCCATTGTAACTCGGTCAAACTGTTATACTAGAGAACCAAGCGGTTTTACAAAGATAGTTAATAAGATAAAGAGCAGATAACGCTGTCTGTTCTTCATATCTAGTGAGGGTGAGGCTGCAACACTCTGTTCGCGGTAGGTATCATAAAAACCTAGTGTTTTCTTTAAAGCCCAGTCAAAGTAACGAAATGGTTCTAAGTTTAGCTTTGACACAATTTGTTCCAAGAGCAATTAGCATTTGTTCAATTTTTTTAAAAAGATGTTTATACCTCTACAATAATGGAGATGAGAAACGAGTATGTTAGATTGTGTTTGATTCTGTTTGTATACACTAAACTTTTACACTAAGTTAGGTTATTTTCCCTGCGATATTTTTAAACTATATTTTAAATCACAGCTACGAGTATATTCAGTTAAGGAGTGGCAGAGATATTAGATAACGCACATCGACTTCTACTTTTGAGAGTCGATTGTATACCACGCAATTCCAAATTGTGTCTCTTACATAAACAGTCACTTTAGACTTTTCCAGGCAACTGCCAGTTGGCAGGATCCCAAAAATGCTGAAAACTCAAAATACTTTGTACCTAACTGGGTAGAGAAGTCAAATATAGGACACGGTAAATAAATATTGAGCACTATCAGTTTACGAAGAAAATCTTTCGTAATGTTTGTCAAATTCACCGCACGTGTAGAGAAAAGTCGATAGACGCTCACTTAAGTATACGTAAGAGTACAGGCTTACTCGAAAAGGTAGTACTAGACCAAAGAGAACTCTATAATAATTCACGGTCTGGCTATGTGAGTACGAAACTATGAATTTGGGAATGACGACATAATATATCATTTTCTGTTCAAAAAACTATTTTTACCAACTTCAAAATAGTAGTAGGTATTATGTTCATCTGTATGTAGTTTTTAATTATGTTCATTGATATTTAAACGCAGTAGATCAAGTAACTGCTTAGAAATAATTTTCCAATTCATTAGCAGTATTTAGATTTGGTTGAGGTCCCGCCTGCGTGCTGCATCCATAGAATAAGATAATGGACCAACTGCTTCAAAAATTATTGCGATTTCAAAACTAGGGATTATATTAGTCCTATATAATTAGTACGTTTCTTACTAACATACATTCTTATGTTAGTAGGAAACGTACGAACTACATTCGACTTCTTTCGGCTTACTTCCTCTGGTGCATGTAACCATGTACTCGTTACATCTTTAGATATATGGACGCCTACTATGTATGTTAGACAGTCTGTCTGTTGATTGTACTATTCAAACGGCGACGTTGACAAGGCATTGTGTAACACGCATAATTAATTTGTTTGCCAAACGTGCCACGAATTTTTTATTGTTTCCAATTTAGTAGAACCTTTAATTTTAGGAAAGTTTCCATTAAACCTAATTTAAGTACACATGGTAACTTGGTAAGCAACTGACGCCAATATGCCCTGGTGTAATAGGTATATTATGATGGTATGAGTTTGACTACAGCTTGCATAACTTTTATTTATTTATTTTAGATGGTACATTTCTACAATCTAATAGTGATAGTCCAGATTATGACGGCGAAATCCAGAAATCCGAGAATGTGTTGAATCAATTATGTCAAACGGGCAGTTTACTGCAAATGGAAGCAGTTAGTAAGGGCACATGTCTATTGCATAAACAAAGGGATACTAGATTATGGAAACTAGCATGTTTACACATTTTAACTAAATTTAAAAAAGGTATTACTCATACTTTACTAAGTGGATAGACGTTCTACTACATTTTCGAACGCATTTGGCAATCTTTTTCAAGATTGGAGTACTACAGGATACAAGCAGCGATAGCGGTGATCGCCAAATGTGTTCGAAACTATTGTAGAACGTAAAGTAAATTTTTATTGCTTTAAACTGTGTCAGTACAAAGATGTTACAAGTATATTATTGGTATCAACAGTTTGTCCTAGCGGACATGCAATATTATGCAATATGGTAGCCATCCTAAGACTTAGATGGGTACCATAAGCATTACCATAGATGAAGAGCATTACTTAAATTTAATAATAATAATATCTATTTACATGAAAAATTTCGTTTCTTTAGATGTATTTACAATTATACATGTGCTTGAGATCAACCATTTAAAACAATTTACAACAATAATACCTATCTAAATGTTAACTTTATCTTATCTCGTATGTTATACTAAAAACCTGAGACCATTCCTGAATATATACCTACAAAACTTTTAAACAAAATTATTATGGTACAAAGTAATTTTTTATAATATAAGTATGGGCCCGATCCGTGTGTATATGAGTAAAATTCGTTCATATCATAAAATGTTTTTTCAATTAGCCATTTCTTGAGAGAATTTTTACGAGTAAATCTATTTCCATCTAATGACTTTATTTCATAGGGTAAATCATTGTAAGTGTTGATAGCTGTCATGTATGTACTTTTGTGAAATATTGTATTGTTAGCTTGAGTAATACTAATGTTACGTATATTTGTGTTTGGAGCGTAAACTATGAGACCGCAAAGATTTTTGATCAGTGAAATATTTTGGGTTGTTTTTTACAAACATGCAGAGTTCTAATATGAAAATACTCGTAAGTGTCAATAAATTATTTTTTTTAAAAACATTTCTCACTGAGTCAGTACTATGTAAATTATAAATGGCTCTTATACAACTTTTTTGAACTTTGAATGTACTTTTAACATCAACTGAGTTACCCCAAAAGATTATACCATACGTTAAGTGAGGGTAAAAATTGCCGTAGTATGCGTTCTTTGCAATTTCTTTGGAGGAGACGTTCTTTAGTATTGAAAGAGCGTAACGAAATTTTGAAACTTTTGCGTTCGTTTGAGATACGTGTGTGTCTATTTTAATAGGAAACATACCTACATTACGTATACAGGTAACTAGAATAGAACTCAGTATCTTAACAGGAAGCATGGGCTGCATAATTAACCAATTACTTACTTAAAACTTTCATAAAAAAACTAGGTAAGTACAAAAAATACTCTGGAAGAATTTTAGCAATTAACATAAACTAAATTGACAAAACGAAAACTATTTGCATCTCTTTACATTTTCATAATTATGTTAAAAAATGCAGGAAATAATCGCAAACCTGCCAAAAGTTTAGTACATTGTACAAAATAACTAACGTAACTTTGCGTGCTACAACAAATTTAATTCATGAACAAATTTAATAGCCTAAATGAAAAAATATGCGTAAAGACCTATCACGCAACTTTTTGATAACTTTATAATTAATTTCAGAATAAAAAGGCACACAAACAGGTGTGATGATCTCTGCGAGGCAAATCCAAGCAACCTTATGTTAAAGGACATTGCCCACGCTCGTGCTAAACACAGATTAGATACTTAAGCATCATAAAGATACAACTTCGTACGACTCTTTATACCTACAAAAATAAAACAAAAAGAAAATTATTGGATTTCTTCCGCTGAATGTTTGATTGGAAAGGATTGTTTTTAGCAACAAGACCACCAATGATATGTTTAGTTTGAATTATTTGCGTTATTTAGGAATTTTCAGAATAACTTTAAATTAATTAGTCAAATTTGCCTTACAAATGAAATGTTTTAATGTTCGTTTATTTTCCAGAACAGTACGTAAAATGCACTTAAATGTTATCTTATTACATAGTCAATAATTTCAAACTACAAATAAATGAACTTAGTATTTTTTTTTTCCAAATCGATGAACGTAGAACTGTTAAAAAATAAGTCTAATAAAAAAGTCTATAAAATTAAGTAATGCAGCTATGTTTCTACTGTACACTGTTGTACAAAAAATATTATGAATAGTAACAATGATGATATGATGTCAGAGAATAGCTGGAGTTCCGTTTCTACAATTTCTTATTTTGAGACAAACAATTTGTGCTACTTTCAGTAGTGTACAAGGCAGGACATTTGCATGTATCCATGTAGGTGACCGAAACGTAGGTGTGAATGAGAAACAAACGCATTTAACTGACTCGCATTCATATTCTAATATGGCTAGTGGTTGTTTTTCAATAAATTGTGACTTTTGGACTTATTGAGCAACTGGACGAAGGCTGTATTGTTCGATTTCGTATTTACAGCTGCAGTCGCCTACTTTCTAAAAATTGACCATTTCTAAATTCTAGGATATTTGTTAAGTACGCAGTCGACAAATTAAAGACTTCAATCTTTATTCAAAAACGAATTTAACGAAAGCGAAAGCCAATTCTTGGATCAAATACGACATATTACCGACACGGACAATTTATATTTTTCGTGATGGTTAAATACTCGTAACAATTTTATCTGCATCAGTAAAATAAGTAACATTGTTATGATATTAGGTAATCACAAGTAGGTATTGATTAATGTATTATTAAGAGCCGTCTGTCTGTCTGATACGCACAGAATCAAACAGAAGTTAGATATTTGTACCAAAACCATCGATTTAATACAATTATCGACACAAAAGCATACCAACTTTGCCGCAGTAATAAGCATAATCACGAGACTTGAGGTCTATACTATCCAAAGAGACCTCTCACTATAATTTCGAATAATTACATTAATTTAGCGGCAGTGATCTCACCTAACTGCCGCTTTTCGCACAAAAAGAAGCGATTCGAGTTATTTAATTCAATTAAGTATGGCCAATGCATAACCGATGAAATAACCGGAGCCGATTGCAATGAGCACCTGCAAAACGACAATTACACGAGCTGTTACGCGCTTAACTGCCCGTTAGAAAGCCTTTTCGAGAAACCCATTTTGAGACTTTGTATTCTATCATAAACATTTTTCAAGCAAATACGCAAAAACTTTCGCAATGGACCGGGCCAGGGATTCTAGCTTTCAACCGACCATTTACGCACATGTACGTACATATACGTAAATCACGTCGGACACGAGATTGAGTCCGACAGGAACGAGTATTGAGAAATAAAATGACGAATCAATAGCATGTTTTAATAAGATCATGATTATGTTATTTTATGAGATTGGTTCCTAGAAGGTTCCTATTGCTGAGACATAACAGATTTAAAGTAGAATTATGTTTCATTATGTTTCTTAAACTTATCGTTTTTTACAGAATCCTAATAAAAGTATCTTAATCTGAAGAATTTTAAATGGTAGATAATAAAGGATGCATACAATGTTTCAGTTTCTCACCAAAAATCAGCAGAGCCTTGCAGGGTAACCGGTATTGACCCCGATTGTGAAATGTAGAACACGACTGGCTCTACAAACTTAGCACTTGAATACCTATACTTGGTAATAATGAATATCCGTCAAGAGCATTGAAAAAAGTCAAGGTCGATTAATGTTTTTCACGCGGTTAATACATGCTTGCTTGAACGGGCAGTATTTGTGACTATAATATTGGAGGTCTGTGTCATTCTCCTAACATAATTTGTACTGAGATAATAGCTTAGAGTAAAGAAGGGAAGAGAATAGGCATGATGCCTAAAGAAACCTGATTAGTCCGTCAGATAGACTATCAAAAAAATATTAGACATGTAGGTATTTTTTCTTTTGTCAAATAAACAAAAATTCAAGAAGATATAGCTTGTTAAAGTTCCGCGTGACATCACAAGTGCCATACGAATTTAAAGACTTCTGTGAGAGATGTGACGTCACGATCACTAACTTTGACAAGGTTTATCTTTGTCATTTGTTGTTTGATTAACAAAAGAAAAAATACGTGTCCAATATTTTTTGGTAATCTAACTCACGGACTAAATAATGATTTTTTACCCAGTCATCATCGTCTAGAATGCTAAATAAGCCCTATTTATACATTCTTATGTGCTGAAAATAGTATTAATTCCTTTTTCTGACCTATTTCAGTCATATTCCAATGCAATGAATTGGCTACTTCTTACTGTAACAATGTATATTATGTAATAAGCTTGTATTTATAAGAGTACGATGGGGCTGGCATGAACTTTCGGTCCAAAAGCCCCCAAAAAATATAAAATAAAAAAAACTGTAGCATTGGTTTTAAGCTTTATGCTCAATAATCTGGAGAAAGGCAATTTATAGGCTGAATCAAACTTTTAGGCGGCGCGAAGCTTCAGCCAGGTTTAGGTTTTGCGCAATTTGTAACTAATATCCTTTTCTACACGTGCCTTGAAACTGGTATCGTTTGACTACATAATGCCTAATGTTAAGCAGATATGCGGTCTAGTGTGTAGCACTCTTACCTAGAAGATACCTATTTACTCGGGATTTGAAGACTACCTACGTTGTACTTTAGCGGGAAGACAGACCCAGACAAAGCGTTCCATTCTGGCTGTTCGTATGAGGAATGAGGATTCGAAACGCTTGGATCTGCCGCGTGGGATGTCCACCATAAAAGGGTGGCGCTTATGTGGTGGGTATTTTACCAAATTTAAATCCTTTGGTTATACTGCAGATCAAAATGTTATTTACCTGAAACAAAAGAATTGTTCTTATTAATACTTCAAAAATTTATAACAAAAACTTAATCAATACATTTATACTACAACCAAAGAATATGTAATAGTGCTACCTACAACTTAAATATTACGAAACAATTTGGGAAACCTAGAGCCCGTAGAAAATCTAGAACGTAAGTATTTACTTATGGAAATTTATTTTGAAATGTGTCATCGACATGTAAATAATTGCTTTACTTATCAAAATGATCACAGACTTTGTGGAACTAGGTGCCATATCTCAAGATAACATTAGCAATCACAACAGACTTTGCTATCGTGGTTCTATGACCGAATACCTAACATAGTTTTTGAGTTAACCTATGTTATACAGTTACAGAAATACTTCTTTCCAATGACGGCAGACATGTTTATTTTACCAGTCTTCATCGATCTCAGCCTTAAGTTATCTACAGGTACTCTCAGGAACTCAAAAACTTAATTATTCAACCATAATTCAAAAACTTTTTTAACATAATTCAAAAACTAAGTGACTATTATTAAAATATTTTAAAAAAGAATTCTACCTACTCTAGGTAATAGTCATCTTAAGTTTATTTTAGTAAAATCTATCGCAGTAAAAAAAAACTTTCACCCACGGCATTAATTCTGCGAGATCTACTAATCTCTTACAGTACATTGTAAGACAATATTCTGACAAATAAACAAATTTTGATTTTGATTTACCTGTTATATAACGTAAATCATCTTATCATATCACTTATCACGTTAAATAATCACCAACTGGCACTGGGCCAGCGTGGTGGATTTTGCCCAATCACCCTTCGCGGGTATGCTAAGTAGTGAATTATTAAAAAGGTACAGTGCGTAAATAATTAAATGGCGAGTATGTTATATTCATAATATTACTAACAGCATAAGAAGGTAATCAATGAAACCATGCTACGCATTGTAAATCAATTTAGTAAGGTCAGTAACACAAAGGAAAGTACACAGAGCTGTAATCAATGAGTAATGATGCCTACTAGGCGGAGCTACTATGGAATCTCCGCATCTGTTTTAGTAGGTCATTTCGTAATATGCACGGTATAAATTTATATATTTATTCCCTTAAAACTATTTTCATAAAAATTAAAGCAATTTATCGCTTCGTTGTTGCGTGATAGAGCAACAAACAAAACAACAAACACACTTTTGGATTTATGTATAACATAAGTAAGGATCGAATTGAGAATAAGTTTTTATTATTATTTTACCTTCAACTGAGAGTCTTTCTCAATAATAATTTAATATGAGTCGAATGGATTACGCCCTCCTTTTCTACTTCGTCCGATAGTCGCCAATCAAAACTTAGTCCCCTATCAGTCCCTCTAGGTAATATTCAAGTCGTTTACCTAATCGCAAAACAGGTTTCAGCGTACAAAGTAACGCGCAGTTTCTATCACTGCTATACTAACTCCACAGTACGTTAAAGTCGGCAAATTTTTCAACGAGCAGTTTTTTCATGTCACGTAACAAAAAGAACATTCCAGCACTGAATGACGGTGTATCCGAGCCTGAAATCCCACAGAACGATAACATCACTGAATCTGGTCGAGTAAGAGTCAGCCTAGTGCGCTTGGGGTTCCGTACTCGTATATAACAAAAAGCCTTCAGGGCCACCGTGAGAGATCACTTGGTAGAAATAGTATGCAACTTCACGACTTAAAACTATGCTAAGCGTTGCATTTTAACTATTTTTAGTAGAAAAAATAAGAAGTATCGTTAAAAGATAAAAAGTTATTACGTTTTGTGATTATTTTGTATTTTTTAATTGGATTAAATGTTCACAGACGGCTTACTACAGCAGAGCTATTGTAGAAACACACAGAAAGGCTTGAATTTACATGTGCTACTTTTACTTTAATTAGCAGTTCACGGGTCAAATTAAAAGATACAATCCAGATAGATAGTAAGACGGACCGATCGCGCGTTAGAACTATCGCGCGTTTCGAGTCGCCATTCCTTATACGAACTGCCAGACCAGAATGTGGAACGCTCTACCTGAGTCTGTCATCCCGCTAAAGTGCAACGTAGGTGTCTTCAAATCCCGAGTAAATAGGTATCTTCTAGGTAGCGTGTTACGCCCTAGACCGCATATCTGCTTATTATCAGGCAGTGTGTAGTCGAACGCCAACATATATAAAATTTAAAAAAAAGAAGTTTATACCTAGAGCGTTCATGGGGTTCCACTATATCCTTTTGAGCACGGACCTCTAACAATGAACGGTATGCGATGATCAGCGCAAAATTACACCTACAATGGTCAGATGGTCATTATCTCTATGCGACTGACCGCGACCTTGCTGGATAAATGCGAAATCACATGTTTGCTGTAAAAATTCAACGAATTGAATATGATTGTCGATCCAAAACCGTAATATATGATTTTTATTAAGTATCACTGAAAATTCATTCATTTTTCTAAATGCGACTAAAAAGTTAACCGTATTTTATTTTTTGTTTCAGTATTTTTAATTCATAGGCTGTTTTGGCTTATCCTTTTTGAATGGAATCAACGTGCCACTGGGATGTGTAAAGAATCGAGCGTCTCTAGATTGGTCAGTAGTAAAAAAAAATGTAACCCGACGTAACTTATTAAAAGTATTTCTTTGAGTACTCGTAGGCATAGATCTAAAATACAAATGTTCGTAATGATGTGACTGAAAGTGTACGTTTTTATTATATTTGCGCGAGAGGTGACGGCAAATATTCAACCGGTCATAAGTATGTGTAAGTAGGTTGCCAAAGTTTTTTTCCGTTACGCAATTGATATATTTGAATGCTCCGCTGTACCGCAAAATGTATAATAGTGTATAATCACTAGCGTGATGGGGTGTATTGCGAGCACTGAATGAAGGGAGTTAGTAAGGAATGCGCAAGTAAGCATGTGCTATATCTATCTAACCATAGATGTTGTGTATTTCTATCTTAAACCCACGCAGGCTTATACTGATATACCTAGTTTAAAATTCTGGGTAAACACTACTTATATGAATGAACATAATATAGCTCGGTTCGTCAGTCAATCGCATCCAAAAATGAATTCATGAACAGACCTAAAAGTTAAAGACGATGTAACTCAAATCGAACTCAAACTCTTAATTAAAGCATTTAAAGTTTGGACCCGTAATTTGAAAGTCTAGCAAATCTGCCGTTAAACCCGCATTTGACATGTATGGTGGATATGGGTTAACCTACTTATCGTCAGCAATGGGATACTTAGTGGTCGATAGCGAAGTGCAGATTCCGAAAGAGTTTGTTCATATATTGCTTTTTGTCTAAAAATCAAATATGAATGTGAAGTCTATTGTACTGTCTAGCCATACAGTAGCTGTCTAGTGTCTATGTGTGCAACTGGAAAGTAGATAAACAATACCAAGTTCCATGCCAAAATCCGGCGTGGATAAAAATAGAGCCATTGAATTGTCCGACGTACCTACTCGTACTCGTTTTTAGTTCTATTCGGATGTCGATTATGCTTAAAGAACATTGCGTATGTGTATGAACAATACAAATTACTTGTAGATACGTCTATTTAAAAAGAAACCAAACCATAGTGTCAAAATTGATCTGCTTGATTATTCTGACAAATATAAGTGGTTTAAAAAAACCACGGCTCAAAATTAAACGTCACATCTGAGCTACGTAGCGGTCAGTTGTACCTACATATAGCCTGCGGTCACCCATCCGAAGATTAACCATACCCACCGTTGCATTTTGTGTGTATTAAATTGGCATTATCATCATTTCAACCATGAAACGTACAGCTAGATTTACAACTCCACTACATTCTAAAAGAAGCGGTTTCAAGTAAAAATTAAGTATTGAGTTGTTTGTACAACAGTTCCTCGGAATTTAAAGTAGGTCTAGTCTATTACTACCAGTTTTAATTTTAGCCCAAAGTTGTAACCACAAATAAACCGTAGTACAAACCGTTTCACTACCGTTCGGGCCGTTTTAGTAAACTTCGTCTGTACGTAGAAATATAGCACCAAACTGTGAAATACAGAACACGGCGCTCAATAAAGATTAACGGCAATGATACACTAATCAAATTATTTATAGATGCCATAATAATCAGTAAATCAATTAATAACAACCAAAACCGATGTGAAAGTGATAATTATTTGAATTCGTTTTCCTAAATAGGCTAATACTTTCTCCCGAGCCTTTACAGGTCATGGGTGTACGAAAATAGACTCGCTTTCGATGTGTTTTAATGAGCTGCATGTTTCTGGTTCACGCTTCGTGGTTCAAAGTTTAATGAGAACGCAGTGGCTTGACTAGTTTAGAGCTAAAAATAAACAGTCAATACGTTGTGACATCACACTTGACTCTTGACTTGGCAAGAAATGGCTTCATTGATAATTTAATTTCGCCAAGATACGGGGTGTGTCTTTTTAAAGGCGGTTTTATTCTAGGATTTCTAGGTTTATCATGTGTTAAAAATTGGTCATGATTATGAGTACAATGATACGCTAGTTCATTGTTTAAAAATCAACCTGAATAGGGATGTTTTTGAGATAGCTTTAGATCAAAGTCTTACTTTGTAATTTTTGCTGTATAGCACTTAATTAGTAGACAGTATTAGTAACTATGTATATTAAAGACTTGATCAATAACGTAATAAATAATAAACTTGTTTGGCGCTACAACAAAATATAATTAATCTGAGTTCGTCTCGTGAAAATGTGGGCGGATCCTCATCATATCAAATTAATTACGTAAATGACTAATTTTATTATTAAGGTGATTAAATGTATAGTATGTGAATAGGGATAGCAACAATAAAGATAATGATTACTTCTATATGGCTTAGAAACGTATACTAAGCTAAATAATCGTATAAAAATATATTTTCCTTTGTCGCTGTTAATAGACTGAGTATCGATATCATTGTAAACAGAAACTCAATGACCATAAACAGTTTTTGTAAAGTGATAACATTATCTAGGTAGGTCAGAACGTAATTTTAATTCAACATATGGTAGATATTGTTGAAACAGGAAATAACGTTGTTTACAACATTTTATACAAGATGTCCATATACCTCTAGTTTGTTCAAAAACTATTTTGAAATAAAGCCATGAAAATTGAAAAGTAAAAGGACATGAAAATATAATTCTAACTTTGTAACGAACGTGTGCTTTGTCACCTAAAAATAATACCTAAAACTGAACCAAAATCAATACCTACCTAACTTATTTTATATTTTGTTTTGTGCCTAGGTATCTACGAGTACCTAAACGTACACCCATAATTTTATGTTTTCCCAAGAACTAAAACATTCGTAAGTTCAGAACCATTATTTTAACAATTTATTTTTTTTAAAATTATGACTACTATACTAAAAGAAAACCCATAAATATCTACTAGACTGACACTACACACAGACTCAAAGTCAATGTAATACCACAGCCTACCAATTACAACACGTAACACAGTCTTGGTTATTTTCGTCTTCAGGAAAATCGATAAGCAATACAGCATCCATGACGTCACGTTTCATTACCAAGCCTTGCCACATAAGGCTTGCTGTAGGCAGCATTGTTCACATACGAACGCGCAAGTAACCTACCGTGTCATTGTTGATACAACCAACGAATTGGCTTCACCTTTTACTACTTTGTCGCAGTCAAAAACATTGTCACCACAATTACTGAGGTACTGAGGTAAAATTTAGCCTTTTTTATTGTGAAAAGGTATTGACGTCGTTTTAGCAATAGCACAGGTAAAAACTTAAACAATGCATTTGCCAACTGGTAGCGAGATGTCATACGTAGTGATTGTGAGAAGAATTTGGACAATAGAAATTAGAATGTGACAACGCGTAAAAATATCAGCGGAAGTTATCTACCTACATTTAGCGCTATCTGAAAGCAAAAGATAAGGTTACTGCAACTCTTTTCTCATATTATAATTAATGCTTAGTTAGTTGAACGCAAGGCAACTGCAAGTTGAACTTGCACTTGAAAGGCCATAAGACCCATAAGTACTAAAGTCATCACAAAATAAAGGCCCGTTTTGACAGTTCACGCCCATGAAGTTCTCTATTTTTTACCGATCGAAATGTTCTGATGGTAATTATATTTTTCATTGAAGGGTACCGCTATCTTTCAGCTAAGTGCTGTGCATAACGATTTTTTCATACTGTCCACAGACTATTAATAATCGGTTAAGGAAAAAAAAACGATCCAGATCCCTATATTTTTAAGGCCGTCTCGAAAAAAATTGCTAGTTAATGAATTAAGTCACGTCGGGAGCAATCCTTTTCCAATATAATTAAAACTGAAGTAAGGCCTTATTAAAATTAACTTTCTACCGTTAAGGTATATTTACACAAAATACAATACCACAGGTAAAATCTTAACACCGATTACACCTATACACGAAAGATGAGGAAATACGTAAAACTGCTATTACACCAACGCTATGCTGTAATCTGATAAACTACCTTATCTTCTAATTCATGAATACATCTTCCCACTGCCGATGAAAGTGCGAGTTGTCGTGAATGGGAACCGTAATGCGATGAAGCCTTTGTTACGCTATGTTAATTGCACTACGCATACACAGACAATGCGTTATTAACCATAACATAATCATTAAAGCAGTTGAAATTCATACAACACGGCTAATAGGCTAGGTGGGAGTAAGAATAAGTAAGATTTTGACACTATACAACAATTAAGTTTTGCCATTTTACTATTGAATTGAACTAAACAATTCTGCAAGAAGGTTATGTTACCTAGGCAATAAGGTCGAAAATAAGACAAATTTACATTTTGAGGTTGTTTGCTCATAGTTAATAATACGACAATGGGTACAACGCATTTAAAAAAATATTTTTCGCAAAAAATGGCAAAACCGACTTCCATTGTGTACAAAATTCGAATAGTTCGTTAGAATTAATGTATATTTTTTTTACATTATTGTTGATTTTTCAAAAACGAATAAGTTAATTTCGAAAAAAATTAAATGGGATCACCTCGGGAGTATACCCTCTTGAACTAAAATGTTTTTTTGATTCGGTTCATAATTGGCGAAAATATCGATGAATACACACAAAAAAAAATACAGACGAACATAAAACCTCCTCCTTTTTGGAAGTCGGTCAAAAACGATCAATCTGCTGTTAAAGTTTTTAAGGCACATCCACCCAAGACAAAAAGGCAGCTTATAAAACGTGCTTGAGTCGTTTATTGGGTCAAGTTATTACTTAATCGTCGCTAATCGTCAGAAGCCGATTTATTTTACATTATTTCTTGAGATTAATCTTAAAACCAATAAAATATTACGACATTTTGATGACAAGACTACGTCTCTTCGCGTCGCATGGCATGAATCATTCCTTTTATTAGCACGCATAAAGGACATTTAAGCATTTGAAGGAAAATTTTCTAAAGTAGGCTAAAA
Source organism: Hypomecis atomaria (assembly GCA_964007245.1). Lineage (NCBI taxonomy): Eukaryota > Metazoa > Arthropoda > Insecta > Lepidoptera > Geometridae > Hypomecis > Hypomecis atomaria. Next base: position 10,558,296 of record OZ023299.1, read on the forward strand.
CCAATTAATTGCTTGCATTTTTATTTATATAGATATGCCTAATGCTCCCAGTAAAAATTTGTGACAAATTCAGTTAAAGAAAAATAAGTGACGAGGCTGGTACTATAAACACCACAGGCCGACAGCATTTTGGGTAGGTTAGCTAGGTTTTCGACATTAAAATATTGAGTAGCACCAAAAATAAAATAAAAAAATATGTAAGTAGTATACTTTGAGAAAATATTATACGTAGTAATATAGCTCGATGGTAGTATAATCATTTTTGTGGTAGCGCTGACTATTAATTATGAGCAATGACCGACTCGTCACCCGCACTGTAAAAAGTTTACCTATTATTAGAAAAACGCATAATATTGGTTAACACAATAAATACACCAAAGATATTTAAGCCCTTACTGAAACAGACTTTTATAGTCGGCATAAAAGTGTTTTGAATCGAAATACTTAAGAATCTTTCACTCCATTCTGGAACAGCTCCGCCATAAAAGTATTATTTTAAGCCCTTGTTTTATAATCTCCTAGCTCTTTCATACTTACTCAAGTGTGTAAAATAATTGTATCAAAAGTTAACGTTTAAAGACGCCTTTTTCAAGAATATGAACATATGTAAAACGTTCCTTTGAAAATGACATCTTTTATCATTTAGAATTAAGTAATGAAACAAACTATGTAGCAGCAACAAGGTAAGACCAAAACACAGGTTCCCAACACCCAGTTTGGCTGCTAGAGACGCCAATAGGTTAGTATTTTTACATAAATAAATAATTTTGATTTATTTTTGAAACATGTAATGTCATCTATCTATTATATAAAAGGCTTCGCTGAGTGACTGACTGACAGACAGCCTACAGCCCAAACCGCTAAAGATACGAACATGAAATTTAGAACAAAGATACATTGGACCACGTAATGGAGCACTAAGAACGGAATTTTGAAAAATCGACCTCTAAAGGGGTAAAACGGGCCCTTTTCGTTTGTATGTAACTTTTTATTCCCTTTACCGATTGACTTGAAACTTTGTATACATGCTACTCAAACAAAATAAAAGTTACGTTTGTTCCTGTTTTTCCGAATATTCCTTGTCTAAGGGGTCAAATTGGGTCCCAAAGTTGGTGAAAAAAGCGTCTATTACATCCAACGAGCTGAACGGTTATGGATGAAATCTGGTATGGAGGAAGCACACAACATGTTTCAACACATGAACTATTATTATCCCGGAAATTCTATGGGGATCCTTAGGGATAGCCAAAATTAATCAGTTTAGGCTACAACCCAATCCACTAAAGATAGAGACTTGAAATTTCGAACATAGGTACAATGTACAACGAAATGAAGCACAAAGGACGAAAATTTCGAAAAATCGACCTCTAACGGGGTAAAACGGGCCCTTTATGTTTGCATTTAATTTTTTATTACCTTTACCGATTGACTTAAAACTTTGTATTTATGCTTTACAAATAAAATAAAAGTTACGTTTCTTCCTGTTTTTCCGAATTTTCCTTATCTAACGGGTCAGATAAGTTCCCAAAGTTGGTGAAAAAAGCATCAATAATTACATCAGACGAGCTGAACGGTTATAAATGAAATCTGGTAGGTATGTAGAAAGCACACAACATGTTTCAATACAGTAACTGTTTTATCCCGGAAAATCTATTGGGTTTCTTAGCAATAGCCAAAATAATCAATTATAAAGCTAAGATAAAAGGGGTAAATGAATTCTAACGAAATTTGGTACGACGCTAGACAATAACACAAATTAGCACTTGGGGTACTGTTATCCCGGAAAATTTCAGTGGGTCCTTCAGGATATCAATTTCCTAAAAAAGTACTAAATGACTGTTCGAAAACCGATGCAATATTGTTTGAAAATAGCTCACCCTTTTAACTAATATATGAATATTAACGTCCTGGGAAAAGTCCCGGATTCCTTGTCTAACGCTAGACCAAACATCATATATAAGCGTGAAAAATAACTTGATCGCGTTTTTTTTTAAACGTAGTGAAATATCTAGAATTAAATTGAGATAATTTAGATCCTTCAATGGGGGCAAAATGGGCCCCTAATAGTTTATGAACGATTTTATTTTGTGAGCCAATAGACTTGAACTTAGGGTACACACGGATCAATAACTACTTACTTTACTATGGGAACTACCCTGAAAAAGCGAAAATTACCTTTTCTTTACATTTTGTCGCGGGTCGATGAATTTTTTGTATTGAACAGCTAATTTTATTTACGTGATTTCTGCGTTGGTACCATAGTAAAAGTTAGTCAAATGATGAGTATAATGGAATCCTAGAACATGCTTGTCGTCTAGAAGTAGGTGCGCTATGTATTTTTCAAATAAAATGTACCTTCTTGTGTGCTACTTTTTCGTCTGTACTTACTTGGTCAGAGAATGTCTGAAAGTCCTACAAGTGTCTCGATCACTTTTGACCGCGTAAACGGTTTTGGGCGAGATTGTCATTGAGTTCAGAATAATCGAAATTAAATTTCTAATGACTTAATGAAACATGATGAATACCTGTACTGGCCTTTTTTAGGGTTCCGTACCCAAAGGGTAAAAACGGGACCCTATTACTAAGACTTCGATGTCCGTCTGTCTGTCTGTCACCGTGGGTACCGTAATAGTTGGGCAGCTGAAATATTCACAAATGATGTATTTCTGTTGTCGCTATAACAAAAATACTAAAAATAGAATAAAATAAATATTTAAGGGACATACAACAAACGTGATTTTTAGGAGTTTTTTTGCTCGCTATTAATAACGGCAAGAGGAATGGGCTCCCATACGGTACGGAACCTTGCGTGCGCGAGTCCGACTCGCATTTGGCCGACCATGACGTGCGAATGGAGTTGGATAAAATTTGGTATACGAGTGGGAAACTACATGGCTCAACTCATGATCGTCATATATCTCATCATAAATCGAAAAATATTCTTTTCTCGCTATAAAAAAAAACAGTAGGTATATTAAAATATAACTTTATTAAGTATTTATTTTATGACAAGTTATAAAATAACGTGGTCCAAACCGTGGGCTATTAAAGTCAAAGAACATTTATTGTTGAACTGTGTTACATTGAGATCTTACTACTAATCACAAAAATATTGAATTATCAGTTAGGTCCAATATGGCCATAAAATAATCATTAGAACGTGAAAAAATTATACAATCATTAATATTAAATTTAATTCGAATATTTTGCAATTTATCATCTAAAAATTGTCGTACTCCATAATAAGCTTTAGATACAAGTAAATTTAAGCAAATACTGAGACAAAGCAGGCCAATCCGTGGGCTAATTATTATCCTTGCAAGTAATACGACAACGTGGGCTAAACCAAGAGCTATTATTTTAAGCAAAAAAAGTACTAAGACAACGCGGGCCAAACTGTGGGAAATTACCGTTTAAAGTAAGTACTAAGAAAATGCGGACCAAACCGCGCGCCATTATCATTTTAAGCAAATACTATAACGACGCGGGTCAGACCATGGGCTATTATCATTGCAAGCAATACGACAACGCAAGCCATGCGGCAGGCTATTGTAATTTTAAGCAAGTACTTAGACAACGCGAGCCAAGCTACGTACTATAAATTACCATATTAAGCAAGTACTAAGAACGCGCAGGCCAAAGCGGCCAGACCGTGGGCTATTATCATTGCAAGTAATACGACAACGCGTGCCAAACGGTAGGCTATTACAATTTTGAGGAAGTATTAAGACAACGCAGGCTAAGCTGCGTGCTATAAATTACCATCTTAAGCGAGTACTAAGAATTCGCAGGCCAAACCGCGACCTATTATCATTTTAGCCAACTACTATGACAATTCAGGCCAAACCATAGGCATTATCCTTGCAAGTAATATGTTATACGATAATGTTTTGCTAAACCACGACCTATTATTATTTTAAGGAAGTGCCAAGACAACGCAAGCCAACCGGCAGCCTATTATAATTTTTAAGCAAGTACTAATACAAACGTGGGTCAAACCACGGGCTATTTTCATAAGCCAGTACCTGTCTACTAAGACAACGCGGGCGAAGCCGCGGGTTTTAAGCTAGTTTTGAATAAACCGCTACACTAATTTATACAGGCAGGCGGCATGAAATACTTGAAACAGTTTTGCTTACATGCAAGCGCAATATTTTTTAATTAGAGCACCTGGCTGGCACTCTAGGCCAGCCCAGCTGCGGGTCCGGAATCTCCCAGTTTACATTCTTGAGGACTAAGGTACGAGTATCTTAACGTCTACATAATTATAATATATCAGGATGGTCAGCCTACATCAAAATGGTCAGATCTCTAGCCATAATGTGGCGATTTGGCATTGATCTTTATTTCTATAACCTACTAACTAATATTCATACCTGGAAGAAATCGCTTAAAGCGATAAGGCCGCCAGTTGGAAACCTATAAATAATTGTATTATTTTGCCCCTGTAATTTGTTTTTTATGTAATGCGGTTGTCTAATAAAATGTTATTGTTTGTTTGTTTGTTCGTCAGTGGGCTTGAGCATTTGGACTATTTGTAGGCTTTCTGTGGTATCTGGGTGATCTAATTCCTTTTTTGTAGTAGTAGCAGCTGTAGATTTAATGTAGTTAAAAAAGGCACATTTAAAAAAATGTCTTTTACGATTTAATGATTAGATCGTAACTTGCCTGTCTAAATCATGTACAAACAAAAGAGATTGTACTTTACGTAGTAAATAGACTAAAGTCAGGACGCAGGATTAAGTGAACGTTTCATAAAACTCTAGGACATTACAACAAAGCAGTGGCGTGGGTTTCAGCAGTTGCATGACTAGATAAAGGTGTAATAATTAAATGTGACCTCGAATTACGTCAACTTCAGCCCGTCTAGGCGAAGTGCAATCAATTGTGATTTACCCGCTTGTGTTGATTAGTTTTGTTTTTGCAAGGTGAGAAAAGTTAGTTTTATTTGGTTACCTAGTTACGAATATTACATAATTTGCACTTGTATACAAATATAAGTGTTTGTTACTAGCTGCCGCGGTGAACTTCTTCTCACCATCTGTTAACTGTCAAGGACAACCTTCACTTGCAGGATATTTTGTATGGGAAAATGATTTTTTTTTCGCCCCTGTTATAAATTTTCTTACCGTTAAAACTTTCCCTTAACTTCCGCAAATATCTCAAGACCAAAATTAGCCATATCGGTTCAGCCGTTCTCGAGTTTTTGCGAGACAAACAACCACGATTAATTTTTATATGTAAGAAGAAGAAGATAGCACATAACTACTGCTCGCGCAGTTGTCTTAACAAATTTGTTACTGCGCAATGACTCGCGTCGTGTTCACAGAGTATGATTCGGCCTATACCTACCTAATAGAGATATTAGATAACCTTAAAATCCAATATTTATTGCTAACAAATGCAACCCCGCCCACTTTTTTCGGAATTTGACAGTAATCAATGAGATCAACAAAAAATATCGATAATTTTCCATTTTTCAACCAAACAAAAAAAGATAGCGATGATTCGTGAGAGACGTTACATCGTTAGTAAAAAGTGTAACAAGATGTCACGTCTGAAACTTTTTTTTTTTTTTTCGCAATAAGCATAATGCAGTGCACAACAAATATGTAACTATTCTGATAGAGACACATTTACTAATTAGAAATGTGTTACCTTATCCAGCCACGTATGAAAGTAGGTAAACCTATTTAGTACGATCAATGAGAACTGAAAACTGAAACATCTCACGTATCATATTATAAAACGTGTGATAAATACAAATTTGCATCTTGTTAGAGTAATGAATTATTCCACAGTATTGAAATTTATCTTGTTTTTAACAGTAAATAAGTCCTATACTGTATAAATTTTGATAATGAAGCAAAAGAATGGATGCGATGACCATTGATTTGGAATTCAAAAGGATTGGCGATCTTATTGTCTACTTGTAAGTCATACTTTAATAACAACAAATAAAAATTGTTTTCAAAACAAATTGCATCAGCTCTATATGAGTAAATTGAGTAGCATTGTTGTGTAATTAAAATATTTAGCTATCCCTGAGTCAAGTTAAAACATTCTCACATTTTCAGTCATAGTATTTCTAAGTATTCTAAATTGGAAGAAAATCTATTTGACGATAAAAATGTATTGGACTAATTGTGGTGCTCTACCTGAAAATAAAGAAAAAGTTGTTAAATTTATTCGCTTATTTTGCTTTGTTTCGAAATCACGAGTAGTAGGTATAATTCAAATAAACCCTATATTCAAAATATAGCCTCTAATAATTTCGATATTTAAACAAGGCTTTACATTACAGTTTACATTAAGCTGTTTAAATTGGATGTGAAACAGGTAATCAAAATACACTAAGAGGTACATAATAATATCGTTAATATGGAGTGCTAAACTATTTAGGCTCGGTTGCACCATATTGGTAGTTACAAAATACAAAAACAAAAATACAAAATAATTTATTACCACAACAAATATACCTTAGTTACAATTACCAGGGGGCCTCAAACTCGGCTAAGCCTGTATCTTGAGGTCCGGTGTAGAATTGAGCAAATGGACTTTGTTGCGCGCGCTTATCAGGAAATATTTGAAATTAATTACAAAAACACTGCTTATATTATAAATGCGGTCCTAAGTTTGCTTGAATTTGTCCGATCACATAACTTACGCAATTGTATCCGTACAAATATTAGCTCATAATAGAACTGAGCGTAGTGACTCAAATGAATTGATTGTGTGTGTGTGTGTGTGTGTGTGCGTGTGTGTGTGTGTGTGTGTGTGTGTGTGTGTGTGTGTGTGTGTGGGTACTATGGGTTACACCTCAAGGTCGTACACTTTTACTAGGGATTCCGATTCCTTGTATGTGCTGCTGAGCAGCCATGATTTTGTCTGAGCTTTGGCTTCTCTGCGGGTCTGTTCCGTTATATCTATGTGTTTGAGTACAGAGTTGTATGTGAAGTAGTAAATAAATGGCGGGTGGCGTCGAGCAAAAACAGTTTTGACTCTTGGCATTGGGACTGTTTTGGCTCGTACTCTTCTTCTAGCAGGCTGTGCCTCTTGTGTATGCACTTTTTCAATAGCTCGAATGATGAACAGCTGTCTGACCGTGAGAAGTTTTGCTTCCTGATATAGTTTATCGGTGGGGTGAAGTCGAGATTTCCCCAACATGACCTTTATAACGGCGCGTTGCGCTCTTTCTAGGGCGATCATGTAGGACTTGGCAGCTCCCCCCCATACACTGATACAGTATTGTAGTAGAGCTTGGCAGAGAGAAGTGTATACCAAGCGGATTACTTCTTGGTTAGCGACGGGTCTAAGTTTTTTCATGACATAAATAACCTTACGCACTCTTTTTGAGAGAAGCGAGATGTGCTGTTCGAAGGAGAGCTTCTGGTCCACCTGAACGCCCAGGTATTTAGTGTGAGCGACACGGGTAATATTGCTACAGAGGCAGGTGTCTCCTCCAGCACTAGGACAGGTAGACAAAGAAGGGCATGATACTGAGTGGATTTTTATGTGGGAGAATTTTGGTTCTGTCGCACGGGAGATGTGGAAGCCCAGTAGATTGGTTTTATTAACGTTTACAGTAAGCAAGTTTGAGTTGAGCCAGTTTACTATTTTGTGTATCCCAGATTCAGCTGCTGCTACAGCATCACTCCAAGATTTCCCATGGAAAATAGCAACTGTGTCGTCAGCATAGCAGATTAGTTTGGCTTTGGGGATTTGCATTTCTAGCAGGTCATTTATATAAATTATAAAAAGCGTGGGCGATAATATTCCACCCTGCGGTACACCATAAGAAACCTCGAGTTCATCACTAATGAAATCACCAATCCTAACACGTTGCCGTCTGTTACTCAGATAGCTGGCAAACCATTTTAAAGTGATTCCTCGAATGCCAAGTCTTTTTAGTTTTATTAAGAGGATTCGAATTGAAACCGTGTCGAATGCCCTAGCTAAGTCCAGGAAGATACCCAAGCTCCTTTGTCCCCTGTCCATGTGTGATGCTACGGTTTCGGTTAGTAACTGCACTGCATTCTCCGTTGACTTGCCTTTCCTGAAGCCGTATTGTTGGTTCGATAGTAGTTCGTATTTGTCGAGGAAGTGGACTAGGCGCCTATTTATAATCTTCTCTAGAATTTTTGAGAGAATACACAGCAATGAAATCGTTATAGTTAGGATTATTGTCAAATTTAACAATAACAATAACGCTGACTTAAACAGTGACTGCGAAATGTGTTGCACCAGCGTATTCCTTGGAACAGTTAAAGTTATCAGGACTATACAATTCTGACAGACAATTAACGTTAACAATAACATTAGCCAGTGAATCGTGGGCGGTTACGGTTACAGTTAAAGTTATGACGTCATCTTACAAATTGTCAAATGGTGCAACACATTATTTTCCCTAACCATTACTTTAACATGTTTGTCATTGCTAAAGTAACATGGTGCAACCAAGCCTTAGAAGTTTTAGGATTATATTCATAAATCTGAAACGATGTCATATGTAAATTATCCATTCATTACGATAATTAGAGAAAACTCATTTTTCCCTAATGAATGAGAAGTATGTAAGTAATTACTGTCTAGGTGCCTGGCTTTAAAACCTATCATAAATACCCGATGACAACAATGTTTTAAAGACATTCAAATAAATAATTCAAATCTTTCCGGTTACACTGAAGCGACGAGCCCATATCCGTTGGCACAAGATAAACAAAGCGAATTGCGGATATCGTCGGTAAGCACGTGCCTTTGACTCTACGCACGATTCAGATTGAAATGCCGACACTAAAGTAAAAAATTCAGCTTTACTGTAGAGTATATTGTACTAAACTGGCTTTTTAATGGTTCACTGGTGAATATAAGTGAATGTAACATACTTTTGCAGGGCGATTAGGCCATATCCATCAGTGAGGGGTCATGAAGTCAAATGCGCTATCCTTATACGGACGTAGTAGGTTAGGCTCAGCACTAAATAAAAGCAAAATCCTTTTTTTTACATTGGCTTCGTCTTCATGATGTACATGAAAATGTACTTTTGAACTTGACTACACTTCACAAAAGTCAATATGACAATTTCTTTCCGATGTCGGTAATTTGTTTCGTATTTGCATTTGTAATTACGTCGTAATAAGTACTTGTTGCGGTACATCCATGAATTACTGCTATGTTACAACTGTTAACCATATAGTTATTTAATCATAGGTATACAAAAGAGAATGCATTCTAAAAGGAATAAAATTACGCAAAATAAATAAATAGATGCAGCGATAATGCAGCTAATAATACATTTAAGACAAGTATGCCCAAGGAATGCCTCGCTGACCTCAGCGTGCTGAGTTCACATTCTACCAGTATCGTGGCCATCCTTCAAGATACGATAGTGCAACGGTCACTACGAAAATGAACATAAAAGGAGTATAACACAACGTACAATATACGAGTACAGGATTTCAGAGTCAGAGAGAGAGCAGAATCAAAATCAAAGTACACGTAAAGAGGTCCTGCACATCTACCTATATATGTGTAATGTACTTCGCAAATTCGAAAATAATTTAACCAAGTATTTTTAAACCATTGATACGACGAAGATGACGAAGTTGTTTTGTTAATTTTTTTTACCTATCAAATTGTAGTAAAGTAAGCATTTTATTTATTGAATTAAAATTAACGAGCATAATTATTGTTTCGAATAAGTCACTTATTTTACTTTACAGGTAAATACATACCTAACTGGGAATTTGTAAGTACCTTGTGATTATCCTAATAGCTACGTTTAATTAGTTATTTTCTTAAGAGAGCTAATGATTTTCAGTAATTTAACTTAACTTTTACTAGTTCTTTTATAAAAAAATATACTTGTGATCTTGTAAATTAAATTGACCTTCATGACGTAACGCGTACGTTTTGTATCAAATTTATGTAGATTGTAAATTAGAATGCGAACTTTATTGGCTTCTTAGCATTATTGGATTACTGAATTAAATAAGTATTGTACAATAGCTTAAGTAAATACTTACCTAAAAGATAAAGCATTTCAAGAGTTTTTTCTTAATAAAACATATTATTATGAAAACAAACAAATAGTCTGCTTAGTGATTACTTGAGTCGTTTAGTCTTAATCATTATGCTTAACTTATTTAAAATTAAGTATTGTAGTTGCTTTCATGTTTACTCGTAATTTCTTTTACGTTTTACTTTCAATTTTAATAACGGAAGTACGCAATCGTTTGCCTTCATAATAAAACGATATGCGGTTAAAAATAGTACTTTAAGCTTAAAGAAAGTGTTCTTAATTCAATAAACATTTTATTAAGGTTTTATGTAAACACATCATTTTAAAACGTCATCATAATTAAGTTGCCAGTCACAATCACGCAATATGTTCTGAGAAAAAAGTCCACGACCATATTGTCTGTGGTTTCATTTCACTTTCCTACGACTATTCTGGCGTAGTTGTTATTGTCTCAGTATTTGTAAACAATCTCTGTCTTTTTATAAGATTTGTAAATAGAGCGACAGTGATAGATAAACTATCTAGACCTCGAGAGTCTCATCTACTCTAAGCTAATGATAATCTGCTTCTTCTTTATAATGCTCTCTACAAAAATGAACTATTAATAAAATTGAAAAATAAGTGCGGTAGCAACCATCATCTTTGATTATATTTCATTCATACAAATATTAAATGCGGAACGTACGTGGGTAAAAGTATTATGTGGGCTGGTTTCAATCATTTCTGTAGCGAATTTAGAAGATTACGTGTAGAGCGTAGTTTGTATAGCTCTTCAACATTAAGTAATAGTTCGTTCTTCAGTTCTATAGCATAACGCCCACAAACTACAGAACAATATCTAAATACATATAATAAAATTGTTGCTATAGTATCAGCTATAAATTACTTCATATATTAAGGTGGCACCAAGAGTCATAAAATTCGTGTAACCTAATTTATGGTTGACCCCTAATCGTCAGTTATGACACCACAAAACTTATTAAGTATATATAGGTTGGGATAAATAAAGGACCAATAAAAAATTATCAGATTAGGTATCAACTAGATATTATTTAGGTACGTCTTTTCACAAACTATGTAAATGCATTCACAAATATTGTACATATAATATTTACCTGTAAAAAATGATTTTCAAAGTTCGTAATAATAATAGAGTTATTCTTTTCGCAACGGATAGCTGTGAATTAACCAACACAAAAACATCCGCATAATTAATACTCGTTAAAAATCATAGTCTATTCCATTCTATAGTTCTTTTTCTGCATTTACATTATTTCTCTGTTTGCTAACAAGCTGCAAACATTTGCGCTAGCTGTCACCTGTTTAACAATTTACTGCGCATCTGTTGGAGCTATGATCGCGCCGCAACAGCTGATTATGTTAACATCTAATAAAATAAAATTGTAACCGTGTAAAGAATAGCGTAACTATAGTAGATCTATAAATAAACATTATCTTTAGATGGCGTGCCAGGCTTAGTATGTAGCAAAAAATAAATCACAGCCTAAAATACAAACATATAGGTATGCATGTAGGTAAAGTGATTGCTAAATGCAGTTTTGTGAATAAATTATTTGTTGTGCTCTGTAATAAATTAATTGTGTAATTTTATAGTTGTTGGTGCGAAATAGGCTAGAAATATAGTTTCATTTTTTAATGGTGAATCACTTGTACTCGTACAAGAGATCATACATGTCAGTAGTACCATCAATAGTGCTACACAAGGTGCTTGAAATTTGTCCCATCTTAGGAGGATTATTTGCCAGGTTACAATTATAATATCAAGATAGAGATTCTTTAAGATTTAATAGCTGATTACAGATAGCTGCAAATTAAACATAAATTAGCACCATTTCACCTGTTTAGATATTTACTGCACACTTGCTTAAGTGAGTATGATCGCGCCGCAGTAGCTGACTAAATAAACATCTAATAAAGTAGAGTAAATAAGTGCCGTGTAAAGACTACCGTAACCGTTCATTAACTTGTGCATGCAGTTGTGTTACAATATTAATAGACAGACAGTACTGTGAGTTCTCCTAATTTTTAGCAGCTTTGTTATGGGTAGGTATATGCTTATTTACTAGAAAAATATTTATTTACTTTTAACGTTAATCTCATGTTGTTAACACGGATGATATTTGAGAGTGAGGCACTAAAAATTAATCAAATCACAAAAATATACCTTGGCTTGGCAGGTATATTTTTTTACAAATTGATAAAATTATTATAGTAGAATAAATAAAATAGCTTCTAGTTCTTTTAAACTAAATTCTTCCTTGCTCCTGCTTTCTATACCCTCTATTGCCAATATTTTTTACTTCCACATGATATTAGCTATAGCTAATGACTATTTAGATAGTTTATAAACTAAAAGTAGGTATCTATCGACGACATTTTTGTAACGATATCTGTCTCAGAAATAGGTATCTTAAAATGTATGAACTACCAACCAATTGTCTTAAAACCGTGGAAGGATTATTATTAGATACTATCCTTGGTTAAACTACTCATTTTATCATCGCAATTATAGCCGTGCACTTGATCTTTCTGGGAAAATTCTTTTTCGCCTTTGCCTTTCTCACCTTTCGCTCACATGTAATTAGGCTCCTGGCTAATGACTCTACTCAACTTACCCCGCCATTCACTTGGTTATCACGTGGTATTACGACATCTCTAGCCCAGTATCAAGTTCAATGATGTTTTTAAATTTGTAAAGCGTTAATTAGCTATTTAACGTTTTTATTAGGGTTCTGTATCTCAAAAATAAAAACGGAAAGCTTATAGAATCGTTGTGTTGTCCGTTTGTCCATACGTCCGTGTGTCAAGATCTATCTCAGGAATGCATAGAAATATGGACTTGAAATTAAAACTATATACGCAAATTTACAGTCTCTTACAGTTGTGATAAAATCAAACCTCTAGCTTATCATGAAAAATGTTAAAGCAGTTTATGACGAAAAAAAAAACAAATTATTTCGACACTCACAAAGAAAACGAAACCTACAGGGTACTTTCCGTTGACCTTTAACTATGAAAAGCAAGGAGTATTATCATTACAATAAGCCTATTATGACATATAACTATCTGTAAAATCTTTTCCAAGATATGACATTCAGGCAAATCTTTGACCATTCCTTTCAGACTCTACCTTTTGTGAATCATTCACATATTGCTTTATAACGGAAAAACTATTTATCTATTGTTGGCCATATGACACAAAAGATTGAATACATAATTTATTGCAAACAGACCAAAGTTCCACTCATTGTACCTATACAAATTAAAATGCAAAATGAGTAATATTGAGTATGGGTCATTGAACCTAGGTAATGGTATAAATTTAAATATTAAATATTTTGCAATCATAAACACATAAATATCATAAAAATCCAAAAACTACAAATTCGAGTAAATTTAAGTAGTACATAAGTAAATAAATCCGTTTATCACTACTGCTTTGCGCCACCAGTAGTGTTATAGGAAATTTCTCTCTCCCGTGACACAACCAATGTAATATAGCTGATTAAGTTTATTATGTTTACTTATAAGAGAGTAGATTGCTATCTAAACGAACAAAAAAGTATATGCAGAGTTCACCGCAGCTGGCAATCGTGCCAATTGATTGATATAGGATGTTCATTAATTGCCTCCCTGGCCGAATTCTGGCAACCTTGTCTCTTAAAACTGTTGACGTATTCGCGAGCCGGTGTTAATCCTGTAGAGAAACACATTTCAAGAGATTATCACTTGGTCAACGATATGAAATTAAGGGCCATCCATTAGCGTATATTCCTGTCGGTATGACAGACAGGATTTTCTGTCTCGGTCAGGTTTTGACAATTTTTACAGAATATATGTACCTGCTATGTGCTGCGATCATATTAGATCAATCATAGTTAACTTGGCTTATGATAACATGAAAGAAAGTAAAATAGCAGCGTAATCTACAGATTGACAAAACAAAATGAAATTCAAAAAGTTTAAACTACCATAGTGCACCACATATTATATGAAAAACTTTTTGAAAATATTGCCATATAACAGAAGACAACTTTTGAGATCGTCTTCTATTAGTTGAATTAAATTTATTAATTTCCTCTAAAAAATAGATGTATAGACAAACCACTGCAAAACAACAAACATCTTGTGAAAGATAGTGATACGATTAGTATATAAATTGATACTCAAGGGCAAACTACATGAACGTGTTAGATTAATAATGTTATTATAATATTTAATAACGATTACAAGATGTATTAAGTAATATAAGACTTATTAGAAGCTAAATGGAACTGAGGAATATCATGACGTCCGAATGTCGGCCATTGTTGTTTACGTACACCATTTATTTAATACTGTGATTTCATAATGTTATAGATGACTTGAAACGTATCAATAATTGTTCTAATAATTCTAATAAGTATGAAATGCAGTTTAAGATGATTTTATGTTTAACAATTGTGTAAAATGGAGGCTACCACCGTGCCCGCCATCTTGCTCGTTCCCTATTGGTTGTTAGTAATGTTTACATCGAGCAGTGGTGGTAAGGCATGGTGGGAGCTTGTGAAATCAGGATAAAACATTCTGTTGGCGCGGCTTCGTCTCCTAATATCTCTTAATATCTCGTAGTATCTTTGAATCTCTCTTAGTGTTCTCCCGGTATTCTGATAATAACGTTGGAGTCTTGCTTAGCTAGTTATGCTGAGTGTCGGTACTTTTATATTCGAAGCCAAGTCGAATGGACGTCGCCATGTTGCTAAAGTTAAGTACTGTGTGTAATATCTAAATTAAGGTGACTGATCAAAAGATTATACTGATGGCGTCTTGAGTTTCTTGCCACTTCTTCTCAAAACGTCTAGGGCTTTGCGAACGTGGCATAATTATTGCAATACATGGTGGTACCCTCGAGGGACCCATGAAGTATAAAAAATATACAAAGTATACTTACTTACTTGTTTCCTTTACTAATTTAGAAACCTCAAGTTAGGTAACTACCCTCACAAACATTTAAAGGATCAGATTGAAGAGTTTCTTTGTTATTATATTAGAATCAGGGTTGCAGATTTCCATCCTAACAGTAATATTTTGGTAGAAAATAGATAAAGTAACCGCCTCTTTTAACCTTGATCTAACAAACGCATATCAACAGTTTCAACACTAAATTGGTGACAATAAAAAGAATGTTGAACTCAGATAAAAACAGCAATATTTTAAAATTGATTGCGCAACAGCACGTTGCAGCCAAAATTAACACATCTTTCAACTGGCATTTTTCAAACGTATCTCAAGACCCCGAACGCGACAAGCTCGACGACGCCGCGACGTCCAAACATTTTGCATAAATATTTTGCATGAATCGTAATTTGTTACCCGGGACTATTGCGCGGCTGACCCAAAACTGCCGGAGTTTTCAACAAAATATAAAGTAACGAAGCACGTGTCAACTTTCTCCGAGGAATTCTATTTCAGTGTTGTGGCATAATTTTTAATCGCCGGGCGTGCGGCTTGCAGCTGGAAAAACCCATTGTCTGAGATTTTTACTACGTGTGACGTCTTACGCCTTTTATTGTTCAATCAAACAAGCCGAGAGACTCTGGTATGCAAGAGCCTGAGGCGGTACTGATCCCATGTCCTTTTGAAGGACTACTTATTGCGCTCTTTAGATATTTTTAATTCAGACTACATAAGCTACTCTCTTTCAAAATTGAGTTTAATAGTGATAAAACCTAACAAGTATGTTATGTGTTATGTTTGAATTTTAGCATTTCAAAATATTGTTAGTGATTACAAAAAAATATTGTTTTACAAAATGCAAATGTATTTTTTAAATATTTTATTAAACAATTTTGTTTTAGAGCTATAGATATAGATGGAATCAGCTTAGAGTTTCAATAAACTTCGTTCTTATAAAAATTTAAATAATAACATAAAAAATAAAATAATCGGCCAAATAGGAGTCGGACTCGCGCACGGAGGGTTCCGTACTGTATGTGAGCCCACTTAAATATTTATTCAATTTTATTATTTATTATCGAAGTGAATATACAACTAAATATTCTGTGAAAATTTCAAGCATCTACCTATTACAATTAATATAGAGCAAAAAACGGCTAAAAATCTGGTTTCAGATTTAAAATATCGTTAAGTAGTAATCTTCCATACACTACCTACTTTCACACGGTCAACAACTCGTAAATCACGCATGGTTGAAAATTCTTCTTGAAGTTGTATTTGTATCATTCACATGCAATCATCGACTTGGTATTTTTTCTGTTTTAAACATATTGATGCATGCAAAATATGTAATGTGAAATGACCGTATCATATACGAGTAGATATATGTAGCTACTTGTGTGCTATAACATTGTATGTGTATAAGAATTAATAAGTACCAGAACATTGTGTCTACATATATACAAGAACATAGAATCGAAATCAGATCTACTCGTATATGTATATTTAATTAATAGCAAGATGTAATTCGCAATATACTGCTATCACTTTTGATTTAAATATTTTTTATTCGAAATATCTAATTAACTAAGTACTTCCTATGTAGTCCAAAGTAAGCAAAATGCCAAGCAATGGAGTAAGTACACACATGTATGTATTTTTCTCTTGCCGTATATTTTTAACATCGTGAAAAATCTAAATTTAATGTACCTACAATACAACTACTTAAATAAATTTCTGCACTTTAGAAGGTCAGGTAAAAATATTTACTAATAAAAAAATGTGACACGTTTAAGTGACATGTTTTTGTTCAATAACCCTTAATTAATGAGAAGGGATGATCTTAAGTATATTATATTATTTCCTATGGGGATGAACCTTTACAAAAACATAAGACTTTCATCAAGCTCGTCGAAAGTGTTACCGTAGAAGATGTCCTTGAAAACCAGTGAATCGATAACAATATGGCAACACCTATTTAATGCTTTACCGAACATCAAAGAGTTTCCTCTCAACCGATCGCTAGACGCTTCATTAATATTTAGTCACATTTTCACTAAGGCGATTAATTTCTATCATCTTACCTTGAGGCGAATAAATTATGAATTTAGTGCTAAATAGTGTAGGTCTGTACCTAAAACTGTAGCCTTACCAAAGCAAAATTAGATTTTATTATCTTATGGCGAGTGTGAAATTCAGGAAACAACTAGTAATATAACTAATCTCTGCTACGGTAAATAATTTTGTACATTTACTAATTCTAGCTTCTACCTCTACTTTGCGAAGAGTTACTTTAGTAAGTAAAATAGAATGTAATTATTTTTTTCAGAAAACAAATGCAAGGATTTGTAACAACTTCATAGTTAGTTTTAGCAACAGTTAGTATACGTGATTGGCTATCATGTTTTAAATGATAGGTATTCTTAAAATATTACACCGGTCATATGATACAAAATCTAGTAAGTATTTATGATTGTACTTTTAAGTATTAACCTTGTTAATAATTTGTTAGTGAACTTTTATACAGATTTTTGTCTAATTCATTGTAAAAAATACAATTATTTATTGTTCACTGTATTCCTCTAAAGTAAACTGATACTGGAAGGAAATATTCGATGAATATTTTAGCTACTTTATTACACTGGCAGTCAGTGCCAGTATATCTACTAATTATGTTTAATTTCATGCTTCTTAGTTTTTGTTTCTTTTACCAACTTACAAATTATAAACTTGAATGTCAGTTAAACGTGTGTACATCAGTTAGGTTCACCTTCCTCATACATGGCATCTGCAAATTCACGAGTATTTTTACACAATAACAAAACATTGCGTACTGTCACATTGAAAATTGCTTAGTGATTTATTACGATATCAATAAACTTCACAAATCGCGACAGACTTATCAAATACTGCGGTAGAGATTATGGCACTGTTATACAATATCTTTGTCATAAATCATTGATTTATTGGCTATATTTCTAGACTACCGACATATTCTAGAGTCTAGCATATTGTACTCATCGTCATGGCCAAATTTTTAAAATGGTTCTTCTGAAATTTCGATAAATAATTTTAGAAATTTCACACATTATTTTGTTAAAGATCTTTCATTTATATGGTATGGAATATCTGACTTATTAAAGCTTTTGCGGCATTAGGTTTGAGCCCAATAGTAAAAGGTCAAAATGATGAGTATGCTTAGAATACAAACATTTCGGTGTCAAGAGTTACAACTCAACCCGTAGGTATAGGTTGCGGCATATAAGTCTAGCGCTGAGCGAAGTGTGGAGCGGATGGCTGCGCATGAGTTTAGTATGGCGGTCAACATGCGCAGCCATCCCCTCCACAGTACCCTCAGTGCTAGACTTACGTACCGCTAATTGTACGATTCAAAATACCAGAACTATTCAAAATATGTACAGTCATAAAAAACACTAACTCGATGTGTTCAGTGCAATACTAGAATTTCGTAAACAAACGTCACTCCTGAATTGGTCCCACAAACTTCGTATTGAAGTTAAACAGCATTCCGTACGGTCAGTCTTCTGATGGGTGACGCGGGCATGGTATTTAAAAACTAAGCAATACCGTGGCTCGGATGACACGTTAAATTATAGGTTCCGGTTGTTTTAACCGTTTAGTCTTGAGGTAGCTTAAAAACAGGGCTAGTCACCCAGCCCATACGAACTTATATCAATGTTCCATGCGAAGGTACTTTCCACACAATAAACGTTCCGTTTCATACAATTTTTGCAATATATTCCTCATCCAGCTCACGTCTACGTGACAAAGGCACAATGCCCGCTCTGTACGGTTCATTGGTCACAGCAAGGACTCTTGTCTCCAATGATACCACGCTAAAAATATGCAAAAATAACCATCAATATACGTCAATAACAATATTGTTTTCAGATTTCGACAGTCAATCTTAAAGTGCCTACATAATAATTTATTTTTAGACAAGTCTCTACCAAACATCTATGTTGTATAGTTCTACTAAAAGACTGTCCTAATATTTGAATAATATACAATGACAAACTTGAATACAATTTTTCATAGTGCTATAATATTATCTACCTATACCAATATTATAACGAGGAAAGATTTGATTGTTTGTTTGCATCGAATAGGCTCCGAAACTACTGAACTGATTTGAAATATTCTTCCACTGTAGGAAAGCTACACTGTCCCCGGTGAACATAGGCTATATTATATTTTCAAAAAAATAGGGATCGATATCCATACTATTTGTCTTCTTGAGCCAATCGACCCGGGCGAAGCCGGGCCGGGCAGCTAGTTAACAATTAATTCATCTAAAATTCTAGATGGTTTTTATTTAAATGGTTCTAGTTATTTGCTTAGATCTTCTGAATAGCAGAAAAGGTTTTCATGCAATTTTCACTAGTGAAATATTTAATCCGAAATATTTTGTTGCCATTTCAGTTTCATTAATTCAATTGCAAAATTAATAAACATACGTTAGAAATTGAAGTAGATCACTAGTGAATTATTAGAGTCGTGATGGTCTAGTGGTAGTGACACCAGCCTTACAATCGTGAGGTCGTGGGTTTAAATCCTGGCCCCGTACCAATGAGTTCTTCGGAATTTATGTACGGAATGAAACGTCATTGGCTTTCCGGTGAAGAAAAACATCGTGAGGCAACCTGCATACGTCCGTAGAAGTAATTCGATGGCGTATGTGAATCCACCAACCCGCACTGGGCCAGCGTGGTGGATATGGCCCAATCACCCTTCGTGGGTAGGCCTACGTCCTGCAGTGGACTATTAAAAGGCTGATACAGTACTAGTGAGTTCGAAGAAAAGAAAGTCTATTCCATTCTAGGAAAAAAAACTTTATAGAACATTAGCCATTCACAACTGCATTTTGCTAAAGCCAATCAACTGCGTTATAGTGTGGTAATTTTTACATTATCATCCAATTTATGGCTTCTTCTTATAGATTATCTCGCTACAACAATATATTTTTAGCTCCATAACGTGGTCTATATTTAGAAAAGCACCACCAGCGTAGCTTTATTCGATTAACCTATTTCGTTATGCCCCTACCATTCGAACTAATGGCTTTGGCATCTAATGCATCTTCATATTAAATGAGAATCATGCAAGACGTGGGTAATTATATAGTTTTTAAATAACTACTGTACTAGCGAGTAACATAATATTAAGTGCACAGAATTGCTTTGTGTCATATAAATTGGTGGAAAGACAATTTATCTAATTGCCATGATTAAGGTGTTGTACTCAATCTCAAAATGCTAAAAAGAAAGGATGAGCAAATAGTGACATACTAAGTTTCGTCACGCTACTTTACTATATGTCTATATTCTTCCATACATCCATCTATCAGCCATAGGACGTTCACTACTGAACATATGCCTCCCCTATGAACTTCCAATAAGCCCGGTTGGAAACTCTACTATATATTGAAGTTCAATGTTCAATTCGGAGTAAACAAAGTATTTTTCGAATAAACTTTCGAAATGATGACAATTAATATGCTTAGCGTGAAAACTTTTACTTTTTAAATTAATATGTACAACGTAAATGAAGTCTATCAAATATACTCGTATACCCATCAGCATTGTAAATTTATTGAAATCAATGATGTATTTGGAAGTGATTGTAAGGTTGTGTAATAAAAGGAGCAAA
This sequence comes from Hypomecis atomaria, assembly GCA_964007245.1. Classification (NCBI taxonomy): domain Eukaryota; kingdom Metazoa; phylum Arthropoda; class Insecta; order Lepidoptera; family Geometridae; genus Hypomecis; species Hypomecis atomaria. The sequence continues at coordinate 10,578,943 of OZ023299.1, forward strand.
ATTCTGTTACATAATCTTCTCTTCAAACGTCAATATAATCAATGACTACCTTGCTCTATAAAATTTTCAAATGTAAGACGAACATAGAAAACCATGCAGAAGATTTCCATAAGTAGTCCAAATCGCGGCATTTATCACGGCTAAGATTCACTTTCGCGAACTTCCGATATCTGTCGTGTCTTATAAAAACGCGACTTTGCACATCCTTTCACCGTATTTGCATAACGAAACTATTGAATTGCACTTAAGGCGATGACAACCCGACGTAGCTAATTGACGTAGGTAGCAATTCTAAGATCTGCATTCGATTCGAGTTTTCGCAACGACAAAGTCAAAATTGTTTTAGTCACCTAACGTTTTTAAATATAACTAACAAAATAAGTAGGAAACAGTAAGTACCTTAGAGGTAACGACGGGCTACGGGAAAATCTTCAAATTTTATTTATCCATTAAAAGTGATATGACAAGTAAGATGACAAATTGATGAAACATCCTTTTTACTAAAATTATAAACGCGAACTTTTGTATGTATGGATGTTTGTTCATCTTACACGCAAAAACTACTGAACGGATTGAGATGAAACTTTGCAATAGTAATACTTATACATCAGAATCACACATAGGCTATAATTTATAAAGAAATTGCGTGAAACGAAGTTCGCCGGTTCAGCTACTTATCTTATAAAAAATACCTATTTTGAAAATCGGAGACTTTATTCTAACATATATCTTTTTCCTGATCGATTGAAAGTTATTTCAAATGCGATGATTATGTATGGGTACACAAAAGTATTGTCCATGTTACAAACGATTTTCTATTTCCTGTTAAAATAAAAATGTTAAAAATTAAACAAAAACTAGACAGTGTACAACAAAATTTTACGCGTCATAGAAACATCACACGTCACGTCATAAGGCCATCCTTGTAGCCCCTTAACATCGCGTCTGGTTTAAAATGTCTTTTTGTGGACCAACATGCAAAAATTAGCATTCTCGTAACCTTGCCGACAGGAGAAACCTAAACTTAGGTCATCAATAGGCACGTTCTCTTCATATGACACCATTCACCTTATTATATCTGAATACATTTGGCAGACAGCATAATTATATGAAAGCAAAAACGATTTGAGAATACAAATCATAAATATATCAAATATACATAAATGCCTAGTTAATGTTTTAGTCAGTCTAATAATAAAAATATCTTGGTATGATTGAAAACATAATAAAGTAAGATGTACCTACCCACTTTGAACTAAGAAGAGAGTTCAAATGGTAAGTGTAATAAAAGAGTCAGATATGTTCAAAGGAATGAATGAATATTGCTAGCGACTTACATAAGCACACTTTGATTCGTTTCCTATCAATTATACTTTAAAATTACATAGTACTTGCCAATACAGCCTATAAAGCTCAAACTCAAATCATTTATTGCAACAAATGAAATTTACATGCGGTTCTTAATTTACATTTTTGTATAGTTATACATATGACCCTGATAAGGGTGTTGCAATTTTATTATTTGAATTGGAACGATTTATTGTTATGTTTTCTGGATTATCGTTAAAAAATAATCGTAAGAAAATTAGTATAATTATTACTGAAAGTTGCTTTAACGCGCCTTTTTCTGAAGTTATGTATTTTTTGAACTTATTATTATTTTGCTAAAAATAATAAACCAGAGTTTGAAAACTGTTTTGTCAAAAATGAAATATAAGATTTTATTAGGTTATTCTAATTACTGAAAATCAGTTTAATGCACAGTAGGTACACTACGGTATTTTAAATGGTCATAGATATGTGCCTGCGCACTTCGAATACATACAGACCGGTTCTGTAACATAATACATATATGTATTTGCACCAGCTCTGACTTGACTCTGCACTGCAGTGATAGTGGCAGGTAAGAAACCTTGTAGGTATAGCTTTAGTTGTTTTCATGAGATCACTCTTCGCTAAAGTCACTTGAACAGGATGCCAGATGTCTCATACAGTAGGAATTGGAAAAGGTGTATATGACCATATTCGTCATTATGAGCATACTTTACTATCATACCTACGCTGTTTGCAATATAAAATCAGCTAATTGCGATATAAAATCAGCTGCTCCATAGAAGAAGTTTATCGATTTTTGAGAAAATCTATGGAACAGCTGTTTTATTTTCGCTATTTCAGGATTGGCCACATAATAAAAAAATGTTCATACTCTTGTGATGAGTTTAGATGCAGCAGTTAAAACAGCAGTTCAAATAAAACAAATATTAGGTTAGGGGATATCGTTACGCACGGTCTCTGACCCCAAAACAAGCAAAGCTTGTGATATGGCTGCCGGAGACATATATTTTACAAAACAATAGCCTGTATGTCCACCGTAGACGAATAAGAATACTCCACCGATGATACAATGAGTATCGCAATCGATCTCATCGACGCGACGAGTGAGCAAATATCTCAATGTTTGTAAATAAATGGGCTATTGGGTGTTGGAGAAACGCCATTTCATTGATCAATCTATTGTACTACTTATTATAATAAACGTATTGTGTGAGCAACCGTAGTGTGTTAGATCATTATGATAAAATTATTATGAGTAACGTTATAACGAGACACCTAGGCCATAGACTTTTACGTAGACATTTAGTCTTAGATACAAGTTCTAAATTGACCTATGGGAAAAAGTTTATGATATAAATATAGACTACGAGAACATAATGAAAAATGCTTTATACATACATTGGGCCCAATTATGAAGGCGCCATTGTAGGTAATTATTATAGCTCTTTATACTGTTTCTCTTTCTTTTTCAGTTTAGGCATTGGATAGACAGAACACTTTTTACGTTGCTATTAAATTTACGATGGCGCCTATTTCCTCATCAAAAACTTCGATTACTGTAGCTTCAAATTATATTTATTAAATAATAATAAGAATAGAAAGACCGCATCGTAACTGGTTCATTAGAATAGAATAGAATAGAAAACACTTTATTGCACACAGTAAAAATAAGACAACAGTAATACATGAAAAACTTATTAGTGTAGCTCAAGGCGGCCTTATCGCTGGAAGCGATCTCTTCCAGGCAACCCATGGTTCATTGTATTTATTTTTTAAATTAAGTTATTTGTTGGAAATCAGAGACTTTGAAGACTTTAAGAAAACCTACCTACTTAATCGACCTTCCAAGAACTTATGATGTCATAACATGTTTTGTGCCATACATTCTCAGATTTTGACCTGAATATCGCTTGGTTTTTAAACTGTCAAAACGTTTCACTTCTACTTTTGCTATTTTTTTGTTCAAAACCCTGTATATTTATCATTTGTTCATTGTTATGTTGCAAACGGGGAAGCCGTTTGCAGCACCACAAGTTAAGAGAGGATTAGAGAACCCGTAATGTGGCAAGCGGGGGAGCCGGTTGCCACAGCACAAGTACGAGACTTCAGAGAACCTAACCAAAGAGTCCTGCCTATTGGATAGGATTCCTAACGGTTCGGAGAGAGTAATATAGAAAACTAACCATAGTATTTACACATTTATTTACACTATCACACACTGCACTTATCGTCTATTAAGTATTCCCGAAGCGGAGAGAGAGTTAAGAATTTTGAAAGAGTCCTTGGAATGTTAGCCAAAAGGGAGAGGGTAGCACTCGTAGAACCACGCTGGAGGCTGGCCGAGGATTTTCTGTAGACTGAGCTGGACCGCCGCCCGCCGATAGTGTGGCGCCAGCAGGGTAGTGCTAGGTGAGCGCTAGCGTGAAGTCGCCTGTGGTACTGCTCTGTCGCTTGAGGTGGAGGCGCCGGCCCAAACCGGCCGACAGGCGCCGGCCCAAACCGGCCGACAGGGTTCGTCGACAGCGCCAGCCCAGTGCTCCAGGATAAGGGGTCAGTGGCCCCAAAACAAGAGATCCTCCTGAAAACAAAGTCGAAGGGACCGGAGCCTCTCACCCTGACTGTTACCCAACTCTCATGCCGTTTACACTACGGGACTCGTCCACGCAATTTAAAAATCACACAGTCACTACATCTTTCAAAGGAAAAAAAAATGGTGTCTTCAAGATGACTTCCCCCTCAAGACTGCCCAATTTTACAAACAAGGATCGCTGATCCTGTCACAAAAAAAGAATTCGAAAAATTTTATAACTAGAATTGTAAGTTGGCAGTGTTATCGTTGAAAGAGTCTGAATGTAGAGAAGCTAACAAAAAGGTTAGTTTCTCTACAACATATAAGTAATTTAGACTTCTCACAAACTTGCTGGCATGCCAATTTGTAACGTTGGCTAATCCAGGATGTCAAGTTATGCAATACCGCTACTGCCTAGATGGCCAGTATGACCACGTCTCTAGAATTATCAAATAGGGAGTCCAACGTCCAGTTCACTTTACGAGGAAAAGTAACAACTTTGATACCTTTTACGTAGCTTTGATACGACAGCGAAGCAGCTAGACAGGATTCTACAGGGTTACACAAAAATCGTGCTAAACAAATAATCATCGCAGTAACTTGTAACCTAAAGACTAAGATACCAATTATAAAATTATGGTAAATTAGTTAAATAATAAGATAACTTGATTAAAAATTTAGATAACTGCTCATATTTTGAACAAAATACGTAACATACTATATCTGTGGTTAACAGATAATCTACAAAAGTCTTCTTATCTGGACTACGTACTACAGGCTTAAAAATTATGAGCATGATAACAATTGTGAAGAAATGCCTTTAAAACCATAATTTTAGCATAATTTCAAGGTCACATCAGGCCCAATTATGAAGGCGCCATCGTAAATTATAATAACTAGTTAGCATATTTCTATTTCTTTTTCACTTTAGGCATTCGATAGAGAGAAAACGTTTTACGTTGCTATTTTACGCGCCTTCATAATTGGGCCTAATTGTCACCCTAATTAATGACATTAATCATGATATGATTAATGTCATGATTACGAATATAATTAATTTCTTTTGATCTGGTATGTATCGTTATTTTATCAGACGAATAGCACGAAGACGAAAATATAACTGGCGTAAAAATCTTAACACTTTTCGGAAAGGTTGGTAGAAAGTGGCCACGGAATTCGAAATATGGAAGGAATTGGGAAAGGTTTTGCCAGTTAATAGGAGAGCATAGGTTACGAAAATTAAATCCCTGTTTACTGTCCAGTGTAACCCTGTATAGATGTCCCCGCGTTTCTGCTTGGCTCTGCCATATTAGCTCATCTCGCTTTGCCATGAGGTGGTTAAAAAGTTTTGCACTTATACTGCACGGTCCAGACCTGTTGCTAGTTCCGGTTTGAAAGTAAACGATCAATCTCGCGACTGTTACCTACATTCCTACTTACTAATTAGATTTGTCATCAATATTTAATGTTTATTTACTATCACGGGCCAGTAAAATATGTTTATTGAAAAATGAAATTGGATAAAAATAAAAACAGAACAGATCCTAATTTCAATACAAGCTTTTACTTGACACGGGTTTTAAACAACCTAAATACTCATTATCATCATCATCTACGAACTATACCCAGCTCATTACCACTACCACTTACTAATCCGCTGGACTATGTCGGTAACTTTGGTTCGTCTACGAATCTCCTAATTCCTGATTTGATCACGTAAAGAAACTCCTCTTAGTCCATTCTATAGCACGTTGGGTAAATTTGAGCTTAAAAGACCTACGCAAGAGTACTGGTGGATGTCAAATAGCGATAGACTATAGTGACTTTACATATATTCTTATGGGCAAAACTCTTCTCAGCCAATTGGAAATCCGTCGATTACAAGTGTGTAGGCGTAGTTGATCTAATTCTCATTTCGGCCGATGCTCAAAAAAGTACGCGTACATTGTGCAACAATCCTATTCAAGTGATTGCAGGTCACTTGCAACTAAATACACAATAATGGTCCATGCTTGTATCACTCTTTCGGCCGCGATCACACTGTAGAATCGGTACCATTTTAAATGTTCACTCCCCCGACTGCCATCATTTGACATACTTGATAGATGCATAGGGTTATCCAGAACTGGTGTTCTAAGCCGAAAAGAGGTGATTAAGACTGTTTTTTTTAGTTACTACTTAGAATCAAAAACTTACAATTTGTTCAGAATAAAGGTCTTCATTACCTCTATTACTACGGGGCCAACCAGAATTCAAGAAAAAACACAGTTGTTTCATAAATTTGTCTATTCAGAGTTGCAATTTTGTAAGGTATTACCGGGAATTAACTGAACTTTTTCACCGAATTCCTGGGTAGCCCCGTAGTAAAGTGGTTCATTGAGATGGTCTTAATCACCGCCTTTCGGTTTAGTACAGAGCAAACAGATAACCCTGTAGAAAATATTTTATCTGAAGTGGAGTGGAGCGAAAGAATCGACTTGGCATTTTTTCTGTTGAGGTGATGTGTGTGAAGTGGCAGACACTGTCACCAACACCAGCAACAAAAATTAGAGAAAAAATCTGCAAAAATGCATAAATTTATCAATATAAAACTACGTGAACGATTAATTGTAAATGACACGTGTAAGTAAACATAACATGGCAGTTATCCAGCACCAATTTGATATCAATATCCATCTGTTTACTAATATTGTGGTCGAGTCTCAAACAATTCAAACGATTCGTATCACTCGTATTTTGCTGAAATATTGTAAACATCGGTTGAAAAATTTCATAACGCCAGCTGGGCTTGTTATAATAAACGGTGGAGCTAATAGTTATGAAACGTGTTTGGAAAATAAATAAAATGGCTCTCTCGGAGCATTTTCTGTTGATTATCTTGGCAGTACTGTGATCTCGGTGGATTGAGTTATTAATGTACGAATGTGGACTAAACTATTTGCTCTACAAACATTCTAATCTACATTTACAAATTGCTAAAATGTAAACCAAGGATAAATATTAGCTTAAGGTCAATATATCATACATTGGTGGGAAATTGATTTTACTTAATTTTTAACTTATCGAAATAGTATCTCAGACAAATATTTAGTTATTATATTTTACTGAGCTAGGTTTTTTTCAGACCCGAAAAGTATCGCTACGCTGTCCTATTTACACATATAATTCTGCGCATTATATTATTATGCAGATTTATATTTACTGTTCATGCTCTACTAAACGTAGCAAATATTGGAACATGCATATAATATTTCTAACCATTACTATATGTAGTAAATGCTCCAGAACATAAAGAAGGGCAACGACAATATCTGAGTTACTACACTTTCTTCACCTTAGTTATCTAGGCGCATGATGAAATAATCTAGACACTAATAAATTGCGTATGAACGGAAACTAATTAGAGCAACACTTGCATCGATGCCAAATTCCCTACAAACTCATCAGATCGATCAAATTCAGGAACTGTTGCCGGTAGTCTATCGGTGCAGTCGCCTTGGGCAGTTATATCATGCATCAAATGATATATTATAATTAAAACAAGCTGGAATACCTACTTATACAACCTTATAACAAAATTATTTCGCCGAAAACTAGCAAAATATGGAAACAAATATAGGTAAATATCCAATCCTGACTGAAGCTCACATAAAGCCACACGCTGATTGGCTATTGCGCAGCTTGTAGCTAACTTCACATCCGCCAACTTGTGTGGCGCGGCCTCTAGCCTTTCTTTCAGAAGTGGCATATCATTAACTTTTATCACCATGCATCAATTGCGACAAAATTAGTAGACACAAAAGTAGGTACATAGAATATATTGACAAAACTAAAAATGCATGACGAAACACGCCAACAGTTTAGCTTTTCATACAAAAAAATACATACACATTCACACAACATACATATATATCTACTCCCATCTTTATGATGCCAATTTTTTTTACTAACTGTTAGAAACTTGATTATAGTTTTTTTCTCGTTAAGTTTCCTGCAGTATTCTATCTGCAGTGTACATTTTTTGGTACACGATCATCTCTGCGAGATCGAATCAGAAATGAGGAGATCCGTAGAAGAACCAAGGTAACCGACATAGTCCAGCTGATTGGCAAGTTCGAATTGCAGTGAGCAGGGCACATAGCACGGAGGACTGATGACCGATGGAGTCGAAAATTTCTCGAGTGGATATCACGTACCGGCAAGCGCAGCGTAGAACGTCCACTCACAAGATGGACCGATGACCTAATTAAGATCGCAGAAACGGTCGACGCAAATGTCTTAATGAGGATCTATTGGGGAGGCCTATGTCCATCAGTAGACGTTCTATAGCTGATAGATTGATGCATGGACGATTTTTTGAAGATCAAAAAGCCTCTCTTATACATATGAGCTAAGTAGGTACATATATGAAAACTATGAAGTTACGTGAAGAAGCTAAACAGTAATTGTAGCTTCCACCGTATCGGTTACGATCAGCGACCGGCCTGGCATATCTAATAAGTAGTTTAACTACCTAACTATCAGGTCAGAAATGTCCGCACGAAGCACGACACCAAGTGTTGCTAGATTTAGACTCAACTACTTCCTTATTACTTAGTAAAATGTTACAATTCAGACAGGAAATATGTATGTAAACTGCTAATCTTAATCGTTTGAGTAATCCTTAGTTTTGTTAAATAGCTTAAAATGAATCACTTTAATACCTAATTATTTCGAATTTTGATTTTTTTAATTATTTTCTATTACTAAGCAGCTTTTGGTCTTTCGTGATCATAACGAATAAATGGCATAAAATTGTGTCATTAAAATTAGTTCACAAAGTCATTGTCCACAAACCATGTCACTGACATCATACATAAGTCGAACTTTCATTACTTATTTCATAATTTTACCTAAAACAATTGCTAAAGATAAATACAGTCCCAGAATTTCAAGGAAAACCAGAATGTGACAACATTCAAGACCAATCCAGCTCAGTTGCGAGTTGCGACATAACTTTCTCCGCAATTTGCCATTTGCCAGCGACCATCCATCATCCTCTACTTATGTCACTGATGTATTCAATTATGTGTTTTAAACAAATAGCCATACAGTGAACAACAATAGGTATAATGAGCGCAGTTTCAGCTGTCGAGTCAATTATTAGAATCTATTTCTCTGTTGTGTAACGTTTCTGACGCTCTGTCGTAGCTACTGTATTGAGCTAAGTTCAATGATGTAGTGAGAATATCGAAAGATATGTCACCTAGAAATGTAGTTATTATGATTGAGCCCGAGCTAGACCGTAAATAAGTAATATCGACTTTAGGTGCAAAGCCTAGCGGCAAGACTCTAGTTTTAATATAAAAGTACTAAAATGCAATCTTCACTTAGATCGGTTCAGGGCTTGTACTAAGAACTTTTAATCTGAGTTATTATCAAATTGAGTTAGCATTTATGGTCATTTTTCTTCAGCCGAAAACTCGCTTTCCCGTGAAAGCCAGTGAGCCGATTTAGGCTCGCGCTAAGAGCTCATGATACTATAACTAGCTCTAGAGCAATAAATTATAAGTATTTTGGCCGTTAAACCAATTGTACAGGAGGGAAATCTTTGCAAATAATATATTTAGGTAGGTAGATAAAGACGATAAGGTTTAGTCATACACGGCGGACGTCCTACTTTACCATTTTGATGGCTATCTTCAGTATCTCATTTTTTATCTATACCTACGTACTTTCTGTAATATATCGTAGGCTAGATTAGCGCAGTGCTAATCTCATAAAAAGAAACGTCATAACTTTTTTGTGGAAATTATTTTACAACAAGTATTATACTAAAAAATAAAGCTTTTACTGAACAAGTACTCGCAAAAACGAATCAAGCGAGCTCAAAACTCGATAGGGTTGCGTCGTTTCACGTTCGTTCTATGACCACCTTCCAGCTCCATCATCAGACCCTGGTTACCATTGAAAGACAAACTACTCGCCAAGACCATTCAAATAAACCCAAACTCGATGAGTATGTGTCGTTTCATTACTATGTTCCTTTGGCCACCTTCCAGCTCCATCATCAGATCAGCACCATATCATCATAATATTGCATTTCAACGCGATTTACATGTATGCAAAATTTCAGCTCAATCGGTAACCGGGAAGTGGATCATATTTAACTTGCAAGATTCGATTACAGAACGACAGACCACGAGACAGGTGCAGTTAAATTAAAGCTTGTAATAATGGAAATTTTTAGGAATTTATCCCGCTGAGTAATCCTGAATAGGTAAGCGTAATATGTATTTTTTCAACCAAAACATTTCGGCTTTTCATTTGACAATTATTGTAATTAACTCGATGATGTTAATGCAATATAAGTATAATCAAGTGTCAGATATTACTAAAATTAAGTTACTAAACATTTTTGAGTTTCAATTACTTTAAATTAACTATCGATACATTTAATTACTGAAAGATAAAATCAGTAGTCAATCAATTAATCAGTTATCAACTTTGATCAGCGACTGTAAATATAATAAAACCTTTCAATTCCACTTGTCTGCTTTATTTGATAGCATGACATAATGCCGCAGTTACACAATCAATAAACACATTCACGCGATGCGATAACAAACAAAACAGTATAAAAATAAGGCAAAACAATCTTGGTGTGTCATTCCGGATTTGCACTTCCGGGAGTATATTAGAGCTTGCAGACAGTGGGCGGTTTTCCTTATTGACCTCAATCAGAAGGTCTGCACAACTGCACACATCTTATTAGCTTAATCGAGAGTCCAACCACATATAATCAAGACATCTTTGAGACTAATCGCGAATGTAAAGCATACCCTATTGCTTATACTTATAAAAGTTTTTGATGAAAGAGAGATCCTAGCAGGAGATTTTGTGCTATGCTAACGATGTACACCAAATTCACAATATCTATAGGATAAGACAGCAATTAGCTCATTTTTAGGGTTCCGTACTCAAAGCGTAAAAACGGGACCCTATTACTAAGACCCACTGTCCGTCTGTCTGTCACCAGGATGTATCTCATGAAGCGTGATAGCTAGAACGTTGAAATTTTCACAGATGACGTATTTCTGTTGTCACTACAACGAAAAATACTCGAAACAGAAGAAAATAAATATTGAAGGGGGGCTTCTATACAACAAACCTGATTTTTTAGCCGTTTTTCGCCCGATATTAATAACGGTGACAGATAGATGCTTGAAATATTCACAGAATATTTAGTTAAAAAATCCCTTCCAAAATAAATAGTTAATTTAAAATGAAATATACACAGTCAGGTCATAAATTCTGTCACATGTTTAATATAAAATAATTGAAACAAGTTTATTCATTATGTAACAATTAAATACCAAAATGAACTTAACAAAACATAGATTCTTATGACAATAAAGTTTTTTAAAAATGACCTCCGTGATTTTGAATGCAGCGGGGCAATTCTGTCAACCGATCTCGTCACCGAAGTGATACGCTCCCGAATCCCAGATATGACAGTTTTACTTACTCAAAGCTGTCAAAAAAACGAGAAAAGCTCAAGAACGCGTCACCTCAGCAACGAGATCGTTTAACTGAATTGCCCCGCAGGTCTTCAATCTGCGCGGCCAGTCGTCTATCGCAGCACAAACGAGGTCCATGTCAATATCGGCGGCTGCCTTTATCAAGGATGTCTTGAGTGACTCGAAATTGGGATGAGGCTTTGAGCACGCCTTTTCCTCCAAGTGTTGCTATATCTTGTAATCTAACGGACTCAAATCTGGACTGGAGGAGGGCCAGTCTTCGTGCCGGATGAAGCCGATTTCACGGGCCGTCAGCCAGTTTTGTGTGCTCTTCGCTCTATGAGCTGGCGCCGAATCTTGTTGGTATTCCAACACCCAGTGCCTGTTATTGAACATGGTATGAGAAACAGGTTCCACAAGGTTTGTCAGGACTGTATTTTGATACACAACTGCATTCGTTTTTACACTTTTCTCACAAAAATGTACCTCTGTTAAGCCCCAATTAGAAACTCTCAACCATACCATGAGCGAGGATGGTATACGGTTGCTTGCTTCTTCACTACTGTGTGCGTACACTTTATCATTTTGTTTGTTGTAGCTCTCTTCTACGGTAAAAATTTTTTCATCCGAAAAAAGAATTTCCCGATATTTTTTTCCCGCGTACCGCTTCAACAACGCGCGGCATCTCTTCAGTCTCAGGTCCATTAGACGAGCATTTAAACGATGTCCTGTTTTTCTTCGTATGCCCGAAGCCCTAAGTCTTCATTTAACACCCTTTTCACCGTGGTTCTGCTTAACCCCATCTGAAGCGCCAACAGTTTCTGCTTACGTTTGGGATTTCTTTGAATTCGCGCCTTCACAGCTTTTATCACTGCTGGAGTCCTAACAGACCGAGGGCGACCACTTCTTGACCTGTCATCTACACTAGAGTCTTCATTGTATTGTTTGTATTTTTCATTGTATTTTAGACATACTGAAAAATTTGAATTGGCGCGTAACCGCAACGATGCAACGCAATAACTGCTACACGGTCTTCTTTAAGCGTCCACTCCATATTTAAAAATGAGTAAAATTCTAAAAAGTATACATTTTTATTTTCATGAACAATTCGAAATTCGAATTCAATAAACTTTTTTTTGGCCAGCATTCTAAAAGAAAAGTTTTTACTGTGTGACAATACTTATGACCTGACTAGGTATTAAGGGGGGCTTCCCTTCCGTACGGAACCCTTTGTGCACGAGTCCGATTCGCACTTGGCCGATTTTAATACAAAATATAGCCCAAATGTTCATTTATTCAAGTTGCGAGTAGAAGAAAACGAGTCATTAGCGTGGCCAGTATTCATTATGGCGATATGACCAGTCCGAATGCTCGTGGTACTCGTACTATGTAGGTACTACTACTACGAGTACATATTTGTTTGTAATACTATGGCTATAGTAACAATAGTAAAAATAAAACTTACTTCCTTGAATATCATGATTCAATTGACAGTTTCTAGCGTTGAACTTCAGAATAAGTTGTACTTATAATGAGTCACAAAAACAAGGCCTTCGGAAATTAGTTACGTATTTTATATGGATGTGCCTATTACTCCTATGAGTAATATAGGTATTATAGTAAATCGTAGGTTATAATTGATAATTATTTATTACATTGCTATAACATTGTAGTATTTACATATCCCCCCAATTTCATTATGCATTTCATCAGATTATTGTAAACAGATTTATTATTATTTCTGTACGTTGGAATTAGCAAACAAACCAATCAATTGGCTTTAGCGTAGCACTGCATATTATTTATTAATTGCATTGTCAGTTTCGAATTGTTAATATCGAAATATTTAGTATTATTGATATTCAATAAATTTTGTAGATGGCTAGCCTTAGTAGGTATCAGAGTTTCATCAATTTACGAACTATTCGGACTAAAAGTTAAATATTGATAAGAACTAGAATACATCTGTATAATTATAACCTATTTTATATTTATTCCGAGCAATTTCTACGGGGTTATTTTCAGGGATCAAACTATGAAGCGAAGTAATTTTATTCATATTATTTCAGTAAATTCAATCAGACACTTGACAATATAATTTATATAAAACACTAGCTGACCCGGTGAACTTCATCTCACCATCTGTCAAATATCAATGACAACTTTTACATGCGAAACATTTTGTATGGAAAAATTAAATTCATGTTTTTATTATTTTTCTCACAGATGTTGTAAAAAATATCTCACCTTTTAAATCTTTCCTGAACTTCCATAAATAGTTCAAGATCAAAATTAGCCAAATCAGTTAAACAGTTCTCGAGTTTTAGCGAGACTAACAACCACGATTCATTTTTAGGGTTCCGTACCCAAAGGGTAAAAACGGGACCCTATTACTAAGACATCGATGTCCGTCTGTCCGTCTGTCTGTCTGTCTGTCTCTCACCGGGCTTATCTCAAGAACAATGATAGCTAGGCAGCTGAAATTTTCACAGATGATGTATTTCTGTTGCCGCTATAACAACAAACACTAAAAACAGAATAAAACAAATATTTAAGAGGGGGGTCCCATACAACAAACGTGATTTTAGGAGTTTTTTGCTCGCTATTAATAACGGCAAGAGGTATGGGGCTCCCATACGGTACGGAACCCTCCGTGCGCGAGTCCGACTTACACTTGGCCGATTTTATTATAGATATAGATAGACACAGGCTTAGAGCAAAAACAGCTACTTAGAACTTAGAGCATGCCGTTATGTCACACGCATTGTCTCAAGGATCTAAGCATATAAAGTTGGAACAAAGGCCGTCCTTTCCATTGTACGTTATTTTAAAGCGACAAAAACAGTTAATAATCCATTCTCTGCCCACATGCGCTTCATCCGCTGTATGGAAGCGAATTAGAGGTGAAGAATCGCATCACTTGCAATTTAATATGATCAAAGCAAGCTGGCTTTATTTTCAGTAACCACAGGAAAGGCGCTCTTGAGATGTCAAAATCATGAGTCTGGTGAACAATGGAGATGTCATTTCAATAAATCACCTATTCTGAAAGCGTCATCCGTATTAGGTACCTACCTACTTGTTGTAGGACGTTATTTTACTCATTACTTTTGCTCTCAAAGTGTAAAAACCAGTATGATTAATAAATAACAAACGCCTGACTTCGTTATTTCAGGAATATAATGCTGCCGGAAGTGCCGGACACTTTTTGAAATGTCCTTTGAAAGAAAGTCCTTCAGATTATTTAAATTTATAGCTTTAGATCTTTTTTCTAATACCTAAGAGATTCAAAAGCAGAATTCAGCTAATAATACTTCGAGTAAACGATAAAAATCAAATTAAAACTGATAGTTATAATGTAGCCTAATTCTTTCATCTGACGTATTTTTTTCTAGCAGGAAGAAACATCTAATAGAAAGAGCAACCAAAGCTTGCAACCAAAGTGTTTATGCAATAAGTCCTTAAAATATTTACTACCTATATGGAAGGAAATAAGACCTTAACCCATTAAATGCGTACCTAAAGGTTTTTTTACATTATTTGTCTAAATAAATACCTATATCATTATTGTACACCAAAAATTACAGCAATAATATAAAACAGTAACTACACAACAAAAATGTTTTACAAGGGCGGCCTTATCGATTTTTTGGATGGACTGGACACGAAAAATATAAATATGGTCGGTGGTGTATAAATACAGTGAAATAAATAATGAGAGAGAAAAAAATACTTTTTCTAAGTGGAGAGAAACAGAATAAGTACAAAACTAAACTACGAAACAACTACCAAGCGCAGTGAATATTGTATGATAACCGGTGGAGTAGTATTACATATAGTACATTAATTATAGAGAATGCGCAAACAACTCAGTGGAAATGCAAACGGTAGTAAGCAAATTATTTAATTACCGGAACCAAAGTCCTTCGCTTTCGAGGAAGTGGGAAACTAAAAAGTTAATTACTTAGTTAACCATGATCTTATAAACACTGATTGTACGTAGTAGCTAGTATTTAATCTGTGGCTGCAAACATTTTTGTTGCTTGAAACTGGAAAGCTGCGCGTTTCGGCTTACGTGTTTCAATTTGGGTCACGTTAAAAATGTATGCATTAGTGTTTATCGGTTATGCCGAGACACATTACGAAAAGACTGAAATAGGTATAATTAAATCTGCAAACATTTGAAATGCTGTGAAGTGAAATACGTTCGGGGATTCAAAATATTTGTGATGATCTATCTTCTATGGTCATCTAGACTGATATCATTTGCCTACCTTTAATCCTTTTCAGATGGGCTCGGTCCAGTATCTTATATATTACCTATGCTTTCTCCATTCATCTCTATCATCATAATTATATAAACTTATAGGCTGTACCTACAATATTAAAATTCAATACGAATATTAAGAACTCTGAATTAAGGATAAATTACAAACAAAACTTTCGTTTCGGGGTAACGCACGCTGTAGACAACAGTTTGTTTAAAAGTACACATTGTATGGTTAAACAGTGTTTAAAACGTGTTTAAATCTTTTGTGGTAAAACGGTGTATGTTTAAATGCTTAATCCATTACTTTATCAAGGCTCGAGGCATTTCATTAAACGAACTTGTCTGTATTCAATAAGCTAAATCCCGTGCTTCCCCACTGAAGCGACAATAGTTAACAATGCCTACGGATTCAAACATAAAAGCAGTCGTACTATATTATTTATCAATAGAGAAATCTCCATGTGGGCGAATATGGCGAAATAGCACCGACAGACCCGGCAGTGCAATGAGTCAGTAACGACACATTCGAATGCAAACCGCCGGACTCCATCAAGCTTTTAGCACTAACTATCGTACAATCTGTGGCTTAGATGACCAAATCGTAAACACGACTTCGTAAGTCTCGTTCAGAAATACAAATTTTAGAAATAGGTCCGCCAATCCACACGACGCGTCGTAAACAATCTGGATTATGATTTCGCAGATAGCATAACGCAATGCGCGCGTTGATGTCTAATCTATGAGCATGTTGATGTTCAATAGTCTTATTTCTTCAATCTGCATCATTCAAATGCCAGTATGGTGAATACGTTCCAAATTGGTTTGGCGGGGACCTTAGATAAGCCTTTGAGTTATCTTTGGAACTTCATCGGCATGAAAGTATCCATTGCGTACTTCATATTTCAAATTTCACGATCACTGCTTATCTCATTAGGGAATATGTAATGTTATGTAGTTATGATAAGTTATGTATAGGTAGTATGCTATGAACAAATAAATCGCATTATTATCGTATCGTCCGAATCTGATAAAAATAATTACGGAATAGTTATGTGATAGACGTAGCACACGTTAGATAATACGCATTGTTGTTGTGACTTGTTAAGCTTGTAATGTAATTTATCTTTTATAGAAATTGAAGACATTTCGCCATCCTATTAGAAACTCGACAATTTGTAGTGGACTAATGTTTAGTGATTCATTAACACCATTAAGAATAGCTTTCTAACAGCGATGTTTTGATAGTAAATTAAAAGTTAATTTCCCTGTTTTGATTGTAAGATTAAAACTCATTTACCTGTCTTTGCGTTTTGTCCGGAAGAATGATAGAAAGCTCGAAAGATCTATTCTTTTTGTCTCTGCTGCCAGAGCGCATGAGCTTGGTGGATGAGCGGGTGATGCTCTGGGCCTTCTCCGGCAGCTTCAGCGCCACTATGGACATGCTCCGGCTGAGCCGGCGACCCAGCTTCTTCGTTCGAAGCGACATCGAGCCTCCGAGTCCTCGCTTGGCCCGGGTCTCTACCGGCGCCTCCTCCGCGCCACCTTCCACACTACCTCCGGCCATCGCACTATCCTTTCAACACTACGTCAACACACCATCACCATAATACACCAGACACTTTCATCCGAAAGTCTTCTGTCACTGAGTCACGATGCACTTCAACACTTCAACCGAAGATCGACATGACACGATCGGAAATCGGGCACAGCCTCCGAAATCATATGTTGAGCCGGTTTGTGAGCACCGGCCGACGCGAAATGGGCCGATCGAGCTCAGTTCGATAGTGATCGGCTTGAATGGGTTCGATTGTTGATTGTTGCATTAAATGGAGCGCGTTATCGTGTTGTGTAAGGTGCGCGGTGCGCGGCGCGACGTGTGCGCGGGTGTTCGCGGCCGGAGAGACTAGCGAGGCGCGCCGCCTCGGGCCTTCCAGCCGCTGCCGAGACCGCGCCGCCCCCGCCGCTACACAGCTTCAATCAAATTACTTATCGAAGCGCATTGCACTGAATTGACAATAACAAATGCACCGACAATAGACCGAGCGCTCCCACGAGATGTTTGACTCCGAATCGGAACGTTGCCCACGAATCTTTGGAGTATTGGCTTTGAGTAGGTACTGAGCCTTCTTTCAGAGAAATAACGGGAACGTGTTACAGTTGCATTAATGTGGCAAAGTAAGGATATTGGCTCGCGAACTGTAAACATTGGTCTCGCTGCTTTGAAAAGGTATTTCAGTACAAAGCAATTTCAATATTATCTTGTCTAGTCGTCGAGGGAGCTATGTAGAGTACTGCGCTGTATTGGTTACGGGTCAACAGATCTCAAGGTAATCGTGTTTCTTTACACAACTCTTTGTAATTTAGATCTCGTTAGATGCTGAGATAATTAAACTTGTTATTATCAGTGAACGTGATGTTACCTAGTAGGCAGGCATTGTAGAAGCAAGCAAGTATTGTACCTACCGAAATACATAGGAAACTATATTTAAGTATGAAACACTAATATGTTTAAAAAAAGCTCTATTACACATTAAAATAATTACTTACCGTACCTCACAAAGAAACTAATCTCGCAAATAAATTATTGATAAGCATTTGACCTCTGTGGCATTTCATTAAAAAATAAATAAACAAATGTTCTACGTATCTACTAAATAATCAAAGGTATCTACATATTTTTCCTAATATTCTTGATCTTAGATTAATAATTGGTCAAGCGGAGCGAGACCAATTATTTATTAATCTAAGTTCTCACCGTCTTACCATAAAAGTTTTACGCACTCTTTAGACAATGTTTAATAGTACAAATTGCACGGTGTTTAAAGCGTGTTTGAATCTATTATGGTAAAGCGGTTTAATGTTTAAAAATATATATCCTTTGTTTCTTGATATTTAAAACTCACTGTTTTTTTCCTATTATTACAAATCATTGACAAAACTTGATATTTTTTTACCTAGACCAATTTAAAATCTCCACACAAAATATATCATGCACGTGCAATGCAACCTCATTGGTTTACTAAACAGAATCAATGTGTAAGTCATTAAAATGTAAAATGTCAGATGTCAACATGACCAATGTCAACATGGCTCAGGCTAAGATCTGTGAATCGATTAAAAATAAATAAGTCTGTATTTCTAACAACTATTATTTTGTAATAATGTACAAATATTAAAATATCGACTTTAAATATCAAACAAAATTTAACATAGATTTGGAGCAGTAGAAATGCAGCCGTAAGTACGAGTATCTATTGAGTTATTGATGAAATCGAGCACAAGGTCTGTAAATCTTGAATTAAAATGTACTTTATATATACGTATGGGGTTTAATAGATTGAGTAACTAGTCAGGTAGCGTTACAAATTGATTGAACATAAGTATGTGAATCATTAATATATTCGATACTTATCTGTGAATTAGCTTATTTCGGATATCCTCTGACCTTGTAGATTACTGGATTACTGGTACTGTACAACCAGCAAACCCAACTATATAGGTATACTGTACAAAATATACTTAGTAACTTTATAAAATATATTGCTTTGAAAAAAAATGTAATCTTGAGTTATACAAATATGAGTCGCTATTGCTACATATTTGAAACAAAATCGCAACTCGGAATTGATAAAATGTATTAAACTGCAGTTTTTTTGTCGAATTCCGCGTTGGACCTATTGTAGACGATATTCATAATGATGATCTGAATCACCTCCTTTCGGCTTAGTATTACATTCTTTCTGAATATTCCTTTATAAAAAGATGATTATTAAATTGTTAGTATGAGATAAAACAGAAACCAACTGTTGCTAGTGAAACAAAATACACAATATTAGACTTTGTTTTATGTACATCATTAAACACAGATAACTCGACTACTTACAAACAAAATATAAAATGGAAACTTTATACCTACTACCTCTGGGATTTATTTCTAAAATCCATAGAGAGGCAAATTAATTAGTCTAATTGCTACGAAAAATTGTTCAACTATTTTTAGGTTTCAATCTATCACGATGTATTTAATGTCTAGTAGTAGGTATTAAAAATTAAATATGTATGAATCTAGCTGGTTGCGGTGTCCTTTAGAGATATAGCCATCACAGTCCTACCATTTTATTTTTAGTGAAATTGTATTTTAGTCTTTTTGGCTAATGTTTTTTACAGAAAATCAAATCATGTTTATGCTAGTCCTAGTTCTATAAAATGATCTGTATTTAGCTCGTATTCTTATTGATACAATTACTGGTACAAGTTTCATAATCATCTTTATTATTATCAGCC
The DNA here is from genome assembly GCA_964007245.1 of Hypomecis atomaria. Classification (NCBI taxonomy): domain Eukaryota; kingdom Metazoa; phylum Arthropoda; class Insecta; order Lepidoptera; family Geometridae; genus Hypomecis; species Hypomecis atomaria. Next base: position 10,598,900 of record OZ023299.1, read on the forward strand.
GTATGATGTCCACTGCTGGATGTAGGCCTCCCCTATAGATTTTCAATATGACCATTCGGGAGCGGCTTGGATTCAGCGTGTTCCTGATTAAATCAGCTAAGATAACCATATAAACGAATTCTGTGCATCCCTACATTATAAAATACTTCATGAGCTCCTAGAGTCGATAAAACATTTCCAGGAATAATTTAAAAGTTAGTGGGCCATAAAGTATTTGCGTGTATAGTCCGTTTATTTTACAGAGCATCCATCATCTCATTTCATGGTCCATTTGTGCTTTGTGGTTCTCGTTTACCACAAAATACCGACTAACCTTGGTTATCTTGATTTCTTACATATATTTGAACCAAATTGATGCAATGTATATTGTTTCAAGGTATTTAAATCGCTATGCCTTTTTAACCGACTTCTAGAAAGGAGGAAGTTCTATGTTCGTCTGTATGTTTTTTTTTTGTGTATGTTCATCGATATTTTCGCCAATTGTGAACCGAATCAAAACATTTTTTTTTAGTTTGAAAGGGTAAATGTACTTTCAAAATGGTCCCATTTAAATCCCGATTTTGAAAAATCAACAATAATGTAAAAAAATTATACGTCAACTCGAGCAAACTTCGAATTTTGTACACGATGGAAGTGGAAGTCTATTTTTTTTTACGAAAATAATTATTATATGTTTATCCAATAGGTAAGTACCAATACTAAGTTGTAGGTACGTCAAAATACTAATGGTACCTACTAAATGAAAATCAATTGCGGCAGTATCTGTTTTTTTTATTTATCAATTTTGCACATTTTAGTGTTCGGGGTGTTAGGTATGGGACAATTAAGTATGACTAGAGCGAGAGGTCTATAAAGGGTAGATTTGGCCTGATCAGATAGATGGTTTATGAGAAATTGTTTTGAATATTTATCTAATAAAGATTTGGGAAGATTTGTAATAAAACCATCGGAAAAATTGCCTGTGATAGTAAACATAGAGACAAAGATGAACCTAGCAATCTATTATACTGTTTTGACACGCAAAAACACGTTTTATCACATGGAAATAGACACATAAAAATAGGCATAATTAGCATAAAACACATGCTTCTGAAAACGTGAACGCACACATTTTTGCGACTCTTTGTTTAAAATTTACAAAAAGAAATAATATGTTTTACAAAAATACTCGTACACATCATCCGAACACTGTCCACTCTCCAAATTTTGAAACTCTCCAAACCGGGTGCGTCAAAGTTAGAAACGCCGAAAAAGTTTGATGTACCTAAGTGTTCGATAGCAAAGTGAATAGTTTTATTGGCTGATTTGATATACAATCATCATTCATTTTGCGGAATCCGTTTTATTTTCTGTTAATTATACAGGTTTCATCTCGACTCGAAACAAGACTCGATTCACACCTTTAATTCGCATATTGTCCGTCATCTCAAATGTGATGTAAGTAAATAATTATTTTTTGCAAAAAATAGCATGACCGACTTCACCCGTGTATAATTCGCAAATATTTCGTACGGATCGATGTAGCATTTTTCACATTATTGATGATTTTTCAAAAATGGCTCAGCCGATTTCAATAAAATTTTATTGGACCAATTTCGAAGTATACTCTTTCTAATAAAAAATTGAAGTCTGACTACTATGAAAAAAGTTATGCGTGGTTATACATAAAAAAAATATATATACGCGTCGAATTGAGTACCTCCTCCGGTTCGGCTCGTCGGTCAAAAAAATTGTGTAACTTCACCGACTATTAAGTATGCCAATAATTATTACCGTACACAACCTATACCTATAATTTTATGGATATCATTTTATGAGCACTCATTAGTTCTTTTCGTGTTTAAAGAGAAACAGGGAAGCATTTATGAAACAAATAACTCATAATAGCCTTTGCTTTAGGTAAGTAAGTAGGTACGTGTAGGTGCAGGCGTTATGTAAAGAACATTCTATTGTTTACAAGAATTGCAAGACTAGCTCGTATTGTACATATTGAATGCGGATAGTGCCAGATCATTATCAAATTATATTTACTGCCACGCTAATATTTTCATGTTAACGTAGTGAAAGGACTTGCCTTGTTAAATATTAGGTTGGGGAAAAAGTCTTTTCGTATGTATAGTATGTATGAACTCGTAATTAAATCTCTTTGGCAATACTATTTGTATCTGGCTTGTTTTGGTATCATTGAAAGGTGATTGAAAGTTTAAATTTTAAAGAACATAATTCCAAATTCAAATTAGGAAAATGTGTGATTTTCATTTTCATTTCTACTGTCAAGATAGTGAATCTAATGAAGAAATTCGATAGATTTTAAAATTTTAGTACGAAAGAGGTAAAAATGCAACGCAAGTCGCGAAAAAAATTTGCGATGTTTATGGACCTAGTGCAGTGTCTGTGAGAGTAGCACAAAGAAGGATGTCGACAGCTCATACATACGAATACCTGTTGTGTACGAATACACTCAGTTTCTCCTAAGCTCATTTATAAAAATGTTATCTTCACCAGAGTAATTTATGACGCTTCTAAAACTGTTCTGATATGTACAAGTTTGTTTAAAATGAAGTTAAAATAAGAAAAACCGAAATTAATTTTCAAGCTATATGTACCTACTTTGATTTATAGAATTATAGACCATAGCAGTGCTGCCAACTCCTTTTGGCAAAAATTCGCTATCAGCACGTCAAAAACGCGCCAGAAGCGCTAAATGGGAACTACGACGACTGGTACTACGAAAAAATGAATGATAATGAATTTCGGTATTCATCCACTTCATTAGCAATAGTATAAGAACCACAACTTGCTGCTATTCGAACTTCGGCCGCAGCCTGCGGATGCAGGTCGCGATTGCAGGTAACACACATCTGAAATGCAGCCACTGCCTGCTTCCGCAGTCGAGAGTGATTCCGAGGTTGGCTACACGTGCTGCGACAGGCAGCACGTCGGACTTGTCTAAACAGGTGAACAACACTCGCAGCTGAGGCTCGGTAGCACGTGCTGCCGGAGCCGCAATCGGAATCTTTTTTGCAGAAATTCATACTACTACATAGATAACCAGAGCCCTTACTCGTAGTCCAGGCTTTGCGAAGTTTACTCAAACTTTCGCGTTCGCGTGTGGCTCCATAGATTTTGGTTAGTTCTTCCTCATTTCTGCTAGGGGCACTGTACAAAAATGTATAGGGCCATACCGAAACAGCTGTAGTTTTAATTTACGTGTAAACCTGGATTAACCCCTCAGTTGTGCAGACACAGCCGGCTTCGTGCAGCTGCTGCAAGTGCTGTTTGTAGCTGTAGCCTGCTGCCGAGATTCGAATAGCACCTTTAAGGATTATTACGAGTAATATCAAAATAATCAGGAATATCTCGGATAATTTCAACTGCAGCTTTTTGTTAGTAGTAAAGTGAGTGAAACCTAAAAATATAAGTATTCTTTCTTTTTGATAATCTTTTAGTATACAAAAATGTATGTTTCTATAAAATATGTAAAATAACACCTCAGTTCGTAAAATTACTAGTTGAAACACTTAAAACGAGTTAAGGAAGGAGCATGTACCAACTGTTGAAAAAGAAAATAATTATATCAACCCCTCCAAAAAATTGCTAAGTCGGAATACCGAAAACGAAATCTGGCAATACTGAATACATCATCTGATCGACTGAATTTGACATTTCCTTTTTTTTGACAGCAACAGTAATAAAATAGTGATTTTTTTCAATAATGTGCCCATTTTTGGACAGGCTAAAGCCTTTAAGGTCATACCGCCACTTCTTATGTATGTAATCTATAATGTTAAAACAATAAAAAATCATTGTAATTTTTCTGGTGGTCTAATATTAATTTTAATTAGTGATATGAAAACAGCAAAAAATCACTAAATTTTTGAAGCACATATCATTATTATAAATGATGTTTTGTTTTCTACCTACTTCTAAAAAAAAAAACGACAGGTCCATTCGCTGCATCCTTCTTTGGTTTAAGCGTTTTCAATCCGGAAATTTTGATGTCAAAGACGCACGTCGCTCTGGTCGCCCTATTACGGATAAAATGGATGCCATTTTTGAAAAAGTGGAGCAAGATCGGCATATAAGTAGTTACGACGTAGCTGAAGAACTGGGAATTGACCACAAAACAGTCCTGGCGCATTTAAAAAAACTAGGTACACAAAAAGCTCGATATTTGGGTATCTCACGAGCTCACACCTAATGAAAACTGTGTACTCATTTGTACTCATTTCATCCTTAGCCACTCAGCAAAAATTAAGAGAGTTTGGCTGGGAGGTGTTAATGCATCCGCCGTATAGTCCTGACCTTGCACCTTCAGATTTCCACCTGTTTCGGTCTCTTCAGAATTCTTTAGGTAGTGTCAGGTTAACATCACGAGAGGACTGCCAAAACCACTTGTCGCGGTATTTTGAAGTCCCAAAATTTCTATAGCAATGGGATCGTGTCTCTACCTACAAGATGGCAAAAAGTTATCGAACAAAATGGTACGAACGAAATAAAAGATATAAACTAATTTCATACGGTATGGAACCTCTCGTGCTCGAGTCCGATTCGCATTTGGCTAATTGTTTTAAACATAGCTGTGCAATATCTGCCATAGAATTAGTACCTAACTACTTATTTTTTTCAGACTTTAAAAATAAAATACTTTTATAAATAAAATAAGTTTGATACTTAAGTATTTTTTCGTGTACATATTCAGTACGTTTCAGTACACTACTCATTTATTCTGCTTTTAATTATAAATCGACATGGGTATAGTCAACCGATAACTTAAAACTTGAATTGATTTTAAAAATTTTACTTTCTCCGATCCTTTTTACAGCTTTACTAAGGGTACTGGTTATAGTAGTCAACAATTCGTCTTTTAAAAAATAAATTCATACATCTAGCTTATAATTCAATGAATAGATATATTCTAGTAGTGTGTAAAAATACTCGTACATTGGGTATTGAATAAATTTAAATTTATTTAAAAACATACGAATTCGTAATAAATTGATTTTTGCATATTAAATACCTACTATCTACAAATTTTATAGCAATGCAATAATGACGTGCAATTTTGTAATGTTTGATTTGTAACAGTGCCAAATTAAGTAAACCAGACTATTTCCTAGAATAAACAAATACAAATTATTTGTAATACAAAACACAGCACAAAATCAAAACTTCATTAAATATTATGTATAAAAATGAATATATACTTCTCGCTTAAATTAATCAAAACATTTTTGATTACAGATTTTTCTTAAATATTATATCTCGATAACTTCAACTCATACTTCATCTTAACCGGTGAGATACCAAAAAAGGCTATTTTTTGGGAACAAAATATTGATTGATATATTTTAAGGTAATAATAGAGGTACTTAAAGGAAGTAAGGTAAGGAGTAAGGTAGGGGGGAGCTGATATACCTACCTAATATATCAATTAATTACAGCTGTATGAAGCCGTGGTGGTCTAGAGGTAGTGACGCCCGCCTTACAATCGTGAGGTCGTGGGTTCAATCCCAGTCCCGTACCAATGAGTTCTTTGGAATTTATGTACGGAATTTCACACCACTGGCTTTTCGGTGAAGGAAAACATCGTGAGGCAACCTGCATATGTCCGTAGAAGAAATTCGATGGCGTATGTGAATCCACCAACCCGCACTGGGCCAGCGTGGTGGATATGGCCCAATCACCCTTCGTGGGTAGGCCTACGTCCTGCAGTGGACTATTAAAAAGGCTGATACAGTACAGTACAGTACAGCTGTATATTTTTAAGAGGCGCACCATTTCTTCTTATGTGTCCAGAGGTATATAGAGGCATGGTACACGCCCGGTGTTTCTTGAAATGGACTCAAAAAAAATTATTGTTGTCAGAAAAGTCGCAACAACATGGCAGAAAGACAGCGATTGGAAAGCAAGATACTCGAGGCTATACTCATCCCGCCGGATTTCAACGTAAGTGCCAGCGCCATTCCAAACAAATGTAGAGAATATGTATAATATTATTGCTTTGGAAAGTATAAGATATTTGAACTCTTACTTTGCAGTGACTACAATCTATTCTGCGTCCTTATCGAATTCAAATTGCGCTTGAATTTAGATACTTGACCTCTGAATGCGTTGTCACGCGGTAATGATATCTACATTACCGTGGCGTTGTACTGTACTTCTGAGTTGTTTCCTTTTCCTTTCTTACTAATTTGGATTTAAAACTATTGCTCTTTCCATTTGAAGAAATAACCAAAGAGTATATCTCTTTTGTTTGACCTTTTTTTTCTAAAACTGAGGCTATTATTAATTCGTCTATATGTGTGTTTATATTTCTATACTCAAAGGATAGTAACATTAGTAACCTTTGTCCGCTATAAGTACCTATTGGTTGTTGGGTGCACAATTGTACATACAAAAAATTAAATATATTTTGTGATTGAACTGTATCTTTCATAACCATATAGGTATTTTTTAGCAAATTTATCAATAATACGTTATGAAAAATAAGTTAAAACGATAAAAAAAAAACAACTGTCTGATACAAAAAGCTCATTGACGACAAAATGTATTGAACAGTTGAATTTTTACTTCGCAATTTCAGGATTGATTCTATAGTTTTACTATAAGTATAACTTTTACAATGGGAGTAGTAAATCTTGTCGATAATTAGGTAATGAGTGCAAAATTACTTTTGGCTTTCGGAGCCTTTGCTATACACTTAGCATTTTTACCAACCTATTAAGATCACCACACTTTTGTTCTGTGAAGATCACATACCTACCTACTCACAAACAGAAGTCTAAGTAAGATACTTGGTAGGTATATATACCGACGTTTGCATTTATTCTGATGAATTTGTCGCCCGCGGAGTCGTGATAGGCTCCAAGGTCTACGAGGAATCAAGTTGCACCTACTTATTTACCAGCAGACAATATGACTCATCTCGTCATGACTCAATGACTCACGTCGAAAAAGTAGGAGCAGCAATCAATGACAGCAAATGTAATGTTTAAATGGGCCCTAAAAGTCACTCTACAACGTAAAGATGCTCTACACCAAAGCCTATTAATTTTCTCGGTAATGCAGGCAAAAAAGTTGCTGTAAAATGAAACGTGCGTGCAAAAATATTTCACTGTTTACTTATCTGTCTTGTTTGTATTTAAAACACGAGATTTATGATTGCATTGTTGTTAGCATGAAACTAGTAGTAAGTAGAGTCTGATTTACATAGCAATGAATTGATTTGATAAGAATAAAATGATAAGTCATGTCCTACCTATCTACTATAGATATATAAAATTGACCACGTCACACCTACAAACAAAAGGCACGCGCCGTGCATTTAAACAAATTCGAAATTCGACTCCAGAAATTTGACTGCAGTTACGTGACTAGATTAATTTAATTGCATTGCACTTTCAAGGTCCTTCCTGGCGCGACTTGATGTGAATCGATCTTAGACAGACAGATTCTTTATTGCGTACACAAATTTAAATAATTACAACAAAAGGTACAAAGTATATTCAAGATGTATGTTTTTTGATAGTGGGAACTGTGATTTAGACTTGGCTTCATTTCACATGAAAATGTTTTTGTTGGGTCTTTATAAATGCGTGTTGCATACTGTTGCCCACTGTTGACCACAACATAGTTTTTTTCTCTCGGTGGTGTAGAGACAGAGTCAGTCAAAACATCTAGGTAGGTACTACTCGAATTGTCCCACTTCGGATTTTCTGCAAACATATTGTCAACAACATGTGTTCTGATGGAACCGTATCATTAGACACCAAGTTATAACATTAACTCAGTCATATTCATCCGAGAATTGTAATTTAGTAAGCATCTACGATACATTGTGATTCTCTCTCCACACTGATTTTACGACGCCGCTCTGTTACGTGAACAACCCATTGTTACATTTGATAGGGCTAGCATAAATATTTACATTTTTACAAAAGCAATGTCGTAATGCTACTGACTGGTGATACAAACCTCCTAATCTTTGTATCATCATCGCATCGGTCATAAAACAATACATGTTTTTCAATACAAACTTATAGGGTCCAAAAATATCGTGGTGGTGTAGTACTAGTATCGCTCGCCTTGCAATCGTGAATTAGAAGGTTCAAATCGTAGTATCAATGAGAAAAATGTTTGGGAAAAATGTATATATATTCACTTTATTGGCATTTCGCTGTAGGAAAACATAGAGCGGAAACCAGCATAATGCCCATAGAAAATATTCAACGGCGTATGTGAATACACCAGCCCACAATGGACGAAATATAGCCCATGGACCATTCATGGGTCAGCCTAAGTTCAGTAGTGGGCTATTAAAAAGCTAGTACAGTATAGGGTTGCAAAATTTAAAACCAAAATTATACTTATTACATTTATGTACCTATGGCCTTAGCACAGGTTAAGATCTATCCACAGATTTTACTACGTTTGGAATTATCAATTAAGTTTTGAATATGTTTAGGCTAGAAGAAGAGCCCCGGCGCATCTCCTTCATGACCAACGAGCCTCATCCCTACGCTACGCTGCTCATGAGAAGTCGGCCAGAGAGCACGTCATGCAGTAGCCCTACCCCAGAGCGATCCGCCACCTTGCTGTCCTGTCGCAGTGATCCTTATGCAAGCAGAGTCACCGTCCAGTGAGAATAACTTAATATTTATATTCGCCTGTACCTAGCATCAATCAAATATTATGCGCTTTTCTAATAGTTCCGCCACCACTCTGAGGAAATCTGTACAAGTCTCTGACTATGTGAAGTCGCCTAGAAAACACGTCATATAATTATAGTCTTACCCAAGAGTATTTCAATACTTCGCGGTCCTATTAGCCCGGGAGGTAGGCACAAAAAATTTATATCGCTATAACGGCTATATCGCTGCGACCCTTATCCAAGCAGAGGGATCGTCCAGTGAGAATTCTTCATCGTTTCTCCTGCAATATCCTTACTAATATAATAAATATGATTGTAAGTTTGTTTGTTACGCTTTCACGCAGCAACGGAGGAACAGATGGACTTGATTTTAGGCATAAATATAGTTCAAAGGCTGGAAAGTGACATAGGCTAGTTTTTATCCCGGAATAGAAACACGTTCCTGTGGGATAGCATTACAAACAAAATATACGCGGGCGGAGCCTCGGGCATAAGCTAGTAGATCTATAATATGATTGATGAGAAGCGAGTTGTATCCAGCTCTATTCTTCAGTCTTAATAAGTTCGTCTGTTTATATTGCGGGTGGACATTGAGACGTCCTACACTATGTTGTGGAATGGCAAATGGCAATGCCAGCACTAGGCCAATATTGCCGGAGGACTGTAATTAAAAATACATTTACCTAATTAGGCATTGCAAATTTTTAATGAAAGGTGTAATTATTGATTAACTAGCTGACTCAGCGAACTTCGTTTCACACAATGTCTTTATAAAATTACAGCCTATGTGTTAATCTAATGTACGTATAAGCATTATTATTGCAAAGTTTCATCTCAATCCGTTCAGTAGTTATTGCGTGAAAGAGCAACAAACATCTATACATACTCAGTACTAGGATAATTCTCAGTCCTCACAAACTTTCGCGTTTATAATATTAACTAGTTGGATATGACTGTTAAATTATTTTCTATTTTAAGTGTAATTGGCGTTATTAGCCTTACTTATTATAATCCAAATGAATAATAAAATAGATGCTTGGCACATTTTCTTTATTCAGGTCTGCTGATTTAGGAGGTCACGAAACAAAATTGCTGGACATGGTGCGAGCAATGAACAGAGAATCAGAAGAAGCACAAGACAAGACCATAAATTTGCCGAATCGGGATGAAGAATCTGATGAGTAAGAATTAACAAAATAAGTGCTTTAACTTCTCTAACATTCATTTTTAGGGTTCCGTAGTAAAACGGGGAACCCTTATTGCCCTTATAACTTCGTCGTGTCCGTCCGTCCCATTGAAACGAACCCTTATTAACTTTATTTATGAACCAAATTGCATGAAATTTTACATAATGATAGATCTCAATTTTAAATTCTTAAAAAACAAATCTGTGTATTTAAGGGGTAGCTCCCATACATGTAAAGTGGTTATGAATATTTTTTTCAACCCCACCCCCTCCTGTGGGGCATCGTTGAAAAGGGCTTAAAACTAAACGATTTTTGGTCGCATGTATCATTGGTGAGATATAGATCGACAAAGTTGAAAAAAAGAGTGACAAGAATCTCAGAACAAAAGTTTTGATGTACAGAATAAGTCCCTAAAAGGATGCTAATTGATTAGATATGACCCTGCATTTTAGGCATTATTTTTATTTACAAGGGTCTTTAAAAAAACCGGAGTATGAAAACAAAAATACCGTTTTCCAGTTCAATTTGTAGCAAAATGAGAACAAATCACAGTATGTAACTTTGATTTTTATCTTGCATTCTCGTATTTAGGAATATAGATAACGCAGTGTGTATAATTTTGTTGTATATTATATACCTACTTAGAACAGCTACCACACTAGCTAGAAAAGCTCATTATTTCTCTTTGCTTCACACCTTTCTTTAAGTAATTACTGTCTCTACAATGTAGATATTACAATATCACCCTCCAAACGTCGATGAAGACAAAAAGACATTAGTAAAACCCTCGTTTTCCCACTTTCACTCTCAATACAATTACATCTATTAACATTTACTTTCTCACAGTTTTCTTATACAATAAAGTACTTACTCGTATTACGAGAACGGCAGAAATACCTCAATTATTGTTTAATGTCTGTGCAATGCCGTATTGTTGCATTCAATACAGTGATATATTATGATATGACTGAGACGAATACCTTTCGTTTGAGAAGACTCATTAGATATATTATTTGCGTGCATATCTATAAGTATACATCATAAATATCTGGATAGCTGCCTACTTCATAATTATATTTAGTAGGTACATACCTATTATCTTTATTATGATGCAACATGCCTATTTACAGAGGCCTCTAAGCTGTTTAAAAACTCTAACACCAGGGCTAACCAGGTGGCCTATACGAACTTAAGTATTTAGTAAGCGAAAAGGTATCTTCTAAGTAAAAGTGCTACAACCTAGACCGCATATATCTGCTTAACGTCAGGCAGTATGTGATTAAACGTAAACCTATATCATAAAGTAAATAAAAAAATCGGCCAAGTGCGAGTCGGACTCGCGCACGAAGGGTTCCGTACCGTATGGGATTCCTCATGCCGTTATTAGTAGCGAGGAAAAAACTCCTAAAAATCACGTTTGTTGTATGGGAGCCCCCCCTTAAATATTTATTTTATTCAGTTTTTGGTATTTGTTGTTATAGCGGCAACAGAAATACATCATCTGTAAAAATTTTAGCTGCCTAGCTATCATGGTTTATGAGATACAGCCCGGTGACAGACAGACGGACAGACGGACATCGAAGTCTTAGTAATAGGGTCCCGTTTTTACCCTTTGGGTACGGAACCCTAAAAAAACAAGTACCTACCTACTTAACTTTACCTTTAGTCACAGTAAGTAGTCAATACAATAGCTGAATTTTTAATAGACTTCCATTGACACGAAATGATGATGATGATGATGATGAATAGACTTCCAAAAAGGAGGAGGTTCTATGTTCGTCTGTGTGTGTGTGTTTTTTTGTGTACATTCATCGATATTTTCGCCAATTGTGAACAGATTTAAAAAATAATTTTAGTTCGAAAGGGTTAGGTACTTCCGAGGTGGTTCCATTTAAGTTTCATCGAAAAATAATTAAGTTTTTGAAAAATCAACAAAAGGTAAGTAAGTTCGTACAAGTGGCTAGCCCTGGTGTCAGAGTTTTTAGGCCGCCTGGAGGCCTCTGAAATGGCTAAGCGGTTAAAACAACCGAGACCTACAATTGACGTGTCATCTGAGCTACGGTAGCGCTCAGTTGGAAAATGCCACCTGCGGTCAACCATCCAAATACTGACCGTGCGGAACGTTGCTTAATTTCGGTGATCGCTGACAAACACCTAGTGAAACTACTATAGGTAATGTAAAAATTGGATACATCGATTCTCGAATTTTGCACACTATTGAAGTCGGTTGTGCAAAATTGTTGCAAATAATAATTTTTAATCGTATTTTTTTCGTAGCCCTTTGAACGATGCCTGCATGCACGGACTGAGCATGCGTTTCACGGAGCGCAGCATATCGCGGTCCCGCTTTTCCAGAGTGTCCACCAAAAGGGACATGGATATACCGTCCATTCTGGCCTTCACTGCTAACACCATAGCTCCGGTATGATTAATCCAACAAAAACATTTTCATGTGAAATGAAGCCAAGTCTAAATCACAGTTACGAGTACCACTATCAAAAAGTTTTCAGATCTCACGTTAAGCCAAGCTTCTAACTCTACACGCCTTACTCTACAAGTCCTTACTCCACAAACTCTACAGCTTACTCAATATATGTGACTTGGCCGTTTCGTTACAACAAGAACTGTTTGTATAATAGGATTAATGAATTAATCTTCACTTTACGCTCATGCGCAGTTAGCGTGTCTAGATTTATTATACGTCAATGCTAGGCTTCGAGCAAATATCTTTAGAGTCACAATCGTACAAAAAAGTGTCCGAGCCAAAACTCTGCCCAAGCTACGTTGTGGGCAGGCTTTTTAGTTAGTCGCAAGGCGATTGCAAGCTGACTAAATTGCCGCGCGATGCCAAAGTGCTCGGTTATAGCTCATAGGTGACATAACGTCGAGATTCGAGAAAACGGGTCATTGTGAATTATTTAATGTAAATATCTAAGTCGGTATGCATGACGGCGCTCGGAAATTTTTTTACTACTTTCACTAGGGACTGTGGCTCTGTGGATATTTGCTCAAAGATGCTAGGTTTGGGATTTAAAATTCAGTCCGTGATGTCGGAATTGCTGTTTGTGAATCTAAAGTGGAGTTGGACAGGGCACGACACGTGGCCCAGGAAGACAGGTGGGCAGTATTAACAGAGTACCTATACGCATATCTGCTTAAAATCAGGTAGTGTGTAGTCAAACGCAAACCTATAGGAAAAAAAAATAGAAAAAAAAATAACAAAAAGACCTAGTGGTAGAGACAAGAGAAGCGGAGCTTTGATCACCCAGTGCATGGGCTAGAATAGAATCTAAGCCCAGTGGCGATATGAGTCGACAATGTCGTGGAAATCGCTATCTACACAGGACCAAGGCAAGTGGTACCTAGGTACCGAAAGAGAGAAGCCTATAGGTACCCGATGGTGGGCTATAGAAGGCCGCGGATGAATGAAGTTGTAGCATGAATGTAGTTCCTGTGATCGAATTTACATCATCATTTTTAGGGTTCCGTACCCAAAGGGAAAAAATGGGACCCTATTACTAAGACTCCGCTGTCCGTCTGTCTGTCACCAGGCTGTATCTCCTGAACCAGAAATTTTCACAGATGACGTACTTTTGTTGCCGGTATAACAACAAATACTAAAAAACGAAAAAAAACATTTAAGGGGGGCTCCCATACAACAAACCTATTTTTTTCCCCTGTTTTTCGCTCGCTATTAATAACGGCGATAGATAGGTACGAGTAGATGCTTGAAATATTAACAGAATATTGAGTTCCCTTCAAAAATAAATAATTAAAATAAATTAAGGGGTTTCCATACGGTACGGAACCCTTCGTGCGTGAGTCCGACTCGTACTTGGCCGATTATTATGTACATAGGCAGATATAGGTATCAGAAAATAATTATGTGCCGCATGCGTAGAAATAGGTTTTGACTGCTATACAGGCAGTGATAAATTAATAACCATAATATGGATTTGGTCAAATTTTCGTTAGGTACCTCCAAAAATTATACTTATTTATGAACATCGTAAAATCTGAGCTAATTATCGTCGATATGGAATCTGTGCTATCTTCAAATTAAAAAGTAAGCAGGAATTATGCTGTAGAATTTTTGCGATAACAAATGCCTAAACGACTTAAACCTAAGGAGTCGTAAACAATCTTAAAAACCTTCTACATGACAGACAACGCTCTTATTTATAAATTACAGACTCAGCTCGAAATTCCAGGCCTCCAGAGATTGAACACGGATCAAGAAGAAGCACCGCGCTGGTCCATCCGCCGAGCAGTATGTCCCGTCTGCTCCCAGAAATGGAAGGACAGAAGCGCAATCAATAACATCAAATATTCCGGTAATTACAGGGTTATTTCTAATCAATTAGCATCCTTTTAGGAGCTTATTCTGTACATCGAAACTAGCAACTTTTTTAAATAAAATTTGTCTAGGCCCATGTCGACATAACGTGGAGGCGTTGAGTTAATTGGTTTGGCGATACTCCTGCTGGGCTCATGCCTACTATATACCGCGTGTTCCCTACGCTTTGTGCACACATGCGCAATAATTAGCGAATCACGGCGAAGTGTAATCTGCGGCTAACTTCTCATCCGCCGATTTGTGTGGCGCTTAGTATAATTAAGATAGGCATATGACTGTATTCGCGCACTGTAGTGTAAAATATAATTTTCAGGCTTAAAAAGAAATTCTTCGTGTGATCTTCCTACAGTGATCGCGCCGGCACGTCTACGGGCATCTATTACAATGACATAGTGAGTTGAGTCCTTTATGCAGATTTACATCGTTTGTAACTCAGACCAAATAAAAAATTAAGACAGAATGTTTTGAACAAACAAGTGACGCCGACAAAACTACGCCTCGCCGTGTACAGACACAATTAAACACACATACAAGTCGCGGCATACTTAAAAGTCTAGCGCTGAGCTAAGTGTGGAGGGATGGCTGCGCATGAGTTAAGTATGGCGGTCACTATGCCAAAGAATATAATTATTGTAATAATACCTACTACTCCACAGTAGGTACCTACTCTCAGCGCTAGACTTACGTGCCGCTACCCGTACACGTACAACGAAACAACGCCTTGGTTTATCAGTCGAACTATGGCGGCGCAACACCGACGCACTCACCACATGTATAAATAAAACCGGCCAAGTGCGAGTCGGACTCGCGCACCGAGGGTTCCGTACAAACCTGCAAGGTTTACAAAGTTCGTTCATTACGACAAAAAAGTAATAAGTTTATATTTATTAAAAAATATATATTTTGTAATGTAACTAAAAATTTAAGGTTTTCGGAATTTTTCCTTTATGTGTGCTATAAAACGTTGCTTCATGCCAAATTTCAAGATTCTAGGTCGACTGGAAGTACCCTTTAGGTTTTGATTCCCTTGCGAGTACTTGCGAGTTTCAAAATATGCAGCTTAAATTGCTGTTTCTTTTGATTGCGTTGACATAGAAGTTTGATTTTGTTACAGCTTAAAGGTATTATAGACCTGAGTATTTGGTATGAATTTCAATTTAATACCTCTACGCGTTTATGAGGAAATGGGTAGTAAGGTTAAAATTATTAAAAAAAAAATATATTATGTGATGTAACTAAAAATTTATGGTTTTCGTAATTTTTCCTTTATCTATGCTATAAGACGTTGCTTCGTACCAAATTTCAAGATTCTGAGTTCACGGGAAGCACCCTGTAGGTTTTGATTCCCTTGCAAGTGTCGAAAATTTGCGGCATAAACGGCTGTATCTTTTGATTGCGTTGGCTTAGAAGTTTGATTTTTTCACAGCTTCAAGGGACAGTAGACCTGAGTAATTGATATAAATTATAGCTTCATACCTCCACGCGTTCCTGAGAAAAAGGGTCTTGACAGACGGACGGACGGACAGACGGACAACAAAGTGATCCTATAAGGGTTCCGTTTTTTCCTTTTGAGGTACGGAACCCTAAAAACCGGCCTCACGTGTCTGTTCACGACTTTCTGTCTTGATTTTTTTATTTGGTCTGAGCCTTCAGTCTACACTATACACATAATAGATTTGTCTGCATATCTGTCTGTGGTAGGTACTTACGTCGTAAGGATCGAAATATGTCTGAATAAGCGAATATAGGTAGGTACCTATAGGCCGAATCATAGGTAGGTAGGTACAAGTCGGCAGATGTGAAGTTAGCTATAAGATGCGCAATATCCAATCCTGACTAAAGCTGCGCGTTGATTGGGTTTCGCGCAGCTTGTAGCTAACTTCACATCTGCCGACTTGTATGATTCGGCCTATACCGATTTTGATGCGATTTTTTGTGGTCAACGGCTTCACGAACACTCATTTATAACCTAACCAGAGCCAATAATAAGAATATCAGAAGAACTAGGTGCTAGGCGTCACTCAAGGCACTGATACTTGGACTCGATTGTTTGAATCCGGTTTTTATGTAGGTAGGTACCTACAATACATATTTCCCAAATAACTACTTACCTTTAACTTTCCAGTGAACCTCGGCCAACCCTCGCCGTCGTCGACGAAGACGTGCCAGGTTACCGGCTGCTCCGCAACACCAGCGCCACCTGGCAGCTGACGCGCGCGCGGAGGTTTCGCACTCCGAAGCTTCAGATGCCGTCGCCAGAAGCCACCGCGCTACCCAGCGCTGCAGCGCCCATGGCTGTCAAAGATTTGGATATACGTGTCTGCAAATTCCTTACTGATGCGAAATAAATAATTGACGATAGGAACGGATTGTGGTTTGAAATTATTTCTACTGGGACCTACCTACCTATTTTATTTATTGTGAAAGAAAATCTTCGATCAGGAATTTAATCGAAGGAGAAAATAATATTATAGGTAGAATCAAAGAAAGCAAATAAATAATAAATCAGGACGGTCGTAGTCGAACAAGTCGATAAAACTTAACTCCCACCAATATTATAGGTCACCCTGTACAGCTGTTAAGTGGGATTGGGTTATCCGCAGCTTTTAACTAAAATTACAGCCGCCTTTAAAAAAAATACCATAATTTGATGAATGTTGATGAACTCCTTAAGTCGTCACAAAATTAAAGGCCCGTTTTGACAGTTCACGCCCATGAAGTTCTCTATTTTTTACCGATCAAAATGTTCTGATGGTAGGTAATTAAATTTTTCAATGACGGGTACCGCCCACTCGGTCAAGTGCTGTGCATAACGATTTTTTCATATTGTCCACAGACTATTAATAATCGGTTAAGGAAAAAAAAATCGATCCAGATATATTTTAAGGCCGACTCGCACTTAGCCGGTATTATTTATTCAAATACTAGAGTTTATGTCAATTAATTACTGAATTTCACCAGTTGCGTTGTGATCTTTATTTAAAATTATAGGTAAGCTTGGAGCTCAAAGCCGTAAATAATGGACACATTGATTTCTATATAATGGCTCTCAGAATCAATGACAAGTAATAGAAACCGTACTAAAGTAGCGAGAGAATACATAACTTTGTTCCATTTTAATTATGAAATTTAAAAGGTGTTAGAAAAAGATGCACATACACTCGAACTTTCGTAATTTCGAAGGGTATCAACTAGCATTGAGCTATCCGGCTATCCAAATTCAAAAAGGTAGTAAGTAGAAGGTAAAATGATCACAGATTTGAACCTTCTGATGGAACTAGAGGGTTTTTTCGATCATGTCGCAAAAGACAAAGTAGACCAAATTACAACCATTATGACGTTCCAACCTGTGACTTTGACGTTTGACGACAGACAAAATAATTTTTTTTGGAGTTTTGGGAACAACATGATACTTCACATTATATCACTTGCCTATACTTGTGCACGTAATAATCAACGAAAAACCACAATTTTGCACTAATTATCACTGATAAAAACAAAAAAAAACAAAATAATACAATTGGGCGACATGATTTTTCCGCGTTCCCGCCAAAACCTTTAAACTGTCACTGTCAGATTCAAAAGTTTCCATTTCCATCAAAAGAGAATGATTTCCATTTTGTGAAAAATAATGAAAAATATTTTAGTGTAGTCAGAAAATTCTAAAGTGCATAAAATCTAGTCTATTTAGTTCTGT
Source organism: Hypomecis atomaria (assembly GCA_964007245.1). Taxonomy (NCBI): domain Eukaryota; kingdom Metazoa; phylum Arthropoda; class Insecta; order Lepidoptera; family Geometridae; genus Hypomecis; species Hypomecis atomaria. The sequence continues at coordinate 10,616,794 of OZ023299.1, forward strand.
TCTTTATACTAATAACTCCACGATGTCTCTTCTCCCGTTGAAAAAAATATTTCCTTTATCACTAACCCATTCAAAGAAATGCAAAAGTTTAACAACTGTTCGGCACTTGATGTCAAAACAACTGATTTATTCTCAATTTGGGGACCCGCTTCAAGTTGTAAAGTTCAAAGAATGCCAGGTGCCAGAACTGGAGCCCCAGCAAGTGCTGGTCCGCATGCTGGCAGCGCCGGTCAACCCTGCCGACATAAACACTATACAAGGTAAGTACTACATTGGAACATTTGTAACATTTTTTATTTCAGAACAACTTTTGGAACAGTTTTTACTGATGAAGTGCTATTTTTGTGTGGTGAAAGAACATACAAGATTTTCTTAAGGTATCTTTTTAAAATATTTTTCCTTATTTTTAATGTTTTCACAATGTTATTTGTGTTCTAATATGTGAATATTTATATTGTTACAGGAAAATATCCAGTGAAGATTTCATTGCCAATGGTACCTGGAAATGAAGGTGTGGGGATTGTCGAAAGTGCTGGAAATAATGTAAAATCTATTACTGAAGGTTTAAAAGTCATTGTGACAAAGCCTGCCATGGGTACCTGGAGAAACTATGGCATTTTTGACAAAGATGTACTAAAAGTTGTACCTGAAGATATTGGGCTTGTTGAAGCAGCAACAATCACTGTTAACCCGTGCACTGCTTATAGAATGCTTACTGATTTTAAGCCTGTGAGAGAAAAAGGACTGGTAGTCATACAAAATGGAGCCAACAGTGCCTGTGGACAAAATGTTATACAACTTTGCAAAGCGTGGGGTATAAAGAACATTGGCATCATTAGAGATAGACCCACTGACCTTGACAAACTAAAAGATTACTTGAAAGAACTCGGGGCCACTTATGTTTTGACTGAACAAGAGTTACGTTCAACTGAAATTTTTAAAAATAAAGAAATCGAGAAGCCTTCTCTGGCACTGAATTGTGTCGGAGGAAAGAGTTCACTAGAAATGTTGAGGCAATTGCAGCATTCAGGAGTAATGGTAACTTATGGAGGAATGTCTCGAGAACCAGTCACAATTCCCACAGCATCTTTTATTTTCAAAAACCTGCAGTTTCATGGTTTCTGGATGACTCGATGGAATGAAACAGCAGACTCTGTTGCAAAAAATAAAATGCTTGATGAAATCATTAAGTTAATGACCGAAGGACAATTAAAAGCACCGTTGCATAAAATGGTCAAGTTCTGCCAGTATGAGGAAGCGCTTGGAAATGCGCTTGCACCAAAGGGATTTCTTGGACTCAAATATATCTTAGACTTCTCTGAATGAAATAGATGTAGTTGAGTTCAGATGTTAATATTTTATTTATAATTGAATAAATATTACAAAGCTATAAATATTTTAATTTGAGAGCCTTGTACTATTTCCAATTGTATGGATTTGTAGCATCCAATAGTTTTTATATTTTAAACTGATCTGCTTTATCATCATCAATCATCATGTCATTCAAAACCAATATCAAGAAAATAATGATAACAGTCTGAAATACAATGATTTAATAATTCTTTCCTTTCAGGGAGAAATCCACTATTGCCATGTTTACCCACAATACCAGGAGATGAAGGTGTGGGTGAAATAGTGGAAATTGGTCACCATGTAAATAAAGTAAAGCTTGGACACCGGGTGGTAGTGATGTCCAGGCTGCTCGGCACGTGGCGGCACTATGGCGTCTATGGCCAGTCAGATGTGCACATTGTCTCACACAAACTACCCCTTGCAGAAGCTTGCATGCTAACAATAGCTCCTTGCATGGCCTACAGAATGCTGAAAGACTACAGCGACCTTCTTCCTGGTTCTACAGTTATTCAGAACGCTGCCAATAGTGCATGTGGACAGGCAGTTATTCAACTGTGCAAGGCATGGGGGATAAAAACATTCAACATTGTTGCAAATCACTGTGCCTATGAATCTGTAAAGGCCCACCTTCTGAGTATAGGTGCTTCTATTGTAGTTACATTGGAAGAAGCTGAACAGCTTTGTAATTCCAATATATCGATTTCTAGACCAGTCTTAGCACTAAATTGCATAGGAGGACGATATGAGGACATTATGCTCAAGCTGATGAAATGTCATGGATCTGTAGTTTACTATGGGAATGCCTATAATCTACCGACAAAGTCCTGCTTTCGACCTGATGCTACTTTCTATAGATTTAATTTAAATGATTGGAATGCTCATTCATCTAGTGTAGACAAAGATATGATGCTAAAAGAAATAATACAGTTCATGGTCCTGGGAACTGTTAGAGCACCATTGCACCAAGCTGTAGAACTGAAAGATTATGTTCACGCATTCAGAAACACAGTGCATTGTGAAGAATTCTCTGTAATGAATTATATATTTGATTTTTCTTTGCCGTAAATGAAAATCGTTTTTATTGTACAAATTGTGAACGCATTTATTTTACGTGAAAATAAAAAAAAACTGAACGCATTTATAAAAAAATGACAACGGCAATAATGAACTGTCAAAAAAAACAGCTGATTATGTATTGCAGTGTTTTGATTTGAAAACTTGTTGAAAACCTCTCGCGAATTCGCAAAAAAATATATTGTTTACAAAATAAAGCACTCGAGCTATAAATGCTGTCGTAGCTACAGATTTCTCAGAAATTGGAGCAGAAAGTACTATTGAGATGGAGAAAAATTCATATGAAACTTACGAGTTCCTGGCTTCTACGAACACTAACTCGGACTCAAACCAATTCTTTGTATTACAAGATGGTGAAGCAATCCTCAGTGAGTATATTGTATTAATTCCCAAACTACAACTTTGGCCAATAGTAACTTTATATTTTTCTTGGTCAAAGTTGGAGTATTAAGTTATACTTACGAGGTCAAGAGGTTGATTAAGTTTGGCAATATTCATTACTAGCGACCCGCCCCGGCTGTGCACGGGTGTATTATACATATAAACCTTCCTCTTGAATCAGTCTATCTATTAAAAAAAAACGCATCAAAATCCGTTACGTAGTTTTAAAGATATAAGCATACATGGGGACAGACAGCGGGAAGCGACTTTGTTTTATACTATGTAGTGATGTACACCTGAGCCCATTCCTCTTGCAAGACTAGGTATTCAGCCAAATATCACTATTTCATCTAGTATCTGACAAGTCCCACAATACATGTGTCTAGCTAGATCAAAGAATGTGAAATCAGATGAGCTGAGAATACACCTTCTGGGCAGTTTTTAGGTGTACCTACTAATGAAGTAAACCCAAGAGTCAGAGTGTAAAAAGCACAGTATTATTATAAAGCATTATTTATTTGTAAAATTTGTTGAAAATGAGTTTGCTAGTTTCACTTTTAAGAACTTTGGAGTTTCATACCGGTTTTAGTTTTGTTTTAAGTAATAACTGTGACGGTACTGAATTTTATTTATATTTACGACATTGTTTTTATAATACCTTAGCTTAGTTGATTGTCTATGTTGATATTTTTCCATACAAAACAATAAATTTAATTTGATTGCAGCGGTAAATAAAGGCATACAGTACATCACACAAGAGGAAAATGATCACACTCCAGTCAGATTGGATTCCACTGAGGGTGCTCCAGTATTTGATGTTCCCTCTCAGCAGTACTATGTGGAATTTGAAGGAAACACCCCAGAAATGATATGTCTTAATGGTGGGTAATATTTACCAAAATATTTGATTTTAATGTTTAATTCGTAACATTTAATTGATGTAGTTTGATTGTGTGTTACTAAATAACACATATATAGTTTACAGCCTGGATTAATATAGGGTTTTAATCCAATTTATCTCAGTTATCTTACTAATGATCTTGTTGTCTGTGCAGAGTTGCATTTAGATTTTGTACTCATAATGTAACTCATGAATCATTGCATTTGCGAGTGTACCTAAATTATGTATCACATTGTTTCTAATAAAGTTAGTCCATAGGGAAACCTAAATGACTTGCATCCAGCATCTAACCATTTGGCTAATTTACAGCTTCAGCGGACTTATAAAAACAATTTAATTCCAGATCAATTTGCTATAACCAATGGAGAAAACAATGTCTACACCAACACTTATCTCATACAGCCAGAAAACACGTCAACTATTCAACAAGTAAGTTATGTCTTGGCTGTTTACTATAATTTATAACTATACTTACTAAGTTTCACAGTATCAACATTGTTGTCATTTTATCCATTCATTATGTATTGTGTCACCACTAAGTATGCTAAATAGTTAACATGAGTGAAAAAAATTATGGAGTTCAAAAAGCTTAGGCACAACAAAAAATTAAAGGCATTTTAGGTACAATACGCGCAAAATTATGAAGCTTCATAAGCATTTGCACAGAACGCACATATCTGGTTTCTAACGGACGCAGACTAGGCCTACCTACTCGGCGCGCGACTCATGCCTAACTGTACTGTACTTACATAGTATGTTTTCAGCCATACAATCATTCATAATTGTTATTAATGATTATTTTTCGCAAAAAATAGCATGACCGACTTCACCCGTGTACAGAATTCGCGAATATTTCGCACGGATCGATGTAGCATTTTCCACATTATTGTTGATTTATCGAAAATGGCTCAGCCGATTTCGATAAAATTAAAGTGGGACCAATTTCGAAATATACTCTATCCAATAAAAGAATTTTTGAAATCGGTCTACTATGAAAAAAGTTATGCGTGGTTATACATAAAAAAAATATATGCGTCGAATTGAGTACCTCCTCCGGTGGTTCCTCGGTCAAAAACTAGGCTTTTGTTGGTGTAACAAAACAATTTCAAGAATCAAATGAATATAAAAATTAAATATTTTTCAGATGGAGACAGAAACATTTATAGATCCTCAAACACTAGATGCACGCCAACTGCAGCAGCTAAATGTTGACGCTTTTAACGGCACCCAACAGACAAGTGACCTTACAGAGGTAAATGTATTGCTATTTTATGTACTTTCCACCTATTCAAAAATCCACCTACCAATAACTTATATACTACTAGCGACCCGCCCCGGCTTCGCACCGGTGTATTATACATTAAAACTTCCTGTTGAAACACTATCTATTAAAAAAAACTGCATCAAAATCCATATAAGATATAAGCATACATGGGGACAGACAGCGGGAAGCGACTTTGTTTTATACTATGTAGTAAGCGCCACACAAATCGGCAGATGAGAAGTTAGCCGCAGATGACAATTCGCCGTGATTCGCTAATTATTGCGCATGTGTGCACAATGCCGACGCCGCGTGGCATAGTGTTGAGTACGGGCGTAGCGAGCGCGCGGGAGGCATTAGGTTGACGGGCGGGTATGCCCAGGCGTCTTGTTTTTCTTGCTCCCGCGCATACCTATATTTCGGCTTTTGCGCAGCGTTCTGCGCATAACTTCCCATCCGCCGATTTGTGTGGCGCTTAGTACATCACCGATTCACCGCACCGCGTAGCATAACATCGATATCGGATTGGCAAGTTGGAATGGCACCGGGTAGGCACATGGTATGGAGGACTGGTTACCGATGAGGTCAAAAAGTTGTCTAGACCATACGTACCGGCAGCGTAGGACGGATGACCTCATTTAGACCGCATCTCTTGGTGTCTAGGTCTTCAGGCGGCCTAAAAACTCTGATCTCCTCACTGAATTGTGTAAAAAAATGTTTCAGATTACCTTGACAGACGAGCAGTACCAGATTCTGGAGCAAAAAGGCTGGTTATTACTGGAGTCTAATGACAAAATATTTGTTTTGAATACTCTAGGGCTTCACGACATTACAGCTAACGACAGTGAGTATAAATTAAATAATTGCTAACTATGCATACATTTAAGAGAGAAGTATTCAAAGAGTTATTTTTTTTTAAATAAAGATTTCAAAAATTTGTCGCGGCCGTAGGGTTTGAACCTGCATCTTCGGGTTACCGTCCCATACGCTTTATCCAATTAAGCTAGATCGCTTACCAACGCCCACGCCACGTGAAGTATTTATCTTTTTTATCAATTTACAGCGTCGGTGGCGCCACCTGCATTAGACAGGCATTCAATAGAAGTACCTATTATTTCTAGAGCATTAGTATAAAGCTATTTCTTCGAAAATATCGGCTGTAAAAATATAATTTTAGCTGATATTTCCCAAACCTGATGTAAATAAACTTAAATTAATTTGTTATTTTTCAGAACTCATTCAAAGGCTGAAGAATGAACTTCAAGAAGGGACAGAGACGAATTCTGGTATAGGGTGCGTAATTCATCATTTTTTTCTGTATTAGTCACATTATTTCGTTATTTCAGCATTGATCCCACATTCCCCAGTTGCCTCACAATCATATCACAGATTACATAATAGTGTTACGGGATGGGTTCTGGGATAGTCAGTTAAAATGCTGATTTTTCACTTTGCACTTTATTGCTCACAATCACTTCACAAAATCACAAAATACACGACACAATTTGTTCGCACATAAAAACTTCACAATCGCACTGATATTTACTCAATTTCAGTGATTAGTTTGAGTCACTCAAACTAGACACAGTCTCACAGTTCACAGTCACTGATCACTTGAGATGATTTCGCGACAAAGGTAAAATAAGCACTGTCCTGGCCGGCTCGGCTGGCAAGGCAACAAAAGACGGTATACAAGTAGCCGCTGCTTATGTCATAATTACCGCGCGCCTACGCGTAAACAACATAGCTTACGTCGTAGTTAATACGCGCGCCTACCACGTGACCATAATTACGACATAAATGAATTCTCTTGCTCTAAACGTTGCTGCGTTTTTCAGATTACCACAAAAACCTGACTCTAAGCAACTCTTTTGAAATCATGTAATCATATTGATAAAATTATTCAGTGGTCTGGTGGTACGCTTTTATTAATTTCACGTGTATGTTTCTTTGTAACCGACTCATTTTATCTTAATTTATAATTTTATTTTATTTTACAGACAGTTAAAAATAGAAAGCATATCTAGCGTAATGCCAAACGAAACTGAGATCGCAGGCACTCAGGAAATGGTAGAATATTTTATACATAACAATGACCCCATACCAAAGTTTGAAGTGGAAAGTATACAATATGTTAATGCCGAAAATATACAAAAAGAAACAAATGACCCATGTAAGTATTTAAGTTATTATTTATCAACGCCCTTGAAAAAACGGAATCATTTTCCATTAGATATACTTAGGCCGAATCAAACTTAATGGCATATGTGAAGTTAGCTACAAGCTGCGAAAATGAGTCGTTACCCGTGGTCCCGCTGGGTTGACCCGTTAACGGGTCCACAGGGAATTTTAGTTACCCGTGGACCCGTGGCACTATGGATTTATAGAGCAGGTAAATATTCAATTGAACTAATTTTATGACAGCCAGCATTAAAATTTCGGAAAAACAATGCGTACTTTATTAATATTTACAGATCCTTAGCACTGAAAGTCGAAATTCGCTAAACATGGAAAATAACGTAAAAATAATTAAAAGGAAGAAAGACAGTGTTTAGCCGTTCGAAAATCATTAGTATAAGCATACCTACTGTTTATAAAATGAATCATCTCTTTGGAACTGTTCTTTAAAACGGAAAAATCAGTGCAAAGGATCTGTAACCATTTATAAAGTGCGTTTTTTGGGTTCCGTACCCAAAGGGAAAAACGGGACCCTATAACTAAGACTTCGATGTCCGTCTGTCCGTCTGTCTGTCTGTCACCGGGCTGTATCTCATGAACCATAACAGCTAGGCAGCTGAAATTTTCAAAGATGATGTATTTCTGTTGCCGCTATAACAACAAATACTAAAAACAAAATAAAATAAATATTTAAGGGGGGCTCCCATACAACAAACCTGAATTTTTAGCCGTTTTTCGCTCTATATTAATAATGGTAACAGCTGCCATAAAATTATAGAATTAGTTCAATTATATATTTATCACTTGCTTTATCAATCCCTAGTGCCACGGGATCTCGGGTAATTAAAATTCCCCGTGGACCCGGGTCTGCTTAACAACAGGCAGTATGTGGTCAAACGCAAACATATTCAGAATAAAAAAAAAAAAAAACGGGTTAACCCAACGGGACCTCGGGTAACGACTTGCGAAAATCCCCAGTTCCCCACTCCTCGCCGCCACTGACATAATTATGAATTTGCTACTGCACAATGACTCGCCTAGTGTTCTCTTAGTAGTTTCATTTGGCCTATACTAGCGCGAAAGGCGTTTTTAGGGTTCCGTACCCAGAGGGTAAAAATGGGACCCTATTATTAAGACTGCGCTGTCGGTCCGTCTGTATGTCTGTCACCAGGCAGTATCTCTTGAACCGTGATAGCTAGAGAACTCAAATTTTCCTAGATAATGTATTTTTGTTGCCGCAATAACTACAAATACTAAAAACAGAATAAAAAATTATTTAAGGGGGACTCCCATACACCAAACATTCATTTTTAGCCAGTTTTGCTCGATATTAGTAACGGTAATAATAGACACTTGAAATATTCACAGAATATTTAGTTGTATATTCACATCAAAAATAAACAATTAAATTAAAATTAAATATATTAAGAGGGGCTCCCATGAGATACGGAATCCTTCGTGAGCGAGTCCCTCCCGCACTTCGCCGATTATTTAGGTGTCATTTGAGATTAGGTTCATTGTTTCACTGCACAGTTGCGACTACTTGCGACTGTCCACGTCATGACGTCATCCGTCGATTGCATTGCTGTTATGTGAACTTCAGTCAGGATTGGGTATGCGCAGCTTGTAGCTTACTTCACAATCGTCAAGAAGTTTGATTCGGCCTACAGCAGACTCTTCTTATTTATTGACAGGTTGAAAATATTCACATTTCATGTATCGATTTCAGCTGAAGATGAAGAAAAATCAAAGCCCGATCTTGGTGTAATTGATGTCGGCACAGAAGTGCCCGTATTAAATGTTATTACCAACACAGAAGGGGAAAAAAAGTGCGACTTGATAAAAATAAAGACAAAATATGTATTCAAAGGTAAGTAAAACATTAATATTGTATTTAGTTAATTTATTTATCGAAAGCACTTTTACTTTTTTTTAATGAGCAACTCATAATACGCGACTAATGTAAGTGTTAGTTGCTTTGCCAATTTAGAGACTTCGCATGTTAGAACTAATTACTGAATATTTACCTACCCAACATTTAATCGACAAACTCGTCATCATTTCAAAAGCATAGAATGTTCCTTGCTGGACATAAAACTTACTATATCTTTCCAATAAGACCGTCTGGAAGCAGCTTGTATCTATTAATTGCGATCATGTGGTCATTTATCCACTTTGTAGACGTCCTACGTTGCGCTTGCCAATACACGGTGTCCACTCGAGAAATTTTAGACCCCATCAGTCATCAGTTTTCCGTGCTGTGCCCTGCCCACTGCTATTTCACCATTAAATAATGCCCTATTTCATTGACAAGTATATTCTGTGCGGTCTCAGCGCTCTGAAAGACACGGAAATATTAAAAGAAGTGGACTTTCTGAACCATACAATTACATACATGTACATTTGCAGTATTTATTAACCTCTATAAGAGAGAGAGAAGCCGCTTCTGAAACTGTATAAGCGAGAAACCTTGATACGTCAAAAACCTCTAAGCAAAAACGATGGCGGTCCCTTCAACTCTCGCTTATCCAGGTTCGACTGTATATGTGTTCTAAATCAATGTTCTTGAATTTTTCAGATATTCCAGATAAAATATTCCTGGGGAAAACCGCGAATGGTAAAAACTTATTTGTAAAAGTGAAAAAGAAAGAAAATGAATTACAAGAGAAAAAAATTGAAAAGAAACCTCACTGTAAGTTTATGTCGACATATTAAACTTTTTAATACTGCATCATTATTAAATAAGAAAATAAAAAGAGACGTCTACAAGTGGTATATTATTCAGAGAAAATTCTAACCAAGATGATATGTACATTATTTGAAACCTCGTTTTTTGGGCTTTTCAAAAATATTTGACTTATTTTTATAGCCATCCATTTTTTTTAAATGTAAAAAATAAATTGTATGAAAAATAGTAATACAGCTTGCAAACTTTTGAGCGGAAAGAAATCAGTTGTTAAAACTCGTAGAGTTCCTTATATTTGCACGAAAGTTTATTTTTAGGTATTTGATGGGGTAGTTTCTTTTACTGCACAGTAGAGACATTTGTATTCGCATTAGCGCATTGTACCACTTATACAAAGAACTCGCTATCTTGGTTGTAGTTATTTGGCAGAGCGCGAGCTGTGCTGATTCAAAATATTTGCGACTTATAGTGGCGCCCTCTATCGCTTTCTCCTATAATATTCTAATATTATTTTCAGGCAGCAAAACCCTACAAGATGGAGCAATGTTCACGAATCTAATCCAAGAATCGTTCCGGCACCTGTCGAAGGCGAGCCCCAAACAAATCTTGCAGGCGCAGGCCGTGGTCGCGCAGCTACTGCGGCTGCCCAATATGAAGCAAACTATTCTGGGAAACAACTTGGTCGTCAGTAAGGTCCGTTTTTTGGTCCAGTAAAACTAGAATGTTATATTTAACTGTTGATTTTTAGGTTTCCGTACCCAAAGGGTACAAACGGGACCCTATTACTAAGACTGCGCTGTCCGTCTGTCTGTCTGTCACCAGGCTGTATCTCATAAACGGTGATACCTAAAACGTCGAAATTTTCAGTCGACGTATTTCTGTTGCCTCTATAACAATAAATAGTAAAAATATAAAAAATATATATTTAAGGGGTGTTGGGCTCCCATACAACAAATATTAATTTTTAGCCGTTTTTCGCTCAATATTAATAAAGGTGACAGGTAGATGCTTGTGATATTCACAGAACATTCAAAAATATATGGTTAAATTAAAATATATTCTATACGGTACGGAACCCTTCGTGCGCGAGTCCGACTCGTACTTGGCCGATTATTCTTCGATGCGTACAAAGCGATATGACTCGACGACGTTTCTTATCCGTACGGCCAGGGAATGGACCAGAATAGCGAATTTCTGTCTTCTGGGATATTTAATCTGAAGCTCCATAGTCTGAGTGAATAGGCATCTTCTAAGTCGGCGTTTTTCTTATTCGGTCACAACGTTGCTTACCATCAGGCGAGTTAGCGGACAAGCGCGGACTTATTCGCAAGAAAAATAATTATTTTTCCCAAAAAATGGCACAACCGACTTCAATCGTGTACAAAATTCGAATAGTTCGCGCGAATCGATTTGTACAATTTTTACATTAGGTATTGTTGATTTTTCAAAATCGGTTCAGCCGATTTAGATACAATTTAAATGAGACCACCTCGGAAGTAGACTCTATACTCTATCGATCTAAAAATATTTTTTGGAAAGGTTTTACAATTGGCGAACATACACAAAAAAATACATACAGGACGAACATAGTACCTCCTTTTTGAAAGGCGGTTAAAGAAATTAAGTAGCACCACAGAATATGAAACTTAAATGATAAAATGCGTCGGGAGAAATCCCTGATTTTAATATATTTTTAATAAAACGAAATATTTAAACTGCTAACGAATAAAAAAAAAATAAGTTAGTGTAAACTGCAGTTTTCTATGGGACCAGATATTTTTTTTTACTTCCTAGGCATTTTGAGCTGGAAGGTGGCCAAAGGAACTTACCAATGAAACGACACAACCTTATCGAGTTTCGGCTCGTTTGATTCGTCTTGGCGAGTACTTGTTCAGTAAAAGATTGTTTAAAAAAAAGGTTTTTTTAAATATAACTGATAACTAATATACTGAAAAATGTAAAATTACTTGTTGTAATTTTACATTATTCAGTAATACGTACTTTTAGGTGGTAACAAGTGAGACAGCAAGCGGGCGAGACGTGGGCGAGCCGAGTATGGTGACGGGCACGCTGCAGCTTGTGAACGGCGATCATACCTTCATACACTCACCGCTCATGCTGCAACAACTGCTGCACGAAGCCGGTAACTAGTTTTTATCAAACATGCTTGGAATGCGACAGAAATGGGAGGGGACGACCAAAAAAAGCGTGGATGAATTGTGTGAAAGATGATATGCGAGAGAAAGGAGTTGATGATGAGATGACGTATGATAGAGTGAAGTGGCGAAAAGAAACGTGCTGTGCCGACCCCACATGACGATGCTTGGAAATGTGAGCGTTACTTTGACAACCTTCTTGGAGATAAATCAGAGTCTGTAGTGGCCAAATACATGCGAGCAGCGGCCGGCAAAAGTTGTATGAAAATCCATTGCTGGCGTGTTTTGCGGCCAGCAAAACATTTATGAAAATCCATTGCTGTCCTGTAATTTAAAAATGGAATGACAAGACAAGACAAGACAAAAACTCTTTATTTACAACCACAATTTAAAAATAAAAATAATTTTCACATACAGACAAAAAAGAAACAAATATGATTATAAATTGGCGGCCTTATCACCCATGGCGATTTCTTCCAGGCAACCTTGCACGAAAATGAACTGACAAGAACATAAAATAGTGGCCTTAACTAGAGATTAACAAAAGAAAACACCTATGAATAATAAACTAAACACACTTATATAATACAAAAATTAAATATACTTACATATATACGTTAAATACAAATAGTTATACATATACCTACATAATTAGATCTACATACACCTACACAATAAGACCTACATATACCTACATAATTATACCTACATATACCTACACACGTTACAAAATAGTAGCTATGGGAAAAAGTAGCATTATGGTTTTAGATAGTGAGCTTTCACAAGTTGTTTGAAAACATTCAAGGAAGGTGAACGCTTAATTTCTAAAGGTAAGTCATTCCACAGCCTGACTGCCTCCACTGAGAAAGAAGAATCGTAGAAAGATGTTTTGTGACGAGGGAAACTAAGGGTGAGATTATCGGAAGATTTTAGATAACGGCTCAATAGAGAGTGTCGAAAACGAAAACGCTCTCTGAGATAGGGTGGGGACGAAGGAATAAACAGAGTACTATACAAAAGGGAAATAATATGAGCATCCCGGCGACGACGAATGGGGAGCCACTTGAGCTTAGCGCGGAACTCTGAAACGTGGTCATATTTGCGCAAGCCAAATATGAACCTGATACAAACATTTTGGAGGCGCTCAAGTTTATCCAGCAGGACTTGCGTGAGATCTAGGTAACATACGAATGATGTTTTAGTCTGAAACATGCCAACCAAGGAGGTAACTATTCAACGGTTTTATTTATATTTCGAGCTGACTTGGAAATATAGCGCTGTTTATTTAAAAAAAAAAAAAAAAAATACCACGTTGGCACGTGAGAAATGCTTTTATTGTTCGTTGTTCATCATTAATTTTAAAAATTATTTTGTAGGTGAGTAATTTCCGCGCATTTTTTTTAAAGAAAAGTACTAAGTAAACAAGCCTACAGTATAGCTACAACTAGGCATTGATGGACTCAAGTATGTGTGACTCGGCTTCGCCTCGGCCTCACGCACGTCCACCAATGCCTCTCTTGCTGAAGGCCTCTGATATGGCTTAGCGGTTAAAAGAACAGGTACCTACAATTTAATGTGTCATCCGAATCAAGGTAGCGCTCAGATGTAAATGCCACCCGAAGTCACCCATCCGAAGACTGACCAATGACCATACTGAACGTTGCTTAACTTCGATGATCGTTGACGAACACCTAGTCAAACTACACTATAAGCGCTATTAAAAGAACATGTTTATAGGCCGAACGCTTAGCACGCGTATCGCCTGCGCGGTGAGAGGGGTACGCGGAGCAGAGCTCTGCCCCGAGTACCCCTCTCACCCACCCGGTTAACATCTCCCCCCGCTCTCTTTTTATATAGCGCGCAGGCGATACGCGTGTTAAGCGGTCGGCCTGTAGTAACAATTAATTATATTATAACATTGTTATATTTGTTTGTAGAACAAAAATCTTGTACACCCACGGACCCCGTGACAAGCTGTCCCGAAGAGAAAACCGCGCGAGATTTGGTCGAGATACTCCACATACACATATCTGAGACGAGGCACACAGACCGACCGCCGGAAACTTCCATCAGCCTCACTGAACGAAGTTAGTACACAATTATAGGCCAAATGGCCTCTCTGAAGTTCGCAACTCCAGTTGTTGCGACGTTGACATATGAATTAATTGCTACTGTGCAATGACTTACCTCGTGTTCAAAGACGCCATTAAGTTTTGTTCGGCCTATACCTATAAATCTAATATAATATGAACTAAGTATGACAAAAATGCCTTCCTGGGTAGGCCTAAGTCCTGCAGTGGGCTATTAGAAAGGCTGGTACAAGTTGTACATGACAAAAACTATGTACACGGTTTCTCAACTATAACGAACCAGAGACAAACTATAAACTGACGTAGCCACCGAATTGGCAAATAACAGTACTGACCAAGTACAGACACCGTCTGTCTGTCTATCACCGGACTGTATCACGTGGACCGTGATCTCTAAACAGTTGAAATTTTCACAGATGATGTATTTCATACAAGAAACGTGACTATTTGCCGCATTTTTTTTCTTCACAACATGTAGGTAGCCGCTTGAAATATTCACAAAACATTTGAATAAAAGGTTAAATAAAATAAATATTTATTTTAATCCCATACAAGAAAAGTTATTTGTTATACAAGAGTGCAAAGTTGCTTTTTAACTGCGTGCTCAATTTTGATCACCTAGCAAGCGAATGATTCTAAAATTGATTCACGAGCGCAGTAAGTGAAAATTAAAAAAAATAAAATTCTAAATTAGAATCCTGAGCGTTAGCGAGGAAATCAAAATGAGCACATCAAGGTCAAAAATCATTTCACTCTAGTGGAACACGTACATAACTTTTCATCCCACCTCAGCGAGGAAATAACTAAAGTCGTCTACATATCGTACTGTTTCAAATACTTCTCGCGTAATTGTTGAGGAAGAAAGCTCATTTGCGCATTATTAACAGTTTCAGTCAATTATGTTGCTGTTAAACAAACTTCCTCGTCGCTAAAATCACTAATTTTAGGTTTTTCACTTATTTTCAAGTTTCTTGTTTTTATGATGAAAACGTGATTTATTGCTCGATATTCATATAATATTCTCTTCAAAAAATAAATAATAAAATTATAATAAATTAAGGGGGGTCTCATATGCGGTACGGAACCCTCTGTGCGGGATTCCGACTTGCACGTGGCCAATTTTTTAAAATTATACAGCTATTGCTGCCAAAGGCGTAATATTTTCCCTTAACGGCTTTGCAAGGAGAGAAGTCTTATATTTTGATTTATTTATCTTACAGAACTTCCTCTAGACGTGCTAAAGGACGCTAAGAAGAAACACCCGAACCCGGCGTACGCGTGCGGTACTTGTGGCACTGTGTTTAAATCAGAAATGCAACTAAAGGAACATCAAGATGTAAGTACAAAAATATTTATTTGCCATAAGACTTTACTTATTAACCAACTTCAAAAAAGAGGTTCTCAATTCGATTGTATGTTTTTTAATAAGTTATGTTGTGTACGCGGCCTGTCCGCGTCACATAAGTTGGCGGAAAAGAAGTTAGCTACAAGCTGCGCAATATCCATTATTGGATATTGCTCATTTTTAGAATATTATTTAAATAGTAAATGAAATTATTTTATTTTTTTCTCGATATGACGTCAATCAATTATAATATGTTAAGGCAACTTTATAAGGGGAGCACGGATTTCCGAGACAAGCTTAAAGCTCATTCGTAGCTCAAAAATATAGGCAGTAGCAATAAATAAGTTTATTTAAGGTTTTTTAATTAAAAGAGCAGATTTGGGAATGTCGACATATCATACTACTTACCGACAGAACTGAAATAAGATACGTACAGCTCACGCCACATAGTAAAACTTGCGCTAGAATCTATTTTAAAGTTGATTAGATTGTTTAACTATACAGTAGCGATTGCGCACGCCTCCCGCTATTGCTACAGATGCACAGAACGCGCCATCTTTATTTTAGTTATATTATATTACAGGATGAATGCATAGAAGTTGAAGACAAATTGACTATAGACACGGACGATTTCACTGGCAATGACGCTAAATTATATTCCGTCGCAGAAAAAGGGAAACAAAAGGTGTTTTCCTGTGGGATATGCGATGTAAGTAATCTATCTATTCAGCCTGTTCCATCCACTACTTAGTAAAGGCCTCTTCTCTTTCTCGCCCTTCTTTGCCTCCCGACAAGTTAGATGACGTCATCTGACCATCGGGCTGGTGGATCGGGTCTGCTTCTATGTTTATGTCTTCGTCCATCTCTTGGTGACTGTCTTGCTAGTCATGCATGCGACCACGAAACGCCACGAAAAGAACTCATTTCGACGTGTGAAAAAGTGACAGAATAAATACTTTGCCATAACGCTGTCTCGTTCTGACACTACGAAAGAAATATTTCGTGGCGCGCATACTAGCCCGTTGGTTCACCTGTTGTCGTCCCGTCTAGCGTAAGTAATACTCCAAACAAATTCACTGTAGAATGTTTTTGACGTTAACAATTTTTAATTTTAAAGATTCAAAATTTTTAAAGTCTTGTCTAAGTCTAAAGTATGCATTATGGCTTTGACATAATAGCAAAGAATATATAATAATACTACGTAATCATAGTAAACGCCCTGGTTGCTGCTATTGCAATAATGCTACTGCCCCGGTTTTGGCAATTTGATGTCAAAATTATTGCATAAATCCTTACATAGTATAAAATAAAGTCGCTATTTTCGTTTGTTTGTTTGTCTGTATGCTTAAATCTTTAAAACTACGCAACGGATTTTGATGCGGTTTTTTTTAATGGATAGAGTGATTCAAGAGGAAAGTTTATATGTATAAAAATTCCCGAAGTTCCCACGGGAACGGGCACAACGCGGGTAAAACCGCGGGGCGCTGCTAGTAGATTATAAACAATTGAACACCATAAATATTGTTTGTGTGAATATCAAAGTTTGAGAATTTTTTTAAAATTATTAGTTTACATTCAAAGTGAACAAAAACAAGCTAAGATGGCCATAATCGGTGCACATACCCTACTTTTTCGCTTATAGGCCGAATCATACAAGTTGGCAGATGTGAAGTTACCTACAAGCTGCACAATATCCAATCCTGACTGAAGCTCACATAAAGCGGCGCGTTGATTGGGTTTTGCGTAGCTTGTAGCAAACTTCACATCCGCCGACTTGTATGATTCGGCCTATACCTACACCACCGAATAATACTAAAACTTAATCCTTCATTATTTCAGACCAAATTTACAAGACTCTACAACTGCAAAAAGCATATAAAAGCTCACAAAGCCGGCGTGGAAAAGAAACTCAAAGCTTACAAATGTAAAATGTGTCCAAACACATACTTCCATTCTGCTAGTTTGTCTAAACATATTGTGAAATCGCATATACAAATGAAATTGAATTAAAAAATATTTAAAGTAACAAGACTTTTATTTTGCGAATCATCCATTTGCCATTGCTAACCTCTAGTATAATTTTTATATGGAAACAGCTTTTGTATTATTTGTCAAAAACTTGCACGATAAATGAATCAGCGCCTCTATCGGAGGTATCTGATAACTTTACTGAGATTTACTGTAATGTCTGTGATGAAACTTTTTCCACTAGAAATTATTTTAGGGGGACAGAACACTTAACGAAGCATATTTTTATTTATAAAATTATGTGCTTTGTAAAAATATTTACATATTTACAAGATACCAGTAAGTTTACCTTCATTTATATTTAAAATTAAAGAAATATATAACCCCTTCCTTTTACACAACTCCATTGAAGAGAAAGCACAACTGTAACAGTCTCAATAGCCCACTATTGAACATAGGCTTACTCTTGAAGAGCGATTAGGCCATAACCATCATGCTGGTCCAGTTGTAGATCAATTACATACATAATTCATCAAATTTCTTTTCTGAATGTATGCGAGTTGAAAATCCATAGTTTCAACAAACTCATTGGTATGGGACTGGGATTTCCATCCACACACAATAATAAGGCACATTATTGACAGTAAGTATCTGATACAGAATTAAATCAGATCTCAAAATAGATCATCAGAGAAAAAGCTATCTAAACCATCAATCAATAATTCTTCAGCACCACTGCTGTGTTCTAAAGATGTCCCTGAAACAATATCAGTAAATTATTTATCATGGATGATATAATAATGGGAATAAACTGGAAAGTTTGAAAATACAGTGTTTTGTACAGTGAGATATTACTGTTTAGTCTAGCGTTTCTGTCTGCCTGTCTGGCAGCATTTTTTAGCTGTGGCGTGGCGATCTTATGCAGTAGCTTAGCCACGCCACACCTAAAAAACGCCACGGCCAATGTTTTTATACAAATGTTCTCAAAAATCAGTAACCGAAAGTGATGTTTTATGGCTGGTGACGGCATTTTGTGGTTTATGTCTGGAGGTACATAAAAGAAAGATGCATCTTTTTAGGCACTTCAGGAGACATGTTTTGTTCTTACAATTTATCTTGCTTCCAAAAATAAATTAAATACTACTTTAATTTAATGGGTAAAATTATCATTTTTGTGTCTTACCTAAGCTATCTGAACACTTCTCAGTCTTTATCACAGTAAATTCATCTTCGTACACAAAACTGTACCCATCAGGTAAAGTTTTATTTCCATCATCACTCAATACAGTCGAGCTATAGATAGCTAGGATGTTACTCAAAGTAATATTGAGATAGTGTTTCTTGAAAGCACCACCGGTGGTTAAAACTGTTGGTTTTTGGAGGATCACTGCACAGCAGTCGGACAATATGTACTGTGAAAATGCTGACCAGGCATCACGGTGCAGAGTACACTTAATGGAACCTGCAAATAACGGTAGCATGAGTAGATAATTCTGTAAACCACTGTGATGGCAAACATTAAATACATCCTGTCTTAGCATAAATACAACATGTTCAAAATTCATGGCATCTAGACCTGTTGAATTGCTAAAATTTTATCAGAGGTTTATAATTATGAAACAGATTTGTGTAACTTAAGGCACTCCCTCACAGGGAGCATTCGCGTGTAATGTAACATTATAGATTCGACTTTGAGCATTACATTACAATACTACCTCCCAACAAAAAAAAAGCGCATTGATGTTACGAGTTGTATCAAAATATTCATATTGTATCTTTACTAGGTGCGCATTGTAATGCTCGGTTCTCCTCCTTCACTGATGAAATGCTTGACTCTAGTGTTATATTACACTCGAATGCTCCCAGTGAGGAAGCGCATTCATAGACAACAAAATTGATCGTTTTATTATTTCAGATAATTTGTTACCAGTAGCATCTCGGAGTATGACCAAAGGATCTATGGCAGATCTATCCACAGCTTCTACAAACGCAGTTACATTTTGTGCCTTTCTTCGCCTCAAGTTACCAGACAGAGCTTGCTGCTTGATTGAATTAATACTATCTATGTCTGCTTTCCAGGATTTAACATCACTCAGTAACCTGGTCCACATTGGTGACTCAAAGAGATCTCTTCGTACATTGTGCTGCGTGTAGTCTATGTCCTGAAAGTAATTTTTTTTATGGATTATAATCCATCTAGAACTATAGCTCTAGAATAGTAAAATTCTACTTGCAATGAAGAGCTCTACAATGGATTATTAGGTCACATAGAAATATTTGAATGTAAAAGAAGGAATATAGGAGGCTGTGTCATACAAGCTGGTGGATGTGAATTTAGCTACAAGCTGCGTGAAACCTGATCAATGTGCAGCTTTTTGTGAGCTTTAGTCAGGATTCGACATTGCACAGCTTGTAGCTAACTTCACATGTGCAGACTTGTATGATTTTTGGTCTATAGTAGGTACTAAATACATCAGAATCTAAATAAGACTATTTTAAGGTCACTTAATTTAATTAAATCATCATTAATAAAATGAGGAGATCTGTAGAAGGAGAAAATTACCACCAACATATTCCAGCAGAAAGTTATAATAGCCGTGGGCAATGCACAAAAATATAGACTTAAGTTTGATGACTAAAACTGTTGCTGTTTTTACATACACACCTGAGAAAGCACTTCCATTTGACAAATATTATCATCTTTGGTTATTTCTAAGGCACCAGTTAACAATCCCGCTGGTCCTGGAAACTTCCTTTTACTTTGATGATCGAAATATGAATTAATAATCTTCCTTTTATTGTGCTTTGGCTTTAAAAAACTTTCCGAGTTGGTGTCCTTTTCAATATCTTTTACTCTACTATTAGAAGCATTTTCAATATCTTCAGAACACTTTATATTATGTTTCTTATCAAGAATTACACTTTTTACAGAGATATTTGAACAAGGCAATGAAGTGACTTCAGATTCAGAGTGGCCAGGTGTAGTTGTTTGGTTCGGTGATCCATCTGATAGTATATTAGTTTTGAAACTAATTGTATCTTCATTTTCATTTGCAGTATTTATGCTTTCTTTTTTCTTTGTTTTCACAGTAGTCACATCAGGATAATCAAGTTGTGATAGAACCTGCACAGAGTAAGAAAATAACATTAAATTATTTAAGTACATTCAGTTTACAATTACTTTACTTGCAATATTTTATTGTATTACTGTAAACAAAACATACTTGGTCAAAATCATCTGATTCAAACATTTTCTGTCTGCCTTTTTTAATTTTCGACGAGAATACGTAACATATTGAAGGAGTATCAGAATTTTTGAAGGCTCTACTGATATGAAATAGTAATATTATTTTTTTCCGTGAGACGTTTGCTGAGTTGTTTTTTTTCACAGCGCAAACTTTAATAGTTTTACCCTTTTTACAGAAAAAACACAAAATCAAAACAAACGAATTTTGCGAAAAATAACCTAAAAAATTTTTTTTTAAATTATTTCAGCTCTTAAGACACTAAAGTCTTTTTGCCACTTTTGACTTTATCTGACTTGTTTTTTTTTTGCCAAGAATCTGTGTTTACAAACGCGAGCCGCGACCGGACCTGTGTGAGCCCGTCGCGTTTGATCCACGTAAGTTTTAAAGACTGTTTGGCTCGTCCACCAGCGGTTTTAAAGACTGTTTGGCTCATCAGCGGTTTTAAAGACTGTTTGGTGTGATTAGTGTGACCGTTTTTAGTGAACTGATCGCTATTATAGTAGATTTTCGATGTAGTGTGATAGATTTTCACTAGGTTTTGAAAAATTTGTAGATTTCACTAGAACTCATAAATGCGATTTTTTGGGGCCCGCGTGGCTTATGTGATTTCGGTTAACGGCGGGGTAGAATTAGGAGAAGAATAAGTTATGTCAATAGATTTTAGTAGAAAAAATGGTTACGTTTAGTAGTCTACAGGTTTTGAAAACGGTAACACAGCTTTACTGTTGACGAGTCACATTGTCGGTTTTTAAAACCGCGACTTTACAAAATGTTGTCATATTCAAAGTTAGAAAATTTACGTTACCTCGCTATAGCATTCAACGAAATTAATGAAAATATCCAAAATTTCCTAAAATGTGGGTTAGGAGTTGAATAAAAAATAGATATCGGTTTCTCAGACACAAATGTAGTCCATGAACTCACAGTAGAAGCAAAAGACTACAGAAATTATTAAAAAATGTCCAAAGAAATTTACCAAGCGAAAGTCATAGAACGTAGTCACAGTCATAGTGTTGGTAACACTGCGTGGCGAGCTAAAATAAAACCTTGACGAGCCGCGAGCAATGTTGTCGGTTTTAATTAACGTTTCATTTGACGCTTTCTGCTTTTGCAGTTTGCCATTTCTTATAAAATAGCCATGTCCAGTACTAAAACGTTACGTGAAATTGATAATTTTAACTAAAAAAGAATGATGTATTTTTTTCACGCCTCACTTTAATACTGAACACTGCTATTTTATAAGAATCGGTAAGCTGCAAAACAGAAAAGTGTCAAATGAAACGTAAAGACCTTCATACCGTCGAAGTCTTCTATACGTGGATCAGACGCTAGACAAACAGCGGATGTTTGTATTACAGCTTTTTACAATTTACTGTAAAGAAACAGAAAATCTATTTCATATTTTTTGAACAACCTATGTACCAGTTTTGTGCGATAAACGATAGTGAACGTGAACTGAATTCGTCGGGCCGCGGCTGCGATAGTGAAATAAGGACGCGGCCATGACGCGGCCTGGCTGATGATTGCTTAGTCTATGCTTTCTTATTTTTTTCTTGACATTTCATGACTGATTGTTGTCTATGGTTGACAAATGGATGGGTGACATGACATCTTTCATTAAAATATTTTAAATAAAAATATTTTCATTTTAAAACATAGTTTGCTCGCTGACTTATTTTGTGCTACTATGTATTGATAATCATTAAGAATATTTATGTGAGCTTGTATATAGCCTTAATTTTAGTTGGTGATTGTTTATAAATAGTTGATAAAGAAATTAGGACAAATGGATCTCGAAGACAATGCCATGGGTCTTACCTTAGAACAAACTGATAAAATACTTCAGTTTCAAGATTTAACTGGTATAGAAGATATGTCAATATGTAGGGATGTATTGCAGAGACACCAATGGGATTTGGAGGTAACGCTCATTCAGGTTTCCTACCTTTCTTCAATACAATATTTGTTTATAACTACCTAAGTCTGGGAAAGGTGCAAGCCACCATTTCGACTGCTTATGCTGCGTCCGGAATAGTAGCTCATGTTATTCTTCATGTTTGTTATACAATTAAGATATCTGGTATGTTCTGTAGGTGGCGATACAAGAGCAACTGAACATTCGAGAAGGGCGGCCGTCGGTTTTCGCCACGGAGGCTCGCGCGCCGCCCGTAGTTCACGACCACATAGCGCAACATGTGTTCACAGACGAACCCCCGGAGGGACCAGCAGGATTACGAGGGCTCCTGCACTATGTAGTCAATTTAGTAGTGTCTGTATGCTACAATACTCTTAGTTCTATGCTGAATTTGCTCCTAAGTTTTGTCCGCCAAGATGACAGAAGATGTAAGTATGTCCATGGTATTTTTTCCAGAGCTACTTAGTGACTGCTAGAGTCTACTCAAGGCTAAGCCAGCTCCATAAAGCATTCAAACAAGGCTTTATAATGCACCACAATGATCAGGATCATGTGGTATTTATTTATCTCAAATGTTAATTATCAGAAATATTGTGTTCAAGTTGTGAAATGGCACATCTCTTAGCCTGCCCGCTGTACCCAAACTGACCTCAATCTGGCGACCAAGGATGCGGTTGAGGTTGCCAGTTTTTGATAGCTTTGTAAATATTTAAAAAAAGCCATTGAAACAAAATGATGATGATTGTGAAAGTTTATAAATAAGACTCACTATAGGTTGTCATTCTAATTAATTACTATCTAAACTTAAAAAACATCAGAACTTAAGTCTAAAAAAATTACTTTATACTAATTATATTAACATTATAAATAAATAACTGCTTTGATGTCGCTGTCCGCGGGCGCTGCACTTAAGTAGTTTGTGTTACCATGTTGGACAGCAAGGCTAAGTCTTTGACTGAGGTTGTCATTATCTTTATAGGCAGTGATGATACCTACAACCTACACTACCTACACTAGATAACCAAATCCTGACTGAAGCTCAGTTAACAGCTGCATTAGGATCGGGTTATCTGCAGCTTGTAGCTAACATCACAGCCCAGAGTTTTGATTCAGCTTATACCAAAGAATAATCTACATAAATTATGAGAAATCAAATAATTATTATTATGTACTACGGGACTAATCGCGCACTAAAATTATGAGATAAATAAATACCTCATCATCCCGACGAGGTATTTATTTATCTTGTGATTTTAGTGCGCGATTAGTCCTGTAGTACATAGTAATAATGTGTTCAAAAGTTTAAAAATTAAATAATGCTTTTCATTTCAGTGGTGACAGACCCCCTGGGAGATGTTATGAGCTTCATCAACAGCTACACTGCCAAGTATAACTCACACCCAGTGTTCTATCAAGGCACATATGCACAAGCTCTCAATGACGCTAAGAATGAGCTGAGGTTCCTCATTGTGTATCTACATTCAGAATCTGCCACAGAAACACAGAATTTCTGCAGGTATTTTATTTTTAAAGTTCTATGTAGGAATATTTGTTGATGTTTACTGTAGAAATTCCAGAGTGTTAATGCTGTTGTCATTTGAGGCAATTCTCAACCACAAAAATGTATGGAAAATCTGGCAGCTCATTGTCAAACCCAGAGGCAGATTAAACATTTAGAGCGCCGTAGGCAAGCATCTCATCGGCGCCCCTATATTAAAAATAACTTGTACTATAGTTTGACCAAAACCGCTGTGCTGCACCTTAGGAAAACGCGGTGGGATGGGGTGAGATGAGAAGGAAAAAAGAGCATGAGTTTACGATTTCGGTTTTTTTACACTTTCACAAGCGCGCCCCTTTGGACTCTCGCGCCCCTAGGCACATGCCTAGTTTGCCTTTAGGATAATATGCCACTGGTCAAACCTCTCAAATATGTATTCGAATTTGACATTCTGCAGTGAAAAATCTGACAACTGCCACCAAATCAAGATATTTTTTATCATTATTGCCTTATGAGGAAAGAAACCTAAAAGAGATGCATTGATAAATCAATCTCTTTCAGGTTTTCTCAATCGACTACATTATCATATCTCTGTGATATTTTTTCATATTGTATCTATGATGTTGTATATTTAAAAAGATTCATAGTCAGCTCCATAAAACAGCCTGAATAAATAAAAATAAATAAATAATAAATATAATAATTTAATAATTTGTAGTAAATGTACTAAATATGCACTAATTTTCCTTGAATTAAAGTAATGGCATGTTAGAAAAGAAGAAAAACAATGTTTATTAACAGAGCAATGAATTAGTTGACTGGTCAGTTGGAATTACCAAAGTAGGTTTTCCAAAACTAACCTCATTAGAAGACATAGTGTTACTTAAGTGTTTTCACTTCACTAATTAACTAGAATTTACACTTTTTAATATAGTCTCTCTAATTATTTTATAATGCTTTCTTAATATTGTTTCGCAAATTTTTATTGAAATTTTCTAACAATTTGTATCCTTGAAATGACACATAATAAGTCCGAGGTGAAATTTGTTTTGTTTGGGACTATAAACTCATTAATGATACAATCTCATTCTGTGGTCATGTAATTAAAATCTGGGACTTCTAGCTAAAAATCACCTCATCTGCAAATTATAATCTCATAGACTGATTGCATGATTAAAACTAAAAAAATAATGTGAGGTTTTATGAAACCATGGTAAAAGTGAAACTTTTACTGGCATAAATGAGTAATAGTCCATACACTACACGGTAAGCTTTAAAACTTCAATATTTTCCCATGGCTTGGAAGACAGCAAAAGTAATAGCTCTTCCTAAGCCGGGCAAAGATCATAAAATTGCTTCTAACTATCGCCCTATTAGTTTATTACCAGCACTTTTAAAATTATTTGAGCGTATTATTTGCGACCAGTTGATAAACTACCTTGATAGCCGGCTTATCAATGAACAATTTGGATTCCGTCAGTCACATTCTACTATTCAACAATTAGCGCGAGTCAGTGAACACATTGCACACAATCTAAATATGAAGCAGTCCACGGGCATGTTCTTATTAGACATCGAAAAAGCCTTCGATACCGTCTGGCACGATGGTCTACTCCACAAGTTTTTAAAATCAGAAGTAGCGTTATACTTAATAAAAATCATACAATCATTTCTTTCTAAACGAAATTTCAAAGTTTTTATAGGTAATACGTCATCTGACACTTTTTATATTCCCGCTTTAACGGAGCCTTGGGGCACACCGCCCCAAGGCTCCGTTTTAGGGCCGATATCATTTTTAGATTATTTAAATGATATTCCAAGACAGCCGCGTACGAGTCTCGCCTGCTTCGCAGATGATACTGGTTGTTATTCATCGTCCAATGACGAAGACCTAATTATTGGCAGGCTTCAATTATCGATTGATAAACTTTCAAATTATTTTAAGAAGTGGAAGCTAAAATTAAACGAATCTAAAACGGAGGCCATTATGTTTTCAAGAAAACGTAAACCTCCCATCCGAACATTAAAAATCAATGGACACGAAATACCATGGTCCAGTTCGGTTAAATATCTTGGACTACATCTTGATACTAAATTGAACTGGACAAAACATGTCGATTATGTCAAGCAAAAAGGCCTTAAAGCGTTCGGTATGCTTAGTCCTATAATGAACAGAAAATGTAACCTCAGTCCTAAAACTAAAATTAAAATATATACTGCACTAATTAGACCTTGTTTCACTTATGCAGCACCAGTGTGGAGCAGCACATCCCAGGCAAACCATGATAAATTACAAGTATTGCAAAATAAGGCTTTGGAAATTTCTTATAATACTAAATTCTACACAAACCTTAAAAAGCTCCATAATAAATTAAATTTTCCCACCGTATTTAGTTATATTTTAAAACAAACTAAAAAATTCTACACACATACTAACATAACACATAGAAATAAATTAATTTCTAATATTGGTAAAACACGTTTATCCAAACTTCCGTATATCGACAAATACAAACGGTATCGTTTACCTCATCACTACGTGCTCGACGACAGCGATGACGCACCGCGGTCCGACTAGCTGGTTCCTCGCCGCGCGAGTTTTTAACTGTGAGTTTAGGGTAGATAGCATATTCGCGAATGCCATTCACTATTATATTCCTTATCATTACTTATACAACTACATTAGAATAAAATGTTCCATTGATGTGGTCAAGTGGAATTAATACCTTTATTTTAAATGCTACGTAGGTAGGTACCTAATTACGTAAGTTTTAGCCATAGAAAATCATGTTTGTTTCCGTAAAAATAAGACAGGAAAGTTAATGTAATGATCGCTTTGTTACACACTTTGGCACAATGTTAATTAATTTAATTTAACTTTAAATATGAGCTTGGAACAAAATGCTCATAAATTAAAATTAATTGCAGGTAGATATAGTCATCCTTTTTAGACCGTCATGTTTTTTAAAATTTATGTAACTTTTTTAACAATTGTTTTATTAAAATGACCATATAGGCGAATTTAGCCTGAGAGTCAAATTGTATTTTAATGTTACTACTAGTATTAGACTGTGTTTGTATTGTTAGTAGTTAAGATTTATGATGATAATAAAGAATTTTTCAAAACAAAAAACACGGTAAGCTGATGCGAACCATAGGCGCCGCCATATTAGCCTCTGCTGCTCTGTCGAGCGCCTTTCACTTTACACCTACTCCGCGGCCGACCGTCACGCGACATGCAATAGATGGACGAAAAAGTTTTAGGCAATGTAATAAAAGTTTCACTTTAAAAAGTATCTGAAACCATAGGGGACTATCTAGGATCTGGAATGATGTACATTGATAGGATGCATTATTTGGTTATCAGACCAAGCCAGTTCGGGCCTGTTGATTAGTACCTAATAAATTGACCGAAGCACAGTGAAGGTCTCTACAACAGACAGATGAAAGAAAGTCGAGTTAATTCGATGATTTTGCTGTCATTTGTCCAGATGTTGGGTATTCTGTACATCGCATTTTTTTATTGTATCTCGACGAAACTTAGTACACAGGTATAAATTTATTTTGCCGTCAGCGATTTTTGATTGGGGGGTATATCCCTGAAATAGGGGGATATATCTCTCAAAAAGGAGGAGAAATTGCTACAGTGTTATTTATCAGCCGATTTGGCAAGATTGTTTAGTATCTAACCTAACAATATATGCGAGTATGAACCAAATCTGTCAATAATGAGTTAAGACAAAGGCTTATGAAGATTCAGGTAAAGAGATATGCCGCGAAGTCTACTGTTCGGAAAACTACTAGTTTAGTAGACCTTAACTTTTCTGTCTACAGGACAACACTGGCAGACCCTGAAGTAATACAGTTCATAAACACACACGGGCTTTTTTGGGGATGCTCAGTAGACAGTGCTGAAGGATGGCGGGTGGCGCAGTCGGTAGGCGGGCGGCGCTACCCGCTGCTCTGTATGCTTTGTGTGAGGGAGCATCGGATGACGGTGGTGGCTCGCAGTGAGGGCTCGTGCTCGCCCGCGCAGCTGCTGCAGCGCTTGACGCGCGTCGTCACTGATAACGAGCCACATCTGGCTGCGGCCAGGGCTGACAGGTAATCTCTAAATATGTAGTATGATAATAGTGACTTAGAGAATATGTTTGTGTTTCCATGTCCAGTTATTGCAGTGTGTTTAGTGTTTAATGTTATTCCTTACCAATTTACCCACTGTATGGGCTGATGGGTAATAGCAAAAAAAAAAATGGGTGAGAAAATGCCCGATATAATATTGGTGACATTTCAATAGGATTTATGTTCATACACACAACTACTGTTACACTGCTGTAACTTTCACACGTTGATTTTAAAAAGAATATCGTCTTTGAATTTAGATAAATTGTAAATAAATACGGATCTGACATTTCGCTCAGGGCGTATTGCGCATTTAGGTAAATTGAGGTAGTTGTAATATGTATTTGTTTGATCCAGAATGGAACGCGAAGTGAACCAGCGACTTCGCGAGGCGCAGGACGAGGCGTACGCGGAGTCTCTCGCGGCCGACCAGGAGAAGGAGCGGCGCCGCGCCGCCGACCGAGCGGCGCAGCAGCAGCGGGATAACGACGCGCAGCAGGCGCGCCACGACGAGGAGCAGAAGAGGCGAGCGGTGAGAACATACACTACACACACGTACGCGGAGTCTCTCGCGGCCGACCAGGAGAAGGAGCGGCGCAGCAGCAGCGGGATAACGACGCGCAGCAGGCGCGCCACGACGAGGAGCAGAAGAGGCGAGCGGTGAGAACATACACTACACACACGTACGCGGAGTCTCTCGCGGCCGACCAGGAGAAGGAGCGGCGCCGCGCCGCCGACCGAGCGGCGCAGCAGCAGCGGGATAACGACGCGCAGCAGGCGCGCCACGACGAGGAGCAGAAGAGGCGAGCGGTGAGAACATACACTACACACATGTACGCGGAGTCTCTCGCGGCCGACCAGGAGAAGGAGCGGTGCCGCGCCGCCGACCGCGCGGCGCAGTAGCAGCGGGATAACGACGCGCAGCAGGCGCGCCACGACGAGGAGCAGAAGAGGCGAGCGGTGAGAACATACACTACACACATGTACGCGGAGTCTCTCGCGGCCGACCAGTAGAAGGAGCGGTGCCGCGCCGCCGACCGCGCGGCGCAGCAGCAGCGGGATAACGACGCGCAGCAGGCGCGCCACGACGAGGAGCAGAAGAGGCGAGCGGTGAGAACATACACTACACACACGTACGCTGAGTCTCTATCGCCCGATTAGGAGGGGAGGCGCCGCGTTGTTTGTGTCTGAAGTCCGAAACTGGACAATGTTCGTTTTAGTTTCACTCTATCTTTGGCCAGTAAACCTTAGGTAACACAAGTTCAGATCAAAATAATAATATGAGATATACTGCAGGTGCTGAAGGCTCGCGAGGACACTGCGGCGCGGCTGCCGCCGGAGCCGGCGCCGGGCTCCGGCAGCGCGGTGGCGCTGCTCATCCGGCTGCCGGGCGGCGAGCGGCTCACGCGCCGGTTCACTCTCACCTGCACTACACAGGTGAGACACTCATGAAACAGGCGAGGACATCGCACCGACACTCCACTATAAATCCGTGCAGTCTACCATCAGAGGGGGTCGTAGGACTAGAATGAAAGTAAATCCTTTCAAACAAAAAAAAAATATCCAAATTGGTTTAAAGATCATGGTCACCATGAGGACTTATTCCACACATATCAAAATCAGTTGAGCCGTTCACGTTTTTTTGCGGAATAAAGAAATCCACATACATAAAAATCTTCATAAATATGTATATACGGGCAGTTATGTAAAAATACAACTGAATTGAGAACCATCTCTTTTTGGCTAAAAATAAATTAAGAAAATATATTGATTTATTTTGTGATTAGGTTATAGGGTATTATAGGTATATTAGGGAATACATTGCTTCTTAAGCTAAATGTAAATAATATAATATAATTAAGTACATTTTTGTGTAATTAAATTAATAGATTGCATGTATTAACATAAAAATATAAATCAAATAATATTATTATAATATTTAACAAATAGTAGGAATATAATTATTATAACCAGGATAGTGTTTCCATTTATTGCTTCCCCACTTTGATGGAACCCTCATAAATACTGGAACTTAACCCTGGTTTGTACTACAAATGTTATTCCGTCCTACTAAATAAACATCTCTCCACTTTCAGGATTTATACGACTTCGTATTCAGCCACCCGCAATCGCCCGAAGAGTTTGAGATCACGACCAACTTCCCAAAGCGGCAGATCGCTCGCGGAGCGCTCAGCTTACTAGAAGTTGGCCTCAAGAACAGAGACGTGCTATTCGTCAACGATCTCAACGCATAACTCCATTTCGACAGACCAGGGCATCTATATTTGACTTTCAAACGGCATGGGACGTATACGTCAATTTACGGACGACTCATTTAACGAAATTTATTTAAAATTATCCATTCACGCAGCGCTTTAGTATTGGACTAGGCTATTTTAAAAGAAACAGTAATGTGCAAAACAATAAATCGTGAACTGGAAAGTGAATTAAAAAAAAATCTAGCAAATCAAATATGGCGAATATTTTCAATCTGTCAAAGTTCTGTATACCTTCCTAGCCGTTCGAAAGTCAAAAATAGAGCCACAAGGGGTTTTTAATTGACTTTCGAACGAAATTAGCTTGGAACGTATACTGAACTTATATGGAAACGCCTATAACTTGCGCCAAATTCGATGTGAAATGTTTACCAACAAAGCGTTGCCTAGCAACCACTGATAGCAGGTAGGATTATCACTTCGAGACAGTGTTACGGATATCAGAATTTCTATAGTTTGTCATATAAATCGTCCAGACTTTTCGTAATTTCAATCGAAAAGTCATATTTACTGTATTTATAGATCAATAGCAATAACAAATTGCCAAGAAGTGAGTTTTAAAAGAAATCAGAATATTCAGTAATTACTTACATTGAAATTTGCATCAACCCCATTTTTTCCATTTTTTTCGTTTGAGTGCAGAAATCTCAAACAACTGGGAACTTTTTTATTTCTACATACAATTTTTCATATTTTTCTTATTACATCATGAAAAAATAACTTTTTTCGATTACAAACTTATTATTGCAGCTGAGTCACGTACATCACGTCTATCTATAAGGTTAATCAACTGCAAAGTTCAGTTTGTCGTGCATTCATCCAATATTGAAGTTGGTTAATAGTTTGAGTTTTAGTACCTAGTAATGTTTTAATAGTTTATGTAAGTACCTACCTACTTACATGCCAATACGGAAGCCTTGGAGTGCGAGCTTAACTAGTTCTTTATAATACAAAATCGCGTTAAATATAATCGAGATGCATATATGTAGTCGATACGATTCGGCGCTTTTGTGTACGAGCCTTTAGTTCCCTCTCTCATCTTTAGATCCCTCTCTCATTATAAACTTACAATAAAGCGAGTGAAGCCACGGGCAGAAGTGTGAGCAATTGAGCATTAGAAAGAAAAGTTCTCTACCCCTGCTGTCAGTAGTTGCTAGGCAACGCTTTGTTGGTAAACATTTCACATCGAATTTGGCGGAAGTATAGGACGTAGACAGAACTTTACGAATACTCCATACAATCTGTCGAAGTTCCGTATACGTTCCTAGCCGTTCGAAATTCAATTATAGAGCCCCAGAAAAGGTGATGATGCATTATGACGTCACGCGCACGCTGCACTTTACACTATCGACAATATGCTGTATACAGGGTTACGCGAGATAATGGTGATAAGCCGAAAGGAGCTCACTGTACTTATCATGGAGAACCTA
This sequence comes from Hypomecis atomaria, assembly GCA_964007245.1. Taxonomy (NCBI): domain Eukaryota; kingdom Metazoa; phylum Arthropoda; class Insecta; order Lepidoptera; family Geometridae; genus Hypomecis; species Hypomecis atomaria. The sequence continues at coordinate 10,648,676 of OZ023299.1, forward strand.
AAAGAAGACTTAAGACAATCTACTGATCCAGATATTTGCAGAGAGTGAATGCCTTAACATGTTTCCTGTGTAGCGATAATGGGGTATGAGTGTGATCCCTTTAGGGGCTCTTATGTGTAAAGGCAAATTTAGAATGGAAATGAAATCGACCGGTTTCAAAAAAAAATCAAATTCAATGCTCACACTTGAATGTCAATCAGAATGAATAAGCTCTCATGCCATGCATGGGACATACAACCCGGTCACAATATCTGTGCACCTGACTTCGTGACGTCATATCGAATTATCGGGACGTATATACATTACCGGACGTCTAGTATACCGTCCGGACGTAAATTATTATCGGGACGTGTATCGGCAACGAAGATGCTAACCGTACTGTCGCACCGGGGAGTGCGCGGAGAGGTGACAGGGGAAGCGGGAGAGGCGCCGCATTCCAGCGAGGTGCACAGTTATTCTGACCGGGTTATACATGTACAATAAGAAACTCAAAATGCACCACTGATGGGTGCACAGGGAACATGTTAAGATGCCTTTCATGAAATATATCCATATATGGCTTTAAATGATAGATTATTCCAATTGTTCAGAAATCATCACATCAAAAGAGGTACTTAATTCGCTCATATCTCAAGTTTTATTGCGCGATAAGTCCCGTATAGTAGTATGATAATCATCATCATCAATTCCAAATTAATTTTAATGTATTTTTTTACAATTTTAGTCTGAATGAAATAGAATCAGAATTGATCTCATGTAATGAATTATGTCATAATAGGCACAATGAGCTTATTTCGGCTTTCTGTTTTATAGTTCCAAGCAATTCTATCAAAAGGTTAGATGATTATGTCAAAAACTGAGTACTAATGACGGAAATTCAACACCTTTGCACTATTGCATTTAAGATTCTGAAGAATTTTTAAGAAATGCATCTCGTGAATGTACATTATTCAACTTGCAGTGGTGTAAAAAATTGTGAATAGCGTGAAATCTAGCGTAGTAACTATGATTTACCCTGTGTCTCTGGTCTAGATTTGTGGTGGTCTTACACATTCACTATAGCAGTTTCAACTGCTATAGTGAATGTGTAAGATTTTAGGTTGATGTTCCTAAAAAAATCAGTTTTGTATGTTACACGATATTGCTTGTAAAATAGACACAGACATCCTATTACGGAATTGTTGATGCACAATAAATTGTATACCAATTTTACTTTTGGTCCCTAATATACAGGGTTATCCAGAACTGGTGTACTAAGTCGAAAGGTCATTCAGACCATTAAGAACAACTTTTATTTCGAGCCAAACCGGAATAAAAAAAATGGGCGGTTTTTAAACATTTTGTCGATTCCGAGTTGCATTTTTGTATGGAACAGCAAATTTTTTTTTTTTACGAATTCCGGATTGGCCCCATAGTAAAAGTGTTCATGACGATGGCCTTAATTACCCCCTTTCAGCTTAGTCCAGGTCAAGCAAATAACTTTGTATATTATGTAGATTTGAGTACAAAAATTACAATAGTTAATTTTAACTGTAAATTACCAATTAAAATGGGTATATTTCAGTTATCTGGCGTGTGAATAAGCATTATGCTTAGTTTGTAAATAGCAACATATGTGTCTTGTAGCAAGCTCCGTGTACTTAAACTTAATGTAGCGTGTAAATGAATAAAATATCACAAAATTTTCCAAATACAGTTTATATGAAAATGTTTTGGAAGAAAAATATATTTCATGTCATATTGTTTTAGACAGCTCGTTATGTTTTTAATTTAAATTTATAAGAGCTGAAATTTAGGGAGCGATGATCTTGCACGCGCGTGTATTATCCGACTGCTCAGAATAGAATTCGTTTTAGATTATTTTTTTTAAGTATTCTTAGAAGATTTTGTCGTTCTCGAGTTGCAATTTTGTAAGGAACAGCTGATTTTTTTGCTCGAATTTCGGGTTGGCTCCATAGTAAAAGTTGATCGGAATCACCCCCTTCGGCCAAGCAGATAACTCTGTATACTAAAACTGATGCGAGCAAGATATTTGTGCCCCATATTTCAGAACTTAAAACAGTTCTTTCATTTTGTCGGTATGGTTTAGTTTGTCTCACATTTTTGTTTGTGTACTTTGTGTACAATTTTTTCATCCTATTTTTGAAAAATGAGAAGAAAGCTTAAGACTAACAGAACGAAACTGTTTCTTATTAAGTATATAATAATATCGAATATTAAATGACACCAATGTATTTTGGATCATATTCTTTGCCTGATGTAATCGAAGATTACAATTAGTGCAAGTCAAACTATTGTCCCGACATATGAAAAAATCGTTTCACTTGTAACTAATATATAGTTCAGTTGCGTTTTCTAATCTTAATTTATTTTTACAGTTAACGGCGATTTAGTTGGCATATTTTCAAAATACCTAATTAAATCTAGAATTATAGGCCGAATCATACAAGTCGGCGCATGTGAAGTTAGCTACAAGCTGCGCAATATCCAATCCTGAGTAAAGCTCACATAAAGCTTCGCGTTGATTGGGTTTCGCGCAGGTTATAGCTAACTTCACATCCGCCGACTTGTATGACTCGGTCTACAAAGTTTGACTATGGAAACTAACGTGGTTTTCGTACATTTTAATTAAGTAAAACACAGGTGTTAGGTTACTCACGTTTGATTTTTAGTAGGATACTACTATAGTTTCGATCGCATTTGGCGATCTTTCTCAAGGTCGGAGTACTAGCACGCGGGCTCGTCTCGCATAGCACTGCGAGCCGCGGCGCGGCGCTCGCGATGACAGCGGTTGCGGTGCGGGGGCATGGGCGGCAGCGGGCAGAGTATGTTGTAGCGTCGGCGCACAACACAGCGAGACGAGCCCGCGTGCTAGTACTCCGACCTTGAGAAAGATTGCCAAATGCGATCAAAACTATAGTAGTATCCTACTAAACATCAAACTTGAGTAACACCTGTGTTTTACTTAATTAAAATGTATAAAATTTGATTTGGTATAGTTTTGTATAGGTATGTCATTTGTTATCAGCAACAGCCGTATAAACCGAATCAAACTTGACGGCTGTGATGTTAGCTACAAGCTGCGCAAAATCCAATCCTAACTGATGCTGACTTAACAGCTGCGTAAGGATAGGGTTTCGCGCAGCTTGTAGCTAACTTCAGAGCCGCCAAAAAGTTTGATTCGGCCTAAAACTAATTAGTTCTTTCCATTAGTTTTTTCAAATGCCATAACATCGGCTCCTAAACTTTAACATACGCATGACTTGTCTGTATTGATCTGCCAACTAAAAAGCAGTTTACTAATTAAATTATTAATTTGTGATAAACAAAGTTCTCTTTGTAGTTTTATATTATAGTGCTCCTAGTTATGTTAAATCTATTATTTCAACAAAAATTGCTTACCTGCATTCCCCACGTGTCTCTATTCTACAGGGCTATAAGTATTAAACGCAAAACCTTTTGTACTACGACTTTTGAAAATTCGCAAAAAATCGCTTCTTCATACATTTTGCCAAACTTTTTGTATCAAAAAGCTGATGTTTTTCTTCGTGATTTTCCAAAAGTCCTAGAACAAAAGTTGTTTGTAGATGTACTAGATCCGCCCTTAAAATAATTTGCGTTTAATACCTATGACCCTGTATAAAACAGATGATATCTGACAAGAAACTTTAATATGTATGTGCTTGTGAACATAGGACTATTGTGTAATGTATAGATTAAGTGGTCTTAATCTACAGTTTAGGTTATTTTTCTCACGATTTCCTTTCATCTTTTCAATATTACAGTATAGGCCGAATCATACAAGTCGGCGGATGTGAAGTTAGGTACAAGCTGCGCAATATCCAATCCTGACTGAAGCTCACATAACGCTGCGCGTTGAGTGGGTTTCGCTCAGGTTGTAACTAACTTCACATCCGCCGACTTGTATGACCTATACAGTAATTGTTATTGAACAGTCTGCATACTGTTAACTCAGAAATGAGTGTTTGCCTTGTTTATGTTTGGCGAAATTACGAGAAGTAAGCAGCGGTATGCAATAAATACATTATCTAATGCACATGATAAAGGAGGGTAATAACTAGTGAAACGTATACGTTTTTTGACGTATACCTTTCACAGATCACGGCTGAATCAAACATCTTGGCGGCTGTCATGTTAGCTACGAGCTACGGATAACCCAATCCTAAATAAAAGGATTGGGCTATCCACAGCATGTAGCTAGGCATCTACAGGGTTATTTCTAATCAATTAGCATCCTTTTAGGGGCTTATTCTGTACATCAAAACTAACAACTTTTGTTTTACGACTTTATTAATTCTCAAAAAAAGTTGTTCCATAGAAAAATATCGTTCACCCTCGACGAAAAGTATGGAACAGCTGGTTTTTGACGTGACAACTTCTTATAAATTGGTTTGCCGGGTGACACTTCAAGAAACTGCGTTACGCTCCGCTCACGTTATGCGCTCACAATGAGAGCGAGTGAGAGGCACGTAAGTGCCTCTCACTCGCTCTCATTCGTCTCATTCGTCTCAAAGTCGTTGTCACGTAAAACTTTCGCCCGTATACCGACTTTACAGGCAACCAATTTTTTTTTTTTAATTTTGACAAAAGTTGAACAAAAGTTGTTATTTTGATGTACAGAATAAGCGCCTAAAAGGATGCTAATTGATTAGGAATAACCCTGTATATACACCAGAGTTATAGGTGGAGGACGGATAAAAAAAAGAAACAGCCGCTAATAAATTTTATTCGCCCTATAACATTCGAAAGAATTTGCCTTTCACGTTGCTGCGATTCCACCGGAAAAAATGTACTCCATCTCCATCTGTTGAATACATGTTTGAAAAAACGTCAACAGTAAGCGAATTTGAGTAGATATGTTTTCCGAGAGAAACATTTGTGCTCAACAGGGTTTCATTTAGTCTCAGTTGAGATCTCCGGTGGAACCAAAGGTATAGCCCGAACCATACTTCTTGGCCGACCTGAAGTTAGCTACAAGCTACGCAAAACGTAGGTGTCTTCAAATACCGAGTAAATAGGTATCTTCTATTCTAGGTAAGCGTGTTAAACCCTAGACTGCATATCTGCTTAACATCAGGCAGTGTGTAGTCAAACGCAAACCTATCTATCTTCTATATATCTATCTATATATATAAAAATGAATCGTGGTTGTTAGTCTCGCTAAAACTTGAGAACGGCTGAACCGATTTGGCTAATTTTGATCTTGAAATATTTGTAGAAGTTATGGGAAGGTTTAAACGGTTAGATAATTTGTAAAAGTTACGAGAAAAATAATAAAAACCTGAATTTAATTTTCTCATTCAAAATTTTCCTGCGTGTGAAAGTTCTCATTGACAGTTGACACTTGACAGATGGTGAAATGAAGTTCACCGGGTCAGCTAGTCTATATATATAAAAATGAATCGTTATTGTTGTCTCACTAAAACTCGAGTACGGCTGAACCGATTTGGCTAATTTTAGTTTTGAAATATTTGTGGTAGGAAAGGTGTTACGGTGAGAAAAAGTAGAAATGTAGCGAGTATTTAATAAAATCACGAATTTAATTTTCCCATACAAAATGTTCATGCATGTAAAAGTTGTCATTAGTGAGATGAAGTCAATAATCTAAGAATGAAGTTCGCCGGATCAGCTAGTTGAAATTTAAAAAAAACTATCCTGACTGAAGCTCACCAAACAGCTCAGCGAGGATTGGCTATCGCGCAGCTTGTAGCTAACTTCAGTTGAGTCTGCGTATAGAACTGTGACACTAATAATTTCTCACGGTAAATTGCTTGGTACGTTTCCCCAGTCTGTACTCATGATTAGACAGGTTTTGGTTGAATTTTCGTGTGGCCGTGTAATCAACTGTAAAGTCAAGTTTAGATCAATCAAGACTTTTTTACTTGCAGCATAATATTAAAGCAGCTTGCCAAAAAATGAAAGAGCTATTGCTCATAAGATTATATAGTGCGTCGCGATGCTACAGTGCAAATGAAATCTAGATTGCTAGTCTAAACTTGGTTTAGAGATTGTGGTCGGCTTTGATTCGTCTTGTGACATTTAAAAAAAATTTGTGGATTTTTAAAAGAATAGTCAGATTTTATTTAATTTTTATGTTAAATCTTTCTGAGGGTGCTATTTTTCCAGCAATGAATTGTGTAACATATAGCCCAAAACCATTCGTAAATGAACAGAAAGAGTGACAAAACTAATTTCAAATGAGTTATTAATAAGTTGTGATCGTTTTAATGTGTAAGTTAGGTTTAGAGGAATGTACCTATACCTACTAATGTTCTGTTAAGTTGAACTGCTTCAAATTTTATGTTGAAATTGTCTGCTGTTTGTGAAAGTAACTTGTTTTGTATAGTGGTATAATTTATTGCGAGAAAGTTTCATGGAAGGAAGACAAGTGTAAAATCGATATTTGAAGTACAATCATGTCTTCTTATGCAAGGAGCGGCGGGTCACGGTACGGATAGTGCATTTATTCCAGAAGAGAGCTCTGTATTATAGTTATGTTTTGTTTTAATAGCAATGTCTTTCTGAATAACTTGAGTTTTATTTTAATATCCTAGCAGGCTTGTATACGTACAGGTGTAAGTAACTAGTAAATAACTAGTGTAGCTAACTAGGTATAGCCGCAGTGACACTTTGCCGTAATTCGCTAATTATTGCGCATGTGTGCACAATGCCGTCGCAATTGGCATAGTTGTGAACACGGGCGCAGAGAGCGCGCGGGAGGCATGAGGTTGGCGGGCGGGTGTGCCCCGGCGCGAGTCTCTCTGGCTCCCGCGCATACCTATATTTTGCCTTTTGCGCATAACTTCTCATCCGCCGACTTGTGTAGCGCGTGGTATAAAGTCCGTTCGTCCTTAATAAAAAAGTAAATCAATTCTGTCGCCACAATCGCATGGCCGATCTGTTAAAATACAATTCACTTTTTGACCGCGGGTCCTTTTTAGGGTTCCGTACCCAAAGGGTAAAAACCTACCCCTACTAAGACTCCGCTGTCCGTCCGTCTGTCACCAGGCTGTATCTTATGAACTGTGATAGCTAGAACGTTGAAATTTTCACAGATGACGTATTTCTGTAGCCGCTTCAAAAATAAATGATGTTAAGGAGGGCTTCCATACGGTACAGAACCCTTCGTGCGCAATTCCGACTTGCACTTGGCTGATTATTTCGTATAGGAAAAAACGTGAACGTCGGTAACAATATCTGTGTAAATGAAATTGTAATGTTTCGATGACAAAACAGTGAAGAAAGGTTTATTTACTTCGGTACCTACTTTTGAATACATATTCTTAAAATCTTACCAGCTAACCGTAGCCGTAGTACCGATGGACTAAGTTTTATTTCGTTCATTTTTCGCTCGAAACAGGTAGTACAACGTTTACTATGGATCAAATCCTAAAATCGAAAAAGAAAATACATTATGTCGGGTGTCAATAAATTTTTTTTGCATGGAACAGCATATATTTTATTGTGATTTCCAGGTTGGTTCCACAGTAAAAGTTGTGTATCAGAGCGTATATATAGCTCTGTTATGAATGCGCCATCGTAATTATAATAGCTAGTTAGAATATTTCTGTTTCTTTTTCACTTTAGGCATTCGATAGAGATTTAATCTTCAACGTTGCTATTAAATTTACGATGGCGCCTTCATAATTGGGCCTAATGTCGATAGAAAATCACTAGCTTGTGACTGATGATATTGAGTATTATGAATAAAAACAAGCGTTTCGTTATGATTTTTAATATAAATCCATAAAATTAATAACACCAAAAATAAAATATAAAACAATTTACCTGGAATGTAGGCACTTTAAATGTTTATAATGAATTCATCTAAGTATTAACCGATAGGAAATTATGTGTATAGAAGAATTAAAATGGCTATATAAAACAATAGATACATATAAGTCAAAGTTAAATACTTTATATCTGAAAATATACTAGAAGATCTGGCAGATAAATGCCAACTATCTATAATACACTTATGAAAACTCTTGGCGCGATCTTGACTTGATTAAGATTTGGTTGTCTTTGGTTTCGTTTTTTTTTCACTAAGTAAGCTGTTTTGGGGATGATGACTGGGTAAAAGAAATATAGGTAACTAGCTTTTACCCGCGGCTTCGCCCGCGTTATATTTTGATTTTGGCTTATGTTTATGTCGGCTGCGAAACCTAACCTAACCGACAAATATCAAAATAACTTAGAGGAATGCTTTTGTTGGTTAAGTTACGGTTGGAGTGTATTATGTGCAGTGGAGTCTCCTCTTTTGTGGGTTCACAGATGCACGATGGGCTTTCCCTCAACTTAAATCGATGTAAGTATTGGGAAAACTCACCATGCCCCATCAGCACTTGAGTTATGATTCCCACTGGTGCTCTTTCTCTTACGATCTTGTATGCCGCCCTTGCATCCGGAAAATATGTTTTGGTTACCGCCGCTGTGTGTCCATCCTGATACCGCCGGTTCCACTCGTCAAGAGAGTTCTTTCGGAGATTTCTCGCTTGACGAATGAAACGGGGCAGTTATCGTAAATAGGTCTGCACTTCGAATGCAGAGCTGCTTCCTTTGCCAGCTGGTCCGCTCTCTCATTTCCCTCCATCCCCGCGTGCGCTTTAATCTAATAAAGTTTCACTATTTTATTTTGTGCGTGTAGTAACTTTTTGTTAGCTTTGAATTTACTGCTAAGGGATGGAGGGAAGATACGCCAACTACCGCTTCCAGTGCAGACCTGGAGGCACAAAAGATTTTTGCTTTTTCGGTAGCCTCAAGAAGTGCCAATAACTCGCCCTGGTACACGGAGCACCAATCGGCCAATTTCTGCTTGCGGGTACTGATCTCAGCGGCATCATCCCAAATGGATAATGCCGCCCCAACTTCCCCTTTAATTTTGCTGCCGTCTGTAAATATGTTAATTTCTCGATTTTAGATTTTGCTCTAGTGCTGCTCCGTCTGCCAGGCATATGAACTCCAGCTCCTCCTGCTGCGCTGGGTGTGGCTTCTTTTCTGTCTCTCTATCTCCAGTTACTTGCTGGGAATAACCTTTCTTAGTTTCATAAAGCAAGGCTGCTTCCTGGACTCTGATATGACAGCCGAGGATTAGGGGCCGCGGTGGGATATATGGAACTTGTGTGGGTGCCGCCACCCACTCTACCTTCCGCTAGGCCGTCAACGTGTTGGCAGACGCAGTGGGGCTGCAGGGGAAGAGAGGTGTCGGTATCGCGATGGCCGTTCTCACTGCCCTCTGCAGTTGAAGAGGCAGGCGCTGGGCTACTAAAACTGACCTGCTGCACTGGGACCAGGGCGTTGGAATTCTGTCTAGACGTTCAGTACTGGTTAGTCCCGAGTGGTGGATGACGATGTGTCTTGTGCTCCGAAACACTCCGTCATTATGGCGAGAGCGCAAGCTCCGTTATGGAGCCCGAGTCTGGGCTAGCGCTGTTGAGTGCCGCGAAGGAGTGCGAAAAATGTAGGAACGTGCTAAACTTGCCATGACAGGTTATTTCTGGCGCTTAGACGGCTGCTACCGCAGCCCGCTCACTTAGTTTTTATCCTATCCTACGGGAACTGTTAAAGTTTTTGCGATAAAAAGTGGCCTATGTTACTTTTCGTCTTTCAAACTATATTCATGCAATAAGCCAAGGCAAGTTGCTCCGTTGCTGAGAAAAAATATTGTTAAGTCCTACAGGAACCACAGTTTTTTCGGGATGGGAAGTATCCTATGTCACTTTCCGTCTTCCCAACTATGCCTACCCCAAATATCAAGTCAATCCGTTGCTCCATTGCTGAGAAACAGTTACTGTCCTATCCCATGGGAATCACGAATTTTCTCGAGATTAAAAAGTATCCTATTATCACTTTCTGTCTTTTAAACCATACCAAAAATCAGGTCAATCTTTTGCTCCGCTGCTGCGTCAAAGAGGAACAAACCAACAAACTTTTCGGATTGATAATATTAAAGTATGATGATTCTGTACCATAAAGGTAGAATAAAGAAACATGTTAAACCTCTAATAATAGATGATTTAAAAATATTTTTAATGTCAGACAAAATGACGGCCTGGTATTAAACATCATAGTAACATGTAGCATGCAGAGGGAAAATAACTTTTTATCCAATTTTAATGTCAGTTGTCATTTTCAATCCATACTTTTTTTTCCTGTTCAAGAGGATATAATGGTGGAAAAACAATTTGTCCCCTTGCCATGCTACTTGCGATTTATAAAAGTCTGCAGACAATGTCACCTGTCATCTAATTACGTTTGGCTGTGACGTTTCGTTAGTCCATATTAGCGTCATAGAGGAATAAATCACTTAGCGTCTTTGTGATAGTGGCGACAGTTTCGCTTTCGATAGTTTTTGTCCTGTCCTACAGGAACTATGCAATTTTTCGGGATAAAAAGTATCCTAAAGCTCCTTCCGCCTTTTAAACTATGTCCATGCCAAAAATCAAGTCAATCCGTTGCTCCGTTGGTGCGTGAAAGAGTAACAAACCAACAAACCAACAAACTTTTCGGATTTATAATATTAGTAAGGATAATTTATTATTATTTATTTAGTCTATTAGTTAGAATATTAAAAAGTGTTCGCTATTCTATTCCAAGTGATTCACGATCAAGCTCGCGCCAAGAGCAGATTGTACATACTCTGTTAATAGCATTTCTTGAACAAAGTTCTCATTTAAACTGTAGTTAAAATAAGCGTCCTTTTACTTGGCACACCGGAAAAAGTATATCTATAACCTTGCAGTTTTAAAAATAACATAATTATGAATAAAACTTATGATCTCAAAATAACTAAGTGCCTTTTTTAAGTAAGTAGTCTGAGCTGTTATATTGTACATACCTTCTATTTTTTTAAGAAACTACAAAACAAAAGACTCATTCCTGTTACATTGATATGTTAGGTCTATTGATCTAAGAAATCGAATTTCCGAAAGACGCTTGAATGTTCCGTTTCCTTTGATACAAACAACATTTCCAATAAGAATAAGCAAAGGCTTATTTTAATCTATCGGGATCTATTTTGCATTTATATATTGCTATTTGCGACGTGCAGAGTCCTGCAGAGTATCAATATCACAATCGTATCTCGTAAGAGAAGTTATCTGCGCGAGTGCACATAAATACTGTTGTACTTAGTTAAAAAAGATAACAAAAGAATCAAAGAAAAGAAAAAGATATCATTGATACATAGTAAATCCAATGGACGTAGGTCGAATCGTTTCAATCAGGGAGTCAAATCTAAATCTCTTCAAATCCAAGGAAAATTATTCCTTGGATTCTTTTGCCATTTACAGCTTAATTCATTGAACTCACTGTGAATGTACGATTCATAGTGAATTCAGTGACGACTAATCTCAAGTAGTTTTAACATTTTTCTCATAACTGGGAAGTTACTCGTATGCGTAGAACGCTGTGCGAAAGCCGAAATATAGGTATGCGCGGGAGCCAGAGAGACGAGACGCCGGGGCACACCCGCCCGCCAACCTCATGCCTGCCGCGCGCTATCTACGCCCGTGCTCACCACTATGCCACGCGGCACACGTGCGCAATAATTAGCGAATCACGGCGAAGTGTCATCTGCGGCTATCTTCTCATCCGCCGATTTGTGTGGCGCTTAGTATAGGTTATAAGAAAAATGTTAATACTACTTGAGATTAGTCGTCACTGCCTTGAATTTGAATTTTGGCTGCTCTTGTGTTTTGTTAAAACAAAATGTTTTAGACAATTTCTCCGTAATTAAAAACGTATTAGACAAGATTAAAAACAACTGCTAACAATATAGAATACATTAAAAAACATGAAAATAGTTGTCTTTCGGTACGTTGAGCTATAACTAATAACATTTAGCTATAACAATAAGTCTAAAGAACTTAAATAAAATATTATCACACTTTCAAGATGTAAATATAGAAATTTGATTTCTAACTTTGCCAATGCTGTAAAAACGTAGCTACAAAAATGAATGTAATTATTTACAAGACAAAGATAATAAAAAAAATTTTTTTCATGACTTCCAAAGTCTAAGCTAAACCTAACTATAATAATAAACTAAACCATTTAAGACAATACCCAATAATATCCATACACAGTATAACCAATATTTTATTTTGAAAATCGATATATTCTAATTTCACATCTACACACGGGGTGCTCAGATACAAGTCATTTTTTCGAAAATGTCATATTCTTTGTTACTCTTGTTTTTTTTTTACTTATAAACAGAAAAATATACATTCATTTAAAATAGGTATACTGAACAAATAGCTAGAATTTGATACGGCTATTTTTGAGGACCCAAATATAAAGACGATTTATAACTAATATTTTAACTGAATTGAAAACATCACGACAATCATAAAATTGCACGGAATTAAGCACATTTTTCATTAGTCTACGTATACTTAAGATTTTTTATCTGTACATCTCTATATCTATCTCACTCCTTACTTTTAATACTACGACGATTCAAAGATAAACAGTCCACATAATTTCAAGATGGCAAATCAATGGTTTATAAGTTTAACCCGCCAAAACATAATCAGGTATCTATTTACAATTGTATTAAAGTCGGTAATTAGCTCAATTCATACATAATAGCCGATACGTGGTCTCCACTCGAGAACTTTCCGACCCCATCGGTCATCAGTCCTCCGCGCTATGTGCCCTGCCCATTGCCATTTCAACTTGCCAATCCGTTGGGCTATGTCGGTAACTTTGGTTCTTCTACGGATCTCCTCATTTCTGATTCGATCTCGCAGAGAGACTCCGAGCATAGCCCTCTCCATAGCTCGTTGGGCTACTTGGAGCTTACTAATAAGGCCCATAGTGAGAGACCACGTTTCTGTGCCATAAGTCATCACTGGCAACACACACTGGTCGAAAACTTTCGACTTGAGGCACTGAGGTATGTCGGACGAGAAGACGCTACGCAATTTTCCGAACGCTGCCCAGCCGAGTTGGATTCGGCGATTGGCCTCTTTCTTGAAGTCGGACCTACCTAACTGGACTACTTGTCCTAGGTAGACGTACGAGTCAACGACTTCAAGAACCGAGTTCCCAACAGAGATCGGGGTGGGTACACGTATCGGCAAGCGCAGCGTAGGACGTCCACCCACAAGGTGGACGGATGACCTCATTAAGACCGCAGGATCACGCTGGATGCAAGCCGCTTCCAACCGGTCTTATTGGAGATCCATAGGGGAGGCCTATGTCCAGCAGTGGACTTCTTATGGCTGATGGATGGATGGATGGATACATAATAGCATTGTTGTGTTGCAATGTCTTGTTTACTTTCTTTCAACAGCAGTAAAAATAACAACCGACGACGGTAGCACAATCACGGTAAAAACTTAATTTAGACAATTTATGTAGAAATAAAGGGCGCATAGTCAGGCAAGTCTTACTCCGGTTCTTAAAAAAACGAACCTACTCATATATCTGAGTATGGATTTATGGAACCACCTTTTACGTCCCAAAAAATGTTTATTTAGTATTTTTGGCGAATCAAAATTATGTGAAACAGGCATTAATTTGCCAACCTTAAGATGAACCGTATACTTTAACAGGTAAGTTATGCCCACTGTCTCATTTTGTCTAGTTTGAACACTATATAGACACCATCTTGGTTGTTTCTCACAACCAAGATGGTGGCTATATGGTGTTATAAATAGTGGCCAATTATAAATCAATTTTTAGTGAGGATTTTGCACCCCTAGCCCGGCAAATAGTTTTTGTGACATGTTTATAATACATTATTTTGTTTCCACTCATATGTGGATAAACCGGTGGATAAACTATATTATTTGCCGAGCTAGAAGTGCTAGGGCTGTCTATCTACGTCTCCACCAGAATCAAACAACGACGAATTTATCAATGTCGGTCGTTACGAAGGTAAATTCTGAAAGTTCCGAAAGCTTCATTAAAAATAAAAATTAATACATTGTATAATTTCCTTGAAACACTTCAAAAGCAATAATAGCTCGAAATAGCTCGGTCACTTTTTGTTCCATTAGAAAAGTGAAGCATGTGAGAGAGACCGAGGTATCACTGAGAGGACAAAATGAAGTGATATGAATTATCTTATTTGAAACATTTCTTGATAGTTGTTGAATTTCTTAACTTGATCCTTATAGTAAAGACTTATTAAAAGCCTCATCTCGCTAAAAGGAACTCCAACTCTTAGCTGTAGAATACCAGCCTTGCATAGGTCTAGATAGTTTTATTACAGTTGTTGTTATCGGTGATTAATAGCATATACAGGGTTATTCCTTATCAATTACCGTCCTTTCATGGGCTTATTTTGTACATCAAAACTAACAACTTTTGTTCTGCGTCTGTCTTTTGTAAACTCGAAAAAAGAAATTGTTGTTCCATAGAAAAATATCGTTCACCCGCGACAAAATGTATAAACAGCAGATTTTTTTCGAGTTTTGACATAAGTAGCAGAACAAAAATTGTTAGTTTTGATGTACAGAATTAATAAGCCCCTAAAAGGATGCTAATTGATTACCAATAACCCTGTATATGCAAAGCCATCTCATGACAATCGCATAAGTACTTTTTTTACCCATAAGAGTACTTATGAACAATTTTTTTAGCGTTTATTTGATGATATGGACATTACAAATTTTTGAGCTGTAGAAGCCTGCAGAGGCAAAGCAAGCATATACTGAGACTACTATATTTAATATTAGATTTGATCATAAATCTACCTTTTAAAGATATGGCCCATTTTTTGTGACTACAGCTTCAAACAGGGGAAAGTTCAATGCTTTAGTACTACGTTGGAATTAACTTCTTGAAATATTTTTTTTGTTGTCTTTCAAATCAATATCTTCAATTGTACATTGAGATACTACCAGTTTGATCCACCAGCACGGGTAAAATTACCCAACAAACGCATCACCCGACCTCATTTACGGGTAACTTTACCCCATAAACGCATGTATACAGGTATCCTTCATGCCCAGTTTCTGCAGCAACTCAAGGCATGTGTGGGTGAACTCGACCGGTCCGCAGAGGCAGGCGAAGTGTGTACACTGCGCGCCGCATTTAAGGGGGTCCCTTCCGAGCACTTCTGTGAGTAATCTGTCGTCTATTCGGCCTTTATGGCCCTGCCAGGAAGGACTCGCGTCTGACAGCACGTTCGTTATCTTCAATCTGAAAGAAACATAATAAAATGCGTTAAAGTGGAATCTAATCGCTGTGTATCGTCGTATATGTTTTTTTATAAGATTAATTACATCCTCCCTGAATGCCCCGATGTTAAGCAGATATAATATCGGCCTAAGGTGTAGCACGCTTCCTTAGAATATACCAATTCACTCGAGATTTGAAGACATTTACGTTGTATCCAAAGCAAAGACAGACGTAGGTAAAGCGTTTCCATAAATTGCATGGATGATTCAGTGGGGATAGAATGCAACATGCAAAAAGGTAGATACCTACTGTGCCATATTTTTTGTATATTCAATGACACCAAGTAAGCGTGGTGAGAAATTAGATGCTCGTTAAATCAAGGCGTAATGGATCATCTATCAGGTTCTGTAGTATAACGATGCGTAATAGAGGAACATAAAATAAATAAATAAATATTACGGGACATCTTACACACAGTCTCTGACACCAAACTAAGCAAAGCTTTTCATATGGCTGCCAGAGATTTAATAGATAACAATAGATACAGAGCCAATAACAACCAGACACAGAGCAAGCACATAGGTCATGTTCATCACATAAATACTTGCCCTGGGTGGGAGTCGAACCCACGCTTCTTGGATCCAGTAGCCAGGGTCACTAACCACTGCACTTATTATGATACTTCTTGTATAGAACTAGACAGCGAATTCGGTCGGTGTAAAAATCATATAAAAACAAATTTGTCTTTTCTCCAGAAATGATAAAAAATTTAAAAAGTATCAGAGTACGTCATCAAAATTGTAAAAGCCGCTTCCGTGATCTGAATTTTGCACAAACAAATATACCTACAAGATTTACTTGTTCAAAGGCAATTCAGTTCAGATTCAGACAGTCTATTCAAGTGAAGGAAAATATTAAGATAAACCAACGGAGAGCAAATAAAAACAGCTCAGGATTATCTAAAAGAAAATCAAACTTTTCCATCTTCGTAGATTTGACGTGTGAGGTACAAGAGGAGCAACTTTACAACACATAATTAATTAACATGAAAACGCTTTCAAGCCGCGACAGAAAAAGAAAATAAAAATAAAACAAACAGAACGTTACCTTTCGTCTTCATTAATCATTTCTTCGAAATTGCCGTTGAATAAGATGTCGTTTTCCGTTTTATTGAAAAACATCAGATGGACTTGCTCACTGTAACAAAAAAAATGTTCAGTTGTCACCTTTTCGCAAAGTAAGTAGGAATTTACAACAAACGATAAAAATATTACTGATCAAAGTTTGATATGTAGGTAGGTACCTACATATATGTGAAAAAATCCATTACAAGAGAATATCGAGATGCAACTGACTGCCTCGTATAACAAAAAGAGACTGTGAAAACATGACACTAAAAACACAGATTACAGAAAAGTACACAAAGAGGAAAAAATAACATAACATTCTAGTTATTTTGTACGTATTTTGTGATAAATTACTTAAAAATTACTACCAGCACCGCTGGCTTTTCGGTGAAAGAAAACATTACGGTGAGGAAACCTGCATAGCGTAGATGCACCGGTTGTGGCCATCTTAGTGTCATTAGTGGCCACTTTGAATTTTAAGGATTAATAAGACAACTTTATGTGAAAATAATATTTTTAAAGAAATTTTTAAACATTAGATTCAAACAAACAATATTTATGGTATTACATTGTTCGTAACGATCATTTATGCAATAATTTTGACACAAAATGGCCACAACCGGTCAGTGGCCACAACCGGTAGGTACACCTACTATACGTCCGTAGAAGAAATTCAATGGTGTATATGAATCCACCAATCCGCACTAGGCCAGTGTGGTGGATATGGCCCAATCGGTTTCGTTAGATAGGTCTATATTCAGCATTGAACTATTTACAGTAATGATAAAATAATTATGCTATACGACGAATCAAATAACTTGCCGGCTGTGTTGTTGTGTCAAATTAGTACAAGCTACACGAAACTCAATCAACGTGCAATATGTAGCTAACTTCAGAGCCGCCAAGTTATTTGATTCGACCCATACTTACCATCTAGGGTTCGATCTGGACAGCATAAACTTGATAAGAGCGAGCATCGGCGTGATTCCCGTGCCGGCCGCCAGTAGGTACATGGTTTTCACTGCTTTTAACTGAAATTAACACATAATTACAATTATTAATGAATGTATTTACGATTCTACGCTTCGGTTGTTTAATCTAAGCTTTATCAGAAAAAAACTTTTATGTAGGCAAAATCTAGTAACTGACTGAACTAGCCCTCAGTAGGTCTATCAAATCTAATCATCTCACTTTGTTACAAAAACGCAACTTGTTGAAAACTAGTATTCAACCGAAGTACTTAATAGTCAAAAATATATGCGCACTTGAGTTAAATGTGATTTTTTGATATATTTTTAAATCTACTCTCCGATGGGGCTTGCAATTCGAATTGGTTACATCTTTATGCGTCTGGACTATTCTGGACTATCAATTTATGTCATAAGATTTACCTGGCTGATCCGCCACAGACTGAAATGCCCTACCTCCGTCATTGTTTCCTGAAA
This sequence comes from Hypomecis atomaria, assembly GCA_964007245.1. NCBI lineage: Eukaryota > Metazoa > Arthropoda > Insecta > Lepidoptera > Geometridae > Hypomecis > Hypomecis atomaria. Next base: position 10,666,404 of record OZ023299.1, read on the forward strand.
ATTTATTTCGTGTTCTTTGCTCGTACGTTTTCACGGCTAGCCGCAGCGGGGGACTCTCGCCGCCCGCCGCAGGGCCCTCGCCTACTGGTAACTCTCTGTCATGCTCAGGTTCCATTATGAAACCCGTGACGTAACACACCTTTACTATAGTATACACATTTATTTTCTGTAGTTGGAAGTAGCCGTAAGGTCCAGAGATACAGATCACGTCCCCCGGTCGTAGCGGGGCGAAGTGCGGCTAGAGGGCCCCGCGCTCGTAACTTTTCAAGACAGCAGGAGAGCGGGACTCTCGCCGCCCGCCGCAGGGTCCCAATCCTCGCCCACTGGAGTGTACCACCTCACACAGTTCGACCCTGGTAGAGATATTACATTTATATCACTAGATTTACCTTCTGCAGTTGGAAGTTGCCGTAAGGTCCAGAGACGCACAGCACGTCCCCTGGTCGTAGCGCGGTGAGGTGCGGCGAGAGGGCCCCGCGCTCGTACCTCTTCACGGTCAGCCGTAGAGCGGGACTCTCGCCGCCCGCCGCGGGGCCCCAGCCCTCGCCCACTGGAGTGTACGATCTCACACACTCCGACCCTGCGAAACGCGTTACATTTCAAATATTGAATTTCAATTGATGTGACTAGATTAGACATAAGATTATGGGCCAGCGTGGTAGAATAGCCCAATCGTCTTTCGTGGTTAGGTTTAAATTAAACGTCCACTGTTTTAATCAGTTAGTTGTTAAAAAGCCAGTACAGTACAGATACTTACTCGTTGAAATTGTTATTCGGTTTGGAATTGGACGTTAATTTTCTTGCAATGTAGATAAAATGGTACCATAAAACCAAAAAGAAAGAAACCAACTAGTCAAAGGTTGCCTAATATTCTTTTTAGCTAAGTTTAAAAGAAAGTGTTTTACGCTCCCTTTTATTGTTCCATGTCTAACACAGAGTGAGATGATGAAGCTACATAGATTTTATGCACATTTTTTTTATATTCTATTTTTCTGGTTTTAAATGTTTGAAATCGCTACAAATCCTAATCTGAAAACATACTCGAAGCGTGTATTCACAATGGCTTACTGAATTTCACGGCTTTATGAACGCTACACGTAAGTAGGTACAATAGGTTATCAGGGAACAATAGCATCTAGATGTCTAGATAAACTCTATATCTACAGGCTCGGCTCTAAAGTCCATGCTTCTGCGTACCGACACGTGACGAGCGTTTGAAGGAGCATTGTGTTTAGGCTAACCAACTCTTACAATGAAATTTTTGGGATTTTTCGTACGGAAAATTGAGACTGCAAAAATGATTTTTAGAATGAATACGTGCAGATACAATTTAATAATCGGCCAAGTACGAATCGGACTCGCGCACGGAGGGTTCCGTACTGTATGGGAGCCCCCCTTAAATATTTATTTTATTTTTAATTTTATTATTTATTATTGAAGTGAATATAAAACTAAATATTCTGTGAAAATTTTAAGCATCTACCTGTTACCATTATTAATAAAGAGCGAAAAACGTCTAAAAATTCAGGTTTGTTGTATGGGAGCCCCCCTTAAATATATATTTAATTTTGTTTTTAGTATTTGTTGTTATAGCGGCAACAGAAATACATCATCTGTGAAAATTTCAGCTGCCTAGCTATCATGGTTCATGAGATACAGCCCGGTGACAGACAGACAGACAGACAGACGGACAGACGGACATCGAAGTCTTAGAAATAGGGTCCCGTTTTTCCCTTTGGGTACGGAACCCTAAAAAGTAAACTTCACTTACGGTACAGTGCACTGTACACTGTACGTGTGTACACAACATATTTAGATATAATAATAATTTATTTATTTTTATTATTTTTTATCAGTTTAAAATATAACAACTGTTTATAATAAAAGTTCCGACATTTTGTAATATGTACCCAATGATAATATTTTTTTGTGTGTCGAGATGATAATAAGTTTTTTTTAAATATCTCCCTAGCGTAGTATTAAAAGATATCGATAATAAAATAGCTTAATGTAATTGGTAAAAAACGACACATATTGAAAGTCTCAAATAAATTAGCACATTTGGCTACCCTAACTGTATCCGTGCAATGCATAAATATGACATTTAATCAACACCGCGCTGAAGTAAAATTAGGCCAGTTACCTTGTTAGGGCTGTATTCGCTATTACATTTCTCATTTGTCTGAGGTACATTTAGATAAAACAAAAATATTTACAGTTTAGGTTATTACCTACAGTACATGTTGTACACTATTTCATTTTTGCTTTATTATGGAATATGATTTTGCAAGATCTTCTTTGGGTTTTTAGTTCAGTCTGTAAAAAGTTAAAAACAACAAAAAAACAATACCTAAAGTCCCCGTCACGAGAAGCTATAAATTATGTAAACAAACATCTTTTACTAAGTAGACATTTTATACTGCGAGATAATAATAAATTGAACATATTCAATCGACATGAAATATAGACGGGTTATATGAAAGTAACAACCAATTTAATTTAGTCGGATCATATTTTAACGACGCAAAGCGCTATCGTTTTTGTTTCTTGGTACCGGAATGCGTCCGTCGCAGGGATTGTAAACTATCGGGACGCCATTTCGAAATTCATAATTCATAATTCATTTATTCTGCTTCCATAAAGTACATGATGGTAAAAATATAAAGAGTACAAAGTAGCATATGGACCCCGTCGGGCGCAGCAAAAACAGAACAGAACAGAGGAAGGCACCATAAATAGGTCATAGTAATTAATATTTCAAGAGACAAAAACACGTAAATGTATGGTAAGTAAATAAATGTCCACTAAAAGTTAAAAATTAAAATGTCAACGAAAACATAATAGGTATATTATAATGTCAAAAAATAACTGTCAAAAATCTATAAATAATGTCAATGTTTTTCATTTAAAAATTCGTCCACTGTATAATAAGCTTTAGTTATTAGAAATTGTTTTAAATTATTTAAAAATATTGTGTCCTTATTTTCGGATTTTAATTCATTAGGCAATTTGTTAAATATATTTATCGACATTGATAGCGTTCCAGATGAGTGTATGTGAAGTCGTGACTTGGGTAGCATTAATCTATTACCGTGACGAAGTGAACGATTTGCGAGTAAATCTCTTCTTCTTACATATAGATGCACGTTATTGCGGACAAATTTACAAATTTCGAATAAATACAAAGAAGTTAATGTCATGATTTTATATTTTTTGAAATAAGGCTTACAGCTATCAGTCTGCTCAATATTTGCAAGGATGCGAATGAGTTTCTTCTGAGCAGTGAACAGTTCACTCGCAGCGGGGCTGTTGCCCCACAGAATAATCCCATAACTCAACCTCGAATGGCAGTTGGCATAGTAAACTGAAATTGCAGTTTTCAGGTCAGTTGTTTTTTTAATTTCGCGAAGCGCGTACGTAAGTGACGACAATTTCGATTTAATTTTCATAACATGCATTCATTAACAATTTTCATGAAATAAACGCGTCATTCGAGTTTCGAATGCGTACGAGGTTTCATTGCTTTGCATATATCGCGGATCTGGTTGTTATTGTTAATTTTGTTATTGTTTCGTTATCACTTTTTATTGTTGTTAAGATATGGTTAATATAAGAAGTAGGTTTTAAATTGTGAAGTAATTGGTTAGGTTAATTGGTACACCAATGGTGATATAGCTTATATAGCGAATAATTATTCTTATATAATATATGTTTATTAATATTTGTTACTTAATAATTTATTAAATCTTAAACAAATTCATTTTTTTGTTGGTCCAAATGTTGTGAACTCCTGAACACTTGTTTACAAAATTTATAGCTTCTCGTGACGGGGACTTTAGCTAAATTATTGATCTGCTAGAGGGCAAAACTTCTTACGCCTTCTGTACATTGATACAACCGATATTTTGTTCTAAGAAAGTATTTTTCCATTTCTTCTGCTTCGATAGATAGCAAACCGTTTACGCAACTTACTTAATGTTAAAGGTTAGAATGTACCTACGAACGATTTTTATCTTTAGTCGCAGGGAGGTTTTCGACAAAATGATTTTAATTTTATAGTGCATCCCACATGGGTTTATCTCAAAGAGTTACTTTTTATGATAAACATTTCAAAAATTCGTCGCGGATGCAGGATTCGAACCTTGCGTCTTCAGAACACTAGCCCGACGCTCTGACCACTGAGCTAACCCGCTGTTAAAAAAACTCTCGTTGTGTAAAAAAGTAACTCTGTTACGTGATGCCCAAGCGAAGATTTACCAGCAGGACTTATTTTTGGCTTTCACTACTCTTCTAATCAAAACATCTCAATACATAACTGTGTTCTAATGAGCATATTCGACTTATATTCAAGTACATTAGCATAGTCTTAATCGTAGTAACAGCTATCTAATCTGTACAACTGCATATCTAATCGACTAATAACCCTATCCACTATCCTATTTGTAAAAGATATTATGGTGACGTTAGGGCTTGCTACGTAAGGCATCGCAATAAGCTCTCCATCGTGAAAGGACATGGCACGTGCTCCGCTCTTAGGTCTTAAGTACCAAGATAAACTGGGTTATGACCACCACTCCGCGTATAATTTTCAGATTTGGCACCAGCTCGAAAATGACCTATTATATGTCATAGAATCTCAACGTAAAACGAGTCATTATTATCTTAACACAATCTCGAGGGCTATGGCAGGTCAATAATGTTGTATGAAACTCCTTAGAAAATCTCTCAACTTAGAACATTTCAGAACATCATAATGAGGTTTCATTTTGCAAAATCAAATATAACCTCTTTACATTGTAGGTACGGCAACTAGCATTTTAAGGAGGTTCTACTCGACTTCACAGAATAAAACCTCTTTGGTGCCGGTATCAGTTCGATTTTATAGAATAAAACCTCTTTGCAATGCCCGTGTTAGGTTATGATAATCGAGCTGGCCATGGTCTTATTTTTTATGTAGTATTTCCATTATCTTTTTACTTTATAAATTGTGTGCGATTCTATGAAAATTCGTAGATACATTCTAATTTGTTTTAATTTATTGTGAACAATACTGAGTTGCCTATTGAGTACCTACACTTAGTGAATTTATGACATAAGTAGGTATTACTCATATTTTTGGGGTTATACTTTCTCGCAGGATGTATGAAAAGTAGAGTATGGACCTCTGGAACCAAGTTTGTCTTCGTCTTGGGCGACTTGAACGCCTCGCTTCAATCAGGACTCTAAATAATTGTCGCCCGTGACATAAGACACCACTTGGTACATAATCTACTATTACATTCTTATTCAGAAAGCTAATCTTACCTTCGACTTTCCTATGCACTCTGACGTGATGACCGATAGGCACGACCACGGGCCCGGCGCGTGCAGCCACGGATATCATATTCGTATCGTGGCTGATTGCTCCCACGTGCGTTACTCGGCACTCCACCGCCCGCGGGCGCGGCACGCGCGTGGCCACGCCTACTGTCGCCTCACCGCACGTCTTCCACACGCTTGTCTCTTCTTTGAAAGCTGTAATCTGAAAACATCACCATCAAATTACAAGAAAGTATTTTTTGATGAAAATGTATTGAGTACAATTACGATACGTTCCGTCTGAACCTCCGTTCCGTAAGAAACTGTATGTACTCGTATGTGGAAATGTTCTTTTTGTGATAAACACTTCAAAAATTGACGCGCTCGCAGGATTTGAACTTGCATCTTTCTGGGATTCCGGCCCACATGCACAAAAAGAACATTTCTATAAACCTAGCGTGTGAAGCACGATAAAATCATCTAATTGCATGTATGTGAAGTAAGCCCTCAGACAATGTCACATCTGCTGGACTGCACAGCATTTCCTGATACGTGCACTAAAGGCCACCTCTTTAGGCCACGGAAAACGCCATTGGGATCGCAACATTCTGGTCAAATAAAATATCCTTCCTTCCTTCCTTTCAGCCATAGGACGTCCACTGCTGAACATATTATAGGCCTCCCCTAAAGATCTCCAATAAGACCGGGTGGTAGCGGCTTGCATCCAGCGCGAACCTGCGGTCTTAATGAGGTCGTCCGGCCATCCCTGTGGGTTGACGGACAAAAACAAATAAAATATGAACACCAATAATTAAAAAAAAAAAAGAAGAAGAATGGATGGATGGCGAATGGAGATAATTAAATGGAGTATCAGCGGGCCCCAAACTCTGGTAAGCCAATCTCTTGGAAGCCCTTAGGACATTTGCCGCGTTCAAGGCTTTTCGTTAGGTAATTGTACGAAAATAAAAATCAAATAAAGTCATCAAGTCTAAAAAAAGACTTAAACAATCAGATAACAGCAGCATTTTCAAACTTGTTTAAAAAAGACTAACTCTTTATTGTTCAAGCCAGGAATTAAAGACAAAGAACAAAAAGGCTTAATAAGTAATGTAAGAAGTGGCAGCTTTATCGCAGTGATCTTGGGTCGGCGGCGAGGCCAAGGTAATTTTTTTTTACCCCTTTTGATCGGAAAAATCGTAGTTTGTGATCAATTCTTAGGTCTATGCCACAAACAAATTAAACTAATGATTGGCAGCTCGTTCGTAGGTACGTTTACAATATACTAAGTCAAAAATAGCTACTGAAAAGTCAACTAAAAAGCTTTTTTATTTATAAATACATGCCAAGGCATAAATAATTTTAGGCAAGAGTTAATTAATTTTGAATCACCCAATCGTTAGCGCAATTAGTTATCACTTCCGGAGATTTTAAACGAAAATATTTTTCACAATCTACGAGTAGGTATCAAGTTTACTGTTATTTAGAATTATCTTTATCTGCCAGAGTAATTTGTGATATACAGGGTTATTCCTAATCAATAAGCATCCTTTTAGGGGCTTATTCTGTACATCAAAACTAACAACTTTTGTTCTGCGACTTTTATCAAAACTAAAAAAAAATTGTTGTTCCATAGAAAAATATCGTTCACCCGCGACAAAATGTATGGAACAGCTGATATTTTTTTGAGTTTTGACAAAAGTCGCAGAACAAAAGTTGTTAGTTTATAAGCCCCTAAAATGATGCTAATTGATTAGGAATAACCTGTATAGATCTACAAATTATCCATAATGTTCCTAGGCTGGTGTTCTGCCATAAACCTATGAACTACATATAGTTGTAGTAAGTACCTACAATACCGACTTACTGCAATCTAAAAAAAACTTTCCTGTTTCAAAATTTTCTGAACGTTTATGATAATTTTTTGAATAATTTCAGATAAATCTACCAATGTAGTCTACAAATACATTATTACATTAATACAGTATTATTTATTTTAGCATATCCCATATACTCATGTCCATAATGATGATGCTTTATGATAAAATGAATCACCTCCTATAAACGCTCCATGTGGTTACATGCGTGGTTACGTATAATGGTGAAGGTTGAGGAATTTTGGCTAATATTGATTCAACCCGCATGAAGTCAGCAATTTTATCAGTTTAGGAGTTCAAATTTTTCGTTTAATTTAGAGTTTAACGTTAATTAATGATTTATATCTTTATTGTACTCATCGTAATTTTATTACGGGTCACGTAGTTTTAGAAGGCAGACTTTTTAGGTAACAAATTCGTGTGAGTGTGAGTTTTGTGACTTGCGTATAGGGGATGGTTCCGTAAGAATTATCAAATAAGTAGATCAGAATTTGCGTTTGAGCAGGAACATGTTGAAATATACTAGATACTGAACCTTAGTGAATTTGTTATGGAACCATCCGACTATTCTTTACGTCTACGCGATGGAGAAAATCACGTTAATCGGCTGACTGAAGGCGGGTAGCATTCGCAAGAAAAGAAAAATAACATTATGCTGAATTAATATCTTTTCCTTATTGAAAATCGCTTATAAAAGCGACAAACTGTTGGCTAAAAATGAAGAGGACTTCATTTTGTAGCCAGTTAAAGGATTAAGTAATAAATGTGCAACTTCATTTTGTACCCTGTCTGTCTTGCTAAAAAAGATTTTGAATTTTGGGTTTGTTGTACGGGACCCTAAAGGCCCGCCGAGAAACCAAGGCACGTCCGTCTACCGTTACTTTTCACTAATTAGACCATCGTCACTGGATCTGCTTCGTTAGCCGAATTCTTGTATTTCTTGTTAGCGTAACTCATAATAAACGCAACGCCTTTCAGCTAAGATAATAACTAAAATTAATCAACGCAGATAACTGTTTTAAGATCTACACAACTTAATTATTTACTAAGTATCACTAGTGCCCTCGTTTTATGCACCCCGTGCTAGCTTCTTTATACAATTTTGTTATGTGTTACTCGTATGCTAAAATGCGAGAATAGAAATTAGCTAATGCAAACAAGGTAATAGGCCTGAGAATAAGAGGTCACTGCGCCGCCTATATGGACAACTAGCGCCAAAGGCATTATCGGAACGCATAAACTTAAATTGCGGCTTTTACCCGATAAACATTACCCTTTATGGGGTAGTCAAGCCCAAGATCACCCGTCAGCTGTTTTTAACTCTAATTCAAAGCTGTAATCGCACTGCCCAAGGTCATCCCAAAGGTCAAAACATAAAACACCCGTCAAATTACAAGTTGGATCAGATTAGCCCAGGAGAATGGAGTTGTCTGTATCTCGACCGTAATAAAATGCAGGGAGATAGACGTGCGATCGTTAGGTCAACAACCTTTGCTTTAATAAACTCGCCCCGTGGACAAGCGGGGCTTTAAAATCCTCTAGCACCTCCGGCGTCGTAACTACACTAGCTTAGGTTGTTTGGAAACGGCCTACTAAGCTGGGAAGAGCTATTATCTAACGCAGCAGGAAAGGTCAACTACTTAATGAACGTTTGTTTCTTAGTTAACGAACTAAGGGATAATTGGGGCACTACTTTTGCGAAAGCTTTTTCTCGCAATTTCATCGTTAAAACTATTTAGTTGAAACAGTAATATACATTAATAAACACAAATAAAATAAAAACATATTGATCGCCAAAATAAAATTTTCTTCGACAAAATGTTTTGTGTTTACTGCCTACTAAGCACAAACATATCCTAAAAATCTTTGTCCACAATTGCATTGCATAAAACGAATTAGAGACCTATAAAATTAGAAACAATTTCGGCATAAGAGAGCCTTTGCGGGCCACCCCGTAAACACGTGTCAAAAGAAACAATTCAACAACGTTACCCTCACCTCTATTTTGCCGCTCTCCGCGAAAACCCTCAGCTGTAGTGGCTCCCGTAACTTCGCCTCGGGGGCTATTTTGAGGGTTCTCAGCCAGCCGTTCGTCGCCACTTCTATTAGGAGGAAGCCGTCAGCTATTCTCGCGCAGCCGCCCGGGTTCGCGAGCGGCCCCGTGTATACGTATATCGTCAGCTTTGTGGACGTCTGGATCCAATCATGGCGAAGCGGCTGCGGCGTGTCGGGACTTGTGTCAGCCTTTTTAGGACTCGCGGCCGCGCGCCGACTTATCGAAACGGGCAAATCACTCGACTGTATCAAACTCTGCATGATTTTGCTCGGTGGGCTTCCTTTGACGCTCTCATCGCTTTTAGTCGCGATTTTCTTTCTGACCGGAGTTATACAGTTCGCAAGGTTTTCCATTGATTTGCGGACTAGTTCTTGCGCTTTAGATGGCTCTTTTAGACGGTCGGATTTTGAGGATATTATGCTTGTGGTGTCAAAGAGTTCTTCTGCGTCGGGTAAGTCTTGTCGCAGTGGACCGACGAGGCATTTTGCTAGAAGCGAGTCGTAGTTGACCCATGGGTGAACCTTGTCGAACAGCTGTGTGGCATCAATTCCCGCGCCGCGCATTAGTTCTTCTGGACCTATAAATGATTGTCACGGTTAGAAATCAGTCCTTATGAACAGTCAAAATTGTTCGAGAATGACGGACAAACGAACATACATGCTTACCTCCAGGATGGTACGGTAGATAGTGTGTGATATTGTAGACTCGCCCACGTATCGCTAGCCAGGCATCGTCTAAAAGAAACAAGCACTTGTAAACCAATGTATACTACTCGTACACTGAAAACAATCTTGTTCTAAACATTTAGAACAAAGTTTGTAGTTTCTAAATTATTAAGGCAATGTTTTTCTCAGCAGACACATAGTATTACTAACCTCAATATATTTTTTAAGTATAACTTTATCATTAAGCCAAGATCTACACATTCGCTTCACAATATAAGCTAATGCATTTAAAGGTCGGGAAACGTATTTTTTACGGTTCCTTGAAGTGGCTTTCCAGCAAGAACGAGTCAACAAACTTTGGAAAATTCCCATTTCGTCAGGACAAGTAAATGCGTAGGTATTAGGTACGCATAGTAAATTTCTTACTAACTCTACAGAACTCTTTGACATTTAAAGTACTTCTGATCCAATATCTTTAGTTTTCATACAGATAGATACAAAAATACGAAAAAGAGACCAGCAATTTGCTGAGCCTCGTGCCGATCCTAGGTCTCCGACATATTCTATAAAACTAGGAGCATTTGTTAGTGTATCGCCTGTTTTACAGGGTAAGAATTCCGCACATTTTTCTTGAAGAGACCCAAACAAATATCTCTACGGAAAAGCCTATTGTAGAACATATTGTGATACATGTTTGGAATAACAAGCGTTGTACTAACTTTCCTTATTGTGCGTCGCCAGTTCCTTAGGAGAGACGGCCCGCATCCTCCCGCCCACTCCGGTGAGGTCCTTCCCGGAGTTGCCCAGCCGGATCCAGTCCATGAGACTGTGGCCCGGCTGCAGCGCACATTTGTTACGGGGGTTGCCTGTAACAAAAATAAATATTAGGACAGATTACAACCAAACACGTAGGAAGGCACTGGATGAAGCCGTCCAACACGGAGGAAGTCAGAAACCCTGTTTAGCTGCATTACGGTATGTATCCATTTGAGCTGCCTCAGGCCGAGCAACCTGGACTTGAGGCGGACTGAAGATACTTTTCTTCCTCTTTTCGCTCAGGCATGGCGTGCCTCCAGCTGAGGATATCGTCTCCAGTAGCACTGCCTCGGGTCGAGGCAGCCGGTAGGCTCGAGGCTGCCACTAGTGGATTTACCTTTAGAATGAAATGAGCTGTGTCCAAAATTCACATCGATAACATGCTTTAAAAGACAGAGAGAAACTGAGCACGGTTCACGCTATTACTATTTATGAATTTTTTTGATGCTTTAGTTTGAGCGCATGTCTTTTTGGTTTTATCTGTGTTTGAAGCTTACACAGGACTAGAAATAATGACTTACGAAATAACATCTATCTTTAAAAAGAAAAGTCTACCTTTTTTGGGTAGCGTGACTAAACTTGATTCAAACGATTCTAGGTTGTCATCAATTTATTTCGTTGTTTGGTTTCTTTCCCTACTTTTTTCTAGAATTTTTTTTAATACTCTTATTTGCTTGGAAGAGATCGTTTTCAGTGATTAAGCCGGTTTTTACACAACTGTTTCTCAAAAATTCACAAAAATATAAATACACTTTTCCGACGTATGTAATTAGGTACATACATATATTATTGTTTGTATGTTCTTATTGTCCATATTTTATGTGACCTCCTATACCTACCTTCGGCCTGTACTGGTGCACATAAACTCGACCTGACCTAATTTGGACTGCAAGGTGTCGCTAGATCCGTCTTCGTACTGACGTTGACGTGATGTGACTGGATTACTAGGTACAGCTTTTATCTCAGAATAAGGACTGCTTATATTGCATTGTTTATTCGGGTTAATATTAGTAACTGCGAAAAATCAGATATTGTCAAAACAAGAAAATTAACCCGTTATTTGTCCCTCTCTAATGTTCTGTCTAGCAGATAATTGAGTTTAAGTCTAAAATTGACAAAGGGCAAGGACCCCGGTGTCCGTGGAGCAGCACAAACAAATAAAAAACTTGATATTTGCAAGTTCTAATACCTACCTACCACTTTTTTGTTTCAAAATTCAGGCACGCGAAGGTTCATCCCACCGCCGTTGAATTAAAATAAAACATAAAAGCAACTGGTATAATACGCAAAAGATCTCGTTAAGGTAAGATTTATTTTTATAGCCTCCATTGCAGGTGAAAAGCGTTGCTGGTAAAGCTGTGTTCATATTTGTATAGCCGGATATAATACGGCTAATGAAAGTATAACTCACAGAGATGTTAGCACAAACGAATATACAATTTCCATCCATCGATCCATCAGCCATAAGAAGTCCACTGCTGGACATAGGCATCCCCTATGGATCTCCAATAAGATCGTGTTAGGTTTTAAGTATTTTAATGGTATTTGTTTTTTAAAAATAAGTATTTAATTTGACTCTGATATTAATCGATTATTTATTTTCATTTGGAGACTTTGATTTGACTACCTAGTCGGTTGAAGGACTACCCGACTTAAAATTGGAAGGGGAAAAAGCATGGCCGTAGAGGAGCGAAAGAAAGTCGGCAGTCTGTTCGGTGAAGCGGTGCGATGTGCACCTCCAGTGTTTACACTGTTACTCTGCCCAAATTCATATGAGTTATATATAAGTGAGATATGGTTTATAAGTGACGTTTAAAGGAAGTACGAAGTGAAACAATAAACCAATGATTTCAAGGATATGGAGTTTTTCTTATAATCGGTTGGAATATATAATATATATGTACCTATAGGTGCTGAAACTTAAAGTATGAATTGTGACATGACGAGCAATCATCTGAATTTTGATCTATACCGGGGCAAAACTAATCATATCGTCGGTTTATCGGTATAAGTAAATTTTATCCATTTACATATGACAGTTGGGTATTAGTATCGCGTATCATCTGCATTCACGTCGGAATTTTCTAGGCCGTAGAGCGGCATCATCTGGAAAGAGTAGCGGACCTGGAGAAGGTACGTAATGAAAAGACGTTCTTGCATTTTTTACTTGTACCATGGTAGTATGTATATGTTAACGGAAATGTATATAATCCGTCATTGTATACAATTTCTAGGAAATGTATGCAATTCCTAAAATCGCACGGAAATGTTTGAAATAAATTATATTAGACACATTTCCTAGAAAATCTATACAAATACATTTCCTAAATAGCAATCGGAAATGTAAAACATTTGAGATATAAAATATAGGTGTAGTTTAGGCTAAAACCGATGATGAGCTCTATCAAATAGGTACCAAGAAGCTGTAATTAGTAAGATAATATGAAGAGATTATATTTAACGGTATGATTGTTACCTGATTGTCTCAACGAGTGCTTTAATAAAAATTGTTATTCTCATTTTATAACGTGTTTTATTACAGAAAGTTTTATTTTTATACATTTCCTAATACGATATTGGAATTACATACAATTCCTAGGAAATGTACACATTTCCCAGATATCTATTTATTAAATAGTTTTTGAAACAATATACATTTATACATTTCCTAAATAGCCTCGGAATTGTATAAATTTCCTAGGATTTGTATACAATTCCTAGATTTCATACATTTCCGTTAACACATTTGTGACGATTGGGTCGTATCAAATATAACACTGATGTTCTACAAGATCACGTACATTTAAAATTATTTAACTGACGAACATTTCCAGCACATAATCTCTCACCCTTTCATTCATTTCAAACACTGAAAAAAAGAATCTTCTATTGATCATAATATTTTTCGGCTACTATAAAGTGTTAAACAAACCCAGTTATGAGGGTTAAAAAAAAGCGACGAAGCGCTGCGAGAAAAGGTAGTGCCTTCGCTTGGCTCGTCTTGGCGGGTCAGTACCGGGCCCCCAGATATTATTTACCTACACTACATCCTAATTAGGACATGCACTATCAGCATGTGTGTCTGTAATGTGTTCAATTATAACGGATGGAATGCATAAATTCGTTGCAGTACCTATCCAACTTCATCAAGAATACCACTATGATCCAAATATGCACCGAGCTTAGGAATTGAAACACTAATTGCTCCCACGTCATCCATGACCCCATTTATAAACTCTACAAGAAATAGCTTCTGTTCAAATCGTAAACAAAATTATCAAAATGGTTTTTCTGAATAATCGAGTAATTTGCTTAGTGCTAAAAGATATAAATCGATAAACAACTTTACGGTTATTATTTATGAGTTCACGTTTGTACGTGGAATAATTTTTCTACGTGAATTATTCAACGATCCGCGCCTGCAATTTTACTTTATGATACGGAATTCAGATTGCGTTCTGTCGAACAAAGAGGAGAATTTTAGGGGAAAATACCGAAAAAATAATTCAAGTTTTACAACTAAAGCATTCGAATTGAATCGATTATGTGAACGAGGTCTTAACGAAGCGTTTCATTTTCTTTAAGTATTGACCGTTTAAAAATATCAGAATAATTTCTTCAAAATAATTGAGCTTTCATAATTATTCACATCAAAACAGATATAATTCTTTTGTGAGTCAAATTTAGCGTAAAAGATTTGCCGTCAGCCCTTGACGAGTAATGGGCAGAAAATTAAAATTTGGCGCGTTGAGTGAGGCGTTTAGACATTATATAAAACTAGCTAAACTAGTACAATAACATAAAGCTTACTTTCAAAGTACGTAAGTCTATAAGAGGCAAACTTTGACAAACTTCGAGATACTAACTTAAGTCAAACTAATTACAAATCTTTATTCATTTCACAGGTGGGCTGTAGTTAGGTGCCTTTGATCTAATAATAAAGTTAACAGTTCTCTCGCCCTAAATTAGGCATCTCACGCAATTTCGCCGAGAAGTTTTATAAGTCAGGGTTATATTTATAGCTTTCTTGAAAGTAATTAAAATTTAAAAGGTGGTTCCGGTACCGTAAATTTTTGTAAGTGAATTTATGAGGAAATTAACGTTTTTTTTTGCTAGGGAGGGGTAAAAGTAACTAAGATAGGTATTAAAATTATTTTTCGCCAAAATTGGCATAAACGACTTCAACCTTATACAGAATTCGAATAGTTCACACGGATAGATGAAGTAATTTTCATATTATTGTTGATTTATCAAAAATGGCTCAGCGAATAATCGAAGAGAATCATCAAAATGGGTTCACAATTGACGAAAATATCGATGAACATACACAAAAAAAACTGTACAGACGAACATAGTACCACTTCTTATTTGGAAGTCGGTTAAAAAGACAATCCATTGATCTTCCATAGATTTTTAGGATCGGCTGGAGGCTGCTCTGCAAACAATAAATGTAAACCAAAAATTGTACTACATTATATAAATTGCTTAGACTCTGCACGTACGATACTTTTCTTTATTTTTTGAGCAGAAAATTTGAATTTTGTGGGTTGAACCAATTGCAAAATTGATTCATAAATACATTATGTATTTATGAATTATTTTTCAAAATCTGAGTCCCTGCCTTTTTCAAAAGAACTTGTATATTGTTAGACCTCTTTCTAAATATCTTTACGACGACTGTAAGTACACGTAACTGTTCTATAAATGTTGCAAACAGAAACCTGGAACAAAGAAAAGCAGGACGCGCGAACAGTTTTACAGGAGATCTCCTAATTTCAGTAATTAATTATGTAGGAAGTTGGTCCGATTATAAAGGTGGGTCCAAATAATGTATTCCCGGATTACGCGGGCGGTCAACGCTACCAGAATAACAAAACAAACGTCGGGACGAGCCCGACGACAGATCGATAAATCAAGGATTGCGAAAGTTCCACTTCCGACCCTGAAACTTTCTCTTTTCCCTTTCAGATGTCAATTTACTTTACCTTTTGCTCGGTAATTTTGTTTGAAATACAAAACTAAGGCTGAGATTTATTTGGTAACTGCAGTGCCGGCACTAGGGTTGTGCCGGTGTAGCGCAGTCCTTACAGAATGAAGACGTTGGAGGGCTGTAAAAATGATGGCTTGTTCCCTCCCACTAGTCCGATCGTCCAACTAGTGAGATTTTTTCTTCTCAGTAGTCTGACCATCAAACTAATGAGACTTTTTTTTCTCATTTTTTCGACTGTCAAAATTATTTATGTTGCCTTATCAGCGATAAGGCAGCGCATTGTTACACTGTTTATGTATCTTTGTTTCTTCTTGTTGTTTATTTCTTGGTGTGGAATTAAGAGTCTATCTATCTATCTATGTATTTTAGTCAGGGTCACGAAAAATGATCAGGACCAAGTTTTAGGTAATGCATGGAAGTAGCATCATTACTATCAAATCATACGTAGGACGTCTACAGCAGGACGTAAAACCTTTCCTTTATTCTTCCAAAAAGTCCAGAAAAAACTCGCATCTCGCATCGTCTGCAGTGTAATACGATGCGGACATATTCTAGAATATCTGATTATAAAGGCCAACTTATACTATGAGTAATACCTTAATCACGACAAAAATCGGCTATTGCTATTCCATACATTTCGTCGAATTGAACAAGTTGTTTTTTTTTCGCAATTTTATGGTAAGCCGCACAGTACCTAAAAGTTGTTTATCTTGACTTACTAAAGTCACCCTTTAGGTCTGTGTTAGTTACCAGGAACCCTGTACAAGTCCATATTGCGCTCTGGAGCCACATAAAAAGCTAGTTACGACAATAGGCAATTAACACCCTAGTGTTCCATCCGGCCTCTATGTATAGACACCTTTAACAGTTCCGGAGTAAAAAAGCCGGCTACGTTTGTTGGTGAAATAAAAACGGGGAAATGTATTGTTTTTACTGCCGTTTTAGGTAGAGTGATGTTTTTCGGCGTACTTAAATAAATATCTTTGTCTACCATTATGGACTCTCATTCCGCCTAAGCGCAAAAATCTACCGGCGTTTCTGTGTTTCTTTTTTGGTTATCGACTGCTGAGTAAAGTTGTATTCGACAAACAACTCAGAGAGATACGAGTCTATCTGTAATACTTGAATAAATGTTATTTCTTTATTGTACACAATTTGACAAAAGCACATTACAGAAACACATTACAATATGTTGTACAAGGGCGGCCTTATCGCCTTTGGCGATTTCCACCAGGCAACCTTTGGATGGACTGGATTATTCGAAATATAGGAGTATGGTCTATGTAATGTGTTTCTGAAGCGCATCGAAATAGTAGAAGCTGGAGTGTATGAATATAAATAATACACAAGGTTTTGTTTTGCTATGTGTAATCTTTCAGAGGCGTATAATATTATGCTCAGGGTTGCGAACAACATTTATTCTGGGGCCAACTGAAAAATCTCGAAGAAAAGTCAGCTGTTCCATACAAAAAGTTCATTGGCCCTCTCTTGTATTATGGATCAGCTGATTATTTCACGATTTCAAAAGTATTCACTTGTAGGTGAATGAGTAGGTGTTACTCTCCCGGAGTCCCTCTTTTTTGGGTAAAAAATAAAGGTACTTAATGTAATAATGTGAAATTGATTTACCAAGTCCCTAGTGACGTTACTAGGAAGTTACGTATGTGATGGTGCTAATCGATGTTTAAGTGTGATATTTTACCCAGAAATAACGCGAAATGAGAAATATCAGTAAAACCAGGTCACGACCTGCATTTCAAGAAATAGTACGATACGATGTTGAGCCGGCTACATATTTTCTTTGCGAGTGAAAATGACATCGCCGCCCTCGGTTCATTCAGGACGCCAACCTTGCCGGGAGCGTTACGATAAAAAAGCATTTTCTTGGTGAGAAAATATAGGCAAAGATAAAAGGATACAAACGGTTAACACAGAAAGTTTACCCTAAGTATTAGTTAAAAAAGTAAAACTTTTTACCAAGAAAATTAAAACTTGAAGTTGATTTTTTGTCAGCAGCGTCCAGTGTTGCCAATCCCAACCCAGACTAAAACTGTAAAGAAGCCCCCAGTGGAATCTGTGCTCGCCAAGTTGTCTCGTTAAAATAGCAATGGAGGTTTAAACGGAAAACTGTGAAGATATGAGAAAAACTGTAGAACTGGCTACGCTGGCTGGAGCATCAGCGGGGAAATGTGCTTACGTAAGCCACGCCTCTGCAATATTCGTTCTTTGGCGTATAATAGTTATTGTCACACGAACTAAGCCCTTCGTCAGGAGAATTTGAAAAAAAACTGAGCGGCTGTCGAAAGTCAAACAGTCCCGAAAATGGTGTGTCGAAATATGTTATACTAATTTTATTATTTTTTATGAAATACGAATGGTAAGTTGATTTACTAAAGATATACCGCATAACCACAAAAGATTTAAACATTTTTCGCAAAAAATAGCATGACCGACTTCACCCGTGTACAGAATTCGCGAATATTTCGCACGGATCCATGTAGCATTTTCCACATTGTTGTTGATTTATCAAAAGCGGCTCAGCCGATTTCGATAAAATTTAAATGGGACCAATTTCGAAGTATACTCTATCCAATTAAAAAAATATTGAATTCGGACTACTAGGAAAAAAGTTATGCGTAGTTATACATGGAAAAAAAAATACGCGTCGAATTGAGTACCTCCTCCGGTGGTTCGTCGGTCAAAAATGAACAACGTTTACAATGGGTACCACTTTGAAATAGCAAAGAAAAAGCGCGAGTCAAAATGTCGTTTTTGTATGGAAGCGCCGTTTTTTTACGGATTTAGTATTAGTCACATAGCAAAAATTCATCTTCATGTACTCGTAGGTATTAAAAGCACCCGCCCAAGAGATTTTGCCTACAGTTCCAGTAACCAGGTATTTTAAAAACCCCTACTATTACTACTGTACTCATTTTGACTTCCCAGTATTCGATCAGAGACCTGACACGTCCGCTATCCCCTTGCGGCCGAATTCCGGTACCTTTTCCCTCAATTTGCCGAATCATTTACCTGTAAAATGGGATTATTTCCTTTCTGGGATCTAGGGAAATTAATCTAGGAAAACACGATGTGGCAGAAAAACAATGAGATGACTGGCTGATGGGATACAGGGCTTTTCGTCATGTGAATAACATTTTATATTATATTTATGTTAATATTTATCTTTTTTATTTTGGACCAGTGACGACCTGACACGACTGCACGAGTAAAAATAAGTTTGACAAATTTATCTGTTTTATGTATTTTGTTTCATAAGGAAGGCAAGGGTTTGATCGCATTTTAAACATATGCTTATATTTTTAAAGTAGACTAGATATGGATCATGATTCGTGAACATTTTAGATACCTAGGATTTCTAGGATATCATTGTTTTTAACAATAGGCCATGAAGATATCGAAATAAATTAAAACAGTCTCAAAAATGAGGTCTGCTTACAAATTAGTCCGACAAATATGAAGTTACTTTGTACCTCAATAATGAAACAAAAATAACAAATCCAACACCGCTAATGGCATGTGTTTAAAAGAAATGCACTCTATTACACAGCTGGCTAGACAGCATATAATGGACTGAATTAATTAATCTAAAAAGAGCATTAAACTAGAAGCTATTTAAGACGATAATGAATTGAGTGCAGCGATGCAGACTAGAAGTACATGGAACCTGCTGAGCAGGGCTCATTAATGGAATGAGACTGCAAGCTAACGAAGTAGACGGTTATGGATAGCTCTAGATAGAGACAGAGTGCTTCGCTAAGATATGAAGAAGGATTATGATGAATGCTTTTATATTCTGTTACCGGCAATCTGTATAACTTGGCATTCTATACAATGCTTAATACTATTGCTATGTGTTGTCGTGAGAAACAAATCCGATTATTTTAAAATTAGTTCTCGGTGGTGATTCTTATGACTAAGGCTGATGGTACTACACGGGAGAAGACTATTACCCAGCATTGTGTTAAAAAAAGACTGCGGATGATGATGACAGTAATTCTTAGGAACTCTGAAAGAAAAGTACAGTAGTTTCTTCTGAAACGGCTTCATTAAATTGTAAACTCTATAAAATCTCCGACGACGACAGAGCGGCCACAATACAGTCCTCCCTGAGCTCGTTTCTGTAGATAGTTAAAACTTTGTTTTTGATTACGTACTAGAAGTTTTCTTTTTAGAAGGATTTTTCTAAAAGCAGAGATTACTGGTGCTGCATTCTTATGCCCGGGTAAAAGGTAAAATATTTGACATAGTACCTACGTATTCTCTATGATTTTTTGATGACATACCTACCGCGAAAAAAAAATTTAAATGTGTTGCATTAGTGTGATTTAGTTTAAATTTCTTTGATAAAAATGACTACAAATTCTTTACAACGACTGAATTTTACGCGTTGCCGGTAACTTATCTACACCAACGTCGAAGCCAAACTACTAAGTAGCTGAGAGTTAACTAATGGAGCTATCGTGACATCTAAAGACAGGTAAAGCAGGATTTATAGGGATTAGCGAACACTCGTGGAGCGCTGTAGCCTGAACACTGGTGAAAACGTATACAGAGGTACTCGATCATCCTCAGGATTTACGAGGAAAACGCTTCATTTCCAAGTAAATTACAAAGTTATGAATGCAAATATAGCTTATTCAAGCATTGTTTACTTTTAACGTCAGCATAGTTTTGCAGTCTTGCAATACGCTACAAAGCGTGCAGTTAATTAAACATACTTTTTTTAACCAAGGAATACTTTTTTTTTTACGGGACACTATTTTAGTACAAATTCGTAGTCTCTATTGATACAAAAATATGTGTGTAGTAATATGTAGTACACCTAGTGAAACAAATTGTTGCTTTTTCTCGTCACTATACTTAACTTTAAAAGAATACCTTTTTATGCAAGTTGATAACTATCTCACATCTATAAAGGACAGCACTAAAGATATATTGCTACAATATTCCATTGCCATTATCTTCAAATTCAATTTGGTGCTCATCCCTCACCAAACACATGCTCCTGATACCTCTCCACCCTATAAAATATAAGTTTTCCTTACGGCAGCACAAATGAACATGGGAACTACACTGTAGCCATCTTTTTACGGGTTTTCTTCGGGAAAAGTGCCAATCCGACTTTTTGTTCCTCCTACGTGCCGGTGAAATGAACCTCCACCAGATAACAATGTGCGGGTGTTCTGGGAACTTTCGCCGCGCGATAATGGTTCGTTTATTTGTTGGTTTAACGACGCCATTTTCAGATTAAGAGATTTGTGAAAGCAAATGCTAATTTCGGTGTACATTTCCGAAAAATAAGTAATGAATCTGTTTTAGTCAGATATGGGTCCTGGTTGTTTAAACCGGGAACCATGTCAGAGGCGTTTTACTTTGACACCAGGTGGCTACACCGGAGTCTGTACGAACTTACGATTTAGTCGAATTACGCATTTATTTTACATTCTGTAACAAGTGGCTATAGTATAAGAATACATCCTTCCGTACTAATATTATGAATCCGCAAGTGTGTTTGTTCAAATTCTTGTTTTGAATAAATATTTAGTGTATTTCCGCTCTGTCGTAGTCATATAAGTTAATGATACATTTGATGATTATTTACTAATTTAACATGATACAGTTTGATGATTATTTACTAATTTTGTTTGTGATTTAATTTGGATTTTGAATGGTACCCTTAACTTATATGACTACGACAGAGCGGAAATACACTAAATATTTATTCAAAACAAGAATTTGAACAAACACACTTGCGGATTCATAATATTAGTACGGAAGGATGTATTCTTATACTATAGCCACTTGTTACAGAATGTAAAATAAATGCGTAATTCGACTAAATCGTAAGTTCGTACAGACTCCGGTGTAGCCACCTGGTGTCAAAGTAAAACGCCTCTGACATGGTTCCCGGTTTAAAACAAGAATTTGAAGATGAACTTCCGCAAAGTAACGCCTGATTCAATAAACTAGTGTGTTTGTTAGTTTATTTGTTTCTCTTTCACGCAGCAACAGAGAGGTAGGGCGAAAGAGGGCATTCAAAAAGAGGCTTCGTTGATTCGCCCCGCGGGCCGAACAGCTTGCGGGGCGAAACCACGGAAACCACAAAAGAGCCGACGTGATTTGTGCATAAATATGATTTTAAGTGTCATCGACTACTTTTTATCACGAAAAAATAAAAAGGTCCTATGGTTTATCCCAAAAATCTATCCTATCACTCCAGTGAAGCCACGTGGAAAGATTAGTCTGTAGGTAACAGTTATATCTCATTGCATTTAATTATGATACAATATTATCTCTGATTCAATTGTAACAAGATCTCATTAGACAAGCCACAGTCGTTCAATACACCCACCTAACTATATCAAAACTATATGGGTTATTCTCTGCGATAACAAGCCTGTAACGTGCTCGCGTTAATCTAGCGACTGACCGCGTAATAAACGTTAGAAATTGATTTACTTTAGTATCATTATTTATCCTGTGGTAATGCTGTAACGTGCCCATTAAGCTTGCCGCAACGATTACATTAAGACCAAATTTTAGTCAGTAGCCAGCTGTTCAGTTTTTACAGAGTTCACGAGAAGTTTTAAAAAATAATTTTAATGTAGCTTGCTTTTTTCCAAATTACATCAATGCATATGTCATGGAGTTTTCGAGATCATTTAATCATTCATAGAATAATAATGGTAGTAAAAACCAAGTACGAAGTTGAAACACCGTGGAAGTGTAAAGCGCTACGCGCTGGCATGGCGTAGCGCTACAAAATAAGTCCCAGAAAGCAGGTAGCCGGTATTTGACGGCCGGGAATTGCCCCATTAACGAGGCGTGTCGTGAAATTCCGTGTAAATCAATATTGACTCGATTAATCCGACAGCGGCACGTGTTGACTCGACATTCTCGGGTGCTTTCAAGTCCTTAACCGCCTCACAACGACCCCCACCAATTTGCGTTACCCGCTTAATTACAATAACCTACTTGTTAGGGAGTAATCACGTCAGCATTAAAGGTTTTCCAATAAAATGTTACGTGAAATGTCAAGACAACAGATAACGAGTGGAGTTTGAAGGTTATAGCTACATCAAGCTATGTAACCCTTGTGCGTAAGTTTTCGCTATCGGAATATGTCTACGATCTATTGTCTAAAGTGAATTTATAAAGTGAAACTCAGAAACGACAAAGAAACAATTCAAACTTAAATATATCTTTACTTAAGTCTTTAAGCCTCAAATGTAAGTTTCAAAAAGATAACAAACGAATCAATTGTGTTATTAAACGGACATCCACAAGTTACAAGAAAAATAAAATACATTTTAGAAAATACCAAACAACAGAATTGACCTGCGAGTATCATAGGTAAAACCAGCAAGTCCAAAAGAAGAATGAAGTATGAGTTTTTACGATTCAGTTTTATGCCACAGTAACTGGAATAGGTGCCTATAAAGTAAAAAAGACTGGGAGTAAAATTTTAGTGTGATAAATTAATGAGCTCTATATACCTAGGACGCAAATAAATAAATGTCTGTCGATGAAGTATTCTGTATTGCGATATCAAAATTCGATTCAAAAATATTGTTTTTAAAAACGGGGTTATTTTTTGTTGTTGTTTTTTTTTTAAACTTTCGCGATTTGATCACATTATTTTTATGTACTACGGGACTAATCGCGCACTTAAATTACGAGATAAATAAATACGGTATACGGTAATAAGGTCACGGGTAGACTTAGTATATCCGTGACCACGACCGATGCAACTCGGTTGAAACGTCGGGATGATGAGGTATTTATTTATCTCGTAATTTGAGTGCGCGATTAGTCCCGTAGTACATAATAATAATATACGGGGTTAAGCAAATGGCACGGTATTGAACACTTGGCCACAGATTAGATATACCTAATAGTTTCTTCATAACATTACGTACAATCACTGTGCGATAGAGTCGACCGAGAAAAGTATGGATGAACTGTGTGAACATGTGACATGGGTAAATTGGGCGTTAATTTAAATGTGACGGATGACAGATATGAATAGAAGAAGTGTTCATACATACTAGTACCAACGTCACGTAAATAAGTGAGATATGGGTAGGCGAAGTTTTTGTCGGGGTGAGGTGAGAGGTTAAGCATTGAGCGGGATAGAGGAACAAAATTTCGCACGACTTCTAGCAGCTGAGGCTCTTAAAATTATGTGCAGTAACACGATGAGACTCAGTCAGATCAGTATTTCTTTATTGAATTGAATTTAGGTTGAAATTGTACAAATAAATAAATTTTTAACTATCATATTTCATGTCTGCAAAGACGAAACACTAATGCAAATGCTTAGTATTAATTACCTGTTATTAAAACCTCATTATACAGCATTTTAAGCAATCAAAGATTATATTCACTCATTCAGTAAAGTTAGCCTTACTCTGTTATATACGCATTGCAGTCTTAGGCAGAGAGTAACATCGGTCAAACTGTCGTAGCAGATGGTGTATCCAGTGCAATAAATCTAAATATAACCAATTTTCATCTGAATATAACTAGATAGAGCCGCGCGGGACGCAGAACACATTAAGTTGTACAAATACTTGGCCAAAGTTTAATTAAAATAGTTAAATTGAGTTCAGTTAAAACAAATAACAACAAAGTTTTGCGGGGACAGTTATTGCGGTGATATCTGTTTTGATTCTATAAATCTTGTATTGTTCTATTAGAAAAGTGATTACTTACATAAATGTTTATGGAACAACAAAATGTTTTGCAGAGTAATGAAATTCTGAAAGAAAACGACTTGGGTCATTTTGGTACTTTCTGAAACATAAAAAATCTAGGTACCTACTGGAAAACAGGGTTGTTCAGTCTCCTTTTCTTGATTTTCTCTTTTCTTTTCTAGAGCCGACTCTCTCTAGTATCTTGTTGTATCTATTAATATGTGGTAATTACATCAAAGATACTATAATACCTACATTAGAAAATAGACTACTTTAATTAGACAGTGACTAAACTAGAAATAGGTTTTCAACGTCTTTTACTCGTGAGTTTGCTTCAAAACAAACCTCTAAAACTTTAATAATACTAGCTTTTGCTCGCTGCTCCGCCCGCGTAATATTTCTTTTTTTTTGTGCTATCCCATGGGAACCTTTTATTTTCTGGGATAAAAAGTAATCTATGTCACTTTCCGTCTTTCAAACTATGTCCATGACAAAAATCAAGTCATTCCGTTGCTGCGTGAAAGAGGAATAAACTAACAAACACACTTTCGGATTTATAATATTAGTAAGGATAATGTCAGAATGTTGTTTAACGTACGCTGTGTTGGCACAGAGGATCCTAGACAAATTGACTTATCTTTTCTAAAAATATCGTTTTTATTGGAATAGGGAACTTATGTTATTATTTGCGAGAATTTTATCGAGTGGCAGTACAATATTTTGACAGTACATATCTTCTACAAGTAAACTAGTGTTTGAGGGACGTGTAAAGATCTAATGGATAAACTTGGGCTGCTAGACAAACTAATGTTCATAGTGAACGTTGATGTGGTGCTGACCGCAGAATGTCAAAACCTTAAATAACAACCTAGTCGTAAGAAGACACATTCTCAAAATGGCATATTCTATTAATCCTTGTCCACAATTTATTATTCACAATCAATATGAATAAAAATTCTTAAGTAGTAAAATAATTTTCAAGCAAGAATGTCTTTTCCAACACGTGTTTTCATGAATCCATTTAAGTTACAGTTTATATTTAGGTCTTACACATAATTTATATTTTTAAATAGTGGTAGTAATTGGTTAATTAATTTCAGCATTAGAAATTGTAGAATTAACCATTATGATAATTGGTACTTCTGCAACTGGGATGTCATTTTGAGAATAAGGTATTCTGCATCTAAGCCGAAGAAGTTAGATGGCCGACTGAAGGCAACAGCGATGGGTGGGACAAACTTTGCCTAGGTAGAGGAAAATGTTTACCAACTTGGTCTTCACATTTGAATTTTCGATGATAATGCATGATTTATTCATGTAGATTAGAGCGATGAGACACCGAGAACTAAGTGCCAAGGCTGGGCTATTCACAAAGGGTAATTTTGTTTGGCGCTGTTTACAAAACATCCATTTAAGGCGGGAGGAAAATTCTCTCTTTGATTACTTAATCTCGGGACCTCGAAACGTTGTTAATTTTCTCGCGGCGACACCGTTTCAACAAAAATATTACAAGCGGAAGACATTTTCCTAATATTTTTAAAGCATTGAAACAGGGTCAGTCTGCGGGTTTGGTAATTAATGAAGGACTCTCGTGTAGGCTCGCAGAAGCGGTGAAAATTATACCTTACAAAAGATGCAAGTGGTTTTGTACCACTTGCACCTTTTGTAGGGTACGGAGAAGTATTCTTCGAGATTCTTTCTCTTGAAAGCCTGTCTGTTGTGTTTGTGACGGCTTGCCGTATTCTACTTGCTACATTTAGATACGAGTAGATACATATAAGTCTGCACGGCTCTCCGCTTTTCTCGCTCCGTGGTATTTTTACTAGCATGTATTTCTAAAGTGGTTTTCAAGCCGAGCTTTGAAAACGAAATGCGGATATGAATTTTTAGAAAGGAATTTGCCGAGCTGCGCTATTCCACAATGCAGCCATATGGAATGTTTGTAGATAAGTATACATATAGTTGTATACAACGCGAAGCTTCTGTGGCTTTTTTGTAACTTTGTTCCCTTTCAGCCTTATGTGTGAACGTTTTCCTATTTCCCAAGCTAATAAAAAGAGATCTTTCATTGTGGAAGAAAAAGGCTCGTATATAAGAGGTACTGTGAGATAAGAGCTCTTTATTAGTGTCTCACGGGGCGCCGTAATGCGAAATGTTTGTATCGGGTATAATATATTATCATACTTGCAAACGCTTCATTTTGTTACTTTGCGATATAAGGTTTACATAAGTATTTTATAGACTAAGTATAATAAGTCCAGACTAATTCTACCAAAGATAAAATTAGCCAAAACTGGTAATTCTTTTGTAATGAACAGCCTATGTTTCTATAACTTATTGCCCATGAGTTTAAAAAATTTGAAAGATATTCGTACAAAGAGCTTATTACAAAGTAGAAGATTCACCAATGACAAAGCTTCACTGCGCAAACTAGGTTCAGACTGTAATAATTATTAATGTACCCTTAGATTACAGACAGAAGGGAAATTGTACCTGATGTTACGTACTTATGTACTTTTGTTTTATTTTTTCTTTTGTCAATTTTTTTTAATTCAAGTTTTTAATTGTATTCTGACATTTATTTCTAAATTCAGTTGTAATTGGACATTTGTTTTTGTACCTATATTCTCACATTTTTTAATTCCTATTTCAATGTAATTTTATAATTATAAGTTTTAATTTCAATTGTAATATTTAATGTATTTTGTTGGACATTCACAAGTATACATAATTGTATCTATGTTGAGAAATAAATGAAATGAAATGAAATATGCTTTCAAGGAATTGCCAACTCAAACTCATAAGCTGAGGATGAAGATATGCCATTGTTATCAGTATTCTAGTGACTTACTCTACATACAAATACAGTAAACAAATAAAGCAGACAAAAGTAGCAGAATAAAAGTTGTTAGATTTGATGTACAGAAGAAGCACCTAATAGGATGCTTCCTTCCTTCCTTCCTTTCAGCCATAGGACGTCCACTGCTGAACATAGGCCTCCCCTAAAGATCTCCAATAAGACCGGGTGGTAGCGGCTTGCATCCAGCGCGAACCTGCGGTCTTGATGAGGTCGTCCGTCCACCTTGTGGGTGGACGTCCTACGCTGCGCTTGCCGGTACGTGGTCTCCACTCGAGGACTTTTCGACCCCATCGGTCATCAGTCCTCCGCGCTATGTGCCCTGCCCATTGCCACTTCAACCTGCCAATCCGCTGGGCTATGTCGGTAACCTTGGTTCTTCTACGGATCTCCTCATTTCTGATTCGATCGCGTAGAGAAACTCCGAGCATAGCCCTCTCCATGGCTCGTTGGGCTACTTGAAACTTACTAATAAGGCCCATAGTGAGAGACCACGTTTCTGTACCGTAAGTCATCACTGGCAACACACACTGGTCGAAAACTTTCGACTTGAGGCACTGAGGTATGTCGGACGAGAAGACGTTACGCAATTTTCCGAACGCTGCCCAGCCGAGTTGGATTCGGCGATTGGCCTCTTTCTTGAAGTCGGACCTACCTAACTGGACTACTTGTCCTAGGTAGACGTACGAGTCAACGACTTCAAGAACCGAGTTCCCAACTGAAATGGGGGTGGGTACAACATGGGAATTACACATGACCTTTGTCTTGTCCATGTTCATTTTAAGACCCACCTGTTGAGATACTCGATTGAGGCCTTCGAGCATCGTACTGAGTTCCTCCATCGACTTTGCCATGACTACGATATCGTCGGCAAACCGAAGGTGAGTGAGGTATTCGCCATTGATGTTGATGCCGAATCCTTTCCATTCCAGGAGCTTAAAGGCGTTCTCCAGAGTAGCAGTAAACAGTTTCGGAGATATAACATCTCCCTGTCTTACGCCTCTCTTCAAAGGGATCGCCTTGGAGCTCTCTTCCTGTACTCGGACCGACATAGTGGCGTTATTATACAAACACTTCAACACTTCGATATACCGATAGTCAATACGGCATCGTTAAAGAGACTCAAGCACAGCCCATGTCTCGACCGAATCAAAGGCTTTCTCATAGTCCACAAACGCTAAGCAAAGTGGCTGGTTATACTCCTCAGTCTTCTGTATAACCTGCCGCAGCGTATGTATGTGGTCCATGGTACTAAAGCCTTTTCGGAATCCGGCTTGTTCGGAAGGCTGGAAGTCATCAAGCCTGCGTTCGAGACGATTCGTAATGACTCTTGAAAACAACTTATAAACATGGCTCAGAAGCGAGATGGGTCTGTAATTCTTCAATAAGGTGTTGTCACCTTTTTTAAAGAATAGCACCACCACGCTTCTGTTCCATGCTTCTGGCGTTATGCCCTCGAGGACGACGGTGTTGAAAAGCTTCTGAAGGACTTTAAGTACCGGTTTACCACCCGCTTTCAGAAGCTCTGAAGTGATTCCGTCGTCACCCGGCGCCTTGTTGTTCTTAAGTTGGTTCAGGGCCATTCTAATCTCGTACAGGCTGATGTCCGGGATGTCTTCGGTGAAGTGTCGGGTCAGCTTGGCTCTTGGGTCTCTAGCCGCGCTGTTTACAGGCTTTGCTACCGAGGCGTATAGCTGTCCGTAGAACTTTTCGATCTCCTCCAATACCTCTGCCTTGGTCGACGCTGTACTGCCATCTTCTCTTTTCAGCTTTGTCAGCTGGCTTTGCCCAATAGACAAATGCCTTGCGAACACTTTGGAGCCTTTGTTCCGCTCTATCGTCTCCTTAATATGTTTGGTATTAAAGAGACGAATGTCGCACCGCACTGATTTTGAAATTTGTCTATTGAGCCGCCTGTATGACTTTGCATCATCGGAAGACTGCAGTCTTAGCGAGCGTCGTTCGGCCATGAGATTTAGAGTATGATCGGAAAAATTCCGAGGTCTATCAGAACGGCGGGGTCTAAAGAACTTAGAACCCACCGTTTGGACAGTTTCTACGAGCCCGTTATTGATCTCGTCCACAGACGCAAAGTTCTCCAGGCAAGCAAAGCGATTTGAGAGCTCGAGCTGAAAGTTCTCGGGGTTTTGTATATGAGCATGAGTAGGTCGGAGCGTAGACTTCATCAGGCGGGACCTTTCGAGTTTAACGTTAATATTCAGTTTGCCTCGCACGATTCTGTGATCACTACCGGTTTTTATCCTGTGGATCACGGAGACATCGTTGAATATCCGTTTCTCGCTAGTCATGATGAAGTCTATCTCATTTCTCGTAGAACCATCGGGGCTCATCCAGGTCCATTTCCTGTGAGGTGGCTTCTGAAAGAAAGAGTTCATCATGAAGAGTCCCTCTTTCTCCAGGAATAGGATGCTAATTGATTAGAAATAACCCTGTACAAAATGGATGCAAGCTGCTTCAAATTGTTCTGATAAAACTATATCTACGGAAGGACTTTGTTCACCACAAGTGTGGGGTCCTACAAAGATTTATAAAAGCTACACTACCTGGCGTTCTATGGCTGACATGATGATTATGAAATAACTTGTAAAGTTTGACCACTAAAAAGGCTACGGTAACTCTACCACGGAATATTATTCAAACAAAACTCTGGACTTGTTTGCCAAAACTGCACCACACAGCTCATTGTTTGATTTAAGTAATAATTTATTAATAACATGTGGTTAGAACGTTACCTCAAATTCTAAAGCAAATATTGCCGTATTTGCAAGTTAAACACGTTAAATAATAGGGTTCAGCTCACACCTAAAGCTGGAGTATGAAAGGAAAGTCTACAGCGCTTTATTAAGCAAACACTCTAAAGCTATCGATTCGATAGAACCACCAGTAATGGGGATATTCCAGCTCCGTTAGCGCTAAAAATGCTTCAGTTGCTTTCCGAAGATTCGCATGAGCGGATAAAGAAAAGTTTGCCAAAATTGTAAGAAAAGATTATTAGGTTCTCTGGGAAAATATACTCGGATATCTTTACTAAAATAATCGATTTCCTAAGAAGTGTGTGAGATTTGGGCTTTATGATTTATTTATTTTATAATTTTTGGGTTTATTTTGTAGTGGTATGCGAGTAAATAAATAATAATAATAAATATAATAAATATTAGGGGACATCTTACACACGGCCTCTGACCCCAAACTAAGCATAGCTTGTGATATGGCTGCCAGAGACTGATATACTGCATATACATATTTTAAATACATACTTATATAGATAGTACCTAAATAACACCCAGACACAGAGCAAACACCTATGTTCATCACACAAATGTTTACCCTGGGTGGGGATCGAACCCACGCCTCTTTGACCCAGAAGTCAGGGTTACTAATCACTGAGCCACCGAGGCAGTCAGGCGAGTTGTATTGATATAGAAATATGTAGGAGGAAATGGGTTAGATTCATACAATTTCTGTCTGTCTGTCTAATAGAATTTTCTCTGGTATCAATTTCTGAACTATCTGACTTTGTATCTAAAACATGTAATTTGTGTAAACACATGTGAGGTATTTTTTTTAAAATTAAAAGTAAAAAAAAATGTGTGAATGTATCCCACATGCGGGGCAGATTCATACATGTCAAAAAATAGACAAATTAAGCAAGATTGTGTTTAATTATTTATGAAAATAAAAGTATCAAAACACAACGTTCTAAAAATCTCTATGAGCAACCAATACCAAGTAATAATCAAGTAATACTAAGTAAAAGAGATAATTACATAAATGTAGGTAGTTTTTCTTTTTATGGCACTGAAGGACGTATTTAAGTACTAACATTAATCTAATGAATTTACTAACGCCCTGTTTATCTTAGCTCAAAATAGAGTATTTTCATTTTTCATTTATGTATGCACATTCATACAGTATGAATGTACCCCGCTTACTGTTGTATGAACCAACCCCATCAAAAGAAAATGAAATAAAAGTATTCCTAAAAAAACCAACCATATATTTATGTTTCACGTATCAATTAACAAACTTGATCCTATTATCTTTGAAATAAAACAGTACTGAATTATCTAGATAAAAGATTTAATTAAAATAAATATGTTTAAAGTGAGGTTATAAAATTACTTAAGCGCATGGACGAATCACGTTCCGTGTCACCTCATCGCGAGTTTCACACCGCCTTCTATCAAACTCCGTGAGCCAACACACACAAGTCACACACACACGCATAAATCGTTCAGTTAATGAGCGCCTAATAACATGTGTTTAGTGTATGACGGCGCCCCTTGTTTGAATCTGCCCCAATTTCCCCCTAATTGTAATTTACGTATTCCATATTAATTAATTATCGCTACACACCACTCCCGCGGGTCATCTTTATTGTGTAAGGAGATTCCTGGGATCTCTAATGTTTTGGCACAGCTAACGTGGCAACTTGCCGTTGTTGTAAGCCTATATAGGCATGTTTGAGAGGAGGATTAAAAATACTTATATCAATACTTACCTACTTATAATACTTATATCGTGGTGTATCCCGAGAAAAAAAAACTCCGCCGGTATAGATACGCGAGCACGGTTTCAGTAACAAGAAGCGAAAGGAAAAGGAATCACCTCCGAAATCCCATTTGAATAAACAATAAAGGCAATTGAATCTCACTCACAAGATGAGAGCAACGCGAGATGAACCAACGTATTCAATAAAGGAGCCTATTTTTACCTTTGGCAGACCTATCGACCTTAGTCTGTGAATAAAAGATGAACTTGCAAATGGAAGCCGAGTGCTCTTGTCTATAATATAATGTGGAACAGTACATTTATGTTTAAGCTCATACATGTTAGAGGAGACAGGTGCAAGATACGTCTGCTTGTTGAATAAATTCTGTTTCATATGGTGCTAGATGTTTTTGACACCAGCTGTTACTTCCGGATTATGTGAGAAAGCAGAAGATTGTAAACTCATTTATACCTCTAAATTTTTTCATGAAGATCCATGAGAAATTTATCAAAAAATATTGAAACGGAACATCTATTATGGTGTGGTAATGCATGGAAAAGTTATTTACCTACTTTTTGTTATTTTTAATGAATTCCGAAAGGATAACCTTGATTCTAATAATACAAGAGCGAAAATAACATACTACATCAATGGACAAAACTTATAGAATCGTTTATAAATTTGATCAGATGGTGGAGGTAATTAAGTTCCGTTGAGTTTCGCCGATTGCGATCCCTCCTATCAGTCCTCCTATCAGGAAGCAGTCCCATTTACATTAATACTCTGTGCCAGAAATTAAGAAATTAGTATTTACAAACGAAAAATGATGGGCATCATGAAATTCGTTCTGCTGCAAGAATTTTTCATTTAGTGAAGACAGCTAGGATTCGGATTCGCTGGATGTAAGCTGCTGCCTAGTAGTTCCTAATAAACACAGTGCTGTGGGCGGTCTATGACCTGCAAACTTTCTACATCTAGGACTCAAATAAGTTGATGAAATAAACTACACTAAAGTTAGAATCTTTTCACCATTATGTACATGATGCAATATTATAACTATTGCAACTAAAGGGCCGTTCAAGTATTACGTAAGCAGATTTATTACAATTATTAACCCCCCGTCCCCCTTGTCAGCAAAAGTAAGCAAAGCTCTTACCCTTCCCCCCCATTTTTACGTAAACATTGGTACCTGTATGCATTTTTCTTCTTAACCGACTTCCAAAAAGGAGGAGTTCTATGTATTTTTTTTTGTATATGTTCATCGATAATTTCGCCAATTGAGAACCGAATCGAAAAATTCTTTTTTAGTTCGAAAGGGTAACTCCCAAGGTGATCCCATTTAAATTTTACAGAAATCGGCTGAGCCGTTTTTGGTAAATCAACAATAATGTAAACAATTCGAGCAAAACATTCGAGTTTTGTAAACGATGAAAGGCGGTTTTTGCGAAAAATAATCATTTAATTGATTCATGAGCTGCAGATTTAATTCTAGAAATAAGAAAATATATTTAGTATAGTGGACTTTAACACACATATGCGTAAAAAAATGAATAACTATTGCTGACGTAATCGCCATCTAGACCGCCCCACCCCCCATGTCATCAAAAATAAGCAAAGGATAAACCCCCCCGCCTATAGTGCCCACGTAATACTTGAACGGCCCCTAACTGCTACTGCAATTTTAGCGCTGCGCTCGTTATCGGAAGCAAGACTCAATTGAAAATCTATGTACAATGTACATAATACATAACACAGATCCAATAACGATCCGGCGTCACTGAATTCCACCGCTGAATTGAAATACTATATCAATGTAAATCAGCTTGTGCTCCTCCAAAACGGAAACTGTCGAGCGAAACCCTTTTTTGCTCGTTCTAACGACCAGCAATATATCAAGTATTATATGTGCAGATAGATGTTACGTTACTAAATCCGAAGAGAAAAACGTTTACTACATTTAAGTTGGTAAGTAGGTAAAGGTAGTATGTCTATACAGGGTCACCGGTAACTTACGCACAACCTCATAAGAGTAACTTTAGTGCATCAAAATGACCAACTATTACTACGGGAACATACACCCGACACGCGAAAAGAAAGGCAGCTGTTCCATAGAAAAAGTCAATTGACTATCGACAAAATGACGCGATTTCGAGGTAGGTCTCACAGTAAAAGTTGCTCGTCTTTGTTTAGGAGACTCGCCCTAATAATCCAAGTAACATAAGCTTCTATAACCAGGGCTTTTTATCACCAAACAGTAATATAGTAGACCTATAGTGGTAACCGTTATCACTGCTTGTACTATAAAGGTTTTCAACAGAGCGGTTTGGTTCTATAAGATAAAAGAGCATTTAAATTCTATAAATTAGCTCTTAAAACGTCTACAGGACCATACAAAAGAATACTTAAAGTGTTGCTCTATAATGGGTGTAAAATATGCGATTATAGTACTATTTAATACTATAGACAACCTGAAGGACACTTTTATGTATCTATTTGGCACTAATAATGCGTCAAAGTTACTTTTATAGTACTAGTACTGTAGAAGTGTAAAAAACTCTATTACAAGACAAATTTGCACTGTAAAAGTACCTTGTACAACAATTTCGTAACGTTTTAGCGTTTTAAAAGCTCCCTAAATATGTCTATGGTGCTAGTTCTGTAAAAGCCATGAACATTTTTCTATAGTACTAAATAGTACCAAAAGGATCCTGGCGCATCTTTTAAATAACTTATATTTTAAATTGTTCTATAAGTGAGTTTGTGTTACTGCTACACAACTAAAGCATACTATAAATGTACTAAAATCTACAATTAATGGACTAATTAGATCTATACTAGCTTTTCAGTATCTTTTATATGACAAGTACTTCACTTTACTGGACTTTATTTAGATAACAAAACTAATAGCCCGGGAGGTAAGTACAATAAATATAACTAGGTACTTTCTAAAAGCTGAATTTTCGGTGTGTTACGAGTATGATGGTGTACAAGAATACCCGAGAGTCAGTCAGCTAGAATACTTTGCGTTTGATGAAGATACCCGTTAGAATTATTTAAAAAAAAATAAGTATCTTGCAACTACTTCTAATAGCTGAAAATTGGTGTACGGGTAGAAAAATAGTTTAAAAAAGTTTAATTACCAAAAATTACCTAAAACTTTTAAAGCCTGCTTGACTTGACAGACCTTGTTACTTACAATCTCTGTCAGTCAGGACTTAAAGCAGCGCCGCTTTAAATCAAGCCTAACTGACAGGCTCAGTTACATGTTTTTTTTCGTTAATTCATACAGTTTTTCCCTCCAACCGCTAAACGTCCCAGCTGACTGACTCTGTGGTATTTTAGTACACCACCTTGATAGCGTAATACCAAAAATTCAGCTTTTAGGAAGTAGTTGCATTTTTTCCGCTTACCTCCCGGGCTATAATTTGTGTTGGGTGAAAAAAATGGCTGACGTTTTTTGTCATGGTAGCTCATTAACAGCACGGCTGGAGCCAATAAGCACTATAGCAGCCATAGTCGGAAGAAGTTCTTATTTTAATAATTAAAAATTAATTAAAACATGAAAATTATGAAGGCGCATTTTCAAATTTGAAATCAGTGTAATGACTTTAGCGACACAATTATTTTCGCAAGTGCAAGTTACCGCAGATTCATAGTCCATGTATTGTAGTTATGTCCTTTTAATTATGTGTTACGTTTATCAACAATGGCTGTAGTGACATAAAACATAAACTTACCGATTTTTGTTTTCATGAAGAAAACTCACAAATAGCAAGCAATTGTAATAAAAAAGATCATTGGAATCGTTTTCGGTGCACAATAACACTTTAAATAGGTTTTTGGTTACTTTTATAGAGCAAATTTATGTCAAAAACGTTGCAAGTAGAGCTATTTTAGTACTAAAAAGCGTTTCTTATCACTTTTACATCTCAACTACAGAGATGATTTATCACCGTGACAGCCTTTATGTAATGATTATAGAATAAATCAGTGATAATACTAGGGCCTATTCGGGGTTCTGTAAACGTTTACAAGACTATTATAGTGCCAATCATGAACACTAATTAGCACGCTCCAAAACGTTCTCAGGTCTTTTATAGTACCAGATTTTGTTACTTGCTGCGCTCGTTATCGGAAGCAAGACTCAATTGAAAATCTATGTACAATGTACATAATACATAACACAGATCCAATAACGATCCGGCGTCACTGAATTCCACCGCTGAATTGAAATACTATATCAATGTAAATCAGCTTGTGCTCCTCCAAAACGGAAACTGTCGAGCGAAACCCTTTTTTGCTCGTTCTAACGACCAGCAATATATCAAGTATTATATGTGCAGATAGATGTTACGTTACTAAATCCGAAGAGAAAAACGTTTACTACATTTAAGTTGGTAAGTAGGTAAAGGTAGTATGTTTATACAGGGTCACCGGTAACTTACGCACAACCTCATAAGAGTAACTTTAGTGCATCAAAATGACCAACTATTACTACGGGAACATACACCCGACACGCGAAAAGAAAGGCAGCTGTTCCATAGAAAAAGTCAATTGACTATCGACAAAATGACGCGATTTCGAGGTAGGTCTCACAGTAAAAGTTGCTCGTCTTTGTTTAGGAGACTCGCCCTAATAAGTTATACCCGTTACTTTGTATCTAAAGAAGATACAGCAAATGTTTTCAGAAAAATGCGGCGTAGTAGGGGAAAAATGCTGAAAAAGCAACGTTCCGCACGGCCAGTATTTGGATGGGTGACCGCGGGTGGCATTTTCCAACTGAGCGCTACGGTGGCTCGGATGACACTTTAAATTGGTTTAATAGGTCCTGGCTGTTTTAACCGTTTAGCCATGTCAGAGGCCTTCAGGCGGTTTAAAAACTTTGACACCAGGGCTAGCGACCCAGCCTATACGAACTTACTTACTTACTAGCGGAAAAATTGACAAGTAAGTATATACACGCGTATCAACCTTTATAATAAAGCGACTAAGAACTCTGTGGTGGATATGGCCCAATCACACTTCATGGGTAGGCCTACGTCCTGCAGTGGACTATTAAAAAAGCTGGTAATGTACAGTAAGAACTAAGATATCTAGACAGCAGGGTGAACTTTGCTGTAATAAATAGGAATAATTGGCTAGGTGCGAGTCGGACTCGCGCACGAATGGTTCCGCACCGTAAGGAATCCTTAACATACTATTTTATTTTAATTTAAGTATTAATTATTTTTCAAGGGAATATACCACTTAATATTACAAGCATCTTCTATTGCTGTTATTAATTTCGAGCAAAAAAATCACGTTGCTTGTATTGAATATTTATTTTATTTTACTCGTAATTAATTAACATATTTTAAAAGTGCATATTTAACTTAATATTTTGTGAATATTTCAAGCACCTACCAGTCAC
This sequence comes from Hypomecis atomaria, assembly GCA_964007245.1. NCBI lineage: Eukaryota > Metazoa > Arthropoda > Insecta > Lepidoptera > Geometridae > Hypomecis > Hypomecis atomaria. Next base: position 10,703,600 of record OZ023299.1, read on the forward strand.
CGTTATGAATATCGAGCGAAAAACGTCTAAAATTTCAGGTTTGTTGTACGGGAGCCCCCTTACATATATTTTTTCTATTTTTAGTATTTGTTATGGCGGCAACAGCGTTATCACCACGTGATAGCTAACGACGATGATAAACGTGATAGCTAGAACGTTGAATGAAATTTTCTAGCTATTTAACGTTCTAGCTATTAGCAAGTATTGTCAATTTACGTTACGTTTTATTTGTGATATAATTTACGATTAGACAAAATACCAAATAGCTTGTATACTTAGGTACTTTTAACTAAATTAGCCCATGACTTGTAAGTTCATCGCAGACCTTCTACAGTTTTTCAATACATCGATCCTTCATACTATACTCTAAAGATCGCGTATTAGTACGAGTACTATGAATTTATTTCACACTCAAATCAAACGTATCTTTATTTTTAATATCCGTTAAAAAATAATATACCGTGATATATGCGTTCAATATCCTATTAAGTCTATTACGTCGCCGCTTCCATGGAAAAAAAAAAGATAAATAAGTAATGAAAGGATATTGACGCTATATTTTTTATGCGTACATTTTCCTAGCATCATCTATCACAGCTCTACGTGGGTTTGGGATTTACTATAGATAGAGTATGGAGCAAGTAATCGGGCAATATTATCCGAAACTTTCAGTTTTAGTTATGCATCATTTGTTGACATGAAAAATGTGCTAAATTTACGTAGTTTTGTGAACAAATACAGGGCCTAGTTTTCAGGCTCCCTGAGAGACGAATTTCTTTTTACAATGTTAAACTATTATTATATAGTTAATCTTGGTCTTAGTTAGCTGACCCGGTAAATGGTTTTTTGTTAAAAAATCGGCTAAGTCAGAGTCGGACTCACGCATGAAGGGTTCCGTACATTATGGGAGCCCCCCCCTCAATATACTTTATTTTAATTATTTATTTTTGAAGCGAATTTACAACTACATATTCTTTAAATATTTCAAACATCTACCTGATGCCGTTATTAATATCGAAGAAAAAACACATTTCTTATATGGGAGCCCTTAAATATTTATGTTGTTTTAATTTTATTATTTATTATTAAAATGAATATACAATAATATATATTCTGTAAATATTTCAAGCGTCTACCTGTTGCCGTTATTAATATCGAACGATAAACGGCTAAAAATCATGTTTGTTGTATGCGCCCCCTTAAATATTTTTTTTTTGTTTTTAGAATTTATTGTTATAGCGGCAACAGAAATACATCATCTGTAAAAAAAACAGCTTTCTAGCTTTCACGGTTCATGAGATACAGCCTGGTGCCAAACAGACAGAAGGACAGACGGACGGACAGCGGAGTCTTAGTAATAGGGTCCCGTTTTTACCCTTTGGGTACGGAACCCTACTTTTTACTAAAAAGATCTAGGTGAGGGCTACCATTATCACCTAGAGGTACTCGTATAAAAATAGCCTACGATCTATTCTCAGACTTACCAAATACATGTGTACGAAAAACATTACAAAAATGTTTCGGAAGAGTTCGATAATAAAGACGATTTGTATACATGGTTGTCCAGAACTGCTGTACAAAGCCGAAAGGAGGGGATTCAGACCATCATTAATAGGTAACAACTGTTCCTAAGAGGACAATCCGAAATCCGAGAAAAAATCAGCTGTTTTAAACATTTTGTCGATTCCGTGTTGTTATTTTGTATGGAACAGCTGTTTTTAGGGTTCCGTACCCAAAGGGTAAAAACGGGACCCTATTACTAAGACTTAAATGTCCAACAACAAATACTAAAAAATTAATAAAAAAAATATTTATGGGTGGCTCCCATACAACAAACGTAATTTTTAAGAGATTTTTGCTTGCTATTAATAACGGCAAGAGGAATGGGGCTCCCATACAGTACGGAACCCTTCGTGCGCGATTCCGACTCGCACTTCGCGGATTTTATTAATTCTCGAATAGGGTATTACACTAATTTTTGAAAAGTATCTCAGTCAGATTCTGTTGGTCTAATAAATCACTAAAAAAATACGAAAAAATAAAATTCAATCGTTAAGTGCTTCGAAAATGCATTATAATTTTACAGTTTCAAAATTTCGCGCGTAATTTACGAAAACGATGGATGTCATTATTTTAATCTGTGTTCGTGAATGACGTCACTAGGCTATGTAAACAATGCGCGTAAATATTTTTCACGATGGTGTTTTTGTTTGTAAGTTTGAGATTAAAGTTTAAAATGAGTTATTATAAATGGTTAATAATGAGTTATCGTTGGTGTGCTGTTCCTGGAATACTAAACCGGACAAGCTATTCAATGTTTACATAGCCGTATGACGTTATAGCAAAGCGGCGACTATTTTATGCACAGATTAAAAAAACGGAATATTTTGTATTGATTTTTAAAATTCATTTTGTTATTTTACGATATAAAAGAAACATTTTCCGAATGCTTTTTGCCTAAGCTATCTCAAAAATACATTTACAGATATTTTCTCGGTCATAGTAAAATACCCTATTCCGGATTGGTCCAACAGCAAAACTTGTTCACAATAATTATCTAAATCACCCCCTTTCGACTAAGTACATAGCCCTGTATATTAGACAAGAAAATAATAATTTTTCGAAAAAAATGGCCAAACCGCCTTCCATCGTGTACACAATTATATTAATTAATATAATTGTTTACATTATTGCTGATTTTTCAAAAACGGCTCAGCCGTGTTCTTTAAAATTTAAATGGGACCACTTCGGGAGTATACCCTTTCGAACTAAAAAATATTTTTTCGATTCGGTTCACAATTGGCGGAATTATCGAATAACATACACAAAAAAAATATACAGATGAACATAGAACCTCCTCCTTTTTGGAAGTCGGTTAAAAATAAGAGGATGACGAGTATCTGCAACAACGATTAGGTCAAGTCATTGCGTTAATCAAAACTATATTAAGTGACACCACCCAGAATTTGAACTCTACAAGTTCAAAATCTTTAGTAGCGCAATAATTTCATTAGCATGAAACGGTAAAATACGTGTAATATAATTTTTGATTTGTTGTGTAATGTTTGTTAATGTGTAATTTGTTTGACAATATTATATAATATTGTTTGAGAGTAAACATTTTCATTTCATTTCATAACGTAGGTATGTACATAGCTGTATCATATCAAGACAAAGGTAATAAAGAGAGACAAAAATACACCGTAAGACAATATTTTTAATATTTGTGTATTACAAAGATTTTCCTTGTGAGCATCATGTTTTATTGATTCTTAATACGACATTAATGAGAAATGAAACTGATAGCTTCGTATTTCTCTTCTCGAGTATGAGGACGATAAATCACCGGAACTGTGGAGAGCTGAGCCAGGCGGAAATGTGTATTTTTCCGGAGACAAATTTACAATCGAAAATAGCTAGCAACAATTAACTTTCTGTTATAAAGTATTTGACGACTATCTGCGTAATCTTTAGGACTACTGCTATTGTCGTCACCATGCAGAGTTGTCCAGAACTGGTGTACTAAGCCGAGAGGAGGTGATACAGACCATCATCATAAACAACTTTTACTATGGGACAAACCGAGGAACCGAAAAAAAAATCAGCCGTTTTATACATTTTCTCGAATTCCGAGTTGGCCCCGTTAACCCCATAGTAAAAGTTGTTCATAATATTGGTTTTAATCACCCCCTTTCGTCTTTGTACAGGGCAGGCAGATATCCCTGTGTGGCTTTCTCCATGGTACCCTTCTTGCCAAAAGCTTATGAACCATATAATTCAAGTACCTATTCCTGTAACGTTACTCAATTTAACGATTTACTCATCACAATAAAGGTTAAGTCTCAAACATTTATTCAGTTTTTAAAACGAAAACTCTCTATAAGGGCGATAAATGCGCGGTCCCTCGAGGTTCGCTAAAGAGAGTTTTCACAAATTGTGAGGCAGAGGGCAATTCCCCACTCTTTATAGATATTTTAAGGTCTTTACAAAATATAATTAAAAATTGTGTTGGGTCCAAGAATTATTCACAAAAAAATCACCACATTCTTAGATCTATAGTTCTTTGCTAAAGTCGTTATATTAATAAGTATATCCCCGTACCGATAAATACAATATCCGATTTGTTTCGATAAATGGGAACCTTTCAAGCAATATAAATTAAGTAAATAAATGCACAGTTATCTAGCCAGCTATCTAAAGATTAAATATATTTATTTCCTTAGTTCGCCGGCATATTTATATACGTCAATTATAACGTAAATATCGATGGAAATAGAAAAGTACTATTGTACCGAAGAAGAGTGGGCGGGTCTTTAGGAGTAAATATTTTGATTGGAGCCTAAAATATGAAGTGTTCTCGGAAATTAGAATGAATAGGAACTTTCTATTATAGTACTATTATTTGTGACTGGTTCTTTGTCGCGCGATGTTGCCAGCATTTAATTAATACTTCTGTAAACCAAGAGGTATGAGCAGTAGCGCAACTTAGGTATACGAGTAACAAATCGGCTATCAACAACTTTGGTGATTTGAAAAATAAGCAACTACACAGTCCTTTGATAAAAAAAAGTGGATTGAAATATAACGGAAATTATTGAAAGATTTTGTCGAACATTTACTGATAAGTAATACATATCAACTCGCTACATAATAGCCAAATATATTGAAAATAAAACTAAAATATCCATAGACACGACGAAAAAAAATTCTATTAGATACTTTATTACTATGAAGCCGTTCATTTGTTTGAACAGTTAACTAACAACTATAAATAAAGATACACACCTTATAACATTTGCTTTGCGCTAAGATTTATGAAATAACCATACCTTTCCTTGTACTATAAAGTTTCTCTTGTGCGAAAGAATTTTACTGTTCAACAGATTCTCTTTTAAATTTTTCCAACCCTCTGCGATAACAGACTGAAACAAAACAGCCAGAGAGGCGCTATCGGAGTCCGGTAGATAAATTATCTTTAAAATTATTTACACAGTTAGGATTTCCCGAATAAAACGGGAATTTTGCGAGCTAAATTTCAAAATTTGTGTGTCTATATTTAACTGATATCTATCTACGGTGTTAATTTATTTGCCAAACGATAAACGAAATTCACATTATTATAATACTTTACTTTAGGGAACTATAGATTGTCTAGATAAACTTAAGTTAGGTTTTAAGGCAATATTGTACTGAACTGTATCATTGTAAATTATTAAATAAATGAAAAAAAAAAAAAAACTTTTTTTTAATTCTGAATAGGTTTGCGTTTGACCACATACTGCCTGATATTCTTTTGAATGTAGCATTGTTTTTTTAGGGTTCCGTACCCAAAGGGTAAGACTGCGATGTCCGTCTGTCTGTCTGTCACCGGGCTGTATCTGATGAACCATGATAGCTAGGCAGCTGAAATTTTCACAGATAATGTATTTTTGTTGCCGCTATCACAACAAATACTAAAAACAGAATAAAATCAATATTTAAGGGGGCTCCCATACAACAAACGTGATATTTAGGAGATTTTTTGCTCGCTGTTAATAACGGCAAGAGGAATGGGGCTCCCATACGGTACGGAACCCTTCGTGCGCGAGTCCGACTCGCACTTGGCCGATTTTTTTATACAAAGAACTGACAGAATGAAGTGCGTATATGGCACTCGTTTGCTTGATTCTGCTTCAGCACGGAACCTTGAAAACTACGCGTTTGGTGGCTTTGTACAAAATAATTCATGATAGCCACAGGCGCCACGGCTTCTAACTATTTTAACCAACTTAACAGAATAACTGAACACGGGTCTGGACAAAAGGTTTGTTGCACTTTTTAATTTACTATGAGAATATTTTTAGTGTATGTATAATAAACTCAATGTTTACGTTAAAGGCTTGTCTGAAACAGTAAACGAAAAGCAAAATACGGGATTGTCGTAGATAAAACTTTGAAAATAGAAAGTTAAATTTAAAAAATGTATTCTAAATTATTTATTATCACAAATTCAAATCATACATTGTTAATTCAAATACTATTCCCCAAACTGAATACAATAAAGCACCCGTATCTTGGTGCCTTCGCAATCTCGTCATGAGACTACCAAAATGTTATGATTATGTGTATAATGAAAATTATTTAGAATTTTACAATTCAATAAATAAATGCTCTACATTAGGGTCTGTGGTATTTGAACCTGTCAGCAACATTTCAGTACACCTAAAACCTCGGCAGATAGCTGCTGTATATCATATTCTTATATCACATTTAATAACTTTTGTTCCACAACATAGAAGTCATAAAAATTCAAAACAAAGCTCCGCGGAATAAAAACAACATTTATAAAAGTTTCAGGAACAACATTCAGGAATTTTCCTTACAAGATCCCGTTCATTTTAAACCTATGAAATATTTGAAATTCAATAGCTTTTTGAGATTGAAGTCACAAACACATTATTGGGATGCTTGAATTTTTTGTTCTGCTATATGTCACTAAATTTTGCAATTTTTTAGAAACAACTTTCCTTCGGAAATCTATCAAGAGGGTCACTGGGAGCCTAAATTTCAGCCTAGTTTTCTGAAATCTCCATCTTGTTGCGCGATCCGTCGAGTGAATGTTCCTTACTTTACGACCAAAGTTCTTTGGAATAAAATGTTGCCGAGGATCGTTATTTTTCGATTTTACTTACTAAGATAAAATAACATCTAAGGAGAGACAAATTGATAAGGCGCACAAATCTGAACGTAGGACTGTAGTGTGAACTGTAGGTATACTAAGCGCCACACAAGTCGGCGGATGAGAAGTTAGCCGATGACACTTCGCCGTGATTAGCTAATTATTGCGCATCTGTGCACAATGCCGACGACGCGTGGCGTAGTGTTGAGCACGAGCGTAGTGAGCGCGCGGGAGGCATGAGGTTGGCGGGCGGGTGTGCCCCGGGGTCTCGTCTCTCTGGATCCCGCGCTTACCTATATTTCGGCTTTTGCGCTGCGTTCTACGCATAACTTCCCATCCGCTGACTTGTGTGGCGCTTAGTATATCTACAGACCCACCTATTTAATTATCCATAAATTAGCAAGGTTTCGCGCCAGCATGTAGTTAAGTATTAATTAGCACTTTGAATGCGGCAGCTACGAGTATTTCATGCACAGGCTCTCAATAATTCAGTGCTAAGTACGTAATTAGCGCGAGAATCAAGGTTTGATATGGTATTACACTACTATTGGTGTTTTAACCTGATACGAGTATGTACATTTTTTCTAACGAAACAAGGAGTCGAGAGCGTATCGAAACGGCTCTTTCGTGTATTCGCCCCACAAGCTATTCGGCCCGCGGGGCGAATCAACGAAGCCTCTTTTTGAATGCCCTCTTTCGCCCCGTGGGGCGAATCGCCGAGAACGATAAAAGAAGAGGCCGTTTCGGTCCACGTTGATAAAGATCAATTTCCCGCATCAGTATTACGTATTTCTTATGGTACAGCCACGCATAAAATTACATGAGATAAAATAAAAATCCCACTACAAGTAATCAACAGATATGCAACGCTATAAAAAAATTAAACAAGAAAAACAAACTACCAAAAACTTACTATATTGATATAACAGACATTATGAGCTGAAGGCTTAAGTTAAATTGAATATTGTTTGGTAGTAGGCGGGGCCCATTTGCAAACTATAAATTGTAAGAAAATTAACAGGTGTGGGACCTGTGACTGTGTAACATTTTCGATATTAATTTAATTCATAAAAAAATATTACACGTCATTACACAATGAATAGATTAAAAATTGCAGTAAAGTATGTACATTGATAACAAATAAATATTCACATTAACTACCTACTACATCATTATGTTTACAACTACATATTATAATTAAAATGTCAAGAAAAATAAAATTAAAATAAATTACACCAATGAAGTATGTCATTGTAATGAATGAAAACATTAATAAAACATGTCTTAGAAAAATACAAAAAAACAAAAACATTACATCATTGTAAATGAATCAAATTGATAGAAATAATTCTTAACCAATACATGTTTCACTAATTGTAAACATTTAAACATATGGAAATCATGAAATGCTTCCTCGATAAGCCAGCGTTTTAGGCGGGCTTTGAAAGAACCTATGCTAGAACCGTTCCGTACTGCAGCACTGACTACACGGTCGCGAAATAGCAACATCGGACCACTTCCGAGATAATATGGTTATTTTCCCAAATCTCTTGTGATTGTATTAGCTAGGACTAAAGGGTAGTTCTAACATTTCGAGCAAATCACATGTTCGAAGAAAAAAAAAACATGTTCAACAGCTAAATGAAAACCAAATATTTTTATATGGTGTGTTACGTATATGGGACTATAGGTATACTTTGCATCTTTATTTTTTATATTAATTTAGTATTAAATTTATTAAAAAATATTAACTTGCCAAAAATTCATTACCACCGTCGTTCATAACCTAAACGTATAGATTTGAGAGCAAATAACTAATCTATTAGATGTACCGCATAAATTTCAGCCTCTTATTTAGTTGAAATACTTATGTAGGAAGAAAACTGACGCTTTAAACTGGCATTAAATTTGGTATTTACTATCAAAGTAAAGCAAAATATTTTTGTACAAAAAAATCACTACCATAAATTCTTTATGCAACAAAAAAACAGCCTATAGATATGAGAAATAAATAATGCAATATGAGATTTTTTCTAGCTTTAAAAAGAATTACACTGAACAACTAGTGCTCGCACTGTATAAAGGCTGCAAAAAGAGGTTGCGTATGCAAAGACGGCCTCTTTGCCATGGAAGGATTAAGCACCGGCCGTGAAGGAAAAAAAAATGATAGTGCGTGACAAGCCCCGCATTTATCGAGGGTTTCGTACAAATTCCGAAAATTGCATGAATTCTGGAACTACGAGTAAGTTGCTTAACAACGGAATTTGTGATTTGGAAGCAACATGCATCCAGCGTTTTGTCGTACGATGTGTTTGCTAGTCGATATGTGGCCTCCACTTGAGAACTTTTCAATTCCAACGTTCATAATCATGCTATGCCTTGCCCACGGCCATTTCAACCTGCCAATCCGCTGGGCTGCGCAATTTAATTTTTTAATGTTAAGTTATTGTTTATCTGAGAAACTATAGGTTTTACTAAATGTTTACGAATACAGTTATTGTCTATACCAATATTAAAAAGAGGAAAGATTTGATTGTTTTTTTGCATTGAATAGGCTCTGAAATTACTGAACCGATTTGAAAAATTCTTTCACTGTTGGGAAGCTACACAATCCCGGGTGTCATAGGCTATATTATATTTTATTTTTGAATTAGGGAGGCTGCGATTAAAAAATAAAATTTTAGATTTTACTAAAACTTTTCACTTAAAATTACCAAAGTCGGAGAAAATAAGTAACTTTTAGTCCTAGTACCAAAAAATAACAGTCCGTCTGTCTGGCCGTCTTCCCATCTGTCCGTCCTCAAGTCACAAACCCTCATAACTACCACAAAGAACCGAATTGCATGAAATTTGACATTTTAATAGTTTTATTTAGAATCTAAACTTCCATCGAATGAAAACAATGTGCCAAAATTGTATTGATTTAGATAGCATATTCAAGGTGAAACTCCTTTTTTTTTCTTCACCTTGTACGCGGAAAGGTTTGACATTTCTCATTTTTTAAGCTTGATAACGATCATCAATCAATCATCAATAAACAATTGCATTTTTGTTCATACACCCCCATAGGACTCATAGAATGATGCCCTTGATATAATGCAATTGTTTTTTTTTCCATCTACTTTTCTACTTAAATGTACAGATAAAAAAGTGAATCCCTCTTTCGCCCCGCTCCAAACAATGCGGGGCGAAAGAGGGCCTTCAAAAAGAGGCTTCGTTGATTCGCCCCGCGGACCGAACAGCTTGCGGGGCGAAACCACGAAAGAGCCATCGAAACACGATTGATAGAGTCGGGTAGTGTTTAAATGATGATGCTGCAATGGTAACTAGAGCTAAGCCTTTTCTAAATACGTTCAAAATATAACGTTTCTACTATGAAACAATATTTTCAATAATTTAAATGTTTTTAATAATTATTATATTATTTTCAAAACAATAAATTGAAAGTTTTTTTTCAACAATGAATTCCGCATTATTGAGTGATTTGTACACAAACGTTTCTCAGTTTCTTCTCTACAACTCGAAATGTTATTTTACATGTTTGTTTTAAACAATTTTAAGAACTTACTCGTATTCACCCCAGCAATGGTTCAGAAAGTGCATATTAAGTACACGTTTACGTTTAAAAAATAATACAAAATACATTAACACTTCCACTCATTACTGCGTTTTAACCTGTATCAAATCTTACGTTTTGAACCAAAATGAACGAGCGAACATTATTACCAGGTAAATAGATAGACATCGAAACCCTTTTGACCGTTGGAGTACGAAATCCTGTACCTAACAAAACTGAAAGCTAAGACAATATGTCGTAGATCATACGAGTACATTATCGTTTTATTTTATTTCACATCCAGGCTTTTAGCGGCTGAAAGAAAGTAAGCAGATACGCGGCGGCTTTTACCGTAATACCGTAGCTAACGCTGATAGTATTATTTCTTTTATCCTCGTTTCTAGAATACAATAGTAGCTTCCGAAATGTGTGTAATTAAGTACCTGTAGAGATACATAATACTTAGAATAAGAGGTACAAAAGGTATTGGTGACTGAATTGTTTAGTAGAACTTCTCTTAATCGCACTATTATTGAGACAAACGTTTATGTGTAGGAACATCCCGCTCATAGCGTACACGGTTCAAATTTTGTACGTAATTATATGAATAGAAGAATTTATTTAAATAGGGTTGCCTTGCGAAATGTGGCCGCAAGTATTTGAAATTTAATAATGTTTAATTATTTTTAGGGAAATTCTATCTAATCCTATCCTTCATTTGGTTTTTATAAAAATTGAAAAGGAGATTACATATAAACCAGATTTCCTTTCGAAATGTGGTTATTCATATAAATACGTAAAAAAATTGGTTTCAACCGTGTACGCTATGAGCGGGATGTTCTTGCGGTGGGATCTCGGGCTATAATGGGTACGTGCCTGAATTAATTTGGGCGAAATAAGGTAATGATCTAAAGATGGTACGATAGTGTTTTTGGGACAAAAGTCGCCTGTAACTATCCTAGCTCAGTATTGTCTCATTTCAAACACTTGTTTCAAATTAAACCGTTACAGTACGAACGAGCAACAAGTAAGTATACGCTATTTCCATCGCAGAACATCAGTACCTGTATCACAAATAAAGTCAATTTCCAGCAAAAATCTTTGAAGCCCCACACATTCAAACACGTCAAATACGAAACCACATCCTTCATTATTTTGTTCTGAGGTTTCCAAGCCTCCGCCTTTCAGCTTTGGCATTGTTGGCCATCAAAGAGCACTGCGTTTTTTACTACGAGACAGAAATTTTAAATCTCCTTTTGATTAACTGGTAAAATTGTGGTACTACTTCCTCAGACAGCCGTGTGAGAGCCTCACCACTACAAAGATCAGAGGAAGGTAACATTTATAAATCGGGGGTTCGTTTTGTTTTATATTCAGGGGTAGCTCAAGTTTTATTATGTTTGTATTACCTCCGAGTAAACCCCATTCGGGCCTACATAATAAAATAGTTTTAATGGCTTTCCCAACTATACGGATTCGGTATTCCACCTGTGTATTTATTTATTTCGGCGGACTGCTCGTTAACAGAGTTGGTCAGTGGTTTAGAGTATTCAAACCTCAAACGTCTATCTGGTCGACTCCGATATTGGCTTCCCAATTACTAGTTCTGGTGTGGTAGACGAGCTCAGTACTTAGTTTGTAAAGGTGTTTCTAATCTTGACATCTGACGAGATAGATTAACTTTATTTGAGTTCTAGGCATTTGAGTCAGATGTTAGTGACAGTGTGGTCACATAAACATAATGTGTTCTCTCATGTTGAAAAAGAACCTATTGCAGTAAAGTTGCCGGAATGTAGCTATAAAAGGCAACATTTAAAGAAATTTCAACACGTGCGTGGTCACTGCTCGTTAACGTTAACGTTACAAGTAGCGGCACGTAAGTCTAGCGCTGAGGGTACTGTGGAGGGGGTGGCTGCGCATGTTGACCGACATACTAAACTCATGCGCAGCCACCCCCTCCACACTTCGTTCAGCGCTAGACTTATATGCCGCCACCTGTACTTAGTCACCTCACAATTATACCTACAATGCCATAGTTAATTTACTTTGGTTAAGATTCTCGTAATGAACAACTATTCATCACTTACGCTGAAGCTCATATTGAGCTTTTTCAGACCACATAAATTATAATAAAATGATTTGAAACAAGAGAGCTATTACAACCAGAGGGATAATGTGGTCGATCGAGAAAATCTGATGGAGATGCCTTGATTTAATTGGTATGAGTTAGAAAGTTGGTATGAGTTAGAAAGAGTTGCCGTGTTTTTCTCCCGATATAGTCAAATTCCAATTCATATTTGACAGCTTTGACAGCTCTGGGCAAGATTTTCTATACATTTTTGTGTTTGAGAATGGCCTCTAGCGACAACAGCTCTATCTATCTGGTTGTAATAGCTCTGTGTTTGAAATAATTGAATCAACTACTAAGCTGTCATAGATAAAATAATTTACATCGCAGTCCTACCAAGATACACGAAGGTCCCAGTTGTTTGACCTTTAACAAGTAATTTATGTCAGAGAGGCCTCTGAGACCGGAGCCAGCCACTCGGACTAAACGAGCTTGCTAGCCTGAGATAACCCACTTTACCATTTAGGTCGCTTGCCGATACCTAGGAAATACAATCAAAAATAGCACAATTCCAGTTCTCCAAATCAAATTATTTCAGATGCAACGCCTCAGTCGGAAATCTACAAATAGCTACGGACTCTCTTGTGGATGGAAACATTGAAGATTTTGCAGAGAAACAATTCAATACAAACTTAATCGGGGACGAACAAAAACCATTTCGGGAAAAGCTTTTCGCGTAATCAAAGATCGAAAGTTTCTAATTTGGTAATTAAAATGTTTGATGGGGACTTGAAAACAGTTGTTTAGCGAAGCGATGACTGGCAGTAATGTGATATCATTAAAACTAGTAAGCAACATATACTTATACTGCTTTGTAAAGGTTGACAATTATTAATCGTACCATTTCTACAGGTACTTAAATATGTAGGTATTTAATATTATGTGTGCGATACGATGCGGCTAGGTAATGGGGATTTTACATTAAGGTGACGCATTGATAAACTATAATGTTTCAAAAATTGAGTACCGCGCCCCTTCACTCGGACAAATTTTACGCGATCGCACTCGACAGGATCGCGCCAGAGCGGCGGGCGGCAGTGAGTTTTTAATTAATTACTCATAATGTACACATTAAAAAACATAACTTCTCGGTCTATAAAATAGAAAAATGATTAGGCTATTTTATTCGTAAAAAATAATGGGATGTTGTCGCTGATAATTTTTAGCATTCGAATTATTAAACCTTTTTTGATGAGTAATTTGTAAGATTTTTTTTTAAATAAAGACGGTTACTTTTCAAAATTTTGTCTATTTCATAAAATTTTCCAAGATGTTTCCTTATCTATGATATTTTTTAAATTTGAATCAAAAACATTCGTCCCCTCACATCGCGCATTCAAAAGTACTCGTTTTCGTGTTTCTCGGCTCGATGCCTGCTCTGCCAAGTCGATGGGATTTTAGAATGGAACTTTGAGACGCATTTCTCGGATCACCGTATGACTGTTTTTCTATCATGGCATGGTCAATATAAGTTTCCTTTATCTCTTCTTTGTCAATGACAGATACATTAACTAATAAAATGCCGATATAAATAAGAAATATTGTAGGCATTAAATCTAGATCGTACTTGCGACTATTTCCAGGCCGCCGTCGAGAAAACAGCAGCTCCCGGCGACAACAGAGAAATCCGAATACAAGTTTTACGTTAAGCTTTAGATTTCTCAACTGAGCTTTCTACGAGTAGGTATCTTCAGAGAACTAAATCCCAGGTTTAAACAGACAGTGCAATTTCTATTGTTCTCTTTTATCCGGTAAAATACGAGTAGATATTCTCGTGCGGTAGACGTACGTATTTAAGTAATCCTCTGTTTTAACCGACTTCCAAAAAGGAGGAGGTCCTATGTTCGTCTGTATGTATTTTATTTTTTGTGTATGTTCCTCGATAATTTCGCCAATTGTGAACCGAATCGAATAATACTTTTTTAGTTCGAAAGGGTATACTTCCGAGGTGATCCCATTTAAATTTTACAGTAGGCTGAGCCGTTTGTGAACCGCGAGATGTTTACTTTGTTAGGAAACTAAGAAAACTATAAAACAAAGTCGCTTCCGCTGTCTTCATGTCCCCATGTATGCTTATATCTTTAAAACTATGCTTCGGATTTTGATGCGGTTTTTTTAAATATATAGAGTGATTCATGAGGAAGGTGTATATGTACAATACACCAGTGCGAAGCCAGGGCGGGTCGCTAGTTATGAAATAAATGATTATGATTAAACATTTCTGAAAAAAATAAGACGTATGAGCGTGCAATATTTCTTAATCAAGCGATTGACACAAAAAACATGAAATTTTATTACAATTTAAGGGGTGAAAAGAGTTTTCTACCTGAACATAAGTTTTATCAAAAATGTACCGAAATTTTTCTCGATGTTCTACAGTAAACGCGAAAACACTGGTCGATTCAGAATCCTCTTAACACGCTCACTTCATATTGCTAATATCTATGCGGGCTATGTCGGTAACTTGGTTCGTTTACGGATAACCTAATTTATGATCTCGATCGTATTTTAATGACAGTTTGCAGGTACGCGTTTTAAAACTCGTAAAGGTAAGCTGTAAGCTGAAATTGAACACTTGGATCTCTTTGCCGGCTGACGTTGACGGAAAATCTAATACCAATTTTATACATGTTCCAACCGTACACGTAATTCGCAAATGAAAGCACTTTACAGCAGAGAGGAAGTTCCTATTAATTACGGCAATAAATAAACGGTTCGGTTTATAGAATAAACAGGTTCCAGGCAGAATCCAGCTTCGGGGGCGAGTGATTGACGTTGCAAATTACTCACACTGTCAGGGCGAAAAGTGGATCCGAGATCTCAATTGACAACAAAAAAAGTCGATTAGAGGTACCCTCGCATGCTCGCGACTGGGATTGACGCGAGAATTGGGTTCCAGCAAAAAAACATCCATCAAATTGAAATATGGGGGTGTTTAAACTTAGATTTATCGCAATCGACTTAATGTCTGTGAAGCTCATGAATATTAGTGACACACCGGTGTCTCTAAAACTAAAGTAAACTTTCATAGCTGTAATTTCAAGTTACGTGCTCAGTCAATTTAGAATGAAACAATCAAACTTTGATGATACCCCTATCATAAATAGCTTTAGCTTAGTATGCTAATTACCGAGAGTAAAAATGTATGAAATAATTATAACCAAGTCTTCAAACAAATACACAAAAAGTGGATTTTCCGCAACTCGTAGAGGTTTCCGCAAAAGAAAAAGCATCTTGTCTTAGCGAAAAAGTATTCCTTACTGGACACTTAGTGCACGCCCGTAATAGATGAGCGCTCTTAGAAGTTTTTGCAACCTTTTTTGTACTAAAATATATTCTTTCTTATACAAACACGAAATTGAAAATCTAGAGCCATTATGCTAATAATGAAATTGAGACTATTTCGGCATATTTGATGTGAGTTAATCTTAAGTTTGGTCGCCCGAACTTGTAGTTCGAAGGCATTGTGCGGATAGGTATGCAAATTAGGGATACCAACTATAATGGCCGCTTTCACAAACTTGCTGTGATTAATGTGTATTGTTCTTGAGACGATGTTATTCATAGAGAAGCAATTAATAAAGCAAACGTTTAGTCCTAACAACTAAGTAAACAATGTAATGGATTCGATAAACATAAATCAAAAACTTTATTGCAAAAGCTTAGTCATGATTTGTCTTATGTACTGGGCTCATACCAACTTATTTATACTCAAAAACCGCTGCCCGTCCCTCTTACAAGTAATCAAGTCAAAATTCAGGAAGTATTTTAATTAAAATCAAACAATACAGCTATAGAATAAACTGAAAAGTTCTCAAAAGTACAATGGGAAAACGCCGCAGGCTGTTTCACCCGATCCTCTTCATAAGTTTCTCTTACAAAAGATATGAAAGAAACTTTCCGAACCATTGAGCTCGAACGCGAGAATCGTGAGGCAGAAAGTTGTTACAAAGAAACCTGGCCGACTTCACTAGTGAATACTCGTAAACCAGGTGTTCCTCTAGACGACGGGCATATTATAGAATATCATAGTCATCATTACGACCAACTTTTATGCGAGCGGAACGGACCCATTACAAATTTCATACAAGTCCTTCCACTGAAAAATAGTTGACTTGTAAAAATTTTGCTGGCAGTGGAAGTTTGTTATTACTATTCGGGCATCCGTCAGATAGCGAAAAAAAAATTCAGTGGTTTCAGACATTTTGCCACAGGTCAGTGCACTTTTTGTATGGAACAGCTTATTTTCTTTCGTAATTTCGGAATAGGTCCCCTAGTAAAAGTTGGTCAGGATTGAAAGTGCAACGATAGTGCTATGCGAGACGAGCCCGCGAGCTAGTACTCCGACCTTGAGAAAGATCGCCAAATGCGATCGAAACTATAGTAGTATCCTACTAAAAATCAAACGTGAGTAACACCTGTGTTTTACTTAATTAAAATGTACGAAAACCACGTTAGTTTCCATAGTGCAACGATATTAATACGTGTTTGTTTATGTCTGAGCAATGTACTTGCTGACACGGTTGACACATAATTAATTCATAGATTCTTTTAGCCGTCTTTTAGCAGGATCTCACATGCTAAACAAAAGACTACTTGGTGGATAATAGTTTTTGCATAGCATTCAATTAATACTTACCTACGTGCTCGAGGTTAGAGCACATTGGATTAGGTATGCATTTCACAAAGTCGGGCGCGGTGACCTAAATAAGCTTGCTCTGTGAAAACGTGATAAGTAAATCAACATTTGTATTAATCTAGTTTATTGCGCTGTTTAAATATGTTACGTACATGATACCAGATATTATGTTTCAACCTACTCTAATTTTTAAGGTAGCCAAACTGCAAAAAGGTAAATAACCCCATAAAAATTGCCCCACGCTCCCGTGCTTTGTACAGCACCGGCAGTGATTAATTTTGATGTTATACATTTTATACAGCGTTACTAATAATTTACGCAGAATCTCTTATTTAAGAGATATTTTGATATGTCAAAATGAAAAAGTTTTACTATGAGATCAGCTCTGAAATCGCAAAAAATATGTTGTATACAAATACAAGTAGTTCATTGGCTTCCTGAAAAAATGCATGTCAGAGCCAGCGCATTTTTTTACTTCGGGGTTGGATCTTTAAAAATTATTTATTTGACGTACTAAAGGCGCTCTTATAGAACAGAATTAAGAATTAGAAGAAAAATACCCGGTATAGAACAGTATTGTTAATAATTTCAAAGTTACGGTAATTATATAGAGCATAATAATTTCCGAGTATAATAGTAAGTTACGGCGTTCATTATCGAGTTTCTGAGTAAAGTTTGTTTGCGCGATATCACGATATTGAATGCCTGAACTGTATCAAACATGAAGATATAACGAGCATTTTCATACTTAATTATAAATGAACATAAGATATAAATGCAAGGTGTTTTTTCTTCTAAAGAGGATTATTTTTCTAAGTACAGACAGTACAACATTAGAGGACGAGTATTTTCACTTATTTTTACACATACAGCACAAGACTATCACTTCAATCACTTTGTATTGTGCATACTGTAAGGTAGATAAAATCACTTCTCTTGCTATCGATTTCTCGAATACTTAAACAAACCCATTTATTTTGGGAAAACCACAAACTTTGCTTTTCCTGCTTTGCGGTAAAGGGTCTAGATCGATTTTTGTTCGGTTAGTACATATCATTTCAAAATATTTCAAAGAAACGCTTTATTTTTAGCACTCAGTGACCGAATTTTATTTGGGACAGTTTTTTAGCGGGAAATAGAACAATGTTTTTACTTTTTTATTTTGTGTCATTTATAGAAATAATCAAGTCAGATAAAATTTATATCCCACCAGAAATTGTAAACCTAAACAAAATAATATCAGCAATCATATTCAAATCCATCTAGAAACTTTGGTGCTGAAAACTCAGGGATGCTAAATTAAAAGTCGATTTCAAAAACGATTATAATTATTAGGAAACACAAAATATCGAATCACACGTGCAAATAAATTGATCGATTAATAAATTAAAACGAGCGTGTACCTCTATTTAAAGACCTTTGTTAGGTAGAATGTACATAGTTCTATTATAACAAGAGATCAACAGCCGTAAAGCTAAGTACTAAAAGAAAAAACGCGTTTTAAATGGTAGGTTATGTGAAGCAATAGTAAACTAGCTCGAACACACATTGCGGGGGTGATGGAAATAAGCCAAAACCTGCATCTCTCTGAGTTACGTGCGGCCTTGCGGCTTGTAATTAACTCTACCTTCAAGCAGTAAAGGAAAACATGGAAACCTTTGCCATATGTCATACTATGATTACTGCGGAACATTGACAAAACAACCACGAAAGTAAAATGGAGTTGGGAATGAATGACACGATGCTGCCAGGTAGGGAGACAGTGAGACAGTAGGTGGGCTAAACGTTACGGAATGGTGACCGATTAACTGCTTAAGCTTGTGACGCCTACCTGGTCGTTGGGCCAACGATAACGTGAAAATTGCAAATCGACCCTGACCAAAATTAGTACAAGACCGCAAAGAGTGCCGTAGAAAAGAGGCGACAACGAAGCTGGGTCGGCATTTGCTGACTTACAAGTATGTCAGCGTCGTATTGTTTGTATATCAGGCGTCGTGTCAAATATATGCATGAAAACAGAACAAAAGAAACATGTTGGACTGACTATAACGTCTACCAACGTTATAACAAAAGATCCTAAATCTAACCCACAAAGGAATCGAAATGTGCATAAATTTGAAATAAATCCTTCCGTAATATAAAACCTTTTAAATCTTTTGCACGTTGCCTGAAAGCTGCGAATAAAAAAATGGGTTTAGCTACTTGCGCGGTTTTAAAAAGAAATCAAATGTGTATTAGTCTCATATTTATCTTCTCTTTACGGCCACCGCGGCCGCGTGTTATTAAGTAAAACACCCCCTCGGGATCGCCAGTTATCGTACGAAATTGTGATTTAGGGGCGACTTGAGCCTGATCAAATTAACTCAAGATGAGTTTTGGTGAGAGCCCCGACCCCGATTATTAAATTGATCCCCGCCAGGTCAAAATACATGCTTAATGACTCCGTTTTTATCGTCCAGGTAACGCTTAAAAGGGAAATTCAATTACTTTTACCTGCCATGGAGTTTTTTTTACCTTGAGCAGCATATCTTAACCTGTGGTCCGCGGACCCTTGGGGGCCCGCGAGTATGTGTATACGGGTCCGCCGCCTTATCAATGAACATAAGGTCAATAAGGGGTATTATTATAAAGAGGCCTAGACGGCTTAAAAACTAGCTACCCGGCCTGTATTAAGTATTAAGGGGGTCCTTGAAATTGTGCTTAATTTTCTAGGGGTCCGAGGACTGAAAAAGGTTAAGATACGCTGCCTTAGAGCATTAATTAATGGCATTTACCATACTCTTCCAACCGGTTTTATTTGAGATCTAAAGGGGAAGCCTTTGCCCATCGGTGGATGTCACATGACAGAAACAAACGGACTTTTGTCATAAAGTTTTTACTCGTACATATTGGAACAGCGCTTTGCGCGTGTTGACCAGAGCTTACTCTGTAACTGCGTTTTTGTTAGACTAACATATTCAACGAGTGATCTTTTTCATGTGTAGATCCGAGCTTTCCAATAATTTCCACCACGCTTTGCTAGTAAATTCGTAGGTATTTGTGCTAAATTCGTCATAGCAAGGAACACTAACCCAGTGATGGCCCATTTCGTATCGTCTGCCGCCACGAATCGATACGAGGCATGACTAATACGACAGTATATTACATAGTTTGTTTTACTGTCTACGTCTACCCTATAAGATTTCATTGTTATACAACCAATCAAACCTTACAATGTCTACGAGCCTAAGAGATGATAAGGATAATATAGGCATAGAGCTGGCAAATAAAATTACGACGATGTCGATTTTGCGGACATTAACTATTCATTTTTTAAATCCATTCAACGGCCACGGAAGAAATGTCAATTAAGAAATTATGAATCATTCAGTTTTTCGTGACGTTACGTTTAATTGACATATTTTTAATGGTTTCAAACTTCTTATAAACGTTTTCTAATGATTTAACGTACACATACTTCGTGACACATCATTTTCCAAATTTTGACTTCTTGAGGGAGGATTTCCCTTGAACCCGTCACAGGTAGATAGATAGATAGATAGATAGATAGATAAACTCTTTATTGCACACCAAGAAATAAACAAAAAGAAGAAACAAAGATACATAAACAGTGTAACAATGGGCGGCCTTATCGCTGACAGCGATCTCTGCCAGGCAACCTTAGGATGGAGAGGACAGAAAGCGTATAAATAATGGACGGGGTGCGCATTAATTAAAAAGTAAAAATTAGATTATACATACATCATAAACATACATACTAATAAAATTGATAAAAATACTTAAAATACCCAAAAATAAAGAACACATTACAAAATAAAAAATAATAATAAAAGAATCCTATGACTTAATAATAAACTAATACATAATATAAATTATAATATACTACTTACATAAACAACATAAATAACAACAACAACAGTTACAAAATTAAAGTATCATCATTTTCTGCAGGTAATGGTTTTTAACCTGATCTTTAAATATGTTAAGTGATTGAGCTTTTCTGACAGTAACGGGCAAGGCATTCCATAACTGGACTGCCTGAAAGGCAAACGACCGTCCGTAAAAAGTTTCACACCGTGCGGTAGGAGTCATAAGGGAAAGGTTGTTTTTGGATCGGAGGGGAAGGGAATGTGCATCATGCCAGAAGGAAAAAGAGTCTTTAAGATAGCATGGGGTAGAAGGATTGAAGAGGATGTTATAAAGAAGATTAAGGATATGAGCATTCCGACGAAGACGAATTGGAAGCCACTTGAGCTTAGTACGAAAATGAGATACGTGGTCATATTTGCGTAGCCCAAATATGAACCTAATGCAGTAATTTTGGAGACGCTCAAGCTTATCAAGTTGGACTTCAGTAAGATCTAAAAAGCAGGCGTCAGCGTAATCTAAAATAGGAAGAAGAAGAGACTGTGCGAGCGCAACTTTAGTAGCAGTAGGCAGGAAGTTTCGGAGCCGTCTTAGGGAGCTACCAGCAGCAAACAACTTGCAGCTGATTGTTTTTATATGAGTATCCCAGCATAGCGTACGATCAAACATGACACCGAGGTTTTTCACAGATTCACTAAATGGCAAAGTGATTCCATCGAACTCTACGCAAGGAAGTTTGGGCCAGTCAATTCTTGAAATATGATAAGAGCTGCCAATAATAATAACTTGTGACTTTGCGGGGTTAATTTTTAAACCAAAAGAATTGCTCCACTCAGTTACTTGGTAGAGATCGGAATTTATAGCAGCTATCGCTGAAACTAGATCATCTAGCTGAGCTTGCGAATAAATTTGGAGATCGTCTGCATAAAGGTGATAGGAAGAAGTGAGCCGTAGCGATATGGAATTAATGAAAAAGGCAAAAAGAAGGGGAGATAGCACGCCGCCTTGTGGCACACCAGCAGTAGTGTCACACCAAGAAGAAAAATTATCTCCAAGGCGAACCCGCTGCCGGCGTCCGTACAGATAACTGTGAAGCCAGTCGATCGCTGATGGAGATATGTTAGATGAGCGCAATAATGCTAATAAAATGTCGTAGTCAACGGTATTGAAGGCATTACTGAAGTCTAACAGGGTTAGAACAGTAAGCTTACCGTTATCCATACCCAAGCGTATGTCGTCGGTGATCTTAATAAGCGCGGACAGAGTGCTATGCCCAGGACGGAAACCGGATTGGAAAGGATTGTGGAGATCATGTCTGTTAAGGTAATCGTTCAGCTGTCTGTGGACAAGACGCTCCAGAACTTTGGATAAGAACGGTAGGATAGAGATAGGACGATATTCGGAAAAGGATTTGGGATTGGATTTTTTTGGTAGTGGTATAATCTGTGCATCTTTCCAGACTGTAGGAAATATTCCACATGAGATGGAATTATTAAAAATGGTACACAGGACAGGAAGGATGATGTCTAAAATAGGCAAAAGCATGTTCCGGCTCACATTGTCACCGCCAACCGCGTTGGAGGATATCGACATTAGGCTCTTCCTAACATCACATTCAGTGAAACGATTGAACTCAAAGGGAGGAAAGTCGGGAGGAGTAATGGCAGAAAGATAACGTAGTGTATGGCTTTTATCGGCATCCGAAATAATGGAAGCTGATGAGAAATGTAAATTTAAGGCATTAAGGTCAATATTGTTAGAAGAAGTGTCTTGACGAGATTTGCCAATTCCCACTGACTTAAGAAATTTCCAGACCTTAGCTGGATTCTCATCATCGACTGATGCATGAACATAGCGACGCATTGCATCCCTACACACTTTATTGCAGCGATTTCGGGCCTGAACATATTTAGCATGGTTGATCTCAGTGGGGCGCGACTTGTACTTGGTTTTATGGGAACAGGTATTATGGGAACGTCTTCATACTATCAATTACTTCACACAACGTTATAATTACAATATATTTTATGGAATTATTTGCGAAAATCATAATAAGGAACAAGAAAATAATTTATTTATGTCAACGATTTTACAATTCACCGACCTGTGTGTGATTTTACTATTCAGTGACCTGAAACTTACTCGCTTTCAAAATCTAGGTCTGCCATGCAATATTCTTCCTTAGTAACTTATTGTAGGTGCAATTTCCTTTATGTAAGTCCAGAACATTCTATTTCCGAATGAAATCACACGTAATGTTTCTAGACGACTATTTCAGAAACAAAATTCTAGAAAATTAACGTTTGTGTTTTCATCATATGTTTATTGCTATTTCGTACTGTTACAGCATAGGATGTCATATAAAATTTAAATAGCTAATAAATAGAATTAACTACATTACATAGCTACATACACGTTGAATTGTAGGTCCCGGTTGCTTGATCTGTTTAGTCATGTTTGTGCGTTACCAGTACTTACCAGTAACCCGATAGAAACAAAGTTTTAATAAAGAAACGTTTTGCTTAACAACTTGGCTGTCGCTATTCGGAAACACAAGTTGACCTTTTGCTGACTTTGTCCGATTGCGTTTTGCTTCAGAGGCGTCATTAGCGTAGATTGGAAGCCGGACTCCTTTCGTAACAGCTGGAAACCCCTTTACATTCAATTCGTCCGTCGCTGTGAGTGGTGCTTGACTTGTAAAGACTTCAGCTTCAAAAGAGAATGAGAAAAAGCGTTATTTCTGTCAGCTGCAGACGAAATAATTATACGACTAATTATAAATTAGTATTATGTGGAGATTTTTTTTTACTTATTTTTGAACGCCATCCAAATTCGACGGGTCGTTTGAGTTAAAGAAAGGAAGGATAAACAAATATCTGTATGGTATTCTCGAAATCGATTATATTATATTAGAATTAATTTAAAACATTTAGGTGGTTTATTATAGAGTCACAGGGTATATTTTGAAGAACGTTTACATGAGCGCGCAGCGCATCTGTGGAGGGCACAGTATTTAAAACATTCAATAAGAATAAGAAAAGTAAGAATATAAATTAACTGCTGAAAATGCTGCTGCTAAAAATGGCTGATTGGACCAGACTGTGAATCTCACGTATTCTAGAATTATGCTCTTAAATATTACTTAATGTGCTTTATTGAAGTAATGTAACAAGATAATAACATAATAATTAATCGTATTATGTATATCGTATTTCATAGTTAAAATATCCATCCACATTTCAAGAGGTCACAAGTATTGAGTTGAGTGGTCATATGGAGAAATGGGTCGATGAATACTCCTTATTCATACAGTCGTAAGAGAGGTCAACAAGTTCGAATATTTGTAGAGACAACCTAACGTCGGAGTACTTATGATAAGAACGTATTAATATACGTTACGTTCACTTTTGAGCCATTAGAACATACGTATGTAGGTATAGAGCAAATGTAAATAAAGGTATTAATGTGTAAATTAACACGTAATATTCATTACGTGTACAGTGCACACACTGCGTTCAGATGGTGATAAAAGTGTACTAGCAGACTAAAGTATTTTAATCGATTCTAAACTAAATGAACAGCTCAATCTCCAATCTTTTAAACCGATTTCGACCAAGATGGAATTATTGAATCATACGTGTCCCAGACCGATATTATTTATTATTTATTGTACACACCAAAATTTAATAACTGCTTGTAGATATACAAACATAACTAAGAACTATAATCATCATTGGTAGCTTTTTCAACCCACTTCATGGCATTGGCAACCTCCCTCTTTGATCAATCATCTCTACCTTAGAATCAATCTCATCTGTGTGTTGCCGCCAAAACAAAATCAAATCATAAACGTACGTATATACGTTCCGAATTTAAAATTACTGCATTTCCCACACGTTCCTATTTACCATTTTTAAAGCAAAGCAAAATACGGATTTGAAAAATAAAAACACTGATGCAAAAGCGGTTTTGGCAAACGTACACCGTCCATCTCCTAATAAATTATTAGTCACGTGCCAATCTCTACGTTTTCCCTGCCCAAGATTCAATTTTATAAATTTCCAGCAAATCCCGATTGAAAGATATCGATTTTATCCTGCGCTGGTGGAAATAACCTTCCGGTGTCATCAATCACTAGATCGTGTTCTTTTTGGGGAACGCTATGATCCTACATTGCTTTTGATGTAGAGTACAAACAATTTAGTGAAAGCGAATTATGTTGATTGAAAATTAAGCGTGCTGCTTGGCCTGATATTTCCAATTTTTGGGGTTCCGTACCCAAAGGGAAAAACGGGACCCTATTACTAAGACTTCGATGTCCGTCTGTCCGTCTGTCTGTCTGTCACCGGGCTGTATCTCATGAACCATGATAGCGAGGCAGCTGAAATTTTCACAGATGATGTATTTCTGTTGCCGCTGTAACAACAAATACTAAAAAGAGAATAAAATAAATATTTAAGGGAGGCTCCCATGCAACAAACCTGAATTTTTAGACGTTTTTCGCTCTATATTAATAGTGGTAACAGGTAGATGCTTGTAATTTTCACAGAATGTTTAATTTTATATTCACTTCAATAATAAATAATAAAAATAAAATAAATGTTTAAGGGGGGCTGCCATACAGTACGGAACCCTCCGTGCGCGAGTCCGACTCGTACTTGGCCGATTTTTGTTATTCGGTTCTGATTTCAGAAACATATTCGGGTAAATGTTTACTTCGAAAGCTAGACACCAAGTAACAAAACCTATCCTAAAACCAACTAAGTTCAATCCCCGAGTTCACCAACGCTTGTTTAAGTTAAACGTGTGATTACTGTATTTAACCAACGGTTTTGCTTGCTGAACAGCAAAATTTCGTTAAAAAGCTGTTTAAGATTTAACCAACGGTTGATAAATGAAACATCTGTTGGTGAACTGGGGTCTAAAAACCGAGTTTAATCGTTGTTTAAATACAGTAATCAAACGTTTAACTTAATAAAGCGTTGCTGAACATGGTTCTAAATGTAACAAATTGACAGACTCTTAGGTAGAAAATATGTTTTCCAGGCAACTTCAATATAAAGGAAATAATGCGTGTTATCAATATTTTTCTACTCTATGATAAAACAAATATTTTGCCACATAGCTCACGGTAATCAGCATTCTTCACAAAACTTTAAAATTTAAGTCTTCAAATTCCACGAGGAGGAGACCCGTGCAGACGTGCACATTGACCGACAAAGAGTGACAGCAAAAGGTTTCCTTCGGGTAAGTATAGGATTCTAAAAAGCCTAATGAAACAATGTCACAGGCAGCTTACCCACTTATCCAGGCTACGTTACTATCGCAAACTATTACAAAGCAAACTTGCTATTTTAGTCTGTCTATCGGTGTATCCGCTTAGTTCATCTAAGCTACACAATATATTGCAATGCGATTCATATCTTTTGCAATATTTATACCGGAAGGTACAGGAAGGACTGACAGTCTAGCAATAATTCTCAACCCCCTTTTGCCATTCCGTTTTGTGCCAGTTTTGTATCAATAACAACACGCGACAAGAAAATGTTGGTCGTAAATTCAATGAAATGTGGCAGATAGACGAGCTGCGGATTCGACCCAAGGGATGGATTACAAATTATATCACACTCTCCTCTAACACTAGAGGGGAAAAGGAAAAGCTGGTGTGAGTGTTATGGGAACGCAAGTTAGGATGGCGATAAAACAGAATAACAAATCACAAACGTGCGCTAACCAACTAAGAGCCATGAATTGGCTTTTAACTTTGCATAGATACCACTACACAAGGAATATGAACATTTCAGAGCATAATAGTCGTATATTCCAAGTTAGCCTGCTTTATCTTAGACTGTACCAAACTTATTTTATTAACATAAGACAAAATGTGGACCAACGTTAACTAATTCAAATGAACAAGGCTGCTTGAGTTACACAAAACATTAAATTACAAAATAATGAATCAAAATAATACTCGTACTAAGCACAAAGGCATACAAAAATGTGGGAAAGCTCTATTTCATTACCACGATAACTTAGAAAAACAACGTCTTCATAGTTTAGACTTGTTTCTTAATTATGAGAAAACTTTACCACTAAATTCCGCAAGCTAGCCCTATAAAAGCTTAATAAATTTCAAGCATTAAAGTCACATAGTAAGACAATGACTCATCTACGTATTGGCCTTGAAACGCTCACTAAAATGACTTGTATCCTATATCGACGTTCCCCATTCTTTATTTACTAGGGGATAAAGTGATCTCTAGGGATATACATATTGAGGATATTGTATAAGCAAGGGAATCCACAAAAGTACTTAATATCGTAACTACTAAAGGGAATGGCCGCGATGTGCTGGAGTATCTATGAGTACGATGTGGGTAGTTGGTTCTGTGATATAATATTAATATAGGAGAGGCTTACGCGCTACAACGTACAAACTATTACCTAATCCGTGGTACAGCTATCAATGGGCGAGCTTCAGCAGAAATAATGGTAATAATGAATTAATAATATACCTATACTAAATTAAGATTTCAAATGCAGTAAGACGAAAAACAAAAAAAGTTGATGGAGACGAACGATAAGTATATATAAATCTAATCTGGTAGCAGTAACATAGATTTTTCAATAGGTACCTACTTCCATTACCACCCCCTGTCACTACTGTTACAATTTCGAGTGACCGGCATACGATATGGTATTCAAGTAAAATGCCCAGTAATTTCACTCAGAGATAACCTTAGTTGCTGTGGAACCCAATATTGTTATTTTTACCCGCCGCAAGAAGGGTTATTGAAAGTTGGAGATTTGGTTTAGTGGAAGTCTTCAAATCTGGAGTAAACAGATGACAGATAGGGGCGTAGCTATTGATGTAGCCTCGGAGCTCAGATACAACATCGTTCTTAGAAATATTTTCAGGTTTCTACATACCAGAAACCTGAAAATATTTCTAAGAACGTCGATAATATTTCTCAGAAATATAATAAGTATGCTGTAATTATAAAACTATAAATCAGTTAAAATTTATAAATCAGTTCATAAATTACGAGTTTCAACATGAAAAACATTTTAAAACACAATTAACCGAATTGAGAACCTCCTCTTTTTGTAAGCCTTTAAATATGTTATTTATTCATGAATAATTACTATGGCTTTAATATGGCTTAATGGCTTTAATATGGCTTTATTATTATACAACATACATATAGATGAAGATAGTTTTTCAGCTAACCAAAAATATGCTCAAACTACTCTCGCCTACTTAATGTGGCACTTCTTGGCAGCTTCCACTGCATTTTCAGTAGATACCAGAAATAGGGCATCTTTTGCCTAACACGAATTAGTATTTGAAACTCTAACAGAAACGAAACTCATTAACTCAAAGCCCGTGCCACGTAGTTAATTTTGCTTAGGTTTTAGACAATATGTACAGAGTATCTAAAACGGGAAACAACCGCCCAAATCCCTAAATACAAGGTATTAGGGGCGGATGGCATAACCTGCGTATCTGCGTAATATCACTATGAGCGTAACGACATTATTCCAGCCTAATGGAAATCTCACATGGCCCCGGTACGAAACCATTAGTTTTTACTACCGAACCGTCCTTAAAGGCTAATACAGACATGGGCTATTTATAACTCGTATAAATTTTAGGGTTTAGGGTAAAATACGATATAAAATGTCTTTGATTATTAAGAAAAGGATAAGATATGTACGGCACCGGCTACTATCCGAACGCGTTATTTATGAGTGAACGAGATCAAAATGCTTGTCACCGATTGGTTTGTTTATTTTAACGAGCTGATTTAGGTCAGCTGTAACTGCATGCTGTTCGGCAGAGTGGAAGCAATAGGAAATTCTAATTCCTCCATAAATAAAATCAAAGTAATATAAGTACCAAGTGTGTTTTCGTTGGCTCCGAGACGCCTGGCGCCCCGCCCCGGCCGTTCGTCACAGGAATTTGTTTACACGGACAAGGTTGACCCAATTTTATACCTGTCCTAGCCGTATCAGGAAAAGCCCTAATTAAGTTGGGTTTACTGCCGCCTTCATTTCGCTAGGTATCTCTACGAATCAAATCTTGACTGGACCTGAAAAAGGTCCTAATCGAAATTCTCCTAATAGCTTCAGGATACACGTTGATGCCTTTGCAGACACTCTCTAGTACATTTATAATCTCTAAATATCTAGTTTAAAATTAACTCAGTTTAAGTTAATTAAGTCATTTATCTTCAGTCACTGTAGTCACTGTTATAAAGTGTTACTGTGTCTTAGAATACAGTAACGCTTAACAGTGACTTCATTTTAAACTACACCTCTTGAGAATGACTTAGTACGCCAAGATAAATAACTTTATACTATGAGGCCAATCCTGAAATTGCGAATAACATAGCTGTCCCATACAAAAAGTGTCTTGACAAACTGTATGGAACAACTCTGCGATTTCGGTTCAAAGTCGCCGAAATCGGACTAACCCAGAATTGTGTATCAGCATTCCGCTTAGGTCTTCTAAACGATGGAGTTTGACAGAGTTTTTACTATAGAAAATCTCTTCTAAAAGGTTTTAAGGTGTAAATCATGTTAATTAGTCTACGCGGGAAACCAGAGCCGGTCGCGGGCATGTCTTCATTGTTTATTAGTTTAATATATTAACTTTTATCAAGCTTTTACACGGCAAATGTTAATCCCCACATGAATATACATCATATGCAAATTAGACGACCAAAAACACCCTTTCAACTTTAACCCTTTCACTGCTGAGGTACTTTTTTTAAGGTGCCTGCTAATTCTAAAACGCACACGCAAGGCGCGGGAAGACGCTACCGCACACGCCTGGTGTGTGTAGTAGCCGCGGGGCGTGAGAATCGAAAACACAGACGTGTGTGTTTTCAGCAGTGAAAGGGTTAAGGTATGAAACCTTCGTGTATTAAATGGGTACTGAATACATAAGCAAACAAAACAATGCGAGAAAAAATCATTTATAACGGCAAAGCCCTAGGAGGCGAACCGGAAACGGAACTAACGAGCAATTTCGCCGAGAGAGCTCAACCGCACAACTGTTTCGTTTAGCTTACATACGAATACGGATTCATGACGTTAAGTGAAAGAGTGCGCCAACATTGGCGCAGCTTAGGCTCAGCGCAGACGGGCCACCGACCACTGCCACCGGTGGCCAGCGACAAGCAGTTCACACTTGTGGCGGCCACTCGCTACACTAGTGTCCGCGATACATATACAGTGCGACATACTTACCTTTTCAGTTGACGGCGTCGCTAGTGGCGCAAATTCAAATGACGAATTTAAAACGGCGAATTTAATTTATAGTTCCAATTTTGCCCAACTGAACAGCTAAGTTGGTGGCACTGTACAGATGTAACGCACGTGGCTGTGGTCACTTGGTCAGTGGCCCGTCTGCGCCGAGCCTAAGCAGCGCCAAAGTTAGCGCACTCGTTCTCTTACCTAATACATCATACCGTCATGAATCGGTACGAGCCTTAGATGTGAAAGAGAGAAAGGATAGTCTCGTTCGACGATTTGATGTTCAAGATTTTCGAATGTCGATGGAGTAAGATGCCGATGCTCCAAACATACAGATGCTCAGTGTTCATACAAATATTTCCGTAAGTTTGTTGGACAACGGTTTTTAGGGTTCCGTACCCAAAGGGAAAAACGGGTCCCTATTACTAAGACTTCGATGTCCGTCTGTCTGTCACCGGGCTGTATCTCATGAACCATGATAGCTAGGCAGCTGAAATTTTCACAGATGATGTATTTCAGTTGCCGCTATAACAAATACTAAAAATAAAATAAATATTTAAGGGGGGCTCCCACACAACAAACCTGAATTTTTAGACGTTTTTCACTCTATATTAATAATGGTACCAGGTAGAAGCTTGAAATTTTCACAGAATATTTAGTTTTATATTCTCTTCAATAATAAATAATAAAATTAAAATGAAATAAATATTTAAGGTGGCCATCCCTCCCATACAGTACGGAACCCTCCGTGCGCGAGTCCGACTCGTACTTGGCCGATTTTTTCAATCAAACCGTGTTCGCGTTTCACCACATACAGATTATTTGAGGGTGCTTTAGTAGTGCCATAGAACTCATCAAGCCATTAAATTTTGAATCGCTTCTCGATTCTATTAATATAAGGAGCAGGTATAAGCTAAATCAGCTCATTTCTTCAGCATGAAGAAGTATGTTTGCTCACACACTTTTGTATAAATGTATAATAATAAGTAAACATTGCTTTTTTTTATTTCACAAAGAACAAAACACACGGCCGAAACCTACTGCAGTTTTAATATGATTATGTTCTTACCCACTTCATGGTCGAAAATGCGGGATGGATATAACAGTTTTAAAACAGGACGTAATTGAGTTTCCGAAAATAATAGCCGAGGGAAATTCTGTGGCATTTCGCTAGCAAAGCCGGAAGATGAATTATTCTTTATTACGATGTCCACAAAGAACATTTTCTGGGCACACCTGGTACGCAACTTCGTTAAATTCTTCCGCGCTCGCGAATACGAAAAGACTAACGAGAAAAGTACCTACTTTCGTTGAGAAATAATTTTTGAATAACTTAATTAACTTACTATACGTATAAAATAATAAAAGATGCTTCATGTTGAAAGCTATATGACAGACATAAATAGATAGAATTAGGTATGTACAATAGTACCTACATATCAGTACAAATGGAAAAGGTGAAAATTAAAATCGGATAATAAAGTATGGAAGTTTTGCGACAAAAACTGATCCCAATCCA
The DNA here is from genome assembly GCA_964007245.1 of Hypomecis atomaria. Taxonomy (NCBI): domain Eukaryota; kingdom Metazoa; phylum Arthropoda; class Insecta; order Lepidoptera; family Geometridae; genus Hypomecis; species Hypomecis atomaria. The sequence goes on from OZ023299.1 coordinate 10,735,228, forward strand.
TTATGGAGCTGTTTGTACACAATCAGTGCTGATATTGTAATTGAACCAAGCAAAGCACATGTGGCATCATACGCATATTTATCTTGATAGTATTGTTTTTTTTTTTTTTTTTTTTTTTTTTTTTTCAGAATAGGTTTTCGTTTGGCCACATACTGCCTAATGTTAAGCAGATAAGCGGTCTAGATTGTAGCACGCTTACCTAGAAGATACCTATTTACTCGGGATTTAAAGACTCCCACATTGTACTTCGTGAACACATAAAATGAAAAGCAGTTGCATTGCAATAAAAAGACAGTTAGGTATAACTTTCGATAGTTATAATTTTATCTGTTTAATAAATCCTTGTAACTGGAGCCCAGAGTTACCAGAATTATTTAGAATATCAGTATTCCGAAGGCTACGTAATAAATTTGAGGCAAGTCAAACTTCGTAACAGTGATAATGATAAGGAAGGGTTTCAGCGCAAACATCCCTGGATTGGCATTCTTCAACAAAATCTCTGTCACTCTCATTCTGATGAGATGTGACAGAGACAGTGGAGATAATAAAGCCTCAAGCTCGCGTCAAAGTTTAAATTGAAGTACTTAATTAAATCGTCCGCTGTAACAAATCGCTGACAAGTAACTAGCGTCACTTACAGAAGTCATCAGAAGTTGCGCTGTTGGCACGACGACGACGCATTGATACACAACAAAACATTTCACCGCCACTGTACGCAGTGGATTAACACAAATATTACAACACAAGCACTATAATAAACACATTTATTAAGAGCGTGTCTAAATTCAAACTCCCGCTTTTATATAAACAAGTTTTCAATGAAAAACAGCTTCAAAAAGTAGCTATTGTGCGAACTGAGCTAGTTTCGAGTACTAAACGCAAAGCTAATTCAATTTTTGTAAGCTCGAGAGTTGTGAGATTCGAGAGTTATGGAAGATTCCCTCTAAAATTGGAGAATAATTAAAATGGAAGACCTTCGTTTCAAAGGCAATAAAAACGAAGAAATAAACTAAATTGAGGTGCGGTTAATTTTAACAATTCGGTAGGAAATAAAATCGGAAAATTTTGATACGTCAAAACATTGCGAATGAGCGGTCATGGAAAGGACCAGCGTTCCACTGATGGACACAAATCAACAAACAATCAATAACCAATTAACATGCAAGACACAATGTTCGTATCCAATAAGGCCCTATTGTTTGTCGAACGTCATCAGTGCTTAATTGATACAAAACAATAGAACCGAATAAGTAGGTCATCGCATTTTACAAGCTGGGTCGACACTATGGCAGCGTCACGATCGCGGGTGGAAAATTGATGACCAACGTTTAATCTGCGGATATGGGCCTTTAAAGTAGCTTTAACTTTGTAACGACGTATGACGATAAAACAGGGATAAAGACCTTTTGTGTTTAACATTACGTGGAACGACATAACCGAGTACGAGCGAATTAAACACGCGCATTAAATTTTTTTAAGCGCCCCAAGGCCTGAATGAAATGAATGTTCATCATTAAAACGCAAGAATAACGTTATTATAAGTTTTAAAATCTGTCATTGGCATCGTACCTAACTAATGAATCGACAGATTGTATGGACAGACACAGATACCAGATGAAGTTTCCGCGCTATAAAAATTAGTACAAGGATTTAGACAACACAGTTATAGTTTGACATTTAATTGAAATTATTGTAAATTGACTTACGAATAAAACCTCATTCCTTCACAGTTATTACAAAATAACAAACAAAATCAAATAAAAACTTATTTTTCTAGACAAACAACATCCACAACAACCCGTGAGAAAAACCTTTGTTTACTCGCATTTTGACAGTTTTGACTGTTTTTCTGTTCAGACGAACGAAATCACAATAATTACATATAATGAAAAACTTTCTTTCACGAGGAATGAGAATAACTTTGCCCAGTAGTCGGAAGTTGCAAGCTATAAATAACATGGTAGAATATTGGATAAGAAATGAACAACGGATTTGAATTATGTGAACATTAAACACCGTAGAGGGCACATCGTAGCACAGGCGTAGCTCTTCTCGTAGCCCCAGAATAACGTGAATTTAGAGATACAGCCGTTATACCTATCACAAAATGGTAAAAAAGTGTAGATGTGTGCTCTAAGGAACAATGTTTTCAGCGGATTTCAATACAAATCTAGATTTCTTGTCAATTACAGGATGACAAGCGCAGCGCGACGCCGCCGCGTAGGACTATAAGAACTAGGGTTTGGGATTTCCCGACAATTTCAAAGTCTTAGATAGCGCTTATCATTAAGCAAGCGGGTGTACCTACCATATTGACACAAAAAACAGAATAAGTTGACAAGTGCGTGTCAACACGCGTATGATAGGCTTTCGTGGATGGTGACGATTATGATGATAAAAACCAATTTTTACGAAGTCAAGAAGTCATTAAATGGTTGACTCTTAGATAAATGTTACAGAGCATACCTTATCGTCCCCTAATTCACTCGTCAGATATAATATAATTAGCTGTGCTACCGCTCAATGCCTGAATATTAATTTATTTTCATACTTGTTAAAATAATCTCTTAGGCGACTTTAACTTTCCTAAAGTTTAAAAGGCAACATTGTTTGATATAGAGAAAAACATGGCGGTGCGGTTGTTTTTGTTAAAATACAAGATATGGCTGTAAAATGAAATATATTGGAAAAACAAGATCCCTGAAGTGTAATTTGTCATCCTGAACCTAATTACACTTCAGAAGTGGGATCTATGGACCTATCCTGCCCATATTAAATAAGAGTGAAAAGAAACCAAGTAACAAATAACCTCAAATCGGACGAAAATATCAAAAAAAAATTTTTCTTCGAATGTCTTGTGCATAAAAGAAAAGAAAAAGAAGCAACTTTCCGTAGAAGAAAGGCAAAATAATTCAAAAGTTTTAATTGGATAAACAGGCACGACCTTGGGAACCTACGTAATACGTGCAAGAGAAAATTTCAATCTACAAAAATGTAAATTGTAAAAGTTATGATTGCTACGATAATCACCAAACTTTTGACATACTGACCGAATCAATCACGTTTATGGATGGAATACAAGGGAATACAATAAATGATTGAACGAAGAAACATGGGAATCTGCATAACCGGAAGCATACCTACCCTCTACCGAATCATAAAACTTTTCTTACCTGGAAGTTACCATCGTTAAAATCTATGATCAGTAAGCTTAAAGGAAGATGATGTTCATGACTGTTACATTAGATCATCAACTTGTGACAGAGACAACCATATGATTACGTTAAGCCGAAGTGTGAAAATGTCAACCGAAAATGCCTACCTACTGACCATATTTTTAGTCAATCATTATATATCTATCAATAGTGATGTCTTCTGTGAAGACACCCAGTAAAACTGTTCAATAATACAACCGATCGACACAGTATAACAACAAAATATCTCGATACATCACTAATAGAGAAGAATAATCGAAGCAGTAAAAGAACAAAATACATCACTAACAGAGAGATTGATTGAAGCAGTAAAACAACAAAATACCTCCAATACATCAATAACAGAGTAAAATGATCGAAACAAAATACCTCAACATATCACTAACAGAGACAAAACACTCGGTCAGATCTACTATGTGATTCTATAACACAGCTCGCTTGCATGACCGATGTGTGTGCACTATCTAACAACCTTAGAAGCCACTAAAATTAACATTTACTGAAATATGGAAATGATACAACCAACACATATCCATGGGTCAAAATCAGAGAACTACATTTGGCTACAGCTACTTCTACACAGATACTAAGCATGAACTATAATTGAAGATGTCAGGAAACATAAAGATACAATTGAAATGTGAACCTGCAGGCTGAAGATGGCTATACCTTGAACTCGGATAGTCACCAATGAAGAAATTTTGCAAATGGGTTGACCAAAACAATAAGAAGATGCCATGTTATGGATTGTCCTTGCTTCCGCATACTACAAAAGTTACAATCACATGAATATGTATCCAGATTAAACGGGTACAAAGAGTGCCACTGAACTCTTTTGCCTTGCCAAGTACAAGATCAAATAATATGATGAGCTGACTGTCAACCGTCACTAGTTGGAGAGGAACTCTAAGAAGAAGAAGATGCAAATACCAATTCAATCAAAAATCTTCCTCTACTGAAGGTGCCCTGGACGAGCAACTGCCAGATGGTGATTTGGATCTACACAGCGAATGAAAAAGGTGATGAATATTCTTTACTTACTTTCCTTTTTTAGGCAATGCTCTGGTATGGACGACCGAGATGGTATGTTGTAATTTTCATTATGATAATTTAAGAGAATGTAACACAAATTACTGCTACTACTGCCTACAATATAAATTCTATAACACTGAGCTAACTACTCGTAGGTATGCCAAGTTCTTAACACAACTAGAAAATATTGATTGTTAGTGTCGATGGGTAAATAGCATTGTTCAATATAATAAATAGAACAAATAAGATCAAAAATCAAATGGCCAACTATTAAAAAATACCATTTCATTGTCAACCATCAGAAAAATATGTAATTGCTCAGTGAATATCACCATATTGCTCAGCTTTTAGAAAATGTTCTGATTTGAAATCTAATTTTGGAGTTCATGCAATGAATTTATCATAAAGTAGTATAAACATAAGGCTATGCTATGTCCTATTAACAATAGGTAGCAAAAGGACTCAGAATGTGACAAATACCAAGTATTATTATACTGAGAGAAAAAAAAATATATTATACACTTAACAACATACTTACATAGCCACTACAATAATGCAATACATAACTTGAATAGTAACAACAAATTACTTAAAAGCTTTCATCTATATTTGACTTTTTTTTAGAAAATTCAAAAGTGTTTTATAAGAAATGTTTATGGGCAATAAAAACATGTAATTGATTGACACAATAAAAATAGCAACAGAGCAAATTTACCTAACATTATAAAAGCTATGTGATTCAGCAAACTACAATATTTCACAAATAGTATAATAACATGCAGCCCTACTAATTTTAAATAATTTATTTGATATATGACGTAAATTATATGATGTAATAGTAGATCCAGACCATACATTAAGTCCTTTATGTGTGCACTAACTGTATAACAGAACTAAACAGACATTATACAACACCTAAACATGTAAGACACTTATACTAGAACACCAAAACATTATAGGGCGGAGAAAAGGGTGGCCTTATCACTTACAGTGATCACTTCTAGGCAATCTGTGGATGGAAAGAGATTGACTGGAATTATGAGATATAAGAGGTTAATGCTGCAAGAAAAAAAAATGTTTATAAACTTACATATACATATTCCAGCAATATAATTATAGATAATACAAATCAAATAGGTTTAATAAATAAACAATAATTTACATGATTCAGGTTATAAACATGATTCTAGCTATCATCGAAGTTAAGCAACGTTCAGCACGCAGTCTTCGGATTGGTGACCGCGGGTAGCATTTACAACTGAGCGCTACCTTGGCTCGGATGGCACGTTAAATTGTAGGTCCCGATTGTTTTGACCGTTTTGCCCTGTCAAAGGCCTTCAGATGGCTTAAACTCTGACACTATGGCTAGTCACCCGGCCTATACGAACTTACTGAGTAGAACGTCGCATTGTCGGGAAGCGATTTTGTCTGGGCTGGCAGCATAATCCATAGTGAAACAGCTTTCATGATGAGGGTGTTAAGACTTAAAATATTTGAATAGTTGAAATAATTATTATGAGAATTAGCTGTGTTTGATACCAGTAATATCATTGTAATATTCTGGAGAAGTCAAGATAAACTACAAAGCTAGCTAAAATGGTATATCAAAGTGAATATTTTCTTACCTTATATTGTGTGCTAAATAATTATTTTGACCAATTCCTCCAAACTAAAATAACAGTAAATGGTACTCATAATACATACATTACACACATAAAAGTCATAAAAAGCTTGTTTTATCTTTATAGTAATCATCTGTCATGACAAACCAAGCTACGCTATCAAGTTCGCTGTATCCACTATCTACTAGGACAGCTAGGTCCAACAAGTCCATTACACCTGACATATACCATGAAAATGTTTGCAAAAAATAAATACAATAAAAATTAAATAAACATAAATAAGGACGGCTATGTGAACAAGTCCAGTACATCTGACATTTAATATTAGGACAGCTATGTGATCAAGTCCATTACATGTGACATATTGTTATAATATTAGGACAGCTATGTGATCATGTCCAGTACATCTGACATTTAATATTAGGACAGCTATGTGATCAAGTCCATTACATGTGACATATTATTATAATAATAGGACAGCTACGTGATCATGTCCAGTACATCTGACATTTAATATTAGGACAGCTATGTGATCAAGTCCATTACATGTGACATATTATTATATTATTAGGACAGCTATGTGATCATGTCCAGTACATCTGACATTTAATATTAGGACAGCTATGTGATCAAGTCCATTACATGTGACATATAATATTAGGACAGCTATGTGATCAAGTCCATTACATGTGACATATTATTATAATATTAGGACAGCTATGTGATCATGTCCAGTACATCTGACATATAATATTAGGACAGCTGTGTGATCAAGTCCATTACATGTGACATATTATTATAATATTAGGACCGCTATGTGATCAAGTCCATTACGTTCAATATTAATTAGGACGGCTATGTGATCAAGTCCATTACGTTCGATATTTACTAGGACGGCTATGTGATCAAGTCCATTACGTTCGATATTTATAAGGACGGCTACGTGATCATCAAGTCCACTACGTTAGATATTTATTAGGTCGGCTACGTGATCAAGTCCACTACGTTCGATATTTATTAGGACGGCTATGTGATCAAGTCCACTACGTTCGATATTTATTAGGACGACTACGTGATCAAGTCCATTACGTTCAATGTCTACCTGGGCGGCTATGTGATCAAGTCCGTTGCCTTCGATATTTACTATGACGGCTATGTGATCGAGTCCATTACATCTGAGTTATATTGAAATGGCTATGTGAATAAGTCAGTTACTCGTACATCTGATATAAATATAATATTAAGACGGTTATGTGATCAAGTTTACATCTGACATAATATAAGAGTATGAATATGTGATCAAGTTCATTACATCCGAAATTTATAAAGACAGTCACGAGATCAATGCCATTAATTCCGCGTATCTGATATCTACTAAAACAGCTACGTGATCCAGTCCATTAAATTCGTGTTTTATTGGGACAGCTTTGTGAACAAGTCCATAATAATTCAGAAATCAGAAAACGTTTATTGCAACACTATGTACAATGTTCTTACAAATTAATATTATAGTTCCAATAGTGGACCCATAACGGGCGTGGAATATTATAAGATGTTGTATCTTAACTAGAAATAAGTACTTAGGTATATACACAAATTCGTACATGAAATAAATTAAAATAAAATAATAATCAAATTACTATTCAAGCTAAGTTCATTAAATCCGTGTACTATTGGGATAGCTTTGTGATCCAGTCCTTTATAATATCCCTGTTCCATTGAAACAACGTAGTGAACATATCAGTATCTAAATAGACCTGCTGTATGATTATGTCGATTATGTATATATTACTATACTATGATATAACACGCTGTGTGAAACAACACTGTGTGGCCTGGTATACTGTACGTAATATTGATTACTGCGACATATCACGCTTTGTGTAACGGAAAAGGCTGTACTGCGTAACTAATAGAGTGTACGGCTTTTGTATTTATTAGAAAACGACATACTGGACGCCTTAACAACATTACATAATAAGACAATAAAGGAACAAAAGCGTCATCATAATTAAATATTAAGACAACACACTAAATACATAAATTACGTACCTAACTAATATCAACTTTTTATTTTATTTTAAGAGCGATTTGTATTTTACTATAATTATAATCCTGTAAAACATTTATTTCAACTTAAATAACCTCCTGTCATTTCGATACTCAATTTTATTTATTCCGTGTTTTCGAACACAAAAAAAAAAAAAATTAAGAGACAAAATACTGCTGTTTTTTTTTCCGTTTGCAGAGTGCTGAGCGCCGCGAGACGCGGCGAATGCAGGATGGCCGAATGTTACAGAGCATACCTTATCGTCCCCTAATTCACTCGTCAGATATAATATAATTAGCTGTGCTACCGCTCAATGCCTGAATATTAATTTATTTTCATACTTGTTAAAATAATCTCTTAGGCGACTTTAACTTTCCTAAAGTGGCAACATTGTTTGATATAGAGAAAAACATGGCGGTGCGGTTGTTTTTGTTAAAATACAAGATATGGCTGTAAAATGAAATATATTGGAAAAACAAGATCCCTGAAGTGTAATTTGTCATCCTGAACCTAATTACATAAACGTAATTGAGTATGAAATATGTTTGTGAGGTCAATGACCTCTGAGCTATGGGCATGTTTAGAAGTTTCAATTTTCCTTTATAACTCAAAAAGTTATAATCCCACAGTGCTCAAAATAATTTTCAGGGAAAGTTTTTGATGTGGTCTATAAACTCAGAAAATTTGAACATCATTTCTTGCATGTACTCTAGGAACTAAGTTTTATATACGACTTATAAAATATATCACACACAAGTGATACCTACATGTGACAAAAAAAAATAGTTTAGGAAATCTTAAATTCATTTTAGGAACCCTATTCAACGATACCCCACATGAGGGGGTGAGGTTAAAAAAAATTATTATCCTCACTTTACATGTATGAGAGGTACCCCTTAAATACACAGTTTTGAATTATTTTAAGTATTTAAAATTCAGATTTTTACTTAAACTGTTTTAATATCAAATTTCATGCAATTAATGTATTATTAGGACGGACAGACGGACGAACGGACAGATACAACGAAGTTATAAGGGTTCCTCGTTTTACTGCGGGACCCTAAAAAACTAAAGCACATTGAAAAACAAGCCGTTTATTCAGTTATCACCTTAATTATGAAGAGACGATTCCATCGCTGTAATATTCGCACATCGTTATGAAATCTGCGAATTGCACTTTAGATCACAGTTTAATTAAATTCCATTGTTTTGTTCAGGCGGTTGAAATGATGCGGGAATAATTTTAACGGAAAATCATTTTGCGCTTTACGTGGTTATGGCATAATGGTACCCAATGTAAGGGACGTTTATAATTTAATATGCCCCAATATCTCCATACGAGTACATTTAACAACATGTTTGATACACGCAGAAATAGAAAAATCGGCCAAGTGCGAGTCGGACTCGCGCACGAAGGGTTCCGCACCGTATGGAAGCCCCCCTCAGTTTATTTTATTTTAATTTAATCATTTATTTTTGAAGGGAACTAATTAATATTCTGTGAACATTTCAAGCATCTACCTGTCACCGTTAATATCGAGAGAAAAACGGCTAAAAAATTCAGGTTTACTGTAACCATTAAATATTTTTTCTGTTTTAAGTATTTGTTGTTATAGAGTCAACAGAAATACATCATCTGTGAAAATTTCATCGTTTTAGCTAACACAGTTCATGAGATACAGCCTGGTGACAGACTGACGGACAGTGGAGTCTTAGTAATAGGATCCCGTTTTTACCCTTTGGGTACGGACGGAACTCTAAAAAGGACTCTTCACAAACGATATGTAACACGAATTAAAATACTAAGTAAAGTAAGTTCGTATAGGCCGGGTGGCTAGCGCTGGTGTCAGAGTTTTTAGGCCTCTGACATGGCTAAACGGTTAAAACAACCGGGGCCTACAATTTAACGTGTCATCCGAGCCACGGTAGCGCTCAGTTGGAAAATGCCCTCCGCGGTCACCCATCCAAGTACTGACCGTGCGGAACGTTGCTTAATTTCGGTGATCGCTGACAATCACCTAGTCAAACTACGCTACGAGCGCTATTAAAATACTTCAAAGCAAATATATCCTTACTAATCCTTACTTATTTACTCATTATAAATCCGAACCGAAAGTGTGTTTATTGGTTTGTTCTTCTTTCACGCAGCAACGGATTGATTCAATTTTTATCCTGGACGTAGTTTGAAAGACGGAAGTGACATTGGCTACTTATTATACCGAAAAAAATCGTGGTTCCCGCAGGATAAACATTTTTTTATTAGCTTACTAATATCCATATCTAATATAGACAGGCGAAACGTTTTAATGGATGTTGTAAGGGGGGCTCTCTTAATTATAAATTTTATTCTGATTTTTGTATTTATTATTATAGCGGCAACAGAAATACATCATCTGTGAAAATTTCAGCTTTCTAGCTATAACGGTTCATGAGATATAGCCTGGAGACAGACAGACAGACAGACGGACAGCGGAGTCTTAGGGTCCCGTTTTTACCCTTTGGGTACGGAACCCTAAAAAGGGAAAACACCCTACATAATGATCACCGCAAAATGACGTTGAAAATGCATAGAAATCTTTTAATACTTAATTCTTATCTTTTAACAAGAGCAATTTCAAGGTATACTTCAAAAATCAAAATTTAACGCGAGCGAGACTGCGGGTAAAAGGTAGTAGTTTATAAATAGAAACGAGTTTCACAGTTCGGTGATAAAAAAAAGAATTCTTGTAACGTTATAAATGAACTGTACCGGCTTTTTAATAGTCTACTGCTGAATATAGGCCTAGCTACGAAGGGAGATTCTTATAAAATCCCTATCCTTACTTCCTTATCAATATTATTAATCCAAAAGTGTGTTTGTTAGTTCGATACTCTTTTACGCAGCAACAGAGCAACGGATTGACTTGATTTTGGTATAGATATAGTTCAACTGAGTTTGAGTGACTTGGCTACTTTTATCCAGAAAAATAAAAGGTTCCTATGGGATAGTACAAATAGTCAAAATATCACGCGGGCCAAGCCGCGGGTAGAAGCTAGTCATAAATATTTAATTATAATTTACATAAGTTTTCGACTTGGAATTGTTTTTGATACCATATTTATTGATAAAATTGATTTGTGTTACAGTAGTTATTGATATTTTGAGTATATTTTGATTTTTGATTACGATCATCCGTGTTAGGGACACAGAATTTCATCTGTGTAAGACATTTCAACTTAGTGTCGGTTTAGAAGCTTGAGAGCAAAAATGAAATCAGTAGATTTGAAGTATATTGGCTGTGACAGATGGACAAACTGTTACCAGAGTGATCCTTCCGTTTTTTCTTTAGAAATATAGAACCCTAAAATATAAGAAAACAGTCTATTTTAGCCAACTGTATAAAAGTTCCATTGGACTGAAAACTTTTTTATTGCCACGTAAAGCTTCTTCTGGATCATTTCCAAGGAATTTGGTATGCCAAAAAAGTACCTTCAAGGGTTTCATGGAGCATATTTTCGCACAGCTTCAGAAGTTGCTAGACTTCAAAACTGAATACTTTTTTATTGTGATTTATACTAAGGGTTATCAGGCAAGACGGCGGACAAGCGCGAACTAATTCGCGTTAAAAAACTGGCAATACGAGTAGATAAATACAAAAAAGTAAGTTGATAGTTTTTTCCTCGTATTCTTGATTCTTTATGTACATATAATTTAGATTAGATTTGTTTAGCAACAGCATAACATATTTTTAATAAAAGTCTTACTTTTGATAATCTGAGAGACTGAAGTGACCCTAAGCCACTTCTTCAGCTTTAAATTAAATTTAAAATATGTATCAATCTGGATTTCGGAGTCTAAGAGCTCTAAAGTTACTAAACTCATTCCTGATCTTTTCATCACGTTCTATGAAACAAAGACAGAAGACATTAATAAGATAATTATTTTTCACAAAACATGGCAAAACCGCCATGGAAGGCCATCGTGTACAAAATTCGAATATTTCGCTCGAATTGTTTACATTATTCTTGATTTATCAAAAACAGCTAAGCCGATTTCTGTAAAATTTGAATGGGACTATGTCGGAAGTATACCCTTTCGAACTAAAAAAGAATTTTTCGATTAAGTTCACAATTGGCGAAATTATCGATGTTCATCGTGTACCAAATTCGGATATTTCGCTCGAATTGCTTCCATTACTGTTAGTTTTTTCAAAAACGGCTCAGCCGATTGTTGCAAAATTTAAATGGGACCACCTCGGAAGTATACCCTTTCGAACTAAAAAAGAATTTTTCGATTCGGTTCACAATTGGCGAAATTATCGATGAACATACAAAAAAAAATACATACACACGAACATAGAACCTCCTCCTTTTTGAAAGTCGGTTAAAAATAACTAGCAATCACTTCCAAAATAGCCGTTAAAAGTCTACAAAATTGAAACTATTATTCGATATAGATTCTTATTTCAAACAATACTAAGTACAGTTCTTTGCTCTACGTCCTCATCCTTGGAAAAAAAATGACTTTGTTATGCAATTTCTACCCAGTGTCTCTACAGTGTATTCTTCCCGAAGCCTTTGTCTTCAGAATGCGAAACTCAGAAGCTAATAAATACCGCAAAGAAACAGGGAAGCAATTTCAAATATATTTTTTACCCGACGACAGTTCCTCGATGTTTTTTGATGCAAGAATCTACGTGGCACGTACGTGGCACGACACGTGGCAGCGTGTCCAGCCAAGACAAAGAAAAAAAAACTGGCGACGCAGCAGCCATTTGTAATGTTACACGAACCACTTCAAGCCAGTTTTCACCAAGTCACATATACTCGTATTGAATAAGGTGTAGGTAGAGTATGTGAAGTAAGAACTTGTAGAGTTAAAGCGTGTAGAGTTAGAAGCTTGGCTCTACATGAGATCTGATAACTTTTTGATAGTGCGAACTGTGGTCTTGTCTTGACTACATTTCACAAAAAAATGTTTTGGTCGCTTTCCATCAGGCGAGTTGGTGGCCAAATGTAGCCCTATTTTGCATGAAAAAAAGGAGGTAACACGTTTTTATTCTCTACTACGGCGTGTTATCATGTTTAAAAAAGATAATTTTGCTTTACATATTCGTACAAACGTATTTGTGCAAAGTTACTTCCGACGCTGTCTCCTGAATTCCTAAGGGAACAGAGAAGCTAATGTATCCCGTACATACAATACAAGCAAGCAATGCCAAATATGTAGCTCTAAGACAAACGGATTTTGCTCCGTCATAATGCATTTGCCTGCCACAAAGAGGTTTATCCCGCTATGTTATGTACGAAAATCTCTTAAACCGTTTATGTAGAATCCCCTGATGGAATGGTCCATTGTCTGCGAAGGGACGACTTAAGGGATTAATAATATTTCAATCAAAAGGACTCGGAGTTTGACGTTCGGCCGCCCGGATGCCAACATTAATAAAACTTTCATTAAGGGACGCTAATTTCCCGAAATTGGGCTTATGGGGCGACGAACATCGATAATTTCATTAAATTTGGTAAAACTCGCCGTGTTTTTCGTAGATAATGCTCCAATTTTGTCTTAGATACCGGGTCAATGTCGCGTCTTAATCAATAACTTCTACCTTTCCAGTGTTGTGTTAATTTTGTTAGATACGACGAGATTCAACAATCTTGTAAAATTAGGTAAATACATGACTAACTCTTAATTATTTACGCCAAAAATGTTCAAATCTAACGAGTTATGTTTTTCATATCATACTATATTGCTGACACAAAAAAATAAACACAGGAGGAAACTAGCGTAACAACTGACAGCCTTATCATTAAAATAATATCTCAAAGAAACATTTCATAGAAACTATGACGTTAAATATTTTATAGAAGCAATGCTTTCCAAATAACACGATGTGTTTCAAAGTGATCTATCTTGCAACCTAAGCACACACACGAGCCTTATGTCACCTACAATGCATTTCAAATGGGAATTGTTGGTTTCGTTATAGTACTCGAAGTGTCCTAGAATAGATATTTACTCGTACACGTACAAAATACACGTGTTGCGACCAAGTATTTGTTTCTCTCTTAATAGCATAATTTTCCTTTATTTTTCCGGAAAATATGCTTACGCACGTAGCTAATAAAACAAATTGGTTTCTTTTTCTTTCCCATTGAGTTTCTCGGCTTCTCATTCAAACAGAGTACCTTGTTATCGGACTTCCTATTCGCAGGTTCTCTCGCAAAACCGTACATAATACTAAATGGGGTGTAGAAATAAATCAAAGTGAAAGCTTTTTCAATAAATAGCCTTACAGAGTGCTCTCTCATTTACCGGCGAAAAAATAACCGACTTTGAGAGAGGAACCGTTTATTTCTAAACGTTCTTTTGTTAACAAACAAAAAGAGATTCAATAACGCGGTATTTTATTACATCTCAGGATCTACTGAAACTTGATAAAGCACTATCGAGAAGCGAAATATTGAATGTTCACAGAAAAATAGCCGACTTTGAGAGAAAAATTGTTTATTTGTATAAGTTCTTTCGACAGCATACAAAATGTCGTTCAAAACTGCAGTATTTCGTTTCACTTCGAAACTGAACTAGACCGAAAATGCAATTATAGAACTATCGAACCAAGTTATTGCAAACTACTAATACAACTCAGTACCTACCAAAGTATTTCAAATTAATCCTTAATTTCTTATATTTTTTTTTAGATTGAATAGAGAATGAAAAGTAAACCTGATGCAGTGTGCGGGTCGGGAGGTCGATGTCTCTGCCTGCCGGTCTACCAGCAACCAGAACTATCGAACCAAGTTATTGCAAGCTACTAATACAACTCAGTACCTACCAAATATTTCAAACGAATCCATAAAATATTCTTATTTCACTTTTTTAGATTGAATAGAGACTGAAAAGTAAACCTGATGCAGTGTGCGGGTCGGGAGGTCGATGTCTCTGCCTGCCGGTCCACCAGCAACCACAACAAGGCATCTCTCTTCACTTCACATCATTTGCCCGTGAACTTTTCGTTTCCACGTTAATACACCGACCGCAAAAACACAACTGAGCCCCGACAAAGTTGTTCCAATAAGTCACCGCGTAATACGAGGCAATTTTCGTGTGTGACTACATTTTCAAACTTTTACTTTACCGCACAAAGTTGCGAAATTATGTTTTCTCTGAATTGCCGCAAAGTTTTCTATGTCAATACGTTTTCAATAACGCAGATTTTATAAGTCATGCTACATATTTAAAGTGTTTGGAATGAGTCGGTGGTATAGTTTCGTCGAGTGGTGCGAATTGGCGTGTTTTGGCGGGGTGTTGATTGGACACGCGTCCGCCCTCGCCCGCGCTCTGCGCTCGACTGCGGCTGAATATGAATGAAGTCGATGAGGCTTTTCCATTCTGTACATCCTGAAAAATTGCTGAATTCTTGTGTGTGCGGGATGCTACGCGCCACAGCGCCATGCCGGAATTTCGATATGACGGTGCGTGGCATTATGTGGCCCGTCAAAATACCATTCAGTCACATTGATGTTATGAATTGAAAATGCGGGGCGAGAAATTAATAGAAAACATGACATGTATGATATTAATTAAATATGTTTCCTGTAACGTACAATGCTGGTGATAGGTGTCTATGTTAGTTGAGTGTGTCACTCAACGAAAGTTTACTCAGGTGTAGAAAAAAAATGGTCAATCAGTAACAACTATTGTACAAATATTAAAAAATAACTAAATGTTTTGCTGTTAGAACCGATAAACTTTCGCGACAAATGTACGAGTACAATAAGTGTGCAGTTGTAGGGCTCTACGTAACTTCTTTATTTATCAGATTTCATATTATTTACGGGTTGTTGAAGTAATATTTAATTTTAATTTTTTTTTATTCGTAATATACACATACTGTATTTCTTGCACATTGAAACTTTAAAAATTGAAGCTTACTCTAACAACTCCAACTAATACTGTGAAATCTAATAAATAAAGAAGTTATGTAGATCACTGCACACTTATTATTGTACCTACTCGAATATCGCGTATTCGCGAAACTCGATCGGTCCTAAATGCTCTAAATTCATATATTTTGGAGAATAAAACCGTATGGATCAAAGGCTAATGCCGACTGCGTGTGACATACTCTCTTAAAAGGCAGTCTTTTCTTTGAGCACAAAAAACTTCAAAAGACTAAAGGAATACTTGCACGTATTGTCAATAATAATGTGCTCCCATTATAAGCGTTTGTGTGCCTGAACTGGGAAATTGGAGATATTTCATTTCCGTATCAAACGGAAATATACTCGTACACAGAACAAAAAGTGATCAAAAGAGATGCTCATCGTTCGAATCAATGATACAGAGCAAGTGAAGTAGTTCTTGAAGTTTTTACATTATAAAGAATGTGTTATGTGAAACGACGTAGGTGTATTATACTTTTGGCATTAAATTGTGACTTTGGGCTAACAACGACAAAACCACTTCATTACGTCGGAATTAAAAAAAAAAATTTGAACACCGGTTTAAGCGTTTCTGACAAATAAAAACCTTCTTCAAATATGTATTAGTTTCTATCTAGGTATTACCTTGACGAGAAAATATACAAACACTGTATTATTCGCTTTTATGTGCAAGCTTTCGTCAATAGTAATTCGATGGTAACCGATTTCGGCTTGAATATATACAAATAAATTCACCGCGAAAGAGAAAATGCAAAACGAAATAATTATATTTCGCAAAAAATTGCACCATATACGTCCACCGTGTACAGAATTCGAATGGTTTGCACTAACTTAATGTGACATCCATGTACATTATTGTTGATTTATCAAAAAAATGGGACCATCTCGGGAGTATGCGAGCCTTTCGAATTAAAAAAGATTGTTTTGAATCAGTTCACAATTTGCGAAAACATCAAACTTGATGATATTCACAAAAAATACATACAGACGAACATCCGCCTTTTTTTTTGGAAGTCTGTATAAAAGAAAGCTGTGCGACTGTGGATCAACATAAAACAATACTTCAAAGTTGGGTATTGTTACTGAATAATCTAGATTCAAGATTAGTTGGTACTGGTAGTTCTGTTCCTAGAAACAAAGCGTATTATAATGTCAATACATGTTGAATGCTGCCTTTTATAGATACCTCCGTATCTCGGTTTAATTTCCTAAACATCATTGTTTAATGTTTAAATTAATCTGCAATTATATATTTTTCCGCTGTAATGACGATTATAAGCACATGTGTAATATCATCATAGAATAAATAAATTTTGAAAATAATTAAACGAATAAGTAATTATTTTTCACAAAAAATGGCAAAACCGCCTTCCATCGTGTACAAAATTCGAATATTTCGCTCGAATTGTTTACAATATTCTTGATTTATCAAAAACGGCTCAGCCGTTTCTGTAAAATTTAAATGGAACCATCTCGGGAGTAGTCACTCCCTTTCGAAGTAAAAAATAATTTTTCGATTCGGTTCACAATTGGCGAAATTATCGATGTTCATCGTGTACAAAATTCGGATATTTCGCTCGTTTTGCTTACATTATTGTTGGTTTTATCAAAAACAGCTCAACCGATTTCTGTAAAATTTAAATGGAACCATCTCGTGAGTATACTCTTTCGAACTAAAAAAAAATTTTTCGATTCGGTTTACAATTGGCGAAATTATCGTTGAACAAACACAAAAAAAAATACAAACACACGAACATAGAACCTCGTCCTTTTTGGAAGTCGGTTAAAAACAACAACGTGGCCATTTTCCCTAAGATCAGAACTGAACTGAACCGAATTCATTTTCCTGCCTTGGAAAATGTCAAAACATCGCTTTGCCCACAGATTCATGGCCTGCTTCAATTTACTATTTATTTTTACGTTGCTTGACAGATTTGGCGTAGCAAAAATTAAGTTACTCGTAACGGTTAAGGTTTACGTAGTTTACGTTATAAGTTTCAGTTCAGTTTTGTTTTTGGTAGCTGAATAAGAAGTTGTTTAGGTGTTGGAGTCAATAAAGTTGTTATAATAAGTAGTTTCCTTATAATATATTAAAAGCAATTTCTGTCCCATTTTCGTCTCTGTATTGAAACAGTCCGCGGCTGTGCACGGGTTTTTGTCATTAGGACAAAGGTTAGGCATGACTAAGCCACATTTGGCCAGCGTCGCAGACTTACCACGTTAGCCAAATGAGGCGTGGCGTACTACACAGTTGGTCGAGAACATGGAGGACTTCTTCACATGAAGGCTTCTTCGTGTTTTCCTTCAGCATTGGAACTAGTGGCAATGGAAAACTTTATCAATGCATTGCTAAATATGGAATGTGTCTTTTAATTAATTATATGAATGATATACTGACGGACAGACGGTCGGGACATACGGACAACAAAGTGATCCTATAAGGCTTCCGTATTTTCCTTTTGAGATACGGAACCCTAAAATAAACTGTTTCATACATTTTATCGATTCCTAGATTTCCGAGTAGTAATTTTGTATTGAACAGCTGATTTCGAATTTTGGGTTGGGTCCATAGATACAGTTGTTCACAATGATGGTATCAATAATCACTCCCTTTCGGTTTATTACAGCGCAAGAAGATAACCCTGTATTGTAGAATATAACAGCTGATCATTACGACAAACGAAAAATGGTACCTACATGGAATATGGCAATAATTAGATGCTCCATATTTCTCTGACCTTCACCCTGATATGCGGAATAGCTGCCTTTTTTTTAGATTTCAGTAGAAGTCAGTCAAAAGTACAAAGTAGTAGTCGTAATGATCACTACAGTGATATCCTAGAATGTGTCATGTCGTCTACAGCCTATATTTTAGTGTATACAGGGTTATTTCTAATCAATTAGCATCCTTTTAGGGGCTTATTCTGTACATCAAAACTAACAACTTTTGTTCTGCGATTTTTGCCAGAACTAAAAAAAAAAACAGCTGTTGTATACATTTTGTCGCGGGTGAACGATATTTTTCTATGGAACAACAACAATTTTTTTTGAGAATTAATAAAAGTCGTAGAACAAAAGTTGTTAGTTTTGATGTACAGAATAAGCCCCTAAAAGGATGCTAATTGATTATAAATAACCCTGTATAATGATACTCATTTAATTTTACTTGATACGTGAACTATCAAATCATGTATCCCTATAGCTTTGTAGCGAATACGAAACACGAAGCAATTGTGTTGAGTTCCGATCGAAATGTGATTTCGTTTAGTGAACAGTGCGTGACTAGAATAAAGGAAACTTTGGTCGCTACTCCCTAAACTACACGAAACTTGCTAGCAATTACTAATACAAAACAGGAATGTTATAATAATAGTGTTATAGAGCTCGTGCACATTATCGTCATTTTCATCTATCGCCCACTGCCGAGCACAGGCCTCTCTTTTTGTATACACGCTTCCGCTCTCAGGCCTGTGCGGATATTATCCGGTTCGGCCCGCGATTTCCAAAATATTGTCGACCAAACGAGCTGGATGCTAGACCCAATTTTAATTATTATTTTCATATAACGTAGACGCTGTAGTTTTAGTAAATAATAAATTCAGTAAGAATAAATGTACAGACATGTTTGTATCTACGAGATTCTTTAATTTTTAGGGTGCCGTACCCAAAGACGTTTTAGACGTTTTTCGCTCGATATGAATAACGGTGACAGAAAGATGCTTAAAATATTAAGTGGTATATTCCTTTCAAAAATAATTAATATTAAAATATATTAACGGCTTACATACGGTCCGGAACCCTTCGTGCGCGAATCCGACTCGCACTTTGCCAATTATTTGTAATTTGAGGTGCAAAAAAAAATCTATAGACGGCCTTCTTAGCGCAAACTTCCTACATACGAGTACTATTGTTTTGGCTTCAAATAATAGAATTATGCCAAAATTGGCATAACCGACTTGCACCTTGTTAAAGAAGATATAATAATACTACGACCGTGTATAGAATTCGAAATGTTCGCAAGAATCAATGTGTCATGTAGTAATTATTGTTGATTTTCAAACGAATTACAATAATAATTTTTCGCAAAAAATGGCAAAACCGCCTTCGTGTGCAAAATTTGAATATTTCGCTCGAATTGTTTACATTACTGTTAATTTTTCAGAAACGGCTCAGCCGATTTCTGTAAAATTTAAATGGGATCACCTCGGGAGTGTCCTTTTTCGAACTAATAAAGATTTATTTTGATTTGACGGAACCCTCAAAAGTATCGAAGACTACAGATTTTTGGACCCAAGAAAAACGTCAAATGTGTAAATTATACTAATACGTAAATCGATACACTTATCGACAATAAGGTGATTTCACACTAGTCCGCACAAACGTGTCAAATATAAATTAGAACCGCATGGAATGGTAGAATCATATCGTTACTAGGAATATTATCAATTGAATAAATCGATTCGGCGCAGACTAGTGAGAAATAACAATAACATTTAAAGTCGAGTGTGGCGCTTATATTTACAGGGTCATAGGTATTAAACGCAAAACCATTTGAGGGCGGGTCCAGTACATCTACACAAACAACTTTTGTTCTAGGACTTTTAGAAAATCACGAAGAAAAAAATCAGCTATTTCATACAAAAAGTTCGTCAACGCGCGGAAAAATATATGGAAAAGCGTATTTTTTTTTGCTTATTTTCAAAAGTCGTAGTACAAAAGTTGTTTGTCTAGATGTACTAGACTAGTTAAAAGGTTTTGCGTTTAATACCTATGACCCTGTATAGTAACGTTTATCGCGTAGTATGACTAGGTGTCTGTCAGCGATCACCAAAGCTAAGCAACGTTCGGCACCGTCATTCTTCGGATGGGTGGCATTTACAACTGAGCGCTACTGCGGCTCGGATGACACGGTAAATTGTAGGCCTGGTTGCACTAACCGTTTAGCCAAGTCAGAGGCCTTAAGGTAGCTTAAAAAATACTCTGCCACCAGGGCAAGCCACCCAGCCTATACGAACTTACTTTTTTTACAGCTTAATCTATATAGCCACAAAATTATTCGATACGATACGGTGGTGCCGGCGCGCGGCGCTGCGTGTCCGGCGCGGACAAGTGTGCAATGACCTTTGCGATGACGCAACACCACATCGAAAGTCCTTGAACAAAACTATTTTGGTCAGGTCGACTTCCATCTTAGTAGATAAAAGACACGCTAATATTCCAAACTATTTTATAACCACATACTAGAATATTAGAGGTAGAAATTGTAACATACAAAAACATACAGACGAATAGAGAACCTCCTACTTTAAAGTTTAAAGGTTAAAAATAACCAAATGTTATCTATCTTGGTTTTTAATGTTAAATCTATTACTTACCCGTAGCAGATCCAGTGTTGACAAGCTGCGACTTCTGTGGACTGGCAGTCGGTGACGTCAGTCGTTCAGGGTCGGACAAGGAGTTCGAAGGTGCAGGCATTTCAGTCTTCGTGAATGGGGACGAAGGAAGAGATAGTGGAGAGGACAACTGCAGAGGTGACGTGGGCGTTCCTAAGTTTGACGGGAGCGACATCTTTGAGTCAGAGTTGACCATCGAATTCGATATTATGGGGTCAGGATTTTCTGGCTCGGGTGTGCACAGGACTGTTGGAAGGGACATTTTGAAAGGACTTCTCTCTTCAGTCGCCGTTTCTGGTGAGTCGTTCATGGCTGGAAGAAAACCAGATACTTTGAATTATTGTGGAACTTTGTATAAATAAGAAGCGAAGAGCCCTGATGTCAGAGTTTCAGAAAAACTAAATACCTCTCACACACAGATACTTGGTTTCTCTTCCGACCGACATTTTCTAAAAGATTATTGTACGTATTGTATTGTCGACTCAGTTTTCGACGAATCAGTTTTACTACGGGACCAACCCCAAAACCGCAAAAATCTAGAATAGCTGTTCAATACATTTTGATCAGTCGATGAGAATGATGCCCTTGATATAATGCAATTGTTTATTTTTTTCCATTAACTACTTTTCTACTTAAATGTACCGATAAAAAAGTGAAACGCAGGGCGAATCAACGAAGACTCTTTTTGAATGCCCCTTTTCGCCCCGCTCCAAACAATGCGGGGCGAAAGAGGGCCTTCAAAAAGAGTCTTCGTTGATTCGCCCCGCGGGCCGTACAGCTTGCGGGGCGAAACCACGAAAGAGCCTGAATTTTGCGGTATGGAACAGCTGAGCGTCTAAAAATAAAACAGTACAAAGTGTCGAAAAAAATAATTATATTTCACAAAAAATGGTACCACCGAATTCCACTGTGTACATAATTCGAATATTTAGCATGAATCGATATGATTTCCATGTACATTATTGTTGATTTATCAAAAACGGCACAGCCGATTGCGATAAAATTCAAACGGGACCACAAAACAACATAATAAATACATACAGATGAACATAGTAAGTACCTACCTTCTCCTTATTGGAAGTCGGTAAAAATCAACAAGTTAATTCTAAGAGTTCTTTCAATATATTTTGACAAAAGCGTGAGAATTTACTTTAAATAATTGTACTCTGCAAGCGCCCGCGCCCGATAGAATTAAGCGAATTTTTTTTATATTACTGAAGCGAATTTTTATAGGGCCATTTCGCGACCCTCTACATAATGGAAAAAGAAATACGCAAATGGGTTCACAATCGCCGGATATATCGCGTAACATAAAG
Source organism: Hypomecis atomaria (assembly GCA_964007245.1). NCBI lineage: Eukaryota > Metazoa > Arthropoda > Insecta > Lepidoptera > Geometridae > Hypomecis > Hypomecis atomaria. The sequence continues at coordinate 10,757,785 of OZ023299.1, forward strand.
TCGAATTGAGACGGTTTTCCCTTTTGGAAGTCGATGGGAATTGCAATAAAATTTAATATTTATTTTTCAACTCCCTTCTTAGCTAATCCTTCAGTAAGTTCGTGCAATACTGGCCGTGCGGAACGTTGCATAAGTTCGGTGATCGCTGACAAACACCTAATCAAACTACGCTACGAGCGCTACTACTGTCCTTCAGTAAAGGAATGTGACTCTGGCTCTACTCCACGGACCATGGAGTATTCGCTACAATGTCCACTGTGACCTAACTAACACCCGCACAGAGGACGATCTCTCCGAGGCCAATAACACTGCTGTTTCAGTGGCCTCACTGGTATAACAACTACCAACATGTTATGGTAACTTTATGAATCGTTATCGTGTCATTAACCCGAAAAGAAGAGGAGTCTTCTTTTGAAACCATATTATGTGATTCACACAATACACGATTGAAAATATATAGCAGATATATGAAGTCATCTACTGTCAATTATATGGCATTGAATCGAACCTGCGACGTCTTGTATCTACTGCAGACGTAGTAATAATAGTTGGATCTATACCAATACTATAAAGAGGAAAGATTTGATTGTTTGCATTGAATAGGCTCCGAAACTACTGAACCCATTTGAAAAATTCTTTCACTGTTGGGAAGCTACACAATCCCCAGGTGTCATAGGCTATATTGTATTTTTTTTTTAAATAGGGAGGCTGCTAGTATGATATAAAGGCGAAACCCACGTCATGGGCAAGCGTGGAGTATTTATAAATATTTCTATAAATAGCTTTTCAATTTGTTTATGAAACTGCAAGTGAGCACCGTGTACCGGAACATTTATGACGCTTGTTGTACAGGGTTATTTCATTTGACCAAAAAATTCTGTCTGAGATAGTTGATCGCTCTGAGACAATGCCTTTTAAATCAGAAAAAAACCAGTAACATCTCCACAATCTACAACACTTTTCTGTTTCTTTTAAGTAAACAATTTTAATATAATTATGATAAAATGAAATGGCTTATCTCTACAACATGCTTAAGTACCTATTATATTTAATGACTTTTCATAAACCTAAATTTTGCAATAGCTACTTTTCACGCACAAAAACTGTTAATATAACTAAATTTGATATACAAAGACAATGGTTTTCATTTGAGACCGCATGAATCTCACATTTTTTACGACTTATGCACATCATGTTATCATTTCATCATAATATAATGTGCGAAGAAGAAATTTTACTTGGAATAAAAGTAAATAAATTATCAAATAGTATGGCAAAGCTATTAGATGTCAAATATGATATTTTACCAGCAACAGGATAATTTTCTGAACAAAATAACCCTGTATAAAACTTTGAGGAAATATTACTACGTATAGAGGAGCTACCCTGACCAAATATCATGCTCAATTTTGTTAAGAATATAACTAAAGTGCGCTTCAGCACTGTAACAATAATTAGCCGTCTAATCAGCCAGTACAAACACGCAGCGCTAGAACACTTTTAAGGTATAGTTTTCTCGTGGCAAAAAGGTCGAAAGCGCCGCGATTCTTCGAAGCGCTTACGCGTTTCGTTCAACGTTCTGCACTAACTTGTCGTTTCTATAGACTAAGATGCTGACTGACTACAGAAGTGACAAAGTTTATATTACCTACACACGCTTCAATTGAATTCGTACTTTGTTTTTTCTTCTTCATAATATAATATTAGTTGAATTATTGATCAGTAGAAAATATTATATTCATCATCATCATCATCAGCCCGTAGAAGTCCACTGCTGGATATAGGCCTCCCTCAAAGATTTCCACGACGAACGTAATATTATATCATAATATAAATATTTAAGTTAAACTAATTCATTCGTTTAAGTATTTTATATAATATACCACTGTTTGCCTAATCACACTAATATTATAATTGCGAAAGTTTATGTGTAAGGGTGTTTGTTCCCAGTCAACTCGGTAACGGCTAAACAGATTTCTATGACAGTTTAGTATGGGGTAGCTTATACTAGCCCAATACTAGTAATAACCTTTCCACGTAAGCTATTTTTTTTTAGTTTTGACAAAAGTCGCAGAACAAAAGTTGTTAATTTTGATGTTTATAATACCTAAGCCCCTGAAAGGGTGCTAATTGATTAGAAATAACCCTGTACATCAAACCTTTTTCATTTTATTATAAAATATGCAACACAACAATACTGGACCGACGAATACAAAGAAATTCGTTGATTTTCCATGTTTTTTAATGTTATGCAAATTTTTCAAACATAATCACAGAGTTCCTATCTGTGAACATAATACTTATAATTTATTTTGATAAGGTACTACAGCAATTTTTCTGTTTAGTTTTTGGTAACAGTTCTTGTTTTTTTTTTTTTTTTATAATTATAATACCTACCAACTTAAATTCGGTTTAAATACAAATCTGTCATGTTTTGTTTGTTTTTGTTATTATAATTTTACGGTAGTAACAGGAGTAATTTTTTTTTACTGTTCTAACAACTTTCAACCGTAGTAGTAAGAAGAGTAATTCGTTTCCCGTTCTTACTACTGGTAGTAAGAATGGTAGTAACACTGGGAACAAACCCTAATTTTACCTACACTTGTTACACACACAAGGTCACATCTTAATTTTTAGTCTATGAAAAGTATCGCAACATGGCGTCCACGCGCCATCCGATAATATTTTGTTTGCATTTAATTATAAAATGATTATCTAATTACTCACCGATGGAAAGTTATTCCTTTGCACTTCGCCGTATTCTTTGTATTATTCATGCAATATCTTAACACACACGAGACCGTATTCAATAATTTTGAACTTTTTTCGTTTTAAAACAAACTAGACTGATGTACTCAAGAGCTAGCAAGCAACTAATTGATGTGCAGCCATATGGCTGCATTTGGGTGGAACATGGTAGGGATGTGCGTCGTCCTCTCTATACGTAGTAGTATAGCTCGATGGTATAAAATTTATTACAGTTCAACAGGCAGGCAACACACTTTTTTAAACTTTGGCCCAGCTGCAAAGTGAATCATTTATGGGTAAATAACCGTTTCATAAATTTATCTACAGACACGTACGCTTGTCTGATAAGATAGTGGTACGATTATCTAAGTCAGCAATGAATATTTAAAGAGTAAATTACTTGTATTACACTTACTCTGGTATTTTATTATCCTTATATAATATTGAAAATCCGAATGGATTGACTTGATTGCTGAAAGTCAGAAAGTGACATTACTTCTTAACCTGGAAAAGTTAAAGATTCCCATGGGATAGCACCGGTCAAAATATGTATAACGCGGGTGAAGCCACGGCAAAAACTAATATGCGATACGTGAAATAGCCTTGGTTTCGCACCATTTTTTTCGCTAGCTTATTTACTCGTATATATATTTGAGAAGTTATGTTAAAGTCAATAGTAAAATGTTAATGTACTCGTACCTACCTATTACAAAAAAGAATACTCCGCACAATACGGTTTTATACGCCAATTTTCCATCTCGCTCGCGGAATTCCACTTCAGAGATGAAAAAATAACACGTTAATTTTCTTAAACTATACGATGAATCATAAAATTAGACACGTTTTGTGGTAATTTTCGTTTTTATCTATCCTTTGATTCCAATGACAAATACAGACTACTCCAGCTCATCATCCAGGGGAAGATTACCGGAAAGAGAAGTGCTGGCAGAAGGCGGCACTCATGGTTAAAGAGCCTGCGGGACTGGTTCGGCTGCAGTACCACCTCGTTATTTAGAGCAACAGCTTCAAAAATTAGAATTGCCCTGATGTTGTCCAACCTCCGATAGGAGTGGAACTACAAGAATAATCTATCCTTTAATTTGACACTAGTCTAGATCCAAAAAAACGAAATAACAGTAATAGGCATGATGACTACAAAAAATAATTAGTCCATGAGATAGACTATGAAAAAATATTAGACACGTATTTTTTCTTCTATTAAACAAAAATTGATGTAGATATAGCCCGTTAAAGTTCCGCGTGACGTCACAAGTGCCATACGTATGTTAGTATATTGACTTCTGTGAGAGAGTTGACGTCACGACCCCCACTCCCAAACTTTGACAAGGTTTAATCTTTGTCATTAGTCGTTTGATTAACTAAAGAAAAAATACGTGTTAAAAAGTTTTTTGATAATCTAACTCACGGACTAATTAAAATAATGATTTTTTTACCGAGACATCATGCCTATTTTATGGTCGATCTCCTTCCGTTTATTCAGTCGCTGTACATATCAGAACCAACTTTTCCATAACACATTATTCGTTTATTATTGACAAATCATTAATCAGTTTTTTTTTGTAAAAAAAATCTTGAGGTTCACCCTTATTACTTAGGGGTATAAAAAATAGCCTACGACCTAGACTCAGACCTACCAAATCTACTCAAAAAAATCAAAAAAATCGGTCAAGCCTTTTCGGTTCGATAACAAACACTGTGACACGAGATTTTTATAAATTAGGAGATAATTTGTATCATATTTTGTAGTTGACACTAAACCAAACAGGAAACCGTAAACTGAAGATGATCTAGAATCAAGATCTCGACACGCTGTACTTAATTTGTCGTTGTGAGTAAATTTCTATGACGTACCTGCCCGTTTCAACCTAAGTGCTTTTTAATTACCATTTGCTAATAGATTTATCTCTACCACATGGCTTGAGATTTTTACCTTGAGCTTATAACTTTTGTGTTTATTCCATTATCGAGTGTTATTATTCGGAATAAACCTTTTTGAAAATAAATTATACTTATATGAATTATTAATACTACCGTAATACTAATACTACTATAATAGCTACCGTACCTACTCTACCTGCTATGTAGCGCCACGGTAATGCTTAGATATCATTACCTACCGTGGTTCCGCTCGGTCAGTCATCGGATGGGTGACCGCGGGTATCATTTATAACTGAGCGCTATCGTGGCTTGGAAGACACATTAATTTGTAGGTCCCAATGTTTTAACCGTTTAGCCATGTCAGAGGCCTTAAAGCGGTTTGAAAACTCTGACACCAGGGCTAGCCATCGACCTATGAGAACTTACTTTATAACTGTATTCGATATATCTAATGCAGGTAATTGACCAATATTTTTGATAGAGATTAAGCCTAACACACAAAATAGCACAAAATCACTAAAACTGTAATGGTATGAGAAGCTTTTACTTGGCAAACACCAAGCTAAAAATAAAAGCAATATCATACAAAATATGCTATGATATAAATAATATGAGAAACGAGTTTAATGTTAACATTTATGTACCTACTAGGTGACGTATCCTTTTCGGCTACATCAATACTATTACATCATTGTGTACCTATATTATACAAAAAACCACACAACTGTCTTGAATTGCACAGGTCAAGCATAGTTTTAGCTGAAAATGAGTGTAACAACGGGTGCACTACGCAAACCTAAACGTATACTTTACATAAACAATGGTGCTCAGCTTGTATAAACAATTTAGGTATAAAACCACTACAAAACAAAACATTGACATCAGACTACACATTGTCCAGAACCCGATACAGCAGAGCGAGACAGAGATAGCGAAGAGGTACAAGTCTACAACGTACCAAGTCAAAATTATCGCTATCGACCGAGCCGTTATCGCCTCAATGTCAATGCCATAGCGATTAGAATTGATTGTACGCAGCAGCCAACAATAAAGACGGCCAGATAAAGTAGACTCCTTGGCGTGTTTCACTCATTCATCGAGTTGCCGGTTAAGCAGCCCGCTGTATTGTATATGAACAATCAGTGACACACGACGCTGTCACGGGCGTACACGTACTCACTTTGCAGACAGTTATAACAAAAGTTTGGAACCCTAAGTGTTTACTTCCATGTGAAGCTACGTTTATAAATAGAGTGAAACAAGTGAAAATAAAAATGAGTACGGATATAGACAAACCGACCCCACTTAAACTGAGAGTGGCTCATGTTGTGCGACTGTTTATAGCGAAAGTTGTGAAGTTTTTCCTAGCCTTGTACTATGGTAACGAAGGTCAGAAAATACCGGCGATAATTGACGACATACTAAAACAGCCGGCGGTGGAAGTGGCGAGAAAAATACGGGATAAAGAGGTCAGTTACTAGGTGTTAAAGTTAATCTCTTACGTGACAACATACTAAGAGTAAAGTTACATAAAACTTACGCGCTCTCATGCACACAATCAACAGTCTCAAGGGGTTCTTCCTGTCAGCTTTAATATTTGCACAATACCTATCAAAGATCATGAGGAAAGAATCAGCGATTTGTGAATTAATGTAATTCAATATGATTAGATTGCTTAGGACCGTATTCACGATATCCATACCATAATAAAAAAAAGTGGACAAATCGTTTTACAGCATAATTAGTTTTATAGCAACTTACTTCCTTTTAAGACACACTGTACATATTTGAGTTGTCCACAAATTATATTATTTTAATTGTGCACAATAAAAACACTTTGTGATTTTATGTACGTATTTTATTTGTGAAATAATGTGAAAATATATAAAATGACGAAGTGATGACTTTTTTAAATTGCAATAGTCATTTAGGTATTATAAACAAATACTTACTTCTTGATTGTGTAAATGTCTTTTATTAGTAAAACAATGAAAAAGGTGAATTTTGCGCGAGGGAGAGTTATAAAAAAGCATTTTTCTTTCTATTCATGGCGTGAATACCACGTTTGCGCCACATCAACATTTTTGGCGCCAATGATTGCCATTGAAGCCAAAAAAAGTTGATGGTGGTTAACAGGTTAGTGTTATAAATAATATATAGAGCGGTAATATGCAGGTAGAAACAGGTCATATTATGATTGTACATATCAGCGTGAATAATGTAAGTTAAAAACACGTAAAAAACTAAAGTGCCCACGTGGCACGTCGCTAGGAAAAAACTTTAGAAAAAGTATAGAGCACTTTACCGATTTGCTAGTTCAACAACCTAAAAGTAACTTTGAGATATTTTTTATTTTATTTCAAATAGGTTTGTGTTTGACCGCAGACTGATAGATAGAAAACACTTTATTGTACACAAAAAAATATAAGACGAACAGTAATACAAGAAATATTTGTGCTAGTGTAACTCAAGGCGGCCTTATCGCTGGAAGCGATCTCTTCTAGGCAACCCATTCTGCCTGATGTTAAGCAGACATGTGATCTAGGGTATACCACGCTTACTTTTTATGATAAACATTTCAAAAATTCGTCGCGGATGCAGGATTCGAACCTTGCGTCTTCGATCATTGTGTAGAACACGCAAGATGTGTTGCGAAGACGCAAGGTTCGAATCCTGCATCCGCGACCAATTTTTGAAATTTTTATCATAAAAAGTAACTCTTTGAGATAAACCTAGTGTGGGATGCACTATAAAATTAAAATCATTTCATGTACCACGCTTGCCTAGAATATACCAATTTCCTCGAGATTTGAAGACACCTATGTTGTACTCTAGCGGAAAGACAGACTCAGGCAAAGCGTTCCACATTCTGGCTGTTCGAATGAGGAATGAGGATTCGAAAATCATGTAATTGGTAAAATTAATGGCTCTCAAGGACTTAGGAGCTAATTTTCCTGAAATACTTATCTATTATATAAAAGGCTTCGCTGAGTGACTGACTGACAGACAGCCTACAGCCCAAACCGCTAAAGATACGAACATGAAATTTGGAACAAAGATACATTGGACCACGTAATGGAGCACTAAGAACGGAATTTTGAAAAATCGACCTCTAAAGGGGTAAAACGGGCCCTTTTCGTTTGTATGTAACTTTTTATTCCCTTTACCGATTGACTTGAAACTTTGTATACATGCTACTCAAACAAAATAAAAGTTACGTTTGTTCCTGTTTTTCCGAATATTTCTTATCTAAGGGGTCAAATTGGGTCCCAAAGTTGGTGAAAAAAGCGTCTATTACATCCGACGAGCTGAACGGTTATGGATGAAATCTGGTATGGAGGAAGCACACAACATGTTTCAACACATGAACTATTATTATCCCGGAAATTCTATGGGGATCCTTAGGGATAGCCAAAATTAATCAGTTTCGGCTGCCGCCCAAACCGCTAAAGATATAAACTTGAAATATGGAATATAGGTACATTGTATGACGTAATGGAGCACTAAAGACGAAAACTTTGAACTTTTGACCTTTGACGGGGTAAGACGGGCTCTTTTCGTTTGTAAGTATATTTTGTATTCCTGTACCGATTGACTTAAAACTTTGTTAATATGCTACTCAGACAAAATGAAAAATACGTTTGTTCCTGTTTTTCTGAATTTTCTTTATCTAAGAGGTCAAATAGGGTCCCAAAGTTGGTGAAAAAACATAAATTACATCCAACGAGCGGAACGGTTATGAATGAAATGAATGGTATGTAGGAAGCACATAACATGTTTCAATACAGTAACTATTTTTATCCCGGAAAATCTATAGGGTCTCTTAGGGATAGCCAAAATTATCAGATAAAGCTAAGATAAAACGGGTAAATGAATTCTAACAAAATTTGGTACGATGCTAGACAATAACACAAATTACCACTTGGGGTACCTACTGCTATCCAGGAAAATTTCAGTGGGTCACGATAACAATTTCTTAAAAAAATGCTAAAAATCTATTCGTAAATCGATGCAATATTGTTTAAAAATAGCCCACCCTTTTAACTAATAGATGACTATATTGACGTTTTGGGAAAAGTCCCGGATTCCTTGTCGAAATCTAGACCAAACGTCCTATAAAAGCATGAAAAATAACTTGAACGCATTTTTTTAGTAATATAGTGAAGTATCTAGAATAAAATTTAGATATTGACTCATCCGTCAATGGGGCAAAATGGGCCCCTAATAGTTTACGAAAGATTTTATTTTGTAAGCCAATAGATTTGAACTTAGGGTACATACGGATAAATAAACTTACTTTACTATGGGTTCTACCTGAAAAAGCGAAAATTACCTATTCTTTACATTTTGCCGCGGGTCGATGAACTTTTTATGTTGAACAGCAGATTTTATTTACGTGATTTCGGGGTTGGTACCATAGTAAAAGTAAGTCAAATGATGAGTATAATAGAATCCTAGAACATGCCTGTCGTCTAGATATAGGTACAATATGTATTTCTCAAATAAAATATGTATACCTACTTGTGTGCTACTTTTTCATCTGTACAGGGTCAGAGAATGCCTGAAAGTCCTACAAGTGTCTCGGCCACTTTTGACTGGGTGAACGGTTTTGGGCAAGATTGTCATTGAGTTCAGGATAGTCAAAATTAAATTTCTAATAATTTAATGAAACATGTTAAATACCTGTACTGAGCTTTTTTAATAGTCCACTACTGAACGTAGGCCTACCCACGAAGGGTGATTGAGCCATATCCATCACGCTGGCCGAGCGCGGGTTGCTGAATTCATATACATCGATTTTTCTCTATGGACGTGCCTTTGCAGGTTGCTTCAATGTTTTCCATCAATAAAAAGCCATTAGTGTAAATTTCGTACATAAGTTTCAAAGCTCAGTGGTCAGACCAGGATTAGGACCTTACGATTGTGATGTGGACCATGACATGCGAATGGAGTTGGATATAATTTGGTATGCGAGTGGGAAACTACATGGTTCATGAGTGAGCAATGTACCGAAAAATATTCTTTTTACCACATAAAGAATGAGTAGGTATTTTAACATATAACTTTATTAAGTATTTATCTTCTGACAAGTTATAAGGCAACGCGGGCCAAACCGTAGGCTATTAAAGTCAAAGAACATATTTACTGTTGAACTGTGTTACATTGAGATCTTAATACTAAGAACAAAAATATTGAATTAACCGTTAAATCCAATGCGGCCATAAAATAATTATTTGAACATGAATAAATCATACAATTATTATTTAATTAATTTCAAATATTTTGCAAATCAATTTCATCTAAAAATTGTCGTAGGTACTCCGTAATAAGCTTTAGACACGAGCGAATTTAAGCAAATACTGAGACAAAGCAGGCTAATCTTATCTTTGCAAGTAATACGAAAACCCGAGCTAAACCATGAGCTATTATTTTAAGCAAGAAAGTACTAAAACAACGCGGGTCAAACTGTGGGGAAATACCATTTAAAGTAAGTACTCATTATCATTTTGAGAAAATACTAAAACAACGCGGGCCAGACTATTATCATGGGCTATTATCATTGCAAGTAATACGACAACGCAAGCCAAACGGCAGGCTATTATAATTTGGGATAATATAAATTGCATATCAAATAAATAATCGCCTATCAATACATCATCATTTATATTCTTTTTTACATCAAATAACTTACTTCACTACAAATAAACTAAATGTTTAACAAAACTCAAACTGCAGATAATTCGAAATTTTACATCAATATGACATTACTTTTTTCCTCATAATGTAATACAGTTAAATTTATTTTTGTACAAAAATACTACATACATAGCATAAATACTGACTGCACAGCAAATTTTTCATATTTCATAGCAAAATAACTATCCTAGTCGCATAATCCCTAAGTTGACCCTCGCTTCCTAGGGAATGCTCTGTTATCAGGGGTTAGATCAATGGATGGTTTCTTTAGGGTAAATTTGTGAAGAAATTAGATTAGGTGTGATACAAAAAATAGGTTAGGTTATGTTAGAACATGACAAAACAACGCACGAGCCGAGCGAGCGAAGCGAGCGTGCCGCGGCAGCGGCCGGCGAAGTGCCAAAAGCGAATCGCCTTTATAGATTAGGTGTGAAACAAAAAATAGGTTAGGTTAGTTTAGGTTAGGTTAGTTTAGGTTAGGTTAGTTTAGGTTAGGTTAGGTTAGTTTAGGTTAGGTTAGTTTAGGTTAAATATTAAGACGACTGTGATTAATAAAATGCTGTTTTATTTAGAAAAACTGCTGTAAATAATATAAAAATAGAAGCTATATTTAAAAAAAAAAGAGTTAACAGGTATAATGTGCATTAAGATTATTAGCTGTGCATTGATGAAAAAGCTTTTGCTTTAGGAAAAATCGCTGTACGCTGCGAAAATAAATTGTAGTGTGTTTAGTGATATTTTGAGTTGAATATTATGCTGTGCAATCAGTAATTTTGATGGGAATTTGGAATCTTATTGCATAGAATAAGGATATTTTTTGATTTGCGTTTAAATACTACCCTTCTAATTTTAAGCAAGTACTACGACAACGCGGGCCAAGCTACGTGCTATAAATTACCATTATAAGCAAGTACTGAGAATGTGCAGGCCAAACCACGACCTGTTATTATTCTAGCCAAATACTGGGATAATTTAGGCCAAACCGTAGACATTATCCCTTCAAGTAATACGTTATACGATAATGCGGACGAAACCACAAACTATTATTATTTTAAGCAAGTGCCAAGACGACGTGGGCCAAACTGTGGTTTATTATCATTTTAAGCAATTACTAAAACAACGCGGGCCAGCCCGTGGGCTATTATCATTACAAATAATACGACAACACAGGCCAAACGGTAAGCTATTATAATTTTAAGCAAGTATTAAGACAACGCGGGCTAAGCTGCGTAATTTATATACCATCTTAAGCAAGTACTAAGAATACGCAGGCCAAACCGTAACCTATTATCATCATCATCCTGCCCTTAGATTTACTTGATGACAATAAATATTATCTTATCTTATCCCACTAGGTGGGGTCGGCACAGCACGTTTCTTTTCGCCACTTCACTCTATCATACGCCATCTCATCATCAACTCATTTCTCTCGCATATTATCTTGCACACAATTCATCCACACTTTTTTTGGTCGTCACCTCCTATTTCTGCCGCTTACCATCATATTTAGGGTTCTTTTCGTGACATTACTCTCTTCCCGTCTCATGCCCTTACCAAGATAGCCTGCCACTCTTTAATTTCTCAGTCACTGGCGCTACTTTCAGACTTCTTCTAACATACTCATTTTTAATCTTATCCATTCTTGTCTCTCCGCACATCCATCTAAGCATTCGTATCTCCGCTGCATGCAATTTCCTTTCATTCTCCCTATGGTGGCCGAACACTCTGACCCATACAATACGTTTTTTATCCAGCCAAATACTAAGAGGATTCAGGCCAAACCGTAGGCATTATCCTTGCAAGTAATACGTTATACGACAATGCTGGGCTACACAAGCTATTATTATTTTAAGCAAGTGCCAAGACAACGCGGGCCAAACTGTGGGTTTTTATTATTTTGAGCAATTACTAAAACAACGCGAGCCAGACCGTGGGCCATTATCATTGCAAGTAATATGACAACGCAGGCCATCAGACAGCCTTTTTTAATTTTAAGCAAGTACCAATACAACGCGGGTCTAACCGCGGGCTATTTTCATTTTAAGCAAGTACCTATGTACTAAGACCACGCGGGCGAAGCCGCGGGTTTTAAGCTAGTGAAATTATAAATCACCCTTCGTGGGTAGACCTACGTCCTGCAGTGGAGTATCACAAAGGCTGGTACAGTACAGTACCTCAGAAAGGAAGATTAATTTATATAGATACGAGTATATGACAAAATAAAATAACTAAATATGGGTTACACACCTCAACTGTAAATAATTTCAGTTTATTTAGTTGTCTAATCAACTATAGTGAAACAAAAAAACCGGCAGCTAATTAGCGAAAATATATACCACTTCCGCCCTTTAGTTTGCTCTGGAAATATCGTTATTTTTATGTTGAATTTACATTATGTAGCTCAAATTAATTATTTGTTTTGAACGTTTGAATTTACATAAAGGATACCTTTTTTACAGACGAGCAATTCTAGGCAATATTTCGTGGCACCTAACATGACATCACACAGTGCTAATATAGGTATTTACTTATTTTTAGGATTTGCCTCGCAGGTATATTTACTTAGCTGCGAGCCAATCCCACTAAGCTCGTACGACTCTGAACTGAGCCTTATTTGTTTTCCACCTTAGAAAATGTCAAAGCCTAGTCATCAACCACAACTGGGACCTCAGAAGACTCCGAGTCTGGGACGACATCTTGACATGCTACAAAGCAAAAATACGTAAAAGCGCTCCAGTTCAGTTTCGCCGTGAAGTACAATCCGGGAGTCATTAAATCTAGAGTACACAGGCACTTTCTAAGTACACCCTAGACCGCATCTTTGCCAGGATGTGGTCAAACGCGAACCTACGTAAAATAAAATAAAAAGTTCGGTTTCGTCTCTGACTCTCTGATTTTATTCCATGTATTAAAATTATTAACCATGCTATAACAATAGAGTATCAGTATGACATTCAGCGCGCGTACGATATGCGGCCACCGACTTTTCCTATTATCAGTTTGAATTACGTTAATTATTTTTTATCTACCACGTTATCTGTCTTTGGAATTAGATATAGATGAATCGATTATTTAGAAAATGGCTGAAGTCATAGTGATCAAATTTTTCAGGGGAGACAAAAATGACAACGTATTGGTAGTTTTCCGTATATTATACTGGTACCGTATTCTAGCTAAGTACAACACTTGAGTCCGTACACAAATGTTATCTACAGTGCGACATAAAAGACTTGAAAATAAATGAGGTCGCCACTATCGCTTTGTTAGCACATTTTGCATTATTTTTTGCATAATGATACTGTTTTCCTGTTCATAATCCACAAAATAACACAAAACGAGAAAAATGCTAGGATGTTAACAATGATTAGCAGCTCATATTGTGGTTCTAGCAAAAGTGATAATTTAGTTCCCGAATAATTAATTTCATCTCTTTTGTGTCGCACTGTACCTCATTGTCTTTTGAGCATAAAATAACCGGAATCAAACCTGTTTGTCTGTTCGGGTTGGCAATACACCTCTTTTCTCGGACAGAGAAGCAAAACAGCGAGACGCAACTTACTAAATTATGTAACTTATTATGTAACGTCGCTGTAACCGTCTCAATATAATAAATGAATAATAGTAGTTTATGCAACTGTCATATAATGAAGGGTATTAAAACACGAGTGTGAGTTATAATGAGATTTTACGATATCGATGTGGACATTATAACATCATGTGAAATTTCTTAAATTGAGTGTTTTGTTGTCTGCGCTATAACAGTAGTCATTATAAGTCAAGTATTGGAAACATAAATAGAATGTTACAACATTAGTGTAGATAAAGAAAATAACTGGTACTGCAAGTCCATAAAATATTGTTAATACGGTTAATTATAAAAGATTATTCGATTAAGCGTAGTTGTGGAATTCAAGCATTCATGTCTTCTGCTCGAGTTCAAGATTGGTTTATCAATAGAACTTTAGTTCATTGAAAAAATGAAAAAAAGTGGATACATAATATTAATAAGAGCAGAATTGGATATTAACTCAAAATTGGATAGGATAATAAAATTGGATAGGTAACGTAAGGTACCTATATAGCACGAGTTTTGAGCGATCTACAAATTTAAATGTAATTTGGTTACACATGAGTTTAATGCAGTATACATGCACGAGTACATTTTATGATATGGGGTAAGGGCCGGATTAAGGGGGCAACCGGGGCAACTGCCCGAGGCCTCCACAATAGAGCGACCCCCTACCATAGACTTCGAAAAACAACTTTCAAATTCCAACTAGTAAACGACTTTTCTTCTGTTTTTTTTTTTTTTTTTGCTGGTTTACCTTTACCTATATATACTCGTATTACTTTGTAGAAAAAATATTATATTATTTCTAAATATTGATAAAAACAATTAATCTTTATTTGTTGACTCAAATCAGGCAATCAGTTAAATTTCAAAATCCTTATAAATAAATACTTGGAATTTTGATGAGATATGATAGATGTTACAATCGCTACTCGTAATACAATCATGTTTTACAGCGATGTTTACTTTAGTTAGGTGACTCACAAGCTGCGGCAACGAGTGCCCACGACGTAGTTGCAACCGTGCAACGTCTGCTCGTACATTGGGATTGGGAGTTAGATTAAAATGATTCATTTCTACATGGAATTGTTGTAACATTTCTCGTCATTATTGCCGACGCATACCAACACACAAAGATAGAAAAAGAAACAAAAACAGTGTAAGAAAAATGTTTTTCTGGATAGACATTGGCGGGCACAATATCTATAAATGAACATCTGAGACATTTTTGTCACATTTTTGTAAAAAGATGAGACTCTCATATAAGTGATATTTAATTAAAAAGGACTGCATGCGTAATACGAGCAACTTGCAGCACTTTGAACAAGCTATCTAAACGTTCTATACAAGAACCACTGTACCATACCAGCCTTTTTAATAGTCCACTGCAGGACGTAGGCCTACCTGCGAAGGGTGATTGGGCCATATCCACCACGCTGGCCCAATGCGGATACGCCATAGAATTTCTTTTACGGACGTAGGCAGGTTGCCTCACGATGTTTTCCTTCACCGAAAAGCCAGTGGTGTGAAATTCTGTAAATAAGTTCCAAAGAAATTCATTGGTACGGGACCGGAATTGAACCCACGATTGCGGGACGGGTGTTACTACCACTAGACCACCACGGCTTATACAAGAACAGTGGACGCCAAATATCTACTAATTTCGAAACTTTTCTGACAATTTGATGTCGGATAACTCTTTATTTACTTTATCATTAGACGTTAGTTGAATCCACGTTCAACTTGAGTGCACTAACAGTGGGTGGCAACACTGGCAACAATTGGCATAAAAGGCACTTTAACAAAATGGGAACGCAACAATAGACCGACAGAATTGAGTGTTAGCGTCATTCAAACAGGAGTGATGTCAACGTCCCACGCACCAATAAAACGAAAAGGTATTGGCAGAAATTATAAACAGTATTTGAAACATCACAAGCTGTAGGTATCATCGCAGCCTGCCGTATAGCCGTATAGCCAGTTTTTTGCGGAAAATGCCAGGTTGTTTTATTGCACGATATTGTTAGGATTTGTAGTGGCAATGACGGATTAGGAATGAGGTGCTTATGTTTGAATGGAATAATATTCTCAGAGTTAATTCGTATGTAATGTAACTACACTATTGCATTAGGTGACGTATTTAAGAGGTTAAACCTGTAAAGATAGTTGTAATGTGAAAAAAATAAAAGTATATTTGCATTCGAGAATATTTTCATACTTACTTACGGAAATCTTATGGGGATAGATATTATTAGAAAGGCGATGAATACTTATAAGCACGTAGTGACGTAAGAACAAAGTAAAAAATGAATGAATTTAAAGGAGAAATAATTAATTAATCAGGGGAGTCGTTTATATATTGCCAATCATTAAAGGATGATTGGCAATATATAAAGAGATAGCATTTAGATTATCAACAAAGTTGATAGTCTAAATGCTAGAAAATACTGGCATTACTATTAGGTACATAATGTGTACCTACCTAATAGCAATGCCAGTATTTTCTAGCATTTTATTGCAAAATACAACAATGCAACTACCTACTTCATACGTGGTTTCATACTGATAAGCGCTCGTTATTCACACAGAGCGCGAGAGGCTTTTCTAGTAGTGGCGCATAATATAAAATCAGTGTGGTTATGTAAACGAACGCTAACCTTGGTTAGATTAACAAATCTTAAATCTTGTACCATAAAACCGGTACGTGTTTTTTCGTGTTTTCTTATCACTCTTAGATAGGTCCTAGTTTAGAGTCTAATTAATGTAAATTATACTATTAATTAAATTATTATGGCTGTAGGGACAGAGGTTTTTACCCTTGTTAATCGAATCTTTGGTATTATTGCCCTGAACAGTTTTTTCCATTTTAACCGTGCCCATAATAACATGTTTTACTTTACTTCAAAAGTATCGTATATATATATTATACCATACTATTTATACTACGTATTTTCGAGAAAAATCAGTCTTATGTAGGTACCTTTAAAGTCTCAAGAGGTTCCAAATTTAAATGTATAAATTCACCCTAAGCTTCCCATGCAAGAATCACATACTAAACTTATTTATATCAATAAATCCAACATACAAAGCAATACATAACTATCGCTATACGAATATATTGTTATGTAAAAAATATATTTCCCTCATTTCAGATTACAAGCGTAGAAGTCCTAGAAGCCTGCATAAGGAGAATAAAAGATGTGAACTCAGCGCTGAACTGTTTCGTAGAAGACAGATTTGAGCTGGCGCTGAAAGAAGCGAAGCGAGCAGACGAGCTCGTCCGGAGCGGAGAAAAGACGCCAGAGCAGTTGGAGAAGGAACAGCCTTTACTAGGAGTGCCTTTTACTACCAAGGATTGCATTGCCGTCAAAGGTAGCGTTAACTATTATACAGCCTACATGTAGGAAGACGCCACATTACCACCCCTAAACTGTCGATTTTCCTTCTATACGTACATAGCGGTTTGACTCAACATTTCTGATTCGTACCGCCAGGGAATGGAACATTCTTCATGCTTTCCTGTTTCCTAAGGGATATAATCTAAAGCTTTTCAAGGTCAGAGTGAATAGGTATCTTCTAGGTCTGCGTGCTTCATCATCGACCACAACGTCGCTTACCATCAGGCGAGTTGGTGGTTATCCGCGGTAAAAAAAACACAAATCATTGTTTAAAATTAAGTTAGTTCGTGTAGTCTGAGAGGCTAGCCCTGGTGTCAGTTTACTGAAGGCCTCTACATCGACATGGCTAAACAGTTAAAACAAACTGGACCTACAATTTAACGTGTCATCCGAGCCACGGTAGGGCTCAGTTTGCCGCCCGCGGTCACCCTTCCGCAGACTGACCGTGCGAAACGTTGTTTGACTTTGATAATCGGTTTTGTGTTTGTTCTGAGTCTTTGATTTGATTGCACAGGTCTCCACCACACCTCGGGAGTAGTGCTTCGGAAAGACGTAATCGCCGAAGAAGACGCAGTAGCCATTCGTCTATTGAGAGAAAAGGGTGCCATAATAATTGGACTTACAAATGTTCCGGAGTTGTGCATGTGGTAAGTTGTAATTTTGTGTCGATATGAATTTAGACAAAGTTATAAGATTTCTCAATAAACTACAAAATGATGTTGATGCAGTTCTCAAATAAAATGGGCTAAATAAAGAGTTCTAGTACGGATAGTGAATAGTTGATTAAAAGCGATAGGTAATTTGCAATTACGTACCTAGTGTAAAGTACTTATTAGTAGTTTTTATTAGTAGAACAAGTTGCATTACATAAGGCATACTACAATGAATAGGCTTATGCCTATTATAATCATAATCAAAATACGGAAATACAGGTACCTATTAAGGTAATGCATGTTTACTGTTGCCGGTAGACAAGATTATGGTGGCTCTACCACCTCTACCATAATTACCAAGTCCACAATGATAAATATTCCGGGGAAAGCTAAAGAAAACCATAATAAAGGAACTTTGTTAGCCTACTTCAGAATTCGAATATTTCACTCAAATTGTTTAAACTATTTTGATTTTTCAAAAACGGCTCAGCTGATTTCTGTAAAATTTAAATGGGACCACTTCGGGAGTATACCCTTCACAATTCGCGAAATTATCGATGAACATACACAAAAAAAATACATTTAGACGAACATAGAACCTCCTTCTTTTTGGAAGTCGGTTAAAAATAGTACATCACGAATTCTAGACTTTAAATTCACTGGTAGGTAATATCTAAGTCTGGTTCCTGACTGAAAGTATATGCTTCTAGTTTATCACCTCTGAAGTCTCAAAGCATACCTGGGTGTGGTGACAATGTTCATTATACGCTATTCTACTCATATTACTCGTAACTTACTTGTATTATCTACAAGAGCCAGTGGAATAAAACACTATCAATTGCTTTAATATTAATTATTAGTATCATTACCACCATGATCAGGCAATAAAGACATTTGAATTACCTACAGTAGCTATTTCTGACATGTTAATTTATTAATTTTGTATTTTTAATTTTATGTAATGTACCAAATTCTAGTTAATTTATTGTAATATTATGCCTAATAATTCTGTTGAGTACATAATGAATAATTTTGTTATTTTGACAATTCGTAAGGTGTTGCTCATAGTATATTGTTGTATACCAATGTTTGTAATTATCCTTACTGAAAATAAATGAATTTATCTATCTAGGTATCTATCTAAAGTGACGACGATGATAGACAAATCTGTTTTAAATGTTGTTTATTGCTCTTTCTTCTTTTACCCGTCGCGTCGATAAAGAAGCTAGTTCAGTTTTGTCCATATTAGATTATCGGTTGTTATCATGATAAGAAATAATGACAACCAAATGAACTTGAAAATTTTCTTCAAGATCAATTCAAGTAATCGTTATAAGAAACAATAACAACCAAATGAACTTGAAAAGTTTTTTCATGATCAATTTAATCGTTATCAATTAAACCCCTAATTTCACTCGGTCGACATAATAATAAACTGTTTCAATACAAATACGATTAGATCTTATAAACTACACAACAATCTGCAGTGTAACTTTCACTATCTTTAAGAATAATTCTTAAGGAAACAAAGTTTATACCTCATTCTCATCTCATTAGATAATTATCATTCGCTTGTAGCCGGAACCGGGCAGGTATTATATAATACTACTAGCTGACCCGGTGAACTTCATTTCACCATCTGTCAACTGTCAATGACGCACACTTTTACATGCAGGAACATTTTGTATGGGAAAATGAAATTCATGTTTATATTATTTTACTGACTACATTTTTATATTTTCTTAACGGTGAAAACCTTCCCTTAGAAAACCCAATCGGTCCAGCTGTTCTCGAATTTAAGCGAGACTAACAACCACGATTCATTTTATAGGGTTCCGTACCCAAACGGTAAAAACGGGACCCTATTACTAAGACTCCGCTGACCGTCTGTCTTTCTGTCTCCAGGCTGTATCTCGTGAGCCGTTACAGCTCCTGTTTTTCTGTTGCCGCTATGACAACAAATACTAAAAACAGAAATAAATAAATATTTAAAGAGAGCTCCCATACATCATACTTGAAATTTAAGCCGGTTTTCGATCGATATTAATAACGGTGACAGGTAGATGCTTGAAATATTCACAGAATATTTAGTTAAATAATCACTTCAAAAATACATAATTAAATAAAAATAAATATTTAAAATTCCCATACAAAAAAACATTATTTTTTTGATTGATATTAATAACGACAACAGGAAGATGCTTGAAATATGCACAGAATATTAAGTTGTATATTCCCTACAAAAATCAATAATTAAATTAAAATAAAATATATAAAGGGGGGCTTCCAAACTGTACGGAACCCTTCGTGCGCGAGTCCGGCTCGCACTTGGCCTATTATTATATATAGGTATAGATTATTATGTTGTACGAGTAATAGGTAAATGATTGAGTGAATTTGATTTTATACATTGAGATTAATTTTATTTATAAATTTTGGCACATTTATGTTTACCTATTAGCAAATTATAATTATTTGTGTCAATAAATCATTATTTATGTTATTTTTAAGTACTGAGTATCAAAATGTCATTTCTGCGTTTCAGGTGGG
Organism: Hypomecis atomaria; assembly: GCA_964007245.1. Classification (NCBI taxonomy): domain Eukaryota; kingdom Metazoa; phylum Arthropoda; class Insecta; order Lepidoptera; family Geometridae; genus Hypomecis; species Hypomecis atomaria. Next base: position 10,778,301 of record OZ023299.1, read on the forward strand.
AGACTCACAATCATATTCACGGCAAGACCAACAACCCCTACAACACGACTAGAATTGTCGGCGGTTCCTCGGGCGGCGAGGGCGCTATCCAGGCTGCCGGAGGTAGCATTTTTGGAGTAGGTACGTGAAGGAAATAAAATAATTATAGGTACTATATTAATGTAAGTATCACTAAAGTAGCGTTTTTGGAGTAGGTACGTGAAGGAAATAAAATAATTATACTATATTAACGTAAGTATCACTAAAGTAGCATTTTTGGAGTAGGTACGTGAAGGAAATAAAATAATTATACTATATTAACGTAAGTATCACTAAATGAGTTTAAGTTTTAATCTATTGTTAATTTGTAATTACCTATACATTTAATTTGGGAAATAAAGGCTATTTTATTTTATCACTAAATGAGAGGCCCATTAACACCCAGCAGTACCTAGAAAAAAGCGGCGAGGGAACCATACAAAAAATATGTGTCTAATATCTTTTGATAAATCAAAGAGGGAAGGCAGGCCTTTGCCCTGCAGTGAAACGATAACGACTAAAATAATATTAATATTATAGCGTAAGTATCGCTACAAGAGAGGCCTTGATGCGGATGACTAATCTTCCTATTGTCGTAATTTGAACTAAAACTTAAATCTTTATTGTATTATGGAAACTAACGTGGTTTTCACACATTTTAAAATACCCGCTATATAAAGTTTAAAATATCCTTATTGTTGACAAAGCTGTAATTACTTAAAGTTAACGTACATTTATGGAACTATATTTGCTACATGTACATAATGTAAAACCAGAATTTTACACATATGTGTAATGTGTATCTTGTGATCATAAAAGGTAACAAAAACTTAGCCACATGTTATTATGTCAACACAACGCGAATAGATCTTTTGGCGTTCATTAATTTATATGCTTACATAAAAGATTTCTTAACAGAATTGCCACATGGCCTTCGCCACTTTTTAGGGTTCCGTACCCAAAGGGAAAAACGGGACCCTATTACTAAGACTTCGATGTCCGTCTGTCCGTCAGTCACCGTGTTGTATCTCATGAACCATTATAGCTAGGCAGCTGAAATTTTCACAGATGATGTATTTCTGTTGCCGCTACAACAACAAATACTAAAAAGAGAATAAAATAAATATTTAAGGGGGGCTCCCATACAACAAACCTAATTTTTTAAACGTTTTTCGATCTATATTAATAATGGTAACAGGTAGATGCTTGTCACAGAATGTTTAGTTTTGTATTCACTTCAATAATAAATAATAAAATTATAATAAATATTTAAGGGATTTATTTGTCACAGAATGTTTAGTTTTGTATTCACTTCAATAATAAATAATAAAATTATAATAAATATTTAAGGGGGTCTCCCATACACTACGGAACCCTCCGTGCGCGAGTCCGACTCGTACTTGGCCAATTATTACTGGATTATGTCCTGAAGAAAACGATCTCAGAATAGCAAAGTAGGTATTAATGAAGATGGATTCATAAACTTTTCTCATTACTGAATTACGTTTTCAGGTTCTGATATCGGAGGATCTATCCGGATGCCGACGTACTTTAATGGCATATTCGGTCACAAGACTTCGAGGAACATCGTTTCTAACCAGGGCCAGTATCCCAGGCCAGAGACTGAACTTCAGAATTCGTTTTTGAGTAAGTTTTTTTCACTTTTCTATACCTACCTACAAAGACTAAAATGATTCCTTTGAAGTTTCTGTAAATTCAATAAATAGATACTTTTTTATCACGAAAAATAGCGCTTTTAATCACCTATTCGCCTGATGGTAAATTACGTTGTGGTCGAAGATGAAGCACTCAAGACTTAGAAGATGCCTATTCACTCGAACCTTGTTTACTACAAACTGTACTTATCCTCCTAAAAAGCAGTAACATGGTTTTGTATTAAATTTGTCATAATCTTATGTACCTTAATAACTTTTACAGGTATCGGACCAATGACACGACACGCAGTGGATCTAAAATTACTCTTGGGCATAATGTCTGGAGAAAACGCCCCGAAGTTGAAACTGAACGAGCCGGTCGACATAAAAAAGTTGAAGTTCTACTATCAATTCAGCAACGAAGCCCCATTGACGGACCCCGTAGACCCTGACATCATCACAGCAATGAAGAAAGTCGTAGAATTTTTAAAGGTGCAGCATGGATTGATCGCTGAAGAGAAGAAAATGGCAATACTCAAAAAATCCCTAGCAATTTGGTTCGCGACGATGAAAAACAAGAAAAAGTTTGGCGAATTCATTATGGAGAACGAGAGCATAGGAAAGATATTAGTAGAAATCGTTAAGAACATTTTCGGATTATCTGGAAACACTATGATTGGACTCGTGACTTCACTGTTTGACTACGGTGGAGTTGAAATCGGTAGCGAGAGACACAAGTACTACATAAAACTAAGGGATCAGTTAGAAGAAACCTTCAATAAGATGCTTGGTGAGAATGGAGTGTTCTTGTACCCAGTACATCCGACGCCTGCGCCTTACCACAACGAACCACTGGTTCGACCGTTCAACTTTTCTTATACAGCTGTAGTAAACTGTCTCGGTCTGCCATCGACAACTGTGCCTTTAGGTTTGAGCAGAGATGGTCTACCGATTGGAATACAAGTTATTGCCAATTATAACCAGGACAGACTGTGCCTTGCCGTTGCAGAGGAGTTAGAACGCGCTTTTGGCGGTTGGATTGAGCCCCAAAACTCATCATAGTGCAGCTAGAGGCCTTCATAAACCACACATGTAATGGCTGTAGTTCAGCATACAAAGAAACTTTTTTTCGAGCTATAACACTCCAAAGATATTTCCTGTGTATTTTTGGAGACCCTACGCCAGTACTAGCTTTTGAAGGAGGGAAGAGAGCTGGAGGTGTACCTAACTAAAGCCGTAGCTGCCCACTGTGTAACAACACCTCGCGTTTCGTATCCTCATTCGAACAGCCAGAATGTGGAACGCTTTGCCTGAGTCTGTCTTTCCGCTATAGTACAACATCTTCAAATCTCGAGTAAAAAGGTATCTTCTAGGTAAGCATGCTACACCCTAGACTACATATCTGCTTAACGTCAGGCAGTAGGTCAAACGCAAACTTATTTGAAATAAAAAAAAGTTACACATATTTTGTATGTGTTGTAATCAATAAAAGAGCTAAAAAAGTCTTTGTAAAAGCTATTGCTGTGAATCGTGATAATGTCGCCTTGTGTCGCTATAGATAGACACAATAACTATTTTATGGTTAGTAATATATTCACATAAAAATCTACGAAATGTACATATTTATGTATATGTACACTATGTTTATTTTTAACCATATTTTTAAGAAATTAATGAAAATAAATGGCTATCTTGGCTTTGTTATTTTAAAAATAGTTCACATATTGTAACACCTTGAAATATAAAACGTATTTAAGTTGGCTTAATGAAAACTAGCTGATCGGGAATGACACAATATGCCCAATTTTAGAGGCGCCATCGTAACTATAATAACTAATTAGACTAATTCTGTTTCTTTTTCACTTTAGGCATTCTATAGAGAGAAAACTTTTTACGTTGCTATTTACGATGGCGCCTCTAAAATTGGGCCTAATTTATTTTAAGATAATCGCGCATGTGTACGCGCCACAGGTGCCAAACGCGACGGTTATGTCAATGGTAGTTTAGTCATATGTTGCGCGACGTTGTTGGTGTTTATCTACATAAAGAAGATCTTGCAAAGTGGGCTCAGATTATGTACAGCAGTCAAAAAATGTTTTAAAATAATATGGCATACAAATTCACCGAAAAACAACGGTATTTAATGCTTAATTAAAAAGGAATTTAGTATTTTATAATTTGATTTTTGTTCAAGGCCGCCATATTTTACAAGCAATGTCTAAAGATAATAAGATCGGAAAATATGAAATTCCTTTATATTGTGATTTTTACTAAAGAAAATAATAGGGAAATCATTTTCCAAAACTAATGAAGCAAATAATTAAGTACTGTAGCAGGTAATGGCCTAAGCTCGATTTATTTTTGCATTGTCTCTTTTCATATAAAGACTGATGATGGCTGGACCTTCAAGGGTCTGTGGATGACCCAAATTATTTTTATGTAGTAGTAGTTTAAGTGTAGTTTTAGCTTAAGTAAGACTGATGACGGTGCCACATTCGGCTCCTGCAGCATGGACATACGTGTTTAGCTATAGACAGCACTATTACCATTTTAGATGACATGCAGGCTAAATAGGGTCTTGTATCACATAAATCATATGTACTTGACCTACTTCATTCCTGTATCAATAAAACTACCAATTTTGAACAATAAAACAAAATGTAACATGATTTACATTTTAATTTAAGAGAAACAAAACTAATAAAACGAAAACCAATTGTTTACATAGTGACAGAGTCTAAGTTTGTTTGTCTAAGATTTTCTATGAGTGAGAGGATTTCCTTTCTTTTGTGGCTGGGGTTGATTTTGACGAGCATGTCGCAGGATGCTATGTTGCCGTGCCTGTGGGCACACTCAGCGAGTCTCTCTGCATTGCAGAGGACATGCACTCCGCAGTCATATCCATTGCTTTGCTGCAGGCATTCCTTATCGATGAAGTTGATGCCTGAAATTAGAACAGTATCAATATTGTGACAAATATTGCTTAGATTAAATTAATTTAGGTTTTCAAGTATTGATTTATTTTATCATTTTAGTTATTGTTTATTTTGCAGATAAATAAATTTAAAATAATAATTGGTTGTGTTGGTAGAAGGTAATGACAAGATTATTCTTGTGGTATTGTAAATATTTTTCTTACTAGAGCCTAATTGAGTCATAATAAATTATTCAGACTTCAGATAATGAATAGTTTTACAACATCTGACTAAGTTACTACAGAAACAATAACTTACCACCCTTTGTCAAATAAGGTATCAGATGACTCGCAAGATCCCAGGCCACGTTATGGTTGCTGCCACTCGACGAGTCAAGGTGGAGGAAACAGTTTTCTGGTTTAGAGAACACAAGTAGACTCCAGTGCGAGCCACCTGCCATGTCCGGGGTATCATTGTCATTCAGAGCAAAGAACACAAACTTCTTCCTACTAACACCAAGGGGTTCTAAAAATGTACTTATTTCTTCTGTTTTAACCATTTTCACACATTGCGTCACTTCTGGCGACACAAACAGCAAGTCGCTGTCTGTTCTGAACAATACTTGTTCAAGGTATTCAAAGTAAAAGGATATAACTGTGTCATTGAGCCAGTGTGGTCCATTTAAAAGCTCTACATCTGATTTATGAAGTAAAATATCATGGAAGCTCAGCACGACAGATGCTCTGGCCATTTTTTGAAACTAATTCTTATCTTGAAACCTTCCGTTTGGTATTATTCATCTGGTAAAAAAGGTTCACTGTTTTTTTTATCAAGTTTCATAACATCTAACATCTAACAATGTTTCAAATACTTATACCTATTTATGGCTATGGTTTAGAATATGAGAAATGGCTTAGGGGGGAGGGGGGGTGCGGGGGGGGAGGGGTAGGGGGGGTCATCACCCTCCAAGAGTGGGGGGGTACGGAACCCCCCCCTTTCGGAGATATGAATTTTTTAGTAAAGTCGACCCAATTCATATTGAAATAAAGTTCATAATGAAAATTACTTGTACACATACAATTACTCTAGGGTAATCCTAGTAATATCAGTGTTACCAGTCGTTTCAAGCTGAAATTCTCTAACAAAACAAGGCTATGTGGATTAAGGAGCTCTGTGACACATTTCGAACCTAAATGATCCGTGTCGGATCTGTGATTCATTGAGACTTCCGAGTGGGCTCCCGCCAGAAACTCTGCAGTCGTCCCTGAGTGTCGCTGCGCCAGCCTCGGCCTTCGTTACGCTGCGGAAGTCGCCGGCTCGCTTCGCTCGCCACCTCCTCCCTTCGCTACACTCGGCCTCGACTTGGCTTGCTCCACTCAGGACCTCCTTTGAGTTTCTGGCTCCCGCGATTTTAAAAAACACTCTAGAGTCGTAGCCACAAGACTACGTGGGGTCGGGGTGCCCCGATTCGGATCTGTGACTCATTTCGAACCTAAATGATCTGTGTCGGATCTGTAACTCAGGGGGTTCCGTACCCTCCTACTCTCAGCACTCCTTCTCCCTTCTGGTGCTGGTCAGTGCGAATCTTACACCCCCGTCCCACTTTCAGGGAGTAATGCAACATCATGTGTCTGTGGGGAATTCGGAATTTAGATGTTGGGAACCCTGCTCCTTACATTTCGCTCTATGGCATTTTCACTTTGTAAAATACGCCGTGTCAACAAAAATTCTAACCTAAAAAGTGAAATTTTAAAAATTTATATCTTGACAACCGTTTGTTTCCGTGATTCAAAACTTTACAAATATCCGTTTTAAAGCACATTCTATCTGTTAAAAAATAAAACAACACGAAAAGCCATTTCTCATATTCTAAACCAAAGCCCTATTTATTGTTAAATAAATTAAGGTAATAAATAAGTCTAAGCACATCAAATTACGTGTTTTGAAAAGAATCCTATCAGGACAGAATTCAGAGCTAGCTTACCAGTGGTTTTTTGATGAGTAAACAGATCTTCAAAGTTCTTGCCGCCTGGCCAGTTTATTATTCACTATATGCGTCGATGTCGATTAGAAATGTCTATTTATTTACTTCTATTTATAATTACGGTCATAGATGTTTTTGCACTATTGCTTTGAAAATGAAAAATCGCGACGAATCGCTTTGCTAATGCTTTGATGCTTTCGCTTGTTCGCTTTTTGCATTTTTTTTAGTGTTGCTATAGTTTTCTTTACGAAATGGCAAAATATAAAAAAAATGGGAGGAGCGAGTAAGTCATGAATGAATATCTTCAGTCTCTTATTGAATTGAGATAAAAGCGAATGAGTTTCAAATTAAAAGTTTCAATTTCATTTATTTTCTGGAGACACCCACAGATAATTACTATACTATGCCAGACACCGATGATGTTTTAGCTTTGCTCTAAAACTTCAAATCTGGAAATCATTGTTTGAACTTTCAACGAATACGTAACTTTAACAGATTGTATGGAGAATATCTGTTGCCTATGGAAGTTCAAGTATTCTATACAAGTTCCGTATACGTCCAAAACGTGCGAAGTTCTGAAAACACTCCCCAGGGACATGAATTTTCAACTTCGCACAGCTTGGACGTATAAGGAACTTATACGAAGCATTCTTTTGATGATCTTACGAAAAATAAGGCCCCGAAGGACCTGTTTTTGAACTTTGCACGCCTGGGAACACAGAGTTACTGGGAACGTATACGGAACTTGACAGTTAATTTTACGTGATAACGTCATCACAAGCCGAACCTTGCCTACCAGTCGATGAACGCCGGCTGCACGCACGAAAAAGCATGACTCATTTTCACGTTCCGAGCCATTAGTCCAGGTTTTGCTTAGTTTACTTAAACTTTCGCATTCGCGTATAGCTCCATACATTTTGGTTAGTTCTTCTTCGTTTCCGCCAGTGGCGTTGTACAAAAATGTATAGAGCCATATGGAAACAGCTGTAGTTTCAATTTACCTGTAAACCTGAGATCGTGGAACAAGCGATAGTCTAACGCTTCTTCTTGAAATCGCGAAAAACTACGTTTATTGCATACAAAAAGTTTAATCTCGATAATGTACGAAACTACTGCTTATTCATGATTTCAAGGTAGGATAATAAAGTTATCTTTAATGATAATTAAGTAGATCTCTGAAACTCTCCACAATTTGCAACACAAAGAAACACTTTTTAATTACCAATAAAGTGTCCTGTCCTGTCCGACAGTTGCAACCGCGATCGCGATCTAGTTCCACAAATCATAATTCAAAAAATATAGTCACAAAACAGGACGACTAGATCGCAGCTGTCTGGGGACCCTGTAGTAACGTAGGTCGATTTTTGTAACACTATTTGTCCAAATTTTATGCTTTGGTAGCCCTGGTTCCTACTGTCACATTAGACATTGACAGTTAACATTCATTGTTTTTTTTTTCGAACGATTCTCCATGGACACTACTTATTCTGAGAAAATATTGTTTCCCTCATTGGGCTATTTCATGGTAGGTATAATAGTATCCTCGGCCCTCGGCTATTTCCATAGTTTGTGATTGGGTTTAACTTCATTACCTACCTTGATCACGCGCGGTTTTCTTCTTATTCCCGTGCAAAGCTGTTAAATCAGCATTTAATTTCATAAAACTAGTCGCAACAGCAATGCCACGGTAATGATATCTATTATAACAGTCGTGACTCGGCCCTGTCCTTGAGATACATATATATACCTACGACGTCACGTGGCCGCGCAGACTGTATCACCACGGTAATTAGATATCATTACCGTGATATCACGCGGTAGGGCTGCGTTTTTTAATCATTTTTTATCTAGGGGTTTAGTACCTATCTTGACCAGCTACGTAAAGATTCACCCTTCCTCACATATATCTATTTGACTGTGCCCATCTTCTATTGGAAGTTTATAATAATATTAGTTTCATCAGGGTTAACTTTTAATAGGTAAATCCGAACATATATTAATTCAAGTTATTCAAGTAGCGCGACAATACTAGACAAGTTACATTCAAACAACTTTACAGAACTTAAAGCCTTTATTAAATTGTATTAGTTCATAAAACTAATTTGGTAACAACAACGGTCACAATCTTATAACTGAAATTTTAGTTGTCGTCCATATGACATCATATTGATGACACAAAGGAACAATCACAATGGTTTCTACATACCTATAAAATAATTTAATTAACATTAAATCCACTCACAGCATTGTTAGAGAGTAGTATCACGCAAGCATTCCCTCCATGTTAGATATAATTTATGTGCTAAAAATAGCTACATCCTATTATAATGTGACAACATTAACATTTTAATAAGTTATGATGATACTGATTGGGCTAAAATGAGAGGTAGGTTCCAGAAATATAATGGAAAAAGCCTCTCATCCAGAATATTTCCTATTAGATGGTATGATTACTTAGTAGCAGATTTAAGGTAAGCGATAAGGTCTGCCCTCTCGTTGGCTTTCTTCAGACCGGCAAACACCATCTTGGTTCCAGGGATATATTTCTTGGGGTTCTCGAGGTACTCAAATAGGGTATCTTCGTTCCATGTGATACCTGGAAACACAGAGATTGTATGTTAGATTATTTTGCATACCACAATACAAAGTAGCATTATCAATTCTTTGATATTTATATGCATGCCACATCTAAGGGATCATCCCTAGAACCTGTTGAAGATAATGAGTGAGTTGATTAATTTGAGTATTTATTATGTAAGATATCTAGAAAATTATGATGCTATGAGGTGTGTGGTGAGATTTTGAACACCCACCTAATCCTTCAGTGGTCATTTTGGAAATTAGTAGGGAACAACAATGTTCAGTGGTGAATGTGTAGCATGATCTATATTATGAGTAATTCATGATAATTTTAACATTATTTGTTAGGCATAAAGTCCATTATTTATGTAACAGGTTTTTTCTAATTTCAAGCAAAGAATATGAAATTATCTTTTCTGAATTATCGATTTTTGAACAATAGATAACAACATTACTTACATACTAATGATCTAATGATAAGAGATTATGTAACATAGGTGATATTTTTTTTCTTACATGACCATACATGGAACGATTCAGGCATTCATCTTAATTTGCAATAAGTATACTGTTTTTATTAGTTTACGAACTAAATATCTTACCACTTCTTAATTTTTTTTCAGTTTTTAAATATGCGTTTTGTACGTTATTTTTTGCCAAGCATTTTGACTTAAAACAAATTGGACCTTTACTTTAGAATATCATCTTAATGCTCATGCACGGCAAATCTGTTCATGATGATTATTTATAAATAATAAATATATGATAAGTTTATACCTTTGGACTTGTTGGCATCTGAGTAAGCGAAGCCAGCAGCTTGGCCAGTCTTGCGACCAAAGAATCCATGCAGGTTGGGGCCAACTTTGTGCTTGCCGCCAGCTTCAACCTGTGAAATCAATGTTACATTAATTACTTTATAATATTATGTTAAACCAAATTAATGGCAATTGATTGAAGACAGTATTTCAGAGACAACTCATTTCAAGTTTGTATTTATTAAGGTGTTAAGAGTAATAACTACTATACAAACATCTAATTACAGAGATCCCAGAGGGATAATGAGGTCAGTCTAACGTCTAGATAAGTGAGGCCAGATTTTTCATTTAGTAATTACACATTCGTCATTAATCTACAAAAGTGCTGCTAGAAAATGAAGAAAAAATCACAATTTCAAATTGATCTTTGCATATCTTATCAATCAAATCATTAGTAAATTACATCGAATTATCATTAGTAAATTACCCTAACAATAATGGCACAAAACAAGGTTTACTGTCCCACAGTGGTAAGCTAATGACGCCAATTACCTTAATTATGAGGACATCACAATAATAATTAGATATTTATACATGGGGAAGAAAAAAAATAGAAATTTGCACATCATGCTTTATTACTATTACTAAGAATAAAATATTTTTTTTAGGATAAAGACAACTACAGCGTGCAGGCCTGTTAGCAGTGCATTGACTACCCTTTGTGTTATCTCCTTGTCACATTTTTCTTACAGGTAACTAAATTATAGCTTTGGAGCCTTTGGTGGAAAAGCCTTGTGCAGCATAGCAGAAATACCTATGCAGCAGAAACAGCTTATTGCACAATTTGAGTAAGGGATTATTAGGACTTTGTTCCATAACATGTAATCTACTAAATAATACAGTAATAGGTATGTACTTACAGTGTGGCACTGGGCACACCTTTGCACGAAGATCTTCTTTCCATTTTCCGGGTTGCCCGCTGGTACACCCATTGCACTTCTGGAATGACACAAAAAATGTTCATTGACAAGAGGCCTTTGACTATTGCAGCTAGAGTGAAATTAGAGGTGAAAATTTGATATGAAAGATATTTCAATGCGATGTTATAAGATGGCCTTGAACAATTTGTACTCAGTGCCAAGTTGCCACTGCACACTGATAATCACGACCATGTGATGTAGACATTGTTAGGAAGTCGTAAATGACCTTGATTCTAGGTTCTTAAATGACTTCATTGGAATATTACGAAGACAGAATGCTCTAAATTTTAGAGATAAAATTATCACTCCCGAATCTAGGTCAGGATCAATGTCATCAGGGAATTTCAAGGCACAAGGTGTCATAATGAAATCATTACGTAAGTGGAAAATCTAAGGGAAACAAGAAAACTAATAATAGACACATAAAATGAAACGAAGGGCACTGTTTTACGTAACACTAGGAAAAAATCATCACATTTTACTAGGAAATGCAGAAATTGTACCAAGTTCAAATAGAGGTTATGTTCAAACCAATAAGTGCACTCATTTATTGTTATCAATGAATGGAATCACTGTACTAAATAACTAGTGTTTATGATAATATAATTAATTTTACTCACTTTTTGATTTACAATTTATTCAAAACTTAGCACGACGGCCAATTCACGGAAAATCCGCTTTATCAATGACACACGAAAGTAGAGTAGTACGTTAATGCGAACGTATAGTGATGTGACGACAGTACCGTTTTCTCAACTTGCAGACGAGGCGAGCGAGACGGAATGGACCGCTCACACGATTCTGACGCATGCGTTAAAAAATCGATCAATTCGTGCGACCCCGTGGCCTAGCTCTTTTATTGGATAGTCTGTGGCAATACTGGCAAATACAAATTAGGCGGGAGAAATCAACGCGGGAAGTTTAAATTTTTTCACAGATGTCATATCAGTATGATATTGATATGACATGTATGATGCATCCTGTATGATAATATTTGTTGAATAATCAGCACGAAATCATTGGAACAGGTAGGAAAGTATTATCTCATGTTTTATTGCGCGATAAGTCCCGTATTAATATAGTAGGATAAGGTATGTAGGAAAGTAAGTTACGTAAATAAAAAACATCCTCCAAACTTCGCTTGAGTAGCGTGCTACTTCTGTTAACATGTAAGTAACCCAGTATTTGAACATTTGAAGAATTGAAAGAATATTGTTGCTAAATAAAAATGTACCAATTTTTTCGCAATGTTAGTTGTAGACGATAACAAATGGATTTTCCATGGTAGTCAAAACGGGTAGAGTCTAGATAATTGTTAGAGCACAGGTGAGTAATTGAAAATCAGATACTTAAAGCAATAAAATCTAGTCAGCTAAGCACAAATATTTATCACAGTAAATTTACTTGACGTTGTTGACGTAAATCAAATTATCGTTTTTTCTTACTTGTCAATTTATTTTGAGGTAGGTATCCAAGTAAGTAGGTAGTTTTGTGGTAGTTTTATTCTTTTAAGAAAGTACGTAGGTATATGTCGGCCGGGTGGTGGCTAGCCCTGCATGGGTACCTAGCATGGCAAAGGGCATTAATGTCAGTTGTCATTCTCAATCAATACCTCAGAAGAATTAGTTCTTATTCTATGATCCATACCTTATTTCCTCTTCGAAGGGATATGGATATAATGGTAAAAAGACCTGTCCTTTTGCCATACTCTACTTGACTACCCGTGCTGGTGGCTAGTTTATTCTATGAATAGGGTAAGTATAAAAGTTTTAACGGTGGAGTATAAAAATAAAATAAAAAGCCTTATGTAATAGGTATACTCCCAGTTGCTAAATAATACATATTATATATGAAGAAAAATACAATTCCAATAATATAAAATAATGTGTGTCGTGTATCAGGAACCCAAAAAGGTGAATGCCCCCTCCAAAGAATGCCATGCTGCTCTATCTTAAGCTATTTCGTGGGTAGAATATATTACCTATACTATAATGTTAGGTATTAGGTCAAGGATATTTTACAAATTCAAAATAGGTATGTTAGTAGGTAAGGCTAGGCTATGTAGTTAGTAATCCTGAAATTTTATGAACGTAGCGTCATCTCTGGGATTTTGCAAAAGTTTCCTTCAACTGGTTTTGGTGACTGTGGGTGGTAATGTTTCTTTTATATAATCCCTCTCAAAAACGTGAACCTGTCTTATCCCGAATAGAACCACTTGTCTTAACGAGCAAAGTCCAGATGGAGCCACAAAGCTATTTGAATGCGACATAGTTTTGTATTTATATCCGACTTCCAAAAAAGGGGAGTTTCTATGTTCGCTTCTTTGTTTTTAGGATTCCGTACCCAAAGGGAAAAACGGGACCCTATTACTAAGACTTCGATGTCCGTCTGTCTGTCTGTCCGTCTGTCACCGGGCTGTATCTCATGAACCGTGATAGCTAGGCAGCTGAAATTTTCACAGATGATGTATTTCTGTTGCCGCTATAACAAAAAATACTAAAAATAAAATAAAATAAATATTTAAGGGGGGCTCCCATACAACAAACCTGAATTTTTAGACGTTTTTCGCTCTATATTAATAATGGTAATGCTTGAAATTTTCACAGAATATTTAATTTTATATTCACTTCAATAATAAATAATAAAATTAATATAAAATAAATATTTAAGGGGGGCTCCCATACAGTACGGAACCCTTCGTGAGCGAGTCCTACTCGTACTTGGCCGATTATTTTTTTTGTGTATGTTTATCGCCAATTGTGGACCCATTTGAAAAAACATTTTTCAGTTCGAAAGGCTAGGTAGGTAAACTTCCGAGGTGGTCCCATTTAAAATGCGTCGATTCGATCGAATTACATATTCGAATTTTGTACCCGACTGAAGTCGGTTTGTTCCATTTTTGTCGAAAAATAATTATTTCTTTGTTAGAAGAAAGATGAAGAATTGGGCTTTTTTAGGGTTCCGTACCTCAAAAGGAAAAAACGAAAACCTTATAGGATCACTTTGTTGTCCGTCTGTCCGTATATCAAGACCTTTTATCTCCAGAACGCGTAGAGTTAACAACTTGAAATTTAAACCATAGGTATACCTACGTATATCTACGGCCTCTTGCAGTTGTGAAAAAATCATTCAACTCGGTTATCGTAAATAAAAGTTAGGTCCGTTTATAGAGTTTCTTAGAGTACACATAATAAATCTGAAAACTGTACATTTTCAATGTAATCACAAAAATAAGGCCGCTATTCAAAAAAATGGCCTCTAACTTCAAAGTGAATTAATTGTATCATGTGAGATATTATATGAAATATCTTTATTAGCACAAGCTAAAGCAGGCTTTGAATTAAAATGTAATTAATTTGTAACAGTGCATTGTGCAATAAGCGAATATAAATATAAATTATTTTTACGATGTGTGATTTACGATGCACGACGAGAAAAGTAAGAAAAAACCGTTTAATCGATGATTATGTTTTACCTACGCTTAGAGGTTTTAACAATTTGCAATAGTTCCCAATTTTGTGCAATTTTCAAGATTGGTGCGGAACCCTCGGTTTTCGAGCCTGACTCGCACGTGTCCGGTTTTTTAGTTACAGAATGTCAGCTGCTGGAGATAGGTCTCTCCTATTGGTCTGCGATAAGTCCAGTTGGAAGCGGCTTTCATCCAGAGGCCTGTCACATGTCTATCTTGTAGGTGGACTGGACGTCCCGAAAAAGAACCACTTGTCTTATCGGTATCGGGCAATTTCAAGATGGCGCTACAAAGGTAAGTTATCCTTTAAGCACGTTTTTTTCTTTTGTTCAAATAAAAAAGAGGATAACAGTTGCGCTTCCTGGAAAAACATATTTATTTTCTCATGTCATTCTTATTAGTTAACTTTATTCTCCTAAGTACATATATCTACCCAAAGTTATCAATCAGATGAACATTATTTTTATCTCCCAAAAAAATAAACTTTTATCTTTGCTCTTCTGGTATGTGAATATTATGACATAAACTAATAATCTTATCATCAGTGATTGTTACCCTTGAAAGAGTATCGAAGTGATAAGAGATAGTACTACTGTAACTATCATGTTACGTACCTTAACGATAAGGCTGCCCTAAAGATTAAAAATAAGGATTCATAAAAAATCATTTCAGTCGAAAGGTTCAGAGAAAGATTGCTGAAAAATACCGATATGGACATGCCTATTCTGGAATAAATAAATAGATAGATAAACGATTTGTTGCACACCAAGAAATAACAATAACAAGAAACAAAGATACAAAAACAGTGCAATAATGGGCGGCCATTCGCTGATTGTGATCTCTGCCAGGCAACCTTCGAATGGAGAGGATGGATAGCTTATATGTAATGGAACGGGTGCGCATTAAATAAAACTATAAATTAGATTACCTACATTTTATAAACATACATACTAATAAAATGGATAAACAGTTTGGAAGCGGCTTGGATCCTGCGGAGGTTATCTGTCTATTTTGTAGGTAGACTATATATATCTTATGTTGTAATTAGGACCGGTAAGTTATCTGTACCCACGCTTAAATAAGCTTTGACATTACTAAGTAAGTGCCTCTCTGCGATACAGTATTTCTGACTATTTCAGATCAGCGAGATTCCTACTAATACAAGTATAACAGATAATTACCAATTATTTGTTTCGCGTCTTGTTTGCACGCCAGTTTCAGCATTTTAAATAGCAGTCTCGATAAAATACTTATTTGAATGACTTGTTTGTTCTTTGATTTATTGTGAATTTAGACGTAGAACTTACCTTCATACTTTTTTTTAAGAATTACATAAAACCTTGGATAAGCCCACACTTTCTATCGTGAGGACGTTTTCTGACAAAATATACTAGAAATTATGGTAGTTTAGATCAAATTAAGTAAATTACATAATTACGTAAATTGAACTCGGAAGTCCTAGAGGAGATATCGGCTATGTCCAAGCAGTGGACGTGTTATGGCTGAAAATAAATTAAATGACTGACAAAACTCCAGTGTGACGGGTTAATAGAAATTGATGGAGGAAACGGACGAGCTGTATCGACCCTCTGAGAGGGAATAGGAGTCAGGAGAATGATGAAAAATGCTAGTTTAACTTTAACATTCTCCTGAACCTATTGACTCCTATTGAACCTGCTGGAATTAAAGACGTTTTTTCACTTTAAAGTGAAATAGACGATGTTTTGGTCAAAATAGTGCTATTTTCTTTTAAAAATAAACATTAAGATATTTTCCCGAAAAATACGAAAGAAAAATCAAGAATTCAATGCAGGGTAAGTATAAGCAAGTTATTGATAAAAAAGCTCTTTTCAATTTGATATTGTCAAACCATTCGTAGGTGTTGAGTAAGTACGCGGTCGAGAACGTTCTTAACCGTTCTGATTTCCCCCGAGGCTGTTACTTTGCCTTATATTTTGATTGAAAGATTTCGTGTTAGAATAAAATATATTTTATCTTCTTTTTGCGCTTCTGAAGAGGAGGTCCTTTCATTTTGCCTAATGATTGCGCTTTTGTTGCTCTTACTTATAGACAGCCCATTATTCGAATTTAGGGATTTTTATTTCCATTCAAAATTGTGGTTTTCGCTGAGAACTTAAGTGGTGGATAGGAGGCTCATTTAGATTAAGTTTTGGTAGGTAGTTTGGTTATTTGCGGACTTTACAATGCAGATGCGTAGGTATTTTTCGTGTGAGAATATTTTGAATTTTACCTAGTTCAATTTCATTGAAATAAAGGTAACGATAAAAGATAAGTAGGTACCTACCTCCCTAAACTTATTCGCGAAAACTATGTACCAACAAACACTGGTATGAGTACAAGTTTATGATATTTAATTGGTTGATTTGATATGATTTTATTCTTTAGTATTACGTAGGTACCAATACGCTTTTACCACTGAGGGTGTGCACTGTGCATTGGGTGATAACATGTTCGAAGTAGGTACCTGCGTAACGAGCAACGGTAGGTATAACATATACATATATTATTGGCATTTTATTCTGCAAATTAGGCTATTATCAAATTAAATCCACACCTAAGTACCTACCTAGAAATAGCTAGAGATTACAAAACAATTTACTGTGGCGGAATTTTAAATAAGGCCCAAAATAAATCTCCTAAACAACACCAAAAGGGACAGCTTTGTTTAGATTTACGATTTAAATCGGCTTATGAAAACTTTTAAGACAGTCAGAATGGACTACTCTGTTTAATTTAATCGGGTCGGATTGCCCACCTCGCAAACTCATAAAATTAATTTAGGTACGTTTTATTTTACTTACTTTACTTTGTTACGTTTTCATAGTGAATATTTTTCTAATGAGATTGAGACACCACTAAATATAAGTAGTACCTATTATTTATTATTTGAACTGTGATCTAAAGAGATCGATTGGTAGTAGAGCCTCTACCGCAGATCTAGCGAGATTGTGTCCCATATAAGTACTTTTTAGGGTTCCGTACCCAAAGGGTAAAAACGGGATTTATTACCAATTAGTCAGAAGATATACTGTCTCCTAAAGGTAGGTAAGTGCCGACAAATCTTGCCTGATGGTATATGTTGCTTGGATAAATCGGGCTCTTACAAGTAATTTCGCGCAAGAATCGCAACTACGCATAATGCCAATAAATATATTACGCAATTATTACTCAAAATCACTTATTCATAAGCGTTCACACAGCATTCTGCTATATGTAAGAATGCTGTACCTACGTAGCAACATACGATATTATATTTATCGGATAGTTTACTGGCTACAAGTATAAACAAAGTAGAGTACTAAAAACAAGTGTTAACGTCCCATCTTGTTTCAAAACTGAAAGCCGAAGTTGGAACTCCGCGGACGTCCGGTTACGGTGATTTCATTTACGACCCGTTTTATTGGTTTCTGTAAAAGTAGGCACCGTTACGAGGCAATGTTACGAAAAGATAAGTCCGGGGCGGAGCAACTTTGTTTCAAACTCTAGTGCACTTACAGGTTTTTTTTTTTAATTTTTAGTATCGGGATATTTAATTAGGGTTCTGTACCTTAAGGGTAAAAACGGGACCCTATTACTAAGACTCCGCTGTCCGTCTGTCTCCGATTTCCGAGATTGCTCAGCTGAAATTTTCACAGATTATGTATTTCTGTTGCCGCTATAACAACAAATACTAAAAACAGAATAAAATTAATAATTGAGGGGGCTACCATACAACAAAAATGTTTTTTTAGCCGTTTTTCGCTCTGTATGAATAACTAAGCTGACCCGACGAACTTCGTTTCACGCGATATCTTTATAAATTATAGCATATGTATTATTCTGATATAAAATCTATATTATTGCAGAATTTCATCTCAATCCGTTCAGTAGTTTTTGCGTGAAAGAGTAACAAACATCCATCCATCCATCCATACTTACAAACTTTTGCGTTTATAATATTAGTAGGATGGTAACAGGTAGATGCTTGAAATTATTACAGAATATTTAGTTGTATATATTCACTTCAATAATAAATAATAAAATAAATATTTTAAGGGGGGAGCCCCCCTTACCTATACAGTACGGAACCCTCCGTGCGCGAGTCCGACTCGTACTTGGCCGATTATTTTTATTGTGGTCTGATTACTACAGTACCTATCGCGCTGGATGCAAGCCGTTTCCCACTGGTATTATTACAGATCTATAGAAAGGGAGGCCTATGACCAGTAGAGGACGTCCTGTGGCTGAAGCGGCTTTCGTCGTCTTGGGCATCCACTGCTGACCATAGGCCTCCCCGATAGATCTCCAATAAGACCGGTCGAAAGTGACTCTCATCCAGCGCGATTCTATGGTCATCCGTCCTCTTTGTAGGTGGTCTCTACTCGAGAACTTTTCAACCCCATCGGTCTTCAGTCTTCTGTACTTGTGCCCTGCCCACCGCCATTTTAACTCGCCAATCCGCTGGGCTGTGTCGTTGAGTTTGGTTTTTCTACGGATCTATTCATTCCTGAAACGACCTTAGTACTTATCGTATTATAATTTTTATTTTACTTTATCTACATTTTTTGGAACTTTCAAATTTGTGGTTTTACGGCAGATAGAATACTATGACTCATAAGCGGATGCTAAATTTAAGCATACGCCTACATTTTCTGACGTCCTTGAACGATTCGCTACCCATATAGAGGCATCTTTACATTCCGGATAGGTAGTAAAATAAAATATTAAGACAAATAATCTCCTTTAAGAAATGTAGATGCAATAAACGTCTGCGCACGTTATATTTCTTCATTTATTAGAACTCGTAGAGCTCTCGCTATTATTGAATAACAGGATAGATTGCGATGGCCGAATTAAGTAAAATTTATAGTACACCCTGGGCAGTGTGAACAACGTAAATGTTCCATTAACAAGTTCACATTTAGAGAGATAAATAGGCAATAATAAATTATGAATTCCCATTAGCACCCTGGGGTGTTAGCTAGAGATTCGTTCTTTTCAGTTTAAGCATCGAGCTTTCAGTAACTTGAGATTGTTCGAGGCGTGATTTTTAATTAAAAACCGAATGGGCGGGAATTGTAATTACAACGGAAAACATTCCTAATATTTTTCGTGGAAGCAAGAATTTGAATAAATTGTTGCCGTCGCAGCTATTAAGAGGTTTTAATTCTGGGTTTACGATCCGAATCGTGTGATAATGGTCGGCAGTAAATTCAATTTCCCTATCTCTGTTTAATCTAAGGTATTCGTTTTTCATTTAATTATTGGGCATCGAAAGCCTTTGAAAAATTGCTGACGTGCTGCCAAAGGACGAGTGGCGTTAACTTTCTTAATAAAGGAGTTTCGTTATTGGAAAAATCAGAATTAAGGGTTTCAGAAACGCGTCACTTGGTAGAATATTTTTTCTGCTTGTGTTAATTTCAAACAGAAAAAATGCCAAGTCGATGGTTTTAAATTAAATTCGATTTGTCAGAGATGATAATAAATAATTTTCAGCGCATTACGTGTTTGCTGAAAATAAATAAGCAAACATTTCCGTAATTTATGAGGCGAGATTGGATGGAATAGAAAAATTGCTTTGAGTGTTATTCTGTATACCTATAATCTACAACGTCTTTCAGGTTTATTTGAGAGAGCGTTACTTGTAAAGCAGGACGTCTTAGGTACGATTCTCGACCGCGCAGATGTTAGAACGATCAATATAAAATGTCTAAATATTCTGCGTTGGAGTGTTTCTTGTCATTGACTTTGTGTATGCTCTGAGACATATTATGACACTTAGATTCCGCCCTGAAGAATTCCTAGTTTGCAATTAAATCTGAATAAATTATTTGGTTTTAGGATTTTTTGTGACGCATACTGTTTGACCATATCTTATTGAATGGTACTCAGGGATTTTTTCACTAAGTAGCGCGCTTTCCTAGAAAATATCTGTCTCTACCGAAGATTTAAGTTCAGGACATGAATTTTCATTTTTCTGCAGAGTAGTTTTCTATGCTATAGTAAGTATTTGTATCGATAGCTCATAAAGATCAATGGCGGGCGCTAGAAGCAAGATTTTGCCGGCAGCGGTGAAGTGCTCGGCAATGTTTTCCCGAGTCATGAATAAACAATGTCTACCCCCGGGCGTTTCGCACGTAAACTTGTTTTGTTAGCGTTTCTAGAAAGTTTACAAATTACCTATCTGTATCCAATTTTAGGAACATAAAGTCTCTCATGTTTACATTGAGTACTTGGTTTTGCCTAGTTAGATTAGTTTCCTGATTGCAGCTCTGTCTGCTGCAGATTTTAACGCTTTCTAATGAAGTTTCGTTGCAATTAATTTTTGAATAACGCATCAAATAATTAGTTACCAAAAAGCTATTTCAACAATGTTGTAAGTAGTATTGATTTATCGCGAAACATAATAGGTACTAGCCCGAGATCTCACCGCAAGAACATCCCGCTCATAGCGTACACGGTTCAAACCAACTTTTTTGTTGTTTTTTTGCGAGCAGTGTATTTGATGCACACAATTCTTCTATTATTGTAGGCAGTCGAATTATTCTATAATACGACATACTCATACTCATTTATTGATACCAATAGAGTTACATGTCAACAAATTTGCAAAAAAAGTTAAATTACATCATAAAAAAGTATACAATAGTTAAACACCGATTAAATGAAATCGTAGTCATCATAATACAAAAGAAATTAAAAGTCATAAATACAATAAAGACATTTAAAAAAAAAACATACATTTAGATACAACCTCACAAAAAACGATCGTTCTTCATGGCGACTTTTTTTCATGTAGGTACCACCTACGTGAAAAAAAGTCGAATTGTTATTGTAGAATAAATCAACTAGCCTCGGTAATAGAAGAATTTTGTGCATTAAATGCACTGCTCGCAAAAAAACAGCAATAAAAATTAAAACACTCAATAATAACTGAAGATTAGCAAATGGTCCGACAATAGCGTACAATATTAATGCAAATGATGCTCTCAGCGAATATAAATTTCAAGCATTTGATTGCCACGGGACCTGAAAAATGTTGTTGTCAATCCCTTTACAGCCTTTGGACATACAGCATCCTAAATAGAATTTATGAAAATGTCGGTAATATTACTGAATATTAATAAGACTTTAGATTGTTCTCTCTGAGACCGTGAAATTGCATACACTAAGCTCTTTACTGTTTGTGTGGAGTATTTTAGGGCAATAAGGTCCAGACTTCATCACAACGGAGCGGAGATATGTAGAGCTAGATAGACCATAGATATCGTACTAATATAATATTATAAACGCTGAAGTTTGTGAGTATGTATGGATGTTTGTTACTCTTTTACGAACAAACGGCTGAACCGATTTAGTTGAAATTTGGTATGGAGGTAGTTTAGACCTTAGATTAACACATAGTCAACACATAACTTTTTATCTCGGGCTAACGCGGGTAACGCCGCGGGGCGCAGTTAGTTTGTTCATAAATCCATTGACGAAATTTTGTACTTAAAGAAAATATCTGCTTTGCTCAGTATTGTATAATCTATATCGGTAAATAAATTGGCGGGGGCACTGCCGTGCCCTCCGATGACGTTTATGACGTACGGAATACAACATTGACCATCTTCGCACGTTTCTGCTCTGCTCCAGTTTGGTGGAGTCTAGACCTAAAGCAGCATGAAACGTGACATTATGTATTTTATATGCTATATGTTGTGATGTACATAGGAGTAAGTATGGTTACAGAGGTGTGTTAGTTAGGTTAGTTAGTATCAACATATCAAACATTTCAGAAATATTGCACTTACACAGGATTCGCCTAATCCAAAGGCAGTAAAGTAGACAACCTATTTGAATATTTCAAGATCAGGGTTTTATAACAAGAGAAAATTTCAGGCAAGCTTTATCTTGGAAATTTAATTAGGTAGTTTACAGTTTAATCTAAAACCACGCCAAGGGATGTAAAGCAAACATGTGGATATCTAAACCTGTAATCCTGATCAAGGATTTATGACTACAGTAATTTCTAATTTTACAGTATTTTTTAAGTTATTTTTAGGGTTCCGTACCCAAAGGGTAAAAACGGGACTCTATTACTAAGACTCCGCTGTCCGTCGGTCTGCCACCAGGCTGTATCTCATGAACCGTTATAGCTAGAAAGCTAAAATTTTCACAGATTATGTATTTCTGTTGCGGCTATAAGAAGAAATACTAAAAATAGAATAAAATTAATATTTAAGGGGGGCTCTCATACAACAAACCTGATTTTTAGCCATTTTTCGCTCGATATTTATAATGGTAACATGTAGATGCCTGAAATTTTCACAGTATTTTTTATTGTTTATTCAGTTCAATGATAATATATATATTTAAGTATGGCTCCCTTACAGTACGGAACCCTCAGTACGCGAGTCCGACTCGTGCTTGGCTGATTATTTTATACAATGTCACATACCTCGTTAAGCTATAGTTTGTGCTCAAGCGCGAACTTATTCGAGAAAAAACAGTATTTCCATCTTTCATGTCCCAACATACGTACTATAGTAGTAGTATTTTATGGAAGTAGTGATAAAGCTTTCTTTATTATTCATATTTTGAAGCCGGGGTGGCTTAGTGGTAGTAGGTACTTAACGCTCGCCTTGCAAACGCGAGGTCGTATAGGTTTTAACTCGGTATCGCATTATTTGTAATTTATGTACGGATTTTAACACCACTACCTTCTCGGTGAAGTAAAATATCCTGAGAAGAACTGCATACCTATATATACGTCCGTAGAATAAATTCAATGGTGTAAGTAAGTGAATCCACCAACCCGTACTGGGCCAGGGTGGTGAATAAATATGGCCCAATCGACAGTAGAAGTTGTTCATCATGACGATGAGTAAAAAACATCATTAAAATTATTAAAATAATCTCCCAAGTACGAGTCAGACTCGCGCACGAAGGGTTCCGTACTGTACTTATGGGAGCCCCCCTTTAATATTTATTTTATTTAAATTTAATTATTTATTATTAAAGTAGGCATGCAGTTAAATTTTCTGTGAATATTTCAAGCATCCACCGGTTACCATTATTAATATCGAGCGAAAAACGGTTAAAAAATAGGTTTGTTGTATGGGAGCCCCTCTCGAATAAGTACTATTTGTGTTATATTTTTAGTATTTGTTGTTATAGCGGCAACAGAAATACATCATCTGTGAAAATTTCAGCTTTCTAGCTATAACGGTTCACGAGATACAGACTGGAGACAGACAGATAGACAGACGGACAGCGGAGTCTTAGTAATAGGGTCCCGTTTTTACCCTTTGGGTACGGAACCCAAAGAAGGGGGTGTTTACTTTATTTTATCATAGTACTATCAGTACCTAGGTAATGTTAAAAACCAGCATAACGCAATTACAGTACGGTTGTTATGACATATGAAAATATTCCCTGTGAACCCACAACTATAGCATTATTTTGAAAAACAAAGGATGTTAACTTACTTATTCATAACAATAGACCCGGCACAATGGATACGTTTAAGTCACCATCTCGTGGGTCTTACATATGTATTATAACTACACCTTACGTATTTACCTACTTAATAGCTATCATGTACAATACTAATCGACTTGGCATTTTTTATCCAATTGCGTGACGCAAAGGAGTGGTAATGTGTTTATCAGCATATAAATAAATATTAGAGGACATCTTACACACGGTCTCTGACCCCAAACTAAGCAAAGCTTGTGATATTGCTGCTAGAGACTGATATACTACATACACATATTTTTAAATACATACTTAAATAGACAATGGTAGCAATTCGGCGACATTCGCATTAAACTATAACTAGTCGCACTAAAAATTTTAGTTTAGTGGAAAACTAGCGAAAGGCTATTCGGTGTTTTCTTCGAACTAAATTTAAAGCGATTTTAGTCGTCCGCCATGAAAAATTAAATTGAGTAACGCCACTTACGCCATCTAGTAGTGAGTAGCAAATTAGTTCGAAAAAGCCCACTAGATGGCACAAATATTAATTATGGTTGTTATTTTATCTGTGGCTGATCCATGGATATATTACGTAAACATAGAAAATCCTGGGGCTGTTCCCAATTTGTTACCATATCAATAACAAAGTTACTATTATGTTCTTTTCTATTTTAAGTCTCAAGAAATACTTACTATATCTGTTACGGATTATCACAATCGATTTTACTCCAAAAACGGTGCAACACGCTTTATTTTGGAAAGACTTTTACATTATTTTATTTCCGTGGAATGCACTAGCTTTTATATCTATGATTTGATTAAAAGGTTGGAGGTAAAATACAACTCGTTGGCTTTTATCGTAACTTTAGCTAAATTACTTTGGCAACATTTTTGTTTACATTTTTTTTCAGTCAGTTCACATTTCACAAAAACTTCGTAAATCTTTGCAATATTCAGAGGTAAAAGGTGTAAAATCCAAAAACTAGAGTAATGAATATAGTACATCATATTGGAACCGTTCAAATTCTCTACGTTTGGTGGCAGTGAAATACAAGACATTGGCAAAATTGTGAAACACCTTCACAGAAGCCATAAACAAGAATTGAATTGAATTGCAATATCACTACGACTATCACTACTTTTACAATGAATAATGCCAATAAAAAGCAAAGGGAGATGTCCTCTCCAAGCCAACATCACGATACTGAGAGACATAGGAGTACATTATGTGAAAGGTAAGCAATTCTAATTGTCTTGTAAGTAGAACACTTTTTGATAAATCAAGCAACTACTAGGAGTCAGGTAATCAAGCTGTCGTGTTCCGAAAATCTGGCCAGTGAACTCAATGTCCTGGCCGCTACTTGTACCTCCTTTGCTTGTCTTGTGATATCTTCAAAAACAATTCTTGTAACTCTTGTGTAGGTACCAACTAAATGAATATCATGATAAGGTTTTAATTTGATAAAAATTGTCCAATAGGTTTGGAATGTATGGACCTAGACAAAAATGAAAGCGAGAAAGATCAGACGGTCTATACATACTACTGGAAGAGACGCAGACCTAGACGATACAGAAACAAAGATTTTGGAAGAAATCGGGTCTTCATTGGTCTTTGGCCACAACAGCATAGAACTGATAATTTATTTATTTTTACCTTCACTAATATTTTAGTCAATAAAAAAATATGAATAATCCTTATTAATAAAAGAAATATGTTAACTACTAATATTATACTTATGTACTATGTAGGTATAGGTACTACTATTTAAATTTAATTTTGTAATAAAATATTTTGTTTTACAGGGTATACTGCCATTACCATCTGAGCAGACAAAGCAGGGATTGTGGGATCTTTCTAGGATGATCTCCCAGAAATATATTATATCGAGGTACCCATACAACCTCCATCAGCAAGCCAACCTGCACTTCCGCATTCAACAAGCCAGCCTATAGCATGCCAGTCCGCACAAAGCCAGCCCACAGCGTGTCAGTCAGCACAAAGCCAGCCCACAGCGTACCAGCCTGCACAAAGCCAGCCCACAGCGTGCCTGCATTCTGATCTGCCTCAACCAAGTGGAAGGCAGCCCCTGCCTCGTCGTCATAGATCCAGTTGGCCAAGAACAAATGCAGCCTCAATCAAATGAAAGGGCTTGTTGAGCAGAGTGGAATTCGCCAAATTATTTTTATTTAGAATAATATTACTGATTAATTTTTGTTGACACAAATAATAAACGATTTATGTATATTTTTATGATTTTATTATTAAAAAAAATCTAATAATTAAATTTGGGCATATCTCGCTTGCGATGGGAAATCTTGATCTTCATTCTATTCTGTCTCTTCTGTTTCACCAAGACTTGGTTGAATTTGCTGCAGCTTCTTGCAGTTTTCAGTACTACATTGTTATCTGCAACATGATAATATAAACAATAATTACTGTTTGTTTGTAGGAAAACGCATAGGAAAGCCAGAGATAGGGAGCACTGGCAACTTCTAGAGGCCTATGTCCAGGGTGGACAACCTAGTGAAATATGTAGAAATAAGAAAAATGTTTCATAAGGATTTAATATACTAGAGAATAAAGGTTTTTTTTATTTTATTTTATTAATTTTTGTTGGAACAAATAACAAACCATGTAAGTACATTTTTAGCGTTTCGTACCCAAAGGGTAAAAACGGGACCCCATTACTAAGACTCCGCTGTCCGTCTGTCTCCAGGCTGTATCTCATGAACCATTATGCTAGAAAGCTGAAATTTTCACAGATGATGTATTTCTGTCGCCGCTATAACAACAAATACTAAAAACAGAATAAAATTAATAATTTAGCCATTTTTTCGCTCGATATTAATAATGGTAACAGATAGATGCTTAAATAATCACAGAATGTTTAGTTGTATATACAATTAAATGATAAATTAAAAATAAATAAATATTTAAGGGGGGCCCTTAATAAGGGGGATATGGGCTCCCATACAGTACGGAACCCTCTGTGCGTGAGTCCAACTCGTACTTGGCCGATTATTTTATTTTGATGTTTTTATTAATAAAAAAATCTAGAACTTACTTCAATTTTGGCATATCAATCTTGCTTCTGACCGGAAATCTTTATCTTCATCATATCAGTCACAAGTCTTCTATCGCACCAAGAATTAATTGTTGCAGTTTGTCTTCAGTACCTCATTGTTATCTGCAATGTGATATAGAATAATATAATTAAACAGATATCAATCTTTATAGGTCTCTTATCTTTTCTCATAGATGAAGGATGGCTCTGCTAGCGGAGCGAAGACCAATCCTTCATCTTTGAGTTTCTTATTGTAAGTATCTAACTGTTGGATAATTAATTAAGGAGTTTAATTACTTTGAATAATTAAAGTTCTCTGTCAATGCGGTTTGTTTGTCAGCTGGCGTCATTGGGAATTTGATGATTTTAGGGCCCAGTTGTGAGACTTGACTGTGGCGTCAAGACATCTGCTGACGGTTGGCTGGCTTAAGCCCAAGAAATTGTTTTGACCACATGCTGAATGGAAGACCATAGCATACAACCTCTATATGTTTTGGGATATCTTATAGAGATGTGCTTTCTCAAATTACCTAAGATCACTTATTAACTGTTGAGCTCCAGACTTTGGAACTCTATAGATACCTACAGATTTCTAAATTTTTCCTCTTCTATCTGAAAAGGGTCTGAAACGTCCCTAATATTATAATTCGAATTCAAACGCTGCAATAATTTGGAACTAGATGAACCACACATGAACTCTCACTTGTTTAGTGAATCAAGCAAAAACAGGTTTTTGGCTTTTTACTTACCCTTCCAATAGATCAACAGTTGCTGCCACAATGAAATATTCCATATTTCAGGATTAATTCGACAATAAAACCTCGATAAAACACATCAAATTCTCCAAACTAGTTTTAATCGCCATGTTTTTAATGACGACTAGTTTGACATTTGACAACTAAATTTTAGACGTAAATCACTCTAAAATGTGGGCCGCCGAATGCATTTCGACCAAATTGAGTAACTAAAATCGATTTAGTCGACTCGACCTAAAAATAGTTTAATCGTGTAGACATCCGAATACCAAAGCCTAGTTTGACAGGACTAAACCTATTTTAGAGAGAACTTAACTAAAATGCGTGTCGCCGAATTGCGACCAATCACTCTAAAATGTGGGCCGCCGAATGCATTTCGACCAAATTGAGTAACTAAAATCGATTTAGTCGACTCGACCTAAAAATAGTTTAATCGTGTAGACATCCGAATACCAAAGCCTAGTTTGACAGGACTAAACCTATTTTAGAGAGAACTTAACTAAAATGCGTGTCGCCGAATTGCGACCAATACCTAAATAACACCCAGACACAGAGCAAATACCTATGTTCATCACATAAATACTTGCCCTGGGTGGGGATCGAACCCACGCCTCTTTGACCAAGTAGTTAGGGTCACTATCCACTGAGCCACCGAGGCTATATGTGTCTATATTTGTATGTTCCTTTGAATCTCTATACAGACCAAACGCCTGTGCCGATTTTTATGAGTTACACGTCAGTCGATTCCTCTTAGTCCGGCGTCATTAAAGACATGACGTTAGTGAAAATTCAATATGGCGACTACTGGACGCCATCTTGTGAAAATGAAAAAATGAAAGTCAACAAACAATGTCAAATGGGGTGTCGTTGAATAGGTAATTCAAAGTTATTTTTAGTTTTCTCTCAACATTTTTCGATTCGACAGACCGTTTAGGATCTATATCGATTTAAAGTTTATTTTTTTTATTTTATTTAAGGTTCACATTGATAACTGCATCAAAAAAACATCAATTACTTATATACTAACTTATACTAAATGCGTCATCTTTCTAAGAAAGCACCACATACAAGTTGCTTAACAACCATAATAATCATCCCTTGAGCCTTACATTACGACAACTTAAATTCCAGTGCAATTGTGACCTAGTACTGATACTTATAGGAAATCCAGTCTGGCAAATAACAAGATAGGTACTAAAAACTAAAAAGTATCAAATAAAAATAATAATTTAAAAAATCCAAAAACCCGACTGCGTAAAAAGTGAACCAAACTACGTACCTACCAAAAAAACTGAAAATAAAAAAACAAGCATATATTAATTTATATTGATGACAATACTAGTTTTTCCAGTGCCTTTTATTATCAACATCATTGCAGCTATGAATTTCTACTAAAAGTCATAGGCCATTTTAGATGAAATAAATTGGCGAGAGTCTCCTTCTCATTTCTATTTTAAATGTTTTACTATTTTTTCTTATTCTATCTAAGTATTGTATTGTACTCGTAATGTAATCACCTACAATTACGGCTAATACATCAACAACGCTTAAAAAACAATAAAAAAGAAACCTAAGAAATTGGGATCATTTAGTACCTACGTTACAAATAGAGCTAAATTTAAAAAATACAATGCTATACGCAATACAGTTTAATTAACAGTAACTAATCATAATCATAAGCCCACAACATCATCAGTTGGTCGAGGTGAATGGCATAAAAGTTTGCCCAGCATTGGGTTATGTTACTAGGTAGGTACTGATACTAGTAAATATTTTTAAAAAGAGTACAAACATTTACTACAAGCAGAACTAAGGTACCTACTCTAAATCATCTAGGATCAATTGTACCGAGGAAATGGGAAACGGGGATGTTATAGGTAATGCAGTGCAGGACTGCCAGTGCTTCTGATTTCGTTTGCATTGAGTGAGGTCCAAGTGTTGGAATATTTATTGGCACCTAACAACTCGTCGTCGATTTTAAAAGATTATTTCTTTTGTATGTTCTCCAAATTGTACAGTTCAGATATTAAATTCTCATCATCATCACCATATCAGACGTAGGAGATATAGATATGCTGCTGTATCCAGATTGTTGATAAAATATACTAAGTGTTCAACGGCTCCTTGGTTCACATTGTAAAAAAACTTATCACGCTAAAATAATAGTAAATTAAATATTGAAAAACTCTTTATTTACCAAAAATAGTTGATATACGACAATGAGACTGAAGCTGAAAAACAAGCAATTCATATCCCAAATAAGTTAGTACTTACAATATATCTATAAACAAACGGACGTTTACATAATTATGTACATCAAAATAAACAATAATGTTGAGGTCGAGTATTCAATAAATGCTCTTGACAATGCTGACGATCAAGACGATAGCGAGATTGTATCCGTTGATTGCGATGTTTATAGCAGAGTTGCAGTAATCCTTGTTACAAAGCTTGCAGGACTGATATTTTGGTTCAATCCCAGGAACAGAAGTGTCATCGCAAGAGTTAGCACAGTCACGGATCAGAGTCGCTTGATCTGTAACAGGAAGTAAATTGGTTGTTGAGTTGTGAAATTACTAAAAACCATAAATACGCTATCAGTAGCGTCTTACGGGTAAGTTACGTAACTACAAATCGTACCACATAGGTGTGTGAAAGCAGACTTACATTTTCGAGGGGACTGAAATTGTCTCACTGCGTAATAGAACCGAACCGAACCGTTGTTCGCATTGAACAATAGCAGTTGCACCAAGTATGACATCTTATTTTTAGTTATTTGGCGCGAGCTGTGCCTGCGTTCCTCTTTGGTGGATAAATAGGACTTGAGTAGAAACGACTCGTCCACTTTTGTATTAGGATATACTATGATTTTAAACGTCTCGCCGCTTAACCATGGTCCAGGCAAAAATAAAGCATTGGAGAACTTTCATTTGACTTGATACCATAAATATAATCTAAATACATATCTATGTACAATACTATAAAAGGGGCAGCAGTTATACCGTAGATATAAAAATGTTACCGATAGGTATAAGAGCTTTAAACAAATACGTACTTTTAACTCCAAAAGTTTTGGTGACACACGAATGTTCTTGTCTACAGTATTTTATCGTCGTTTTCTGGTCTGGTTCCCAACATGTTGGATTAGTCGCAGTACTGCAGGCGTAGCATATTCTTAAATTACTTAGGACATTTGGTCTGCTTGCAAGCCCCGCTCTTTCTTCAGAACCATTTCGTACGGAAGGTTGTATACGTCGAAATGAAATTGAGTTATCCAATTTATCATCATCTAATTTAGGATTGTTTGATGATTCTTCAACCTCTGAATTTCGAGATAAGTTACTGTCATCATTATTTATTCTCTTATCTGTATCGCTATCTGGATAGGACATAGATCTCCTAGAAGGAACTAAAGAATCTTGTTTCTTTTTCTTCTTTAAACAATCCTCTATAATTTTTAAAGCTGTTTTCTCAGCATCAGGGCCACTAGATGTTCCTACGTGGACTGTGCTAAGTTGGTCAACACAGTCATCGTCAGTGGTTTGGTCTAAGGAACGTCGGCCTGAGCCTAAATTTAGTTCGTGATTCTCAGGTAAAGGGCTCGGTTGGAAATCTTTGTACTCTTCATTTTTCAGTGCTTGAGGCTGCAATAAAGCAGGTTCATAAAGGGGACGTGAAACTTGTAGGGATTGTGATGGTAGCCAGGGTCCATCAGGGTTGTTGTTCCTTCTACGGCATGGTTTCCCAATCCGTCGTAAGCCTTGAAACTGTTGAAGCCATGGTTCTTTATTTGCATCTGCATTTTCCTTGTTTTGTGGTAACTGGTAGTTACCGTATTCTTGCAGATAGCCTGAAAGTAAAAAAATAATTATTATTTTTTAGTTGTTTTAAAGCACTGAACACTACTACCACTAGTACAGCGTAGTACACTAGTATACCAGATTATTTTACGATTTGTCTACTATATTTAGCTCGGCCGATTATCGGTCAGACATATTCCTGCCTTACTCATATAATATTCCGTCTAGACATAGATTCGTCTTAATTTAAACGACTGTTATTTATATTGCACTATAACAGTATTTTAATTATACAGTGCTCAATTAGCAGATGATTATTTGTACCTAAGTAACCACTGACCTGATGCAATTATAGAAAGCAAGAAAACAAATAAAGTTAATTTGGTCATCTTGAAATCTGCGACTGTTCAGATAGAAAGACTGACTGA
Organism: Hypomecis atomaria; assembly: GCA_964007245.1. NCBI lineage: Eukaryota > Metazoa > Arthropoda > Insecta > Lepidoptera > Geometridae > Hypomecis > Hypomecis atomaria. The sequence continues at coordinate 10,810,167 of OZ023299.1, forward strand.
CTATTAGCTAAGAAAACATTTATACTTAGACGATTTTTTGATATCAATGGCACTATGCGGAAAAGGCATTTTATCGCTGAAAGCTGTAAACCAATATCGGTCTATTGTGAATACGCATTCGTTGGAAAGATATTGGATGAAAACAAAGGATGTTCTATGGAATATGGTTTTTATTGCTTTTAGCTGATCCATAGCAGTGTTGCGATAACCATGAATATTTATGGTGGTATAGTTTACGAGAAAAGAGTTAAGCGTTTGCTGGATATAGGTAAGATTTTTTTAATACTTGCGTGAGTTACTGAGGGAGCGCATCTCATGTCTGCTTTTGACATGATATTAAAAATGTGACAGCAGGTAATGAGAAAAATATAAACAGGGTATAAATATAATTTTCTGTTCATTGTTGTTATAATAATAACATTGTGATCCACTTTCATTGTGGGACTAACACCGAAATAAATCAGTTTGTCAGGGTTGATCCAACAGTTAAAGTTACTCATCATAATGATTACAATGATATTTCTACTATATTTATGTCATTTAAACTCTGTATACATACTAGAAAAACAGTTATTTAGCATATCGTTAAGTAAAAGGGACGCTTTTTAGAGTTTCTTACCCAAAGGGTAAAAACGGGACCCTATTACTTCGACTCCGCTGTCCGTCTGTCTGTTACCAGGCTGTATCTCGAGAACCACGATAGCTAGAAAGCTGAAATTTTCACAGATAGATAATGTAATTCTGTTGCCGCTATAACAACAAATACTAAGAACAGAATAAAATAAGTATTTAAGGGGGGGGCTTCTATAGAACAAACGTATATTTTTTTTGCCGTTTTTTGCTCCATATTAATAACGGCAACAGGAAGACGCTTGAAATGAGGCAAAGGGGGTTCCCACAGGGTACTCGCTCACAAAGGGTTCCCCTTTGTTTGCGAGTCCAACTCATACTTGGCAAGTTATTCTATTATTTTATAGTACGGGTACAATCTAAACCGAGCTAACTGTTTACCAATGTAAACAAAGATCTGGAATTTAATTGCACTTCCGAACATTTGTTCTCAGTATAAAAGAAATGAAAGCAATCAGAATAGAATCTCTACAGAGTCGTTTCGTCCGCTACTAAATAGGTACGTCGCATGGATCCGATTTTTTACTAAAAAGTCAACTCTGAGCTAAGTGTACACTGAACAACACTAAAAATTCTATGGGAATTAAATTATATGGGCTTACATCGATCATTATGATATACCTATAATTACTAACAGCTAGGTACCATTGATAAATACTATTGTCATACATTAGTCATAGTCATCATTCAAGAGTCTGTGGATGATCAGATTGCATTTTATGTATAGGTAGTAGTACTAGTAGTTTATGTACCTATAGTTTTAGCTTAAGTACTCGTAAGTAGTATTGTTTTTTGTTGTAGTTAATAAAAGCACTTGCCCAAGTAAAAATTAATCATAGAATACTGCATAACAATGGTGTTTCAAGTGCCTACGAGTAGCCTGCTCTTTAGGGTTTGTAGTAGTGACTAATAGTGGTAAGATTCCACAACCAGTTGAGTTTCTCAGGAGATGACATTTTTCTTATACTCAAATTTTATTAAAATATTTCAGTGCAGTTTATGACCTACCCCTAAGTCCCCAACTAACTTGCAAACGCCCAAATTATCAGTGTTCGAAACGTTTAATTGGAGGATTCAATGTTCTTAAATTGTCAGCTTGCTAACTCGCTGCCATATGGGAGAAAAAATTTAATTTGGCCAGTCCGATAGCGAATAAAACTTGAAACAATTTTTATTATCTTACATTCCATATTGCTGTCGCAATTTTATTTCTGTTGTTAGTGTTGAAGTCTCAATCTTTAGGTGGGTTACGATACTATGGTAGGCACCATAGAATGAAGGAACGCTAGTTTATAACTGATCCTTTCTCACTATGTAGATACATCTTTCTACTGAATTGGCCATTATCATCATACCAACCGTAAACAACGAAATATAAGTAAGACCGATTGAAAGCTGGTAGCATCTAACATCAAACGGGATATCAATTGCTGGAAGTACGAGTACAATATTTCAATTTACATTTTTTTATTTTTACACCCATTTCACTTCGAATCCAGCAATATGAAGGGATAAAGCACACCTACCAAATAAATCTCGCTGTAAAAAAGTTTCATTCAGCGAAATATCCCTGAATTCCCGGAGTTTATCAATGTTGTCCCACGCTGGATACGACGGATCAACTTTTGATATCTGTGTGCGCATATCGAGAGTTTGCATAGGAGGCAAATTGTGGAAAACACCTTATTTTTGCAAATACCTTAGAGCTTACTCAAATATTCTTAAAGTGCTTTTTACGGTTAAAACGCTAGTAAGAGCCTGTAAGACAATAAAAAAGAAAAAATGTCAAATCGATGTAAGAGAAGGAGCGTACGGAATAGGGTTTTCTAAGTAGGTCATGGTTGTTATAATTCTCAGCTCATTAAAGTCTAATGAAGGGCAGAAGTCGAGGCTCTTCCCCCATTCTCGAGTGAATCCCAACTTCGTGCATAGGTATATTTCATTTCCAAAATAGTAACAATGATGTACCAAACGAAACTCTTTCTTTTTACCCGTTTGCCTAAGACTGTTTTTCGCTCTTATCTTGTACTAGCGACCCGCCCCGGCTCCGCACAGGTGTATTAACCTTCCTCTTGAATTACTCCATCTATTAAAAAACAGCATCAAAATTCGTTGCGTAGTTTTAAAGATATAAGCATACGTAGGGACAGACAGACAGCGGGAAGAGACTTTGTTTTATACTATGTAGTGATATTTGTAAAATTTATTTATCTTCCAATAGGCTGAATAGATTTCGACAATTAAGGTATTGTTAATAGATTTGTCTTAAAAGTCTAAGTGTCCTGAAATAGATCTTGAATAAAAAACAAAATGGCGGGTTTCAGTCAGAGAAATCAGAGAAATTATGATACCCTTTCCGATAAAACTCGAATAAAGAATCTGAACCTATCTTTCTACTCTTAAAATGAATTCCGATATCTTGAGACCATCAATATGGAATGTAAAAAAGCCAAGTCTATGTCTTGACTCCTAGAATAATATTTAACATATTCCGTACCCTAAGTGCTCTGTTTCTCTGAAACGTTCCAACGCAATTACATTACAAACGGTGGCAGCAAACAGGCCTTATTCACAATCAAATTACGTAATTCGACATGTATTTTAGGTACGTGTTAATAACAGCCTGTAGGGCAGAATATTACGATGTTAATGTGTTAAAGTCGCCTCGTTTGTTTTCTCGTAGGAGTTGTTATATTTGCCGTTCAAAGTTAATCACGTTTAGTTCAGTTCAGAGGCTCAGACGAATTAAACCCCAGAGCACTTTAATTTTAATGTCGAAGTTCTGGCTCAGTCCCGCAGGTGTTGGGTTTTGTTTGCAGTTATTAGGAACAATGGCAAACTTAAGTTCTGACTCGGAAGTTGGAGTACTTTTTTTATTTTTTTTTGCTAACGTCGTCTAGGTAGAGCTAGCTCATTTTTGTGAAAGCCTTTATTTAAATATTATTTGAAGCAGCTACGGAGTGTTTCAGAGAATAATGTTCTTATATTGGGTGACTTTTTACCAGAATAGATGTTTGTGGTAGAATGCTTGATAGTTGGTAGTATGAATTTTATCTACTTTTCATTAGTAACTGTGGTAATTATTTTATAGGCGGTACTATTACTATGGTACAGTTCATACAAAAAAATGAGAATACTAAAGATATTTTTAGTTCAATAATTACACAATTTTTTTCTGTCTCCTATTTTTGGCTTGTAGCTGAAAATAGAAGATTAAAAATGTCGTAGTACTTTTTACCTTATGTTTTATGAATCGATTTTGATGATAGCCTTTTCGATTGTTTAGTCATAAATTTGTATTTTATCGAAATAGGCAGTGTTTTAAAAATTAACAGGAATCTAAAAATGGCACACATAATACAATCGAGCGAGCTATTTAAATTTTGTACGACTGAAGTAGGTTGTACCATTTTAGGGCGAAAAATAAATTACTACTACAAAAAGGCAATCGCTGAGTTTCTTCCAAAAAAAAAAAGTTTTTAAAACTTGAATAAAGAATCTGAACCTAACTTTCTACTCTTAAAATGAATTCAATTCATTTTATATCGGTTGAAATTTGTACTCATATTTTAATCGTGAATAATCCGACTTTTTCTATCTGTTTATGGTGCAAAGTAAAGTTTGCGGTTAATTTTGCTTAATTAAATATTAAAGTTTATCCTCAGATGCAAACGCTTTTAGCCAAAAGTTGGGAGCCAAACTTTAGTCAACGAATACCGAGCGAGTGAACTTTTTAGAATTCCGTTGTAAATTGAGCCTGGTGACAGACAAACAGACCGACATAGGGACAGACGGACAGCGGAGTTTTAGTAATAGGGTTCCCGTTTTTACCGTTTGGGTACGGAACCCAAAAATGGCGCATTTGTACTGTACAGTCTGGTCCCACTTTGCAAGATCTTCTTTTGTATTTGTAATATGTACCGATGTTTTGCCTATTTTAATCATTTTATTGATAAAACTCAATATTAGGCAGTATAAAAAGAATTAACACAGTGATCCTCACGTTCAGTTAAGTATTTTCTGTATATAATACAATGACGTCAATACGTCATGATAATGCCTCACTTCCAAAATTTGTTTTGCTTCCGTAAACTATTCAAAAATTCATCAAAAGCGCATCCTGACACGATCTTAACGATATCTTTACGGTATAACTTTTTGCATGGCTTTAAAAAAAGTGCGGATGGAGAGTTACAAACATCGACTTTTTTTTTGTTTTAAGTTACAAAGACGAACATGTATAACCCGGGCTAGATTGGGCATTTTGGATTTTCATTTGTGCTACCTTTGATTCTTAACTTGAAATATTGAAAGACATATTAATAATCAAAGTGCGCTACATATTGATCTAGAATCTAAAAAAGAGTAAGTAGAGATTCATAGTCAGCTAGCCACTAAGTAAGAAAGTTGGTTAATTTTGATTGAAAGTTTCAAACATTTTGTGTTCTCGTGCATGGAATAAACATCGGGTTTAATTTCAAGTGTAATTTTGTTTGAAACTATCACTGTTTTTTAAGAATTTCTCTCTAGAAAAATCTCGATGGCGCTACATACTATATTTTCATAAAAGGAGGCTGTAGACCACTGTGCATGATGTACATGTCAAAATTGTCTGATCGACTAACCGAGGTTGACGGCACGAACTCAAGAGGGTAGCCTAGTGACGAAGAAATTGAGAAATAGGTATTTGGACTAAACTATTGCCGTCGCGATGCCCCCAAACCAGAGAGCTTCAATGTGTGTGTGATGCAATTGTATGTGTGTGCGTACTGCGCTCGAACTGTCGCCGCACCCCGCCCGCGCCTCAAAGAACCAGCCGTGGCCGACCGAAATTTGATTTTGAATTGTAGCAAAATATGATATTACGTAGAGTGCGCACAAGATAACTCTGCGCGCGAGTCGTGGCGCCACGTACGTTATTTCACTAGCATTCCGTATTCCCTGGCAGCATAGAATTTGTTCCTGATTTTGGCCGTACGTAGAGCTTTCTTACGCGTATTCTACGTATAATCTAGTTTCCTAGTAGGTATGGCGGAAAGCAAACAAAAATAATCCTGCCAATGATTATTTATTTTTCTGCCATTAGGAAGCGACATTATTTGTGACATAGGTTATTTTTTATAGGCTTGTTTATTTTCTTTCAAATTATTTTATTATTGTTGTACAAAAACATAAAATGTACCCAACTAACATCATAAACAATTGATCTTGAACCCAAAGCAGGGAGTAAAAGTAGCAATTTGGCTATTTGATTTCTGTAGGCGTTGCAGTTTACATTATATATTTTGACTGAAATCACTTCTTTCTAATTTTAAGTTAATTATTTTTTATTTAAATATCTAACATAGTTCTTCTACAAACTAAAATAAATATGGACTCGCGCTTAAAAGGGTTCGTACCGTATGGGAGCCAATTATGTACTCCTATTTCAATTATTTGTTTTTTAAATTAATATATTATATTACTAAATACTCTGAGAATATGTTAAACGTCTACCTGTTGTGATTATTAATAATTATCGTGCAAAAACTCACATCTGTTGTATGAATAAATATTTATTTTATTCTATTTTTTGACCGATGAAACGGAGGAGGTACGCAATTTGACGCGTATATTTTTTTTATTGGAAAGGGTATACGTCGAAGTTGGTCCCATTTAAATTTTCTTGAAGTCGGCTGAGCCATATTTGATAAATCAACAATAATGTGAAAAATGCTACATCGATCCGCGCGAATTCTGTACACAGTTGAAGTCGATATTTATTTCATTCTATTTTTAGTACGTATTTGTTGTTATAATGGAAACGGAAATACATCATCTGTGCAAATTTTAACTGTTTAGCTATTACGGTTCATGAGATAGGTACAGCCTAGTGACCAACAGACAGACGGACAGAGGAGTCTTAGTAATAGGGTGTCGTTATATTACTGTATACCTGCACATCTAAAACGTCTGGCCTTTTATATGGTACCTACTCGTACCATATTTTCATTCCGCTATTAGTTCCATATTATAAAAAATAATAGAGGATTCAATAAAACAGATGCGAGGTTTACTGTTTAGAGAACGGCTTGTCATACCTTGGTAATACTTTAAACACGTTTAAAAAACTAAAACAATTAGCAAATTAAAGCAGCAGTGGGTAGGACACACACCATAGTAGGTAATACAGGATAGAACATCTACAAAGTAGGTAGATATGAACTGATTAAAGCATTTAAAGCACTCATTCAATTACTTTTTCTGTGTACACATATATTTGAATTACAATCCAGACCATAATATAATTATATTTAAGTTGAACTTTTGTAACGATTGTGATTTGTTTTGTGTATGAATAAATAAAATAAAATTTAAAGCAATCCTAATTGAACTTTTGAGCTCTCTCCAAACTCAGTGGATTGGCAAGTTAAAATGACAGAGGGCAAGGCACATAGTTCAATGAACGGATAGCCAATGGGGCTGTTTTCTCGAATGAATCTCACGTATAATCCGCGCCACACAAGTCGGCGGATGGAAAGTTAGGCGCAGAACGCTGCGCAAAAGGCAAAATATAGGTATGCGCGGGAGCCAGAAAGGGGCACACTCGCCCGCCAAACTCATGCCTCCTGCGCGCTCCCTGCGTCCGTGCACTCCACTAGGCCACGCAGCGTCGGCATGGTGCACATATGCACAATAATTAGCGCATCACAGCGAAGTGTACTCGTACCTCGCATCTGTTTAATTGAATTGAGAATTCAATTAAACAGATCAGATGCTAGGCTTACTGTTTGGAGAACTGCTTGTCATACTTTGGTTCTAATTTAAATACGTTAAAAAAAATTTATAACAATTAGCAAATTAAAGCAGCAGTGGATAGGGCACACACCATAGAAATACAGGATAGAATATCTACAAAATAGGTAGAGACAAACTGATTGAAACACTTCTAAGTATTTGAACTTTTCAGCAAAACTCAGTGGATTGGCAAGTTAAAATGACAGAGGGCAAGGCACGTAGTTCAATGGACGGATAGCCGATGGGGCTGTTTTCTCGAATGGATCTCACCTACGATCCGCGCCACACAAGTCGGCGGATGAAAAGTTAGGCGCAGAATGCTGTGCAAAAGGCAAAATATAGGTATGCGCAGGGGCCAGAGAGAACAATGCACAAGTTCTAGCCCAAATTCTATGGCTATAAAAATATTTAATAAATTGCCAAATAATTTAAAAGATATCGAAAGATAAAACTGTTTCATAAAACAACTAAAAATTTTCCTATTATCGAAATGTTATTATACATTAGACGAATTTTTTAACGTTAATCTAGAAAACGTAATAATAAATCGTTCTAATACAAATAATAAAATTGCCATACCCTTATAGGGTCATATGTATAACTATACAAAACATGTTAACTAAAAACCGCATGTAAATTTCATATGTTGCAATATATAAATTGAGTTTGAGAGACAAGACGCCGGGGCACAGCCGCCCGCCAACCTCATGCCTCCCACGTGCACGCCTGTGCTAACCACTACGCCACGCGGCGTCGGCATTGTGCACACATGCGCAATAATTAGCGATTGTTAAGGTTTAAAAAGAACAACTTTTACTATGGGAGCAACTAACTCCGAATTGGCGATAAAAACCAGCTGTTCCATACACTTTGTCCATTATCAACGGACTTTTTCTATGGTAGGTATAGTTGATATTTCTCGCGGATTCGGCTCTGGTCGGTCCCATAGTAAAAGTTATGATGTACTTAACTCGCCAAAGGAGGTTGTTTTAGGTACCGGTAAGCTCTTATTAGTATTTAATATGTGTGATTTTTTTAGAAAATTTCTAATCAAAATTATGTTGCCATTTTGAGAATTGGGCCTTCATAGAATTATGCTTTCGTAGAATTGAGCCTTACCGGATTACTTGGGCATTATGCTAATTGGTTATTCTGTGCCTAACTCATTTAGATGTCTGCGGATACAACACGATGTTCTGTATAATCGCTGCTATATGTCGTAGCAACTAAACGTCTATATTCCATAGATAAAATGTTATCTTCAAAAGTAACAAACATACTGCGGTCAAATCATAAGATTGAAAAAAATAACTAATATTTTTAATAAACATCGATATCGATGGACATCACTAGAGCATCGACAAAAATATCGACTATTACTACATCCCTAGTGCTTGTGTACGTATAGGTTTGAACCTCCCTTACCTCGACCCTACCCCCGCATCGTGCGATAGGGACAATTGCAGCTCAGAGCGATTTATACCTACAAAAAACTTGGCGAGACAACGTTTCGTATTACGCTGTTTTCTTCTTCAAAAACTATATCAATCAAGTACTTTTTTATGTCAAAATTTAAAAAAAAAATGTGTTCATGATTCTGTCATTTTATATTTTGTTAGATATTATTTAGTCTCTTCTGGTAGGTCTCTAAAGACGTCGGTAATAATGGTGAATTTTTTTGTGGTTTTGAAGGGTCATATTTTACCTGCTAATTAATTTATCAAGAAAAAGAAAAGACAGAGTAGTCTAAACAGCAAAATTTAATTTTATGACAAAAAATTGAAGCTCTATAAGTATTTTCCAGGAAGAAAACAGCGTAATACATTTGTATGGAAAATTACAGACCAACCAGGCTCTTTCTCAGCTGTATTGTCTGAAAATGAGATAGATTTGATGATAAACAGTTGATATAGTGCGCGTGCACCCATTGCATTTTTTTTTAAATATAATTATAATTATTACCTAACACGGCTGAGTACTAAATGCGCATAAGGTTTTCTCCGTAGTAAATTATGAAAAAAAAAAGTTGAATGGATTTATTCAAATAATAGTCATTTGAACAAATATATAAACTAGGCCGCTATTTTCATAAAAGACGACTCAATTTAGTGCGTCTGTGTTTTTTTTTGTTTCCTAAAAATTTGATTTAAAATTTAAATGTTCCAAGGCTTTTTTTTTTTTTTATTTGAATGTTACACTCCAAAGACTCCAGGGTCTGTGCTTTTTAAAATTTACATTTACAGTTCCAAGGCTTATATTATTCGAGTGGAGAATTTTTTTCACAGTCTTATTAGCAAGAAGCGTAGATTTTGTAAAGACAAATTGATATAAATCTTAGTTTTAGATATTCAACAGCAAACACTGGTGTGATTTCAAACCGATGTTTGTATGGAGTGATGAGCGATTTGTTTACTCTTAAGTTCAGAAAATGCAGATCGAGTTTTGCCGTTATCTGTATTTTTCGAACTCTCGTACTTTTAGTTGCAATTTTGAAGAGTTTTAGCTCTATAACAGAGGTGTAGAAAGTTGCTGTTTGTAGTTAACACTTCACACGTGTTAACTTCTAGCTCCCGGGCAGCTGCAGTCAAACTTTAATGAACTTAGACGGAGCTGCTATAATAATAAGTTTTACTCAACTAAACGAATTTACTTAGAATTTAATCATATGTGACTTTACTGAGCAAACTAGTCAGACTCGCTTATTTAATTTACACAACAAAATATAACAGCACGTCGTTGTACTCTCAGCTTAATGGCTGCTAATTTACCGACTTCCAAAAAGGAGAAGGATCTATGTTCGTCTGTATGTATTTTTTTGTGTATGTTCATCGATAATTCCGCTAATTGTGAACCGAATCGAAAAAATATTTTTTTGTTTGAATGGGTATATATACTCTCAAAGTGGTTCCATTTAAATTTAACAGAAAACGGCTGAGCCGTTTTTGAAAAATCAACAATGATGTTAACAATTCGAGCGAAATATTTGAATTTTGTACACGATGGAAGACGGTTTTGCCATTTTTTGCGAAAAATAAATATTTAATTGACGTTGCGGTTCAATCAATCAATCAATAAGCCCTCTATCCTGAACTTCTGTCTGTTATGACGTGTTTGTTTTCGTCTATTAGAGGATATCTCTTAGTTCAGTGTGCCTTTTGGCAAAGGCCTCCCCTAACATTTTCCATTGTGTTCTATCTCTGGACACCCTTCTCCAGTGAGGGCCCGCTGTAAGTTTTAACTCATCTTCCCATCTCTTAAGTTGTCTTCCCCGTTTCCTTTTTCCATCTCTGGGATACCAGTCTGTCACAATTTTACTCCACTTTTCCTGAGTACTCCTTAACATGTGGCCTGTCCATCTCCATTTTAGTTGGTCTATTTTCGTAAGTACATCCATAACTCTTGTCTTGGCTCTTATATTGGTGTTTCGTTTCCTGTCTTGTTTCTTGATGCCTAACATGCTTCTCTCCATCGCTCTTTGACACCACTGCAGCTTATCTCGGTGGTGTTTTGAGAGAGACCATGTTTCACAGCCATATGTAATGCAAGGTAGAATGCAAGTGTTGTAGACTTTCCGTTTTGTATTCATGCTAAGGTCGTTGGCCTTCATGATTTCTTTGAGTGACCAGTACTTTTTCCAACCGTTTGCTATTCGCCTTTTGATTTCCTTGTCCGTCTGATCCTTGAACGAGGTGATCTGTCCCAGATATATGTACTCTTCCACGTATTCGAGAGGTTCGTTGTTTATTGTTATAACTCGGTTTTCAGAGCTTGTCAGAAGGTTGGTGGACGTTGCGGTTACTCAATAAATAAAATTCATCGAATTTCTGATCACTTCACCGTTAACATTTATAATGCATTCTTATTACATTTCGATACAATAATGTGTGCATAAATATTGGGTACATTGAAAAGTGAGCAAACTCAAGTTTGCTGAAAAACAAACCTTTAAGTTAAAAAAATCAAACAATAGTTATTTGTTTTACAAGAGTGCAAAGTTGCTTTTTAACCGCGTGCTCAATTTTGATGACCGAGCAAGCGAAGGATTTTAAAATTGATTCAAAAATTAGAATCCTGAGCTTTAGCGAGGGAACCAAAAGAGCACAAGGTCAAAAATCTTTGCACTCGAGTGCAAAACCCAACTTTTCATCCCACCCAGCAAGAAAATGACTAAAGTCGTCTACATATCGTACTATTTCAAATACTTCTATTGTTGAGGGAGAAAGCTTATTTGCGCATTATTAATAGTTACAGTCAATTCTTGGCGTCAAATTTCATGTTTTCGTCGCTAGAATCACTCACACAAAGATAAACACTAATTTTGGGTTTATCACTAGTTTTCATGTTTCTTGTTTGTAAAATGTTTTTACAATATGACGTAAAAAAAATGGCGCGCGCAAAGCAAATTAAAAAAAAAAGTACTCGTACCTAGACCAAGAAGGTTCAGAGTCTCAGTTTTTCAGAAATTAAAAAAGGTTGTATGATAAATTCGGCACCATGGGGGTAGAAATAGATAGGTTTAACTATGTTTTGAATTCACAAACTTGATGCACACGATGTTCTAAATTCAATTTTACTTTATACCCTCTAGCGGATAAAAACGGCTTTTGCACTCAGATTTCGAAGAGCATAACCACTTTTTTACTTAAATGTACAAGATAAAAATGAGAATCGCGGGGCGAATCGCCGATGACTCTTTTTGAATGCCCCTTTTCGCCCCGCTCCAAACAATGCGGGGCGAAAGAGGGCCTTCAAAAAGAGTCATCGGCGATTCGCCCCGCGGGCCGAACAACTTGCGGGGCGAAACGACGACAGCCGCAAAAATACTCTTTCCGAGATGGTGGGATGAAAAAAGTATTATGCAGCGTAGGTAGGTTGTATCTACTATTTAGGTTCGTGGTCTAGAAATTGCAATCTCTGTTTCGGTTAGCGACGGCTTGTGTTGCTTAGACCGATTTAATGTTTTGTACGTCAGCTGGAGAGAAGGTAAAAGGTAAAAACAAAGTATTGTACCTGATGAGGTTTCAGAGACCAAAATCTACAGAGGTAGTTTGTACATACTTTCTGACGTTGTAAAAGTCAGAACAAGGTGTTCAAAATCTTATTGTTGGTTCCATTGCATTTTTAAAAGTGATCTGTTAAATTCTTCTTCTTTTTCTTTCAGATGTATAAATTTCTACACAAAAGTAATTAAGGTTTACCTAATGATTGTACCGTATAAATCAAGTCAATCTATTTAAAATAGCATCAAATCTCAAAATATGATATTTTTTAGCTACGTAATTAGTGTTTGGTCTAAGATAGATTTGATACTGTAACAAAATGCGAGTAACTGAGATCGTGGAGATAATTCTGTGCTAATGGATAGCTATTAAATAAAATAAGTGTTCAGGATTACAGTCATAGCGTTAATTAGTGGCTAATAGCAATTTAATTGTTGAATTACTGGCGTAGGTACTCATTTGATGCTAATGAATTGATATTGCGGTGAAAGATAATAAACCTATTAAGCTGTTGGTAGCAAACAAGCTATCTGGTCTGAAATAGTACAAACCGGCTATCAATTGTGGCAGCTGCAATTCACGGCTAAGTGCTTCACGACAAGATAGTAAATAGAGAACTAGAATGCGCTCTGCCTTTGTGCTTTGGTTTTATTTGGCTGATTTTCTGTTTTGTGATATGTGAATTTGGTATACGCAGTCTGTCTAGCACAAAATCTGTTGTAAAACATTTCGCTAGTAGGTAAATGGATTCGATAACAAATGTATGGACATTTGAAATTCGAATACTTAAGTAATTTTTTTTCTTTTCATCAAAGTTTTATTTGTTCATCGTAGAATACCTAAAGACCGGACTCTTAGTGGAGTTTCGTTAGCAAAAATTGCGGACCGCAACTTGACTTCTGATATAATTATATTGTATAGATCCCAGACATCCTACAATCAAATGTTGCCAACCAGTATTGTGGTCCACCTCCCCCGGCAATTAAAAATGGCATACATATAAAAATCATCAAGCCATACCGTGTGGAGTATCAAATGAAAGGGCTTATTGAGTAGATCACGAATACATAGCACACTATAACATTTTTTACACTTTTCTCTAAGATTTTTTTGAAAATTTACTGAAATGCTCCATTTTCGAGTTAACTTTAAACCACTATAGATTGAAAACGAATGAATATATTTTTATTTATTATTTTTAATAACTAGCAATAGTTTTAATAACTAATAGTCCACTGTTTACGAACCAATAGTTCGTACATTGAAAAGTTGCACGGGGATCAAAAATGGCGAGTTTCGATATTTCAATATGTCTTAAAAATTCGGACTCTCAGTGGAGTTCCGTTTGCAAACATTGCGGACCTCAATCTGACTTCTGATATTTATTGTATAGATACCAAACAGCCTATAAACAGATGTTTCCAACCAGTTTTGTGGTCTTTTGAAATATCGAAACTCGCCATCTTTGATTGCTTCCCCCGCTCCCCAGTGCAACTTTTTCACTGTACTAACCAATAACCATTGGTTCGTAAACAATGGACTATTGTTAGTTATTAAAAATAATAATTATAAAAATATGTTCTTTAGTTTTTTATAGTGGTTTAAAGTTAACTTAAAAATGGAGCATTTTAGTAAATTTTCAAAAAAATCTTAGAGAAAGTGTAAGAAATGTTAAAGAGTGCTATATATTCGTGATCTACTCAATAAGCCCTTTCATTTGATACCCAACACGGCATGGCTTGATGTTTTTTTTTTATTTGTATGCTATTTTTAATTGCCGGGGAGGACCACAAAACTGGTTGGCAACATTTGTTTGTAGGATGTCTGGGATCTATACAATATATGTACATCAGAAGTCAGATTGCGGTCCGCAATTTTTGCAAACGGAACTCCACTGAGAGTCTGGCATACTACACGTTCAGCCCGGGTAGCATAGCAAAGGGACAAATTGTCTTTCCACCATTATTTCCCCTCAAAGAGTAAATAAAGTATGGATTGAAAATGACAACTGACATTAAAAGTGGATAAAATGGTTTTCTCCCTTTGCCGTGCTACCCGTGCAGATGCTGTTAACAAAGTTTTGAACAATCGCTTTCAAAAATCTTTTGATTTTTCTTTGAACAGATGACGAGACTTGCAAGAGAAGTTTGGTGACATCTGGCTGCAGAATTTATTGCTGTAATGTGATGTTTCTACTCATCGCATGTTCTGTTTATTTCCAGTGGTTCGTGTGTATATATTGCAGACTCGTGCTCGATGGGGCGCACAATACCCGGTAACTAACGTGCCCAGGTTTCGATTTCAGTGTTGTCTTTTGTAGGAGATTAGCGAAGAGAGTCTTAATGCACTAAGCCATACTAGAACCACCAAAACCAACCAAACCAAACAGTGCTCTAATGTGCCCTTTTTGGGGTTCCGTAACCAAAGGGTTAAAACGGGATCCTATTACTAAGACTGCGCTGTCCGTTCGTCTGTCCGTCTGTCTGTCTGTCATCAGGCTGTATATCATGACCGGATATGGCTAGAACGTTGAAATTATCACAGATGACGTATTTCTGTTGCCAATAAAACAACAAATAAAAAAACTGAAAAAATATAATTAAGGGTAGCTCCAACAAACCTGAATTGTTAGCCGCGGTGACAGGTGCTTCAGATGCTTGAAATATCCACAGAATATTTCTTTAAATATTCACTTTAAAAATAAATAATGAAATTAAAATAAAATATATATTTAAGGGAAGAGGGATATATATTAAAATATATTAAAGGAGGCTTTCATACGTACTGTACGAAACCCTTCGTGCGACTTGCCGACTTGCACTTGGCCGATTATTTTAAAACGTACCAACTGCATGTTCTTTTTCAGAGCTGCCAGTGATTCATGTGCGTTTTAAACTTGTGCTGAAGCTGAATGGGGCTCAAAATAGTTGCTAACGAACCTCTGGGCTTTATTTTGACAGGATAAACGACACTAACCTCTGTGCATAAATTGTTGACAAAATATTTTCGTGAATAACAAACGTGAATATTTTACACGTGACACTATCAAAACAAGTGCCGCTATTGGTAAAAATAATAGGTAGATATAGGATATTATTCTCAGGATGAGCAAGTTACCGCAAGATATTTTGTTAGGTACTAATATAAATAAAAGCTAACTTATCGTCATCTTTACCAAGAAGGCTGAGGTAATTATCTGTAAGAGAGAGGCTATGCCTGTACCCAGCAACCAGTACCCTACTGCTGGGTACAGGCATAGCCTCTCTCTTACAATTCCATTTGTATCAGTGCTGTGTTAATTGTGTTCAGGTTAGACCCGCGCTTATCACGATATCGATAAAATATAAAAGCTTATTTAATTACAATAATAATTACAATAATTACAGTAATAAAAGCTTCGACGAGAGTGTGTGACTGACAGATGGTCTACAGCCCAAACTGCTTAACCTATATACTTGAAACTTGGAACATAGATGTATTGTACAACATAATGGCGTACTAAGAACGGATTTTTGAAAATTTGGCCTTAAAAGGGGTAAAACGGGCCCTTTTCGATGGTAAGAAACTTTTTATTCCCTAGCCCGATTGGTTTGAAACTTGGCTAAAAAATTCTTCAAGCAAAATAAAAAATGCTATTTGTCCAATATTTGTGATTTTCTCACCCTGGGGGGTCCGCTAAAATTCCAAAGTTAGTAAAACAAAACATCAATTACCTCTTACTGGCTGAATCGATAGGGGTAATAGGTACGTACCTATTTGGTATTAGAGAAGCTTATAATATTTACCAATGCTGGTGTCCTTGGCATCTCGAAAATTCTGTCATATTTCTTTGGGGTAACCGAAATCACCAAAAAAATAATATTTCGATGAAACAATTAGACGGATTCAAATGCTATTTGGTGTAGGAGTAGACTATAATACAATCAGCACATGGGCTACTGTTATCCCGAAAATGCAGATAATTCCATGGAATTGAATAATGAAATAAATTACAATTACAAAACTCATCAAAGTAATAATGTTTTGACAATACGGGTAAATAATTTCTGATCTAATCTTGGCTATGAAAGTAGACAATAACATAAATTAGCACATGGGGTACCTACTACTAACCCAGAAAAGGGTCCCTGGGATATCAACATTTACAAAATCGAAAAGAAACAAATTACAATCAATTAATTTTTTATAGTACCTAAATAGCTCACAATCACTATCACTACATAGTATAAAACAAAGTCGCTTCCGCTGTCCCCATATCCCCATGTATGCTTATATGTTTTAAACTACGCAACGGATTTTGATGCGGTTTTTTAAATAGATAGAGTGATTCAAGAGGAAGGTTTATATGTATAATACACCTGTGCGAAGCCAGGGCGGGTCGCTAGTTTTATACAAGAAACGAACAAAGTGTCGCACATATCGGGAAATATGAATGAGCCTGCGCCAGCGCCTTACTGTAAATATTTCAAAGAAGTGTACCTACCTAAAACAATGAGGATCAAACCGCGGGTAAATACTAAGACAATGCGATGCGGGTCAAACTGTGCGGGCTGTTATCATTTTTGAATAAGTACTAAGATAACGCGAGCCAAACTGCGGATTATAATTATTTTAAGGAAGTACAAACCAATTCGGACCAAACCGTGGGCTAAGCCTGTGGTGATAAATCCTATCTTTTCAAATTGCTGGGTGTAGTGTTGTGTGTAATTTACATGCAAAACAGTGGACTAACGAACCAGGAGCGCCTCGCCCGAAAATAACTCCCAATGGATGCAATACCATATCTACGTGATCTACATATTCGTACTCGTTTTTGTGCCGTTTTTCGCGTAGACTAAATGTAAATCTAGTTTTGGTACTGTAACAGCCTTTTTAATAGTCCGCTGCAGGACGTAGGCCTAACCACGAAGGGTGATTGGGCCATCCACCTCGCTGACCCAGTGCGGGTTGGTGGATTCATATATGCCATCGAATTTCTTCTACGGACGTATGCAGGTTGCCTCACGATGTTTTCCTTCACCGAAAAGCCTGTGGCGTTAGATTCCGTACATAAATTCCAAGGGAAACAATTCCTACATTGTTACGGGACCGGGATTTGAACCCACGACCCCACGATTGTGAGGCGGGTGTCATTACCACTAGACCACCATGGCTTAAATCCAGTTTTGGTGAAAGCGCTTAAAACTCATATATTATTTCCGTAATTCACATTGGTTTGCTGTATTTGCCAAGCCAAAGTGTTTTGTGGGCTTCTGTGAATGTTTAATAACTTTCAATAGCAAACTGAAATAATAGATAAGCTGTGTGTTTTTCTTTCGGTTTGTAAACGAGAGCTAAGTACTATTTAATGATACCAATATATATTATTTTTCTATCTCTCATGCTAAGCTTTATTTTTGAGAGTTTTGTATTGTTCCGTAAAAGTGACTGACTTTTAGTGACTGTCGGTTTATTTTAAATTACCTATAATGTTGCAAAGAAGCTGGGATATACACATAGTTTTATAAGTGAAACTTCTAAAGCGACTTCCAACAAGATTGCGTTAAACGTTTAACGCTACCACGAAGGGGGTATGAAAGCACTGTTGCGTCGAAGTTTCACTTCTTCCGCGCGGAGGGACTCCATTTGCATTTTCTTTTTCAAACATGATAGGTATATGTATATTCTGCAAAGATTTGTAAAAATGTTTTAATGCAAGGTTGTTGAATGAGTTGAACTAAGTTACGGATTTTCATACCATACATATTTCGTGAGGAAATCTGCATACAGTAGAAGAAATTCTATGACAATGTATTAATGCATCCTCGAACTGGCACTGGGCCATCGTAATGGTTAGATCATGCGGCTATGTTTAGGAGTGGACTATTAATATTCCAAGCTTGATGAGATAAGTCTAGATTAGTACCTTTTTTTCTATGAATAAATTCCACAAACGGACACGCTAAACCTTTCGCGCTATCGTTTTGCAGCGAGCGGTGACTTCACACGCCCTAAAGATACGCTTATTTGGTATCGACTAATCCTGGGCACAGAATAGACGATAGGAGCCAGGGTTTACCATGTCGCACTATCCTTTCCAGTCCGGCGACATATGGGTGTATCCCAGGATTCCAAGGGCTTAACGTGTTAGTTGGACGACACTTAATGTTACAAAAGAACGTTATTTATAAAGGAAAATAAATATACGTACAGTTACTTAAAATCTTGTTGATCAAACGAGTTTTGAAAGTTATGAAGTTCTCGTTTTGAGTTATTTCTTCAGACAGCTTGGAAAACGGTGAAAGTAGTATTCATAACTTCATACTGACGATCTCACTAAGACCGCAGGATCACAATGGATGCAAACCGCTTCCCACCAGTCTTATTGAAGATCCATGGGGAGGCCTATGTCCACAAGTGGATTCAGAACTTATTTCCCTGTTTAAACTTCGAAATTGTGTGAACCGATTTATTATACATAACATTTTTAAAGTCAAGTCATACTCTAGGTTGTTTTTTTGGAATTTATTTTGGAAGTTGTTTACTTAAAACAATCTGGTATAATTTTACACGACTAAGTACTCGACAAAAATCAGTAGGTACGTCATGTTTTACATGACGAAGTCAGTCGTAAGCATTTCTTTTTCTCTCAAGTTGACACCACTCCAAGATCTCATAAAAAAACCGATTCGCAGGACACAGTCGATAAATATTTATTTCTAATTTTTGTATTAACCATAATTTTTCAACAATTGACAAGTAGTATAGTCCGCGCCACACAAGTTGGCGGATGTAAAGTTAGATATAAGCTGCGGCCTGCGCAATAGTCAATCAACGTGCGGCGTTATGTAAGCTTCAGTCAGGATTGGATGTTGCGTATCTTGTAGCCAACTTCACATCCGCCAACTTGTGTGGCGCGGCCTATATAGAAATTAATAGGTAGTAGGCACTTCACGTTTCACAGCGCTGAAACTTGGCGCCTGAAGTCTGAATTGCACAATCTAAGTTACCAGCGTGAGTTAGACCTCAAGTCACGCCGTTTAATAGATGTTTAGGTAGAGTACATTCATCATCATTTTCATCATTTCCGCTGTAGCATAACTTCCACTACTGGACAAAGACCTCTCCCATAGATTTCCGATGGGACCGATAGTAAGCGGCTTGGGGCCGTATTGTGTAAGCGTTCTGACATTCGGCGTCGCATTATCTCCTGCTCGCGCCAGTTACTCACAATACGAGAGCGAGGGGAAGGAAAAGCGAAGTCGAACGTAAGAACGCGCACACAATACGGCCGCTGGACCCGGCGTGCTTTATAATTTCGGTTTGCCTGTATCCGTATCTTACCAAATTGAAAGTGATCCGTAATTTTACTGTTTTAAGATATAGGTATATCTATCTTCGAAATTGGGTGAACCGATTTGCAAAACATTTTTTTTGAAACTCAATTCATATACAAGGTTGTTTTTTTGGAATTTTTTCTGAAAATATACCTTTGTTTACTGAAGTTTTCTGTTTTAAGATGTATATCTCAAAACAGAAAATTACGGATCACTATGTCAATTTGGTAAAATTTGGTTGTTTTTTTGGAATTTATTCTGAAAGTTTACCTTTGTTTACTTAAGTTTTCTGTTTTAAGATGTATATCTCAAAACAGTAAAATTACGGATCACTGTCAATTTGGTAAAATTTTGAAGCGAATTAATATTATTCATTCCACAAATATGCGGTTTCTAAGGAGTTGATCACGTGGGGAACTCATGGAGCAAACTAATGTTGATAAAAACGTTTGTTTACTTACTCCATGAGTTCATAAAATAGTTCATACATATCATAGCCATAGCAGTAAAACAAGTTGATAACAAATCACGTGAACGACCACGACCGTGGAAAGTCGGGAACGTATTTTAAGTACCTGAATCGCAGCTTCAAAATCTTAACTCTTAAAATTAAATTACTCTTAAATGAGATATTTTTTTAGTTGTGCCGTCATATAGAGTATAGAGGCTTTTGCCCAGGAGAGGGACAGAGGCTTTTAGTAAATTGTAAATTTTATACATACAATATAATTAAACATTATTTATTATTATTATTGCGTCGATACTTTGGCAGCGTCACATCTTTCTGAGACTCACTAGAGCTGCGGCCAATTCGGCGGAGCAGCACAAGCGGCGCAAATATGCTAACCTCGGTAGTGGTTACATATTTGAGCCATTTGGAGTTGACACATTGGGTTCGCGGGGGCCGGGAGCTTATATCATTTTCAAAAGTCTTTTTTTGAGCGTCTGGTGGACGCGACGTGTGACCAAAATGCTGGTGTTTATTTGGCTCAACGCATAAGCATTGCCATTCAGCGTGGCAATGCAGCCAGCATGCTGGGCACGCTGCCAACTGGCAGTGGGCTTAAGCATTTGGATTATCTTTAGACCTTCAAAGGTCTGAGGATGATCCAATGCTTTTTATGTAATAGTAGTGTAGTTTTGTTGTAGTTAATAAAGGCACTTTTGCCCCATAAAAATATAATTACACCTATTATACATATAATGATCTAATTTTACTGATCTTAAATTAAATAATAATAGAATACCTAGTAGTGAAACTCAAAAATTCTCTTCTTTGTCATAATTTTAGCCATAACTAAGATATGTTATAAAATCTGTTTACTTATAAAATATTAGGTACCTGCATTTTCATACCTTTAAAATCGCAGCACTCGCTTGCCACCTCTTAAAGAAAAATGCTCCTCTTTCCAAGGGGAAAATGCGGCTTGACGCGCCTCCGCACGCACGTGCCATTACCGCGTGGCACGGAACCTTTGTCAGGAGCAACAATGAGGCCTTTTAACTGTGATTTATTACGACGCCCCATAGAGTTGGCAATCAACAGATGTCATGCTTCGGGCTTTTCACCATCACTGGACTATTTTCATGTCGAAACTTGTAAATTTGGGTGCATTATGAACAAGCTATTTTGAACAAGGGTCGAACAATAGTACCTACTCAGAAACTAATCTGTGTAGTTTTTCCAAGTGCTACAAGTTCACATAGATATTGTATAGACAATCCTTACGAGGCTCTTTGGATGACTACCTTATTGTGGTGAATGGATAATTGTGCATTAGGTGGTATTAATGGTGCATTATATGATCACTCATACAGCTACTATTTTTAATTAAATTTTCATATATTCGTGTGGGTACAATTTTGACCACTTATACGGCGCAGAAGCTTCAAAATATTTTTATTTCAGAAGCAGGAAATCTAATTTCTAACGAAAACACACCATAAACCACTTTGTTATAAAATTTATTACAAAAGCTAAACACTGTTAATACGCTCGAAACTTGAATAACTCATATACACATGACAATTACAAAGCCTAGCCAAACTTGGTCAAAGTTTCAACAAACTAGTTCCAATTAGGTAAGTCAAGCTCGGGTAATTTAGCAGGTAACCCTTACAAAACGCTCACGTATGCTTGCAACAAATCTGCTCTACCTTTGGGGGACTTTACTCTTTGCCTGTTATCTTCAGAGCGAGGGTTACAGCCAGACCTATAAACAATTACGCTTGATTACCATAATGGGAATCCGCGAGATAAGGCACTGTGACCCGTTTTAGACAACACCCGTGCTCGGGCCTTTTTCTCGACTCATTTTCGCTCGAGCTAAGTAGGCACTTACTAGGCACATGATGAGTGTTTAGTTGGGTCATAAATTAAGTCATACCAGTATGCGAGTGTCGTAAAATGTTGTAGAATTAAATTGGTGTGTGAGTTTATTTTTACTTTCAACTAAGTATGTTACAAAACCGATATGCTAATGTAATTGTTATTTTTATCAGCTATGTATGTTAAGTAAGCATAAGTGCATTGTTTGATATTTTGTCAATACTCGTAATATTTGCATCACTTAAAATTATCTTAGCGACCTTCATAAAAATTATTTTTTATCCATATAAAAATTAATTTTTATGAAGGTCGCTAAGATAATTTTAAGTGATGCAAATATTACGAGTATTGACAAAATATCAAACAATGCACTTATGCTTACTTAACATACATAGCTGATAAAAATAACAATTACATTAGCAAATGAGAAACACATTCAAAAAATTATACATGGCTTTTATATTTAGATGACACAGGTACCCACTACATAATTTAGTAAGGTAAACAATATCTTTAAGCACCACTACAATCTACACTATCATATCTCTAAATGCTTTTTGTAGCTATGTAGTGTTGTCATTAGAATTAATAGCATTCCCAATACCATTAACAAAATGGGTACACAAATATAAGTAGACATGATATATTGTCATTGTTTATCTGAAACATACATTATTACTTTATATGTTTACATAATTTTTCTTACTATCATATCATCAACGAATGGAGAGCTCTATGCAGATTGTTCCTCCGTCATTTGAACCTAGCGCGTAATTTTATGTACTCGTAGCGGTCGTAGCTAACGTCAAATGTACCTTTGTTAAGAGATAGAGGTGCGTGGGATTTGATGTCAGGTTCCTTGGATCAGAAAATCTGAGGATCCAATAGGGCTGCCGTAAATGATTTACCTAAGATTTGATATTAATCTTATAAGCACAATCAATACGCTCAATTTTAAAGAGTGTTTGACAGCTCGAAGCTTATCTTAACATTGTCGCTTTATTTACATCACATTAAATTGAGTCCAATGTTATATTTGCTCTATATGTAAAAAATTGCTTGCTATAAGTAAAAATAAAATATATCTACCTAATGTATTTCAAAGCGTCACAAATCTTGTAAAAGTCAAGCTTTGGTCAATTTATTTCAAAAAAAAAAGAAAAAAGTGTTGATTGCTCGAAAGGATCTCATTTACATTCGTCTGTTTGGAAACCCTTTTTTACCAAGCTCTCATGTCAAACACAGAATCTCATCCTTAATCAAATCATGAATGTTGTTGGCTCGCCAAAAAACTCCAGTATTTCTGTTTATTTTGTACTCGGGCTCTATTTGAGTTGGCTGTTTTATGAGTTTTGCATTTGCAAATATGTATGGCGAAAGGTTATAAGGTCTTGTTGAAAGAGCCTGCCAACGCACCGATGTACAACCTACATCGCATTTTAGGTAAATATTTTTTTGCGTTGTCGCATCTTTCATACAAGAGCGTCTATTTATAAAGCTACGTGTAGGTATTGCCGCAGCTAGAGGTGGAATAGATAGATATGGGGTGCTAAAAATCATCCATCCATCCATCAGCCATAAGAAGTCCACTGCTGGACATAGGCCTCCCCTATGGATCTCCAATAAGACTGGTTGGAAGCGGCTTGCATCCAGCGCGATCCTGCGGTCTTAATGAGGTCATCCGTCATCCGTCACCTTGTGGGTGGACGTCCTACGCTGCGCTTGCCGGTCCGTGGTCTCCTCGACTCGAGAACTTTCCGACCCCATCGGTCATTTTATTTTGTCTTAGGCATATCTAAAGGTTTCGTCTCATATCTATATTTAGAGCGTCTTTTATTTTAGAAATGATACTTATGATTCACAAATAAACCAAAATAAAATGGAAGCGCTCGCTACGTCCGTCGTCGTCACAGTAAATGATAGTTTCAGGACTTACTCAGTAGCTTAATTAGAGCTTCATATATGCTTACAAGCAAAGCTTACATGCGCAGCACGGTGAGAATAAATTGCTGCATTTTTTGCATTCGTTAAGTTAGACTTAAAAAGGCGCCTCGCTGGAGTGGCTCCCTGCTTTTTATTCGTGTACTATGTTATAAATAGAACCACTTACTTTGCTTTGTATGTACCTACCTATTTACAATTTTTTGACTGAATTTGATTTCTGTAAAATGATTCGGCAAACATTTTAGTGGCATAAAGATAAACAAGAGTCATTAAAATTGAATGGATGCTTTAGTATCTTATCCTATACCTACCTATCCTATATACAGAGACTGACTGTGACTGTTTTTTTTAGAGATTTCTGTAAAAAGCTAGTTGAACGCAGATAGCATTTAGCGTGGCTCAACGATCACTACAGTTTTCATGTTTTTGTTTCTGTACACACCAATTATAACATTAATATTTCCTCAAACGAACCTCATAAGCGCCTATAAATATGCACTAAAATCACCCTTAAGTGTTTCCAATCTTCATCACGTTTTTATGTCACAACCAGCCGTATAAGACACACGTTCGATGCAGTCGGTAAACTTTATGTGCTCTCTTAAATTCGCCCGATTTCAGTTACACATGTGTTTAAGTAGAAAAGGTCGCCATTGTGTTAGACTTGAGTCGGAAATGGATGCAATGATGGCTCTCCCCTCCTTAATGGCCCTCGGAATGAGCTCTCACCACGATATATCGAGACAGATAGCGATTCGTACTTAAAAATAAGGAAATAATTTGTTCATTGCTCGTACGTAGATAGGTACGTTCTAAGCCAAAAAATAAGTAATTACGTAGGTATAGGCTGTTGACAGAGATTTTATGTACCTAGTTCAAAGTTCTCTGAGGTTTGGTCCGTAGGAGGTAGGTAGGTATTTTATAAATAAACCTACGAATAAATGCATAGTAACATAGGTACATATGTACAAAAGTCGAGCAAGTGCGAGTCTCGCGCACGAAGAGTTCCGTACCGTGTTGGAGCCCCCTTAGTCCCATTCCTCTAGCCGTTATTAGTAGTAAGCAAAAAACTCCTCAAAAATCACGTTTATTGTATGGGAGTCCCTCTTAAAAAATTTTTTTTTCTTTTTTCAGTATTTACTGTTATAGCGGCAACAGAAATACATCATCTGTGAAAATTTCAGCTGTCTAGTTATCATAGTTCATGAGATACAGCCTGGTGACAGTCAGACAGACGGACAGACGGACATCGGAGTCTTAGTAATAGGGTCCCGTTTTTACCCTTTGGGTACGGAACCTTAAAAAATATTTTGTTCCTTCTGCAACTGGATAAAAATCTAACGACGTAATCTCGGGGGATATACCTAATCCCTGTTCAGAAAAAGAGAGGTTTGAAAAAAATTTACAGAAAGTCGAGCTCAAAAATAAGGGAATAAAGACAAACGAGAAACACGTACATACTTAAGTCTGTGGTACATACTCGTAGGTGTTCGAAGTTGAGCATTTCACTTTTGCATTGTTCTCACGCTCGCACGAAACTCCACATGCATGCAGTAAGAACTGTAATCTTCACATTTTCAATTTTCTTGATAATAAATAGCCTTGACTAAAATTTCGAAATTAGAAAGTCATTTCGAAAAAACTTTGAAAAAATTGGTTTAAGAAACAGTTTTATTGCTATTTGGACTCAATACCGCTGTTGGGTTGTTTAAATGTAACTACTTGAATAGGTACTTAAAATTTCTTTACCTAAATAAAGATAGAACGCTTAAAATATTGCTCCTTCACAGGCTTACTTTACTAATTTCAGGTCTTAGTAAAAGTAAAAAACATCATCACAAAACTTCGTGGACTAAACTTTACTCTTAAAGCTGGCTGTTCGTTTTTATTTTAGATTAAATTTTCAAATATCTTTAAAATATGCGAACTACGTAACTTTAAGCGGAAGCAAAGCTTTCAGCAACTTCACAAGCTCGTTCAGTGACAGGTGTTCAGGTGAAAATCTTTCGCCGCATACTTCAACAAGAATAAAAATTCCGAGCTGGTATTCCAAAAAAGAATAAAAAGTGATTATATAAAGGCGTGGTTCCACCGAAATTGTCAATTGCGACCTACTGCTTGGCACACTGTTGAGCCTAAAAATATCTCTGTAAATCATCATCATCTTTATTTAGGTTGAGACGGACAATTAACATCTCCGACTCTTCACCCACTCTTGGAGTTTCTGCAATCATGTTGCCATCAAATGTGACGAATATGTTTTGCGGTGGGACCGCGCCTGAATGGTAACGTTATATCAAGCGCATTGTCGGTCGGCCATCGATATGATCGTACAACAAAAGACCGCAGAAAATAGCTCATATTTTATTTCAATTTTCTTACCATGCAGCTTCTTTTAACCAGCCCTTTAGAAATTCTTTAAGAAGATCCCTGTCCAGTGGACGTGTATCGGCTGATAATTCGATTACAAGTGTACCGCCCAGGCAAACTCTACAGAAGAGCTCTACTACACAAGCTGATCGCAAAACATCTCTCAAAGTTAGTTCACGAATATTATCGACGAACTTCAGCCCACATCACGCAATAAATATAATTCACAGCTTAGTCCGTAAACAGTAAATTGCAGCGTTAGTTCCCGCATATAAAATTAAACAGGCCAACAAATAAAGGCATGAGCAAACACCTAAAACTGTTTGCGTATACTTGGCCCACAAGATCGGGCCCTGCATCACTTTATTACTTCGATCGTGAATAGCAATGATGTTTACTGTGTTTATGGGTACCTTTAACATTATGGAGGCCGGAACTTCACTGGCAAATGGCAGGCAATTTAATCGTGATTAGATTTGATGATTTCACATGAATGTCCAGATCGAAGTCCAAAAATGGGGTAGATTTCGGATGGTGCGCAAGTAAGAATTTAGGCATCATTTTGTTGTGTCTTTCTGTAAAATTAGCACGCTATCACAAACTTTCAGGCGAGTCCGAAAATAAACATGGAAAACTAACACAAAAGGTTAATAGCACTATCTTTACTTAACGTTCTTTATTTTTTTTTATTTTTGTATCAGTATAGGTACGTGATTATGTTAATTTATTAGGTCGGAAAAGTTGTAGGAAATACATAAGTTTATTCAGTAGTAATACATTTTCCTGTAGCTAAGTAGATGATGGCAAGCTTTTGTTATCAGCCCTATATTAAATTATAAGGAACGAATAACGATGTTTTCGAATATCGTATTATAAAAAAATCTTAGTAATGATTCCTAACAATATTATATTTTACTACTCGTATTTGAAATAATGCATACCAAAAAATTAAGCCAATGCGTTGAAATTAGCGGCAAGTAACAATAAAATTCATGATCATCACACAATTGTAATTAAAATAAACAAGGTATTAATTAACATTTCACTGCGCAATGGACTAATTCAATTCCGCCTTAGTCGGTCATCATGTAGAGCTTCTAAGGTAAGTGCGAGTATGCATGCACTCTCCTTGGATTACATCTTGCAATCGCTTGATGTAGGTTCATCTTCATCTCTGTACTGTAAAGTTGATTGCTTGAAACAACAACATACGTATGTTTAGGCACTGTTGTAAAAAAGTAAGAACCGTAGTAAAAGATAAAACTTTTCGTACAATATAAGCTGAGAGCTTTCCTTAGTGTCGGAGTTTTTTTGCTTATTATTTCTTTGATTAAATTATTCTGACGAGGGTCTGATAATGAAGCCGAAAGATGTATTGTACATGTATAAGAACTACAAAAGCCCAACCAAATAGTGGTCCTTCAGAGTTCGGGTTTTTTTTGTTTAATCAAAGGTTATTTTGAAAACAAGTGAAAATAGGAAAAAAAAAACAAAAAAAAATTGAAACACGTAAACTGCACTTTTGTTTGGAAACAGCTAACTGTACTAGTACTATTGGTTATTTCGTAGTTGCAAATAAGTTTTTCTTGTTGCTTTTCCAATTCCATTATCTTCATTCGAGAACTTTACAAACTTAGGTATATTGTATGTAAATTGTTTAAGCGACTGTTTTAATTTATCTCGTTGGCCAACAATTTTAAAAATAAACTCTCGCGGGGCTTTTACTGACGATTCTGTTGGTTCAAAGTAAGGTTCAAAGTAACGTCGGAAAAAATTACGAGTGGTTTTTAAAATGATAAATTATTTGGTATCATATAAGCATGTACCAAACAAAAGATTAATAGCTCCACCCTGCACTATTTATAGCCAGCTATTCAGATACAAGTGGGTAGCGTGTTCTAATATCCATAATAGTTTGGGTCAGTTGAAATGGTCCTGCATTAGATGGTAGATATAAATTAATTAGTGTTATCGGGCCCGAGCTGATTGCGTATGTAAATGAGCAGTTACAGTGGACGAGCAATCTTGGAGCAATCAATCGAACTTCGGCGGAATGTTGTTTACGTTTTACGCATTTATTCAACTCAATGTTGATAGATTAAGCTAAGAATTTGAATTAGTTTTCTAAGTTATCACATAATTAATCATCATTATATAAGCTGTATAGGACGTCTACTACCCTACTCTACCTTAAGCATTTCAAATAATCGGCCAAGTACGAGAAGGACTCGCGCACGCAGGGTTCCGTACTGTACGGGAGCAACCCTTAACGTTTATTTTATTTTAATTTAATAATTTATTATTGAATTAAATATACAACTAAACATACTGTGAATATTTCAAGCATCTACCTGTTACTATTTTTAATTTCAAGCAAAAACTGTTAAAAATTCAGGTTTGTTGTATGGGAGCTCCCCTTTAATATTAATTTTATTCTGTTTTTAGTATTTATTGTTATAGTGGCAACAAAAATACAACATATGTGAAAATTTCAGCTTTCTAGTTACAACGGTTTATGAGATACAGCCTGGTGACAGACAGACAAACGGATAGATTGACAGTGGAGTCTTAGTAACAGGGTCCCGTTTTTACCCTTTGGGTACGGAACCCTAAAAAGAACCATTAGACTCGGTTTGCAGCCAGCGTATTCCTTGGTTGTCGTCTACAAACTAGATGCTCTTCTCCCTGCCATTTTTACTTACTAATCCACTGGGCTGAGCCAGTAACTTCGGTTCGTCTACATATTTTATTCCTGATCAATTTCATAGAGATACTCCGAGCATAGTTCTCTCCTCAACTCGTTCAGCTCCTTTGAGGTACTTATCTGGCTCGCAGGGAGAAACCACTGCATTATACGTTATAGACATAAAAGAGGTTCCAGAGCTCGAATTATCTACCTTCCGTCAGGCACAGAGACAGGTTTGCGTGTTATTATTTGTCTGAATAATCTCCGATAATCATGATGCAGCCATTTGGCCAACAAAGGCTTAAAGTGCTGTGTAAATACATGATTTGATAAAAATTAACTTAATATTTTATGTGACTTCAAAATTGTTTGTAATTTAGACGTTGAGATTTCACTTAAATTAACTGAGCAGCACAATAACATCAACACTATTGTGTTTTGAAATAATTAGCAGAGTAATCGTCAGACCTTCCAATTGTGTTTTTACCCCTTTCCGTTTCAAAATAGGTTCAATAATAACTTGTTCAATGCTTGTTCTCGATGTTTGTGAGTCATCTCCGACAACCCAAACAAGGAACAGCAATATCAAAATGAAACACAAATATTTAAGTATTCTAATTATCTCTCGGGATCCAAACACTTGCAAGCCAATTTAATATGCTAATTTAATCAAGTGATAGCGAACACGAACTGTGTTATATTGATAATTGACTCATAACACGCAGGCTAACTACTCGAATGTGTTTAGTTTTGACGATTTTATGTAGATGGAAGGTTTTCACAGAAATCTATATAGTTACTATCTTCTACAAAATGAAAAAAAAAACAGCCTGATTTTTAAATTAAAAGGTAATAATAAAAGTTCCTTCTTTTGATAAGTATAATGTTACAGTAGTCTTGTTTTCCCTCAAGAAAAATCAAATTACTTTTTCATTTTAAATTTTCATTATCACTATAAAGTAATATTATTAGCTTCTCAAATTTTGACAAACGGCAAACGGATAGTTTGTTTACTTTTTTACTTACGCTATTTTAAGTATTAACTGGAGTATTCCCTTATCTTGGTTATATTTCTAAAGAACACGAAAAAGGATCATTTATAAAATTAAAGTAAGGCGTTTGCGTTCAACAGACGTTATTCTTAAGAGATGTTAAATAATTTAGCAGCTTTACAACTTGAGGCTTTCCAAACTTTTAACCAAATACTTTCTGAAAAATTATTCAGCTTCTTACGAACATTATGAGATAAAAACAATTTTAAACTGCGGTACACTGAACATTAAGCTTATAAATAATTTCATCAAAATCTAAATCTTCGATACATAAGCATATTAACTTTCATCATTCATTTACCCGACGATATTTATACACGATTTTAATTTTAATTGAGGTACATTGTGTAACAATTTTTGACCTTAATTATAACGACTTGTCAATTTTATTTATAGCTTGTTTGATAGCTCTATAAGTCTATGCTACCTATAAAATTATTATAGAGCTATCTTATGCTTAAATTATGTTTAATATTAGAGCTAAATGCTTTCTATAATCTATTGTACCCTCTATTATTAACTTTATTGTAATGTCTTATCCGCAAATCTAAAATAGTTTCGACCATATTACGTATTGAAATACTTAATAAGGTTTACGTAAGTGTACTTACGATAAAAATCACACTTGACTGGTCGAAAACTTACATTCGATAGCACTTCCAACCAAACTACGAACATACGTCCAACGGTCCAAACATAACACAATCGCACCGTAAGCTTATCATAATAAATCACAATTAGCCTTGCGTAGCGTTTAGTGAAACTTTAAGTTATAAATTAACTCTCTACTCTCTCAGCCCATTAGGTGCTTAAATATTAAAACGGTAGACACTGGAGACTATATTCATAATACCAGGGGCATCCCTAATGACGCCGTTTGTGCGAGGTGGTACCTCTTGTGTCGCTTTGTTGTTTAAATACCATGAAATGTCCAGTGGCAATATAAACAAACTTGGTAATTATGGGAACTGGGTCTCTCGAATTTCCATGACACAGATTAGTGAGATTTGTTTTGGTCAAGTATGTTCTTTGTTTGTTTTGGAGCATTTAAAGTACTTAAATATGTATGTGGACCTTGAAGGTTTTGATGGTGATTAGTCAATTTATCTAGTTTAATTTGAAGAACGTTTATATGGTATATTGTACCTTTTTAGTAGCATTTTTTTCTTATTGAGATGTCAGCTCTTTCTGGAATTCGGCTATCATTAATTAGCTGTAAGGCTTTTGAAACTTTAGTTAAGTCAAGTAAACTTTAGTAACTTACGTTAAGTCGCAGCTGCAGAAGCTTGAGTATCAATGCAGCGTCTCATGTCAATCGTTTTCCTATACAATACATTTGGAAGAGTGCATGTATCTGAAACTTCCACTACTTAGGTATATACGAGTACGTAGCTAGTAGCATAAACGTTGCAGCGCTTTATAAATAAGTATAATACCTAAGTTTCCTGCACTTTTATCGATTAGGTACTTACAGCTCAATTACTCACCGTGAGTTTATCTAACCTTTTTGTGCCAATTATGTAGTATTTAACGGTGATCATCCAATCAATGAAGATCAAAGATTCCCTCAAAGCTTTAAGTTAAGAAGTAATTCGAATAGAAGAATATTAAAACGCTCAATACGTGAACATCCAAATAAACTTACAAAATAAAGTGAAACTTTGTCTCAGCTGTCATTAATTGGAGAGTTTTGATAAAGTTTTCATGTGCCTAATTTTGACCGGTCGCGCCCTAAGCATATTTCACATTAAGCTCTTGATGGGTGTTAAAAAGCCGCAAAAACTTTCTTCCGGTCGCGGAAGTCCCTCAATTAATGGGCTCACTGTAAAGGCATTCACACGTAATATTCCACAAAGGAATTTCCCGGCTGTATTTATCAGAATCTCTGCCAGTACTCCTACGAGTTTCAGTTTACAAAATCCAGCTGTAGTTACCTAGGAGATCGTAAAGCCGAATTATTTCGTAGGTACAGCTTCGGTAGTCTCAACACTATCAAGTGAGTTGGGTTTCACGTTAACTCTATTCCGGAGCGTACCGTATACGATCGTGCTTCACGTCAACGCGTTGAACACGTTAACAGAATATGTAACAATAAAACGATGAAGACAGTTCAAGACAGGTATTGGAGTCACTCTATGATAATTATCAACTAAATATTTTGAATAAAGTTAATCTTAGCAACATTTACAAAGCGTATATACCTAATTAGTTAGTTACCTGCCCTATCTAGATGTTTAAATTGTGATTAATAAAGTTGGAGACGCCTGGTAAACGTAAGTACTCACAGAAAAAGAAAAAAAAACGTAAGTGTTTTCGGCGACCTGAACGTCAATTTACTTACAAAAAATCGTGAATGTAAACTATATAAAGAAATGTTGAATGAATGTGGTTACAGTATAGTTAATAAAGTTGACGAAAACTACTGCACAAGAAAAACAGTTAAAACTAAAACACTTTTCGATCATGTATCTACAAATTTAAGTGATAAACGTTTACATATGGCCCTTATTGATTCTTCTATGTCTGATCACAGACAAATAATATTGTCCATGAAGAAATATAAGCCTCCACCGAAAAAAGCCGTCAAATATGAAGCCATCGACTACAAAAAATTATATGAATTGGTCAAAGATACATCTCCCAACACAAACGATGATTGTTATGAAAATTTAGAAAATTTTATAAAGGGTAAGATACACGAAAGTAAAACTATTAAAACCAAAATATTAAATCTACCTCAGAAAGATTGGATATGTAAGGACGTAATTTCTCAAATAAGAAAAAGAAACGAAATTTGGAACAAATTAAAAGAGAACCCAGAAAATGAAGACCTGAAGAAGGAATTTACCAAAGAACGAAATACTACTACTACCAAAATACAAAATGCCAAAAAGACATATTACCACAAGGAATTTTCAAATTGCAATAAAGATCCAAAAAGAATGTGGAAGCTAATAAATACCTTATCCAACAACAAGATTAAGTCACAGATCATTCCACCAAAACTTGAAACTGAAGCAGGCCCAATTTCTGATGGAACTGAAATATGTGAAGCTTTTAATGTCTTTTTTTCTAATATTGGTGCCACTTTAGCTAGCTCAATTCATAATCAACGACAAAAAACATCTGCAATAAATAATGAAACACAGCGTTAAAACCAGTTCGACAGTTTTGAACCTTGCCAAAAAGATGAAATCGTAAAAATTATCAAAGAACTAGACTCGAACTGTAGCGTAGGAATAGATGGAATCTCAACCAAGGCCCTTAAATGTATAAGTGATGTTATGGTCAACAAGTTGACTGACTGTGTCAACGCCTGCTTAGCAGAAGGAGTATTTCCAGATGCTTTAAAAGTCGCCAAAGTCACTCCAATTTATAAAGCAGGTGCAAAAACAGATCCCAATAGTTACCGACCTATCTCAGTTCTACCTGTCATATCAAAGATTTTTGAAAAGGTCATTTACTCTAGGCTAGATAGTTATCTAACGTCAAATAATTTTCTGTTTGAATATCAATATGGATTTAGGTCCCAATCTAACACGCTATCGGCAACAGCAGACTTAGTTACCAAAATGAAATCAAATATTGATGATAAAAAGATAGCCATGGGTATTTTTATTGATCTAAAAAAGGCGTTCAACACGGTCAGTCACTCTATCTTTCTGCAAAAACTTAAGAACATTGGTGTCACTGGGACTGCTTTGAAAATTTTTGAATCTTACCTAACAGAACGCAAATAGTTAAGATTGGTGATCATAAAAGCAAGCCACACAACATATCCTTTGGGGTACCACAGGGGTCCATATTAGGACCTTTATTGTTTCTTATTTATATTAATTCAATACATGAAGTGCCATTGAACGGAAACTTGTCGTTATACGCGGATGACACTTGTATATTTACTTTGATAAGTCCATACACGATATAATCACTAAAGCTCAAGAAGATCTGAATAAATTAGAAAGTTGGTTCCAAAATAATCTACTAACCATTAATGCAGCAAAAACGTCCTATGTTATTTTTAGAGCTAAAAATAAAAAAATACCTTCTCATTTACCTCTCAAAGTTGGTCAAGAAATAATACACCAAAAAGAATCTGAAAAATACCTTGGCTTAAAACTCGACAGTCATCTAAATTGGAATATACATATTGATCATATTCGTGGCAAGCTAACATCATTATTAGGGGCACTACGTGGAGTCGTGCGATGTTTTCCTCGACCAGTTCGACACACTGTTTATAATTCACTAGTCTCATATATCTAATCGAAATCTGGGGTAACGCTCCAAAGACAAACTTAAAGGATCTGCAAATTGCTCAGAACAAATAAATCAAAATGCTATTTAATTACGACTATCTTACACCTACAGACCAAATCTATAAGGAAACCAAATACTTACATGAATATTAAACAACTACATCATTTTTATACTAGTATATTTATAAGAAAAATCTTGGATAAAAAAATACATATAAAAAATATAGCATTTACAAAAAAACATCAAACTCACAACAGGAGTAGTCGAAGGAAGGATCACATTATTCTTCCGCGAGTCCGAACAGTTCACGGGGAACGATGCATAAGTCACGCGGGAGTAAAAATTTACAATAAAATTCCAAAAGAAGTGAAAAATGCGATTTCTTTCGGTATTTTCAAAAATAAATTAAAAATACATATATTGAACGATGTGACACTATTGAGTAAATAACTAAGTCTTACTGCTTACATAATGCACTGTGTTGCATCCACGCACACAGCAGCGCTCAATTCTTTTGTTTAACTGCAACCGGTATTGATACGCGATACTACTCGTAGGACAGCGCAAATCACAATATTGTAAACATTACACGATCACTATTATTTGGTTTGGGATAGGTAATTTTGAGTGTGTAAAACCGTGAAATTAGTTTCTTTATTTAATAAACCTACTTTTAATGCTTTATACTTAACTAAAACGCATACCTTTTTTTTGTTGATTTTGTTTAATTAGCGGTAGGTACTATTGTTTAATTGAAAATGTTATTTTGATAAAAATGTTAATAAGTATATTTTAGATTACTGTTTATATTTAATATTACTGTTTAAATTTAATTTGATAAGTGACTCATAATTACGACTGATTGAAGCACATTATATGTACTGTAGTGATTAAGTTCTCACATAAGTGAAATTGTTAATTTCTTGTTGAGAAAATAAATTCATTAACCAGAAGTAACTGAGCTAGATATGAATCAATAAAGAATAAGTGTAAAAAAACGCAATGGTAGAGAAAAAAATAAGTAACATAAGAGCCAATTGAGGTACTGATGAACGAAAAACAAATCAAATAACATTTTCTTTGTGAGTGCAAACATTTTTGTTTAATTGCATTTATTTATAAATATACAAAAGACAAACTTGTAGTTGTACTGTTCAAAAGTAGGAACAACACGAACAAGATACTCGTAGATGATAGTTTTCGGTGACGATACAACTCATGCTAAGGCTTCAATACACCTACGTCTATGCAGAGTGTAATTTTAAAGGCTTTTCAACCGGCGTCAGTATTTGTGAGTTTGAGTAGTAGGTACATAGGACCTGAATTTTTAAAAATCCCTAAACCGAATAAAACTGATATTTTTGTTTTTTTGTTAATCAACCTAAATGATTTAAAAACGGAAATTATCTACTACAAAACATGTTTTTTTATTATTAAATTTTACAAATGACACATGTTCTTGGAATGTTGCAATTATTATTGAGCGAGATGCAACCCCCTTAATTGGTAGAACTACCAAATCTATCCCCAATTGTGCGATGTGCCTCAAGCTCTTGTGTTAAGCAAATAATTACCGCGTGGCTTGGCTCAGAATTCGGCCGCAGATGGAAACCCAAATGTGGTTTACTGCAGTATCCCCTGGCCATGAATATTAGACGGCATTTGACCACGGATACCTAGATTAACTGAAAACTTCTGTACGCGTAGGTATGTTTACTTATTTGAGTGTGATAGAAAATAATCCGTTGAAGATTTGTAAATCCGTATAAGTATTTTGCGCAAAGTTTGGTCAAAAATATATATATTTATTGGCATCGTCACATTTTATGGAACCAAATGTTTTATTTAGTAGACAATAATAATTAATAACGAACTTGTTTTTTTAGACACATACTATGGACTAATATGGCATCACTTGATGAACTCCACAAGCTTCCTAACCGATTAAAATACCTACTCCTTCTAAATTGACTTAATAATTTCATAAAAATAAATCTTGTTAGAGCTCAAATGAATGGAACGCCCACATGGCTACCGGAGCGGACATGTTGCTGGTATTGTGTAATTAATGAAAATTCATGCGGTGGCTATCCATTCTATTTGATATGTACCGTAAATAATTCTGCCAAGAGTTTAATTGTTGAAACGTTAGAAATGATTTTTTGAATCGACTACGCACTAACTCAAAATTTCAATGCTCGCTCCTGCTCTGACGACGTGACTACGGAGCCAAGAGGCCGAATTAGTATTAGACTCGCATATTCTTTACGCTACCCCGTTTGCACTAACTTGCAATTTTTAATGCTTGTTTCTGTTCTCACGCTGCGCCCGCCGCTGCCCGTGAGAAACTATGCAAGCAGGATAGCATAGTGTACAATTCCAAAAATCATTTCTATCGATTCAAACATAAAGCCCCAGCTAGTCCAGCATGCGACCACACAAAGCCACGGAAAGAACTCTTTTCCACGGGACGTGTGAAACAGTGACAGATATGCCATAAAACTGTCTCGTTCTCACACTTCGAATGAAATATTAACGTGGTACGCATCCTAGCCCGGCAGAACTCTCAATTTTTGAATCGTTTGAAAATAACTCATATAATCGCATGCTGTGCTATCCCATTCGCACCAACATAGGCGTTCGATTCTCGTTATTGATACTACTCGGTCTCGTGAATATTAACGCATACGTCATAACGGGTTATAGGTTCGAAAATAGGGCCCCAGGACACTTACCCATTTTCCCAACGCCCCCGAATATTACATGGCAACATCTGTCGCAATCGCGGTTTTTCCGCGGAATGTGATGATTGATCGGTGTACAGATGCACGTTTGATGTGTTTCTAATTGACTGTTCGAAGCTTTTAACAAAATTCACGGATAAAAGGAGAATTAAACATGTGTTGCTATTTTTAACTTTTTGTATAGGAATGTTAAGGGAAATGTTTGGATAGTGCGTTTTATAAATGTTATCTGGACAGCAACTTGTGGTATGTGAAAGTAATTTTGGTATTTTGACAACTTATAAAAACTATTTTTAACCGACTTCCAAAAAGGAGGAGGTTCTATGTTCGTCTGTATGTATTTTTTTTGTGTGTGTTCATCGACCATTTCGCCAATTTTGAACCGAATCAAAAAATATTTTTAGTTCGAAAGAGTATTACTCCGAGGTGGTCCCATTTAAATCAAACCGGCTGAGCCGTTTTTGAAACATCAACAATAATGTAATAATTGTATACACCAATTCGAGCGACCTATTCGAACTTTGTGCACGATGAAAGTCGGTTTTGCCTTTTTTTGCGAAAAATAATTTTATTAATAGGATAGAAGCACTAAGCTCCAAAAATCATATTGTTAATAATTGATGAGTTTTTTGAGTCCGATTTTTTATGACTTTATTTACTTTACGGCTGATTGATTACATTGATCAGCTCTAAAAGGGTTTAATTTTCCATTTATTTTTATGTTTTGGGTATTTTTATTTTACTTTGTTTATTATTAACTTTAATCATTTGATTGTGCAAAAATTGCTGACCAAAATCGTTTTAAAATGGACCAAAACTTATTTTTACTGCGGACCGTTTAGATTACATTCAAAAGATATTAATCACGGATATGTGAGCAATCTTTGCTTCAAACAAGAAATGTAAAAGATGCAAGATGTAAGGGACTGCTTCCTTACGAAATGAAAAATACCAACCATTTTGCAATGGATAGTAGGGATCTTCTGTACCGACATTTGGATTAATGGATTAATACGAAGAAACAGTCCGATTGCCCTATTTTTTAAATAATCTGCTTCATATTTCTTCGAGCTTCCTTTGAGTCATTATACTAATGGAGTATAAGGGAAACATTAATAACATTGTTTTGGCGTTAAATCTAGTTCTTTTCTGATTTGTATAGTTTTGGTAGGCAATGTATCAACTTTGCTGGATGTGATTACAAAAAAGTAAGTACAATAATTCAATTTTACGTTTGTATTAAAAATGGCTTTGATGTCGTTTTTCTTTGTTCGCGTTGGCTTTCCTAAAACATAATAGCACTTTATGAGTAGGTAGTCACTTGAATAAATATATATTTACAATATATATTACATATATTAATGTAAGTATGGACATACATGTTTTGTTTATTAAAATAAGAAAATATACCGATAAATTCCTATAATACTAACTGCAACTACATTTCTATTGCTACAAGTGGAAACTTGTTTAAATTTATTGTTCTACTAGCTTTTACCCGCGGCTTCGCCCGCGTTATATTTTGATTTTGGCTTATGTTTACGTCGGCTGCGAAAGCTAACCTAACCGACAAATATCAAAATACCTTAGAGGAATGCTTTTGTTGGTTAAGTTACGGTTGGAGTGTATATACAACCCCCCCGTGTATTCCCGCCTTGTCGTGGTGGGGGAGGTCTGAGGCAGCTGAAAAGGCGCTCGAAGTCTCCCTCTTCTTTGGGTCTTTTTCCCCAAGGAAGCTTAGAAGCTGGCACACGAGGTTCAGCCGCTTTTAACTAAAGCAGCTGAGAGGATGGCCGGTAGGTTGCATGCCTTATGAGGAGTGTCGCAACTTAGGCGGGCTGCAGTGCCGCTCTTGCGACGCTGCATCCGAAGATTTTTTTTTATTATATCGCGAAATATCCCTGACATGATCAGGGGTCTTAATTACAAATGAATAAAAACCATACCTACATTTCAATGTTTTTGGCTGTTCGCAGTTATAATAAACATTACAATGGTACAGCAAAGTTTATACCTACTTGTTCCTAATTATTGCTTTATTACAAATATTTGTGCAAAAATTCGATAATATTGTTTCTAAGGTTTGTACGTGTTAGATTAATTCCAATTTTTTGTTCTAAATCAAATCTCTGCTTTCCATAAACTGGGCATTCCAAGATTATGTGCAGTGGAGTCTCCTCTTTTGTGGGTTCACAGATGCACGATGGGCTTTCCCTCAACTTAAATCGATGTAAGTATTGGGAAAACTCACCATGCCCCGTCAGCACTTGAGTTATGATTCCTACTGGTGCTATTTCTCTTACGATCTTATATGCCGCCCTTGCATCCGGAAAATATGTTTTGGTTACCGCCGCTGTGTGTCCATCCTGATACCGCCGGTTCCACTCGACAAGAGAGTCCTTTCGGATTTCTCGCTTGACGAATGAAACGGGGCAGTTATCGTAAATAGGTCTGCACTTCGAGTGCAGTGCTGCTTCCTTTGCTGGCTGGTCCGCTCTCTCATTTCCCTCCATCCCCGCGTGCGCTTTAATCCAATAAAGTTTCACTATTTTATTTTGTGCGTGTAGTAACTTTATGTTAGCTTTGAATTTACTGCTAAGGGGTGGAGGGAAGATACGCCAACTACCGTTTCCAGTGCAGACCTGGAGTCACAAAAGATTTTAGCTTTTTCGGTAGCCTCAAGAAGTGCCAATAACACAGAGCACCAATCGGCCAATTTCAGCTTGCGGGTACTGATCTCAGCGGCATCATCCCAAATGGATAATGCCGCCCCAACTTTCCCTTTAATTAATTTCTCGGTTAAGATTTTGCTCTAGTCTGCCAGGCATATGAACTCCAGCTTCTCCTGCTGCGCTGGGTGTGGCTTCTTTTCTGTCTCTCTATCTCCAGTTACTTGCTGGGAATAATAACCTTTCTTAGTTTCATAAAGCAAGGCTGCTTCCTGGACTCTGATATGACAGCCGAGGATTAGGGGCCGCGGTGGGATATATGGAACTGGTGGTGTGGGTGCCGCCACCTACCCTACCTTCCGCTAGGCCGTCAACGTGTTGGCAGACGCAGTGGAGCTGCAGGGAAAGAGAGGTGTCGGTATCGCGATGGCCGTTCTTACTGCCCTCTGCAGTTGAAGAGGCAGGCGCTGGGCTACTATGACTGACCCGCTGCACTGGGACCAGGGCGTTGGAATGCTGTTTGACGTTCAGTACTGGTTAGTCCCGAGTGGTGGATGACGATCTTGTGCTCCGAAACACTCCGTCATTATGGCGAGAGCGCAAGCTCCTTTATGGAGCCCGAGTCTGGGCTAGCGCTGTTGAGTGCCGCGAAGGAGTGCGAAAAATGTAGGAACGTCCTAAACTTGCCATGACAGGTTATTTCTGGCGCTTAGACGGCTGCTACCGCGGCCCGCTCACTTAGTTTTTATCCTGTCCTACGGGAACTGTTAAAGTTTTTGGGCTAAAAAGTGGCCTATGTCTCTTTTCGTCTTTCAAACTATATTCATGCAATAAGCCAAGGCAAGTTGCTCCGTTGCTGAGAAAAAATTATTGTCTTATCCTACGGGAACCACATATTTTTCGGGATGGAAAGTATCCTATGTCACTTTCCGTCTTCCAAACTATGCCCACCCCAAATATCAAGTCAATCCGTTGCTCCATTGCTGAGAGACAGTTATTGTCCTATCCCATGGGAATCACGAATTTTCTCGAGATAAAAAAGTATCCTATTATCACTTTCTGTCTTACAAACCATAGGTATCCATAGCAAAAATCAGGTCAATCTTTTGCTCCGTTGCTGCGTCAAAGAGGAACAAACCAACAAACTTTTCGGATTGATAAAATTAAAGTATGATGATTCTGTACCATAAAGGTAGAATAAAGAAACGTTAAACCTCTAAAGATAGAAGATTTAAAAATATTTTTAATGTCAGACAAAATGACGGCCTGGTATTAAACATCATAGTAACATGTAGCATGCAGAGGGAAAATAACATTTTATCCAATTTTAATGTCAGTTGTCATTTTCAATCCATACTTTATTTCCTCTTCAAGGGGATCTAATGGTGGAAAAACAATTTGTCCCCTTGCCATGCTACTTGTGATTTATAAAAGTCTGCAGACAATGTCACCTGTCATCTAATTACGTTTGGCTGTGACGTTTCGTTAGTCCATATTAGCGTCATAGAGGAATTAATCACTTAGCGTCTTTGTGATAGTGGCGACAGTTTCGCTTTCGATGGTTTTTGTCCTGTCCTACAGGAACTATGCAATTTTTCGGGATAAAAAGTATCCTAAAGGTCTTTCCGCCTTTTAAACTATGTCCATGCCAAAAATCAAGTCAATCCGTTGCTCCGTTGGTGCGTGAAAGAGTAACAAACCAACAAACCAACAAACTTTTCGGATTTATAATATTAAGTAAGGATAGCTTGTTTTTTTGTTTTCCAATCCTTTTTTTATCTCGAGAAAATTCGTGATTCCCATGGGATAGGACAATAACTGTTTCTCAGCAATGGAGCAACGGATTGACTTGATATTTGGGGTGGGCATAGTTTGGAAGACGGAAAGTAACATAGGATACTTTTCATCCCGAAAAAATTGTGGTTCCCGTAGGACTTAACAATAAATTTTTCTCAGCAACGGAGCAACTTGCCTTGGCTTATTGCATGAATATAGTTTGAAAGACGAAAAGAGACATAGGCCACTTTTTAGCCCAAAAACTTTAACAGTTCCCGTAGGATAGGATAAAAACTAAGTGAGCGGGCTGCGGTAGCAGCCGTCTAAGCGCCAGAAATAACCTGTCATGGCAAGTTTAGGACGTTCCTACATTTTTCGCACTCCTTCGCGGCACTCAACAGCGCTAGCCCAGACTCGGGCTCCATAACGGAACTTGCGCTCTCGCCATAATGACGGAGTGTTTCGGAGCACAAGACACATCGTCATCCACCACTCGGGACTAACCAGTACTGAACGTCAGACAGCATTTCAACGCCCTGGTCCCAGTGCAGCGGGTCAGTCATAGTAGCCCAGCGCCTGCCTCTTCAACTGCAGAGGGCAGTGAGAACGGCCATCGCGATACCGACACCTCTCTTCCCCTGCAGCCCCACTGCGTCTGCCAACACGTTGACGGCCTAGCGGAAGGTAGGGTAAGTGGCGGCACCCACACCACCAGTTCCATATATCCCACCGCGGCCCCTAATCCTCGGCTGTCATATCAGAGTCCAGGAAGGAGCCTTGCTTTATGAAACTAAGAATAGTTATTCCCAGCAAGTAACTGGAGATAGAGAGACAGAAAAGAAGCCACACCCAGCGCAGCAAGAGGAGCTGGAGTTCATATGCCTGGCAGACGGAGCAGCACCAGAGCAAAATCTTAACCGAGAAATTAACATATTTACAGACGGCAGCAAAATTAAAGGGAAAGTTGGGGCGGCATTATCCATTTGGGATGATGCCGCTGAGATCAGTACCCGCAAGCTGAAATGGCCGATTGGTGCTCCGTGTACCAGGCCGAGTTATTGGCACTTCTTGAGGCTACCGAAAAAGCAAAAATCTTTTGTGACTCCAGGTCTGCACTGGAAACGGTAGTTGGCGTATCTTCCCTCCATCCCTTAGCAGTAAATTCAAAGCTAACATAAAGTTACTACACGCACAAAATAAAATAGTGAAGCTTTATTGGATTAAAGCGCACGCGGGGTTGGAGGGAAATGAGAGAGCGGACCAGCTAGCAAAGGAAGCAGCACTGCACTCGAAGTGCAGACCTATTTACGATAACTGCCCTGTTTCATTCGTTAAGCAAGAAATCCGAATGGACTCTCTTGACGAGTGGAACAGGCGGTATCAGGATGGACACACAGCGGCGGTAACCAAAACATATTTTCCGGATGCAAGGGCGTCATAACTCAAGTGCTGACGGGGCATGGTGGGTTTTCCCAATACTTACAACGATTTAAGTTGAGGGAAAGCACATCGTGCATCTGTGAACCCACAAAAGAGGAGACTCCACTGCACATAATCTTGGAATGCCCAGTTTATGGAAAGCAGAGATTTGATTTAGAACAAACAATTGGAATTAATCTAACACGTAAAAACCTTAGAAACAATTTTATCGAATTATGCACAAATATTTTTAAAAAAGCAATAATTAGGAACAAGTAGGTATAAACTTGGCTGTACCATTGTAATGTTTATTATAACTGCAAACAGCCAAAAACATTGAAATATAGGTATAGTTTTTATTCATTTGTAATTAAGACCCCTGATCATGTCAGGGATATTTCGCGATGTAATAAAAAAAAAAACCTCTTATGCAGCGTCGCAAGAGCGGCACTGCAGCCCGCCTAAGTTGCGGCACTCCTCATAAGGCATGCAACCTACCGGCCATCCTCTCAGCTGCTTTAGTTAAAAGCGGTTGAACCTCGAGTGCCAGCCTCTAAGCTTCCTTGGGGGAAAAGACCCAAAGAAGAGGGAAACTTCGAGCGCCGCCTTTTCAGCTGCCTCAGACCTCCCCCACGACAAGGCGGGAATACATGGGGGGATTGTATATACACTCCAACCGTAACTTAACCAACAAAAGCATTCCTCTAAGGTATTTTGATATTTGTCGGTTAGGTTAGGTTTCGCAGCCGACATAAACATAAGCCAAAATCAAAATATAACGCGGGCGAAGCCGCGGGTAAAAGCTAGTAATGTATATGTTAACGGAAATGTATGTAATCCGTCATTGTATACAATTCCTAGGAAATGTATGTAATTCCTAAAATCGCACGGAAATGTGTGAAATAAATTGTATTAGACACATTTCCTAGGAATTCTATACATTTCCTAAATAGCAATCGGAAATGTAAAACATTTGAGATAGGGCCTGATCTACGTATAAAAGACTTCGACGGTATAAAGGTCTTTACGTTTCATTTGACGCTTTTCTCTATTGCAGCTTACAGTTAGATTAGGTGTGATACAAAAAATAGGTTAGGTTATGTTAGAACATGACAAAACAACGCACGAGCCGAGCGAGCGAAGCGAGCGTGCCACGGCAGCGGCCGGCGAAGTGCCAGAAGCGAATCGCCTTTAACAGGTATAATGTGCATTAAGATTATTAGCTGTGCATTGATGAAAAAGCTTTTGCTTTTTTATTCTCATTTTAACAATGTGTTTTATTACAGAAAGCATTATTTTTATACATTTCCTAATACGATATCGGAATTACATACAATTCCTAGGAAATGTACACATTTCCCAGGATATCTATGTATTAAATAGTTTTTGAAACAAAATTTTATACATTTCCTAAATAGCTTCGGAATTGTATACATTTCCTAGGATTTGTATACAATTCCTAGATTTCATACATTTCCGTTAACATATAAATAAATAAATAATTAGTTAAAGTGTGATTTATTTTAATCAACGTAATAGTAAAAAAAATAACTAAAGCTACCGATGCCCAGTTTCTATCATTTCAGCGGATAGGATCTAGACTTATAATCCGCTTTACTTAGTATTTAATCTACTTTCCTTCGAATTTAATCCAATTTCATTTTACTTATTTTAGGTATTTCTTGTTGGTATAGTTGTTCTAGATTAGTCGTTACCTATATCATAGCATATCTAGAGAGAGGCTATCTCTTTACCCGCCGCGCAAGAGAATTATTCCAGTCTTTTGTGAAGTGAATTGTCAAACACCCTAAAATGCATGTTCACATAATATACATTGCAGTACTTATGTATGTTTGTGTGAGCGCATATGAGTCATTTGTTGTGTACTATGAGTAATAATTGTGCAATTATTGGCGTCACGCGTAGTT
Source organism: Hypomecis atomaria (assembly GCA_964007245.1). NCBI lineage: Eukaryota > Metazoa > Arthropoda > Insecta > Lepidoptera > Geometridae > Hypomecis > Hypomecis atomaria. The sequence continues at coordinate 10,855,067 of OZ023299.1, forward strand.
GTGATTTGCGGACAGATTCGAATGAAATAAGATCAAATTAGATTAGATTGACACGACATATCCCATCTAGTAACATCTGTGGTTATTACCGAGTTGGAGCGACAACCGAGTCAGCCTAGAGAACAGCCAATAACCTAGATAGGGCACAAAGTGTATGTAAGTGGAAAACCACAATGACAGAATTTGATTGGTATAAAGCGTGGCTCTAATAAAACTTTCTTGATTAAGATTATATAAACTTGTCTTGTTTATTTAAACTTTGTAAGTACACTAGTAGTAAAAACAAACAACAAAAGTGGAGTAAGTAGAGTAAATATTGTTATTTTCTTGTGATTGTTTCCACAATTGCAACAATATTGAACTGAAGATAAGATCTTATTCAAAAAACTGAGTCTGAAATGTATGGTGTTGTCATACTTATTAGATATGATTATATCATACAGGGTTATATATAGTAGAACTGGTGTACTAAGCCGAAAGGAGGTGATTCAGATCGTCATTATAAGCTTTTACCATAGGGCCAAGTCGAAATTCGACGTATAGGATTATTTTCAATTGTTTCGAGTATTTCCAAGTATAAGAGTTGCAATTTCGTACGAACCAGGTGATTTTTTTATCTCGAATTCCGGGTTGGCCCCGAAGTTAAAAGTTCATAATGTTGGTCTTAATCACCCTCTTGCGGCTTAGTAAAGGGCAAGCAGATAACCTTGCATAAACACGACTATTATGAATTAATTTAAATCAACTAATCTATCTATTAGCTCCGAGTTCACCAACGCTTGTTTAAGTTAAACGTTTGATTACTGTATTTAACTAACAGTTTTTGCTTGCTGAACAGCAAAATTTCGTTAAAAAGCTGTTTAAGATTTAACGAACTGTTGATAAATTAAACATCTGTTGGTGAACTAGGGTCTAAAACCTGAGTTAAATCGTTGTTTAAATACAGTAATCACACGTTTAACTTAATCAAGCGTTGGTGAACTTGAGTCTTATTAGTCTCTCAAATTAAATTATTTATTACTGCAATGTTACTTCCGATTTTTTAATCGGGAAGAGTGTCTTAATTAACTACAATAAAACTACACTACTACTACATACAAAGATAATCCAAAATAAATGCTCAAGCCCACTGCCAGTTAACAACGTGCCCAGCATGCTGGCAGCATTGTCACGCTGAATGACAATGCTTATACGTTGAGCCAAATAAACATCAGCATTTTGGTCACTTGTTGCGTCCACCAGACGCTCAGAAAGACTTGAAAAAAAGATTAGCTTTAATAGTTCCACTTCTGAAAATAGGCAAAACCGTGATGAGAGTTTGGGCCATATCCACCATGCTGACATAGTACGGGTTCGTAGATTTACATACGATATCTCATTTCTTCTACGGACGTAGTTATGCAGGTTGCCTTACCTACGATGTTTTCTTTACCAAAAAGCCATTTTGGTGAAAATCTGTACTAAATTCCAGAGAACAAGTTGGTGCGGGACCAGAATTTGAACCGTCAACCTCGCGATTGCAAAGCAAGCGTAACTACCACTGAGCCACCATGCTCATAATTGTTATACCAGGTAAAAATTGGTCATAAAAAGTGTATAAAAATGTTTTCAGCCCCCACCGAGAGTAGAAGTAAAACGCTAAAATGTCAGTCATTGCAAAACGATCGGCAATTTCAAAGGCAATTTACATTTTTATTATGATTTCAAATGAAAACATAATTGGTTTTTAAACCTTTCCCAGTGCTTTTATTTACTTCTGTATGTGAACAAAAATTGGATGCTTTTATAATTCAGGTTGCGGTCGAGAGCCAAAATTATAACTCGAGATTACTTTCCGGAAGAATGGAACTAAAGTCGTTATTGAATCATGTCAACTTAATTAAAAAAGTTTGACTCCAAGCCAAAGTTGCTTCACCCGAAGATTCTATTAGAGAACAAAACGAATTGAAACTCGGGAAGCCGTAAGCTACGGAGAAGCTTTACGTAAAAATGTTGATACAAAACAAAATAAGAACTATAAAAAAATTCGGAATTATTTTCTTCACGCCAATCTTCATCCCGCACGCGTAATCCAAAATTAATCTACATATATTAATAAATGGCTTCAGCGTGAGTGACTGATTGACATATGGTCTAAAGCCCAAACCGCTTAACTTATATACTTAAACTTGGCTGGAATATTTTACATAAATAAATTATAAATACTATTTGTTAAATATTTGCAATTTTTTCATCCAATTTTAACGGGTCCCGTTAAAATTCCAAAGTTATAGCTTGTTCTAATAAAGATACGAGTATTTCATATTCAATGCAAAAAAATGGCTCCTTTTTTGCATTGAGGCCCCATTTTTTGTAATTAAATTAAAAATGTACAGATAATGTATGTGTACTCTAAGATAATGCTCCTAGCGAAATTTTATAGTTCTAGGTCAACGGGAAGTACCCTTTAGGTTTTGATTCCCCTGTGAATGTCGAAATATGAGTTTTTTACGACATAAACGGATCTAACTTTTTTCTACGACTGAGAAGTTTTTTTTTTACAACTACAAGAGGTCATAGATATACGTATATGGTTTAAATTTCAACTGGTTCACTTTACGCGTTCTCGAGATAAAAGGTCTTGACACACGGACTGACGAACAACAAAGTGATCCTATAAGGGTTCCGTTTTTTTAGGTACGGAACCTTAAAAAGGAACAAAAATGCAATCCAGTTTTTTTTCGATTTTTTCCCTTATATCAAAAGATGATAATAAACTAACATTATCAATGATAAATTCTCAGTAGCGTTTTTAGAAATTTAATGCTAAGTAGCCAAACTTGCAAAAGTGCGATTGAGACTGCTGTGCTTAATAATAGCCGTTAAAATGATATAAAAAGAATAATTCCCTGATTTTTGGGACTTGCCAACTGAACCTTTTCTTGATTGTATTTGCTTCATTAAAACTTAATTGGGGAACCTAATTAGCTCCAGCAAAGGTAAATAAAAATCAGCTGAAAACATTTCGTTTTGAATCAAGTCATGAATTAAAACGTGTCCGTCATAAATTCAGAAAGAATCTAATTTGATATACAGAGCCTCTATTTACTATCTGTTTTTTTTTACCTGGTTGTGAACTTTGATCCAATTGTAAATGAATAGTAACTGACACTGACATAGCCTAACGGATTAGTGGCAATGAGAAGGGTATATATATAGTTTGTAGAATGGGTGACCAATAAGGCGCTATAGTTCTTGGATGGAGACTACTCACTGGCAAGCGCAGCTTAGGACATCCAACGACGAGGTGGACAACAAAGTGATCCAGGTCGCAGGAACACGCTAGATGCAATCGGTCTTTTTTGAAAATTCACACGGCAGTAGACGTCATAAAACCCTAAAACAAATGGAGAATTACCTATTTATTTTGAAAGTCGAATAGTCTCCTTCATCCTATCGCACACATTAAACATGGTTGGTTCACTCATAAACAAAGCTCGCCTGTGCTGTTGGCAAACGCCTAAAACTTTACGATATGAATTAGTGCTTAGTTCTACGGCTAAGATACTGTTCATAAATTTTCTCCATGCCTTGAACTTTTTGTAGTTGGGTATTGCATTATAGAGGTGACACATCTATAGACTACCTTGTACATCATTGCTGTGTTTAATCAATTAAACTGCACGTAGCGCTCACAATCCAGTCACTGGCTAGACATCCCGTGCAATTACGAATTAAAGTCATCTTTACTAATAATTTTATTTCAAATTAAATAATAAACTTCATAAAAATAAATATAATTAGTCGAGATTTTACTAAAATTACTCACACCTCTGTCATTCTCATCTTAACCAATTATAAATCAGCTGTATACAGCTGAGATGAACATTGACTGTTCTTCCTAATTCCCCAAAATAATCATTTAGACGCGTCTTGCATCTTGCATGTTCCTGAGATTTGGCAATATTCAAAGTTGTATCACTAACTTTTCTTGACTGACTTTGCAAATATATTATGCAAAACGTTTAAAATTGTCTCTTCTAGTACGTAGTACAACCGATCTATATTATCTACTGCCAGGTAAACTTCCGGCTATCTGCGCTACTAGCTACAGTTTATTGAATGTTTAAACTTAGGTGTCTCATATTACTCCTTTTACGAGGAAAATACGGCAAAGTTGTAATAAAAATAATTCAATTTACCTTTACAGCATGGCCTTTCAGGAAACTTAACAGGCGAGATGTTTACGAAAATTCTATTTTGGGACTCCTTCTGCCGTGAAACCTTCTTGAAATAAAAATGTTAAGATGTTGTTAAGATGGGTGTAATGTTGGAGCACAAAAAGCTTCCATACATTTTGTAAGCTATGGAGTGGGTGTTATCATCGGGTGTTACTTATTCAATAGTTGTTGTCTTGTATTACACATAAAGTATGATTCTTAGGAAAATTATTCAATTACTGAGGTAAAACCTACGTAGGCAGTTATTTGGGAGATGGTAAGCGAATTGTATTTTTTTTGTTTTCTCTATGATTTTTCAGGCTACATACAGCCGGTACAGCAGACAAAAGAAAATACTCAGCAACGTTTAATCAGCAAAGTGACAAAATATTGGACTTAATTAACTAAATAACTTTTAATGTGCGTTCGAACCTAAAATGGCTAGAATTGTATTCTCTAAGCTAAGTATGATTTTATGTAGAACTAGATTTTGCCCGCGGCTTCGCCCGCATGATTTTTCGAGGCCCTACCTTACCAACCTTAATAAAGGAGGTGAAAAATAAAAAAACAAAAAGATTCGATTTGACATTTGTTCGATTCGACAGTTGTTTTTTGACATTTCTTGGAGCGCACGCTAGAATAGCTCGCAGATGGCAGAATTTTTCCTACTTAGTTAACACTTATTGTTAAAATATGGAAAATTTACGCAATATCATTATAGTTTATAGCCTATGTGTTATTCTGATATAAAAGCTATATAATTGCAAAGTTTCATCTCAATCTCAGTAGTTATTGCGTGAAGAGTAATAAGTATACATCCATCCTTACAAAATTTCACGTTTATAATATTAGTAGGATTAGTCTTATAGAACAAATTGTTTTTTTGATGTAGTAAATTTTCTCTTAAGAGATCGTGCGAAAGTAATCAGAACCAAAAAAAAAAAAAAAAGTAATCAGTATCACTGTGTAGTTAAATTTAAGGTGTTATTGATTGATTACTCAATCGAAGTATGTTAAACTTACAAATTGATATTAGGTATTTTCTACCATTTCTGAATAGCAAGATTAATCAGCTTTGAGAAAAACATCAAGTCTTGTAGGACAGATGTCTGCCGCTAAGTGACATGGGTGGGATCACGATACGGAGACGTACTAATCTCTACTAAAGCGTACCGAAATACTGCCAAGGCTTTTATTGGGTAAACATGGTGGCGATGGTATTTGTACCTATATATTTTGGTTGATCATATGCCGTGAATGAATCGACTTAAGCGGGAATAAAGGCGATGACCATAGTCAATTCAACATCACACTAAAAAGTATGTTCGTATAGGCCGGGTGGCTAGCCCTAAGTCCTTAGTCCAGGTTTTGCATAGTTTACTTAAACTTTCGCGTTAACGTGTAGCTCCATACATTTTGGTTAGTTCTTCCTCGTTTCTGCCAGGGGCGCTGTACAAAAATGTATAGAGCCTTACGGAAACAACTGTAGTTTCAATTTACGTGCAAACCTGGACTAACCTCTCTGGTATCCGAGTTTATAAGCCGCCTGAAGGCCTCTGACATGAGAAAACGGTTAAGACAACCGAAGGAAACACAAAAAAATGCTATTTTGCTACCTCTATTTACTTTTGCCTCTATCAATTTAAGTATTATATTTCAATCAGTATTTGAAACTGATTTTCATATCGTTTCCACAATTTTTATTACTTTACTAAGGTTTTTTTTTTCATGTAGGCTTTATTTTAGACTTTAACTGTGACTATAAGTATATTCATATTGGCAAATATATCAAACACGCGCCTTTTTGCGATTTTTAATTTTTATGTCCACACACATTCCAGAAAATATTCGAGAGAATCGTTGTAACATGAAAACGATTACCACTACACTTATACGATAAAGGCTCTGCGCAGACGAGACTTTTTATTCCGCAAGCGACGTCAAATTTGCCACACTGTGAGTGGGAAAGAGGAAAATATCCGCATTAATTAATCAGAAAGATAAAGAAAAAAGTTAGTTAAGAAAGCACAGGTAGTTTCATCTACGTAGACATTTAGAGATTTAGAGAATTTTAACTATTCTTCTTTAAAGCTGACTGAAATAACTTGCTGTCCCGTTTGCATTTCAATACATTTTCAATATTCAACTTTTAAATTAAAATTTATTAGCATTTTCATTTTACACTTTGAGATTCGGTACATAATTTTGGTTCTGATCTGCAAACCCCTTTCAAGTTTTCAAACTCATCATAAAAGTTACCTACTTATGGATATTTACCTACCCCTCAAACTTTCCAGAACTTCTCTGACTTTTTCTTTAGTAATTTCTCCATTTAATATAGGTAGAAAAGAAAGTTTTAAAAGTTCTCCTTCCATTTCATAAGCTATTTTTTTTTACCGTCAACGTTGGTAGGAGGATTTACCTACTGATGGGCGAACTATAGTTCAGTGAAATCTCGCAATGTTGTGCATGTTACAAGGTGTTAACATCTTCAAAGTATTCAACTATAAAGTAGACTTTAATTTACTCAACTGAACATATTTTTATGATTTTTTAATAATGTAGACACAGAACAGACGACCCAATTCATACTCGTCTGCATTGTTGAATTTAGTTGCTTCAAAGAGAAAAGTTGATTTAAACTAACTTATTCGATCTCTGCAGTAAATTTCTCGAATGGAGACCACGGACCAGCAAGCGCAGCGTAGGACGTCCACCGACTAGGTGGACTGACGATATAATAAAGATCGCAGGAACGCGCTGGATGCAGGCCGCTTCCAACCGGCCTTATTGGAAATCCATTGGGGAGGCCTATGTCCAGCCGTGGACGTCTTACGGCTGATGGATGGATGGATGGATTCGATCTCTCATAGTTTCTATATGTTCAGAAATGAATAAAGACATCCTTAGAAAAACCAAAGCTACAGCCATACTCCAGCGGATTAGCTAGTTGCAGTGGCATGGCGGTAGGGAGGGCACATTTCACAAAGAATTGATGGCGACGAGTATGGCTACAACGTTTGATTGATAGATTCGCGTTTCACTTTTTAAATAATCGGCCAAGTACGAGTCGGACTCGTGCACGGAGGGTTCCGTACTGTGTGGGAGCCCCCCTTAAATATTTATTTTATTTTAATTTTATTATTTACTATTGAAGGGAATATAAAACAAAATATTCTGTGAAAATTTCAAGTATCTACCTGGTACCATTATTAATATAGAGCGAAAAACGTCTAAAAAATCAGGTTTGTTGTATGGGAGCCCCCTTAAATATTTATTTTATTTTGTTTTTAGTATTTGTTGTTATAGCGGCAACCGAAATACATCATCTGTGAAAATTTCAGCTGCCTAGCTATCATAGTTCATGAGATACAGCCCGGTGACAGATAGACAGACAGACAGACAGACGGACAGTCGGACATCGAAGTCTTAGTAATAGGGTCCCGTTTTTCCCTTTGGGTATGGAACCCTAAAAACGAAACGGAGGAGGCTTACAGACGACTTATAGACGGCTTAGAGTCGACGCTTTTACAATATTTTTAGGTTTATCCTCGCATAACTTTTTACAGAGTAGTTCGATTTCAATAATTCTTTTTAGGGTTCCGTACCCAAAGGGTAAAAACGGGACCCTATTACTAAGACTGCGCTGTCCGTCCGTCTGTCCGTCTGCTACCAGGCTCATGAACGATGATAGCTAGAACGACAGAAATAAGTCGTATTTCTGTTGCCGCTAGAACAACAAATACTAAAAATAGAAAAAAATATTAAGGGGGGCTCCAACCAATCTGAATTTTTAGCCGTTTTTCGCTCGATATTAATAACGGTGACAGGTAGATGCTTGAAATATTTACAGAATATTTCGTTAAATATACAAGTACGTACTTCAAAAATAAATAATTAAATAAAAATAAAAAATAAATAATTAGGGGACCATACAAGAAACGTGATTTTTGGTCAATATTAATAACGCCAACAGGAATGTGCTTGAAATATTCACAGAATATTCAAAAATAAATAATTAATTTTAAGTATATTAAGGGGGGCGGCCATATGGTACGGAACCCTTCGTGCGCCAGTCCGGCTCGTACAAGGCCGATTTTTATTTATTTGTTTGGTACTTCAAAAATGGTCTCATTTAAATTTTATTGAAATCGGCTATGCCATTTTTTGATAATCAACAAAAATGTGAAGAATTACTTCATCGATCCGTGCGAACTATTCGAATTCTATAGGTAGGTACATGGTTAAAGTCGGTTATGCCATTTCTGCGAAAAATAATTATTTGAAATTAGAAACCATTCTGAAAGTTAGGTCTCCACCAAACAGAAGTACTTACGAGTAGGTATGACGAAAATATAAAGACAGAGTTTTAGCACAGAACAAACGAGAGCATGTTTGTCTCTGTGGTAAAAGACGTGCGTTTTAATGAAGTGCTGCATGTGAAGATTACGTGCTTTGTTTCACTTGTCACTGTGACCCAGTTCTCTCAAATGTAGACACATCTTTTTCCTACTCACTTACGGATTTTATTAAAAAAGGGACCAGGTATTAACGAGTTCCGAACTAGATTAAGCTCTCAAGGAAAAGTATTAAGAAACTTCATCAGCTTACTGAAAACTTAACTCGAATCTTGGGAAAGCTCGGTTTGTAACAGGAAAATGAGGATGCTTTATATTTGCGAAGTAGCTGAAACTGTTACTTTTGGTTAAAAGCTGTTTATCACGAATATTTTTTTCAAAAATCACAGTATTTTAACTTAAACATAAAAACATTTGTTTAGGTATAATACCAATTATTTATGTACACATTTAAAGAGGTAAAAGAACGTATACACCTATTTAACTTTTTTTTTAATTTTATGGTAATACATTTAATTAGTTTTGCACAGCGGTAAAGAAAGCGGTGGGTTGCTGGCTGCTGCTGCTGCAAGCTGCGATCCCGGGGGCGGCTCATAAGGGTTGCCAGCGCACGGGAAAAGAAACAAGTGAGCAATTTTTCCACGACATAGACTCTAGAGCTACTTAATGACACAATTTATTAAATAAAAGAGATGTTCTTTCATAATTTTTTTCTCGTCTTTTGGTGTTTTTTTTTTATAATATTATATCACACGTTATTTATGTTATCAAAGTATAGTAACGTATTTTGGTTTTGTCTGAAAACAATAAGACAAAAAAAAATTTCAAATATTATCTATCTTTAAATAGATAAATAATTCTTCCAAAATCATGGACATAATAAATACACCTTACAATAATAGTAAATCACAGTTATAATATTCAAAACAATAATTTATTAAGGTTATCAGAATAAACAAAGATTTATCAATTTTATTTCAAAAGGTAATAAATTAAAAAAATAAATAACGTTTCAATTAGATTAATCAAAACATAATTTAAACTGGTTCTACTTCCGTAGCTTCCGGGGCATTTGTTAACAAATAGTAGATAATTTATGGCGGGTGGTGGCAGCACTGGCCGGGCTCGCAGTCCGCGGCAGACGAGTCACCGCGCGGGCTGCTTCGACTCCGCTCTCGCTTTTCCCGCACTTTTCCGAATTTCGAATGTTTGTTGACGCGCCACAGCGGTAGTGCGGGACGCAGTGACTTATTGTATGTGTGTATGAATTTTGTTACTTTGGTGTCGCGTGAACTTTGCTTAATTGGTAAGTAATTTTGATTCTCTTTTAAATTTAGAAAAAACTAAACTTTTACTTTTGGAAAATTGAAACTACTCACTTAATTTAGTTAAAAAACATGTGAAATAATATCTTAAATGTTTGGAAATGAAAACAAAAATTCAACTCTACCTACAAAAAGTACCTACAGTGGGATTTTTATTTATACGATGGGTTAATTTAGGGATTTTTACAAAGCTTTAAAAGTGATTTTAAATATTATTAAGTACAGTAAAATGAAAAGATAAACTTTTATCGAGTTCAGGTAAGATATTTTTTATTACCTAGTTTACACGAGTAAACGACTAAATTTGTAAATTAGGAATATTGTTAAAAAACGAAATCACTCGTAATAAACCGAGATTATTTTAGAAACGTTGTCAAATTGCAAAATTTCTCTCAATAAAGCCAACAAACAGAACTATAAAAGAAAAAAAATATAATCGAAATGGCAGAAAGCTTTTAAGTTATAAGACGCGCGCTGCAAAAATAACAGCGGGGCGAAACAATTTAATTTCCCCTTTTTTCCTTCCTGCTCCTAAAAATTACCCATCAGGCAGCCCTGTTGTCAAAGCTTCAATTTTACGACGCCATAACATGACCCTGGAATAGCTTCAAAGAAGTTAATGAATAAAAACCTCTCATAATGACCTCCTTACATTGTAAATTGTAATATTAGGTCCATAAAATGAGGTTCATTAATCTGCAAACCGAAATCACCAGGGTCCGTCAGTCCACGTCCCAGAGGTTTACGTTTCGAATAGATCCCATTTCCTTTTAAAGCTAAGATCGTGCGCTTCCAGTTAAACAAACGTCTAACCTTCGTCAAAAAAACATTAACATTGTGCTCACGATCACACAGATCAACTGTTGAATGAAAATAGTTGCCGGCGCAACCCGTTCCAATTTCGAATGCTAGCAGAAATTAAAATTCGAATGTAGTTCGAGGTTCGAATATTCGAAATGTCATCTCAAAAGTGAAGCGTGAAAGAATGTCGAGTGTTGGTAGTTTTATTCTGTTTTACCGACGTGGGTGCTTTCGCTGAGCAAAGCGGCAATGGCGTTAAATTTTCAGCGAGTTTTCACGCGAACTCTTCCCCGTTATCGTCACATACGAGTAGTTAGCTATCTGGTGCGAGGTAAGAAATTGTTATTGTAAGGTATTTTATACATTTAGATGGTTATGGGTGTGTTTAATTAAAAATGTTTTAAGTTTTATGATTAAGTACTCAGGTATTTTCTAATAGTTAATATGTTTAATCTGAAGATTCGCATGTTGAATGTAGATGGGCGTTTCTACTTGCGACAATACTACTTATTTTATTTAGAACATACAGCAGGTTAAGTTTTTTTTCTTTTATCAACAAGCTTAGTTTGAAAATCAAAAAATAGAGTTCGAGGTGACAGTAAAATTAATCTTTATTCTTGCAATGAGGTCGAAAAACATTTTTTTGTGAGAAATAATTAAAAGCGGTTATATGGACAGCTGGGGCGCCCGACACGCGTGTGTTTCCCTCTTGAGAGGAAGCTTCACACGATATAAGCATAATTATTTTCCACTCTCAAGTTAACACGCTAACGACGAACAACTTCCAAAGTCGAGAAAAGTATGTCCTCATCAAATCCAAGGCAGTATAAAAGCGTTGCTTAATTATTTTTATCAAAGGCAGGAAATGAAAAATACTTTGTCGCAACATCCGAAAAATAATATTTTTGAGTTGAACTCATCGCTGCATTCTATTTTTGAGAGTATTTTTTGGATTCGCGATAGCACCCTCGCTATTTAAATATTATTTTAGGTCCATTAACAGAGACGGCACTCTACTTGGTCACTCGTTAGGCAAAGAAAGCTTATTCGCATAAATATATCCGGGTTATCTCGGGTTACGCATACACACCCCAATACATATTTATGCGATTATACAATACAATATGTGAGCTCTAGCGCCTCTAGCGCTCACGTATTGTATTGTACCACCATAAAGTAGTGTAACGTCTCCTCTAGTAGGGTAGTTGGTTTATTATTTGTAGCTTCTTTTTTTTCGCCATCGTTAATTTTGTGTGGTTGTGTTTTTTAATCCACGCAAGTTTCAAGCAGCTAATTTGTTAATATTTCAGAAATGCCAAAAGCAATATTAATAAGTAGAATTGCAGAAATATACATCATTAGCAAGTATCTTTTTACCTTATACTACTACCTACTTATTTTACTGTTACAATTTTTTAACTGCTGTACATAAGCCTCATCATTTTTCTTATCAAGGCGTATGCAGGTTTTTTAGTGATCTGAAACTTCCTATACAAGTTCCAAAAAACTCTTTTGCGCGGGACCCGGATAATTGTAAAGCGTGCGTTACTAAATATGTACCACTAATTAACATAGTATGGATTTTTTAAATTCGAACTTCAAGCCCAAAAACTAAACGAGTAAATTCAAATTTTACTACAAACAACTTGTAGTAAAATTTGTTTAGTTTTTTGACTACTATAACTACATTATACATGCGACCATATCTACTTATTTATATTCCCTACTTTCGGAAACGTCAATTCTTTGTCAATATAAGTCCATTTGACAACGCAGAGCTTCGGAAGCTCCCGAGTCTTTTGTCAAGCTATTTCAGCGGAATCTCTACAATATTCCATTCATTGGCAGCTGGCGGTCCGGTGCGTCGTAGGTACTGTACTGTACTATACCAGCCTTTTTAATAGTCCACTGCAGGACATAGGCCTACACACGAAGGGTGGTTGGGCCATTTCCACCACGATGGCCCAGTGCGGGTTGGCGGATTTCACATGCGTCATAGAATTTCTTCTACTCATAGATTAGACCGTTCCTAATTGTACTTCTACTTACCGGAACGTCAATTCTTGTTACAAAACTTAATCAATTTGAAAACGCAGAGCTACCAGTTCACGGGCCTTTTGTCAAGCTATTTGAGCGAATCACTTCAATATTCCATTCATTACGAATCGACAGACCGATGCAACGTGTATTTTCGATGTCACGGGCCTCCGGGGTGCTTAGTAAAACGCATGTTAAATGCATTGACGGCACGGTTAAATTGATGATTAATGTTTTTTTTTTCCATCCATCCATCAGCCATAAGAAGTCCACTGCTGGACATAGGCCTCCCCTATGGATCTCCTATGTTTTTTTTTAATTGTTTGTTATTGTCATTTTTGGTTCTTGTGCCGAACTGCACTGTTTTCCAAGAGTTTTTTTTTGTTATCATTTGTCGTATGACTTAAGTAACCACAGACAGATCTCTGTTAATAAGATGTTATGATGTCAAGTTAAAAATCTGTAAAATCTTATCGAATCACACCATAAAGCATCATATTATGTTGTCAATAAATAGGAGTGGAAAATCAACAAAGCTCGCAAAATAATAAGAGATAAAACAACTTTTATAAGCGATTTTTTTTAAACAAAAATAAACCAACGCTCATTATAGCTTATTCACTCTTTTTTCGGATCTTGATGCTAAAGGTAGATGTGGAAATAACAAAGGGACAAAGGCGTATGCATCAAACACAACACTTTTCTAAATTCTTGCTACTTTGTAACGGCTATATTTAGACGGTTCCGCAAGTTAAAATCTCATCATAGCCATCTGATATTTCACTAAATTGATTACGCATTTCGGATCTTCTTGCACGACCTTCTCGATTTACCAATTAAATGGAATAATTTGCCAGTATCGTTCATGGCAATGTGGCTTTTGTCAGTTTTAACGAACCGAAATTTATTAACAGATTCTGTGCTGTCTCTGGGGACAAATTTAAAATTATAAGATAGGTAATCATTTTTATTGGAATTAGAAGATTATGAGTTTTACGACGTCTGTTAAAACTAGTAGATTCTAGGTAGTAGACCTAGACCCGAACAGTAGACCTAGAATCTGTTTGACTGAATCTTTCTAGGTAAGCATAATAATATATCGACTAGCTTTTGGTCGATTTGACTTATACAGTCAAACCTGGCTAACTGAGAACTGGATAAGTGAGAAACCTCTATAAGTGAGAGAAATTGCCAGGTCCCGTCATTTTACCCCTCAAATACCTCTATAAGTGAGAGACCAAAACCTCTATAAGAGAGAGTCGTTTTTCCCTCATGGACCTCTATAACTGAGAGTACTACTTGTCTGAACCTCTATAAGTGAGAGTTGAGGGTAATGAAACATCTGCACTTTATGACCCATTCTTAAATTTCTTGGAACTAACTACCGTTGATTTCAGATCGTGTTCTATTCAAACATTTTTTTGTATTTCGTGGAAATAAGTAACATTGTTTTTGTATCGACTTTTTTTGGAATGGCCACACGTGCGTCTATACTATCTTGTTTGTTGAAATAGTGTTCTATTAAAAATTATTCCGTGTTTTTCATTTATCTACCTAACATTATTTTTGTATCACATTCTTTTGAAATAGCCATACGTGCGTTTACACTGAGTTTCAATTGAAGAGAAAGGTTCGGTGTTAATAAATCAATCTTTAGGAATCCTTACTATAATATTATAAATCCGAAAAGTTTGTTGGTTTGTTACTCTTTCACGCAACAACGGAGCAACGGATTGACTTGATTTTTGGCATGGATATAGTTTAAAAGGCGGAAAGTGCTTTAGGATACTTTTTATCCCGAAAAATTGCATAGTTCCTGTAGGACAGGACAAAAACTATCAAAAGCGAAACTGTCGCCACTATCACAAAGACGCTAAGTGATTAATTCCTCTATGACGCTAATATGGATTAACGAAACGTCACAGCGAAACGTAATTAGATGACAGGTGACATTGTCTGCAGACTTTTATAAATCACAGGTAGCATGGCAAGGGGACAAATTGTTTTTCCACCATTATATCCCCTTGAAGAGGAAATAAAGTATGGATTGAAAATGACAACTGACATTAAAATTAGATAAAAAAAATGTTTCCCTCTGCATGCTTCATGTTACTATGACGTTTAATACCCGGCCGTCATTTTGTCTGACATTAAAAATATTTTTAAATCGTCTATCATTAGAGGTTTAACATGTTTCTTTATTCTACCTTTATGGTACAGAAAAATCACACTTTAATATTATCAATCCGAAAAGTTTGTTGGTTTGTTCCTTTTTAACAAAGCAACGGAGCAAAAGATTGACTTGATTTTTGGTATGGATACCTATGGTTTAAAAGACAGAAAGTGATAAAAGGATACTTTTTTATCCCGAGAAAATTCGTGATTCCCATGGAATAGGACAATAACTGTTTCTCAGCAATGGAGCAACGACGTTCCTACATTTTTTGACACTGTGAAGTGGACCAGTATATGGGCACGTTTAGCTGAGATTGGGGTTCCGTGCAAGATCATAAAATTGGTCAAAGCAAAGTATGCACAATACACCTGCCAAGTTAGTCACGAAGGACTCATATCGGACGACATTGCGGCACAGGCCGGTATGCGGCAAGGATGTCTTTTCTCACCCCTGCTGTTTCTGATAGTCCTCGATGGCATCATGAACCGAGTGAACAATAACAAGCGTCGAGGAATAGAATGGGGATTGTCGGAAATGCTGGTACGCTGACGACCTCTGCTTTCTTAGTCACAGGTGCGCAGACAGACAAGCAAAAATCGAGGATCTCAAAAGAGAAGTAGCACCAATAGGGCTAAAAATAAACATTAAGATGACGAAAAAGATGAGAACCGGATCGAAAAATACCACATCCTTACATATTGGCCAAGAAAAGGTAGAGCGCGTTCAGCAATTCACCTACATGGGCAGTGTCGTGCCTAAAACTGGAGGAACGGAGGAAGACATCACTTCGAGAATAGCTAGAGCCACTTTTGCGCAACTTCGCCCCGTATGGCAATCAAGGAAGCTGACCAGACGCATCAAGCTGAAAATTTTTCGGTCCAACGTGAAAACCGTCCTGCTCTACGGGTCCGAGACGTGGAAGGTGAAGAGAGACCTCATGTTGAAGCTCCAAATGTTTGTCAACAGATGTCTTCGCCAAATACTACAGATTTTCTGTCCTAACAAAATCTCCAACATAGACCTACTACAGAGATGCCACGTAAGTCCAATCGAAGACCAAGTAAAATGCCGTAAATGGAACTGGATTGGTCACACGCTGCGTAGGCCTCCAGATCACATTCCAAAACAAGCTTTGGACTGGAACCCACAAGGCAAGAGAAAACCGGGCCGACCAAAGCACACCTGGCGGCGATCTATCATGGCGGACATCAGGAAAATTGCCAAAACATGGTCGGAGGTGAAGCATGAAGCCCAAGACAGGCTACGATGGAGAGTCTCTGTAGACGCCCGCTGCCCCACCCTGGGGACCTAGGAACTTAAGTCAAGTCAAGTACATTTTTCGCATTCCTTCGCGGCACTCAACAGCGTAAGCTCCATAACGGAGTGTCCCGAGTGGTGGATGACGACGTGTCTTGTGCTCCGAAACACTCCGTCATTATGGCGAGAGCGTAAGCTCCATAACGGAGCTTACGCTCTCGCCATAATGACGGAGTGTTTCAGAGCACAAGACACGTCGTCATCCACCACTCGGGACTAACCAGCACTGAGCGTCGGACAGCATTCCAACGCCCTGGTCCCAGTGCAACGGGTCAGTCATAGTAGCCCAGCGCCTGCCTCTTCAACTGCAAAGGGCAGTGAGAACGGCCATCGCGATACATACACTTCTCTTCCCCTGCAGCCCCACAGAGTCTGCCAACACGTTGACGGCCTAGCGGGAGGTAGGATAGGTGGCAGCACACACACCACCAGTTCCATCCCACCGCGACCCCTAATCCTCGGCTGCAGCGTCGCAAGAGCGGCACTGCAGCCCGCCTCAGCTGCGAAACTCCTCATAAGGCACGCAACCTACCGGACATCCTCTCAGCTGCTTTAGTTAAAAGCGGCTGAACCTCGAGTGCCAGCCTCTAAGCTGCCTTGGGGGAAAAGACCCAAAGAAGGGGGAGACTTCGAGCGCCGCCTTTTCAGCTGCCTCAGACCTCCCCCGCCACGACAAGGTGGGAATACACGGGGGGTTGTATATACACTCCAACCGTAACTTAACCAACAAAAGCATTCCTCTAAGGTATTTTGAAGTTTGTCGGTTAGGTTAGGTTTCGCAGCCGACATAAACATAAGCCAAAATCAAAATATAACGCGGGCGAAGCCGCGGGTAAAAGCTAGTAAACAAATAAATCGCCAAGATTGAATGTGTTCAAAAGGGGAAAATCTTAAATTAAAGTGCGCAATGAATTTGATTTAGTAGAATCCAACTTTTATAAAATAATAAAATCCAAAGACCCCATACGGTCTCAGTGCTCTAATAATTGACATGGAATTATTAAAAATATGTTTGATTTTCTCAATTTTAAAAAGGGCCTTTTATAATGAATTAGTCAATCATCTATGTTCAATTCTAATCAACACATCCCGAACAATTAGTACTTATATACTATTTATAAACATATTTATCATTCTTCACATATGCATAGGTAGATAGGTACATACAAACCAATGGACCAATGGACCAACGTACAAATTTTACGTATTTTTTAACCTCTATAAGAGAGAGAAGCCACTTCTGAAACTGGATAAGTGAGAAACCTGGATAAGTGAAAAACCTCTATAAGTGAGAATTAGATGGCGGTCCCTTCAACTCTCTCTTATCCAGGTTTGACTGTATTGTAAATTTTATTGAGATTTGGATACTAAACAATCTTGCTGAAATATTATCGGCTTTTAAATAGCGCTACAGTAAATTCCTATTTTTTTTTTTGAGGGAAATCAAAATTGCTGACGACAAAAAAATTATATGAAATTTGTGTTCTAGATTTCGTTCAAAACTGCGACCTATAGAACCAATACCCGGTCAAATGAAAGACATTTTAGACAATCTCGAAACGGAGACACTTCGCTCGCTCGGTCAGTTACCTATTAATCTATCAAATCGATTAGTATAGTAATATGTTTGTATGCATTACAGATTGCAATATTAACTAACTAGATTTTACCCGCGGCTTCGCCCGCATGATATTTCGAGGCCCTACCTTACCACTCTTAATAAATGAGGTGGAAATAAAAAATAAAAAAACCGATATGACATTTGTTCGATTTGACAGTTCTTTTTTGACATATCTTGGAACGCTAGAATAGCTCGCAGATGGCCGAATTTTTCCTACTTAACACTTATTGTTATAAAATGGAAAATTTACGCAATATCAATATAATTTATGGCCTTTGTGTTATTCTGTTGTATAAGCTATAAAATTGCAAAGTTTCATCTCAATCCGTTCAGTAGTTTTTGCATGAAAAAGTAACAAACATCCATACATCCATCCATCCTTACAAACTTTCACGTTTATAATATTAGTGGGATGATTTAAAAGTAAGCTGGTATACACGTACTTAGCTTCTTTTGTCAAAGTTTTAAAGTAGTTTCAATCTTAATAATTTAATAAAAGTAAATAAATATACATCACATACCTATTATAACAAAATTTCATGTTATTCCAACTTTAAGAGAGTGCATTATATTTTAATTTCAGGCATCATCATCAATAGTAAAAGGTTTGTTCATACTTTACTTACATAATAAAACTCTCTGACTGTTATCTAAGAAAACTATAAAAGACACCCACAACGCTCATCAACCCCGAGGTATTAGTCGTGAAAAACCAAGAGAGCTTCAAAATAAGCCTGTTTTTAGACGAGTAGTTTAAATTATCTGCGCACAGCCACGGGGTGTAATTAATTAAGCTTTACCAACAAAATAACGTATAAAACGAGGCACGTGCCTCCGTACATTGGCTGATATTCATTATCTGGGGTTGGTCACAAATTTGTCGTCGATATTTCCTTTACGAGGCCCGCTTTTATTTTAAAATTCATGAGATTCGATTGATTAGCGCTGAAAAAACAGCTGAGCCTTTGATTGTCAATTGTTTAAAAATCCATTCAAATTCTTTCAAAATGTACCCAAAGCTGTGAAATGTTTGTTCAGAGCTGTCCAAGAAGTGATTATATATAACACTAGTTGACCCGGCGAACTTCGTTTCACTTCTCGCCTTTTAAACCTTCCCTAGACCTCCACGAACATTTCAAGACTAAGATAAGATAAATCCGTTCAGCCGTTCTCGAGTTTTAATCAGACTAACGAACAACAATTCATTTTTATTTATAGAGATTGTGTATAAATCTATATAACTTTGTAGTTTAATTCGCTAGATTTGCAGTTGTAAAGTTGAAAAATTTCAATTTTTATCTGGCAATTTTGTGAATTACTCATGCAAGATTTTGATATTCCAAATCGTAGTAGCAAATATCGAATTTACGGCCGAAAACCAATTTCATGAACCTAAAGCTTAATTTATCCAGTGTGTATGATGATAGCGAAATAGTTGATTGTTTTGTGTTTGAATCGGCGCTTTTCAAACAAAACGGGTTAAGTTGCTGACGCCTACGCCTGTTGAACATGAATTAACTATTTCCCGGGAGTGGTTAGCTGCCGCTTCACTGATTAGTGCTTTCCGGAACTCTACGCCGCCCTCAAATACAGGAATCGCTTTCAATTTGTTCCTCGCTCGAGTCAACATTACGAGAAATATTGACTTATCGTCGGTAATTTAGAAACTGAAAACGGTGCAAGTAATTTATACAAACTTCTGTGTGAAACAATCCTACTAATATTATAAAGTTTGTGAGTGTATGCATGGATGTTCGTTACTCTTTTACGCACAAACGGCTGAACCGATTCGGTATGTAGGTAGCTTAGACGTTGGATTAAAATGTAGGCTACTTTTTAACTTGGACTAATGCGGGTAACACCGTGAGGCGTAGCTAGTGTTACTATAAAATGACTAAAAATCTATGTAGGTAGTCAAACCAACAGTAGATTTACGGTGTCTCTACGGTTCCTATTAGCCGAGTCACAGTTTTAGACGCCTGAAGCCTAAAAGCTTCTGATATGGCTAAATGGTTAAAATAACCGACGCCTACAAACTAATGTGTTATCTAAGCCACGGAAGCGTTGTTTCAAATGCCTCCTACGGTCACCCATCTGAAGACCGACTTTATTGAATGCTTTTGGACTATCTGTCTACTAACACCATCATTATCATGATATATAGGTAGGTAGGTATGTTGATTTATCTAGATTGTGTCCGGTAGCCGTAAACTGCCGTAAAGTAGGTATCCATTGGACGATATAATACTTTAACTACTAAACACTTAATATTCTCTTCATAGATATGTAGACCCTTATTTTTGTATGATATCTCCTTATTCTCCATCGCAAAGCTTCCATAGTTGATTGAACAGCGACAAAGTCCCAATTGCAACTCAAGTTTCCCAAAATTGTTGAGCGTAAGTTCTATAGCTTTCGCTCTAATGCTTTTAAAAGAAAAATATAGCAGGGTTCAACAAATCTTCACCACGAACACTCTTCCTTGATAGAGTGTCGACAATAAATAATGGTTATTGCCGCGTCACCAACGACAAATAGCAGAAAAGTGTAAATGATGCAGCTATACAACCATTTGAGTAAGTATAGCGACAATTCTCATGAACGTTCTTTTTACATGGAAATCCCATGTGCCGAGGATGTTTCCGCCCCATTTTTGGAGATCACACCTCCGTTACTATTCGATACGTCATCGTAATCACCCGATTTTTGACCAACGAAACGGAGGTTGTACTCAATTCGACGCGTATATACATTTTTTTATGTATACCACGCATAACTTTTTCCATAGTAGTCCGATTTCGGTAATTCTTTTTTTATTGAAAAGAGTATGCTTCGAAATTGGTCTCATTTAAATTTTATTGAAATCGGCTGAGCCATTTTTGATAAATCAACAATAATGTGAAAAATGCTATATCGAGATGGTAATAAAGGTTGTTCTTAATTTTAGTACTGGTCAATTAACAGCTTTTAAACCTTTATGTGTTAATTGCTTATGCATTAAACGTGTATCGTGTTACAAAAATCAGCTGTTCCATACTTTGCCGGATTTTTGCAACTTTATATTTCGTAAAAGTTTAATGATGAGTTTAATTTAATTGATTATTTTATTGATGTATTGTTTCAGTATTACTACACCTTTTCAAAACAGGTTGAATATAAGTAGACTAATTAGGTATAATCATCGTTTTTGTCGTCGTGTCAGCCGTAGGACGTCCACTGCTGGATATACCTAAAGCTCCTATAGAGATCTCAAATAAGACCCGATAGAATCGTCTTACATCCATCATGTGAGTGTACGTCCTACGCTGCGTTTGCCGTTACGTGTTCGAGTATTTTTCGATTTCATCCACTGTCATTGAATTATCACAACTTGCCAATCTGCTGGGCTATGTTAGCATCTTTGGATGTCATAGCTTATATCTACGGATCTCCCCATTTCTGATTTGGTCTCGCAGAGAGACTCCAAGCCCCATCTGTAGGTCGCTAGGCTATTTGGAGCTAAAGTCCATAGAAAGAGATCACGGTTCTACAATAAATTGAATATTTTCTTGAAGACAGCAGTCTAAATTGTCACACATTCATGGAGGCAGTGCCGATTTCTTATTATTTTTCGTATTAAAATATGTAAATAGGAGCGATATATTGGTTTTTTGAACCGTTTATGTCATTAGCATGATTCAGCCCTGAATAAGTAGGTCCCTGATATGGGTTTTCTTTTATTTCTACCTTTTCTTCGCGTTCTGTACTGGCGCACTAGTAAATTCTTGCAGTTTTACCTACGATTTTTTAGGAGTCGTTCATTTTTTAGGTTTAAAATTGTAGCTTTTGGACCAATATATACAATTAAAACTGTCTATAAATTAATAAGTAAGCATAAAGAATCTACCTTCAGTTCGTGGCTTTCATTTTACTTAAAACTTTATGACCTATCCGCCATTGCTTTTGGATGCCACGTGTGTGTCATGTTAAGCCACTAACATTGGTTCCCTTGTTCTTGATAGTTATATTACTCGTTGAATTCCTGATTCAAGAAATCTGAACATAGTCCTCCGTAGCTTTTTAGGCTTTTTCAAGGTTAATTATACCGCCCACGAGTAATAATGTCCTACAAGCGAGGTAAAAACGCCTTTAAGTGCCATATGACAAAAAAAGAAAAATTTAAAA
This sequence comes from Hypomecis atomaria, assembly GCA_964007245.1. NCBI lineage: Eukaryota > Metazoa > Arthropoda > Insecta > Lepidoptera > Geometridae > Hypomecis > Hypomecis atomaria. The sequence goes on from OZ023299.1 coordinate 10,877,065, forward strand.
ATCTACAACAAAAATACGCTTCAAAAGCATTACAAAACATACCTCTGCCAATGAGTACCAGCAATAAATAACGGTAATTGCTTTGTCACCCGCGACAAATGGCGCCAAAGTGTAAATGATGTAGCCATGGCGAAACATTATTATATGTATTAGTTACAAGAATACACGCCCCGCTGCGAGCCTGGTTTCCTGCAGATTTTCCTGTTGCTACCTATAAAGCTTGCCAAAATATCTCGACGGAGAATACGAGATATCGTACTGAATAAAAATACGCCTTTTAGCAACCAGTCGTCGGTGCCATTTCAGTTTCCAATAGTCTCTAGAGAGTTGTGCAAAACGCTTGTTCTAAGGTAAATTACTTTAGGTCTAGAGCATGAGGAAAAAACTTATTAAATTATTTTTTCTATGAAAGCTTCTTAAAAAAAAAACATAATAATAGGTACAATAGTTTCATTTTTTGGCATTTATAATTTAGAACACTGTATTTTTCCTGCTTGCTCGAAACCTACACCTAATCACAATGTGAATTCAAATCTATAGACTCGTAGACGTCACAAACAATAACCCAACATCAGCTTTTGAATCAACTAGAGCGCCAAAAAAACAGGATTCTAATTAACTTAGCTGGCTCCGCATTTAAAAATGAAAATTCAGCTGCTCTCAAATTAGATTTCTTTAATTTCAGCGAGGGAAATGCAATTACTGTTGTTGAAAGATACATGTTTTCCTTATTTTGTCTAAAACAACATTGACTCGGTAGAATTGATTTTTAGATTAATAATTAATCTAAAATTTTAATATTTGCTACCGAAAGCGAAAATAGCGGCGGATAAGCTTTGAAACTGGTGATAGACTTTTTAATCGACGAAACGGAGGAGGTTTACAAGACAACGCGTATATTTTTTTATGTATGACCACCATATTCCTACACAATTTTTTTTATGTTTTTTGTCTGTGGTCCGATTTTGACGTGACAACGTCTTATAAATTGGTTTGCCGGGTGACACTTCAAGAAACTGCGTTACGCTCCCCGCTCACACTTCATGCGCTCTCATTCGTCTCATTCGTCTCAAAGTCGTTGTCACGTAAAACTTTCGCCCGTATACCGACTTTACAGGCAACCAATTTTTTATAAATATTTTTTGTTTAGTAGACAATACTTCAAAGATCTCATTTAAATACTATCAAAATCTATAAAAAAGAGTATTTTTGCTCTTCGATATCTGAGTGCAAAAGCAGTTTTTATCCGCTAGATGATAAAGTAAAATTAAATTTAGAACATCGTGTGCACTAAGTTTGTGAATTCAAAACATTATAAAACCTATTTACTTCTACCTCCATGGTGCCGAATTTATCATACAACCTTTTTTAATTTGTTAAAAACTCAGACTCGGAACCTTCTCAGTGTACTTTTTTCTAATTTGCTTTGCGCGCGCTGCGTTTACGTTTCCCGTCATATTGTTAAAATCTTAAGTTAGTAACAATAAACTTGAAAACAAGTAAAAAACCTAAAATGAGTGATTATAGCGACGAGAAAGTTTATTTGACAGAATTGCTTGAAACTGTTAACAATGCGCAAATGAGCTTTCTCCTTCAACAATCATACGAGAAGTATTTTGAAACCGTACGATATGTATAGGTAGACGACTTTTGACATTTCCTCGCTGAGGTGGGATGAAAAACTTTTCATCACACATCAACACGTAACTACGTGTTGCACTCGAGTGCAAAGATTTTACACCTTGTGCTATTTTGTTTTCCTCGCTAACGCTCAGGATTCTAATTATTTAAACATTCGCTACACCCGTGATTCAATTTTAGAGTTGAGTTAAGTTGACGATCAATTTTAGAATCCTTCGCTTGCTCGGTCATCAAAATTGAGCACGCGGTTAAAATGCAATTTTGCACTCTTGTAGGTAAAACAATAACTATTACTTACCATTTGTATTTATTTTTCTACGAATACTTTTTAAAAGAGAAAGTTTTTTATTAAGAAACAAAAATTCAATCAAATGTAATCTTTTCAACAACATAAAAGAGTAATTGGATTATCTACAGACCCATAAAAGCGATGAAGGTCTAGAGATAATCCAAATGCTTAAGCCTACTTTGTACCCTGCTTGCTACGATGTTGCCTGCGTTAAACTATTAACAAATTTTCAGCGCTGTAATAAATTTAATGTACCATTGTGACCGCTTGGTAGCTCAAGGTTTTATCCGGTACAATTTGTTGGCCTCCCAAGGGCAAACCGGGGTCCGTAAGCAACGTGAACTTAAGCATAAGTAACGCGTATAGGTATAAGATATGAATGAAGGCTCCAAAAAGGAGTTGAGATAATTCTTTCATTCATAGACATGTTGTGCGTTTTTGATTTCCCGAGGGAAGAGCATTTCCCTCTGATTTCAATTTGAAATACATTCGCCATTCAGATTTTATACGACTTATCGAGCTCCTGAGCTGAGCTCCTTCTACCTTCTAATAACTTGTATACCTTACGATAACTTACGGTACGATATACATAAGGGCACGATCACATTTTAGTAGAAAATTGCTTACAACAAAGAAAAAATTGCTATATTTAGATAAAACAATCGAAACCTACACAAATTCAGTCATAGAGGAAAAAAGTTCCTTCCATTCCAAAAAGTTGGATTCTTAAAATGTTGAATTTGCAAAAAGTTGGATTTGCAGCATGTTGAATCCTAAAGTGTAATTCAAATCAGTTTCACGACAAGCTTAGATAACGGGATACGGCGCTTTTATTCCACATGCGGGCGACATAACAGCAAACGTTTCGTTTAATTTATCACCTACATGCCTAGGAAATGCCTCCAAAAGTTGGCTAAACGATGCGCATAATGTTCAAGTTAACATAAACGAAAGGCCCGCAGAGGCGCCCACTTTAGCCTAACTTCCCGTGGGCCTAAGCACATGGCGCCTCTATCAGATAACGACCAAGCCTCGAGCCTATAAAAATGCTAATACAAAAGGTGATGTTCAAAAGGTAAGGAGTAACGTATCGAGAGCTATCCAGTCTATTTAAATACTCTTATTTCCCTCGGGTCGTATGAATTGCAGAGGTTTCGGACCAATAATGTGGAAATTCAGATGTATAAATATGTAAGAGTTCGATGGGTCACCGAAATTGATATGTTATTGGGACATGTTTGGCTTATTTAAGCAATTCAGTTATGGTATAAATTTTGCACAGGATTTTCATTCAGAGCCCACCCTACTTTTTGAAATCGATACAACGTAACTAATTAAAAAGGAAAATGATAGGTACATGGTTGAATGAGGCGTAACTTTAGTGAAGCTCTTTTTTAAATCGGTGTTGTAGTCTATAATTATTCTGTAATCCTTATCCTTACTAATCCTTACTATCCTTACTATCCTTACTAATATTATAAATGCGAAAGTAACTCTGTCTGTCTGTCTGTCTGTCGCGCTTTCACGCTAAAACTACTGAACCGATTTGAATGAAATTTGGTACAGAGATAGTCTAGAGCCTGAGAAAGGACATAGGCTACTTTTTGATTCGAAAAAATAGTTTTAAAGGGTTGAAAAGGGGGGATGAAAACGCATTGGCTAGAATCTTAGAAGAAAAAACTTATTTTCTACCATGACAAATGGTAATTTGCATCTTGACTTTCCAAATTACATTCTCTATGCCCAATGCCCATTCAAGGCTGCTCGAGTTGCAAATGTCAAAGTCAATCAATCTTTTCCTGTAAAATTTAGAGAAGGTTACATGTATTTTTTCAGTTTAATTACGTAGTTTTCATTCTAATACGTATGCCTACAAAACGCAAATCGAATCTAGCGCGTAGTTCTAGCGGAGCTCGCGTAAAGAAAATTGCTAGAAGCCAAGAGTCTGAAGAGCACACTTAAATGCGTTTGACATTAGATGCCGAGCGCCACGCATTTCAAAGAGCTGCTGAGACTCAAGAGCGAAACCAAGCGCGTCGAATTTTAGATGCTGAACGTCACGCAGCTCAGAGAGCTGCTGAGACTGAAGTTGAAAGTCAAGCGCGGCGACTTTTAGATGCTGAGCATCACGCAGCGCAAAGAACTGCTGAGACTCAAGAGCAAAAAACCAAGCACGTCGAATTTTAGATGCTGAGCGTCACGCAGCTCAGAGAGCTGCTGAGACTTAAGGAGAAAGTCAAGCGCAGCGACTTTTAGATGCCGAGCATCACGCAGCGCAAAGAACTGCTGAGACTCAAGAGCAAAACCAAGCGCGTCGAATTTTAGATGCTAATCATTAGACGTTAAGCAAAAAATTGCATGGTTCCTGTAGGACAGGACAAAAACTATCGAAAGCAAAACTGTCGCCACTATCACAAAGACGCTAAGTGATTAATTCCTCTATGACACTTAACGAAACGTCACAGCGAAACGTAATTAGATGACAGGTGACATTGTCTGTAGACTTTTATAAATCACAGGTAGCATGGCAAGGGGACAAATTGTTTTTCCACCATTATATACCCTTGAAGAGGAAATAAAGTATGGATTGAAAATGACAACTGACATTAAAATTGGATAAAATGTTTTATTCCCTCTGCATGCTACATGTTACTATGACGTGCAATAACAGGCCGTCATTTTGTCTGACATTAAAAATATTTTTAAATCTTCTATCATTAGAGGTTTAACATGTTTCTTTATTCTACCTTTATGGTACAGAATCATCATACTTTAATATTATCAATCCGAAAAGTTTTTTGGTTTGTTCCTCTTTGACGCAGCAACGGAGCAAAAGATTGAATTGATTTTTGGTATGGATACCTATGGTTTAAAAGACAGAAAGTGATAACAGGATACTTTTGTATCCCGAGAAAATTCGTGATTCCCATGGGATAGGACAATAACTGTTTCTCAGCAATGGAGCAACGGATTGACTTGATTTTTGTGGTGGGCATAGTTTGGAAGACGGAAAGTGACATAGGATACTTTCCTTTCCGAAAAAAATGCGTTTCCCGTAGGCAACCGACCGTTGACAATAACTTTTTCTCAGCAACGGAGCAACGGATTGCCTTGACTTATTGCATGAATATAGTTTGAAAGACGAAAAGTGACAAAGGCCACTCTTTATCCCAAAAACTTTAACAGTTCCCGTAGGATAGGATGAAAAGTAAGCGAGCGGGCCGCGGTAGCAGCCGTCTAAGCGCCAGAAATAACCTGTCATTTCAAGTTTAGGACGTTCCTACATTTTTCGCACTCCTTCGCGGCACTCAACAGCGCTAGCCCAGACTCGGGCTCCATAACGGAGCTTGCGCTCCCGCCATAATGACGGTGTGTGTTCGGAGCACAAGACACATCGTCATCCACCACTCGGAAGTAACCAGCACTGAGCGTCGGACAGCATTCCAACGTCCTGATCCCAGTGCAACGGGTCAGTCATAGTAGCCCAGCGCCTGCCTCTTCAACTGCAGAGGGCAGTGAGAACGCCCATCGCGATACCGACACTTCTCTTCCCCTGCAGCCCCACTGCGTTTTCCAACAGGTTGACTGCCTAGCGGAAGGTAGGGTAGGTGGCGGCACCCACACAACAAGTTCCATCCCACCGCAGCCCCTAATCCTCGGTTGCAGCGTCGCAAGAGCGGCACTGCAGCCCGCCTCAGAAGCAACACTCCTCATAAGGCAGGCAACCTACCGGCCATCCTCTCAGCTGCTTTAGTTAAAAGCGGCTGCACTACGAGTGCCGGCCTCTAAGCTGCCTTGGGGGAAAGACCCAAAGAAGAGGGAGACTTCGAGCGCCGCCTTTTCAGCTGCCTTAGACCTCCCCTGCCACGACAAGGCGGGAATACACAGGGGGGTTGTATATACACTCCAACCGTAACTTAACCAACAAAAGCATTCCTCTAAGGTATTTTAATGTTTGTCGCTTAGGTTAGGTTTCGCAGCCGACATAAACATTAGCCAAAATCAAAATATAACGCGGGCAAAGCCGCGGGTAAAAGCTAGTTTGATCATAAATACGGCACATTTAGTGTGTAGTGATAATAATTTATTCATCAAAATTTAAATATCTTACCGGTAAGCAAATCTTTTCTGAAATGTTACTTATTTTGAAATATTTTATCAGCTAACAAAAGTAGATCACATCACAATAAGAACGCCTCTTCCATCTACTTATTTTCAATGTCTTGCTTAGATTCCGTCCAGCCTAGCATAAAACACCGTGACAGCATCCCTCTTCACGACAGAGTGACATTTTTCATTAAAATTATTCTCAAGTTGATTCTGTTGAAAACGTGGTCTTCGAAATTTCTTTGTTCGCAAATGTGCTAAATTAGAATGATAAAAATTCCCATTGAAATAAATGGGCTAAGGCGTTTAGCAAATTCATTCGCCGAGTGAATTCTTTACGTAGCCGACTGGAAATACGGAGATAAGGCCTCATATAGGTACATATGTATATTTTATTCAGCTGATATGTACAGATATGGCGAGCGAGATTCTATGCCACCTTTTATTTTGATAATCATGTTATGGGCAATCATGTGGAAAGTTACACGAACATGTGTGTTACAAAAAAGTAAACAGAATTCGGCAACAAAATTGCCGTTTTATCAGATTTATAGGGATATCCTTCCTAAGCTTCCTCATACTGTCACGGAATTTACCAGCGGCCTCAGTGCCCTTTCCAATTCAATTATACTCGTACATCCAAACACCGAAATGGTTATCGATGATGGTTGAGTGTCAGCTGATTACCACTTCAACCACGACCCTAGCCATTATTACATGGGAGGATTCTCTCATAATGTAATTTGTCTTTAATGATAGAAATTCCATTATTTTTATTGCGTCTATTTACTTTAGTCGATATCCGCAGCCTCAATGCATACTTATTTATTCATTATGGTTCAGTCATTAGATGCTAAAGCAGGAGGTTTCCAGAATATTTTACCGGGAGTTTTGCAAAAGGCTTAAATAGCATATTGAAATCCATTTGCCATTCCCGGAAAACTTTCCAAACATAACTAAGTAAGTATAGGTATACCCTACATTTGCGGATAGATCAAAATTTTCTTTTCACTCTGTTCGTATACAAATTGAAAACTGGGTTTGTATCATCCGACCGCTGTGAAATAAATAATCTTCCAGTATATATTAAAATACACAATTTTGATTTGATTTAAAAGTTCGCTCCTAAAATTTTATTGTACAAAATCAATGTTCAAACAAAGAGTAAACACACAGATACGCATAGTAATTATGAATAAAGACATATTATGACACTCAAGACCTTTCATCAAGTTGTGCGTGTTTCGAATAATGTATTGAGCTCACTCCCTACTTTTATCGGCGTGATTCGAGACGTTGTTCCGCAACACGAATTGCGTTTTAAGCCTCAACTAAGTTTTCCGACGAGTGTAGTACAATTTCCTCCAGAGGAGGAACGAAGATGGAAAGGAAACGAAATTCCACGCAAACATAATAAAGACCTTTCGCGAACTTTCACTTGAGTTGTGGAAACTTCTGGCAACTTTATCTGTATGCACGCCACGATATAAGCCACATCCAGTTTCGTTAACTCGATGTTGAGGGCACGAAAGAACTAAATTGGCTTAAACATGCACACAGTATGGTCGGACTCGCAAACAGAACGTTTCTCGTTTTTGTTTTGTGAATTTAGTGAATTTGAAGCAGAGTTCAACTCCATGGGACCGGAAACTGGGAAATCCAATTATGGCACTTGAGTTTTGAGCTAGTTAATTTTTGTTTTAATAAGCTGTTGGGTGGAACTCAACGGGGTTATTCAACCTGGAGGTTTAATTATTGCTGCAGTTAAAATAAAATATGTAGTTTGCTATAGAATTAAGTTTACAACCCAGTGAACACAAGCATTACCTACAATCACAGGGTAAAAACAGAGATGGCATTGTATTTCGGAACTAGTCAAAGAATTAAAAATTTAATGTAGGTACAGATTCTCTGTCATTTTTCAAGAAATGTATTTTAGGGTTCCGCAGTAACACGATGAATGCTAAAACTTCGTTGTGTCTGTCCATTCGTTCGTCCGTCCGTCCTAATGTTACAAAACCTTATAACTTTCACATTTATGAACCAAATTGCATGAATTTAAACGTAGTACATATCTCAATTATAAATCCTTAAAATTTTGAAAATTGTTTTTTTTTTTCCCAAATATGTAAAGTAAGGATGAATTTTTTTTTTCAACCCAACCCCTCGTGTGTGGTATCATTAAATACGATTCTAAAATGAATATAAGGTTCCTTAAACCATTTAGATAGAACCATGATATAATACATCTACATTTCTCGCATTTGCGCAAATTGTCATGGTTAATCTTTATTTCTATCAAATTAGTAAAAGCATTACACTTTTACCAACATTTTGTTTGAAGAAGCGCACAAAACTATTTTCTCGCATGACGTATTTTATGTTAATAAAATTATATTATTTACATAGTCTCTTTGACTACTCTACGGTAATATCCACAATCAACTCTACTGCATTTTCAAGCGTCTGCATTTATTTCCAGTGAGTGGACAACGAAAAGTAATTTGCTGCATAAGCTTTTAGTTGGATAGAGCCGTGCGTGGAGAGGCTTGTTGCATTTGCTATTCAGCGGGGTAGGAAGCTGTTAGGAGCACAATGTTCATAGTGTTCTCAGCGGATGCGGAAATCCACTCACGATATGACTGGAGCCTGTGAAACGGCGTCTCGTAGATATGAATTTCGTTGTTTCTCTGCTTATTTATTTGTAGTTTACGAGTGCAATGGCTGTAATAGTGGCATTTTTCACATTATTCGAATCTTGCAATAGCTTTTTAACTTCTATGAAATGATTATGAATATGATTCGTAGCTGTTTCTTAACGATTACCGAAGACAAACGACGTTCGACACGGCCAGTCTTTAGATGGGTAGCTGCGAGTGACAAATACAATTGAGCATTGACGTAGCTCGGATGACATTAAATTGTTAGGTCCCGTTTGTTTTAAGAGTAATGGGCGATTGGCCCCGCGAGCCGAACCGCTTGCGGGGCGAAACGCCGCAATACCCTAACTGTTTCACAATGTCTGAGACCATCAGGTAGCTTAAAAACCATGTCACCAGGACTAGCTACTAGATCTATACGAATTTACTTATGGAACTGGAATTTTTGGACATTTCGAGTTACCGTTACAACACTATATTATGAGAATAATATCTGCTTGAAACATGGTAATGGAAGTCCTTTGGCTCTTGTACTTGTGATACAGACAGACAAAACTCTTTATTTACTACCACAATTTAAAAATAAACATTATTTACACATATACGACAAAAAATATGATTATAACGTGGCGGCCTTATCACCCATGGCGATTTCTTCCAGGCAACCTTGCACGAATATGAACTGACAAGAACAAGAAATAGTGACCTTAACTAGAGATATGATGATGATAATCTTTGATTATGTACAGGTACATAATTAAAGATGATAATTATGGTGACGAAGAATTGATGATGTAATTATGGCGGACTTCATCCATTAATAAAAATATTTTTTCGATTGGGTCAGTAGCGCATAGATGACCCAAGGGAATATTGTCGCAGTATATGTATTTGTATAATGGCTTTATTATGTTACGCAGAATATACAGTACCGATGTCCCATCGGGCAGCCTGTGTACAGAAGCTACTAACTGCTTTCCAGAGTGCCAAAACGCGCACTAAATCGGGATATAGTGTGGATGTAAGCATTGTACAGTGGGTACATGGTCGCCACACATGGTCGCCACACAGAGTTGTATGTAACTGCGCTTATAACTTTGGCATTGCATATTGCAGGCAAGTAAAGCCACATAAATGTGACTGCAAAAGCACAGAAATAGACGCTTTTATATGGATATGCATTTCACCTATATGGAACAGCAGCTTTTGCTGAGATTTGGTTCAAGGTTGTCACCATAGTAAGAGTTGTTCATTATACGATGAGAATATCTGCCTTCGTTTTGGCAACATTGCCAAACAGCCACTTGTTGTTTAGATATCCGACGTTGGCGTCTAGTCATAACCTTTAGAACAATGTTTTCAGAGCAAATATGTATTTGTGTCTACATGGATACATAGTATGTATGTACCTATATAGTAACTTGCTCTTATCGTCTAACGCAGGCACCTAGTCATCTACGAGTACGTAACTAGATATGCTTGATGATACAAACAAACTTTTATGAAATGGTCAGCTAATTTCCAATAACCCTGTATCGCACGGTGCATGTAGTGGTACTTTACAAGCATGTCGTATGTGAAATAATATACAGAGGTCTCGTATGAGTTTTGAAAACCAAATTACTTCCCGATTTTGTGAAACTTCCTGGATTTGTACGGAACCCTCGGTGTGCGAGCCTGACTCGTACTAGTCCGGTTTTTTTCCTGTATGGTAAATAGAGCATAAGTTTCTATAGAAATTTATCATCTCTATTTACGATGCCAAAGGCCGGTATTCAGTCCTATATTTTAAACCCAATATGCGAGGGCAAAGATCAAGCAGAGAAAAAACTGATACCTCTACCTATGTACTTACTTACCGAAAGATAAAAATATTTTCCAGAATACCCTACAAAATAATATACCTAATCAGATAAAACGCTCAGATATGTTAATATTTAGATAGGATTCATAGAGATAAGTTATAGTACCTACTAACTAATGTGGGGACTTTAATATTATTGTAGTTTCAAACTAAGCCAAATTTTAGGATCTTGGATAGGATGGATGGGTATTCAAAGTTTCTTTACTAATTCAGATTTTGATACCTTGAAATAGTGTAGAGCGCAACGCTATGAAAATATTCAAGATTTAAATCACTTCTGACATCTCAAAAGCTTTTGAGTGATGTATTTCAGACCGAACTGTGTGAGATTAAAACTGAATTTCCCCAACTCATACAAAATTCAAACGGCGGCAGTGGGAGCAAACACCTAAGTCCGGAAAACCGTGCAAAGTGCGAGTCGTAATCGTGCATCAAAATTTATATTATAAAGTTATCTTTTAAAGTGGTTAACCGCAACATAATATAAAAAAAGGTTTTGGTTTGTTTCCAGCCAGCACCTGATGATTGACAAATAATAATAATATGTAAGAAAAAGATCTAGATTGATAATAATCCTACATAGTATAAAGCAAAACCGTTATTTCTGTGTGCCGATCTGTGTATCCGCTTATATTTTCCGCACTACTCAACATTATTTTTTTTAGATTTAAATGCTGTTTTCACTATCATTTAGAACATTTTCTTTCGGAAGGTCTATAATTAATTCGTATCTGGGCGAAACCGGGATGGGCAGCTAGTACTTAATAATCAGTAAATCAGTTTTTAATTATTTTTTAACTCATTTTGTGGTTTGTATGGTATGGTTAATGCAAAAATATGTATCTGATAAAACCTAACATGCTCATATGGAATACACAGTAATAGGGTAGTAAAATCGGGTTAGGAGTTTTTTATTGTTTCGGCTCTATTTAAACAAAATTCAGATATATTCGTTTAGTATTAAGTCAATCCTAACTTCCTAAACAACATTTTCCAAGTTTGTGTCCCATTCCATTTATTAGCTAGACTGCTAGAGGCTCGAATCGTAACATACCAACGGACAGTAAATTCCCACAAATAAAGTTTCCTCATGCGTAAGGAACCCTAAAAGGTTGAAAGGTAGGATTTGAAAGCTTTCATCAACCGGACGTTTATGCAGCTTCAAATTTTATGGTTTGCAATATCCTGCATTTTATTACATAAATATGTAGATTAGGTTCACAGGACCTTTAGAATATCATTTATGAACTATATGTATATGAGCTGATGTCATCGGTTTTATAGTTTATCGCAGCGAATTTAAAAAATACTGGGTTAATGATATCATTTTTTTAGAGTTTTTTTAAAATAAAGATTTTAATAAACTATACGACTTAGATACGACTTTTAATAAATAGTTATTCCTTCTGAATTGTGAAAAAAGCTTTTTACGTCAGAAAATGTAAACAACCCGATAAAACAGGTTAAACGGAAACATCCCAACAAATTCAACTGCGGAAATGCAAGACTTCCGTATAAAGTATACGATTCCAAAACTCATCAATCAGAAGGGTTATCCATTTCGCTACATTAACACATTTCTTTTACCTACATTAGAGAAATCGTGACAAGGCTTTTTCTCGATACACAACAACAACGTAGATACGGATACAAAGTAACAATGTAAAACATCGTATTCACTAGGGAAAAAAAATCTTGCGTCGTGACACGCCCCGCTAGGCTAAAAATCGTAGTACGGGCAAAGTTAGGTGACATTGCACGATGAGTAAAATAAAAGTTTCTTGAAGATTTGGCCTGTTTTATTCTTTATTCTTTATTTCAAACCTTGCCATTTAACATGCAAAAATTTGCTCACTTAGCACTAGTTACATATTAAACCCTGTAAAGGCGTTGCAAGTATACAATTACTGAGTATTATTAGTTTAAATAATAACAATACCCACTACCTTCTTTCCGCGAGACTGAAACATTTTTGTCATTAAAGAAATATTCTATACTGTAGTAGCACTTTTGGATTTGCATATTTTTTAGATTTTTATAGAATTTTCGTTGGTTTGATTCTTTTCGTAAATATTCAGGGAGCTTATTAAAAAATGTTATCATCATGTTTTCAGAACTTCTCCTTACAAGTTCTAATTTTGGCTCTGGTGCTATTATTTTGTTTTTTTGTCGCGAATTTTCGGAGATAGTAAAGTGATCAGGATATTTTTAAACAAACATTGCTGATTCAAGAATGTATATGCTAGGTAAAGTTAATATTTTCTGTTGTATAAAATGTGGCGTACAATGGGTGCGCGGGCGGATGTTCATCAGAATACGTACACATTTCTTTTGCATAATAAACAAGTAGGTAATGTCTGTGCTGTTGCCCCAAATTAGTACTCCATATTTCAACCAGGCGTATGCGTAGTAGGCACTTAGGGCAGTTTTTATATTGGTGTTTGATTTTAACACTGACAAAGCATAATGAAATTGTGACATTTTTGACCCTATTTTTTAATATGTCCCTGCCAATTTAAATTTGAATCTATATTTATTCCTAACAGGTTTGATTCTCGTGTTTCGGTTAGATTGATTTCTTTTAACATATTTTTTAGATTTAATGGTTTCTTTTGGTAAGGGTGGAATTGAATTATTTTTGTTTTGTTTTTGTTTATTTCTAAATTAGGGCTGAAATCCAGGCTTCTATGGTAGTTAATGTTTCTTTTAAGTAATGTAATGAAGCGTCATTAACAGAAGGACATTTAAAAAGTAGTGTTACGTCTTCTTTGACGCGTCTTCAGTTGAAGGTTTTGAATGCTGCGCGACAATTTTATAGAAAGATCCAGCGCTGAAAGTTACTGGTCAAACTAGTGTTTATGACATACCTACTGGAAGGAATCCCTCTAACTATTATTTATTCTTTTATTATTTTATTATTACTTCATTTGCGTCATTTGTTTTTTATTTATTGAAATATACAGTTGCTTTATTATATTTTACAAAAAAAAAAGCATTGCCGACTTCACCCGTGTACAGAATTCGCGAATATTTCGCACTGATCGATGTAGCATTTTTCACATTATTGTTGATTTATCAAAAATGGCTTAGCCGATTTTGATAAAATTTAAATGGGACTAATTTCGAAGTATATTCTATCCAATATAAAGAGAATTATTGAAATCGGACTACTAAGAAAAAAGTAATGGGTGGTTTTACATTAAAAAAAAATAGACGCGTCGAATTGAGTAGTATATACCTCCTCCGGTTCGTCGGTTCAAAAATATGTCTCGTATAATACAATAGTACATATTGTACCCTGCAATGGGTGTTGCAAATCGTATGAAATATTAAGTTTTCCTCCTCTTTTATACCCTCGTGCCGCACGACATTTTAGTTCTGTGTATACGAAGCTTAACTATCTACTGTTACTCGTGTTCCTAAAAATTATACAGTTCCGTATAGAAATTCCAAGTGCCGAGTCACGATAAGGCGCGGCTTTAGCCGAAGATGACTTTAAGGCTTTAGGATTTAGGTTTCATTCTATTTATGCGAGGTCATTTTCCCTTTCATCCAAATACGTACTGAGATTATTGTAGATTCTACTAATAACATACTGCCAATAAATTGGTAACTAATCCGAATATTTCCCCACGAATAATATACAAAGAAATCCTACTAATATTGTAAACGTAAAAGTTTGTTTGGATATTTGGATGTTTGTTCCTCTTTCACGCAAAAACCACTGAACGGATTGAGATGAAACTTTGCAATAGTAATGCTTATACATCAGAATAACACATAGGCTATAAATTTAAAGATATTTCAAGTGAAACGAAGTTCGCCAGGTCAGCTAGTGGTGTATCATTTTTACAATTACATAGCTAAACATACATTAAAGAAAACATTTTGAAGTATCAGAAGATCGTGGTGTCAAGGAACTCATGCCATCGTTGTCAGACTGAATAAATTCATCATTGAAATTTATTTCATAATAAAAACAGCCAATAGTTTTTTCAGACTAAAACAGATTCATCAGACCCTGGTCTTGATCATAAAACCGGCGCATCGCTTAAATAATATAGATTTCAAAAGTTTAATAGTTAAGTAAGCAATGTAGGTAAGTCACTGGAACCTGTATCAAAGAATATTTAAGAGCCTCTGTATATATTTTAAATTTTTAATCTTAATTTAGCGATGTCATCAAGCACCAGGAAAATCCCCATATCAACTGCTGGACAGGTATTCACCTGAACAATTTATTCCGGCATGTCATCGTGCGATCAGAGCATTATCTTAACTGCCTCAGGGGTCGGACCGAGATGATTCATCATACCCATGGGACGTCTCACGCCTAAACCTTCATGAATAATCTAACATTAGACCGAGTGGAGTGTATATGAGCTGCAGTATGACGTAAATGAAATTAGAGCTTTAACCGAGCTTTAGGAAAACAGTGTGAAGGAAATGAGGTCTGCCGTAGTGCGCAGCCCGTACCTTGATTTTACAGCTCGGATATAAAGCTAATAATATAGTTCACTACCTCAATTACCTGAGCCTGGCAAAAAGGAAATCTCTTTTGATCCTTCGCCGAGATAATAAACAGGATCTTTACAATACTAGTTGGATTCTTGCTCCGCAGAATCCAGTATCCAACTCATTAACTGTTTATTGGTCTATTAGCATAATAAAGTTAACTCTTTAAGGGTGACTTACGCATCGTCATTATGATAATAAAGCTGATAATGATCATGTGAAGACGCCTAAATGACGTTGTGTACCTAAAGCTTGCTTTTGTTACACATTCCATTCTCTCGTAATGGCGGCTCATTTGCTCCCGTGAACGCGGTGTGGGGCTGTAACCTTGTTATGAATGGCTCCTATCTAGTTACTTTGATGCAATTTTATTTTAAAAACGTGAAAAAGGTTGGGATAAAAGCAGAGTCGTGGCAAAATAGCTACAATATCTAAGTTGCAGTTTGAGGATAAGATGAACACTCTACGGAGCTGTGTGACTACATCTTTGTAATATCAGTGACTCTAGATTTGATTGAAATTAATTATTATTTTCAAGCAAGATACATAATACAAGCATAATCATATATTTTTTTACAATAGCAATTACATAGAGTTCATATTTATAATGAAGCCTACCTCTTACCTTCATAATATATAGATATACACATTACATAACTATATCAAAAACTTTTGAGAAATTATACTACTTGTCTCCTTTACATATTTTGTTGATGGCTCAATAAAAATAACTAGTTATTTATCTGCGTTCGACATAGCTGTAGTAAATTTTCTATCACAGAGTTTGAGAGTTTGTTTTGACACGTTGTTTTGCTACATTGTGAAAAATATGAAAATATTTTTCACAATATGGTGGGACTCGACTCAATTTTTCTCCAAATATTTTTGTTGATTTTCTCGGAGCTTCGTTTTGAAATAAACTTTGTATGAAATATTATTATCTAAGCTGCTCATGTAGGTTTTTTCTAAAACCGTACAATTTGTTTGGATAAAATTTAAATAAGATTTCTTACTAAGCCTAAAATTAATTACTTAACTTAGAGTGAAAAATAACAAAAGCACTACGAGTATAACTATCAAAAAATTAAACCTAGTCTAAAAACCCCTCGGCGGAGGGTAACGTGGCCAGAATGCTGGAGCATTGGCGGCAATACCTACTCAGCTTTGGGCCAAAAATATAATAAATTTAAATCTTATCTACATACAGCGACATACTACATAAGTACAAAAAATACATGAACTGAAGCAGTAAAAGCTATAAAAGCTGCATTTTAATGCTGCGCGTACATACTGCTACTGTTTTGGTCACGTAGAGATAATATCAGTTGCTGTAAACTACAGAGTTTTTTGGCCAAAACTACAAGCGAGTGAATAACAGCAGCAAATAGGTAAATATAATTATGGCTCGGTACTTCCTAAATACGAGTATGAGCCAAGAGACCAAACAGAAGCGCAAGTAGCAAATGCTAAATCTCATGATATCGCTGTTGTACCTAATGCAAATTATTTTTTTTGATTATAAAAAATGTTAAGATCATCATCATCTTCATCTCAGCGATAGGATTACCAATAAGACTGAGCAGAAGCCGCTTGCATCCATCCGTTCTATGATCATTCAGCATTCATCTGCTATCGTGTTCTGTACATTGCCATTCCAACTGTTAACGTACTCAAGTACAATTAATTTTCCTAAAAATAAATATAGTACGTAGAAGTAAAATACTTACCAGAATCAAACCAACTAGGTTAGTAGGGGTAGTTCTCTAAACAGTAGACCTCGCAACTGAATCTTCATTAGCCTACTCGCTCTTGACCGATATAACACAACTAGATATTAATCATTCAACGTGGCTACTACCTTTATGTGTAATATACCTAGAATGTCCTTTGCGCATTGTAATATTAATTAATTTTCTTTTCCTCAAGCATGCAATTGTAGCCAGGATTCCAACCATCCAAGCTGAGTACAAAATACCTTTTATCATTTCAAATACAATTTATCATCCCTCCTAAAGCCTATCGACAGATTTCGTCAACGCTCCGCAAACATGGCGATATTGATAATACCGAAAAAAAACACAGATCTCGAGAGATGGGTAATGACTGCACACTTATGCGGGGCTCCCTAAATATCTTCGATTAATAGTGTGCAACAATTTTTCCAATTCAAAATGACAAATTCACGCTACCGCCATTACTAGGCTAATAAATTCACCTATTCATAGCCGCACTACACCAGCTTTTAGTTCACCGGTCTACCCGCGTTGGGTTATTGGACTCACACAACTAATATTACTTTGACATTATATAATTTAAAATTAATGCCCCTTTACAGCGTTTAATTCCTATTATTAAAGTAGGTAGTTATTTATATTGTAATATTTAATTGAACTTAATCATTTTTACATTTAATTTTGTAATAATGTATTGAACAAAAACAAACATGACATTTTCATTTATTTTTTCTGACATTATTTAATTTTGTAATCAATTGCCTCTCTACAGCATTTAATGTAATTGTTGAAGTAGATAGCTATTTATTTTAATCATTGTTTAAATTCGTTGCTATTATGTATTGTGAAATGACGAGATGTATTTTGCGGTACTTTATATCATTGTACAAACTGTTGTATATATAATTTTATTATTAAGCTCAATACATCAATAAACGATTCTAATTCTAATTTTAATTCAACAGCGATTTCAGCAATTTTCAGTATTTTTATCTGTATCAGAAAGTAACTAAAATATGAACACGCCCAGATGGCATATGATTAATACTAAAAACCCCTGAAGGCGACGTATGACTGACCCACTGCTATATACATATTATGTCTCATGCGCTATTATGGAGCGGCGCTTTCTATAGACCTCTCTGAAAAGAACCGATACCCGATATAGATTTTCGTTCTGGTATAATAAACATTTGGTTCGGTTCATTTGGAGTTTATTAAGTGGAAACCTGCCCGGTGCGTCCAGCGGGCCGTGCATCGCGAAATCAGAGATTCTATCGCTTTATGTGGCGAAAGATTGCTGCAGAACGCTTCCCAGGGACTAGCTCTTATCGGATTTTGATGTACGTTTTTCGAACGATTTACGACACGTCCGTTGTTAGAAATATAACGAGAAACGAGACCTCTAAAATACGGACAATTATTTACTTACTTTGATTAAAACTGTGTTTTAATGGATCTTATGTACTTAGGTACATTCATGAGAATCATATATTTCGATTTAATAATATGTATCTCTTCAGTAGATCAGTCTTGCGTGTTAGTATTTTTTTGTTTCTCTATTTGACATAGTATTTTGTACTCTATCATCTATCTCATTGATTAGCATAATACAGTATTAGATCCCTCTGAGTGCAGATGTTAGGGCAATGTGGACAAGCGAGCAGATGTTACATAAATTGTACTGAGCCATCGAGCTGAAAAAATTAGCAACGTTACGTAAGTATTAGCCAAAGAAAATAACCTATTCATTAATATGAAATATTTATTTCAATCATAGTAATACAATTTAGTATCGTTATGTAAAAGGTATTACTAGATATGTGTATATTATATATATTATATATACTTGATCATAGGTATAATTAGTCTTCCTTAACTTTCAGCTTGATTAAGAATTTGACTTAATTCCAAATGCTTCCGAGAGATATCTTTCACTCCAGCTAAATTATCTTTTCCCATAAATCCTGTGTAATCCCGAACACTAACGAGTTCTAGCAGTACGGAAACTTTTCCGACTTACCTGTTTCCGTTGCGGAAACGATAACGTAGCTAATGTTTAACCTTAATACTGTAATTTGGCTGTAATTAATTGCTTTTGATTTCATGGAAAATAGATCCGCAATTCATATTTATTTTGTTGATATATGAGTCAATACATTTGTAAACAATATCTATGTTTAATACTTGAAGTTTATACAAGTTTAAATTTATCATCAAATAGAGATAGAGATATAATTCGTTGTAAGAACTATCATGGCAACAAATTAAGCTACGAATTTTTGTGTATTAGTACAGTAATTGGCTGTATCTAGAAGTTGGTTGGTGAAAAGTTACAAGTATACAACAGCGTAAGTACTTCCGTACTTATTCACGTACAATTCAGTATATTTAGTAACAACTAAGTACTAAGTACTGAACATTCAGTACTTAGTACTGAATTTTAATCACAATTTAATCTACTGTTATTCCAGAAAAAAAAACTAATCAAACATTACCACACACATTGAAAGAAGTCCAGCTATTTGGTCTGAAGAAAGTAAGATAAAAACCATCCTACAAAATATAAACATTCATTCCAAAAACATACGTTTAACACAACGCGTAATGTTTAAACAGCACCTCTATAGGGTTCCGTGATAATTGAAGGGTGAAAATAGGACTTTACGTAGCATTAAGTATGTATGTTCCTTTTATCCAACATTCATAACCAACCCTAATGAAAAATGATGTTATTACAACGAATTTCTAAACAAACGTTAAACTGTTACTCATTCAAAAAATACGTGCGTAGAAATATGTGCATAAATACTTATAAATAAATTTAACGGAAAAGTGCAAGTGGCAATTATAAATAGGTACCATATGTTTAAAAATGAATGAAGATAAATGCTTTTAAGGAAATCGGACGTTTAAATTATACAACAAGTTATTTTGATATAATTACACATTAAGCCCGATTACAGAGGCGCCAGCGTAAATTTAATAGCAACGTAAAAAGCGTTCTCTCTATCGAATGCCTAAAGTGAAAAAGAAACAAAACTATGATATTTAGCTAATATAATTACGATGGCGGCTCTGTAATCGGGCTTATTATGTGATTTACGGTTTAGCGCCCGTTTCATTTTGTTTCCTTGGGATAGCGCCCAAGAAAACAAAATAAAATAGTCTAGTATTTTCTTACTAGAACTGACTTTACTCGTAGTTTCAGTAAGTACCTAATATGTAGGTACTAGACTAGCGCCTAACCTATAAAACTAATACAGAGGTATCTGCCCTAGGTTTCGTTCATTCATTCATCTAATAGTAGGTACAGATAAACTAAATCCAATATAGATTTTGTGGTAACGAACCTTTCTTTCTCGAATAGTCTTTGTTCGGCGAGACGATAAGAACGTAGTTTTGCTGTTTGTTTCTACTTTGAGGTAAGTCCAAGACGAAAGCTTTTTAAAAGTTTCAAACTACAATCCTTATCTGCTCGCCAGTTTGTTCGGATTTCCGTACAAATAGTTTACCTTTTTTCAGATGGGGAAAATCGATACAATTCAGCTAAATACGAGTAAAAGACCTTGTGCACAATCATAATGTATTTCATCCTAATATTGTAGATGTGTTATTTCGTTATAACAATAAAAAGTCATTTTCAAATACCGAGGATAGGTACGTAGGTATGTAATTATTTTATTTATTGCGTAACTTTTTTTTTTATTTAGCCTCATCAAAAGTAAGTACCTATCAAGTAAGAGAAAAAAAATAGCAGCTCCCGACATCAGGTTTGAATTGAATATATTCTATATTCTTAACAAAAAAAAGTAATAAGATAAAAAGTAAAAAGTAAACATACCTACGTTTACAATTTGTACTTCGTTTCAGCCATAAAAATATTATACATTATTAGGTGCTACGGCATTTACCTTACCATAGCAATTTTCAGAGAATCAAGATGTCGGTTGGTTTCCCCCTAATAGCAGATTATCTTAAGCACCGCTCTAATGAAGGCGATCTACCTTCGTTAAATCCAGCCAGAAGGAGTATGTATCTAACAATTTAATCACCACACACATAAACACAATTTCCCCTGAATAAAGGGATTACTCAGCAAGAGTAACGAGACAACTCGAGATACATACGCGCACAATCAACATAAATTTTCGTTCGCGTTGAATATTGCGTTAGAGTCGCATAGTTCAGAGTTGCGATAAAATCGCGATCATATCATCAAAGAGCTGCGGCGGTGCCAGGAAGATCTTGGGGCAAGTACCCCTCTATCTTATGACACTAGTGTATATTTTAGCCCACGCAATACCTATTCCTTACTAATATTATAAATCCGAAAGTATGTTTGTTAGTTTACTCTTTTACACAGAAACAAAGCAACGGATCGACTTGATTTTTAGTTTTTATCATGGAAGAATATAAGGTTTAGGGATACAGGGTGGAGAATTGACGCAATCAAATGAAATCACATATTTAGCCTTCTGTCTGTTTTAAAGCCTTCGACATATTTTCAATGTAATATAAAGAGTTATTTCTATTCAATTAGCATCCTTTTAGGGGCTTATTCTGTACATCAAAACTAACAAATTTTGTTCTGCGACATTTTCACACTCAAAAAAAAAAACAGCTGTTCCATACATTTTGCCGCGGGTGAACGATATTTTTCTATGGAACAACAATTTTTTTTTGGGTTTTGACAATGTCGCAGAACATAAGTTGTTAGTTTTGATGTACAGAATAAGCCTTTAAAAGAATGCTAATTGATTGCAAATAACCCTGTATAAAGATATTTACTTGGTTATGTACAATTTTCTAAACCATCATTTTGGAGCCACCTGTATCTAAACAGCAATTCCGATTGCTGTTTTGATAAGTCTTAATGTCAAATAGCATGAATGAGTTCCTTAAAAAGTGTAATGTCTAATTACTTCCTTTATTTTGTTTGAAAATTTCGTTTTTTCAATGTCAGGACAATTTTTGTTCTTATCTCGCATAAGGGCTTATGCGTGTATGTAAATAGGGGCCATCATTTTAATAATTTTTATGTCTAACTACTATGAATAAACCATAAGATCAACCCCTATACCGCGAAAAAACAATCAGCTGTTCCGTACCAATATTTTGTCTAGTCTCCTTGACTGAAATGTTTTGTATGGACAATTTTTTTTCGCGATTTAAATGTCGGTTGACCAAAAACCCAAAACGATGACCTATAATGAAATCCTAGAATATTACCGTCGTCTTCAGAAACACTCTGCATAGAACATCAAAGCAGGAAATAGCAAAGCCAGAGTGAGTAATAAGGCATTTTCGTAGCAATAACGTCTTGTCCCGGACGTCCGCCGCCTACAATGACAGCGTTAATAGGTAATTCCAAGGAAAACATTGATTAGCTTAGAATTACTTTGAAGCCAGTAATCAGTTCAGTTAATAATTTAAATGTAAATAAATAAATTTGTTATTCACAAACATTTCTATCATTAACATTTCAATCATTCTTAATTAGATATTACCTCTAGATAGAATAAGTTCCACTGCGTATTTCTGTATCTGTTGTCGTTTACACAATGCGATGTTACTATTTTCACATATTCAGTCATTGCCGATTTACCTACTCTGCTTTTTACAGGGTGTGTAGGCACAAGGATTATTCTAAAATCATTGTAATCGTCACTACCTCTATAACCAACTTTTACAATGGGACCAACCCTAGCTGACATACAATCCTAGATAATGCCCGTTGTCTAGAAAAATACTCGGTATATCGTCACAAAAATGCATCGAAAAATACTTATTTTTATACCAGTAATGGGCAATGGTCATCAACAAACACTCGATCACCGTTTCAGCTTCTTGTATTGTCTTAATCGTTTGATGAAGAATGTTTCCTTTATTATTGAATCGTTAATGGAAAACTAACGACTTCTCGCTAACTCTCTCATATGGCGTCCTTACTCCGTCCACCATTGGATGCGAATTGGATTGGAAGCATGCCCGCTGCTTGTAGCATAAATCCCGTGACCTCAAGAGATCGTCCCATGTCGTTAGTTTACACCCACTACATGCACACTTCAAATCCCGAGTAAATAGGTATCTTCTAGATAAGCGTGCTACAACCTAGACCGCATATCTGCTTAACATCAAGCAGTATGTGGTCAAATTCAAACCTATTCTGAATTAAGAAAAAAAAATTGTCGCTGTCTCTAACTTACTTTCGATATAATTAAACTTCTATATATTTCGCTCCACATTAGATAATATAACAAAATATTATTTTTAGTTGCCTTAGGTACATTTGAAGTGAAAGTAAAACACAATATTTACTCGAGTGAAACATCTACAGGGTTATCCAAAACTGGTATATCTACTACTAAGCCAAAGGAGGTGATTCAGACCATCATTATAAACAATTTTTTCTATGGCCAACCCCGAATTAGAGAAAAAATGTCAGCTGTATCGATTGGGTACATTCTGTAGATTCTAATTTGCAATTTTGTATTCTTTTCTCGAATACCGTTGGCTCCATAGTAGAAGTAGGTAGTTCAAAATAATGGTCTTGATCACCTCCTTTCGGCTTAGTACAGGGCAAGCAGATAACCTTGTTTTGCACACTCGAAATAATTTTAAATCTAGATGCCTAAACTTCTTTCTGCCATACATGTCCCATGTCGTAAGTCTATACGCACTTGTCACTGTCTCAACTTACTTTCGAAATAATTAAACTTCGGTCCACATTAATTACATGGAAATAGTTTGCTTCAAATCTAACCTAACAAAAGCTTGACAAACGACTCTATTAACTCATTCTGTGTAGGTACGAGTAGCCTGAGGGATCTGTTTTGTTCTATTGCTGGATGTTAATTGCAGGAACAGATTATTCTCGACAATTTTCACTATGTAATTATTCAGCCTCTATAAATCTCGTAAGATCTTTAAAAGTTGCTAATGAAAGAACGACCAAAAATTGTTAGTATGGAATATTTCCATTTTATGAAATTCAGCTGGCTATAAATGTAATTTACTTTATTATTTCTTATCCCGTATTTTTTATTCAGTTTATGGATAAGTTCTATAAAGGTTCCACGATGTACAATAGTTATCTGCTGTTTAATTTTGTAATCTAGAGCACTACCAACAATAACTTATCAAAGCCACATAACTGTACAATGTACCACACATCCTTTTACTTCAACGATATCAATCTAGATCACGGACGATCGGATACATGATTCCAATTGTCTGACTGACATTATTATAATTGTCAGTGACTGCTACCGATCTATGTCATATCCTCGTGTCCTCTTACATACTGATACCTAGTCTATGCCCGCGTGGGATTTGCCGACGATGATGTATTCTGTTGGTGCTTCCATCCGCAATGTGTCACGCACCCGACCCTAGGCGTTTGATTGATACGGATTGGAGCTTTATTTATAGAATTGGAATACATGACAAAAGTACTGACAAATGAGCATCTAAAAAAATACCTGACACATTGTGCCCGGATTTTGTTAAGGTCAAAGGTTAGGCACGTTTTAACGCAACACAACGGTGTGAAAAGATGACAAAATTATTGATAGCACGTACCTGTGTGTCACTGGTCAATTATTTATATATAGGTATCTATGTATCATTAATATACCTACTAACTCCCCATTTTCAAATTTTAATTTTTGTCATAACCAAATCATAATTTAACTTCTTATTTCAATTCTACACATGCGGGTAAAGTAACATTGTATACGAGTATTCTACTGGGATTCCTTATACAAAAGTACACAAATAATCCATAACTAGGTACATACTTAGATTAAACCGCTTAAGCAACTTTCATCATTCAATTTATTGGTTGGTATTACATTCAAAACAAAGAAAAAAATATACATTTATGCTTCAAGTTTAAATAATTGACAGAGGTGTGGTATGGATATTCCCCTAGCTAGACAGTCGACGGTCTCTGCTAAAAGAGAGAAGAAAGTCCTAACGCTTCGTGCTTTTGTTTGCGCCAGTATAATTTCAATTTCACAGACTGTTAAGTATTTTGTAGAAAAATTGGGAATATTACGCCATTCATCTTCCACGTGTCAAGCGAAAAGGACGTTTGTTCAGCTCTTATTCCCTGACATTGTCACGTAGTTATACTGAGTTCCATAATTTCGGAGCAGTTCGTGAAACCTTATTGGAATTCATCCAGGAGCCTTATTCACACACTGAAATTTATGTGACAGCATAGGTTACGTTTTGTGAGTTATTACAATCACAAATAGTGGGTGTACTTATTATGTTCGCTTTATTTATTTACCTATCTTATTGAGTGTTATGAAAAACTCTTCGTTACGTACGTTTTCGAACATTCTTACTTTAAGATATTTTAGTACATTTATTTACCTATCCTACATAGGTAAATAAATGTATTATAATATCTAATTTTTTTTTTTCTTAATAGGTATGTGACTAGCCTTTCCGCGGCTTCGCCCGCTTAATATTACAAGCGTATGACATTCTCCGACCACTTAACTATACCCAATATAATGTTTAAACACACTTACGGATTTATAACTTCTCAAAGTAATGACTTTTCAACCTAGGCTTTTCTCCACAAAACAATTGTTTCAAGAATGTGCCGTACTCTCAGTCCGACAATTGTTTATAAAATCACTGATAGTCAGACAACATTCACAAATCAGCAAACAAGATTTTCAAATATTTAATAAAAAACGACGTAAAGATAGCATATGTGAAATTGTAAGAAACAGAACTACATATGGCACTTTGTCTGTACAGTCTTTGGGACCATTAGTTTACAATAAAATCAATAAAATACTAAAAATTGACAAACTTAATAAATTTGAATGTACCCAATCAATAATAAAATATCTACTGTCACTGGACTACGAATAATCTGAAAAACTACTAGAAATAATAAAATGATATGGATAACAGTAAATCAAGTTTTTGAAGGTGGATGAACAAAGGAATTAAAATACTTACACACAACAAATTATTATATAAGTATATTATTTATGTATATTAATTTTCAATTGTTATATAAGTACATTATTTAAGTATATTATTTCATATCTTTGCACATTATAAAAAACAATTTCACAAAAATACAAAAATATTGTATATTATTTACTTTACTGACTGTATAAATAAGTGTATTATTAATAGTGTTACTTGTTTAGCATTGAATAATTGTACCCTGCTATACAGGCTCTTACGAGACCTAGTGTAGGGTCCAATTATTTAAAAAAATCATTTTTGTAAATTTATGTGAAATAAAGTTATTATTAAAGTTATTAACAATAATATTAAGTACCAACTTACTTAGCAAAAATTACACAATGTGTAATTCTTTCCTACCTACTGTGTGTAATACACATTCATATCATGAAACCTAAAATAATGATTACAAATAAATCTTAGGTATCAAAATACGAATAGCTATTAGTTTGATGGAATAATTATTTTTCGCAAAAATAGCATAACCGCCTTCCATCGTGTACAAAATTCGAATATTTCGCTCGAAATGTTTACATTATTGTTGATTTTTCAAAAAAAGCTCAGGCAATTTCTATAATATTTAAATGGAACCATCTCGGGTCATTACCCTTCCGAATTAAAAAAGAACTTTTCGATTCAGTTCATAATTGGCGGAATTATCGATGAACATACACAAAAAATATATAAAATAAAAAACATACAGGCGAACATAGAACCTCCTCCTTTTTGAAAGTCGGTTAGTAACAAAAGAAGAGTCAGAGTAATTGCAAATGGCTAACTACAGATAATGGCTAAATGGGTAAAATAGAACAAAAGGATAATTAAGATGCCATTATTGGTTCAAGATTTTTCCTCGACTTCGTTTACGATGGCGATTCTTTTGTATAAATTGAACAAAAGAATTGCAAAAATATAATAAAGAACCTTAGAAACAACCGGTTTTATTGGAACTTTATGGACTTAAGTAACCCTTGATATTAACTTTGTGAACGGTCTGGTTAAGAGTTTTTAATGTAGACCTTATAACATATTATTTTTGCTCATAAATACTATTTTATACGGATTTAGCCAAAGCAAATAGTCCACAATATAGATAATAGAGCAATCACTCAGCTCCGATTGTTTACTCGACGCGATTTACACAAACAAACACATATTGCAAACATTATCTAACGCGATTGACTAAAATAAACTTTAACCAATAAGTTATTGTAAAGAGATGCGTCAGTAGCTTTGCACTCAAGTGTTATAAAATTTCTTCTCTCCTAGCCTAGCCTAGAAATAGAATAGCCTAGTATTGTTAGAAACAATAAAAAAATCGGCCAAGTGCGAGTCGGACTCGCGCACAAAGGGTTTCGTACCGTATGGGAGCCCCATTTCTCTTGTCGTTATTAGAGCGAGCATAAACTCTTAAAAATCACGTTTGTTGTATGGGAGCCCCCCTTAAATATTTATTTTATTCTGTTTTTAGTATTTGTTGTTATAGCGGTAACAGAAATACATCACCTGTGAAAATTTCAGCTGCCTAGCTATCACGGTTCATGAGATACAGCCCGGTGACAGACTGACAGACGGACAGACGCACAGACGGACTGACGGACATCGAAGTCTTAGTAATAGGGTCCCGTTTTTACCCTTTGGGTACGGAACCCTAAAAACGATAATATCGATTGTTATCGAGATTTCATTATTTTACTTTTTATCGATTCATAATGTACAAATTTGTAAAAAGGAAGATTTGAGCAAAAACGCCAGCAAATACAAATATTTACCTTGCAACCTAATTTATTTTCGTAGTAAAACAATTAAGCAACATATTTTTGTACTTTAGACCAAGAGTGCCCATAAAATTATACTTCTTTTTCCTTTTTTTTATAAAAACGCTGCAATATCTGAAGAAAAACTTTAGCATTGCATGTGCCTCTTGTTATTACGCCTGGTATCATATATACGCCCTGCCTCATGTTATTTGATCTGAGGTTATAATGAACAAACCAGCTTACTGCATCAGATGCTATCTATTTCTGTATCGAATGAGCGTAGAGCAATTTCATGAATTCATACTATAATGCAACGGTCCAATGGTACTGCAGTAGGGGTAAGAAAAAAGCAAATACCTAGGAGCATTTTAGAAATATATGAAAAGAAACTTTAAAACTGGAAGTGCCTCTTGTTATTACGCCCAGGTTTATACAAACGACGCCTCTGTAGTAATTTGGCCTGATGTTATAATGAACAAACCAACTGACTGCATCAGCTGCTATCTATTTCTGCATTGGATGAGCGTATAGAGCAATTTCATGAATTAAAAATACACTGCGACGGTCCAGCGGTTGCAGCAGAAGCAAGAAAATTGCAAATACCTAGAAGAATTTTACTAAAACCACTCAGAAATATAACAAGGTAATAACAATAAGAAAAAAGAAAGAGCATTTCTGAATATAAATATGTATAATGAGTCTTGTTTTGCTCCACCAGTGATTTCTAGCGATAATCATCACTCACTTCTAGGGTAAACTAAACTAGCTAAGTAACTAACTAAACCGGTGCTCATCAGATTTTGAGAGGGATTACTCATAAACAGGAGACACACTTATCACGACTAAAATAATGAAATACTGCTCTCCGCCTTTGGGATGGCTCTGCCAAAAATCAACTGGAGTCTCTGGCGTCGATTGAGAGGCGTCCCAGGAGGCTGATGGACAACGACACCTTGACTAAGTCGCAGCTGCAAAGTCTCGAGCATCGACGTAAGGTAGTGTGTCTTAAAATCCCGAGTAAATAGGTATCTTCTAGGTAAGCGTGTTACACCCTAGACCGCATATCTGCTTGACATCAGGCTATGTGTAGTCAAACGCAAACCTATACGAAATTTAAAAAAAACGTTAATGTTAAATTCAGTGGCTATCTCAGATAATATTATTATTGTTAAGTGAGTTTTTATCAGCCTTAACAAAAGTATAAAGTTGGTGTCTCCAAATCTAGATAAGCATTAACCTTTTGATAAATTGATTACGTATATTAGTAGTCAAACGTAATACGTAAAGCACTTTTAGTAAAAACAATCTCATATTCAGATTTGTTTCTACACTAAAGTAGCAAATATTTACATAGATAAATAGGTCCGCTACTTTCACAGAAAGATAAAGCACGAATTACGGTCAGCTCGAAAATCTGGAAACAAAACAGGAGTCCTTCGACCTATCTGCTAAAGAACATCAACATCAGAATCCATTTTCCAACCAATTTCCAGAGCGCCGGCGCCAATTGCAGCTATCACAATGAGATGCAAATCCATGAAGTAGAGGTATCGTAAATCTCGGCCAGTTTTCACAGAAATCCGTGCTCCGAATGCAATTTGAGCCCACCGAAGCTTACAACGCTGTAATCTGGATTCGGTCAACATTTCCATTTTTCAGTGGACTAACTGTGCCACACGGCTTTTCCTAGCATTTTCCAAATCCCTATTTTAATCGACTTTAAAAAAAGCGGTTACTAAAACGTCTGTTTGTTTTTGTTTGTATGATACTCCGCCGCTATGTATGCTCCACGCAATTACTCCGCCAATTATAAACCGATTTTTATGATTCTTTTTGTGTTTGGTAGATCCTACTTTAGATATGATTGCATTCAAACTTTATCGAAATCGACAGTTATTTTTGGAAAATCAAATTTATTCAAAAAATTAACAATATCGATTCGAGCAACTATTCGAATTTTGTACACGATTTAAGTCGGTTGTGCCATTTTTGGCAAATAATAATTTTGTAAATGTTTGTTTTCTTTAATATTTTTGGAGTGAAAATTTCTTTAGCGGCGTCGTGCTTTTTTGGGATGGGTAAAAATGTTAAACTCGCATCAGGACATGACGTAACCTAATCGAAAATTCGTAAGACGGAGGGAGCAAGTTTTCACTTCTGCCGGAACTCCCGGAATGCAATCCGTTGTTTTTTTAATAGGTAGTGAATCGAGTATAAGTATTTAATAGCAAGGAAGTGGGTGTTATTGGAACTAGTTAAAACCACTGTTACTGTTTTAACTAGTTCCAATAACACCCACTTCCTTCGTAACAGCCTAGAATCAAAAAACATTTTATGACTATCAAGTCTTAATCTGAATATCATATGAAGCCAAAACTGAACTGAACTAAACTACGCAAGTTTGGGCTAAGAACAATCTAATACGTAGACTTGGTACTCGAATTGTGTGTTTTGCATTTGGAATTAGATGCTAACAACTAGTTGTAGGAAGTAGGATAACTTTTGCTTACGCTAAATCGGTTAACTTGGAATTGAGACAGTTATTACCTACCTTACTTATAATTGTAGCCTACCTATATGGCTTGAAAAGGCGCGACTGTAACGACGAAACGATGTTCTCAACTTCCAAGGATTGTATAGTCCATTTTAAACATACTTATTATCATTAAGATTTAAAAAAAAAACGTTTTCAATTTTTTAAATTAGGCAATATCTTTACGGAGAAATATTTATGTTATTTTTAAATTCCATCCATAATGCTGTCATTTTATTTCAGTGGAAAGAAGCAAGTTAGTAACACTTACTTTCATTTATCTTTTGAAATATCACTTGACAAGAGATAACATTTTTTTTATATTACAGTACACTGTTAACTCTGTTATAAAAAATGGTAGTTTTTTTTTTTCATTTCATCACGTTCCGAAATGTTGCTCCACAAAAACTAAATGGTGTGTAAATGCATCTCACTACAATGTAATTTACTTTTATTATATATGTCTACATCATAATAATATAGAGTATATTTCGCCGTCGGTCCACGAAAATGGCATTATTTATACTAACAATAATAGAGCAAAGTCCCCAGGAATGATGAAATAATCACGATGTGAAAAACAACTATCGCTATATTAAATCTGAAGTCGATTCCGGATGCATCCCCCGCGGATATAACAAGGTTTGTTTAACGCTTTCTTGAAATGCGAACACGAAGTAAAGCGGAATTTCCTTTGTAAAGATTCCCTCATACAGTACGCTGCGGCTGCGACCTAGAGTTCGACCAATCAGAAAGACCTACATATTTAAATCAAGATCTGTGATTGGTGAATGACTATGCCACAGGCGCTGGCTGCAGGCAGCTGTCTGGGGGACGTTTGATGCTCGTATTTTAGTCCCGCACATAAATTAAAATAGAAGACGCGAAGCAGCGCAGTGCTTTCACGTCAGTCAGCTTTCCTACTCGTCCGCTTCTGCGTGTTATGATCTTAAAGGTGTAATGTTAATTAATCGTGAGGCGTATTTCATTGAAGCTACTGAATTGTGTACCGTAATTTAGTACTCTTAATCATGTGCCAACAACGCCCAGTTAAGATAAGACGTTAGTATAAATAATGCTATTTTCGTGGACCGACGGCGAAATAATTAATCTTTCGTTAATCTTCAACGAGATTATTACTTGTCATTTTTTTTTTTTTTTTTTTTAAATCTTTATTTAAGTGCTTTTTCGCATAGCGAAAATGTCGCACTAGTAGGGAAAACAATTACATCTTAAATATTTACAATAAATTAGTCCTATTAGCTAGACCTGCTTTCACCATGGCTAGTATCTTCTTTGTCTCATCAGATGTAGGTTGAGCTAAATACGAATTACATAAACCAATGGAACTGTCCTGGAATAACAGGCGTCTGGGCGCCTCGTTCCGGACGCATTCCATCAAAATATGGTAGGTATCTTCTATTCTCAAGCAGTCGCAACAGAGCGGCGAATCGGTCTTGCGCATGAGGTGGGCAAACATATTCAATGGAATGTGTCCGGAACGAAGCCGTAATAATAATACTAGGTCCTGCCTACAAAACCGACAGTTATCTATCCACGGCGCGTTTAGCGGTTGCGGCTGAATAGTTTTAAACCATATACCTTTTTCTAAAGATCGTTCATCGAAGTACTCCTTCCATAGGTTACGACACATATCTTTGACTAGGTATAAACAGTCGTTATGAGTAGGGAGCACAGTAAAACAGGTTCCATCGCTGCATGCTTCTTTGGCTAATCTATCAGCTGTATCATTCCCATAAATACCTACATGGGAGGGGATCCATTGAAGTAAAATGACCTTGTCCTGGGACCATATCTTCAGAATGGAATTTATTATTGCATAGGCGATCGGTGTACCTCGAAAAGTCGAAGTGCAGCGAGCCAGGTGTTGGAGTGCGCTTTTGGAATCAGTCAAAATTACAAATTTTCTATGATTAATGGATCCTACATATGATAAAGCTTCTGATATGGCGATAAGTTCTGCATACATAATGGAAACATTACAATTTACTTTAAATTTCTTATAGTGATTATTAGTTTGATCAAAGAAAGCCGCTCCAATTTTATTATTTAGTTCTTTTGACCCATCCGTAAATATTTTATGAAAATCATTATAATTCGCTAAGATTTCGTTGCATATCCAGACAATTTCAGATCTGTTATAACTACGTTTTGATTGAGTCATAGTATCAATGTACTTAATAATACTTCCCAGATCGATATTACTCACCCAAGTGCTTAAAGAAAACATTTCCAGCTGTGTACTTTTATATACCGGAGTTTCCTTTAAATAGTCATGTAAGGTAACAAGCGTTGGTAATTTCTTTCGCTCCCAGAATGCTTTATTTCTTAATTCGAACAGTTCTTCTATAGATAGGTATACTGAATTATTTGTATAAGAACTAATTTTAAGCTTAAATTTGCCAGCTAAGTATCGCCTACGAATATCTAGTGGTTGGAGATGTAAGTCTACTTCCATTACGTGAATCGGCGTAGTTTTAATGTAGCCGCCTATCACCCGCATCGCTTGGTTTTGTATTCTATCCACTTTAATTAAATGAGTCTTGCAGCTATCTCCATATAGGAAACTCCCATAGTCGAGTCTGCTCCGGATGACGGAGATGTATAACTGGCGCAGGTGCTTCGGGTGCACCCCCCACCCCGGCCCTGACAATACTTTGAATAGTTTAATATGTTTGCTCAGTTTCTTGCATAACTCATCGATGTGCTTCCCCCACCTCAATGAGCGGTCGAGTCGTAATCCTAAATACCTAACTGAATCTACAACGTCTAAGCGCGTGTTATCAATTTTCAAGTTAATTTTATGCGTCATATCTTTTCTTTTTCTCGTAAACAAACAGACTTTGCTTTTAGCTGGCGAAACCTCTAGTCCTATTTTTTTAACTTGCTGTGAGAAAGTATTCAGTGCTCTTTGTAATGTTGAATGAATACTTTTAAATCTAGTTCCACTATGAAATAACACGAAATCATCAGCGTATTGCGATATAAATACATTATCTATTTTTTTACAGATGTTAATAGTTGAAACATTGAAAAGACAGGGACTTCCGGGGTCACCTTGGGCCAGGCCTTGTCCTGTATACCTAAATATAATATTGTTATCTATTTTAACGTTTAATCGTCTGTATGCCAAAAAATTCCATAGATAGTCGCATATTTTTGGACCTGCATCTAGATCATCTAAAAGCAGTAGTAACTCTTTAACATCTACGTTATTATAAGCGTTACTTATGTCAATAAAACAGCCCAGAGAATATTGTTTTTTTGTAAAACTGGTTTGTATCTTAGTAACTAAATAGCTCAAATTATCCACAGAAGATCTCGACTTTCTAAACCCTACGGTGTAATTTGAAAATACCTTTTTGTTTTCTAGGAACCATTCCAACCGTTTGTTTATTATAGCATGGAATACTTTACACAAACACGATATCAAAGATATGGGTCTTAGCGGTGAGGTAGATGTAGGCTCACAGCCCGCCTTCGGTATAGGTATAATCTCGATATCGCGCCATTGTGTTGGTACAAACCCGTCATTAAGGAATCTATTATAAAGTGATAAAAGAATGTTTTTACCTACTTTAGGTAGGCGTTTTATCATTGAAAAGGATATATTATCTACACCCGGTGCTGTATCTGATGATTTTATGCTTTTTTCTAATTCATGTAAGGAAATCGGTATTTCTAAAGTTCTGTTTGTGGATACAAAAACCGGTTTCTCAGGTGGAACAAAATCAGGTGTGAGGCTCTGGAGTAATGAGCGTACACGTTCGCTATCAACATATTTATTACATTTGTTGTGATAGCCTTTTAGCCATTTCATTCGTTTCCACATATCGCTGGATGACGTCACGGAATCAATGGAGGTGCAAAATTTTTGAAAAGATTTACATCTGGCTTGACGGATTAGTCTTTGTGCTATCTTAATTTTTTCCTTCAGAATCGTATGGTTATTTGGGATTGGGTTTTTTCTAAACTTACAAAGTGCCAGACGGCGCTCCGCTACCGCTTTTGATAATTCGGAGCTCCAGTAAGGTTTAGGTATGAAATTAGAGTTAGGATTTTGATTATATTTTATGAAAGGTATATGTTTATCTGCTGCTATATTTATTTCTTCTATAAACAAATCGTACGCCGCCTGTGAGTCATTTGGTAATTCTAATTTTGTTAATGTGTTTTCTAAAGTTTTTTTATACGAATTCCAATCGGCTTTTTTAAAATTCCTCTTCAGAATAGGACCTACATTAGCCGTACACATTGTTGATATTTTAATTATCAGATGATCGCTATCTAGCGATTCATTCGTAACGTTCCAGCTGTATCTAATTGCTATATCTGTGGAAATAATAGATAGATCTGGTGACGTTTTCCGGATTTGCCCGTTTACCGATTGTATTCGCGTCGGCGATCCATCATTTAAACAAATAAAATTAAAATTGAGCAACGCGTCGTAGATTTGTGACCCACGAGTATCGGTTTTATATGACCAACTAGCGTGATGTCCATTAATATCACCTAAGATCACCGTTTTTTTATGACACAGAGACAACAGCTCGTCCCAATCCTGTTGCGATGTAGCATTTATGATATGGGAAGGGCAATATAATGATATTATATTTTCTAATGAAGGGCAATTAAATATTTTGATATGTAGAATTTCAATACCCGAGTTTCTTAATTGTGATTGAACTACCTGAGATTTTATGGATGTATGTACTAAAGTTGCTACTCCTCCGTAGCCATCGGATCTGTCTCGACGAAAAACATTGTAACCACTTACTCTTAAATCCATTCGATCGTCGTACCACGTTTCACTTAGCGAAGCGATATGAATCTTCTCCTGTGATAAAAACTGTTCTAACTCAGAAAGCTTGCCCTGCAAACTTTGACAATTCCATTGGATTATGTTTAGCCTATACCTATTTTGTAGGTTGCTATCCATAATTATCTAGTAATAATTTTATGAAAGGCAAGTCGCGCAGATGATTTGCCAAAAAAGATACTAGCCATTTAACTCCGACTTTTGCCGCCGCTTTACACTTTTCTACAAATGAACCTTCTTGCCTAAAAAAAATATTCTTCAACTTCTCTAAAATAATCTCAAATGAATGTCTCTCTTCCTGTTCTAAGCTTCTTCTTTCTCTTCTTTCACGAGTATTTGTCTGATTAGTCTTGTTCTCCGGGCCCGCGCCGCACTCCGAGTCGCTGCAATAACAATCCCAGTCGTGGGTAAATACGTTGTTTATGCTCTGGTTGTGAGTGTTCTTCTTGGTCTGTTTCTTCTTACTTTTTTTGTTACTTGCGTTTTCGTGTCTGTTGTGATTAGGATCGCTAGGTGATTTCTCCAGGTTGTGTGTTTGATTCGTGTTTCTGGCGGCAGAAGCGTACGTTGAAGTAAAATCAAATATAGGTGTGTCCCGTAAGTAATCTTGGTCTTCAACACTAGGGCCTAGCCGCGACGGTGTTCGTGACTTCGATCGAGGTAGCGCTGGAAACTCAATTGAAACATCCGGTGGAACAGGGCTCGTCTCTGGCACGTACATAATTAGCGCCTTTCGATAGGTACAATTGAAGTCTGACATAATAGATCTTATCTTGCGTTCTTTTATATAAACTGGGCACTTCTTGCTTAATGCTAGGTGATTGCCAGTGCAGTTAATACATTTGTAGGCCGTCGATTCACAATTTTCATGATGTTTGCTGCATTTCGGACATACTACTCTCTTCCTCGGGCACATTTTTCTAGAATGACCAAATGCCCAGCAAAAGGAACACTGCGTGACTGGAAAGGTATACGACTCGACTCTCACTCTAATCCCGTGTACATAGATATGTGTTGGGAGAGAAGATCCCCTAAAGCACAGTCTAACGCATTCACTAGCTGTCCACCCAGTACCGTCATCCGACCTCCGCGTCAACCGTTTCACTGATAATAACTCGGCTTCACATTGAATACTCTGTAAAATCTCTTCTTCTTTCAATTCCAGCTCGACTTTTCTAATCACACCATAGGACGACTGTACTTCTAACGTCCTGCTCACCCTCCATCCCTTTTTCGCGACATCTTCACAGTTTATTAATTTTTCAAGGCTTCCTTGGCTCGCCAGTTGTATCAAAATTTTATAAGGTGTTATAAATTTTATTCTTAACACATCTGTGATCATATTGTTTTTAAGGAAGAGAGCAAACGCAAATTGTTTCGGTAACTCTGTCCCCGCTGTAATATAAGCTTCTATTTTTTCCTCTTCTACGGCACTTCCCGCCATACTTCCTCTGCGTGAAATTCTTTTACCATTTTTTTTCATTTCCAGCCATCCGTCCTCTTCTCCTTCATCTCGACCCCGTTTTTTCGCTCTTAGCTCTTGTAAATCTGTCCTTTCGCCGCCTCGCTGAACACTCCCCACTGAGTGTCTACGTTGTCCTGGAATGCTCACTTCTGGAAACTGCTCGAGTTGAGTCTCCATCATATTTCCTCCGTCGCAAACAGAAGCCGTGGCTTCCGCCATACCGGCAAACACGGCGTGCGCCGCCTTACCCGTACGAGGCGATACACAATATAACTTGACACGTCTTATCTCTGCAACAGTTGCAGGCGAACTGCACTTGTCATTCTTATAATTACCACTCAAGCAATCTTTTCTTTCTGTTTTCGTGAGGACGTTTCGACATCTTTGTCAGATGGTACAACATTTCGCGAGAATCGTAAATAATAATATGTTCAGTGTGAATCTTTTAGGTGAAAAAACAAATCAAACTATTTCTTTCAAAAGAAAACAAAAACAAAATCTGCAATAAAACTTTTAGTCAAATAATTATTTAATTTAACAAAATAATTTAAACAAATCGCTTCATGATTTGTTCCAGCCAAACCATTCGTCTAATTAAGGTGTTTTATGTAAAATGACAAACATTCCCAATGGAATCTCCATATCCTACCTAATACCCTTTTTAACAGGTAGGTAAGTTTGCAACCCCTGCCAGTTACAAGTTCGATAACTCTCAAAAACCTTTCGTTAGGGCGAGTATTACACATCGAGTCCAACACAAGGGTAAACTTAACCGTACCCATGTCCGCCAGCCAATGTTCAACACACCTGAACAAGGGGTCAAGTGCAGGGTTTACCGCCCCTGAAAAAGTGCCGCTTGCGGAAAAAATTGTAAGCATCCTTTTACCGCAAAGACTCAGTATGTACCTATGAAATAAAAAGGGACTATGAGTAAAAATGTAATCGTTAAAAGTCAATGACCAACGAGACTCAAATACATATTTATGATAAGTTATCGTTAACAGTGTAGAGGTAGCCTAAATATAACATTACAATGATTCACAAAAAGTACCTCTACTGAAACTGGTTAGGGTAGTACTCGTCTTAGCTCACGACTATAGAGGTATTATCACTAATCATCTTAATCGCAGGATATTAAATAGTGAATTATTCCCTTCATCAAATAAAACCCGAAGAACTACTACCTACTGTTTTTTTTTTGGTTCCGTACCCAAAGGGTAAAAACGGGACCCTGTTACTAAGACTCCGCTGTCCTTTCGTTTGTTTGTCTGTCTGTCACCAGGCAGTATCTCATGAACCGTGATAGCTAGAACGTTGAAAATTTTACCAATGACGTATATAATTATGTTGCCGCTATAACAATAAAAATATTAAAAACAGAATGAAATAAATATTTAGGGGCCTCCCATACAACAAACCTAAATTTTTAGCCGGTTTTCGCTCGATATTAATAACGGTGATAGGTAGACGAAGTTTGTAAAGTTAAATATTCACTTTAAAAATAAATAGTTTAATTAAAATAATATAAATATTAAGGGGGGCTAAAAGACAAGAAACGTATTTTTTTGCTTGATATTAATAACGGCAAAAGGAAGATGCTTGAAATATTCACAGAATATAAAGTTGTATATTCCGTTCAAAAATAAATAAGTAAAATAAATTATATTAGGGTGGGCTTCCATACGGTACGGAACCCTTCGTGAGCAAGTCCGACTCGCACTTGGCCGATTATTGTTTTATAATACTCACCTGATATATCCATGTTGTGGTCAAATAAATATAAGCACACACGTACAGTCACTAAAAATAAAACAACCCAAAAAAATCATATCAAAACACCCGATACAATATTTCTGAGTAGGGTATTAAATAAAGTTCGATTGCGAAATTTTCTTTACAACATCAATGTTTTTCTAAGTTATATGAAAAGTAGCAAATGAAACCATACCCAGTTAACTTGTGGAATTCAAAGACCGTGTGATATAAAGAGCAAGGGCACTTATCTGCTATTCTGGTAATTGCTCGCTTTGCTTTTTTTGCACGGAGTTCGTGCCGTTTTCCTTTGCTTTTGAGCTAAGCTTTCATTTCACAGCTTTAAGCCATGCTCAAGCACGGCTTACCTGAACATAGCCATCGAAACTTGAAAAAATGTTTTCTAAATAATGTATTTCCAAGTATGAGGTTCTTGTTAAATGTAATTATTAAAACTTAAAAAATATACACTAATTACACGATGCTTCTTTAAAAAATCAATAAGGGAAATATTGGTCTAGCGGAAGGCTTTTTACAGCAGAAACGATTTTGATTTGATAGAATAGTGTATTTTGTCATTTACTATAAAAAAAACCTCGCTACATCCATTATTGAATGAAATAATTGCGGACACATTCAATTATTTAAAATCGCGTTTTTGTCACAATTAAGAAAAGCCTTCCTTGAAATGTTGTGGGCAAGTTAGGAAAAGCTCTGTTAATTACTTATTCATTTTTGTGCTTGACGTTTTTAAGACAGCTTTTAACTATGTAATTATGTACAGCTTTTAATTACGTAGGTACAAACAATCTAACCACTGCTAGCTAGCCGTTTCTCAACTAACTTTAAACTGTTCACCGCTAACTTTAATTAGGCGTTTAAATCAAAATGCTCTTTCTTCTAAGTGAATAAAGTTCAACTGTTCATCATTTTTGTTAAGAGTTGGATAACTATTTAATAAAGTTACGATTTCCCTATC
The DNA here is from genome assembly GCA_964007245.1 of Hypomecis atomaria. NCBI lineage: Eukaryota > Metazoa > Arthropoda > Insecta > Lepidoptera > Geometridae > Hypomecis > Hypomecis atomaria. The sequence goes on from OZ023299.1 coordinate 10,916,206, forward strand.
AAAGAGATCTCCTCTTTCGAGCCACAAAGTTTCATTTGATTTACTTCCCTGAAGCGCTTTGACGTAACTTGTAGAAATAATGAAGTAGGTACCTACTTAGTAAACTTTTATAACATATTGTTGATACCTACGAGATAAATAAGTACCTATGTAAGCTTCGTAGGTATAAAAATATCCAATGAACCACACCACACACACATAAGCATGTAAATCTTTACTTTAAATACAATTTTCTATACCCTTTCTTTCGGGTTAAGTAGAAACTAATACTAAGTGTGATTCTGCAAAATGCAGAAACTTTCAGATACCTTTATGCCTAAGTTTTATGGAACACACGAAAACGTGAAAAACAAAATTAACCTATAAATTTCCTCAAGATTCAGTGAACTTTTTGTTGAACGACAAACATAAATAAATAAATTATAATAATCTGAAAGTTTCTGCACTTGCAAGCAACATGGGCTGAATTCCGAAAAAAAAAACCAAATAATAATTTTTCCCAAAAAATGGCAAAACCGCCTTCCATCGTGTACAAAATTCAAATATTTCGCTCGAATTGTTTACATTATTGTTGATTTATCAAAAACGGCTCAGCCGATTTCTTTATAATTTTGGCGAAATTATCGATGTTCATCGTGTACAAATTTCGGATATTTCGGTCGAATTGCCAACATTATTGTTGGTTTTTTTCAAAAACGGCTCTGCCGATTTCTGTAAAATTTAGATGGGACCACCTCGTAGCGTCGGGAGTATACCCTTTTGAACTAAAAAATATTTTTTTGATTCCGATCACAATTGGCGAAATTATCGATGAACGTACACAAAAAAAAGATACATCCAGGAGGTTCTATGTACGTACACACGTACATAGAACCTCCTCCTTTTGAAAGTCGGTTAAAAAGACAAAGAGAAGAGCTACATTTTTATTTTAGTAACATTTTCATGACAGGCGTATCTTAACATATGCTTAAAAACAACTCATTTTATATAATTACTTTACTTAAAATCTAATTTGAAACTGTTTTTGCTCCCGCACCTCTTTAACTAAACTTTTATTAATTAAAATGTCACAATTTAATCTACGAGAATTTCGTGTTCAGGCAACTAGGTAAATGGAATCGAAATTTATCTTGTGGCAAATATTATTAATAGGAAAAGTAAAGCAAGCATCGTAATTTAGAATGATTTAAATTAATGGTTTAATTATTATGTTCACCTTCATTTCAATAAGTACGTGGATTTATTGAGACACGTGGATAAGAGACCTTCGAAACTACATACACGGGACATATCCGTTTGAAATTAAGTAAGTTGAGATCATACCTTTAGTTGCACAGAAGATAAGTTCTACTGTTCTGTGGTTAGTTGTACCAGTAGAACTAATAGTAGAACTTAGGTGAACGACCCATTCATCATCACCTATCCATGTGGGTTTTAAAGTTTAAAATTGTTGAGCTAAAATAGCTACTGGTATAGTTAGCATTAATCAGGGAACGCATAAAACTCAGATTAAAAAAGAAGTTCTTGCACTTTACATACTTTGTTCGATCTCTGCAAGCAAATTGTGGGTAGATGGGAAACTTTCCTCCACCCGCTTGATATTCGCTACCGTCGAAGGGCGGAAGCGTCACTAAAAGTCGACGACAATTGAAAGTTGCGCCTACCTTGAAGACTATAGTCATCATCTAAACATTTAAATTACCCCATGTTCCGTGCAACGGACGTGTCTGGTGCCAAGGAAAGTGTCCGGTCATCAATCAGTGTCCCCGTGGCGTCGCGACTGAAGCTGAAGTCTGGAGGCGGTCGTGGATTGAAGGTTGGTGGAGATTTCCTTTTACCGTCTTGAGCTTGCAAGGATACTTATCTGAGTTTTAAAATCATTAGACGCACCTCATACAGTCAACTCTTCTGTACAAATCGTACATACTTCGAATACTAAACTACGCTGAAACCCAGATCATAATTACTGAACCTACTACATATTCGAGTTGACAAAGATGCCTTCATAAACGTGGATATACTTATAACCCATGATCATTTTTTGAATAGCACCTAATTCTTTGTGAAATAAAGTCAAAAGATGTAAGCAAATTGCTCGTCTGGAGATTGAGGTGATTGTCAGAATTTTTAATTTACCTTCCACACTTATCTCAATCTTAGTAAAATTCCTTTATATACAATTACCTATGTATACCTACTAGCTAACCAGGAAAATATTGTTTTAGATAAAAAAAAATAACAAGAAGACAACCACTATCACCTCGGGATAAAGAAATAGCTTAAGATCCATTCGTCGATTATTTAATTGGTTTGAGAATAATAACACATTTTTTAATTAAAGTTAGTGAAGCTGTTTCGTAGGAGTACAATAAAAAACACTGTGACACGAGATTTTTAAATATTAGATAACACTACTACTCGTACTTACTATTACTGCACTTTACTATTTGGCATGTTATTTCCCCAGGCAGACGTTAAAGAATACGACTATACCGACTACCACGGAGTCTTGAATTTCTAAAACACGTTCATGTTATTCAAAGTGCAGTAAGCGCATACACAAAAAAGGTGTGGAGAGGTCGACGAGACAACCGCGCTGCGTAGGAGGAAGCCCCAGCCTCCAGCGGTCATTGTTCGGGGGGCGGCGTGACCACTCCCGCCGTAGGCTGCAGCTATTGTGCATACACTCATTGTCAGCTAGGTATCATTTTGATTCCTCGTAATTTAAATGCTTCTCTTACCTAGTTTTCTTTTTAGTAAAAAGCTGTCTAGAGCGGGTCGAGACACGTGTTAAAAGACTTTCGTACTTAAATTGGTAAATCTTTAAGATAACATTGAGTTCTATTCAATTATGTAACTTTTTTATATGTATAACTACCTTCTATACAGATGGAGGCGATTGGACTAACATTGAATTTTCACTGAGTTTTTTGTGCATCCCTCTATTATCAGCCATTATGACCCCATCAAGCCACCTTTAAAATTAATCAATAATTTCAACCGAACACTCCTCCAAAACCTTGGACTAGACTAGTATATTCCTAAACATTATTACGTTATTTTACAACATACTAAACTTGTAATTTACCTCATCTAGTCGAACATACAAACAAGTAAATAACACCGTTATAACCTACCTAATTATTATCAGATGGTATCTGCTTCTACAATATGCATTAGCAAAGTTATAGTTTTTGTACTGTTCCAATTTATTACCATCGTACCCCGCAATGCAGTGAATCAAATCACTTCCTTGCATGGTTTCCTCAACACAAACAATGTAATAAAACTAACAAACTAACTTTAGTGAACTGATATGAAGCTAATTTGCTGGGTTCGGGTTTCGATTGGATGTTTCTTAACACCAATTAACACGTCCATAGTCACAAAATTTTGGGATGAACGTTGTTCGAGAATATACAGTTTTCACTTTATATTCTTGTTGGAACAATGGCGATCCGGGTTTGAATAGCGACAGTGATGGATTTTCACAAATGAAGTTTCGACAAAAGCTTATCGACGAAACTATCATCGCTCTTTGTTTAAATTAATTACATAATGTACCCACTCCTTGTTTTGTTAAAAATATAGGATCTTCATTTGATTACGAGTGTTATTTTTTGGTTACTTTTTAGTTAAGTATGGCACTGTTATCAGGGCTATAAAATACCTATGTCACCGGTATCTTCTGCGAAAAGGAATCTCGGGACTTGAAGGGGTCATGATGATGATTAATGAATACTATTATTGCCATAGTAAAATATCCACAAACTATCCTTAAATTTATTTTGTCTCCTGATTAAATCTATCTGGCAAATAGTAGCTGACTATGACTTATTTCTATCAAGAATCTTGCATCAAGTTGTACAAGTAAGAAGCAGTCGAAATTCGAGACATTTGCGTAGGCGCCTCGTGTACTTCCAGCACCTATTGTGCACGGAAGGCGTCGCCAACCACGCCCGCCATTGAAGCACTATCATTATACGCTGACACTATTATTGTTGCTAGCCCATTTTGGTTTAATCCTGTCACTGCACTAGTTGAAATGCAATCAAAAAAGTCACAAAAATACAGTCATTTATTATTATACCTACTTACCATGTCGCGAGAAACATTTCAAATCTCTTACGAGAAGCTGAACAGGTTATCCGAATAATGATGCGGTCGTCTTTCATTTTTGTAGTTACTCATAAATTCAAGAGATAAACGCGCATATTACACATTTGAGTACACTTATAAGTTAATTATCTCTGACCAGCGGAATTACACCGTAAGTTATAGCTACATTTTACGCCTGGAAGATCCCATTAAACTCCCACATTGCGCGAAAATGACGAGATGACAGCGATGACCGAAATTATCTCCCACCGACCCTTTTTAATATTTCCAGAGAATTACTCACTTTATTTAATTACTTTAATTTTTGTAAGAATTTTGGTTTTATTTTCTTCTCGGTTAATTAATGAGAATGTTTTGAAAAAAGATTGTAATCAAACGTCTTCTGCGCCAACTCTTTTTGCAAAAATTTTATAATGAAGAAACTTTTTATAGCTAAATGTCGGTAAGAAGCACTCGCACCTGCGGCCCGTTTTAACAAGAACAATACTCAGAAGTACAACTAAACCAATAAAGTTATTCTTTTATCGTTAGAGTGAAATATTATGAAAGAACTGTTGACACATTTTATGAGTTTCATGACCCCGACCTGTATCTCATAACTTACTTTCCTTCACACGGACGTTATGTTATCTATGCGGAAAGTTTTATCAAGATGTACTCTCAGGGATATCTCGGGGTACAAAAAACGGGTAAAATGTTTCATGGGAATGGACGCGAGGTTACGGTAATCTTGCGTGAAAATCGGTGATTTAAGATCGGCTCTGAGTCCCTTGTGGCTAATCGATCCCACCACAGCCACATGATTCCATGCAGCTACAAATTACGGCGAGTAAGGCTAACAAGGTAACTAAACATACATAAATCATACGAACTATTGGGAAGTATGTTCCGGCTTTGGTTTTGGACACTGATGACGTAACTGTGGCGCCGGCCTTTCCAACGCAAAATAATGACGACGATAAATTAAGCCAAAATGTCCAGCTCCAGATACCTCAGATAGAGACCTGACGGCTTTCAACAAATTAATTGTCGGCTTTTGTAACACTGACATTAATTTTATTGCTTTGTTCTAGCCACACAGACCATTAATGTATTAGAGATAGAGAATAACGTTGTACAATAATTATTTATGTTGGAAATGTACCAACAGAAAGGAATATTGCGCTAACAGAAAAAGTAAAGAAATAATGATAATAACGCCGACAAAAGCACGTAAAGATAACCACATATTACGCTTTTACGTGCCTTAAGTTCTCAAAAAGGACGCAACCACCTGTGAGAATTGGATTTTTAAGTCCCGTTGTTGCAATACCAACGGCAACAAATTGTAAGTCAAAATCAATGACTCGATCATTCGCTGCAATGGCGGGAAACGCAGCTGCTCTCCTTAAAGTAGGCAATTGAAGACCACTTCCTAAAGAGCTCCGGAGAAATGCATACAATAAAATTACATTTGCATTAGCATTTTGTCTCGCAACTGCGCTGCACTTCAGAAATAACATTCTGTTGGCATTACCTAGTTGTGAACAAAATATTATGTAGGCAATCAGAAATAACGCTACTAACGCTAGTGCTTTTTGGCAGAGAATTAGACGACTTCTAAGGATAATTTAGTGCCAACGACAACACAATGTTTACGTAACAATAAAATTTACGACTGAGTGATATTAGGATACAACGTTGCTTGCAGTGTTGTGCTATGGTTTTGCGGCAGCTATCCATATATCATTCTGGCCGTGGCACGTAGCCAGTGAGTTTATTAGAGTGAACCTTCCACTATTTGTCTTAGTTCGTCTTGCGTTAATGAAATTCAACCCAATTTGCTTACACGTTTTGTATTCATGAGTATTTAAGCTTCTCAAATTTAGTTTCCTGAATATGTATCTAGATTACGCTGAAAGCCTTGCCGTAAAAAAACCTTACTAAAATGGAAATATAAAACGGTTCCTTTTCCGCTCCATAAAGTGTTAAATGGAAAACGGGTTCCTTTTTCATTTAAATCTAAAAGGCAAAACCAACTGGCCCATTTATCACAGTATCTCACAAACCATGTGGAATTTTGCTCTTTCGGGTCGTAAGGGAGCGAGCGCCAATCAAAGTTCTTTGAACGGATGTATCTGAAAGCCTGCTCAACTGTTTGCTTATTTAGTGTGTTATAATGTTTTTTTTTTTTTTTGTTTTCAGGTACTCAGTGATGCTGGAGCCTTAATGGTGAGCTGTGAAGTGGGTGCTTTATACTGATGATGACTTCAGTGACGTGTATAGTGGTTGAGGATCCTGTATGAGAATGCAGGGTTTCGTGTAGAGAATGTGTATAGTGGTGTTGTGCCTGGGTCGTGGAGCGCGGCATGCAGGGAGGGGGCGCGTGACGTCACCGGCGCGCGCGCACTGAGGCCGGATGCGGCGCGGCAGTGTCTACAGTGTGAGCGAGGGCGTGGAGCGGTGCCTCTGTGCTAGGTTAGTCACATTGTACACGTTTAAAATGCTTGGTGAGTAGGATATTTTCAATTTTATGGTCGAAAGTCACTACGATCAATCAAGAGCGCGGGTTCTTATTCTCACAAATTAGTCGATTGACAACCTGAACAAATAAAATTTCTTTCAAAATCACTTGTACAGAAAAGACGTTAATAGATGTGCGTCATTTTAAAATTACCATACATTCCTCATTTCACCGTCAATTTTATGAGTAGACAAATCCAAGAAACTACAAACAATAAATAATTGCACACATTTCATCATGACATTTCAGTAGGTAAATCCAGTTCGAAACTCATTTCGTTACAGATAAGCTTTTTAGTACAAAGCTGATTCTGGAGTTAACATGCATAAGCTTTTACCCGAAGGTTTTAATTCAGATAATGCAGTTAGCTTCCATTCGCTCCGTACCATCCCCGTCCCAATTATCAAGTTGTCCGGATCTGGTACCTTTATCCCTGTACCTACCCTGTACGCCATAAGCGTATTAATTTGTTCAATTTGAGGTTTCCACATTTTTCTTTTTCGTTTTGTTACTGATTTATTTGTATTTTATGTTAATTTGATTTTAGTTAGAGGTTCATTAAAAGGTAAATTTTGTCTAGGCCATCTAGTATAGGTAGACATATTCTGTTTACCAAGGTTTGTTTATTGTGAGTGACATTTTGGTGTCAAAATATTTAAACATCTGAAATAATTACTTACTTTCGTTACCTATAATAAGCACAGCGATACCAGAGGGATAATGTGGCCGATCGAGAAAACAATGAAAGAGATGCAATTATTTAATTTGACATGAGTTAGAAAGAGACATACCAATATCTCGATTCAGTGGCTAGTTGCCGTGTATCATAGAATAAGAACGAAAGTAATAAAAACAGTACTAAAATAGCAAGAGATATACATCACTTCGTCCCATTTTAAATATGAAATTTAAAAGGTGTTAGATAAAGATGCAGATACACCCGAACTTACGTAATTTCGAAAGGTTTCACAAACTAGCATTGAGCTATCTCGGGTGTTCAAATTTAAAAAAGGTAAAAAGTAGGAAGGTAAAATGATCGGAGATTTGAACCTTCTTACTGGAACGAGAGAGTTCAAATTTCCGAAAAAGACAAATGACCAAGTGTAACCAAATTTTAACCATTTTGACATTCCAACTGGTGATTTTGACGTATGCGACAGACTTTGCTTTTTTTTTGTTCCACTCGCTCTCGCGTATGCTGTATAACCAGATATGAATAAGACAGTTGTAACGTAGTTTTTATTTGAGTAAAATTTAGCAATACTTCTAATACTTGTAATTCTTCTGAGCCGTGTATTTCTCTCAGTAGTGTTAAAATTACAATACGTATTTGACAGTTTTGACAGATGTTATTGCCTCAAACGACAACAGCGCTATCTCTCTAGTTGTAATAGGTCCGTGCCTATAGGTACTTAAAAAATATATTTGACGTTTAAAGATTTTAAGTTTAGTAAAATTAGTGATGCGAGCTCTACAAATAAATTTTACTATTTAATCGTAGTATGTAGAAAGGTGCCTACTATCACTTTTTAATCGGTCGTGCTTTTAACTTAGTTCCTAAAACTATGTCTTGTTGTGTAAGTAACTAAGTAATTTTGTAACAAGCAAAGAACTTAATTGTTCATGTTTATATCTCGCATTCAGATTTTACTATGTAACACGACCACTAAGAAATGCGATAAAAATCAACTGCTCCGTATGAAAATGTATGTCACAATTTTTTTTATTTTTACGAGTATACCTTACAAACCAATTTAAAATAATGGAGTCGGAGTAAGTACTTTCATCGTCAGGTTTTATCTTCATTATATTTTTGCGAGATCAACAAGATTATTTCAATGTGCCAAAGTGCGAATAAAAATAAAAACGGATTTTAAACATTTCAAGATATTCAAGTAATAACCAAAAGCTTTTTGTAAGTAATTGTCTACTTTCTGTAGGCTACAGATTTTCAATGTCGAAATGGGACTTTAATATCTTGAGTTGTTGAGGGTCGTAAAAAAGCTCCAATTTAATATGAGGCAAGAGACAAAGTTTTTAGGAACAACCATTTATAACAATTTGAATTTTTCGTGTAAAATTTTTTGTCGGAAATATTTTACACCTCTTAAATTACACTTTACCTCGCTTTTTCGTTAAACTCGAGAAACACTCAGAGAAAATGGTGTAAGTATATGCTTGAGGCGTTATGGCGAAACGGACCTTAGATTAGGATTGTGTAATGACAAGGGAATTGGGAAACATGCATTTTCTGGAATTGCGCTAGGGCATGCAAACCGGTTAACCGAAAACCGAAAAAACCGAATAACCGACCGCATTAGAAACTCGGTTTTTTCTAGTTATAAAACCGGTTTTTTCGGGTTTATCGGTGTTTTCTACAATTTTTTTAAATTCGCATATTAACTTTCCCCTTCGCAATAAAATACATTATTGTCATCTAGTTGCTCTAACCTACAGAGAAATAATAAGCCAAGCGAACTAAGCTACTTTTTTTCCATTTAAAAAATTACGTCTAATGTAAGTGCTAAGGATGAAATTCAAGTGCGAAAGTTCTCACTCTCTCTCTGTCTTTACATAGCGAGTATCGTGATACTCGTATAGGCAGAGCGCTGCGCTGTAGCGTTATAAGCGTAATGGGATGCGTTTTGTCTCATCTTCATCGAAACGCTATCGACCACCGCCATTTTGTTTCGTTACATTAGTCCGGCAGTCTCTGCTAAGCTATGTAGTAAAACTACGCGTGGTATATTTTGCACGTTTGTCTAATATTTGTAAATCATATTTCATCAAAATCATAGAACATCGCATATCAGGTCAGGAAGACTAGACATGGAACAACCACCCGAACAAGCTGGTTTTCGTCGCGGGCTATATAAACTACAGACCATCTCCATGCAATCAACCAGATTATAGAACATACGTGTCGAATTGAGTACCTCCTCCGTTTCGTCGGTCAAAAAGCATTTGATAGCATCACTCACGTTAATCTTCTCCGCCTCACCTATTCTCAAAGTACTGCTGCAATAAAATTACAATCTTCTGGTCCAGCATTTGCAATGGAGAAATGTGTTAAACAGGGAGACCCACTGTCCCCGAAAATATTCACGGGCGTCCTCGAAGAAGTTTTCAGAAAGCTGGCTGCAAGCTGGGAAGGATGGGGTGTTAATGTCGGTGAAAAATGGTTAACTAACCTTAATTTTGCAGACAATATCGTCAGCTAGTATCTCTTCCTCAGTCAGAGAGCTATAATCAATGCTACAAAACCTAACCACTGCAAGCCTTGAGGTTGGATTGCGGATACGGAACATGTTAAATAAAGACCAAAGTGATGACCAATGGCATCAAACATCAGGTAACTATCGATGGCGAAGACATATACGTTCACGATTACATCTATCTTGGCCAAATAGTCACCTTCCAGGCGAGACAAGGCCAAGAAGAACAGAGAACGCCTGGAAGAGCTGTTGGGCCAAGAAAAAACTTATGAAGAAACGCCGTCCGATCACATTTTGACTAATGGTGTACAAACATGGTCATTAACTAAGGTCCAAAAGTCCAAGCTCAAGGTTTGCCAAAGAGCGATGGAGCGCAGTATTCTTGGTGACCGCCTGACCGGCTAATAGACCGAGTGGGTACTGCGAGTAAACACCGAACTGCGTTCCAGAACTCAAATCAAAGATGTAGCTTTCACAGCCGCTAAACTGAAGTGGCAGTGGGCCGGGTAAATCAGTCGAATGCCAGAAGACCTCTGGAAGACCTCTGGGCTAAAATCACCACCAAATGGAGTCCCAACTCGATGCGGCCTCGTGGTAGACCCTCTATTAGATAGTGCGATGAACTGAATACATTTAATCCAAATTGGAGGCATCAGCACAAGACCGACAAAACTGGAAATCTCGAGAGGAGGCCTTTGCCCAATAATGAGGCAGTACAGGCTCATAAACAAACAAACTGTTATATTTACTAGTATTTTCATTAATTTACTAGAAAAAAACCGAAAAACCCGAAAAACTCGATTTCCCCGGTTTTCAAAATAAAAAACCGAAAAAACCGGTTTTCCAAAACTATCCGGTTTTTGCATGCCCTAATTGCGCTACATGCTCAGTATTTCAAGTCAAAGTCTCTGGTTCTTGTGTTTAACCAGGTGATAACTAAGGTCTCATCCACACTCTCCACGAGGCGACACGAGGGAACGAGAGCACGAGTGTGGCTGGGGCGCTCGTGTTGCCTCGTCTCGCCTTTTCTCGCGACCGTTGCGTCGCACGAGGGCCTCGCCGAGGCGCACGCGTGAGTGTGGTTGGGGCATAAGTGTACTTACTAAGACAACGAGGTCTCTCACTATGAATGTTAATCGTAAAGTGACATGCAAGCGAGCGACGAGGATAAAAGGAGAAGCAAAATAAAGTCTAGCATTGCATTAATTCCCTACTTACTTCGACTGACATGATGACGATGATGAAGTCTTTTAAATTAATTATTTTAAATAAATATAATAGGTAAATCATAATCCGTTGAAGTGTTCAAATTGATCTAAATAGCCTAATCTTTACTTTTACACACTTTCTTATTTCAATGTTATTATAGTAATAATTCCTCATACGCTGCCAGTGGCGGATAGTTACGTATTTGCCACCAATAGGCTGCAAATCTGTCGGCTATAATCTGCCGCTTCAAAATGCGTATGCGGAAATGGTAGTGATAGAGGTTTACGAATTTTAATCTAAGCAGTAAATCAAATCATACGTTGTTTTTTTTTCTGTAGACTTTATGATATTCAGATATTCAAATTTACATTTTATTTTTATCAATACTGAAGTACCTAAATCCTCCTGAAATAATATGTGCAGATGTAATATGCGCACCTTCGCATGGCATCTAAACAATGACATCTCATTTGCATCCTGATAAAAACCCTTTCAAATGTGTGAATTTATGTGTATAGGTAGCGCGAGCGGGGGCGCGGGTGCGGGTGCGGGTGCGGGTGCGCGTGCAGCCATGGCCGGCTGATGGAGCCGCCGGGCTGGTGGTCGCCCTCGCCGTCGGCCTCGCCGCCGCCGCCGCCCCGCGCCCCGCCGCCGCGCTGCCGCTGCCGACAACCCTACTCCAACAGCTACACCTGTCTACCTCACTACGGTATGCTCGTTTGTTCAACCCTTCCGCTAGTTATTTTTACATGAATTGTAAGTACTACAGGACTAATCGCGAACTGAGAATATGTAGCATCGATCGTAGTCACTGGTAGACTGGATATGCGAAGCCACAGGTACTACCGATTTAACTTCTTCTAGTTTTAAAGGTTTTTAAGTGTGGCTGCAATAAAACGTTAATCGAGCATCCGTGCAGTCACTATACAGGGAAACAAAGCGCACGTAACGAGAATGACTTGAACGGATTTGTTGTACGGATACGTTACGCTATGTATGAGTTAGCATAACGAATGCGTTCAACGTACTCTTGACTTGTAACAAATGGTGTTATGAATAAATGACTATATGATTATATCATGCTTTGCCAGCCTGTTGTCACTACCTATAGCTGCATGCATGGTATACTATTTCATAAAAACAGCTCTTTTACTCATTTTTGCTAATTAACTCATTTAATGTTAACAATCGCTATTATTCTATGTCTTGTTGTTCTATTTGAGACTGTTATTCTGATTGTACTAATAATGACAGATTACTAACATGGTTAAAGTCCTGACAAAAGAAAGAGATAGTACTTACCTACTTGTTGTGAGGAACTCACGAAAACCATGGTTGGTTAGGTCTTTGTAATACTTAGTATGTTCAGTTCTACTACTTTTTACCGAAAGTCCATCGCTAGTCACCATATTTCTGACCATTTATATAAAAGTGACGACTAAAGATCCCGATCCTAATGCTAGCTAAATTTACCAAGTGAACTGTGGTCAAATGTCAAACTTGACAACCGCAAAAAGCTCTCTAGATACCGAGCAAATGTCTCGAGCGCTCTACAAGTCTGCTCCAACGTGCCTCCATCAATCTAGCTCCAATAAAATGACCGGTCCCAAGATAGGAAAAGGTAAAGTAAACGAACCCGTGCAAAGTAGATATTCCAAGTTTGAAAAGGAAAAGATTGATATAGGCGATAAGGCCGCCAATTGTTGATACTTGATACATTTTCAGCATTTTTTCATTAGGTTGTATTATTCGGACGGTTGCCCAAGTAAACATATTTGAATTGTCATTCTCATCAAAAATTAGATTTTTGAAGTTTTTACTCTAGAACCACACAGCACAACGGTTTTTAATACACTAGTTATATTATAGCTAGAGTGATCAGTGTGAAAATAGGGTGAGCTAGGAACATTTTAACTTTGATTCCAAAATACCACCTTATTCTGAATTTTTTTAAACTTTCATATATTATATTATTTTTATAATTTTTCTACAGTTAGAACTAATAAAGCTAATTTGCTGATTAGAACTGCATACATACTCTTCGAAACATGTAAAGCCTTTCTGAATATAAGGACAAATTACCCTTTCAAATGAGTCAACTATTTTCAAACTGTTTAGGCTGATATCCACCTATATTTTCCTTAACAATGAGACCCTCTCTATAACTGCGTCACGACGTCATTAGGATTTCAATGGTCCTATATTCACGTGTAGACATTGACAAATCTCGGGGAATTGTTTCCTTTATAAATATACAGTGCTCTGTCGTTCCCTTTTATTCATCGCCGGAAACGGAGCACTTAGCGGCGCAGCCTAGATCTCCAGCCAGGGCATTTAAAGAGATTCAATGGTAAGAGTAACGCGGTGAAGTGGATGCCTAGGACATGATTTTAAGTTGAAGACAGCAGAGTTCTTTTGTGATTAATAGCCATACATATACGAAATGTTTTTCTCGATTAGTGGGAGTCGAACAATGGAAAACAAATTCGGATTTTGAACCAAGTAAGATTGTGATTGTAAGATAAATTACCTTTACAAGTTAAGTTAGGTACAAATTATTACAGTTTCCATTTACAAATTTTAAATGAAGTTTACTAAAAACTTAAAAAAATAACGTTTCTAGTCTAGATGCAATGAGTTGTACTAAGCTATTTGGTCCAAGAAAACTATAAATCGCGGAGAAATCTAGATAAAGACACGAAGGCTAGAGAGTTTGCCAATTATAGTTCGGCCGTTCAGAGAATGCGTTCCTGACACGTCATCTTTTGGCCGATATCTCGGAAACTATGTACTTAAGGGCAAAAAACATTAAGATTATTATTGTAGAAAATAATATTTCGCATCTTTTGTTTCCAGTAAACTTTTTTGTAAAACTTACTGTTTACGATTTATGGACCATTTAATGTTTTAAGGACCATTTAATGAAATTTCATTAAATGGTCCTTAAAACCAAATGGTCCTAAAAACTTTAATGTTTTAAGGACCATTTAATGAAATTTCATTAAATGGTCCTTAAAACATTAAATGGTCCATAAATCGTAAACGGTAAGTTTTACAAAAAAGTTTACTGGAAACAAAAGATGCGAAATTTTATTTTCTACAATAATAATCTTAATATTTTTTGCCCTTAAGTACAAGTGTACTGTTAAAGTGTCTAAAGCTTGCTTAAAACTTTGTGTAAGACGGTATGAATGGTCGAAAATCCTGAAGCATAGAAAGCAAATGCTTTCGTAAATACGAAAACTACCGAGAAATCTTTTTCGTTGTTTGTCTTCATGAGAGATTTATGCTTTATAAAAAATGTTGCAAAGTCACGACTTCTCGAGAAAAAGTACGCAATAATAGTAAATCCCTTGAGGCGGAGGAGCGCTTTACAACTCTGAAGAAGAAAAAATAATACACACTTCCTTACTTCTAATGTATGAGTCATTTCATGCTACTTTGAACGAAGTTCTACATAATATGATTGTGAGAATTAAAATTTATTAGCAGCTCTTGATTTATATTTATTGCTTCCGATATCGAAGTCATAACATCCGAGGAAGTACAAAATACTTATTTTATTTTAATTAGCTTTAGTTTGAAAATAAAAAACAATATTACACCGAATATTATATCACTGACACTATAAATATTATTAATTTTATTTATGTTCCAATTAAATAAACAACTTTAAATATACCTACTTGTTAATATATAGATATGTCTTGCGTTGAACCATACTTAACATTCAAATGTTAAAGCATACTTTTTATTCCGATTACATTGTAAGGCCAATTATAGTTTGAATTGATTTGTTGCAATAGTTTTAATTAAAGGATATTCACCATAAATATCGAAATAGAATATTCTATACTAGCTAATTTGAAGTAAGTATATATCCTTACATAGTATAAAATAAAGTCGCTATTTTCGTTTGTTTGTTTGTTTGTTTGTCTGTATGCTTAAATCTCCGGCACGCCGTGGGGTGCCGGCAGAGTAGAATAGCACCCCCCTCTAGTACCAGGTGTCGTAGGAGCCGACTGAGGTACAGCGGAACCGACTAATGGCGGTATAACCATTCGACTAAAACGTAGCTAAAATGGCACAGGGCAGGGATGGGGAGCAGCATCCCTGTCGCGAAGCTACGTTTCTGCGATCGCCACCACGCCTGCCCAGCGCGGCGATTATGGGCAAAAACCCCGATATGGAAAACACAAATAGACCAGGCCCCCAGTCCCCAGCAGCTCCGCTAGCCCGGGGCTACGGTAGCGGCCCCGGTAACGGCGGAGAAGGGGGTGCTAAGAATCGCTGGCAGACGCCCGGCTACCACTCCCGCAAACGACGACTGGCCCTGGTAACACACAACGTGCGCACGTTGAGAACTGACGAGAAGATTGCTGAGCTGGAAGAAGAGTTGAGTAGGTTGCGTTGGGATATTGTGGGGTTGTCTGAAGTCCGTAGAGAGGGGGAGGACACGATAACCTTAAAATCCGGCAACCTGCTTTACTACCGGGAAGGTGACCAACGGTCCCAAGGTGGTGTTGGCTTTCTCGTTCACAAGTCCCTCACCAACAACATTATTACCATCGAAAGTGTGTCGAGCAGGGTGGTATACCTAATACTCAGAATATCCAAGAGGTATTCGCTGAAGGTCATTCAGGTATACGCACCGACATCGTCACACCCAGATGATGAGGTGGAGACTATGTATGAGGACGTAAGTCGGGCCATTCATATATCTAAGACCCACTTCACTGTTGTTATGGGGGACTTCAACGCAAAGTTGGGCAGAAAAAACGACGATGAGCTGAGGGTGGGGCAATTTGGATATGGGCAACGGAACCCTAGGGGCCAGAGGCTGGCTGACTTTCTGGAGAGAGAGGAACTCTTTATGATGAACTCTTTCTTCCAGAAGCCGCCTCACAGGAAATGGACCTGGATGAGCCCTGATGGTTCCACGAAAAACGAGATAGACTTCATCATGACCACCGAGAGACGAATATTTAATGATGTCTCCGTGATCCACAGGGTGAAAACCGGCAGCGATCACAGAATTGTACGAGGCACATTAGATATTAATGTTAAGCTCGAAAGGTCCCGCCTGATGAAGTCCACGCTCCGACCTACTCGTGAACATATCCAAAACCCCGAGGACTTTCAGCTCGAGCTCTCGAATCGTTTTGCTTGCCTAGAGAACCTTGCGTCGGTGGACGAGATCAACAACGGGCTCGTAGAAACTGTCCAAACGGTGGGTGCTAAGTTCTTTAGACCCCACCGTTCAAATAAACCGCAGAAATTCTCCGATCACACTGTAAATCTCATGGCCGAACGACGCTCGCTAAGATTGCAGTCTTCCGATGATGCAAAGTCATATAGGCGTCTCAATAGACAAATTTCGAAATCCTTGCGGCACGACATCCGTCTTTTTAATACTAAACATATAAAAAAGACAATAGAGCGGAACAAAGGCTCCAAAGTGTTCGCAAGAGATTTGTCTATTGGACAAAGCCAATTGACAAAGCTGAAGAGAGAAGATGGAAGTTTAGCGTCGACCAAGGCAGAGGTATTAGAGGAGATCGAAAGGTTTTATGGACAGTTATACGCTTCGGTCGCTAAGCCTGTTAGCAGCGCGGCCAAAGATCCAAGAGCCAAGCTGACCCGACACTTCACCGAAGATATCCCAGACATCAGCCTGTACGAGATAAGAATGGCCCTGAATCAGCTTAAGAACAACAAGGCGCCGGGTGATGACGGTATCACATCAGAGCTCCTGAGAGCGGGTGGAACACCGGTACTAAAAGTCCTCCAGAAGCTGTTTAACACCGTCGTCCTCGAGGGCATCACGCCAGAAGCATGGAACAGAAGCGTGGTGGTGTTGTTTTTCAAGAAAGGTGACAACACCTTATTGAAGAACTACAGACCCATCTCGCTTCTGAGCCATGTTTATAAGCTGTTTTCAAGGGTCATTACGAATCGTCTCGAGCGCAGGCTTGATGACTTCCAGCCTTCCGAACAAGCCGGTTTCCGAAAGGGCTTTAGTACCATGGACCACATTCATACGCTACGGCAGGTTATACAGAAGACCGAAGAGTATAACTTGCCACTTTGCTTAGCGTTTGTGGACTATGAGAAAGCCTTTGATTCGGTCGAGACTTGGGCTGTGCTCGAGTCTCTCCAACGATGCCGTATTGACTATCGGTACATCGAAGTGTTGAAGTGCTTGTATAATAACGCCACTATGTCGGTCCGAGTACAGGAAGAGAGCTCCAAGGCGATCCCTTTAAAAAGAGGCGTAAGACAGGGAGACGTAATTTCTCCGAAACTGTTTACGGCTACTTTGGAGAACGCCTTCAAGCTCCTGGAATGGAAAGGATTCGGCATCAATGTCAATGGCGAATATCTCACTCACCTTCGGTTTGCCGACGATATAGTAGTCATGGCAAAATCGATGGAAGAGCTCAGCACGATGCTCGAAGGCCTCAATCGGGTTTCTCAACAGGTGGGTCTTAAAATGAACATGGACAAGACGAAAGTTATGTGTAATTCCCATGTTGTACCCACCCCGATCTCTGTTGGGAACTCGGTTCTTGAAGTCGTTGACTCGTACGTCTACCTAGGACAAGTAGTCCAGTTAGGTAGGTCCGACTTCAAGAAAGAGGCCAATCGCCGAATCCAACTCGGCTGGGCAGCGTTCGGAAAATTGCGTAGCGTCTTCTCGTCCGACATACCTCAGTGCCTCAAGTCGAAAGTTTTCGACCAGTGTGTGTTGCCAGTGATGACTTATGGCACAGAAACGTGGTCTCTCACTATGGGCCTTATTGGTAAGCTCCAAGTAGCCCAACGAGCTATGGAGAGGGCTATGCTCGGAGTCTCTCTGCGAGATCGAATCAGAAATGAGGAGATCCGTAGAAGAACCAAAGTTACAGACATAGCCCAACGGATTGGCAAGTTGAAATGGCAATGGGCAGGCCACATAGCGCGGAGGACTGATGACCGATGGGGTCGAAAAGTTCTCGAGTGGAGACCACGTACCGGCAAGCGCAGCGTAGGACGTCCACCCACAAGGTGGACGGATGACCTCATTAAGACCGCGGGATCGCGCTGGATGCAAGCCGCTTCCAACCGGTCTTTTTGGAGATCCATAGGGGAGGCCTATGTCCAGCAGTGGACTTCTTATGGCTGATGGATGGATGGATGGAAGAATATATACTTACTTCAAATTAGCTCGTATAGAATATTCTATTTCGATATTTATGGTGAATATCCTTTAATTAAAACTATTGCAACAAATCAATTCAAACTATAATTGGCCTTACAATGTAATCGGAATAAAAAGTATGCTTTAACATTTGAATGTTAAGTATGGTTCAACGCAAGACATATCTATATATTGATCTAAAGATGATCCTCCATAGAGATCGAATTATAAATGAGGTGATCCGTAGATGAAACTAAGAAACATATTTAGCTAGATAAACAAAGTACAGTTGTCTGTGGGAAGTGACCGTATTATTTTCGAACAAAAACCACAGATGGCAAGTGTAGTAAAGGACATGTTGTGTACTCATAACGTAAACTTATGACTGGACTATGCCCGCTGAAACAAGCGAGATACAAGCGGCTTCCAAACCGCTTCCAGAATTCTAAACAGCAATTTGGAACCAGCTTCTACGTTCAGTATAGTTCAAGCTTTACTGGACCTAGTCCAGAAAACTTTCTACGGCTGATGTGATAATGAAAGAAATCAGGAAAGTTTATTGTCAGATATTTTAAAATGGTGTTTAGGTTTTTAAAAGTTTCAATAGCATCTCTTGGCATCCAACATTATATACATCATGCCAATTCATACTACATTCATCAGATTAAAGATTATTTCAAAATCATTTAAATGGAAGTTGAATTTATATTTTTACAACTTTTATAAAATTATCTAGTGCGTATTTTGGGCTCATAAATATAGTTTATTTTCAACTAGCTTTTGCCTGCGGCTTCGCCCTCATGAATTTTTGGGTTTTGTGCTATCGCATTGGAACATATTATTTTTCCGGCATCAAAAGTAGCCTATGTGACTTCCTAAACTTAGAACTACACATATCTATGCCAAAAATCAAGTCTACCTATCCATTGCTCTGTGAAAGAGTATTAAACTAGCAAAAACACTGGGATTTACTCATCAAATTAGTAAGGATGTAGTTCTTAGTTATCTAGTTCTAAGTAGAAAAATAAAAAAGTTCCACAAAGCTGTGATAGCCATCCATCCAACCGGTTGTGAGGGTGCTGAGACGCCATTCGCCCTCGCGGGCACTCTGGGTATTCGCGCCTTTTGAACATCCCTTATGGACAGAGCTCCGTAGCGCCCATCCCCAGAAATAATTAGGAGTTTGATGCCTCCCTTCAGATGAAGGAAGACGACCTTGATTGATTGTTGATAGTTCAAAATAATATTTTTTTTATGTTTATTTTTAGAGCAAATTGAAATAAAACTTAGCTAGTTTTTCTTACTTTGTCTTGATTTGTTTCGGTACAGATAGAGAGCCCAACTCCCATGAGGCTAACGCTACACAGATACGTCACTCATATTACATCAAATACACACACACTTACACACAAACACACACATACACAATATTCATTACATACCTATAATGTACCTACATGCCAGTTGCCACCGGTAGTTCGGTGATAATTTTCTTGTGTTATATGTAAGTATTATATAAGTACTGTATATCTATATTAGAATCTTTATCTATCCAAAGTACATACTTAAATTCACAAAAACGAAAGACACTGGATTTCGCGACACAGGCTAGCCCAGTGCGAAATCCAGGTTGCATAAAATTACATTGAAATACATTAAAATTTACCTGTGTAGTTAAAATTAAGTATTATTATAACAATGTTCTGCACATGTGTTATTTGGAAATAAATATGTTTATTTATAAGTTAATTTATTTATAACTAAGCTATGCTTAGTTTGGGGTCAGAGGCGGTGTGTGAGACGTCCCCAAAATATATATATATAAATATAATATAATATATATAAATATATATATATGTTAAAACAATAACCATTCAGATGGTTGGGGGGATGGCGAAGAGGAGTCGTCCGGAGGAGCGCTGCGCGAGCGCGAGCTGCGCTCCCTCCACCGCACCGTGCCTGCGCTGCGCCGCCGCGAGCTCGACACGCGCGCCATCAAACACCACTTCTATCCCGAGGGAGGCTGGGGGTACGTACCAGTCTTACCACTGATGCACTACATCGACAAGAAATACTTTGCACTAGAGAGCTGTGATATCATATACATAACAAAAATCATATATGCACTAGATCGACGAGAAATACTCCGCACTAGAGAGCCACTGCTCTGATAAAATAATCGGCCAAGTACGAGTAGGACTCGCGCACGCAGACTTCCGTACCGTATGGGAGCCCCCCTTAAATAGTTATTTTATTTTAATTTAATTATTATTTATTGAATTGTATATACAACTAAACATTCTGTGAATATTTCAAGCATCTACTTGTTACCTGGTTAAAAATTCAGGTTTGTTGTATGGGAGCCCCCCTTAAATATTATTTTTATTCTGTTTTTAGTATTTGTTATTATAGCGGCAACAGAAATACATAATCTGTGAAAATGTCAGCTTTCTAGCTATAACGGTTTATGAGATACAGCCTGGTGACAGACAGACAGACGGACAGCGGAGTCTTAGCAATAGGGTCCCGTTTTTACCCTTTGGATACGGAACGCTAAAAAGTACTGTTAAAAAGTACTGATAAATAAAAATGCATGTCCCTCCGCGCGGAAGAAGTGAAACTTCGACGCAACAGTGCTTTCATACCCCCTCTATAACGCAACCTTGTTAGAAGTTGCATTAGATGTTTCACTTCAAAAATCAACTATGCAAATCAAAAAGTTCGTTGAGTTTCGACATAATGTATGTCAAAATGAGAAAATGGTAAAATGAGTATAGCTCTGTGATGATCATCATCCTTGAACATTATATCCGTCGTCTAGAGAAACATCCAGCATACTCGTACTATTATAGCGTAGGTACTTAGTGCAAATTATAGGTGTTATTTGGTAGATAGGTTTGGTAGGTTGAGTTTAATTTCACCACCCATCTTAATATTTTTGCTTAATTTGACAAATAAATAAAAATACTTTTTTATAAAAGTGTAAGTGGGGTTAAGAGTAAGTAGCATCATAAATTAAATATTATGACAAGATGGGCGTCATTATAATGAATATTTTTCATTATGGGATCAAACTTATAGCAGGCGGTTTACCGTTGTATATAAAAGTTATCCAGCAAAGTTCGATATAGAAAGCCATAAACTGTGTATTTATCTTCCTTACTTTGTAGTAGGTTTGCTTTAATACTAAAGTTTATGTTATCTCGATTAGTTCCTAGGAGCAAAGAATAACGCGGTTCTACTCTACATACTGTTACAAGACAATAAAATGCGAGTCTAGGCATAGGAACCAGATTTGGTTTGGTGACAAATTTTCGGTTAGAATATTTGGTTGTTTTGTACGAATAAAAACTACAAGCCGCAAAATCAACATAAGTACTAAATAATAATATATTCACCACACAGCACTACATTCTCCCAAGCAAAATAATAAAGTAGCCTAGGACTGAAACCTATTCTGGCGGCCTGATTGATTACTTTACAAACTTTAGCAAGAGTTCTATTGTACTCATCGCTATCATCAACTTGTGTCACGTAACTAACTTAAGCAAAATATAATTTAATTTCAAACTCAATTCCTTTATTGCAACGTATGAAATTTACATGCGGATTTTCGTCGGTTATACTGCAAAAGTGGTTCATAAAGATGAAAATGTACTATAACTACTAGAGTACCTAAAAAGTGTTTAAATTCGACTAGTGATAATAAGTAGTATGTTCGAAAGTGAAACATAATCATAGATTATACTTTTTAACTTTGAAAAGAAATAAAACGGAATCAATCGGATCGAACTTCCTCACCGACCATAAAATCTTCGCTTCGGATACCATATCGAACTGTCATAAATTATATTAGCTTCCATTCGTTTTACGACTTTGCCAAGTCTTATAATACGAGTCAGATTTTTAACCTTTATAAGATAGCTTCCTTTCATATTCCAGTTTGTCGTAATTGACTCGTCAAAGAAATCCAATATATTTTATGGTTACAAAAATGTTGTAAGTGAGGTTTCGGAAGGTGGAACGAAAAAAGGAACCTAAACATTAATAAGGAAGTACTTACCTAGTTGGAGGGTGTAATCACTTAATCAGTCACATTTCAACGATTAAAAAAAAGAAAATCAAATTTTTCGTTAAAGCTTCCTCAAACTTCTTACTTATCTGCATTTCCTACATTTTCGGTTATTAGAATCAAATCCTGCCAGATGTTTTCTGCAAGTTCAAGATATTTATATCTTCCTAATTAAATCAAACCATTTCAATTAATGTCGCGGCTCAGCGGTAAGCCTACGCCATGACTGAAGGAGTTCTGAAATTATCAAAGCATTAAATTGGATCAGACATTACACTAAATAGACTAGTACAATTCCGAGTTCCTCACGCCTTGTCAAATCACTTGTTTTCTCTGTAATGTGACGTACATACAAGAAGACATCACATTATAACGCACCCGCCTCTCAGATAAATGTTCCGACAAGGTAGGCCGAGTGGGTGAATCTCGAATTTCCCTCGCGGTTCAAACGTGATGTGACGCAAAATGGAGACGTAGCCGTATTATATCACCATCACTCGCACTGGCAACGGCAACTTTATTCCGTCTGCGGCAAGATAAATACGGTATTCCGAAAGCTATTAGCACCGACACGTCAGCGGCGGCATTTATAAATCTGATAGCATAATAATTCGTTGATTCCATCGCGATAAACGAATTTGTATATTGGTTGTACCTGAAACCTATTAATGGCACAAACGTCGCGTTAATGTAAGAAAGGCAATCTTTGAATGGGGAATATTGAAATCTGAAAAATTTGATGTCATAAGCTTTCTCGTATTTTGTAAATAAAATAAAAAAATGAATAGGTGGTTAACTTGATAGGAGTGTAATATGTGTCCAAGGCAAAGAACGGTGCAGATATTGAGTGTATCCCATCTGGCCCGGCGACTTGGCCCGGCGCCGGGCCATGTGGGAAAAAAAGTTTTAACTGGCTCGGTGATGAGTGTATTCACAAGTAGGTATATGGTTTTAAATTAAGTATTTTGGCGAAGCGAAAGTTTGTGCCAATACAGAAATAGAAATACAGAAATTTATTTGCAACAAAAATAAGAGGTACAATACATAAACTACAGAACAAACAAATCATAAAACACAAAAAAACAACAGTATTACACCTAATAGCCTTGTCACAAAATTGTAGGTAGGTACCTACTTATTTCTGTGGCGCCAATTTTCCTCTATACGACGCTTTCTTTTCGAGATGTTTGCTAATCACTTAAACAGTATCCGAGGAAGGACACAGGACAGTTCTTTGGTATCTATACAATTCAATACAGATACAATATTTATGGTAATACACAAATATGTTAGAAAATGTTTCTGCTTAAGAATAAATCACATTATTCTTTTGATAAAAATCACACATTGTATCGCATTTCACAATAATTCTATTCTAATAGAAGATTCCTGAACATTTCTATTCAATTTCGACAAAAATATCGTGGGTATAAATTACAAAGATAATGTCGAATGTGAGAACCTGTCGCTTTGAATCTTCCGATGTAATTAAATATTCATATTTTTGGCATTATCTGAAATTATGCGGGTATATTGTAAAGTGGACCGCCCAATAATATTTTACTGACTAATAAATAAAGGCTGTGAAAACCCTGTGCGTACTTCAATAAACTTCAGCGCCATTATGATGATACTAGTTTTTACCCGCGTCTTCGCCCGCATGATATTTCGTTTTTTTTTGTGCTATCCCATAGGAACCCTTTATTTATCCGGGATAAAAAGAAGACTATGTCACTTTCAGTCTTTCAAACCCGAGGCCCTACCTTACCACCTTTAATAAAGGAGGTGGAAAATAAAAAAAATACGATTTGACGGTTGTTCGATTCTACAGACTGACATTTCAAAATAGCTTGCAGATAGCAGAATTTTTCCTACTTACTTAAAACTTATCGTAATATTATGGAAAATTTATGCAATATCATTATAACTTTATAATATTAGTAGGATCAATACCATTAAACTGTGGTCTTCATATTCAAGAATCGTGTTTTGTTCCAAATAAATGTATAGGTACTTATCGATAGATGTGATCAAAGTTTAAAAACTAAAAGCTTAACGATTCACATGATAGTTATAATTTAGTAATATTTATACATAAGTATATCAATGTAGAGTAATCTTTATTTAACGCTAAACACAACAGTACATGGTCAACCTTAAAAACTAAACACACAACCCATCTCCGACCGTACCCGGCGCAAAAGAACCCAAAATGCTGGCCGCATTACCTCGCTGGATGGCGATGGCCATCCTTTGCGCCAAGTACGAGCCGGAGCGGGAGTCATTTGTCTTCTCCCTTAGCCTGCGCCCAATTTCCCCAATTAAAACTTTAGCCTCTCTACCCCATATGTATACATACATATGTTTATTTTATCATAAAGTACAGATATTATTGCTCACTGAAGTACTTCCAATTAGCCGTAAAGAAAAATTAGAAAGTAATTTTTTGTTTACAAAGCTTTTGTAGCTGAAAATTGATATCACGACACGTACCTAGGAAATATTATTAATTATTAACGCGTTATACGTTCTGTAAACTTCTATAGTAGATTCATAGACTATATGTATCGAAATACATTCGGTTCAAATGTACAGTCAAAAGCAAGGGTAATAAACAAACATTGCTAAACCGTGAATAGCCCGAGGTGAGCGCGAAGGGTTACTCTACTAGCTTATCTGTATTTCTTCAACCCTTGTCTTATCTCAGTTATCCCGGGATCCACCGCTAGTCCACCTAACAGAATAAATCTCCTGCTTTACATAAGCCCCAATTTTCGATGGGCTTAGTAAGGTCACTATTCTCTAGAGTCCTTTAAGCTAGATGCTATTTCGACCCTTCTTTGATTACCAATTTACTTTGATACTCGTGTTCTGTAAATCCATCACACTCGTGAATCATAAACTTTGGGGACTGAGATATTGAATACATTTATCTCTGGAGTCCTCCCCAGCTCTATAATCAATAATCCTTTGACGCATAATTTATGTTCATTATAAGCTCCATCCATCTGTTATGTAGCACAATCAGCGAAGCTCCTTCAGGGATTCCGGTTGCGTGTCCAATATTTACAATTACAATATTACCCAAATATAGCTCAGGTTAGACTTACACAAATTATTTTTACTTTTACTCACTTCTCGTTGATGATATTTCCAATTACTAAATGATCCAAGTTGGTTTCTTATACTCGTATTAGAACGTTTTTATGCTCGTAATCAAAATCCTTGTGTTGATTGGCTCATAAAAGCATTGCCATTTAGCTAGCATGCTGGGAACGATGCCGCCTGGCAGTGGGTTTGCTTGGGCTATTGGATTATCTTTTGATCACCACTGAAAAGTGGTCTTTCAGATAATAGTACTTAGGTACCTTAAAAAGTTGTATTGTTTTTGGTGTAAGTAGTTAAAAATAATTGTAAGTATAAGTGAATGACATACCCATTAAAATTTTTTGGTAAAAATTACCTCTTTTCATCACGTAATTGGATTTTTACCAGGTCGGCTGCAGTCGAGGCGGCTTTTAACAATAAGCTAGAGACTGTAGTTATATGAATATTGCAGATGGATCGTGTGCGGTGCTGCCTTCCTCGCCCACCTGCTGTCCACCGGGCTGCAGCTAGCGTACGGCGCTCTGCACGTGTATGCTCTCCGGCACCTCGGCCCGCACGGTGAACACGCTGGTAAGTTTTCGTGCCTCTCCAACATAGCTGGACTAGGATGCGCACCACGCAATATTTTTTTCGACATGTCAGAATAAGACAGCGTTATGGCAAAGTATTTATCTGTCACTTTTCACACGTTGAAAAGAGTTATTTTCGTGGTTTTTCGTGGTCGCATGCTGGTCTAGCAAGTGACCAACCTAGTCGTCAGTTCATATACGTGCATGGTAGCCTGGAAGAAATCGCCATGTGCGATAAGGCCGCCATTTTAGAACCATATTTTGTGATATGTCTGTAAACAGTGTTTAATTTTTTGCTTTATGGTTGTAAATAAAGAGGTTTGTCTGTCTGTCTGAAGGATGGCAGTTAGCTCGGCATAAGTATAGTAGATGCACCGGTTGTAGCCACTGTCCTAGTTATGGCTATTTTTATGTCGAAATTATTGCGTATTTGTAACAATGTAACACCATGAATTTTGTTTGTAATGTCAGGTTTTCAAATTTCTTAAAAAATATAATTTATTTTAAAACATTAATTGTCTATACAATTATTAAAGTACAAAGTGACCAAAAATGACACTAAGATTGCCACAACCGGTGCATCTACCTTATTTGATATGGTCTCTGGCAAGGTGAAAGAGTTCGGCGGTTCTCTTTCTCCACCACCACACTATACACCCGTTTTCGATACTATCTAATAATACAATCTATTACAAAAACCACTAAAAGTAATAAAATTGAAATCAACAGAAATCAATGATCAATCGCGGCGCTTAGAGGTTCAAATAGGTAAGATTGTAATAGAAACTTTTAGTGTGCATCACGTATATTCTCTTAACATAGGTTTTCTAAATATCATAATATATTGTAACATCATACTTGTATGAGAAATATTTGATACTTAAACCACCTAGAAATATTTCAGTTTGTTTGCGAAAAGTCAATTATACTAAGACTTAATTATACCTATTATTATATTTTCTGCAATGGTGTACTTATTGTCACTAATAATAATTGTCAACGCTACGGTTTAGCCTTGACTCTAACCTTTCAACGTCAAAATTTCTCAGTTGGCTTTTCATTTCACTTAATTTTATACAAACAAGAAAACATAGAAAAAAGTGTAAGAAATGTTTTGCGCTACCCAAAAATATCTTTTGGCAACATTAGCATTAATAGACCTGTCATGAAACACAACACACCTGATTCACCGCACACTTCTTTTTTTTTTGGAGAAGTGGCAATGTTTTTAAAATAAATTCCCGACTACATGACAAGGCTACTTTAAATGCAATTTATGCATCATAACATAATGGAGATGCTGTGCTAAATGAAAGTTCTGATTATTCAGGAATTCAGCAAAAGCTTAATCTGAATAATGTATGTGGAATGCTGTCAAGACTGAAATGATTTCGTCGTCGTTGCTTCGTGAAACATTTCGAACAAAAAACACGTGGAAATGACAAATAAAGTAAGAGCAAAAATAAAGGGCAATAGCTTTTGCTCGTCGCTTTTGAATTGTAAGATTGAGGAAGAAAACAATTTAAATCTGTAACACGAAAGCGCTGCGGGAGTGGAAAGTAATTTATCAACGAAGGATCCGCTCTGCGGAAACGCGTAAATAAACAACGAAGGAAAAGAACCGACGCCATGAATATAACGCCATATTACATCTGATAGAAACGGCGGCCCCACCTCGGTAACTTTTAATTGCTGTCATTCTTTGAACCTCAATTTGTTAAATAATTCCATCCGTCGTGCCGCGACTTCCTTCGAGGCGTGGACAAATTAATCATATTTTTCTTAATATTTCTATTTCACGACGCAATTTATGTTAACAAGCTTCTGCGCTGGTTTGACAACTAAAATTCGAATTGGTTATTTAATAAATGAAGTTTCCCAGTCACCGGTATTTGCGGACAGGCCTGATTTATTGAATTAATTTTCCAAGATTCACGTCTTGGGTTGAATATTAAGAGGCAGAAGTAATTTCGGTTATGAGCACGGTCTTTGTTGTTGGCGGTCTGGGCGGTACGCCGGGACATAAGTCTGTCAGCTCCGCCGATGCTAGCTTTTGAACTGGAATTCAGACGTTAACGAGTTTAGCTGAAATCGACAAATCGAGTCGCGCCCTGAATGTCAAGCTCAGCAAGTTGGCTACGAATTTGTACGATACAGTGGCCAATAACAATTAATTTGCAAAATTAATTGAAACAGCGATTCGATGTTCATGTAAATGCGATGATAAATTTTACAATGGAAATGTAAGAAGATATAATTTCATCATTCATGAATCCCTAATTATCTTATTTAAATTCATTAATAACGGTGAGCCACCAAATAAATTTTACTTTATGTAAAAGTCAATAATAATGTTTACAATTATTGTACCTTCCTACAGTTCTACAATTGGCTAATAGAACATCCAGAAGAAAAAAAATATACTAAAGATATCTGTTTATTAATTTTATTGCTAAGCAAAGCGCTCCTCATTCTATATTCTTACAGATTTTGTATACCTACTAATGTCCAACATTATTTAAAAGTTCTCCGAAACAAATTCCAAATGAGATGATTTTTTTAAAGTAAAATAAGGGTGTTGGCTTTCATTCAAACTTTGCTTTATCTTCACACAATCCTCCCACGTCAGAGAAAAATCAGGAAGCCGACACTGAAACTGTGACGAAAATCCATGTGGGTGTTGTCAGTACCTACATTCACGTGGTAACAAGAATTTGTTATGAATTTTGTAATAAACTCACTGTAATTCTGTTAAGTGAAATTTGTTGGGCTTCACCCAAAGATCTCGCGAGATTGTACATAATTTGGTAGAAAACTCCCCAGTCTCGTTAGAATCAAACTACCCTAACATTAATTCCACAATCATTGCTGACAGAACACAATATATCACAAATTCATATGAGCCCACACACCAATACATTCTGCAATATGACATTTGCTTTCTGCGCCTTCGTAGGTTTGAAGACCCCTCTTTCTCAGTACTCTGGGCTTTGGCGGACACTGGCCTAGAGAAAATTATCTACGCTTGTGTATACCGATCACATAGCGGGGACCAGGAGACAACCAGACTCACTGAATACCTCAGTGAGGCGGCGGATGCTGCTCAACTCAGCTACCCTTCGGCCCAATTAGTGATCCTGGGGGACTTTAATGGCCACCACAAGGAGTGGCTACACCCATACCTAGACACTAACCATGCTGGGCTTGAGACGCGCAAGCTTGCCTTGACACTAGATCTTACCCAGCTGGTTCAAGGCGCCACACGGGTACCTGACGTTGACTCGCACACAGCCTACTGCTTGGACCTTCTGCTAACCACCGATCCAGACCGTTATTCAGTGGCGATTTCCTCACCGTTAGGTTCATCTGACCACTGTCTGGTGAAATCTGTATCCGTCTACTCCCCATCAGACCCCAGCCCCAAAGGGTCACGGCGAGTGTGGCGGTACAAGTTAGCGGATTGGGATGAGATGCGGTGTTTCTTTGCATCTTACCCTTGGCAGTCTGTTTGCTTCTCTTCCGATGATCCTTCTACGTGCGCGGATGCCGTGACAGATGTGCTTCGTACCGCCATGGAATACTTCATCCCATTTTCGGACGTGCCTCTGTCTAGCAAAGCTCGGCCCTGGTTTGGACCTGAATGTGGACGCGCCGAAGCGCAAAAGCATCAGGCATACCTGGCTTGGGCCGATGCTCGAAACCGTAAGTCGAGGGACATTCGTCTGAGGAAGAAGGCATACAATAGGGCTGCTAAGTCCTGTAAAAAGGTTATGCGGAGGGCTCGCTTTGATCACATTAGTCGAATAGGCAATAAGCTTGCTTCTTACCCTGCGGGTAGTAAGGCATTCTGGTCCCTAGCTAAATCGGTTGAAGCGAACTTCTGCCGCCCCTCACTGCCTCCGTTGCTGAAACCCAATGGTTCGCTGGCCCATACCGCGGTTGAGAAAGCAAATTTATTTGCATCTCAATTTGCTGAGTCTTCGCGTCTGGACCCCGGTAGTGCGAGACCTCCAACTTTGCCAAATTGTGGCTCTGTAATGAGTGATATACATATCCGGCAAAAGGAGGTTCTCAAGGTTCTCCGCAGTCTTGATGTGAACAAGGCCAGTGGCCCTGATGGTATTCCGGCCATTGTATTGAGGACTTGTGCGCCTGAGTTGTCGCCTGTGCTGACTCGCCTCTTTCGCCTATCTCTGAAGACAGGTCAAGTGCCCAAATCTTGGAAGCTTGCTAACGTGCAGCCTATACCCAAAAAAGGTAGCCGTGCCGACCCTGCCAATTACAGACCGATTTCGATCACGTCCATACTTTGCAAGAGTATGGAACGTGTCCTTAACAACAGGCTCCTGGCGTACCTGGAAGCGAATGACCTACTCAGTGACCATCAGTACGGCTTTCGCCGAAACCGGTCTACTGGGGACCTTCTGGCGTACGCCACACACATCTGGAGTGAGGTCATCGAAAAGCACGGGGAGGCGCTGGCTGTCTCCTTGGACATCTCCAAAGCTTTTGACAGGGTCTGGCATGAGAGCCTAATTGGCAAGCTTCCATCTTACGGCCTGCCTGCTGATTTCTGCGCATGGATATCAGATTTCTTGAGGAATCGGTCGATACGAGTGGTCGTAGATGGCTGCTCGTCAGATCATATGGCTATCAATGCCGGGGTTCCTCAGGGGTCAGTGCTCTCTGCGACCCTCTTCCTACTGCATATCAACGATCTGCTAAAGCCCGGAATCTTTGGGTACGCAGATGACAGTACAGTCGTGGAGAGCTACACATCCGATGCAAGAACCAGCGGGCCACAGATCGAGTCTCACAGAGGGGCTATGGTCGAGCGGCTCAACTTGAGTCTGGAGGCGGTTTCTGACTGGGGTGATGCTAACCTGGTCAAGTTTAATGCCACGAAGACTCAAGCCTGTCTGTTTTCGGCCAAAAAGAGGCCCTTCCAATTGTCTCCCGCTTTCCGTGGTGTCTCCGTTCCGGTAACTGACAGCTTGGGACTATTAGGCGTTTCACTCTCATCGACTCTTAACTTTGGCTCTTACATAGAGTCAAAGGCCCAATTAGCTTCCAAAAAACTTGGTGTTCTCTCTAAGGTGAGACGGTATTTCACACCTGAGCAACTGCTTAGTCTGTATAAAGCTCAAGTCAGGTCGTGCATGGAATACTGCTCTCACCTTTGGGATGGCTCCGCCAAATATCAACTGGAGGCTCTGGAGTCGATTGAGAGGCGAGCCAAGAGGCTGATCGACAACGACACTCTGACTATGTCGCAGCTGCAAAGTCTCGAGCATCGACGTAAAGTAGCGTGTTTATCGGCCTTTTACCGGATCCACTTCGGAGAGTGCGCCCAGGAGTTGCACAATCTGGTCCCACCTGCCCCTTTCTTCTATCGTACGGCTAGACAGACGCGACCAAAGCGCCACCCTTTTATGGTGGACATTCCGCGCATTAGAACCAAGCGTTTCGAATCCTCATTCCTCATACGAACAGCCAGAATGTGGAACGCTTTGCCTGGGTCTGTCTTCCCGCTAAAGTACAATGTGGGCGTCTTCAAATCCCGAGTAAATAGGTATCTTCTAGGTAAGCGTGCTACAACCTAGACCGCATATCTGCTTAACAACAGGCAGTATGTGGTCAAACGCAAACCTATTCAGAATAAAAAAAAAAAAAAAAAAAATATATTTTGCGGCGTACAATGACAATTTCACTGATATGTGCTCGCTCGCCGGATAAGAAAAGGCCTGTCGATATCTGTGGTGTCATGCTATTCCCTATATTGCCGGTGTCTCATTACTTCCACATTCGATTTAACGTGTTTAATGCCGACTACACACGGCCCGCTTCATTCCAATTAACGTGTGTTGGAGAATAGACGCTAATTTTATTATAATTGAAAGGTAATGAAATAGAGATAGACAAATGAAATTAACAGTGTTATTGATGTCGGGTTTTGATTGCGACATTTTCAGCGTAACAATTTGATAACATGCGACTGAATTTGTTTGTTGTTTATTAACGCAGGCAGTCTTCTTATTAATATAGAATAAGATTAAGATCGTAAAGCTGTTGTAATAAAATACTGTGTAATCTGTGTATGGTTGATTTAACTTCTAAATTGTATGAGACTGTTTTATTTTGTTATCTATCTTTCATATGTTTAATTCATTTTAATAAAATACTACTTTCAACATATTTTAACACTTTTTAATTTAAATTACTTTAAAACTGGACTGTAGTAGAATATTTATCCGAAGCAAAAAAAAAACGAATTTGTTCCACTATAATCTAATTACACAAGCCACTTACCAAGTTTTAGGAATGAAAAAGAAATTCGTAAGGAAATAAATTTGAACAGAATTATAACAAAGAGAAACTTGTTACGTTATATTCTTTATTAAATCCCAATCCTAAGGCAGCTATAGAGAATTACTTCCAGTTTTGTATTACATCTTTTTTCGTTATAAGTGGGTATTGAGGTTGTGTACACATTCGTAACAATAAATCTCGTCAGTAGGACGATATGCAAAGATAAGAGGAAAATCAGGCATAAAACAGATTATGTTATGAAAGTTGAAGAGAAAACTATAAATACGATTGGTTAGTTTACTTTGCTTATTTTTGTTTTCAACTAGAGCTCATTTTGATCAATTTACACAACATAAATTTGACAGATTCGCTGGGTGTTCAGTTGTTCTCTGAATTAACGTACTTATATTTTATTTTATTTCGTATTAGTTATTATTCTGATATTGTAGTAAATATCAACATGTACTGAATCTACTTATTGTGAACGTGGGGTTAAATTCTGGATTTGTGACATTCCTTAAATATGTACGGTTATCCTCAAGTGTTTCTTTACTCAATGACTCCCTAGAAAAAGGTGGTTTCGCCAAAAAAATCCATTAGCAAAGGTTAATTTATACTGATGGGATCTCGGACGAATTTAAAACTTATCTTCTTGCCGGAAAGTGATAAATTGTCAATTACATTTTTAACCACAAACATAAATCAGTTGTAATAATTTATTTTGAAAAACCGCCAAGAAGATAACGTTGCAGTAAGTACGCGTAGGCAGAACTACAGCTAAATCGAAAAGCTTCGTTCTTTTTTGTTTACTGTTTCGATTTCGATTTTTATTTTCTCGAATTCTAAATTTCGATTCGAATTCGAAAGTATTCAGCTCTCTGCAAAAATAAACCCAACAAATCAAAGATTAGAAAAGTCGGTCTAGAAGTTCTTGGGTTATAAATGAAAGGTGTAATTTGCCGCTTTATACGGGGTTTTTCTTTAGATGACGTATAAATTCTACGATATCGTGCTAGAAATGATTATGACCAACTTTACAATAAGACATACCCTGAAATCGCATATAGAAAATCAGCTATTATAATCCACGTGAGACATTCTTTACCACTTGACAAAATCGAATCGCTGATTTTTTATCGCGATTATAATTCTGTATAATTCTGGAATAAATAATTCTACACATTATAGGACAGTAAAAGATGCCCACAATAATTGTAGTCAGCAAAAAATATGTTCGTCGTCTAAAAATACACTTTATCAGGCTCAATAAACAGAAAAAATGCCAAGTCGATGGGCTCAATCAAACTGAATTGCGTCTGTAAGGTTAGCCTTAGGTGCTCGTACTGCTAAACTGCCCGCTCCTGGCGCCGCTAACATAATATGAATATTGCTTCCACACAACCACTTGCCTCGTGTTCACAGACGCCATCAAGTTGAATTTGGCCAATATACAAAGTTATCTGCTTGCCCTGCACTAAGCCGAAAAGAGGTGATTAAGACCACCATTCTGATCAACTTTACTATGGAGCCAAAACGGAATATTCAAGAAAAAAATCAGCTTTGCAACAGAATCGCAACTTGGGATTAAAGAAATATACGAAAAAGCTGTTTTTAGGGTTCCGTACCCAAAGGTTAAAAACGGGACCCTATTATTAAGACTCCGATGTCCGTCTGTCACCAGGCGCATAGACCGTGATAGCTAGACAGCTAAAATTTGATTTTGGCTTTAGATTCACAGATGATGTATTTCTGTTGCCGCTGTAACAACAAATACTAAAAACAGAATAAAATTAATGTTTGAGGGTTCCCGTACAATATATTTTTAACCGTTTTTGGCTCGATATTAACAATGGTAACAGGTAGATGCTTGAAATATTCACAGAATATTTAGTTGCATATTAAATTCACTAATAACTGCTCGCTTTTAATGACGGTTAGAGGAATGGGGCTAAGGGGGCTTCAACAAGGTACGGAACCCTTCGTCCGCGAGTCCGACTCTCACTTGGCTGTTTTTTTTTAAATTCTGGATTGGCCTCGTTTTAAAAATTGTTCATATTGATGGTTTTAATCATCTTTTTTTGGTTTAATACAACAGTTCTAGATAACCCTGTATAGTCGGACAGTAAAAGTAAACACCATATAAATAATATTATTGACAATGACTATAGTCACAGGTCGAAACAAACTTTATGGCGTATGTGAACACGGGGCGAGTCATTGCACCCCATAAAATTCGTTATTTCAGTTTTGTTATTTCAGCTTGTAGCTAACTTCACAAAGGATTAAACGTCATTACGTTTAATTCGGCCTATATACGAGTATGTTGATAAAAATAGCTGAATAGTTTGATTACGCAGTGTTGTTGTCAGTTTGGGCGGGCGCGATATGCGTGGGGGTGTCGCGGGCGGCGGGCGCGCTGGTGGCGGGGCGGCGCCGCTCGCCGCGGCTCGTGGCTCTCGTCGGCGGCCTGCTGCTGCCGCTCGCCTGCCTCTTCACATCCTTCGCCACGCAGCTGCATCAGACGCTGCTTAGCTACGGTAACACACACCTTTAAAGCTTCTGCACATTATAACGTACTATAACAAGAAGACAGTTCTAGGGACGAATCTGGACATGGTATGATACGTTATAATGGCAAAGAATATATAATAATACTACGATAATGGGCAGAGCGATTAAAAGGCTGATATTCTCGGTCAACGCGAAAGTCAATTTTATGGGCAGTTTTTGGCATTTACAAATAAACAGCTTTATAAACTAATTTATTAACCAATTTATTAACTTTATAATTGCTAAAAAAATATTTTTAAGAAAACTCATTTAACGGCCATGATTAGGTAGTGTTTACGAGGTATAAGTACACATATCTAAAATCCAAAATAGTGACTAGTTTAAGCACAAAAGCGCATTAACTGACTTCATTTCAGTTTAGTTAACTTAACAACGAGCAGTTTATCTGTACCTAAATACTTTGCGGAAATTCATCTTCAAATCTTTGATTTGAATAAATATTTAGTGTATTTCCGCTATGTTACCTAAATAGCAAAAAGACCAAAACCACTGAATTTCACGCGCTTATTTAGTGAAACCGCCCTCTTTAACGTACTATACCATGACCGTCCTAGAAACGTGCTTCATCTTCGATCACAACGTCGCATAACATCAGGCGAGTTAGTGGTCAAGCGCGGACTTTTTCGCGATAAAAAAAGTATGCTACGTTATAATGGGCAGACACCTTAAATACTTACTTCCTACTATTTTTTTAGAAATCGATCCCGCTAAATTAATTGTTAATTTAATTTAAATGTTGTCTTCGAGTTAAAAATATGCCTTGCTCTTTTGAGACTTAATTTGACTATCATGTTAGGCCATTCGTTTTATCAGTCAGTTTTTAGACGGGTCCGAAACGAATTCGAAAAACAATCCTTTTTAAAATATATTCGTAGCACTATTCACATATTATGCATTACTGAGTAATAAATCCAGCGAAAAGTATGGATATTGATTGATGTAGGTGAACATTGTGCACACAAATTATTATTTTCTGGGGTTTTGTATACGCAATACACCAGGTGTGAGGAATTGTAGCTCGTCAGGAAATAAACAAGGTTGCCGTGTACTGTATGGTTAGAATAATCACAGCGCTCATAATTGGGCGAACGAACTGGGGAGGGGGGTAATCACAGGTCTCAGGGCCAACCCAATCATGAGTAATGGACACAATGTTTAAATACTACAACCCCAAGTTTGATTTCAGGCGTAGTTCTCGGGATAGGCTGCGGGCTAGTTCGGGAGGCAGCCGGGTTGGTGCTGGGAGCGTACTTCCGACGGCGGAGGCAGTTCGTGGAGCTGGTGGCGCACGCTGGCGGCGGCGTCGGGATCGCGCTCTTTAGCGTCGCTTATAAAGAAGCTGTCGGGTAAGGCGGAGAAAACCATTTTCAACTCTAAATTGCAGGATAGTCTGTGGAATTAGTCGGCATCGGCATCGCGCTATTCAGTGTCGCCCACAAGGAAGCTAGGGGCAAATGATTTCACAACATGCGGATATTTTAAGCGTAGTTTTAAGAACAGATTACCTAGTACAGGAGATGGAGGGGCAAACATCGGGAGCGTACTTCTAACGACGAAGGTTGTTCATGGAGCTGGTGGCGCACACCGGAATTGTGCATTTTAGCGTCGCCTACAAGTTAAGGGGACAACAGTAAGAACTACTTTCAGCTTTAGTTCACTAGATAGCC
Organism: Hypomecis atomaria; assembly: GCA_964007245.1. Classification (NCBI taxonomy): domain Eukaryota; kingdom Metazoa; phylum Arthropoda; class Insecta; order Lepidoptera; family Geometridae; genus Hypomecis; species Hypomecis atomaria. The sequence goes on from OZ023299.1 coordinate 10,952,728, forward strand.
CGCGGCCTGGTGGGAGAGGTGGCGGCGACATTGCTGAGGGACATATAAAACTCGAGGCAGTTTGTGAAGGAGTTCTCTCTTTAGAGTCAGTTAAAAGATTGTTGAGTGATAGAAAACTTAATTAAACTCTGTTCTCGGGATATTACTTTTAAATTGCAAATAAGTCCGCCTTTGACTACTATCTCTCCTGATATGTTACCACAGGGTTACTGATAATCAATTAGCATCCTTTTAGGGGCTTATTCTGTACATCAAAACTAACAACTTTTGTTCTGTGACATTTGTCAAAACTAAAAAAACAGCTGTCGCATACATTTTGTCGAGGGTGAACGATATTTTTCTATGGAACAACTTTTTTAGGGTTCCGTTAAAAACGGGACCCTATTACTAAGACTTCGATGTCCGTCTGTCCGTCTGTCCGTCTGTCTGTCTATCACCGGGCTGTATCTCATGAACCATGATAGCTAGGCAGCTGAATTTTTCACAGATGATATATTTCTGTTGCCGCTATAACAACAAATACTAAAAACAGAATAAAATAAATATTTAAGGGGGGCTCCCATACAACAAACTTGATTTTTAGGAGTTTTTTTTGCACGCTATTAATAACGGCAAGAGGAATGGGGCTCCCATACGGTACGGAACCATTCGTGCGCGAGCCCGACTAGCACTTGGCCGATTTTTTTGAGATTTGATAAAAGTTTTTGAACAAAAGTTGTTAGTTTTGATGTACAGAATAAGCCCCTGAAAGGATGCTAATTGATTTCCAGTAACCCTGTATATCGCCGAAGATGAAAAATTTGACTTAGTCTGTAATACAAAGAAGCCCTAAAAGCCAAGAATGACCATATAAAACTGTCGGCATTGGTATCTATAACATTGCGTACTGTCGGAAGCAATCGGATAAATGGGAGAAAACTTCCGGTGATTTTAGTACCTACTTCTTGGGTGTAGGGCGTGATCTAGGATCCGGAAGGGATCTACGTGAACGGAGACAATATGTCAAGCCTTTATAATTTACCATTGAATAAAAGATGTTTAAATACATGAGATCTCAGTCAATTTTATTTAATGTTATTGATGTGACTAATTAATTTAAAATATTGTCAATAGGCATGATAGCTGGATTTAAAAAATCATTATTTTAATTAGATTGATTATAAAAAATATTGGACACGTATTTTATCTTTTGTTAATCATTTGATAGTCTATCTGATGGACTAATTATATTTTTTAGTCATCATGCCTCTAGGTATTATCAGATTGTTTTATTTCTTTGGACATAACATACGTTTTTATCTACAGAATGTTGTTTTGCAAAAGTGCAGTTTTCCGCTTTCTATCAGGCGAGTTGGTGGCTTTATTCTACATAAAAAAGTTACAGTAGTGACTATAATCACTCTTTACCACTTTTACTTTGGGACCAACCTCGAAATCTCGGGAAAATAATCAGCTGTCCCATACAAAAAGTTCATTGACTCGACAAAATGCGTGAAAGCGATAACGGGATTGGTCTCATAGTTAAAGTTGTTCATAGTTAGAATTTAAACACTTCTTTAGATCCCTGTTCTTTGCGAGGCTTGTTGCCTTTATAATAAGTAAGGTAACCGCTAGTAATATTTTTACATAATCCACCTAGATGTGGGTAACAAGCACAAATTATATGAGAAGCACATAATTACATCTTAATATGTAGATAACCGCTTATTACGTATGCCATAGAGACTAATAACATTAGGCATACGTTCGCTCGCCGGAGAAATAGCTCTCCTTTCAGAAAAGGACACGAGCCACAATAATTAATCATTCAATAAACAAGGCCGTGGATTTATGGAGCTTTTGGAGCCTTTGAAATTTATTATTTATTTATTTATTTTTTTATTTGAATGTTACACTCCACAGACTCCAGGGTCTGAGCTTTTTAAGATTTACATTTATTTTTTTAAATGACATTTGAACAATATTGCTTATAACTAAAGGCTTCACAAGAGGATACTAAAATGAATCTAAATCTAATTTTCTTTCTCTTTAAATACGATTTTAAACTACGATTAAATTTATTTATTATTTTCCAAATAACTACTTCTACCGCTCAGGGCCTCCATCACCGCCGCGTTCCGGTCTTTAATGGCCATCTTTAAATTATAGTCTACGATGGCCTTAGGTAACGCAGTAGTCGCACGCCGCACAAAGAGGCTGATGGCGTCTTCCTCGTTGTCGGCGAAGTATGTGAAGGACCTGGTGTGCCGTGATACTGCGACGACCGCGTGCGAAAAGCTTTCGTGCAACCTCATCTTGGCCTTGATTTTAATGGCGATGACAGAGTCGTATGTCAAACCTTGAGCTTCGTGGATGGTAAGGATGCGCGACCCTGACCCCTCTCCATACCCTTGGCTGATAAGGGCCTCCTTTTTTTCTTGAGTGTGGACCAAAAAGAGGGTGTTGGGGAAGTTGTGGGGTATTAGCGCACCCGTGTATCTTTTCTGCTCTAGAGATCTGACTTGGATTGCTGAGGAATATACACCCGTGTATATTTCCCTCAGTGAATACGCTACATCCATGGGGTTCCGGTGCGTACATAACAACTCCTGGCTGATGTTTGCGACCAGGTTAGGACAATGGTACCTCATCTCAAAGAGGTTTTCTCTATCGATGTAAGGTAGCTGATTTACGTCTCCGATGAGGATAAGTTCACTGGCACCAGACAGCCTCGAAGCCATCACTATGGCTCCAAAATGATTCTTGAGAGCCTCATCCACCATTAGACGGTTGCAACTCTCGAAACTTCGGAAACCATTTACAAGAATGGAGGCCATGGTACGCACCTTAGTTCTTACTAAGTTACCAATACGGTACGCCAGTTTCTCTCTTAGATCTTTGGCTGCTTCAGTTGTTGTGTTGATGATAACGTCCTTATCCACATCGAAGTGTCGTACCACCCAAGTTGTCTTGCCGCAACCGGGCACTCCATTGACCCACTGGATCTCGGGTACCGTCCAGTTGCCACACCGCGCCTCGACTCCAGGACTGCCCTCGATAGTTTTTGCCATGTCAGCAATCCTGTCGTCCAGCATTATTTTGGTACACCTGGCGGTAACCACAATAGGGTCCTCTGGTGGTGTCACGTACTTCGGTTTTCCCGTCCGATCCGTCTCATCCTCATTTAGGGCCACGAATCCTTTTATTGCATTATAAGCAGCCATATATTGACCTCTCATTGTTCCCTTGATGACATGGGAAGTGTCGTAATTGTATATGGCTGCTTCTGCTTCTTCCAGTCTCGCCATCAATAGACTCTCATTTCCTAGCCGAAAAGACTGCATGATGTTTTTGCAGTTCCTGAGATTGACTTCTCTAGTCGCTCTCGTTATAGCTAAGAATTCTATGAAGGCGTTTCTGGCGGGATCTGTTGCTGTTGAGGCAGGAATATAAAGGGGTGGAGTGACCTGTCCCATGTCCGCTCTGGTTGGAGCCGGTTGCCTTGTTCGAGGTGTTGTTTTCGTGGCTGATTTGGTGCTGTGCCATTTTATTTTCGGTGTTTGTAGGAACAAGCTCTGTGCTGCGGCGCTGAATGCTGTCAGAAAAGCCGAAACTTGACCTCTACTCTCGTTGCTACTGCCATTATGCTGTTTCGCGGCCTTTTCTGCCGATGTTCTTTCTTGTACCCTTTCAGAACCGCTTTGATTGGATGAACATGGAACGGGGTGTCCCCAACTGTCGGTTGCAGAGTTTTTTTCTGACGAAGACTTCAGAAAACTTAAGTTTTCTCCCCTGTCTTCGTATATGATGACCTCATGCTTTTTGGAGGCCTCCAGGCAACTTAGCTGGTCCGCGACTTCTTCTGTCCAGTGCGCTACAACCATGGCGTCGACGCTTATCACTCGGGAGACACTGTCTGCGTTTTCACCTAGTTTCTTTAGCAGTAGACCTGCCTGTGTAAATGGAGTCTAGGTCGTCCAGTCAAACAGTGCAATCGTTTTATTTTTCGATCGCACTATATCGATGCAATGAATTGAATATTATTTGTTACGGTCACTGTCTTGATTTCTGTAATAAATTAAATTCTCTGTAATCGCTATATTTTCGGTTGCGATTTTTTTTTTGTCGTAGCACAGACAAAACGTGTTACGTATTAAGTATTATTTTTCTTGTAGATCACAAATGTGTTATTGGTTATAAATATTTTTCGACGTCTATCGTACTCGGAATTATATTTACTAGTTTCCGCATGCCTGCAATTTGATGTTAAAATTGCAAAATTGTTGACTTAATTGCAAAAATTTTTCGTAGAAATTTTCTACAAATAAAAACTCTAACATTTCAGTCTACGAGTTTAGTATACATTAAATGTTTTATTGAGCCTGTGGAGTAAGATAGTCCATAAAAAGGTTTACCTACTTTGATTGATGAAAAAACAATTTTATTTCTGGTAATTTAACTAAAACCAAACACAAATAATACTCAGGCGTACAAGTCACTATCCCAACTGAATATGTAGGTAGGTACATCGAGTTGAGAGCGGCTGGTCGCAGATAAAGTGAAAATTAATAGAGCTTTGTGATATCACGGTATATTCAATAAGCTGTAATTTATCGATATCACTTGCAATAGCTGTATTATGTTAGCAGTTGTTGGGTCGTTCGACAAAACAAATTCTAACAAAATACAGCTAATAACAACGAGGCAATTTCTAAGGGACGTCCATAAATTACGTGAGTGTTTAGGAAATATATCCAACGCACTTAAAGTAGAACTACGAATTTTGAAATCTCACGATATTCCACCTGTGGGGGAGGGGGGATCAAAAAGTTATGAAAAATGCCTTACGTAATTTATGGCCGCCCCCTAATTTCCAAATACTGAAAGTGAATGGTACAAAAATCCGATGAAGACCTAAAGTTTGGGACGCCGGAACCGCACCTAAAATGGAACTAGACAAGACACGTAGGCGAAAAGATGACTGATGGAGTAAGGTTTTTTTGACAGTATTGTGGCCGAGGTAAGGTGTGCAAAATATTTCACGTTCGGCAGCGAGCTGGTCTTGACGACATTTTCGAAATTGCGGGTCTAACCCTCGACACTATCACAGGAACGAGGCAGATGACATAACACGAGAGAGGTCTAGACCTCTGGAAGATACTGTAGATGTTATTCATGAATAGTACAGATCTTCAATGTCTTCCAACCCCCTCGAGAATATCGCAAGAACACAACAAAAATAAAAGGAAAAAGTGAATTTCCCCATTAAATGTACTCTACTTATATTAGATCCATAGTTTTCTTTGTATAGGACGATAGTTGTCACGTAAACGGTGGACCCTTACAAAATTAAATTGCTTTCCTTTTCCTGACAACAAAGTTCTCTTTGTTTGCACTCTGCAATTATTTTCTACGTATGTTTTCAAAAGGCAAACTTATTTGAAGTAAACAATATAAAGACTAAACGTTTTGTAGTTCAGCTTGTTTTATAATAGTGATTGTTGTGCGCATAGCGCGGAGGACTGGTGACCGATGGGGTCGGAAAGTTCTCGAGTGGAGACCACGTACCGGCAAGCGCAGCGTAGGACGTCCACCCACAAGGTGGACGGATGACCTCATTAAGACCGTAGGATCGCGCTGGATGCAAGCCGCTTCCAACCGGTCTTATTGGAGATCCATAGGGGAGGCCTATGTCCAGCAGTGGACTTCTTATGGCTGATGGATGGATGGATGTTGTGCGCATAAATAAACAACTTTTCCATTGTTGAAGTTGGTTTGTTTGTTTCCTAGGAAACTCGGGTGGCGCCTAGGCCTTCAGGCAATCACCGGCATCCTAGTTCTAGCGTTCTTCCTCAGCGCAGTTTACCGAAGTGCTTCGCTATACCATCCACAACGCCGCGCCATACTACACCTCAAAAATCAACGACGTAAAGTAAGCGATTATACCAATGTGTAACCTTTGATCAAATACCTAGAAGGGCATCGCATCATCTGAGTCAGCCACCGATCATGTTCCACCTGAAGCTCTGGCAGCGAAGTATAACAGACTTTATCGAGTAATCTAACTATAGATTTGTAGACAGATTTCCTAATTGCATGAAAATATGTACCTAAAATGCTAAATCTTAAAATAAAAAATAATTCCAACACCAAATACATTTAGGTTTAATCCAAACACTATAATCCCGCGCCAAAAAAATGTCTGTTAAATCGTCTGTAAAAATGTTTCATTATTCTCACGGTACATTTACGGCATGCGATATCCACTGGGTGTTTTATCGAAGTGCCTAACCTTCATAACTTCCTCTTTGCAGCAGGCGGGAAACGATTTGTTATCCTTATTTGTACTGTTTGTCCTCGACAGGTAAAGGAAAAGAAAGGCCTAAAGCGATCCGCCCCACTCATCGATCTGAGTCCGCTTCGATCTCGACCCGCGAAAGTTTTGTTGTTGGCCTCCGGATTAGCAGCTTTTGGACTTTACACTCCTGTTTTTTTTCTGGTAAGTCTAATTGGTAAAGTTAGGATTGGTTCACGATTTTTGTAACAATGACATGAACTGTTGCCAGTTTGAAACAAATGACAAGTAATTGTATAACAAATCTTTTTTAACGTTTCTAATTAATAAGTAAACGTTAATAATTAATCCGAAAGTGTGTTTGTCGTTTGTTTGTTATAGGCTTTCACGCATTAACAGAGGGAGGGATTTACTTGATTTTGCAAGGATAGTTTAAACTGTTTAAAGGTCGGAGAGTGTCATACTTTTTATACCGGAATAATTAAAGGTTCTTATCGGATAACACAAAAAGCAAATTATCACGAAACCGAAGCCGCTGGCGAAAGCTAGTTGGAAATAAATTGTATAATAGAACTAAGCTGTAGTACCAACTTATCTATTCCAGATAAGAAGATAGTAGGCATTCTTTTGAACCCTATAGAATACATAACATATATACGTCTTTATCACGATTCTTCTTGAATTAAAATATTAAGAGAGTCAGTGAGACGGAGTTAAAAATCACAAGCGATTCAACACATCCTCTAGCGTATAATATCTATAGCTATATATCTATCAACATCATGGTGGTTGAAATCAATTTCTGTGCTTCCGTAGGTAGGCACATAACCGCAAGTTAATTGTCTAGTATCCGATACGTGTATCGATTGTTGTAGGTAGAGTTTCTCAATTTATTACGGTTTTACATAGAAATAACTTTTAGTATTATTTACGAAGTAACTATTATCTAATACTGCGACTCTAAATCTAAAATAGTGGAGTGAAAGAGAGATGTACCTACGTGTAATATAATACTTGAACTGTGTGCATTGATTTATTGCTGCGCGTTACCTGCCTCAACGCCTCAACCGATCTGGATAAATGAGGTGTCGGTAGGTTTGTGAAGGTTCAGAAATGGATATTTGACGTATCACAAATACAGTATACGGTATGTGTACTCATAAAATTGCGTTGCCTGCACGATTTTTTCAGGGTAATTTGTCGGTTCAATATATTACACAAACTTAATAGTACCTACTAACTAAATACTAATAAAATTACGCCTAAAGCGTTTTAACCCTTTTGGTTAGTGAATTAGATTTTATGTGCTATAGGATAGTTGATCTGTTTGAACAATGATCTCGTACAAGCTAATATACAATAATTTGCAAATTTGAGATTAGAATAAATAAATATATAGAACAGTTAATATTGTGATTTTAGGGTTGATCCCGAGTCAAGAGTTGTTACAACAATAAGTAATATCCTCCGTAAGTAAACAACAGCTTTTATGCTACTGACAAGTGACGATCTACGGCTTAGAGGATTTATAACCATCTCGTTGATTTCAGGTTCTGCTCGAGTTTTCCAATTATGTCAAATAAAATAATGCGACAATATTACTCGTTGTTTTTAGGCTCTGCAAGGTTTCGAAGAGGGTCTGGAGGAGAGTGCACTGGTGCTGCTGCAGACATTCCTGGGGTTCGCGGCGGTGCTGGGCTGCGCCGGCTTCGGGCTCGTGCTGGTGCGGCCTTCAGCGCAGTGCCTCGTCTCCAAGCAGTACCTGTGCCAGGTCGCCATGCTTGGGATTGGTGAGAACCTTTAATGTTTATTCAACCCCCTTACTATTTTATTAAGTACTATTTTGTAAATTATTAAACATATTCAATTTTATTTTTTACTTCTATGCACTTTTTTAAAATAATTATTATTACTGTTGTAAAAGTTCTTATACTTAATCATTTTAATTATATAAAATGTAAAATGACTCGCCCATTATAATAAATTGTTATGAGGCCAATAAATACTATTTTTTATTTTAAAACAGTGACAAAGTTAAAAATTAAATTGTAAATTAAAATATGCTGCTATAAGTTGTATTGAGCACAGCTTAATTGTGTTTTTTATTATTAAAATGTATGATGCTAGTAGTAATAAGTTATCATACTAAATTACCATATCAAGGAAGTAGGCTGAAAGTGTAAGGTTCCACTTCTGCTGTCTAATGTAGTGACTTTATGTTAACACGAATGGCTTTAATGAGTAATATGGCAATACGATCCGAAATATAACCCACCATTCGTATAACACGAATTTACGTTTTATTCACGCGTAAAATCTTCTTAAACATTGAGTAGGATTTATTCTTATTCAAAGCGTAAAGTACCGACTAGTATGACTTGCCTCTATGCCTAAAGTCACGAGCTTAGCTTACATTGTACCCTTTTCAAATGATGCCTATTCTCCGTCCAGGTATCTCGATGCTGGCCCTGAGCAGCGTGGAGGGCTACCACGGGTACGTGTTGTTCGCGTGGCTGTACGGCCTCTGCCTCGGAGGGTTCCTCTACTCCATCAAAATGCTGACAATGGAGCGCGTCCGGGGCCGCCACTTCACTAAAGTCTGGGGTGAGCGCCTTTAGTACCTCCACAAATCCATTTTATTTTCTATTTTCGTAATGATAAAAGGCATTTCGCAGGGTCGCCGCCTTTGCGAACATTTTTCTGTTTGTACGCATTTTTTTCCTTCTATCCATTCTGTTTGGACATTGATTGCCTTTCGAATTTGGCACTGGTATTGTATCGCTCTCGGATACGTTATTTTCGAGGTTTAGGTCTGAGATATCGCTGACTCTTCAATCATTGGGCTCAAATACAACTAAGTAATATCACAGTTTTCGTATAGTTTCTATACGGAGACTGTTTATTGCTTGTTCCGGATCTGGATTACGGATATTTGAGCGAGTATGACCTTAATAAATTGTAATAAAACCATGTTTAGAGACCGTAAAATATTGTTTATCTACTCGATGTCAATAGTTATTTTCGTTATTAGATTTCGATGGCTACGTTACATTACATTTTTTTATGGATGTTATTTGTATTCTATGGAGAAAGAAAACGTCTAGTAATAGCGTTTATATTTAGCTTATAGACGTTTGAGCTTTATAGAATTTGGCTATTGATTTTGTATTGGATCTTCTACATAAGTAAAATTGAAATTAACTTCACACTTTTACATAACATTACATTTACTTTCGACATGACGAAAATGATAAAGCGTACTTTATAATGTTAATGATGTCTTCCTGTTAATATAGCACGTGATTTATCGTGCAGGTTTCGTGCAAGGCGCGGAAGCGATCCCTGTAATAGTGGGCGTGCCTTTCACCGGCTACATGAACTCTCAGGCGCCGCGCGCCGGCTTCTACTTCTCGACGGCGACGACGCTCGCCGGCGCGGTGCTGCTGTTCTTCGTAGGGTTCTCGAAGAGAGAGGAGCCGGTGCCGGCGCCCGTGCCCGTAGAGCCGTGTGTGTGCGTGACGCCGCCGCCGCGGTGTGAGCCGCCGCCCGCGTGGTGCGCGTGCAGCGCGGGTGGTGCTACCGCGTACTGCGCGTGGCCGACTATGACCGGACCGTACTCCCGCCTACCAAAGTCTCTGTCATACGCAGCGCCGTTGAACCGCACGTGTTGCTCGGCCGCGCATTACCCCGAGTGCTGCCGGCGGCCCGTGCCGCTGCGGCCGTCGCGCAGCGTGCCGGAGGGCCTGGCGGCGCGCGGCTCGTGGGGCCGCTCGTCGTGCCGCGCGACCTGCCGCCGCCGCGAGCACCACCTCATCGAGCAGATCACCACCTCCGTATGACAATGGATCTACAGCTGTAGATGAATATACAAATCGATGGTTTTTCAAACCCCAACACGTTTTATATTCATTGTGTTAGATCTTGTGTTTGTGTATAAAACAACATCTTCTATTTATACAATCTGAACGTGGTTTTGATATAATTAGTGAGTCCTAAAAACTAAAAACATTCTGAGAAATAATTTATAAACTTTTCGTCGTTTGTGTGTCTTATACGGTGCATACTTATCTGTTGAGATAGATGACGTATGAGGTTTAAGAAACTATCGATACACTATGATAATATTTCCTAGGTTTCTAGTGGCTCGTGAACTCGGACTTCACATTTGAAGCGTATTATGTAAATATTTGTTTCCCTAGTGGTAGTTTAGAGGACGAAGCAATAAAAGGTGATTTGATAGTTATATGCTCGTGTAAGTTCCAACTGGCCACGGTGAAAAGTGTTCGATATTATTATGCGTTATAGTGTACATGGAAATTCAAATTTGCTTTAATAAATTGGAGCAACAATTGCTCTTTAAAGATAATGTATTACTACGATGTTTTTTGTTTTATGTTTAAGAACAGATCTAGCAAATACTAGTAGATTAAAATAATCTGTAGATAACAAACATAGTAAAGAGGAAATTAAACTAATAAAATTTTAAATACAATGTTGGTCAGAAAGGGTACGGAAATAACCATTTTGAGAACTGTTTTTACGACTCATCAAATGCATTATAGCTGTTATTGTTGACATTACCTATCTGTTAATTAAGATTCATCGTGATCAGTAGTTTGGCTCAGCCCCCTGCTGGGCATTATCCTCCTCCCTCTTTTGCCCACTATTCCTATTTTTAAACCATTCTCAAAATAGATTATTGTGAGAAAGACACCAATATATTCTATTTTTTTATATTGCTCCGTAGTTAACAACACATAAGTTGATCGGGGTAGGTTCAAAAACATCATAAACAGATAATTCCGTAAAAATATTCAAATTAATTTTAGAAAGGTAAAATAGTAGATAATTTAAGCAGTTGTGCCAGTTGCTTTGGTGTTCATACCCTTTCTGACTGTAAACCTAAAATATATGAAGTTTTTCTAACTCTTAAACTGCTCGTGGGACCTTGTCGTAGTTGAAAATTGAAGTAAATTAATTCTTTAAAATAACGTAGAACCATAATTTTCATGAAAAGATGAACTCTTATATACCTTTGTGTCTACCTATCTTTCTGAAACTATGGAATTCTATATAACATTAATAATTGGAGATGATGTAATCTAAAACTGAAAATCCGCCTCTGATACCTTTGTTGGGGTTCCGTACAAGGGCAAAGTAAACCTTATATCTGTCACTTTCCTGTCTGCCTTTCATTGTCACTGGTTTCTGGAATAAACGGAATGAGTTTGGAACTCATTTGCATTAATTAAGGATATTCATTAGGGAGCATGCTAATTAAAAACGAATTTTTTAAAGGCTTATAATCAGTTATTACATTTCAATACGCACAATATTGGAAGAACGCGTTCGTGTTTTACTATCTTTTTAATTAAAGTCAGTATTGAGTGGTCTAGTTTGCCGCTAGATCTACAAGCTTAATTACACAGTGGTCTAATTTGTCTAGATTTGCAAGCTCAGACATAAATTCAGCGCGATACAGCGCAGCGTCGATATTTGAAAAGAAAGCTACAACGCGCAGTACAGTACCAAAGGCGAATCCTAAAGCCACTTGAAAAATACAAAGTGTGCTACTATGCAAAGTAGATGAACTTTCACAGCTATACGTACCACTTTTTATGACGAATAACTTTTTAACCATGGGGCTGACGTATTCATTGCCAAAAATCTGTTTCATACAAAAAATTCATCGACTCACTACAAAATGTATGGACAGGTGAATTTTTTCGCTATTTCGGGTTTTGCCACATAATAAGAGTTGTACATAATGACATGTGCATATATTTCTGAAAGTCTACACTTTGCAAAGCGGCATCTTTTATAATATTTACTACAAAAACAGAACCTTGATGCCTGCAGTTTTAGAATAATCGATCTCTACCTAATTCTAAAAACTAGATTTTATTTTGTCGGTACGACTAGTTCTGTAAATTAGTGTACATAATAAATAAAGATTTTCAATAAACTTAATGATTTGTAATCTTCTCAGTTTTATGAAAACATGTCTATTTATAACAGTTAAATGAAAATAAATTTATTTACCTCTGTAAACACGGGATTTTTTAAAAGCCTTAGAATAGAATTTATATCTATAGTCTCATAAATATAGGAGAGTTTGTTGTTTTAGCATCTTTTGGATTCCGTTAAGATACAAAGCTTTAAATTATCCCGTTCTAGAAATTTATATTTTATAATTGTGTTGTTTATGAGATCGTTAATACTTAGATTTATTTGTTTATATATGTTTTGATGTTAAAAAGATTGTTTTAGTACCAAAGTGTAATTTATTGTTTTGGTGATACATATTATAAAATTGATTTTAGGAATCCTTTCTTTTATTTATACAGAGTAACACTAACATTAACTAACTAACATTTGAGTGCGCGATTAGTCCCAGTACACAATAATAAAGTAACACTAATTCAAAAATCAACTGTGTTTGAAACTCAGGCTAAGTAACGTTTCACACACAATCACAGACATGAATTTTTACATATATGTATATAATATAATAATAAATGTAAGGGCTCTGAATCTGAATAGCTAGTAACATTTAAAAGTTTGAAATACGAAGAAACGCTTAATTGCTATCTGAACAAACAATGAGATATGCGTAACTTTTCATAGAGATCTGTTATTTTAGGAAAAGTTTATATATATATTGAGAGATTTTATAAAATCAAATATATCAGGAATGTAAAAAAGTTGCCTGTGGTATTTGTTTTTTTTTTCAATAGCATTGTATTTTCCTCGGTATTTTCCATACATTTTTAATTATGTTTCGGATTATGGAGCTCAAACAAATTATGGAAAAAATCGATTCTGATCACGGCTTTGAGTCGATTCTGAAAAACCGAGCTACGAAAATATTTGCAAAATTCCACACAGTATTTTCAGCGAATTTTTCAGTCTGGCGTATCGTAATTTCATTCCATGCGTCACTGATAGGTCGGCTCAGGTATGAATACGTTTTATGAGGCGGTCACAGATGCTTAACATTTTAATAGCTCATATAAAGCTCAATTCATTCAGAATAACCACCACTTTCGTATTATTACCATTCATTTTATGATTCTCTTATGTAGGTGGTACGAGTAAAAGCTATGCTTGCTTTGCTTTTTAAGCTTGTTTATATTATACTAGCGACCCGCCCTGGCTTCGCACAGGTGTATTATACATAATAATAAACCTTCCTCTTGAATCACTCGAATCTATTAAAAAAAACCGCATCAAAATCCGTTGCGTAGTTTTAAAGATTTAAGCATACATAGGGATATAGGGTAATAGGGACAGAGATAGCGACTTTATTTTATACTATGTAGTGATAAGATAGAAAATTATAATAGGTACTAGTTGTACCGAAACTTTCTCACTTCCATACTTTGAGAAAATGAAAAATTGTTGAAGCTGATTGATGGCCATTTAACTAAGTATACCTACAGCGCAAGGCATACTTAAAATATACTAGTCTCCAAATCAAACTACAGCAAATGCCACATACTCGTACCTAATAGCATTTTGTTTTGGCAATCCAAAATAGGCATATTTTGAACATTCTACTTATAGTAGCTATACTTGTGATGACAAAAAATTGCGGTATACTTAGGTACTCTTAAATTAATAAATAAATAAATATTATTGGACATCTTACACACGGTCTCTGACCCCAAACTAAGCATAGCTTGTGATATGGCTGCCAGAGACTGATATACTACATATACATATTTTAAATACATACTTATATAGATAGTACCTAAATAACACCCAGACACAGAACAAACACCTATGATCATCACACAAATGTTTGCCCTGGGTGGGGATCGAACCCACGCCTCTTTGACACAGAAGTCAGGGTCACTAACCACTGAGCCACCGAGGCAGTAATATTTTTAAAAGTAAGTAGGTTAGTTTGTATGGGCTGGATGCCTCGTAAAAGTAAAGCCTCCTGAAAACTTATACCTATTTTCATCATCCGCACCTTGCTTTTGCACCTATAGCTTTGCCACCAATTCGGTTCAAAGATCAAAATGCTTGTAAGTTCTAAAACGCGCATCGACATTTTCGATTGGCTCTTGAAAGCACTTATAAAATGTCGGAGAGCTAAAGAAAGCTTTGCTCTTGAACCATTTTCGTGTAATCTTAATGCAACCCATTTTTTGTTTAATGGGTATTGATCTTTTTGTGAGTGCTGATAATTATTTAATTTAGAATTAATTTACATTTTATAGGTATGTGTAGGTTGATTTTACAAAATCCGATGAAGCGTACATCGTCGGCTATGCGCCCCGAGGCTGGGGTTTCGAAACAAAAAAGTAGGTATTTATTTTCGTACGCCAGGACTGCAGTTGACAAATTTGTTCCTAGTACTACGGTATTTTTTTTTGACGTATGCTATAAAATTACGCATTATATTAATTAATTATTGGAGATATTTAGGGGAGGCCTATGTCCAGCACTAGACATCCTATGCCTGAAACGAACGAACAAACGATTAATTTTATTTATTAGACCAATTTTACTTTTACAGTGAGTTTCTTGGCAAAATATACCTATAGTGTACCTTCAGATATAAACTGGCTCTTGTGTTGCTAAAAGTGCAGGGACTTTGATTGGTATATAGGTCGTAACTCTTAAATTCATTATTATGATCAACTTTAACTCTATAATAGGGCCGATAAGAACTTTTTTTGTTTCACGTATCTATTTTGTCGAAAGTCGAACTATTTTTGTGGAATTTCATTTTCGCCATTCTGTGGTTGGCCAACCATAAACTTGATTTTGTTTGTGAAAAATATTTTATTGTATTTGAATTCATATGGAGATTTAAAGTACTGTAACTATGTTGTAGGTATTTGATTAAAATACAACAAAGTTATGGTTTAAACAATTATCACAGTACCAAAAATCATATTAGAAAACGAAACATGAATGAAACGAACAATCACATAACTTTGCCCTAAGTTTATGAGCACACTTCATTGTCAAAGAGGGTTTCCAAGCGTTAATTAGTGGTCAAACCGAACAATGTTGATCCTCGAAGACTCAATGTTATCTTCGTGAATTATTCATCAGACAGAGCCACCTAGATTTGTAACAGTTATCTAAACAAACCAATGAATTTAGCTGTGCCAAGCTAGAACTCGGCGACAATCACTTATAGAACCAGAATTCTTCTGAACCACACTCATTTCGGATTTTAGGCATCTGGAAGCTTCTACCTGATTTTAGTTAGATGTGTTAAATAATAATGAGCTATCATTCTTTACTAATAATTATAAACTCGGATGTATGTACCAACGGAACAACGGATCGAACTGAATTTTAGCATGAATGTCTATTATAAAACGTGGTCGTGGTACGCAAAAAGGTAATCATAGGGGCTAGTGGTTCTAAGGGTATACTAAGTAAATATCAAAATAAATGTGATGTTTCAATAAAATTGACCAAAAATAAAAATAATTTAGCTACTAAAAGGTCTATTACCTACATCTGATTGCATTGTCATTTTGCATCTATTTATTTAAACCTAGTTGGAAAATATCATACGAATACGTAGCAAATAGGAAACACCACACCTAAAATCGTGACATTAATTCCAACGCGCATTGTCTCCCTCATATACGGTAGAAATAGAATTTATACTTTAATTTAGATAGGGTTACCAGGTGGCAATGAATTTTCCCAACAAGTCAGGGACTGGGAACTCTTATCAGGCACTCGATGAAAATAGAATGTGTCGAGAGTTCAGGAAAGGTCACTAGGCTGTACCTATCTCATGAACCGTAACAGCTAAAAAGTTAAAATTTGCACAGATGATGTTTTTCTGTTTCCATTATAACAACAAATACTTACTAAAAATAGAATGAAATAAATATCGCATATATGTAGCATTTTCACATTATTGTTGATTTATGAAAAATGGCTCAGCCGATTTCAATAAAATTTAAATGGGACCAACTTCGACGTATACCCTTTCCAAAAAAAAAAAAAATACGCGTCGAATTGCGTACCTCCTCCGTTTCATCGGTCAAAAAATAGAATAAAATAAATATTTATTCATACCGTACAACAGATGTGAGTTTTTGCGCGATAATTATTAATAATCACAACAGGTAGACGCTTGAAACATTCTCAGAGTATTTAGTAATATAATATTTCAATTTAAAAAAACAAATTATTGAATTGAAATACATACCTAATTGGCTACCATACGGTACGAACCCTTTCAAGCGCGAGTCCATATTTATTTTAGTCTGTAGAAGAACTATGTAAGATTTTTCCAAAAAAAATAATTAACTTAAAATTAGAAAGAAGTAATTTCAGTCAAGATATATAATATAAACTGCAACGCCTACAGAAATTAAATAGCTAAATTGCTACTTTTACTCCTTGCTTTGGGTTCAAGATCAATGTATATGATATGATGTTAGTTGGGTACATATTATGTTTTTGTCAAACAATAATAAAATAATTTGAAAGAAAATAAATAAGCCTATAAAGAAAAAATAACCTATATCACAAATAATGTAGCTTCCTAATGGCAAAAAAATAAATAATCATTGGCAGGATTATTTTTGTTTGCTTTCTGCCATACCTACTTGAAAACCAGATTATACGTAGGATACGCGTAAGATAGCTCTACGTACGGCCTAAATCAGGAACAAATTCTATGCTGCCAGGAAATTCAGAATGCTAGTGATATAACGTACGTGGCGCCACGAGTCGCGCGCAGAGTTATCTTGTGCGCACTCTACGTAATATCATATTTTGCTACAATTCAAAATAAAGTATCGGTCAGCCACACTGGTTCTTTGAGGCGCGGGCGGGGTGCGGGGACAGTTCGTGCGCAGTACGCACACAAATACAATTTCATCACCACACTCATTGAAGCTCCCTGGCTTGGGCGCATCGCGACGGCAATAGTTTAGTCCAAATACCTATTTCTCAATTTCTTCGTCACTAGGAGACGCTCTTAAGACCAGAGCTGACACAATAAACTTTACATAAATAAGAACTAGCTGATTATTATTTAAGCCATTTATTCTTCTGTATCGACTCTATGATTCGTTAATGAAGTTAAGCTATATATATATAAATTTATATAAATATATACCTTTCGTAAAAATACAATAATTTCGATTGTTAAATGGCAAAATTTGGCGGAGATGATACTGGTAATTCAAAAATAGGTACACTCCCGTATTCATTTAGCGACTGGGAGTGTCACAGCGAGTAACGCCACCGCACCGTCCCGCGCGGATACTGCGACTGGCGCGTGAGCGGAATACGTTAATGTATAATGTATAGTGTAAATAATAATCCACAAGGATTGTGGATTAAAACAAATATATAAAATGCTCTGGTGTTATAATCCCAGGTGGATTATAACATCAAAGCCGACACTTAAATTTACATTATTTATTCATTTGTCCGTGTCGAGTTTATGATTGGTTAATGAAGTTGTAAATGTTGTATTTGGGCGTCAATGCATTTTTTTGCAATGGGTGATTTGTTGAATATGATACTGGCAATTCAAAAATAGAATACATTCCGGTATTCATATTGCGACTGAGAGCGTCACAGCGGTAATTAAGAGTAACGCTACCGCACCGTCCCGCGCGGAGCCGGGGAGACGGCGACTGGCACGTGAGCAGAATACATTAATGTATTCCTGGATTGTGGATTATAACACCAGAGATGGCCACACAATGCACTCGTACATACATTTGAAGAACTAGACGGTCCCGTACCAATGAGTTCTTTGGAATTTATTCGATGGCGTATGCGAATCCACCAACCCGCACTAGGCCAGCGTGGTGGATGTGGCCCAATCACCCTTTGTGGGCTAGGCCTACGTCCTGCAGCGGACTAGTAAAAAGGCTGTTATAGGTAAAGTATCTATTCTGTATTAAAATATTACCACAAACTGTAGGTATTGGCTAAAAGTGACTCTTACAATAGACTCTCGTCTGCTATGCTCTGGTGATATGCTATTCCACAAAAAGTAAATACTATGTTGACACATGGATACACACTGGTTGGGCACACGAAATGAATATTTAGCAAAGAAAAATGACTATTTCAGTTATTCCAGGAATCCAGCGACTGATAGGTACACTGAAAAACAACAAATGTAATAAAGCTGTCAGTTTAAAAAAAATCATTGCTCGGCCTGGAAATTTATTTACGCGCATTACTTTATTATTTTGTTTACTTGAAAAGGTAATAAAAACGCTTATACTTTATACCCAACTCATTATTTCGTTTCCTTTCGAGTTGGTATCAAATTGTGAGCTCCTCGATTGTAACGAGCTAAAGTTTACGGCTCCATTAAGCTGCGCTGTTCACAAACAATTCAATTTTATAAGATGATCCCGGTATGATAGGATTACTGATGTCTTTGGAGCTCTCATCCACTTTACCAGATATAATGGGGGACAACACAAATAGTTTATCTGCTACTCTCAATATTTTATAGTAGGTATTACAAGTAGATATACTTGTTAGTGAAAATCTTTTTATCTTTTCTCGAATTGATAGGATAAAAAAAATTTAACAATTCAAATAATTATACTTATTTTCATTATGTTTACAGAACACACATTTTTTAAATATACAAATACACACTTACAAAATACACTTTTTAGGGTTCTGTACTCAAAGAACCCTATTACTGAGACTCCGCTGGCCGTCCGTCTGTCCGTCTGTCTGTCACCAAGCTGTATCTCATGAACGGTGAAACCTAGAACGTTAAAATAGGCATGATGACTGAGTAAAAAAACAATTATTAAAATTAGTCCGTGAGTTAGATTGTCAAAAAATATTGAACATGTTTTTTGTCAATTAAACAACAAATTACGTAATAAAGGTCGTGACGTCATCTCTCTCACCGAAGTCTTTACATTTGTATAGCACTTGTGACGTCACGCGGATCTTTCACTGGCTATATCTTCATCAATTTTTGTTTAATTGACAAAAGAAAAAATACGTGTCTAATATTTATTGATAGTCTATCTGACGGACTAATTATATTTTTTCAGTCATCATGCCTATTTTCACAGGTGACGTATTTTTGTTGCCGCTATAACAACAAACATTAAAAACAGAAAAAAAAAATAATGGGGCTCGGAATAAAACCAACCTGATTTTTTAGCCATTATTCGCTCGATATTAATAAAGGTGACAGGTAGATGCTTGAAATATTCACAGAATATTTAGTTGTATATTCCCTTCAAGAATAAACTGGTAAATTAAAATACAATATCTATATTAGGGAGGGCTTCCAGACGGTGCGGAACCCTGCGTGCGCGAGTCCGACTCGCAAATCTCGCAATTGACCGATTTTTGGTCATGTAAGCGCGATTATGAACTATTTCGTGCTTTGAACTATTTCAAAGAAAAACAAAATGCCATTTTTTAACTCAAAAAGATCATAATTTAATAAAACCCACTGAGCTTCGAGCGCGGAGAAGATTGGCTTAGACTAAAACAGTGAAAAACATTCTGAAATGCGTGACTATCGTACAAAAATGTGGCACGTTCATTTATTTTTCCTTTACCAACCTATCATTATGCGAGTCGAGGTTCTTTCACATTCAAACAACGACTAATGTGTGCAGACCCTAATAATTTGAAGCAAATGCCATGGAAACTCGCAGTTCGTACGTGTTCGCAATGTTTCCACAAAATTTTGACGTGCAAATATTTCCCGCTGTACTTCGTTAGCATTGACATGGAGGTAATGTTAGGTCAATTTACATGAGGGCTTATAGCCGAAGTTAAATGTTGCGTAAACCAGCGATGAAACAATATTACACCACACGGAGAGCAAATATCTGCAGAGACGACTGCTACGAGTATAATACGTTACGAGCGTGACGAGTTTAGTGGTCAATATTTGCAAAAAAAAAACGCTAGTATGACAAGCCCCGAAGTAGCGAAAAAATATCCGTTGCTCGATACATTTTGTCGCGAGTCAAAGAACTCTATAAAACAGATTAAGTAATATACTGATTTTACATTTTTTGTTTTCTTTCTGTTAAGCTAGTTTGCAACAGTGAAAAAATAAAATGTATGTACGCAATTCATGTACCTAATTATAACATTTAGTTTTTCATAACAAATAGCGGGTAACTAATAGCATATGTACTCGTATTATGAGCCATCCGAATGATTCGTGCAAGCCCTGCCGAAGGTTACGTCATACCTACCCATTTCCAGTACAGGGTCGTTTCTGAAACCGCAATAAGCCCATTGGCAGTTGATCTAAATAAGTCACTAGATCCTCTCGGTAATAGTTACGAAGTTCGACTCAAACTTTATCGCGAAGTTGGAAATCCGAGCGATAAAGAGCTACTTACATTCATCTTGATTAAACCGGTCAAAGCGAGCGCATTAAACCTTATCCTTTTTCTTTCATTTACCGAACTAATTCATCAAGTTTAGGGACTTTTGATATTCGTGGCACGAAGCATCGAGTACCTACCGCGAAAAAGTAAGTTAATAACAGAAGTAATTATGTTAGGGGCTCTTTTAGAAACATTTACGTAACTACCTATACAATAACGATACGAGTAGGCTGATTTATTACTACACAATCATATAATATGACATTAATTTGACTGCCACTATGGCCCGTAAGATTACAATTTCACTATAGAAGTGCAAAATCACGCGTATCACGGTGGGTTGTCTTCACTTCCTCCTTGCCTTATTAAATTATATCTATAACACATTAGTAAGTACAAGCTAACATATTCCTGATACGTAATAGATTTATTTACTCAATAAAATCGGGCTAATTCTGTAAATGTCACACCTATACGGTAATGTAAACCAATGAAAACATTGCAAAAAAAAAAAAAAATTGCTATATCTAGTATTAATACTTATGTTTCAGTAATTGCAATTAATTTCAAAAGACTAACAGTGAACTTAATTATTCACAACCTCATCCAGCTTCTTACTAACATTGATGCAGTCGTTAGAAAGCACTTCACAGCAGAACTCTGGTGTAATATCGTACTCTCTTGCCTAATTGAATACGTTTCTCCATTTGCAAGCTATTTACAAAAACACCTTGAATGAGTGCATTATTTTTCACTGTGTAATTACTGCTAATAACGCAAAGTGCATACTTTATGAACAGCGTAATTTACTGGGTCGTAATTAAAGCGCTTTTCAATTAAGCGAAAACGCTGGAAACGCGTATTTATTTGACAAGAATTTGTACGCAACATTTGTTTTCCGTGAAAAGCTGAAACCACTAGAATATCTGCCAATGTAAAACTTCAGGCAGGATAACTTCAACATTTTCTTTACTTACAAGTGAGTGGAATTAAAAAATCGTCAGCTAGCATCTATATATATATACACAGCTATTTATTATAAAAAAGTGCTAAGAATCCAAAAATACTAACTTATCTAAATACCCACCACTACAAGGCTACTAAATCACCCTTACAAGGCGGCATTTTAACAACGTAAAAAAGAAATAATCTCCCAAAGCGAATAAATAGGAATCAATCAAAAGAAATCAAGACTAATAAAGTAAAACTTAGTGCGAATTAGCCGCTAAGTTGCCTACGCAACAGGCACGCCAAACAGCCGGCACCGTAAGCTTTGTTCTAGTAAGTCCAACTTTGCTCTCTACAGTTTCGGGCGTAACTCCGTAGTCCGTGGAGCAGCACTACGCAGCTTTTTATATACGGGGAGATTTTATATGATAGTTAACCGCACAACTTGATTTATGCGGCGGTGCCACGTTGTCCCCATGTGCGCTTTCCTGTAATATATCATGCTCGGGTGAGCTATTTTAAGCACCGCACATTTCCACTCCTAGCCCGCGTTTAAAGATTATGAATACAAAAATTTTGAGCTTTTTCAGTGCCAAAATGTCACCGAAACTTGTGAAGCTTTCGCATTGAAAATAAGTAAGATAGAAAAATATTTTACGTGGCGTGAATCTTTTGAATAGTAAACTATTATTTATTGTAAGAAAATCTGCATGCAGGGCACGGGCGTCTTCCGTACAGGATGGAATTGAAAGCTTGTGTCGCCTGGCGGCCCGATATCCGCAGGACTTCCCGTGTGGATCTCGGCTTATCTTATATTACACACAACATCGGAAATTACGACGCAGCTGCTTGAATGTTAAAAAAGTTTCCTTAAGGTGCCGTGAACAGTTTTCTAGGGGTGATGTGTACCCGTGATCGTGTATTGTTACACGCCAAAAAAACGTTTATATTATCGCCATGAGTTTCAGCTACCGGTGTGGCGAAATAGAAAGATAAACGTTATATAGGTAGAGCAGTGATTTCTAAGATTGGGTTTTAGAAATCTAAGTTCAGCTAACTAGAAGAAACTAATCAAGATTTATTCAGCTAACTAGAAGAAACTAATCTAAGATTTGTATAAATCTTAAGGTGATATCAGACAGTTCACTTTTCGTTCATATTCGCCTTTCATTCGGTACTTTTCACTTGAAATGAAAACTATGAACACAAAATGAAAACTGATTTCCGAATGAATTCTTTAATGAAACGATCTGACAGTGTTGGATATTGGCATTCGACATCATTCACTCCCATTCCGAATGAACGAAAAATAAAGGTCTGAACACAAAAGAGAACGTTCACTCGGATTCTGCCATTTCGTCTCGAGCCCAGAGAGGTGCGAACGTCACGCAAGTCGCGTAGCGGTTATATTTGGTTACGTCAACTGTCGTAGCAACATGGTTTTTAAGTGGAATGATCAAAATACGCTGCTGTTTTTGGAGAACTTTGAAAAACAAATTAAACTAATTCCAAGGCGCACGACTTCATTCGACAACATGTTGAAGAAAAAGAACAGGTGAATGTTCTTGTTATGTCATTCTAGCTTAGCCGTGTGAACATGGAATGAAAGAAAAATGAAACATTCGCTGGAGTGAACGTTCTTTCTAGTGAACCGTCTGATATCACCTTTATCCGTATTTGTACTTCGCGAAAGATATTTTGAGACGTTCCAGCTCTAGATTCTAGCTACGGTTGATCATGTGTGATATTTTGATGGTTCTCGAGACGGAAAAACGACTGTGGTGCAGTTGACTTTCATCTCAATGAGATAACTGAATAGACCACCCTAAATACGAATATTATTTTAAAATCGTAATGATAGATTTTAAAATAAATATTCGGTATTTAGAGCAGTCTATTATTGGTCACAAAACAAACAAATACAAAATTCAGTCGTAAGAGTACCTTTATATGACGTCAAACGCCAATGGCTGTAAATATTTTAGTGAATTTACAATGTCTAGACGGTAATGGCTCTAAAATTAGGGTAAATGGATATGAAATGAGTTGTGCAAAATTTAGGTAAATACGCAAAAGATAATTTCGTGTTAGAGCAATAATAATTTAAGTTTATATGAGCGCGACGGTGAGTATTAATTGGTGGTCATCGCCGCTACGAGTATTAATAAATAATTATTTATTTATTTTATGGACACGGTTCTAAACTAAGCGAATAGAATTGAATGAGTTGGACGAGTTTGGATTGTATTTCTAAGTAAATTTCCATACCACTCTGGATAAAATACAATATCGTCAGATTCGTGGATTCGAGCCGATAATTAATTTGTGTATTGCACGCCTATTCAGTAACAGTCTGCCACATAGTGTTGTAAGTTTGTGCCATACGACGATGACATGTCGGTCCGTCGCAGTTATTCACAAACTTTTTCAGAAAAGCAAGGCGATGCTCATAAACTCGTCCTTTGTGCGTTATCGCTAAAAATATTTTATTGCTCCTCTCGCAGCATTAGCGTAAAATTTACGATAAGAACCGTAAAACAACGCCATCAATACACAACGGCTGCGCCATAAAAATACTGTTGATAAAATTAATAGAAACAAAATTTTAATGATCCATCTTCGAGAATTCTTTTCAATTTACGCCGAGGTTTCGGCCCCGTGGCTCACCGCGACGTAAAAGTTTTTATTATTCCCAGAAAGTACTGCCATTTACTCGCAAATTTAACAGTATAATGTAATTAGGAGCTGGTTTTTTTCGAACAATACGAAGTCTGAAGCATTTACAATGACGACGCATAACATTTCTATTTAAGAAACTATAGACACGAGTAAAATTCAGCTGGTTAATTTTTTGAAGTTGCTGTTGTACCTTTTTTTTACGATGGGAAATCTTCGAAAGATGTCCGACTGCTTCGGGGTGCAGTCGGGTTATGTGGAATTGTACCCACTAAAATCGCCTCGGTGGCCAGCCTTTCGGTGGCAAGAGAGCTCTTGGGAGCTCCGGCATCTCCAAAAGGAACGCACCGGTGTTCCCGGTACTTTGTGTTTCTACTCGCCTGGTAGTGGTGTAAATTTTTAACAGTAGTTCCATCAGAGAACTGTTAATGGTACTAGTGGTGACGAACTAGTAGAACTAGGCTTATGCGGTCCTCTACGACAGCGTTGCCACACACGCTGTCAAGTTGCTGTTGTACCTATTGACGTATCGAATTGAACTCGATAAAACGAAAGATCTGTAGATAGTTGTTATCGGTCAGCAAGAAATCAAAAGAACATCAATTGTATTTCTTTTTTAGAGTTCTGTACCCAAAGGGTAAAAACGGGACCCTATTACTAAGACTCCGCTGTCCGTCTATCCGTCTGTCTGTCTGTCACCAGGCTGTATCTCAAGAATCGTGATAGCTAGAACTAGAACATTGAAATTTGCACAGATGACGAGTTTTTGTTGCCGCTATAATATCAAGTACTAAAAACAGAAAAAAATTATATGAGGTGCTCCCATACAAAACCTGAATTTTCAGAAGTTTTTCGCTCGATATTATTAACGGTGACAGGTAGATGCTTGAAATATTTACAGAATATTTACTTAATATTCACCTTAACAATAAATAATTAAATAAACATTTAAGGGAAACGTACAAGAAACGTGATTTTTTGCTCAATATTAATATCGGCAACAGGAAGATGCTTGATATGTTCACAGAATATTAAATTGTATTTTCAGAAATAAATAATTACATTAAAATAAAATATGTTAAGGGGGATTTCCATACGGTACGGAATCCTTCGTGCGCGAGTCCGACTCGCACTTGGCCGATTATTCATTTAATAACTAAATTTGATTTACTTGTTTAATGTTCAACAGTCCAGTAAATTGGTTAAAATGTTCCTCGTAGCAAACATAGCATATTTAAATATATGGCTATTTTGTTGTAATTTATATTTAAATTCATTTTTTTTATAAACATTTTTAGGATTGTGTTTATCTTTTCTAAATGAGTTAAGTCTACTTTTTATTTATATGTTGGCATGCATTTTTATAAAGAAGCCACTGGCTCCTGAGACACAGTCTTAGACCAGTTCAGGAGCCTATGGATCATGTATTACTGTAACTCGTTAATTGTGTCAAAATAAATGATTTGTTTGTTGTAAATAAATACGGGTGCCTACAATTTTCAATACCTTAACTTTCTGTCTCCGTATCTTATTGTCATACTTCTTCGTATTTTTTGAAGTTACTAAGAAAATTATTAAAATGATATTTCAACTCAACAGGTTTACCTACCTACTCGGGTATAAACAAGCCCTTATATATGTACCTACAATTTGCCATTGCAAACGAATTTCTGACATCATATTTCATGTTGATACAAAAGCAGTCAAATATGAATTTATGAGAGGGAGAGTCGAGATTGGTCCAATAACATAAACGATTCCGGAGATCAAAGAGCAGATAGGTGCCAGGGGAAAAAAGTAGATCGCTCAATAATCGAGCATTGTTCTTTTTTTCGCGAGTCGAACGAGCCAGGTGGATGAGCCGCAATCCCCCGATAATTCTCTAATCTGCCTTTTACCATATCTCGCCTTTGCATTGGCACTTTTACAGCTGTAAGTTAGAGAGTTAGTAGATATTGGTTTTGGCTGATGGAGTTTTGTTAGATTGCTAATGTGGATATTTTTTATGTTGTTTCGTGTGTAGCGTGTTGTCTTGTATTGATAACAAAGTGAAGTATCTACTTAAATCCAAGACTATACGAAAGAAAAGGGACAGTACGTTGTATTCCGTGAGTCTACTACACACGTGACATATTTGCTTAACGAGAGACAAGCGTAGTCAAAGCGGAGCTGGGCTCTTTCACTACTGATTTGAATTGATAAGAAAAACTGAAACTGTATAAGTAGGTATATACTCTAATGTGAAGTCTGCCAATCCGCATTTTGGCTAGTGAAATTAGCTATAAGGTAAATCTTTGTCCTTAAATTTGTAGAGACTAGTAGGTATTCAGTAGTGAAACACCGCTTATTACAAACCCGATAACGAATAGTTATTTTACCTTCTAGATAATTCAGAGGAGCTTTTAATAAAACTTCTTTGATCCGAAAAACCCGAAATAAAGCTCTGGTAAAATAGGTATTGATTTTGTTATTCTATAGAGATTGGTAAGAAGATAAAAAATGCTGTTACAAACTTTTTATTTCGCACAGACTCGACTTTTGAGTAAGCTCCAATTAATGAGTCAAACGCTCACGCTTAACTCACTTTCTTAATTAAATGTCTGGTCTGAACAATTCTGGGATTTTAAATTATCTCCATCTCTGTTTTTCTATCAGAAAAGTCGATAGAAAGAGAGTCAGTATGATTGTAATCAGAATGGAAGAGCCTTCATCAACGAAGTTTTCTTAAATTTGATTTCATCAAACACAACGTTTAAAACAAAGTCTATGAATATATCTACATATAGGTGAAAGTGCAATCAAATTCTCATCAGTTATAATTACTCTGACATGATATTTAACTAACTCTACCTTTGAAATAAATCACGTAGCTCTATTGATAACCAAGTTTGACTTACGTGATAAGAATTTTCTGAACTACGCAAACAGGGCAATCTGCCACGGGGCAGTACGTGACGGTATAGCTTAATATTCAGGTTTCAGGCGACTTAAACTGGTGCCGATATTAAAGAGAGAAGTCCCCCGACCAATATCTTGAACATATTCCATAAGTCGACTACGTAAAGGACTTATATTATGGTTTCTGAAACGTACGAACGTAATCTCTTTTGTCCTTTTACCATGCAGTTTATTCTGAGCAAAGACCTCCGAAACCTTAAGGACTACGAAAAGATTTCGCTCAATACCCTCGAGTAGCATAATACTTCGTCCCGTCTCCGATCAGGGCATTTTTGCCGTCGCATTTACAAAATTGTGTCATTATTGTTATTTTTTTCTCTCATCGCTCTTTGTTATCACGGTCTACTTTGTTAATATCGGTTTCTTTTCCAATATTCTGTCGCAAACACTAATTTATAAAAGATTGAAACTGGATCGGTCCCTATCGTGCCTTTTAAGATAATTGTTTACGTGATTTCTTTCCGCCCGACCCGAGCCCAAGAACTGAATGATCCTGAGATAGGATTCATTCGAAGGAAATCGAAGGCTCTTTAGATTGATGTGATAAAAAATCGTTTATTATTCTAATGCAATGACTTTCCCCTTCCTGTTCCTTGTTTTTTGTTTTTCAGGAAAAAATTTCTCACTCTACCATGAAGCCATGATGCACGAGTACCTAAATTGAGCTTGTAAAAACATGCTATTTGTTTTTGTCAAAGGTCCCACTACTTTGATAAAATTTGTACCAACGAGCAGGTATTTGTTGAATTTTTCCTTCCATATACGTCGTCGTATGCTGATGGTATTTTTGTTTTTATACAAGATGATGGACTTGTTTTTCGTTGCAAATTATATTTAATAGTAGGCAGGTATTTTAGAAACAATTTGAGGATTTCGGGTTCAATTGTAGGTAGGGATAGGTGTAGGATTTCTTTAATTCATTAAACATTAAAATCAGTGCAGTTTTTATCAAGTCTAGCTTTACAATCCTATGAAATAAAACTATGATAAAAGTAACCTTTCAGAGTTTTCCGTCCGGCTCGATCTATCTCACCAGCTAACCTAGTTTTATATAACATTGAAAGTTTGCGGTCGATTATGTAGATTGAGTGGCCGTCGGGCGATTACATGTGAGTGGAGTGAAGAGAAGTGGAGGCGCGTCAGCGCTGGCGCGGCGCTCTCGACGGCCGCCTCTCGAGCCCCGGAGCCACTTCACATCGAGAATCAAATAACATCTGGGCTACTGGGCCTTTGTACAAGGCTATACAGATACCGCTACAGATAGTTGGTTTTCTTTTTTCTACTTTATTGAGCGAAATATACCTACAGAGAGCGCTGGTTTACTTATACGAGTTTGTTTTTGGTTGAAGTCATTGTTGAATGAAATTTAGCTTATAATGCTTATGTTTGTTCGCATATATTATCACAAACAATTAAGCTCATTCGATATAAGACTTTTGCGTTACTGAGCAGTTTAAATTGAATTAATTATGTTAGCTGCGCTTATTAAAGAGGTTACCTACACATAGTCGCAACACAAATCGGTATTGCGACGGTGAGGGGTATATGGACTGAGGGTAGACAGAGAGATGGTATGGGCGACGGGCTGGAGTGCCAGTCAGTGATAGTGATCGGTGGTGTATAGTTGAGTGTGAAACAACTTTGATAAACCAGTAGTTGGAGCAAGTCTTGTAGGTACTTTAAGTTTTATAATGACTGCAGAGATATTGGAGGTCCGTATTATTGTCTAATGGTGTATCATCTGAGTGTCTTACTAGAACCTTAGTAATGTTGCTGGAGCACTATGCCCATCAGCTAACAATTAGTTCGTATAGGCCGGTTGGCTAGCCCTGGTATCAGAGTTTTCAAACCGCCTAAAGGCCTCTGACGTGGCTAAACGGTTAGAACAACCAAGACCTACAATTTAACGTGTCATCCAAGCCACGGTAGCACTCAGTTGTAAATGCCACTCGCTGTCACCCATCCGAAGACTGACCGTGCCGGACGAATTTAATCATCATCTCGCAGCCACATGAGGAGATTTAGGTACTTGCTTGGTTTCCAATGTAGGTATTTATTTTTTTACTTTGATATAAAAGAAACCTCTGATGCGTTATTTCAGGATAGGTAACGAGCATAAATCTCTCGGATTTTATCAAAATACGCTTGCGGACCGAAGGATTATAAGTATTCAAATATATTGAGGCATACTTTAACTACAAACTACGAGTACCGTAGTTATAAGTATTAAATTCGGGGTCCATGAATGTGTACCTAACACTAAACTATTTTCGTACTAGATACTGCTAATAAATCTATAAAGCTCTAATGCCAAATGACGAACGAGAAGAAAGATTCCTAAGAAAATTCCCAATATTTCACGTCTCCCTATCTAATGTCTAATTTATCACAAGTCAAATTAATTAAAAATATGCCAAAACTAAATCAAAATACGACACTCCAAAGTAAAAAAGTGAGATTAAATCAACTTCTTCAGGCGATATTTCAATGTTTAGCTACAATGGATCACGGTGGAACATATATTACATAATTAACGTCGTGTTCTCCAAACATCCACTTGTTCACTCCAAACATCTACTCAAAATTGCTTTGATGTTTCCTTCCAATATGAAACGTTAAGGAAGCTAAATCATGCATTTATGACGAAATCAAAATTCTTTGCTCATAATTTATACTCACTTTCACTGTATAATGAGGGGTTGCCTTACTTGCCTTGCTTTGCATTTTTTGTGTCTTTTCGTGATTGAGTAATTTTCTCACTTACTGGTGTTTAAGCTTGTAAATTAAGCCTTCCAACCTTTAATGTGATTAAATCTCTGAATAATCTAATTTTACTTGACAGCACCTGTTGTACATAGCGTACATTATATAGAGTAGGTAACTACAACAAACTGAATAGGGGAAAATAATAATTTAGCTAAATAAGTAGGTTACTTATACGATTTAAGAATTTAGTAATTATTATCCTTATTGGTCTTTTAGCCTAGCAATAATTAATCTCAACTTTTACCAAACAAAGTTTATAAGAGAATCCCACTAATATTATAAACGCGAAAGTTTGTAAGTATGGATGGCTGGATGGATGTTTGTTACTCTTTCACGCACAAACGGCTGAACCGATTTGGATGAAATTCGGTATGTCAGCTTAGACCTTGGATTAACACATAGGCTACTTTTTATCTCGGGCTAACGCGGGTAACACCGCGGGGCGCAGCTAGTATAGAATATAGATATGCTTATGTAAATAGAAAACCATTTAAAATTGTGTTTGGCCTGTAGGTAGGTATGTTATAATGCATCTGTCTTATGAGTAGAACGCCTATAAGTTTGATCATTTTACCGATCATGCCCAGTATGAACCTTTTATATAATTATTACATTATTAATACATATATACATAATGTACATACAGTAGGTACATTATTAAGTAATGTAGAAATCAGTATGACTCTGGGTGTTATTTACATGCGATTGTTGTAAGACATCCGCTATATAGGAAATCTTAGAAGAGAGATATACCAATGTGCATCGTTTATTTTTTTATATTAGTAAATATAAAAAAATAAACGATGCACATTGGTATATCTCTCTTCTAAGATTTCCTATATAGCGGACATAGTAATGTAAAGAACGCTTATTTTTATTGAAAATCTAGTCATCATTCGGATTTGTCCACCAAGCAAGACAAACAGTCCAGAACATGGCTATAAAAGGCATAAAACGACAAAAGCAGGGTAACCGATGTCATCAATCATAGATTTATTGGTCGACATCATAACTTTTAACCGGCCTCTAAACAAATCGAGCGCGTCTAAATGCGTGTTTGATATAAAATCAATTATGGGACGCCATTGGCGTGGGCCATGATAAATGAACTTTTTATAGCGGCTGGATAACCGCCAAATCTATATTGACAATAACGATTTCAAGAGGCTCAATGAGCCTTTCGATTCTATGTAAAATTCTACGAACATTTCCATTTAGAATTTTCGGTCATTTAGATTTTATGTAGGCAGGTACTCTTTTGTTTTCTTTTTGAAGCTGTGGTGGCCTAGAGGTAGTAACATCCGCCTTACAATCGTGAGGTCGTGGGTTCTAATCTTAATTCTGTACCAATGAGTTCTTTAGAATTTATGTACGGAATTTCACACCACTGGTTTTTCGGTGAAGGAAAACATCGTGAGGCAACCTGCATACCTGCGTAGAAGAAATTTGATGGCGTATGTGAATCCACCAACCCGCACTGAGCCAGCGTGGTGGATATAGCCCAATCACCCTTCATAGATAGGCCTACGTCCTGCAGTGGACTATTAAAAATGCTAGTACAGTACAGTACTCTTTTGTTAATTAATTAATAAATAAATAAATAAATATTGGGGGGACATCTTACACACGGTCTCTGACCCCAAACTAAGCAAAGCTTGTGATATGGCTGCCAGGGACTGAGGGGATACTACATATACATATTTTAAATACATACTTATATAGATAATACCTAAAACCCAGACACAGAGCAAACACCTATGTTCATCACATAAATGCTTGCCTTGGGTGGGGATCGAACCCACGCCTCTGTGATCTTGAAGTCATATTTACTAACCACTGAGCCACCGAGGCAGTACAGCAAGGGTAAGCACAGCTTCTCATACTTTTTGCTGATCTTTTAGGTGTTAATTAGGTACAACCTAAAATTTGTGTTACTACGTGGAAATTGAAATTTTATTTTAGATTTCGGAAAATGAATTTAGGTTTTAGGTACATTAAGTGCAATGACATTAGGTAAGTATGTCTCAATATTAATGATACGGGTTGATTTATCCAATATGATCTAGCTACCACTTTTCGAGCTTTTAATTATCATAGTGTTCATAAACGACAAAAATGTATAAAAATATTGTATACAAAATTAATTTTTAGAAGACAAGGTTTTTACTTAAACTTAGTAGAGAATATTGTGAAAGTGGGGCACAAAACTCGTAAAGCGACACCTGTTGGATACGTGCCAGTATACCTGCATTTTACTAAAGACTTTCTTTACTCTACAAGATGTTAAACTAGCTAAAATATTCATATGGTATGTTACTAGCTAAAGTATGCATATGGTACATTTTGCAGACTGTAAGTTTCATGAAAATGAAACTAATTAGCTTTGATCACCGAAATGCCGAAAGATATTGATTGAGTTAATTTGAATGAGTTTCAGAGCCCTTATTCCAGGTTTTGCGTACCTAGTTTACCTCGTTTCCACCAAGGGCTCTGTACAAACATATATGGAGCCATACGGTAACGACTGTAGTTTTAATTTATGTGTAAATCTGGGTATAGTAAAGTAAAGTAGTTAGCGTTCAAAAATACAAATTAATTAAAAAAGAATCTCAAATAGAAAAATATTATGTAGCGGTTAAAATATACAATTCGCACCTTCCCTAAATAGGTACAACTTGGTACTGAGTATTAGGTACTTGGTACTTGATTTTCCTTTGGATAACATAGGTAGGTAATTGTAAAACGAAACTCATTAACGTTCAATAGAGTTATTAAACCAAAGAATAAGAAAGAAAATCTTCAACCCTTTCCAAACCTATTGTTCCAAAAATTAATAATCGCTCCTAATTTAATTTCATTTAATTAAGATAACTATGGCGTAATCAGGTATAATTACTGAAAGGCAGAAAACATTCTCCGTTCCAGAATTACAACTTTTAATTTGCAATGAGGAACCTCAGTTCATGCTGCCGAAACAAAAGAATCTTTTCTTTATCTTGAGTCCTGGTTCCCAAATAATTTAGCAAATTAGTATTCGAGAGGCGTTCTGCGGACCAGGAGGAAGTTATCCATTTCTTTATTTAACTTTGGATCCACAAGGTATCGATGACTGGGAATTTGTCCCTCGGGATGCGTCACGAATAGTGACAATTTGTCTTCCCGTGAAACTCAAGGCACGTGATAGACACTCTTCATGTTTATGTAATCGAGGAAAAAAGAGGAAATGTTTTATACAAACACGGTAATGGAAAGAATGATGGAACGAGTTATCAACACCATAGGAATCCAACGATATTTTAGCTACAGATATGTTGTACCTTGGAACCCCTGCTTTTTTTGCAAAAATAAACTAACACCCGAATTTCACTCACGCACGCTCCAAATTGATTTTGTGAAGAGAAAATTTGTTTAAAAGTGATTCTTGTGTTATGTGATTGATTTTGTGAAAAAAAAATCACAGTGAAGCCAAAAATAATTAAAAAACATTAACAAAAAGTCCAGGAATAATAAATATTTAAAAAGTAAATATATAACTTTATTATTCACCACAGTTGAGCTGGCAACCCCCTGGCTTAAAGTAAAAATAGTAAATTATGTACCAACATAACCAAGTGGTGTCTAATGTCACGGGCGACAATTGGACCCTAAGCGTAGCGAGAGACTATAGTCAACTCCCGAGTGCAGCGAGGGTGTATTAAGTTAATTATTGAGAGTCCTGAGTGAAGCGATGGGTTCGACGAAAACGAAGACAAACTTGGTTCTAGAGGTCCATACTCTACTTTTTAAACATCCTGCGAGAAAATCTAACCCCAAGAATATGAGTAATACTTACGTCATAAATTCACTAAGTGTAGGTAGGTACACATAAGGCTACTCGGTATTGATCAAAATAAATTTAAACAAATTAGAATGTACGAGTACCTACGAATTTTCATTGAATCTCACACAATTTATAATAAAACAGAGAATGAAAATATCCAGCTCGATTATCATGGCCTAATATGGGCATTGCAAAGAGGTTTTATTCTATAAAATCGAACTGATACGGGCACCAAAGAGGTTTTATTCTGTGAAGTCGAGTAGGACCTCCTTACAATGCCAGTTGCCTAACAATGTAAAGAGGATATAGGTATTTAATTTTGCAAAATGCAACCTCTTTACGATGTCCTTAAATGTTCTAAGTTGAGAAATTTTTATACGAATTAGACGATCCAAATTCGAATCACTTTAACCTCTAGGGAGTTTCGTACAACATTATTGACCTGCCGTAGCCCTCAAGATTGTGTTAAGATAATAATGACTCGTTTTACGTTGAGATTCTATGACTTATAATGGTTCATTTTCGAGCAGGTGGTATGCAAAATGTATACTACGTACTTAGGTAAAGGCAAATACTAAACAAATACTAAAGATAAGATAAAGATGATGAAAACGTAACAGACCTACCTACAAATGTGAAGAAAATAGATTTGAGCTAGAAAAGATCTTGAAGAGCACGAGATGCACCGTGCAGCCAAATAATATAGAGACAAAGCTGTGCAATTGTTTGGCTGAAGTCCAAACCACGATACTCGTCATTGTTGGAGCTGGAATAACGAGCTGCTTCGTTTAGAACCACATCGTAAGATTGCGTTTCAAAAGGCGGAGAAATGTTCGCTTACATCTATAAGTTAGTACTTACTTGGAATTTTTATTCTTACAAAATGGAATCGTCTGGAACGAATTTCGAAGTAACTTGTGCGACTTTGATTGTTATATCGATGTAGCATGAACTTAACATGCTCCATAAAACAATGTATCTGGTTTTTAGGGTTCCGTCTCCAAAGGGTAAAAACGGGACCCTATTACTAAGACTCCGATGTCCGTCTGTCCGTCTGTCTGTCTCCAGGATGTATCTCATGAACCGTAATAGCTAGAAAGCTGAAATTTTCACAGATGGTGTATTTCTGTTGCCGCTATAACAACAAATACTAAAAACATAATAAAATTAATAACTAAGGGGGGCTCCTATACAACAAACCTGATTTTTAGCCGTTTTTCGCTTTATATTAATATTGGTAACAGGTAGATGCTTGAAATTTACACAGAATATTGTATATTTACTTCAATAATAAAATTAATATAAAATAAATATTTAAGGGGGGCTCCCATAGAGTACGGAACCCTCGGTGCGCGAGTCCGACTCGTACTTGGCCGATTATTTTTAACACTATGTTATTGAAATTTGAAATTCGAATTGGGAATGTGCATTTGCCATTTGCTATCGTGGCATTTGTTTTTTGACAGAATTATCAGTTGAGTGCCGTTAGACAAAAAAAAATAAAAACCTCTACCAGGACTAGTCCATGAATCTTAATAAAAAAATGCAATAAATAGGAAGTTACAAAAAAATATAACCCATACAAGATTATCTGCTTGCCCTGTACTAAGCCGAATGGGGATGATAATGATAATAATGATAGGTCATACCTATTATTACTAACAACTTTTACTATGAAACCAACCCGGTATTCGAGAAATTTCATCTAAATCTTTGAGTCTTATTGATCATGCAGTTACTTTATGATATTTGTTAAATCTTTTCAGTACCTACCTATTTATACCTCAGGCATACTTCGCATGGCTAGTTAGGTGGGTAATGGTTCGCATGCTAATAATTTTTACTTTATTTTTATTTTTGCTTTTATATACACATACGAGATGTTAATAGAATTCTACCAGGGTACCAATCTGTAAGTTTTATTATGCTAGTAGGTACCTAGCAAAACTTCATTCAGAATCTTATTTAGACACGATTTGATTTTTATTGTAGTCTATAGAGCATTATCTTTAGGTTTGTTGAGTATGAGATGTTATTGCAATGTTTTCATATATAAATAAAATAAATTAAAGTTAGAATTAATCTATTGTAAAAGGAAACAACAATATACTGATAGATTAGTTTTAAGTACTATTTTGTATACCTAGTAGGTAGGGCAGACGCCCCCGGTTGTGGCGACTATAAGAAATTTCAGTTTTC
Source organism: Hypomecis atomaria (assembly GCA_964007245.1). Lineage (NCBI taxonomy): Eukaryota > Metazoa > Arthropoda > Insecta > Lepidoptera > Geometridae > Hypomecis > Hypomecis atomaria. Next base: position 10,988,717 of record OZ023299.1, read on the forward strand.
AAAAATTAGTCAAAGTACAAAAAAATAGTAACGTGGGATTTTAAATCTTATTATGATAGAGTGGACATTTATCTATTCATTTTTACATATAAAAACTACGAGAAAAAAATATCTTTTTTTCTACAAGTATTTTAATGAAAAGTGGGCAAAAACACCGGTTGTGGCCACTTTGCCCCGGCTGTGGCCGCGCCGGTGTGCCGGTTGTGGACATTTTACATTTTAAACAAATTAGTATAAAAACATACTTACTTAGAAGTTGTTGTCTCATGGTTGTGACAAATGGTTGTTGCAAGTATTTTGTTGCCAGTATTGTCGCGAATTTCTTTATCCAAGATTTTTAGCTTCAATTTTTATTGCAAGATTGATAGAGTAGGCACTTTTGCAAGATTTTAGCATAAGTTGTTACGGTAAGTGATGACTTAGGGACTGATTAACATTAGACTAGGCCGAGCACGGGCCGTGTCCGGGTCACTAATGTAAGACGTTGCATACATTTCGTATGAAACTATTAATATTACAATTTAATTTATAATACATATTGTGGTTATCTATTATATAAAAGGCTTCCCTGAGTGACTGACTGACAGACAGCCTACAGCCCAAACCGCTAAAGATAGGAACATGAAATTTGGAACAAAGATAGATTGGACCACGTAATGGAGCACTAAGGACGGAATTTTGAAAAATCGACCTCTAAAGGGGTAAAACGGGCCCTTTTCGTTTATATGTAACTTTTTATTCCCTTTACCGATTGACTTGAAACTTTGTATACATGCTACTCAAACAAAATAAAAGTTACGTTTGTTCCTGTTTTTCCGAATATTCCTCATCTAAGGGGTCAAATTGGGTCCCAAAGTTGATGAAAAAAGCGTCTATTACATCCAACGAGCTGAACGGTTATGGATGAAATCTGGTATGGAGGAAGCACACAACATGTTTCAACACATGAACTATTATTATCCCGGAAATTTCATGGGGATCCTTAGGGATAGCCAAAATTAATCAGTTTAGGCTACAACCCAATCCACTAAAGATAGAGACTTGAAATTTCGAACATAGGTACAATGTACAACGTAATGAAGCACAAAGGACGAAAATTTCGAAAAATCGACCTCTAACGGCGTAAAACGGGCCCTTTTTGTTTGCATTTAATTTTTTATTACCTTTACCGATTGACTTAAAACTTTGTATATATGCTTTACAAATAAAATAAAAGTTACGTTTCTTCCTGTTTTTCCGAATTTTCCTTATCTAACGTGTCAGATAAGTTCCCAAAGTTGGTGAAAAAAGCATCAAAAACTACATCAGACGAGCTGAACGGTTATAAATGAAATCTGGTAGGTATGTAGAAAGCACACTGCATGTTTCAATACAGTAACTATTTTATCCCGGAAAATCTATAGGGTTTCTTAGCAATAGCCAAAATAATCAATTATAAAGCTAAGATAAAAGAGGTTAATGAATTCTAACGAAATTTGGTACGACGCTAGACAATAACACAAATTACCACTTGGGGTACTGCTATCCCGGTAAATTTCAGTGGGTCCTTCAGGATATCAATTTCCTAAAAAAAGTACTAAATGACTGTTCGAAAACCGATGCAATATTGTTTGAAAATAGCCCACCCTTTTAACTAATATATGACTATTAACGTCCTGGGAAAAGTCCCGGATTCCTTGTCTAACGCTAGACCAAACATCCTATATAAGAGTGAAAGATAACTTGATCGCATTTTTTTTAAACGTAGTGAAATATCTAGAATTAAATTGAGAAAATTTAGATCCTTCAATGGGGGCAAAATGGGCCCCTAATAGTTTATGAACGATTTTATTTTGTGAGCCAATAGACTTGAACTCAGGGTACATACGGATCAATAACTACTTACTTTACTATGGGAACTACCCTGAAAAGCGAAAATTACCTATTCTTTACATTTTTTCGCGGGTCGATGAATTTTTTGTGTTGAACAGCTAATTTTATTTACGTGATTTCTGGGTTGGTACCATAGTAAAAGTTAGTCAAATGATGAGTATAATGGAATCCTAGAACATGCCTGTCGTCTAGATGTAGGTGCGCTATGTATTTTTCAAATAAAATGTACCTTCTTGTGTGCTACTTTTTCGACTGTACTTGGTCAGAGAATGTCTGAAAGTCCTACAAGTGTCTCGATCACTTTTGACCGCGTAAACGGTTATGGGCGAGATTGTCATTGGGTTCAGAATAATCGAAATTAAATTTCTAATGACTTAATGAAACATGATGAATACCTGTACTGGCCTTTATTAGGGTTCCGTACCCAAAGGGTAAAAACGGGACCCTATTACTAAGACTTCGATGTCCGTATGTCTGTCTGTCACCGTACCGTAATAGTTGGGCAGCTGAAATTTTCACAAATGATGTATTTCTGTTGTCGCTATAACAGAAAATACTAAAAATAGAATAAAATAAATATTTAAGGGACATACAACAAACGTGATTTTTATGAGTTTTTTGCTCGCTATTAATAACGGCAAGAGGAATGAGCTCCCATACGGTACGGAACCCTTCGTGCGCGAGTCCGACTCGCACTTGGCCGATTTTTAATAGTCCACCACTGAACGTAGGCCTACCCACGAAGGGTGATTAAGCCATATCCATCACGCTGGCCGAGCGCGGGTTGCTGAGTTCACATACTACATCGATTTTTCTCTAAGGACGTGCCTATGCAGGTTGCTTCAATGTTTTCCTTCAATGAAAAGCCAGTAGTATGAAATTCCGTACATAAGTTTCAAAGAGCTCAGTGGTCTGACCAGGATTAGGACCTGACGATTGTAATGTAGACCATGACATGCGAATGGAGTTGGATAAAATTTGGTATACGAGTGGGAAACCACATGGGTCAACTCACGATCGTCATATATCTCATCATAAATCGAAAAATATTCCTTTCTCGCTATAAAAAAACAGTAGGTATATGAAAATATAACTTTATTAAGTTTTTATTTTATGACAAGTTATAAAATAACGCGGTCCAAACCGTGGGCTATTAAAGTCAAAGAACATTTATTGTTGAAATGTGTTACATTGAGATCTTACTACTTATCACAAAAATATTGAATTATCAGTTAAATCCAATATGGCCATAACATAATCATTAGAACATGAAAAAATTATACAATCATTATTATTAAATTTAATTCGAATATTTTGCAATTTATCATCTAAAAATTGTCGTACTCCATGATAAGCTTTAGATACAAGTAAATTTAAGCAAATGCTGAGACAAAGCAGGCCAATCCGTGGGCTAATTATTATCCTTGCAAGTAATACGACAACGTGGGCTAAACCATGAGCTATTATTTTAAGCAAAAAAAGTACTAAGACAACGCGGGCCAAACTGTGGGAAATTACCATTTAAAGTAAGTACTAAGAAAATGCGGAACAAACCGCGCGCCATTATCATTTTAAGCAAATACTATAACGACGCGGGCCAGACCATGGGCTGTTATCATTGCAAGCAATACGACAACGCAAGCCATACGGCAGGCTATTGTAATTTTAAGCAAGTACTTAGACAACGCAAGCCAAGCTACGTACTGTAAATTACCATATTAAGCAAGTACTAAGAATGCGCAGGCCAAACCACGACCTATTATCATTCTAGCTAAACAATGGGACATTTAAGGCCAAACCGTAGGCAATGCCTATTACTTGAAAAGATAATGCTTAGTAGGCATTATCTTTTCAAGTAATACGTTATACGACAATGCAGGCAAAACCACGAACTATTATTATTTTAAGCAAGTGCCAAGACAACGCGGGCCAAACTGTGGCTTATTATCATTTTAAGCAGTTACTCGAACAAAGCGGCCAGACCGTGGGCTATTATCATTGCAAGTAATACGACAACGCGTGCCAAACGGTAGGCTATTATAATTTTGAGGATGTATTAAGACAACGCAGGCTAAGCTGCGTGCTATAAATTACCATCTTAAGCGAGTACTAAGAATACGCAGGCCAAACCGCGACCTATTTTCATTTTAGCCAAATACTAAGACAATTCAGACCAAACCATAGGCATTATCCTTGCAAGTAATACGTTATACGATAATGCTTTGCTAAACCACGACCTATTATTATTTTAAGGAAGTGCCAAGGCAACGCAAGCCAACCGGCAGCCTTTAATAATTTTAAGCAAGTACTAAGACAAACGCGGGTCAAACCACGGGCTATTTTCATAAGCAAGTACCTGTCTACTAAGACAACGCGGGCGAAGCCGCGGGTTTTAAGCTAGTATAGTATATTCATACATATTTGTAAGCACTAAGACGTATGTACCTGGATGTGGTAGGACCGGCTTGTTTTTTCTTTTCTTTTTATAACTAATTTTAGGATTAGTCCTGTTATTGGCTATTTATATTTATCTGTAATTAATTTTAATTTTATTTTTGTGCTGTTGGCTTGTAATTAAATAAAATAAATTTGTAACTCGGAATCGACAAAATGTACCTATCTCGTTGGTATGTTGAACCCTCATGACTTGGGTTTGGAGTGTACCAGATAAACAAAATTTTCAAAGTATGACGTCAATAGTATGTTTAATGAACATATAAAATTTCAATTGTACAGGTCTTTTACTTTAGATTTTATTGATATCTAAATATCGCAACTGACTCACTGATGATCATCAAAACTTATGGGGTACTTCCTGAAGTCCAAGAAAGCTTGAATTTGATACATATAGTATTGGTAAACAAGCATCAAAACAATTCTATAATTTGGAATTGTCCACCCCTACCCTTCAATGTAGGGGGTTAAAATTTGTGTGAGACCTCCGCAAATTTTATTTTAGAAGTCTAGTAACTTCTCATTTCAAGTAATAAAATACGTATTTCAGAACGTTCAGTAAATCATCCTCCAATACTTATAACTGGGAAATAAAAGTTTGAAATATTTTTTGAATTTAGCAAGGTTTTCGCTAAATTTTAACGTTAGAAGTCTAAAAATTAATACAGTGACTCCTTGTAATAAATTATGAAACACGTATTTCAGGATTTTCAGTTAATCACCTCCAACCCTTAAAATTAGGGGATAGAATTAAGCGCACGCAAACGCTTAATCTAGATGATCTTGAAATAATTAAAATGAAGATCGAGTAAAAAACTGTTTTTAAATTTTTGTACACTGTTAAAATCACATTTCAAAAGTTTTTATATACATTCATTGACTAAGCCCAGGATTCCTGGTATAAAGCTATAATTACCTATGTTAACCTGACAGAACTATTTTGCAGTATTTACGTGTACTTACCTTACACAACGGTACGGAGTACAAGCACAGCAAAAGGATTTTCAAAAATTTTAAGTGATTCTTGTGTTTCGTAGATATTTAGTGAGGCATTATTAAGATTTCTAGCTATCAGCTCTAATAATAAGTGTCCAACATTGATGCGCAGTTATTTAGCACCTTGTTGTTCGAGTTACAAATTCTAAGCGTCGCGTCGCCGCGTCCGTCGGCGTAAAGTTTTATATTAAATAGAAACTTGCTCGATGCTCGATCAGTAGGTACACTTACTTATTTAGTGCCTTAGTTTTAAAACTATATTCTTTGTATAAAACTTAATCACTATCATCTTGTAAGTAGGCAACAATTAAGCCACCATTGTCTTCAGGACAGGCATAATAACCACACTAAATGGCAACCGAGCTCAACCCTCAAAACTGAGCTAAGCGACAATTACAAAGAGACAATACTGTCTCACATAGCGGCAAAGGAAATGCTAAACCGAGTCGTTGGATATTAACATATTTGTATCCATTGTGAACCCGAGCGTCCTTGTCACGCATCAAACGCAGTACTCCTTAATCTCTATAGATACGCCAAATGGCGTCTTCACACCGCAATATGAGACGAGGATACGGGCTCGAAACCCTAACCAAATTAAACAGATTATCCCCCCGGGAACCTCACGAATGCGTCTCCTAAATACCGCATTATTCAAATTAAAATAGGGATATTATGAAGTCAATTTTGCTAAGAATACAAAACGCGCCCTGACAGACGCTGAAACGCGCTTCTTCTTGATTTTCTTATTAAAATTTATGTTTATTCATAACCATAAAACCTCACTCACAAAGCGATTAGACAGCGCGAAAATATTATACCTATATTTCCCATGTTTAAAATGGCGGAAAACCGGCAAAATTTAATATGGGGAGGTCAACATGAAATATTAAAATTGGCTGAAATAATAATTTTCAGCAGCTTAATAGGCTTGCGTACTCACTGCTCTATAAATGAACTGCTCATATAATCTTCCTCAGTCTTTTTACATCCATCATCATCCATCAGCCAAAGGACGTCCACTGCTGGACATAGGCCTCCCCTATGGATCTCCAATAAGACCGGTTGAAAGCGGCTTGCATCCAGCGCGATCCTGCGGTCTTAATGAGGTCATCCGTCCACCTTGTGGGAGGACGTCCTACGCTTTTTACGCGTCAATTTATTTCATACCAAGAAATAAATAGCAAAAAATGGCACAAGACAAGTGCATTTGGTTATTCCGAGCTCTCCACCCTAATATGTGAGGGTGACATATTATAGGCCAGCACCGGCATAATGTGTGACATGAAAACTGGGTCACAAATAGATGACTCTCATAACGTTACGTTTACGGCCATCATTTGTCAGATTTAAGGAGCGTTACGTGAAAACCTTAACGAAATTGATTGATTACTACATGAACTCTCTGCAATGAATATTTTAAGAGCCTCCGAAACCTCTTGACCTTGCTAAGCTATTTCACTCAGTCAATCTTTGCGTACTGAAAGAGCTTTATCCCGACTCAGATTCTCATCATAAATTAGCATAAACTCGTAATTAAAATTTTCATTATCATTTGTCTAACTTTGCCTTAGACAGAGGTCTATCGTCGGAGCTGTCATTTACAGTGAATTTAATAAGTTGACAAAATAATTAAGCTTGTCGGGTTATCTTTTGTATCGTAAAGACAATAAGGGTCATTTAAGTCGATGTGTTGAATTTGATGGGTTGAATTCCCTTAATCACATTACACTTAACATTGTAAATGTAAAGTCTAATGAGATCGTATTTGCTTTTTTCTTTTTTCTTAAGTAAAGCTTTAATGAATTTGATATAACCGCATTGAATTGCATAGTAGCTTAACAATATTCCAATTTGTTTATTTAAAAAAATGGAATTTCAGTTGTTGATTCTTAAAACTAATACTTACTCGTATTAGTGTTCATACATTTACTGTTCACATAGATAACTCAATAGATTTCCAACAGACTGGTCGGAAGAGGCTTGCATTCATCGTGTTCCAGTCATACAGAAAAGTGTAATTCAATAACAATGTTGCCACAACTTCACGGCGCGGCGGCATGGCAAGTCAAAAAACCCCGCGGGTGTTGTCAACCTAGAAGGTAATCAAGTTGTAGTGGGCTCCCAGGTTACTAACTCGCTGAGCCGCCGCCTGCGGTCGAGTCCACAAACTTCCCTTACAAGCCCCTATGAGCCAACAATTACACGAACCCCGCTTTGATCCCAACATCTACATAAATTGTTTACTTTTTGATTGAGTACCTTTTGTGCGTGTAATGAACGAAACAGACCAATTTACCAGAAACACTCGAAACAATGGCAATAGAGAAGGAATGCCGTCGCTTACATCCGGGGAAAGAATGCTCGTTGCGATTGTTTATGTTGGGTTTGCTTTCGTTCTTATAATTGCTTAGGAATCTATACAATATACAATACCTATTAACCAACATACATATTTTTATTGTCTTTGGTTACTACGGCATAACTTGTACTAAAATATTATTATAGTGACTACCGATGTTAAGCAACGAATAACGCGATCTGTCTTATGTGTAACCTATGGTGGCATTTACTATGGAACGTTAAGTTTTTTAGACAGACTATAATTTTAACATAAATCAAAAGGTGATGAATATTGATCTTATAAAACTACATTTTTCTAATTCAGAAGACAACGAAAGTGGCTAAATTATAGTTTGTTACTTGGAATGGAAAGAGTTTTCATAATACCTATTCCGACTTCTCGTACAGGCATTATCACCACAGCATTACCTCTACATAATTCAGACGAGTATTATTTCATGGTTGGATTGCGATCCATACTTCTATGACATTTCCTTACGAAAATTATTTCATATCAAAAACCTGGTATTCTGAATAATAGAACAAAGGTTTATATAAATCTTTCAAGTAAATGCAATCAATTGAAACCGTAAAATACAGCCCATCTCTCGTAATACGTTGACAAAGGCAGTACCTAGCGGACGGAAACCCGATCTTTTGTACCAGATGACTAACCCTACCAGCATGAATGAGATTACGATACGCCAAGAGGTTACTTAAGTAAGTATTCGAAATATGTGTTGGTACGCTCAGATAGTTTTTTTCCTGGAAGTTGTCTATATGGGTAGACTTAGATTGTATGACTTCAAAACTGTAAAAGAATGTAAAACGTATCAAAAGGGTTGGGAAATTATTATACTCAAACAAAGAGTTGAAGTGGCAATGTGCAGAGCATATAGTTCGTAAAGCAATTGACCGATGGGGGCCGTAATGTTTTCGAATAGAGACCACGTACCGGCAATCACAGCGTAGGAAGTTCATCGACGAGGTGGACCGACGATCTGATGAAGACGTCAGGAACATGCTGGATAGATGTCGCTTGATAGGTTTTATTGGAATCATAGATAAGGCATATGTCCTATAAGCAGTAGACGTCCTATGGCTGATATGATGATAGTGACCACGATGATATGCTATGTTTATTTGTGATTAATAACACGTTTGAACAAAGCTTGTTTGCTAAATTAATGTCGAAGATAATTAAGTCTAGAACTTGAATGTTGTATGAGGTTGTCACTAATGCTTCTACTACATAAATGCATGTATTTGATTTGAGTAATGTACTTTCAGCCAAAATCATAAATATGATTTGTGTAATATAACTTACTTGTGTATTAAATATGAAAGCAGTTCCAAGTAATTTTCATTAACCGACTTCCAAAAAGGACGAACCATTTTTTGCGAAAAATAATTATTTTCTTTCAGTAAACAGTAGGTTTGTTTCCTTTGAAAGTCAAACTTTCTTTTTAGACTTCAGCCTTAAGAACTCTCTTTACAGATGTAGCACTAAACTCGATATCCTTGTAAGAACAGTATAATTTAAAATTCAGGTGAAAAGATCTAAAACCATAAAAAAGTTAACTGTATTGAACGGGTATGCTTTATAATGTATGATTTATGTATGAAGGTGTTTTTGTAGCACAATAAAAAAAACAGTTATGCTAACACACAAAGAAGAATCTCGCATTTTCAACAATTTCCCTCATAAAAACGAAAATATTTTTCGCATCACAGGTTTGCGTGTCAGCTCCATATAAAATAAAAGGTTATAAAACCTCTTTAACCACTGCAAAGTGGACGTGGACTTTCAGTATCCCTATGTGGTCACGGAAAATGGTTAGGAGAGACGCTAAATGACAAAAAACATGTAATAGTGGACAAAAATCAGCTCTGCAAACTGTAATATCAAAAGTTTACTCAAGTTTTCATCAATAGGTGATCTCCCTGAAAGGTTTTTTGCATATTTAAATGTAGCTTTATTTTTACCAGCTAAATTCGTAGGCCGAGGTCAACAGCTCAATTATTCAATGGAATGTGTTGTAATATTTGAGATTTATGATTTAGGTGTTGCCTTCACCGGCTGTTATCGTAAAGGGCGAAGTGTTCTAACGATGGCGATTAACTAAATTAACAATTTAGCCCAAGGGCTCAAAGGAAATCCAATGCGGTTGATTACCCCGCAAAATAGTATTGGGATTCTAATTAGCATCATAAATTCAGTATTGATCCGAGGACCCGAAAGCTTACCTGCAATTATTTTCACAAAACGCTTTGCCAGTTACTAAATGTTTGATAGGGGTTATTATCTCAGCAATAAAGCGTTACTAGCACGTGATAAAGTAGACATTACGTAGCGTTTACAGTTTGTTCTGCAGAGTTTGTGAGGTATAAAAAGGAAGACGGGAATACAAAGCGATACTGCTATGTGAATGTAAAGTTACAGGTACTTTTTTATACTATTGAGACGACATTGAGATACGGTCTCAAGTTGAAAAGAGTCAAATTTCCATTACAGGTAGAATATAGTCCGCTCAGAATATAGGTACAAGCTTAAAACTGCACGTTAGATATACGTAGTAGTGAACTCGTCAGTTTAAGATATGAAAAGTTCAAATCTGCACTTACCCAGAAATTGATGAAAACAGTATTTCAATTCGAAACAACGGCTAACCACAGGTTACATTATAAATCTATACATCAATGGATGGTGGAGCAGAGGTGTGCAAAGCTGAGCAGACCGTTGCATATCGTAAGCCCATTACAGAAATGATTTATTTGCTTAGCGAAAAACGAATCAAAAACTCCGCTTTAGTCACTGTTGTGTTTAATTTCTTGCCATACAAATACGGCATTTTATGTAAAGGTCTCATGGACTACAACGCTGTGCTCATCTTCGTATATCCTCCAGAAAACCTTCTTTGATAGAGTTTGGAATTCACTAACACAAAAATGACCGTCATGAAGCGTCGTCTGCGGCATACACAAATACTCAACATTTGTGTACCAATCAATTAGGAAATGGGACGAAAAGGCAAGAAAAGGAAAGGTAAGCAAAAAATGTTCAGCCGGAACCCTGCTAATTCGATTGCAACAATTTACACAATGTATTCAGCTAGTATATCCTCAGTTCCATGTCAAAGGTTTTCAAATAGACTCAGTCATCAGATCTAGTCACTGGAATGTGCTATTTAGTTTCATGACAACGGCGTTCAGGCGGCCTAAACACTCAGTAATCAGAACTAGCCACCGGAATATACAATATATAAATTTATTTACGGTTGATAGTCGTACTATGATGGAGAGGTCATATCTGTACGAGGTTGCTGTTCGCAAAGATAATAGCGGGGAGGAAGCTCAAGAACCACATTAACTCGTCGTGATCGTAAAACGCGAGTCGGAAGGCCCCTGAGTCGCGCACATTTGGATTGTACGCGGGGTCGTAAAGCGGCACGCTGTTACCGCGGCCAGCTCCCTTAAAAGTTTCACATTACGCCACGGACTTGTTCTCAGATTCCCGATTTTCTCGAGCCCCGATTATCTCGAGCTCGAGGCAGATCGCCCTGGAATGTGTTCATTAAATCGGCCACTGAATCGAGTGTTGCCAGGACACGCACGCACAATACCCAGGAAACCGTAGGGACATTCGTCTATGAATTATTTGAAATATAATTGACTGCAGTCGATGAATTCGAATAATGCCGGAAATACGTAAAATTATTTTTATAATTCACAAAAACTAATTTATACAGTCGCCCTAGATGTACTCATAAGTGCCTGTGTGACCCCACATAAAAGCAAACCTGTCGACATCGTATTAACATTTTAACTTACCACGAGTATACAACAGTAAATTAAATATTAAAAGGAAAATAATCGGCCAAGTACGAGTCAGACTCGCGCACGGAGGGTTCCGTACTGGATGGGAGCCCCCCTTAAATATTTAATTTATTTTAATTTTATTATTTACTATTGAAGTCAATATAAAACTAAATATTCTGTGAAAATTTCAAGCATTTACCCGTTACCATTATTAATATAGAGCGAAAAACGTCTAAAAATTCAGGTTTGTTGTATGGGAGCCCCCCTAAAATATTTATTTTATTTTGTTTTTAGTATTTGTTGTTATAGCGGCAACAGAAATACATCATTTGTGAAAATTTCAGCTGCCTAGCTATCATGGTTCATGAGATACAGCCTGGTGACAGACAGACGGACAGACGGACATCGAAGTCTTAGTAATAGGGTCCTATTTTTCCCATTGGGTAGGGAACCCTAAAAACTGCCATTAGCCTACGATGCTAAACTACCCCACCATCAGAAGGGCTCAGCACAGCATACGAGTACTTTGTAGGTTTTGTCAAAAAATGTTTCTTTTCTTTATGCAACACTAAAAGTATTATTTTGTGATTTCCACATTGACTACCACAGCTAAATAATAATTACGTTGAAGAAAATGATTACATGAGGGTTGCCTGTCCGTACAGACACAGCACAGATAATGAACTCCCCTTCTACAACAATGCCACTAATCAACCCTGACAATACGTATAAGACACATGTGTCTATTACACGGGCCCAGATGCAGGTGTTTGAATTACGCTTGGGTTATCGGATTAGTTTGATCAATCACACAAATGAATTAATTATTTACTATTGATATTGAAAAATATATTAAGTATACAACAAACGACGGTACGTCAGTTTATTAAATGAAAGTCAAAAGTAGTTACTAGTTTAATAAAATTGACCCAATAAAACAAACGGGGTAAGTTAAATAAAAATGTGTAAAAATCATTTGTTTATGAATGCTGGTGGCTGATCAGTTTTCCTTTCAAGCGATCAAATCCATCAATAAAATACGTAAGTCATTTTCATCATTAGCTCAAAGAGACTAAATTACTATAAAATATTTTCATTCAAATATCGTCTCATGTGCTAATGCTGGAGTGCCAAGGATAATGCTGCCCTAAAATAACGAGGGTCATTCAATAAATACTTAGCCTACAAAAAGTAAACGAAAATTTTGGAAAAGTGGCAATTTATTTTTCAACATGGTCTCCTTTTAGTTCAATACACTTAGCCCAGCGATGCTCCAACTTTTTTAACCCGTCCGAAAAATAGTTTTTGTCAAACTCTGCAAAATAGGCCTCCGTGGCGGCGATGACCTCCTCATTTGATCCATATCTATTCCCGGCGAGAGATTTTTTCAGATTAGGAAACAGAAAGAAGTCAAAAAGGGCCAAATCTGGAGAATACGGTGGATGGGGCAGCAATTCGTAGCGTAATTCGACCAATTTGGCCATGGCAACGGCAGACGTGTGAACCGGTGCGTTGTCGTGGTGAAACAGCACTTTTTTCTTCGCCAGATGGGGTCGTTTATTCTTGAATTCGGCGTCGAATCGGACCAATAAATCGGCATAGTAAAGTCCTGTAATTGTTTTACCCTTTTCGAGGTAATCGATGTAGATCACACCTTGTGAATCCCAGAAAACGGTGGCCATAACTTTTCCGGCCGATTTTACAGTTTTCGCCTTCTTTGGAGCGTGTTCCCCGGTCTGGATCCACTGTTTTGATTGCTCCTTGGTCTCTGGTGTATACCAGTGGATCCAGGTTTCATTGACGGTCACAAAACGACGCAAAAACTCCGCTGGATTCCGCTTAAACAGCGCCAAACACGACTCCGATGTGGTCTCACGGTTGCACTTGTTTTCCGGTGTGAGTAAACGCGGCACCCATCGCGCCGACAGCTTTCTCATGCCGAGTTCCTCGTAAAAAATATGATGCACTGTTCCTTCTGACATGCCTACAGTCTCAGTTAGCTCCCAAACTTTCAATCGGCGATCAATAATACAATAAGCAATACGAGATCATGGATTTTTTTAATGTTTTCCTCCGTAGCAGCTGTTTTCGGTGCACCTGGACGTGGTTCATCAAAAACCGACGTACGGCCACGTGCAAATTCGTTGAAACAATTCTTGACGGTGGCCATCGATGGAGAAGAGTAACCGTACACAGCATCCAAGCGCTCTTTGATTTCGATGCGCGTTTTCCCTTCCAAAAATAGGAATCGAATCATCGAAAAATAGGAAACGATATTGCTCTTTTTCCATTTTTGTAAAACCAATCGATACGTTCGCTTCCATAAGTTGTCCAATTACGAGTGTGGTTTATGAAACGAGCGCAAACAAATGAAGGGATTGGAATGAAAATTTAAAAAAAGAATTAAAAAAGAATGTGCTACACTGTGGTAAAACTCTTTTGAAACTACAGCGCCCTCTGGCGATGAGGCTAGGTACTTATTTAATGCACCTTAATTATTGTGATCAAAAATATATGAAGACAATCTGAACATGGCGGTGAAGTAATTAGGGGAAAAGTTTCACATGCTTAAAAATATGTTAGCCTACAGTGTTCAAATTATTTTTAACACACCATAAACTTATAATTTCATAATTTCTTCAAAATTCATGCATAATTCTTGAATTTACAATCCTTACCAGGACTTTATGTAAGACAGAGAGCTCGAGCCCAATTACAAAGGTGTTTCGCCTTAATCACAGATCTGTGAGAGGTATGCTGCGTTAGCTAGGGAAGTCCTTTACATGACTCAAGCTACGGTAAATACGTACGCTGCCGTATCCGCTATTACAAGGTTCGACAAACAATGCGCTCTGCCAGCCTCCGCCGGTACACGAGTACCTAATTGCATGTCAAGCGCAATGCACCACTCACTTCCTTCCTCCTTTTACTTTCAGGCTTAGAACAAAACAGTAGACTTCTCAACTACGCAGTAGAAAGGTTTGAAGGAAAAAATGTTCAGGCCAAGATTACCAACGGCAATTATAAAATAAGTATAGAAAATAAACAACGGGTTGCACTCCGGGAGTTCCGGCAGAAGTAAAAACTTGAACATATAAAGTACTATCATTTATGTGGTAAAATACAATATCACACACGCACACTCGCGCAATCGCCCTACGCCTCTTAAACGAAACAGCAGGAGCAGTCATACATTTTCGCCGCGCGGTAGAAAGAGAGGGGGATTTTACTTCCACTCTACGCCGCGCGCCGTGGCAGTGGTCTACTCTCGAGAGAGAGTAAGAGTTGTAAGACGGAGAGATCCGTCTTACAAATTTTCAATCAGGTCACGTGAGATAATAATTTTTATTCATCCCAAAAAGTGCACAAAGCAGCTAAAGAAGTTTTCACTTCAAAAAAAAAGTGTATGCTGTTAACGCAGTTTTATCTGAATTTTGAAGTCGTCTGGAGCTTTAGTAATAATCCATCCATCAATGAGCCATAGGACGTCCACTGCTGGACCTCCCTCATAGATCTCCAATAACACCGTTTGGTAGCGTCTTGCACCCAGCGAGTTCCTGAGGTCATCCATCCTTAGTAATAATACAAATTTAAAATAATATTATTTGATTTACTGCCGTTCTTAAAATTAACACGTTTATTATTTAGTGTACTTATTGGTGTGAGGTATTTTCAAGTTATTAAGTTTTATAAAAATGAAATCCGTTATATTTGGCCCGGTTCTTACAAAATAGGCTGAAGGATACAACATCCTTGGGCTACAAAATTATTTGCGAACTCAATCAAAGTTCTCCTTTCTTAAGCCAGTTTGCCAAGAAAATGGCGTGTTCGGCGGCAATAAAATGTTTCAGAAATGGTACTCGTCTCATTCTATCTTACTCGTCATAGATTGTTAACTGTTAACAATATAGAGATCCGCCTACGATGTAAGTGTTCTTTGTTGTTTGCTGCGATTTGATTTCTTCTTGCTTGCGGCTTCATACAGGAATGAACTGGCTAAAATTGAACCGTAAACAAAATTTTATCCGTTGTAGCTTAGTGGTAAAATAAATATTAGTTAAAATGTTGTCCCAAAAACGAACTCTAACAACAATAATAAAACAATGTTTAAAAATATAATTTACTCTAGTCGAATTTTTAAACATGTGTAAATATTTAAACAAACAGTGTACAGTTTAGTATTTTACAGTCACTAAGCGTGTGTAAGCTTTGAAACCGTTTTTCAGCCTCTACTACCATTTGAAATTAAATTAAACGAACAATTTAGATCCAATTAATTCTATAACATTTTATAACGAACCACTCAATTTGAATAAAAGATAGTAGTCTGTTTACATACATACATATACAATTATAAATGCATAGTTATTGTGATAGAGCTAATGATTAATGTTCCACAAGTTCTACGCCGTAGCGGTCTACGAATCGTCTACGCATCACATGGTAGGGAAGCACTCGACGTGAATTGTTAGAATTTTCTATAAAATCAATAGTGTAAATATCCTTGAATAAACTTTAACATTAACGAAAGGTTTACACGTATCTATCGTGTGCTTTTACCTACATATTGTTCAAAATAAACTTTCACGCAACAAAATATCAATTAGTTATTACAGGTCGCCGCACAACCTAAACACAAGTACGGTTATTTTCGTAACGACTCACCTTTGCTATTTAAAGGCTTCCAGAAAAAAAATTACAGCTATTTGTTTGATCTTGTTACTCTCCCGCACCTGAACATCGGTCAGCGAAGATTCAATCCATCTTTGTTAGAAGGACGTCCGCGTTCTCCGAACAAACTGCCGACATCAATCAAGTTTTTATCTAATAGATGTACACCTGTACCGTGAAAAATGAAATAAACTCTCCTCTCATAGGCCGTCTGAAAAATTATAAGCAGTGTCGTTGAAATATGGCAGTGAAAACTAGGCTCTGAACGAAGGTTGTTTCATCTTAGCGAAAATTAAATTTCTTCAAAGACTGATGACGGATTTCATTATTAATAGCGAAATAATGGCGTATTTAAATGAAAACGGAGCTGATTTAAACGACTAAAGTAATTCGTAGCTTGGTGAACTATATCTGATCCACTGTTGCCTGTTCTATGAGTGTGTACCTCGTGTGTATCCCTTTCCATAAAAAGTTTAATAGATAGACATCATAATGTGTAAGTCCAGCGGGGCAATTCTGTTAGCTGATCTCTTTACTGAAGTGATACGTTCTTGAACCTCTCTCGTTTTTCTGACAGTTCCGACAGCACAAAACTGTCAAAAAAACGAGATTGGTTCAAAAACGTGTCACCTTATAACGAGATCGGTTGACAGAATTGCCCCGCTGTTTTTACCTTTTGGGTACGGAACTAAAAAAGTTTTGTTTGTAAAAGGTCTAAACGATTTTTAAGGTATTTGGTAAATTATTATTATAATATAAATATCGTTTGAACAATACTTGAACCTAAACTTATATAACGGGACAATAGCTTTAAGTTTAATTTTAAATAGTGCCACTTAGTATAATTTCGAAGGACTAGGAATGGAAGTGGCAACATTCCTGGGGTAACGCTTGTGACAAACGCTGTTGATTGATTCTAAGGAGGTTTTAATTGACACTGACATCGCATAATCGGCCGATGGGCGGAAAAGTGCGAGGTGACATGTCAGACAGATGTCAGTGAGTTGTAAGTGGTAAATAGAGCTTGTTTGGAAGAAGTGGTGGAAAACTGAGATTAGAACGGTTCAAGCCTGGTGATTCTTGATAGAATGGTAGCAGCGTGCGTTACGCTGCGGAACGCCATGTCCTTCGCTTAAAGTTCTCTATAATTGTAATCATACGTAATCTTCTGTGCAATAAACTGATTGTTCGTGACGTCGCCTTTATCTCCTCGCCCGCTAAACCCACGCCACGGCACACTGAAGCATTGTTGGGTCAGTCAGTGGTATAAAACATTACCACATTGAAGCAGAATCATAACTGATGCGGTGCCTTTTTATGGACCCGACATATATATTATTGGTTATAAATATATTAATTTGTCAAATATATCATGCATGTCAAAGTCAAATCGATCTCAAATATTTACGTGCTGTCTGCAATGGAGATAGAAAAAAAATCGTTACTTTGAGTCGTTAGCTGTTTTTCGTTATTCTGAAGTTGTTAGCTTTTGACTACGCCAACAGCTTGACAGATGAGTAGTGGATTAACGATTATCCAAAATTGTTTCCATTCAAGTTAAGTTAGTATAAGGTAAGTTAACACATAAAAAAAAAAAAAATGATGCAATAATGTTTGTTACACAACGACTCTGACCTATTTATTGTCAGAGGAAGACCTGACGAACATAAAAAAAAAAAAAAAAAAAAAAAAAAAAAAAAAAAAAAAAAAAACACATTTGAAAATCTGATAGCTTACTATCGGCAAAATGTTAAAAAAATTAAACCCTAAACAGTTTTGTACAAATTACAATACTATAATACAAGGAGACTAAATACTTAACGGTTCGGCAGCTTTACATTCTTGCAGTGGCTTTGCGATTTTAAAAGGTAGCCTTAAACACGATCTCCCAAACAAGAACAGTGCGACGAAATGTATGGTCGACCCCTCGAACAAGAACCACTTTTGCGCAGCGTTCATTTTCTTTTAGAGGACCATTCTTATACCAACGTATTGACAGTTCCTTTAAAATATTGCGTACAACGCGTTTAGTTTGCAAAACTAAAAAACATACTAATAATCACTAGATAAATATGCAATCGAAATATTCTAAAAATAACTTGTTAAATCCATAGAAATACGTGCCTTGTTAGACACACTTAAAAAACACTAAAAGCTCGTCCCTCTTTATCCTTATCTAGAGGAATATTCAGTTAAAAGAGAAATAATTAACATGTCAGCTGCTTCAAAGTGTAAAATGAAGCATACGTAGCCCTCACTGTACAGACACACCCGCAAACATACATCCACTCACTCACCAACATGCACCCTACACACACATTACGCAATCGAAAAATGGAAACTACCAGTACTTGTATTTGAAGTAAATTACTAATTAGGCGAATTAGGAGATGTTTTATTATTTAAAATCGGAAGAGACAGGACCACCCTAGTGTGAGATTTTGGGTTCCACTCTGGAAGTTTGTAAATTTAATCTAAGTACCTCCTAACACTAAGAATTATCAACATTTACTAACTTCAAAACATGTAACTTATTATTTGAGCAAATAAACGTTATCTTATCTTACAATGTCTTACAGTCTTTGTTGCAAAACACTAAAACCCATTAATAAATAATTATCAACTCTGGAGACTAACTGTTACGACTTCATTAATATTCTATGAAGTTGAATTACGATTTCAGGTAACAAGTAGGCCCCACGAGAAACATGTGTTAACTCCATTACCACTAAACTGCCAGCTAATTAAGTAAATACTAGTTCTTTAGGTAATTTACTAATAGTTAGGAAAACTCATAGTCATTTGTGTCATGGGGTCACATTGCGAACCATTATTATGCCGAAGCTATGACCTCTGTATTAGCTAAAATCTCAAGGGTTATAATTGGATTAGGAGTAAGTGACAGTGGACCCCTGGCCCGACTGTCATCCCTAGACCTTCATTATTTTATGAGAATTGCAGATTCGGATATAAAACCTTCGTTTCGTTTAACAAGGGAGGTTCGTGGCAGCTGTTTTCATTTCGTAAATGTGTCTTGTTTCGTGTTCAATGAAGTCTGTTTTAAGTCTCTACGTTCTGAAGAAACATTTGGTACCTATGTGTGCTAGTATTACTAGATTAAATTATTTTTTATAGTTAAGAGGATCATTAATCGACCAGTATTTCCGCATTTTCTGTAGGACATCGAGAAAATTACGTACGTTTTTGAACAAAATTTACGTTTCGTGAGAAAACTCTTTTCACCCCTTAAATTGTAACAAAACGTTGTGTTTATGATGTCAATCGCTTTAGTAAAAAATATTACACGCTCGTACTTCTTACTTTATTCAGAGAAAAAAACAGTTTATGCATACTTTGCAGCCAAGTTTTTGCGTAAAAATATGACTTTTTAGAGGCTTATAACTTTAAGGTTATTTAAAAAGCCTTTTAAAATAATAAATAAAATAAAAACCATTTATTGCAGACACAGACCCATATTGAACTTAAACTTACTAAAACTTAAAACTAAGACGTACAATCCTAGCGATTGAAGTGTTGATTACATGAAAAATTACACTCAAATGGAATAATATTTGGAGGTAGATAACAGCTTATTGTATTTGTATGATCAAGTTGGCACCTCGCGATTGCCTAATTTGAAATATTTTATATTTGATACTCTAGAAAAGTAAGTTATTTTTTGATGACAAAGAAGGTGTGAAAATAGAAAAGACGTTATCTAATAAAAAAATATATCTGACGGCGCCTCTCTAAAGACAAAATCAAGCTAAAACGAATCAGGTTTTACTTGTCACACTACTATAAAAATCGGTTATGCCAGTAGACATGATATCACTTTTACAAATGAATTAACTTTGTGAAATAGCACAAATTAAGCAGTATCCAACGGTATCTCTCATATCTGAACGCATGAGAGAATGCTCTACAAATCCAACCTCTCGAAACTATCCGATTTCAAATTGACTATTACTGGCTTGCCGGTATTGACACGCTCTAAGCATACTTGGTTAAAATTATCCTGATCAAGTAGATATTGCAATATCAGGCACTCACACCAGATCAAAATCTTGTAAAATTGAAAATATGAACAGGATTCTGAGTAGTTCTGACTCTGTTCTGTAAATATACTCGTACTGATAACACTTCCCATGTTGCACTTGTCCAAAAGCAACGGTGATATCTTACCATTAGGAAGCCCATGAGCTTGTTAGTCAGCTTGTCAGTTAGTATTTATTAAATAAAAAATAGCCATCTTTACGTAGTTCAATAAATTTCAATCTTATAAGTATACGATGGACATGATGCACTACAAGAATATATGTTAAAAACCCGAAAATAATCACTTATACACGAGTAAGTGCACTTAGTCTGTGGAAATTTGGATGAATTCAGCTTAAATTGTTATTTAAGCTGTACCTTGATGTACCTTGTAATTACATCAGAGCATCAAGTCGTAGAGCAATCCTGCGGTATCATGCTTCTAGCTGCCGGAACCGTTCGAGATTGCGAGATAGTTGCGGAAGCAACCCGCGGATACGTAATAGCCACTTTCCGAATTTGTGTAGCAATAAATTTGCTCCCTAGATATATCTCATCCGTTGACGGTAAAGCGAGCAAAAGCCTACCCGGAAAATTCCTGAAATTTCCCAAAGAACACAAAGGACTACCATAGCGGCATTTTTCTGGTTACGCACAATAGATGCTTTTCCTGTAATGTATTAGTCGTTAAGAACCGTCTAGAAGGTATATTGAAAAAATAGGCTAAATGCGAGTCGGACTCGCGCACGAAGGGATCCGTACTGTGTTGGCCCCATTCTTCTTGCCGTTATTTACAGCGAGCAAAAAACTCCTAAAGCATTACGATTTTTGTACGGGAGCCCCCCCTTAATTGTTTATTTTATTCTGTTTTTAGTATTTGTTGTTATAGCGGCAACAGAAATACATCATCTGTAAAAAAAATCACGGTTCATGAGATACAGCCTGGTGACAGACAGACATCGGAATCTTAGTAATAGGGTCCCGTTTTTACCCTTTAGGTACGGAACCCTAAAAGTGTGCCTACGCTGCGTGACTGCATTGAATGTTTTGATTCAATTTTATTAATTTATCTGTATTTAACAGCCTCGGTGGCTCAGTGGTTAGTGACCCTGACTCCTGGGTTAAAGAGGTGTGGGTTCGATTCCCATCCAGGGCAAATATTTATGTGATGATCATAGGTGTTTGCTCTGTGTCTGGGTGTTAATTAGGTATTATCTAAATAAGTATGGTACGTAGTATATCATTCTCTGGCAGCCATATCACAAGCTTTGCTTAGTTTGGGGTCACAGACCATGTGTAAGATGTATTTATTTATATATTATTATTATTATATTAATGTAATACTTCTCCGTCAGGTACTTATTATTTAGTTTTATTAATAGTATAGCTGACTTTTACGTTAACTGGCTGACTGACTGAACGAAATGCTATTTCGTGAATTTAGTTTTCCATATTCCTGAAATACTAAAGTAAAACCACATGATACAAAAATATCTAACACTATAGAAATACTAAAGATGTAATAATTTAATATGGGTGTAAATATAATAAAGATGTATTGACATGGAATCATAAAAAAACATTGTTCATTTCAAATAGATATATTATCATGACACACAAACAATACGATAAAATCACATCTGTTCATTACCAAACCCTTAATATTAATTTACTTGACAGTAACATCGAATCAACTATGTTCAGTTTAAATTGTATAAAGCGTTACCGAAGAAAACATTTTCAATCGCGGAACCACTGAGCAGCTGGAATTAGTGAGGTTGTTCATTAATTCTTGCTGGAGAGCGTTCTTTCGCGGATAGTTTCAAAACTTTCAAGATTCAATTTATTTCTAAGTGAACCTTTTATAGCTTATAACAAAAGGAAACTTTGAAGTACACGAATTGTACTTACGCGAGTTGCTGGTAATTTAATTTTAGAATAAGCACGCGTTTTCCTTCTTCCTGAGTCCGTGAAAATCCAAAATGTTTTTTTTAGCGCGGGTTACAAATACATAAAACGGTGCTTTGCTTTTTTAAGCTGCGCAGATTCTGGAGTCATTTATTTGATTGTTTTAAGCCACCTGGTTACAATAACTTTCGTTCGCTTATACTTCCAATATAAATGGTTAGTAATAAAAATAATGTTTTCTAAGTAAGCGTGCTTTTTGCCCAAAAGGCAACAACGTTTTTATTGTAATTTCAAAGTGAAATTTAAAATACTAATATTGAAGTGACATATTTTTAAGCAAACTTTATACATCTAAACTCACAAAAAACTCTTTCCATAACCAGATTAATAATACTAATCAGTAGACATTAAAGAATATCATAGACGTTAATCGTGTCACATTTACTTACATATCTTTATAACCCTATTTCTCATGGTTGATAACTTTTTCAAACTGCAGTAGAATAATGAGGTAGGTAACAAGAAGGCCAACAAATTTAAACGGCAGCGAGATGTCGATGTTCAACATGCGCAGGAGTCGAAACGAGAGGTCGCGTGTTTCTGTGAACGCCAGCAGAGCACGCGCGGCGCTACGCCCGCATTTATCTGCAATTTATTATAAAGACTTCAATTAAAAATATATCTTACTACTACTGATTCTCCTTAAGTGAATAATGTGTGTAAAGTGTGTAATTATCCTCCTCCTTCCTTTTTCTTTTAAAAAAAGTATGAAAGTTTTTTTTTAAATTGGCGTCTTTGATTTTCTGTCTTTCTTCTTCATGCATTTGCTATCGGAAATTCGTTCTTAACAAAAGATGTTTGCCATAGAAATAAGAACCCAACTCCATTTGATTTGAACTACCCGCGGTAAAAAATACCAAGTCAAAACAAATGAAAATCAGTTTTTAACCGACTTCCAAAAAGGAGGAGGTTCTATGTTCGTCTGTATGTATTTTTTTGTGTATGTTCATCGATAATTTCGCCAATTATGAACCGAACTAAAAAAAAAAAATTTTCGAAAGGGTATATACTCCCGAGGTGGACCCATTTAAATTTTACAGAAATCGGCTGAGCCATTTTTGATAAATCAACAATAATGTAAACAATTCGAGCGAAATTTTCGAATTTTTAACACGATGGAAGGCGGTTTTACCATTTTTTGCGAAAAATAATTATCTTATCCACCCACATGTGCCACAATACTACAGATGCAAAACCTACGCAGATTGCATATTTTCTTAAACTTTGAAAACATGTTACTCTACGATAGGGATTTAAGTATCATAACATACGTCTTAGAATCAACTTTGTCTTCAAATCAACATTTCCTTAATCGATTCAAAAATTGTAAATAAATGTTTTAAAAATAAAATCTATAGTTATAATGAAAGTAACATTAAAAAAACGAATACACAGAGCTTTCTGTTTAGCATTCAAATACATCATTAAAATGTAGTTTTAAATATACATGATATTGAAAGGTAAAATAACTATTCTGTTCTCTCGTAGCAAGTCTTTCAAAGTTATTATTCAACTTTATTCTTCGCTGTCTTATATCACATTATTATTTTAAAAAGAAAGTTGTGAATTCTTATTGAACACTTTAACATTTTTTTGCAAAATATAATGTCTAAATACTACACAATACTACTTATGCAAAGAGTAGTCTCAAGTTAAATTTCCAACTATACAGTATTTTTTAAAGGTGTATCCGAGTTTCCAAAAAAAATATACTTTAAAACGATTTCCATAGGGAATATTTTTTGTTAAGTGTAAGATGTAATATGTCTGACAATTGTAGACCAAATAACCTGTTTTTATAAACTAAAAAATTGAGAAACGATCAAACAAAATATCATAAACTTCGATAAAATATTTTTACCGGCTCATTTATCATAATACAGTCCATTTTTTCAGGCCTTCCCAGAACACAACATGTTTTCAAAGAAAGAGAGAAAAATTAAAAATTGTGTGGAAAATAACTTACCTAATTTATTCTCATAAAGCCTGGAGGCTAGGAGCTCTCTTAGTTTCCTCACTTCGCTGTGCACGCAGTCTCCAAACATGCAGGGTGCAAACAGTGGCGTCAACAATACTATGGGCAGCCCTAACTGGTATAAAGCCTCGTCTCTCATAACCTGGGAAATTCAGATATTCAAATCAGTGAAGGTCGCGCCACATGGCGGGAGCAGCGGGAAAGCGGTCGTGACCAGGACAACATTTTTGACATGACAACGTCATATAAATCGATAAAAGCCGGCTGCACGCACTTAAAAGCATGACTCATTGTCGCGTACCACCTGAGCCGAGCGTGCGTTCGGGATCGCCACCGCTTTCAAGTGGCTTCCGTCCCTGTGTGAAGAAACCTTAGTACTACAGAAGTATCATGACGCTTGTAATATTTTGGTGGAAAAATGCCAAAATAACATCAGTTTCATATTCTTCACGAAATAATTCACGAAACTAGCAATATTAAATAAATAAGTACATATTATGTCATAAATCTATATTTTTTTTTAAATGTTAAAAAGAAATATATATTAAGTAATAAAAAATATTGTTTATACGCGGCGGTATAAAATAGTACATTTTAATAAATTCTTACCCCGCCGTCGCGAATTGTATTTAATGAAAACTGGTAGAGAAAGCCCAGTATAGATACAAATGCGCAGATAATTAACGTTAAAAGCTGAAACAAAATTAAATATGTGACTTGTTTTGTTCTTGTCGAAGGTACTATACTTCCGCCAAATTCGATGTGAAATGTTTACCAACAAAGCGTTGCCTAGCAACCACTGACAGCAGGTAAGGTCACTTCAAGACAGTGTTACGGATGTCACAATTTCTACAGTTTGTCATATAAATCGTCCAGACTTTTCGTAATTTCAATCAAAAAGTCATATTTACTATATTTATATATCAATAGCAATAACAAATTGCCAAGAAGTGAGTTTTAAAAGAAATCAGAATATTCAGTAATTACTTACATTGAAATTTGCATCAACCCTAGCCATTTTTTCGTTTGAGTGCAGAAATCTCAAACAATTGGGAACTTTTTTATTTCTACATACTATTTTTCTTATTACATCACGAAAAAAGTACTTTTTTCGATTACAAACTTATCATTGCAGCTGAGTCACGTACATCACGTCTATCTATAAGGTTAATCAACTGCAAAGTTCAGTTTGTCGTGACATTCATCCAATGTTGAAGTCGGTTAATAGTTTGAGTTATAGTACCTAGTAATGTATTTATAGTTTATGTAAGTACCTACCTACTTACATGCTAGTACGGAAGCCTTGGAGTGCGAGCTTAACTAGTTTTTTATAATACAAAATCGCGTTAAATATAATCGAGATACATATAGTCGATACGAATCGGCGCTCTTGTGTACGAGCCTTTAGATCCCTCTCTCATCTTTAGATCCCTCTCTCATTATAAACTTACAATAAAGCGAGTGAAGCCACGGGCAGAAGCGTGAGCAATTGAGCATTAGAAAAAAAAGTTCTCTACCCCTGCTGTCAGTGGTTGCTAGGCAACGCCTTGTTAGTAAATATTTCACATCGAATTTGGCGGAAGTTAATTCAATAAATTGTTTACACTTAGTTTCAGAAAGTACAATGACACACAATTTACATGAATATGCTCATTTGGTGTAAATGAATAGCAATACTAACGATCTAAAATACATTTTTACGCTAAAAAGTATGTTCGTATAGGCCAGCTAGCCAGCCCCGGTGTCAGAGTTTTAAGCCACTTGAAGGTCATAGGCACGGCAAAACGGTTACGGTTGAATGCAGTTTATAAAAATATGACCTGACATCAATTTTACAAAAACATAATAAAAAAAAATTAATTAGGAATGGCAAATTAAACATATATTATCGTTTCATCTTCTCTAGAGACAATACTTACAATGTAGTTGAAACACTACATTTTATAGTATTCCTTACTTGCCACTTATATTCATATTCACTTTATTAATTACGTTTTGTTAATGAAATAATAAATTAAATTAAAGTTACATAAAAAGTTACGTGCTTTTCACATTTTATCAAAAAAGCACAGAATAGGCCCTATTGCAAAAAAGTAAAGAAACTCAATTGAACTAAAAAAAATGCAATTAGGTATTTCATCATAAAATTATGTCAACACATTAATTCAATATTTCATTTCATTTCATAATTCAAACGTATAACAAAATACAAATTTAAGATAAATAATAAAAAATATACTTATGTAATAAAAATACAAAATGTCAATTTATTATCTAAAATTTACAGAATCTCAAATATAGTCACAATTTCAAGTTCATGAATTCGTCATAACTATAAAAAGCTTGCTCGACAAGCCAGCGTTTGAGACGTGATTTGAAGCTGCTTATTGTAAGCGCAGTGGTGATCCCCCCCGAGTGGGTTCCCGCCTTGTCGTGGTGGGGGGGCTTAGTAGCCAGGTCTGCCTCAACCTGGTGAACCAAGAGGAACCCGAGGTGGGGCCGGCCTCTCCGGGTTTTGGCCCAAGACA
Organism: Hypomecis atomaria; assembly: GCA_964007245.1. Classification (NCBI taxonomy): domain Eukaryota; kingdom Metazoa; phylum Arthropoda; class Insecta; order Lepidoptera; family Geometridae; genus Hypomecis; species Hypomecis atomaria. Next base: position 11,015,381 of record OZ023299.1, read on the forward strand.
AGCCCGTGCGGAGGCTGGCCAAAGTAGGTTGGGTGCCTTATGGGGTCACCACAACTGAGACGGGTTGCAGTGTCGGTTGGGCGGCACTGCATCTGAGGATTGGAGGCCGCGGCGGGAGAGGACTGCTGGTGTGTCGTTGCCACTTTCCCTGCCTTCCGCGGCCTCGACGGGGTCGCCACCGTTTTGATGGCGGACGCGGAGGGGCTGCAGGGGAAGAGGAGTGTCGGTATCGCGATGGCCGCTCTCCCTATCCTCTGCAGCCGTAGTGGCAGGCGCGGGGCCACTTTAATTGACCCGTTGCATCGGGACCAGGGCTGTCGGACAGCCCGTAGCCCCGACACATAGCGCAGTGGTGGAACACCCTGGGGTTTTGGTGGGTATATCGTCCAGCAATGGGCGGGGACTCCCACATAACCACCCGCCTGCCCCCGAGGTGCGGTAGTATCTTTAAAAGATTTCCCCAGGTAAAAAAAAAAAATAAAAAAAGGCGCAGTGGTGATGGCGGCAGTTTGTTGTACTCGGTTGGACCCATGACATGAGTCGACTTGGCTAATCTCTCTAATGTGCGGTGCACCTCCGCTAGTTTATCCTTATAACGAGCACTTCCACGCATTTCATAAGAAGCTTGGTTTAATCGGACATATACTGCAACCTGAAATATAATTAGTGCAGGCAATCCCAAGCCTCTTAAAATGCGGACGCACGGAGGAATCCTGCGGTTTTCCGACAATTGCACGTACTGCGCGCTTTTGGAGTGTGAATACTCTGCACCAGTCTGCAGCTCTACCGTACAATTCCACGCCTTACAGAAGGGTGGAGTGTATTGTGGCAAAGTAACATGACCGAACTGCCTCACCAGAAACTACTTTAGCCACACGTCTCAGGGCAAAACATGCGCTACCCAATTTCCCACAAAGTTTATTTATATGGCTCTCCCATGACAAACTCTATCTCAAAGCCGAAAAAGGTAGTAGAGGCTACTTGGTCAATGGTTTTTCCACCAATTTTGATATCAAGAGATCTTGTCTGGTGACCTGAGAGGCAAAAATGTATTAAGTGTGTTTTGGAGAGATTAAGCGCTAGTCCGTTCACCCTAAACCATGCCGCCAGCTGAGTGTTCGTCTCATTTAATCTCTGCTCCAATAGGCTCACTGTGGGTGCCGTAACTATTGCCACCACATCGTCGGCGGACATAAATATATCTGCTGCCGTTACAGCATCCGGTAGATCATTGAGTAGCAGCGAAAACTCTATATTAGAGACAGAAGAGCCTTGTGCTACTCCCATCACAGAAATCAGAGGCTCAGACTTCTCCATTCCTCCAGAGGCGACCACTGTCTGAGATCTATTCTGCATAAGATCCTTCAATAATGCAAACGAAGCACCTCTCATGCCATAATGCTGAAGTTTTACGGCAAGCACCGTGTGATCGGCGACGTCGAAAGCCTTCAACAAATCACAGCAAAGTAGAGCCACATGTTTCTTACTCTCCCGGACAAGCAGCACTCGATGTACTACCTCCCTAGTCAGTGACGTGGTGGATCGGCTTTGCCGATACGCATATTGTCGATCAGAGAGAGCTTCCGTTGATTTTAAAATCGGGCACTCAATCCATTTTCGAAAATTTTTGTCATGGCATGAAAAGTTTTGTCATGTTTTATCGACACCGGTCTGTAGCAATCGAAACTTTCACGCTTGCCTTTACCTTTGTAAAGCAGAGATATTTTGCTGGTTTTCAACGCGGTAGGATATATACCCTCTTTTAAGCACCTACTAAAGCACTCGTCTAATATGGGGGCTAGCAGATGTATTGCGTTCCTTAAAATTTTCATTGATACTCCATAAATATCTGTCGACTTTTTTGCGGGAATTCGAGTGGTTACTATGCGGGTAACCTATCCTAATCAATCTGTTTAAACCGAATAAAACTCCCGTTAAAATAAATATCTTTGATATCAAATCGATTTGCAGTTCCTCATTTTGTTTAATAAATGTGTTAATGCGAACGGTAGAAGGCGACATTTTGACCAGTCCCGACAATGACCAATAAAACACTATAGGTAACGGCACATATAGAAGCCAAAGTATACTAAAGTTTTAGGTACCGGTAAATGTCAAAATAAATTACAGAATTGACTTTGTTTTGATCTATTTTATACATATAAAATGCTTTGTGCTGAATGACTGACGGCACAAAGCAGAGCCCAAACCGCTGGTTGCAGAAGCCTGAAAATTGGAGTTGGTTATTCGTACAACGCAGGCATCCGATAAGAAGGGATTTTTCGAAATGCTAACCCTAAAAGGGTGAAAATTGGGGTCAAAGTTTATATGAAACATCGTGATTCCTTGGTCCAATCGACTTGAAATTTTGCATAAACAATCTGTATTTGAATTGATGGAAGACGTGTTTCGTATTTCATTGAAATTCATCATTTATCGGGTTTAAAAAGGAGTAGAAAGTTATTTTGGGGGTTGGTTTAATACTCCTTAGTAATAATTTTGATATAAATTACTTTTTATTTTGACACGTGTTTGAAAACTCAATCCGATTGTATCACAGAGCTATTACAATTAGAGAGATAGCGCTGTTGTCGCTTGACGCAATTCTCATCCACAAAAATGAATGGAAAATCTGGCGCAGAGCTGTCAAAACTGTCAAATTTGTACTGGAATTTGACACTACTGAGAGAAAAATACGGCAACTAGCCACTCAATCGATATATTTTTCATGTCTCTTTCTAGCTCTTGCCATCTTAAATCATTGCATCTCTTTGTTTCTTTTCTCGATCGACCCCAATATCCCTCTGGTATCTCTGTGGATTGTATCAATGACTTGGAAAAACAGATAGAAAATAGAGGAGGCGGCCACAGGTTATTTATGTAAGTTTTTTGACATTTTGCCACCTACACTTTAATTATAATATGTTCCCATATTTTGCTGGTAAATTCATACATGTGTACTGCGAAAAAAATTGATGTAATAGTGACTGGGAGCGCTTATTTACGCTATTACCTACTAAGAAAGTGCGTAAATCTCATTGTCATTATGCGTAGATAAGTGCATGATGCATATCACAAGCTTTGCTTAGTTTGGGGTCAGAGACCGTGTGTAAGTCGTCCCTAAATATTTATTTATTTTTATTTTATTTATATCAATGGTTTTTAACCGACTTAAAAAAGAAGGTTCTCAATTCAGCTGTAGGTATGTTTTTTCTGAATGTATATTACGTGATTTTTCTGCCAAATATACCTATGTGTATACAGATTTTGTTGATTTTTTTTTTGCAGGATTATACCTCATTTGAGCTTTATAGAAATAGGTTGAGCAGTTTTGTAAAAATCAAGAATAAAATAACCTATGTAATGGCGGCCATATTAAGTCATATCCATCATACTTTGTAGTGATTTCAAGTCTATATACTTATCGGATCCATAAAAAGGCTCCGCATCAGTTGTGGTTCTTTAATGTGGTAATGTTTTATACCACTGACCCAACAATGCTTCAGTGTGGCGTAGCGTGGGTTTAGCGGGCGAGGAGATAAATGCGACGTCACGAACAATCAGTTTATTTCACAGAAGATTACGTATGATTACAATTATAGAGAGAACTTTAAGCGAAGGACATGGCGTTCCGCAGCGTACGCACGCACGCTGCCACCATTCTATCAAGAATCACTAGACTTCAACCGTTCTAATCTTAGTTTTCCACAACCTCTTCCGAACAAGCTCTATTTACAACTGACATCTGTCATGTCACTTCGCATTTTCCCGCCCATCGGCCGATCATGCGATGTCACTTGAAACCACAAAGTTTCGTGCTTGAAACCTCTTTCGAACCAATTAGCAGCGTTTGTCACATGCGTTACCCCAGGAATGTTGCCACTTCTATTACTAGTCCTTCAAAATTATACTAAATGGCAGTATTTAAAAATAAACTTAAAGCTATTGTCCTGTTATACTTATATTATGTTGTCATAGAGATTTTTAGAGATATGGAGATATTTTAGTTGTTGATTTTGTGTGTCAAAATGGAGTAGTTTTGTATTTTCTTTGTAAAATAAAAATATGTGCTCAGTATTAAAAAGACTCATTATTTGAGATATCCATAATACTCAAGATTTATTATTCGTAAAAAAGTGCGTAAATCGTGTGAACAATCAAAAGAGTCATGTTCATATAGAATCGCTTACTTAAGAGAGAAAACTACGACTCACACGAAAGCTCTCCTAATAAACCAACACTTGTGGGACCACAGCTTGATCGTATCGTTGATGTATCTAGCAGTGGCAACAAGGCCAGATATTACGTTTGCCGTAAGCTATCTAAGCCAATTTAATACTTGCCACGGAAACAGTCATTGGCAAGCCGTGAAACGGGTCATCCGTTATTTAAAGGAACCAAAAAGGTTGTACTAAAATATAAAAAAGTGCCATGAAGTAGTTTGGCATGGCAGGCGCTTATTGGGCAGCTTGCATCGACGACGACGATTGATAAGTTATGAAGCCAAGAAACAAAGAGTACGAGTAGTAGCCTTATAGGTAGAGTACACAGAGAACATGGAAGCAGATCTCCTTACCAAGGCACTACCGCAACCAAGGCTTAAAGTGGAGGACTAAACTGGGAGTCACTCAGACTTGAAGATACCCGAGGTCATCATATTTGAGTTGTTGATTTTTTATGTCAAAATGAAATAAAATAAAAATGTGTGCTCAATATCAAAGAGACTCATTATTATCATACGTCTATGATTATATATAAAGCCTTCACCTGCAACCCAGCAACCTAAATTAATAGATAGTTGGTTTAAATAGAAACTTCTAATGTTCTTTGCTCCTAATGAAACTGTTTAAGGAATTCATCATATTCGTGGCAACCAGGCGTCACATCATAGTATCCAATTGCAAAAACGTGATCTTTTTTATGCATACAAATGATCGTTTTGACAATATCATAGAAGAATGGGGTAATTTGGTGTGAAATCCGGAAACTCAGCAAGTATCATTTTATGATGTATTTTAGCCGCCTGGATTTTCTTCAAGCAGAAAAGAACGTTGAACGAACGTCCAATCATCAGATCATTATAATATACTAGCGGACCCACTGATCATTATAACATACAAGCCATCTAACGGGCTTATTTGTGAATCTAAACTATCCAGGGCGCACCCAAACGCATACAAAACAATTCATTCAAATCGGTCCAGCCGTTTAGGAAGAGTTCAGTGATATACACACGCACAGCAGAATTAAATGTTTAAGCATAATCTGTTGATTAGGTGCTGGAGACAATGCTAATTGCCACCGTGTAGAGTTTTTACGCAGACTTGCTCTAATTCCTCTCAATCCTACTAATATTATAAACGTGAAAGTTTGTGAGTATGTATGGATATTTGTTACTCTTTCACGCACAAACAGATGAAATTCGGTACGAAGGTAGTTTAGATTTTGGATTAACTCATAGAGACATGCCTCAGCGGCGACACCGCCGCTGCACCGCGGAGACGTCGCGGCGGCGTCGCGGCGACACTGCCACGACCAGTGTTGCCGGTAGCGTTTTAGACATTAAATCTACAGTATTGTATTCAAGTATTCTATGAATAGTTAGCGGGAAAAAAAGGTTTTACTGGTCAGTCTTAAGCTAAGGATGAGTAAAATCCTTCGTCATCATCATCATCATTATCAGCCGTAGGAAGTCCACTGCTGGACATAAGCCTCCCCTATGGATTTCCAATAAGCCCGCTTGGAAGCGGTCTGCATCCAGCGCGTTCCTGCGGTCTTAATAATATCGTCGGTCTACTTGGTCGGTGGACGTCCTACACTGCTCTTGCCGGTGCGTGGTCTCCATTCGAGAACTTTACTGACCCGTCGGCCCTGGTACACATTCGAAATCGGACCGTGTGATTTGTCACGACAAGTGTCACAGTAACAGCTGTCCAAGTGACAGCTGTCAAACTTCAAAGTGATTTATCTCAGTTATTATCGATTCTAGACCACTGCTGTCTTCACAAAAGTTATAGAGCTCGACGAGATCTATATCTCAGATGACAACACGACAAGATATATATACATTTTAACAGATGTCATCCGAAATATAGAGGTAGATCTTGACGAGCTCTATCACTTTTGTGAAGACATCAATTGTCTAGAATCGAAAATGACCAAGATAAATCACGTTGAAGTTTAACAGCTGTCATCCGAAATGTAGATCTCGTTAAGCTCTATAACTTTTGTGAAGACAGCAGTAGTCTAGAATCGATAATTACCGAGTTAAAACACTTTGAAGTTTGACAGCTGTCATCCGAAATGTAGATTTCGTTGAGCTCTATCACTTTCGTGAAGTCAGCAGTAGTCTAGAGTCGATAATAACCGAGATAAATCACTTTGAAGCTTGACAGCTGTCACTTGGACAGCTGTTAGTGTGACACTCGTGACAAATCACACGAGTCCATACTTGATTGGGCTGTGAGATGTTTTTCATGTCATTTTCTAACGCGTGCCATATTAAATCAATGCATCTCTTTCAGATTTTATCGAATGACCACAGTATTCCTCTAGTATATCTGTGATCAAACGAAAAACCAACAAATACACTTTCTGATTTATAATATAAGTACTCGTAAGAGTTAGCGGGGAAAAAGTTGGAGCGCTGACGATACACACGATCTGGTTTCGCGGTTGGATCACACAAAATCAGAATGTATTTAAGAGATTTTACTCATCTTCAGCTTAAGGTAATACGGTTATCCCTTAAACCTTTTTTTTTCGCTAAATGTCTAGATGTCATCAGTGTCTAAGGCAACACTGGCACAGCGGCGCCGCGACGCCGCCGCGACGTCGCCACGGTGCAGCGGCGGTGTCGCCGCGATGCCGCCGCGGTGTCGCGGCGACCGATGTCGCCCGTGTGGCATGTCTGATAGACTACTTTTTATTTCGGGCTAACGCTGATAACACCGCGGCGGGGCGCAGCTAGTCTACTATATGCGTCAAGTCATTAGATATATTAATAGATTAGGTCGTGTTCGGTGAATCAGACAAAGCAATGAAGGATAATTAATGACCTAAAAGTCGATATACAATACTGCATAAAATATTGTCAACAAAGAATGTAGGTAACATTCTTTTCAATAGCAATATATCTTATTAATTATCGTAAATAAGCATGGCTGGCTCTGAAAAGTTAGGAATAATCTAATAAATTATATCTACCAAAAATCTAGGCACAGAACTGGTTTTGAAAATATTTATGTGAACCTTTTGGGACCCATTGAAAATACCAATATACAACAAATACTACGGGTCAAACGCCAAGAACATAATATCTCACTAAGCCTCTCAGAAATCTCTTAATCTCACAAATCCGACTTTCACCGCTCTTCTGCAAATTACATTAACATTATATAGTCTTATTACCTGCCACTTAATGCCTTCAATCAGGGAATCATAAGCTTCCACCACGATCTGATAAAGGTCCATCAATTTTCTCATGCTATTTTGAGCTATTTTTGGATCGTAAGATTTGAAATACACAAACTCCTTAAAAACAAGAATAGGACACGATTCCATATTAGCACTAGATAGCGACGACTCTATGTAATAATTAATAAGTTTTAATCTTGGGACGAGAAGGTTCAGAAGATGTCCAAAGTAATAGACTTCGAGTACATGAACGATATAAAATAATATGACAGAAGGTTTTTCAAAGTTAACCGCACCTACCGCTAACCGCATAGCAACGGGTATTACGTAAAGCAGCACAACGATAATGCACGACATAAGTCCCAGCACAAGATTCCGTATGCCCGCGAGAGAGACCTTTGGTGTACAACCGGCCTCTGTGTCGAACTTGTTTAACTCGCTGTAAAAACCCTGCATCCATTTGCACCGTACAAAACTCAACAAACTGCAAATAATATTCTGGGCTATCGGTATAAATACAACTAAATCCATCATGTGATATAAATTGATGGAAACCATTAATGCGTTAATCATTAAAAATATGATGAATGTAGAAAATACGTAGATAAAATTCCCTTTGCCCATCAAAGGTAATCTATCTAAGCCAAAAATGACCTCCATAAAAATAAATGTCTTCGAAATGGGATCGATTCGGGGTTTTTTATTTTCCTTGACAAACGTGTTAACGCGGACAGTTGGAGGCGGCATTTTGACCAGTCCCAATGATATCCAACAGAGCACTATGCAGTAATTGTAGGAGCTTGAAAACTGGTCGATATTCCGAGTTAATACGAGTTGACAACATTGACAACATTGTCAACTACCAAATGCGTTGGAAGTAAATTGGAAGTCACTAAATTAATTGATTATATCGTGTTAAGTAAGCCTGATGCCAAGCACGTAAAATACAAGGTGACGAAAGATATAGACTAAACTATTTATTTAGTTTATAAATTTTTAATTATTATGAGTGTCAAGATTTATTTATTTATTGTTCGTTTGTTTGCCCAACCGACGCTTATAGTCTATGTTTATCGTGTAAAATAGTTTTACTTACCTGCCACTTGATGCCCTCAATCAGACAATCGTAAGCTTCTACCACGATCTCATAAAGATCCATCAATTTTGTCATGGAATTTTGAGCTCTCCTCGGATCATAACATTTCGAATACACAAACTCTTTAAGAATAGTACACGGCTCCGTACTAGCATTAGATAGCGATGACTCTATGTAATGATTAATAAGTTTCAATCTTGGAATAAGAAGATTCAGGAGATGTCCAAAATAATATACTTCAAGAACGTAAACAAGATAAAATATTGTGAATGACAGAATTTTACTTTCAATAAAACCACGCGCAATAGATACTAAGTACAGTAGAATAGTAAATATACACGTGAGAAGTCCCAACACAAGGTTCCTTATACCAGCAAGAGAGACCTTTGGTGTACAACCAGCTTCCGAATCGAACTTATTTAATTCGCTGTAAAAACGCTGCATCCATTTACAGCGAGTAAAACTCAACAAGCTGCAAATGATATTTTGTATCAACGGAGTAAACACAACGACATACATCATCCCGGAGATACTGAGGTACAATACGACTGAGTTAATAATTAAAAATATGATGAATGTCGTGAATACATAGATAAATGTCCCCTTTCCCATCAAAGGCAACCGATCTAATCCTAATATGACTTCCATCAAGATGAATATCTTCGAAATCGGATCCATGGATTGTTTTTCGTTTTCTTTAATAAATGTGTTGACACGGACGGTTGGAGGCGACATTTTGACCAGACTCAATGATGTCCAAAAACGTACTATACAGGACCCTGAATATACGAGTAGAGTATAATATTTTAAAACACCGATCGATATCCCAAGTAATTATAGCATTGACGATATTTTCACACACCAAGAGCGCGGGGAGTCATTAGATTAATTGATTAGATGGTGTCAAGTGAACCTGGTGCTAGGGACGAGCGACACAAGGTGACAAAGGATAATTAATTACCTACGTTATGTAACATGGACGAGTTGATACTGAAATAATTTTATATTTATCTATTTTGCTTTCATTTACTTCTTTTCAGATACTTCAGACTCATTCAGTATTAGTCATTATCTGCCGACAACTGATTGATGCAAAGATGCAGAGAAGTTGCCTGGATAGTTAAATCATAATCATTTTAATTTTACATTGGTACTCGTACTGAAGTCATATAGCTGACTTATTATCATTTCAGCCATATGATACCCACTGCTGGGCATAAGCCTACCCTATAAATCCTCAATAAAACCGATTGAAAATTTCTGGGTCGGTCATCTGTTCACCTTGATTGTGGTTTTTAATGAAATGTAACCAAACAAAATAATGTTGTCCTTTTATAAAAACTCGTATAGCCTTCCACATAACAAAGCGGTTGTACATTTTGTAAAATTCCTTTCGGAGAGCACACGGCAGCGATTTCACATTCGGAATGACGCTATTATTCTTTCCTCCTTCCTTCTCAAATGTGCTATCCTAATTTTTTGCAAGGGCTTTTTGACGCCATTCTTTCATTTTGTATCGTTGTAATCAGGTTGCTTACAATCAACATACGAGACGAGATCAACACCAACATAGCCAGGGGTATACTTTTACGTAGCCTTGATTTCAATTTGTGACAAAAATGTGTCTCGAAAGGATGATATACTCACATTTCTTTTGAAGATTTTATTGTTTTAGGTACTAGAAGAAATAAAATTAGGAGAAATACATTGCTTCTTTGAGATATAAAGCCAAGGTAAGACACAAAACCAGCTTGTTGAAAAATATAATGAAAGTCGTTTGACAAGCCAACAGCATAATCACAGCGTATAAAAACCCCATGGATTCCCGGCCTGCAGGGTTTATGAAGGGTTTTTATGCTTTATGATGTACCCTACAAATCGTAATATCTTTGGTGCGAGAGCGCTGTAGTAAAATTATTTTATTGAAAGGCTTTATCTGCAACGGTCACCATTTTTTGTATTTGATATCATTTTTCACACATTTTGTGAGGAGCTTTAAGTAGGTACCTATTATCCTTTTGTGTTATATAGCCAGTAATGTCCATTATCTACACGTGACAATTCTTTTATTATCTAGACACGCCGAAGCGTGTCCAGCCAAGTCAAAAAAAAAGGAACTGGCGACGCGACGTGTGTAATATTACACGAACATTTCGAGCCACTTTTGACCCCTTTATAAATCGAAAACTATTTAACCTATATATATGAAATTTAGCATATTTATTAAAATTCTTTAGCTTATCTACAACGCAAAATTTCATTAACTTTGCTCTGACGGTTAATGAAATATTAACGTTTAAAAACCGGGGTTTCATTGACTGATTCACTGACTCACTGACTTATAGATCAAAAACCTTACCTACTTCCAGATGACCTTGAAACTTGATATTTGGCATCAAGGTAGACTATCAGGCATATACAAAGGAAAAAATCTAAAACTTTGAACTTTTACCCCGCAACTCTATATAATAAGGGATGAAAGCTTGTATGAGACTTCCACAAATTTTCATGCTATAAGTCTACAAATTGATAAAAAAGACTTCCTGTTAAAAATAATAAACCACGTATTTCAGGATTTTTAATAAAACAGCCCCCAACCCCTAAAATTAGGGGATGAAAATTTATTTGTCACTTTCGAAACTTTTGATGCCAGAAGTCAGAAAATGGATAAACGAACTCGTTTTAATAGATAATAAAACACAATTTCACGATTCTTAATAAACCATCCCCCAAACTCTAAAACTGGGGGATGAAAGTTTGTATGACACTATTGCAAAGTTTGATGCTAGATGTCCAAAAATTGATAAAGGGACTCTTTATTACAAATATAATCAAGCACGTATTTCAAGATTTTTACTAAATCTCCCCCTAACCTTCAAAACTAGGGGTTAAAAGTTGGTATGAGACTTCCGCAAGTTTTGAAGCTAGAGATGTGAAAATCAATAAAATTACTCCTTGTAGTAAACTACAAAAAGAAGTGAAATCCAACAAAAACATTTTCATGTGAAATGAAGCCAAGTCACAGTTCCCACTATCAAAAAGTTGTCAGATCTCACGTAAAGCCAAGCTTCTAACTCGACACGCCTTACTCTACAAGTCCTTACTTCACAAACTCTACACCTTAGTCAATATATGCGCCTTGGCTGTTCCGCTAACTGCGCCTGGGCGTAATTAATTAATTATTAATTCATTCATTGATTCTGTTATACAAACAGTTCTTGTTGTAACGAAACGGCCAAGTCACATATATTGACTAAGCTGTAGAGTTTGTGGAGTAAGGGCTTGTAGATTAAGGCGTGTAGAGTTAGAAGCTTGGCTTTACGTGAGATCTGACAACTTTTTGATAGTGGGAACTGTGACTTGGGTTCATTTCGCATGAAAATGTTTTTGTTGGATATTTATTATTCGCATGTTGGCCTTTCTACGGAAATTGTAAACGCACCAAGAGTGATTGGACCATATCCACCATGCTGGCCCAGCGTGGGTTAGTGGAATGGCAGGCTGCGTATCGAATAGAGGTATTATTATTTTTAAACATAAATGAAAAGGCTTAGCTAAAATTGAGCAATAAGAAAAGTGTTTGCAAGAACGAAAAATAACAGTTTAACTACGCAGAGTGAGATATTTTTCGAGAATAAAGCATACTCCACAGACAGGGTTTATTAAAAGCTATGCCATAGTGACATGGAATAAAGAAGTTTTCTGTCGCCCTCGCTTCATAACGCCCCCAGTTCTAAATTAACAACTTTTCGTGGCCCTAAAAACCTTTGTTTGCTCGGCTTCAGGATGCGGCGCTGTGACGTAAACTTATTATGAAGCTTTTTGTATAATGATAGCTGAAAAATTTCTCTACCCTCGGTTTATTACCTCCGGAGTTCAGAAAGCTGCGTGACGCTAATATGAAATATTTTTTGAGATTTTTTACACATTTTCCAAATTGCATATTTTAGAGAGATAAGTATTTTGATAATTAAGTATATCGCTAAGATGACGTCGACTACTGGATATAAGTATAAAATTAGAGATAGAGACAGAAAGATTTTGAATAAAACTGTGGAATTCGATTTGCATCGGGCTACTTTATACTCTTCTCTGTCCTTTGATGGGTAATACACAGATATTGAGAGATAGGGCTTGTTATTTTGATTTAGCGTCTGCTACTGGTAACTTAACAACTACTCACTACAACAGTCAGTTATTCGAATGAATTCACACAACACTGCATTATACAATAAATATTTCTTAAATATGCTGAAACTGTGTATAATACAATATAAGTGTCTCACGCGGTGGGTTAAAGGGGAGACCTGTCTTTATGCTAGTGTGAGTAAAGTTGCTGATGTATGATCTTGTGGATCGAAACCACTAGATACATGTATATAGGTACATGTACAGCCTTATACCTGTAGTGTGCTTTTTGCCTTTCTTGCTGTTAAATTTTAACAAAAAATCAGTAACCATAATATGGCCATTTTCTTTTAAGTATTACTCCAAAGTTTAAACCTAAGTTTCTCTAGAAAAATACTGGATTAATTTGTCACCTTAAGTGGTGGTTTTTGTCTGAAAAAAAATTGTAAGACCTTTTCTTGATATGTCTATCAATTTAATTTAATTTAATTTAATTTAGGGTTTACACTTTACAGTGTCATAACTGTCTTAATGGAACATTTCCAAGATTTTTCATGTAAAAGTATGAATTCACGAAAATCTCTTACAACAGCCTGTTTAATTTTGACTACAAATGTTTCAGTTGTATTAAAAAGAGCGTAATCGTTACACTTGAGAACATGTAGAATAGTATGATGATGTTGCTATTTTTCCGTTCAACTAGACGTAATAGACTGAATACTGAGTAACTTAATTTACCTACCTATTTACTAATTACATTAGCACAATATACCTACCTAGTTGTAGTTTTACATTTCTGGTCCTACACAATAAATTACTCAAATTGTTGATTCACAGAACGTTTCACAGGCAATATGTAAGTTATATGACAGAAACAGAAATCTGCCGAAGTGCACTGACTTCCAATAGGCATGATGACTAAAACAATATAATTAGTCTTTCAGATAGATCATCAAAATACACGTATAATTAGACACGTATTTTTTTGTCAATTAAACAAAAAAATTATGAAGATATAGATAGCCTGTTAAAGTTCCGGGTTATGTCACGAGTGTGTTAGATTAATAATGTTATAATAATATTAATAACGATTACAAAATGAATTAAGTAATATAAGACTTGTAAGTAACTAAATATAACTGTGAAATATCATGACGTCCGAATGTCGGCCATTGTTGTTTACTTACACCATTTATTTAATACTTTGATTTCATAATGTTATAGATGACTTGAAACGTATCAATAATTGTTCTAATAATTCTAATAAGTATGAAATATAGTTTAACTTTTAAGCTGAGTTTGTGTTTAACAATTGTGTAAAATGGAGGCTACCACCGTGCCCGCCATCTTGCTTGTTCCCTATTGGTTGTTTTGGGAGCTTGTGAAATCAGTATAAAACAGTCTGTTGGCGCGGCTGCGTCGTCTTAATATATCTTAGTGTTCTCCTGGTATTCTGATAATAACGTTGGAGTCCTGCTTAGCTAGTTATGCTGAGTGTCGGTACTTTTATATTCGAAGCCAAGTCGAGTGGACGTCGCCATGTTGCTAAAGTTAAGTACTTTGTGTAATATCTAAATTAAGGTGACTGATCATTGTACATTGTGTCAAAAGATTATACTGATGGCGTCTTGAGTTACTTGCCACTTCTTCTCAAAGCGTCTAGGGCATAATTATTGCAATTCATGGTGGTACCCTCTAAGGACCCATGAAGTATATGAAAAAACAAAGAATACTTACCTAATTGTTTCCTTTACTAATTTAGAATCCTGAACATTAGATAAGTACCCTCACGAACATTTTAGGATCAGATTGAAGAGTTTCTTTGTTATTAAGTTAGAATCAGGGTTGCTGCATTAGTTAATAGTAAGATTTCCATCCTAACAGTAATATTTTGGTAGAAAATAGATAAAGTAACCGCCTTTTTAACCCTGATCTAACAAGTGCAATACAAATGTACAGACTACGTCGCACTAGTGACCTCACAAGCCCCAACTCCCAAACTTTGACAAGGTTTATTTTTGTAATTTATTGTTTGATTGACAAAAGAAAAAATACGTGTTCAATTTTTTTTAATAATCTAACGAACGGACAATGATGTTTTACCCGGTCATCATGCCTATTGCACCCACACACAGCTCCCATTTCGGGAAACTTATTTACGGAACACGTACCGAATAACTTTTCCCAGTACCTCTAGTATGAGTTTACCAAGTTCCTTACGCGCGATAAAGTTAGAATACATTATAATTTTCTATGGGAACTGTACAGCACCATCTGCGGGCATTGAATTGGCGCTGTTTCATTTCTATATGAAATTGTAGTATACTTAACTTACTATATTAAATACGTTAAAAACTTAATAAGTTCTTACTAAGGGTACTGAAACTGATAACGCGTGGGCAGCGTCTCTCCGCGTCGAAGTAGCTATCAAAACAAATGGGTTTAGTTATAATACATAGGTACTTAGTATATTATCTTAAAATGAGTTTATTATGTTAAAATTGACAAGAAGCTCGTGTTTCGAACGTATTCGACTCGCTCTAGAATTTTCTCATTTTACACATGATTGGACTGTACTTACTCGTAACTTTCGTCGCGCATATTTCTACGGCAACAATAATTTGTAGATGATAACTGATGAATTCCAACATGGCTGGTGAACCGAATTTAACACTGAATGTCCTAAAACAGTGGCTACTTGTGGGAACTCCATCGACTGAACTAAAGGTACTGTTCCGTATATACCTTTTGGTAATCCATTGCTGCATTGCTATGCCATCGATTGGGCCATCCACAACGCTGGCCTATTGCAGGTTTGTGGAAATCATCAATATGGAATGTAAGAAAAAAATGCCAAATCGATGGTGGAAATGGTGGATTTATCCGAAATCTTTCTTTTTACGAACGTATCTATTCTATGCAGGTTGCCACTCGATGTTTTCCTTTATCAAAACGCCACCGTCACTCTTCTAAATGAACTGAGCTAATTATCTATATCTATTTAAAACAGAAAAAATGCCAAGTCGATATCATTTCAAGATGCAAGTTTTAAATTTTATGTTTTACTAATGCAAGTTTTCATTCAATGTTTTTTTTTAATTCGGGCTTCGGTCAAAAGAACGTAATGGAAAAAGGCACCGATTAAATATTTTTTTACAATTTGTGAGATGTTTTGAATCCTGTAATATTTATAAATCTGTACCATTTGAGACATGAGTTAATTCTCAAGATGCCTAGGCTTAATCTTGCTGTATTAGTTATACTTTGGTCAATCAAACGCGAATGTTTTTTTTTAAGCTCTTGTTTTTAATCATTATTTATCTACTTGTTTTATAACATTGTTAATTTGGTATATATGTATATATTTTATTATGGTTTTATGTATGTACTCGTATGTTATGTAGGTATATAGTTATTTATTTATTATTTATTTGTATGTAGATGATTATTATAATTTGATTTCGTATCTGTGTATTTTTGTCTATGTAGTTTATGCTATTGAACAGCACCGACCGCAACATAATTTATCTTTAAAATTGTTCTATTTAGGTTGCCTGGAAGAAATCGCTGCAGGCGATAAGGCCGCCCATTGTTCTACCAAATTATTGTTTATTTTTCTAGTTTAAGCTTGCTCTGTATATACAGGGTTATTTCTAATCAATTAGCATCCTTTCAGGGGCTTATTCTGTACATCAAAACTAACAACTTTTCTTCTACGACTTTTGTTAAAACTCAACAAAAAAATCAGCCGTTCCATACATTTTGTCGAGGCTGAACGACATTTTTCTATGCAACCATGGGCGTATATGAGGGGGGGTCCGAGGGGTCCGGACCCCCCCCCCTTGGCCTATACATTTTCAAATATTTTTAGAACTGTATCCTAGTAAAATAAAGCATGCCAAATATCATCTCTGAAAATGTGACAAATATTGTAGAAAGAACCCTTCTCAGTCAGGTACATCTGCTTTGTTAAGTTGCATTCCTTCCCTAAAGTTTTTATACGGCGGATACGCATCGCATGGTCTTTTGTTTTCACCGGGTCGCCGGTCAACATGTGCAATAGATTTAATGCAAAAAAGAGAAGTAACAATTTTAAGTGACAAAAGCCCTTTCACCCGCGTGTTCATTAGCTTTTTGTGCCATCCCAAAACATTTTATTTTTTTCGGATAGTAAAAGTAGCTGACGACACTCCGATTTTCAAAGTAGGTACGGTACACCTACGGTAGATACGGTAAAATGCTTCTAAATTTATAAAATTAGTAAAGATTCCTAGCAGTTTTGTCACAAAAAAAGTTTATGTTTTCGAAAATAGATCGTTAGAAAGTGTTTTAGAACCAAAATGGCTTAAAAACGTGAAAACACATTTTTAACCGACTTCCAAAAAGGAGGAGGTTCTATGTTCGTCTGTATGTTATTTTGTGTATGTATGTTCATTGATAATTTCGCCAATTGTGAACCGAGTCGAAAAAATCTAAAGTTAGTTTAGTTCTAAAGGGTATACTCCCGGGGTGGTCCCATTTAAAACAGAAATCGGCTGAGCCGTTTTTGAAAAATCAACAATAATTTAAACAGTTCGAGCGAAATATTCGAATTTTGTACACGATGGAAGGGGGTTTTATCATTTTTTGCGAAATATAATTATAAGAACCGTCTTTGTTTAAAACCCTCATTCATTGATACACGTCAGAAGTAGGTGCTATTTTATTGATCCAGCGTTTATGCAATTGAGTTATTAGATCATAAAGAAAACCAAAATTACATAGGTAGGTACCTACACTAAAATAAACTTATCAAGCTTGTTTTTTCGGATGTTTATGTGTTCCTATTCTAGTTTAAGTCGCCCTAGCGCACGAACAATAATCATGTGATAAAATTAAATAATGTAAGTATTATAATTATTAATTAATAAGAAATAGCAAGAGCTTCAATTTGCAAACACAAAAATCTACTTAGGTACTAGAGTTTTACAAAACAGTATGTTAACTAACAATACAAATAATGATAAACCCCTACTACCCCTACGAGTACTCACTCGTAGTACTAGAGCAACAGTAACCTTCTCACTGGCAATTTAGGTTTTTATTAATTTATATTATATTATTATCGTCTTCCACGTCGACGGTCTTTTCAAGTTTTGTGTTATAAACATAACACAGATTTAAAGACAATAATCTATTTATTCAAAGAGTCCCTATGAAAATTAAAGGAACTATAGTCTGACCGTTTAACTGAGTCCACGCCTGCGCGGGTACAGGGGCGCGGGGGTAGACGACAAAGGGGACTGAGACAGGTGCGGGCGGCGGGTCCTCACCGCCCGCACCTGTCTCAATCCCCCTTTGTCGTCTACCCCCGCGCCCCTGTACCGCGCAGGCGTGGACTCAGTTAAACGGTCAGACTATACCTATTTTCGACACATCAAGTTTGGCGCCGCATCTGCGGGACATCTTTTGAGAATTGGATGCTAATAAGATTCTAATCTGTTCCCTGGTAACGGAACCATATTATATATTCTTTGACGGAACTTAGGTGCTTACTCCGTCATACACTTATAAAAATTAGAGTAGCAGCTAAAGCTATGTAAAGGAGGTACATATAAACATTTATCACCATTAACTACCATTCCATTTTTTTTTTAAAACCATACTCCTCTTTTTTGGACAGTCGAAAAAAAATGTTGGACCCCCCCCTTGCAAGAGCTATATATACGTCCGTGTATGCAACCTCAACTTTTTTTGAGAATTAATAAAAGTCGTAGAACAAAAGTTGTTAGTTTTGATGTACAGAATAAGCCCCTGAAAGGATGCTAATTAATTAGAAATAACCCTGTATACGGTGTGCAAATAAAGTAACTTTGTAATGATAATGATAATTTTATTGATAATAGTACAATATTACACGTCAGATATAATTGTAATATAAGAAAATTGAAAAATAATATCTACTAAGTTAAACATAATTACAATATTGTATTGTAATGTATACCTACGAGTGTTTCTCATAAAAAAAACGATGCGACTGTGTCCACAATAATAAAGCATGTCGTGCTTATAATGGAAAAAATTAAAATGTGGCTGTTTTAATGCTTAATCATAATAGTTAAAGTATAGTCTAATGTTACCGTAATAATGGAGTTCATGTTAGATTTTTATTACCCTCTGCTATTAAAATATCTGAAGCATTGTAACTTACGACGACATTTACACCGCCTCATAACATCATAATATGAGGTGGGGTTAATTAAATGAGCGCACGGTGTCCCGACATCGTTAATTTATTTATTTTCCATTAATAAACAAGTCGTGATAGGTATTGAGCTCGTTACATTTTTTTTTCGTTTTGTCACACATGCTTGCCTACACATAGAGACTTACTCACGCACATACACACATAGGTACTCGCGGGATATTTTCGCCGATTGTAAACTTGATTGATTGATTTGCACTTGATTTTTGCTGCTGAACTGTAAAGTACACTTCACTTTTAACTTTGTTTACCTAGAAGAACCTAATTAATTCGTCGTTTCATCAATAGGACGTCCACTGCTGGATATATAGGCCTCCCCTATAGATCGGTCTGATAAGACCGGTTGATGGCGGTTTGCATTCAGCGCGATCCTACGGTGTGTGAGGTCATCCGGTAACTTTGATTCTTCTACGGATCTCCTCATTTCTGATTCGATCTCGCAGAGAGACTCCGAGTAGAGACCTCTCCATAGCTCGTTGGGCTAGCTTATTAGTTAATTATTATTAAACTTATGAATTAAAATCTCAATGAATTTAAGCAATATTGTACCTATCTATGTTTAAAAGGATCGCGTAAAATCGTGGCCAACGTCTGTAGTCGGTTAACCTCTAATCATTGAGTTCGAATCATAGAAATCATGGTAAGTGATTGGATGCCCGCTAACCACTAACTTAGCAATCACGTAGTCTGAAAAATGAATTTATTATCGTTACTAGCAACAGACAGCTAGTAAGGATTGGTACTTAGTAGCAATCATTTTGTGGGGTTTTTAGCGTCGTCAATTCCGAGAAATTATTCAGATGGCAAATTTAAAAAATTGCGGAAATAAAATAAAAGTTTTTGTTCACACGAGACACAATATAATAAACACATATTATGATACAGTAAACATTGAGTAACAAATTCTCGCGATGAGGGCCGTCCCTAACTGTAAACAAATATCTGTTCACAGGGAAAACTATCCTAAAAATGTCGCCATGACATTTATTTTATTTAAACTTCTTTGGCAGCAGTCGGTGCCAAGTTAAGATTTCCTTTACAGTCGGTAGTTAATCTTGTTGAAATGTATTTCATTTTAACAAACTCGCGGTTCCCAGCTTATGTACCAACCAATTAATAAAGGAGGGTCGGCGTTCGACCACAATCAATCATCAGGCTAATACTCGTATGCTATCGGGCAATAAATCCCTGAAGGGCCGATTTTTGTAACCGCACCAAAATTGCTTTACTAAACACATATTTCTACAAATATCTATTACGTGCCCGAGGTTTATGTTTATGCTGCGAAAATTCACGAAATTTCTCCTCAATTTATGAAACTGGATGTATAAAGTAGCAAGTTTCCAAGTTTAATAACTACCTACCCATAATTTATTCGATATTCCTCATTACCTGGTACTCGTTATGAAAGCAGGCTTGCCGCGATCGTTTTGTGATGGCTTTTTCCAGCCAGTTGTCAGGAAATTAAAAGCCCAATACAACATCAACGCGCAACAGTCGTTCGGAAATTACAAAAACATCGACAACTCATATTTTCCCAGTAGGTAGGTGATACCAAACACTATAAAAGAATGCTGCGAAGTGGAAAATAAATATTTTTCCGCAAACATCGTCTGACATACGATACGAGTACGACATCGCACGCCTTTCAATCAACAACTTTTGACTCCCCAAAGGAATACCCTCGAATTCGAAGAACGGAACTTTACTAAACTTACTGCTTACTTCTGTAAATACGAACTTGTCAGGCCAATGAGATAATGCGATAAACTTAGAAGATAGTACGGGAACGATATTTATCAACCTAGTTTTTTAAACTCCGAAGCTGAAACGACGAGGTGTTATAAGTTTGACGTGTCTGTGAGTGTGTGTCGTGGCTCCCCAACGGATAAACCGATTTTAATATTATTATTTTTGTTTGAAAGGTGAACTACTCAGGAGTGCGTGCTCTTAGATAGGTTTCATAAAATTGGTTCATTGGTATAATCATAGGTATAATCGGTACGGTGACAAAAGAGCTGATAAGCAACGCCATAACTTAACGTTGGGGGTTTTCGAACTTTTTATTTTGTAATTTCATGGAATTAACTACAAATAATAAAAAAAAAATACAAATATCACCATTGGTTGTAAAATGGATAATTTTATTTATGGATGAGTATGGTAATTCTTATTGATCAATAAAATAAAAAAATCTAAACATGGTCTGTCTATGTATTTCTGGTTTTTATTTACATAGATTATTATACAGTTTTAATAGAGACTTTGTGCTTAAGTATTTAAGTATTCAATTTCCGATGAGAATAAGTGTAATATAATATATTCTATTACAGTTATTCTATATATATTACTATCAATTTATGTGTATATGTATTACTATCAATTTGCCAAAAGATTTAAACAGATTACGGTACTCCTATGTCTGGTCGGAGACCAAAAAGTTCTAAAGTTGACTTCCTCCAAAGTTATCAAAGTAATTAAGCAGGTATTTTAAGTACGATTATACCTTCCGGCTATTCCATTATAGCTTATCGAGATTCCATTGCGGAATAAAGTCATCAACACTGCTGTGCAATCTCCACCGCTGCGCTGGATAGGCCGATGCGCCAATTTCCTGAAACGACCAGTTGGAAACGACTTGCATCCACAAGTTTCTTCCCTCTTGCCTTTACAGCTGGTTGGTCAGCGACCGAAATGATAATAACCGCAAGCTTGTACGCCGTTGGTAGAGCTTCTAAAATGCTTCAACTCTGGCTCGGTAAGGGAGCAGATATTCCTTGTAAGTTAGCAAGTATGTATTGGCCCAGTGGCTTCCTCTAGTGTCAGAGAGTTAAGGCCTCTGACATGTATTTTTTTTCCTTTTGAACAGATATCTTAAGTTACACATTTCATGATCACATTCATGATCTCTTACCGCAAATATTAACAATCGGAAATTGGTTTAGAAAATAATTATTTACTTACTCTATCTACTCAATATAATTACGGATGTATCTCTAGAGAACGACAAAATTTCAGGATATTGTTGCACTGATAATTAGAAGCAACTTTTTTTACTGGAAGCACCCTAAAATACGAATAAAAAAAACTTCTTTTCCGTACAAAAATTTTGGCTATTACAGCCTGTATTTCTAGACACAATTTTTGTACAAAACGTACTGTATGCACATTGCACAGGGAATTCATTCGGTAAACGATCACCAATCACAATGACACGGTGAGTTGGTTGCGTGAACTTCCACCGAGGTGCTTACCACGACGCCATTAATCAATCGACGACACTTGTCGTACGGCGCTTAACAACAGTATTTAACTACGCCAGTGGTAGAGCTTGCAGCTGAACTTTATGTATTGCGTAGATGAATATTAAACTTGATTATAAAGCATCGTAACATTGATACAGATGAACTTACCACCACACAGCAGATAGGCTAACACATTAATGGGTAAAATTAGTTATACGAAATATCTAAGAATCATTTAGACCTTTTCAACTTTGATATTACAAAACCCTGAATAAAATCGGCCCATTCGTATGGAAGCTATGATGACACATCATAGACAGAATTAAAGACAACAGATAATTTACTTAAGATTTCACATTATTATCAAATCCCTTTAAAATTTTAAAAGGCGTAGTGTAAAATATCCCGGATATATCTAGCAAACCTTTGAAGTTTGAATTACAATATAAATTACAAATTTAACCGCAGATTGAAAGCTCTTAAAGTTTTAGCCAAATGCCAAATCAAATAATAGCAAAAAGTAACTGAAACCTAGTTCATTTTTACAAAGATTCAGAACTGCAGTACCCAAATTTATCGGCCTCGTAAATAATAATGCAGAATCTCGATTCAGGCCCGGACAATGGCCGCCGCGCCGATGTCACCGCTAAAGTTTGATTAATGAACTTCCAATAAATCCACACAAAACCTTTTCAAGAAAACTGTTTGCACAACAGATTTTCATCGTCACGGCTTTCGAAATGAAAAGATGTTTTAGAATAACAATCCCTTTCAATACAAATAGCTTGTTCATTACTAAAAGTTTGTGCTCTGAAATGAAAAATCAATTTTTCTCTTAGTTACTGTGTTTATGAAAACATCTAAAACTAGTCAATTGAGCAAGTCTTTACTCTAGTAGAGTTAAAAATAATGATTTATAAATACTAATAGATAATACAGTATTAGTAAAATAGAGCTATGATGAGGACAATGCTCACCGTCTTTCAACGTGATCGATTTGTAAATAAGGACCCAAGGACCAAACTAAAGAACATAGACAGAAGTTAGCAAGTTAAGATAACAGTCGATAGGACGCAGAAATTATAACTGATAGGGCTGTGCAGTTCTCGAACTGAGATCAAATATACGAAAGGCATTTATTCAATTTGGAACAATTTTATTAAGATCGCCAAATCATGGTAAATACAAGCCACTCCCAACTGGTCCTATTAAAAATCCATAAGACCTTTGTGCAACAGTGAATGCTACACATCACATAAGATGATGATAATGTCCTACCTACCTAATACCTACTTATCACAAAATACATCACATTAAAAGTTAAATATTGAATCGGAGTAAATGAAGAGTGTGTAAACATCCATTTAAACTTGCCGACCCAGCGCTAGGTGGAAACGCTTATCGGCAACTCAAACTGTCGGCTACAACAGTAGAACTTCAATAAATTACGATAACTCACTATTTGAGGTAGATCGTGATTATACGAATAGGTAATTGTGTGCTGTGAATACAATATATTTGTGTAGTAATTTCTCAGCATAAAATAATATACGAACATCCAAAAAGTTCTAAATATACTTAGTAGTGGTCGTATGTCGTGCCTATGATGTAGGTTGATGATATAGGTGATGTATTTAGTTCGTAGTGATTCTGTTTTCGAATTTTGGGTCCTGGATCCGATTCCTAGCTCAGCAGTAATTTAAATGTAGTGTATTATAATGTGTATATTTAGGTCTTGTACTGGGGTATTATTCTTGGTTGGTGTTACCTTTTTTGTGTTCCTTGGCTTTTTTTAAATCAAAACGAGAATTTACAATAAGTATGTGTGGTCGTTTGAAATTTAGCGCCAAATATTTAAATTAATTCAGATTTGACTCGTGGCGCTAGTGATGAGTGACTTTGCTATGTCGTTTCTGTCGACGTGCATTCTTATAGCAATTTGGAGTGCTAGCTCAATATAATAAATTAAACCTTGACAACTTTGCAGTTGTAAATAACTTATATTTTTATAAAACGTTACTAGCTAATTTATTTTTGCTAAAACTTATGTGTTAAAATAATAATTACATGAGCTGATGACAAGACAAGGGCTTCATCATCGCCAAAATATTGCGTAAGTAGAAACGTGAGCTGATTGTGAAGAAAATTAAAAAAAAAAAGAGATGTCAGATCATTGTCTTTGTTGAACTTGAAAAATAATCTCTAATTTTGGTTGTAATCGTTCCATTTTTAGTATTTAATCAATAAATTGTGAATTAATGGTTTCTATTTGTATTATTTAGGTTCCTGTCTCTCAAAGCAGCGGTGCTGGGATATCCATCATGACCTTTGAAGGGCTGTGTGATCTTCTGCGTACTGCAACTTGCGAACACGTGAAGAAACTGAGGAAAATCTGAGAAAGCCTTGAAGATTTAAACTTTTCGCAAGGAAACAAATCAGGTGATGTGTTTTGTTCAATATATTGGCAACGCAGAGTGACGAGATCGCAATATTTTACTTCTAACCTCAACTTTGTTCTTCTTTGGTTTGTGATATAGAAATGGTAGCTACCCAAATATTACATGCCATTGTGACTGCCTGTAAGTACTTTCAAAGGACTACACTCTCCTGTTGCATCTAGGAAGTGTTTTTGATGTAGGTAAAGCATGAGAATTGCAATAGTCTGTTACAGAGTTTTCTGCCGAGTGCTGGTCTTCAGCTGACATGGAGGATGATCCATACGGTTTACTTCCGTAGTCATTACATTATGACAATTGTGATATTTATCTCTTTATTTTCCTTCAAAAGCATTATCTGATCGATTTGTATAACACTCACAAACAGACGTACAAGTCACAATTAAACCTTGAAGACCTAGTTTCCTATTCGGCTAATTTAGAGTTAAAATTAACTAGCTACTTGGTCCGGCTTCACCCAGCTATGAATGAATTATAGGTATAAACCTTTTGAAAGAAATGTTTTATACAATAGCGGAAAACTGCATTGCAATCTGTTGTATAGTTTAGGTCATTTAAGAGAAAAAAAAAAAAAGGCACACAGAGATAGAGACTGCTTTATAATACGTAGTGATATTGTTATAGAGCTAATGCAAGTTGTTTTTCTGGCAGAGAATGAAAAATGCAGTTCTATGCCGAGGCTGATCCAGTGGCTCGGAAAGATGCTGCAGTGCTGGAGCAATGAGAGATAAGAGTGCTTCGAGGCATATGCCTCATGCTAACGGCTACATACTGTCTTCAATTCCCCGTGCAACATGATCATCTACGCTTTCCTCAAGAACAGAGAGCTGAAATCTAACAGTGGATTTTATATGATAAGAATGAGTAATAGGTAAATAATTTATTTTGTTCATGTTTATTTTTGATTGTTGCAATAATGCCAGAATAAGTGTTGGAGGTACTAAAGTATTTATTAGTGACAGCTGGCTATCTTCCAAAATTATTTTTAATCTAGAATAATATTACAATTTTACTGTTATGTTGGTTGTTGCAATGGAAGAACTGATAATTAATATGTTGAAATAAAATACCTTCGCTAAAACATGGCCAACCTATCATGGCTGAACTATCTGTCTTTACTGCTATAGAGGAAAATATTCAAAGACGTCTAATATCAGTCTACTATTATCATTTTCATAAATTGAGATCTTAATGCTGAGACATTTAAAAAAAAAAAAAACCTTATGATATATAATTGATAAAAACAATGTAATACAATATTGTAAGATCAAATACTAATCACTACATCTTTGATGCTCATAATAAAGAAATATAAAATGGAAACCAAAGTGTTCTGTTTAGCCAACTTCACATAAAGTAGCATGGTTTTCACCTTAGATCTTTAGAAAAACTGATTTTATCAAAGCTGTCTTGATATTTTAAAGGTGTGATAGTGTAAACTGTACTGAACATCATTTCATTATTAGGCTTAGAGACAAAATTAGATTTTTGACACAAATAAGTTACAAGATAACTAATAAATCCACTGGCTGTGAACTAATTTCACATATGTAATTTTCAGCCAGTGGCTTTTCTCAAGCTTTAACAATGTAAGAATGTGTAAATTAAATTCATGTTTTCATAGAATTTTACTATGGAAACTAACAGCTTTTTTTAATACACATTTTAATTCTTTGTATAACGGGTGTCTACTCATGTATTAAATTAAAAAGAAAATTATTAAACTTTAAGAAATATAATTCATAGAACCAATTGATAAAATATTGTAAAAAAAAAAAAAGAAAGAACTTGGTTAATTCGTAATTTTGTCAAAATATTAGTAATTAGTGCCTGAAATTAGTAATTCATTCCTGTCATAGCCTTGCTTTTCAGAAATGTGGAACGGTTTACAGGGCTGATCGCCAAAGTAGAACTAAAGTTATTGTATAAGTGTGAACCTGAAATAAGTTCACTTTCAGAGTTTTGTTTTTCTGTTTACCTAATTGAAGTTATTTTTATTGACATTACTTACATTTGCTTCTTTACATTCAAATCGCTCTTTCTTATAACTTCGCACTATTTTAAGCAATATTTATTGAACGACAACAACAAAGATCCCCTATTGCCTTTATTATCTTTTATTATAACGTTAAAGTTGGCATTTGAGTTAGATCTGCTTTAAACTTCGCTATGGTTAACATGAGACACTGATTCCTGAATTGGAAAGTTAAGGACACCAAATCGGAATTTCTATCAATATTTGTATTCGCTCGCCTCATCAAATAAATCCTTTTTTTTATGTCATCACTTACCGAATTTTATAAATTTTGACTTAATTACGAAGTTCATTTGTTGGCAATCTGTCACCTTCCTGTAAAGGCGACATATTAATTTTGTTTTTGTTTTTATTATTATTATTTTGATGCGTTGTAGTTCTGTAGATACGCCGTTCTAAAATAATTGCTTTTGAATGTACCTAATAACCATTTCTTGACTGTCATTTGTGTCGGGTTATTTTTAATCTACAGATAAGTATAAAAGTACCTATAGAAACTCATTGGAAATTTTGAATAAGAATGATTTAAGTATTGGCCTTATAACATAACTAAACAATAGAAATAAAAATTACAAAATAAAAATTTGCAGAAGCTTTCATTGATAATGATTTTAAAATGACTTCATAGCGGATCAGGGATGGTCGAGCAGTTTTACATTCTGATTGTTTTAGTGCCTTGGTTGGATTAATATGAAATATTTGATGTCGCTTATTTTTTTTTTATTTGTAACCAAGTCAGTTATACTAAATTAAAATCCAGAAATAGTCTGTATAGTACAGATATTCGATTCTTAGATAAGATGATGTTTCATTTCAGTAATGCAAATAATGTGAATGTAACTTTACTTTTCCTGTAAGTTAATGCGTCAAGTGTTATTTTTGCCTATTGATATTGCCACTATTTTGATGTTATGGTATATGGAATCTAGTAAGTAAAAATTGTAGGTAAACCTTGATTTTTATGTGAACAGTATATACAGTGGAAACTCCATTATCCGGATTTTTGAATATCCGAATGCTCAACGACACTAGTTAGTCCGGTTAATCGAATCTCCACGTAGATTGTTTTTGAAACTGATGTCTTTTTTTTGCAACCATGGTTGAGCTAAGCATATAGATCATTTATTGATTATTATTTATTGATCATTTATTGTTATAATCTTTAATATTTCGAGAACAGCCGGCTGAATAAGATAGACATGCCATATCTGTTGTCTTTCCGGTAAGATTTAACGTATTTTCGCAATGCTTGCACTGATATATGTATGGTTTTTACGTGATTCTACTATTTCCATATCCTTGTCCTCTTTCCTTCTTCCTTCCTACTGATTCGCCAAAGTGAGATATCGGAATGGTTGAGCTTTGGCCTTCCTGGGCAATATGTCATGTGATTGTGATGAGCCTGGGGTCAGTAGGTGATACCTTTTCCTTCATCCTCTTTACTGATTTGATGAGCGAGACACCGGAATGGTGTAAGCTTGGAGTGATGTTTGACTTGGTCGGTTGTACCTTTTTCTTCATCCTCTATACAGATTTGATGAGCGAGAAACCGGAATGGTGTAAGCTTGAAGTGGTGGTTCACTTTCTTTATTCTTTCTGATTTAAAAATATATCTATCCGCGTTTTTGCAAGCCGTGTTTTACCTTTACTATTTTTTTTACTTAAACTTACGACAAGACAACGGAACTGGCAGTGTTACTTCTGTTTGTTGTATCGTACATTGTTTGACTTTCTATTACATCTCCATGCATCTTAAATTTCTAATTTAATTATTCTCTTCATAACAAATCAAACCTATTAATCTATTGTTTGCACTGTGAAGTTATCATTGCACTATCTACTTTTATTACACTCAATCAAAATGTTTCACAGTGAAAATAATAACTGTGATTTTAAAATGTTTATAAATATAATTTTACGCCATGGTACCCACTAAGCATGAAACTTGCAATAAGTTGTAGTAAGTTTGTAAATGTCACATTTGTAAATTTCAGACATCATGTTGCAGGAACATGTCAGTTACAAAAATCTTATTGTTATGTTGAAACTTATTATAAGTTATTTTATTATGTTACTGTTATATTTCGCATGAAACTTTACATTTCAACTTTGCAGGGATATAGCCTCCCAAACATACCTAAATTTGAGTAATCAACATTGTTGCAACATTGCGATTGGAACGTTACAAATAAAACTTTGGAGCAATATAATTTTACTAACTTCACTGTCTGGTATTGCCTGTACTTTTGCGACAACTAAAGACAAGTTTCATTTGTAACCTTTTAGCAAGATAGATGAGACAAGTTACTGTTATCTTTCAAATTTAAAGTTGTAGAAATGTTAAACGTTATACTTGCGGAAAGTTAACTTTACAACTTTCAGATATATTTCATGTGTAATGTTACTGCAACTTCACGTTTTAAAGTTATGCAAAGTTTTGGAAATCAGCTCTGGGCAAGTTACATGGTTTATCTACAGCATGGCCGTTAGGGCTTCGTTTCAAGCTCGCTGTAAGCTTGCATGAACTTTGCGGCCTTATGTTTGTAAGTTACAAGCTCGTTGATGTTATTTTCAGTAATGTTATTGTAACTTTTGCTGCTTAGCGGGTAGTGATTATTTACTGACAATGTTATTACTATTACCCCATTTGTGAATAGAAGCAATCTTATTAATCAATATAATTAGGGCGCAATCTTATTAATTAATAACCTTTAGGGCTGTTATATTGTGATTTTGACACATTTCCTGATGTTTGTGTTTTTTTTCTTAAATTATTCAATTAAGCTAAACCGTAATAATTTTGTCGCATACACTTTTAAAAAAAAAAGTATTAATTGGTTAAGACAGTACTGCTACATTATTTCCTACATTGTTTATTGAACAACAAATTTAGATTCAAATGACCATGTGGTCGTAAAATATTAAAATAAAAATAAATGTTATTCAGAATGTCTTCCAAAATTTATTGTCTCTAATTTAAGTGTCTCGCACAATGCAATTTTGGCGTAACGTTTAATTTACGAATAAATTCCGTAGGTACCGAACATGACATGTAAATATTATAAATTATAAAGAGGATAAAAATATCTAAGATATTGTTAACTTATTAATTAATTAAACGTTGTGAAAAACAAATAGAACAATCATGGAAAATTCCATTATTTATAACCATATTGTAAAACTTTCCAGTACTGTCTATGTTTGTAACATTGTAAGGTGTAATAATTTTACGCCCTTTCTTTGTTTAGACTTAATTTATTTGTTTTATAATTGTTAGTTAAGGTGTTGATGATCCTTGTCGATGCATTTGACATGTTATTTTCACGTATTCTGTAAAGCCATAATCGCAGGGTCGCGATTGAGCAGAATGGCCGTGTGGTCGTTTGAAATTTAGCGCCAAATATTTAAATTAATTCAGATTTGACTCGTGGCGCTAGTGATGAGTGACTTTGCTATGTCGTTTCTGTCGACGTGCATTCTTATAGCAATTTGGAGTGCTAGCTCAATATAATAAATTAAACCTTGACAACTTTGCAGTTGTAAATAACTTATATTTTTATAAAACGTTACTAGCTAATTTATTTTTGCTAAAACTTATGTGTTAAAATAATAATTACATGAGCTGATGACAAGACAAGGGCTTCATCATCGCCAAAATATTGCGTAAGTAGAAACGTGAGCTGATTGTGAAGAAAATTAAAAAAAAAAAGAGATGTCAGATCATTGTCTTTGTTGAACTTGAAAAATAATCTCTAATTTTGGTTGTAATCGTTCCATTTTTAGTATTTAATCAATAAATTGTGAATTAATGGTTTCTATTTGTATTATTTAGGTTCCTGTCTCTCAAATATGCAATACGAAATAACAACAATTACACCATTTACTGACCCATAATAATGTCAAAAATGGCAGCCTGTTTTAACACAGCTCTGTATTTTTTAGGACGATACATAAAATAACTTTTTCATAAACTGTCTGCCTACCAAATTTCATCATAACCTAAGCGAATAAACACAATCCTGCTTTAAACGCACGATTTAACGAGTGTAAAATTACCTACATATGAGTATTTACTAAATGACGATGATGTAATGATGATCTCGCCTAATACACAAACTATTAATTGATCTTGTAGGTATCAAAAAAAAAAAAAAAGTAAAATATTTCGCTGCTGACTAAAGACAGAGGCACTACAAAAAGAAGTTAGCTGAGTCGCGTAAGTACTGTAATACAGCCATTTTAAGGCCACGACCATTCAACTTAATTAAAAGTGTAGGTAGCGTCTGTTGAATACGAAAGCGTTCAAAGGGTGAAGTGCTCGCTGGCTTACCTGCAAGCCGGAGTGACCGCCATTACAGGCCAGAAGGCTCTACTCTTGAATCGGCAACCTTAGCCAAGTTTCAAGATTTAACTGCCAGCCCTCCTAATTAGTGACCTTTAATGTGTGCGACCGAGCTGCGGCTTAGCCTCACTTGAAGAGTTTCCTGAGCCATTTCAGTTACTTGAAAGCACTCGTAAATTCGTAGCGCAAACATTTAAGTAGAGAAATGTTGGGAAATCTAAACTTCTCACGTTTGTACTGTTTGTTTTGAATGTTAATTGAATATAACTTTATTCTGCACTATAAAGGCTATTACACTGATCTGTATGAGCAGATAATATACCTTACGTACACTTCTACATCTTTCCAGAATAGTTCGTGTTGATAACAGAATTGAGTAAAATAAAGACATTTACACATACAACTTCTAACTCTAATTACTCTAACTTAAGGTATAATAATTATTTTTCGCAAAAAATGGCAAAACCGCCTTCTATCGTGTACACAATTCTAATATTTCGCTCGAATCGGTTACATTATTGTTGATTTTTCAAAAAAGGCTCAGCTGATTTCTGTAAAATTTAAATGGGACCACATACATACTCAAAAAAAACATACAGACGAACATAGAACCTCCTCCGTTTTGGAAGTCGGTTAATAAATAATGAACAATCGAACATCACAAATTATATACGACCATATATTAGGCATTATAAAACCTTATGCCTAAGCCAGTGAAGTGGCTGTACTGCTGACGACGACGAGTGCTTTAGAACTCTAAATATGATATAGTTTCGCAAATAAATTGAAAGAAAGTATGTTTTCTTTCAATTTATTTTCGAATTAATATTTTTTAAATTAACTTTCAATATATTTGCCTAAATTAGAAATATGGAAGAAATAGAGGGGTTTTAGTGGTAGACACTGGCCCCAGTGGGTCGGAATCGCTGCGTACTGAGCATACAAATTTCTTTCTTTTTATTGATTTCTTTACGAAATATTTGCCGATCCACTGCACGCAGTACCTTAGAAGTAAACACAAAGCATCAAATCTGTATGCTGCGGACGCTCTAATTCCGGCCCAGTGGACGCGTAGCTTTAGAATAGCCAATTATTGTGTGACGGGGTTATTTTTTATGTATGTATGTTCATAGAAATTTGCCAATTATGAACCGATTAAAAAAATCTTTTTTATTTCTTTTCCCGAGCTTTTATATTTTATTGAAATCGTTTGAGCTGTTTTTGAAATATTAACAATAATGCAAAAATTACATCATGGATGACACTGATTGACAGATTAATTCGTGCGAACTATTCGAATACTGTACACGGTGGAAGTTGCTTATGCTCATCGACTAGACATTTTATCTTATGCCATTTCTGGTGAAAAATTATTATGAATGTGTATAACTTTGAATTTCACAATTATTAACAGAATACTATACAAGAAGAATAACAATTTTATCTTACCCTTAGTTAAAACAGGTACTTAAATACCTATTGCAGTTTGTAATGTTGCAAACGGGGAAGCCGTTTGCAGCACCACAAGTTAAAAGAGAATTGAAGAGGAACCCGTAATGTTGCAAGCGGGGAAGCCGGTTGCAGCACCACAGGTTAAGAGACTTCAGGGAAACCTAACCAACCTAAGAGTCCTACCTAGTGGATAGGATTCCTAACGGTTCGGAGATTAAAACAGAAAACTAACCTTAGTATTTACACATTTATTTACACTAACACGCACTGCACTTATAGTCAATTAAATCTTCAAGAGACGGAGAGAGAGAGAGAGAGAATTTTGTAGAAGTCCTTGGAAAGTTAGCCAAAAAGGGAGAGGGTAGCACTCGTAGAACCACGCTGGAGGCTGGCCGAGGATTTTCTAGAGCCTGAGCTGGACCCGCCGATAGTGTGGCGCCAGCCAGGTAGCGCCAGGTGAGCGCTAGCGTGAAGACATCTGTCGACTGAGGTGGAGGCGCCGGCCCAAACCGGCCGACAGGCGCCGGCCCAAACTGGCCGACAGGGTTCTAAGTCAGCGCCAGCCCAGTGCTCCAGGGGTAAGGGGTCAGTGGCCCCAAAACAAGAGATCCACCTGTAATCAAAGTCAAAGGGACCGGAGCCTCTCACCCTGACTGTCACGCGACGCTCATGCCGTTTACAGGTCTCGTCCACGCAACCCTCAAATTCACACCGTCACATATTTAGAAAAAAAAAAGGTGTCTTCCAGATCAGTTCCAACTCAAGACTGCCCAATTTTACAAAACAAGGATCGCTGATCCTGTCAAAATATAAACATTTCAAAAATTTGAATTTCATAACTAGAATTGTAAGTTGGCAGTGTTATCGTTGAAAGAGTCTGAATGTAGAGAAGCTAACAAAAAGGTTAGTTTCTCTACAAGTTTGAAATTGAACTTTATCGAAAACTTTAAAACATATTTTCCGTTTATGTTTCTAAGACCCAATATATTTACCACTTAGCTATAAATTGCAGCAGAAGCTTAATTACGAGCAATTCACGAGCTGCTCGTAATGGACAAACACAGGCAGTGACACTTTATAGTTATACACTGTTTACGACACGATTCCACTCACGAATACTAATTCAAACTATGGCTTAGTATGCACCACAGATGATTCAATCGTAATAAAAACAAGCGATAGTTAAAAGACAAAGTTTAAAAAACTGTAATGGACATATTTATTTCTCTAAAAATATAATTAATCTGAAATTAATCCTCACGAAAGGATTCCTTTTAAAAGAAGTAAAAATACACTTACTCTTTTAGTTTTATAAAACTGAACTTTTCGCTACTTTTTTATCAATGGATATGCATAGAAAACCAATTTATGAAATGGGTAACCACGTAAGGTCGTCTCAGAAAACTGTTTTTTGTAAGGAAACAGCTGGCGGCTTAGAAACATTCAGTCACTGTCAGTTTTTGCTGTTCTGAAAGAACAAAAAGTGTAACGTACATGGGACTTATGATTTTTATTTCCGTGAAAAGGTCCACATTTAGGTGGGCAGCGTTGAAAGGTTAAGTAATGTTATGTAGGTACTTACCATAATATCTTGGCACATTTACTCCATATTACGCCTTTGTTCAAAAAGAGAGAGGTACCTTGGGATGCAAACCCAGTAAAATTGTCTCCGGTAGGTTACTAAGTACCTATAAGTTTCAATTCATCATCATCATTTCAGCCGTAGGACATCCACAGCTGGACATGGGCCTTTTCTGGCTTTGCCAGTAAGTCCGGTAAGATTAAATTAATCCAAGTAAGGTGTAAATTAAATTCATTGTTATAATTTTCAAAATGAAACGAATTAACATATATTAGTAGCTTTCACTGTCTTCCCTACCAATTTTTCAAACCATCTTGTTTTCTCCTCGACGATTTCTCATCTTCACTTTGCAGTGTTTTTATATTTACTGGTTCAAGATAACTTTGAATTATGACACTTTGTTGTTCTTTGAAGGTTTGGCATAATTCGTACTTGAATTTGAAAAACTTTGTAAATTCAATTGTCCTTGCCAACAATAAAGCAGCTTTTTAAATACAATTTATTGTTATCATTTGGAAACTGAGTTTTACAGGTTATCGTTTGAAAACTTACGAGTTTCAAAGGAAATGGAGTTTAATACAGTTTCCTTAACTTTGTTATGGTTATCTTATGGTCGGCTGAGGTCAAACATACATACATAATAACAGGGCTTGGAAGTGGAACCGGTGTACAATTACCCAGAATGAAAGCGGTAAAAACTGCTTTCTCTGATTTTTTCGTTCAGAACGTAACCGTTTAAAGGTTGTAACTCAAACCTTTATTAACCAGTTTATTCCGTGAGAGGCCCGCGCTGTGGTACGAAGCAATATACAGACAGGATACAGGGAGCGAATAACAGACACACGCAGGTGAACAGGAGGTACGCGGGTGGCACGAACTGTTCTAAACCGGTTTATTCCGCAAAACTTACATACAAACTTTATTGAACCCTTAAATTTAACCTGAATTAGATCGAAACAAGAAAATAAAGTTATCATATACCGGCCTTAATCGGTTCGAATTTTAACCTGGTTACTAAGCCTGGCGTAACCATATTGTGAGTAAATAAAGTAGGTAGGTACACACATAATAATTGTCGTCATTCATTAACGTGGGCCTATGCCTATTATGAGCCTTAATGGTAAGCTCAATATGGATCAACTAGCTATTAAGAGGGATACGATCGAGGGCTATGATGGGTTTCTCGGCAAAATCAAATCAAAATTGAGTAAGTCCGTAGGCAGCAGGCGAACCAAAGTTACATTGGACTGAGGGTTACCAATTTCAAGTAGAAGGGGGTGTTACACATAGTATGCTGAACTAATTGACTTTATTATTGGGTGGTAAAGTTTTACAAGGAGAACAAGCAATTAAGGCAGTTAGAACACACTGCTAAAAATGTTTAGAATCAATTCATTGTTGAATCTGTCGGACAGACTATATCTAACAGCGAACATTTTAAAGATGTGATAATAATTAATGTGTAATGTGATGTATTGATTTCATGTACAACATCTTTTTGTCCTAAATTGGCTAAAAGCTGGCTCCAACAAGTATAAGTATGTTAAGGCAACTTGCGAGCGAGCATTCCCCAGACAAATCTTCTCGAAGCTTCGAAAGTTACAAGCAGCTTCGATTGCCAGCTACAAATCGGGTAAAGCCTTTGGAGGCTTTACTAACACATCCGTACTATTTTATTTTCTCACTTTCGAACTGGCTTTTAATACAGAATTGGGTAGCGTTGAGCCGTCGTAGATCTCTACGGAAGTTGCCTACGAATTGCATCTACGAAACGTCGTAGACGCCTCTTGTAGCGCAGCGCCCCACTAATCAAATAGTAGCGATCAATAGGCTCAATCATGAAGGCCTTGACATGTTCAAAATTGCTAAAAATTTAACAGTTCTTTTCATTGCGACATATTAGACAAGGAGACCAACACTTTCAAGTTTTATTAGAGCTGTCAAATAGCCTTTACAATTGAGACTATAGTGTACCTAGTTTGACAAGTTGTTTCTTAGCGATTACCGAAATATATAATCTAAAACTACATAAACTACTATTACATAACATTGCATTGCATTACATTGCATCATCCAGAGACCCTTAAAGGTGTAAAGATTAATCCAAATGCTCAAACCCACTGCCAATGTATTGTATGACTTTAGGTATTTATGCAAAAATTGATCACAATCATCATAATACAGAATAGTACTCATAATAGCGCACTTGCTAAACGTGTCTCAAAGTCTCAATATCAGCACAATATGACATGACATATTTTGAATCATTTAACTCTATTTTCGAGAATTTCAAAATATTGCTCCAAATTCACTTACCTACATACCAACATACACAGTCAAAGGATCGTACAACAAAAACTCGAGTTTTTTCACTTCGTGCCTGTAGAGGTGCAAGGGGCTACTTTCGTGACATCCGAGAATTTCTCCGCTTTGTGTTTCCACATTTTAGCTCACAAAAATAATTTTGAAACTGAATGCTGGTTGAGACTGCTCGTGACTCCAACACAAAACATCTTTCCACAGCTCCTAGTAGAAAAATATGTATAAAAATATAATTTTGATGCAAAAGTATTTATTTAGTACAGGTGAAAGGCGAGGGTATATAGTTTGACTCACGAAAAGATAAAACCGCACTTTCACAAAAACGGCAAACAAACTTTTCTGAGATGACCTCGTCTTTCATTCGTCAAAAAAATCTTTTCGCCCGCTGTGTGATGATAAAATAAGTGCAACGACCTTGTACCTATTAACAGTACAAGGTCTTTGAGTAAGTGTGATAAGAATTTTTGACAATAAACGATACATAGTAGAACTACGAGTACATGACTACATCTTTAACTTGATCAAAATAACTTTTGTGCTCATTCAAATGCAAAGTGAATTGCTTCGGGTGTATTGTTTCATTTTTGAAGAAAATGTTGCGGAGAGCTAATGTCAACTTTTCAACTGTACAACTTTTCTGTGGTTAATTAAATAAAAACTTCACTTCTTACAATTAAGAACACGTAACGAAAGCTTTACGCAGGGACCATCTTACGTATTTTATACTGAGTAAATTCCCCAGAAGCTTACCTAAAATAGCCCGCCAACTCTGGTACCCTGATTCGGTTCTCGCTGATTAGATTGCGATGTCTTTAGAGGAAATCTTTCATCTTCTGGAAAATAACTTTTCCATTACTTTATTGCGAATTTCTGTTACGGCTTCGGGTTTATTTACATTTTCTCTACTTTAAAGGGATAATAAATTATCATAGTGAATCAATTTTAAGCTGCATTTTACTGTACTTGTTTTGCTTTACGTATTATTTGTAACCACATAATTATTCAGCAGGTGTGTTTTGAGTAATTAAGTCTAATCGATGGTGTGCCAGGATTTTATTCATCTCATCAATTTGATTGCACGAAAATTATCATATTTGAAAAAAAAATTGAAATACCATAGAGGAATTAACCACTACGTTAGAGGAATACTTGGAAAATACGTGATCAAGCGTGGCAGACTTAGAAAAATAACTGGCAAATACAAACTTTTTTAACAAATTAATATAAACTCCTTTTAAAAACGATACATTGTCACTAGAGGTGTGGTCCGAATTAAACAAACAGTCCTTATTAAAAGTACTAAAGAAACTAATCGCGATCCTTAAAAACAGCATAAAATCCCAGAGTATTCGCTATTATTTTGTGGAGTGTAGGTATAATGTGATTAAGTACAGCAATCGCAGTTCACGTTGTGGAAGAAATTCACAAAGCAAAGCGCGATATTTTATCAAAACTTCGAGTATCATAATTGTAAAACACTCATAATAATTTTATGAGTAGGTAATGCTTAATGTAAATATTTTTTGGTAAATTAATTAATATACATAATTTGTTCTTGTGTGTTGAGAACTAGGTAAAACAATTATAGACCACATATATATTCTACATTTTTCCTACTTTAAAGCGAGGATATTTGTTATTCGGACTACTGTTAAAGGCGCTGCAAAAATACGAATTTGAAATTTGGCTCAAATCAGTAAATAAACCAATAAAGTAGGAAACTAATTACACCTATAATAAGAATTATTGTACTCCTGGTATTAATGTTCTGAAACTACTTTTTCTTGGTTAATTTAGTTAACAGTTCTTAAGTCCAAGCATCTTGTTGCATCTTGTACAATAAGAACAAAATGAGTAAGAAACAGAGCCAGATTTCTAATAGCAAAGCACATATAGTTACCCCACCGGAACCCATAGAACCGCAGCCCCAGGATGAAGAAGAGGCAACAAGTAGCGGAGAGTCTTTAACTAAACGGTAGAGTATAACTTGAACATATGCAAAATATTGCTTTGAAAAGTGCAGCAACTTTATTTAGAACTTTCAGAGATAATTATAATCATGATTAAACCTTCAATATGGAACCAACCCCGACATCGCGAAAAATATTTGTTTCCCTTACATTTTGTGAAAGATTAATGCGAGCTTTTGTATAAAACAGCTGATATCGGGGCTGGTCCCATCGTAAAACTCGTTTATAGTGTTGACTGTAGGTATAATATAATTGTATTATTAGGCTTAAAATACTCATCAACAGGCATAAATCCGACGCACCCATAGGGCAATTGAGCGCACTTCAGATGAGTGGCATGCAGGTCAGCGGGATGCGAATCGGCAGTCTACTACGGCAATGGGCCGATGTCTCCAAGATCAACTACTTCACGTCGCCGCCCATTACTATATCATCTGGTTGGCTAATTTTATATCGTTTACAACGTATCCTTCAAAATCCACAAGTAAAGAATTTTTAAATTGTACCTGAAACTATCTAAAAGGTAATGTTTAATCTACTTTTGATACTGTCGGTAAAACTGCGTATTTTCTTCCGAACATCAAAACAAATAGTTTATTGAAAATGAAAAGTCATTCCTTTCACATATATCCGAAAATGCTGATACTCACTGTTCTGAATTTCAAGGAAATACTTGCAGCCGATCACAACAAATGCAGCATATTTCGCGAAATTGTATCATGCCCGGAAACGTATGTCGAAAGATTCAAATGGAATTTTAATATTTTCAGGTCATGGAATCAGAGCAGAGGGACTCCCGACAGAATTATCGACACAAGATTTTCTTCTCTCGAGACTCCTCAATAAAAATATGGAAGATATATATGACGAGCAAGTGAGTCTATTTTCCACTTAGGTAGATACAATACGCTTTCAGCCACTGCGATAAAGTATCGTATGAATATGTTATTATCCACTCAAGGACGATCCTTCTTTCCATAAATCTAATACGCATTGAAACGGAAAAAATAACATAATCCACCAAAAATATCAAAATAATTTACGGTCGAGTTAATACATTTGTGTAATCTTAAATAATATTTTGCAATTTTAAGATGTCTTGTTTATGACAGTGGCCACAAATATTATTAAATTCCGAGAGAACGCGTCCAAAGTTGACGTTAATTTTGGGTAAAATTATTATGAATATAGCATGGCTTGAAATATTTTTAGAGATACAGGGCTTATAAATTCGGATCAAGTATGAGTACGTTAAAGATGTTTAGCGTGATGTCGGAGGTAAAAGGAGGAGTTGTACAAGGTCACTCCCCGGCGCCCAATTTGATGTGTCCTTTGAGTAGGGTCACATTTCATCACTCGCGCTCCGCGGGTCGTAGGTATTTCCCAAAGGCTATTTTTATTTATCTCTGTAAAATAGCGAGCATGAGGGACATGATCTTGTTTCATTTTATGTACGCAGCAAATCCGGTAACTTTACGTCGCGAAAAGAATTTACTTTCAGAATTTTATCTCGAATATATTTTCAGCTGAATACCTATTATTACCTATAAAAGTATAAAACTATTTTGGTCTCTTTGTTGTCTGATAAATAAGCGAAAGTTAAAGCTTTTTATAACTTTGTGCATTTATCTTATGATTCTTATTATATTTATTTAATATTTTGTGATGCAAAAATGTTAATAATATTTGCATGACAAACTCGGATTAAATTTTACCAACGTGATAGTGGCAAAATTAACTTTAAAGATATAAAATGAAGAAATAAAACATAAATCGGTAAAACTTTATCGATGGCCAAACTATCGATTTTCCTCCGACAGTTTTACACAGCAATATCTAAAGGATCGTTTTCCAATCGACAGAAATAAGTCCCCGTTCATTCCAGTTTCCCGTGAACGTGACGTCTCTTCTCAACGAGGATCAGCTGTGGGGATGTTTCTACAACTTTCCGGAGCTGTACGCGGACGTATACTCGCCTGTCGTCAAGATCCGAGATATGGAAGACGTTCCCGAGCTAGTGGGCGGCGAGCTTACCAGAGACATGGTCACCGCAAACTTGACGTACCTGAAACGAACCCCTATTTTAGGAGACTACGTATATATCAAGCTCGATCTCTCTGCGAAGGTGTTTATAAATTTTACACACCCTTATAAACGATTTGGCTAGCCCTTTTCAAGTAGGTAATGCACTACACACAGTCTCATGTTTAATTCTATCAATATTGCAAAAACGGACGGGATGTCGTCGCATTTGTACAGTAAAAGCAACATAGAGTCCCATTTATCAGCGCCTACTACACGTCTGCGCTGTTTCTTTTCGTATTTCCTTTTTCGCGTAGATTCGCATCTGTTTATTTTGTTTCCCTTCACAGCACCTGATGAACATCAACGTGCTGCAGCACTACAAGTACCTTGTTTATTTGGACTTGTCGTCCAATTTGTTGACAGAGCTCTCCGTGCTCTCGTATCTACTTTATCTTCAATACCTATCGGTTGCGTTCAACAGGCTGTGTACGGTTCTGGAATACGACACTCGTAAATATTTTACTATTTTTTTATTACCTGAGTATACAAAACTCACACGTTCTGATCACGTAGCGTGTTAAAAATTATTGTTACAAGAAAGTAAGCTTTAGTTTTATACTACGAGACATAACATAGCTACCGGTTGGAATTTATAGGATTCAATAGCTCTAAAATATTTATGGTCTTTTGCACGATACACGCTTCCTCTCGATCCTTTAACCACCTTTGTTCTTATCTTTACGCTGCGGTACTTTATCTTTACGAACATTTTTAGCTCAATGGTTCCTGACTGAGGTTCATTATAAATTCAACTCAGTGAAGAGAATACGCGATCTGAGCGCATTTTGGTCCATTACAATACTGGATTTGTCCCATAATAACATCAAAGGCATTAGTGGCTTAGAAAGTTTAAGGTAAAGAGAGTACATTTTCTAACGTTTTTTTTTAAATGATATACGGACGCTAATAAAAATGTAGTGCTCCCAGTGTGATCTTATATTTGAATCACCGTTAAAGTTGGGAAAGTTACGGAACGGGTGTCCGTGAATGCGGTACTTATAACTAAGTTCTAGGTATCTTACCCTGTTTTGAATTGCATTCTAAGTTAAAAGCTTGAGTCTGTTTACCGGTTAATATGTATAATGCTTGTGAGAAATCTTCAGGTTATCTTAAAAATCGGATTCAAGGTTTCCTAAGGCTACTAGAAAGAGGCCAGTTGTTTCACTAATAGGTACCTATTAACTTTTCATTATTATGTATGTCGTAACATTTGGCGAGAATCAATAATAAATTTATCTTACTTGTCTATCCAGTAAGTAAAACCACAGTTTGACTAGGTGTTCGTTAACGATCATCGAAGTTAAGTAACGTTCAGCACGGTCAGTCTTCGCCTGGGTAACCGCGGGTGGTATTTACAACTGAGCGTTACCGTAGTTCGGATGACACGTAAATTGTAGGCCCGGTTGTTTTAACCGTATAGCCATGTCAGAGGCCTACAGGCAGCTTTAAAACTCTGACACCAGGGCTAGACACCCGGCCCATACGCCTATGTCGGCTCCACTATAAGATACGGAGTACTGTTTTGGGGAAACTCTACAGAGAAAATGTCTGCATTCAGAGCTCAAAAGAAATGTATTCGTGCGATCTGTGGTCTGAAACAAAGGGGCTCTTGCAAGCCGTATTTTCGAAAACTAAAAGCTCTGACTCTCCCTTCATATACTCGTATATTTATGAAGCGGCCCTTTTAGTAAAAAATAATTTAGGAAGTTACCGTACTTTGACGATTGAACGACACAATAGTAAATTATGTTTTCCAAAGTGTCGATTAGCTCTTCATAGCAAAAGCATATTTGTAAAACGGGTAGAAATTTACAAAAAATTACCTCAGTACTTAAAAAACATCCATGACTCAAATATTTTTAAATTCAAACTGAAAAAATTTCTTATCGAGAAGTCATATTACTCTATTGACGACTATTTGAAAGAAAGAAAATTATTATTTTGACATTTATATTTTTTGTCATAATTTTGATATAATTTTAAATACTATGTGACTGTATTTTTCTTAACCAAATAGTTCTGGTATTACTAACTTAATGAATTATTAACAATGTATTGAATTTTGCATACCATAATGGTTAAAACATGGCGATCTATGTATTTATTGACTACATCACATGAAAATTGTAATACCTGTGTTTTTTCGAAATAAATATGAATTGAATTGAATTACTTACTAAGTAAGTACAAGTAGTAAACAATTCTTGTTTTCACAGATACCTCCGACGCCTGGATCTATCGTTCAACCACATCCAGCGTCTAGAGAATCTGAATAATCTCCGTCTTTTGTGGCTGGATGTGTCATACAATAACATTTCGAGCTTTGAATTCGGGAACCAAACGGGGCTCTGGACGCTTCTACATCTAGAGTACCTAAACTTGAATGAAAACAACCTGACGTCCATGAAAATGTTCTCGGGCTGTGTCAGGTAACTAGGGTTGTTGATGTGTAAGAAATTCCCTGAAATACTGGGAATTTAGACCCGATAAGAGAATTTATAGAAAAACTTGTCTATCCAGTGGAACATTTTCCTATCATAGGAAAGACCCGCGTTAGCTAGAGTGTTATCCCTCCTCCAATCTGTGATTTATTTATGGGAAATTCTGAACAATTGCGTAGGAAACACAGCAGGTAACACCTATAAAATGTTACTACCCCGTCGACCTAGATCCGCTTGTCAAAGACTAATCCGTATTGATTCCAGCAGAATTTATTAACAAGCCGGGCAGGCGCTAGTGCCACTGTGAGGATTCCGTAGGTACTGAAAAATGTTCTTTCATTCAATGTCAGATC
Organism: Hypomecis atomaria; assembly: GCA_964007245.1. Taxonomy (NCBI): domain Eukaryota; kingdom Metazoa; phylum Arthropoda; class Insecta; order Lepidoptera; family Geometridae; genus Hypomecis; species Hypomecis atomaria. Next base: position 11,058,548 of record OZ023299.1, read on the forward strand.
TGATCCCTAACGTAAGCCTGACTTGGCTATTTCTATTATATCTGGAATCCTGAGCATGTTTGTGTGTTATTTTATTATTCTTTGGCATACATGAAAATATGCAGTAGGTATTTTATTTATTTTAAAATTCAAAGTCACAACAATACGTTCAGTGTCGGCATAGTCGGCTCTACATCACTTCTACGTATCAATTTAGAGCTCTGCTGTTATAATTTAGCATGACAACCGTAGTTGGTCACAGAATTTAAATTTATAATTTGTTATCAGTTTTATAATCGAATAGAATTCGAAGCTTTCATTAACTGTTTTCTTTCTTCCATAGAACCCGTTTTTCTAACCATTTTTATAGATTAGATAAGTACGGTTGTCACAATGCCCTCGCATCTCCCGGGGATTAGTATCAGTTGCAAACTACGAATAAGTTTCTGCGGAGAAGATTTTATAAAAACACTATAAGACTTGAAATGACGCGATGCCGATATGAAAATCGATATTTATTTTAGCACTTTAGCCGTGCACCGCACCGTGAAAAAATTAAATACAAAACTATAAGGTACAGCTGATCATACAGAGCAAGCAAGTTGTTTGCGGAAATTGTTACAATGTGTTTTAGATAAGTAACGAAGCTAAAAACTTATTAAAGAAATGACTATATTTCTTATTATTTATATATTGTCTTTCAATACCACAACTAATAATTACTACTTACCAATTTTTTCCAAGTACTTACGCCGACATCTTTTCATACCTCGTCTTTCTTCTTAATGACAAGTAAACCTTTTTTAAAACACAAAATAATACAAATTTTAGCCGTACGTCAACTGCCTTCTTTTTAGTTCAGGCATTATGCAAACTTTACTTCTGGACTTCCAGAGCTTTACGCTTGCAAGAGACGTCTCAGTATGCTATTAGAGCTGGCAGTATGCATGCGGCAGATAAAGCTGCTGATTCTGCGGGACCTGCGCGGCAACCCGATCTGTTCTCTACTCACAAGGATGTCGTCATCCTGTCCAGGATACCTGTCGATTAAGATATTAAAATTCCTTGTTGGATTTTCTAGGCTTCGAGAGCTTCATGCTCGCAACAACCGTCTCGGCATGCTATTAGAGCTGGCTGTGTACATGCGGCAGATGAAGCGACTGATCGTGCTAGACCTTCGCGGCAACCCGATATGTTCCGTACTCGGATATAAGGACGTCGTCATCACCACATTCCCCCTTCTGTTGAGTCTTGACGCTAAGGAACTCGATCCTGTGGAACAGGTAAGATCGTCGGCGTGCGATGGCAACTAGAAAGCTTTCGAACTATTACTTTATCGTTAACGCATGATCACCAATGCTACTATTTGTAATAATCTACAAATTTAATATTATTATCAGCTAGCACCAAATTACTTTAACGTAAAATCGTCACAAATATTTGACGTATCCAGAGATTTTACGACTGGTCAAGGTTTGGTTATCCTTAAAGTAATTTGGTGCAACCCGCCCTTAAAATATTAAATCGATACGAGTACTAAGACAGAAAAAAGTAGCATAAGAAAAGGAATTTAAAAAGTCGGTCAGAGAAGACATGGTGAAGAGCTTATTGTTTAAACGCGAATAGGTATTTTCCAGATTGAAAACAGTCTCGAAAATTAATTTTAATTACTTCATTGCGCTTTAAGCATACAAATGATGTTTTGCACTACGGTAAATTGCACTCAAACGCATGTAAACCAATGCTACTATTTGTAATAGTCTACAAAAATTATTACTAGCTAGGTATACTTGTCCATAAAAGTATTCCAAAAGTAAAAAATGGGTAATAAGATAGAAAAACAACATAAGAAAAAAATTTAAAGGTGAAATTTAAAAAAAAAATGGTGAAGAGCATTTTGTTTGAATGCAAAAAGGTATTTTCCCGATTGAAAATAGTCTCGAAAATTAAATTGAATTACTTCATTGCGTTTTAGCATACAAAAGTTGCACCACGGTAAATTGCACTCTACGTACTAATATGATGTGCCAATAACATTAATGTTCAACTTTGAACGTCAGTTTGGAGAAACGCCAGTTGCTGCCAGTTATAGTTTAACTAGTTAAAGTAGTTTGGAGTTTAACGGAACTGGTTTTTTTAGAAGAGACGCTTTGTGAAATAGGCTAGTTGACATTTTTTGATAACCTCATGAATTAAAACTTTTGCCTTGTAAATGTACAGCTATAGCCGAATATACATAGTCAGGTCATACATTCTGTCACATGTTTAATATAAAATAATTGAAACAAGTTTATTCTTTATGTAACCATTTATATACCAAAATGAACTTAACAAAACATAGATTCTTATGACAATAAAGTTTATTCAAAATGATCTCCGTGATTTTGAATACAGGCCTTCAATCTGCGCGGCCAGTCGTCTATCGCAGCACGAACGAGGTCCATGTCAATATCGGCGGCTGCCTTAATCAAGGATGTCTTGAGTGACTCCAAATTGGGATGAGGCTTCGAGCATGCCTTTTCCTCCAAGTGTTGCCATATCTTGTAATCTAACGGACTCAAATCTGGACTGGAGGAGGGCCAGTCTTCGTGCCGGATGAAGTCGATTTCACGCGCCGCCAGCCAGTCTTGTGTGCTCTTCGCTCTATGAGCTGGCGCCGAATCTTGTTGGAATACCCAGTGCCTGTTATTGAACATGGTATGAGAAACAGGTTCCACAAGGTTCGTCAGGACTGTATTTTGACACACAACTGCATTCGTTTTTACACCTTTATCACAAAAATGTACCTCTGTTAAAGACCCCAATAAGAAACTCCCAACCATACCATGAGCGAGGATGGAAAATGACCTCGTTGGACACGCGGAATACGGTTGCTCGCTTCTTCACTACTGTGTGCGTACATCTTATCATTTTGTTTGTTGTAGCTCTCTTCTACGGTAAAAATTTTTTCATCCGAAAAAAGAATTTCCCGATATTTTTTTCCCGCGTACCGCTTCAACAAAGCGCGGCATCTCTTCAGTCTCAGGTCCATTAGACGAGCATTTAAACGATGTCCTGTTTTTCTTCGATATGCCCGAAGCCCTAAGTTTTCATTTAACACCCTTTTCACCGTGGTTCTGCTTAACCCCATCTGAAGGGCCCACAGTTTCTGCTTACGTTTGGGATTTCTTTGAATTCGCGCCTTTAGAGCTTTTATCACTGCTGGAGTCCTAACAGACCGAGGGCGACCACTTCTTGACCTGTCATCTACACTAGAGTCTTCATTGTATCGTTTGATGGTACGATAAACTAATCTTTTGGTTACATTAAAATTTATCAGTATGTCAAAAATTCGAATTGGCGCGTAACCGCAACGATGCAACTCAATAACTGCAACACGGCCTTCTTTAAGCGTCCACTCCATATTTAAAAATGAGTAAAATTCTAAAAAGTATACATTTTTTTTTTCATGAACAATTCGAATTCAATAAACTTTTTTGTGGCCAGCATTCTAAAAGAAAAGTTTTTAAAAAAAGTTTTTACTGCGTGACAATACTTATGACCTGACTAGGTATAGTTGTAAATACCACCCGTGGTCATCTATCCGAAGACTGATTGTGTCCAACATTGCTTAACTTTTGTGATCGCTAGAACACCTACAAATAAACCTAGTCAAACTACGAGGGCACTATATGTATAGTTTGGTGGATTTGTGGCTCAATCGTCTTTCGTGTGTAAGCCTATGTTTAGCAGTAGACTATTAAAGGCACAGTAATACTTTTACACATCCTGGTATTTACGAAAAAACAATGATGTACCGGTAAATTGCCCTCAGCGCACGGCGAAAATGGAGATGACACCGTCTATGAACATATTCTCGTGTCGGCGTCTTCTTCGGCTGCTGTACGTGGAGCAACTGTCGCGGGCTCGGGTGGCTCCCTGCACGCCTCCGGCTGACACCACGGAGGTGCCCATAGTGGTGCTTGTTGGGTATGAAGGGGTTGGTAAAGGTACGACGTCAACTATAATAATTTATTGCATAACACCACGTTACAGATAAGGTATAAGTACTTCACAGAGCCAGCCTGTTGCCGCACGGTCACCTTGGGCGACCGAAGCGCCAAAACACGAACTTTTGACAAAATATGTGGAACAATTTTTAGTCTCCACTTTAGATTTGACCTCATGGTAAAAATTGGTCATAATGATGAGTACAATGAATTAACCTACAATGTAACCCTCGTCTAGAGACATCTCGTAGAATCAACAGATGACCTTTTTAGAACTCAGTAGGTATTCAACAATGGCGGGGTTCGATTTTGTTATTCGTGCTGTCTCTATACAAAGCTCACATCCCATTTGCAACTGCGACGCGAAGTCAATACGGGATCTCATTAGCGTTAGGACAAACAGAGGGACAATAACGGTTCTTTTTGCTCTATTCTCTTTAACAATGAAACTGAACGACCCTTGATGCAACTTGCAATTTAATTTATACAATAGTATAAATATCCAACATGCGATGCAGGGCATCGTTTTTAAAGTAGACATGAAGAAACCTTTAAGTATGTTAATTACATGTACGTTTCAGCGATTGGAATCCAGCTCGATACGTTGAAAACTTGTTATTTTTAGGGTTCCGTACCTCAAAAGGAAAAAACGGAACCCTTATAGGATCACTTTGTTGTCCGTCTGTCCGTCCGTCCGTCTGTCAAGACCCTTTTTCTCAGGAACGCGTGGAGGTATGAAGCTGAAATTTATATCAATTACTCAGGTCTACTGTCCCTTGAAGCTGTGAAAAAATCAAACTTCTAAGCCAACGCAATCAAAAGATACAGCCGTTTATGCCGCAAATTTTGAAACTCGCAAGTACTCGCAAGGGAATCAAAACCTAAAGGGTACTTCCAGTCGACCTAGAATCTTGAAATTTGGCATGAAGCAACGTTTTATAGCACACATAAAGGAAAAATTCCGAAAACCTTAAATTTTTAGTTACATTACAAAATATATATTTTTTAATAAATATAAACTTATTACTTTTTTTGTCGTAATGAACGAACTTTGTAAACCTTGCAGGTTTGTACGGAACCCTCGGTGCGCGAGTCCGACTCGCACTTGGCCGGTTTTTTTTTTATAGATGAAAAGAAAAATACCTAGTCAATAGTGCCAAATAAGTACTGTAGATACTAATGTTGAATTTCAAGAAGCTAAAAAGTAGGTAAAAGTCTGTACAAAATGAGTTCCATCGTAAAGTCGACCCCCAGGCTGCCTCCTGACACAAAGGAGCAACGATCTAGGGAAGTTTATAAAAGGCCGGATAGTAGGTAAAGGCCATAGATAGATCTAGAAGAAAAAAATAGAGAATACATTTGACCATTAAAAGGTGATTACAAAATGTTAACAGGGAAGCTGTCGCGTCGTCTAGTAACAGAGTGCAGTTCTCACATAAAATTAGCAATCCAACACACCACCGCTCCGTACCACACTCTCGGTCACTACAAGCAAGTCACCCGACAGAAATTCGATGACATGGTGCTAGCCGGTGAATTCCTTACTTACACGGAGATGGACGGAGAATCATATGGCCTTAGTAAGTATGTACTTATAGATACGGAATCAATCGTCGAGCAGCTGTTAAGTGAGCTCTCCGTCAGGATTGGACTATTCGTGGCTAATAGCTAACATCACAGCCGCCATGAAGTTTGATCCGGCATATTTATAAGTATCTACACTATACTGAGACCGGTAAATACAATTTAGAATGACCGCTCACATTATAGCAGATAAGCCGTCGCTGAATACGATCCGTTTTTAGATATCTAATAATGGATCTTATGTCGTCCTACGGATGAATGTTATGGACGTCTTACAAATATAGAATGAAGATGCTGAAGATATTATCTACAGATAGGTTTAAGTAATTATGAGTCGTCTTAAGTTAAGTTGACCTAATATAACGGTTTTAAATGCCACTTTTTACTTACGATAATGAACATACCTATTTATAGTCGTAGTACTCGTAGATACCATTGCATACTTCTAGAAAAGTATCTACTACTTTCTGTATTACAGTCAGTGACTCTATTTTCTAGAAAGGTACGTACTAAATATTATAATGAATAATATGAACTACATGCATGAATAGATATGTCTTCCGCGTTCGTAAACAAAAGCCGAGTTTTTTTTCTTATGTGAATTGTACTAGCACTGAGAAGTAAATTCCCGAATCAAAACAAGATGATAAAACGCGATGAAATTGCGAGTATGCCTATATGAACGCATTTACATAGATATAGGTTCACGTAAAGTCTCCTTGCCTCTAAGTTTTCGGAGAACGTAGCGGATTTAGGTACTTAGATGCTGAGTTTTGGGATAATGCTATTCCAGGTTCTCTTGCCCTACTTTATCCAAATATATTTATTCGAAGGGAAAGGCTTGTGTACTGATGCAATGTTTTTGTAATTTTTAATTGTTTATTTACCTAGTCTTACAGCTTACAGTGGACAGACTGAAAGTTAATCGTGCATTCACAAACCTAATAACAACTCTCAACAGGAAATGAAGTTATGCCTGTGATTTTACTCGACCTTCATTTTTTTTAAAATAAACAGAAATATTGTGAAAAATTATCATTTTCTGAAACATTTTATTTTTCTGAGGCGGTAAGAAGTTCGCTGGATCAGCTAGTATTACTTATTTATTTATTTACATTTACAATAAAAATAACATTACAGTTTGATACCAAAGCGTTATTTATTAGTGATACCTTAGAATCTATTGTATAATTATAAATGCGTAAAGCTCGTACCGTAATTTGACTAGGTTCTCGTTAGCGATCATACAAGTTAAGCAACGTTCAGCGCATTCAGTCTTAGAATGGGTGACCGCGGGTGTCATTTACAACTGAGCGCTACCATGGCTTGGATGACACGTAAAATTGTGGGTCCCGGTTGATTGAACTATTTAAACATGTCAGAGGCCTTTCAGCGGCCTTAAAACTCTGACTCCATGGCCAACCACCCGGCCTATACGAACTTACATAAAAATCCATACGTTAAAACTGATATTTAAAAGTGTAACGGACGTCCACTGCTGGACATAGGCCTCCCTCATAGATATTAATAACGTGGTGTTTGTATTGTGAACTCAACGGTACTTTGAGCTCTTTCGGTTGAACTAAAAGTTTAAACTTGTAAGTGTTTTAGAACTAGCAATACGTCTCACTAGGTCGTGAAGAAGCCTTCATAACGGACGGTAAGGTTCGGCTGGCGTGCATGGACCTGACCAGTGCCCTGATGCTGAAGCTCCGCGGCCGCCGCCCCATCATGGTCCTCTGTTCGCTCAACGACAAGCTTAGGTTGCATAAAACACAGCAGCTCCGAAAAATGTAAGTTTTCATACGTACCCTTTAACATTTGAACACGACATGAGGTTAAAACGTTAGTTTACATGTACGTACCACTGGATCATAAATGGACTAACAGCTCAAGAAAGTTATCTCTATGATCTCTATGGCAATCTTTTTCGGATTGGCGTAAATATTTCTAAAAAACAAATAATGTTCCCCTATAGCAAATGAAATGAAATGAAATGAAATTGGAATGAAATGAAAATGAAATGAAATTGTTTATTCACCAGACAATGTCCACAATAAATTCCACAGATTAAATTAAAATTACAATAAGATTACAATTTAAATATTAAAATGTCAATAAAAAGATTACACACATTAAATAAAATTATAATATAAATATTAAAATGTCAACAAAAAGCGTGCGTAACAGGAGCGTGGTACGCTCTCCATGTTCTATGCAGGGGACTGGAATCCCACTCTCTCGCCGCCGAGACCAGGGAGTTGGAGGAGCGGTACAGCAAAATGCAGTCATGCCGTCTGAGACCTAGACAGTATCACTCAAAGAAAATATTTACTCTGAGCAAAGAGATATTATCACTGGTCTTAATAATGCGTAATATTAACAATGACTATCAATCGCAAATCTTAAAATTAAAAATAATACCTGTATCGATATATTTTGTCATACAAATGTATTGTTTAAAATATGTGGAATACATAGGTAGGTACTGATAAGTTTTGCTTCCATCTACTCTAAATTCACCCTCGAAAACATTACACTACTTCTTAGCGTGATGGGTAAAAAAACTGGATGCCATAAATTTCTCCACCCTCTCAGCGATGGAACCGAATTTAAGACCAACTAGTTGACAGCCTTAAGCGATTCCCTCTTTAGATTTAGATGCCTTAGGGGATACATACACAACTTGCTATACATTTACTTACGCGGCAGAAGCGCAGCATAAAAATGGCAAAAGAAAAGTCAATACCAATTTCTTGGTTGATTCAAATTGCTATAGGTATACCTATGAATTTTACTAATTTACGGATTTGACAGCACGAAGTATGACGAAATGATTTGAAACTATCTCGTGATTCTTATTAATATTTTAAATCCGAAAGTGTGTTTGCTGGTTTGTTTGTTACTCTTTCACTGCAACGGAGTAACGGATCGACTTGATCGTTTTTTTCATGTAGGTATTTACTTTGAAGATCCTAAAGTGTACCTACTACCTTCTTTTTATCCCAAAAGACCAACATATTTCTATGGTACAAAAACCAAAAAATCATGCGAGCGAAGCCGCTAGTAATATAACATGTCCACGTCTACATTTACTGAGAATAGGCTTTCTCCGCCGTTTTCTAAAATCGAAGCATTACTTATGTCCAGTCATCGTAACTCTGCCAACGAGCAGCGGCACTCGCTGGTGACGCCCATCGAGCGCTCCACGCTGCAGGTGATGCTCTCTGGCAGGATCATCATCACGGGCATACTCAACGAGATACTGCTGGTATGACATCACAGCATAAGTCGAATCAAATAACTTGATGGCTGCGAAGTTAGGTACAAACTGCGCAAACCCAATCTTGACTGAAGCTCACATAAAAACTTCGCTTTGAGTGGGTTTCGCGTAGCTTGTACTACATTCACAGCCGCATGGTTATTTGATTCGACCTATACATACTTTTGCTTTGTAAACAAGAACTTTCAGAGGTTTTCATCACCAATCCTATCCATTCTCTCCAGCCCAAGGTTGCCTGGAAGAAATCGCTTCAGGCGATAAGGCCGCCAATTGTCGCACTAGCTTTAGTGATTGTGTTACACTATGTTGTCCTATGCAATAAAGAGTTTATCTATCTATCATTATGAACAACTTTTGTATTTGTTCATGGGACCAACTCCAAAATAAATAAATAAACAGCTTTTTCATACATATTGTCGAATTTCAATGAACTTTTTGTATGGAACAGCTGCATTATTTTATGATTCCAGGGTTGGTTCCATTGTAAAATTTGTCCATAATAATGTTATTTATACCTCTGAAAGTTCCTACGCTTTGCAACACAACACCTTGTATAGGGTCATAGGTATTACATGCAAAACCTTTTAAGGGCGGGTCTAGTACATCTAGATAAACAACTTTTGTTCTAGAACTTTTGGAAAATCACGAAGAAACTTTTTCATACAAAAAAGTCGTCAGCGCGCGGTAAAATGTATCGAGCAGCGAATTTTTTTTTTGCAAATTTTCAAAAGTCCTAGTACAAAAGTTGTTTTGCGTTTAATACCTATGACCCTGTATAATTTATAATATAATAATATTTAAGATTTATTATAATATATAAGATAAAAGTAGCGCTAAGTAAAAAAAAACCTTAACACTTTACTATTCACACCGAGTTAATTATGACAGCATGTATAAAGCTTAATTGAGCTTTTTTTTCAATTTCGTTGAGCGCCGCTTTCCAAAACAAACTTCCTAATGAGAAAATCCATCGTTGAATAGAATACGTATGTTACGAGTAAGAATTACAAAACTCTTTGGACAGAGCAAATCTATGAAAATTAAAACAAGAGAAAGCACGCAACGTCCTAATTTTTATATTTACGAAACATTACATATTTGTAGATCCCCAAACAAATTGCAGACGCCTTCATTAATTTGTTTTCCTGTCTCGTGTTGACTTATTTGTACATACCAATTCTATTTTCTTTTTGCTTATTTTATTGTCTGCCTGAGACCTTATTTTGAGTTTATATAGTAAACGGAAACTACAGTAGTTACCGTGTGCTACGTCCATTATGTAACGCATCCCTGGTAGAAAACTAACAAAAATGTATGCCACAGTGTAACTTAATATTCTGTGAATATTTCAAGCATCTTCCTGTTGCCGTAAATATTGAGCAAAAAAACACATTTCTTGAATGGGAAATAAATATTAAATATTTGTTTCATTTTAATATAATTATTTTTTTTTTGAAGTAAAATTTAACTAAATATTCTGTATATATTTCTAGGCCAAAAATTCAGGTTTGTTGTTTGGGAACCCGCCTTAAATATTTATTCTGCTTCTAGTATTTGTTCTTATAGCGGCAACAGAAATACGTCATCTGTGTGTCGACATTTCAACGTTTTAGCTATCACGGTTCATGAAATACAGCCTAGTGACAGACAGACAGACAGAGGAACAGACAGAAGTCTTAGTACCCCAAGGGTAAAAACGGGATTCTATTGGTCCCGTTTTACCCTTTGGGTGCGGAACTCTAAAAAGTAAGTTCGTATGCCAGTTTTAAAGTCGCCGAAGGCTTACTCGTATGTCATGAATAAACGGTTAAAACATCCGGGGGCTACAATTTAACATGTCATCTGAGTCATGGTAGTGCTCTTTTGGAAATGACCACCACAATGACCACTAAACTACTGTAATTTTCGTTTACTACACGAACTCATGCTAAGACCTTTGATGATAAAGTACAGAATTGTTTTTTACTGAATTCGATTGCTTTTCTAGTTTAGTAGGGAGCAATCGGATAACGGGTTACTCCGATAGCCTCATTTTGCTTTTCTTTGTTTTCTTTTTTTGGTTATTTTAGTGTCTACCAGACGAGAAAGAGCAGAGTGAGTTTGTTATTGAGTCAGAGTGTTCCCTGATGATGGACAGCGAAGCGCGCCAGGCGATGCAAGAGTACGCCAGAGGAGTCAACCTTCTCACTCTTATGGCCGCTGTAAGATTTTATTTCTACAGTACTTAACTGCACATTGTTTTTACTCATTAGCCCCTATTATTCACTATTATAGAACTGGTTTCGAACTATTGTACCAACTAAAGACGAATATTGCCAAATATCCATATATTTTTTAAGATCTACATTTATAACACTACGTTATAAAACTCAATATTTGCGTAGATACGAGTAGCAATATGCGTAATGTATTTTAAGCTGTATGTATGGTATTTAGCTGTAGGTGAACAATGATTCTATTAATCTTATCGGCAATTTTACCAATTTAGCATGTCTCTGTGACATAAAAAGACATAATAAAATATTCCCAGCGGAAATTAAGTAGTATTTTTTGCATTCAGAAAAAAACTACAAGCTGCTACGAAAATCGTAGCACTGCCGTAGACATTGCTACGAAACAATTGTCGATAAAAATTTTTTTTTTTTTAAAACGGGTTACAAAGTGAGGATAAATAGAAGCAAGTGAGATTTTTTCCTTTGTTTAGTTGGAGTTTACATTATTTGGTAAACAAAATAGGTATATAGAAAAATAAAGTGTCACTGAGTGTCACGGTTTCACCAGCCTAGTGGATAGGTGGATATGTAAAACTCTCCACTAGGTACCTGAGTTGGACGTCAAGTTCCAAAAATTTGTAATCAAGAAAACATTAAAAAGACATTATCTACGTCAACATGCTTTATCCTAGAACAAATAGCATTCTTACTTTGAGCTAATTCAATTACATATGGATGATAGTGCACAAAATATTTAGAGCTCAAATATTTTATTTCAACGCACAACAAGGATGTATGAACTGTCTACTAGAATTAGCCCGTAAAACATGTTAAAACCTTTCTTTTAACAAAAAAATGTCTTCCATAAGATACTAAGCGTGCTTATGTAAGACCATATCTCATCAAAAACATAAATGTGAAATGGGAGCCAAAGTGTCGCCACCAAAAGAATTGAGATCTAACTTTTTGTTCAGAAATAATTATTAGTTACATCATGATTATCATAGTACACTTATCTCTGAAAAAGTTATCTAGTATTTATTATATTACTATCACAAATGGCATGGTTCATCTATCGAAAATCTCAGTGCCTCGCGACGCTACCGCCATTTATTGGAGTATTGGTTAGGTAAACTTTACAATTACTTTGTTAATAGTACTAATTATCAATAATTTTCAGTTTTTAGATTTTTTCTTTTATTTATGCCCGATAGTCTACCTTGGTGCCAAATATCAAGATTCTAGGTCATCTGGAAGGTTTTTGATCTATAAGTCAGTGAGTGAATCAGTCAATGAAACACGAGTTTTTAAACGTTAATATATCAATAACTAATTGAGCAAAATTTGTGAAATTTTGGATTCTTGATAAACTAAAAGACTTTAGTAAATGTGCCAAATTTCATGTATGTAGGCTAAATAGTTTTTGAGTTGTGAGGGGGTCAAAAGTAGCTCCAAATGGTTCGTGTAATATTACACACGGCCGCTGCGTCGCCAGCTTTCTTTGAACACTTTGGCTGGACACGCTGCCGCGTGTCTAGATTATGATATAGTTGTCATAAAGTCGGTAAGTTCGTAAAGGCTGGGTGGCTAGCCCTGATGTCAGAGTATTTAATGCCGCCCGAAGGCCTCTGGCATTGCTCAACGGTAACAACAGCCGGGTTCTAAACGTATCATCTGTGCCACGGTAGCGCTTAGTTGTAAATGTTACCCGCGGTCACCCATCCGAAGACTGACCGTGTTGAACGTTGCTTAACTTCGGTGATCGCTGACAAACACCTAGTCAGACTACGCTACCAGCGCTATAATTGCTATGAAACGAGAGTCTATTGGCCGTGGGGTGCCGGCAGAGTAGAATAGCACCCCCCTCTTGTACCAGGTGTCGTAAGAGCCGACTGAGGTACTACGGAACCGACAGATGGCGGTATATCCATCCAAAACAGCGTAGCTCAAGTGCAACAGGGCGGGGATGGGCAGCAGCATCCCCGTCGCGAGAGCTACGCACTGCGATTGCCAACACGCCTGCCCAGCGCGGCAATTACGGGCAAAACCCCTTAATGATAAGTAACAATAAGACCAGGCCCCCAGTCCCCGGCAGCTCCGCTATTCCTGGCTCCGGCAGCGGTCATGGTAACGGCGGAGCACGGGGTGCTAAGAATCGCCGGAAGAGATCCGGCTGCCACCCCACCCGACAACTGGCCCTGACAACATATAACGTGCGCACTATGAGGACTGACGAGAAGATTGCGGAACTGGAAGAAGAGTTGAGTAGGTTGCGATGGGATATTATGGGGTTGTCTGAAGTCCGTAGAGAGGGCGAGGACACGATAACCCTGAAATCCGGCAACCTACTTTACTACCGGGAAGGTGACCAACGGTCCCAAGGTGGTGTCGGCTTTCTCGTTCACAAGTCTCTCGTTAACAACATCATTACCATTGAAAGTGTGTCGAGCAGGGTTGTATACCTAATACTCAGAATGTCTAAACGATATTCGTTGAAGGTCATTCAGGTATACGCACCGACCTCGTCACACCCAGATGATGAAGTGGAGGCTATGTATGAGGACGTAAGTCGGGCCATACATACGTCTAAGACCCGCTTCACGGTTGTTATGGGAGATTTTAACGCAAAGTTGGGCAAAAAAAGCGATGATGAGTTGAGAGTGGGGCAATTTGGATATGGGCAACGGAACCCCAGAGGCCAGAGGCTGGCAGATTTTCTGGAGAAAGAGAGACTCTTCATGATGAACTCTTTCTTCCAGAAGCCACCTCACAGGAAATGGACCTGGATGAGCCCCGACGGTTCTACGAGAAATGAGATAGACTTCATCATGACTAGTGAGAAACGGATATTCAACGATGTCTCCGTGATCCACAGGATAAAAACCGGTAGTGATCACAGAATCGTGCGAGGCAAACTGAATATTAACGTTAAACTCGAAAGGTCCCGCCTGATGAAGTCTACGCTCCGACCTACTCATGCTCATATACAAAACCCCGAGAACTTTCAGCTCGAGCTCTCAAATCGCTTTGCTTGCCTGGAGAACTTTGCGTCGGTGGACGAGATCAATAACGGGCTCGTAGAAACTGTCCAAACGGTAGGTTCTAAGTTCTTTCGACCCCGCCGTTCTGATAGACCTCAGAAATTTTCCGATCATACTCTAAATCTCATGGCCGAACGACGCTTGCTAAGACTGCAGTCTTCCGATGATGCAAAGTCATACAGGCGGCTCAATAGACAAATTTCTAAATCAGTGCGGTGCGACATTCGTCTCTTTAATACTAAACATATTGAGGAGACGATAGAGCGGAACAAAGGCTCTAAAGTGTTCGCGAGGCACTTGTCTATTGGGCAAAGCCAGTTGACAAAGCTGAAGAGAGAAGATGGCAGTACAGCGTCGACCAAGGCAGAGGTATTGGAGGAGATCGAAAAGTTCTACGGACAGCTATACGCCTCGGTAGCAAAGCCTGTAAACAGCGCGGCTAAAGACCCAAGAGCCAAGCTGACCCGACACTTCACCGAAGACATCCCGGACATCAGCCTGTACGAGATTAGAATGGCCCTGAACCAACTTAAGAACAACAAGGCGCCGGGTGACGACGGAATCACTTCAGAGCTTCTGAAAGCGGGTGGTAAACCGGTACTTAAAGTCCTTCAGAAGCTTTTCAACACCGTCGTCCTCGAGGGCATAACGCCAGAAGCATGGAACAGAAGCGTGGTGGTGCTATTCTTTAAAAAAGGTGACAATACCTTATTGAAGAATTACAGACCCATCTCGCTTCTGAGCCATGTTTATAAGTTGTTTTCAAGAGTCATTACGAATCGTCTCGAACGCAGGCTTGATGACTTCCAGCCTTCCGAACAAGCCGGATTCCGAAAAGGCTTTAGTACCATGGACCACATACATACGCTGCGGCAGGTTATACAGAAGACCGAGGAGTATAACCAGTCACTTTGCTTAGCGTTTGTGGACTATGAGAAAGCCTTTGATTCGGTCGAGACATGGGCTGTGCTTGAGTCTCTTCAACGATGCCGTATTGACTATCGGTATATCGAAGTGTTGAAGTGTTTGTATAATAACGCCACTATGTCGGTCCGAGTACAGGAAGAGAGTTCTAAGGCAATCCCTTTGAAGAGAGGCGTAAGACAGGGAGATGTTATATCTCCGAAACTGTTTACTGCTACTCTGGAGAACGCCTTTAAGCTCCTGGAATGGAAAGGATTCGGCATCAACATCAATGGCGAATACCTCACTCACCTTCGGTTTGCCGACGATATCGTAGTCATGGCAAAGTCGATGGAGGAACTCAGTACGATGCTCGAAGGCCTCAATCGAGTATCTCAACAGGTGGGTCTTAAAATGAACATGGACAAGACAAAGGTCATGTGTAATTCCCATGTTGTACCCACCCCTATTTCAGTTGGGAACTCTGTTCTTGAAGTCGTTGACTCGTACGTCTACCTAGGACAAGTGGTCCAGTTAGGTAGGTCCGACTTCAAGAAAGAGGCCAATCGCCGAATCCAACTCGGCTGGGCAGCGTTCGGAAAATTGCGTAACGTCTTCTCGTCCGACATACCTCAGTGCCTCAAGTCGAAAGTTTTCGACCAGTGTGTGTTGCCAGTGATGACTTACGGCACAGAAACGTGGTCTCTCACTATGGGCCTTATTAGTAAGCTTCAAGTAGCCCAACGAGCCATGGAGAGGGCTATGCTCGGAGTTTCTCTACGCGATCGAATCAGAAATGAGGAGATCCGTAGAAGAACCAAGGTTACCGACATAGCCCAGCGGATTGGCAGGTTGAAGTGGCAATGGGCAGGGCACATAGCGCGGAGGACTGATGACCGATGGGGTCGAAAAGTCCTCGAGTGGAGACCACGTACCGGCAAGCGCAGCGTAGGACGTCCACCCACAAGGTGGACGGACGACCTCATTAAGACCGCAGGATCGCGCTGGATGCAAGCCGCTACCAACCGGTCTTATTGGAGATCTTTAGGGGAGGCCTATGTTCAGCAGTGGACGTCCTATGGCTGAAAGGAAGGAAGGAGAGTCTATTCTGAATTAAAAACAAATAAACAAGCTTTAAAAAAAAAACCTTTTTTAAAACAAGCTTTTACTGAACAAGTACTCGCCAAGACGAATCAAACGAGCCAAAAACTCGATAGGTTTGCGTCGTTTCATTACAGAGTTCCTATGACCACCTTCTAGCTCCATCATCAGATCAGCACCATTTCATCATAATACTACATTGTCACGCGATTTACACGTGTATGCAAAATTTCAACTCAAGCGGTAACTGGGAAGTGGATCAAATTTAACTTGCAAGATTTGATTACACACCGACAGACAGACAACGGGACAGGTGAAACTAAATAAAAGCTTGTAACAAACAACAATATAGTGCAAGAGAGCCCACGACAAATCACTATACAGTTCATTGCTTTTCCCTGGCCCAAAGAGTTCAACGTCGCTAGAAGAAGCTTGCAAGAGAGCCCACGACAAGTCTGGCATGCTGGAGCCGAGCCTCTACTCCCTCTACAAGGAGTCTCAGGGGACCGGGGAGTACACCAGCTACGCTAACGGACAAAACTCTTACCAGGAAAAGAAAAGAAAGTATGACATTTACAGTTTTGTTATTATTATTACTTTAGGAGTAGAAACTTTATTGAGAAACCTCGTTCAAGAAAGCAAAGCGTATGAAGTCTACCCGAAAGTTATCAGTCATTGCAGATCCACAGGGGACATAAAGTTGTCCTGTCGTCGACGTCCTAGAGTTGATATGATATTGAAGTAATCAATCATCACTAGACCTTTTGATGGGCAAAAATCTCCCTTCATTCTTTTCACTTCCCACAATCGAGATCTTTTATGGTCCGTCAGCTGCAGTAGGTGTAGGCTCGTCTCGCCGTTTCTTATTGTGCTTTACAATATTCGTAATAAAAATGTACTCAAAATGGAATCATGAAAAGATGACGATAAACATCAACGACTAAGATTTGCTACAACAATCTGGAGAAGGCCCGTTTTCAGTAGTGGCCTATTAAAATGTTGATACAAAACGGTTATCATTAGTACAGTACAACCTAATTCAGTCTTCGACGTTATACTTCAGGTCCGACATGCTTCATGGACAAAGACCCAGCAAAGAGAAGCCGTCGAGTATTTCTCAACCGAAAAGCGTCGATTTCAGCAGATATGCGTCTTCAACCTGGAAAGGTAGTATACTTTTTCCTGGTCTGTGTAGCTCTTGTAGCGCGCAGCCTCAGCCACTCGCCTGAGGGCAGTTCAAATCTCGCGCCAAATAATTCTGAGGGGAACGGAGCGGCGCGGCGGCAGCGCCCTCTGCAGGGCGCGTCTATCAGTGGCGGGGAGCGCGGGACGATCGGCGTCGCTCGCCGCCCGCGCAATACACGGCTCCCCGCGCGCTATCGTGACTAATGTTTTAGCGTCGCATTTTTGTCTCCTATATATTGTATTCTTTCTGTAATTACGCGATATTGATCGGTTTTAAAACAATAAAAGTGTATTATTGACTCACAGACAGTTGTTTTTTGTGACAAGAACCCAAAAGAGCCAGTCGGGCTGTTAAAACTGGCTGCCCAACCCGCGGGCCCTACGCGTACCTACCTAACCGAACTAAAAGTGCGTGTAGTGAAACACAAAATAAGACTCTGTGACTGTTATCGATCAATATGCCCCGATCACGGCGGCTCACGCGACGACAAACAATGTATGAAGACGCAAATGAAGACTCAGCGACCGCGCCACCGGCGTCCCCGCCCAGTTTCACCGACATGGCGGCCATAATGAAGGCGCTCCAAGAGAATCAAACTGCCGCCATGGAGCGAATACTGGACCGTGTCCTCGAGCGGGAGTCGCGTCGCGCGTCACATTCTCCGCCGCAATCGAGTTCAACTCCTGTGCCTGCCACCCCGCAAGGGAACTTCGTGCGCTGCACAGCGCGCTTCGACGGGAATGAAAACCTGGATGCATTCCTAGACGCTGTGGAGGCCTATCGGGAGTGCACCGGTATCTCGGATGGAAACGCGCTGAGGGGGCTGTCAATGTTGCTGACGGGCCAAGCAGCAGTGTGGTGGCTCGGTGTCAAGACCACCATTAGTTCGTGGGCCGACGCCGTGACGGCGCTGCGAGGCGCTTTTGGTGACCGGCGGCCGCCTCATCGTATTTACGTAAAATTGTTTCAAATGCGTCAAGAGCAGGGGGAGAGAACAGAGAGGTTCGTCGCAGGAGTCCGCGCCATGCTCGCACGCCTGCCGCCCGGCGACCTCAGTACCAAGGTCCAGCTGGACATGGTCTACGGACTGCTGAACCGCCAAGTACGGGAGAAGCTCCGCCGTGACGAAATAGACAGTTTCGACTGCCTGCTGCGGAAAGCGCGAGACATTGAAGACGCCTTGGATGAGGGCGATCACCGAGCGCCACTGCGGTCATCGAGCACCTCGACCGGTAAGGTGCCTGTCAAGTCACCGGCATCAGCTGCGTCTCCGGCTTTTCACCGCAATGGCAGCTCAGCGACGCCACGCGAAACGCGTGGTTCCAGTACGTTGAGCGGCAGTGCTGGCGGCCCTAGCAACAGCGTCGTGGTGCAGAGTGGTACAAGCGCGAGATCAACAAGCAACCCGTCGGCGGCCTCTCGGGGTCGCTACTGCGTATACTGTAAAGTCTACGGACATGTCCGCGAAAACTGTACAAAATTATCTGTGCGGAAAACTGAGAACAGTGACAACAACAATAAATCTGAAATAACGCCATCATGCTACGGATGTGGTGAAAAGGGTGTAACGCGCTCCCAATGTAAAAAGTGCAACGCGGGCTACTTCGCCATGGAGTGCGTTGACCCCGCTCAGGTCCGACCGGCGCTACTTCGTCACTCCGTTCCCCGAATCCGACCTCGCTTGCCTACCGGTAAGGTAGAGCCCCAGGTAAGTGCTGAGTTACATAGCGAGTCTAAATTATCTAATTTACCGCCTATAACCACCCCTCTAAAGTTGGTTACGCTCCCTACGTCTAAAAATAGCGAAAACAACAACGAAATTGTTTTGAATCAAAACGCGTATTTGCCGACGCAGTTTAAAGCCGCTATACCGATGTTATTTTACGACGATAAACCGATGACAGAGTCCTACACTCCGGCCGATTTTACCGCTGTGGTATGTGGGTGCGGGTGGTCGTTGAATGACAACTTCACTATGTGAATATCACGTATTTAATCCGCACAGTCTTAACACACAATACATACAAATATAATTATAAATAATAGAATGGAAGGAGTAGACGATGGACAATATAAAGTTCGTAGGTAAGCAAATATACGCAAGTAAACAAATAGGTAAGACGGACGGCGCGCGAGCGCAAATCAATACCGACGTTTCTCGACTGCCGGCAGAGGGCGCGTCAAGGTCGGCGCGGCTTGCGCTCGCCTAACCGGTGCAGCGCCGGGCTGTCGTACTAACTACGCGGCATGCTGTGGCCGCTTGCAAGGTCAATAGGCTGCGCGCGTTTCCAGTGATTGTGAATCCTAAAAGTATTAGATAAATATTGTCTGGAATGAATTTTATAATTAAGTACGTAAATAAATATATAAAATGAATTTGGAATATTTCTGTATTTATGTCTGTATGTGTAAATAATATATAATATGAATAAATATATTGTGTTATATATATAAGATATAGGTATAATTTATTATAATGTGGGAAAGATCCCCACATCACTCCCCTCCAGAGACCGTCACTACGGGCGATAGTAATTTGGGAATCGAACCTGCCTACCGGACCGTGTAGTACGTACCGGGGTAGGGTTTTCTTCCGTAGGTTTAGACTGATCTTCGGGAGGTGTGTCACGTGGTGGCGATGTTTCTAAAATGTACGCCGGTTTAAGGCGATCAACTGATACTGATACGGCCTTGCCCTTATTGAGTATTTTAAAAAACTTGTCCCCACGCTGTAACACTTCATGGGGGCCATTGTACGAAGGTTGAAACGTTCCTCGCAGCGCATCTTCCCGAAGAAAAATGTGGCTTGACGAGGCAAGATCCTTGTATACAAAAATTTTGTGCTTATTATGCCGTGAAGCGGGCGCGGGTTGCAATTTATTTACAATAGAACGCAGCCGGGCCGTGAAGTCGGTGAAATCTGTAGTGCTGTTTACGGTGTGGTGAAAGAATTCACCTGGGAGTCTTAACGGCTCACCGTAAACAAGTTCTGCAGAAGAGGACTGCAGATCTTCTTTCACCGCACTTCTAATGCCCAAGAGAACTAGTGGTAGCGACTCTGTCCAACTGCTGTCAGCGTGACAAGTTATCGCTGTCTTTAGCTGTCGGTGGAATCGTTCCACTAGCCCATTGCAAGCTGGGTGGTAGGCTGTGGTCCTACGGTGTTTAAATCCGGCTATTTTCGAGAGGAATTCAAACAGTGCGGACTCAAACTGTCGCCCACGATCGGTTACGATGTCAGTTGGGACACCAAATCTGGCAATCCAACCTGATAATAGCGCCTTGGCTACTGTTTCAGCCGTGATGTCCGCGATAGGGATAGCTTCGGGCCATCTGGTAAAACGGTCTACAGCTGTAAGGCAATAACGGTAGCCATTGGAGATTGGAAGAGGGCCTATGAGGTCTATGTGCACAAACGTAAACCGAGCTCGTGGCAAATCGAAGGTGCCTAGTGGAGCGGACACGTGACGATTTACTTTGGAGCGCTGGCAGGCCAAGCATGTTCGCGACCACTCTCGGCAGTCCTTTCTGAGTCCCGGCCAAACGTATCGCTGCGCAACAAGCTTAACTGTTGCGTTAGCGCCAGGGTGGCTCAAGCAGTGTAGGCTGTCAAATACTTGCTTTCGCAATGATTTGGTCACGAATGGTCTTGGAGTGTCAGTACTTACGTCACAGTAAATCTCATGTTTGCTACCGGGCTCTTTGATTTTCTCCAAACGGAGCGATGTGGGCTCGTCATGGAGAAACGAAGTTAGCTCGGCGTCTGAAGTCTGAGACTTGGCAAGCACTCCGAGATCGACTGGATTCTGTATCTCATCAACTCGGGACAGCGTGTCGGCCACTACATTATCCTTACCAGATATGTGCCGGATATCGCTTGTGAATTGAGAGATGAAGTCGAGGTGCCTGTACTGTCGTGGCGAGCAGTTACTCTTCTTTTCACGAAATGCATAGCACAACGGCTTATGGTCGGTATAGACGACGAAGTCTCTTGCCTCAAGCATGTGTCGAAAATACTTGATTCCCTCGTAAATTGCTAGTAACTCGCGATCATAGGGAGAGTATTTTTGCTGAGATGGGCTAAGCTTTCGCGAAAAGAACGCAAGTGGCTGCCAGCAATTATCCTTTAACTGCTGGATCACTGCACCCAGTGCTAAGTCACTTGCGTCAGTGACCAAGGCGAGCTTGGCTTCGCAATCGGGATGTGCTAGTAAAGCGGCGTTGCACAAACTTTCCTTGGACTGTTCGAAGGCTATAAGAGCTTCACCTGACAGGTCTACGGGGTGTGAAGCCTTTACCGAGCCAGCCAACAAGGCGTTTAAAGGGGCTTGCACTTTAGCGGCATTGGGCATAAACCGCCTGTAAAAATTCAGCATGCCCAAAAATCGCCTAAGTTGCTTGACTGTTTTTGGTGCAGGGAACTCCTTAATGGCCTGGACTTTTGACTCAAGTGGCTTAGTGCCCGCGGCAGAAATATGGTAGCCTAAAAACGTTACCTCTGAGGCTCCAAAGACACACTTCGAAGTGTTCAATACTATGCCGTATTTTTTCATGCGCTCGAAAAGTAGTCGCAGATGACTCTCATGCTCCTCTTTCGTGCGTGAAAACACAAGAAAATCATCTAGATAACAGTAACAAAAGTCTAGATTCTTGGTCATCTCATCTACAAACCTCTGAAATGTTTGCCCTGCGTTTCTAAGTCCGAAACTCATGAAAGGAAACTCGAATAGGCCAAAGGGTGTTGTAATAGCAGCCTTCTGAATGTCCTCCTCATTGACAGGGATCTGATTATACGCCTTTACTAAATCAATGGTGGAAAAGACAGTACAACCAGAAATACTGTGAGCAAAGTCCTGAATGTGTCTAATCGGGTACCTGTCAGCGATGGTCCGAGCGTTGAGCAGTCTGTAATCCCCACAGGGGCGCCAGCCGTTGTCTTTCTTAGGCGCCAAGTGTAGCGGAGAAGACCATGGACTCTCAGATGGGCGGGCTGTACCGTTACTCAACATCAAGTCAAACTGCTGTTTGGCAATCTTAAGCTTGTCAGGAGCTAACCTGCGGGGGGAACAAGAGATGGGAGGGCCCGGTGTGGTGCGTATATGGTGCACAGTGTTGTGTTTATGAACGTGTGGCGTGCCAGCCGGTCTAGTGATTTCGGGGAATTCCGATAAGATTTTATGGTAGCACGTATCGCCAGTTGGTATTTTCACTGAACATATATCAGGTGCGTCAGCAATGTACGCAGCAGATGATAAAGAAGTGACGTTATCAATTAAGCGTTTGTTACGTACATCAACAATAAGGTTATAATAACTCAAAAAGTCTACCCCAATAATAGCTTTAGTAACGTTTGCAACAATAAAGTTCCAAGGGAAGTTACGTCTAAGGCTTAGGTCTAGGTTGAGTTGCAGGAATCCGAAGGTTTCGATGACGCTTCCATTGGCAGCCGACAGTTCGTAGCTGGTCTTGACCCGATGTTCCCGAAGAGCAGACCGAGGGAAGACGCAGACGTCGCTTCCGGTGTCCACAAGAAACTGGACTTTCGATGTGCGATCGGTAACGAAGAGGCGACCAGGTGAAGTGGGGCAATCGTCCGTCGCCATTACCGACCGCCCTGAGAGTTTTCCGACTTCTCAAAGTCACACGGCTTGATACAACGATGGGCGTTGGGTCCATGTCGACTGTGGTACCAGCATACCGGAAACTTCCTATAACTTGACTGGGACCTCGATCTCGAGCGCTTGCGCTGTTGGTTGTTGTTGGAACGGTCGCGGGATCTGGGCTGCCTGTTGAGCTGCATGGTCAGGTTTCTGACGGCAGCCTTCAGCTCGGCGATTTCGCTAGCCATTGACTGCATCGAACCAGGAACGGGAACAGCCGATGAAGTTGACGCCACTTGAAGACTCGGAGCCACGATGTCTTGCACTCTGTCGGCCAGGTCAGCTGCAGCCTCCAGGGAAGACGACGGTTGCGATGCGATCAGCGTTTGTAGGTTGTTAGGTAGACGGCTGCACCAAATACTCCGGATGAAGTCGTCAGGGACGGAATTTCCGGCTAGGCTCTGAAGGTGGCGTAGGAACTGTGATGGCTTCCGGTTCCCCAACTCCTCATGCATCAGCAGTTGTTGGATTTTCCGCTCGCGCGACGCTGACAGTCGCTTTATCAACTCGCCTTTAAGCTTCTCATATTTGTTACTAGCGGGAGGACAAGTTATTATATCCTTTATCTCTTTTGAGTATTGAGGATCCAAGTGGCTGGTTACGTAATAAAACTTGGTTGTATCCGAAGTAATATTCGAGATGGCGAACTGTCCCTCAATTTGTGCAAACCATATCTCTGGCTCCTCCGGCCAAAATGGTGGAACTCGTATGCCGACTTTATAAACGTCGGACGGCATAGTGGAAACGCGCACTTTTTGTTTACGCGCTGTGCACGGCTGGGAGGTGCCTTGTTCCGATGTGGCTGTTTCTGCCGAGTCACTGTCACTCATTGTAGTTCACTTCGTACCTTTCTGAGCGTCCTTGCAGGGGTCACCAGTTGTGGTATGTGGGTGCGGGTGGTCGTTGAATGACAACTTCACTATGTGAATATCACGTATTTAATCCGCACAGTCTTAACACACAATACATACAAATATAATTATAAATAATAGAATGGAAGGAGTAGACGATGGACAATATAAAGTTCGTAGGTAAGCAAATATACGCAAGTAAACAAATAGGTAAGACGGACGGCGCGCGAGCGCAAATCAATACCGACGTTTCTCGACTGCCGGCAGAGGGCGCGTCAAGGTCGGCGCGGCTTGCGCTCGCCTAACCGGTGCAGCGCCGGGCTGTCGTACTAACTACGCGGCATGCTGTGGCCGCTTGCAAGGTCAATAGGCTGCGCGCGTTTCCAGTGATTGTGAATCCTAAAAGTATTAGATAAATATTGTCTGGAATGAATTTTATAATTAAGTACGTAAATAAATATATAAAATGAATTTGGAATATTTCTGTATTTATGTCTGTATGTGTAAATAATATATAATATGAATAAATATATTGTGTTATATATATAAGATATAGGTATAATTTATTATAATGTGGGAAAGATCCCCACACCGCGAGTCTTCCTTTACAATTTTTCGGTATTGACGAGGAGACCCGACTTAGGTCTTTCGCGAAGTCTAGGTCTGAGCTAGGTACTGTAATGAGGTCTGAGGTTTCCGAAGCGTCTGAAACCTATCCTGAACCGCATTGTTTGGGTCGTGCTCGTGTGGTCTCGCAGAATAACTCGGTTCATAATGTAACAAAAAGTAGGGTGACCATGAAAACTAGGGTGACCATGGAAAATGAGGACATAGGACAAAAATCAAATTTTAATAGCGAATTAATTTTAGAAAATATAGAAACAGAGACTGAAACGTATTGTGTAGGTAGGGTGACCACGAAAAATCAGGACATAGGCCAAAATAAAAATTTCGAATATTTTTCCGTGGTTAATGAAAATAAACAAGACTATCCTTCTGAGTCTTTACAGGAACAACATAGTGGGTTGAGGCCGAGGCCTATTTTGAGCATAGAGATTTTGGGATTTCGAGGTTTAGCGCTCGTAGACTCTGGCGCTAAAAGCAGTGTGGCTGGGGCCTTACTTTATCAGTTGCTGCAGAGACACAATCACCCGTTCGACGAAGCTACGCGTCATGTGAGACTCGCAGACGGCTCCACGCGCACTCGCCAAGTATTGCTCACCAGCGTCGAGGTACGTCTGACTCCGGAAAGGTCAGTGACTTTACAGCTAACTGTGTTTCCTGATGCTCACGAAAATGATACTCTTTTAGGAATGGATTTCCTTGTTGCAGCAGGCATTGTCTTAGATTTCGCTGCATTCAGCTGGCATTTTTCCGGAAGCCAGATTGTTTTTCCGATGGAGTTTGAAAGCCCTAGGTACTGTACAAGTTTATCGGCGGCTGATTTCTTACGTGACGACGAAGGAGGCATGCTGAATCCTGCGGAAAGGCAGCAGCTATCTGACGTGTTACAGCAAAATGAGGATATTTTTGCTGCAGGGGGAGCCCCTACACCTTTTGCTGAACATCGTATTGACACTGGTGATCATCCTCCCATATCAGTACCACCGTACAGGCTCACTCCGGCTAAGAAGGAGATTATGAAAACCGAGTTGGAGAAGATGCTTGAAGAAGGCATAATCGAAGAGTGCGAGTCTGCTTGGACATCCCCCGCTGTGCTCGTGCCCAAGACGGGTGGCAAGGTAAGATTTTGTGTTGACTATCGTAAGCTCAATGCTATCACGAAATCCGACGTTTACCCTATGCCTCTCATTGACGAGCTTATACAGTCGACCAAACGTCACTGTGTGATGAGTACACTTGACTTACGAAGTGGGTTCTGGCAAGTGGCCGTGCGGGAGAGCGACAAGGACAAAACAGCGTTTCAGACCCCATTCGGTACGTATCGTTTTACACGCATGCCATTCGGACTCAAGAACGCACCATCGACGTTTCAAAGGTTGATCGACAAACTTCGATCGTTTGTCAACCGTTCATTGAGCCAGATAGACGGAGATAACGTCACACTCCTGGCGTACCAAGATGATTTGCTACTCATTACAGAGACGTACTCAGGCCATATCGCTGCGTTGCACGCGGTCTTCGAAGGCCTGCGGCACTTCAATTTACGAGCGAACCGGGAGAAATGCGTGTTTGGCCGACAAGAGGTAAAATACTTGGGACACGTCATTACACAGGATGGCGTCTCCCCAGACCACGAAAAGGTGAGAGCAATTGTAGAAATGAAGCCACCTCTAAACCTTAAACACCTGAGGTCATTCCTCCAGACGTGCTCATGGTTCAGGAAGTTTGTTCCAAACTTTTCTGCGATTGCCGAACCTCTAACGCGACTTACGAGGAAAAACGAACCATGGACCTGGGGGCTAGAACAAGAAAATGCCTTCGGTAAGTTAAAAGAATGCCTAACGTCCGCCCCTATTCTAGTTCAGGCCGACTACTCGGAGCCGTTCATCGTGCGAACTGACGCAAGCAGTTATGCTCTGGGAGCGGTCCTCCTGCAAGGCGAGGGCGTTGACGAACACCCAATAGAATACGCGAGTCGTTTGTTAACACCGGCAGAGAGGAATTACAGCACGACCGACCGTGAAGCGCTGGCCGTAGTCAGGGCTCTTGAACGCTTTAGAGGTTACGTTGACGGACATGAGGTGATAGTCAAGAGCGACCATCAGCCGCTGAAGTGGCTCCTCACAGTCAAGTCACCCTCAGGTAGGTTGGTCCGGTGGGCATTGAAGCTTCAGTCCTTTAACATTACATATCAATACACTCCGGGTAAGGTGAACGTGTTGGCTGATACCTTAAGCCGACCTCCATGTGGCTCAGAAGAAACGGAGCAGTGCGGTGTATGTTCTGTGGTCATCGATCTGCCGTCCCGCAACCCAGCCGACCTTCGGGCAGTACAGCTGTCCGATCCGGACGTGGAGAAGATAATCTTAGATCTAGAGGACCCAGACGATTTGGCCAACAGCCGATGGTTGGAACGAGGGTACGTTTTATCTCAAGGGGTTCTTTACCGATACGACCCTGATCCCAGAAGAGGCTCAGCTGGTGGTGCCTGCGTCTATGAGAGAGGAAATTCTTCAGGAGTTTCACGACTCTCCCACCGCCGGCCATCAAGGAATCGAGAGAACGCTACACCGAATCAAGGAAAAGTATTATTTTCCCGGTATGCGTAAGAACGTAACAGATTATTTAAAGAAATGTCCTGATTGTCTTAGATATAAACCGAGTAACCAAAAGCCCGTGGGACTGCTGAGAACTCCAGTTCTTCAACAAAGAGGGGAGGTGCTCGCAATTGACCTGTTTGGGCCGTTACCAGAAGGAGAACAGGGGGAGCGGTGGGTCCTCCTGATCGAGGACGTAGCTACTAGGTGGGTAGAAATGTTTGCATTAATAGACGCCACCGCCGAAACATGCTCACGCGTGTTATTAGAAGAATACTTCATGCGTTACGGTCTCCCAAGGCGCATTATTTCCGATAACGGGACGCAGTTCGTTTCCGCTGTAATGCAGCAGTGCATGCATGTCATGGGAGTGAAACAGGAGCTCATTCCCCTGTACCACCCAGAAGCAAATCCCGCTGAGCGAAAAAACCGAGATTTAAAGGTTCAGCTGTCAATGCTGGTAAAAACAACTCATTCGGATTGGCCTAAGCACTTAGCACATGTCAGGTTTGCCATGAACAGTGCCGTCTGCCAGACCACAGGTAAGACACCTGCTTTTTTGACGCTTGCTCGAGAGTTGCGGACCCCATTTGATGTTCGGCACGACGTTCGTTCTGTATTGGACAAGGACAACTATGTTCCGCAGGTGACGCCATATTTGAGATCGTTTATATCGGCTCTTTCTGATATTAGAGATCGGGTAGAAAAGTCGCAAGATGTACGTAAGGAGGTAGCTGATGAAAAGAGAAACAGCTTAGACCGTAGTTATTTGGTAGGCGACCTAGTATTAGTTAAAACGCACGACCTAAGCAATGCATCTAAGGGAATAACGCGAAAATTTATGCCACGGCGTGATGGCCCTTACCGTATACACGAAATAGCTAGCCCTACGACCTTCGTCGTAGCGGATTTATCAGATAACGTTCTAGGAAAGTATCATTCCAAAGATCTGACTCTTTATACATCGCCGTCAGAGTCTCCTCCGATAATGCCGAGAAAGCGTAAGGGAAGAACGCGCTATCGGAACTGTCCTAAGTTGGACTCGGGACGCGATACCAACTTAGAGGGGGAGTGTGTAGCGCGCAGCCTCAGCCACTCGCCTGAGGGCAGTTCAAATCTCGCGCCAAATAATTCTGAGGGGAACGGAGCGGCGCGGCGGCAGCGCCCTCTGCAGGGCGCGTCTATCAGTGGCGGGGAGCGCGGGACGATCGGCGTCGCTCGCCGCCCGCGCAATACACGGCTCCCCGCGCGCTATCGTGACTAATGTTTTAGCGTCGCATTTTTGTCTCCTATATATTGTATTCTTTCTGTAATTACGCGATATTGATCGGTTTTAAAACAATAAAAGTGTATTATTGACTCACAGACAGTTGTTTTTTGTGACAAGAACCCAAAAGAGCCAGTCGGGCTGTTAAAACTGGCTGCCCAACCCGCGGGCCCTACGCGTACCTACCTAACCGAACTAAAAGTGCGTGTAGTGAAACACAAAATAAGACTCTGTGACTGTTATCGATCAATATGCCCCGATCACGGCGGCTCACGCGACGACAAACAATGTATGAAGACGCAAATGAAGACTCAGCGACCGCGCCACCGGCGTCCCCGCCCAGTTTCACCGACATGGCGGCCATAATGAAGGCGCTCCAAGAGAATCAAACTGCCGCCATGGAGCGAATACTGGACCGTGTCCTCGAGCGGGAGTCGCGTCGCGCGTCACATTCTCCGCCGCAATCGAGTTCAACTCCTGTGCCTGCCACCCCGCAAGGGAACTTCGTGCGCTGCACAGCGCGCTTCGACGGGAATGAAAACCTGGATGCATTCCTAGACGCTGTGGAGGCCTATCGGGAGTGCACCGGTATCTCGGATGGAAACGCGCTGAGGGGGCTGTCAATGTTGCTGACGGGCCAAGCAGCAGTGTGGTGGCTCGGTGTCAAGACCACCATTAGTTCGTGGGCCGACGCCGTGACGGCGCTGCGAGGCGCTTTTGGTGACCGGCGGCCGCCTCATCGTATTTACGTAAAATTGTTTCAAATGCGTCAAGAGCAGGGGGAGAGAACAGAGAGGTTCGTCGCAGGAGTCCGCGCCATGCTCGCACGCCTGCCGCCCGGCGACCTCAGTACCAAGGTCCAGCTGGACATGGTCTACGGACTGCTGAACCGCCAAGTACGGGAGAAGCTCCGCCGTGACGAAATAGACAGTTTCGACTGCCTGCTGCGGAAAGCGCGAGACATTGAAGACGCCTTGGATAAGGGCGATCACCGAG
The DNA here is from genome assembly GCA_964007245.1 of Hypomecis atomaria. Classification (NCBI taxonomy): domain Eukaryota; kingdom Metazoa; phylum Arthropoda; class Insecta; order Lepidoptera; family Geometridae; genus Hypomecis; species Hypomecis atomaria. The sequence continues at coordinate 11,087,822 of OZ023299.1, forward strand.
CGCCACTGCGGTCATCGAGCACCTCGACCGGTAAGGTGCCTGTCAAGTCACCGGCATCAGCTGCGTCTCCGGCTTTTCACCGCAATGGCAGCTCAGCGACGCCACGCGAAACGCGTGGTTCCAGTACGTTGAGCGGCAGTGCTGGCGGCCCTAGCAACAGCGTCGTGGTGCAGAGTGGTACAAGCGCGAGACCAACAAGCAACCCGTCGGCGGCCTCTCGGGGTCGCTACTGCGTATACTGTAAAGTCTACGGACATGTCCGCGAAAACTGTACAAAATTATCTGTGCGGAAAACTGAGAACAGTGACAACAACAATAAATCTGAAATAACGCCATCATGCTACGGATGTGGTGAAAAGGGTGTAACGCGCTCCCAATGTAAAAAGTGCAACGCGGGCTACTTCGCCATGGAGTGCGTTGACCCCGCTCAGGTCCGACCGGCGCTACTTCGTCACTCCGTTCCCCGAATCCGACCTCGCTTGCCTACCGGTAAGGTAGAGCCCCAGGTAAGTGCTGAGTTACATAGCGAGTCTAAATTATCTAATTTACCGCCTATAACCACCCCTCTAAAGTTGGTTACGCTCCCTACGTCTAAAAATAGCGAAAACAACAACGAAATTGTTTTGAATCAAAACGCGTATTTGCCGACGCAGTTTAAAGCCGCTATACCGATGTTATTTTACGACGATAAACCGATGACAGAGTCCTACACTCCGGCCGATTTTACCGCGAGTCTTCCTTTACAATTTTTCGGTATTGACGAGGAGACCCGACTTAGGTCTTTCGCGAAGTCTAGGTCTGAGCTAGGTACTGTAATGAGGTCTGAGGTTTCCGAAGCGTCTGAAACCTATCCTGAACCGCATTGTTTGGGTCGTGCTCGTGTGGTCTCGCAGAATAACTCGGTTCATAATGTAACAAAAAGTAGGGTGACCATGAAAACTAGGGTGACCATGGAAAATGAGGACATAGGACAAAAATCAAATTTTAATAGCGAATTAATTTTAGAAAATATAGAAACAGAGACTGAAACGTATTGTGTAGGTAGGGTGACCACGAAAAATCAGGACATAGGCCAAAATAAAAATTTCGAATATTTTTCCGTGGTTAATGAAAATAAACAAGACTATCCTTCTGAGTCTTTACAGGAACAACATAGTGGGTTGAGGCCGAGGCCTATTTTGAGCATAGAGATTTTGGGATTTCGAGGTTTAGCGCTCGTAGACTCTGGCGCTAAAAGCAGTGTGGCTGGGGCCTTACTTTATCAGTTGCTGCAGAGACACAATCACCCGTTCGACGAAGCTACGCGTCATGTGAGACTCGCAGACGGCTCCACGCGCACTCGCCAAGTATTGCTCACCAGCGTCGAGGTACGTCTGACTCCGGAAAGGTCAGTGACTTTACAGCTAACTGTGTTTCCTGATGCTCACGAAAATGATACTCTTTTAGGAATGGATTTCCTTGTTGCAGCAGGCATTGTCTTAGATTTCGCTGCATTCAGCTGGCATTTTTCCGGAAGCCAGATTGTTTTTCCGATGGAGTTTGAAAGCCCTAGGTACTGTACAAGTTTATCGGCGGCTGATTTCCTACGTGACGACGAAGGAGGCATGCTGAATCCTGCGGAAAGGCAGCAGCTATCTGACGTGTTACAGCAAAATGAGGATATTTTTGCTGCAGGGGGAGCCCCTACACCTTTTGCTGAACATCGTATTGACACTGGTGATCATCCTCCCATATCAGTACCACCGTACAGGCTCACTCCGGCTAAGAAGGAGATTATGAAAACCGAGTTGGAGAAGATGCTTGAAGAAGGCATAATCGAAGAGTGCGAGTCTGCTTGGACATCCCCCGCTGTGCTCGTGCCCAAGACGGGTGGCAAGGTAAGATTTTGTGTTGACTATCGTAAGCTCAATACTATCACGAAATCCGACGTTTACCCTATGCCTCTCATTGACGAGCTTATACAGTCGACCAAACGTCACTGTGTGATGAGTACACTTGACTTACGAAGTGGGTTCTGGCAAGTGGCCGTGCGGGAGAGCGACAAGGACAAAACAGCGTTTCAGACCCCATTCGGTACGTATCGTTTTACACGCATGCCATTCGGACTCAAGAACGCACCATCGACGTTTCAAAGGTTGATCGACAAACTTCGATCGTTTGTCAACCGTTCATTGAGCCAGATAGACGGAGATAACGTCACACTCCTGGCGTACCAAGATGATTTGCTACTCATTACAGAGACGTACTCAGGCCATATCGCTGCGTTGCACGCGGTCTTCGAAGGCCTGCGGCACTTCAATTTACGAGCGAACCGGGAGAAATGCGTGTTTGGCCGACAAGAGGTAAAATACTTGGGACACGTCATTACACAGGATGGCGTCTCCCCAGACCACGAAAAGGTGAGAGCAATTGTAGAAATGAAGCCACCTCTAAACCTTAAACACCTGAGGTCATTCCTCCAGACGTGCTCATGGTTCAGGAAGTTTGTTCCAAACTTTTCTGCGATTGCCGAACCTCTAACGCGACTTACGAGGAAAAACGAACCATGGACCTGGGGGCTAGAACAAGAAAATGCCTTCGGTAAGTTAAAAGAATGCCTAACGTCCGCCCCTATTCTAGTTCAGGCCGACTACTCGGAGCCGTTCATCGTGCGAACTGACGCAAGCAGTTATGCTCTGGGAGCGGTCCTCCTGCAAGGCGAGGGCGTTGACGAACACCCAATAGAATACGCGAGTCGTTTGTTAACACCGGCAGAGAGGAATTACAGCACGACCGACCGTGAAGCGCTGGCCGTAGTCAGGGCTCTTGAACGCTTTAGAGGTTACGTTGACGGACATGAGGTGATAGTCAAGAGCGACCATCAGCCGCTGAAGTGGCTCCTCACAGTCAAGTCACCCTCAGGTAGGTTGGTCCGGTGGGCATTGAAGCTTCAGTCCTTTAACATTACATATCAATACACTCCGGGTAAGGTGAACGTGTTGGCTGATACCTTAAGCCGACCTCCATGTGGCTCAGAAGAAACGGAGCAGTGCGGTGTATGTTCTGTGGTCATCGATCTGCCGTCCCGCAACCCAGCCGACCTTCGGGCAGTACAGCTGTCCGATCCGGACGTGGAGAAGATAATCTTAGATCTAGAGGACCCAGACGATTTGGCCAACAGCCGATGGTTGGAACGAGGGTACGTTTTATCTCAAGGGGTTCTTTACCGATACGACCCTGATCCCAGAAGAGGCTCAGCTGGTGGTGCCTGCGTCTATGAGAGAGGAAATTCTTCAGGAGTTTCACGACTCTCCCACCGCCGGCCATCAAGGAATCGAGAGAACGCTACACCGAATCAAGGAAAAGTATTATTTTCCCGGTATGCGTAAGAACGTAACAGATTATTTAAAGAAATGTCCTGATTGTCTTAGATATAAACCGAGTAACCAAAAGCCCGTGGGACTGCTGAGAACTCCAGTTCTTCAACAAAGAGGGGAGGTGCTCGCAATTGACCTGTTTGGGCCGTTACCAGAAGGAGAACAGGGGGAGCGGTGGGTCCTCCTGATCGAGGACGTAGCTACTAGGTGGGTAGAAATGTTTGCATTAATAGACGCCACCGCCGAAACATGCTCACGCGTGTTATTAGAAGAATACTTCATGCGTTACGGTCTTCCAAGGCGCATTATTTCCGATAACGGGACGCAGTTCGTTTCCGCTGTAATGCAGCAGTGCATGCATGTCATGGGAGTGAAACAGGAGCTCATTCCCCTGTACCACCCAGAAGCAAATCCCGCTGAGCGAAAAAACCGAGATTTAAAGGTTCAGCTGTCAATGCTGGTAAAAACAACTCATTCGGATTGGCCTAAGCACTTAGCACATGTCAGGTTTGCCATGAACAGTGCCGTCTGCCAGACCACAGGTAAGACACCTGCTTTTTTGACGCTTGCTCGAGAGTTGCGGACCCCATTTGATGTTCGGCACGACGTTCGTTCTGTATTGGACAAGGACAACTATGTTCCGCAGGTGACGCCATATTTGAGATCGTTTATATCGGCTCTTTCTGATATTAGAGATCGGGTAGAAAAGTCGCAAGATGTACGTAAGGAGGTAGCTGATGAAAAGAGAAACAGCTTAGACCGTAGTTATTTGGTAGGCGACCTAGTATTAGTTAAAACGCACGACCTAAGCAATGCATCTAAGGGAATAACGCGAAAATTTATGCCACGGCGTGATGGCCCTTACCGTATACACGAAATAGCTAGCCCTACGACCTTCGTCGTAGCGGATTTATCAGATAACGTTCTAGGAAAGTATCATTCCAAAGATCTGACTCTTTATACATCGCCGTCAGAGTCTCCTCCGATAATGCCGAGAAAGCGTAAGGGAAGAACGCGCTATCGGAACTGTCCTAAGTTGGACTCGGGACGCGATACCAACTTAGAGGGGGAGTGTGTAGCGCGCAGCCTCAGCCACTCGCCTGAGGGCAGTTCAAATCTCGCGCCAAATAATTCTGAGGGGAACGGAGCGGCGCGGCGGCAGCGCCCTCTGCAGGGCGCGTCTATCAGTGGCGGGGAGCGCGGGACGATCGGCGTCGCTCGCCGCCCGCGCAATACACGGCTCCCCGCGCGCTATCGTGACTAATGTTTTAGCGTCGCATTTTTGTCTCCTATATATTGTATTCTTTCTGTAATTACGCGATATTGATCGGTTTTAAAACAATAAAAGTGTATTATTGACTCACAGACAGTTGTTTTTTGTGACAAGAACCCAAAAGAGCCAGTCGGGCTGTTAAACTCTGCTTACCACCCGCACCTCCTCTACTATAGTACTTACTATAGTATAGTAGAGGTATCGTCATATCACTTCCATTACTGAAGGACATATGCCATGTACTTCTAATAATACCGGTTGGAAACAGCAGACCTAATTTAAAAAAGAACTAAACGAAACACAAACTCTTACATTTTCTTCTACTTCTACTTTTTCTTTTAGATTTTCGCTTAATTTTTGTTTTTTCTGTTGTCCAAAATTGACCCCATTTTTGTCACTTGAGATAAGTCGGTCCCACTGTTTTACAACCCTATTTTCATGTAATAGGCATCCAGTGTGTCTTCGAGGACGACAAACAAGACTGAATTGTGTCAATAAGATGCCGTGAGGCTAAAATGTAGACCATGTACAAAGTTTAGGATTTCTAGGTCAATAGACTTAAAACGTTATAAAAATAGCTGGCCAAGTTAGGATCAAGTTTAATTTAGACTCATCACTCATCCTTCTATCACAAAACAATGCTCCCATTGTTTGTAGTTCCGAAAAATTGTGCTAAAAGATTACATTTCTTTTTTTTATTAAAAGAGTTTGTCGCTTATCGACCACATCGCCCTGTAGGAAATACAAATCAGGGATTTAAAAAAACTAAACTTATCCTTTTAAACCTACCTATATCTACGAATTTATACAACATTTTTGCACTTTCAGAATTTGGAGAAGACAAAATGGAGTTGTATAAGCCAACTTCTTTTATATTTCTTCTAAAAAATAGTCTTCTTTATGCCTCGTTCCACACACATTTTAACAATACATGGAGAGTATCTTCATATGCGCCACACTCATTGCAATATTAATTAAATTTCTTTATTTCCAATTATTTTCGAATATGTGCGAATCATAGACACATTTTCACGAGATTAGCTGCAGCGAACAATGGTCACATGGTGTGAAAATGAGCAAAGCTTCAGTATTTCCATATTTGGGTATATTTGGTATATTCTACAGAATTTGTAATTAAATTGTATGTACGTGCAGGGTACGTGGCTCTAGATAGCTCAAAATCGTCCAAATCTGTTACCTTCACCGCAACAGAGGCAGAAAATCAAGAAATGGACACGACAGGAATGCTGATAGAAGCACCCAATTCAGAGATCGCAAAGGAGATAGGTAAAAATATGTCTTCTAGAAATTACTTTTAAACCCAGTGAATAGACTATACTGTCCGGGACTAGCATATGCTACACCTAGTTCAAGAGAAACACAACATCACCCCCGTATTATCAGAGATTAAGGCGAGGTACAGACCTAAACTTTTCGAGTAGCAGAGAAAACAAAAGGTAAACCTGTTGCAGAGGTAAGGCCTGAGAGACGGACCTTTCCCTGAAGATTAGGAAAGCTTCCAACAACGCTTCCAGTGTTCAAGTTGTCCATAGCACCGTACAGTTGCCATACAGTTGTCACCCCTTACCATCAGGAAGCCCGTCAACTTAGAGTATTACTACTTAAAAAAAGGTGTGTAAATCGCTCGTCTCGACCACTCTTTGTATAATGTTACAGATGATAAAGGGCGCGCGGCGCGATCGATCAGCACGCGCGTGCCTTGGTCCACGCGTGGCCCTTCTCGAGGCCCGCAAGGCTCAGTCGACGACCTCGACCTCTGGCTCGCGTTCCTCGCCGAGACCGGCATCACGCAGGCTTCCGACATCAACTACGTGCCCTGTAAGTTTCTTCTGCATGTAGGCCAAATCAAAAATCATTATCAGCCGTAGCACGTCCACTGCTGGACAGACCTTTTCTAATACATTCATCCGCAATACATATTACTGTTACGAGATGGGTTCTTGGATAATTACATAAAACACCGATTATTCACTTAGCACTTTATTGCACAAAATCACAATTCACACGACACAACTGGTTCGACACAAACACTTCACACTGGCACTGATATTCACACAAACTAGTCGCTTCACAACCACTGGTAGGTACTGCACTTGAACACGAGATGTTTTCGCTCCGGTATAAAACACGATAACTCAGACGAATGATAACCATCGCCCTATTTATATCGGAATAAAGGTTCTCTAGAAATCTCTATAATATTCGGTGCCTTTGTGATTGACAAAGTAAACAAGTGTAAAGTTCGAGAATCCCTATTGTTACAAAAAGTTATCAAAACATTTAAAAAAAACACACAATAGACGTAAACAAAGACCGATCCCGCCCGCCTCATAAAAACATAACTCTCGCGCTTAGGTGTAAACAACTCGCCGTAATTACCGCGCGGCCTACTGCGTGACATTACGTTTAACTCTGATTTTCTTTGGAAAGTCATCAAGTATGTAGTTTCAATTAATGATGAAAAATTCTCGTTTTGGAAAAAGCGCCGGTGCACATATTTGGAACTGAAGTTCTGAATATAAAAATAATTGGCCAAGTGCGAGTCGGACTCGCGCACGAAGGGTTCCGCACCATATGGAATACATATATTTTATTTAAACTTGTTAATTATTTTTGAAAGTAATATTACCACTTAAAATTTCAAGTCTTTCTGTTGCCGTTATTAATATCGAGAAAAAAACACGTCACTTGTATGGGAGATTTATTATATTTTAGTTATGTACCTAATTTATTTATTTTCAAAGTACATATTTAACTAAATATTCCATGAATATTTCAAGCATCTACCTGTAACCATTTTTAATATCTAAATATTCAGGTTTGTTGTATGGGAACCCCCTTAGGTATATATTTTTTTCTATTTTTAGTATTTGTTGTTATAACGGCAACAGAAATACGTCATCAGTGAAAATTTCAACGTTGTAGCTATTACGGTTCATGAGATACAACCTGGTGACAGACAGACAGACAGACGGACAACGGAGTCTAGTAATAGGGTCCCGTGTTTACCTTTTGGGTACGGAACCCTAAAAATGAAGGATGAAGGAAGTTAGGTGTACACTATGTAATTATTTACAATATCCTAACGTGGTTTTTACAATAAAAATAATTATTCATTGTTATTAAGCTCAAGATACCCCATGATCACTATACATAGTATAAAAGTCGCTTCCGCTGTTCCCATGTATGCTTATATCTTTAAAACTACGCAACGGATTTTGATGCAGTTTTTGTAAACAGATAAGAGTGATTCAAGAGGAAGGTTTATATGTATAATACACCTGTGCGAAGCCAGGGCGGGTCGCTAGTAATATATATTATGCTCAAAGTTTCTACTAGATCGAATCAGGAATAAGATCCGTAGACGACACTTTGTACAATCATTATAATATTTCAGTTGTTTTATTGAATTACTGTTTTCAGCCGATCAAGCAGGTCCTGGAAGCATTGGCCAAGGCGACCCCAGTCTCGATGACCCGAACAGTATGATGCGAGAAATGAATTACTATGACAAGGCAAGTAGGATAAAACTAAAAATTACACACGCAGTTTTCAAAACAAAAGAGTGGTACACACTATAGTGCTGTAGCCGCGCTCATAGCGTAGTTTGACTCGGTGTTTGTCAGCGATCACCGACGTTAGTCAAGTTAAGCATAGTTAAGCAACGTTCCTTACGGTCAGTCTTAGGATGGGTCACCCATCCTACGCCGGGGACCCGCTGCCCGCGCCTGTCTCAGTCCCCTGTGTCGTCTCCCCCGGCGCCCCTGTACCGCGCAGGCGAAGTCTGAGTTTAGCGGTTTGACTATAATATTAAACGCGAAAGATTGTACTCACAAATCAGTTCAGTATCGGTTCAGTCGTTTGTTCGTGAAAGAATAACAAACATCCGTATATGAGTATATACGGATGTTTGTTATTCTTTCACGAACAAACGACTGAACCGATTTAGATGGAATTTGGTATGGAGGTAGCTTAGACCTTGGGATTAACACATAGGCTACTTTTTATCTAACGCGGGTAACACCGCGGGGCGCAGCTAGTTTTTTATAAATTATAATTTACTAGCTGACCCAGCGAACTTCGTTTCAAGCATAAATTATAGTCTGTGTTATTCTGATGTATAAGCATTACTATTACAAAGTTTCATCTCAATCCGTTATGTAGCTTTTGCGTGAAAGAGTAACAAACATCCATACACACAAAGTTTTGCGTTTATATTAGTAGGATTTATAAACATATAAATAACTACTAATAACATAATACTAACCACTGAGCCACCGAGGCAGTCGAAGTCGATATTAATAATATGCTGTTCAATTTGGGTTTGGTGATTTGCACAATGTGATACAAAGTGTTATCTTCAACATTCATCCACATACCTAATTTCAATTTACCTAATAGCAGCCCAGTGCGACAGGTTCCAGTTCACCCGGACATTTTGTGTAGCATTATTGTTTAAGTCTAAGGAATCTATCTCACTAGGACATCATGGTGGCGCAAAACCAGAAACAAAATGTATGCAGCTTTATTAAGGAAGTGTAGAGATGTACTCCACGCCACACAAGTTGATGGATGTGAAGGCTAACTTCACGCGCACACTAGCTGCGCAATAGCAAATCAACGTGCGGTTTCCACGTCACGTCTCGTCAGGATTGGATATTACGCAGCTTGTGGCTAACTTCACATCCACCAACTTGTTTGGCGCGACCTATACCTGATGACCGTTAGTTGCGCAACTATGTTTTATTATAGTTTTATAGGGTGCTCTGATGCCCAATGAGACAAGGCGCTTAATGGATGGTCATTTCAGACGCCAAGTGCAACTCTCACGACGACCATTCGAGACGACTACGAAGGCATCCATCTACTGTGCCCTGGACTATTTTGGGACACTGTAAGTACACACACAATACGACTTCTTATGCAGCTGACATAGTATGATAATGGTCATAGTGTTTTTACTGACAAGAGTCGCACTAAATATTACACAAAATATCTAGATAGTTCTAGCATAAGTGCCATCTATGTTAGCTAAACGAAATCTTTAATTATACTAAGCGCCACACAAATCGGCGGATGGGAAGTTATGCGCAGAACGCTGCGCAAAAGCCGAAACATAGGTATACGCGGGAGTCAGAGAGACGAGACGTCGGGGCACACCCGCCCGCCAACCTCATGCCTCCCGCGCGCTCCCTCCGCGATTAGCGAATCACAGCGAAGTGTCATCTGCGGCTAACTTCTCATCCGCCGATTTGTGTGGCGCTCAGTATAATTAGCAATAGCAGTCTGCCCCTTTATTTTTTCATGGTAATACTCCTTGTACTTATTTGTTTGTGCAAAAAGAGAAGCGTCGTAGGTGAGGTCGCCCTTGTGCCATTTTACTATTTTTTTTACGTTGACCACATTGCTGTCATTGCTAGTACAACTAAAAGTGTTTGGTACTTGGTAGACACCAATTCTATTTTCATCAGTAGACTCGCGTCTTCCAAGTAGTCGGTACCTTGGCTACTGATAAAAATCTTAGTGTTAGTTCACCATAACGGTTCTCTTTTTGCACAAACTCTAGTACAATTTATTTTGCTCACAGGTCTCGATGGACGACTTTGACGCTGCATTTTTGAAAACAAAGAATTTAATTCGCGATATTGTTAATTCTCAAAAGATTTCGCAACCCATGTTCGATATAGATTTCATGAACTTGGACGGTTATCCTACAGTACAGGCACGTCTCACGAAAATTCGCCAACAAATAGCTCCTCACCGGCTCTTCTATTAAATAAAGTTGTATTATAAAAAGATTGTTTTATTGTGTTAAGTAAATTAATATAGTATCATACATACATCCATGGTGACAGAACAGGACTCATTATTTCCAGTTTACAATAAACTTAAAGTAAATTAATAGAAAACACAGACAGAAGATCATTTAAACACCATTGTGTCGAGCATGGCTCCTAGATTTTGTACAATGTTGTTTGACATTAGAACATCGACTTTCTCTTCTAAGTGCCTCTTGGGGTCCTGTTTGCCTACATTTTTGATGGCTAACTGTTCTGGTGTCATTTTTTCTTCATCTTCAAGAGCTTTGTTGTAGTTCTTAGCAAGCTCGAGCATATCTGTTACTGTTGTACCGTTGATGGTACAATGTTCCTTGTAGTCTGACAATGTGAGTCCATCCATCCAGGACTTTTTGTGTAGGTTTAGCAGCATTTTCTGCTCCAGCTCATTCTTTCGGTAGTTTATGCTGATGGAATAGTAGTGACGGTTTAGACCGTGAATGAGAGCTTGAACAGAGGGCTTCTGAAGGTGACCCAAGTTTGAGGTTGTTTGCCTCGGCTCTTGTCCTAGAACCATCATGTTGGGGTTGATTAGGCGGAATGCGTCAATCACCACCTTACCCTTGACCGACTGAATGGGGTCCACGACGACTGCCACTGCTCGCTCCGACAGTGCTTCAAATGACTGCTGCGTGTTTATATCCACTCCTGATAACCAGCAACCAAACCCAGGATGTGAGTGGTACCTGGAATAGATAACAAATGTGTGTTTAATACTCATGGATTTAATTAAACCACATTATGCCAGGGATAGAAACAGCCAAATGGAAGTGGAAGTAGTGGCCATGTGATCTGTATGCACTCAGTCACAAGGGAGATAGTCAAGATAGTCACACAGGGAGTCTACAAACGGGCAGGGACTGATCAGATTGAGGTCAAGTAGGTGGTGTGGTGTGTCTTTTCAGCCAACTGGACTGACTTGCTCTAATACTGGGATATGTGGACAGAAATGAAGGAGACCTGTGCCCAGCTGTAGAAACAAACAGGCTAAAAAATTTGATTGAATCAGGCATTACTTTATGGAAGTTCATCTTCAAATCTTTGTTTTTAATAAATATTTGGTGTATTTCCGCCCTGTTGTATTGTAGGCAAATAAGTTTAAGGGCCCTATTTAATATATTAATTAAATATTTAAAACAAAACAGACAAATAATAAAGTAATTTAAAAAAATATATTAATCTGGTAAAAATTGAACAACCATAATAATTTTATTTTTATTTTTAATTGTTTTTTTAAAATAAATCAAAATAAGTAATAAATTGATATTGATTGAATTATTATTTTTTATTACATTTTTATTTTTCAGTTTTGTTTTAGATATTAAAATAAAATTTATTGAATTGAGACCTTAATCTTATTTACCTACAACACAACAGAGTGGAAATACACTGAATATTTATTCAAAATGTGAGGTTAGCTACAAGATGTGCAATATCCAATCCTAACTGAAGCTCACAAAAAGCTGTGCATTGATTGGGTTTCCCGCAGCTAGTAGCTAACTTCACATCCACCGACTTGTATGGTCCAGCCTATACTATACCAAAGAATATATAATAATACTACGTATAGAACGGCCACTCGTTACCCCCCACCCGTTTGAGTCTTCCTCACTTCCACCCCGCGTCTACGTACCGCATCGTGCACTCTGCGCGCGGGCTGCACTGGCCGGTGGATTTTCTAACAAAAACTACCTAGACTGTGACAATAGGGAAGACTTGTACTGTGTATGGTTGAATATCAATGATACGTAACAAAACAAGAAATTTTAATGGTTCCCTAAGGATAAATAATAGGAACTTATTTTACATTATTTGGTAACTTCCTCTTGATATTATCTTACAAAAGAAGTAGATCGGTTACTTTTTGTTAATATGCTTCCAAATTAAGTAATTGTTATACTATTTTAAGCACTAGATTAATATTCATTTTTGCAAATTAAGTACGCAACTGTCTCACTCACGCGGCATGACATCACGATGTGGTGATCGCTGACAGCCATAGACGTTCCGCACACAAATGAGCGTGTAGCGACCGTGCGTATGTGTGTTGTCTGTGAGTAAGTACTGTGTAGGTGTGCGTAAGACAGCAGATTTTGTATGAAAAATCGCGGAGTGTCCGGGCTGTGACTATACTCTACTTTGAAAACATTATTGTTGGATACCAATAACAATTCTGTACTTTGTTGAACTTAAACTGTTGCTAATAATTTTGTACATAATTCAGTCTTTTTAAACCTTTATAAAAAGCAGCAGTAGCACTCTACTGTCAGCTACAGCTACAGAATTTTACAAAAATGTTGAATGAAAGAAAGGAAGAAAGGTTTCACTCACCATCCTACCACCATCTCTGGTCGGCCAGTCTGCTTCAACATATCCAACATTTTAGCTTGGAACACGGGATCAACAGCTTCCACCGAAACTCCTGTTCCAGTCTGGGGCATAGCAAACACATCAATCACACGAACTGTGTAGTCATCCACAAATTCTCCTGGAAAATGCAAAAGAATACTTGTAGAAAGAGAACTTTACCTTTCTACATAGATGCTATGAACAATGTATAAACAAAGTGAAATGTCAACAGCATGACTCAGGGATTTACTAAATGTTTAACAAATTGTTCTAGTTCAGAATAAGTATAGATATAAGGAGTTGTATACTCCGCACCACACAAGTTGATGGATGGTTGAAGTTAGCCACTAGCTGCACAATAGCCAATCTTGACAAGACGTGATGTGGAAGCCGCACGTTGATTGGCTATTGCGCAGCTAGTGGCTAACTTCACATCCATCAACTCGTGTGGCGCGGAGTACAGTTGATTGTACCTCAGTGTTGGTTAGAACAATGAATTGCAGAAAATTGATGCACTTTGTTTGGGCGTAATTAATTATCATAACCAATTAAGTTATTTCGCGTCGATAACAGTACTCACCTAACATGAGACCCATGACTTCCATGGGCACACCAGCTCGGCCGTGTTTTAGCATCTTTAGTAGTGCCAGCGAGGATATGTACACCTGCTCTGCCGTGTCCACGGCTGGTGCGTCCGTGGGCGGCGGCGCTTGGGAGAGCCCCGCCATACCACCGCCGAGACGCAGAAGACGATCCATTCTTCAAAAGCTTTAACCTCTGGAAACAATACAATCAGGGGTACCGTTGTTTGTTCGACACTGGTCGGCTAGCTTGTTCTCTTAGAAATCACATAAATTCACAGACTACACATACACGAAACAAATAACTGGCATCAATCTAAATGATTTCGATTGAAACTGGACAAACACCGACAATTAAACCAATTTAAAGACAAAATTCATGTAAATGCTGAAATGGCAAATGATTTCGGTTTTGTCGCTTGACAGCTTTTTGACAGACTTGACAGCCCACGTCGAAAATGCAATCTCACGTCGTAGAAATGAACCATAGAGAAATGAAGGGCGCCCGAGACAGTAAAACCAGGCAGACTCTTATTGCAGCTGTGTGATGACGTCTTTACATCATTTGCGCTCTAACTCAACATGTTTCAGCCTCCACCAACCTCAGCTTCCTTTCGGTAAAAAAAAACTGTAAGGAAAATGAAATGGCAGTCATTGTCAAACAAAAAATGAAACAGCAGCTGATAGAATTTATTTTTCATTGATCACAAACTAAAAGATACTAATTGATTTAAAATACTGTGAATATGACTGAAAATAAAGCAGTTTTATCATCTAAGCTTTCAGGAGGGCCTCATGGACTAGGTAAATGATAAATTAGAGCGGTTTCACGGTTTATGTAGTTAAGACATATTGTTACCGAATTATTTAACACTGCATTGCTAAAATTATCAATAGTTTACTTGGCCTGAGACACTTTTTTTTTTAGGTGATCCTGATGATAAAAGCCTGCGAAAAGTAGAGGTTGAGGTTCTGATCCCAAAACTTATCAGGGAAAAAGCAAAGACACAAAAATGTATACCAGAAGTAGGAGAATTTGAGAAATGCTGCAAAGATTCATCATTACTAATGGTCATTAAATGTAGAGACCAGAATTCTGCTTTAAAAGATTGCCTCTCCCATTGGTACAAAAATGAAGAGTTCAAAGCACACTGCACGGAAGAATACTTAAAAGAGCGGAGTGAATATAGAAGAACTGGAATAAAAAAACCAATCAAAAGAGCATAAATTTTATAGTAGTTCTGTTATTATGTTAGTGTAAAATATATTTGTTGCATTTCAATCATCTTCATTTATTGTAACTGGAATATTTCTAGATAGTAAGATCTCCCGCACTCTGTAGTCCTTCATTCCTTCTGGCATTTTTGTTGCTTCTTTCGGGATTGTGACTTGAGCTATTAGTATTTGCTAAAAAGAAAAGAAATATTTGGTACAGGCCGAATCACACAATTCTGCTGATGTCAAGTTGTTACAAGCTGCGCAATATCCAATTAACACACAGCTTATGTGAGCTTCAGTCAGGATTGGATATTCCACAGCTTGTATCTAACTTCACATCCGTAGACTTGTATGATTCGCCTTATATTTTTATTTGATATGGGTATACAGCAGGCTAGATTGTATTTTAGATAGTTAATTAGATGCAATTCATATCATTTTATCAGCGTGAAAACAAAGTCATAAAAGACAACATTTAATATCACTAGAGACCCTCTACACATATAGTCTGAGGTGTCCAAAGTACCACTAGTTGTGGAAATATCGTGTTTTAGGGACTATTACCTTTATTGTGGTGTTTGCCATTCTAACAAGTCCTAGGGTATCTATTGTATCTGCCACAGACACATAGTCATCTGTGTTGATAACAACTATGTAATCTGCATGTGTTACTTCTGGGCCTTCTCTATACAGTACTGAAAACATATCCTTGGTTTAGAATTACCAAAGAAGAGCTATAATTATTATATTTCAATATTACTTATTTATACACTCACAATAATCCCCACCAAACTTAATTCCAGGTTTTACAACATAACCCTTTGACCTGAAATAGTGATAAACAACATATTTTGTTGCAAAAATCTTATCAGATGCTGTAAACAAGTCCCAGCAGTCTTCAATGCTCAGAATATTATTTTGCAAACTAATTATCTGAAGGCAACCAAGCCCATAAAGAAGGAAGAATGCTTCCTCGGGTGATAGCATAAGCTTCTCATTTAGGTTTACTTTATTCACACAACATTTTGGCTTCATTGTGGCAAAATAGTTATCTTCCTCTGAATCACTGTTTGGCACAATCACAACTATATCTCCCTTGTCGTAATCTTGTAAGGAGTTTGGATTACAATCAACTTCATCATCATCATCATTGTCAACACTCATGTTATCATCGCTAGACACAAGGTCTATGACTTCTTTGTTGGTCAGCCGTTCTCCGTCACTAATTATTTTTGCAGTTACTTCATCAACCTCTTTCAAAAAAGAATCTATATCAGATGACTCCTTGTCGCCTCCAAATTTTTTATACCAGTAGTTTCTTTTGAGGAATTGCCTCTTTCTCATTATGTGTGCTACATCTCCATGAGCTGCCGCAGGTCTTGAGCGTGATGCTGAGCCTTTTCCAAAGCAGCCCATCTGGTGTAGAAGAGACATTTCTTCTGCAGACCTCACCTCAACATTAAAACCATTATAGTAGCCAGTAAAAACTATTCGCATGGAGTTGTGAAGTGGGAAACGCAATGATTCGATAGACATCGGAAATAAGTCATTTAGGTCATTAGTTTGACAATCTTCTGATTGCAAAGTAGTCATGACAAAAGAACTGGCCACTTCCCAATTTTATTTACAGCTGAATGTCACGTTTTCAAGTCAAGACGTAGTCGGAAATATGGCTCTGAAAATCAATGAAATTGTTAATAGTTTATAATTTGATGTTTTATCGTATTTTTTAAGGTTATACCCGGATTTTGTGTATCTAAATAAAAATGGATGTGGAAGTGAAAACTGAGAAAGTTATAACAGAGGAACCTTACAGCTGTAAGTAAATTCTTGTCAAATTATACATCAGAGTAAAATTATTAAAACTAACTTTGCAGTATCAACTAAATTTTTTTCATTATGTACGAATAGGTACCTAAAATATTGGGGATTTTTAGTGCCTGTTAATTTGAGGTAAATTATATCGGAACGTATAGCGTAGCGTAGAATACTGAATGATCATTATTCATTAATTAAAACTATTATGTACAAGTAAATTGAACGACCTTCGTCTTTCTTTTTCAAAAGCTTTGTTTGTTAATTTTTATTTTTTTAGATTATTTTCATAAAGTTACCAGAAGTAGTTTGTTGAAATATCTCCAACCGAATATGCTAATCTATTTTTTATTCCTGAAATATTATTAATTAAAAACCTCTCATGCTTGTTCCTCATACCTATATGAAATTATGAATGTGCTCGCTCATCGTATGAATCATAAGAGGAGATATACTGTTAGGAATGGGAAAGGCGAAATATGAATTTAAAATGAACTTTGTAAAATGTGACAAAGGGATCAAAAGTAACACTGTTCGTTTTTAATTTTGCTTGCTTTGGTAGTAGTTTTGTATTCTCTTTGTTGGTAGCACTTGATTTTTTTTGTTTTCTTTTTCTTCTCATGGATTCCATAGATTCGATATTGATTGTGAGTTTTTAACACCTTTGACATTGAAAGTATCGTTTATTGTGACATTTGTTTTTTTCTTTGTCTTTAATTAAATAATCAATGCTGACAACCGTAAAGCTTATGGTTTTGTCTCATTCTTTTCAGCCAAGAAAGTGTATATCAGAGAAGGTAAGAAAATCATTCGGACGTAAAATAAAGCTAACTTCATAGCACATAGTCACAAGACCTCTCAGCTGAGGCGTTCTGCTTTTTATATTTTTCCAAAAAATATTGAATTTTTTGGATCTTCTCCAGTTGTGGAAAGTGTGATTATCATTTCTTAAGCCAAAATGGCTAACATTAACACGGAGAATGTTAGTCAACTGGTCTCCACGCTGGGCGACGATAAAATCGGTAAGTTGATCACTCGCACATTAATATATCCTCATCAAAACGTTTAGTACTATTATAAAGATGATATGATGACTTCCAGACATGATTGCCGCGACCAGCGTGCTGCAGATCCGCGCAAGCGAGATTCGCCAGACCCAGATCAACTGGCAATCATATCTGCAGTGAGTATTGATTATGTGAGGTCATTCTGGCTGGGTTAATCCTGTACAGGGTAGTAACCGATTGGTATGTGCTAGGTCCCAGATGATCACGCAGCGTGACCATGACTTCATCACGAACTTGGACTCGCGCGGCCAGAAGGACCTGCCTGACAAGCAACCTGACATGTGCGCTGATGTACTGATCAGCCTGCTCACTCACATCAGCAAGGACCACACCATTCAGTACATTCTGGTTCTCATTGATGATATCCTCTCTGTAAGTATGATTGACTAAAGTGAACTCTACAGATAGATTAGACCAAACTGAGGATATTTTTTTGTGTGTCAACTTATCCAATTCAAATTGTATGTAGGCAGATTGTTTTTATTTATCTTTTATCCAGTAAATACCAAACTTGGAAAGACTTACATGGGTTACTCTGACTGCTAAGAACTCAATTTGTAATGTAACTGAAATAGGTAAATACCTACCTAGATTACATTAAAATATGTATCACATAAAAACAAATTGCTGTAGTGCTAGATGACTGACTAATGAAAACAAATTTATAATATTTTTGTAGCAATCGACACCATTAAATTTGCAAGCATGTAGCATTCATAACAATTATTTTAATTTATTATAGAAATTAAAGATCCAGGACAACATTAAGGTTAAATTACTAATTACCTGACAGTACTTAATGATACTTGCTAATGTTTTCTTGATAAATCTTATTAAAAAATGTAACAAAAAGCCATCTAAACTAAAACATTACCCATTACCGCACTCCGTACCCTATGTGTGTACAGCTTTTAAAATGGGTGATTTAATTTATGAGATTATTACAACTGTTTACATAAAACAAAGTCACACACGTAAAGTTAACATGCGTGAGTACAGTGAGTGGTAATGGGCTGATTAGAAAGTTACTGTGTGAACATTTCAGGAGGACAAGAGCCGAGTGAAGATCTTCCGTAATGCAAAGAACGTAGGTAATGTGTGGCAGCCATTCCTCAACCTGCTGAACCGTCAAGACGAGTTTGTGCAGCACATGACTGCCCGCATCATTGCCAAGCTCGCCTGCTGGCACCCTCAGCTCATGGAGAAGAGCGACCTTCATTTCTACCTGTCCTGGCTTAAGGACCAGCTCAAGCAGAACGTAAGTACTCTCTCAACATAAATGCAAAGTTGCTAAAAAGTTTGGCAAGCTTAATTTTACCCTATGTTGTGGTTTGCCAATTTTATTTTGTTTCACATTAACTGAAATTGATTTATTACGATCCCAGGCATTGGTCATTTTCATTCAAAATACTTTTTTTTTCTTTATTACAATGAATGTTGGTATGATGTTTTAATTGGCAATATTCTTGCCAATATTATAATCTGGAAGTGAGATTATTACTATCCTGATAAAATTAAAAGATCCTGTGGGAAACAACCACATGATAGTAAAAATATTATTTAATTTATTTTTTTACTCTCAGTGATATGTGCTCCTCCAGAAAAATAAGCCTATGGACTACTGGCATTGATATTTTTAATCGATAAATATAATATAGACATGTACATACCAAGTTTTATCACTCTGGGATACATTGTTTTAAAATTTATAAAAGAATAATTGTGAAGCATCAAGATGTTGTACTAAATTCTACTGTACTAAATTTTGTTATATTAGTGTTTATTTTTTGATATGAGTGCATATCAATTGTACAGGATTAACTAAAATAGTCCTGGGAAGTCTGCTTACTCTTAAGTCTGAACATGACTTGCCTGGGAAACTTCTGACAAGTTTTGTAGAGATTTCATTCCTATATAGCAAACATTTTTATTTATTAACTAGCATGTATTGATATGCACGATCTGAATATTTTCTATAATTTATGCGTTTTTTTTTTATTTTATTTAATTGATTGGATTTTGTAATATTTTATTATGAAAATATAGCTTGCTTTGCTGGTAGTCTGCTTTGATTAGTAGAAACATCGCTGCTTGTATTCAATCATATATGCATGCATATTGTGTATTGATTCAGTAGAACATGGTTGAGAGATGGATGACATTATTATATAATTTTTGGACTGTATTACACTGTCCCACTGCTGAGCATGGACTTCCAATTTTTTTTAAGAAGTTTTACCCATTTGTCAAACATTGACACCTAGACTATGAAACCATGTCATAGTCTACTAGAAAAGACTCGAATGGATTTAGAGTTTATAATCTTCAGACACCTTTGGCCTAAGGACAATCATATCAGCAACAATTAAATTGAAGCCAGTCATTTATTGTTTATTAAGCCAACAGGTACAAATCTATCAGAAAACTGGGCAATGTTTTAAAAATGGTCTTAAAAAGACCTAAGATATTACCATAAAGATCTAGCTGGTTCAGTAAACTCTTACCTAAAGCAACCGATAAATCTACTCTTATTAACATAAACAGACAATCAAGATTTATCATAATTTTTATTGAAATATAGTATGTCACCTTTCGCTAGTATCTTTAACCTTTCAACCATCACTATAACCTGATTCTACTGTACCAAATCAGCATGACCTCTGTATGTTAAGTAACTAACGAGCAACTCACAGTTTAACAAACTCCGCCCGACCGCACACGAGCGGCACGCCAAATACCACCACTGACATTTTTCATACATTTTCACACAAATGCCAGTGGCTGCAATCGGCGTTTTATGACTCGTGTGCGATGATACTAAAAAAATATGTAGGTCTTAGATCTAAGAACTCTTAGATAACATGGACCACATTCTACCCAACTGCCACAGAACAATTTAACACAGTCAAAACTCACAACGATCAGAGAAAGCTTCACTCAAATGTTATGCAATATTTGTTACATTACACCACTTAGCACATCACAACATACACATCAGCTCCGTCTCAGTAGATTTATGTCGCCGCTTAGTTCCGCACTACAGAAGAATAACTCGACCCTGTGTCTAAAACACTGAAACGTAACACAATGTTGTGAAGCATCATCTGCAAGCATTACGCATCGTTGGGGCTTTGTCGAAGCGACCATGTCACTGAAAGGTTTGTTTTGTGAAGGCGGAGATAATGACCGCCGAGTTAGAGCATGCCGAACAGGTAATGCTGGAGCATGAGAAAGAGAATTTCGCCGTTCACGCGGAAAAGCCCGATAAGCACAAACAACACAAGGACAAAAACACAGAGGACGAGGGCGGACAAGAGAAATACAAGAGCTTGTACCTCTCGTTCGATGTCCTGAAACCGCTCGAGGACATGCCCCCGAGTCTCCACAAGGTACTCTATGTCACACCACGATGTTAGTGTTCGGGAGTGCATTCTCTATGTAACGCGGACGTGTTACGTGCTCTTGTTATTTTTTCATTTTGCGGATTTCGCATGGAATGGTATTCTACAAGGGGTCTTTTAAATAGAAGCTTGGTGCGTTGCAGGTCGCATCGCGCGGGAAACTTACGGCCTTGACATGTATTCACATGTATAGGTACACATTCGCGTGAACTTCACGCGAAAGCGTTTGCTTCATATAAGTTTTAGGCATTTCGTGAGACGACGCAACTCATAGCGCGCTATGTCTCTGTATAAATGCTAAAAAATAAATCGTTAGCAAAATTTAAAATTACGGAAAAATATTTAACATTACCTCGTTGTAAATAATAATCGGCCAAGTACGAGTCGGACTCGCGCACGGAGGGTTCCGTACTGTATGGGAGCCCCCCTTAAATATTTATTTTATTTTAATTTTATTATTTATTTATTGAAGGGAATATAAAATTAATTATTCTGTGAAAATTTCAAGCATCTACCTGGTACCATTATTAGTAAAGAGCGAAAAACGTCTAAAAATTCAGGTTTGTTGTATGGGAGCCCCCCTTAAATATTTATTTTACTTTGTTTTTAGTATTTGTTGTTATAGCGGCAACCGAAATACATCATCTGTGAAAATTTCAGCTGCCTAGCTATCATGGTTTATGAGATACAGCCCGGTGACAGACGGACAGACAGACAGACTGACAGACGGACATCGAAGTCTTAGTAATAGGGTCCCGTTTTTCCCTTTGGGTACGAAACCCTAAAAAGTAAAATATCATTCCACGCGAATGCCGCCAAGTCAGAAAGTAACGTGTGCACGTTACATGGGTTTTACATAGAGAATAACCCCTCAGTACATAACAAGCTATGACTAACGTGTCGTAAGTATACTACTAACAATGTGAATACCTACTTCTCTCGATAACAAGCATTCTCAAATATTAAAACATGCGCTTTATCGCTTCCATTTAATTATTTTTTTTCACATTCTATTTTCACTTTATTTTTTCAAGTAATTGTTATTTGCATGTGCATGGCATAATGCTTAAAATCTTTGCTCTTTTTGAGAAAATATATGTTACTACTTTTATATTCTTTACTTTTATGTACTTAAGTATGTATCAAAACTGTGTATGATTTAGATAGAAAAAAATAAATGTAGAAGTATTATCGCAAAATATGTATTACACACACATTCCGGAAACCTGATCAACTCTCGAATCCTAGTAAATAAACAAGATAAATAGTATTGCTTAGATCAAACTAGGATTTGATGTAAGTATCATCCTACTATATCAGTAAAATCTCAATACTACAAACCTCAACAACACATCTTGTGGATACAAGGATATTTTAGGTAGACAGCAAGACTCCGCTGTTAAGCTTATCAATGATACTGCTAGATATTGAGTTTTGCTTTGTGTTACTTCTTGGTGGGTACTTTCCATGGCAACTGAAATGCTACGACTATTTTTCGAGGTATCTATACTAATCCACGCTGTGACATAATCTGTCCATTTCTAGTCGACAAAAGTTATGACGCGTGAAAGTAAGACAAACATTGAGATGAGATTAGATTATAGTGATAGGCTTGAAATCATGGCGCACCCTGTCTACTACTACGTATACTATTCTTTGTCTGTTCTCTATGATCATGTAGTTTAATATGTTATGTAACTAAATAGTTTTCTAAAAATGTTTCTGTCCTTAAAAACAAATTTTCATATGCCGTAAAACTCAATTTCGCAACTTCTTCTTTCAAAGACACAGAAATTATTATGATAATATCATCTGTTCCTGGGCCCCTCATTGTTTAAGCGAAGTGACAATGGGTTTCGTTCTCCACGCGCCACGCAAGCGAAAAGATGAAACGAGACGACAATCATTGCCATGCATGTACAATAAGCCCACCGGAAACTGATTTTTAATCTTCTTCTTCTTTCTTCTCTTATATATGAAAATGAATCGTGGTTGTTAGTCTCGCTAAAACGTGAGAAAGGCTTGAGCGATTTGGCTAATTTTGATCTTGAAATTTCTGTGTGTCGAGAAAAATATTAAAATCAAAAAAATAATTTTCCTATACAAAATCCTAGTTTGTTAACTAAATAGTGTTAGTCCAGCAGCCCTCTCCTGTGATCTTAAAGTGATTAATAACAGGCTGAATCTTCGTGGGCAGGTTAAGTTCCACGAGATGCCCAAATTAATCTTATAAAAAAATCTCGACCGAGGTAGCTAAAGTACTGTGCAGGTATTAAACATGTCGATTTGGTGGGGTGGTCGATATTGTTACAAAAACAGTAAGTTTTTTTATTTTAATATCGAGGTAAATGGACGATAAACCCGGAACAACAATTGTCCTACAAAATGGATGCTATGATTGGAGAGTCCTCCACTCCGAATGTTTCCAAATAACGAGTCATCACGAGTAATTTTGAATCATCAAAATTATTAATAACAAGCGGATTTTTTGTATGCAGCTTAGTAAATGTTTGTACAATTAAATGGCTACATAGTCCTACAAATGGTATGTTTCTCCAGTCCTACCTTAAGTCCTACGCTTAGAAGTTGTTTATACCTGCGCAGTACTTTAGCTACCTCGATCGAGTTTTTTTATAAGACTAATCTGGCCGTCTCGTCTAACTTAACCTGCTCACGAAGATTCAGCCTGTTATTAATCACTATAAGATCATAGGAGAGGGCTGCTGGACTATGTTAGTAGGTAACCTGTCAAAGTTTGCCGTATTTTATTGTTAGTGGTGCTAAACGCCATGGAAATTAGAATCTAGATGAAGGTGATGTGAAGTTTACCAGGTCAGCTAGTCTAATAATATTGTCTATTGCACAGCACAACGACTACATCCAGTCTGTGGCTCGCTGCCTACAAATGATGCTCCGAGTCGATGAGTACCGCTTCGCGTTCCTCTCGGTTGATGGCATCTCCACCCTGCTGTCTATCCTGGCTTCCAGGGTCAACTTCCAGGTAATATTATCTTATATACGCTTATTTATTGAATATCCAAATCAAAATTAGTTTATTGCAGTTCATATATACACTGGTGTTTCATAAAATGTAATTTGGCTCAATACAAACTTGTCTCTTCAAGGCACAGGCGTACAGGATGTAGCATGTAGGTACATAGGGTGTTTGCTGTAAGGTACAATGCGTAGGTATTCATGTCCACACGTCTGGCACAATTTAAGCATTCCAAAACTTGGGTTGGAACTTTATTTTTCTGTCATGACAATTCTTGCAAAAAATATTATGGAGTGGCAATAAAATTAATTAGATCTAGTTGACATTTCAAACAGACAAAAATTTTGTGCAACACATAGTGGGCCTACGAAATTAAAAGACCAGTTTGTAATATAATTATGATATTAGGGATGATGACTGGGTAAAAAATATTACGTGTTTTTTCTTTTGTCAATTAAACAAAAATTGATGAGTGTCCAATATTTTTTTGAAAATCTATCTAACAGACTAAGTTTTTTTTGTTATCATGCCTTTTATAGCTGTTCCCATATTCCCCAGGTGCAATACCAGCTCGTGTTCTGTCTGTGGGTACTGACCTTCAACCCGCTGTTAGCTGAGAAGATGAACAAGTTCAACTGCATCCCGATCCTGGCCGACATCCTCAGCGACTCCGTCAAGGAGAAGGTCACCCGCATCGTGTTGGCTGTCTTCAGGAACCTCATCGAGAAGCCGGAAGACCAACAGGTGTGTAACTACTCCTTGGAAACGTATCTATACTACGTGACCCATCTACAACTTTTGATCCCCCTCGGTAACCACCGATAACCGTGGAATAAAAAAGGTCAAAATATTACTGAGCTTAGTATTTTGAAGAGTCTTCTTCGCGCCGAAGATGCCGCACGCGGCGCGCGAAGTTCGGCCGGCGCGCGGCGCGCGGCGGGCCGACGGAAGTCGAAAGGCGGGCCGCCGCGCGTGACGCGTCCGCTGGCGTACGCTACCGTTTTTAGGGTTCCGTACCCAAAGGGAAAAACGGGACCCTATTACTAAGACTTCGATGTCCGTCTGTCCGTCTGTCACCGGGCTGTATCTCATGTATGATAGCTAGGCAGCTGAAATTTTCACAGATGATGTATTTCTGTTGCCGCTATAACAACAAATACTAAAAACAAAATAAAATAAATATTTAAGGGGGGCTCCCATACAACAAACCTGAATTTTTAGACGTTTTTCGCTCTATATTAATAATAAAATTCACTCACTTCAATAATAAAATTAAAATAAAATAAATGTTTAAGGGGGGCTCCCATACAGTACGGAACCCTCTGTGCGCGAGTCCGACTCGTACTTGACCGATTATTATTTGTTAGGGTTCTCAACAATTTAAAAAAAAAAGTTTTCTATTAAACTAGCGACCCGCCCTGGCTTCGCACAGGTGTAATATACATATAATCCTTCCTCTTGAATCACTCTATCTATTTAAAAAAACCGCATCAAAATCCGTTGCGTAGTTTTAAAGATATAAGCATACTCGTACATGGGGACATGGGGACAGCGGAAGCGACTTTGTTTTATACTATGTAGTGAAGAAGCAGCTTTTGTAGTTTAAAATTCATACAGGTGATTCGTGCCTGAATACACATAAATGCTTCTCAGTATTGTTCCACCTTTCTGTGACACGTTGTACATATTTTATATAGCATTTACATAATAGTTCAATATATTATTATATTATCTTTATACAAGGTGTTGCTTTGCAAAGTACGGGGACTTCGGAAGTTCTGTTGCAAATCTACAACCTATATAGAACGTAGTACTGTATCGTGTAGAGTTGCTAATTGTAGTTCAAAATTCTGGTTGTTGCTCACTTGTCACGGGGTAATTTTTAACAGCGTTTACATCAGACAAATGTATATGCTGATCTTGGACCTTTGTATTCAATGTATAAAAAAAACTGATAAGGGATTGGTTATTCATCTTTGTTTATTATTTTACTTGAGAATTTGCGTTTTAAACGATTTCAATTGTCCGCAGTTGAAGCAGAAGAAGGCAAAACTGTAAATACGAGGAGCTCCTCTCCACGGAATTCATTTTCATTGCTCTATGTGTCGAATAATATTTTCGTCACCTATAATAAAAATAGGTCTGCTAGGTCTAAGGTTTAAATCAGCGAGAAGGGTTTATCGCATTGTTTTAAACGGTTATACAGGGTTGCTTGCTCTGAAGTAAACGGAAAAAAGGTGATTAAAACCATCATTACTAATAACTATGGAGCCAATCCGGAATTCGAGAAAAAAATATTCTGTTCCATACAAAATTTTAACATGCATTTGAATTGTAATGCATTCTGTGTTATAACTTAATAACAAAATTGGTTTAAATTCACGGATTGGTTAGCGTTGGGCCTCTGGTGACCAATCCCGTTAAGTTGGCCCTAAACTAAAATAGATAAAAATAAAAATTTAATTTTGTTTTATTCGTACATATTTTGTTTTACTGTATTATTATGATTTATTGTGAAAGCTTACGACTGATATAAACACAGTATTTGTACTGAAATAAATATGTAACTAGTCTATTCGTTTTTCTTGGGTTGATGAAAATAAAACCAAGCTTCGATTACTAAGGAGTACATAAGTTCAAAATAATTCTAAGGTGTGTCTTGACAACGCCAAACGAGCATGCTTCGAAAGGTTCGCTAGAATATGTTAATTGAAATTCTGGGGTTACATTTTTGAAGTGTTAGAAAATGGCTTTTACATACAATACGCCTAGCGGGCTGTCGATTAAAAAATAAAGCCCCTGAAAAGATTTAATGCTGGGTCTTCACTTGGCCTTAGTAAGACACCAAAGTGGCACACCTCTAAAAATACTTAGTTACGCAACTAAGCAGACACCACAGGAGGTAGGTATCCCTCGTTACACTGTTATAACTTGTATACATTTTGTTGATAACGCTACAGTAGCGCTACCCTGTTGTCCTATAGACATAGAACTCTAAGGGCACTTGTTAACGAGACAGTTTCTACCCGATCCGGCCGGCTGCCTCACTTATCCCTACCGAGCTATCCTCCCTGGTAGGAATAAGTGTAGATTTAGTTCTACCAGTAGATATAAGTACACTGACCATTCGCCGGGTCGGTGTCGGCTAAGCTTGTTAACGTTATGATTGTCAGGGGCGTCAGATTGGGTAGAAACCGACTCGTTATCGAGCGCTATAAGAGCAAGTGCCAGCCTAAAGTTCCAACATTTTATACCCAGGTCGCCAAGGAGCACTGCATCGCCATGGTCCAATGCAAGGTGCTGAAGCAGCTCTCGATCCTCGAACAGAAGCGCTCCGATGACGAGGACATCATGAACGACGTGGACTACCTGAACGACCGCCTGCAGACGTCCGTCCAGGATCTCAGCTCCTTCGACCAGTACGCTACCGAGATCAAGAGTGGACGGTAAGTTCTTCATAAACTTTATTTAATGCAAGGTCCTGAAGCAGCTTTCAATCTTGGAACAGTAGCGCTCGGATGACTAGGACATCATGAACGACGTGGACTACCTGAACGACCGCCTGCAGACGTCCGTCCAGGATCTCAGCTCCTTCGACCAGTACGCTACCGAGATCAAGAGTGGACGGTAAGTTCTTCATAAACTTTATTTAATGCAAGGTCCTGAAGCAGCTTTCAATCTTGGAACAGTAGCGCTCGGATGACTAGGACATCATGAACGACGTGGACTACCGGAACGACCGCCTGCAGGCTTCCGTGCAGGATCTCATTCGACCAGTTCGCTACCGAGGTCAAGAGTGGACGGTAAGTCGTCATGGATTTTATTCGATTCTCTATTGTGTATTTCAAACAGTTTTGATGATAAATGAAATGTTCTATGACCGTCTACAAAATGTGTGAATTGATTTTTTCAGCTTATTTTTTCCGTGATTTCAGTTGATTCCATGGTTCCATACCTGTCATTTAGTTGCAGTGCTTTTTAGAATATCTGTCATTTTTAAGTGTAAAGTGTCTAGTGTACATTCTCACGACGACGGTTACATTCTTGTCGAATAGAGTAGATCAAAGTTAACGTCCAACGCTTTGATCAGCGCACGAAATTCAATTTTTGTTGGGTTTTTCGTGCTGACGCTAGCGTGGCCTTAAAAATGAATTTGTATCTTTCCCAGGCTTGAATGGTCGCCCGTCCACAAGTCAGCCAAGTTCTGGCGCGAGAATGCCGCGAGGCTGAACGAGCGCGGGCAGGAGTTGCTGCGCACGCTGGTCCACCTGCTCGAGAAGAGCTCCGACCCCGTCGTGCTGGCCGTGGCTTGCTACGACGTCGGCGAGTACGTGCGACACTACCCGCGCGGGAAACAGTCAGTATTACCACAGATCTTATTACCTTCTTATTATTGTCGAGACGAACGGCAAGGCAAACCCAATGTCGAAACCTAACGGCGAGGCAAATCCAATGTCGAGACCGTGCGGCGTAGCAAAACTAATTTCGAGACGGGTCCGTTTTTAGGGTTACGTACCCAAAGAGAAAAACGGGACCCTATTACTAAGACTTCGATGTCCGTCTGTCTGTCTGTCTGTCTGTCACCGGGCTGTATCTCATGAACCATGATAGCTAGGCAGCTGAAATTTTCACAGATGATGTATTTCTGTTGCCGCTATAACAACAAATGCTAAAAAGAGAATGAAATAAATATTTATATTATATTATAATATTTATAATAAATATTAAATATTTTCACAGAATATTTAGTTTTATATTCACTTCAATAATAAATAATAAAATTAAAATAAAATAAATATTTAAGGGGGGCTTCCATACAGTACGGAACCCTCAATGCGCGAGTTTGACTTGTACTTGGCCGATTATTTTATAATAATTTGACCGTCGCAACCCGTAATGATAAAAGACATACTAACTCGTATAGTTAGTCTCAAAAAGATGATAGTACTTCTTGTTCTTCGAGTCATTTTATAGAAACTCACACTTATTTCTTGTCCAGTATCTATCCTGATCCTGTTTTGTACTAGTGGAAAAAGTTGATGTTTGTTCGATGTTTCTAGCATTATCGAGCAGCTGGGCGGCAAGCAGCGCGTCATGTACCTCCTCAGCCACGAAGACCCCAACGTGCGGTACGAGGCGCTCCTCGCCGTGCAGAAACTCATGGTCCACAACTGGTACGTCATTACACACTTGGAGGTTGTTTGTAAACCATACTTATCTAAAGCCACTGATCGACACTTTTCTCTTTTGCAGTTTACCTTTTCATTTAGAATAGCCGTGTTTGGTACTATAGCGTTGCGTGAAATTGATAGTTTTAATATTTATTTTTTCGCAAAAAATCGCAACACCGGCTTCCACCGTGTACAGAATTCGAATAATTTGCACGAACCGATGTGACATCTATGCATATTTTTGTTGATTTATCAAAAACGGCTTAGCCGATTTCGATAAAAAAATTGGACCACCTCGGAAGTATTTTCTTTCAAATAAAAACGAAAATTTAAAGCAGTTCACAATTGGCGAAAATAAATCGATGAACATACACAAAAAAAAATACATACAGACGAACATAGTACCTCCTCCTTTTTAGAAGTCGGTAATTATATTTGAAATAATTATCTTTTTATTCTTTAGTACTGGTCACGGCTAATATAAAGGAAAGGTAAAGCCAAATGGAACCTCAAAAAGTGGTCGATTCAAAAACCGTTCGATTCCACTGTGTTACCAGGGGTGTCACTCTGCTGTTTAGTACGTTCAAGCGGGCGACAACCTACAATCAAAAACACACCCACAGGCGCACATTACGATAAATGAGTACTTCTCAATGCGCGAATGTCAGCGTCAGTTCCGTAGCCAATATTATATAAAATATAGTATTATTTCAAACGAGTCTTAACGATTTTTTAAATTTATATACGAACTTAATCGGGATTATCAAGAGCTACAGCTTTTTTTACTAAAATAATTCGTTTAATCAGAATATAAAATGAGCTACGAAAGTAAGCCAGTGACCATGAGAAGTGTGACAATGAGAAATATCAAAAATATGCAGGGTTACTGGTAATCAATAGCATTCTTTTAGGGGCTTATTCTGTACATCAAAACTAACAACTTTTGTCAATACTTAAAAAAACAGCTGATTCATACATTTTGTCGAGGGTGAACAATATTTTTCAGTGGAACATTTTTTTTGAGATTTGATAAAAGTCGAACAAAAGTTGTTAGTTTTGATGTACAGAATAAGCCCCTAAAAGGATGCTAATTGATTACCAGTAAGCCTGTATATTATGCATGTGTAATGGACGTGGATGATGATGATAAACAAAGTAGAAACTAATCTGGTACCGCCTCTAAAATCGTTACAAAAAAAACATCTGTATCTATTCCTCTGCTCATAATAAAGTTCAATTCGAATCCTATATTTACGATTTATTTCATTTCCAGGGAATACCTCGGCAAGCAATTGGAGAAAGAACAAATCGACAAGCAGGCGGGTACTGTCGTCGGAGCTAAGGCCTAAACTATGTATTTATTGGATAATTAATTGTTGTTGTTGTTTGATAATGCTCGGCGCGCAGTTGCTAATATAGTTCCAGTAAACTTGTATATAATGACCATTTGGTCTTCTACTTGTATGCCATGTAACTAGCGTTGCTTCTTCAGTAAATAAAGTAAATGTGACTTGTAAATAAAGTAATGCAGATATGTGTTGACTTGTTATATATTTTCGATTACAAACTGCACTTGAAATGTTACAAAATATTTTAATATTTGATATTATATACCTACATTCCTTTATGGTTTTATTGTTACGAAAAATCTTAGCAAAGTATATATAACTGCGTAATAGTAGTATTAATATTTAATTTTGTTAGAAAATAGAATTATATTTATGATGTGATGATTATGGTTTACAGCAGTATTGTGAATAAAATCCAAGAATAGTCATTAGTTTTTTATTTTCCGTGATGTTATCTAAATGATACATCTAGGGATCGTTTTTAGGGTTCCGTACCCAAAGGGAAAAACGGGACCCTACTACTAAGACTTTGATGTCCGTCTGTCTGTCACCGGGCTGTATCTCATGAACCATGATAGCTAGGCAGCTGAAATTTTCACAGATGATGTATTTCTGTTGCCGCTATAACAACAAATACTAAAAAGAAAAGAAAATATTTAAAGGGGGCTCCCATACAACATACCTGATTTTTTAGACATTTTTCCCTCTATATTATTAAAGGTAACAGGTATGTAGATGCTTAAAATTTTAACAGAATATTTATTTTTATATTTACTTCAATAATTAATAATAAAATTGAAATAAAATAAATGTTTAAGGGGGGCTCCCATACAGTACGGAACCCTCCGTGCGCGAGTCCGACTCGTACTTGGCCGATTATTTGAACTTCGCACGTCGCACGGTTTGGTCGTGGGAACTTGTATAGAGTACTCGTAACTTCCATAGACAATATAGAGATTCTTCATGCAATCTGTCGTACGTACACGTACCTAGGCGTTCGAAGTTCAAATAATCGGTCAAGTACGAGTCGGACTCGCGCACGGAGCTCGCCCCCCTTAAATATTTATTTTATTTTAATTTTATTATTATTATTTACTTGCTTTTACCCGCTGCTTCGCCCGCGTTATAATTTGATTTTGGCTTATGTTTATTTCGATGCCTACCAATTTTAGTAAAATATTTATTATCTCAAATATATGCTGACCAAAATAGTAAGTCGCCACAAAATATTAGCCAATATTCAATGTAAAACGATACTCAAATGTTGTAGCAAATGATAATTTCAGCATTTAGCTAGTTATTATTTATTAATATATGTAGAGCGAAAAATTACTAAAAAGTCAGATTTGTTGTATGGGAGCCCTTAATTTTTAAATTTTATTCTGTTTTTAGTATTTGTTGTTATAGCGGCAACAGAAATACATCATCTGTGAAAATTTCAGCTTTCTAGCCATAACGGTTCATAAGATAAAGCCTGGAGACAGCCGGACAACGGAGTCTTAGTAATAGGGTTCCGTTTTTACCCTTTGGGCACTTTGGGTACGGACCTTAAAAACGATGTGTTTTAGTTTTCAATTTATGAGTATGGGCAAGTAAGTATGTTCTAACCTGTGATTCTAACAACGTGTAAGAGTAAGTTCGTATAGGCTGGGAGACTAGCCCAGAGTCAGAATTTTAAAACAATATGGTGAAACTTATCTTTGCGTGTTCTCATAATTACACCGATGCTCGTAAGTAGGTTTGCTAGTAACTACATCGTCTTTCCACCGTTATATCCCCTCGAAGAGGAAATATAGCATGGATTGACAACTGACATTGAAAGTGGATAAAATGGTTATTTCCTTTGGCTATGCTACCCGTGCTGAAGGCCCCTGACATGGCTAAACGGTTAAAATAACCGGGACCTGCAATTTAACGTGTCATCTGAGCCACGGTAGTGCTCAGTTGTAAATTCCAGAAGACTGACCGTGCATAATTTTTTTTGGACCGTGCTGACTTAGATGATCGCTAACGAACACCTAGACTACCTACGCAATGAGCGCTACTAAAGAGTAAGAGATATTAAAGACGTAGTATCCATTTGCCAATTTATTAACAAAAGAAGACCAATCTTTGCTGTAGTGTTGCCATATTTTGAAACTTATGAGCTAGATTTTGAATTTTTTTGAACGCGTACCACTTTGCAGTCCTGGTTCCGCAGTTTTGTGGTTGATGGATTACATTTTTATGCAAAGTTCAAAGGGAAACGCATTATTATTAGGATTTGACTTAAAACTCTTTTATTCAGGTTTATTAGGGTTCCGTACCCAAAGGGAAAAACGGGACCCTATTACTAAGACTTCGATGTCCGTCTGTCTGTCTGTCCGTCTGTCACCGGGCTGTATCTCATGAACTATGATAACTAGGCAGCTGAAATTTTCATAGGTGATGTACATATTTCGGTTGCCGCTATAACAACAAATACTAAAACAAAATAAAACAAAATAAAATAAATATTTAAGGGGGGCTCCCATACAACAAACCTGAATTTTTAGACGTTTTTCGCTCTATATAAATAATGGTACCAGGTAGATGCTTGAAATTTTTACAGAATATTTAGTTTTATATTCCCTTCAATAATAAATAATAAAATTAAAATAAAATAAATATTTAAGGGGGGCTCCCATACAGTACGGAACCCTCCGTGCGCGAGTCCGACTCGTACTAGGCCGATTTTTTTTTGTTTTTATTAAAATCTAGTTTTAATGCTTGCAAAAAGTGGTAGAATATTGTGTTTTCTTGAATCCATGGTCATGAATAAATTATTTAAAAAAAAAATGTCTTTTCTTGATCTTGACTCTTGAGTAGTATCTATAGTAGTCTGTGATCTTGAGAGTTGAGTTTTGTTTTGAGTTGAGTTTCCGCCTGCCCCTGC
Source organism: Hypomecis atomaria (assembly GCA_964007245.1). NCBI lineage: Eukaryota > Metazoa > Arthropoda > Insecta > Lepidoptera > Geometridae > Hypomecis > Hypomecis atomaria. The sequence goes on from OZ023299.1 coordinate 11,121,169, forward strand.
CGGTTAAATTCTTTAAAACGAATGAAATAATCTCAAAATGGATAATCTTCTAGTGCTTAAAGACTATAAAACCGCTCCAGATATTGTACATGAATATGGCCCGACTCTAAAATGTGGACATATCCCGTTAGTTATTGATAATGGTAAGTAAACAAAGTTATAAGTTGGCACCTCAAATCCTCAGAATTACTATTTTTCTTTAATTTCTAAAATATATTTACAGAAATGAACACACATTTGCTGTTCTCTGTCAATTTATTGGCATAATAACAAAGTTATCGTTTCATTTAGGTTCATACCAATGTAGAGTTGGGTGGTCCATTTATGATGAGCCTCACTTGACTTTCAAGAACCTGATAGCGAGGCCAAGAAAAGACAGATGTAAAAAGGATGCAGAACCTCCTGTAACACCCCCTATACAGATTGGTAATGATATTATAAATATAGAAGCTGTGAGGTAAGTTTTGATAGATAATAAATTATCACATTTAATAAGTAGCCTGTCTTAGAAATGAATATGATAAAGCATAAATTGTTACCATTACCCAACCCATGACTGATTATCTGAAAGCTGAAATACACTTTCAGATAATACACTTTCATAGCACCTCATAGTACATCAAAAATATCGCACATTCTTCTGAGTTATACATATTACTTTAAGCTATAGGTATACTAGGTCGAATCAAACTTAAAAGCATCTGTGATTTTTGCTAAAAACTGTAAAAATTATCTCTCCTAATTGCTATTGATCCATTGAATGTGCCACTTCACAATAACTCCTCTCATGTTTACACACTCCAATAAATTTGATGCATTCTTTGAAGAAATGTAAATTTCGAAATCCTAAAAATGGAATGACGTTTATTGGACAAACTTAAATAACATTCCAAAAAAGAAATATTTACTTGGTGGGCGGGCGTTTTCCGCAAGACGGGCCTCTTCGGGCCCTTAATTGCGTGATCTAGAAGAAATATTTATAAATATTATGAAATATTAAAATCCATTATTAAAACTGAACAAGAACAACATTCTCGCCACTTATTTTGATGCAAGATCCAAAGATATTTTGATGACAAAATATTTTCAGGTTTCAATTGAAGACTCAGTTTGACAAAAACGTAGTGACGCATTTTGAAGCCCAAGAGCAGATTTTGGACTACATCTTCTCACGTTTAGGCATAGACAGCGAGGGATCGGTTCCTCACCCAGTTGTAATGACTGAAGCCTTTGTCACACCAAACTACTGCAGACAGTGTGAGTTCTCCTTTTCTCTCTTCTCTCCTCTTTCAATCTCCTTTTGCGTCTATACAGGGTTATCCAGAACTGGTGTACTAAGCTGAAAAGGTGTGATCAAGACCATCATTATCAACAACTTATACTATGGGCCAACCCGGAATTAGCGAAAAAAATCCTGTTTTATATTTTGTTCATGCTGTGTAGTAATTTTGTATGGAACAGTTGTTTTTTTTTCTCGAATTCCACTTTGGCCCTTATTGTAAAAGTTGTTCATAATGATAGTCTTAATCACACCCTGTTGCCTTATTAAAAGGCAAGCAGACAACCCTGTAAGGCCCAGAATTTGGACGCAGCAATTTCAGACAAACAATTGGTTTTCCCATTTATTTCAATTGCTATAAAATAACTACTGAATATAATAACATTTACTTTCAAAAAGACCAATGCATTTTAAAAGCTTCAATTTTCTAAAAATTAACAAAAATGTCTAATAAGTCAAAAATACTAAACTCGCCTGGGTCTTAATCTTTTATGCAATCAAGCTTGTGTAGTAGAATTGTTTATTATGCTTAGTTTTCTAGCAAAAACAACTTGCTGGTAGCGAAAATATAATACTACAAATGTTATTTAAGATCACTATTAATTGTTTACCTATTGTGTTATGTATAAATGAAATAAAAAGTTAATGATTCAATATCGCCTAAGCTTAGCCCATTTTGATGTTTATCAACAAAAAGCACAATATTATAAATATACCATTCTGTTTTATATTCCAGTAATGTCAGAACTGCTATTTGAGGCCTATGACATACCTGGAGTGTGCTACGGAGTGGATTCTCTGTTCAGCATGTACAGGAATGACATTGGAGACACGGCCCTGATAGTCAACTGTGGATACCACACTATACACATTGTACCCGTTCTGAGAGGCAGGGTGTGTGTGGAACAGGCTAGAAGGATTAATCTTGGTAAACTATTACTTTTTATTGGATTAGTTTTCACATTAATAATTTCACAACACAATTTTTCCAAATATATAAATTGTTCAATCGTAGGCATTATTTTACCAGTATTTCAAAGAACAGTATTTTGATAGGCCATAAGCACGCGCAAATAAGTCAAATTGGCGCGTGCTTAAAGTGTATTTTTTAGATCTCGTTTTGAGATGGAGTAGATTGTGTCACTGCGCAACAACAACAAAGCACCCCCACTGTTCACATTATACTGCAGATGAACGATCTTGGTCTTTATTTATTTGGTGTAGCTATACTTTGATTTGGGATAAAAATTAAAAATACATACTTCAACACTGTAGACTTTTAGAGTAATATTATGTGCTCTGGAATGCTACTAGCTGACTTAGTTTTCAAATCAGAAAGGTATTTTGACTTGTTTCTCTTATTTGCCTTGATAATGTTGTAAATAATTTAATAGCCTTAGGAAAAAATATAGTATGGATAGTCATTTGTGTGAATGAATATTTATTGTTTTAGATAAGATAAACAACTTCAATACCTACATTGGGATTTCCTAAATTTTCAGGTGGCAGTGAGATGATAAGCTACCTCCATAAGCTACTCCAACTGAAATACCCGGTGCACGTGAACGCGATCACCCTGTCTCGAGCGGAGGAGATACTGCAGGAGCACAGCTCTATAGCCCTCGACTACCAGGACGAGATCAGGAAATGGGCCAGCATGGAGTATTACGAGAATAATGTGAAGGTTGTGCAGCTGCCATTCGTGCAGCCTGCTAGCTCCTCGACTTTGACTGGTAATGTATATTGTGATTTAAATTATTTACTCTCTTTTCTTTTATCTTAGATATTTTTATGCCAATACAAGTATACACATCGGCAATACCGACAAGCGCTGCATAGGACCCATAAGATGGACCGATCGATGACCTCGTCAAGACTGGATGTTCGCGCTGGATCTTCGAGCAAATATTTATAGTCACAATCGTGCAAAAAAAGTGTCCGAGGCAAAACTCTGCCCAAGCTATGTAGTGGGCAGGCTTTTCAGTTAGTCGTAAGGCGATTGCAAGTCGACTAAAACGCCGCGCGATGCCAAACTGCTCGGTTACAAGCACTAATTAAGTAACATAACGTCGAAAAAACGGGTCATTGTGAATTATTTAATGTATTAATATCTAAGTCGGTACGAGTATGTATGACGGCGCTCGGACATTTTTTACTACTTTAACTTGGAACTGTGGCTCTGTAGATATTTGCTCGAAGCGCTGGATACAAGCCGCTTCCAACCGGTCTTATTGGATATCCATACAGCAGTGGTCGTCTTATGGCTGTTGAATGGATGGGCAAAGTATATAGTAGAAACTTCAAGGAAAGGACCACATTTTCTGCAGCTAATTTGATTTTGGTGTGTTGTCAATAAAATTGTACTTTGATGTTTATACACAATCCTGGATTTTCCGATGGATATCACAGAGCGATAGATGGTTCAGTATGAAATTCACACTATTTAATAAGAGCACAGGTAAGATGAGGATACCAAGCCCATTTCATAAAATGTCATGTTGTATTTATTGTTATGTCTGTTGCAGCTGAACAACAAAAAGAAAGAAAGAAAGAGATGGCTCGCCGTTTGCTTGAAATTAATGCGAAGAAGCGAGAGGAGAGACTTGCTGAGGATGAAGAGCAACTGAACCAACTACTTAACATACAGGTGAATCAAACTATACTACATCAAAGATTTATCTCATAATACTTAAATACCTACGTTATTACAACTTTAGAATACAAATAATTACATCTTACAGTACATTTTACACCTTAGTTGCCTAGATTTTGTATTCTAGATTATAATGATATTGCAGCGAGCCCCAAACTAAGCTGAATGCTTGTATTTTGGAGCTCAAATGCGAAGTTATTGGAAAGTTTGTGCGATGAAAGTTTAACGTGCATGTAACAAATTATATAAAACTAGCCTATGCCCGCGGCTTCGCCCGCGCTTACTTTATAGCCTATGACACTCACAGATAATGTGGCTATCTTTTGGTAAAAGAATTATCGAAATCGATTGAGTAGATCCAGAGATTACTCCCTTCAACCTCACAAACTTTACTTCTTTACTATATTAGTATAGATTAATGTAAATGATTATACTTAATTCTGACAGGTGTGAGATTTTTACTATGCTAGTCCTATAGGTGTACCTTCCTTATTTATTTTTCTTTTAACAGGATATGATTGAAGATGGCGATACCGACGAGTTCAATGAAGCAATCAGAGGGTTTGACATTAAAAGCTATGAAGATTTGCAGGTATGTTAATTTATTCCAAAACTAGCTGACTTTGTAAACTATATACGGCTTCAGTAGAATCGGTTCTTGAATAGGCATGATGACTGGGTAAAAAAATTGCTTTAGATTATCAAAAAATATTGGACACGTATATATTTCTTTTGTCAATCACACAACAAATAACAAAGATAAACCTTGTCATAGTTTGGGAGAGGGAGTCGTGACGTCATCTCATACAGAAGTCTTTACATCTTTTTGGCACTTGTGACGTCACGCGGAACTTTGACGGGCTATATCTTACGGGCTAGTTTCATTTAATTGACGAAAGAAAAAATACATGTCTAATATTTTTGATAGTCTGTCTGAAGGACTAATTATATATAAATTTTTAGTCATCATGCCCATTATAAATGCCAGCAGCCTGGGTCACATGCACAACGTTGCAAGTAAAAATTTAGTTTCTATTTTATCTTGTTGCCTTTTCCAGCGACAACTGACGAACCTCCAAACGCGTATAGAGCGTAACAAGCAGCGAATCGCGGCGGCGGCCAACGCTGAGGAAAATCTCGAGGCGCGACACAACTCAGGCCGCTCGCAGCCGCCCACCGATCCTGAGGCTTTCCAACTCTGGCTCAGCGACACCAGAGCCAAGGTATCACTGACAATCTTCCAGCGACAACTGTCTAACCATCAGACGGGTATAGAGTGTAACATGCAGCGTCAGCTGCTATAACTGCATTACACTGAGTTGGGACCCAGTTTTGTGACAAGGATACTAGGTATAATACTGTTGTTTTTTTATGTTTTATCATTTGTTTTGACGTTGTTTATGTATTGTACCTCTTATTTTTGTTGCAAATAAAAAAATCTGTATCCTTACATAGTATAAAATAAAGTCGCTATTTTTGTCTGTTTGTATGTCTGTATGCTTACATCTTTAAAACTACGCAACGGATTTTGATGCAGTTTTTTTTAATGGATAGAGTGATTCAAGAGGAAGGTTTATATGTATAATACAAATGTGCGAAGCCGGGGCGGGTCGTCTAGTCCTTACATAGTATAAAATAAAGTCGCTATTTTTGTCTGTTTGTTTGTCTGTATGCTTAAATCTTTAAAACTACGCAACGGATTTTGATGCGGTTTTTTTTAATGGATAGAGTGATTCAAGAGGAAGGTTTATATGTATAATACACCTGTGCGAAGCCGGGGCGGGTCGTCTAGTTTCTGTATAAAGTTCAAAATAAAAGCCCTGCCTAGGAGACGTTTGAAGTTTGTCCACCATCTTTGTGAAATCAAATTTGACATTTGATCAGCAGTTCAAGTGTCATTTGTGTCTAGATTACATAGCAGTTTCTTTGGATTTTCGACGCCATGTTTGTAGAATCATCATCACAACTTTTTTACTTTATGTCAATTCTACTGTTTTTCCTTATTCTGAGGCTGCGGCCGACGCGGCGCGGCACCACTCAGACACTCACAGCCGCCCACCGATCCTGAGGTTTTCCAACTCTGGCTCAACGATACTAGAGCCAAGGCATTATTGAGAACTCTTCTAGAGAGAACTACCTATGTTACTTTCAAACACGTACTCGTATTAAAGGCAACATGAAGCGTATCGCGGCTGTGGCCAACGCGGAGGAAAACCTGGAGGCGCGGCACAACTCATGCCGCTCGCAGCCGCCCTCGTGATTTTTTTTGAGAGCTTATGTGGTCCAATTTATTCTATACTAGCTGACTCGGTGAACTTCATCTCATCATCTGTCAACTGTCAATAACAACTTTTACACGCAGGAACATTTGTATGGGAAAATTAAATTCACGTTTTTACTATTTTACTCCCTTCATTTTTATATTTTCTGACCAAAATTAGCCAAATTGATTTAGCCGTTCTCGAGTTTTAGTGAGACTAATAACCACGATTCATTTTTATACATATAGATTTAATCAAGCCATGGGGCTATTTTTGAACGGATAGCCCTCAAGAATGTATCGTAAATGGTAACGAGAATAAGTTAATCTATAAATTTACTTTAGTTAACCTCTATTCGTTTTATAATGTACCTACATCTATTTAATTTATTTCAATATGAAATAAATGTAATTAGAGCCGTATATCGTACAGTACCGCGAGCTCGTGTCGCGGCGGGAAGCGAGACGAGCGCGGCGCGCGGCGATGGTGCGGCGGCGCACGGCCGCGGCCGCCGAGCGCATGCGCGTCATCTCGCGCCTCGCCGCCGCGGGCGACGACTTCGGCAACCAGGACTCCGACTGGGACGCCTACAAAAGGTGCTAACCACTACCAGCTGTAGCGCAGCTTGTCGCTGTTTTTTACTATGTGAAGCTGCAGTCTATCTTCGGTTGGGTAACAGCGGGTGACTGAACTGCGGTTCAGATCACAAGTTGTATAAGAGTTGTTGTTTTGACCATTTAACCATGTTAGTGGCCGTGAAGCGTTTTAAAAACTCGATTCCAGAGATAGTCGCCCATCCTATACAAGATTACTTTTACTATAATCCTACCATTTAACTTAGTCCTCGCCTGCGCGGTACAGGAGCGCGGGGGTAGACGACAAATAGAACTGAGCCCCTATACCCGCGCAGGCGAGGACTGAGTTAAGCGGTAGGATTATAGCTATCTTTATTAAGTGAGATGATTAATTGGTTGAACACTTTACATACTCTACGAAGTGTATATCATTGTAGTCATTATCATCGCAATTTTAAAAAAGTAAAAAAACTAAACACCAAACTCGGAATGCTATTCTGTCAACCATATGGCGGTTTAAATAACAGCTTAATGGTACGTAGTATTATTATATATTCTTTGCTAATGGCCAGCCATCTCAGTTGATGTCATATTCCAATAGTTTCCATTCTTCTGACGGTATTCGATTGCAGTATAAGCCGCGAAGCGGACTCGGACTCGGAAGCGGACGGCGAGCGACTCCTAGAACTAGAAGAAATGCTGCGCGAGTTCGAGCCGCCGCCCGCCGCGCCCGACCAGTTCCACCAGCTGCACCTCGCTATTGAACCATTTCGGTAAGAACGGCTGCTAATTACCTCAGGAAAAATAGACGTTTTTAGGGTTCCGTACCCAAAGGGAAAAAACCGGACCCTATTACCAAGACTTCGATGTCCGTCTGTCTGTCACCGGGCTGTATCTCATGAACCATGATAGCTAGGAAGCTGAAATTTTCACAGATGATGTATTTCTGTTGCCGCTATAACAACAAATACTAAAAACAGAATAAAATAAATATTTAAGGGGGGCTCCCATACAACAAACGTGATTTTAGGAGTTTTTTGCTCGCTATTAATAACAGCAAGGGAATGGGGCTCCCACACGGTACGGAACCCTTAGTGCGCGAGTCCGACTCGCACTTGGCCGATTTTATTTCTTTGTTCAACTTTGCACTAAATTTCCTATCCAATTATTTTTTCTTGTAAGGTATAGGATCACTCACTGAGCATAAAATCACAAAATGCTGACAGATCCAGGTTGAGCTTCTATCCCGGCCGATAACTCTTGAAATGTTAGATAATCAATCAATAAAACGATAGAAAAACCGGTGTATTAAATGGGCCATAAATTGTAAACGGTAAGTTTTACAAAAAAGTTTACAAGAAACAAGAGATGCGAAATGTTATTCTCTACAATAATTGTATCCATGACTTTTGCCTTAAAGTGTATAGTTTCCGAGATATCGGCCAAAAACGGCTTGAAGCGCCACCTGGATCTGTCAGCATTTTGTGATTTTATGCTCAGTAAGTTAGGCCCCTTCCTGACTGGGCGGTGCGGTAACTGCGCAGTAAATGACATGTATTAAAAAAATTAAGGGTGTCGTTACCGAGCGCCTATATTTGCTTACACGCATCCTGATTGGCGCGGGCTGTACGAGAGCGGGACAGTATACATGCGGCATACTGCGTTGCGGCAAAGAATATATAATAATACTACGTATAGAACGGCCACTCGTTACCCCCCACCCGTTTGAGTCTTCCTCACTTCCACCCCGCGCTACGTACCGCATCGTGTACTCTGCGCGCGGGCTGCACTGGCCGGTGGATTTTATAATAAAAACTACCTAGACTGTGACAATAGGGAACACTTGTACTGTGTATGGTTGAATATCAATGATACGTAACAAAACAAGAAATTTTAATGTTTCCCTAAGGATAAATAATAGGAACTTATTTTACATTATTTGGTAACTTCCTCTTGATATTATCTTACAAAAGAAGTAGATCGGTTACTTTTTGTTAAAATGCTTTCAAATTAAGTAATTGTTATACTTTTTTAAGCACTAGATTAATATTCATTTTTGCAAATTAAGTACGCAACTGTCTCACTCACGCGGCATGTCGTCACGTTGTGGTGATCGCTGACAGCCATAGACGTTCCGCACACAAATGCGCGTGTAGCGACCGTGCGTAAGTGTGTTGTCTGTGAGTAAGTACTGTGTAGGTGTGCGTAAGACAGCAGATTTTGTATGAAAAATCGCGGAGTGTCCGGGCTGTGGTTGCGGTACGGCCATCCAGTAGAATCCGAAATACCGAGCGCGCAACACGTCCTTGAAAATGTCCTTTTTATTTATTTTACAAGTGAATATCCAACTAAATACCTATTCTGTGAATATTTCAAGTATCTTCCTGTTATCATTATTATTATCAGGCGAAATATGACTAAAAATCAGGTTTGTTGTGTGGGAGCTAGCCCCCTTAAATATTTATTTTATTCTGTTTTTAGTATTTGTTGTTATAGCGGCAACAGAAATACATCATCTGTGAAAATTTCAACTATCTAGCTATCACGGTTCATGATATACAGCCTGGTGACAGACAGACAGACGGACAACGGAGTCTTAGTAATAGGGTCCCGTTTTTACCCTTTGGGTACGGAACCCTAAAAACGCGCCAAGCGGACATAATTTACGAATAAAACAAACTAGATAGGCATGTGGATTCGGAGCGATAAAACCGTAGTACTTTGCTTCAGAGACTTGCCTTGAGTGATAAATTGTGTAGTCACGGAATAATTTAGTTCATTATTTTCTTCAGAGCTCCAGAACTAATGTTCCAGCCGTCCATGATGGGTAACCTGGAGGCCGGGCTGGCGGAGACCCTGGAGTACGTGTTCAAGCAGTTTAGCGCCGAGGACCAGCTGCTGTTGGCCAACAATGTCTTCCTTACGGGCGGATGTTCGCAGTTTCCCGGTAACGTTTGTTTTCATTTTATTTATTAGACTGAATCGGGCACAAACATTTATACACATTTCTATACCGAAAATGAACTTTGGACACTTGGAACTTTTTTTATCTTCTACTTTTTTAAAATGATTTATGCGGAATGTGTTTTTTAACCGACTTCAAAAGAGGTTCTCAATTCGACTGTATGAGGTACATACAATGGCGTAACATAGGTATGTTACGCCATTACTCCGCCATTTTGATGATTTTTTTTTGTTTGGTAAACCAAACTTCAGAAGTGGTATTTCATTTACATGGTAATTTAAATTTTTTCGTTAAATCGTTTTTGAAAAAAAATGCAGTACTCTCTCGCTAATCCGCAGCTTGATTATCCGACAAGTACGTATACAATAACAAAAGACAATACGTCGTTTTTTTGGACTGGAGGTCTTAATTAAAATCTGTAATCCGCCGACACCTTTGACTCGATAATCCACCGTCTTACCTCTCTTTCATACGTAAGACAAACAGAGTTTTATACTCCGCCACACGGTGTTAAGCAACCACTCTTTAGTCCGCCCACGACATCTGGGTCACGCGCGCATTCCACGCTGCGTTTCGTGAAGTAAAGCGTTGGACGCTTTACTTCACGAAATGGCGTCGTAACCTAAACAATCCACAAAACGAAAGCATGAAACTCTAACTTCAATTAAAGCACACATTTTTTTTTTCATTTTCTTGTTCCTGTACATTATAACCGCCGATGTTTAAGATTTTATGGTGGCGATTAGCGAGAGAGTTATGTATGTGAAAATTACTACATCGATTCATGCGAACTATTCGAATTCTGTACATGGTTGAAGTCGGTTATGCCATTTTTTTGGTTATATTTTTTGGCAAAAAATAATTTAGTATTAATATCGTGGGATGTAATATTATGGATGAATATTTGATAAATAGTTATATAGTTGGATCAAACCTGGGAACGGTTGGCAACGGATTGAGGCAGATGGTTTAGTAAAAGGGAGGCTTACGTAACAACCCCCCCGAGTGGGTTCCCGCCTTGTCGTGGCGGGGGGGCTTAGTAGCCAGGTCTGCCTCAACCTGGTGAACGAAGAGGAACCCGAGGTGGGGCCGGCCTCTCCGGGTCTTGGCCCTCGACAAGCCCGTGCGGAGGCTGGCCAGTAGGTCGCTAGTCGACTGAGGTGGACTGCGGTGTCGCGCTCGTCGCGATACCGCAGCCGAGCCCCTCGAGGCGGGGGCGGCGAGGAAGCCGCTGTCTATCCGTCCTGCCAGCGGCCCTAACGGGTGCCGCCAACGTGTTGGCGGAGGCGGTGGGGCTGCAGGGGAAGAGGAGTGTCGGTATCGCGATGGCTGTTCTCCCTATCCTCTGCAGCCGTAGTGGCAGGCGCGGGGCCACTTTAATTGACCCGTTGCATCGGGACCAGGGCTGTCGGATACGGGTGCTGTCCGACGCCCAGTGCTGGTTGGTCCCAGGTGGTGGGTGGCGATGTGTCTGGTGTTCGACACATCGTCATTTTGGCGGAAGCGCAAGCTCCGTGGTGGGGCCCGAGTTGGGCCAGCGCTGTCGGGTGCCGCGGAGGAGTGCGGAAGCGTGCCCGTAGCCCCGACACCAGGCGCAGTGGTGGAACACCCAGGGGTTTTGGTGGGTATACTGTCCAGTCGGCAGGACTCCCACATAACCACCCGCCTGCCCTCGAGGTGTGATGGTATCTATAAAAGATTTCCCCTGGTAAAAAAAAAGCTTATGTAACAAGCATATTGGGATGTAGAAGATTGAGATTGATGATGATCGCAGATAAATTTACGTTTGACCACGGACTACTCGTAGGTCCATTTAAAGGTACGCTACTCTCTTGCCTTATATTTTTGTTATTATGATAATTTCGTTTATTTCCATAATACACATCAGGTTACAATAACATTCAGAATCAGTTACTTGCTCTTATGTGTTATAAAGTGTATAGTGTAATAAATCGAGCATCAAGAGCACTGGGCTTTGTTTTACGTTTATCAGCAGAATTTAAATCAATTAAAACCTTAAAAATTTTGTATTGCGCCTTTGTGCGCAGTCATCTTGAATACGCTTCGCAAATTTGGAATCCTGCTTATGATATTTACATTACACGCATTGAGCGCATTCAAAGACGGTTTCTCCGTCATCTTCAATTTAAAATTAAAAAATATTTTCCGGACTACATAGCGCGATGTCGGAATTTCCACATTCTTCCCTTACATATCAGACGTAATATTGCTGATATCGTATATTTATTAAAGATATGTAATGGCGCAGTTGACTGCCCTGAGCTGCTGGAGCGCATAGGTCTAAAAGTTCCGATTAATTCAACCAGGAGACCGTGCTCACTTCTTGTCCCGGCAGCTAACACTAATTATAGGCAAAACACTTATCTGATAAGAGCAAGCCGGAGTTTCAACAAAGTGGCATCCAATTACGATGTTGACGTATTTAATACGTCCGTGGCACGTATGAAACGATTGCTTTCGAGCGCATTTTTTGAATGGCTGTGATTTCGCGGGCGGCGGTCGATCGCCTGTCTCTGGACGCGCGGCAGCGCGCTCGGAGCTGGGTTGGTGATTGCAGCTTGTGCATTCACAGCTATTTATTTACTTATTTATTTTTCAGTCTACTCGATCAACTTACATTTCAACTTATTTGTGGAACCCTGTAATTGGCCGTCAACACATATGTTTTAATATATTTCCGTAACATAGCTGTAAGGTTCCCAATGAAAATAAAAATAAAAAAATAAAATAAAATACTGAAGGATGACTAAAAATACAATGAAAATAAAGTCAGAAGCACTTACCACCTATATTGGCGATTTTTGAAAAGAGAAGAGAAGATGAATTATTAGCGCCCCGCATTAGTGCCTTACCATTTTATTACCCCGTATTACATAACTAATTTTGCCTTTTCAGGTCTGAAAGAACGTCTCGAAAGGGAGCTCCTAGAAATGCGTCCATTCCAGTCCTCACACAAAGTAGTTATGTCAAAGAACCCCAGTCTCGACGCGTGGTACGGAGCCCGCGACTTCGCCGGTAGCAACGACTTCGAAAGCTACTGCATTACCAAAGAGGAATATTACGAAATGGGCGGTGAATATTTAAAAGAACATTACGCGAGTAATAACTACTTTAAAAGCCCTGCGCCGATAGTTGATAATACTCTCGCGCCTGCGGGAGACGCTAATGTTGTGAAGGAAGAAATTGTAGTCGATTGTTAGTTTTGTAAGTAATAAATGTTTTGGAATTTATTTTATTTTTTCTTTCAAATATCTTATAGAAAATGATAGTGCCATTCCAATGACAACCAAATTCGCTTTGCAGTCCGTAGGCTCAGTTCGCATGTACGAGGGGGCGTTTTTAAGTTCGCGGAATCGGGGGTAAGACGTGGAAATAAAAATACAAGTTTATTTTTCCTTTTCAATATATTCACCTGCAACCCTAATACATTTTTCAGATCTTTCAATTAGCTTATGTATACCCTCGAAAAAAAATGTTTTTTCTTTGTCTGAAATATAAGCTGAAACTGCTTCCTTCACTTCTTCATCGCTTGAGAACTTCTTCCCCCGAAGTTCTTTTTTCATTTTTGGAAAGAGATAATAATCACTGGGAGCCAGGTCAGGACTGTAGGGTGGATGAACCAAAATATCGAAGCCCACCTTATGCAGGGAAGCCAACGCAACACGGCTCTTGTGCACAGGCGCGTTGTCGTGCAGAAAGAGGACACCTTTGGTTAATTTTCCCCTTCTTTTTGCCTTGATTGCTTCCTTTAATCGCTCTAAGATTGAAGCGTAGTACACTCCGGTTATGGAGACACCTTTATCTTTATAATCTATCAACAAGATTCCTTTCGAGTCCCAAAAGATTGTCGCCATGATTTTTCCCGCCGACTGTGACACCTTAAATTTCTTTAGTGGTGGTGTGCCTTTTTGTGCTACTGCATAGAATCCTGTTTGGACTCAGGTTCATATGATGAACCCAAGTTTCATCCCCAGTAACAATTCGAGTCAATACTCCATCCTGGTCTTCATTACAGAGGTCCAAAAACGCGCGAGAACACTCTACGCGCTGTTGTTATTGAGGCGGCGGGCGTGAGCATTCTCGGCATCCACCTTGCACTGACTTTAGTCATGCCGAGATGATCGTGAAGAATTTTAAATATGGTTGTATCGGATACTCCAACCATTTCTGCGAGCTGTTTCTTCTTTAGTCTAGCATCTTCCAGTATTAATTTTTCCACTTTTTGAATGATTTCCGGAGTGGTCACCTCGATCGACCGTCCTGGCCGAGGATCATCTTCAAGTGAGGCCCTGCCTTGCTTAAAAAGGGTATGCCACTTATAAACCATGGTTTTACCGGGACAAGACTCCCCGTAAACGGATGACATCTCTTCTAGTATGGTTTGAACCTTAGTTTGAACCGATTTACCTTGCTTGGTAACGAACTCTTTGCCGGGGCGCCAAGGGATTAAAATAAGACACTAGAGTCTGTGATAGTCTGTATCTCGATCTCACTATATTCTACCTTATTATCGAATAACAACAGCTTATATACTAAATTATATCTTACACATTGTGATTTAACTCAGTCACGTAAAACATCTAAATCACGAACTATACTTATCTAAAACATTCCATCGAGCTGCAACAGTACTTCCCCCTTGGAAAAAATATATTTATATACATTCACAAACTCGTATTACCCTAAAACACTTAGATAAATCAAAATTTACAAAAACTCCGATCATTCATGTTGCAGCGACTTCGCGACTTTACAGTGCGTCAGCAAAAATTAAACCCACTGGCTTAGTCAGCTCCGTAGGCACGTGCTTCTACTGTCTTTAAGTACATTCACTGATGAACCTTAACCTTTGCTTATCAATTGACATAACTCTATTAAATAAAATATTCTAAACATTCCGCATAATTACACGATTCGCAGTATGACGCTACTCGAAATGTGATGACAAAGCTCTAACTAAGGAAATACTTACCACTTGATCTAATTACCTAGTAAAATATAGTTTACAAAACAATTAAACTGAATGTAACAATACAAATTATACAGATATGCCTATAGGTAAAAACAAAAATATTTTGCAAAATTCGCACAAAAATACTATCTTATCACTTAATCAATGAAGTTGGACTTCGACCTTTTTGGGCAATACACAATTTCCGTCTAATTTCACGTTCCTATATACCGATTTCACTGATTTTATCTTGAATTTGCACAAAAGACTAAAACAATGTTGTCACAACACACTTTTTCCGTAATATCTGAACATTTCAAATATCTTCACGCGTTTGCAGCTTCAGCCATATTTCCATTTCACATATTCTATCACTGACCAGTCGTTTGGCAATGGAAACGAGTCTGGGCAAATCCTCCAGTACTACGCAATTTTCCGCCACCTTCGATTTGTCCTCGTACGGTGGTGCCAACCTCGAAAAATATACTTGCAGATCCAACCTGAATTTTCGGCGCCAGCATTGGCATCTCAAGTTCCTGTGGTCCTATACTCGGCTGCTGGCGACTGCCGATTCGATTTCATCAATTCACACGTAAACAAAATACCAAGGGTTATTCGCGTTTCATTGCAGCTACAGAACCCTGGATTTGGCGTTTACTCATAACTTCAAAAATTGCGTGACAATCTGCTTCTCGTCAACCATGTGATTTGTGCTGTTGTTTCTACATCTTTCTTGCTGAATTATGCGTATTTGCCGTTTTCCTGTCTTGCGAAGAGTTGTCCACAAAATTTCTTCAAATTCTCGAAATAAGCTTCCATAGAGTCTTCTTTCCGTTGCCCAGGTGCTGTTGATTATTTATCGTTGTGATGTGAGGGTATAGGTATGGCGTCATCCAGCGGATTTATCGCCAACCCCCAAATCTTCTTGCGTTCTCACTACATTTCGCGTCACTTGGGTCGGGGGTCACCACTGTGCCGATATGGCAGTGGGACCCCAAACTGATACTGCACTCGGGGTCACCAATTTGCCGGGGCGCCAAGGGATTAAAATAAAATACTAGTCTGACTGAATTACTCGGGGTCAACTGAATTTTGAATTTGGACAGCAGAGATAGTTCAATGCTGGTTTCCGAAACCCTTCGAAATTACGTAAGTTCGGGTTATGTGCATCTTTTTCCAACACCTTTTAAATTTCATATTTAAAATGGGACAGGTGATGTATCTCTTGCTATTTTAGTACGGTTTCTATTACTTTAGTTCTTATTCTAAGGGCCTAATCGATTTTGATGTGGTCCTTATTCTAATAGATTTTGATGTGGGAGACGTTAATCAATTGTTTCAATAGCAGTGATGCCAATTTCGGCTATGGCGAACATGTACTAAAAATATATAGCTGGGCTATCGTAAAATACGGTTGGTCTATTTATGCATATAGGTACATATAATTATGTTTTAGGGAAAGGTTGTTAGAAATGAAACTAAGAAGTAGCCACAAATATCATGGCACGTTTATTTTTTCTCCTCTACATGGCTTTCTAAAAGAATCGTGACTTGTTATTTTGCATTTATAAATTTTCTTTTTTTTTATTAGAGCTCTGCATATGAGCGCTAAAGAATAATTTCAAAATGTATACTTTTCATAAAATTATAATATAAACTCTGTTTTAATTTGATCATGTCATTATACATCACTAGAAACTGAAAGAAATTATATATGCTTTGTTAGTTGGCTAATTATAATATTGATTGATGAGTTTATAATTAGAGTACATTTAAAAAATCACATTAAAGCATATACATAATGCTGACTACATAAATGCTCTTACAGCCCCTCCCTACCCTGCCTCGCTCGCGGGATGGTATCGCAACTCTTTACTAACAAACTATATGCAACACTCCCTCAGTTAATTTAACACAAACCAATTATTAATAATTTTATCACAATCGCTTCAGACTATAAACAAATACTTTAAGTAATAACTCGTAAAGGAGGCTGTGAGAGCTATATTCACGTGCAATGTAAATACACCACAATTAACAAATCTAACTTATTCAAATATAAACTAGCCTAAAAATTTTAACAATAAACTATAATTAAAACAGCTGTAATGAAAATATATTGGTCATAAAAAATCTGTAGAGCTATCGCTAAATGACCGCAAGTCGAAAGTTGCCATGCCATGATGTTTGTTTAAAGGTTTAATAAAAAAATCGCAATCAATAGGGATGTAAAGTACTCCAAAAGTTGGTTGGCTGCGGCTCACAGCCGCATAATTTAGCGTATAATTCTTACAATTAGTATAAAATCAGCGACTTAGAAATAGCTCTCAGTAAATAAAAAAGAAGTTAAAATCCTTAGGCTGTACTCTCGTATGATTATAATGTAAGCAACGCAATATGTTGGCAAAGCGGAAGTTTGCGTAAATCTAACGATACAATAGAACTAAATAATTATGTACCTTAGACATTATGATTACACAAGGCTCACTGTTCACCTACACGATCAGAGGTGTAACTGCCGGCGGCGTTAGCTCCTAGACTAGTCTGCCTCGACAATGAAGTATACATTAACAAACGCGGGAAGGATATGTACGATTTCTTGAACAGAAACTTTACGCTGCCTACGAACACTGGTTGGTCCATCAACCACAACCGATCTGATGTTAAACCATACAAACTCAACTAAACACACTAACACTGCCAATATTTCCTGTGAGTATTCTTTATGTTGTGAATTCCTCAGTCTTTTCTACGGTCGAAACAAAACGTCAACTCAAACCTCAACCCACTCCCTCAAAAGTAAAAAATAATAGAAACGGCTCATTACTTCCTAAAGTATATAGTATACTAACGTCGGTATGGAAAATATACAGCGAAGACTCACAACTTGTGTATCCGTCGGATTTCAAAAACTGCCACAAATTGTAATTCCTCACTGTTTCGCTATAACGTTTTTAATCCTTACGAAATACATAATAGTAACTCGATCCCCACCAAAACATACTTTGAGCGTAATAATAATATATTTAGTAAGGAGAAAGAACAATTTTCCTCTCAACTATTCCATGGCCTCGACGAGGGTGAATCAACGATAGGTTAATTTACAAGATAAACAATATAAAGAAAGCGAACATATAACAAAAAATATATTAACTTAATCTAGAATTAATAAAGAAACAATCACCTCCGACGAGCCATGGACAAGATTGGAGATTATAATATAATATTTAATATGTATCTAGGTTACTATGTTGGTGTTTCTATTTCCATTCATATATCTATGGATAGTAATATAATAAAGTATTCAGGGGAGAGTACACGTGGTGCGGTGCTCCCGCCCCGCTACATGGTACAAACTATTGATAACTATGGTTTCAATTTCAATGGTGTTTCAATTAAAAATGGTAGCAGAGGTTTATTCTACTCGTAAACCCATTTTCTAGTTTTTCTAAATAATACTGTTATCAATGGCTTGGTACGAAACTTACTAAGATTCTTTCTAATTCATTACGGAAAATTAATTATTTTTCAGGGCAACTAAATGCATCCGTTATTTATATTATATTTTCATTATCTTAACATATTACGTGTACACATTTATGTAAAATGATAATGAGATATTGGCCTATTTTTTCATGTTTCTTTCAAATACAGAACTATCAAAATATAAAAAAATATCGAGGACTATCAAACAACATCCATATGTATATATTATTTTATGTATACTTATGTATATCTACAAGAAATTTTGATTTATAGTACCCAAAGTATAGTTCTGTGCTAAATCTAATTTGAATGAATATATTCTCAGTTCGACAGTTACCGCAGCCCGAGAGCTCCCACTCCCAGGCGCTCCCGGGGCCGAACCCTCGAATGGCTTCTCGTTTGGTACACTCCAATAAATAAACGCTACCAATATGTATTTACAAGTTCTGACTCAGCACATGGACACATACATAATGGAAATAAAATAAAGCTTTCAAAATAACAATACGGAGAATATAAAACAATGAAGATATAAAACGTCAGTATAATAATAATATATTACGAGAATATAAAGTTATTTTCAATCATTTTAATGCCTAACCAGTTCTTCTACCCTGACCAGACTTAACTAAGCTTACTCTACCACATCATTATAGAGAAATGGCACCAAACTATCTTTGATATCAATAATGGCAAACCATAAGGAATCCCCTCCGCGGACGCTTTAGCTGCACGGGCGTGCGTCTACTCGACTGTCTCAAGGTATTGGAAGACTACTGCACTATACACTATTCATAAGTACTAGTATTCGAAACTGGAAACAAGTATTGCCACTCCTCAAAACCACATTTACAAAATAGAAATCGGCTATCCTAAATGGTGAACATTGATGCTAACGATGTATTATGAGGTAGACCTGTTATCTTATCGCTCTGACTTCACATAGGGATACAATTCATAACTGTTTTGAGAAAATCGCGTCAAAACGAGTTGCGATTTATGTAGTCTACTATGTAGTTTGAATAAAATATCTCCATGCATTATAAAATCTGCGGTGTTATGTAGATAGAGAAAATATAAAGAACGCATGTATGTTGTAGGTAGGTATAAGTTGTTATGTCTCTGTATAAGAGGTTACGTGCATTTCAGAAGGATGAATCTTAATTTGAAAATAATGGAGCTTTGCCATAACCTGCACTTTGTTTCATCAGTACGACAAGAAAACAGGGTTTAATAATGAGACTACGCTTACGTGAACGTGTGGAAAAATAATGTAGTGTCAATGGTGTTACGATTGATAACTGCCTAATATCGCTATCCGCTAGAAGGCACACAAAGTTTAGTAAGAAGCTTCACAAATCAAATGTTAGTCTACAAGCGAGCTCGCGACGCTCGACACACATTGAACACTGAACATATTATTATTTTCAACGTAATACGTTTAAAAATATTGCCAATTTTATGTTGCAACAGGCACTTCTCTGGATTTCTCCAATAAACATCATACTATAAAGTTAATGGTGAACTTTTTTTCAATATTGCCGCTCGGGACTCGTCTATTTGTGGAATATTTATTTTTTGTACTTCTTATCATTATTTATTTTATCTATCGATCAATTTCCGTCATTATGAATCCTGCTTACATCTGAGGGTTTTATTATTCATCTCGAGGGATATCATAAGTCCTTATATGTTACAGTGATCAAAATACTTTATCTTCAGTAACAACAGTATAAAATTACTGAACTTCCATATACACTGACACGTTCTAAGTTAAAGCATCGCAATAAGATATCGTTACACTACGTCTAATGGAGACGGGACGACGAAAACGATAAGCGAAATGACGCACTTTATAAATTTAGAATTTCACAGTTGGAGATTTACCATTCACGATTCCAAAATTTATCACTAAGCAAATTAGAATATGAGATCAAAAATTTAGGCCTACTATCTACGACGATGAGACTTTTAAGTATCGATTTATGAACGCCACCACGGTCGTGGATATACTATGTGATGGTATAGATAAATCACAGTTGCGGATATAATCACATTGCATATTATCTAGGCGGTACCGCTACTGACTACTGCCCGCGAGGATTCCCAGCTCGTCTCCGCTCCTTCGCCGACAACTCGACACTCGATAACAAATAAATAACTCGTAATCAAAATAAACAATGAAATCTGCATGAGTCCATGCTGGTCGGAGCCCAGCTCCACTTGTTGGTTGTAGCTGCTCCAGGCTGCCGCCGCCCGCCGACCGGGACCTGCGACAGACGCCGCCTTACTCAGCTGTTCCTGCCTCTCATTACATAGCTATATTGTTATAATGTTCACCTGCTCAGGCGTTCAGTCTGCAAGATGCATCTGGCCCGACATCTGCTGGGGCTGGGGCGTTGGGGTATGCGGGGGAGGAGGTGAAGCTGAAAATTACATTTTAATACGTAAATAATGTAGAAGTGGAAGTTGCTCCACCGAAAAGAGCTCTTAAATTATAAAAAAATTATGTAGATTTCGAGCATCGTTATTTACTACAAAATAGTTGTATTTTTTTGTGTACCTACATATTTCAGTGGTAAGATAATAGGATCGTCCATTAATCACGTGAAAAAATCACAAGAAGGAGGTATCACGTGTATTTATTTTTCCATGCACATTGAAAACATCCTGCAACCTTAAGGTCTTTCTGGACATTTCATCACGATGCTTAATTGTCAAGATTATACACTGTATTTGAAGATAATAATCCGAAAATGTCACTTCATGTGTGTACAAAAAAATACACTTGATTTTGGGTGGAGGGGGTCTAAAACATCACCACGTGTCAGCAAGATGTGGAGGGGGTTAGAAACTTGCTAAAAACCATCACCTATTTAATGGACGACCCCTATGTTAAGTCTTAAGACAGTTATGTTCCAGGAATGTAATACATTACTCACAAATAGAGGCGATGGACTGCGGCGACATGGCGGACATCTTGCTCTGCGAGTCTTGCATCGACACCTGCGTGCCTTGGGACGTCATGTAGCGGTTCACCATCGGCACAAAACTGCAACCGGAAGGGCCATTTCAATATACTAACTTGGGAAGAATCACACGGTAGTGGTATCTCTGAGGGCTTTATTTTTGACTTGAACGGGAACGTATACGGAACTTTACGGACGACTTTTTTTGGCGAAATGAATTTAAAATTATCCATTTCAAACAGCATTTTAGTATTGAACACAGCTAGTTTAAAAGAACGGTAAACTGCAAAAGGAAAAATCGCGAAATAGAAAGTTAATTGAAAAAAAAAACTACCAAAACAAATATGGCGAACTGTCAAAGTTCCGTATACGTCCGAAAGTCAAAAATAGAGGCCCTGGGCTGTCAATGTTATATGCATGCTGAGCTTTGGGAATTCCCGACAATTTCAAAGTCCTGGGGCACGAGACAGCCTTCAACCAAAGTCCCGGGACTTCGAGACTTTGATTTTCTTCGAGAATCAGCTGTTCCATACAAAATTACAACTCGAAATCGACAAAATGTATAAAACAGCTCTTTTTTTCTTGTAGTAAAAGTTGTTCATAATTATGCTCTTAAACCCCTCCTTTCGGTGTAGTTATAAGTTCTAGATAACCCTGTATATCCAGAACACCCATGTTTATTAAAAATAAGCTACCTTCTCTACACAAACCGCTATCTAAGAAAGAAAGCGTACGACGAAATTGTCGAATTTTCTAAGAAAACAGGATTCATTCAGGACACACTCTTCGTCGCCCTCTTCTATTAATAATACCAAAATCAATACCACATAGCGCAATAATTAAGCAAGAATCCATCTAAACTGTTTTAGTTAGAACTGCGGGAGGAATTTCAACTATTCATTAAACTAACAGTATTCGACAATATTGTTTCGTCTCGAGTCTCAATGCGAAAGTCCCGGGACTCGAGACAACTAAAATTACGACAAGTCCCGGGAATTAGAGACACGAGACGTCCCGGGACCCAAACCCTAATGCTGAGCTGAGTATATGATTTGGAGACGACTTAAAAAAATAAAAAAACTCTCCGACATCTTTTGGCATGGCGTGTTAAACGGCCTAATGTGCGTGTTTGTATAATATGTCAGCCATTCAGGATTTTGAAGTCTCATTGTTCAGAACTCTGTGCATTACGCTCTGTGACGTATTTCTGTTGCCGCATAGAACTATGAAAGAGGTAGAAATGCTCTAAAATAGAAAGGGGCGCTTTGGTGGGGCAGAGTGGAAGTACTCACATTGTAGATGAAAATGTTTTTGAGGGGATAGCTACTGACCTCAAGTCGCAGACGCCGGGCGAGTCGTAGTTCCCGTTGTTGGAGTTGGTGTTGGTGGCGACACTATTGATGTTCCCGATGCTGTTCGCAGACAGGCTGTGGCTCATCTCCCGGTGCACACGGTTGTGATGTCTGGATACAAACAAATATGGTATTGGTTGATCACTAGAGAGCAAGATGGTTGGTGAAAATCGACAACAGTGGTTTGGATAATCACGCTGTGTAAACTGAAGGCGTTGAGGATGAGGGCAGACATTGCTAAGAGTCATATTTATCTTACAGACACGGACTGACATTATTGCTAAGAGTTGTATCTATCGACTCGCTAGCGTAGGTGGGGCGAGCAGCTGTTGACGGCTCGGAATGAACGGCCCGAATACTATTCGGCGAATAGGGTATATGTAATAAAATACATACTTGACATGAGCAAACGACGTAAATGAGAGCTGGGGCCTTATTTTTCAACTTCGTGCGGCTAGCAACGTATACGGAACTTTGACAGATTGTATGAAAAAACTCTATGTTATCTATGGAAGTTGCGAATGCTTCATACAAGTTCCGTATACGACCAAGCCGTGCGAAGTTGAAAAATCATGCCCCTGAGCCCGCTCACTGTGCGTGCGCTCGTAAGTGGATACGAGGCTTTATATGTAGTGTGGTGTGGATAGTACCTTCAGCCACCACATAGAAATTCAATATAACAGCTTAAAATTGAAAATAAAGGATGCAGTAGTGAACTCTCCGACAAGGACATAAGGCTTATTGTACGAGATAGCTGTCTCGCAGGCCTAAGATCCAAGGACAAAGGTCCGTCCGTAGACGCTGCACTCGAAGCACGGGCCCGTAGAGTGCAAACTGCGACTTAGATGTGAACGACATACAATTTTGAACTCTCCTACGTAGACATAAGGCTCACCGTATAAGATAGCTGTCCCGCACGAAGGTCCGTCCGCAGACGCTGCACTCGTAGCACGGGCCCGTGGAGTGCGTGCGGATGTGGAGCGCAAACTGCGACTTAGATGTGAATGTCATCGAACACCGGTCGCAGTTCAACGGCTTGTCCGCCACGTGAGACCATCTGGGAAGCGGGATGATTGGGAATATGAATGACGAAATATTCCTAAGCTCTAAATAACCTACGACAAATATAAAAAAAAAAATTAATGTAGTAATCTGTTCGGATTTTTTTCGGTGATTTATAGGTATACGCGAAGAAAATCTGTTTGTTGTATAGGTTCTCATCAGTGTTATGATAATTTTGGTCGCAACACGTAAAATTAATCTCAAATTGCGTTTGTGATACAACAGTCAGTGAAAACAGCCCCTGAAAACCACATGAAATTAAACATCTAAGAGCTAACGTTTATCGTAAGGCGCTGCAGTTGGCCTTTGTATAAAAAAATGTATAATTTTAATTCAATGACACGCTATGGGCAATGCAAGGATTAGAAATGTGTATGTACTAGAATCATGGACATAAGATATGCTTGAGAAACTAACCTGTGAGCAGTGACGTAACTTTTCACTGCAAAACGCTTCTGACAGATATCACAAGCATAAGGTCGTTCACCTGAAAGTTTACTTCGTTTCAGTATCTTGAATTTATAATGAGGCAAAACGCGAACAAAAAGCGAAATTCAAACTACTACAACAATGGAGAAGCAAAAAACAAAAGCAAATGATGTTAGAAAGACGGCAAGATGCAATTAGACAGTATGTAATGATGCACTCTGAAATCAATGGATTTAAGCCAAGAAATTATAACAAATGATACAATACTGAAACTAAGAATGATGCAGCGCATGAGAAATGACTAATAGCTAGTTGTCGGTGCCACATCATTACGTTCAGACTTAGAGTATGAATACCTGCATTTGCCGTCTTCGTAACTTGGTCAAGCAATCTCCAACCAATCAATCTCAATGGTGATTATTCAAACGACAAAATCACCAAAATCTACTTGGCTAAAGCACCGACAATATTTCTAGTCTATCACAGAATTGTATCAGATTATTTTCCAATATAGTACCTATAGACAATTTAGAGAATTACTTGCGTTACACGGACTTTCATTACGAAAGCACTTTGGTTAACAGGAGGATATAAACGCAATGTAAGAAAAATTATACGGGCGCTAGTTACGCTAATATGTTGTTACAAAATATTCGTCCGTTGCAGATGTTATCGCCTAAGAAGAGCTTAGAAATATTATCAGTGTTCGGCCGCGGTGACATCATCCACCCAGAGCCATTACATAGGATAGCGATAGTACGTATATTGTCATACCGGTGTGTATTCGTTTGTGGATGTTGAGCGTGGATTTCTGCGTAAAGCGCTTGTAACAGACATCGCACTCGAAGGGCCGTTCCCCGGTGTGCGTGCGCGTGTGAATCTCCAGGTACGGCTTGCAAGTGAACGCGGCGGGGCACTCCGCACACTGGTACGGCCGCCCTTGCACTGCGCAACACAACTACACGCTACACGCGTGCGGGTGGCGGGTGGCCCGACATGTGGCACCGACAACTTTACACTCTAATAACATCGATCAATTAACAAGGGAGCGTAACGCGGATCCCGGCAAGCGGGGCCGGCACTGACCTGTGTGCGTTCGTTTGTGTATGTTGAGGGTAGACTTTTGCGCGAATCTCTTGAGGCAGACGTCGCACTGGTAGGGGCGCTCGCCGGTGTGCGTGCGGTTGTGGATCTCCAGGTACTGCTTGCAGGTGAAGGCGGCCGGGCACGCCAGGCACTGGAACGGCCGGCCCTGCACTGCAAACACACGCGCCATGAGCCCGCGCGGCGCCGGCGCCCCGCCCGCCGCGCCGCGCACCACCCCCCCGCACGTACCTGAGTGCGTCCGCTTGTGGATGTTGAGACTGGATTTCTGCGTGAAGCGCTTGAGGCAGATGTCGCACTGATACGGCCGCTCGCCGGTGTGGGTGCGCGTGTGAATCTCCAGGTATTGCTTGCAGGTGAAGGCGGCGGGGCACGACAGGCACTGGAACGGTCTGCCCTGGACTGGTGCCCAACACAGATACATTATAGCGGCTGGCGCGACGCGGACGCTAGTCGCCCTCGCTACGGCGCCGGGCGGCGCGGACCGGCCGCTCCGCTGCGGCCGGCGGGGCGGCCAGTCCCCACCGCGGCTCTCACCCACCTGTGTGCGTCCTCTTATGAATATTGAGGCTGGACTTCTGCGTGAAGCGCTTCAGACACGCGTCGCACTGATACGGCCGCTCGCCTGTGTGCGTGCGCATGTGAATGTCCAGGTAGGGGCGTCGGGCGAAGGCCGCCGGGCATTGCCCGCACGCGAACGGCCGCCCTTGCACTGCGCCCAGTGCACACACAAAAGCGAGTAACGCACGTCGCCGACGCGAGGCCGCGGCGCCTCCGCCCGGCGCGTGCCGATAGCGAGCGGCCGCCGCGCGGCCGGCGACCGCCGCAAACCCCCCAATTTTGACCCCGGATTCGATCTTCGGTACTCGATGCGGTACCGAGGCGCCGAACGTACATTTATGCGTCATCGCGGCGATTGCATTACCGCTTTTGTGAAACGATTAATAGACATGAAAATGGTAAAATAATGGTACAATGGTAAAATCACCGAGTCGGTATGCGATGGGGGTGATAGAGCGAGTGACCGCCGGGGACAGTGATGGCGTGAAATAGATCGTGATGCGAAGCGATCGAAGCGCGCCGTCACTGCGAGTTAGAGAGATCGAGGTGTTAGTCGGAAGCAACGAGATGGAAGCTAGATATAGTCGGATGAGACGACGGGTCAGGCGGGCAACGGAAAATGGGGAGGAAGCATGACGCTAAATGAGATGCGTGACGAGTCTCAGTGGTGGCTAACCGTACGAGAGAACTGCGGATATAATATAATGGGCTACTAACCCGTATGTATCTTTTCGTGCAAATTGAGCGCGCACTTCTGCGTGAAGGACTTGAGGCAGACGGTGCACTGGAACGGGCGCTCCCCTGCGCCGCCCGACGGACACGGGGGGACAGAGAAACAAAACAAAACCACGATGGACAAATAATTCCCTCCACCGAGCTTACTCTACGGCGCACTACCAAGCGCTACCATGAGGGAATTCGCACGCTGCGTTATTTGTCCATCACAATATACTCATCTTATGTTGAACTCATCCTCACAACGTACACATGCTTCGTTATAACTGTTTGTGAATAGTTTTTGAGCGTGTGTAACCTATGAGATCGGACGCATTCGTAAACAAAATAAAAAAATCTTTCAATTCGTTTCGCTAACCGGGAAATATACTAGGATTACGTACGAAGCCCGGGTGAGGATCAGGTTAACGGGAGCCCTTAAAACTATTCACAAAACGTAGGTGTCAAAGCCACAAGAGCAAAAATGTAATACAAGCTCGAAAAGCGATTATATTTAAGTGTTGTGGCTCAGAGACCGATCGAAATAATAATGAAAATGTCAAGGGACCCACCGGTGTGTATACGTTTATGAGTGCCAAGGCTGGACTTCTGCGTGAACCGCTTGTCACAGATGTCGCACTGATAGGGGCGCACTTTGTTGATCAGCGATTGGATGTGCTCCTCTAGAAATACCAACAAAACTCAGCTACAGCATCGGTCACCCGACGACTGCATCATAGTGCCTAGTAACGTGAGCTAACCGAATCAAATAAACAAAATCATAATGTCTACATAGGATTTTAGGGGAAAATGCCTACCAGTGTGTATTTTCCCATGGCGGCCCAGGCTGGACTTCTGAGTGAAGCGCATAAAACAGATGTGGCACTGGTACGGCCGCACTTTCTCTAACAGGGCTCGTCTGTGCTCCTCTATAAGGTATACGAGTATCGATATAGCAACTCTGCACCCTCTCAAACAGTATCAATAAACAGGCCTAACTGATAGAGTAAACCATTCGCACACATTCAGGGGGAGGTAGGCTACACTACGTCGGAGCGCGTCAGTACCGCTCTGCCTCAAGGGGGGCTGGGGGGGAGTCACGCACAAGTCGCCAGTATGATATGAGAGACCCACCGGTGTGTATTTTTCCGTGCCGGCCCAGACTCGATTTCTGGGTGAATCGCACATAGCAGATGCCGCACTGGTAGGGCCGATCCTTAGCCAGCAGCACGCGTCTGTGTTCCTCTGAACGAAATCGTACAAGTCAATTTAGAGCGGGACATGATTACTACGGGAGGCGAGGCCGTGACTACGACTGAATGTGTGGACGTCACGAGCGCTAAGGATGTGAACCCACCCGTATGTATTTTCTTGTGTCGGTTGAGGCTGGAGCTCTGCGTGAACCGCATCTGACAGAGCTCACACTTGTAGGGCCGGTCCTTCACCAACAACGCGCGCATGTGCTCATCTAGAAGCCAGGCCATACAACTACACCACCCGCGCGGCAACCGGCAGCCGGCGGCCGCCGCGCCCTCGCGCACCTCCCCCTGTTTGCCTCACAAAGGAGCCTTCCTCACGCCCTGATCTTTACGTGACAGTCTATCGGACACAACTCAAAAACTATTCACAGCGTTATGTCAAGCATATGTATGTATCGACGGCGGACTGGCGCACCGGCGACTACGTGAGTACGTTCGATACGTTGGTTAGATATAAGTGATGTACACTAACGGTAATTAATACGTGTTTATAAAGCTCCGTTAAGAAATGCGTGCTCGAGATAGATACGGAAGCACCATTAATTAAAATTAATTACGATGCTATCTAACATAAAATATAAGTATTAGGTGAGATAGAATACGGAAGTATAGTTCTCGGACGAGACGAGTACAGTTTACTAATTGAAGTATGTAAGAAAATCAGTTTTTTTTCTGTTGCAGAGTGCAGTTGCTTTTGGAAAAACTAATCTACAAAAATATAACCGAATGCAACATAAAAAGAAAATAAACATTGATAAAACGGCGTTCCAAGTAGATATTGGAAAACTATTTTGTGAAAGAAAACAAATGAAATAAGATAGATATTTCAAATATCAGGGCGTCAAAATAGGACATAAGCATCAAAAAACTCGATATTACTGCCAATTTGAATAACTAAAATAATAAAATAAACATAACGTCTTTTTGAATACTTTGGTATTGCGGAAACAGGAGGAGGTCGACTCAATAGAAAATATAACTGTTTTATTAATTAAATTTTGATTATTGCATATTCAACAATCCCTCATGGTATTTGGGAGGCTTCTATACACTTTTGACTCGTAAAAATGTAACTTCCATATTTGGGAACGTTTTACACCTCCATCCTAGATTTAAAAAATGCCATAATTAAATCAATAACTAAAATATCCAGACACCGATAACACAAGATAGTTATTTATTTGCACAATATTACGTGTCATTGTTTAAAAACAGATAAGATATGGAAATTACATTCTGTGATATAATATCATAATGTCGTATCACTATTGATTATGTAGGTTTGATAGCTATTTTCTTTTAATTTACCTAAACCTATCAATCAACTTTGGAAATCTGATTTCATGTTATTCTTATTATCACATGACATTTAAGGCATGTAATGAAAAATATGTGTGCTAAGTAAAAAAAAAACATTTTTAGTACTCTAGCAGGATGGCACTAAAAGTGTAAATTTTGAAAAATTACAATTCAAGTTTTACAAAAGCACAAATATTTCTGACTACGTGTCTGAATTTTAAATTGTTGTATCAATTGTTTTAATACAACAACGAGGCTCTTGTTACCATGCGATTGTGCATAGCAGTAGAGCCTTGGGTGGTGAATGCCAACTTACCTGTGTGCACGCGTTTGTGTGTATTAAGGCTGGATTTTTGTGTGAAGCGCTTTAGGCACAAATCACATTGGAAAGGCCTTTCGCCTGTGTGCGTACGCATATGTACTTCCAAATACGGCTTGCGGCAGAAAGCTGCGTCGCAAACCTGCACACAACAATTTTACAGTTATTTTTCAATAACATAGAGCACAGCATTGTAATAGTACATTATGATATAAGTGCGGTAAGTTCAAAATTACAGCCGAGGCAATATTGCTAGCCCGAGCCGTAGGCGAGGGCTGTAAGGAAGCAGAGGCTGTAATTTTCAAAGCGCACGTATGTCATACGACGTTTTATAACATATTTGCGAGGAAATTAATAAAACTCTGACTTTGCGTGAAATTCGTGCATCAGTCGAAGCATCGTGCGTTTTACATTACATTACCGCACAAGTGCCGTAATGTCTCTCACTCTCTTGAGTGAAAGTAGGAGAAACGAGACCACAGAGTTCTGCAGTCGGTTTTACATTACAATAATGCACAAGTGCGTAATGAAATACATTACGATATTGAAATTGGTGTAATTACAGCCACTTTACGAGCAAATATGTTGTAAACTTTTTATAGTTAGGTAGGCTTAAGTTTGTCTTTCCATAAATGTCTAAAGTACATCATAGCCTCCTAAGACCCCGCGTCCAAAATTTTTCACAATATACATTTTTCAAGACAATCCCAGCTAAAAATTGACCTAGTAGTAGTAAACGCCCACGGTACAATTTTTTGAACATATTATTTAAATTTGCCTCCACAGTTTATTTTTAATCTTTGCGGAAGTATTTTGACAGGGGACAATTCTAACTATATTTTTTATCGAGTGAATGCAGCCAAATTAAAAAAAAAAAAAAGAAATTCATTCTTTTGTAAAAAAAAGTGTGGTCATGGCGCCGCCGCAATTTAGAGGTTAGTTTTAATCTTTTCAAATCAGTGAAATTTATATTGTTTTTACGTATGTTTTATTCTAGAAATGTAAAAAAAAGGTTAAATAATGAGTTCCAATAAATATTTTAAGAGTAGCTAGTGACATAATGGATTTCTTGAATAACTTTTTTATTTGTCAAATTTTCGGTACATCAGGACTATGTTTCAAAATAATGATTTTTTTATTTGTGCAATTTTTGGTACATTGGGTCTACGTTTCAAATCTATTTACTTTCTATTTTAAGCGCATGGGGACTGTTTTATAATGTTATTACTGCTTTTTCAAATATTTTTACGGTTTTATACAGGTTTAAGAGAAGATGAAATACTTCAACAATTAAACGAATCTGATTATGAAGAAGAAGAATATCTCGACTGCTCAACTGATAATGAGTATTTACCAAATAATGAAAACCAATCGAGCGACTCTTCGTCTGATGACGATATGCAGCCTCAACCTAGTCTTACTGATATAAGAAGCGTAAATAGCCGCGGAAGAACCAGAGGGAGGAGCAGTCGTGGACGGAGTTCTCGAGGGAGGAGTACTCGTGGTGGTTCAAGCACATCACGTCAGGTTGTAGCGCACACAGAATGGCAAATCAAAAACTTCAGCCCCCCAACACCACACCTCTCAGAGCCATCCTATCTGCCCATTAACAGTACAGAATATGATCGGGAGCAATACCTAGAACAGTATATAGATGACGAGCTGATTCAGCTCATTGTAGACAAATCAAACCAAATGTGCATTTATCGTACAGGTAAATCACTGGATTTGACTACAAAAGAATTTAAAATATATATGGCTGTTACTATGTTAATGTCCTGTGTATGCTACCCGTACATCCGGCAATATTGGGAAATTAAATGGCGCCTTCCTTTGATTGCTGATGCCATGTCACGCAATAGGTATTTCCAATTACGAACATCGCTGAAACTTGTATTTGATCCTGACATTACTGATGCAGAAAAAGCTCGTGACAAACTTTGGAAAGTGAGGCCTATTATTGAACGCGTATTAAAAGGCTGCCACAAGCAAGTTAAAGATCAGCATGTTGCAGTTGATGAAATGATGATACCTTTTTCAGGCAGCTGTGGCATGAAACAATACTGCCCCAATAAACCGAACCCTGTAGGCCTCAAAGCCTTTGTACTCGCAAATCCCGATGGTACAGTGTGTGACCTTAACGTATATCAGGGAGAAACGACTTTTCCTGAAGAAAAGGATGCAGGATTCAGTCTTGGCGAAAGTGCTGTGCTAAACCTGACTCGCACATTAGTTCCTGGCCATGTTATATATTTCGACAGATATTTTACCTCCTTAAAACTTGTGCAGGAGCTGTCTAATCGGGGATATCAATGCGCCGGTACGATTATGAAAAACAGAATACCAAATTCTTTGAAAGCAGTTCTGCCTGATGACCACGAAATGAAGCGCAGAGGAAGAGGAAGTAGCTCGGTTTTTGTGAACTCTAGTGACTCCATTGCTTTTACAAAATGGTTCGACAATAAACCGGTTTTGTTGGTATCTACTGCATTTGGTAGTGAACCCATAGATGAATGTAGGAGATGGTGTAAGACTGAAAGACGTTACATAGACATAGAGAGACCGATGGTGGTAAAAATGTACAACAGTAAGATGGGAGGCGTCGATTTAGCCGACCGAATGTTGGCAGTATGCCCATCTCGTGCTAGAACCAATAAATGGACAATACGTTTTTTGTCACATATGGTGGATTTGTCTGTGTCTAACTCATGGATCCAATATCGAAAAGCTGAACTAAAACTGGGTAGACCCCTAAAAAAAATACAGTCACTGCGTCAATGGAAGATGGATTTAGCAGAAAATATTATTGATAAGAATACGTCTATGGAACATGAAGCATTAGAAGGAACTGATGAAGAGGATGAAGGAGAACCAATTAGAAAAAGAGGTAGACCAGGAACAGTCCCTCTTCCTTCTAAGATTCGGAGAGTTCAGGGGCAACATATGCCCATATTTGTCGGTGTAGTAAGCAGGTGCCGCCAACCAGGTTGCAGTAACAAAACTACTGCAAAATGTACAACCTGTAATGTGGCTCTTTGTCTTACAGCGAAACGCAATTGCTACAAGCAATTTCACGAGTAATT
Source organism: Hypomecis atomaria (assembly GCA_964007245.1). Taxonomy (NCBI): domain Eukaryota; kingdom Metazoa; phylum Arthropoda; class Insecta; order Lepidoptera; family Geometridae; genus Hypomecis; species Hypomecis atomaria. The sequence continues at coordinate 11,153,511 of OZ023299.1, forward strand.
TATATGTTTCTGATCTCTTTGTTACCAAAATGTCTTTAATTTTTGAGCTAGGTTAGTATGAAACTATTGTTTACAAACCTAAAGTTCTTAGAGAAGAGACTGTTGTTTTCATAAGTATTTTTCAGCCAGCTTAGTATATAATTACTGTTTATGAACCTAAGGTTTTGAGAAGAGACTGTTAATTTTATAAGTATGCCGTTGTTGCTTTTTAAAGGTTTTTATTTCTTGTAAGAAGTTATGTTTCGTTTATAATTTTCGAATTACCAAAATACTACTTATCTAATACTAAGAAATGACTGATAATGTTAAAAAACTATGTCGAATATTCTAATAAACTTTGCAAAGATGATGATTGTTTGAGTTTTTTGAAAAAATAATAATAATTAAAGGTGTTTAACGAGTTCTTTAAATGATATCTCCCAAACTTATCTAAAATATATTTTGGAAAATAGACCCAGTGTACCAATTTCGGAACAAAATAAATGACACTTTTAACCCCGCCATATCAGTCTATACATGTAGCATATACAAGCAAAATTAGTATCACAACTTAAATTATTCTAGTTCATAAGTTATACGAGAAAGAAGCTCTGGGCCTGACAGACAATTTTTATTATGTACCAAATATGGGACTTAGGGTTTTTAGTACTACAAGGGTTTTAGAAAGCTGGGTCTTAGGAGGGTAGGTGTCTTCAAATCTCGAGTAAATAGGTATCTTCTAGGTAAGCGTTAGACACCCTGGTCCGCATATCTGCTTAACATCAGGCAGTATATAGTCAAACGCAAACCTATCAAATAAAAAAAAAGTATAACTAAGCGCTACACATATCGGCGGATGAGAAGTTAGCCGCAGATGACACTTCGCAGTGATTCGCTAATTATTGCGCATGTGTGCACAATTCCGACGCCGCGTATCGTAGTGGTGAGCACGGCCGCAGGGAGCGCGCGGGAGGCATGAGGTTGGGGGGCGGGTGTGTCCCAACGTCTCGTCTGTCTGGCTCACGCGCATATCTATATTTCGGCTTTTGCGCAGCGTTCTGCGCTGCGCATAACTTCTCATCCGCAGATTTGTGTGGCGCTTAGTATAATATGTAAATTGAAAATCTCACAGAACTCTTATGAGATTCATAGACAAGTGTTGAATAATTTAGCATACTGTCTTGTGTCTACATTTGACCTTTGTTGTACTCGTATGTTGCTTGTGTTGTTGAATTTTTACATATTATTTTATTTTTGATGGGATTTGATTTTCATCATCATCATGTAGGATGCAGTCCTCCCCGATTGATTTCCAATAAGACCGGTTCAAATTCATGGCGTCCTAGCAGTCTTTATTAGGTCTCCACCTTATCGGTGGAAGTCCAATGCTGCGCTTACCGGTGCGTAATCTCCATTCAAGATGACTTTAGCCAATTCAAATGTATTCTAGGATAGAACTATGGAGTGCAGTTATAGATAGAACACCTGATTGCTTTGACTGTTAACGGTAATCATGTCATCCCGCTTACGCCACTGCATTGGCCGCGAGCGAGAGGCAGTAACAGCAATATTAAATAACAATATTACTGAAAGTAACCTGCAGTTCAATATAATTATTTCTAGGTATGAATGTATACTAACTGAGCATTGGAAAGGCTTGTTTCCTGAATGAAGCTTCATGTGGACGTAATATGATGAAGCGGACGAAAGGACTTTGCCGCAAACCTGCAAATATGATACGACATCAGTCATTTTGCGATTTCACTTACATTTACATAGCAAATATGTCACATATTCAAAATAACGAGACGCAGTTGTCAACAAAATCGTTTTGTCTGTACTTTTAGCGTTGGAGGTGATACAAAGCTGTGAGCTTGATATGTTATTGCTTTGCTAATGTGGTCTAATCCTGAATTTTAAATAATGGTAAAGTTCAGTTATTTTCTCACACTTTGTACAGGCCGAATCATACAAGTCGGCGGATGTGAAGTTAGCTACAAGCTGCGCAATATCCAATCATGACTGAAGCTCACATAAAGCTGCGCGTTGATTGGGTTTCGCGCAGGCAGCTTGTAGCTACTTCATATCCACCAACTTGTATGATTCGGTCTTTATGAGACTACCACAATAATAAATCTAAGCATGTTGTAAAGTGTACAGACCAACTTCAATAGATAGAATGCACTGTCAACTACAAAAAAATTTGTACAACAACAATATTGCTGTCTCATTTGCACTGTGGTAAAATGAGACAGCAATTTTGTTCTAATTGGATTGAATTGGAAAATGAAAAATCCAAAAAAAAAATGGATTATTTGTTGTATTGGTCAAGTGTCGCAACCAGCATTAGTTTTGTTTGTGTGCAAGTTTTAGGATCAAATCAAGTTGAGATGATAGATTAGTTGCACGTTAGACAAGTACCACCAACCCGGTGACATTGGATCGCCAGGTCATGGTGGATAAGGCCCAATCACCCTTTATGGGCAGGCCTATTTTCAGAAGGGAAGTATTAGAAGGTAAGTAGTGACTGCACAGCTGCAGTCCTTATCAAGTATTACATGAGTACTAGGTACTAATTTTAGGCCTCATATAAATATTATGGTCTGTTTTTGTATAATAGATGTGAACCTGTATGGGTTATCTGCTTGCCCTGTACTAAGCCATACAAAATTACCACCTCTGAATCAACAAAACATATGAAACAGCTGATTTTTATTGAAACAGCTGATCTTGGTCAGCCCTGTAGTAAAAGTTGTTCATAATAATGGTCTGAATCACCTCCTTTTGGCTTAGTTCAGGGCAAGCCGATAATCCTGTATTGTTAACGTTGTATGTACATATTATGTAATGTAATATGTCATAAATGGTGGCTTACCTTGCAGGCTTGAGGTTTTGAACGAGGTGTGTTTGGTCCGCCGTTTGGTATTTCCATTTTAGTTTGAACTGATCCCATGTCAACTCCCATACCCTGAGAAATTATAAAAAATACAGATTTCATCCAAACAGAGGTAGGAATGTTGTACAAATAAATAAATACAATTTGTTTTAAAGGTGTATAATTTTGTGATATACCTGTGAACACTGTCTGCCATCCATATCCATATCGACACCTTCATCTTCCATTCCCTTAAAGCTCAGCTGGAAATAAAGAGGCAGTGTTAGCATAGCTTTGGTTTTTTTTTTATTGAAGAGCATACATAAACAGATCTCCATGGTGGTTCCAACACACTACAGTGTTGCAACAACAAAATAAGATTTGTAATTAGGGTAGGAGATATCTATAGTCTGCTATAGGCCAAATCATAGAACTTGGCGGCTGTAATGTTAGCTACAAGCTGCGGATAACCCAATCCTGACTAGAGCTGACTTGACAGCTACTTTATTATTGGGTTATTCCCAGTTTGTGGCTAACATCAAAGCCACCAAGTTATATGATTCGGCCTAGAGCAGAATATAGATATCTCTGCCTACCCTCATTCACAAAAAAATCCATGTGGGGTGTTGATGCAGGACTTATTGCCCCTACATCTAATAAGAAAGGGAATACCCTCATTCGAAATCTTATTTTGTATCATATATCACAGCCATCAAGTTGTATGATTCAGCCTATACCATGCCTATACCTAGGTACATAACAGTGATTGATTGAGGACTGACAGTTGAATAAGTTATTGTGAGTTGAGGTTCTACTATTCTTTGAAAGTTATCTTGATGGCAATGAATCTCTGAACCCTAGGAATTTGCAAATTGGGGTAGTACAATTATTATTCTTCAAACTCACTCGGGATCCATGACATAGGATAGGTTTTAGGTGCTATCAATTGAATTTAGATTGATCTGTTTAAAACTTGATACTTGCACAGCAGTACCCAGGCTATGAGAAAATTAAGTAGGCATCATATTATAGAGAACCCTAAAGAAAGCCCAGAATTAGATCGAAAGTTCAGGCAGTCATAAAAATGCTTTAATGAACAGTGCATACCTCGTCATCCTGTTGTTGATGCATTTCCTGTTGTTGGTGTTGTTCCATGAGTTCCTGGTGTTGTACTTGTTGTTGTATTAAGCTGTCCTTCGAATCTTCTTGGTGCGGCGCGTGGGAGAGTGATGGATGGTGCGGATTCATGTTGATGATGGGATGAGAGGAATCCGACCGAACTATGGTTGGGGGGCCGCTATGTACATGCTGGTGCGACGAGTAAAAACTGTGAACAAACATTTATCTTGAATAATTGTGATAGCAAGCCTGAAAACCACAAACAGCAGTCAGCACAAACAATAATTAATATTAATAACTTCATTTACAAACTCTCGCACTCGCACTGCAAATGTTGTTCAAAGTCAAAATTAGTGGAAGTTCAACCTTATCGCAAAAGTGCAAAGTTCAACTCATGCGCAATCAACTGCTTTCTTCTCTTTCTCTCATACACAGTACGTTTTGTCGGCTTTCTCTTCTCATCATGGATTTCTCTCTCTCTAGAAGTCTACATCGACGCCAGATGAGAACAAATTTGTATAGTACGCAAAACGAAATAAGATCTTTTGTGTTATGGTTTTCTTGGCGAGTGGCGACAATGCTATGCCTGAGAGACGTAATAAAAATATAAATATTTTTTGTAATTAAAAAACCATAAGTTATAGAGTCACATTTTAGTTCTACTACAATAATTTTTGTAATTCAAAAACTATACCTAATGGATTTTAGACACATTTTTTAGTACTACAACAATAATTACACCTAATTGAGTTTGAAAACAACAAAAACGGAATAAAGTAAGTAAATATATGATGTTACACATACATGATGGTAACGAAATAGTAGTGAGTTGTAATAGTGCAGTTATTTGTAGTACACTGAACCTACTAAAAAAAACCTATTTACACCTGAAAATGTTTGAAAACTTGGACCGGATGTGGTTTTCAAACATATAAATAGTGGCGGTCATATCATTGTTATTTACAACAAACAATTATCTATTCACATTTCGTATCCCCTTACCTTACTTGAACATTACCTGATTACGCTTACCTGAAAAATGCTTGAAAACTATTTCCAGTACCAAACCGGACTATCTACTAGTATTGTGTATCTGCTTACCTTACCTGAAAATGACTTACCTGAAAATGTTTGAAAACTACTTCCTTTCCAAACCGGAAGTCGTTAAGTAGTTTGCAAACATTTTCAGGTGAAACTACTTCCGGTCCAAAACAGAACTAGTTTTCAAGTTAACATTTTTCAGATAAAGCGTCGTAATCAGGGGCCTTATTTTTCAAGTTCGAACTACTGGGGGGCAATTCTGATAGCCGATCTTTTTACTGAAGTGATACGTTCTTGAACCTCTCTCGTTTTTCTGACAGTTCCGACAGCTCAAAACTGTCAGAAAAACGAGACAGGTTCAAGAACGTGTCACCTTTAGTAACGAGATCGGTTGACAGAATTGCCCGCTGGGAACGTATACGGAACTTTGACAGGGGGTCTATTTTGAACTTCGAACGCGAGAAACGAAACAACAAAACGAAGAACGCGGGAAAGTATACGGATTTTTTACAGATTGTATGAAAATACTCCATATTGTCTATGGAAGTTGCGAATGCTCCATACAAGTTCCTCATATGACCAAAACGTGCGAAGTTGAAAAATTCGGCCCCACAGGTAATTTTAGGTAAGCAGATACGCCTTATATCATGTAAGTAGAAGTTTTTTGTTGTAAGATTTAGATACTAACAAAGATTTCACCGGAACTTACAGAATTTGAATAGAATGAAATGAATTTTTAAACTAGTGGAATATTTTTACACGGGTGGAATACCTACATAATGTGGAGTGACATTAAATAATCATATCGCTCCAATATCGGCTCAGTGGAGCGATTAGTCAAACCAGAAAGAAACGATGTAAGTGAAAACTTCGAAAATCATGTCATAGGATCGTTTATTTTGGTTTCAATCAAATTTTCTATCGGGGTTGCTAACGATGAAATTCAAGAATAGTAGTATCAGTTAATCTTACCTCATCGGTTCAGCTTTGATTTGCTGTTCAAACATGGAGATAGTGGCGAGTAGGTCGCCGGGGGGAGGCACAGGGACCCCCACGCCCCGTGCCATACCCCCGACGCCTACGCCCCAATGTGCTGGGAAATTAATGGCGCTTTTGATGTTTCTCCATTTTCGACACCCTCCTCCTGCAGAAAAAAATTTTTGCTCCAAAATTACATGTTAAAATGGTTGTCTTGCTGGTATGGAAGTAGTTTTTTCTGTAAAATTACTGAATTTTCTAAATTCACACAATTTTTACCAACTATCCGACCGCAATCCGACAAAGACTTTTGTATATAAATTTTCTATTTGCCATTTATTATTTAGGTAAGTTTAGATTTATCTTTCTTTCTAAGCAAGAAGCATGGAGGCACTAATCATTGTGATTAGTTAATTAACTGCTCTAGGTGTATACATCACGGTATGTTCTTTAGTCTTTGCCATTGTTTTCATATCGCTACATTGCATTGGTGTTTATTTGCAATTTTGCAAGCCGCTACAGCAAGTACCTACCATACGGTTGACTGCTATGGTTCACCTGTTGACATTTCCTCTAACAAAGTTTCTTGTGTAGGTACGTCATTCCAACGTGGCGAATGTATTTTTCGTCTTTGACTTTGTCCGATTACGAATGTATCAAAGCCAGAGCAACAATACTAAAACTATTTATAAACACCATAATATGCAGTTACTATTTCGCATGAATGGCGTTTGTATCTCTACACTAATTTATTTAATTTAATGTTAGTTATAATTATAAGATGGTGATTTCTAATAGATAATTTTTTGGAAATTATTAAACTTTACAGAGTATTATTTGTTTTTTAACACAGTTTAACTATACTCTAGTGCCATGTAACATTTTTATTAAAATCGTCTCCTATCAATGTTTTATAGACCAAAGTGAACCTCTTGCTGTACCTCGATAATTTGCTTTTCTTTGAGCAGATGTTGATTTTAGTCTACAAGCAGATTTTCTAATTTTCCAACGAATCTCCACAAAAATTGGAAAGTACACACATGTACAGGTTTTATATATTAATGTTTTTTTTTTATGTCGTCATCAATTTTTGGATATTTTTTTTTTATCAAAAAGAGGGGAAATTTGCTGTAGCGTTATTTATCAGCCAATTTCAACAATAAATACAATAAAATTGTAAATTATGATAGTACCACTAAACACCTCAACGCGGCGGAACTTCAATGAGTAGAAGTCTAATTGTGTTTGGGCTAATATGATCCATCGTTAAAATGTGCAATGGTTAAAATGTTCAATCGTTCACCACCAGGTTTTTGAAATTACAGTTAGCTTATTATAAAACATTTGCAATATTTTTATTTTATTTTATTTCTTTGCACTTAAAATATTTTTCACCTTACATTTTATTAAACAGTCTAACAAAATATTATCAGACAGATATTAATAAAATGTAAGGTGAAAAATATTTTAAGTGCAAAGAAATAAAATAAAATAAAAATATTGCAAATGTTTTATAATAAGCTAACTGTAATTTCAAAAACCTGGTGGTGAACGATTGAACATTTTAACCATTGCACATTTTAACGATGGATCATGTTAGCCCAAACACAATTAGACTTCTACTCATAACAAAATATTATCAGACAGATATAGATCGCCAAAGTTGGAAAAACATAGACAAGTGTTATACTCGTCGACTAAGGGTTTCAAACGAATCTTAGATATCCTATCCATAAACCTATCCATAAACTAATTTATAAAAAAACCTTAGGGCAAAACTAGTTATTGATATAAGTGTTGTTGTTTTTTCCTTTTGAGATACGGAGTCCTAAAAAGTGTTCTCACCCCTTGATTTCTAAAGTTTAACATTTTAATAAATTTTATAAATTTTAGGTTATATAAAAATCTTAATTTAATTTATAATTATTACTAAAAACTTCCTGTAAAAATAATTTAAATAGATACTGTGGAATTTTCTGAGGTATGAACGAAAAATATAGGTATTTTATAAAATCGCTCGCAGGACAGAGGTCATCAACCCTAGATTCATTCTGATATCTCCAAAAACATTTTATTCCAGTAATCAACTGTTTAATGAAATCAAAAAAGATTTGGTTTCATAGCTTTATTTTAAATTCATAATCATCATCCTTCGCATTATCATACGCGAGTTATGTTGAAACCCAATCATGCGCGTATGATAATGCGCATACCTAGTCTTGACACGCGTATAGTCACAACATCATCAGTCACATCATAACACTCTTTTGACTATGTGCTTAGACAGATCAAACAACAATCATTTTTCATTAAATCACGTTAATTTAATTAAAAACTCGTAATGTACGAAAAATAAAGTTTAACGTACCTATGCGTCAAAACCTGTTTTCAATAAGTAATCATGATTTTTAACACATACCTAATAAAAAAAATAAAAAAAATTATATTTAATATGCACTACAAAGGAAATATATATGTAAGGGATAGTGCCTCTATCCCTTACATATAAGGGAATTTATTAATAGGCAAATATAGTGGTGAAGAATTATTTCCGACGACTTGTGTTAAAAATATTGCCTTATGCTTATGCTCATATTAATAAAAAAAAAAAAAAAACTTTGTGCTCAAAATAATTCCAAAATAAAGTTGTGATCTTAAAATTTATAAAAACACAAGATTCTTTTTTGGCTAGCATACAAAATATGTGGGGAAGAGGGGCTTTTACGGCACTATGGTGACCTATGTATTATAAATCTCGTAAATTGTACTTTGTATAAAAAGATGTACCTAGTCAAATCGCTTATATTATATAATTATTACAAAACATAAGGATTCTGAAAAAAAAGTATTAGAAAGTTACTTCTATTTTAGAAGTGATATAGTGTCAACGTATTTCGTAAATGAGGGCCAGTGACATAAAGACGATTCAACGGACGGACGCAACAATTTTGTTTTCTTTTTTTAAAATGTTTTTTTGTTTTAACTTCTTCGGTCCTTTTTTTTTGTTTAAACAGAACCCAAAAAAATACAATTTTTCTAAAAACTACTGTGGGAATATCGATATAAATTTATAAACCATTCAAACACTAGTGTTTGTACAGTGTCAGCCCAATCTAAGCTTCTCACAAAAATAATGTAAAATTTTTAATAATATTTGTCACAATCGCATTTATTTTGAGTATTACATATTATTATCAGTCATTAAAAAATAACTTTTCGTCGAAATTTATAAAATAATAATAAATTTTAACTAATATGTTTTAAATTCTTTATGCACAATTTATAGTTGACAATAAATTTGCCTAATCCTAAATTATGTTTTATATGTAGCCTTTTTTAACTACCTATGTATCTGGTAATTTTTTATATAATTTCACATTATGAACCAATCGCATAGGTACTTAGTTTAATAAAATTGTGCAGTGAAATAACGTTGTATATAATTATTATTTTTATTATTTCGAACTAAAGTAAAAAAAAAACTATCGTAAAAAGACAAACGACAAAGGCTTAGTACCCAAATGTTAACAGTTAGGCATTTTTACCTAAAAATAAAATAAAAAATAACAAAAGCGCGCTCATTTGTGACACAAACAAACATTGATAAAGAAAAACAAACTGTTATTATCTACCTATTCAGTATGCAGGCACAATCAACATAAACAAGAAAACTTCACAAAACATTGTAAAACCTATTACAATTCATTTAATGGCGGAAGCTCACCAAGCGACTGTCTCCACCCAGCCTCCCCCCAGCCATCAATAAAATGGCCATTCGTTATTGAATTTTGTCCCCAACTTTCTGACCGAGGCTGCGCGTCGCCGGTTGCCATTCGACAAGTAATTTAGTAATCGCTTCAATAATAATGTAAACAATAACTATATTGCTTATTATTTCCGTATTCTCAATTATATTGGTGAAAGTTATGTCATTATTCCTATAGTGTTAAAGGATACAGTGCCGATTCATACTGTATTAAAGCGGTCTTTTTAACAATATAAGTCTTGTCAAGTATGATTCCATAAATAATGAGCCTGTTTTCCTATTGGAAATACAACGACCTCCCATAATGGATGGAAGGAATGAGATATCAATTTATTATTATTCCTTTTTTATGCAAAATCTTATAAGTTTTATCGCGCTTATGTTATTCCATCAATACATAAGTACATCTAGAGCTAGATTCTACTCACATATGCAAAGGAACACCTAATAATAGTTGTGTATACGGAATCACATAAATTATATCACTAATTACACAATTTCGTTAAGATTGGCCATTCGGATTATGTTTTTCTTTAGACACCGACATAAAATGGCTGCTACCTCATTGTTCTGCGCGTTCGTTCGTGCGCATAGAAGCCGTGAACGCTTGGGGACTACTTCTCCGCCAATTAAAATTATGGCGCGAAATTTAAGGCGTCGTTAATGCAATTTAATGTTTAATTTATGTCAAATAATTGTTGCTAAGAAAAATCCACAAGAATATAACAAAATACGTAAGTAGTTATCAAAACAATGAGTAGTGCTGGTATGTAGACTCGAGAGTCACATTTATATTCCTCGGCATCGGATACATTGGGCGTGAGACAAATTAATTTCTTCTGTTGATGACCAATGCCTTCTAAATGTTGATTTAATTGATTATCAGAATTTGTATAAATATTACAAATTGTGCAGTAATACCGTTTGTATTTCTTAGGTACGTTGGTTTTACGAGGTCTTTCCATAATTAGGTTTTTAGAATTTAGATTTTTTTAGTTTCGGACAATATTGGAGGTCAGTGGGTCAGGTATTATCTGAAAACAAAAACAAAACATGGTGGTCAACTGTACAAATAATATTACAAACAACATTGCAGCTTCACCAACTTACCTTTGATGCGCAGGTTACCAAAGATATAAGTAATAAAAATACCTCGTTATAAATAATAACTATGATCACTTTCGACAAATATTCTAAAATAATTGAGAACGCATTTGCCGTACAGTTTTTATCTGAAAAATATAAGAGAGGGGATGACTAGGTACCTACCAATAAACAAGTTATGGTCATTAAAGACTACAAAGTCTATTGCCAAAGGACTCTAGCTCTCTGAGCTTATTATTCATAAACCTGTCTGTTATCTTGGTAAAAATTATAATTGTTCTAAAATATTTTCAATGTGTGGTGTGGTGTCATTACAATTTATTTTTAAGTATTTTATTTTGGAAAGGCTTTGGGTATGACAGCCGATCATGATAGTTTTTGTTTGCTTTGAATTAGGTAGGTACCTACATAGCTAAATGAATGGATGGTAGAATATAAATAATGCCTTAGTAACTTTTAAAGAAAATCAAACTACCTAGTTAGTAATTTATTGCGAACCTGCGAAGCTTGATTCTAATCGAAATGTGCCTACTCTTTCCCACTAACTACTAATAACACACAACACACTCCACAGTCTTCCATATGCAGAAGACACACTCACACACGGTCAGTAAAACAGGGTAGTCCAACTGTGTAGTCAATTGAGCAGCTCAACTGATAAGATGCTAAGAGCGTGTCGAGACACGCTTATGCTAGGGTTCCGTAGACGATAATAATGGTAATGAATACAAATTGAGCTAAAAATGAGTTTACTTATAATGTGCACAATATATGACATTTGAAAATAACGAATTATAATTCGTGTCATTTCATAAAAACAGTAGTTTCTCTGGAAATGGGGCACATATTATTTTGACATTAAGTAGTTGCTGATATTATTTTGATAGATTGAGTACTAAAACTATATCCGTCACCCATTTCTATAAATAATCGATATACTATACAAAATATAACTCACAGGATATTCATAGCTCTACTAGATCTTTTTGTTAAAAATATGTAGGTAATTTATGAAAAATAGAACTAGTGCAGTGGTTCCCAAAGTTGTCTGGGTTACCCACCTAATACAAGTTTAAAATCCCGGGATCCACTTATGGAAAAAAACCGCTACCAATAGAATAAATTAAAGGAATTGTTAACTAACTACAAAATAATTACCTATATCAAAATAGCTATTTCAAGGTTAAAATGTTATTGTTTCTTAAGTTTTGCCATTATAATTTGATACCTATCAACTTCAACTCGGGCCACTTTTAATCGCAGTGAGTTTCAGCCCAATTTAGTTCGGTAATTAGTTATCATGTGGTGGCCCCATCAAGTACCTAACCCAATTAGTCTGTGACCTAACCGTAAGCACTTAGTGGGTGGCCCACTCGATATTCGATCGCGATCCACCAGTGGGTATAACGGCGGTATAGCGTATGTGGTATAAATTGATCGTATCACTTAAAAAAAAAATATTTTGATCTAGGTCACTTGTGATTGTTTGTCATTAAAAATTGCTGAAAATAAGCGCATGAACATTTTATACAGCGCATTCTGTAAATTTTAATCTGTAGACAAATATTGCTTTTGACTTTGATAACCAAATCATTTTGATAGTTGACGTTGACGTATTTGACATTTAGTTAGTGACAATGACAATTTGACAAACACAACTTCTTTTTGAAAAGTTGTGATCATGGCGGTGGGTGTTTTTTCTTGTAAATCTAAATTAAAATCTATTGTAATCTGTGAAAATAGATGAAATTCTGTTATATATTGTAACTTACTAGACTGTGAAATGTGCAAGCTAAAATATGCACCCAATATTTTGTGTTCCACAGCACATCTCGAAATTGTTTCGGCATAACCTAGATGGTGTTGTGAACACCGAAATTAAATAATAATGAATGATTTGTTGAAAAGTGATAACAGTAAGTAATGATAATGCATTTTGCAGCGTGTACCACCGCCCGCGTTGAAGAAAGATAAGAAGGAGAAGAAGCCGCCGAAAGATAACTCCAAAAATGTTATGCGCAACTTGCATATCAGGAAACTATGCCTGAACATCTGTGTAGGAGAGTCTGGTGACAGGCTTACTCGTGCTGCTAAGGTAATTAAGTACAGCTCTTATTAATTTACTACATAAATCATTGGATTTCCGAAGCACATAGTTCGTGTAATACATAACCTGCTAGTTTCATCAATTGTAAGTTCATCCACTATCATTTGTAAGTTAGGTTGTTTTCTATTAGGTACGTGCCACGAACTAAGTGTTTAATTTGTAGCATATATAGAATAAGCATGATTTGTTCAAGAGCTACACAAAATTGTGTTTTTCTTTGTAAGATCATGCAAAATTACAATTTCTTAATTGCAACTTCTGAGTACTAAACTGTTACTACTTAGAATACTTCTAGAAATAACATCGACTTTCACTGTTCCTTGTTTGTTTCAAATCCTCAATGAAAGACCGAGTGTATCTGTGTTTGATTGTCTGTGGTAATGTAGCTCCCAAATGAATGGACCTTTGCGCTTTGTTTGAAAGTTGTAGTAATCGATAACATTGATTGTACTTAGCTAAATTGATATGATATTCTGTTGGTTAATGCATAGAATCAAGACAACAACATTAGGACTATAGTGCAATTTTTACAGTCTTGTGGTATTATTGAAACGATGCCGAAAATTAAATGAATCTACAAGAGGTCATTAGTTTGAAGTGTCTGAAGTAGTGTTCTAAAATTTTTAATATTGTTTTGTTTATTAACACACTACTAGTTTTGTAGACAAAGTGACAATATTAAAATTGGCATTGTTTTTTTGATTTTAGGTGTTGGAACAGCTTACTGGCCAACAGCCCGTATTCTCAAAGGCCAGGTATACTGTGCGGTCGTTCGGCATCCGTCGTAATGAAAAGATTGCTGTCCACTGCACGGTGCGTGGTGCCAAGGCTGAGGAAATCCTTGAAAGAGGTCTCAAAGTAAGTTACATATACTTTATTTATTTCTGCTACTTCTCAAAGCAGCTACAGGTTAGGTTGAAATTATTTCACATTATTTTTTGCAAAAACTGGCAAAACCGACTTGCATTGTGTGTATAATTTTTACATTATTGTTGATTTTTCAAAAACTGCTCAGGCATATTTAATTAAATATAAATAGGAACACCTTGGGAGTATACCCTTTTGAATTTCACAATTGGCAAACATATCAACGAACATACACAAAAAAAAATGTTTGCAGATAAACATAGAACCTCCTCCTTTTTGGAAGTCTGTTAAAAATAAAACAAAACAATTATGGAATGCTTTGATAAAACTTAAACAGATGTATTGGCTGACAACCTGCTTAGTGTTTATAATAGGAGATTTGACAAGCATGGTGATGTAATGTAAAAGTCGTGCTCAAAGAACCTCATACCCACAATGCCAATAAACTTATTACTTGTTGCATAAATTAGTCCATATTGTGCGAGACACATGCATGGATCCATCAATTGATGCTTACTGGATTTAGTAATTTAGGACTTATGACATCTTTCCTAAGTTATGCATTATTAGTTAGGTTGTGGAATTTGGTTCTATATACCATGTGGTTATCTGGTACAGTTAGTGGTGCAATAAAGACCATGTGCTTCTGAAATTGTAGTTGTAAATAAGTAAAAAAAAAATTATTTGTCATTTGCAGCATTGTGCTGGTTATTGTTTAGGTATTTGTTAACTGGTGCTTGATATGTAGTTTGTAAAATCCATTATGTACATATTTTTATATGAAATTGGTTCACATGAAAGTTTCAGTGTGAATGACAACCAGCATGAAGTTGTGTTAGATCTTCACACTTTTGTGTTGTTCTGTGAAACTTCATGCAAGATTATTATTTCTAACTTGCAACTTCTGAGTACTGATCCATTACTACTTAGAATACTTAAGGAAATAACATATTATGATTCCAAAATTTAGATTTTTGTGTTATTAAGTTTTATTTAAAGTTGCAAAAATTGTACTACTAAATCCTAGCTGGTTCGCAACTCACAACTTATGTGTGTTCTGTGACATCCCTTAGATAAGTTCACATGAAGTATGATGGTGGTAAAATATTGCAAATTGATTTAAAAGAGACCCAACTTGTCCTTTATAAATTTGTAGGAGAGGTCTATTAGCGTCAGGTGCTTTGTCTGATTTGACCAAAAATAAATTCAACTGGTACTTTTGAGAATCCATAGGAGAAGTTTATGTTCAGCAGTGTATGTTTTATGTCTGATCTGACAACGAGTCCAAGCTTTAGAATGTTTATTGACTCTTTTTCCTCATTCTGCAGATTTTTATCAGTAAACTTTGAAAAGAAGTAAGAACACATAGACAATAAACATATCTGAATCTGAACATTTTGCTTGAAAAGGTGAAACCAACATGTATTGTAATTCTCAACCTTTCTATTCCAGGTTCGAGAATACGAGTTGAGGCGTGACAACTTTTCAGCCACTGGAAACTTTGGCTTCGGTATTCAAGAACACATTGACTTGGGTATCAAGTATGATCCCTCTATTGGTATCTACGGTCTCGACTTCTACGTTGTCTTAGGCCGGCCAGGTAAGCTTCAATTGGAATATATTTTGTCTTTGTTTTATGGCAACGGACTGAAGTCAGTATCCTTTATGATTATGATGCAATGATGAGCCACCACCTGCTATGGTGACAATCAGTCATTGGACTCATCAAAATATTCACACTACTTGACATGACATGACTACTTATTATAAAGCAAAGTTGCTGTCTGTGCATTCCATTATATCTTCCATTCTACACAACATATTGTAATGCAGTTTTCATTATTTTTTAGATTATTTATTCTGGAAGGTTTATAGCTATAATTCATTATAGAAAAGTCAGGATATGCAGTTAGTAAAATGGGCATATTCTGATGTTTAATCTCTTCAAGTTGGAGCACTTGTTTTAAAAAAAATAGCACATTTGTTCAGGAGTATAGAATAACATATCTTTACTTCGTAAATTATGTGCAAAATTGAATGATGATCAAACTTGGGAAACATTCAATTGGTGATAGTTTCTTGTTAATATTTATCATACATTTTTTCGCAATTTAATATGTATGCTGTTGATGTATGTATTTATGATATTTGCATTAAATTAAGTTTATGTTGTTTTTATAGCGTAAAGTATAAACAAAATGACTTGATCCATCTAGTTCTTATATCTATGGATGAATCTCATTTTTGTATGTTTTTTGATTTCATAATATCATTAAAAAAAAGTCTCATCAGCTGGTATAGTTGTTGTCAAAGACGACCACACTGCCTTTCAATGTAGTCGTGCATAATTATGCACATTGAGTTGGTCTCATGGTGTGTTTGCCTCATGTAGATTTAGGCCTAATTAAACTTGTTGGCGTGTCTGAAGTCAGCTGCAAGCTGTGCACCTCCCCACTTCTCATGCAGCTGACAACGAATTTGCTACTGCGCAATGACTTGCCTCGTGTTCACAGACACCAAAAAACAAGTTTTGATTCAGCCTATACAAAAACGACATAAACATACGTAAAGTCCGCGTGAGTGCGTGGTTATAAAAAAATGCAAGTGGAGTCCTTCTGCGCGGAAGAAGTGAAACTTCGACGCAACAGTGCTTTCTACCCTCTCCATCGTAGCGTTAAACGTTTAACGCAACCTTGATGGAAGTCGCATTATAAATAAAAAGAACTGCCTAGTTAACTGATGTTATGTGTTATTCTGTTGCAGGATTCAATGTAGCGCACAGAAGACGTAAGACCGGCAAGGTTGGATTCCCCCATCGTCTCACAAAGGAGGACGCCATGAAGTGGTTCCAACAGAAATACGATGGTATCATTCTTAACAGCAAAAAGTAAATTTAAGTAAACAAAATTCATAAATCTGACTGAGTTTTATTAAAAATTACTATAGAATAATATATATTCATTAAGAATAAGAATTCAGCTTTCACACATAGGCGTAACACAGAACAGCAGACTCTTCTGCGCCAGCGACAGCCGCGCTTCACAGTCGCGCTGCAAACTCGACGTGATAATTTGTAACTTGCTTCACAATACACATGCTCTCTTAACAGTGATTTAACGCCGACTGATCGGACGCGACTAGTTTGTGCAAAAAGAGAAGCGTCGTAGGTGAGGTCGCCCGTGAAGAAGAACTAACGAAAATGTACCTATAAAGCCTCACGAGAATCCTATCGCAAGGTATTGCTTTGCAAATCGCAAGGACTTTATATGAAGTGTATGCTCATTATTATGAACAGCTTTTACTACTAGACCAACTGTGGAATCGCGAAAAAAGCAGCTGTCCCATACAATAAGTTCAATGATTCTGGACAAAATGTATGTATAGCTGTTTTTTTTTTTTGCAGTTGATTGCATAGTAAAAGTTTTTCATAAAGATGTCTATAATACTTCTGAACCACCTGTATTATCGTTTTCGCCATGCCTTTTTGTGTAGACCTACATTTCTACTAGGTCTTGTGGGCTTCCGCTAGGGGGCGTAATATACAGGGTTATTTCTAATCAATTAGCATCCTTTTAGAGGTTTATTCTGTACCTCAAAACTAACAACTTTTGTACTGCAAATTTTGTCAAAACTAAAAAAAAACAGTTGTTCCAAACATTTTGTCGCAGGTCAACGATATATTTTTATGGAAAAACTTTTTTTTTTTTTAATTTTAACAAAAGTTGTTAGTTTTGATGTACAGAATAAGCCCCTAAATGGATGCTAATTGACTAAGAATAACCCTGTATACAGGGTTATCCAGAACTGGCGTACTAAGCTGTAACGAGGTGATCCAGCTATTATTACAAACAACAATTGCAACTCTGAATCAAAATGTATGAAATAACTATTTTTTCTCTAATTCCGGTTCGGCCCCATAATGATGCTCTTAACTCTGAATAAAAAAGTATGAAACAACTTTTTTTTTTCTCTAATTCCGAATCGGCCACGTAGTTAATGTTGTTCATAATGATGCTCTTAACTCTGAATCAAAATGTATGAAACAACTATTTATTTTTTTCTTTAATTATTCCGGATCGGCCCCATAGTAAAAGTTGTTCAAAATGATGCTCTTAACTCTGAATCAAAATGTATGAAACAACTATTTATTTTTTTCTTTAATTCCGGATCGGCCCCATAGTAAAAGTTGTTCAAAATGATGCTCTTAACTCTGAATCAAAATGTATGAAACAACTATTAATTTTTTCTTTAATTCCGGATCGGCCCCATAGTAAAAGTTGTTCAAAATGATGCTCTTTAACTCTGAATCAAAATGTATGAAACAACTATTTATTTTTTTCTTTAATTCCGGATCGGCCCCATAGTAAAAGTTGTTCAAAATGATGCTCTTAACTCTGAATCAAAATGTATGAAACAACTATTTTTTTTTCTTTAATTCCGGATCGGCCCCATAGTAAAAGTTGTTCAAAATGATGCTCTTAACTCTGAATCAAAATTTATGAAACAACAATTTATTTTTTTCTCTAATTCCGGATCGGCCCCATAGTAAAAGTTGTTCATAATGATGCTCTTAATCACCTCTTTTCGGCCTAGTACAGAGGAAGCAGATTACCCTGTATACAGCTCTCAAATTCTAACATACAAGAATATTATGGAGGCTTGGTGCCGCGCAACGCCGCTCGAATACGGACCGCTTTTTATAAATTGGTTACCAAGCAACCAATGATTTATTTATTCCTTCAAATCGAAGAGAATGTAAACTTCACATCTCTTTCCTTCACATTTACAAGTAATTCTTACGCTTAATTATTATTGTATTTATTAGTAATAACTTATTATAGAGACGTGTTGGTTAGTAACTGGTTTTTGTAGAAATCAAATTGAAATTACACAATGGCTAAATTTGGATTTGACGACGAGGAGGAGAATGTATTGATTCCCAACGAGCCCCAGATCGCATCGCAGGATCCCAGCGAGCGTAAGTCGGCCCGCTTGCTGCGTATTAAACGCAGACAGGAAGCTATTCGCAGGTAAATGGAATTCGCTAAAAATGTCTTATCTTTCGTTATCGGAACAACTGTTCCACTGCGGAGCATGAGCCTCTTATTATGGAAACAGTCGTAGTGCGCCACTGTACTGTATCAGCCTTTTTAATACTCCACTGATGAACGTTATAGGCCTACCCGCGAAGGGTGATTAGGCCGTATCCATCACGCTGTCCCAGGGTTGGTGTATTCACATGTGCCATCGAATTTCTTCTACGGACGTATGCAGATTGCCTCACGATGTTTTCGATCACCGAAGTCAGTGGGCTGAAATTCCGTATACATAATAAGTTTAAAGAACTCATTGGTACGGGACTGTTTTGAACGCACGACCTCACGACTGTAGGGCGAGTATTACTACCACTAGACCACCATGACAAAGTGCGCCATGCGGGCCAGCATATGCGGAGTAGCAGCGTAATTAGGTACATAAGAAGGATCTTCCAGAAAATAGGCTTCCTCTATCACCTACCATTGTTGGGGCTGCGGGGACCACAAACTACTATGTGTTCGTACACATAAGAGAGAAGTTCTGCTGTTCTGTGATGATATTACGTATGCGGGAGTCTACGTATAGTGTCATTTATTAGTAATCGTAACTGAAATAAAAAGATTTCGCGGTAGAAACTTCCGCTTTCCCCACAATCAGAACCTCTAGAAGATGTTGAACCTGTTTTGAATGAGCTAGTATAAACATCAGTGTCTATATAGAGCTCAACAGAGCACCGATGAGCCGATCGCGGACGAGGAGCCGGGGCCGATCGAGCTGGCCACGGCGGCGGCCGCCGAGGAGCTGCAGCGGCTGGCGCTCGAGGGCGCCGCTAACGTCACCAACGTCAAGATCACCACCGACGAGCGCGAGGTCAACCGCCGCGCCAAGTTCACCAAGAATATGTTGGGTGAGTTCAGTCATCCATCATCATATCAGACGTAGATCGTTCATAAGTGACTATTACAGTCTACCGTATAGATATCAAGTAATACTGGCTGGTACTCCCCCTTGTCCTTACTCCCCCTAAGTGTTAAATAAGTAACGTTTTGGTATTTACTGTAAAGTTACTTAAAATAAAGAATTTGTATTTTGTCGAAGGACTAACCTATACCAAAGAATATATAATAATACTACGTACTACGTAATAATACTGCGATAGCCGGTATGTGGTCGAAATTTATTTCGCCATCAGTAGATACTAATAAAGTAGTACCTACAGCTGCTGTATGGGCGGCGCCACACAAGTTGGCGGACGTGAAGTTAGCTACAAGCTGAGCAATAGCCAATCAACGTGCGGCTTTATGTGAGCTTCAGTCAGGATTGGACATTGCGCAGCTTGTAGCGAACTATTCACATCCACCAACTTGTGTGGTGTGGCCTATAGCAGACAGTAGTGCTAGGAAGGCGTATACTGCTTACTGCCTTTAAACTGAATAAGAATATACATATTATCTATTTGTACTGATTTTATTATCTTTTCAGCTTGAACTAAGTCGTCCAGTCTAAATTGACTACGCGTTGCGCTTGGTAGATCACGTACCTACATTTAGACTTATTGTAACATTATCTATACCTATAAAAAAAAAAACCCTTTTCCTTGGTCACGGCATCACCGTGAACGGCTGGACCGATTTGGCTAATTTTGTTTTTTCGATTTTTGTTGTGTTAGTTATTGTCAGGAGAAGGTTTATAAGAAAGAAAAAATAAGAAAATCGCGCGGAATGTAATAAAAATATCAATTTAATTTTCCCATACAAAAAAATCCTATTTATAAAAGTTACCGTATCTGGGTGT
This sequence comes from Hypomecis atomaria, assembly GCA_964007245.1. NCBI lineage: Eukaryota > Metazoa > Arthropoda > Insecta > Lepidoptera > Geometridae > Hypomecis > Hypomecis atomaria. Next base: position 11,174,178 of record OZ023299.1, read on the forward strand.
ATATATGTGGCACTAACGCCATCGGAATTAGAATCGACCGAGTTATAATCCGACCGTTTAACTTAGTCCTCGCCTGCGCAGTACAGGGGCGCCGGGGGAGACGACAAAGGGGACTGAGACAGGTGGATCCCCACCGCCCGCACCTGTCGCGGTGTCGTCTACCTCCGCGCCCCTGTTGGAGCCCTCGCAGGCGAGGACTCCGTAAAGCGGTCAGACTATAGTGAGATGAAGGTGATATGAAGTTCACTGGGTCAGCTAATTTTGAATAAAAATGATATGAATATTTATACAGATTCAATAAAGAAAATAGAAGACGAAGCGGTAGAAGCCCAAAATCAATACGATGCTATCACCTCAAACTGGGAAAACCTTCTTGCACTTAGAGACCCTCTCGACATAGATGCAGAAATCAAAGCGCAGAAGAAAAAGTGTGACCATCTGTTACAAGAGAAGGATGCTCTTATAGCGGAGCTTAAAGACGACTTAAAGACTATGGATCTAGGATACTATGAAGATCTGCAAAGGCAGGTATGTACAAAAGTAGTAATGTAACGGCTTTTTAATAGTCTACTGCTGAACATAGACCCACCTGAGGCGGGGGCGGGAGGGGAGACAACCAGTGCAGAGTCGGCTTAGCCAAATCACGCGAGTATTCATCGGATACATTCAATGATTTTATACCCCTCCCGGCGCCAATGTAAGGTTATGAAGTTACAATTGCAATCAAGGCGTGAAAACTCGGTTAATTTTCAAACCGGTTAAGGCGTAAAGTACATGATAACTTTATTTTTCGGCTTCGTTCTAATTAAGGTTAATTTTAAGAGTTTTGTTCAATAAAGTTCGCATATCGGTTGAACGGAATCAACCGGTTTAGAACAGTTCTTTCCACCCGCGCGCCTCTTCTTCACGCCTTTAATGGGCCACGTGATGCGAGGGCAACGAGCAAGTAGGTACGCATATACCGCAACACGGCGGGCCTCTTACAAAATAACATTAATAAAGGTTTTTAAAACATTTTTTACGGTTACACTCCGACTAAAAAAAAAGAGTTACCGGTTTTTACCATTTTAATTTTGGTTAATTTTAAACCGGTTGCAAGCCTTGGTTACAGTACTTACTTTTGCTGTTTTCATTCAATATATTACCGCTAAATATATATTTTTTGTTCTAGGACAACGACATAAAAGAACTATCAGACAGGGTACAAAGGCAAGTGACAATAATGCAGAGGGCGTTTGAAAAGCAGCTGTCTCTTATTGAGACAGCGATCTCCATAGAGCGGGACGCGATGGTGGACCACAATAAAAAGAGATGGGACGCGCTCCACAGGCAGCGGGATAAAGAAGAAGTTTCTCATTTGAAGTATAGGTTTGAACAGGTAAATGGTAAAAACATAGGTAGGTAAACTAAGTGTCACACACATCGGCGCATGGGAAGTTATGCGCAGAACGCTGGCCAAAAGCCGAAATATACTTAGGTACGCGCCCGCCAACCTCATGCTTCCCGCGCGCTCCATACGCTTTGGCACACATGCGCAATAATTAGCGAATCACGGCGAAGTGTCATCTGCGGCTAACTTCTCATCCGCCGATTTGTGTGGCGCTCAATATATTTATTTTTGCCCTGTCCAGCTCGGTAGAGAGCTACTAGCTCTAGAAAAGTCTCTATCTTATTATCATAGATTACGAGTTACACTTTACAATCGATTTGCACACAAGTATAGGTTGTATTTGTATATTATCTGATTTTGTTGATGATGATAGATCATCATAACTCCAAACATTGATTTAATTCTCGATGTATTTATTTTTAATATTGCTGTCTATTTTAATACATATCTGGTATTGTCTGTTATGGTAGCTCGAAGAACAGAAACAGGATATAGAAACGATTATGTGGGACCATTTTGAAAAATATCGCGAAGCCAAAATAGAACTGGAATCACTGATTCAAGAGCTTCAAAGAGAGTTGGAGAAACTGAAGTCTATCTGCCTTATCAATACGGAAAAAATCGGATACAATCTTCAAGTAAGTAAAAAAAGTTTCAATTAACCTGCTCAAACTACTGCCCTGCTGCTGTTTGAACTCATAGCCAATGGCGCCTTAAAGTTCTCGAATAAAGACTACGCACCTGCCAGCACAGCGTAGGATGTTCACCGACAAGGTGAGCAGACGATTATAAATGCCTCAGAGACGCGTTACGGACGCAAGCCACGTCCAACCGGCATTATTGGTTATTGTACCTAAATCTTTTAGAGGGGGTTATGTCGAACTATGGATCACGGTGAAAATGATCGGCCTGCTACAGTCTACAGGGGCCTTATCATAAACTGATGTTCGCTTTAATTGAATGTTACTTGGCCTATTGTATGTATCACTCTCTCCATATTTTTAGTTATTTTCTATTAGATCCCAGGGAAAATCTAAAGCAAAAATGATTTCGAATTTGTGATACACCATACCTACTACAATAGGACTATTAACTAGTACCTACAGTAGACGTACACGTACGTACTCAATACGTATAGGTTCATATATGCGTCATGGTCATAACATGTTGCACGTGTCCATTTTCAGATCTTGAAAAAACGCGAAGAGGAGAACGTGTTCGTGCGATCGCAACAAAAACGCAAGCTGAACAAGATGGCAGACGTCGCGAACAAGCTTCGCTCGAAGATTCGGCAGGCGGCCGAGGACGGCGCCGTCGAGGAGCTGAAGGCGGACCAGGAGATCGTGCGCCTCATGGAGACCATGTCCGATATTGAGAAAAAGTCCAACCAGTTCTCGCACGTCAACCACTACAAATTCAGCCAGGTTAGTAAGCTAGATAGTAACGGAAATGGCAGCAGAATAGTACATTGTTCACCGAGAGGGGAAAGTGACCGATTACCGTCGAGGGTGTCGACACAACACTTTAAAACACCCGAGATCGGGACTTTTACTTACACTTTAAAACACACTTTCTCTCGAGTGATACATAGTGCTTTATACTACACCTACGAGGAAAATAAAAAACTAAATCTTTACTAATTGAAATTTATATAGAAATTGTTGCAGTTAGTGAAGCTTAATGTAACACTTGAAAATGGCGCCAACGGCGTCTGCAATTTTCACATGTTCTTTTTTCAAATTGTTTGACACCATCCAACCACAGAAGAGAGAAGGAAATAGAAAGGCGATGTGGAGGGGAGGTTTGTCGCCACGTACATGAGTTATAACTCAAGTTACGTGAAATCGTGACATTTACTGTCTCAGTCGTTCAAGTGATTTCAGAGGTAATTTTTGCCAAAAAAAGTGCCGGTTTGCGCTATTATAACGTGTCGAATACAAAGCAAAGACTTTAGTTTACAAAAAGGAGGAATATCCTTTCACTGGTAAGTCTAAATTGTGGGCATTTTTAAATTTAAATGATTTATTTTACTGCCTAGATTTTCGTTGATAGTGGTTGCAAACATTTTATCGACATCGATAAATTTCGCTAGTAAGTTAATATTTCGCAATTCGAAATTTATTGTTATTAAGTATCTGAATATTTTGATTTAATAAAATATTTGTGATTGTGGTGTAATTTTTATTAATAATTGTATTTGCATCACACTTTAACTATTATGTTCCTTATGAATAAAAGTTATCAGGTCCAATATACTCGTATATACATATAAATATATAGATTGAACACGAAGCCGACTGCCGTTGCATGTTTGCTTTGATTTTCATTGATACATTGTATCTTCATTGCAGCTTTCCAGCCGATCCTCTGACGAAGAGTAAATGGATCGAGGCTACAGGACGGCAAGACTGGATTCCTACAAACGTTCCATTTACACGTGGTTCTTAATTAACATGTTTTTTATAGTTATACATGTATATTATCTCGACATATAAAATGCTTAGATCTGAATGACTGACTGACGGATCCACGCACAGCCTAAACCGCTTCAATAAGCGGTCAGGAGAGACTTGAAATTCGGAGCGTGAGTTCTTTGTATGAAGTAGGCGTCTGATAAGAATAATTTACCGAAATTCTAACCAGGAAAATATAAACGTGAAAAATTAGAGCTAAATTTGTGTGAAACAACGTGATTTTTGGTTCATTTACTTTACATTTTGCATTAACATTCTGTAAAAGAATTGATGGAAGATGTGTTTCGTGTTTTATTGAAATATGAAAGTTATTTTGGGGTTGATTTTCTTCGAAGTTGATATCAATACTCTTTAGTGTTTTTGAATTAAATTACTTTTTATTTTGATGCGTTTTTGAAAATTCAATCCGATTTTATTTAAGTAATCGGCCTATTGTCAGTAAAGATTAACCTTTTCTGAAGTTCCTTATACCATTATATGGTTTCAATTAACAAAATAGCAATGTAATATGTCTAGGTATAAGGGTTCCTTGTTATGAGGTATGGAACACTACTTAAAGATATTTATAAATGTTAACTTATAATAAGGGACGCTAAAATAGAATGTTTCGAGAAAAAATGTATACGAACCACCCCGAATAATCTCTCCCGCTAGCACAAGCACGCGCTCTTACTCGCCCACGTAACTATTTACGTCTACGTTCAGCTAATCCAATGAATTAATTATATTATCGAGCTCCGAACTAGAAAAATATGATTGTAATTATTCTTCTCCTTATAAATATCGGCGTCGCATGGAATATGCATTTGCCAGTGTCAAGTGTAAGTTCTATTATGATGTTATGATAACTAATATTGTCACATGTAATTCAGTTCTGTTCACATGTAATGTTAGTTTAAGCTTGTTTTGTATTTACGATGTGAAAATAAAGTTATTTTTTATTAGATTTTAATTATGGTGTAATTTAATAAAATATTTGTACTATGATAATATTCATTATGAAAAATAGTTAAGTACAGTCGTCGCCAGCACAAAATATCTAAATACAATTGATTAGCCAACAATGGAATTTAGGCGACTTTCACCGTGTACGAAATCCAAACAGTTCGCAGGAATTGATTTGGCATCCATGTAGTACCTATATTAGAACTGATAGAAACACAAGTTTTATAAATTAATACAATACGGCACGTTGACATGATTTTTCAGTGTTAATTCCAAAAATTCCTAAATAGTAATAAAACTGCACAATCCTTTTCATCAATTATATACTACATATATCCAGTTACATTATCCATAAATTATGCAATACGTATAAAATCACATTATCGATAAAATTAAACTGCACAATTCATGTCGCCCATCACTAGCTAAATGCAAAAAAACAACTGTGATACCATATTCAAATTCGAGATTGGCCCATTATTTTTTTTTGGCTTGACATGTACCACGTATTTGCCATTGTTATGTAACATTAATAAAATAAAGTGAATTTAATAACTTTAACACGGCATTTAAATTATGACCAAATTAATGTTATGGGTCTTAGGTACCTTGGTGATGTGACAGAAAGTATACTACGCTCTATTCTAAAGGAAAAAAAAAATCTCCGATGTTAGTGAAAATTGCACAGTTATTGTGCAGATATTTTACAGTGGTAATACACACTTGGCGACAGCGGTTTTCATAGAAAATTTGTATGGATTTCCTTTCTAATTTAGTTCTGCTGTTCTGTGCATCCAACACACAGCTAGTGGCCAGTGTCATTTTGCGAACTTGGAGATAAAAACTCACTGTAAAAACTTTTTGGCTTTTGAGTAAGACTATGCGCTGGTAACCTAAATAGGTTACCAGCGCATAGTCTTACCCAAAATTAAAAAAGAAAAACCACGTAAAAAATGGATTTTCATACACTTTTCTCTCCCGCTCAGATGCGTTTTCTCCCCGCATAGTTCGATATGCAATGACGTACTTTCTACCGTAAAGATAAAGTATCAAGGTACTTTCCGAGCAGGTGTAGTATAAAATGACTTATAATCGTAGGCTATGCGCTATGCTACATATCGACTACGGAAATATGAATTAATGTAAGGGACAAAAGGCCATTTTTCAGGAGAGCCAAAAAACGATCGCTATTTTTTTTATTTCTTTATATCTTTTTTGTTTCTTGTCTGATTTAAATGACTTCTAGGGCGAAATTGCATAAAATTTTGAACTGTTTATGTTAAAGATATCATTATTTGAGATATCCCTGTAGTTTAGGAATTGACATGTCCCTTACATTATTTTTTTCTGTTAAAGTGACCGAAATTTTTAAAAAAAGTTAAGGTAACGTACATCTCATAATCAAATACGAGGTTAAATTGCAGTGAAGGATATCGCTTCAATAGGTTTTTTTAAATAAATAGCCCCAAAAGTTTATCTTAATCATTTATTTTCAATGTAATTATATTTAAAAATGTGTCACTGACGCTAAGTTAAAAAAAAACAACATAAACAACTTCTTATGTAATTAAAAGTCTTAAGCCATACTTTTAAGTAAGTAACATCACAATAAAATGCGTTAGAAAACTTTTTAAATAATGAAAAACTAACGTTCATTATCATAAAATGACCGTGTAGGAACTTTTATATTTAGTCTTCCATAATATAACAATAAAAGCTTCCAAAAAAAGTTAAACTACGTACAAATCTTTGTAAATTAAACAAAATCATAATATAGTTCTGAACCATGTAACAAGAATAGTACTTATACAAATTAAATTGGATTCTTTTATGGCAACAATTGTTTTAATTATTTGTGGAACTATGATTAAGTTTATCCTATTCGTTTGACAAAACAAGGAAAGGCATGATCATTATTTCAATTCACTAAAGATGACTGCAACGTACTAGGCTTGTATACTCGTAGGTATAATATGACTTTTCAAGACTTACCTTGTGTTGTCATATTAAATTTACAAGATGATTTTAACTTATGTATTTACGTAACACTACTATGTAGGAACTGCCTATTGCAATCAGGCACATAAAAGGCGTAAGGCAATAAGGCAAGGCTGATTGCAATAGTTCCTACATAGTAGTGTTACGTAAATACATAAGTTAAAATAATCTTGTCAATTTAATATGACAACACAAGGAAAGTCTTGTAAATTCATATTATACCTATTAGTTAGTTACTATTAGTATTCCATAAAGAAACAATAAAATCTTTTAAAATAGATTATAAAATACTTATGCCTAGAAACATGTTCAGTCACAATTAAACAAAAATAAATAGGGCACCTAAATATCCATGGTTTACCTATACCAAGCTATTAAAAAATGACAAGACAATAACCTCGATTTTAGCAAGTAAATTGTTTGTAAGATGAATCTTATCCAGTAAGTTTCTTTTATTTTGCAACAAAAGGAAAGACGTGAAAAACCGGATTCAAACGCTTTTAAGTGACAGTTACAAATTGGCTATATGTTTTAAAGATTTTCCTCGTATTGTCCAATGAAGGTCATAGAATTATCTTAACTGTGATAATAACTTTTTAATAATGTTTACCAGAATTAACATAAATACGAGTATCAAAACAATGAGAAAATCTTAGTCAACATTTCTGTAGCAATGCTTTCATGATTTAATTATAGTGAAGAAAAAATAAATGCTTATTCATCATCATCTATTCATGATTTATTGATTATTTAAATGATTATTCATTCATTTGAGGTTAATCCTAAAATTTACTGTGCGTCTTCATCTTCTTCGTCTGTTTCCAATGAAGTGTCTAAAACTGCACCATCATGCGGAAGATTTAGGTAATCCGCGTGAAATCTTCTGGGAATGTTGTTTTTATTATTTATAAAATGTTGTTTTTGTTAGTTATTATACGTAAATACATAAGTTAATATCATCTTGTAAATTTAATATGACAACACAAGGAAAGTCTTGAAAAGTCATATTATACCTATACAAGCCTAGTACGTTGCAGTCATCTTTAGTGAATTGAAATAATGATCATGCCTTTCCTTGTTTTGTCAAACGAATAGGATAAACTTAATCATAGTTCCACAAATAATTAAAACAACTGTTGCCATAAAAGAAACCAATTTAAGTTTAATAAGTACTATTCTTGTTACATGGTTCAGAACTACATTATGATTTTGTTTAATTTACAAAGATTTGTACGTAGTTTAACTTTTTTTGGAAGCTTTTATTGTTACGAGTATATTATGGAAGACTGAATATAAAAGTTACTACACGGTCTTTTTATGATAATAATAATAATAATAATAATAACTTTATTTCAGATTACAAAATCCATATAGTTAAATTAAATTAAAAAGTTACACTACAATGTCACATTAAATTTATACATAATGATTAGAATATAACACGCACAATGACATTTAATCCTAATTCTATTTTATTTCAAACAGGGCCGCCAAGGCAGCACATGTTTTTTCAAAAAGTGGTTGAGAAATGGCCCATCATGCTTGTCTGCCACTACTCTTAGGTAGCTGTTGCCGCTGCCACGCACCCGCCTCATCAGAGAGGCCACACGTTTGCGAATGATGGCCGGGAAACCATCGATATGCGACTCAGCAAACATACCCGATGCACTGCAGAAGCGTGGCAGCCCCAAAAGCATCCTAAAAGCATTATTGTACTGGATGCGAAGGGCACTCACCGCCTTTTGAGTGGAGTTGATCCACAGGCTGCATGTATAAAAAGCCTGACAATATGCTCTAAAAAGAGTTAGCTTTACATCTTTTGAACATCTTGAAAACCTGCGGATCAGCATGTTACTCCGAACTGCCAGTGCCCTACGCTCCCTCTCTATGTCCATGTCATCTTTCAGCGTGTCAGTGTCAGTAATAAACGTTAGTTTTTCATTATTTAAAAAGTTTTCTAACGCATTTTATTGTGATATTACTTACTTAAAAGTATTGCTTAAGACTTTTAATTACATAAGAAGTTGTTTATGTTGTTTTTTTTTTAACTTGGCGTCAGTGACAAATTTTTAAATAATATAATTACATTGAAAATAAATGATTTTGATAAACTTTTGGGGCTATTTATTTAAAAAACCTATTGAAGCGATGTCCTTCACTGCAATTTTACCTCGTATTTGATTATGAGATATACGTTACCTTAACTTTTTTTTTAAATTTTGGTCATTTTAACAGAAAAAAATAATGTAAGGGACATGTTAATTCCTAAACTACAGGGATATCTCAAATATTGATATCTTTAACATAAAAAGTTCAAAATTTTATGCAATTTCGCCCTAGAAGTCATTTAAATCAGACAAAAAACAAAAAAGATATTAAAAAAAAATTGCGATCGTATTTTGGCTCTCCTGAAAAATGGCCTTTTGTCCCTTACATTAATTCATATTTCCGTAGTCGAATATTAATGTAAGAGGTCAACTATTATAGGACATGTCCCGTAGAGGCTGCAAAAATTATAAATCTGTAATCAAACCACTTTCCTATAAAAACCTCTGCCTGTTTAAGTTTGTTTGATTTTCAATTAATATTTGTTTGTCTGCGTAAGGGCCAGTGTATATTTTTGTAAATTGATGTAAGAGGCACATCGGACTTGAAAAACGTAACTTGTAATAGCGTAAGGGAAATCAATTGGTTAATAGCATGATAAACTTAACGTATGAGGCATATTGCATTTTTTATGTCTGTTAACGTACTTTTTACCCCTTATTTTTGATATTTTTGCTCACTTTTTTTTGTGGTAAGCGACATTTTTTTCAAGATATTAAAAAGTTATATATACCATTCGATAGAGCTCGGAATTCTGAATCCAACGATGTATATAACTCAAAATCACCAAAATGTCCCTTACATTAATTCATATTTCCGTAGTCGATATATCACGTTCTATTATATCACGTGTTTATCGCAATAGCATTGATTTTGAATGGTCACTCCTGCTTTTACTCGGTTTTGTGACCATTTACGCATAACTACAGCCTAGCGGGTTGTTCAAAGACCCAACCCAGGAGATATAGAACACGTAGAACAATTGACTGCCTATCGTATAGGAAGTAAGAAAAAAACAACGGCACTCCAGCGTGCCGGCAGAAGGGAAAACTTAAACATTAACGTTGTGTATTTTTTAATGTTTCCCTAACCAACCACCCTAACCATTAATGGAATAATTTCGCACGTATTGCTTGCTTTATCAGTTTAAAAAATACTATTATTTATATGGTAAAATACAACATCACACACGCACATTCGCGCAAGCGCCCTGCGCCGTGGCGCAGCAGGCATACATTTTCGCCGCGCGGTAGAAAGAGATGAGGATATTAGGCGGCGGTCTACTGTCCCTCTGTCTTACGAATTTTCGATCATTTACGTGTGTCTTGGCGCGAGTTTAACATTTTTCATAGGCCGCGTCACACAAGTGGCCGGAAATGAAGTTAGCTACAAACTGCGCAATATCCAAACAATGCGCGGCTTAGTGTGAGCTGCAGTCAGGATTTGATATTGCGCATGCAGCTTGTAGCTTACTTCATTTGCGTCAACTTGTGTGACGCGGCCTCATGGGCGTATATGAGGGGGGGTCCGAGGGGTCCGGACCCCCCCCTTGGCCTCACAAAATTATAAAAAAAATATCGAATGCATCCTACTTGACTCGGTAGGCAAACATTCATTACTATGAACGTCACAAAAGGTTAGCAAAAAAACCGTTTCTGTGATAAATCACACTTATACTTTCTTTTAACTGGTTCTTTTGTCTATGAAGTAAGACTCAAATTTGAATGATAAGGATTTTACGCCGACATTCTTTGGTTTTTGTATAGACGATGTTCAAATAAGTTAACATGTGCAAGCAATATCATGCAATGAAAAAACAAACCCTTAGGATTTGAAGAGACAAAAGAAGCACGTGATGTTTTAAGTTACGATTTATAGATTTTACAAAAGGCGACCAATTTTTTTTATTATTGTTTCGAAAATTAACTCGTTAGAAAGTCTGTAGTTTACTCAAAATATTGGTCGGCAACACGAAAGTCAGACGTTTTGTGCTAAACTATTAAAAAATAAAATGTCAATAAAAAGACAAAATCAACAAACACTCTTAGGATTCTTTCCCAAAAAAATTAAATTGAGTGATGACTGTGTTAATACTACGAGTGATAAAAAAATTAATGAAAAATCGGAAATAGTGACAGCGGAAAATATAAGAGCTAACGACGAAGTAAAAAAACGTAAGTCTCATAATTACTTAATTATTAACAAAGGTTTTTTTAATCTCAGTATAATAACCTAGGTACTTACTATATTACCTACGTATAGTAGCTAGCAGATCCAACAGACTTTCTTTTGAAATGCATAAATTCATAATTTATTTATTTTCAATAAAAATTAAAGCAGAAAACTACGATATTATTATGATCTTGCAAAAAATTAAAACAATTATAACTATGACATTACATAGATCAGCCGTGTTTTAGACTTGCGCAAGGTGCAAAATTTTCGGTGGAGTAAATCATAATAATGACATTTTAATTTTAAAATTTTACTGCAAAGTCACTGGAGAAGTGATCTTTTTATATGTTGAAAATATATGATATGTAATAATAATGTATAAAAATATTACAAATATATGGCAGTAAAATGATAAGTAACAATAATTATAGAGTTTTAAATTACATTTGGTAGAGATTAATAAAGTGTATTGAATAAGTTCAGATTGGTATCCTTTTGGTAGGCGTTTAGATAGGTAATTTGTCTTTGTCAGAATATCTATTTAAACACTTTAAAGGCTAAATATCGATAAATACAGTTATGTTTGACAATATTTTTGCTATGTGCTCATTAAGAAAGTTTTAATGGCCTTGAGGTGGCCTCAAAACTCTGACACCAGGACTAGCCAGCCTATACGAACTTACTTTGATTTTATTTTGAAAAGCTTGTTTTATAGTAGGTAGTGCTTTTGAAAATACAAACCGATTTTATGGTCAACTGTAATTATGAAAATATTATTTTTGAGAGAATTAATATTTATGATTCTATAGGTATATTCTTTTAATTGAATTAAGATTTGGTAGGTATTCATAATTTTAGACATTTATGATTTGATTAAATTTTGAATTTTATTCATTATTTGAATCTATGTATTATATTACTAGCTGCGCCCCGCGGCGTTACCCAAGTTAGACCGAGATAAAAAGTAGCCTATGTGTTAATCCAAGGTCTAAGCTACCTTCATACCGAATTTCATCCAAATTGGTTCAGCCGTTTGTGCGTGAAAGAGTAACAAACATCCATCCATCCTTACCTACAAACTTTCGCGTTTATACTCTTAATATTAGTAGGATGGACATATTCTAGACTAACTAAACTGTCGCACAGCTCGGCACTAATTTATTTCTGTTTAGAAATTTGTTTTATTTAAGTTAGGTACTTACATATTACCTAGTATCCAAGAAGTAGGTATGAGTATTTTATATTATTTTGCAAAGTATATTATATTATTTAGTTTTATTGAATAATTCTATGTGTTCAATTATTTTGTAATTTTGCAATGATTTTTATTTTGTAATGACGTTTCTAAGCGCATGTGATATGTCAATGGAATAAATGAATTTTGATTTGAATTGAATGAGTATGACCTGTATGACGAACAATATACTACACACGATTTATCACATTAAAAAAGTAGGTTCCAATTATGATATCTATACTATATGTACTCGTATAATAGAGTTAGTGTTTTTTTTTCTTTACAGATAATTTGATTTTGACACTTAAGTCTACGGATTATGATATCGGAAAATATGTCTGTCATCCTCCAAATAATAATGAAGAAAAACTGAGAGCTTTAAAAGACCCTTGGACTCCATCAGATATTTTCAAGTTTCCAGTCACTGGCCAAAAAAATCTATCATTTCAACGTCATTGGACTACCAAGTACACATGGCTCGTGTATTCGAATCTTATGCAGGGAGCACTTTGTAAAGTATGTGTTTTACTCGGAAAAATTGAAGGTGGTTCTGGAAATCAGGGACTGGGAAACTTGGTTAGCAAACCTTTTACCAATTGGAAAAAGGCATTACATACCTTTGAACGCCATTCAAAATCAAAGTATCACCAATTTGCTGTTGAGCAGGCAGATAATTTTGTAAAAATTGCAGAAGGCAAATCATTTGAAATTACAAAATCTATAAACGTCGAAAATAATAAAATTGCAGTAGAAAACAGAAACAGATTGAAGGCTATTGTGGAGACAATTCTTTTGTGTGGACGACAGGAATTGGCACTAAGAGGAAGCCGGGATTCAGGGGAAGTGGGTCTAAATGAACCGGTTCATAATGACGGAAACTTTCGGGCACTTCTTCGTTTTCGTGCTATATCTGGTGATAAAATACTAGAAAACCACTTATTAACTCAAAATATTCATAGTAGAGCCATGTACACTTCAGCAGGAATACAAAACGAAGTCATCGAATTGTGCGGTGACGCCGTCCGAGTGTTATTACTTGAAAGGGTAAAAAGAGCCGGATTTTTTACTGTGCTAGTTGATGAAACTCAAGATATATCACGACGGGAACAACTAGCTTTATGTTTACGGTATATTGATAACTCAGCTGAAAAATGCACTATCCGAGAAGATTTTCTTGAATTTGTCTACGTGGATGATGTTTCAGCTTCAGCATTGGCTACGACAATCATAAAACATTTGTTATCTTATAACTTGAATATGAACAAATTTATTGGACAAGGATTTGATGGCGCTGCAGTGATGAGTGGTCGCTTGCGAGGCGTTCGAACAATTATCGCAGAGCAATACCCTAGAGCGCAATTCGTACACTGCGTGGCTCATGTTCTTAATTTAGTTTTGGCGCATTCCTGTGAAGTTCCTATGATAAGAAACTGTATCGGAACTGTAAAAAGTATAATAAACTTTTTTCGACAATCTCCGCTTCGCGATGGCCTCTTGAAAAAAACTGCGCATCAAAAAAATTCGTCCCATTCGACTCTTATATCACTTTGTGAGACAAGGTGGACGGAAAAACATGTTGCTGTCGAAAGATTTGCAGAAATGTTTCCAGTAGTACGCGATACGCTTGAAGAACTCCAAAATGCTACGAGTAGAGAGGTGGCTACGCAAGCATACCAGCTACAGACTGCCATGGAAAAAAGCCAATTTATCGTATCGCTGGTCATCCTGAGGAAAGTTTTTTCATACACTTCAAATCTGAATAAAGCTATGCAGAAGGTCAATACTGATTTAACCAGCACTTGCGATTATGCACGAACAATTAAAATTACTTTACAAAACATCCGGAATGAAACCCAGTTTTCAATTATTTTTGATGAAGCGCAAAAAATGAGTACAGGCGATATTGTTTGTCCCCGAACGACAGGACGACAAACTCAGCGCAGTAATGTTCCTGGTGAAAATGCCGAAGTTTATTATCGTCGCAACGTTTATTATCCATTTCTTGAGCATGTCATAACAGAACTTGACGCTCGCTTTAAACCACATGAAGAGACAATCGGAGGGATAGAAATGATTTTACCAGGAAAAACCAATATTGATTCAAAAACAAAAGAAAACTTACAAAAAATAACTCAAATATTCTTAGGAAAAGAGGAAACTAACCTCTTTTTAAGTGAATATGAGATATGGCACAACCGATGGCAATCCATACATCACAAACCTGTCACTGCGATAGAAGCTATAGATCAGTGTGATGAACAATTTTTCCCTGTAATAAAAAAGCTTCTAAGTATTTTAGCCACGCTTCCAGTTTCAACTGCGACCCCAGAAAGATGTTTTTCTACCCTAAAGAGGTTAAAAACATACCTAAGAAATAAAATTGGAGACGAAAGGCTCACTGGCCTTGCTTTGATGAGCGTTCACCGTGATTTGGCGGTGAAAATAGATGTCGACGATATCATAAATAAGTTAGCATTAAGACGTAAAAGGTTAAATATAATACTTTGAATTAGATTAATTTAGCAAGGGGGCAATGGAGCCAGCGTTTTAGGAACTGTGCCCACTGGCAATGGGATTTTAGATTAAGTCTTGATAACATTATCACCTGTTTAAATTTATAACCATATACCAATATGCTTAGTCTGGTAACTCATTAGAACTGTTGAGCCCTGCGATACAGTACTTGTTACTAGTGCAGGTCTCACAATCAAACTGTCAAACCTTATTTTTGCTTTTGTGACGATGTCTTTTATTTGTGTAATTAAAATATAAATTAATTGTATAAATTAACTTTAGTTTAAATTGTAACATATCTTAGAAAACATTAATTGTCAATCTAATCATTAAGGTTGTTGTAAAGTTTTTTGTGAATAAATTATTTTGTATTTTGTATTTTTTTTTTTGTATTTGTATATATTATGATTCTCTAATTGAGAATTCTAACTAGTCTGTTCCGGTTCCGGTTCATCTTATTGGAATGAAGAATGCCTATATTGTCATTAAGAAGTTTTATGGGCAAAAAGAATAAGTGTACCAGCCGAAATCCAAAAAACTTTACCTAACTTTTTAGGAGTAGTTTAAAAAAATTGTGAAAAATTTTTGGACCCCCCCCTTGCGTGAGCTATATATACGTCCGTGCGCGGCCTATACCCATCCCAAAATGTGCACAACGCCACTAAAGAAGTTTTCACTTCAAAAATAAGCTCGCATAAAAATGTGTTATTGTCGCGATGTGTCAGGTGTGGCGCATGGCGGCGGCGCGGTGCGCGGAGCTGGCGCGCGAGCTGCGGCAGGGCGAGGTGGCGCTGCACGCGCACATACTGGCCGAGCCGCCGCCGCCGCCGCCGCCGCCCGCGCCGCCCAGCCCGCTCGCCAAATACGGTACCCTACCACTCTTCTGTTATGATGCACGTGACCACGGTAATGATATCCAACAGTATTCCGTCTTCATAAAAACGGTCGTAACGCCAATCATACCTACGCGCCTCGGAGTTCGGTATGCTCTCGGTATGCTAGTCAGTCGCGGCGCGTCGTAGTGACAAACGAACGTGTGGATTTGTAACTAGTGAGCGTGTGGTTTACGTTTTAAGGGTTCCTCGTTTTACTTCGGAAGCCTAAAAACGTCAATAAACACAATATGAATTTTTATTGAAAGCTTCCTTTTTCATTCACAGCTAATTTCTTTTTTGTAATAAGTAAATGTAATAATTTTACATCATTATAGATAGAAACTAGAAAGATACTCTAGTAGGTAAAGAGGAAGTTGATGAAATTAAAATACTGAAAGTGGGCAGCCCGAGCGCTTGGTACGTTCTGCGTGGCCACGTGGTGCTGTAGGTATATTATATTTCAAGGACAGGCCCGAGTCACAATAATGTTTGATATCATTATCGTGAGTAGGTACGTGACGTCACCTGCTGCTCCCAACAAAATACTAGCGCTGGTTGTTTGCAACCAATATTTGCAACAACCAACATGCTGAGTTGGGACTGGTTTTCATGGCAATCTGTAGGTGCTAACTACTTATTGTTACGAGATGGGTTCTTGGATAATCAGTTAAAACGCCGATTATTCACTTTGCACTTTATTGCACAAAATCACAGTACACACGACACAACTGGTTCGCACAACACTTCACACTGGCACGAATATTCACACAACTAGTCACTTCACAATCACTGGTACCGCACTTGAACACGAGATGTTTTCGCTCCGGTATAAAACGCGATAACTGCCACGAACGAAAACCATCGCCCTATTTATATCGGAATAAGGGTTCTCTAGAAATCTGTAGAATATTCGGTGCCATTGTGACTGACAAAGTAAACAAGTGTAAAGTTCGAGAAACCCTATTGTTCCTAATTATTACGAAAACACCACAAAAAATCTAACAAACAACAAACAATAGACGCGACACAAAGGCCGGTGCCGCCTGAGTCATAAAACCATAAATCTCGCGGT
This sequence comes from Hypomecis atomaria, assembly GCA_964007245.1. NCBI lineage: Eukaryota > Metazoa > Arthropoda > Insecta > Lepidoptera > Geometridae > Hypomecis > Hypomecis atomaria. The sequence goes on from OZ023299.1 coordinate 11,190,964, forward strand.
TAAGTGTAAACAACTAGCCGTCGTACCGCGCGCGGCTACAGATTAATAAATAGTTACTAACGGCGTGGCCTACTGCGTAACACCACCTCCTCCCAAGACATGCTCGTCCCGAGCATCGTTGCATCCGTGATATCGCGCCAATCGATCCACGTGAACTATTTTGGGGGCACCTCGAGGTCCTTTCTGTATGCGGAACGTCACGTCGTTGATCTTGGTCACCACTCGGTACGGTCCATCCCATTTGGCTTGTAGCTTTGGAGACTTTCCTTTGCTGCGTATGGGATTGTGCAGCCATACCATCGAGCCTTCCTCGAACCCAGGATTGTTAGCCCTTCTGTCGTATCGAGTCTTCATTCTTTCAGATGCTTGCTGGCCATGCTCTCTAATGTGCTCATAGATGTCGTTCATCTTGTTCCGGAGGTCACTGGCGTACTCAGTTATGGGTTGTGGAGAATCCGGTGGAATGCCAGTTATTAAGTCGGCTGGTAGCCGTAATTCACGTCCAAAATTGGCAAAAGCGGGAGTGACATTTGTGCTCTCATGAACAGCACTTCGGTATGACAACAAAAATGGCTGGATATGCTTGTCCCAATCCCGTTGTTTGCTTCCGACTACTTTTGCCAGGTACCTCTCCAGAGTTTGGTTGAATCGCTCCACCATTCCATCTGATTGCGGGTGGTAAGACGTCCTTGTTTTGTGTGCACCCATTAACCGGCACGTCTCTTGAAACAGCTGAGATTCAAAATTTCTTTCTTGGTCACTGTGGATTTCCAATGGTACTCCAAATCGACAGAATACTTCATGCACCAATTTGTCTGCTATCGTCGATGCCTCTTGGTTCGGAATTGCGAAGACTTCCGGCCACTTGGTGAAGTAATCCATGACGACAAGGAAGTACTTGTTGCCACTTTCACTCACAGGAAATGGTCCGGCCACATCCAGTGCGATTCGCTCCCATGGTGCTCCAACATTATACAGCTTTAATGCTCCTCTGCTGCGGGTATGCGGACCTTTCACTGATGCACAGCTCGTACATTTCCGTACCCAGTCTTCTACGTCATCTCTGCAGTTGATCCAGTAAAACCTTTCTCGAATTTTCAAGAGTGTCCGTTTCACACCCAGATGTCCTCCCGAAAACCCTTCGTGGTACAGCTTCAAAACTTCAGGTATCTTTGCTCTGGGTACAACCATTTGGAGATGGCACTGATTGCCACGAGCATTTTCCCATTTTCGACAAAGTACTCCCTCCTGAAGCACCAGACTATCCCATTGCGCCCAATAGCTCTTTGTCGTAACACTCATTGAAGCAATAGCACTCCAGTCTGGCTTAGGGGCATCTGATTCCATCCATTCAAGAATCGGCTTGATGTCGGCGTCTTCTTCTTGTGCAACCTGAAGGGTTTCTTTCCATTCGTCACCGATGTCAGCTTTGAGCATTCTGACGGGCACTAAATCTTTCGACTCATGTCTTGAGCAATGCTTGCAGTCCTCTGAGCATGGCCTTCTTGACAGTGCGTCCGCGTTGCTATGAGATTTTCCACTGCGATGCTCCGTGGTGAAGTCAAACTCTTGTAGTTGCTCAATCCATCTTGCCACTTGGCCTTCGGGATCCTTAAACTGTAGTAGCCACTTAAGAGCAGCGTGGTCGGTCCTCAGATGGAATTTTCGCCCGAGCAGGTACTTGCTAAAATGTCGCAATGTCTTCACCACTGCAAGTAACTCTTTTCTGGTCACACAGTAGTTCCTTTCCGGCTTGGACAGGGATTTGCTGAAATACGCAATCACCACTTCTTGGTCTCCTTTCCTTTGTGACAGTACTCCTCCAATGCCGGTGTTGCTGGCGTCAGTGTCCACGATGAACTCGTTCTCTGTGTCCGGGAAGCCAAGAATAGGCGTACTACAAAGTCGCTTCTTTAGCTCTTGAAAAGCTGCGTCGCAATTCTCATCCCAGAGGAAGGGTCGTTTTTCCTCAGTCAGTCTATGCAACGGCTTGGCTATGTCAGCAAAGTTCTTCACGAATCGCCTGTAGTAGGAGCATAAACCCAAGAATGCTCTAACTTCCGTCTTGTCTTTTGGCACAGGCCAATCCTTGACAGCACTGACTTTTCCTGGATCCGTCTGTACGCCAGCTTCGGAAATCACATGTCCCAGGAAATTCACTTGCCTCTTGAAGAAAGAACATTTCTTCGGACTCAGCTTGAGATTGGCTGCGCGAATCTTAGTCAATACTCGTTCCAGGTTTTGCAGATGGTCTTCGAAGGTTTTTCCCACAATTATGATGTCGTTTAAATAGACTAGGCATGCATCTCCAATCAGTCCCGCGAGCACTAACTCCATTAGTCTTTCGAACGTAGCAGGCGCGTTGCATAATCCAAACGGCATCACGTTGAATTGCCACAGGCCTTTTCCCGTCGAAAATGCGGTCTTCTCTTTATCTTTAGGATCTATTTCCACTTGCCAGTATCCGCTCTTCAAGTCCAGCGTAGTGAACCACTTCATACCTGTCAGTGTATCTAACGTGTCATCAATCCTCGGCAAAGGATAGCTGTCTTTCTTCGTTACGTCGTTGAGTCGTCGATAATCAACGCAGAACCGCATACTGCCATCCTTCTTTTTCACTAGAACCACTGGCGAGCACCACGGACTGGATGAAGGTTCTATCACACCATTGCGTGCCATGTCTTCGATCATTGTCTCGACTTCTTTTTCTCGTGCCACTGGTATCCTTCTTGGCCGCTGTCGAATCGGTGGCACGCTTCCTGTATTTATTGTGTGCTTCACTAATCCAGTCTTCCCGTTGACGGCATCATCGAGAGCAAATATGTCAGTGTAGCGCTGCAGCATCTTCTTTGCCATCAGAAGTTCTCTTTCGGTCAGGTCTTTACGGGAATCTTCCAATAGCGTTGACACGTTGTAACTCCCAGCACAGTTGTATTTCTCCTTTGGTTGTTCTTGGCATCTGCGCATCCAGTCTACTTCTTCACAAGTACCAATTGGGGTTCCTCCTTTGATGAGTTGTTCCTCGTTACTTGTGTTGAGCACACGCACCATAGCGGTATTAGTAGTCCTCACCAGAGTTCGGGCCAATAACCATGGTTGATCACCTTCCGACTGTTCTATTAGCACACATCGTCGTTGATGTCCCAACTTCGGCGGTAATCTAACTGCCACAATGGTTTCCGATCTAGGTGGGAGGACTATTCTCTGCAGACAATAAACCTTTCCTGATATGGCGCCTTCCATGAAGATTTCTTCTCTTCCACACTTCAAGATTCCTTGGTTGACGTCAATCTCACAATGATGTTCTCGCATGAAGTCAAGACCCAGAATGCAATCGTCGACTATATCAGCCACAATGACTTTGTGACGGAAAGTTTTCTGACCCAACTGTAACTCCACCAGCTTCTCTCCTCGGACAGATATGTGCTGACCGGTCGCCGTCAGAAGTTGAACAGTTTTGCAGCTTTCGAAGTTCGCAAGAAAGCGCTTAGCCAGTCGGGAACTGATGACAGTGCGAGAAGCTCCAGTATCCAATGTCAGCTTGCAAGAAGTTTCATTGATGGCACCATTGATGATCAGGCTGTTCCCATCGTGAGCTTGTGAGACTAATATCTTTGGGGCCTTTTCCAGACCGGCCAGCACCCGCCCCTTGGTCCTGGCGCTTACTCGTTTCCCTGCTGCTGTGTGGTTTCACGGTTCGTCTGTTCCTGTACTGGTCGATCGTCCCTTGTTCGGCGTGGCTTCGGGCAACTCCGCCATAAATGGCCTCTCTCTTCACAGTTGTAGCATCTTGGGCCAAACCTCGTACGATGTGACGCTTCTTTAACTTCCCTTAAGTGTTGAACATCTCTCGCTGGATTTCGTACAGCTTCCACTTCCAAGGCTTGGGCCAAAGCTTCCTTTAGTGTTTTATGATGCCCGAGTTTCACTGCAGTTCTAACTTCAAAGTCTGCTATACTGTTAGAAAACGCTTCCACTAGATGCTCGTCGTTGGGTAACGGTGCTGACTGATAAGCCTTCCGGAACAGTTTCTCCACCTCGACGGCCCACTGTTGAAGACTTTCGTTACGACGTTGCACTCTGTTCTTCAACTGCGCTCGGTACACACGTTCCAGGTGCTCATCACCGTAGCGACTCTCCAGCGTTTCCATTAATTTATCGTAGGTCGCTTCCTTGCCCACGGCATCGAGAATACTCAGGGCTTCGTCGCGAAGGCTCATTATGAGGGCGTTCATGGCTTGGTCTTTGTCCCATCCATTGGTTTTAACAGCGGCGTCAAATTGAATTTTATAGGCTGACCATGACGATGTTCCGTCGAAAGGCGTCACTTTGATCTTTTGTGAAGCTGGCGAGAAGGTTGTAGATGCACCAGTTCCGCTTCCAGACTTGATAACCTTGAGGGCTTTCCTCACGTCGGCGATTTGTGCTTCCGCTTCGACAATACGGGATTCGTGCTCCTTTACGCTGGTATCAAGCTGTTTGACCGTGTCCTTGACCTCTTTTATCTCTTTGCCTAAAGTCGTCTGCAAGCTTGAAAGCAGTTCTTCTTTTTGACGAGCCTGTTCTTCTCTGTTGCGGTCCAATTTTTCTTCCAGCTGGCGAATATGGTTCTCGTTGTTGCGGGCCTGTTCTTCTCTGTTGCGGTCTAATTTTTCTTCTAGCAGGCGAGTCTGCCTCTCGTTGTTGCGATCGAACATTGACTGCATCATCGCCATCATTGCAGTCATATCGAATGCCGCAGGGACAGCTGATGTCGTAGCAGGTGCTGGGTTCGGGTTTCTGGAGTCGTCGTTCGTTGCCTCGGACTCGCTGCCTTCCATTAACAGCGAATTATTACCGAAACGTCGCTGGTCAACCTCCTCCTGGCGGCGCTCCTGCTCCTCTAGTCGGCGCGCTTCCTCCTGACGGCGCTGACTCCGTGTACGGGGCGTCTCGTCGTCGTACGGAGTAACCGGCATTTTCAATTATCCACCCTTCTGACACCAAATGTTACGAGATGGGTTCTTGGATAATCAGTTAAAACGCCGATTATTCACTTTGCACTTTATTGCACAAAATCACAGTACACACGACACAACTGGTTCGCACAACACTTCACACTGGCACGAATATTCACACAACTAGTCACTTCACAATCACTGGTACCGCACTTGAACACGAGATGTTTTCGCTCCGGTATAAAACGCGATAACTGCCACGAACGAAAACCATCGCCCTATTTATATCGGAATAAGGGTTCTCTAGAAATCTGTAGAATATTCGGTGCCATTGTGACTGACAAAGTAAACAAGTGTAAAGTTCGAGAAACCCTATTGTTCCTAATTATTACGAAAACACCACAAAAAATCTAACAAACAACAAACAATAGACGCGACACAAAGGCCGGTGCCGCCTGAGTCATAAAACCATAAATCTCGCGGTTAAGTGTAAACAACTAGCCGTCGTACCGCGCGCGGCCACAGATTAATAAATAGTTACTAACGGCGTGGCCTACTGCGTAACATTATCATTCATTTATTGCTTTTTTTGGTTGATATTTTGTAGGTTTCAATATCAGAGGGACTTGAGTGTCGTGGGGCGCGGACAGGTGCGCGGCATTGAATATGGTTGCATGAAGAGTTTGTAGGTACTTATAGGTGGCAATATGTTTTTATGACTATTTTTTATTTAATTTTAGAGCATGAGGAGCACGTTCCACAAGAACTTGTGGAATCCCAAGATATAGATACGGATCCTAAGAACGCTGTTGCCAAAGATGCAAAGGAAAGATTGGTAAGAATTTGAGTCTTTATTCCTCGGCCTTTGAAATCTGATTATAAGAATAAGCATATGGCGGAACAAGCTGCCATTCCGTGAAGTTTATTGATTTGTTTGATTCCAGGTTCGACACATTCTTCAGCTGGTCGCGGATAACACAGGATTTTTGGTAGAGGACCGTTTATTGAAGCTCATTGCAAAATACAAGATCGAATCCAGGAACCTGTGTACCCTGGATGCTATATTTATGGTATTTTTAGCATTGTTATACTTATAATAGTCCCCTCATTAGCCCTTTCACTATTTTGGTATTCTAAAACATAACAATGCCTATAATCGTCAAAAAACTGGGTTCCAAAATATGAATTATAAAACAAATGTCGCATTGTCGAACAAGAGTCAGGGAAATAAATAGTTACGTATCTAAGGACTGACTGCACGAACGTTCCTGAGTAAGACATTACCTTAGATACACTACGTCCCGTCCGATTGTCTATATTTTTCATGGTAAAGATACTAACTCTTCCAAGCTTTATTATATGTTAGGTATTGTATTTTTTTCTTAAACCAAAAACCAAAACCACCAAACCAAATATGTTTAAAAATATACTAACTTGTATACCTATATGGCTAACCAGTCATATGATTTTATAAATGTTTGCATGCTTCAGGCCCTCGAGATCCAAGCGGAGGAGGACATCGAGCTCCTGTGTAAGACGTTTCTGAACTACGCGTTCTGCCCGATCTGCGTCGACATGGAGGCCGCCTCCGAGATGCTGGAGCAGCCCGGCGGCTCGCCCGAGGAGTCGCGCCAACAGAGCATCAATACCACCAGGCAACGTCAGTTTACCATTCTACGCTTTTCTCTACGCAAAACAAACCTGATATAGATAGGTTTCTATAACTTAAAATCTTATAAACATATCCTACGTAGTGTATCCACCCGGCAATTATGTTATGGGAACCAGCCTTACGACTCCGACATTTTTGAAGTGAAACTTGTAATGCGACTTCCAAAAAGGTTGCGTAAAATGTTTAACGCTACCACAGAAGGGGTATCAAAGCACTGTTGTATCGAAGTTTTACTTGTTCCGCGCGGAGCCCTCCATTGCACGTTTTTTTATTTTTTACTAATAAAGTATCACGTATTTTTTCCGTGTTTATTGAAACATTAAATTGGCCACTGCGATCTCTCAAGATGTAGACTTCCATTGTACCGGTGCTCGGGCTCTGTGGGAAGTAGGTGGTCCATAGCTCTACAATCGTATAACGTGATAAAGATGCGGTATTTTTGTACCCGCAGGAGACAGAGTGTCAATACGGGGACGAGCGAGCATCAACAGGAGTCTTTCAGTCAGCACGTCGAGGTCACATGTCGGACATAGGCGAGTATAGCAAATGTGCAGCAATTAGGTGCCTTAACAAAACCAGCTCTCTTAATAACGTTTTACTATTTTTGTTTTAAAACGATAAATTTAAATTACTCCTGAATTTTCAAAGCATAGAATAATAACGCCGAGAAACCGAGAACAAGCTGTGTGTATGTTGGCTCTGGCTAAGTGAAGCAAGAAATACCAAGCTTGAAAAGCTTAGTACGCGAACGGCGCGCGGCAGTACTCACAGTCGTACCGTGATAAAAACAGCTCCCGTAATTTATATTTTAAAATGACGGTTTGTGTGGTAAACGGGTGCCACAGTGAATCGGCAAAACCAAACAAACAATGCAACATCACATTCCACATGTAAGTATTACAAATTATCTAATAATTTGATGTAAAACGCCTTCCAATGTAAATATAAATTCACAAAATTTCGATAGACGCCATGAGGACTAAAAGTTGCAAGTAAAGGGTAAAACTTTTCCCCCACATTTTGAGATTGAAATTAGTAATGAAATATACTTCCATTGCCTTGACACGGGATTATCAGTACATATTATTATGTTTTCATACATCCTACTTGATAAGTACCAAAGCGAGACATTATCATCATAGTTAGATGGTTATGACTTTAGGTTATGACATGATAATTTAGCAATGAGCCTTCCCAATGTAATTAATAATCATATGTATTTGACATTATTATGACATGTAATCTAATAACCGCATGTAAAAATTACATATGTTGCAATTGATAATTTAATTGAATTGAATTGAATTTCGCGAATCCCTGGTTGGCCTCATAGTTCATTTTGTTCAAAATGATGACCTGAATCACCTCTTTTCGGCTTAGTACACCACAACTTTTTTTTAAATTAACTGGGTATTACATGAAAGGGCTTTTCGTGTGGAAAACAGTTCGTAGTAACAAAGGAAAACTAAAAACACAATAATTAAATTGGTCAAAATTTTATTCTAACTAAACGGTTTTATGTACTAAAAGATAAAAAATAATAACTCAACAATAAAATCGTGAGGTCTTCGCCTGAAAGATTTCATTATGTATGATGCGCCCCACGATTTTATTTTAGAATTATTATTTTTTATCTTTTAGTACTTAAAACCGTTTAGTTAAAAAAATACCAATTTCACAAACTGTGTTCCACACGAAAAGCCCTTTCATATAATACCCATACTAATGGAATAAAAAAAAAGTTATTAACAGAAATGTTTGGAGCCACACTCAAAGGCACAAGTATATGTTATGCAAAATCTGTACTAAAGGCTCTGATCAAATTTCCCAACTTTTTGGGGTAATCTGATTCTGATAGTAACATTACTTGTTTCGTAGTGTGCGTGTTGCCGCGCGTAAATACGTATGACTCGCGCACACATCAATCGTGTTGATGCTTCACTCTCGAGATTTTTTTGACATGAAATTATCATTCTCGGCGTTATTATTCTATGTTTCAAAGTATATAATAATATGTGCTATTTTAGGGTCTACGATTTGTCACCAGCTGATTTAGAAATAATGACAGAAGCAGAAGAAATCATTCAAAAATGCGGAGGTGATCCTCAAAAAGGTAAGAATTCATTTCAATTCAGCGCATTATCAATATTCAGTTCGGTATCTTGGCATACTTTGTTTTGAATATATTGAGCCTTTTCAGAAAAATATCGTAAGCTATTAGGTTAGTCGTGTAAGAAATGCCGCCAAAATCCAAATGCAGTTTAAAGATTAGCACTCGCCTATGTTGACTTCAAACATTTTACATAGGCCCATTCTGCTAGCCAACCAATTTCTTTTTTTACAGCAGAAGAGTTTTTCTCGCGTAACCAACCAATTTCCATGCTGTTTTTTCTATTTGAAAGCCCGTTCTATCGATATGACTATTAGCTGAAGGTAGTCGATCGTGTCAAAATACTGAAACTGTATATAAATTTTGCAGCGGGCACGTTAATATCGGGCAGTAGCCCCGAGGCGTCTGCGAGCGGCAGCGCCAAGCGCGGCGCGCGCGGCGTCACCGTGGCCGCCACGCCACAGCACGCCGCGCCGCAGCTCGCGCCCGTACACAACCCTTTCCTGTGCCCTGGTACGTACATACTATACATGTTGATGTCGGGGAGTACCCCCGAGGTGTCACCGTGGCCGCCACGCCACAGCACGCCGCGCCGCAGCTCGCGCCCGTACACAACCCTTTCCTGTGCCCTGGTACGTACATACTATACATGTTGATGTCGGGGAGTACCCCCGAGGTGTCACCGTGGCCGCCACGCCACAGCACGCCGCGCCGCAGCTCGCGCCCGTACACAACCCTTTCCTGTGCCCTGGTACGTACATACTATACATGTTGATGTCGGGGAGTACCCCCGAGGTGTCACCGTGGCCGCCACGCCACAGCACGCCGCGCCGCAGCTCGCGCCCGTACATAACCCTTTCCTGTGCCCTGGTACGTACATACTATACATGTTGATGTCGGGGAGTACCCCCGAGGTGTCACCGTGGCCGCCACGCCACAGCACGCCGCGCCGCAGCTCGCGCCCGTACACAACCCTTTCCTGTGCCCTGGTACGTACATACTATACATGTTGATGTCGGGGAGTACCCCCGAGGTGTCACCGTGGCCGCCACGCCACAGCACGCCGCGCCGCAGCTCGCGCCCGTACATAACCCTTTCCTGTGCCCTGGTACGTACATACTATACATGTTGATGTCGGGGAGTACCCCCGAGGTGTCACCGTGGCCGCCACGCCGCGCCGCAGCTCGCGCCCGTACACAACCCTTTCCTGTGCCCTGGTACGTACATACTATACATGTTGATGTCGGGGAGTACCCCCGAGGTGTCACCGTGGCCGCCACGCCGCAGCTCGCGCCCGTACACAACCCTTTCCTGTGCCCTGGTACGTACATACTATACATGTTGATGTCGGGGAGTACCCCCGAGGTGTCACCGTGGCCGCCACGCCACAGCACGCCGCGCCGCAGCTCGCGCCCGTACACAACCCTTTCCTGTGCCCTGGTACGTACATACTATACATGTTGATGTCGGGGAGTACCCCCGAGGTGTCACCGTGGCTGCCACGCCACAGCACGCCGCGCCGCAGCTCGCGCCCGTACACAACCCTTTCCTGTGCCCTGGTACGTACATACTATACATGTTGATGTCGGGGAGTACCCCCGAGGTGTCACCGTGGCCGCCACGCCACAGCACGCCGCGCCGCAGCTCGCGCCCGTACACAACCCTTTCCTGTGCCCTGGTACGTACATACTATACATGTTGATGTCGGGGAGTACCCCCGAGGTGTCACCGTGGCCGCCACGCCACAGCACGCCGCGCCGCAGCTCGCGCCCGTACACAACCCTTTCCTGTGCCCTGGTACGTACATACTATACATGTTGATGTCGGGGAGTACCCCCGAGGTGTCACCGTGGCCGCCACGCCACAGCACGCCGCGCCGCAGCTCGCGCCCGTACACAACCCTTTCCTGTGCCCTGGTACGTACATACTATACATGTTGATGTCGGGGAGTACCCCCGAGGTGTCACCGTGGCCGCCACGCCACAGCACGCCGCGCCGCAGCTCGCGCCCGTACACAACCCTTTCCTGTGCCCTGGTACGTACATACTATACATGTTGATGTCGGGGAGTACCCCCGAGGTGTCACCGTGGCCGCCACGCCACAGCACGCCGCGCCGCAGCTCGCCCCCGTACACAACCCTTTCCTGTGCCCTGGTACGTACATACTATACATGTTGATGTCGGGGAGTACCCCCGAGGTGTCACCGTGGCCGCCACGCCACAGCACGCCGCGCCGCAGCTCGCGCCCGTACACAACCCTTTCCTGTGCCCTGGTACGTACATACTATACATGTTGATGTCGGGGAGTACCCCCGAGGTGTCACCGTGGCCGCCACGCCACAGCACGCCGCGCCGCAGCTCGCGCCCGTACACAACCCTTTCCTGTGCCCTGGTACGTACATACTATACATGTTGATGTCGGGGAGTACCCCCGAGGTGTCACCGTGGCCGCCACGCCACAGCACGCCGCGCCGCAGCTCGCGCCCGTACACAACCCTTTCCTGTGCCCTGGTACGTACATACTATACATGTTGATGTCGGGGAGTACCCCCGAGGTGTCACCGTGGCCGCCACGCCACAGCACGCCGCGCCGCAGCTCGCGCCCGTACACAACCCTTTCCTGTGCCCTGGTACGTACATACTATACATGTTGATGTCGGGGAGTACCCCCGAGGTGTCACCGTGGCCGCCACGCCACAGCACGCCGCGCCGCAGCTCGCGCCCGTACACAACCCTTTCCTGTGCCCTGGTACGTACATACTATACATGTTGATGTCGGGGAGTACCCCCGAGGTGTCACCGTGGCCGCCACGCCACAGCACGCCGCGCCGCAGCTCGCCCCCGTACACAACCCTTTCCTGTGCCCTGGTACGTACATACTATACATGTTGATGTCGGGGAGTACCCCCGAGGTGTCACCGTGGCCGCCACGCCACAGCACGCCGCGCCGCAGCTCGCGCCCGTACACAACCCTTTCCTGTGCCCTGGTACGTACATACTATACATGTTGATGTCGGGGAGTACCCCCGAGGTGTCACCGTGGCCGCCACGCCACAGCACGCCGCGCCGCAGCTCGCGCCCGTACACAACCCTTTCCTGTGCCCTGGTACGTACATACTATACATGTTGATGTCGGGGAGTACCCCCGAGGTGTCACCGTGGCCGCCACGCCACAGCACGCCGCGCCGCAGCTCGCGCCCGTACACAACCCTTTCCTGTGCCCTGGTACGTACATACTATACATGTTGATGTCGGGGAGTACCCCCGAGGTGTCACCGTGGCCGCCACGCCACAGCACGCCGCGCCGCAGCTCGCGCCCGTACACAACCCTTTCCTGTGCCCTGGTACGTACATACTATACATGTTGATGTCGGGGAGTACCCCCGAGGTGTCACCGTGGCCGCCACGCCACAGCACGCCGCGCCGCAGCTCGCGCCCGTACACAACCCTTTCCTGTGCCCTGGTACGTACATACTATACATGTTGATGTCGGGGAGTACCCCCGAGGTGTCACCGTGGCCGCCACGCCACAGCACGCCGCGCCGCAGCTCGCCCCCGTACACAACCCTTTCCTGTGCCCTGGTACGTACATACTTTACATGTTGATGTCGGGGAGTACCCCCGAGGTGTCACCGTGGCCGCCACGCCACAGCACGCCGCGCCGCAGCTCGCCCCCGTACACAACCCTTTCCTGTGCCCTGGTACGTACATACTATACATGTTGATGTCGGGGAGTACCCCCGAGGTGTCACCGTGGCCGCCACGCCACAGCACGCCGCGCCGCAGCTCGCCCCCGTACACAACCCTTTCCTGTGCCCTGGTACGTACATACTATACATGTTGATGTCGGGGAGTACCCCCGAGGTGTCACCGTGGCCGCCACGCCACAGCACGCCGCGCCGCAGCTCGCCCCCGTACACAACCCTTTCCTGTGCCCTGGTACGTACATACTTTACATGTTGATGTCGGGAAGTACCCTCGAGGCGTCGGCAAGCGGTAGCGCCAAGCTCGGCGCACGCCCGTACTCGACTCTTTCCTGTGTCCTGGTACTGTACTAGCCTTTTTTGATAGCCCACTGCAGGACGTAGGTCTACCCATGAAGGGTGATTGTGCCATATCCACCACGCTGGCCCAGTGCGGGTTGGTGGATTCACATTCGCCATCGAATTTCTTCTACGGGTATACAGGTATCCTCACGATTTTTTCCTTCACTGAAAAGCCAGTGCAGTGGTGTGAAAATCTGTACATCAATTCCAAAGAACTCACTGATACGGGACCCGTTTTGAACCAAAACGACCTCACGATTGTAAGGCGGGTGTCATTACCACCAGACCACCGCGGCTTTTTTTGTGCCCTGGTATTTCATTCTATTAGTTCTAATCAGCTTTACCTCCGGTTTCCCACATAACTCTTAATTTTTGTAAAAGTAGACTATGGCATTCTACGATCTTTGAACTGTACCTACTATATCCATGACAAAAATCAAATCGATCTATTGCTTAGTTGCTGCGTAAAAACAAACAAACAAACAGTAGTATTTTTAGTACTAATTAGTAATACCTTACATAGCCCGGCGGATTGGCAAGTTGAAATGGCAGTGGGCCGGGCACATAGTACGGAGGACTAATGACAGATGGGGGTCGTAAAGTCCTTGAGTGGAGACTACGTACCGGCAAGAGCAGCGTAGGACGTCCACCCACAAGGTGGACGGATGACCTCATCAAGATCGCAGGATCGCGCTGGATGCAAGCCTCTACCAACCGGTCTTATTTGAGATCTTTTGGGAGAGGCCTATGTACAGCAGTGGACGTCCTATGGCTGAAAAGAAGAGGAGAGAAAAAAGTGCAAGTAGAGTCCCTCCGCGCGGAAGAAGTGAAACTTCGACGCAACAGTGCTTTCATACTCCCTCCATGCGCTACCATGGAGGTGGTATGAAAGCACTGTTGTATCGCAACCTTGTTGGAAGTCGCATTAGAAGTTTCACTTCAATAATGAAACTAATACCTACTGATTATATAGAGCAAACAATATTAATGTAATGTTTCAGTGGGCCATCACCTCGAAATAGAACCGATGCAAGTTCTAACGGCTTTGGGAGAATTCATGGCGATCTTCATGCCGCCAGATAAGAAGAGGCTTTTCGAAATTTTGTAAGTAATGCAGCCACTGTCTTGGCCTGGGTCTAACAGACGGAAATGCTCGGCTCAGACGGGCTACCGACCACAGCTACTGGTGGCCAGCTATCCGGTGGCAGAGGTGGCTGGTGGCAGCCACTCGCTACAGACTACTGTAGCGTAGCTGTACTGTACTGTAGCTACGGACACTAGTCCGCGACACATACAGTTGTAGCGGGAGCTTGCGGCTGCCACCGGTGGCCATGGTCAGCGGCCCGTCTGCGCCGAGCCTTAATCTTAAAGAATTTTTTTATCAGTTTATTTTCATTAATTTCATGTTGACAACGATGACTGTGACGACACAAGCACGTACTTGGAGGCATTTTAATGGAGCCGATGCAAAATCAAACTCGCGCAAAATCTCATTTATTTTCCTTTGAAATGGTTTGGATAGGTACCACTAAGATGAAAAGCGACATTGGCTTTTCAGTATGATAATAAAAAAATCTCCATTTGCAGGGATAGCCTCAAACCGCCATCTTTCTCATCGCCTTCGAGAAGAATGTCTTCAGACGAAATAAACAATTACTGGGCGCAATGGAAAAACATTTTTCCACCTGAAAAGGACCGTTTCTGGGACGGATTGCTCACTGGGCTCAATAACTATTTACCCATATTACAAGGTGAGATTGAGACCAGTATATTGACTGAACCCTGAGCAAAGAGCTACATAAGCTGGTTCAGGATCAAGGATCGCGGTACCCCTCTATTTTTTTATCACTTTTTTTTTAAATAGAGGGTTTGATCAAGCATGATCATGCCACCCTCATTGGCAATCTGTATCCCGATCCATTAGAATCCTGGAAGAAAAGAGCATTAGGGATATTTCGTTCATAAGTTCTCCTTTATATTTACCCTCTAATGTCGAAGATTTAGCCGAAGAAGAAAGTATTGCTCGAACGCGGAAATTTTCAAATATTTTTTTAGTCGCGCGATTTTTATTGCCTTATGTTTTTTTTCTAAATGGCAGAAATAAAACCTGTGGCGGATTTTATAACGCGATATCGTTTACATTGAGTCTAGGCCTAAATACGCACTATGCGGATGCGGTTGCGGTCGAGCTAACACGGGCAAATGTTTGGAATCGCAGTTTACATACGCATGATCCGACCACGAACCGGACGGCTGACTCCAGTGCGTATGAAAACTGCGGTTTCACACATATTTCTGTGTCGCGGAAGCCGGACGGCAGGTCTAATAGGACCTTTTCTATGTGTAGAGCGCGAGCGCGTGCACGAGGAAGTAGTGTCTTTACGACGGCGCAACGCGGCGCTGCGGCGGCTGGTGCGCGGCGCGCTGCCCGAGCTGCCGCCCGCCGCGCCCAAGTACGCGCGCGCGCCACCGGCACACTTCACCGCCACCGTGCCCGACCTGCCGCCCATACTTTAAACGCGGCCTGCGGCGGCTGGTGCGCGGCGCGCTGCCCGAACTGCTGCCTGCCGCGCCCAAGTACGCGCGCGCGCCACCGGGACACTTCACCGCCACCGTGCCCGACCTGCCGCCCATACTTTAAACGCGGCCTGCGGCGGCTGGTGCGCGGCGCGCTGCCCGAACTGCTGCCTGCCGCGCCCAAGTACGCGCGCGCGCCACCGGGACACTTCACCGCCACCGTGCCCGACCTGCCGCCCATACTTTAAACGCGGCCTGCGGCGGCTGGTGCGCGGCGCGCTGCCCGAACTGCTGCCTGCCGCGCCCAAGTACGCGCGCGCGCCACCGGGACACTTCACCGCCACCGTGCCCGACCTGCCGCCCATACTTTAAACGCGGCCTGCGGCGGCTGGTGCGCGGCGCGCTGCCCGAACTGCTGCCTGCCGCGCCCAAGTACGCGCGCGCGCCACCGGGACACTTCACCGCCACCGTGCCCGACCTGCCGCCCATACTTTAAACGCGGCCTGCGGCGGCTGGTGCGCGGCGCGCTGCCCGAACTGCTGCCTGCCGCGCCCAAGTACGCGCGCGCGCCACCGGGACACTTCACCGCCACCGTGCCCGACCTGCCGCCCATACTTTAAACGCGGCCTGCGGCGGCTGGTGCGCGGCGCGCTGCCCGAGCTGCCGCCCGCCGCGCCCAAGTACGCGCGCGCGCCACCGGCACACTTCACCGCCACCGTGCCCGACCTGCCGCCCATACTGTAAACGCGGCCTGCGGCGGCTGGTGCGCGGCGCGCTGCCCGAGCTGCCGCCCACATTGTGCATCGTCATCATCAGCCTATACCCACTGCTAGGTTTGCCTCCTCTCCACATTAATCATCGACAATTTTTTTCCTAATTATACTGGATTATTGGTTTGTACCTAGTTATATTGGATAATATATAACCATTTCTATGATTGTATTTAATAAATAAAATCTATTTTTAAAAAGTGGTTTTTTATTTAACTAAATTAACATAATTTTAACAAAAGCCCGCGGCGGCAATATCATTTATTTTTTACTTCTGAAGTACAGTCATATTAGTTAATTATTACTTGTGACCAATAATCACATGAAGTAATACTTTTTATAACATATTTGCTCGTAAAGTGGCTGTAATTACACCAATTTCAATATCGTAATGTATTTCATTACGCACTTGTACTTTATTGTAATGTAAAACGCACGCCGCCACCGACTGCAGAACTCTGTGGTCTCGTTTCTCCTACTTTCACTCAAGAGAGTGAGAGACATTACGGCACTGGTGCGGTAATGTAATGTAAAACGCACGATGCTTCGACTGATGCACGACTTTCACTCCGCTCGATGCTACTTTCACTCAAAGTCAGAGTTATTAATTTCTTCGCAAATATGTTATAAAACATCGTATGACATACGTACGCTTTGAAAATTACAGCCTCTGCTTCCTTATAGCCCGAGCCGTAAGCGAGGGCTTGCAATCGCCTCGGCTGTAATTTTCAACTTACCGCACTTATATCATAATGTACTATAATAACATGATCAACTTTAACATTCGATGTTTTACCATGTACACCATGTACCATGTTTGATTGTAGTGGCAAATGCATAAAAACAGAGCTACGTATCATAAAAAATAAAATTTCAACTGTCACTGTCAATTGTCAACGTCATATTATAATTCGGATCTCGTCATCAGGGTTTCCGATTTGTGGAGAATTCCACCAATTGTGGGGAATTCAACCTTAATTGGGGAAGACCGTATTCACAACACGGAGATCAGACGTAGGACGAAAGTTCGTGACGTCGGAATAGTAGCGAATCTCAAGTGGAGCTGGGCAGGACACGTGGCAAGACGAAGTGACGACAGGTGGAGCAAGGTGATAATAGAATGGTGGCCTAGACACGGTAAGCGGAGCGTGGGTCGTCCGGCAGCAAGGTGGGTCGACGATATCGTCAACATCGCGGGTTGAACCTGGACATGATTGGCAAAGAACCGAGGGTAATGGCACTATAAGAGAGAGACCTATACCCAGCAGTGGGATAAAGAAGGTTGTGGATGATGAGGATAGGGATTCAACTAAAATTCAATGAAAAAAAAATATAGGTATATCAAAATACACATATACAGGGTCATTTCTAATCAATTAGCATTCTTTTAGGGGCTTATTCTGTACATCAAAACTAACAAATTTTGTTCTGCGACTTTCGTCAAAACCAAAGAAAAATGTTGTTCCATAGAAAAATATCGATCACCCGCGACAAAATGTATGGAACACCCTGTTTTTTATTTTTTTTGAGTTCTGACAAAAGTTGTTAGTTTTGATGTACAGAACAAGCCCCTAAAAAGATGCTAATGGATTAGAAATAACCCTGTATAGTTAGCGCTGGGACCTCCTCTAGGACCATAGGATTTTGATTCCGACTTGGCTAAGTAGGTTTGATGACCAAGGATTTCTATTTTGGCGACGCGAAAAGCAACTTACGTAAAATATGCATAAAGTATACTAACGATAAGTTCCCCACTGACCCCACTATATTACTAGTTCCCCATAATCGGGATAATGTTTGTTCACGATTTGGGAAATTAGACATCGATTTTTGGGGAATTAGGGACATGAGCATTGTCAATTGTCAACGCTGCTCCTCACAGCCTCAGACATTTGGATTTCCGATTTCCTGAGTTTTCGTTTTTCAGAATCATTGTGTATTGCTGAATAATTCTAATATTATTTTATTGCAGTCATTGCTGAATTTCTCGTGCTTGTTTGAGGTGATTTGACATAAATGAATTGAAATTATTTTGTATCTAAAGATCTCGTATTTATTTTCATTCAGCTCAAATTAACTCTATAAATAACTCTGAAAGATTCAAAAGATTTTAGTTGTAAAAGTGATTCCTAGAGTTCATTACTCTGTATTATTTATTCGTAACTCCTAGAAATATATGACTGAAAATTAGTAGCACTTTTAAACTGTTACTGTTTATCAGCCGTAGTGACTGATAAACAAATACAATGGTTATAGGTAGTAGCGCAATGTTTCGAAAGTGGTGAATCTAAAACTTTCTTACTTACACTTTCAGATACCAAAATGTTGAAATTCTTCTTCCATCTTCTGGGAGCTTTGCAGTTCGGCTACGGGTGCTATTATGATTACATGTTCGTTGTTATACCCAGTACATCGTCTATAGCACCACCTTTTGGTGGGAAATTTAAGTATCTCACCTACCTAGATGCTGTAAGTATAACAAGTATCTACCAACTTTTTAAACAGATAAACCTTACTTACTTATTTTATATTAAGCCTCTTACTAGATTCTAAGAAGACACTTGATTATTTACAATAATAAAGCAAGCAGGTAATATTTATGACATGTGGTAAACAAGTTACGTTTGCACAAACATACCTATTATATTTTTCTCATACTTATAATTTTTTGTAATCACAAAACTAATTCTTATTTTACTAATTTGAAATTTCAGATGATCCAGACTTTGTACTTTACCCTGGCTTGTCTCAATGATGTGTTGGGCAGCAATGAAAAATCTCCCTCAGAAAAACCTATCATAAGACGTGTGAAAGATTTAGTGTTTAGCTCATTAGCATTTCCTATATCTCTGTTTGTTGGTGTAACATTTTGGGCCTTGTATGCAGTAGACAGGGAACTAATTTTACCGAGGGCCTTGGATGCTTACTTCCCCACCTGGCTAAACCATGTCATGCACACCAACATTGTTATCTTCATTTTGGTGGACCTTGTCACTTCATTCCGAATGTATCCTACCAAGAAGCTTGGTATGTCGATACTAACCACTTTTATGCTCTGCTATGTAGTGTGGGTTCACGTCATATATGCCAAAACTGGAATGTGGGTGTACCCTGTTCTCAGTGTTATGAATTGGCCTATGAGAATTGCATTCTACATTGTTAGTCTAGGTCTAGTGTATAGTTTTTATTCCCTAGGGGAGATGTTAAACAGAGCAGTCTGGTCAAAAGAAGTAGAGAAAACTGTAAGGTCTGGGAAGAAAAAGGCTAAATAAATGTCTAGGACTAAAATGTCATTAATGCCTATTTAGTGTAGCACTTGCATTACCGCTTGTTGCTTTGGTCAAAGGATGCCTGTGTTAATGGGGAATGGTTGATTATTAAGTATGTTTTTTAATGGTGACTTTGATAAATTGGGAGTAGGGAATTCAGCTAGTTAATGATAACCAGTTAGTGATTATGTTGTAATCATGTTTTTAGAGAACTTTGAACTCTGTCATTCCAGTAACTTCACTGTATAAAATTGTAACTGATAAGATGTGTATTATACCAGTGTTATCTAAAAAAGTGTATATCATCTTGTAGGTTTAAAATATTTTGTACTATACTCTTAATCATAAAGTACAAAGTTGAATGAATTATGATACAGCTTGTAAATTAATAAACCCCAGTCTATTATTTTATTGGAAGATATTTTGCTTGTAGTTGTTAATGATCTTGTAGGCTATTCTGGCAAAACTTTGATTAAAGAGATATACCGTAGATAATGTTGTAATGTGCACATTGTAGAAGGACTAGATGAAAAATAAGGCAATTGTTAAATCACCATTATCTCAAATGGTGTAATTGTATCATTGTTATAATTGTAAGTAAATTACAATAGCAATAACCTTGACTTCGGGTTAAACGAACAGTGATTACATTTAATCAGATAGCAGAAATAGATAAACAATGATTATTGATTAAGTACAAACAATTAAGGCTTATGCAATCAAAACCCGATCTCAACCATTTTGTTGGAAAAAAAATACTTTGATCAAACATTGGTGGAGATTTACCACATTTGGTTTAAATTTTCACTTATGAAAGCTTTTTACAATGGGATATAGTCAGCATTATAAAATACTTTGTTTGAATAAAGATAGCACTGTTAAAAATTGTTACATTCATAGCTTATTTCCCATATTTTGTGGAGAGTGCTAGATTTGATTTTATATGCCTTTATTGTTCAACATAACTGTTTCGTCATTAGACATATCGCCTAAAAATATTGAAAATTATATTTATATATAAGCTGGTTGTGATAAATTCATGGCAATAACGGGCTATATGAGTCGATTTTAGTGCTCCTAGGCTTTTATGTAGTTACTGTCTAAAGGACCTTGAAACAAAAATATGCATGCATAGTACATAAGGCTGTTTTTCCTAAATGCTTCTTTGTAATTGCTGAAAATGGTGTAGTTTTTAAGCCCTGCATTTTATAATGTTCAGTGATAGTATTTAGATATTATTTACATTCCAAATGTAACATAATGTTTGGGTAGAGCTACACTAAGTACTGTTCTGATAGCTGTAATAACATAGTAATTTGATAATCTCTTATTTCATTACCAGTGTGATTTAAACAGTCGGCCTTATTTTTATGTTTTGTCAACTAAAAGTTTTGTCTTTTTGCACCATTTTTGGTACATCGAAAAAAAAAAGTTCAGATTTAGATATGTTTATTGTTAAACTGTGTTAAGGTGGGCATACACGATGCGATGATTTGATCAAATTTTCGCTTCATGCCAACTGGGAGCTCATTCAGTTAATGAAAAGGTAGGAATTGGTGGTTCACGATTTGAACCACTACCTGAAGCTGGGCTCACACGAAACTATGATCGCATCTGTTCATCAGATCAGTGCAGCAGGGGCCATGTAGTATCATCATGTACTTAACCATTGCTGGTAGGTAGTTATTGAAGAAACAAAATGATACCACCCATCTTATTCGAAAAATATAGATCATACAAAATGTTGATGGGAATCAAAATTGTAGGAAATCAAATTTCAAACCATTTCAGCTCTGATAATATCTCATAAAAATTTAAATGACACCTGTTATTAAAGAAATAAAATGGCACCACTATCTTATTAGAAAAAATATCAATCCTAGAAAAAGTTGATGGGAATCAAACTTGTAAAAAATAGAATTTCAAACTACTTTGGATCCCATATCTCATGAAAAATTCAAATAACACAAGTTTTTAAAGAAACAAAATGGCTCCACTATCCTATTCGAAAAATATTGTCGGAACAAAAGTTGTTTGAGATTTGATTTTCTACAATTTTGATTCCAACTTTTTGTAGGATCGATATTTTTTTAAATAGAGAGTTGTACCATTTCATTTCTTCAATAACTTGTGTTATTTCAATTTTACAGCAGAAGCTATAGAACCAAAAGTTGATTGAAATTAGATTTTCTACAACTTTGATTCCCATCAACTTTTTGTAGGATCGATATTTTTTTTTAATAGTTGGTGGTACCATTTCATTTCTTCAATAACTTGTGTTATTTCAATTTTTCATGAGAAATCATCGGAATCAAAGTTGTTTGAAATTTGATTTTCTGCAACTTTGATACCCATCATTTTTTTGTTAATACATTTTCGAATAAAATAGGGGTGTCATTTTGATTCCTCAATACGAGTAACTACCTACCTACCGGCAATGCGACTATATTAGGACCTCGCTGGACTGATCTGATGAATTGATGCGATCATCGCATCGTGTGTGCCCAGCTTCAGGTAGTAGTTCAAATCGTGAACAACCAACTACTACCGTTTGAATTAGTTAAATGAGCCCCCAGTGACGATAACTTCGCCGTTGGGCGAAGAGAATTATAGGTTGGCGTACCTATATCAGATCACAGAGCTATTACAATTACACCCAGAGGGATAATCTGATTGTCATGAAAAATACCTATCTCATTTCAGTGACTGTTGCCGTATTATTCTCCCGATAACCTGTTTGCCGCCTACGCAAAAACGACGGGGCGTTATAGTTATAGAAGAAAGAAAATTGCACATCTAGATACCTTTTTCGTTTTATTTGAAAAATATCAATCATAGAAAAAGTTAATGGGAAACAAAAATGTAGGAAATCAAATTGTAAGCAACTTTAGTTCTGACCATTTCTCGCGTAAAATTAAAATTACAAGAGTTAATCAACATTCAGGAAGTGGTTCAAATCGTGAACCACCAATTCCTGCCTTTTCTTTAACTGAATGAGTGCCCAGTTGGCATGAAGCGAAAATTTGATCAAATCATCGCATCGTGTATGTCAAACTTTACAATATAAAGGTCTTATAATAGCTTATAGTACCAACAGTTTCGCCCACAACAGTTTGACAAACTGGCCAAGCTATTTGTTTGCTCCAGACCAAGAGTCATAATTAATCAGTATAATATCACAAAATAGCCTACGGTATCCATTTTGTACAGGGTTATCTGCTTGCCCTTACCAAACCAAGAGGGAAAAAAATCTGCTGTTTCATACAGAATTGCAAGTCGGAATCGACAAAAATGTATGAAACAGCTGATTTTTTATCTCGTATTTCGGGCTGGTCCCATTGTAAAAGTTGTTCATAATGATAGTCTCATTCACCTCATTTCGGCTTACACCAGTTATGGATAACCCTGTACTTGTCACTGGAATAGCTTCTGGGAGAAAACATGAAAGAATAAATTATGTAGGTACGTAACTCAATTACCTATCAAGTGTTGTAAAATAAAATAATGATGATAATAATGACTTGGACTTGTAAATTAAATACACTTTGAGTAATAAAATTATTACCTACACACACTTGGTGTATTTAAATTACACTGATAAAAAATGAAAAGATTCATTCATACGTTTGTCGAAATACGGAAATAGTATTATTAAATGCTCAAAATTTCACTCGCTTTATAATTATATTTAATTTTAATATCATTTACCTGATTAAGTTATGTACTTAAGTAAATTATATTCTTATTATTTATTATAACACTATTAAGTTTAGATAAATGTTTTATTTCGAAAACTTACGACGTATATATAATTATATAAGCATTGCCTAATTGATTGCGTCTGAAATATGAGGTCGCATAATGCACGAGCAAGCAAGCTAATTATCAGATGATTGGTAGAAATAGTCTACCACAATCTTATGGAAGTCATTTAACCCTTAATAAGGCAAGGGGAAATTATTTCCCACCACGATGTTTTATTTTTAAAGTAAAATATTATCGACAAATTATTTGCAGTGAACGAATGAAAGACACCACACATTTTTTGGACTTTTTTTTTCTTTTCCTGTCAACACTTTTTGCTTCATGGCAACCCTTGACTTATTTTTTTTATGTCAAAGTGTCAGTGGCAGAATTTCGAGTAAACGAGCGTTGATTTTTGTGACGATCCGAAGTAAAAACGAGTTTTTGTTCTACAAAAAATCCTGTAGGTACAATTTGATTGCTATATCTGGTAAAAGGTCTATTCTGAAGCTGTTTTATGTGTTTTCCAATGCAATGTAACAAACCATAACCTCAAAAAATGCAAATTTATAGGTGGGAAATTATTTCCCCTTGCCCGATAAGGTCATGATTTTTTTTATAGCTAACTAGCTACTGCACCCGACTTCGTTTGAATTTATTTTGTTTTATGTTTTTGCGGATGGTTTTCAGAACATTTTTTTTTTTTGGTGGCAAGCTCTTGCATTTATTATTCATCTCACCTGTTTATTTCTTTTATTTATTCGTTTTAACGGTACATGCAAGTTTCCCCTTTTCTTTCTCTGTCGCACGCTTTTTTCTTTACCTTCATTTTTTCTTTTCCTATTAGGATTGTCAACCATGAGTAAGAGAAGTGTAATGAATAAGAGAGATAAAGAAGAAGTGCTAGAAAATCTGTCAGATTTGTCGGATATAGACTCTGACGATGATGCTTACTATCAAACAGCCCCTTTGAGCAGCCCGGCCTGTGGATGCGGATGAGGCGGATGTGCTGGATGAACGTCAAGATCAAGATGCTGTTATTGAAAAGCGTCTTGAAGAACTTTCTAAATTGTTTTAATCTTCTAGTTTACAAATTTATTTCAGGGGTCTACATAAAATAAGGCAAAACAGAAAATTTTATATAAGTAACAATATGACAAGACCCTTTTTTTTAGTTTACTTAATTTTTTTATAATTTTACAAAAAATACAAACCAAGCCACGGGCTAGTGCTTGTATATGGAAATAATGAAACTGAGGCTAAAAGTACAAACCTAATCGGGCAAAGGGATATTATTTCCCACCCAAAAACCTAATGCGTAAACCTAATCGGGCAAAGGGATATTATTTCCCACCCAAAAAAAAGGTACTCCCCCCATGAAAACCCCCCCTTTTTTTTTAATTTTTCATATTCTAGAGTATCAACTTACCCTAAATCAATTTCACCTTCTTCTCTAACTAGCCTACTGGCTCGCGCCTTATTAAGGTTTAACTAACTTGTGTTTAGGTAATATTTACTATTAGTGTTGTATTTTTAGTTAGCGCAATTAGGTACTACTTTTTCTCAATTTTCAGTTTATTTGAATCGTTACTATACATGATTTCATTTAGGTTGACAATATAAATGACTTCCTTTCGGTTATATAGCCATACGTAAAAACGAGATTATATGACTGTACCTCTACTGCCACATTTAAAATACCTACTTCTAATCTAGACATTTGGCCGCAGGTGCTATCTTTAGTAGATTAGGTGTATATTTCACCTAACATAATGCAAATGAAGTGTTCAAATATTTGCTTACACGCCTACTGGACGATTCGAGTGAATACGAAATAGTAAACCTTTAGCAATAATATTCTTTCTTAATAAATTGTTGAAACCAATGTTTGTTTTACTTCTATGGCGTAGTTTATTTTTCTCTTTTATGTTAACATTAAACTATACATGGCTACTTGAAAAACACCGGCAACCTCGCCGGACTAGACAGTTAACATCTTAAACAACAATGTTCTACGACGTATGGTATTTTTTTTAGATTTAACTTTCATACATAAATAAATATTAATTTTCTCTCTGAATGTTATTCTATGCGCGCCCACAGAACAGCGCGCGCCGCATGAACCTCGCGGGGTTCGGGGCGCGGCGGTGCGTGGCGTAGTGCCGTAAACATACATAAAAGTACCTACCTACAAATGTCACGACATCGACGGTCATTATTCTATGGACACTACAATAAAAACTTGTTTTTTATTTTATTTATTGCATTGATTAATATCAAAACTCGAATAGAACAAACATTGTTGTTTATGATGTTAGCTATCTAGTCTTGCGAGGTTATATAGGTACTTTTGTTATAAAAAATAATACAAGTACTGTAATAAAAAGCACACTTTATTATGTACACCACTTTAAATATGTATGTATTACATAAGTAATTGAAAATAAGTACTTAACTTATTAAAATAAAGAATATGAAGGTCGCTATAAATTCTAATACTATGACATTTATTATCACTTATTAGGACTAGATTTCTTATTATTTAATTATAACGCTATATATAATAACCGTAGGTTTGATGGTGAAGGAAACAAAAACTAAATCATTTAAATTAGGTATGCATATTTTAGAAGATTATAAATATACAAATACATACATACAAGAATTATGTAGTAAAAGAAATCCTCAAAATCGGTGACGGTGTCTGTTAAGGGGCGTAAATAGTTACTATACGGCTTATGGGCACGGTAGTCACAGAAATAATTTGACGTAGTTTAGCATAAAGGACCCCAACACAGGGCCGCCCAAAACCAAAAACGTAGCAAGTGTTTTGCGATATAAGAAATAAGATACTTGCTACGTCCTGATCCTGGAGAGCCGTGCGGTTAAGTCTTTTCTGCTAAACTACGTCCAATTCCCTTCTATAATCTAAGCGTCCAATAGGCGTGATGACTAAAAACTACAATTAGTCTCTCAACCCTACTTAAAAATACCTACGTGTCTAATATTTTTTTATAGTCTATCTAGACTATCAACACAGAAAGCCACGACACGTAAGTATTTTTCTTTTGTCAATTAAACAAAATTCTTCTCCTTTGGTCAATCAAATTAAATTGATGAATATATAGCCCGTTAAAGTTCCACGCACGTCACGAGTGCAATACAAAAGTACAGTTTCTTCTGTGAGAGAGGTGACGTCACGACCCCCACTCCCAAACTTTGACAAGTTATATCTTTCTCGTGTTTTGATTGACGAAAGAAAAAATACGTGTCTAATATTTTTTGATAATCTAACTCACGGACTAATAATAATTCGCACCTTCGGTAGAACAAGGGCCGAACTAACAAATTTTCGAAAAATGACTTAAGTATGCCAAAGTGCTTTTAAAACGTATTTTTACCCGGAGGAACAAAGACACTCGTTCAATTCCATCTAATTTCGCCAGAGGGCGACAGAGGCGCGACAAAATCCTATTGGTCAGTTGCGGCGCTGCCGGAGCGCAGAGTGGTTGTCAGCTGGAGGGTACAAGTCGTTAAGGTAAATATGCCCTTTTAATTTCAGAGTTTTGGAGGAACAAAGTCTCACTTTCTTTACTTATGCCCATTTTTAGAAGAAAATTTGGAGGTACAAAGTCGTTTTAAGAATGTTGGTGGAACAAAGGCCTAAGTGTGGGTAAATTTTTATATTTATATGAAAATAATTAAAACTATAAATATTTAAGCATTGTAGAGAGCACGCCATTAGTCACAAAACTATAAGGTATATTTCACACTAAGGAAATTACCTCAAGGTCAATATAAGAAGAAGATAAATTGACTCTAATCACAAAAAAATCTTAAAATGTCTCTCCTGTAAAATCACAAACTTGGCAATTAGGCCCTTGTTCTACCGAAGGTGCGATATAATAACGATTTTTTACCCAGTCATCATGCCTATTGTAGCTATTTCGGATCTGTGACCGAAAATGAGTCCTCATTTTGTGACTTCTATACGAAACCGAAATTACGCTACTCACGTCTCACAAAATAACGCTCGTTAGCCTAGTCCTTAGTGACCTTCCTGGTTTAATAGAAAGCTGCTATATATCTAGAAATGAATATCATGAATAATATGGGAAGGAATAGACGAACATACAAAACAATACGAATACTCGAAATACATTACCCTCTTTCCCGGTAGCCGGGTAAAATAATACTAAGAAAGTGTTTGTATTTCTTATTACTTACTAATATTTTATTTTCAATTGCACTCGCTATAAATACATTTACATTCATTTCACTGTGAAAACATTAAGCAAATTTTACCTTATGTACATAGCCGTTTAATACTAAAATAGGATTGGTTACACTGACAAATACATTACAAACTTTTAACAAATTTTTACCTACTCTTAAAGAATCAAACTTGGGACTAAAACAGAAGGTAGAAAATAGTTTGCAAATCATGTTTTAGTTTAAACTCATTTATCAAGATAACTTTTAGTTTTAGGAATTTTAGAACAATTAAAACAATCATTTGTCGACAAGTATAGGCCGAATCATACAAGTCGACGGCTACAAACTGAGCAATATCCAATCAATGCGCAGCTTCATGTGAGTTTCAGTCAGGATTGGATATTGCACAGCTTGAAGCTAACTTCGTATCCACCGACTTGTATGATTCTGCCTATAGTAGTACGGAATATAGGAACTAAAAAAACGGCTCCAAAGAATCCGACCATTTGTGCTGCATCGTGTAGCAATCACAGCCATTTTTATTCTCTTCTTAACGGGAAATCTACATCTTCATTTACAGGCAAAACACCTTATTGAACATTAACACGAACCACATGAACATTGTGTTTATATATTATGTAACTCTTATAATGTAATTGTTCTTTCTTGCAAATTATTCTTTAGCTAATCTAATGCCTACAAACGCTATTATATTACAGGACGTGACTTTACAGTTAGTTGGCGGCCGGTTTGGGCCGAATCAAATTTTTTGTCGGCTGTGAAGTTATCTCTAGCTTCGAAAACCCAATCCCGACTGAAGCTCACATAACAGCTGCGCGAGGACCGGGTTTCGCACAGCTTGTACAGGCCGCGCCACACAAGTTGGCGGAAATGAAGTTAGGTATAATCCGCGCAACACAAGTCGGCGGATGAGATGTTATGCGCAACACGCAAAATATATGCGCGGGAGCCAGAGAGACGAGACGCCGGGGCACACCCGCCCGCCAACCTCATGCCTCCCGCGCCCTCCCTACGCCTGTGCTCACTACTTCGCCATTTGTGTAGGCATTGTGCACACATGTGCAATAATTAGCGAATCACGGCAAAGTGTGATCTGCGGCTAACTTCTCATCCGCCGACTTGTGTGGCGATACCTATACAAGCTGCGCAATATCCAATCAACGCGCGGCTTTGTGTGAGTTTCAGTCAGCATTGGATATTGTGCAGCTTGTTGCTAACTTCATTTTCGCCAACTTGTACGGCGCGGCCTATAGCTAACTTTACAGGCGCCAATAATTTTAATTCAGCCTATAACCGACGTAACTTTTTTGGTTTCGTGTTTAAATAACCTGTGTTTAAACTATACTTTACATATACTATACTTTAAACAAGAACACATTTCATGCGTGATGCGACTGTTTCATTTTTAATCCCCTCACGTGCTAACTGAAAAGCCGCGCCCTACATAAATATTTCATCTGGAATGGTTCTGAATTTCTTAGCAATTTGAATAAATAAAATTACTTTTTTAAGCTATCACTGGTTATGTTTCTTTTTTGTAAAACTTTTTAAAAGCCAAAAGTAAACGAAAAAAAGATAAACAACACAGATTGTAACTAAATATCTGCATCTCAAACATAACTAGTGTCTTGTAGACCGAGACGTTTATTTCATACAACTTGAAACAATAGTCTAAACATTCAGATCAAACAATTCAAAGAAAGACATAGCGTTTCGAACCGATATCTAGCAAAATAGATTGATTTTTGGCTGGCACTACCAACGAATAATGATATTTACATGTAAATATTATGCTATGTATGATAGTATGACATTTTGATATCTTTGATTGACATGTAGTAGCTCTGTGATTGACATTATTAGGGTTCCGTACCCAAAGGGTAAAAACGGGACCCTATTACTAAGGCGGAGTCTTCTGTCCGTCCGTCTGTCTCCAAGCTGTATCTCATGAACCGTTATAGCTAGAAAGCTGAAATTTTCACAGATGATGTATTTCTGTTGTCGCTAGAACAACAAATACTAAAAACAGAATAAAATTAATATTAAAGGGGGGCTCCCATACAACAAACCTGAATTTTTAGACGTTTTTAGCTCGATATTAATAACAAACAAAGCGAAGAAGAGGTTATGTCGCTGGCTGGAATAAATACGTTGCACCTTTTCACAGGGAGGCCAGACTTAAGTTTTTGGTCTGGGTCGAGGCGGGTAAACCAAAATGTGGTCAGACATATGTAGAGATGTGTGAGAGCAGAAAATCTTTTAAAAATAAATTGAAATGGTGTCAAAATAGACAGGACCAGATTAAATTGGATATTCTTGCCTCGAACCACACCGCCAAAGACTTCAAAAATTTTTGGAAAAATACGAATAAACTGAATGCTAGGTCTGGCCTCCCTGTGAGTGTAAATAGCGAGTGTGATCATAAGAAAATCGCTAACCTATTCAAGGATCACTTTAAAGTAGTACCAGGCGTTGCGGTCAATGGGCCTGTGCAGCTGGATGTTGAGACTGTCGAGACGGAGCGATCTGTATTCTTTAAGGCTAAGGACGTAAGGAAAGTTGTTTTCTCAATGCATGGAGGCAGATCTCCCGGACATGATAGTCTCAGTATCGAGCATCTTAAATATGCAGGAGTTCACATGCCCCGTGTACTCTCTATGTTTTTTAATTTGTGTTTGTGTCATGGGTATTTACCTGAGGAGCTGACAAAGACGATTGTTGTACCGATCATCAAGTGTAAGAATGGGGACGCAACGGACAAGAGCAATTATCGACCTGTCTCACTGGCAGTGATACTGTCAAAGGTGCTTGACAGCTTGCTTAATGATGTACTAGGTCATCACATCAAATTACATGATGCTCAGTTCGGCTTTAGGGCCGGGCTGTCAACAGAAAATGCAATCTTATGTCTTAAGCAGGCTGTTAGGTACTACACAGGCAGGAAGACGCCTGTGTACGCCTGCTTCTTGGATATATCCAGGGCCTTCGATACGATATTGTATGATAGGCTATGGAAAAAGTTGCAGGACGCAGGTGTGCCGGCTGAAGTTATTTTTCTGCTAAAATGGTGGTATCGCAGTCAGAAGAATTGTGTTCGATGGGCGGGGGCCTTGTCTGATGCGTATGGCATGGAGTGCGGTGTTCGGCAGGGCGGCATAACCTCTTCTTTGCTGTTTAATTTGTATATAAATGACCTCATCGGTGAGCTCAGCAGCACCCATGTAGGTTGTTTTATAGATGGCATCTCTGTCAATAATATTAGTTACGCAGATGACATGGTGCTGCTGGGGCCGTCGGTGGGGGCAATTCGGAAGCTTATCAAAATTTGTGAGGCGTATGCGGCGGACCATGGCCTAGCGTATAACTCAAAAAAGAGCGAAGTGGTAATTTTTAAGAGTGGACGTCTTACGCCTGAACATGTTCCGCCAATCATGCTGAATGGGGCGGCTCTGAAAGTGGTGAATAGCTTTAAGTATTTGGGGCATATAGTTAACGATGAGTTGACCGATGACGATGATATAGAGAGGGAGCGTAGGGCTCTGGCAGTCCGGGGAAATATGATTGCGCGAAGATTTGCTCGCTGCTCGAGAGAGGTAAAAATTACCCTTTTTAAGGCGTACTGTCAATCATTTTACACGAGCAGTTTGTGGACTAGTCATACTCGCCGGGCTGCCAGCATTCTACGGGTCCAATACAACGACATTTTTAGGATGCTGATGCGGCTGCCTCGCTTTTGCAGCGCATCGGAGATGTTCGCGGAGGCGCGCACAGATGATTTTCACGCCATAATACGCAAGAAAGTCGCGTCTCTACGGCGGCGAACGCGGGACAGTAGCAATGGCATCCTGAAAATGATTGTTGGTCGCTTTGACTGCCCCATCCAACATAAATGGATGCGCGTAGCTATGGGTGAAAAATTATGACATTTTATTTTGATTTAATGCATATTTTTATTTGACTATTTAGATTTGGTTTGATTAATTTTAGATGATTATTTATTTAATTTTATGTGATTTAATTTTTATTGTTGTGTTAATTTAATTTCTTTTCTTAATTTATTATGGGTGTATAATTTCCTGAAATAAATGATTTAATAATAATTAATAACGGTGACAGGTAGATGCTTGAAATATTCACAGAACATTTTATTGTATGTTTACTTCAATAATTAATTATTAAATTAAAAATAAAAAAATTAAGGGAGACTCCTATACAGTACGGAACCGTCCGTGCGCGAGTCCGACTCGTACTTGGCCGATTATTAGTAACTAGTAATAGTGCAATCAATTTTGTCAGTCCATCTTTACTAATTACATAATTTGTTGGTTTGTTCCTCTTTCAAGTATCAACGAATTGACATGATTTTTGACATGGACTTAGTTTGAAAGACAAAGTGACATCTACAGGCTACTTTTTATCCCGAAAAAATAAAAGGTTTCTATAGAATAACACAAAAATCAAATCACCACTCGAGAAAATTCACGGGCAAAAATTAGTTTTCAATAAACTGAACAAGTTTTTGGTACATATATTTTTTTTACATAATGAACATTGTCATTTGAAATCGTCAAACGACGGTTTATATTCAAGAAAACTGGAGGTGCTCAAAGCGTGGGATCATAATAAACTCTATTTTTGATTTGATAGAATATGATAGCTGTCTGAGAGCCGATCATAGATAAAGTGATCGGTCTGAATAACTGTCGGTACCAGTATGTATGGAAAAGCTTTTAAGATGATGATTCTTTTCTGTCTGTGTAAATAATCATTATTCGTTTCGTGGCTCCTAAAAATCTTGTGCGAAAATCAACGCGGCAAGAGAAAAATTGACACATTTACATAGACATCCCTCTGTGCAACCGGTCCAACAAAGTGATAAATAGTTTGGGCATGTAGTCATCTTCCAAGATATTATCCTAACTCTGTAAGTACTATAAGTACACTTCATAGCCTTTGCCCGTGTTAATACCGCAAAGCAGTGCTGCCAACTCTTTTTGGCAAAAACGCGCTATCAGCATGCAAAAACGCGCTAGAACGCGCGAAATGGTACCTACGACAAAAAAAACGCCTTAAGTAATTGACTCGAATCAGTGATAAAAGGATGGCATTATGTCGTATATTCCCTTGAAAACGTGGTCCGGAAGTTTATAAATAGTACAGTAACTTACTATAAAGATAAGTCTTTATCAAAAACGCAGAAATATGACATTTGTGGTGTCCAAGCTCAAAAAAAATTGTTACTTAATTTTAACCAAAATCATCGCACAGACACTATGTCAGCGCCAGAGTGTGGTAATGAAAACAGTTTTGTTGCGATACATAATAATAGCATTTCAGTGTTTTGTTTAAAATAAATCAATATGCGTTCTGTTTACGCTGTATGGGCGAGTCTGAAACAACTTTGATAAGCCAGTAGTTGGAGCAAGCCTTGTAAGTACTTTGAGTTTTATAATGACTGCAGAGATATTGGAGGTCCGTATTATTGTCCAATGGTGTATCATCTGAGTGTCCTACTAGAATCTGAGTGATGCTGTTGGAGCACTAAGCCCATCAGCTAACAGTTGTTTCAAAAACGCGCCAGATTTAGCGCTAGGCGCTAAAACGCGCTTTAGGCCAAAAAAAGCGTCAGCACTGCCGCAAAGTAGGAAACAAAAGTTGCCCTATTGTCGTAATGTGCGTTACTTGTACTTTATTTTCACTATCGTAACGTTACATCTTTCTTTATCTCAGTCCCATATAACCTCTGACTTTTTCTACAGCCGACAGCGGCTCAGTGGGTTCAACTAGAGCTACGTTTTGATTTTCCTGTTAGTTTTGTAATGTCCATTTTTCTTCCAGCCGTTGCCCTGCGCGTCTCCGTTGAGCGCGCGCGCGCCGAATGTGGTAGTTTTGCTTTTCGACTCGAAGAGTACGTCTGAGTCGGTCTCGGTTTCGGACATGTCTTTTGTTGCAACTGGAAGTGAAAGCAGAATCAATGATTAATAGTGCGTAGAGAGAAGTCGAGCGTTGACAATGTTAATGATGATTCTGTTGCACAATTATTGGCATTTGTGTTTGTGGTTTTAAGTACTTGTTAATTGTAAAACAAAGATGGGAATAATTGTCGTTGATACTGTACTAATGCGAACATTTTAAGAATAAATATCTTAAACTAGACATTTCAAAATAGTTTGGGTAGCCGTTAGTAAAGAAAAGGTTAGTAGCAGTATTTAACTGAGAAATATTATTTTAATATTGTTAGCGACCAGCTGTTAGTAAACGTAAGCAACATCTGCCTGTTCATCGAAACGAACATAATTAATTTTATGAATTACATGTCGCGGCGAGCTTTTTTCAAGCCAATCTCACACATCAATGACATAAGTGTATCATATTATGTCATTAGAAATAATAAACTGGCATCATCACTACAACAATCGAAATATGTTTAATATGTAGAAAGATAACGCGATTCTAAATTAATTACGTGTATTTTTTGAAATCAGATTTTATAATTCTCGCGTGTCATCCTTTACACATTAACTTCAAAAGTGATCAGATGGACAGGCAGCACCAGCACCATAACATTAGAGCTGGGTGCGGTGCGAGCGCAAGGTGACATCATTTACTTTCGGCTACCCGGCGCAGGAGCTTGCGCTGCGAGTACTGACAGGGCTTGTCCTCGGTGTCGGCGAGCGGCAGCAGGCGGTAGTTGCGCGCGCGCGGCTTGCGCGGCCGACACGCGCGCGCCGCGAGCCGCGCCCCGCCCGCGACCAGAGCGCACACCGCGCATAGCGCCGCCACGCCGCCCAGCGACGCGTACACCACCGACCAGTCTGCAGAGACAAACGAT
Organism: Hypomecis atomaria; assembly: GCA_964007245.1. Lineage (NCBI taxonomy): Eukaryota > Metazoa > Arthropoda > Insecta > Lepidoptera > Geometridae > Hypomecis > Hypomecis atomaria. The sequence continues at coordinate 11,225,097 of OZ023299.1, forward strand.
TTTTTTTATTAAAGTTCACAAACAGTATTTTATGTACAACTTGCATCGAAACTTTACTACACAAAAATCATTTTCAACGTTAATATTACACAAAAAACATTTTCAACGTTAAAACGTTAGTATTATAATCAGTCGAGTGCGAGTCGGATTCACGCACGAAGGGTTCCGTGCCGCATTGTAACCCCCTTACCTCATTTACCTCAAGCGTCTACCTGTTGCCGTTATTAATATCGAGCAATAAACGACAAATAATCACGCTTGTTGTATCGGAGCTATTTAACATTTATTTTATTTTGTTTTTAATATTTGTTGATATAGCAGCAACAGTAATACATAATCTGTCAAAATTTCAACTGTCTAGCTGTCACGCTTCTTGAGATACAGCCTGGTGACAAACAGACGGACAGACAGCGGAGTCTTAGTAATAAGCTCTAGCTTATTACTAAGACTCCGCTGTCTCTCGTTTCTCCCTTCGTCTCGTTTTACCCTTTGAGTGTGGAACTGTAAAAGTCGAGCTTCTATAAAAAAAAATTTTATAAAAGCTCGACTTTTCGACAACGACTTTTGTTAAAATATATAGAACCGCAATTTTAAAGAGTTAATTTTATAGTAAAAGTTTGTCATAATAATGAGTACAATGACGTATAAAACCACCTGTACAATATCAACAACAAAGCACGCAACCCAGCTGCATTAAAAAAAACAATAGCATACGGATCAATCTGTCACAGTGTACCTATAGAAATACATATTTAACACATTGATAAGAAAAAGCAGAAGTAAACTTCTTTTTCCACGCGCAGTATCCACAATTATAACACCTGTGACCGCGCACACGGAACATGTGCACGGATTGGTCAAAAGTATTTTTTTTACATTGATAACGGGCAAATGAAGCCACTCGGTCCCGCTCCAGGCGCTAATAAAGCTCGCCGCCGCTGTCGCCACTGCTGCTGCCGCTAAAGCTTAAACTCGTGGCGGTTGTGCGCCACGAAAGGTACTAACCGCAGTCGGGCATGGCGGTGGGGTCGAGCTGCGCCCACAGGCTCTGCATCCAGGCGGCGTCGCAGCGGCACGTGCGCGTGGCCTGCTCGCACGCGCCGCGCCCGCTGCACGCGCTCAGGCAGCGCGTAGAGCGCACGCGCGCGCTCGCCTCCACCCGCGCCGCGCTGCGCGCCAGCGGCAATGCGCGCAAACCTTCCATCACTTTGTCCTGCGGCAACGATATTACATCAGGAAATGATCGTCATCGTCTTGACAAAAATGTTTCTTCAGACAAAGACACAGAAATACGTCATGAGTATTTTTTTATAAATACTGCAACTTTCATCAATTATCTGGAACTACTGAACCAAAGTAACTTATTTTTCATGGAACAATTTCGCAAAAAGATGCAGTCAAATTAAGAATCTCTTATATTTTCGAAGCCAGTTGAAAACCTAAATACTCAAAACTACTTACATCCTCGGACAAGAAGAAAATCAGCTGAGTATTTCCCGAGTCGATCTGGCCGCGGACCTCGGTGACGTTGACCTTGATGTTTCCCTTGAGCAGCAGTGTCATCTTCTGCACGAGCGAGTCGAGTTGACCTTGGGTAAAAGACGAGATGGGCGTGTTGAGCGTCATCTCCATGAGGCTGTTCTCGATGGGGTCGGGCTTGACCTGCACGCTCACGGTGTCGCGGTCCGACTCGCCCTGGTCGTCCGTCACGGTCAACTCGAACACGTATCTGCCCGGTTCTATGTTTGTAAGCTGCGAATAGAAAAAAAGTCATGCAATTCACCTCCCATTACATGTTGCTGTAAGAAGCTTCAAACTACTACATATGGTCCAGAATCTATAGAGAGCCCTTTACGTGTGCAGCAGTGGAACTATACACCACTACTTTTTATGAACATCTAAAAAAAATTTGGGGGTATCAGTGCACGATACTAAACATATATATGCAATAAAAAGTTAATAAATAAATATCCTAAAATTATCCCTTAAAAATTGAAATAATTGGTTATTCTAATCCATTAGACTCCAACTACAGCTGTTTTGCGTAAACAAGACCGTAGGTACTTATCACCATTGATAATTGATACATGAATGAAATTGACATTTTGTGCATAATTTTAGTCTAATTTTCGGATAAAATAAAACCTAAATAAATAGGCTACCTAAGATATTTTTTAAATTTTAACTGTACACATATGTTTTACATCGTGTACTGATACCTACATTTTTTTTTAGATGTTCATAAAAAGTAGTGGTGTATAACTACACTACTCTAGAAAGTGTTCATTTCATAACAGCTACTCAGATCATATTTTGTATCTTGGTTTCTTTTGCACTACTTTTCTACATAAATAAAACAAATCTCTCGTCGGTGGCAAATTGTTGTGTATTATTCAAAAATTATTTATTTCACTATTGCATGCTGCATGTAAATATTATACTTACATGTACATAAGTATAATATGTTGCAATAAATGATTCAATTTACATACCTACCTAATATATCTAAGTAAGGTCGTATGACCGGATGGCTAGCCCTAGCGTCAGAGTTTATTATTACAGCTAGTATAGGCCTAATCACACTGTTTATCAGCTCGGAAGTTAGCTACAATCTGTGGAAAACCAAATCCTGATGAAGCTCAGTTAATACTCGTAGCTGCGCGAGGTTTGGGTTGAGCCGGCAAGACGTTTGATTCGGGCTATATGTTACCACTTACCATCAAGACAGGCTGCGTGTCGGAGTTCAGTATGACGGTGCCGGCGGCGAGCCCCGAGCCCGAGCGCGTCCACTTCCACGACACGATGCGGAAGTCATCCGACGACTTCGACCCGTTTAGAATGAGCACGGGCAGAGGCAAGTTCAGGACTTTGTCGCCGCCGCCGTCCGCTTTCGGTGGACTGTTTTTATCTACGTAAAAAAACTAACATATTTGCAGATAAACTATTTTTTAGGTTGGCGTTACGAGATGGCACAGTAATGTTTGCATAGCAGTAGCAGTGCTGCGTCAGTCAGAAATTTAAATTCCCAAAGTCAACCAACGTTTGAGGTACAATTTTCAAAGTATTTTATTTGCAAATATTACATGGGCATTGCTGATTTTTATAAAATATGTTAGTTACAACTCATGCTTAAGAACACCAGATCACTAGTGTAAAGTACTTTCCGTCAAAACCATGCACAAAGGAATGCAGTATATATTATTTTTTGGAATGACACGTCACAAGATTATGCCGCCACAAGATTATATATTTAGGACAAGACATACACAATTCATGCACTTAAATTACAGAGAGAAATAGGTGTTTTTACAAAGTTGTCGCTACCGTTTCTCAGATACAGGTAAGAAAAGAGACGGGTAAATCATCCTGTCAGATTAGCTAGTAGCGCAACAGGCGAACCATAACAATACAAATTCTGGTTTAAAGAATAAAAAACCTCCTGCATTTAGACGAAATCTCTACAAGCTAGAATATCTTTCTGTAACACTTTATGTAACAGTGACCGTGACGTTATCAGTCTTCGAAAACTCGCTAAAGTTGACGATGGAGTTGGGAGTCCGAATAACGCTAATTCTGGTGTAAACAATAAAGATCAATCTATTCGGTCGTACCTAATATCTACAACATTCTGCGTAAAAGTGACGTTATCAGTCGTCGAGTTGCCGCTGTCATCGAGTACCGTTAGCGAGAAGACGTATTGTCCTTAAGTGAGCGCCGTGGAGTTAGCGTTTATCTCTATCTTACTCTGCGTAAAAGTGACTGTGATGTTATCAGTTGCCGAGTTGCCGCTGTCATCGGGCCCCGTCAGCGAACAGACGTTCTGTCCCTTAGTGAATGCCGTGGCACATGCGATAGACTCGTTAAAAATCAAGATGTTAGAGTTAGTGGGGCCGGCGATACAGAACAACGCGGATTCTGATGCAAATAATAAAGAAACATCTGTGTTCGGCCGATATGTTTACAGGATGGAAAGTACAGAACGCAGTAAGCTAGAAAGTTGTTCTGTAACACTTACTCTGCGTAACAGTGACTGTGACGTTATCAATCGCCGAGTTGCCGCTGTCATCGAGCACCGTCAGCGAGAAGACGTATTACCTTTTAGTGAGCGCCGTGGCGTTTGGGATAGACTCGTTAAAATTCACGATGTTAGTCAGTAGGGCCGGCCAGTCAGAATAATGCTAGTTCCAATATTTAGAATAAATAACCATAACTCTACAGCTAGAACGTCGTAAAACTTACTTTGCGTAACAGTGACTGTGACGTTATCAGTCGCCGAGTTTCCGCTGTCATCGAGTACCGTCAGCGAGAAGACGTATTGTCCTTTAGTGAGCGCCGTGGCGTTTGCGATAGACTCGTTAAAGTTGACGATGTTAGAGTTATTGGGCCCGGAGAGGCAGCGCCACGTGTAGGCCACGATGCGGTGGTCGTCGCGGGAACTAGATCCGTTCAGCACCGCCCACGTTTGAGGCAGCGATATGAACTGGAAGGTTTCCAAATGACGCATGCGTGATGACAATTTACAGGTTAATGGGCAGGCAGGTTAGCACGAGGCGATGTTGATTTGATTCGTTGATTGAGGATGTTGATTTTTAAAAGTAATTTTATATATTTTGTAATGATCTTAAATGTGTATATAATATTGAAATAAATTAGAGAGAGTGTGTGTGTTTATTAAATAAGGGCCTTAGTTCACCGAGACGCCATGGCGCCGTTCCCGGCTACGTATCCAAACAATTCATATTACAATGTATGACATTATAATAATTCTTGCGAGCGAGCTCGAAGAACACGTCCTGAAGATGCCTCGTTGAGAGGCGAAACACGTGTCGAATAGAGTGTAGTGCAGTGAGAATAAGGGTATTATTTAATAATGAAGTGTTTTTTCACTATTTTGAAATATAATATTTTAATTTTTTTTAATATTTCTTTGTTAAGTTTTTAACGCATTTATATGTATATTTAGTATGTGAAGTGAGTATTAAGTGTAGTGAAAATAAGAGTGAAATTTATTATTTTTATCTCATTTTATAAAATTATGTTTTTAAATGTATAATTATTGTAATATTATTAATGGTAGGGGTTTTTTTTCGGTAATGTATGACAGTTCACTCACTAGGCAACGGTTTGGTAAATTAGAAGCGTAGCTACGACTGTCGGCTCTCTGTGTGGAGTCTAGAGGCTGTGACGACCTGGTGACGTCGCCGGTAACGTGTACACGAGCCAGCTGCATCTCACTCACTCAGTGTCCACCGGCCGCCAAGACGGACGCATAATGAGTTTGATGAGTTTATATCTTCGAGCAAATGTCTTTAGTCACAATCGTGCAAAAAAAGTGTCCGCGCCCAAACTTTGCCCAGGCAACGTGGTGGGCAGGCTTTTTAGTTGGTCGCAAAGCGATTGCAAGCCGACTACAACGCCGCGCGATTTCAAAGTGCTCGGTTACAAGCACTAATTACATGACATAACGTCGAGATTTGAGAAAACGGGTCATTGTGAATTATTGTAAAATATCTAAGTCGGTATGTATGACGGCGCTCGGACATTTTTTTACTATTTTCACTTAGGGGCTGTGGCTCTGTAGATATTTGTTCATACAGAAAGATTCTGAACAAGAACTGCCAGATGGTCGCCACTGGCTACTCCATTTGGCAACCGAAGGTAGCCAGAGGTAACGGCTAAGTATCCGGCGACGTCGCCATGGCGTCTCGGTGAGGTAGGACCCTAAAACTGTTGTGTCTCAGAATATTTAGTGCTGTACAATTAAATTATATAAGTCGCCAATTATTTATTTAAGAATCATTGATTTCATTTCATTCATTTCATTTCCTCATCACACTTACAGTGTCAGCAACACCAAGGCGCATGACGATATCATTTTTGTCAACCGATATATACGATTACATTCCTGTGAAATAAGCTTTAGTTATGCGAATTAATATTTTCAAATCCCAGATATTTACTATAGGAGTAAAAAAAGAATTGAAAGATTGTTATTTAAAACCCAGACATTTACGATAGAAGTGAAAAAGTTATTCCTTTGAAAATGTTAACACAACAATTGGTGATGGTTTATTTCACAATTGATGTTAGTCACACCAAAACCAGACTAGCTTGCTGTTGACGCTGTTATCCATCATGCTTCATTGTAAGATATTTTTTGTAACAATAAACCTCTCTTCATGGTTCATACCTAATTCAAACTCAGTCTCAGTCCTCCATATTCAAATAATCACATGTACATGCTTTCCCAATGGTATCACCCTATAAAATACAATATATTGTTTTGCAAAGTGCAGGAATTTAACGGGGCGTATAGGCCGAGTCATACAAGTAGACGGAAATGAAGTTAGCTACAAGTTACGCGAAACTCAATCAAAACGCAGCATTATGTGAGCTTCAGTCAAGATTGGATATTGCGCAGCTTGTAGCTAGCTTCACATCCGTCGACTTGTATGATTATACTCATCATTATGAACAACTTGTACCATGGTACCAATCCCAGAAATCGTGAAGAAAATAATCAGCAGTTCCTTCCAAAAAGCTTGTTGACTCTCGATAAAATGTATGCTAACTTGTTTCGCGATTTCGGTATTGGTGCCATAGTAAAAGCTAACTTACCGTAAACCTAAAACCTAACTTTTTCCAGTAAGACAGATAAATATCATAGCCAATGTCTATTATTCGTGTTTTCGCGAAATTCTTACTACATATACTAGTACACCTCTTTGAAAACTTGCACTTTGCAAATCGACCCTCAAGTTAACACATTTTGTCCATGCATTCCCAATTGTATCATCCTCTAAAAAGAAATAAGCGGCATCTTGATTAAAGAATTTTAACTCCTTATAACATGTAGGTATACTTATGTAGAAACAATCTTAATGGCGTCTGAAGTAAGCTACAACTCTACCAAAAAACGCCACTCCTCACCAGTGCTGACATATAAATTTGCTACTGCGCAACAACTCGTCTCGTGTTCATGGGCGCCGTTAAGTTTGATTCGACTCGTACAGGAAGACGCCACAGTTAGTTATTTTTTTAGTGAAGATGATCTATTAAGAGATGATGTATAATTGAATTGAATAAAAGTCAGATTTATGAATTTTGTTTACACGCCGAATCATACAAGCCGACGGATGTGAAGTTAGCTATAAGCTGCGCAATATCCAATCCCGACTGAAGCTCACCTAAAGCTGCGATTTGTTTAGAGATTGCGCAGCTTGTAGCTAACTTCACATCTGCCGACTTGTATGATTCGGCGTATACATGTAGTGGATAATGGGTGTGACTTACCGCGTCGGGCCCGGCGTTGGCTTCCGGCGGCGTGTTGGTCGGTGGCTTCACGAACACATGTACTTCGGCCGTCGACGACTGCCCCGAAGAGTCCGTCACTTTTAGGACAAACGTGTACACTCCCTCCGAAAGGTTTGATAGCTGAAATAAACAAAATATTTCATTCATTACAACACTAGAATTAATTTTATACATACAACTCGCTTTTTTTAGGGTTCCGTACCCCGTAAAAACGGGACCCTATTACTAAGACTCCGCTGTCCGTCTGTCTGTCACCGGGCAGTATCTCATGAACCGTGATAGCTAGAACGTTGAAATTTTCACAGATGACGTATTTCTGTTGTCGCTATAACAAAAAATACTAAAATAGAAAAAAAAATTAAGCTCAACCCCCCTCACAATATTTATAATCCCATACAACAAATCTGTAGTTTTAGTCGTTTTTCGCTCGATTTTAATAACGGTGACAGGTAGACGGCTTCAAATGTTCATACAAAATTTAGCTAAATATTCACTTAAAAATAAATAATGAATTAAAATAAAATAAATAATTAAGGGGGCTCCCATACGGTACGGAAACCTTTGTGCGCGAGTCCAATTCGCACTTGACCGATTTTCATATGGTTAGTACGATAAGTCTAACGCGCGAAACACTCCACGGAAAATATTTGTAATGGGCTGCCAAAAGATCGGCTTAGGCTAAGGACTCACGAAGCGGTTTTTAACCGCGCCCGCGATTGCGGACCCGCAGCTGCACTAGGATGCAGATATAAAATAAATGTAAAAAAATAATGTAGATATCAAGACGCGTTTTACGCCCGAGGTATGCGCGGTTTTTGCGGCTCCCGCTGTACCGGCGGCAAAGAATATATAATAATACTACGTATAGAACGGCCACTCGTTACCCCCCACCCGTTTGAGTCTTCCTCACTTCCACCCCGCGCTACGTACCGCATCGTGTACTCTGCGCGCGGGCTGCACTGGCCGGTGGATTTTCTAATAAAAACTACCTAGACTGTGACAATAGGGAACACTTGTACTGTGTATGGTTGAATATCAATGATACGTAACAAAACAAGAAATTATAATGTTTCCCTAAGTATAAATAATAGGAACATATTTTACATTATTTGGTAACTTCCTCTTGATATTATCTTACAAAAGAAGTAGATCGGTTACTTTTTGTTAAAATGCTTCCAAATTAAGTAATTGTTATACTTTTTTAAGCACTAGATTAATATTCATTTTTGCAAATTAAGTACGCAACTGTCTCACTCACGCGGCATGTCGTCACGTTGTGGTGATCGCTGACAGCCATAGACGTTCCGCACACAAATGCGCGTGTAGCGACCGTGTGTAAGTGTGTTGTCTGTGAGTAAGTACTGTGTAGGTGTGCGTAAGACAGCAGATTTTGTATGAAAAATCGCGGAGTGTCCGGGCTGTGCCGGCGGGCAACTAGTGCAGTCGCGCGGGCCGCGGTCAACTGCAACCTCGGCGGGTTGCAACCGCGCGCTCTGCGTTCGTTTAGCGATCTGATTTTCAACTGATCATTTAACCACACGTCTTATAACCGGCCGTCTTGCGATCATCTTCCGCCACGTTTGCAGGCGATAATCTCAACCGCGAAGGCTGCGTATAGGCTGCTGCACAGCCCGGACACTCCGCGATTTTTCATACAAAATCTGCTGTCTTACGCACACCTACACAGTACTTACTCACAGACAACACACATACGCACGGTCGCTACACGTGCATTTGTGTGCGGAACGTCTATGGCTGTCAGCGATCACTACATCGTGACGTCATGCCGCGTGAGTGAGACAGTTGCGTACTTAATTTGCAAAAATGAATATTAATCTAGTGCTTAAAATAGTATAACAATTACTTAATTTGGAAGCATATTAACAAAAAGTAACCGATCTACTTCTTTTGTAAGATAATATCAAGAGGAAGTTACCAAATAATGTAAAATAAGTTCCTATTATTTATCCTTAGGGAAACATTATAATTTCTTGTTTTGTTACGTATCATTGATATTCAACCATACACAGTACAAGTCTTCCCTATTGTCACAGTCTAGGTAGTTTTTATTAGAAAATCCACCGACCATTGCAGCCCGCGCGCAGAGTGCACGATGCGGTACGTAGACGCGGGGTGGAAGTGAGGAAGACTCAAACGGGTGGGGGGTAACGAGGGGCCGTTCTATACGTAGTATTATTATATATTTTTTGGTTGTATGAAAAAACGTCGGTAAGTTTATGCTCACGTTTGTGGCTGTGGTCGTACGCGGTCATCTTAAAATTCATAATGGTGAGAAGATAAAACTAATACAGATTAAGGAATATCTCTGCAAAAAAATCAGATTCGTGACTTCTTCGAAGTACCGGGGGAATAAAATAAATCTCAATATTTCCGATTCTACCTATTGATATAGGTCACAGAGTTCATTTGCAAAAGCGGAAAGCCATATCCTATGCGCTAGGTCGATAAAACAAGATAAGCTCGTAGTTATTTCCTGCAATTCAGGGTACATTATCCTTATCAGGCACATTAACGTCTATTCTATAGGTACTTAATACTTTTATAGTTTTATCAACTCGAATTTAATTAAAGAGATACTGGCGCATTACCTATAGACGATGAATACTCAAAATATAGCAGTTTGATAGGATTTTTACAATTATGATTTGATAGTAGGAAAAAATTTTCGACCAGTGTGTGTTGCCAGTGATGACTTATGGCACAGAAACGTGGTCTCTCACTATGGGTCTTATTAGTAAGCTCCAAGTAGCCCAACGAGCCATGGAGAGGTGCGAGATCGAATCAGAAATGAGGAGATCCGTAGAAGAACCAAAGTTACCGACATAACCCAGCGGATTGGTAGGTTGAAGTGGCAATGGGCAGGGCACATAGCGCGATGACTGACGACCGATGGGGTCGAAAAGTTCTCGAGTGGAGATCACGTACCGGCAAGCGCAGCGTATGACGTCCACCCACAAGGCGGACAGATGACCTCATTAAGACCGCAGGATCGCGCTGGATGCAAGCCTCTACCAACCGGTCTTATTGGAGATCTTTAGGGGAGGCCTATGTCCAGCAGTGGACGTCCTATGGCTGAAACGACGACGACGAGTCTGAAAAGCTGAATCATTGTTATATAGACATAAAATACGGAATTTGCTTTTTGCGAATCTGTTGTCAATAAAGGCTTCATGGGAACTGTTGAAAGATTACATGCTTTCTGATTTCTGAAAAGAAACTTTAGTTGACTTTAACGGCTAAGACGTACTCTTATATATTTACCGTAAGGAACTTTGCGGAAACTTCATACAATTTACCAAAGTTAATGTTACTCGAAGTTTTGTGTACGTTCGAAGTTGAATTATATTATAGATCCCCTGGTTGCTTGTCGTTGCACTGGTGTTGCCAACTGCTTCGCACTCTGTATAATTATTTTTAGCAAAAAATAGCATGACCGACTTCACCCGTGTACAGAATTCGCGAATATTTCGCACGGAACGATGTAGCATTTTTCTTCCATCGTGCATAAAATTCGAATAGTTCACTCGAATTAATGTATATTTATACCATTATTACATATTTATTGATTTATCAAAAATAGCTTAGCCGATCCTATTGAAATAAAAAAGAATTTTTCGATTCGGTTCACAATTGGCGAAAATATCGATAAACATACACAAAAACTTACATAGAATGAACCTCCTGCTTTTTGGAAGTCGGTTAACTAAGTCACCTTTTTGTGTCTGTCTTTTATTTGATTGATTCTGAACATGAAAAATATTATAGTCATTAAATTATTACTGAAATTATAATGTTGGACAGGCTGCCATTCAGCGTCAGTTAGTTGCTCGGCAGGTACAAGTGGCGGCACGTAAATCTAGCGCTGAGGGTACTGTGGAAGGGATTGCTGCGCATGTTGACCGCCATACTAAACTCATGCGCAGCCATCCCCTCCACAATTCGCTCAGCGCTAGACTTGTAAGCCGCGACCTGTTGATGATCACATGTTTTTATGTACCTGCAAGTAAGGCGAGTGCGTGTTCTGCATATCGACCGCCTTGTTCTCGTCCTCGGCGGACTTGGTCCACTCCCACGACGTGATCTCGTGGTCGTCCGTGGACAGGCTGCCGTTCAGGGTCAGCTTGTTGTTAGGCAGGTAGATGATCACGTCTTGACCTGCACAAGCAAACAAGTGAGTAATTTAAATACACGTCATAATAAGTGTGTAATTTAGAATCGTGTGCATGCCCTGAGCATTCATGCTCGCCATCGAGGGCTTCTTGTGGCGGGTCGTTCTCTTCCCTCAAATATGGTCGAGGAGAGCGATGGCTGGCACATGCGTCACACTCGTGATCGGGTGCCGCATGTGGGTCGCCGGTTTGCTCGTGGTAAGTATTCACGCAATGCACCGAAACTACTAACTTAGGCTAAGATTTGAACTAACCTATCTCTGTTGTACAGTCACACGTTTCTACGTCATCGATCGAAGCTCAGATGTATTATGACAGCTTTTGCGGCGGGCGAAAAACGAGAAACGTGCAAGAGCATGTCACTTCAGTATCGAGTACTGTTAACTAAATTACCCCTCGGGTCAAGCAAAGCGGTGAGGATTAAAAATACGTTTAAATTCTAAAATATGGGGCATCTTGAAACTAGTAAGTTATGGGCTAATACTAGAATCTTTATCATGTAACATGTAAGACGTCCACTACTAGACATAAGCCTGGCTATGGATTTCTAATATAACCGGATAATACGAGAGTAAGAATCTAAATGTTGATACAAACCGGGGCTGAAAAACAGAAACAGTGTATTTTTCTGTATTTTACAGTCATTTAGCCTCCGTTTCAATTAACCTGCCTGTTTTACAGGCAGTATGTGATGATAAGTATTGCATGTTAATAAATAGTAGGATAGCTACCGAAATATACACCTTCCGAAAGTATATCTGTTACTTATTAATTAAAAAAAATAATTAAAGTTTGCCAAAAATACAATAATGATAAAATTTGAACTAGGAATGCTTTAGTCATCGTTCACGGCGTATACAAAATCTAGCAGCTTCTGTATTTTATGGACCTACCTGCGTTAGCCTCAGGCGGGTAGTCCGTGTGGTTCAACACAGTAATATTAGCTGTAGTAGAGTTCTTCACATGGTCGGAGTCTTCTACCGTGAGCTTAAATGTGTAGTTGCCCGGCTGCTTCAGGTCTTTGAGGACCAACGTCGGGCCGTCGAGTAGGGGAGGCTGGTAGCCGATAGGGCCTGACGTCAGGTCCCAGTGCCACGATATTATGGCATCGTCATCCTGAACAAATAAACGAAAATTATGGATATGTTTTACTAGCGACCCGCCCCGGCTTCGCACAGGTGTATTATACATATAAACCTTCCTCTTGAATCACTCTATTTATTAAAAAAAAAACACATCGAAATCCGTTGCATAGTTTTAAAGATATAAGCATACGAATACATGGGGACAGACAGCGGGAAGCGACTTTGTTTTATACTATGTAGTGAAGTATTTTTGCTAACTACTTCAATATCATGAATCGTGAAGAAAATTAACTGTTTATTTTTATACAGGGTTATCCAGAACTAGTGTACTAAACTGAAAGAATGTTATTTAGACCATCGTTATGAACAACTTTTTCTATGGGAATAAATAAGAATATAAATATAATAGAAATTCCAGAAAAAAACAGCTGTTTCATGATTTTGTCGATTCCGAGTTACATAAGAATTTCGGTTGGCCCGTAAAAGTTATTCATAATTATGACCTTAATCACCCCCTTTAGTCTTAGTACAGAGGAAGCAGATAACCCTATATAGAAAGAAAATGATGATGTTGGATGTAGTATAGTACGATACGAACTATAAGGCACGAGGCGAGTCGTTGCGCAGTAGCAAATTTATAAGTCAGCGAGGGTGAGGAGTGGGGTTTTGCACAGCTTATAGCTAGCTTTACAGAGTGATTTAAGTTTGATTCGACCTACACTTAAAGCTTGGTAAGCATGGAAATGGACATGTTTTACGTACCTTACTAGCACTGCTATCCAGAACAGCTATAGAGTTGGGCAACTTATGAAATAAATAAAAAATTAAATGAAACTTGACCGTCTGTGCATGCGGAGTGATCACCACTAGGGGAGGCGTGTTGATCCTCTGAGGAGGCAGCACCGTAACGTTCCCGTACCCTTCGCCTACGAGTTGATAAGCACGGAAATAGAGACATTTTTTATAATTACCTTGCTAGCTATGCCGTCCAGAACCGCCACAGAGTTGGGCAACTTAACCGTCTGTGTCTGCGGAGTGATCATGACCAGGGGAGCGTGTTGATCCTCTGAGGCGGCAGCCCAGTCACATTCGCGTAGCCTTCGTCATGAGTTGATAAGCACGGAAATAGAGGCATGTTTTATTACTAGTTTACCTTGCTAGCACTGCCGTCTAGTACAGCCATGGAGTTAGGCAACTTGACCGTCTGTGTCTGCGGAGTGATCACGACCAGGGGCGGCGTGTTGATCCTCTGAGGCGGCAGCACCGTGACGTTAGCGTACCCTTCGCCGTATGAGTTGGTGCCGTTCACGGTCAGCTTGAAACGGTACTGTCCTTCCGTGAGATCGGTCAGTGTTACTGTTGCTCCATTTTGATTCATGTTACCTGTTTTGAGAGAATTTAACATTCGAGCAAAAAGTGGGTAAAAAAAAGTAAAAAGTGGTACCACACTTTTACTGTGGGTAAAAATCACATTTATTTTACAGGAGGCCCCACTTCAATATTTATTTTACTGTTTTTAGTATTTGATGTTATAGCGGCAACAGGAATACATCATCTGTGAAAATTTCTACTGTGTAGCTATCACGCTTCATGAAATACAGCCTGGTGAAGTGGTGACAGACAGAGAGACGGACAATGGAGTCTTAGTTATAGGTCCCGATTTTACCCTTGGGGTACAGAACCCTAAAAATGTAAAACTAAATGGGGTAACTTAAGATTTCATCGATGTCTTACTATAGAATCTGAAGGCTAGATATACATCTAGCTGGTAGGTATTTTCTGTAACTAGCCTAGCCTGTAGATATAGACTTCTTGTAACTGATGGTGATAGTTACATTTCAGTTTTGAACATTTAAAGTAAACAGAGTTTTTAATGCTATTCGTTATGATAACAAATGTAATAATAAATTGGGCTTTCGAAATGCCATGTTTCATACTGATAAGCATAAAAACTGATGTTAAATGTAAATAAGTGTCAGTGTGATAAGAATTAAGTTAGACTGTTATCGAGTTAGAAATATTCTACTATACTATATCAACTTATTTTTGCTCTTTATTTATAACAAGCATTTGCCTGCAGCTTTGCCCGTATGAAATTTTGATTTTAGTGCTCTCCCGGTATTTTTGGGTATGCAGATGACAGCACAGTTGTTCAAAAGTACACATCCAATCCAAGAGCAACAAAGGAGGAATCACAAGTGTTGAGAGTAGACATGTTTGAGCGAATGAATCAGGCTCTCGCAGCCGTTTCTAAGTGGGGTGACGAAAATCTCGTAAAATTCAACGCTTCGAAAACCCTGTCTGTTCTCTGCAAAAAAGTGTCCTTTTGCACTGTCGCCTATATTTTGAGATACTCCTTTAACAGTGACAGACCGCCATGAACTGCTGGGGCTAATACTTACTCCAACATTGAACTATGGCACGTACCTAGAATCTAGGGCCAAATTGGCTGGTATGAAGCTGGGTATCCTGAACAAGGTTAGGCGGTATTTCACACCGGGACAGTTGCTTACTCTGTATCAAGCACAGATCCGATCGTGACTGGAATATTGCTGCCATCTTTGGGATGGCTCGGCTAAGTATCAGCTCGAGGCCTTGGAATCGGTGGACTGGCGTGCTGTTCGGCTTATAGGTGATGAAAAGTTAGTAGCAAAAAAACTTCATAGCCTGGAGCATCGCCGTAGGGTTGCGAGTCTGTCCATTTTATATAGGATTCATTTCGGAGAGTGTGCATCTGAGCTGCACGACCTTATCCTACCATCCCCTTTTTACTACAGGACAAGTAGGAGGACGCCACATTACCACCCCCACACTGTCGATTTTCCTTCGACACGTATGTAGCGGTTTGACTAAACTTTTCTGATTCTTACCACCAGGGAATGGAACAGTCTTCCTGCTTCCCTGTTCCTATGAGATATAATCTAAAGCTTTTCAAGGTCAGAGTGAATAGGTATCTTCTAGGTCTGCGTGCTTCATCTTCGACCACAACATCGCTTACCATCAGGCGAGTTGGTGGTCAAGCGCGGACTTATTCGCGATTTAAAAAAAACATTATTACTTTTTATTACTCAGGATAATAGTAATTAATACTCAAATATTCTCAAATATCTTATTTGTGTTACTAAATTTTGTATGTACCTGTAAATCCTTCTTTTGGCTGGTCAACCAGTGTCCAAACATAGTTGTAATGGCTCATGGTAGCCTTTTCATCAGGAATAGTATATGCTGCCAAGGTGACTTCATTATCTGGCAGTTGAACCTTGAGAATGATGAGTACAACAGTAAAAGTTAATTAGAAAAATAAACCTCATTTATAACAACATAGAATGAGAAATCATCAGTTAAGATATAAACTTTACTAGTAATAAAATAGTTACCTCTTTTGACAAAATGGATACAGTTAACGTCTGAACAGTTTTTGCTGATGAAGTTTCAACTTTCAAGGCATCACTTTTTACTTCGGAATCATCCTTTTTGATAGCATCTATAGGTATTGTGGGTCCTTTAGAAAATGGTCTAGCAGTTTGTATGCATGCTCCCTGAGCATTTTCTTCTGTGCCGGGGATACACTTACATATACCATTCCGTAGTTTGATGCCTAAGGGAATGCATTCAGAGTTGAAGGGACAGTCGCCCACCCCTACTTCACAGGTTATCTTATCCAGAAAGTTTGTAGAATCCATTATCATGTCACTGTCAGTGTTATCCCTGTACAAGGACCTTGAGTCGTCATCTTCCACTGGTAGATTGTTGATGAAATGTGAGAGGAAGTTGGAATCTTCATCATCACTGAGAAGGTCATTCCGGTGGCCATTGTATGGAGAGTATATTGGCTCTTCTTCAGGAGAGAAGTTGCTGCTTATTTCTCTAGCACTTGATTGATCCAGGATGTCAGACCAATTTTCTGTTAAAAATATACAATTGCTGTTACCTTTACTTTAATTACTATTAAAACTGAGGAAATAGTGAAAGTAAATAAATAAAAAGAATTAAGTGTGTAACTGTTATGTAGTGAATATTTAGGTTCACTGTAGTACATGTTACCTAATAGTTAATCTTATTAGACACAGTGTATTTTGAATTAATTCCAATTATTTTATTATTTTCACAAATTATTCCAATATAAAAATATTGTTGAATATTCTCAACAGGATAGGTTTTTTAATACATATTGCTTATGACCATTTCATAGCAAGAGTGCTGATCAAGTTTTGATGCATTTAAACAGTATATATACCTTAATAAATGCATTGGTCGTATAAGATAGGAAATATAAAAAAATTGCAAACATAAAACATTAATTATGCTGGATTAGGTACATCACTTTTATGTAATACTAGCGACCCGCCCCGGCTTCACACAGGTGTATTATACATATAAAACTTCCTTTTGAATCATTCTATCTGTTTAAAAAAAAGCATCAAAATCCGTTGCGTAGTTTTAAAGATATAAGCATCCATGGGGACAGACAGCGGGAAACGACTTTGTTTTTATACTAGACTAGACGACCCGCCCCGGCTTCGCACAGGTGTATTATACATATAAACCTTCCTCTTGAATCACTCTATCCATTAAAAAAAACCGCATCAAAATCCGTTGCGTAGTTTTAAAGATTTAAGCATACAGACAAACAAACAAACGAAAATAGCGACTTTATTTTATACTATGTAAGGATGTAATATTTGTGTGGTTAATTCTTACCATTAGGCAGCACTGGCTTAACAAGTATCATGGAGACATGGGACTCCCACTTGCGGCTGCCGGTGCGCAGCAGCGGGAGACAGAGCTCATCGCTCGCACATTCCACATGATAACACCTTGCATCCACAATGAACACAATATTGCAAGTTGCAGAGATACAGCAGGACATCACACATTGCCTAAGACCTTTGAGGACTGTTTTCTCTGTGAAATTTCCCGCCGTAAGGTTTCCTGTGAGATTTAAAAAATATTATTGAAAGAGTATTCACACACAATAATATTTATCACATTACAGTTTTATATGTTGTTTGTTGATATTAGAACAAATATTGCATTATTAAAAGTAGCTAATTAAGAATACTTTTAGCAGTAACTAATGTGCGCGACTTACCGACTGGAGCATAATTTACGAAATTTTTTGGATACAACTTAGGGCACTTATTGTTCTCTCCATATTTCTCACTCCAAGCTTTATTGTACTGGGACAAGGATACTCTTACATTCACAGAAAATACTATAAATAAGCCTAGCCATATGATCTTACAACTGTTCATTATTAGGTTTAAATTAATTAAAAAACGTAATACGTTTGCAAATGTTGGCGGATCATGTACCCTCGATTATGGCACAACAGGAACTCCAATGTTAGATACGATTTGATTTAAAATGCGTGGGTGAAGAGATGAAGTGTTTTTTGTACATTTACGAGCTTTAAATATTATCCACGCGCTTTGTTTTGCGAATTTTATCATTTATCAACAGTTCTGTGGATGGACAAATCGATCGGACAACGATGACTGACGTAAGTATGATTTGAATGACATTTAATTTGATTTAACAATGACAATCCTCAAAATTGTGACAGGACCACGGCGACCAATTTATTTCATTAGTAGTTTTGACATCTTGCGTTATGCATTTGCCATTAATAATAGTTTTGGGATTATTATTAGAAAGGGAAATGATTATTGCCAAAATAATCAGTCAATGAAATAAAATAAAATTAATTATCAAGTTCAAGTTACGATTCTACAGACAATGTCGCCGAATCGCCGAATACCTACTTAGCCTCTATGCAATGCAACATGACATGAAACACTACGAAAAATAAGTTACAGCCACAGGTTGCAGCACGTTTATAACATCACGTTACTGGTCCACATTTACACACGTCATTATAATTATTGCTTCACGACTTTTTATTAATATAATGAAAAAAGACGTCTGCCAGTGCATTTTGAAAAAAATGGTAAATACATACAATTTTCCCGCATTCGCGTCAAACTATTATTATTCGTTTTGTTTTGTTTTGTTGGCACTTCTACTTTTCAAGGGTTGGGGTTCTAAAAAATCGACTAAAATATTGTCCTAGAAGTTGTGAGTTGCTACTCAATCATAGATGGCGCTAGCAACTTCCGGAAAAATTCATTGGCGTAGTTTTTCTCATGCCGCTACTCAACGATAGATGGCGCTAATTTACTATAAGGTTTCATTCAATACGTTTCAAAGTATCATAGATTTACCTGCATAAATAAAATAATGGTACTCTTATTTATCGCTATTCTATTGGCTTAGTATAAATGTATAATTTTATTGTAATTTGTATGCATACAAGTACTTACCTCGTCCTACTGAGGACCATCGACTTGGTACTCACCTATCTTATTTGTTTTCTCAGGACATATTTATTATTTCAATCGACTTTCAAAAAGAAGAGGTTAAATCCTCAGTTCGTATGTGTTAATTTAGCTCCGATGTTATCGGATTATTTCGTTGTTTGTAGGCCGATTTGAGAGTTTATTTTGTATTCAAATTCATCCTGAGATGGTCTTACAAAGATTTATTTTACTTTCGCTTAGTAGTTTTGAGGTAGGTAGGTAGTAGTGGTGCCAGGTCCGATTTGGTTTAGGTCGGTACATGAGGTCAAAAAAATCGGGATTTAGGGTTGCAGATCGGGACAGTAAACAAAACACAAGGTGTTTTTAAATCAGGGTTTAATTTATTGCATTTTAAACTACTAGTACAAGGTATTGTATTATATTACCTAAATTAAATATGCATTAATCTTACATAACAAGTAATCAGTCTTGTTGGAGTAGGTAGCAGCAGCTCCCCCCCGAGTGGGTTCCCGCCTTGTCGTGGCGGGGGGGCTTAGTAGCCAGGTCTCGCCAGCCTGGTGAACGAAGAGGAACCCGAGGTGGGGCCGGCCTCTCCGGGTCTTGGGCCTCGACAAGCCCGTGCGGAGGCTGGCCAGTAGGTCGCAAGTCGACTGAGGTGGACTGCGGTGTCGCGCTCGTCGCGATACCGCGGCCGAGCCCATCGAGGCGGGGGCGGCGACGGGATGGACGGGCGGCGAGTGTGCCGCTGTCTATCCGTCCTGCCAGCGGCCCTAACGGGTGCCGCCAACGTGTTGGCGGAGGCGGTGGGGCTGCAGGGGAAGAGGAGTGTCGGTATCGCGACGGCCGTTCTCCCTATCCTCTGCAGCCGTAGTGGCAGGCGCGGGGCCACTTTAATTGACCCGTTGCATCGGGACCAGGGCTGTCGGACACGGGTGCTGTCTGACGCCCAGTGCTGGTTGGTCCTAGGTGGTGGATGACGATGTGTCTGGTGTTCGGCACATCGTTATTCTGGCGGGAGCCGAAGCTCCGTGGTGGGGCCCGAGTTGGGCCAGCGCTGTCGGGTGCCGCGGAGGAGTGCGCAAGCGTGCCCGTAGCCCCGACACCAAGCGCAGTGGCGGAACACCCAGGGGTTTTGGTGGGTATACTGTCCAGTCGGCAGGACTCCCACATAACCACCCGCCTGCCCTCGAGGTGCGGTGGTATCTATAAAAGATTTCCCCTGGTAAAAAAAAAAAAAAAAAAAAAGGTAGCAGCAGCTGGACTAGTAGAAATTATAAATAAAATGGCACTTTAAGCGTAATTGACGCACTTCAGAAGAATGAAGTAATTATTTATGTATTTTTTTTTATTTTCATTAAAATTATATTTTTCATTGGACTTTGCCGCCTTTAGAATGGCCTTGTCATTCTTGACAACTTGATGGTTGTGACCATATGGTCTAGTTTTGTATCACAATCTAATGAATTAAATGATAAACAATGCTTCACCGAGTGGTAAGTTTTAGTGACTTCAGCGGCAATCACTTTTTCTTCTTGAGTAGTCATTTGATCGGTTTTCAAAAATAATTTCAGCGATGTAGATAAACTAGCACTTCTCTCTCTTTTTTGGTGTTCATTAAATTTTTGGTGCTTTTCTATATCATTCTTGCCACCATGAGATATGCTAAACTCTTTTAAGCACAGTGTACAAAGCGCCCTAAACTTATTATTTGGAGCGGGTTTGATGAACGAATAACTTTTCATCCAAACATCAAGAAAAGAACACATTCTTCTCTGTTTCTTTTTCGGAGTCGAAGTTGAAGCATCGGTTTTTACTTCCGAATCAGTTTCCGGATCACTCATTTTAAGGAAATCTGAAAATAAAGAAATCCAACATCACCCGACAAACACCCAGACATAAATAAAATATTTATAACATCAACTCTTTCGCCCGCGTAGATTAGGTACTGAGTTTATTTATGAAGCAAAACACTTGAAAATTGCTATATTTACGCCGTGCACTCACATTTATGTCAATAAACAAACATCCAACAGCAAAAACCAGCTAACAAAAACCAACACCAAAAACATAACCTAAAATCGCTAAACGCAAATTATAGTATGAATATCAAAATGCGAGATAATTGTTAAAAGCTGTTGCGTAAACATTCACATAGTTCTTACCTGCAAAGAATCCCCTAGATTAAATTGTCGATCGTTGTTTCCAAAGCTTTAAATTACAATTTTTATTTTAACTAACAGCCTGAGTAACCGCCCACAAAACTGTCAGTCGACTCGCAATGCATACACACTACTACTCTCTCTCTCACTCTCATTTCTTTTTTTTTTTATGTTCTCCCTTAGGGAAGGCGAAGAGCTTAAGCCCATGCAGCCTAGTCTTTAGTATTTATTTTTATTACGCTCGCGCTCTTTCGTTCATGCGATGCGCTAGTGATGTGATGTGGTGTATGACGCTGATGTGCGCAATTTTAAATTTAAAAAATTACGTAGCGTAAATGTATTTTTTATGAAAAACTTTTTTTCTTTCATTTTTTTAATTTATCGGGACATTTAGCGTCCCGATCAGGTACTAATCGGGACGCGTGCCCAGACCCCTGAAAATCGGGACGTTCCGCGCAAATCGGGACACCTGGCAACACTAGTAGGTAGATATATCCCCCCCGAGTGGGTTACCGCCTTGTCGTGGCGGGGGGGGCTTAGTAGCCAGGTCTACCCAACCTGGTGAAGCTAAGAGGAACCCCTGATGGGGCCGCTTCTCCGTGCTTTTTTTTGCCTCCAAGCCCAAGTAGAAGCTGGCCAAAGTAGGTTGCGTGCTTTATGGGGGGCACTGCAACTGAGGCGGGCTCCAGTGTCGTTTGGGAGGAACTGCAGCTGAGGATTGGAGGCCACGGCGGGAGAGGACTGCTGGTGTGACGTTGCCACTTTCCCTGCCTTCCGCGGCCTCGACGGGGTCGCCACCATTTTCATGGCGGACGCGGTGGGGCCCGAGTTGGGCCAGCGCTGTCGGGTGCCGCGGAGGAGTGCGAAAGCGTGCCCGTAGCCCCGACACCAGGCGCAGTGGTGTAACACCCACCCTGCACCGAGGTGTGGTGGTCTCTTTAAAAGATTTCCCCTGGTAAAAAAAAGGTAGGTGGATATATCTATCTAGTCGCTGCACTTAGAAGTGCAGCGCCTAGATATATTACGGAATTACCCTACATACGAGTAAATTACCTTTAAAAAGGTAATTTACTCGTATGTAGGTAAGTACTCTGCTTTTTTGTTAGTTATGTTTTATTTTAAAAAAAAAATAACTTATAGGTATTTAATGGGTTAGAGCCCATTCACAGGAGGACTTTTTTATTCCAATATATTCTTTGGGACTTTTATACAAAATACATGGCAGTCCCATTGTAAATTCTAATTACTCGTAATATTACTACATAAGTATTTCGGATCACTTGAGGCGACTAACCAAATCGAATAGCGCTCCGGCTGCATCAGAGCTAGGTTCAGCAAGTAGAAGTAGGTAGTCTATTATACAGTCCAAAATCGAGCCTGTTGAAGTGATAAGTCACCTCAAGTGCCCGCCTCTCATTTGGTATACGTATAGGTACATTCTACCAGTAGGTGGTATACATCTTCTACCACTCCACACGTATCCACACGAGGACGATTCGTGTATTTTTACAAAATCGCTTTTTTTTTCACGATTCGTCTTTTTTTTGACGGTAGCAATGCTTTTTAAATGCCCATGTTCACACGCTTCACGAATCGTAAAAAATGAAGGACACGTCATTTTTACTGTATCGTCTTTTAAAAATCACCTACGTTAAAAACACGAATCGTGAATATTTTGTGACGGATTGACTGCGCCGGTTTATCACCAGTGTTACTACCAATCTTACTACCAGTTGTAAGAACGGTAAATGAATTACCGTTGTTACTACTGCAGTGGAAAGTTGTTAGAACAGCAATAATAAATTACCCGTGTTACTACCGTAAAATTAAAATAACAAAAAGAAACAAAATATGACCTTTCAGACATAGAGTTGCATGACAGGTGTCAAACTAAAACATGTTATTTTCGGGTCATATTTCGCGTGAATGCGCCCTTACATAGACTAGTACGTAAATATATACCTATACGCTACCTACGATAGCCTACGTAGTAATTTTAATGAATTTTGAAATTAATTTTTATACCTACTTCAGTGAACCATTTAGTAAACAATTGTAATTAAATTCGCTGTTTCGTACAAGGTTTGCTTAGTTCTGTAGCGTTTTATATTGAATTGCTGATTATTTTGTTCGAGAATAATACCTCGTCGTTTCTAAAATGGGGGCGGGACAAATAGGAGGGATAGCCACCCTACGTAAGATATTACAAATATTCTACCTACTTAAGTATACAGGATGTTTGTCTAAACTCTAGACGACGACACATATTTAAATATAATTCATTGAATCGTACTTTACATTATGACTGATGAATTTCAAAACACAAAAAGTTTCAAATATATTTCAATAATATATTTATGAGGATATAGTACTCGTATAGACCTTATCGTTTTTATTTTCAGTTGATATAGATTTTGATAATCCGGCTCACTTCCTCGGAACGCCTGCTGAAGTTACGGAAGGGCAGTTTATTGTAAGTAGGTAATAATATTCCCGAATAAAATAACGATGGCATGATTAAGTAGAGTCCACGGGAAGTACTGCAACCATCCACACTTATCTGCAATTTCTTCTTTGTAATAATAATATGATCTCTTCCTCCCCGAATAACGAACGGCCACATTCATAATAAAAGTTTGCTACAGAACTTTGAAGTTGAACTAGCGATACTACCTATAAAGCCGGAATAACGTAACCATATTGTTAGTTTCTTATGGAGCATCTACACTCTCCACGAGGTAACACGAGCACCGCAGCTGTATCTAACTTCACATCCTTAACTTGTATTCAAGTCGGCGGGGGTGAAGTTAGCTACAGCTGCGGTGCTCGTGTCCCTCGAGGAGAGTGTGGATGCACCTTTACTATGACTTACCCGTATAAGGATGAGCAGTAAGATCTTTGGTTACAAGCGGCTTGCATCCAGAGTAGGTAGTAGGTACCTATGAATAAATAATATATCGAATGTACATTAATTTTCTGCTGTACATTTTTTTGACGTAGGTATACAAGTATGTATAAATAAATGAAAATGAGTAGGTATAATGAACTTAAAATTCTAGAGTTTGGGATCCCGTGGTCGTTTTACGATGCACTTGGTGGTCTTTTTGTATGTGGCCGGTACGTGGTGTTATTTTATGTGTTATAGGTTTATTACCTGTCGCACGCAATGTTGTTCTGTGTGGGCACCCTGATCGAGGCGCATGTGGTGCTGACGCCGGCCAGCTGCGTGTTCGGCGAGCACGTCAAGTTCGATGTGTTCGGCGGCGCGCACCAGTTCATCGAGGACGTCGGCATCGCCAGGCAGGTGCACCACCTTTGTATCCATCGGGGTAAGTCGATTGCGTAGTTTGACTCGGTATTTCTTTAGAGTCTGCGACTTTCGAGCAGCTTGATGGTAAGATCGCAGATTCTTGTTTGAGCCAAGGATGCCCCATTTAGCGATCATCAAAATGCAGTGTCGATAAGTCCTGCAGTCAATCTTTGGTTGGCTGCTTTGATTATTATCAAAGGTTGGCCCGGAGTGGAATTTACATTTACATTAAAGCACTCCTCCTCTTACTTCCGGTTTTATTTAATTTTACATAATTCCGTAACAAGAATTCAGCGCCCAGTACCGAAGTATCTAAGTACAATATAAAACCTTTATTTATATGTGAATGTGAGTCGTTTCGTTGATAACATACCTAATAGAGATCCAAAGCATGCACTCAACGTAAAAGATCCTGGCGACCATTATGGTAATTTTCCAATGTATAGAGCATAAAATAATCCAGCTCTCCTAAACAGGATATAACCACAGCCAACGCTTGCGAGACTCGTGTTCCCCCAACAACATAGCCCTGCTGGTGCTCAGCGAGCAGTTCTCCTTCAACGTGAAAGAGAATGGAGCGGAGTTCATCGTGAATCGCCTGCGGTACGGCATCTCGGTGCCCAATGCGGGCCGGTTCTCGGACATCAGCTGTAAATACTACGGTTGGGGCAGCAGGAGGAATGTGAGCCTATACAAAACTATTCAGTAGTAGGTAGATCCAGAGTGAAAGGACCCAGAACTGTCTGTCTCTATTGGGATCCAAATCATTATAAGTCTATCATCAAGCTAACCCATTGATAGGCATGGGCTTCTCTTTGTTTATGCAACTGTCCCTTGCCTATTTCATCAATTTTATACCTACTGCCTGTATGATGTCGTCGAGCTATCGTGCTCTCGGTCGGCTTGTATGCCCACACCACTCAGTTGTGGAAATGTATTACCAACCGTATGACGCGACGATAGAATTTGTATATGCAGAGTGCTCTGTAACTCTAACTTACAGGCCGACCGCTTAACTCGCGTATCGCCTGCGCGGAAGAATCAGCAGAGCAGAGCAGAGCTCTGATCCACGTACCCCTCCCGGTAAAACCCACCCCACCCTTAAGAGGAGATTTTACCGGGTAACCCACCCGGTAAAATCTCCCCCCGCTCCCTTTTTACCGCGCAGGTGATACGCGAGTTAAGCGGTTGGCCTAGGTATAGCAACTCAAGTTAG
Source organism: Hypomecis atomaria (assembly GCA_964007245.1). Taxonomy (NCBI): domain Eukaryota; kingdom Metazoa; phylum Arthropoda; class Insecta; order Lepidoptera; family Geometridae; genus Hypomecis; species Hypomecis atomaria. The sequence continues at coordinate 11,250,691 of OZ023299.1, forward strand.
GTACTAATCCGTTAGTAAATTTTCTCATCTAAATTTGCCCAGGAAGCAGGAAAAGGAACCTCGCACGAGCTCATTTTCGAGCCTGTTGTTCCAATTTGACCTTCATTTTACGTATTTTCTAGGGTTACTTAATTCCGCTACTAATCAGGCTCCGACGGATGGACGTGACCATCTTGCCACCAGAAAGATGTAACAGCATGTGGAACAATAAGGGGGCATATCTATGTTTAAATCGACCCCAGTGCAAGGTAGGTACTATTAATTAACTGTTTAAACACAAAAATGAATCATAAAAATTATTAGATGTACGGAATTTGCTATACTTAGTTATAATGTTTATAAAGTTTAAACTTATTTTTAAGTAAGTAGTAAGCGAACCCAATGTCTTAGGTAGGTATATAGTTTATCTTGTACCTCCTCGTAAATTTATGGACACGTCCTCGCAAAATCGGTCAAGCGTTTGAAGATGGGAGGTCACTTAAGCGTTAGTATTTGCCCTTTGCCATGGAGGCAAGTCTGTTTACATCAATTATAGCCATGGAGGCATTTTTAAATACAAGAATTTATTAAAACAGATTGTCAAAAGTTTTTAGAAAACTATTCAAATATCTGGGATCCCAAGCCAAAATACCTACTTGGCTTACTTTTTCACATGAGATCCCTATCTATAAATATACTGTAGAATAATATCCTGGTTAATATCCCTCGTCAAAAGAAACACCCAGGATTCCTTAAAACCAACAGTTGGTAGGTATCAAATCTGAATTATTCCAATTATGTTTTATGGCTTTTTGATATATTGCATTTATGTTTGCAGTCTGACAAGTACGGAGAGCTGTGTCCGGTAAGTGGCACTCAGTTTGCGGACCTCGATGGCTCTTTGCATTATTCTCGAGCAAATAGCTTATTGTCAAGTGTTTTACTACCTGTGTAAGCAGGCGACGTCATCGACATCATTCCTAGGTCGCGTCTTTTACATTTTATTTTATATCTAACAACAACAACCACAGAACATCCATTTCAACCACATTTTTATTGACAGAACTACTTTTCAATACACATTTAGTAAAACACCTGGTTCTCAAAGTTCAAACATATTGTTACCAATAAGGTAATGGAATGCCTAATACGTTAAAGTTTTAAAAAACTTTAGTGTTAGTAGGTACTCTACGACATTTTTGGTATGAATATTTAAATAATAATCTGCCGTAGCGTCAATTATTTTTATCTTTGGTCTTGGCCAATACTTAATTAATTTTCCATTAAAGTTCTCTCTATCTGTTAAAATTATTAAGAAGTTATAAATAAAAGCACAAGAATATTATGCAATAATAAAATCCAAGTAATCGAGAGCTTCAAATTCGGCTAAGCCGGACCGCGGATAAATACAGGATAGAGTTTGTTGCGCGATATACCTAAATGACTAAATAATTTTTTTTAGAGGTATGTAGTAGTCATGTTTCCTAGGACTTCATCTGAGGTCTTTTTTAGTTTAAAGTTTTCTTCACCCAAACACAATTGCTATATATTTATTATAAATAAATATATAGGTAATAAAAATACATTTTTTTTCAATTTCAAAAATTCTTGATTAACATAATAAAATAACAATAATATGCACAGTTACTAGTGTACGTTTATATCCTAGCAGTACCTTATAAATTTATTAATAAAATAAAAAAATATATACAGGTAGGGTTATTAGAACATCAGAGTTTTTGTTCGCCTGAAGATTTCCAAGAATAAGTAACAAGACGGTACTTTAAAAAAATTAAACGAATGGGTCGGGCATTGTCCCCCCGAAGCCTAAAGCTTCTTTTCTCTGGGTAATGGAATAGGTATTTGTCTACAAACAAGGTAACTTTATGTTTGCATTAATCCATATTTGCATTTGGCGAGTAAGTAAGCTAATTTACCGTGGACACGTTCTTTTTTGCTCAATTGACGTAATTTGACGTCGTATGTACTAAAAGCTGTTTGCACTTTACATTATTGTATTAATGTTGTTTCGTCTGGAATATTTTTTTGGCGTTGATATGGTGTTACACATCACGTAAGTGTTAAAGTACTGGTACTGATTGCGTAGGTGATGATATAAATAGATAGGTGAATCAAATGTTGGTTGAACTAACTTGTGTTCATTCAAATCCATCGTGACTCGTCCTTATAAGTCCCTACAGTGATCTTATGGAAAATAATAGTTAAATTCCTGCGTCCATTCGCTATGATGCAGTTATATGTATATGTAGGTATTAACTAGGAAAATGGCCCTGTGTGAACGATAATTACTAGCAGCATATATAATTAAGTATTTGATTAGGTATTTATTTGTATAGATCAATAGATACAAGTTGTACCTACCTACAAAGTATTGTAGAGTTGCATGTATATACCTACATACTCAACATTATGAACAACCATTTTCTATACGATTACCTGCCAAATCGGGAATAACAAGCTATTCCATACAACTTTTTATTTACACGATTTTCAACATTTAATTTTGCTATTCAAAACTATTAACTTATTCGCTATAAAATGTATGAAATAGTTGATTCGCTATATCGGGGCTGGGGGCTTATTGTGTAAGGGCTCTGACCTTCGGCTTCGCTTTTCCTCCCGTTTGCTATCGTCGTGAGATGAGTGACTTCTCCTGCCCGAGCAGGAGAAAAAGCGAAGCCGAACATCAGAGCGCTTGCACAATAAGGCCCCTGGTCTTGTTCTAAATAATGGGAAAGCAGAATTATCTCATAGATGGTAGTAGGTAGATAGGTACCTATTTACTCGTATAAATATGTGCCACTTGTGTTTCTGAGTTTGTGTTCTAGGAGAACAGAGTCATTTCATATTATGGTAGCAGGTAGGTACCTAGGTATATTTATGGGCCACTTGTATTTGTGAGATTCCAGGTGTGTTTAGGCTGCGTGCATGAAATGAACTGTTTCAGGACGATGTGGGTACAGTGATAGCGTGCGACGGGTTCGCGCAAGGCATGATGGTCTCCACGCTGGTGGACCGGCCGTGCGGCGTGGGCTTCCTCGACCTCACGCGCTACAACAAATTCCTCACGTGCGGCGTGGACGACTCGCGCGACATCCTCGACCACGACGAGCGCATGAGCATCGACATCCCTCTCTCCACGCAGCATACCCTCGCCACACCAGTCACCACCACGCCTTTACAACTAATGCGGGGCCCGGCTTACACCGGCCGGCTAATTTAGACTTGGCAAACGAACATACCTACAACTCCTAGCGTATACGCGAATTACAACATTTAGGATAACAATAGCGCTCGTCTGCGACAAGATCATGGCAGAAAGCTTTATTTGATAACTCCGAAATCGATTTACAGCAAAACCCAAGGAGCGTCTCTTGGGTTCGTCATCCACACTCCCAAACCTGCTACTTTTTGGTTTCCACTAAAACTCTGGACAAAGCCTCTGAGAAGTCTGAGACTCTAGCCGATGGACGACTGGATCGGGAATGTAGGCGACCACGCCACGGGTCGCCCACGCTTCCGATCCAGCCGTCCTTCATTAGCTCGCGCCAAATAGATCAGTCGGGTTAGCATTTTAAATTGCAAAAATTCCCGGCAGCTATTTTTTTGCTACAATCTTTAATGGGGGTCACAGGTAGTCTAAATCCAAAATGGCGACCAAATTCCGCTAGTGCGTTAGCCGCCATCTTGAATTTTGTTTATGCTTAATATCTCGGTCATTTTCAACTTTTCAACAAAAAATGGTAGGGAGGGACTAAAGTTGTTGTAAATGTAATTTTTACAATTTGTACAACTTTGTTCATGTACATTTATGTCATAAAGTTAATATGTAATAATCGAGATAATTTGATAATAAAACATTACCACTTTTCGCGTATAACTGGAAAAATATCGATCGTACGAAAAACTTGCAACAAATGAATTGTAGAGATTTACATTTACAACAACTTTAGGCCCTACCATTTTTGTTGAACAGTTGAAAATGACCGAGATATTAAGCAACAAAAAATTCAAGATGGCGGCTAACACACCGACGGAATTTGGTCGCCATTTTGGATTTAGAATACCTGTAACCCTCCTTAACTTAATGGTTACAGTAAGAAAATTGCTGCCAGGAATTTTTGCACTTTCAAGCCCTTTTTTGACTAACCTGACTAGGTAAAAGCCCAAGGGGTAGTAACATTCTCGTCAATCTCCCTCCGGACGGTAATTAATTTATTTCCATTTTACCATTGTATTATATGCTTCACTAAAATTCAAAATTAGTAAAAGCTAGAAGGCAGCCGCATTCCGGATCGAGCTATATAGAGCGCCGACTACAAACGTGCATCGAAAAAATCAATCAAATAGAAAATGTTAGAAAAATCGCAGTTCGGTAGTATGCGATTTGTAAGTTTTGCGACCGAGAATTAATTTAAATACTTAATACATTATTTTTCGTTGGAACTTAAGATTATGAAATTCGATAAAATCTTGATTTGTTCAAAAATAATTCTCTTGCTCTTTTTATTGAATAGTTGGATTTTATTTTCAAATATTTGTTCTCAAAATATAGCTAGTCTATATCATATCATCATTATTATCAATATTACAAAGAGGAAAGATTTCATTGTTTGTTTGCATCGAATAGGCTCCAAAACTACTGAAGCGATTTGAAATATTCTTTCACTGTTGGAAAGCTATGTACATTATCCCCGGTGAACACAGGCGATAATATATTTTCAAAAATAAAAATAGGTTTCCTTACTATTTGTCTTCTTTACCCAATCGTACCCGGGCGAAGCCGGGACGAGCAGCAAGTGTCATATAAAAGAGGTCAAGGATTTGATACCTAGTTAAAATAAATTGTACTCACACTGTTTATAATGTTTTATTTCTTCGTTTATTTCACTTAACAAACAAAATACAACATATAAAATAACATAGATACACAAAAAAAAGGTATAGTTGAATTATTCAGGTATTACGCATTTATTACTTATTAATATAAATGTATTAGCCGTCAACGTGATAACAGCTATTACCTACTAAGTATGTCTGCAACCTATCTATTATTTTGTTTTTACATAGAAAGACAAACGACTTCAAGCAATAGTACCTACCGACTCCTACCTACCTACTCTATGGGCCAAGCAAAACAAAATCATGTCATACAATTGTGCATTTTTGTAAGTTTTTTACACCTCATTGAGTGGATATCATTATTATTTCATGTATATAATAGTAGGTACATTACAGCAGCGGCAACAGAGGCATTGTTGGAAGAAGCGTGCAGATGAGGGCCGAGGTGAAGCCAAGGCTTGTATCGTACTTTTCTCAAAAAGTGAGCGGAAATTACTTCAAAAAAATAATTTTCAAAATTAATGATGAACAACGAACAATAAATAATCAGTGTTTACGCGCCAACGCGCAACGTGTTCATTTGTTTTTTTTTTTGTTCAATTAACAGCGATCTATTTCCAAGTCAGTTTGAAATACTTAAATCCTTTGAATAGTTACCTCCTTGGTTGGCATGTTTTAGACTAAACATCATTCCATTTTTAGGGTTCCGTACCCAAAGGGAAAAACGGGACCCTATTACTAAGACTTCGATGTCCGTCTGTCCGTCTGTCTGTCACCGGGCTGTTTCTCATGAACCATGATAGCTAGGCAGCTGAAATTTTCAAAGATTATGTATTTCTGTTGCCGCAATAACAACAAATACTAAAAAGATTATAAAATAAATATTTAAGGGGGGCTCCCATACAACAAACCTGATTTTTCAGACGTTTTTCGCTCTATATTAATAATGGTAACAGATATATGCTTGAAATTTTCACAGAATATTAATTTTATATTCACTTCAATAATAAATAATAAAATTAAAATAAAATAAATAATTAAGGGGGGCTCCCATACAGTACGGAACCCTCCGTGCGCGAGTCCGAATCGTACTTGGCCGATTATTAAATTACACGACAGCGATGTATTTTCATGATTTTCATACATTTTTTGCTGGCCGCAAAACACGCCAGCAATGGAATTTCATACATTTTTGCAGGCCGCTGCTCGCATGTATTTGGCCACTACTGCACTGTAGATTTATCTCGAGAAAGGTTGTTAAAATAATGTTCACATTTTCTAGCATGTTTGAGAAAAATAATGTAATTAACTCCTATAAGTACTAGCTTGTAATAAATACTACACAAGGCATAGAAATCGGCCAATAAAATTTAAGTTTGTACATTTTTAGATAAAAATATATAAAAACCAACCTAAAGAAATACTTAAATACCTACGTACCTACTTAACCAATAGATCATTTTATTTGACCAACCTCGAAAGTTTACAACACTGTAATATGGTTACCAAGTAACCTAAGCGTTACTCGAAGGTATACCTACATACATAACAACAGTAGATACAATATACATACACATCTACTAAGTCTTATCTCTTGGTAATTCTAATTTGGTGACCCCGTATTGGGAACAGCAGCATCTCTATTTTCAGGGGCCCGATTTCATCTGCATCTATTTTGTAGCTTCTTACGACTGATGACAGAATGCTCTTCATTATTAGCATGCCAAAGTTGCGTCCTGCAAATAAAACCGTATAATAGAGTCTGGCCAACGAAAGCTGTCCAAGAAAAAAGGCGGGAATTTTAAAAAACGTAGTTTATAGAACTACGTGCATGCTAAATTTCATGGAAATCAGCTGAGCGGTACTAGAAAACAAGCTAACAGCTCTTGATTTTTTAAAATTCCCGCCTTTTTTCTTAGACAGCTTTCGTTGGCCAGACTATAATAGATTGCATAATAATGGAGTGAGCGGAATAAGTTGCAATTTAACATCTCTAAGTGTAAAATAATAACTTTCACTAGAACTCGCTCGCCTCACGACTATAGCTACAACGTGAATCGGGTTCCGCTGGAGCGCGTCACAGAGGTGCGAGACCTAGGCCTCACGCTCGACTCACAGCTCACATTTAATACTCACATTGTGGAGTTGTGCAAAAGAGCATACAAATCTCTGGGATTTGTGATGAGGCAGTCGGCCAGGTTCAATGACAAGGATGCCATACTGTCTCTTTTCTATGCTTTAGTGCGGAGCAAACTAGAATTTAATTCGTTAGTATGGGACCCTCACGAAAAGAAATATGTCCTTTTAATTGAGCGACTTCAAAGAAAATTTGCACGTTTTCTCTACAAGAAAATATATGGCTATTACCCTACATGGTCATATCCTTCTCTATTTGTCAGTGGAATGGTAGGTCTGAACACACTTGAGCTGAGACGGAAATGTGCGCTGATCGTCCATTACTATCTACTTATAAACGGTAGAATAGACAACCCCACGGCATTATCCCGGTTCGGGTTGTTCGTCCCGGAAGTAGAGTCCCGCGCGCGGTGGCGACGGCGCGCGCGGCTGCCGGCGCTGCTGGCGCCGCTCGCGGCCCCCCGCACCAACACCGCGCGGTACGCGCCCACGAATCACGCACTCACACTTCTCAACGAACTAATTGCTCGCCAACCAAATACTGACTTGTTTTTTTCAAAAATTAGTGAAATAATTCGAAATTGTATTCTTTTCTTGCCTGAAAATTGTAATTATTCTTAAGTATTTATAGTCTGACCGTTTAACTGAGTCCTCCCCTTTGTCGTCTGCCCCCGCGCCCCTGTGCCCGCGCGGGCGAGGGCTCGGTTAAACGGTCAGACTATAGATGTATTTAAGTTATGTCTAAGCTCAAAAACGTTTTGGTTTTAGACTGTAAGTTTTTGATTGTTGAAATTGAATAAAATAAAATAAAAAATAAAAATAAATAATAATTGCATTAATTGTTGTTGTCTTTGTAGGTAATTAAGTAAGTATTTTTATTTCTTCATATTTTACTACTTTGTGTACCTATACATACTTAGCGGTTAATTTTAAGTATTAGATTGTATAATATGAGAAGGTAATTGCATATTTTGACACGGAATTTTTAATTATTCTGCACCCCATCCTATACCTTCATTTTAAATCATCTGTATCCCAAGGTTAGAAGTTAGAAGTTTTGGAAAAGCAAAAGTGCTTGATAAACAAAATTATTCCCTTGTTCTTGTACCGCTAGGATATAATGTACACTGGCGCTTGTACTTTCTTTTGTTAAAAATTATTTACTAAATAAAGTTATTTTGAAATTGAAAAAAATTATCCCAAGGTTGCCCTGGCAGACATCGCTGAATCTGTCAGCTGTCGCACTAATTTCAAGCTACATACTTTGCATTACTGTGTAATTAATAAAGAGTATATCGATCTATCTGTTTTTAGGGTTCCGTATCCAAAGGGTAATAACGGGACCCTATTACTAAGACTCCGCTGTCCATCTGGCCGTCTGTCTGTCTCCAGGCTGTATCTCATGAACCGCTATAGCTAGAAAGCTGAAATTTTCACAAATGATGTATTTTTGTTGTCGCTATAACAACTAAAAAATAGAATAAAAATAATATTTAAGGGGGGCTCCCATACAACAAATCTAAATGTTTAGCCGTTTTTCGCTCGATATCAATAATGGTAACAGGTAGATGCTTCAAATATTCACAGAATATTTAGCTGGATGCTTAATTTAATAATAAATAATTCAATTAAAATAAAATAAAAATTTAAGAGGGGCTCTCATACAGTACGGAACCCTTCGTGCGCAAGTCCGACTCGTACTTGGCAGATTATTTTCTTTGGCCGTCAGCACTAGTTTCGAACCACTCTGTATTACAATGTAATCAATAAAGAGTAGGTACCTATATCGTTCTATCTATTTTTTTCACTAAAAACATCCACAGCATAGGCTTCGTAAGCAATCGATCTTTGGCCCGGAACCTTATCAAATTTTTAGAACAAATATAACTTCTATTCAAATATTTATCTTTCTGATTCCGAACTCAGGCGTCAAAGCCTATTATGACATAGGTCGAAATCTGTGGGTGGTATAGGGCTTAGGTTTAGGTAGATTTAATCCTTATTCCTTACTAATATTAAAAATCTGGAAGTATGTTTGTTGATTTGTTACTCTTTAATGCAGCAACAAGGCAACGGACAAACTTGCATTTTTGGCATGGTCTAAGGAAAGAGAGTAACATAGTCTACTTTTTTATTTTATAAATTAAAAGATTCCTATGGGATAGCACCAAAATCAAAATATCTCGGGGCAGAAGCCGCATGCGAAAGTTGGTATAATTAATGTAAAGAGGGAGTGCTGATTTATTTTTGTTTACTTTTTGCTCCTGATAATCCATGGAACTTGTGAATCTATTTGAAAATCTTTCACTATTTAAAATACACTTTATTCCAAATGGTTATAGGCTATAAATAAATTGTTTAAGTCCAGCAAAGTCGGGGCAACAAAGAGCGTCTCTACCTATGATCTGGGCTCGCTTGACTTGAAATGTGTGATGTGTTGGACTTATTTTTTCAACTTTAACTTTGATCAAATTCAATTCAGGTATTCTACCAAGCTACATTCATAATAGGTAGGTACTCCTGCAAAATAAACACAATAGTCATGATTTTACAATAATAATCAGCAAACAATACGAAGACTACAAAACCACACGTGATAGCTTGTTGTATTTACCGATAACAACATGGCAAATATCATTTGTAATGCATTTCTACCCAATTATTATACTCGTATGTGTTGTCCTACACGTAGAACAAAATATCAATACGTTATTGTGAGCTAATATATGTATTTACGAAGTTATTGTGACTTCGTTACAGCTCTTAAATAAAAAGGATGAAATAATTAGACGAGTTTATTTAATAAGCTGATAAAAATAACTGTCGATGTATGGTAGCTAAAACTAAAGAAGGTCCTTATCTAATTATTTGCGACATTTAAACAGGTGATGATATATTTTTAATGCCCCATACACTCTCTCGCGAGCGCCTCGGCGAGGCCCCCGACGACACGACGCGACGGACGTAATGCGACGCGACGACGGTCGCGAATAAAATGCGAGACGAGGCGACACAAGCTTGTTCTCTTATTGGTTTGTGGACACGAGCGCCCCATCCACACTCTCGTGCTCGCGTTCCCTCATGTCGCCTCGTAGAGAGTGTGGTTGGGGCATAAGTTTTGGCATATAAACACCAACCAGCACTGTGCATCATGTGATAGGAAACTTCAAGGCTGAATAGAATAGGCATTTTCTGAAGTCAATGACATGGAACAAGTACCTATTTTGGTTTTTCCATATTGAAGTTTGGCGTTGCGTATGAGCAAAGTGTTAAAACCGAAATCGGTAAAATGGTCACAGTAACGAGGCGATCTTCACCACATGATAATCACTCTGTAAGTAAGGTATATTTGCGTAGTAAGTAAATTTATTCTGTGATATGTTTGTGCTTCAATATTATGCTGTGATTTATGGTCGCAAACTTAGTGTTTGCTAAAATCATTCTATAGGTACTTACTAGTACTCCTTGATTCGGAATACATTTTTATTTAACGCAAAAGCTATTTATTTAGAGACACTTTTAGAGCATGTGCTCATTCGCTACGTGATCGCCACCACATACGCAAATCGTCGTCGCAATCGATAATACTAATGATTGATATACCTCGATGGGTGATAAATATAATAAAGCGTATTTGTTCATCTGTTCAATTTGTAATTATTTATAATTTTTTTACTCTTGGTTCTTCTGCCTCCCTCTAAACTTAAACGTGATCATTGTCATTGGTAGTTTTTTAGTCCACTGCAAGGCATAAACCTCTTTCTTTCGCCATTAATCCGTATTTTTAACTAATTTCATCCATGCAATGATGAGGTGGATACTCCTGAGGTGACGAGGTTAAATGGGGCTTCATAGCATCCATGCCGTTAGGTACGCTACCGCTGCGTGGGTCTTACTTTCCGGCTACCAGTCTGCCAGAGACATCTCCACCTGCTATCACCACATCTGACAAAGTGTCTTGTCACAGGACAGTTGCTACCTAACACTAAATTACACAAATGTGTGTCAAGGTTAAAACATCTCCCAGTCAGCTGCGGCTGCGATCTAGAGTTCAACTTATCACAAAGCCCGAAATTTTTAAATCAAGATCTGTGATTGGAGGAACTCTAGATCCACCTCGATCCTCGGCAGCTGTCTGGGGGAGGCAACATTTAAGAAAATTAGCAATTACCTATACAATTTCTAGAGCCATAGCTGAAAGGCAGGAAAGCCGCCGGATGCCTGTCGATGGAGCGCTCGGGCAGGAACCTGTCAGGGTCGAAGTCATCTACATCTGGTCCCCACACGGCCTTGGAGCGGTGCACGGCGAAGGCGCCCACCACCGCGCCTGACCCCGCCGGGAGAGTCACTCCGCAAGTCGCTGGACAAAACAACAAATATTGCTTCCAGGACCGGACTTAGAGGTGTGGACTGTGAAGCCCTAAGAGTAGAGGCCCCTTGGTCACAGATATACTCCTTCATGATGGGTAGTAAATTCAATACTATACTACTTATCAGGACAATTTGGAATTTTGATATTTTACTGATTGACTGATAAAAAGTGAACCAATATAGATTAATCATTTTTGTCATTTAAGAATAATATATCATTTTTCTACAGAATCCTTAAAAACAGCGAAACAAAATCAAAAGAAAAGTTGTTTGTGAAAGTTTTTACTCGTTGGAATTTGAAAGATTTTTTTATTCGAAATCTATTGTGGCTCTGTATTGTGGAGGCCCCGGGGCATTAACCCCGGTTGACCTCCCTTAAATCCGGCCCTGATTGCTCTTGAGAAGACGTGATTCATGATTAGTCAAAATAACCGCTCTTCTATAAGTACTAAGTAATGAAAATCATTGCGACAGAACACTAGAGACTAGACAGAGTAGTTTGCACTGATTATGGAAACTCAGTCACTCAACTCTAAACTCTGAGTGGCTTGCACATTTTATTTAGAAAATAACGTAGTACGTAGTAACGTAACGTATAAATAAATTTAAAGTTCTATTGCCATACGTACGATCTCAAAAAACCTTGAGGGAAAATATGACTCAACTGCATGTTAAGCCAGTAATTGGATGGAAGGAAATCGCGTAGCTAGAGTCTGGCCAACGAAAGCTGTCCAAGAAAAAAGGCGGGAATTTCAAAAAATCAAGAGCTGTTAGCTTGTTTTCTAGTACCTCCATGAAATTTTGCATGCACATAGTTTATAGAACTACGAGCATGCTAAATTTCATGGAGATCAGCTGAGCGGTACTAGAAAACAAGCTAACAGCTCTTGATTTTTTAAAATTCCCGCCTTTTTTCTTGGACAGCTTTCGTTGGCCAGACTCTACCACAGATTTTTTTCTCTATGTACCTACCTATAATGTGTAGGTATTTAGTACCACTTCACAATGATTTTTTAACCGAATTCCAAAAAGGAGGAGGTTCTATGTTCGTCTGTATGTATTTATTTTTTTGTGTATGTTCATCGATAATTGCGCCAATTGTGAACTGAATCGAAAAAATTTTTTAGTTCGAAAGGTTACACTCCCGAGGTAGTCCCATTTAAATTTTACAAAAATCGGCTGAGCTGTTTTTGAAAAATCAAAAATAATGTAAACAATGCGAGCGAAATATTGGAATTTTGTACAAGATGGAAGGCGGTTTTGCTATTTTTTGCGAAAAGTAATTATGTTTCTCATTTGTTATTACAAACAATCTTTGTTTCATTATCACACTATCCGTAGGTGTTAGCTGCTAGAAAAAAGTCGCGAAATGAGATGACATACCTACGTAGAATTTAAATCGCAAGTTATGGTAAGGTTCAATAACTTGTGACCATCTTGTGGTAGGTATTTAAACTAATTCAATGTTATTTACATGCTATATCAAACAGGACAAATTGATTTGACTTATGGACTTACGAAGGTGAATGTCCTTTTCGATGTTCCTGGCAATGATCGGAACCACGGTGTAGAGCCGCATACTTTCCTTGATGACTCTCTCTAGGAAGTGCATCTGCAGCAAATCTTCTTTCGTAGCGCCTCTTCTCGAGTCACCAAAGATTGATTGTTGCCTGAAAAAAGATGTGATTTATTGAATGTATCAATCATTATATAATCAAATACCACAGAGTTACATAGAATATTGCACACATACATTTATGAAATTATAAATAAACACATACAGGTATTTCTGTTTTACGAGATCCATCTAGACTGTCAGTAAAGTATTCCTGCTAAAAGATGTGATTAATTCTTATTCAATCAAGTGTTAGAATTTTCTTTTCTTTCTTTGTTGTCAATTCAAATTTCACAATGTTTCGCACGATGAGTCCCGCTAAGGAAATATAGGATTGACTCATAAAATGCTTTCTTTATCGCGTAACGGAGATTAATGAAATTTGGCGATACCGAAACTTAAGCTAGTCTAGCCTGAGGATGTAGTTGTTCACAAAAAGTTGTATTCGTGGCTGCGCACTTTTAGGAAAGGTTGTGTAAAAAAATCAATGAAGACGTAGTAAGCGTAGGTATACAAACAGTACATAAAAGCATAATTGGTTACAATTCTTGGATTACTACACCACTTACTTTCTTACGAAATAAAAGTACGATTGAATAAACTTACTCTTGAAAAGCCCTCTCCTGGGCGTCCTGATGGTTCCCAAAGAGCACGAGGGTGTAAGCAATGACGAGCGCCGTCGTGTCGTTCCCGGCGATGGTGATGGAGTCTATGTGCTCTCGCAGTTGCTCGTCTGTGAACGCGATCTCTCGACCGAACAGCATGTCCAAAACTGCACGCAGTTTGCCTTTTAAAAAACATATCAGTAAGTTTTTAGTCATCTGGTGGCGAAATGTTTTGACGATGTCGTGAAAATCGCGGATCCAACAACGTTACGGAACATGGACACGATTGGCACAAGACAGAGGCAGATTGCATCATAAGAAGCCTAACCCAGCAGTGGTATAGAAAAGGCTGCGGATGCAGATGACTATGAAGGTTTTGAAATGTAATCTAGTTTTTAGGGTTCCGTACCCAAAGGGAAAAACGGGACCCTATTACTAAGAATTCGATTTCCGTCTGTCCGTCTGTCTGTCTGTCTGTCACCGGGCTGTATTATTGTTTGACGAGGACGTCGCTGTTGTGATTCTTTCATTACAGAACTGTGAATTTGGTTTGACGGTCGACGTAATGGCCTAAGAGCCACTGATGATCGACTTTCACCCACGTGATAACCAGATGAGACGTATTTCTTTTTATAAATTATTATTTAATTCTATTATAAATTATTATGCCAGCTTGCCTATCGAAAAGTGTTAATGCCTATTTTTATTACTTATATTTAAAATATGTCATGAACAATTGTTGTTAAGCAAGCCTGTATGATTAATTTTATAATTAAATTATCATAGTTGTAAATAACATTACGTAAAAAGTATGCCACACCTGGTTATCAGATGAGTGAAGGTCGTTTTTCCACGTCTCTCCCCCTATAAGAAGTTTTTTTAATATTTCGATTGTGTCTGTGGTTTTTGTGTCTGTTGACGCTGTAATGCTAGATATGTGTATAAAATAATCGGCCAAGTACGAGTCGGACTCGCGCACGGAGGGTTCCGTACTGTATGGGAGCCCCCCTTAAATATTAATTTTATTTTAATTTTATTATTAATTATTGAAGTAAATATGAAACTAAATATTTTGTGAAAATTTCAAGCATCTACCTGTTACCATTATTAATATAGAGCGAAAAACGTCTAAAAAATCAGGTTTGTTGTATGGGAGCCCCCCTTAAATATTAATTTAAGGGGGGCTCTTTTTAGTATTTGTTGTTATAGCGGCAACAGAAATACATCATCTGTAAAAATTTCAGCTGCCTAGCTATCATGGTTCATGAGATACAGCCCGGTGACAGACAGACAGACGGACAGACGGACATCGAAGTCTTAATAATAGAGTCCCGTTTTTCCCTTTGGGTACGGAACCCTAAAAATGTGTATCTAAGGTAGGCGCCTAACGGTTATTATAACCACTTTGATTCTGAAGTATAATCCAACTTTGAAAACCTCTTAAGATTAAGAGCTTTTTACAGCAGAGTCGTATCGAGGATGAGTTCAAAAAAAATTGAGGATCCTCAGATATCTAGTGTTTAGTTTAAACACAGCATTAAGATGTGTAGATATGTTTGTCCGCATAATTTATTTGGAAATGACATGTGGCACGCCTATCGACCGACCAGAATGTCGTCAACGCGACGTAACACGTATTAAACAAACAGACGACATACATAAGTAGATTAAGTAAAAAGTTGTTTTAATATTAAGCGACAAGACAGTCGATGAATGACTTACAGGAAATATAATCGACATAAAAGAAATTATTTTGATTTGATAGGACCAGTACCACACACATTTTTTTAATAAGTAGGAATCTACCATTTCATGACCACGTTACGTAGTACATATTATATTATTTGTCCATGTGCTGCATATATAGTACCGGTATGTTATACATCTATACTGTATACATAGGTCAGTTGCAACATAAGGTGGGCATACACGATGCGATGATTTGATCAAATTTTCGCTTCATTCCAACTGGGAGCTCATTCAGTTAAAGAAAAGGTAGGTATTCAGGTAAAAAAAACTAGGCGCCCAGAACGAGAAGATCGCATCAGTTCATCAAATCAGTCCAGTGGAGGCCAAATATAGTTAACTATAGCAGGTTAGTAGTTATTGAGGAAACAAAATGGAACACCTAACTAATAAAAAAAATATCGATTCTACATAAAGTTGATGGGAATCAAAGCTGTAGAAAATCAAATCTCAAACAACTTTTGTTCCGTCAATTCCTCATAAAAATTGATATATCACAAGTTATTGAAGAATCAAAATGGTACAACTATCTAATTAAAAAAAATATCGATCCTACAAAAAGTTGATGAGAATCAAAGTTGTAGAAAATAAAATTTCAAACAACTTTTGTTCCAATAACTTTTGATGAAAATTGATATTACATAAGTTATTGAAGAAACAAACTGGTACAACTATTTATTTAAAAAAAATATTGATCCTACAAAAAGTTGATGGAAATCAAAGTTGTAGAAAATAAAATTTCAAACAACTTTGAATTTCATCAACTTTTTGTAGGATCTATGTTTTTCGAATAAGATAGTGGTGTTATTTTGTTTCTTCAATAACTACCTACCAGCAATGGTTAAGTACATGATGCTTCTACATGGTCCATGCCGCACTGATCTGATGAACAGATGCGATCATAGTTTCGTGTGAGCCCAGCTTCAGGTAGTGGTTCAAATCGTGAACCACCAATTCCTACCTTTTCATTAACTGAATGAGCTCCCAGTTGGAATGAAGCGAAAATTTGATCAAATCATCGCATCGTGTATGTCCACCTTTAGACAAATAGTACTATAGGTGCATTTTTGTGAGAGGAACAAAATAAAATATATGAACGTACCCGGTTGCTACATGCATTTATTGAGTATTTGGCAGACTGACAGTGGCACCTTATGAGTAATTTCTTATTCGTCAATAAATAAGGTATGCAATACAGAATTGTAAGATAGGTTCACATGTACTCATATGTGACACCGAAGTGACTAATTAAATTCCGATCTCTACCAAGTAACTGAGGGGAGCTCTTAACATATTTAAAAATCAGGTTAAAAACCATTGCCAGCAGAAAATGTGGATTCTTTGACTTTGTAACTGTTGTTGTTGTTATTTACGTTGTTTTATGTAAGTGGTATATTATAATTTATATTGTGTATTAGTTTATTATTAAGTCATAGGTTTCTTTTTTTTCTTATGTAATGTTTTCTTTATTTTTAGGTATTTTAAGTATTTATATCAATTTTATTAGTATGTATGTTTATGATGTATTATCAAATTTTTTTGCGCACCCCGTCCTTTATTTATACGCTTTCTGTCCTCTCCATCCTAAGGTTGCCTGGCAGAGATCGCTGTCAGCGTTAAGGCCGCCCGTTGTTACACTGTTTATGTATCTTTGTTTCTTCTTTTTGTTTATTTCTTGGTGTGCAATAAAGAGTTTATCTATCTCTCTATCTACCTCCCGAGCGCGGCTCTATGCAAATACATGTTAAACGCACAAAAACAAATAAAGCAGTTCACGTATTAATACTAAATCATTACCTATTTTATGTACCTAACAAGACATTCAACTAATAAATTTAAAAGTGATTATGATTTATGGTTATACATTCTTCACGTTAGAACATGACGCCAGATACTAATGTATTTTTTGTGTGCATATTGTGCATACGTACTAGGATATTATTATAATTCCTATGACATGTTCGCTTCCCCTTCTTGTCAAAATCTAAATATCAAGAATAACTTTTCTATACGTTTCTTCAAATTCTATCTCAATCATATTAGGAAGCTTCGGCATGAAAGATATGTGATTTAAAACCTTATTTATACAATTATTGTGGCATTTTGAATAGGTAAATGGTTTTCATGTTGAGCTTCATGTTATTATTTTGGCTAAATGACCTAAATTATTTAAGAATTAAAGTTTTATTCATCCAGGGTCAAAATTTGGTGTAAATTAACCACTTATTTTTATTGCTATTAAACTTTTATTTTTGAAAAATCGTGGATTTGCATTTGACTTCGAACATAGATGTATGCTAATAAGTACGATACGAGTACTCACCAGGATTTCCTTCAGAATTTGGAATGGTTTTCTTCTTTTCGTATTCTTCTCGTCTCTTCTTTACAACCTGTAATATTTTTTCTTATAATTACTTAATTAGCTCTACGTATTGCATAAAAAGTTGCTCTAGGTACTAGGTATTTAGGTTTAAAGATATTTATTCTCATTGTAAGATATACATCGCTTCTATGAGAACACTACTAATTATTATAAACTAATAAATAACAGTTCGTCGTCACTGAGAAACAATATTTAAAATATGTGCATGACAACATTTAAAATAGGTAGGTACGTCACACGCGTATAGCCATGTACCTACTACAAAATAAAAACAAAAACTCGTTCAATGTTAATAATGACGATGTTAGATTTACCTGCGTAACAACTGTTGCGGGTAAGGTATTGAAAGAAGGAGCACGATTTTAGGGGTGCGGGGGGGCGTTGAGGGGGGGTAGGGGGAGGGGGAGTCACCCCCCCACTACCACCCCCCCCGGCGAAGCGTAGTTTTTTTTAAATTAATTTTTAAAATTTATGAAATTTTAACGGTTAAACTATAGCCGCCCGGTACCCGCGGGGAGGGGTGAAGGGGGAAGGGTTGGGGAGAGGGGGGAAGCCCCTCCCTGCAACTCCCCCCAGCCGCAGGCCCTTCCCAAGTAACAAAATCTGGTACTATAAAAGACCTGAGAACGTTTTGGAGCGTGCTAATTAGTGTTCATGATTGGCACTATAATAGTCTTGTAAACGTTTACAGAACCCCGAATAGGCCCTAGTATTATCACTGATTTATTCTATAATCATTACATAAAGGCTGTCACGGTGATAAATCAGCTCTGTAGTTGAGATGTAAAAGTGATAAGAAACGCTTTTTAGTACTAAAATAGCTCTACTTGCAACGTTTTTGACATAAATTTGCTCTATAAAAGTAACCAAAAACCTATTTAAAGTGTTATTGTGCACCGAAAACGATTCCAATGATCTTTTTTATTACAATTGCTTGCTATTTGTGAGTTTTCTTCATGAAAACAAAAATCGGTAAGTTTATGTTTTATGTCACTACAGCCATTGTTGATAAACGTAACACGTAATTAAAAGGACATAACTACAATACATGGACTATAAATCTGCGGTAACTTGCACTTGCGAAAATAATTGTGTCGCTAAAGTCATTACACTGATTTCAAATTTGAAAATGCGCCCTCATTATTTTCATGTTTTAATTAATTTTTAATTATTAAAATAAGAACTTCTTCCGACTATGGCTGCTATAGTGCTTATTGGCTCCAGCCGTGCTATTAATGAGCTACCATGACAAAAAACGTCAGCCATTTTTTTCACCCAACACAAATTATAGCCCGGGAGGTAAGCGGAAAAAATGCAACTACTTCCTAAAAGCTGAATTTTTGGTATTACGCTATCAAGGTGGTGTACTAAAATACCACGTAGTCAGTCAGCTGGGACGTTTAGCGGTTGGAGGGAAAAACTGTATGAATTAACAAAAAAAAAAACATGTAACTGAGCCTGTCAGTTAGGCTTTATTTAAAGCGGCGCTGCTTTAAGTCCTGACTGACAGAGATTGTAAGTAACAAGGTCTGTCAAGTCAAGCAGGCTTTAAAAGTTTCAGGTAATTTTTGGTAATTAAACTTTTTTAAACTATTTTTCTACCCGTACACCAATTTTCAGCTATTAGAAGTAGTTGCAAGATACTTTTTTTTTTTTAATAATTCTAACGGGTATCCTCATCAAACGCAAAGTATTCTAGCTGACTGACTCTCGGGTATTCTTGTACACCATCACACTCGTAACACACCAAAAATTCAGCTTTTAGAAAGTACCTAGTTATATTTATTGCACTTACCTCCCGGGCTATTAGTTTTGTTATCTAAATAAAGTCCAGTAAAGTGAAGTACTTGTCATATAAAAGATACTGAAAAGCTAGTATAGATCTAATTAGTCCATTAATTGTAGATTTTAGTACATTTATAGTATGCTTTAGTTGTGTAGCAGGAACACAAACTCACTTATAGAACAATTTAAAATATAAGTTATTTAAAAGATGCGCCAGGAGTCCTTTTGGTACTATTTAGTACTATAGAAAAATGTTCATGGCTTTTACAGAACTAGCACCATAGACATATTTAGGGAGCTTTTAAAACGCTAAAACGTTACGAAATTGTTGTACAAGGTACTTTTACAGTGCAAATTTGTCTTGTAATAGAGTTTTTGACACTTCTACAGTACTAGTACTATAAAAGTAACTTTGACGCATTATTAGTGCCAAATAGATACATAAAAGTGTCCTTCAGGTTGTCTATAGTATTAAATAGTACTATAATCGCATTTTTACACCCATTATAGAGCAACACTTTAAGTATTCTTTTGTATGGTCCTGTAGACGTTTTAAGAGCTAATTTATAGAACTTAAATGCTCTTTTATCTTATAGAACCAAACCGCTCTGTTGAAAACCTTTATAGTACGAGCAGTGATAACGGTTACCACTATAGGTCTACTATATTACTGTTTGGTGATAAAAAGCCCTGGTTATAGAAGCTTATGTTACTTGGGTTAGTTTTTGAGTAATATTTTTTTTAGTACTTAACCTCACTTTCGGCTATATCAGAATTTTTGACCTGTTTTTTGTTTCACACCTAATCTATCAAGGCAGTTTACTTCTGGCACTTCGCCGGCCGCTGCCGCGGCACGCTCGCTTCGCTCGCTCGGCTCGTGCGTTGTTTGTCATGTTCTAACCTAACCTATTTTTTTTTCACACCTAATCTATCAAGGCAGTTTACTTCTGGCACTTCGCCGGCCGCTGCCGCGGCACGCTCGCTCGGCTCGTGCGTTGTTTGTCATGTTCTAACCTAACCTAACCTATTTTTATTAACTAAATATACTTCGGCGCAACTCCGGCAGCCAGAATGCATAGGAACGATTGAAAAACACCCCCGTGACTCCCCCATAGTGTCGCAATCCTTAGGTTTGTGCTCCTCGTTTTAATACCCAACCCGTAGTTCGGCTAATCTTGTTTTGACCGCAGAATTTATTTAGATCTCTAAAATACATTTTGGTTTATCAAAATAGGCCATTGTATTAAATATGTCCGCATATCTGTGGATTTAGTATGAGCTTATTTAACGGCACATAAAATCATCTCTAGAGGGCCAATGGCCTTCTTGTCTATGTTTTGTACATATACCAACAATGTGACAAATATTAAATGATCGTGCTTATACCGTACATCCAAGGCGTATCGCCAAGGCTCACTTTGTCATAATACGCTTTTTATGTTTTATCTCAATAGGACAAATATAATGTTCATAGTCATAACTTAACGGACAATGGTGTATTTAAAGCAACAATCATCTTTCAAGGGCCCTGAGCAAATATTTAGAAGGCATTTGCTTTGATGCAATGTTTGCATTTGCGAGCTCACGGCCTTATTTAATCCGCTAGTAAACAAAATGTGATGTTCTAAAACTGTTTGTTTATTACGACATGTGAGTATAGTACCTTATTGAAAATACACTGCAAGAGAGCACTCCATCTGGTACTATAGCTATAGGAAATCTATAGCTACATTATGTAAGTTAAAATTGCGCCCTACGACCCCTGATGTCCACGTACGTTTCATATCTTTCAAACTTAAATTTCAGATCATTTATAAACTTATATTAAAATTGAAGCAAGTTTCCATCAAACCCCAAAAATACAAACACAAGAATAACTAAACAATGTGTAACACTTTTCTTTTCACTGTATAAAAATACAAAATAGCAGAGGTCGATATCGCTCGGATTTTCATCCAATTAAACTTCATTATAAACTAACTTTTAACTGTTTTATTCTTCATCGACTTAATTCCTTTATTTCTATTACTCATAATGGAATAATATTTTTTACCAAAAAATTGGCCGACTTCCAACATATAGGTACCTACAGCTACTTGCTCAAATCCATGTGACATCCATGTACATTTTTGTTGATTTATCAAAAAAAGCTTAGCCAATTTCGGTAAAATTTAAATGAGACCATCTTGGTAGAATACCCTTTCTAAATAAAAAGGGATTTTTGAATCTGTTCACAATTTGACAAATATCGATGAATGTATGTGTCTGTATGTATATTTTTTGTGTACCTATACAAAATAAATACATACAGACCAACATAGTTCCTCCTACTTTTTGGAAGTCGGTATAAAATAGAAACACGTAGACAAAAAGTAACAAATGAAAACATGAACATATGAATACTGACCTCGTCAGTGAATTTGTGCGTGAGGTCGATGTTATCCTTCTGCTGCTTGGCGTAGGGCGTGAGGTTGAAGAGCAGGTCGGGCTGCAGCCACACCTTGAAGAGGCGCATGTTCAGGATGGTCATGACGGTGTGCCGCGCGCGCAGGTACGGCGTCTCTGGCGACCGCTGCACGTCCATGCGCTCGCCCATTGCCGTCTCTGCCACAACACAAAATTTTCATTCACATTTTTTTATTTCAAATAGTTTTGCGTTTGACTACCTACTGCCTGATGGTAAGCAGATAATTATGCAGTCTAGTGTGTATATACCTAGAAGACAGGTACCTACCTATTTACTCGGTTGAATATATCTACATATGTTGTACTTTATCGGAAAGACAGACTCAGGCAAGGTGTTCCACATTCTGGCTGTTCTTACACAGATAGACCACAAAAATTGTTGAAGATAGCTAAACGATATCTTGATTTACCTTCTAATAGAAATTAGTAATACTGATTTGAAACAAAATAGCAAAATATGCCCAATTGTTTGAAACATGTAACGTGTATATCTGTGACGTTACATGTTTCAAACAAAGATAGATACACAACTTATAATAACTAGTAGTCCGCCCCGGACTTGGACCTCGCGCTATTCCTATTTTATATCATAAAAACTGTGATTTCAAAAAAAAAAGTGGTATGAAAGTTTTGCAATGATGAGTGAAGAAAATGTAAATATAATTATATATACATTTCCGAATGCGGTAAAATATTTCAAATTTTCTGCCGAAAATTGCTATTGTTATGCTACAATGTCTGAATTATGCTAAATCTGTTCATACTGAATGGAATTTAACACCAGCAGAAGTCGCATAGCTTATAGGGCTTCAAAGAACAAAGAGAGCGGTTATTCATATAACATATAAAAAACATTTTAAATTAAACGGTTTTATTGAGTTACTGTTAGAATGTACTAAAAAATAAAAAAATTATTTTGGTAGTCCTAGGCACGGTATTAGATATCATTACCGTGTCCTAGGTAAGTACTGCATTCATCGCATTAATTTTCTTATCTTTCGAGCATTGATCAGACTCAAAAATAAAATCGTGGGGCGTTCAGCGTGAACGTTACAACGTTAGTATACACTGTTAGAAAGTCCATTAAGAAAAAATGTTAGAAACCTACTTTGGGATTCTTTACTAAGTTCGAGCGTAAATTATTTAAACCAAAAAAAATTCAGCATTATTTTACAATTTTATTTAAAATATAAGTAAACGTTACATACAGTCCTCTAGCTATCATCAAACCTAAACGTACATATTCTGCGCGCTACTCTAACAAGAAAGCCCACGACGTTTTTGCAAAGGCCATTGAAATAGACCCTGTAGTGGGTGCCATGGGGAGCTGGCCAGTCAGATCAGATCAGTCAGATACCACAGAAAGTTGGAAAGGCCGTTGCAAAAAGTCCCAGTGGTCGTAGGTGTCACGGATAGCTAGGTTTCGATCACAAGACTGCCGTAGGAAAACACCCCATGGCAGTAGATACCACAGAGACCGGAAAAAGTCGTAACAGACGGCCTCGCAGTAGTAGAGGTCACGGAGAGCTGGCCAGTCGGTCACAGGAGAGCCTCTGGAGAACGCTTTATAGCAGTAGATACCACAGCGATTTGGAAAACCCGTTGCAGCCAGCTCTGCAGTAGAAGGCGTTGCGAAGAGCTATCGTTGATAACAGGAGAGCCGCCGGAGAATGCCCCGTAGCAGTCGATACCACAGGGAGCTGGAAAGACCATCGCAGACGGCTCTAGTGGTAGTAAGTGTCACGGAGAGCTGACAAAAGGAGACTCGTCGCGTCGGTGCAGGCTGTAGGGGGCTTATTGAACGCGATGTTCAGATTAAGTATCCACAGCCTAAAGTAGTTCCAATATTAAAGTTTACTCATAGACTCATATGACGTCAATGAGGCAAAGATTCTCGTCATCACTTTTTTAATCCTGTTTTATTTTAAACAAAACATTCAAAAACTTTCACAAGAAACAGAAACTGACCTTACACCATAGAAATTTGGATTTTTGACATAGGTACTGTCAGAATTTAAATTAGGATTTTAAATAAATGAGTATTTTGTTGAGCGCTGTTGAGCGCGACGAGCGTCCTTCAAAGCAGAAAGCACAGAAGACTTCCCTCGACTAAATCTCTTAAACTCCGAGACCGATGGTTTATTTTGCCGTACCGAAAACGCAAAGATAACAAAATACATCAAATAGCTCACTAAATTCATTACAAAAGTCATTTGCGTGATTCAGGATTTTGTCGCTCGATGAACGGAGCCGTGATTTTTAAGATTGAACTAATGTGCTTAGTAACTAAGTATACTTTACGCAAAATTACCTTTTGAACCATTCAAAAGGTAATTTTGCGTAAAGCGCTCCAACATATTTAATGTTGAAAAATATGTAAAATTGTTTAAATATATAAAGTTATGCAAAATTATATAATTATTAATAATATTGTATTGTCATTGGAACTAAAGGTGTGTACCAAATATCAGATCAATCAGTCAACGGGAAGAGGGTTGAATTTCAATTACTAGATTTGACCCAAGCAACTCCCGCAGAAAGCGGCGCCGTTTTGCCTCTTTTTGCTCTTTTCTTATCTTTGCAACCACTGTACAGAAGATGCTCATATTCTAACTTTAAAATTCTATATACATATATAAACTACGTGCATGCTAAATTTCATGGAGATTGGCTGAGCGGTACTTGAGTTATCGTCGAACAAAGAAACATACAAACATACATTTGACAGCTCAAGTGCCGGCTCGTCCCAGTAGACTCAGAGACCTCGCTTACGCTCGGTCAAAAAGACGAAGAGAAAAAAGTCAAACTTACAAATCTTTACTGAAAACAAACATATAAAACTAAAGCATTACTGCCTCGGTGGCTCAGTGGTTAGTGACCCTGACTTCTGGGACAAAGAGGCGTGGGTTCGATCCCCACCCAGGGCAAACATTTGTGTGATGAACATAAGTGTTTGTTCTGTGTCTGGGTGTTATTTAGGTAGTATCTATATAAGTATGTATTTAAAATATGTATATGTAGTATATCACTCTCTGGCAGCCATATCACAAGCTTTGCTTAGTTTGGGGTCAGAGACCGTATGTAAGATGTCCCTAAAATATTTATTTATTAGATTTCTGAAGAGAGACTGTAATTTCAGCGAAATTTCAGCCGAAAGAAGAACATCAAGTTATTTCAAAGTGACGAGTGTAGGCTCGAGTTTTGTCTTGTCGGAGCTATAGATTATAGTATTGAAAAGTAGGTAGTATATACATGCATACGACTAGTTATTAACACTTTACAGTTACAGTTTACACAGATTAAGCCGTGGTGGCTTCCACGGCACATTCTAGCTCCATCATCAGACCCTGGTTACCATTGAAAGACAAACTACTCGCCAAGACCAATCAAATGAACCCAAACTCGATGAGGTTGTGTCGTTTCATTGCTACAGTCCATCAAATCTAAGAGGTACCGTTTGACGTTTCATATTATGCAAAGAAAAATATACCTTGTACTAAAGGAATAAAACTCCAAGCCGTATGCGAGAATACTTATCGGTCGTCGTCAATATTGTGAGTTTTATTCCTTTAGTGTAAGGTATATTTTTCTTTGCATAATATGAAACGTCAAACGGTACCTCTTAGATTTGATGGACTGTAAGTTCCTTCGGCCACCTTCCAGCTCCATCATCAGATCAGCACCATGTCACCGTAATATTGCATTGTCACGCGATTAACACATGTATGCAACAGCTCAATTGGTAACCGTGTAGTGGATCAAATTTAACTTGCAATATTTGATTACAGAACGACAGACAACGGGACAGGTGAAAGTAAATAAAAGTTTTCATGATCAAATAAATCGAGCTTACCAAAAACAATGTCGAGGGTGCAGGCCGTGACATATTTGAGCACGTCGAAGTCCCCCTTGCCCGATAACTCGGCCAGCCTGCCGAGCAGGACGTCCGCCTGCTCGGCGATCACTCCCAAATACTGCTCCACGATCTTATTGTGGAACACGGGCAGTAACACTTTTCTATGAGCCTTCCAAAGACCAACTGGAAAGAAACATAATAATTTTTCGCAAAAAATGGCAAAACCGCCTTCCATCGTGTACAAAATTCAAATATTTCGCTCGTATTGTTTACATTATTGTTGATTTTTCCAAAACGGCTCAGCCGATTTCTGTAAAATTTAAATGGAACCACCTCGGGAGTATACCCTTTCGAACTAAAAAAGAATTTTTCGATTCGGTTCACAATTGGTGAAATTAACGATGAACATACACAAAAAAAATACATACAGATCAACACAGAACATAGAACCTAGCTCCTCCTTTTTGGAAGTTGGGATGATAATTAAATTATCATTATTATAAAAAAAATTTATTTTTTTATTTGTACTTGTGTCGAATAAAGATATTTCATTTCATTTCAAATTAGTATTTTAGAATGTCTCAGCTTAATTAGACCCAAAGTCCGTCAGAGCGGAGTGGAGATGACCAGTGTAATGTAACGTTGTAGTGTGTGAAGCTACTGAATAAATGCTAGACATTAATGAGAAACTAAAACTATATGCCTGAGTGGAGTTTTTATAGTAGCGTAGGACAATTGCAAAGTGGGTAGATGCAGCTAAAAATTGTAGGTATAGTTATGCTTCCTCTTCCACTTGATTCATTTCTCTTCCATGTCACAAGGATGAGGATGTAGAAATAAGACGTGCGAAATAATTAAGAGACCTATCTGTAGAAAACTCCATAATAGAAAAATAGGCAATCTCTTACAGTTGGTATTTTTTACCAAGTAGGTAAAAAAAACAAAGTCGACATTTTCAGGCGAATGGCTAAACATTTTAAAAATTCAACCAAATTAAAAAAAAAATGTTTGGTACCTATTGCGTGTTCACTGTTCGTCATTTCAATGCATATTTGTAGACACTTAATTCGTATGAGTAAACATTTGAATTCGAGGTGCATCATCACATTGCGTTCTCTTTACTTATTGGTTGAGCAAACAATATTTTTAGCGTATGACTTTGTTTGTGATCATCTTGTTTACTGTTCGTATTATGATCGTGTACCAGTACGATTCCGGAAAACTGGTGTTATTGTTTACTTCCAGCACACGTAAAGTAACTTTTCGCGACTCGCGATTTACGTCGTATTTTAAGTCCTACAAGGGAACGAAGTCCAAGTAAGGAAAAAAACTTCGTTATGATGATGGCAGTGTAATCAAATGACATCAAACGGATATTAGAATATCCAAAAACTAGACAAGACCAGAAAAGTGTGAATTTTATTTTAAAAACAAAAAACAATTACGCAGTCAATCGTGCGGCTTTTATACTGCTGATGAATCATTATCGCTGCAAGCCAGTTTAAAATTAATTAAAGCTGCAGGCTGTCCACCGCTGAACGTAGCCTCCTCCACTGAAAGCGGCTTGCATCCAGCGTAATCGTCTGCCCAGCTTATCGGTGGATGCCCTATGCTGCGCTTACATGTTTTTTGTTTGTGGTTTCCAATTTCCATTTGAGAGAGAACCTCTAGAGAACTCTACAACTTTATCCAGTCATCAGTTTTACGTCAAAAGTGATGTTACAACAAGGTATTTTGAATATTTTTTTGTGATAATTTAAAAGATCATACTTATATAAGTTTCCATACAAAGCTATTTTTATCTTTGACGTCACACGCTCGTTCTAGTACTATCGGCGAGATTCAGTACTCGGCTAGAAATCAATTTTTAATATAGTATAACTTTGTATTTGTAAAGAAAAAAATAAGTAAAAAAGGTTTTGTTTAGAAAATTATAATATGAACTTTATGTTTCAAAAGAAATTTTGGAAAAAAATATATATATTCGAAACACCAATTAGTATTATCTTACTGGACACTATAATATGTGTTTTTCAGCGCTATGGCACAATTTAGCTAGTGTAATCTTCACATGATTTTTTTCAAATTAGTACCTACCTAGTGAAAGTTTTAGATAATAATCTTACCAGGAGCTACAAAAAGTCCATGTCCGAGCCAGGGTCTCAGGAATCGGTACACCCCATCTTTGTCTAAGCAGTTCTCAAGAACTACTTGAGCATCTTCTGGATCAGCAATCGCTGAAAAAATATTAATTTAGTCTAGGGTGATCCTCATATTTTCGCGTACTCGAATAATATAGACATAACTTACCAACATATAATTTTGGACCAAGCCATATTTTGGCGCTACCTTTATCTTTAAAGGCTATTTCTGCGATATCTTCTATGTTCTGCAAAATTTCTGAAAATTCGAATTTCAATAGAAATTGAAGTAAAACCAGAGGTTTTAGTTACACACACTTAGTACATTTTTTATGTAGGTATATTATATTGTAAAGTGTCGATTACGAGAACAAAGCGGACATATAGCAGCGGGGCAATTCTGTCAACCGATCTCGTTACTAAGGTGACACGTTCTTGAACCTGCCTCGTTTTTCTGACAGTTTTGAGCTGTCGGAACTGTCAGAAAAACGAGAGAGGTTCAAGAACGTATCACTTCCGTAAAGAGATCGGCTAACAGAATTGCCCCGCTGTTCTATCTATAATATTTATTAGGAATCCACTTTATATAATTTCGCTAGTTAAATTATATTCTGTTTGTGGAGTAATAGTAGATAATGTACCAAGAGAACCAAGTGGCGTCTTATGTCACGGGTGACAATTGGACCCTGAGCGTAGCGAGGGACTCTATAGTTAACTCCCGAGCGCTGCGAGGGAATTATTTATAGTCCTGAGTGAAGCGAGGGGTTCACGCCCAAGACGAAGACAAACTTGGTTCTAGAGGTCCATACTCTACTTTTCATACACCCTTTTAAGAAAAGATAACCCCAAAAATATGAGTAATACCTACTTACGTCATATATTCACTAAGTGTAGGTAGGTACTCATTAGGCAACTCGGTATTTTTCACAATAAATTAAAACAAATTAGAATGAACCTACGAATTTTCGTAGAATCGCACACAATTTGTAATAAAAAGAGAATGGAAATACTACATGAAATAATAAATAAAACAAACGGGGTGAGCTAAATAAAACCGTTTAAAAAATAAGACCATGGCCAGCTCGATTATTATAGCCTAACACGGGCATTGCAAAGAGGTTTTATTCTATAAAATCGAACTGACACGGGCACCAAAGGGGTTCTATTCTGTGAAGTCGAGTAGAATCTCCTTACAATGCCAGTTGCCGTGTAATGTAAAGAGGTTATATACGATTTTGCAAAATGAAACCTCTTTACGATGTTCTCTTAAATGTTCTAAGTTGAGAGATTTCCATACGAATTAGACGTTCCAAAATTAAATCACTTTAACCCCTAGGAGTTTCATACAACGTTATTGGCCTGCCATAGCCCTCGATATTGTGTTAAGATAATCCATCCATCAGCCATAAGAAGTCCACTGCTGGACATAGGCCTCCCCTATGGATCTCCAATAAGATCGGTTGGAAGCGGCTTGCATCCAGCGCGATCCCGCGGTCTTAATGAGGTCATCCGTCCACCTTGTGGGTGGACGTCCTACGCTGCGCTTGCCGGTACGTGGTCTCCACTCGAGAACTTTTCGACCCCATCGGTCATCAGTCCTCCGCGCTATGTGGCCTGCCCATTGCCATTTCAACTTGCCAATCCGTTGGGCTATGTCGGTAACTTTGGTTCTTCTACGGATCTCCTCATTTCTGATTCGATCTCGCAGAGAGACTCCGAGCATAGCCCTCTCCATAGCTCGTTGGGCTACTTGGAGCTTACCTATAAGGCCCATAGTGAGAGACCACGTTTCTGTGCCATAAGTCATCACTGGCAACACACACTGGTCGAAAACTTTCGACTTGAGGCACTGAGGTATGTCGGACGAGAAGACGCTACGCAATTTTCCGAACGCTGCCCAGCCGAGTTGGATTCGGCGATTGGCCTCTTTCTTGAAGTCGGACCTACCTAACTGGACTACTTGTCCTAGGTAGACGTTCGAGTCAACGACTTCAAGAACCGAGTTCCCAACAGAGATCGGGGTGGGTACAACATGGGAATTACACATAACTTTCGTCTTGTCCATGTTCATTTTAAGACCCACCTGTTGAGAAACCCGATTGAGGTCTTCGAGCATCGTGCTGAGCTCTTCCATCGATTTTGCCATGACTACTATATCGTCGGCAAACCGAAGGTGAGTGAGGTATTCGCCATTGACATTGATGCCGAATCCTTTCCATTCCAGGAGCTTGAAGGCGTTCTCCAAAGTAGCCGTAAACAGTTTCGGAGAAATTACGTCTCCCTGTCTTACGCCTCTTTTTAAAGGGATCGCCTTGGAGCTCTCTTCCTGTACTCGGACCGACATAGTGGCGTTATTATACAAGCACTTCAACACTTCGATGTACCGATAGTCAATACGGCATCGTTGGAGAGACTCGAGCACAGCCCAAGTCTCGACCGAATCAAAGGCTTTCTCATAGTCCACAAACGCTAAGCAAAGTGGCAAGTTATACTCTTCGGTCTTCTGTATAACCTGCCGTAGCGTATGAATGTGGTCCATGGTACTAAAGCCCTTTCGGAAACCGGCTTGTTCGGAAGGCTGGAAGTCATCAAGCCTGCGCTCGAGACGATTCGTAATGACCCTTGAAAACAGCTTATAAACATGGCTCAGAAGCGAGATGGGTCTGTAGTTCTTCAATAAGGTGTTGTCACCTTTCTTGAAAAACAACACCACCACGCTTCTGTTCCATGCTTCTGGCGTGATGCCCTCGAGGACGACGGTGTTAAAAAGCTTCTGGAGGACTTTTAGTACCGGTGTTCCAACCGCTCTCAGGAGCTCTGATGTGATACCGTCATCACCCGGCGCCTTGTTGTTCTTAAGCTGATTCAGGGCCATTCTAATCTCGTACAGGCTGATGTCTGGGATATCTTCGGTGAAGTGTCGGGTCAGCTTGGCTCTTGGATCTTTGGCCGCGCTGCTAACAGGCTTAGCGACCGAAGCGTATAACTGTCCATAAAACCTTTCGATCTCCTCTAATACCTCTGCCTTGGTCGACGCTAAACTTCCATCTTCTCTCTTCAGCTTTGTCAATTGGCTTTGTCCAATAGACAAATCTCTTGCGAACACTTTGGAGCCTTTGTTCCGCTCTATTGTCTTTTTAATATGTTTAGTATTAAAAAGACGGATGTCGTGCCGCAAGGATTTCGAAATTTGTCTATTGAGACGCCTATATGACTTTGCATCATCGGAAGACTGCAATCTTAGCGAGCGTCGTTCGGCCATGAGATTTACAGTGTGATCGGAAAATTTCTGCGGTTTATTTGAACGGTGGGGTCTAAAGAACTTAGCACCCACCGTTTGGACAGTTTCTACGAGCCCGTTGTTGATCTCGTCCACCGACGCAAGGTTCTCTAGGCAAGCAAAACGATTCGAGAGCTCGAGCTGAAAGTCCTCGGGGTTTTGGATATGTTCACGAGTAGGTCGGAGCGTGGACTTCATCAGGCGGGACCTTTCGAGCTTAACATTAATATCTAATGTGCCTCGTACAATTCTGTGATCGCTGCCGGTTTTCACCCTGTGGATCACGGAGACATCATTAAATATTCGTCTCTCGGTGGTCATGATGAAGTCTATCTCGTTTTTCGTGGAACCATCAGGGCTCATCCAGGTCCATTTCCTGTGAGGCGGCTTCTGGAAGAAAGAGTTCATCATAAAGAGTTCCTCTCTCTCCAGAAAGTCAGCCAGCCTCTGGCCCCTAGGGTTCCGTTGCCCATATCCAAATTGCCCCACCCTCAGCTCATCGTCGTTTTTTCTGCCCAACTTTGCGTTGAAGTCCCCCATAACAACAGTGAAGTGGGTCTTAGACATATGAATGGCCCGACTTACGTCCTCATACATAGTCTCCACCTCATCATCTGGGTGTGACGATGTCGGTGCGTATACCTGAATGACCTTCAGCGAATACCTCTTGGATATTCTGAGTATTAGGTATACCACCCTGCTCGACACACTTTCGATGGTAATAATGTTGTTGGTGAGGGACTTGTGAACGAGAAAGCCAACACCACCTTGGGACCGTTGGTCACCTTCCCGGTAGTAAAGCAGGTTGCCAGATTTTAAGGTTATCGTGTCCTCCCCCTCTCTACGGACTTCAGACAACCCCACAATATCCCAACGCAACCTACTCAACTCTTCTTCCAGCTCAGCAATCTTCTCGTCAGTCCTCAACGTGCGCACGTTGTGTGTTACCAGGGCCAGTCGTCGTTTACGGGAGTGGTAGCCGGGCGTCTGCCAGCGATTCTTAGCACCCCCTTCTCCGCCGTTACCGGGGCCGCTACCGTAGCCCCGGGCTAGCGGAGCTGCTGGGGACTGGGGGCCTGGTCTATTTGTGTTTTCCATATCGGGGTTTTTGCCCATAATCGCCGCGCTGGGCAGGCGTGGTGGCGATCGCAGAAACGTAGCTTCGCGACAGGGATGCTGCTCCCCATCCCTGCCCTGTGCCATTTTAGCTAAGTTTTTATTTGAATGGTTATACCGCCATTAGTCGGTGTTAAGATAATAATGACTCGTTTTACGTTGAGATTCTATGACATATAATGGGTCATTTTCGAGCAGGTGGTATGAAAAATAAATTATTGTTCGGTGCTGCATTGCATGTCAATATTATATTCTCACGGAGGCAACAAATATGCTGCGGTAAATGTAAGGTAGACTTGCCAAAATGACTAAAATAATATTATGACGCTGTATGCATCACTGTGCTCCTGTGAATCGAAGTTCAGATAATCGACATTCTACTCGTATAATGTAGGTACTTGTACTTGTCTACAGAGTTATTCTGAAAGTCAAAGTCAAAGTTTTTGCGACATATGAAATTTACATGCGGTTCTTAATTAACATGTTTTGTATAGTTATACAAATGACCCTGATAAGGGTATGGCAATTTTATTATTCGTATGATTCGTATTGAAACGATTTATTATTATGTTTTCTAGATTATCGTTAAAAAATTCGTCTAATGTTTGATAACATTTGGATAATAGAATAATTTTTAGTTGTTTTATAAAACAGTTTTCCTTTTCGATATCTTTTAGATTATTTGGCAGTTTATTAAATATTTTTATAGCCATAGAATGCGGACTGGAACTATGCATTGCTAAGTTGGACTTTGATCCCATGAGTTTATGTCTGCACTCGTATTGTGATCTAATTTTGAGCGATTTATCAGGCGCTTTGTTAAAATAGTCAGGGTACTTTATGTCAAATTTACATATGTATTTCGAATATTTAGATAAGACACCAGGGACATAATTTCAAGTTTTATAAAATACGGTTTATGGAAGTTATTTTTGGTAATGTCGGGAATTTTAATATTTGCTAGAATACGAATCCATTTTTTCTGTATTATAAATATTTCTTCTGCGTTTACACTATTCCCCCATAGTATTATTCCATTGAACCATGAGGACGCGAATGCATGATAAGCACTTTTTGCA
Organism: Hypomecis atomaria; assembly: GCA_964007245.1. NCBI lineage: Eukaryota > Metazoa > Arthropoda > Insecta > Lepidoptera > Geometridae > Hypomecis > Hypomecis atomaria. The sequence continues at coordinate 11,284,112 of OZ023299.1, forward strand.
GTCGGTAAGTCTGTATTTAGTCTAAGTTCCTTAGGGGCGTAAGTAAAACTACTTAATTTGGTCCTAAGTTTTTTAATGTGGGCTTTCCAGTTTACGTGTGAGTCAAGTTGTATGCCTAGCAACGTTGCGGAATTGACGCATTCTATTTTACTATTTTTGTAGTAAAAATTTATATCAAGTGAATTCAAGTGGGGCTTTTTGATAGGGTCTAATCTGCAATATTTTTGTTTTTGAAAAATTCAGAGCTAGATTATGTTCACTCATCCAACCAGTTACGCTGTCAAATATATCATTAAGATTGTCATGCAATCAAATGAAAGGGTATACAGTGTAGGTACCAAACTGAAAAGGGGCGATTCAGATCATCATAATGAACAATTTTTACTATGAGACCCAGACCCAGAAAACAAACCCAGAATTCGAGAAAAATTAATCATCGGTTTAAATATTTTGTCCATTACGAGTATAATTTTCGGTCCTATAAAAAACAACGTTCATAATGATGTTCTGAATCATTGTTTTATGTAATAATACGACTTGTGATGATATATACTAACTTTGAGTGTCCCCTATAAAAAGTGCAGCATTGCCCAGTAACGGTATCGCTGGTGGGCCTGGGACCGCAGCGGTCATTTTGTCCATACGTTGCGCCTTCATACACCAGTATAAGTAATATAGAAAGCCTATCGTCATCAATACCACGAGAATAATCATTGTAACGTTCTGTATCACCTGAAAAAATAAAACATTTTAAAAGTTGCAATTAAATTCCTTTATACAGTATATTTTATTGCTATGGACCTGCAATAAAGATAATTACCACAATTAGCGTGTTTGCGAGCCAAAATATGTAAGCTGATTACATATTATATTAATTTGAAGTGAATAAAAGTGTCCTATAAATTAAATATACTTCAATAGCAAATAATAATTTAGTCTGAAATATAAGAATCAATCTGTGTAAACATTCCGTAGCATCGTCATCCTTACTTTCTTATCCTTACTTATATTTTAAATCCGAAAAGTTTGTTGGTTTGTTCCTCTTTCACGCACCAACGGAGCAACGGATTGACTTGATTTTTGGCATGGATATAGTTTAAAAGACGGAAAGTGACTTAGGATACTTTTTTTCCCGAAAATTGCATGATTCCCGAAGGATAAGACAAAAACTTTCAATAGAAACTGTCGCCACTATCACAAAGACGGTAATATGGATTGACAAAACGTAATTAGATGACACGTGACAATAGGCCCAATTATGAAGGCACCATCGTAATTATAATAGCTAATTAGAATATTTCTGTTTCTTTTTTACTTTAGGCATTCGATAGAGAGAATACTTTTGACGTTGCTATTAAATTTACGATGGCGCTTTCATAATTGGGCCTATTGACTGCAGACTTTTATAAATATCACGCTTAGCATAGCAAAGGGACAAATTTTCTTTTCACCGTTATATCTCCTCGAAGCTCGAAGAGGAAATAAAGTATGGATTGACAATGAAAACTGACATAAAAGTTGGATAAAATGGATTTTCCGTTTGCTATGCTACATATTACAAAGACGTCCGTCATTTTGTCTGACATTAAAAATATTTTTAAATCTACCACCATTAGAGGTTTAACATGTTTCTTTATTCTACCTTTATGGTACAGAATCCATTCTAATATACGAAGCAACGGATCGACTTGATTTTTGCATGAGTAGTGTGGGATTCGAATTAATGACCATTCGAATTTTGTACACGGTGTAAGTCGGTGTTGCGATTTTTTGCAAAAAATAATTATTCTAGCAGGGAAAATCATACTTATATGGATACTACCACACCTCGAGGGCAGGCGGGTGGGTTGTTATGTGAAAGTTCCCGCAGGCTGGTCTGTATACCCACTATAAACCCTGAGTGTTCCACCTCAGTGCCTGGTGCCAGGGCACGCTTTCGCACTTCTCCGTGCCACTCAACAGCACTAGCCCAGACTCGGGCTCCATAACGGAGCTTTTGCTCCCGCCACAATGACGATGTGTCGAAGCACAAGACAAATCGTCATATACCACTCGGGACTAACTGGTGCCGTTGCACTGGGACAAGTTAGTCCCAAATTTATATAATTGAACCGTTGGTCAATGATAGAAGCCCCGCGCCTGCCCCTTCGACTGCTGAGGGCAGAGAGAACGGCCATCGCGATACCGACACTTCTCTTTGCCTGCAGCCCCACTGCATTTGCCAAAACGTTGACGGTCCCGCGGGAGGTAGGGTAGGTATAACACACACCACCAGTTCCATCACACCGCGGTCCCTAATCCTCGGCTGCAGCGTCGCAAGAGTGCCACTGCCTTCTCAGCTGTTTCAGAAGAAACCTAGAGAAGCGGCTCTACCTCGGATTCCCGCGCCGTCCATAAGCCTCGCCTATTAAGTCCTCCCACTACAAGGCGGGAACCCACGTTGTACACTCTAACCTACAGAAGCATTTACATAAGGCATTTCGATGTCGGTCGGTTAGGTTAGGTTTGAACAGTGACAACAAGGTACAAGGGTACTTGATTTTTTTTATAGGGTAAGTGCCTTTATTAACTACCACTAAATACAAGACTTATAATATAAAACTTTATAAACTATACTACTACATAACAAGCAATTGGATCATCCAAAGACCTTTGAAGGTCTAAAGATAATCCAGCATGCTGGCAGCATTTCCACGCTGAATGGCAATGTTTTTAGGTTGAGCTAAATAAACACCAGCATTTTGGTCACACGTCGCGTTCACCTGACGCTCAAAAAGACTTTTAAAAACAAAATGAGCTCCCGGCCTCCACGTACACAATGTCTCAATTTCAAACGGCTGAAATATGTAACCACTGCCGAGGTTAGCATATTTACACCGTTTGTGCTGCTCCGCCAAATTGGCCACCGGTCCAGCCCTTTCTGGAGTCTCAGAAATATGTGACGGCGCCAAAGTATCGACGCAAGTCGAGTCCCATACTAAGGGCCGTCCATACTTCCATGCGACCAGCGTCATACCGTCAGGTCTTTTTTTTCGACTGCCTCGGTGGCTCAGTGGTTAGTGGACCTTGACTTATGGATCAAAGAGGCGTGAGACGCGGCAGCAAGGTTGGTCAAGCCGAGCCGAGTCGAGCCTGGACACGACCGGCAATTAGCCGAGGCAGATGGCACTGCAAGAGAGAGGCCTATACTCAGCAGTGGGACAAAGAAAGCTGCGGATGATAACGATGGTGAAACAAATTAGTTGAAAATGACTGTTTTTTGGGTTTGAAAGTATTATTTGCTACAATATTTGTTTATCGTTTCACATTGAATTAGGGCTAATATTTTGTGGCTACCTACTACTTTTGTTACCATATTTTTGACATCATATTTTACTAAAATTGGTAGGTACCAATATGAATATGAACGCAAATTAAATTATAACGTGGGCGAAGCCGCGGGTAAAAGCTAGTGTTCTATAAAGCGTCGCTACGGTTCCGTAGAGCCCGGCACCATGCGCCAGCCGCCCGTAGCGCTTCTACGAAATGGAAATATTAGGTATTCGATGGTAAAGCTACAATAGCAGAAACGTGTTCTATTTTTGTTTTTATTTATTTAGAAAAGAACTTGTGTCACCTTTTGAAGGATGTACCGCATGCAATCACTAGGTACTTCTTACAAAACAGTTTGAAAAAATAATCGGCCCCTAAAGTTTCACACACATTTTTTGGCAAAATATCACTTTAAAACCAACTATTCGTATAATATTCATTCCAAAACTAGGTACCAGGCCTATGAAACTCCCTGCTCTTACGAATAATAAATCCTAACATTTTTGAGGACATTTTAGTGATGTTGTCTATATGGGGGATAAAAGTCAGCTTCTTTTCAAACGTCACGCTCAGGTCTTTTATGTATTTAACCGATTTTAATATTGTTGAACTATCTAGTTAGCATTGATATTGGAGACCTTTCTACTAAATGTTATTTGGTAGCACTAATCAGTGTTTAACTTCATTCCGTTCATCTGACAGCAGAGATTAAGACTGTTAAGATCATATTGTAACGTATTCACGTCCTATACTGTATAAATTACTTTAAAATTTTGAGGTCATCGGCAAACATAAAGGGTGTGCTATGAGATAAACAATAAGGGAGGTCTTTTATAATTTACCTAATAAAAAAAAATAAGAGCAAAACGAGATCCCAGTGTTTACTAAATGTTGAGTAGTTGACGTGAAACCCGCAGCCACAACATAAAAATTACGATTATATAAATACGAACGTTTCCATTGTAGCATTGTGTCGGCCATTCCATACTCAGCAAGTTTCGAAAATAGCACGGTGTGCAAAATTTTTTCAAAGCCTTACTGAAATCTGTATAAATAACATCAACCTGCTTATTCCTGTCTACTGCTTCAGTAAACATGTTAGTGCACGTTGACCTTTTCTTTAAAAAACCATGTTCGTGATCCGAAATGAACTATTTGAGATGTTGATATAGATATGAGAAAACGATTGACTCTAGAACTTTAGCAAAGGTTGAGTTGAGATAATAGAAATTGGTCTATAATTACTGACTACATCATCACTTCCTGCCTTAAGAATAGGGACTACCTTAGTGGTCTTCCATGTTCAGGAAAAGAACCCGACTTTAGTGATAAAATACGAGTAAATCAAACATAAAGGCAATTAGAGACTTGACGCGCAATTTTTAATGAGTACAGGTGGTATTTTACGTCTGGTCCGGCTCCTTTATTTATGTCCAGAATTTCGAAAGCCTTCTGAACTTCATTTATTGTTATCTGCAAATTAGGAAAACAAGAGCTATTGTTTTTTATGTGAAGGAGATTATTCGAGACGTAATGATTTTGCTCCACACTACCAGAATCTGTATCGTTGAGGTAAACCGACGAAAAATAATTAGCAAAGGAATTACAAATACTGACTGCACCAGTAGCTGTTTCTGCTCCATCAGATAATGAATTTTTTTGTGAAAAGAGTTTTTTCTTTTAGCTTTTATAAGACCAGAATAGTTTTGGATGTGTAGTAATTTTATCTTCAAAAAAATCACGATATTTGTTTTAACTGTCGGTTGCTAATTTTTCACAACGTTTATTCAAAATCTTAAGAATAATTTCATCTCATCATTTTATAAATTTTAAATCTTCTTAAAGTGTTATTTCTCTCTCGAACTGTTCTTATTAAATTTCTGTTAAACCACACAGGATAATTGGATTTTTTTGATTTTATTAAGGGGCATATGATTCAATAATGCCGTTAATAACAGAATAAAAGGTTTCTAACCCTGTATTAACATTTTTGCAGCTGTTTATTAAATTTAACCAATCCACTGATTCAAATTGCTCATTTAACTTATTGTAATTACCTTTATGGAAATTATACCTTACATTTCTTTTAGATTTAAGTTTATTCATATTTTTTGCTTTAGTGTAGATTTCAAAAGAGGGGTGAAGCTTGTCTACTTTCGATAATTCAAATTCAGATTTTTGAACTTCTACTGACTCTATATCCGTTAGTACTAAGTTAAGTACCTACTATGTTGGAGCAGTTCAAACTCTATTTAATAGCTTGAAGTTACTTATGTTACAAAAATCAACCAGAGGTTGTACTATTGACGCAACTAAGCATTGTTTAATTTAATTGGATCATCCATCATGGCCCGTTCTGTACAACTCAAATTAAAATCCCTAATTATAAATGTCTTAACATTGTGTTGTATTTAAACTTTCGATATTTGAACACATTATTATTATGTACTACGGGACTAATGGCGCACTAAAATTACGAGATAAATAAATACCTCATCATCCAGACGTTTCAACCGAGTTGCATCAATCGTGGTCACGGGTAGACTGATGATGAGGTATTTATTTATCTCGTAATTTGGTTGCGTGATTAGTACCGTAGTGCATAATAATAATGTCTTAACATTGTGTTGCTCAGAGACCACGTTACAGTTGTCCAAAAAATGTTTTAATAGTAGTTTATGCAACTGTCGTATAATGAAGGGTATTAAAACACGAGTGTGAGTTTATGAAACGAGCGCAGCGAGTTTCATAATAGTAACGAGTGTTTTAATACCCGTGTTATATGCAGTTGCATACACTACTTTATCTTCACTAATAAAAATAAAAAATAAAAACATATTGCGAAACATTAAATTCACGCGTACGTGTAATTGTCACAGTGAACTTGGCGCCATTAAAATCTAACCAATGACTGCGCGCGCAGCTGCGCTCTCATTGGTCAATCAGGAGCGAGCGCGCACTGTTCTTTTTTTATTTCATTGTCACAAGATCTTACCAAAGAGTTTTGTGTATGTAAGTTTAGTAGTTTCGACGAAGTTTTCACGTATAACCCAACTGTTTTCAAAAGCCAGCCTAATATCAAAATTTTATACAACTTGTATGAGGATTTTGACATAAGGCTCGCCAGGTTAATTGGTCGCGTTTTATCGATGTTATAATGAGATTTTACGATATCGATGTGGATATTATAACATCATTTGAAATTGCTTAAATTGAGTGTTTTGTTGTCTGTGCTATAACAGTAGACATTATAAGTCAAATATTGGAAACATAAGTAGAATGTTACAACATTAGTGTAGATAAAAATGTTTTATCTACTGGTGTTGGTATGTACGTAGCACAAAAACGACGTTTTGAGATTCACTTATGTGCAATGTATGAATGTTAACATGGCAACTTGAAATATTGATAATACGTGTCATACTCCCTGGCGGGACCACCTAGTTATATTAGTGTTATATAGTGGAAAAATACAATTTTGTTAATTAAATATTTAATATTTTATTTTGTAATGTTCTACCGATGTTTCCATATTTTACAAAATCCATAAATCTTCGCAGTCACTTTCCCAATGAGTCATACGCCTGGCACCTATTTTTTGACCGACGAAAAGGAGGAGGTACTCAATTCGACGCGTACCTTTATTTTTTTTTATGTATAACCACGCATAACTTTTTACATAATGGTCTGATTTTGATAATTCTTATTTTATTGGAAAGTGTATACCTACTTTGAAATCGGTCCCATTAAAATATTATCGATATCGGCTGAGCCGTTTTTGATAAATCAACAATAATGTGAAAAGTGCTGCATCGATCCGTCCGAACTATTTACGAATTCTGTTCAGGGTTGAAATCGGTCATGCCATTTTTTGCGAAATATGATTATTTATGTATAGCAACTAGCCACCTCACTATGAACCTTAATTAATAATAAGCATAAAATAACCCTACAAGCTATGGCGAGGGATATGCTCGGAGTCTCTCTGTAAGACCAAATCAGAAATACAAATTACAAACAAATTAAAATAAAGTACAAAATGTTTATTATACCTACATGATTCATTTCATGCTACCCTGGCTTTTATTCACCTAGCAAACGAAGTGAGTGAAGTTTTGACTGGCCGATTTTGATTTCGTGTGCCCGGATGTTGATTCTCCTGTACAGGTCGCATTTTTCAAGCAATCGTGACGAAATTTGAAAACCGCTGGGCTCTGTCAACATGCAGTTTTCAGAACGCTGCCCAGCCGAGTCAGATTCGGCGATTGACTCTTTCTTGAAGTTGGACTTACCTAGCTGGACTACTTGTCTTAGGTTAACGCTCGTTCGTTTTCAACAACTTCAAGAACCGAGCTCTCAACAGATATTGGAGTGGGTTCAACATCGTCATTACACATGACCTTCGTTTTATCCATGCTGATTTTAAGACCCTCCTGTTTGGTCGATGGAGGCTTTCAAGCATCGTGCTAGCTTTTCCATCGATTTCACCACTACAACGATATCGTCGGCAAACACCGAAGGTGAGTGATGTATTTGCCATTGCTGTTGATGCCGAATCTTTTTCATTCCAGGAGTTCGAAGGCGTTCTCCAAAGTGGCAGTAAACAGTTTCGGAGATATCATATCTCCGTGTCTAACGCCTCTTTTCAAAGGGGTCGCCTTTGAGCAGTCTTCCTGTACTCAGACCGACATAGTAGCATTTTTATACAAACACTTTAACACTTCGATATGCCAATAATAGTCAATACGGCATCGTTGGAGAGTTCAAGCACAGCTCTTGTCTCGACCAAATCAAGGCTTTCTCCAAAGTGGCAAGTCATACTCTTCAGTCTTCTATATAATTTGCTGCGCGTATGGAGTGGTCCATGGTGCTATAGTCTTTTCGGAACCCGGCTTTTACGGAAGGCTGGAAGTCACCGAGCCTGCGCTCCAGACGATTTGTAATGACTCTTGAAAACAGTTTATAAACATGGCTCAGAAAAGAGACGGGTCTGTAACTGTTCATTAATGTGTTGTCACCTTTTTTAAAGAATAGCATCATCACGCTTCTGTTCCATGCTTCTGGCGTTATGCTGTCGTTATTTTCTTCCATGAATTGTTCATATGAATTTATTTTAATTTTAGGCAGCAGACTTTATTTTAGTCACGTACAAGTACAGAATCATACACTCTCAATCAAAACCTATAGGGTAGGTATAGCCTTGTTGACTTAAAACACCGTTTTTTTTTAAATCAAGAATTATCTTAGAGTACACAATTGGAGAAATTTTCGATTTTTTTTAACACTTAAAGTGAGTCAGTCAGCCGTATTATGTGTGGTATCATCTAGATTCTAGAACTTCATTAGCACAATCTAATACAGGTTTTAGCTATTTTTGCGATATGTGTTTTTCAGTTTTTGGCGAGACATGTTAACGTTATTTTATGATTTTTCACTTCTATCGAAGACTATTGTGGCACTAAGGTTTTAACAACTTGTGTAGTTCTCTATTCAGGGTCGTGGTGGTCTGTTGGTTGTGACACTCGCCTTACAATCATGAGGTCAAGGACAAGTCCCAGTCCCGTACCAATGAGTTCTTTGGAATTTATGTACGGAATTTCATACCACTGGCTTTTCGGTGAAGGAAAACATCGTGAGGCAACCTTCGTACTCTAAGAAGAAGAAATTCTATGTAGTATGTGAATCCATACCAACCCGCACCGGGCCAGCGTGGTGGATATGGCCCAATCACCCTTCGTAGGTAGGCCTACAGTCCTGCAGTGGATTATTAAAAGAGGCTGGTACAGCAGTTCTCTATTAACACTTTTCGGGAATAGTACAAGTAATCAGAAATCAGAAACGTTTATTGCAACACTATGTATAGGAGTAGGTATAGAACTCTCGGTGAGCAAGCCTGACTTGCACTTATCCGTTTTTTTAGGGTTCCGTAGACAAAAACAAGCAACCAAAATTTCATTGTGTCTGTTCGTCTGTCGGTTCCCATGTCACAATGCATCATAATTATCATCTCTCACATTTGTGAACTAAATTTCTTAAGATTTGACATTATGATAGTTTTAGATTTCAATTATAAATAGGTACCTACTTCAAAATTTCAAATCGTGGTACATGTAAAACGATCTAGACACGCGGAAGCGTGTCCAGCCAAGTCTAAGAAAAAAGAACTGGCGACGCGACGTGTGTAATGTTACACGAACCATTTCGAGCCACTTTTGACCCCTTCATAACTCGAAAACTATTTAACCTAAATATATGAAATTTAGCATATTTATTAAAATTCTTTAGTTTATCTACAATACACAATTTCATTAACTTTGCTTTGATGGTTAATGAAATATTAACGTTTAAAAACCGGGGTTTCATTGACTGATTCCCTCACTGGCTCACTCACTCACTGACTTATAGATCAAAAACCTAACCCACTTCCAGATGACCTAGAAACTTGATATTTGGCATCAAGGTAGACTATCAGGCACATACAAAGGAAAAAAATTCTAAAACTTTGAACTTTTACCCCCAACCCTATATAATAGGGGATGAAAGCTTGTATGAGACTTCCACAAATGTTCATGCTATAAGTCTAAAAATTGATATAAAGACTTCCTGTTAGAAATGATAAAACACGTATTTCAGGATTTTTCATAAAGCAGCTCCCAAGCCCTGAAATTGGGGGATGAAAATTTGTTTCACTTTCGAAACTATTGATGCCAGAAGTCAGAAAATGGATGTACGAACTCGTTGTAATAGATAATAAAACACAATTTCAGGATTCTTAATAAACCACCCCCCAAACCCTAACTGGGGGATGAAAGTTTTTCTGACACTTTTGCAAAGTTGCATGCTATATCCCCAAAAATTGATAAAGGGACTCTTTATTACAAATCTAATAAAACACGTATTTCAAGATTTTTAGTAAATCTCCCCCTAACCTTTATAACTAGGGTTTAAAAGTTGGTATGAGACTTCCGCAAGTTTTGAAGCTAGAGATTTGAAAATCGATAAAATTACTCTATGTAGCAAACTACAAAAAGAAGTGAAATCCAAGGATTTGTAGAGACAAGTCCTTACTCCACAAACTCTATAGCTTAGTCAATATATGTGACTTGGCCATATTATCGTCACTTTACGCCCATGCGCATTTAGCGAAACAGCCAAGCCGCATATATTGACTAAGGTGTAGAGTTTGTGAAGTAAGGACTTGTAGAATAAGGCGTTTAGAGTTAGAAGCTTGGCTTTACGTGAGATCTGACAACTTTTTGATAGTGGGAACTGTGATTTAGACTTGCCTTCATTTCACATGAAAATGTTTTTGTTGGATTTAAGTTTTCAAAAATATTTTTATGTCTCATGTTCCATATTTGTGAGGTAGGTACATACTTATATGCCCCAAAGTTGAAAAAATCTTCTAACTTTCTAAGTTAGACCATATTCAAAACTGTATCTTCAATTTAAACTTTTAAACTTGCACACAGCTCAATCGTCAATGATCTTCCCAGCCAATTATGTTATTCTAGTAGTCAATCATCTAATGGCATCATAAAAATTGGTTTACATCATCATCATCATAATCATCGTCACCATCTACGGAAGCCTATCTTACCTACGCGTGTCGATACGGGAACCTTTCTGCGCGAGTCCGACTCGCACTAGGCACATTATTTCTAGGTCTTATGTAGCTGTCAAATAAATCTGAACATTGGGAAAAAATATTCCCGTTGGCTAGACTAGTCTGACCAACAATCTGACCAGTGGGAAACACCCCATTTGACTACTTATTTCAGGTGGATAAGTACCTACCACGGGCGTATTTTGCGGTCATCAAAGTTTTTCGCTTTAATTTTAAGTTAGAGTCTATGTACAATATTTATGTCAACCAACATAAATAACATTTCGGTTAAAGCAAATGGATGAATTTGCAAGTGTTCGGCTCATCGGTTTAATATTCAATTTACTCACAAGCAATTAAAAATATCAAAACAGTTAAAGCCGATCTAAAGTACACAACTCTGTCCGTATACAAAATAAAATTATGAAGTCAAATTGAGAATTTCCTCCTATTTGAAAGACGGTTGAAAAGTTTTCTTGTTTTTTCCTATAGACAACTTATTACGTAGCTAATGCTTACGAGTATCAATAAGAAATAAAAAGCTCTACTTTATTTAAGTATACTTACTACCTACCTCAAAACTTCACTAATATCTGCAACAGTAATTAAGCCACCGAAACGTTGGTTCCTCTGTACATATATCGTTCAAGTTCACTACCGGTTACATCCAAAAAAACGCGTGCAGTCAGAGAGCGCCGGAAAGACACTATCACACTACTTGATTAGAACGCTCCAGAAGCACGAGTGTTTGCCGTGTTCACTGATGTTTAATTCTACAACAAATGTCAATATTTAATAAATAACTTGGCATATCGGAGCAATGGGAGGATGGGTAACTTGTCACGCGCTGAGTATAGATAAATTACGAATTACTAATAAAACATCCACAAATTAAAATGGTTCATAATGTTAAATTAAATTCAGGGACAACCAATATAACATTTTTAGTAACAACTAACTTTTGCCCGAAGCTTCGAGCGCGTTATATTTTGGTTATTGTGCTATTCCTTATAAATATTTTATTTTTCCGGGATAAAAAGTAGCCGATCCGATTTCAACGAAAAAAAACGAGTACTTATATCATTTTTTCGGTTGCCGCGTGACACAGTAACAAACTAACAAATAATAATAATAATAACTTGTTGTTCTCATCTTGCCAACGGCGAGTACTTGCACAGGCATAACCAAGTGGCCAGGATCATCCATCAGCAACTTGCTCTTCGATACGGCCTTGTTGAGTATGAGGTGCCGTACTATAAGTACGCACCGGCGCCAGTTCTCGAGAATGGTCGTGCGTTGCTCTACTGGGACCGCTCTATCATCACGGATAGGACTATTCTTATTCTTATTCGATGTGGGGGCGATAAGTCCTGCACTGACGTCCCGCATGGGGTGTTTTGTGCATTTCCCCCTCCAGCGTCTACCCGAGCCAGCCCAGCTCCTTAAAGTAACGGAGCGTGGCTCTGGGCCGCTGGCATAACTGCTCCAGTAGCTTAGATGGTGAATAATATGATGGCGATGTGGATGACAAAGCTAATGATAATGCCAATGCAGAAGCGTCATGCAACCCGTTAGCTATTCTAGTGTCTTCTGTGGCTTTGCAATGCCACAGAACATGCTCTACAGTTTCGTTTTCTTCCAAACAGCCACGACAAAGTGGGCTGTCAGTGGCTCCCAGTTTATATAGATGGCTATTTAAGTTGCAGTGACCAGTTATGAGGCCTACCATAAGTCGGAGATCTTGTCGCTGCAACTTCAATAGGTCGTTCGTGATGTTTTTATTCAGGGTTGGAAAAGCAGCCTTAGAATGCTTGCAATCCTCCCTTTTGTTCCACATATTCTGTTGTTCTTTTTCAGTGTGACGGCGCAACAATTCACGCACTTCCATCGCTGTCGGCTTACAGTGTATTGTTGCCCCGTCCCTAACCTGTTTTCTCGTACCCTCTTTGGCAAGGGTGTCGGCTATGTTGTTGCCCGTACATGAACCGTGACTCTTTGTCCAACGCACGATGATTCTATGCTTACGTGATAGAGTTTGGAGTGTTGTATGACACTCAGCAATGACTCTAGACCTTGTTACAGGTCTTCTGAGTGCGTAGATGGTAGCAGCACTGTCAACCGTGAACACGATGACTTCTTTGGCCTCTCTGTTTCCAGTAGCTGTCAGAAGCTCATTTAAGGGTTCAAGTGCTTTTGCGGCTAGTAACAGGCCCAGGGCCTCCGCTTGCAAAATTGTTGTAGTTTTACTCACGGCCACGGACTCTCTGAGCCCAAGCTCCGGCGAGTAATAACCGCAGCCTGTTCCTTCCTTGTTTTTTGCACCATCCGTGTACACATTCCAAGATGGCAATACATCGTTTGATACATCGTTCTCTATAATCAACTCATACTTTTTGCTGTCGAGATGAGTTTTAGCTATTCTATCCGTACCACGGCTTGCTTCGGGAATTATTGCTGTCGCCCGATCTATTATTCTGCAGTGGTTTGTCGTGGCACCCGTACTTTTCCACTGATTTGTAGATTTAATCCGTAGGGCAGAAGCCATCGCCTCCTGCTGTATATGCAGGTGCAGTGGTGTGAGCCCTAAGATGACTTCGAGAGCAGCTGAGGGTGTCTTTTTCATACATCCGCTGATTAGAGAGCACGCAAGTCTTTGCGTTTGTTGTAGTTTAGTTATAGCGGTCGCTAGACTCGTGCGTGTCCACCACACGACACAGCCGTATGTGAGAACTGGACGCACTATGACTGTATAGAGCCAGTGACAGAGCTTTGGCTTAAGACCCCAGTCTTTTCCCACCGCCCTGGTGCACTGCCACAGAATATTTGTTGCCTTCGTGGTGACATATTCAAGTTGCTTTCCCCACAAAAGTTTGCTGTCTAGCCAGATACCTAGATATTTAACTTCCTTGCTTAGTGATAACTTAGTACCAAACAGCGAAGGAGTTTTTAAGTCTGTTTTCTTGGTTTTTCGTGTGAATAACACTAACTCGGTTTTTTGTGGATTCACAGAAAGTCCATGGCGTTCACACCATTTTTCAACGATCTTGAGCGCCTTTTGCATCTTCTCACACAGAGTCGACTCGAATAGTCCGGACACCATGATCACCAGGTCGTCAGCATATGCCACAGTGACAATGCCTTCTTTGTTAAGGAGTGCGACGAGTTCGTCCACCACTACTACCCATAGTAAAGGTGACATAACTCCTCCTTGTGGGCAGCCTTTTGTGACTCGACAGCGCGTCGCGCCTGCCGTTTCAATGTTGGCTGTTCTGCCAGCGAGCATTGTGGTTATCCAACCATTTACTCTACTGTCTACCCCGTGTTTTTTCAATCCATCTTCAATACTAGGGAAAGTTGTCCTATCAAAAGCCCCCTCAATATCAATGAAAGTGGCCAAACAGGATTGTTTGCTTTCCAGTGCAGATTCAATTTTGTAGACTACTTGGTGGAGAGCAGTCTCCGTTGATTTGCCCGATTGGTAGGCATGTTGATTATTGTGGATTGGATTTTCCGTTAGGGGTCCACCTCTTATGTGCTTATCGCAGAGTCTTTCCAGCGTTTTCAATAGAAACGAGCTGAGGCTTATTGGTCTAAACGACTTTGGATTTGTGTAATCGGTCTTTCCTGGCTTTGGTAGAAATACCACTTTCACTTCTCTCCAGGCTTTAGGTACATATCTCCACGCCATACACGATCTAAATATGGCGATAAGATGTGTTTTTATTAGTTTTAGGCCCCATTGCAGGAGAGCCGGAAATATTTCATCCAGTCCGGGTGCCTTGTGTGGTTGGAAAGTACTAATTGCCCAAAGAAGAGTCTCTTCTGTGACAATAGAATCTGCAAAATCCCAATCTTCCTTACCAGGTTTATGTGGTATATGTGGTTCCCATCCATCTGTGTCGTTCAGTTGACAATCTGGAAAGTGTGTTTGTAGAAGCAATTCAAATTGCTCCTTTTCTGAGGCTGTGTAAGTACCGTCAGCTTTCTTCAGAGTGCCTAACTTTATTTGTGAGTCACCGGATATAATTTTTCTGAGTCGTGCAGTTTCACTCTCCGATTGGATAGAGTTACTATACTTTTTCCAAGAGTTTTTCTGGCTCTTTTTGACCTCCACCTTGAATCGGTGGCGCATCTTTCTGTACTCTTGCCAGTCCACCGGTGCATCAGTGTTCATAGCTCTGTTGAAAAGGTGTCTGACCTTCTTCCTGAGCTTGGTCAGGTCCTTATTCCACCATCTGTCTTTTTTAGGAATTGAACTATAGTTTTCCTTTTTTAACGGACAAGCTTTTTCATAGCTTGTAATCAAAGCATGTACCAGTACTTCTGTCGTGGTCTCTATTTCCTGCGGAGATAGTTCCGCATTTGGATCTAGTGGTGTTCCTGACATAGCCTCTTCGAGTTCAGTTCTAAAGGTAGGTATGTCAGTTTTCTTCGGGTTTCTATAGGTTCGTGGTTCGTGCTTACCAACGGTTAGACTATATCTGATCCATCTATGGTCCGAACCAGAGTATTCATCAGTCGCCACGTGCCAATCATTGATTGTATTAGAGATATTACTTGTAGCCAGTGTTATGTCGATAATGGTTCTGGCCCAAGATGTTACAAAAGTAGGCTCAGAGCCATGGTTAAGTAGGTTCAAGTCATGCCTGAGGATGAACTCAAGCACATCATTTCCCCTCTCATTTGTATCGGGACAGCCCCACACAGTGCAGTGGGCGTTTGAGTCACATCCTATTATACATTCTAGTTTGTTACTTGCACAGAAAAGCATTAATTCTTCGAGCGCCGGATGTGGCGCATCTTCTGTGATATCTAGGTACGCCGAGGCTACAACTACGGTGCTGAGGTTGCCTCGAAGACCGGTATCTAATTTAACTACAGTGAGATCATCATTACACAAATGTGTCACCAACGACGCCTTATACGGCTGCGGGATATATATAAGAGTGCGCATTTTATTTTGCACGGGAGGAATGAATACGTTACCTCGGAGACCATTTAAGCCGCTTACCTTGCCACGGATTAAATACGGTTCCTGGACCAGTGCTATTGTGTTCTGTCGCTTCTCAAGGGCTTCGCGTAGGGCGGCGGAGCCTGAGACGCTATGATGAATGTTACCTTGAATGATATTGAGATTAGGGCCACTGTTTAGTGTACTATGTGAACCTCCGGCTGCCGAAGCAGTCGAAGTGTGTGTGTTTTTGTGAATTAATTGAGTTTGGCAATCCATTTTTAAAAATTTATGCGGACCTACCTACACATTAGGCATCGTGGTCGGCGCGGGAGGGGCCTGCACGATCCGTGTCCATGGACGACGCGGGCGAAAAGATGTTGAGCCCGTACAGGTCCAGCATCCCGTCGCCCTCGTCGGCCGCGTCCAGCAACCGCTCCTCCTCCTCCCGCGTCCACCCCATGCTCTCGGCGAGCGGCGTGTCGTCGTCGGCGTCGGGCGGCGCGAGCGCGGTTTGACTGCACGAAGCAGCGCCCCCGACGTTCTCGCCCCCCGGCACCCCCGACGACCCGCCCCCTCTGTTGGCTCTGTATCCCCTGACTCTCACGAAGACCTTCGCGCAAATATAATATAGACGAAAGTCCACGCGTCTGAGGGGCTCTAAGTCCTCTGGCGCAATACCCACCACTAGGAGGTGGTTACGAGCGCTACCCACGATTTCCACCTTGTGGGTGAACACTCGCCACCTCTCAACACCTACCTCCGGGTTCATCGCGGCCAGGTATCTCACAAGATGCTCCGGCCCGTCGCCACACAGCGCCGGCACTCCTCTTCCAAAGTCGGGGACATTTATGACCGCGGAGTAGTACCGCGGCACCTCACTCTCCGGCCGCGGCACCTCACTCTCCGGCCGCGGCACCTCACTCTCCGGCCGCGGCACCTCACTCTCCGGACAGGACTATTGTCGCCAATAGGCCTGATATCGTGGTGGTCGACCGGTCCCAGCGCCGGGCAGTGCTCGTCGACGTCACCATCCCACATGACGAGAACCTCGTGAAGGCCGAGAAGGACAAGCTCAGCAAGTACCTTGACTTGGCTCACGAGGTTACCGCCATGTGGGATGTGGACTCGACGATCATTGTCCCGATAGTCGTTTCGGTAAACGGCTTAATAGCGAAGAGTCTCGACCACCATCTTAAGAGGCTCTCGCTAGACGGTTGGGTCAAGGGTCAAATACAGAAGGCAGTCATCCTGGACACGGCGCGCATCGTCAGGAGGTTCCTCTCACTGTAGCCCCAACCACCGGTAGCTTGGGCCCTGCCCCGCTGCCGGCGGCACTCTAGGTTTAGGTTTTTTTATAGTATTTTGTTCTTTTATATAAATATTGTAAAAAAACTTAAATTTAAGAAAATAAATGAATATGTGTATAATAATAATAATAATAAATATTTTGGGGACATCTTACACACGGCCTCTGACCCCAAACTAAGCATAGCTTGTGATATGGCTGCCAGAGACTGATATACTACATTTACTTATTTTTAAATACATACTTATATAAATAGTAACTAAATAACACCCAGACACAGAGCAAACACTTATGTTCATCACATAAATATTTGCCCTGGGTGGGGATCGAACCCACGGCTCTCTGACCCAGAAGTTAGGATCACTAACCACTGAGCCACTGAGGCAGTCAAATATAGGTATTTTCGAATTTATAAAATACTAGACGACCCGCCCCGGCTTCGCACAGGTGTATTATACATATAAACCTTCATCTTGAATCACTCTATCCATTAAAAAAAACCGCATCAAAATCCGTTGCGTAGTTTTAAAGATTTAAGCATACAGACAAACAGACGACAAAAATAGCGACTTTATTTTATACTATGTAAGGATTAGTAAGGATACGAGATTTTATTTTTCAATACACACACATAGGTAGGTTTATTCTTCAGGATATTTTACCTTTTCTATGTAGGTAGGATGTATTGTTATTTTTTTTTTTAACCTAAACAAAAAATCCCACTCCTGGGCAATTGTTAATTTATATGTTGATATCCTAAGAGACCTTAGTGACCTTTTAGTAGGTAAAGTGAGATTTTAGTGACCGTCCCTGGAATCGATTTGCCACTGAAGACGCTTAAGCCGTGGTGGTCTAGTGATAGTACACCCACGACGATTGTAAGGACCTGCCTTACAATTGTGTGGTCGTGGGTTCAAATCCAGGTCTCGTACCAATGAGTTCTTTGGAATCTATGTACGGGATTTCATACCACCGGCTTATTGGTGTAGGAAAACATCCAGAGGCACCTGCATACCTACGACCGTAGAAAAAAATTGATAGCGTATGTGAATCCACCAACCCGCACAGCGAGGTGCATATGGCCTAATCACCACTTTTGGGTAATCCTACGTCCTGCAGTGGACTATAAAAAGGCTAGTACAGAAGTTTTATTACGGAACCCTAAAAATAACTTCGTACAGACATGATTATTAGTTCGGACAACAAAAATTACTTTTGCCACGGAATATATACAGGATGGAGAGCTGACGCCGACATTAAATGAAATCACATATTTGGCCTTCCGTTTATTTATATTTAGCCTTCGGTATATTTTAAATTTAATAAATAAAACTATTTACTTAGTTATTTAAAATTTTCTAAATTAGAATTTTGGAGCTACAGAAAAGAAAGACATTTTCAACTCTAGGCGCGGGCTCACGATGTCAAAATAGCTAAACATAGTACAGTGGAGTCCTTAGACAGTATGATACCTAATTACTTTACTTTATTTAATATTTACGAGTACTTCGTTTGAAAATTTTGTTTCTTCAAGATAAGATTTTTTTTCTTCTTGCTTTAATTTTTGATATTAATATATCTCCACCCTGTAATGCTCACACGAAGCACCTTGGCTCCAACATTATAGTTACACAATATAACTTAACACCTCAAAATAAAAAAATGTTTGCTTTACTCAAAACCTAGCCTACTGCGCCTATCCAGTTTGTCCAGACATTTCGAATAGATAACTTGTTTCAGTGTACTTCCGCTCTCATTCACGGGTTACCTAACTTCCATTAAATATGAAACAAAATATTTACATTTGAAGTAGGTACTACTAATATTTAGTATCCATGTAAAATAATGTATTTAAATGAGTTATAAGTGTAGACTATATAACAAAGAATTTATATTAACAAAATATAAAAAATCACATCTGATTTATTACTGAGTTTTACGGCATTAATCTCCTTATTAAAAACTAATAAAACTGTGATCTGCAAAAATGTATGTGTTAGTATTCTTCTTTGTGGTTTTTTTGGTGTACTACGCAAAGTACAGGAGATCCAGGAAGGTACTCTATGATTTGTCGAATGCTCTGCCGGATGCTGGCGGGCTGCCGATCCTTGGCCAGTCTCATTGGTTCATTGGAGGACCAGAGGGTGAGTACTGAATATTTAGTAACTATCTAGTTGTTAATCTCAAAATGCTAATCTATTTCCGTTGCCGCACTTGCCGCTATAACATCAAATGCTAAAAACAGAATAACATAAATATTTAAGGGGGCTCCCATACAACAAACGTTTTTTGGCCATTTTTTTAATATTAATAATATAAACCGGTACATAGACAATTAACATTAATATCAGCTTCAAATATTCACAGAAAAATTAGTTGTATATTCACTTAGAAGAGTGATTTAATAAATATATTTAATTTTTGGTTCTAGCGATCTATAATAATGTTCGGACATTGTACAGCAAGCTAGCAGAAACTGCAGATTTAACTAAAATTTGGATCGGTCCACAACTCTACATAGGTAAGATATATTAAGTATCTGATTTTGATAATACAAAATTAGGCGTTTCTATCAGCGTTGAAGTAAAATGCGTTATAAATAATGAAATTGTTATATTTTTAGTGTCTTCTGATTTGGACGATATACAAAAGATATTAGAAAATTGTTTGGAAAAAGACTATACTTACAAATTTCTCAGAACGTGGCTGGGAAACGGACTGTTTGTAGCATCAGGTCAGTAAATGTTTTTATGTGACCAAACCCCAAAATACTGTACTGTCCCTCGTCATGAATGAATCTGGAATTTCCTTGTTAGTAATAAAATACAAATTTTAAAATTTATAGTAAATCACCCTTAGAATTGGGGAATCGAAATTTGTATGCGACTTTCGCAAATTTCGAAGGTCGCATACAGGTCTGAAAATTAATGTAGGAACTCTTTGTTATAAACTTTACTATGAATGAAACAGGTAGTTCAGCAGTTTTAGTGAATCACCCCCAACCCCTAAAACTGGGGGACGAAAATTCTTCCACAAATTTTCACGCTTGAAATTGAAATAAAGGTTTCTTGTTATAAATTACGAGACACGTACTCGTATTGCCAGATTTTAATAATGCGCCCCAACCTCTAAAACTGGGTATGGAATTTTCTTTACGACTTCCGCAAATTTTGCTAGTAGAGGTCAAGTTATTGATAAAAGTATTGTGTACATTACATGTATTAATCTACAAAACGAAGTGAAATCCCCCAAAAAACATTTCGAAAATGTAAAATGAGGTTAAGGCGAGACTACATTTCGCACTATCAAAAAGCTATCGGATCTTATGTAGAGCCAAGCTTCTAACTCTACAGAACTTAACTCTACAAGCTCTTAATTCACAAACTCTAACTACACCTTAGACAACATATGTGCCTTGGCTATTCCGCTACGTTATGGACGTAAGGTGAAAATTTATTCACTGTTCATTAGGTAGGTACTTATAAGGTACAACGTATTAGTAAAGTTTCTAGAAATATTTATGTTCGCTTCGCTCGCTCTTAGTAAAATTGATGTACTCTTAGTTTTCTTATGCTCATAATTAAAAAAACCAAAAAAAGAGAAATCAACCCAGATTGTTGTGAAATCGTCATTCGTCTATAATTGTTATAATTCAATAATTTTCAAGCCATTTTCTGTTATATTATTTTGCTATGAAAATAATTTCTGGCGTTTTAAAATAAAACATTTTATGGGTCACTGTGATCAAATTGCGATTTATAGTTTAAGTCTACAAACTAATACCTAGAAGAAATCACGAATATCAAGTATTTACAGAAAAGTTATCCAATCCAATAAGTCCTAAACGCACGCAGGGATTTAATGGGTTTGAACGTTCAAACCAAACTTCTTATGTAAGATGCGCGTAGGATATGTCTGAGTAAATAATTCCTACTTGCGCTTCAGACCTTTTCCCGATCTGTTTCGCGTCAATATGTAAAGTATTGATTCAGATTTGTTTCTAATGGAACAGTGGACCAGTGGAAATTGCACCGGCGGCTGCTGCTGCCCGTGTTCCACAACCGGCTGGCTGAGGACTATGTGGAGGTGTTCGGCGAGCAAGCCTCGGTGCTGGTAGACCGCCTCAACGAACACGCGGGAAAACACGAGTTTGACGTCTACGAATACATCACATCGTGTATGCTGGATATTGTATTTGGTAAGTTTAAGAGTATACAATCCTGAGTCAATTCATTTATTGCACTGGTTATCCATGTACTGTGCCCGGGTTCATTAAAGTTAACGATTTCGTTTGCTAACTTTCTACCTTTGAAGAAAAAAAATTGAACGATTTGTTCGCTCGCTGTGTTCACGCAATACGAGTATACATGGCCTTGTTAGGCTATAAGCATTCATCATGACATAAGTACCAGTGGTTGTGTTGTTCTAAGTAATGGCAGTATTTGTGAAAAGATTTAAAAATAAAATGTGATAATAAGTGTGAAAAGTCACGCAGGCCACGTATTCACCACTGATGATTAAATCAGATATTTTATCAGTTTCTTTTTTCAATAGGACCTATCAAGTCATACTAAATATAATCTGAATTCCATTTTTCAATTAATAAATAGTGAGTGAATGAAATGTTAATATTTCAGAGGCGGCTATGGGGGAAAAGATGGATGTGCAGCACAACCCGGACACGCCGTACCTGCGCGCGCGCAAGGAGGTCATATCAATCATCAGCATGCGCATGTTCAAGCCGTGGATGCAGCCCGACCCGCTCTTCAACCTCACCTCGCACAGCACCTTGCAGCGGGAGGGTATAGACCTCACCCATCAATTCACTGATGAGGCATGATATATTATGTGCATATGTGGTGGAAACATGAAACACATCTGTTACCCCGCTTTAAAAATCAGGCTAATCGACGAACATTTCTTTGCAGGTTGTCGCAAAGAAAAGAATGATGATTGAAAACAATAACTGTGAGAAGAAAAAAGGTAAGCTATTAAAAAACAAAGAAATAAAAAAATCCCAATGTTTATTTTCTGACAATAATAATAAATATAATTTGTAAAAAGGCCTCTTGGTGTTGGTTTTGGCCTCACCAATGCCTTTCAAAGGTCCGAGGCAACCCGTGAGTTTTAAAACAAAAAAATATATAAATATAATATAAATAAAAGCTGCAACCTACAGCTGGTATTATGATGATGAGATGTAATACTATACCCGGTATTTTTGTCTGACAGATCGGAAGGACATATTAGAGCTGCTGTTAGCTAAGAACGCAAACTTCACAAACGTGCAGTTACGAGAGCACATCGACTCCATCACGATCGCGGGCAACGACACCACGGCGCTCGTCATCGCCTACACCCTCATGATGTTGGGGATACACCAATCAGTCCAGGAGAAGGTGTACCAAGAGTAAGCTCACAGACATTTAGCAGGGACCTAATTTCAGATAAAACTCTGTTTAACTCTTTTACTCTCTCCACGAATGCGCGTGGCGCCAATTTTTCCAATATTTCAATTATTATATTATTCACAGAGCAAGTTATAACTAATCACTAAGAGATTCATATGCCTCACACAACCTTGCTTCGTAAACCGGGTGAAGAAAAGTCCTCTCTCTAGTAGATATTAGCGTTGCTGTCGAGATAGCTTTACATGAGTCGAATGGAGGAGGAAATGGAAAATGAGTTAAGTACAGGAAAACTATTTACAAAATTTTAGGTTTATAAATCAGTAGTGCCATTTAAGCCCAGACTCCGCCAAAGTAGAGTTCATGTCATTATGTTCTCTTATTTTTTAGCGAGTAAGAAATAATAGAGATAATAATAAATAATAATAGTTAATAAATAATAGTAATATGGGGCGACCTTTGCCCAGAAGTGGGACAGCATAGGCTGAGAAAAAAAAAGAAATAATATACAATGGTATGTCTTTTGTTTCAGAATCGAATCTGTCTTCGGTGACTCTATGAGGTCGGCCACCAAGGAAGATATAAATAAGTTAGAATATTTAGAGCGAGTGATAAAGGAAACCATGAGACTGTACACAGTAGTGCCCATCCTTGCCAGGACAACGCAGAGGGAACTGAAGCTTTGTAAGTATTGAGCATTTTAGGGAGTAAGGAATTAAGTACGCGCCTTACATGCTGCAAACGTCAATCGACCACAGCATTTGATGGGACTGCAGATTGTGCGGAGCAAGCAGGTGCGCGCGATATTGGATAGGTACGATTCCATGTGAAATAAACATGAACGTGGCGTGTGCGACTTTTGCGACGTAGACTGGTGCTTTATGATTATAACAGCCAATTAGCTCGGGGGCTAAAAAGTTGATATCAGGGTTTTACAAAATCACACCTAAGTACTTACTCGTATTTCAGCAACATGCACAATCCCGGCGGGCGTGGGGTGCAGCGTGGTGCCCTTCATGCTGCACCGCTCGCCGAAGATCTGGGGCGCTGACGCTAACCAGTTCTGCCCGGACCGCTTCCTGCCTGAGAACTCCGTTGGCCGCCACCCCTGCGCCTACCTGCCCTTCAGCTACGGAATAAGGAACTGTATAGGTACTACTTCTTATGTTGTTTCAGGCATAGGACGCGCACTGACACAAGACATAGGCCTCCCTTTTATATCTCCACTATGACAGGTTGGAAGCGACTTGCATCCAGCGCGTTCCTTTTTTGTTGGCCCAGGAAAATCTTTTATCGATACCACAAGCCTGGGGAGACCAGTAGCTCTTTCAAATACATATAGTGAAAAAGAAAGAGCAAATTTACGATAGCGCCTAATTGGCTACATTGTCGTTCTAAGACGAGGAATCATTTTTATGGCCAACTTTTGATTACATTACGAATTACTCGAAATTGCAAAGTCACATACATTGTTGAGAGTCGATGAACTTTTTTACATTTTCAATTGTTTTTAAAGGACAATTTACATGGACGCTACTTTGTGTAACTATTAAATAAAGAAAAAAAAATATAAGTCTCTGAATTTTGCAAAACAATTTGTTTCAATTCTAGGTCGCCACTTCGGTATGCTCGCCATGAAAAGCATCATCTCGACCGTGGTGCGGAGTTACAAAATTACGGCGAAGCCCTTCGATCGAATGAAAATTGAAATTTTACTCTTTCCCGCTGACGGAAATCTCATTTCCATAAAAAAGCGGACTTAATGATATGTTTTAATAACAACACAATGTATTAAAAACGGATGAGTTTTATTTTCTTTAAACATAGTACTTTTTAGTACATAATATCTAGTAGTTTTAGTAAGGCTTTTCAACAGGCTACAGTTGTGTCACTCACAAGTTTGAGTAAGTACATCTGTGAAATACATACATACATACATGCATTAAAAATAAGAACCCTATTCACCATTTTCTTTTATTAAAGAAAAGTACCTTTTGATATTCTTTGCAAAAGTAGAACAGAACTGGAAATATGATTTTAGCAGTAGGAAAATTTATATGAAACAAACTTTAAATTAATAATAGAGCAAACATCATTAAGTAAGTACTTATTATTAACATTAATTGACTATTACATTATGCTGCAAGCCTAATGCTGCAGCAAATATCTCTATATATATATTATATATCTTCTTCTCTATACATAAAAATGCATCCCTATTTCCCTTGGTCACGGCAGCACGCGTAAACGGCTGGACCGATTTAGCTAATTCTTTTTGGTTCTGTTTGTTATTGTCAGGAGGAGGTTTTTATGAAAGGAAAAATTAAGAAATAGGCGCGGAAAATAATAAAAATTTGAATAAAATTTTCCCATTCAAAATGTTCCTACAAGTAAAAGATGCTGTATCTGGCCATTGGTGGCGCTAAATGCCAATGAAATTAGGATCGACCGAGTTATTGAGATGAAGTTCACCGGGTCACTTAATAGTCGTGTTAGTTACACTATTTATTACTCATGAACGGCTGATCCGATTTGGCTGAAAATTGGTGGGGAGATAGCTTAAAACTAGGAGAAGATTTTTTTCTCCCGTTCCTTTTTATTTTTATTATATGTTTTATCTGCCAAGGCGATCCGTTCACTGTAAAAATTATAAAATGACAGCTCTTAGTAAACATCAGCTACCTGTCAAATTAAAATTGAAAGCTGTCAAAATTCAAAATTACATCTGTCAAAATCATAAGAGGTTTCTCTCCGTAACTGTCAATTTTTACGATTGATGTCTTCACAAAAGTGATAGAGTTCAACGAGATCTACATTTCTGATTTATATCTGATTATATGGTTTATCTCAGTAACTGTTGACTTTAGACCATTACTGTCTTCACAAAACTGAGATAGCTCTACTATAACTTTACATTTTGGATGACAGCTGTTTTTGGGGTTTCGTACCCAAAGGGAAAAACGGGACCCTATTACTAAGACTTCGCTGTCCGTCTGTCCGTCTGTCTGTCTGTCACCGGGCTGTATCTCATGAACCATGATAGCTAGGCAGCTGAAATTTTCACAGATGATGTATTTCTGTTGCCGCTATAACAATAAATACTAAAAAAAAGAATAAAATAAATATTTAAGGGGGGCTCCCATACAACAAACCTGATTTTTTTGACGTTTTTCGATCTATATTAAAAATGGTAACAGGTACATGCTTGTTATTTTCACAGAATATTTAGTTTTATATTCACTTCAATAATAAATAATAAAATTAAAATAAAATAAATATTTAAGGGGGGCTCCCATACAGTACGGAACCCTCCGTGCGCGAGTCCGACTCGTACTTGGCCGATTATTATTGAAAATTTTAATTGAAATGTCGCTACAAGAAAAGGCTCTTAATTTATATCATGGTATAAACACTTATCAAAATAAATACCTTATATTCAAGAATAATTCAGCACCTTTATATAACTTTTTAAATTGTTCGATTCGGGCATTTCATTCGAAAGATATCATGAGTTTAAAAATGTAAGAATTAGAAAAAAATCGCGTGGTCGCCGCTCACCCCGCTCGGATAGCTAGGCATCACCATATTTTATATCCGCTATTCCTGTAGGTATCTGTACCTATACCAGCCTTTTTTAATTGTCCACTGCAGGACATAGGCCTACCCACGAAGTGTGATTGGGCCATATCCACCACGCTGGTCCAGTGCAGGTTGGCTGATTCATATAGGGCATCCGGGCATCGAATGTAAATTTATCGTTTAAAGTGTTTTAAAGAATCGGCCAAGTACGAGTAGGACACGCGCACGAAGGGTTCCGTACTGTATGGGAGCCCCCCTTAAATATTTATTTTATTTTAATTCAATTATTTATTAGTGAATTTTATACTTATACAACTAAATATTCTGTGAATATTTCAAGCATCTACCTGTTACCATTATTAATATCGAGCGAAAAACGGTTAAAAATGTATTGTATGGGAGCCCCCCTTAAATATTTATTTTATTCTGTTTTTAGTATTTGTTGTTATAGCGGCAACAGAAATACATCACCTGTCATCATTTTTCAGCTTTCTAGCTATAACGATTCATGAGATACAGCCTGGAACGGACAGACAGAAAGACAGACAGACAGACGGACAGACGGACAGCGGAGTCTTAGTAATAGGTACCGTTTTTACCATTTGGGTACGGAACCCTAAAAAAAGACTTTCCTTTTACTGCTTACAATTTTGACGAAAGTAGAAGTAATATGAAAAAGATATGAAATCGCGACAGCGTTGTAATCTATTGAGTAGCGAGAGAGTCTACCTACGGTTGGGCTATATCCACCACGCTGGCCCAGTGCGGGTTGGTGGATTCCTATACGTAATCCAGTTCCTTCTACGGACGTAGGTATGCCACTCGATATTTTCCTTCACCGAAAAGCCAGTGATGTAAAATTCCGTACATAAATTCCAAAGAAACTCATTAATACGGGATCGGGATTTGAACATACCAACTCACGATTGTAAGATAGGTGTTACTACCATTAGACCACCACGGCTGCATAGCTCTTCTATTAATGCGGCGTAATTATGTCGTAGTATCTACTGATTTGGAAAACCTAAGTTAGACAACCGATATACAGACGATTTAAAACATCTGTTGTAGTGATAGTAGTAGTAGATAGTAGTGGAGTGAGTGTCCTGACACAGTACGTAAAACGAATGATCGATGGGGCTTTAAAGTTCTCGAATGTAGATAATGTATTGGAAAGTGTAGAGAAGGTCTTCACGGAATCTAATATCTAGTCGAGACCATCGGAACACGTTGGATGCTAGCGCTTCTATCGGTTCCATCACAGCTTTTTGGGTTAGCAAGTTGAAGAGGACCTTAGGTAGGCACACAATTCGTAGAAGTAGAACTGATGGCCAATATTTTACAAAGTACTCGAATGAAGAAAAAATCAAAAACAAGTGCATATTAGAATGTCAACTAACTTACGTTGGTAGAATGTAGATGGATTGCGGGCTGCGGGTCTCTAATATTCTAACCGTTTAAAAACTCTGAAGCCAGGGATAGCCACCCGACCCATACGAGATTAGTTTAATTTAGATAGGCAAACACTATCTTTATTCTATGTGAATAGTCGAACAGATTAAGATTCGATCGATTCTACTACAAAATTGATTCATAATTGACGGAATGATCGCGTAACATGCATACAAAATGAAACACACAGTCGAATTGCGAACCTCA
Source organism: Hypomecis atomaria (assembly GCA_964007245.1). Classification (NCBI taxonomy): domain Eukaryota; kingdom Metazoa; phylum Arthropoda; class Insecta; order Lepidoptera; family Geometridae; genus Hypomecis; species Hypomecis atomaria. The sequence goes on from OZ023299.1 coordinate 11,311,936, forward strand.
TTATTTGGTGGAAACATAGATGGACGCTGGATGCAAAATTCTTGCAATGGTTTTATTCGGTGTTATTCAAGATCTAATAAGAGAGCCCTATGTTAAGCAGTGGGTGTTCTATGGCAAAAATATTTGCTCATATGATAGAGTAGAGTAAACGCGCTAAAATAACTGTGTTTTTGTGAGTGACATATCTACCTACATTGCGTGGTAGGTAAATAGGCACAATACTCATAAAATCTGTCTTCTTTAACCAATCGTACCCGGGCGAAGCCGGGGTGGGTTAGCTAGTGGTTTAATATCTCGGTCATTTTCAACTCTTCCACAAAAATGGTGAGGACTAAAGTTGTTGTAAATGTGAATCTCTACAATTTATTGCTTGCAAGTTTTTTCGAGTTATACGCGAAAAAAGTGGTAAAGTATAGGTAATTGTCAAATTATCTCGATTATTTTAAACTTTGTGATATAAATGTTCATGTACAAAGTTGTAAAGAGTTAAATTTCCTATATTTTTATATCCTAGTTGAGGTCGTAGTCAAGATATTTTTTTCGTTTAGGTAGGTGTACCTATGATCGAAATCTTATTTTTCAGAGCTCCAATATTAGCTTAATAGTTCGAAAAATACTACCCGAATCTATTAATGTACACTATACGTAGATACATAGGTAAACAAAATTATTTTACCTACAAGTACCAACCTACGCAGTTAGACTTAGACTACAATGACGTCGTTTAAACATGATTATGAGTTCAGACAACAAAAATGTATCTTTTATCACAGAATTAATTTTTAAATACATACTCGGACGGGGCACTATGATTCCAACACTAGTTACATAATATAACTTAACGCCTAGTTCTACTGTATCCAGTTTGTCCGCACATTTCAAATAGATAACTTGTTTCAGTTTACTTCCGCTCTCATTCACGGGTTACATCACTTGTTCTTTCCTCTATTATTATAATATTGGCATAGATTAAACTAAATACGTAGAAAAATATTAAAGTACTACAAATATTTAGTACCTATGCAAAACAATGCATTTCTGACTAATCAACGTTTAATAATAAATAATCATAAATATTTATAATCATAATCATAATAATAATAAATATTTAGAAAAAGTTTTTCGTGGAAATAACCAAATTTATTATATTACAAGCAAATTGTTATTTGACAAAGACTAAGAAAACAGTGATCTGCAAATATGTATGTGTTAGTATTCTTCTTTGTCGTGTTGTCGGTGTACTACGTGAACTACAGGAGGTCCAGGAAGATTCTCTATGATTTGTCGGATTCTCTGCCGGATGCAGGCGGGCTTCCGATCCTGGGCCAGTCTCATTGGTTTATTGGAGGACCAGAGGGTGAGTGCTAAATATTATTATTATTAGCCTTTATTCTGAGTGAGTTTTGGTCAAATGTATTGTGGTTAATATTGCTATAAAATGTCTCTCAGCTCAGTGTGCCTTTTGGCATAGGCCTCCTCCAACTGTCTCCACTGTGGTCTGTCTACAGCGACTCTTGTCCAGTACGGTCCCAAGGTTAGTCTGATATCATCGTCCCATCTTCTGATTGGACGTCCTTGTCTTCTAGTGCCATCTCTTGGGTACCATAGTGTGACCAGTTTACTCCATTTATTTGCTTTGCAACGCAACATGTGTCCTGTCCAGCCCCATTTCTGATGATCTATACGAGCAAGTATATCAGCGACTTTGGTTTTTTGTCTTATGGTTGAGCTTGGAATTTTATCTTTTAAGTTTATTCCCAACATGCTCCTTTCCATTGCTCGTTCGCACTTGGCTAGTTTTTGCCTGTGATTTTCCGTAAGTGACCAAGTTTCGCAACCATATGTTATGCATGGTAGGATACAGGTGTTAATAGTTTTCCTTTTAATATTTATACCTAATTCCTTACTCTTCATAATTTCTATAAGAGACTAATATTTTTTCCACCCACAAGCTATTCTTTTGTCTATTTCCTATCAGTGGGAGCAATTATTTGCCCGGCAGTAGGGCAAATAATTGAGTGCTAAATATACTTATACAAAAAGTATTAAGTACCTAACTAACGTCCTGACCACGTATCCATTAACCTATCACTGAGCATGCTCTGGAGCGTATGATGAGACGCCTTTCGAGGGTAGGTCTATGTTCAACAGTGGGATATAATATACAGGATCACCTATAAAACACCAGCAACATCGCAGGACTAGTTAGCTATCGTCATAAACAGCAACGTTTGTTCTACGAGATTTCATAGCTCAATGCACTAAATAAATATGGTTTTTTTTTCAAGTTTTAGTGTACTGTCGTGATATTTGTATGTTTCGGTGTTGGTCACCGCGCCACAATGGGCGGGGCCCACCCCTGCCATTTTTTCATGCAATGCGCGTAGAGTATGAAAGTAAAATCTAACCAATTATCAAAAGTAGTGGAACAATCGTTGATGTTCATGATGTTAAATCTCCAGTCCAGCGAGATTGTTGGTATTTTACAAGTAACCATTCATAAAGACGACGACGACAATGACCAAGCCCATCTTATTGCGGGTATGTACAAGTCAGAATGTTTCACTATATACATACCGAAAGAAATTCCCTAATTACACAAGCTAATGCCTTTGCTTTGTACAAAAATGTATATAGATTCACATGTCATTATGAATACTGTACTGTACTGTACCAGCCTTTTTAATAGTCCACTGCAGGACGTAGGCCTACCCACGAAGGGTGATTGGGCTATTATCCACCACGCTGGCCCAGTGCGGGTTGGTGGATGCACATACGCCATCGAATTTCATCTACGGACGTATGCAGGTTGCCTCACGATGTTTTCTTTCACCGAAAAGCCAGTGGTGTGAAATTCCGTACATAAATTCCAAGGAATTCATTGGTACGGGACCGGGATTTGAACCCACGACCTCACGATTGTAAGGCGAGTGTCATTACCACTAGACCACCACGGATCATTATGAATAATATTTATTATTAATATTTAAAAATATCCCTCATGCTTTTTAAAATATTCATTATAATATTAGAAAGGAAATTATTTTCTCAGAAATTTAATTTTGAAAAGTTATAAAGTATAGTAATGTAAAATTTAAAAAATACATTTTTCCTTTTATATATGTAGGTATTTAAGCAATTAATCGATGAAACCACCTTTTTTCGCTTTACTCGTAAATTAAGACAAAAGTTCATTTTACAAAAGCGAAGATTTTTTGCAAGTGTGTAATTTAGGAAAAAAGAACACTATAATAATATATTATAAACCCTAATAAGTTTTTATATGTCCTGTGCCTGTAAGGTCCCGTGTCTATTGTAATGCCGAACATATCACATGTCGAATATAGTTCGATTCAATTCATTTCTTACTCAGTATTTTCAGAGATAATTCTCTTTCTGAGATAAATGTAGAGCAAAATAAAATAAGCATTAAGTATATTATTTAATTTTTGTTCTAGCGTTGTATAATAACATCAGAACATTATACAGCAAGTTAACAGACACTGCAAATTTAACTAAAATTTGGATCGGCCCACAACTCTACATAGGTAAGATAATTCTGAGATTAAGAAGATTCTGAATCGACCAGTGCTTTCGCTTTTTCTGTAGAACATCAAGAAAATTCGTGGTACAGTTTTGATAAAATTTACGTTCCGGGAGAAAACTCTTTTCACCTCTTAAATTGTAACAAATGTTTAGTTTATGGTGTCAATCGCTTGTGTGAAAAATATTCCACAATAGTATGGCTTATTTTTTTCAGAAAAGTTTTTAGTTTATGTATACTTTTAAACCAAGGTTTTGCGTAAAAATATGCCTTTTTAGAGGTTTATAAAAAACTGTAAAAACTAAGACGTATATATATGCCTAGCGATTGAAGTGTTGCTTAAATGAAAAAAAAAATCACTCAAATCAGATAATATTTAGAGGTACCGGATAATATTTAGAGCACCAATATACAGATATTTAGATATAGATAACACTTATAGTTTTTGTATATGGATAATTTAAGTTGGCGCCTCACAGTTGCCTTAAGTATTTGAGCCGTCAACTGATAATTTGACATTTTTTTTTATTTTTTAGCGTTGTAATAAAATATACGAGTATATTAATTAATGAAATCGTTAATCTTTTTAGTGCCTTCTGATTTGGATGATGTGCAAAAGATATTAGAAAATTGTCTGGAAAAAGATTATAGTTACAAATTTCTCAAGACGTGGCTGGGAAACGGGCTGTTTGTTGCACCAGGTTAGTAAAAATACATTAATATTACTATTTATTTATTTACGGACTGCGGGATCGATTTTTTGAAAATATTTTTGATGATATATACTAATATTTTGTACTGGAATAATTACATCGTTTGAGAATAATTTACAACATCGTCGAAAAAAACAGTTTATAAATTAATTGTATATCTATAGGTATAATGTGTCTACATCTATCTCTGCACTTAAAGTTCATACCTACACTAATACTTAGATATATTTCAGTCTAAAACTGCATGCCTGCCACCACTTTTAACGTGATAGCTACATTTCGAATCTTCGTGTAATCGAATATAATGTTTGCTGCTATAATCCTACCGCTTAACTTAGTCCTCGCCTGCGCGGGAACTGAGACAGCCGGCGGGTCCTCGCCGCCCTTTGTTGTCTCCCCCGGCGCTCCTGTACCGCGCAGGCGAGGACTAAGTTAAGCGGTAGGATTATAGGTATGCAAATAGTCAAAAAGTTTCATTCCTGTTTCGAACCAAAGCAAACGTGTTATTGGAGGGGCGTGAAGTTTCAGACTGAAAGGTCTCTACCTAAATGAAATTAGTAAAATAATAATTTCTAGAAAATTAAGTTATCATTGATTGCGTCACTAAACATGGGACTTTACACAAAAATAAATGGAAACTAAAGTTCTTGCGTATCCAAAGTACTTAAGTTGCTTGGATTACACCCACAGTGCCAGAGCCGGATTTAGATGTGTAGAGGCCTCGGGGCAACAAAGACGTGGAGGCCCCTTGGTCACAAACAGGGGGATAAGTACTCCTTCAAGATGGACAGTAAATTCCAAATATGTACCTACTTATCAGGGCGATTTGGTATTTTGATATTTTACTGATTGTCTGATTAGTGTGACAAAATATAGATGAATCACTTTTGTCAATTTTTAAGAATAATAAATAAAATTATTTTCTTCAAAGAACTGCTGGTAAAAGATAACCAGCCAGATAAAAATAAAAAGCCAATAAATTAAATACGAAACATACACCAAAAATAAATACCTACAACATACTATGCCTAAAATTAGATGGTACAAGGGTGCCAAGGGCGGGCTTATCGGCTTGACCTAGGCTACCAACCGGCTTTTGGCTATGGACAAAAAAAGAGTAATAGTTTAGCTAGTGGAGTATAATAAAATTAAACTAATAAATTTTCAGAAACTAAGTACTTGCTCAACTAATCACAGCAAAATAATTATAATAAACATTCATACAAGTCGTACAAATAAAATAAATAATTATAAGGACCTATGTGTAAAGTGAAAAATTCTTCTCTCTTTCTAATGGCTAGTGGATCTTTGGAAGTCACATCGACGGCTACTACTGCCCGTGTTTCATAACCGGCTGATAGAGGACTATGTGGAGGTGTTCGCCGAGCAGGGCGCGGTGCTGGTGGACCGCCTCAACGAACACGCGGGAAAACACGAGTTTGACGTCTACGAATACATTACATCGTGTATGCTGGATATTGTATTTGGTAAGTTTAATCTTGAGTCAATTCATTATTGCGTTAGTTTATATACATACTTTGTTAGTGTTTATTAAAAATAATTGCCTGCAGAGTGAGTACAGCGCCTCGACAATTCTCACTGAGGCCCGCGTGCCGGCTATTGACGCTCTGATGTGACATCGCGTTGCTAGGTTAAGGATACGCTCTCAAAATCTGAATAAATATATTTGCTCAATCAATGCTTCTATTTTAGGAAGAAGTGGTCAAAATTACCAAATGAGTATACGGATGTCAGTGAGTAAACGAAATGTGAATATTTCAGAGACGGCAATGGGCGAGAAGATGGACGTGCAGCACAACCCGGACACGCCGTACCTGCGCGCGCGCAAGGTGGTCATGTCGATCATCGGCATGCGCATGTTCAAGCCGTGGATGCAGCCTGACCCGCTCTTCAACCTCACCTCACAGAGCGCGTTGCAGCGGGAGAGCATAGACCTTACCCATCACTTCACTGATGAGGTATACGGCCGAATCAAACTTTTTTGAGGCTGTCAATAGTCTTAATTAATAGGTATCACAGAGCTATTAATATTTTATAATCATAGACAGATCGACGAATATTTTTTTGCAGGTCGTGGCAAAGAAAAGAAAGATGACTGAAAACAATAACGGTGAAAACAAAAAAGGTACCTAAGCTAATAAAAAACAAAGAAACAAAACGCTCAAGCTTCTCTTTTTTCCATTTCTACATAATAAGTACCTAACAACCAGATGGCTTAGGTAAGCGTGATGTAACAGACATAACCCAGTGGATTAGTAAGTTGAAGTGCCAGCGGGTAGGGCATATAATTCAGAGAACGAATAGCAGAGAGAACGTTTAGTTCTGATAGTACCACGTACCAGCAAGCGCAGCGTGTCGCATTGTAAGTAATTGAAAGAAAAACGAAATTTTGTTCAAGACGTGTTATTTCAGAGCTCACGCCCTCTTGGGCCGGGGCCCCCTTGGGTCAGGGGCCCGTGGCATTTTGCCAGCCCTGCCACCCTATATACCTAGTTACGCCACTGCTGGTGACCTGAACAAGACCACCGAACATGCTGAATACAAGCCGTTTCCCGCGTGTCTAATAAGAAATCCGTAATGGAGGCCTGTGTCTAACAATTGATACATTTAGCTGGTATGATTGTGTGAAGATGGCTTACTATAACCAGCATTTTTTTCTGACAGATCGGAAGGACATTTTAGAGCTGTTGCTAGCTAAAAACATGAACTTCACAAACGAGCAGCTGCGAGAGCACATCGACTCCATCACGATCGCGGGTAACGACACCACGGCGCTCGTCATCGCCTACACCCTCATGATGCTCGGGATACACCACGAGCACCAGGAGAAGGTGTACCAAGAGTAAGATACAGATACAGATACAGATACAGATCTTTATTGGTGCTAAAGTACATAAAACACAAGTCACAGAGTAATAATTAATTTCAGTACGATACATTGTACATTTGATAAACTTAATTTATGTTGTGGGTACTATCATACTCTTTCAAGGAATAGTAAGCTTTACCGATCAGAAACTTCTTAAGCCTGGTTTTGAAAATCGAGATTGAAGCCGCATTTCTTATGTCGTCGGGCAGTTTGTTGTAAATATCGGGACCCTTCACATATACCGACTTTCCTGCCTTGGTGAGCTTATGTTCTGTTTGTTTAAATTTATTTTTGTACATACTACGGGGCGAACCATCGCGATTTACTCCTATCTTTTCGAACTTGTGTTGGTTCGTGTGAACGAATATACTGACCTGGTAGATGAGTATAGACGGCACCGTTAGTATACCCAATTCTGTGAAATGCGGTTTCGCCGACACATCCCACCGCACCCGCACTATCGCTCTAATAGCCCGCTTCTGCAGTATGAGAACACGCTCGCGCTCAGCCGCATCTCCCCACAGCTCTGTCCCATACGTGAGTAAGGAGTGGACCGTGGCAAAGTAGCAGGCTCGGACGGCGTCCCTCGGTGCTGATTTAGCAAGGCGGCTCAGAGCAAAGCAGGCTTGGCTCAAACGCGCGCATAATTTATTTATATGCACATCCCATTTTAATGCGCTGTCTACATGAAAACCGAGAAGCTTCACATAAGGTACTCGTTGCAGCGTCGTATCACCAACATTGACCACGATCGGTTCTTGGGCTCTGTTAGACAGATTGAAGTGTATAAAACACGTTTTGTCAAGATTTAGAGCTAAGCCATTTATTTCAAACCAATGTTCTAGGTCTCGTGCTACCCTAATCAGTTTATCTTTCAGACTCCGTGCATTAGGTGCTGTAACCACCGCTGCCACGTCGTCAGCAAACATGTAGATCTCCGCCCCTTTCACGTAGCTCGGGAGATCATTTAAAAGTAGTGCGAACGATGTGTTTGAAAGACACGATCCCTGCGGGACTCCCAGGTCTGAAGTACCTTCATCCGATCGGACTTTACCCGCATCGCCCACTACCACTTGACGTCTATTTGAGACAACATCAGCCATTAGGTTTGCCGCTGGACCTCTGGCACCGTAATGCTCAAATTTCTTTTTTAGTAGAACGCGATCTGCTGTGTCAAATGCACGCGAGAGGTCGCAGCAAACCACTGCGACATGCTGTCTTTTATTCCGCGCTTGCAACACGCTCCAGATAACCTCTCGAACGAGCTCCGTAGTAGATTTACCCGGACGGTAAGCGTATTGGCGGTCAGTGAAGCACTCGCATTCATTGAAGAAATTTAATAGCCTCTGATTTATTCCGACCTCTAGAACTTTGGCCAAGGCAGGAATTATAGATATGGGTCTATAATTTTTGGCAGATGTTTTGTCACCTTTGCCCTTGTATATTGGTACGATTTTAACTTTTTTTAGCACATCGGGATAGCATCCCTTCTTAAGACACTTATTAAATAGCACTGCTAGCGCTGGAGCAACAATCGGGGCCGCGTCTCTTAGCATGTTAGTGCTTATATCATAAATATCCGAAGTTTTTTTCGGGGCAATCTTAATTGTTAGTACTTTTATTATCTCAGATACTGTAAATGGTCGAAGGTATAGAGATGTGTTGTTATACGGCACAGCGTCTGATAGCATAGCTAGACTTCTTATTGTGTCGGCAGCGCGGGCACCCGCCTGCTGCCCCGCATTCAAGAATACAGTATTTACGTAATGAACCAACTCGGTCTTATCTACGAATGCGCTCCCGTCGCTTTTTAATAGTATGTCGGTAAAATCAACCTTGTCTCGCGTTGCACGCCCTGTTTCTTTATTGATAATTGACCACATAATTTTACTTTTATTATCACAAGATCTAATTACATTGTTATAATATTTAAATTTGGAATTAGTCAATAAATTATTATATGAATCGCATAAGTTATTTTTAAATGTCAATAAATTAGAATTATTGGGAAATATTTGTAATAATTTCGATATGTCTTTTATCAGTAATCTCATATTTGTTACGTCGTCAGTGATCCATAATGCTTCTTGTTTACGTATAGGTACGAAACGTTCCGGAAAACATATTTGAATTTGGTCAGCAATGGTATGATTTATTTTGTTCGCGAGGCTGTCACACTCGTCATGTATTTCAGTCATGGTCTGCCAATCTACATTATGTAGGGCAGACAGAAATTCTAATTTTCGTGTTCGTGTCATCAGCCTGCGCTGAGTATGGGTCGGTCTAGGTTCCAACCTAGCAAAACCTGTAATCGTGACGCGTTGAGCGTAATGGTCACTTACGTTAGACAATATATTTTCCGCAGAAACGCGGTTTAAGTCTATATTGGTATAGAAATGATCCACTATCGTTGCACTATTTCCATCAACACGCGTAGGTGAAGTGATATGCTGAGTGAAGTTATGGGACGCTAGCACATCATTCAACTTTCTCTTCGCCATGGAGTCTTTAGAGTAATCGACATTAATGTCACCCGCTAAGACTGCCGTTAAATTCTCGTCATTAATTTTAGATAATAAGTCCGCCAAAGCCTCCAGAAACTCATTTGTGTCCGTGAGACCAGAATGGTATATACCTACCGCTAACAAATTATAAGCCGGTATATGCGCGGCGCATACGTCGAACAGCTGTTCGCGTGAAAGGTCACGAATATCATTTCTAACGTTAACCACTAAGTCAGATTGTACAAAAATGCAGCTTCCACCATGTGGAATTGTTGGCCTACAAAAACTTGTAGCTAGGCTGAAATTATCAAAATTTAAACATGCAAGTTGCTGATCAGTTGCCCAATGCTCCGTTACAATAAAAATCTGGCAATTTAACTCGTCACGCAAAAGGACTTCTAACTTATTTGTTTTATTGTTCAAACATTGAGCGTTTTGATGGCAAATAATAAGTCGATCCTTATCTATACACGTCGATGACTCATTATTGTTATTGGTCTTCGGTAGAATTCGGTCAGGCAGATTCCTACTCGATAGTGCATCCTTATCGCGCTCGGGTCCTGGCAGTGAAGGTGGTGGCAGCGGCGGGAGTAAGCGGCGCGAGCGCGGCCCCGGCCGGCTCGCTGCGTCCTTGGGTGCCCTCAGTCGCGGCAGCGGAGTCACGTTGTCGGCACGACGTATGAGAACGCCGCGCCGTCCCTCGAAACCACTGGCTTACTTCGGTGCTCGGTGGCCAAATTTCGGGAGACATGAAAAATTCGAATTTGCTGATTGGTACTGTGATGCCAAAAGAAGCGTAGTGATTGTGTTTAAGCTGTAACTTTTCAACAATGTAGTCATCACAAACTTTTTTCTTTATCATATACGCTTTGATAGCGTCTGCGGTAGTGCCGGGTTGGAAGAAGCAAGCATGAATTTTCTTCACTCGTTCCACCGTCCTGAGATCCGAGTCGTCCTGGCCGGTTCCTCTTATGACCTTTCGCTGGGGTCTTTTTTTCCTGGACGTGACAGTGTGCCAGGATTCAGCTGAGTGTGTCGTGTCATTTGTTTTATTTAACGGTTTTTGTGTATGGCGCGTGGTGCTACGTATTTCGTGCGGCTGGACCGAGGTTGGCGGCAAAGCTGCTTTCGTGTTAAGTGGTTCATGATCGCTATGGGCTATGCTCTGAGTCTGGCACTTGGCCTGCCGAGCCGCAGCTCGTTGCGATCTCACTGACGTTACAATATTTGAAACGGGTGGCTGCTTTACAGAAGGCGCAGATTTGGTAAGTACCATGTCATTCGTACCTGCTGCCCCTGGCGGGGTTGTCCTCGTACATTTATTTTGATCGGGAACTATAGGTACTTCTTGTTGAGTTCGAGGCGATTTCTGCTGAGCTTCTAATTTCTCTTCTAGGCGTCTTATGGCCAATGTCAACTGGGTGATTTCTTCGCCCATGGGTGCAATACACTTTTTTACTATTTTTTCTAGCAAGTCCATGTTAATAGACATGATTTATTAAATTTAAAACGAAATATTTTCCTAGACTTCACAAAAACATAACCGTTACGTTGCGTTCCGATTGACGGTATCTTATCACTGAAGCTCACACACACCTCACACCACAGATATCTAATATACTATTTCAAAGACCTCACATACAGAACGAGTTTAGCGAGCGCCTAACTTTGCATGAAACTCTTTAAAATCACGACTAGGTACCTACGCGTAAAAAAGGTAGGTACCTACCAACGCGTAACACGATCATTTAATTTTGTTCATACTTCTCTACGCTCACTTCACACAATGCTGCATTATGCAATGTATATTTTGTAAACATGTATTTTTTGTTAATAGTATATGCAATACTTACTACTTTTAGCTAAGAGTAAGTTCCTCGTGCTCTAGCACTAGTGTAGCTGCGTGTCTTCACAAGAGTCAAAGGAAGGAGAAAAAAATGGTTTCCTGATAGAAATACTATTTTACAATATTTTAGATTTAAAAATCATCAGGTACCTACTTAATTAGTAGGCAGTGCTATTTAGACCTAGACACCGCCAAAGTGAAGTTCTTGTCACTAAATATGTTCTCTTACTTTTTTTAGCAAGTAAGAATTTTTTGTTTATTTATTTTTTGTTTCAGAATCAAATCTATCTTCGGTGACTCTATGAGGTCGCCCACCAAGGAAGACTTAAATAAGTTAGAATATTTAGAGCGAGTGATAAAGGAAACCATGAGACTGTATACAGTAGTGCCCATTATTGGTAGAAAAACGCAGAGGGAACTGAAGCTTTGTAAGTACTGAGCACTTTATATACAAGTTAGGAAACTTATTAAGAAATATAGGTAAAAGGTATTATTGTTAGTTTTGCCGGGGTTGGGCAGGGGTAGTTGTCTAGTCATATAATTGAGATGTAGTCAGAATATGTCTAACATCAAAACACAGTAGATATATTGACCATAAATGCTATGTACCTATAAAAAAGTAAGTTCGTATAGGCCGGGTGGCTAGCCCTGGCGTCAGAGTTTATAGGCCGCCTGAAGGTCTCTGAGATGGTTAAACGGTTAAAACAACCGGGGCCTACAATTTAACGTACCTATGTACCTATGGGGTGAGTGGATAGTGGGTGTCAGACATGCGAGTATTTTACAAAGAAATCCAACCATTTCAAGAAAACCACACATTTTGGAGCAAACGACAATTATTTTCAGTAGTAATCCAGAAACAACGTGTCATCAAAATTTTATATCAGGGCGGATCAGGCCAGAATAGCCGAACCTGCAGTTACGACGCTATAGACACTCAAATGCGGATTGTGCCGCTCAAACATGTGCACGACATTGCATACAATTCCATGTGAAATAAATGTGTCTGGGTGGTATTTAGGTACTATCTATATAAGTATGTATTTAAAATTTATGTATATGTAGTATATCAGTCTCTGGCAGCCATATCACAAGCTTTGCTTAGTTTGGGGTCAGAGACCGTGTGTAAGATGTCCCCTATAGTGACTAGTGACTAGTTGACCAATGTGGTGAAGTCTCTTACCAAACATAATTTGACACGACATACACATATGATAGTGAAAAAATATATATGTGCAACGGGAGGATGGATCGCGTGCGAATCCTGATGTTTTTACTAGAGTTTTTTTTTTTTGCTCAGAGGTTAAAAACGCTGAAGTCGGATTAAAACAATAATACTTACCTATATTTCAGCAACATGCACGATCCCTGCGGGCGTGGGGTGCGGCGTGTTAACTTTCATGCTGCATCGCTCGCCGAAGATCTGGGGCACCGACGCCGACCAGTTCTGCCCGGACCGCTTCCTGCCCGAGAAATCCGTCGGCCGCCACCCCTGCGCCTACCTGCCCTTCAGCTACGGACAAAGAAACTGTATAGGTAAGTAGTACCCTCAAATACTTTGGACAAATAAAGAAAACTTCGATAGCAGCTTAAGTTAAAATAAATATGTAGGTACAAATTCTCACGGCAATAATCCTCAAAAAGACAAAAACAAAAGTAGATCGAATTCGAACCTCAGAGCAAATAAAAAAATTTTTTCTATTTGGTAATCGAGCTCGAAACATATTCTTTATTTAAAAAGCGGTCCAATGAGGTCGGAAGCATCGCACAACAAGGAGGTAACGCAGGCGGCTGCGAGCGAAGGTTCGCCGCAACACACAACGGAACAAAGTAATAGAAGTTGTGTTGCTTTATAAAGTGCAAGTATTATTTTTTATTGGCATTGACATATTCAAAGATACCATAGTACGATAATTATCATTTTGACCAACTGTTACTATAAGACCAACCCCGAAAATCAATCAGGTGTTCCATACATGTTTTTGTAGTATAGTCGACAATTTTTTTTTGGGAAACAGTCAATTTTTAGGGTTCCGTACCCAAAGGGTATAACGGGACCCTATTACTAAGACTCCGCTGTCCGCCTGTCTGTCTCCAGGCTGTATCTCATGAACGGTCCCACTAAGCATGAAACTTGCAATAAGTTGTAGTAAGTTTGTAAATGGCACATTTGTAACTTTCAAACATCATGTTGCAGGAACATGTCAGTAACGTATATCTTATTGTTAGGTTGAAACTTATTAAAAGTTATTTAGTTATGTTCCTGTTATATTTCGCATGAAACTTAAATTTCAACTTTGCAGGGATATTGCCTCCCAAACATACCTAAACGTAAGTAATTAACATTGTGGCAAAAATGTATTTGGAACGTTACAAATAAAACTTTGCAGCAATATAATTTTACTAACTTCACTGTCCGGCATTGCCTGTACCTTACAAATGAAAGTTACTGAAATGTTATACTGTAACATCGCGACAATATGTCTTTTGTTATATTTTTTTTCAACTTTCCTACAACATTACGAATTGGGTTCGTTATTTACATTTCCTATGTAATGTTGCTGGAAGTTAATTTTTGAAAGTTGTGGAATGTCTCAGTTAACATTAAAAAACTAGATGGCGTTAGCATCGCACATTGATTTCTGCATCGCGATGACGTTGTGTTTGCAGAAATTAGTATCCCTATTTGTAAATTTGATTAAAACGTTCCTTATTGCAGATAGAGAAATAAAGTCTCTCATTCTTCCTCACACAAACGCGTCCCTCGGACTTGTATTTAGAACTCAAAAAATTTAAATGAAAAAATGTTTTTTTTTGAACCTGGAACTGAAAACCTACAGATATGGTACTTTGCGACAACGAAAGTTTATTTTACAACTTTCAGACATGTTTCTTGTGTAATGTTACTGCAACTTCACATTTTAAAGTTATAAAAAGTTTTGATGATCAGCTCTGGGCAAGTTACAGGGTTTATCTACAGCGCGGCCGTTAGGGCTTCGTTTCAAGCTCGCTGTAAGCTTGCATGAACGTTGCCACCTTATATTTGTAAGTTACAAGCTTGTTGATGTTACTTTCAGTAATGTTATTGCAACTTTTGCTTGCTTAGCGGGTGATAGCTAGAACGTTGAAATTTTCACAGATGATTTTTAAACGATATACAACGGGACTCACTCACGTGTACGTACAGTCATAACACGACTATACTTTCGATCGCGTTCGGCGACCTTTCTCAAGTTGGTGACTGGTGCATTGCGAGTGCTAGCACGCGGAGCCGTCTCGCTTCCATAGTGTACGGAACCCTTCGTGCGCGGGTCCGGCTCGCACTTGGCCGATTATTGAAGTGAAGACTGCAGATGCAGAGTAAAATTTTCAAGTTAATTTTGCAGCTGCCTTATTAGGTAAGAAGGGGAGTGTTTGCAATGCTGTATAATTAATTTACTGTATTAATTCCAGGTCGCCACTTCGGTATGCTTGCCATGAAGAGCATCATCGCGACCGTGCTGCGGAGTTACGAAGTAACGGCGAAGCCGTTCGATCGAATGAAAATTGAAATTTTACTATTTCCCGTTAACGGACATCTCATCTCCATAAGAAAACGTGCTTAGTTAATTTATTTATTACCTATTTAATTACATTTTTTTTTGGAATCCGTTGACTTTTATTTTCTTATAAATCTTGTCATCTACAACAGAATAAAATACATATTTAAGGGGGGCTCCCATACAACAAACGTGATTTTTAGGAGTTTTTTTGCTCAGGATTATTAATTATAAGAGGAACGAGGTTCCCATACGGTACGGAACCCTTCGTGCGCGAGCCCAACTCGCACTTGGCCGATTTTTTATTTAAATTAGGTGTGAATTAAGAAAGTAGGTTAGGTTAGAACATGACAACCAACGCACGAGCCGAGCGAGCGTAGCAAGTGTGCCGTGGCAGCAGCCGACGAAGTGCCAGAAGCAAATCACTTTTGTAGATTAGGTGTGAAACAAAAAAGTAGGTTAAGTTAGAACATGACAAACAACGCACGAGCCGAGCGAGCGAAACGAATGTGCCGCGGCAGCGGCTGGCGAGTACCAGAACCAAATCGGTCCCTGGTTCTCTAGTGTAAATATACATTAAACTACTGGTCATGATCAACTCGTAAAATAGGGATTTCAACTTTCGAAATGTTTCTTTTCAAAGTACATTTTTATTGATTTCAATGTTGAAAATTTATTTATTTATTATTATTTATTTATTTATTTTGATAAGAATGAATAAAATTGTATTCATAACTGAAGATTGGAGTAGGTAGTTAAGGGCCATATCAAAGCGTAATGGCGTTTTTGGTCAACTTTGACATTCTGTGTCTGAGAACCTAAAAAAAACAACTAGGTAGCCAAATGCGAGTCGGACTCGCGCACAAATGGTTCCGTACCGTATGGTAAGCCCCCTCATATTTTATTTTGAAGGGAATATACAACTTCCTGTTGCCGTTATTGATATCGAGCAAAAAAATCACGTTTCTTGCATGGGAGCTCCCCTTAAATATTTATTTTAATTTAATTGTTTATTTTTAAATTAAATATTTAATTGTATCTTCAGTGGAAATTTCAAGCATCTACCTGTCACTGTTATTAATATCGAGCGGAAAACGGCAAAAAATCAGGTTTGTTGTATGGGATCCCCCTTAAATATTATGTTTTTCCTATTTTCAGTATTTGTTGTTATAGCGGTAACAGAAATACCTACGTCATCTGTGAAAATTTCAACGTTCTAGCTATCACGGTTCATGAGATACAGCCTGGTGATAGACAGACGGACAGCGGAGTCTTAGTAATAGAATAATAAATAGGAGAAACAGGAATATTTGGGTACGTAACCCTAAAAATTAGTATTGACGGTAGCATTTTCTTTTGCCTGATACGTACCTAATATGCGTAGAGGAAGTTTAGTATACTAGAGATTTGTTTTCATGGTGACGTCACATCCGTTCATGAAATTCAATTAAGCGCCACCTGACGGTGAGTAGCAGGTCGATAGTTTTATTGGTCATCATTTTAGTCGATTAAAAATCGATTCTATTTGTTAAGTTGACCGCAAAAGTGCTAATTCATAAAACATTTTAGGACATCACTATTATTTGCAACATGGCGGCTTCGCTTGGATATCAATCAAACTGACTGATATAGGTTACAATTTTAATTGTAAAAGTTTATGTGTTTTTAGTTTTCTGATCGTTTAATTGTGTACTGTGAAGTGGTGAAAGAAGCGTGTATAATGTTATAGTTTATTCTTTTGCAAAAGGTAAGAGATTTCCTCGCTCCAAGAGTCAATAACGACTGGCCACATATCTCTTGTTTTATTATGCTTTTTGTAGGCGTGATTTGTATCGTAATGAATTTGTTTTTGTGATTAGGTGTCCAAGTAGTTACCATGGAATTTGGTAACCCGCCGCCGAATATGGGCAACATGGGCCCTCCGCCGGGCATGGGCATGGGACCACCCATGGGCCCGCCGCCCATCCGTAACAACATACGCCATAATTTTAGGCCTTTCAACTCCTACCAGATGCGGTTTCCTCCACAGGGGCCACTACATATGACACAGGATGATTTTGATGGTAAACGTTTGCGTAAATCTGTAATGCGTAAAACGGTGGACTATAATGCCGCTATTATTAAAGCGTTAGAATGTCGTGTTTGGCAAAGGGACTGGCGGGACAGGCACGCCTTACAGCCCGATGCCATGTATACTCCTGATTTGCTACCTCCACCCTCATATCCAGATAACCCAATAAATGCAGTCACAACAAGGTTTGTCAAAACAGCTACAAACAAGATGAGGTGTCCAATTTTTGCGGTTGCTTGGACTCCTGAAGGCCGGAGACTGATTACTGGAGCATCTTCTGGAGAATTCACTTTATGGAATGGATTAACTTTTAATTTTGAAACTATTTTGCAAGCACATGACTCTCCTGTGAGGTCAATGGTATGGTCACATGGAGAAGGTTGGATGGTTACTGGCGATCATTCAGGGTTCATAAAATATTGGCAAAGCAACATGAACAATGTGAAAATGTACCAAGCGCACAAAGAAGCCGTTCGAGGCATCAGCTTCAGCCCCAGCGACTCGAAGATTGTTACCTGTTCAGATGATGGAACATTGAGAATATTTGACTTTTATAGATGCCAAGAAGAGAGAATACTAAGAGGTCATGGAGCAGATGTCAAATGTGTTCAGTGGCATCCCACAAAGGCTCTAATTGTATCGGGAAGTAAAGATAATCAGCAGCCAATCAAATTGTGGGATCCTAAATCGGGTACGGCCTTAGCAACTCTTCATGCTCACAAATCCACTGTCATGGATCTGAAATGGAATGATAATGGAAACTGGTTGATTACTGCCTCCAGAGATCATTTGCTTAAATTATTTGATATTCGTAAATTAGGTACCGAGTTGCAAATATTTAGAGGACATAAAAAAGAAGCTTCCAGTGTGGTTTGGCATCCAACACATGAAGGGTTGTTTTGCTCGGGAGGGTCAGACGGTGCTATCTTGTTCTGGAATGTGGGGACAGACAAAGAAGTCGGATGTATTGAAGGAGCCCATGAATCTATAGTATGGACAATGGCTTGGCATCCTCTTGGTCACATACTTTGCTCAGGATCCAATGACCACACATCAAAGTTTTGGACAAGAAATCGACCTGGAGATCTCATGAGAGATAAATATAACTTGAACACACTACCTCCAGGAGTACAGGATGATCACGACCTAGAAGAACCTGCAGTCATACCTGGAATGGGTCCAGAAGACAAAGTTGAGATATTCTCTTCAGACACTGATAAAGTTATCCCAGGTTTGGATCTTGACACCACTTTGATTCCTATGGACTTTGAAAAGAAGGTAAAGAAAGTGCCTTATAGTAAACCTATACCGAGAAATTTCCAAGCTCAGTGGAACCATGGTCCATTAGGAGAAGATAGCACAGAACCATTCTCTCATATTGCGGAAACATTGCCAGGTGCAGTGCCTCTTAGTCAAATAACAGCATCTGCAATATTTATCTATGGCAAACTAATCACAGTAGAACCTGGATCACAACTGGAAAAAGCAATATCAGAAGGTTCTATTGCCTTGAAAAAGTACATTGCAGGAGGAGAAATCGAAGAGCTAAAAGACGTTATGCCACATTTGGAAGATGATGCTGATGAAGATAACTTTCAGCCATTTGAATATCCCAGCAATGAAATGGAAGAAGAAACTGCTGAAGATGAAGATGATTATAGCCATTACAATGATTATTATGATAGTGAGATGGACACTAGTGAGCAAAATAACCAGGGTCCAGGCCCAAATAATTTCAAAAACGGCCCTCCTGATATGAATAATATGGGCCCCCCAATGCCAAATATAGGTCCACCTATGGGAAATATGATGAGACCACCTATGGGTAATATAGGGCCCATGAGACCACCCATTGGGGGCCCGGGGGGCCCTCCAATGCATAATATGAATCCTCAGATGCATCAAATGGGGCCTCCAATGAGACAAATGGGACCCATGGGCAATATGGGTCCACCCATGGGTAACATGCCTCCGGGGCCCATGGGCAATATGGGTCCGCCTATGGGCAATATGCCCCCTGGACCTATGGGCAATATGGGTCCACCTATGGGCAATATGCCTCCTGGACCTATGGGAAATATGCAGGGACCTCCCATGGGAAATATGCAGGGACCTCCCATGGGAAATATGCAAGGACCTATGGGGAATATGCAGGGTCCTCCAATGGGCAATATGCAGGGACCTCCTATGGGCAACATGCAGGGTCCTCCGATGAGCAACATGCAGGGATCACCCATGAGCAACATGCAGGGGCTGCCTATGGGCAACATGGGCCCCCGGCCGCCATTTTCTGACAATGGATTCAATAAACCACACTTCGATGCGAGCTTTGACAATCAATATCAACAAAATGAGGAAGAATTCCATGATGAAGAATTTAATGACCACTATGATCAAAGCTACAATGAAGATGAGAATAATTTTAATAATGATAACAATTTCAATGAAGATAGCAACGGCGGCGACGGCAGGAATAGATGGGAAGGTGGCTACAGAGGGCGAGGGCAGAATCAGAATAGAGGGCGCGGTCGCGGCATGAACGGGCACGGCTCGGGGCGGGGCGGGCGGCGCGGCGGCGGGCCGCGCGGCTCGCCGCGGGGGCGCGGCCGCGGCACCGGCCGCGGCTTCCGCCGAGGCGGCATGCTCTCCAACTAGCGTAAGACGAACACTCACCTTGAATCTGCACAGACTGTAATATTCAAGTTTATTTTTAAAGCAATCATTTTGTGACGAATGTGTAAGTGTAATGAAGTTTCGGTGAAGATGCAAGAAGTTGTACATAATTTTCTTTATGGCATGTATGCTATGTTGTTTCAATAAGTGAGAAACATAATAAATTTGTGTTATGTCACAAAAGATTATCTGGATTCGATTTCTGTACAGGTCCCCAGACATGAGACAGAACAGGTGAGCTAATTTTTTATTGGTTAATTGTTTTGAACATTGGATACTTGTTCAATTCTTATTTCTGTGATGCCAGGTAGTACCACAGTGGGACAAGAAGTGTGGATGATGAATGGGGATTCGAAGCATCGGCAAACATCGGTGGGCAGCAGTTCGAGACGTCGGCCACCGTGGACAGACGGGGGGCACTAGGTACGGCTGCGGTGCGCGGTGGATTCATCGTCGGAGCATCATCAGAACATCCTTCCCCCTAATAGTAAGAAACTGGTACTTTTTGTTTTGTTATAATAAAGATATGGAAATAAAGGTCTTCACGATATGGAACCATTTGTAATAATAAAGTTTTTTAAATAAAGAAAAAAATGAAACATTTTTATATTGAAATAAAGAAATAAATTTTTAAGTGAAGTCCAAAGGTATCCTGTCCTTTATGCGGCTGGTCAGTGTAATTTTATTCTAGAAAATTTCGTTTTCTCTGCTATTTACAGTTAGTTGCCTAGGGTTCAGATAAGTAGGCCAAATTTTTTAGTATTTCAATTAGGGCAAGTTTTTTAGTATTTCACCAATATAATTTGCCTTGTTAGAAATAAGCTTTTTGAAAATCTTATATTTTTAGTTTGCCCTTTTTATTTTCTTTTCTAGTTTAGCTCTTTTATTACTTACTAGTGGACCCGGCGAACTTCGTACCGCGAAAGTTAATAAATGTACGGATTGCTTTGGCACATAAAAAGTAAATGTAAAAATAAAAAAGGAACAGGATAATAAGTATCCTATGTCTTTTTCCTGGTTCTAAGCTATCTCCCCACCAATTTTCAGCCAAATCGGTTTAGCCGTTCTTGAGTTATAAATAGTGTAACTAACGCGACTTTCTTTTATATATACAGATTACTAAGTTATACTACTATTTGGAAACATTTCATGTTGTGCTTTTATTAGGACATTTTGATACATCGTTTGCCAGCAAAATAAAAACATTAGGCTAAAGAGTAACATTCATACAAATAATATAAGCCTACTTGCAATTCACTGTGCAATTAGGTGTGTTGTTATGCAATTGTCAAGGATTTTAATAAAAAAAGTATGTACACTTTGCCAACAACGCCAACAGATGCATTTCCACCTTACTTTAGGCCTGCACAATCACGACAACTGATGCTAAAACAAAGATCCATAGTTGATATTCGAGTAATAATATTCTTTAGATAGATGAGTATTAACTCGTAAAGCCATAAAAATAGTTATCTGGCTTCCTACTATTGAACAATGACCTAGAAACTGCTTAATGTTTTCAATCTATTTAACAGCAAGCTTCTACAGGACGAAAACATCTCAAAAACATCTGTAGTATGTTGCTTATCTTGTTCAGCATTGTTTTTTTTTAATTACAAACATAAAATCTTCAAGTAGTTGATATGGTGGGCTTCTGTAGCGTAGCTGTTTTAAAAATAAATATCATACATAGAGAGTACAGTGTAAAGTGGTTATTACAATTCTGTCATGAAAGCTATAATTGTTTTTCACCAGTTTTCACACACAAGAAATGTGTTTCTTGTAATTTTATTCCAGAAAAACAATTTCAAATCATTCATAGCATTTAACAACGCTCAATGATACTCCAATGCATCCACTCCATATAGGGTACATTGTAACTAGGTAGTTATATGATGTTTTCTTGATTATGAAAAATTCAGACGTCTAGCTTTATCCACAACGAAGTTACAGGGGCTTGAAAATGGCCTGAATGGTTTCGAGAACAGTATGCTACGGTCTTGCTTCTTTGTTCGACTTGTTTGGGTGCACTGCCGTGGACCCAGATTCATCCTCTTTCGCCTTTCGCTTAGGCGAAACGTTTTATAATTTTACAAAGTGTATTTTTTGCGTTTAACCGTGGACATATATTTCGTGAAACAAATTGAAGGAGGATATCTTAATCCTTTCAATTATTTTACTACCCGCAGCATGTTTACTCACAATTCGGGTGGGAACTATTTTTAGAAGTTCATCTTAGTTAATGTGTTGGCATCGCGCATACAATTTTGAGCACCTGTTAGTTTATCGACCTTCGAACAAATTGTGTTTCAAGCTGAGAAAACCACTTTTGAGAGATTTTTTGGATAGTTCTTTAGTAGGAGGATAACTTATTAGCCATTTCTGGTTGCTTATTCAAAAAAATACGTATCACGCTATTAATTAGCACAATAGATACGTAAATTATTTATTTATTGACTGACCAGTTCACCCTGCACTTACCTCGCTTCCTAGCCTTTGGACTTTCACTGGACTGCAATTCTACATACATAAGAACATTATGCAAAGCTTGTGAAATAATAAACTTTTCGAATTTCAAAGGGTTTCATTTGATATCGCCCTCGACCTGCAATAAAGAATAATTTGACAAACAAAGTGTAGTTTTAATTTTTTTAATTGTTTTTTTGCCCCATTCTGTTATATAGATAGCAATAGTCAAAGTGTTTCTCCGTTGTTTCAGATGTCCTTGAGATGGGCGTGGTGGGTGGTCACACTGTCGATATGCGGCGCGAGCCAGTTCGACTCCGGCGGCGGCGGCGACAAAAACTCTATAACAGATTTGAACGAGAATGTTACAGAACGCCTTGAACCCATCAACGGAACGCCCAACTTCAGGCTCATTAAACCTGATAAAAGCTCACAATGGTTTCCGGAGCGAGAGATCAAACTCGACAGCTGCGTGCGAAGGGCGCGCTGCGAGCCGCTCAACTTCACCACTTGCCTGGGCGCCAAACTGCCTTACGACAAAACCAGCGTTCATCTCACCTTTAAAGATAACAACCAGTACAAGATACAAGCGCAGCTAGAAGCCTACAGACAACTGATCAATGTGCCAATGTGCTGGGCCGTTATACAGCCCTTGCTGTGCGCTACTTTTATGCCAAAATGCGAGAAAATTCTCGGTCAAGATATGGTGTATCTGCCCTCGTTCGAAATGTGCAAGATCACAATGGAGCCGTGCGCAATTGTATACAATACCTCATATTTTCCGTCCTTTTTGAAATGTAACTCTACATTATTTCCGTCGAAGTGCGAGAATACCGTGCGAGAGATGAAGTTTAACACGAGTGGCAAATGTCTGCCACCGCTCATACATACAGATAAAGCTCAGCATCATTATGAAGGTAAATATTATTTCTGTTATGTCTTGATTTCGTTTCGATCGTAGTTTAAATAGGCACCTCTAATTCTCACCAATTATTTATACAGTAATAGTAGTGAGCAGGCCCTTAGGTTGATACTGGTCTGCTCATGATGAGCATTTTCTTTGACCTTAGTCTAGTAGCTCGATCTGAGCCGCTGACTGCTGCTCATCTCGCACGCGCTCTCAAATCGATACGTAGCTTTCGAAATCAAGAGTATTTTTTTACGAGTTTCATATAGCCAAAGATATTAGATAAAAATTAGGATTGTTTTTTTCCCTTGGGAAAACATCTAATTTTAAGCTTTAAAAAGTTTGTTTTGTCCAAAATGCAATATAATTGTTAGCTTAAATTTTGATAAATGATATATCCATAGCACACTTCTATTGGTATTCCTGTGAAACTAGAAGAGTTCCGTGTACAGGTGCTTTACAATTGAATCATTAGAATGGTGTAGATGGTCCCGAGCCGAGCGGGAGCGAGCAAAGGAAATTTGTGCCTGTGCGTGCGGGAGGGCATAGCGTGCAAAACTCTACGATCTTTAGAAATGATTATAACTAGATAGCATCCAAGCGCTACCTTGTATACCATCCAAGCCACTGCAGCAGTTATGCCAGCGGCCCAGAGCCACGCTCTTATATTTTAAAGAGCTGGGCTGGCTTGGGGAGACGCCGGAGGAGGAAATGCACAAAATATTCCAAATGGGACGTCAGTACAGGACTTATCGCCTCCGCACTGAGTAAGAATAAATGATTGTAACATTTCCAAAATCGGGCTCCAGGTATTGCGGGATGCGGCGTGCCGTGCCGCGACCCGCTGTACACGGCGGACGAGCACGGGCAGCTGCACCGGCTGGTGGCGTGGGGCGCGGCCGGCTGCCTGGCGCTCAACCTCCTGACAGTCGCTACGTTCCTGGTGGACTGGCGCTCCGCCAACAAGTACCCCGCGCTCGTCATCTTCTACATCAATGTGTGCTTCGCCGTCGCATCTATGGGGTCAGTCTACTGTCTATTATAGGCCGAATTAAACTTTTTGGCGTCTGTGAGCACAGCGCGAGTCATTGCGCAGTAAAAAAGAGATAATAAAGCAATAAATTATTATAAAAAAATATAACTTTTTTAAAAAATACAAGCTTTTGAGATCCTGGATATCACGATTCACGTAGCACCAGAATGCTAGCCAAGACAAGTAAAACGAGCCCAAACACGACCGGTTTATCTTGTTTAGTACAGAAGTTCCTATGGCCGCCTTCCGATACTATCATCAGATCAGCTCCATGGTACCATATTATTGCATTGTCACGCGATATACATATGTGTGCAAAATTTCAGCTCAATCAGAAACCGGTAAGTTGGTCAAATTTAACTTGCAAGATTCCACCCGAATTTACATACATACATAGGTACATCCATTGCAAGTTAAATAAAAGCTTGTAAAAATATATCGAGCTTAGGCCATTACCTTGTACAGTTTATATTATTTGCTTTATTTGTTGTGGAAAATGATTTTCCTATTATTTTCTTTCAAAACAATCTTCGTTTGAAGGAATTTAATATTTTCGTATCTTTTTCTCTTTTGACATTGCTTGTAAAATATGGCGGCCTTAAACAAAATCAAATAAGAAAATTGGAATTCCACTCAAATTAAGCATTCAATGCGGTTGTTTTACTTTGCGCATTTTTTTACCATAATTTAATGGATTATGTCGCAAAGTGGGCCCAGACTATGTACTGTAGTACATAGTCTGGGCGACTTTGCGACATCTTTTTTAGTTAGCTCTGTGTTTTTAGTCACATGTCAGCGGCGTAAGAAGTAGGAAATTGCATAGTTCGTAGCTAACGTCATAGACGCCAGTAAGTTTACTTGTTTGCGGCACTCATAGCGTAGCTTGATAGATGTTCCTTAGAGATCACGGAAGTGAAGCAGCAGTCAGTTCCGTCAGCCTTCGGATGGATAACCACAGGTGGCATTTATGAATGACCGCTGGTGTAGCTCGGATGACGTTTTACATTGCAGACCCCAGTTATTTTACCGACGTTATGTGGCTTATAATTCTGACAACAGAGCTAACCGGCCGGCGCAAATTCACTGATGAGTATGTGTACTAAATTGACTGTATAGTTTACAGATATACACAGTTATTCCGCAATCTACGTAATTTTTAATTATCATAGCCGTTAGTTATCGCTATATTCGGAGTTACCGTGGTCATAGAGGGAATATACTACTAGGTCTCACTCGTAGTTTGCCCTGATGCCGGGGCACGAGAATACGGCATCGGTATCCCCTGCCTGTAGTGAGAGCCTACTAAAAGGCACAGCCCGGACACTCCGTGATTTTTCATACAAAATCTGCTGTCTTACGCACACCTACACAGTACTTACTCACAGACAACACACTTACGCACGGTCGCTACACGCGCATTTGTGTGCGGAACATCTATGGCTGTCAGCGATCACCACAACGTGACGACATGCCGCGTGAGTGAGACAGTTGCGTACTTAATTTGCAAAAATGAATATTAATCTAGTGCTTAAAAAAGTATAACAATTACATAATTTGGAAGCATTTTAACAAAAAGTAACCGATCTACTTCTTTTGTAAGATAATATCAAGAGGAAGTTACCAAATAATGTAAAATAAGTTCCTATTATTTATCCTTAGGGAAACATTAAAATTTCTTGTTTTGTTACGTATCATTGATATTCAACCATACACAGTACAAGTGTTCCCTATTGTCACAGTCTAGGTAGTTTTTATTAGAAAATCCACCGGCCAGTGCAGCCCGCGCGGCTGCGGTGCGGTACGTAGCGCGGGGTGGAAGTGAGGAAGACTCAAACGGGTGGGGGGTAACGAGTGGCCGTTCTATACGTAGTATTATTATATATTCTTTGGTAGTGGTTTAGGTTGGGATTGGCAAATATTGCTTGGTGAGCTTGTTATGAGGTTGTCAATTTTGCAACTCCCTAAATTGCGGGGAATTCTACCTCCAGTGGGGATTGATTGTATGCGGAAAATATGTGTTCCCTTCTTTTTTAGAGTTCTGTAAAGGTAAAAACGGGACCCTATTACTAAGACTCCGCTGTCCGTCTGTATGTCTGTCTCCAAGCTGTATCTCATGAACCGCTGTAGCTAGAAAGCTGAAATTTTCACAGTGATGATGTATTTCAGTTGCCGCTATAAAAAACAAATACTAATAATAGAATAAAATAGTAGTTTATGCAACTGTCATATAATGAAGGGTATTAAAACACGAGTGTGTTTATGAAACGAGCGCAGCGAGTTTCATAATAGTAACGAGTGTTTTAATACCTGTGTTATATGCAGTTGCATACACTACTTTATCTTCACTAATAAAAACGTGTATTGTCACAGTGAACTTGGCGCGCAGGGCGGCCAATCAGGAGCGAGCGCGCGATGTTATAATGAGATTTTACGATATCGATGTGGATATTATAACATCATGTGAAATTGCTTAAATTGAGTGTTTTGTTGTCTGCGCTATAACAATAGTCATTATAAGTCAAGTATTGGAAGCATAAGTAGAATGTTACAACATTAGTGTAGATGAATAATATTTAAGCTCACATACAACAAATCTAAATTTTTAGCCGCTTTTCGCTCGATATCAATAATGGTAACGGGTAGAAGCTTGAAATATTCACAGAATATTAAGCTGCATGCTTACATTAATAATAAATAATTAAATTAAAATAAATATTTAAGGGGGGCTCCCATACAGTACGAAACCCTTCGTGCGCGTTTCCGACTCGTAATTGGCAGATTTTCGTTTATTTGACTAAGACTAAAAAAATATTTTTATTATTACCTACCTATTACTAATTATGCAAACTTGATACGTAAAAACTTGCGTATCTGATTATAGCTGTTAATTTTCTCCCTAATTTGGGGAATTAGGATCAAGGGCATTGTCATGTCAAGTCAACGCTATCAACGGCATCAACGCTTCAGTTCAGTATGCCTGTGCATTCATGGCGAGCGGGTGTGCATGCGCGCTTCGAACCACTGCATCAGTCTGCGTCGTCGTGCCACAGCCCGGACACTCCGCGATTTTTCATACAAAATCTGCTGTCTTACGCACACCTACACAGTACTTACTCACAGACAACACACTTACGCACGGTCGCTACACGCGCATTTGTGTGCGGAACGTCTATGGCTGTCAGCTATCACCACAACGTGACGACATGCCGCGTGAGTGAGACAGTTGCGTACTTAATTTGCAAAAATGAATATTAATCTAGTGCTTAAAAAAGTATAACAATTACTTAATTTGGAAGCATTTTAACAAAAAGTAACCGATCTACTTCTTTTGTAAGATAATATCAAGAGGAAGTTACCAAATAATGTAAAATAAGTTCCTATTATTTATCCTTAGGGAAACATCAAAATTTCTTGTTTTGTTACGTATCATTGATATTCAACCATACACAGTACAAGTGTTCCCTATTGTCACAGTCTAGGTAGTTTTTATTAGAAAATCCACCGGCCAGTGCAGCCCGCGCGCAGAGTACACGATGCGGTACGTAGCGCGGGGTGGAAGTGAGGAAGACTCAAACGGGTGGGGGGTAACGAGTGGCCGTTCTATACGTAGTATTATTATATATTCTTTGTAAAAGGGGACCCCTGGGCTCGTGGGTGGTCAGAGTTGGGGCTCTGGCCATCCACTCAAACGGGCCCGAGGAGGACGACAGCGTGTGTGTGGCAACGCTGTCGTAGAGGACCGCACAAGCCTGGCCCTACTCAGGTCAGGCGAGTAGGCACACAAAGCGCTGGGAGCACCGGTGCATTCCTTTTGGAGATTTTAGTGGGTACAATCCCACATAACCCTACTGCACCCCAATGCAGTTAGGGCATCTTCAGAAGATTGGTCTCACTCGTAGTAGACAAGTAATAAAGATGAACATAAACATGTGTGTTGGCAGATGGCTGGTGCAGTTCGGTATCGGTTCGCGGGAAGACATAGTGTGTTCAAAAGACGGGACCAGGCGCCAGGGGGAGCCCTCGGCGGAAGAAAACCTCTCGTGCGTTGTCGTTTTTGTATTGGTGAGTATTCAAAAAGTATAATTTTGAACAAGGCGACTTAATGTTCTGGACGAATTCATGTTCATAAAATGCTATTGTGGCTCAAATGACACATAATTTTTGTTTGTTTTAGGTGTACTATTTCATGATGGCCGCTTGCGTTTGGTTCGTAATATTCACGTACGCGTGGCACATGAGCTTTCGAGCATTAGGTATGTAGTTTTTTCATTTGGTAAAAATCTATTCTGCTGTGGTTATTTTTGTAAAACAATAAAATTAGTTAATACTACAGTAATTAATAAAAAATACATATAGCTTTTTTATTAGATATCTGTGCTTTTTGATTAGTTTCATTTCTAGGCTGCCGTCGTAAAACAAAACCGTAATTGCGAATTCTTTGTCAAAGAATTAATTTACCATTCGGATTCAGTGCTAAAAATAAACTTGTCTGTGTGTCTGATTTAAACTATCCTTTGTACCAAGTTTTTTTACAAAAATAATGTGCTATTGTTTTCTTAAGTCAGCAGATTCAGTATTATGATTATAATAGTTAAATGTATTTTGTGATAACCAAAGTAAATAAAATCACTTTAGTTACATTTACAATTGTCTGAATAATTTTCTTAACAGCTCCTGATCTAGTTAAAACAGTATTTCAGGAGCAGTATAGTAATTAATCAAATTTTTCACTACATTAGCATCAATTCGAACGAACTATTTGAATTTTGTACCATACGTAGATCGCAACGATTGAAGTCGATTGTGCCATTTTTGGCGAAAAATAATTATGTATTCATTCTTATAGGGTTCACGCTGGGCAAGATCCAAGATCGAATAGACAAGAAAGCGGCGTACTTCCACCTAGTAGCGTGGTCTCTACCTCTAGTCCTTACGATAGCGACGATGGCGTTCGGCGAGGTGGACGGCAGCTCCGTGACCGGGATCTGCTTCGTGGGGTACATCAACCATCCCATGCGGGCCGCTCTGCTTCTGGGGCCATTGGCTGTTGTGCAGCTCTTGGGCGGATACTTTCTACTGAGAGGTATGGGGCTTGACGGCTTTTCGACGTGAATACGAATACGTCTTTAAAATTGCAATATAAGGAGGCAAGTCAAAAAACGAATGATAACAAAATCGGGGGATACAGTTTGGTGTTGCGGCTTCATATCTATTATCTCCATTCTAAATTCTATTACACCATTGGATAGCTAAATGAGTAAGGATTATTATTATTCATTCTCATTACGCCAAACGAGGTATGTGCCGCCATTTTGAGGTCGTTTTGCTTACGTAAACGTATTCACGTACAACACACGGCGGTGATCATGACACTGCCACACATTTTTTGATAGAGATTTCATATGTTAAGGTTGATTGATTTGTGTGGGGGTGATGTTATTCTGCTGACTGGCTGCTACTGATTTGCATTCAGCGGAGTAGATCTCAGCTCAGTGACCGGGATATAAGAAAAAATAAATAACCTTTATACTCTAACTTTCCAGGTGTATTCTCGTTGATCGCGGTGCGCGTGTCGAGCAAGGACGTGATCTCCCCGCGCGCGGCCAACAAGATCCGGCAGACCATCACGCGGTGCTCGGTGACGGCCGCGCTCGTCGCCGTCTTCATCTGCGTCACCTTCGCCTGCCACATCTACGAGTTCCGGAACGCTGACCTCTGGAGAGACTCCTTCAGGAATAATATCATGTCAGTTGGATATTTTAATAGTGCTCAGAATATAATTTTTGTTTTTTGGTTACCTATAGTCACAATGGATTTATTTTTAGGACTTTCATTTGAAGTGTTCAGATAAATATAATTTCCGAAAGTTTAATTAAACTCTCGCATTTTTGGGCGATGTTATAATAGCTATATTAAGTCTTATGGCAATGTAAACTAGAAAAACCAAGCCAGAAAAAATTGATCTCACTGTAACTGTAAAGAATTTATCAGCCTTGGGAGCCCGCGCTTTATTCACTTGTTTTGACGTATTAGTGTAGTTTCATTTATTTGTACGGTCTACGAGCTTCTGGTATAATGAAATGTGTGTCGAATAAATGATTTATGTACAGTTGCCGGCTGGAGTCGCTGAAGGACGGGCGGGCGTGCTCGGGCGGCGCGCGGCCCTCGGTGTCCGTGCTGCAGCTGCGGCTGCTGTGCTGCTTCGCCGCCGGCGCGCTCATGGCGTCCTGGACGTGGACGCCCGCCGCCGCCGCCGCCTGGCGGAGGTACCTCGCCAGGTAACTACTCCCACGGGAGTGCTGCTGCCCTTCTTGCTGCTACTCAACTTTTCCGACGTATTTATGACCTAGCGGAGGTACCTCGCTGGATAATTCTGTCTTTGCTTGGTAAGTACCAAGCTTCTAGGAAGAGAAATTTGGCTTAGTAGGTATCTTCTTTGTTACAAGTTTGTTAATACGAGACTTTGTAAAGATATGTTTGTGTAACGTAATGTCGTATGCTCCCAGGAAGTGCGGATGCTCGGTAGAGGCGGAGGTGTCGCGGCGCGCGCGCAAGCACGAGCTGATCGCGCGCGCGTACCGGCGGCGCGGCGAGTTCGCGGCGCGCGGCCGGCTCTCCATCTCGCTGGGCGGCTCGCGGCCCGACCCCGTCGGCCTCTGCCTCGACCACACCTCGCCCATACACTGCCCCGACGACGGCAACCATGAGAGGTACCTACCGTTTATCTCTACATGAAGCCCGATTACAGAGGCACCAGCGTAAATTTCATGGCAACGTAAAAAATCGGCCAAGTGTGAGTCGCACTCGCGCACGAAGGGTTCCGTACCGTTACCGTTACGTCCTTAGCCCCATTCCTCTTGCCATTATTAATAGCGACCAAAAAAAAAACTCCTAAAACTCACGTTTGTTGTATGGGAGCCCCTTTAAATATTTATTTTTAGTATTTGTTGTTGTGGCGGCAACAGAAATACATCTTCTGTAAAAATTTCAGCTGTCTAGCTATCACGGTTAATGAGATACAGCCTGGTGACAGACACACAGACGGACATCGGAGTCTTAGTAATAGGATCCAGTTTTTACCCTTTGGGTACGGAACCCTAAATAGCGTTCTCTCTATAGAATGCCTAAAGTGAAAAAGAAACAGAACTATGCTATTTAGCCATTACGCCTCTGTAATCGGGCTTATAGTCACTAGACAAACACGAACATGCAACTGATGATGTAGAACATAATTCTTCACTCGCTGCGCTTGCGGAATATGCAGTTACATTCTTTGACAGTTAAGACCTCCCTGGAAACTGAAACCTGGCTGTGCCAATGACCTAGATTGCGTCTCTGCTCTCATCTATACATATTAGCGATCTATATTACAGCTATAGTTTTATGAAACTTGTTTTATCCTAGTTTATTTTGAATACGCGACCCCTAACGGCTGTAGTTGTCCACAGTGGTGAGCTGTCGTCGTCGTGGGCGGCGACGCTGCCGCGGTTCGTGCGGCGGCGCGACGCGCTCGTGGTGCCGGCGCACACGCACCACTCGCTGAGCTCGACGCCCGACCGCCGCAACTCGCAGGACTCGCAGATCAGCATCAGCCTGCGCCACGTGTCCGTGGAATCTCGCCGCAACTCCCTCGACAGCCAGCTGTCCGTCAAAATAGCAGAAATGAAAACCAAAGTCGGCCGCCGCCGCACCAAGCACAGCAAGGCGAAGAGGAAAGCCCGCGCCAGCGCGCGCAAGGAGAGCACCCCGTCCATAGAGAGCCAGATCAGCCGCTACTGGCTGCAAGCCGTCGCGGCCAACAACGACCCCTCGCGTGAGGAAATCAAATTTAGCTTCGACTGAACCGTACTGAACATATCGAATAGAACGAGCGATATCTCATATTTTTAGGTCATAAGTACAAATGTTCATATTATAAGTATTGCAAGAAACCAAAACGAACGTGATCGCAGACTGAATCGATACGAAGCTTGCGGAATGCAGCGATCCGTTTGCGATTTATCGATCGAGAAATCATAAAGCAAGACTGATTGAAATCTCTAGCAATCCATGACAATCTGATGCATTTTTGTTTTGATGAATCTCGACGAGCCATTGTGCCATACGACTTGTGTACATATGATATCAATACCTGACTTATTTTATACAGGTTTTTCGAAGATATTTATATTTAGTGGAAAGTTTATATTTTCCATGTTGAAATGCATTTTCATGCTGAAGTAATTTTTCTAGTGATTTATTAGGTTGTAAGTGTACAAGATATGGTTGTGATGAACAATGAATCCAGTGAATGAACTGAACTCTACCTTCCTCTATTTTTGTAAGTGCTTCCAGTTGTTAAAGCTTCCAAAATATTCACTTTTCAAATCTACTACCAATTTGTCTAAACTGTTTGAAATCATGGTACTTGAGTGTATCGTTATTTAGGTTTAAGATGTTTTAAGACTAAGGTACTTGTATTTAATGTATTGTAAATCTCTTGTAGCTTTAATTTTTGATATTTTTTGAATTAGGTTACCTTTTTTGGATTTAATAAACGTGAAGTTGCAACAATGAATGATATTTAATTATTTTGATTTTATTTCCTATAGTTCTACCTATCGGAAACATTACACCTTCCTACTAGATTCGATACCTTGTCAACCGAGCCTCGACTTCGGGTTAGTTTAGGCTTACTACATGTGCGAGCCGGATTAATAGACAAAGCCGGTAAAAAATTAATTCCAATCACATACGTTGCCGCGCTTGTGTTCGATCGGTTTGTAGCTGTCCTTTCCATAGAAATCGCGATCGAGTAGGTTTTGGACATATGTAGTTAAAAACTCCCACTTTGCACAAAGGGCCTACTTTTTAACTAAAGGCTCTGGGGAATTGTCAAACTCAAGGCTCCGTGTAACCTTGAGTTCCCAGAAGACGGCGAAGATCAGTCTGCGCCTCAGAAGCTCACCTGTGCCAGAAACGTGAAACATTTGGAGAAAATGGGGGTTGCATACGATATCATATAAATATTGATGAATGCTCCTGCGCGCGGACTGGTGCGCCTTTAGCTGTTCTCTAGAAATGTATTATAATTAAAACACAATTGATCATAAACTGTTTAATGAAAACAAAAGGCAAGCAAATGATGTCATGTCTGTCTACCGTCTACCCTTCGTGATGTCAACGTTACCGATAAACATACAGTAAATTAAAATATTATAGATTAAAATCTAGAATACCTACTGCATACTAATTTGCTAGGTACATAAGAATTTTAATTTATTGGACGTTACAGTCAGTGCTATTTAAATAGCTGCCTTAAAGCTAACGCGACATTTCTTAGTTTTCGAAGTGGTTATTACATTAATAAAGATGGGCGGTTTTTAGTCCGAAAAATTCATACAGTTACCTAACTTTGATATCGATATATTGTAATAACAACCTTTACAGAGGCAAGATAAGATGCAAAATAAAAAATTTGCATTTAATTGCTTCTAAAATAATGCTTACTTCAATAAAAATATTATGCAAATTGAGTTAACATAATCTCGGAAGATTTGTGACTAATGGAAGATTTTATTTGAATTTAGCTAAAACACAGGTGTTACAATAGGATGGCATTTTATTTAAAGGTTGAAATTAATTTATTCGGACCATGTTTCGGTAAATTCAAATAAAAAAATTCTAATTAAGATGTTCAAACCAAAATCTCCCAAATACTTCAGTTACTTAATACGAAGTAGCACATGATCCCTACACGTAGCAATAAATTCTATGAAATGTCATTATTTAAGGTACTATTAATCACAGATGCAACACACAAAGTGGCAAGATGTGTCATGGGATATTATTCTGAAATTCTGCTTCCTATCATTTAAATTCTTTTGTAGATAAAATGTTAAGTAAATTATTGCAAAAGTAAGACGTCTTAACGCTTCATTAGGCCGAACATTAGAAAATTTTGTCCTGGTAAAAAATTATCTCCAAAATAATTTAAATGCAAAATTCTATTGTCATTTGACACGATAAATCTATTTTTTAAAATAAATAATGCGATCATTTGCCCACACTACAATCAAAAACAAATCAGACAATCATACTACCTAAAATGCTGACCAGCATGCAACATAACAAAATGTAAATATTAGAAAGTTTAGGAAAACAACACCAAATTACAAATAAAATAGAAAAAAGACAACAATTTAACTTTAGAGCTACAGTTAAGTAGTCTGCTCTATTAATCTACACTAAAAATTGCACGTTTAAAAGGAAACTCGATTCTTTGGCTCTTAAAAACTAATAAAATCACAATTCAGTACTTAGCAAATAAATTCGATAAAACTTAGCCAGTAAGTATAAAGATAAACAATCACCGAAAAAAATAACAAATTAATAAAACGTGTGCATTATTACGCTAAGTAGTCGCGTCTTATCAGCTTATGATACAGTGCACTCATTTTAAAATTAACTTATCTATCGTAACCATCGTCAATGAAACGACGGACGCAAAAATTATCTATCTAAATGATAAATCTATAAAAGAGCATATCACACGTTCACAGCAGTCTTTCTATAGCGGCCTAGCTTTGCGAATGTTTTTCTTTTCAGCCTCGGTGAAGCCTAGAATGTTCTCGATGGCGTTGAGATGGCCCTGGTGGTTCTCGGGGTCCGTTAGGAAGTAGTAGATCGCCGACTTGAGGAATTGCAGCGTCACCTCGGGGTCGATGTTGGACTTGTTACCCTTTTGCGACTCGACAATGCGACGGTACATTGCCTGCAATAGAAATCTATGCTTTATTACATATACAAATTATGTTTACACTAAACTTTACAGCATGCTGCGCAAATCAAAATTTCTAGCTATGCCTAAAGTTATCTGAATAAGTAAAATGTATGTGTAAATTATATGGACTTATCAGGTTATTTTAGAGATTAGGATAAATATATTGAATATACACCTACCTAAATAGGATGAATAAGGAAACATGAATTTAGAAATCACAGAGATTTTGATTTATTAATAACATGCATCGTAATGGGGTTTTAAGTTATTAGATTTTTTGTTTTTGGTCAAATAGAAAGGTCGAGTGCGCGTATCATATTATGACATGCACGACTAATTATACAGGTTGAGGTACTTATAACGATAACTTTAGACAAAAGTAAATTTGTACAATTAACAAATTAACATTCTTTAACAGTGGTAGTAAAATGTTAAGTAAGTACTAGTTGAATACGTTCGCGCCTTGAAAATTTAAAATTACTCATTTAAAATAAAAACTAAATTCTGCAGTGTATTAACA
Organism: Hypomecis atomaria; assembly: GCA_964007245.1. Lineage (NCBI taxonomy): Eukaryota > Metazoa > Arthropoda > Insecta > Lepidoptera > Geometridae > Hypomecis > Hypomecis atomaria. The sequence continues at coordinate 11,347,404 of OZ023299.1, forward strand.
GTTAGTTAAATGTTAGTAAAACGACGAAAAAATATAGCTATTAGGCATGGTTGTTAGGTAGCTAAAAATAACAGAAAATAACATTTTATGAGTATTTATTATGAGTAGATAAAATCACAGCAAAAACATGCATTCATTAACTTAGTGTTAAGTAACATAAGTAATAAAACGTAAAAAATATAAAAAACCGTGCTTAAGAACTAAATTCTATTCTACTATTATATCTACAAGCTTCTAGCGCTATGTTAAATCTAAAACAAACCATTTTGTACAAAAAATCTTACAGCTAAGAATTCAGGTAAAACCCAAAACCAAAAGAGGCTGTTTCAAAATAATTCATGCAAAGCTTAAAAACTACTAAATAAAAATAACCCGAGCCGACTACTCATTAAGAAAGCGGGTTAGTTAGAATTATAAGTATTACCAAAGTTTACTGAATAATGCAAGCAAGTTATACCGAAAATATTTAGACCGTAACAAATATGTGGGTTCATACATTGGTACCATATGAACCGAATAAAGCGTTTGATTACCAACCCAAGTGAGTATAATATAAAATCCACATTCAAGATTTAAAATCTTTCGATTTAGATACAGAAGATATCTTATTCGAGCCTGTGTGGGAAGCGGCTGCAGGGAACAAACTAAAGGCTTTCTGTAAATAGCTGTAGAATTCGACTCACACTTACTCTACCTTACAATATAGGTAGGTCAAATATACAAGGTTAACTGCTTCACCTGTACAAAGCCGAAAGTGGGCGATTCAGACCATCAATATGAACAACTTTTACTATGGGGCCAAACCAGAATTTAAGAAAAAAAATGAGCTGTTCCATATTAAATTTCCAAATCGATAAATACATTTTCTCGAAATCCGGGTTGGCCACGAAAAATTGTCCATAAAGTGGTCTGAATTACCCCCTTTCGGGTTAACCCTGTAGATTTGATGTATCCCGTTCATTCTTATACTCGAACCGCGTTTACTCAATGTCACTTACATAAGGTATACTGTACACCACCACCATTATTTTAGGTACCATTCCGATGACAGCGGCCGAAGTTACGCTCCATCCTTGCATGTGCATATCCTTCCTCATCTTCTAATAAGGTACCTAATTAATACTCGGTACGAAAACCCAGCTTCAATCAAACATATGTATCTTGACCGAAATGCTGTCTTAATTTCTGGCGCATAGGATACAACATCGAAATGTTACCGATATATCGCATTAATACCGCATAATATTACGCTGCATAGATATAAAATACAATAGATTTTAATATTATAGTGCGGATCGTGAGTCAAATAACTACCAAATGCCCCGTTTGTTCCACTGCAGCGGGTGGCTAAAATTAACAAAAAGTACAAGGTGTAATAAAGTGAGCGCTGCTGTTTCCGGAATAAAAATCCAACCTTTCGAGCTCCTAGGACCCATAAAGAAACAGCCTCCTTTGCGCTTAGCAGTACTTGTGACTTTGCTGATCGGTCCTCTGTGAATGTCGTGTCCTGTAATGCACTAGAGGTTAAAGCGAGCTGTTAATGGCCACTACATGCACACTCTAAACCGGCGTACAATGCGTGGGTTAATTCAAATCAAAATAAGAGTTCGACGCGCCATCACTCTAACTCGTACTATTTCTGGGAAGGAATTTCTTCGCTGAGGAAATATGGAAGGACTTTTCGAGGTTTTGGATTGAAGGTGAACTCAAGCCCATTTGCAATTCACGCTCCGGTAAATATAAGTTCATAAAATTACACAGAACAGCTCTTGGTTTTTCTGTAAATTGTGTTTCAGAGTTGAAAAACCGTTAAGCTTGAGTTCACCTTATCTCTTTGGGTATGCAGGAATATGTAGGATCAAAGCTTATAATATCTTTCACTATACCTACATTCTTTAACTATTCCTCTTTGATTTGCCAATGATCCTACGGTTTTTAGATTTACTTTACTTCATGAATGGAACAGCGGAATGAACAAAATGGAAACTACAGGGGAAAAACAAGGGATGTCAAAATTTAATCGATTTCTGAGTGATAATACCATGCTGATGGCGATGTTGATGACATTATCACACAGAAATCGATAAAATTTTGACATTCCTTGTTTTTCCCCTGTAGTCTTTAAATGTGGTACGCTATATCTCGCTCTATTATGATACATTTTGCACATAATATACCTACTTTCCTATATAGATACCATAACGGTGCGATTTGACAGAATCAAAATTTAGTGCTTTTATTTTCATTTGAAATCATGAAAAATATGATGGGAGCTATTTTAGTCCTATTTCTCTCTCGCTATGTCGTCGTCTCAAAATCACAAAGTACATACTAAAGTTGTCTCCATCTTAATTCTTTTAATTTGTGATGATAATATGAACTGTAGGGCTCAAACATTGTTCTAAATAATAATAGGTGGTAAAAAGAAATGAAAGAGTTAAGAATGTTGGCGGCTGGAATCCATAGCTGAGGCTATTGTCCAGCAGTGGGTGTCCTACGGCCTATAATGATGATGATGATGATGAAGAATGTAAGCTATGAATAAAATACTTACTTTTGGCTTATTCCAAAAAAGACAGCGGCATTTGGGTGGATGTTAGGTGATGAAATTTTGTAAAACAGGATGTAGGAGTTTGGAGCAATGTATGGGAGTCACAAATAGTACGATTAGAGTATTAAAGTCAAATGGCGTATCTATATGATTGCAGTTTACTACCTTAAGTGAGTTATGTTAACATCTTCAGCATTACACGAGACTAGTAAAGAAATATGTTAGAATCAATCAAAGAATGTTGGAAACAACAATGAAAGTTATGAAATTGATCACTTTGAAAGACATCCAGCTAAAATGTTGCATCATGCAACAGTTATATTTTCTTCGTAATATTTGACGCTGATTGTTTCTCAACAGTGAAATGACGAAACTGCTGATACGGTTAATACGGATAAGTTTCAAGGTGATCGGTTCGCGTGTGTGAGTGGGGGTGTAGTAGAGTGTGTGGGGACGTACTCGGACGTTCTCGAGCTCCGTCTGAGTAATCTGCAGTTGCTCCAGTAATTCTTCCACAGACACTCGGCTGGCCGGCCCTTGGGACGTGCTGGCCTCATACTCCTATAATGCAAACAAAAACATGTTCAAATGAAAAATAGAATTAAAACTTAATGGTTTCTGTGAAAACGAAGCGAGTCGCACCCAGAAGCAAATTCAATTGAATTCATATTATGTCATCGTGGTTTGGCGTAGCTTGCAGCTCACTTTCCAAACGCCTTTAAGTTTTATTCGATCTATTTTTAAAATAGGTTGAGAAGTTCTCAGAATATAGAAAAATCTGCATTTTCAATGAAAACTCCCTGAAAATTAATTTCTAATGACACAGCTTGTGGCTAATATTCTTTCCATCACTGCATAGGAACTAGACTAGGCTTATAGCAAAAATCTAGATATCAATAAAAACTTTGCCCTGCTGACGCGCTCCACTAGTGGGGCAAAAATGCTAAAAAGTTGACGTGGATACTACCCCACTTGTTTTGTTTTCGTGGGGCAAAATATAACCTCAACCCAACGTTCAACCGGCGCGGCGCGGGCGACTCGGGGGTATAAAGTGGCAATACACAAAATTTTACATTGATATATTTTTTTGCCAAATTGGCACAACTGCAACTTCAATCATTGCATTCTACATAGAGTGCGTTTCATCAAATAGTTCCTATGCAGTCATGTTGGCACCCCTGCAGGAGTGCAAAGAAAGAATTATATGCCCACACTTATTTGCATCACTGCCAACATGACGGCATAGGAACTATAAGATGAAACGCACTATACAAAATTCAAAGTTAGAATTGATGTATATTTTTAAATTATTGTTGATTATTTTTAAACTGTTCAACCAGTTTCAAAAAATAAAGGGAACAACCTCTGAAGTATGATTAACCAAACAAAAAATGATATTCAAAATCAATTAATTTTTGGCAGAATTATTGCATAGAATACTTACAAAAAAACTAAACCTAGTCAAATTGAGAACCTCCTTTTTTTAAGTTGATTATTACATGCCTATTAATATTATTATTATGCTTGAACATGTTTATCAACAAGAAAAATTAATTAAATTTTATACATAAACAAGCATAAACTAAAGCTGTGCCAATTAATTTTTTAATGATAAGTAGATTGAAGCGCAGATTAGCATTGAGCGTAGTCAAACATTTTATCAACCACCTAGCATGATTATAGAGGTCAAAGTAGATGCCTTACATTGCTTGCACAAACAATACTGGAGCAATGTTTTCAAGACAAAGGCAAACAAACAATTTTTACATGACACATGTAGCAGCAAGCTGTGAAAAATTTCTAAAATGATACAATGGATGGTTTGCAAGAGTGAAATGCTTTCAACAATGTGGCCAATTCTTAAAACATTTTAAGACAAATGTTTTTGTTATACTGCTATTCCTAAAAATAGCACTCCATTATTGTATTACTTTAAATGCTAAGGGAGAATGAAAGGCTTAAGTTTGCTGGCTCAGCTAGTTACGATATAAAAACAGATTACTCACCTTGTCCACCTCAAACTTGGCTGCTTCAATGCCCTTATTGTACATTTGCAAGTAAATAGCTTTGTGCCTATTTTCCTCATCCTGCAGCTGCTTGCTAGCTTCCTCTAGTTGTTTCTCCAAAGAGTGGATCCTATCTTTAGCCTGCTCATAGTTGGGCAGCAGCTCACAGTATCGAGTGTTCACATCGGATAGTTTCTGCAGCAATGCTTCAACCTTGTCATTATGTACCTTCTTCATCTCCTGCGTCTCTCCCACATGAGCCCGTATCACATCCTCAATTTTCTTTTCATAATATGCTATCAAACTCCGACGTTCCTCGTCAAAGTCTCCCGTCTCGGTCATACAACTAGCCTCATGTGTCAACATATGTACTGATTCTTTGGAATGTAGCGAGGAATTAGTGAGATCATCAAAGTGTCCAGAATCAGTGAAGGAACCTTGCATTTCATTGCGACACCTGGTTGGGGTTTGATCTTTGAACAGAGGGCTGTCGGTGACATCATAACTTCTACAAGCTTCTTCAAGTTTAGCACTCTCTTCACTCGGGGATTCTTCGGGATTCTCTCTGATAGTGACCACTTCGCTCGAGTTGGACTTCTCATCCGGTGAACATATTGATGCTTTGTAGAGTCTAAGTTCGACTACTTCTTTGGTGAGATGGAATATTTCACTGTCTTTTTTGTCCAAGTCTTTTTTGGCATGGCTGAGCAAGTTCTTGAGCCGTCTGATTTGCTTTTGAGCTCTCTGTGTGGGTGTGAGGTACTCCTCGCCCGCGAGGCCCGCATGTGATGAACAATGTAGCACATAACGCATGGACTTGCCACTAAAGGTGGTGCCATTGAATGGAGCATAGCCGACGTCAACCGAGGCGGCCGTGGCTGCGCTCCCGTAGCTGTGGAGAGATTCATCGTCGGGCAAGTCTTCTGGTGAGCCTGGTGGAGTGTTGGCTGAATCTGTCATGCTCAATTTCCTGTCACCGCACCCATCATGGGTTTTGAGGCAAGATTTTTTTGGTTTTTGCGGTGCATTATTGGAGTTAAACGACTGTAAACAATCAAAAACAATTTAAATTATGAATGACAAATCTACCCACTTTCTTGAGAAGTTGATTGAAATCAAAACAAAAGAAAAGCGTAATTTGATTATGAAAATTCGATTACGTATATAATTTCCGAGGGTTACAAGTGTTCACTACGTTAGTGCAGAATCTAGGACATGACGTCTAGTGTGTTGGCTTGAGTAGTCATGGCAATGGTGTGAATAAATGAAGCCGGTGTGTTGGCGGGTTACTCACATGGCTTCGCGGGCGATGGCCGGGCTCCAGCAGGCGCGGCACATCGCTGCGCTGCTTTTGGTGCGTATTTTCCGTGATTACTGGAATTAGTTTTCTGGTGGAAAGTGGCGAGCGCTGCACCATCTTCTCCCCGCGCAGCCGCAGTGAGGAGCTGCGTCGGAAGTTCCCGATGACATTAGCCGCGCAGCAGTGCTCATCGTGGAATTCCGAAACTCTCCTGATATAGTTTCTGCTCATTTTCTTCAATTATTCGCATTAGCGTAGCGTTCTGAAAATAAATACACAGCTGTTCAATCAAATGTGGTTCAAATGCACTGAAAAAACGAAAAGAAAACAACGGCTGTGTTGTCATTATTAAATATTAAAATTGAGCTGAGTTTTCTTTGAAAATGGTCGGAATTTTACTAGGTAATTTCGTTGAAGAATCACACACCATTTTGAATAGAACAGAAAGAGTAGCTACCTAAAATAATTTTAAAGTATAAATATTAGCTATAAAGTAAAAAATCTAAATTAGAAACTACACGTCATCATTTTATTATTTTATGGATTGCATAGAATGGATTGCAATAAATAGGTTAGCGCAAAAAATTTGAATTTAAGCGGGAGCTCTTTTTGTCGTAGTTCGATCCGATCTTATTTTAATGACCATAGAACAATAAAATTAGACAGAAAATCAAGGTTAAGTACCTTGATTAACTTATAATATTACTTAAACTAATATACTAATAGGGGAGGGGAGGGTATTGCCGTACACTTAACTTTAAATTATTTTTTCTACAAATTAGTTCTGCTTAAGGCCCAGTGTCACGTTCCAGATAATGTAAAATATATTATAATACGTGTTAGTAAATAGAAGAGCAAATTAATAAATATATAATATTGGAAAAATTAAATATTTTGAATGTGAGGCATTTACGGAATTACCCGACGCTTGAGTGTAATTCCGTACACGGTTCGTTCAATATCGTACAAGTTTAAAAGCCTCTTTAAATTCGGTTTATGAGCATATTGTCGATAATAAAAGGTTTCATTTTTATTTCAAGTCAGTATTTATTAGAAAAGTGCACAGAAATAGTTATAAGAATTACTTATTCGCAAAATAAAGCCATCAAAAAATTAGTACCTACATTTGTTATAGGTTATTAAAGGTTTATATATAACTCGAACTCGTTTTTTGTTTTGGTAAGCTGACAAATAATAAATAACTATTTTAAAATTACACAAACAACAAAACATCAATAAATAATTTCTAGCAGGTGTATTATTCCGTTCATTTTACAATGTACGGAATTTCCCGAAATTAATTTTCTACCTTTAACCGTCTAAATTAGCTGTAATTTACTCGAAACAGTATTAGTAACAACATAAATCTTCGCTAAATTCATCTGCAAATGAAATAAATAGCCGTCATTACAAAAAACTGTAACCCAAACCCAGTTACGTCTTATTTTCCGATGTCACAATACTATAAAAATCAGGACGCAATCACGTGCCCACCTATTTCATCGGCGTCATGGCCCGGACTGATTCCATAGAGTGCGACAAGGCGAAACAAGATACAAGGAATACGTGCAACGGAGACAAACGTATGTTTCTCGGTTTCTTCTTATTATTTTGAAGTGTACGGAAATGGCCGCTGTACGGTACAACACTCCGTTCCCCTATTACTTAAATAACTAACTAACTAATTGGCAGATTAGTTAACAATAGGATACGTAGTGCCAAAAATTACAAGGCAAAAACGCTGCATACCGTTTTTTAAAATCCTTGGAAGATTTTTCGCCTAAAATGTCGAACTAAATACACCTAACAGGCTACACCTACACCTACGAAACACTGTTTGAACGTAAGCAGAAAGTCTAATACTAATGTGTGACGTGGGAAAATGTTCGCCATCGTTGTGTTCACATTAAAATAGCACGAAGTACCTAATAATGCGGCCTGCTTAGACGTTTCATTATTACAACACGACTTCGGTTGCACAACACTGCAAAAGTAGGTAAGCACTTAGGTGGTTACAAGAACGCACAATCAGTCAAGAATTAAAACTAAAATGAACTGCGTAAAGCAATTGCTTGCTACGCAAACGCATGGTCTATTCGCACTATATACTTATTTCAGTTACAAGTATGAGTAGGTATCTATTTAATTGGAGGTTTGTGGATTATGACAGTATTATTATACGGGTCATGGCACAGGCCGGTACAATGGACATAGTAAGCGGGTGCAATAACAATAGAAATAAACCTTCACCTATCAAAAGACCTACTGGATTTAGGTAGGTAGAGGTACGCGACTAAAACTGTCGGCAGCCATAAAAATACCACATTACTGATTAGTCATCAACATCACAACTACCAACTTACTTTAATTAGATCATTTTTTACATATCGTACGTCTAATCTATATTTATTTTTAAATTATCTTATGAACCAAAGAACATCTATGTACCTAGGTATATACAATTACCTAGTTTCACAGACTTATAAATCATTTTATCATTGTAGGTACAAGTTTCATTTAAGTTTTCAAGTTGGTTTCTACCGATTCTATAGTAAGAGGAGGTTAAAATTATAAATTAGCTATGAGAAAAAAGTGTTAAATGGCTAAGATGATAATAATGCGACAAAGGATTTATTTTTCAGTTCATTAATCATCCCGATTGCTTCAAGTATTGTTGGTACCTACTTACTTTACCTATCTGCCTATACCTATATACTTGCAAGTAGAAATAAGTATCTATAAGTGAAGCAAGTTTTAATGTAGGTACCTACTTGTATTTATTTAACCAACCACTTGTAATCTTAATAAGAATTTTTCGCGCCTTGAAAAAATGTTATGGTTTCGATTTTTATGTGACTGACGATAATACTTAGGTAATACATTTACCTACTCGTAATTAACTTTTCGCTGGTTGCATAATGTTTGTATACCTATAGACAGAATTTGTCCCACATAAGCGCATTTATGATATACCTAAGGCATGATGTGGGTAGTTTTACATCAATACACTTGTACAAGTTTCATTTCACGTCACTGAAATAAGTGACTAAATAATAACTATCATTTTTTAAAGAAGGTATCTACCAATGAAGAAGGAAACTTCGTACTTCATTGGTACCTACCTACCGACAGTGCACACATTAAATTTTTGAAAAAGTTAGTCTGTCAGCACGTGGCCTAGCAGGTGTTTGATAATAGACAATTTAATTATAAACTTCAGTGACCGTGAAAACAAAACATGTGAGCGAAACTTGTGTGAAATCCACTCTTTATAATCAGACTTTTTCATTTTTTAGTGCTAACCTTGAAGTAAACAAGCCTCTCTAAAATGTATGAACAATGCCAGAAAGGAAACATACCTAGTACCTACAAACTGAGGTAAGTACTTACCTACTTATTTAATTAAATACTTGCTTACCCTATTATGTATTTGAGACGTATCTGAAGGCTAAACTTTTGAATCGTACCAACGTCAAGGGGGGGTGGGGGGGGGAGGGGGGGGGGAGGGGTTGGTATACCTCTCCTGAGAAGGGGGGGGATTGAATCCCCCCCCTCTCGGAGATATGATTTTTTTAATTTTTTTTTCTACTGTGGCAAAAACAAGTACTAAGCTATAGGGAAGATGGTAGCAAGAACATAGTACCTTCAAAAGAGGGGGAGGGATGTAGAAGCGCTCCCCCTCTTTTGGAAATTTGATCTAAAAATTATCGACTTACCAAATGTTGCAACCTAACCTATTTTTTGTTTCACACCTAATCTATAAAGGCGATTCGCTTCTGGCACTTCGCCGGCCGCTGCCGCGGCACGCTCGCTTCGCTCGCTCGGCTCGTGCGTTGTTTTGTCATGTTCTAACATAACCTAACCTATTTTTTGTATCACACCTAATCTAATTACGTAAGGTCGGGGTGCCCCGATTCGGATATGTGACTCATTTTGAACCTTGTTGGCGGCCCTGTTTCTGCCATTCCAGTCTATGATAAAAAAAAACCTTCGAAAATACGCAGTGTAAACAAAATTCTAACCAAAAAAGTGTATTTTCAAAAATTAATTTCTCGAAAACTATTCGTCTTCGCAGTTCTAAACTTTGTAAAAAACGATTGTAATAAAGTATTTTACCACTTAAAAAACAGAAACAATACCAAAGCCATTGGTACGTTTCAAAAGGCGAGCCTATCTGAATACCACGATCAGGTTTTCGTGCCGATTATTGGTAGGTGCCTACTCCTTGAAAATTTCTGAATCGCAAGAACAATTTCCTCAGATTTGGATCTTATAAAACCTATAAACCAATACACTGCTATGGTATATAAATAAACTCGAGTTTATTTTTATTATTAATAAGATAAGAGTAGGTTCCTACTTGCTTGTACCTACAAGCCTACCTTAGTGACGCTGAGTAGCGAAACAACACCTACTTAGGTAGAGTTAGGTACATATATTTAATATACTACCTAGAGTCCTATACGAACTATGCATCGATGCATGCCTCTATAGTTATTAATTTTCGACGTTAAAGTTTTGAACGAATAGGTAGGTATTAGTTCGTAGGTAACTTCTGAGTATGTTCTGAGATTTCTTTGGAAATATTTACTAAGTTTTTAAGTGAACATATTTCAGACAGTAAGGTCCATAACATACGCATTCGTTCATCGCGCTCGCATATAGGTAGGTACCTACTACATAAAACATGATCATATAACGCATCTAAGATTATATTTACACCAGTCTGTAGTTGATTGTCATCTAAAAACCCGCGGTTTTCTTGTGACGAGTTTGTTGGCCACATTACGAGAAAGCGGTTACTCTCTCCTCAGAAGTTTCTGACAAATTGAGGCTCTTGAGGTTTGTGATCTATGGAATATTCCCCCTACATTGCGTTAGCTAAGTTCTTTATGTGCTCTACCTATCAAATTACCTCTCTGAATACTTTAATTTATATTTAATGAATATTTCGCTCAAAAAAGGGGGGGGGGGGGTGGGGGGAATTACTATTGCGCAAGAGCGAGTTGAGATATAGGCATATATAGATTCAGTTAAAGAGATGTGTCGAGAGATTTAGATACTGTTCAGAGAACTAGGTACTTAATAACAGAATTAATGAATGTTTCTCTTAAAGTAAAAAGTAGCCTCCCATTTCATTCCTTAGCAGAATGTTTTGCAAGCAAGACATTAATAACAAATTCCAACTTTAACGATTTCTAATTTGCCGTAGCGGATTGATATTCGACTCAAGGTTATGGAAATCTAAGTCAGGTTCGCATAAAACGTTTTTATGGTTAACAAGCAAGATTGTGACCATAGCTTACTAGTGGTAGTGCTAAGTTTATGGTGGCAATCATCTAGTTTGAACTGCTTAGTTCATTGACTCTACCATTGCATGGATTCACAAGTGAAGCTGCTGGATCTCACAAAATAAAAAAAATCGAAGACAACAGAATGTTGTGAACAAACAATTGAGGCAGGCAAAACTAATCCTCGCCGTGTACAGACACAATTACACACACATACGCATACTACGCCTTGGCTAGTCAGTCGAACCATGGCGGCGCAATACCGACGCACTCACCACATGTATAAAAAACCATCCTCAATTGTCTGTTCACGACGTCCTATCTTATTTTTTTTATTTGGTCTGAGTACTGGATATCAAAAGTTGTTTCCTCCATCTCCAGAAATTCGTCTCCATCATCAACGACGGTGGAACCAATAGTTTCAATGATCAACAATGGTTGTTAATTGATTGGCTATGTGAATTGATGCAGATGCTAATTCTTTTCATGGCGGTGAATTTCTTTGCGACGTACCTATGTACCTAACGGTAGCTGAAGATCACTCATAATTGAACTCATAACCTGAACAATCTGAATTAACATCAGTGTCAAGCAAACAAACCAATCACTGATCTGTAGAGCTACTAAACGGAGCTAGCAATCTATATATAAGCACTTTAAAGTTATTTACTAACTACTAAGGTTGTTAGGTATAATACATAATAGGTACCTAACGAAATAAAGAAGTGTCAGTTGTTACGTACTGCTTCAGACGTGTCAGTGTATCCAGTTTTGCAGGCCGTGATTTCGAAATGTCGTTCAACTTTCCGCAACCGTGCCTCTCTACTAAGAAGGTACGAGTAGGTATACCTAAATGCGCAGTTAGCAGCATTATTGCGCCTGCAGTTGCCAAAGTAACAAATTTTTACCTACTGCTATATTACGACCTAGTTAACTTTCGGAAGCGCGAGAGAATGATTCTTAAAAACTAGAAATAAAACTAAGTTGTTGCCGATGCGAAGGCACTATAATTAATGAATAAAATACACTGATACATCTTACAAGATAACTTAGGCATCTAGGTGGTCTTATTCGCAGACGCATAGTCAGCTCTACTGATAAGACCAGTGCTCGGTTTGTTTCTGCGAACCAGCCGCTTATCTCTAGTATTAAATTACGTGGGAACATACATCGAATTACATCGCTTAGAGTAATAGAGGTGGTGCTGTTCGATGAGAGAACATAACGTCTCCCTCCCTAAGCGAAAAATTATCGGAGCACTCGATTTTAGAGGGATTCCGATAATTTTGAATGAAAGGATTAATTTTGGTGTACGAAACATAAAAACAATCAAAACTATACTTAATACTACTAATCCTAATGCTATAACACTAATTATAGATTCCGTTTATTTGCTATCAACGAAAATTTCACTGTTCTTCAAAGCATTGGCCATGTATTTAACTTCGTCAAGTGCAATCTCTCGTATGTTGAGTGCATGTGCACTGGATATTTCTTCGACCGCGCGTAATTTTGGTAAGTTGATGATGAGTAGTGGGGTCCTTGGGTCCACTTCGGTGTAAAGACGGTGGTGCCGGATGGTCGTCCCGTTGACAGTGACATCACAGGGTCTGTTCAGCGTCACAACATGCGTTCCGCATATCTGCTGCTTCGAAGCCTCTTCGCCGCAGGTCTCTATGAGGGTTGTTTCCGATCTGGTGAATAGTATACACTTATTTCTATCTATTTTCAGCAGCTTCACATCCTCGAAGTGAATGGGGTGCTGCTTGCAGATGCCAGTGACGTCCTCGTATCTCATTAGTTTTTCCTAGCAGGAGGGTCCGCTGTATGGGGCGTGGTTGTCATCGTCGCAGAGAAACTCGTCTCCAGCAGCGAGTGAGCGGCACGGCTTTGCGATCGGCTGATACTTCAGCCCTTTCGCCAATAGGAATGGGTACTTAGGAAATATGGCAACGGTTAGGTTTTCAGGTTTGAGGAGGATGGGTAATGTGTACAATTTAAAATAGTTATACGTAACATTATCGGTCAGAGGGATTTCCAATATAAAGTTAATTTGGTCCTTTTTGATAAAAATAGTTTCCTCAATCTTAATTAAATTAAATTCATTGGGTACATATACCAGGTTTCTAGATTCTGCTATCAAGTTCAAATGGTATAGCAGTTCGGTGGAATTAATTATAGACTGGTATAGTATGGAGCTCTTGCTTAGAGCTAGAGCGGTTTCGATTTCACTTAATCTATTGAATATAGTCCTAAAACTACTTATGAATAGATTATATAGTTCTAACGCATAACATGATATCCCTAAATTGTTTTCTCGGATTACAGTCTCTTTAAGGGTCCCGTTAAGCAAGCAAACGTTGCAATAACATTACTGAAAGTAACGTTAACGAGCCTGTAACTTACAAAGATATGGTTGCAACGTTCATGCAAACTTATAGCGAGCTTGAAACGAAGCCCTAACGGCCACGCTGTAAATAAACTTGCCCAGAGCTGATCTCCTAAACTTTTTGAAACTAAAACGTGAAGTTGCAGTAACATTACTCATGAAATATATCTGAAAGTTGTACAGTTTACTTTCCGCAAGTATAACGTTCAACATTTCCACAACTTTAAATATGAAAGGTAATAGTAACTTGTCTCATGTCTTGTTAAAAGGTTACAAAATATCACAAATGAAACTTGCACATGGCTTGCATTTATTTAGTTGCCGCAAAGTTACATTTCTAGGTTTTCAGTTTCTAAAAAATCATATTTATTTCTAAATTTTGTTGAGGCTATAGTTCTGAGTACATGTTCTAGAGGCGGGAGTGTGTGAGACTATTCCTCTATCCGCTGTAAGGAATGCTACAATCAAATTTAAAAATGGGAATACCAATTTCTGCAAACATAACGCCACCGCGATGCAGAATTTCAATGTGCGATGCTAACGCCATCTAGTTTTTCAATGTTAAGTAAGAAACTCTACAGTGACATTTGATAACTTTCGAAAATTATGTTCCAGCAACATTACTTACATAGGTTAGGTAAATAAAAAGAACAATTCGTAATGTTGTAGGAAAGTTGATAAAAAAATATAACAATAGACCTATTGTCGCAATGTTATACTATAACATTTCAGAAACTTTCATTTGTAAAGTACAGGCAATGCCAGACAGTGAAGTTAGTAAAATTATATTGCAGCAACGTTTTATTTTGTAACGTCCCAATCAAATTTTTGCAACAACGTTAATTACTTAGGTACATTTAGGTATGTTTGGGAGGCTATATCCCTGCAAAGTTGACACGTAAACTTTCATGCGAAATATAACAGTAACATATAATAAAATAATTTACAATAAGTTTCAACATAACAATAAGATCTATGTAAGTGACATGTTCCTGCAAGATGATGTTTGAAATTCACAAATGTGCCATGTACAAACTTACTACAACTTATTGCAAGTTTCATGCTTAGTGGGGTACTTGTATTCGAAGTCGTTTGAATGGTCATATTTGTATAGTCCGTACATGTCGTTTTTGTGAGTATAAGGGTAAGTATCATCAGGGTAAAAATTTTGTTCATCGTCGTCACCGGTTATCTCGTTAAGTTTAAATCCAATAGAACGGGCGGTCCTTAAGGATACGTCGCCGGATTGCAAGTGTGGCTTGTTAACTTGTTGAGGTGGTGGATAGGGTGGCTTGTAGCCAAATTGATGTGGGTTGGAACCTAGCTGAGGGTGGTAGCCAAATTGAACCTGTGCGAACCTTGGAACCGGTGGTCTAATTAAATTTTGGTTCCCAGGTGTACCGAACTGGAATTGAGGCGCGGGAATCGCGGGTCTCATGGTATTCTGGCTACTAGGCATTGAAAACTGAGATCTTAGTAAATTTGACTTCATCCCTGTTCCTTGTTCCATTTCTAATTAATTTTATTTTAATATAACTAAAATAAAATAATTCAAACCTAATTTAGAGTCTCGGTAGAGTTTATACCGACACTATTACTTAATATTAAATATTTTATCCTTAATTAGCACAATTTTATCGATTTGAGACAAAATTATCTGATACTATTACTATTATTAAATACCTATCATTAACTAACACAATTTAATCGATTTGAGACTAAATGTTCCTATACTATTACTTACTTTTATTAAATGTCCTTAATTAAAACAATTCAATCGATTTGAGATTAAATTTTCCGATACTATTACTATTATTACCTAAATATCCTTAATTAACACAATTCGATCGATTTGAGACCAAATTTTCCGATACTACTACTATTCTTAAATAATATATCTTAATTAACACAATTCAATCGATTTGAGACCAAATTGTTCAATACTACAATTAACACAAGCAAATCCGACCGATGACCAAGGTCTAAATTTACAATATTCGAGGAAAATGGGGGTGGAAGGTTAAGGAAGGCGAAAAAGGCTTACTCACCAACCGACCTGCATCTTCTGCGCCCGTAGATAACTTATTTGTTTGGTTCGTGTGGATAGCCGGAACGGATACAACTGAATTCAGTATTAACACCGTTTACTTAATACTGCACAACGCGGGGTAAATTCACCGAATTTAAGAGCGAACTTTTGGCGCTGGCAGCAGCCGACTATCCAACCGGCTGCGCCAGTTAACTTTCGGAAGCGCGAGAGAATGATTCTTAAAAACTAGAAATAAAACTAAGTTGTTGCCGATGCGAAGGCACTATAATTAATGAATAAAATACACTGATACATCTTACAAGATAACTTAGGCATCTAGGTGGTCTTATTCGCAGACGCATAGTCAGCTCTACTGATAAGACCAGTGCTCGGTTTGTTTCTGCGAACCAGCCGCTTATCTCTAGTATTAAATTACGTGGGAACATACATCGAATTACATCGCTTAGAGTAATAGAGGTGGTGCTGTTCGATGAGAGAACATAACGACCTACTTCAGTATATAGTTCAGCTCTACAATAATACTACTGTTTACTGTGAATATAAACTTAGGAACTACTCGTCGCAATGCGTTTGCACGCGTTGCCCTAATAAGTTGATTAGGTTTTAAGACTCGATAAGTATTTTGATTGAAAAAAAAATATTGCCGATGTGTACAAATAACACCAATTTTTTTCACAAACGGTTTGTTATAAGTCCATTAAAATATGACATTTTATAGGCCGCGCCACACAAGTAGGCGGATGTGAAGTTAGCTACAAGCTGCGCAATTTCCAATCCTGACTGAAGCTCACATACTCGTAAATCAGCAAGTTAATTTGCTATTGCGGAGCTGCTAATTAGTGATAACGCGGCAGCAGAATAGAATGCTGATAAAAATGTAATATGCTCCTACTTCCATGAATTCCAAAATTATTCCAAGTGTGTTTATTAATTGTTCATGACTAGTTTCTTGGATTTGGACCTAATTATAAAAAAAATAGTTTAATTTTGTGACAATTACATACTGAACCACGGTAGCAACTGACTAAACCAACTACTTAGTCAAGCTAGGCTATTAAAAGCCTTTTTTAATTGATTGAAAATGAGTCCGTTTTTTATTCAGGTGACACTGAGTTAAACAGATATGCGGCCTAAGCACGATTAACTCTACATTTGAATATGCCGAAATTGTATCTGAACGGAAAAACAGATTCAAGTAGAATTCCACATCCTAATTGACCGTATTAGAAATGTAAAATAAGAATGCTTTGTACACACATGAGAAATATCCAACATGTACGGGCTGTGGTAGAGTCTGTCTGGTCGTCCGATAAAAGAATGATGTAGGTGGAATTAAGTTGTGTAAACCCTGAACGCACTCTCCGAAGTGTATCCGATATAAAACCTGCAGACTAGTTTTGTGAATGTTATATGATACCGAGTATTACCGAGATATCACTGAAGTTGAATCGATAGTAGAGCTGCGGGTAAAGGGTTACCAAACCACTGCAGTGGTGGGCCTACTAAAGTATTCGCTACATAACTGTTTTTGCTGATGTTTCTTCTGAATAAATTGTTATATGCCTGCACCTATACTGCTATTTTCCATGACAATACAAATACTTTTTTATTGAAACCAAAATAAGTACTTATCATAAGTTTCAGAAAAAAAAAAACAAGAAAAGAGTCCAAAAGGCGGTCTTAAGTTTACTAAGCACAATCTTTAGCTTCCTATACACTAAGAAAAGTAAGGAACGATGATGTAGGTAGGTAGGTACTTATACATTAAACGTAGAAATTTATGATATGTGGTTTGTAGACTTTATGACACAGAAGATAAGTTTCGAGATCGAGATATACCTATTACTCCCGCAGTGAGTGTGAGTAATGAAATCAAAGACTTTACGTACCTGTCTATTCCAGAAAATTTAGAATTATTTATACTAATTCTTAAGTTTCAAAGTTTTAGTTCGATTTCGCAAAATAACTGCTAAGTGTGATGAGTCAAATATCCTCAGATATAAGCCTTAGATATTAAAATACCTATACTGATTACTGATGTACATAATAATGACACAGATTTTTGGTAAATTTAGCTTTACTTAAATGTCTGTGTTATTTTCCCTCTGATATTAAAAAAAGTAAATAAAAATAATTCATTTCACCGATTTTTTTTACTAAAGCTTTGACGTTTGACCACATTTTATTTGATCTCTACAGTGCACGCAAAGATAATAATCTCTTTCAATCTGTATTTGAAAACAATAAATATTATTAATTCTTAGACAACATGGAGCCGGTAGATTCCAAATATATTAGTTCAAAAGCAATTTGATGGAGGTATTGTTTGAAATGTTGAAGTAGTTTAGGTGAGTACTTAATATCTACTTCAGAAAATGCAAAAAAATCCGCACAGTCAATCTAACTAATTTAACGTGCTTTTCAGTCGTGAAACGTGAACATAATCTAAGAAAATTTAAAATTCACCACAAAAACGAATTAATATTTTCTAGAATTAAACTACTTAGAAGTCAAAGTGGCTATTGTAATCATTGAAGCATTGAACGTGAAAATGAAAACGTCACAAAAACTATCAACGAATAGGCAATAAGTTTATAAAAAATCATACCTTAGATTTGACGCTCTACGTGGCTGGATTTGCTTTGTATCGAATTTGTAAGGTTTTTGTAAAGAGATTTGAAGCGTGTGAGACGCACTCAAGGCCTCACTCACGGTCGAGTCTCACTGAAATCTTTTTGCCTACTGCTAGTACCTCTCTAAGTAATTATTATAACACATACATACCTAGTATGTATTATCTACGTGTGTATGTGAAACTGAACGTTTCAGTACGTGATTTTTCACTATTTAGTTTTGTACCTATTACGTTTCGTATTAAACAGCTCTAGAAAATACTCTGTCGACGTTTTAGACAAAACATTTTATCAGTTAAGGTTTAAAAAAATCTATGTATTTTTAATTTTGCAATTAGTTATAACACTTAATACTTGTTAAGTAAAATGTAATAATGAAACTTCATGTTAAAAATATCTAAACTTGTTCATAGTCGGTATATACCTATAGTAGTTGCTCTACCACTACTCTATTGTTTTGATAGCTACGTGTACATTTATTTGCCTACATACTTATTTAACCAGCTGCAACTGTAAGTACTTGTAGTGCGTATCTAATTTAAAATGTTTGTTACTGAAATTCAGAGTAAAACAACTGAAAATGAACGTGTACTCACTAATTGTATATTGCACGAATTTTCCAAACACAATCAAATTTACCGCCAACATCGTCGGAACATTAACAACACACATCGTAACAACACAGTCGTAGGTCGAGTTCAAAGGAGTCGTTCGCGCAATGGATCGAAGGAAAACTGATCAACTCAAACTTCGCAAATTACATAGAGTAAACCATCCACGTTAACTTTTACGCTAAGAATGTTGCGGCAAGTTGTCGGAGCGCAGTGCCGAGTGCGTGCTTGGTCAATGTTCACAGTTTGGTGCGGCTGACGGCAGCGCCCCCGCCACACTGCGGCTGATCAGCACAACAGCTGCCGCGGCTGCCAGAGCCGCTGCTCGGCCTACGTTCTCCATTGTCGAATATTGCTTACAAACTTGTACTGCATGCTAGAGGTAACGGCGCAGAGTACATTGCGATATCCCATGAACACGTAATACTTAGTAGAATTTGCTCTTATTTCTTATTTTAATCTTCTCTCTTATCAGTTGCAGTCCATTTGCTGCAGAAGTTTGGTACCTATGCCTATTATGAATTCAGAAGACTATTATATATTGATGCTTATATCGCACAAAAATGGTTTTAGATGTCTTTTTTTGCAATTGCTTCAGTTTACTTTTGATCATTATCATCATTAAATCAGGCGCGATGTTACAGGTGAAGATATGCTCATGTAGGTGAAAGCCATATGATTATAGGTTACCTTACTTAGCCGATATCTACTAGTATTGAATTCAGATTATTCCGATGACATCTCCGTAGTTTGGCCCTCGTGGCTCAATCTGAAGAGTAGAAATATGTAGATATTTGCAAACTCTACTTTTGAGTTCAGGCGATCACAGTGTAGACTTGGAAATGTTTTAACTATTTTGAAGTGAAACTTCTAATGCGACTTCCAACAAGGTTGCGTTAAACGTTTAACGCTACCATGGAGGGGGTATGAATGCACTGTTGCGTCGAAGTTTCACTTCTTCCGCGCTGAGGGACTCCACTTCACGTTTTTTTTGTAGCGAATAACTCTACGATACTAGCTAACTACTCAGTGTCGCTTCTAGTAAAAAGTACCTAAGCAACAGTGCAGAGCTTACAACACAATGCCTTGCGACAACCTCAAAAAGAGTCAAACACCTAACAGGAACCAATCAGCGTCTCCGACATTTTTTCTGCCTCTGACAAACGGAAGGCGCCATCTAGTTCTTTGCTTGAAAAATCCATTGTTGTAATGGATGCAGTCAAATTATGTAATAGCATAAATCGTTCAAAATTTCCACAGAACAGCAGAAAAAAATCCGATTCAGTTCTGGGATTGTATTGCACAACACAGATTGTTGTGTACTTACATCGTTATAACAATGCGTCGGTATCATGCCAAGCAGCAATAAATGCAGAAGAGGATCCTGTATACCTATTTACACGAAAACCATTCCACCGATACTGATTTTGTAACACTTTGTGTAAGTAAATGAAAATAACTTGATACAGATGTCGATAGCGACGCGGATGGAAATGGGAAGTGGCGGCGGCAGCGGCATAAAGCGTAGCGCTGTTTTTATACAAACAATTATTACGACATACTCTGATAACTATGAAAATATGTTCTACATTTTTAAAGTAGCTAGTTTTCTATTTTTCTTTTAATGATTTGCAACTAGCTCATGTTCGTGTTGCAACCGCATCGATAAGTAATCGACATCGCTCGCGCTTCAGCTTGCGTGGAAATATCGGAATACCGGGGGCAAAAACTAACTTCCAGCTAATGATGGATGATGGAGTTTGCAAGCAGTATTGTAAATTCAATCAAAAAACATGTTCAATACTTATTTGTTACGAACAAGCGGTATAGGCTAATAATAGCTATGTAGCTGCATAGCTTTCTTCAAACTGAACTTTCAATAACAATAACCTAAGTACCTACAATATATAATATCATTACATTACATATATCAATTTATTGAAGTGAAACTTCTAATGCGACTTCCAACAAGGTTGCGATAAACGTTTAACGCTACCATGGAGGGGGTTTCACTTCTTCAACGCGCAGAGGGACTCCTTGCATTTTTTTTAAAAATATGCAACCTTCATACACAATACCACAGTGCATAGATGCACTTTTCAAAGTTTGCGTCATAATATTTCGCCTTGGACCATTCACCACACAAACGAGTGCGTTTCATGCAATATATGTGTTACGTATAGCGATAGTAATTAGTAATTATTTTGCTTCCTGTGAAACTCGTTACGGTTACGAGTTTATGACCCTTGTTGAAACTTCTAGTAGAATAGATAATATTATTTGTTAACCTTCCGACTACCCAATTACTGCTTTGGTAATTGTTGAGGCAAATTTTCAGGTTCCGAGTCCAAAAAAGAGTAAAAACAATTTTAATTTAAAACCTATTATGTATCTACGAGAACTTTTTATGGGAATTAAGAATTAAATTAAGGAATTGCACAAAAAATCAGCTCCATACATTAATTTATCTAGGGTAAATAAACTTGTTGTATGGAACAACTGATTCTTTTCGCGGTTTTAAAGTTGGTCCCAGAGTAAAAATGTATCATAATGATGAACATGTAGGTATACTTCGGGGAGTTTCTGCTCTTTGCAAATCAACACCCTGTATTATGTCTTATACATTGATTATATTCATATGGTAGAGACAAAAAAAATAATATAATAAACCACTCCTTTGCGTCGCGCAGTCTGGTAATAATGAAGATCTTGCAAAGTGGAATCAGACTGTACCTACAGTAGCTCAAAAAATCCATTTAAATATGGTTAACAAATGCGCAGAGTGAAACAACCGCATTGAATTTTTCATTTGAATGGATTCTATTTTGATTGATCTATTTTTGATCCTAATTTGATTTTTGATAGGGCACCATCACGCCGTCATTTTTTCAGAAAATACGAAATTCCTATAAATGAAAATTGTTGTAAAAGTAAATACCTAATAGGAAAATCATTTTCCAAAACAATAAATCATATAATTGAATACTGTACAAGGTAAGGTAATGGCCTAATTGCGATATATACTAATATTATAAGAAGTAGGTACTTATCAAGTTATTTGGTATGCGATTTAAAGTAGTACGCAAGTACCTGTCGTACCTTAAGTTCTTTTTTTTGTTTAATGAAATAAAGAGTTCAAAGCACGCACTTGATTTATATTAGGCTTTATGCGTGCTGCTATTGGCCAAGAGTAAATTGCTAAATTGATCGAGTGTGACTAAGCATTTCTAGCAATTTTTTGTGCTGTCCAATTTGGAAGGAAGTAAGTACATTACATTTAAATGAACATTTAAAATCGTGATGTAGTTAAGAAGAGCTGTAAATTGAAATTCACGGAGTGAATTCGTTATATACCCAACATGAGTACGAATGTGAGTACAAATAATGTTTCATAAATTGTACAAAAATATATCTAAGCTAATTGAATCTTCCGTTTTCAGACAACGCTTTTTTTTGGTGCACTGTATTTACCAGTCATATTTTTGAATTATAAATATAAAGTTACAAGCGTTAAAAAATAAAATTCATAATGAATTTGATTTTTAGGGTTCCGTACCCAAAGGGAAAAATGGGACCCTATTACTAAGACTTCGATGTCCGTCTGTCCGTCTGTCTGTCTGTCTGTCACCGGGCTGTATCTCATGAACCATGATAGCTATGCAGCTGAAATTTTAACAGATGATGTATTTCTGTTGCCTCTATAACAACAAATACTAAAAAGAGAATAAAATAAATATTTAAGGGGGCTCCCATACAACAAACCTGATTTTTTTGACGTTTTTCGCTCTATATTAATAATGGTTACAGGTACCTAGATTCTTGAAATTTTCACAGAACATTCAGTTTTATATTTACTTCAATAATAAATAATAAAATTAAAATAAAATTAATGTTTATGGGGGGCTCCCATATAGTACGGAACGGCGGCGGACGGCGCGAGTCCGTCTCTTACTTGGCCGATTATTTATTATTTTTTAGTAGGTACTCTTTACATCTGTCAAAATAAACATGTATAAGTACCTCGTACCTAAAAAGTACTTAATTTTAATCGAGTTAGAATTTTCTTCAAGTAACGTTGTTGTAGAGCAATGCAAACTTTATAGATTTTTTGTGTAATTAATTGTTATTTGTTCGAGTTTGTTTCTTCTATCACTCTTGTTTCTTTTGTGGTGTCAATAAAGTGTTGTAGTATTGTATTGTACCTATAGGTACGAGTATTTCTATGTGAGTGCATAATATGCACATACACCTCTGAAGCCTAACGTTCTCTTCGTGAGTCAGTCAAAATACGAAGGTCAATGATATGAGGCAAATAACAAAAAAACAATAAAGAGAGAGGTTTGACTGCATATTGGCGGTTGATGGCCGATGTCTCGTCACGACACGACAGCTTACTTACTCATTTCATTTCGAAAACTTGAAGATTATGAAGTATTAAAGCAGACGGTTTACTTTGAAAAAAGGCTAAGAATCAGAGATAGACTTTATAACTTTTTTTTTCAGATTTTAGCAAGATTATGCAAATTTTAACTTTATATAATACAACACATCTACTACTACTACTTACTTACGTGAAAAGAAGCTGGATCATGCACATACTACTAGAGATCTAAGTAGAGGTAATACAAATGCTGAAATCCATTCATTTGGCAGCACCTATCAATATGATTTTAAAACAAAAATGTCGATGCCTACACCATTGAAATTAATTTATCATTACTTACAAAGATTGTATTTCACAGGAAGCGATACTTTTGTCCTTTATCCTTACCAGGATACTTTTATTAACAAATATGCTAAGCTAATCTAAATGCTTTTCTTTGTACAATTTCATCAATAAATAATAGAAGCACACCTACAATACCTACTCGTATAAAAGTTGATTTGCTGCAGGTAAACTTACCTTTATTTCAAAACTAGGTCGTAGGAACCGCTGAAAGGACGCAGCGGTTATAGAATCATATTACAAAACCACATTTCACACAGTTTGAAATTAAAATCTTTTAGAATATTTAGGTCATAATAATCTTAATGAAAGTTTTATGGCTGATATACCACAGTAAATCAGTTGTAGATTTTATTAAGCGTTGTTTTGAAAAACATAGACTTTTAGAGTGTTTATATTTTATTATCTGCACTAATGTTGTAACATTCTACTTATGTTTCCAATACTTGACTTATAATGACTACTGTTATAGCGCAGACAACAAAACACTCAATTTAGGCAATTTCACATGATGTTATAATATCCACATCGATATCGTAAAATCTCATTATAACATCGCGCGCTCGCTCCTGATTAGCCCTTTGCGCGCAGCTGCGCTCTCATTGGTTAGATTTGAATGGCGCCAAGTTCACTGTGACAATACACGTACGCGTGAATTTAATGTTTCGCAATACGTTTTTTTTTTTTTTATTATTGAAGATAAAGTAGTGTATGCAACTGCATATAACACGGGTATTAAAACACTCGTTTCTATTATGAAACTCGCTGCGCTCGTTTCATAAACTCACACTCGTGTTTTAATACCCTTCATTATATGACAGTTGCATAAACTACTATTATGTGCTCATAATTACGAACCACTTTTATTATGAGACCAATCCCGAAACCACTAACAAAATCCATACAAAGAGATTCATAGATTTTGGACACATAAGTATTGCTGAGAATCTAAGAACTTTATAGAACAGCTTATTTTTAATTATTTGGGTTTGGCACCATATGAAAAGTTGTTCATAATAGTGTATTGTGTAAAGTGATATGCCTGTACTTTGCAAAGTAACACCTGTATTTACCTGCTAATATTAAAGGCGCTATACCGAGTATCCAAGCTGTGGAATCAAGTGAATGAAGGGGTCCTTAACATTGGAAATTATACCTTAAATAAAATACAGCTACATATGTGAAAACGCCTGTAGTAATATATTTTATGTCCATCGATCTACATATTCATCAGGCATAGGACGTCCACTGCTGGACATGTTAGGCCTCCCTCAAGAACTTTTCGACCCCATCTGATATTTAGGAAGTACCGATTAATATGATATAATTACATATAATGTTACAGTTATGTCTCGTTTTTAAGTGGAACGCGTTTTTCCTCGTCAAAACTAGTTATTAAGAAACACTTAATTGTAAAAAAGCATACTTTGTGCAGTTTTAATTAATGTAATTATTTATTATCTTTGCTTTCATTTGTTAGTCAGTATTTATTTTCTATGTGAGAAATTCTGTCTACGGCGTCTTTCCACGTAGTGAAACGCTTGTATCGGAATATATCAATATTCCTTGATATAGTTAGTTACACTGAGGCGCTACGCAGACGTAGAGACTTTTTTGTAGCGTAGGTTCGGAATTATAAATCTAAGTAAACTTAACATCTTCAATTATGGTAAACTACATAATTCATTAATTGAACAAACAACATGCTATAACTATTTACAAATATGTAGTAATCTTCTAGTAGAACTTTTAAGCAGTAATATGGTTTATAATACAAATACCAAATTAGCGATAGTTGTCAAGATACAAAATCAGACATCCTCTATATTTAAAAGGAAAAAATAACATTTTTAGACATGACGTTCCAGGCAGGTCATTTTATATAATCATCGGATCTTATTTATTCTTTCAAGCGTAACCACAAATAACAAAAGAAATCGTGATTTTGTTAACTAAATTATGTGATGATGTCTACTAGGTCTGTTCTAAAAAGGTTTTTTTTTTTTTAAATTACTAAGCAAAACCACCAATGAGCTATGGAGCGATCCTAGGAGTTAAACTTTCATACCGCATTGGAAATAATATACTGCGCTTCAAGACACAAATCGTTGACTTTGGTCAGAAGGCCCCCGAACTGAAATGGAATTGGGCAGGACATTTCTGCCGTATGTCAGATGATCTGTGGGCCAAACTTACTACTCAGTGGGTTTCCCGGGCCGTCAGACCAGTTGACAGGCGGAGATGACGGGACGTCCTGAACTCCTTTTGTAACAACTGGACCCAGACAGCTTTAGGACATGAAGAGTGGAAGGAGAATAGGGAGGCCTTTGTCTATCTGTGGAACGAAACAGGTTCACAATAAATAATAAAATAAGCAAAACCACCTAAACAACGATTCCTTTTGATAGCTTTGGCTTGTCAACTAAGTATCTACGTATGCGCAGCGTCATATAAATGATCCAGAACCGGCCTAGCAGCCTTGCCAGCTGAGGCCACTTTTTGTGCCCGGAACGGCCAACATAATTATTTATTACGAGAATTTACAATATAGAACGTGATCGCGTTAGGTGATGCTGCAAAAATGGGCCGGTAAATGGCGTATAAGTACAGGGAACTCTGTTGTAAATTATTCTTGAATAGGTACTACTTTTGATAATAGGAGTACGATTATACTATAAATATGTATTGTAATGCGAGTAAACCAAGCCGCTGTAACGTTCCACGTTTGTGTGTCTCAGCTTTTAATATATATTATTATGTAGATGCTTGGTCTCTCACATTTGGAATCAATAAATCTTGAGAAATTGGTTCTAGATTTGTTGATTATGATAGAGTTACATATTTAGAGTTTAAATAGGTAAATTTAGTCCACTGAATGTTCATCTAGGTATATTAGAAAGTAATAACTGGAAAAGTAATACAATATAGTTCATTAATTTATAGAAATAATTTTAAGTTAGCGTTCTGTTATGAAATTTCAGTGGAATTTTATACTAACTAAAATAAATACCTGGTTAAGCCCTTATCATTAAGAAGACGACTTAGAAATAAGCCTGAGGACGTTAGAAGAGTCCAGCAGCATTGAAGAAGAGGATCAGCTCACCCAGCTGGTTATACAGGAAAAACAATCCAGCGGTAACTTGTCAAATAACCTGAAAAAGAAAAGGGATTCATTTGAAACACAATAGAATTATTATTATCATAAGCTAGGAATAGGTAGAGATAAAAGACTGCCAAATGATTGATAGTATCATGTTAGAACATTGTAAGGAATCACCTTTTTCAATTAGCCTTTGGGAGATTTGATAGCTGAATAAGTGTTATTTCACAGCCACACACAACACAACACTTAGGGAACGCAAATTATATCACTTGGGACTGAAATTACTCAAACATAGATACTATCTATTATAAAGTAAACATTAGATACAAACCTTGGAATGAATCTGTGGAGATGATAACAATTTCCATTTTCAGATGTTAAATGATCCTCTATCTAGGACTTCTAAACAATCATATAGATTTCTAATGTGCAAAATCATCTTTCAATCGGCTGGAGCTTTACTGAAACATAAAAACAATTCATAAGAACTTACAATCATGTTTCAATCATTGCTTTATAGAATGTTAGAAATAACCTCAAAATCTCGGGATCAGTTTGTAACAAAAATAATACTTAATGAGGAGGAATATGGACTTATCAAGGTCCTGATAGTTCAGGAAAAGAAAAAGAAAGAGATTCCTAAGGTAACTAACACCAAAGGGGTAAAGTATTTCTACCAAAATAGGAAAAATTACTTTCTTGTTGAAGTTGAAAAACAATCTAGATTGAGAAAGTAACTTACCTTGGTAACATAAATCACCGAGAAACTTCAATTTAAAGTAAAAGTAGCAGTAGTATTGTAGAATCTTTGTTAATTCTGCATAAATTACGATGAACGATAGGTTTTGAGAGCAACATTTGAAACAGCGAAAAATTGGGGTTATATTTCATTTGACATTAGGGTGAAATTTGTTTGGCTCACGGGCGTGCGTCATTCTGTGTCATGAACGTTCATCACAGGGATACCATATGATAGAATTACGATTCGTATTTCGTTCGATATTAGGGTGAAATTTGTTTGGCTCACGGGCGTGCATCATTCTGTGTCATGAGCGTTCATCACAGGGATACCATATGATAGGATTACGATTCGTATTTCGTTCGATCTAAGGGTGAAATTTGGTTGACAGTATGACAAACATGCGTTTCTCACTCATTTATGAACATTCGTCCCTACAATGATGAACGTTAGTGCCAAGGATAGATTATAAAAGGGCGCGCGGCGGCAAAATGCGTCATTCAGAGTTAGGTTTTCAGACCAGTAACTTGTGCGTGAGAGCTTATAACGATTTTTAAGGCGGACCTTTGCAGAATTACGATTCCAATCTGGTCTATTTCGCCATTATTTAGATTTGCGAATTTTATAAAAGCTCTTCAGCCAAGTTCTCGTTGTGAGAACAGTCTTTGCAAGTTTCCTTGTAAATGTCAGTGTAATTGTGAGATTAGCTGAGTTTGTGTAAGGGAGGGTTGTTTAGGCGCGATTCCAGTGACCTATTTAGGTTACCTAGCTCGAAGATAATGAGTTATCGTGGGTTCTTAGAGTGGTTAGTTTCGGGTGGATGGTATGCCACATGGCAGACAACGCCACTATCCGAGCTAGCTGTTCGAGGAAATCGCAATAAGTCATCGATTGGGTAAAAGCTAATCACGCACTTCGCTGTAGTTCAGCCAATGACTCCAAAGTGGTCGGCGGGTTGAACCCCACATTGCACATACTGCCTGGCAGTATAGTGGGCGGATACCTTCATTCCCGGGTTTATAGTAGGCTGTCAATGTGAGGTCATTGACAGGTGGATTAGTTTGACCCTTTCAGTAGGGATAATCCATGCTTTACCTCCTACTGGGATTCGGCTTCTTCTCTTTGACGTCAGGCCTTCGGTTTCCTGTGGATTCTGTTAGGCACGTGGCTTACACACTGATTGTATCTGAGACTAAGTCGTTTTCTGGTTGTCCCAGGGATAGGAGAAGCTTGCGTAAGCGATGGGGCGTACGCGTTGCTTCTGTAGGGAATTTAGGGGCTATAGGCTCTCCCACGGACCTAGCCAGTCCAAACTTTAGGTTGTCGGTTAGCGGACATGGAACTTTGGATAGGGGAAGTGTCCTTGTAGAGGGGAATTATTTTTTTTTATATTTTTTTATTATGGGGTAGTGGGTGTCGTGTAGAATAGGGACGTCATAGAGTTAGGGTGATAGGTAGGGGAGCTTGCCCGCTTCTCACAGGGTAGAGGGGGCATCAGCTCACCAATAGGGTCGTTTTACGGATAGGTTTTAGGTAGGATTGTGGTTAAAACAAGTTTAGGTTCAATTTTAAACTTTCAAATTACGAGATACATAGCAGGTTTATAGAATTGGCAACTAAAATTTAGCAAATAGCTATTTAGTTGTGTCATTCAGTAAAAATTATTGTGATTCAGAACTGTCAGTGTTAAAATATAGTGACATTTGAAATTGCCATTTAGTGGGGGAAAAATTCCCATAATTTGTTTAAGTTCTTTGAGAATTGAATAGTAAATGTTAATAATCTCGCTAAAGAGAATTAGTATACTTTGGTCATATCAAAGATCCAATTTGGTGATAAATTGCCAGTACGAATTGTACTCTAGATTTCCCTGTTACAAAATAATTTTGTTTCATAAATGCAAGTAGACAAGTAAATTTCATACCTATCTTGCTTTATTCATTGAGATAGAAAAATGTGTTGGAACAATTTGAGACCTAGGTTTTTCTAGAATCAAAGACAGCCTAGTTTTATCTAAATGCAAGTAGACAATCTAAATTATACCTACTTTGCATTGATTTATATGAATCTATATAAAATTATGTTTGCTGTTATAATCAGATCACAACTATTGTATTGATAGATTTTCATTAACTCTATGGAAATGGTCAAAACCTTAACTTTGAATATATTGATCATAAAACAATATAGAGATATCAGCTGACGAAAATAGTTACAAATGCTAACTAGTCGGTTGTATTAATCCGTTATTATAAAAAGCTTTGGCTGAACCATTAATGATGAAACTATGAGTAACAGATAGATTACCCATTTCCTTGTTAGATATCAGCTAACGAAAAATAGTTACAAATACTAACTAGTCAGTTGTAGTGATCAGCAACCATGAAAATTATACTGGCTGAACTATTAATGATGAAATTTTGAGTAACAGATAGATTACCAATTTCCTTGTAGAACTGTAGCAACAGTCTGAGGAATTTACATATTATTGATGTACTTTTGTACTTTAATGGCGATTCTAGTCTTGTAAACACTAGGTCAATTTGAACCTTGTCCTAAAAAACCTAGGCGATTATGAAAAATAATTCTGACGATTATCCGTGAGTTTGGGATCTTTGATGAGGTCAAAATAATAAATTCAATAATAAATAACCTATTGATTTATGAAGGGAAATACATTGTTTCACACCTTTTGAACATTATTATTCAATGAGATTTATTAACATTTGGCAAGTGAATATTGCACTATTATATTAAACATATTATGGCATTGACAGCAATGTATACTATTAATGTATTGTATAGCCATATTGGCCGTATTTTAGCTGGCTGAAATCTGAATGTTCAAATAATACATTTACAACTGATATTAAAGCAGTGGTCGAATAGATAGACTTTGCTCAAATTACAATACATAGATGTTTCAAAATGCACAAGATTATGTGTATGTGGCGACGCCAGGCTCTAGTTGGTAAAACTTTGCCAGGCCAAGCAATGCCGTGCCTTATTGGGTTTCTTTAGCCGAAAAGGAAAAGATCCTGATTCTTTAGTGCAAAGTATAAATTTTACTTTCTTAGAAACTCTGGTCAGTTGCTATTCAGATTACTCAGAACTAGCCTTTGAGTGAAGTCCTTCTATGAATTTATTTATACGTCAAATGATTTCCTTCTAAATTCTTCCTTGAATGAACATTCTGATGTCAGTCTATGTTAGGAACTCTAGTGAATGTGAGAGACCTAGGTTTGATAGATTTTACCTTAAGTAAGATTCGATATTCGAGATTCAATGGTTTATTGTACCACAAATATATAGAGATATTTAGGTCACAATAGGGTTAGGCTCAAGTTAGGCAAAGTAGGCATGCATTCTAAGTAAGATTTGGTATTCGATATTCAATGGTTTATTGTACCACAAATATATTGAGACATTTAGGTCATAATAGGGTTAGGCTCAAGTTAGGCAAAGTAGGCATGCATTCTGCAAGCTAGATACCAGTAGGACTGTAGGCATTAGGTAGATAGGCTAAATAGGTAGGGAATAGGTGACCTTTTTATTCTGGTTTACCAGGATTTGAAGGTCGCCGCAAGTAAACCTGGCCCGTGCCCCTCATGTATCACCACATGAGGTTTTGGGGGGCTGGATGTCTGTTATGTGGGACATCCAGCAGTGGGGCCTAGAGAACCGCGACTCTAGGATGTGGGAAACTTTGCAAAAAATAGTCCGTCTCGTCCCCTTATTTGTTGACATACCTATGACCGACAAGAAGTAAAATTGACAGAAATAGCATAGCCCTTCAGGCTGAACTCCTTGTAATAAGCGGAGGGGGCTATCCAGTAAGGGTCGAATGCCACTGATCGGTACGGCGGCGGAGTGCCGATCCATAGCCGCTTTATATGATTTCACATAGCAAAACCTAAATTTTATATAAAAAGTTCAATTTTGAGAATTTTCAATTATTTGACTGAAGGTATCAAAACCTTGCCTCTTGGACTATAATCAGCTCCTTTCAGTTCGCAAGTCAGTTATTATACATCTAGGGTCTTACCTCATAACCCCAAAATCTAGAATAAGACTAGGAAATGATGTAGCATTAAGTAAAGTTCATTAGAAATTAGCTCAGCGTATATTGTTGGTTTTGTAGGATTTAGGTTAAAGTATCTTAACATTTTACAACTCTAGGACAATATATACTACTTTTATAATACTCTATAAATCGTTCAAATAGGTAGGAGTCTCTAATCTGTTTGGGTTTCTGCGATTCACAACGTAAGGTCCTCTACTAACGATCACTGGCCAAACTTAGTATTAAGTAGATTAAGTACGGATAATTTAATTCTTATGAGCTCAACAGTAGTAGGCTAAGATAGCGTAGGAATCGTTTTCATAAGTAACTTTTAGAGTAAGAGTACAACTTTCAGTTCAGGGTTAAGACCTAGTAGACCACCACTACTTTAGGGTTAAGAAATACTGAAGTTCTAAATTATTCTAGGGTTAGCATAATTACACGCTTGCAGAGCGAATTACATTTAGCTTTATTACGAATTAATGTAGGTCATTTAGTAGGATAGTTAAATAGTTTTGCTGTAAGGTAGACTTGTATTGAAGTTAGTTTTAGCTAAGGCTTTCGGTTTAGGCATAGGTTAGGCAGGTTACGAAAATTCGGTGTAGGATAGGTTAGGATGTTACACCGCTTTCAAATACAGTCTTATTGAAAATCTTTAGAAGAGGCCTTATCCAGGAGTTCCCGCCCTAATACTGAAACAAAGCTCGTGATGGTGACGGAAAGTAAAAAAAAAATCGGCCAAGTGCGAGTCGGACTCGCGCACGAATGGAGCTCCCATACGGTATGGAACCCCGTACCGTATGGGAGCTCCAAAAAATCACGTTTGTTGTATGGGAGCCCCCCTTAAATATTTATTTAATTCTGTTTTTAGTATTTGTTGTTATAGCGGCAACAGAAATACATCATCTGTGAAAATTTCAGTTGCCTAGCTATCGCGGTTCATGAGATACAGCCCGGTGACAGACAGACGGACATTGAAGTCTTAGTAATAGGGTCCCGTTTTTACCCTTTGGGTACGGAACCCTAAAAAATACCTATACCTAGCTACTGGTAACTAGTGGTAATTAATTCCATTCCAGGTTGAGCGTAAGTTACGCTCAACCTGGAGTGGATTTAATCCATCAAAATCCGTTTTCCTTTCTAACGGACCAACCCCAAAATAGAGTAGATATATATGTTGAATGCAAAAAGTCAACTACTTATCTATCGAAAAAATTAAAGTTGTTAATATTGGTGTACTACTTATAAGGGCAATCTTATTATGTTGTGAGACAAATACCAGTAGGAAACTGTGGTTTGGGAGGCACAATAATAATAAAATTATTGTGAAAACTAAAATATACGAACAACATACTCGTAGGTATAAATATATTTACTAACAAGCGTCATTTTGTTGCGTCATTCTCGCAGTCTATCCTCTACATTAACATAACTCAACGTTTAAAACAAAAACTCTTCACATAAATCTAGAGGAAGTGAAGATGAAATAGAAAACAGATTGAATTACGTAAACAAACAATAAATCATAAATGATTTATACACCGGCTTTGCAAAGTGCAACACTAAGCAGTTACATATAAAACGTATTTTTATTTTTTTCTAATTTACTTTGTCATAATGAATGTAGCACTAAGTAGCTATGCAATTGGCCTTTTAGTGTTCCGCTACAAACGAGGGAAATCATGAAAAACTGTGAAAACATTAAACTAACCCACCTACACAACTACACAACAAAAAAATCCTACTTGCCAACCCGAAAAAGAAATTCA
The DNA here is from genome assembly GCA_964007245.1 of Hypomecis atomaria. NCBI lineage: Eukaryota > Metazoa > Arthropoda > Insecta > Lepidoptera > Geometridae > Hypomecis > Hypomecis atomaria. The sequence goes on from OZ023299.1 coordinate 11,380,635, forward strand.
GATATGTTATCGCATAGTGTGAGGTTGGTTCGAATTTTCCGAAAAATTATTTTCTTTATTCTGCCAATTGGCAGTAGGCTTGAGCGTTTGGATTATACTCGTAATAATACAAGGGTTTGTGAATGATCTAATTGCTTTTTATAACTAGTGTTAAGTAAAGTTAGTATGCAGAGTTATTTTATTGTATTTTGTAATATTTAGTAAAAAAAAAACTTTACCTGTGACTAAAGTTCAGTACATGTGCTTACTTAACCACAAGGAGCTAAATAAAATTAAAAAGCTTTAATAGGAGAAATAAGAATAAAATGTAAGTGGAGTCCCTCCGTGCGGAAGAAGTGAAACTTCGACGCAACAGTACTTTCATACCTCCTCCATGGTAGCGTTAAACGTTTAACGCAACCTTGTTGAAAGTCAAATTAGAAGTTTCACTTCAAAAAAGAAAATAAGATGCAGATGCACATCATCATCATCATCTTGCCCTTATCCCACTAGGTGTGGTCGGCACAGCACGTTTTCTTTCGCAACTTCACTCTATCATTCGTCATCTCATCATCAACTCCTTTCTCTCGCATGTTATCTTTCACACAATTCATCCACACTTTTCTTGGTTTTCCCCTCCCTCTTATCCCTCTTTTAAGATGCAGTTGCACAATCACAATAAATATTTTTCAAAGTAAAACCGATTTCCAACACAATTATATATGGAACCCTACCACTTGCGTTTCACGACATGAATGTGACAGTTTTTTTCAACCAAGCGATAAAAAAATGGAAACTTTCATTATGCGGTTACATTGATGTTGTCTAATCGATGGTATTGATGTGCATAAACGCACGCGGTCGAGTAGGCACGCTCTCTCGTTTTCACGGGAGGTATGGCACATTTGCATGCATTTGAAAGACCGATTATAATTATAATCAGATAACTTATTACAAACTAAACTCGTTCATTATACCGTTGACAGGTAAAGATTTATTAGAGTGCGGCTAATTAGATAATACTGTAACGTTTTCTGTTGGTAATTTATGTCATAATTACCTAGTTAAAATAACATTTCACTTAATAAGAAAGCATTGTTTCGGTTTTTAATCAGTTTCCAAAAGGGTTTTCAGTTCGCTTTATTAGTAAAGTTGTTGTTTATTTGGTAACAAATGAATTACGAATTCCACTTGTGATGATGTAAAATAATTTTATCTACACTAATGTTGTAACATTCTACTTATGTTTCCAATACTTGACTTATAATGACTACTGTTATAGCGCAGACAACAAAACACTCAATTTAAGCAATTTCACATGATGTTATAATATCCACATCGATATCGTAAAATCTCATTATAACATCAATAAAACGCGACCAATTAACCTGGCGAGCCTTATGTCAAAATCCTCATACAAGTTGTATAAAATTTTGATATTAGGCTGGCTTTTGAAAACAGTTGGGTTATACGTGAAAACTTCGTCGAAACTACTAAACTTACATACACAAAACTCTTTGGTAAGATCTTGTGCCAATGAAATAAAAAAAGAACAGCGCGCGCTCGCTCCTGATTGGCCCTGCGCGCGCAGCATAGATCATTGGTTAGATTTTAATGGCGCCAAGTTCACTGTGACAATACACGTACGCGTGAATTTAATGTTTCGCAATGTGTTTTTTTTTTACTAGTGAAGATAAAGTAGTGTATGCAACTGCATATAACACGGGTATTATATGACAGTTACATAAACTACTATTGTTCGCTTTCAGATCAGTAGTTTTTTAACTGCAATAAATTTTGTTAAAATCATAGTGAAAATTACCTACGGAGAAAATCTCTCCTAGCCTAGATTTCATCGAGTTTTATATACTTAGACTGATAGAAAGTATTTCCATGAAATAAATTTATAAGCACTTCAAAGCTTGATCGAGCGGAAGTTACTTGATTAAGAATGTTGAGTTGTTCACTTAATTGCTTAGTGTCTAAAGTAGTTAGGTACGCGACCTAAGTAGAGATCGAGCTATTTCAAAATGAATGTGCTTGTGCTTGCACCTTATAATACCTGAGGCCCCAGTATTTGTACTTATAGTCAATGAAAGCTATTTATCGTTTTCATGTAGCTCTACATAATTTTGTTCGTTTCCGTCAGGGTCGCTTTATGATAACATTTGAGACCACATAGAAATACTGATTTTTTTTATTTCAAATAAGCTCAGACTAAGCCTAGTGTTTTGTTGGAATCATTAATTTTGTTGGAAATATTAAAAAATAGAAATATAGCCTGTACAGTTTAAGACTACATGCTCTAAGTAGCTTTATACGAGTATGATTTCAATTTTTTTATAAATTTTTAGGAATTTTAATTTAGCTACATTAGAGCGCAATTGACTAAATGTTAAGTAAATTTTAGTTACGTAAGAGGTTAAATGATCACTTATGAGTTAAGCTGAATTCCAAATAGTCTGATAATAGCAAGAGATGTCTCAAAAGAGAAGAGATACCTTTAACCTCGTAACCGAAGACGAATTGAGACGAGTCCTCAGGTAACGCCCAATGTACTTACTTTCAGAAGAACGAATATTTTATAGTCAATAACGCCGAGCAGTTCAAGTTAAGATTTTCCTATGTTCGGTATTTTCTTTTGTTCTTATGGGGGCGCTATATAATGGTAGATAGAGATTGTTTTAGGAGAAAAATGTAAAAAAAACATTTTCAAGATATACAAATATTCGGCATATCTATATTATAGACTGTAATATGAAAAAAATATAGATATTGTTTTTATGATTTAAAGTAAAATGTAAGTGTAAGCTTTTTGTTTTAAAATGATCTAGATGAGTGTAATTATTTTATATTGTTTAAAAATCAAACTTAAAATCTAAAAAATATGAGTGAAAGTATTTTTTCGATTTTTAAAATCTGAATTTTCTATGAATATTCAAAGTAGGATGTTGTTAAAATCCGCGCGAACTCGACCGCTCAACGCGTGACGTCACCTCGCCGGTTATGTCCGCCGCCGTTAACTTTACATTTGTTATTTTTAGGGTTCCGTATCAACCCTAAAAATAACAAATGTATTGAAATGAACGAAAGTCAGCTTACAGAGCGCGTGTCAATCAGATACTAAGCCCGATTACAGAGGCGCCAGCGTAAATTTATTAGCAACGTAAAAAGCGTTCTCTCTATCGAATGCCTAAAGTGAATAACAATTTTTCGCAAAAAATGGCAAAGCCGCCTTCCATCGTGAACAAAATTCGAATATTTCGCTCGAATTGTTCGTGTGTATGTATTTTTTGTTGTGTATGTTCATCGATAATTTCGCCAATTGTAAACCGAATCGAAAAATTATTTTTTTATTCGAAAGGGTATACTCCCAAAGTGGTCCCATTTAAATTTTACAGAAATCGGCTGAGCCGTTTTTAAAAAAACCAACAATAATGTAAGCAATTCAAGCGTAATATATCCGAATTTTGTACACCATGAACATCGATAATTTCGCCCATTTTTAACCGAATCGAAAAAATATTTTATAGTTCGAAAGAATATATTCCCGAGATGGTCCCATTTAAATTTTACAGAAATCGGCTGAGCTGTGTTTGATAAATCAAAAATAATGTAAACAATTCAAGCGAAAATTTTGTACACGATGGAAGGCGGTTTTGCCAGTTTTTGTGAAAAATAATTATTTCGGTACCTGAGGGTTTACGAGGCTAATAATAACACGCCATGAATCACGTTCATAATTGTAATTATTGTCCCTTTGGAAAATAACAATTATCTTAAATTTTGCACAGACAATATTTCACGGGTCGTTAATTCGAATGCTGCATGCAGTCACTATTGACTGGTTGGTTCTGCACTAGTTCACACAACTCATTATCAACCCGTTTTGCATATCGTGGATTCCTATCACTACGAGTGTATCCAGCTATGCAAATGAGAACAGTCTAGACTGTATTTTATTCTTCGATGCAAGCTTAGTGGGTTTAATATAATTTTCCTTTTGTTTGGTTTATTTAAATTATTTCTCTGCGTCTAACATCATATAAGTTTTTGAAGTTCGGTAACAATTGGTTATTAATATGTAGGTACTAAAGAGCCATCGAGCTTCACTCGGCAGGTACCAAAATCTGTTTAATTATGCATTTATGAAAATGAACCTCTTTCTCGATCACGCTATAATTTGAGAACTCTCGAACAAAATCACAAATGAGGTTAAAAAAATCACGCAGTAGTAATTTTCGAAATCACTTTTTTACTACCTACGTGTAGTAAAATTATGAATGCGAGATTATAATAATCGGCCAAGGAAGAGTCGGACTCGCGCACGAAGGGTTCCGTACTGTGTGGGAGCCCCTCTTAAATATTTATTTTATTTTAATTTTATTATTTATTATTGAAGTGAATATAAAATTAAATATTCTGTGAAAATTTCAAGCATCTACCTATTACCATTATTAATATAGAGCGAAAAACGTCTAAAAAATCAGGTTTGTTGTATGGGAGCCCCTTAAATATTTATTTTATTTTCTTTTTAGTATTTGTTGTTATAGCGGCAACAGAAATACATCATCTGTGAAAATTTCAGCTGCCTAGCTATCATGGTTCATGAGATACAGCCCGGTGACAGACAGACAGACAGACAGACGGACATCGAAGTCTTAGTAATAGGATCCCGTTTTTCCCTTTGGGTACGGAACCCTAAAAAATGATTTGTGTGCATGTTTGGAATTGATAACTTACTGTCATTTTATAAAAGTAAAAGTGGCCATACACGATGCGATGATTTGATCAAATTTTCGCTTCATGCCAACTGGGAACTCATTCAGTTAATGAAAAGATAGGAATTGGTGGTTCACGATTTGAACCACTACCTGAAGCTGGGCTCACACGAAACTATGATCGCATCTGTTCGTCAGATCAGTGCAGTAGGGGCCATGTAGTATCATCATGTACTTAAACATTGCTGGTAGGTATTTATTGAAGAAACAAAATGACACCACCGTCTTATTCGAAAAATATAGATCATGCTAAAAGTTGATGGGAATCAAAGTTGTAGGAAATCAAGAGATTTGATTTTCTACAATTTTGATTCCAACAACTTTTTGTAGGATCGATATTTTTTTAAATATATAGTTGTACCATTTTGTTTCTTCAATAACTTGTGTTACACAAATTGTCATCAGAAGTTGTCGGAACAAAAGTTGTTTAAAATTGGATTTTCTACAACTTTGATTCTCATCATAATTTTGTAGGATAGATAATTTTTGAATTAGAAAAATGTACCATTTTGTTTCTTCAATAACTTGTGTTATTTCAATTTTACGATAGAAGTTATGGGAACAAAAGTTGTTTAAAATTTGATTTTCTACAACCTTGATTCCCATCAACTTTTTTTAGGATCGCTATTTTTTTAAAACCGTTGGTGGTACCATTTCATTTCTTCAATAACTTGTGTTATTTCAATTTTACAGCAGAAAATATGGGAACAAAAGTTGTTTAAAATTAGATTTTCTATAACTTTCATTCCCATCAACTTTTTGTGGGATCGATATTTTTTTTAAATAGTTGGTGGTACTATTTCATTTCTACAATAACTTGTGCTATTTCAATTTTAAAGCAAAAGTTATTGGAACAAAAGTTGTTTGAAATTAGATTTTCTACAACTTTGATTCTTATCAACTTTTTGTAGGATCGATATTTTTTTAAATAGTTGGTGGTACCATTTCATTTCTTCAATAACTTGTGTTATTTCAATTTTACAGCAGAAATTAAGGGAACAAAAGTTGTTTAAAATTTTATTTTCTACAGCTTTGATTCCCATCAACTTTTTGTAGGATCGATATTTTTTAAAATTGTTGGTGGTACCATTTCGTTTCTTCAATAACTTGTGTTATTTCAATTTTACGATAGAAGTTATGGGAACAAAAGTTGTTTAAAATTTGATTTTCTACAACTTTGATTCCCATCAACTTTTTGTAGGATCGCTATTTTTTTTAAACAGTTGGTGGTACCATTTCATTTCTTCAATAACTTGTGTTATTTCAATTTTACAGCAGAAGTTATGGGAACAAAAGTTGTATAAAATTAGATTTTCTATAACTTTGTTGATTCCCATCATCTTTTTGTGGGATCGATATTTTTTTAATAGTTGGTGGTACCATTTCATTTCTACAATAACTTGTGTTATTTCAATTTTACAGCAGAAGTTATAGAAAAAAAAGTTGTTTGAAATTAGATTCTCTACATTTTTGATTCCTATCAACTTTTTGTAGGATCGATATTTTTTTAAATAGTTGGTAGTACCATTTCGTTTCTTCAAAAACTTGTGTTATTTCAATTTTACGATAGATGTTATCGGTACAAAAGTTGTTTAAAATTTGATTTTCTACAACTTTGATTCCCATCAACTTTTTGTAGGATCGATATTTTTTTATATAGTTGGTTGTTCATTTCATTTCTTCAATAACTTGTGTTATTTCAATTTTTCATGAGAAATCATCAAAATCAAAGTTGTTTGAAATTTGATTTTCTGCAACTTTGATACCCATAATTTTTTTGTTAAATCAATATTTTTCGAATAAAATAGGGGTGTCATTTTGATTCCTCAATACGAGTATCTACCTACCGACAATGCAACTATATTAGGACCTCGCTGGACTGATCTGATGAATTGATGCGATCATCGCATCGTGTGTGCCCAGCTTCAGGTAGTAGTTCAAATCGTGAACAACCAATTACTACCATTTGAATTAGTTGAGTGAGCCCCCAGTGACGATTACTTAGCCGTTGGGCGTAGATGTAGCCGGACCATTATAGGTTGGCGTACCTATATCTGATCATAGAGCTATTACAATTACAACCAGAGGGATAATGTGGTTGTCATGAAAAATACCTATCTCATTTCAGTGACTGTTGCCGTATTTTTCTCCCGATAACCCTGTTTGCCGCCTACGCAAAAACGACGGGGCGTTATAGTTATAGAAGCTAGAAAATTGCACATCTTACCTTTACCGATATCTTTTTCGTTCTATTTGAAAAATATCAATCACAGAAAAAGTTAATGGGAAACAAAAATGTAGGAAATCAAATTATAAGCAACTTTAGTTCTGACCATTTCTCGCGTAAAATTAAAATTACAAGAGTTAATCAACATTCAGGAAGTGGTTCAAATCGTGAACCACCAATTCCTGCCTTTTCTTTAACTGAATGAGTGCCCAGTTGGCATGAAGCGAAAATTTGATCAAATCATCGCATCGTGTATGTCAAACTTAACTATTGTTACCTCAGGAGAATGACATGTAATAGAAGTATTGCTAAATTTTACTCAAATAAAAACTATGTTACAGCTGTCCGTCCTATTCATATCTGGCTATACAGCATCCGCGAGAATGAGTGGAACAAAATAACGCAAAGTCTGTCGCAAACGTCAAAATTACCAGTTGGAAGGTTAACATAGTTAAAATTTGGTTCCACTTGGTCTTTTGTCTTTTTCGGAAATTTGAATACTAAATCTCTGATCATTTTACCTTCCTACTTTTTACCTAGTTTGTGTTTGTGTATCTTTTTCTAACACCTTTTAAATTTCATATTTAAAATGGGACAAAGTGATGTATATCTCTTGGCTACGGTTTCTATTACTTTAGTTCATATTCTATTATTGTTACTGGTAAGCAATGTCAGATACCGCGCTGATCTATTGTACATTTTTATGAATCGTAATACTCTTTTCTATTATTCATCACAGGTTTTATTCTGTTCAAGTTTTGTTTTGTGAATATTATAGTTTCTGTTTAAACGTCTTCAACTTTATTTTAACCCACACGATAAGGTATTAACACAAATAATACAAAGTTAGTAGGTAAATTGGTTTATTGAAAAGACAATATTTAATCAAGTTTCACATACAGGTGACGATTGAGGATGTTTTTCAATTAGTCATAGAACAGTTTCAGGGTAATACCCCTACACAATAGTATAGTGACTATTATTATATTGCACGTAAGCCACTTATCTGTCACCAACCTTATGTATTTATTATATATTTATTGTTTTCACACATAATGCATGTCTGTTTTGTAATTTAGATTAATGTGGTTTCTGTTTGCTTATGAATTCAGAAAACATTTGTGCATGGTACATTAACTTAATTTACAATGTTAATTATTATTAATAATAATTTATTCCAAAACTTAAATAACACTTTCAACTAAGACTAAAATTAAATAACCTACATAAACAAAAAAAAAATACTAAAACAAAAATTACAAAAAAAAAAACAAAAGCATCATTGCCTCGCTGCTTAGCAATACTCAGCTTTTCGGCAAAATAGATGCCAGCATTCTGGTCACGTGTCACCTCTACCAAACGCCTGGCCAAATCTTTGTACAAAATATGGGCGTTCAGCCCCCACAGACCTAAAGTCTCAACCCCAAACGGCACAAAATGGTACATTCTGTCCAACAACCTATTTTTGTGCCGTTTGTGGTTAATGGAATATAGTCAGTTCCATAACCGCTGAGACTAACAGGTTTGCTTATACATGTTTGCTAATATAACCTAAAAAGTTTACTTTAAAAATATTAGGTACTATATTTTGATAGATTTTAAAATAAAAAAATTGCTGCTGAAAATAGGTAGTAATAATGTATTATTTGTTATGTATGACTTGTGCCAAATTCTTCAATAGATTTCAACTAGTTCATTGTCAGCGGTTATGGAACGGACTATGGTAATTATTATACCTACTAATTTAAGCAAAATGCCTACATTAGTCGAGACTCGTGTACAGGATGTTACTTTAAAAAGTGCATCGACTTTCAGAGGTGGTACACTCACAATTAAAAGCATCTTTTACTATGTATTTATATTGTATATTTGTATGTATGGTATGTGCACTATTTACATATAACTTATAATTTTACAGCGTCAACTAGTGTCTGAGCTGAGTGATAAGACAAACACGTCTTATATTTTACGAGTTTAGTGGTATCCTAGAATTTGACCTTTGTATATTTTATATTTTGTCTTACAGGCTCAATAACTGATGTGAAACTATTGTACTTCATTTCTAATCCCCTATATTTTTAACACGCTTTTATTAGGTCGACCTGTATGTATGTAACTAACTGTGTAATGGAATCTAAGGTAACTAATTTAACCATCTTCCAAGGGTCGTAGCGTAATGAAAATTAGCAGCTTTATGTAGTTCTGATGACAATACATACAATAATATGGTACTTTCAAACTGATCTGATGATAGAGCCGGAAGATATGAAATGGAACTTCATGATGGAAAATCGTATCATAGCTGTTTTGGATTTCTTAGAAAAGTCTTGTAATGAACTTTGACCACGATTAGGTTTCAAGGTCTGGTGAGCGTGTTTTTTAGTTTTTTTAAACTACGTTTATTATTTGATTTAATACATAAATAAACATTAGGCTAAAAATAATCTAAAATAACGAGTGTGTGAAAATACTGGTGGATAGATATTTTTTCACAATAAACTGTTATCAATATCCCATATCGATCAGGTAGATAGTCCCTTTATCTATCTTATCACATAACGTCGACATTATCTACTTCTACATGGAAGTACTCGTACAAGTATGATAAATCGTTGACATATTTCCTTAATATCGACCTAAATTTTAATTATTTTTACAAAACTTTGCAGAATTTCTCCTTGGTTTATGCGATGGAACATATTAAATCATTTAGCTGCACCACAGATACATAATTTAATAAATAAATATTAAGGGACATCTTACACACGGTCTCTGACCCCAAACTAAATTTTATAAAACATTTACCTAAGTTTATGAATTTAGAGCTGATGACGTCGGAATTTTAGATATCAAGGTCAGTTTTTTAGATTAGATCAGAAATACTAATGAAAGCCATGCTGCAATGTGTTTGTACCTTATATAATAAATACAAAATTCTACAATGTCCTCGAAATAAATAATAGGTCATGTGATAAACAACTGATTTAATGTCAACTGTCAGAAATAAAAATGTACCTTACAATGATTTCAAAATGCCGTTTGTAGTTTTAGCGGTTTCAGAGTTTTTAGTACAGTTTTTTATCATTTATTCGTAATTATTATTCAATATTGAATATTATTGTGCAACATTTCATATATTACGTATTTCTACTTAAATAAGATATCATAACAATCTTATGGCGTGTAAACAAAAATTCAGTTGCATTTTTTTTTGACATTTTTTCCATGATATTTTTCAATTGTTTTAAGCTTTTTACTATACAATTTATTACAATAATGAGATTAACGACTAGAGTACATGCATTGTTTACCGCTGCATGGGACGCACTTTTACATTACAGGATTTTTTATACATAATGAGATGAAAATACTGATTTGAAGAAACTTTGGGCAATAGCGCAAACTGATTAGACAAGTTGTTAAATATTTTACGTAATATGTTTTTAAAGATATGGAGACTTTAGCCATGTATTCACTGAGCAACAATAATTGTTTATAAACTTAACATTACAAAAAAACCTACGTGTTTCCGAAACAAAAAATTATGTTTCAGAGACAATTTTTGGTTTCTATAACCGGTGCTGCCCGCTTATACATGGAACACGGAAACAAATCAGTCCCTGGAAACATCTACGTGATGTTTTAGAAACTGTGTATCTGAAACATTGTTGCTCAGTGAATACATGGCTTTATACTCGCGTGTGTGCAATCTCATAATCTGGCCAATGGTAATGTACCACAAATTACTTTGTATAGGCCGTATCTTAAGCAGAACATCTGCTGCACACTTAACATAATCTCATGTTGATTTCGAATTAACATTTTATGCGCATGCAGTGTCCACAACCACATGTCCTGTAGGCGCTTTGTTAGTATCAGCCCATCGTAGGGAGCTGTAGTCTATTTTTACCCCGCGTCAGGTACGCTGTCTAGTCACTGCAAAGGTCAACGACCACGCTATGCACCGTCTCCGGCCATTTTTTTTAACAAGTCAATGACTCTGGACTCTTTAATTGGCTCCGGTTAAATTTCAATTACCAATATTCTTGGCGAGCGCGTTGATGTCTTTCGCTTGAATTTTTGGGATTATTTTACAACAGTTATTAACTTTTTTTGAGTATTAAATTACGTGTTACTCATAATTAGTTCAAGGAAGTAGACAATGTTTATAGCTCTGTTGATCTAACAGATTATAAAGAAAGTGAAACAAAAGAATTTTGTTTCATAAAAATAGCACGTGGGAATTTGAAAAGTGACGCGTTGATGTCTTTAGCTCTAAGGATCAGTTATTTTGTATCTCGTGATCAATTAACTTTCTCTTTGTTGTATGAAATGCACTATAATAATAGCAATGCGACAAACTAGCGAAACAATTTCGTTGCTTTTCACTTTACAATGCTTTTGTCTTACCAGCATGAAAGTCTGTACTCTTAAATGCCAATTAGATTTAGTGACAAAAGTTACATCATGCCTCGTTCAGTAGCCTTACTATCGTTTCTTTTTAAAGATTTAATTATATATTAATGCACCACAAACTATAGTTTCCATGTACGGTCACGATTTGTACTAAAAGCGAACAAAGTGCGGACGCTATACGATTTTCGGCCATCCGTTTAAACGTTACGTATAAGGCTTCTCATAGAGTAATGGTTACAAAGTATCTAGCTTACTCATTCCCCCATATAGCATTGTCTCTATTCATGAGGCTACGTCACCGCAGAAACCAGCCAGCCAATTGACCGGTATACTGCCAACCTTCAGTTTTTCTTTTATTTATAACTCGCTCTGGCTTGGCAGTTATGCCTCGTTTGAACTTGAAAAGTCACTTGATGCATTTTGTATTTTAGCTACTAGCTTATCCAGTAATTTTGTTTCAAAGTTCAAAATGAATAAACGATTTATCAGAGACTAAGTATTATGTTCATCAGTCATCACCAAAACATCGTATCCCTTAGATAGGATAGTATCGGAATAAGACGTGCTCATTGAGGCTATGGTAATATGTAAATATATGACAACGAACTAAATAACTTCATATTTAAAATTTAAAAACAAATTTACATACATTACATGTGACATACAATATGAGTAACATTTGTGATTCTAACGTTTGCATTTTGATTAGGTATTTTTATTTTTAGTGACTACAGTTGGATATAATCAAAATTAAAATACTATCAATAAAATTAAAAAAACACACCAAACAAAATAGAATACAGTGCAACATAAAAGACTTGAAAATAAATGAGGTTGCCACCATCGTTTTGTTAGCATATTTTGCATTATTTTTTCATAATGAGACTGTTTTCCTGTTCACAATCCACAACATAACACAAAATGGGATATATGCTAGGATGTTAACAACGATTGACAGCTCAGATTGGGGTTCCAGCAAAAGTGATAATTTTAGTTCCCGAATATTAATTTCTTCTCTTTTGAGTCGCACTGTAGAATAGCTCGGTGTCACTAAATCTTTACGAAAGATAACCTACTTTTAACTCATACACTAGGCTATGAAAACAAAAATCACCCAAAGAACAATGTTTATTTAGTTATCTCTTTAAAAAAATAGTGGAGCTATATTGAGTGTGCATAATAGTGATAGTGTTAAGCATGGGTTTACAGCAAATTTGGTGGCAAAAGTCAATTGGGCTTTAGAATCAAAGCAAAAATTAAAACAATGAGAATTAGAATGTCTCGTTGTAAAATTTCAACTTGACCGAGTTACTGAGCTGATAGCAAATAAACACTATACGGTTTAATGAACGGATAGCGATGGCGGCGGAGCGACGCACGAACACCGCGCGCAGTCGGCTCCGAGACGCAGGCGGCGCGCGCGCACCCCACGCTCTCCGACACACCGCGCATGACTCACCGAACCAGTCATGAACGAGTACGCGGAGTACGACTGGAAGCTGCACCAGATGCAGAACGAGCGCCTCTGTGAAGTCACCAGGAAACGGCTCACGGACAGCGACAGGCAGCGCGCCCTTGATGGACTCAAGGAAGCGGTAGATTCCAGTCTCAACCTAGCCCTGCGCGACAAAAGTAGATGTCAGGATGACAATTTCCTACGACGATTTCTATACGCGCGAAAACATGACGTACAACAGAGCTTCGAGCTACTGATCCGGTACCACCAGCACCGGCGCGAGCACCCGGACCTGTGGGCGGCGGCGGATGGAGGTGTGCTGCGCGCGCTGGCCGACGGTCTTCCCGGAGTGCTGGCGGAGCGCGACCGTCGCGGCCGCTGTGTCTTGCTCATGTTTGCCTCCAACTGGATCCCGCACGCATGTCCTCTGCTATCCGTCTACAGAGCTCTGCTCCTCACTCTCGAGAAAACCTTAGAAGACGTCCAAAATCAAGCTAATGGATTTGTGATTATTGTCGACTGGACTGAGTTCACTTTCAAGCAATCATGTAGTTTACAAGCCAAAGTGCTAAAGATGATGATCGACTGCTTGCAGGACTGCATGCCGGTCAGGTTCAAAAGCATACATTTTATCGGGCAACCATGGTATGTAGAGACTGCACTGGCGGTCGTTAAACCGTATCTAAAGGCGAAAACGCGGGAACGAATAGTTCTCCATGGCAACAATCTGTCGACTTTGCACGATTCTCTTCCCCTCGACATTCTCCCGGCGGAGTTGGGAGGAGAGGGGCCGTCGTACAACTCGGAACGTTGGCTGCAGGAATTTTGTAAAGGGGAGAAAATAAAACCCGCTCTCCCCGCTTCGCTGCCCGCGACAGCTGCGCCCGTAGATAACGACCTTCCTTCTGCGAAACTGGACAAAGCGTACAAACAAAAGGACAGTGTAAATTTCTCATTTCACGGTAACGAAAAAAGTGCTAAATCGGAGTTACTACGTGATAAAGACTGACCTTATCGATCGCGCCGATCGAAACGTGTTTATTGTGGACAGCTCACGGCGAGAACGCCACCCGAATATCGACGCATTTTATGCGTTTCGATATGCATTTTGTGATATCGAGTGTATTGTACATTTATTTATAATCTAGAGACTGCTTGTATACTTATAAACGCGTAGCTTAGGTTTATTACTCGTTAGGGTCCGACCGAAGTGCATTTACATGGCCTCAGATTAGAGCGGCAACTCAATAGATTGAGCTAAATTGTTTAGTGAGCACTTAGTTGAGGATGAGTCAGTGTTGTATCGGGACGAACGCATCTCGCCGGTCGGCGCATGGAGCGGCGCGGGCGCAGGTAACGGTGCCGAGCTCTCGTTTCGACGCATCCGCTCCAATCGTGGTCGTGAACGCTGCTAGCTCACCTAATATAATTTCGCTTCATACACTTATTACATTCACGTTTATTTGATGACTAACCAGTACCTGTAGCAATACATATTGTTATAATCTCTCAGTATCTCCGATTTCACTTTAGGTTCTAAGTTGTAGATGTTACGCTTTGATCATTGAGGCTTACCGCATTTACTCCATAAGTCTATGTTTAGATAATATGCGACGCCGATGCAAAATATTAAAATAATAAGTATCTATTGTTTTCCAGAAGAGCACAATTGGTTTCTTAATGTTTTGAATGTGAATACTTAATATGGCAGTATTAAATTATTGTACGTATGTGTCTGTTCGTGTCATGTTGTAGTCATTATTCTATAATGGCTTTTAACCTGTGTAATTATGTATTCTTCAAGCTCTCTTCGTAACTTGCGTGTTTAAGACTATGTCTATCTTGTAAGAAAATGGAATTGTACAATCGATAAAAAAATGTATGTTAAAGTGCCTTTGACTATGATATTATGAGAAAAAAGTTTTAGTAAAATTAGTTAAGTTTAAGTATGCAGCTGGTAGATAATATTGACTATTGTCTTCTGCCTACTATTAAAGTTTGTTTTGAATGTTCTGACATCAACATTTATAGTGAAAACAAAATTGTACATATTTATTATTTCATGACTGAACAGCAACTGACAATAAATTAAAAAATAAATATCTTGATTACGAAATACGTCAATGTTTTTATTTCCAGTGAACTCCAGACCAACACATGGATGATTATTTAGCATGTTTTCATACTGTGTGCTAAATGAAGGTGTGATATTTGTCGAGTATATTTCGGACGATATGTCCGTCCGAATACAGCAAAGTAAATTTTCATATCAAGATTAGATAAGGTTATCGTATCGCATTGAAATACAAAACCTTCTTATAGTACTTACATTGATTTTCGTTCCATTACAGTAATAACATGTATAGTAAAGCCATATGTGCGTTTGCAGCATTACAGACACATTCTGAGTAAAAAAGTAATAATGATTTCTTTGTATATTAAATTCGAAGTAGGTGTGATTATACGAGTTCGTGCTACTGGGTAAATCACAGGAAATTAAACAACCATATTTATTATGATTAGATAAAAAAAACATTTAATGTAGATTCTTGCACAATTATAGATATTTTTAAGCAAAACGTATCTATCCGTTCTTTATTGATTTAAAGCAAGTATGATCATGCGATTATATTCAACTGGTTGATCGAAGCAAAATCAAATCACATATCATGATTAGATAACATTACTTATCTTAGCGCACAGATACTCTGATTTATAGTTCAATCTTGCTCGATGAAAACTGATTTAGGCAAAATGCATACGGAATAGATTTTATGAATATTCAATTGTAGAAATTCTTTAGGTAGAACATAATTTAATACGCTTACTTGAAACCGCAACATCTATAGCCCTAGTGTGGGGACTATTGTCAATCTGGATCTGTACATATTTTATGGTAAATAAATATTTTTGTATTTTTTTTTTTTTTTTTTGTATTAAGAAGAGAAGATTTTTACAGTCCATAGAATACAGAATTAACTAGTACATATAATTCCCATTCTTCTCAGGACGTCTGCTGTTGGACATAGGCCTTTTTTCCTATGGATCTCCAATAAGACCGGTTGGAAGCGGAGTCCACCTTGTAGGTTTCAAGTTGTGAATTATAGGCAAACCATTTAAATCGCGGAACGCCCGCGGGTTAAGAAGGGAGCGGGGGGAGATGTTATCGGGTGGGTAAGAGGGGTGAGACGTGCGCTCTCTGCTCCGCGTACCCCTGTCACCCACCCGGTAACATCTCCCCCCGCTCCCTTCTTACCCCGCGGGCGTTCCGCGAGTTAAATGGTTTGCCTATAGCTGAGCTATGTCGGTAACTTTAATTATTTTTTACGGATATCCTTACTTCTAATCCATCTCGTAAAGACTCCGAGCATAACTCTCTCCATAGCTCGTTGGGCTACTTGGAGTGTAGAATTTTGATTGTTTTAAAGTTAGAATCCTGAGTGCTTTGCACCTGCCAACAAACATCACTGGACGTCACACGTATGATGTTTCATAACAGCCATATTTTCTATAGGAGTGGGTACATACAGCCACAAATCACGGAGCGTGGTTAACATAATGGTTGTCCATTCCGAAGAGTTCATACCTGCAGAATTGGAGTCCACCTACGTTTCGCGTACCTATTACAAGAACAAGAACAAATAAGATCCATTTTGAATGGAACTAGTGTTGTAAATTTTTAACAGTAGTTCCATCATGGAACTGTTAATGGTACTAGTGGCGACGAACCAAAATTTTAGTATCTATTTGCGTTTTTTTATTGTTACAAACTTTAGTAAATCTCAAGTATGACTGTTTAAATTATGGATTTATAAGTTAGTAACTATTGTAAATTGCAGTTTGCGCTTTAATGTAGGCACAGGAAATACTCATTCCATTTTTGTGATTGCTATAAGTATTTGTAGTACCTACTCGTATGTTGTGAAAAGTCTCTCGTAACGCGAAACTAGGCGTATCCTTCTTGATCTATCTGCATATTAATAGGTACCTATGTTGTGTACCTACTAGGCTAGCTACTTGGTCTATAAGAACGTTACCTATTTTGATGGTATAGCATATTAAAGGCCTATATATAAATATCAGATGTGCGTGTGGTAGACAATGGGCAGTGAACCGATGACGCCTGCGCACGCGCTGCCCATGTGAGTCACGAGTCGTTTCCGTTGGCGGCCGCAGCGGAAGGACCGGGGCATCCTAGTGGTCGCATAGCACCTTTGTTTTGGTGTCGCGTTCGCGGGGAAAGTCAGGAAACAGAAGCTAGAGGTGACATTGGGGAATTCATCGAAATATCAATATCTAGCTGGCTAGCACCTATGTGTATAAGTGCCTACATATATAAGTAGTATTCAGGGTTATTCCTAATCTTCTTCCTCTTCGTCGTGTCGATGATCCGAATATATATCTAAAGGGTTTTTTCCCAGCGTTGCTCAACTGCCACTCCGCGAGGGGATGCATGGTACTGGTCCTGGAGAGTGCAGGTTGGACCCTGAGGCCTGAGGGCTTGCAAGCCCTCAGCAAATCTAAATTTCTAAATTAAATCTAAATTTATTCCTAATCAATTAGCATCCTTTTAGGGGCTTATTCTGTACATCAAAACTAACAACTTTTGTTCTACGACTAAAATAACAAATTGTTGTTCCATAGAAAATATTGTTCACCCGCGACAAAATGTATGGAACAGCAGTTTTTTTTAGATTTGACAAAAGTTGCAGACCGAAAGTTGTTTATTTTGATGTACAAAATAAGCCCCTAAAAGGATGCTAATTGATTTGGAATAACCCTGTATGAGGACTAGCTCGCTGTTATAAAGCTACGTGTAGAAATACGTTTTTATATTTTTGGGTCGGGCCTTTTAAGGAAAAAATAATAAATATTACATGTGGTGTAAAAATTTACTCGATAAGCATGGTACTTATTTGAAACAAAAGTGATAACATAAAATTACTATTTTTTACAGACAACGATAACGTTGCTACATATTCGTTGAAGTCGTAATTTTCATTGGATTATATAGGTAGACCTAATCTTATTTAAGTAGGTCGTTCTTATTTTCAAAGGTGATCTATACTTAATTGGATATTGTGAATAGTTTTCGGGAAACCTAGCTATTTTCTCTAGAACAAAATCAAAAGTACCTATCCTACTTATAAATACTCAAGTAATGGCATTAAGTTGTACGTCGATTCTCAGTCTTATATTTTTGATTCGTCTATGCTTTTCTGTGTGTTAGAAAGAATTAATTTCCTGATAAGTACTTGTAACTATTTCCAACTTTGTTTCATGATAGGTGCATTGTTTAGCATTGGATGTAAGTATACCTACTTACCTTAGTGAGAATATGTACTTATGTCCTACTAAGTATAGACAAATGCCAAGGTTACTCTTAATGCCAGGAAATGGATCTGCGGTAGTGGAACACACTCTCGATTCCGATGTACAGCACTTCATCAGATTTGATAGACCGAAGGTGCTAGCACGAGAGAAGTTTTTCGTGCCCCGTAAAGTTAGGGAGGCTATTGAGATTAGCAGACGCCCTAACTTCAATAGAGACGGGGGATGGACACTGCCACCGACGTGGAGACCGTGTCTTCAGGGAACCAGAGGATTTGACCGTGGGACTGGTGGAGACATAGTGAGCTCAGTGTGCTGGAGTATCCCCGACGGAGACCGTTATATCGAAGAAGAGGATATTCAGTGCGCGCCGACACAACAATCCTCTCTACGCGCCCCCGCCCCGCCACCGCAACCGCTGTCATCGCGAGCGCTACGCGCCGCAGCCCGCAGTGCATTGCGAGACGGCTCCGCGTGTTAGCACTCGCCAACTTGAGAAAGGTTGCCGAACGCGATCGAAACTATAGTCGTGTTATGACTATACGAACACGTGAGTGAGTCCCGTTTAATATCGTTTAAAATGTGTGAAAACCACGTAAATTTCCATAGTAAAATGTGTTAAAGATGTTTTGTCAGTTATTTATTGAACTCAAAAATAATAATACAATATTAATTTCTAATTATAAAACAATGTGGCCTCTACAGTATATAGGGAAAATTATATATAGGAATACTTGGCATGACTGATAACAGCTAATGAAAACAAAATGTTTCTCTCATGTCTCATGATAAGTACCTAGTATTCTAGCGAACAAGTTGACATATACAGTAGGTAGTGTAGGTACCTAAATATACATTTTTTGTCACAGGAAGTATATTTTGTCACCGCAAGACAGAGAATCCTATAGCAATTACTCCGCAAATATGTATCCAAATCCAATGCAAATGTGTAGGTGTACGTTTTGAGTCAAGACATTTATTTGAAGTATGAGACACAAACCAAATACTTAAGTAAATAGTAATCTTTTTTATTCTGTGTTTGCTCTTCTCTCTATCCACCTCTGTAGGTAAGCTACGATGTATATATTATAGTCGAAGATAAAGCACTCAGACTCAGAAGATATTTATTTAGATCTGCAGATCTTGAAAATGCCAAGATTATCGGGAAACAAAAACAATGACAGTTACTTCCGCTCACACCTACTTGTATAAATTCTAAAGTTTATTTTTCCTTACATCATGGCAGTTTGACATAAAACCTCAGTACGAGTAAGACTCAAAAATTCAATTGTCGTACCTTATAAAAGAAAGTGTATGTATCAAAAACCAATAGATAAGATCAGTTCAGATAAAAACCTATCAACGTATAAATTTAAATTTTGTCCCTAATGAAAAAGAAGATTTCTCATTCATAGGTACGTAGGTATTTATTTTGTAATACTCGTAAAACACACTTTTTTGAAAAAACACTTGAATGCTTGCCTGACTGCCTGTGGTAACTAAATTAATCTAAGTATTATTTAAACATTTTTCAGAAACAGTCAAAACTGTTACTAATTTAATTGAAAATTCTCAACCACTATTCGGTTTGTATGGAGAAATAAATTTTCATAATTTCATTATTCAGAATACCCCAATTCGTAGGTCTTGTGCTAAATAAAAGATGAACAATGTACCCAACAAAGAAGATGTAGGCTTAGATTATTTACTGAGAAAGCAATTAAAACTAACATCCTGCAGTTTTCATTTCAATTTTTCTGAATTAATGTGGAGAATGGGCAATATGACACAATCAAGTTTTTATAAGAGCGATCATAATAAATTCGGTGGATCATTTTTAGTCTGTTTAAGTAAATTCATGTGAATTAATATTCACATGAATTATAGTAGTAGTATACAACCATCAATATACCACACCTCATTCATATTGCATGTGTTCTGAACCGTAAACAAATAAATAAGGCATTGTTCTGAGTTTCATCATCCGAAACAAAGCGTGCTCTTTCACGGAAAACAAAAGAGCTGACGAGGATGGAGCTGATTCAATCAACGCTAATACTCGTTAGCGTACCTACCTACTACGGTATTGCTACTAATCTGTATTTAGCTCAAGGAAAATAAGTTACCATGTTTTAGGATTTCCAGTGAAATTTTATTTTAGGGGTAGAAATAACAACGATGACAGTTTGTAAGAGAACTGAACCTGCTATTCCCATCAGGACGCCATTCATTTTGTTTGCCACTGTTCATATAAATATTGTGTTTCTAAATATAATTCTGTAGTGTTTTAACCGTTAAATATCTATCTTTGCTATAATTATAACAAAACAATGCAATTACCTACTTAAATCACTAGTAAATACATACATACATACGTACGCAACTGGATCATCCACAGACCATGAAGTTTACCATAAATTATGAATCGCAAAAATGCTACTGTCACCTGCACAGTGAACATTTTCTGTGTCCTGACAAAGAATATTTTTGAAACAAACTGTGAGTGTGTAGAATATTACCTACGAGTAGGTAGTATTCGAGCAAACTATGCATTGTTATCTAAACGGGCATCTTCTAGATAAGTACATACTTGTCAGACTAATTCTCTACTGTGTCATTGTTGTAATATTTTCTAGCATAGTGTAATCCATACTTACAGACGTAGTTTTATACAATGAAATCTGAAAAAATGATAATTCCCAAGTAGCAGTAGGTAGATCTTAATAATAAAACTATAAATTACTGGAATTATAGTATAATGTTTCTAGTAAAATATACTCACTCAAGTATACTCACTAAGTTTCTCATTCAAGTTTAAAGAATATACACATACAGGGTTAGTTCTAATCAATTAGCATCCTTTTATGGGCTTATTCTGTACATGAAAACTAACAACTTTTGTTCTGCGACTTTTGTCAAAACTTAAAAAAAAAACAGCTGTTCCACACATTTTGTTGAGGGTGAACGATATTTTTCTATGGAACAACAACTTTTTTTGAGAATTAATAAAAGTCGTAGAACAAATTTGTTAGTTTTGATGTACATAATAAGCCCCTAAAAGGATGCTAATTGATAAGAAATAACCCTGTAAAATTGTAGATAACTACATCAGGACCAACAGCATATTAACCGTTTTCTTAGTAAAATTATTTGGTAATGGTTTATAACATTTGTATTCTGTATGTTTATATTAATATTCATGCAATGACGGATTTCAGCAGATTTTATAGATTAACTCGTTGTGTAGTCACTGTCTGCTTTATTTTAGATATCAAATGTTTAATCTATACTAAAAGAGAGACTCGAGTTTGGTGTGATAAAGATAACGTTTTTATCATGCGCAAACATTTTCTTTGTGGCTAATAAGTGACCTTCTTCGATAAATAATTTATGAATTTTCCTCTCACATAAAGGGATAAAAATTAATTTTACTTGAGTAGGCATGTATCAAATAATGCGTAACTATTCTATTTCTGAAAACTTGGATGTATGGTAAATCTTTATTACCCTACCACGACAAATTACCAGCAAACGCATCGTAGGACGTCTAGACTACGATAATACGAGTATATAGGTAATTAAGACTGCAGGATCACGCTGGATGCAAGCCACTTCCAACCGGGTTATTGGAAATTCATAAGAGTGACGTACGTCCAGCAGTGGACCTACTACGATTGATAAAATGATGATGATTTTGATTATTTGGTCTGATATTACTTTTTTTAAATTTATTGACATAAGATACCTACATTAGTATTTCCATAGTATTCATCAGAGTATTCACAAAAGATCTGATGAACTGTACTACTATGGGTACCTTGACTTTCGACACAATATTTTGCATTTATAACATATTTATTAAATTATCTTTTACTGGTTAGTTCTCAATAAAACTATCACCTCTTATAGCCTAAGAGCCTAAGGCGTTTGTGAACGTCAAAACATAGCGCTCGTGCAATTTTACATTATCCCTATCCTTACTAATATTATACTCGTACCTCGTGTGTGCATAAGTTTTGAGACGAAATAAAAGATGTATAACTCTTTTAATAACTTTTAAATTTTACTAACTTATATTTCTAAAATTTTCAGTACACCTTAAGTTTATAATAATCAACAATAAAATATAATTGTTATTTAAAATGACCACCCTTATTTTTAATACAGGCCCTTAGACGATTTGGCCAGTCACCAATGGCGGCACAAGTCTTTTCCAGCGGAATTCGCTTTGCTTCTCGGATAAGGGCTCGCTTCAGTGACTCCAAGTTTGGGTGGGATTTTCGACAGGCCTTGAGCTCTAGTTCAGTCCATAAAGAATAATCCAAGGGGTTGAGGTTAGGCCTAGAAGAGGGCCATTCATTCGCCGCGATGAAGGCCGGCACATTTTCCCTCAACCAAGCTTGGGTGGTTTTTGCCTTATGGGATGGCACGGAGTCTTGCTGGAAAACCCAATCCTTGTTGTGAAATAGTATGAGACAGGGGTTTCACAACAGGCTCTAGGATGTCACTTTGGTAATTCTTGGCTTTCACCTTGACGCCTTGTTGACAGAAATGGAGCGGAGTGACGACACCTTCATATGAAACTACCCACCATACCATCACACTAGCCGGATGATGCGTACGCGAGACATTCCGTGCTGAAGCTGGGACGTCCTTGCTGCTTTTGGCATACACTTTTTTGTTTTGTCGGTTAAACTTTTCTTTAACAGTAAAGACTTTCTCGTCGGTGAAGAGTATAAATTTTCCTCGCATTGTGCCTCCTAAGCAGTATTGGACAACGTACGCGTTGCAATTTACGAAGACGTTCGTTTAAAAAGTGAACTTTACATTTTGTTTGGCTTTAGATTTGTTTTCATACATAACCGTCAATAGAAAAATATAATGATTTCTGAAAATGCAATCCCTATGAGAACTAAAAGTTACAAAGGAGAGAATGAAATAATTGTGGCACAGTTGGAATTAATGCCACTTGTTATAACAAAACTTCAAAACAGAGAATGGTCTGACTCGGTTTTGGCCAATTACTCTCATTTATTGGAGGAGAAGTACGAGCTAATTATGTTGATGTTGACCGTATACAATCTGGACTTAAAAGATGGAGGGTATTAAGCGGACAAAATGCTTGGCTCGAAAAAATCCACGTACAATACTTGATACGAAATCGTTTGACTGTCTCGGAGGCAGGTCTTTAAACTGTGTCAGTGTTCAGCATATGTAAATACAAATAAAGTGACACACTCGCTTGAAATGTGAATCACCTAAGATGTGTACTTAATTAGTTTATCTTGGAATGGCTTTATAGTCAAGCAAACTATAAGTACGTAAGTATACACCATGGTTAAAATACATAGAGCATGATAATTAAGCTAAAAGAAAAACATTGTACCTACTCGTTAGATAGATTTGTATATTCATATTTTAATCCAGTATAAGTTATTCTACAATACAGGAAGTATGTAATTTGTAAAAAAAATCTTTTAAATTGCACGAAATGGAAAAGTAAATACAAAGAAGGATGTCGGCAGCTCATACATACGAATACCTGTTGTATACGAATACACTCACTTTCTCCCAAGTTTATTTCTAAAAATGTTATGTTCGTCAGAGTAATTTATGACGCTTCTAAAACTGTTCTAATATTACAAGTTCGTTTTAATGAAGTTTTAAAATATTTGGCCACACAAGCATTTAGCATTAGCAAAACAATAAAAAAATCATTGTAATTTTTCTCGTGGTCTAATTTTGATTTTAACTGTTGATATGAAAACAGCAAAAAATCACTATATTTTTGAAGCACACATCATTATTAGAAAAGATGTTTTGTTCCATGATTGCAAAAAAATAAAATAAAAATGTTTTGACAGGTCGATTCTCTGCATCCTTCTTTAAACCTACCTTGGTAAATAATCTGCATTACAAAGAAATAGAAGAATTAATACGAATAATCAGTTAAACACTCATACATAAAAACTAGATAATAATAGAGCACACAAATATTTACAGACAAACTACATTCTCACTGATGTTCTATATTTTGGTCTATACCTAATGAACTTATATTATTGTTATTAATTAACTGTACTGTATCAGCCTTTTTTGTAGTCCACTGCAGGACGTAGCCCTACCCAAGAAGGGCGATTTGGCCATATCCACCACGCTGACCCAGTGCGGGTTGGTGGATATTTAGTTCATTAACAAAAATTAATTACATAACGCATGTTTCAAAATATTAGTGGATGGATGGGTGAAACGTATTTATAAAATACGTTCCATAGGGAGGCCTCCCTATGGATCTACAATAAGACCGGTTGGAAGCGACTTGCAGCCAGGGTTATCCTGCAGTCTGTCCACCTCGTAGGTGGATGTCCTACGCTGGGCTACGGTTGGACGTATGGGCTACTAATAAATTATTATTTATTTATTATTACCGTTTTTTTTTGTCCGGTTATGTGAATGAGTGTATTTCCTCTCAAGTACCTACAATGTAGAGCTTCTTCAGACTCAGACAAAATAGGCAGTTTCTTGATGATTGATAAGTAAACTAACCTTACGGCTTATTATGGCCGCACTTTGTACAATCATGATGACTGCTATCATTCCTCTTTTGTTATTATAATGTGTCAGCGCAGGTGAGACAGGTGACCAAACTTGATTTGCTAGAAGGTACAAAGTTTACAATTGCATGTCCGCGGTACCGCCGACGCAGGTGGCAAGAGAAAATCACAATACACTGAGATTACAGAAGTTCAATTCTATACAATGCACACAGACATCGCTCATCGACACGATATCTTCGAAAACTCAGAGTCGCACTGTTACACAATTGTTCCCACACCCCAGATGAATCAGTTCCCAGTTGTTTTTTTTTACAAGTATTAATTATTTATTTCGAGAACGCACTATGAGTTACTTCTACTAAATTTAATATTACTATATAATTGTATAGTAGGTATATTGACCCCGATATAGTGTCGCGTCGTAACAAAAAGAGGAAACATTCGCTCTGCTCTTTAGGTTCCTATAGTACAACAAGGAACCCTAATAAGATTTGTCTGTCTGTCGTCCATTCCGTTTTAACTTAAGTATTTTTTTATATCCAGTGCGATTGTCGATGTTATATGGAGCTTTGCTTCTGTATCCTCGGTGTTCCGTGCCAAGACAGAGTCGGGTTTCAAAACAGCTGGGCTGCTACCACGCTCACCCGGAAGCGCCTTGCCTGGCCCTACTGATATTTCACAAGAATCCTGGTTCATGAATCCTATTCTCATAAGGTAGTGTAACATCAATTTACTTAAGGTCTAAAGTTTCCTTTGTAAAGCTGCATGTATTACTACTCGATTTAAGTTATTATCTGATTCACACACCACTTTGTGAACTCTTCTTTTTAGATATTTTTTCATGTGGAACTCTAAAATAAAATTTTCGTTACTAATCTTGAAAATGGAATAACATTTTTTCTAAGAAGAACACCCTTTGGTTAGTGTTTGGCACTTCCAAATACCTAAATTAGGTAAGTATTGAGCTTGTAGTAATATGCATTGTGATGCAAGTTTGTATTGAATTAGTTTCATCGTTGAAACTTACTACCGAAAACCTAATTATTGCCCCTTCTGAAATCCTTAATGTTTCTCTTTATACTTTCAGAAGTGATAGCGTTTAACTTGGCCACGTACCTACTTACTTCTTGACATTGCCGATGTTTCCAAACCGGTTCAACCGACAAAATCAGATCTGTTCGTATAAATCTAAAAATCGTATTCCGTCGATCATAGCACCAGTTTTTATGAGTCATCTTAGACCTTGGACTCGAATTCTCTAAATCAGTGACCTTTAAAGCGCCAGTAACGTGTTATTTGAGTAAATAGTTTACGTTTTACTTTTTTCATGAAACAGAAAATTGTGAGCGGATTTGCGACCTTGGTATGTACACTATTGACATACGTATGTGAGTTAATTATGCTTATCTGTCTCATTTACTCTATAAATAGATAGCTAAGTTACGTCTATAGTAGCTTAGCTAAATATCTAAGTGAGCAAGTCGTGTATATCGTCATTGCTTTGATGATGACGTGACGAAGAGAGGGTTCTCCCTTCTGTACATTAGTAATTAACGAAACCAATTGATCTATGTAATTTATAAATGCAATTAATCCATGTCAGTAATAATGGCTAAGTAAATTTACCTTAGCTTAAGTAAGTTCAACAAGTTAAACAGCCGCACAGATTCGAGAACAAACCGACCAGAAACCTTGTTGATTACGTTTGTTGTTGTAGTTTCTACAAACCAAGCATTGTTTCGGCCTTGAAACTGCAGATTACTAAAACCAAAGTAAGAAGCTACAAAAATTCAAGCACCGAGGTTAATACTCAAACTTGCCGCAATAAGTCATCAACTTGTGTAATTACTTAGTTAACGGTGAGCTTGGCAGTACCGTTCGGGGTACGGTGGGCAATGCGCTATGCGGTTTGATACGGGTATCATTGTCGCCGCAAATCCACAATCCTGGCGATGCATGTGTGTTGTGCAAGATGCAGAAACGTATTGGATTTCTATTGGCGTAGTCATGTGTAAAATTATGTACTTTTAGAAATGTATCGCTGGCTCTAAGGATTGCGGAGATGTGTCGTATTCTGTTCTTCCAACCAAATCATGGATGATTTATCTGGAAGACTAGTAGATTCTATTACCCAACCTAGGTTTGATAGCTTGCAGATTTTCTCTTTGCTATTATATAGCAGGTGCTCCAGTTGTGGCCACCGACTCGGTTGTGGCCATTTTGGTGTCAAAATTATTGCATAAATGGTAGATGGTAGGTAGGTATAATAAACAATGTAACAACATAAATATTGTTTGTGTGAATCTCAAATTATAATTTTCTTTCAGTATTAATTGAACAATAAATTGTCTAATTAATCGTTGAAATCAAAGTGGCCACAAATGATACTAAGATGGCCACAACCGGGGCACCTGCCCTATATGTCTGTAGCGGATCACCAAAATAAGTTCCCATTTTAAATGGGATTTTATTTTTAAAATAATTACCTTGATGTTAACAAAAATGGCCAAGATAGGCACGATGAGCCACAAAGTACTGAATCTGGCTAAGGTAAAGAGTTATTAATGATCCTTGCCGTTTATCTTCAAGTAATATGGAATCGGAACATGGACATCAAAATTGATATCAACCTAGTGACCTTTCTCTCTCCATTAGCCGTCTCTCTCTTCACACTAGTTAAACTGGGAGCGCTACTTCTGGTGACCGGTCGGCCTACATTATGATCCGCCAGAGCGCATCTGCCTTGCTTGCATCCGAGTAGGCACCTACTTGTTTGTACTCACAGATTTCGATATTTAAGTACTATTTTAGGCCCCACTGACTATCACGCCAAATGGATGACATCCAAATGAATGTGGCTACTGTTGACAATTTAGTGTAAGTATTTAAAGTTTAGACTTCATTTTTTACAGAAACATTATTTGAAGATATAGGTAACCAGAATACAATGTAGGTACATAAAGATAAATCCACAGATTATTTAGCTTGAAGGTAATCAGACAAGATGCTAAACTATTTTTGACGCAAAAACGCTCGCTAAACCAATGAAAAGTCACCATTTCTTACGACGAAGTCGCAAATCCCTAACATCGAATGGATGTCATCTATTTGGCGTGATGGTCAGTGGGCCTATTTCCACCAGCAAAATAATTTATGGGAAAGTCAGACAATAGACAATACCTTTATACTTTTTATTTAGTTTAGTTGTATGTAATTTTTTATCAGCCCATAACTATTCCAGCTTCCATACAAGTAGCGGAACGTAAGTCTAGCGCTGAGGGTACTGTGGAGGGGTTGGCTGCGCATGTTGACCGCCATACTAAACTCATGCGCAGCCACCCCCTCCACACTTCGCTCA
This sequence comes from Hypomecis atomaria, assembly GCA_964007245.1. Classification (NCBI taxonomy): domain Eukaryota; kingdom Metazoa; phylum Arthropoda; class Insecta; order Lepidoptera; family Geometridae; genus Hypomecis; species Hypomecis atomaria. Next base: position 11,408,740 of record OZ023299.1, read on the forward strand.
GCGCTAGACTTATATGCCGCGACCTGTACCTACCATGTTTTACTCTAGTTGTAAATATAGGTAGGTATGGGCCGAATCATACAAATCGGCAGATGTGAAGTTAGTTACCTACAAGCTGTGCAATATCCAATCCTGCCTGACCGAACCTCACATAAAGCTAGGTACAATACACGTTGATTGGGTTTTGCGTAACTTGTAGCTAACTTCACATCCGCCGACTTGTATGATTCGGTTTATACCAACCTACCTACCTACTTCCTATTACAATTGAGAGCTATTTACTTTTTCAGTTTTATTAAAAGAAAAAATTGATTTTGTTTATCATCTAATCAAGTAGCAAAATCCTGCGAGCGCGTCAGTTTTTGAAATGTTTATCACAAAAAGAACATAATAATGTAGTCTAAAATATATGAAAACACGCTTACTTAAAAGGTGTTTCTTTGCCTACCTACTCTAGATTTATTTTTTTGTTAGCTACACTACAGTTTTCTTTACAGGAAACATAATCTTCAATTGTCGTATTACGGGAACGACTTTTAAAACGGAACTAATCGCGCACTGAAAATATGCGACAAAATAAACCTCATGTTTCAACTCGGTCGAAACATCGGGATATTGAGATACAGAGGCGCCAGCGTAATTATCTAAATAGCGTAGTTCTGTTTCTTTTTCACTTTAGGCATTCGATAGAGAGAACGCTTTTTAATTTACGTTGGCGCCTCTGTAATCGAGCTAATAATGTACCTACTTAAGCCTACATTTTCAGTACACGATTAGATCAGTAGTGTATAAAATAATTAGCTAAATAATAAATAAATATAAATAATACAAATAATGAGCTCAAATCACGAAAGTTTAAAAATAACAGTCTTATAAAAGACTAGCCTTTGCCCGCGGCTTCGCCCGCGCTGACTTTGTAGCTATGACACTCACAAATAAAGTAGCTTTCTATTCGTAAAAGAATTTTCAAAATCGGTTCAGTAACGCACAAACTCACAAACTTTACCTCTTTATTATATTAGTATAGACAAACTTTACCTCTTTATTATATTAGTATAGATGAAGAAGTCGTGCAAGTACATTTTTTGGTAGAGCTTGTCAATTGTTTACACTAAACTAGGTATTTTTAGCGATCAACGAAGTTAAGCAACTTTCAGCACGGTCAGTCTTCAGATAAGTGACCGCGGGTGACATCTTCAACTGAGCGCAACCGTGGCTCGGATGACACGTTAAATTGTAGGTCCCGGTTGTATTAACCGTTTAGCTATGTCAGAGGCCTTCAGGTGGCTTAAAAACTCTGACACCCGGCCTATACGAACTAACTTCCTTACTTGCACCATAACTGTTATGTTTACACCTACATTATACCTACCTATGTGGTGTTCCCCTAGATGTCGAACATACTCTAAGATATCACCTTATTCAGTATTAGGTACGGCCAAATTTAACTATGCAGTTCCATAAATCCCAGAAATCGCAAAACAATCTGCTGTTCCAAACAAAAAGTTCATTAACCCTCAACAAAATGTATGGGACTGTATATTTGAACAGGAGTTAACGCTAAGCAACGCTAGTCGGAAGGTTAAAAAGCTAGAATCTTTAAAAATAGTGTCTGTTGCGTTCAGTATTCAGAAGTAGTTTTTTCAGAGCGTGACGAATCGAAGTATAGATATTTTTCATACCACCTGCTCGAAAATGACCCATTATATGTCGTAGAACTTCGATTTAAAACGAGTCATTATTATCTTAACACAATCTCGAGGGCTATGGTAGGTCAATAATGTTGTATGAAACTTCCTAGGGGTTAAAGTGATTTAAATTTGGAACATCTAATTCGTATGAAAATGTATCAACTTAAAACATTTAAGGACATCATAAAGAGGTTTCATTTTGCAAAATCGAATATAACCTCTGTACATTGCACGGCAACTGGCATTGTAAGGAGGTTCTACTAAACTTCAATAGTAGTTTATGCAACTGTCATATAATGAAGGGTAGGTATTAAAACACGAGTGTGAGTTTCATAATAGTAACGAGTGTTTTAATACCCGTGTTATATGCAGTTGCATACACTACTTTATCTTCACATTTCTTCAAATTTATTCTATTCTATTCACTAATAAAAATAAAAATAAACATATTGCGAAACATTAAATTCACGCGTACGTGTATTGTCACAGTGAACTTGGCGCCATTAAAATCTAACCAATGAGAGCGCAGCTGCGCGCGCAGGGCCAATCAGGAGCGAGCGCGCGATGTTATAATGAGATTTTACGAAATCGATGTGGATATTATAACATCATGTGAAATTGCTTAAATGTTGTCTGCGCTATAACAGTAGTCATTATAAGTCAAGTATTGGAAACATAAGTAGAATGTTACAACATTAGTGTAGATAAAGATTATAACCGTATCAGTTAGATTTTATAGAATAAAACCTTATTGCAGTGCCCGTGTTAAGCCATGATAATCAAGCTGGCAATGGTCTTATTTTTTTCATGTAGTATTTACATTCTCTGTTTTATTATAAATTGTGTGCGATTCCATGAAAATTCGTAGTTCTAATTTGTTTTCATATATTGTGAAAAATACCGAGTTACCTGATGAGTACCTTCACCTAATTTTTCACATGTAATTTATGACGTTAGTATTACGTATATTCTTGGGGTTATATTTTCTCGCAGGATGTATGAAAAGTAGAGTATGGTCCTCTAGAACCAAGTTTGTCTTCGTCTTAGGCGACTTGAACCCCTCGCTTCACGCAGGACTCTAAATAACTCCCTCGCTTCGCTCGGGAATTAACTTAATAGAGTCCCTCACTACGCTCAGGGTCCAACTGTCGACCGTGACGTAAGACACCACTTGGTTCACTTGGTACAATCTACTATTATTAATGATAGAGTTTGTAGAGCATAACAAGGTTTAACAGATTTACGTTTAAATGTCAAAGAAATAACAAATAAACTAAGTGCAATAAAATAGAACTTACTTTTTTAGCTACGACCGAATTAAAATAAAATTACTTAGTTGTATTTTTGACGCTAGCAATTTTAAAAGAAACAAAATCATGGCCTCTGTTAGGTAATTGTGATTCAAAGATATTATTTTCTATTTAACCTCTGACTTACTATCTCGGCTGTAGATAGATTGTGACATAAGGAGCCTCCAAAAATGGCCACTGAATTGCAATTTTATTTACCTGCTACATTATACAGCTCTAATAGTGACGTGATGTTAAGATTTTTCAGTATCAGTATGTATTTAGACAGACAGTAGATATTAAAAGTCCAATATCTAAGGTAGGATAAGGACTCCGAAGCTTTGTCATGTTCTTCATAATATAGGTAGAATAGTAGGTACGTGTTGGAGGTATATAGATCTAGGTAAAAAATATTTATTTGATATTACAGTGTAACATTTAGACGACTGGAAGTCTGGAACAGCTAGAGGCCGACCTTATCTCAAGCAATCTCTACCAAGTCACTTCGTTGTGAATAAGGTATGGAAGTACCTGTATAAGAGGAGCTAGAAATCTATGTACCTAGGCACCTACTTAAGGTACCTACCTACCTATTGTCTTCATGGAATGAACACCCAACAACAAAAGCGTTACTTGAAAAATACTACATTCTACAATCGACTACCAGGTAAAAGTGAAAATAAATATAGTTATAAATAAACAATACACTATAAAAATTATAAGTAGGGAGCTTACAATAGGTAATAGGTATAGATCGACAAACAAACTTGCATACTATTGCCAAGTCATACAGTGTCAAAATTAAATGATGTCACACCTAATAAAAATGCAAATACTACCTGCATGTAAACCAGAGCATAAAGCAAAGCAGCAAATCACGGAGACAACAAAAAACCTTTTAGCCAGTTTTTGCAAGACAAAAATACAGTAGGCTTGGACTGAGTCATCGGGTGACGACTGGTCAGGCAAGTCTGCGCAGGTCGTGGAACGTAGCAGCCAAATTTGGTATTATTGGCTTCGATTCGAAGAGCCAGAGCAATAAACAATACTTGAGGTCATAGGTACTTCTTGCTGTGCGGTTGCAGCCCATTTAATACCTTTGTTGTTGAAATCTTTGTGCACCTAGATCACTAAGCTTTATCACATTACAATTATTTTAGTTATTAAGTACAACAAAATGTCTAATAAATGTAATATGCAATAAATTTGTTAACAATAGAATAGAAGAGCCCTTCAATTTATTAAGTAATGACTTCGTGGATAGAAAGTAAATTATAAAGAGAAGAATTAAGTATATGCCTACATAAAGAACTAGCTGGTACCCGGGTTATCCCAGGTACCATTTTGAAGTTATAAGTTATTCTCTCATTTGATTTACATGCCATACACATATAAACCTTCCTTTTGAATCACTGTCTATTGATTAAAATCGCACTAAAAGCCCTTTCGTAGTATAAAATATATAAGCGTAGATAAATATTAGTAAGTATAATGTGGGAAACGAAACGACATAGTTTCATACTATTTATGTAGAGATAGAGATTTTATACTACCCTCAAAATTGACATTCAATCGGTTTAGGTACTTACTTTTTAACTGACTTCAAAAAATGTTGCACTAGGACGGTTTATCCTCTGCTAACTCTTCCAAGATGTTACGCGATTATTCCGCCAGAGATGAACTGAATTTGATGATTTATTTTTTTGTCCATTTAAATTTTATCGAAATCGGTCCAGTGGTTTTTGAAAATTAACAACAATCTAAAAAATAAGAAACATTGATTCGAGTTTTGTACATGGATTGAATTCGCCTGTGCCATTTTTGGCGAAAAACAATTAAATATGCTTAGTGTAGGTAACTATTGGCATCACCGATATTGTATAGATTTCATCTAAGTATTGGAACGTTCTTTTTAAAGCAAATTACGTTTTCACTATACTCATAGGTAGAGCTACGAAATCAGAGTCACAAACCTACTAGAGTTGCTCACCAACTGATTTAAACCCGTTGTATTTAGTTCAAGATCCTTATTAAAGTCGGGTTTTTACAGTACGAGTTAGCTCGGACTGAGTGCACTTAGATGGTTAACGGTACCGTATTGTAATGGATGCCGATTATGTGTTTACACAATACGAGTAGCGTCTGACTCTATCTACTTCCTCCTAGAAAACTTCTACTGTCAAAAGTCTAAATTATTTAAACCTGTGATTCGCGATGAATGCAAGACGCTCCCTCTTCGACGCTTCCTCGACGGTCTTATTGTAGAATAATTGTAGATCCATATGGGAGGGGAGGCCTATGTCCAGCAGTGGATGTCATATGGCTCATGGATGGATGGGTGGATGGAAACCTAGGTATGATTATTATGTATTACAAATGTACCTACGTTCACCTCGTTAATTGTAAGACTTAGTTATAAGTTGGTAGATATTGAGAGTTGAAAGAGATAAATTATACCATATACGACACGAGTATGATTTATATTATATTTGTATATGCCTATATTGTATCTACCCAGCTATAATGTTTGCGGTATCAAGAAACCGAGATAAACCAACACTAGATAATCTCAAGAACATTAAAGCACGTGCTAATCGTAACTAGGTAAATAAGAATAACAACCAGAAACATACTTAAGCTGCAAAGATTAATCTTCAGCTTACATTAAATCTGATAAGAGATTATTGTAGCACCTACGAGCACCTCTTAATTCTCTTCGTCAGAATCATCTCAATCATAATTTCAGCTGAAAAATGTCCACTGCTGGCTGGACACAGGCCTCCCCTGCACCTAATACTCGAAAATTCACATAAATATCCAACTAATTATCCAACATTTGTTTTCGTAATTGAGTAACATTTTTATATCGCTAGACTCAGGAAAAACGCATCTGTTATAATGTACCTATTGTATAAACCCATCAAGAAAAATTCCAACTCGATCTAAGTATAAACCTATGTACCTACCTCAATTAAATGCCTACGTCTGTTTAGTTATCATGTGCACAGAACAGAAGAACTAGTTTCTCTGTTCTGTGATAAGAATTTCAAATATCTGAAATACAAGAAAAATCATTTGATAAATCTGATCCTGCGTTCGCTTCAGATTTTTGAAATGCTTATCACAAAGATAACTCTTGCCTATTATAAATCCGAAGCTGTGTATAAATAGTGGTTTGTTCTTCTTTGACGCAGCAACGAAGCAACGGATTGACGTGATTTTTGGTATGGGCATAGTTTGAAAGACGGAAAGTGACATAGGCTACTTTATATTAACGTTCCCATGGGATAGCACAAAAATTAAAAAACGGGTAAATGTTGGCATACATACAGGTACACCTACCTACTATCCATGGTACCTACTAAAATACCCTGTAGCCACTAGCCATCCCCTATACCCACACTTGACCTATACAGAATAATATAATTCTACATAATTATTTTAATAATTATTTCATGGGGAATTCATGCAATAACGCTGCTTATAGTGCCACCTATCCTGTCGCCTACAAAACTAGCACTGTCATTGCCAAAGGCCATTGAGATTACAACTTGATTACAATACAACCTAGCCCGGTCAATATAGACATTCGAAGCTACATAAATTCACAACAAGCTGAAAATTTGTGAAATCGTTCAAAATAAAATTATAAATAACAGTTGAAAGTTCCCCATCTTTCCCCCGTATGTTTTTTTTTAATTTAAGGTCAAAGGTTAAAATAATGAGTTTTTCGCGATTTTCAGCAAAACAGTAAGTTTATCATAAAAATACCTTATCTATAATAAATAAAATTATCTATAAAATGTGAAAAAAAAAATCTCTACGAGCCACCGTTTCTTAGATATAACGATTAAAAATTTGCAAAAGTTGTAATATTACACATAACGAAACAAAAGTCTAATAGTACACGACATCTGTGGTAGAAACCAAATAAAAAAGTCCATCATCTCATGGTTGTCACTGTCTCTGTCAAAAGCTACCAAATGTCATGTAGTTGGTGCTACCACCAAACAATCTAGCGATTGCGCTAATATAGCAAAATTAACTATGACATCATAGTACCAATACTGACAGTAGGATACAAAATAATAATTATATTACCTACGTTTCACATTACAGTCCGACACAAAAGAGATGAAATTAATTATTCGGGAACTAAATTATTACTTTTGCTGGAACCACAACTTGAGCTGTCAATCATAGTTAACATCCTAGCATTTTTCTCTTTTCGTGCTATTTTGTGGATTGTGAACAGGGAAACAGTATCATTGTGCAAAAAAGAATGCAAAATATGCTAACAAAGCAATAGTGGCGACCTCATTTATTTTCAAGTCTTTTATGTCGCACTGTACGTAGAAAATTATGTTTCAATTTTTTCTAAATTAAACTTGAGTAGGTATGTAATTATGAGAAATATCTTTTATAATGTATACAATAACAAAGAGTACAATATCTTAAATAAAGTATCCAATAGATTTGCTAAGGGAATAACATACTACGCGTAAGCGAGATCACAGCCAGTCAAAGTCAAATTCAAAAATACCTTCATTCCGTAGACACAATACAGGCACTTGGAATCGTCTGGTAACAATTTTTTGAAATTCTACTTAATTAAATTTTTAATATAAACAAATTAGCACACTTATTAGATTTCACAAAATCAGTAGCATAAGGCACACAAAAAAATATTAAAAAAATATAACAAATCAAAAATAAAATTGTGAGTTTAAATAATGTCAACGAGTATGAAAAATAAAGAAACTATAATCACATATCAAAAAATTACGTGAAGAGCATACATACCTAATTTGTTAGGAATGAAAAAGGATGACTCATTGTCCCGTTAGTCCCGTTACGCTCACTACACGAGCGAGTGAGAGGCACGATCAGCTTGAGAGTTCGGTGCAATCATTTCATCAATATTTTGTTATGCCGTTGTCATGCTAAACTATCGTCCGTAAACCACCTTTAGAGACAACCAATTTTTGTCTTTGTCATAGTTTTTTCATAAATAATTGTTTAAACAAACGGTGATATGTTATAAACTAGGCTGCAAAAGCCGTAGTAAGCTGAACTCTGAAAACATAACCTTTCATTTGTAACTAAGATTTTTACTTGAATACGATTTTTTCTTGAACTGTACAGAAAAAAATAACTGAGGGCAATATTTATGGCAAATTCATTACATTCTATAGCGCTCTAAAATATTTTTAAACAGTTAATTCTTATTCGTGGTATTAACCGACCAAATAAGTAGTAGTCACAAATTATTATTTTACTAGCGACCCGCCCCGGTACTATATTATGTTACCGGCCAAACCCGATTTCAGGACAAACTAGTTTTGCCTAGGCTAAACTAGTTCTTACGCATACTCCAGAATGAACTGGTATCGCCTAGTCTAAACATTAAAGTATACCTAGAAAGCCAAAACAAATAGATAAATTGAATAAAATACTCCATAATTGGCAAAATACCCATTTTTATTTAAACAATAATGATTCGTCGTTAAAATTTATTGATAATAGGTAATCACAAAACCTTGGCCTGATCAAACTGAATGTTTCGTAGCCGTAGTTCTTAACGATATTTTAGAGCCTTAGTTTACATCTGCTACCCCTAAAAATGAATTGAAAGCTAATGTCGAATTCTGATTTGAATAAAAAATAGTTTCTGAAGTACACCATGTTTGATGCCAACTTTGTAAAAACCTTCGAGATTTTTCTGAAGAATAACTCCAATGATGTTTCTGAGATCACCTTTGCCTTTGTCAACATCTCGAATCGGTATAGTCACATTATCTCCAATGTTGACAGGTGGATGAGACTTGTCAGGAGTATCCTTCATTTTTGAAGTTAAACTTCTAATGCGACTTCCAATAAGGTTGCTTTAAAAGTGTTAAACTTTAATTAAAATGTGCAAAAACCACGATAGTTTCCATTATCAAATGGTCTTGGTAAGCCATAATAAATTTAATTTCCTCATCTTGTTGTGTCTGAAAATCGATCAGATCTACTTGGCATCCATTATTCATAACCGAATGAAAAATGGGTTTAGAAACTAAACCCCTTTTCTTCTTTTGATGAAAGACACTACACATAGATAAATACAGGCTTATAATTTGTTTTGTAATATTGGCATTTCTTTTTATGTTTGTCGACTTGACGTAAGTTCATCCGTAAACCTTTAATTATAAAACTGTAGTCATTAACTAAACACGTTACGCACGGTTGGCATCTAGACGCAAAATGATACATAACGACGCGAAATGTGGGCAAGCAGGTAGCAAGGAGTGCTCTGGGGCGCTCGGGATGTGATTCGGGAACTCCATTTGGGAACTCCCTATTTTATAAAGCTACAAGTCTTGTACTTGTAGTAAAAAACTGGCAACATTGACGGAATCCGCATTCGTGATTGGTCGAGACTGCGTCATTAATGTCAATTTGCCTGTAGAATTGTAACTTGTAGCTTTATAAAATAGGGCCCAGCATGTACGTGTTCTCTCAATTAATAAAATTAAATCTATCTCAATTACTTTCGACTAAAAATTGGTTTAGACTAGGCTGTAACAGTTTATCCTGGAGTGTGCGTATCTATATCAGGATCAACTAGTTTGGCCTGGCCTAAACTGGTTTGTCCTATCGGGCTTAGGATGAACCTGTTTGGACTAGGCTATACTAGTTAATCCTATCGCGTACTTATAGGAAGAACTAGTTTAGCCTAGGCAAAACTCGTTTGTCCTGAAATCGGGTTTGGCCGGTAACATAAACAATAAACCATCTTCTTGAATCATACTATCTATTAAAAAAAATCGCATCAAAATCCGTTGCGTAGTTTTAAAGATATAAGCAGACATAGGGACAGACAGACAGCGGGAAGCGACTTTGTTTTATACTATGTCGTGATGATTATAGAGAAGTTAGTAATTTGTCGGCCATTTTCTAATGTTGTTAATTTGGGCGGATTATATGATTTTCGCTCCTTTACGCCATTTGCATTTCGCATGTAGCAGATCTATATTATCCATTACTTAAGATCAATAAGTACTCGTACCAAGGAAAATCTTTCAAAATCGTATTATTCTGTATGAAAAAATGTATTTGTTTTATGATTAAAACCATTTTTACATAGGGCACTATTTAAAAAAATATATTATTTACAATAAAATTATTAATGTAAAAGTAAATAAACCCAAAAGTTTGTAGACAATTTGTCAATAAAAATCCTTCACTTCATTAGCGCTTTTATAGATTGATAAAGTTGGCAACTCTAGTCACTCCACTTGTCTGTGTTTGGCTTGGCTGTTCATATTTCATGGGCGCATTTGCTAGCAAAATTTTCCGTACTTCTACAATGGCGAGTGCTCCGGAAATTCAACAATTTATCAAAGAAGCTATTGCTCAAGATAAAGTTGTGGTATTCTCAAAAAGCTACTGTCCGTACTGTAAGCTAGCCAAAGACGTAAGTACATAATATAACCTTCATAGATTTTTCTCATATTTATTATCGTTTTATTTATGACTCATTTGCTGTGAAACATCTTTTTTACGTATTATTAACTAGGTACCTAGGTATAGAAAGTTTTATACACGTTCCTTGTTTAGCGACTATTGCAATATTGTGTCCATTTCCTGGTATTTTACAAATAATGAAAACATTTTTTTTTTATAAAAGGTTGGTGTTTAAGATTGCGCCACATTAGTAAATCTCATGGGTTTCACGTTTAGACACCTAAGTGTAGAATCTCATCCTCTAGATGCCTCTCAACATATCATACTTTAACATTTATAGTTCCTATGTGGCCGGCGATACCCACACTTGTAATCTTACACTCTTGTAATATTGTTTAATTTCCATATAGTGTTCCAAGAGTTCTATCACTGCTTATAAAAAAAAAATGATCAATAAAATGTCAATTTACAGGTTTTCTCAAAAGTAAAACAACCAATCAAGGTGTTTGAGCTGGACCAGCGTGACGATGGAAATGTGATTCAGGACAACCTGTCCCAAATTACAGGCTTTAGAACGGTCAGTACCAAGTTCACCAAAGATCATAATTTTATTTAATACATTATGAGGATATTACACTGTACTATTACTTAGATTTTAATCATGGTAAACAGGTGACTCATTATTTGTACAAAATATATTTCAAAAATGTCTTGTTACATCTGCTACGTAAAACACGGAGAGTGATATTACTATTGCAAAGAGATACTTTCTGTGGAGATAAACCATCTGCTTGGAGAACCAGCCTGTATGCCTTGTATCATTTATTATTTATGACATATTGTTTGTGAATCACACAAATGACTTGCATGTGTTCTTTAAATAGGCATATCCATATTTGTTAGCAAGTTAATCACTATTATACCTAGATGTTGGTCATTGTTTTGATAACTGCCTATAATTTATTTTCCTCATGTGTTCACTAACTTGCACAATGATAACACATAATTTGCTTTTGACATAAGCAACAAAGACTGCATTTTTTATGTTTCAAATAATGAATAGCTAAATATACTTTTAAACAAATAGCTGTTATACATATAACTATACCATGATTATTATCAGGATACTAGCTTAAAACCCGCGGCTTCGCCCGCGTTGTCTTAGTAGACAGGTACTTGCTTATGAAAATAGCCCGTGGTTTCACCCGCGTTTGTCTTAGTACTTGCTTAAAATTATAAAAGACTGCCGGTTGGCTTGCGTTGTCTTTGCACTTCCTTAAAATAATAATAGGTCGTGGTTTAGCAAAGCATTATCGTATAACGTATTACTTGCAAGGATAATGCCTATTGTTTGGCCTGAATTGTCTTAGTATTTGGCTAAAATGATAATAGGTCGCGGTTTGGCCTGCGTATTCTTAGTAGGTACTCGCTTAAGATGGTCATTTATAGCACGCAGCTTAGCAAGCGTTGTCTTAATACTTCCTCAAAATTATAATAGCTTACCGTTTGGCACGCGTTGTCGTATTACTTGCAATGATAATAGCCCACGGTCTGGCCGCTTTGTTCGAGTAACTGCTTAAAATGATAATAAGCCACAGTTTGGTCCGCGTTGTCTTGGCACTTGCTTAAAATAATAATAGTTCGTGGTTTCGCCTGCATTGTCGTATAACGTATTACTTGAAAAGATAATGCTTAGTAGGCATTATCTTTTCAAGTAATAGGCATTGCCTACGGTTTGGCCTTAATTGTCCCAGCGTTTAGCTAGAATGATAATAGGTCGCGGTTTGGCCTGCGCATTTTTAGTACTTGCTTAATATGGTAATTTATAGTACGTAGCTTGGCTCGCGTTGTCTAAGTACTTGCTTAAAATTACAATAGCCTGCCGTATGGCTTGCGTTGTCGTATTGTTTGCAATGATAATAGCCTTTGGTCTGGCCCGCGTCGTTATAGTATTTGCTTAAAATGATAATGGCGCGCGGTTTGGTCCGCATTTTCTTAGTACTTACTCGTACTTTAAATGGTAATTTCCCACAGTTTGACCCGCGTTGTCTTAGTACTTTTTTTGCTTAAAATAATAGCTCTTGGTTTAGCCCACGTTGTTGTATTACTTGCAAGGATAATAATTAGCCCACGGATTGGCCTGCTTTGTCTCAGTATTTGCTTAAATTTACTTGTATCTAAAGCTTATTATGGAGTACGACAATTTTTAGATGATAAAATGCAGATTATTCGAATTAAATTTAATAACAATGATTGTATAATTTTTTCATGTTCTAATAATTATTTTATGGCCATATTGGACTTAACTGATAATTTAATATTTTTGTGATTAGTAGTAAGATCTCAATGTAACATAGTTCAACAATAAATGTTCTTGACTTTAATAGCCCACGGTTTGGAACGCGTTATTTTATAACTTGTCATAAAATAAATACATAATAAAGTTATATTTTAATATACCTACAGATTTTTTTTATAGCGAGAAAAGAATGTTTTTCGATTTATGATGAGATATATGACGATCATGAGTTGACCCATGTAGTTTCCCACTCGTATACCAAATTTTATCCAACTCCATTCGCATGTCATGGTCTACATTACAATCGTCAGGTCCTAATCCTGGTCAGACCACTGAGCTCTTTGAAACTTATGTACGGAATTTCATACTACTGGCTTTTCATTGATGGAAAACATTGAAGCAACCTGCATAGGCACGTCCTTAGAGAAAAATCGATGTCGTATTTAAACTCAGCAACCCGCGCTCGGCCAGCAAGATGGATTTGGCTTAATCACCCTTCGTGGGTAGGCCTACGTTCAGTGGTGGACTATTAAAAATCGGCCAAGTGCGAGTCGGACTCGCGCACGAAGGGTTCCGTACCGTATGGGAGCCCATTCATTCATCTTGCCGTTATTAATAGCGAGCAAAAAACTCCTAAAAATCACGTTTGTTGTATGTCCCTTAAATATTTATTTTATTCTATTTTTAGTGTTTTTTGTTATAGCGACAACAGAAATACATCATTTGTGAAAATTTCAGCTGCTTAACTATTACGGTACGGTGACAGACGGACATCGAAGTCTTAGTAATAGGGTCCCGTTTTTACCCTTTGGGTACGGAACCCTAAAAAAGGCCAGTACAGTTATTCATCATGTTTCATTAAGTCATTAGAAATTTAATTTCGATTATTCTGAACCCAATGACAATCTCGCCCATAACCGTTTACGCGGTCAAAAGTGATCGAGACACTTGTAGGACTTTCAGACATTCTTTGACCAAGTACAGACGAAAAAGTAGCACACAAGAAGGTACATTTTATTTGAAAAATACATAGCGCACCTACATCTAGACGACAGGCATGTTCTAGGATTCCATTATACTCATCATTTGACTAACTTTTACTGTGGTACCAACCCAGAAATCACGTAAATAAAATTAGCTGTTCAACACAAAAAATTCATCGACCCGCGACAAAATGTAAAGAATAGCTAATTTTCGCTTTTTCAGGGTAGTTCCCATAGTAAAGTAAGTAGTTATTGATCCGTATGTACCCTAAGTTCAAGTCTATTGGCTCACAAAATAAAATATTTCATAAACTATTAGGGGCCCATTTTGCCCCCATTGAAGGATCTAAATTATCTCAATTTAAGTCTAGATATTTCACTACATTTAAAAAAAACGCGATCAAGTTATTTCTCACGCTTATATAGGATGTTTGGTCTAGCGTTAGACAAAGAATCCGGGACTTTTCCCAGGACGTTAATAGTCATATATTAGTTAAAAGGGTGAGCTATTTTCAAACAATATTGCATCGGTTTTCGAACAGTCATTTAGTACTTTTTTTAGGAAATTGATATCCTGAAGGACCCACAGAAATTTTCCGGGATAGCAGTACCCCAAGTGGTAATTTGTGTTATTGTCTAGCGTCGTACCAAATTTCGTTAGAATTCATTTACCCCTTTTATCTTAGCTTTATAATTGATTATTTTGGCTATTGCTAAGAAACCCTATAGATTTTCCGGGATAAAATAGTTACTGTATTGAAACGTGTTGTGTGCTTTCTACATACCTACCAGATTTCATTTATAACCGTTCAGCTCGTCTGATGTAATTATTGATGCTTTTTTCACCAACTTTGGGAACTTATCTGACCCGTTAGATAAGGAAAATTCGGAAAAACAGGGAGAAACGTAACTTTTATTTTATTTGTAAAGCATGTATACAAAGTTTTAAGTCAATCGGTAAAGGTAATAAAAAATTAAATGCAAACAAAAAGGGCCCGTTTTAACCCGTTAGAGGTAGATTTTTCGAAATTTTCGTCCTTTGTGCTTCATTACGTTGTACATTGTACATATGTTCGAAATTTCAAGTCTCTATCTTTAGTAGATTGGGTTGTAGCCTAAACTGATTAATTTTGGCTATCCCTAAGGATCCACATAGAATTTCCGGGATAATAATAGTTCATGTGTTGAAATATGTTGTGTGCTTCCTCCATACCAGATTTCATCCATAACCGTTCAGCTCGTTGGATGTAATAGACGCTTTTTTCACCAACTTTGGGACCCAATTTGACCCCTTAGATAAGGAATATTCGGAAAAACAGGAACAAACGTAACTTTTATTTTGTTTGAGTAGCATGTATACAAAGTTTCAAGTCAATCGACTTGAAACTTTAAAATAAATAAAGGTTAAAGCTAAAGGGAATAAAAAGTTACATACAAACGAAAAGGGCCCGGTTTACCCCTTTAGAGGTCGATTTTTCAAAATTCCGTCCTTAGTGCTCCATTACGTGGTCCAATGTATCTTTGTTCCAAATTTCATGTTCCTATTTTTAGCGGTTTGGGATGTAGGCTTTCTGTCAGTCAGTCACTCAGGGAAGCCTTTTATATAATAGATGATGATTAACAATACTACTTCATAACTAATTCAAAACACATTTTAATGATTTACCATCATTTTTTAGTTACATGGATATATGAGAAACTTAAAATGTATTGTTGTTTACTCTAAATCCAACATTGTATTATAACTGTACCTATACATTTGACTATAAAATAAAAAAATGTCTAATTTAGGTATTGGAATATCGGCCATATCGGAATATCCCCATAGATTTGTAATTAGTCAGAACTGGTTGACAGCAAAGCTGGATGCGAGCACATCCAGGATGGGTAGCATGCCCATGTATATGCCACCATTATATCCCCTCAAAGAGGAAGTAAAGTATGGATTGACAATGTCAACTGACATTAAAAATGGATAAAATGGTTTGCTACCTGTTTAGCATATTTAAAGTTTATAAGAATAAACCTACTAATACATTCGGTGTGGTCTTAGGCCCCTAATCTAATTCTTTTTGTAACAAGTAGAGACCTGCCCTGCTCAGAAGTGGATTCACTTCAATACTATTAACAAGTATTCTCTCTTTCCAGGTCCCTCAAGTGTTTATCAATGGGAGCTGCGTTGGCGGCGGATCTGACGTCAAGGCTCTGCTCGATGCCGGGAAACTGGAGCCAATGCTTATCGGCTAAATCAAACCAATACTATATTTGAAGGGCGTAAATGCACGGCTAATTTTCACTACACTTTGAAGCTTTTAGACTTATAAAGGAAAGGGCTACTTGATAATGCAGTCTTACATCTTGTGTAACTTTTATATTATCTAATCTGTCTACTGTCTCATTCATATCTTACAGACATGAGTGAGACAGTGCAATATAACGAGAATTGTATAAAACTGCTTTTTAAGCTTAAAATCTAAAATTTTCTCAAAATTAGGCTTGCGTTTAGCCCTAAGGTAAATTATCGATAATAATTTATAGAATTTATTTATATTTTCGTAAAAAATCGTTGTTAAATGCATTAAAAATATTTATTTTATTTATATCTTTGTACAATGTGATTGATTCTAAGTATGTATTCAACTTAGCTTAAAAATTTTTTTTCCAGGGATTAGAATTTTTTTTTATTTGGAAATCAGTCGGAGCTTTTTTTTTAAATTATAGTCACAAACAATGTTAACCGTTCGTTTAATTGGTACAAGTTAAATTCTGTTGTTGGCAATTTAAGTACATAAATAAAATACGTATCAAGTTATATTTGCTGTTTTACCTTTTTCTATTCTGTTTTGTTCTGTTTTGTTTTGTTAATGTTAATGTGCTTTGTGGATTACTCCAAAGCATTCGATTGTGGCAATGGGCAGGGCACATAGCGCGGAGGACTGATGACCGATGGGGTCGGAAAGTTCTCGAGTGGAGACCACGTACCGGCAAGCGCAGCGTAGGACGTCCACCCACAAGGTGGACGGATGACCTCATTAAGACCGCAGGATCGCGCTGGATGCAAGCCGCTTCCAACCGGTCTTATTGGAGATCCATAGGGGAGGCCTATGTCCAGCAGTGGACTTCTTATGGCTGATGGATGGATGATGGATGGATGGATGTTTCGATTGTGTAGAATGGGATTGCCTATGGAAAATTCTGACCGAGATGGGAGTACCAGAACATCTTACCACCCTCATTAGGAATCTCTATGTAGGAGGTAATACCGTCGTTAAGGTGAACGACGTAATTTCCAGACCCTTTAAGCCACAAAAAGGTGTACGACAGGGATGCATTGCGTCTCCAGTTCTGTTCAATATATACGGTGAACACGTCATGAGGAAAGCTCTGGAAGGGTGGGAAGATGGAATTTCTGTTGGCGGAAGGCGAATTAGTAACCTACGATACAACCCTTTTCGCATCGTCCGAAAAAGAGATGGCAGAACTACTTTCTAGAGTGGAGAAAGAAAGTGCATTGGTGGGCCTCAGCATAAATAAAACAAAAACTAAGATCTTAGTAGTAGATAGGCAAGGTTCACTGTTTCGCACTAACGAACTCCAGGATCTAGAATTTGTAGACCAGTTCATTTATCTTGGGTCTCTTCTTAACAACGAGGTTGGCAGCGCTAAGGAAATTACAAGGAGAATACAGATGTCCAAATCAGCGATGACGAAACTCACACGGATTTGGAAAGATCGAAACATATCTCGCAACACTAAAGTGAGACTGGTACGGACATTAGTATTCTCAAATTTCCTATACGGCGTAGAATCCTGGACGTTACGGAAGGAGGAAAGAACCAAAATTGACGCATTCGAAATGTGGTGTTGGAGGCGAATGCTTCGTATACCTTGGACCGCGCGCCGTACCAACTAAAGGTATTCGTTATATTTGTTAGCAGTTTAAAATTACTGCTAGCAAAATTTAGCATATTCAACGTGCTAATTTTTCATACCACGACCTGCTATAATATTTTTAACCTGTTTTTTTTCGCTCGCCACTCGCCCGCCTGTTGCCGTCCGCCACGCAACATAGTTTAGCTGGCACTAACGAACGATAATTATTCATACCGCGAGTCCGCGACCTGCTATAATATTTTTCGCCACTGCCAGCGCCACG
Source organism: Hypomecis atomaria (assembly GCA_964007245.1). Classification (NCBI taxonomy): domain Eukaryota; kingdom Metazoa; phylum Arthropoda; class Insecta; order Lepidoptera; family Geometridae; genus Hypomecis; species Hypomecis atomaria. The sequence continues at coordinate 11,426,607 of OZ023299.1, forward strand.
CACACATACATAGCTGGCACTTACCCATCTAGCGTAGTTTTCAAATATTAAACAATAGAGTGCGATCGATAGTGTTGTATTTGTATGTACTAAGAGACTCGAGTCTTGGAGTCTTATTAAATAGAACTTGAGCTGTTTTTGAAGACTCGAGTCTATGTCGTTTTACGTAAGAAAGAAAGAAAATTTGAGTGACTTTGAGTCTTTTGTAAAAAGACTTTAATTTCAAAAAGGACTCAAAGACTCAAAATCCATAGTTTGAAGTAAATAAAATAGCAATGAACAAATTATTGATTTATTACGTACTAAGCAACCATTATTTCAGTCGGATGATGACTCGGATTCATATTCTAACGACTCGAGTCCTAGTCCTCGAAAAACAACTCAAGTCTCGAATGAGTTTGATACAACACTATTTGAGTCAACACCTATCTAAGTCGTCCCTCTGAACATCAACAGATGTCGCTAGATGATAATGCATGACCTGAATTGAAAATAATATCACTTCAAAAATCAACCTTATTACAATGACATAGTGCATTCGCTAAAATTTGGAATACGGAACGGACCTGTTAAAAATATTATAGCAGATAAAATATTAGGCGATTTTATTTTCGCATATTCAATATATTCGATTTCGCGATTTTAGCCGTTGGGAACACCTTTAGTACCAACGTATCCATTCTTAAGGAGCTCCATATAACAACACGACTGTCGACGACCTGCCTCCAGCGCATTCTGAACTACTTTGGCCACATTGCTCGCAGAGACCCTGACAACCTGGAGAAGTTAATGGTAGTAGGAAAGGTCGACGGGAAAAGACCACGCGGTCGATCTCCTACAATATGGACGGATCAAATAAGATCTTTGATCGGCATGCCCATCCCTGACGCCATGAGATCCGCTACAGACAGGTCCGAGTGGAGGAATATTGTCCAAAAAGTGATACGGGATCAAACCGCTCCAATTTAGACACGACCTTCAGTAATGAAGAGCACGACTAAGAAGAAGAGAAGATTCTGTTTTGTATTTATTTTGAGTACTGCCTGAATTTCTTACTTTTTAACCAGACAGAATATTGATTACTTCAGATAAACTATATTTTAACTTTAAATATCAATAATTCAACAACTTACAGATTTTCTGTTATGGAAACGAATATCATTGGTTTTAATATTTTTCGCAATAGGTGAACCTATATCAATGATATAACTGTGGTAAATTCGGTAATATTTAAGAAAAAAGATTAGTAAAGTCATTTCATACATCTTGTTCATTCTTTCCCGTCGATGCGCACTCCTAAGATAAACACACGGATATTTTATTTTTATTATAAAAGCCATAGTTAATTTTTTATTAAACAATGTGGTGTATTAAAGTTTCCTCTTGTACTGTACAATAAGTTAAAAAAAACTGGCATGGCAGATAAAAAGAGCTTAAAAAATTGCACATTGTCATTCAGAAAGGACGTATAAGTCTGTACCTCACTATAAAAGTTACCTACATTCTTACAAGCCGTTTATGACATGATATATCACGATGATATTGTAAAATGAGTCGTACCCCTCAGCGAGTGGCGCAATCGCTCCGAATTAATTCTAGAGATTCCGCTATAAATCCTCGGCTAAAGTCACTTGTCCCCCTCTAAACCGTTTAATACGCACACGGGATGAAAACATCAGGGCAGGCTCAAGGCCACGCGCTGCTTCCAGCGCAGGCAAAACAGTGACTTGGTCCATCTAAAAATATTGTTCCATACATGCTATAAAGTTATGGCGAAACTACTAGGTTACCGGTAAGCTGGTAACAACCAAAGTTAGTTCGTATAGACCGGGTGGCTAGCCCGTGTATATAAGGTGGATTGCAGCTGCGGTAGTTCCACGTCAATCGAAGCGTACTATTGCTGAACGGATCAAAGAACATATCGCGGGAGTCAAAAACCGCCAGATACAGAAGTCTGCTATAGCTGAGCATTTGCTTGACGGAGGAACTGGTCATTGGATCGAGCTCCACGACTCAAAAGTCCTCTCCATGGATCGACACTATTTTTCCAGAATAGTTCGTGAAGCGGTGGAAATCAAAAAACAACAATTTCAACCGGGAGGATGGATTTAAGTTATCGGCGTCGTGGAATCCTGTTATCAACAAAAGGTAAATCGCGTAGTATAGATAGCAAGACATTATTAGATACCGTCAGTGTTGTGTGTCGTAGTGAAATTTTTTCGAGTTCAAGTTGAATTGGCGGTACCTTCTGTTTCACATTCCAGTCTACCCGTGACCACGATCGATGCAACTCGGTCGATACGTCGGGATGATGAGGTATTTATTTATCTCGTAATTTTAGTGCGCGATTAGTCCCGCCCGTGGTACATAATAATAATGTGTTCAAATCGCGAAAGTTTAAAAACAACATATCCAAATACTGACCGTGCGGAACGTTGCTTAATTTTTGCTTTGCACAACCGATTGAGGGCGGATTTTAAAACAACTATGGGACAAATTTTCAAAATGAAAAAGAAACTGCTTTACCATACAAAACTTTAATACGAGTAGTAGTAATTAAAATTGATCTTAGAATTGCTCTCACATTAAAAGTTGTTCATCTATAATCTAGATGTACCTACTAAAGTAGGCGAAACCTAGTATTTTAAAACTTCAAAAGCTAATTAGCCGCGGTTTACACGTTGCCTATCCATCATAATAACTTTATAATTTTGAACTAAACCACATTTTCGAACTGATTCTTTGCCTAACTAGTATTTAATTATTTCTTGTGAACGTGGGCGTACCAATCATGTGTTGGCATTCTAATTGATTGGAATATCGAATGAGCTGGACTACTGGGAGAACGAATACACTGCGTTTGGGGGACGAACGCGTACTACTCACATACAAACTTAAGCTTAATCTGTAAAAGTACTACGCGATATTATATCTCCTATGTCATTGATAAAAGCGTCGTTTTTGCTTAACGCGAGGGGGTATTGTGTCAATTAAGGTGAAGAGTGTGCGAAAGAGAGAGGGAATGGAACCCTCGACCCCGGTCCCGCCGCCCTAGCGACAGTTTGCCCGCCCGCCGCTAGTCGGCGCTGCGAGCCCGCCCTAACAACATGCCATTTCTACATATTATTTAGCTGATATTCATGTAAACAAACTGTATTTTGTATAATAATATTTGAAAGCGATGCCGTTCCTTGCCGTGTGTAGTGTTTGTTGTGGTACTAAGACATTGTAGTAGTGATATTTGGCTATAATGCGCTTGTGTGTTGGTGTGAGTGAGGAGGCTTAAGGTGAGTTATATTTACGCTTGTCTTTTGTCGGGATTTGAATCTTGATGTATGCTCGCGATATCGGTAGGTTAAAGCTTTATTAGCGTCTCGGGATCTTTCTTTATAAACGCGCTGTTGCAACGTTTACCAAACAGCTCCATGTGCCTCTCCTACTCAGTAGATCAGTGTTGTTTGTTGATGTTTCTACCCGACTACCCAAATGTGGTTATGTTATTCCACTATAAGATTGTGTTTAACTATTCCTATGCTTTTCTATGTGAGCTCCTATTACAGACACTGAACTAAGACAGTTTTTCGAGATTTCTTTATTTGTAATAGACTATTAATATCTTTTAACTCTACGAATCTTTTTTGTTCTTTTTCATGGGTGTAGTAAAATCTTGATAAATCAGTTTGTATGTCTATAGTATAGTGTATGAAATAGAGGGAATTACTTGTCGCTGTATTATTTATAATTTTCAAAACCGTTTCAAAAGTAGACAGTAAGTAAAACATCAATGTCTTGTTAAACACATCGAAAACCTTAGGTATTGTACATCTATAACTTATTACAATTTGGTACATCGAAAATGATGAATTATAGTAAAATATAGTAATCACATTATCATCATCAGTTATAGTAAACATGAAATTAATTTAGAAAAGTATGAAGTAACAAGCCACCAACAACTTACTTTTTATCGATAAATAATCACTTGCACTGCACATCCCCAATGAGAATGAAACGTTGCTTTTAGTTTATATGTAGGTAGTAGGTACATTTACCTACCTATACTCGTATTACAATATAAATGTTCGAGAGCGCGGCCGTCTGTGAAAAGGAGAGGTCCATCGGTCGGAGCAAGATAAATCGAGGCGTAGCTAGCCGACATACGAACTGAAACATTGAGACGGGAAATCAGATTCCAACAATTTTGTAATTAAAGAAATCCATTATTTGCTGCAAACGAGAGGAAGATCAAAAATGGCGTCCTAATATCGTACCTTGGTAGAGAGTAGAGTCTGTACATTTTTTTTTATTTAAAAGCTGGATACAACTATTGAATTAAAGGTAATAATAAAATAATAAGAGACTATTATGTAAGATTTATTTACCCATAAAAAATAATACAAAAGTTAACACCTAGGTATATCGGTTCACAGACGTTAGAGAACCTTGTGTTACATAATCAAAAGTCGTTTGAAAAACATGGATAAATAACTAAACAATGTCGTTAGCATATTCCCACGGAAAGAAAAATGTTTTTTTTTTTTCAGGTACACATTTAAATTAAACGTATCTACTCGTCAATATTTAATTGTTTTAGCTTTGACATTGTATTTAAGCTGCAAAAAAAAAATATTATTTCATTAGTTACGATTTGAAATATTTTTTTCGAGCTTACAATATAAATGTCAGAAAGAGCGTCCGTTCGCGAACAGGAGAAGTTAAAGATAAATCGAAGAGTGAACAAACAGCCGACATACGGACCGACAGGACCCGACCGGTAATGAAACTTGTGTGTGACAGTTTTTTTCAATCCCGAATCGTGCGGAATGATCTACCTTCAGAGGGGTTAGTCCAGGTTTACACGTAAATTGAAACTACAGATGTTTCCGTACGGCTCCATACATTTCTGTTCAGCGCCCCTGGCGGAAACGAGGAAGAACTAACCAAAATGTATGGAGCCACACGCAAACGCGAAAGTTTAAGTAAACTACGCAAAACTTGGACTAAGGGCTCAGATGTGGCATTTTACTCAATATGTTGCGTTGAAGAAAATTATTTAATTTGAAGATTAGCCAAAAATAAGACAATGAAGTAAAATTTTATTCAACAGAATTCATTTATAATATGTTGTATACATTTTGTCGAAAGTCAAGACTTTTTGTAATAAATAGCTGCTTTTTGTACTGGATATGGGATTATCGTAACAACTCGTAAATATCTCTGAAAGACTATACAGCTATACTTTGCAAAATAACAACCTACATATTTGTTTTCCTTTTCATTGACATATAAGCTGCAACATTTGTTTAAACTGCAAGATAAATTAGAAAAAAAATGCATTTCCACATTTTCCTTGATAAATAATTTACTGAAAAGCAATCTCGGTTGCGAACGATGCAATTCGCCAAATGATATGGGTTTAAAATCCAGTATCAGCACACAGATTACGACACACCGCCACCCAGAGATTTGTGAACCCGTAAGTATGTTAATATAAACAAAGGCATCTTGAGTCCTCCCCAAAAATGCGACAACACTAGCGAAGGAAGCGAATATAGCCAGCCGTATAAATAAAAACTGTAGCACGACTTTCCCATTGAATTAAACTGGCTTCGTAGTCGTTCAGTAGCGTAGCGTAGCCCTCGTAGAGGTTAGTCTGGAGGGAAGGGCTCGTAGCGCGAGGGCTACGACAGCTACGGGACTTTTTACTTACCACTTTTTTATTTACGAATTCGAAAATAGAAACAAAAATAGTTTAACTTGAACTATCATCATCATTTCAGCGGAATTCTAATGTCCACGGCCGTACATAGTTTTACAGAACTTTAAATAGGACCGAGAATCTCTCTTATCAAGAATTAAATAAATAATTAAAATTAAATTCGCAATAACAATTTTACTACGCTGTAATAATATTTTGTCAATTTGTCTTCAAAGTTCCAAAACAATCAAAGTCTAAATTTGAATTTAATTAATTATAACGAGACGAAGTTTTGGGTATATTTACTCTTATTTGACTTTGATATGCCTGGTATGTACTAATATTGCCAAATAATCATATTACTCGTATCATCGGTAATCAATTGGCATCCTTTTAGGGCCTTATCATGTACATCAAAACTAACAACTTTTCAACGACTTTTAACAAATTTAAAAAAAAATGCTGTTCCGTACAAAAACATCACCCACGACGAAATATATGGAACATCTGTTTTTTTAGTATTGACTTAGTTATTAGTTTTTTTAGATATGATATGCTGCCAGAGACTGATATACTACATATACATACTCGTATTTTTAAATACACACTTATATAGATAATACCAAAATAACACCCAGACACAGAGCAAACACCTATGTTCATCACAAAAATATTTGCCCTGTGTGGGGAATCGAACCCACGCCTCTTTGACCCAGGAGTCAGGGTCACTAACCACTGAGCCAGTGAGGCAGTCGTTATACCTATGTATAAATGTTGTTTCCAGATAATAATTATAAATTAGAATAATGTATTAATGTAGTTGTGCAAAACCCCTGATAATTATTCTTGCGCAGTTTGTAACTGGCGGAATAAACTCCGTAAACAACTCTAAGAAAATTTGAAGTTTTCAGACGCCAAAGTATGTCACCCAAGCAGAAACACACACTAATACCTACGTAATTTAACTACACCCATGAAAAATAATTCGCGTTTTTAAGTAAAAAAGAAACAACAAAATCAATCGACAAACTTTCGTTTTCATTTATAATATTAGTAAAAATGATAGAGGTCATTATGGACTAAAGTATAATTATACAGGGGTTTTGCACAACTACATTAATACATTACGAGTATTCTAATTTATAATTATTATCTGGAAACAACATTTATACCTATGTAAGTACTGTTAGGCCACAACAATTGAGAACATGGGATATATTTATTTAATTCGAAACATAATTTTGTATTAAGTTGTCCAAAAACAGATATTCAGTGTCAATCAATTATCATCAATTTAAATCTGTCGCGATAAAAATAAGAAATTTCCTAGCGCCATCATCGTTCACGTTATCGTAGTATTAAACTTCCTCGATGATAATTCAGATCTTACTTACTCTTTCTTCTTATTCTTACAATTCTAATGTATTAATTGTGCTTAGTAAAATTAAATGAGAAATAAAAATCGTGGTAAATCTAATTGTGTACATATTACATACCAAAATCAGCCGTAAGCTAGTGAGACGTTAATACCGAGGAGAAATCTGGATCTTGGGTACTAACTGGGTCTTCCGACTAATTAAAATCAAATCACTATCATTATCATATTTAAAATTCGTCCATTGGGCGTACCGGATGCCTCGTCCAGAGAACGCCACAAGGCACGATGTCATTTTTTTCGCTTCTTGTTTTGAATAAATATTTAGTGTATTTCCGCTCTGTCGTAGTCATATAAGTTAAGGGTACTATTCAAAATCCAAATTAAATCACAAACAAAATTAGTAATTAATCATTAAACTGTATCATGGTTCGACTATGGTTAGGTCAGGTTAGAAAAGTTACGCTTTGGTATGTTTACAAAATATGAATGAACCTGAAACAAAATTTTTTAATTAATCCGTTTAAAATAATAAAAAATAATTAAATTAAATATTTAAACGGATTAATTAAAAAATTTTGTTTCAGGTTCATTCATATTTTGTAAACATACCAAAGCGTAACTTTTCTAACCTGACCTAACCATAGTCGAACCATGATACAGTTTAATGATTAATTACTAATTTTGTTTGTGATTTAATTTGGATTTTGAATAGTACCCTTAACTTATATGACTACGACAGAGCGGAAATACACTAAATATTTATTCAAAACAAGAATTTGAAGATGAACTTCCGCAAAGTAACGCCTGATTCAATAAACTATTTTTTTCGCTTTTCGCATTTACTTGTTACCAACTGCTTTTCGCAGGTGGTCAGTCGTCACTCAATCTGACCACAGACCGTCTTACTCTACTCTTACCGATTAAAATCAATTATCCTATCTGATTATGGAAACTAGTGTGGTATTTGCACATTTTAATAAGAATGTAACACAAGTGAACAGGTAAAGTTGCTGTCTTCGGTAAAAATCACGCGTGAGTTATATTTTGATTGAAAATATGAAATGTGATTTCAAAAGGATGAAGTAGGTTTGATTATGCTGTAATAACAACTAAAGTTAGTTATAAGCAAAAATAGGTACTTCATTAAAACACAATGAGATATGAATTAAAACATATTTAATTCAAGTAGGCTATATTTTGGAAAATAAACATCATTATATTGAGATATGTATATGAAACAGCCAACAGCTCCTCGGCTATGAGGTGGGCGGAGAGCAGAGTTCTCTTGATAAAAGGCGGGCGGCAGTCAGTCGCGCGCTCAGAGCGGCGTAGGCGGCCGCTACGTAACTGCTACGGCGCTACGGCGTTCCGGATAACGGAACTTTTAACGAACTTTCGCGGTATCACACCTTTTTTACAGTGTCGCGGGTGGATAAACGCTACGTTCTTCTTGTTTATGTTTTAGGTAAGATTGATTTATAAAACTTTGGGAAAAAAAGCTTTGTTCTTGACGCTTTGTTTTTATGGAAATATTCATAAAATGTTTGCTATAATACCAGTTTTTTTAAATATTCTAAGTGTCGTGAAGTTTGTAAAAAAACTGACGGCATCGATTATTTTTATACCAACTTGATACAAAAATAGGTTGTTAATTGTTGCTCCATCGATAAGAGCTGCGCTCCTAAATTCTGAATGAATAATACAAAAATAAACAAAAAAATATGTGTCTGATTCTGGTAAGGTATACAAATATTTTGAGAACAGTTTCTTTCATTATTGCAGAAAGTTGTAGTAATTGTTTTCTAAAATAATAATTGTTTCTTGTATTGAATTATTTTTTCCAAAATAATTTATAAGCTTACATAATTTCGGGAACAGAGTTTTTGAGATGCAATAACTCTACGCAAAACAATACGGTAATTACGTAAACAAAATACAGAAATCCAAACACAACTTACGTTTGTAGTCCCGAATTCAAATTAATTTAAGAAATACCATTTGCGTATACATCAAAGTTGAGCCAAGAGTGGCCATTATATCCAGGTAAAAAAACTTCCATAATGACTTGCCAACGTCCCTAAAGTTAATCCTGGTTTCCGTTGAAGCGCTCTTGACGTTTTGTGGGGAAACGCTGGTTTTTTATAATGAAAAGCGTTTATGGAAAGTACCGCATCTCATAACAAGATGCACTCGACTTCAAGAATGTAAAGCGCTTAGGCGTTCACTTACTGCGCAACATAAGCTGATTTATAAAACATTTCCATACACTTATCGCTGCATGAGGCTAAAATGCTTGTTTTTATAAAAGCGGTGTACGTAAGAACACCACTTTATTATGAAAAAATCCACTTGCGGTGTTGTGGGGAAACGCCTGATTTTTATAATAAAAACGTACAAAGTGAAACGTGGGTAGAGAAAAGTGGAGGGAAATCGCTTTCCCTCGCATGTCGGCAAAGTCTAGTGAAGTGAAGTGGCTCTGAGCACTTTACTAGTTGTTAATAAAGCTTAATTTAACTGTAGTCAAAGGAATTTAACGACGAGCTTCGTTTGAGCAATCAGTACTTGTGCGAATAAACAAGTTTAGCTTTATTAAGCATATTAGTTACTAGAGTACATATTTATAGTTCTCATTAAAAATTAAGAATTATATTTCTTTCCGAACTTATTGATATTCTGTACTATCACAACTCTCCTTTATGTTTGTTAGCAACCTGTCTGATGTCAGTCAGTAGCACGTTGAGTGGTTAAGCTTTATATCTACTCTGGACTTATTTTTCCAGGTAAATTTACTTTAGAACCTAATTACCTATTAATTTATAATTTAGGAGTATAACTTTTTTTGAAGACATCATCAGTATCAGTACAAAAAGAAACTAAAATATTGGTATGCAGGATTTCAAATGTTTTTAGTTGAAGTAGAGATTCATTTTGACCAAGTGAATAATACTACTTAAATAATATTATAAACAAGTTTGTGACCACACATGTTAAGAAAATTAAGCCATTTTGCTAAATAATAAGGTACGTGATAAAAATAATCGGCCAAGTACGAGTCGAACTCGCGCACGAATGGTTTCGTGCTGTACGGGAACCCCCTTAAATATTTATTTTTATTTAATTATTTGCTATTGAAGTAAACTTACAGCTAAATATTTTGTGAATATTTCAAGCGTCTGCCTGTTACCATTATTAATATCTTGCAAAAAACGGCTAAAATTCAGGTTTGTTGTATGGGAGCCCATCGTAAATATTACTTTTATTTTGTTTTTAGTATTTGTTGTTATAGCGGTAACAGAAATACATCATATTTGAAAATTTCAGCTCTCTAGCTATAACGGTTCATGAGATACAGCCTGGTGACAGACAGACGGACAGACAGACAGACGGACAGCGGAGTCTTAGTAATAGGGTCCCGTTTTTACCCTTTGGGTACGGAACCCTAAAAACAGGAGACAGCATTAAGACACCGTTTTCTTATTCATTACCAATGCTTACAAAAACAAAAATGGAAGCAAATCCAGCGGAATTTTAATGAAGCTCTTAAAAACCACTCGTTAATCTCGAGATAAACAAATCCGCGATTTCGTGAATTACAAAGTTTTGATGGAAAAATATATTAATTAAACACCGCAAATGCGCCGGTTCGGGCGGCTCATCAAAAATGTATAGAATTCGTATGATTTGCATAAAAGTCATTTTATTGCGTCGAAAGACAAACAGAATGGGATATTAGCTGTCGGAGTAAATCGTGAATTGCGGTCGGTGTGGACTGTACTCACCGCACCCATTACACCCAGCCACGGGATATTAGCGCGCTAAACGACCATGTTTTGTCAACTAAATAATTAAATGACGGAGTTCAATGAAGAGATATAACATCCATATACTCGCTGCCTTACGAGTATATCCCGTCTAGTTCCAATTAATCGAGTATCAATTTTTAATACGCAGCCCTTTACAAGAACTACTCGTAGTAGAGTAAAACTTCTGAACACGAATGAAGTGTTTCATTCGTATTTTAAATCACATTTTGAATTAATATTAAACGTACTTACTCGTACTGCTTTTTGTTCCGGGCTTATCTATCTTCATTGAAATTTCAGATTTATGTATTGTAATTGTCATAGGCAGATAAAGTTGACTGATATCTTAGTTTAAAGAATTCACCATAGAAAAACATTTTTCACATCAAATGTTTTTAAAGCTTGATATTCAATTTTGTTTAAATTTTCGTCTAGCTGTCGTTTTAAAGATTTAAATGGAAAGTTACCCGTAAGCTTGACGTTTTTGACAGTTAAAAAGAAAGTTCTAGAAAGGTTATAGAGTTCTTTGACTTTGTGGGTTGTAAGTAACAGGTATTAAAACTCTCGTAAAGGAAGAAATTTCTATTACGCGGCGAAGTCAACTTTTAACATTAAGGCAACTTTATGCGTCCTAGTTTCGTTAAGTACTGTACGTAACACGTCGAAAACATCTTTGACTTTAATGTTCGTGGCCTGACCTCATTTGAGAGTTAAGAATGAAAAAAGCATGACAAATTTGACCTCATTTTATTTATAGATAATAATATATAAGTGAGGTACCTTATCAACGAACGCCCAAATAAAAGTAGGTTAGGTTAGGTCTATACTATTTATATAATGGTATTGTTACGAGATGGGTTCACTTTGCACTTTATTGCACGGCCTACTGCATAACAGTATTTAAGTAACAGAACATTAAATGGTATAAAAATAAAACATTTTATAAAATTGCTTAAGGGTACACAGACAGGAATGTAAGAGAAACTAGCTATTTGCTAGTATAAAATTGTGAAACGAAATGACTAAACCACGTGTTGTACTCAACATTTTGAACTAGAATTGTCTAATCTACTCTATTATAGTCACCCGTTGTTCACCTTAAGTTTCTGACCCTGTCTTTATGAATTTCTAGTTGCCCGCCATTACATTGTCCAAGTTGGACAAATATACACTATTATGTAGCTTATAACCAAATACAAGTAGGTTTTTTACTGACAAAATATACTTAAAACAAATAGGTACAATACAACCTTAATAATTCTTTATTACATTTGTACATAATTTGTACATTATATTGACTATCTATTGACGATTGATGACTTCGCGTTCACTTACATCAATAAAATTGAGAAGAATTTGAACAAGTTTAGTACCTGCAGAGTTGCGAAGAATTCAATGAGCCAACGTAATAATGTCGAGTAAGTTGGCGCATTCATTACCCGTGTAGCCATTCAGTATTCATCAGCCAGCCCGCGTCGGGACGTTCGGGTAGATATCTGTTTCATTAGATATCTAGGTAGGTGTCTTCTTTTCAAAGGACATCTATTCATATATTCCGTACCTATGTTTTTACGCCTCATGTAGCAAGATTAACAAAAACCGTTATTTAATTAAGGTCCAACGTTTAGGTCCTCGCGCGAAATTATTTCTTTCTGGGTTTTTTTTGCCATTTACTGCCAAATTCGCTGTTGACCACAGGACTAGTTTTGAGAAATTCGAGGTATCGTCCCTATTTTAGTACGGAATCATAAAAATAAAACCAAATGTTGACGTTATCAACCCAGGGAATGTTTTCGCAAAAAATGGCTTAACCGCCTTCCATTGTGTACAAAATTCGAATATTTCGCTTGAGTTGTTTACATCAATTTTCTATAAAATTTAAATAGGACCATCTAGGTAGTATACCCTTTCGAACTAAAAAAGGATTTCTCGATTCGGTTCACAATTGGCGAAATTATCGATGTTCATCGTGTACAAAGTTCGGATACTTCGCTCAAATTGCTTACATTATTGTTGATTTTTCAAAAATGGCTGAGCCGTTTTCTCTAAAATTTGAATGGTACCACCTCGAGAAGATACCCTTTCGAAATAAAAAAGAATTTATCGATTCGGTTCACAATTGGCAAAATTATCGATGAACACACACAAAAAAATACATACAGACGAACATAGAACCTCCTCCTTTTTGGTAGTCGGTTAAAATGGCCAGTTTCTCACCTAATTCATCCAAAACTTGGTAAAATTGTAAAACTTACCACGTAAATATCCGACCGCAATTGCGGCTTTTTTACTTTACGAGGGCAAATCCTAGCGCGAACACAAATTACATGGAAATTAGCGTAAGTTCATTTTGAAAGAGCCGCAACAAAAGCTCGCTTGCTGGAGGACTTACTAAGTTCATTTGCGTTTCAGTAAATTAGAGTAAGACTCAAATAAAGCAAAATGTTTCTTAGACATGACTGCCCAAGAAAAGAGGGTGCTTTTACAAGCTTTTATTTTAAGTTGTTTGTTAGATTGTGAGATGTTGTTAAGATGAGATGACATACTTCTTGTATCAAGGGATAAACAAATTTGAAAGTAAATTTAAATGTTTTTTATTTGATTAAGTGTAAATTTAAAGGTTGTTTTATTACACACATCTTGACTCATTTTGTGTAATGGAACAAGCATTCTAATGCAAAGAAATATCCTAGGATATTATATTTTATTTATCCACTCTACCTTTCAAGTCATCCAAATTTATAAGCTTTTTAAATTACGAATATGTGTTTCCCTTCGGTCTGGTTTTGAAACCAGTGTACGAGTATCTTAAAAGTTTAGCATCAAGCATTTTTATTGTTCCAGATGCTGAATCGGACGTTGCAACAGCTTAACTTAGAAATAACGTAGCTTCACCGGCTCAACCTAAGCTTCAATTTAAAAAATAGTACAAAAATATCGAACTTAACATAGCCCGTGGTTTATTTTTACAAGGCAAAGCTATTCGCTATTTTCTAAAATATATTAGTGTTGAGATAGGGTATTTAGCAAGAGTAGTTTTATCGGGGAAAACAATGGTAAAGGGTGTCGTAAAGCATCGATATCTCGGTGGTTGTGAATTCGGTAAGGTTGTGCGAGGGTAGAGTAGAGGTAGGTAGGGGTAATGTGCGAAGATAAGGAGGAGACTCGGAGCGAGGCGGCGGCGGCGGGCAGCCCGCGGCGCCTGTGCTGGCCGCGCCGCCCGCCCGCGCCGCTGCCCGACACCAGGGGGCTCTGCTGCGCCAAGCTGCTCAGGAAGAATGGGAAACCCAAGAAAGTAAGCATTTTGCCATAAACATCTCCAAAGAATACTGTACTTATTTTTACAAATTAAATGTATACAAGTATCTTCTATAAGCTTACTTAACATTAGACAAAATGCAATAATGAAATAGATTAGAAGCACCGCATGTCAAAATTATCGCATAAATAGTCAATGCGCCTAACACAATAAATATTGTTTGTGTGAATGTCATTTTCTTTAAAAATAGTACTAGAACTATTTTAATATTAAAATTATCTACACAATCATTAAAGTTCTAAGTGACTGAAAATTAGCGGCTTTATACGTAACCCGATAAATTTTGTTTAGTCATAAGCAGATACCTTCTCGTAAGTACTATGCTACTTGCCGTTACGTTAATTTGTAAATGCTGGCTACTTCATAATATTGACTGAAGTGCACTTAGACTTTTGAATCCCGATCATCTTACTGCTATTGTTTCTAGGCAAGCTCATTCACCACGCAAATATACCTCTTCGACCGCAATTACGGCTTTTTTACTTTACGAGGGCAAATCCTAGCGCGAACACAAATTACTTGGAAATTAGCGTAAGTTCGTTCTGAAAGAGCCGCAACAAAAGCTCGCTTGCTGGAGGACTTACTAAGCTCATTTGCGTTTCAGTAAGACTTAAATAAACCAAAATGTTTGTATAAAATATTACAAAGCACAAAGCGCGATTCAATTAAGCTCACAAAAACGATAAAGAATCCAAAAAATAAAAGAATTCAACAACATACTCGTAAGTCTAAATTCTATCTTAAAACGTCTAATATATTTTTGTCTATTTGTACACTATAGAGGTAAGTTCAGCTTTTTCGTTGTTATAAAAATCATCATTATTAATATTATTACCTAAAAGAGCCTGTGAAAGATGCAAACTCGCAGAATGGGATCAAGGTCATACATACCCTGAAGAATAACAGAGAGACAGGTACACCACAACTGTAACTAACACTCATATTATCTTCAGTAATAAATTACGACACGTGAGCGTGGAATTTCACCCTGAAGTGTTGCTATGTTTTATTCATGAAAAAACCATCTTGGAGAAATGAACACAACATGCCGAAGGATATAAATACATTATGCTCACGTTTATAAAACCAGGCAACTGGAACATGTAGGCGTAAGAAGTAATACAACTAAATTAAGCTTAAGTTAGTATTTACTTAGATATACTTATAATTATAATCCATGAAACGTGTAACAGATAATATTCAAAATATTACAGGTTAATTCCATTCCAATATGGAAACGGGACCAAGTTATAACTCAACACAAAATTGATGAAGAAAGTACTAGAACTCACAAACTAATAGGATTTCCTTGAATAACTACCAACTTAGTTAAAGACGATAGGACCACAATCCCGCGTCAAGTTTAATAATAGTTACGAAACTTGTGAGGGTATTTGAATCTTGTTATTTAAATGAAACATCGACCCGACGGAAAGGTATCGTCCATATCATATTTCAAGGTAGAGCGATTTTAAGCCCAATATAATCGAAGTTTCTCCTAACTTTTAGACACGGCGGTTGACTTACGTCACACTTACGAAATACCTACGGACGTTAAGCGGGCCACTCACTTCCATAGCATGGCAGCAATCTTGAATAGGTAAAAAAAAAACGGGTGGGATATACAACTCCTAAATATTGTCCCAAATCTTCCAACATTAACCAAATAAACAAAGCAAAAATTGCAGACACATAATGCGTTAAGATCTACTCCAGTTATTAAAATGCAAGAAAAAAACCATGGAAAACGAGCATTACAGAAAGCGAACTTCGTGGTTCAAAAATCTTCGAATGTCATTTAATCTGAACAAAAGATCTTTATTGTGTCCATCTATTTCCAAAGTCTAAACAGTTTAAATGGAGGCAGGCTCAAGAAAAACAAGTCCGAAATATCTTCTGTCTAGATTATATACTTACCGCTGCGCACGTGAGTGACCCGCTTTATGTACGTTAATGTTTCTACCGCACGATCGTAACGTCGTATCTCATTTCCTGGCACGTTTACTACGTGTCCCTCAATTATAACATGTATGCATATATATTATTTCTAGTAGTTCCCATGAACTTTGTTTCAAAAATATCCGTTTATGCGTACTGTATTGTTATACTTTATCGTTGTGAATAAAGCCTTTAGTATCCTCTCAGCTTCTTCTCGGTCATAAATTTTGAGCGGTAAGAGTCATTAACCTTTATAAAGACCTCTTTTGGGGGCATGTGAATAAGGAATTATGACTTCTCGAGCCCGTATTTTAGGAATATACCTACTGAAAGAACTATGAAATCGGGAACAATGACATCGTGTACATTTTATTATCATATTTGAGATACACGCATGCTCGTTTGTGTAAAGAATATAACTGTATAAAACTCGTATAAATATAATAAATGCTTACATATTCCGGGAAAGTGCTTATTTTTTACATCTACTATATTTACTGCTGAATAGGTATATTGTAGAGTGAATCTACTACGCAAGCTAACTCCTAGGTGATAAATTCCACATAGATTTAAACATATTTAGAAAAACAATAATATCTTAGAAAATGCTGGAAATGAGCAGACTTATATCGACATACGAGCTAAGTTCACTTGCAGATGAAAACGATGCGCAGTTTTATTTAAAAACTGTGCAGTAGGGTGGATGCACTGATTGAGGCCATCCTAGTGTCATTTTAAGCCATTTTGAATTTTGATTATTGTGTAGACAATTTTACTCAAAAACATATTTTTTTCAAGATGTTTTTGAAGTTTTACATTCACACAAACACTATGTATGTTGTTACATTGTTATAATCTATTTTTTTAATAATTTTGACATTAAACTTCCAAAACCAAGGCAGTGGCCATAACCACCATATGGTTAAAATAAAAATTATGGTGCATCTACCATAATTTAGTCTACCTACCTACAAATATAATCAAATTATCCAGCTAACATCAAACTAACTCAGATGAAACAGAGGTCTACCTATCACTTTTTATGACAATCAAGTTACGAGCTATGTACATTGTGTTAAGGATCATAACCAGAAAGGCAAATAACTCGGCGGAAGAAAGTTAGGACCAAATTAGTTCCGCTGACGTCTCAAGTTTGATTAACCGCCCGGCAACCTTATGCAACGGTTAACTTTTACACTACGGCTATTTTAATTGGCCCAACAGTCAGCTAAGAATATGAAAATGTATTAAAAACAAAAGCGTGCTTTCTTGGTTAAGTTTTATGATTGGTATGAAAATTTTAATCAAAACTTTGTTGAGAATTACATCTTAAGGATTGTTAACGCATTTTGATTGATAGAAATTATGAACCTTCTAAGTAGTGACTTGTTTTATCATGTAATCTGTTTCGTAGCCTCGGGTCCCAAGGGAGGCAAGCCTACTTTCCAGCCCCGCGGCAACTCATTGTTTCTTTATTATTAAGATTTCAATTTGGAGCAAGGCTTACATATATTTAAAATACATGAATTTATAACATATAATATATTTACGCAGAAATCAAACAACGTACATAGTTACATTGTAATCCTACTAATGTCATAAACGTGAGAGTTTGTATGTATGGATGTTTTGTTCCTCTTTCACGCAAAAACTACAGAACGGATTGAGATTAAACTTTGTAATAGTAATGGCTATACATCAGAATAACAAATAGGCTATAATTTATAAAGATATTGCCTAAAACACAGTTCCCTGTGTCAACTAGTACATTATATTTTCCTTTCTCTTCCACTAACTAATCATAAACAACTTTAAAAGTTCACACTGCGTTTATCAGTAAGTGGTCTTCATTCGATAATTAATTTAAACAGCAATTCATGGGTTCAAAAGTAGAGAAACTATAACAGCTGAGTAAGATACCAACATATATCTAGCATTTTAATGTATTTTTGCTGGAGAACGTATGGTGTCTGACAAAAACGCTTTACCTCGATTGTTGTTTTCCACGATATTTCACCAAAACATACGAAAAGAGATGTTTTTCTTTGAATCAAACACAACCGAGAGTGGCTGCAGTCACTATTTTGCAATTCTAAGTTTGGCAAAGAGGTTTCAATCTGACTAATGTGTCTACGGGTATACCTACGTACCTACATTACGAGCTGGTGGCTGGCAAACAGACACATGCATATTTTAGTATCAATTGAGAATGAGAACAGGTAGAGCAGAACAAGAAGTCAAGTAAAAGATTTCGAATATAATAAAGTTGAGGTAAAATGTTATTCAAAAAATTGTGCCAGAATTAAGGTATTTGAATAATTTTTAATCAACAAACGGCACGAAATTAATGGTGATGGTAGAAAATTAAGGAAAAAACGTTATTTACGTTGCTAGGTGGCCCCGCACGGAAACTGTCACCCTAATTTTCCGTTAACGCTAATGAATTTATGTTCAGTTAATTAAGCTTTGCATAGTGATTACAAAAAAGTCTGATTTGCTTCCTCAAAGAAGCTGAACTTGCTAATTTATAATTAAAAGAGTTTTCGAACAATTTCTGCGAACAAATTAGATTGTTAGAACCAAAGATATGAAAAATTAAGGATATTGTACCTAATTCGATCTTCGAGTTTTATTTGAGTTTTAGGATCAGGGCCATTTTTTACTGTGCGTTTTTATGTTAATTAATACAAAACAATGAATTTAGACAAAATGTCAAAAACAGAAATTATACCTACAATTATTTCCAGCTTTGCACTTTCCCATTAGAAATCACTTGTAGGTACCAGTATTTTGTTTTTCGTTATAATTTCCAAAAACTCCACAGGATAACTTTTGGTAGCTACGAAGTTATTTTCTTACCAAGAAAACCATTACGTATTTTAATTATTTCACTTCTTAAATTTTTATTTCTGAAGATTTCGTTCTAGTTTTGTTATTTCGTCACCCAACAACGCGAGATTTAAATATCAATGGAAAAGGGGCTGAAAATCTATATTAAGTAGTTTCACATTAACATAATCACGTGATAATCCTACCCTTCCCGGATGAAAATAGTCAAGTTTTTGTATCCAACAAAAAACCTTGAAGATTAAATTCCCGTTTCTTTTCTATTCGCCTGAAAGTTTTCACACTATAGCCTCATTAGGGAATTCTTAACATAAAGCTTTTATCGGCGTTTGTTAAGTGCTACTCTGAAAGCTAAGTTTTATTCTTCTTTCCTTTATAAAGATAGCTTGTTGCCATTCAAGTCTAGAGAAAAAACACTTAATATGTTGTTGCAAGTTCTTGAAACTGTTTTTCAATACTTTTATTTGTGGTCTAACTAGATAAATATTTATTTAGTACTGTGATTGTAGTATTCTAACATAAATAAAGTTTGGAGCAAGCCTGCCTACTCGTTCGTAACATACAGTTGGGTATTCCAGCTGACTTTCGATGTCAAGTCAAACGACAGACGACACGGTCATATTTTAAATTGATAACTGCGAATTCTGTATAAAACGACGCTCTATTGTAGCTAGGATGACACATCAATTTATAGGTCCCATTTTTCAACCACTAAATCATCCCCAACAGATACTGAAATATCACTACCAGAACAGAGACAGAGACAAAAAAATTGCGGATAAGATTATAATCTTTAACTGTAAGAACGTAAATAAAATATACCTCCTCATCATTTCAACCGTAAGATATCCACAGTTAGGCTTATGTAAGTCCTTACATAGTATAAAATAAAGTCACTATTTTTGTCTGTTTGTTTGTCTGTATGCTTAAATCTTTAAAACTACGCAACGGATTTTGATGCGGTTTTTTTTAATGGATAGAGTGATTCAAGAGGAAGGTTTATATGTATAATACACCTGTGCGAAGCCGGGGCGGGTCGTCTAGTAAATTATAAGAACTTCATACTTTGCAATATAACCGACTGTCTGCATTCAGCGCGATCCTCAAATCGAATTATTATCTATTGTTACGCAGTAGGCCGCGCGCGGTACGACGGCTAGTTGTTTACACCTAATCGCGAGATTTATGGTTTTATGACTCAGGCGGCACCGGCCTTTGTGTCGCGTTTATTGTTTGTTGTTTGTTAGATTTTTTGTGGTGTTTTCGTAATAATTAAGAACAATAGGGTTTCTCGAACTTTACACTTGTTTACTTTGTCAGTCACAATGGCACCGAATATTCTACAGATTTCTAGAGAACCCTTATTCCGATATAAATAAGGCGATGGTTTTCGTTCGTGGCAGTTATCGCGTTTTATACCGGAGTGAAAACATCTCGTGTTCAAGTGCGGTACCAGTGATTGTAAAATGAATAGTTGTGTGAATTTCAGTGCCAGTGTGAAGTGTTTGTGCGAACCAGTTGTGTCGTGTGTGCAATAAAGTGCAAAGTGAACAATCGGCGTTTTAACTGATTATCCAAGAACCCATCTCGTAACACTATTATTTGTCCACTTTCTGAGCGGAGGCCCTACGCTAATAAATGAATAACGCCTAAAGGCAATTTAAGTTTTTTCAATTATTTCATGTAGCCATTTTAGGATACTAGGAATTATATCGAATGTACTTTCATACAGTTATTAAAGACTGCTCTTTTAGCATAATATTTCAGGATCAAATAAATATAGAAGTAGGAAAAGTTAGACGTAAATACGTTAAGAAACGTTAACAGAAATTATTACACGGCTCTCGTGATGGATGTATGAAAAGATTGATTGATGCTGTGTGAGGTTACTCGGGATGCCTAAAAATGCGTAAATCCATTTCCTCGGAGTGAGGAAGTGGAAATTAGAGGTAACACGTTCAGGAAAATATCAATTACGAAAACATGTTGAAAGGTTTTACCTAAACAACTTTTTGCAAAGCAAGTATAGCTTGTTTTTATGTCACACATACATACTACTTATTATTGGTAAAGCCACAAATGATCCTTCATATCTGGATTTACTAGATATGAGTTTGTTGGTGAATGAAGCGCACTAAGACGTAAACAGAACATTGGTTTAATATTTGTAACTTTGGGTTGAAATTACTCAAGGGATTTGAGTAAAAATTTGAACATAAATGGTTTTTAAGTTTTATAAATCATTGCGAACCCCGTTCCGTAACCTTCCGAAAATCCTTTTTAAAAGATTATAATTTATAATATTTTATCTTAATAAAATAGGTATAGTTCATGTTTATAAATACTCAGTCCGTAAAACTGCATCTGCAATTTTTGTAAACGATATATTGTACTTACACACACACCTCTATTTTCACTAAAGCTAAGACCATTGAAATCTCAAGCGCTAAGTTTCCATCTGTAAAGTCCGTCGCCGTGTCGTCGCCGAGCCAGATTAACGATTGTCTCTGAAGATTGGGTCCTTGAATACCTTGTATCTGAGTCTAGACTCTGATATATTCTAGTCATCAATCTAATCAATAGCAAATATATAAAAATGTATAGGTACATTTCTAATCCTATCCTATCCAAGTTCCTATTTTTTAACGCATATAGAAACCTCTTTCTTATGTCTGGCAAATTAGTCTTTTTATGAACCAAATAACCTTTAATGGTGTGGCTTCACTCTCCACGAGGCCACAGATTAATAAATAGTTACTTGACGAGGCGACAGGAGCACCACTTCTGTAGTTAACTTCACATCGCCGCGCCGCTTTGTATACTTGTATACAATGTGAAGACAGCTACAGCTGCGGTGCTCATGTCGCCTCGTGGAGAGTGTGGCGGCACCTTAATTGCAAAGTTCAATTGCATGTCAAATAAAAAAATAGTTTATTCTAATTTCATAGTCATTTATTTACCTAAATGCAAAAATATACAAAGTAACCAAATTAACCACCACTTGTTTCTGTTCTTCCAATGCAACGACTTGGCATTTTTTCTCCAATTTGAACTCACAAATTTTTCGGGTCTAGACTCGTGGTTACACCACTTTGTTACACCACTGTGACTACGAGTATTTTTTTACCCGTGGTTACACTGTGTGGTGTGACCACGAGTAAACTATTAAAACGTAGGACTTGTGGTCACACTGCTAGTGAAGGGAAATAAAAAAATCCTGTACCATATTAACAAGATGACTGTGTAAACGCAGATACTTAATACATACTAGTAAGAAAATAAGCGTATGCTAGGATGTAGTTCTTTTTAAGCTAATATCTACGATTTTTCGATCCCTACTCAAAAATAAAATATCATTTTAATTGATTATAATTTTTCGTTCAAACATATGATACCTATGATCGCAACAAAACATTCTTAAAAGTAATATTTCCTGCTCATCGAATGTGTGCGTAGTCTGTTTTGTAAATAGTATATATGCCTAGTGTATCCACAAGCGATTCGATCTGAAATAATTACCCATCTTAGTCATCATCTAGGTATATCTAGTTTTTTTTCTCTTCGTTAGCTTGACATTTTCCATTTCGAAGTTAGCCAGGACATTTTAAAATGCATCTCAATCCTCGAGTGAAGTTCAAACACAAAACTTATGCCTTGCTAACTACTTCCCAAGAGTTCTTTCTTGGAACCGATCAGTTTGCGAGCAGCTGTTCGATGTTTCCCAGCACCGGCTGACGATGTGGAAGATATTCGATGAGATTTATTACAGAACTGCTTTACAAGATTTTAGACTAGTAATAGATATTATGTATATTATGTCTCAACGTTAGACAAGAGAAAGAAAAAGATTTCTATTTGTAACCGACGTCCAAAAAGGAGGAGGTCTTCTACACGTATGTTCGTCTGTATGTATTTTTTTTGTATATATTCATTGTTGTTGTCGCCAATTGTGAACCGAATCAAAAAGTTCTATTTTAGTTCGAAAGGGCCGAGGTGGAGCCATTTAAATTTTATCGAAATCAGCTGAGCCATTTATGAAACTGATACATTTATAAATTTTTCCTTCATTGTTAATACAATGAAGGAAAAATTCAAATTCGAATTTTGTACACGATGTAAGTCGTTTTGCCATTTTTTGCGAAAAATAATTATCGTGAAGAAACTCATTTTGAAGAGAATTGTATTGAAAAGAATTGAATGTAATCAAACGAGTTTTATTTCCATAGAAAAACAAAAAAAAATTAAATAACACTTTCCACAAGGACTAAACTAATACTAAAAAATAACACAAAATGAAATAAAATAAAATTGAAGCTACTTACTATTTTGTTAACCCCGTCATAGCAATACTTTATGAGATTTTAACAATAACTGAAAATCTAAGTAAATAGTTTTGCAAGGTTGCAGGCTATATCTACGACTAACGTCGTAGAACAAGGACATGTATCAAACAACGTGTTAAAAATTCTACATATTCAATTTTCATTCTCGTAAGAAAAACAATAGGTACCTATTGTTAATATTATAGGTACTCGTAGTAGGAACGAACAGATATGAAAATACATATACCTAAGTACCAACTCATAAAACTATTCAGTTCATTTATGAGCTCAAACACGTACTTGATATTATGATACCTGCGACTTTTAATTACTGCACTTAGAGTTCAGAAATACTTTTTAAACTTGTTCAATATCCTCGCAACCGTCTGTGAAAATTGCTCGCAATAACGCTCGCACGCTGTCTAACGCTCAGACTCTTGGAATTTCCTCTTCTCACGCCACGGCTTGACAAGCAGACTCCTACTTGATATAAAAGGGCAATGTTCACATAAGTAACGCTGAATTGAATACTAGCTGCAAAGTAACTTCTAAACACGCTTCTTCGGGGTAAGAGTTTAGAATAACTTATACTAAACTAGTACTTTTTAAAATATGTCCAATTGTCCATCGTACGTTTACATTGTTGTCTAATAGTTGTTGTAAGAGTTAATCTCTTAAGAGTAAACAAGTCGCTCATCACTTCATACAAATGTCGGTAGGTCTCATATCATCACACCAGTGTTTGTTGTTGAATATCTAAAACTAAGATTTATAATGATTTGTCTCTACAAAATCCTTGTTTCTTGCTAATAAAACTGTAAAAAATTCTCCACACAAATGATATAAGCCTTGTAACATTTGAATTTTGACTCAAATTTATAGGATACTTTCGATGCAAAAAACACATAAGAACTAAACTGAGTCGTCTTTTATCAAAATAGCAGCCTAGTTAATATATTCGGTAGTTCAAATAACTAATTATTTAAATAAATCCATTCAACAGTTGTTTTCATAATTTACTACGGAGATAACCTTCTGCGCATTTAGTACGCAGCCGTGTTAGTAGGTAATTATGATAGATATTTTAAAACAAATAGATCAAAATTATATTGCAATGGGTGCACACACTATATCTACTGTTTATCATCTCTTCTTCAGACAATACAGCTGAGATATGATTTATTTAAGCTACGCCAAATCTGAGTTCGTGCCGTCAACTAGTTTCACCTTAATACCATAATTGACTTTTTAGTTACACAGTTTACAAATTAGATCAGTTTCCATGAATTAGTTATTTGTAGAATCAGCAATTTTGTGAAATTGCGATTTTCAGAATTGACCATTCTGAAAATTGGCTTTGTCGTGTATGCTACCTTTTAACCATCAACTACTTGTAACATTTTGGCCAAAGTTACTAGAAAATAGTGTAAATATACAAAGGAAAATAAATAGGCATATCCAGTACAAGGCTAGGATTTAATATCGTGGTCTCTTGAATTTCCTTTAGTTATCTCCTGGTGTCGAGCTAAATCACTTCGTGCTGAGGAAATTGTTCTTTAATTGAAAACGAACATATCTACTGTAAGCCTTCTTTAGTATTAGGTCCTAATTTTATTTTTCACTTGGTTTAGATTTGTAGGAGGAGTATAGAATGTATAATAAAAAACGAAGGATTAGAATGGCTATATAATATCTGCAATTCAAACTTGTGTGTGACTAGCTCTTTCATAAACTATGTTTTTGTTAAGATATTTTTACACCTTTCGTTCGAAAACTTCCAAAACAGCTTTGCTAAATTGCCAAGGGTGAACTTTTCACATTGAGTTTTTTTCCAACAATTTTTTTAGCTCAATATCTATGAGACATCCCTTCGTGCATTTCCGTATACCTTTCACTTTTCCTCCCGAGAGATTCCAACTACTGCGAGCGACTCTCACGAAATTGAAATCACTGGATCCCGTGTACGTGACTTTAAAACCCATCCAGTGTTCGAGAAAATCTCGAAATAATATTTACCTTGCCTCAGGTTTCCGATTGGCTGCCCTCTCTGCAGATAGCCTTCCTTTGAGGTGAAAGTTGGTATTTATTCCCGGGTGTTTTGTTGCGGCACGAATAAATAGCTTTCACAGCCATATTTATGTATTTGTATTTGATTAAAAGAGTTTTTGGATCGGAAAATTCGTAAATTTTCCGCGACGCAGACTGCAGTATGACTGGCAGTTCGGTGGGTGAAGAAATAAACTAACAAACTAAAACTTTATCGACGCTGGAAATGGATACCAGCGCCGAAATTTATTCTATTTTTGGCATTCAATATTTTTTCGACCACTATAAGTTTGAATAAAGTAACATGTGCAATGTGTAGTACGTAACAAAAACTATAAATAAATAAAGCCTTAGTTCCAAAACTAGCCATTATAGGGCCTTTGGGAACGGGTCCGACAGGTACATAAAAATAAATATGCTAAAATTATATAATACTAGTGACCCGCCCTGGCTTCGCACAGGTGTATATACATATGTAAACCTTCTTCTTGAATCATTCTATCTGTTAAAAAAAAACCGCATCTATATTCGTTGCGTAGTTTTAAAGATATAAGCATATATGGGGACAGACAGCGGTAAGCGACTTTGTTTTATATTATGTAGTGATAAATGCATAGTCAAATGGAATGTAATCTATCAAAAGTAGGGCACGTCAAATATTAGACCCCATCCACTCACAAAAGAGATATCCCGAATATCCAAAATCCAATAAAACAATCGTATTGGATATTCGAGAATTCATTAAGCCGAAGAGACACCTACCCTTGGTGTCACAAGAGCTCCATTATCCCGTCGGCCGACGTGGATGGCGGGCAAACACTTACTGTCACCCTCATGCCTTACATACCTAGCTATAAGAGTTGTGTGGGTAGGTACGGGCTCTTAGCTATACTACACTGTTTAACAGAGTGATTGATGCTAAAATGTTATTGTGTAACCGTTTTTATAAACCTTATAAAAAAATTGGATCGGAAATATAGTGCAAAGTTAAATTCTTTTTTTCCTGTATTACAACCTATATTTTACGAGTAACGTATGTATGTGTATCATGTGAGTACATACGTTTTAGCTTAGTATTTCGTCTTAGCTTAGTATAATATAGTATTCGCAGCCCTGTAAAATACATACTCCAGAATTTTTAAGTCATTATAATTTTTCCACGTATTCGTAGTCAGTTTTTTAAATTTTCGAAGTGAGTTTAAATACTTTACAACATAAATCAACAAAAAAACTTGTGCCAAAAAGAACGAATCGGAATGAATGAGCCCATACACCAAGTTAAATTAAATTCCTAACTCTGAAAAGTACCTCTTACACACTAACTCGAAATCCGCTTTGGTCCACAAGACAGTACAGTGCATATTATGTTTAATTTTTTCCATATCTTGGATCCAAAAAATTAAGCATTTTATACTTTCCAGGAGAAAATTTCATATCCCTTCCTGCCAACAAGCTTGGCTACTGTACTGGCTTAGTAATGGGCCGACATTCAGGAAGCTGACAGTAGTACGAAGATTAGTCTGCATTCGAGGGGAATTATGTGCAAAGATTCTAGGAATTCTGCTCATAAAGACCTTGTACGTAAGAAAAGAATTTAGGTATTCACTAAGTACTACACACAAATTATAAAATACTAAAGAAATTGCGGCTGAATGACATTTGTGGCTCTGTTTTGTTGGCTAAGTTCAGCTATAAATGTAAAATAAACATTAAAAATCCTGTCATTGTATCGTTATAGCTCTACCAATTTTATGTCTCTTCCGAATAAAAGTAATGATCGAAAATATCCCAAAAGTTATTTTACGTCGATACTTTATTGAGCATCGTATCGCGACCATATTTATTAGATTTACTTTATTGTCTCTGTCGGATATTAACTTTCTGTTTTTGGCAATGTTGTGCTACGGGCTTTGCGAGTTATTTCGGTAATTTTTGCATGAAATGCCTTTTGTGTAAAACTTAGTACCCGGGAGCAATTTCACGATGTAAATAAATTAAGCGTGAAATTGCGGCTGCCCTTTTTAAAAATTAAGTTTACGATAGCTATTTGTTGTATGTGTTGAACAAGTTCATTGTACCATTTGTACCAAATCATTACAGTTTGCCGGTCTCATCGCCTTAAAACCTTGATTGTATCATTTGTACCAAATCATTACAGTTTGCCGGTCTCATCGCCTTAAAACCTTGATTGTACCATTTGTACCTAATTATTACTTCTTCATAAATACATTCCAAAGTTTCAATGTATGTGATTTTCAAACTGCTATTGATTGAGAATATAGTGTAATGAAATAGTTGAAATTCTTCTCTATGCGCCTACTAACTCACTAGTCTCGCCAAATTTACGAAATACTTCAATGCACGGAATCTAGTTTGGTCATTTCTTCATATTTTTATAGAGTTCTTTCCTTCAACGTCTCCAGCCATTATGTTAAACGTTTTATCCATCTTATGAAATTATAAAACCAATTTACCTTGGTTTTGCTCGAACTTTTCTTGTTTAAGTATTCTTTTATGAATGAACAAAGAGAAAAATAGTTTTATAAAATACGGAGAGTCATTTTGTTCATAATACTGGGTAAGAGGATGGTAAAAGCTTTGTGGGAGTTCAGGAGGAATTTTATTGGGGTTTTTGCTCGAGGTTTCATTTATATGGATCCTTGAGGAAGGGGTAATTAATAGGATTGGAAGCCTGTGGCCACGATTCAATCGGAATAATTGCTGATGGGACTAACGTCGGAGCTCCATCCGTCTTTGTAATCCGTAATATATTTCAGTTTCTCTATCTGTTTTTACTGTAAGGTTTCATTTGACCAACATTATTTAAAGTAGTTTTTAAACTTTTACTAAACTTACATGTATGTAATGCCTTACAGCTTTATTGCGTGATTTGTTGATCATTTGCAATTGCGCAATAAGAAAAACGATTAACTAACTTATTTTTGCACATAATTCATCAGACTAAATGCCGTAAATGAAAAATGTAACATTTTATAATACTTAAAAAATCTGATTTGTTCACTTGATTTATATTATGACTTACGGGACTTTCCCCTTTTTATTTTATTTAGTTTAAATAAGTAAAATTTGTGAAAGTTAAAAAGGCAATTTACTTTAATTAGTGTGTACTGGCAATGTTAAGCACTCATACATTGCTCTACGGTGCTCTACTATGTACATAATGAATTTTATGATTCGGGTTAATTCTGCCTAGGTAAGTAAGTACACACACAAACAATAAAATCGAGTTTACGACTGTGGCTCAGCTAAAAGGAAAGTCAGTCCGTTTCCTTGAATTCCTGAAGTTGGCAATAAAAAGTTTTCGGCTTTGTCCCCATCGATGTGTTTCACTCAATAATGCTCTTCTCTTTTGTGTTCGTTTCAAAGTGTTTCGAACTTTTTTTTATTTAATAAAACTGGGGCGTTTTGTAAACCTTTCCTGGTATTCATAATGACAATTTCCATGGAAAAGTGTGCGACAAAAGCTGCAAAGTTTTAAATGTTGTTTTCTACCTAGATGTCTCTCGGAAAGTTCTATTTCTATCCATTATTTTGGTGCGTTTCTTCCATGGTTTGGTACAAAATTGTTCACGTATCTCAGTTTACCTTGTCTGCATGTGTGAAAGTGTTATACATTGTTCTTCGTGCCAAGTCTCGACACAGTAGACTTATTTTTCTTCCTTCGTGAGGAATGGACCTGAAAAAATGTTATGTATCCATTTTTCAAAACTATAATTCAGTAATGCCGTCGTCGTCGTCATTTCAGCCATTGGACATCTACTGCTGGACATATCCTATAAAGATCACCAATAAGACCGATTGGAAGCGGCTTGCATCCAACGCGACCCTGCGGTCTTCATGAGGTCATCCGTCCACCCTGTAGGTGGACGTCCTACTCTGCGATTGCAGGTACATGGTTTTCATTCGATAAGTTTTCGACGCAGTAATGCGATCAGACCTATTTATGTTTTTTTAAACAAAATGTGATGATAGGCATACATTTTTTGACAAAATATATTATGCTACATTTGAACACCAACTCGCGATGGATGCCAATGGGAAGCGATGTTTTAGTGAAAGATGATAAATAGCGAAGATGGAGTATGTATTTTATCATCAACCATTAGTGTATTTAGTTACATTCATTAATTTGGTTACATATATGTACTGTGCATTAGTGTGTATACCTATTATTTTCTATGTACCTACATCATACCCCAATAGAAAAAAACATAAATTAAACAGCATTTGTGTATACTTTATCGTGTTTGGAAGGACGAATGCTTTCGTATGGGAATATCCTTACAGTTAAAATCTTTGACCGAGGCACACGACAGCCGCAGTCTTTTCGCGAACACTGCCAACCCCACACAGTGCGTGCTCACTGAACCACCCTACTGGCGGGTTTTGCCCTTCTCAGGAAACTGTTACATGTAAATATCCAACATTATTGCAAAAAGGCAAAAGGGTAACTACCACTACTCTTTCGTAGTTTTTGTTTGCAAGATAGGTACCACACTGTGTTGTAACATCCTGGTCACGGACACCGAATTTTTTTGTAACCTGCCTAACCTAGCCTAAACCGAAAGCCTAAACTAAAACCTATCTTCAATACAAGTCTACCTAGCAGCTAAGTTATTTAACTATCCTACTAAATGACCTACATTAATTCGTACTAAAGCTAAATGTAATTCGCTCTGCAAGCGTGTAATTATGCTAACCCTAGAATGATATAGACCCTCAGTATTTCTTAACCCTAAAGTAGTGGTGGTCTACTAGATCTTAACCCTGAACTGAAAGTTGTACTCTTACTTTAAAAGTTACTTATGAAAACGATTTCTACGCTATCTTAGCCTACTGTTGAGCTCATAAGAATTAAATCATCCGTACTTTTATCTATTTAATACTAAGTTTGGCCAATGATCGTTAGTAGAGGACCTTACGTTGTGAATCGCAGAAACCCAAACAGATTTGAGACTCCTACCTATTTGTACGCTTTATAGAGTAATATAAAAGTAGTATAAATTGTCCTAGAGTTGTAAAATGTTAAGATACTTTAACCTGAATCCTACAAACCCAACAATTTACACAGAGCTAGTTTCTAATGAACTTTACTTAATGCTACATCATTTCCTAGTCTTAGGTTCTTAGAGAGAATCTTAGATCCTAGATTTTGAGGTTATGAGGTAAGACCCTAGATGTATAATAACTGACTTGCGAACTGAAAGGAGCTGATTATAGTCCAAGAGGCAAGGTTTTGATACCTTCAGTCAAATAATTGAAAATTCTCAAAATTGAACTTTTTATATAAAATTTAGGTTTTGCTATGTGAAATCATATAAAGCGGCTATGGATCGGCACTCCGCCGCCGTACCGATCAGTGGCATTCGACCCTTACTGGATAGCCCCCTCCGCTTATTACGAGGAGTTCAGCCTGAAGGGCTATGCTATTTCTGTCAAGATTACTTCTTGTCAGTCAAAGGTATGTCAACAAATAAGGGGACGAGACGGACTATTTTTTGCAAAGTTTCCCACATCCTAGAGTCGCGGTTCTCTAGGCCCCACTGCTGGATGTCACACATAACGGACATCCAGCCCCCCAAAACCTCATGTGGTGATACATGAGGGGCACGGGCCAGGTTTACTTGCGGCGACCTTCAAATCCTGGTAAACCAGAATAAAAAGGTCACCTATTCCCTACCTATTTAGCCTATCTACCTAATGCCTACAGTCCTACTGGTAACTAGCTTGCAGAACGCATGCCTACTTTGCCTAACTTGAGCCTAACCCTATTGTGACCTAAATGTCTCATTATATTTGTGGTACAATAAACCATTGAATATCGAATACCAAATCTTACTTAGAATGCATGCCTACTTTGCCTAACTTGAGCCTAACCCTATTGTGACCTAAATGTCTCTTTAAATTTGTGGTACAATAAACCATTGAATATCGAATATCAAATCTTACATAAGGTAAAATCTTTCTAACCTAGGTCTCTCACATTCACTAGAGTTCCTAACATAGGCAGACATCAGAATGTTCATTCAAGGAAGAATTTGGAAGAAAATCATTTGACGTATAAATAAATTCATAGAAGGACTTCACTCAAAGGTTAGTTCTGGAGTGATCTGAATAGCAACTGACCAGAGTTTCTAAGAAAGTAAAATTTATACTTTGCACTAAAGAATCAGGATCTTTTCCTTTTCGGCTAAAGAATCCCAATAAGGCACGACATTGCTTGGCCTGGCAAAGTTTTACCAACTAGAGCCTGGCGTCGCCACACACACATAATCTTGTGCATTTTGAAACATTTATTGCAATTTGAGCAAAGTCTATCTATTCGACCAATGCTTTAATATCAGTTGTAAATGTATTATTTGAACATTCAGATTTCAGCCAGTTATAATACGGCCACTATGGCTATACAATACATTAATAGTATACAATGCTGTCAATGCCATAACATGTTTAGTATAATAGTGCAATATTCACTTGCCAAATGTTAATAGATCTCATTGAATAATAATGTTCAAAAGGTGTGAAATAATGTGTTTCCCATCATAAATCAATAGGTTATTTACTATTGAATTCAATACTTTGACCTCATCAAAGATCCCAAAACTCACGAATAATCGTTAGAATTATTTTTTCATGGTTTTTAGGACAAGGTTCAATTTGACCTAGTGTTTACAAGACCAAAATTGCCATGCTAGCATTAAAATACAAAAGTACATCAATAATATGTAGATTCCTCAGACTGTTGCTACAGTTCTACAAGGAAATTGGTAATCTATCTGTTACTTAAAATTTCATCATTAATAGTTCAGCCACTATAATTTACATGATTGCTGATCACTACAACTGACTAGTTAGCATTTGTAACTATTTTCGTCAGCTGATATCTAACAAGGAAATGGGTAATCTATCTGTTACTCAAAGTTTCATCATTAATAGTTCAGCCAAAGCCTTTTATAATTGCGAATTAATACAACCGACTAGTTAGCATTTGTAACTATTTTCGTCAGCTGATATCTAACAAGGAAATGGGTAATCTATCTGTTACTCAAAGTTTCATCATTAATAGTTCAGCCAAAGCCTTTTATAATTGCGAATTAATACAACCGACTAGTTAGCATTTGTAACTATTTTCGTCAGCTGATATCTAACAAGGAAATGGGTAATCTATCTGTTACTCAAAGTTTCATCATTAATAGTTCAGCCAAAGCTTTTTATAATTGCGAATTAATACAACCGACTAGTTAGCATTTGTAACTATTTTGGTCAGCTGATATCTCTTTATTGTTTTATGATCAATATATTCAAAGTTAAGGTTATGACCATTTCCATAGAGTTAATGAAAATCTATCAATACAATAGTTGTGATCTGATTATAACAGCAAACATAATTTTATATAGATTCATATAAATCAATGCAAAGTAGGTATAATTTAGATTGTCTACTTGCATTTAGATAAAACTAGGCTGTCTTTGATTCTAGAAAAACCTAGGTCTCAAATTGTTCCAACACATTTTTCTATCTCAATGAATAATGCAAGATAGGTATGAAATTAACTTGTCTACTTGCATTTATGAAACAAAATTATTTTGTAACAGGGAAATCTAGAGTACAATTCGTACTGGCAATTTATCACCAAATTGGATCTTTGATATGACCAAAATATACTAATTCTCTTTAGCAAGATTATTAACATTTACTATTCAATTCTCAAAGAACTTAAACAAATTATGGGAATTTTTCCCCCACTAAATGGCAATTTCAAATGTCACTATATTTTGACACTGACAGTTCTGAATCACAATATTTTTTTCTTAATGACACAACTAAATAGCTATTTGCTTATTTTAGTTGCCAGTTCTACAAAACTGCTATGTATCGCGTATTTTGAAACTTTAAAATTGAAGCCTAACTCGTTTTTAACCACAAACCTACCTAAAACCTAACCGTAAAACGACCCTATTGTTGAGCTGATGCCTCCTCTACCCTGTGAGAAGAGAGCACGCTCCCCTACCTGATTTCCTAACTCTAAAAGACGTCCCTATTCTACACGACACCCACTACCCCATGATAAAAAAAATATAAAAAAAAATAACTCCCCTCTACAAGGACGCTTCCCTTAGCCAAGTTGTTCGTCCGCTAACCGACAACCTAAAGTTTGGACTGGCTAGGTCCGTGGGAGAGCCTATAGCCCCTAAATTCCCTACAGAAGCAACGCGTACGCCCCATCGCTTACGCAAGCTTCTCCTATCCCTGGGACAACCAGAAAACGACTTAGTCTCAGATACAATCAGTGTGTAAGCCACGTGCCTAACAGAATCCACAGGAAACCGAAGGCCTGACGTCAAAGAGAAGAAGCCGAATCCCAGTAGGAGGTAAAACATGGATTATCCCTACTGAAAGGGTCAAACTAATCCACCTGCCAATGACCTCACATTGACAGCCTACTCTAAGCCCGGGAATGAAGGTATCCGCCCACTATACTGCCAGGCAGTATGTGCAATGTGGGGTTCAACCCGCCGACCACTTTGGAGTCATTGGCTGAACTACAGCGAAGTGCGTGATTAGCTTTTACCCAATCGATGACTTATTGCGATTTCCTCGAACAGCTAGCTCGGATAGTGGCGTTGTCTGCCATGTGGCATACCATCCACCCGAAACTAACCACTCTAAGAACCCACGATAACTCATTATCTTCGAGCTAGGTAACCTAAATAGGTCACTGGAATCGCGCCTAAACAACCCTCCCTTACACAAACTCAGCTAATCACACTCTTGCACTGACATTTACAAGGAAACTTGCAAAGACTGTTCTCACAACGAGAACTTGGCTGAAGAGCTTTTTTAAAATTCGCAAATCTAAATAATGGCGAAATAGACCAGATTGGAATCGTAATTCTGCAAAGGTCCGCCTTAAAAATCGTTATAAGCTCTCACGCACAAGTTACTGGTCTGAAAACCTAACTCTGAATGAATGATTTTGCCGCCGCTCTCCCTTTTATAATCTATCCTTGGCACTGACGTTCATCATTGTAGGGACAAATGTTCATAAGTGAGTGAGAAATGCCTGTTGGTCATACTGTCAAACGATTTTCACCCTTAGATCAAACGAAATACGAATCGTAATCCTATTATATGGTATCCCTGTGACCAACGCTCATAACGAAGAATGACGCACGCTCGTGAGTCAAACAAATTTCACCCTTATATCGAACGAAAACGAATCATAAGCGTAATCGAAATATGGTCGACCGAAATATAACCTTAATTTTTCGCTGTTTCACAAATGTTGCTCTCAAAACCTATCGTTCATCGTAATTTATGCAGAATTAACAATAATTCTACAATACTACTGCTACTTTTACTTTAAATTGAAGTTTCTCGGTGATTCTAGGTTACCAAGGTAAGTTACTTTCTCAATCTAGATTGTTTTCCAACTTCAACAAGAAAGTACTCTCCCTATTTTGGTAGAAATACTTTACCCCTTTGGTGTTAGCTACCTTAGGAATCTCTTTTTTGTTTGTTTTGAACTATCAGGACCTTGATAAGCCCATATTCCTCCTGATTAAGTATTGTTTTTGTTACAAAACTGATCCCGAGATTTTGAGGTTATTTCTAACATTCTATAAAGCAATGATTGAAACATGATTGTAAGTTCTTATGAATTGTTTTTATGTTTCAGTAAAGCTCCAGCCGATTGAAAGATGATTTTGCACATTAGAAATCTATCAGATTGTTTAGAAGTCCTAGATAGAGGATCATTTAACATCTGAAAATGGAAATTGTTATCATCTCCACAGATTAATTCCAAGGTTTGTATCTAATGTTTACTTTATAATAGTTAGTACCTATCTGTGTTTGAGTAATTTCAGTCCCATGTGATATAATTTGCGTTCCCTAAGTGTTGTGTTATGCGTGGCTGTAAAATAACACTTATTCAGCTATCAAATCTCCCAAAGGCTAATTGAAAAAGGTGATTCCTTACAATGTTCTAACATGATACTATCAATCATTTGGCAGTCTTTTATCTCTAACTATTCCTAGCTTGTGATAATAATAATTCTATTTTGTTTCGAATGAATCTCTTTTCTTTTTCCAGGTTATTTGACAAGTTACCGCTGGATTGTTTTTCCTGTATAACCAGCTGGGTGAGCTGATCCTCTTCTTCAATGCTGCTGGACTCTTCTAACGTCCTCAGGCTTATTTCTAAGTCGTCTTCTTTATGATAAGGGCTTAACCAGGTACTTATTTTAGTTAGTATAAAATTCCACTGAAATTTCATAACGGAACGCTAACTTAAAATTATTTTTATTAATTAATTAACTATATCGCACTACTAATTCGGTTGTTACTTCCTAATATACCTAAATGAACATTCAGTGGACTAAATTTACCTATTTAGACTCTAAATATGTAACTCTGTCATAATCAACAAATCTAGAACCAATTTCTCAAGATTTATTGATTCCAAATGTGAGAGACCAAGCATCTACATAATAATATATATTAAAAGCTGAGACACACAAACGTGAAACGTTACAGTGTTATATAAAGCGAGACAGATAAACTTAGTTCGTAGCTGATTTTATTGATTTTAGCCTGCGTATAATCGTACATACCAGCGGCAGATTAAAAAAAACTGAGTGTCACTCTCTCAGGGAATTCCTAAATTACTGCTATCATATAAAGTAATATAAGTAATGTAACTAGTTTCTTGGTAAATATCTAAAGTAATGATGAAGTTGGGGCATTTCAGTCCGCATAATCCCTGAAAGGACAGTGGCGTACAGTAAACATTAGTATTAAGTTTTTACGGAGCCTTAAAATATTACGTAGAGAAGAAGTGTTATATCACGTTCCTTATCCGAAGCAATATGATGGTACTCTGTAGTTATGTCCAATATTTTTTCAATTGATTTAACGTAGCTATTTTATAGAAAAAAATATGTAAAACTGTAAAACGGGACCCTATCACTAAGACTCCGCTGTCCGTCCGTCTGTCCGTTTGTCTGTCTGTCTATCTATCACCAGGCTGTATCTCATGAACCGTGATAGCTAGACAGTTGAAATTTTCAGAGATGCTGTATTTCTGTTGCTGCTATCACAACAATATTAAAAACAAATATTTAAGGGGGGCTCCCATACAACAAATCTGATGCTGTTTTGCGCTCAATATTAATAACGGTAACAGGTAAACGCTTGAAATATTCACAGAATATTTGATTGTATGTTTACTCCAATAATTAAAATATAATAAATATTTAGTTGGGTAGGGGGTTATTTAAACGTTTTTATACAGTACAGAACCCGTGCGCGAGTTCAACTTGCACTTGGCCGATTATTTATATACAGTTATGAGGAAATATTATCCTTACACGAAACAAGAAAAAAAAACAATTGAGTTTGTAGGTATGTTACTCCGATTGATAACCATGAACATACGACTACAGAAAATATATGACTCGAAACGGAGTCATGGACAAGTTATGGAAAGGGAACGAGATAAGTACCTACATACTGACTTTTTAGCTCAACAAAGAGCATACTGTTTTTAAAATAGTAACAGCATTGTCATTCGATTTTATAAAGGTCCTTACCCATAATAATGCGATATTAGGAGTCAGTCCGACCCCCACGCCGCGGGATAATGTGATCGGTCGCTTAATAAAAACTGTTGAGGACATCTTGGCGTCCATTTGTATTCAAAAGAGTTTGCGGAAGGGTTTCTATCGAAGCATATACCAAAAAAAAATGCACTTATGCTTCCAAAAATTCTTAAACAATCACCCCATTCCTATGCTGATCTATTGTCTAGTAAAAAATACAACACAAAAGATTATCAGACAGTTAGCTCCAAAAATGGCCTATTTGTTTTATGTTGTTGTTCCGTTTCAAACATTTTGTGTGCACACGCATGAAATGAATTTTACCGGACCCAGTTTTGCGAGTATAGTTTGAGACTATGTGTAAATATCTTTTACCTACCGAAAATATTATTTTCGGAAGTAAACTTCTATTTTAAGTATCAAAATTATAAAAACTGCTCCAAAGTTTTGATTAAAGAGCTACCTTTCCGCGTGGTACCGCTGCCATCGGACTTTTTTCTCAAAGCTTAATTTCTCGGCTTATAATTCATCTCACGTGGAGACCGCTAATGAAAGACTTACTTAAGTAACCGCTCCTGAGACTGGAATTAACAAGTTCCAAATACAATTCAGTCCTTAGGCGAAGTTCATTTTGACGTCGGTAAAGTGGAAAACTTCCACCGCGTCCTTTTTTTCTGTGAAATGTAAAGTTTTACGTCTTCCATAATGAGGTACCTTTAAGGGATGCTATGACTACCAATTTAAAATACCCCTGTAATAAGAAGCTAATATTAAACGACCTCAGGGTGGAGAAGTTTCAGCTACTTTTGTGTCGGAGTTAGTTACAGTAGTCGACAAAAAGGGTAGCATATTTAACGTTTTCAGTGAAGTCGTTAGGAAAATGATAGTAAATTGTGTGGCGAGGGCTGCGATGTAGAGCTTATCTGTGAGGTAATTAAGAAAAACCTCGGAGTTGTTATTTTTTTCAACGAGCGAGTCTCCGGGGCTGATTGCTAATTCTGCGACAAAGAACGCTATTACGCGGCCGCAGCGACGCTACAAATGAAAATATTTCTGTAGTTGTGTCTCGAATGTAGGTTTTTAGTTTGCTTCCACTTTTTTTTACGTATTTTACACAAATACGTTAATTAAGTTTGTTATTTTTAAGATTATATATACTAAGATATACTTCTACTTTATGAAGGTGAAGTACTTCGGTTCTTCGGCTTTAATGAGAACATTTATTAGTCTTAGTCTTACAACGAACCTAATATTTTGGTATAAATTAGTCATAAAATACAACAACCTCTCATTTTCCCCTCTCGTAGAGTAGCTCTATCGTATAATTTTTATCTTCTATTTTTTATACAACATTTTTTTTTATAAGTATATTATTTATTGTTTTTCTAAGCACGTAGAGGCGCGAATCCGTTTCCGCGAGTAGGATCAACTTAAATTAACTAAAACAAAAGTTCCTCGTTGTTTAGAATTAATTTTGATTTCATGCATAATAATGATTTGGAATGCTGCTGACGGCATAACAAAACGAAAATATTGTTAATAAAGATATTTAGTACCTACGTATTTAAATATTTGTTTACTAATACTTATACAAAATTTAATTTTAAGACGGAGCAAAAGCCTATAAAATCCTAACTCAAAAGATATATATTTATAAACACATTTAATATTCTATTGTTCTACACTTAACAAGATTTTTTATCAGGTTACACAAATAACATAATAAGCCCCATATACAGATGAATGGTCTCAAGAATGGCATTGCTCTAGAGTGTTTCTTTAAAGTTTTCTCACTCTTCGCCATAATTATACGGAATGCGATCAACTATAATCGATTTTTGTGTGTAGTACTGTAACTGATTTTTAATAGATCATTGCTGAACATAGGCCTATTCACGAAGAGCGATAAGGCCCTGTCCTTCATGCTAGCACAGTGCATAATTGCAGATAGGTCCATAGCGCCACAAAATACTACCTATTACAAGCATCAACGATAAAGATTATTTTCTCTGGACATGCAAATTGTAATTAGTTATTGTTTAATGTTTAGGTATGTAATGTTATTTATTAATTTCAATGAATCCGAAATTGTTAAGTTTTTTGAGTCGAAAATGAGTGATTCTGAAGATTTTATATAATTTATAGTCATGTTAAATTCAATGTTTTGTAACCTATGTTATTGACATAAGTGACTACTCTCACTCGAATATGCAGTGCCCGACAGGGTCCATACTGAACTTTGTACCTAAACTTTGTTATTAACATCTTGTACTATATGGAGCATGAATAAATGAAATGAAATAAAATGAGATTTTCCTCAAAAAATTCCGCAATAATTCATCTCGTACTCGAGCCAAATCTTTCTATAAGACTATCCGCGGCCTATGGCAACTAAACTCATAATATTCGGCATTATGAGTTTAGGTACATTCCTTCCAACAATAAACGTCCTACGTCATCGTCACGGGTCAATGGGCTGCTGTCCATTGTCCATCGGATCAGGCGGCGACGTAAACATTCCTTTGTGGATCAGAAGCCGGGATCATCGTGTGTCTTTTGTCTCTTCTTGTATTTTAGCGACATAGGATCATCTGGGGGTATTTATTTTCAAAAGATAGGTACTTAAATTAGTAGGTACTTGTCCGTTGAACTCATTCACGTCAAACATATTTATTTTCTATTTAGAATAAATAGGCTACTCGACGGCTAGGGCTATAGGCTGTATTTTCGTCCACAGTTTTTTAATTCATTATTTTTAGTTAAATTGAATTTGAAAAACATGAGAGATAAAATATTCATTTTGGCGAAAGTTACTTAAGTAGGTAGGTTACTAACTAACCGACTCCAAAAAAGGAGGTTCTGAATCAGACTGTATGTTTGTTTGTATGAATGTTACGCGTTACGCCACCGCAATTATATTCAATGAACCGATTTTGATTTTTCTTTTTTTTGATAGATCATAATTAAAAGGTGGTTCAGTATACATTTTATCGAAATCTTCTGAGTCATTTTTGAAAAGTCCGCAATAATGTAAAAAATGCAGTAATTTTTACATTATTGTTGACTCGATGATACATCGATTCGTTGCAAACTAATTGAAATCAGTTATGCCATTTTCGGCATAAATATTGCCTTAAATAACTACAACAAAATACAACACTACTTACATAGGCCAAATAAAACTACCTACATAAAAAATAATCATACCTACAGATGGTTTTTCTAATTTTTCCGAATTATATCATTGACATTTAAATAATATTTTTTTGCAAAAACAGTATGACTGAATTCACCCGTGTATGTGTATAAATTATGCTTTATTGTTCTAAATTTTCCACTCACTGACTTTTATATTCAATTTAAGAAAATATTATTGGTAAAGAGAAAATTTTGATCGGCCACGTTGTCGTTTCCGTCACATTACGCTTGAACATTGTACATGCAAATGCGCTGAAATATCGGGACTTAAAAATCAAAGTTATTCTGGCAAATATCCTGTATATACCTACTTGTATTACTTTATTGGCCTTTTAATGGTCCACTGCTAAAGAAAGACAAGAAAGAAGATTGATTCACATCCATCGTTAGGCAGTTAGTGTTCATCACTAGTTTTTGAAGTAAAAATTTATTAGCAGCGTTGTACACTTTTTGAAATGGGTAAAAATGTTAAAATCGCGTCAGGACACGTGACCTGATCGAAAGTTCGTAAGACGGCGCAGAGCGCTTGCGCGAGTGTGTTATATTGTATTTTACCACATAAATGATAGTACTTTATATGCTCAAGTTTTCACTTCTGCCGGCACTTCCGGAGTGCAACCCGTTGTATTTTTTTAGGGGAATATAGTCGTACTATTCTAATAAAATGTGGTGTAGCATGTTTGTTTTTTGTCGTGGTAATAGTACCACGACCAAATATGTGGAATTTTTCTCTAGAATAAGGAAAATTTACTATCTATTTTTTATCTACCTTTACATAATATGTACATAGGTAATCTATTCTACACTAGTATCATGAAGATACAAATTTTATATTATTTTGTCCGAAAAAATCTGAATCACTAATTTAAAATAATCGGCCAAGTACGAGTCGGACTCGCGCACGGAGGGTTCCGTACTGTATGGGAGCCCTCCCTCCCCCTTAAATATTTATTTTATTTTAATTTTATTATTCATTATTGAAGGGAATTAAAACAAAATATTTTGAGAAAATTTCAAGCATCTACCTGGTACCATTATTAATATAGACAGCCCGGTGACAGACAGATAGACAGACAGACAGACGGACATCGCAGTCTTAGTAATAGGGTCCCGTTTTTCCCTTTGGGCACGGAACCCTAAAAAACTATTGGAAACAATGTTTTTCAGTACTGTCCCAGATCTTTTCAGGGCAAAATTGATAAGGCCAGACAAAGTCGGGTCAGCTAGTCAATTATAATTTGCGTCATTAATTAATCTTAGTACGTAATCAAGCACTCAAACCGAGGACTGCCACCACAGATTGCAGACGTTACATTCATTAGTGTAATAACACGCAGCCAATAATCAAGGAGCAAGGTATAATTGGCGGCCTGTGATTCATTTGCATGGATCGTGTTGCCAATCCAAACCTGCGTTAGACAAGATTATAGGTAATAATATGGGTTAATAACGGGCTTGAGTATTAACCAAGTTTTTCTTTGTAACTTGATCCTAATATTAGATTATTAGCGCTGTTGTCGTTCTAAGATTTACTTAATTTGAAACGAAACTGACTGCTTGTTAGAATATATTTTCTATATTTTTTAACTTTTTGTTAGAATCTAGGTTATTTCAATAAAAATATATACTGTACCAATTAATAATTTATCAATAGCTCACTGCTGAAAATAGCCTTACCAACTAAAGGTGATTGTGAGGTTTCCTCACAATGTTTTCCTTTACTTACCGATAAGCTAGTACTTAACACATGAGTTTCAAACAACTCAGGTTCTCCCGTACAAACCAAACCCGTGTAGTGTGTATGTGTACGAAAACAGTACCGGAGGCGATTGGCT
This sequence comes from Hypomecis atomaria, assembly GCA_964007245.1. NCBI lineage: Eukaryota > Metazoa > Arthropoda > Insecta > Lepidoptera > Geometridae > Hypomecis > Hypomecis atomaria. The sequence continues at coordinate 11,468,616 of OZ023299.1, forward strand.
TCTCAAAATAAATCAAATATTGTTTACCAGATCGCTAGGTGCAAAATGTCCAACGTTGGATCGAACACCAATTTTACTGTAATTTAAAAAATGTTTTGGGTAAAATTTAGTGGAACACGAATTTACCCTCAATTTACATTCAGGAAAGACGCCGGCCGGGAAAGGTCCAAATCGAATTCCTATCGTTTCTTTATCACGGAGCAGGTCAAAAGTGCGAGATACAACCTATTATCGCTCACGATCTTTACGTAGAGCTATAGTGACATGCATTCTATTTGCTTGAACGTTGAATAGCGCATTTTGTCCCTCTATATACCTATACAATTTTTATTATATCAGGCAAAAATACTTACGTTCAAAAAGTATTAGGTACCTACTACAATTTCTTACTGTTGCTATAACATTTTAGTGTTATGAAAGACCAGCTAAGTTTTTTGTGCAAAACATGTTATCGAAACAAGCTAGTTTCAAGATCGCTGAAGATGAAAAAGTTCTTCAATAATAATTTCAAACAAGGGTCCAATACTTTTCTGACTGAGATGAAACGACGTTGTTCTTTTTGCGCGAATTTGCACAGCCATCTGGAATCTATCTCTTCGATGTATTACAATTTTCTCCTATTCATATTTACCTTAAAAATTGTTTCGCCAAGTTCTGTTTTCTTTTCGCGACTTCGGTTCTGCTTATTTACTGAAACGAGGCGTAACAGAATTTTCGCAACTCAATTTGGGCACATTGAACGTCTGGAGAATAAAATAAGCTTTCATAATGGGAGTTTATTGATGTCGGATTACAAATTTGTTCAGTAAATACTTGATAGTTCCAGCCTTTGGCAATAGAAGTACGCGGAGACGTTGACAAGTCACGGTTTGAGATTTATACGTACGTGAAAGGAGGGAGTCCTTCGTGAATTTTCCAAGTATTGTGTGGGGCAATTTATCCGCTGGGAATGTACGGTCGCGTTCGAGTCACAAAGGGTTGGATAAATCGCATTACTGACACGCGTGAATTGTAAATTGGACATTACCCGTTACACCTCGGTGCGGTCGCGCGTCGGCGGCGACGCCCGATGGTAGTCGGTCGGGGAGCTGTCGCTCTTCGGGACGTGATGCGATTCGATGCTCGATATATGTGACCAATGGACGGTAACAATGCATTATGCCAGCTGAGTAAGCGTACTGGACATTTGCTTAGATACGCCTTTATTTAGTTTAAGCACGTTAGAGTTAGTGGAATAATTTAGTTGACATCTGCAGCTAGAGCTCTACCTATACAGGGTTATTTCTAATCAATTAGCATCCTTTTAGGGTATTGTTGTGTACATCAAAACTAACAACTTGTTCTACGACTTTTAAAAATTCTCAAAAAAAAAAAGCTGTTGTTCCATAGAAAAATATCGTTCACTCTCAACAAAATGTATGAAACAGCTGTTTTTTTTTTTGAGTTTAGACAAAAGTCGCAGAACAAAAGTTGTTAGTTTTGATAGACAGAATAAGCCCCTAAGAGGATGCTAATTGATTAGAAATAACCCTGTATACAGGCATCGACATGATCATTCTGTATTGGTTGATGTCTACAGCTTATTATGTAAGTGAAAGATAATTTTACGACCATAACCTTTTTTTCTACAGTAGGTACATATTCTTTATTCTTATCCATGAGTGGACAACACAGAAAACAGTCAATGAAGTCATGCATGTTGCGGGTCGAACCAGGACAAGATTAGAAGAGGACTAACGCTGACGGTAGAATGCTGCTGACGATGAATTATATTTTCAATGAAATCAATTTTTCAGCGAATTCTCCCCTATGTTGTTATTGCTTTGAAATATAAAGTATCAATGCAGCGTGAGGGATGTTTCAGCAATCACTATTACATCCGGTTTGTATTTTCCGTGCAATCAGTCGCAACGGCCTGTAATTGGCGTCCTACAGGGAACCTAACGAGCATGATTGTTCGCTGATGCCACGGGACCCCCTTGTTTATCTTTTTTAACCATAGATTCCGAAATAGCAGATATATTGGTAAGGACACCTAGTTTCCAGTAGTTATCCAACCTATTGATAAATAAAATAGCTTTGTCATTTACTTTATTGCATAATACTTACTACTGCTTCTATTTTTTAGATTCCACATATCTAATAGATCATAATAATGAGTATATATGTACTGTCTACTTATACTTTTACCTTTCTCTGGACTGTATCTATAGGACCTTCTAGAATAATAGAAAACACCAAAAAATTAGGAGTATAATATTACCCCAGCTACTGTAGGAATAAATATTGAAAAAAATAAATTAAGAAATGCTTACTGGCTTAAATGTTTATGGGTTATACCATTTATATATATGTTTTTTTATTATATTTTTAAGTTGATTCGTACACGATGTGAATAACTCATAGTATCTTTTTTTTTCATATATTTTCTTTCTCATCAATTTGGACTTCACAAATAATAAGTTATGGTTTTTTAAAAACCTCGAGATGAAAGATCATTGTTGCCAGTATATTTTGTACGCTGTTATTATTTCCGATAAAAACTTTTCCACGTCCATTGTCCATAAAATCGCAGCACGGGACGCCAACCCCGATTTCGGTTTCGAAAATCCGATAATACAAAAAAATAACAAAGCATCGGGTTGTCCTGGACACGTAGCAACAATACCATTACAGGAGTCATCAGAGGAGAATTGGTTACGAACGGGTGTCACGCATGGCGGCCACGTCAACAATATTGGGCCCGGGCCGAACAAATAACACGCATTCGAAGATATTACCAATAATGGCCGCATATACCAAAACACGGTTATTGAGAAACGATGCCATCAAATAAGTATTATAATAAAACCAGTAGATTGGACCACTCACTAACTATAAGTGGCAATAACGTTACTGTAGCAATATTCTATGAGAAGCCTTTGCTAGTTTATGGTATCTTGAACTACTTAGCTCTAAGAGAGAGCAATTATATAAGACAAGTATATCATAACAAAGAAACTTTACGTGTTCATTATTTTCAAGACGATTTTAACTTGCACTTAGTTCTTCTACAATCTTCGACGGAATAAAGTACTTAATATCTTAAAACTCTCAACACTGGCTATTAAAAAAATACTACTTTTCTAAAAAATAATCTTGTGACTAACTGTAGACACGGCGAAGTAATTAGTGAATATATTGAATTGAATTAAAAGGGTTAATTAAATAAAAAATATTATTTTTCATATTAATTTGAATATTGTTGTACCCATACAATTTTTTTTACATTGTTGATTTTTCAAAAAAGACATACAGACGAACATGGAACCTCCTCCTTTTTGGAAGTCGGTTAAATAAAAGAAAACCAACATCGTTTAGAAAGAATGAGAATGAAACTTAACTATAAAAAATGCTTTTTGAATCTATTGGATTTAGAATTTAAGACTGCAAATTGCATATTACTGACGCTATTTTTGAAACCAGTACCTATTTTTCCTCGTGTTTTGAAGCGAAAATATAAAAATAGCGCACACTAACGTAAATTCCATGTTCATCATGGAAACATGAAACGCTAGTTAGTTCGGTGGCGGCGCGCGGAGCCCGGGGCTCGGGGCTCCCGTAATGCACAAAGGGCGTTAAGTGGCTCGCGGCTCATCGATGGAACAAAGGATCTGTTACTGTTACAATGAGGGGATTTTTCACACGAGGGAGACCCGCAAATAGAGCTGTATTGTGTCTATTTGAGAGCGAGCTGCATTTTCTCGGTGAAATAATCAACTACCTACCTATAATTTAGAACATTATATACCTTCACCTTCAGGTATAGAACCTTTTATAATGCCCATAGCAACGTACTATTGGATCTAATGTAACTATTTCGTCTATATTACTATGTAGTTTTGAGACTCGACTTGCTACATTTATGAAAATACAACTAGTTTTCTTTAGTTATCTTTCATTTTTCAAAAGATAAGGATTGTGGTATCCTAGTAAATGCATAGGTAATCAATTTAAAGTGCTTCAGCTATATAATTTCCCGATTTTCTCCTAGCCACTGTACAAACTCTAAATAAAAAACTGCATCAATGTACAGATAGCGCGCGAGTTGAATGCAGTCGGGGTCTGAGGTAAAGAGCGGGAGCATCTCCCCCCGCTATCCGCACGCCCCACCTCACGCGCCTGGGCGGGTTGGGCATTCGCATTCCTAAGCTCTGCATTCAACTCGCGCGCCGACTGTACTTTTGCGTCAGCGAAATTCTCTCTTTGATGCCCTTTTGATTTATTTAGTAGAGGTACTTAAAATTTAATCGATCTACATATTGGTGAAATTCTCTCTACGAAATTGCATTCGTTTTACTAAAGTACTGAAAAAAGTCATAAAAATCCCTATTTTAGAAAATTCCCCTGTTCCCATTTCTATACGCTATTCAACGAATTTGAATGAAAGGTGGTTTAAGAATAGACTCGATTCTGAGATCTCGAGTTCTCTAGTACTGTGGATTTTATATTTAACTTTTGTTTTATTAAAAAAATATAGGTATACGTATAATAAATTAACGAAACTATAAACAGTTATCAAGTTATTTTCAACTCTTGCGTCAAGACTGTAAAAGCGGACGTCCTACACTACGCTTGCACCATGGTCTTCATTCAAAAGCCTTAAGATATTTTCAACAAGTAGCTTAGTTTTATACTCTACCATCAATCACTTCAATTTACTAATCCGCAGAGGTATGTTGGTGACATTTCGTTCACGAATCTCATTTCCAATCCGATCCCACATTCAGCGAAATTTCTGTAATTTTGAAAGTAAATCACCAGACGCTGTTTATAGGAATCATTGCACTAACTACCGGCGATTACCGTCGACATAAACTGTACTGGCTGGCTCCGGGACGAGCGAATTTAATAGCTGGACATAATTCAATTGTTCCAGTTTGCCGGCCTGTGAAACTACATTCCTTTTGCATCGTGGACCGCACCTCGTTCCGTTTTATTTCGGCCTTTATTTGGATACGTTTGTGTTTAACTGATTAATGATAAAATAAATATAAAAATACTGATTAATGATGTAATTAATAAAATTACGTTTAAATAATATTTATACACTAGAAGACCCACATTGCCAACATCACCATCATCAACCCGTGATAGCCAACCGCTGGGCATAGGTCACCGGACAAATTAGATTTGATTTGGTTACCCTCGTCATTCACCTCTTTAAGCTTGTTTACATAGTGTACTGCAGGTACAGCATAAGCAATGTACCTACATATAGCATATTTAAACTTTTATAAAAATATTCGCCAGCATAAATTTTTACATTCGTGTCAGCGTGTTACGGCTACAGTAGCTACTTGCTACGGCTATTTTTAAAAATACGCAATGATTTCCACCTTTCTAAAAATTACAAAATTCTCCCCTGTTTTGCAAACAAAAATAAAAATCCAGTTGAACGAATTTACGAGCACATGTCGTAGCGGCGTTTTCTAGGAAAAGATCTAAAATAAATGTACAGGTTAGTAATTCCCATGAGTTTCTCAGCAGAGATTCAGCTGTAGCGTAATTCCTGATCTAGCAACAAGATATTTTATATTCAAAACGACAATATACTTCCTCTTTCGCGTCGTAAGATAATATAAAATAAAGAACCAGAGTTCATTATAATAAAATAAATCTTTGAGTTATTGAAAATTATTTTGCCTGTCAACTAATATACTGAGCTTTACAAAGCTAAAGCAGATTATTTTGTTTGCTGATATTTATTAGTAGATAAAGTAAATAGCTGGAAGCTAAAAAACAAAACAATATCGCTGATCATTTCCTTCTAAATATTTGCTAATGTTTCGTTTATTGTAGAGCTAAACAAGAGTTCCAAACTACATTATTTGTAGATGTCGTGCCACGTATATGTTTCAGAACAATTTCCGGAGCTTTTGTTGACTTTTCTTATCGTTAAATAGGTAAACAATATAATTATGCAGGCTAATGTTGTATTTTTTTATCTATCTTATTTTTTTACATTTTCTTTTTTTAATTTTTCTTCTTTCTGCTTCTAAATTTTACAACAAAAATGTATTGCAAATAAGTTATATACCATTCACGGCTTCTCGTGAGATTTTAAAACAAACAAGAAGGTAACACGCTACAATACGAATAATTACGCTACAAACTTGCTTCAACTGTGACACATTCAACGTATCACATCCAACAGTAACAACAAATACCATAACAATGTCCCAATTAAATTTATTGTTATTTACGTAAACATTACCATTTCGACAACTCGAGATGAGGAATCGTAAAGTCAATTGTATGCCATTTACCGCGACAAGAGTCATTCGGCTTCAGATATCACTCATCAGTATGTATGGTAACATTTGGCCCGCCCTGTCGCAACTCCATGCATTCCTGATGAACCGATATTAGTTTACAACTCGCTTGTTTAACATAGCTTTGTGCTGGGATTATAATATTCTGTGATATGCTGATGCGAGCGCAAGTTTTAATATGAGTGTTACCGAATATCACACCGGGGTACAGACACCGTGAAGTTCGTACGAGTAAAACTAATCCGTTTCGGTGTTCCGATGTTTTTTAGCCAACAGCGTAAGTAATTGTTTCATATTTTAGGACTTTTATGGTTTTGGAGTTTTACATTTATCAGCTAAACTCTTGAATGTGCCGTTCTGCTATTCATTATCTATCGATCTTTTTGTCTGTAAACCCCTAAACTTTATGTAATTACGATAGGATTAAAAGTATTAATATGCTGAATTTTAGTACTTACCCGTAGTAATGACATCATTATCGAGTATTTTTACAAATATACATATCAGTTCATCTCAGATGATTATTTTCTTGCCATAAATTGATACTAATAGGTATCAGAAAAATAACATGTTATTTTCTTCTATGCTATTAGAAATATTTCAAGCTAACTGCGTGCGCACGCATGTAACTATAAAAGCACAGGGTCGTCCAGTTTAATACAGAGCTATATTTTATCCACACTTCTATCTATGAATGAGTATATTTTTTATGAAGTCATGGTAATATAGCGAGGCTCGTGAAATTATCTCGAAAATACACAAACAGTTTGATGGCCCGGAAACGGTACATGTGCCAAGCTTTTTATGAATCTGGAGCCAAGTTTTTGATATATTTGCACCACACTTTCTTATGAGCGCCTGTGATAGCGATAGTTTTTGGTAACAAGAATGTTTCCAAGTCAATTTTCAGCCTAAATTATGTTAAACAATATAGATTTACCACATCAATAAGTAATTACTATCCAGGCTGTAGGTTTGCAAAATGCTACTTTCATAGAGAAGGTTACTTTCAGAGATATTATTACAATACTCAGGTTTCATAATTAATATCAACCCCGAAACCTGCGAAAAAACAGCTCTCGCAAACAATAAGTTCGTTGACTCTCGATTACCTATTTAACGTAAGAAAGAAGAAGATTTCAGGATTGGCCACATAGCAAAAGCTGTAAAACTCCCTGTATTTGATTTATATGTCAAAATATCTTATGAATTTATAATATGACTATAACATAGCTTGAGTATACATTTTTCAAAAGAACGTCGCCTAAACGTCGAAAACATATTGCCGACTTGGTATGCGTAGCGATACTCCGTTAGACGTCGAGTCAACTGCACCCCTCTTACCAGTAGTTGCAGTCAATTATCTGATAAGCCTCATCGCCCTTCGATTTTGGCCCGACTTTCTGGCGCCAGCTACCCAAACATACTTAAGTACTGAACTAACGTGCATTAATTTATTTGAAAGCTGTTTAACAAATTGAGTAAAAACACTAGGAACGTGGTTGTTCAAAAGTAAAGTGCCAAGCCAAGAAACTTTTTGCTTCAAATTTAACACTTCAACAGAATAAAATTTATCTTAGAAATACAACACAAATTTACAACAACATTTCAAACTGAAAACAAACCGAGAACAACGATTACTAAAATAAAATGAAATGGCCTATGATTAAATTTATCCAAAGGTAAAACGTATTTAGAAGCCAATGAAAACCTATAATGCGATTTTATTGTCCAGAAGAATAGGGAGCCTTTGGGAGTTTTAATTTCATTTCCGTGTATCGTCGAAGAGAATAAAGGATGCTGCCTATGTCATCTTATTCACTGTTCCTTTTATCCTACTGCCAAGGAAGGGTTCGGTTATTCGCGCGCGTCTTGTATGTTTGTAAATTTCTATATTACCACGTGTATTTAAGGCCGGATCAGTTTGTTTTATTCGTCGTAAAACTCTAATATGTATTTAAAACATAAATACAAGAAGACCTATTTATGTTGCGAAATAGTAAATAACAAATTTAAAAAAAAATTAATGCATATTTTAAAAACTTTTTAAATATGTGCCAAGTTTGTCAAGTCCACCAAGGATTTATAAGTAATTCCTTTTAAATTGTCTTTTTTGCAAGCAGATTTTTTTAATACTACTCAAAAGGATTGCCAATAACTATCATCAACTAAATTTGCTCCACAAAAGCATGGCTAACAGAGCACAAATCCACTAACCGCAGTAATTATTATAATTAGTAATTCATTGCGCTAATCCGAACGATTGCCTAATTCGTATTGTTAATCATACGCAGGATAGCGGCATCATTAGTGCGGTGGCTAAATAGACTGCAAGAGAGAATGCGCGTTCTCGACTTCCAAAAAGGAGGAGGTTCTATGTTCGTGTGTACGTATTTTTTTTTGTATATGTTCATCGTTAATTTCGCCAAGTGTGAACCGAATCGAAAAAATATTTTTTAGTTCGAAAGGTCACTCCCGAGGTGATACCATTTAAATTTCACAGAAGTCGGCTGAGCCGTTTTTGAAAAATCAACAATAATGTAAAAAATTAGAGCGAAATTTTCGAATTTAGTATCGTGTACAAAGGCGTATTGGAAGACGGTTTTGCCATTTTTTGCAAAAAATAATTATATGTAACAAATACGCATACACCGCAAACTGTTTATTTATGAAACATACAGTATAGAATGCAGTGTTGCTTCTGTGCATATGAATAAACTATTTGTTATGCTCTGTGAGTAATAAATCGGTTGTTTTTGTTGTAGTTGTGATTTTAAGCATAATTCCGTGTGAAATTCCCTGTCCCCTGTCCCTGTGAAGGTCCCTGCTAAATTGAGGTGACATGCCACATCTTGGATCACTCTCTTAGATCTGTGAGCTGTTATCGAGAACTCGTCCAAATGTTTTAGTATCCCATTTGACGTAGAGTCTTTGGTTGTGGTTGATGGTTATGGCTATTGAAATACATAGTTTTAAGAGCTTTGGAATAATAAATTGTTTTGTGGTGCTAATGTTGTATAACAAACAAAATATAGGTATTTAGTGCGAGGTTACTTAATGAAGTAGTAATTTTCTTTGACTCGTTTTTCATTAGTTCAAATACTTAGTCTGGAATTCACTATATCGTCACATGACAGTTCCAATAATACTCTACTGAATCTGGTCTGAATAAATACTAGTTTAAGTAGGCATAAAATAAAACTAACAATAAATGAAATTAAAACAAAAACACACCATAGTTTTTTTATTTTACTGGTAATGTACTTCTTAGATCTGGTGAAGCTTGCTTCATTATTTCATTAGTTGATGTTGAATAATAACTTGCACCTTTGATTAATACATAGATATATTTTCTTCTCAAAAGAATAAAGATTTTCTGGCATGGCAGGTTCAGAGCTTTTCTACAACACAATTCAGAGAACTTCACGCTTACACTGCAGTGTACTTTTTCACGTATTCCTGACGACACCCTGTTTGAGTGTTGCCCGTATCTGCATCATAAGATGCTGTACCAAAGTTGAGCGGTTTCACGAGCAAATTGCGCCCGCCGCGGAATTGAGTTAGAGCAGTATCGCATCCGGGCAGTGTCCGGCCCCGGCCGGCGCGGCGTCCGGGCCCGACCCTTTGTCGCGTCATCTAGCTGCAAATTGGCAGGATCCACGATCACGAACCTGCGGGCTATGAAGGGTTGTGTCTGATACAAGCGATAGCGTTAAAAGAGTTAAGGTTGCATTTTTTGAGTATAATAATTAAGTTAAGTGACCGACATAGCCCAGCGGATTAGCAAATTAAAGTGACAGTGGGCAGGGCACATAGTTCGAGAACAAGCCGATGGGGCAGTAAAGTTCTCGAATGGAGACCACGGACGAGCAAGCGCAGCGTAGGACGTCCATCGACTAGGTGGACTGAGGATATAGGTAATAAAGATCGCAGGAACGCGCTGGATGCAGGCCGCTTCCAACTGGCCTTATTGGAAATCTATAGAGGAGGCCTATGTCCAGCAGTGGACGTCTTACGGCTGATGGATGGATGGAAATCAGGTGACTAAAGCTTAATCAAAGAGTTTGTGAAGCACTGTGTTAATGAGATTACAGCTCTTAACATATTGTAGTCACTTATGCCTACCTATAGTTTGCTATGGAAGTAACCATGTGAATCATAATTTGGAAGCCTTCATTTTGACGTAAGTTTTTAGTGTAGCCTTTAGCAGTGCACGCACTGTTGAAAATCAGCCATAATTATCTTCATTATGCTAACGCCACACGACGCTTCATGAGGCATACGCTTTCACAGTTTATGTGACCACTTACTGATCTGGTCAAATATAAGTTTACGAATCGGCTAACCTAAGGTAATGTAATAAAAATAAGTAGGTAAAACATTTATCACTAGAGAAAAACAACGGTTGACTTTCCTCGCAAAACTTAAATTCAAACTAGTTCATCACATTAGTTCTCATTAACTAGAACATGCTTCCCAAGAGCCCTTATTTCACACCAACCGAAACTAAATGTGTTGGATATATATTTTCTGCAATGTGTTTCTCTACCGATGTAATTTTTGTCGCTTCACGCTTGCTTATTTCGGAGCAGTCCCTGCCTAAAAATTGCGCTAGAAAAACAAATCGGAAACGCACTCCGCCACGGAGATCAGGTATAAAGCTCTTGCACTTTGTTCGTTAGATCTTGTTTGCTTTGTATGAGCGGGGCACCCGTATAGGAACATGGAAACGGTAAACTTGTCTGGACCGTAGATGCGTTCAATTTTGTGAGACTTTCTTGTAAACAACCGAGTGTAATGCAATTTCAAAGTTGGTTTTCTTAGTAAAATACCGTGGTGGAAACTTTACTACATTGTGTTTTTAAATTACTTTGAATGCAAAACTAAGTAGCGTCTACCCACAACAACAAACCCAGTGCGACCAGCAGCAGAATTATAGTACCGTATTACAGTAGCTACCTGATTTACTACATTGTATTTTTGTAAATAAATTTTACAAAACTAACGAATCTTATTAAAACAATAAATTATGTAAAAATACGCAGAGTTATTTATATGAGGCCGTTTATCACGTCAATATTTACATTGCTACCATAAATAACGTCAATGCTTATAAAAACATACTAGAAAAGAAGAAGAAAAATTACAAACCAACCAGTGGCAAAACTTGTTAAGCGCCAAATAAGAACGTAGTTTGTTAGATAGTTATTTTTTGTGATACTTCTTGAAATCATTTAATTGATAAAAGCCAACTAAAACTTTCATTTATACACATATATACGTTCAAGCTTTACTTAGTTTGGGGTCAGGGACCATGTGTAAGATGAGCCCTAATATTTATTAATTTATCTATACCTACTTCATTTTAAAACGATTTTCTTGGCTTTGATTTTGATATTGAGATTCAGACCTATACGAGTATTATGATATTTGCTTGTACTATTACTATTGGTATCGCATGTTATATATAGGTTTTGTAATGTGTCAGTTCTATGTTATTTTTGAATCGTTTTATTTCGTGCATACTTCGTCAACGCTGGATTTGGTGCAAGCAATACTTTAGAATGACGGAACAAAGTAAAAAATAAGACAAACTGAAAATATTTTAACATCGAACGTATGTGACTCAGTAACCGTTGTGAATAGTCAATAAACAAGTCAGCATTGCGTACGAACGAAGCCTTGATGAAGTCGAATAAATGAAGCGCCTGCACCGAGCGCCATCGTCGTAGGAATCTAGAGAGTGGCCTTCTCTGCACCTGCGTGCGAGACACATAGGTATATGTAGAAAATACTCACACACCGAAAAAGGCATGTTTACGAAACATACATTGCAGAATACAGTGTTGTTTAAGCACATATCAATAAGTAGTTTGCTGTACATACTCTGTTAGTAATTAATAATTGTGTAATTATTAACGTTACGCGTAGTTGTGATTTTAAGCAGAGAATTTCGGGCAAAATTAGGACCCTCTAGATCGAAGCGACATGTCATATCACGTGAAATCTGTAGCCAACATCCTGTATGTAACATATTAACTCTGCAGGTTAATTAAATTTCGACGCTGGATTCGTATTGGATAGCCTATTTGGCAGATATTTAGTTACGGGAGGAAATGGAAGCATAATTAGCACTACTTGACTGCTTCAAAATCCTGCTAACTGTGCTGACTTCAACTGATGTGGAGATAAGCGTCCAAATGTGCTCATATTTAGCTACATCTTAATCTGCATCCTACTCAAATAAATGTTTGGATAATAAATCATTTAGTAAGGTTCTCCGTAACCCAAAAAATAAAAAATTAATAGGTTTACTAAACCAAAACTTGAAGCCACATATTAAGTTTGAACAATAAATGTATAGTAGATGCACCGTTTGTGTAGATTTGTATAGTCTGTTTTAAATGTAGCACAAATTTGTCAACTATTTACACTTCTTTTTTTCAAGGGATATATAAAATTATTTCTGTAAAAACATGAGAAATAAACCCTCTGTCCGCCGCTTAATTCTACAATTTCGAATCGTAGCATGGAGCTACGGCGTAGCTGGCGTAGAGTCGTAGCCAACTTTTTGTAGCCGACGACGACGCGCAAGCAGTAATAATATGATTACGTAGCATGGGACTCCATTTTCAAGGCTACCAAATACTAATACTAAGCTGCAATTAACCTAACGAGCTATGGAGACGCCTATGCTAGGAGTCTCTCTGCGAGATCAAATCAGAAATGAGGAGATCCGTAGAAAACCCAAAGTTACCGACATAGCCCAACGGATTGGCAAGTTGAAATGGTAGTGGGCAGGGCACACAGAGCGGAGGATTGATGACCGATAGGGTCGAAAAGTGGAGTTCTCGAGTGGAGACCACGTACTGGCAAGCGCAGCGTAGGACGTCCACCCACAAGGTGGACGGATGGCCTCATTAAGACCGCAGGATCGCGCTGGATGCAAGCCGCTTCTAACCGGTCTTATTGAAAATCCATAGAGGTGGCCTATGTCCAGCAGTGGACGTCCTATGACTGATGGATGGATGGAAGTACTACACTAATCAATTGATAAATGAAGTGCCATCGTAAACTTGTAATATGTCCTGATTTTCTATTCTGCCATAAGACGCGACATGACTAGACAAACTTATACAATGAAACCGACATCAACATCTGAATTACACGTATATGTCAATTATAGCCTTCAAAATTGAGTCTATTGTGATTGTAACAAAAATAAACGCGCTCTCCTGTACTAATATGAATACGGCAGTCATTTCCACGTGATCCGGACCGTATTTACAGAATATTCGAATGAAATGTCGGGTCCACGCGATCGCTGAATATTTAACTCAATCGAGCAGCGTCCATCAATTATATGGAGGTATGTTTTACGAATCGATGTTTAGAATGATCAACCTGATATGAATTATTTATTGCCACGGGCATTTGTTTGTTTAATGACTTTACAAATATGCCGTTTGACGCGATCAGAATATTTTTTACTTATCGATAACCATTAAGCCGGCCACGTTAAAATATTTCGAATACGGTGGTTTTGTACGCATTTTTCTTCGCTGAAAATGAATGGCATAGAATTACCATACAATGGACTGCGTTGAATTACTTTGTGATTAATTCAGGAAAATTAATACTACCGCTGGATTGAACTGAATACTGAACTAAATTCCATTTAGTTTAGTTCAGCGGGGCAATTCTGTCAACCGATCTCGTCACCGAAGTTATACGCTCCCGAACCCCTCTCGCCTTTCTGACAGTTTTGATAGCTCAAAGCTGTCAAAAAAACGAGAGAAGCTCAAGAACGCGTCACCTCAGCAACGAGATCTGTTAACAGAATTGCCCCGCTGGTCCACCAAATCAAGATGTTTTTCATATCTCTTTCTACTCGTGCCACATTAAATCAATGCATCTCTTTCAGATTTTCTCTATCGACCACATTATCCCTCTGGTATGTCTGTGCATGAGACCAATAAAATCTGTAAATAACTAATTTTTTTAATATAAAATCACTGAAAATGTACTCTGACGTTTCACAATGATAAGAGCATGGGATAAGAGTTCCTTCGACCGGTTCGATGCTATCACAGTACATAAATAAGTTCGGGACGAGTGAGGAATCACGTCTACTTATTGACAGATATCAATTTGTTACGCTCTCCCAACATGTCCTAAGCAAACGCATCACATCCAACAAACAGGACGATGTATCAGAAAAAATATCTCTAGTTAATATCTTTCCTATCCAAACATTCAATATTGGCTATCATTCCAAACTAATCCAAACAAGATTAAAACCAAATAAATTTATCTCGTTGCTCTGTCTCACCATCGAAATTGAAATTGTTCCAAAAGTAAAATTAAATTGTTATATTTGTCAGTTTCTCCGACAAATCTCGTCTCGGGAGGTAAGTACAAAAAATAGCAACTACACATATAATACTTTCTAAAAGCTGAATGTTTGGTATTAGGTTGTCATAGTGGTGTAGAACTTTACCCCGGATTTAGTCAGCTGGGATGCTTAGCGTTTGGTGGGGATACCTGTTGGATTACTTTTAAAAGCTGAAAATTGGTGTACGGTTAGAAAAAAAAAACTAAAAAACAGTTTAACGATCAATTCTACCGTTTGAAAAAACTGACACTTTTTTTTCAATTTATGAAATAGTTGAACTACTTGAAAAAAAACGTGCGATTAATTCAATTAGTAGCATATATTAAAGTTATCTAGCACGTTAAAATAAGGAAAAAGACCTTTGTATTAGATGCGAAACAAGCTTTGTCTCCAAGAGTCGTTAGCCCAGCTTGTTACCAGCCAAACTCCATAATTAAAAGACAGCAGAGAGCAAAGCCACGTAATAAATTCAAATTAAGTCACGCGCTCAAGTATCATAATGGGTATTAATTGAAGAATTTAGCTCTCATAACTTTTGCGAGGGTTCAAATTGTAGCATTAGTGAAATCCCTTAAAGCGGTAATCCTCACGTCGTATTCGTAGTCCAGACTAAATCCAATTACGAGCCGAGCGGCCGGGTCGAGTCTCTCTCGGGCTGCGACTCGCATACTACACCGAACATTACTCGTCCTGCTGAAAGAGACACACTGCTTTGCTGTAAAACATTTTGGGTCTTTGTGTAAATTCAGTTCATGAAAAGTTCAACGAGGCGTGTAAAATAATTACTGTTCCAAAAAGAACACACACATTTTCAATGCTAGCGCAGAGACCTTCAGGCAGCTTAATAATTCTAACATTAGATCTAGACACTCAACTTGTATGAATTTACATACTTTTAACGCTGGTCTGCCTAAAGTAAGTACCTACATATTATTATTATTTATTATTTCAGGCTGCGTTGTCCCACTACTGGGCAAAGGCCTCCCTCCCTTCCCTCCTTCCAGACTGCTCGGTCCAACATATTAGGTATATTAGAAAAAAATTGATCCAAACGAAAATTTTTCTTACATTAAACTACAATTTAAACAGTGAAGATTTTACAGTGTGAACATGAAAATGTCAAAATGAATATTCGTGATGAATTCATTGTAATCATATGACATTATCCTTACATAGTATAAAATAAAGTCGCTATTTTCGTTTGTTTGTTTGTTTGTTTGTCTGTATGCTTAAATCTTTAAAACTACGCAACGGATTTTGATGCGGTTTTTTTTAATGGATAGAGTGATTCAAGAGGAAGGTTTATATGTATAATACACCTGTGCGAAGCCGGGGCGGGTCGTCTAGTTTTTAATATTCAATTGGACATTTTATGACTCATCAATATTTTATGAATTGAATATTGTATAATTTATTTTGGAAGTGACTTTTTCTTACACTATCGCATTAGTTTTAGACTGTAATGGTAGATGTAAGTTATGCAATGAAATAAATAAAAGAAAAGTTTTTTTTTTTAGTTTTAGTTTTAGTATTAGTTTAGTCATAGCGTAAAGTGTTACTTAAGTTTTTTTATTTTTCTGTGTAAATAAAGATTTGATTTCTCTTTAAAAATAAAAAGAATAGTTTCGCTCAGTATAAGTAAATAAGTGTAGTAAAAAATGTATTTTTTCTATTCATTTTTTTGCCAAAAGCTTATATTTATGAAGTCCTTCCAGTAAGTATTGTATCGGAGTTGGTCGTTAAATGCAGCAGCGAATGAGAGCAGTGGAGAGGTGTCGAGAGGCGAGACGTGACGTCGCGGTGCAATCTGCACTCGCTGTCAAACACGAAATAAATCAACGGAAAAATTATAGGAATCACTACACAGACTACACTCGTCGATATACAGTTTTATTAACAGCCGACACATTAATAGTACTTACATAAGGCAATAGTGCGGTGCCAACTTGTCAATACAAAAACAATAAGCTGTTATCTACCTTTAAATATTATCCAATTTGAGTGATTTTTTTCATGTTTTCGACACTTCAATCGCTAGATTTATAAGTCTTAGTTTTTACAGTTTTTTAAATGACCTTGAAGTTATAAGCGTCTTAAAAATTATATTTTTGTCGCATAATTTTGGATGAAAAGTATACATAAAACAAAAACTTTTCTGAAAAAAATAAGACTTCTTGTGCGTTTTATTTTTTTCACATAAACTCACAAGCAAAGCTTGGTCCTTTGGTCATCGGTGGGGCCGAAGCCAACACTGAGAGGCCCTTTTACATCACTTCTTTTAAAACTAACACGAAAAGTAGAATGAAAATATATATAACTATTGCTAGATGTGATTTACAGTATATCGGGCTATTGTGATGTGCTGATCGATGACTTAAAAAGCTATGAAAATATAGCATAATCATAATAGCTATGAAATGGCTATGAAATGAAGTACGTCACCCGCCGAATAATTCCTCATTTCATTATTTGCCTTATTTTTTTATTATTATTCGTCGTTCAATACATTTTACTGAAGCGATTGTCACCAAAAACATAACATTTTGTTACAATAAGAGTTTTCTCCAGGAACGTAATTTTTATCAAAAATGTACTGCGAATTTTCTTGATGTTCTGCAGATCTGAAGATCTAATATAAGTATGGTGTCCGTTTTTATTTTTCTAATTGCTTTAACAGGTATAGGAACTCATCATTTTAAATCAACTTTTACTTTGAGGCCAAAATCGCGATAAGTAATATTCTGTCGACAGCCATTAAACTTTTCTGTATGGTGAATACACTCAACATAATAAACAATTAGTGTAAAGGGCAAACTGAGGCCCATAAGCAGTGGTGGCCTAGTGGTAGTGATACCCACCTTACAATCGTGAGGTCGTGGGTTCAAATCCCGGTCCCGTACCAATGAATTCTTCGGAATTTATGTACGGAATTTAACACCACTGGCTTTTAGGTGAAGGAAAACATCGTGAGGCAACCTGCATTCGTCAGTAGAAGAAATTCGATGGCGTTTGTGAATCCACCAACCCGCACTGGGCCAGCGTGATGGATATGGCCCAATCACCCTTCGTGGGTAGGCCTACGTCCTGCAGTGGACTATTGAAAAGGCTGATACAGTACAGTACTGTACAGAGGCCCATAAAGACCACCAAAGTGGAGCTGGGCGCATTGAGTGGGCGTGTGAATAAGTTCACGAAAAGGTTAAATTTTACGCAGTGAAGCAAAGCGGCGAGTTCACAATATACAAATACAAAATGTTTTATTTAGCAGAAAATTACAGAAATACAAAAATACCTGTGGACCCTGCACTAGGATGACCTGTATCGCAGGGCCCGACTCAGGGGTGCTTACATTTCAAATAGAAAGAAATAAACAAACAAGCAAGTACAGGGCACATTACAAATAATTACATATCTAATTAGATACAAATAGGTGTCAACTAAAACGCACCCAAATGTTTGCCACGAAACCGGTCCCAACTCAGCGTTGAAAGTTGGTTGTAAACAACCAGCGCTGGTATTCTGTTGGGACCGGCAACAAATACTATCAGCTGTACCTACGTTGCGGCTAATAAAACCTATAACTATTAATAAATAGTTATAGGACTAGTTAGGTAATTATAGCAAATATGCTTACTGAGAACAAAACCTCTGCACTACTTCGGTCAGCTCAAGACTATATTGGTCTCCCCAAATATTAGGGATTTATACTGTGGGCTGACTACAATGCTGTATTCAGCTCTGTTCCGCTCCACTTTGGTGAAGTCCGAGTCTAAATGCAGCCCAATGAGAATAGTCAAAGGAATATCAAGTGTTCGGACGTGACTGTTGAGTCGGCACTTGGGCCGCAATCTGACTGTCTCAGCTAATGAATGTTTCATTAAGTAAGTAGTTAGTATAAAAGTTGTTCAGTGACCTTTCCTGCACTACCACATTTTTTTTGTTTTAAAAGATAAGTTTCAACACTTTAGTTAGATCTATGAGTTTAAGTGACCATAATTTTTGTCAGGAAAACTTTCTGAAACGGCTCACTATACACACGCCACAAATTTTTATCTGAAATGTAAAATTTAGTTCGTTTTTAAGGTTCCGTACCCAAAGGGTAAAAACGGGACCCTATTAATAAGACTTCGATGTCCGTATGTCCGTCTGTCCGTCTGTCTGTCTGTCACCGGGCTGTATCTCATGAACCACGATAGCTAGGCAGCTTTTTCACAGATGATGTATTTTGGTTGCCGCTATAACAACAAATACTAAAAACATAATAAAATAAATTTTTAAGGGGGGGCTCCCATACAACAAACGTTTTTTTTGGGGGTTTTTTTGCTCGCTTTTAATAATGGCAAGAGGAATGGGGCTCCCCATACGGTACGGAACCCTTCGTGCGCGAGTCCGACTCGCACTTGGCCGATTTTATTGATGATTAAGATCGACCTCACGTATTTGGGATAGCTAAAACAACTGAGGCCCATAAAATAAAGTTCCAATGAGCTAGAACATAGATGAATCCTTCAACCATGAGCAAGAAATTGTTTTTTAACAAGTCGGTACTACATACTACATTGACAAGACCTAACAGCTTCAGCATCAAAAAATACACACACATACGAAACTTACTTTCCACGAAATATCACACACATTCCGACCTTTGAAACATCCCACTTCAAAACAACAAAGAAAACATTTAAAAAAATAATATTAAAAGAAAACCACGCATCCAGTGGCATTAAAAATAAAACCTTGTTTATTATCCTGTTACACAAAATACCTGCCATCAAACGAAGTACAATTCAGGGAGTAATTAATAAACCGTTTTGAGATCGCACCGTAATTGGACGCCGCTTGAGCACCGTCACGCGAATTGATTGTGTCACGTACAGACCCGCGGAAAAGCACTTGCTTTTACACCTTTATTACACAGGAATAAAGCTCATTTTTTTGTAAACATATAACCTAAAAGGTGTCGATAGATTGCACCAAGAGCCTTTGAATATTAATAGCGAACGTTGAAGTGGCTGTCGGCGGGTTATGGAGGTATGGACCCATTTAGCAATTAGGAGGCTATCGAATGTCCTCAGTGTCAGATCGTTCATTATGATGGATACTAGCATTTTTTACTATACAGGATTCTCTGACAGCTTCTCCTCTGACCATGACAAATATAACTATTAATTCCAGTACCATTACTGGAATTTATAGTTATATTTGTCATGGTCAGAGGAGAAGATTTTACGAAAATAGACAGAAAGACGGACATGCAAACCTTTATAGATTTCTTTATAATGACGGAACTCTAATGTCTTAAATATTTACGTAACATTTTAACCTAAGACTTGAACCTAAGAACCTTCTATCGCTTAAAAAAGTGTAGCCACAGAAATAACTCTAAAAAGAAAAGGATTCGAAAACGCGTTCTCGCTGTCTTTCTAAGCAAAGTGAAAAGTGTTTTTTGTTAGTATCAATTTTGAACATAGTGAATTTCATTCATATGGATCTACAGAGTCATTCTGGTTTCTTTCCATGCTCGATATGTATAACGTCATTAACATGTGTCTACTTTTACTAAAAACATAATAATAAACGTAAGTAAGTAAGTTTTGATTTAAAAGCTTATTTGTGGACTATTTTTCACTGATGTGGCCGCCAACGTGACAGGAATTCGGCGTAATTACTCCATTCACTTGTATAAATGGAATATTGAATGTTAAAATGTTCTGTATTCTACCATTAAATTGGATTGGTAAAATAATGTTACGTATTTTCATTATATACGGTCGGAAATGTTTACTAAATATTTACCTACATTTAAAACATCCATCGACGTAATTGTATATTAAGAGATGACAACCTGACAAAATTTATTGCATTGGATTTACATTCTATCGTTTAGAATTTGATCTGATGAATTCTGTCGCAGCCAACTAGCTTAATTAGCCATTCATTCAACAGCCTAGCCTCTTTACTAAACAGCGCCGTTTAACTAGTGGCCTGAATGATATTTAGCCGTAGCGTTTGTTACAACATTATAACAAACTGGCTGACTAATGTTTAAGACTATTCGTACGATAGGGTTTTCGATCGAAATTAGCTTAAAAAATTAAATTGCTCGAGGCAGAAAATTTTCCTATTATTTTCTTAAATAAAAATAGCAATTTAAAGGATTTTCAAATTTTATCATCTTTTGACAGTGCCTTGTCTAAACAAAAATCAAATTGGAAAATACAAAATTCCATTGTAATTAAGCATTAAATGCCGTTGTTTCTTTTTTTCTGTGAATTTGTTAACCCAATTTTAAAGCTTTTTACTGTGCAAAGTCTGAGCCCACTTTGCGAGATCTTCTTTGTTGTTTAACTACGCCATATTGACAGTTTAGAGAGTTAGGTAACAGAAACTGGAACTAAATTGAAATGAAAAGGCTACTAATGAAATTCATCGATCCAAGTTATTTGTCTAGCTGTTTAATCAAATGACTGAATATCATTCAGGCCGCTAGTTAAACGGCACTTTTTAGTAATGAAGTTAGACTGTTGATGGAGCTGCTAATTAAGCTAGTTGGCTGTGACATAATATATAATACCTCTTCAAATCCCTGCACTTTTCAAAGCAAATTCCGTTATTAAGCGTTCTCTAACTGCATCACTTTATGGTATTTCCATATGTGTGATAGATTAGAGAGGATCAAGGAAACACGTAGGTATGTCTTATGCACATGAAAACTCCCTAGAATTTCTAAAGCCAAAGTTATTTATTTGCTTGAAAACATGAAGCATTCATAGAGTTATAAAAGAACACTACATTCAGTCTGTGTTGTACACGCAAATATATTCATAATGTCAAATTTAATATAATAATTGTGAAATTAAATTACCTTATGTCAGGAAACAGAAATACAAATGTCAATTTTAAACAAAACACATTAATCTCGACTTTCAAATGTTTATTCACCTGTGATTCACCCGGTTTTTCCGAAGTAAAATATATGTCAACGAACCTATCACAATTTCTTTACCAACAATATGTAAATTATTTACCTATTTCTGAGAACAAACTTGAGGCGAGTTCTATTACAATAGTATTGTAAGTTAGCATTACTTCAAAGCTCCGCAGGGAACTTCGCTGAGCTACTGTCAAACTCCTGCGAAGTTAGCTATGTTTATTCAGTTGACAACTCGAGTACCTACGACTATCCCATGTGCAGATGATAGAATCCTAGGTGGCTTCCAGGTTAGAGGCCTTAGTTTGAGATATTCTTAAGATACCTAATCGTTTTTGTGTTGCTCGATACATATTTCAAGTTACAAATTCTTCGTTGTTCTATTTTGTTTGAGAGAAGCGTAACAAAAATATATGGAACCACGTTGTCCATCTGACCATAGTTGTCAGATGGCGATAATATCATACTAATAAGAATGCTAAATTTTCAAGCTCCACGGTGCTGCATGTAGAAGATAGATATTCTTATAATCTTTACTTTAATCTTCTCTAAGATAAAGTAAATAATTATCATAAGTGTACTTCTACACTTTTAATAATCATTTACTTTATTTTCAATACATAGTGTGGATTGTAAACAATTCGAGGTAAAAAAAAACGATATAGTTTTTGCTTCGTATTTGTCTACTTAAAATTTTAAACGTATTTATAAACATAATGGTTTAAAATAGCGGCAATAAAGTTAAACATCGGCGACAAACTCGTGGCATAATAATTCACCCTTTGTAAGCGATACTTATCTTGATTCCACAGAATATTCCCTCTATTTTAATTTACGTGACCTCTATGTTAGTGGGGAATTAATTAAGGTTGATTTTAATTCTGAAACATTTGGCGTTTGTCCCGCGGTAAATACCCTCGTGGACGAACTTTGTGTGCCACCGAACTAAGTACGGTTCGTATAACTTCCATGAAATGTTTAACTTCACTTGAATAATAAATGTGAGAGTTTGAAAGCACGAGAATTATAGTAGGTACTTAGCTCGGTTCATGAAGAACGCTCTCCCGTATGACTTTATGTTAAGATTGTTCGGAGTTCGCAGTTAAAAGCAATTCGAACTTGACGTGGGTTTCACTTCAAAGAAAAGTAAGTACACATGGCTTATTGTTAAGATTATTAATTAAAACATATGATTACTGATAAACACCGAAAAAGGTAATTTTATTCATTTTGAATGCTCAACATTACTTTCTGAGAATATTTTCGGGAAACTCAAGAATGCTAAAATCACGTCCCCTCCGTCACTGGAATTGTCAATGAATAATTAAAAAGAACTTCAAAGTTATAAATCCACATTGAAAATTTGAATCTCGTAACAATGAAACGCTTTTAAGCCCATTAAAGAGCAGGTTACATTGATCAAAGGGTCGGCACGCGGCAGCGCGGCGGCCGGCGCCGCGCGCTGTCCCCGACCAGACGTCCCGTACGGAACTCAATCATTAGTGTGTTCACTCAATGTGAAAGCGATTTCAGCCCGGGCGACTCCGCCCCTTTGAAACTGGCGCAATATTGTCGAAAGCAGGAAAACACTTTACGCCAAAAAAAATATATCCGAGACGCGGCGAAGAAAATGAAGACGGAATGCCAGGAGCCAATCGAGCGCACGAGGCGGCGGCAATAAGGTTGCGTTTGTGTTGTCGAGGACGGCAGCGGAGGAAGTGCTGTAAACGTAAACGAGCGCCGAGCGGGTTGCGGCCCGCGGCGCCCGCGGTTGTAAACTCCCGCCTGAAACAACTTCGTTACAACTCCGCTCCGCACCGTTTTGTTTCTGAGCCGCAATATTAGTTTTAGCCAAAAAGCTATTTTTCAAGCGCTGTTGAAAGGCTTGTAAAGTTTTCTAATTTAGTTAATTCACACTCAGCGTTCCGGGGAGCGAACGACGGGCAGGTTCTTGTTAGATCGAAGATAGCCGTTTTCGTTAAATAAATTCTGGGAGAAACTCTCTTGGAGCGTAGAGATAACATCGATGCAGACTGAGCTCTGGTCTCGGAGTGTTGGCAGCTTTTATCGAGAGCGTTACTCGACTTTGAAAACTACATAGCTACAAAATGTTGTTGGAATTGAATGGGGTTCTGTTTTGTTTCAGGTGCTAATGTTTCCTGAAGAAGGCTGGGCTCGGAGCGCGTCGTCCTCCTACTGGACCTTGCAGCCGTGCTGGTGGCGGCGCTCGCGGTGCAAAGTTGTTGAAGTGGCTGGCACGAGACGGTACTTTTTCTTAATTCATTAAAAATACATTACTTCATTCACACTACCCCATTCAATTTTATATTTGATCCTACTATTTTAGAATATCCAGTCCCAGACCTGTCTACTAACTTTTTACCAATTATCTGTTTAAAACGTCAGAAAAGAAAAAGGTTCCTAAAAGGTTGCTAATCTTTGATAAAGAGATGTGATACCTATCATTCGTAGTTATATAAAAATAAATCACTAGTCAAGTAGTATCCCTGGCCAGACAAAGGGGGTGTTGAATTTTTCATACGTTAACCTTTTCTACCCTTCCGGTTTACCCCGTATTGCCTACATGAAACATCAATCCAATGTCGTCACATTTTGTAGCATAACATCTGTCATTGTGATTCATATTTAATTAAAAATAAATAAAGATGTAGGTCCAAATAGTTATAAATACCTACTGAGTTTAGTTAAATGACATCCTCCTTACAATCGTGAGGTAGTGGATGGATCGGAAGGAAAACATCGTGAGGCAACCTGCATACGCCCGTAGAAGAAATTCGATGGCGTATGTGAATCCACCGACCCGCACTGGGCCAGCGTGGTGGATATGGCCCAAGCAACCTTCGTGGGTAGATAGAGTAATAGAGTACAATACAGAGTTAAAAAAAAAATATTTTTGTGTTATTTTGAATGCGCTGTTTTCTTTGGATGAAAGTATATCTACTATTTTATCTATTTTTACTTTATAGAATCTAAATAAGTAAAAATTAAAAAGAAACGTATGAATTATGTTATTATGTTTATATTTTATATCATGACTCAATCAAGTAACAAACATGGCTATGCGAAAGAACAAGTTTAAAAAATGGAAATTCTTGTGTATTTCTTAAAGTAAAAATACACAAAAAAAATACCCATGCATTTATCGCCTTAATTTACGGCTATGGCTCATATTTACTTAACTGCAAATAGAAGTCGTTAAGGAAATTGTAGATACAACGCGGTGCAGACTGGAGATGAAAAATGTTTAAAACGGGACGCGAAAGGAAGCAGTTTATCACGTTGTTGCATTAGCCCTGCTTTAGCAATTAACCGAGGTAATATGAATCTCACACAGATATAAGATTGTTCCTGGATTTGTATTTACTAGGTTTTATCTTTTTCTCACAATTCTGTTGATAGTAAGAGCTAATTAAAGATGAATTTCTGAGTTTGACCCTGATTTGTGGTTATTCACGGGCCACTTAATCAATTGTGCTCTCAAAAGACAACATGTGGTTGTGGACTTATGCCGAGATCTAGTACCAGGCACAACAGACAAGTATAAGTATAGTCTTGGTAGTACAGTAGTAGTTAATCTATGGTAGTACAGATCAACTTTTTGCAAAAATACATCGAAATATGATCAAAAAGCTTATACCCTTTTATTCCTAGAGTAAAAAATCAAGCGCGGTTCATATGGAAACAGTTTTTTAATCAAACTATTTAAGATTGTATAAAACTCCATAATACAATATTATGTAATAGTTTGAGCATTACATTGGGGCATGTTTGCCTTATAAAACGATTCACTCGACAAATTTCAAAATTCACGAAGTAGAGCATTCCGCAGTTTGGCTCTAAAGCGGTTCGCTATAGGTACATGCGAAGTTTTTGTGGCTTTATTGTAAAATTGTTATTCTTTTTTGTTTCCCAATACACAAAGTCAGACATAAAAGTTACAGATCTCGTAGCACGTTTCGGTTCGCGTAGCAAAATCATCGCTATAGGTATACAAATTATAGTTACTCCTATATTTCAATTTGACGATTTGTGTGGTGTTATTCCGGCTCTGTCGTCGTTTCGCCCCGCAAGCTGTTCGGCCCGCGGGGCGAATCGACGATGACTCTTTTTGAAGGCCCTCTTTCACCCCGCATAATATAAATTTGAACGAAATTTTATTATTAAAAACAAAATGATGAAGTGATCGTTTTTCACATACGATTACTATTACGAGGATAATAATTTCAAATAAATTTTCACTTAGTCTTAGCAGTCCGCGTATTCGTATCTTTCCACTTACAATGGATTAAAACAACAACACTGATCCGGAAGCGACCTTGATCAGATCTAGCAAAACAAATATCTTATTTATAGGAAATTTATAGGAAAGTAAATACAACTTCCCCTTCGTTTAGAAACTAGCGCTTCCCATTTTCCTGAAAACATTCTTCAGCCAAAACAATGTTGAGGCAGCAGAGCCATAGCTCCTGTGAAGTGTTAATTACGCTTCTAGGAAACTAATTCCCGAGTCGCGGCAGCTTTCCGTGTCTCAGGTGAGCGTGCTAAGCTGCCGCGCGGTTGACAAACGGCCGGAAGTGCCCGGGGCGCCACTATCGCGCGATCGCAGCTCCGCCGAGTGAGAAGTGGCGCGGACGTGCCCTAAATAAATATTGCGGTCGCGGCCGGTGAAGGGTTTAGTGCGAATGATATGCTATTTATTAGCTATGTGGCTGTTACGGCGTCATGTGTTCTTTATTTATTGCTTATTTTTTGTGACTTTGTTTGGTTTGTTAATGTTGTTTTCATGAGCTGTTTTGTTTTGAACAACTCAGCTTTGTAGTCGTGTGTTGATGTTTATATTGAAATTAATTTATTGAGAT
Organism: Hypomecis atomaria; assembly: GCA_964007245.1. Classification (NCBI taxonomy): domain Eukaryota; kingdom Metazoa; phylum Arthropoda; class Insecta; order Lepidoptera; family Geometridae; genus Hypomecis; species Hypomecis atomaria. The sequence goes on from OZ023299.1 coordinate 11,495,136, forward strand.
GATTAACATCGTACACTATTTAAGCAGCATAGGTATATTTAGAAGTAGAACTGAGGCTAGTAACAATACGAAAAAAAACTACTGTACTGTACCGGCTTTTATAATACTTAGTTCACTGCTGAACATAGACCTCCAAGAACAAAGCGCGACAGACAAAGAAAGGTGAATACTATACTACTTAATGATATTACCAAAGTTTCTACATGATAAAATTAAATGATGTAATAGAACTGTAATTTGTAGGTTCTATACCTACTTACCAATACATATTGTTATCTATGAAAATTTTAAAATATCCCAAATGTTCGAACTCAACTGTGGTGTACTTAACGTAGCATCTTAAATCTTATCTTAGTAACCTCGTGAGGGAAAAATATTTTTAAAAGCTATCTTCATCCTCATCTCCCTGGCGAGGTTTCAACGACATGTGGAACGTCTAGTCGCTTAACTTCGTAGCGAAACTGTTAAAAACTAATTTTCCGCGAAAAACGCCAACGAACGACCAAACGAGGGCTGCTTAACGATTATAGCGATCCACCCATAGAGATATAAACAGACGCTTTCTCTTTATCACTTATACTATGCAGCAAATACTCATACTCTCCAAAATACATGTTTGCGAAACATGCATCGCAGAATTAATTGTTGTGTGAAGACATATTATAAGAAAAAAGTAGTAAGTTTGAATGGGCCCGATCGCTAGCCCTGGTATCAGTATTTAAGTCGCCTGAGGGGTTAGTACAGGTTAACACGTATATTGAAACTACATTTAGTTTCCGTGCCTATGTCGCCATACATTTTGAACAGCGCCCCTGGCGAAAACTAGGAAGAACTAAAAAAAAGTATGGAACCACAAGCAAACGCGTAAGTTACAAAACGTGTACTAAAGGCTCTGAAGACATAAGCGGTACATGAATAAGTGAGTTTATTGTTAGAGTCATTGCTAGCGTTCGCGTTTGTTGTTGGGAGTTCCGTGCAAAATAACGTCCCCGCTAAAGCAAGACAACATATCTCATTTCACGAGATCTGTGGATCCACCCCACTATTTACAGCGGATGACTCGTATTTCATGATCAGAAGGATTAGCAAGGGTTTATAGAGCTCGGAGCCGATTGAGTGAATAGGAGACTCGCTTAATGATCCAAGACTAGTTAGCAACTAACATTATAAGCTTTGAAATGTTATTTTTGCTTACGAGTATGTATGCTCGATTCAAAACTATTTAGAATGCCTTTTATGCTCAATTATCATCATTATCCGATCCTACCGATACCTATATTTCATCTCTTCCGATGATTTATATTGTGCAAAACGACAAACATACCAAACTAAAACGGTTACTAAGAATCATACTTAAGAGTTCTTACCGAAATTTTGAATTGCATCGCGTTGGGCTATGTTTCGCTTCCTCAGATTAAAAATATAGAAAATGAACCCGTACTATTTTCTATTATTTATATAACAAATAAAATAAAAACAACTATTATTCCCAATTACTTATATCAAATGCAAAGTTGAAAAACAAAGCCATTTAAAGTGAACTACTAACTATTGATTTAGTAAGCACTAGCAAGTTAGTATAGGACCAGATTTTAAGTGCGGTTGCCGGAATACACCAATGAGTGTTTAGCATCCAATTACGTAGCTATCTCTACTTACTTCAACGTAGTAGCCATTACGTACAATATACAATCAAATTTTAATGTTTGAAATTATGAAATTTTAATAAGTAGAATCCGATATTTTATTCTGTGGTCGCCCACAACGGTCAGCATTAAACAAGTTCGAATCGTTTTAAAAGGTGTAAGTTTGTTTTGAACGGACGCCAAAAGCGTGCACTTAAAAGTTTCCAAAAAGGTAGCAACCTCATCCGCGGTTCGGCAGACGTCTATTTAATTTCACCAGCATTTCTGGCAATTGGAAACGCTGAGCTTTCGTACTCGTACTTACCCGATGATTGCACGTTTTGCGCCAAATGGGAAAAGAAAGCGGTGGAGAGGAGCGTGGAGGTTTTTAATTTGTTCGCCAGTCGTCATGGGGTGCGGAGATGTTCAGGCTATTACAGGGAGCCATTACAGCGCCGTTAGGGCTCCGGAGGACGTGTCGGATTCGCGCCCTACTAACTGGTATACGTGACCGGCGTACAGAGCCCTGCTTCCTGGCGAACGCATCGGACAGACTACACTGCGTTATTTGGCCGCCGCGCCATCGTTTTTTATTCGCAATGATCGCTAATCGCATTTAGATCTTAATTGAATCGACGCTCGGCTACTGGATGAGCTCTATACTCGCCAAATATACACTCAGCTCTTTCTCGCCAGTTTCTATTTTAGTGTAGGTACGTGTGGATGTTTGTGAGGTAAGCATACTTTAAGTAGGTACGTTGGAGCATAAAGACCCGTCTCAGTACAGTTGGGAACGAGTACTGAAACAAGGTGTAAATAGAAACCAAACGAGTGCAATTTTCACGCGAAACTTTCGTAAGCTTAATCTCTAATGAGCAGCTATAGGATATCTTCTTGTTAACTAGAACGCAAGTTCTCTCTTGTAGTGTTCGTTTTCTTTGGACTATGGATTGCTATAATTTTTATATATATTTTTTTTTATCTTTGATCGTATTTGTAAGTGAAATTATCCTGACAAGTATACAAGTACATGTAACATAACTATAATTCGTCATGATAGATTAAATTATCCACAGCACTACACTAGTTACACACAACAGAATATTTCAACATATCATTTAGGAGACTATATTATAAGGTGAACAGACGTTCTAACTAAAACCTCAAGAGGATGAGCATTCAAGCCGCTTTAGAGGGGTCTCATTGAAAATGTACGTATAGACACACTGTTGGACATTGTGACTAGTATTGACCTTTGATAGTTTTTTCATTGCAAATTGAGTAGGTACGTTATTGTGACTATTGACTAGTATTTGTTTAATATTGTTTATTAGAGTAAGTTTGATTGACGATATTATTATCAGCATGCTATTAACCAGCATGTACTACGTGCTAAATTAAAACTGTGCTGGTTGTAAAACCACGTTTAATGCCAATTTTAACTATTTTATTCGTTTAACTATCCCTGGCTTGTCACAATGTCACTAGTTTAAAGCCATATTTGAAACAGAGTAAATACTCATCATTTCTTATCTAAACACACGGCAGTAGGCGAGCTAGCCGCAGATAAATCACAGGCTGTCGCTAGGGCTTTGCGACAAGCTCAGGTACAATGTACAAGGCGTCCAAAGCGGGACACACTAATTCTCGGCGGGTGGTGACAAACGGTTGGCGCCGCGCGGGTTGAAACCTCCCGGGGCTTGGTGACTTAGATACTAACCTACCTACGAGTATGTTGATGCTCTAGCAGTGGTTTTCAATCTTTTTCAAGGCGCGACCCCCTTTACTCTCTGTGTTGTATTTGTAAACTGTATGTCTGGTTAACTATGTTCAATTTGAAATACTGTAATATCACACTACTTGTTCCATACTTTTATTGTAGCGCTCGTAGCGTAGTTTGACTAGGTGATTGTCAGCGATCACCGAAATTAAGCAACTTTCCGCACGGTCAGTATTTGGATGGGTGACCGCGGGTGGCATTTTCCAACTGAGCGCTACCTTGGCTCGGATTACACGTTAAATTGCAGGTGCCGGTTGTTTTAATCGTTTACCCATATCAGAGGCCTACAGGCGGCCTAAAAACTCTGACACCAGGGCTAGCCACCCGGCCTAAACGAACTTACTTACTTGGGTCAGGCGCAGAATGTCCCTTTCTCAAAATGTCTACTGTCGTTTTCGCACAATGTATTTTTATACTTTTATCGTTTCCCGATGAAAACAGAAGAGGAGCTAAGCAAAGAGAGCATTGTACCAAACGAGAGCGTAGTGAGAGCGGATTTTTTTCGCATGTAGAAATCTGATGCTGCGCAAACCCGACATTTTTAAAACATATTTCTATTTTACTGAGGTTTCGCGACCCCCTTTACAGACTTTCCGACCCCCCGCAGGACCCATAACCCACAATTTGAAAAACACTGCTCTAAGCCTTGATCAACTACTCACTTGCTGAGTACGAGTATCAAATTGCTACAAACGTTTCTTGAGAGACTTACAGTAACTACACGGTGTAGAGTTTGTGAAGTAAGGACTTGTAAAGTTAAGGCGTGTAGAGTTAGTAGCTTGACTTTACATGAGATCTGACAACTTTTTGAAATCTTTAGACCTTCAAGGGTCTGTGGATGATCCAATGCTTTTTATGTAGTAGTGTGTAGTTTTGTTGTAGTTAATAAAGGCACATTTGCCCGAGAAAAAAAAAACTTTTTGACAGTGTGAACTGTGGTCTAGTCTTGGCTACATTTCACATGAAAATGTTTTTGTTAGATTCTTTATACGTGCACCTATAGACCAAACAGCTCGCGCTAGTTTCAGTTTTTAGGCTGCTTGGTATCTTGACATGGATATAGTTAAAAGAACTGAGACTCACAATTTGAAATTTCAAGCATGATACTTAACTCTAATTTTGCAAAGCCACCCATGATCACAAAGCAGGAAAGCTGACGTAGATTGACAAAATAGAAAAGAAAGACGGAATAGATTAATTTGTTTCTTGTATACCTATATTACAGAGTCTATAATTATTTAGAAATTTTAGCCCACCCTAAAAAACCTTAAAATAGCTATGAAAATATGCAATAAATAGCCCAGTAACTAAAGATAATGTTTTATTGAAAAACTAAAGTAAAATGATTAGACCCTAGACGTTAACAATATTTGTTCTCTTGCAGCGCCCTAACGGGGTCTATGTTTTGTACTACAATTAGTTTAATAGTAGTTATGTACACTATATTGTGCAAATAAAGAAATAAATAGGCTTTTATATTTGTTACAGACACAGCACCCACGCGCGGATGGTAATAAGTGGCGCAAACGCCGTGTACATTGTAGGCACTTTCAAGCATCTCGGGACTGACGCCGATTTTAAGGTAAGTTTCTTGGCAACATAGTGTTTTCCTACATTAAAATGTTGGCGTCACACGTCCTACATTATTTCACAAGCAGTAAAAATATGAATGCTAGCCTCGGCAGCATATTCGAGCCGTTTGGTGTTGAAACATTGGATCCGTGGGGGCCACAATTTGTTTTCTGATCGTTTGGTGGACGCCACGCATGACCAAAATGCTGAGATATGTTTTACTCAACACAAAAATGCTTTTAGCATTGGCATTCGCCGTGGCAATGATGCTAGCATTCTAGGCATGTTGCAATCTCTGTCAGTAGACTTGAGTCTTCTTACCATTAGACTTTCGCAAGTGGCAATATTTATTTATTTATTTGTTTATAGGCGAGCAGTGTATACTGATGTGCCTATATCAAGCAGAGTTGAATAATGTTGGTATTTATCTGTCAAGGATTTTTTTTCCTTCTTTATCCAAAGGTCCAGTCTATTCTTAAATGTGTTTATAGTTCTTGCTGAGATTACATCCTCAGGCAAACTATTCCAATTGTAGACAACTCTATTGCAGAGAATGTGGTGTGCAGTGTTTGTTTGTGATGGTGTAGGCTGTAAGAGGAATTTATGGCGTCTGCTATCGCGCATATTTTCCTTCAAGGTGTATATGTCGTGAATATTCGGAAGATTATAGAAGCCATTGAGAATTTTAAAGGTCTCAATCAAGTCTCCACGCAATCATCGTTCTTCGAGGGTCGTGAGACGAAGAGCTTTTAACCTATCTTCATAGGTTTTGCGGCGCAGAGCATATGCAATTCTGGTGGCTTTTCTTTGTGCACTTTCAAGCAAATCAATATCTTTTTTAAAGTAAGGACTCCACACTTGAAACCCATATTCTATAGAGGCCTTATGTAGGTTTTGTAAATCTTAATAAAAACATCCACAGTTACTGTCTGAAAGGACTTGCTTTAGATTGTTTTAAATATTTTTCTTTCTTCCAGTTATACCTGACGTCTAACGTGACGCAGGCGGACTTCAACATGGGCTACACGATGACGGGCACCCTCGAGCGCGGCTGTCGCTCCACCAACTCCTTCCAAGTGACGCACTTCGCCGTGCTGCGCCGCTGCGATCACGACGCGCACCACCTCAAGACTTCATAAAACGTGCGACATTTTGTTTTACTATAAGCTCAACTACATCAGGTTTCGTAGCTGTATAAAAAAGGTGACGTTATAATTAATTTTCAAGAACATTATGTATTTTCTAGGAGAAAAATCAACATACACGACTACGATGTCAATACTCTACTATCTACTGTTTCAGTTTTAACTATAAAAAACTCATAATAGAGACAGACAGATATTTTAATTACTGAGGTCTATTTAAAAATATTTTGCAGGCATTTTAAATAATCATATGAAATAACATGTCTTTCAGTATTGGATTGAAAAAAATGTAAAAACCTATTGTAACACATTTCATTGAAACACATTTCATACTTAGTTATTCTTACACACATTTATTTTAGACTATCGTGTAAACTACTTACTGCCATAGCGTAAGTTGTCGATTTTAGTTCGATAAGAATAGAAATAAACTTAAATGATCTCGAGTTGGCTAGTCATTACTTTTAAGAGTTTACATATTGCCAAGCGATATTGATTGTGATGACGTTTAGACGTTTCGAAATAATTTGATATTGTGATGTTATTTTTGCGATCTCGGTGTATTTGCTCGACCTCCTTTCTGTAAATATTCTTTTTCCTAATGTACAGTCGCTTTCCTAATTGTAAGTAGTGTTAGATGTAGAAACATTATTTTTATATTTATTGAAGTGAAACTCAACGTAGATTGGTATAAGTATAGCGTATCTCTGGTATCGGCTTCTCTACGTAAAGGTAGTTAAGATGATTTTTCCACTATTTCTAATAACAAATTAGAATGACTACTTTATTGGACTGACATTGTATTAACTTGAACTGAACACAATCTTGATACAAAAACGAACCCATGACGAGTAGTCACCATCGATCTTTTGAAGCCTTCTTCGAAATATGACTAATTTTAACATCAACATTATTAGGTATACTTAGTAACTGTAGGTAACCGTTGCACGTTGCCGTTACAAAAACATGGAATATGTACGTACAAAGCTTGAGAACTTGGCACGCTCTGGCGCGTCTTAATCATATTTTTAAACAAAAAGGTTGAAAAGGAAAAGCTAGATAGACGCATCGATTATATTTATAAATTTTAAACTTTAATCTAGGATGGAATAGCCTTGGGTATTGATGAAACCTGATATTGATTACCACGTTCACCCTATCGTACGATACGAGTAGGTATTTGATGAAGCACGAATAGTTTTGATGGATCGTGATACAGATGTTGATAACCATGTGAAACTTATCTTATACGGGTACTGATACGGCTAACTACATAGACTATAACTATAACGGTAGGTACCTATTGAAGTTTCGTGTTACATTTAAACTGGTTTTCTAGGGTTAAAATCCCGGTTTTGTAACAATGAATTTATTGTTACATTTATGCACAATTTTTACACTACAGATTTATCGGTGATGAAAAACAGAAAACAAGCATACGCCCCTAGACGACATTCCATGACGTTATGTGAATAGAGTCATTATCCGTGGTCCCGTTGGGTTGAATCTACTAACCCGCACTGAGGCAGCGTGGTGTACTTATATAGAATCTTTAAGGGTGTGCCTGATACCATCATTTAACTTTTAAAAGGCTTTACTGTTACATGTAACCGCGTGTAGCTGAGCGGATTGATGGTTCATAACAAATTATGAAATTCATGTAATGGGTACCAGAATCATGATGTGGATTACATCGTATAGAATATACAGTAGATGTTTATATGTTTTAGTACAAACAATCACATTCAAATAAGTCATAATTATAATTAATAGAACCAGTTTCGTAAATCTACAGGTCCTTATAAGCAAACTATAATACAATACATACTCGTACAAATAAAGGCTATAACAGGTAAGGCAGGTATTGGTATTATCGGGTATAAATTAACATTATGATAGATAGTGGTGCGGATTACCAGTAAACTACCAAGCTGATTGAGGTACGGATTACAGTAGGAACAATATATAACTTAGTGTAATAGATCATTACAAGAGAAATAGTAAAATTTACTAAAGCTTGCCAATGATTTCCACAACGTGCCCATTGTATTGATATTATGCCCGATTACAGAGGCGCCAGCGTAAATTTAATAGCAACGTAAAAAGCGTTCTCTCTATCGAATGCCTAAGGTGAAATAGAAACAGAACTATGCTATTTAGCTAATATAAGTACGATGGCGCCTCTGTAATCGGGATTATTGAGAAGATAAATAGGTACTAGGCTGAGGGCAAACGAGTTATTATTTTCAATTTAAAAATAAGGTTTACTCGTCTGATCTCAGTCAAAAGCATTTCATATGAATGTACTTGTAACGGTTACTGTTTCGGCTTACTAGTGAGTACCCAGCGTAATGTAAATATTGTCAGGAGTCACTTGTACCTGACATAATAGCTTGTCACAGCTTCATTTATTGAAGCTGTTAAACTATCTATCTTAAATTTGTAGTGAGTAGAGAAAAATCCTGGTATCATGGACACATTGTGTTGCTTTGTAAAGTGTGGGGATTTAAAATTTTATCAAAGCACTTTTAGTTATTTTAAGATAATATTATGCTCATAATTATAAACAACTTTTAATATGTTACCAACCTCGAAGTCGCAAAAAAACATAGCTGTTTCTCACATTTCGTCGAAATTCGATGATCTTTTTGTCTAAAACAACAAATTTTTCGCGATTCCGGGGTTCTCGTAGTAAAAACGTTTCATAATCATGACTATTTTGCTCTCCTTAAAATGTCTGCATTTTGCAAAGCAACAGCTTGTATGTTTGATATAAATGGATGGAAATTCATTTTAAAATGGCTGTGAGCGATTCCGGCGTGGCTTCTTCACGGTTCGGTGGACAAAATAATAATGTATTGAACCGCATCGTTCTTCATATACATGGATATGGACATATCGACCGAGTGACCGCGCTTGGTGCGTTGTACCCGCTTGGAAAAATTGTTTGCCAAAAGATATTACAATCTGGCCTCACCCCTTCGATAAAGCGAAGTTATTTGTTTTCGTGTTGCAACTTTACTCTTCTGAAAGGAAAACAATTTTAGCTCTACTCCCTTCCAATATAAAAATTAGGAACGTATTCGGATGAAATTTAGATACTAACCAACAGTCATGTAATAAGCAGTGGCTGGTATAACGTATATTACCAGTTAGCCAGTTAATGATCAATAAAATCATATATTATGATGATACATTTTTTTTAAGTTACATTTTGAGGATCTGACGAACAAAAATGCAGACATGTCCCATTAATCATGGAGAGGTAAAAAACAATATGAAAAGGAAATCTAGAGTTCAATTTTCTTACATACATCAACTAGCTAGAGTTCTAATTTTTTACATATGCATTTTGCATCAATTTATAATCATTCCCGTTTTCAGTTTATACAATTTAGGGCCCATTATAGTTATTTTTTATGTTTTTCTAGGATGTCTGTTTCTGCTTGAAAATACAGTTTTTGATGTTTAATTTGTAGGTATGTTTTAGAACCAATTTTGATCGCCAATTCTTCAAGCATCTATAGACGGGTTCACTAAGAACCCAAAAATGCAAAAAAAAATACCCACTATGGACATATCCGCCTTTGTTCGCCAGCACCTCATTTGTATTTCTTATGAACAACTTTTACAATGGAATCAATTCTAAAATACACAAAAATATTGGCTGCTCAATGAAAAAATGTATTAATTACCTTCCTTATTACCTTAATTTAATTAGTTTCGCTTTTATCAACAGCACAGTAGAAAATATTCATAATGATGCCTACAATAATAGCCTAACTGGAGTATGTAAAGAGTTCAACTGTTCAGCCTGAATAATGATAAAGCTATATGAACACATACCTAATCACTCTCATAACTTTATTTTCACAAGCTAAACACTAACCTTAAATGTAAATTATACATTTTTAATATTAAGCTATGAATGAAAAGTGGTTTCAAATGGTCTACTTTCCTTAATCACGGCCTTTTAGGCTGTATTTCGTTTTGTCCTGACCATCGTAAGTAAGCAAGGTGTAGAAAGCAAGTTAGGTGACCATTGTAAGTAAGCTATGAAAACGGTGCGTAATCTTAAAGTTCTCAACGTTTTCGTAGCGATAGCTACAGTATCAGGACTGCCTCATATCAGTAGTGATGCGGGTTACAGTCTAGAATTACCTACGCTATCCCATTTGCACAAATTTACGTTTCAATGCTAGCTTTAGCTTCACCGCTCTGATCACCGAGTGAGACCCGGAGCAAGCTTAGAAAATCTAAGCTAGTGTAAATGTGATAGCATAGTCAGGTTAAAAAGTTACAGAAAAAAGTCTATTTGGCGCCACTAATAGTAAACCATAAGCTTTAAGGAGTATGAATGTAAAAATGATGGAATATTAAACGTCCAGTATCGCACTCCCTCCAGTGTTTCTACACATCATTTTTGTACAAAGTTGTGTATTTTATGGCTCCTATTTGGCTATATTTACTAGTATACAATTGTATTTTAATGATAATGTGACGGAATAACTTAGAATATTTCTCGCTTTTTCTAGTTTCTCTATTATAAATAAATCTAAGTAATTAATTTGTATAAGTGATTGGTCCGTAGCTCTTGCCATTAAATTACTTTTGTTGATTATAGTTAAAACTAACTGTATTTAAATTAACTCTGTGTCTACTGGGATCTAAATATGTTTTGTAGAAAATTTGGTACTAAAATTAGTAGTGATTAGAAGTAAAATTGTTAGTCCCGAATTACGAAAAAGACATCGAAATTTAGCAATATTCTTGCTCTTAAAAGCCACAAACTTCTTATGTACAGAGAAAGTCTAGTAAAACTTTAAACCTGAGTTACGTTAGTACTTAGTCAGGCCAGTACCAGACTCCACCAAAGCGAAGCGAACTAGAGCGGACTGTTATAAACCGTGAGCTCATTGCAGAAACACGATAAGTATTTGTTTAACGAAGAACGTAACGCTGTGATGTGAACAAAACGGAGCTGTTTTGTCTCTGCATTGGGCTCACGGAGTCCATTTCCCTGCAGTGAGACGATACGGCTAAAACATGTACATAAATAAAAAAAGCTCACGCTGCGCTCTTATTTGTTTTGGTAGAGTCTGAGCCTTATGAGATTTCGTTTAGATGATTTACCTCAAATTCTGAAAGCTACCTTTCAGCTACTAATTATTCTGAACCTTTCCACGACATCCACTAATCAAAACAGCCAGCCATCATTGGATTAATTTCATTCCAAGTCCATGGAAATGTTTCACCGCATACATACTAATGCCACCACAGAACGGTAAGGAGTTGCTACTTGCTATACTAAACATGCAAATCATGCTACAAATCCCTCTGGGGTTACTGTGCCTACAGATTACCTAACAGTATCAGGTACACATTTTAATAAAACTAAACTAGAAAGCGCCTAGAAATTTAAGAGAAAGTAGGAGTATGTCTTCATAGATCTCTACGGTCGTTATTTCTTTTTTCAATTTTGTTTTTTAATTGCCAAAAAAATCTCCACAAATTTTTTATTTTGTTAGGAATCAACTTTTTTTTTTAATTCTGAATAGGTTTGCATTTGACCACCTTGGCCTGTTGTTAAGCAGATAAGCGAATAACTTGTCGGATTGTACAGTTTTTTCGGTATATTTTTGGCAAACTGCATAAGCACCTACATGAAAATAGTAGACGTAGTTAAAGTTACTATATAATTCCTCTATTTCAGACATAAAAAAAGCAAAAATTAATTTTTTTTTCATCCTTTTTTGTATTTCTCATACCGTAAAAACCACAACAAATACAAGCTTCACACTAGTTTTGTATTCTCTTGCTTCTCTGCTTGACACATGATATGATAAAAGTGATGATACCTAAAAATTTGAAAAAGGAAAAAAGAAAAATTAATACTTGGCGTGATTTCTCTTACTGTTTGTACGTACCGTCCTCTTCAAGTATTGAAAGCACGACCCCATCCGCCTTAAGCTGGCGTCCACCTTCAAAGATCACAAAGCGTCTTTGAAATACTGATTGTCTTAATAGTACCCCTTTCTATAACTAACGATAAGCAAACAAGTTCAGATGTTATCCTTTGACTTTGTTTCTAGCACAAACTTTACATTCTGAATTTTGAAATTTGTATTAATTTGCGCAAAAATCCTGAAGCTCAAAAATACGACAGAAATGTCCTAGTTAAGTTTTATAATTCGTTTATTTCGCTACATATGCTACAGTATGTATTTGACTTCTTAAACTACTTCTTTCCTACTATAGTTATTATAAAAGTGTTTACGTAATGCAAGTGCCAAAGACAATTTAGGGAGCTTTTAAGTTTAAGTATAATATTGTACGTACTAATTAAAATGTATTGTAAATATTTGCTTTGAATTCTACGTGTTGTCTTTCGTACATCGAGATGACTCAAATAAATAGGATGAAAATTTTAAATAACTTTTATTTATTACCTAAACTAAAACTCCTTGACAACATAATAATGAATCATACTTAGCCAATTTACCACCTAACCAAATCTGCTTACTTTGTTCTAAGTAGGTGCTAGATTTAGTTCAAAGTAGAATACGATATGTAACTAGAGGTGTCTCTTTTGTTCATAAGAAAAAATGCCACGTCGATGATAGTAACGCGTTTTATATCTTTAAGTGTTCTGTCAATACACTCATTAACATATTATGTAAAATGGTAATAGAATATCTCGGAAGTTGCGTACGGCTATTATACCCCAGTGGGCTGCGGTCACATGCGGAAGTGTGCGCCCCTCCAGAGTACTGCCGCGTGCGAGTATAATGGGCCCCGATAGCCATTGTCTCTCAGCCCTCAGACCCAAACACGCGCTTCTGCGTCTCTAGCCCCCAAAGTCGCCACTAAGGCCGCTAAGCCCGCCCCCTTAGGTGCCGTCGTCAATAGCTCTTCCATGGAGAGCTATATCACCGACATTGAATTCGCTAAAGAATTCATGGCGCACCACGCCATAGTAGACCCCGCCGAACTAGCCGAGTTCACGGCTAAGGTCCGCGCTAATCCGTGCAACACCGCACAATTCATGGCCGAACACCGCACGCTCCTTGACCATGTCAAGGTCCATGGAGCCGCCATGGTAAACCTCCTTAAGAAGTACTATGGATAGTACACCATTAAGAGAGAAGCCCCACTCCTTATCCTTGGCATGGTTCAATGCCAACGGTCTCTTTAGCGACCAAAAAGACCAACGTGTCTTAATTCAACAATTCTTGTCCACTCACCAAGTCGATATCTTACTTGTGAGCGAGACTTTTCTCAAACCCAGCAGGCGGGATCCGAAAATCGGAAACTACTCGCTGGTACGTAGTGACAGGACTACCGGCCCAAGGGGCGGTACCCTGATCTACTACAGAAGGTCCCTCCACTGTATTCCCATAGATACCCCACCCCTGATTAGCTTGGAAGCTTCCTGTTGCCGTCTCTCAATGACTGGTCATCAACCAATTACCATAGCGTCATGCTACCTCCCCTGCAACAAAGCACTTGAAAAAAGTGACTTTGAAGCTCTGTTCTCCCTAAGTAGCGCCGTCATTCTGGCTGGCGATTTCAATAGCAAGCACATAATATGGGGCTGCAACACGACCAACACGAAGGGCAACCTTCTCAACTCCCTCTCAGACGAAATTCACTTTGAAATTATCCCACCCAGCTCCCCAACTCACTTTCCCTTCATCGTCGACCATAGACCCGACATCTTAGACTTTGCGCTACTAAAGGGTGTAACCCTCCGGTTACGCTCGTTAGAAGTGATCCACGAACTTGACTCTGACCACAGACCAGTCCTCATGAGACTAGGTCCCGACCCAACTGACAGACCTCCCCGTACTAGGACCGTGGTGGACTGGGACCGACTAGGCACAGCCCTGGAGGCCACCAGCTCACCCGATCTAGACAAAATCCCAGACAACATCGTTTCCCGCGATGACGTCACCCTCTCGGTTGACGCCCTCACCAGTCACCTTCGCAACACAGTACGTGAGTGCTCCAGGCAGGTCCCAGCAGAGGTCAATGACCGACGCTGGGCCCTGCCGGAGGACGCGAGGGACCTTCTGAGGGCTAAACACGCCGCCACTAGGGCCTACGACTCCCGTCCCTCCGAAGAGAACAGAGCCACTCTGCGGTATTACGAGCGTGCCGTAAAAAACCGCATTAGTGAACTCCGCAATCAGAGGTGGGACAGTTTACTTTCGGAGATCGAGCCATCTCACCAGGCATACTGGAAGCTGGCCCGAGCTCTGAAATCCGACGTAGTTACGAATATGCCCCCCCTCAACCGTCCCAATCTCCCACCTGCGTTTGAGGACGAGGAAAAGGCCGAATGCCTGGCCGACAGCCTCGAGTCACAATGCAGCCCCAGCTTAGGCTTCGTCGACCCTGTTCACTTCGATACGGTGAACAGAGAAGTCGAAGAAAGACTATCCGTCCCCCCCACTGACGCCCTTGAGCCTGTCACGGCTTCGGAGGTTGAGTCGATCATAAAGCGCCTTCACACCAGGAAAGCTCCCGGTGCTGATGGCATTTCCAACAGAGTGCTCAAGCACTTCTCAGTATCCCTAGTGTGTCTTCTAGTCAGCATATTCAATGCGGCTATGAACAACTGCATGTTCCCCGAAGCGTGGAAGTCCGCCGATGTCATCGGCATCCACAAGCCCGGCAAGAAGGCCTCCGAGCCATCCAGCTATCGCCCTATCAGTCTCCTCAGTACTCTGGGGAAGATCTATGAGCGCATCATTCTGAAGCGCATCTGGTCCCACATAAAGGACAACAATATCCTTCCCAACGAGCAGTTTGGCTTTAGGGCCAGACACTCTTGCGTCCAACAAGTACACCGCATAACGGAGTACATTCTAGAAGGCTTCAACAAGAAACCCAGTCACGGGTTTCTTACCACGCCAAAGCCCCAGGGATCCGTAGCGGTCTTCCTGGACGTAGCGAAGGCATTCGACAAAGTCTGGCACAACGGCTTGATTTTCAAGCTGTTTGCGAAACAATTCCCAGACCGTCTTGTATTCATAATACAAGACTTTCTATCTTGTCGGAAGTTTTCCTACAAGGTCGAAGGAGCCCGCTCGACCCCCCGCCCTATCACTGCAGGAGTCCCTCAAGGCTCAGCATTGGCCCCTGTGCTATACTCGTTCTACACATACGACATTCCCCGTTCTCCCAACGTTGAGCTTGCGCTCTTCGCGGACGACACTGCTCTTTACTCCAGAGGCTGGAAAAAGAACCTCCAGATGACCCATGTCCAAAAAGCCCTTGACCAGCTTGGTAAATGGTTTAGGAAATGGGCCATCTCGGTAAACCCGGATAAAAGTGCAGCCATGTACTTTCATCCCACTATACTCAAAGGCAACCCGAAAAAGCAACTCACGCTTAACGGCCAGCCACTTTCCCTGGGCCTCCACGACCAAATACCTTGGCGTGACCCTCGACCGTCGACTCAGCTTCTCCAAACACATTCAGATTGTCCGTAACAGAGCAGCCTTCTTCCTAGGCCGCCTCTCCCCACTTCTCGACTCACGTAGTAAAATGTCCCTTAGAAATAAGGTGACAATTTACAAAACGTGCATCCGCACAGTCATGACCTATGCTTCCGTGGTCTTTGGCCACGCCTCCCGCATTGATCTGGACAAACTCCAGGTCATTCAGAACAGGTTCATTCGCAAAGCAGTCGGAGCTAGCTGGTTCATGCGAAACTCTGACCTGCACTGCGATCTCGAACTCCCCTCCATCACTCAGTACATCAAGTACCTCTCTCGCCGCTACTTTGATAGGGCACCCCACCACCCCAACCCACTCGTAGTCCAAGCCTCAGACTATACGACAGACACGACAAACACACCCACCCTCAGACGTCGCCCAAAACACCTCTTGGGCGACCCGGACGACCCCATCGCCGTAGTCACATCTGCGGCGCTGGGGTCGGCCGATCCGACAGCTCCCTGCAACAGGAAGTATTCCGTTTTTGGTATAGGCGCCGGTTACCATAGGCACACAGTCACACACCGACCTCGCCGGCGAGGTCGAGGACCCTCTGGATCTGTCAGAAGATCGGTTAGATTCTCTCCAAATAGTCAACCAGCTCAACCCATTAGGGCCACAGGGCACACCCCTTCTGGGGTGCCCGGGCAAGTCTGATCTCCCCCGCCGGGTGACGGCCCAAGCCGAGGTCCGTACCTTCTCAGGTGCCCTTGCGCTAGTCACCCTATAACCTAATCTTAGGGCTCAGCCGCCATCCGCGCTCGCCCATGTCCGGTAAGCTGTAGAGGCCTCAGTGGCCAACAGCTATAAGTCATTCAAAAAAAAAAAAAAAAAAAAAAATAAAAAAAAAAAAAAAAAAAAATAAAAAAAAAAAAAAAATTGTCTCAGTCCCGAGCCGCCTGCCACGCACCATGTACCACGACAAAGTCATCCTCGTCACCGGCGCCAGCTCGGGAATTGGAGCAGCCTGCGCTCTGCAATTCGCTAAGTCATCCGCCCTACTGTCTTTGATCGGACGAAATACCGACAACTTGAAAAAAATCGCACGTTACTGCGAAGAAATCAATCGCAAGAAACCTCTCGTCATCACCGCAGATATCAGCCTAGATCAAGATGTCGAAAGAATTATAGCGGATACTATATAACATTATGGACGAATTGATGTCTTGGTAAACAACGCCGGTGTATCTTCAATGCTCGGAACGCAGTCAAAAACTTCAGCTTTCGACTGTGTAATTGCCACGAACTTACGAGGCACGTATCTTGTAACAAATCAAGCCATACCTCATTTGATAGAAACAAAAGGAAATATTGTTAACGTATCAAGTATTCTATCCAAGAAGCCGTTGTCGATTATGACACCTTACTGCATGACCAAGGCAGCCATCGACATGTTCACAAAATGTACAGCTTTGGAGCTAGGTAAAAGTGGAGTCAGAGTAAATGCTGTGAACCCGGGGCCAATAAAAACAGAATTGTTCAAAAGAAGCGGCATGAGTCCTGAAGAAGCTGATAAAATGTTCGCGATTATTGAAACACGTCACCATTGAGAAAAATTACCAAATGCGAAGATGTAGCCGAATTAGTGATGTTCCTGGCGAGCGACAAGGCGAGCTGTATCACCGGGAGCTGTTACGTTATCGACTGCGGCTTAATGCTGGGTGAAACAAGTACCTAACTCTTAATAAAGTTAATAACTTTCTCGCGTAGGCGCGTACTACTTATTCGTATAATGAAAGCATAAATACGCCGAATAAAGGAAAACTTGTTTAATTAACGCTGACTTAATCCCGCATTTTGTTTTGTGTACAACAAATATTATGTTCATAACTCCGATAACTTCGCGGAGGACGGCTAATTTCTCCTTGACACTCGACCGAACAAAGACACGGAAAGATTAAAATATGTCAGGGGTGTATCGCGGAGCAACAAACCAAGTGCGAGACAAAGGGTAGGACTTGGCTTTGATAAAGACCGCGAGATGGTCGGGGAGCATCGACGGCGTCGTTTAGATACCGCACACAAATCCGCCAATTACCTAGTAATTCCTGACGAGTACCTGTTCTTTCTGTGCGTAATGACGGTAATACATTCGGTTATCTGGCGGCGGTAATCCTTCCCCAGGTGGCGGCTAATGCCGTGTTATCTTGCGTTAATTTCCCGCGTATAATCGCCCCGCAAATTGATTGTTCTCCCCGCAGTGGCGTCACTGGAAATTAAATTAAAAATTCTCCGTCCAATTTTCACGTCGACGTCCAAAGTTTTTATTTAGTTTTAACGCTTTCGTGCGACAAAAGCTTTCGTATACGCCGTGGGGAATACTCGTTACAGGAGGATAAAACGTAGAATATTTTGTGTTCTCGTTTTATTCTCGTATTAAATTAGTACACGTACACGGGTGGCAAGATTACCCACGTCGTCCATAACTCAGTGGTTGAATTACGCCGGGTTTCGTTCCAGGCGTCGTAATTAATCTGTGCTCGGATGCCTAGGCCAGGGCCGCGGTGCAACTTTAAAGGGTTGTATCGCAGAATATCCTCGTTAGTCGTAAATGTTGCCGCGATTAATATAATTCCGTAATTTATAGGCGCCGAGCGTTTCCTCGGCGCCATTGTTATTGGGCCAAACCGCGGGTTTCAATTACGCTGCGCCACTCAAACAGATATTGCTTTTACTCTCTTCCTTAATGCTCGTAACTTTGTCAATGGTTCCTGTACGATAATTATCTATCTTTGCAGTGTGTGTTTCCGGTTAGCTATTTTGCAAAACAGCTTATTCAAAATTTGATAACTTTCTATAGGAATTTGTTAAACCTAAACTGGATAAGGGCCTTCAAGAATCAGAATGAGTAAAGGACAATAGTATTATTTATTAGTTAAAATTGTTTACATAATACGAAAAAATGTAGGTGTTCCTAGTTTTGATGTCAATTCTATTTTTAACTAAGTAGATTGTAGTTCTAAATAGAGTTATACTGCTGAACTTCAAAATCTCTCGCTATAAGTACTTAATGGGCTAACGCAATTTATAAGCCTTGTCATTTAGTAAATACAAACCTGGAGCAAGAGATTACACGAAAACCAATATTTGTGTTTAATGTTAAGCGTAGTCTGCAATTAAAATACATCTCAAACTTAAGTATCACGTCGTGAGTATAAATCCATTACAAATAAGCACCTTAGCATTAGCACCTGAGGATAAACTAAGGCTCTATTGCACCGGGGCGCACGTAGAGCGCCGTAGAGCTGAGGTAGCCGAAGACTGCATTACCTACGTCTCTACGTGTTCGAGCTTTGTTTATGTTTATAGCGTTATTAACCGAGGGATCGTGCTGTTTCATCTCTATGTAGAGTTTGCATAACATCGAAGCTAAACCTGGATATCTCGGAGAATCCTTTAGCGGAAGGTTAATAAATACGGAACCTTGAAGATTTATTTGTACAGGAAAGTATCTTGGAAAAGTGTAAGTAGAAATCGCTACCAGGTATTTTTCACACAAGGGATTTACCGTTGTAGATAGTATACAATACGAAAATTGTATAGAATGTACGAAATAAAAAGCTACAAATCAAATAATATGATTCATAGAGAAAAAAAGCCAGCGAGAGAAACATCCTATTTTCGTTAAGTAGATTTGTCAACAAACATAATATACTGCACTGACCTATTTCATAAGGGTCATGTTAGCAATTTGTCCTGCTGAATACCACGTAGCTGCTGACCTCAACAAATAGCAACAATTCAAGAATGCCCCCGTGAGATAGCAAAATGAAAGGCTGCAGTACGTCGCATTATTGAACATCTCCTTTTCAGGGCACGTCGCACTGTCCTATTTGCTGACAGTAATCTTGAAGACTTGCTAGCGCCGAGCCTCCCCAAATATATTGGAACTCTAGACCCCAGAGACCGAGCGCTGCGGACTCTAGGTGATCATTCCTTGTTTTGTAATGAGTACCGAACGAAAACCAACCACAAAACCGAAACAATAAGGTCGAAAGTTCCTCTTCCTTCACTAATATTTATTTTGATAGGAAAGGGCTGAGCAATCGAAAGACGTCTATTTAAGGGGCCAGTGGATCACTTTGCTTGTAATTTGTATTGCGCGTGCCGGGAATTTCTTCATAAGCGGGAAAATCAACACGCCCTTATTGGATGATTAACTAAATGCCCATACAGCTGTTAGGGAAATATTTATATGTTCGACTAAATCAACTTTTCCTTTTCTGACACGAGCGAGCGTGACATTGGCGAGATTAGTTTGGGGTTTATGATCTGTGAATTGAGATTTTCTTGAGTTAGGTAAACTTTCTCGTATTTTGTGGTAATTGAGATATATCAAAACTTAGTGTACTTAGACCTTGTTTAATACATTGCTGGACAAATTATTTTTCTCACAGGACTAATTGGAAATGGCATGTTTCCAGTACTTAAAATAATTTTATGAAAAATATTTTTAAAATTAATAGTTTACCATTACATAGATTAGACTTCGATGCTTAAAATAATTATTTATTTATCGTTTCAACCTATTCAATAAAAATTAAAATTTAAGTTATATTGGCACATCCGTTATCAATGGAAGCTTAATAGAAATCTATTTATTAGGGTTTAAGTACAATAAAGGAGTATTGCAGCAATGCCAGCAATGCAGTCATCGTAACACCATAATTACCTTTTTATAAGATTACGGTAGGCATTGTGGTATACAAATGCCTACCGTAATCTTAGAAAAAACATAGAAAGCGATCTACCTCTTCATCAACATGTCTCCATAGACAGGTGCTCACCAGCGTTATCTGTAAGTGTCTGTGGCGTTCAGTTTATGATTGAAAAGAGGTTTGTAGGTATATTTATTATGATAATACTTTAATAACATTATAATTCTATGAGAATCATAGCATATTTAATAGAGTGTATAAAAAATAAGTAGCTAAACAATCGTCGTAACACCACAATAGGCTAGTTTACTAAAAAAATATAACTAGCCCGTCAAATAGATTGTCAAAAAATATTAAACACGTATTTTTTCTTTTGTTAATTTAACAAAAATTGATGAAGAAAATTATAGCCCGTTAAAGTTCCGAGTGACGTCACTAACCGCTATCAAATGTACCGGCTAGAGCCGTCATGAGCCCCCGCTCTCAAACTTCGACAAGGTTTATCTTGTCAATAATTTTTGGATTGACAAAGGAATAAATATGTGCCTATATGTTTTAATAATTTCACTGACGGACTAATTATAATAATGATTTTTTATACCCAGTAAACATTCCTATTATCTTTTATAAGATTACAGTAGGCATTTGTATACAGAAAGCGATCTACCTCTTCTTCGTGTACCCAGAGACCTTCAGACCTCAGCCGGCGCCCTCCAAATCGGGCGGCAATAAAAAAGATCTCACGCAATCATATTTTATCGGCAAAGCTATTTTCCGCAGGCGGATACCGCCTTCCGCTGCGTTTATGGAAACAGGCTCGACTTCCGAACCTACATAAAACAACTTCGTTACAATAATACTCACTTAACTGATTTTATCTGTACAGACCTAGGATATTCTTTTTAGTACCACGGAACATAATACTCTAAGTTTTTATAGTAAAAAGTGATAGTTTTAGTTTTTATAGTATTAAATATAAAGTGATTCGAATCTACTACGAGTATGTATACCTACTTAGAAAGTAAAATACACAATGCGCTTACTTTTTCTTTTGTTCTATTTATTCAACTGCGCAAAAAGGATGTTTTTATTTTATCCTACCGTCGATTTAAATTAACATTTTTTAGATATGCAACGGTTATGAAAACATTTAAAAAAAGTAAGCCAATGATATTATTAATCAAGAGTCCTATTAAAACAATAACAAAAAATAACCAACGCAAAAAAATATTCCTACAAAATACTTCGAGTGAAGTTTTTAGGAGCCTACACCTGTATCAAACTAACAGTGGCACGTCATAAAAACATTTCTTTATTTCCTATTCGGTAGGTATTCCCTTTCACGTAGGCAGGTGGTGATGTGGACGCGATACGATACACTTGTTACACGAACCAGGAAAACAAGCCCCGATAAATATCACGAAACAACGAAGAAAACGCCCTGAAAATGTAGCCTCTGCTAATGATAATACAATTACCCAGTATTCCGCTGCCATAACTGAATAATTTATCTCGATGATACCTACTTCTGTTATTATTTTCGTATCAGACGAGTGCTAACACGCACAGTATGAATGTGTTAATAAATTTATTACGACTTGGAAAGTCATTACGTTGCTCGTAAATAAAGTATTATAGTTATCAAATCTGAATAAGCGTATACATTTAATAGTTCTAAGTAACATATAACACAAACTAACATTCATAGAACTTTTATTGACCTACGGTCTTCGCGGTACGGTGTGTTAAAAATGTTTCATCAGTCTTTTGCTGACGAGGTAAGTCTGGCACGAAAATGTGGTAATCTTATCGTTAAATACTTTTGTTGCCCGTGGTTCTACCAGATGTACTACTAATAGTACCACGTTCACGAGATCTTTACTCTAGTAGTACTAGTAGAACGCTTCGACCACGGGAAGAAAATTTGTACCCATGATACTACTAATATTGCAGTGACATATTTACAGGGGATTTAGCCCCATTTTGCCCGTAATCAATTTTGACGTCAAAGAAAATCAATTGTAGATGACATGGCTATTTAACATCAAAGAATCAAATAAAATGTGCAGCTCCCAGTATCTCCTATCAAAATATTTTTAAATATATTTTTTTACTTTACTTGCTGGTTTTAAAATAAAACTCTACGAACATAAACCAAAAGCACATAAACATAAGTATTTAAACTAAAATCTTTCAATTACATTAGATTTCTATAAAACGGAACGGAACGCACTCTTCCCAAGTAATAGCCCAATACCTTCGAGTTAAAACTCCAGAGCTCGACTTTAAAGCTACCTGCCGACCCATATCTCTGTTCGACAGCGAGCGATTTTCCGTCGCCACGGAAAGTGGGCTGTATATCATCAGACATCGAGCCGCATCTCAGGTAGGTACTCTCGGGTACTGTGTTCACAATATCACGTTATGTGTTGCCAGGTTGTCTTACTCTTTGAAACATGCCACCAAACCAAAAATAGATAAATTTGTCTAGACTAGAAAGTGTTTTATTTGTTCAACAAACCTCTAAATTTGTAACTCAGTAAAGCCGAGTCTAGCTGCACCATAATTTTAAAAATAGTTTTTCACTTTATTGTAGTAATCTCAGCTATTGCTATTGATAAAATAATTGTGATATTCTTGTCAAAACTTTCGTGAACGTTTAAAAAAAGTTCGTATTAAAGTTTAAAAAAAATAATTATCATTAATTATTACAATATTATTATTTCAAAATTTATTGAAGCTGCTGGTGACAAGAGAGCTGGCTCATTCCCGCGCTGAGAACTTTTTTTTAGCCAGGGGAAATCTTTTATAGATACCGCCACACCTCGTGGGCAGGCGGGTGGTTATGTGGGAGTCCTGCCGACTGGACAGTATACCCACCAAAACCCCTGGGTGTTCCACCACTGCGTCTGGTGTCGGGGCTACGGGCACGCTTGCGCACTCCTCCGCGGCACCTGACAGCGCTGGCCTCAATCAGGCCCCACCACGGAGCATAGGCTCCCGCCAGAATGACGATGTGCCGAAAACCAGGCACATCGTCATCACTTGGGACCAACATGCACTGGGCGTCAGACAGCACCCGTGTCCGACAGCCCTGGTCCCGATGCAACGGGTCAATTAAAGTGGCCCCGCGCCTGCCACTACGGCTGCGGAGGATAGGGAGAGCGGCTGACGAGATACCGACACTCCTCTTCCCTTGCAGCCCCACCGCCTCCGCCAACACGTTGGCGGCGCCCGTTAGGACCGTTGGCAGGTAGGACAGGCAGCGGCTCCCTCACCGCCCGTAAATTTGTCTTTTGGCTGGCTGATTTGACAGATCTAATTTGAATAACCTAAACAGGGCTACAAATAGTTTAAATGAGGTTAAGTTGGCAACTCTGATAAGGAGACGTGACACGGCACCCGAGGCACGCCGCACGAGTTACAGAGCAAGCAATAATTCAATCAGTAAAGGCTTAACGATTATGTTTACCAACATGAGCGCGACGAGCCGATACACAGGGAAACGGTCCCCGACGTGCTATCGACCAATTTTACGAGGTTTTTGAGATTAATACAAATATTGATTGCACAGCCCGTTTACATTTAGATTAAGGGTATTTTTATGTACTTAAATAAGTGATGACATGGTTAGGACGTCGCCTTCAGATAAAGTATCTAAGCACTCGAAGCCCTTCTTTGATGTTAAACGTCACGCTTGCTCTCCTTTAGTCAACAATGTAAACATTTATAAAAACCTACGCGGTGTAATTACAGTATGACAGGCATTACATTAACCATAAGGTATACTGAATATCCAATCATTATCCAAAATTAGAAATTAATCCAGAAATAATAGTAGCAAAACCTTTTTTTTCTTTAATAGATATGATGAAACATTTCTGACTATTAAGGAACCTCTACTACAGGGTCATAAAATCCATGGCATTAACCATTATTTCCACAATCGTGAAGGCAAACCAACGATAATTCTTGAAATCTCAATGATGTACTAATAAGAAGCCGTAAAGTTAACCAAAGAAAGAATTATAGGTTAGTTTGAAAACATTGAAACATTGAGCGATAGTGAAATCGTAAAACCCGTCAACATTGGACGTCAACGGCATCCTCCAGCTATGAATACACGGCTCTCTCTCCTAATTACAATTATCTGTTGGTTCCGCTCCGGGGAATGCCGGGACGAAGAGAAGATATTAAAAGGTACTGTTGAACATCACTCCGCGTAAGTAAATAAATCATTTCTCACAAACTTGCGTAATCAAATTAGAATTTCTTGGAGGTAATAACTGTCAAAACCATGTTGTTAATTAAATTAATTATTGCCGTCTTTACCGTCGGCGTATACACGACGTTAACGATCTACAGTCACTAACATAAATAGCGTGTCTAACCAAAAGTCAATTTCCCTCGGCGAATCATCATTTAAGCCGCGGTACATGTATCCACTGTACTGTACTGTACCAGCCTTTTTAATAGTCCACTCCAGGACGTAGGCCTACCCACTTAACCCACTAAGGGTGATTGG
The DNA here is from genome assembly GCA_964007245.1 of Hypomecis atomaria. Taxonomy (NCBI): domain Eukaryota; kingdom Metazoa; phylum Arthropoda; class Insecta; order Lepidoptera; family Geometridae; genus Hypomecis; species Hypomecis atomaria. Next base: position 11,519,945 of record OZ023299.1, read on the forward strand.
GCCATATCCATCACGCTGGCACAGAGCAGATTGTTGAATGGATGCATGGATCCACTGCTAGCTTGTATTTCCGCCATAGGTTTCTGTAAAACCGCTAGAAAAAGATTTAATTCCATTGTGTTCCTGCAGTATTTATTTACGAGGAGGTTTTAGTCTAGGTCTAGATACCTACTCATTAATCAAACATGATACATAGAACAACTGATATGTAATTCTGTTGTAGACATTTTAATAGCTACCATCTATAATATTTGCCAAGTAGTAAAAGTGTAGGATCTACTCGTAAGAAAAGCTGACTGTCCACTCTGTCCAGTCTACTGCTGTCCAGTAAATACCACTCTAATGCTTTAAGTACGCAGACTATCAGCGCCCGAGGGAATCGTAACGGTCTTGTGAAAACGACTGTAAAACGAACTTAAGTCTAGTGTCTAGTGCCCGCAAGTAGATTTACGGTGCTTAGATACCCAATAATGTTCCTATGGGACTTGCTCTAACGGGAGGTGTGGATGTGTGAAATATCGCAGTTATCTATCGTAGTCATCTATATAGTCTTCGTAACTGTCTGCCGTGGATTTTGAAACTTATAGTTTGTTAGAACATCCTGATTTATGGTTAGTGCAGAGGAAATTTTAATTGGGTAACTTACAAGAAACATGGATCCTGGAAATTGCACCTGTTCTACATAGTAAGTAAATTTAAAAGTAGGAGCAAAAATAGGATAAAACCCTTATAAAACTAAATCTAAGTACTTTGTTATTCTTGCTATCAATGATGTCATGAAAACAATCACTTGACTAGCCTAATTGTGATTCTTTTAGCTACTTAAAACCAGACATGATGTGTCGAACGCGTCGGTACCTGTAATAAATAAACCAATTTTGTATTGCATTTGATATTTCAGCATGTTACTGGCCCAACGAGCTGTACGAGCCGTGTTTCGGCGGATGCGCGGAGGTGTCGTGCGACAACCCGCGCAACCACCTGCGGCCGTGCTACCCGTACTGCGAGCCGGGCTGCATCTGCGAGGAGCCCTACGTGCGGGACGACCGCACCCACCAATGCGTGCTGCCGCAGGACTGCTCTCCGTAAGTCATTTAGTAAACCCCCTCTGACCAATATGCTGAGTTTACCTTTTCTTGTACCTAATGAAAACTTTTTCCTTGTCCTGCCTTGGAGGAGGCAAGATGGTGGGAGTACCGAATAGAGCTGAAACGACTACGGCTTAAATTATAATAATAATCACCTGTCCCAATATAACAGTATAGGTATCTATTGTTTTTACGTATAGGCATTGTGTTTGAGACATTTTTAATAAAAGAAACTAGGTTTCAGTCAAGTAATATTTCTCTATCGTACTTATTTATGAATAAGTACCTATCGCATCAGCTCAATATCTTCTTACTATCTTCGAAGTGCTTAATACTTTGAAACATTTTGTTTTAGCACCCAAATGGGGATACCAGTTCCGTCTAAGGCAGATAGAAGAGCCGAGAAGCTCTCGCCGGCGCCGCCACCGCCGCCACCACCACCTCCGCCCCCCAAGCCTGCCTACATCAGACCAGCTCCACGCATGCACATGAAGCGTGACGACCCGCCCGAGTTTATTGACGACCTTCTCCCACCGCCACCCCTTCCCAACACTAATAATTATAAAGACGACTTCAAGAGACCTGTCGACTCACCGAAAGGACAGTCAGATGTGTCGAGAATGGGGAATTACTTTAACATAGTGATTGCTCCTCCGCCCATCAAGGCTCTGCAGCCGAGGAAGCTGGTGGGTAACAACTTCCCACTGATTAAAAGGTTAACTTGAGTCACGACGACAAGTAGATACTAGCTTTCATTAAATTATATTAAATAAATTGAATGAAAGTACATTTTGAAATAAAATTATTAGTTTATTTATTTTTCGTCCCAAAAGATTTTGCCTACAAAAATGACATGGTCATGAATCATGAATGGACATGGTTATGGTCATATATACATAAAGTAAGAACGTAACTTATCCGTGCACTTTTTTACTACCATTATAGTATTTACTAATTGGTATTCTGAATGGCATGACCATGATCATATGCATAAAGTAAGTACGTAACTTGTCTTATTCGTGCACTTTTTTACTACCAGTATACAACTAATATATTTCCTAATTGGCATTTTGTGCTGCAAAAATACTGATGAGCGGGTGGTACACCGTAGTGTTTCGTGATATTGTATACTTACGAGTAGTTCGAACTAAAATAATACTTTTGTACTCATACTTGATGCATCTTTTACACAATAACTTGCTTATTTTGAAATAAATTATTTAAATAATTTACACCTACCTCTAAGTATTTAGTTATTTTATAACTTTTTAGGTTAGGCACTTTAGTGTTAGAATATTATTATAGTTATGTAGTTTACCAAATTTCCCAACATTTCGGGTACTTGCACATTTTTATTTCAATGTTTATTTACTACGCAAAAGATACTGAAATATGTTTATTCCAACATTTAAACAAGTAGGTAAATTGCGTAATAAAAATCTTAATCAATTATAAGTTTATCTAAACAGGTACCAATTATATACTTTTTGTTCTGATTTAAATTACTCCTATTTGATGCGTCTTTTTATTCCAAATGTGATAAAAAAGCGATCACAAAAGACCGCTCTCAACGCGCCCTCCAGTCTTTTTCTAGAATCGATAAAACCGTGAGCAAACACATCCGGCGACGTCGCCGTCGTTTTTGCGAAACAAAGTTGAATTTCACTGATTAGTGTTTCACGAACTCTCGCGAAAGCGAACTGCAAACCCGCCCTCCAAAACAATGCGTTGACGAAACAAGGAAAATGAGGAAACTATTGGTGCTCGCATTTCTGCTGTGTAAGTGTTTCACTTTACTCGTAAATAACGTAAACTCGGCGCCCAGTGACGTCCAAGGACACAATTATATTGCAGATGATATAATAGCCCTGGCTACGAGATCGAACAATTACGACTATGATGACATCGACGGCTCCAAGAGGCACTACATGCAGCAGATGGAAGACAGGCGCAACTGGAGAAAAAAGGCTCTAACTAAACCTACGGACGATCACAGAGACAGGGACAGGGAGCGGGACAGGGACTGGGAACGGAGAAGATACGAGTACGAAAATCAGAGATATATGGACGATACAGATTCTAAAAGCTACAATGCCATAGAGAGACAGAGAGACATGGATATCATTCCAGGATATAGAGACAGGCATCGAAAATTCGATGAAGCCATTGAGAAGATGTCTCCGAGCTTTAAAAGCGCTGAAGTAGCACACGCTTCATTGGCGTAAGTAAAACCGATTTGAAGACAAGATTATAGTAAAATATAGTTTTAAGTAAACTTGGTTCATAAACATTGTTGAATTATCTTTATTTACAGAGAAAAAGATGCAGAAAAGAAAGTTCCTCTAGAATTGAACTGTCAGAGACCTCATGAAAAGTAGGTATAAAGTGGTTATTTTGCCTTTTGTTTATTCTGAACTAGACTATCTCTAGAATATTTTGGGTACTGAATAACTAGGTAATTTATTATTCAGACCACATAAACGTATGGTGTGAAACTTTACATTTTAAGAATATACTATCACTTAGCAGACCGCTTGCAACCGGGCTTATTAAAAATCTATAGGGGAGACCTATGTCCAGCTGTGGACATCCTTCGGCTGATAGTGATAATGATGACTATCACATTTGTCAGTATCTTTGCATTTCTTGGCTTTAGTCACAGGTTGTTCCTTCCGCAAAATCTGAGGTTTCGCAAACAGTCTTTAGTAACTAAATACATACAATAAAACTACTACTACTACATAATTATAATTAAGCAATTAAACAATTCCAACACCCTGAACTGAAGGACTAAAAAAAGTCAATTTCGGTCAAGTCCAATGTTAGTTTGCAGCATGCCCAGCATTCTGGCAGTATACAGCTTAGCAAATGGATAAAATGTGCAAATTGTGTATGTAAAAATAAAAAAAATAAAAATAGATGGCGTTAGCTAAATATTTTTTTTTTCAATATTTTGGGGACATCTTACACACGGCCTCTGACCCCAAACTAAGCATAGCTTGTGATATGGCTGCCAGAGACTGATATACTACATATACTTATTTTTAAATACATAATTATATAAATAGTAACTAAATAACACCCAGACACAGAGCAAACACTTATGTTCATCACATAAATATTTGCCCTGGGTGGGGATCGAACCCACGCCTCTCTGACCCAGAAGTTAGGATCACTAACCACTGAGCCACCGAGGCAGTCGTGATAATTTGTTTTGAGAATGAAAAGTTGTAAGAACATTTAGTATTGCGGTAATGGGACGTTTTGCGGCCACACGATTATGCCTCCATGCCAGGTACGAGTCGTGCTTCGCGGGATGCGCGTCGGTGACGTGCGACAACCCGCGCGACCGAATGCAGCCCTGCTACCCCTTCTGCGAGGCAGGCTGCGTCTGCGTACACCCTTATGTTCGAGACGACAGAACACACAAGTGTGTGCTACCCGAAGACTGTACCAAGTAAGACACTCAGCCCAGCTTCCTCATTCTACGTTCCTAACATTATTTGATATTGGTATAGAAACGTTTGATACAAATGTAAATATTTATCTTATCCTAGTAGAGGTGGTACCAACTTATCTGTAAATACAAACGTAGCCGTACCGTTAAGCTAATAACCAATATAATAATTTCATGAAAATATCTCTGTGATTAATATTTTCCTAAGCAAACCACGCCGTTTTATCTAGAGGAGATTTATCGAAAAGTGGATGTCTTAGTGCTAACACTTATGACGATTTACATGTAAAGGTATGCATTATATAATGAGTATTCTTATTTCATTTATTTTTTCAGAGGACTAAAAGGCATACCTGATTTGGGAGAAGAAGCCGCTGCTTAGGATAGATGAGATATAAATAATAATGTAGTTATACGTTTAATATCATATTAAATTGGTTTTAGTAAAATTATGGTTTTTATTACTTATTTCGGACTACAACGTCGTCGACATTACCTTCATATAATCAATTTCGATAACTGAAACACGTAATCTGCCTTTCCTGCACTGGTAGCATGGCAAAGGGACACATATTTTTCCACCATTCCATACTTTATTTCCTCTCCGAAGGGATATCCCTTCGAAAAGGTAATAAAGTATGGATTGACAATGACAATTGACATTAAAAGTGGATAAAATGGTTTTCTCCCTTTACCGTGCTACCCGTGCTGCGAGATGTTGATTTCTATCAGGAAACTTTTAACGATGGTATTTTCGGAGAAAATTTAAATTAGAAATAAAGAAGTATTATCTCAAAAACCTATATAGCACCTGAAAAATGATTAAGGATATTTCAGGAAAAACTGGAGGCACATGTGCTAACAGATTTGTTCAACACAGAATTTAACTTTAACCAACAAGATAGTAGGTATAGAATCTTAGCAGGAATACAAATGCACAAATAAAGAAAGTAAATTAAAGTACGCTAAAAAAAGTTGATAGTAAATAAACGTAAGTCATAAAAAAGAAGAAAAAGATAAAAGAGTACTGAAACGTGATAGGAACTTCTCAGATAAAGTTTGAAAACACACACTCACCAGCAGAAAATAAGGCCTATCCACGCACGGAAGTACCTACGCGCAGGTATATAATGTAGATTGGTTATAATCATTTCAATGCCTTTGTTTAAAGCTATTACAAAACGTCACCAAAAGCAATCCTATTGTTGTGCCACCTGCTACCTACCACCAGTATCCACATCATTTACGTGGATTTGCAGATACAACGTGCATCATTTTTAATTTATTTGACACCTTGTTCCAGTAAATATTTTCAAAAGTGTTTTAGGCAATGTTTGCTTTTAAAAACTTTCATTACTCGTTTATAAACAGATAATTCGGAATGAATCTATTTATTTCAAAAGAGTGAAAACATGCGTTTGTGGATTTTCATTTTTCTTATGGTTTCATGTTCGAATGGAATTCAATTAAGGGAAACAGAATATGGTGAGTAATAAAATACAACGAAAAAATAGCTTTATTTATATTTCACTAACGTATTTATTATATCTTTAGAATGTGGGGCGCATGGAAGATTTGAATATTGCATTGACGGCATCCCTGGATGTGTAATAGGTTGTCATTGCCACCCTGGATACTATTTTGACACGGATACAAAAATATGCGAGTCTAAGTGAGTAAACATAAATAATAAAGACTTTATATAACGAAGCAAAGTTTTCCAAATAAAATCAGTTGAGGTCTAGAACTGAAATGAAATCTAAAATACTCGTATAAACAAAATAAACGTAATAGGTAAAATTAATGATTCAAAAAGTTAGTAGTTAATGAAGGTTGTTAGAAATAATAATATATAATTTTCAGTGTCAGATTATCTCAAAACTATCGGCGCAATTACGAACAGTCCTTGGAGCCAACTAGAGTTGTTATACCATCGACACCTCCAACAATCGAAGAACCAGGTACAACTGTTCCGAATGCTGTCGATGAGAAAATAGAAATCATAGCCAAAGATGCCGATGATCTCGGCGACTGGCTTTATAATCAATTCTTCAAAACGATCGAGAATCAAGTCATGAACGAAACCAAAGATGACACTATTATAACAAGAAGAAGTGAAAGTGCACCCACTATTCTCAAGAAGCCTACGAGGAGGTCGCACAAGTATTTGAAAGCCCGAAGAAAAAAGAAAAAGAAGAAAAAAGGTATCAAAAGCAAATTGCTTCGTATCACAGAAGATGACAGTTTATTCGACTCTAGTTCAACTTCCTCATCTGACGAGAGCAGCGATAGTAGTGATGACTCTACTAGCTCTAGCGAAGAATCATGTGAGAAGGACAAAAAAAAGAAAAAAAGCCACGACCATGACGGAAACGACCACGGACATAAAAAAATTGTTGTTTATAATAAAAGACCTAAACAGCCACTTCCATCGTTCATATTTCTACCAAACATGGAAACACCCTTCTTTCCGCCGATTGGGTTACCTCCGCCACCAATACCGATGTATCCGATGGTTCCAGTACCACCGATGATGGGATCTTTTCCATGTCCGGGTTAGTTTTAATGATTTCGAAACGTTTGAGAGCATTATGTACTGTACATACCCCACATCTTTGAAATTTTCTCTTGCTAATGTTTTAGGTACATATGTTTAATTTGGTAATTCTTTGCTAATCTACTATTTCTATACACATATACAATATAAAATAGTAGAATAACAAAGAATCACAAAATAAAACACTTTTCTAAAATTGGCAAGAGTAAAATTTCAAATAAGTGTGATATGTGCAAACCTACCTGCATTGACATTTCAGAAAATTTTATAACAATTGTAATGCTCAGTAGCCCATATAATTATTGATAGTTGAATTTGTAGTAAATTGCGCGATGCATAATATAATTAAATTGAACGATGCATAATATAATCTTAAAACTAAGAAACTAATATAATTTTAAACACTTATTTTTGTGCCACTCATTTATAAATCAACATTTCAGCACCACCGACACCAGCATCAACTACCACAACTGAAGCACCTACACATTCATCTCAAAATCCTTCACACGATACGGTCCCAGAAAAGGATCAGCCAGAAGATAATAAAAACTCAAATGAAAATAATCCAGACGATCATGTAGTTGATAATTCCAAAGATCCCCTTGTCAACAATCCGCCGGATCACAGTCCAGATAATCAACCTCCGTAAGCTACGTTGCCGAGACACATATTTCCGAAAACCTCTTGAATTACTAGAACTAACTAACCAAACATATTTTAAATTGTATGTATAGGTTTAATCTTTTGACCGCGATGTCTCATTTTTAGGGTTCCGTGCCCAAGGGTAAAAACGGTACCCTATTACTAAAACTCCGCTACCCGTCCGTCTGTTATTCTGTCTGTCTATCAAATAAGAAGCTAGATTTTTTTTAAACTTTGTTAACTTACAACGTTACTTGAAGAAAATTCTAGCTTGAGCAATGGCATAGTAGATTTTTTGTGTTATTGTTATTTGTCTGAGTTTGTTTATTCTGTCACTCTTGTTAGGGTTCCAAAGGGTAAAAACAGGACCCTATTACTAAGACTCCGCTGTTCGTCTGTCTGTCTGTCGGTCACCAGGTTGTATCTCATGAACCGTGATAGCTAGAAAGTTGAAATTTTCTCAGATGACGTATTTCTGTTGCCACTATAACAACAAATACCAAATAATCGGCTAAGTGAAAGTCGGTCTTGCGCACAAAGGGTTCCGTACCGTGTGGAAGCGCCCCTTAATTTGCTTTATTTTAATTAAATTATTTTTTTGAAGGGACAAACTTCAACTTATTATTTAGATATTAATAACGACAACAGGAAGATGCTTAAATTTGCACAAAATATTAAGTTGTATATTCCCTACAAAAATAATTAATTAAAATAAATTATTAATTTAATTATTTATATAAAAGCTTGCATTCTGTACGGAACCCTTCATGCGCGAGTTCAGCTTGCACTTGGCTTAGCCGATTATTCATTATTAACAATGATACCTAACAGAGACGCTTGAAATATTCACAAGAATATTTAGTTATATTATATTCACTTGAAAAATAAATAATTAAATTAGGCCTTATTTTTTTAAGAGCGTAAACACGTATCACGTAACTTTATCGATCAAAAGGTGAATTTAACGATTTCTTCAATTCTATGATTTTATTAAATTTAACAATGTTTTTTTTGTAGAAGTTTGCTGCGAGGTGGTAAAAAAAGAAAAGGGCCCCGAAATAAACTCGTAAGTATAAATATCTGTAACCTAAGCAATATCAAATGTGTTTGGGGTTACCATACTTATTTACCTTTAATTTCTATGTTATAGGTACAAAAACTTCGTGAAAAACTGAAACGGAAAAATAAATTACAAAATTACTTTGCCAAAGAATATCAGGAGCCACCAGTAGTTCCTTCTGATTTCATGCAGGCCCAACTCGATCACCTGCCCAACTTACGTCAAAAGACCTTACCTGAAATTAACTTTGAAGATGAGCTGGCTTCATTGCAAGATGTAGACTTCAAGTACCTGTCACAGTTGATTCATAGAGCAGATTTGAACAAAACTAATCAGATTCTGAAAATATCAACACCAGCACCAACGAAAGATGTTACCGTGATTCCACCACACCGCAGAAACTACTATGATAACTATCCTGATCAGATAACACGAGTTATTAGTGATCTATCAAATCAACCAAAGAACCATTTACAGGAAAATCAACCTTTTTACGACACACCTAATCAGCTTTACAGTGCAGCACAGCAACCCACGTATAATTCACAAAATCAACCGCCTTATAACATACTTGATCCTCCAATACAAAATATACCTGATCAGCCTAATTACAATTTAGCTAATCTTCCAAACAATAAATTGCCAAATCTTCCCGATTACAATCCACCTGACAAATTTAATTACAATTCACCTAATCATCAAAACAACAAGATACCAAATCATTCTACTCACAATTCAGGCATTCAACCCTCTCACAATGCGAGTAATCAGCCGACTTACATTTCACTGAATCAACCAGTGCACAAAGTTCCTTACAGAAAAAAAATTGAAGAAACAAATGACGTTTACTATGCTAATCTGGGAAGGCAAATAGCTTCCATGATCCGAAATATAGACGATAAAGAAATCGATATAGAAATAAAATCTAGCTCAAACGTTCCAAATAATCCAGTTCTTCCCGATCATGGAGGATCGCGATCATACTGGGAGCGATTCGCAAGATCTCCATATAAACACATCATGAACTCATATAAGAAACAAATCAATATTCTTAAATTGAGTAATGAAAACTTATTCAATCTTGAAAGTCAGGTAGAAGTGGCTGCTTCCACAGAACCAACTTTGAATTTACAACAATTAGAGAACATCATTAGCAAAATGCACAAAACAAAGTCAAAATTCATACAAAGAAATGGAAGCATAAATCAAACCGCAAAACCATCAAAGAGTAGTTTCAATGTTAATTTATTGCCCGGGAATGACCAACTCTTTAATTCCAATGGAAAAGCTAACAACAAAGCCCACAATATTCGCCCTAAACTGACAAATACGAATTATTTATTTAATAACTCAAATATAAGAAAACAACATAGTTATTCACCCTCACAGCTTCCAATTGTTCCGAGAAGCTCGTTACACAATGAATTTATTTTTACATTACAAGCTCCCGGAAATATTTTAAATGCAACTATTTCTAAGAAGACAAATACAATTCAAACTTTCAGCAACGCTTCCATTACCATTCCCAGTAAAAAGCCAGAACGTATTGTAGTGCCGCAATTAATGTATAAAATATCAAATCCACATTTTAATTCTTACACTTATACTGCTCCGCCCCAGCCAAAGAAATTGCCTGTACTCACGAACATGCAGCAACCGTACGTGGAATCTACGACCAGCAGAACTTACTACCATCAGCTTAGTCCGATGGTACTCAACCACAAAGCTGTAAAGCAATACGGTGGAATCAATAACAACCATTACGTATACGAAAAGGCATCCATACCGATTAGGCCTCAAGCTTTTCAAATAAGCCGAATAGCGCAAGCGAGTCCATATGACAATTATAGAAAGAGAGTCAAGCCGTCCTTTTTCCATCACGAGCTTCACCATTTCGATTATTTTGAAGATCTCTTATAAAATAACTAGATTTTGATGTAACTACAATTTTGATACATTTACAAAAGAAATGCGATCTACATAAGTAACTGGTAATCTCATGAGCTACGTGAAACGCAATTAGGCGGTTAGCTTTTGAGTGAAAACTTTTAATACAGCTATACTTAATTAGATATTTTAACACAAAATATTAAAAGGAACATATAAGTAACTACATATTTGGAAACAAGTTACATCAGAACACATCATATATCATGTACAGAATGTTTACGTCACACAAATCCCGGCCAACAAGCTGCTTCTCTCGACTGCTGGTCGGCTGGAGTGCAGTGGATGGTACAGGATTACATCCAGGGCCAAACTTCGCAACTGTTACGATTTCATAAACATGCCAAACGTACATCGCCGCTCGAAGTAAGGCTATAACAAATCGGTAGAGTCTGGGGAAGCAATGTAATGCGTGGAGTGAATGTCGACCGTAGTATGGGTATTGGAATAAATGTTAATCCTGTTGTATTCTTCACAGACAATTTAATTCCCATTTCATAACATAGGACGTGTGCCGGGCTGCAGAGGCAGGCTGCAGCCGTTTACGTAGCGTCAGCGAGTGAACTCGAGCGCGAGCAGCGCGATCTCAGCGAGTATGCAGTTTCTGGATTCATTTCTGTATTGAGCTTACACCGAATCGATGAAACGTTTAATGCTGCTAATGCGTCTATCTATATCAAATATACATATTTACTCTTATAGGTCTATACTCTATCTATTCTATACCGTTGTGTTGTTGTACAATAGCGCTAAATGTAAACAATTGTGAAAATGTGTCAAATGTTTTGTTATAATTATATTTTAGGTAAAAATATGTTTCTATCAGTAACAACAGACATGAGGCAGATTAAGTAAACAAGTTCGAGATTGCATTTATGAGCTCAATTCCTATATGGAAAAATATTAAATTAACGTAGGTTTACATCATTCATACAACTGGCACCTTGTTGTGTTTACTTGTTTTTAATCACAGAGTTGTAATCTTGTTGTATTGTGTGGCTCTATGTTTTTAATGTTTAATGTACCTAAATTTAATGTGATTTAATTATTTTTTTTGGTGCTAGATATATTTAAAAAAATACAAGATAATAAAATAAATATAAAGGTGAGTTTTATGAAGTTTTGTATCATTTAGTATCACTTACTTTTGATCAAAAATATTTTAAAGACTGAATTTGTACTAAAATAGAGATGCGATGAGAGCAATACCAATTTACCTCTAGATCTGATTACAAACCTGTATCTACTTCTCTGCGTACGTTAGATATTTTCAATAGTTGACGCAGTATTGGGTACTGCTAGCTATACTTTTAAGTAACGGTGTGAAATACCAAAATCAAATTTCCCAAAGGCGCTAAAAGTATCGACTACAAATTATTCCAACCAAACGTCGAACTTGCGCCCAATAAGCCGAATATAGGGTCTCAATAACCATTCCTGCAGCTAAGCTTTATAAATTTAACTAGTTTCCGCATGAGGAGTGGCCTAACAACTTGTGAAATATAATAAAGTCCAATAGTTTAGCCCCAATTCAGTGATATTTAAAATTTTAAAACGGACACTAAATAATTAGCGTCTTACCACAAAATAATTAAACACGCTTTAGACAATGTTTAACAGTACAAATTACATGGTTACGCATTGTTTAACGCGTGTTTAAATCTTTTGTGGTAAGGCGGTTAGGTTCTTAAGTCTGGAGTAGTTAGTAGTTAGTGCGTGTTTTTTTTTTTTTTGTTGACAAAATTAATTCATTTGTTAAAGGCAAAACACATACTAACTACTCCGAAGCATTTTATTAAAACGACAGGCTGAGTACTACATAAACAGAAACCTAATAAACTCAAATACAATCCTGATCCAAGCTTTACCGTTCAAAATCTGAAACTCTTCTCATAGATTTTTCGTAACCTCAGGTCTTTACTTTGTCAGAGTCCTAAAACAGTGATTTTATTGGAGGGATCTAAAAACCATTCTTATTCTGGTAGTAAACTGGCTGACAATTCTCATTCTGTCTCCTTTATTTGATTTAGTCAAACAGTGGCCGACCGAAGTATTTGCAATATTGATTTACAATGGACGACCAGACCACCAAAACTCATGTTTTTATTTGGCATCTATTCATTGTGGTATAGAAATAAGCACAACAAACCTAGTTCAAATAGAACAATATTATTTTATCTGTTTTCTTTTTCTAAGGATGCAAAATTATGACATTTAAAATTTCATGGCATTTTTAAACTTTACAATCAGAAATATAAGTGAAGGTATGTATATTTTAATCGAAATAAATAATATAATTATCTACCTCGTATCTCTCACTTTACATTTCGATAGCAAGAACAGTTGATAGTGCAGTTCAAGTAAGGCAGGTGGCTTGCCCTAGCAACTATGCTTTAAATGCATTATTTTGAAAACTTCAGCAAAAACGTGTTTATACAGTATTGAACAAAGCCGTATAAAAAGTCATAAAAATGAAACTACACGGCGGCTACTGTTCGTCCTCATGAGAGGCGCAAATACTGCGTCATACACCTGTGCCATAAACACGTGTAGCGAGACCCTTAAATAAAACTCGCTACATTATAGCTCCACGTAAAGAAATCAGCAAGCGGACGTTTGTACCTGTCTTCAGTCCCTAGTCTCTCAAGTACATATACAAACTCTGGAATATGTTAGAAAGTGGTATGATTCAGCAGTCGACTATTACAATACAAGGTTTGGGTATTCGTAAAGACAAAAAATCGATGAGTTTGGGCGACGTAGTATACGAGTACAACTATCATCTTTTCTGTGACCTGGCTTAGAGAGCACAAAAGAGAAAAAGTCTGTTCTGTGGTCCCTATGAAAAAATTCCAAGTCGATGGTGGTCCCTACTCTGTGCAATTTTGGACACGAGTACCTTTTCACGAATACCCTTTTAGAGTAGGTTAACCCCTTAACGTTTTTTTAATTGCAAAAATATATTGCGTTTGATTTACTAATTAATTTAGTAAAATACTTAATAATTTTATTACACTTGGAAGAAAGGCTTACACAAGGAAGGCTTATATGACTATGGACGTAGGTAGATGATGATAGTGATGAAGCTTAAAAAGCCGTAAAACAAGCTATTATTGATAAGAAGTGACATGACGTACAAAACGGGTGTTAGAAGTTGAACGAGTGAGTGTGTTTCATCTCACTAATCCGCTGACTCAGTAACCTTTGTTTCAGTTTCACATACATTATGTTCAAGTATAGAACAATCAAGTAGCGCGGTGTAAACGCACCGCGCCATCGACAGTCTCCGACAATTTCCATTCCAGGCATTTCGATATTTGTATTCAGCTTCTTATTTCCGACTTTCGCATGGCAATTGATAATGTGATAAGTTGAATTGGGAACACATGTATTCCACAAAAATTATGATACGAATGATGACATAATAATCAAATACTAATTAACTAAGAAAGACAAAACCCTTTATTAAAATAATCCACCTGGAATTAATATAAGGTAAGTGATACAAAAAAGGCCTACCTAATTTGAAACATTCATAATTATCTTGATAAATTATTCGAAGACGGTGATAAATAAAAGCAAGGCATTATTATTTGGTTTATTTATATAGAAAACATATTGTAATCTTTTATCAAAAATCACTTAAAAAGAGGTAATTCAGGAACCTTAGCCTTATATAGGCCTTTTTAAAACACAGTAATTGAACAAAGCCTTATAGCCTTTAATTATAGGAATATTGTTATAAGAGTATTAAAAATATAAAAATACAATTTTCTGAGCCTTTTATCAAGTGTTTCCATGAGATCCTTAAACAACTTTCTTAGTTAATTTAGTAAATATTATGCTTATATTGCTAGTCAGACTTGAAGTCGCATACTAGCAAAAAATAAAGACAATATAAAATAATCGGCCAAGTGCGAGTCGGACTCGCGCACGAAGGGTTCCGTACCGTATGAAACCGCAAACCCCCCCTTTTGTATTTTATTTTAATTATTTATTTTTGAAGTGAATATATAAAATAAAAATCTGTGAATATTTCAAGCATTTTCTTGTTGCCGTCATAAATATCGAGCAAAAAAATCACGTTTCTTGTACTGGAGCCCCTCTTAATTATTTATTTTTGTAGTGAATATTTAAATAAATGTTCAGTGAATATTTCAAGCCTCTACCTGTTTAGGTTCATGAGATACAGCTTAGTGACAGACAGATAGACAGACGGACAGCGGAGTCTTAGTAATAGGGTCCCGTTTTTACCCTTTGAGTACAGAACCCTAAAAACGTAACCAAACAAACAAAAATTATAAAATTAACAGATTAACACATCCTCTCAAAAATATTATTAAATATGAAAAGTAAAATTATTTTGACAGGCCTTAATTAAACAAGGTATAACTAAATAAGGTCTTGGAACTAAATCCATTTGCTTACGAAAGAGTCTCAAGCTTTCTTTGGACCACGTAGCCCGTTTTCATTTTAGAGGAGACACACTGAGATAATCAATCTGTAAATAAACGATGGGGTGTAATGGGGCATAGGGGCACGAAAGAGTCTCAAGCTTTCTTTGGACCACGTAGCCCGTTTTCATTTTAGAGGAGACACACTGAGATAATCAATCTGTAAATAAACGATGGGGTGTAATGGGGCATAGAAGAGACTCATTCTTTTAGTCGGTCTCCAACATGGGGATAAAGGATTAAACCTTCTATGATCCATAATCTCTCACCAGTGGCTCCAAGCAGCTGCAATGCACGCAGCGGCCACACCCCGGTAAACCACGTCGACTCGTGGGCCAAACCTGGTAGAGGGGAACTTGCGGCTCCATGCGGCAAGTTTACTACGGTCACTCCCCGTAATGTGCATAAAGTCTGTCTCGGCGGTGAAGGCAACGCGACAGCTGATAAGCGACTGTTGTTGGCGGAGCCAGCGAGGCAGCAAGGCATCGTGAAAGGCCAAAGGCGGGGCGGTAGGAGTCGTATAGTTACCGTCGGCTAGACACTGCATCCAGCTCGCCTCCAATCGTAACGGTTCCCGTTCCATTGGGTATAGGAGAGAATGGACGAGAGAGTGCGTCTGTGACTGCGCGACCACTTACGCACTAAAATATGTTCTGCGCATCTGACCGCTTCTGTACAAAGGTTACTGAGAATCAAAGTCCAGCGGCGATGAGTAGAGGTAGAGAGGTTCGGTTATGATGTAAGCCGGGCTTTGTCTGATACTTGCACGCGGGCGGCTCTGGGATAAGTGGTCGCTTCTGCACTGCAACGGAGTAACAGTGCAACTCGGCAGCACCCATTGTGACGAAGCAGCTCTATTTAGAGAGGCACTGCTTCCCCCGCTCAGCCGGGGAGGGGACTAGAAAAGGTGTCCCAAACAAATGCTTACTCCAAATTATTCACGGGAGGTAGTAACCATGGCTGCCTACGCATCCGTTCTCACGTGGTCGAAGATACAATTATAAAAGAATAAATAAAAACAAAAACATGATATTTGGAGCCTGGAATGTACGTACCCTGCTAGACCGAACCGGAAATGCCTGTCCTGAACGGAAAACTGCCGTCGTAGCCCGTGAACTTGGTCGCTATAATGTCGATGTCGCGGCTTTGAGCGAAACGCATCTAGCGGATGAAGGCGAGCTAGTAGAAAGAGGTGGCGGATATACTTTCTTTTGGAAGGGTACCCCTAGCACGGAACCAAGAAGATCTGGCGTAGGACTTGCTATTAAGAACAGTATAGCATCAAAATTGACAGACCAACCTATTGGAATATGTGATCGCATTATGACTTTACGTCTTACCCTGGACAATTCAAATTTTATAAACATCATAAGCATTTATGCACCAACGCTAGATAAGAGCGACGATATAAAAGACAAATTTTACGAGGAACTTTCGCAAATATTATTGAAAATTCCGCAAAGCGAACAGATTCTTCTCCTCGGAGATTTTAACGCTCGAGTCGGAAGAGAATATGAAGCTTGGCCGCAGGTGTTGGGAAGGCATGGTATTGGTAATATGAACGCTAATGGCCAGTTGCTACTAAGCTTCTGTGCACAATTTGGACTGACTATTACCAATACCATGTTTAGACTCCCTATGATACACAAAACAACGTGGATGCACCCGCGATCTAAGCACTGGCACTTAATCGATTATGCGATTGTGCGACAGCGCGACATCTCACAGGTGATGGTTACACGAGTAATGCGTGGTGCCAACTGCTGGACCGACCATCGGCTTGTCATTACAAAACTACATCTGCACCTTCATCATCCCAGCAGAAAAAGTCGACCAAAGCCTCTCCATCTCAATCTCCAAAGGCTCGAAAGTCAAGAAACCTGCAAGAAGTACATAGAGGCTCTCAATATTGCATTAGCTGCAAATAACTCTGAAAGTGATGATCTAGAGGCAAGGTACCAAGCGTTATGTTCTCATATCATAGGTGCAGCAACAAAAACACTCGGTGTGCAACCAAAAGGCGATGAAGACTGGTTTGATGAGAACGATGAAGTTCTTACTGACGCTATCTCTAATCATAGAAAACTTTTAAGACAGCTCAATCATAAGACCCAGGCAAACCCATCTATGTCTGATAAGGTCAAACAAAGCGCATCTCACATAAGAAAGCTTGCTCGTACTATCAAAGAACAGTGGTGGCAAGTTAAGGTTCGTCAAATTCAACTGCTTGCCGATACAAATCAGCTGGGTGCATTTTTCAGTGAGGTTCGGAAGCTAATTGGAACTTCAACTCATAGAAAATGCGTACCCTTAAATGCATCCGACGGCTCGTTTGTGACGGAAACAGAGGATGTACTCAAGCGCTGGGCTGAGCATTTTCAGTGCTTGCTAAATGTGGATCGAACAGCTGATTTAGAGTTTATAAACTCTTTGCCCAATCGTCCTCCAGAGGAAGAATTAGATGAACCACTAGCTCTAGCAGAGGTTATTAAAGCCATTAAAGCACAGCAGAACAAAAAAGCTGAAGGCGTTGACAATCTTCCAGGAGAACTGATTAAGTACGGTGGAGAAGAGCTGCATGATACCTTGTGGAAATTGTTTTCCGACATCTGGGATAATGAGCAAGTGCCCTCCAGCTTTCGGAAATCTGTCATATGTTCTCTGTACAAAAACAAAGGAGATCGTGCAGATTGTAATTCTTATCGAGGCATCTCCCTACTCTCAACCGCCGGAAAAATCTTTGCTAGAGTACTATTAAACCGTTTACTAAAATTGTCGGAGGAAATTCTTCCTGAAAGTCAATTTGGATTCAGACCAAATAGGGGTACAAGTGAAGCCATTTTTTCAATTCGCCAGCTTCAGGAAAAGAGCAGGGAACAATTTCAACCGATGTACCTGTGTTTCGTAGACCTAGAAAAGGCCTTTGATAGCGTTCCTCGAGAGGCGCTGTGGATAATTTTAGAAAAACTTGGCTGCACAAAGAAATTTTTGCGTTTAGTAAGATTGTTACACGACCATATGACCTGTTGTGTAACATCGCATGGCAACCGGTCGGAGTTCTTCCCTGTTACATGTGGCGTAAAACAAGGCTGTGTTATGGCGCCTACACTATTTGCCTTGTACTTTGCTATAGTTGTTAAAGAGACTTTAAGAGACATACCAGATGGGATCCGAATCCGTTTTAGGACTGATGGCAGTGTTTTTAACCTAGCCCGGTTTAAAGCACACACAAAAGTTTCCTCGGATCTTATTACCGAAATTATTTACGCTGATGATCTATGTTTTGTGACGGAATCGGCTGAAAGTCTGCAGGAGCTTATGTCCAAATTCGATTCGGTATGCTGTAAATTTGGTCTAAAAATTAGTATCACGAAGACTGAAGTCATGATGACCGACACCACACAACAAATTCCCCCAAATATACAGCTTAACGGAACGAATTTGAAATGCGTGGAAAAAATTAAATATCTGGGTAGCACCGTGACATCTAAAGGTGACCTCGACTGTGAGATTAACAGCAGAATTGGTGCCGCTTCAGCTGCATTTGGCAAATTGCGCATCAAAGTGTTTCGATCACATGACATTAAGCTAGAAACAAAAATCAAGGTGTACATGGCCATTGTCCTGCCTAACATCTTATACGCGGCAGAAACTTGGTGCTTGTATCGACGTCACATCCGTGCGCTTGATCGATTCCACCTAAAATGTCTACGTGATATTCTGAACATCAAGTGGTCTGACCGCGTCAGGAACACAGATGTTCTCAGGCGTGCGAATGTGTGCGGAGTGGAGGCGTACTTGATGAGGCGGCAGCTGAGATGGTGTGGGCACGTGTTCCGAATGCCCGATGAAAGGATTGCAAAACGCATATTCTACTCAGAACTTGAAAAAGGGAAGCGAAAAAGCGGAGGCCAGTTTCTCAGATATAAAGATGTCCTGAAGAGGCATATGAAGGGGTGTGGTATCGATCCCTCGTCATGGGAATCTCAGGCTGTCGATCGTACGTCATGGAGACAACAAGTACATACCAACGTGTACGCATTTGAGGATCAAAGGAGGCGTGATTTAGACCTGAAAAGAGAACATCTCAAAAACAAACCGCCGTCAAACATTACATACAACTACATAAATGGAGTCCTCACATGTAGTCACTGTCCTAGGACATTCACCGCTAAAATTGGTTATATCAGCCATGTGAGGACCCATCAGTAACCCACATATGGAAAATGGTCGCCGAAGCCGAAATCGGCGTGGAAGCCATCATCATCATCATCATCATCAAATAAACGAGCAGACCTCACGGGCACTGTTTGACGAGCCCTGGAGCTGTCGTCTATTCGTGAGTGAAGTACTTTTGGTGTAAATATAATTATTTGAAACGACTTTATAGGCCTCACTTATTTGTGCCAGGTACCTTAGGTATTCTTTGAATATCATAACCATCCTGTATTGACGTACTGCCATATTCTTCTCGCAAGTGTCTTTGTCCAGGGCTAATCTCATCATTGACCATCAACCACAACTGGATCCATCATGTAGAGTGTCTACGGAATGCGTGTTCACTATTGTGACATGATTATTTTAAACAGTAAAAGATTTTTTCAAAAAATTTGCAATAGTTTCCAAGGTTATCCGGAACATATAAATAAACCTACAAAATCGGCGCCGAATTCTTTTTAAGTATAACATATAACGTATGTTTTCAATAGAGAAATGACCTTGGGTTTTAACGTTTTCTCGGGGAAATAAAATTCATAGAAGCACCCCGCACCAACGTTTCACGACAACGTGTGAAGCTCCCGGAGACTGGATTGAAGACTCCCTGAATACTAATCGTTCGGTGCGTCCTCACGTTTTTCACCACGAAAGCAACATTTATTTTATCAGAAGCTGGAAAATGTCTGTACATTAAAATGACTTTTACTTATTATATTATTTCATTCTTCATTTACTCAAATTGATGAAACAAATAGATTTTTTGCATGAAACTCCAATCATGCAAAAAATCTGTTTGTTTTATCACTAGGTAGGGCAGTTGCCCTGGTTGTGGCTACTTTAAAAAATGTCAGTATTCAAAATTTCGTCCTGAGAACTTGAATTTTTTATAAGTATTTTAATTGAAAGTGGACTAAAGTACCGGTTGTGGACACTTTTCACCGGCTGTGGCCACGCTGGAGAGCTTATTGAGGCCACTTTTCATTTTAAGTAAATTAGCATAAAAAATGCATAAGTCCAAAGTTGTTGTCTTAAGTTTATGTGACAAAATTAATGGTTGTTGCGAATATTTAGTTGCCAATTTGGTTGCGATTTCGTTTTGTTTCTGTATTGCTAATTTTTATGGCAAAATTGATAGAGTAGGTAAATTTGCAAGATTTTAGCGTAATAAGTTGTGACGGTTGACGTTTCTAATTAGAAAATTGAAATGGCAGTGAGCTGAGCAGGGCATCTAGTACATATAGCACTGATGACCCATGGAGCTAAAAGTTCTAGAGTGGAGAACACGTATCGGCAAGCTTAGCGTAGGATGCCCACTAAAAGGGTAGAGAAGCGATCTCTTCATGACCTGAGAATCGCGCTGGATGCGACCCGCTTCTAACTGAACTTATAAAACATACATAGAAAAGGCCTGTGCCCAACAATGGACGTTGCGTGGCTGTTATGATAATGATTTTATAGCTTTTACTAAAAATATAATATATGTGATGGCAAAGGCAAAAGTAATGTTACGAAGAAATCCTAAGTTTCAATTTCAACAATCAGTTCAGGTCAGCGGAATGGCCACAACCCGTGAAAGCTATCAAATTGTTGCACCGGTTGTCGCCACGTTACGTTGAAGTTCTAGGAATTAAATAACTATCCAAATTGTCTTATAAATATTATTCTAGAACATTATTTAGTAGATTTGAATCTAATGCCAAACAAAGTATTTGAATAAACCCTATTATAAAATAATAAAATTAAATGAAAAAACCCAAAGACCAATTTAATAATGGGAAGGTAATACTTATTCAATTACATATTAAATTAGAAAACTTACTAAGATTACATATTTTATACGAAAAATACAAGTAGGTAGGTACCTAATTAAAACTAAAATGAAAAAACCCAAAGACCAAATTGAAATTATTTTGATATATTAGGTAATGTTAGTAAGTTTCCTAATCTAAAATATAGCATTAAGTATTACCTTCCTATCTGGGAAAGAGTCTGGATCCTACGACACAGGTCGCCTTAGTGTGGGATCTACTTAGTGTACAACTTGTTTTGTGTTAACTTTTAAGAACAATAAACGTTTCATTTATTTTAAATCTGTTACAAAGGAACCCTTAAGGGTTTTCGTATACACATGCGGTGCTATAAATGTCACATGACAAAAAGAGACTGAAACGATTTTTTCCCCCAATTATTCGAAACTATAATCTTCTCTGTTTCTTATTTATAAGGCTTCAAACTTAAAAATAGCCACAGCTAGTGCAGCAGCCACAACCGGTGCACCTGCCAATACATTTGATATTTTTAGATTTTGAAATCGTATCTTTGAGTAAACGTAAAATACAACAGAAATACAAATGATATGCCTTATGACATACCATTGTAGTCAGTCTGCGGCGGTGAGCGTAGCGTAGTCAAGCGTAGAAACATTGCGTATAATATGGTTTCTAGTCCATAAACAACGTAGATGATCAATGACAGCTTGTGTGTACTGAAGGCATCTAATGTTACTTAGAAATCGAATGCATCACTACATAGTATAAAACAAAGTCGCTTTCGCTGTCCCTATATCCCTATGTCCCTATGTATGCTAAAATCTTTAAAACTACGCAACGGATTTTGATGCGTTTTTTTTTTAATAGATAGAGTAGTTCAAGAGGAAGGTTTATATGTATAAAACACCTGTGCAAAGCCGTGGCGGGTCGCTAGTTTTATATAACTAGCACTCCGCATGCTCGTTTCTATTTCTTTTTTTATTGTACCTCCATATTTTAGCATCAATAAAAACAGAAACATCCATCCAGATGATATAGGTTAGATTCAATACATATATAATTAACATAATTATTTAATCATTCTCTATGCGTAACGAGTATAAGAATGTAGGTAGATTGTTTTCTATTTAGAGGATAAACAAAACCTCGACCTCCACAAAACGAGAAAATAGATTGTAATTAGTAGAGTTTCATTGGGACCAATTCGGGACGGATGAAACGCATTAAAGTCTGATGAGCAAAACGTCGGGTCAGCCGCGGGCCCCGGGCGATCTGGGTCACTCGCCGCAACGGGGCCCTTACGCGAGGACCTTTTATTAGAATAGAAAAACCCCTCGTTCCAATGCCCTATAAAAATAAACATAACACAACTAACTAAATAAGAATGTGGATAAAATCTTGACCCGCAATAAAATAACCAAATGTTCAGCTATTTCCCGGCTCTTTTGTTGTTTCAATCATACATCGGCTTCAATCGGTAAAGTGGAGAATACAACCACTCCAGGATATTGGGGGTCGCTTACAAATAGGGTTGAAATTTATTTGACGCCGCCGTATCGGCCGCGTATTTCCAATTTTCATATTTCCCACGTTGGGCCCGCGCGAGATATCCAGTAAATCGTACCTACCGATATTTTATGAATCCGAATTGATTTATCGCTTTTCATAGGGCCATAACTATCAGTTATGATTATGCCGTGATTACGTGCTCGTCCCGGGAACATTTCCGAACAAATTTCTCTTTGGCGTGAGAGGCAGTATTTTTGAAGAAATCCCTAAAAATATTCGGTAAAAAGAGTACACATTTCCCAAAAAAAACTTTGTTTCAATTACGATTATGAATCCCTGGCTATTACTGGGAGCAGGAAAAAGTAAGTACCTGGAAAAGAACATAAAAAGTTAACTGACAGGGTGAAAGAGAGTCAAGTAGATATGCCGATGAGAGTCGCTTACTCAGCGCGAAGTAAGTAAAGTGCTCTTCTAGCGGCGGGGAATTGCCAGGAATCGTCAGGTATTTCCCTGAGGCGTGTTTACGACGCAACCCGTAAGGCCCAATCTTCGCCTCACAATGCTGAAAACCTGACAAATTATTCACGGCTATAGGTAAGTGCGAGACCCCAGCAAAAAGTTTGTATAACTCGTGAGCCTCGCACCGGCGCGGCGGCGGCGCCGCCCGGCCAAAGTTGAGACAATGGCCATGAGGATCAACATAAATGACTGGAGTAATTCGGGGAAAGCGCCGATATTAAGAAGTTAAATATCAAGACAAATGGTGCGAGCGTTATACTCGTACAGCCAGAACAAATTAGAAAATGTGGAAGCAAATACGAACAACGAACGTTATGTTAGCTTATAGTAGATTTATAAACCTTAATTTGTCGCTGTTCTTTCTTTTATTATATATTCGTTAATTTTACATATTAATTCAGAATGTGTTGTAAAGCGTAAAATATATTTTTTATTAAAAACTCGATATTGCTTGGTAGCTATTATGTAAAATCCTACCTGAAAATGACTAAGGCAGTGTTTACTTATTAGAAGTAGGAATTGAAGATGCTAATTAATAAGCACGCACAAAATTATTGGAGAACAGGAATGAAATTTGCATCTCTATAGTATAGGTGCCTAACACAAGTTTGAAGAGACGTCCAGATCTCTCGAGTCCGAGCGGCCGACCACCTCGCAGAAATCCGCCTACAAATTAGGATTAGATGAGGGTCTCTATGTTTTTAGGTTGAGCGGTAAATGTAATTCCAATCGAAAACTCAAATCCACCCAATAATACGCAGGTGGATCCTATCCTCGTTTTATAGAGGTTTTATTTTGTTATTTGAATATTTAATCCTTTTTAATTTGTACAGTTTCTCGATTTTACCTGTATTTCACCAGTAATTTTACGAGAATTTTAAAATAATAATACTTAGCTAAAACTAATTTCAACAAATTTATAGCAGTTTAAGTTTTTATAGCTTTAAAAACTTTCTCTTCATCTACCTACTTACCGGAAAGTGTTTCAAAAAGCTTAGCAAAAAGTTCTAGATAGTAGATAATTACTTACTATTAATAGATTCCA
This sequence comes from Hypomecis atomaria, assembly GCA_964007245.1. Taxonomy (NCBI): domain Eukaryota; kingdom Metazoa; phylum Arthropoda; class Insecta; order Lepidoptera; family Geometridae; genus Hypomecis; species Hypomecis atomaria. Next base: position 11,544,213 of record OZ023299.1, read on the forward strand.
TTAGAATACATTTAAAATTAATGAGTAAACAATAAATTCTGAGAAATTAATTTAAGCAGGTGGTGGTAGGTGGTGGTGGTGATACATTACATAACCTAGTAGAATAGAATGAAAATACTTATGTATTATGACCATCTTTTATGACTGAAATTTCCATCTTGAAATCGGATTGAAATCACAATGGCACGTTATGCTGCGATTCTGCTGTAGACATTCTATTTGCAGATTCTGGCAGCCGTGTAAAATACCCAAATTTTAAAGAAAAATATAATAGCTTAGATATTAGCTAATAAATATGTAAAATACAATATGTAGGTATTTTATGTGTATAAATAGGTATTGAAGTAAACTAGCTCTGTAGCTACATTATAATATAAGGCTTTTTTCTTGTCGTCTATCAGTATTTTTAGTAAATTAGTAACTAATAAAATTTGTTTCTCGCAATAAAACTCTTTATTACTACGTCAAAACATGTCCTCAGCTTGAAAATATCGAATATAATGTAAAGAATAACAGAAAAAAAATTGGTTGCCTGTAAAGTCGGTATACGGGCGAAAGTTTTACGTGACAACGAATTTGAGACGAATGAGACGAATGAGACGAATGAGTGCTCATTGTGAGCGCATAACGTGAGCGGAGCGTAACGCAGTTTCTTGAAGTGTCACCCGGCAAACCAATTTATAAGACGTTGTCACGTCAAAAAAAGTACAAAAGACAAAGAAATTCAAGCTGTAAATCATGTTAGTCGTATTTCGGCGATACAGAACCGTGTGTCCCGAGGGCATTTCTACAGAGAGAAAACAAATAACAGCAATAAAGAAAAGGCTTACGTTTTTACCTTCAGGAGCTAATCAAAGTCAGGAATATCTTACTTTCCGCTTGTCTTTCGGCAATCAAAAAGTTTACTTAAGAGTACCTAGATAGCAGACTGAGGAAGCCCCGCCTCAAACGTAAATGAGCGAGATTTATTTGTCTTTCGCACTTTGCAAGGCAGCGCAGCCGAAGCTCCTGTAGAATCCTTATAATCGTTTCGTTGATTTATGTGAAGGATCCGCGTATATTGGCCCGTCATACATTTTCATTTTAAGACCTTGCTACGCTACTTTGCATATGTAGGCAAGGTAGGTATTTGTGAGGAGGCAGATAAACTAGACGCGTATAATTTTACAAACGTTTTTCTAAGAATCCTTTTAGACGTTGATTTTTTGAATAAAATATCTGAAAAAGACTATGCAGATGGAATAGTATAGATAGGGCAACTAATACGATTTCAAGGCTGTGGATAGTGATGATCTATTAACATATCCTATTTTTTCTTTAACAAAACAAAACTATTTCATCACATACCAAGTCATTTTTTTGAAAGAATTTTCGCCAAACATAGGTAATGCTGACCAAACATTGAGTGAGCGAAACAAATTTTGAAGGGTCACATTCGATTTTCTGGAACCGATACTAGCCTGGCGAATACGAAGCGACAAGATAAAGCCTTGAATCGAAAAAACTGCTTATTTTACTACCGCGTAGAGCTGAAAAGCTGATAGGAAGGCCCGGGAAAACGGACTATCCTCAATTAGGACCGATCACCGAACATATCTAGACTCTATCATCGAGGAAACTATTCGACGACCTAAATCATAGTTTCGCTATGTAGATCGGCCATTCACCGCCTATAGGCGTGGAATAGTTGAACCTTCCCGACTGAATTTTTTATAGTACTATTCTGTGCTCTCGATTCGATATTGGTGAAATTTCCAATGCATTTCAGATTGGTCGGACAATTCAATAAACTTAAATAAAATCTATATAACCTGGTTTCGTTGAGTAGTTTTCACTTTTGCGCTCTATTTTGGCATATTAAATCAGACTCTGCAATTTTGTAACTTAATTACGGTGCACGCGGAGAACAATACCTATGTTTTGGTAAACATAAGCACCTGTTGTTACACTATATCTTGGTACAAATTAATAACATCGCTGCACCACCTAAACGACATGGAGTTAAAGCTTGTATCGCTAGAGATGGCCTGGTACGGTCGAGGTAAATTGCGTTTCTTTACTACATACGAGTACATAATGTAAGTAGATACCTACCTATATTTAATTTTCGTTCCTTAGTCTAGAGTAGCAACAAAGAAGAAAATCGATGATAAGTCTATAAGCCAGTGGATCTTAAATAATTTACGCCCACTAAAAGATAAAGAGATTTTTTTAAGTTAGACCTCGAGAGTTATTTTAAGTGAAACTTCTAATGCGACTTCCAACAAGGTTGCGTTAAACGTTTAACGCTACCATGGAGAGGGTATAAAAGCACTGTTGCGTCGAAGTTTCAATTCTTCCGCGCGGATGACTCCACTTGCATTTTTTCGAATATCTCTAGATTTTCAGCGTATGCATTTTTTTGTTTTCAGTGTTTTATTTTTGAAGTTCAGTGTTTCTTAGATTTCAACAACATTTTTTAAATTTAGTAATTAGCTGCATATGGAGTCATCCAACATAAGATATAAAATGCTTTGAAATTAGGTCTAAGTTGTGCCACGTTCAGAAGATGTATGTTTGTGGATCTATTATAAGTCTAGTGTTGTCATGCTTCAAGTTTTCGTCATAGTTTCAGGTTACAAGCTAAGATAACTTAGGTGCCTCATGCAGAATTATGCAAGCACTTAGGTATCTACTATACTGTTGATAAATTCTCCTGGCTTATCTACTGAAAATTATTGAACTCATCATTGTGAACCACTTTATCTACTGTATCACACATAGTATGTTTATAAGTACACGATATTTTTGAAATGAATTTTTCACAAACAACTTTCGAGTAAAATAGGTAAATATGTAATTTTAAAATAATCTTTCACATTTAAATTATCTTAAATGTTCATCGGCACGACGAAGAATATAATTATTACAAGAATAGTGCCTTTTGAGCATAAAGAAAACAATCATGCTTTAGGTAGGTACTAGACACAAAATTTTCGAATTCGTCGTCTGCACATACAAATCCTATCTCCCATTAATTTTAAATATTGTAAATAAATATTGCGAACAAGATCTATTCAGAGCAATTTTATTAAAATATTCAGTAGGCAGCATCATTGAATAGATAAATTACAAGAGTATAATGTTCCGTAGCGGGTGCAAAGGCTGTTATTGCAGTCTGGTGCAAACTTGAACAAGTAAATGAGAAGGCGGAGCGTGCGGTGAAAAATTTGAATATTTTACCACTTACCTGCGCCTATAAATCAAGTGCAAAGTCGCCCTAAGCTCTCCGAGATAGCTCTCTCAAACATTTTAAAATGTAAATTAAGGACAACTCCACACCTTCAGGTGCATTTTACTCATCTGTCGTACTCGCATGCATATTTTTACACAGATGTACATAAAACTACGCCATTTCGAAAAGTTGAGGTGTTTTTGCTCGCAATAAAGCTGTAGATTTAGCTACTCTATGCTAAAGATGAAGAAGCATCCCCGATCGAATAGCAAATCTATATCTATACACATATTTAAATAAAATTGGAGTGTCTGTTTGTATAAACGGTACATACACCAAAATAACATTTTTTACAATTTTTTTCTGTCTGTCTGTTTGTTCCGGCTAATATCTGAAATGGATATTTCTATCGAACGAAGTAACAGAAGTCTTCGTTTTAACTCGACGATTTTGCTTTCGTCTGTCCAGATGTTGATTTTTCTCTACAGGTCACGCTCAATATACACGTGTACCTTCATGTGGGATGCTTTTACCTAATATATTCGTTATAGGTATTTCCAAAACTGGCGACAATAAAAATGTTAAACAATATAATATGCGTAGTATTTTTATAACTTAGCAAGACTAGTGAGTCTCTTGACCATTCTGGCTTTAAGTGAATTATTATTGTGAGAACTGTTGTTGTAAAGTTTTTCGGAGTCAAAGTAGATTTTTTACAGATGTTCGAGTAGTTTGTGAGTGGTGCACTTAATTGATAAAATTAAATTAAGTCTGCTATTTTCTTTCTACAATACGATGAATACCAAAAGTGTTTCCTAACATAAAAATCATGATAATTTTATTTGGTTAAAACATGGCTGTGTACCTTGGGTCGTGATTTTGTTTGTCTTTTGGGACTCTTAAACCTATGAACACTTCTTAGTAACCACGTGCATTAGTTTTTATCTAATAGTGCCACGGAGCAAAACTGGCAAAAAGAGAGGTACAATAAGCCTGAGACGTTTGATACACGCTGCTGAAAAAGTAAAAAGAGGAAAAATGTGGAGTGTAAGCAAAGTATTCGGGATGAAAAAATCAACTTTAGGTACACAGTTATGTGAAAAGTATTCAGAGTTCTGAGTTCTGTTCTGAGACATGTTTAAAATCATTTACGCCGCATTACGCAGTTAAAAAATATTTCTGACAAATAAGAAAAGCTTTTGTTAGAATATAGGTATGAATACTTAAAACTAATTCCGCCTTACCACAAAAGATTAAAACACGCTTTAAATTCTGTTTAACCATGCAATTTGTACTGTTAAACATTGTCTAAAGCGTGCGTAAAACTTTTGTGGTAAGATGGATTATGTGTAACTTACATCAAAGAATATAAATAATCTTACATGTGACTTACCTTCGGTTAATCTAACATCCAGAAAAAATCGGGTCGTTGGCGATTACAATGTCCTTCCTTATATAGTATAAAATAAAGTCGCTATTTTTGTCTGTTTGTTTGTCTGTATGCTTAAATCTTTAAAACTACGCAACGGATTTTGATGCGGTTTTTTTTAATGGATAGAGTGATTCAAGAGGAAGGTTTATATGTATAATACACCTGTGCGAAGCCGGGGCGGATCGTCTAGTACAAAATAAAGTAACTCCCACTTAAAAACCTTAACTGTGTACAGATTATGTTAACTCAAAGTTGAGGTACATAATTTCAAATGCCCCTAGGTACAATTCATGACCCTAATGTTTTTTTTTTTTGGCTTCGGCGATTTTCGATCAGGAAATTTCTGTCGCGCTATAAAATCAGCCGATTTCGATAATATGTTGGTAAGATCGTTTAGTATCTAAGTCCTAACAAGATTTGCGAGTCTAACCGAAATCGGTCAAGAGCAAGTGGAGATGCATATGAAGATTCGGTTAAACATGACTTAATACTATTGAGTAATATAACTACCTATATAACTACATATATTTTAAATAGCTATCGCACGAATAAGTAAAGCGACATCTACTAGAAGCTGGGGAAACTCTTACCTCAATTCACAAGCAAGTCCAAGCAAAATACTAAAACGCGTAGCAAGTAAGTTCAACTTGCTACGCGGTGAACGGCAGCTCTCCGAACAGGCCTTACGGCGCGCGGTGCTGAAAACATAGTGAAAACCGGTAGATGGCAGCTGGCACAAAAGTATTAAATGCTTCTAATGTATCTAATGTTGATCATCTTCTTTCTATAAATAAAAATGAATTGTTGTTCGTTAGTCTGATTAAAACTCGAGAACGGCTGAACGGATTTATCTTATCTTAGTCTTGAAATGTTCGTGGAGGTCTAGGGAAGGTTTAAAAGGCGAGAAGTGAAACGAAGTTCGCCGGGTCAACTAGTTACAAATATTAATAAAACCGCCGTTTTGCTAAAGAATCTTAATGTTTTTTATAACTCTCTTCTAAGTCTTTAATTATAACGCAAAAATAAATGGGGGCACCACTATCGCGGATACCTGCTTATAATCAGAGCAATATTATATTATAATTCATAATACTATTAATACTTAGCGATAAAAAGGAGGCTATCATTATATTAAACTCTAGGACTAACTCCGGAGCCTGAGGCAGGCGTAGCAAGCAAGCAAGACTTATATGTAGAGTTCTGATATTCTGAGTGAAACGAGGCCACCCATGACTACGACAGATTTTGTTCTTGTGATGATTCAATACTTTTCATACCTTCTGCGAGACAATAAAAATCCAGTGCTAAATAATGCCATATATTATAGTCAAGTATTATATAAGTATTTATATAGCGCTAAGTTTTTTTAAATTATAAGTATAATTACTATAAGTATGTACTCACTAGTCACTAGGAAAGAGTTACTAATTCATGGCGTGTCACTATGAATGTTCACGAATTTATAAAAAATGATAAAAATATCATATGGTGTATATGTATAAAGTTATGTTAGATAGTATTGATTACAACACAATCAAAAATCCTTAGATGAATGATTGATCTCGCTCCGCTAGACTAGATAGAGCCGATGTAGAGGTGTTGTTTTCAAAGAGTGCGGGATATCATCTAGCGGAGCGAGACCAACATTTAATCTAAGCAAAAATCTTTATAAATACATAACACAAGTAAATTCACTAAAAGCAAGCCAAAAAATGAAAAACATAAGCTAAACTTAAATTCGGAGCTAAAAGCTGTTTCTTAGAAGTTGCGTATGGTCGAAAGGTTTTGGTTACGGCGCAAGCGATAAGGAGGCCGTACGCGCAAACAGGCGAGAAGGTTCGACATACCATCATTTAGATATAGATAGAAATTCTGCCATAGCCGAGCATTTGCTTGACGGAAGAACTCATCATCACTCATCAGGAACTCGTCATTGGATCGAGATCTTCGACCCGAAAGTCAGTCAAACTCTCAGTGGAGAGGACTTTCGGGTCGTGGGTAGTCGATCTGTGGAGCGACACTAATTAAAAAAAAAAATGATTTTATTGACACCAGTATTACAAATCACTATTAAATATAACTTATGTTGAAAGCTACTACATACTAGTCGTAATTATACAATATCCAGTATCAAACATAGATTACACAAATAGCTTATGGGTCTGGCTGGTGCCTGTACTAGTAAACTGGCTACCAGCGCCCTCCGTATACAGGACTAACTACTAATTATAATGCGTAGTTTAATTTTAAAATTTTCAAGAATAGTTCGTGAGGCTGTAGAAATTAAAAAACATCGTAATTTCAACAGAGAGGATTCAAACTATCAGTCGTGGAATGCTGTAGTCAACAAGTGTAAACTGCGTGGTGTAGGCATTAAGACCTAACATTACAGACACTGTCAGTGTGGTGTGTCGCGGTGACAATTTCAATTTGAGTGGTGCGGCGTCGCATCTCGTATGCCCGTGACCACGCACGACCAATGCAACTTGGTTGAAACGTCGGGAGAAAAAAAAAGGTATATTATTTAATTAGTACATATCTCATGTTTTATTGCGCGATAAGTCCCGTATTAATAGTAGGATAATGTGTTGAAATCATTTCTTTCTATTTTTCTTTAGCTTTGAGTATCTGTCAGATACATAAGTTATCAAAACATTCTCACCGTTGTTGCTGTGGATTTTGTGTGCTGCCTACTCAGGGTACTTATGATCTCCAGTTCGGTTTTTGAATATTTTTTTTTTCATCCCCCCATCTCGGAAAGACTATTTTTGCTCTTCGATTTCTGAGCGCAAAATGTCGTTTTTATCCGCTAGAGGGGAAAGTAAAATTGAATTTAGAACATCGTGTGCACTAAGTTTGTGAATTCGAAACTTCATTAAACCTATTTACTTCTATCTTCATGGCGCCGAATTTATCATAGGTACAACCACAGGGTACAACCTTTTTTTTATTTCTTGAAAACTTAGACTCGGGTCCTTCTTGATGTACTTTTTTAGGGTTCCGTACCCAAAGGGGAAAATAAGTGAATAACCTAGCGGCGAGGAAGTTATTTGACGCCAACAGAATTGACTGAAACTGTTGATAATGCGCAAATTAGCTTTCTCCCTCAACAATCACACAAGAAGTAGTTATTTAAAACCGTACAAACATAAGTACTTAGACGACTTTATTATTTCCTCGCTGAGCTGGGATGAAAAGTTACGTGTGGCACTCGAGTGCAAAGATTTTTTACCATGTGCTCTTTTAATTCCCTCGCTAACGCTCAGGATTCTAATTTTTTAATCCTTCGCTTGCTCGGTCATCAAAATTGAGCACGCGGTTAAAAAGCAACTTTGGACTTTTGTATTTATAACTAATAACGATTATCACTGTTCTAATCAGAGAATCGTACGAATTTAGATATTCCAAATTCAAATCACTTTTCATGATTTGGCACTTGGGTTATAATAAATATATAATACAAGTATGTACTTACAACATTATTGTCCTGTCCAACCTCAGAAAAATCAACCTTCTGAGTGTTCCAACCATAGGGATTTTAAAGTCTTTTTTAGGTCTCTACGTAAATATTTATATTAAACGTAATTATTGGTAAGTGTCGAACAGGTAGGTAGTATGAAAAGCTTACACAAACCTTTTAAGCATTTTGAAATGTTTTTGTTTTAAACAAAGACCTTCTTTTAAAATTCCATTTGATCATTTATTCCATTTGATTTGAACGTGTCAAAATTATTATTTTTTCTGTTCGATACAGAAGCAGTAAAGGAAACAAGTAAACTGCTAACATCGACGGCCTTACCAGTTGAGTTGATAAAACAGAAAACAGGAACGCACCTAACAGCTCTTTGCTTTTTAAAACATAATAGGTAGTAAATTTTAGGTTTTTAATAAATTACAAGAAGACATCAAAAGTGCAACAGCAAACTGGCTTTCTTAGCTTAAATATAGTAGAGTAGGTGTGTTAGTAGGTATTGTAGGTATATCTAGTATATATGGGTACACGTATTCCTAAATAGCTCATCTGGTAAAACGATCAACAGACGGACATCCCGTCGATCTGAATGCCATTAAAAATCCAGATGGCATAGCACGTGCATTCGATATCCCTTCAACCTTTTTATTGATGTTGCTTCATTAAAACGACCTATTAGGTAATGCAATATTAATAGCACAATTCATCAAATGGTTTCGCTTTTAAAAACCTACCTAATTCAATTAATTGCTACTACAGGGTATTATTGGCACTAGAATCCTACAAATTATGCTACATATGGTTGCAATCTAGATAAAATATAATTATAATTAAAACTGTATGTGATCAATTTTATGCATTTTTATCAGTTCTTACCTACCGTCCACCTCCTTAAATAGGCTTATACAGTAAATATGTTATTTTCATAAATGAGTGCCTCCAGGCATAAAAAGGTAGCTCGCTTGCATTTTCTAACCGACTCCAAAAAAGGTTCAGGTTCGGTTCAGACGAATGTCTGGGTTTTATTTTATTTTGTTGGTCATACTTCAGATGTAGTTTTATTTTTTTATCAATATCGGAAGACAATGTCGGCAGAGTTGTTTTTGAAAAATCAACAATTGAAAGTAATAATTATTTTTCGCAAAAAATTGCAACGCCGACTTCCGCCGTGTATTGTATTCGAACAATTTGCACGAATCGATGTGACATTCATGTACATTTTTGTTGATTTATCAAAAACGGCTCGGACGATTTCGATGAAATCAAAATGGGACCACCTCCGAGGACCTTACAAACTTAAAAATATTTTTTGAAATCTGTTAACCGATTTCAAAAATAGAGGAAAACATCGACGAAAATACACAAAAAAATACAAACACACGAACATAGTACCTCTCCATTTTGGAAGTCGGTAAAAATGGTTTGTGACATCACACGAACTATTTGAATTTTGTTCGTAGATTGTCATTATTGAAGTGCGTTGTGCCATTTCTGGCAAATGCGAATTATTGTAGAACAACATTTTGCTATAATAATATGCTGTGATAATATGCAATAGTCCAATTGTGTGAACAAATTACCTACAAGTACCTACTTATATAAAAGCACAATTCATTCTTACTCGCTTTTGTAAGAGCACAAACATATACCTAGGTACTTAGGACAAACAATAGTAATTCAAATGTTTATAGCTAGCCATAAACAAGAGTTTAACATCTATTTAGTTCAATCCTGGTTCAATCAAGGAAATTGATTCAATTGGTAAGAAATCATACTATGTGGCCGTATTATAAATACATACGCTAGTTTAGTTAGGATAGTTACTTCATAATGTTGTTACTCGTAGATACCTATACATTTAGATTAACAAAATATCTTTAAAAAATGTTTCTAACCGATGATATCAGTTGACCTAATTAGAGTTATCCAGACTGTGACTTCAGATGACTGACTTCAGTGATTCAGACCATCATTATACACGGGCATGGATATAATAAATGATGTATACCTACTTTTAAAAGAAATCGCCTTTAGACTAGAATCACAGAATAAATAGTTAACAGTGTGCTAAAAAAATATAAAATCATGATCAATTTATTGATAACGTTTTGTAACAGGTTATAGTAGTTTATGCAACTGTCATATAATGAAGGGTATTAAAACACGAGTGTGAGTTTATGAAACGAGCGCAGCGAGTTTCATAATAGTAACGAGTGTTTTAATACCCGTGTTATATGCAGTTGCATACACTACTTTATGTTCACTAATAAAAATAAAAATAAAAAATAAAAACATATTGCGAAACATTAAATTCACGCGTACGTGTATTGTCACAGTGAACTTGGCGCCATTAAAATCTAACCAATGACTGCGCGCGCAGCTGCGCTCTCATTGGTCAATCAGGAGCGAGCGCGCGCTGTTCTTTTTTTATTTCATTGGCACAAGATCTTACCAAAGAGTTTTGTGTATGTAAGTTTAGTAGTTTCGACGAAGTTTTCACGTATAACCCAACTGTTTTCAAAAGCCAGCCTAATATCAAAATTTTATACAACTTGTATGAGGATTTTGACATAAGGCTCGCCAGGTTAATTGGTCGCGTTTTATCGATGTTATAATGAGATTTTACGATATCGATGTGGATATTATAACATCATTTGAAATTGCTTAAATTGAGTGTTTTGTTGTCTGTGCTATAACAGTAGTCATTATAAGTCAAATATTGGAAACATAAGTAGAATGTTACAACATTAGTGTAGATAAAATAATTTAAGTTACCTACAATAAATTACGTGTACCTACCTACCTGCGAATACTGTGGGTACGTACATACTTTTTACAAACAAAAGATAATACCTACAATCTATTATACCTATCTAATTGAATTAACCATTAAAATTACTTCAACTAAGTAATGTCAACACCGCTACTACTTAGGAGTAAATATTGGTCAACACAGCATTAGTGAAAAAATAATACTTTCATTAGTTTGGACACCGTTAATTATAAACGTTACAGTTCCGTGATAATGATACTTTACCCTACTACTTATTTAATTATTATCATTGTAACATCTATAGCAATCTCTGTATTTATTAGTCTTAACACGTATTTCACTTTCGACTCTTCTGCACAGACTTCTAAATACAGAAGTCAGAGTTTGTACCTGTTACCGTTATTTATATAGAGCGAAAGACGGCTAAAAATCAGGTTTGTTGTATGGATTATTAATTATATTCTTTTTTTAGTATTTGTTGTTATAGCGGCAACAGAAATACATCATCGGTGAAAATTTCAGCTTTCTAGCTATAGCGGTTCATGAGATACAGCCCGGTGACAGACAGACAGACGGACATATGCATCGGAGTCTTAGTAATAGGGTCCCGTTTTTACCCTTTGGGTACGGAACCCTAAAAATGGTACTGTGACGATATAAGTACGTGCATGCTTAGTTAATTTTATGCCTACTAATTCCATATTCATAATCTCTTTTTAGTTCACGTCTTTAGTGAGAACAGCTGAAAAGTTGCGCAATACATAAAAAATCCTACCAAAATTCCAGCCCCCTAAGTCAGTTATAATTGTTGTCTAGCATCAAACGATACGTTTAATTTTATGCATGTACTCGTACTTGCGTCACGAAATGGCATATCTAATCCTTAGAAACGTCCTTGGACTGTGAGCAATTTACTTTAATCATTCTGAAACAAATGCCAAGACATATCAAGGAGAGCTAAAGGTGAAATACCTATTTCTAGAGCTGGAATTCGTTATTTATTAGAAGCCTAAGCTATTTACTCTCTCGTATGAAACACCTAGAGTCCTGGAATCTTAGGTAAAGGTTTCAATATTATAAGGGAGAATTTTCCTTAGATCTTATTGCTTTAGGCGGGTTAGTTTTCTTGGAACTAGAATCCCAGTTGGTCTTTGATATTCTTGCAAAGTTTATATTGTTATATTTTTTTAAATAAATATTATTAATAGTACGGTATAATTAGGTATGTTTTGTAGAAAAATATAACCTGGAGATTGGAATGGAACAATGTATAATTTTGTCAGGTTAAGTCTGTGCTCTTCTGACTGAATGTTGAAAAGGACAGTTTCATTCATATAAAAAGCTTTATTACTGATATAAGTAGCGCATAGGCGTAAATATTTACAATAGATACTTATCGTAAACAAATTCACTTCTTTTAAGTTTACTGATACCAGCTCCAAGATTTGAGCACATTATTTTACTATGTGACCACGACCAATGCAACTTGGTTAAAACGTCGGGATAAAAAGAGGAATTTAATTAGTAGGTATATATCTCATTTTTTATTGCGGGAAAAGTCCCGTATTAACATAGTAGAATAACCAGCTCTAAGTATTCATTAATATGAACACCTTTTTCTCGTTTGAGTAGGTATTGTGTTTCATAGTAAAATCATAATAATTGAGCATCGTAATCCATGAATCAGCGAGTAGTGCGCAGCCAGGCGGCGCAGACCGCGCCAGGGCGGGCGGCACTGCTGCTTCTCCGCCCGCCCTGCTCGCTCGCCCTTCTCTCTGTGCACCGTTCATTTTTACACTAATCACGCTCTCTGCAGTGCTCCAAGTCTTCCAACTTCCCTATAAGGTAAGCGAAATTTTATCATAATAGCACTGTGTACAAAAAGTATGCAGTTCACTGGTAGTAGGTAGGTATAGATTTATTTTGGTTTTCACCGTCACCCCTTGATGGTTTCAATTCTTGTACATACACTATATCTAATAATAATTCTTGTACTATTCAATTGAATTCCTACTTGATGCTACTCAATATTAACGTGGGTGAAAAAGTAACTACATAAATCTAGCGTAGGTAATACTACTTATGTAAGTAAGCTAAGACTAGAAGGTATGTAGGTCATGTTGCTATATAATTATGTACCTATTATGTTATGCAAAACAGCTTTACTTAAGAGGAAGGATGGTCTGTAATTTTCCATACAAACGTATTACGCTGTTTTATTCCTGGAAAATACTTTTAGAGCCTCAATTTTTTGTCATAAAATTAAATTTAGCTGTTTAGACTACTCTGTCTTTTCTTTTTCTTGATAAATTAATTATCAGGCAAAATATGACCCTTCAAAATCACAAAAAAAATCACCATTATTACTGACGTCTTTAGAGACCTACCAGAAGAGACTAAATAATATCTAACGAAATATAAAATGACAGAATCATGAACACATGTTTTTTTTAAATTTTGACATAAAAAACACTTGATTGATCTTGTTTTTGAAGAAGAAAACAGCGTAATACGAAACGTTGTCTCGCCATGTTTTTTGTAGGTATAAATCGCTCTGAGCTGCAATTGTCCCTATCGCACGATGCGGGGGTAGGGTCGAGGTGAGGGAGGTTCAAACCTATACGTACACAAGCACTAGGGATGTAGTAATAGTCGATATTTTTGTCGATGCTCTAGTGATGTCCATCGATATCGATGTTTATTAAAAAGATTAGTTATTTTTCAAGTCCTGTGATTTGACCGTTGTATGTTTGTTACTTTTGAAGAAAAGATTTTATGTATGGAATATAGGCGTTTAGTTGCTGCGACATATTGCAGCGATTATACAGAATATCGTGCTGTATCCGCAGACATCTAAATGAGTTAGGCGCAGAATAACCAATTCTCTTAATGCCCAACTAATCTGGGAATGCTCAATTCTACGAAAGCATAATTATATGAATGCCCAGACGCAGATGACACTTCGCCGTAATTCGCTAATTATTGCGCATGTGCGCACAATGCCGACGCCGCGTGGCGTAGTGGTAAGCACGGGCGTGCGCGCGGGAGACATGAGGTTGGCGGGCGGTTGTGTCCGTGCAGCGTCTTGTCTCTCTGGCTCCTGCACATACCTATAAGTATTTTGCCTATTGCGCAGCGTTCTGCGCCTAACTTTCCATCCGCTGACTTGTGTGGCGCGAATTATACGTGAGATTCATTCGAGAAAACAGCCCCATTGGCCATTGGCTATCCGTTCATTGAACTATGTGCCTTGCCCTTTGTCATTTTAACTTGGCTATCCGCTGAGTTTTGCTGAAAAGTGTGTAGTAATTTGTGGATGTTCTATCCTGTATTTATATGGTGTGTGCTACCCACTGCTGCTTTAATTTGCTAATAGTTTCAACTTTTTTAAACTTATTCAAAGTAGAACCTAAGTATGACAAGCAGTTCTCCAAACAGTAAGCATTGCATCTGTTTAATTGAATTCTTAATTATTTTTTATACTACTGGACTACTCGCGCAATGAATATACGGGAATAGTTACAATATAAAAGGCAAGAAGTTTTATATGTCCAGATATACAGGGTTATCCAGAACTGGTGTACTAAGCCGAAAGGAGGTGATTCGGACTATTATTATGAACAACTTTTAATATATGTGGCCAAACCGAAATTCGAGAAAAAAACCAATCGTGTCAAACATTTTTTCGAGTCCAAGTTGCAGTTTTGTATGGAACAGCTGATTTTTAGTTCACGAAATCCGCAGCTGGACCCATATTCATATATTCATATAATTTTATTGGTATCAAAATACAAGATACAAGTCAATCCAAATCAATTACAATTGTAGTTATAATTATAATATCCTTAAAATTTCAGCTTAGCTAAAGCAAAGCATAATTATCTTAAAATTACAATAACTTAAAATAGCTGTAGTTAAATTAATTAAATTATATATTTAAATAAATGATTAAATATTAAATTGTAAAAACAAAACGATAATCATTCAATATAAATCTGAACAATGCTACAATATCAAAACTTAAAATGACAAAAATTGCATAGTTAATAAATTAACAAATATGAATTTGTAACAAAATATAGTAAACATAGTAAACTTTGTTCATAATAACGAACGTGTAGGTCATAGGTAGGTACACCTCTGAAACCTCCTTCACTTTGTAAAACACGACCTTGTAAACAGGTATCGTGTATCCACCAGTAGACGTCACGTGACAGAAAAGTATGATGATGAATTGAGAAACCTTTCATTTTGACTGACCTACAAAAAGAAGGGGATTTGCAATTCGTGTATGATAAGATAAAATAAGATATATTTATTGGCCTTATAACTACAAACGTTACACTAGGCAAGTCAAATTAACAATTGTATCACAAATAATCACAATGCATAAAATTCAAAAATAATAATAAAAACAAAACTTAAGTAATACAATATCAATTAGGTAGAAACAACTATTATAAAATTAGCAAAATTTAAAACTGTTAGGTAATTCAAGGGCTTAAAAATAGGTACTAATTACTTCACATATTCGATTTTTCCGAGCCGATTCTCAAGTTTATTTTTACAAGTTTATGTTTAACTTGCAATGTATGTATGTAAATAATAATTTTTTTTGGGTTAAACCATGCAACGCAATTTTGAAGCAGATATTGAAGCCATCTGTTATTTATTACGTACCTAAATCACTTGAAAGATTTTATACTCCTAAAATTGTGTAATATTCGAAAATTTATAGGTTGAATTAATTTTAAAGTTTAGATTCTTCTTTTTGGACTATTTAATTTAAATAAAAGCTTGTTTTTAATAAGATTTTACACTTTGTTTATTGTCTGTTGAAGAGTTATGTGCGTGTTTTCCTTAAAAAAAGTTATTTGGTATATCTTAAGTTAGGTATTTGGTAGAATTTTCAGTATGTATTATGCAGCGCCTACAGAAATCGATTAGTTAAATAGCTATTTTTGTTCGCAGCTTTTGGATTGAGGTCAATTGTGTAAAGTTGGCTATTTATAAGGTTTTTTCAAAAAATATTATTCGAAAGAAAATTAAAATCAATATACCTACTTCGCCTATATGTGTAAAAAAAGATAATGTAGCTTTCTAATTCGATTAAAAATATTCAGTATAAAGGTTTTCGTTTGCTATGCGCTATCCCAAAAAACCGGAGCTTATGTACCTACCATATTTTGCTACAATTCAAAAGAATACACCACCCGTCCGCCTGAGCTAGGAGCGCGGGCGGGCGCGGGAAGGGCGCGGGCGGAGTTGGCACACACACAAATACAATTGCATCACACCACACATAGAAGCTCCCTGGCTTGGGCGCATCGCGACAGCAATAGTTTAGCCAAATACCTACTTCTCAAATTCCTTGGCGCTCAGCTTTCCTCTTAATTTTATCACAGATATCAGATACATTTCTTTATCAATTCTCAATAAATAACTTGCTGATTTTTTCTTTTAAATACTAAGCTTAGATAATTCCGTTGTTTTTTCTATGTTGGAGCAAACATCGTTTAATAGTGTTAACAGGTCACTCAAAATGGTGTTATCACAAACTATTATCATTTTCAGAGGAAAACGGCTTTCTAACTGAACAAAGAGTAGCCAAAATATAATTTATAAGGCTTTGCGGGGCCGCGGTCAATGACCCGTCTCTGTTTGGACGCTTTGGGCGCCACGCACAAAATTCACAGTATTTTTGGAACTTCGCAATCTATTTATTGACACAAGATTTTCAAATCGCGTCAAACTCGTAGCCCGTCACTATAGTGCGATAAGTAGGACATTAGACTGCATTAGACACGCGTTTTGAAGACGACTTCTGGCAAGAAGTCGTAATATATCGTAAGTAGTAAATAATAGTCGTATACCTAATAGTATATTACTAATAATAGTAAATAATAATATATCGTAATAGTCGCACTTATATCAGTAGGTAAGCTATAGGTAAGCAGATCTATACGAAAGAAGTTTACCGTAAATAAATATCTTATCTAAAACTGGTAAAATGTATGCCAAGTTACAAAATGTATGAAGAATACGCAACAGCAACATAATGTCGTGTCAACAAAATGAGACCGCGCGTCCCGCGTGGTGTCATCGAGCGTCGTTTGCATTTCGCCTTGGGTCGCGGCTATCGTCACATGTCTTAGTACATCATAAAAATATCCGTACTTCTATAATTTAACTTTTATTATTTCGGTACATGAAGAATCAGCAGTTCACATTGTCTGTGAAGTGAAACTATCTCTTTTCAAGTCGCATTATCGTATATTTCATGTAAGTGAAAATCAGTTTATATTTTTTCGTGGTGAATATTATTGTGACCTACACCTAGCCAAACTGTCATTTGATCTTAGGAATTCTGAGCACGGGCGAAATGATACGTTTTCAGTTTTCAGCATTATTATAGTGATCTATAATTTTCCTTGACACACCGACATCTACAAGGTATTGTACCTACCTACTTACATATATTTTTTTCGAACATTTTTCCCGAACTATATTTGTGTTTAGATTCTAGACTTTAAAAGTTTTTAAACGAATTAAGTACTACCTAGGTACTTAATTCGTTTAAAATTTTTTCCGAGTAGATACAGCCTATAAAGAAACACAATAAAATAATTTACAATAACAAAACCTAGATATAGGTATGTAGGTACCTACCCATACTTTATAGTGTAAAGCTGCTGTAGTGTAACAATTATGTACGAGTAGATGCAAATCTGCCTATGAAGACATCATAAATCCTATACGCTGGGTGACTATTTGACCAACCCTGGTGTCAGAGTTCTTAAGCCATATATAATTAAGAATCAATCGAGCTTACCTGTTAGGTGAAGATTGTTGATAATTATCCGAAATCACCGAGAAAGAGACTGCATAGCTCCTTTATTTAATTTATGGAAATATTTTTGGATTTTTTTTTTTAATTTATGGAAATATACGCGCCAGAGGACGCTCTGCAACTGAGTGAATTAAATAAAGGAGCTATGCAGTCTCGTTAGAGGTGATTGAAGGATAATTAGGTATACATATTGATTGTGAATGTAAAAGTAAGACCGATTCCTAGTGACAGTAACCTAACTACTCGTTAGTAGGTGTAAATGTTATTTTGACCATGAGTTTGCTAACATGTCTCTTAGGTAGGTAGGTATACAGATACTTACTTACATTTATATCAGTCCAGCAACCATGTCACGGTCAGACAACTGTTCGTTAAAGCATGTGCAAATGGTTTGTTTGATTAAGTACCTATACCTACCTACCTACTGATCCTACCGTCTGGACCTAAATTAGGTGGATGCTGCTACACCCGTAGACCTACCCTACCCAGGTAGGTACCTACCTACATAAACTGAATAGTGATTCTAAAATAAACATAACAATTTCATTTTATTAGCAGATTTCTTTGCAAATCAGTGAACATGATCTAAGTATCTAAGTGTTAATGCTACGTTAGTTCCTTCACGCTATATCCATAACAAAACATATTAATTTCTATGATAACCTCTTCAAAGTGGTAAAAGTCAAATCAAAGTTCAAAGTTAAATTTATTTTTTTAACAAAAAAATAAAATAACATCAACAGTTTCAACAATCAAATCAATATATTAAATAGGCAATAATACAATAATAATTTGCTGCCAACTGGCAGTGGGCTTGAGCATTTGGATTATCTTTAGACCTTCAAAGGTCTGAGGGTGATCCAATGCTTTTTGTGTAATAGTAGTGTAGTTTTGTTGTAGTTAATAAAGGCACTTTTGCCAGTTAAAAAAAAAAAAATAATACATAGCCCATAGGAAGGTAGGTCCCTACATTTCGTTTGCCCATAGCCTAGTAAACACACTTGTTTAAATTGACTTGTACATCCGTATTAGGTATAAAAAAAAATGATTTTATTATTCAATGCAACATTTTACTGACCGTAGATAATATTATCGCCCCAGGCCGGTTACATTTAGGATATAGGTTACGTAGGAACGAGGACGCGACGCGTGACGACACGGGAAGTAGCACAATACCGCTCGTGCGCTGCGCTCTAGTTGCAACTATTATTCATGACATTACTCTCTAGGATTACTGGATTACTCCGACAGGCCGCTAAGCCAGTCGGCAGGTCCAGACGTAGAGGCGGCGGGATTACTCTTTTATTTATTTTTTCAGCGCAGCGGAATCGAATAAGCATCGCGATACCTATAGTACCTACTTTCATTAACGCTATCGTAATTTGAATAAAAGATACACGGATATTTAACACTTGTACCTAATGTAGCCTAAGCCTAAGGAAGCCGTGGTGGCCTAGTGGTAATGACACTCGCCTTACAATCGTGAGGTGGTGGGTTCAAATCCCGGTCCCGTACCAATGAGTTCCTTGGAATTTATGTACGGAATTTCACACCAATGGCTTTTCGGTGAAGGAAAACATCGTGAGGCAACCTGCATACGTCCGTAGAAGAAATTCGATGGCGTGTGTGAATCCACCAACCCGCACTGGGCCAGCGTGGTGGATATGGCCCAATCACCCTTCGTGGGTAGGCCTACGTCCTGCAGTGGACAATTATAAAAAGGCTGGTACAGGTACCTAATGTCACAGTAATAGCACGCTACCGCGAAACATCTACTCTGATAAACGCTCACTGTCAAGATATAGATCCTACTATGATCTACCGGCTACCTTCTGAAAATCTTAACCATGTTTTTCTATTTACTTTCAGAATGACGTCGCCAGCTATAACCAAGTCCCCCAAGCCGACCGAGAAGAAGTCTCCGTCTCACTCCACCAACGCCACTGAAGCCACCGCCCCCGCCGCCACGGAGGCCGCTACGTCAGCTGCCCCTTCACAACCGCCTGAGACATTCGGCTGGCTCAGAATCTTCAAGCTCGCTGACCTAATGATGAAGCAAGGCTGTTAAACGTACCCAGCAATAAAACTCGGCGGCACCATAAAATCATTTTATGGTTTGCATCCGGCAAACCTTACTGCTTGATGCCCTTCATCTTAGATTAGATTTTCGGGCAGAATATTGTGTCAATAAGATAAATATTAATATCAACAACAAAGCAGTGTGCCGCAATGAATTAAAAACAAGTAGCAATAAAAATGACAAAAGTATTACTAAAATATGTGAGTAGGTTTTTTTCTCATAGTAATGTAGCTTTAAATCATGTTTCGAAAACCTGGGATATCTTATGATGAGTGTTGAAGTTAATCATGTTAGTGTATTTGTTTTAGTTTACTTTTTAATAGGAATTTTAATTGCCTCAGGGTGGCAATGACATTAGCTACCTTGTAAGCTGGGGCACCTACCAACCCCAGCAACCATAATTGCAAAGAAAAAGATTGAAACTTGTAACAAAACAAAAATAAGTCCTAAGTTCAAAAGTTCGGTGTTCTATTGGCGTATGATTGGCGTAGAATTCTTAGTAGGTACCTAATCTTTCCTTACCTACTCACTAAATAGTCTATACGAGTATTGTAAACTTACTAAAAAAAATCTAGATAACTAGATTTTTTTTTCATTAACTTCTTAGGTACGACTAATGTGATTTTAAGTTTAGTACATGTTTCAATTATTTTCATATACCTACGTTGAGTTTGTCGTTATTTATATTTGTAAGTAGCACTAACTAAATGCAATTGCAAATATTCCGAAATTTTTTAATATATTTACGATCATGGTATGAGAGGGTTTTAAATGTTTACTATTGTTAATTAAGCGGTACCTTTATTCGTATGTTGTCTCTACCATCCACTGAAAATACATTCTTCTAATACTGTTCTACAATAATGTTTCATTTACCTACTTTATATCACAAATTGCAGATATACAGGTCGCAGCATATAAATGTAGAGCTGAGACGAAGTATGGAGGGGGTGGCTGCGCATGGGTTTAGTGTGGCGGTCGTCATGCGCAGCCATCCCCTCCACAGTACCCTCAGCGCTACACTTAAGTGCCGCTACCGTACCAGTGCTACAGTTCAATGCACCATTTTAGTATTCAATGTTATATTAAGTGTTAAAATAATTCTTATAACTTTAGATTTTCTATAAATGTCAACATTGCTCGGTAGAAAGGTAAAGCTTTGATCTGGTGATCATAACGCACAACGCTCCGGTATGCGGTATGCAATGCCGGACACTCAATCATATGAAAAACGTCGAGAATGTTCTCTTGTTCCATCGCAGTATGCGTCAGCGGCGAAGGGCAAGCGCGGTGAAGTGGGGAGGTGTACTCCCGCAAAGCGCGGCGTCGTTCTCGTTCTGACGCTGCGGTGTGCGGGTGTGCGTCACTGGTTGACAATATGGATTTTGGTAGCTGCGGCAAAATCAACTGACCACCTCTCCGCAGGGACGGTAAATGCTGCGTCGTGACGCTGCGTTGGGGCGCATACCGCAGCGTTGTGCGTCATGATCACCAGACCAAAATCCAAAGACAGAAAAGATGGCGGTAAACACAGAGCCATCTCTGTGGCGGTAAAGTTGTTTTGGTCAAAATGTAAGAGATTGTTGTAATTATGAAATGTATTGGAGAAACAATAACCCTGAAGAGCAATTTAGCATCAGCTGACCTAATTACAATTTAGCTAGGAAACTTTTAAGCATGACGAAGCCATTCTAGACACCGTGACTGCTATTAGAAACGAAATTATTAAACGTACCTAAGCCTAATTTGACAGAAATGGACGAAAGGATAATAATAGCCAAGGGATATTAACGGGATTATAGAGCGAATCAAACTTGTTGGCAGCTATGAACACGAGGCAAGTGGTTGTGCACTAGCAATATGTTCATGTCGTGGCGCAGGAGGGGATGCGCGCAGCTTGTAGCTAATTTCACAGCCGCCAAGAAATTTGATTCGGCCTATAACTACTTATAAAATGAAAACACTATATATGTAATAGTTTTTTTTTAATAGTATTGGTAGGTAGGAGGTACATAACACACAAGAGTCTGGGTTGTTTGGATAAGGGAAGTAAAATTACTATACTATTTTAATATGTACAAAATATACAATTATCTCGATATTCTACCTTACAAACTATTATAATTAGTTATGATCACAATATTTTCCTATCGGTAGGTGGGGGGCGCGCGCGCGGTGCGCGGCGTGGGCGCGCGGCTGATGCGATCATCTACTCTCTCGTTCACTTTTGCTGCACACTTGAGATCAAATGTTATTTATACAAATATTAAAGTCTATCATCGCTCACACCGGCATCAGGCGCGAGCGCAGGCGGCGCGCGGCGCCTGTCGCCCCCCGCCCGGACCGCCCTCACTGCTATGTTCCGTTATATGTTACTAATAAACAAAACTATATTATACTTCTCACCCTCGCTTCTAACCTATTAAGTCTGCGTTAACGTATTATCACCGACGAAAACAAATCGTTAAGTAAGTGTTGTTTGGAATTCATATTTTAAGATTTATATTATTAGTAATTGACATTTTAAACAGCATAACTAATGGATGCAATTATTGACTAAGCAAAAATGCTTTTATGAATTTTCGGAACATTCGTGAAATGAAATTTAGATCAAAAACCTTAGGTATTGTAATTTAATGTGTGACAATAGAAATCATGTAAAAAATATTGTATGCACGTCCCGGAGCGGAGGAAATAAATAACAACGTGTGTGTGGCTACACATCGCCTAGAAAATAACTACACCCGCGTTACATACAGATTCGCTACAAACAATAAATATCAATCTGAAATTTGCTTTTTTCCGACACTTATATAATCTGAATATAGTCTAAATACCATAATCACTATTTATTTTTATGCAGATATCAATATATTTACATAGATTTCCTTCTTAAGGAATTCAAATAAGAATAAATATAGAGTACATCATCGGGCATCTGTCCACTAATCAAATTATATATTAAAAGTAATGGACGAAATGACGAGTTCGTTAGCGTTCCTCCTAGCCGAGTCGAGAACTGTTTGCGACGGAAACATGACAAATTATAATAATATACATAGTACTTATACACTCTAGTATTCAATATCTTAAAAAGAATATACGTAATAATATTACCTGTGCTATTATTTTTTTTATCGTACATTATAATATTACAATACATAAAATATTTTGTACTTTGTTTTACGTACGACAGCAGAATCGCACCATCACCTATCGTCGTCGTGTCGTGCGAGCCGCGCGCGGCGCTCGCCACAGAGCAGGCCGGAGGACGGACGGCCACGTGGCCTTCGATCCTATATCGCACGCGGCTGGCGCCCTCTTAACCCCAATAGAGAAACATTCGACTAAAGATGGCGCTACATCGTGTGCGAAAAGTGTGTATTTTTATAAGTAGAATGACTCTTTGCTGTAATGAAAATAATCGTTACGGCATCTCCTACACTGCTCTGTGTGTAACACCACACCTAATGAGAAGTACAATATTGTTAGTTTAAGCGGTTATCGGCCCGCCATTATTACGGCAGCAGGTAAAGACAGAAGGGTATACAAGTATTAAAAGTTACAAGTGAGCGGTCGACGTGTCGCGCGAGTTTCATTTCATAAATAAATCACCGAGACTGAAAATATCTATGTATAGGCCGCGCCACACAATTAGGCGGATGTGAAGTTAGCTACAAGCTGCGCAATAGCCGCTTTCAACGTGCGGTTTACAAGTCTCGTCACGTCAGGATTGGCTATTGCGCAGCTTGTAGCTAACTTCACATCCGCCAACTTGTGTGGCGCAGCCTGTAGTAAGCGGTAATCGAGGGTGGCGAGGACGACGGGAGGACAGTCGGCAGCGTCGACACCGAGCACGGGCGCGGCCGCTGCGGCGGAACTTGGCGACGACTATGGCACTCTGTCCAATTGTAAGGAATGCAATTCACACTTCAAACATTTTCAAATAACTATTTTGATTACAGATGTTTAATCCGATCCGGTAGTTATTTATTGAGTTTAATGCACGTAGTTGCGCTGTGCGGTAACAGTTCAATACGAAACAAAGATTTTAAAGTGATTTTATTACTAAAATTTATATCCAAGACCCAAATAAGAAATTTTTCATGAAGTGTTATATTTTGTCAAGTTTAAGCATTCCTTTATAACTGAACACTACGTCAGAGCTATTGCTTAGCACCTTTTAACAATTGCTCAACCGAATCTGGGGCCACGGCACAGTCAAAATTCCATCGGTCCCTGTCATTCATATGACATTTAAAATTATAAAAGAGACCGAAAAAATGTCGAGTGTGTCATTATAAAGCGCCTAGGTCTCTAACCCTTCCTGAACATACTAAATAATCTTAAAAAAACAACAATCGTTACAAGGCACAGAGCCAGCTCTCGGCGCGGGAAATGCAGGCCGCCGGATGATGGGCATATACTTAGAACAAATGAATATCAGCCCAAGAGATCTAGTAACAAATTAAATTTTAAATGTAATCCCAAACAAACGACAGTTAGGTCGTTTTAGTATATAATACTTAATGTTGTTTGAAGAATAACTCTAGATTCGCAACACTGAAAAAGATAAAGTTTATCTTGTTCGGGTGATGTAGGTATGTGTAAGGAACTGTAATCGGTCCGCGTAAGTCCGAGTTAGTATACAAATAAAGGAATGTTAAGCTAATAGAGTATTAGTGAGTGGTCGCTGGCCTGGCAATTATTCCGCAAACAGCCGCGCGACTCGCAGCGCCACGCCGCGACATGCCACGCTCGTGGCGCCACGTCGAGACATGCCACGCTCGTGGCGCCCCGCAGCGGCACGCCGCGACATGCCACGCTCGTGGCGCCACGCAGCAGCACGTCGCGACCTGTCACGCTCGTGGCGCCACACAGCGGCTCGCCGCGACATGCCATCCTCGTGGAGGCACGCAGCGGCACGTCGCGACATGCCACGCTCATGGCGCCACGCAGCGGCACGCTGCGACATACAGCAACGCGCGGCGACGTGCCGCTCGACGCATACTTGTATAGTTTCGCTCCATAAGACTACCTAATCTACATAAGTCAGAATCACAGTTTATTTTTAACGTGTTTTCTCTTAAGTTATGCTTAAATTACTATGATAGTTTTTACAAGTGTAATCATTCGACCCAGTATTCGTGAGTTTTCCATTACCTACCGTAATGTCCTAAGCGAATCGAATTTTAGAACGGATAGATTCGGTATTTACATAATTTAATTTAATCTATACCTAGTCGCTTAAAACAAAATAACAATTTACACTAACGATAAAAATGCTCGATAGATCGCCGCTCATCTAATCGGAACCCAAAATTAAATATATTTTTATCAACTGACTTTGCCATTAATTATTTTTTTTATATTTTTATAAATTTAAACTCCGAATATCGCCGAACCGGGTCGACCATAACAAAAGTAATTTACAAATAAGTTTACACTTAAAACTAGCACTTATAAATAAACGACGGTATTATGTGTGAAGTGAAGCGGAGTCGTGTCGCGGCCGCACTTCAGTTTCGCAGAGGTATTACGACTCAATTCCTTTATACGGGGCCATTATACGGCCGCCAGGTCGGTCGATCGCTATCGATACGATATTAACAAAAGAAAGATATTAAAAAAGTTTCACAACCTGGCCTTATTTACAACGCCTCAACGATAAAACGTCCATATAGGCGATAGTACGTCGTGTCGATATCGATCGTGCCGCGCGCGGCGAGTGGCGCATGGCGGCGGGTTCACACGGTGGCGATGACAATGAGCAGGTGCGCGATGTTGGCCACGCGGTGCATGAGGTCGGGCGCGATCCGGTCCAGGTTGTCGTTCGCGAAGTCGCACGACGGGAATATGTGCACCGTGAACATCGCCTGTGGGACACGCACGCATCTTATACTTATATTCAAATATTATCATCGTAATCATACGAGTACTCGGTCGTCATCGGCTCATCTAGTGTTACGTGGCCAGTCTTATTTCCCACTATGTATTTAATAACCAGAATACTTCACGGTTTTCTGTCTTAGATGTATAGATAGGGCCATCCTTAGGATATCGTAGGACAAAAAGTGCATCATAAAGATTTTTTTAGTATAGTCCCCTGAAGATCCTTCTTTTTTGCAAAACAACACTGTATTATTAGCTAAAACTGCATCAAAATCGATCCATTTGTTTAGAAGCTACGATCCCATAGACAGAGGATAAGATGTGCACAGAGCCATGTATCGGATACTACTCTCCTACAATAACATCTGCCACAACTTAAGATATTTTCCATACTTCACCAGTTCAAATTAAGAAATACTTTGACTCTTTACTTAGCTCTTAAACTCACCTACTGGATTGTTTTGAATTTCAAATCAATTTATAAGTTGTAACTTTTAGGTTTTTTTTTCTTTTGTTAAATACTTACAATCTTTATTATTATTTTATATGCATGCTGTGTTTGCTATGAGAAGGTTGATCAGCCTCACATGTTAATATGTATTTAGAATTACGGTGTAAAATTATGTATGTACAGCATCAACCCGTTTATAAACTTATTAAAAATAATCGGAAAAGTGCGAGTCAGACTCGCGCACGGAGGGTTCCGTACTGTATGGGAGCCCCCCTTAAATATTTATTTTACTTAAATTTTATTATTTATGATTGAAGTGAATATACAACTTAAAATTCTGTGAAAATTTCAAGCATCTACCTGTTACCTTTATTAATATAGAGCGGAAAACGGCAAAAAAACAGGTTTGTTGTATGGGAGCCCCCCTTAATTATTAATTTTATTCTGTTTTTAGGGTTCCGTACCGAAAGGGAAAAACGGGACCCTATTACTAGATGTCCGTCTGTCTGTCTGTCTGTCTGTCCGTCTGTCACCGGGCTGTATCTCATGAACCATGATAGCTAGGCAGCTGAAATTTTCACAGATGATGTATTTTGGTTGCCGCTATAACAACAAATACTAAAAACAAAATAAAATAAATATTTAAGGGGGGCTCCCATACAACAAACCTGAATTTTTTGACGTTTTTCGCTCTATATTAATAATGGTACCAGGTAGATGCTTGAAATTTTCACAGAATATTTAGTTTTTCCCTTCAATAATAAATAATAAAATTAATATTTAAGGGGGGCTCCCATACAGCACGGAACCCTCCGTGCGCGAGTCCGACTCGTACTTGGCCGATTATTTGTTGTTATAGCGGCAACAGAAATACATCAACTGTGAAAATTTCAGCTTTCTAGCTATAACGGTTTATGAGATACAGCTTGGAGACAGACGGACAGCGGAGTCTTAGTAATAGGGTCCCGATTTCACCCTTTGGGTACGAAACCCTAAAAATCATCGAGCATCGCGTTCTCGCATGTGTCTTGTGGTGTGTGTGGTGGAGCAGGGTACCTGGTGGTGTCCGGGCGGCGCGATGTTGACGATGCCGGCGGCCTGCTTGCGCTGCAGGTACGTGATGAACCCGCCGGTGAGGTTGGTGGACTGCTGCAGCACGTCCATGTGGTCGCGCCCGCACGGCAGCGCCAGCAGGATGCAGTGTTCGTTCTCCATCTGGATACCGACCGTGCAATATTTGTTCAATTAATCTTTATACTTTGTACAAGCATTGTGAAATGATTAGAGATAGCATTGATATATTTTCGTCCTGTTCATTGACCTCACTTAAGATTGAAACTATGTAAAGCTCTCTTGCGAAGCGGAAAGGTATAAGAGTCGATGTTTTCGAAATCGGTAATATTTGAGTATGTTCTATCTATACATGACCTTGATACGTGTGCCAAATATTTATGTAATATGATTAATGGTTAAGGAATTGAGGGGGTTTGATTTTTTTTAATACATAAGGCATGCACATAGACACCAGTGTAGACGTTTGCCTTGTGGGAATAACCTTCAGCATTTTCCGTTTTAAATCATCTTTACGATAAACTTGCCATAAACTGCTGTGGGCTTCCGGAACCCATCACAGGTACCGATTGAACCATTTCGGCCTCTGTGATCGGCAAAAGACTAATTTACTTATTTGGCTTATCAGTAGGAGTCCCAGATGAGTTTTTTTTTTAATTTTTTAGTCTGTGAAACTAGGTATGTATATAGATACATAGATGTCCAAATAAATTATTTGTACAGTTCTCTAGCCTCCGCCTTCAATGGTATCCTTACATAGTCCTTACATAGTATAAAATAAAGTCGCTATTTTCGTTTGTTTGTTTGTTTGTTTGTCTGTATGCTTAAATCTTTAAAACTACGCAACGGATTTTGATGCGGTTTTTTTTAATGGATAGAGTGATTCAAGAGGAAGGTTTATATGTATAATACACCTGTGCGAAGCCGGGGCGGGTCGTCTAGTATAAAATAAAGTCGCTATTTTCGTTTGTTTGTTTATTTGTCTGTATGCTTAAATCTTTAAAACTACGCAACGGATTTTGATGCGGTTTTTTTTAATGGATAGAGTGATTCAAGAGGAAGGTTTATAGGTATAAAAATTCCCGAAATTCCCACGGGAACGGGCACAACGCGGGTAAAACCGCGGGGCGCTGCTAGTGAAGCTATATAAAGATAATTAGTTTGTAATGATATGAATGAGTAGTGGCGGCGTACCTTCATCTTCCTGTGCACCTGTTCGAGCTGCGGAGGCTCGAGGCGCATGCGCTGGGCGATGCGCAGCAGCGGCGTGGCGAGGTCCGAGGGGCGCGCGAGCGTCTCGCTGGCGACGCCGGGGTTGCCGCCCACGAAGTGCATCTGCACGGCGGCCGAGTCGTTCTTCAGCGCCAGCAGCCCTTGCCACATTACCGGGTATCGCTGCAACGTAAGGCAAACGTGTCATTCTCTATCAATACTAAGGGCACGTTCAGATGACAAGCGCTCAACGCGCGTTCAATTTTTGTATAGTGTTCGCATGACACGCGCTTGTCAGGCGTTAAACGCGCGTTGCCACGACCGCCATGGTTAAGTATTCAGTAGAGTTTGTCGAAATTTTGTTTGTTTCATCTATAAATTTAAAAAAAAAAACGTTTTAATAGCTTTGGTTTCCATTTCGGACGATTTCTGAACAGACTGTATACTGAAGAACCCTAAAATACTTCTGTCCACGTCAAAAGCGCGCGCTGAACTGAACAAACGGAAACAACAGTCGCGCTGACAACAGTCGAGCGCTAGCGCAGTGTTCAACGCGCGCTTTATTAAATCGCGCGTTAGCATGTGTATTGCCTGAATAAAATGTATGTAGTTTTAAACGCACGTTATCAAAACACAGGAGCGCTTGTCATCTGAAGGTAGACGGCGGTGCCGGCGTGTATGATGTATACTCACGCGCAGCAGCATCTGCAGGCTGTCGGCCTCGTGCGGCACCTGCGAGGCGTGCGGCGGGCCGGGCGCGGCGCCGCCCCCCGCGCCGCCCCCCGCGCCCGGCGGCAGCGCGCCCGCCAGCCGCGGCGCGAACCCGCCGTGCGCCGGCGGTGGTGACTCGCCGCACTTCACTGCGTACACTGCACATACCACACCACACCACACGTCTTATTCACTACCTCATATTATATTTACAAGAAATTCTCCGAATAGTTGACCTTGCGACATATCTCTTGACCGATTCGGTTCATAATCTTGTTAGGATTTTTACTAAACCATCTTGACAAATACATAAATTATTATTATAGAAATCGGCTGATAAATAGCGCGACAGCAAATTTCTCCACTTTTTTAGGGAAATACTTATCTAAAAATCGCCGACAACGAAAGAGTATCCTTTAAAAAATATGATACATACATATCCATATATAAAAAAACGTTTGTACCAAGTTTCGCCGAGATTCGTTGAAAAAAGCGACTTGTAGAGAAAAACCAACATCTGGTCAGACGAAAGCAAATTCAGCGTGTTTAAAATGGAGAGCTACGCTTTAGTTTCGGTCAATAAAATAACAAAAATGAGTACTGACTGATGTGTCTGTCGGCGGGCGAGGGCGAGTGCGCGGGCCGCGGCACGCGCGCCGTCACCCGCCGCAGCTCCAGCGGCGACGCCGGCGCCTCCGACCCCTCCGCCTCCATCCTGCAAACAACCGAACGTTACGCATGGCGGCACCGACCGACTGCTGTAGCTCCAATCGTACAACTTGCCGACTGGGATGTTAGCCACGACCTGCGAATAACCCAATTCTCGCGCAAATGTTAAATGGGTCAGAATGGGGCTATCCGTAGCATCGTTTCACCGAACTACTGATTCGAGATTCTGAGACAATCTTCATTCATTCCATGACCAACCCTGAAATGGCTAAAAATGTGCTGAATCGTATGTTTTGTAAAAAAAAATTGTAAGAAATAGGTGATTTTTTTTACAGAATACTAAAGTAAATACGAGATGAGTGATGAATTACCGTGTAAAAGGCGATGGTGTAGCCCTTTGCTCGTGTTGCGTGGCACGGAAATGTTGTTGGTACATCTGGTAATGCTGCGGAGAGAAGTGTGGGTACATTCCCTCGCCCTGAGAAAATCAAACGACTAACATTAATACCTTAGTTCTTCAATCGTGACGCAATGAAGCGAATTCCAGTATTTAAAAACACCTTTTCTTAAAACAAGCTTTTGCTGAACAAGTACCCGCCAAGACGAATCAAATGAGCCGAAACTCGATGGGGTTGCGTCGTTTCATTACAGAGTTCCTATGACCACCTTCCAGCCCATTATCAGATCAGCGCCATGTTATCATAATATTGCACTGTCATGCGATTTACACATGCATGCAAAATTTATGCTCAATCGAGAAGTAAAACTTTAATTTACAAGGTTTGATGACAGACATCGGACAAGTAGTGAAACTCAGTGTGGCATGGTGTGGTTTCTGGTAGAAAAGGACGACAAAAGAACTTAGTGTAGTTTATTGAAATAACCACCTTATTTCCAATGTGGTTATTCATTCCGAACCGATACAGCTATTGCTATATAATATGCTATTTACGTGCCTCGTTTTCTTTCGTATTCAGAAGTAATTCAGTAGTAATATTTATATTTCAACTAGATTTTGCCCGCGGCTTCGCCCGCATGATATTTCGAGGCCATACCATACCACTCTTAATAAAGGAGGTGGTAAATGAAAAAACACAAAAAAACGATTTGACATTTGTTCGATTCGACAGTTTTTTTTTGACATTTCTTGGAGCGCACGCTAGAATAGCTCGCAGATGGCAGAATTTTTCCAACTTACTTAGCACTTATTGTTATAATGTGGAAAATTTACGCAATATCATTATAATTTATAGCCTATATGTTATTCTGATATATAAGCTATATAATTGCAAAGTTTCATCTCAATCCGTTCGGTAGTTTTTGCCTGAAAGAGTAACAAACATCCATACATCCATCCATCCTTACAAACTTTCACGTTTATAATATTAGTGATATAACACATGTTTCAAAAAATCCAGTACATGAACAGCCAGTAAAAGAAAAAAAGTTTTAGATTTAAAAAGATATCTAGACACGCGGAAGCGTGTCCAGCCAAGTCTAAGAAAAAGGAACTGGCGACGCGACGTGTGTAATATTACACGAAAGTTCTTTAGCTTATCTACAATACTAAATTTCATTAACTTTGCTTTGACGGTTAATGAAATATTAACGTTTAAAAACCGGGGTTTCATTGACTGATTCACTCACTGACTTATAGATCAAAAACCTAACCCACTTCCAGATGACCTAGAAACTTGATATTTAGCATCAAGGTAGACTATCAGGCATATACAAAGGAAAAAATCTAAAACTTTGCACTTTTACCCCCAACCCTATATAATAGGGAATGAAATCTTGTATGAGACTTCCACAAATTTTCATGCTATAAGTCTAAAAATTGATATAAAGACTCCCTGTTAGAAATAATAACCCACGTATTTCAGGATTTTTAATAAATCAGCCCCCAACCCCTAAAATTGGGGGACGAAAATTTGTATGTCACTTTCGAAACTTTTGATGCCAGAAGTCAGAAAATGGATATACGAACTCGTTGTAATAGATAATGAAACACAATTTCAGGATTCTTAACAAACCACCCCCCAAACCCTAAAACTGGGGGATGAAAGTTTGTAAGACACTTTTGCAAAGTTTGATGCTAGATGTCCAAAAATTGATAAAGGGACTCTTTATTACAATTATAATAAAACACAAGATTCAAGATTTTTAGTAAATCTCCCCCTAACCTTTAAAACTAGGGGTTAAAAGTTGGTAAGAGACTTCCGCAATTTTTGAAGCTAGAGATGTGAAAATCGATAAAATTATTCCTTGTAGTAAAATACAAAAAGAAGTGAAATCCAACAAAAACATTTTCATGTGAAATGAATCCAAGTCTAAATCACAGTTCCCACTAACAAAAAGTTGTCAGATCTCACGTAAAGCCAAGCTTCTAACTCTACACTCCTTACTCTACAAGTCCTTACTTCACAAACTCTACACCTTAGTCAATATATGCGGCTTGGCTGTTTCGCTAACTGCGCATGGGCGTAAAATGAAGAATAATTATGTTATACAAACAGTTATTGTTGTAACGAAACGGCCAAGTCACATATATTGACTAAGGTGTCGAGTTTGTGGAGTAAGGACTTGTAAAGTAAGGCGTGTAGAGTTAGAAGCATGGTTTTACGTGAGATCTGACAACTTTTTATTAGTGGGAAGTGTGATGTAGACTTGGCTTCATTTCACATGAAAATGTTTTTGTTGGTCAATGATATCAGATTTAGTTTTGAATACAAAGTAACTCTTTGATATCAGATTTAGTTTTGAATACGTTTTTTTTTTAATATACCGATGCAATGGGCGACGTCTGTTGATGTGCAGGTGGCGGACTTCTCACCAAATCAGAAGACTAATCCAACCAGCGGCAGCGTGAACAAAACGATTCATTTATAAATATATCTGTGTACAAGTGGTAATAATCTCGATAGACGAGGAACAGTCAAATATACATACCAAAGCTAATTGTCCTTGTGGACTGATAGACGGGACACTCGTTATTCTCGATGCTGCTCCTGAAATACGCAGACATTTTGGTTAAGACTAAATCTTCCATAGAAGTATGAAATTTTCATAATACACATTCTTCAGTTCCCTAAGAGCATCAAAAATGTGCATGTGCTCGGCAACGATTCGTTCCGAGATCACTGTAAATATAAGATTATATGAACTCTTCTGGCTGACATTTTAGTTTCATTTCTTTTATTTATCATAAAAAATACATAATTTTCCAAGCCTAGCAATTCAAATATTCGACTAAAGATTTAATAAAATGATAGGTGGTGGTAGGCGGCCGAGGCGACCGACGGTGTGCGTGCATCGAGTGTAATGTCTCGAGCGCGACATACTGACCGAGGTGGTGGTGGTGGTGGTGCGGCAGGTGGTGCGGGCCCACCAGCGCGGCGGGCGGCGGCTTGGCGTGCGGCAGCGGCTCGGGCGGCGGGTGATGCGCGCCGCGCGGCAGGCTCGCCACGCCGCCGCCGCCCGCCACCACCGGCCGGAACCGCGGCGCCGCGCCCGCTCCCGCCCCCGCCGCGCCCATCGCACCCAGCCCGCTCACTTCGCCTTCCCCTCCTCGGTGACTGTAAAAGAAACAGTGTTAAGCGACGCCCGACGACGGTAACAGGTAAGCTGGTGCGTGAAAGAGCCGGTCGGGCCATCCAACTGACCTGATGAGGAGCGGCGTGGGTCGGTCGGGCAAGGCGCGGTGCGCGAGCGGCGCGCGGTGCGGCAACGCGGGCGAGAGGCCTCGCGCGTCCGCCTCCTCGGTGGCGCCCACGGGCAGCATGGCGCAAGGCGCGGGCTCGCCGGGGCGGCGCGCGTCGCCCGCCAGCGCCTCGCCCGTGGCGGGCGCGCCCGGCGACGGGTCGCGCCGGGCCTCCTGCTCGGCCCGGTGTTGGACGGCCGCCAGCTTCGCGTTGATCTCCGATATCATTTTCTTCGGCGGTTTGGTGATCGGCGTCGGCGCGACGGGAGGTAGCGCGATGGAAGGAACGAGCGGAGACGCCGGCGGCTTCGCGGGTGGCGTGGCAGCCGGCGCAGGCCCGCAGGCCGCGGGCGGCGCACGGAGCGGGCCGACCACCGTGGCCGCGGATGGGACGGGAGCCGGCGACACGTGTGACGTGATGACGTTCGCCGCGCCTGGCGGCGTAATGGCCACGGTCGAGGGGGCGGCCGCCGGGGAGGATGCGGCCGCGGGAGCCGGGGCGGGGGCGGCAGCGCGAGCCGCGGCGGGGGCGGCCGCGCGAGCCGCGGCGGGGGCGGCCGCGAGAGCCGGAGCGGTAGCGGGGAGCGCCGTGCTCGGCGGCGGTTCGGGGACGACGTTGCGAGCGTCCACCTCCTCCAGGCGAGGCGTCTTGGATTCGCGTACGTTCTCGTCTTGTCGGCTCTCCCCATCTCCGCTGTCGACGGAGGCATCGGATATACTTCGGTCGCGAGTTCTTTTGGTTCCTCTGGGAGACTTCCTGGTGTCGGCGGCGAGGGCGAGTTTCTCCGGGGTGGTGGCGGGTTTGTTGACGGCGGTCTGCCTGACCGGTTTCCGCTTGCCGGGCCGGGTGGTGCGGACCCCGTCCTCTCCCACGTCATCGGAGACGCTACGGTGAACGTCTTTTTCTTGAAGCCGCCTTGACTTTCGAGTGTTCGGAGAGGGCGACACGAAATCCTCCATTTTTTCCTCTCTGCTCGGCCTTCTTTCTTCGAATTTATTTTGATCTTTTTGAGTTATGCTCAGAGTCGATGTGGCGGTGACGCCGGCTTGGCCCGACAAGGGACTTTTTATTGTCAGTATTAATCTGGGTCGTGGTTCATTTTTATTCGATGACCCCTCGTCGCCGGAATCTTCGTGAAAATCATAAACATCTCCTGGTATGGTACTCGGATTACTTGTTACCACGCTTTTTATTTTTTTATCGACCTTGGCTCTACCTCTTCCTCTCTTAGCTGCAGATCCTCGGGGCGTTTTAGCAATTTGACGAGTTTGAACTCTGTCTTGATTCTTCTCAGCCTTTTTGCCTCTCATAGCTCTTCCACCACGTTTAGGAGTTGAAATTTTACCATAAATCATGTTAGTGTCCCCTCCAACATTATCACTGAAATTGTTCATATTTTCAGCATCTACGTAATCAGAATGCTCTTCTTGATTTGTTACTATAACCGGTTCTAGAGAAGATTTAGTATTTTCGACGTTTTCTAGTGTTTTATTTTCTTGGTTGGTTTGCATGGAATCAACGTCGTTGCATAATGAATCTACTTTTTTTATTACCGATTCAATATTTGGTGCAAGATCTTTGGCGCTCCAAGAGTCGTTTTCGTCTAAGCTTTTTAACTGGTTTTCAGTATTTCCAGGTAGATTTTTATTTATGATGTCATCAGAATTTGTTGCTTTAACGATATCAAGGGATGTTTCATCTTTATCATCAATAGATACGTTTTCGTAATGTTTGTTGATTTGAGTTTCTGGGAGAGATGTAATACATTTTCCTTTTTGTGTGGTGTCTAAATGTATGGTATCGTTATGGTGATTGCTAACGTTTATAGGAGTGATATCCATGTTTTCTTTCGTCGAATTTTCTTTAGGTGATATATCCATAGATGGTGTGAGTTTCGAAGTATTGTTTTTGCTTAAGTCGTCAATTTCTTTATTAGTATCATCTAGTCTCTTCAAAATTGGAGATTCTTGTGTGTTCTGTGCCAAAATTCGCGCATTATGTTCCTTTACTGAGAAATTACATTCTGCTATATGTGGTCTTTCATCGGTTTTTACATTTGGTGATAAAGTAGTGGTAGTGTTTCCGATGTTTATTTCAATTTTCTTTTCTGGATCTTTGGCTACAATAATTTTGTTGGTGTTGTCTTTCAACAATTCTTCGAAATCAGTTTCACATTTCGTTTTGCTCCCATCTAGTGGACTTCGAAAAGGTTTCATCGCTAATATATTTTGCTTAGTTGTGTCGCTTTCCGAAGAGTCTTTATCAATTTTGTCATCGGACTTGATTTCCTTTTGTAGTGTTGAGCCATGGTTTTGGATGATATCTTTTTCAGGCTTGGTATTGATTCTTATCGTACCTATAGCACTAGATTTAATTAATATTGGCGTCATGTTAGTGATATTTGAAGTTGTCGCTGTTGTGATTGGAGACTCTAACTTCGTGAGAACCGTCGCCGTCGGGGGCCTTATGGTAGCCATTGATAAAACGGAAGGTGATACCTTAGTCACTTCTAATTGCCTTACATTGCTAGCTATAGATGCTGGGGAAAGTAATCTCTGAGGATTCAAACTATGAATTACGTTAGAAGCTTGACCTCTGTTGATGTTACTGGCTTCTTGTAGATTACACACAACTGATTTCGCGCCACTTTGTATGATGGATGGAGAAGAATGATTGACTCCTGCTACAATAATCGGTTTAGAAACAAAAGAATGACCTCCATGATCAGATACTTTTTGAAGGTGCGTATTGTCTCTTTTCTCATTTATAGAGCTCATCTTATTTATAACAAACTTATTGTTTAAGTGTAATGGAGAATTTAAATTACTAATATGTACAGCATTCTGCATGGACATCAAACGGTTTTGTGCCATTACCGTAGGATTTGAAGGGTGCTGCAGATTTGTAGGAGACAATATTATTTTAGCATTTTCATTTTTGTTTTCTGATATATGTCTGAGTTCAGTTTTTCTTCCATCTCCAGACATAATCTTCTGAGCCAGTAAGG
This sequence comes from Hypomecis atomaria, assembly GCA_964007245.1. Classification (NCBI taxonomy): domain Eukaryota; kingdom Metazoa; phylum Arthropoda; class Insecta; order Lepidoptera; family Geometridae; genus Hypomecis; species Hypomecis atomaria. The sequence goes on from OZ023299.1 coordinate 11,580,748, forward strand.
GTGAACTATTTACACCGACTCCTTTATTTTGCTGAAGAATGGGTATAGGAGTGAGAATCGGTGTAACTGGCAGCCGACTATGATGATGTAAAGGCGAACCTTGAGTTTGTACTAAAACAGAGTTAGGCCTATTCGGAGATACCATTGCCATTGTCCCTGGCGGCAAGTGCATGGCTTGAATCGGGCTGAGCGGAGACTGTTGCACGCGCACCACAGTCACTTGACCTGGCGACCTTTGATGCAAAGAGTTGGGGGACATCATGCCAGAGTTTACATTTTGAGGAGATGCTAAGACAGGTACTGTGGATAAACGAGGCGAGGCAATGGCATCACCTTGTGGACTCGCTTTAGGGCTTAGTATCTTTGGATCGTTGGCCATCCTCGGTGATATGACGATTCCTTGTTGTTTCTGATATAAAACGTGAGGCTCCGGTATCTTTATGGTTGGTGGTTGCGTATTTGGTGGTTGTGTATTTGATGTTTGTGGACGAACCATATGGCTTATAACTTGATAGGGCGCACTCACTCTAGTCGGTGTCAAAACAGGTTTCTGTGTTTGCGGACTTTTTATCTGTACGATGTTAGTTGTTAGGTATGTAGGTTTGTTGTCATTTTTGTCTTTATTAGCCGAAATATTTGGTTGCATGTTTATAACATGAGGTTCCATCTTATTATTAGTCACTGTCCACGACGTTATCACAGGAGTTGCGGATGATGTAATATTCTGAACATTTTCACGTCTAGGTAGTTGAATTTTGATATCAGTCTCTTTGGGTTTGTTCGCTTCTGGCAAATGTGATTTGATCAAATGTGCTTCAAGAGAAGATTTGGAAAGAGATACTTGCATACTTGGCTCTTGAGAGGGTTTAGTAGACTCGTGATTATTTGAAGATGTGACATTAACAGTTACATTTACTGATTGCCTTTCAGCAGATTCGTGAGGTGTTTCGTCTGCTTCTTCTGTATCGGTATCAATTAACAAAAGGTCATTGTCTGAAACAGGAGTATCAGGTTTCAGTTCCATTTCAGAAGCATTTAAATTTTGTACTGCTTGTCTCATTTCTTCAGCATCTTCTTCAGGAATATTTTCTGTATTCTGTGACGTATTTTCAATTTCAATAGAATGTTCTGTATTACTTTCAGGTTCTTCATAATTAGAGAATGTATTTATTTTCCCACCAAAACTTTCTCCTAATAATGCGGCTACGGCATCCTCTGTTTCTTCTTGGGAAATAATGGCTCTTGGTTTTTCTTCAACTTTTTTATCAACTTTTGTAGGTGGACAATCAACTCTTTCTAAAGGTTTATCTGTTGTTGATGTTGCTGTTGTTGTTGTTGTTGTTGCTGCTGTATCAATTTCCACTTTGTCAGTTTCAGTTTCCATCACTGTTACATTACGAACAGCGTCTTCACTGATATCACTGTCGCTGCTCAAGGTAGCTACAAAGTTGTCAGTCTTGGTTTCGTTCAGGTTAATAGGTTCTGGATCTGATGGTAGGGGAACTTCACTGATATCTTGAACAATATTTTCAAATGGCGGTGGCATTGGTATTTGTTCAATTTTAATTGTTTTATTTTCTAAGTACATATTATCATCATCGGCCAAAATGTTGCTTGAAGCACTTGAAGTTCCGCTTTTTATCTCTACATCATTAACAGATTGCATCAAAATTGGTGGACTTTCAGTCAATCTGGGTAAACTTGGAGACTCCAAAATTGATTTTCCGTCATCGAGTTTTTCATCGAGCACTTGCATATCATTTGGAAGTGGTATATCTAAGAGCATAGTCGTTGTCATAGTTTCTAAAATAGGGCTCTCAGTCATTTCATTATCAGATTTTTCAAGTGATTCCAAATGATAAGAGGAATTTTGTTCTTTGCGATTCTGCCTATCTTCTTTGTTTCTTTTCTTTCTTTTCTTCTTATCTCTACTATCTCTTCTCAATTTGTCGTGTTTGCTATTCAGTTTGCCTATTTCACTTATTGAATTGTTGTCTACAAACTTATCAGTATTTTCCTTTCTCAAGTCATCCGATGCATCTGTTCGATTTCGGTTGTCATCATCTGTCAATGATTCAGAACACAGTCTAGCTTCGATAGCTTTGCTGACAGCATCCATATCCAAGCTGTTATCATCTTCTCTGAACCACCGCTTTTCTTTGCGTCTTTTTTCTTTTTTACGCCTAATGTCATCTTTCTCCTTTAATTTAAATTCAGTGTTGTTTATTCGTTCTTTTATGGAGTCAAAATCAGGGGATACATCCGACTTAATCAGAGGTTCAACAGTGTCGTTGTCAGATACATCCGACAGGGGTCCAAATATGTCTTCCATTTTGCCATCTCTTTTAGTGTTATTAGGAACAACATCATTTCCAAATTCAAATCCAATATGATCGGGTGACCTTTTATCTCTTTTATTTCTTACTTTATCGTCGCGCCCATCGTCAGCGTCAGTATCGATACTATCTCGATTTTTTTCCCTTCTTTTATCTTTTTTGTTACTATAACGACGTTGTTTTTCAGTAATTTTCTGTCTATTTTCACCATCAGGCACACCGCTATCACTGTGATCAATCTTATTTTCATCTTCTGAATATGTTTTATGTTTCTTGGGCTTCTTTTTGTGCTTCCTACGAAATTCCACAGAATTCCTATTTGATATGACCGATTCGCTTTCAGAAGACAAATCATTGCAAATTGGTTTAAAACTTGACAATTTGTAGCTGGCATCGTTTTCATTGTTTGATTTCAATTTGCTATCATCACTGTCACTTTTTCCAAATAAATTTAGTAAAGAATTCTTTTTTGGATCTTCGAAATTTTTAGAAATGTCAAGTTTATTCATTACTAATGTTTCCATAGCCATACTCAGTTTTTTGGCATCATTCATGTAATTTGGACTTTTACTTTTTGAGTTCTCATCGTCTGACGAATCAGATATTATACGTGTCCTTGAATTTTTACGTGCTAATTTACTTTGTACATCTTCATCATTCGTCGCACTAAAATAGTCTTCTGTTTTGTTTTCGTCAAACTCAATGCTGGATGTGTGGAGCTTATCTCTTTTTTTACCGTCGGCCCTGTCTTCATCAGATGAATTGTCAAGAGATGACTTCTGCGGTTTTCGGCGAACGTCACTTTCGGAATCACTATCTTCGTCCCAACTGGATCGCTTCTTTTCTTCTCGTTTTGCTCTGCTTTGTTTGTATTGGCTGAATTTAGCTTTAATCTTTTCTTGTCGTTTTTCTTCCTCTTGTTTCTGCATATTTTTACAAGAACGAGCTTTTACTTTATCATACATAGATATGTATGTTGGGCCATCATCAATAATGTCAAAGATGGAGTGTTTTTTGGGTTCATCAGAATCAGATGTTTCACTACTCTGTGTTTGTTTTCGATTCTTCTTTTTGCCATTATCATTTTTCTCTTCTCGACTTTTGCGGTCAACGGAAAATCTTTTTTCACGGGCAGTTTCCTTTTTCTTGTCTTCTAATTTTTGTTTCCGTTCATCTTTTAATTTACCGAGTAATTCTCCCTGCTGCATAGCATCTTGTTGCATTTGAAGTTCTTGAATTTGTTGCAACTGCTGAATGCGCTTCTTTTCTTTCATTTCTTTTCTCAAGGCTTTTTGTCTTTCATCTTCTTCGCTGGATCTCAATTCGAATAAAGCCAGAAAATCTAAGTTATTATGTGCCTCTTCGTTCGTAGTATGTTCGTTAGTGATGATTTCAGAACTATCTTCCTTTATTGGTTTTTTTATTGCTTTGAAATCGTCGATTATCTCATCCGGGGGTTTAACTTGACCTTTCTTTTCATCTTTGGTTTTACTCTCTATTATTTTGGCAAAGTGACCTTTACTAAATTTTGTTGTTTTATGTTTCTCAATTCGCGAATCTTTAGAGTCTCGTCTTTCAGGCAGCTTTGGTTCGTTTTTATTTTTTTTAGCTTCATCACATATAGAATCAAAACTATCGTGTGAAGATATCCTTCTTTTATGGCCTATATTCGATGGAAGGCTCGAACAAGAGTTTAATCGTTCTTTCCTCTTTGTATCTGTATTAGGAGAATCTAAAGAATGATGTCTATGTTTTTCGATGACTTCTGCTTTAGATTTCACATTAGATTCAGACAAGACGTCGTGAAGTTTTAATGAATTTGTTGAACATTTTTCTTCTTTAATCTCATTTTTTATTTTAATGGAAGGTTCTAATTTAATATCTTTTGTATTAACAAATTCTTTATCTGCTTCAAGTTTAAAAAACAGGTCAGTAAGTTTCACTTTAGGTTTGATATCTTCTTTTGTATCATGGTTGTCAGACTCTTTTGATTTCGTTGATTCATGGGAATTTCTCGATGTAGACGAATCAGTAGAATCTTTCCGAGATATTTCTCTTACAGATTCATCCCGGGAAGACTTGCGACTTTTTATTGGTTCGGATTCCTTTCTTATTTCTTTTTTTAAGTCAACTTCTTTTTTCTGTTTTTCTGTCCTGTGTTTATCATCTTTTTTTGATTTAGCAGCGTTTGTTTCGACATCGGTTTCTTTTCTCCTGTCTTTTTCAGATCTATCTTTTTTATGGTGGTCATGTCGAGATTTTTCTTCAAGATGTTTTATCCTATCATTTTCCGTTTTATCTTTGTAGTGTTTTTCTAAATCTTTCTCTATTTTTATTTTATCACCTTTTTCTACGTGGTTTCTTTCGGAATTGTGATCGTCTTTAGATTTTCTATCTTTGTCAGTTTTTTCAAAATATTTATCAGTTCTATTATTTTTGCTTTTATCTTTGTCACTTTCGTGTTTTTCTTTCACCAAGCGTTCTTTGTTGTGTCGAATTTTATCACGTTCATTTCGTACTACTCGGTCTTCGATACATTTGTCTATTTCTGGAATCTTCTTTTCTATGGGTAAATTAATATTGGAACTTTGCTTCTCTTTGTCGTGTTTATCTAACTGGATATTTTCTTTTTCAAGTTTAACAATTTGGAATACTTGCGGTATATGATGATTAAATCTGTCTCTATCAATCTTTTCACTAGATTTGTTTACTTCCGGAATATCCTTTTCTTTAAGACTTTTTGAAAGATTAGACGATTTTTTGTGATTTAATTGAATTTCATAATCAACAGAATCCTTATTCGTATGACTTTGGCTAAACATGTTATTTCTTATGTTTTCAGACTTTCTTGTATTTTCACATATCGCTATTTTAGATTCACTATCTAATAAACAACTAGTTTCACCTTGTTTACACGATTCAAATTTATTATCATCAGTCACTTTGCAAGCTTTATCCACTTGAGGTTCTAGTTTCTGGACATGTTCAACTTTCTTCAGTATCACATCCATAACATCGCGAGCACATTTTTGTTCTGTATTGAACAATTGCATATTATCTGGCCTCTTGTTCTCTTCAATTTGGTCACTAGCATTTTGTAATAGAGGAATCGTGGCAATACATTCACTCTTTCCAGTCAGCAGACTATCTGAAGTTGATGAATTGGATCTCTCCCTTTTGATTCCGATTTCGAGCGAATCTTTTTCATCCAAATCAAAAGAAGACTTGCTTTCGGTGTCACAAGTTCCGGTAGTGCTATCTCGATTCCTCGACTCCACATCGCCGTCGGCCAGAGTAGAGGGCGACCTGCGGTTGCAAGGTTCCGACTGCGACCGATCCGTAGAGGGCGTTCGCGGGCGCGCTCGACATTCACCATAATCGCTTTCGTTGATCTTCCCCAGTTTTTCTAGTCGACACGGCCTCTCTGGCCTGTTGAGGCGAGGGTCCGAGGGGCGGTCCGACGCGTCGTCCGGCGCAGAAGCTGGGTGCGGCGCGAGCGGCGGCGGAGGATGCGCGGGCGGCGGTGGGTAGCGCGGCAGGCGCGGCACGGCGCGCGTGCGGCTCTCCGTCGGACTGGGCGGCCGCACCGCGCACTCCAGCCGCTCCGAGTCCTCGTCGAACACGGAGCGCTTGGCCAGCAGCGCGCTCACCACCTCCGACGGCTTCACCTCGTTTATATCCACCTCGAGGAGCCGGTGGCGGAGGCGCGCGCGGTCCGGCGCGTCGGCGAGTGCCCGCGACCCGCTCCACTTTTCATACTTCTCGTCGAGGCTCCTGATTCGCTCCTCGAGGGACGGCGAATGCGGTGCCGAGCCGCCGCTCGAGGAGGAGACGGAGGGCGGGCGCGGCGGCGAGTCGGGCGCAGGCGCGGGCTGCGGCGCGGGCCGCGGCGTGGGAGGCGCCGAGCGAAGGAGTTGCGCCGCGAACTTGGGCAGCGGTAGGCACATCGGCAGCGGCGGGCGGTCGCGCGGCGGCCGTCGCGGCTCGGCCGGCGGTGCATCCGGCTCGTCCCGCAGCGGCGTGCCGGCGCGCGAACCGGAGCCCTCGTGCCGTCGCCGATGTTTCCGCCGCGCCGCGTGCCGTTCGCGCCCCGCCGATCCGGACCGGGAGCGCCGGCCACCACCGCCGGCGCTGCGACGTCTCTCCTGCAAAAACTATGCGTCAATCGAACGTTCCAAATCTAAGAACCGAACGATCCCAAAGGATCAATTTCGCAAGTAGACTCACCTTCGAATGCTTCCGATCTTCCGGACTGGAATCCCGGCGATGCCGCCTAGCGCGGTGCGGCGAGACGACGACCGATTGAAGTCTATCCTCAAAAGGCGGCTCCTCGAGCGGCGGACTGGTACCCGTCTCGTCGTATACTCTGCGAAGAGAGAAGTCGGTGAACGCGAGCGGACAGCGCGGCGCGGGGCGCGGAGGGCGCGCGGGTTACCTGTAGCGGCGGTCGGCGGGGTAGTCGACGGGGTCGTAGTGTTCGAGCGCGGAGTAGCGCGGCGTGCGCGAGGCGGCGCGCGCGTAGCTGGAGCCGCGCGACCGCGACCCGCACCCCTCGAACCTGGAACCCGTCACCACGTCACATCGTTATGCAATGGCTGCCATGCTCACGGTCCACGCGGGATGCGGGCCGGGTAATTAAAGCGTCACTTCGCGCGCGTTTACTGCCCCTCGACTTCGATACGATCGCCGATACGAATATTCGATAGCAAACTTATCCGCGCGCGTTATGGGAATAACATTCGGCGCACCGATACACCATCCGTTGTCGGAACCGATCGACGGTAACGTACCTTATGGAATCGTGTCGTGTGGACGGAACGTATCGTGCGGAAGCGTCACCGCTGAGCCGCTCCGAGCCCGCCAGCGCCGCCGACCCGCCGTGCTTCTCGAGTTGTTCGTAGAACGCGTCCTGCCAACAGAGAGTTCCTTAATGACGAGCGGGAGCGGTGTGGTTGCGGTCGCGAGCGCGTGCGGTGTCGCGGCGCGGTACGTACCTGGCACTCCCGAGACGCGTAGTCGACGCAGAGGCGCGGGTGGTCGGGTTCGGCGGCCGAGGCGGCGGCGGCGACGCGGCGCAGCTCGCGCACGGCGGCGCCGGCCGCGGCCGCCTGCTCGAAGTGCACCAGCGCCGCGCCGGCCGCGCGGTCCACGCATACCGAGGTGGCCGCGCCGCACCGCGACACCGCGCCCAGTACCTGCACACAGGCGTGCACACACTTGTAGCCGACCGTGGGCAAGCTCGCGCCCGCGCCACCCCCGCGCGCCCCCCGCCCGCCTGCCCGGACACTCACCTGTTTCTCCGTGTGTTCCGTGAGACCGTCGACCCACACGCACGCGGTGGCCACGGGCTTGCCGAACCCGAGTTTGACTCGCGACCCGCCCACGTATTCGCCGTCCATGGCTCGTATCGCCTCCACGACGCTAGATATAGACGCGTATTGACAGAAAGCGTATCCCGCGCCTCCGCCGCTGCCTTTCTTGATGTCGATCTCAATAATTCGTCCGAAATGCTTGAATTTGTCCCTCAGTTGTTGTTGCGTGACGTCCTTCTCTAAATTGCCGATAAACAGCGTCCTCGTCGCCTGCGAAAACAGATATCGTTCTAAGATTTGTAAAGGTAAGCTCGACGAGACAACGTCCGGTGTTTTCTCTTCGCGTACCTTCGGATGGTATTCGTCGATGTCGGTCTCGTAGGGTTTCGTGGAATCCGCGTCGTCATCGCAACTCTGATGAGGGGCGACCGATATCTTGCATCCAAAAAAAAGCTTATCTTGCGAGACTTCCAGAGCTTTCTCCACGTCGGACGGCTTCTTAAAACGGACCACCGCGTAACGATCGGCATTCTGCCCGACGACCTTGACCCATACCACTTTTCCGTGTTTCTTGTATTCGTGATAGAGGCCGTCCTTGAGAGAGCTGTCGGTGGATCTCGTCGGTAGATTTCTGACGCATATGGACAACGGTCGTCCGTTCGCCGTGGACGCCCACTGTGGAACAATGAGAAATGTAAACGAGGATGTCGAGCGGTACGCGGGGTGCGGACGGTGCGGAATGCGGGGTGTGGAGTGTGGAGTACCTGGTGGGAGAGGGCGGAGTGCGCGCGGTGGTTGTTGTGGTGCGAGAGCGGCGGCTGCGCGTGCGGCGTGGAGGCGCGCGACGTGTCGCTGGGCTCGGGCGAGCTGGAGTCCGAGCGCGACGACGCCGAGCCCGAGAGGCGCCGCCGCCGCCCGCTCTCGGTGCCGCCGCCCGGCGTGCTGGGCGTGCTCTCGCCGCCCGCGCGCTCGCCGCTCGCGTACCACCGGTGATGCGGCGTCGTCCTGACAACAACCACGAAAGATATCTTCCTTTATTACTCAACACTAACAGCTCTCGCATTTTTACAAAGACTAAACCAAATATACAGGACTGACTGTCAATCGGCAAGAGTGGCACACTTCAAAACAACACTTTCTTTACAATGTATTTTTTTATATCTCGACTCGCTCTTAACCGATTTGGTTCATAATCGCAAATCTTGTTAGGATTTAGATAAACTTAATAATCTTGTCAAATATTATCGAAATCGGCTGATTAATAGCGCTTCAGCAATTTTTTTCCCCCCTTTTTAAGGGAGATACCCCAAGCACTATCGAAAATCGCCGACGTCAAAAAAAGTACCAAGTTTCGTCGAGATTAGTTGAAAATCGCGACTTGTAGACGAAAACCAACATCTGGACAGACGAAAGCAAAATCGCCGTGTTAAAACGGAGATCTTCGCTTCCGCTCGATCAATTATATGTTGTACCTAGTGTAATTTTCTACTCGTAATTTCCAATATGCAGCGTAACTCGAGCTTGAGGTGCAATTTTCGAGTTGTGTAGTGAGAAGTATTTCTTAACGGGCGCTTCGAGCAAAGCTACACACACACACATACATGCACAACTCTGTAACCTCTGTCTTCGCGTATTACACGTAAACAATTGATTCATGCCAAAATCACACCTTTTTAGTGGAGTTGGACAAACTCTTTATACGACAATATATAAATCCTACAATGTTACTGTTCCTTGTACTTTTGACAAAATATTAATGAGTAATTAGTAATTGATATAATTTAAACAAATTGTTAGAACACAGTGCAAACAAACACATAAAGCGGAAATAGAAACGTGTAGATTTTGTTATTACTCTAAAGCAGGGGTCGGCAAGTGGTTTCAGTTGGGGATCCGCATACTGTCGATAAATTTAAACGAGGTCCAAAAAAAACTGATAATAATTAATAACTTAACTTTACGTTTTTATTTTGGTTTCAAATTCTGAATTAATAAATAAAAGACCTAAAACTATTGTTGAAAACTACACTGACGGATATGACTCAGTTTTTAGAGTTCCGTACCCAAAGGGAAAAACGGGACCCTATTACTAAGACTTCGATGTCCGTCTGTCTGTCTGTCTGTCACAGGGCTGTATCTCATGAACCATGATAGCTAGGCAGCTGAAATTTTCACAAATGATGAGTTTCTGTTGCCGCTATAACAACAAATACTAAAAAAAAGAATAAAATAAATATTTAAGGGGGGCTCCCATACAACAAACCTGTTTTTTTAGACGTTTTTCGTTCTATATTAATAATGGTTACAGGTAGATGCTTGAAATTTTCACAGAATATTTAGTTTTATATTCACTTCAATAATAAATAATAAAATTAAAGTAAAATAAATATTTAAGGGGGGCTCCCAGACAGTACGGAACCCCAGTAATTCAATATACATTTTTTTTTTGGTCCTAGTACCTATTTATTATCAGTTACATGAACTTTTGTTCGCAATAACTGTTTTTTATTTGGTGTAATCGTATGTACTCATTTGGTGGCTGTTTAGAGTTTTTAATGAAGTTTGAAAATAATAGTACAGGGTTACTGGTATCTCACGCACAACCTCTTAAAAGCAACTTTGGTACATCAAAATCAAAATGATTGCTGATCGACTGGATTGCCCCATCCAGAATAAGTGGATGTCAATTGTTATGGGCACCAAATTATAAATTATAGATATGAATGACATAGATGTATCTTGTAAATTAATGTTTTAAAATGAATGACATAGTTGTATTTAAATTTTTATAAATTATGGATAATTATTGTCTGAATTCAAATGATAAATAAATAAAAATAAATAAATAAAATGCACAACTTTTACTATGGGACCAATCCTGAAATCATGACAAAAAAACCTGTTCCATACAAAATTTTCAACTATGTTTGGTAAAATCTGCAAAACAACTAAACAAGTGATCCGCAAATTCAGGATCGGTCTCAAAGTAAAATTCATCTATATGTACAAAAAGCCGCCCGTAAGAGGTTTTGCGTAATGTGCCATACCCGATAATATCACAAAAGAAATTAAATTAATCACCAATCTCGTAAAATATCTAGTACCTGCTTCGAGTAATTTCCAGTACCTATCACAGTTGTTTAGGGCGACGAAAACAGAACGGCGAGCATGCATATCGACGTGTTTACCTATTATGTATTTCCAATGACGCAAGTCGAAGATACGAGAGTGATCTTGTTTATCTAGTTGTATATATTATGTTTACCTTTCGATGTTAGAAGGTGGCGTAGAATAGGGTGCAGTGGAGTTATTTCGCTGATACCTGCCGTATGCAGCGGGCGTATTGCCTCGTCGGCAATACTCCGTGGCGCTGTCGTTGGTGCCGCGCCAGGTGGCCGGCGCCGCCGCCGACGCCGCCAGAGGGCACGTAGTGGCGCCGGAACTGTCCTCACCGCCACTGCAAACAACCACATACCTAATAAATACATCATTTATTGAGCCTTCACATTATTCAATGCATTATTTATTTAACCAATGAAACGGAGGAAGTTTACAAGTCGACGCGTATAAATTATACAGTATTTTTAAATGTTTGACCAGTTTGACCACGCATAACTTTTTACACAGTGGTCAGATTTTGATAATTCTTTTTCAGCATTCATAGTGATTTTTTAAATGTGAGATAAACCGATTTGATTATAGAAGCAGTAATCTAGTCAAGAAGGAGAATCTCATGCACAGCCATCCCCTCCACACTTTGCTCAGCGCTAGACTTATATGCCGCGACATGTACCGATGACTCCCTTGGAAGTTATCTACGGATTATACACTCCACTGGCTTTTTGGTGATGGATAACATTGGGAGGAAATCTGCGTGCGATCGTATAATATTTTTTATTTACACTAATGTTGTAACATTCTACTTATGTTTCCAATACTTGACTTATAATGACTACTGTTATAGCGCAGACAAGAAAACACTCAATTTAAGCAATTTCACATGATGTTATAATATCCACATCGATATCGTAAAATCTCATTATAACATCAATAAAACGCGACCAATTAACCGGGCGAGCCTTATGTCAAAATCCTCATACAAGTTGTATAAAATTTTGATATTAGGCTGGCTTTTGAAAACAGTTGGGTTATACATGAAAACTTCGTCGAAACTACTAAACTTACATACACAAAACTCTTTGGTAAGATCTTGTGCCAATGAAATAAAAAAAGAACAGCGCGCGCTCGGTCCTGATTGACACTGCGCGCGCAGCTGCGCTCTCATTGGTTAGATTTTAATGGCGCCAAGTTCACTGTGACAATACACGTACGCGTGAATTTAATGTTTCGCAATATGTTTTTATTTTTTATTTTATTAGTTAAGATAAAGCAGTGTATGCAACTGCATATAACACGGGTATTAAAACACTCGTTACTATTATGAAAATCGCTGCGCTCGTTTCATAAACTCACACTCGTGTTTTTATACCCTTCATTATATGACAGTTGCATAAACTACTATATGGTGTTATATAAAACCAACCCGCACGTGATCAGAGTTGGGTTTGGTCTTATCACCCTTAGGGTGACCTAGAGCGAAGCTAGTCTTGATAGAGGGTTTTTTTAGCTTTTCGTCATAAACCGAAAATCACAATGGTAATTAAAAATCTGTTTTAGTTTGTGCTTATGAAATATGATACCTTACAGAAGACGGTTAGCAAACTTTTAAAGGACACGTCCACAAAATTTATGGAGGTTTGAATTTATTAGGATTAATAAATATATTTGGCTCAATAGGTAATTTATCTCTAGCAACCCTGAGTAACCACCAAATTGTTATATATAACGGGACAATAGCTTTAAGTTTAATTTTAAATAGTGCCACTTAGTATAATTTCGAAGGACTAGGAATGGAAGTGGCAACATTCCTGGGGTAACGCTTGTGACAAACGCTGTTGATTGATTCTAAGAAGGTTTTAAGTGACACTGACATCGCATGATCGGCCGATGGGCAGGAAAATGCGAGGTGACATGTCAGACAGATGTCAGTGAGTTGGAAGTTGTAAATAGAGCTTGTTCGGAAGAAGTTGTGGAAAACTGAGATTAGAACGGTTCAAGTCTGGTGATTCTTGATAGAAGGGTGGCAGCGTGCGTTACGCTGCGGAACGCCATGTCCTTCGCTTAAAGTTCTCTCTATAATTGTTATCATACGTAATCTTCTGTGCAATAAACTGGTTGTTCGTGACGTCGCCTTTATCTCCTCGCCCGCTAAACCCACGCCACGCCACACTGAAGCATTGTTGGGTCAGTGGTATAAATCATTACCACATTGAAGCAAAATCATAACTGCTGCGGTGCCTTTTTATGGATCCGACATCAGAAGGTGGGATCGAAGGGCTAGATCCTGAGGAGATGCAGGATTACAAGAAAAATCCTTCGACTGCATTAATCATTATCGCCTATGAATCAGAGCTATATTATCAAGCAAATCACAAAAGAAAATGGCGAATGACAACAAAGAAGACCACTATGCTACGATACAATCTACACTGAAAGAAGAAGAAGAACAGAACTTGCTTCGTGTACTGTTAACCAGAACAAATCGCTCCAGCCTGTTTGGAGAAGCGGGTCCAGGGTCCAGGGAAGCTGGGAAGGGTCACCTGCAATAACTACCAATCTGCGAGAAGCTGTCTGACAAAACCCCGGGTGAGCTCGTCCAATTTTAGTTAGATAGTAGTTCTGCATGTTTTTGACTAAATTTGACTTAGTTGTGTTGTGTGTTGTGTTTTCTAGTACCGCGCGGTAACATAACATTTTACTTTCGGAGGTAGGTCAAGGAAATATTTTAAGTGATTCTTAAATTCTCTGTAATAATAAAAGCGAGGGTAAGAAAAGCTGAACTCATTTAATTTTTGTTGGTGGGTAGTTCGAAAACTGCATCTAGGCTGAGTCGAAGGGATGCAGTTGTCCGGTTCTCTGCGGAGATCGAAGGGACGCTGTTATCCGGTCTCATGCCTCGATCTGGTATCTGATAAGCGTAGGTGGGTTGTACGAAAGTTGCATCTGGGCTGAGTCGAAGGGATGCAGTTGTCCGGTTCTTGCGAAGATCGAAGGGACGCTGTTATCCGGTCTCATACCGATGGACTGGAGTCAAAGAGACGCAGTTGCCGATTCTCGCATTTACTGGGTGGTGAGTGCGGTTTGAGGGACACTGTTGTCCAATATTGGGTGTGCGATTTGGTGGTATTGGCAAAGAGTTGTCCTAGTGAGTGTTGATTTTCCTACCCTATGCTAATGTAAAGAAACCTTGTCTAGTCATCTCTTCTTTACCTTCATAGTTAGTTATCATTTCGAACACGTCTAAAAGTAACATTATGTCAGGAATGGACGAGCGGTAAACGAATATTCTATACCGACATTTTTGAATAGTCCAATGTTGAACATACGCCTCGCCACGCTAGCCCAGTGCGGGTTGGTGGATAAACAAACATTCACATTGCTCTTTTGTTACAGATACTGATGATAATCGCCCGAGGACGTGCGAATGTCAAGATGGCCGTAACGGGACAATAGCTTTAAGTTTAATTTTAAATAGTGCCACTTAGTATAATTTCGAAGGACTAGGAATGGAAGTGGCAACATTCCTGGGGTAACGCTTGTGACAAACGCTGTTGATTGATTCTAAGAAGGTTTTAAGTGACACTGACATCGCATGATCGGCCGATGGGCAGGAAAATGCGAGGTGACACGTCAGACAGATGTCAGTGAGTTGGAAGTTGTAAATAGAGCTTGTTCGGAAGAAGTTGTGGAAAACTGAGATTAGAACGGTTCAAGTCTGGTGATTCTTGATAGAAGGGTGGCAGCGTGCGTTACGCTGCGGAACGCCATGTCCTTCGCTTAAAGTTCTCTCTATAATTGTTATCATACGTAATCTTCTGTGCAATAAACTGGTTGTTCGTGACGTCGCCTTTATCTCCTCGCCCGCTAAACCCACGCCACGCCACACTGAAGCATTGTTGGGTCAGTGGTATAAATCATTACCACATTGAAGCAAAATCATAACTGCTGCGGTGCCTTTTTATGGATCCGACATATAAAAGCATTTTTACCAATTGGACACACTTTTTAAGTATTTTTTGTCACAATGTATCTACATCATCTACTGGTCACACTGGTAGGTTATAATTTTTAATTTTAGCAAATTAAGAGATGAATGTCGAAGAATCAGCTACAAATGCAAGTAAAATAACGATAGAAGCGCTTTATTATTGTTAAACTAGAAAAAATCAAAAGCTGTATTATTATTTTTCACACAATTTATTTTTCACATTTAAAATGAATGCAGGGATGTAAAAATCGAAATTATATATTTTTGAGAAGCCCATAAAACAAATTTTTAAATGATGTACATATCATCTTGGTTAGATTTTTCTCTGAATAATTTACCACTTGTGGAAGTCTCCTTTGGACTGTTATTCCTTGCATTTAGGCCTTATTTTCTGTGAAAGGTTGACCCCCCGTGGTAAACCTCGGAATCTAACGGAATAACCTGATTTTTTGCACAAACCTTTATTTTACCATTACTAATGTTGTCCCAAATAGCCAACGTCCTTAGATATTCAAGGTCAAAGGTCGCAAAAATATGTTATTTGAGAATATCTCGTTTTTTTTCCTTCCTATTATATTTGCATCTTTATAAAAGTTGTAGAGTATAAAATTCTCTACAACTTATGATTCAAAAATGTTTCTATACGTCTACCCGTTTTTGAGTGAGGTCGCATAGTATGGAGCGCTCAGCCTTAGCGCTAAGTCACTCGTGAATTTCAATCTACTCGTATTATTTAAATTGTAATTTTATTGTAATTTTAATTTAATCTGTGGAATTTATTGTGGACATTGTCTGGTGAATAAACAATTTCATTTAATTTCATTTCATATCTTATTAAAAATCTAAAGAAACTAAAGAAACTATACCAAAGACGCGGAGTTCAGTGGATGAGGATAGCAAGAGACAGAAAAGTTTGGGCACAACTGGGGGAGGCCTTTTTTTTGCCCAGGGAAAATTCTTTATGGATACCACCCCGCTCCGGGGGAGGCAAGGTGGTTATGTGGGAGTTCCCATCTAGACGGTGTACCCACTAAAAACTCTGGGGTGTTTCCTACTACTCGCTAACACTGGGGTACGGGTACGCTTGCGCATTCGTCGCAGTCCCAGCAGCAGTGTCTGTCTTGGACTCGTCTCATTGTTTTAATCCAATTTTCGTCAAGAGGCACGCGGAAACACTGCGCGCTATAATCTCGAGTCCGTCGCTCAAGGCCCCTGTTATGGGGTTGAAGGAGGGCCTCCTTCGACGATCGATTGAGGTAAAGCCGAAAATGAAGTATCTTGGACTTCACCTTGACGGAAAGTGGAATTTTCGCGAGCACTTTGCGCAATTGGTCCCTAGACTTACGGGTGCCGCTGGCGCACTCAAGCGCCTCCTGCCTAACCTCGGGGCACCGAAAGCCGGCAATCGGCGGCTGTATCTTGGAGTGGTACGGTCGATGGCCCTGTACGGGGCGCCCATATGGGCGGACGCAGTACTTGTGTCGAATAGCTGGAAGAGAACCGACCACCGAGTGCCACCACTGCGGTTGCGACGAGGACAAGGCGCAGCATACATTGGAGGAGTGCCCAGCATGGGCAAGTGTGCGACGTGACCTCGTCGCAGTCGTAGGAAACGACCTCTCGCTTCGATCGCTGATCGACTCAATGATCAGTAGCGAGAGATCGTGGGAGGCGGCCGTTACCTTTTGCGAACAAGTTATGTTGTAAAAGGAAACGGCGGAGCGCGAACGGGAGATCCTTTCGGAGCTTCCAATGCGCCGACGAAGAAATGGGCGTCGGAGGAGGGTCTTCCACGCTCTTCTCCAACCTCCATAACATGGGTCTTGGGCGATGGACTTGGGGGGAGTCCGTCGCCCGACAAGCGTAGCCCCCGAGGTTGCGCGCGCGGTGTATCTGCGCGCCTCTCAAGGAAAGTTGGGTGGAAAAGCTCCATCACTAAACGGGACCGGGTCTTAGGGATCAGCGCCGCTAGAGCCGCGGACGAGTGCGAAAGCGTTCCCGCAGCTTCAGCACATGGGCGTCAGGAAGAAACACCCCAGGGTTTTTAGTGGGTACACCAGCCACGGGACTCCCACATAACCACCTTGCCTCCCCCGGAGCAGTGTGGTATCCATAAAGGATTTTCCCTGGGATAAAAAAAAAGAATCTCCAATTCTCCGGCGGCGCATCGGGAGATCTGTTGTAATCTCCCGTTCGCGTTCCGCTATATCCTTCTGGAGTATAACATGCTCACAGAAGGAAACTGCCGCCTCCCATGACTTCTCACTTCCCAGCATTGAATTAATCAGAGCTGGGAACGAGAGGTCACCCCCTATTATAGCGATGAGGTCACGGCGCTCGCTGGCCCATGCAGGACATTCCTCCAGTGTATGCTGCGCCGTGTCCTTATCGCAGCTGCAGTGGTGGCACGCGGTCGTTGGTTCTCTTCCGGCTACACGGCATAGGTACTTTCCAAAACAGCCATGACCAGAAAGTACCTGAACAAGCCGGAAGGTTAACGATCCGTGGGCCCTATACAGCCAGTTCTCGAGTACCGGCTGCACAGCATTCACTGTCCAAATTCCGGCAGTGGGTTGGGCTAAGCGCTCCTTCCATTCCGCTACCAAGGCTCTACGAGCGTGTACTTTCCACAGCTCAATTTTGCCTTGATGGGGGATCTTCTCCTCGGAGTTAGAGCTCCCTGCGCCATCTGTACACGGCAGCATAAAGCTCCGCCTCCGAATCCCATGGAGGGGATGCTGCCAGTACACACGCTACTTCAAAAGAGACTGTGCGATAACCACGTATTACCCCAACCGCCTTGGCTCTCTAAGGTTTCCTCAGAAGAGCAACAGATCTCCGTGTCAAGGTGTCCGCCCACACCGGTTCACCGTAAAGTGCCATGGATCTCACCACTCCTAGATAAAGGTGTCGGCTAGAAGCTTTAGGTCCTCCAAGGTTTGGTAACAGTCGCTTGAGAGCGCGAGCGGCATCCAATAAGCGAGGCCCATCTGTACAAAGTGCTCTGTGAAATTCCACCTGCTATCAAGATGAAGCCCCAGATACTTCATAGAAGTCTTTATTCCAATCTGCACTTGCCCGATAGAGACTGTGGGGCCGCTCGGTGGTGCGCGTCGAGGGCCATGGAAACATATGGCCTCAGATTTATTCAGGGCTACTCGGAGTCCTAGAGACTATTTTTTCCACCACTGTAGCCACGATTTCTATGATAAGGCCAACTGTTTGTTCGTAAGTTTTACCCCGGGCTGTTACCAATGTAATCTGAGGGCCTACGCTAAAGAGGCGACAACTACATTGACTGAATAATTTGATAATGACATATTTAGAACAGAAAAAAAATTACATACATAATACTATGGACTAAGAAAGAAACAAACTAATATCTAATATAATTGTTAAAGTGTTAATTATAATGATGCAGTTGAAATAAAGGCTTTTTAGGGTTCCGTACCTCAAAAGGAAAAAACGGAACCCTTATAGGATCACTTTGTTGTCCGTCTGTCCGTCCGTCCGTCTGTCAAGACCCATTTTCTCAGGAACGCGTGGAGGTATGAAGCTGAAATTTATATCAATTACTCAGGTCTACTGTCCCTTGAAGCTGTGAAAAAATCAAACTTCTAAGCCAACGCAATCAAAAGATACAGCCGTTTATGCCGCAAATTTTCGACACTTGCAAGGGAATCAAAACCTACAGGGTGCTTCCCGTGAACTCAGAATCTTGAAATTTGGTACGAAGCAACGTCTTATAGCATAGATAAAGGAAAAATTACGAAAACCATAAATTTTTAGTTACATCACATAATATATTTTTTTTTAATAATTTTAACCTTACTACCCATTTCCTCATAAACGCGTAGAGGTATTAAATTGAAATTCATACCAAATACTCAGGTCTATAAAACCTTTAAGCTGTAACAAAATCAAACTTCTATGTCAACGCAATCAAAAGGAACAGCAATTTAAGCTGCATATTTTGAAACTCGCAAGTACTCGCAAGGGAATCAAAACCTAAAGGGTACTTCCAGTCGACCTAGAATCTTGAAATTTGGCATGAAGCAACGTTTTATAGCACACATAAAGGAAAAATTCCGAAAACCTTAAATTTTTAGTTACATTACAAAATATATATTTTTTAATAAATATAAACTTATTACTTTTTTTGTCGTAATGAACGAACTTTGTAAACCTTGCAGGTTTGTACGGAACCCTCGGTGCGCGAGTCCGACTCGCACTTGGCCGGTTTTTTACTTTACTTTTACGTATTAAAACATGTTTGACACAAAAGTTGTAGAAAATGTCATACTTATATAAATATGCAAAGTTAAAAGTCGTAAGAAGTTACAAAGATTAAATTTGTTTGAACATTTACGAGCTCGTATTGCTCTTGTCCTAGTCATTACGACAGTAGCGTACTGGCGTAAAAAAGCAAGCGTAAAGAATAAAACTGTTTATTAATTTCTTTAAAAATACAGCGCAGACGCAACGCAATCGTGTACCACTTCAAAACATTTTCATACAAATTGTACGGAAGGTGACATTTGTGAATTACACTCAAGCGGCGCGGTGCAGACAGGCAGGCCGCTTTGTTGCCTGTGCCGCGTCGCATGCAGTTGCGACTGGAGCGCCGCGCGCCGCGCTAGAAGCACGTCGCTTGTTATAATATTACATATACATATGTATTGTATATACGGTATGCGCAGTATAATAATACAAGATAAAATGTGGAGGGAGCTTCGAGCAAATATCTTTAGTCACAATCGTGCAAAAACAGTGTCCTAGCCAAAACTCTGCCCAAGCTATGTAGTGGGCAGGATTTTTAGTTAGTCTTAAGACGATTGCAATCCGACTATAACGCCGCGCGATGCCTAAGTGCTCAGTTACAAGCACTAATTAGGTAACATAACGCCTTGATTCGAGAAAACGGGTCATTGTAAATTATTTAATGTAAATAGGTATCTAGGTGACGGCGCTCGAACATGTTTTACAACTGCTTTCACATAGAGCCTGTCGCTCTGTAGATATTTAATCGAAGGGAGGGAGATAGGATTAAAAGTCGACGCATCGAAACGTTTCTTCGCCATTTCTATATAATTTGAATCGCGTCCGAGCCTTATCCGATCATTACCTTACGCCGTTTCTTTATAAATATAATTCATGCATTACAACAGCAAAAAGAATACGTCCACTCGACGATTCGTTTGCGGAACACTGCAGGTCTCGTACGCATTGCATCGTAACATTAGACTTACGATACGACTACGCTTACGACTCATGTACGAGGCTCCTAAACTACCATAATAACAAATTAAATTATTAATTAAATAAGCAATTTGGTTGGGAGGCTGGGAGCGCCACTTCGCGATTCTTCATACAAAATCTGCTGTCTTACACAGAGACTACACTCAAATAATCCGACCGCTTAACTTACCCCCTTCGCACACAAGGGCGTAGCGTAGTCAAATTAAGTGTTCATTTTTAGGGTTCCTACCCAAAGGGTAAAAACGGGACCCTATTACTAAGACTCCGCTGTCCGTCTGTCTGTCTGTCACCAGGCTGTATCTCATGAACCGCTATAGCTAGAAAGCTGAAATTTTCACAGATGATGTATTTCTATTGCCGCTATAAGAACAAATACTGAAAACAGAAGATATTTAATATTTAAGGGGGGCTCCCGTACAACAAACCAGAATTATCAACCGTTTTTCGCTCGATATTAATAATGGTAACCGGTAGATGCTTGAAATATTCACAGCATGTTTATTTGTATATACTATTCAATAATAAATAATTAAATAAAAATAAAATAAAGAACCCTGCGTGCGCGAGTCCTACTCGTACTTGGCCGATTATTCAGATTTATTCTTAACTGTATGACAATGTTCTTTACCAAATTTTATAGTTCAACTGTCATAGTTATAGAGAAGTACCCTATAGATTTTGATTCCCTTATGAGAGCCAAAATATGCTGTTTTTTGACATAAACGGCATCTACGGTTAACTTGGTTTAACTAGAACGAGACCTTTGATTTTTTTACAACTACTAGAAACCATAGATCTGCGTATACGGTTTCAGTTTCGACTTGATATCCCAACGCGTTCTCGAGATAGGTCTTGTCACACGGACAACAAAGTGATGCTATTAATGTTCCGTTTTTTTTTTTCCTTTTGAGGTAAAAAAAACCCTAAAACGTTTGGTAGGTTAGGTACCTAATAACCTAACTGTTATTTTGCTTCTTCTATGCTCAAACTCAACATTCTCAAATTCATCATGAAAATAATGTAATCGGGCTTAATGTACTCGTACCGTATTGTAATCTACCTAATTGTACCTACCTATATATTATTGTATCGTGTGCACGCTGCGTTTGTACCTAGACGTTCTCATTGTAAGTGAATGCATTTGTGTGCTTTTATGAGAAATAAATATCTTAAACCAGAATTAACCCTACCGGAAATGATCCCAGGACTGCCTGCGTCCAAGGCACGCCACTAGGCCAGGGGTCCGGTCGTCTTTCTGAACAGTATGATGCAATGCGTGCCCATCTTGCACCGATTCAACACTATCCATAATCCATTCATCAACGCGCAGGTAAGCGCATTCTACGGTGGAAAGAGGTGCGATGTAACATTACACGCGTTTTACTATAACCAACTGGTTAATTGTCTTGTAGTCTGTTGCACCTAGCCAATACTACGTAGTATTATTATACCTACATTAATCTTCTTTGTCAATACTGTATCCATAATCCATTCCATCAAATATGGGTCTTAAAAAACTTTTTATTTTAAAACAATCTTTTACTGAA
This sequence comes from Hypomecis atomaria, assembly GCA_964007245.1. Lineage (NCBI taxonomy): Eukaryota > Metazoa > Arthropoda > Insecta > Lepidoptera > Geometridae > Hypomecis > Hypomecis atomaria. The sequence continues at coordinate 11,602,310 of OZ023299.1, forward strand.
CAAATACTCGCCAAGACAAATCAAACAGTGGAAACTCGATAGGGTTGCGTCGATTCATTACCTACAGAGTTCCTATGACCACCTTCCAGCTCCATCATCAGACCCTGGTTACCATTGAAAGACAAACTACTCGCCAAAACCATTCAATTGAACCCAAACTCGATGAGGTTGTGTCATTTCATTGCTAAGTTCCTTTGGCCACCTTCCAGCTCCATCATCAGATCAGCACCATGTCATCATAATATTGCATTGTCACGTATTTACACATGTATGTACCTATAATTTCGGACCAATTAGTTACCGACTTAGCCCAGCGGATTGGCAAATTAAAGTAGCAGTAGGCAGGGCATTTAGTGCGAAGAACGGATGGCCTTTGGGGCCGTAAAGTTCTCGAACGGAGACTACGGACCAGCAAGCGTAGCGTAAGGCGTCCACCGGCTAGGTGGACTGCTCATAGTAATAAGGATCGCAGGAGCTTGGGATGCCTATGTCCAGCAGTGGAAGTCCTACTGCTGATTGATGGATTTGATTTTTTTAGGGATTTGATTTGATTTTTTTCACCACCCAGCCTAAAGAACTCCAGGATGTTGTCACAGTTCTTAAGATTGACATTTTTCGTCGCTCTCAATGATTAGGTAAAGGCATTTCTCGCGTGGTCTCGTGGCGCCGAGGCCAAGATATAACGGGGCGCATCGACCTGTCCCATTTCGGCTCTCGTTCGGGTTGCCTGAGGTGGTGAAACTACTCTCGAGGTCTCCGTTGTCTGTGGAGGTGGTGTTTTAGGCATGAAACGGAATAAGTCTAGTTTTACAAATCGTCGGGTACCTCACTCACGCCGGGTCAATTTTTTTTCTGTTTTTAGTATTTGTTGTTATAGCGGCAACAGAAATACGTAATCTGTGAAAATTTCTAGTTATTACGGTTCATGATACGCGACCTCACTCACGCCGGGTCAATTTTTTTTCTGTTTTTAGTATTTGTTGTTATAGCAGCAACAGAAATACGTAATCTGTGAAAATTTCTAGTTATTACGGTTTATGAGATACAGCCTGGTGACAGACAGACGGACAGCGGAGTCTTAGTAATAGGGTCCCGTTTATACCCTTTGGGTACGGAACCCTTAAACGTATATTTCAACACTCGCAAGGGAATCAAAACCTATAGGGTACTTGCTGTTGACCTTGAAATATAAAATATGGCAAGGAGCATTGTCTTAGAGTACACATATAAGAATAAATCTACAAACTGTACATTTTTAATTAAATCACAAAAAATGGGCCCTCAATGTAAAAAAAATGGGCTCTAATTTCAAAGAGAATTAATTGTATCATGTGGGGTATCATATGAAAGATCTTTTCATCACATCTATTCGAAAAGGACGACTTGGTTCGCCTTTAAGAGCCCCGGTGTTCTGTAATTTTCTATACAAACGTATTACGCTGTTTTCTTCCTGGAAAATACTTATATAGCTTAAATTTTTTGTCATAAAATTAAATTTAGCTGTTTAGACTACCCTGTCTTTTCTTTTTCTTGATAAATTAATTATCAGGCAAAATATGACCCCTCAAAATCACAAAAAAATATCACCATTATTACCAATGTCTTTAGAGACCTACCAGCACGGGAAGCATGGCAAAGGGACTAATAGTCTTTCCACCATTATATCCCCTCGAAGTGGAAATAAAGTATGGATTGACAATGACATCTGACATTAAGAGTGGATAAAATGGTCTTCTCCCCTTGCCGTGCTTCCCGTGCAGAAGAGACTAAATAATATCTAACAAAATATAAAATGACAGAATCATGAACACTATATTTTTTTTAAATTTTGACATAAAAAATACTTGATTTAAATAGTTTTTGAAGAAGAAAACAGCGTAATACGAAACGTCTCGCCAAGTTTTTTGTAGGTATGAATCGCTCTGAGCTGCAATTGTCCCTATCGCACGATGCGGGGGTAGGGTCGAGGTAAGGGAGGTTCAAACCTATACGTACACAAGCAAGGATGTAGTAATAGTCGATATTTTTGTCGATGCTCTAGTGATGTCCATCGTTATCGATGTTTATTAAAAATATTAGTTATTTTTTCCAATCTTGTGATTTGACCGTTGTATGTTTGTTATTTTTGAAGAAAAGATTTTATGTATGGAATATAGGCTTTTAGTCGCTGCGACATATTGCAGCGATTATACGGAATGTCGTGTTGTACCCGCAGACATCTAAATGAGTTAGGCGCAGAATAACCAATTCGTATAATGCCCAAGTAATCCGGGAATGCTCAATTCTACGAAAGCATAATTCTATGATGGCCCAATTCTCAAAATGGCAACATAATTTTGGAATTTTCTAAAAAAATGTTGTTACGTTGTACGAGTTAAGTACATCATAACTTTTACTATGGTACCGACCAGAGCCGAGTCCGCGAGAAATATCAACTATACTATAGAAAAAGTCCGTTGCCGTTGATACCATTATCAACGGACACTTTGTCTATACAAAGTGTATCGCCAATTCGGAGTTAGTTGCTCCGATAGTTAAAGTTGTTCTTTTTAAACCTATTAACTTTGCACTAAAGAAGTGGTGCTTTAATTAAAGCACAGAATGCTCAATTCTCAAAATGGCAAAATAATTTCAAATAGGAAACACACATTTTCATTTAAAAAAATCACGTTATTATTAATTATTTTGCCATTTTGAGAATTGGGCATTCTTAAAATTGAGCTTTCTTAGAACTATGTGCCATTATTAGAATTCTACGCCTAAAGCGAAATAATGGTTCTAATCAGGAAAATCACGTGCTCTCGTAATAACTGTAACGTTTAAATATAATTATCCTTAGTCCACCGACCTAAGCGAAAAACATTCTATTAAATTGTTCAAGTATCAAAGACTCAACATTAAATAATTAAAAAACACATAATCAGTCACATTACAAACACAACCAAATAAATAAATCTAGATCTAATATAATAAATAAGTTCTATGCTGCGCTTGCCAGTATAGGTAGCACCACACAAGTTGGCGGATGAGATGTTAGCCGCAGATGACACTTCGCCGTAATTCACTAATTATTGCGCATGTGTGCAAAATGCCGACGCCGCGTGGCGTAGTGGTAAGCACAGGCGTGCACGCGGAAGGCATGAGGTTGGCGGGCGGGTGTGCCCCGGGCTTGTCTCTCAAACTCAATTCATTTATTGCAACATATGAAATTTACATGCGGTTCTTAGTTAACATGTTTTGTATAGTTATACATATGACCCTATAAGGGTATGACAATTTTATTATTTGTATTGGAACGATTTATTATTACGTTTTCTAGATTATCGTTAAAAAATTCGTCTAATGTATACTAGCATTTCGATAATAGGATAATTTTTAGTTGTTTCATGAAACAGTTTTCTCTTTCGATTCTTTTAAATTATTTGGCAAATTACTAAATATTTATTAGCCATAGAGCTCCTGAGAGCGGGTGGAACACCGGTACTAAAAGTCCTCCAGAAGCTTTTTAACACCGTCGTCCTCGAGGGCATCACGCCAGAAGCATGGAACAGAAGCGTGGTGGTGTTGTTTTTCAAGAAAGGTGACAACACCTTATTGAAGAACTACAGACCCATCTCGCTTCTGAGCCATGTTTATAAGCTGTTTTCAAGGGTCATTACGAATCGTCTCGAGCGCAGGCTTGATGACTTCCAGCCTTCCGAACAAGCCGGTTTCCGAAAGGGCTTTAGTACCATGGACCACATTCATACGCTACGGCAGGTTATACAGAAGACCGAAGAGTATAACTTGCCACTTTGCTTAGCGTTTGTGGACTATGAGAAAGCCTTCGATTCGGTCGAGACTTGGGCTGTGCTCGAGTCTCTCCAACGATGCCGTATTGACTATCGGTACATCGAAGTATTGAAGTGCTTGTATAATAACGCCACTATGTCGGTCCGAGTACAGGAAGAAAGCTCCAAGGCGATCCCTTTAAAAAGAGGCGTAAGACAGGGAGACGTAATTTCTCCGAAACTGTTTACGGCTACTTTGGAGAACGCCTTCAAGCTCCTGGAATGGAAAGGATTCGGCATCAATGTCAATGGCGAATACCTCACTCACCTTCGGTTTGCCGACGATATAGTAGTCATGGCAAAATCGATGGAAGAGCTCAGCACGATGCTCGAAGGCCTCAGTCGGGTTTCTCAACAGGTGGGTCTTATGATGAACATGGACAAGACGAAAGTTATGTGTAATTCCCATGTTGTACCCACCCCGATCTCTGTTGGGAACTCGGTTCTTGAAGTCGTTGACTCGTACGTCTACCTAGGACAAGTAGTCCAGTTAGGTAGGTCCGACTTCAAGAAAGAGGCCAATCCAACTCGGCTGGGCAGCGTTCGGAAAATTGCGTAGCGTCTTCTCGTCCGACATACCTCAGTGCCTCAAGTCGAAAGTTTTCGACCAGTGTGTGTTGCCAGTGATGACTTATGGCACAGAAACGTGGTCTCTCACTATGGGCCTTATTGGTAAGCTCCAAGTAGCCCAGCGAGCTATGGAGAGGGCTATGCTCGGAGTCTCTCTGCGAGATCGAATCAGAAATGAGGAGATCCGTAGAAGAACCAAAGCTACCGACATAGCCCAACGGATTGGCAAGTTGAAATGGCAATGGGCAGGGCACATAGCGCGGAGGACTGATGACCGATGGGGTCGAAAAGTTATCGAGTGGAGACCACGTACCGGCAAGCGCAGCGTAGGACGTCCACCCACAAGGTGGACGGATGACCTCATTAAGACCGCAGGATCGCGCTGGATGCAAGCCGCTTCCAACCGGTCTTATTGGAGATCCATAGGGGAGGCATATGTCCAGCAGTGGACTTCTTATGGCTGATGGATGGATGGATGGATAGAATTTGGGCTAGAACTGTGCATTGTTCTCTCTGGCCCCTGCGCATACCTATATTTTGCCTTTTGCACAGCATTCTGCGCCTAACTTTTCATCCGCCGACTTGTGTGGCGCGGATTGTAGGTGAGATCCATTCGAGAAAAAAGCCCCATTGGCTATCCGTTCATTGAACTACGTGCCTTGCCCTCGGTCATTTTAAATTGCCAATCCACTGAGTTTGGAGAGGGCTGAAAAGTTCAATTAGATGTGCTTTAAATGCTATCATCAGTTCATATCTACCTACTTTGTAGATGTTCTATCCTGTATTACCTACTATGGTGTGTGTCCTACCCACTGCTGCTTTAATTTGCTAATTGTTTCAATTTTTTTAAACGTGTTCAAAGTAGAACCAAGGTATGACAAGCAGTTCTCTAAACAGTATGCCTCGCATCTGTTTTATTGAATCCTCTATTATTTTTTATACTATGGGACTAATAGCGGAATGAAAATATGGTAGGTACCATATAAAAGGTAAGAAGTTTTAGATGTGCAGGTATACAGTAATATAACGAGACCCAATTACTGAGACTCCTCTGTCCGTCTGTCTGTTGGTCACTTGGCTGTACCTATCTCATGAACCGTAATAGCTAAACAGTTAAAATTTGCACAGATGATGTATTTCTGTTTCCATTATAACAACATATACTTACTAAAAATAGAATGAAATAAATATCGACTTCAACTGTGTACAGAATTCGCTCGGATCGATGATCGATGTAGCATTTTTCACATTATTGTTGATTTACCAAAAATGGCTCAGCCGATTTCAATAAAAATTTTAAGGGACCGATTTCGACGTATACCCTTTCCAATAAAAAATATACGCGTCGAATTGCGTACCTCCTCCGTTTCATCGGTCAAAAAATAGAATAAAATAAATATTTATTCATACCATAAAACAGATGTGAGTTTTTGCACGATAATTATCAATAATCACAACAGGTAGACGCTTGAAATATTCTCAGAGTATTTAGTAATATAATATTTCAATTTAAAAAACAAATAATTGAGTTGAAATACATAATTGGCTCGCATACGGTACGAACCCTTTCAAGCGCGAGTCCATATTTATTTTAGTCTGTAGAAGAACTATGTAAGATATTTCCATAAAAAAAAAGGAACTTAAAATTAGAAAGAAGTAATTTCAGTCAAAATAAATAATGTAAACTGCGACGCCTACAGAAATCAAATAGCCAAATTGCTACTTTAACTCCTGCTTTGGGTTCAAAATCAATCGTATATGAAGTTAGTTGGGTACATATTATGTTTTTGTCAAACAATAATAAAATACTTAATTTGAAAGAAAATAAATAAGCCTGAAAAAATAACCTATATCACAAATAATGTAGCTTCCTAATGGCAGAAAAATAAATAATCATTGGCAGGATTGTTTTTGTTTGCTTTCCGCCATACCTTGTAGGAAAACAGATTATACGTAGAATAAGCGTAAGATAGCTCTACGTACGGCCAAAATCAGGAACAAATTCTATGCTGCCAGGGAATACAGAATACTAGTGATATACCACGTACGTGGCGCCAAGACTCGCGCGCAGAGTTTTCTTGTGCGCACTCTACGTTATATCATATTTTGCTACAATTCAAAATAAAATATCGGTCAGCCACGCTGGTTCTTTGGGGCGCGAGTGGGGTGCAGGGACAGTTCGAGCGCAGTACGCACTACGCACATAAATACAATTGCATCACCACACACATTGAAGCTCCCTGGTTTGGGCGCATCGCAACGGCAATAGTTTAGTCCAAATACCTATTTCTCAATTTCTTCGTCACTAGGCGACCCTCTGAAGTGCGCCCAAAGGTGGTGTTTTCTATAAGAAACTTTATAAGTGCGCTGAAATCATCTTTGCCGCGCACTTTTTGAATTTGGAACTCATAAGTGCGCCGGAATTATCTTTGCCGCGCACTTTTTGAATTTAGAAGTATTTGTAATGTTAGTTTTCAGCGCCAAGAAAATGAATGAAAAGAATGTTAAAATAAGTGTTCATTTGTTTTATTATTAGATTCCATATAATTTCAATTTAGTTGTTACTCTACGTTTTATTAACACGCTTTTATTAGGTCGATGTGTAATTGTGTATGTAACTAACATGTAACGGAATCTAAGGTAACTAATTTAACCATCTTCCAAGGGTCGTAGCGTAATGAAAATTGGCAGCTGTTTGTAGTTCTGATGACAATACAATAATATGGTACTGTCGAACTGAGCTGATGATGGAGCCGGAAGATATGAACTGGAACTTCATGATGGAAACTCATATCATAGCTGTTTTGGATTTCTTAGAAAAGTCTTGTGATGAACTTTGACCACGATTAGGTTTTAAGGTATGATGATGAAGCCGGAAGATAGGCACTGGCATTCCATGAAGGAATATCGTATCATAGTCGTGTTTGCACTTGTGAGAAAGGCCACGTAATGACTAATCCTGTTTTACTAGTTTTTTTTTAACTATTAATTTATCATATAATAATATTACAATAAAATATGAGGCGCCTTTTATTTTCTCAAAGGTGAAAAGCAGCCACTCGGGCGCAAAATATATTTTTTGCTCGGGCGACGTACTTCGAATCCCTCGCTACGTTCAGGATTCTTTAGTAGAATCCTGAAGAATCCCTCGTCTAGAATCCCTCACTTCGCTCTGGATTCAAAAGAGCGCCCGCGCCGTAAAAATATTGTTTTGCTCCCATATGATACAATCTACTATTATTAGCACAAGATAAAACGGGCTATATTTTTACGATGTGTGATTTACGATGTATGACGAGAAAAGTGAAAAAAAAACGTTTTATCATCGATGATTATGTTATAGTTACGCTTTGAGGTTAGGTATAACAACTGTGTACTGTTCTTGAATTGTACTTAGTTCCCAATTTTGTGCAATTTTCAAGATTTGTACGGAACACTCGGTGTGCGATCCTGACTCGTACTTGTCCGGGTTTTTATTAATTATTTATTTTTAGATTTACGTTTTCTTCCGTAGTTAAAGCCGATTCACACAGAGGCGGGAGCCGCGAGAAAGCGATCGCGATCCGGGACGGGAATTTTTGTAATATTCGGGTTTGTATGCAACCTGACACAGAGGCGGGCGCGATCCGGCGCGATGCGATCTCCCGCGCGACAGGATCGGACAGACAAACAACAACAAACAGAGATTGCTTCGCGGTAAGGACGCGCCGGGATGCGGGCTCCCTTATTCGATCTTGAATAAAACCATTGCAAGAGGTTTGCATCCAGCATCCATCCATGTATCCACCAAAAAATGAGGTTCTCAATTCGACTGTGTGTTACATCATTCCGTCAATTATGAATTAATTTTGAGTCTCAATAAAGCGTTGTTGTCTTGAAATGTAAATTATAATGTCCATTGCTAGACATACCGGACGAACCGATAGGATGGGTTGAAAGCTACTCGAACCTGAATCGCGGGTGTTCCTATAGTCTTAATCAGTTCAACTATTAACATAAAATAAAGATACTATTGGATTTCTAAATAAGTTCGTATGGGTCGGGTGGCTATACATAATATAAAGTCCTGGGACTCAATTCTGTTAACCGATCTCGTTGCTGAAGTGACGCGTTCTTGAGCTTCTCTCGTTTTTTTGACAGCTTTGAACTATCAAAACTGTCAGAAAAGCGAGAGGGGTTCGGGAGCGTATCACTTCGGTGACGAGATCGGTTGACAGAATTGCCCCGCTGGTTTCAGAGATTTTAAACGGTTAGAATATTAGAGACCCCACAGTCCATAATTCCATATACATTCTACCTACGTTAGTTGACGTTCTACCATAAACTTCTTTTTGATCTTTTCTTCATACAAGACTTTGTAAAATATTGACCATTAGTTCTACTTCTACGAATTGTGTACCCTATCTAATTCCTCTTCAACTTGCCAACCCAAAGAGCTATGATGGAAACGCTGGCATCCAACGTGATCACCAGGTCTTCGATTCACGTGAAGATCTTTTCTACACTTGCCAATACATTCGAGAATTTCGAAGAAAGCTCCATCGATCATTTGTTTTACGAACTATGTGTCAGGACACATACCTATTCACTACCATTACAACAGACATTATAAATCGTCGGTATGTCGGTTCGCCTAACTTAGGTTCTCCTTAGGACCTTAGGTCTTAGGTAGGTACAATCGTGAGGTGGTGGGTTCAAATCCTAATCCTATATCAATGGGTTTCTTTGGAACTTATGTATGGAAATTCACATCACTGGCTTTTCCGTGAAGGAAAATATCGTGTCGCAACCCGCATACCTATGTACGTCCGTAGAAGGAACTCGATAGCGTATATGAATCCACCAACCCGCACTGGGACACCGTGGTGGATATGGCCCAATCACCCTTCGTAAGCAGACCTAAGTCCTGCAGTGAACAATTAAAAAATAATAGTATAGGTACATTAATAGCGGATATGTTACGTAGGTAAGTACATAATAATAATATCACTGGCACTCTCGCTACTCCATAGATTACGACGCGGTCGCGGTTTCATATACATTTCACATATCTTATCATTCGTCAAAATTGTAAGCGGTAAAAGTTTTTTTTTTTTTTAAACTCATTAGTCGATAAAAATTACATTCAATGGCCTACCCGCACTGGACCAGCGTGGTGGAAAAGGCTGGTATAGATACAGGTATTTACAGAATAGCGGATACATTAAGGTGATGCCTAGCTAGCCGAACGGGGTGAATGAGTATCCAGAATTATACTGTTACAGGAGGATATATGGATACGCATACGGAATGCGCTGTGGTCGACCACCACTACTATTACATCTATTTACAATTTAGCTGTATTACTTACAAGTTTTTCAATTTACATATTACCCTGGCACTGCTCAGGTAACTATTATTAGACAAAAAAAAACACCTATCAACGCCATTAATTAATAGTAGGTACGCTCATTGGGGGATCGTCATTTCATGCTGTTCATCAAACAGGATTCAAGCTTGTTTCTAACTAAAGAGTTTTACTAAGTTATTCAGTTCAGCATCCCAGACATAGGAAATCCTTGATTGAGAAGCATTATTAATTTCTGTAATTTTTTTTCATAGCCAACCAGTTGCGTAAGCGGCCGAAAGTGCGATAATTGTGCGACACCATGTTTCCCGCAGAGTATAAAATTGCAATATATATTATAGCCTGATTGTATACATACACGTTTCGCGAAGCGGCGGTGGGTGGTAGTAATACCCGCCTCAGAATCGTGAGGTCGTGGGTTCAAACCCTGTCCCGTACAAATCAGTTCTTCGGAGCTATTGTACGAAATTTCACACCACTGGCTTTTCAATGAAGGAAAACATTTTGTCGCAATCAGCGTAAGTCCGTAGAAGTGATTCAATGGCTTATGTGAATCTACCAACCCGCTCTGGGCCAGCTAGGTGGATATGGTCCAATCACCCTTCGTCGGTAGACTTACGTCCTGCAGTGGCCTATTAAAAATGCTGGACTCTGTTTATTACCACTCAATAACTTTTTCCGACGCCATATTATACTGATCCGACGGCGATTGTCATTTATTAGGGTTCTGTAGTAAAACGAAGAACCCTTATTTATAACTTTGTTGTGTTGTTTTGTACTCGTCCGTCCGTCCGTCCTATTGTTACAAAGCCTTATAGCTTCCACATGTAGACATTATAATAGTTTTAGTATAAATCTCAATTAAAAATACTCAAAAATTTCAAAATTGTATATTTGGTAGCTCCTATACATGTAAAGTGAGTAAAAAAGTAGCTAAAATGGCACAGGGCAGGGAACGGGAGCAGCATTCCTGTCACGAAACTCACGAAGCTACGTTTATGCGATCGCTATCACGCTTGCCCAGCGCGGTGATTATGGGCAAATACCCAATATGGAAAAAACAAAAGGACCAGGCCTCGAGTCCCCAGCAGCTCAACTATTCCGGGGCGACGGTAGTGGCCCCGATAACTGCGGAGAACTGGTAACACACAACGTGCGCATGTTGAGGACTGACGAGAGGATTGCTGAGCTGGAAGAAGAGTTGAGTATGTTGCGGTGGGACATCGTGGGGTTGTGTGAAGTCTGTAGAGAGGGCAAAGACACGAAAATAAATCCGGCACACTACCGGGAAGATGACCAGCGGTCCCAAGGTGGTGTCGGTTTTCTCGTTCACAGGTCCCTCGCTAACAACGTTATCACCACCGAAAATGTGTCAAACAGAGTTGTGTACCTAATACTCAGAATATCCAAGAAATATTCGCCGATCGTTACTTAAGTATACGCACCGACCTCGTCACACCCAGATGATGAAGTGGAGACTATGTATGAGGACGTAAGTCGGGCCATACATACGTCTAAGACCCACTTTCTATTGTTATAAGGGAATTCAATGCAGCTGAGTAAAAGAAGCGATGACGAGCCAAGAGTGGGGCAAATTAGTTATGGACAACGGAACCCCAGAGGCCAGAGGCTGGCTGACTATCTGGAGAGAAAGGAACTTCATGATGAACTCTTCTTCCAGAAGTCGCCTTAGAGGAAGTGGATAAGCCCTGATGGTTTCACGAAAAATGAGATAGACTTAATCGCGACGTCTGAGAAACGGATATTCAATGGTGTCTCCGTGATCCACAGGGTGAAATCCCGTAGTGATCACAGAATCGTAAGAGACACTTTGGATATTAACGTTACTCTAAAGGTCACGTTTGATAAAGTCTACGCTCCGACCCACTCGTGCTCATATCCAAAACCCCGCGGACTTTCAGTTTGAGCTCTCAAATTGCTTTGCTTGTCTAGAGAACTTTGCGTCGGTGGACGAGATCAACGACGGGCTCGTAGAAATTGTCCGAACGGCTACTAAGTTATTTAGACCCCTCCGTTAAAATAGACCTCAAAAAAAATCCGATTACACTTAAATCTCGTGGCCAAACGACTCTAGCTAACGCTGCAGTCTTCCGATGATGCAGAGTCACATAGGCGGATCAAACTACCACTAAATACAAGACTTACATAACCTAAAACTACGTAAACGACTACTACCTACATAACAAGCAATTGGATGAAAATGGATGTAATTGATGCTTTTTTCACCAAATTTGGGACATTATTTGACACCTTAGGTAAGGAAAATTCGGAAAAACAGGAGGAAACATAACTTATTTTGTTTGAAAAGCATGTATATAAAGTTTCAAGTCAATCGGCACAGGGAATAAAAGTTACATACAAACGAAAAGAGCCCTTTTTACCCCGTTAAAGGCCGAATTTTCAAAAATCCGTTCTTAGTGCTCCATTACGTCATTCAATGTACCTATATACCAAATTTGAAGTTTACATCTTAAGCAGTTTGGGCTGTAGACTGACTGTTAGTCAGTCACTCAGCGAAGCCTTTTAAATATAATAGAAGAAGATGGTTAGTCAAGAACAGAAATGGTCCAAGTAGCGTTTTCGACAGCCTTTATGTAGTATGTAGTGTATTAAGTATCGTGTAGTGTAGTGCAGTGTATCCGAAAAAATGATATTTTCCACCATTCTGAACCTTTTGACCGCCAAGGTACCGACTATACTTGGTAGACGCGAGTACTGATAAAAACCGAATTGGTGTCTACCAAGTATCAAACACTTTTAGTTGTACTAGCACTGACAGAGCAGTGTGGTCAACGTAACAACATTAGTAAATTGCACACGGGCGACCTCACCTATGACGCTTCTCTTTTTGCACGAGCCCTATGAGATTCGCCCTATATTATAAGATTCTATCTTGTTTACTTTAGAAATAATAACAAGCAAGCAATTTCGTTCTTAAATGTGGGAAATATGAGTCCTGAGATGTATGATTTTTTCACAACTGCAAGAGGCCGTAGATATACGTTATATAAATTTCAACTCGTTAAGTTACGCGTTCTCGAGAGAAAATGGTCTTGACATACGGACAGACGGAAAAAAGTCATTCTATAAGGGTTCCGTTTTTTCCTTTTTAGGCACGGAACCCTAAACAGTAAACGATTAAGCCTATAATACTATTTGTAACATCCGAAGGCGTGAATTATACAAAAAGGCGTAAGGTGAAGACGCGGCGCAGATGCAGCGCAGGCGTGTACCTTTTCAAAACGTTTTGATACAAATTGTATGAAGCCGACATCCGTGAATTACACTCATGCGGCGCGGCGCAGGCACGTCGCTTTATCGCCTGTGCCGCGTCGCTAACAGGCGCGACTGGAGCAACGCGCAAGGAGCACGTCGCTTGTTATAGTGTGTACTGTACAGTACATACCAACACAAAAATGTAAGATTCTGAAACCCGTTTTTTTTTACTTTCGACAATATAATATGGAAGCGTTCTTGTGACATTTTATATACTTACTGTAGGAAAAAGATCAGGATATTCAAGTAAAATTCCATTATTTTAAAATTAAATTAAATTAAATTAAATTGTATTTATTGAGCCATTAAAACGGACATGCCAATTACATCATAACTCACATATTACATTAAAACACTAAAATTATCTTAAAAGTTAATAGGATGTCACAAAAATAAATGTCAAAATAATAATAAAGCAAAAACTATACTTAAATGTTAAAATAATAAAAGAGCAAAAAATGTCAACAAAATTAAACTAATAAAAAAAAATAAGAACACACATTAATAAAACTACACAAAGTCAAGAGTCAATACTAAGGTCCGCATCCGTTCCCTCGCGCCCAGCCCACTGATCCAGAAGGGATTCGCCATAGACTAGGAGCGATGCAACAATTTGCTTCCAGTTATCAACAAATAAATCTATTTCGGTGTTAGCAGCAAGGAGTGCATTGAGGTGGCGACGGGAGCGAAGTAAGGGCGACATAGAGCGCGCAACCGTGCGACTGCTATTGACATAAAAAAGGTCATGCGGCCGTCCGCGCCTGTTTACTGGCTCTCTGGGCTCGTTTGGCACAAATAACGAGCACAGGAGGTTGTGCAGGTCCGTAGAGTCAACCATCCCCCTGAGCACTTTGCAGCACATAGTGAGCTGATCGACCGTACGCCTCACCTCCAACGAGTTGTAACCGAGTTGACCGAGCAGGAACTTGGTCGGATACATGTATGGATAGTATCCGTAGACCTTTTTGTAGAGCGATCTCAAGAAGGCTTTTTGCACCTTTTCGAGCATACGCGTGTAGGTGACGTGATGAGGATTCCATACGCATGCAGCCGACTCTAGTTTACTTCTTACCAATGTGTTGTACAAAGTTTTTATGACTTGCGGGTTTTGAAAGTCTCGAGCATTTCGGAGAACAAAGCCTAGACGACGGAAAGCCTCCTTCGTGAGATCGGTAATGTGCTCATGAAATGTCAGTTTTCGGTCAAACTTGACCCCCAAATCTTTGATGGCATATACTCTGTTAATAGGCAAATTATTTAGTCTATAGTCAAAATGGATGGGTTTCTCTTTACGGTCAAAAGTCATAGTATTACATTTACTAATATTGAATGTCATTTTATTTAATACGCTCCATTGAAATATGTTATTAATGTCATGTTGTACTTTAATACAGTCCTGATAGGAATTTATTTCTAGGTAGAGTTTTAGATCGTCGGCATACAACAAACATTTGGCGTTACTCAAGACTCTCGTTATCTTATAAATTATTATTTGAAACAACAAAGGTCCCGTAATGGAACCTTGAATTATACCGGATCTAGTAGGGTATGGGCTAGACTCATGCGTACCGTGCTTAACGTATTGACCTCGGTTTTTCATAAGGTCTGCAAAAAAACGTAGTAAACCTGGGCTAAAGCCGATGTCACAGAGCTCACGAAGCAGTATATCGTTATCGATTTTGTCGAAGGCTTTCTGAAAATCAAAATAGATAACATCGACTTGTGATCCTCTATCCATAGCACTGGATATATAGTCAACAAGGCACAGCAAGTTTGTATTAACTGAGCGCCCCGATCTGAAGCCGTGCTGCTCTTCGCCTATTTGATGTTTCACCTGTCTGTATATTTCTTTATGCAAAATGTATTCGAATATTTTAGCTGGCGCGCAGAGAATTGCTATCGGTCGATATTCTTCAACCGATGTAGTTTTACTACATTTAGGAATAGGGGTCACTCTGGATAGTTTCCATTGTTTGGGGTACTTCCCATGTTTGAGAGACAGATTCAAAATATGGCCCAGTGGAGATGCCAAATATCTCTTATAAATAATATTCTCTTATAAAAAATATCTATGCTCTTGTGACAATTTCACTGGGTGCACCCAATATATTCTGTGCCTCGGCAAATTAATGAGTTGCTGCAAAGCAAGCGCATCTTCGGCTTTTGAAGAGGAAAACATGCTATCGCAACAAAATTAGCCCGTAAAATGACGCATCGTAACGTTTCTTTGCCTCTTCTATATAATTTTAATCGCGTCCGCGCCTCCGTTTCGCGCCTGCGCTGCACCTGCGTGGCGCCTTCACTTAGCTTAACGCCATTTCTGTATAATTCACGCCAAAGAGATAGTTTTCATCATCGAAAGATGCACTGTCAGCGTTCGCGAACGCCGTAGAAGAGGTGTCTGAAGTGGACTGTTAAAAGTATTTTGAAAATTGGTTCAGACACATGAAATACTGGTGGAAAGGTCTCTGAAAATATTTGGTTATAAATTATTTTTCCCAAAATATGGCATAAGTGGCATAACCGACTTCAACAGTGTACAGTAATGGAATAGTTCGCACGGAGTTTTCACATTTTATGAAAAATGACTCAGATTTCGATAAGATTCGGTAAGATAAGATTAAATGAGACCACCTTTGAAGTATACTATCTACGAAACAAAAAAAGAATTGTCAAAATCGGACTACGAGTGTAATTTTTTTAACCGACTTCCAAAAAGGAGGAGGTTCTATGTTCGTCTGTATGTATTTTTTTTGTGTATGTTCATCAAACAATCGAATCGAAAAAATATTTTTTAGTTCGAAAGGGTATACTCCCGAGGTGGTCCCATTTAAATTTTACAGATATCGGCTGAGCCCTTTTTGAAAAAACTAACAGTAATGGAAGCAATTCGAGTGAAATATCCGAATTTTGTACACGATGAATCTCGATAATTTCGCCAATTGTGGACCGAATCGAAACATTATTTTTTAGTTCGAAAGGGTATACTCCCGAGGTGGTCCCTTTTGAAAAATCAACAATAATGTATACAATTCTAGCGAAATATTTGAATTTTGTGCACGATGGAAGGCGGTTTTGCCATTTTTGCGCAAAACAATTATAGACTCTGTAAAAAGTTATGACTGTATGATCAAACATAAATAAATAATCGGCCAAGTACGAGTAGGACTAGGTAGGTTCCGTACTGTATGGGAGCCCCCCTTAAATATTTATTTTATTTTAAATTAATTATTTAATATTAAAGTGTAGACAAATATATCCTGTGAGTATTTCAAGCATCTACCTGTTACCATTATTGATATTGAGCGAAAAACGGCTAAAAAGTCAGGTTCGATCCGAACAATTCGGATTTAGGAGTCAACTACTTTAGGTTGTTTCACTCTCATCAAGATAATTACCGATTGCTTAGATAAAAAGATTCCTGTAGCTGCAATTTTCCTCGATATGTCAAAAGCATTTGATTTTGTTAGACATAGCTTATTATTTAAGAAGATAGAAAAGTACGGAATAAGGGGAACAGCACTAAAATGGCATGAGAGCTATCTTAGTAATAGAACACAATGCGTAGAAGTTCCCGCATTCTTAGGACAAGACAAAATATCGTTCCAATCACCATTTGAGCCAAATAATCGAGGTGTTCCACAATGTAGCATTATGGGCACTCTAGATTTCATAGGCTACATTAATGATCTACCTAATATGACTAAACATAAATGTATTCTATATGCGGACGACACTACTCTTCTTATAGAAGGTAGTAAAAAAAACACAGATCAATTAGAACAAGACGTAAATGATGCTCTTAGTTCTATTGTAACCTGGCTTAAACATAATGATTTGTGTGTTGATCTTCATAAAACTAAGGTTTTACATTTTCAAACTTACAATAGTATCCCTTTAAAACTTAATATTAATTACGACGGAATTGCTCTGGAACAGGTAGAATCAACTACATTTTTAGGCTTAGTTATTGATAAACACTGTAACTGGAAGGAACATATTGATAAAATTTGTACAAAACTTGACCAATACGTATACGTTTTGAATCGTATGCAACGTGCAGCCACGACACAAGCCGCACTCAGCGCCTACCATGGCTATGTGTCATAACTCTTACGGTATGGTTTGGTTATATGGGGTAACTCAGTTAACTGGGAAGATGCATTTAAAGTACAAAAAAAATGCATCAGAGCGCTGTGCGGCGGACATTTCCTAGCTCCCTGCAGACATCTGTTTAAAAAATGTAGCATTCTACCCTTGCCTTGCCTTTACATATATGAAATGTGTTTATTTGTTCGACGTCATCATTCTGAGTTTCCATTAAATAGTGACGTGATTGGAAGGGACAGACAACAACGGCGTAAATATAAGTTGGCAGTGCCAGGTCAAAGGGTATGTGTGTATAGTAACAATGTGTATTGTATGGCTATTACTATATACAATAAACTGCCTGACTGTTTTAAGGAATTAACTTTTAATAGATTTAAATCCAAATTATTTAAATTTCTTATTGGCAAGTGCTATTATGACATTGATGCATTTTTAAAAGAACGACTTAAGAGCCTGGATGGTCTGTAATTTTCCATTCATACGTAATACGCTGTTTTCTTCCTGGAAAATACTTTTAGAGCTTCAATTTTTTGTCATAAAATTAAATTTAGCTGTTTAGACTACTCTGTCTTTTCTTTTTCTTGATAAATTAATTATCAGGCAAAATATGACCCTTCAAAATCACAAAAAAAATCACCATTATTACCGACGTCTTTAGAGACCTACCAGAAGAGACTAAATAATATCATAACAAAATTTAAAATGACAGAATCATGAACATACATTTTTTTTAAATTTTGACCTAAAAAATACTTGATTGATCTAGTTTTTGAAGAAGAAAACAGCGTAATACGAAACGTTGTCTCGCCATGTTTTTTGTAGGTATAAATCGCTTTGAGCTGCAATTGTCCCTATCGCACGATGCGGATGGGTAGGGTCGAGGTGAGGGAGGTTCAAACCTATACGCACACAAGCACTAGGGATGTAGTGATAGTCGATATTTTTGTCGATGCTCTAGTGATGTCCATCGATATCGATGTTTATTAAAAATATTAGTTATTTTGTCAAATCCTCTGATTTGACCGTTGTATGTTTGTTACTTTTGAAGAAAAGATTTTATGTATGGCATATAGGCGTTTAGTTGCTGCGACATATTGCAGCGATTATACAGAATGTCGTGTTGTATCCGCAGACATCTAAATGAGTTAGGCGCAGAATAACCAATTCTCATAATGCCCAAGTAATCCGGGAATGCTCAATTCTACGAAAGCATAATTCTATGAATGCCCAATTCTCAAAATGGCAACATAATTTTGATTAGGAATTTTCTAAAAAAAAAATACAATTTAAATACATGTAAGGGCTTACCGGTACCTAAAACAACCTCCGCTTGCGAGTTAAGGACATTATAACTTTTACTATGGGACCGACCAGAGCCGAATCCGCGAGAAATATCAACTATACAATAGAAAAAGTCCGTTGATAATGGACAAAGTGTATGGAACAGCTGGTTTTTTATCGCCAATGCGGAGTTAGTTGCTCCCATAGTAAAAGTTGTTCTTTTCAAACCTATTAACTTTGCCCTAAAGAGGTTGTGCTTTAATTACCGGTGTTTTTTTTTAAAAATGAAAATGTGTTTTTAGGGTTCCGTACCCAAAGGGAAAAACGGGACTTGATGTCCGTCTGTCTGTCACCGGGCTGTATCTCATAAACCATGTTAGCTAGGCAGCTGAAATTTTCACAAATGATATGTTTCGGTTGCCGCAATAACAACAAAATACTAAAACTAAAAACAAAATAAAATAAATGTTTAAGGGGGGCTCCCATACAACAAACCTGAATTTTTAGACGTTTTTCGCTCTATATTAATAACGGTACCAGGTAGATGCTTGAAATTTGGAATAAATTAATTAAATTATATATTTAAATAAATGATTAAATATTAAATTGTAAAAACAAAATGATAATCATTCAATATAAATCTGAACAATGCTACAATATCAAAACTTAAAATGTCAAAAATTACATCACTACATAGTATAAAATAAAGTCGCTATTTTGTCTGTTTGTTTGTCTGTATGCTTAAATCTTTAAAACTACGCAACGGATTTTGATGCGGTTTTTTTTAATGGATAGTGTGATTCAAGAGGAAGGTTTATATGTATAATACACCTGTGCGAAGCCGGGGCGGGTCGTCTAGTTGCTAATAAAAGAAGAATTTCTTCTTCGTCGCTGTCCGACATGATGCTGCGTTACGAAAGGTCGTGAACAATTTGATCGCTTTTGGTGTCACACCGGCTGTGTTCTCGCCACCTTCCCGCCGCGGGCTGCGGGCGGTAGCCCTGTGTGACATGGTACGGACCGCTATCGCTTTGCACGGGATCGCTATCGGATCGCTTTCTCGCGGCTCCCGCCTCTGTGTGTATCGGCTTTGAACACTCACAGCGTTTGGATAGAATGAGTACCTATTCGCTCGTTTACTGTAAGACTAAGTACCTTTTATCTTGTTTTTTATTTATCTAGTAATAATTTAGCTTTATAAACCTAGAAAAAAGTGTAAAGACCAAATTCTTAGAATAAGTACATAATTATTAACAAATAGTTTTGTTACTAACTACATTTTCACTCATTAATAAAGCACATACTTATCTACTGTACATATCAATATTACCTATCTACTTTATTTACCTAAGTTCAATAATTGTGTGTTTATTTGTTAACTATCAATTTTAAGTTCCTAGACAACACAAGCTATTTGAAATGACCTGTAGGATGTGTATGCTTAAAAGCCGATACACACAGAGGCTCCCGCCGCGAGAAAGCGATCGCGATCCGGGACGGGAATTTTTGTAATATTCGGGTTTGTATGCAACCTGGCACATCTATTTTCTAAAGTAACAAACTAAATTAAAAAATAAATATTTCATAGTCTGCATCTCAACATTATAAGCGTATTTTGTGTAGATCACTTTTTTATAAGTATAAAACAAAAGAGTTATGAATTTAATTTAAAAAAATATATTTTAGCTCTTCGGTAAAGTCGCGTTTTGTTCTTACGTCAATTGAAATTACAGGTATCGATATATTAATATACGACAGATAAACCAAAAATATTCCTATTACTTTGGAAAATATTGAACAATTTCTGAAAAATATCAACAGGTGTGAATTCAAAAGAAAAATGCAATTTCAGTAACAATATTATACGTTTTTTATCACATTTAACTTTGGAGCTCAAGAATTAAGTAACTAAACAATAGAAATTTAAAAAAAACCTTTTCGTAATACCGTACTTGTCCTCCAATTTTGACTTTTTCCTTTTACTTTAATCTATCTCGGAAAAAATCTGTTGTGTTTGTCGACGCCCTGGACGTGGAAACAGTCGCCTATAACCTTTCGATAGATTGAGGACAGTTCTCAGGGGAATGTTTAATTTGATTTTAGTAAAAAGAAACATACAAATTGGTCCATATTTTATTGCACATAGAACATATGTATCTATTGTAGCAATTTTAAACCATTTAAGGTATCATTAAAAAAGTAAATGGCAATTTTAATAATTAGTATCAGAGGACTGTGACCTGACAGAGGGCTGTCAGGTTACAATGTCCACAGAAGGATGCTCGCACCGCACAGTACTTACTACGATGGTTTCCGCGCCCGAAAAGCAGCAACCGCATAAATTTTAGTTTGTTTGTTTTACGTTACACGTGCAAACGGCGCTGTTTAATACTTAATACTACTTGTCGCGTATCCTACTTATTATTATATTATTATTGTCCTACTAATCCTTACTTAATATTATAAATGCGAAAGTAACTCTGTCTGTCTGTCTGTCTGTCTGTCTGTCGCGCTTTCACGCTAAAACTACTGAACCGATTTGAATGAAATAGTCTAGAGCCTGAGAAAGGACATAGGCTACTTTTTGATTCGAAAAAATAGTTTTAAAGGGTTGAAAACGGGGGATGAAAACGCATTGGCTAGAATCTTAGAAGGAAAAAACTTATTTTCTACCATGACAAATGGTAATTTGCATCTTGACTTTCCAAATTACATTCTCTATGCCCAATGCCCATTCAAGGCTGCTCGAGTTGCAAATGTCAAAGTCAATCAATCTTTTCCTGTAAAATTTAGAGAAGGTTACATGTATTTTTTCAGTTTAATTACGTAGTTTTCATTCTAATAGGTATGCCTACAAAACGCAAATCGAATCTAGCGGAGCTCGCGTAAAGAAAATTGCTAGAAGCCAAGAGCCTGAAGAGCACACTTAATTGCGTTTGACATTAGATGCCGAGCGCCATGCATGTCAAAGAGCTGCTGAGACTCTAGATGCTGAGCGTCACGCAGCTCAGAGAGTTGCTGAGACTGAAGTTGAAAGTCAAGCGCGGCGACTTTTAGGGTCATTCTTTTGGTCAGAGTTTTCAAGCGGCTTTACTTAAAAATAATAGAAATTTTAAAGTCAGCGAGCCAGTTTTTTTTTCGCGCAAAGCTTAAAACCTATCTAAACTGGGATACTGATTATTATTCAATTATATTTATAAATAAATATGATAAAAAAATGAAATACCCCCATTCTTTGATTTTCGTGGATTGGGATTGGGACACCCCAATCCCCGATCTGATCACTTAGTGAATTATATATTTTAAACTAAACGATACATCGTTACCAAAAAAAACACAATCAAGTCCTAAAAAGTTTAAAATACTATAAAAAATTAGACCATAGTTCTGAAAGAACTACATTGCCTGAAAAAAAATTAAATGTAACTGTCCCAAGGTAGTTCCTGATTTGCGTGGATTATTATAATTTCACTAGCACATCTCTAAATTCGCGACCTGATGTTGCATAATCCTACTTCAAGTTAACAACTAATTGCGCTCCGACTGCTGGGCAGAGTGCTTGTATGATGGTGCGTCGAGTTTAAAAAAAATAAAGGTAAGAACATTGTTGCGTGGGTTTGGTTTCTCAAAACTTTGATTTGCGTGGTTTAATTATCTCCACTGTCTGTGAATTTATTTATTTAGTAAAATATTGTAGCGAACAAATATAAAGTAATGTAACTTATAATCAAAACACAGTTTATTTGTTTAAAAAGGTTTTTGTATATTTTTAGCATAAAGGATTTATTTTGATTTTCGTGGTCGTGATTTGCGTGGTTTACGTGGTAGTTTTGACCCACGCAAATCAATTTTTGCCCATGCAAATAAAACCACTTTGAGTTTTGTATTAGTTATGAATGATAATATTTTATATTACTTAAATTAAATGTAACTTAGTTTAAATCAAACTTATAATGTCACGTTCTGTGGGTTTCTGACTTAACTGGCAGAGAATTCCATATACCATTAATTTCGCGTTGTCACATTAATCGTGCATATCTAAATAAATAAAACAATTGAAAATAGCTTTAGATTAGATACCTATATTTAAGTTTAGTAAAATTATAATGGATTATCAACATTTTGGACCAAAAATGCCATTAACAAGATAAGAAAAAATAGAAAGAAAAAAGTTATCCGAGTGAAGAAGAGAGAGGCTTAAACTTAATGAAGAGTTCAAAGCGAAAAACCGAACGAGATATTATGAAACGAAAACCGAAGGAAAAATACTTTTATATTCATGACTTAAACCGCCACGAGCAAAAAGCAAAACGAAAGAAATGTAGAATAAGTTCCCGAAAATATAACCTAAAGAAAAAAATTAAGCTAAACGTTGCCTTGTTGAGAAACTCATACAAGTACCAGAAACTCATTACAAAGAAAACCGTGATCCATTGGAAGAAACTCTTACTCCATTGCTATTGTCACGTGCTGATTCAGCAGTACCATCAGCTTCTGACCGCATAGTTCGTTTAGCAGCGGGTCAGCTAGTAATAAATAATGTTGGACTGAAACCACTAAAAACGTTATCTGCTTTAGAAACCAACTATTTTTGTTATTTTTAAGATGTTTTTTTTAATTTTACATTTTTGTAATTTCTTTAATCAATAATGTTGGACTGATACTACTAAATACGATTTCTGCCTTAGTAACCTACCTATTTTTTACCTTATCATAACATAATAACTTATTTTCAATATGAAGTAACAGTAAGTAACTCATCTGAGAAAGTCAATTTAAAATTATCATTTTCGTGGGGTGTTTTATGATTTGCGTGGCCTCCATTTTTTTAACCTCGATTATCTCTGTAAGTTTATCGCTCTATGAAGTGCCTCTTCTATATAACATATTACTTTTACATATATTTTAAGATTCTGACAAGGATTTGAAAAAAAAATTGAATTCGAAAATTGCCACGAAAATAACCAAAGAATGCCTTACTCGAAGAAGTACCTTTTAGATGCTGAGCATCACGCAGCGCAAAGAACTGCTGAGACTCAAGAGCAAAAAACCAAGCACGTCGAATTTTAGATGCTGAGCGTCACGCAGCTCAGGGAGCTGCTGAGACTTAAGGAGAAAGTCAAGCGCAGCGACTTTTAGATGCCGAGCATCACGCAGCGCAAAGAACTGCTGAGACTCAAGAGCAAAACCAAGCGCGTCGAATTTTAGATGCTAATCATTAGACGTTAAGCAAAAAATTGCATAGTTCCTGTAGGACAGGACAAAAACTATCGAAAGCAAAACTGTCGCCACTATCACAAAGACGCAAAGTGATTAATTCCTCTATGACACTTAACGAAACGTCACAGCGAAACGTAATTACATGACAGGTGACATTGTCTGCAGACTTTTATAAATCACAGGTAGCATGGCAAGGGGACAAATTGTTTTTCCACCATTATATCCCCTTGAAGAGGAAATAAAGTATGGATTGAAAATGACAACTGACATTAAAATTGGATAAAATGTTTTATTCCCTCTGCATGCTACATGTTACTATGACGTTTAATAACAGGCCGTCATTTTGTCTGACATTAAAAATATTTTTAAATCTTCTATCGTTAGAGGTTTAACATGTTTCTTTATTCTACCTTTATGGTACAGAATCATCATACTTTAATATTATCAATCCGAAAAGTTTGTTGGTTTGTTCCTCGCAGCAACGGAGCAAAAGATTGAATTGATTTTTGGTCTGGATACCTATGGTTTAAAAGAAAAAATTGCGGTTCCCGTAGGATAAGACAATAACTTTTTCTCAGCAATTCTCGGATTGCCTTGACTTATTGCATGAATATAGTTTGAAAGACGAAAAGTGACAAAGGCCACTTTTTATCCCAAAAACTTTAACAGTTCCCGTAGGATAGGATGAAAAGTAAGCGAGCGGGCCGCGGTAGCAGCCGTCTAAGCGCCAGAAATAACCTGTCATTTCAAGTTTAGGACGTTCCTACATTTTTCGCACTCCTTCGCAGCACTCAACAGCGCTAGCCCAGACTCGGGCTCCATAACGGAGCTTGCGCTCCCGCCATAATGACGGTGTGTTTCGGAGCACAAGACACATCGTCATCCACCACTCGGGAGTAACCAGCACTGAGCGTCGGACAGCATTCCAACGTCCTGATCCCAGTGCAACGGGTCAGTCATAGTAGCCCAGCGCCTGCCTCTTCAACTGCAGAGGGCAGTGAGAACGGCCATCGCGATACCGACACTTCTCTTTCCCTGCAGCCCCACTGCGTCTTCCAACAGGTTGACGGCCTAGCGGAAGGTAGGGTAGGTGGCGGCACCCACACAACCAGTTCCATCCCACCGCAGCCCCTAATCCTCGGTTGCAGCGTCGCAAGAGCGGCACTGCAGTCCGCCTCAGAAGCAACACTCCTCATAAGGCAGGCAACCTACCGGCCATCCTCTCAGCTGCTTTAGTTAAAAGCGGCTGCACTACGAGTGCCGGCCTCTAAGCTGCCTTGGGGGAAAGACCCAAAGAAGAGGGAGACTTCGAGCGCCGCCTTTTCAGCTGCCTTTGACCTCCGTCGCCACGACAAGGCGGGAATACACAGGGGGGTTGTATATACACTCCAACCGTAACTTAACCAACAAAAGCATTCCTCTAAGGTATTTTGATGTTTGTCGCTTAGGTTAGGTTTCGCAGCCGACATAAACATTAGCCAAAATCAAAATATAACGCGGGCGAAGCCGCGGGTAAAAGCTAGTATTATATACGCGAAAGTTTATGAGTATGTATGGATGTTGTTTTAAAACTTTCGCGATTTGAGCACATTAATTATTATGTACTACGGGACTAATCGCGCACTAAAATTACGAGATAATAAAGTAGGTACTACCCGTGACCACGATCGATGCAACTAGGTCGAAACGTCGGGATGATGAAGGTATTTATTTATCTCGTAATTTTAATGCGCGATTAGTCCCGTAGTACATAATAATAATATGTGTGGATGGATGTTTGTTACTCCATGTAAAAACTGCTGAACGGATTGAAATGAAACTTTGCAATAATAATGCTCATACAGCAGAATAACACATAGGCTATGATTTATAAAGATACTAGATGACAACCCGGCTTCGCTCGGGTG
Organism: Hypomecis atomaria; assembly: GCA_964007245.1. Taxonomy (NCBI): domain Eukaryota; kingdom Metazoa; phylum Arthropoda; class Insecta; order Lepidoptera; family Geometridae; genus Hypomecis; species Hypomecis atomaria. The sequence goes on from OZ023299.1 coordinate 11,627,872, forward strand.
AAATGTGACTCATAATACACACACTCATAATAATTTTGCTGTTACTCAATCACCATCTCTAGGTACAAAGAGCCCATTGGATCATTTTTTTACAATTATGACAATGTTTACCAAATGCAAGGAGATTCGGCTGCAAAATGATGTAGGTATCATCAAGCAAAACAATGATGAAAGACCAATGAAAGACATTCATTTTAAGAAATAAGTAAGGTACTTTCGGCATGATGGGTGTTATACAATATCCCAAAGTAAAAATTATTGTTCAAAATTAAAATAACTCAAAACTAAACGAATACTTAATTACTGAAAATGTACATTCTTATATTACGAAAAGAAAGTCAATTTCAACTTTAAGGATTATGGCCAGTATTATTTTTTCCATGGTTATTTATCTATCTATCAGCCGTAGGACGTCCACTTCTGGGCATGCCTAGGCCTCTTCCATGGATTTTCAATAAGGCCGATTGGAAGCTGCCTGCATCCAGAGCGTTCCTGCGATCTTTATTATATCGTCAGTCCACCTAGTCGGTGGACGTCCTACGCTGCGCTTGCTGGCCCGTGGTCTCCATTCGAGAAATTTACTGCCCCATCGGCCATCCGCCTTTAATTTGCTGATCCGGGTTATGTCGGTAACTTTGGTTCTTCTACGGATCTCCTCATTTCTGATTCGACCCGCAGAGAGACACCGAGCATAGCCCTCTCCACAGCATGTTGGTACGTATGGTTATACACAAAGAGAATGTATAGGTATAGTTCTATTTGGTCTCGAACGACGAAATGCGAAATCGGTAGAACTGCTAAATAAATCGCCATATTCGAACCAAAAATCGGTATGAGAAGATTTTCTGGTCTAAAACTATAAATTATGTACTTTTATTTTTGGTCTTTGTAGTCACCAAATCCTTGGCTCCTCTAGTGGAGTCTGATCACTACACAAAATTAAAAGCCTACACTCCTATCCTAGTTTACGTCTCGTCTCGGATCATTAATTCACTTCAAATTCGGTAGAAAATCGGGAGAATTTGTTCTAATAAACAAAATTTCTTTGTTGGAAACTTGAAATTCGTAGGAAGGGCTCACATTTATGAAAAAAACACAGCAAAACAAAATAGTATATCCTATAACAATAAATAATTGGCCAATTGTGTGTCGGACTCACGCACGAAGTGTTTCGTAGGTACTGTATGGGAGCCCCCTTATTTACTTTAATTTAATTAATTGTTTCTAAAATGAATATAATACTACTAAACATTCTTATTTATTAATGTTAATATTGAAGTAGTCGCTTGTTGGCGTTATTAATATAGGTAGTGTAAAAAGTCAAGTTTGTTAAATGGCAGCTCCCCTTAAATATATCTTTATTTTATTTTTAAAAACTGTTTAATCAACTAAATATTCTGTGAATATTTCAAGTGACTACCGGTTTCCGTTATTGATATAAAGCAAAACACGGCCAAAATTACCTATTTTTGTTGTATGGGAACCAAGGCCCCTTATTTTAGTTTTAGAAATATATGATCTGTGAAAATTTCAACTGTCTAGCTATTACGGTTCATGAGATACAGTCTGGTGACAGACGGACAGAAAGACAGACGGACAGCGGAGTCTCAGTTATAGGATCTCATTTTTACCCTTTGGGTTCGGAAAGGTTTTGTTATACTCATAGCATTGGCGGGAACGCGGAATAATCTTGTCACCGCAATGTATTATTTTGTTAAACTTGTGTTATTATCAGTGATAATTAGTGAAAAATTATGGTATTTCGTTTTATAATGAGCTGATTTACGTGCATAGGCAAGCGATATAGTGTGACGTGTCATGTTGTTCCGTTTCGTTAGCAAAACTCTATGGACGCCTCTATTAAAATCTCCACTGCTTTACTGAGGTATGACTTGGACTATGTTTGGACCTATGTTTGGAGTTGACCGCGACTTTATTGGACTATGACGTGACTATTTTGATAAAATATTTTCAGAAATTATTAAAACTTAATACTTGACACTGGCAAATGCACAACAATGCGACGCCAAAACATGAAAAAAGAAGAAGAGTAACAAATCAATCAGTGCTGCCAACTTAGCGCTTTCGGCGCCAGATATAACGCTTTTTTGGCCTAAAGCGCGTTTTAGCGCTTAGCGCTAAATCTGGCGCGTTTTTGAAATAATACTGCAGTAGCGTAAAACAAAACATATTATATTTTTTTGTTAACAAAAACACGCTCTTAATAAATGTATCGTAGCAACAAAAGTATATCATTACCATACTCTGGCGCTGACATAGTGTCTGTGCCATGATTATGGTTAAAAATAAAAGTAACGATTTTGTTTAACTTCGACATCACAGATTCAATACTCCATTTCCGATTCATCATTTTATTAATCTCGTGTCAATGGCATTTTTTAAATAACGTTTCAAAAAAACTTATTTTAAAAAAAAGTCGTTTTACTATTTATAAACTTCCGGATTACGTTATTTTTAACACATTTCGATAAAAACTTATTTAAAAAAAGTCTTTATACTATTTATAAACTTCCGGATTACGTTTTGAGGTGGAATATACGATTTTTTCGTACCAGTCGTCGTAGGTATCATTTAGCGCTTCTGGCGCGTTTCGAGTTTTGATAGCGCGTTTTTGCCAAAAGAAGTTGGCAGCACTGCTGCTCAAGATATGTCATTCTGTGTGTCATCCGGTGTCAATATGGCGACTACGATTTGCTTGTCAGTAAGGTTATAATTTATTAAAATAGACGATAATCCGAATTTTCCGGATATATGTTGTCGACTCGAAATCATTATTTTTTTATGTTTCATCATTCAGGTAAGGTTTCGATCGAGTCTACCGTACCCCTGCACGGAATTATTAATATAGATTGCGTGAAACAAAGTTCGCCGGGTCAGCTAGTAATATTATAAACGCGAAAGTTTGTGAGTATGTATGGATGTTTGTTACACTTCATCATCATCATCATCATCTAGTTTTTAAATATAGACAGGACTCAGGAGGAATGTTCATAACATATGGAGACAAATGTTACTTTTTTTAGAATTAATTATAACAGAATAATTATAAATAAATGAATAAGAGTCAATAATAATCAAACAAAAATAATTTAGTTGATTTTAATATTAACTTTAATTAATTTAGCCTCAAGTGACTATTTGGCTTCGGTGAAAGCCAGGGGACTGGTTTTTAAGGACTTTGATAACGATTTTGGTACATTAAAGTTTATTTTATTGATTTTTGAATGCTGAGCACAGGTAGATGAGGTTACTACCTTTTGATGTTATCTACGAAATATTTATAACTAATATTTTTCTATCCTATATTAGCTTGAGACAATGAGTTCCCCAGATAGTTTATTGAATCAGGCGTTACTTTGCGGAAGTTCATCTTCAAATTCTTGTTTTGAATAAATATTTAGTGTATTTCCGCTCTGTCGTAGTCATATAAGTTAAGGGTACTATTCAAAATCCAAATTAAATCACAAACAAAATTAGTAATTAATCATCAAACTGTATCATGGCTCGACTATGGTTAGGTCAGGTTAGAAAAGTTAGGCTTAGGTATGTTTACAAAATATGAATGAACCTGAAACAAAATTTTTAATTAATCCGATTTTAATTAAATCGAAACACGAGTCGTGTCGAATAGATTACAGTAAGAATAGGGGTGCTATTTATTGACTAAGTATTTTTTCAATTATTTTATACCATTTTTTATAAATAAATTATATTTGTAATTTTAACATATTAATTAAATATTATTTTCAGGTTTACTACATTTTTTAAATAGATTACTAATCACTATTTTTGTTACAGGTTTAATTATTTTTTATTATTTTAAACGGATTAATTAAAAATTTTGTTTCAGGTTCATTCATATTTTGTAAACATACCTAAGCCTAACTTTTCTAACCTGACCTAACCATAGTCGAGCCATGATACAGTTTGATGATTAATTACTAATTTTGTTTGTGATTTAATTTGGATTTTGAATAGTACCCTTAACTTATATGACTACGACAGAGCGGAAATACACTAAATATTTATTCAAAACAAGAATTTGAATGAGTTCCCCAGTTTAAAGAGAAACGCCCATTTATTAATAATACACAAGCGATGCCGCAAACAAAACGCAAAAAAAAGCCGTGGTGGTCTAGTGGTAATGACACCCGCTTCACAATCGTGGAGTCGTGGGTTCAAATCCCGGTCCCGTGCCAATGAATTTCTTGGAATTTATGTACGAAATCTAACACCACTGGCTTTTCGGTGAAGGAAAACATCGTGAGGCAACCTGCATACGTCCGGAGAAGAAATTCGATGGCGTATGTGAATCCACCAACCCGCACTGGGCCAGCGTGGTGGATAAGGTCCAATCACCATACGTGGGTAGGCCTACGTCCTGTAGTGGACTATTTAAAAAAAAAGGCTGTTACAGTACAGATGCCGCAAACGCGTGGATTGTGTGCTGTCACAATTTGTTCAAAATTTTGTAAGATGTATTGGGGCAAATGGCAAACCCCCCCGAGTGGGTTCCCGCCGTGTCGTGGCGGGGGGGCTTAGTAGCCAGGTCTGGCCAACCTGGTGAAGCTAAGAGGAACCCGTGGTGGTGCCGCTTCTCCGGGCTTTTGCCTCCAAGCCCAAATAGAAGCTGGCCAAAGTAGGTTGCGTGCTTTATGGGGGGCACCGCAACTGAGGCGGGCTGCAGTGTCGTATGGGAGGCACTGCAGCAGAGGATTGGAGGCCGCGGCGGGAGAGGACTGCTGGTGTGTCGTTGCCACTTTCCCTGCCTTCCGCGGCCTCGGCAAGGTCGCCACGGTTTTGATGGCGGACGCGGTGGGGCTGTAGGGGAAGAGGAGTGTCGGTATGTCGTCGGCCGCTCTCCCTATCCTCTGCAGCCGTAGTGGCAGGCGCAGGGCCACTTTAATTGACCCGTTGCATCGGGACCAGGGCTGTCGGATACGGGTGCTGTCCGACGCCCTGTGCTGTTTGGTCCCAGGTGGAGGATGGCGATGTGTCTGGTGTTCGGCACATCGTCATTCTGGCGGGAGCGCAAGCTCTGAGGTGGGGCCCGAACTGGGCCAGCGCTGTCGGGTGCCGCGGAAGAGTGCGAAAGCGTGCACGTAGCACCAAGCGCAGTGGCGGAACACCCTGGGGTTTTGGTGGGTATACAATGGGCAATGGGCGGGGACTCCCACCTAACCACCCGCCTGCCCCAAGGTGCGGTGGTATCTTTAAAAGATTTCCTTAGGTAAAAAAAAAAAAGTGACAAGCTTCTAGACGCAGCATACAATAATAGAGAATACATTTCTCTGAGCCCCTTACGCTTAGCTGTAGTCTGTCCAGTTCAGATAATATGAGATGAAACTGAACAAATGGAACAACCGTAAAACTCAGCAGTGATCACTGAGCGAAAATGTCACGGTTGATAATGCGAAACCGTGTTGTTTATACATTTGGTAGATCCGAAAAAACCTGCTGTTCTGTGGAAAAAACAGATACGTCTCTATTTAGAACGTTTCAAATTCAAGTCATTGTTAACGGAATATATATGACGGGACAGAACGGTACACTAGCTTTATGTTTATTTTGAATAGTGCCACTTAGTATAATTTCCAAGGACTAAGAATGGAAGTGGCAACATTCCTGGGGTAACGCTTATGACAATAGCTGCTGATTGATTTCAAGTGACATCGCATGATCGGCGGATAGGTGGCCGATGGGAGGGAAAATGCGAATGACATGTCAGATGTCAGTTGCGAAAAGAGATTGCTCTGAGGAGACAGTGGTGAACTGTGATTAGAACAGCTTGAGTGGTGATTCTTGATAGAACGGTGGCAGCATGCGTTACGTCGCGGAACGCCATGTCCTTCGCTTATAAGTTTTCTCTATAATTCTACAATACTAGTGACTGGCTCGTGGTAAGCACAACTGACAGCTGTTCATACTGTAAATTACCGTATTTTCCGAGTACGTTGGCTCTATCATGTCAGGCAGGTCATGCGCATCAAGACTAATCATTAATCTAAGTGTGATAATATAAACTGATTGTTTGTGACTTCGCATTTATCTCCTCGCCCGCTAAACTCACGCCACACTGATGTGTTGGGTGGTGATATAAATCATTGCACATTGAAACACCACGACTGATGCGTATCTGACATTATACTTATAGGATTTCTTAAATTACAAGTTTGTCCATAGTCTTTTGACAGCCTACGCCCATAAACTTTCGCATTATTTAAGTCAAAATTACATCTAAACAGGTAGCATTGTACTTTATGGGCGTGTTTCTAGTGATGTGCCACACTGATTATTACGATTATGCCACAGATTACAAATAATCGGTAGAAATAAAAGCTAATATGTAAATAAGATGTAATATGATACTTATATACAGAAATATAACAAAATTTTAAAAGTTAAAACCAATGAATTAAAATTTAAACTTCTTATAAAGTTTTACTTTCTTCTTAGTATGAGGCATAAAATACTACAACTAAAATAGTTTAATTCCTTTTATTAACATGAGTCGTCAGAATCATCATTTTACTAGATTCGTCCGATGAGGAGTCTTCAGTAATATTGATGAAATATATATAAAAAACTGTGAATGGGTATAAAAAAATAGCTCGGTTCTGGCTTTTAATCGATCGTGTGCTTAATGTCAATTGTTACGTTTTTTTTTCGTTTATTCATATTATGAGGAAGTTCTAAACTCGAGGAATTTGAGAAGTAGGTGTGTAGGTATTTGGTAATTATAGCCTGAAATGACTCCATAAGATGAAAATAAGTGAAGAAGAAAAAAAATTTATGCTGCATACATAATTATCCTTTATCATATGAAATACTCTTAGCCCCCTACTACCTTCAGTAGTACCTAAATACCTAAATGAGTAAAAGTTCCTTAGTACCTAAATGATTATATAGAAAAAGGAATGATTCAACCAGTTTCACGAATTCAATTACTTTATCATTCACATTGAAATTAAATCGTAAGAAGTGATAAAAAATAAAATTCAGTCAAATCTTTAAGAAATTAATGAACAGGAAGGGCCCAGTTGCAGAAGTCCCTAAGTCCACTTAGGGATATAATCATATCTTTGTTTTTTTGTTAACAAGTGCCTAGGTCTCAATACAAAAACAATATTTTATTTTTTTAAATGGATTTTGAGATCAAAAAGTCACTTGGCGCTTAATAAGTCCCTACGTCTCAACGATTTTGATTAAGAAGTCACTAAGTGACCTCTTTTAATTTGAAAAAGTTCCTAAGTCCAGCCGATTTGTACGATAAAAGGTACAAGTGTGCTGGCAAAATTAAAAAATAAAACATAACAACTTGTTCTCTTATTGATTTGTGAACATAACAAAGTATTTTGAAATTAACGTGTTTACTTATCCAATTTCTCACATAGTTTTGAAGTTTTTCTTAGTAAAATGGAGACAGAGAGGACAATAAGTTATCAAGGTATGTGAACTATATTTATTTCTTTGAATCACTATGTTAATTGGCCTATTTTTCAAAACTGGCTGGTTTGTTTTATGTACCTGGAGATTAATGGAACAAAGTGGTATATTTGACTCCGGCAATAATACATCTGGATCTTCAGACAATAACACGTCTGGATCTGAATGGAGTCCTACGACTAGCAAAGAGGAAAGACTAAAAGCCGATACACACAGAGGCTCCCGCCGCGAGAAAGCGATCGCGATCCGGGACGGGAATTTTTGTAATGTTCGGGTTTGTATGCAACCTGACACATAAGAAGCGGGCGCGATCCGTCACGATGCGATCTCCCGCGCGACAGGATCGGACAGACAAACAGGAGATCGCTTCGCGGGAAGATCGCGCCGGGATGCGGGACGGGAGGCCGGCGCGGGCGCTGTATTATACGGCAGTCAGTACAAGCTGTCACATAGGGCAAAGCGATCGCGTAGCGGTCGCGATCCGATCTCGCCAATTGTATTTTTTACAACTTTTATTCGATTTATCGACCTTTTTAATCATGAATAAGACAGAAAAACTTATCGAATTAGTGAGACAACACCCATGTCTTTATCATACAAGAGACAAGAATTATAAAAACGTTTTAAAAAAAGATATTCTTTGGGAAAAGATAGCCAAGGAACTCAATCAAAGTCGTGAGTACTTTATAACTATTTTAATTATTATTTTTAAAGTATTATTCATATATTAGTATTCATGCAACTCATCAAAACTGCTTTGACTCATGTGAAAATACGTAAAAAATCGGTCCTCGTATGAACGCAGCTCTTTACACAAATGGTGGTACTCTCCAAACATATCTCGTTTCATATTTATGTCGTGAACCCAAATCCTATTGGGTTTGCGTTTTTTGTTTTGGTACATTGCTAATAAAAGAAGAATTTCTTCTTCGTCGCTGTCCGACATGATGCTGCGTTACGAAAGGTCGTGAACAATTTGATCGCTTTTGGTGTCACACCGGCTGTGTTCTCGCCACCTTCCCGCCGCGGTAGCCCTGTGTGACATGGTACGGACCGCTATCGCTTTGCACGGGATCGCTATCGGTTAAAGCCGATACACACAGAGGCGGGAGCCGCGAGAAAGCGATCCGATAGCGATCCCGTGCAAAGCGATAGCGGTCCGTACCATGTCACACAGGGCTACCGCCCGCAGCCCGCGGCGGGAAGGTGGCGAGAACACAGCCGGTGTGACACCAAAAGCGATCAAACCTTTCGTAACGCAGCATCATGTCGGACAGCGACGAAGAAGAAATTCTTCTTTTATTAGCAATGTACCAAAACAAAAAACGCAAACCCAATAGGATTTGGGTTCACGACATAAATATGAAACGAGATATGTTTGGAGAGTACCACCATTTATGTAAAGAGCTGCGTTCATACGAGGACACAGGTGATGAAGGTTTCGGTTTGAAGCATTATTTGATGAGACCTTACCCAAGAGCAGTGACAGTGCAAGATGAACGAAAACGAAATTTCAATTATCGCCTGTGCCGTGCACGGCGTGTCGTAGAAAATGTGTTCGGACAACAACAGAAATTACAAGGTTTTAAAGGTCCCATGCAATGCAATGTGGAATTGTCCATAGAAATTATTAAAGAATTACAAGGTTTTAAAGGTCCCATGCAATGCAATGTGGAATTGTCCATAGAAATTATTAAAGCAACGTGCTGCCTGCACAATTTTATTAAAACAAAGCATTGCATGGTCGAATCTATACAAAACGAGTCACAGTCACAGGTGGAAGACAAATCACGTCTTCCAATTCCACGTACAAACCAGAGATCGTTGTATGATAAAGACATGGGTATTGTCTCACTAATTCGACAAGTTTTTCTGTCTTATTCGTGATTAAAAAGGTCGATAGATCGAATAAAAGTTGTAAAAAAATACAATTGGCGAGATCGGATCGCGACCGCTACGCGATCGCTACTCGATTGCTTTGCCCTGTGTGACAGCATGTACTGACTACCGTAGAATACAGCGGGCGCCCGCGCCGGCCTCCCGTCCCGCATCCCGGCGCGTCCTTCCCGCGAAGCTATCTCCTGTTTGTCTGTCCGATCCTGTCGCGCGGGAGATCGCATCGTGCCGGATCGCGCCCGCTTCTTATGTGTCAGGTTGCATACAAACCCGAATATTACAAAAATTACCGTCTCGGATCGCGATCGCTTTCTCGCGGCGGGAGCCTCTGTGTGTATCGGCTTTTAATTTTGGAAACTGCTCGTCGTGATAGCTTCCAAAATTAATTGTTAAGTTAAATTATTAACTATTATTATTATTAATTAAATGAAATTATTTAATTATTTTGTTATTTTATTTTTTTGGTTAAGTCCTAAAATCCACAATATTTTGCTAGTACAGATTTAAGTCCACCAAATGTGTAACCAAAGTTCCTAAGTCCTAATAATAAGTGTTAAAAGGGGCAAAGTCCAATAATTGGGACCAAAGTCCAGTTTATTAAAAGTTGATTTTGTAGAGAATTATAATAATAAACATTCAATACTTTTTATATGAAAAACCGGATACACTCACGATAATATTTGAAACGGAAGTTTCGTCCCCATAATCCCACGTCTCCGAAGATATATGGTTTACCCAAGGTGCACAAGCCAAACTGGCCTTTATGCCCCATCATCAGCCAGATAAATGCTCCGACATATAAGTTATCTAAACATGTTGCTACGGTTCTACACCGTTTCACAGGTAGGACGGATAGCTTCGTCAGAGACTCGAAGCATTTTGTTGATATACTGGCTGACCTGAGACTCGAAACCACGGAAGTCATGGTGAGTTATGTTACATCCCTGTTCACCAATTTGCCTGTAAATGACTCATTAAAGATAATTGAAGACCTGTTTCGTAGTACGGACTTACCCGCAGAATATATCGAATGGGTAGAATGTTTTCTAAAAAGTGGTTATTTCATGTGGCAGGGTGAACATTACTTGCAGATAGACGGAGTGGCAATGGGTTCGCCGGTGACTCCAGTGGTGGCCAACATCTTCATGGAGTGGTTAGAAGGCGTGGCACTAGCTAACGCCGTTGGAAAACCACGCTGTTGGTGGCGCTATGTTTGCTGTTATCGACCGAGATGCCTTAGCTCAGTTCACCACGCACCTTAACCAGGTGCATCCGAAGATCAAATTTACTGTAGAACAGGAACGGGATGGTGTGTTGCCGTTTTTGGATGTGCGAGTTATCCGTGAAGCAGATGGTTCGGTATCTCATACCGTTTATCGAAAGCCTACACACACGGATCGTTATCTAAGGGCCGTTTCACACCACCACCCCGCACAACTTGCCTCGGTACCTAGATCTATAGATATAGATCTATACGCCGTGCCCTAAGCCTGTGTGACCCGCAATATTTAGATGTTGAATTGAGTCATTTAAGAGAAGTGCTGGAGAACTGGAAACAGTGTTGTCTCTGGACAAATATGTAGCAGTGAGCGTAAGAAGCCAGCGACAGTGGACCGGGCTCCGATTTATCTGCCTTTTGTGAGAGGAGTGACTGACAGAATCGGTCATTTCTTGCAACGGAGGTACGGTATTAGGACCCGGTTCCGGCCTCCGAGTCAGCTAAGGCAGTTTCTACGTTCACCAAAAGACAAGCAACCACTCAATGTCCCAGGTGTATACATGATACCTTGTGACTGTGGCAAGTGTTACATCGGAGAGACTTGCCGTAATATTTCTACAAAGCTTTCTCAACACATCCGAAGTGTGAAAAATATGGACACGGTTAAGTCTGCAATAGCGGAGCATGCGCAGGAACCTAACCACTTCCTGAGGTTTGATCGCGCGACCGTCTTAGCTAAGGAAAGTTTCCTGGTTCCCCGTAAGGTGCGGGAGGCTATTGAGATCGCGCGTCATCCAAATTTCAATCGGGATGGTGGTTGGACTTTGGCGCCGTCGTGGAGACCGGTTTTAAACACTAAGCAGCAGACTTTTGTGTCGGAGAGTTTAGCGCTGGATACAGTCAGTGTATGGTTTGTGGACGGAAGTTGTTCAGGACAAAATGTGCTGTCGGAGGAAGAAGCAGAAGAAAACCATCCAGCTCCCGTGACGAGTAGCCGATCACGCGCTGCGGAGGCGCGAGCGGCGAGGGCAGTGGCGCGGGAGGCGCGTGCCGCCGCCGAGCTCGCGGCCGCCGCCAACTCCAGTGCGCGGGCGTCCGTCATCGGGGGCACGCGTATTCCCTGATGAAGAAGTACTAACTACTTCGAAACCGGTCGGGCGCATAGCGGCTCGGCCGTTTTAAATATTATCGTGAGTGTATCCGGTTTTTCATATAAAAATTTAATAATGAATCCTCACGCTAGTTTCAATGAAGTGATTAAATACTTTTGCATAAAATTAAAGGCTGATTATTCCTAATACCGTAAAGTTTGATTTTCTCCCATAACCTAAATAGAAATATTTTAGTGATCTTTTTTTTGTTTCAACATGACTTATTGTAAAGTTCAGTTTTTGGACTTAAGGACTTCTGCAACTGGGCCCTTCTTACTTTTTTACGCCTGCTTTTTTACGCTCGTATTGCTCTCGTCCTGCTCGCGTATTACGATACGTTTACGATACAACTACGCTTACGCCTCGTATGCGAAGGGGGTTAGTCTCAAGGGCGGTGAAGACACCGCTGCCTATCCTAACTGCCACCGGCCCTAACGGGTGCCGCCAACGTGTTGGCGGAGGCGGTGGGGCTGCAGGGGAAGAGGAGTGTCGGTATCACGACGGCCGCTCTCCCTATCCTCTGCAGCCGTAGTGGCAGGCGCGGGGCCACTTTAATTGACCCGTTGCATCGGGACCAGGGCTGTCGGACACGGGTGCTGTCTGACGCCCAGTGCTGGTAGGTCCCAGGTGGTGGATGACGATGTGTCTAGTGTTCGGCACATCGTCATTCTGGCGGGAGCCGAAGCTCCGTGGTGGGGCCCAAGTTGGGCCAGCGCTGTCGGGTGCCGCGGAGGAGTGCGCAAGCGTGCCCGTAGCCCCGACACCAGGCGCAGTGGTAGAACACCACTTTTGGTGGGTTTACTGTCCAGTCGGCAGGACTCCCACATAACCACCCGCCTGCCCTCGAGGTGTGGTGGTATCTATAAAAGATTTCGCCTGGTCAAAAAAAAAAAAAAAAAAAGGGCTAGCCACCCGGTCTATACGAACTTACTAGAGCATCGACAAAAATATCGACAGTTACTACATCACTATTGCTTGTGTACGTATAACTTTGACACGTATCGCACGTATCTTTTTAACCGACTTCAAAAAATTAAGAGGTTCTATGTTAGTCTGTATGACTTTTTTTTGTGTATGTTCATCGATAATTTCGCCAATAGTGAACCGAATCGAAAAATTATTTTTTAGTTCGAAAGGGTACTCCAGATGTGAGCCCATTTAAATTTTACAGAAATCGGCTGAGCCGTTTTTTGAAAAATCAACAATAATGTAAGCAATTTAAGTGAAATATCCGAATTTTGTACACGATGAACATCGATAATTTCGCCAAATTGTGAACCGAATCGAAAACTTCTTTTTTAGTTCGAAAGGGTATACTCCTGAGATGGTCCCATCGAAATTTTACAGAAATCGGCTGAGCCAATTTAAAAAAATCAACATTAATGTAAATAATTCTAGCGAAGTGGTTTTGTCATTTTTTGCGAAAAATAATTATCTTTTGTCAACTAAACAAAAATTGAAGATATAGCCCGTTCCTCAGCCTCAGGTCGATTTATACCTACAAATATCTTGTCGAGACAACGTTTCGTATTATGCTGTTTTCTTCTTCACAACTAAATCAATTAAGTATTTTTACACATCATATTTTTTTAAAAGATGTAAATCATGAATCTTTTAGTTTTTTGTTCGAAATTATTTATTTATTTTTAGACTTTAAAGGGTCATAAATATTTTGTCATATGTAAGTGCTATGGAGAGGGCTATGCTCGGTGTCTCTCTGCGGGATCGAATTAGAAATGAGGAGATCCGCAGACGAACCAAAGTTACCGACATAGCCCAGCGGATTAGCAAATTAAAGTGGCAATGGGCAGGGCACATAGTTCGAAGAACGGATGGCTGATGGGGCCGTAAAGATCTCGAATGGAGACCACGGACCAGCAAGCGCAGCGTAGGACGTCCACCGACTAGGTGGACTGACGGTATAATAAAGATAGCAGGAACGCGCTGGATGCAGGCCGCTTCCAACCGGCCTTATTGGAACTCCATGTGGGAGGCCTGTCCAGCAGTGGACGTCCTACGGCTGATGGATGAATGGATGGAAATATTTTGTTCAATAATTCTGTGCCTCCTTTAATAGGTGATTCAAGTAAAGGTGTACCCTTTTTGACCGACGAAACGGAGGAGGTACTCAATTCGACGCGTATGTATACAATGTGTCCGGTTATGACATACCGATATTTCAGGAGAGCATTTTTCAGGTTTTTTTATCGGCAAATCCACTTTCCTACAATGTCCTACTTCACTTCTCTTAAAATGGCGGCCATTTTTATTTTTCAGTTACCATCAATGTAGAGCATGCACAAAAATTGCAATAAGTGAGTACGTAAGAGTCGCAGAATGACAAATTTGGTGTTATTTAAAAGATAATGTGTTGTTCTAGCGACTTTTAAACACATTTTATTGACATTAACGGTCAAACATACTAAAAACATACAAAAACAGAAAAAAATGAGAACAAAAAATATTTTTTTTGTTGTATTTCTTCTTATTGCACGGAAACTAGCCTGTAAAGTTTTTATTATTTTATGCTATTTCTGAAGTTAACTATGGTGTCTTTAAATTAACACCAAATTTGTTATCCTAAGTCATCTAAATTAAGTACAAAATTTTATTTAATACAATCCTTAACATAGAGCGAAATGGATGTAATAAAATACAAATTGTTTTTAAACTTCAGAATAGTTTTACTTTGGAGTAGTTTACATTAGTTTTACATAACTTAAGATTACAGATGCTGTTCAAAATGACCTCCATTGTTTGTAATGCACATTGAGGTTCTCAGAACAATGTGTCGTGTTGAGCGGCGGACCATGTCTGTGTTCGCTCGTATTTCGTTCGCGGCGGTATGGATCCTTTCCACCAGCTCTTCGCGTGTCGCCGACACATGGTAGTACACCTTTTGCTTCATTGTGCCCCAGAAAAAATAATCCAGGGGCGTCAAATCAGGTGAACGTGGTGGCCACGCGACGGTACCTCCACGTCCTATCCATGGAGAATGTTGTTGATCCAAGTGGCTACGCACACTTCGCGCAAAGTGTGCAGGAGCTCCATCAAGTTGTAGCCACATGTTACGAAGGTTGATGAGTGGCAAATTGAGGAGTAGCTCTGCAAACTCCGTTTCTAAGAACTCCAAAAATCTCTGCCCGTTTAATCTTGGAGGTAGTTCAACTGGGCCGACTAAGACTCCGTCAATCATTCCGGCCCACATATTCACACTGAATTCTTTTTGAAAAGAGCTCGGTCGAACTGCATGTGGGTTTTCAGAACACCACAAGTGGTCATTTCTGTGATTTATGATCCCCTGCCTCGTAAATTTTGCTTCGTCCGTCCATAGGATTTTTTTCCAAAAGTCGCTGTCCCGTCGTAGCTGTCGTTGAAACCAAGAGCAAAATGCAACTCTTACAGCATAATCAGGCTCATAGATATCTTGAACTCTCCGAAAATGGAAAGGGCGTAAGCCTTCTTTCTTCAGGACTTCCCAAACTGACCACTTTGACAACTGAAGTCTTGCAGCAATCCTTCTCACACTAAGTCTCGGATCTCTGGTTATCATATTGAGAATCTCTTCTTGCTCTTGTGGAGAGACTAGCCGGTAACGTTCGTGTACTGGTCTCTGAATCCCATTTTCACCCAATCTAAGGTATGTAGAGACAAAAGTCCGAGCATTTGGCGTAACTCGGTTAGGAAACCTTTTTCGATATTCTCTAACAGCAGCTGCAGCACTTCCATTACAAAAGTCGTAGACAAACACCATATCCGCAACATGTCGATTTGTAAATTCATTTCGATGATTAGCCATATTAGGACTTACAAAAAGTTCAAATCACTTCCGACACCCAGCAACTTGCAGAACACAGATAATGTAGACAAAAGAGCAAACAAAATCAACGTGTGATCACAACGCGTAGCGAGGGACAACTACTCAACAAGTACTTACTTGTAACCATTTGAATTATGAGACCCTTCGGTTGATGTTGTCACGCTCTTTCACAATACATTTGTCTCTTTTTTACATGCTCGTTCTAGGAATATGGAGTCCGGCCCGCTACCCGGATTGGGACGGCTTGCGCAGACGTCATGATTTTATACGACTTTTGTACTTGAAAGACTGCCATAATGTGACAAATTTAGTCTTAATTTAAAGACACCGTAATTAGCTTTAGAAAAAGCATAAAATAATAACAACTTAACAGGCTAGTTTTCGTGCAATGGGAAGAAATACACCAAAAAATAGTTTTTTTTTTGCTTATTTTTTTCTGTTTTTGTATGTTTTTAGTATGTTTGACTGTTAATGTCAATAAAATTTGTTTAAAATTCGCTAGAACAACACATTATCTTTCGAATAACACCAAATTTATCATTCTGCGACTCTGACTTATACTCACTTATTGCAATTTTAGTGCATGCTCTACATTATTCGCAACTGAAAACTAAAATGGCCGCCATTTTAAAGGAAGTGAAGTAGGACATTGTAGGAAAGTGGATTTGCCGATAAAAAATCCTGAAAAATGCTCTCCTGAAATATCGGTATGTCATACCCGGACACATTGTATGTATATTTTTTTTTTAATGTGTGACCACGCATAACTTTTTACGTAGTTGTCCGATTTCGATAATTCTTTTTCTATTGGGAAGAATATACTTCGAAATTGGTCCCATTTTAATTGGCCTAATTCGGCTGAGCCATTTTTGATAAATCAACAATCATGTGAAATTTGCTACATCGATTCGTGCGAAATATTCGCGAATTCTGCACACGGTTGAAGTCGGTCATGCTACTTTTTGCAAAAAATAATTATTGTGATTTTAACAATAAAATGATGAGAATAAAATTGCGAATTTTTTGGTCTAACTCCCGTCCTTCTATCTGCTATAGTTCAAAATGTTCTATATGATACAAGTGTGTACATGATGAGGGTAGCAGGGGTACGCTAACTACGAGGGCAGGTAGCTCTCTGTTACATGTGGCCGGAGTAGGATGATAATAGAAGAGTAAACGACATTAGCTTCATGTTTATTGTTTATTCTATTTTATCACAATACACCCAAATGACATGAAACTGATAGTTGCGTGGGTTAAAACTAGAAATTAATAATTCAAGGCATGTGTTTAGAAAATCCACGGTAGACTACCCGCTACGGCAAAAGCTTCAAATGAAACGGCAAAACTTACTATCATCGAGATGAATCTAAGTTCAATGTCAAAGCAGGATGTCCAACGATAAATTTCTGTGGTGCGACGTTCGTTGTTTTATCCCCCGAAGAAAACACACCTATGCCGGTTTTCTTACTTTGTTTTTACAAATGCAAGAGTATAAACACGAAATTTTGCACTTGGTACTCTACTACTACTCTACTTGAATAGTTTGCGCTCGCTGCGCTCGCTCATAACAGCAGCAGCGAGCTCTCTTTTCCTAATAAATATTTTGAAGTTACCGATAAAGACTTAAAATTATTGTTGCTCGTAGGCTCGTGAATAATAGCAGTGTCCTGCGTTGTGCAATTGTGAATACCTTTTAAAATTATTGTAAGAACTGATAAATTTTCGCACTCTGTATACTTGCGTATTATATTGTAGAGCATTCCAAATCCTTTGCTTCGTATGTATACTGATATTACCAGGACAGTGCTCTGTTTTGCCAAAATCGATTTTTAAGTTGTTAAAAAATACCGAAAATTTTACCGGGAGAGAAAATTTCTAATCGATTTTTGAGATTGGCACTTTGTTAAAAAATATTTTATTCTTGAATTTAAGTTTTAGCGTATATTTATATTGTTAAGTATTTATTTTTTACTTCAAAAATCTTTTATTTTTGACCGACTTCGTTCGTCTGTCTATTTTTTTTTTGTGTATGTTCATCGATAATTTCGACAATATTGTGAACCTAATCGAAAAAATATTTTTTAGTTCGAAAGGGTATACTCTCGAGGTGGTCCCATTTAAATTTTACAGAAATCGGTTGAGGTGTTTTTGAAAAAATCAACAATAATGTAAACAATTCGAGCGAAATATCCGAATTTTGTACACGATGAATATCGATAATTTCGCCAATTGTGAACCGAATCCAAAAATTATTTTTTAGTTGGAAAGGGTATACTTACTCCCGAGATGGTTCCATTAAAATTTTATAAATATCGGCTGATCCGTTTTTGAAAAATCAACAATAATGTAAACAATTCTGGCGAAATATTCGAATTTTGTACACGATGGAAGGCGGTTTTGCCATTCTTCGCGAAAAATAATTATTTTATTTATGCATGTATGCAGGAATAAAATATTAGTAATAATAGCGTAGTATTTTAGCATGTTAGCGCATAAACCCGATCGCTTAGAAAGTGCTAACAACAACAATACAACAAGAACACAATGCCTTCAAGGGTCTGTAGATGATCCAATTGAATGATCCTTTCTATGTAGTAGTAGTGTAGGTACTTTTAGCATATAAAGGAGTATTTTATCTTATTGTAGTTAATAAAGGCTATTAGCCAAAGAAAAAAAAAAGATCGCATTTTTTTTAATTACACGACTCTACAAAAAAAATTTCGTTCTTTGTCCTAAAGTTTATACTATTATTTTCCAGTTAGTTATGCACAAAAACGAAAAGAAAATACCTTTTTTCGGTATAAAGTTTGCTTTTGTGATAGTTATAATAATAATACTCATTTTTCAAAAAGAAATAATAAAGCTGAAAACTACGAAAAGTTGGTTGAGGATATGCTTACAAATTTTAAGGCCATGGGCTGCAGGATGTCATTAAAAGTACATATGCTGCATGCTCATTTGGATAAATTTAAAAACAATATGGGAGCCTATTCCGAAGAGCAAGGAGAACGTTTCCATCAAGACATCATGAATTTTGAACAACGCTATCAAGGCCAATACAATGAAAACATGATGGGCGACTATATTTGGGGTTTATTGAGAGAAAGTAGCTATGAACATAAAAGAAAAAGTAAAAGTGTGCACTTTTAAGTTATTTTCCACTTTTCTGTAAGCTAATTTGATAGTAAAACTTAATAAAAATAATAAACATTTTTATTTCAATAGTTTTATTTTCAATCAAAAATTAAAATCCGAGATTTTTAAAAATTTCGTTCAATCAGTCTTCTAAGCACAAAAGCAAAGTTTTTCATGCCATATATTTTTTTTCCGTCTAATTACGACCTAAACTACCGAAATTTAATGCTTTGCAATCAAAGTCAAATTTCATGTTGACCCGTGTTATTTATTTATGAAAAAGTATAAAAAAAATAAGTGTCGAACTTACTCAAAAATCGATTTGAAATTTTCACTTCCGGTTTAGGTACTATACGTAAATAAATTACAATTTTGAATTCGAAAAAAGAAATAAAAACTCCCAACTATCTAACTATAAAAACAATACTTCTTAGATTTAAAAAAAAAAAAATTGATAAATGATATGAAGGATAATAAGCATCCAAACATTCATGACTTCATTCTTAGTAAGTTTTTAAAAGCTTATAACCTAGCAATAAAGCGTCACACGAAAAAAAATGTGTGAGTACACATCCACGTCTACTAGAAGTACTACTCGTAAAGTCGTAACTGACCAGAATATAAAAAAATATTCACGACGATTTTGGTTATCCGCTTCACGTGAAATGTACCACGTGCAATTACTGATTCTTCCACATTCATCTCATACTATTCAAAGATAATTTTAAAAAAATCGACTATTTCTTTTTGTTTTTACGGATGTAATAGAATCAGAATAACATGTACTTTCTCGAGATGTAACTAGTGGTCTGGTTAATTTTATTATTATAACAGCCAATTTACATTTTTAGACGAGTCTTTTCCCTATATAACACATAAAGTTATAATTTCACAGTGCCCAAAATATTTTTTTCTTAATTATGCTTGAAAATGTGAGCATTATTTTGACAAGAGATAAATCGATAAAGCTGTACTGGCCAAAAATGTCATGCTCGCATGCGCAGCGGCCGGCAAAAGTTGTATGAAAATCCATATCTGTCGTGTTTTGCGACCAAGTAAATAATTACTATACAAACTCATACATATATGTCGTGTTATTTAAAAATCGAACGATCTTATATTCTGAAATATGGCAACAAAGGAGGTAACTAATCAAAGGTTTATTTAAACTTCGAGCTGACATGCAAACAGCTGTAAATTGAAAAAAAAAAAAACATTAGCGCGTGAAAAATGATGGTTGTTCGTCATTGATTTTGAAAACTATTTTAGTAAGGAAATTCCGCGCATTATTTGAGAAATAGTACATTACTGCAGCGGCCAGCAACAGAGTTATTGTTGGACGATGCATGAGTTGTGGGCCGAGGCAAAGCCGAGGTACGTGAGTCCATCAATGCCCAGTAGTGGCCAAGGCTTGTATAGTACTTTTCTCAAATAATGCCAGGAAATTAACTTCATCGAGGAAACTCAGGACTTATCGATGACAACATAACCTACACTATTGAAAAGGTAGGTAAGTTCTGTTTTGTTCTGGGCGCCTTGTATACTTTTATATGACTTGATTTTTAACTTTTTTGTTTGATATAAATAAATAATTAAATTTATTTAATCTTTACAAACATCAATTTTTCACTTACAATCAATGTGATATAGACAAATTTAATAACATTCCATGTCCACTAATGTCCTCAATAACACTATGTCCACTTCTAAATCTTATCGAAATCGGCAGAGCCGTTTTTGGAAAATCAACAATAATCCTTAATTGTATGCACCAATTCCAGCAAACTATTGGAATTTTGTACGCGATCGTAGTCGATTGTGCCATTTACGACGAAAAATAAATTATATTGTTGTTGGTTGGACTAAAAAATCGTTCCATTTTTAAATAACACCGCAAAACACGACAGATATGGATTTTCATACAACTTTTGCCGGCGACTGCTCGCATGTACTCGTATTTGGCCAGTACAGCAATTTCGATTTATCACGAAGAAGGTTGTCAAAGTAATGCTCACATTTCTAAGGATGTTTGAGAAAAATACTATACAAGCCTTGACTACAAGTAGGCATTGATGGACTCACGCACGTCCATCAATACCTCTGTTGCTGGCTGCTGTAGTAATGTGCTATTGAGAGCAATATTATATTTTATAATCTCGATAAGTTAGAATATTCTATTTTGTATACTTTAAAAATTAAGAGGGGAATACTCTTTTTAGAGTTCTGTACCCAAAGGGTAAAACGGGGACCTTATGACTGCATTGTCCGTCTGTCTATTACCAGACTTTATCTCATGAACCGTGATAGCTAACCAGTAGAAATTTTCATAGATGTATTTCTGTTGCCGCTATAACATTAAATACTAAAAACAAAATAAATTTATAATTAAGGGGGCTCAAATACAACAAACGTGAATTTTTAGCAGTTTTACGCTCGATATTAATAATGGTAACAGGTAGATGCTTGAAATACTACCCTACCTATAACAGTTCACGAGATACAGCCTGGTGACAGACAGACGGACAGTGGAGTCTTAGTAATAGGGTCCCGTTTTTACTCTTTGGGTACGGAATCCTAAAAATGAGCATCATATTATAAAGTTTTTTGTCCTTACCATTTAGCAGATTATGATATAAGCAATCTTAAAAATTATAAAACACCGTAAGAAACGATGATACCATATTTTTACATTTTGAAGATGCCATCTTAGACATTATTGTCATTATTGCAACGCTTGCATCAATATCGATTAATTTTCATAGAAATATTTTTCAGAGTACTTCTTGGTTAGTATGTGGTAGGATATTCTGATGATTTTTCAGATATTTTCTCACAAATCTTGATGAAGTATTGAATCTGATTTTGGATCTCATTTACGATGCATTCATACTTATATGTATATATGTTTAGTTTCTACATGATTTAATTATCTACCGTTAACGAATTATTACCTCGAACCTGTTTTTAGTTATTTGAGTTTACTACTTGGGGCGAACTGCGATGTAACTATGCGGATATAACATCCAAGAAGTTGATATGTCGTTGTAGCTTCCGTAAATTACTTCGTATATTACCTTATACCACAATACTTCTGCTATAATTTTGAACATCGACTTCACTTACATGGTCATCCATTATACTACTGCCTTCATGTCTACTTTGTGGTAATCTTGATCAATAAAATAACTTTCTTTTCTTTTTTAACTTTCAATTATCTCTCATCATGGTAAAATACATTACTAACAATGATTCAAATTCATTATTGATAATACCACCTTTCATTTTTAAAACTTTTAGTCAGAAATAAGTATAAAATACCATAAACAAAATTATCAAGAGGAGCATAAAAGTTACAAAGAAGATAACCATGTGCTTTTCGAGCGCAACGTGTCGTCATTGCAACAGAACTTAGTAGGTATTTAGCAAACAGAAATAACTGTTTTTCGATAGTGTTAACTGACGAAAGAGTTGGCTCAGAAAGAAACACAAAATTATAAACAAATTGGTTCAAAAAATACAGAAATATATTGATTTCGCGGGTGCCTCAGAGGCTCAGTTTATCTCTCTAGGTTCAAATATGTACACAATTTCGTTTTTTTTTTTAAACTGAGATCAATACTAAAACTAACAATGTCAAAGGACACGTCCACAAAATGTATGGAGGCTAGTATAATAGTAATCAAAAAATCTAACCACAGGACGCGTTCATCTCGAGAAGGTACATGTTATTCTGGGTCTATTACAAATTAAAATTCAGTCAAATTTCTTTAAAAATTTTGACAGATTTTTAATTTTTTTTAACTTCTTAAGACTTTTAATTTTACACTTCATTGTGCGCGCGTTCTGCAATAGTAGAACATGATGCATTTCGTTGAATATTATCGGTTACTCAAGGTCAGTCACGCACACAGTCCTAATATTCTTCTATTACTTGACAATGAACATATTCAGTGTCCTTGCGGCAACTTGCGGGGCGAAACCACGAAAGAGCCACCGATGCGTCCGCACGCTGGAGAAATTTGGCGCCAAAAGTGAATTTCTACAACTGTAGAACGCGCGACTACTCGCGTGACAGTTTTTTCGACCTGCTTCCTGGTTGACTTGTCAACCAGAATTGTTACACATGTACTCGTAACAAATGGATTTGCCCTGATCATCAGGTTCTTCTATGTCCAGACTGCGCTAAAAATGAAGAATCGGAGGTGGAAGACATGAGCGAATAAAAAAAATGAGTCTTTCAATATTATAAGTTAAAATTTTGTGTTTTTTTAAGTTATGTACAAGAAGTCTGATTTTTGGTTCCTAACATGTTAAAATTAGTCATGTTTTGTTTGTTTTAGTTTTATAATAAAGTTTTTCATATTAGTACCAAAAAACATTTTATAATTTATTATAATTTCTTTTGAAAACCTTATATTAAAAATGTTCTACATATGTAGAGCCGCGACTATTTAACGTCTCAAATAGAGGCGCGCCTAACGAAGTGTTAAAATTAATATGAGTGATACAGTGATAGAATTCGTGAAACTGGTTGCATCGTTCCCTTGTCTATATGATTTTTGATTGATGATAAATTATTACATTTTTCCATTAATATTTAATTCATGGAAAAACGTAACAGATAAAGCTGAGGCAGAAATATAAAATAAACTGATTTTATAAAACACCAATATAAATCCATGATTTCAACTGAGATTTTATAAAACCATACGCCTACGCGAAGATTCGTGTGCAAGAACACTACTCGTCTCGTAAGCGTTGCGTCGTCGTAACGATACGCTTAAGATACGACTACGCCTACGACTCGTGTGCGAAGGGCCTTACGATACGACTACGCTTAAGCCTCGTGTGCGAAGGGGGTAAGCAACCTATTGTTAAATAAAAGCATTTTATCAATCGGACACAATTCTTAATGATTTTCTTCAATTATTGTTCTAACTGGGCGCACTAATTTCTTATGCATTCTTTAATTTTAGCAAAGAATAATGTGGAAGAATCAGGTTATAATGCAAGTAAAAGAACGATAGAAGCACATTATTAATATTGCTAATACAGAAAAATTTGTAAGCTGTGTTTTTATTATGCACACAATTTATTTTTATCTTTTAAAAATTAAATGGAAGGATAAACCGTTAAGATATCGTTTATTTTTCTAACTTAAAAAACATTGAAATATAATAAATACAGAATAAAATAAATAAATAAACAGAGGCTAAAAATCGAAACAAATACTGTGTCCGTGTGGTAGGGTGCCAAGAACGCTGGCTGCATTCCCATGCTGAAGGATAAAACAATTTTAAAATATTTTTTAAAGCTCATAAAACAAGCCTTCAAATGCAATATTATCTTATTTAGATTTTTTCTGAATAATATATTACATAATACAGACGTTTTTTCCGAAAATTTGGGTCTTAAATGTGGGGATAAAAATTTGGACATATTGCGAAAAGAAGTAAACTCTAGCCCTCTTATCACAAAAGTTTTACGCACGCCTTAGACAATGTGTAACAGTACAAATTGTACGGTTAAACTGTGCTTAAAGCGTGTTTAAATCTTTTGTGTTAAGGTGGTAGTATTTTAATTTTGTTTGTTACCGTTATAATCCAATTTTAGGAAGAACGCGTTTTCCCTATTTAATACTACATATTACGTAATACCTTTGAGACAACGTGTTTTCCCTAGTTATATTCCAAAACGAGTCAGTTAACAGGGATCATTTAGCTACGAAATGAGTCACAGATCCGAATCGGAGTTCCCCAGCCCCAAATTGTCTTGTGGCTACGACTCGAGTGTTTAAAAAAAAACAACGGGTTGCACTCCTGCCCGGGTAGCACGGCAAGGGGAGAAAACAATTTTTTCCACTCTTAATGTCAGATGTCATTGTCAATCCATACTTTATTTCCTCGTCGAGGGGATATAATGGTGGAAAGACTATTAGTCCCTTTGCCATGCTTCCCGTGCTGGAGTGCATTAACGTTGTGCATTTTTTAAATGTATGTATTTTGGACTGGTTAGGGAATAATTTTGCACGAATGGCTTTATTTACCAGTGTAAAAGTATTATCATTTATGTGGTAAAATACAATATTACGCACACTCGCGCAAGCCCCTGCGCTGCTTAAATGAAACAGCAGGAGCATGCTTACATTTTCGCCGCGAGGTAGAGAGGGGGGATATTACGCCGCCGTGCCAGCAGTCTACTCACCCTCCGTCTTACGAATTTTTATCATTTACTCGTGTCCTGACGCGAGTTTAACATTTTTCACCCATCCCAAAAAAGTGCACAACGCCGCTAAAGAAGTATTCACTTCAAAAAGTGGGAGCCAGAAGCTCAAAAAGCCGACCCCTCAGGGCCTACAGAGTTTTTGGCGGAAGCCCACTCGGAGTCACAAAATACTAATCCGACACGGATCATTTAGGTATTAACTGACTCGTTTCGGGATATAACTAAAAACAAACGCGTTGTCACAAAGGAATTCCGTAATATCTAGTTTTAACTATTTGGCCAGGGGTACGGTGGGTCTGAAGCGATGAAAACGCGTACTTCCCTAAAACCGGGTTAGAACACTCATAACGGTAACATGTACATGATACACCGATTGGAAGGCATGCGCAGGTACAGTAATCTACATGTTTATTACAGATACCTACATGTTTGCAATCACAGAGATACCAGAGGGATAATGCGGTCGATCGCGAAAATCTGAGAGAGATGCATTGATTTAATAATGCTTGAGTTAGAAAGAAACATGAAAAATATCTCGATTCGGTGTCGATTTTCAGATTTATCTATACGGAACGTCAAAATCTTGTCATATCTAGATACATAAAAAGAAACGTGGTTGTTAGTCTCCGTAAAACTCGAGAACGGCGGAACCGATTTGGCTAATTTTGATTTTGAATGTGATTGTCCATAGATTTTTGCCATAGAGACACAGAGCTAATACAACCAGAGAGATGGCGCTGCATGGAAAATCTTCTAAGCTCCTGTCAAAATTGTCAAATAAGTATTAGGATTTGACGTTCCACGTTTAAAAATCCGACAACAACCACTGAATTGAGATATCTTTCATGTTTCTTTCTAACTCGTGCCATATTAATTTCGATGCATCTCTTTTGGATTTTTTCAATCGACCACATTATCCCTCTAGTAAAAATGGGTATAACTTCTGTGGGTCAAGAATTGGGTTTTTTACCATTGTTACTACCAATATCACTACTAGTAATAAGAACGGTAAATTAATTACTCTTCTTACTACTGCAGTCATAGTTGTTAGAACAGTAAGAAAAAAATACCCGTGTTACTAGCCTCAACAGCATTATCAATCTGTTACGAGTATATAGATACATGTGCTTGCAATAGTTGGAAGCTATTTTATGTCAACTTTTTTCTAATAGATTAACTATGATTATAGATTAATCTATGTAGTTTACAGTGTAGTGTAGTAAGGAAATACTTGTTATCATTTTTAAGACTTCAATGGCCAGGAACTTCCCGTTTCTGAACCCCACTTGATGCAAATATAATTTGGACTCATTGAGTCAGCGCAGCGTCATACGAGGTATGGAATGCATCGGAGATTATTTCCGTGATTGGCGAACCGTCATTCACATTAAATTTGCATACGATTTCCTCGTATTTTTAATCGTGTGTGGGTTATTTCAATGTAAACAATTTACATCGAACCCTTAATAAATGAAAAAGACCAGAGAGCACTCTTAATAATACATGTTACGCATCAATCTATCTATCTATATGTAAAAATGAATCGTGGTTGTTGGTTTCGCTAAAATTCAAGAACGGCTGAACCGATTTGGCTAATTATGATCTTGAAATATCTGTGTAAGTTAAGAGAAGGTATAAACGGTGAGAAAATTTATAAAAGTTGCAAGTTTTTTTATTATACATTAATTTGTGTATACTAATATGAATTCAAATCAGAGTTCAAGGTGAACAAATAAATAGAGCAAAAGGAAAACTATGAATGATATAATAATAGCACAGGAGGCGTCGAGTAGGATAATTACTATGTATCTTTTGTCTCATGATACTTGAATGAAGACTGAAGCGGTGCCTATACCTATGAATTATAATCTTGTCACCCAACACCATAAAAATATTATGGATAAGGCGCTAACAGCGCGCTTTCTGAAAATTTCGCTGAGAACACTTCGTCCGTGGCAAGTGTTTACATAAAGGCTTTCCATGAAGCCACCCGTGGTATTCGAAGAAAACGTGCGTTTAAACGACATACACACATGAGTTAATAACAAAGTGCAGATAAAACATGGGGCCGCCGCCAGCCGCAGTGAGTTCTCCAACGGTTGCTTGAGACGCCACATTAGTAAGCGTTTGAGATCACTGCATTCCATCACAAGTTTCACTGTCACATTTTCTAACACTATTCACTATTATAATCCACACTGCAATCCAATAGAATCACTGCAATCCATAATATCTGACGTGTTGGAATTGTCACTGCAAAGGCGGCGGCGGCACCGCTCGTGTGTACTTGGTCATGCTCATTTGCACAGAGGATTAAAACACCAAAAAGCATAAAAAATATCATCGTATCATGGTCGCAAGTAAGTTGAATTGATGTTGATATTTGGTAAAATATTAGTGTCTTGTGTATTACTGAGGTTTACGCTTTTATTCCGGTTTACTCTTTTCATTCCAATGATGATTTTCTTTTGATAGCTTTTATAATATATATCGAATAACAACTTTATAATTTTACTACCAATATTATGTCATAAATGTTACTTTGCCTTTCAGTAGCGGCTGTTATGTAATAGCATATTTTTTTGTGGTAATTTAAAAATTGTTTTGTGTATTGTCATGGTGATTCATACTTCTGCAAACTCGGCTCCAAGTTATTTACACTTTTTCTTAACAATCCAAAGGCAAGCAAATGGTACGTAGTTGATAGATAAAACCATATTACAAATTATAAAGAATACGGCGTATCCGAAAACATCACCGGTTCAAGGATTTTTATTCACACCGAAGTTTATATTATGGTTAGGTGGTTGTTGATTTTTGACATCAGGTAAGAGGCTTACTGGGGCTTTTTTTTTTCTAAATGCTGGAATTTCGAGTCTAAACATAAAATATTTGAAGATTAGATCCGGATCCACCGACCACTATTTACTTTAATTTGACTACGTTAGATAAAATGCAAACCAGTATTATGGTAATAAATATTACGCTGTTTTCAGTAAACCGTAAATATAAGTGCGCACCCAATGATACGATGATAAGTAGATGTGGCTGCGGTAAGATACTTACGAGAGATGGTATCGCGAGGCAGAAGAGGGGGCAGGAACAGAATTCACGGAGGACGATGAGCCCGAGTAGCCCGAGCCGGCAGGCGAGGAGCCGGCCGAGGGCGCACCGGCCGTTGCTGGTATCGCGGCTGGCTCGTAGTACTCCGTGGTGAGAGTGCGCTCATCCAGCACGTGCTCGGCATTGTGAGCTTTCGACGCCGACTTGATGTCCATGAAGGCGACCGTTGCGCACACTCCACTAGCACCGGATGCACCGACACTGGCGGTTTCTGCTCTCGCCAATATTTTGGCATTCTGGACTCGGCCATAGCTGCGAAAACAAATACTTGTCAAAATCATGTGCTGACTGAAGCAAACCTTAAAAGAGTCAACGACAGCTCACTCTTAAACTTGTTGGCAACGGATGACTCTCATAGAACTGTATGTGAATAACATATGGATGGTAACAAATCAATGCGTAAAATAAAATGGCTGTATTGTATATCGGCAAAACGTCTTAAATACGTCTGGATTTTAGCCACACCACTCTCATTATATGTCGAGAAAGTATATGAGTCTGTTACATCACTATCACTACATATAAAACAAAGTCGCTTCCCGCTGTCTGTCCCCATGTATGCTTATATCTTTAAAACTACGCAACGGATTTTTTAATAGATAGTGATTCAAGAGGAAGGTTCATATGTATAATACACCTGTGCGAAGCCGGAGCGGGTCGCAAGTTAGAT
This sequence comes from Hypomecis atomaria, assembly GCA_964007245.1. Lineage (NCBI taxonomy): Eukaryota > Metazoa > Arthropoda > Insecta > Lepidoptera > Geometridae > Hypomecis > Hypomecis atomaria. Next base: position 11,656,581 of record OZ023299.1, read on the forward strand.
ATAAACAAAAAAGAGCCCTCCGATTTTTTTAAAACTAATTTTCAATAAATAAATATAACATAATTTGACATAATAATATGTAGTTTATTTGTAGCATCTCTGATTACGCAACCTTCAAATAATTAAAATATAAGTATTTTTATCAATTGGACATAATTTTTAATGATTTTCTTGAAATATTGTTTCAATAGTTTCATATAAATTCTACATATAATTTTCGCCAACTATGAGATGAATGTGGAACACCTTAAGCTCTCGTCACACAGAAGCGGAAGCGACCGCGATCCAGGACGGGATTTTTTTGTAATATTCGAATTTGTATGCAACCTGACACATAAAAAGCGGGCGCGATCCTTTGTACTGGACCGCTATCGGATCGCTTTCTCGCGGCTCCCGCCTCCGTGTGACCCGGCTTTTAGGTAATAATGCATGTAAAAGAACAATAGAAGCACATTATTATTGCTAAAAAAGAAAAATTAGTAAGCTGTTATTATCATTTAAAAATGGAGCGAAAATAAAATATGTTTGAAAAGCCCATAAAATATATATCATTTGATAGCTTCTTTTACTAATAGTATGTATGTACTCGTATTTATTCACCAACCCGCACTGGGCCAGCGTGGAGGATGGCATTTAATGAAACAAAATTGAAGGCACGAGAACACCTGCTGCAACTTTTTATTCCTCCAGGTTTATTTGTAACTGTGGATAGAATTACTCTCGATTGATATAATTATTATCTGAAGACGGAAATCGTTGACCAAAAATTATTACACCAAAAAAATAACAGATAAATATGCATAATTGTGTATATTCCTCCTGTCTTCCTCTCACCAAATAATACACGGTGCGCCAGTTCAACAGAATTTGTGCATTGGGCATAGTGCTTTTAATGTATCGATGATAAAATTAGGGTGCCTCCCAAAGGGTCGACTTAACTGGGGGTTCCGTCTGCCACAGGCCACAGTCATAGACGAAGTGATCTGTTGAACTATAAATAACTAGTAGTTCTCCGATCAGTAAACCTCACATCTGTTTAACTACATCTTCACTTCACAATCTTGACTCGCCTGATGTTACATCACTAAGAAAATTCAAGTTTTGAAGAAAAATAAAATGTTTCTAGTTTTTTAATTTGTATTTCAATATGAAAACTAACGACTTATTCTAGTATATCCAGCCGAAAGGACGCTATTGTAAATATTTCATTAAGGTTATAATACAATGTTAACATGAAATATCAAATATCACACGAACCAAACTGAAAACGTTCGGAGTTATGCTTGAATATGTCGTTAGTTTTCAAATTGAAAGATAAATAAAAATAGGAAAAAAAACTTTTTAAGTTAAACGGTTTTATGTTAAACATACATTGCAATGTTTAAGATAAATGTACTAAAAACCGAAAAATAATAAAATAGATACAGTCGTGGGAATTATAAACATATGCATAGACTAGACTAAAATAAAACCGTGGGGCACGTCAATTGTCTACAAATTATCGACTTAATGTGCGATAGAAGAATCGTTGCAATGTATGTTTAACATAAAACCGTTTAACTTAAAAAGTTTTTTTACCTATTTTTATTTTCTAGTTTTTAGTTTTTATTCCGCATTCTGTTTAATTCATTTAGTGCTTCATTATTGCAAGGTTTCTTGCCCGTTAGTTTATTGCAGTCCAACTCCTCTATACTCGTACGTAGTCCCTGCAACGACGTATCATTTTTAGCCACCCTAACGCCACAAAGTCCTCAACACGATACAAAATCTTGACTTTGGTGGTGGATTCAGGCTGGATTAATCAGATACCTAAATTACAGATTCAATTTCTAAATTTAAATCTTATTATTATACGCCATTTGGTGGCTGCGCCCATCTTAAATATTGAGGTTGTATAGTGCACTGTATTCTTCTTGTCAAGCCCTTTTATTTGATACCCATATTGGTGGGATTGATAAAAAATTGTTTTCAGCCATTTTGTAGCGGCGGCCATCTTAGATTTCAATTTTGCATAGTAAATTGTATTCTACTTGTTGAGACCTTTCATTTGATACATATATGTTGATGGGATTGATAAAACCTAAGTTATCCGCGATTTTGTAGAGGTCGCCATCTGATTTTAATTTTATATAGTACATTGTATTATACTGGTTGAGCACTTTCATTTGATACCCATATTGATGGGATCGATAAAACCTACGTTATCCGCCATTTTGTAGCGGCCGCCATCTTGTATTTCAATTTTTTATAGTATATTGTATTCTGCTTGTTGAGCCCTTTCATTTGATACCCATATTGATGGGATTGATAAAACCTACGTTATCCGCCATTTTGTAGCGGCCGCCATCTTGGATTTCAATTTTTTATAGTATATTGTATTCTGCTTGTTGAGCCTTTTCATTTGATACCCATATTGATGGGATTAATAAAACATAAATTATCCGCCATTTTGTAGCGGCGGCCATCTTGAATTTATAATGATAATGAATAAACATAATTGTATTGTCACCAAAATCCAAAGTGTATACAAAATTTCAGATTAATCGGTTGACAGGAAGAGGGTGAAATTTGAATTACTAAATTTGACCCAAGAATAAAGAATAAATAAAACAAACGGGGTGAGCTAAACAAAACCGTTTAATGAAAAATTGGAATCGTTTTGTTTACAAAATTTGTTATTTTTTTAAATTTATATAATAGGGCTACAATTGGCCACCAACTCGCATGATGGAAAGCGAAGTTGTAGCTGAAGATAGAGCATGTATAGGTATCTACCTATTCACTCTTGTCCTAAAGACGTCCAGAAAGTAATTGTCAGGAAATAATGACGGACTTAAGGCATTCCAGTCCCTAGCGGTCCGCATTATGAAGAAGTGAATCGCTTAGTACGAGCAGGTGTATGGTAATTTTGTAACTGATGCAGCATCTTAGGCATTAAAAATAGAGGCTCGGTGTAACAGACAGGGATAAATGATCAAGTAGTCATAAAATTGGTCTTTGTATTTTTTTTCAAAATCCGACAGTCACAGAGCTATTACAACCAGGGGGGTAATGTGGTCAATCGAGAAAATTTAAAGGAGATGCATTGATTTAATATGGCATGAAAAATATCTCGATTCAGTGGCTGTTGCCGTGTTTTTCTTCCGATAGTGTCAAATTCCAATTCGTATTTGACAGCCCTTGGTAAGATTTTTAATACATTTTTGTGGTTGAGAATTCAAATTCAAAATTAATTTATTGACAAAAACAATATTGTGCTAAGCAGCATAAAAAAGGAATCGTAGGTTATACATAGAATGACCTTCTACTATGATTATCTTGAGCTCCGGATTACTAAGCTTAGCTTGTGTCTTAGGAATCCGTGCTCCCTTCAAAAAATGACAAAAAGTTTTTTTTTTTATTCAATGATAACATACCTAATTTGTTGGACGAATCTAAAATCGTTTTAAATATCAGATCATCGTCTCCTTATTAGTAATAACATTTCAATAAAAAAATACAACAATATAAACATTATACTTCCAAAATTTAGAGATTAAAATTTTTGGAGATCAAAAACAATTATCTCAAATAGAATTGCCTCAAGCGACAACAGCGCTATATCTCTGGTTGTATTAGCTGTGTACTGACAGTACTCGAACGAGCGTGTACATCAAGTAACGTGACAATGTTACTTTTTAGGGTTCCGTACCCAAAGGGTAAAAACGGGACGCTATTACCAAGACTCCGCTGTCCGTCTGTCTCCAGGCTATATCTCATGATCCGCTATAGCTAGAAAGCTGAGTTTTTTACAGATGATGTATTTCTGTTGCCGCTATAACAACAAATAGTAAAAATAGAATAAAAATAATATACAACAAATCTAAATTTTTAGCTGTTTTTCGCTCGATATCAATAATGGTAACAGAAGCTTGAAATATTCACAGAATATTTAACTGCATGCTTACTTTAATAATAAATTATTAAAATAAAATAAATATTTAATGGGGGCTCCCATACAGTATAGAACCCTTCGTGCGCGAGTCCGACTCGTACTTGGCAGATTGTTACAGGTGTAATATTGTGTTGTGAACTTGTGACGTCACACGCTCGTTCGAGTACTGTCGGCGAGACTTCAGTACTCGGCTAGGAATCAATATTTAATGTAGTATAACTTTATAATTATAAGAAAGAAAAAAAATAGTTTTGTAAGGAAATTTATACATGATCTTTTCAATTATCACAAATAAAATTATTCAAAAGACCAATTAATAGAATCAAAAACTAAAAACTCTGGCACCAGGGTTAGCCACTATACGAACTTACTTATAGAATCATAATATAAACAGATATATTTGACTGAGTATTTCACTTTTGATCTAAAAATGTATGGAGCATGTAGAATTTTAACATGAGATATCTAATAAATTATGCTGAAGACGTTCGGAGACGTAAGTTATGCCAGAATATGTCGTTAGTTTGAAAAAATTAAAATTTTTGCAAAACTATCCACACGAACCATCCATCCATCAGCCACACGACGTCAACTGCTGAACAATGAACATAGGCCTTCCCTATGGATCTCCAATAAGACCGGTTTGGAAGCGATTTGCATCCAGCGTGTATGTGGTCTCCACTCCAGAACGTTACGACCCATTAGTCCTTCGAGCTATGTGCCCTGCCCACTGCCATTTTAACTTGTCAATCCGCTGGGCTATGTCGGTAACTTTTATTCTACTGCGGATCTCCTCATTTCTGACTCGTTGTGCTAATTGGAGCTTACTAATAAGGCCCATTGTGAGATACCACGTTTCTGTGCCATAAGTCATCACTGGCAACACACACTGGTCAAAAAATTTCGACTGCACTGAGGCACTGAGACATGTCGGAAGAGAAGACGTTACGCAATTTTCCGAACGCTGCACAGCCGAGTTGGATTCGGCGAGTTATCTCTTACTTGAAGTCGGACCTGCCTAGCTGGACTACATGTCCTAGGTAGACGTACGAGTCAACAACTTTTTCGCAATGTTAAGTTTCTCTTTCTAGAACCAAGCTGCTAAAAGTATGGTAAAAATCCTTGTCCAAACCTGAAATATCGCCAGATTATCTTACTGCACGGCCACACCCATTAACTGTTTGACAGGCTAATGTTGAATCGCTTAATCGGTAGATCCCTAACTCATACAGTCTCCCTAGACGTAACAACTAGTCGAACAATTACAGGATACCTCAAGCCTACCTTCAACATGTTTACCCCATATGTTTGCCAAAAACGACGACGGAATCATTACCTACTCCGTTTTCGTTTTTGGACACACTTCAGGCGCTAAGGATTCTAAGAATGCTAAGGTTCCTATTCTCTCCCGGTTATAGCCTTTTTTGACCAGGGAAAATCCTTTATGGATCCCGCCCCGCAGCGCCGGGGGAAGCAGTGTGGATAATTATGATAATCCCGCCGATCGGTATACCCACTAAAAACGCTGGGATGTTGCTGCCTGGCGCCCATGTGAGTGCAATTATCGCAGCGACATGGTACATTCTGCACGACAAATGACTGCGAGGATTTTTGGTTAATGTAAATAGGCTAGCTACCAGAATTTCGCTCGAATTGTTTACATTATTTTTGATTCATCAAAAACGGGTCTGCCGTTTTCTGTATAAATTAAATGGGACCACCTCGGACCATATTCTTTCGATCGAAAAAAAATCGATTCGGTTCACAATTGGCGAAATTATCGATGAACAATATTGAACATACACAAAAAAAAAATACAGACGAACATAGAACCTCCTCCTTTTCGGAAGTCGGTAAAAATTGGTTTGAGCCGTGTACGCTATGAGCGGGATGTTCTTCCGGTAGGATCTCGAGCTTATTATCTATGAGAGCATCAAAGCTTAAGTTAAGGTGGGCATACACGGTGCGATGAACTGATCAGTTTTTCCCATCACTCCCGTTTACGATTTGAACCACTACTTGAAGCTGGGCACACACGATGCGATCATCGCATCAGTTCAGATCAGTCCAGCGATGGACAAGTAGTGCAAAAATAAACCGACTTGTTTACATTTGATGACACAACTTTTTACTGAAGAACTGTTTCTGGAGTAGTGACGATTCTGATGATCTATCACCAACATTTCTCCTCATGGTGGTTGCTCTACCCTGTCCCTATCATGCCCTAACCGTGCTCCTAGGGGCCGTTCAAGTATTACGTAAGCAATGTTTATGGAGGGGGGGTGTCTAGATGGTATTTACGTCAGCAATAGTTATTTGTTTCTTTACGCATAGAAGTGTTAAATGCCTCTATCGTAAATCTATTTACTTATTTCTAGAATTAAATCTACTGCTCTAATAAAAAAAAGAAAAATGCTTATACCTAGGTACCAATGTTTAGGTAAGAATGGGAAGAGGGGGAAGGGGGTAAATAATTGTAATGAATCTGCTTACTTAATACTTGAACGGCCCCCAATTATTGATAGGAGCAGCCTTAAATATTCAAAATGTTGATCTAGTAGGGACATAAACTGTTATACGAAGTGAAAACTGCAATGTTATGTTGGTAATTACCTATTTCACGTACTACAAATAGGATTACAAACTTATTTGTGTAGATTCTAAAATGGAAAACTAGACCAAAATTAAAGTATGTACGTATACTCCGCGCCACACAAGTTGATGGATGAGAAGTTAGCCACTAGCTGCGCAATGGCCAATCCTGACGAGACGTGACGTGGAAGCGGCACGTTGATTGGCTATTGCGCAGCTAGTGGCTAACTTATACCTATGTAACGTTTGATTTTTTTTCCTTGCTATTTAGGCTAAATGATAATGATATTATACAAAATTACAAGCTTGTAATATGTCTGCTAAAAGTACCGTAGAATTATGATGATCGTTGAGTCTGTTAGTCTCAGTGAAAAATCCAAGAACTTTGTCTAGTAATAATACTTAGCGGTTCGATTTGGATTATATTTGAATTTCGATAATATTTGGCAAAACTGTTAAGTATCTAAATCCTAACAAGATTTGCGAGTATGAACGAATTATTTCGTTCATACTCGCAAATCTTCTTATGTCAAGAGCGAGCCGAGGCTTAGGTATGAAGATTCAGTTTAAACAGATGCGAGGTCTACTGTTCGGAGAACTACTAATTTTTTTCTTACTACATTATAAAAAAAACTCAGGTTATTCTTACAAATAGGTATTTTACTAAAAATACGAGAGAAAATTAAACGCTTTCCGCACACACAATAGTTAGGTACCTATGCTGAGCGCCGATTAAATCGGTCGATGTGTCTGTTGCGAGACTTGCGAGTTGCGGCGTTGCCAGCTCTCTAGTCTTACAACATGGCCGCGCTCACCGCACCCGGTTTCCGTGTGAAACTCGACTGAGCAAACTGCGCGTGTGTTCGAGCCGAGAGGTTCGAGGTGGCTTGACAGGCTGCCGGGCAGAGGGGCAGTACAAGGGGGGTCGGGAGGGGTTAGGGCGCCACTCGCTGGGACGCACTCGTTCGCCTGCTCGGCGGAATACCCGAGCGGTTATATTTTATATCGTGAGGCGAAGGGAACGAGGTAAACATCGCTTTTGTAGTCTGACTGAAGTCTGACGTCATCCACTTTCTGAACAATCATGATAGTAATGATCAGATTTATATTCAGTGCCAGAGCCGCCGTGATCAGAAACTGCAGCGATTGACGTGCCGCGTGATGCCAGAGCCTGAATTAATAAAGCGTGATGCCCAGGTACCTTTACTAAGTACGTGTATACCATGTGGTAGGTATTTTTTTATGAGTTTAAAATAGATTTAATTCCGTAAATCCGTACCCATGATCAGTAGATTAGTTCGATTGTTGACTCTGAAGAAGGAAACTAATCTTCAAAGATTGTTGACGATCAGATGAATTGAGATTTTTTTACATTATTTTCAGCAAGTAGAACCTATTAACAATAGACTTAATACCTACGGACTTTGTTTACACAAATGGCTAACGGCTTACCTAAATCAATTGCTTCCTGCCTGCTTCACAGACTATATAACAGTAAAATAAGTAGTGTAACATGTCGATTTTTGTCTGGTAATTTCGGCTAACATGACGCCTAACTGAAACCTCTTCGCTTCTAAAACAATACTAGGTTTATCTTTTACATACTAGCTACATTAATAAAAATAGGTATAATGTACTTACAAGTTTTGATCGGTTAAAAGCATGCAACAAACTATAATTTTAAAATGCCTTTTCTTTCATACATAAATCATTTATTTGTGTAAAAAAGTCATACTAATTTTTATAAGTAAGTACATATTTATTAGCGGCGTTGAAGCTGGTAAGGCCATTCTATAGCCAAGTACAGTACCGTTGCCGTTGGATGGAGTCTGCAGTAAGGGGGCCAACTTACCGTTATTAAACAGTAAATTGAATGCAATCTACGTTCCATTGCAGCTTGCAACATTCAAAAGGTATAACAGATAGTTATTTATGTAGGCAATAATCAAAATAACAACAAATGCAAATATGGCGGCTCTCGAGTTCATTGACCCACAAATGGAAAATGGTACCGTCGTTCGTCGTCGAGTCATTTCTTTTAAGTAATCAATTTTACGTAGGTGCCCTGGTGTTCCAAAAACGCACGCTGTGTTTCAACTTTCACCAAGAAGCGCCTCGCCATTTGTTGTTTCGCACGTTGAGCAACACTTGTGATATGCGCCCGTTTGTCCCTCAACAAGCAACCGGTATTCAGTGCACTGTTGCCAATCAATTGCCACAGATCTTTCAGCGGAAAAATATGGGTATTAGTACATTTTATTAGTATTTTAACGTAGAAAGTTTCAAGCTCTTCTTGTCTTGTCATATAAGCTTGATGTGACACTAATCAGATCAGGTCAGCAGTCAAACACAATCAGTAATTGGTAGAAGCATTTACAGCATCTGCACTAAACTGACAGACTGAGATAAGTGTGACGCTTACGGGTACAGTTTCTTTATTTTGTCAATAACTTAAAACCCAACTTCAAGCACTCCCCAGGTGTACGAAACGACCTTACGATTTTTAACACGCTTTTATTAGGTCGACCTGTATTTTACAAACTATGTAAAAATCTAAGGTAACTAATTTAACCATCTTCCAAGGGTCGTACCTACGTAGCGTAATGAAAATTGGCAGCTGTATGTAGTATTGATGACAATACAATAATATGGTACTGTCGAACTGATCTGATTATGGAGCCGGAAGATATGAACTGGAATTTCATGATTTAAAATCGTATCATAGCTGCTTTGGATTTCTTAGAAAAGTCTTATTATAATGAACTTTGACCACGATTAGGTTTCAAGGTCTGATGAGCGTGTTTTTAACTACATTTTTGTAGTAGCGCTCTACCTATTTGTAAATTTTCGGCCCTTTTTCAAAACTATTAAACCAAGGCCAAAATAAATGTTTGATTCGCGAAATTCCTCTACACAGATGAAAAAAAGAAGCTCGAGAATCGGACTTAATAGGGGAGAAATCAAATGAAATAACCTTAACATAAAAATAAATAACGAGGACCTTTTAGGAAAATTAAAGTTATTCATGTTAGTTTTTCTGAAGTATGGAAGGAATCTGACATGATGTTGTACTTAGGTTGTAGATCTTTTGATCACCATCTGTCTCAATAATATATGCTGAAGCTAAAAGATACCAAAACGAACTTGGCTAACATACTAGGTGTGTCTGCATTGATTATGTGTTTCTGCTTTAACATGCATAGAATGAGATAGATACGAGTAGATATAATTTGTTCGGGAGTCGGACCAGTCGCCAAGCCCGCGATGGCGACGGGTGGATCGTAGGAGTTGCGCAGGTCGATAGAACGAGGCTGTGGGAGGAGCCATACAGTATGCAGAGTGCTTTATACCCTCACCCCACGCAAGCCCAATATCAACCACCAACTTTTGCATTGCATAATAATGTTAAAGCACCCTATCCTATCCTGCTAGGCGTAATGACTCACCTTACACTTCTGCATCCGTCAAAAAAGTGCCTATCAGGGCGAGGCCAAAGGAGCGGTAATATTTTAGGTTGTGAGCCGCATAAAATCAGTCGTTCAATTTCGGTTTCGCAAATCGACTCATTTTCGGTCGCCGTGTGGCACAAACATGATTTTGCATGAAACTGAATGCAACCGAAATTGCGCGAGTGATTTTTCACGACTCACAAACAAAAAAATTACGCTCCTTTGGCCTAGCCCTTACTCTATTTATTTAAAAACTTCTTATATTCTCTTAGATATATGTATATTCTCTGTTGGATTACAATAAAATGACAATCCGAATGCGGTGATAAACAATATAATTAATTATTATTATTGCCACGTATTAAGTTATGTCATGTTGTTGTCTCATACACTGTAGGAAGATTCCGGAAAATGCGTGTACATAAATAAGTAGGTAATTTTACCAGAGATCCATCCATGCTAAGGTAACGAAATTTCCATCACAAACTTAATCATTCTTAATCTAATCAATGGTCAAAAGTTTCGAGTGTTTTTCCAAATCAACTTTATTTTTGGAGACATTCCATTATCATTGAACAAATCATGCAACGTATTCATAGAATTTGCATAAAAAGAAACATATCTTTAAAGAAATATAACCAAATAACATAAATAAATACATAATACGAGTAAGAGTTTTACACCAGCTAAATTCGAAGCTGAATATAGATTTCAATATCTATGGAAGTCGGAGCCAACAACATAATTGCGAATAGAATAGGAATGTAGAGGATTGGATATGGAGAATTTTAATTCTCTGATTAGAATCAATTGACACGGACGTCTATGCACATACATGCATCTCGAAAAAGTAAAATTAATGGAACACAACATTTAAATAACATTTAATGATAATAAAATTAATATACCTCTTGTCCATTAAGTATCGAAAACGGTTCACATTTTGACATTGAACAATTTCCATTGTGAGTTTCGGACAGAAGTGGTAAATTCTTGAGGTGATTAAATACTAATAATGATGTAGAGCCGATGGCTACAGCTGGTGGCTGCAGTGGCTGGTCGTTTACTTATAGAATGAATAAACATAAAGCTACGTATCGAGCTCAGGGCGCAGGCCCGGGCCCTGCGCGGTGGCGCGCTGCGCACCCTCACCTCACACCAGCGCCGCGCCGCTCGAGGGTATCATCGATCGCGGCTATTGCGTTTAGCCAGCGCGAGCGACCTAGCGCACTCACCGTTTCTACTCGTACCAATATCACGCCATTTACTTTTCTTCTACGGGTATCATTATAGGTACATTTTTATTCATTTCGAAATTGCGGAACGAACTAGTACTTGAAGAATTGGTGCCGAATTAATGCTAAAGGCAGCTGGGATAGAAAGTTTAAGAAACCAAGTAGGTTTGTTACTCTTTCACGTAGCAAAATAGCAACGAATATACCTACTTGATTTTTCGCAAGGTTACAGTTCAAAGGTTGGAGAGAGACATCTGATACTTTTTATCCCAAAACAATAAAAACTTTGGGATAGCACAAAAGTCAAAATATCATGCGGAAGAAGCCGCGGGCATAGCTAGTATCCCATAAAACTTCATTTACCCTTCCCCTTCGACAGTGTGTAAAGATTTCAATGTTACAGTTAACGTAGGATAATCAAAGAATTGCAAATCGGAATTCTGTACCGAAGGTTCTTTTATACGTACGTACCTACCTACCGCCCACCACACTCGCAACTCGCAACGAATGAAATGAGACTGTTCAGTTCAAGTACAAGTTGAGCTCACACACAGAAATTACAATACCAGTGTTTCTGAGTAATGTACAGCACAATAATTCGAAATAGAAATCTATTTGATATTATTTGAAATGTGTAGGGATACTACCTAAATTATTATATCCTGACAGAACTATCAAAAGGACTTACTTTATAACTGTATAGTAAAATGTATATTGAATTGAAATTGTTCTGTTTGATCCCAGAGGTGTTGCTAAATGTTAAAAATCTTGCCTTCATCGGAAGAGAGGTAACAGACCAGTTAATTCCACACTGATTACATTAGAGTAGGTACCTACCTAAAATAACTCTTGGAGAGAGATGTATCGGCGGATATTAGGAACTTGATTTGTGTCGAAAAGAACAAAACAAACAAAAAACAATATGGTTTGGAATACCTATCTACTTTGCACACTATTTTTGTCAATAGTGTTCCAGTAACAATGATTTGTCTAAAATCATAAACCTATGTAACGACAACTTTTTTATACTTTACCTACCTCTTTATTCCACTAGGTAGGTATGGGGTATGCATTGTATGGAAATAACTCTTAAAAAGAACAACTAAAATTAAAACTTGTTCTCAACAACCTATAGAATTACGGTAAGTATTATTTTTGTTGTAATTAATTCGTGTTCTGTTGACTAGTCTGTCTTTATATGTATATAAAGATCCAATAATAATTCATGAAACACCCACGCTCTAGCTAAAGTAAAGCTTATTATAAATTATAGGTACCATCTTTTGTACCCCTATGATGTCATTAAATGGACCCCCATACCGTATCAGCATGCCGTACGTCTATAATCTAAGTATCTGTAAATGCTTGAGTTGACTGACGGACGACAACTAGCAGGACAAAAGAAGCATTCATTCATTTGTAACTAAATAATGCCGCAATTCTGTAGGACGGCGATATTGATATAATCATTCATCACTAACAAAATGTAGCATAGACGTAGGTAGGTCCGTGTATTATGTAGATAATATTAAATATATCTACCTATAACAACCAGTATCTATAGGTACACAATAAAGATACGAAGCATTCGCTCGGAACTCCGAGCTCACGTACAAGTACAAAGCATGAATGCGGCGTTGCCAGATTTCTCGCCCGGCCCCGCCGCACCGCACCGCAACACCCGCCCCGCTCTATATACTATGCGGTATTCTGTGCCGCTGCCGACCGCGCCATGTTGTCGTCGTCGTTCTTTGCCCGACCGACACGACTCGCTATAGCTATACGTACCACTATAAATGTGTATTATAACTAACCAAGGTGAAAAGAGCCGGTGCGGCGGCGTTTCTACAACGCGTTTAGCTCGTGGCTCGATACTGACGATTCTGTTTTGAAGACCTTTTTATAATCTATAATATCTATGTTTCTATATCAAGTAGCTATCTGCTATAGATAGCTTATTTGCCCTGACAGTTAGGTATAAGTATAACATGACATCACAATTTATACGATCTTCCTTTCCTTACATAGTATAAAATAAAGTCGCTATTTTTGTCTGTTTGTTTGTCTGTACTCTTTTTATCAACTGTGGTGACTTATACAATCTTAAATTATCTCGCATAAATACCTAGTACCTCATCAACATTAAAGGAATTTGCATAGGTATGGACCTGAAAAATACACATTATTGATTTCCTTGAAAATCAAAAAGTGTCAGTGGACTTGAGTGGACTACAAAATACTACCTGTGGCTAAAGTAGACGTCTTTCAAAAGTCTAGATTTTTATGTGGATGCTGGTACCATTAGCGACAGGTCGTATTTTTCAACAAACAAGTGACAAAAACAAAATTTGTTTGTCCGCTGAAATAAGCCAAAAAAACAACATCCAACAATACCTATAAAAATTGCTAAAAGACAAGCGCGATTATCAAACTAATTTGTTTCTCCACTCAAATAAGCCAAAAAAAACAACATCCAAACATATAAAAAATTGCTGAAAGACGAGCGCGATTTTATCAAACCAATTTGTTTCTCCACTGAAACAAGCAAAGTAAAAAATCGGCCAAGTACGAGTCGCACGGAGGGTTCCGTACTGTATGGGAGCCCCCCTTAAATATTTATTTTATTTTTATTATTTATTATTGAAGTGAATATAAAACTAAATATTCAAATATTCTGTGAAAGTTTCAAGCATCTACCTGTTACCATCATTAATATAGAGCGAAAAACGTCTGAAAAATCAGGTTTGTTGTATGGGAGCCCCCCTTAAATATTTATTTTATTTTCTTTTTAGTATTTGTTGTTATAGCGGCAACAGAAATACATCATCTGTGAAAATTTCAGCTGCCTAGCTATCATGGTTCATGAGATACAGCCCGGTGACAGACAGACAGACGGACATCAAAGTCTTAGTAATAGGGTCCCGTTTATCCCTTTGGGTACGGAACCCTAAAAAACAACACCAAACAATATAAAAAAATGCTGAAAGATAAGCGCGATTAACAAACCGTAAGTTTTTCATATAAGTAGCATAAACATCTCTGAAATTCTATAATTTAGTTATAATTAATTTCTTACGTAGCCGAGCGCAGTCGGGACGGGCAGCTAGTTCATAATATAGAACAGCGTTATTAGAAACGCTGTTCTATACAAACACTCAAGTTTACTGTTTGTACGAGGGGTGATCCAAAAGTAATGATAATCAATAACAAACACAATGAATAAAATAAAAAATAAAAATTATTTCTCAACATAGTCTCCTAGCAAGTCTATACATTTAGTCCATCTCTTTTCTAAACCTAAAATTCCCTTAGAAAAAAAATCTTTATCTTGACTCTCAAAAAAGTCCTCAACCGCGGCCATCACGTCGCTATCATCGTCAAATTTCTTGCCTCGGAGATGTTCCTTGAGTCGTGGAAAGAGATAAAAGTCACTGGGGGCTAGATCTGGTGAATAGGGGGGGTGATCCACCAGCTCAAAGCCCGCTTCCTGAATGGCAGCCATGGCAATTGCAGCTTTGTGAACCGGTGCGTTGTCTTGATGGAACAGCACTCCAGCCCGCAGTTTGCCTCGCCATTTCTCCTTAATAGCCTCCCGCAATCTTCTTATTTGTTCTGCATAGTAGGAGCCTGTAATAGTGGCCCCCTTTTCCAAGTAGTCCACCATGATTATTCCTTCAGCGTCCCAAAAAACAGACGCCATAACCTTCCCTGCTGAGCTTGACACTTTGAATTCCTTCGGCGTCGGTTCATCGGATCGTTTCCATGTCATCGATTGTTGTTTTGTTTCAGGATCAAAATGGTGGATCCAGGTCTCGTCCATGGTCACAAAACGTGACAAAAAATTATCCTCGTCTGCCTGGAAATTTTCGAGATTTGCTCTTGACATGTCGACTCGTTTCTTCTTTTGCTCGTCGTTTAACATTTTCGGTACCCAACGCGCGGAGACCTTTCTCATATGCAATTCGTTCGCAAGGATTCTTTGAATGCTGCCATATGAGATCCCTGTGACCTCAGCTACATGCCTGATAGTCACTCTTCGATCTTCCAATACAACTTCTTCAACTTTTTTCACATTTTCTTCAGTGAGGGACGTCGATGGGCGTCCTTCGCGGTGTTCGTCTTCCGTCGATGTTCTTCCCAGCTTAAACTCCTTAGCCCAGCGTGCAACTGTGGAATATGGAGGAGAAGAGTCCCCTAATGTTTCCACCAAGTCGCTATGTATGTCTTTGGTAGACATTTTTTTCAAGCAGAGGTATTTAATGACAGCTCTGATTTCGTGTTTTTCCATTTTGATGTTCACTCCTTGACAGCCCGTATTCAAATGAATGTAGCTCCCGGGAATCGTGGCCGATTTATATGATTTTTTTTTTCCTGAACTAGTTGGTAATTGAGCAAGTGACTGATATTTTTTTTGTATTTTTGTGTGCAGTAGAAATAACTGATTATCATTACTTTTGGATCACCCCTCGTATGTATTCAAAAATATAACGTTTTCTATTATTAGTTTAGAAATTACGGCCCCGGCCGCACACACGATTCAAGATACTTTATTTGTCAGAAACATGGTAGTGTAAACAACATACAAAGTCGCATACAGATTTTCGTAGCGTAGAGAATGCATGTTCTTCTTGCCCATCGTGGCGTACAAATGTAAAAAGCATACTTACACGTTAAAATAATAATGTAAAATAAAGAATACTACGATGTTTACTACTTGACATTCTTTCGGTAGCAAATAATCCTCCGACCTTAGTCTAAGAATAATAAACTTTATCTTTAATTCTTTATTCTTTGATTGAAATTCAGCTTGAAAGGTTAGGTAAAGAACGTACATATTAAATATCCGTTTACAAAAAACCTTGACATGGAGCTTAATTTTTGGATCGATAGAAAGGAATCGCATACTTCGCTATCCCATTCGCACAACAGATCTTCGATACTCGCCCCTGCTCTTGCTCGGACTCGTGACCATTTACGCATACGTATTACGTACTCGTAAAGGTTCAAAAATAGAGCACAAACATGGTCGCTCGCTTGTGATGATTCGGAACACTTCATACAGTTCAAGTGAATATTACAAAGAAAAAGCGTTTATTCTGAATAGTCTGTAAGGTAGGTACTGGGTTTCCAAACTGACCGTAAATAAAATTACAGCTGTAAACCAGCTATCGACCTATTAATGACGTAATCTAACAAAATACTTAGAGCTAGCGAGAATACTGCCTACTTGCAATGAAATCTTTTCTAGATTGATAAAAATATTTTCTATTTTAGAAAGCTCTCGCGTTTAGCACACTGATAATTTCTTTTGCTTCCACTTTCTGCTTCTTATAGAAAAAACAGCGAACAATTTTCGCTCTTGCGCAATAATATTGTTGATTTTGATAAAGTTTTCAGTTCAGGGTAACAGTTTTTCTAATGAGTCACAAGAGTAACAATATGAAAAGATTACGAACCGCCTGTTCTATTTAATAAGGTACATAATTAAGGTTCCTGAAAATTCAGAGTACACGAATGTAAAAAATAAACTTACTTTCACGGCATTGAATCAGTGAATGTTATTAAGTAAACCTAATGAAAAAAAAATGTCATGTTATTCATTCTCGACAAAAATTAAACACGTACTCAATTTTTTTTGCAGTGATTCAACATTATAGTGCCGCCATTTATTAAGTTATGTGAGAAACAGCAGATGTTTATTTCGTTTATACTTCAGGGTTGATCTTGTGAAAGCTGATCGTAATTATAAGTAGGCAGTATGATACACCATTACCTCCTTTCCACTTGTACGGTTGTTCGGTGTTACCTTGTCTATGCATACCCACAAAATAAGCACACATGTATATAAATAAATGACGGACCGAGTGTGTATACATGCTAGTTATTTTAGTTAGTGACGGGTTCGTCGACCTACCGCGGCGGTCCCCCTCTCGCATCCGTCCACATTGGTCTGCGTTGCCGCCGCTCTTTCTTGGTACGCGACTGTATGCAGCATTGCAAAACATCGATGGGGTAACTAAAGACCATGAAACTACGCAGTTCTAGTTCAAAAAGCTAGTTTTAAATATAGAAGCCAGCGATCAACAAGGTTGCGTTCCAAAACACACAAAACTTTACACGAATTTTCGTTTTTTTACTTGACAATGTACGAGTCAGTAGGAGTAATGAGGATTTTTTTTGAGATAGAAAGTCTTGTAACGATAAATAACTAGTGGTCATTGTAATCCTAAGCGCGCGGGAGTATCAGAGCATGGGCGTATATTTAAACATTCCAGACTACCTATATTAAAAACAGACCGTCTTTTACCACAAAAGTTTTACGCAGTACACTGCTGTTCTGTGCAGTACACATTGCATTGCACGGTTAAACAGTGTTTAAATCTTTTGTGGTAAGGCGAAGAGTGACCGTTTTACAGTTCAAAGTTAATTAATATCACACAAAACTGCAACAGCGCAGGGTTTCGACTGCAAAGTGGTGTTGCTATTGCTACAGCTATCTTATACGCACATTTACAGTTCGAGTGACATAAATAGGTGGTAGGTGGTTAATGGTTAATTTCCATCGATCGTACATTTCACAATCGTCTGGCGCTCTGGCCTGTTGGAATAGGAATGAGCGTAATGATAAACAAATTGGGTTCCCCACTGACGATGCTTCCATTTGGACGCCTTCGATTTATTTTAGTCCCACAGTCGATCGGTTCATGGAATGGAAGGCAAAAAGGCATGCGCATTGCCAGTCGAAAATACATTTAGCCTGATGTATTTGAATTGCAATTCCATCACATTTATCATTAGTGAACCACTCTCGAGTAGTGAAAAACAGAATATAATAAGTGCCACAAGAATTGCTAACGAAATATTTTTCAAGCCCTCTAAATCGAACCCCTACTAAACATTTTACATATTTTACTACCTAAATACACGCGTTAATGGCTTGTTCACTTACTAGATAGTTCAAGAAGGGTTCCAAAACTCCAGTGTTAATGATAAAACCACTAATGGCAATACCTAATGAGACGCAGTTTTGTGCATTCATGAATCATTTGAAATGCACCCACGGCGTTTATAGCATCCATTACTTGTTTAATGCACCGTCACTTCGTCAGTGGGGTACCTTGTTGGTCTCAATGAAACGTAAGTAATGTTGTAGTTTGACAAGAGTCTAGATGTCTACATTTATACTTGTAAGTAAAATTCCTTGAATTGATCTTATCAGTAAAATCATTGCCGTTTAACAAGAAACCTTGACTGCTTTCAATTTCCACATCAATAACAATACGACACGACTGCAAATCCCTCTTTGCTTTTCGACAAAACCACATTAGGTAGGTATGCTTTTTAGTCGGTAAACAAGCCAAAAATGATAACCAAAGCTGTTATCGCCACAGTGCTGATTACAGTCAAACATCAGACGACATTCTGACATTAAAGTGTATAGGAAAGTAGAGTATGGGTAAGTTTAACATTAGGTACTGGATTTGTGTACAACCTTTTACTTTGGGGCTAGGCGACTTTTAACATCAAGATGAACAATTTTTATCAAATTGCAACAAAAATATGTACAACAGCGAGAGAGATAGAAATTGGCGGCTACAAGGCACTTAATATTTTTTGGCCTAGGACCACCAGACGTAAATATACAAAGAAACCTCATACTTAGATTTTCAGTGTAGATAGACCTACTAAATATGGATAACATAATTTTATGAAGGCATAAACACTAGTACCTATAAAAACATATATAATTATATATGTACCTACCTAATAGTAAAATTGTAATTTACAGCAGAAGCTCAAGACTTTATTAATATATTATACTGTAGAACCAATTTTAGAGTATTCCAATTGTAGAATGTTCAGACTCAAGGAATTTACGACTATACATAAACATATTATCTGTTTATTTGGTCTTTGACTCTTGTGCTTAGCCCTGACATTTGAGAAGAGGTGAGGCCAATCCAAAAGGCCCTGTAGAATATAATACTACTGACAAAACAATAGCCAATCAATGTGATTCTACATTAACCTGGAATCTAAAAGATCATTGCCGAGTAAAAATTGTTTTCTTTTTAATGGAAATAGCCCAATATTTTTTATTTCTAAAGTCAAAGTCATTTATTTATACGTTAAATAAAATGTTTCAACTTTTTTGTTTTATAAATTCATCGAATTCGTAGATCGTTTGCTCGACGAGCCAATTATTCAATTTATAATTGAAACTGTTTAAGTTGAGAGCGCTCTAATACACACCGGAAAATCTTGGTGCGACAAATGCCGATTTTTTTACGTGTTATGTTTTTTTTGAGATTTCTTGTTCTTTAGAGTCTTGCACACTTGTACATAACAATGTGGAATTACACCATCTACCTACATTTGAGGTGTTTTTCTCAAAAAGGGAGCATGGTATGCTGCGGCGCGACTTATAGGCCGATTTTGGTTATTACGAAGGACAAAGACTTGATAACTAAACGATTTTACAGTTTTTAAAATTCAGTAGAACAGTATCCAAAACTAAAATAATCGTGTAACAATCGTAATATAATCAATGGCTTGCTTGACTGACCAGTAACAATACTTTATACTCGCGAGGTCTATCGTTCGAAGAAGTACTGGTTGGCAGACCAAAAATGTTAAACAAAACCAAACTAATTTGCAAATTGTTACTTTGCTGATGAAATCGTGCTCTTTGCCTTGATTGCTTTAGAATTACAGCAAAATGTCAAGATTTGAGTACAACATGAATACACTTTGGGCACAGAAGCAATAGTATGTAGTACCTACCTCCTTCACGTTTTACAACTGAGTCAGCGGGGAGTACAAAATACCACTATAACAGCAATTCTGCAAAGAACTACCTGCGTGCTACGTACTATTGTTTTTTTTTATTAAATATAGCTCGATACGCGGGACATTGACACATAAATAAGAGTTACATTTCTAGGGTTGGGATAGTTATGAAAAAGCCGATTATCGAACGATAATATTGAAATAAAATCGATCATCAAATGCTAAGTAATGTAAGTAGAGCATTTGATGATCGATTTTATCTTTCTAAATTTCGATATTCATATTATCATGACTATTTTTTTTTAATTACTGGCTGTTATAATACTTCATAAAAAAAAGAGGAATATGTGAGGCAACTGTTTTTATTTAGTTAAGTGGTGCACTACCCAAATTACAGTCTTCGTAGTCACATTCAGACTCCCTTTCACAATCTTGTAGATTTATTAAGAATTCTTGATTAGACATTATTGTCGAACCGAATGTCACGTTCCCAATCATCTTCTATGATTTTCGGAACTCGTCAACTACCTACTTTTCTCAAAATATTTGGCGTTACGTATATTTTGTTAACCCCCTGACGGCTAATGATTCCAATCCGAACCAACAAAAATACTAGAATGTTTGCATCCGTCTATGGCTAATGGTGCGGATTTGAACCATCGTACTACAGGTCATTTAAAACCTTTTCACAAGGGTATAGAGTCGATTATAGCATGGGAATTTTATATCCATCTGTTGTTTAGAGAATGAACTGTAAAATAAGCCCGCCATTCATTAGTCAAGTGCTATTTAGTTGTGACAAAAGAGCAATTTTGCGACAAAAAATAATCGATTTCATTTTGATTTTTTAGTTGATTTTTATTATAAACTAGCATGAAAAGGAGGTTTGGTGGAAAATATGGTTCCTTCTTAGTGCCGGGGTAGATATTCTAGCCTCAAAATCGAGCCGAGAATGAGAGAAAATTACCTTGACAAAAAACTCATCTATTTTTGACTTAGTGTTTGAAAATCAATATTTATAACTTTAAAAAAATTGTATATTTGTCACATATCGGATAGGTAATATATTTCTCATCAGAACTACATTTACAGAATACAAATTGGTTCAGTACTTAAGATTTTATGATAAGTTTATCAAGTGGTCTCGCCGGGCTGGAGCCGTGAGGCAAAAAAGAGGTGTTCGAGTGGCGGTAACATATCGCGCGCGCTTGCTCGCACTGACAACTTCAAAGGGTTAAAGTAGGATAACAGCTTTATTTATGCTGAAATTAAATAAATAAAGAAGTGATGACGTCAGCGGCCAGAATCTGGCTGCTTGTCACTTGGGGACAAAACGATCGGAGCCTGATTCTGGACGCGTGCCGCTTGAAAGAGCGATTTTCGGTGATTCGATCGTACATTAGTAAAACGAAAAAGAAAACCGTTTTTGGTAACTTGTAGGTTCATTTAGATGACTAAGACAATCAGTTTGATTTTTAATTTGGAATAATTATAGTAGGTATGTTTGGTATGGTTTTAAAGTGCATTAAGTACCATCCTTGCTCGTGTATCGAACATTTAGACTATAAAAAATAAGGTGCTTGATGTGCGTAATCATTACGCGTATGTCAAGGTCTCGCGTATCAAGCTATATTTAACGAACTATAGTATCGAAATCTATGTATTGACATAAATCGAAAAGATAGATCGATAGAATAGTATCGAAATTGGCACAATCGTAAAATTATAGCTTTTTCTCACAAGGTAAACCGTTGTTATATACAATATTTGTGTACAAATTGTTATGAATTCTTAATTTTTTATAAGCTTTGTACAGGAAAAAGAAAAACATCTAAAATTTACTATCTTATAAGCATCATTATTATTATACCACTAAAACTCGCTACCTACTGCATGTCGAAACGACTCTTCTATCTAGTGAAGAAAAGTGCTCTTCTGTAAAGTACGCGATTTACAGTTACGATACTCCTATCGGCAGTAGAAATATGTAAGTAATTGCAGTATTTTTTTCTCTTTTTCACTTGAGATTATACTTAAACCTTAAGTACCTAAACACGTCTCACAGACTCAGTAGAATTAACAATCGTCATTTTTTTGTGTTCGGAGAGTTCCTTTGTCCTGGTCTGTTCTCGGCGACACTGAGAAATGCACGCGTTTGTCACATATGAGTAAAAAACTATTGTTGTAGGTCTACCTAGGCGTATTCGTATGTTAGGTTCTTAGGTTATTTTTCATTCCCGATTCGATCTCGCAGAGATTCCGAGCACAGCCCTCTCCATAGCTCGTTGGGCTACTTGGACCTTGTTTATAACAGCCAGTGTGGAGAAACTACGTTTCTGTGCTATAAGTCATCCCTGGCAACACCCACTGGTCGAAAACTTTCGACTTAAGGCACTGAGGTAGTTATGTCTGACGAGAAGACGTAATCTGACGCAATTTTCCGAACGCTGCCCAGTGCCCAGCCGAGTTAGATTCGGCGATTGATCTTTTCTTGACGTCGGACTTACGTAACAGGACTACTTGTCCTAGGTAAATGTTATTAGAGCCAACGACTTCAAGAACCGAGTTCTCAACAAACGTTGGGGTGTACATGGGAATTACACATGACCTTCATCTTGTCTATGTTCATCTTATGACCCACCTGTTGAGAGATCCGATTGAGGCCTTCGAGCATCGTGCTGAGTTCCTCCATCGACTTTGCAATGACTACGACATCGTCGGCAAACCGAAGGTGAGTGATGAATTC
Organism: Hypomecis atomaria; assembly: GCA_964007245.1. Classification (NCBI taxonomy): domain Eukaryota; kingdom Metazoa; phylum Arthropoda; class Insecta; order Lepidoptera; family Geometridae; genus Hypomecis; species Hypomecis atomaria. The sequence goes on from OZ023299.1 coordinate 11,679,327, forward strand.
GCTATTGATATTGATGCCGAATTCTTTCCATTCCAGGAGCTTAAAGGCGTTCTCCAGAGCAGCAGTAAGCAGTTTCGGAGATATAACCTTTCCATGTACTGCACTGTACCAGCCTTTTTAACAGTCCACTGCCAGGACTTAGGCCTACGAAGGATGGTTTCCATGTATTACACCTCTTTTGAAAGGAATCGCCTTGGAGCTCTCTTCCTGTACTCGGACCGACACAGTGGCGTTGTTTTACAAACACTTCGATTTACTGATAGTCAATCCGGCATCGCTAGACTCTCAAGTACAGCCCAAGTCTCGACCGAGTCGACTACTTTCTCTTAGTCCACAAACGCTAAGCAAAGTGGCAAGTTATACTTTTTGGTCTTCTGTATAACTTGCCGCAGCGTATGAATGTGGTCTACGGTGCTTTTTCGGAACCCGGCTTGTTACGAAGGCTAGAAGTCGGTCAAGCCTGCGTTAGAAACGGTTCGTAATGACTCTTGAAATCAACTTATGAACATGGCTCAAAAGCGAGACGGGTCTGTAATTCTTCAATAAGGTGGTGTCACCCTTATAGGTATGCCTATTGGTATAAGCTTTAAACTAAAAATGCAATCATAAAATTACCTAGTTATTGACCACAAGGCCGGATTTTGGGTTATGTCCTCAATCATGCCACCGCCGCCGGCCACCTAATTTAAACATTATTGTTTTCATTATTTGCTGTTTTTAATTAAAACACCTGTCAACCACACATATCTCTACAATGTTGGTATAACAGCAATAAAATCATTTGGTATGGTACAGCCTGGTGATCACAGATGCCAAGAAGTTTGATTCGTCCTATACCTACTTAATCTGAATGTACCATAATAAGTATGTACCTACTAGATTTCTACTACCTGTATTAAAGGTTTTTTTAAAGTAGGTATCTAAATAGGTAAATTGTTTCGTTAATGTCCACATACCTACCTACCACAATGATTTATAATTACCTACTACATACTTATTTAAAAAGTTTCCTCATTGAGTCATGGTAAGTACCTACTACCTACCTACTATTTATATTTATTATGATAACATGTGCTTCATTTAGGGTTAACGTCTAGCATAAAATCAGCGCGCCAAATTCGTTTTTAGTAGGTACCTAATTACAGACCTACTTATCGTGGGTTCATAAATAAACCTTTCTACAATAAACATCTGGTATAGGTAGTATAAAAATTGTGCAGTTGCAAATAATGCAGTTGTAAATAATAAAGTTTATAATTCATTTATTTTGCTTCATCACGTGATGCCCGAAAGAGTGAACGTAGTTTGAAAAAATATATATAAGGAATGCAACTATTATAAGGTGTGTGTTAGTACTTTTGCATCCTGCCAGTCCCTATACCACAGCAATCAGCTGGGGCGGGAGCAGAGGCAGCCGCCAGAGTCAAACGCCTCAAATATTCCTACCTGGAATCGGCGTAGGTATGACTTCGTCCCTTTTGCCGTCGAGACGGCTGGACCCTGGTGCTCCGAAACTCGGAAATTTGTACGTAATCTGGGACGGCGCCTTAAGCCACTGATCAACGTACAAAATAAAACCACGGTTTTAATTTTTTCTCTGTGGTTATACCGTCATACCGTAACAGTATACGTAATCACAGAGAAAACTTTAAACCGCGGTTTTATTTTGTACGTCGATCTGGGGCTTTAGGGCCCACATTCACGATACGTCCACAAGTCCATTTGGACTGTCGGACTGCTCGTGAATGTCGAAATCGCCGTCCATTTCCAGGATGTCATCGTAGAAATGGATGACGTCCACGCCCCGAAATGCGTTCAGTATTACCAGTTGTGGTTTTATTACCTTGTTCATGGGCAAAAAATTGTATCTAGTAAGGATTTAACGGGTAAAGAAAAATAGGTTAAAGTGCATTTAGAGTTCACTCAGTGACGTTTTTTTAGTTTCACCGCTCGTTATCTGTAATTAAATCTTGCTAGATTAAAGACCCACATCCCGGTTCCTAATTGAGATGAAATGTCGCACGAATACGTAGGTACATTGCGTGACAATGTAATATTATAATAGCCAGCGTTGTCTCAAGCAGTAATAAAATTTAATTTTATGATGCACTAACCTATCAATTGTTGACACGCAGTATATAATTTATTCGGGACAAATATCTTTTCGAGGCTGGCAAGAGAATGGCAACGCGGATGTCTTCCACGAACCGCCCGTCAATGGGCTAGAAAATGGATGTCCATCCATTTGGACTAATGGTGACTGTGCGCCCTTAGAGAATAAGGCCGCGGCCCGCGATCCACGTTCGGGCTTGTATCTGGTCCAGCATAATTATATCACTGGCGATCCAGCGCGGAAACGCAGCTAGCATTATAAACACCTACGGCCAGGGCACTATCAGAAGAGGACTGTTCGATTAGGATTAATATTTTGTCATTTTTCCCTTTGTATTGTTTATTTATTGTGATTTTGATTAATTTGTATGACTCGCATTTTACATACGTGTTATTATTTTATGTATAGTATAGGCCGCGTCACACAAGTTGGCGGAAACGAAGTTAGCTACAAGCTGCGCAAAGTCTAAAACCACATATCACCAGGCGAGGGCAGGACGGTATAAAGGTTGCTAATAACATCACGTGATTAATGGACGACCCCTAGGTAGGTACATGGTAAGGCGCGAAGCACACCAATCTGGCGCCTGGCTAGGACATGGCTCGGACCTGGCGCGGACCTGGCGCAGATACGGCGCTGGCAGGCACATTTTATTTTCTGACCCTAGTAGACATGCGTGCGTACTGCTTGCGAACTGACGCCGAACTGACTGCAATCAGGCGGTGATCGGACGCGGGCGCCGAAACGACCGCCCGACGGTTACGCCGTAGGATGTATTCAACAATGTACCTAATTACTGTGCTATTAAGTACGAGATTTATATGAAACGAAATAATGTCCGCGCCATGCCCTTGCCAGGCGCCACATTGGTGTGTTCCGCGCCTAAGTAAGTTCGTATTGGCCGGGTGGCTAGCCCTGGTGTCAGAGTTTTTAGGCCGCCTGAAGGCCTCTGACATGGCTAAACTGTTAAAACAACCGGGGCCTACAATTTAACGTGTCATCCGAGCCACGGTAGCGCTCAGTTGGAAAATGCCACCCGCGGTCGCCCATCCAAGTACTGACCGTGCGGAACGTTGCTTAATTTCGGTGATCGCTGACAATCACGTCAAACTACGCTACGAGCGCTACGTACATGGTGATGAATCATATTGTGGGTACCTACAATGTTGCGTAAGGACCCCGTCAGGCATAAGTAGTGTACTTACTGAACATGGAAACCAGCTAGTGCGACCAGGAAAAGCCACGAAAAGAACACTTTTCGACGTGTAAAAAGTGATAGATACATACTTTGCCATAACGCTGTCTCGTTCTGACACGTCGAAAGAAATATTACTTCGTGCGCTTCCGGCTAACCCGGCAGAAGGACTTTCGCGCTCAAACTGAAGCCACACGTGAAGAGACGCGTAGTGCAGGGCCAAGTGGAAGGCAAGGAAAGTACTCACTCTAGTAGGTATTCGACTAGTCGATGTTCGATCACCAAATCACGAGACCAATCTAACAAATAAGTCGTGAAGTGCGTGTCCAGATACGCGTAGATAGATTACCGTAGATGGTGACGATGATTATGGTGAAGATAAAAAACTATTTAGATGATGTCATTAGATGGTTAACTACCTAAATACTACTACTAGGATGATGTTTCTAAGGTCAACGACCTCTGAGCTGTGTCCAGGTTTGAAAATTTAAATTTTCCTTTCTCAAAAAGTTATAATTGTTTGGTATGGTATATAAACTCAAAAAGTTAAATGATTCTGATCTTTCTTGTATAGGTACTTAGGAAATGAAGAGAGTGTCCCCTCTTTATTTCCTTTTTTCAACTTTGGCGACCTGTACCTATCTCACAAATGGTACGCGTGACAAAAAAATTGTCTATCAAATCTTACATTCATTTTAAAAACCCTATTTAACGATGCCCTACACAGGGGCGTGCTAGTCCAGCATGCTACCACGAAAAGCCACCAAAAGAACTTTTTTCGACGTGTGATAAAGTGACAAAAATATACTTTGCCATAACGCTGTCTCGCTCTGACACATCGAAAGAAATATTACTTCGTACGCAACCTAGCCCGGCTGGGGTAGAATAACGCCCTCACTTTACGTATGGTAGGTACCCCTTACAAACACGATTATGAAATCTTTAAGTACCTACATACCTATTTAAAATTGAGATTTATACTAAAACTATCATTATGTAAATTTCACGCAATTTAGTTCATAAATGTGGGAGATGTGACTTGAGGCTTGAGGGATGAGGCTTTGTGACAAAGAAACGTACAGACGGACGGGCACAACAAAATTATGAGGTTTCCTTGTTTCCTTTACTACGGAACCCTAATATCCCACATAGTTCCTCAGTGTGCTCGTCAAACGCCTGATTCTGACTGTACAGAACTACAGATGGAGGAGCGTCGAAGACGTACAACTGCCCTGCGGAGTAGGTAGGTTTGAAAACATGGCGTTACGTGCTAAAAGTTGTTTTGTTTTCAAGAATTTTGCGTTATAGGTAATTCTAGGTTCAATATTATAATTTAAACTCAGATTCAATTTAATTTTGAAAATGTTTATTACGTATTTTCAGACGAAAATCGCGAAAGTTAAAATACCTATACACTTAGAAACGTACGTTACGTTATGTCGATGGGGATCAGGGCTCTGGGAAGGGTCAATGGTGAAGTCTCCGTGAACCACGCAGCCAAACAAATAATAATCTACCTATACATACCTATTTATGTAAGTATAATGTACCTACACTAGATGATGAAATTAACGCGTCTAGGCTTTATGCACAGAAAATAAATAAAAATCAATGGTAAGTAGGTACCTAGGTACCCATGTGATATTTTTACTGTAACCCAAAGATGAGTGACATCAGCAATACTTCGCTAAAATACCATGAAAAGAATTCAACGCACTGACCCGAACGTTTAGAATTAATAGTTGCGAGCTCCAAGCGTAGCTTGGTGGACATCTATAACCGCATCGTATTAATAATGATGTGGTCAATCAATGTAGCTTGCCTAAAATATCATTAGATAGCAAACGTATCTTATTATTGTAACATTTCTATGGATTGAATAGGCAGTTAGGCAGTTAACATTAACATTTACGTACCTACCTATAAAATGAACTGACTGACTGACTGATGATTCTTGTACAGCTGTGGCGATGGCGCCAGCATCGTACAAAAACAAGCTATAGTTAGGTAGGTATATTTGCATAATATGCGTAGGTACCTAGTAAGTATAAAACAAATATCACTGTAGAATTCTGCCAGTACATACTAGACAAATAGATAATAAATAAAATAATAGTTACCGTTTGAAGTGCTCCCTTATTCGATCTTCACGAATATTATCGGGTAAATTTCCAACCCACAGATGCCGAGTCTCTCTAACCATCTTGTTTCAAACTCCACATTAGGACTCATTACCCGTTTGCGTCACTACGTGGCAAAAATCAATTTTGCACACAAATGTGCTTCACACATTTTGATTAAATCACTGTGTAAACTTCAAACATTGTTCCAATCACTGTTGCACTTTTTGATAACGGCACTATCTATCTTTCACTTCACGACATTCGATAATCTCATCACACAATCCACACTTCACTATAAACACACCACGTAATAGACGCGAGCGTACTCTTCGCAGCTCTCGAATTGACAGTGACGGCAGCCTCGACGCGAGTTTGCCGATAAGCTCCGCCTTCTGACCGCTGCCGCGCAAAGTGGAGTAGGGCTTCCAGTAATTTAAACAAAGTTTTCCCAGCTACATTTCATATCGATCGTAATAATCGCGGAAATAAATGAATTAGAAAGTAACTGATATAAAATAAAATGTTTAAGATTTTTTCTTTGTAATATAACAACACTCCGACTGTACGCTAACCAGAATTTTGAAAATTTCACAAAAGTGTAAATGATATAAAAAAAATTAATACGAATTACTGCGTCATTAATAATTTAAAACGAAAATCTGTATGAACCAAAAACACCGAATTCAACATAATTTTTATGTATAGTCAATGGGTGAAATGTGGCTAGCGGAGGTTCGTGGCCAGCTTACCCGATTCATCCTCCTTCTCTTTCGATTGCAGTATATCTATTTCTTTCTAACTAGCGTTTATTGACATCAGTGTTGCAGAGTGTAGAAAAATACAATAATGAATTGTAGGTTTTTGTTTGTTTGTTTTGAATAATAAAAATTGATTAGAATTATTAGATAAGTCTTAAGTATTAGTAAGTAGATATTTGTATTTGGAATTATTCATACCTACCTATCTAGTTATATTGGGATGTGTATCTACTTTTACTAGGTAGATGATATAATATTATAGGCACGGTTTAGATAGGTATTATTATTACTTACCGTGTTATAGGTAGGTACCTATACAAATACATCTACCTGTCAGCACTGTGAAAATATTTTTTCGCAAAAAATGGCAAATCTGACTTCCATCGTGTATAACATTCCAATAGGTAGGTATACCTACCTATAGGTCGCTCGAATCGATGTAGGTATACTTACAATTTTTACATTATTGTTGATTTTTCAACTTAAAAAATTTATTGCGGATTATTTCACAAATCATGCTAAATATACCTCTATTAGTGCAAATATCCAAGGGCAAAAACTTGCGAGGTGAGTGTACCTATATAACTAGATATTCGTGTCATCCCCTGCGGCAGCGCCACCATCGATTTCGTCGGCAAACCAAAGGGAAGTGACGTATTCGCCATTTATGTTGATGCCAAATCCTTTCCATTCCAAGAGCTTGAAGGCGCTCTCCAAAGTGGCAGTAAACAGTTTCGGAGATAATTATGACGTCTCCCTGTCTTACGCCACTCTTCAAAGGGATCGCCTTGGAGCTCTCTTCTTGTACTTGAACCGACATAGTGGCGTTATTATACAAACACTTCAACATGTCAATGTACCGATATTCCATACGGCATCGTTGGAGAGACGCAAGCACAGCCCATGTCTCGACCGAATCATAGGCTTTCTCATAGTCCACAAACGCCAAGCAAAGTGGCAGGTTATACAGGTTATACTCCTCGGTCTTCAGTATAACCTGCTGCAGCGTATGTATGTGGGCCATGGTGCTAAAGCCTTTTCGGAAATCGGCTTGTTCGAAAGGGTGGAAGTCATCAAGCCTGAGTTCGAGATGATACGTAATGACCCTAGAAAACAACTTATAAACATGGCTCAGAAGCGAGATGGGTCTACTCGTATAGTTTTGAATAAGGTGTTGTCACCATTTTTGAAGAACAACACCACCACGCTTCTGTTCCACTCTCATGGCGTTTTGACTTCCTATTGCTGACATAAAATAACCAGGCGCTTCAACGAAAATTTGAGTGAAGTATTACTTAGTGAAAGCACTGTCATTAAAGTAATGTTTTTACACGTACGCATTAAGTACTAAACGTACAACAGTTTCCATCATAAAACAGTCGCATTTATCTTTCCTGAATATAAGTTCGGAGTGGCTCTGCTGGAGAGTATGCTCCGCAGCAGAGCCACAGTTGATGTCTATTTTGTCAGTACCTAATGGACGTACAGCAATTATATTATACGTACATCATGTACGTCTAATGTACATCATTTTAAGGTACTATTGATTTTTTTCTATGTGGTGGCGCTGCCGCAGAGGATGACACAGATATTCACCTAAGTAGTTACCTCTGCAGCCCGTTATTTGTAGGAGGTAAGTTAATAATATTATAATTATTTTACCATTATTTTAGGGTAAAGTAGGTACCTACCTAAGGGCCCTTATATCATTTGAGACCAATGATACTTATTGTTTGTTTGAGACTTATTCTTAAGTAATTACTTATTCGTAAGTATCGTTAAGTATAAGTTCTGGTTTTATAATACTAGAGCGATTGGACTTATGGCAATGAAATACACGTAAGTAGGACTTATCAGAAATCCTGGTTTAGTCTAGGATAAGGTTACAATGATATTTTATGCATAGGCACAGTCATAGTTTAGTCAGTGTCGGTTAGGTATCTACTACTAGTCTATTAGTGCTGTCAGATTGCTGTGGGTTACCGATAAAAAATAATACCCATCGTAAATCTGGGGCTCTGTATTTGTAACGTTCGACTCCGATTTGTATTTTCAAAAATAGGTACGGTTCCAGGAACGTTTTATTTTTACAGAGCTGGACGCGATAGTTATGGAGATAATGCAGTAGGCATAGAATAATAACGCCGTTATTATGACGCCGTTATTAAGAAATAATAACGCCGTTATTATTCTATGCCCAACCATATGTGCCCAACCATAGAATAATAACGCCGTTATTAAGAAATAATAACGCCGTTATTATTCTATGGTTGGGCACATGAAAAAAGTATTTTTCTGGAGTGCTAACCGTTGTATTCGTACTCGTACGTATGGGTACAATACAATTTCTGTATGGTATTTTTTCTCCATAATTCCAAAAATATCAATTAAATCTCAAGATTACTGCACGAGTTCGTTAGCGCGCGAATCCGCGCGATCGAACGAATAATTAGGTATAGGTACCTCTCGGCCTGGCGGCGGACATAACCACAGAACAGCAGAACTAGATTTCCTTCTCTCTTCTGTGGACATAACCGGCGAGGTGACGTCACGCGTTGAGCGGTCGAGTTCGCGCGGATTTTAACAACATCCAACTTTGAATATTCATAGAAAATTCAGATTTTTAAATATCGAAAAAATACTTTCACTCATATTTTTTAGATTTTATGTTTGATTTTTATACATTAAAAAATAATTACGCTCATCTAGCTCATTATCACAATTGATCATGAAAAACTTTCATATTTTTAAATATCTAGGCCCACGTTGTAGTTAGGCGAAAGTGATTTCAGCAAAAGATAATTGTATTTATTAGACCTATCAAATGACACTACATTCAATTCTAAGAAACGACCCGATCCAGAGTTATACACGATTTAATTTTGGTTAAGTTACGCCAAATAACTCGGTTTCTATCAGAATTAAGTCGAATGTTCTAGACTAGAGAACATTATTAGAATATAAAGAATCATTTTAGGTCGGTTTCTAAGGCCCAGAAAACACTGTGAAACGCAAATGCAACGAAACTGCAACTACTAGTTACTTTTGAGTTGCATAGTTTCTGCCATGGATTCCGTTGAGTGACCACACATAACGTGACCAGTTTGAAACCGGTTTTAAACGCGTTGCAAATCAGTCGCATTGAAACCGGCGTGCAGGAAACTCGCGTTGCGTTGCATTCATTTTTTGTAGAAAAATGAATGAAACGCAACGCACTCTTCGAAATGATTGTGGTTGTAGCGTGTGTGGAAAATGGTTGTGGTATGCAGACACAAAGCGCTCGTGAAGACGAATCCTACGAACCAAAACTCGATAGGGCTATGTCTTTTTATGGCGGAGTTCTAATGACCACCTTCCAGCTCCATCGTCAGACCCTGGATACCATCTAGATACAAAGCGCTCGTCAAGATCGGATTCTACTAAAAGTAATCATCATCATATTCATAACAATCATTATTTTAATAAAATAGCACATAGGGACTTTAGCACGCGCAACGACGACGTACTGTAAACGTGTAGGTGAAGCTTGCGCACCACAAACTAAAGGATTTGCGCACGTTGCGTAAAATCGCGGGAAATTCGGCAAACGTCCGTCGTCGACGGCCTCCGCGAGGCAAGTGGGAGGCAGGGAGGGGAGCGAGCTCCCCGCGCCTTGGTATCGTGAAAGTAGTAATAAAAATTCATGTAAAATTACCATTTTATTATTTGGGTTTTCAAATTTTTTAGTTACTGACACATACATTAAAAATAATTAAAAAATATTATTTATGAAAGACTCGTCAAAAAACAAGATCCATTTTCAAAACAGAGGTGACTTTGGATTTTTTTTCGATCGAGCGAAGTTATTCCTTGTACGTATGAGATATATAGTGTCAACAGAAGATATGCTCAAGAATAACATTTTTTTTTTTTCATTTAAAAAAAATGGTTTTGGTACTAAAATCATGATTCTGGTTAGACATTTTATGCGCGATCGAGGCTTAAACATCTCATCAAAAATTCAACACTAGTTTTTGGCGCGAAATGTTGTCTGACTATTACCAAAGAATATTAATAAAACTTTATAGTAGTATAATACTATTACGCCTAGGCCTTGTGTATTAGTATTATTGTATATTCTTTGGTAGTAGTCAGGCAAAAAAACGTATACGCAAATAGAGACAGAAGAAATTCGTTTCGTCCTGTTCACACTTTAATACTTGCAAATCTCGCCCTCTCTTACTTATGTAGTTATTATTATTTAGCGCCATGTCTAGTTAATACTTTGACTATGCTGTGAACCATATTATTAACGTCTGTGCTATTTTCCCATAGCTCTGTGATTTTCCCACTTCATACTTGGCAGTGACATTATAGTGGCACTTGACAACTGACGTTGTATCCATAAATATTGCCAGAAAATAACAAAAAGTCTATTTTGTTCACATAGCTATTATTTTGTTAAAAAAATTGGTTGCCTGTAAAGTCGGTATACGGGCGAAAGTTTTACGTGACAACGACTTTATGTCTGTCTCTCTCGCTCTTAGGCGGGCTAACCATGCCCGAGTGGAAGGGACGCGTGCCTCTCACTCGCTCTCATTGTGAGCGCATAACGTGAGCGGAGCGTAACGCAGTTTCTTGAAGTGTCACCCGGCAAACCAATTTATAAGACGTTGTCACGTCAAAAAAAATAAACTTGTGTTTCTCAAGATTAAGGTATTTGACAAGAGCATAACTAAATCGATTATTATGATCTAATATTATTATATCAAGTAGGTACCGACAACAATAAAATCAGTGAGCAGTGAAATTATGAAAAACCTCTATTATTTCGAAATTATGATGAAAGCTAAAGAGCAATACCATGTAATTAAAGTTAAGCCATCGCGAAAAATGTTCGATCTTATTTGTTAAGATTTCAGACAGAAAATTATCAGTTCTGTTTATAACATGTCACAGAAATGTTGAAAACTTAAAAGACGCATGCCCAACCATTTAAAACTTGCCTCATACATGCAGTCATATGGTCTCATAATTCTCAGCATGTTAGATTACGAGTTATAGGTACATAGGTAGTTAAAGTTTTGCGTAAAACAAGCCTGATGTCAACCCTAACAACGCCGCCCCCGCCACGCGTCGGAAAGCAAAAGTTCAACGATAGGGCTGACGGCAGCGGGGGGAGCAAACGATGCGCAGAGTGTTAAGAGGAAGGATGGTCTGTAATTTTCCATACAAACGTATTACGCTGTTTTCTTCCTGGAAAATACTTTTAGAGCCTCAATTTTTTGTCATAAAATTAAATTTAGCTGTTTAGACTACCCTGTCTTTTCTTTTTCTTGATAAATTAATTATCAGGCAAAATACGACCCTTTAATATCACAAAAAAATTCACTATTATTACTGACATCTTTAGAGACCTACCAGAAAAGACTAAATAATATCTAACGAAATATAAAATGACAGAATCATGAACACATGTTTTTTTTAAATTTTGACATAAAAAACACTTGATTGATCTTGTTTTTGAAGAAGAAAACAGCGTAATACGAAACGTTGTCTCGCCATGTTTTTTGTAGGTATAAATCGCTCTGAGCTGCAATTGTCCCTATCGCACGATGCGGGGGTAGGGTCGAGGTGAGGGAGGTTCAAACCTATACGTACACAAGCACTAGGGATGTAGTAATAGTCGATATTTTGGTCGATGCTCTAGTGATGTCCATCGATATCGATGTTTATTAAAAAGATTAGTTATTTTTGAAATCCTGTGATTTGACCGTTGTTGTTTGTTACTTTTGAAGAAAAGATTTTATGTATGGAATATAGGCGTTTAGTTGCTGCGACATATTGCAGCGATTATACAGAATATCGTGCTGTATCCGCAGACATCTAAATGAGTTAGGCGCAGAATAACCAATTCTCTTAATGCCCAACTAATCTGTGAATGCCCAATTCTACGAAAGCATAATTCTATGAATGCCCAATTCTCAAAATGGCAACATAATTTTGATTAGGAATTTTCTAAAAAAAATACAATTTATATACATGTAAGGGCTTACCGGTACCTAAAACAACCTCCGTTTGCGAGTTAAGGACATTATAACTTTTACTATGGGACCGACCAGAGCCGAATCCGCGAGAAATATCAACTATACCATAGAAAAAGTCCGTTGATAATGGACAAAGTGTATGGAACAGCTGGTTTTTTATCGCCAATGCGGAGTTAGTTGCTCCCATAGTAAAAGTTGTTCTTTTCAAACCTATTAACTTTGCCCTAAAGAGGTTGTGCTTTAATTACCGGTGTTTTTTTTAAATGAAAATGTGTTTTTAGGGTTCCGTACCCAAAGGGAAAAACGGGACTCCATTACTAAGACTTCGATGTCCGTCTGTCTGTCACCGGGCTGTATCTCATGAACCATGCATAGGCAGCTGAAATTTTCACAGATGATATGTTTCCGTTGCCGCTATAACAACAAATACTAAAAACAAAATAAAATAAATATTTAAGGGGGGCTCAGATACAACAAACCTGAATTTTTAGACGTTTTTCGCTCTATATTAATAACTGTACCAGGTAGATGCTTGAAATTTTCACAGAATATTTAGTTTTATATTCCCTTCAATTCAATAATAAATAATAAAATTAGAATAAAATAAATATTTAAGGGGGGCTCCCATACAGTACGGAACCCTCCGTGCGCGAGTCTGACTCGTACTTGGCCGATTTTTTCTATTTGAAATTATTTTGCCATTTTGAGAATTGAGCATTCTAAGAATTGGTCATTGTGAGAATTGGACATTCGTAAAATTGAGCATTTTTAAAATATGTTCCATTATTAGAATTCTGCGCCTAAAGCGAAATAATAGTTCTAATCAGGAAAATCACGTGCTCTCTAAAATCGTGTAATAACTGTAACGTATAAATATAATTATCCTTAGTCCACTTACCTAAGCGAAAAATGTTCTATTAAATTATTAAATTATCAAAGACACAACATTAAATAAATAAAAAACACATAATCAGTCACATTACAAATACAACAAAATAAATAATCTGGCTCCTGCACATACCTATATTTTGCCTATTGCGCAGCGTTCTGCGCCTAACTTTCCATCCGCTGACTTGTGAGGCGCGAATTATACGTGAGATTCATTCGAGAAAACAGCCCCATTGGCTATCCGTTCATTGAACTATGTGCCTTGACCTTTGTCATTTTAACTTGGCTATCCGCTGAGTTTTGCTGAAAAGTGTGTAGTACTTTGTGGATGTTCTATCCTGTATTTATATGGTGTGTGCTACCCACTGCTGCTTTAATTTGCTAATAGTTTCAACTTTTTTAAACTTATTCAAAGTAGAACCTAAGTATGACAAGCAGTTCTCCAAACAGTAAGCATTGCATCTGTTTAATTGAATTATTAATTATTTTTTATACTACTGGACTACTCGCGCAATGAATATACGGGAATAGTTACAATATAAAAGGCAAGAAGTTTTATATGTCCAGATATACAGGGCTATCCAGAAGTGGTGTACTAAGCCGAAAGGCGGTGATTCGGACTATTATTATGAACAACTTTTAATATATGTGGTCAAACCGAAATTCGAGAAAAAAACCAATCGTGTCATACATTTTTTCGAGTCCAAGTTGCAGTTTTGTATGGAACAGCTGATTTTTAGTTCACGAAATCCGCAGCTGGACCCATATTCATATAAATTTATTGGTATCAAAATACAAGATACAAGTCAATCCAAATCAATTACAATTGTAGTTATAATTATAATATCCTTAAAATTTCAGCTTAGCTAAAGCAAAGCATAATTATCTTAAAATTACAATAACTTAAAATAGCTGTAGTTAAATTAATTAAATTATATATTTAAATAAATGATTAAATATTAAATTGTAAAAACAAAACGATAATCATTCAATATAAATCTGAACAATGCTACAAGATCAAAACTTAAAATGACAAAAATTGCATAGTTAATAAATTAAAAAATATGAATTTGTAACAAAATATAGTAAACATAGTAAACTTTGTTCATGATAACGAACGTGTAGGTCATAGGTAGGTACACCTCTGAAACCTCCTTCACTATGTAAAACACGACCTTGTAAACAGGTATCGTGTATCCACCAGTAGATGTCACGTGACAGAAATGATGATGATGAATTGAGAAACCTTTCATTTTGACTGACCTACAAAAAGAAGGGGATTTGCGATTCGTGTATGATAAGATAAGATAAGATATATTTATTGGCCTTATAACTACAAACGTTACACTAGGCAAGTCAAATTTACAATTGTATCACAAATAATCACAATGCATAAAATTCAAAAATAATAATAAAAACAAAACTTAAGTAATACAATATCAATTAGGTAGAAACGACTATTATAAAATTAGCAAAATTTAAAACTGTTAGGTAATTCAAGGGCTTAAAAATAGGTACTAATTACTTCACATATTCGATTTTTCCGAGCCGATTCTCAAGTTTATTTTTACAAGTTTATGTTTAACTTGCAATGTATGTATGTAAATAATATATTTTTTTGGGTTAAACCATGCAACGCAATTTTGAAGCAGATATTGAAGCTATCTGTTATTTATTACGTACCTAAATCACTTGAAAGATTTTATACCCCTAAAATTGTGTAATATTCGAAAATTTATAGGTTGAATTAATTTTAAAGTTTAGATTCTTCTTTTTGGACTATTTAATTTAAATAAAAGCTTGTTTTTAATAAGATTTTACACTTTGTTTATTGTCTGTTGAAGAGTTATGTGCGTGGTTTCCTTAAAAAAGTTATTTGGTATATCTTAAGTTAGGTATTTGGTAGAATTTTCAGTATGTATTATGCAGCGCCTACAGAAATCGATTAGTTAAATAGCTATTTTTGTTCGCAGCTTTTGGATTGAGGTCAATTGTGTAAAGTTGGCTATTTATAAGGTTTTTTCAAAAAATATTATTCGAAAGAAAATTAAAATCAATATACCTACTTCGCCTATATGTGTAAAAAAAATAATGTAGCTTTCTAATTCGATGAAAAATATTCAGTATAAAGGTTTTCGTTTGCTATGCGCTATCCCAAAAAAAACGGAGCTTATGTACCTACCATATTTTGCTACAATTCAAAAGAATACACCAGCCGTCCGCCTGAGCTAGGAGCGCGGGCGGGCGCGGGAAGGGCGCGGGCGGAGTTGGCACACACACAAATACAATTGCATCACACCACACATAGAAGCTCCCTGGCTTGGGCGCATCGCGACAGCAATAGTTTAGCCAAATACCTACTTCTCAAATTCCTTGGCGCTCAGCTTTCCTCTTAAGACAAAGCGCGCGGCCGAAAGGAGACCGCGCTTTGTCGGTGCGCAGTGTCACGACTGCGACTTGAAAACAACTGACGCCACGGTAATAGGTTTATAATCTTAACAACGACGAACGAACGTGTAGGTTTATAATCTTACTGATCATAAACCTACACGTTTGTTCGTCAGTACGGTGCATCTGCGACTGTTAGCGTACCGAGTGTATACCAAACTCCGAAGCGCGTAGGTATGATTTGCATTCCGATCGTTCGTATGAAGTCGGAAAACTGTTAGATACCATTACCGTGGTTACGCCGACGCGGTACTATGCCACGCGTTGCCTTCAAGTCACTGACCACGCAACCTTCATTATTAACGCTAAGCATCGCAGCTAACTGACTCCAGGGTATTGTTGTATACCACCATGACTACCTAATACCAAAAAATCTACTTTTAAAAAGTAGTTGCATTATTTGCGCTTACATCCCGGGCTACAAAAAAAAAAAAAAAATATAGAGTGCTTTTAAACTCAGCTGAACCCCTTTATTACTTCCAATGGATTTATGTTTGTGATTGTGGCGCCTAAACTAACTTTGCTAAAGATAATCTCATCAAAAACATAAATGTGAAATGGGAGCCAAAGTGTCGCCACCAAAAGAATTGAGATCTAACACGGGGGCCAAGTGTTCTGTAGAAAATCCTAAAGTTTAAGCTACAAGATCATACCTACAACATTCTAAAGGGATTTACTTATGTAATTCAAGCTCGTGATTTGACTTGGCTAGTTTAAGAATAAGTACAGTGCAAATAAGCATTTGTCTGTAAGTACGTGTAAACTAGCCAAATCAAATCTTGAGCTTGAATTACATAAGTTTCCTTTTAAATGTTGTAGGTATATTCTTGTAGCTTAAACTTTAGGATTTTTTACAGAACACTTGGCCCCCGTGTTAGATCTCAATTCTTTTGGTGGCGACACTTTGGCTCCCATTTCACATTTATGTTTTTGATAAAGTACGTAAGTTCGTATAGGCCGGGTGGCTAGCCCTGGTGTCAGAGTTTTTAGGCCGCCTGAAGGCTTCTAACATGGCTAAATGGTTAAAACAACCGGGGCCAACAATTTAACGTGTCATCCGAGTTTTTGATGAGATATCATAACTTTTTGTTCAGAAATAATTATTAGTTACATCATGATTATTATAGTACACTTATCTCTGAAAAAGTTATCTAGTATTTATTATATATTACTATCACAAATGGCATGGTTCATCTATCGAAAATCTCAGTGCCTCGCGACGCTACCGCCATTCTTCTTCGTCGTGTCAATGGTTCAAAGTAGTCAAATTATTTTCTCCCAATATTTGGCTACTGCGACCCCGCAAGGCGTAGCCTGGTGTAAACCATTTATTGTAGTATTGGTTAGGTAAATTTTACAATTACTTTGTTAATAGCAAAGAATATATAATAATACTACGTATAGAACGGCCACTCGTTACCCCCCACCCGTTTGAGTCTTCCTCACTTCCACCCCGCGCTACGTACCGCATCGTGTACTCTGCGCGCGGGCTGCACTGGCCGGTGGATTTTCTAATAAAAACTACCTAGACTGTGACAATAGGGAACACTTGTACTGTGTACTCGTATGGTTGATTAGCAATGATACGTAACAAAGCAAGAAATTTTAATGTTTCCCTAAGGATAAATAATAGGAACTTATTTTACATTATTTGGTAACTTCCTCTTGATATTATCTTACAAAAGAAGTAGATCGGTTACTTTTTGTTAAAATGCTTCCAAATTAAGTAATTGTTATACTTTTTTAAGCACTAGATTAATATTCATTTTTGCAAATTAAGTACGCAACGGTCTCACTCACGCGGCATGTCGTCACGTTGTGGTGATCGCTGACAGCCATAGACGTTCCGCACACAAATGCGCGTGTAGCGACCGTGCGTGTGTTGTCTGTGAGTAAGTACTGTGTAGGTGTGCGTAAGACAGCAGATTTTGTATGAAAAATCGCGGAGTGTCCGGGCTGTGTTAATAGTACTAATTATCAATAATTTTCAGTTTTTAGATTTTTTCCTTTATTTATGCCCGATAGTCTACCTTGGTGCCAAATATCAAGATTCTAGGTCATCTGGAAGTGGGTTAGGTTTTTGATCTAGTATAAGTCAGTGAGTGAATCAGTCAATGAAACACGAGTTTTTAAAAGTTAACATATCAATATCTGACTGAGCAAAATTTATGAAATTTTGGATTCTTGATAAGCTAAAAGACTTTAGTAAATGTGCCAAATTTTTCATGTATGTAGGCTAAATAGTTTTTGAGTTGTGAGGGGGTCAAAAGTAGCTCCAAATGGTTCGTGTAATATTACACACGGCCGCTGCGTCGCCAGTTTTCTTTGACCACTTTGTCTGGACACGCTGCTGCGTGTCTAGATAGAGTCACTGATCGACGTTAAAATGTCGTCGACTTCAAAACCACTGTTTTCAAATCGATTATTTTTTGACGTTCCATTTGACGCTTGCTTCTTTTGCAGTTTACATTTTCTTTTAAAATAGCCGTGTTCAGTACTGTTGCGTGAGGAAGACAATTCTTTGATTTATGATTAAAATTAACAATTTCAAGCAACGCTGTAGTACTAATCACGGCTATTCTAAAAGAAAAGGTAAACAGCAAAAGAGGAAAGCGTCAAATAGAACGTCAAAAAGTTTTTTACGTCGTCGATCAGCGGCTTAAGACTCTCAAGTGTTTAGTGTAATTTATTATGATTTTGTACTGGCAAGAAAACAATTATTTTGAACTTCCAGAGATTATAAATGATTTATAAGCAGCGTTGCCAGATCCACGAGAAATCTCGTACCTTTACGAGTTTTAGCAGTTTCTGTACGAGAAAAAAGAAAAAAAAAATCTCGTACACTTTTTTTACGAGATTTTAATAATGTTGCTAATACAAGAATAAGAATATATGTTACTCAAAACAGAACATTTGGCTTAATTAGCCAGTTTTGTTCTCACAGTTATGTTTTTGCCTCACTCATACAAATGCAGATTGTGAGCGGGTTTTCAGCAAAACCAATTTAGTAAAAACAGACCTTAGAAATCGTCTTATAACAGAAACAGTAAATGGTACACTTTTAGCTGCAGAAAGCGCAAAAGGCCCAGATCGCAAAGGAAATTGTATAAATTTCGAAGCATCTCAGGAAATGTATTCAAGAATGACAGCTGAATAACTGTAAATAAAACGAAGATGATTTTACCAATACCGCTGACATTACACATCACTAACAAATAAAACCATAGGTATTTAAAATCAAGTATTAGTAAAGTACCTACAAAATTTATTACTTAAATTAATAAATTGTTTTATTTTTGGTAGATTTTGGTAAAATTATTTAAAAAATATGAATCACCTTGAGTAATGTTTTTTTATTTCGCGGTCCCAAACTTAAGGAATATTCCTACCCCAGGCTAGCTAGTTATAGTACATATTGTACCTAAATTAAGATCTGAGATTTTTAAAATGTATACTTTTACGAGATTTTGTATTGAAATTACGAGATACAATTAGACAGCCCTAGTACGACTATTTTTTCATCTCGTACTACTAGATAAAAATTCGGCATCTGGTAACCCTGTTTATAAGACTAAAACGAACACAGAGTAACAGCTCTGTGACGAAACTTCATTGTCTTCATTCATCATGTAACATTTGTAAATAGAAAAAAAACAACTAATCGTAATTTATAAAAATCATCCGTAAATTCCGTAAGTTCTATTTATCCGATGTGGCTATTTCAATATCACGTTTCATCATCTAGGTGTTCATAAATAGGTGGACGGTACACAGGATAAACATGTTGCGTAAATCAGTGCAATTATTGAAATTCAGACATTCTTGGAGAAAACCCTTTTATTCTACTCAAAATGCGAAGGCTTCAGAAGACGCAGATGGAATAGTTATAAGTGACAGCTGTGTGCAACGTCTAAAGCAGCTATGTAGCGGAAATAATAGCTTTCTCAGACTTATCGTGGAAAGTGGCGGATGCTCCGGATTCCAATATAAGTTTGATTTGGACGATAAAGTAGCCACTGATGATAGGTAACTACTTTTTGCATGATTTTAAATTAGAAATCATTATTTGCATTATAAGAAACCTTAAGATATTATTATTATACACTGATATGAATAGGCACTGTGTCTTACTGTGGTCTAAAGGCATTTCAGTATGTCTGCGTATCTAGTAGACTCGGCAGCTGTAATGTTAGCTACAAGCTGCGCATAACCCAATCCTAATTGCAGGTGACTTAACAGCTGTGAGAAGATGGGGTTATCTATCGGCTCTGGGCCGCTGGCATAACTGCCCCATTGGCTTGTATGGTGTATAAGATAGCAATGAGGATGTTGATGCTGATGACAAATCTGTAGTGTCATGCAACCCACAAGTGATTCCACTTTCTTCTTGTAATGCAACTGAACATGCTCTACCATTTCATGTTCCTGCAGGCAACTACAACAGAGTGGGCTGTCAGTGGCAGCCAGTTTCCTTTGTACGTTCGGTACAGTACAGGCCGAAATACAATCAGCGGGTGTGAAGTTAGCTGCAAGCTGTGCATTGTTCAATCAACACACAGCTTTCTGAGAGCTTCAGTCAGGATTGGATATTTTGTAGCTTATAGACATCACATCCGTCAATTTGTATGATTCGGCTTATATCATTCATCAGCAACACACATATTTAGCAAATTGTTCATTGTTTCAGAATCTTCGAAAGAGATGGTGTCAAAGTAGTCATAGATGAAACATCCTTAGAATACATCAAGGGTTCTACCATAGATTTTCACTCGGAGCTGATCAGATCTGCATTCAGAGTTGCCCAAAATCCTAACGCAGACCTTGGATGCTCTTGTGGTGCAAGTTTCTCTATAAAAATCGACTAATATATTGACCAAATAATTTTTAGTGTTAGCTCTGGCTTTGTTTTAATTTATGTGAATTGTAAGAAAGCTGTGATCATTAGGCTACAACATAATAATATATTGTTATTTTAGTTGTTTATTTTTTGTTTTATTAATTTCGCGGCTTAGAGGGTAAATAATTTTATCATTTTGCATCTAATTTTACTTTTTTAGAGTTCTGTAACCAGAGGGTAAAAACGGGACCCTATTACTAAGACTCCGCTGTCCGTCTGTCTGTCACCAGGCTGTATCTCATAAACCGTATTAGCTAGAACGTTGAATTTTCACAGATAATGTATTTCTGTTCCCGCTATAACAACAAATACTAAAAATAGAAAAAAAATAATAGTTAAGGGGGGCCATAAAACAAACCCTGTGTAGGAGATAAGTCGTTAGTTATATCACTAGTAGTTTTCGACTTAGATATAGATATAGGATTTAGATATTAAAATGTTACCAAATATAAATAATCTTCTGGATATTCACGATATGTACACCTTGAAGGAAAACATACGCGACAGCAGACGCCATAATTTCCTCTTGCAGCCTACACCATCACAAACCAACACTGCACACCACATCCTCTGCAACAGAGTGGTTTACAACTGGAACAGGTTGCCTGAGGATGTAATCTCAGCAAAGACCATAAACACATAATAGACTGGATCTTTGGATAAAGAAGGAAAAAAATTCCTTGACAGATAAATACTAATTTTATTCGACTCTGCTTGATATTACACATCAGTTTATACTGCTCGCCTATAATCATCATCATCATCATCAGCCTGTATCGACCCACTGCTGGGTATAGGCCTCCTCTCCCTTGTGCCAGTAATAAATAAATAAATAAAATATTATCGAAATCGGATTATAAATAGCGTTTTTGAGGGAAACACCGACGATTTGACAAAAAAAAAACATACCTACCAAATTTCAAGGTTTGTTGAAAAATGCGACCTGTAAGATGAGAATCAACCTCAGGAAAATCAAATGCAAAATCGACAAATCAAAATTGAAACACTTCGTTCACTCAGTCAATAATAAAATGACGATTTTAATTAATAGTTTCTATAGTTCATTCGAAGTCCTACATTAACATGTTAATATTCAGTAAGTAAACATTGTAATTTTGAAAAAATACATTTTAAATTTGTATTTAGTCGGGATTCAGTGTGACTGGGTCATAGCAGCCCACAGGTTCTCGAATTTGGTCGGCGGGCGCGATATCTTCGGCTCGGACTTGCCAGAGGAGGCAGCACTTCTGTAAACAAATAAATAGAGTGAATAACCAGTAGATTGCGTGTTGCGTGATGACATCCAAAAGTTTTGCGGCAACACCTGGATGAGAATGGCACAGGCGTAAAGGGAGGAGGCTTATGCCCTGCGGTGGGCCGAAATAAGCTGATGATGAACCAGTAGATTGGACAATTTCAAGAATTAATAGGTACAACAGTAGGTACCACATTTAGTCGAAATCAGCGTTTTCAAAATTTCTTGGACAGATTGATGTGATATTTGATACACAGTTTTAGTTTCGATGACAATACAATTTTTTGCAGTCAGTATTGACGTAAATACGAGATCTCGTAATATCGCTATCAAATGAAAGGGCTTTCCATTTGAAAGCTGTTTTAAATACAAAATAAAAATAAAAACACAAAAATTAACTAGAAAAAAAAAAAAAACTTTTTAAACTAAACGGTTTTATGTACCTTCTAAAAGCTAAAATATAACAACTCAAAAATAAAATCGTGGGGCCTTCGCTTACGTAGTATCCTTTAGTTTGTGCTTCGCTTGGAAGATTTTGTCGAAACTGTTGTCTGTTCTATGAAAAAATCATAATAATATTTGATATGATATTTCACAGAAATACATTGAAAAAGCAATGAAACCAGCTTAGCAACACGGCGACATACTGTCTGCCTCTGCTGCTTCTGCGATCGGCTACGGAATTATATCGTCTGCCTTCACAGTGAAAGGAATAATCCTAACATTAACATTTCGCGCGGAAAGTGTTGCTATCAGATTTGAGCAGGCGTTATCAGAGTAGCTGGGCTAGGCTAGGCATACGAAGTGGCGTAAGGCTGTAAGCTTGTTACTTGAAACAAAAAAATCTTATCGATGACTGCAAGCTTGAATATTTATGGTACAGGCCGAACCAAACTTGTTGGCGGATGTGTTACAGTGTGAGAAGTTTGATTCGGAAAGCAAGGAGGATGAGAGCACGCCTTCCGCGTTTGTCCGCCTAGCCTCGCTAGAGAAGGTAAGTACTTTTCACAAATGGGCTTTTGCGGTTTTCTGTCAGTAGTAACATTGATGGTACTACTCACGTATGTATACTTCGCTAGTACCTACCTACCACTAACGAACTAGCGACGTAAAATTTATATCCTTTACGTCGCTAGCTCCATTGATCAGTACCATTGAGGGAACAATTCGCATACCCATATGTATATATGTGACTAGTGACTAGTACCATTGATGCCTTCAGGGCTGCAAAATAGAATTTGCCAAATGGTTAATACCTACCTACAAGGTTGCATACCTACCTACATCGAAACTTTTAATCCTACAAAGTTCAACTTATTTTAATGATAGAAGACTTAGCAAATTCTGGGTAAAATACAAGGAGCTGAAAGTACAATCGTTTTATTGGTGCGGGTGTGAGCTTGACAGAAAACCGCTTTTGCAAGTATCGTTACCTATGATAAAACTCCCACTTACAGCTGCACATCCTTGGCGGCGGACGAGCCGGCGCCGGCGCCGCCGAACGAGTTGGCATCGTTTATCTTCTTGACGTTGTGGGGCGAGTAGCGGTTGTAGAAGCCCCAGATGCTGTTCATCATCTTGCTGTTGTACTTCTGGGGGGACAGCTCCATAACTGTAATGAAATGCAAAATACAACCATGTTAGACGCCACTGGTGTATATCTAAGTAATTTTAGTCGAGCCGTTTGCCTATTATTATAATTTTTGGAGCAGCTTATGTGATTTATTGGTTGCGTAGGTATTAGCTACTCCAACCGGGCTAGGATGCGCACCACGCAATATTTCTTTCGACATGTCAGAACGAGATAGCGTTATGGCAAAGTATCTGTCACTTTTTCACACGCCGAAAAGAGTTCTTTTCGTGATCGTATGTTGGAAGTCAAACGAAATCCTAGTATAAGAAATAAAAAAATTGGCGTGGTGACTTCCGGCACATTTGTTTTGTTAGTGTTTCCGCACCGTCATTAAATACTCGTAGTCCCGAGATTTATGATCTTGTGATCCTGAGATGTGCGGCGTACAACTAAAAGCCAAATAAAACTAATGGCCTCTTTGTACAACGGCGAGTCGTTGCGCAGTTAGCTATTTCATACCTATATCAGCGTCGGTAAGGAATGACGACTTGCGCAGCTTGTAGCTAACTTTACACACGCCAATAAGTTTGATTCGTCCTATATATAGCTACTTCAGTGTAGGATATATTTATTTGTAGTTAGGTTAGGCACCTAAGTTTGTTTCCTAAAAGCTATACATATAGGAAGTAAGTATCGAAATGATCTCTATAAACTACTTATAAACATTCGAGCAAATATCTACAGAGCCACGATCTCTAAGTGAAAGAAGTAAAAAAATGTCCGAGCGCCGTCATACATGGGTATGTATGACGGCGCTCGGAATTTTTTTTTACGAATTTTTGTGAATTATTTAATGTAAATGTCTAAGTCGGGTGACTTAGATATTTACATTAAATAATTGACAATGACCCGTTTTCTCGAATCTCGACGTTATGTCACCTAATAAGTGCTTGTAACCTAGCCCTTTGGCATCGCGCGGCGTTGTAGTCGGCTTGCAATCATCTTGCGACTAACTAAAAAGCCTGCCCTCTACATAGCTTGGGCAGAGTTTTGGCTCGGACACTTATTTTGCTCGATTGACTCTATAGATATTTGCTCGAAGCTATAAACAGAAACTTACATGAAATGTTGAAGCTCTTGGTCGGTTCATTCCCTTTGCTGATTTTGGAAACTTTCTTTTCGCGGTCATCGCGCTGAGTCTGGCGGATGCGACCAGCAGAGAAAGCAGATGGTGGAATTGATGCCATTGCTTTCAGTTGACACGCTGAAATATAGATAATAGGTACATTCTATAGTTGTGCTCGACGACATCGAACATAATCTACATTTGAAACAAAACATTTCTCATTTGTCAGTCGATAAGACAATGATAACGTCCCAAAAATAAATCCGCGCCACTGTTTTTAAATAATATTTTTTCCACTTTGAATACTTACGTAGGTATACTTACGTATGTATACCTTATCACAAAGCCGCCATTTGCCCTGTTGTATTTGTGATAACAATATTAAATCAAATCTATTAGGTCCACCTATTTATTACCATAAGTATAGACTCCATAGTGCCTAATTTTATCCTACTGCATACCTACTGATGCGTGCAGTAAGTTGCATGCCTTGCCTAAGTAGGTACGTGCATGTTCCGATTAGATTACCTATGAAAATTACAAATAAATAAATATATTTGGGGACATCTTACACACGGTCTCCGACCCCAAACTAAGCTAAGCTTGTGATATAGTTGCCAGAGACTGATATTACTACATTTACATATTTTTAAATACATACTTATATATATATAGTATCTAAATAACATCCAGACACAGAGAAAACACCACAGAAATGCTTGTCTTGGGTGGGAATCGAACCCACGCCTCTTGGACCCAGAAGTCAGGGCCACTAACCACTGAGCCACCGAAGCAGTCAAATGCAAATGAACAATAAATTAGTAGGTACCTTTACACAGTTTGAAGAATATAGTCCCAAGCGTGAGATTGTTGACCGTTTCAATCTTGAGGCCGTTGACGGGGCCCTTGCAGACGCTGCTCGCGCTCGACGAATTGCTTGTGCCCAACAGCACCATGAAATCACTATTCAGATTTCAACAATAGAGGAACAGTAAAGGAGGCGACTGAGGCGGGGAACAGACGCGGGTGTCACGGGAGCCGACCGAGAAACCACTGATGAAAACATAAAATGGCTGCGAAGTTGACCCCGCCGCCAGGGAGTTATCAGCGCCCAGTCGGGGACGTAGTGTGCTTTAAAGATAACTGCTCTATTCTGGGTACTTACAAGGAATT
The DNA here is from genome assembly GCA_964007245.1 of Hypomecis atomaria. NCBI lineage: Eukaryota > Metazoa > Arthropoda > Insecta > Lepidoptera > Geometridae > Hypomecis > Hypomecis atomaria. The sequence continues at coordinate 11,704,902 of OZ023299.1, forward strand.
GGGAGCATTTGACATTTTAAATGCTTATAGAAATGGGGTTAATATTTGCTTTTACTGTCGCTAGGCGTACTGGTTAATTGTATTGGATTCAGTAGGATTTAACTAGGTACCAAAAGACAGAGATACTATTTGTTGTTATTGCTTATTTATTTACTTTATCGCGGTATTAATTCCATAGTTCTGATGTTATCGATCACATTACTTTACTGCCATTCGGTTTTTTTGTAAACAGATACCTACCTAAATGATGTTTTAATGAGACCAAAGGCGTCGTCAAAAAAAGCTAAAAAAATGTAGTCTAGTCTAATCAGTGTAAGCTAGTAAAATAGAATAGAATGCGAATGCATTATAATACAAGATTTTGCTCTTACAAAGTGCATTTTTAACGCGTCCGCGCTTGACCACCAATTCGCCTGATGGAAAGCGACGAAGTAGTGGTCGAAGATGAAAGCCCGCAGACTTAAAAGATAGCTATTAGGTATAATATTTACAGAGTTCCTCGTAGAACAATTGCTTGCGCACAACTAGTTGAACAATGATTAAGTTTTTCTAACTTTAGGTACCCGTGGCTTCCCACAGGATCCTAGTCGCCTTACCACAAAAAAAAAATTAAACACGCTAAACACTCTTTAACCATGCAATTTGTAAAACTTATGTGGTTAATTTTTAGGGTTCCGTACCCAAAGGGAAAAACGGGACCCTATTACTAAGACTTCGATGTCCGTCTGTCTGTCTGTCACCGGGCCGTCTGTATCATGAACCATGATAGCTAGGCAGCTGAAATTTTCACAGATGATGTATTCCTGTTGCCGCTATAACAACAAATACTAAAAGGAAAATAAAATCAATATTTAAGGGGGGCTCCCATACAGTACGGAACCCTCCGTGCGCGAGTCCGACTCTTACTTGGCTGATTTTTAAAGTAACTTATGACACTTCCTGACGTTTGAACTACGCGTACCTACGCCAAAAATCAAGCTGGTCCATTGTTCTGTTGCTGCGAGAGAGAGTAACAAACCAACTTACAAACACATTTGGATTTATAGAATTAGTAAGGATCCATCATCCATCAAAATCAGAAAGCTTTTCTGCATGTAAAAGAAAATCTCGGAGAAAATCCCGCCTTTTGTTCATCCTCACTGTTAACCCAAGTTTTCTGATCTGGTTTTCACCATTATAGATGTACCTAACATTGTGTAAGTGATATAACTCTTTATCGTATGGAACAATGGTGAGAATTCAGTTCTGGGATTTATTGTTTTGTGAGAAAGGTGCTTTACAGAAGTTTCATCATTAGATATCAAGAAATGCATTTCTAATTTTACGTTGTATTCTAATTTCTTTAGCTCAATTAGACCAAGACCGCATGATCGATGCAACTCGGTCGAAACGTCGTGGTGATGAAGTAGGTACTTATATATTTATCTCGTTATTTTAGTGCGTGATTAGTTCCATAATATATAATAATAATGGTAAGTAGAGTAAGTTCATATACGTCGAGTGGCTAGTCCGTGTCAGACCGCCTTACCACAAAAGACTTAAACACGCTTTAAACACCCAACACACTGTTTAACCGTGCAATTTGTACTGCTAAACACTGTCTAAAGCGTGTGTAAAACTTTTGTGGTAAGACGGAGAGAGTTTAAGCCGCCTGCAGGCCCCCGACATGGCTAAACGGAAAACGAAAACAAACGGGACCTCAATTTAACGTGTAATCCCATCCACGGCAGTGCTCAGTTGTAAATGCCATCTGTGGATACACATCAGCATCACACATAAGCTTTGTCATGGTAAATACACAAGGTTTGCATGTAATAAATCGCATTTTAAATTGCATAGATATTAGATGGTTGGTTATAAATGATGCTATTAACTTGTGCCACTGTAGAGCTATCGGGTAAACATAATTACAAAATAATTTATTAGCTGCTCAATTAATTGCTCAGCGATATCTACATATTTTATGAATGTCGAGGTCTGACGATGTGACGCATTTGTTCAGAATCAGCAATTAAATATTTCCAACATGTTTATCGACATAAACTTGAAACAAAACCAGTTTAACATAAGTACTGTAAATACCTATATAACTGATACATTATTTCGATATCATTTCAAGAATATAGTAAATGTATATACAGGATTTTAGGGGCTTATTCTGTACATCAAAACTAAAAACTTTTGATCAACGAATTTTATCAAATCTCAAAAAAATGCTGTTCCATAGAAAAATATCGTTCAGCCTCTACAAAATGTATGGAACAGCTGTTTTTTTTTAGTTTTGACCAAAGTAACAGAACAAAAGTTGTTAGTTTTGATGTATAGAATAAGCCCCTAACAGGATGCTAATTGAATACCAGTAACCTTGTATTGTTTAAAAAAATAATTACCTAGCCGGAGGACTCCATTATTGGTACAGAGGGTATCATTGGATGACGGACATATTCTAGGATAATGTACTATGGAATAGCCGATTTAGGGGTTGGTCCCATAGTTAAATATAGTCATTATGATGAGTACCAATGATATCCTACAATGTCCGTCGTCTAGAGATACACCCGTATATTCATAAATAGATATGAACTCTGTAACACACGTAATACCTAATTACGCCTAGAAAAGATAATCCACTTAATAGTGCTATTAATTTATTACACTAAGTAATTAAGCACGTTAACTCGTAAATTTCCATCGATGTGTCCGATAATATCGATTCAACAGTGGTGTTTCGTTTCGAACTGATAGTCTATTTTTCAACATGTAAGTACCTAACTACCTACATTAATGTTGCTTGATAATAAGTCATCAAAACAAACCAAAAATGATCCAATTCACGTCATTAGTTAGGTATAGGTACTATTTACTCGAGCCACGCAAATAAACCAGATAAAGGAAAAAAAGAACATTTAAAACCAAACAAAAACAGGTAAAAATTGAATTACTTTACTGATGATGCAGAATAGTGTAGGTATTTATTACGCGATTGTCCTGTTTGTCTGTCTGACTTACGGAGCACGGGGCTAGCATAACACGGTTCAGTATTAATGGCTTTTCAGCAACAAGTAACAACAAGTATCTAAGTATAGGCATAGTGTAATGTTTATATTACAACTAGCAACCCGCCCCGGCTTCGCACAGGTGTATTATAAATTTAAACCTTTCTATTGAATCACTCTATTTAAAAAAAAAACCGCATCAAAATCCGTTGCGAAGTTTTAAAGATATAAGCATACGTGGGGACAGAGCGGGAAGCGACTTTGTTTTATACTACTCGTATGTAGTAATGTATAAAAAATGTTTTTTTTTTTAAACTCACTTGAACAATTTATTTCGATAGGTTTTGTACAGACGTTAGACATACAAGTTTTTTTTTTTATAGTTAAAATAAAAACAACAATTAAAACAAACTGTGTAGATTCATCTTATATATTTTCAAATTATCTGTATCCTTAATATCTACACAACATTGTACATTTATCTATGAATTCATAATTTCGTGTTAATACTGCAAACAATATCAAAATTTACAAAACAGAACCATTTACAATATTATAAACAATATATTACAGTTTATGTCGATAAATTAGGTACAATACGTACGTTTTTTCTTCGTGTATAAAATACAATATTAGTAGTAACATTAATGAGGTGGTTTTGTTATACGGCAAAATTCAAATAAAAAAAAGATAACTCAGCACGTTTGTGACAAAGTTACCGGTTTCAAAGTGCTACCTAGATCTACGCCATTAAGTTACAAACATTGACATCAAATTGGATGTTTTACATCATAATCATACGTCCAAAAATAGACTAATTAGATCCGTAAGTACCTCGGTGCTGCCGACGCTACGTCATCTAAAACCATAATAAATGCTGTCGTTTAACTAAAAATTACGCTACGTAAATATTTTTCTCGATTTAAATGTTAATACAACGGTAACAGTTCTGGCACTACGTTTCTTTGTACATACAAGAATACATGTTAGTTTGGTTTATTCACGAACATTCGATAAGCTTAGCCCGTGTCGATACGATCAATGTATACTGGATCGATTTACCGCCGATCTGGCGCGCGTTGTCTATTTCTCACTGGACACATTTCTGTTGTGAAGATCGAAAAGACGCTACAAGCCAATTGGATATTCATGACATTATTACACTTTAGAGAGTATTTTGCTGTAAATGATTGTTACGCTTACTTCAGACTACACTAAGTACAGACGGAGTAATAAGTACATCATGACGTCTATTCAGAATTTCAGATATACCCCTCGCTAAACCAATGTGATCAGACTAAACTTGACCAGAGTTTCATTATATTTCGAAACCGTTGGTAACAGTTTTACATCTATACAAGATTTAGATTAGAAAATGGTCGAAAAAAATCCACACCAACAATCTTTCGACTTTCTAAACGGCTCAATGTGTAGTAAATCTCGTGTACACTTATTACCCCGCCAAGACTTTAATAAAATAAATAATGATATAAATAGTGGTGTTAAATGAACTAGGTCTGGGCGAGCGACAATACTGACCAGTCAGTCAGCACACACGATGAGAGTATTTTATACCTGTAAGAGAAAAACATCGTTGTTTAACCAACATATTTGTAAAAAGAAGAACCGACTGCATATGCAGAAAAATGGTGTTGTGAGTATATTCTCTTAAGCAGTGCAAAGTTCTAATGTTACATAGGTAATAGGTATACACTTAGCCAGTGAAGCGCAAAAATGTGTACTCTAATAGTTTTGCACTTTAATTTAAAACGGAATGTAATTTTGGCGTCTGTTATTCACATGTGGCACAATATGGCATTCACTGCATATTACAGCAGCAGATTAAAGCGTTGTCGGGAGACAAAATCAATAGTCATAATTATACACGAGCTGCCGCAGACTACGCGTCGCTGAATAGAAACTACTTAGTAGTATTGCGGCATCATTATAGGCTAATGTTGTTTACGTGTAGTCGGCCATTTAATAGGCTATTTGACCATTTTTTAGAAATTGTTTTAAATTATTCTTTAGTACACAATAAGCACACTATATTCATATTTCCGAGAAATCTACTGTATTAACAATGAAAATTAGTTTAAAAGAATAGATTTTCAAGATACCGTCAATAACGACATTCTGTAATGGCGCTGGTCACACGACATGTTTGACGTCACACGCTACTAAATAACGTTTGTTAATATTCACATCCAAAAATTTACAAAAGATACTTTAGAAGTAACTTAAGGATCAAATAATACTACGAAAACATAAAACACAAATTACACAAATAGCAGTCAATCGAGAAATTCTAGCTTACTAGCATGTGACGTCACCAGAGTTGCCACCCATCTTAGAGCGTTCACATCATAGATAAAATATCAAAAAAATATCGTATTTTATTTTGTGCACTTTGCGCAAACTATTTATGTGAAATTTATCTTTTTCAGGCTATTATCTGTAAGAGTTACCGCAATCAATGGCATATTTTCAATGTTGTCAAATACCTATTGTACCTACCCAGATCAGACAAAACCAAAAACATTCAGTTTCATGCACCTTCACGTTAATTAGAAATTGTAATCATTCATCACCCTTGATCTACTACAGTGATAAGAAGTGGTTATCACTTTGTAAAGACACGTCACTAATCTAAACATTTGCCAGTACTTTACATTATAATTTTGTTGCTTCTTTGTCGCCTTATCAATCTACAATGACACACCAATTCACACGTTGCGTGTCGAAATAAAGCAGGAGTAAAGCTAAGCTATACCAAAGTTAGATTGGATACGAACGATGAATACGAGTGAAGATTCAGAATCCTTACCTAGCTATTATATTAAGTTTAGATGATGTAATCCGAATTTGAGTAGTAAGAATCTTCACGACGGATGGATGGATGGATGGATGATGATGATGATGCGATGGATCGCGACTCCTGGAAGGAAATGGGGGAGACCTTTGCCCAGGAGTGGGACAGTATAGGTTAAAAAAAATTCACGTGTATTCAAAATACCTACTTAAAAATGATTAAATGAAACTCCCACGACCAACTTATCAAACGATAATCAGAATTAGCGATTTCGTAAATGTAATTTGTGAAGCGTTTTTTAATCCTGCCCTTATTGAGACCCTTTGACTTTGTCCTGGTATACGAGCATGTTAAATACCTACGGAATAATTATAGTAACTACATTCATTTTATAAACTACAAAGGATATTTAAAGTTAGATTAACGACAATACCGCGCGACTATAAATGAGTTTGCCTTGGAGTCTCGCAGGGATCGAGGTTTGCTTACCCTAACTTTACTCTAGTCACGGGTTTTACTAGAAAAGTCTGATGATTTCGACGACAGTTTCGATCTAACGTAAAAGTTAGCTCGAATGTTACTTTAGAGTTTTTAGTGTCTTGCTCGACTACCAGGTCGAATGTTGTCAATGACGGGTTAATAGCATGAGTTGTTGGCGCCGGTGTCGGCGAAGATGTGCTAGGATCAAAGTAAGTTCTAATGGTATTTATGTACCTATAGTCTAATATGTCCTGATGACGGGCGGCACCGTCTTGCACTCGGCCTGGTCGAGCGTGTGGTCGATGACGGGTCGGTAGGAGAGCTTGGTGGCGCCGGTCGCGGGGTCGGTCTCGGCGAGGGTGTGCTTGCGCCAGTGCTGCTCGAACGGTAGCTTCGTCTGAACATAACAAACATTTGTCACAAGCGTACAAATATTTTGCAGGTACAAATATATGTATAACATTTAGAATGGAGCTATTTTTTTCCTATACAATATTTATGACTATTGGATTATGCTTCAAAGAGTTTATTTTTATTTCTTTTTGAAGACGATAATAACTATTGATAAGTCCTGAAAAAAAAAACCGGGCATTTACTACACTACAATCACGGTATTGGCCAGAATGATCAGACCAATACCGTTACGTTTAGGGACATCAAAATGCACATCAAATGCAGCTGACCGTGCCACAGATTAGAGATTAGTTACTACAGAAGCTGCATAATGACATCATACGTTGTCACGTCGCAGTGTTTTAAATTGATATTATCTGAAAAAAAAAAACAACAATTATACAATTTAATAACACTCTACCTGTCCTTCCAGAGGCTTGGAGTAGTCCAGCTCATCCCTCCTGGTCTTGAAGTCCTCCCTGGCGTGAGCCCCTCGGGACTCCTCCCTGACCAGTGCTCCCTCCACGATCTGCACGGAGTTGATGAGCAGGTTCTGGAGCTCCAGGGTCTCCACCAGGTCCGAGTTCCAGATCAGCGAGCGGTCCGACACTTTCACGTCCTTAATCTGCTTGTAGATCTCGTGGATTTGTTTGTGGCCTGTGAAACGAAAACTTACTGAATTATATCTCAATAAAAAAAACTAGGCTTGTCACTGGCGGGCCTTATGTATGTAAGTTAAAAGTTGCTCAACGTGAAATGCAGAAGACTATTCTCGCAATCTGTCTACGTAATCGAAACCGAAATTTCGTAAACGAACCAGAGTTTTATAAGCTAGAGGGGGTTTCAATAGTTATTCAATACCAGGGATCTTAGTGATTAGGATGGTAGGCAGCCTGACTCCAGTTCATTTTGCTTTCACGGGACCCCGTGCCCGTGCCTAATCTGCCTTAGGGATAATCCAGCACTGCCACGGACCAGCCAGCGCAGCGTAGGTCGTCCATCAACTAGGTAGACCGACGATACAATTAAGACAGCAGAAACGCGCTGGATGCAGTCTTCTTCCATTTGGGTTTATTGGAATTCCATATGGGATATATCATATGTCTATCCCTGGACGTCTTACGGCTGATGGATGGATATTTCCAAGCTACGGTAACTTGAACATACCTTCTTCGAGCGTGCTCTTCTGCCGGAAGACGGCGGCGTTCTTCTGCATGCACTTCTGCATGCGCAGGCGCAGGTCCGCCGTCGGGATGGCGCCGTTCGCGTGACGCACTGCGTCCAGGTTGGCCACGCTCGCCTCGCCACAACTCTGCCGGGGATATATTATATTAAACACATTTAATACATTTTCTTAGAACGAATTATATAAATAACTAGCTGCCCATCCCGTCTTCGCTCCGGTAGATTTTAAAAGTATAATAAACAAATACGAATAAATGATTTTAATTTTGTAGTGCATCTCACACTAGGTTTATCTCAAAGAGTCGCCACCTAGCTCTGCGTGAGGGACTCTACAGTTAATAGAGTCCCTCGCTACGCTCAGGGTCCAATATGTCGCCCGTGACGTAAAACACGACTTGGTTCTCTTGGTACATAATAGGCGCTTACATAATTGGGCCTAATCTACTATTAAAATACTTACATCCTTGAGCGGCGCCTGCGCATCTCCCGGCTTGCTGGTCTCGGCGACGGTGAGCGCGCACGCGCGGCCGAACACCACGATGTCGAGCAGGGAGTTGGCGCCGAGCCGGTTGGCGCCGTGGACGGACGCGCACGACGCCTCACCCGCCGCCAGCAGCCCGGGGACCACCTTGTCCACGCCGTTGTGGTGGGTGATCACCTGACAATAGACACATTTTAAGTGCGAAATATTGATAAACTATGCTCTACGTGTCTTCAAATCTCGACTTAATAGGTATCATATACGTAAATGTGCTACACCCCAGACCGCATATCTGCTTAACATCAGGCAGTATGTAGTCAAACATAAACATATCTTTCTATTTTTATAAAAATGAATCGTGGCTGTTCGTCTCGCTAAAATTCGAGAACAGCTAAACTGATTTGGCTAATTTTCATCTTGAAATATTTGTGAAAGTTAAAAGTTGCGAGATGAATAATAAAAATATTAATCTAATTTTCCCACACAAAATGTTCCTCTGCATGTAAAAGTTGTCATTGAGTGTCGACAGATGGTGAGATGAAGTTCACCGGGTCAGCTAGTTTGAAATAAATAAAAAAAAAATATTAAGGGACATCTTACACACGGTCTCTGACCCCAAACTAAGCATAGCTTGTGAAATAAATAAAAAATCTATCTAGTATCGACGCTTAACCTCCGCTAGCAGACTTGTCCTCTCCGTTGTGGTGGGTGATCACCTGACAATGAATTGGTATTAGGTATAACTACAAAAAATGTTGATAGACTACGCTTTATCAGCCTCTATCTATCTAGTATCTACGCTTCGCCCGCTGCTAGTAAACCAGGGACGACATTATTACATTACTCCGTAGTTTTTTTTTTTTTTTTTTTTTTTTTTTTTTTTAATTTGTTCCTCTTGTACTTCCCCCGACCAAAGAATATATAATAATCCCCGACATAAGTCGGAGACATTGTCAAGCTGAACATTTGCTTACGCGGTTTTCTGTTTTATTAATAATAGGCCAAAAAGATTGAAAGACGTAACGGAATGGTGTCCAAGGCAATATAAAAGAAGGAAAGGAAGACAACGCCTTAGATGGGAAGACGATATCCGGAAAAAGGCAGGAGTTACGTGGAGAAGGGCGACTCAAAATCGGAGTGAATGGCAAGCTCTAGGGGAGGCCTTTGCGAATTCGCAAGACAATCACAGTACCGGTGACACATAATCAAAATTTATTTACCATATACCTATGTTTATAAGATTGTTAAATAAAGGCTATAATAATAATAATAATAATAATAATAATTAAATCGCAGGGGCGGCTTTGTGGCGAGCCGTCGGTGAGTGGCGACACCGCGAACCCCGATTCCCTGGGGCTAAATGAGACCCCTGACTCCTCTCTTGCCTTAACTGGCTGGCTTGGAGTGGAAACCGCAAGAGCTAAGAACCTAAGCTCCAGGGTGGAAGTGTTAAAGGGCATAACGCCGCGAGTAGCGTCCAGTGAAAGCGCAGCACACCTCTCGACACCCTTAGCCGTCCACACCAATGTTGCCCCTCCGGCGCCAACTTAAGGTAGCCTTTATGGGGGGCCCATTTAGTGGACGGCAAGTCACCACCTGCTACAAAATTTTGAAATGGGGCATAAATAGCAGGTGCCGAACCTCATTCCATAGTCCAATTTTACATAACATTTAATATTTCACCACAATAGCCCAGTTTCAATATTTCAAGTCTTTTTAAATGCCATAGTTTGTCTACAACGCTATACTTTTTATACCTACTGCTGTTTTTATATTTCAAATTGTAAAAAGGGCCTCTCAATGTTGGCTTAGGCTCCATTGATGCCTAATAAAGGACCAGGCCAAGCCTGTGAATTCTATTGAATAAAGAGGAATAATAATTAGATTGCCTCATGCAAGTTTTATAATGTGTGAGCATTAATATGACATGAATACACAATAAGATATTTAACAATAATAACATATACATAGCTTCAAATATAATATTATAGCTTATACGCATAATATATTATGTTGAAAAGAGAAAAGAAAGCTTAGATTAAATTAATCCTAATTCAAATTATAAAACACCAGTGCCAAAGCCAGACACTATTAACTCATCTTACTACTAATTACACTTAATATTCATCTCTTATACATACATATATCTATGTACACATTTTTTTTTTCCCCTTTTTTTTTCTTTTTTTTTTTTCTTCTTTTTTTTTATCATGTCATTATTTTTGTGTAAACATAGGTACTTATAACTAGTACAGTATAATATAAAATTAGTCATGTTCTTTTTTTTTATTTTAACATTCTATGTCTCAGTTTTTTATCTACATTCTTTATTATTATCTGGCCCATAACTTTTGGGTTATTTCAAAGCGTTTAAATGAGTTATTCATGTATAATACCATGCTTACACTCATTTAAGTCGGATTGACAGCTTAGTATTAGAAGAGTGCAAATATTTACACTATATTTGCATCTCTTACAATTTTGGTTAGTAGAATTGTATATTGAGCTTATTTCTATTTTTAGTTGATTTTATTAATACCTGTTATCTGCTTTCCCATTTATACTGTACAAAAGCTAGGGTCTATATGCAAGTAATATATTCATAAATATATGTTACATATAGTTTTCATAATTTTTCATAATTTATGAAAAACCTTACTCCGTAGTAGTGGGTGATCACCTGACAATCGACATAATATACAATCACAGTACAATAAAGATGGAAAAACAAAGCAGTGACACGAACTCGCTCAAGACGGAAAAGAAAGACGACTACCAATATCGGAGGCCAAGCTGAAACACATTTTAAGTCACTGGCGGATGGGTGCCACTTGGAACACACCGTTTTGCGCATTACAACTTACCGGGTTAACTTAACTGAGAAAAAAAAAGGTATTGTACTTCCCCGAATGTGCAATCATTTTATTTCTCAGAACAACTAGCTTGTTGCTTTATTTATTCCAATATCACAGAAAACAACAACAGACTTAAGAAGATAACGTTATTGGAATGCGCTATCAGGAAAGAAAAAACATAAATAAAAACAATACGTCTAGAACATTATTGATCCTCAATAATCGGTGAACCATAAACCTTTATCGCGAATTTTTATCGCTAATTGATAAGGTAGTTTAACTTTATTTATACTGTCATAGGGAAATCACCATGGAAACATTCTACTCGTCAAGTATGTATAATCGACAGGTGCGTGCGGCTGGTCCCTGGCGCCCACACCTGTCTCAGTCCCCCTTTGTCATCTCCCCCGACGCCCCTGTACCGCGCAGGTGAGGACTAAGTTAAGCGGTAGGATTATAAGTAGGGATATGCCATGCTATAACTGAAATAAATATAAGGTAGATAACATAAGTCCCTTCTAAGTGTAACTGTTACTAAGTAGGGTCAACGGTAACATTACTCATTTCTTCGCGGAAGTTGGTAGGAGTATCGACCATGTTATAATGCACGGTGGGCAACACAGAGGTGGGTTCTTTAGTGACGTCGACTATGGCGTAGATCATGGCTGTCTCGGGGATACCCTACCAACTGATACCAGGTAGGGTCGACGGTAACATTACTCACTTCTCCGCGGAAGTTGGTAGGGGTACCGCCCATGTTATAATGCACGGTGGGCATCACTGGGATGGGTTCCTTGGTGAAGTCGACTCCGGCGAAGATCATGGCTGTCTCTGTAATACCCTACCGCCTATTACTAGGTAGGGTCAAAGGTAACATTATTACTGTTACTAGGCAGGGTCAACAGTAACATTACTTACTTCTCCGCGGAAGTTGGTAGGGGTACCGCCCATGTTATAATGCACGGTGGGCATCACTGGGATGGGTTCCTTGGTGAAGTCGACTCCGGCGAAGATCATGGCTGTCTCTGTAAAACCCTACCGCCTATTACTAGGTAGGGTCAAAGGTAACATTATTACTGTTACTAGGCAGGGTCAACAGTAACATTACTCACTTCTCCGCGGAAGTTGGTAGGGGTACCGCCCATGTTATAATGCACGGTGGGCATTACTGGGATGGGTTCCTTGGTGAAGTCGACTCCGGCGAAGATCATGGCTGTCTCTGTAATACCCTACCGCTTATTACTAGGTAGGGTCAAAGGTAACATTATTACTGTTACTAGGCAGGGTCAACAGTAACATTACTCACTTCTCCGCGGAAGTTGGTAGGGGTACCGCCCATGTTATAATGCACGGTGGGCAGCACAGGGATGGGTTCCTTGGTGACGTCGACTCCGGCGAAGATCATGGCCGTCTCGGAGATGCCGGGCAGGCGCTGCTTGAGTTGATCTTGAGGCAAATGGTGCAGTTGCAGGTGTACGTGGTCTTTCTCGGGACCGCAGCCGCGACCTGACAAATTATGGCTAACTTTTAAAAGACTGGCGACTTTTGCTTTTAATTTTTGATAGAATTGTTTCTTAGTTACCAGGTAACATATTGATCATCAACAATATTAAATATCTAACAGAAATAATTTATTTATAATTTATTTAAATGATCTTCATATTGTGATAGTTTCGAGTAAGCTCTATTTAATCGTTAAACTATACGTATGAAAAAGTATCTTAAGAGCACTGTAGCACATATTATTGGCGTTCGTCATAAAATATCGAAACGAAATTGAAAAAACGAAACCATCGCAAATTTCATTTCGCGCGTACCCTATTTTAAAAAAATCACATAATACCACAAAAAAGAACACTTCGAATTGGGAAACTTCATTAGTGTGTAGGAAATAGTATACTAAAGTTTATACCTTCCATGATCTCGACAGTCATAGCCCTCGATACGACGTCACGGCTAGCGAGATCCTTGGCGACCGGCGCGTAACGTTCCATGAAACGCTCTCCCTTGGCGTTCACCAGGAAACCACCCTCGCCGCGGCAGCCCTCGGTCATCAGGCAGCCAGCGCCGTAGATACCTACGAAAAACATGATATTTAAACATTCATATTGAAATAAGTTACAATGTTGTTACAAAATACTCAAGTGATAAAGCATCATAATTATTTTTCGCAAAAATGGCAAAACCGCCTTTCATCGTGTACAAAATTCGAATATTATGCTCGAATTGTTTACATTGTTGTTGATTTTTCAAAAACGGCTTAGCCGATTTCTGTAAAATTTAAAAGGGACCACCTAGTAAAATGGAATTTTTCGATTCGGTTCACAAATGGCGGAATTATCGATGAACATACACCAAAAAAAATACATACAGACGAACATAGAACCTCCTCCTTTTTGGAAGTCGGTTAAAAAGATCCGAAGACAACGTAACGTAACGTTACTGAGACAATCTAACGGATAAGCATCAAAATATCAGAGGGCGCAGGGCAAATAGCACGTAGGACTACTAGACATGACAGATGGGATCGGAAAGGTATCGAATGGAGACTAAAGCGCAGCGGTCGACAACCCACAAAGAGAGAAATAAAAAGACTTCATAAAAACATCAGGATCGCACTCGATACAAGTTGTTTGCTATCGGTCCTATTGGATATTTTTAGAGAAGACGTATGTCTAGTAGCTGGAAATGCTACTGCTGAAATTATGACGATGTTAGGCTAAAGTTTGTGGTACCATCCATGACTTCGACAGTCATATCACGGTAATGATACCTCATTACCGTGGTCATATAGTTCAAGTCAACGCGTGTATTCAATAGTTATATATTTCTTTGCCAACCTATAAGTGGGCCCACAGCTGGACATGTGGTCTCCTCATTTGACATCCACATGAATCACGCCACGACCCCCCGCAAGAGTACCTATTTTATCAGTTTTGTTATTGCATCACTATATTACAAACCAAAATATTCCATTCAAATCGCGTAATTCTGAGACGAATAAAGTATTTCGAGTCAAAGATAGCTTCTAAACAAATTAATATAACGATATTTTTTAGGAATAACAAGGCCATTCCACACAACAACATAACATCACTGTATTCTCGTTTTGCGTAAAATCAGTGATGTTGATAAACAATGAATAAAACTGAATCTCGTATCAATCTGGAGCACGGCCAAGTGACATTGTTTTTCATAGAAACTTCCTGAGTTGACGTCACGTGTTTATGTAGGACCATTGTCACGTGATTCGAGACTATCTCTCTCTAACATAGAAGTATTTGCTTTTCGGCAACTATGATGCCAGAATCGAACTTTTTTTTTAAAATCTTTATTAAAGAGCTTTTTCGCACAGAATCGAACTTTCTACATCACCAGATGAAGAGCACTTGCAAATGACTTGTTTACAGTAAATATGTAATTGCTATATAATCAGCTAGATTGTTTAGTATGATTGATAACTTAGGAATAGAGTCAGAAGAGATGATTATTTTCCTTACAAACGTATGAATTTACATTCAAACCGGAGATTGTCATTTTTTTGTGACTGTTTTATGAGCATGCTCTTATTAATAGATAGCATAAGGGAAGGTCCCGTCCCGTGCCCGCCCCGTCTAAATAAATCATCCCTAACTCAGAAATAATTACTTTCAATAGTTCAAAATTCTGTATGTCGGTATCATTAACACAGCGTTGAGCACATACATTCTCTAGAAAACACATACTTCTATTTTCCTAGATTTAAGATGACAGACACAATAATTAATTATTGTACTAATTAATTATGAATTTATTGATGGATATATTGTCGTATTATTCTTTTGAGTTAAATGATTTACTCATCACGTGTTCAGTCAAGAGGCGCGCAATTTTCGCTCGAAAAGTCTCTCAGCTATCCAAGAATAGACTAAATAATTTATCTGTATAGTTATAATAGACAATGTTGACCTTGTTGACGGTCAATGACCAAGTAATGTACTACGGTGTGAGTTGTGTAAAGTTACAATGTGACGTAACGATACGCTCGTAACCATGTTTAATGCACTACTTCAATGCGTATTGCGTACATAAGCAGAGATTGTTGTTCTCGCGATAAGAGTACGGTATTTTATCAAAATTCTAGTTCAAATAGAGAAACTGACTTTTTAAATATTTTACTAAATAAGATAGAGATATGATTTAGATTCCTAATTGAAGGAATGCATCCCAATAGCACAAGATAGGGATGAATGATGGAAGTATTTTAGAAGGAGAGACATCATTTGATTTTAATGTTTGTGATCCAGCGACTGTGATAATCTTATCTAATTTCATGGATAATGGACATGTATACATGTACCTTTAGTAGGCATGAGATAATTCGTAAAACAAAACTGCAGTAGTTTTCTAGGCCCACTGGCACATGTGAGGAAGAACTAAGAAAAATATATGAAGACAAATGAAAAATTGATTTATAATACATAATTCGTAACGAACGTAGTCGTAACGATTGATACTAATAATTCGTTTACTATAGATTCATACTAGGGTCTCTGAGATGATTATGTACATATAAACACGCATATCATTGTAAATTGATAATGCAGTATTTGTCAACGTGTACTGCAATTCTATAATTCGATTAGATAATCGAATGCCGCGAGAATGAGTACGACTCTATTTTTGGCGCAGATGTTTACATGCGGGCGGTTTTGCGAAATCAATTGTTGAAAAAACATAAATGAAACACAGTGAATTTTAACATAATGAAATCACGATTGAAGGGGTGTAGCAGTGACTTGCATAGATGTGACTATGTCGATTGTGATTTCAAATCATTCAGCGCTTCACCCATGCAAACAAACGCGCGTAGTACTTATACCCCATCTGAACAGGCTCTTGAAATACTGCGCGGTATTTCAGTAGGACAGTAGCAGAGCAACTAATACCGTTATATCAAAATGCATACAGCAGTATGGAGGGTATCTCACATAATCTCTGGTGAGCCACGGTGTCGTAGGACCCTCTCTCTCAGTAGCCGCCACGCAATATCATAAATTAAACCGTGAAGTGGGTTCTGAGGCTTAATTTAAAAAAAAGTTAACTTGAGAGATTTAATTGCAAGATTGCACATGGCAAACGAAAACTATTATAGTTTTTGTGTGGCTCCATATTTTGTTGTTAGTTCTTCCTCGTTTCGCCAAAAAAACATACCTATTACGAATGATTCTTCAACCAACGACATTCATAAAATAGTTTAGGATATGTACCTATGTATGTATTGTAAGAGCCTATGCAATGAGTCACAACGTCATGATTGTAATTTTCCATTAAGTTTCAATTGTACATTACTAATTATGGGTATCTATTGTGTATCAGAGTTGTACATAATAGTTAAGTGCATTTTTATGTTGTTACAACAATCATGTTTGAGTTTTATGAGGTACATTTTTAAGTATAAATGAAATAAGTTTATTTCGAGTCCATCTATGTTATTAAAACTATGATAGTCCGTGTTTCACTCAATACATTACACTTGGCGTACATTACACATCGATAACCCTGTATATAGGCCGAATCGAACAATTTGGCGGCTATGTTAGCTACAAGCTGCAGATAACTCCACGTGCAGCTGTGTAGTGAGCTTCAGTCAGGATTGGGTTACCGCAGCATGTAGCTAACATCACAGCCGCCAAGTTGTTTGATTTGGCCTATATACAGGGTTATCCAGAATTGGTGTACTAAGTCGAAAAGAGGTGATCGGCATATACTATAGTTTCTGTGTTACCTGTGGGATGGAACTGCACGAACTCCATATCCTCGTTCTGCAGGCCGGCGCGCGCCGCCATGGCCGTGCCGTCTCCGGTACACGTGTGCGCGGACGTGCAGCTGAAGTACGAACGCCCGGTGCCGCCCGTCGCAAGGATTGTGTTCTTCGCTTGGAACCTACAAAACAACATTATATCAGTTAAGGCTCCTCTCCTGATGTGCAGTATCGAATATTTTACTGGCATCGTCGTCGTAGCAGTCTTAGTATGAGCTGAATCAAACTTCTGGGCGGCTGTGAAGTCCTCAACCCAATCCTCACACAGCTGTAAAACCCTTCGCACACGAGGCGTAGCGTGTTCGTATCGTATCGTAATACGCGCGAGAAGGAGAGCAATACGAGCGCGCAGATGTTCAAACAAGTCCGCGGAGCGGTGCTGCAGCGTATCGTAGGAGGCATTTACCCCTTCGCACATGTAGGACATGTGCACATGTACAGTACAGTACATGTAGGAGCGTATTACGATACGACTACGCTACGTCTACGTGTGCGAAAGGCCTTAAGTGACTTTCAGTCAGGATTGCGTTTTGCGCAGCTTGTGGCTAACATCACAACCGCAAAGAAATTTGTATCGGCCTATAAGATAAAGATTTAGCTATGTGTGGCTGGTAACAAGTCGCCGGTAGCAAACTTCCTCGCCCACCTCAGGTTGATTGAATCAAGCGTTACTTTACGGAAGTTCATCGTCAAATCTTTATCTCAAATCTCTGTCAAAGAGCACTATGACACTAAGACACTTAAACTTATTGTAACAGAGCGGTAACACACCATACATTTATTCAAAACTAATATTACATTATATTCTTTTGAACTAGAAAAAGCAGGCAGCTCACCCCCAAACCACGGTAATGATATCTAGTACATGGGCCATATTATTTAGTTGCCTGGAATAAAACTTATTTCATTTCATGTATAGTTCGTACATTAATTTAATTTTAGTTAATTTAATTTAGTATACGCTTATTAAAAAAGTAAATAATGGGAGACGAACATGAGAGGAAGGAGCTTTCATACATGTATGAAGGAAAATTATGATATTTATTCTCCGTATTGGGTAGCAGGTAAATCTGTTAGCCGCCACTAATTAATTATCCAATAAAATTTTATTCACCATTATAATTACACTCCATACCTGTTATATTTAGAAGACATAATATGATGTCTATATAGTCTGTGGCTTTGCAAAGTGCTGGGATATTTTAGGGAATGTACTACTACTGTACCTACCAGCCTTTGTAATAGTCCATAGCAGAACGTAGGCCTACCCAGTAAGGGTGTTTGGGCCATATCCACCACGCCGGCTTAGTGCGGGTTGGTGGATTCACACACGCCATCACGTACGGACGTCCGTAGAAGGAATTCGATGAAAACATCGTGAGGCAACTTGCATACAATGTTTTCCTTTACCGACAAGCCAGTAGTGTGAAATTCCGTACATAAATTACTGGGAATTCATTGCTACGGGATCGGGATTTGAACCTACGAACTCACGATTGTAATGCGGGTGTCATTTTCACTAGGAATACGGATTAGGAAATGTTTATAACTTGTATTCATTATTATGAACCACTTTACTATGGCGTTAAACCCGAAATCGCGAAAATTATATCAGCCATACATTTTGTAGTGAGCCGATGAGTTGTATGGAGCAGAATTTCTTTTCACGATTTCGGTGTTGGTCCCATAGTAAGTAAAAGTTGTTCAGAATTATGACTATGAAGAACTTTTACGAAAAACTAAACCTCTTAAGCTTTTGAAAGCCCTAGCTATTGCAAAGTAACAACTTGTTCAGAACTAGCAGAAATACTTTTATTCTCTAAGGCTTAGAGTCAAAGCCATATTATGACATTGATAAACTACGAGTACAGTAAATGCATGCCCACTTAGAGATTTAACGCTAAAATCCTTCAAGGTCCAGATAGCTGTTTTATCAAACAATGCACTCACGACGCGAACTGGTTTTAACATACTAATACCACCTCCGAGATTACGTTAATCTGTACGAAAAGCAGGGGCGTGTCATCGCGTCACGCTCGCGCCTTTCATGTCTTATTAATATACATTTTTATACGAAAATAGATATTTTATGATGAAATACTTGGATCGGATTTAGTAATCATAGAGATTAGGACCCTTTTTTTACCTTGGCCGTGAGATATTATTCCACTGCGAAATTAATGTTGACGAAACAAACATTGCAGAGTGTAGTGTTGTGTGAACGCAAATCTGACTGCCTCGTTGGCTCAGTGGTTAGTGACCCTGACTTCTGGATCAGAGAGGCGTGGGTTCGATCCCCACCCAGCGCAAGCATTTATGTGACGAACATATGTGTTTGGGTGTTATTTAGGTACTATCTATATAATTATGTATTTAAAATATGTATATGTAGTATATATCAGTCTCTGGCAGCCATATCACAAGCTTTGCTTAGTTTGGGGTCAGAGACCGTGTGTAAGATGTGCCCTAATATTTATTTATTTAATTAAATGAATACGTGATTTGTTTTTGTTCGAATATACTCATAGCGCAGGTGTTACTCACGCGTGGATAGCAAGTGCTATGCGAGATGAACCCGCACACTAGTACTCCATCTTGATAAAGGCCGCTAAATGCGGGTGAAACTATATAGTAGACTTGCTATCTGATTGAAATAAGTTAAAAACAGCGCGGGGGTAATACATGTTATATTCTAATCAAAATGTACGTAAACCACGCTATCCCTCAGACCAAATAAAAAAATCAAGTCAGAACGTCGTTGAACAGTCAAGTGAAGCCGGTTTTTTTAAATGTGGTGAATGCGTCGGTGTTGCGCCGCCATAGTTCGATTGACAAGCCAAGGCGTAGTTTCGTTGTGCAGTTGTACGTGTATGTGTGTGTGTGAGTAATTGTGTCTGTACACGGCGAGGTGTAGTTTTGCCGGCCTCACTTGTTTGTTCACAGCATTCTGTCTTGATTTTTTTATTTGGTCTGAGGCTATAGTCTTTTTCAAATAGCAAGTCACCTATGACAGGTCCATAGAACGTAAAATATTACGTAAATACATCATGTGACGTCACACCAATAGTTGAATATTTCTATTTATCAGTGAAAACATTAAGCAAACTTACAAGAAAAACTACTAAAATAAACGACAAAGGACGCAAGAAATAGAATAAAGGTTATTGATTCGCGTAAACATATTCGCATTCACTTTTCAATTTAATAAAATATTAAATTCGTTAAATTGTTATGTTACGTGCTATTGCCGATCGTGACGTCATGATAAGAGGGCTGGGAAATCGAATATTGTTGAAATCGAAGAATATCGAAAACAAAACATATTAATCGACTTGATTTAAGCAAGAGTTATCGTTAATCTGTACCCCTAGTACAAAAATGATAAAATATGTAGTGCGTATTCGATACAAAAATGTATGAAATATTTAGTTTCCATTTACCTCCGATGTTCACATAGATAATATAATGGATAATCAAATGATTATAAATCTGGAAGATTCGTCAAATGATGATAATGATGATAGCTCCGATGACGAAGTGACGAGGACATTTTTTCCCAAATAAATCTTTTTTTTTCCTGTCACTTTTTATTTCTTTTTGATTCCTCTATAACTATCGTCTTAGTAAGTCCTACTGACTTGTAGATAAATTCACCAAAACAGTTTTAGGTATATCGTTCGATAACTTCGCTAAGTACGTAAAATCGATAATAATCGGTAATTACAAATCGAATATACATGCGGTACATCATTAAAATTGTCAATTTATGTTTGACAGCTGACATTTCGGAAGTGTCACAAGTGACTAGCTATTTGAAAAAGACTATAATCCATGAATAGAATTGATTTGTCGTGCTCTGTAATAATAATATTTTAATCGTCTTACAAGCCGAATCAAACTTTTGGCGGCTGGCTCCTATCCCCGGATCTTCTTTCCAGGATTATATTACAGACATGTCTCTTCTTATTCTATTTCTACATTTCTTTACATGTTATGTTTCTTGATTTCTTTACATTCCACATCTCGTATTACAATATTACACAACTTATACTTGTACTTATACTTTTTTATACTTGTTATTTGTGGCTTATTTCCAATACTTATATATAAATATATATTTCTTTTGTTCATTATTTCTTCTTCGTAAAACGTTCTTTTGTTTTGCGGCTGTGATGTTAGCTATACAAGCTGCACAAAATCTAATTATGACTGCTCACCCGCATGACGTCACAAGTACCATGCAAATGTAAGGACTTCTGTAAGAGAGGTGACGTCACGATCCCTACTCCAAAACTTTGACAAGGTTTATCTTTGTCATTTGTTGTTTGATTAATAGAAGAAAAAAATACGTGTCCAATATTTTTTGATATTCTAACTTACGGACTTATTATGATATATTTTTTTTTTTAACCCAGTCATGCCTATTGTGATTTTCGTGCGAAATTAAGCCCGATAGAGACGATATGTCCCATGTCGCGATATCTTTGAGTAACCTCAATGACGGGGGTCGTGACTAGGATATTTGAGAGGTGTCGTTATATTTTTTGCTTTCTTACTAGATATCGTCACGGTAATGATATGATATCGTGCAGGTTCTAGGCGCTGATAAAACCGTGACGGTCTTGTTAACATCGACTTGTCACGGTTATTTCCCTCTGAATCTTCACAAACCTATATCTGGATGCCTGTATCTTCACTTATAATATAGTAGTCATTTAACGCTACATAATTACGAGATTTGTAACTCAATTTTTTAGAATTATGAAGATAAGTCAATTAAATTCTTGTTTCTTTTGTATGTTTAATGTAATTGATTAGGTTACGAGGGCGATGCTGCGGGCAAATGCTAGTACAGTTTAAAGTGTACCTGTGCAGCGTTCCGTCTTCCAGGTTGATCGCGATACATCCCTTGCACACTCCGTCTTCCATCAGCAGGTCGAGAGCGAAATACTCGATGAAGTACTCGCAGTCGTAGCGCAGGGACTGCCCGTACAGCGTGTGGAGGAGAGAATGACCCGTCCTGGATTTAAAAAATAATAAATAAATTAATTGCACATTTATGGTTACAGGTCGCAGCATATAAGTCTAGCGCTGAGCGAAGTGTGGATGACTGCGCATTGGTTTAGTATGGCGGTCACCATGCGCAACCATCCCCTCCACAGTACCCTCAGCGCTACACTTGCGTGCCGCTACCTGTACCTGCTTACTCTGTACTAAGCCGAAAGGGGGTGATTAAGGCCGTTATTACGAACAACCTTTACTATGGGGCTAATAACTAAAAATTCGAGAAAAAAATATCAGCTGTTCTATACAAAATTGCAACTCGAAATCGACAAAATGTTTGAAACAGCTGATTTTTCTTCTCGAATTTTGAGTTGGCCCCATAGTAAAAGTTGTTTGTAATGATGTGTTAATGAGTTGAGTCTATTTCACCTCCTTTCGGGCTTAGTACACCAGTTATGGATAACCCTGTATAGGCCGAATCAAAGTTCTTGGCGGCTGTGATGTTATTTACAAGCTGCAGATAGCTCAATCCTGACTGAAGCCCGCTTTACAGCTGCGCGAGGATTGGGCTATCTGCAGCTTGTAGCTAACATCATTATTCTACCTATACAATTATTAGCCCCAGCATGTTTTCTCTTCCCAGCTTAAAAATAAGTGGTTTTAAATTAATCAGAAATGACTCTCTTCAATTTTGTTATCTGGACTGTCGATACAGACGGATTGATTGACTTTACGATTGGTTCGTGGTTAATATTCGACTCCAGACTAGTTAGAAGTACCAACGTTAACACGACACAAATTGAGCTTGAAATTGACTGCTTTTATTATACCGAAATCTGAGAAATATTATAATGTTATGTAAATGCTATGCAAATTATTTGTCTTAACATATTTGATTGTAATATGTATTATATGTAGTTAATTATTTTGTATGTTGGTCTTCAACTGCTATCCATAACAATCAAGTGAATTGAATTGTTCAGAATCTTCTTTATTTTAGATTCCGAAACGCAAGAAAAGCCACAACTTCTGCTCTTTTCGGCGTTGCAGCAGGAATTGACCTCGCCTTAAATACGGAGCTTCTTTAAAAAATTAAATAAATTACAACAATGCGACTTGATAATAGGCATGATGACTAAAAAAATAATTAGTTCATCAGATAGATTATGAAAAAATTGTAGACACGTATTTTTTTCTTTCGTCAATTAAACAAAAACTAATGAACATATAGCCCGTTGAAGTTCCGCGTGAATCACGAGTCACATGCAAATGTATTAGACTACTATGAGAGAAGTGACGTCACGACCCCCACTTGCAAACTTTGATAAGGTTTATTTTTGTCATTTCTTGTTTTGTTGACAAAAGACAAAACTACGGGTCCAATATTTTTTGATAATCTAACTTACAGACTAATTATAAGTAATAATGTTTTTTTTTAACCCAGTCATCATGCATACTGTACACCCACGAGATATGATGTTATGTCAGATGGGTCACGTGTCAGAAACGCCCTATCTGCTTCGTCCTTGCGAAACGTGAGCGACTGGACACCGAAAGAGCGCTGGTAAATAAGAATTTCCGGGGTGGGGGCGAAAGGCATGCCATTACATGGTCAATTATAATAAGATGTCACATGTGTTACCTGTCAGCGACGGCACAGCAGCGATGCGCCTGTCCACCCTTGCCGAACTTGAGCGACTGGCCGCCAAAAGCGCGTTGGTAAATGCGCCCCTCCGGGGTGCGGGAGAAAGGCATGCCGTAGTTGTCCAGCTCGATTACCGCGTGCGGGGCTTCTCTGGTCATGTAGTGAATTGCGTCCTGGAGAAGATAGAAGCAACTCATTTATGATATTGGCGTAGCTACATTTTTTTCTCTAGATGGCTTAAGTTTTAGAGCGCATAAGGCGAGCCCGTGCGTTCCCCCATAGCAACGCCCATGTCAATGACTGTTCATTGGTAAGTAGAGAAGACCACAAACTCAACAGTGGGCTTTGGATAGCTCAAATCTGTTGAAGATGCGACCATACTGAGGGTGGTTCCGCACTACGTACGAAACGAATCCGACCCAAAGCCGTGAAAGTTCGGCCCGGAGTAGTCATAGAACTAATTGTAAGGTATAAACTACATAGATATAGATGTACGTCATCCGATTGCTAAGGACTATTCTAATAACTGATTCGGATGAGATTCGGATCGGATTCGTTTCAGACGCGGTGAAACGTAACGCAAAAACCACTGTAAGTTTGCGTCCAAATGCTAAGATGAGGCAAATTCTTGTCGTTGTCTGCCAAGATAATAACAGCAAAACAAAAACAAAGTGAGAAAGTTCGCTTTTGTCTGAACCACTTTTATAAAAGTTTTGGATATTTCAAATTAACAAAACATTGCATTTTGGGTTTATTTTCTATAAACACATTTTGCAATAGAATTTGTGATAATAAAAACTTAAGAATACGTACTTAATAGATTAATGTGGAAACATTTGGTACAGGTATTTAGACCATTTGTTGTGTGTATTTGTTTCAGAATAGCGCAAAAAACACAAACTTATAGCACAGTCATTTCAAACGGAGTCTTTCAGTGATAAAAATCAGAACGAGAATATTCTACAGCGCTGAACATTTGTCTATGTCGAAGATAGAAACAAAAAATGTATGACTCAACGCGCCGATCTTTTGAAAATTACCAATCTATAATAGCAAACAAATACTGAACGTGCGCATGCAATAAAAAAAGACAATTTGCATTCAAACGATAATTTGGCTCGGTCGTCAGCGGTTACTTTTTGCATAGAACTTGGCGCGCCTAACAGGTTTTGCGGTAAATTAGGTAGACTCGGAATATTTCCAACTACGTAGGCAGCTCTTATCTCAAAGAAGGTAAATAGTCGCAAAGATAGCGCCCCGCTTTATCTATTTTGCGTTGATATATTTTCTTTGGCGTACTTGACTTTCCTTGATATACCTACTCATGAAAATATGAAAGAAAATTTGATATAGTGCCCGTTTAAGATCAAATCATAAACAGGAAAAAAGGAAGGCAAAAGTGGCAGAAAGGCTTATCATCATGCGCAGTTTTCTTTATAGTCTTCTCTCTTACTGTGCCATCTGCCTCTGTGAAAGGCCGTGAAGCGTGGAAATTGAGAATGACCGGACCACGAATGCCTATCACACTTCAAATCGAGAGAAATCTGTACTATATTATATAGTCAATAATAGTATATTTAACCGCTGAACAATGGGCCATATCACCTCGCTGCCACAATGCGATTTGTGAATACGCTATTGAACTTCTTCAACAGACGTACGCAGGTTTCCTCGCGATGTATTCTTTCACCGCATAACCTTCAAGAGTAACTAAATATTGCTGTCGGGCCTGAATGTAGTTCACAAAAATATTTCACTTTTCTAATTAAAATGAAACAATTGTCTGTTTCTGTTGTGCCTCCAAACTACGCAGCGGAATCGAAGGTGTTGGTTGGCAATTGGCATACTCTATACATGGATTGCACTTCTATGACCTTGGTGTTTGGCGAAATCATTACAGCGCTAGTTTTTGGTTTAAGCACACACATAAACACATGCCACAAATGGACAATATACAGAAATTGTAGGTAATGTTCATGTAATAATTTAGGAGGTACCATTAAATACATTGTTCTGTTGTATTACAGCTGTAAAAACAAAAGTGGCGTTGTTAGTGATGGTCGTTTTTCTAGCGCTAGGTTATTGCTTATCTTTCATTGTGCACATTTCTTTTTCGAAGCTGCAATGGCATATCGTATGACTGAGAAGACAATCAGAACCACAACTGGATTTTCATAAAAAGGCCACAAGTTATACGGTACCTAGATAAATAGGTATACTTTATTATGATGGTGTACTCATATGTATACTATAGGTAAGTAGTCGTTTGCCACAGTAATTTGCATGGCGATTTCAAGGTCTTGTATTTATGTATTTACACGCGGCTTGAGTGAGATGAAAAGCATTTTCTAGCTAGATAACGTTCTCGTGATGACGAATTATCTGGAATAACATGGATAATATTATCCATATTGTAAGCGTTGTCCTATTCATAAGTATATAGGGTGTATCTTTTACTTAGGATCTTATCTTAGACTTAGGACAATGACCCAATTTTACCATGAAGCCAACCCTGGAATCGCGATAAATCATCAACTGTTCCTGTACTTTATCTTTATAAATTTAGTAGCGAGTCATAGTTTTTCAATGGAACACCTTATTTTTAGGCGATTTCGTTCAGATTAGTCTTTAGGTATACGTGTATTTGTGAAAACTTTGCCCATCTGCCATCGATTGTCAGTAATCATCATCATCTACTTACAAAAAGTAACCGAAGAGAGATATTTATTTATCTTTATTTTATTATAAAGCTACAAAGAACGGGATACATTCAATTAAGAGCTAAATTTTATGCAACAAAAGTACAGAACTGGAAAATATCCCTTAATATGCGTACACAGCATGATTGTAGCAGTAAATCTCAATGAAACAAATTATAAAAATTAACAATAGAGCAAACATGATTAAATATTAACATTAATTAACTATTACATTGTGCTGCAAGCCTAATGTTGCAGCACATACGAGTACTACAAAATTAAAATAAACAAATAAGAGAATACCAGGCCACACCTAAGCCTGACCTGGCATCCTCTGAGCGGCGAGGATGGCCAAGATGTCTTTTCTAAATTTATACAAATTGTTGTAATAAATGTCTACTTGGTTACTGTGATCAGACGAGATATCATTGTATTGGCGACACATGCGAACAATAGGATTAAAGTACGAAGTATTATTGACATAAACATGCAAAACAAAAATTTTGGAGTGGGGATTACGTAACCTGGGCTTTATGTTGAAATTTAACGATGAAAGAAGAGAAGGAGAATCTATATAACTGTTAATAATTTTGAAAAGATTAGTAAAATCAAAGTATTTGCGTCTAACTTCAAGGGACATCAGATTAAATTTTAAAGATAGAGGTAAGATAACCGAATAGACCCCAAGAACACGTTGGATACAAGCCGCTTTCAAATTCCAAGTTGTCTTATAAGATTACGGTAGGAATGGTAGCAGTAGAAGCAGTGTAGGCTATGATGATAATTACTACATTCTCTGAAATATGCTCGCCATCCACGCTAACATCGCTCCGACTAAAGTAATTAGTGCCTTACAACCGTCATACAAGAAGAATTTATTTATTTTTTGGCGAAAGAAGCGGATATTTACGTAAACAACTAGCAATTAGGCAGTACATATTATATGTTTAGCTTGAAAGTGTTTATCTTCATTTTTATACAATTAGCTAAAGAACTGAGAGCCTAGTCCAGGTTTTGCATAGTTGATTGATTTTTTACATAGATAAAAACATAAGAATCATGACGTAGTCACCAATTTATTTAAATAACTAGCGACCCGCCCCAGCCTCGCGCAGGTGTATTATACATAAAAAAAATCTCTATAATTAAAATATCTAGAAATAATATCTATAAAGAAGCCGCATCAAAATCCGTTGCGTAGTTTTAAAGACATAAGCATATATAGGGACAGACAGTGGGAGGCAACTTTGTTTTATGCTATGTAGTGATTATGGCTTGGGAAAAATTGGAAAAAAATACCTGCAAACTAATCAATTACGACCTCCTTAGCGGTTTAAAACTTGAGCTTTGCGTAAAGATTATCACCTACTTATCAGGAAAAATATTATTTTTATGCAAACATTTGTCCTTGTGCAGTTCAGGTCATTTTGCACTTTAATCATAAAGAAATAAAGTCTAACATCCGACATCTGAGCTAAAGAGTATTACTCAGTGACTGCAAACTTTTTTTGATTTTTGTTCAATCGATTCAGTGAGGATAAGCCCGCTTTGTCAATATTATTATGCAATATTCACGTTGGTAGTAATTGTATTGCAAATATGCACAGCAAACTATGAATAAAGTTTGTCAAACTAAAATTCAGAATTAATTTCAAAGAGCAAGTCTTTTTTTCTTATTCTGAATAGGTTTGCGATTGACCACATACTGCCTGATGTTAAGCAGATAAGCGGTCTAGGTTTTAGCACGCTTACCTAGAAGATACCTATTTACTCTGGATTTGAAGACGCCCACATTGTACTTAAGCGGGAAGACAGACCCAGGCAAAGCGTTCCACATTCTGGCTGTTCGTATGAGGAATGAGGATTCGAAACGCTTGGTTCTAATGCGCGGAATGTCCACCATAAAAGGGTGGCGCTTTGGTCGCGTCTGTCTAGCCGTACGATAGAAGAAAGGGGCAGGTGGGACCAGATTGTGCAACTCCTGGGCGCACTCTCCGAAGTTAATCCGGTAAAAGGCTGATAAGCACGCTACCTTACGTCGATGCTCGAGACTTTGCAGCTGCGACATAGTCAAGGTGTCGTTGTCGATCAGCCTCCTGGCTCGCCTCTCAATCGACTCCAGAGCCTTCAGTTGATATTTGGCAGAGCCATCCCAAAGGTGAGAGCAGTATTCCATGCAAGACCTGACTTGAGCTTTATAAAGACTAAGCATTTGCTCAGGTGTGAAATACCGTCTCACCCTAGAGAGAACACCAAGTTTTTTGGAGGCTAATTGGGCCTTTGACTCTATGTAAGAGCCAAAGTTAAGAGTCGATGAGAGTGAAACGCCTAATAGTTCCAAGCTGTCAGTTACCGGAACGGAGACACCACGGAAAGCGGGAGACAATTGGAAGGGTCTCTTTTTGACCGAAAACAGACAGGCTTGAGTCTTCGTGGCATTAAACTTGACCAGGTTAGCATCACCCCAGTCAGAAACCGCCTCCAGACTCAATGAGCCGCTCGACCATAGCCTCTCTGGTGACTCGATCTGTGGCCCGCTGGTTTTTGCAATCAATTTCAAGTCAATCGTATCATTGATTTTATAGCGTCTAAATACGAGTATGACTGAGCACAGAAGAAACGGGTAATAAAAAACTAAAGTCACAAACTTTATGACTTTTCTGTTATGTCCACATGCTGATCCATTTAATTACATTTTAATTGAACATTAAATCATTATCAACTAGCTTTTGCTTGCAGTTTCGCCCGCGTGGTTTTTTAATTCTTGTTCTATCCCATGGAAACATTTTATTTTTCTGGGATAAAAAGTAGCTTATATCACTTTCCGTCTTCCAAACTATGTCCATGCCAAAAATCAAGTCAAACTGTTGCTCCGTTGCTGCGTGAAAGAGGAACAAACCAACAAACACACTTTCGAATTTATAATTTAAGTAAGGATTTCAGTTCAGATTAAATGTTCCCCTGCAGAGTTAAGACAAACATTTCTGTTTTAATTTCTAAATGGGTAACAAAAGGTGTAGGCAGTAGATTATCTAGGAAAGTTGAGAGAACCGAGGTAATTATAGCTAGAAAGTTGAGGAAGTTACCTGGTCTCCGAGCCAGTCAGAACCCTTGACGGTGTCATACATGTGCCATAGCCAGCTGTCTTCTTCCATGTTACCTGAAAGCCAATTACAGAATAAACCATAGTGCATTGGAACAATTCTATAGAGAAATGATTGGAACATGAATACATACTTATACATCTCATAAGGCCAAATGTTTTCACCAAATTTTGGCTCTGTATTTAAATGGTAACAATGAAGATATTTTAAATGTATAATAAATTGTGATGAGACAAAAAGAGTACACTCCAAAGTCACCGATTTTAGTTGACGATACATATATCGGAAGCATATGCGCCATGATGCCGGCAGTTGGCGTCGATTTCGTCGTGCAAACTTCTTATTTGACGCAAAAAACGTAATATGGTTTTTACTAGGTACCACAGGATAATCATAGACGACGATTTTCAAGGTTATGTACCTAACACATGGAAACAAAGTAACTATACATGGTACCTAATACTAACTTATTTTTACTGCAATAAAAAGTAAGCAAATATACACAAACAATGCCAAAGATCTTTCTCGCGTCGTATTCTCAATTTCGGGAGATCATCATGGACCTCCACTACCCATAAAAAGAATAACAGGTAATTAAATAGCATTAATAAAACTAATTATAGGATTTTCTCTTAGTATTATTGAGTTTCATGATTTGCAGATAAAATATCCTATTTTACAAGATCGAAAATGTAAAAGTTAAAAGTACTATTTAATCATCTTGTAAAATTTCGGTTAATAATTTGTATCTTATGCATATTTAGATAATAGTGGTGTATTTTGAATAATATATTGTGCAAGATTGTTATGAAATTGTGAAAGATTATAAGTAAACAATAATGTCGTAAAATGTGTACTTATTTACCTAGCATTTTAATTTGCATTGGCAAAATATATTATTTTGTTATCTACCGAAACTTCATTCAGTAATATCATGCATCTTATGTATTATAAAGAGATGTATAAAATGTATTAAACATAGCTTTTATAATTATGTTTTTTTTTTGTACGTATGTTACGCGATAACTCCACCAATTATGAACCGATTTTGGTGATTATTTTTTTTGTTTGGTAGATCATACTTCAGATGTGCTCCCATATTATATTTTATCGAAATCGGCTGAGTTATTTTTGGAAAATCAACAATGATGTGAAAATTACTTATTTCGACGATACAGCTACAACCTGTGCAATATCCAATGATGATTGAAGCACACAAAAAACTGCACGTTAATTGGGTTTCTCGCATCTTGTAGCTAACTTCACATCCGCCGACTCGTATGATTCGGCCTATAAGCGGTTGAAGTCGTTATTTGATATCTTTGGTGAAAAATATTTATTTGTATAAGGTAGAACCTAATTATGTACAATATTTGTATTGTATATGTGTGATATTTTGATTCGCACATAATAAATTTGTAAATAACAAAATGTTAGTCTTCATAACTTCTAGAAATTACAAACTTATAAACTGTGATCTTTCGCGTTTCTCGGCAATGTCGCACAGCCTCAAGATACAAGCTCGTGCTTAGTTTGGGGCTCCCTGACAAGCCTTTTTCTGAAACGATTGTTTAACTATATTTATATTGTGTAAAAAAATTACAAATATAGGTTGCATAAAATACTTACCTAGAGCAGCATTGATGCCACCCTGGGCCGCTACAGTGTGTGACCTTGTAGGGAACAGTTTGGTTACGACAGCTGTCTTGAAGCCTTCCTGCACGAGGCCGAAAGCCGCGCGGAGCCCCGCGCCACCCGCACCGATGACCAGCGC
Organism: Hypomecis atomaria; assembly: GCA_964007245.1. Lineage (NCBI taxonomy): Eukaryota > Metazoa > Arthropoda > Insecta > Lepidoptera > Geometridae > Hypomecis > Hypomecis atomaria. The sequence continues at coordinate 11,736,133 of OZ023299.1, forward strand.
ATCATGCTTGTGGTCTATCACCTGGTAGGCTTTAGTCATGTTGGAGTTAGCTGAGCCATCCTTTACTGGTGTTGCACCTCCTACTGACAGGTGGAGGTTTCTGTACAAATATGTGGCCTGTAACAATTAATATAGGTAGATGGAATGTGATAAAGTGATTGACCAGCTTCATAGACTTAGAACACAAAATAGCTTATCATTTTTTCAGGACTAATCCTTAAAACACCTGTTTAAGGAGGAATGAGAGATGAATTGAACATTTATGCTTCATAAATGTTTAACTCATCATTTTTTACAGCCAAGCTGTGAAGCATAAATGATGCTTTTCTTCGTAAAGTGTGATTAAAATTGAGGTTTGACACTGTTAGTAGGTACCTGTTTATTACATCTTTATGACTATGCAGCTATTGACAATGAATATAGGCAAAAATTGCTTTGAGGACACTTAATATAAAATACTATTTTCCTACTAAAATACATACAAAAAAACAGTGGCAGAAAATTTAATCAAGTGTTACTTTGATTACATCGTAACTCCATAGGTCGTAAAAATCTTTTTGAATTGCTTTAATCTTACTCATGATATCTAAAGACAGGATCAGCCGAAGTTGTTGATGTTTTTATGTCTTATCACACTGGTGATAAGATTTTAAGTGAAAATCAGATAGGTAATAAAATTGGATTTAGTGAATGAATTGCTCTTAAAATTATATCACTTTAAAAAGTAAATACACAGAGTGAAATATCATTTTTCCTCTCATGTTTTTTTTACATTACCTACTTATAATTAACTAGCTGGCTGTCCCAGCTTCACCCGGGTATGATTGGCTAAAGACAAATAGTAAGGATCCCTTTTTAATATAATATAATATTAAAGCCTATGTTCACCGGGGATAATGTAGCTTTCCAACAGTGAAAGAATTTTCCAAATCGGTTCAGTAGTTTCCTATTTGATGCAAACAAACAATCAAATCTTTCCTCTTTATAATTTAGGTATAGATGTAAAATGGAATTAGAAATTTAGTTAATATAACCAGTTTGATAGCTAAGTGATATTCTATTGATTCATAACTGATCAACTATTCTATGATTATATTAAATTCTAATAGCTAATAATTACGAGTAAGTTACTAAACTAGACTTTACAGTAAGATAATGAATAGAGGAATAGAAATTGTATTGAGTTGATAGGTTCACATAAATAAGTGTTAGCCCCAGACCAAATAAAAAAAATCAAGACAGAATGTTGTGAACAGACAAGTGAGGCCAGTTTTTTAAACATGTGGTGAGTGCGTCAGTGTAGCGCCGCCATAGTTAGACTGACGATCCAAGGCGTAGTTTCCTTGTACATGTATGTGTGTGTAATTGTGTCTGTACACGGCGAGGCGTAGTTATCCGGCCTCACTTGCTTTGTTCACAACATTCTGTCTTGATTTTTTTTATTTGGTCTGAGGTATTAGCTCAATAGATAGTTGGGCAATGGGCATTCAATAAGTGTCTTGATACTACATATATATGAATACGTTTTCCTAGAAGTAATTCTAACGTGTGCCCCAAATTCTACCGTTGAACATATTAGTCAATAACACAATGTCAGAAAATCATTACAGCTAAATAAGTGAGCAATGGTCAGAAATCTAAAAATATTTAGGTATAGAAACAAGCTGCGCTTAAAATAAAGAACGCGCCAACGTAGATCACGAGCCTTGCAAAAACCAATTTGGTATCGCGTAATGGAATGTCCAAAACATTTTTCCAACCGTTTGATTACATAACTAAAAGAATACGAAAATATTAAATATGCTCTGACTTACCAACGACGCAGGGCTTCGAGAAACAGCGGCTTTCATTAATGCACTCATGATGGAACTCTCTGTCCGCACCCGGAGTACAAAATTTATCAGAAAATTGCAAATTCACATCCACACACACTCAGCTGCTTCGTTTTTCTAATTTTTTTTATCGTTTCGTGCGGCCTCTTTTGACGTTTTACTACTTTCACGCGAATTGACATTGAATTTTTTACAAATCGTGGCAGTTTGATATTCACATGACAACGTAATTAAATGCATTTGCCAAAATCTTTCTATGAACAATTTCCCTTCATACGTCTTGAAATAGAATCAAGTCATAGTCAAAGCCTAGAAATCTAAATCTAAAGTCATGTCTTAAAAATGTTTTAATTCTTGCTTTTCTCATTAGTTCGTCCTACTCACGTCCTACACACCAGCCGGCGGCCGGACAGCTCCTTGCCCACGATCTACGTCTCTTTAACAGATTTTCAGGTAGTTTTATCTGCTTGGTGCGGCAACACTGAAGTAGAAAAAAAACTACAAATAAAATAAATAGAACGAAATAAATTGGAAAGAAATGTGAATAAATTCTGTTTATTTTACTTACGTTTTAGTAATTGATTAATCGTAGTGGTAAGCTATATCAGGACGGCTTAATATCCGTATGAAATGGCTGATATTCCTGGTGATGGCCTTTCAGAGGCAGATAGGTTAAGAGGTAAACATCGGCCTATTTTTATCTTTGATGAACTTTACCATATTTACGTCCTGAAATAGGTCAATTTCATTATATTATTTATCACACCGCCTCTTACCTTCCAGAAGAAGAACTAGCTCGAGAGTTAGAACATAGTGATTCAAATGAAGAAGACTCTCAAGAGATCTCCTTAGAAATTGAGGAGAAGCTACTCAAAGATGAGCCAGAATGTAAGAATTTTGCTGTTTCTGACTAATTTCTTAATCCACGTAACATTAAAATTCATCCACTGGATTTGCTTCTACATAATATATTTCCTAAAGTCACCAAGTAAAATAAAAAATTGAGACAGGTCCTTCTGACAATATGATATGATGACAATCGTCCTTATTCAACTTTTTTATTTTAAAATGTTCCAGCATTAAATGGAGCTTCGCAATATAAATGCAAGGGCATCTTTCCGTAGATATTACCATTATCTTAACATTTATTCTCAGTAAATTATATTACAAAACACACTTTTATGTATTGCAGACACAACATTGGTAAACTATGGAGAATCTGCCTTGAGCACCAACATTGATAGTGAAATCATTGATGCATACTCTGATAACTCTCAAAATATTGAGACCATCCATAGAACAGATGAGCTGGGTAACATTTACGCTGACAACTCCGAGTTTGCAAGCTCTCAACCAGATATCCTCACCGATGTCACAGACAACTACGAATTTGGAAACGAATACTCATTTGACAATACTAATATTATGGATGATAGCCAAGTTGCCATAGATGAGAAATTTGAAATGCCATCAACAGATACTAATATAACGGCATCTGCAAATGAGTTTCAACTAAGCGAGGCAGCAGATTCTAGTAATTATGAGTCTGTAATGACAGAAGAGATGCTAATGAATGAGAGAGAAAGAGAAAAGAAGAGTAAAAAGGAGTTAGAAGAAGAGGAGCGTGAAAAAATGCAGTGAGTAAAAAAGTATTTGAAAAAATTAAATTACCCAATCAACTAATTTGTAGTTGAGTACTTTGATTTCATAATAAGTATAATGAAGGCGTGTAAGTAATAGCATGAGTAGCTTTGACTCATGCAATTGCTCTTGCAAATGGGTCATTAGACCCAATTATGAAGGCCCTCGTAAATTTAATAGCAACGTAAAAAGTGTTTTCTCTCTATCAAATGCATAAAGTGGCAAAGAAACAGAAATATGCTAAATAGCTATTAAGATTACGATGGCACCTTCATAATTGGGCCTATTAACACTGCATAGTATAATGCAAAGTCCCTTAAAAGCTTTGATCTTCTAAACTACACTATAGAATGCTGTTCTTAATATCATTTAGATTTTTTTTTCCAAAAGCTTAATAGTCCTCCTAGCCATTTTGTTAAGATTTTGTACTAAGTATTATTTATTTTTCAGGGTCCTTGTCTCAAATTTCACAGAAGAGCAGCTAGATCGATACGAGATGTACAGACGTGCTGCATTCCCCAAGGCTGCTGTTAAGAGGCTGATGCAGACAATTACTGGGTGTTCTGTTGGGCAGAATGTTGTCATTGCCATGTCCGGCATTGCTAAGGTGTTTGTTGGTGAAGTGGTAGAAGAAGGTAAGACGATTCCAGCAGTAATACCACTTTCTAAACTAAACAAAATGTGTATGAATTAAGATTAGTATCAGTTCAGAAAAGAGAGAAATTATGTAAGAGCACTTGTTCACGGAAATTTGTTTCACCGGATTTGCGGTGGTGTATGGTATGGTTTATAATAATGAACGTGTTGATCATCTATCCGGCAAAAAATATAGGCATTTGTTTATTGATAGTCTGTTGTCTGGTGAAAAAAATGGTTGTGAACAAATGCTCTTACACTTAAAAAAAAAATATTACACTTTTTTCTATAATGTGCAGTCTCTCTGCTGTGCATAAATAATCACCTTCTCTTGGAAGCGACAAAACCAAATTGTTATCTTTCATATGTCTATTTAATTAACTAGTAGAATTAAACCGGGTATTTTCTGGAGTAATGTTATGTATGTGTAAAAGCTGTATTTTTTTATATGCTGTTAGCCAGTAAAAAATAAAAAAAGACATGCATTTGTAGGGATATTTTTGGTGTGCTGATTGAAGCGCACTTAAAAGTGATGCGAGAATTGAGTTTCGCCGTCGCATAGCTTGTACCTAATTTCACAGCCACCAAGATGTTTGATTTCGGCTATAAATGTTCAAATAAATGTCAATATTGCTGTTTTCAGCCTTGGAAGTATTAGAGAAGTCTGGAGAGCCAGGTCCACTGCAGCCCAAGCATTTGAGAGAGGCTCTGCGGAGACTCCGAGTGAGGGGTGCCCTGCCACCCAGGAAGGCACACAGAGCTATGTTCCGACTATAGCTAGTCAACCTATTTTGTACAAAATACCACTGCAAGAAGTATTCATATTAATATTTATTCCTCTTTTTGGTTCGAGTCAAAAACTGTTAAGATTTTATTTGTAATTGAGATTTTCAGTGTTTCGAATGCTAGTTCATTATTTTTGGATATATGATCTATCCAATTTAAAAAAATTGGAACGTCGTAACCGTCGTTGCAGATACGTCTCGTCGTTAGAGAAATCTGTAGGTTTATCAGGATGTGTAACACCACATGAGGAATACTTTTACAAAATATCAATTTCTCTAAAATGAAAAATTCGTAACTTTGCCATGGAGACTATCACTAGCTGCACAGGTAGCATGGGAAATGGATAAATTGTCTTTCCACTGATATATCCCCTCGAAGAGGAAATAAAGTATGGATTGACAATGACAACTGACATTAAAAGTGGATAAAATGGTTTTATCCCTTTGACATGCTACACTTTTTGAACTGGACTGGAAATACTCTTTATTCATATTTAATAGCTCCAGTGAAAAAAAAATAAGTCAATTAATATAAATTTATTTTTCTTGCAATGGAGTTTTTTACACAAGACTATGTATAAAATTATAATTTAATTATTTTATGTAGAGGTCTAGTTTAGGTAACAAAACTTTTTGACTGTTATATTTTTGACTATAACATTTTGTATTTTCAATGTGAAAAATGAGCAATCTTAGTGTGTATGTTGTACCTATAAAATATAAAAATAACTTAATAATTGTAATGCTGGTTTGAATAGCTCACAAATCAACATAAATGAAACAAAGTCACTATTAAAATGTTAATTTTTATTACATGATAAAATTGTTATTTTTTAAAAACAATGTACAATAGTAACTAAAGGATTATTTCATTCATAGTTCGAGAACTTTGAAAATAAAATCAGTCTTGTTAAAATGGCCAAATATGACAAGAGGTGTTAATGGAAATCCTTGGAAGGGTAATTAAATTATAATAAAAACATTACTAAAATAATTAACTTTGCAGGTTTTGCAAAATAAAAAAATGTACATAAAATTCTATTCAAAACTCAAGAAAAAATTGGCACCCATGTTCAGTTTAAAATCTATGAAGATATTCCTTCAAGCAAACGCTCATTTTATCATAGATTTCAGAATTTCCAAGGTTTTCGGCCAGATTGTAGATATCGTAACATGAATAGAGATTTCGCAAATAAAATAACACTACTTGATACTTCAAAGCACTGATTTTCTACAAATTTCAGAAGGCACAAATCAATCCATGATAAAATAGTAATTTGGTAACATTTGTAGAGGTTTCCTATTACTATCAAAATATATTATAGCAACGTATATATTAATATTTTTTGGGTAAGAGCTTACCTTATTTATTCTAAGCAATAATGGTCCATAGGTTTTACGAAATGTAACTTCATCAGATATATACTCGAGAGTAAGATCTGAACTATTGTATAAGGCATCATATTTTCAAAATATCATAAATTAATCATCAACAATGTTAATAAACATCTGTTTATACGTCAATCCCGTGAAAATGCAATAAATGCACATATGCAATGTTTACAATCATTTTAAAGTGACAAATTCATATTCTAATACATCACACTTCAAACTCTTTATTTGTTTACAAATCTCTTTACAAATTTATTTGTTCCATCAGCGATAGACCGCTGCAACAACTTGAGCTATAGAACATTCCTTCTCTTTTGTTTTATCTATGAATGAAAGAGAATGATGTTTTGAGACTTTAGTTATTTTCTGCTGTGCCAGGTTTCCCACTGCTAGTATCACCTAAAACCTGTCAAAGTAGTCCGACTTAGCAAACTTTCATACAATGTAAAACCACTGGTATTGGTGCAACAAGCTATCTTTTGATGGCCATTGTACTTTAATATTAAGTGACTAGCCGTGATCGAATGCCGACATAGAGACCGGCAAATATCTTAAAAAGCGATGCCATCCGCATTAGGCGGTTAAGTTTTTTGGCAGAAAAAGCTTAAACATGCACGAAAAGACCCATTTAGGGTGAGGCCAAACGAGCGTAATTTTGTGGCAGAATTTCGGTCGCAGAAATTCATTTGCATTCATTCGCACATTTCAACTCATTTTGCGCCGTCGTGTGAAATCGAATGCAGCAGAAATTACGCGACCGAATACTGCGACTCAAATTACGCCCGTTTGGCCTCACCCTTACAGTCTGACCGACCGTGACAACGTATTTGAATACAACGTATCATTGTCGCCACGCAAGAATTTAAGATAATAACTACGGTAAACATTAAACAATGTGCCGTACGATTAAGAGACACAGTAATAGTGTGCAAGGGATTACGACACACTTTTCTACTACAAACTTCCACCCGATTACGCCGTTTTATTTAAAACTTCCCTTATACGGAATGATTTATATTAGACTGGGTCATACGGACACTGACGGAGCACAGATTAGCAACGTTACCTACATTTTGCAAAAAGTAGTTCATATTACACAGGGCACGATCCGCGTCCGGGCCGGGCCGTGAATTTGTGATCCGTCTAAAGGTATGATTCCGAACTCCGCTGCAGGCAGCAGCAGCAGGCAGCAGTACTACCGCAGCACTTATTTTCCTCAATATTGCTGCCGCGACAATGCTGCTTAGCTAGGAATGTAATCTCATATAAACTCATAGAGATTATATGGGGACCAGTAGTGCTGCGGCAGCACTGCTGCCTGCTGCCTGCAGCGGAGTTCGGAATCGTACCTTAACCCAGCCTGGTCTAATATAAATCATCCCTAAAGGTGCGTAATATTTTGCTTAAGATGTTTGCTGGTCACATGTCATCACCTTCATGGCCACGAGTAGCATACAACACAAGGTTTAAACAGACTAGAAATGACACAGGCGGCGAGTTTAGACGAGGAGCCGTTTGACGCCGCACTCGATGCAGAACTTTGCAGAGTCGACGGAGAACCTCGTGCCGCACTCGTGGCAGAAGCGGGAGAGGCGAGGCGGGGGCGGGGGCGCGGGCGCGGCCGGGCCGGAGTCGCGGCGGCCGCGGTGCAGCGACGCGTCGGAGCCGCTGGAGCTGAGCTCGCCGGCGCGCCGCCACGCCGCCGGGCTGCGACGTGATGACGCTCGGGAGCTCGCGCGCTTTTCTGTCAACAAGTATAATTATAAAACTTTGAACTCTACATTAACCACATAGACACCAGCACCTCTAGCATGGCAAAGGGACAAATTGTCTTTCCGCAAAATTATCCCCTCAGAGTGGAAACAAAGTATGAATTGACATTGCCAACTGACGTTAAAAGTGGATACAATGGTTTTGTCTCTTTGCCATGCTAGGGGTGCTGAAGGATAACACTATCGTCACTTCAGGCAATTCTCAGCCACAAAAATGTATGGAAAATCTGGCGAATTGTCAAAACTGTCAAAATATGTATTGGAATTTGACGTTTCGCGATATTTTTCATGTCTCTTTCTAACTCGTGCCATATTAAATCAATGCATCTCTTTCAGATGTTCTCTTTTTAGATAGAAAACGTACACAGTTGGACGAAGGCAACGAATAAAAGCTACTAGAATTCTAACGCGAGTGGCAGGGCTATTCTCTGCACAAAAATGTACGGAATTTTTGGCATACAGCTAAAGTCAAAATTTCTTTATTCCGTATACACAATACAGGCACTTGGAATCGTCTATTAACAAATTTTCTAAATTCTCCACTAGTTAAATTTTTAATATAAATATGCACACTTTTTTAGCTTTCACAAGATCAGCTGTGTCAATGTTGTCAAATATGTAGGTATCAAATTTGACGTCCCTAGACGTAAAATCCGGCATCACCTCTCATGTCTCTAATTCGAGCCATATTAAATCTTTCAGATTATTTAGTATTGACGTTATCCCTCTAGGATTTCCGTGGACGAAGGTCTCCCCATAGTGAGTTTGCCATAATCCCCACAGGCTAAAACTTCCACCCGATTCCCGGAACACCCGGTTCAGGGAACAGGGGTTTGAAATTGTAAGTACATACCGCTCTATAGTGAAAAACTATAATTTAAGGCGAGTTTCATTCAGTCAAACATTGATTAATTATTATCGAAGATTTACATCTGACCAATATGCGGGCAAAAAACGATGATGAAGATAGTAAAATAATTCATGAAGTCTAAAATCAAGTCAAGGAATCTAGTTAGCTGTTTACCTGCATGGCTGTCCAGTTCCTTGAACGGCGGATGCAAGTCCGGTTTCGGTATAGGTCCGTCCAGCTCCGCCGAGCGCTCCATCGCGAGAAACTCTTCACTGGAGCTGTCCCCAGATCTGTATCTGACGTCATCTTTGTGACTGCTGGTGTCTGAAGCGGCCGGTATTTGCTCCAGCGACGGAAGACCATTCGGTTCTTTTGTCGCGCATAGAGATAATTTCGATGGAGATATCCTGTTTAAGCTGAAACACGAAACGAAATAATAATATGTTACTTCGCCGATTAGTTGGTTTAAATCGCAATTTTCGTTATGAGCTACGATAACGTTATTCTTTTTATCAGAATATATGTAGTTACCTGACTAACCTGCTATAAGCGGAGTCGTTGCTCAGCTTCCCATTAGGTGTATAGTTTCCGTTCGAAACGCTTTCATCTTTCTTCGTTTTCCGTTCGGGTTTCAAACGCGTCTCACGCTTTGGCGTCCCGTTGTGTACGGTGGAGATATGTTTGACAGTTTCTCTCGAATGGCTCGTTTCGTTCTTTTCGGAAGCGTAGAATTTGTCGAAATCTTTCAGAGATTGCATTAAGTCTTGCTCGAGTTGGTCGGGTTTGTGACGGCTCCTCGTGGTATCCACCTTCGGCACGCTCTTCTTTTGGATAGAATCGAGGAGGGAAGTGGACCGTTTCACAGAGGAAGGGAAAAGGTTTTCATTGACGATATTGTTACTGCTAAAATTGAGAGACATCGATTTATTAACTGGAATCATACCGTTCGCTAATTTAGGGGTAGAACTAACGCTATTGAACTCTGAACTCTTATTGCTATCTGCTAGCTCAGATTGCTTCACTACCCTAGTTGTTGAACTACATGTGCGTTTGGTTTCTAGTTTGTGCTTAATTATTTCCTCGTCAAAGGATGTCATGAACTCTTCAAGATCAAATTCTTCCCCGAAAGATTCATCATCTCTTACGGAAGTTTTTGAAGCTATGCTCTGTTCGAGCGACGACATGATCTTATCGTATTGGGTGCTAAGATCATCTATAATTGGGGCAGTGATATTATTAACGTTATTATTATTTTCTAACTTATCTATTTTATGATTTGAATTTGTAATACCGTTACGGTTTTTATTGTTATTAATTAGATTACTAGAGCTAAAAGATTCAAACTTCGCCGGTAGGTTTTCAGTGGTGAGAAGAGATTCCATGCTGCTTATTATATCTGGATTATTCAGTATCGTATTTACATTTATAGGCAAGTTATCGTTTTCATTAATGAGCCTCGGATCTATGTAACTACTATCTGTCATTGATGAATTATCATCGGTTAAAATAGAATCGAGATTTACGAAATTTTTCTTTTCATCATCTCTTTTTATTTTATCTAATTTAACAGGTTGTTTAATAGTCGTTCTTTGGAAACTGTGATAAAGAGATGTCGCTATTTTGGGGATTTTATCCTTCGGTTTGGGCGTACTGTAACTGGATGCAGTATAACTCGAAAACGAGCGATTTAGGTTACTGTTACGATTAAAATACGATTTATTGTTATCTAAAGTACTTATATTCTCCTTACTGGATTTTGTGTAGGTTGTGTTCAATTTTTGACTAGATTTTTTGTTATCATTACGATTTACTCTAAATGAACTGCACCTACTGCCGAATGTATTATTATTGTCATTGTTTGTGCTGCCGAAAGACTTCATTCTTTGTAAAGTTGGAGTCTTTTGATATGATTTGTTCAATGTGTCTTTCATCATTTTGGTATTGTTGTTGTTGAAGGATGGAAGTGTTTTTTCTTTCGTAGGTCGAAGGATGGGAAGGGTTCTGTTGAGGTCTTTGGTAGAAGTGGACAGTTTTTTAGGAATATTGGTATCAGAAGACATGAGCTCCTTCATTTGCCTAGCTGCCGAGACGAATGGGTCGTAGTTGTCGTCGAGTCTGAAAAATAAACATTAACCTACTTTATGGAAAATGTTTCAATTCTACATCGATCCCGTGCTGCAACGTCTGAAAAATAAACCTAAGGGAAGAAGACAGTAATATCAGTGGACAAACATAATAATCTAACCTTGTTGTCTTACTCTCAATACGGGGAAGTTTTAACGGTGGCGCTTCCGAAGACACCGACTGACAATCGCTATTATCATCTGTGTTCACAATAAAAGTCTGGTTATATTTAGTTCTTCGCTCTTGCTCAGCTAGCATTTTATATTTTCTATTCGGTTTATATATTCTTTGCATTTTTTTGGTGTTACAAGCTGACTTTCTTTCAAGTTTGTTATTTTCGTCAATGGACGGCAATTTAAACTCTTTGGTAGATTCCTGGATTTCACAAGATGCTTTCTTTTCTTCTAAAGTTTTCTGTTCGTATAATTTTAAACCATATACAGTGATGTGTTCCATATCACACACCTTTATGCTATCCTCATCATCTTTAGAGTTTGATTTTGTTAGAGCATCAGATTTTTTCAATGATTTTTTGGCATCATCGCCAGCTGTATCTAAAAGTACTTTTAAATCATTTTTTAGTTCGGCAAAAGTATCAGAGAAATTGAATTTTGATTGAATTAGTTCTTTTTTGATAATGTCGTCTTTGTCAATGGCTTCTAATGAATTCGTTTTTGGAGTGTGCATGTTATTGAGGTCTTTGTCAATTTCGAATCTATCTCCGTCAAAATTATGGTTGATCATCATTTTGTCAGTCAAATTGATAAATTCATCCAAATCAGTCGGATCTTCCGTGAATTTAGTATAAGTTTCACCACTACCGAAACGACACTCGATATCGTTATGATTTTGATCTGTATCTGACTTTGGTTCTGTAGAATAATTTAGCATGTCATTGCTAATGTCGTTTTCATAGTTTTCGTCGAACATTTCAGTCGAAAGGTCGTTTTCTACCTCGCCTTTTGAGCAATGATTTGTCATATCTTTATTTGCATCATTAGAAAACGTGTCAAGCATGATATTACTTAGAGCATGGATAGTTTCAACGCCTTTACTTTCAAGCATTTCTGCAGCAGGATTTACATTTTCCATAGCAAAATTAGATGCAGTACTAGCAGTAAACATGGAAGAATCAAACAGTGATAAATTTTCTTTAGATTCATATTTTTCTCTGAATTGTGTTTCACAAGAACTCACAGTTACAGGATTTTTGTAGAGAAGTTCTACTTTAGGTTCAGTTTCATCAACATTTGCATCCGAAGTGTTATGTTTCTTTTTAGATTTCCTAGCGGAAAGTTTTATTTGTTCAGTATTATCGTGGATGACACAGGGTACGCAAAGAAGTTCTGTATTGATGCCAATAGATTGGCACTTCTTGTCGCTCGTCAGTGGAGTTTCTTCAAGACTATCTAAACTCATGGTACTTTCTTTAATGATTTTCTTCGTTTCTTTATGTGTCGTTTTATGTCTTTTACTACACTCGTTCTTAGTTTCCTTCATAGGCGCAGCATATTCCCCGGATACATCTGGTTTTACTTTCTTTGTTTCAAAATTACGTGGTTTATAATTATTAGTATTCGACGGTTTAACGACCGTAAAGTTTTTAGTATCTGATTTTGGTTCTTTAATATATTTTACATTTCTATTTATCGGAATAAATTCTTTCGTTTCTGATTCAGCATTTATGTTACTTTCATCCTGATCCGTGGTATTTTTATCCGCATTTTTCCTCGAAACCGGTATGAAACTTTTTTCTCGTTTCTTTAAAGCCGTTTTAGTTTCATTTTGTTTTTCTTTTCTGTCATTAAATTTCTGAGCTAGCACTTCTAGTTTTTTCAACTGCTGTTGTTTCTTAACATTCAATCTGTTCTTTTGCTTATTTTGAGTTTCGGTCTTTTTTATGTTTGGGTCAGTGTTACTTTGTTGAACACCAGATTGTTGAGGGTCTTTCGTGGTTCTAGGAAAGGGGAAAGGAAGGGAAGTTTACTTTTAGAAAGCTGAGAACAAACAAGGAGATAGGAACGACTATATAAAAAGCACAGAGATATCAGGAGGATAACGCTGTTGTCACTTGAGGCAATTGTCAACCACAAAAATGTATAGAAAATCTGTCCGCGAGTTGTCAAGAATTTAACGTTACGCGGCGAAAAATCCCACTGAATCGAGATATTTTTCATGTCTCTTTCTAACTCGTGCCATATTATATCAATGCATCTGTTTCAGATTTTCTCAATAGACCACTTTATTCCTCTGGAATCTCTGTGATAAAATCAAATGAAAAACAGAATAAAAAAATCCTTCCTTTCCCCTTATTTGCTACACGAACTATGAGCCTACGACTACACTACCTACGACTACTATTTGACATACCTGGAACTGCTTATATCCCGGGCTAGTCTGGCTTGCCTTGCTTTCACGTTGGCGTCACCTGAAGAATTGTTTTGTGAGTTCCTAGTGTTCCTTATCACTGGCACATGAGGGGAAACATCTTCGTGACATTCGTTGCTCGACGCTGATTCTGGAATATTTATCATTGTAGGTGTTATTTCGAAGTAGAAACATAAATCAGCTCTTATTTTTGAGCTTGAACGTATTATGCGTAATTGGTCACTAGTCCGAGTAAGAGAAGGAGATCGAACGAGGATTGAAGATCTGTGTTAGTGCAAACGAGATAGCAAAGAATGCGATTCCTTCCTATTGGTTCTAAAATTGATATGTTTCGATAATTTGTATGCGCGTTAGTTGCAGTTTAACTGTATTATAAGAAAGACAACGTAACATACAGATAACAACGATACATTGTAACTATTTCAATATATGTGTTAGAGGAATATTTTATTTTGGTTTATTCGAGTAGTAATTCCACCAATTCGAATGGCGACACAGTGTGAATGTAGGCGTTTGTTTTCTGTTCTGATTGAATGTATGATCGAATGAAGTTGTCTCTTATCGGTGAGTGGGGGGTTCATTCGAGATTTGACTTGAATTCACTTCAATCTTTCTCGAGACAGCGCCTGCGCCGCATGTGCGTACTGACAACTGATAAAATCTGCAATGGTGGACAACGACGACGACCACGTAGATTCCGATTTGAATCCGCGACATATAGTATCTCGTGTTATTAAAGAAATCATTTGGGGGTTAGTACCCTCAATTGCGTAACTAAATGAGCGTTAGCAACAGGAGACAAACTTTCGGGTGTTTTTTTTTTACTTTAGTGTCAAGTCAAAATACATATTATACCTAACAATAAGATTCAATAATCAATAAAGTAGTTTACCTGAGGCTCGAGTGCGCGTGTGTTTGTGATAGTCCCCGAACTCTCTCGGAGGCGAGATGCCGCGAGAGGACTCCACCGAGGCCGACCGACTGTTCGACGATTTGTCTCGGCTTTGCGACGACCTTCCACAGAGAAATTAAATTTTTATTTCGGAAAAATATATACTTATTAGAAATAACTAAGACAAATACAATAGTCTCAGTAATTCGACACGAAAAATCCAGGGATGCCAAATTACTGGAATGTTTCGGAATACTGGATTCTATATACAAAAATTGAGTAGATACCTATCACTACATAGTATAAAACAAAGTCGCTTCCCGCTGTCTGTCCCCATGTATGCTTATATCTTTAAAATTACGCAACGGATTTTGATGCGGTTTTTTTAATAGATATAATAGATTTATATCTATAGTACACCTGTGCGAAGCCGGGGCGGGTCGCTAGTATTATAATAAATAGTAGTAAAAAAGGTAGAGCAGATTATATGGAGAGCGAAAATATATACTATCCCAGCTAAACATTCTCATATAAAATGTGCCCCGCGAGACCACTGCACCAACGCTAACCGACTGTTCGGCGATTTGTCTCGGCTTTGCGACGACCTTCCACAGAGAAATAGCCAAGTTAAATTACAGTAGTCTCAGTAATCCGGCACGAAAACCCTGAGGATGCCGTATTACTGGAAAATATTCGCGTTACTAGCAACCCTTGCATGGCATTGACAGCATCCTTTTATCCACTTTTAATGACAACTGTGTCAATATCAATCCATAATTTGTTCTTCCACCAATTTATTCGCATATTCCTCTTCGAAGGTATAAATTGGTGTAAAGACAATTGTCTTTTGTCATGTGCTAGGGGCGCTGGATTGTATAAAATCCAAGTAAATAAATATTTTAAAAGCAGCGGAAGGTAGAGCAGATTGTGTGGAGAGCGGTAAATAAGGCTACAGCCGCTACAGGCCGAATCATATAAGTCATCACATAAAGCTGCGCGTTGATTGGATATTGCGCAGCTTGTAGCTAACTTCACATCCGCCATCTTGTATGATTCGACCTATAACTGAGATTTTTGTAAATAGCTGTGAAGATGCCTGTGTGCAAGCGCGGATGCGCGCAAGTAGTAAAACGTGAGCAAAGAGTGCCGGATTATTGAACGTACCGGTCTATTACAATGCCGAATTAGTGACACCGCAGATACAGTAGTTTTCATTTTAAATATTCGTTACAGTTGCTCAATTCATATTTGGAACCTATCAATTCACGTGTAATAGTGAGAATTACATAAAACCATTCGCTGTTAACGTAAAAATTATCTACACCGGTGATTCGATACGCTAATTTTAATGTTTTCTTGGTGTTATTGTTATGACTTTATCGTTGGCTTGATGGTTAAAATAAAATTGTGCAGCCTCGTTATCATGGGTCACAATTTCAGACGGCGGTATTATGCAGTATACACATGCCTATTACACTGTATCGAAATATGTTGCTTAGATAAATCAATAAACCTCACTACAAAAGCGGGTGATATTGTTACCCATTTAGCTTGTAATAACTCGTTAGAAATTAACTTTAAAGTCTTATTACTAACTAGCTGCTTGTCCCGGCTTTACCAGGCTACGTATGAATTATAGCTATAAACCTTTCGGAAGAAATATGCGAAAAGCTAGCGAGGACTTCATTCAAATCTGCTGAAGAGTTTGGAAGAAATAAAGGAAGACAGGCACACAAAAATAGCGATTTTGCTTTATAACATGTAGATGATGAGATTTGAAAGTTCAATACTGACTTGCGTCCCCTGACCGGCGGCGCTTTGTACTGCGTACGAGCGTTGAGCCGTTGTTTAGCGTCAGCGATGTGCGGCGGCGGTTGCGCTGGCGCAGCCGGTAGGATTTTCGCTTTGTCCGCGCACCACTCCACGTGGCGCTCGAATGCGCGCACTCCGAACGCACGGTGACAGTGCGGACACTTTTGGAGCTCTGCCGTTGGCTGAAACCAAAGGGCATTCAATTTTCGTAGTTCCATAATTTTAATTTTTGCCTACATTCTGTTCTGTTATGACAGGCTAAAGAGCGAAGTTAAGTAATCTTTATTTGACAAATTAGAATGAAAATAAAATTTTGCTCTACAATTTTAGTCAGTCACAACGAAATAGGTACGTAAATGCCATATAAGACCATTTTATACCTGTCTAAATGAAACCAGCTGATTGATTTTTAATACAAACTGTTGTTCAGATACTCTTAATTGACCAACAATTTAGTCAGCCATGGTTTTTCGCTTTGTTAGAATGTCGGTCGGTTAGTTCATTAAGGTTCCGTACCCAAAGGTAAAAACGGGACCCTATTACTAAGACTCCGCTGTCCGCCTGTCTGTCTGTCACTAGGCTGTATCTCATAAACCGTTATAGCTAGAAAGCTGAAATTTTCACAGATGATGTATTTCTGTTGCCGCTATAACAACAAATACTATAAACAGAATAAAATTAATATTTAAGGGGCGCTCCCATTCAACAAATCTGAATTTTTAGCCGTTTTTCGCTCGATATATAATAATGGTAACAGGTAGATGCTTGAAATATTCACAAAATGTTTAGTTGTATACACAATTCAATAGGAAATAATTAAATTAAAATAAAATACATATTTAAGGGGGGCTCCCATACAGTACGGAACCCTGCGTGCGCGAGTCCTACTCGTACTTGGCCGATCATTTTTCTTTTTTTTGTGTGAAACAAAATCTGTCTAAAAATAATGAAAAAAAATAACGGATTATTTATGAAACGAACTTGATTTTCCACATTATTTTACCAACGGTTTGTAGTTAATGCAAGCAAACTGAAGTTAAAATTTCATGAAAACATTATAAGTAAGGCAAAAACAAGTTACAAACAAGAAAAAACCCTTTATCTCGTAGGAATGTAAGCAACCATACGAATGAGCTACTTTGCTTACGAAAGGAGTCTACGCACGCCACATTTGAATTATAAAGAATGGAAATCTTATATGGAAAGGCATGTTAACGACACGGCAAAATTAACATTACAATTACAAAATCGTAAGTTACATGTCATTTTAGTACGAGTATTTTGTACTGATGAATACATGCTGCTGTGTCTAAATGTATAATTTAGTACTATGTAGCAGTTCCTTCTTAAGGTGATAAGTCTCGATCAACGAACGTGATTAGATTTTTTCGACAGTTACAACGCTACTACTTATTTTAATTTTACGAAAATTGATTAAGTACCTATTAAAGATAGTTCAAATAATTATCACAATTGGTTTGTATGTTTCAACTTAAATTACTTTCATACTAATTATTGATTTAGGCATAGGTACGTAAACTGACTGGCACGTAACAGAACACAAGTTTTGGGGTAGGTAATTGAGAAATCTCAAAAAAAAAGCGT
This sequence comes from Hypomecis atomaria, assembly GCA_964007245.1. Lineage (NCBI taxonomy): Eukaryota > Metazoa > Arthropoda > Insecta > Lepidoptera > Geometridae > Hypomecis > Hypomecis atomaria. The sequence continues at coordinate 11,753,862 of OZ023299.1, forward strand.
AAGTAGAAACAATTGTAATCTGGCAAGCTAAACATTAGGAGCTCAATTTATGTAAATATAAATTAAAAATAATCGGCCAAGTACGAGTCGGACTCGCGCATGGAGGGTTCCGTACTGTATGGGAGCCCCCCTTAAATATTTATTTTATTTTAATTTTATTATTTATTATTGAAGTGAATATAAAACTAAATATTCTGTGAAAATTTCAAGCATCTACCTGTTACTATTATTAATATAGAGCGAAAAACGTCTGAAAAATCAGGTTTGATGTATGGGAGCCCCCCTTGAATATTTATTTTCTTTTCTTTTTAGTATTTGTTTGTTATAGCGGCAACAGAAACACATCATCTGTGAAAATTTCGGCTGCCTAGCTATCATGGTTCATGAGATACAGCCCGGTGACAGACAGACAGACGGGCATCGAAGTCTTAGTAATAGGGTCCCGTTTTTACCTTTGGGTACGGAACCCTAAAAAAGCAATGAATTGAAAAAAGCATTAGGGATCGTAGAGCCTTAAAGGCTCCCACACATAAACACGATACGACGTCGCAACGTGCTACGACGCGACATCGTTTCACGATGCGACGTCGTCGACGTCGAGCAAGCAACACCATATCACAACAATAAAGAAGAAACGAGTAAAGAAGAAACAGTTACAAAGAGGATACTGGATACATCATTATGTGTAACGAGAGCCATTTTAAGAAGAAATATAACGATGTCGTTCCTACGATACGATGTCGCATCGTGAAACGACGCCGCATCGTTGTACCACGCGACGTCGTAACGTGTTTATGTAAGTAACGTAGTTCTAAGTTGAAATAATTACTTTGACTTACAAACAATAAGATCAACATTTACGTTAAGAAGATAAATGCGTTAACAACGTCGTGACTCGAGACGTTTAACCGTTTTGTGACCAACCTGCGAGATTGTCTTCCGCTTTCAAGCTATGATAAATTACTTGCATTTACTATTTAAAGATAAACTTTCGAGCTTTTACTGGTTCTTTTTTGTCAGAGCAATTTCGGGTCGTGTTTCGGATGTGCATTAATTAGCTGCTGTACGTTGAGTTGTAAATAAAGAGAAATTTTCATTGCGTATTACTTCAATGTTAACACATGCTACTCTGACTTTTACGCATTCTGAAGACGTATCGAACCATAACATTGACCTGTCTAGTGAAAACGTGATCAGATATTTTCAATCGATTAAATAAAAGAAGGAAAATAAAGAATTCACGGATAAAAATTACCTAAAATTTTCAATAGTTGTGTAAAAGGTAACAGAAGGTAAGGTAGACGCATGATGGTTAATGGACTTAACTTTTCATTTCATAGTTCTCAATAGTCTTTCGCTACTCAAATTCATGAGTATAAGCTTCTAGATTTAAATTCATAAGCAGGTGTAGCTAGGGCGGGGCACAGCTGATCGGTGCCCATCACGTGTCCACCTTAGAATCTTCTTTGCCTACCTCATAAAATTTGAATATCAGTTCGATAGATTTTACTAGAGTAGGCAAAATTAAGCTCTTAGAAAAAATCTCTAGCATCTACGTTATTGGCCATAAGGATATAACAATATTCAGTATTTAGAAATGATCTGGCTTCCGATTTAGTAGATGAGGCAAAGATCTAGTGGTAGGCTACCGATATCGAAATAACAAAGTTCGTATAGTTTAGGTAATCGTGGTTGGTCTTGGTGTCAGAGCTTTACATTTTCTACTCACCTTTGTGATGGGATTCCTGACAGTGTGCGTCTTTGGCTTAGGTGCTGGCTTGGAAGTGGGGGGCGGACTCTTCTCGAGAAACGGACTATTTTCCGGCAGACCGAAGTTCTTCGGTAAATACTGCTCCAAGTCCGTGCCTGGAATGATCCAGAAAGAACCTTCCTCATTTGTTTTAATTCTTTATGTGTGTCGTTAGTACTGGATACCTTCTTTAATAGTCAATGCTTCGAGGGCTGCTGTCCCGCTTGCGTATTTCATTATTTTCATGTAGGTATTTAATAAAAATCAGATTTTTATTTTGTCAAATAAAGGGATTTGTGAAGAAGACGGACGCGCTCAAAGCATGGGTTCTTAAAGTTCGTCATTTTGATTATTGTTTATTTCAAATACTAATTAAATTGAAAACCAAAGTATAAGAAGGAATGCAATATAAACGATACAGATAGAAACTGACAAAAGGTAGAATGTACATTCTAAATGCTGCCAGTCACGCTCAATGCAGTTTGGAGAATATTCACCAAGGCGACATTACATTTATTAGTACTAAACATGCTTATGCAATAACAAACAATACTAGCTATTCCACCACACGCACAGACACAACTCTACGCAGAAACTTTACAGTGAATAGCACATTTAAAGAATAAATATACAGGATTATCTTCTTGCCCTGTGATAAACCGAAAGGAAGTGATTAATTTTATTAAGACCATCATTATGAACAACATTTTACTATGGAGCCGACCCTGAATTCAAGAATAATGAATCAGCCGTATAAAATTGCGACTCGGAATCGACAAAATGTATGGAATAGCTGAATTATTCTCGAATTCGGAAGAAAATGTTGTTCATCATGATGGTCTGAACCACCTCCTTTCGGCTTAGTACACCAGTTCTGGACAGCACTGTATTGATAGGTACGACAGATAGGATAATGCCTAGACTAGATAGAGCAAGAATTTTAAAAGCGTAACGAAGAACTTTAAATGCACTCAACATTAATACTCAATGGATATAGAATAGATAGGTATAGATCTATAGGTGTTCTATAACGACAGATTTCTAACTGTAGTAAGCAAGCCTACTCATATTTACACATCAAGATCACCGATTAGCATAATTTGTACTAACGAACCGTGTTGAACTACTCAAATGTGAAACAAACATCAAAAGACGTCACTGAATCAACAAGACATGACGCGTCACAAACTCACAAACCATGCATTCGAAAGGAGTTAATTGGTGACAATGACAACCATGGTTTAGTATAATGCTGTATAATGAGCAAGACAGTGGATGCTAAGACGAGAACACACGTGGGCGTACGTTGCTAAATGATACGCGTTTAAAGGTACCTTTGTTCTACATTTATGCAAACGACGCTTGGGTTATAGGTAGCATTGTTGTGCAAAGATACTTTAAAGCTTTGCCAAAGACTTTGTCACTGTTATTCTTTTCTGACTTTCTCAAGTGAATGATTGGTAGATAATCGTTTCTACTGAAAAGTTACTGAAGTATAATCATTATACAATCATGATCTAATTAGATAAGATAGACACATAAAGGGTCCTGTACAAACTAGACGACTTGGCGTTGAGCAAACAAATGTGACACTTCGTGTTAGTAACGTCCACAAACAGGAGCGACGATGTTAAACGGACGATAGTGAAATTATTTAAACGGTCAACCCACTCACCGGAATTAGCACCGTTCGCCGCGACCAGCCCTTATTACCCACGAACAACAAATAAAACATCAATATACTTAAATAAACTAACGTCATGCTATTTGGGAGACACCAGAATGAGGCTAATGGGAAACCATGATAATAATATTGAAGATGGAATAGGTAAGCAACACTAGTAGGCGTTGTGTAGAGTATGACCATAGAAAAGTTCCGATAGTCGTTTCCCAATGTCTCAATTCATGGCCTCTACCATGGCTTAACATGGCTATGAATAAACTAATCTATCTACAAATAAACAAATGTAACTCCAAATCCAAGACATAATAAAAGCCCCTTTACAAAACCGGGGGCATGCATTTACTTATGTGGTCGAAGAAGATCATAAAAAGCGATATAAAATCAGAACGGTCTGATTAGTATGGAAACTCTATCTAGGGTTCCACCACCAAACCAAATTTACAAGCATCAGGTATCTAAATAAAGAACTTTATGGGCGATCAAAGTTTCACGGAAATGAGGAGTGTTAAATTAAAATAATTACCTTCACGCCTCTGTCGGGATGAGTCGAACGTCTTCCTCTTTTTGACTGTCATCTTTTCGCATATTTTGACATGTTTGGCGAGGGATAGCGGGACGAATGTTCGGCCGCAGACTTGGCACGGTAGCAGGGGTAAAGGGCCTGAGGGTTCTGGAGCTACGGGTGCTATGGGGTGCGTGGGGACCGGAGGAGAGGGCGGCGGGCCGGCTCGGGTCGGCGGAGGAGTCCTCATCAATGACCGGAAGTCGTCATTGCTCGGCGAAGCCTCCCCGGCCGGCTCCGGCGACGGCGAACGGGAAGACTTTCTAGATTGCTCTTGTTGTGGTTGCCGTTTGCCTGCAATAACGAAACATAGTTTCACTACTAAAAGTTCCGGAGAGATATTCATTTTGGAGCGCTCTCATCAGCTCAAACTGTGTAAAGGCCCGATACAGACTGAACATTTTCTCTTTTACAATCGGGGCCATTAGAGCTAGATATTTTCAAGGTAGCCGTAACAAGCATGCTTTAAGTTCTTAACACCAAGGTCGTACGTTCCTGGGATACAACCGGCGAGAATTAGAAAAATTGAAATGTAAAACAAGTTCCATTGAGTTCCGAACACATGCAAGGGCGATTGGCGTGTAAACATGGTGACGCAAGGCAGTGGCCACAACCTCCATATTGATTAGTTAAATTACGGGCTAGGTCACGCGATCTGCGACTAAATCGCTAAAATATTTTATAGAGAAATAGTGTACGACAGGATTTGTAGTTAGCTGCTTATCATAAATTCTATGAATGAAAATACACCTGCAAAATAATTGTATGAATCCATGACGTTTAGTGTTCAATCGCTATTCGAATGTAAAATACCTAAATTGTGATGCAGTTAACAAAATATAAATGCTCTATTTTTTGCAGGGGTTGGTTTAATCCTTTTTCTACTTATGTACTTAGTTTCAATTGGATAAAAGTAGATACTTACAATGATTCGATTTTTTTATCTTGCTACTTAAAATACCCAAGTATTCTATTAAGAAGCTAAAATCATATTACGTTAACCTACTTCCAGTTTATTCCTTTTACTAACGAAATTATTCCCTGCTCAATAGCCATTCATCCAATGAAGCCAAGTGTTATTTCGCACTTGAAATAGGGACATGATGTAACCGTAAATTTATTGAATTTGACAAAGACGAACTGAAAGCTGCGTGGGTGGTAAATGGCCAGTCAGTCAAAGGGGATATTCGACCTCGCGATAAAAAAGGATGAGACTATAACAAACGGATATATTCAAGCACAGGATGAGACGTTTAAGAAATATTATCTAAGAACCTTAAAAATAATGCACAAGGTGTATTTTTTGTTGTGTTCCTCATAGAACACGTAAAGTTCCATGTTTTCAACCATGTCCTGCTAATTAATTCACACAACCACATTTGTACGAGTAAGCCATTCATATTCCGGTTACACTAATACCTTCGTCGATGTTAATAAAATAATCCGTAATATTATGTTATTTACCTATCGTGGTTCCGATACTGAGAAACCAGACGGCTGACCTTGGAACACCTTTACATACAACGTCAACAATTAACATTAGATACACATCAGTACGACTACACTTGAGTAATCTTTTATGATCTTACGCTTGGGATAGGACTGAACTCCAGTTTTATGGTCAATAAATCGTAACATAACCGATAATCCAAACGGAGAATACAAAGATCGGGTGGCTGAACTCAAGTCGGGTGAGTGCGCAGGCACATCCAGATCGAGGGCATCGGTTGATACAAGACTCTTACTATTTTTTCTAGTCGATCGGGGTGAAACTGTTGTCTATAATAATAAGAACATCTCCATACTAATCTCCAAGGGTATTGACACGGTTCCAATCTTCCCGGACTTGGATTCACAAAAACAGCCAAATAAATAACTGCACACCACAGTAAACGCTATAACAACTTAATTGTCTGCGCAGTCAGACATGTTGCGAATCGTAAGAAACTTTTGGGTTTTTTTTAAATCTAGGCGTTCTAAAAACCCGCTTAAAATTCAGTTCTTGCTTAGCATGCGCGTCTCATCGAATGACATATTACCAATTTGGTCCTTTCCAAGAAGATGTTCGCCGTTACCAATATTAAGGAGCATAATATATCCCATATGCGGGGCACGGTGCATCTCCCGCGTGCATCGAACACAAATTGCTACTTCGCGGTGTTCTTCTTCTAATCCTAAGGCCCCACATCGGGGCAGAGGGCAGATACAATACTTCGCCACTCGGTTCTGTCTTGGGCAGCCCGCTTCACCTCGCTCCACGTCTTGCCGATGCTCTTCGCCTCTGCCACGACAGAGCGCGGCCAGGTCTGCCTGGGACGACCACACCTGCGCCGGCCCTGTGGATTCCAATCCAGAGCCTGTCTTGGAATATGATCCACGTTCCTGCGCAGAGTGTGACCAATCCAACACCACTTACGACGCCTGATTTGCAGATCTACTGGGTCTTCGTGGCACAGTCTCCACAGGTCGTTGTTTGTGATTGTGTCCGGCCAGAAAATTTCCACAATTTGACGAAGACAGCGGTTTATGAAAACTTGGAGTTGGCGAGTAACTTGCTTAGTGGTCTTCCAGGTCTCGCACCCGTATAGCAGCACGCTCTTTACGTTAGTGTTGAAGATTCTCAGTTTCACTCTACGAGAGAGGTGTTTCGACTGCCATACAGGGCGAAGACAAGCAAAGGCACCCCTTGCTTTGGCTATCCGGGAAGTTATGTCCAATTCGGTTCCTCCAGATCTCGACACGACACTCCCCAAATAAGTGAAGTTATCCACTCTCTCTACCGATTCATCGCCAATAAGTAGCGGATGAGAGTCACGTTCTCCACTTCTCATATCTTTGGTCTTTCGCACATTTATCTTGAGACCTACTGCGGCTGCTTCCCTTTGCAGGTCATCCAACTTGCCCTGCATGTCAACTCTGCGGTGGCTGAGTACGCAGAGGTCGTCTGCATAATCAAGGTCTTGAAGGTAGCCTGTGAGACCCCACTCAATCCCTCTTTGTGGCACTACATTGACGCGTGATAAGATGCCATCTAACACGATAAGGAATAGCAGCGGCGATAGGAGACAACCCTGTCTTACTCCCGCGTGAACTGGGATTTTGTCAGACAGGAGCCCATCGTGGCGTACTCTGCACGAATATTCATGGTATGCAGCCTTTGTGAGATTTATTAATTTTTCAGGCACACCAATAGCCTTCATTCGCGACCATAATGCGTCCCAACGAAGCGTATCAAATGCCTTCTCAAAGTCTACAAAGAGTGAGTAGATCTCTCTTTGAAATTCGGCTCCCTGCTCTAATATGATACGCAACGTGTTAATTTGGTCTGTGCATGATCTGCCCGGACGAAATCCTGCCTGCTCGTTACGAATTAGCGGTTCAACTGCCTTAGCCATTCGGTCTAGTAGAATCTTACATAAGACCTTTGAAGGGACTGATAGTAGTGTGATACCCCTCCAATTGCTGCAGTTGCTAAGATTTCCCTTTTTGGGTACCGTTACCAATAGACCTGTCCTCCATTCGTCTGGCATCAGTTCTTCGTGCCATATCTTTTGTATAAGAGGAGTCAGCATTTCTGTAGCTGTAGATAAGTCAGCTTTGAGCAGTTCAGCTGAAATAAGGTCCGCTCCTGGCGCTTTCCCATCCTTCAGACTGAGAATGGTTTTGGCAACCTCCGAGTATGTGGGTACGTCCGCGCAAATGTCTAGCAATGGCATCGACCCGATTGATCCGCCAGTAGTATTATCAGCAGGGCTGTTGTCGGTTGTTATTGACTCGCGGAAGACCTCTGTAAAATGTTCGCTCCAACGGCGCAGTTGCCCTTCAGATGTCGTTATAAACTGGCCATTTTTGTCTTTAAGCGGGTGTTTCTTATGCCGGTTGTTTCCTGACAACGTTTTTGTTGCTTGGTACAGCTCTTTCAGGTTGCCGTTACGGGCAGCTGATTGCGCTTGGTCCGCTATATGGTCTGCCCAAACACGTCTGTCATTGCGACAGCTACGGAAAATATGCTTGCGTGCCTTACGGTACTTCTCCCTAAGTGTTTCTGCTTCGAGCATATCTTCGGTAGCTAATAACTGGATTTTTAAATCCCTTCTTTCGCTTATTAATTGCCATGTTTTTTGTGACATCCATTCTTGCCGGGTATGATGTTTATGTCCAAGGACTTCGGAACTGGTATGTGTATATATCTTTTTAATATTGTTCCACTGCGAGTTGATGTCATTCTCGGCATTATCGAGGCTTGCAAAACGATTTCGCAGGTTGATCCTAAAACTGTTCAAGATATCTGGGCATTTTAACTTTGCAACATCGTATTTCTTTCCAAGACCCCCATCTAATTTAGGACGACGTGGAGCAGCTAACTTGAGTCGAAGTTGTGCAACTATCAATTCGTGGTCACTGTCTATATCTGCACCTCTGCGGTTGCGAACATCAAGTAGCGATCCCCGCCATTTGTTGTGGATGGCTATGTGGTCGATTTGGTTGCGAGTACGTCCGTTCGGAGAGGTCCAGGTGTACTTGTGACAGTCTTTGTGAGGAAAAAGAGAGCCTCCGATGACTAGGTCATAGTTTTGACAAAATTCCAGGAATAATTCTCCATTTTCATTCCGCTCACCAAGACCGTGTTGTCCTATGACTTTATTGTACAGTTGGTCGTTATTTCCAATTTTCGCGTTAAGATCGCCCATTAGTATGACTATATCCTGTTTCTTTATTTCTTTAATGGTTTTTGCTAACTGGCTGTAGAAATTTTCTTTAGACTGAAACTCTGATGTCTCAGTAGGGGCGTAGCATACAATAATGCTGATTTTACGTGCTCTGGAGTTTAAACGGGCTACCAAGATTCGTTCTGATATTGGTTTCCAATCTACTAGGTTCCTCCTTGCCTCTTTCGAGAGCAGAATTCCAACACCGTATTCGTGGACGTCGTCTTCGTTCTCTTTTCCAGAGTACAGTAAGGTGGTTCCTTTCGGGGCTCGAGTTTCACCGAATCCATTCCTTCTCACTTCGGTCATTCCCAGAAGAAGTAGTTTATAGTTGATGAGAGTCATTTCCGCTTGTGCTAGTTTACTGTCGTCGCGGAGCGTTCTTACGTTCCAAAAGCCTAATCGTGTCCGTTTTTTCATGCCAAAAGTCGTCGTATTTGAATCGGTCCGGTTTATTCTTGTATCTGTTTCAGTAATCGGTTTGAATTTGAGGCATGCAGGAGATTAGCCCACAGTGCCCTAGTCCTTTGGTGGGGCTGCCACCTCAGAGCATTCGGACTGGCTCGGTTTTCTTCGGGTATCCTCCCTGGTGATTTAAATTCTGTTTTAAGGCGCAGAATACTCGCCTTGCGCCCTGCATCCTTAGCAGCTGCAACGCTTTGTGTGGCGATGGCGCGGCGGCGCGGTTGCAGCAGGTCCCAGGGTGGACGACGGGGACGTGGATGACGCGGACTGGCTGAAGTCTGCTGACCCTGTGTTACGCCATTCACAGGTCGCAAGTGGCTTTCTTTGGCATTTTTTAGGTAATTTAGCCTCACCTAGCTAAGATTCCCACCAACACCATACTTCAGCTTCCCACCCCATGTGTCCAGTTATGGATGTATGTTAACAAGCGAACCGCTGTCTGCTGGCTTCGAGACGGAGACGGAACACATCAAAGATACTGCGCAAGTAATGAGCGGAAAGCTGCTAAAAGATCCAATTCAAGCCATTCAAAGCAATGCGTAAACCAAGATATAAATCACAGAGATCAGGGTTTTGAAAAATGATGATTATTTCTCGGACAGAAAGAAAACAAGACCAATAAAATTTATTGGTCATAGTATCCAGAACTGGTGTACCCAGTAAGTTAAAACCATGTGATTCAGACCATCATTAAGACCAACATTTTCTATGGGGCCAAGCCAAGCCAGAATTGGAGAAGGAAAAATCAGCTGTTTGCATTTTCAAATTTTACATATGGAACAGCCAAAGACCTTTTACTTATAACTAGACTGTGCACGAATGACAGTAAAATCGGTCCGAGCGAGCGGGTTCCAAAGGTGGCAAAGGAAGCGGTGTCTTTTTTAAGCATGTTCAAGCCATGAATCAACCAATCAACGACGTCCATAAAGCTACCATCTTAAATTCTGTATTACCAGGCCTAAACATTTATGTACTACTCTTACTAATTTATTCATATATTTTTTTAAATACATCGAATTTATTATTAGGTACTTCTAAGAACTGTAGAATTTTTTTAAAACGTTTGATAGTTTATGAACCGTTAGTTGAGGAAAAACATAAAAAAGAGAAATATATCATTTTCTACCATTTCTACCAATCCGAATAAATTGATGATGAGCTGACAAGACGTCAGACAAGGACACAGCTACCAACGGGACCCTCTCGCTCCGACCGGCTTAGCCTAACTACAACTTGTTAAGGAAATAGCTACCTTAAAGCTATGACATTAGATCTCATTTTAGCTGAACATATGTTGGTGCACAAGTCTAGTTAATAAGTACAAAGTCTTTGGGAACAGCTGATTTTTTTTTATCGAATGTGGGTTAGCCCCATAGAAATAGTTGTTCATAATGATGGTCCTAATCGCCCCTTTCGGCTTAGTATAGAATAAGCAGATAAGATAACCCTGTATAAAGTTGCCCACCTTTGGAATGGGTATTTTATTCGGAAGTATTGTTTTTCACTTTAATTTATATTTTCAATGATTTGTGCGTTGTAGACCAGGATAAAAATTGCGTTATTATGCAACGCCTATCTGCTTTGACTTGTGCAGTAAATACTTTTTAATTGCAGCCGCAAGCCGCGCCGGCCTGAATATCTTCCACCGACGTCTCTCAAAGGAACCAGCCTCGATAATTGAACTGGAAATGCGATTTATCTGATAACAGACGGATACATCAATGACTCACTGTAATTCTTCAGACGGGAGTTAAGTCAATGCCGACTTCTTTTTCGGTGGACTTTATGAGGGGTGGGAGATAGTACGTAAGTACACCGTATTTTTAAACAGATCTGGCTGCATATTTATCTTTTGAAGAAAACCGACTACCGATTATAGCAGGCATGGTTTAAGTTTGAAAATATTTTCAAGGTGATTATTATAATAAGCGCTGAAGATTTCGAAAGGGCAACAAAGGTAGTGCTGTGACCCTTTTTTCTATTTATAAAAAAAAAAGGTTGAATAAAAGTAAATTGTAAGCTAACTTTATTGCCTGGTAAGGTGTATCGGTAAAACAACAGTTATAGTTTACAAGACACATTTATGGGAGGGTGCAAATAATCATGATGTGACATTCGTAGGGGTGAGGGTGAGACAGTGCAATTCCGTTCCTGGTACTGGAACGACACTTTCTTGAGGTGTCTTGGGGGAATTTCTGTGGAACAACGCTTTGTTCCGTTGCCATATAATTTTGTAGCTGCATGATTTCTATATGGATAGTGTAGAAATCAAGAAACCAAGCTATTTAATTATGCAATAAGTAACGTCCATGCGTGGTTTGTAATATAATTTAGTTTAGAAGAATCTATTCTTAGAAACCACAAGCAAGTTAGTAAACTTACTAAGAATAACTGACAAGCCTAGAGTTAAATATAAATAAAGACGAACAAGGCGTTACGATGACTCGATGATTTAGCACGCCCACCTAAGTGAAGACGAAGTAATTACAAACAAACATGCTACAAATAGTAACCCATTATCATGTTACATCAGGTTTTTGTTACAGCAGACGTTACGTAGTTTAATAGTTACGGTAATGCCCTTTTTTACCGCGCTTGTGGTTTTGACAAATGATTTTGAGAAAAATGTGATAAAGGTGTTGATAGCAAAGGATCGGCTTATTAATATTCTACGTGCTTATCAAACCGGATAAGCGGCAACGGAAAAAACATTCCGTGTTAAACTTGTACAGACCCAACTATGGAAGAGCTTCACAAATATTTTCGACGAAATGGGAATCGCGAATTGAAACATTAGATAATGTTATAATTTTAGTGAGAAATGAAAGCGTATCTTTATTATGAACTTTAATTATAACCCGCGATCCGCGTGAAGAATGTAGGCAATAAAGCACGAAATTACTTCCTATTTGAGCGAAATTATGACGCCGAAGATTACACACGGCAACAACTTTCCTAATAATTCATATACCTCGAACTTTGACAAGCAAAGAGAATCGATGACTTAACGTTTGCAAATAACACTCTCACACAGTAATTGCATGCTTAAAGAGTGATGTGAGACAGATTTTCTGATTTTAAGCGATATCGCTCGACAATGATGTGAAAGGGGCACTGAAAACAACGGTAGGTCTCTATCTGCCAATCTTCGTTACGAAACCTTTGTAAGGCAATATGGGAGAGTTAACCCGTCCGGTTTTACAATATCAGATGAATACACGTCTTATTGTCAATTAATCTCATTCTTTCATTCAGCACACGAAGCTGTCTGACAGCTTTGACGAAAGCCTTAGCAAGTCTGCAAATGAGATTAAGCTCAGGCTGGAATATCTCACACTTTCATATGAATGGTTAGAGTAAAGTAATGCGTCCGTGAGAACTCGTATGCAAACAACTGATGTACTGGCTGCATCCGAAAGTTTACCTACGTCGTTCACGCATATTGTGTAAATAGTGGTCATTTCGAAATACATAGTTTTTATGTGAATGTATGGTTAGAACCAACGTCATATTACTTAATAATATCTACGTTTTAATGTCATGTAGAACATGGTCTGCATTTGAGCTACACACCACACCATTATAAATATTTAATTAAATTCAATAAAAGACGGAAGTAGGTATGTCACAGGCAAAATATAATTACCAACTGCTTCGATCATAATTTTGAATTGAAATAATTATTTTTCGCAAAAAATTGCAAAACCGCCTTCCATCGTGTATGAAATTCGAATGTTTAGCTAAAATTGTTTACATTTTTGTTGACTTTTCAAAAATGGCTCGGCTGATTTCTGTTAAATTTAAATGGAACCATCTCGGGAGTATACCCTTGTGACGTTGCATCAGCGCAATCACATTTTAACTTACTCATCACATAAATAAAAAAGGAATTAAAAACTAATAAAACACTACTTCATATAAAAATTTAATAATAAAACATTATAATATTATACGGAACCATCGTACTTCCGTGATTTTAATAAGGCTTCGGCTACGATTCGAGTTTCATACTCGCGCGAACGCTGAACCCCGAGCTAAAACCAGTTTTGCAAGTATCGGAGCGCATTCGTGTGACGGCCGACACTCATGCAAATACTTTACCGCGGCTGCACGTACCTACCGCGGCGAAACTAAATTATACGTAATATTCTCGAGTGATCTATTTGGAATCCCGCTGGGGTGAGTTTCTATTATTTTGTCTACACTCTGCCATCTTAGCACTTCAATCCTTTCTTCTGTAAAGCTGTTCTGCCTAGCCTATCTGACTGCGAGTTAATGTAGATTTTTAATAGCACATTGGCGGTCGTGAATTTCTTCCCTCGCAATCTACACGCCACGACGCCACGCAGTCAGATACCTGTAGAAAAAGGGATGAGCCCTAACACCTGCCTCGTTCCAGGATCCACCACTACCCTACTCATAACCACGGAACACGGGATACTACACCCCGGGTGGCCGCGCTAGAGAGCGACTGTCCTGGAGCACCAGCACGTCCCTTCCGAGCGCCTACACTGTCAGGGCTGGATGATCACCGACCTTACGGGAAGACGGGAGTGCGGTCCCTAAGGCCAGTGCCAATGTGTTACAATCTAACGTAGCTACCGCATACCTAGTGTGAAAAATAGTGCGGCGGTGCAATTAAATAAGATTAATATTTACTTAATCGTGTTTTGAACTCGCCCTAACCTACCTACCTACCTACCTGCGGGCAGTGGGTCACCAAGCCCAACGCCGCACCCTTTCGAACTAAAAAAGAATTTTACGATTCGGTTCACAATTGGCGAAATTATCGATGTTCATCGTGTACAAAATTCGGATATATCGCTCAACTTGCTTACATTATTGTTGATTTTTCAAAAACAGCTCAGCCGATTTCTGTAAAATTGAAATGGGACCACCAGTATGCCACCCGGCCTATACGAACTTACTTACCAGTATACCCTTTCGAACTAAAGAAGAATTTTTCGATTCGGTTCACAATTGGCGAAATTATCAATGAACATACACAAAAAAAAGAAATACACACGAACATTTCTATGTTCGTTCTTCTCCTTTTTGGAAGTCGGTTAAAAAATATGACGCTTACAGATTGGGTTTCAAACGTCAAAATAATTAACCACCAACGAATAATGTTCAAGATTGAGGAATAGCTATTAAAAGATTGGAAACTAATACAAAGTATCTAAAACTTAATTACAAATGGTGAAAGTAAAATCGATCATATTTCATCAGGCCTCGAACAAACAGACAATAATTATAATGAAGACGATGAAACATTATATTGACATCTCAAATATCTTATAGGTAAAAACTATTCGTATTTCGGTAAGTTCGGAATAAAATCGTTATTTGTGCCTGATATTGATAGTTAGTTATTTTAACAGTCGAGTCAGACTATGACAAATGACTAAGGCTGTACATGTACATAGTTTCTCATACGTAGAGCTGTCTGTTTAAAATTTGCACATTTTGCATTAAGACAATAGAAACATTTTTAGACAACATAAGATTATCTAATTTCTAGTTTGACGAAATCCAATAATGTAAAACAGTATTTTGTATTTATTTAAGCGATGTAGTCAGTAAGACATGACATTTAACCCGCATGTTCGTAACCACAATGATAAAAACAATAATGTCATTACGGCGGCAACCAGTCACCACGCTGGTAGAGTCACCGAAAACGGCAATGGCAAAAGTCATGGTTTTCTAGAAGGCAGTTATTTACTAGGCGACGACAAGTTTCACGATCTTAAAGAAGTTTATTGTCAGGTACGTTAGAACACAATCAAGCGATATAACTAAAGAAAAACAAGGCAGTAATTTTAAAGTCATGTCCGCGATTAAATCTACCATTGCAGTCGGAGATCAGATTGTTCCCACGAATTAACTTGTTTTTCTGAACCTAATGAAGGTTATTATGAAATTTAACAAATAGAGATGTCCGGTTTTATGGTGGCAGGTGACAGATATGATGGATGGGGACAAGGAAATGTATGATGAAGATGAACATCAAGAGTACCAGAGCTAAAGGTTAATGATGAACTAGCTTCGTTGGTAGAGATAGTTCTGACCTTCGTTACTAACACGAGTGTAGGTACTTTTTACACCCAGATAAGGTAATGACAATATTTGCGAACCTAAAGGCAGCAATCTCCGGTCGTAAAAGTTCAAAAATAGACGAAAACAAGTATAAAAGTTACCTTTTTTACGCCAGATTTTTATGCCGCAAAATTTAACCATATTTGAATATTTATAACTGCTTTAAAATTCACAAACAGTACTAGCTAGCAGAACTCGATCTTATACACTGAACAGAAAACAACTGGTGGCAAGTGCGAATACCTATTCATACTACCGAGTTCAAACCACGTGCTTATCAGTCGTGCTTATTTTGCTTCAGGTTAAACCAACTGCTTATTATTAACACTTTTGAGTAGTATTAAGTACTGTGTTAATTTTTTTTATATCTAGCATTAAAATATTTAATTATGTACAATAACCATTCACTTCATTTGGTATAAAATTGATGTGACAATGGACAATGGATAAAGTAAGTACTTCCACATCATAATTAAGGCAGGTCGGTATTATAGTGCATAATAAATAGATAGTAAACTTGTCCTTTTAAAGGAATTGTATTTACCCTTGAAGAGTCTAGTGCGTCATAAATCAGATAATTAATATTCACGGTTTACTTATAATAATAATTAAGTGCGGCTCTAGATTTGTAGCTAATATAACCAAGTTATATTTTATAACCATTTTGGTGTTAGCGATTACCGCTTTGATGATATTTTCAAGGCCTTGTCGCCCGTTCAATGGCTTTAATGTTTCTTTAATAACAGTCGTTTTGTCGACACCGCCATTGTGTGCGACGGTTAAATTAATCTATTTAATTTTTAGGGTTCCGTACCCAAAGGGTAAAAACGGGACCCTATTACTAAGACTCCGATGTCCGTCTTTCTGTCTGTCTGCCTGTCTGTCCATCTCCAGGCTGTATCTCATGAACCGTGATAGCTAGACATCTGAAATTTTCACAGATGATGTATTTCTGTTGCCGCTATAACAACAAATACTAAAAACTGAATAAAATAAATATTTAAGGGGGGCTCCTATACAACAAACGTGATTTTAGGAGTTTTTTTTGGTCGCTATTAATAATGGCAAGAGGAATGGGGTTCAGGGGGCTCCAACACTGTACGGAACCCTTCGTGCGCGAGTCCGACTCGCACTTGACCGATTTTTATTAACTATTGTTCTGAAAGTAGTTGAAATAAATTACGAATGAACGCGTTGACATTATAACAGTTTATTTTTTCAATGCAGCTGTAAAATATAACCAAATAGCATAGATTATAAATCTACACAAAAATTTTCCGGGAAATATTTAAAATCTGCCAACTGCGTGTTATGACTCAAGGTAAGAGAGCTTCTGTAGGATTGTCAAACATCACTGCAACCGAATTATTTGCGTGAGTATGTGCAGTTATTCTCAACATTTCATCTCATAATATGGCACCATTACCTATAATGATATTGAATCGTCTTATCAAAAAAATCTTTCTGTATAGTTAGGGAAAATATGTACTTTTTACCGTATCAGTATGTTTCCCAGTACCGAGTAGGTAGTGTTCAAATGAAAGTCCCACAAGTTACAAAACTTCATCTTAAATAATTATTATTTTTCGCAAAAAATGGCAAAACCGCCTTCCATCGTGTACTAAAATCCGAATATTTCGCTAGAATTGTTTACATTATTGTTGATTTATCAAAATTGGCTCAGCCGATTCCTGTAATATTTAAATGGGACCATCTCGGGAGTATACCCTTTTGAAATAAAAAAGATTTTTTTGATTCGATTCACAATTGGCGAAATTATCGATGTTCATCGTGTACAAAATTCTGATAATTCGCTTAAATTGCTTACATTATTGTTCATTTTTCAAAAACGGCTCAGCCGATTTCTGTAAAATTTAAATGGGACCACCTCGGGAGTATACCCTTTCGAACTAAAAAAGAATTTTTCGATTCGGTTCACAATTGGCGAAATTATCGATGTTCATCGTGTACAAAATTCTGATAATTCGCTTAAATTGCTTACATTATTGTTCATTTTTCAAAAACGGCTCAGCCGATTTCTGTAAAATTTAAATGGGACCACCTCGGGAGTATACCCTTTCGAACTAAAAAAGAATTTTTCGATTCGGTTCACAATTGGCGAAATTATCGATGAACATACACAAAAAAAAACATACAGACGAACATAGAACCTCCTCCTTTTTGGAAGTCGGTTAAATAAGGTCAACTCTTACCTATGGCTTTCGATCCGTTTAGAGCCGAAAACGGCCATCCCTATCCCTCACCCCAATAAAAGTGTTACACCTTTCCCAGATTCGTAATCCCGTTGGTTGTTCAAGCTAACAGCGGCGACCAGCTGTTCGTAAACAGGGTCGTCGCAATGAATGTTGTAAAAAACTCTAGTAAGAAGAACTCTACGCACCCAGCTGCCTTTGTGAGAATCTGTGTCACATATCTCACATGCATTTTATAGAAGAAATGTAAGAAACGTTGGGCGCACAATGCGCAAACGCAACTTCTTTTGAAAATAATACAAAATATTCAAGGGTTCGGGACTGTAAAAAGCATTTTTGATCTCAGTATATTGTAGGTTTTAAGTATTCAATACCAATTCTACCTAAACTAACCATATATATTTATTGTGTATGCAGAAAGTAGATATGTACTCGTATTATTATGTATGCATGTATAAAGTGTATTTATACGCGAACCGTTTAAATTCTACAAAAAATACAACTGAAAGACATTTTGGTCGCTTTTAAGAACTAACTGGAATAACTGACTTTTTTTTTTGCCAAAGATATGTGTGTAATAATCTTTAGCTAGATAATCTCTAAGCTATAATGTTATCAGAAAAGACCGTATATATATAAACAGTTAATTGTTTCCATTATAGGAACATTTCTTGTATCCGTGCAGAGTTATTAGCTCTACGTTTGCAATAAATAGACAACAATTGGCAATAAACGTTGTCATTGCAGTAAGAAAGCGATTTATATCAATTGAAATTGCCGTTGTGTATGGAATTAAGAGAATGCGCCGATTGGCCAGTTCATTACAATTTTAAAACAGAATAGAAACCAGACGATCAGATATTTTACGACTGAGCGTAATGAGAGAAATCACGTTTAATCTATCCAATAATCACTGTAATCATTGAGAAGAATGTTAAAACCAAGATGATATAGACGCGAGTACCAAAAACATGTAATTTTTTTACTCTTCAAAAACTTGCAAATATTAAAAATAATAGTCGAATCGTGAGCTTTAACTCTAATTGACGCAGCTTCAAACTTCGCACCGAATAGATCAAAAAGATTTACCTTTTTTGGACCCGAATAAGGACTTGAGTTTCGATATGGTGCTCTTCTTCATTTTTTTGGGATAACTTTTTACTGTTTCCCAAATTGATACACAAGTGTTGTAGACATTAGTCCACCATCGACAGAAATACACTCCACACTACGTCCTCAAGTTTTTCAGGCGATCTCTTGGCTTTTTGCTCCTTTTGCCGCTCTTATTTCCGTGCTACGAAAATAGTCCCAACGCAACACTTGCAGCGGCGCAGACGCATCACTCATACGTATGTTACGATAAACACGAAACTTAACGAAACTGCATGATTAACTAACCGGTATATGTAACAGAAAGCAATAAAACACCATTGAATCACACTTGGTACAAATATTATATCACTTATGAAAACAAAAATAGCGATAACACGCTTTGTCAAATTTTCAGCAAAAACACTCCTACGCGCGCCACCTTTGGCTATCTACTGGCTTGGCCTTATCATTGTGCAAGCCTACGTCAATATGATAACGAAGTGTTAAACACAAAAACACAAATTGAACACCAATTACATGCACGAGTTTGTGGCGGCCGGCCGTGGAGAATACTGAAGTCAATATTTATAATTCCGTTCGTAAACGAGATAACATGTCACGATGTTGTGATGACTTCAAAAACGGCTCAAGCGTCGGTTACACAACTCGTGAACTAGCCGGCAACGGTTTACGATCAACAATATAGCGTACGAGCCTAAATCTTCGAGGCGGGAACCATCGTGCTGACGCCTATTCTTAACCGTGCTGCGAACGCAACTAACACGCAGCCGGCGCACGCGCACCGCACGGGAATAATAGAGAGCTGACCGGTATACGCTCAACTGGAACAAAAATTGACACAATTTATGAACCCTCTTCCGCTAACAGAATCCAGTTTCCGACTAAACTCAATCAACCGGAGAAACGAATTGAACTCGTAAAGGCAACATTAGGAGAGGAGAGCGCCAATGTCGCGCCTGTGACAACACCGGAGATACGGCATCCGCTAGCTCCTTTTAAAAATGGAATTTAACGTATGGCACTTTTGGGAAACGAGCCGATTCAAATCGGGATAATGGGCCTGGACCACGAATAAATCACGAGGGGTGCGAGCGGAATAAAAATATAAAAACTCACTTCGGGGTGAATGAGACAAAAAATTACAAAAAAACTGCGGAGGAATTTCGAACTTATGAGAAGCTTTTGAGGTATGCTGCTGGCTGCATCGTGGGAAGAGATCACTCATAGCGACATTGACTGTATTGGAACGGAACAATGAACATTAATGTCCTTTGTAACTCTACCTTCATAAAGACACTTTTCGTCTAAGCGGCTCATTACCGTTATTAGACGATGCCGTTAACGGAAACATAACGCATCCTCTCCGGGACCGACTAATTTAGTCCTGTTGAAAATTACTTCCTTATTTTCGAAAGAGGTTAAACAAAACAACTAGTTTAATCCACTTTGGTGGTACAAGCTTTTCGACTAAAAGGTACTTAATAAGGCGTACAGCAAACACCATAATGTAGACTATTTTAATGATAGTGTCAGCAGAAATGTTTATGCACATTGTTAATTACGTAAAGCTAGTGGCACTACGAAATAGTCTCGTTAAGTTGTTGAACAAATGATTTGTCTTGTGACACAGTGGTAAGTGTGTCTGTTGGTATGTTTATTTAGGTTTGCTTCATACCTATTCTCAGCTTGCAAGAGTTGGCAATGATGAAATGTCACTTTCGGCACCGTTGCCTGTATTTAGGAGATACCTAACTAAGCACCTCTAATTTATGATATTGTTTTTGCGCGAATTTATATACGCTAGACAGATATGCTTTCTATTAGATGATCAGAACTATTTTTAACCGACTTCCAAAAAGGGGGAGGAGGAAAAAAATACATACAGATGAACATAGCAGTATGTATATTTTTTTGTGTATGTTCATCGATAATTTTGCCAATTGTGAACCGAATCGAAAAATATTTTTTTAGTTTGAAAGGGTATACTCCCGAGGTGGTACCATTTTTTTGTTATAAATCGGCTGAGCCGTTTTTGAAAAATCAACAATAATGTAAACAATTCGAACGAAATATTCGAATTTTGTACACGATGGAAGGCGGTTTTACCATTTTTTTGCGAAAAATAATTACTTATTTTATGTCAAGTACATATTACTTAGATATTTTGAAATACATAATTTTAACAGATAGTAGGTATTTTGTAGTCAGTAAAACTTTGTTCAGAGTTTTGCTGACTACAGTAGACTGTGTACTGGCTTAAATAATAACTTATCACCGGTACAAACCAATGACAATTTCAATAAAGTACAAATGGATCAAATGTTAACAGGGGTCAACAAGGAATTCATATCAATTATTGAAGTATCATATTGCGGGCAGTGAGAGCGAGAAAGAAAGGATCGACTAACTGCATTGCTAAGGAGAGAAAGGGAAGAGAGAGTAATGAAATTCATAGACAATTCGCTGATGTGCAATGCAGCATCAAATGCAGGCATGTAATAAGAAGGCAGTGCATGTGGTTTCAGATTTGTTTATTGCCATTGCAGCACCTAAACATAGAACATTTCATAGCACAAGTAGGTAACCTGAATTAATATGTACTTATAAAAATCTACACATTTTGTGGCAAATGTTATTGATTCTGGTTGTTTTTACCTCAATAAAGAAATTTGTATTTAGGGTTTCGTTAGGGTTAGGGTAAAAACGTTCACAGGTTAAAAACGGGACCCTAGTACTAAGGGCCGATTTCACCAGTGAATTTAAACGCGATCAGAGCAACCTGAACTCGGTGTACGAGCCTAAACCGCTGTTTCGGATTTCACCATGGCAATTTGAACGCATTTTTAGCTAAATCGAGTTTAAGTTCTGAACGCCCGATTTTTCGTCGTTCAAGCTGTTAAACTTGGTTTAGACCACGGATTCATATTGATGGTTAGGTCATATTTGTAAACAAATGTTAAAAACGCAGATACAAGCTGGTGATATTTTATTGTAAATTACACTAAAATAAAATAAAAATACTGTAAAATGGATAGAGCCTGAACACTCGCATTTAAAGATAATGAAGAGACTTGACGAGACTTGAATAAATAGGAATAGAGGAATAGTGTTATTCCTCTCGCCCACGACGGGGCGCCCGAGATGGATACATGAGAGGGATGAACACTTCGATAGTCGTGATGATAAAAATAATCAGACACATCATTTTATTTGTGCGGTAATCTAGTATCAGCTTATCACACATAACATGACTACCGAAAATATAAACTGCTAAAGTTCAAACATAAAACATTCCATAACAGTCCCTAACGGTTCTTAAGCCAGGCTCGGCCAGGATCTGCCGCTCTCTCTTTTATTACTCTACCTGGTGTTCTATCCCAAACCTAAAGGACTTACAACTATAACTACCTATCAGAGTTTTTTATTTGTACAATAACTTGCCAACGGGATCGTGAGCTTCGTGAGAACTTAAAAATAAACAAATTCCCGCCGAAAACTACACGCAGAATATGACATACAATACATCCATTACGTTGACAATGACGTTAAAATTCAGTTTTGACAATGAAAATACGATTGTGGTTGGCTTTGCGTTTAGTTTTTGCCACGTCTGAACTCGTAAACTTGGTTTTCGCGAACGCAATCCAATTTACGCTGGTGAAATCTGTTCGATGTAAACGGAGATCTATGATGACAATTGAACTCGCTTAAATAGAACTGAGGTTAGTTAAACTAGTCTAGTTGCTTCAACGGTGAAATCGGCCCTAAGACTCCATTGTCCGCCTGTCTGTCTGTAACCAAGCTGTATCTCATGAACCGTGATAGGCTAGATAGTTGAGAGTTTCCCAGATTATGTATTTTCGTTGCTGCCATAACACAAAATACTAAAAACAGAATAAAATAAATAATTAAATATTGTAAACAAAAGTGGTTTTTTTTTTGCCGTTTTTGCTCTACATTATTAACGGCAACAGGTACTTAGATGCTTGAAATATTCACAGAAAATTTAGTTAAAGATCCACTTCACGAAACAAATAATTAAACAAATAAAGCTCCTGTACAGTATGGAATCCTTCGTGCCCGAGTCTCAATTGCACTTAGCCAATTTTATTTATAATAATATACTCTTTGCTCACATACTTTGACGGTAAAAGTTTATATTATGAAATGTTTGGCATTCATTTCTCAAAATCTCAGGTTTTTAGTTGAAAATATATTAAATAGGATACTTATTCTTGGGAAAGATCTCCATTTTGAAAATTTAAAAAAATATTGAAGTCAGACTGTGATGATACGAGTAAATTCTAACACAATAACAATCCTAATACTTATTACAAATCCAAAAGTGTGTTTGTTGGTTCGATTATTACTCTGTCCCGCTGCTACCAAGCAAGGGGAGAACTTAATTTTTGGCATGTATAGTTCAAAGGCCAGAGAATGTAATAGGCTTCTTAATCCGGTATAATAATCATTTTTCGTCAAAAATGGCATAACCGACTTCAACCGTGTACTATTTGAATAGTTTGCATGGATCAAAGTGTCGATGTAGTAATTTTCAAATTATTGTTGATTTTTCCAAAACGGCTCAGCAGATTTGGACAAAATTTAAATGGAACCACTTCTAAAGTAATTCTACCAAAGAACACTAAAACAAAAAAATAATCATCAATATCGGTTCATAATAAGCCGGTTAAAATAAATTTTATTATTACAGAAATATAACTTTTTAAAATGAATAAGTATTAGGGGACATTTTACACACCTCTGACCCCAAACTAAGCAAAGCTTGTGATATGGCTGCCAGAGACTGATATACTACATATACATATTTTAAATACATTCTTATATATATATAATATCTAAATAACACCCAGACACAGAGCAAACACCTTTGTTTATCACACAAATGTTTGCCCTGGGTAGGGATCGAACACACGCCTTTTTGACCCAGTAGTCAGGGTCACTAACAACTGAGCCACCGAGGCAGTCAAACAATACAAGCTTTTGAGATTCTGGATATCATGAAGTAGCAGAGTGCCAGCAAAGACCAGTAAAACGAGCTCAAACACGACGGGTGTATCTTGTTTAGTACAGGAGTTCCTATGGCCACCTTCAGACTCCATCATCAGATCAGTTCCATGGTACCACATTATTGCATTGTCACGCAATATACAAATGCGTGCAAAAGTTCAGCTCAATCGGAAACCAGGAAGTTGGTCAAATTTAACTTGCAAGATTCCACCCGAACTTACATACATAGGTAGTAGGTACATCCATTGTCAGTTAAATAAAAGCTTGTATAAATAAGGAGCATGTCCTGTGGGAAGCAGCGGGTAAAGCTAGTTATCTAATACGTGGCTCTACCAACATTTCTCCGCCCTTGCTGCGGGCCTGATCGCACGCAATTGAGCGCGACAGACCGTTCTCCAGGCGCACGCTTGGATGCGCGTCCCAGCCAGGCTTGTTGCCTGCCGAGCCTAACTTATGGAAAAACTTATTACACATGGCACGCATCATCGCAGTACATAGTCGATGCCCCTACGCCTGAACTTATTCGCAACCAACCCTTCAATTCACTTATGATTGCAGCCAAAGACACGTCATCCTGCACTCCGCGCTACAACGCTTCAAATGCTCCAATAGGCAATCTGTGAGTGCATGTGCACATAATCAAGATAAAGCAGAATTGTGTTTATTGAATCGTAAAATTATAACTAGGCGCGTTAGTAAAGCTGGTAAAGCAGCTTAGTACTCGTTTAACGGTGAAACTGATGATATCATCACTCGGATTCACAGAAAATGGAACTAGTTTACTCGTCTAGTTTGGGAACTCTAGAAAATGTTTAGAATGTATTGGAGGGTTACTAAAAATCTGTGAAATACGAGATCGAAATAGTAAACTCCACTTCCTTATACATGTTAGCAAATCAAATACAATGATCTGATTACATAGTTTTACACCGCAGTAGCCCACATTCTAACGAAAAGGCGAATTTGATATCCAACTCGCAACATGACCTAGCCGATATCAATAGATCGTTTGGCGACATAGCGGTATCGACGACAAGATAGGAATAGATTACAATCACAACGGAATAGATACTCTCGATGCATTACACGAGCTTTGATGATTTTCTCCAAGAAATTGTTAAGTCACAGAAGTGTAAATATTTGTACAACGATCCATCAAAAACAACCAGCGACAAAAATTATACAGTCATTGACGGCTAGATGACGTCACGTTACAAAAAGCGAGACAATGGCCGACCCATCCATATTAAGCACGGCGGGTGTGCGGATGAACCCGATTTTGAAGACGTGAAACAAAAGGCGTGGTGTCCAATTTACAAAAACCTGTTTGTGACCTATCCCCAGAACAAGGAACTGACGTAACTGAGTCACACGGGTCTGTCCCAGCCTAAACAGACAATAGACTCTCGTTTCACAATGAACCTGAAACAGAGAAGCCGTGCTTCCTTTTGTATCAGATGAATCTTACGCAAGAAACGAGAAAATAACCACTATCATACTCGTATTGGGTGTTCTTTAGTTGTACCATTTATAGATTTAATTAATCATTTACAGTTCAAATAACAGGCCATTAAAAAAATAAATGCGCAATACTGGTCTCACAAGTAATTTAGCCATAAGCAGAGTCAACATTTTCGTTTACTATTGCAGCAGCAGGTGTTTAAAATCAATACCGCGTGTGTGGGCGACACCAAGGTTTATCACACGATATGAGTAACTTTGTTAATGCAAACAATATCTGGCATTGATCAAGATACTTTAATCTGTAATAATATGGAAGACCAAACAGGCAAGAAAGTTTGTCATTGTAATTTTCTGGCGTACGCTAAAACATTTAACAAGGTAATAATTTTAGTACATTTGCAAACAATAAAAATAGTAGGTATGCAGAATTATGCATATTTAGAACTAACAGCCTCTCTATTTTTTTTTAAAATATAATGTAGGTAGTCTATGACACCCGGGGATTGTGTAGCTTTCCAACAGTGAAAGAATTTTTCAAATCGGTTCAGTAGTTTCGGAGCCTATTCAATGCAAACAAACAAAAAATCAAATCTTTCCTCTTTATTATATTGGTATAGATTTTAAATTATCTACTTTTAAAGATAATGTAGATACATCTGGAAAAGTACATCTAAGAGTAAGTATGTAATGTAGTAGAGTCTTGTCTAAGTAATACAAAGAAAGCTATTGGTCTAACTAATTTTCGAACATTTGCAAACAATAAAAATAGTACCTATGCAGCTACATATTTAAGATAATGTAGACACATCTAGAAAAGTACTTTTAAGAGTTAGTAGTAGAGTCAAGTCTAGGTAATAGGAAAGCTGTTGGTCATCGCAGAAAATACAACAGTGTCAGGTAGAAATGCATCGAAACGACAACAAAACAAACATCGCCAGACGACGGCAAATAGAAACAAGGTATATTTGCAGCACTTTCCTGAACAGATGACTTGCATCCGACCAGGTAATGCACAAGACGTGACTTCAATTTGCTAAACGACTGTCATGAACAGCGCTACCAATTTTATTATGCAGATGTGAGTAAAAGGGGAAACTAACAACTTTCAATAGGAATATATTGTTACCTTTAGAAATTGCAATAGTGGTTCCCTCAGAAAATTCAGAATAAAATGGTAGAATCACAGGTACCTCAAGACATTGACTCGAAATCTCAAAACCGTTACAAGATGTTCATTTCAGAATTAGAATATGTATGAATGAAGATGGTTATAAAGCCGTTGAAGAAAGTCAAAAAGTTATATGCGACTATAAAGACATGTAAATGCTTTTGCCAGATCATCATAAGCTATCGAAGCCCACGCTAGAAGTAATAAATCGTCGCAAACGTATCAGGCACAGATGTGACCACAAAGTGTGAAGTCTCATTTAGATAGGAGTTTGTCTGTAAAAGGTTTGTAAGTTTTTAGAGCAAACAATTTAAAAAGTGAAATTGTTGAATCTGCTCTATCTCATTAAGTTATACTGTCTATTACAATTACATCAATTTACTATTGTACTTCATAGCAAGTTTTATAGTTTTGTCATCATTATCATATCAGATGCCCACTACTGGACATAAGCCTCCCTTATAGATCTCCGATAAGACCATCGTGGCCTAAGCAAAATTAAAACATACCAGTAAGTAGGTACAAAGAAAGAGGAACAAAGTATTGATTACAAAAAAATAAAGTAGCTCTCTTGACGCCATTAAAGTTACACCCAAAACATTTCGCATTATGGCGGTTGTCATGTTAGGTATGAGTTAGTGGCAAATTACGGTATCTAGTCGTATTTCAGCTTATAAGTAAGTACGAGTAAGTAAGCGTAAAAACTCATGCTTTAACAATACCTCTCATGGCCCATTTTCGGAGACCCCGGTCCCCGTTTCAAGTGCCTCGGCCCCAACCCTCAAGCAATTTATAAGTCGTATCTTTCGCCCCTATATAAAAAATACGGCTAAAAATACAGTAAAAGCACGCCAAGTCAAGAATACAGGTCAGAAGAAGAATGCATGATTGATGATGCCAATTTCCTATTGATCGTTTATAATGGTCCAGTACGTTGGTTTATTTGCGTAGTGGATCGGTTTACGAATTGCGCAACTTAATGGGATTGATTGTTATTCGTGAGAGTTATTAGAGCTAATGGGTTTGATTTAAGAGTACTACTAGGAACTGGGAAAATTGATGGTATTACACCATAAATGCTACGAGTGTGAAGACGAGTTTCGTAAAAACCGTCATTATGAATGTGAGTGATTTGGTACGTAACTTAAGAGAAAAGCTGAGCGCCAAGGAATTTGAGAAGTAGGTATTTGGCTAAACTATTGCTGTCGCGATGCGCCCAAGCCAGGGAGCTTCTATGTGTGGTGTGATGCAATTGTATTTGTGTGTGTGCTGCTTACCAACTCCGCCCGCGCCCTTCCCGCGCCCGCCCGCGCTCCTAGCTCAGGCGGACGGCTGGTGTATTCTTTTGAATTGTAGCAAAATATGGTAGGTACATAAGCTCCGGTTTTTTGGGATAGCGCATAGCAAACGAAAACCTTTATACTGAATATTTTTTATCGAATTAGAAAGCTACATTATTTTTTTACACATATAGGCGAAGTAGGTATATTGATTTTAATTTTCTTTCGAATAATATTTTTTGAAAAAACCTTATAAATAGCCAACTTTACACAATTGACCTCAATCCTAAAGCTGCGAAGAAAAATAGCTATTTAACTAATTGATTTCTGTAGGCGCTGCATAATACATACTGAAAATTCTACCAAATACCTAACTTAAGATATACCAAATAACTTTTTTTAAGGAAAACACGCACATAACTCTTCAACAGACAATAAACAAAGTGTAAAATCTTATTAAAAACAAGCTTTTATTTAAATTAAATAGTCCAAAAAGAAGAATCTAAACTTTAAAATTAATTCAACCTATAAATTTTCGAATATTACACAATTTTAGGGGTATAAAATCTTTCAAGTGATTTAGGTACGTAAAAAATAACAGATAGCTTCAATATCTGCTTCAAAATTGCGTTGCATGGTTTGACCCAAAATAATATATTATTTACATACATACATTGCAAGTTAAACATAAACTTGTAAAAACAAACTTGAGAATCGGCTCGGAAAAATCGAATATGTGAAGTAATTAGTACCTATTTTTAAGCCCTTGAATTACCTAACAGTTTTAAATTTTTCTAATTTTATAATAGTTGTTTCTACCTAATTGATGTTGAATTACTTAAGTTTTGTTTTATTTTTATTATTTTTTTTGAATTTTATGCATTGTGATTATTTGTGATACAATTGTAAATTTGACTTGCCTAGTGTAACGTTTGTAGTTATAAGGCCAATAAATATATCTTATCTTATCATACACGAATTGCAAATCCCCTTATTTTTGTAGGTCAGTCAAAATGAAAGGTTTCTCAATTCATCATCATCATTTCTGTCACGTGACGTCTACTGGTGGATACACGATACCTCTTTACAAGGTCGTGTTTTACAAAGTGAAGGAGGTTTCAGAGGTGTACCTACCTATGACCTACAAGTTCGTTATTATGAACAAAGTTTACTATGTTTACTATATTTTGTTACAAATTCATATTTGTTAATTTATTAACTATGCAATTTTTATCATTTTAAGTTTTGATATTGTAGCATTGTTCAGATTTATATTGAATGATTATCGTTTTGTTTTTACAATTTAATATTTAATCATTTTTTATTTAAATATATAATTTAATTAATTTATCTACAGCGATTTTAAGTTATTGTAATTTTAAGATAATTATGCTTTGCTTTAGCTAAGCTGAAATTTTAAGGATATTATAATTATAACTAGAATTGTAATTGATTTGGATTGACTTGTATCTTGTATTTTGATACCAATAAAATTATATGAATATATGAATATGGGTCTAGCTGCGGATTTCGTGAACTAAAAATCAGCTGTTCCATACAAAACTGCAACTTGGACTCGAAAAAATGTATGACACGATTGGTTTTTTTCTCGAATTTCGGTACGGCCACATATATTAAAAGTTGTTCATAATAATAGTCCGAATCACCTCCTTTCGGCTTAGTACACCAGTTCTGGATAACCCTGTATATCTGGACATATAAAACTTCTTGCCTTTTATATTGTAACTATTCCCGTATATTCATTGCGCGAGTAGTCCAGTAGTATAAAAAATAATTAAGAATTCAATCAAACAGATGCAATGCTTACTGTTTGGAGAACTGCTTGTCATACTTAGGTTCTACTTTGAATAAGTTTAAAAAAGTTGAAACTATTAGCAAATTAAAGCAGCAGTGGTTAGCAAACACCATATAAATACAGGATAGAACATCCACAAATTACTACACACTTTTCAGCAAAACTCAGCGGATAGCCAAGTTAAAATGACAAAGGGCAAGGCACATAGTTCAATGAACGGATAGCCAATGGGGCTGTTTTCTCGAATGAATCTCACGTATAATTCGCGCCACACAAGTCAGCGGATGGAAAGTTAGGCGCAGAACGCTGCGCAATAGGCAAAATATAGGTATGTGCAGGAGCCAGAGAGACAAGACGCCGCATGGACACAACCGCCCGCCAACCTCATGTCTCCCGCGCGCACGCCCGTGCTTACGAGTACCACTACGCCACGCGGCGTCGGCATTGTGCGCACATGCGCAATAATTAGCGAATTACGGCAAAGTGTCATCTGCGTCTTACATCTCACCCGCCGACTTGTGTGGCGCTACCTATACTGGCAAGCACAGCATAGAACTTATTTATTTTATTAGATATAGATTTATTTATTTTGTTGTATTTGTAATGTGACTGATTATGTGTTTTTTAATTATTTAATGTTGTGTCTTTGATAATTTAATAATTTAATAGAACGTTTTTCGCTTAGGTAAGTGGACTAAGGATAATTATATTTATACGTTACAGTTATTACTCGATCATTTTGAGAATTGGGCATTCATAGAATTATGCTTTCGTAGAATTGAGCATTCCCAGATTAGTTGGGCATTAAGAGAATTGGTTATTCTGCGCCTAACTCATTTACTCGTAGATGTCTGCGGATACAGCACGATATTCTGTATAATCGCTGCAACATAGCAACTAAACGCCTATATTCCATACATAAAATCTTTTCTTCAAAAGTAACAAACATACAACGGTCAAATCACAGGATTTGAAAAATAACTAATCTTTTTAATAAACATCGATATCGATGGACATCACTAGAGCATCGACAAAAATATCGACTATTACTACATCCCTAGTGCTTGTGTACGTATAGGTTTGAACCTCCCTCACCTCGACCCTACCCCCGCATCGTGCGATAGGGACAATTGCAGCTCAGAGCGATTTATACCTACAAAAAACATGGCGAGACAACGTTTCGTATTACGCTGTTTTCTTCTTCAAAAACAAGATCAATCAAGTGTTTTTTATGTCAAAATTTAAAAAAAACATGTGTTCATTATTCTGTCATTTTATATTTCGTTAGATATTATTTAGTCTCTTCTGGTAGGTCTCTAAAGACGTCAGTAATAATGGTGAATTTTTTTGTGATTTTGAAGGGTCATATTTTGCCTGATAATTAATTTATCAAGAAAAAGAAAAGACAGGGTAGTCTAAACAGCTAAATTTAATTTTATGACAAAAAATTGAGGCTCTAAAAGTATTTTCCAGGAAGAAAACAGCGTAATACGTTTGTATGGAAAATTACAGACCATCCTTCCTCTTAATGGATTATCATGTGTATTTCTATCCGATTTTTCTGTAACAACAAATATCTATCTTTACGTATTATGTTTAAGCCTGAAAAATGCCTTGACATACTCTGGATTATACTTATTGGACCATGCTTCTCTATCTAGGTACTGAAGATTTTCTAGCGTCAGGGATAAGTGGAAATGTAGGTCAAAGATTATATTTAAATATTTCATCAGCTCATCTTGTAGGTAATCTGTTCCTGTCCTTTCCTACTACCATTAATTTCTCTACAGGTAATAACAGGAAATTTAATACTCTACCTTCAATTTAAATAGCTATTGTTTAACTCAATGAAAACCGATAAGTACCATTGTACAACGATTACCTACATAAATATCTACCTACTACATCCAAAAGCCTTCAATATGAATCAACCAACGACCACAAGAAGAATGTGTAGGCCCCAATTTTCATAATCGATTTTTAACTCTTATGAATAGCTCTCCAGCTGTTAACAAATGGTTTAAATTAAACTATAGAGAAGGCTTTGCGAATTGATTATGTTCAATTACATGATGAACAAGTAACAATAAAGAAGTCAATAAATGTTTATGCAAATCGAAAATAGCACACAGCTGGACGCAATCGTTTCAATCAAATGGTCAATGTGCACCAATAAAAGTGATACTAAGAACGTTACAGGCATGTTAAGTATAGTTTGAAAAATTGTATGAGAAGGATGCACGAGTATATTTATTTAATAGTAAGTCTAGACAAGGAATATATGTACATATAGCTTTTTGCGCTTGAATCGCTCTAAGCGTGTGAAATTGCGCAGCATTGATTGTCACGACACTCGACAGATCTTTATTTCGAAGAAATATTTAATGTATTTCGGCTCTGTTGTGTTTTAGGCAATTTAAAAAATACCAAAAAGTATTTAAGTTACATAATTATTTACTACTTTTGTTTTAGATTTTAAATTAATTTATTGAATAGGGCCATTAAACTTATTTTGCCTAAAACAACGTAGTATTATTTTTTCTTCTTTGCTAAAACACAACATATAAATACACGAAATATTTATTCAAAATAAAGATTTACAACGTAGTATTATTATATATCTTCTTTGCTAAAACACAACATAGCGGAAATACACGAAATATTTATTCAAAATAAAGATTTGAAAACATTGACAGTCTTAAAATAGGTCCCTTTTTTGAAACTGTCAATTTTTGAAGATGATCTTTCGCAAAGTTACACTTGATACAATCAACCACTTAGACAGCACAGACACTATCGATTATTTGAGCCGCTGAATAGATATTTTTAAGATGAATCAAAGTTACAGCAGGGAAATATCCATTCATTTGACTGCCTCGCTGGCTCAGTGGTAAGTGACCCTGACTTCTGGATCAGAGAGGCGCGGGTTCGATCCCCACCCAGGGCAAGCATTTATGTGATGAACATAGGTGTTTGCTCTGTGTCTGGGTGTTATTTAGATACTAAGCCCGATTACAGAGGCGCCAGCTTAACTAAATTAGCTAAATAGCATAGTTCTGTTTCTTTTTCACTTTAGGCATTCGATAGAGAGAACGCTTTTTACGTTGCTATTTAATTTACGCTGGCGCCTCTGTAATCGGGCTTATTATCTATATAATGTATTTAAAATATGTATATGTAGTATATATCAGTCTCTGGCAGCCATATCACAAGCTTTGTTTAGTTTGGAGTCAGAGACCGTGTGTAAGATGTCCCCTAATACTTGTTTTTTTATTTTATTTTTATTTCAACAAAGAAGTATCCGCTTTTGCGAACGCTGCAGTAAGTAGGTTAGGTAGGTAGACCATAAAAACAAAAGATGACCACATCCATACCTCAACATACACACATTACCAGCATTCGATCTCAGGTGGGCGATGCCCACACGAACCTCACAAAAACCTCCGACAACCGCGCCATTCTCACAATCTACATCCGACAAAAATTAGTAACATGATCTCCGCATTCACCACACTCGACTGTGTGAATTGAGAAGATATCGTGATCGCTTTCACGTTATGAAATTAAAATTACGAAGTCATGATTCAGATTTATCGCTATTTATTACATCTCGAAGGAATGCTCCGATGTAACTTTAACTACAGCTTAGGAGCGGCCAATAAAGCTGACAGAAGTTTACCGATCGGCCCCGATACTGATCTATTCTTTTAATATATCTAATAATAACACCTTAAATACCTTGTAAAATGCGAAAAGTAAAAGTTGAGATTCAGCGATAAGTACAAGTGGAATAAAGGTGCGATTGATAAATGATAAGCTGTTGTGTATTGATTGCGACTTGTATTGTTTGTTTGTGTTAGGTAACCGTCTGCTAAGTTGTATGATTACGACAAACTAAAACCGGTAGGTGAGATGTCGAAGAATGTGTGGTCGTTCATCCGTGAAAATAGTATATGCAAACTATTATTTGCTCTATCATCGGAATAATAATTAACTTTATTGACATAATAGACGTACGTGGAATGTCAAAATCGCAGGTCATTGAACGCTTTTATCAAAACTGAATGGACGCGCAGCATAACGTTTTCGAAATCTATCGCATCGAGGTACATATCTAGAGACGGTAATCCTAAGATTGTAAAGACATGCTTTTATAATAATTATCATGACTTGTGTCTGTCACAACGATGACAATGCAGAGTGACCAGGTCAGCCGGCCTAGGATGCGCACTACGAAATATTTCTTTCGACGTGTCATAACGAGACGTTAGCGTCAGCGTTATGGCAAAGTATATTATGTCACTTTTTCACACGTCGAAAAGAGTCGAAAGTTCGAAAGTTCTTTTCGTGGTCGCATGCTTAACTAGCTGATGTACGTAGTAGGTAAGTGCAAGTGATTGAGAGTGGCTTCCGAGAGCGAAGCGCCAATATCCCCCAAATAAATTAAATTGCAGAAATTCTTGTGATCAGCCTATAGATGGGTACTTATCAATCCAAAACGTGGTCCACCCGCTTCTTACAAAATAATAATTCAATGAAACGTATAAAAGCTGACGAATGAGATGACTAAGCAAAAATATTTTTTACTGCTGACATTGTGATGATCATTAGTCTCTTTGGTGAGTTGGTGAAGATTTTTATGCTGCTCAAGACCGTTGCTTATTGGCACTCAATGGATAGAAAAGAAAACTGACAAACAAAAAGTAGGCAACAGTGATAAATGAACTATCAGTGCAGTGCAAGTACGAGAGATTAACACATGCAATGCAACAAAGGTGAAGAGACGGAGTTTTCTAACAGTAGTGTTGAACCGTTTGTGTCGAGTCTATTATAAATATTATACACTAAACTCTGAACTAGTTCAAAGAAGAAAATTAGCTACTCATCATCGGGTGAAGTAGTCTTGAAACAAGATCTTAATCACGATAAAAATAAACATTTTAACACCTAGGTTCTGCGGAACATAAGAATAAGGTTCCCATAGTTTATCAATTTTGCCAACTGTCGTAAGTAGATTGTAAACATCAAAATCATGCTAATTACCCTCATTGTTTTTTTTTCATTCCAACAGACTATTTTAGCCGATAACTGTTATTAAAAGTGAATAAAAAATCCTAAACAGGTTTTTTAATTACGTTTTTTAAGTTAATTGGGATTCGTAGTATTCATAAAGAATCATGCAACAAAAACAGAGAGGTGCAAGTTTTCGAAGAGTACATACTGCCGAGAGTATGTTTGTTGGTTTGTTAGTTACTCTTTCACGCAGCAACCGAGGGAGGGATTGACTTAATTTTTTGAATGGATATACTTAGTTTAAAAGTTGGAGTGTCGTTTACTATCTCGGAAAAATAAAAGGTTCTTATGGAATACCACAAAAATATCACGCTGGCGCAGCCCCGGGCAAAAACTAGTAGCAGAAAATTTCAGTCATATCAAATTACTTTAGCTTACAGAGACAAAAGTATATAATTTCAGTCAAATAACAAATTAAAGAGTTATTTTTGTGATAAACATTTCGAAAATTCGTCGCGAATGCAGGACTCGAACCTGCGTCTTTGGATCACTAGCCCGACGCTCTCCCAACTGAGCTAATTCCCAGTCCTGACTTCGCGACGAATTTTCGAAATGTTTATCACAAAAATAACCCTTAGAGATAAACCTAGTGTGGGATGCACTATAAAGTTAAAATCATTTCGAAGAGCAAATTACTTTAGTTTCCAATAAGATAAAATAAAATCATCTCGAATGCCACAGAAGCCAGTACAAAACAAATTAACTTTCGTAGCTTCCTTTATTGAACGGATCAATTGATTGGCAGCCGTTGTGCAATAATAACTAAACTTTTACGGGTTTACGTAAACCGTGAAGTCGGATAAGATAAAGCTGATTGTAGAACTAAAACTTTCTAGAGTTGAAACAGGAAACTCTATAAAATAAAAATGACTATTACTGAAGATCTATAAGTGAGGTACTATGGCTGAAATGATGATATAAATAAATACATTCTTTATTCATCAAACCACATTTCAATAAAAACCATCAATCTTAATTAGATAGAATAAGTTACACTATTTGGATGTCTGTTGCCGAACCAGGCCACTGGATTGTGTTTTGGTTTAGAGCGCCCCCCAAATTTTGTATTTCTAGTATCAAAAATAATTTAACGAAAGTATCGTGTTAATTAATAGGTACAATTACAAGTTCTACAAATTACAACAAGATAGTAATGTGATGTAAAGCTTAACTTTTAGCCGATAACAGTTCTACATAACCCATAATTTAACACTCTATCTTGAATTTTGTAACTTTAGTTCTGAACTTCTACTTAATTAAAAGCTTTTCTCTTTACTGACGATTTCAAACGAATTCTATTTATAGACATTTAAGTAATTGGATTTCCGTTACAGAAAAAGTGTGAAACGATAAGAAATGGATTAAGTCAGCAGAAAAATCAGGAAGTTTGCACGGATGGCGTGGAAGTTCAAGGCTATGTACGAGTAAAGCTAGTTACTTCTGTAACCTAGATTTCTGACGTAACTGAAGTTTTAGAATTCCAACAATTTTTAACATAGAAACTTTTAGTCAAATGTTTCCGATGCTATCTTATGTGGAGAAAATATAATATTTTTTCGCAAAAAAATGGTAAAACCGCTTTCAATCGTGTACAAAATTCGAATATTTCGCTCGATTTGTTTACATT
The DNA here is from genome assembly GCA_964007245.1 of Hypomecis atomaria. Classification (NCBI taxonomy): domain Eukaryota; kingdom Metazoa; phylum Arthropoda; class Insecta; order Lepidoptera; family Geometridae; genus Hypomecis; species Hypomecis atomaria. The sequence continues at coordinate 11,789,919 of OZ023299.1, forward strand.
ATTGTTGGTTTTTCAAAAACGGCTCAACTGATTTCTGTAAAATTTAAATGGGACTACTTCGGGAGTATACCCTTTCGAACTAAAAAAGATTTTCGATTCGGTTCACAATTGTGAAATTATCGATGAACAAAAAAATACATACAGACGAACATAGAACCTCCTCCTTTTTAGAAGTCGGTTAAAAAATAGTTAACCACATAGGTTTATTATATTATACAAAAGTTCCTGATGCTCAGATGCACAATGTACCCCAAAACACATCGTTACGTTTCGCCTTAATTTTCCAAAGAATTAGTTAAATTGCTATTTTTATTTAGCCACGACCTAAAAAGAGGGATATTTTATTTGATACGCCTATTGTGTGCATATTTATCAGTATGTAACATTATTAAATATTTTCACCTTCCTAACCAATGGAGTGAATTTGATGCGTTTTTTGTTTGAATATAGATCTAATTAAGATAGTTCGATATTTAATTCTACAAAATCTATGATCGGGAGATGTCTCAATTTTTAGTTAACTTTGTTAAAAAAACCTTGAGGATCAAGGTACTTTTATAGTACCTACAAACGTGTAAAGAAGCGCGTTTTTGATAAACATTTGGCTAATTAAAATTGCTTACGGCGAAACAGGTATCGTCACAAGGACGCTGGACGCCATGACGTAACGTTATTGATATTTCTCGCCAAGCCATGCTGATTATACTGTAGGCTTGACAATAATTATGGCTTTGACCTAAAAGTACAAAAATATAGAATAATAAGAAAATAACAAGTTGATAAGTTAGCTGTCCTGCATCGAGATGGTCGACGATGTGCTCGAAACTTCGGGACAAATCTGGAGTTTTGACACATTGAGGCAGACGGCAAAAAGAGATGCCTATACTAAGCAGTGGGAAAGAAAGCCGAGGATAATAATGGCGATGAAGAAAAAAGTTAAAGTATCGGTCTAGTGCATATTGTTAATTTTCCGCTAGCTTCAAGCAGCTAAGGAAAACATCTAGGGAAAAACTGCCTTGCATATTTGAGTTTCCTTTATGTATCTACTTAATCGTAGTAGTCGCGAAGACTACGAATTTATTAACGCAGATTTGGCCAGCTGTAATGGACTATAGCTTATCCAATCATGTAATGAGAAGAGGCCCGCACTCCCACAATACTCATCCGTAATATAGAGTCGAAAACAAAAAGACGCCTCAAATGTTCAACTCTGTACAGTACTAGCATTTTTAAGTCCACTACATGACGTAGGCCTACCCATGAAGGATGATTGGGCTATATCCGCATATTCACAATTTCACATGTACGCCATCGAAATTCTTCTAAGGACGTATGCAGGTTGCCCGTGACGACGATGTTTTCCTTCACCGAAAAGCCAGCGGTGTGATTAAATTTCGTACATAAATTCCTAAGAACGCATTGGTACGGGACCGAGATTTGACCCCACGGCCTCACGATTGTAAGGCGAATGTCTCTTCCACCATGGCTTTTCAACTGTACTTCGGAATAATTTAATTTAATTTATCCACCCCTATTATCTAGGTAAATTATAAACACTAGTTATATTCGCAAGGGGCGAAATTGAAAGTATCGTACTAAAATAAAATTGGCAGAGTCGAAACCTTTTTACAAGTCAGCCAAAAAGAACTTTTTGGTATGGTATGGAACCTTTTACAAAATTCTCCTGCGTTCACTAATTATAAGCAGTGCATCAGACGTCTGCTCTACTTAACCCGGAGCATGAGTAACTGCGCCTAATTTAGAACTTGCTATTAAAGTTCCCGCAATCGCATTTAGATCTTTAAACTCACTGGAATAGCTTAGGTATGCCTTTGTGTTTTGTTTGTCTCGTAAGACCAAGGCGTAAGCAAGGAATGACGTAATTCGGCCTATTGCGCGGCGATGCATTATTTACACAGATACATCGCTATACACGTCTAGGATATAGAACTTGACTGACCATGTTTGACTGACCACCTAGAAAAATGTTGTTTGGTATTTCATGCGTAGTTCTGTGCTATGCGGACTGTATTCTATTTAGCTAGTCTTGTGCTGATGCCTGCCAATTTGGATTAAATGTGTTTAGTTCGTCGCGCCCTGGACAGCTCGAGGGGAGGCATTTGCCCAGCAGTGGGACACTACATGCTGATAAATGACAAAAACATGGCTTTAGGTCTCTGTCAGAGTGGCGGCTGTGAGATGAGTACGCAACCTCGGAAGACCAATCCAGAGATGGCGCGAATGTTATCCAAAGCAACCGCCTGGATGGAATCGATGGAAGCAGTAACACCTGGATGAGACTGGCGCAAAGCAGGGAAGATTCGCGAAAGAGGGCGGAGGTTTCTGCCTTGTAATGGAACGAACTAAGCTGTTGATGACGTTACCATGCATGATGTTATAAATACGGTTTTTAACTTGCCCACACTAACAGAGTAGGTAGCGTGGATTTCCCCGCGATTCCGGAACATTCTCTTTAGAGGAAAATTAATCTGTATCGTGTTGAATGAACTTGTATGACGTCAACCACTTCCTCTCTTCCTTAGCTTATCAGATGAAAAAGTAACGGAAATACAGTGGTTAAAATGACTATAAAGTTAGGTATTTCACAATGCATATGTTAAGAAGTATAGAAAGTAGTACCTACTAAATTTCTCTGACGTTAGCATGCCTGTGAGGTCTAGTACACCTATGGGAGTTGGCACTGTAGTCTTGAATAAAATACTAGCCAAGTAAAGCCTCCTGGGTACCTATTCTTACCTTAGAATATTCATGTATGTATGTAGGTACATATATGGACAGATTCAATAAGGAAAATCCACAGGTAAAATCTTAAGTACAATTCTTAGCTATATAATTATATATAATTACTTAGCTTGCAATCTTTAGTGTTTTATTTTATTTATAAGAAACTATTTTTGTATTGGTACAAATTAGGAACTTCCATGATATAATCATGGCATAAAAATATATCATGAAATATTTAGGTTCAGCTTCAAATGTATAACTAAATAATGATCCTATGAAAAAAAAAACAATAGTAAAATTTAATACTATACTTACTTAACTTTTTACTATTTCTACTTAATAATTTGCTTTTGAGATCTGATTCAGAATTGAGAATTATTTTGCTAAGAAAAGACAAGGGACCTAATATTATAATTTCACATCTACAATGTGTATTTCAATGTAATCATACTATTTCTTGAAAAATTTACAAACCTATCATTTGAAATAAATGGTGGAGGTTGGAGGATAGCAATAGAAAATGCTTAGAAAGTCTAGTCCTCAAAATCTAGTTTTTAAATGTTGGCAAAAATCTAGGCATTGTGCATAATTATGAGCTTTGCGTAACATGCATGTTGAAACTGTTATCTAAACAACAAACATATCTGTGGGAAACCAGTTTGAGCGGACAAAATTAGAAACTTTACAAAAAGAAGTCATAAAGTTCACATTAAAAAAGGAATGAAGCAGGTGCATTTTTTTTCTAGAGTAAATAGTATTTCGAAAATAATTTAATAGTAGGTATTATGATTGCTCAGCCAAATAAAGGATCTTATTTTTGTATAGTTTCTATTTGGAATGGTTTGAATTGATTTCATTATTTAGACATTTGTTTAATAATTCTGCAAGCTTTGTCCTATAGAATTAGAATTAAAAATATAAATAGGTACCTACCTACTGAATATATATATATATATATATACTGTATAAAATTATAGAAATATGTATCAGGTGTAAAAATGGATGAGTATTAAAAACGAGTAGGTATGGGGGGGGTCTATGTAGAAATTAAGTATACTTACAAGATCCAAAAAATGTTTCTTGTTTTTAAACTTAAACTACACCTTATTACCGGTCTTATTGGAAATCCATAGGGGAGGCCTATGTCCAGCAGTGGACGTCCTATGGCTGATGGATGGAAACTAGGTACGCCTTATTCTTGACGATAAATCGTGTACATCATTTTTTTAAATACAAAGGAATAAAATTGTATCACATGCTCTGCAGTCTGGGTTTAGTATACCTTACCAAGGAAACGTAGTCTAAAAAACTGAGAAATTAGAATTATTGGCGCAACGGTGTTCAATATCTACCGCACAGTCGTAAAAAATAAAGTAAAAAATTGAAAATACACGGCAAATAGTCGAGTGATTTATGTGTGCGCGATGCTAGTACGATTTATAAGATTTCCGGCAATACAAGAGCCTAATCAAAACCATAATCACATGCAGGATCGCAGAAGTCCTTCAAACCAAACCTGTTCAAGTTTTTAATATTTTTGATTTCAGCGGGCTTACGGCCCGTATGATTTTACATCACCAAATATTTTTACAGTTGTGAAATAATATTAATAAAAGCTTACCTTCAATAATCTCCATGTCGATTCCGGCCCAAAAATTATAAAACTTTTTCACAAATTAAAACGTTTCTATGACGACGCATGACAGCAAAACTCTAATCAAATCAGAATCCTATTGTTAGCTGTCTAATGTCAAAATTTCAATGTCATAAGTGTCAAAAATAATGTTGCCAATAAGCGAGAAACTCCCCACATCCTTTGATTTAAAAATATTATGATGTATTTGGTCTTTTTATTTGTTTTGTATTTTTTAGTGCAATACAATGTGACATTTGATCATTAGTTCAAATGTCATTTATGTCAAGATGACATTAGCAGTTTCTATAAGTTTTCGACACCGCTATCTTGCTGTGATCATGCATTACAAGTTTTTTACTTTATGTCACGTCTACTGTCTATCATGTTTCTGAGCAGAAATTCCAGTTCAGTGAATCCTAGTCATTTTTCTAGAGGGATAACGCTGTTGTCACCTGTTGCTATTCTCAACAGCAAAAATGTATAGAATCATTTGCCGCGAGTTGTCAAAAATGTCAAATAGTAATGGAATTTGACGTTCCGTGGCGAAAAATCCGTAAACAGTCACTGAATAAAGATATTTTTCATGTCTCTTTTTAGCTTTTAACGCGTGCCATGAACATTTTGTTTAAATGAAAAGGTGCATCTTCACAGAGTTAATCATCGTCTAGACCACTTCAAGACATGCCTACATTTCGTATTGTCTTAGTGATGATAGAGATCTTCTAAACTACGTAACATGATGCGAAAACATTTGTGAAATGGGGCGGGTTATGTTATCGTAGAAGATTTTTACATCAATTTTGTCATCAAAACTTTGAACAAGGAAAATTATGTCTTCATTGAAGGCAAGACGCGTCTGCTGTGCGTAAGATGAAGCGTCTTCCATAGCCGTGGCTGTAGCTGCGAAAGGTCATCCATCAGTTAGAGATAAATTGATAAAAAGTAGGCTTTGTGATTGGTCGATTACAAGGCCGCACCCGCGACTGTCTGCAGGACGCTTAATTGATAACGTCGACCGTCGTTGTGGTGTAAATAACAACAACAATAATTCTATCCATAGAGTCCATAGACAACGAAATGTTGCGTCAGATGCGTTGACATGAGTGACGTATGTGGGGTGCAGTTGTCACGTCAGTCAAAACTTTGTTTCAGTTTATTTCGTAGATTTTCTGGTTTTCGGTGTAAAATCTGGTATTTGTGTTGTAAGAGTGTAACTAAGCTACCGATTTAAACAAATAACAATGGGTTTAACAATATCTAGTGTTTTCACCAAGCTATTTGGCAAAAAACAGATGCGTATTCTTATGGGTGAGTATCAGCATGACAGCTCATCGTTCTAAGATTGCGTAGATTTTAGCTTACATGTCTCTTATTTTTCCAGTTTCATAGCTAATTATGGTATGTTTACTTTTTGTTCGCAGTGGGGCTCGATGCCGCTGGGAAAACAACCATACTTTATAAGTTAAAGTTAGGTGAAATTGTGACCACGATTCCAACGATTGGATTCAACGTGGAGACCGTAGAGTACAAAAACATTAGCTTCACGGTGTGGGACGTCGGCGGTCAGGACAAGATCAGGCCGCTCTGGCGCCACTACTACCAAAACACGCAAGGACTGATTTTTGTAGTCGACTCCAGTGACACGAAGAGAATAGCTGAAGCAGAGAATGAACTGGCTAACATGGTATGTTTTCTACTCAAATTATTCTAGAACTGTACAAGCGCAAAATTGTAAAATCTATTTTTGTAACTTCTAGGAAATATTTCTTAAGATTTAATTAAATCAGTTAAAAACCTTTGTTTAAGACTATATTCAACATAGTATGCTGCCAAAAACTTGTGTTATGTTATGTTGAATATAATCTCCATCAATGATTTTTAATATATATTTATTTGAGTGATGTAACAAAGCAAAACTTTGAAAGGGATTTTGTTACTGAACTTCTATTTATAACTTGTACATTGTTTCAGCTAAAAGAAGATGAACTGAATGATGCAGTTATATTGGTGTTTGCAAACAAACAAGACATGCCTAATGCCATGACAGCATCTGAACTTACAAATGCTCTAAATCTTAACAATATGAGAAATCGACGTGTAAGTATTTCATTGTTCTTATCACATTTGCAGTACAAAATGAATTGATGTAAGCTTCATATAATTTCTAGTCAGGTCAATAAGTAATTTCCTGCATTAATGTTTTGTACAAATTAATTTACTTTCAAAAACCTGTTGGAAGTAGCTTCTATCTGCCACTTTAAGCCTATCTTGTTGGAAATCTGTGCCTATGTTCTGCAGTGGACGTTCTATGGAAGATAATATGATACTTTCAAAGCACATATCTCCACCTATATTTTTAGTCATTGTGCTGGAAGAAAATAAACAGAAAAAATATGCAAGTGGAGTCCCTCAGCGCGAAAAAAGTGAAACTTCGACGCAACAGTGCTTTCATACCCCCTCCATGGTAGCGTTAAACTTTTAACACAACCTTGTTGGTAGTTGCATTAAAAGTTTCAGTTTTTGTAAAAAAATAAATTGTGTCATATTTTCCAGTGGTACATCCAAGCAACATGTGCAACGCAAGGCCAGGGGCTATACGAAGGCTTGGACTGGCTCTCCAATGAATTGGCAAAGAAGTGAGACATTTGATAACAGCAGTCACAGGGAACTAAACTTTCCCACATTGACTGAACCACACAATTTGTGAACTCGTTCATTATATTGAACACAAAAGACTATAAATTTTATGCTATCAACTTCGAGCAAGTATCTATAGAGTCAATCGTGTAAAAAAGTGTCCCAGCCAAAACCTTGCCCAAGCTACTTGTGGGCAGGTTAGTTAGTCGTAAGGCTACTGCAAGCTGACTACATTGCTGCACGATATCAAAGTGCTTAGTTACAAGCTGTCCAAATTACAATAGTCATATGTGCGGAAAAATCTATGTATCATATTTTAGGTACATGTTATTACGAACTTAAATTTTTTTGCATTACTTTAGTACTTTCACTTAAGGATTGTGGCTCTATACATATTTCCTCGAAGGCTATCAATAAGACTCCTGGCATCAGGTCTATTATGTCCAAAAATATTAACTAGTGTTTGTATGAAAGTGACCTGATGTTGGGAGCCCTGTTAATTTTTATTTTATTAGGTTAGCAGCTTATTTCACGATGCCTTGCTAGTAATGTTTAGACAGGTGCTGGTGTTGTGATTTGGTGAGAAAAGCCCCAACTTTATATTCTAATTTCATCAACCGGGATGCATCACATCTTTTCTATGAATTGCTTACAATATGATCTTATTCATGAATATTCGAAGCAAACCTAACCTATTAAGTACTCTATGAACTTCTGACTAAGTTTCATGAGTTTTGAGAATACATATTAAATTATGGAAGTCATTTGGACATTTCTGAATAAGACCATAAACAGCAGGTCTGTCAAGTGGTCAGCAGATTTGTTAAAAAGAAATTGACAAATCAACCATTCAAATGTTCTGAACATTGGCCTGTCAAATCTTACAGAAAATAACTTAAACTAAACTCATCATACACAATGTCCTGACTATCGATTTTTTTTTTGGGCCAGTGAGTATTTGAAGTGTAAAGATAAATAATATTAAAAAATAAATAAAGCAATAAATAAGATTAAAATTTCAATTTCATTAAGAAAAAGAGCAAAGTACACTTTCAAGAAATAAACTAGTTTTCATTTGCATTAGTTGTTGCATGTAAGGTCACAGTAATTTCAAAGCATCAAGTTTTCTTAGTCTCATTTTGAAAGTTTTTATTGCAATACTGTGTTGAAATCAAAAATGATAAGAAAAACTGAATACCTTGTATGCAACTCTTATACTTTCATTAGGTAATCAGCTATTGATTAGGACAGTTGAGTAGTAATTCTTTGCTATAACAAGGCACTATATGTTTCTCCCAAATGAAATTGTGTAAAGCAAGTTAAATATTTCGTTTTTGCAGCTTTTAAGTATAAAGGCTCAATTTATAGAAGTTTCCTTGCCTATTTTATGGGTCAAAGGCATAACTAAGTTCCTGTGGTATGAGAGAGGTGACGGTATAAAAAAATACGATTGGCATTCAGCACTACAAACATACTTGATATGCCTGTGATAACACCTACCACAGGAACTAAGTTATGTGCTAGATTTCTTTGTCTATGTGAACTTTATGACCTTGTGAATAAGACTATTATTCAGTAGCACCGAAACAATAGTCCACACGGCACAAATCAATAGATACTTAAATCTAAAAGAGACACAATTAAGATAAAAAATAGAGACAATAACACATTGAAGCACTTTGGGTGGTGAATGACGAAGAACATCATTAACTAACATAAATTATTCCTTCTAAAATTTAAGGTGTATTTATCATTATAAATTTGCATTTAGTGTATAAGTTTATTGCATTTTATATTTGTGGATATCATGTAATTCCAAATTAGTATTCATATATTCTTAACTTATAACTAATATTAACTGATCTTTGAAGTTATAATTTTTTTTTATTTGCAAGTTGGTTAAGTATGTTATTAGATTGATAAATAGTTAATTTGGCAAGAAGTATAAATGCTGTTTCAGATAAGGCCGCTAATGGAGTAATGGTGTTTTCTTTGATAGCCATTTCATAAGCAGTTCTCAAACTGTTATCATTGTCCTACTTATCATTTGAATAAAAGAAACAGTTATTTTAATGTGTTATACTTGTTGCGAACGAAGAGCGCACCTGGCCTGTTCATGTGTTTTATCTGTGTTTGTATACTGTAGACCGAATCATGTGTCTTGATGGATATGAAGTTGGCTACAAGCTGCGCAAACCCCAATCCTGACTGAAGCTCATTTAGCTGCGTGAGGATTGGAATACGCGTAGCTTTTAGCTAACTACAGGCACACACACTAACACAATGTGCATATGCACAAATACTACATGTATAGGCCGCGGTGTACTCTTAGTTTATAACAAATAGGTATAACATAATAATTTAGTTTAGCACAATTATCCAAGAATGATTTGCCATAACCCGATTTTCATAACAAAACTGATTTATCAAATTATACATATGAAAACCTTACAAGACAGTAATATGTTTTTTTATTATACAAGATAATTTTTATTAAAACTATATATTAGTTTGCAATGATATGTAAATAAAGTAAGTTTTCATATTGGCCAAATAGTAATTTTAAACAGCCCTTGTGTCATGTGCGCTTCAACATTATGCTTCACAATACGATAAAGTATATTGTTATAGTGTCAAATAAAGGATAGGTGTAAATAAAATGATATTTTTTTTTTTATATTCCCTGTATTCATTTTTTTTTAGAAAATATAAAATTTGAAAAGTTCTCGACTTGTTAATACAGGATTACTCGCATAGGGGTATATATATACTAAGTCGAAAGAGGGTATGTAGTCCATAACAATGGTCTGATTATTATGATCTACTTTTAATATGGCACACCCGGAATTCTAAAAAAAACAGCCGTTCCATACAAAGTCGCAACTTGAATCGACAAAACAGCTGATTTTCCTCTCGAATTCCGGGTTGGCCATAATAATGAACTGGATCCCTTTCGGCTTCGTATACCCAATGCGTATATAATCGGTATAAGTTCATATAACCCTGTATATTCTCATCGGCGATAAACAATTGTACGAAAAAAATTCATGCTTGTGTTTCTCACTTTAGGTTCATAATCATACGCGTAAGTTATTTTTAATAGTAAGTACCTGCTATATAGTCAAAATATACGTTATTACTTATATATCTAGCTAGACATGTCTTACAAGGATTTTTCTATGCTAATTTCTATTTGTGACTCCAATTAGCTTTCCTCTTCTCAACAAAACTCCTTATTCCTTCTTGCCCATCATTAGCATTGATATTCCCTACCATAACGTCTTCCCCTAATTTATAGGCCTCGAATAAACCTAGCTCCATTTGTTTGTAAAAGAACTCCTTGCCCAGTGCGATGACGCTACGGCTTTTCAGTTTTATTTTATCTACAATTTTCTCTACCTCCGAGTCTAATTCGCTCGCTGGTACCACTTTCGTTACGAAACCGCTTTCGTACGCTTCTTTGGCTGATAAGGGTTCGCCTGAAAAAAAAAGAACATTAATTTGCAAATTAAACAGTAGGTAATTGATTGCTCATTTTAGGTAAATACGGTTAAACTCAGTATGAAAACATCATATAATTTGGGAAAACATCTGTTTTGTATTTTGTTGGATTCGGTAGAGACTGGTTACTAAAAACCTCAGACCAAATAAAAAAATAAAGACAGAATGTTGTAAACAAACAAGTGAAGCCGGCAAAACTACGTCTCGCCAGTTTTTTATATATACACATAATATATAAAAAACTGGTCTCACTTGTCTGTACACGACTTTCTGTCTTCATTTTTTAAATTTTGTCTGATCTAAAAACTAATTGTTTGCCTTCGGAAGTGATCTACCGACACCTCGTACAAATAATCGGCCAAGTACGAGTAGGACTCGCACACGAAGGGTTCTGTACTGTATGGGAGCCCCCCTCAAATATTTATTTTAATTTTATTGTTTACTAGACGACCCGCCCCGGCTTCGCACAGGTGTATTATACATATAAACCTTCCTCTTGAATCACTCTATCCATTAAAAAAACCGCATCAAAATCCGTTGCGTAGTTTTAAAGATTTAAGCATACAGACAAACAAACAAACGAAAATAGCGACTTTATTTTATACTATGTAAGGATTATTGAAGTGAATATAAAACTAAATATTCTGTGAAAATTTCAAGCATCTACCTATTACCATTATTAATATAGAGCGAAAAACGTCTAAAAATTCATGTTTGTTGTATGGGAGCCCCCCTTAAATATTTATTTTATTTTGTTTTTAGTATTTGTTGTTATAGCGGCAACAGAAATACATCATCTGTGAAAATTTCAGCTGCCTAGCTATCATGGTTCATGAGATACAGCCCGGTGACAGACGGACATCGAAGTCTTAGTAACCGGGTCCCGTTTTTCCCTTTGGGTACGGAACTCTAAAAAGTCGGTTCAGTCGTTAATTTAATTAAAATTTACTAACCACAGACTCCAGGGTCTGTGCCCTTTGTTAACTAAAATTTACAATTATTTGACTATACTGTACAAAGAGAGTTAGTAGGTATGTACTTGAAATCTTAGCCTAAGTCAATGCACTGCATGAATGCCACGAGCAGACCGGCGACCCGCTAATTATATTATTTATGTGTAAAGAGGTGATACCTACGCTGGGCTACGCTTGAAGACGCACAATACTTCCCAAAAATATTGTCATTCTTAGGATGTCGGGTAAAAAGTGAATCAGACTATGCGAATGCAGCGCCACATCGGCAGGACTTATACATATGGATGACGCAGACTCTTTAGTTGTTTGTTTCTCAAGACTACGTGTAGTTTTGTTATTAGTACACGTGAATGATTTCGATGGCCTCATATAACATGCAACATATCATCATAGACAAGACAGACATTAGTAACTCTACTCAGTTTTAGCGTAACTTCAATGCAACCTATAAATATGGAATGTTTTAGGCGTTTTAGTACTGACGAAATAAACGAAAGAACTACGTTTTTTACTAGAAGCTACTCATTCTGAAATTACGACAGTGGCGCCTTCATTAGAATAATGTTGCGCAGTTTTAAGTTTTATAGAGATTATTACCATGGTAATAATAATATAATACCATGTAGTAGTAGTATTTAACGGGGTAATGCGGCCAGTGTTTTGGGGACCTTTGCCCCGGGAACAATACGGGGCGGGTTGTTTGACTAAGTTGTTTGTCTTGCTATTAATCATCGACTTGGCATTTTGCCTTACATTTCATATTGGTGCCATTACTGTATTGTCTTTGTTTTTGCTTAAGTCACGAGACGAGAAGAAATCAATACTATACATACCTGCGAAAAGCATATAGGTGGCTCTAGACTTGGGCACAGATCTTCCAACAGCAATGCCCGGTGTTGAGCAAAATATACCGAAGTTTGCCCTGAAAAATTAAAGCATTTTTGGGTTCTATCTAGTATTTTTTATTCCTATATGGCCTATGGAGTGAAAGGTAGAGCATTTTATGACCAAATAAAATAGAAGGTATATTTGGCATGTCATGCAGGGAAGATAGAAGTACAATCCTGTAGGCGACTGCACGCTACACGACAATACTGATTTCTATATTTTCCATGAAATTTCGAAGTCTGGCGGCGCGTGTACATGTGTCGTCCGACGATTCCCGTCTGCTGTCCGTCCCAGTATATAGCATACAGGCGGCTACGAAATGGTACCTCTATTTGCTGTAGCCTAAAGAATGACCTACGATATAAATAGATGCTCTTTACCCTGGTGTTGAGAATTTACTGGCTTCTGAGCAAACGATCATATCGCAGCTGGCAACAAGTTGACATCCCGCAGCTGTGGCAAATCCATTTACCTAGGAAATTGAGAAAAAATTAGATCTTTGTCGAGTCTAAATGTACCTATATCCATCATCCATCCATCAGCCAAAGGACGTCCACTGCTGGACATAGGCCTCCCCTATGGATCTCCAATAAGACCGGTTGAAAGCGGCTTGCATCCAGCGCGATCCTGCGGTTTTAATGAGGTCATCCGTCCACCTTGTGGGTGGACGTCCTACGCTGCGCTTGCCGGTACGTGGTCTCCACACGAGAACTTTTCGACTCCACCGGTCATCAGTCCTCCGCGCTATGTGCCCTGCCCATTGCCATTTCAACTTGCTAATCCGTTGGGCTATGTCGATAACTTTGGTTCTTCTACGGATCTCCTCATTTCTGATTCGATCCCGTTGAGAAACTCCGAGCATAGCCCTCTCCATAACTCGTTGGGCTACTTGGAGTTTATTAATAAGGCCCATGGTAAGAGACCACGTTTCAGTGCCAAAAGTCATCACTGGGAACACACACTGATCGAATGTACCTATAGCAGAGATTATACATATAAGCTAGGTACCTACCCCTGGTATGTATTCATAATATATTGTGTAGGTACTTGCTCTTTTAATAATCCACCGATGAACATAGCTATAGTGAAACCGCTAAACTCAGACTTCGCCTGCGCGGGTACGGGGGCGCGGGGGTAGACGACAAAGAGGACTGAGACAGGTGCGGGCGCCGGGGACCCGCTGCCCGCGCCTGTCTCAGTCCCCTGTGTCGTCTCCCCCGGCGCCCCTGTACCGCGCAGGCGAAGTCTGAGTTTAGCGGTTTCACTATAGCCCAGTGTGGGTGCTTACCTAAAGCCATCGATTTTTTTCTATGGACGTACGGCAGGTTTCATCACTCTGTTTTCCTTCACCGATAAGCCAATGGCGAGAAAATTCGTATAATAGGTAAGTAAATACTTATGCATATTCTAAATAAAGCAAAATTAGGTAGAAAGTATGTACTCGTATAGTAAAAAAGATTCTCTAAAGACAAGGCAGAGTGATTTCACGTGTCGATATTTTGCATGATTATTTAACTAATTTTCTCCTAATTTTGATTGTTATCATTCCATTAATCGCTCGTAATCATTTAGGTACACCATTTATTTATTAATATTTACCTTGGCTATGACAGGCACTGGACTTAATACAATAGACTTCATTAGTTCAGTCGCTTTTGTAAATATTAACTTGTGCTGTTCAACACCTGTGCCAGATTGCTGAAAAAATATCTCGCAAAGTAAACAATGACATACATATTTATTTTATACCTAGATAAAACAGGTTCTAAAATATTCTTCATCATCATAATTATTTTCAGTCCGTAATCGTCCACTGTTGAGCACAGACCTCTCTTCTTGTATGCTCACTCATTCCCGCCCTGTGCAGTACAGATTAGGGTTGCTGAGGATTCTTCTTCCGCTTCCTCATAATGCGGAAGTTCCTCAATATTTTGGGTTCCTCAACCGTTACCGCATCCTCATAAATAAATAAAAAATCCTCTTCCGCTATCGCTTCCTCAAAATTTAAGAGGAATTTCACTGCGCATGCGCGTCGCATAGAATGGTTTAGATTCATAGTTTGGTCCACTGGAAAATGCCCTTATCAATTTGTGTGTATGTATGTACCTATATTATGTACAGACAGGACAGCGGCTTTTGGGTTGGGTCCGCTAGTATTTATAATTTCCTATCATCCTCTTCCTCATCCGCATCCTCTAAATTTGCGCGTGACAATTCCTCTTCCTCCTCCTCATAATCACTTCCTAAACAACCCTAGTACAGATAGCATACGCACCACGACATAATTTTATCGACGCTTGAAAATAAGATAAATTTAAGCTCACCATAACTTTGTCTCGTTTGACGTGTTGATGAAATTATATCGTGATGCTTATGCTAGCCGTGCTGGTTGCAATTTTTACAATATCATCGACCCAAGGAGCTGGTGGACGTCCTACACTTCGTTTATTGTTATGCGGGTACCGACATCAAACAATCATCATCATCCACAGCCTTCTTGATCCCACTGATGGGTATAAGCCTCTGTCTAACTGTGCCATTTTACTTGATCACATTTTTTACTTTAATTAAATAAAATACGACTATATTTTGTCTAATTTACCTATTCTATAGCTACCGAGCAGGTGAGGTGAGGGTGGGAAAAAACCTAGTTTGGAATACGTAGGTATACTAAGCGCCACACAAATCGACGGATGAGAAGTTAGCCGCAGATGACACTTCGCCGTGATTCGCTGATTATTGCGCATGTGTGCACAATGCGTAGGGAGCGCGCGGGAGGCATAAGGTTGGCGGGCGGGTGTACTCCGGCGTCTCGTCTCTCTGGCTCCCACGCATACCTTTATTTTGCCTTTTGCGCAGCATTCTGCGCATAACTTCCCATCCGTCGATTTGTGTGGCGCTTAGTATAATACATTCCGTGAACGGTCTCGTTGAAATATGTGTACCTACTATGTGTGTGTTATGTGTGGGTTCGATCCCCACCCAGGGCAAGTATTAATGTGATGAATATAGGTGTTTGCTTTGTGTCTGGGTGTTATTTAGTTACTATCTACCTATATAAATATGTATTTAAAAATATGTATATGTAGTACATCAGTCTCTGGCAGCCATATCACAAGCTTTGCTTAGTTTGGGGTCAGAGACCGTGTGTAAGATGTCCCCAAATATTTATTTATTATGTTACTTATTAAGTTTGAAAAAAAAAACCGGACACATCGCTTTACCCTTAGATTGCTCCAAATACTCTTGCCTCTTTTTGTGTGGCGCATGGCGTTGCGCTGACGCGAAGTCAGTAGATGAAAGCCTTACTTATTGATTTACCTTTTTTTGACCCAGATAAATCCTTTATGGATATCACCAGGCCTGGGGAGGCCGGTTGTTATGTGGGAGTCTCCACCACTAATCGGTGGCATAGCCACTAAAAACCTGGGGTGTTTCCGCCACTACGTTGTGACGGGGCTACGGGCACGCTTCAGCACTCCTCCGCGGCCCCGACAGCATTGTCCGCTCCCGGACCCTCCCGTGGGAGCTCTACGCTGCAATGCTACGATGTGCCGAAAAACAGGGCACATCGTGCTGTCTCGGGGGGACTTATTTATATATCTACTGAAAAAAAAAAAAACTTACTAATTCCTTCAAATTATGCCCAGCTGAGAAAACGTTTCCTTTAGCCGATAGTACAATCGCCCTCAATGATACGTCATCTTTGTTAGCATTGATTGCTTCAATCAAATGGTTCATCATGTCCAAGGATAGAGAGTTTCTACATGAACAGAAAAATAACTATACATATTTCTTTCTGTAATTCGTAAGAGAACGGTATAAAGGGTTAATCAAGGCCACCAGAATGCTATTCTTGCTAATCACTACTTAAATAAATATTTTTTAGTTCATTAGTTTGCTCATTATTAGCCATTTTCCATGTTAACAAAATTATTAATGTCAAAGTATGTATACCTAGCACCCAGGTAGGTAGGTACTTAAAGTATGCATACCTGGGTCTAAGGTAGGATACCTAACTAAGGTCAACTCTTGGCAAAGACCGGTAGGTATACTTTATTAAAGAAATACAAATTTACTTATTTCGGCTATTCTATAACCTTAAGGGCAAATTTCGTCAAACAAGATGATACACTACCATATTATGATAGATATAATAATATACCTATATTATGTAGCATATTATGTAACTAAGTACTTAATTTTGAATTATTTATTATGTATAGGTAAATATGTAATTACCTTGTTTGACGAAATTTGACCTTAAGGTTATAGAATAGCTAAAATAAGTAAATTTGTATATTTTTTTAATAAAGTACGTCGGTCTTTGCCAAGTCGACCTTGGTTACAGACAAAAGTAAACTTACTTGGTTTTCTCATGATTTAAAGTGATTTCTCTAGTGCCATTACTTTCATTTGATATCACATATTCATTGTGTACTCCTCGACTGAGTATAAATAACGGTTTAGTAAAGTTTTTCTGAAATAAAACTCGTTGTTTATCATTGAATTCTAACTTTTATTTTTGTAAACATAACCTCATTTCAACTTACTTGAACTGCTCTGAAACTCAGCATTGTAGCCGACTAGCTCTTTTACTTCTGTTTAATAAAAGTAAATCTATTCTCAACTAATCAATTAAGTTCATTCAGCAATAACATCAAATTAATTTACAACACAACACAACTTTGAACATTTTATCATTTAATTTTATCAGAACAAAAACTAGTTGTGGACTGCGCGTGCGCAAGATAACTGCAGAGTTAAAAAAAGGGCGGCCAAAAAAGGGAACTAATTCAACATGTTGGCAATGGTTGGCAACGTGTTGTTTGTGGCGCCACCATTCGCGCGCAGAGTAATGTTTACTATCAGCTGCGAAAAATAGTTGAGCTGTCAGTATAATGTTGCCAGAGTAAGTATCATGAATGCTAACTTAACGGCACGAAAATAATAACAGTAATTAATCATTTTAAATTGTTAATGAGTGAGATCATCACGGTCACATTTTTATATTTACAATACACGTATATATAATGGAAAATTACTAGCTGTTACACTGAAATCTCTTCCATATAAAAACTTCACTTCTGAGATTTACATGTTCAATATAAAGATCTACTTTTCTTTTTACAAGCTTTTATTTAACTTGCAATGGACATCCATTGCAAGTTCGGATGGAATCTTGCAAGTTCAATTTGACTAACTTCCCGGTTTTCGATTGAGCTGAAATTTTGCACGCATATGTATGTCGCGTGACAATGCAATAATATGGTACCATGGAGCTGATCTGATCATGCAGCCGTAAGGTGGCCATAGGAACTCCTGTACTAAGCAGGATAGACCCGTCGTGTTTTGGCTCGTTTTACTTGTCTGACGCTACATGATATCCAGGATCACAAAAGCATGTAGGTTGTTAAAAAAAAATATATTTTTATAATAATTTATTTACACATGTGTTTATCCTTATCCTGTGAGCATCAAAAGTATCGGACATTATATGAAATCAGAAACATATACCTACCGCTAATGTTTAGATGAAACTGTGTTCATAAGTGGAATTTTGGTACGTAGAAGGTTTGCCTACTTCAAATCATCATAACATTGTATAAAATCTTTGGGATCACAATACACTCCCCAATCGAATGCTAAAAACCATTTTACATAACCTCATGTAGAATAGGTCTAATTCTCTATATCAACTAGCCTAGCATACGCACCACGACCTAATTTTTGTCGACGTTTGTAAAAGTGACTGATACATATTAATATACTTCATTCAAGCTCTGCCTTGTTTTGTACATGACGATACAATTATGTCGTGTTGCTTGTGCTAGCCCGGCAGATTTATCTAGGACTGAGAAAAGGCCTGCGCTTTCAGAAGTAGATATAAAAAAAAATAGTGCGTGGAGTCCCTCCGCGCGGAAGAAGTGAAACTTCGTAATGTTCGCCCTCCATGGTAGCGTTAAACGTTTAACGCAACCTTGTTGGAGGTTGCATTAGAAGTTTCACTTCAAAAAAAACAACGACGAAACGCGAGTAATTCAATCAAGAATCGACATCGTCAATCGATCCACACAGGGTATCTTCGGGGACCATTGCATCGAAGCGGTTATCGTCGTCATCGTCGCCTAAGTATTGCGTTCCTTCGTCCTCTGCCGTGATGAGATCCATAACGGCGCTGAAAAAAAATGTTTACTAAGATGGATTCTTATTCTTATTCGATGTGGGGGCGATAAGTCCTGCACTGACGTCCCGCATGGGGTGTTTTGTGCATTTCCCCCTCCAGCGTCTACCCGAGCCAGCCCAGCTCCTTAAAGTAGCGGAGCGTGGCTCTGGGCCGCTGGCATAACTGCTCCAGTGGCTTTGATGGTGAATAAGATGATGGCGATGTGGATGATAATGCCAATGCCATACTAAGATGTGTTTTGCACAAAAAACACCCCATGCGAGTCTGTGGGACGTCATTGGCTTATGGCCCCCACGCCGAATGAGGATGAATGTTGAATCTGTACAGTCTCTGTTTTCGTCGATCAAATAATGAAAAAATGTTTTGAAATGTTCCCTTCCGAACGTGCCTCATCATAATTAGTCCTTATCATAATTAGTTCGTTACTTAGATTGTCAAAAAATATTGAACACGTATTTTTTCTTTTGTCTATTAAACAAAAAATCACCTTCACCATCACCTTATATCACACCTAAATATTAGCTATATGTATTTATTTCGTAAAATGATATCGCTATTATTTTCTATAATAACGACTTACAAAGTGTACATTTGTTTGTTATATTTGTACGTTTATTTTAAAACCTGGTCCAAGTTCTTGGTCTACAGTGAAATATTCTGATTCTTTGGGATTATCGAGAATCGAGAAAGGATTTATTTATCGTCATCTAAAAAATGTACACAAAAAAATTAATTCAATAAAAGTTCAGTGAAACCAAGCTGAGCTTTAGTAATAATTATAAATAATATAAATCTATATACCTAATTATGTAAAAATGGATCCCTATTTCCCTTGGTCACGGCATCACGCGTGAACGGCTGGACCGTGTTGGCTAATTCTTTTTTTATTGTGTTTGTTAATGTCAGGAGACGGTTCTTATGAAAGAAATTGTGCAGAAAATAATAAAAACATCAATTTAATTTTCCCATACAAAATGTCCTTACATGTAAAAGTTGCCGTATCTGACCACTACTAGCGCTAAATGCCATCGAAATTAGAATCCACCGAGTGAGATGAAGGTGATATGAAGTTCACCGGGTCAGCTAGTATAAAATAAACATTATATGTAATAAGATTTCATTATTGAACCTACCACAACACCTCATTATCGAAGTCGAGGTTCTTCCGTGATCTGTAGCCAGTGATGTGCGATATTTTGGACGTTAACACCTGGTCCAATAGGGACCTCAGCCGAAACAGAAGCTGGGCCGTCTCTTTCCTGCAGCACACCTTTAGCGAAGATATTGATATGAGGCATTCGTCCGGATTCGCCGCTGTAACAAAGTTGAGTTAGTTTACTATCAGTGATTTTTAGCTATCAGTGAACAATGATAGTTTAAAATCTCTTTATTGTTCACACCGACAAAATAGAAAAACAAAGCGTATACACAGTGAATGGCTTAAAGCTATCCTATAGCTTAAGTATTCCACAAATCTCCTTTTGTTTGGATCTACGAAAGTTGCGTATAGTTTGCACCACAAATAAAGCGATATTTTTTTTTTTATTTCGCTTATGTTTGCGTTTGACTACACACTGCCTGATGTTAAGCAGATATGCGGTCTAGGATGTAAAAATATAAATAATGCAACACTTCTGATACATTTTATTTATTATTGCTACGATATAATCAATTTTCAGCATTAGTTAACTTTAGTTGTAACAAAGGCAAGGTAATAACTATGGAAAACGCGTTCTATCTAAATATGGATTTTAACTGGTAGGCAGTATATCCGATTAGCCACACAATCTTGTAACAAACCTCTGGTGAAATTCAAATCTGTAGCGGCAGCGTATACACACACGTGACGTCCAAAAGAAACAGATCGGTGGACTTTTGCTTCAGTCCGTAGACGAACCAGTTGGCGCTAGGATTCAGGCAAATGAGCATGAATTTCTGTTTCATCCCCATTTTTTAATCCTTTGAGCTTCTGGCTCCTGCTTTTTTTAAACACTTGTGTTGTAGCCACAAGACAAAGTGGAGTCGGGGTGCTCTGATTCGGATCATCTGTGACCTATTTTGAACTTAAATGATCTGTGTCGGACTTGTGTCGTGAGACCCCGGGTGGCTTACTTACCGCCATAAACTACAGCCAGCCCAGCGTCGCTGCGCCAGAACTAGTACTAACTAATATTCAATTTTGAGCATTAGTTAATTGTAGTGTCTGTAGTGTAACAAAGGCATTTAGTAATAACTAGTTCTAACTAGAAAAACTCGTTCTATTTAAATACGGGTTTTAACTGTAGCATACCCATAGAATCTTTCAACAAACCTCTAGTGAAATTCAGATCGCCAAAGAACAACAGCGGCAGCGTATACACACACGTCACGTCCAAAAGAAACAGATCGGTAGACTTTTGCTTCAGTCCGTAGACGAGCCAGTTGGCGCCAGAGTTCAGGCAAATGGGCATGAATCTCTGTTTTCTTGGCCCCATTTTTGTTGCCATCACGCTGCTCGGGTGGATGGAGACTTTCCCATCTTCTGGGGTGTATGCTTTGATCCGCATTGGCCGAGCTTGATTGTACTGCTTTGAATTCAGCCATCTGAGAAATATAATAACGTTTGGAAAAACGAGATTAAAGGTTTAGTGTGGATTCGCACTACGTCCAAAACGAATTTGATCTGAGTTCGTGATAGTTCGATAAGGAGCAGTTGTAGAACTACGATGGAAACACTGAAAGATTGTAGAATGGGCCAGATCAAAGCAATCATTAAAAAGACTAAATACTAAGTCTGAAAATATAGCTTTTTAACAATTTAATGAGGTACAAAATTTGGCGGCAATATTAAAATGACGTGTCATCGTTTCTTTGAAATTGGCGCACGAAAATTTTCAGCGCGTATTTTCTTGTGAATTTCGATGTACTTATTCTTAAGTTTATTTTTTTCTTTATTAAAGACTTTGTTTAATATTTAAAGTTGAAGTCCTGTCTCTAATCAGTGCTGAAGGCTAGTTAAGACTAGTCAGTGATGGTTCTCGTCAAATGTGTCTGTTAACATTGACCATCCATTATAAAATCAATGATATGCGCCCCATATAAAATTCCTTAAGATTTGAAAAAGGTGTGGCATTGCTATGAGTTAAATACGGAAAATCTTTTGTTAATGTTTAACTGGCAGGAACCTCTGCGCTGGATAGTTACCCTATAATTTGGCTAAACGACAAAAATGCCTTGTGGAGACCCTTAAAGCAGAGTAGGCTGCTGGCTCTCCCAGAGGCGCCATCGAATACAACGATGTACAGATTGATAAGTACTATACTATACAAGAGAATAAATAGAACAGATAGTTTCTACTTCGTTCCATTAATGAGATTCTAAAAACTTTCAGTGTGGCCCACGTATTTGTACGATAGTAAGATTTCTGTTATCCTATTTCTAACGACAATTTCTAATATCGGATTTGGATGGGATTCGAATCGGATTGGTGTTGGACGCAGTGCAAAAGCACTGTTACAGTATATGCAATATTTATCTATAAAGTAGAATGAATAATCAGAAATGAGATCCGTAAAAGAGGCAAACTTATAGTCCGGCAATCTCGTGCGCGACCGTCCTGCGGGGTGTCTACGCGTAATTTTAGCATTCTTTCCGAGAGTTAAGATTGGCGAATTGAAATGGCAGTGACATAGGGCACATAGCACGGAAAACAGATGACTGGTGGGGTTAAATAGTTCTTGAAATTTATAGAGGAACCATATTACGTCCTAAGAAAAAAAAAGATTAAAAAGTTGCTTCAAAAGGACGAAAATCCCGTCTACTTTTTGTGCGAAACGCGCTTTCCATACGACCTCTTCAATTATAACGATACTAAAGATGCATGAAACCTTACCTGACTGTTGCAATTTTGGGATACAGCGAAGCCGCCACAATAGCTTTAAACAAGCTCATGTTATCGTGATTCCTATTCTCAAAGGAGGATTTAATATCAGCGCGCGCTAAAAACCCCATTTGCTTGAGGTTATCCGCAAACTGTCTTTTCATGGCCGACAACTGGCGCAGGTTTTGCATCGATAGGAAGTTTTGGTAAGCGAATGGCTGTTTATCGTACTCGTCACATCGCTCCCATTGTATGATTGCTTCGGACATCCCAACGTGATCGCTTGGTTCGCCCAGGGTGAAATTGCGTTTCGTGTCGTCTACTTCTTCCTCTTTGCCTGTTGGAGAACATTTTAGATGCTTTTATTCAAAGACATGAAATGAGTTTTTGTGTGGGAAATGTGGTAATCAAATATAGCATGGAGATAGTAGGTGATGTGATGGCTAAGAGAAGAGTATAACTCTTGCAGCTTGCCAGCCGAAAGACCAAAGAATAAACGGTGAGGACTATTTAATCTATGACCATGTGGTAGGTCCTTGAAACTTCAGACAGCGGCTACTGGCAGCACGGTCGAGGCCCAAGAATAATGGACCATGCACTAGCCGTCAATGGGGCAAGCAAACGAGATAATTATGTAGGGGCGACCCGAG
The DNA here is from genome assembly GCA_964007245.1 of Hypomecis atomaria. Taxonomy (NCBI): domain Eukaryota; kingdom Metazoa; phylum Arthropoda; class Insecta; order Lepidoptera; family Geometridae; genus Hypomecis; species Hypomecis atomaria. The sequence continues at coordinate 11,812,996 of OZ023299.1, forward strand.
AGGGGTTAGTTTTGTTCTCGTTAGAGCACCGATTCTTTACTTAAAATACCACATGATGTACTAAGCGCCACACAAGTCGGCCGATGGGAAGCTGCGCAAAAGCCGAAATATAGGTATGCGCAGGAGCCAGAGAGACGAGACGCCGGGGCACACCCGCCCGCCAACCTCATGCCTCCCACGCGCTCCCTACGCCCGTGCTCAACACTACGCCACGCGGCGTCGGCACGGAATCACGGCGAAGTGTCATCTGCGGCTGACTTCTCACCCGCCGATTTTTGTGGCGCTTAGTATAGGGGTCCTTGGAATCCCACACAGCTGCCACACTGCCGGCCGGCACGGCCCAGGCAGCCTATTAATAATGAACCCACAACGAATAGTTTGCCAACGACTGGAGGGACGAGCAAGCGTGCTACGTGCCACCCCAGAGGGATCATAGATTCGTGTTCATCTATAGCATTACTTTTATTATATTGTCACCCCAGAGGAGTCAAAGTTTTGTTCTCGTCATGTCTAGCACTAGAAGTTTCCCACCCGCAGATGAGTATACATACCGGATGCCAAACCTAAAGAGGTCTGTTTCCTTACACAAAGGGCACCTATTATAAAATTATTATAGTACTACTTACCTATAAACATATGATAAATAAGCTGGCAAGCTTATTAGTTGAACCCAAAACTAGTACCTTGCCAGCAGCGGGAGGGATCAGTTTCATTTTTATCTAAAGCATCAATTTTATACAGGGTTACTGGTAATCAATTAACATTCTTTTAGGGGCTTATTGTGTACATCAAAACTAAGCTAAAACACAGCTGTTCCATACATTTTGTCGAGGAAGAACGATATGTTTATGGAACAGCGTTATTTTTGAGATGTGATAGAAATCGTTGAATAAAAGTTGTTAGTTTTGATGTACAGAATAGGCATCTAAAAGGATGCTGATTGATTACCAGTAACCCTGTATAGTATTACTTACCTATCATCATAAGGTAGGGGTCCTTGAAGCCCCAGACAGCGGCTACACTGGCGGCGCGGTCGAGGCAGCCGAACAATGAGCCAAGTACCAGCAACTTCCCAGCCGCGGGAGGGACAGGCAAACGGGCTAAGTGCCACCCCAGAGGGGTCAGAGTTTCGTTCTCGTCTAGAGCACCAATTCTGAAACAGATTATTTTTAAACATTTAATTTTTTGACAGAATATGGATGATTTTTCCGGTACCAAGATTGTCAATTTTGTGATTTTTTATGAATAGTTGTTGACTTGAGAATCGGTTTTTTCTTTGCACAATGCACAAACTTAAAGATCCCTACATTTCGATTTTAATAAATTGAAAGTTGAGATTGAGATCGAACATTGAAATCCTGTAAAAAATTATCTGTTTCTCACAGCAAATTTATTGGACTTTCTCTATAAAATGTATAGGACTGTGCTCCAAGTAGCACAATTATTTACGGAGATGACTATATGATCAGAATTTCTATGCGAGATCGAAAATTAGATGATTAGTAGAAATACCAAAATGTAGTATAGCCCATCGCATTGGCAAGTTGGCAGTAGGCAGGGCACATAGTACGTGCCCTGCCTACTGCCAACTGTACGACTCATGACCAATGCGAGCGAAAAGTTTTCGAGTGGAGACCGTATACCAACGTGGAGCGTCTGCCCGCAGAACGCAGGATCTCGCTGGATGCAAGCCGCTTCCAACCGGTCTCATCAGAGATTTATAGGGGAGTTCTATGGCACGGTAATGATATCTAATAGTTTTCCGTCTTCATACAAACGGTCGGAACGCGAATATACCTACGCAGTAAACGCGTAGTCGCGGCGCGCCGCCGTAGTGACGAACGAACGTATGGATTTGTAACTAGTAAGCGTTCGATTTATGTTTTAGGGTTCCTCATTTTACTACGGAACCCTTAAAACATAAAAACAAAAAAGGGAATTTTTATCGAACCTTTATTCTCACATTAACAACGAATTTCTTTTTTGTATGAAATATAATAATTTTACATCATAACAAATAGAAACTAGAAAGAAACTCATGTAGGTAAAAAGTAGATGAAATTAAAATACTGAAGGCGGGCAGCCCTAGCGCATGATACGTTCTGCGTGGCCACGTGACGCTGTATGTATACAGGGTTATTTATAATCAATTAGCAACCTTTCAGGGGCTCTTGTTCTGTTCATCAAAACTACCAACTTTTGTTCTGCGGCTTTCGTCAAATATAAAAAAAAAACAGCTGTTCCATACATTTTGTCGAGGGTGAACGATATTTTGCTATGGAATAACTTTTTTTGGAGAATTAATCAAAGTCGTAGAACAAAAGTTGTTAGTTTTGATGTACAGAATAAGCTTTTAGATGTTAATTGATTATAAATAACCCTGTATATTTCAAGGACAGGGCAGAGTCACAATACTGTTAGATACCATTTCCGTGCCTATTGCCAGCGTTGGACGTCCTAAAGCTGAAACAACGCCAACGAATGTACAATACTCACTGTTGCAAATGCCTCACAGCCCCAAGTATAGTCTTTTCCGCCGGGACCGCGGGCATCATTTTCATAGCCACCTCTGCCTTGCCCAGCCTGAGCCGTTTGATGGCGAGCACCTCTTCGAGCAGGTCGCTTCGCTGCAGCTCCGGTGACAGCCGGTCGGCTAGCATCTCGGCTCGGTGTGATGTGAACAGGTGGTAGCAAATACCGGGCTGGCACCGACCGGCACGGCCACGTCTGAAATTAAATTATTTTTCACTAAAATTACTAAGTGTAGATATGTAATATTCTTTCAAAGTTGATTTCCAGCAAATTTCACTAAAATTACTAAGTGTAGATATGTAATATTCTTTCAAAGTTAATTTCCAGCAAATTTCCTTAAAACGTACAGAAACAAAAAATATTGTATAAAAATGTAGCCATTGACACGAGATTAATGAATTTAGCCGTAAGTAAGTTCGTATAAACCGGGTGTTAGAGTTTTTAGGCCGCCTGAAGGCCTCTGACTTGGCTAAACGGTTAAAACAACCGGGACCTACAATTTAACGTGCCATCCGAGCCACGGTAGCGCTCAGTTGGTAAATACCACCCGCGTTCACCCATCCAAATACTGACCGTACGGAACGTTGCTTAATTTCGGTGATCGCTGACAAACACCTAATCAAACTACGCTACGAGCGCTACATACTATGAGGCTAATTTAGCCGTGATGGTCTATACTATAGTGACATTCGCCTTACAATCATGAGGTCGTGGGTTCAAATCGCGGTCGCGTACTAATGAGTTATTTGGAATCTATGTACGGCTTTTCACCGAAAAGCCAGTGTTGTATTTTCGGTGAAGAAATCATCGTGAGGAAACCTGCATATGTCCGTGGAAGAAATTCGATGGCGTATGTGAATCTACCAACCCGCACAGGGCCAGCGTGATGGATATGGCCCCAATCACCTTCGTGGGTATGCCTACATTCTGCATTGGCCTATGGCTTATGCCGTTGGCTACAGTATGAATTTAGATCTTGGTTAAATGTGGTAAAAGTATTAAAAAAGCTTTTTTTTTTTAAATAACAAGCTTTTACTGAACAAGTACTCGCTAAGACGAATCCAACGATCCGAAACTCGATAGGGTTGCGTCGTTTCATTGCAGAGTTCCTATGACCACCTTCTAACTCCATCATCAGATCAGCACCATGCCATCATAATATTGCATTGTCACGCGATTTACACATGTATGAAAATTTCTCCTCAATCGGTAACCGGGAAGTGGATGAAATTTAACTTGCAAGATTTGATTACAGACAACGGGACAGGTGAAACTAAATAAAAGCTTGTAAAAAAGAGGATAGATTTAGATAATACACTACTATTCCTTCAAGCAAATTTTTCCTAATAACTGGTGACTGATTCTTACCTCTGCCTCAAATTAGCTTTAGAAATCCATTCAGGCAGCAAAGTAGAGAAATTCCTCTCCACATCCAGACCCCTGTACTTCATCTTTCCACAATCAACGACATAAACCACATCATCGATAGTAATCGATGTTTCCGCAATATTTGTCGCTACGATTATCTTCCTTATGTTATTTGGAGGCCTCTGAAAGATTTTCTTGTGGACTAGAGAAGGCAACTTCGAATGCAAAGCATTGACATCGTGAGAATGCTTGGGGAAATGATTACTATTCTCTATTAATTTGATCAGTTTGCTAATGTCGGCGATTCCGGGTACGAAGATTAGTACAGCTCCCGGTTCGCCTCTGCATATGTATTTTAGTAAGTGGACAACTAGTTCTAAGTTCATTTGCTCGATTCTGGAGTCTTCCAACTGTTGTATGACGTCTTTGTCGTACTTGCCTTTGAGAGGTTCCAGCCATGTAGCTAAAAAAGTTGCAATTTTAATTTGTGACTTATTTTTTTTAAATAATTAATTTTCCAAATACCTAATGTATTAGTATAATGTCATAATAAGGAAGAGCCTAGGTCTCACGATACAGGTCACCCTAGTGTGGGATCCAGTGCACAACTTGTTTGGGCAAAACTTTTTAGAACAGTAAACTTTTTTTTGTTAACTATATCTAATTTCTGATGAGAAGGAATGAGAGGATCCGTATCCGTATGAACCAAAGTCTAGCCAAGCATATCAACAAGTTTAAATGGCAGTAGGCAGTGCACATAGTTCGAAGAACGGATGTCCGATGCGATAAGCGCAGCGTAGGTCGTCCACCGACTAGTTGAGCTGACGATATAATAAAGACAACAGGAACGCGCTGGATGCAGGCCGCTTCTATTCGACCTTATTAGGAATCCACAGGGGAGTCCTATGTTCAGCAGTGGACATCCTACGGCTTATGGATGGATGGATGATACTGAGTTCTATTACTGTCGTTTACTAACTAACACAAGAAAGGGATAATGAGCGAGTGAATTAGATTTTTCGCAGATAAAAACATGATATGTTTTTAGGATTCATTATTATTTAAAAAAAACACAAATAAATATTAGGGGACATCTTACACACGGTCTCTGAATCCAAACTAAGCAAAGCTTGTCATAATTATGGCTGCCAGAGACTGATATACTACATATACATATTTTTAAATACATACTTAGTATATAATACCTAAATAACACCCAGACAGAGAAAACACCTATGTTCGTCACATAAATACTTGCCCTGGGTGGGAATCGAACCCACGCCGCTTTGATCCCGTAGTCAGCGTCACTAACTACCGAGCCACCTAGGCAGTCAGTAATAACAATACTCACCAATACTAGCTCTATGCTGGATATCTTTTTCTACTTCCGACACAGCATTCCTATTCTTAAAGGCATGTTGTCTCCATGAATTCGATTCACGCAAAAAATCAGGTTTTCGAGGTAGTTTAAACTTAGTAAACGCGAGTATATCTTCCAAGTAAACATCTTTCACTGGGTATGCGATACCTTCTATATGGATCATTGGGCAGTTGTCAAAGTATTTGCTTAAGCTCTCGGCATCGATGGTAGCGCTCATTAGAATCAGTTTTAGATCTTTACGTTTTTGTAGGACCTGTAAATGAAATTACAAAAGAGATAATGCAAAATTATATCGAGCTTGGGCCATTACCTTGTACAGTATTCAATTATTTGCTTCATTTGTTTCAGAAAATGATTTTTCTACTATTTTCTTCGGTGGACGGATGACCTCATTAAGACAGCAGGATCGCGCTGGATGCAAGCGGCTTCCAACCGGTCTTATTGGAGATCCATAAGGGAGGCCTATGTCCAGGTTTGTATGACTGATGGATGGATGAATGGACTATTTTCTTTCATAACAATCCTCATTTAAAGTATTTTCATATTATCGGATGTTATTATCAATTGAGATTATTGCTTGTAAAATATGCCGGCGTGATGGCAGCGTTAAACAAAAATCAAATTAGAAAATATGAAATTCCATTCAAATTAAGCATTCAATGCGGTTGTTTTACTCTGCGCATTTATTTACCATATTTAATGGAGTTTTAAGCTACTTGACACAGTCTGGTCCCACTTTGCGAGATCTTTATTTTTAAACTGTAGTGCTAAATAACAAAATTCAAGATGGCGCTTTTAGCGCGCATGTAGTCCAGTGGGAATAATGGAAGTCGGCCGCGTTTGCTATAGGCCGAATCTCTGTGAACGAGGCAAGTCGTTGCACAGTAGCAAGTTCATGTCAGTAGGGGTGAGGAGAGGGGTTTTGCGCAGCTTGTAGTACAAAGAATGCCATTAAATTTGCTTCAACCGACCAAGGTACACTTTAAATCGAAAATAAAATATAGTAAAAAGTATACCTGTTTCACCATACACATAGCCATATCAATCTGACAGTCTCGTTCGTGTACTTCATCCAACACAAGATGGCTGTACTGACTGAGAGCTTGGTCTTTTTCCAGCTCGACCAGCAATACACCTGTTGTAACGAACATTATACTGCCTCGGTCCCTACACGATACTCTGTAAAAAATAAATTGATGTAATTAAACGACGTTAAAATCAACTAGAGTAGATACACCGGTTGTGGATCTCTTAGTGTAATTTGTGGCCACATTCAACATTAATAATGAATTAGAATTAGAGAATTAGAACATTTCATGTTAAAATAATATTTTTAAAGACATTTTCAAACTTTTAGATTCACACAAACATTGGTTATAATTATCATTTATGCAATAATTATGACACCAAATGGCACAACTATTATATTTTATTTCTATGGTAATACTGTCAATTCCTAGAAACCAAGAGTATAATATACTTAGTATAGTATAATATATTGACCTCATTTTGTATTTTACTGAGGTGTTGATCCTTTCCATAGAATCAGTGAGGGCCTTCAAAAAATCCATTAAAATCTTTTATTTATATGTTAGCGGCGCAAAGAGTGGCGATTTGCGCAACTTGTAGCTAGCTTCACAGACATCATATAGTTTGATTCGGCATATACGCCAACATTTATCACTTACGCCTCAAGCCTAACAGCGTATCCCACGGAGTTGCCGATTCGTTCCCCCCTCTCCTCCGACACTCTGGCAGCGAGAGAGGACGCGGCGATACGTCTAGGCTCTGTGACTAGAACTTTCACGTTCGCGCCTCTGCCATTCACAATGGCCTCGTCTAATATCAGTTGTGGCACCTAAAAATAATGTAAAATGGTTAGTAGCAGTTGATCCGAACCATTATAGTTCGGCCGTTCAGAGAATGCGTTCCTGACACGTCATCTTGAAAAAATGAAAGAAAGTTTCCGAGATATCGGCCAAAAACATTTTTTCAAGATGACGTGTCAGGAACGCATTCTATGAACGGCCGAACTATAGTAATGAGTCTTAATAAATTTATAATTTTAGTTTGGAACGAAGTTGATATTCATTGTAAGGGGTATCAACCCCTCTTTGATGGCCATGCCAGGTCGCAGTAATTAGAGAAAGAGAGAAACATGTACATGGCAAGGGCTTAAAAAAAGTATAATAATATATTTAAGGCTATTTACCATTATGTGTACGTGGCGGTCTCATTCAGACCGTAGATCACACTGAATGCAAGCCACTTCCAGCCAGTATTGGAGACCAGTAGGGGATGCCTATGCCCAGCAGTGCATCCTATAGCAGTGTAGCATGTAGACTGTGTAGATTAGTACTTCAGTCTTGGCAGCCATATCAAAAGATTTGCTTACTTTGGGGTCAGAGACAATGTGTAAGAAGTCCCTAATTTATTAATTAAATAATTATGAGTACGAGTAAACTGTATAGGTCTGTTACAACATTTCAATATTTACCTGTGTAGATTTACCACATCCAGTTTCACCACTGACTACAACCACTTGATTCTTTTCGATTACATCAAGCAATTCCGAGGCTTTCTTGAATGTTGGCAAAGTTTTACGAAAGTCCATCATCTTTTTGTACTGGTCATTTGATGTCAGCATGTCTTGATAGTTTTCTTTTAAGTCTTCATTTAGCCTGTTGGTTTCTCCATCTGTTTGAGTAATTGTTATGCCTCGAGTGATGCATTCATCTAGTTTCTCTTGAAATGTGCCGGTTATTATATCGTCATAGTCATATTTATACTCATTTGATGTTTCGGGTTTCCTTGTGGTTGTACTAGTTGATGTGCTTGGAGTATTAGAATAGTTGTTAGACACAAAAAATCCAAGTTCATCAGATATAGTTTCACTTTTAACTTTTGATTCTGACTCATTATTGAATGTTGGTAAAGATTTTCCAAAATCCTTCATCCTTTCATATTGATCATTAGATGCCAGCAGGTCGTCAGATGTAGTTTCAGTTTTAACTTTTGTTGATTCTGGATCTTTTTTAAATATTGGTAAAGGTAATCGAAAATCATTCATCTTCTCATATTGATCATTAGATGTCAGCAGGTTGTCAGATTTAGTTTCAGTTTTAACTTTTGTTGATTCTGGATCTTTCTTAAATATTGGTAAAGGTAATCGAAAATCATTCATCTTCTCATATTCATCATTAGATGTCAGCAGATCATCAGATTTCGTTTCAGTTTTAACTTTTGTTTCTTCACTAATATCTTCAAAACTAGTGTCCAAGATTTCTATGACTTCTGGTTCATTTTTTATACTAATTACATCTGTGTCCATTTTATTTATGTTGGTGATGGCAATGTTTCTGTCATCTGTAGGATTTATTGGAATGAAGTCCAGATTCTGTGGCGGGATTAAAAATTCTAGTTTTTTAACTGGTGGTATGTATATGTTATTTGCTTCAGCTATATATTCTATTTTTTCAAGACATCCATATATAGAAGCCACCACAGATTGTGGGATTCGGAGATGTATCTGAAAAATTCAATAGGTAAATTGTTACTAGTATCACTTGTAGAGAAACTAACCTTTTTGTTAGCTTCTCTACATTCAGACTCTTCCAATGATAACACTGCCAACTTATAATTCTAGTTATGAAATTCAAATTTTTGAAATGTTTTTCTTTGACAGGATCAGCGATCCTTGTTTTGTAAAATTGGGCAGTCTTGAGTTGGAAGTGATCTGGAAGACACCTTTTTTTTCCATAATAATGTAATGAGTTTGAATTGAGTTTGCGTGGACGAGTCCTGTATACGGCATGAGCGTCGAGTAACAGGCAGGGTGAGAGGCTCCGGTTCCTTTAACTTTGATTCCAGGAGGATCTCTTGTTTTGGGGCCACTGACCCTTACCCTAGAGCACTGGGCTGGCGCTCACTTCGAACCCTGTCGGCCAGTTTGGACCGGCGCCTGTCGGCCGGTTTGGGCCGGCGCCTCCACCTCAGTCGACAGATGTCTTCACGCTAGCGCTACCTGGCTGGCGCCACACTATCGGCGGGTCCAGCTCAGGCTATTGAAAATCCTCGGCCAGCCTCCAGCGTGGTTCTACGAGTGCTACCCTCTCCCTTTTTGGCTAACTTTCCAAGGACTTCTACAAAATTCTCTCTCTCTCTCTCCGTCTCTTGAAGATTTAATTGACTATAAGTGCAGTGCGTGTTGTGTAAATAAATGTGTAAATACTAAGGTTAGTCTTCTGTTTTAATCTTCTCTCTCCGAACCGTTAGGAATCCTATCCACTAGGTAGGACTCTTAGGTTGGTTAGGTTTCTCCTGAGGTCTCTTAACCTGTGGTGCTGCAACCGGCTCCCCCGCTTGCAACATTACGGGTTCCTCTCCAATTCTCTTTTAACTTGTGGTGCTGCAAACGGCTTCCCCGTTTGCAACATTACACACTCTGTGCATTGGATTAGTATTCCATGTATTATAATTGTGTGTTAATGTCTGTGTTTCATAATTTGAGAATATTTTAATTTCTGTTTTAATTATCTACTAATTAATTTATAATCCTATTTTTAAAAAAAAAAAATTTCTGTTATATAACATTCAGTTTTTAGTTTTTTTCAGGTAAAATTGATTGGACTTTAGTTAAAAGAATGCAAAGGGCAAATGTAGAAAACATGTTACAAATAACATGTCATATTCTTACCAATCTTTCTTCTGTCTTATTTTGTCTGGCTCTAGTTGCAGCTAGATTTCTGTAGTATAGTCCAATCTCTTTTCCTCTCAACCCTGGAGGTCGACTGTGTGATGGGACATTCCTTATAAACGGCCTTGGGGTTCTTTCTCTTTTTCCCTTGCCCCCGCCCCTGCCCCTGCCACCGCCCCTGCGTGGCATTGTTTACACCTACAACTGAAAAAATTTACGAAAATCAGCGATGTTCAATGTGTACCACTAAAGTAGAATCTTCACTTCTAATGGTTTACTTTATTTATTGGACACTAACATAATGTATGTATATAGCCTATCACCATTAAGTCTACAGAGCTAGCCAAGTATCAAAACAATATGCAATTTAAGGTGTTTTTTTATAAAGGATTACTAAAAAGATTTAGTAAATATTTATATGTAGTAAAATATACCTATTTGAATGTTTTATGTCAAGTTACTTTGTAAACAAGATATAAGAGGCAAGTACACTATAAAGTTATGAATATTATTCTACTGGGAATGTACTACGAAACTGGGGAACGCACATAGTCGCACCGGGTTTGACTCAGGGTGAGCACTTTCTTTGGTCTTCAATAGTATTTCATTGGGCAACTACAATTGCGCTTATCTGCACGGGTAGCATGGCAAAGGTACAAACTATTTTTCCACCACTATCCCCTCGAAGAGGAAATGAAAAGGCATGGATGACAACTGACATTAAAAGTGGTTAAAATGGTTTTTCCCTTTGAGATGCTACCCGTGCAAAGTGAGACCTTTAGAGTTAATAGTGCTTAGGGAGAGCACTATTAACTAAAGGTACTCCGATGAGTAGTTTACAGAGCTCTAGTATGACCTTTCTTTCCTCAAATCTGGTCTGTTACGCCAAACTTATAATACCTGGTTGTTAGAAGCCTTTCTTGAGCTTCTTCAATGTGAATGGATGCTGAATAGTTACCAATCCATTGTACGCGGCGACTAAGATGACAGGGCTTACCTACAGCAGAATTTAATTAATTTTACAAATTTAATTATACAAATATTAAATAAGAATGTGGATGGATGTGCGAAAAATGTTTGTTTTGAAGTTTTGCTTTTGATTCAAAACAGCTGGGTATTTTAAGGTTATAATATTCTCTTTGGTTTTAAAGCTATCATAAGTGTTGCGATTTGGTTGAGCCCAACCAAATCAATGGTGCGCTTACGCACTCCAGAGAAAGCAGTGTTGTACGGTAAAAGCCGTATCAGGAACATCACTGAGATAAATAATCAGCCAAGTGCGATTCGGGCTCGCACGCCAAGGGTTCCGTACCCTTAATTTATTTTATTTTATTTTAGTTATTTATTTTTAAATGAACATACCTACAACTTAATATTCTGTGAATATTTCAAGCATCTTCCTGTTGCCGTTATTAATATCGAGCAAAAGTTTTACTGCTTGTATGGAAGCCCCCCCTTAAATATATATTTTATTTTTAATATTTATTTCTGAATTGCATATGTCTATCTGTCGCTCTCATTAATGTCTTATTGGGAAAAACGGCTAAAATTTCACATTTGTTGTATGGCGACAGTGATCACGGCGAAATGCCTCCGACTTTATTCGAACAAGCTAAAATCGCGTTAGTCGCGGCAACCATCGTAACTAATACATCTATAGATATTTTTTTCTTCATTTTTTTTCCAACAGTCATTGTTGATATTTTTTTTCCGTGTTTACGGGGTTCGTGTCATGATCTATAATAATTATAGATCATGAGACGAACCCCGTAAACACGGAAAAAAATTCTAAAGTTCTTACGCTTCCATAATTTAACTTTTTCCGTTATATTTACGGCTTCTCTGTCTGGCGCCATTGAAAACGTGTCTCTCTTCAATTCAATTCAATCATTTATTTGCAACATACCTATGTAGATATTACATGCAGTTCACAAGTGACATGTTTTAGACAGTTATATACATATGACCCTATAAGGGTTTGGCAAATTTACAAAATTAAACAATTTTAAAAGTTACAAATTACAACAAATTATTTTAATACATATCCCAATTGTCAATAATTTAATAATGTCAATAATTATTTAAATTCATTATATTACATTATGTCAGCTTTTTCATTTAAAAATTCATTAATAGTATAATATGCTTTTTCAGTCAATAATTTATTTAATCTAAAGTTAAATGTCATATCACATTCCGATTCTTTTATATTTTTAGGTAGTTTATTATAGATATCTATTTTTTTAACAAAATTACTTTTACTAAAAAGAGCTTTCCTAACTTTAGGCACTCGTAGCGTATTTTTGTGTCGTTTCGACTTCAAAGTCTCAAAGTTATCTAAATTATTCCGTACATGCAGAGCCGCCTCATGGATATACATCAAGGGAAAAGTCATTATTTGCAGTTTTTGGAAGTACAGCTTGCATAAGTCTCTAGGCTTCAGTCTACAAATCGCTCGAATGTTTTTCTTCTGGGCCCTAAATGCCGACTTTTTTCTGTACTATTACCCCATGCAAGAATACCATACCTCAGTGTGGAACCGACGTATGCATGATAGGCATTTAATAGTGCTTTATCATTGGCTACCTTGCGAAACTATAGAGTGCGTACGAGAATTGACTTTACTTCGTACACACATGCTCAACGAGACCGTTCCATGACAAGTTAGAGTCTATATGAAGTCCTAAAAATTTAGTCTTTTGCGTTTCGTCAATTTGTCTACCATTATAGTTAATATTTAAATTGTCATATTTTGAATTAATATTTTTAAAAGTGATAATGTTAGTTTTGTCCAGATTCATTTTAAGATTATTATTTTGGAGCCAATCTAAAATAGATTTCAATGAGTTATTTATATTGTCTTCGTGTCTGCCATTTTTGTTGTCTGTAAAAATTGCAGTGCTGTCATTGGCAAACATAACCATGGGATCATATAACATTTGGGAAATCATTAACGCGGTCACATTAACTCGACGCATCGCTGGAATGCGGGTCCCCGCCCGCTTCTCCCCGCATTCCCTTTTCTCGCCCAGCAAGTGTCAGTACGGTCAGCATCTTTGTTACCGATACACGCGTCGATAAATTGGCTGATTTTCTTGCTGAATTTGGCTTGTTTTCTGTTTCTGTTAAATAGTTTTTGATTTGATTATTGTTTTGTTAAATTTTTTGTTACTGTTGATTGTTGAATATTAACTGTTGAGCTGTGTTCAAACCAGAATAACATGGGGAAAGTTATACACAGTGAAGGGAGAAAACTCGTGTTCGAGAATGAGAAGAAAAATAAACGTTTTTCCATACCGGTGAATCAGGTTGAAAAACGTACCTGTGCCGCAACTGGAATATCAAGAAGTACTCTTATTCGGATAAAAAAGAGGCTAAAATGGCATGTGTATCATCGCCGCGTACTTTTCCTGACACTAGTCCTAGATCTAGGTCGAGCAGTATGAGTAACGAATAGTAACGATACTAGCAGGGAAGTAAAATTGTCCACACCAGGTAAAAGCGCAAGCAATCAAAGAAAAAAAAATTGTGGTTGATAATTTTGACATTAGCGCAATACGCAATATTGTAAACAGTTTTTACACTGTGATAAAAGAAGTCCTCACCCTAAAGAAAATCTTGGCAGCTGCTAAGAGAGACCTGAATTTCCAAGGTGGAAGAACTTACCTCAGAAACATTTTGGTAAACCTGTTGGGCTACAGATTTAAAAAGTGTAAATTTACCCGTACGGTGATGTTTCAAAAGCCCGACATCGCCATCATCGAAATGCCAAATAAAAAAATTAATATTAATTGGATAGCCATACAACATATGTGTGTTTTTCCTATTAGTATGCTCAATATTAATAACGGTAACAGGTAGACACCTTAAATTTTCACAGAATATGTAGTTGTATATTACCTTTCAAAATAAAAAATAATTTTTATTCTTTTAACAAACTTAATTTTTAAGCAACTTTTACTCGATCTTAATAAACAGGTAGAAACTTATCTTTTACAGATGATGGTTCGGAACCTTTCGTGCGGGAGTCCGACTCGCACTTGGTCGGTTTTTTTTTGCACACCGTACTTGAGCGCCAAAATGACGTCACATGGTCAAGCTTCTAGTTAATGTGACCGCGTTGTAATGTAAATCAGGAATAATAAAGGTCCCAGGATGTCACTCCATAATTATTTCACGGTTCTTAAATCTGACTGGTATTTTTCTTCCATTTTAGTGCCCATATTTAGCCTCGTGGCTTCTGTGTAGTCTATTAGTAAGATAAGATTTTATTAGGTTTATTATATTGCCTCTTATGCCATAACACTCCAGTTTTTTTAATAGGATGTTGTGATTGACGCGATCGAAAGCCTTTGTCATATCCATAAAGAGAGCATTGACCCTTTTCCCGTTATCAAGGCCTGTGTATACAATTTCCAAAAAATTTAGAAGAGCCATATTTATGGACTTTGCCTTTCTAAAGCCCAGTTGATTAGGCGAAAAAATATGAAAAGTTTCAAAATATTTCCTTAGCCGTAGATGAATAACCTTTTCAAATACTTTGGAAAATATTGGTATCAGGGCAATAAGCCCGATCACAGAGTCGCCAGCGTAAAAATAGCAACGTAAAAAGCGTTCTCTCGGTTCTCTCTATCGAACGAATGCCTAAAGTGAAAAAGAAACAGAACTATGCTATTTACCTAATATAATTACGATGGCACCTCTGTAATCGGGCTTAATGGGTCGATAAAATTGCATATCCTCTTTATCTTGTTTTTTAAAAATAGAAGTTAAAAGTTGTTGAACCATTGCGAGATTTATTTTGGATTAGATATATTTTTTTGGAGGTAGAATTGCGACTAAAGTGCTAAATAGTGTGGTGGTTTGGCCACACGATCGAACTAGGTGCGGACCGCACCAAACCCTATGGCAGAGTCATCGAACCGAGCGCAACGTCAATAATAATAATAATGTGCAGCGAACCGCTGAGCACGCCATCGAATTTGGTCCGGAGCACTCCAAGTTCGCGGTGCGGAGCGTACCAACTTGTTCTCTTATTAAAGCATTAATAGACGATCGAACTTGTCCGCCCGAACCGCCGGACCGGTACGGTGCGCTCGACATGCCACACCACCGCACCGCACACGAGATGGTCCAGTGTGCTATCCGTGCTTGATCGCGTCAGACATGCCTCCAACCTTGTCAAAGGAAGCTAAAATAGCTTTAATTGCGGCAACCGTCGTAGCTAGCACGCCTATCCAAAGGCAAAGGAAAGAATGGGCAAAATTGTATTTAAGATACAGAGACTCATACAGTCATATGCGACTGATAAAGGAACTAGACGATGAAGACTTTCGTATATACCTTCGCATGAGTTCTGATCTATTTGCTGGATTGCTGGAAATGGTGAAACCATATATTACTAAAACCGATACAGTTATGAGAAAAGCTGTGACTGCTGAAGAAAGATTATTAGCAACCTTAAAGTATCTCGCGTCAGGAAGAATCCCATAAACATGGGAAATCCTTATAAATTTGGATGATTTCTAAAATCAACTTTTTCTCCGTAATATTTACGGCTTCTTGCTCCGACGCCGCCGCCATTACAACTTCGTTACGCGTGTCTCGCTCGGAGGCAGAATTGCGACTAAAGCGCTAAACGGTGCGGTGCGTGGGCCACACGAGCGAACAACGCGCGAACCGCACCAAATCCTTTGACAGAACCATCCGACCGAGCGGACCGTCAATAATAATAATAATGTGCGGCGGACCGATGTACACACTATCGAATATGGTCCGGAGCGCACCAAGGTCACGGTGCGGTGCGATCGTCTGTTAATAGTTTTATTGGTTTGTGAGCGTACCAAATTCGAACGTCTATTTTTATCATAGATTACTAATGTCTATGATTTTTATACTTTAACGCACCAACTTTTTTTTTCTTTTGTGAAGTTGTCTTTTAACATTGACATTGTCAGCAAATGTCATTCCTGCAGGTGAATGAATTACCTACACAATAAACGATGTCCACTAAATCAGGTACGGTCAGTAACCTGTGATTAGCACCTGTAGTGATGAGTAACCTGTGAATTTACATATTATGAAACTCTGCCCAGACGGTCCCCGGACGCCCTCTTAACCCTACGCCTACGGATGCCCTATTAAAGCCGTATTTTTGTACAAACATCATTACAGTATAGATATTGATTTTTAGCTTATTTCTCTAAAATACAATCTTTTGAGGGTAACACACATTACCGTCACCCTGAAATTGACTTGGGACAACACACTTTGGACAATGGAGTTGGGTCGCAATTAAAAATCATCTCATTGTGTACTTATCCTTTCAAAAATAGCTCGTTGAAATGAACTTTAGTACCCTAATTGATGAACAAAAGTAAGGCGCAGGTATTTGGTTGGTCCCATCATTGAAATAGATCATAATAAGGCACCATTCATAATTTTATCACAACCATTTTTGGATTTGGTACCTATTTGTTTGTCTCCATCTCCATCGTGTTCCATTGGGTGTCGTGGTAAATAATATTTCTGATGTAGTTTTTGTCTTCTTTATTAAGGTGCTTTACATGATGATAAAAATCAGTATTTTAAATGTTGTAGACCAAAGAAGGATTCCAGAGTTCACAGTATGAAATTTGACAGTGACATCTTGGTCTGCATTGCCAGGTTTTTGTGTTGACAACAATCGTCATCATTATTTTCAGCCGTAAGACGTCCACTGCTGGACATAAGCCTCCCCCATGAATTTCCAATAAGTTCGTTTGGAAGCGGCCTGCGTCTAGCGCGGTCCTGCAGTCTTAACAATATTGTCAGTCCACCTGGTCGGTGGAGGTCCTACGCTGCGCTTGCTGGTGCGTGGTCTCCATTTGAGAACTTAACTGCCCCATCGGCCATCAGTTCTCCGGGCTATGGCTAATTTGTGTTATGTAGATATAAATAAATAAAATAATGTGCCCTGTCCGTTGCTATTTCATCATATTATTATTATCATTATTAATATTTTGCTGTCCTCAGCTGCCATTAATTTGGTTTTCAAGTGGTTGTATTTTGGATTCAGTCCCGCTATAATTTTGGACACAGTCAGGCTTCCTCGAAGCTGTTAAAGTTCGCACATATTGCCCAGGTTGATGACTTTTTGGAAGTAATTGCGAACCTGAATATTCAGTCGTCCCCCGGGCCAGATCAACTTCCAGTTTGCATACTTAAAAATTGTGTTAATACTATTGCTCCTGTCTTAGCACAATTACTGAACACTTCTTTTGAAGCTGGATACTTGCCTCGAGACTGGAAGCATGCGATAGTAACTCCAATTTTTAAGAAAGGTGACAAAACTAAACCGGAAAACTTCCGACCCATTAGTCTCACTAGCATTGTGGTGAAGATTATGGAAAGGATTATAAGTGAGAGAGTGGCACAATTTTTAAATAGAAATTGTGTGATCTCAACAAAGCAACATGGTTTTATTGCAAAAAGGTCAACTGTCACTAACTTATTGACATCTGTTCATGCCTGGAGTGTACAAGTTGATAAAAAAGAACCTGTTGATGTAGCATACCTCGATTTTGAACGTGCATTTGACAAGGTACCCCACCAGCGCTTGTTGTTTAAGCTTGAACATCATGGGTTGCGTGGTAAGTTGCTTGAGTGGTACCGGAGCTTCTTATCGGGTAGAACATTTCAGGTTCGAGTGGGGAACTCACTATCGGAACGGAAAATGGTTTCCAGCGGTGTCCCCCACGGATCTGATAGAGCTCATAGAATGTCAATCAGCTTTTTTCGCAGATGATGGGAAGTTTTTTGCTAATGCATTGATAAAGTCTGGAGAACTTCAAAAAGATCTAGACCGCATTCAGAACTGGACCAGGGACTGGATTATAAAGTTGAACATAGCCAAATGTAGTGTGTTACATCTTGGTAGTACCAACCCTAAAAAGATATACACACTTGATGGAGTTGCTTTAGCATCTGTAGGCCAACAGAAGGATTTGGGAGTCATCATTACTGCAGATTTAAAATGGGAAGAGCATACATCTATGATAGTCAAACGGGCTAACTCATTTATTTATGTCATACGCAAGTCCTTTCAGACAGTAACTGTGGATGTTTTTATTAAGATTTACAAAACCTATGTAAGGCCTCTCCTAGAATATAGGTTTCAAGTATGGAGTCCTTACTTTAAAAAAGATATTGATTTGCTTGAAAGTGCACAAAGAAAAGCCACCAGGATTCCATATGCTCTGCGCCCCAAACCTATGAAGATAGGTTAAAAGCTCTTCGTCTCACGACCCTCGAAGAACGACAATTGCGTGGAGACTTGATTGAGACCTTCAAAATTCTCAATGGCTTCTATAATCTTTCGAATATTCACGACATATACACCTTGAAGGAAAATATGCGCGATAGCAGACGCCATAAATTCCTCTTACAGCCTACACCATCACAAACCAACACTGCACACCACATTCTCTGCAATAGAGTTGTCTACGATTGGAATAGGTTGCCTGAGGATGTAATCTCAGCAAGAACTATAAACACATTTAAGAATAGACTGGACCTTTGAATAAAGAGGGAAAAAATTTCTTTGACAGAAAAATACTAATATTATTCGACTCTGCTTGATATAGGCACATCAGTATACACTGCTCGCCTATAAACAAACAAATAAATAAATAAATAATGCTCTAGTCTCATATTACCTTGCGAGACGTTAAAAAAATCGTTTCTTGTTATTGTTAAATTCTTTTTAGGCGTGAAATAATTTTCGAACATGTTAATTGTTTCATCGAGTGTTGCTGTGTCATTTATGTTGAAGGTGTTTTAAATGATTATACCTGGCTCTCCAATGTAATTAAGCAAGATGTTAATCTTTGGTTTGTCATTAGTTTTGTCTAGGCTAGAGGCTGATAAATAAATCACGAGCCCCTGTTTGAAATTCCTGAAGTTTTCAGCCAGGTTATTGAACTGCATCATTTGCAGGACGGCACACCTGACACCATGTTTGTCTTTTCGTGTTCCATTGGGTGTCGTGGTAAATGATAAATATTACTGATGTAGTTTTCTTCTTCTTTATTTATCTCGTAAGTACTTTACATGATGATAAGAAATTAGTATTTTACATGTTGCAGACCGAAGAAGGATTCCGGAGTTCAGAGCTGTGACACCTTGTTCAGAGTTGCCAGGTTTTGTGTTGCCAACTATAACTACTTATAAGCAGTATTTCAACGAACAAAACCGATTGGGTACGTTTAATGGGGTTTTGGCCGAATCGCCCGAATTAAGCTTCTTGGCATTTGTAAACACGAGGTGAGTTGTTGCGCAGTAGCAATATATTCATTATAATTATGTTATATGCACAAGCACGGGGTTGTGCGCACCTCAAACTCCTCAAATATAACTTCACAACCGCCAAAAAGTTAGATTTGACCTAAACCTACCTATTGCTATTTGTAAATTGTAATTCAAACACACCAACAGGTGCCACTGCCAGTATTTAGAATACTAGCGTTACTTCACTGTCTGTGCATTATTCATAGTCATGGTACTATGAATGAATACTTGCATTACTTTACTGGCTGTGCATTATTGCAATGCTTGTTTTGTTTTGGCCAATTATAAGGCCAAAATAAGTCATTTATGGCTAGACATAATTAATTATTTTATAAAATAAAAATGATAAAATAATAAACCTCCGTAGAATTTAGGCTTTTGTTCATTGCATTTAGAGAATATAATTTATTGTGGGCTTGAAGAATAATAGATTAAATACCTATACATACCATATTTACGTAGTATCGTAAGTTCGTGATTGTGGAGGTATGCTGTTCAAAAACGTAAGTTTGTAAAGTTTCTATGATGAATTGATAACTTTTTTTACTGAAAAAGTGTAGCTTAGGTTTTTACCTATTGATATTTGCTTAATTTTAGGATTATTGGTCATTGCTGTGTCGGGGACGCAAGAAAAAGATCGTGTCCCTGGTAGTAATATTCATAATACTACTCAATGCCATGTTCTATTTGAGCTTAGAACTATACAATGTAAAGAAGAAGCACAAAGATCCTTGGTACAGCAAGTATGTATCTAATCCTTTAGATTTTTTTTTTCTCTAATTTTTAACTTCAATTTAACAATAGGTACCTACAGTGTAAACTCTTGATCATATTATTATGGTTTGGCTCTAAGCATGTTTCTGTGCTGCACTTACACTTAGTTGGTGTTGTAAAGAGTGAATAAATGTATGAGAATGTAAGTTAAACTCACCAAAATGAACTATGAAAAGAGGAGTGAATCATAATACGAAATGATATAGTCAGGGCCGCTTTAACTAACTTAGGGCCCCTGGGCACTGCAATTTACAGAGGCCCTGTACCATCTGAATTAGCAAAAACTTTTCTAATTTAAAAATGTGCATAGCGAGAGTGATAACGCAAGAATGATGAAGCTGATGTTGGTCTAGTGACAACCGCCTTACAATCGTGAGGTCGTTCAAATTCCGGTCCCGTACCAATGAATTCCTTGGAATTTATGTACGAAATTTCACACCACGGGCTTTTCAGTAAAGGAAAACATCATAAAGCAAGCTGCATATTATGTCCATAGAAGAAATTCAGCAGATTTTTATTTAAACTAGGGCACGAATCAAATCTATATACATGTGACATTTTTTTAAAGTAGGTACTTACCTTCGAGCAAATATCTATAGAATCACAATCATGCAAAAAGAGTCCGTGCCAAAACTCTGCCCAAGCTACGTAGTGGGCAGGCTTTTTAGTTAGTCGTAAGGCGATTGCAAGCCGACTACAATGCCGCGCGATGCCAAAGTGCTCAGTTATAAGCTCTAATTAGGTGACATAACATCAAGATTCGAGAAAACGGGTCATTTTGAATTATTTAATGTAAATATATAAGTCGGTATGTATGCCAGTGCTCAGACATTTTTTTACTACTTTCACTTAGGGACTGTGGCTCTGTAGGTATTTGTTCAAAGGTCTTTTCTGAGTGCATTGCCCTATAGCCTTAGAGTCTCTAAGGCTGAGCAGACAATTGCATAGAGGCCCTGTATTGGAACCATAGGCAAAGAATATACAATAATACTACGTATTTTATAACTACTTTAAAAAAAAATAAGAACAATATCATAATCATTGCGCTCACTCAATGCAGTTAGAATAATTTGTTCCACATCTGGATAACCAGGAAGTTAGAGACTATCCAGACACACATAGAGTGAAAACAATTATTTAAGATAATATTTTTTTGGGAATTTTTTTACACTGTAGTTTTGTTAATCTAAATGTTATTTGTATTCCAGTCTGCATTATGACAAGAATTCTTATGTGGATAATGCTGGTATGAGAGTGATTGTGGGTCATTATGTCGGTGGCAACAATGGAGGAAATTTATCTCAAGGTAATGCAGTTAAAATCTTGATTGATGCTCAGATATAAGTGCACTGAAACTATGTTGTTTAACACTTCTTCTTTGTTGTGTCATTGGTTCAATAATGTTAAATTATTTTCCATCAATATTTGGCCACTGCAAGCCTACAGGGTATAGCTTTGTATAGAGCTTCCAACAAATAGTTAACAGTTAACACTTTATGTGTGTAACACTTCGACGGATGTGAAGTTGGATTCAAGCTGCGTAATATCCAATCCTGACTGAAGCTCACAGGTACAATAAATTGACATAATAAACTGATACTAATACATATTATACTGATTATTTGTTTATTATTGCCAGGTGCCGATGTAATATTATAGGAGACAAGTGAACACATGATATAATAGTTTTATAATGATTTTGATTTACGCTTGTTTTGTTACTGGCATAATGAAATTGCCACTGCTCAACTACTCATCTCATGTTCACAGACTCTTAAGCTTGAATCAAACTCTATACAGAGTTATCTAAATAATAAATAAAAAAATCATTTATTGACTAAAACACAAATATTGACAATTCTTGCTTAATGAATTTGCTTGCATGAAGAACTGGCTGGCGCCCGTACTAGTAATTAAACTGTATTACAGGCGCCAGAGCCCTCCGTCGATATTTGACAACATAAACAGAATTAGAATTAATCAGAAAATTACAATTATAAAATATATCTGCATGGGTATGCAGTACTAAGCCAAACTCTAGGACGTGATTAAGATCATCATTACGTACAACTTTTTCTATGAAGCTAATTCAAAATTCGAGAAATAAATAAGCTGTTACCTTCAAGTAAATATATAGATATTTGTTTGAAGGCTGTTACATACAAAATTGCAACTTGAAATCGACAAAATGTATGAAACAGCTGACTTTTTCTCGAATTTTGAGTTGGCCCCATTGCAAATATTGTTCGTAATGATGGTCTTAATCACCCCCTTTTCGCTTAGAAGACTAGTTCTGGATATGAAAATGAAAGTATTTTATTTAACACAAACAGGAAAAAATTACACACATGCTACATATAATAAAAAATCGGCCAAGTGCGAGTCGGACTCTCACACGGAGGGTTCCGTACCGTATGGGAGCCCCATTCCTCTTGCCGTTATTAATAGCGAGCTTAAAACTCCTGAAAATCACGTTTTTTGTATGGGAGCCCCCTTAAATATTTATTTTATTCTGTTTTTAGTATTTTTTGTTATAGCGGCAACCTGCCTAGCTATCATGGTTCATGAGATACCGCCCGGTGACAGACAGACAGACGTACATCGAAGTCTTTGTAATAGGGTCCCGTTTTTACCCTTTGGGTACGGAACCCTAAAACCAATATTACTTATGTTTATGACAGTTTTACAGTTTTATACAAACAAAACGTAGTACCGTGATTTCCGCACTAGGCTAGGCCTGTGTCGCGGAAATCTAATACGAATAATCCTGTTTTTTTTCCAGAGGTGATTCATACAAACAGCTATTCACCAGTGCCAGGTGCGGGGGAGTTCGGGCGGCCCGTGCAGCTGTCTCAACGAGAACTCATAACAGCTCGGGAGCTGTACTCTCTGCACTCATATAACATACTCGTTAGTGATAGGATATCAATCAATAGAAGTTTACCAGATATGAGGAGTGAGAGGTAATTACCCAAAATAAATGTTGATTGTAAGATTATTTTGAAATATTGATGATTGAGAACACAAGTCAGAAGCTTATCACTATCACTACATAGTATATGAGTAAAACAAAGTCGTTTCCCGCTGTCTGTCCCTATGTATGCTTATGGGTCGCAAGTAGTACGTAGTATTATTATATATTCTTTGCTAGTAGTCTAATAAACTGATTGTATGATCAAAACACACAAAATAGTAGTTTATGCAACTGTCATATAATGAAGGGTATTAATTAAAACACGAGTGTGAGTTTATGAAACGAGCGCAGCGAGTTTCATAATAGTAACGAGTATTTTAATACCCGTGTTATATGCAGTTGCATACACTACTTTATCATCACTAATAAAAATAAAAATAAAACATATTGCGAAACATTAAATTCACGCGTACGTGTATTGTCACAGTGAACTTGGCGCCATTAAAATCTAACCAATGAGAGCGCAGCTGCGCGCGCAGGGCCAATCAGGAGCGAGCGCGCGATGTTATAATGAGATTTTACGATATCGATGTGGATATTATAACATCATGTGAAATTGCTTAAATTGAGTGTTTTGTTGTCTGCGCTATAACAGTAGTCATTATAAGTCAAGTATTGGAAACATAAGTAGAATGTTACAACATTAGTGTAGATAAAAGATATTGATAGCCTTGTCTTTAATCATAACTAGCCTGGTGTTAAGTAGAAGATACCTGTTTAGAAATCGTGTCAAATTTTGTGGCTGACCCATAAATTATGAACCAAGCCATGGATTATCTAAGCTGGATATAGGTATCTGCCCTTCGCCTGCATATACAGGGTTATTTCTAATCTATTACCATCCTTTTAGAGGCTTATTCTGTACATCGAAACGAATAATTTTTGTTCTAAGACTTTTGTCAAAACTCAAAAAAAAAATCGATCTTCCATAGAAAAATATCGTTTACCCGCGACAAAATGTATGGAACAGCTGTTTTTTTTGAGTTTTGACAAAAATCGCTGAACAGAAGTTGTTAGTTTTGATGTACAGAATAAGTCCCTAAAAGGACGCTAATTGATTAGAAATAACCCTGTATAGCTTACTGCCTGCAGTTAGTAACCAGCTAGCTAGAGTACAGGAATAGTTTGACTTCCTACGATACCTCTTAATAGATTCTTACAGATTTTCAATAAGACTGGATTGGGTTTTTAATTTCATTCAATGTAATGTATAAGATATGTTTGAAGAGCTGAAAACAATCATCAATCATTAATTTACATGTTGATTTCAGTTGCAGAAGTGTAGAGTTTGATGTAGAGAATCTTCCCACCGCAACTGTGATAATAGTTTTCCATAACGAAGCGTGGTCTACACTCATGAGGACTGTCATGTCTGTTATATTGAGATCTCCTGAAACCTTATTGAAGCAGGTGAATAATTTTTTTTTTTTCAATACATAACATCAAAAAGTATAATTCTCATTTAGTATTCAGTTTGTAAGAATACCAAAAAAAATCACGCTCACTACGATTACGCTTTGTAAAGTGGTGGGGCGATAAAAGCCCATGCTAGTGATCCTTTTTCTAACACGCTGAATAGGAAATAGATGCAAATAATTTTGGTTCTGTTTTAAGAACTCTTACAAAAAGATTGCTGCCCTATAAAGGGTTATCTGTTTGTACTAAGCCGAAAAGAGATGATTAAGACTATCATTATAAACAACTTTTAATTTGGACCAACATGGAATTCGAGAAAAATAAAATCAACTGTTCTTTACAAAATTGCAACTCAGAGTCGACAAAATGTATGAGACAGCTGGTTTTTCTTCAGCCGAAACTTGGGTCGCCCCCATAGGTAAAAGTTGTTCATAATGATGATCTGAATCACCTCCTTTCGGCTCAGTACACCAGTTTATACAGCCATGGTCGTCTAATGGTAGTGACACCAGCCTTACAATCGTAAACTTGTGGGTTAAAATCCCGATCCCCGTACCAATGAATTCCTTGGAATTTATGTATCAATTTTCACCCCACTGACTTTACAGTGAAGGAAAATTATCGTGAGGCACCCTGCATAGTTATGTCCATGGAAGAAATTCGATGGCGTATGTGAATCCACCAATCCGTACTGGGCCAGCGTGGAGGATATGGCCCAATCACCCTTCGTGGGTAGGCTTACGTCCTGCAGTGGACTATTAAAATGGCTGGCTCGTATAGAACAGTACAGTACACCAGTTTTGGATAACCCTGTACTTGAACATAAGGCACAACCTTATCTTTTTATTTTGTCCTGTTTATTTTCAGATAATCCTAGTAGATGACGCAAGCGACCGGCGGTACCTGGGCAAAGAGTTAGACGATGCGATATCAAAGCTAGATAAAGTACAAATACTGAGGAGCAAAACCAGGAAAGGTCTGGTGGGGGCCCGACTTATTGGAGCCAGGTCGGCCAAAGGAGACGTGCTTGTGTTTCTAGATGCACATTGTGAGGTTAGTACAAATACATAATACTAGTATTTCACTGAACAGTCGACCTCGCGGCACATATCTCTGAATCTTCATAATGCTATATCTCGACTCGCTTTTGCGAGTCGAGATATAGTTTTTTGCGAATAGTTTATAGTTTTTATAGTTTTTTGTTAGTTTGATGCGACCTGTGGAGAAAACCCAACATTCGAACAGATGAAATCAAAATGAACATAGATAGTGTTACTTTGCAAATTAACTGGACTTTCAGTGATGAGCACCTTTTACTACTATGGGACTAACTGCATAATTGTGACCTGACAGATAGACGAAGTGATTAAGACTGCAGGAATGTAGATGCAAGCCGCTTTCAACTGGTCTTATTGGAAATCTATCGGGGAAGCCTATGTTCATTCGTGGACGTCCTATGGCTAATATGATGATGAGGCCTATGATGATGATGATGATGAGGCCTATGATGATGAGGCCTATGATGACGGCTAATATGATGAGGCCAGGTTGTATTGGAAATAACTTCATATCTGCGCTTCTGCGGAATGCTGCAGAAGCGCAGATATGTAGTTCTGATAAATGTATCAGGACGTCTTTTTTATGAAATCGTACAAAAAATCATTTATTCAGTCCAGAATATCACAGTGATATCTTAGGCATTTTCGGTGATAAATATATTAAAGTTTACCTAAGTACATACAGCCAGTAGGTACAATAAATCTTTCTATTATCTTTATTAGATACTAAATTGTATAGATAGGATTTGAGCTGGCAACATGGTGAATGATGTAGTATGAAATAGAGTAGCTTGCAATTGAGCAGAAATTCAAGGTTGGCTAACAAAGCCTATAGAATGTATAGACATGTAAATGCATAAAGTATCAGTCAATCAGAGATTGTTAAAGATACAGCTACAGACAAGCATTGTTACCACTACAATGTACTACACAGATAACGCCATTGAGGTGACCAATTTTTGGTCAAAAGCCGGAATATAACATTTTTTTAGCACGCAAAATCGACTTGAAAAAATGAAGAATGTACTACAAATACCTAACCATATGACTGTCGAAAATGGTATCACTGATGCAGGATTTTAAACTGTTTGAAAAGTAATGAATGAAGCTGACGAATATTATTTGTTTTACATTAGAAAAGGTACTCTACTAGCTTTAAATAAAATCATAATGTAAGTGTAATGTACGATTGTTCTTTAATTTACTAACCCCAATACAGGGTTATCTGCTTACCCTGTACTAAGCCAAAAGAGGGTGATTAAGACCATCGTTATGAACAACTTATACTATAGGGCCAAAACGAAATTCGAGAAAAAATATCAGCTGTTCTATACAAAACTGCCACTCGGAATCGACAAAATGTATGAATACGAAACAGCAGATTTTTTTAACAAATTTCGGTTTGGCCCCATAGCTGTTCATAATGATGGTCTGAATCACCTCCTTTCAGCTTAGTACAGGGAATGCAGATAACCCTGTAGAGTCATTTTCCTTGTCTCTCTATGTTATACTCCATGGACACTGCAGCGTATTTCGAAGCTCATATTTACTATAATTATATGACCAGTTTAATTATTGTTGTATAAAATTTCAGGTGACGCAGGGGTGGTTAGAACCACTGCTAGAGCGAGCGGGCAGTGACGACGTATTCATATGCCCTCACATAGACCTACTTTCTGAGGATACCCTAGCATACACTAAGAGCATAGACGCCCACTGGGGCGCTTTCAGCTGGCAACTGCACTTCCGATGGCTCATGCCTAGCAGAGACGTCATGAAAAACAAAGCCGAAAACCCTTCTAAACCATATCCGACGCCAGCCATGGCTGGCGGCCTCTTCGCTGTCAGGAAAAGCCTTTTCTGGCGACTCGGTGGGTACGATGAAGGCATGCTTATATGGGGAGCGGAGAACTTGGAACTGTCGTGGAGAGCGTGGCAGTGCGGCGCCAGAGTCGAAATAACCCCGTGCTCTCGAGTGGGACACATCTTTCGTCGACACAGCCCTTACAAATACCCCGGAGGCGTGGCCAAAGTTTTGAACTCGAATTTAGCCCGAGCCGCAACGGTATGGATGGACGAATGGGCAGATTTCTTCTTCAAATTCAACCCAACGATCGCTGCGATACGTGATCAGCAACTAGTCGGAGATAGAATAGAATTGCGGAACAGTTTGAAGTGTAAAAGCTTCAAGTGGTATTTGGAAAATGTGTGGCCTCAGCATTTCTTTCCGACGGACGAGAGGTGGTTCGGTCGGATCAAAAGTGAGAGGGGAGCGTGTTTGGGCATCGTAGCGACAACGCCGGGGTTGGGCGGACCGGCGTCCGGCATTCACTGCGGCTACGACTTAGATTTACAACGTTTATTATTATACACGCCGGACGGTAAAATCATGGCGGATGAAGGTTTATGCTTGGAGCAAGGGAACGGTCGCGCGGTGTGGAAGAGCTGTAGCGACAGCAAAAAGCAGATATGGCTCCAAAAAGGCCCGAGATTAAAAAATAATAATCTCTGCCTTACTTTAGTGGCTAGTGACAAGAATAAGGATGGTGTAGACGATGCGCTTACGGCTAAAAAGTGTATCAATTCCGATGGACAGATTTGGCATTTTGAACGCGTGCCTTGGAGGTAACCCTGTGATATTCTAGTACAAAGGTATGGTTGTTATACACGCATGTGTAGGTAGAGCAGTTTTTGCAATTTTAGGTTATTACTTAACTTTAACGTTGCGTTAATCTATAATATTAGCCAACTTCAGTAAACAAGTCAGTATCGAAATACTTAGCTAAGGGTATTATATCAATCTCGTCCCCCCACAATGAAGCGGGCCGCGATTGCAGTCTAGTGTTCGACCAATCACAGAAGCTTATGTAATAAATATAATAATGTTCAAAATTTCACATCAAGACTTGTGATTGGTTGCTGGCTAGGCCGTAGAAGCAAGCTGCCTTAGAATGTGGGATGTTAGAGATGTGTAACCAGGAAAGCTATAAATGAACCATTCGAACGGCTGAACGTATTCGTAAATAGTCATGTGGCCGTGTGGATGGGAGCGAGCATTGAAAATCTATGATTGTGCGAGCGGAAGGGCGGATAGTGGTTCGTATATGTACTTATTTTTTTTGGACGTTTCAGTTATAGCACCCCTGGCCTTTAGTTGGAGGTGCCACTTATATATTACTTATTTGTATACTTAATTACATCAAGGAAGAAAGCATATCAATGCAATTTTGCTTGAAACGATGAGACAAAGCTGGTCTATGCAAAGCTGCAAAAGTGGTTGTTATTTAACAGAAAATCAGGTTTATCGTTTTGTCTATTTACTTTTTTTTAACTGATAGTCTTTTTTGTTTTAGTTTATCTATTTTGACACTCATTAATTTTAGTATAGAAACTGTCTTCCTAGTTATATGTGTTAAAAAGTCGTATTGTTTGTATAGTACAAGTAGAAGTACTTATTTACAAATATTGCTTTACAATATTTTTTTGAACATTTTTACACAATTACACTGACAATAGAATTGAAGTGGCTTAGTCATTATTTTAAACTGTGATTTGATATTATTATTTTTAAGATAAAAAAAAAACCATTTATTATAGTTTAGTTTGTATTTATAGTTATTAAGACGTCATAGATGATTAATTTTTGTTAAAATTAAGGCATAGAATTTTCGACTTAAACAGTGCCCAATATGGTCCCGTTTAGTATGAATACTTTGAGATTATTTCCTGTATTCAATGAAATGGCAACTTCCATGTTCTTTTAATAGCTTTTATCTATTATTATAATAATTATATTGTACAAGAGTTAACATACTAACGATTGAAACTTTCGCATTATAGTATGGTATGTTAAACGATAACTTAATGCTGGGATCACATCGCTATTCGGTGTTCGTATATTTATTCGTCGTTTGCACATATTCATTAAAAAAAAATCCAAATTGTATTTATTCAATTGATATAATTATTACATGTGCTTAGAAACGTCAATACAACGAAATAAAATTATAAAATTACAGAATAACTGAACACACAGGAGCAATAATCAAAATAACAGTAAAACAATCAAAACGTATCAGCAATAGCGTCGTCAACAGTAATGTCAGATAATCAGAATCTGCTAATTAATAATAACTCTTCTGTAAAAGGTGCTTATTTACAAAACTTAGGATGTCATTCTTTGGACTTAGCTTGATACATTCTGGGATTTTGTTATAGAATGAATCAATACCTAAGCAATAGTCATAGTAATATTTGATGTCTTTGTTAGTCGTCGTAGGTTTGTGGGTGGTATTAATAACACGAACACACCGTCCACACAAGTATACACGGGAGTTCACGCATTATTCGTTTTATTCGTCTTCAAATATGTATAGATGAATTCGTATCGTGTTTGAGCAAATTAGTCAAATACGCGAACACGAATAGCAATGCGAGGACCCAGAATAATACTCCACATTCCATTAAAATTAAGACTTAATTATGCATTTAATGTTTTTACTTTTTATTTGTAACTTAACATTCTAGTCTTTACTTTGAATTTCACGTGCTGCTAATGCTTTTATTTCTAGCTTTATTTTTATACTAGCCTTTGCCCACGGCTTCACCCGCGTGGTATTTTAATTTTTGGGTTATCCCATGGAACGTTTTATTTTTCTGGAATACAATGTAGCCTGTCACTTTCCGATCTTTGAACTTTATCTATGCCAAATATTGGCATATTTGGCAATATATTATGCAAAAATTTAATATAAAAATATCTTTTTTTTGTGCCAAATATTGGCATAGGTAAGTTCAATGTAGCGTTAATAACGTAGTTTAATTGTTTAATGATTGGTCGCGCGACCAATCATCACAAACTAACCAATCATTAATTCAAGAATACCACGAAAAATAAATGAAATGAGCGATATTGATTTACTATAATTATCATTTTAAAAGTCGATAAAGATTAGAAGATGAAGTGGGTTAGGCTGTTAACGGCATTTTAGCCATTGCCAGTCTTAAAAATAATCGGCCAAGTACGAGTCGGGCTCGCGCACGAAGGGTTCCGTGCTGTATGGGAGCCCCCCTTAAATATTTATTTTAATTTAATTTTATTATTTATTATTGAAGGGAATATACTCGTAAAACTAAATATTCTGTGAAAATTTCAAGCATCTACCTGGTACCATTATTAATATAGAGCGAAAAACGTCTAAAATTCAGGTTTTTTGTATGGGAGCCCCCCTTAAATATTTATTTTATTTTGTTTTTAGTATTTGTTGTTATAGCGGTTCATGAGATACAGCCCGGTGACAGACGGACAGACGGACATCGCAGTCTTAGTAATAGGGTCCCGTTTTTCCCTTTGGGTACGGAACCCTAAAAAGGACTGTGAATGGCTAAAATGCCGTTAACCCTTTTTTGAGACTGTCAATGATTTTAGCCCCTTTTTCAGTACAGTCCTATTTACTGATTAAACCATTTCTCTAATATAGGTACTTACATTGACAATACTTGCTAAATATCTGTTTAATATTTTTAAAAATTGTGACTATACAGGATGTTTATAAAATTAAAATGACCGAGACATAGTTGTCTTCCTTTTATTTCGAATATGTTCTCGTAATTTTGGTATGTTGCTTTCTTACAAGGGCACAATAAGCCCGATTACAGAGGCGCCAGCGTAAATTTATTAGCAACGTAAAAAGCGTTCTCTCTATCGAATGCCTAAAGTGAAAAAGAAACAGAACTATGCTATTTAGCTAATATAACTACGCTGGCGCCTCTGTAATCGAGCTTATTGTAATTTCTTTTAAATAGTGTAATATCATTCATGTATGCGCTTTTTATGTTTCAAAACTAAGTGTTATAAAAATACATATATATAAAATAGATCAGAAAAAGTGTAATTGTAATAACTAACATTTTTTATTGTTTGTTTAAAATATGGTACAAAATTGCAAAAATAAATGTGTCACTTTTAACTCTGCTGATTTTTTTTTGTTATTCCTGTTTTTTTTTTTATTTACAACAGGGATCGGCGTATGACTTGAGCGATAATAGGTACTTTTAGTAGTTTAATACTTTCAAAATTTAACCCACTCACAAATTTTGAATGATTTTTTCAGAGCTAAAGAAGAGTAATGTCTCTCTTTGTCTAATAGATTTAAAAAAGACAGGATAAACTAGATCTAGTAACTTTATATTGATGACGTAATTGCTCAAGTTATTTGCCGAGCTCTGCACAAAACCTATTTTAGATTAATTGTTCTTATTATTTTTTATTGTTGACAATTAAGGTCATGTCTTTAAATACTTATACTAAACTTATTACAAAAATAAACGTGTCACCTCTTAACTCTTCTGACAATTCTGAAATATTCCTATTTTAATCATAATCTCTTCATCTCAATACGAAATATAATGTGATAGAGGCCAATAAAGTATAGAGAGGAATTCTAAAGGTTTGCACGGCAAAATTGCAGTTGTCACCGTGGCATACGAAACACCTTGCGTCGCTGTGCCCTCTCGCTCTTTCGACTGCGACTAGACCGAGACAGACTGAGTCAACCTGCACCCGGGGTATGCAGCCCTTGATGACGTCAACGGTGTTGCCAACTGGAAAGAAACGTGTTTTGGTGAGTGATTTTTATATCACTATTGTTTTACTCGTAAATAAGATAAAACTATAATAACTATCAATTAGATTATTGGCATTAGTGTAATTATTTGACTTGTTTTTTTCGGCAATTAGTCAAATAAAAAAGTTAAATGTTACAGTACCTACATCCTTAG
Organism: Hypomecis atomaria; assembly: GCA_964007245.1. Lineage (NCBI taxonomy): Eukaryota > Metazoa > Arthropoda > Insecta > Lepidoptera > Geometridae > Hypomecis > Hypomecis atomaria. The sequence continues at coordinate 11,845,302 of OZ023299.1, forward strand.
AGAATAACGGTCCTCGGAATTGTTATGTAGCGATGCGCGTTGCTCTAAACTTTTCTACCTCCAAGGTAGATTTAAAATGGGGATAAAGCTGAATTTTTTTTTTTTTTTTTTTTTTTTTTTTATTGGCCATTTACAACATGTCAGTCATACAAGGCAAGTCAGTTTACAGAATTGAAATATACGTACTTAACTATAAAATTTAAAAATTCTTAATCAAAATTAATAATTCTCAATATAAATAAAATAATATAATTTTCATCAGGCGTTAAATGGTTTATAGAAATGATGGAATATTATTTGACTATGATATTGTTTTAGAAGAGATGCAACTTTCTAGGGAGTAGTGTATTACCGTGGGTAATACCGTCCAAATACAGTTTTAAAAGCAAAACCCTTTTTGAAACTGTCTCTGGGTTAATTCCATTTGTCCCTATCTTTAATGTCCGCTGTGGTGACAACCGTATTCGTCTCTTTAGTCACCATCATCGGTGATGTGTCCACTGGTAACAAATGGGAATGCCATTGTCTCCACTGAAGAGATTAGATCGCTTCTTCGTTCTACCGACGTTATCTAGAGACTTCAGAAAGCTAAAATTGCTCCTAAAGGTCATGGCTGATCAAATCAAAGCCAATTCCATTAAAGTTCTAAGAAGTTATTAACTAGAAAGGTACTTACAAGACTTGTCATCCGGTGTAGCAACCATCTTCAAACACCTGTACTCTATGGGCACCTTGGAGTCAGTCGACGGGGGAGGGTGTCCGTAGTTGTGCACCCACTGCGCCGTCACCCAGTTGCTAGGGTGGCAGTCCACAGGCCTGCCTGGGTTTACCCATGTCTCTTGTGGATGACAGCCTAGGCATCTTTGGTAGAAGCAGCTTTCAGGTATCGCTGGAATTAACACGAGGCATTTTAGCTGATATAACATAAACCATGGTGTCGTGTCGAAAAAGTTTTGATACTTATTCGATATTGCAGATTTGTTGAGATTTTAAACCTGAATTTCTTTCCACTTTTGATGGAGTCGATTTTATAGAGTAGGTACACTTATGTATGTAAAGTTCATGAGCCCGGTGAGGCTGACATCGGATTTCAAATAATTATTTTGTTTCAATTGGAAGTTATTGTTGCAGCTACATTAACATTCATAAGCATACAAAAATGTGAATGTATGAAAAATAAATGAAAAAATGAAATGATTATAAGTGGCTGGAATGCAATCTTTGCCACAAAGCTCCCGACTAAAGGCTAATTGTTTGCATTTAAATTAAAAAGAGAGAAGCAGGTGTTATCACTCCGATGACGTCACGATTGACTGACTCTATTTTTGACCGACGAATCGGAGGAGGTACTCAATTCGACGCGTATTTTTTTATGTATAACCACGCATAACTTTTTTCACAGTAATCCGATTTCAATAATTATTTTTTTATTAGAAAAAGTATACTTCGAAATTGGTCCCATTTAAATTTTATATAAATCGGCTGCGCCAATTTTGATAAATCAACAACAATGTGAAAAATGCTACATCGATCCGTGCGAAATACTCGTATTCGCAAATTCTGTACACGGGTGAAGTCGGTCATGCTATTTTTTTTTCAAAAAATAATTATTATATGCCTAGTAGGCAGTGAAGAAATAATCGTACGCGAGAAGAGGGTCGGCCGACGACACTGTGCAATCGAGAAAGTGGTTGATAGGCGTTTGGCATAATTGCTCATGTATATGCGTATAGGCATAGAATTATTCTATGCGTGTAGGTATACTTACATAAAACCATACGCATAAATATAATGCTATATGCTCAGAGCTAGCGCACATCCTGAATCTAGATTGATTCTCACAAAGATATCTGACGTTTTTTGCTACGCACAGTCTCACATGACACTGATCTGGGTATTTGCATAACACTAAAAACATCCTTGTATCTGGTACAGTTTTTTAATGAATCCAAGAGAGATGCATGAAATAAGTTTCGTTGCTTGATAGACTGCAGGTTCTTACAAATTGCAGTGTTTGAGGAAATTTTAGGTTATTCGCGTAGCAGTAATCCCTCAAACCTCTTTATTTGTTCAACACGTGCATTACTTTCAAAGCGTTTTTAGAGTATTTAGAAAGCGGGTACCTACCCTCATTTTCAGTCCCTGTAATTACTTCGTGCACGAGCCGAACAATTTGGAATTCGAACGCGTGATGGCCGACAAAATGGCGCGAAACTCGGGGAAATGATGTATGATTGCGGCGTTTAAAACAAACGTAAACTGCAGCCACCAGTGGCCATTTACCATTACACGGCGGGCCCCAGCGGGCCCGTCAATCGCGCCATCAGCGCAGGCTAAATAACAGATGGATAGTTTTAGATAAATATTTATCTACGAAATGGTCAAGGGAACTTTAACGCGCTTCTATGACTGACGATCCTGCCGTCCGAATATGTAGATGGCGTCCATCTAACCATGTTACCAATTTAGTGAAATAGTTTTTGCTCTATCTATTTAAATATTTTATCTATCTATTATCATGTTTATTTTAGTAATAGTATGTGCATGTATGCATTATTATTGTAGTATTTGAATGTACATGTGTATTGATATGTATGTTTATGACTCTTTATTCAAGTATTATTTATTTTGTTTTAATTAATTTCGCTATTATTGTACACCCCGTCCCTTACCTTCCTCTATAATCCTTTCCTTTCTTAATCAGGTTGCCTGGAAGAGATCGCTCTAAGCGATAAGGCCGCCGATTGTCGCACTATTATAATTATATTGTACTCTTTTATTGTAATATTTTCGATTATGTGAACAATAAAGCGTTTCTATTTTATTCTTTTCTATCTATAATTTTATTAAATCAGTGTTTAATGTTATATTTTGGTAAACGAAAATACAAAGTATAAATGATTCTACAAATACTTTAGTTTTTAGTGAGTAGTTTTAATTAGTTAGACAGATGAGTTGCTAAACAATTTTGTTAACAAAAGCTTTATTTCTATCTTAGAACAACGTTCTACGTGTCGATGTCGTTCTACTTGCAAGGAAATACGTGCAAGTTGGAAACAACGAAAATATTTATCTATGCCTGGGAAAAAACGTGAGACCCATCATCCTCCCTAAGCCTCTAGAGTCTTTGCGGAGTATTTAAAGAATTGTTGAGCATTGATAACACGTGTTGCTATGTATCTGTGTTCACCTGATCACGCATCAGATATGCTGAGCCTATTTTGAATTCGAACTATCTAGATCAGGGGTCGGCAAATATTTTTAGGTGGGGTCCGAATACTGTGAGAAAATTTTAACGAGGTCCAGAAAAAAACAACTGATAACAATTAAGTGCTATTTATTTATTGTTTTTGCTTAAAATACAATTCAGATTAAGTAAAACACAAGAAGATTAATGTGCGAAATTACACCGACGGTCTTGAGCCAGTTTTCTATACTTCGGTTCTCGAGAGGAACAGCAAATACGAATAACTGTAGAATTGCAATAACTGTACAACACATTATAATATTGATCACGCATCAGATATGCTGAGCCTATTTTGAATTCGAACTATCTAGCTAGATTCTAGGCACTTACATAAAACTTAGTTCAAAAACAAACAAAACTGTTAAACTTCTGTAAAAACAGCGAATAACTAAGATTGTTTTTGGAAAAATTTCCTATATCCGGCTAAAGTCGACAAAAATGAATAGTTATGAAATCAAACATTTGTGATTTGATTTTTTATAATGATAAATATAGATGAAATCTGTGAAAGTTTAAAAAAGACTTTTATAAAATCGTGTCCAACCAACTACGATCGAGTGTTTATGTAGAGCGTCATCTGTGAGTTTATACTCTGTACATTCAGGGAGTGAATGCATTTGATGCACGATTGGATTGGATATGCAATGCGCAGGCGCAGCTATAAAAGTACCGTACATGTGCGAGTAGTCAGTGATCGGTACTAATGACCTCTGTCGTTATGTCAATCGCACTAACAAACTGTTCACTGAAAGTGGTTTAGTGAGGTTCGAAGGTAAAATTGATACTCGTAAATTTTGTAAGGATTTTGTTGTTAATTGTACAGCGGTGTATGAGTAATCAACGCAAGATCTTTTTTGATAAGGATCGAATTCATCGTTACATCATTATCAGTTCTATAGTATAAACAACATCGCTTATTGTGAAGAGTTAGAGGAATAACCTTTAAGGGGAATTATAGGATTGAATATTCTTTAGTTGTGTGCTAATAGTTGAACTCTACATACACACACACGTGTGTATGTAGAGTTCAAAAAAGTTAAAAAAGTTTCAATTTTTCACACCAGCTTTAACAATGCGCTATAAGCAAATATTTACGAAGCCTTACTGCAAATTAAAATTGCATTTATTCAGCTTGCGGCCCTCCACATTGCTACTCACGTCTTATCTAAACGAAACACTGACCTAGATTCATAACAAGTGATGATCAACATAAAGCCGCCTTCCCACACATTCTGTCGCTTCGCTCGTGGCGACATAACTAGACGAGCAGCTGACAATGTAAATACGATTGTCAACCGAATAAATAAATATTTATCCAAAGAGATGAGTCGGTATTCCATTGTGTGGTAAAGTGGAGGCAGACGCGCGGGCGGTAGCCGTCGCTCCGCCGACCCATTCATAACAATTCGAACTAAAAGTCATGAATTCATGATGTAACGCAACGCTCTTTGTTACGTTCAGATTATTAGACAATCTCTGACTTACCGAACGGCAATAATCCAACGGCTAAAATAAACACTAACATTTTAAACCGTTCTAAATTTACAAGTCTGCGTCCGGAACGTGTGTCGTCAACGCAATTTTTTATCGCACTAATCTTTCTAGTAGGTTCGCTTTATCTGTTCACTGGCGCCCTTATCGCAGGCCACTAAATTATTTTGACGTTTCTAGCGGAAAACAAAGGTAAACTAACTTTCCTACAGTGTTGTTTTGAATTACAGACGAAAAGTAAGCGGTAAACACGCGTCGGTACGGATTTATTGCTCCTTGTAGGTATTTACACGGAATCTAATTCTTGGCACTGATATTGACCAGATGTGATAAAGAAGATATACAGTACACTGTTTTGCCGAACGAAGCGATCGAACCGAGTCCGAATAACTAATAAATACAATAAAGATTATCGACTTCATGAAGTATGTAGAGTCACCACAGCGTATTTAGTTAACCAATTAATATATAATTTTTTTGTACATTAGTTATAGTGATTTAACGTGCGCCAATATTTATTTTTACGATATCCTGTTCGAGTTCCAATAACAACATGGTACATGGTAGCACACCTAAATGCTTATATAGATTGATACATAACTAAGTATATATTTTATTTCACCAGAAGTAAACAGGTATGTGTAACACGCATCAGTCATCAACACAGCTAATGCTTTTTGATAAATGTTGATTTTATTACCTAGACTTGTAATTTTTATGAGTTTTCTTATCCAAGTACATACATACTGCTAAAACTATTTCTTACCTTAGTGTAAATGTAAGTAGCTTAAGTGTTTCATATTATGTCGCTAGGTACATGGTAGCACATGGACTGGAAATCGGTATTATAGCATTAATTTTCTTTACTCCGTGACACCAAGAAATTATTGATAATAATGGCAAGATGATAATGATGCACAGCTGAGTCTTAATTGCGAGTAATAGGTATACGAGTATGCGTTAAAAAATATCTAGGTACCTAGGTACTTTAAATTTGTAAGACTAGACTGGATAAATAATTGGCAAAGAAGTAATCACACGAACCACGCTTGGAGGAAGGTAACCGCTAAATCGATAGACACACATTTAAAGAGCGTGATTTACTTGTCATATTTTCTAAACACACCTCTAGTTATAGATGTACAATGAAGATAGAGAGAGCATGAGGACATTATTTACATAAATAGCACAGTATCCAAAACATTACGAGTGAAACGGCGGCACGCTTCATCGATCGAGAGAGGTGTCATGACACATCCTAACTCAGATCTGGGGCCAAATAGGGCTGACCGCAACCATGGCCCAGCTTTAGAAACCTTCAAGAACCTTCCAAAACTCAGCCTTCGGTATACACTGATAAAGTCCAAAAAACCCTGTCTGAAATGGTGAGATGCAAAGAACGCTGTATGGTCACACGCCGCGACATCGTGTTGGCATGCAGTAGTATTGATGTCTTCGATAGATAAACCAGATCCTAAGACTGATACCAGGGTAAAGTATGCTTTGCCGGCGGAACGCTGTGTTGTCCGCCGTGTAGAGACGTTGCTGACGATGCCTTATTAGAACCTAGTCACAAAACTTAATATTATATACACGATCATTATTATTGATTTGGAGACTATGTTATTGTATTTATTTCATACTAGCTAATATGTTTATTTTTAAAATGTGGTTGTAAATAAATAGTTTTGTCTGTCTGTCTAGCTGCCCATCTCGGCTTCGCCCGGGTACGATTGGCTATAGAAAACAAATAGTAAGAATCCCTATTTTTTTTTTTTTTGATAATATAATATACCTAGCCTTTGTTCACTGGGGATAGTGAGCTTTCCAACAGAGAAAGAATTTTTAAAATAGGATCAGTACTGTCGGAGCCTATTCGATGCAAACAAACAATCAAATCTTTCCTCTTTATAATATTGGTATGTAATGGTATATTGTAGTTCAATATCGCATATTTCTATTTCTACCAAAGCTTACAATAGGAAGTCCTTACAAAATTGCACTATCATAGTCGGGCGAAACTCAATATTTTCTATAATAATTGTCAATTTAGCACATCCCGCAGATCGTATCGCGATCAAGATACGGCGGAGCTTCGCACAACTCGCATCTTATCAGTTTCATCGCCACTCCGCCGTTTTTGAACTTTTCGAGTGCAAATAATTTGAAGTCGGCGTACTTTCACTAAAGGGAACCAATTAATTTTTCGACGATACATTAAGCGTTCGATAAATGTCTCGAAAAACGCCGCGCGGACGTCGATAAGGACGGCCGGCCCCATCCGCATATTAAAAAGGCTTTATTTATCTTGGACAATTTGTTAATGCCACTCACCGAGCCTTCCGGTAGCCGAGTAAATTGAATCTTCTGGTTTTCGAAGATTTATTATGCTCATTTGATTGAGCTACCGTCTTCAGATTAGCGGCTCTATTGATGACGCGTCGTGAACTTAATTTCGTTTTAAAAAAGATAACATCCATTGCGGCCCGTTTATACCGAGATTGCTTTATGGTGTATTCTTCTTAATTAGACGTATTAATTTAGAGGTCGTAAATCGCCCAGATTGCTGAGTTACTGGTAGAATTAACAGTTCTCGGGCGGCCATTATTTACGCTGCGAGTTAGTAGAGATTAGTTTGGACGTGACAGGTAACAAAGGCGTGATATCTCTTCCGCGAGAAAATCCGAGGGTTGAGGCTAGAAAGTGTGCTATCTGGGTATATTTTATTGGCTACAATTACGAGATTAGGACGTGGTGTTCGTCCGAGAGGCGACACAGTGACCTGTGGCCGATAGGATCGAAGGACGCCGCGACGCGACGCAGCCGCCGCGACCGGCGCGGCGCGACCGATCGCGTGAGATATCCCCGCACACGTCCAAGCTGTGCCCTCACGACTCTGCACCGTTATTTTAATTTATCCCATTCTTTTGGACGGTTTCAGTCTTTTTTTTTTATCGGAAGTTCTAATTTTTAGACGAAATTTATATCGGATTATGCAAATATAGAGCTTCAGTCAATGGATTTTAGCTCAAAATCATATTTTTTGTTTTTGAGAATGTCTATGAAACTAAGTCACGAGGCCTCCACGAGGCGAGCAAAATATACAGTACGCGTCACGCGTGTCCATAAAAGCTTAACGCCATTAAAAATCATTAATCTATTTCAATTTAAAACTCTAGAAAAACTTAGAACTTTTATCAATTCAAATTCTGCGCCCCTTACTCACTGTGGCGGCACCAATACAAGTCGGTGGATGTGAACTTCTTCAACTATTTTTGATTTTAACTATTTTCTCATCAATAATTCCAAAGCAAGCATTGATCAGGAAGCATAGTAATCTAACTACCGACAAGCGGTAGTAAGCAACGATTATTTTGTGAGGCATTTCCCCGTAGAGACTACTAAAGAGTTGTAACAGGTGTAATTAATTAACAGTGAAGATACCATACAATGACAATTTATTCATTTTATTATGATAATACTCCCGATTACAGAGGCGCCAGCGTAAATTTAATAGCAACAGAAAAAGCGTTCTCTCTATCGAATGCCTAAAGTGCGAAAGAAACAGAACTATGCTATTTAGGCTTAATGTGATGTAATCAATAAATCATTACATATTGATTTGACTTGTAACAAATGGTGTTATGAATAATTGCCTATTATGACCATTATAGTAGTATAGTATAGTAGTATTCTTATAACTAAGCATAAAATAATACCATGCTAATAAACCTGCGTAGCTACCGACTATCCTTTCAAGCTAAATAAATGGCATAATATTACAAAATAAGCCTTCGCCTTATTTTCGTGTCTGAAACCAATTGGCCGAAATCGCCGTGAAATAAAAACATTACCGAATCGCAACCTTCTGCATTAGCTTCGAACAATGCGTGACTGCAAGCACTGAAATTGTCAATGGGATTTCGTACACGAAATTGCATAATGATGAACAGTAACGATTCATTCATGTAATATTGCAGTAGATAACGACTAGATTGGTAATGGTATATTATGGATAAATTGGACCCTGGTTGGAACTAACGACTAGAGTTCCTAGAGTTAATAAAATAAGTTAATTAGTTCCAAGAGTTACTCTTCCGCTTCGCTCCTCTCGATTCCTGGGTGAAGTGAGGTGTTATCCGTCCAAGATAAACAGGCTTTGTGATAGTGGTTCATATCATAATCTACTTTTCATAGCTTCTGAGAGACAATAAAAGCCCAGGGCGAGCCCAGTAGGTACATGAATAGGGTCTTTCTATTATTATTCTAGGATATAATAATATACGAGTTCAATGAGATTATTTCGCTCAACAGAATTTTAAATTTCAAGAAGACAGCAAGGCAGACAGGCAAGTAATTATCTTTAAAACTCTTGTAAATTGCTCGAATTATTTTACAAGGAAATTTAATTCGGCCACAGAGTTTTGCTCACAGCTTTCAACACGTTAAGATTTACAACGTAAATTAAAAAATCCCACCACACTGATCATTTTACTTTGTTTGGCGAATTCTTAAATCATCCGCCGCTGTGGATGGTGATTATCATAATAATAAATTAAAATTTAAAGGCCTTTTGGTCGTGCTACACCTTTCTCATTCGCACATTTGTAAAAACCCGCTAAATTTGAAATTATCATTATGTATCGATTTTTCAAAAACCATGTCTTGCATTTTACAATCATAACACATATTATACTAAGCGCTACACAAATCGGCGGATGAGAAGTTAGCCGCAGATGACACTTCGCCGTGATTCGCTAATTATTGCGCATGTGTGCATAATTCCGACGCCGCGTGTCGTAGTTGTGAGCACGGGCGTAGGGAGCGCGCGGGAGGCATGAGGTTGGCGGTGTGCGCAAAACTTCCCATCCGCCGATTTGTGTGGCGCTTAGTTTACGAGTATCACAGAAAAGTCGGATTTTTTTTTTCTCAAACTATAGGTTTTAATCGAATAGGAAAATTATGAAAATTATTGCCTATTATGACCATTGAAATATAGGTAGTATTCTTATAACTAAGCATAAAATAATACCATGCTAATAAACCTGCGTATAATTAGAAAATACCTGTACCAAAGAATATATAATAATACTGCCTGTACTAAGAAAATTTTTCATTCTTGGAAATTTAATTCAAAGAAACATTTCATTGTTTTCAAAATAAGCGTAAATTTATGGTGAACTATAGAAAACAAAGAAAATTAGCATTTAGAAAAACAAAACAAATAGTGCATGGTAGAAATACTTACTGGAAAACTATTTTTTAATTTGGTTTCTGTTTAGAGTTTTGCAATGTGATGTGAGTGTTTTTTTTTGCGTAAAAAAGTAATGTGTCATTTGAGACACATTACTAAAGAGTAAAATCACTAAAGAGTGATTTTTATCTAAATGTGATATGAAATTCAGCGGCAACAAGGCCCTTAACCGTTACATAAAATCGACGAGTGCCAAATTGAATTCGGGGAGCGGGCAAATAAGAAAGGAGAAAAAGGAGAACAGCAGGCGCGAAAATTGGCCCAAGCACCGTTTAAAGTATCGTTAAGGCTTGCCCAGAATGAAAATATTGTAATAGCATCTCTGAGCCGATCGGCGGTGGTTTACGAGCTGCTGAAAGGGGCTTGATTGTTTTGATGAGAGCTGCCAGTGCAGTGGCAGTGCATATTACCCGAAAACGAATTTGGCCGTTCTATAGCATGTTGTTGTTTTGAAGACTTCTACGCGTTTTTGTGCATGTATCTGCCAGAGTTGTAGTTAACAGGTAAGACGGTCGAGAAGACGTGCGAAGTAAAATTAGGCCGGAGCGTAAACAAAAATAAATGTCAGAGTCTTCTTCCATTTCATGAATTATGTTTAAATGCTGTCCAGTCGAATCGAATTTTCATTTTGTATTTTTAGGGATTTTACTTCAGTTAAGTATATGGTCCTGTAAAAGTCAATATGTACTTACAGTGCAAGCGTATCTAATAATTACTTAGCATAAGAAAAAATCGGCCAAGTGCGAGTCGGATTCACGCACGAAGGGTTCCGTACCTTATGGAAGCCCCCCTTGACATGTTTTATTTTAATGTAGTAAAATTTTAAAATGTATCGTATTTCTTTGTTAGATTAACTCATATTTATTTTAATTATTTATTTTTGAATGGAATACACAACTTAATAATTTTTGAATATTTCATGTATCTTCCTGTTGCCGTCATTAATATCGAGCAAAAAAAATCACGTTTCTGGTATGGGAGCCCACCTTATATTTATTTTATTTTAATTAAATTATTTATTTTTAAAGTAAATATACAATTAAATATGTATTTACTAAATATTTCAAGCGTCTACCTGTTCCCATATTAATATCGGGTGAAAAACGGCTAAAAATTCAGATTTGTTGTATGGGAGCCCCCTTTAAATATTTATTGTGTTTTTAGTATTTGTTGTTATTAGCGGCAAAAGAAATACATTATCTGTGAAATTTTCAACCTCTAAAACCTCTTCAAATTTCTAGTTATCACGATTCATGAGATACAACCTGGTGATAGACAGACGAACAGACGGACGGACAGCGGAGTCTTAGTAATAGGGTCCAGTTTTTACCCTTTGGGTACGGACCCTAAAAATGACAATTGGGTACTATCACAACACAAGCTACAGTGATTAAAATCTAAGAAAAAATGCGAATTAAGTGCTTACTGGCACAAGGTACATTGATTGAAATCAATAGGTTATGTAAATAACAAACATTCTACTAAAGTAAAACTACTGCAGCCTAACTTTATCATGTATAGAGTTTTAGCCGCGGTTTCTCACAGGATCCTTTAATTTTTCCGCCATAAAAAGTAGACTCTCTGACCGTCGTCTGTGCCTCGTTCTGAACTACATAATGTAAATAAATAAAAATAAAAATGCTTTTTTATTTCTTATAAACAATGACTAACCTAATGTTAGTAGAATTAAATTAAACCTAGCGTTATAAAGCCTTTAGTTATAAGCAATATTGTTCAAATGTAATTTAAAAAAAATGTAAATCTTAAAAAGCACAGATCCTGGAGTCTAGTAACATTCAAATAAAAAAAAAAACCTAGCATTAGTGTATACAGTGATTAGTATGTTTATATAATTATGAATCCCTTGCTGGGTATAGGCCTCCTCCAATTTCTTCCATTTTTTCCTGTTTTGTGCTATTTCGATTCAGTATTTCCCACTGTCGTAACTATATCGTCCGCCCAACGTGTTTGTGGCCTTTCCACGCTTCTTTTTCCTTGTGGCCCGCTCCATTTTGTGCTCTTAAAAGTCCAGCGTTGGTCGGTGTATTCTGAACTGTTCTGAACTATACCCGTGCAAAAGTTGATCCCTCCCTCTGCGTTGGTACGTGGAAAAGTTAACAAAAAAAAACAACAAACACAGTTTCGGCTGTATGAAATTAGCAAGGATAGGCAAAAATAAATCTCCTCATATTCACGGAGTTCTCTCGTTGTAGAGGAGTTCTCTGATAATGGCAACACCGATGTAAATCGTTAATACAGTTCGTTATAAGCCCGTATTGGGACGTATGGGGGTGGTATTCGCCGCGAGCGCCTTTCATTTACCTCGCCTGCTTGTAATTTCGTATCGTTACTTACTTTCACGTAATTATAAATGTCGATATTGAATTCAAACGCATAATTATATTCCTGAGACTCTAAGCAAACAAGTGTTGATAAATATTAGGTATCTGATTGGTATCATTATTTCCATGCAATTTAGTATGTTCAGGTGGCGTGACGAACTGAGCTCTCACGACAAGCACTGGGCCACCACAGCATTAGACCGCGCAGTCTGGAAGGAGGGAAGGGAAGCCTTTGCCCAGCAGTGGGACAACGCAGGCTGAAATAATAATAATAATAATAATTTAGTACTTTCATCATAATTATAGATGAACAAATAAATAAATAAATATTTTGTGGACATCTTACACACGGCCTCTGACCCCAAACTAAGCAAAGCTTGTGTGTGAAATGGCTGCCAGAGACTGATATACTACTTATACAGATTCTCAATACATACTTATATATGTAGATAGTAACTAAATAACACCCAGACACAGAGCAAGCACCTATATGTTCATCACATAAATACTTGCCCTTGGTGGGGATCGAACCCACGCCTCTTTGACCCAAAAGTTAGGGTCACTAACCACTGGGCTACCGAGGCTGTCAATCAAATCATCACGAAATTGACGAGCTATGATGCAGCAATATTTATCATAGCTTCCTGGATTACCTACATTTTGGTATTAGGCACATATTGGAGTGTAAGGCATGTGAAAAGCTTTCGTGACTTCAGATTAAGCTCAGCGCCAAAACTACTCATGCGCTAAAACTACTTGGGTGCGATACGTACAGTCTTTACGCCTTTCTTGAAACTATATTCCTTATTTTGTTACTGTTCTCATGCAACAAAATAGTAAAAAAAAACAATCATCCTTGTCGTCTTTGTCATCCCTGTAAATGTAAAAAAAACCGCCTCTATCACGCTTGCTAATAGATAGATTTTTGTTTCACGAATCTTTGCCTGTGAAGGTATCGGCAATTAACACTTCGCATATATGATTTCGTCTAGACAAAGATGGTGTTGCTTTAGGATTCAAACCTGGGACTTCCAGATTAAAATCCAATGGGTTTCTCAATTAGGCCACCGTAGCTTTAAAAATTACTGTAAAATGCTCTAGTCCAGAGTGCCGCTTTACTGCGTCGTGCTTAGATATTTAAGATAGTGGCGGAGGCCCGACTTTACGACTTATTTATAGTTTAATTATAGAAAAGTTGCCCCGCTGCCTCGTAAATTTCTTGCTGGTGAAGTTGACTTTTGATTAATATAATACCATCTAAGATCTCAGTAATTAAACTTTTTTGGTCATGCACCTGCATGTGGATTGTTAGTTGCTGTGCGGCTTATCGCATAGTTTTTGTAGCTTTTCGGCATTTTAAAAGATCTCTACGAAATATAATGTTTATGAAAATAACGCAGTAACAGGTTGTCAGAAAACAAGTGTAGTCAAAGAATGGAATGTCCACGAGTAGAGAGATATTTATAATTACCTAACTGATAAGGAGGAAAGTGATTGGATTATTATTTACCTGAAGTCTATATAGCAATAAAGACTAAATTGCTTTTGAGAAAACTACCTAATACTCGTATCAAAAAATCAGCATCGTGGCAAGGTTACAAGTAATAGCGCATAATTTGGTTGCGTAGGTATCCTTTGTGGTATCCTTAGTACAGATAATACAGATTCCGAGTTGCGATTTTGAATGGGATAGTAGTATTTTTTTCTCGAATTCCGTGTTGGCGCTTTAGTGAAAATTAAAGAGTTTACCTATATTAATGCTCTGAAACACCCCATTGACTAAGTATACTCTATGCGAATAACCTTGTTTAGTATCGCAGTGGAGGCGTACATAAAGCTAACCGCTTACTTCACGAGCTGAAAGAACTGAACGCATCACAGTCATCAATATATATAAGAAATCGTATACAATATCGCGCCGCACGTCGCACGACCACGAGTTCTGGCAAATGTTGTAGTCCATCGGCGCCACATAACCTAAGATCGGCGCACATAAGTAGAACATAGTGACATCTTACCATACAATTTGTTTCTTTTACATGGAAGAAAAGCCGCGATCCCAATCACAACGTAATATATTCTGAAAGCAAAATAACGATTATCAATTTTCCTCTGACTTTTAAAACACGTGCTTTTAATTCTTTAACTGACATTAAATCGTAAACATTGATGTGTCAATAATGCGCTATTAACATTACCCTACTTTTGGGGTCCTTGCTTAAAAAAAACGTTGAAATCAAACAAAATGTCAGGGTAAGTGGGTCGAAGTGTGACGGCAGTGGGATCACGTACGTGGCCGTTGTGCCTCTAGAATGCAATATAGATGATGGAAATGATTTGGGCAGCCCAAAATAGCGGCAATCATCCGTGGTGGGACGTGCTGCGGCCGCGCTGTGTCAAGGATATTGAAATTGATTAGTTTGTATTTCACTTTCAGCTGCTACTAGTTTTCGTTAGCAATTTGCTAGTGTTGATCAATCTTATGGGCTGCCATGTCACGAACGTTGCAGTTGTTGCACAGCTCAAACTTACCTGAATAAGTAGAATATTAAATTGTGCTGCGGGTTTACTTAAGTTGTTACATTTAACAGAGCTTATTATATCGCCTGAATCTCTCTGCTTCTAGCGAGAGAAAACTAAATCTCATTAGTAAAACCTACTTTGTTTCCGCAGAGCCGAGAACTTTAACAATTGCAGTTTTTTAGGTTCGGCAACAAAGTTTTATTGCCTCTCTTATTTGCAGTACCTGTACTTAGCCGACGTTATAGAGTTAATCACCTGAATTAGATTCATCTTGTTTGGTAAAACTTGTTAATTATTATGACCCTTTAAAGTTAGGAAAAGGTTTTTTTTCTTTTCAAATCTGTCCTGAAATTCATCCGTTGTTTTAGGAAAAGTGTTTCCTCGATTTATCTGCTACATGTTGGTTTTAAGTACGATTCCGTAGCCAACTGCACGTATCAGTAGTAAAGACTGCAATGTCGCTGCGACACTACTAAAAGTAAGTAAGTTCGTGTAGACCGGATGGCTAGTCCTGGCGTCAGAGTTTTTAGACCGCCTCCAGAGGCCTTCCTCTGACATGTACTCGTACTACTACTGACTTCAATGTACCTATTTCTATGAAATCATCCTGTTGGCAGTTTATCATAATTATAGTTTCTCTGCATAAAAATTAGTTTAACCAAATCTGCCATATAGACGACCACCAATATACCTAGCTAAAACTATTTTAAGCAACGTCAAATTCGCCTCTACGTAGCTATGGCTACAATATTTTCAAAAAAATTGACTACTACTAAATCCTTCTAAATGTTTCCTGCTCATTAAATATTCCAAAACACGTCTTACTAGTGCAATATACATTTGCATACTCGACCAAATGCATTGCCCATACAAACATTTGAATAAAATCATAATTAAATATACATTAATTTGGATTAGTACCTACTTATTTATGGCGCTTTTTGTTTGAATTTAGCGACATTAATCACGTTATTGCGTTTTTTATAGCGTTTACTTGACGTTGATTCCCCTATACTTGGGTAATTAGAAGCACGGTAGTTTCTTTTGACATTAAACCAAAAGGCAAAGTTTACGAAGTGTTTTATTGGAAAACATCTGTAGGTGTTAAAGTGTTAAAGATACAGACAGATGAAATCTGGTAAGTAGGTACATAATTTGCCCGAATGTAACAAAGATAAGTACCTAATTTATGTGTAGGTAGAGATAGGGCCAGTATCTGCTTACTTACATTATTATTAATAATGTAAGTAAGCAGATAATAATTTATTAACCAACTCAAAAGGAGAAGGCTTTCAATTCTCGGTGGTTTTTAGGGTTCTTGAGTAAACCAAGAAACCCTTAAAACCTCGTTGAGTCTGTGCGTCTGTCCGTCCGTCCGTCTGTCCGTCCGTGCGTCCGTCCGTCCGTTCGTCCGTCTGTCCGTCCGTTCGTTCGTCCGTCCGTCCGTCCGTCCTAATGTTACAAAGGCTTATAACTTCCACATTTATAAACCAAATTTCATGAAACGTCGGTATCATTTATATTGTGATAGTTTTAGTATAGTTCTCAGTTTTAAATCATTTAAATTTTCAAAATTTTGTATTTTGGGGGCGGCTATCATACCTACATAGTAACAAAAAATGTTGTTCCATAGAAAAATATCGTCCACCCGCGACAAAATGTATGGAACAGCAGACTTTTTTTGAGTTTTGACGAAAGTCGCAGAACAAAGTTGTTAGTTTTGATGTACAGAATAAGCCCCTAAAAGGATGCTAATTGATAGGGAATAACCCTGTATAGAGTACATTAAAAATTTTCTCTCAAAATTGTTTTGAGCACTGTGGGATTATAACTTTTTGAGTTATAAAAGAAAATTGAATTTTTTAAACTTGCAGACATATCAGGTCATATACATACCTTTCAATAACATATTTCTTAGCCAATTATGTTTTTCTAGCAGTCTACCATCTAATGACATCTTAAAATTCATCATTATCATAATTATCGTAGTTATCTGTGGAAGCTTATCGCGTGTCTCAACACGCACTTGATAATATTTATGTTGGTATGTTCCCCGATTACTTGTAGCCCCCTTGGAGAAGCGTGGACCAATTTAGAGAATTCCTTTTTGTTTGAAAGTGTAGATAAGATATACCTACCTACTTTCCAAATGATCCCTTAGTGATAAGATTTGGTTCTAATAATGGGATTCTGGAGAACTCCTGAACTCTTTTAATTTTATGTTAGTTCATAAGGGCTTGAGCTCGGTCGTAAAGAGTCGGTTACGTTTTTGCCGAAAATTAATTATTTGGTGATGTAAAAGATTACCGTGTCACCTTTCTCTTTCGTTTCACTCATTATAAAATATGAGGCTTTATGTTTTTCAATTCAGTAAATTACCACATGGCATAATCCACGTTATAAGTTGTCTTACTGTTTCAATCACAAATTGAAATGAATACGTCCTATTATAATATATTTGTGGGATTTAATGCTTTATTATTCCCACATAGATCATCGAGCTATATTACTACGTAGTAATATTTCCTCAAAGACATAGATACATTATTGGTGATATTCTCAATACTGGTTATATAGCCGTGCAAATTATTGTTAAAGAGACGTGTACATCATGTTCAATTTAGACTGTTTGCAGAGTATCCAGACACAACACTGGTTTTAAATTGCAATGCGATGACTATACAATTTTAGTAATTTCTTTTTACAAATTACTTATAAAGATTTCAATTTGCTCAGAGTTAATCGAGGTTCATCTTATAAAGTCAAAAAGATTTTGATTTTTAATTTTGAAAAGTCAAACAAGAATTTTGTTTTGTGAAAATTGGATTTTTTGCTAGCATGCATAACAGATTTACTTGTTATATTATCATTTTTGTATATTTACAATCTCATTTTAAAAATATTATATTTAATATTATATTTATATTTTATTCTAGAACAACTTTACAGGTGATCTTGTGATTTAATTTTTTACAACAAGCTCTTTATTACTTATTTTATTTTCGGTATGATCGGTATCAAAAATTAAGTTTATATTTTGCAACGTAATAAAAATTAACTTGATTGCAAATTAAATGCAAGTTTTAAGTTATGAGTCATTAGTTGCCACTTGCCAATAACAATCAGTTTCAGCCTTCAGAACATTTTACAAGATAAGATTATTTATTTATATTACAGGTAGAATGTGTCAATAAATTAAGAGATTGCAGAATGCCATAGATAAGTATGACTACAATCCTCAATTGCGTATAGATTGTGAGAAAAAAGATGTGCTATACATACTTAGATAGCTATACCTACATACGTTGTTATGATTTTATCATATTTAGACTCTAGATAATAGTAAAAACCTGCAAAATACTAATAGAAGTGATAGAAAATAGACTATAGTTCATAAATATGTTGATTTACTTAAGCATCTCATACAAAATTCAATAGTAGTTTTTGGCGCGAAATTTTGACTGACTATTACGCCTAGGCCGTGCGTAGTAGTCAGGCAAAAAAAAACGTATAATACGCAAATAGAGACAAAATATATTAGTTTCGCCCTGTTCACACTTTAATACTTGCACATCTCGCCCTCTCTTACTTTTGTGATTATTATTATTTAGCGCCCTGTCTAGTTAATACTATGCAGAATGCAGTCGCTAGGTCGCTACACATATTTATGTAAAATTGATTTCATAAAGTGCATTATGTGGTTCAAACTAAGTAATAATTAGTCAAAACGTAGAGATAAGTAAATGAGACAAGAAAACCTGAAAAAACAAAGAGTTCGAAATCCTATTTCAAGCGGGCTCGCTGTGGCTTATTTCAAACTGAAATAATACGTGGCGGATACCATCAGAAACATCAGTCGATCCTGGGTGTCGCTTCTCCAGAACTAGTTTTAACTGATATAAAATTTTAGTTAACTCTAGTTGTAACAATGGCATTTTGTAATAACTAGTTATAACTAGGGAAAACGCGTTGTAACAAATGCATTCCGTAATATCTAGTTCTAACTAGGGATAACGCATTTTACCTAAAATCGGGTTATAACTGTAAGTTCAGTGACATGTACAATAAATAAGAAGAAGAATACAATAAACAAAACTTACAGATTGGTAACACACTGCACGGCAGCCAAAAGCGCATTAGATCAGCGCATGTCTTTGTTGACTCATTTTTATCATTTGGTTACGAAGAAGATTTAAAACTAAGTTTTAAAAAAAGTTGTCTCTGTACTTAATTCAAGTACCTACGTCATTTTCCATTTAACGTCTTTGATTCCAAAAAAAATCGTAACTTCTCAAATATTCCGTCTGTCTTGACATCATGCAAGTAAAACTCTTCGCCTCGTTTAAAATGACCTTTTAAAATATAAATTATTGATGTAGTAGAATTGCTAATTTTCAATTAACCAGATTAAACGATGCTTATGACCGCCGAAAACTTCGAGAAGAAAGTTTTGCGCTGGAAATCTTCTCTTTATTTTTCATAATCTGACCGTTTATGACCCTTCTCAGATTCCGTATCAGATGCCGAACATTTGCATAATATTGCGATTAAAAGATGATATTGTAGCAATATTTTTCAACAAGCGGTGATGCCCCCAGCAATGTCGATTAAAATGTAAACCTGCATGCATTCTCCAATTACGGAGGGCGTATATCACACCGATTCATCGCAATGCCTCTGAAAAAAAAATATTTTCATTGGATCGCCATCTTTAATTCTAAAATGGATGCCATTTTTGAAATCTACACGTCAAAAACCTCGAAAACTACATCCATCACGACTTTTTGCAAAATGTGACGTCCGCCATCTTTAATTTCAAAATGGATGCCATTTTTGAAATCTACACCCCAAAAAACCTCGACAACTACACCCATGACGACGTCCACCGTCTTGGAAGACCAATGATATAAGCCGATGGATGCAAGCCACTCCCAATCGGGCTTATTGATAAAGTTCTCGAATGGAGACCACGTACCGGCAAGCATAGCGTCGGACTTACACCGACATAGTTGACCAATGATATAAGCCGATGGATGCAAGCCGTTTCCAATCGGGCTTATTGAAAAAGTTCTCGAATGGAGACCACGTACCGGCAAGCGTAGCGTAGGACGTCCACCGACTTGGTAGACCAATGACACTAGCCGCTTCCAACCGAGCTTATTGAAAGTATAAAGGGGAGGTCCATGTCCAGCAGAGGATTTGTCCTAGTGCTGATAATAATGATTAAATTGCGTAGCTATTTATTTATCTTTATCTTTCAGACAATCCACTAGTTAAATTAATTTGTAATGAGTGGTTGATTTTAAAGAACCATATTATCCTGCAAGGATCGATATTTGTGCCGCTCTGTGACGCTGTCACAGACTACTATAGATACTACGTATCAGACAGGAATCTATGAACAACCAATAGCGGACTGGTAATTTTGAGTTTGACATTTATTTACTTTTTAAAACATGGCGACCGAAATGGCGACAGTAACTTTTTTTGGCTTCATAAATTTTTATTAATTCCTGTATGCATAATATTCAATTCTCCAATTAAAATATTATTATTATTTTACCATTTTTAAAACCTATGTACCTATAGGAAGTTAATAAATAAGACTAAATATTGTGCTACTTCATGTTTATTCATCATTCACATCAATTTCTAAGGACATTTTTAGGTTAACTTTCGTAAGATAAAGTTTTTCAGTTTTGCACAGTTATAATTGATATTAGACACCCACTTGAGTCCTATTTAACTATTTCAGAATACGGTGTATCCTAATTATGCTTCGGCTGCAGTTGTAGTTCGCCATACGACACAATATTTTACAGGATGCAAAAATACACTTAAAAGACCAATGTATGAACACCAACGCATACAACACAATGAATGTGTGGTTTTGTAACAGTTCAGTGGAGACGATAAGCACGAACACTTTACATAACTAACACAATAACTTTAATAAAACATTAAAAAAGATAGCACAAAAACTGCAGAAAATTTTAACGGAAAAGATTGATTGACTTTGACATTTTGCAACTCGAGCAGCCTTGAATGGACATAGAGAATGTAATTGGGAAAGTCAAAATGGAAATTACCATTTGTCTATAGTGGAAAATAAGGGCAATTTTTTTTCTTTTAAGATTCCAGCCCATGGACGCTGTGAATGCGCTCGGAGTCTCGCGCGGCAGTGACGATCTGCGATAAATGCTTAGACTTGAGCGAGCGCACGTGTAGTAACAAGCCTAAAACTTTTTTCTTTTACTGCCTCAAAAACAATATATCTCATAAGTCAAAAAGCTATTGATTATTTCAACTAAGCTTTTTTGGCTCATTGTGATGTGTTGCCTAATTTTGTGATTTGTTTCTTTTTGATATATAAGGGTAAAGACGTCTCTTCATCGTCATAAAGACGTCATCTTTAGCGAAAAGAGTTTTTAAGGTTAAGTGTTTCGTTGCCAAGTTTGATTTAAAAAATGTTCAGTTAGGAAATTAAAGATGATGAACCAATTTGAACCAAAGCTAAAAAAATCTTTTTTCCATTCATGATTTAAAGATATGGTATCGATACTAGACTAAAGCTTATGTGGGCGAATGATTTGCATCGGTGTGACATGCGGCTTATTCAGGGAGTTATTTAGGGTTGTCAAATTATCGTTGTCAAATTACCCTTTTATCGGGTCAATCGTCCCGTGCTTTTAGTCGCTATTAATCATGGTTAAGGCGTTCCGACGCCTACCATCGATCATTTGACCGAGAAACAATAATATCGCCCTGGACCGTAGATATCTACAGAAAGGTCTTCTCTTTGTCCGGCGCACACCACAAAATGTATGTTTACGAAACGTGAATGTGGTGTTGTGTGAACACTACACCACATTCACATTTACAAACATGAATAAGAGATTTGTGTGTGTGAGTAACAATTTGTGTACCCAATTATTTATTGGCGTTCAGGAGCCCAATTTTTGAAACGTTAGGATCATTTCTAACATTCCCAGAGGATCACATGCTATGTTCTCCCGTTCGCACTAGCATACATTTTATTTTTTTATTTTTAAATGCTTGTTCCTACACTTACTCGGTCACGTGATCATTTACGCATAGGTTAAAATTATAGGGACCCCGACTATAAGCTAAGAATTTCGTGCTAAATTAGGCACTGCTACTAGTACTAAAAACAAAACTACATAATATCCTATCTTGCAAGATCTGTGCCATGGGCCATGAACTGAAGTCCATCTTTGTTGTACCGATTCGTAATCAAGAGTGATAAATAACGAATATTTATGATGTAATTGCTGGAATTTGAACAGGTTTGGACAATCGTTCTTGTCACAGTCAAGTCTTTATATTTGGCTCATGTTGTTTTTAATAGACGTATTAAACTATATTTTCATGTTAGAATGTTAATGGTCACTTTATCATTGGTTAGAGTGCCGTTTTTGTGCAGTTTGTCTAATTCCACTAAACTAAGTAATTGCACTAAAAATATTTGTGTCTATTTTATGGGTTCCCTAGCTCACATTGAGCTTGAGTACCTATTACTGGAAATAGTAAATATCTCAAATTACTCGGTTGAATGTTACGATACGAAATTAAGGAAGCGAAAGGAAAATTGGAAGAGTCTAGGAGAGTTTTTCTCCTAGTTTGGGTAATGTTTGAGTAATTTTATGTCACAGTTAATTTCAGGAATTTTGAATTAAGTTTTGATATGGGTCATGCAACGCACTGTGCCTGTGCAAAATCGATAGAAAAGAATGTTACCAGCATAGATATATATTGAACCAGTATATTGAAATAATGATGATGAGCTAAAATGGTCATGTATGTAGTAAATCTAAGGAGTTTTTCTTGCAAGACCAACTCCTATTAAACTTTAGTGTCAGTTGCCATAACATTAGACTTAACTGCTAAAATAAACATATACAGGGTTATTTCTAATCAATTAGCATCCTTTTAGGACCTTATTATGTACATCAAAACTAACAACTATTACGACTCTTATTAATTCTCAAAAAAAGTTGTTCCATAGAAAGACTCACACAGTCACACAGGCTCACCCTCGACAAAATGTATGGAACAGCAGATTTTTTTTTTTGAGTTTTATCAAAAGTCGCAGAACAAAAGTTGTTAATTTTGATGTACAGAATAAGCCCCTAAAAGAATGCTCATTGATTAGAAATAACCCTGTATATTCTGCTAAGTTCAATGTTCGTAAGTAATATAATATTTACAAGTAAGCAAATAAACGCTTTCATTAGCGGATAACCTGGCCAAACAATGACCATTAGCCAATATTCAAATTCACATTGGAAAGGGCATCGCGGTGCTCGATATTCGAGAATAAAGGAGTTTATCTACGGAATTCAGCGAGCAGTGACTCACGCGGCCACACCTGACGATACAGTATTACCAGAAGCCTTATTCTATTACCTTCGAAACGATCGTAGTCTCTTTCCCTCTTGCTATACTTCTAGATAAAAAGACAAAGATAGAGTGGGAGTATGCAGCGCTAGAATAGAACTATAGCGCCTGTCGAATTCCTGGCGAGATTCATTGGCCTAATCGTTTAATTGACATCTTTAGCAGTTACAAGTAACATTGTGCACGGCTTATACAAATTATTACATCAAGGAATGGGGCAGTTGTTAGGCTTTTAAGTTGAACCAGCATTACTCCACTGACTCGCCCGCTATCTTATTTGCCTTCGTTGTAAGACTTTTTAGATATCTTAGGTATGTGTACCTATGTATTCAATGCACTATTTTTTCCATGCAGGTATTTGCCTGATGCTAAATAAATGGATATGACGATGTGGTCTATGATTATAGTTATTTTTTTAATAATAGGAATTGGCTCTCAAGTGTAGTTTTGTCGGAACACATGCTTCTTCTTCTTTTCGAGTCAGCGATTCGAAAATAAAATTTGGCTATATGAGGCCACGGATACCGCGGCGGTGTTGGCCTCGTAGAAATCTTTTTGTGTGCAGGTGTTAGGGCACAGTGGTCATTGTAGTAGATGATCCATAGTCTGCTGAGTGGCACAGTCGCATTCTTCTTGCGACTGTGGCGGAACACATGTTTATCAGATTGTTTACTATTCGAGGGCAGCAGCTTACTAGCTGAGCCCTAGTTTTTGGAGCTTTGATATATCATCACGTCACGATGTCTTTTCCTTGACATATGATCACCATTCACTATATGACCATTTATAAGAGTGCCCCAGAATGTTCAGTTTTCATCTAAGCAAATTTAATAATAGAATTAACAAAGATTGTAAAAACTACCATACAAACATTTTCCAACCGTGACTCTATAAAATGTAGAGGAGTGCTACGTCCAGAAACTAAAGTACCTGTAGTAAATACGATTAAAATCTCTACCTACTCTCATCACCATTTGTTGTGTCTGCCATGATCGCAAAATATTTTATCATTTTTCAACAATCGTAAAAAGTGAAACCTCTTACGTAGATAATTCGTGATAGATACCACTAGTTTACTGTTAAAAATTACGTTGCGATGGCTTACTTTGTTCTGGGTTCTTCGCAATCATAACCATCATAATCATAGTTTCAGAGCTAGTGGGGTAAAAAGCTCAGGCGGTTACTTCACAGAAGAAAAATACATAAACATTTCGAGCTTAGTTCAATCAAACATTCATGCTCGAGACACTTGTGTATGTGTATCTTCTTTGTAATACATAATACGAGTATATTCTATTTATCGTATAGGTATGTAATACAAAGTGTTTCTTTAAAAAGTACAGGGACTTTCAGAGGTATATATTCGAAATCGTGAAAAAAAATCAGCTGCTCCGTACATTTTGTCGAGAGTCGATGACCTTTATAGATGGAACAGTCGTTTTTTTTCAGAATTTCGGTATTGGTTCCATAGTCGAAGTTCGTAGTGGTGAGGAAATATATCCATGAAAGTATTCACAGGTATATAATAAGTTACACTGTTATACTAATAAAGTTAATATCAATGAAATAAGGAGATGGTATTTTTAAACTACCTATGTACTTTTTATATGAATAGCATCTATTACCTAATCAAAACTTCTAACATTTTACAACAATTATAATAGGCATGATACATGGGTATTCAAATTATTATTATATTTAGTCCGTAAGTTAGATTATCAAAAAATATTGGACACGTATTTTTTCTTTTGTCAATCCAAGCAATAGTTGACAAAAATAAACCTTGTCAAAGTTTGGAAGTGGGGACTTATGACGTCACTAGTGCTACGTAGCACTACATTAAACATTTGTAGCGCACTCGTGAAGTCACGCGGAACTTTAACGAGCTATATCTTAGTCAATTTTTGTTAAATTGATAAATAACAAAAATACGTGTGTAATATTTTTTGATAATCTATCTGACGGACTAATTATATTTTTTAGTTATCATGCCTATTACAGTGAAAACTCCATTGTAATTTTTTTTAGGAGATAGATTCTCATAAAAACCCTTTCTGATGTATTTTTTCACAGCACTAGCTCCCGATCTACGCGTACGGTTCTGAAATGAGTTTTGTGGTTAAACAATCGAGTCGATCCGGGTGTAGTGTTGTCCGATTCTTTAATTTCACACTACATTTGTACTGCGTTATTTTTGCTCTGTTTTGTAGAAGGAGAATCAATCGCAATTACTCGGCGCCTACTTAGCCGTGTGAGCGTGACGACGCGTTTCTCACTGCGGTATGAAAGTTTCACTTAAATCGTTGAAAATGTATCAAATGCTTATGTAAAGTTACTTAGAATGTTATGGGGAGACAAAACCTTGTCAATAAGTGCTTTAACCGTGGAGAGCAAAATTGAAATGGAATTGGTAAAAGTGGTTTGAAAGATTATGGTAAACCCGAGTAGAGTATGAGTAGGTATATTAACGTAAATATTTTTTTTTTCTGCAAAACTAAGACAGATAGTAGTTATAGTTAAATAACTATTATAAAAAAAATGAATTAATAAATAATGAATAGAAGCTTGTAAATTTCGCAGAAAGCGTACCTAATGGCTTTATGATCCCATAGAAAAAAAAAACAAAGGTTAATAACCTAAGTTAAAATGAAAGAGATTCTTCTTAGGCAAGTATATCTAATAGATTTTACCGATTTTTTTCTAAAGCGCTTAGAACAGTAGTATGACTACTAGCGTGTAGGAGTCCGACTCGCCTTTGGCCGTATTAAATATTATAACATCTAAGTCTAAGTAACTGCTGTACGTAAATGTATAAACGTAAATGTATACTTGAGACATTATACCTACTTATTTGCTATCAATGTATAATCAAAATAATAAGAGGTCGTCCCACCTGATCAAAAAATTGTTACAATATAACTTTAGTAACGACTAGGTAGGTATTGAGACCTTCTTAGTAAATATATTGGCACGCTGCGAATCTGTATTATTACACAGGACCATCTTATTTATCATGAATGCAATCCGTAATTGCTTTATCATATAAAACAACATCCCATTGCCAAACTAAATTACTTTCTCGGAATTCTTTTATAAATAATTCCACTGCAATTTACGAATAAATAATTGTAATTTGACATAATGATTCGCGGACGAAGTTATTCTGTGAATTTATTGTGTTTTGTGAGAAATGAAGCTGTGGAAACGAAGTAGGTATGGAAGCTGTATCTACTTTGATAAAAATACAAAGGATATCACATCACCTGGTCGATGGTGTCCCATTTGAAACGCTGTCAAACTCGTCGTGCATATTTTCATTCGCTTGGAACTCTCCTCTCATGATTTACTTAGTTTCTTTTTAGGGTTCCGTACCCAAAGGGTAAAACGTCCGTCCGTCCGTCCGTCTGTCTGTCCGTCTGTCCGCCTGTCTCCAGGCTGTATCTCATGGACCGTTATAGCTAGAAAGCTGAAATTTTAACAGATGATGTATTTCTGATGCCGCTATAACAACAAATATTAAAAACAACAAAATTAATAATTAAGGGGGGCTCCCATAGAACAAACCTTTTTTTTTAGCCGTTTTTCGCTCTATATGAATAATAGTAACTGGTTGATGCTTGAAATTTTCACAGAATATTTAGTTGTATATTCACTTCAATAATAAATGATTAAATTAAAATAAAGTAAATATTAAAGGGGGGCTCCCATACAGTACGGAACCCTCCGTGCGCGAGACTGACTCGTACTTGGCCGATTTTTTAATTTAATGCATGTGAAAATATAACTACGTATACTAAATAAAACTACGCAGAAGTAGACGTGGTCTATTACTCGTATTCATATACAACGGGACTAATCGCGCACTGAAAACACGAGATTAATAAATCAATACTGATTATCTTGACTTTTCGCCCTAATTGAATTGATCGTGGTCACAGTTAGACTAGGTAGTAGCGCTCATAGCGTAGTTTGATAAGTGTTCGTTAGCGATCATCAAAGTTAAGCAACGTACCGCACGGTCAGCCTTCCGTGGCTCGAAAATGTAGGTTCCGGTTGGTTTAACCGTTTAGCCATGTCAAAGGCCTTTAGGCAGCTTAAAACCTCTGAAACCTGGGTTACGAACTTACTCATTTACGGGTAGACTGAGGTATTTATTTATCTCGTGTTTTCAGTGCGCGATTAGTCCCTTAGTATATTAGAATCATGAGTTCAAATAGCGAAAGTTTAAAAATAACAATAGACATGGTGTAGCTATCATCACGGTTATACCTATAGATAAAATGTACCTAAGGCTACGAGTATAATCGATATACGGTGGTAAGTACGAGTATACACAGAATTTTTATTTAAGTGAAACTTACACAGCGTGCGATATTCACTAGTTTATTCTTAAACTATAGATAATAAAGAAGGAATAAGACAGTATTATGAGTAAATCAGATGCTATCAGGCTGGTATCAGGTATCAGGCGGAATCTTGATCTTGGCTCTTCATAAACAAGGAACAGGCGTGCAGCATTGACTCGAGAAAAATGAAGACATCAGTGTCAATATGATTCATTGCTTTTAAAGCTTTTACCATTTTAAATTTTGTAAGCATTGATTGATGACTTCAATTTGAGGATTTCTTGTTTATCTCGATTTTTAGTATACAATTATTATGGCTTGCAAATGAAGCACTTTACAAGCTTGCAATGGCTGTAACTATTATGTATGTAAGTTCGGGTGGAATCTTGCAAGTTAAATTTGACCAACTTTCTGGTTTATGTTTGAGCTGAATGATTTTGCACGCATATGTAAGTATATCGCGCGACAATGCAATAATATGGTAGGTACCATAGAGATGATCTGATGATGGAGTGAATGGCTCATAGGAATTCTACTAAACAAGATAGCCCGTCGTGTTTGAGCTCGTTTTATTTTACTTGTATTGGCTAGCACTCTGCTGCTACATATCCAGGATATCAAAATTTTGTAGTTTTAAAATAAAAAGTTATAGTTCATAGTTCATTTATTCGACAAATGGGTGTCAGAGACAACACTTTTGAATAATCACTAATCTACATAATAGCAAAAACTTAGCAAGAAACTAAATACATACGATAAATATTAATTACAGCTAAACAATCAATCACTACTTTAAACTTAATAATTTATATATATATTTAAAGGCATCAATTTATTTAATAAAAAGGCCGAATTGGAAAAAAGGAGCTCACTTATCACTTTGTGTATCCCTATGTTGTAAATACAACAGGATGTAATTATTGATGTTATAAGTACCGCGCGTTCTAATGAAACAAACAAATACATACTGAAAATACTCTAACCATATAAATCTTTAATCACATCATAGAACTGTATAGAACATTCAAAGCTAAGGACTCATTTTCCATGCTATGCAATGATTCTCGTAAACAAATATAGCTGACATCGAACATGACAGAAACCAGAAGGACTCTAGATATATTTGAATGAAAAGCGCTGTGACCACAAAACTGGTTGGCAACATCTGTTTATAGGCTGTCTGGGATCTATACAATATATATCAGAAGTCAGATCGAGTTCCGCAATGTTTGCAAACGGAACTCCACTGAGAGTCCGAAATTTTAAGATATATATTGAAATATCGACACTCGCCATCTTTGATTGCTCCCCCCGCTCCCCCGTGCAACTTTTTCACTGTACGAACTATTGGTTCGTAAGCAATGGACTATTGTTAGTTATTAAAAATAAGAATTATAAAAATATATTCATTAATTTTCAATCTATAGTGGTTTAAAATTAACTCGAAAATGGAGCATTATAGTAAATTTTCAAAAAATTTCTTAGAGAAAGTGTAAGAAATATTATAGTGTGCTATATATTCGTGATCTACTCAATAAGCCCTTTCATTTGATACCCAACGCGGCATGGCTTGATGTTTTTTATTTTATTTGTATGCCATTTTTAATTGCCGGGGAGGGGGGACGGGGACCACAAAACTGGTTGGTAACATTTTTTAGTAGGATGTCTGTGGTCTATACAATATATATCAGAAGTTAGACTGAGGTCCGCAATTTTTGCAAACGGAACTCCACTGAGAGTTCGGTCTATAGGTTGTTGACCCTTCAATTGGCATTTTGAGAAAAGACAATTAAAAATATTACTCTTACATCCTATACATTACATCCTATACATCCTATAGAGTCTATAGGATGTAAATCTAAACGAGTCGATGGAGGTATTCTAGGATACGCATAATTATGAAACTTTTTCTATGAACCAATCCCGAACGCGAAAAAAATTAACTGTTTCGTGCATTTTGTTGGTAGATTAACTTATTCTATGAAACTCTGAATGAACTAACTAATGAACTATTTTATAATGTTTTTTTTTTTGCAAATCAAGAGTTGATCCTATTGTCAAAATTTGTCATAACGAAAAGTAAAGCGATATCCTAGCTAGAATATCTACGTTGTCAGGATTTACACTTTACAATATTTGGCTGAGAGATAGAGGTGAATGGCATAAACAAAGATAGGTCTATACTGAGCAGTGGATTACGAAGAGCTGATGATGATGTCAAAGTAGTTTTGTAGCTTCACTTTTTGAGCGCTGTTTGTCTGTTTTTTTTCGTGTTCTCATAACTAGCAGTAGAGAGCAGATTATAGCAGAGATGCCCCGGGTGCCGTGTTGGTGGCCCGACCGTATGGATTGTTCATGGAGCTATTGGCTCACGTAATGATGTCGGCTGTCAACGATTACGGGTCACTCGTGCGCTGGCTTCAACTGGATTGCTTTGTCGCTTGCCTGCAGGAAATTTTGAAGTAAAAACTGACGTAATTGAGATGACTTTTATGCCATATTGCAGACGACAAAAGGGATCTCAATCGTGCTTCATATTTTTTTTTGTGTATGTCAGGAGATCTCTTTGCCATTTTTAGACCGGTTCTTGCATGTCTTTTTTAAATGTACAGAAATTTTGCGAAAAAGTTCAATAAAAATAAAACATATTTTGATTTAGTACTTTTGAAGCTCACCTACTTCAAGAGTTGTAATAACTCCTGGTAAAAGCTCATAGCAACATTGTCAGCAACCTGGGTATATACAATAGTATTATACAATATACAATAGTCTTTCTTATGGTTTGTTTGATTAGTGATTTGTTTAAGACTTGTCTTTTGAAGAGGGGTTATTTCCCTTAAAAAGGGGGGAAATTAGCTGTCGCGCTATTTAACAGCCGATTTCGATAATATTTAAAAGTTAAAGAGATATGTCGCGAGGTCTACTGTTTGGAGAACTACTTATGGTTTGTTTGATTACTAATTTGTTTAAGACTTGTCTTTTGAAGAGGGGTTATTTCCCTTAAAAAGGGGGGAAATTTGCTGTCGCGCTATTTAACAGCCGATTTCGATAATATTTGAAAGTTAAAGAGATATGTCGCGAGGTCTACTGTTTGGAGAACTATCTAGTATATTTGTAGCATCGATAGTGTGTGCGCATTCTGCAATCATACAAATTCCAGAGCCTTCAAGTTAAATACGTAGTTCAAGTAAATTGCTCAGTATTTGACGCTTACCAAGACACCGAACCCATTTAGAGACAACTTGGGCACTTAGCAAAACCCCACGACTGCCGATAAACTTTCAATAGGTAAGTGACTGCCAGAATGGTATTTTGTTGTATTTAGTAAAGGGATTTGTTAACATTGACATTGTTTCACGCACCGTTTAACTATTGCAAAAAATAGAAATTGGTACCTAATACTTATGGTATATCAAGGTTATGGGTAATCTTGTATATGGGTAATCTAGTTTAATTGTACAGGGTTATTAACAAAGGGTACTAATCCAAAAGAGAGTGATTCAGACCATGATTATGAACAACTAGGGGTTAAAGAAAGAAGAAATCCTTCTTTTAGCTCTATGTACCTACTACTACCTACCTTGTCACTACATAGTTATAAGTTATTTGTTTATGCAAGACACATATGTATATAGGAATACAAATAGTACTTAAAACTAAGGACTAATTATTCGTTTTAATACTATACATGTAGTTCACCGGGTCAGCTAGTTTAATATTATGATGATGATGATATAAAGATCTTGAAAAAACATCACACGTCTATTGACGTGTTTGATCAAAAACTATGTAAATTCAAAAGCGACTTCAGATACATTTACGGCCTATGATAACAGTAACGAGTAATATAAATAATTTGTTTTACAAGATGTTAAATAGATACTTCAGTTATTTTAAATTTAATTTTGTAAAAATTTCTGCTCTTATAAGTTTAATCATGTTGTATACATATATTTAGAAATATAGTTTAGATCTAAACTTTTCTAGTATTAATTTTATAATTTTTATAACTGTATTTTGTTTTGTGTGCCAGTAAAAAAAAGTGAAAGTTACGAAAACAGTGATTTATTTTCGTAACTTTTAATTATGTCAGTTCATGATTTTTACGTAGGGCGTGGCATAATTTTATTCTAGTTAATTGTACCAGACATTGTAAACAAAAAAAAAACAATTATAAAGTTGCAAGATGCAGCTTTGTCTAAATCCTTGGACTCTTTGACCGACTTCAAAAAAGATTCACCATCGTGGCTCGGATGACACTTGAAATTTTGGCTCCCATGTTTTATTAACCATTTAACCATGTCGGAGGTCTTCAAGCGGCTAAGACCCAAGTTCACCAAGGCTTGATTAAGTTAAACGTGTGATTACTATATTTAAACAACGATTAAACTCGGGTTTTAGATCCTAGTTCACCAACAGATGTTTAATTTATCAATCGTTGGTTAAATCTTAAACAGCTTTTTAACGAAATTTTGCGGTTCAGCAAGCAAAAACCGTTGGTTAAATGCAGTAAGCACACGTTTAACTTAAACAAGCGTTGGTGAACTCGGTGCTTAAAAACTTAAACCACGGTTAGGCGTATAAGCCGGGTCTTTACAAACTTTATCTACAATACTTAATATAAATGTAGATATACTATACCTAATCCTTTATCCCGGAATATTTGGCGGCATCCAACTTAAGTTTATGGGCATTCCTAACACGTTGGCAAATCCTGTTACTATCTGAGTAGATGACCTGCGATATTATTTAACGTGCGGTAGGGGCAGGGCGTGGCGCGTGCGCAACTAGGCTTGTAGCAGAGGAAAGGGGGGCTTGAAGGGACAGTGCTAGATTGGAGGTGGTATAAGGCATGGACTTAGGGAAAAATGTGGAGTGAATATTTTATGAACAGTCAAATGTTTTGAGTAGGTAACAGAATACTGAGTTGCCTCACCACAATATCAGCAGTTAGACTTCTACATTTTATCAATTTCTCTAGATTTCCCCTTCTTATTACATTTTTCCAAAGGGAATGGTTGTTAGCAGTCTTCTTTCCGCATATTAAGAGATTACGTAACGACATACAAAAATTCATTAGCAACACCTGAATAAAACTGGTGCAACGTGCAACACTGTGTATTGGAAGGAAGGAAGCTTATTTCCTATAGTGGGCTTAAATACTCGTTCGTAATCTGTTATCAACGTTGATGGCAATGTCTTCACTGATTTATAAGTATAACAAATTATAGGACATTATTAACACAGCAATATGGACCATGGAGCGTAATTATTTTACTTACTTAGTTATAATTAAGTAGGTAACAGACAAAAAAATCCACCATGATTGGTCCATTCGTGTGGGAATGATGATACCACAGATATACCTACTGACACTAATATACAGACATTTCAAACTTACACCCCTCTTTGCGTCAGAGGTAAAAAACAAGAAAGGAACGCAAAACGATTTTGTGACCTAGTGAGCAGCGTTCGCTATATCCTGTGGTATGGGCAGCAGGAAGAGAGCCATGGCCCGTCGTGCCGCCATCCGCCGCTATTGATAAATCATCGAGCGACCACGCGCGCCCCCGGCGGCCGGCGCGGCGAGCTGCGCAACCGAAATACACGCCGCGAGTTTGAGCCATGGTCTACTGCCGCATTTTGAGAGCTTTTTAGTTTTGGTTTTGAAATGACAGAGTTGATTTTTTGAGTAGGAAATTTAGGGGACGAAAGTCGCACTTATATAGGTATTATAGATAAATCATGGAGCGACAACGCGCGCCCCCAGCGCCTGGCGCTGGCGGTGAGCTGCGTAACCGAAATAATAGGTCGGGGAAAAAGTTTCTTCGCATTTTTTAAGAAAATTCAAAACATTTTTTAATATAGTTTATTTACGTTTTATTAAAGTATGTAGGTACCATTTTGTTCGCTAACTTTTTGCCAGCTTGTAGGTAGGGACATGATCCCATTGCTATAGAAATTTTGGGACTTCTGATCAAAATACCGTGACAAGTGGTTTTGGCAGTCTTCTCGTGATGTTAACCTGACACTACCTAAAGGATTCTGAAAAGATCGAAACAGGTGGAAATCTGAAGGTCAGGACTATACGGCGGATGCATTAACACCTCCCAGCCAAACTCTTAATTTTTGCTGAGTGGCTAAAGATGTGTGAGGTC
Organism: Hypomecis atomaria; assembly: GCA_964007245.1. Taxonomy (NCBI): domain Eukaryota; kingdom Metazoa; phylum Arthropoda; class Insecta; order Lepidoptera; family Geometridae; genus Hypomecis; species Hypomecis atomaria. The sequence goes on from OZ023299.1 coordinate 11,879,081, forward strand.
TAGCTTTATCATGATGAAAAACCACACCCCTTCTGTTGATTAATTCCGGCCACTTTCTCTCAACTTCTTGCTTTACTTTATTATAAGTTCATACATACTATAATGCGAAAATACTTTTTCCCCAACCTAATAGGTACACGCCGCGAGATTTGAGTCATGGCTTACTGCCGCATTTTGAGAGCTTATGTCGCTGATAAAAAAACCGGTTACCTACCTGGACGAGACTATTAAGCAACGTTCCGCACGGTCAGTACTTGGATGGGTGACCGCGGGTGGCATTTTCCAACTGAGTGCTACCGTGGCTCGGATGACACGTTAAATTGTAGGCCCCGGTTGTTTTAACCGTTTAGCCATGTCAGAGGCCTTTAGGCGGCCTAAAAACTCTGACACCAGGGCTAGCCACCCGGCCTATACGAACTTACTTACTTACTTAGTTTTGGTTATGAAAGAACAGAGTTTTACATTTTAGGCCATAAAGTTAAAGGATTCAAGTATTTAGGGGATGACACTTATATTTTTGATAAATCATGTGACGCAGATAGTGAGCTGCCCAACTGAAATACAAGTCGCATCATAATACGAGTATACTGCTGGATTTCGAGAGCTTTTGAATTTTGTGTATGAAATGACAGAGTTCACATTTCGAGTAAAAAGTTTTATGATTCAGGTATTTAGGGGATGAGATTTGCACCTGTATATTTGATAAATCATCGAGCAAACATTTGGCGCCCCGCTCGGTGGCGTGGGCATCTCATTCCTATCGTGCTGTTGTCAGTGTCATTGAGTATAAATTTATCACAGAGCTATTACAACCAGAGAGATAGCGCTGTTGTCGACTGAGGCAATTCTCAACCATAAAAATGTATGGGAAATCTTGCCCAGAGCTGTCAAAACTGTCAAATATGTATTGGATTTGACACTACTGAGAGAAAAACACAGCAACTAGCTAGCCACTGAATCGAGATATTTTTCATGGCTCTTTCTAACTCATGCCATATTAAATCAATGCATCTCTTTCTTTCTTTTTCTTGATCGACCTCATTATCCCTCTGGAACATCTGTGATAAACACCAATTTTATCTGTGTCTCTGTTTAATTGTATAATATCTATCCCACTTACTCTAAATGTAATACCATACAATATTATCATATCACACTCTCGGAATTACTTTGACTTGTTTCTTTACTAATTAGTTACAAGCTTATAAACAACAAGAACCGCTCTATCATTAAACTTTGACACAGCACACGAGTGTTATCGAAGTCTCCATCAGGATTTCTCGCACATGCGTAGGCGCAAGCCCTATCTTAATTAAGCCCTTGTTTTACTTATTGCACTTGGTGATGTATAAGCAAAGGGCCTGACCCATTAGCAAAGTTCACTGGCTAACAATATCAACACAGTAAGTAAATAGGTTGGAATTTTGTGTAACGATGAGCTATTATTTAGAGTTACACATGAATATGCATATTTACTATTTATTTACAAACTACTATTTAGGCCAAAAATAATAACTTATTTGAATTTTTACGCACTATTATTTAACTCTGGTAGTACCTATTATCTAGTACTTAATTTGTCTTATATTTACGTATTTTAGTAAGTACAACACTTCGTTATTGGATTTATAGTACTGCCCAAAAGTTACTTTGTATCTCCTCGCTGAAAAAATACCAAATGCTAGTTTTCCCAAGATTATATAGGTCAGCTCTAATTAATAAATTAAAATAACACATTTTTTAGAGACATACAGTAACAATTAGGTTAGTTTTTATGAGTGAATTTTGTAGAGATGGCAACATAACTGATATTGAAAATGCCGTCTTTCGTCTTCCGTTTACCAATTTCCAGTTTAGTCGGGGGCGGTCAGGAATGTTCTTCTAATGTCCCTTTAAGATTAATTAATCGTGTTCATCAATAGATCATGCGCTTGTAGACAATGTTCGATAGCTTACAAAGGTTGAAGGTATTTAGTTCAGAGTAGAATTCGGAATTAATTCGTCGCCAAGCGCGGTTAGATCGTGCGTTACTGATCCCGATTAAAATGTACCATGTTGTTAATGGTCTATTGATAGGAGATAAAAATTTATTATGGCTTCACTGGTGCCTTATCATGTTACGCATTTAGTTACGTAATTTGCAATTATTGTATGCTTGGAAGGTTTGATTCGCGTGCCGCTGGACGCAAATTTGAATTTTAAGAGGATTCTGAATCGACCAGTGTTTTCGCGTTTTCTGTAGTTCATCAAGAAAAATCTCGGTACATTTTTGATAAAATGTACGTTCCGGGAGAAAACTCTTTTCACCCCTTAAAATGTACCTAACAAAATGCTTTTGGCGTCAATCGTTTTAGTATTGCACGCTCGTACGTCTTATTTTTTTCAGATAAGCTTTTAGTTTCTGTATACTTTTCAGCTATAGTTTTGCGTAAAAATATGACTTTTTAGAGGGTTATAACTTTAAGGTCATTTAAATAACTGTAAAAACTAAGACTGATATTGAAGTGCTGATTACTCGAGAAAAAAAAAACACTCAAATCGGATAATATTTAGAGGTAGATAACAGCTTGTTGTTTTTGTATGGCCAAGTTGGCACTTCACAATTGCCTTTAAAATAAGCAGTTAGTGATAAAGTGACGAGCAGGAGAGAAGAACAAATAACTTTTTGCCCACCCTCTCTTGTTATAATACGTCTAAAGTTTATATTTTACAACGGAATAAATTCTTACTAATAATTATACATTTGAAAGTATTACATTGATTTTTGTTTTGGAAAAATAAGGTTCAAATACTAATTTTTCGCAAAAAATTACAAAACCGTCTTCCATCGTGTACAAAATTCATATATTTCGTTCGAATTACTTACATTATTGTTGATTTATCAAAATTGGCTCAGCCGATTTATTAAAAATTTAAATTAGAACTAAAAAATAATTTTTTGATTCGGTTCACAATAATAATTGGCGACATTATCGATGAACATACGCAAAAAAAAATACACACAGAACTTCCTCCTGTTTGGAAGTCGGTTAAAAATGTCACGCGCCGCACTTGCAAGGAAGTTTACTTTTTGGTCTTCTTAGATTGTTTCACTGCGCACGCCCCAAGTTGTTCTCATTGTACTACAAAAATCTATGTGTACTACAGATGCGTAAAACATGCTGTGTCAGTTTTAGTTATGAAGCTCAAGCTCATTTTTTTTATTGTGTTTCTGCGAGATCTTTGTGTTATTGCGATTCGGAGAATATTGTGTCTAATTGTACAGTTAACTCTAAAAACGAAGTACACGTGGCAGAATACAAATATAAATAACATATCTTAAATCCAGTACAAAACTAGCGGCCTTATGGCCTTCAGACAGAAATCTAACTAAACTTATATGTACTGAATCCCACACTAATAAATTTTAGTACGACGGACGTTTGAAGAATGTGAGGTCTATTTAGTTATTTCGTAGCATTCCTAAACAAGACTGATCAGATACCTCGGCGACAAACATCACAGGCTATAAACATCTTCGGTAGATCCCTAGTTTGTTAACTCTTTCAGTATCGTTGCAACGGTCATAAAAATGGCGTATCGTATCGGGAACCGATACCATCGCTTAGTGAGTTACCGTTGTCGCAGATCATTATTTGTTGGGATGCCTGGAGGTAGGGACGCTGGAAACGGCATAGAGTTCCTAGACTACGTCTAAGATTTTACTCAAAATTATACTGTTAAAAATATAATGTATCTTTGTAGTATTGGGCCATATCCATCACCCTAGCCCAGTGTGGGTTGGTGGATTCAGATACATTGGTGTTGATACGTAGTATTAACATAGGTCTAGAATACTTACCCAATAGGTACCTATATAAATACTATCTCTATGGTCGTAGTACGTAGAAGTCGTGGTTATCTCATTTTTTTTTTTAAATATCTTGTTTTTTGTAATCATTTAACTTAACATATAGAGCAAGACAAAGTGTTCCTTTCTTTATTGTTTAATTGTTTATTCGAATTAGGTGCATGCCATCGACTTGGCATTTTTCTTGTTTTAAATACATAGCCCCGTGCAAATTTAACAGCAATTTGGATGGAGTGTACGAAGCTCACGAGATTTTTTGATTATGTTTTCTAAGTCATTTTTTTTTCCGACCTCTCGGTCATATGATGGTTTTGGCTCTGTTAAGCCCAATTAGCCTTTGATTATCTGTAGGAGCACACATTCCGTAGGCTATGAAAAAAGATTCAACGTTGACTCTCTTTCCATTTTTTTTTCAACAATTGAGTAAAGAAACACTCGCTTGATATTTTTTTTTTTTTTTTATTTATTTAATATAGGTTTTAGTTTGACTACATACTGCGTGATGTTAAGCGTCACGCATGCCCATGCCACAGTCAGCACCCAGAACTAACTTACCCTAATGAGCGCTTCTTTTGAGACATACCTATACTCGTATTTGCGAAAAACAGAGTACAACAATTTTTTTTTTTGAAGTTTAACTTCTGATGCGACGTCCAACAAGGTTGCTTTAAACGTTTAACGCTACCATGGAGGGGGTATGAAAGCACTAGGCTGTTGCGTCGATGTTTCACTTCTTCCGCGCGAAGGGACTCCACTTGCACGTTTTTTTATTTCAGGGCTCCGTCAAATATTCCGCTTCCTAAAAGGGTTCCATCACCAAAAATGATTGAACACTGCTGCTCAAAGATATTGAGCTCGCAAATAATATTATATTACTAACATTTAGGTGCAACCGCATCCTGAAGCCCTATATCCTTTCGGCCGTTATTCCGCAGCCTCACAGAGACTAATGGAGTATCAGCGCCATAATTCAGGGCCAGCTCATTGTCCGGCCCTATCCGACGCGTTGACAAATTTATTAATGTCCGACATTAACTGTGCTTATTAATCTATTATGCCGTAGCTAATTTGGCCGGTGAGAAATCTCAGAGATGCAAAATCACCCGGAAATGTGGATGATTTAAAGGCTTCAGAATTATATCGTTCAGCTAAATATCTCGAGATGGACATATATTTACATAGCGCTTCGAATTTCTCATTTACATAAATATGTAGGTACTTTGCTATTCAAAACATATGTACGAAAGAGATACATATCTATGTAGATGCGATTTATAAATAAAAAATAAAATTAAAGTTTAAGAACTGTGTTTATTTCCAAACAGTCTTCATAAGTGTAGGAAAGTACCTGTACCTATTAACTGGAAATAATTTAACTGGTTGAATAAAATATTGTTCTGGCTTAAGATACGTTCGAGAAATTACAAGCCAATTTCAAAAAATTATAGTAGGTACTAATAAGTAATACCTAAATATTTATTTATGTCCTATCGACAAAAATGAAGCATAGATAGCCAAATTTACAAATAATTAAATGATACATAACAATATTTAGTATACTTTTTACTATAAAATCACTTATTTATACAAATAATATTTAACTACAAGTGATAAGAAAACCGTAACAGTCTGATAAGGAAGTAATCACAACAACAAGGCAGAGCATTGTTAGCGCAGATAGACGTCCTCTACTCTCTATTTTCATTTTATATTACCAAAGTTATAGCAACATAAATATAAGCAGATATAAACTCAATTTATCATTGAAATACTAATAATAAAACTATCTTCTCGCATAAAAGAATGCCACAGCGGATACAGATCTTTAATTTACTGTTTGCTTGATGTAACAGCATTTGCATGCAACTAAACATGGCTGAAACCAATCAAGTCTTATCTAACTTTCTATTTCATACGTCAAGCATCCGTTACACAACCACCTGTCGGTGCTGCGATCCATTAATGTATTCCTCGATTTAATTCATAATCAATATTAGATGCTTTATAAACTCGTGGCGCAAGGTCTTTGAAAGTAATTATCCAGCAGACCACCTTGGAGACAAGCTGGGCATATGGCTTCATTCAAGGACGGTGTCGACGTTAAAATGATAGCTATTTTGCGGTTATATGGAAAAGTTGTGGGTTCTGAGAATCTGATGCTCATTTAAAATCTGAGACTTCCAGAAAGATAAACATGAAAAGAAAAAAATATTTTTTTAAGTTTACATACATTTTACTCTAAATAAATGTACGGGACATAAATCACGTAGGTATTTTAGAGTCGCTGTTGAATACTATCGACTATAGTTTAGATTGAATTTGGCGACCTTTGTCAATATTCTAGCATTAGTGCGTGGACCCATCTCGAAAAGCAACCTCAATTCCAGAGAATAAAATAAAATAAACAAACGTAGCTTGTTAGCGAATCTGAGATTAATATTAAAATATATTAATTATACCTCTATAAACATAAGATAGGACAGTACATGAGAAGTTTTATAAAGAGAAAACTTATGTTTATGGGTAGTTTTATACAAAATTAAATTAACAGCGGTTCCCGTACTAAGCTGGGCAGCTTAGTGCAGGGAACCGCTGTTAATTTAATTTTGTATAAAACTACCCATAAACATAAGTTTTCTCTTTATAAAACTTCTCATGTACTGTCCTATCTTATGTTTATAGAGGTATAATTAATATATTTTAATATTAATCTCAGATTCGCTAACAAGCTACGTTTGTTTATTTTATTTTATTCTCTGGAATTGAGGTTGCTTTTCGAGATGGGTCCACGCACTAATGCTAGAATATTGACAAAGGTCGCCAAATTCAATCTAAACTATAGTCGATAGTATTCAACAGCGACTCTAAAATACCTACGTGATTTATGTCCCGTACATTTATTTAGAGTAAAATGTATGTAAACTTAAAAAAATATTTTTTTCTTTTCATGTTTATCTTTCTGGAAGTCTCAGATTTTAAATGAGCATCAGATTCTCAGAACCCACAACTTTTCCATATAACCGCAAAATAGCTATCATTTTAACGTCGACACCGTCCTTGAATGAAGCCATATGCCCAGCTTGTCTCCAAGGTGGTCTGCTGGATAATTACTTTCAAAGACCTTGCGCCACGAGTTTATAAAGCATCTAATATTGATTATGAATTAAATCGAGGAATACATTAATGGATCGCAGCACCGACAGGTGGTTGTGTAACGGATGCTTGACGTATGAAATAGAAAGTTAGATAAGACTTGATTGGTTTCAGCCATGTTTAGTTGCATGCAAATGCTGTTACATCAAGCAAACAGTAAATTAAAGATCTGTATCCGCTGTGGCATTCTTTTATGCGAGAAGATAGTTTTATTATTAGTATTTCAATGATAAATTGAGTTTATATCTGCTTATATTTATGTTGCTATAACTTTGGTAATATAAAATGAAAATAGAGAGTAGAGGACGTCTATCTGCGCTAACAATGCTCTGCCTTGTTGTTGTGATTACTTCCTTATCAGACTGTTACGGTTTTCTTATCACTTGTAGTTAAATATTATTTGTATAAATAAGTGATTTTATAGTAAAAAGTATACTAAATATTGTTATGTATCATTTAATTATTTGTAAATTTGGCTATCTATGCTTCATTTTTGTCGATAGGACATAAATAAATATTTAGGTATTACTTATTAGTACCTACTATAATTTTTTGAAATTGGCTTGTAATTTCTCGAACGTATCTTAAGCCAGAACAATATTTTATTCAACCAGTTAAATTATTTCCAGTTAATAGGTACAGGTACTTTCCTACACTTATGAAGACTGTTTGGAAATAAACACAGTTCTTAAACTTTAATTTTATTTTTTATTTATAAATCGCATCTACATAGATATGTATCTCTTTCGTACATATGTTTTGAATAGCAAAGTACCTACATATTTATGTAAATGAGAAATTCGAAGCGCTATGTAAATATATGTCCATCTCGAGATATTTAGCTGAACGATATAATTCTGAAGCCTTTAAATCATCCACATTTCCGGGTGATTTTGCATCTCTGAGATTTCTCACCGGCCAAATTAGCTACGGCATAATAGATTAATAAGCACAGTTAATGTCGGACATTAATAAATTTGTCAACGCGTCGGATAGGGCCGGACAATGAGCTGGCCCTGAATTATGGCGCTGATACTCCATTAGTCTCTGTGAGGCTGCGGAATAACGGCCGAAAGGATATAGGGCTTCAGGATGCGGTTGCACCTAAATGTTAGTAATATAATATTATTTGCGAGCTCAATATCTTTGAGCAGCAGTGTTCAATCATTTTTGGTGATGGAACCCTTTTAGGAAGCGGAATATTTGACGGAGCCCTGAAATAAAAAAACGTGCAAGTGGAGTCCCTTCGCGCGGAAGAAGTGAAACATCGACGCAACAGCCTAGTGCTTTCATACCCCCTCCATGGTAGCGTTAAACGTTTAAAGCAACCTTGTTGGACGTCGCATCAGAAGTTAAACTTCAAAAAAAAAAATTGTTGTACTCTGTTTTTCGCAAATACGAGTATAGGTATGTCTCAAAAGAAGCGCTCATTAGGGTAAGTTAGTTCTGGGTGCTGACTGTGGCATGGGCATGCGTGACGCTTAACATCACGCAGTATGTAGTCAAACTAAAACCTATATTAAATAAATAAAAAACATTAAAAAAATATCAAGCGAGTGTTTCTTTACTCAATTGTTGAAAAAAAAATGGAAAGAGAGTCAACGTTGAATCTTTTTTCATAGCCTACGGAATGTGTGCTCCTACAGATAATCAAAGGCTAATTGGGCTTAACAGAGCCAAAACCATCATATGACCGAGAGGTCGGAAAAAAAAATGACTTAGAAAACATAATCAAAAAATCTCGTGAGCTTCGTACACTCCATCCAAATTGCTGTTAAATTTGCACGGGGCTATGTATTTAAAACAAGAAAAATGCCAAGTCGATGGCATGCACCTAATTCGAATAAACAATTAAACAATAAAGAAAGGAACACTTTGTCTTGCTCTATATGTTAAGTTAAATGATTACAAAAAACAAGATATTTAAAAAAAAAAATGAGATAACCACGACTTCTACGTACTACGACCATAGAGATAGTATTTATATAGGTACCTATTGGGTAAGTATTCTAGACCTATGTTAATACTACGTATCAACACCAATGTATCTGAATCCACCAACCCACACTGGGCTAGGGTGATGGATATGGCCCAATACTACAAAGATACATTATATTTTTAACAGTATAATTTTGAGTAAAATCTTAGACGTAGTCTAGGAACTCTATGCCGTTTCCAGCGTCCCTACCTCCAGGCATCCCAACAAATAATGATCTGCGACAACGGTAACTCACTAAGCGATGGTATCGGTTCCCGATACGATACGCCATTTTTATGACCGTTGCAACGATACTGAAAGAGTTAACAAACTAGGGATCTACCGAAGATGTTTATAGCCTGTGATGTTTGTCGCCGAGGTATCTGATCAGTCTTGTTTAGGAATGCTACGAAATAACTAAATAGACCTCACATTCTTCAAACGTCCGTCGTACTAAAATTTATTAGTGTGGGATTCAGTACATATAAGTTTAGTTAGATTTCTGTCTGAAGGCCATAAGGCCGCTAGTTTTGTACTGGATTTAAGATATGTTATTTATATTTGTATTCTGCCACGTGTACTTCGTTTTTAGAGTTAACTGTACAATTAGACACAATATTCTCCGAATCGCAATAACACAAAGATCTCGCAGAAACACAATAAAAAAAATGAGCTTGAGCTTCATAACTAAAACTGACACAGCATGTTTTACGCATCTGTAGTACACATAGATTTTTGTAGTACAATGAGAACAACTTGGGGCGTGCGCAGTGAAACAATCTAAGAAGACCAAAAAGTAAACTTCCTTGCAAGTGCGGCGCGTGACATTTTTAACCGACTTCCAAACAGGAGGAAGTTCTGTGTGTATTTTTTTTTGCGTATGTTCATCGATAATGTCGCCAATTATTATTGTGAACCGAATCAAAAAATTATTTTTTAGTTCTAATTTAAATTTTTAATAAATCGGCTGAGCCAATTTTGATAAATCAACAATAATGTAAGTAATTCGAACGAAATATATGAATTTTGTACACGATGGAAGACGGTTTTGTAATTTTTTGCGAAAAATTAGTATTTGAACCTTATTTTTCCAAAACAAAAATCAATGTAATACTTTCAAATGTATAATTATTAGTAAGAATTTATTCCGTTGTAAAATATAAACTTTAGACGTATTATAACAAGAGAGGGTGGGCAAAAAGTTATTTGTTCTTCTCTCCTGCTCGTCACTTTATCACTAACTGCTTATTTTAAAGGCAATTGTGAAGTGCCAACTTGGCCATACAAAAACAACAAGCTGTTATCTACCTCTAAATATTATCCGATTTGAGTGTTTTTTTTTTCTCGAGTAATCAGCACTTCAATATCAGTCTTAGTTTTTACAGTTATTTAAATGACCTTAAAGTTATAACCCTCTAAAAAGTCATATTTTTACGCAAAACTATAGCTGAAAAGTATACAGAAACTAAAAGCTTATCTGAAAAAAATAAGACGTACGAGCGTGCAATACTAAAACGATTGACGCCAAAAGCATTTTGTTAGGTACATTTTAAGGGGTGAAAAGAGTTTTCTCCCGGAACGTACATTTTATCAAAAATGTACCGAGATTTTTCTTGATGAACTACAGAAAACGCGAAAACACTGGTCGATTCAGAATCCTCTTAAAATTCAAATTTGCGTCCAGCGGCACGCGAATCAAACCTTCCAAGCATACAATAATTGCAAATTACGTAACTAAATGCGTAACATGATAAGGCACCAGTGAAGCCATAATAAATTTTTATCTCCTATCAATAGACCATTAACAACATGGTACATTTTAATCGGGATCAGTAACGCACGATCTAACCGCGCTTGGCGACGAATTAATTCGAATTCTAGTTTTATACAAAATTAAATTAACAGCGGTTCCCTGCACTAAGCTGCCCAGCTTAGTACGGGAACTGACAGACAGACAGACAGACAAAACTCTTTATTCATAACCACAAACAATAATTAAACAATATGTACACACTAAGGACTAAACATGATTATAAATTGGCGGCCTTATCACCCATGGCGATTTCTTCCAGGCAAACTGCTGAATCTGAAGGAACTGCTGTTATCTGGGCCTGTCTCGCGCCTGTAAAGCTTTTCAGATGAGGTAATTTATTTAGTTTGATTTGTGTGACTATATTTTGGACATGGGTCTGCTATATTCAGTCACATAGGCAGGTTACACAGAGAGTTTGGTGGATATAATTTACATAACTCTCCTCCACCTCCCCTTGCTGGCTGTTTTTGTAAGATTTATTCCCCAAGATAAACATATTTGGAGCTCAGGTTTTGAAACGATAGCCGCGAATGAATCGGATATTATGGTATACAGACACTAAGTATTACTACTGATGAACCAACGTAAACGTAAAATACAAAATCTACGTATACGTTTAGGTATACCTATATTATAGAATCAATAGTTTGATAGCATGTATATGTCTTGCAAATCTATGTTAGTTGGAACGCAAGCATAGCATGCGATTATAAAAGTCATTTTAATTCGAAAATTGAGCCCATACCCCGCGATACCGAGACAAAAGCTTCACCGACAAATTACAGACCACAGACAAAGAGAGACAAAGTAATACTGATTTACTAAATCAAAGTGCGTACGTGTGCGTGTTTTCAACGTGGTCCCATCAGAACATATAAAACTTGTGTCTGTGTAGGGTCACTTAGTCGTTTTAATTGACCGCGGTCTCGCTTTCCTTCTCACCAGTTTTGAGACACTTAAGGACAGTAAAAGGTCACCGCCTGAGTCGTTATTTAGGCGGTAATCTACTGACAATAAATTAAGAGCAATTAAACGTATGAGAGACGGAATAACGCGAAAGGACGCTTCACGACATCGATTTGGTATTCGAAGAATTGAAATCATGCATCCTTTTTGTCACCTTCAACTATAAAAAAGTAAAAGTCATTTTTGTATAAATTATTGTTTATTTGTTTACTGTGAGCAATGTGGTGCATATTTTAGTCCAGTTCATGTTTCAAAATATAATTTTGCAACACTCGACTAGAAAACAACAGATTTTCCATCAAAATTTTATGATATGTCCTGTACGGTACCGGCCATTTTTTCCAGTCCACTGCTGAACATAGGCATACCCACTAAGGGAGATTGGACCATATCCTCTACGGTGGCTTAATGCGGTTTGGTGAATTCATATGCGCCATTGAATTTCTTCTACGGACGTATGCGGGTTGCCTCACGATGTTTTCCGTCACCGAAAAACCAGTGGTGTGTTAAAACGTACGTAAATTCCCGAAGAACTCATTTGAGACTCTCGCCTCTCTCTCTCTAAGACTCTAAGATGAGTGTTCTCCTACTAGGTCACCCTGGCTCCACGACTATTTTAGGATCGGTACCTGAAAAACAGAAAGCAGTTAACGTTGTGCGGCTGATAATGATGATGATGATGACCTGAGTACTTGTACATATATAGTTCATGACTACATTGTTATTTTTTTATTTTTTTTCCTTTTTTATCTTTTCAGCCATTACAGGATTAACCTAGTTCAGGCAAATAAGTTTATGTATAATTGTATATACCTATATAATAATTTGTTTAAATTGTTTTGCTTTCACATGTAACAATGGCATCGATGTGTATAAATAAATCATTTTTATTTATTTATATATTTATTATAACAGGTAAATATAGTATGAGCTTTCTTCACCGTAAAAGTCTTCAGACTACTGCAACCTGCGGCTGCGGCTGCTAGTGTTCGATTAATCTCAGAGGCCGAAATAAATAGACAGACAGACAAAACTCTTTATTTACATCCACTATAACCAAAATAGTTAAATCAAGACTTGTGGTTGGTCAGACACTATGCCCGAGCTGTAGATCACAGCTGTATCCGGGACGCTTACTTCGGCAAATTACCGAAAACCTAAGTGTCGATTAAAATCGAAAGTGCGAGTTGACGCGTACCGATCCGCAAAAACCAACGGGTCCACCTAAATCCACAAAGACGACAATAAAGCGAGAACTAGGAAATAGTTACCATCATATCAGGCAAAAAATGATCACGAAGTTTATCTTGCGTGAAATTGGCACGATTTTTTTAAGCTTTTGTGATAGCACGTCCCGGGTAGGAAATGACACAGCTTGGTACTGGGTGGGTAACTCTGCCAAGAATTATAAAGACAATACTGTTTGATTTTCAGGCAAGAATGCAAGATCATCATTTATTTTACAGATACAGCCTATAAACAACGTAAAACTAGATAGATAAAGTCTTTATTGCACACCAAGAAATAAACAAAAAGAAGAAACAAAGATACATAAACAGTGTACGAGTAACAATGGGCGGCCTTATCGCTGACAGCGATCTCTGCCAGGCAACCTTAGGATGGAGAGGACAGAAAGCGTATAAATAATGGACGGGGTGCGCATTAATTAAAAAGTAAAAATTAGATTATACATCATAAACATACATACTAATAAAATTGATATAAATACTTAAAATACCCAAAAATAAAGAAAACATTACAAAATAAAAAAATATTAGTAAAAGAAACCTATGACTTAATAATAAACTAATACATAATATAAATTATAATATACATTCATCATATAAAACTATCTCTTTTAAAATGATGAGTTGGTATTGTCGTCATTTTATACTATGGTACAGAAGTTTTATATAGGTTCCAGATACCTTTCAAAATATACTTTACCTACTGTCTTTTTTTTGTACAGTCCGATTAAGTAGTAATACCTATTATGAATAGATAATATTTTTGATAGTTTCGTAATTCGCACAGTTTCAGCCATAGGACTTCCACTGCAGGATATAGGCCACCCCTATAGATCTCCAACAGTGACACAGTTTTATCTAATCTCCATGTTCAAGTGATTACTTATTATGAACAAAATCGAAGTAAGTAAATTATTTACGATGATTTTGTTTTTAATTAGGAATATAAGGATAATTAAAAAATGAGGGATGTACTGGACTCCTACCACAGTATTGCTCATAATGGGGAGGAATGGAAGGGAGGAAGGAAGGCTTTTGTCTTGCTGGAAGACGGTTTGGGTTTGGAAATAGATAAATTATGTTCAAGATACTTAAAAACACAGAAAAAAAACTAGTAAAAAAGAAAAACTTATGGTTAGCAGACTTGACGAAAAATTCCGCAGTAGACACACTGTAAAAAAATAGCAAACAAGTTCGTCCAAGCTCCGACCTTCGTGGCCAAGGTCGTAATTATCGAAGGCGACGAAACTCGAAGCAAAACAACGTTTTGAGATTACGATGTGACAAAAACTATTCGCTGAAATAGGTCCTAAATAAAATTTAATTAACATTCTAGGACGTACTTGGTTCCAATGGTTGAAAAAGGATTTTCCTCTTAAAAAATGGAGCTTTATTTTTCTGAAGGTATTTATCAAACCTTTAATTGAACTAGAGTGCTAGGCTATTGTATACAAAGAGTTATTTTTGTGATAAACATTTCAAAAATTCGTCGCGAATAACTCTTTGAGATAAACCTAGTGTGGGATGCACTATAAAATTAAAATAATTTTATTGTATACAATCAAAATTATTTTAAGCGACACTATACAGTGTACTTACACTGTTTTTTTTGTGTGTGTGTGTTGTGTGATTTGTAATTTATTAGGTATTATTGTTAACTAAATTTGACATTGACGTAACGTAAGTAAAATTATTAATCATTAGTGTAATTGGTTACTGTTACCGTGCTAATTTGATATAAATAAATACAGCAAGACGATTGACTCCTATAGAGCTACAGCCGTTCATATATATATTCGTGTTTATATTTTTGTGGTAGGTAATAGTGTAGTTTACTCATTATTCAGTCACTCACTCGCTGTGAGAGCTTTGTTTATTTTTGTGAATAATTGTAGTACATGTACCTACATATTAACATTTGCTATGATGCACCTTTTTATAAGGCGTAAACGTACCCACTTAAGTATAACTTTCGCGCGAGTAGGTTAATAATAAGATTTGGCTGTTAAGTATTGTCCTCGTACCATGTAAATGTATTATAATGTAGAGTAAAACGGACTTTTCTAAATAATCGTGACTAGACTGCGGTAGATTGTAAATTATGGTGAAAAACAAGCCTATTTACGACAAAAAGGTCTATCTGTGAAGTACAAGTGTAGCAAAAAACTCGTTTACTCAGAAGATAGCCATGTAATTGATCACCTTCACAGAACAGAGACCTTAGGGTCAATTCGACCACTGTAGGTATTCAGAGTGACGGGTGCCGGCACAAAGACGAGGCAAGGCCAAGTCCTCCGAAAGTGAACCAGTAATGACACTTTTTTAATCGATTCGTCATGTTTCGCAACTCATAAAAAAGGTACCATTTAGGTACCTACAATATATTTCCTGAAGCACTAATTTAGGCGAGACACAATTACTGTAATTATTACTTAGCGTTGTACTCGTAGGTAGGTAGGTATGTACGGGCGGGACTTAGGCATTCAGTGTTAGCTATTGTTAGTTCAAATTAAATTGAGAACTTTAAAGATGAGACTCTATAATTCAAATTCTTGTTTTGAATAAATATTTAGTGTATTTCCGCTCTGTCGTAGTCATATAAGTTAAGGGTACTATTCAAAATCCAAATTAAATCACAAACAAAATTAGTAATTAATCATCAAACTGTATCATGGTTCGACTATGGTTAGGTCAGGTTAGAAAAGTTAGGCTTAGGTATGTTTACAAAATATGAATGAACCTGAAACAAAATTTTTTTTTTTAATTAATCCGTTTAAAATAATAAAAAATAATTAAACCTGTAACAAAAATAGTGATTAGTAATCTATTTAAAAAATGTAGTAAACCTGAAAATAATATTTAATTAATATGTTAAAATTACAAATATAATTTATTTATAAAAAAAAAATGGTATAAAATAATTGAAAAAATACTTAGTCAATAAATAGCACCCCTATTCTTACTGTACTCTAGAATAATTGTTATGAATTTTATTTAAATATTCATATTGAAATCCAGAGTTTGAATTTAAGTCATCTGATGTTAAATTGCGGAAACGACGGCATGATACGTACCGAATTCGTACTCAATATGTATGTTATATTCTAGATGGATTTTTTTGTTGTCCCTGTCTGGAGAAATACCGCACCGTTGCCGTAACTTATTCAGGAGTTAAAGAGTAGTGTGGTGTGTTTCAACTGTGTTTTTAAAACAAAATAGAATAGACATCTATAGGTAAAAGGGGGAACGCAGTACTATACTGCACAGAGTTTTGTATTGAGCAGTTGTGGTTCAAAAATCTGAGTGGAGTGGCAAAATCTTTTTAGTGTGGATATACCTCGTCTCATTATTTTATTTGCCAAAAACATTCACTTAGATCATAAAAAATGCCAAGTAAATGCGTCTAAATTAGGTATGCGTCTTACGGAAACATCAGTCATAAAATCGATAGAAAATAATAATGATAGGCCAATTTTTTTTTGCATAATCATGAGTTTCAGCAGCTCTAAGACATCAAAGATTTAGATTTACTAAGACAAATCTGATTCTAAAATTGAAAGTGATTTGAAGTCAATAAAAAAACCGAACAAATGACATCAAATAAACAAGTAATTGATTGTTTATTGCAAGATTTATCGCAATGCAATCTTGAATGAGCAAAAACTGGTCTACGCCCACCTTTTGGCCTTCAGAACAATGCACTCTTTAGATTTGACATGAGTAAGTAAAAAATAAATTACTGATACCTGATCACTATTAAGTACAAATTAGCTATGTATAAAATAGAGTAATGTAGCAGAACGGTGGTAAATATTGTACCACAAAACCTAAATTAAGAATAGTAGTTCTTTGAAAGGTGTACTGTGCGGCGAGGACAAATTTATTTGCATTACAATTAATTGTGTCAATCTCAATCCAAATTTTAATTATATATTTCAGGCAGAAACACAATGTAAAGTTATCGAGTGAAATCGGCCGATAAATAGTGTCGCAGTAAACTCTGAGACAATAGCAATTCCTCTGAATAGGGATATTCTGCCGGCCATTTTTTAAGTTACACAGATAATTTTAATTAATTTTAAAATAAGATCGGTAAAATCTGGCGGACTCTGTAATTTTTTCTCTTTCGTACATGACTTTAGAATTTTTAAGAGGCTATAATAGAAACACTGAAACAAATATTACAAAAACAAATGATCGGATCTATTCTGTTATTAACCCACATGCAAGACGTAAAATAAATACCTATAGAGTTAATTGCTCTACCGTAAACATAAGTCATTTTCTACCGTTTATAAATTTTTATAGTAGTCCAAATTGCTTGTTAATTATAATGGGTGAATATTCGAGACTCCTACATGCATATTAGTTTAATTTATGTATTAGATTAATATGTCTTAGATCGTATCAGAAACATTTAACGAAGTTGAACCAAACATAGTCGGCACGTGTTTGATTGAAATATTCTTATTATTTGCAATCTTCTCTTCGTTTACATCCGTAATTAAAAAAAATAAAAAAACAGTTAATTGCTACTGTCGTCAATATTTATAGTAAGATTAAAATGCCCCTAATTGTTGTATAGCTATGAAAGCTAAATGCAATTCTTGTATTTAATTTTACGGTTGCTAATAGCATTGCAGGATCTTTATACAATTACTTATTTATTGCACCAGTTGATTACAACCTAATAGTACTAATTAAAATAATGATACAGTTTATTTATTGCACTTACCTTAGCTGACAACGTTTTTATGCAGCATCTGAATTATTTATTTCAGCGTGATTTCAGTATCATCAAACTACAATATACAACACATACAGTAAGAGTAGGTATGTGTTATTTACATTGAATATGCCTGAAGAAATGTAAATGTTGTTACACTTATTATTTAGTTTTGCATGTAATGATATACCTACCTTAGAATTGGAACCAGTGAAACGCCAATAATTTTAGTAAAGTTACTTTTCATATTACTACGAATCTTTACGGACGAAAATTAAAACATAACGAGTTTTCATCATCATCATCACCCTTTCAGCTAGGCGTCCACTGTTAAAGATAAAATATACTAATCTACAGATTCCCAGTAGGATTTATCATATAGGTCAATATGAGTAAGTGCCGGTCGGTCGGTCAGTCGGCTGATATTGTTTTTATTACATTAATTTATTATTTAAGCAGCTCGTATCCAAAATGTCAACAATTGTAAGATTTAAAAGAAGATGCAAATTATTTTTACTGACTTCCAAAAAGGAGGAGGTACGTACTATAATCGGCAGTATTTTTTTTATGTATGTTCATCGATATTATCCATTTATTCGCCAATTGTGAACCGATTTAAAGAAAACTTTTTGGTATACTTCCGAAGCTGTCCCATGTAAGTTTTATCGAAATCAGCCAAGCCGTTTTTGAAAAATCAACAATAATGTAAAAATTACAACATGGATGACACATCGATTCGTGCGAAGTGCGCACTATTTGAATTCAACACACACGGTGGTAGTCGGTTATGCCATTTTTAGTAAAAAATTATTTAATTAGTCAATGTTGATACGTAATTTTAAGTTTAATAATGTAAGGTTTAGGAATAAAATTAAATGTTGATAAATACAAATACATTCCAATAAAATGGCTATTCTCACTGCGGCGCTCTACCACATCAGCAGTTACTGCGAATGGAGAATCGATCGGTTTGCGATCAATAGAGGCTGATTTAATTATAATTTGAGTTGATTCACGTACTGTCATGCACGAGCTGGCAGGACCTTGAAGGCTGATCCTTTACGCCGAGATGTGACTTGCACAACCAACAGCGCCGCTATTTTTGATACCGGTCTTGTCATTCCCATTATGATGACTTTACAACTTTTTTATTAACTTTACGATTTATAATAAAAACTTTCAATGTACGAATGGCCTTAATAAACGGCTCAATCGGGCTAAATTTCCGTATTTTATGAATTCATCTTGACTTAACGGCTTTTCAACTGGCCACAGTAGTATCACTCGCATTAGCTTATTTGACTACAAACGCATTGGATTTCTAAAAACCCATCAAAGGAGAATCCTTACTATAATATTATAAATCCGAAAAGTTTGTTGGTTTGTTGGTTTGTTACTCTATCACGCGCCAACGGAGCATCGGATTGACTTGATTTTTGGCATGGATATAGTATAAAAGGCGGAAGGAGCTTTAGGATACTTTTTATCCCGAAAAATTTCATAGTTCCTGTAGGACAGGACAAAAACCCTCGAAAGCGAAACTGTCGCCACTATCACAAAGACGCTAAGTGATTAATTCCTATATAACGCTAATATGGACTAACGAAACGTCACAGCCAAACGTAATTAGATGACAGGTGACATTGTCTGCAGACTTTTATAAATCACAAGTAGCGTGGCAAGGCGACAAATTGTTTTTCTACCGTTATATCCCCTTGAAGAGGAAATAAAGTATGGATTGAAAATGACAACTGACATTAAAATTGGATAAAATGTTATTTTCCCTCTGCATGCTACATGTTACTATGACGTTTAATACCAGGCCGTCATTTTGTCTGACATTAAAAATATTTTTAAATATTCTATCATTAGAGGTTCAACATGTTTTTTTATTCTACCTTTATGGTACAGAATCATCATACTTTAATATTATCAATCCGAAAAGTTTGTTGGTTTGTTCCTCTTTGACGCAGCAACGGAGCAAAAGATTGACCTGATTTTTGGTATGGATAACTATGGTTTAATAGACAGAAAGTGATAATAGGATACTTTTTATATCTTGAGAAAATTCGTGATTCCCATGGTATAGGACAATAACTGTTTCTCAGCAATGGAGCAACGGATCGACTTGATATTTGGGGTGGGCATAGTTTGGAAGACGGAAAGTGACATGGGATACTTTCCATCCCGAAAAAATTGTGGTTCCCGTAGGACTTAACGATAAATTTTTCTCAGCAACGGAGCAACTTGCCTTGGCATATTGCATGAATATAGTTTGAAAGACGAAAAGTGACATAGGCCACTTTTTATCGCAAAAACTTTAACAGTTCCCGTAGGATAGGATAAAAACTAAGTGAGTGGGCTGCGGTAGCAGCCGTCTAAGCGCCAGAAATAACCTGTCATGGCAAGTTTAGGACGTTCCCACATATTTCGCACTCCTGCGCGGCACTCAACAGCACTAGCCCAGACTCGGGCTCCATAACGGAGCTTGCGCTCTCGCCATAGTGACGGAGTGTTTCGGAGCACAAGACACATCGTCATCCACCACTCGGGACTAACCAGTACTGAACGTCAGACAGCATTCCAACGCCCTGGTCCCAGTGCAGTGGGTCAGTCATAGTAGCCCAGCGCCTGCCTCTTCAACTGCAGAGGGCAGTGAGAACGGCAATCGCGATACCGACACCTCTCTTCCCCTGCAGCCCCACTGCGTCTGCCAACACGTTGACGGCCTAGCGGAAGGTAGGGTAGGTGGCGGCACCCACACCACCAGTTCCATATATCCCACCGCGGCCCCTTATCCTCGGCTGTCATATCAGAGTCCAAGAAGCAGCCTTGCTTTATGAAACTAAGAAAGGTTATTCCCAGCAAGTAACTGGAGATAGAGAGACAGAAAAGAAGCCACACCCAGCGCAGCAGGAGGAGCTGGAGTTCATATGCCTGGCAGACGGAGCAGCACTAGAGCAAAATCTTAACCGAGAAATTAACATATTTACAGACGGCAGTAAAATTAAAGGGAAAGTTGGGGCGGCATTATCCATTTGGGATGATGCCGCTGAGATCAGTCCCGCAAGCTGAAATTGGCCGATTGGTGCTCTGTGTAACAGGTCGAGTTATTGGCACTTCTTGAGGCTACCGAAAAAGCAAAAATCTTTTGTGACTCCAGGTCTGCACTGGAAACGGTAGTTGGCGTATCTTCCCTCCATCCCTTAGCAGTAAATTCAAAGCTAACATAAAGTTACTACACGCACAAAATAAAATAGTGAAACTTTATTGGATTAAAGCGCACGCGGGGATGGAGGGAAATGAGAGAGCGGACCAGCTAGCAAAGGAAGCAGCACTGCACTCGAAGTGCAGACCTATTTAGGATACTGCCCCGTTTCATTCGTCAAGCGAGAAATCCGAAAGGACTCTCTTGACGAGTGGAACCGGCTGTATCAGGATGGACACACAGCGGCGGTGACCAAAACATATTTTCCGGATGCAAGGGCGGCATACAAGATCGTAAGAGAAATAGCACCAGTGGGAATCATAACTCAAGTGCTGACGGGGCATGGTGAGTTTTCCCAATACTTACATCGATTTAAGTTGAGGGAAAGCCCATCGTGCATCTGTGAACCCACAAAAGAGGAGACTCCACTGCACATAATCTTGGAATGCCCAGTTTATGGAAAGCAGAGATTTGATTTAGAACAAAAAATTGGAATTAATCTAACACGAAAAAACCTTAGAAACAATTTTATCGAATTTTTGCACAAATATTTGTAAAAAAGCAATACTTAATTAGGAACAAGTAGGTATAAACTTTGCTGTACCATTGTAATGTTTATTATAACTGCAAACAGCCAAAAACATTGAAATATAGGTATAGTTTTTATTCATTTGTAATTAAGACCCCTGATCATGTCAGGGATATTTCGCGATATAATAAAAAAAAATCCTCGGATGCAGCGTCGCAAGAGCGGCACTGCAGCCCGCCTAAGTTGCGACACTCCTCATAAGGCATGCAACCTACTGGCCATCCTCTCAGCTGCTTTAGTTAAAAGCGGCTGAAACTCGAGTGCCAGCCTCTAAGCTTCCTTGGGGGAAAAGACCCAAAGAAGAGGGAGACTTCGAGCGCCGCCTTTTCAGCTGCCTCAGACCTCCCCCACGACAAGGCGGGAATACACGGGGGGGTTGTATATACACTCCAACCGTAACTTAACCAACAAAAGCATTCCTCTAAGGTATTTTGATATTTGTCAGTTAGGTTAGGTTTCGCAGCCGACATAAACATAAGCCAAAATCAAAATACAACGCGGGCGAAGCCGCGGGTAAAAGCTAGTGTTTATTATAACTGCAAACAGCCAAAAACATTGAAATATAGGTATAGTTTTTATTCATTTGTAATTAAGACCCCTGATCATGTCAGGGATATTTCGCGATATAATAAAAAAAAATCCTCGGATGCAGCGTCGCAAGAGCGGCACTGCAGCCCGCCTAAGTTGCGACACTCCTCATAAGGCATGCAACCTACTGGCCATCCTCTCAGCTGCTTTAGTTAAAAGCGGCTGAAACTCGATTGCCAGCCTCTAAGCTTCCTTGGGGGAAAAGACCCAAAGAAGAGGGAGACTTCGAGCGCCGCCTTTTCAGCTGCCTCAGACCTCCCCCACGACAAGGCGGGAATACACGGGGGGGTTGTATATACACTCCAACCGTAACTTAACCAACAAAAGCATTCCTCTAAGGTATTTTGATATTTGTCAGTTAGGTTAGGTTTCGCAGCCGACATAAACATAAGCCAAAATCAAAATACAACGCGGGCGAAGCCGCGGGTAAAAGCTAGTAATAAATATATTCGTCAAAAAACTTGCGCAATTTCATAGTAATATTGCGTATTAATCTCATATTAATAATATTAAGAATCACAGCATGTGAATTTCCATAATAACTATTGTAGCATTTGTTCATCATCAAACGTGTGTCGTTCTTAATTTTCTAAAATTGACGAAGAAGATAGCAAAAACTATACTTACAGTTCTTTCGGTCTCTTCTGTTATATAACAATATATCAAAACGAACCTTTCTGTAACGATTAAAAATGTTTAACAGAGTTTTTAGGAAATCAATGCCTATATACTCAAATATGCAAATGTGTGAGTGGGATAGCTGCGGCCGGTTGAAAGGCCCTTAAGCAAATTAAATTGTGTTTCCCACTAAGAGTTCTCATATCATCGCGACATAAAGTTTTCATTGCATCGATGATACGTATAAGTATTCAGATGGTGAAATTGTATTGTTCTCAGCCAATTGCATCAATGTCTGGGTCTTTGTGTAAAAACAGTAAAAACCCGTAACCGCAGCGCACCTGACCGTCTGGGTTTCTGTTATTTTATGAGTTTTTTATTGATGACAACTGGTCAGAGGGCTTAATATTTCTCTTGCAGTATCCACCGCAATGTTTCTCAATGCTCTACAATTGTTTCTCAAACTTTGATTAGCTTTTTTTTATAGGGCAAGTGCCTTTATAAGTGCCTAAATACAAGATATACATAATCTAAAACTACATAAACTACTACTATTAGTATAATAACATGCAATTGGATCATCGACTGACCCTTGAAGGTCTAAAGATATAATCCAAATGACTGCCTCGGTGGATCAGTGGTTAGTGACCCTGACTTCTGGGCCAAAGAGGCGTGGGTTAGATCCCCACCCAGGGCAAACATTTGTGTGATGAACATAGGTGTTTGCTCTGTGTCTGGGTGTTATTTAGGTACTATCTATATAAGTATGTATTTAAAATATGTATACGTAGTATATCAGTCTCTGGCAGCCATGTCACAAGCTATGCTTAGTAATTCGCTACATCTGTGTGTAAAAAATAATATGCTTTATAAATTTCCAAAAAAACAGACGTTATTTTCTAAAGACTTAGACAAAATGTTTCATAATAACAGTTTACAGTTTTTTTTTAACTTTGATGCTGCATTTGACATCTAAATAATTTATACATCCAAACTTATTTTAATTATAGAAAATGTCCAAAATGAAAAAATACATAAAATAATGCTCAGGTACATAACTGCTCTATCTATATCTTAAATCTCAAATGGTGTGAGATTGTGCGGTCTCGAGCGAATTTTAGGGCCATAATCCCTTTAATGGAGTAGTCTTTAAACTGACAAAGTCATCGAAATACGATACTACACAAGAGATCAATGACATCAGATCCTGTAGGAGTGCAGGGTAGTAGATTGCCGCCGTGCTTGATAAATCACGAAAGTTTATGACGACAGTAGCCAATAAACCTATTTGTCCACGAACACATTCACATAATCGACGGTACTTGACAGATATGGACCCTTAAATCATAGGATTATTTTCTTTGTAGCACATCTTTATAGGATCTTCGAGTCTATCGCTAAGTAGTAAAGCTTGTCTTTGAAAGTAAGCTTCTGAGACATGGGACGTTTTGGAAACAGCTTTTGCATCATGACGGTAGTTTTATGAGAGGATCGTCTCAGTATAATGACGGATACATCAAAAACAATTTGAAAATAACGAAAGACTCATCAGAATAAGTATGAGTAGGTTTTAAGTAGGTTCAAATTCTATAGAATAAAGGTATGAATTTAAGAAAAAGGTAAATATATTTACTGAATTAGCTAAGCTGGCTCAGAGTGATTTGGGGCATGACATAGCTACACATACCTACTACGCTTATTATTTGTCTGAGAAAATACAAGACGTCTGTTGGCTGATGATAAGTACACACCTAAATGCTGTATCATATACCTTATAGGTATATACTGTACGATAGGAATCAGGTGCCTGTAGGTTGAGGATACGTTAACAGCTTGGCGCTGAGCGTTAAGTTATAACTCACTAAGCAACATAATTAAGCAAATTAAGTTGTCTATAATTATAGCTCGGGGTATACCTAAGCGAAAAACTATGAACAAAATGTGAAACTCCAGCGAGGCTACTGCACACATTCAGTACAATCACGATGCTACCGCGATCTGCAGACAAATCGAGGTGAATAGCATTCTTCGTCGGCTCTTTACTCTCGCTAATGTGGCAGGAACACTGCCCGCACAGGGCTATTATGAAACGCCTGAATCATAGAGCTAATATCTAAAGAAGTTGCGCTTATATACAGTCAGTTTGAACACAAACTTTATTGTTGAATAATGTAGTGTTTGCAGTTGAATAATTTTGTACTAATTAGACTGTCTTAATATTTAATGTTTAGTTGATTTGATGAATATTATATTTCATAGTAAATCAACTTCATTACAATAATGCCATTTGGATTGAGGATATGATATTGCGTAATTTGTTATGTTTTAAAAAGTATATCCCTAAAAGAAGGTAGCACTTCATTAAAAACCATAATACTGTTTGAATTTACATCAATCTGTTTAAGTCAACAAAATATTGATTACTAAGTACTCTGTTGTGCTCACAGTTTAGAGAGCAAAGTTCTCTGATCTGTGGTTGTGCTGGTGCGAAGCAACTTTACTCTACATTGCTACTTATAGGTAGCAGAGTTTGTAATTCCAATCCCGATCATAATAGCGTATCTCTATCTATTAATGTCTATGGCGTGAACCATTTGTCTGTTACTGGAACTTTGAAATAAGAGGATTATTAGGCAATAAGCAATTTGTGGAGTTTTGCTTCTTGATGTTGATTACGGGATCAAACTCTCAAACCTTTTGAATTAGATACCGTTAAAATAATTCAGAATTTGGATTTAAACTCGAAAATCTAGAGGTGTTGAGAAATTAATTCCCGTGTGACAAGTAAGTTCGTATGGGCCGGGTGGCTAGCCCTGGTGTCAAAGTTTTTCTGCCGCCTGAAGGCCTCTGACATGGCTAAACGCTTAATACTACTGGAGCCTAAAAATTATCGTGTCATCCGAGCTACGGTACCGCTTAGATGTAAATGCCATCCACAGTCACCCATCCGATGACTATGACCGTGCCGAACGTTGCTTAACTTTGGTGATCTCTAATCAAACAGTAAATATTCGTACGAAATAAAAGCCTTCGACCGCCGATATTATCACTTTTATCGGTGGTAAATGTATCACTAATTTGTCGATTCGTAACGGTACTAATCGACTAATGTACATATCTGTACCTGAAATATCTTTAATTTGTACCATAACATTATACCTACTCATTACGATTTCGACCTTAAATTGAACTGCCACCCTGCTGAATACGGCGTAGGATTTGGTTACTTGCCAAAAAGGGATAGCAGACTTTTACGCTATCGACTTGGCATTTTTTTCTAAATTGTTTTACACAAAACATATTTTTGTTCTTTTTAATGACTTTCAGATATGTTGATTTCCTCTAGTAGGTCCTCTAGGTCTTTCAGCTATTGTGGTAGCTGCAATAATTTTTTAAATTCGAAAAGGCATAAATTTAAAGAGGCGTTGGGTGCATCTTTTCGAATTCGCGGATTTCGTGTCTTTTTTGGGTTGGATTAAAATCCATTGCATTAGAAGTCCACAAGTTTCGTCGTTACTCCTCGCTTCACACGAAAAACAAACCCCTCACAAGCTAATAAGAGCCGTGTGAATATGACAGAAGTGTAATAAGATCACTTTTATACTTAACTAACTTTTGCCCGCGGCTTCACCCGCGCAATTTAAATTTTGTGCCATTTCATAGTAATCGTTTATTCCTTTTATTTTCCGTGATAAAAAAGTAGCCAAAAATAAAGAAGACCTGTTTCTCTGTTGCTGCGTGAAAGAGTAACAAACCAACAAACGCACTTTTGGACTTATAATATTAATAAGGGTATTTATCAAAAATATTTATTTATCAATTTGCTCCAGAAGGCGAAAACTTTAAGAATACCTAGTCCTTTATTTTTCACTCAATTAATATTATCTCGCAATCTTCATACCATCAACTTCAGTAGTTAATCAGCTGTACGTGTCATCACAACTTGTCACATGACATAAAATTTCCCATTTCAAACTCGGTTTGCGTTAACATGCTGTTAATCAAAATTATTCGACTTAACGGCTTTTCAACCGGCCGCTGCTTTTATAGTTTACGTTCATAATTTATGCAGCCATTGTAGGCTTGAATTTCTTAAAGCCCGATGTAGCATATGCATTAATCATAACACGTACAATATAACTAGCTTTAAAAAAGTTGTATTTTTTTAAATTGATATTTTAAATTTTTTTTAACAAAAGAGATCAACACATCAATTATTTTCTATTTTTTCGACATAATCCGTCAAATTAATAGATTTAAAAAGGAAAATTACTAGGTACTTAAACAGACAGACGGACAGCGGAGTCTTAGTAAAAGGGTCCCGTTTTTACCCTTTGGGGACAGAACCCTAAAAACAAGTACTGTGTATAGTTTTTGGAAGTTACGTTGTTCCTTAATTTCAAATCTTTTAATGTAAAATTGCGCAAGCGAGATGGAATTTAGCGGATAAATTCCCCTTAACTCGTCGTATCAGCTAAGATCCCGAGATCGCAATCGTACTATATTTTCGGAAACGTTAACGGTTGTCGAATTTAATCCTTTTTCGTGTCAGATCTTCTCGACTCGACGAAGATTAAAGATATAAGGCTGTTAGTACACGAGTAAAATGAAAAAAAATGTTTATTTGGGCATAAGTTTACTATAGTCTGAATAATTTACACTAAGGCTCCTAAAATAGTTAGCAACTGTATTTTAGGAGCCGATGGACTCTCCTATAGGTTCACAATTCATAAAAATTACGCCAGTTACACATTATAGATAATAAGATTTAGAATAGTAGTTATAATGTGCTTAGTTGAAAAAAAAGATGCAAGTCAAAGTTTTTAACGTTAAGAAAAAAAAATCTTTACAATCTGATAACAACGTAAGTATGTTTTATGAATATGTGTGTGTGTGTGTGTCTTACCAGATCTCAAATTCACAAAAAAATAATGCTCGTTCGTATTGTGACGCATTTGACGTAATCCTGTGTAGATTTATAGTAGACTTTACAGATAACCAATTTTTTATAATCAGTGTGTTGCAACCTTAAAGTGAGAGCGGATGGCAAGTGCGCAGAATCGCAGCGTCAGAATTATCAATCAAAATCAAATCGGATATTTTAATCCGCGCGCGGTCAGACGTTACTCACTTTTGCCTTAATTAAGGACGTCGGCACCTAAAAGTCGTCCAGTGTGTGTATAGGGTTACCAGATGGCGCATTGAAAACTCTGTAGAAAACGCCTACTTTTTGGTAAGAAATCTTTTTAGCAATATGCTAATATTTAGGTACCTACGCGTTGCTCCCAATGGAGCTTGGATATCGATGTGATGTAATGGAGCGGGTAGTAACTAATTTGCAGTGACTAAACTCTAAAAACAACTCTAAACCAGAATTGTGGTGTAGTTTTTCGGCCACACTGTACACTGCTGCTGCTAAGTGCTGTTACAGAATGATACCTCAGAATCCGAATATCTCAGGATAATTTGTGCGATACGGTAACCCTGAGAGCGCAGGATTAACAGGCCATTGAGCAACGAACTGGTGCGCCCTTTAAGTTTATGAGTGACCGGTGGCGGAGAGGGCGGAGGCCGGTGAGGTTCTGATAGCCGCGGAAAGTTACTTTTACTTCTCTGTAATTACTTCATTTTTAGGGTTCCGTAGCCAAAGGATAAAAACGGGACTACCTACCTATTACTAAGACTCCGCTATCTGTCTGTCTGGCAGTCCGTCCATCTATCTGTCACCTGGCTGTATCTCATGAACGGTGATAGCAATAACGTTGAAATTTTCACAGGTGACGTATTTTTGTTGCCGCTTTAACAACAAATACTAAAATCAGAAAAAAAATATTTAAGGCGAGCTCTCATACAACAAACCAGATTTTATTGCCGTTTTTCGCTCGCTATTAATAACGGTGACAGGTAGATGCTTGAAATATTCACGTAGTAGGTATTTAGTAATATGTTCAATTTAAAATTAAATAATTAAATTAAAATAAAATAAATATTTTAAGGAGCCCATTCAAAAACGTGATTTTTTGCTCGATATTAATAACGGCAACAGGAAGATTCTTGAAATACATATTCACAAAATATTATGTTGTATATTTCCTTCCTAAATAAATAATTAAATTTAAATATATTAAGGGGGGCTTCCATATATGATACGGAACCCTGTGTGCGCGAGTTCGACTCGCACTTGGCCTATTATTATCATCATATCTGTGTACTTGATTTGGGAGTAAGATTAAATTTTACCGCCGTGGTAGTTTTGAAAAAAATAGTATTGAGAAAAATATAATCTTTGAGAAGTCACTGAAAAAAATAATAATTCAAACAGCAAAGTTGAAATCGCAGTTTGATCATGGATATGCAGCGGGTAGATGGACAGACAGCTTTACGAAAATACATACTCATACTTATGATAAAATAATCCGACATAAGAATTGAGTTAAGAAAAATAACCACAACTCAATCACAAATTAAGTAAGACACATCCAAGGTGATAATAGCGATATTGTGAAATACTTAAAATGTGTACCACTATCATTTAACTGCTACTATAACTATTTTTCTTCCAAATCAGACTTCAAAGAATACACAGGTGCTCGTTAAAGTTTTAAAACATCATATAAACAAAAAGCATAAAAGTGTCGCTCATGTGTCTTTAACCTCACAGACAAAATAAATAAAAAATTAAAACAACAATGTTTTCTCAAAATTCCCCGCAACGAAGGTAATTAAATACAAAAATACTTGCGCATTTTGCAGTCGATGACGCGTGAACGCGAGCCACAATTTCACAGTTATGTATTACGTGCAATATCTCCAAGTTATTGTGTTGCGCAAAATGCCCGAATTTATAAAAACGAAACGTCGTCGACTCGGCTCTCGTCACGAAAACGAGACAAGTGCGGCGCTAATAATTTTGTGTTATAATCGACCCGGTGTAGGTTTTGTAGCCAGTACGTAAGAGCTTAATTACTTTGAGGAGGATAGAATTTCTAAAAAAGATATTATTTATATTCACGCAAAAAATTGTTTACATAACAAATACCTACATATACAAATACAGGTATGTATCACAGTAACAAATATGTAATGTCAACTTGGGGCAATGAAAAAAAAAACTCTTAAACGGCACGCATCCAGAAATAAACTTTCTTCAAAATACTTGTCCTGTTATTTAATCCATGGATTTATTAATATGGATTCATATCTTACATTATGGATTTTGTCTAAAATGTAACCCAACCCCTAAATACACCCATGTCAGTAAAATTGATGATGATGGTCTAGTGGTCTACTTTGTCCACCTTTTGTATCTTTCAATCTATGCGCATAATATCGATAAATGTTTATTTCAAAAATCGAATGTAGAAACTACCTATTATGTGTGTAACCATCTGAGCAATATCTAGGTACCTAGATGAAGCTAAAACACCGACTTGGCATGTGTGCGTGCGTCATGTAGTTCACAAAGCTAATGCACTGAGTCGCCGTATCGCTATTGAACCAGATATTACATAATGGTGAAATAATTCTTGGTCGCGACGCGGACGAAAACGTACCCAAGGTCCACTGGAACATTGCTCTGGGGTGCGTTCAGGTACTCTGAAATTAGTAATTTCAAAAATTATTGATGCCCTCTAAATGGACCCTATTTATCAAAAATCCTTCAACCTGACAAAAAAGAAAACAAAAATGAAGTATGACGCATGTATGACGTCATATTTTCATTTTCAATATTGACAACTAAACAAATTGTATGAATTTAAGGGTCAAATCTGACAGAAAATGGCAAAAATTTATCAACCTCTAAATCTATACCTTGTTCTATACTGAAACAGCGCGTGAACGGGGTAGATTAAAACGCAGTATTTTTTTTCGTCTAAGGGTAGATTTATATTAGAACGGGCCGTGCACGGGACGGGCCCGTTCCGTCCTGGCCCAGACGACGCACGGTCGCGGTCCGGACGGGACACTACACAAAATGTATATGTGTGTCGTCCGTGCCGTCCGTAATGTAAATCATCTCTTACGGAATGAATGCTTATATTTTAATGAATTATTTATCTACCTACGCGGAAACATCACAAATATACTTTCTTTTCATGAATTTTTTTCTAGGATTTCGCTTCGTTAAGTACAATATTGTAGTCATGTCCAGTTTGATAGTCGACCGTACGAAAACGCACTCCTGCTCCAATTTATCACGCAAATTGCCGCGGCCCGCAGCGGGGCTTCATTATTTCTGGTAAAAGTTAAAAAAATCGCAGTTAATGTCAGCGTGTAGGCTTACCACGCATTTATTCTTGATTGGGCAGATTTAATTGGCCCTCTTTTTAATGCGTATTAAAAAAGGTCACTTCCTAAAATAATTGCCTTATTAGTTTTGGTACAGACGCCTCCTGTCATTGAAGTATCTTGCGGTTTTTTTACGCCAATTCTCCATCTCGCTCGTTCGCTAGCTCGCGTAATTTCGCATTAGTAAAAATATGTTTACCTCAACATCCAAATACAGTATCGTTTTTTTTTATTTCAAATAAGAAAACGTCTGTTGCTTAATCAGTTCTCCATCTTCATGTATCTGTCACGATACGTTCGTTGCCTGCAGAAATTGGAGAAAATATGCCGTGCTGACCTATTGTTGCCATAAGTAAGTAATTATTCTTTGTTATGTTTTGTTATTATACCGTCAAACCTGGCAACTTTGCCACTTTTGTCATGAGTCGATGAGTTAAAATAAATTTTTGGCATTTTAATATTAGTCAGAGACCTTTTCAGTCAATGGGATGGGCCACTTATTTGTCGATTAACATACTCGTGTCAAAAAAATCTGGAATGGCTGCAAGTCGCTAACAAAAAAGTGTGAAAACAAAAATGGCAAAGATGGCTCTACCTTGTGGCAACTTTACCACCAGGTCTATTGCATGAAATTGAATTATTTTGCACAAAACATAAATGTAACTGTCAAGCTTACATTCGATAGATGTCCAAACCGTTTTATTAAAGGACTTTATATTTCAAAAT
The DNA here is from genome assembly GCA_964007245.1 of Hypomecis atomaria. Taxonomy (NCBI): domain Eukaryota; kingdom Metazoa; phylum Arthropoda; class Insecta; order Lepidoptera; family Geometridae; genus Hypomecis; species Hypomecis atomaria. The sequence goes on from OZ023299.1 coordinate 11,910,832, forward strand.
TGTATAAAATCAGACAAAATGGTAAAGTTGCTCACCCAATAAAGTTATTTTCATACAAAGTCAGAATATGTTGTCAGGGTTGTCAAAATTACGAGACCATTATTTTTATTCAATAATTTATTAATCATAGGTATTTATCTGAGTATAATTTTTGTAATGTCGGCATCCCAATTCTCGACGATTACGCCGACCCATTTACTAAAACAAAACAAAAATATTTGAATAACTTCATGCTAGTGACAACCCTAGGCCCTTCCAAAACTTGGTAAAGTTACCATCACCTACCGGCAAACGGGTGTGTCATCTTTGCCAATGATATTTTGAGACAAGATTCAACACTTACGTTAATAATAAAGTAATAATTCTAATAATGATCATTAAAGTAACCTTTTTAATAAGTTTTACTTACGTAGATCCAGTATTTGTGACATAAATTTCAAAAGTCCCGGAGCACTGAATTTGAGGGAACTTTACTGTCGCGATTTCGGATCTAAAATGACTGGTAAAGATGGACGCTTAGGTGCTTCGTTCCATGCAGTGTTGACAGTTGTTTCACCTATTTTACGACAAGTATGGCCACAACCAAAATAACTTGCCAATTTCACGGGTATAAGAGGATTTGTGTGATCACACTGCTAGTGGTAAAGCTAACATCCCGTGGCAAACTTGCCAGATTTGACGGTACCTAATAAGATAAGATAACTTTATTGATATTAATAGAACCTAATTTTACAAAAAATATTGCATAATATTGATTCATTAACATCCGGTTTAACATTTTTTCACATTTTTACTAATAATGACACTAGATACAGAAATGCAGTGTTATCTAAAAATTTTATCACAAAAATAATATTATATTCATTTATTAAATCTAATAATTACAAATACAAATCACAGTATTACAATCATCATATTTTGATTTACTAGCAACCCATACATAGGGACAGACAGACAGGGAAGCTACTTTGTTTTATACTATGTAGAGATGTTATTGGCGGTACGCAGTGAGTAATACTAATTAAAAGCCACAAAAGTTACAGATAGTTACCTAATGCTACCGTGTTGCACAGTGTTACTCTACAAAAGTTAGCTGCGGTGGTGGATGCACGGTAAAAATTTCAGACCCCATGGTTACTCTACCCTAAAGCCTCCCAGTAATGATTCGGGCATGTAAGCAACGCCCGAGACTCCCACGGCGACGCGCTCGAGAGTCGCGAAGATCTCCAGCTACGCAGTTTTGGGTGGCACCGACCGCTATCGACACATCATATTCATATTCATTTATTGCTGCTACTGTATATTTGAGGTCTTAATTAAGATATGTGCTTACAACTTAGTCGCCCTTGTCGGGCATTGCAAAATTATAACTTGCTTGGGCGCTCTCTAACTCTTAATACAATTTTTAGCATATCTTCATGCGTAGGTATTTAGTAGCTGTCATCTAAAGTCCCCGTCACGAGAAGCTATAAAATATGTAAACAAACATCTTTTACTAAGTAGACATTTTATACTGCGAGATAATAATAAATTGACCATATTCAATCGACATGAAATATAGACGGGTTATATGAAAGTAACAACCAATTTAATTTAGTCGGATCATATTTTAACGACGCAAAGCGCTATCGTTTTTGTTTCTTGGTACCGGAATGCGTCCGTCGCAGGGATTGTAAACTATCGGGACGCCATTTCGAAATAAACGCGTCATTCGAGTTTCGAATGCGTACGAGGTTTCATTGCTTTGCATATATCGCGGATCTGGTTGTTATTGTTAATTTTGTTATTGTTTCGTTATCACTTTTTATTGTTGTTAAGATATGGTTAATATAAGAAGTAGGTTTTAAATTGTGAAGTAATTGGTTAGGTTAATTGGTACACCAATGGTGATATAGCTTATATAGCGAATAATTATTCTTATATAATATATGTTTATTAATATTTGTTACTTAATAATTTATTAAATCTTAAACAAATTCATTTTTTTGTTGGTCCAAATGTTGTGAACTCCTGACCACTTGTTTACAAAATTTATAGCTTCTCGTGACGGGGACTTTACATCTGAATACTATCCGATTTCAGTGTTTTTTTTTCATGTAATCAGTTTTCGATAGCTACGTTCATACGTTTTAGTTTTTACAGTTTTTTAAATGACCTTAAGGTTATAAGCCTCTAAAAAGTCATATTTTTACGAAAAACTTGGGCTGAAATGTACACATAAACTGAAAACTTTTCTGAAAAAATAAGATGTACGAGCGTGCAATATTTCTTACTCTCTGCTTGACATGCAACAATATAAAGCAGAAGAGCTATAACTAAAGTCTGAACAGCGAGAAAATGCGATCCTGAAAGGCTGTGATCTAACAACCGACACAACTTTGAAGTGGTGTGAATTGAGTATTTAAAAATATGTGTCACATTTTAGCGCTAAATTCAATTACAATAAACAAGATTACATACATTTTTCAAAACTAATATACGCTGTCTTAAGGTTACGTCAACTGTATATTTTTGTAGTAATGTGCTAAAAATATCACGTAAAAGTAACAGTATTTATAGTAATTACCTACAATGTAAAGACGTTATTTTGTTGAATAGTTTTATAATAATGAGAATGTAGTTAACATGAAAATATTTGTTTATTATAAAACTGCGCCCACAACTATCACGCGAAGTGAGTTACAAGATTTTTTATGTTTTAGCAAATATTTATCAAAGTTGTTATCTCATTTTATTTTATTTACTACTTTAGTAAATTTAAGAAATAGGAATCCAGACAGACAAGTATCTAAATACAAGTTGGTTACTTATTTATTGGGTCAGTTAAAAAGTAAGTAAATAACAGCGATATTTATTTCCATCACTAGTCACAGCCTATGAACAGACTTCAGGTCGCAATCTCTCGCTGTTCAGAGTTAAACATTTCAAATGCTAGCCTTCCAGTAATACTTAATTAGGGCAAACAAACGCGTCGCCCGAGAGTCCCACGAGGATGCGCCCGAAAGTCGCGAAACACTCCAGCTATGCAGTTTTGGGTAGCACCGACGGCAATCCATGCACCGTAATGCGCATTTGGTTTTGAGAAATATTTTTAACATAATAGGGTAGTTGACTGGTATTTTATTAATTAAAAGTATTAAGATTAGTGTATTATGAATGAAATCTGATTCGTAAACTGAAAAAATAATTGAAATTGGCTTATCATGTTCAGAGAAATAAGCTTGTGATAGGGATAAAGAGGGGATGTTTTGTCCCTTTCCCACAAAGCATAAAACATTGTATGTCAAATGTATGACACCTACAGGCAGTGACGTCATAGTCTGCTATAGTGCGCTCTTTGTCTAGCAAGAAAATAAATATGCTTGAAACTTCTTTATTTTAAGTTGATTTTATTTTTGTTTTCGTTAATCGGCTCTATTTATGGTTAGCTGTTACAAAAGAACATCAAAAAATATTGTCAACTAGCCTAATTGTGATACAAACTGAGTTGTACTACATGTGTAATTGTTTGTGGCATAGCATATCACAAAAAAGATCTGCTAATTTGTTTAAGACAACCAAAGCGAGGAAATATTAACACTGTACTACTACCATACGTATACCGATGATGATGACTTACCATTAATTAAGTCACCCACTGCATTATCCAACAGCATCAAGCAAAAGAGTTGAAACTAATGAATGTAATTAAACATTTCAGATGCCAGCCTTCCGGTAATAATTCGGGTTAACAAATGCGTCGCCCGAGACTCCCACGGCGATCCGCTCGAAAGTTGCGAAGATCTCCAGCTATGCAGTTTTAGGTGGCACCGATTGCTCTCAACGCGCCGCTATGCGCATTTAGTACCGGGAAAAAAAGGAAATAACTAACCGTGCGGCTAACAAATTTGGTGGCGACTATAGATGGGATACTTCAATACTAAATCGAGCAGCGTTCAATTTTCTTTGCGACTAATTAACATTACTGGCGACAATTTTGTATTACGAAAAATATAATAAATGAGCTTCTACAACTGAGAAATACTTTATTTGGATTTAACTGGCATATAAAATTTCAGGCAAGCGTATTAAAAACTAGCCCGAGCAGAAAACATAAATAACGTGCGACTATTTGGTCAAGTGTGTAACTGTTCATCTGATTCGGGGTAGCAATAAATGAAGTGCAAAATAAAAATACGCTTCAGGACGTTTCTACGAGCTGCGATAACAATAATGTGACTCACTGTAATATTATTCGGTGTTATACTATTTTAGTTAAGCATACTATTCCTATGAAAATGGGAGATCAACTGACGAAGTGACAATGCCACATATAATATAAGCCAAATTTTAAATATGATGTTACCCTACAAATTGTCACTAACATAGAAAAAAATCCGCCCAAATATTACTTTGCTGATCGTTTTGAATTTTAGTACCTCAAATATTCACTTTTAAGTCACTCAATTTATTTGTTTTCGCTCGGTTTTTGTCGCCCACTCAGTATTTCAGTAAGCCATTTTTATTTTTATGGACACCTCTAATACGATTAAATACTATCCATTAATGCAAGTCAGCTAACATTCTACAGAACGTTATTTTCGTGATTTATTTTCGCAAATGGTAGGTAGTTCAGATGTAGCAACATTCAAAAAATGCTGTAATCAACTTGCGAAACTTAAAACTTTTCAGATGACAGACGCAAAGTTAAAAACAAAGGCTATGTACTTACCTACATGGATTAGTTAGTACTGCTTGCATCTGCTTGCAGAAAAGGATATTATGTTATTTGTTGAAAATTAGTGTTTCTGCGAGTCGGTACAGGTATCTTAGGTAAGCTTCGTCTTTTTTAAGATCATCGTATGTGTCAAACATTAACGTAGGACTTAAGTTAAAAAAGTGGTATGGCAGTGGACACCGTCGTATGTTGTACGTGAATACGTTTACGTAAGCGCGGTACGTCGCAGTCCTCACTTGGCGTAATGATTTCTTTTAGCTATCCAATGGAGTAATTGAATTTGAGATGGAGATAATAGATAAGAAGCTGCAACACCAAACTGTATCCCCCGTGTTATATTTTGGGGTAAAAGGGTAACAACAAAAAAAAAAGGGTCCCGACCCTTTTTTTTTTTTTTTTTTTTTTTTTTTTTTTTTTTTTACCAGGGGAAATCTTTTATAGATACCACCACACCTCGAGGGCAGGTGGGTGGTTATGTGGGAGTCCTGCCGAGGAGGATATCCTGTGGGAGGATACCCACCAAAACCCCTGGGTGTTCCACCACTGCGCCTGGTGTCGGGGCTACGAGCACGATTGCGCACTCCTCCGCGGCACCCGACAGCGCTGGCCCAACTTGGGCCCCACCACGGAGCTTCGGCTCCCGCCAGAATGACGATGTGCCGAACACCAGACACATCGTCATCCACCACCTGGGACCAACCAGCACTGGGCGTCAGACAGCACCCGTGTCCGACAGCCCTGGTCCCGATGCAACGGGTCAATTAAAGTGGCCCCGCGCCTGCCACTACGGCTGCAGAGGATAGGGAGAGCGGCCATCGCGATACCGACACTCCTCTTCCCCTGCAGCCCCACCGCCTCCGCCAACACGTTGGCGGCACCCGTTAGGGCCGCTGGCAGGACGGATAGGCAGCGGCCTTCTCGCTGCCCGTCCATCCCGTCGCCGCCCCCGCCTCGATGGGCTCGGCCGCGGCATCGCGACAAGCGCGACACCGCAGTCCACCTCAGTCGGCAAGCCGACCTACTGGCCAGCCTCCGCACGGGCTTGTCTGGGCCCAAGACCCGGAGAGGCCGGCCCCACCTCGGGTTCCTCTTCGTTCGTCAGGTTGGGAAGACCTGGCTACTAAGCCCCCCCGCCACGACAAGGCGGGAACCCACTCGGGGGGGAACAACGGGACCCTATTACTAAGACTCCGCTATCCGTCTGTCTGTCTCCAGGCTGTATCTCATGAACCATTATATCTAGAAAGCTGAAATTTTGACAGATGATGTATTTCTGTTGCCACTAAAAGAACAAATACTAAAAACAGAATAGAATAAAATTGTATAAGGGGGGAGCCCCCCTTATACAAAAAACCTGTTTTCTTTTTTGCCGTTTTTCGCTCTATATTAATAATGGTAACAGTAGAACGGTAGATGATTTTTATTTTAGAGTGCTTTCCACACTAGGTTTTATCTCAAAGAGTTATCTTTGTGATAAACATTTCAAAAATCTGAAGCGAACGCAGGATTTGAACCTGCCCCTTCAGATCACTAGCCCGACGCTCCAACCAACTGAGCCAACTCGTCTCCTACGCAAGCGCGAAATTTTTGAAGTGCTTATCATTACCACCAACTGAGGCGTGTTGGCTCAGTTGGTTAGAGCGTCGGGCTAGTGATCTGAAGGGGCAGGTTCAAATCCTGCGTTCGCTTCAGATTTTTGAAATGCTTATCACAAAGAAAACTCTTTGAGAACGGTAGATGCTTGAAATTTTCACAGAACATTTATTTGTTTATTCAATTCAATAATAAAATTAAAATAAATATTTAAGGGGGGATTACAGTACGGAACCCTCCGTGCGCAAGTCCGACTCGTACTTGACCGATTATTTTGACTTGCCTCCTATACCTATATTGCAATTTTTAAAGACAAATTCACGTCAAAAAGTCGTGTCGATACATGTCTGTATCTCTTTCATTGCTAGGTCAGATTATGTAATATAGATCATTCACAATCACACGTAAGAATTCTTTCGCCTCGACCCCACTGGTAATTAATTCAGTAACATGATTATTAAAGGTTGTTAGAGATGTGACAGAAGATATTTGTGGGTGTAAGCCGTTGCGATGTCGTAAGGTGTCACTTATTAGTTGTGAGCATTTTCAAGGGCGATGTGCTGTCGGACTTGTTTGTAATACACCTTATAAATGTAAAGCTTAAATATACTGGTGTTGATCTCGCTAAAAGCTGAACGTTTACATCGAAAGAAGAAAATAAATTACATTTAACGTAAAATAGATTTCAATTCTATTTAATAAAAGGCTTTTACGTGAGTGACTGACTGACAGATGGTCTAAAGCCCAAACCGCTTAACCTATAGGTATACTTGAAACTTGAAACATAGACGTACGTAGGGTAACGTACGTAAAACCTACGTATTTGTCTATGGTATCATTTCTCTATCACTTAAAGAATAACTTATTGGTTTTAGATCCGTGATGTTTGGTTTATTTTGTTTGAAGATCAATAAATCCTATCCGCCACTTAATTTGATTTTTTGTTTTTAGCGTAACAAAATAAAATAAATAATTATTGAAGTGTGACTTTTATATTTGTGGGTTTAATTTATTATTGTTTAGTGTATTAACTGTTCTTCATAAGAAAAATAAAATATGCAAATGACCGAATATTTAAACAGTCCTACCACCAAATCAATACTGATTGTCAGGCCTTTTTAAATCAAATCAGAAAAAAAAAACTCAATCAGAAAAACTTGTTTAAAAATACAACTGCACTTTCTGCTTCAGTGTACAATGTACATACGGCCTTACAGTTGTTGACGCCTGTCTAGGGAGGTGCTACATGTTCAATGTGGTAAATATTGATGTATAAAAAATGACACGAGACATACTTGCTTATCATGCGAGTTTACTGGTTTCTTGAATAGTTATGATGGCAGAGCGCCTTGAGCGCCTAGCATCTGAATATATTTATTGCTCAATAAAAACTTTGTATGAAAATTTCCCATTTGGAAATAAATGTATAGTGGTCTTTGGTAACAATGTGTACTTATAACCTAAATACTACTTTTCATATCAATGTAAGATGTACCCTAGTATTAAAAAAATGTATTAAAGCAAATTAAGAACATTAAGTAATGGCTAAAATTCATCAATTTATTTACTTTTTTCATAGCGATTTTATTGGAACTTAACATGAAAATAGTTTTGTTGAAAAAAAACAACTATTTTTTCTATTGATTCCTTAATTCAGTCTGTAAAATTTGACATTTACTGAATATGATTTTTCTATTTTGTCTTACTAAAATTATCCGTCACAAGAATTTCTCAAATCTAAAGATATTCAGGCTATAACTATTGACTATTTGCCATAGGTACTTTTGGAAGTACCTAACAATATTTCTTTTAAATTTTGTAACTAACGAGTATAGTGAGTTCCCCGTAATCAAATAATTTACTAACCTAATTTAAAACATCACGTTTATTTTGCTTGTGCATTTTATACGCTTTTTATACTTCACGAGTTTAGTTAAACTAGAACTGACAGGCTGATTATACTGGAAGTCAGTATTCTAATATCGATAGAGTCCAATTTTCAAAATCAATTCATTCTAGAGCCTGTTGTTTTATGGAAATAATTACGCCACTACTGCCACTAAAAGGCAGTTAGGACAGACGACATGAAAGCTGTAGACTGGAAACTAATTTGATAAAAGCGAAGTAACGTCAGTCAAAACTGCGATATGGACATCAGCCTTATGGACACGAAATTTTAGTACCTATGGATGCACGGATTCCGCTTGCTTTTCCATTTTTAGACTTATTATTACTAATTATTTTGAGACGATTTATTATTTATAAATACCACGACGATAATTATACCATTTTTAAGTTATTGTTTATTTTTCATATACCACTAAAGCGATTTCGATAAAATCGAAATGACTACTTTTGAAGTATGATTTACCAAACAAATAATGAATCATCAAAAACGATTTATAGTTGGTGAAGTGATCGCGTAAAATACATTGAAAAGGCCTGGAGTCAAATTGAGAACCTTCTTTTTTGAAGTCGGTTAAAAATTATTGCTGAATCTTGTGAAAACCGCCATTAATTACTTATTTATTTTTAGATACCTCTTATTAATTTAATTTAAAGATCTTTTCTTATTGATTCTTATTGAAAGCTGAAAATGTTTTGTGACTTTATTTTTTATTTTTTTATTTTTATTTTATTCAATTCAACAATCAAAAACTTACAGTCTAAAACCAAAACGTTTTTGAGCTTAGACATAACTTAAATACATCTAAATACTTAAGAATAATTACAAATTTCAGGCAAGAAAAGAAGACTTGTAACCTTATGATGAACATGAATTAAGCATTACGATTTAGGTATCACTACATAGTATAAAACAAAGTCGCTTCCCGCTGTCTGTCCCTATGTAGGTATGCTTATATCTTTAAAACTAAGCAACGGATTTTGATGCGGTTTTTTAATAGATAGAGTGATTCAAGAGTAAGGTTTATATGTACAATATACTTGTGCGAAACCGGGGCGGGTCACTAGTGCACTTACGAGTATAACCATAGAGGATCTGTCTAAAGTATCTGAACATTGAAATATCTGAAAATTCATACTAAGTAAAATGAATTTGATTAGTACGTAAGAGACACACAGAGAGAGAGAGGGGGGTATTTTATAAGCTTGAGACAAAGTTTAAACTGCATGCAGACAGTATGCAGCAGTAACTACAGATCAGCTTAAGCACTTACTTAAGTACAACAAAAACTTAAAAACCAACAAAAGTATTTTTATTTTGGTAGTACATAAGTAATGGTGACATATGGCTTCAAAGTTTTTAAGCTTTTATAATATTTATTTCTATTGTGGTAGTATCTACTCAACTACGATTGTCTCACCAAGGTCTCACCCAACTAAGTGATACATACACAAATAAATGTCCATGTTCCGTTGTCTGTACAGTTGACGGAGCAGCGGTAGCTGTGCTTTCTCACACGTCGGACCTATCTTACGTGAACTCGTGCAGGGCTTTTAATGATCGCCTTATCTTTTAAATAAAATGTAGTTAAAAGTCGAATGAGAACAAGGTTCAGCATTTTATAGCTAAAGGCGGTAATTTCCTTCAAACACGCAAGTTTAATTTCGCCTCATTATTGGTTGGTGTGAAGTCCGGTGTGAATGGTATACCTATCTACTTTTGAACCTTAAAATTTAAATTTGGAACATTTTTAGGTATATGATATTAATGCAACGTAGAATAATTAAGCGTGAAGAACCACGAAAGGTCTAGAAAATAGCGCTACAGAATAATTAATTTTCGCAAAAAATCGCAACACCGACTTCCACAGTGTACAGAATTCGAATAATTTGCACGACTCGATGTGACATCATTTTCATTTGTGACATTTTGATTGATTTATCAATCAAAAACGGCTCAGCCGATTTCGATAAAATGTAAATGGGACCACCTTGGAAGTATACTCTTTCGATCTCAAAAATATTTACGCCGGTTCACAATTGGCGAAAATATCGATGAACATAAACAAAAAAAATAAGAAAAAAAAATACATACAGACCAACATAGTACCGCCTCCTTTTTGGAAGTCGGGAAAAACCAACGAGATTGAATTTAGGCTTGGGTCCTGGAATCTTAATTTAAAAGCGCAGTGGCGATGACAATTGTGTAGCATATTGGCGTAAGTAAGACTGAACACGAATCCATTACAACCACCCTCAGGTACCTACGTAATAAATCCTCTGATCATCATAAATAATTAAAGCATTAGAATAAGTGATTATTAAGCTTAATAAACTGAAAAATAATCAAGTTAATTAATAAAAAATCCTTTTGTTCTCCTGTACAGCTTCGTCAGTATTGTAAATGGTTTGAGAAATGTGTCTTTTTAATAAAGGCAAGCGAGCTAAATATGTGTCTTTTTAATAAAGGCAAGCGAGCTAAATATAAAGCTGCGATAAGAGGAATGCTTTAATGAAGCTGACGCCAATTAATAATATTGAACAAGAGCTGCTTGTCACCAGATTTATGTAGTAGCTTCGAATAAATATCTATACCTAACAGTCACAATCCAGCAAAAAAGTGTCCGAGCCAAAACCCTGCCCAGGCTACGTAGTGGAAAGGCTTTTTAGTTAATCGTAAGTATTCGTAAGGCAATTGCAAGCCGACTACAACGCCGTACGATGCGAAAGTGCTCGGTTACAAACACTAATTAGGTGACATAACGTCGAAATTCGAGAAAACGGGTCATTGTGTTAATATCTAAGTCGGTATGTATGACGGCGCTCGGACATTTTTTACTACTTTCACTTAGGGACTGTGGCTCTGTAGATATTTGCTCGAAGTGTAGTAGGTAGTGAAATATACAGGGATATATTGAAATGTGGTATTTAAACGTAAGGAAGCTTTTGCGCTCAATGTTACAAACGACTTTTGTTAAAGAAAAATAGTGAAAAATAGCTGTAACTACCGTACATAATTTTTTTAAAAATATGTAACGGAAGTCCTTAAAGTTTTTTTTTGTCAAACATCGTCTCTATTACCCTGAGTACCTATGGCACAATCGTCACCATCATCATCAGCTTAAATGCTAGGTACTTAAGTTGGTACTTTAGGTAATGTGACCCACTGCTAGGCACGGGTCTCTCTATCTCCTTTGTGTAAATGTGTCCGGTTTTTACCGACTTTCAAAAAGAAGGAGGTACTATGTTCGTCAGTATCTTTTTTTACGTCTGTTCATTGATATCATCAACAATGATGAACATGGATCGATTCGTGCAAACTATTCGAATTCTGTACACGGTTAAAGTCAGTGGTGCTATTTTTGGCGGAAAATTATTATAGGCTTACGAGTATGTCATCCACGAATGACCCGGAATAGGTTTGATGTCGTCACAGATTTCGCGATATAGGACATCTCGTTTCGATCCATCGGAGATCTTATTACAAACGAAACTCTTTGCTTAAAATCACAACTACGCGTAACGACAACAATTAAAAAAAATATTCAGAAGAGAAGGCCTCTTTCTCACATAAAGATCTCTATATATGAATGTCATGTGGGCAAATGGTGTGCCTACGGAACCCTTATCTTATATTGAGAACTACGCAGTCTGTAGATGTTACTTTAAAGCCGACAACGTATGTGTCTTTTGATACTGTGGTGTATTGCAAACACACCTTTAATTTAACTATTTCATAGTCTGTGACGGGACATGGGTACAACACTATTTTAGTCGAACGAAAACCAACCCATGTCCCATCACTAGACAAGAACGAGAGTTTTTATGTTCTTCGCCAACGGATAGTCCTAACATTTTCTGTACTCGGCTATTATGTGTAATTAGGCTATTAACCGCCACTAATTATAACAATATTCGTCAGTGCCAATGTAAATCAGCCCGACTTGGTGAAAAATATACCTTTCATTGTACAGAACGTCGTTTTCTTCAGACAGCCCGCTTAAAACTTAGGTTATTCGAGAAAAGGGACCTCGGGAGATCTCAAGACACATCCCCGGTCCCAAACTGACTTGGTGAAAAATATACCTTTCATTGTACAGAACGTCGTTTTCTTCAGACAGCCCGCTTAAGACTTAGGTTATTCGAGTTTGGGACCGGGGATGTGTCTTGAGATCTCCCGAGGTCCCTTTTAATTTTACTTTCTTTTCCCTTTTTTTTCCCTTTTTTCCCTTTTTAACGGCGTGCTACATCCTAGACCGCATATCTGCTCAACATCAGGCAGTATGTAGTCAAACGCAAACCTATATGGAATAAAAAAAAAAAAAAAACTAAGACTGAACGTATCCTAGTCTGTAGTGAAGTAAATTAAGTTTCAGAATGGTCTGGAACCGTTCCGTGATTGTTCTTACTGGATATTCATTCATGTGTCAATTCTGAGAATTGTACAATTTTGAAATTTATTACTTGCTGATATCAACACCTGATTTATGAATCGTTAATGGTGTTAACAAGGATTTAATTCATGTCCTGCTTCAGTATTGTGTTATATATTCAAACTATATGCTATGCTAAATGTAACATGTATATATCCAATTTTATAGACAATCGCACCGTGGTGGTAGAAATAAATGCTAACTAGTTAGCTTAGCATAATACCATGAAGATCTGACCAGAGTTTTATCGACGTGTGTGAAAAAGTGACTGCCTCGGTGGCTATGTGGTTAATGACCCTGACTTCTGGGTCAAAGAGGCGTGGGTTCGATCCCCACCCAGGGCAAACATTTGTGTGATGAACATAGGTGTTTGCCCTGTGTCTGGGTGTTATTCAGGTACTATCTATATAAGTATGTATTTAAAATATGTATATGTTGTATATCAGTCTCTAACAGCCATATCACAAGTTATGCTTCGTTTGGGGTCAGAGACCGTGTGTAAGATGTCCCCTAATATTTATTTATTTATTTACATAAACGTATAACTGAAACTTCGATAGAATTATTTCGTGGTGGGTATACTAGCCAAACAAACGTAGGTCTAAACCTATATGGTGCGTAATCTAACGAGGCAAACTCGTTTTGCCGTTTAATAAAATTGATAAGGAAGGGCAACCCTTGTCACTTATTACGTAGGTAAATTGTTAGTGTAATTTTGTTATGAAGTGCATCCTAGTAGAATTATACCTTTATAGGGCATGTGAACCAAACTGCCTGCTTATTAAGTGAGGTGAGGAAGTCAGTAGTTGACTCGCTGACTTTGACAAAGCTGCGTTTACATTGACGATAATTTATTTAATAACTATAATTGACTAAACCCAGTACTGAATTCAGTTAATAATGCTAAATTTATTTTATTTTTCAAATCTCATACGTATAAGATAAACGTTTAGGTTTGGTAATTGTTCATTGGCTCATACCTAATTAGGTGATTTCCAAAAATAAGTTTGTTAGAAATAAGTAGAATTGATTTTAAAATGCTGGGGTGGGCAAAGAAGTTTCTAGAGTGGGCAAGGCCCGTGCTTCCCTAGCTACGTCTGTTATTAGAGTATTTGAAAGCTTAACAACTATATACTATTCTTAACAACTGTACAACAACAACTGTATAACTGTACTTAACAAATATATCTATTATTTTTGTTAATATAGAACTACCTATTACTTATTATTTATAAATCACTATTGTACGCTCGAAATGGGCAGGCTGTTGAAACAATTTGTATGTAAAATCTTTTTACACGGCTTTACAATAAACATTTTCTTATTCTTATTCTTATTCTTATTGCTTAAAGATAAAACATATCTAGCTGACCCGCCAAACGTTGTTTTGGCATAATAATATTAAAATTTCACCAATTTAAAAAAATGCGATTGTAAATTGAGATATAAACTATCCTATCTTTTAAGTTGGATCAAACTGTACTTACGCAGTGTGCAAATTTGATTAAAATAGGTTAAGTCGTTTAGGAGTCCATCGCGGACAAACAACGTGACACGTAATTTATATGTGTATATATTAAGAAGGTGTTGCTAGCAGAAACGTTTAATACGTGATAAAATGGTAATACGTTTATAAGTTCTTTATTTAGACATTTTCTTAAAAATGATTTTTTTTGTAAGTTCATAACTTATATATAAATAACTTTAATTACTTACTTATACACTAGCCTTTACAGAATGTCAATTTTGTGTGAAGTACAGCGTTTCCTGTCATTATTAGATCAGGATGCCCGAGCGCAGGCTTGCAATTTATTGGTTCGTATTGCAATGCCATATGAGTAACACAGTATTGCCAGCGTTGATTAGACAAAAGCAACAGTTTTCTATTTTAATCTTATTTGGCATTTTCAGTTTGACTGCCACTGGTCATAAATTTAAATCACAAAGACGAAGAATTACTAATTAATTTACTCATAAGCAGGATATAAAAATACCTACAACTCACTGATTCATCACAAAGTTATGAAACTACGAGTAGTATAAGATTTTTAAATCCTTTAATGTCATGATTTTGTCAAAAGTAGGTAAGTAGTTAGTTAGATTTGTTGTAAGTTGTTGACATCCAATGACAAACGTTTCTGCAATATACCTACTCAAATTAGAAGGAAGATCATTTATTTTAATTCGACTCAATTCTATTTAAGTATGAAGTCGCAACCAACAGCCTATTTTTCATAATAATTGGCAGTTGCTTGCCTTGTTGATGTTCAATCCTTACATAGTATAAAATAAAGTCGCTATTTTTGTCTGTTTGTTTGTCTGTATGCTTAAACCTTTAAAACTACGCAACGGATTATGATGTGGTTTTTTTTTTATGGATAGAGTGATTCAAGAGGATGGTTTATATGTATAATACACCTGTGCGAAGCCGGGGCGGGTCGTCTAGTACTAGATATACTTTGAAATTCAAAAGTAACGCTTAACGTCACAAATATAATAATTTGTAACACAGAATATTAAGCAATTATACTAGCGTTATGAAATAAACGTATCATGAGATTATTGAATACGAAAAACAAGTATGGAATTTAATTTAAACATTTATTCAAATGTATCCTAATCAATTCATTAAAATTTGCTCGATGTTTGAATCTGTACTTAGCTGCTATAAATAAATACTTACCTACTTAGTAAAAATAAAGGTCTTAATAAATCAAAATAATTAACCAGAATGTTTTAAATAAACTAGGTATTGCAAATGAATTACTTCTAGTATCACCTATTTAATTCGTTCATAATATATGACTACAAGTTTAACCTAATTAATCTAGTCAGGAGTTTATAAGCCTTATTTAATTAAAATTCATGTAACTTCTCTGATGAAATTTATCATTACTAACCATGCGTAGTAATTAAACTTTCATAATACCTATTAATGGAGAATGTCTGAGATTAATTAGAAATTGTTGAGATCGTCCGATAACAGAGTATTGTTTATGTCAGCTCAAATCAGTGGAGGCCACACCCTACTGACTACCAGTGCCTTCCAGCGACTTAATAAATTCATACGTCACTTTCATGGAAATAAAAAATGTTTAGTTTAACGTCAAGTGACGTATGTGTACAAACACAAACGCTATTCTCAGAGCTCGTGCGGCAAAAGTAAAATTTGCCGAAAGTAGATTGTTAGATTTTCTTTGAAGTGGGCTAATTTTTTTCACTAGCTACGCCTTTGCATCGCATTGTACTTACTCTACAGAACAAACCTTAAAAGTTTTATTTATACTACGGAACTAAAAATATGTTTTACTTATTTGATGCGTTGTATCCAGTATAATTTGTCAGTAGTTGTCAACCCTTTTTTGTGTTTTTCACACTCGACCGCGATTGAGAGCTACTTTTTCCATTGCTTCGAACTCAAACCTTGTTTTAACGAATTTAATTAAGTTATTTTTTTTTAACTAAGTAAAGTTAGTAAATATAAATACCGAATTAATTAACCACAACAATGGCTGGAAGTCAATACCTCGGGTACCACGGAATGGACTTAATTTTGCAATAAAGCCTATTGAGCTGAGGTAATTAGAGCTCAGCTCAGACGTTACAGGCACCCTGATTTTAACACGTGTGCTTTACATATTAAACAGCCATAAAACCTTTATAACAACAAAACAGTTCAAACCCTAACCACTCTTTATAAAGTCTAATATACTTTGCTAAGATTGTAAAACATATTGAAGTATTGCCGCGTGCAGTCCACTTTCATTCTTTAGAATAAAGGGCTTAGTTCGATCCGAAGACTATAGCAAATTATGATTTAGCTCTTTAATAAAAAGAGCTAAATTTCGTTTGCAAAGATTGATAGAGTATACTGTTTTGATTTAAAAGGTATTAAGCTAGTTTTGCAAGAAGCTCTTCGGCATGGCATCGTATCCATATCGTCTAATTATAAGGTACAGTAGCTAGAAGGCATCCATGGAACTGACGCGCCCTAGAATCTTTTGTGCGAATTACAGCTGCTCAGTTGTGCATGTTTATGAATGCTTATAAGTTATTGAATAAGTAGTTACGCGACTGATGTATGTTAGCATCTTAGTGTGAGTAAGGAACGGTTGGAAATAAGAGAAGGCAACGATGATGCTAATAATTTACAAATTGTTTTATGATATGATAGGTATAAGACATTGAGTAAATGAGGATCTACATATTAGTATTTACTGGTTAGGATAAGTATAGATAGAACCCACCAGGAGAACCACCTCTACAACAATCACAGGCGCAGTATACTTTGTGCGCCGAAAACGTAGAATTTGAAAAAAATCTGGGTTGCGCTGACCTGATATGATCATGTCTGACGCTATCTTCAGGAGAACATAATGTCTCATTTCATTACGTATTAATTCGTAATAAAACAGTACAGAAACAATTTATTTTGATTCAATATATAGTATATCGCTGAATAAAAGATATGCTACTTCACAACGTAGGCTCCTTGGGCCACTTTCTCAAGAAGAGAAATAAATGAAATGTCAAATGAAACTGAAATAATAAGTTATAGGCACAATGAGCAATTTTGAAACAGTCAAAGCTTTTAATTTTGATTTATTTAGCCTGTCATTGAGTGTTACACATACCGTATCACTTTACCATATTAGGTGAAGTCTAGTCAACTCTGCAAGGATGTTAGAAAATGTATAATTAAGTATCTTATTATAAAGCAGATAATTCAACCGATTATGTACCTGTTAGGATTGTTACACACATAAGCGGGCCAGCATAGTCGTTGGTTCGGCCGGCATAGTCGTTGGTTCGGCACAATTTTGTTGAACGTTAAAACCGATCTAAAGCAGCCACTACATACGTTCGGCATCACTCGGTTTGTGCCGATGGGCACCGATCGGGTAGTTCCTTCGGGTCCGATCGGCACAATGTTCGGTTTTCATTGGGACGTCACAAGACTCTCCGCGCGCGGCATTCATCTATTGCATTGCATGCAGGTGAATACCTGCAGGCATTCGGTTTTACTGCCCGGCTTTGCCGAACGTGACGGCTTGCTGCCTCCCGGCCTAACAAATTCCGATCCGCTTTTTTCCCGAACATTCATTTACACATATTCGATTTTAGCGCCCGAAAATGCCACGACTCCTGATCGAGGCCGGCTCCAATATGTGTGTAGGAAGCTTTACCTGTTATAATTCGAGTCGACAGGATGCTGGCAACGAGCTCTTAAAAGGAAGACAAATTATTCATAAGATTTTCGAGTTGCGGAGATTAAGATCAATCGAGGTCGGTCGGTGATTGCATTTGAATCGGCAATAAATATTACTAAACAAACAATCATTACCGAATTCCTTTTCTTATGTACTTACATTGATATGTATTTATTTTTGATTGTTTAATAAAAGTAAACATACATATATTGGCAATTTGGTTTCAAAAATAATATGTCATACCTACATACTCGTAATTATTTACAACGTCCATTTTATTGCACACTATAGGCTTGATGAAGGAATTTAATTGATAGTTCTATACTACCCAAATTTTGAAAATTATGTCTGTAATACCTATTGTAACCATAAACGTTATATATTTTTACCTAATATATTTATTATTAAGTTAGAATGTAAAGTTTTACAGAGCTTTTAACGTTGAGACATCTATAAAAATTGATCTTATTGTAATTGTTCGTAAATCTAAAACTTAGTTATCTGTTTTGACGACTTTCCTGGTACAGTTAGTACTAAGCGCTTCTGCTTTAGATGTAGGGGGCCTGAGCTCGAACTTGAATCGGAACTCGAGAGAATAGAACTCTGCCCGGCAGATGAATTTAAATATCTTTCGTACTTAATATATAACACAAATATTATACTACATATATCATTCTTAGTCTGGTTGTTAATTGCCCTTGCTTTTGCGCATTACGCAGCACTTTCGACACAGGAAATCTTAGTATCAGGCTACAGGATATCAGGGTATCTTAGGCTACGTGTGAAGCGGTATTTATTTTATAGAAATAAAAAAACACGCACTAAGGCACTATAAATATGAATTCTCAAAGAAAAAGTAGCACAAATTTGTTGCAAGTAATTTATAAATAACTTGAGGAAAAATGCAATGCCAGTATCTAAATAAGGGCAAAATAATTCGGTCAGTCGTCCAGCGAGGTCGCACACTCCGATCCTCTGCAATAAAAATTTTATTGTACCATTTGTTAAGGCCTCGTGAATTATGTACCCGGCTCCCTTTATCGAGCTTTTATGACGAGGCTTCATCTTTTTATAATGCCAAAGCTATTTGGCACAATTTACAATTTCGCTGCAAAAACAAACGTTTACATATTTTTGTTTCGTTAACGATTGTATATTTTAAGTTGAGCGGGTTTTACATAACGCGGCTGAAGTTGAATCAGAGTTGATCGCGTTCATCAGAACATTGGACCAGTATGGGCATATTTCACGTCTAGGTTTTCGAACAATTTATGAAAAACAGTTGAACATTTTTCGTTGTTGAATCTTTTATGAACAAGTATATAGGTATATAAAATAGAGAAGTATGATATGCTTCTAATAATAGTTATACTCGTAGTGCAGTTTGAAAAATATTTCAAAACTGGCAGTTCCGAGATCGCTCACAATTTACAAACAAAGGACAATTTACAGATTATTCGTGTTACATATAATTTACAACGTGATAAGGTGTTGTAATGAATTCATGTTCTTGCATATTTATTCAGAGTGAAAAAAAATGAGTTTCTTACCCTAAATAAGTATCAGTTCATTTTAATTCAATTATTGATGTCATTTAATCACTAACTATGTATTTCCAAAGACAAATTCGGCCAATTACATAGTCTAAAATTGTTAAATCAAAGTCTGTAATTAGTTATTGATTAGTCTACTGAAGCCTGTACTAATGAATGCTCTTTTGGTTAGTAATTACCCTTACTGGTAAAGTTTATACGTCGCCATGCTCTTGTCTTGTGAGCAGTGAGACGTCACTACACAGTGAGACAGTAACGAACTGGTGTTCCGTTTATGGCGACCACATTATGTTGCCTTTTGACATCATTAAGGGTACAGCCGGTCCCTGTAACCTCAGTGGATATGTCGCAGGAATTATAAGCGAGTTTGTTTATTGTTTAATGAAGAGAACCTTTCTCGTTATGCGAGACGTGGGTTGCGTGTGAAAACTGCAGTCTTGGGCGGAATTGTGTTACTTTGTAGATATAATAAGGAATTTGGTGACAATCGGGGTGATTTTAATGATGTTTATGCAAATGAAAGCGTACCTACAGTTTGAGTAAAGTTGATTTATAAAGGTTTTCAAATTGAGAACAAAGAGTTGAAAGTTGCAGAGACATCAGGTAAAACACAAAGAGATCATTACTTCTAAGAAATTCAAGGTTTTGCTTTGCAAAGATTAAGAATTGTCAGAGGTATAAATACTTACTCATTAATAGGTACTTCTATTCAATCAATTCCGAAATTGCGAAAAAGAAGTTAGTATTTTCATACGAGTACATTTTGTTGACAGTTCATTAATTGTAAGTAATTTCGTATAGGCCCGGAGGCTAGTCCTGGTGTCAGAGTTTTTAGGCCGCCTGAAGGCCTCTGACATGGCCTAACGGTTAAAACAACCGGGATTTCTAATTTAACTGTCATCCGAGCCATGGTAGCGCTCAGTAAAATGCCATCCGCGGTCACCTATCCAAATACTGACCGTGCGGAACGTTGCTTGATTTCGGTGATTAATTGTTTGTGTATAACAGATAAAATAATATTAATAGGGCAAGTACCTTTATTAATTACCACTAAATACAAGATTTGCGTAATCGAAAACTATATAAACTACTACTACATAACAAGCTTCGATTCGATCCAGAGACCCATGAAAGTCTAAAGATAATCCAAATGCTCAAGCTGCCAGCGTGCCGTGCTGGCAGCGTGCCCAGCATGCTGGCAGCATTGCCACGCTGAATGGCAATGCTTAATAAACAGAGGATAAAAACACATTTCATTTTCATTTGTTTCCACAATACACATATCTTTACAGGCTTTATCATATCTTTACATAAACGTAGTAACGAAGTATTTACGTACTCGTATATACCTCTGAAAGTACCCGTATTTTGCAAAGCAACAGCTTGTAGAAATGAGAAACTGCAAACAATTATTATAAATCTATTAGGACCGTACTGTCAACTTTTACACATACTTACACACCTTAAGGCCATCTATATGCGCGACACAGTTATTAAGAGCCACTTAATCGTCGCTAAAATATGTAGCGCACGTCAAAATTAAAGTGTCGATGAAAATTGTGGACATTATCGAAATTATTTTAAATGGCTCTGAGGCTAGCCATCACATCCCTATTAGTAACGTGACAGGAAAATTATGTTGAAGTGCTAGAAATCGCCTCCCAGCAACGTATGCAATTACACATAGAGGTTATTTAAAGAGGTCTTGTTTATTTTGTTGCAGTTGCTGTGATTCATGGCTCCACAGTGGCGAAATGGTGACAACTTCGAATAGGTACTGAAAAAAGCAGAAGGATTTACTCGCTCAAAAATTTAAGCCTCAAGACTGCTCTGAAATAGAGTAGTTTGTACCGGCATCTCAACCGGTTTGTATCTATCTTGCAAAGCGTGATGAAACACGTGCGCTAAGAGAGAGGACATTGGCGATGTCAAATTGGACACAGAAGATTTAATTTAAATGCAGCTAGAGTCTTTCTGGATTCTTCAAAGTTCGATGGATGACAATTAGGTCTCGTATGCTGTATAGGCCTAGTATTAGTAAACCGAAACCGATTATTTAGTCAGGTGATGGAACTAATGACACCTTTTTGTGTCGCTAGTTACCTAAGTGTTACAGAGAATCGGACAATTAAGGCTTTTAGTTTATTTTTAGCGCTGTAGTCGTTTACTTTTTAATGTGTAAGACATGTCGTAACAGATGACTAGACAACTGAGCTAGTTTGATGTCAATCCATGCTTTGAAGCCTTGTCCTTTGACAGGGCGTGGTATTTACAAGCTCAACGGAGGCTCAAGTGATACGTGTAATTGCAAACTTGGGCATGAATCTGTTTCGTCTTTCAAGTTACGTTATGTGCTAAGTTAAGAAAACTATGTGAAATTGTCAGTTTACGGTATTTTTTAAATTTAATTAATAACTTTGGTTTTATTTTGTATATAGGTTTGCGTTTTACTACAAGCTGCCTGATGTTAAGTAGATATACGGTCTAGGGTGTAACACGCTTACCTAGAAGATACCTATTTACTCGGGATAATAAGCCCGATTACAGAGGCGCCAGCGTAATTACATTAGCTAAATAGCATAGTTCTGTTTGTTTTTCACTTTAGGCATTCGATAGAGAGAACGCTTTTTACGTTGCTAATAAATTTACGCTGGCGCCTCTATAATCGGGCTTATTATCGTTCTTTGACAGTTGCACACGCTTTGAAATGCAATTTTGATTAATGTTTTGAGTATGTTTCATTAGTAAAATTACTCATGTATACTTGAATCACTTGTAAGTTTAGGGCTAGTTAATAACTTACCCGTCATCTAACCCATACTTATGAAAGTTTAACAAAAGATTTCATTAGTCAGTTATGCTTATTTTTGGAATTGCACCCATCGTTCTACCATGCAACCTATCGTTTCTTAGGGTTGTTGAAACGAGCGTGCGTTTTAGTACCTACTTATTGAATATCGGCTATTTAATTGCCACAAATATTATTTTAAATGTAGTACATCACAACCCGTACTTAGCTACATTTAAACGTAGCTCATGGTCCAAATAAGCAATTACTAAAATACCAAAAAATAAACTTACTAAATTACATTTTAGACATTTTTAAAACCTTTATTTATATTTTATTTGATAATTAATAAAAAATAAATAACTCGCAAATATATTACTCTATTAATTAATTAGGGAATTCAACTCGCCAGTGTTCATGTGCTTCGTCGACTTCCGTAAAGCTTTTGACACCGTCATTTGGGAACGTCTCTGGGAAGTTTTTTTAGAAATGAAAAGCCTCCTCATCTTGTTTTCCTCTTGACTTAACGAAGATGGCACCGCAGCGGTACGAGTGGACGATGTTCTCTCAGACAAATTCAAAACAAAATCTGGTGTTCGGCAAGGGTGCTTAATGTCACCGCAGCTCTTCAACGTCTATACGGAGTTGATTTTGCGTATTGTGTTGCAAGGATCCAAGGGCATCTCGGTGGGGGGACGCGTGATCAACAACCTAAGGTACGCTGACACTACGCTTATAGCGCAAACAAAAGACGATCTTGAAGAGCTTTTGACTGGTCTCGAAACCACTAGTCCCTAATTTAGGCTGGCCCTTAATGGGGATAAGACAAAAGTAATGGTAGTAGACCGGGCTAGACTCGACAACACAGTTGCGAAATGGTAGAAAGTTATATTTACCTCGGTGCTACCATTTCGAACTCTGGAGGATGCGAAGACGAGATCAAACGACGATGCGCTATCACACGACTAGGGAAAATATGGAAATACAGGCGTTTAACTAGGAAAACAAAGGATCGGCTTATGAAGTGTCTCGTCTTTCCAATCGTAAGTCACCCACCAACTCGCTGGACCGGTCTAATTAAAAAAGCCACACAGGATACCGTGGTGCAGTGTGCTCGTGATGCGACTGATCGGCACAGATGAAGGAACATCGCGAGACGTGCGGCAGCCCTGAGAAGATGTGACAACGGCAAGGAGCCTCCGTGAACTATCCACGCAACCACGACTACTCTGACAAGAGCGTACGATTAAGAAGTAAGTAAAAAATAATTAAAATCAGAAAAAAATACCTCCATATTTATAAAATATTAATACCATAGCAACAAGCTGCAGATAACCCAATCCTGATTGAAGCTCACTTAACAGCTGCGCGATGATTGAGTTATTCGCAGCTTGTAGCTAACATCATAGCTGCCAAGATGTTTGAATCGGCCTAAGTAAATTATATTATTTTTAATATTGTTCCTCTTTTCTATGCCAGTATTACATTTTGTAACAGCCATGTAACTGTAACTGGGTACAGTGGTTATTAAAAAGGCTTACCAGCCTTTTTAATAATCCACTGCAGGACGTAGGCTTACCCACGGAGGGTGATTGGGCCATATCCACCACGCTAGCCCTGTGCGGATTGGTGGATTCACATACGCCATCGAATTTCTTCACCGGACGTATGCAGGTTGCCTCACGAAGTTTTCCTTCACCGAAAAGCCAGTTCCGTACATAAATTCCAAGTAACAGCCCTAACATTATTAAACGGCTCGAGAAGTGAAATTTTATAGCAGATTGATTGATGGCCGACACCGAGCACGTGTCTAAAATATTATGAAACCAGAGCGATGAGTACACAATAAATACCATCTCGCAAACGGTAGTTATAAAACACTTAGCATGCTCGCTCACTACCTCACTCGCGGCGATTGTGTACTTAGCTTATATTATGCTAGTCTACTAAACTATAACATGCATTTTCAACTTGACTGCACCCGAAGAAATATACTAAGGATCTGCTCTGCTCTGCTCACTCTGCTCTGCTAAGTGCACTGAGCTACAGAACCACAAACCTTGTCCAATATAATATGAAAAAAAGCATCGAAAATTTTCGTGCTCGTTCCGCTCGCTCAGTACTTTTAGGCATGCAGCTCGGTCCCGAAACAAAAACTTGACTACGTCCATGATAGGTGTCGATGGTATAATAATGGATTCCAAATTTTGTATAAAGAATATGTTACGAGGCCTTTGATTTGAAAGTGCTCAGTTTTAAACAGATGCGCATGCAGCCAGGTGCAACCCTAACCAAAACATTTATTCACTCATTATATTTTAACCTCTATATTCCTCATAAAAAATACGATTTATATCCAACGGCAATAAATCATTTTTACTAAATTTACCTATTTATTGATTAATATGGTTAATTTGCGTATAACGGGTCATATCAATTGAGTTTTATGAACATCATATACTGCCCTCATCTTTCTCTACACTGGTTTTATAAGCAGCTATGAAACTTAATTAGCTGCTTATTTATTTGATACATTTAATTACTCTCCTCGTTTTCTTAAAGGGTTTAATTATAGTAGAAAAATGAGGATCGTTTTCTGGAAGAAATTAGAAGCGCTTGTTGATACGAAAATTGCTTGTTCATAATTTTGAATGCTAATTACAACGTGGACTTCAAAGAATTAGTTCATTTTGAGGTTCATAAATTGAGATAAAATGAAAATGATTCCAATCATAATTATGATTATAATACATCGGCAAATTAGAAATAAATACTCGTACCCTCGATAAAATGTCAATACAATAATGTCACATCTAAATAAATCACACAACACAAAATCATTATAAATACCTCGATTTACATCAATAGTTCATTATGTAATTAATAAATTCAGGTATTAACGTGATGCTAGTGATAGTGCAGCGAATACTAAAACTGAAATCGATACTTAAAAATTTTTATTAGAGAGGAAAACAAACTTCTCGCAATTGAAGGCTTTCGATCGTCTTTGTTCCTACTAATGGCTCAGCGATATCACTGCACTATGCCATTCAATCTTTGTAACTCATCTCCTTTGTGGCTTGATTTTATTTCCAGATCTTTCGCCAAACTGTTCTGTTCTTTAGTCTCGTTTATTTGGGTAGGTTTTTGTTTGTGCTATTGTGTGATTTGAGTCGCTTTGTAGCGAGGCTGCAACGCGTGCCTAGCTCGTGCCAATTTGTGAATAGCGCCGGACGCTTCGGGCAGCTTTCTTTCCTTCATTGCTAAACTTGTTAGTGGAATACCGCTGCTGTGTTTTATAGAGCATATTTCTCTACCATCACCATCGATATCGATATTTCATACACTATCGATAAATAGCAGCCTCGAGCCACTCCCTTTGCTTGCATTTAATAAAGTTTCTTAAAAGCAGCTTATTTGAATTCTAATAGCTTCAACTATTAAATGCATTACTCCAATTATGCAAATAGTCTCCAAGACAGTGGTTTAACAAGACCCGCATCTCGTCATCTCTGATACAAATCTTATATGTTTACATGATTCGATTAGAAAGTCAGGTCATGGTGACATACGAGCATAGGGATGCAGAAACGTGCAATCGAAGGTCTAGATAGTTTCTATCGACCGTAATTAAGGTCTGATTAAATTTTCAATTCATAGTGAATAGTGCGTATCGCTTTCTATGGATGTGATAAAGATTTATGAGGTATCGATAGAGCGTAGCGTTTCGGTCGATAAATCATTGGTTGATGCGGGGCATCACTATCGAGCGCTCGCGCTGCGGCCAGCGCCGGCGGCTACGCCTGCGACGGCCTACCGACCGTCTGTAGGCTCATTAGAATGATTGATGCTGTGTTTGGATGCATAAATATGCGCCTACCAGCCGTACCCCAGTCACGAGCCACCGACGTGCGTGTAATCACTCGGCCACGTGACTTGTCGCCGCGCTCATCATGGAACCGACACGGCTCTAGTTTTTGTTCTCGATGACCAATCTATGTAGGTTGGGCTTATCAAGCAATCGAGCGCTCCATTAAATCCCATGACAAACGTATAAACGAATAATAATCAAGTAATTTAGACTGTCCGCCTAAGCTAATTCTGTGTCGGTTTTGGATTACGATCGTAAACCCGCCTCTATAAGAATTGGGCCTATTGAGTTTTATTGTGATTAGCTTAATGATACTTCTTGTTGATGACATTTTTACTAGTATCTAGTACCATTCATAGATTCTTTAATTATTAGTTCAGTATTCAACGTTTACGAGCGACATCGGACTTTTCTCAAAAGTATTTTAATAAGATCAAAGTATTTGCACAAAACTTCAAAAGACGCATAAAAAGGTAATGATTTGTTCCTCAATAATTACTTTATGCAAAGAAATCGCAATACCGACTTCCACCGTGTAGATAGATTAGTTCGAATAGTTTGCACGAATCGATGTAACATCCATGTACTTTAATGATGATTAAGCAAAAACGGCTCAGCCGAATTCGATAAAATTTAAATGGACCACCTCATTTTTTTAGTTCGAAAGGGTATACCCATTATTATAGTATTACCCTTTCGAACTGAAACATATTTTTATAAAGTCGGTCCACAATAAGGAAGTTTCCCATTTCCCAGTTTTATTTTTAATAAATTACACTAAGTCTGCAATAAATTATTTTGTTTTTATTTTTCAAATATCTTCAAATGTGCCGGAGTTATGATTTTTCAAACATGACCGCATGAAACCAAAATGTCCCGCGATGAATTTACGCGTGTGACGTCAAAAGACTCAGAAGCCGCGCCGTGGGTTAGGCGGTAGTAAGGAACAAACGAAATAAAGTGCTTCATTCTGTTCTGGGTAATTTTATAAGCCACGGATACATTCAAGGATGTCACTGTACTCATCATTATGTTATGATCAACATTCGATTATGAGTGTCTTTCATAAAAAGAAGTCAGAAACCTTAAAATACAAGAGCTTTATTTCAATTAGTAACACCATCAGGCAGCTCCACTGTATGAAATGGAATTAGTTTAAACAATTACATGAGATAGTCGTGTGCGATAAGGTTAAAATTAAGAGATGTGTGTGCCGGCGTGACACGGGCCGCGTGCTCGCTTTCCAGAGGCTTCTGTGAGCTTGTCACCGGCCATCTTGATGGCACGACGCTTGGGCGCTGTGTTTATGTAATCAGCCATTAGTACAGTAATATTTAGATGAGGGCGCCTGGCATGGAGCAATGACTTTCGATGGAGATCGACACGTAGGGATGGACGATTTACAGGGTTATTTCTAATCAATTAGCATCCTTTTAAGGGCTTATTCTGTACATCAAAACTAACAACTTTTGTTCTGCGACTTTAGTCGAAACTTTGAAAAAAAATGTTGCTCCATAGAAAAATACTGTTCACCCACGTCAAAATGTATGGAATAGCTGATTTTTTTTTTGAGTTCTGATAAAGTCGCAGAACAGAAGTTGTTAGTTTTGATGTACAGAATAAGCCCCTAAAAGGATGCTAATTGATTAGGAATAACTCTGTATATACAGTTAGTAGTAACTCTTTTAATATCTTTAATTATTCCAAAATATCTTCGTAAAGAGAGGGTCACGATAACGAGAAATGAAAAAGGTATTTAAAGGATTCTTTCCACAGGCTTCTGTGAGCTTGTCACCGGCCATCTTGATGGCACGACGCTTGGGCGCTGTGTTTATGTAATCAGCCATTAGTACAGTAATATTTAGATGAGGGCGCCTGACATGGAGCAATGGCTTTCGATGGAGATCGACACGTAAGGATGGGTGATACAGATATGGTCCAAGTATTATTTTATTATTGTTTAATTGAAAAATTTACTAACCACAAACTCCAATATCTGTGCCCTTTGTTAACTAAAATTACAATTGTTTGATTATACTGTATAAAGAGAGTTAGTAGGTACATGTGCCGTGCCAGCCGTCGCTCTCCTCGATCATATTTGAGGGAAGAGAACGACTATGCCAATTTTGTTGCCTTCTCCCGGCCCAGAGCCTCCATCACCCCTTCGTTCCGATCCCTGACGGCCATCAGCTTGTATTCCTTGATGGTATCCGATGACGCAGACGATGCGCGCCGCAGGAATCGACTGATGGCATCATTTTCCTTGTCGTCGGCATGGTAGATGAAGGTCCCAGTGTGCCGCGATAGTGCAACGACTGCGTGTGAGACGTATAATTTTGTACGTTTAATTATTGTAAAAGACAGCTAAGGTCTTTTTCAGGAGGCTCAACATAAAGGAAAGCGTAGAAGCTAATATCCAACTTTTAACGGATTATCTATTACAGATAATTATTGATGGTTTAAATGACGTTTTATTTTCAATTAAAATGAAATTATGAGGCCAAAAGAGGTCCAAGACAGAAAGTAGAAGAGAAAATAATTAATTAAAGGTTTCAAATATAATCAGAGCGCACTGGTTTTTGATGGAGATCGAGACGTCGGGAATGTCGGGATGCGTGATAAAGATATGAGAAGGTATGGTTATAAGTAAGTGGTTTGATATCTTTAATTATTACAAAATATCTTAGTAAACAGAAGCCAGAGACAGCGGAAGTGAAGATACACAAATAATATAAATATTAAAATAGTTTAGCTTTTCAAAAAATAAAAACTTCTATGTGAACTCTGAAATAGGTACACAATACAGTTTTAAAGCACTACCTGTACAGTCGCGTTATGTGCTCCTACTGGTTTTCATCAAATCAATTTCTTGCCATGCGAATGCTGCTAAGTTACATAAAAAGCTATTAAGTTAATCACATAAAACAGAACTCACAAATAAGGTAAAATATAAATTAGATTTAATTTACTTCATTCGCAAATCATGAAACGTTCTCATAAAACACTCAAGACCGAGAGACAATGAAAGGCAAATAATAAATAATTAATTAAATAAAACATTTATTTACTTGCGTTTCCGTAAAGAAATGTACAAAAATAGGTTACAATATAATATTAGAAAAAATCGCGAAATTAATTTGTAAATAACGTAGTCCAACATTTTATTATTGACTGGATCCCAAACTAAAGTGATCTGTGTGCTGGGCATGCCACTCTTTCATATAGCTCTATCTTTTCTCTCGTTTTTAGTCTAAAAATACTATTCCAAAATTAATTTAATTTTATGTCTTTTGTCTCGTCTTCAGTCCAACAGAAAAAAGAGAAAAGACTTTTTCTCTCGTTTCTCAGACTGTCAAGCTTAATATCATTTTCATTTGAAAGGTCTGTAAAGGCTTTTAGGAATCTTATAAATCAGGTATGTCAGATAGCTAACATCAGAGTTGCTTACCATCACCCATATCGAGCTATCTCAATCATGCGATCGGCGCGACCATTATTTTTTCATCCTGAAACTAAGTGGCCATCTTCACGAAACATATTACCACTTACGAGATGCACGCTTGAAAACGGAATTAAATGTCATTTAAACAATTACTTGCTAGTTTTGATATATGTAAACGATCTGACAGCCTCGTTGGCTCAGTGGTTAGTGAACCTGACTCCATGGCCGAAGAGATGTGGATTCGATTCCTACCTAGAGCAAGCATTTTTTGCGAAGACTGAGAAAACTTACCTTGTTTTCTCTGTCTAAGATCTTATGTGATGAAAAAGGTGTTTTCTTTGTGTCTGGATGTTATTATCTATTAAAGTATGTTTAAGTAGTATTTCAGTCTCTCGCAATCATATCACAGCTTTGCTTAGTTTGGGGTCAGAGACCGTGTGAAAAATGTTCCCTTATATCCATCTAAAAAATTTGGATACACATCATGTAGGTATGTCTAGGTAGATCAGATATACTTTCTGTGTATAGATTATTATGTTACGTTGATCCACCGCTGGTGTACGTCAGTACGAATTTGGTTTGGACAAAAATATATTTAGTAATATTCTATCTAAAGTCTTGTAAGTTGCGACAGTAATCAATAATAATTGTTTGAAATTGATGTCAGATGATTTCTCACAAAAATATTTATGTATCTGACATCAATTTACGGGTAAACACTGAAAAGAAAAGTAGATTTTGCGCAGGTGTTTGATGTTACTTACGTGTACTTGGGTAGTTTTAAAAAAAATGACCACAGATTCACTCGCAGAAACATCCACAAACCCCCAACCAGTTTCTACATAGAACACACACCGAACCAATCCACATTTATGATACATTTATTGCTCGGATATAAATCTACGGAGCCAGCAAAAACACGCTCGGCGTTTCGTTGCGACATCAAAATCGCAACTCGTCATATGAATAATACATAAATATGATAAAATATATGATAAATATGACGTATGTTCGTGTCTTCGTAGCGGGAGTATTAGCTATGCATCGAGTTTGGTTACGGTAAGCTCTTTAGGAAATTCATTCTGGAGTGTTACAATGTTTTATTCAATAGCGTTTTACATGCTATCGTGCGGTTTTAGGTTTCCTGGGTGGGTCTGAGCCACTTTTATGTGATAGTTTAATCTATGGACTGAAACGCTATTGTTCTAGATCAAAATAGTGACCTTCGACTTTGTGTTTACTTAAACAGATAAATAGATAAACTCTTTACTATCTACATCAGATATCACAACCTAAGTGAATAGAAACAAAAAGCTTAACATTATTGAAACAACTAGTGATCTTATCACCTCTTTACCAGCTATACGCCAGGTGATACTTAAAACATCATGTGAGATATAAAAAAAAATGTCGATGACAGTGTATGATACCGATTTAGTAAAAAATGTCGTTTCATATCTAGATCATCAACATTCCAACTGTATCTTGTTTTATCTCTAAGGTTAGGATATATTGCGTGTTAGATAAATTATTCGAAAATAATAAATATTTAAAGCTTAGATAAGTTATTACGTCTAAATAATAAGCGCGCTGCTCTATTTTAGTGTGATTTCATCCATTCTGTCTAAGAAAAGCAAATCTGAGAAAATTTAGCATTGAAATCGATATTCAATTACATACCTACCATCTAAATATTAAGGTGTGATTCCGAATTCCGCTGCAGGCAGCACCAGCACCGCAGCAGTGGTGCCGCAGCACTGCTGGTCGTCATATAACCTCTATGAGTTTATATGAGATTACATTCCGAGCTAAGCAGCATTGTCGCAGCAGCAATATGAGGAAAAGTAGTACTGCGACAGCACTGCTGCCTGCTGCTGCTGCCTGCAGCAGAGTTCAGAATCATACCCCCAAACTCAAAAGCTCCGTTACAAAAAAATACCAACTACAATTTTAAATCTTTATTGGCTCTGTAATAGGAGAACCTGCTGTGGGCTGACAGTGTTGCAACGTTATTCAGAAAAAAAAGATTTCACGTTATTGTAACATTGCTTTATAATCGATTTTTGCCAGATCGTATCCAATTAATCTTACATAAGTGTTTGTTACAAAATGAATCAATTGTAATGCATTATACGCAGTTCGGCAACTGGCGTCAGTGGCAAATTGCTTTCCCAGCGCAGAATAGAATAGTTTATACAGTAAATGTGACAGTATATTTCAAATCAGTAGGTATACTATGTAGGTTTGACAGGTTTGACATAAAAATTACGAAGTTCTATAATTTCACTTCATTTGCTTCTTCTATAGCAGAAATTCAGTGTAAGGACATAGGTGCAGATTATTTGGAATAAGTAGGTACAAAAGAGCGTTTTTTGCTGTCGGTTGAAAATAGAGCGATTACTTTTTAATATTGATTTGATACGGGTTGTGGTATAGTTTGAAGGAAATATTTTTCCATAACCAAAAAATGCTTTCGTGAGCACATTGTTTTGGAAAGCATGATTGATCAAGGAAAGTGTTACACAAGTATATATATTTCAAAATATGGCAAGTATGGCAAGTAAATGTCACATCTTTTAATTGAGTTTTTGAGGTTTAATGGAGAATTTAAGATTCTTGAATGGAGACCCCGTACCAGCAAGCGCAGCGTAGGACGTCCACCGAAAAAGTGGACTGACGATAAAGACCGTCGGAACACGCTGGATGCAGGCCGTATTCTACCGACGTTTTTAAGAATACATTGAGGAGGCCTATGTCCATCAGAGGCCGTTCTACGGCTGATGGATGGATTTGGATAACTGCCTTTACGTTACATGATAGTGCGGGACTGATGAATCTGTGGAGAATAGAAATCGATCACTGCGGTCGCGGATGGTTCTTCAAAAGCCGCAGCTTACGGGCCCTGCGTGAAATTACACGT
This sequence comes from Hypomecis atomaria, assembly GCA_964007245.1. NCBI lineage: Eukaryota > Metazoa > Arthropoda > Insecta > Lepidoptera > Geometridae > Hypomecis > Hypomecis atomaria. The sequence goes on from OZ023299.1 coordinate 11,943,264, forward strand.
CTACTAGTTTACATTTACCCCACACTGAGATTACATACTTACATATTTAAAATTATCAGTATATGAATGTAATATTCTATTCTGTATACAGTATTGTGCTGTACCGTACAGGCCTTTTTGCCGTGGGGTGCCGGCAGAGTAGAATAGCACGCCCCTATAGTACCAGGTGTCGTAAGAGCCGACTAAGGTACAGCGGAACCGACCAATGGCGGTATAACCATTCAAATAAAACGTAGCTAAAATGGCACAGGGCAGGGATGGGGAGCAGCATCCCTGTCGCGAAGCTACGTTTCTGCGATCGCCACCACGCCTGCCCAGCGCGGCGATTATGGGCAAAAAACCCCAATATGGAAAGTACAAATAGACCAGGCCCCCAGTCCCCAGCAGCTCCGCTAGCCCGGGGCTACGGTAGCGGCCCCGGTAACGGCGGAGAAGGGGGTGCTAAGAATCGCTGGCAGACGCCCGGCTACCACTCCCGCAAACGACGACTGGCCCTGGTAACACACAACGTGCGCACGTTGAGGACTGACGAGAAGATTGCTGAGTTGGAAGAAGAGTTGAGTAGATTGCGTTGGGATATTGTGGGGTTGTCTGAAGTCCGTAGAGAGGGGGAGGACACGATAACCTTGAAATCCGGCAACCTGCTTTACTACCGGGAAGGTGACCAACGGTCCCAAGGTGGTGTTGGCTTTCTCGTTCACAAGTCCCTCACCAACAACATCATTACCATCGAAAGTGTGTCGAACAAGGTGGTATACCTAATACTCAGAATATCCAAGAGGTATTCGCTGAAGGTCATTCAGGTATACGCACCGACATCGTCACACCCAGATGATGAAGTGGAGACTATGTATGAGGACGTGAGTCGGGCCATTCATATGTCTAAGACCCACTTCACTGTTGTTATGGGGGACTTCAACGCAAAGTTGGGCAGAAAAAACGATGATGAGCTGAGGGTGGGGCAATTTGGATATGGGCAACGGAACCCTAGGGGCCAGAGGCTGGCTGATTTTCTGGAGAGAGAGGAACTCTTTATGATGAACTCTTTCTTCCAGAAGCCGCCTCACAGGAAATGGACCTGGATGAGCCCTGATGGTTCCACGAGAAACGAGATAGACTTCATCATGACCACCGAGAGACGAATATTTAATGATGTCTCCGTGATCCACAGGGTGAAAACCGGCAACGATCACAGAATTGTACGAGGCACATTAGATATTAATGTTAAGCTCGAAAGGTCCCGCTTGATGAAGTCCACGCTCCGACCTACTCGTGAACATATCCAAAACACCGATGACTTCCAGCTCGAGCTCTCGAATCGTTTTGCTTGCCTAGAGAACCTTGCGTCGGTGGACGAGATCAAAAACGGGCTCGTGGAAACTGTCCAAACGGTGGGTGCTAAGTTCTTTAGACCCCGCCGTTCAAATAAACCGCAGAAATTCTCCGATCACACTGTAAATCTCATGGCCGAACGACGCTCGCTAAGATTGCAGTCTTCCGATGATGCAAAGTCATATAGGCGGCTCAATAGACAAATTTCGAAATCCTTGCGGCACGACATCCGTCTTTTTAATACTAATCATATTAAAAAGAACATGTAAAAATTGCAGACGCCATTGGCGCCATTTTCAAGTGTTACATTAAGCTTCACTAACTGCAACAATTTCAATATAATTTTCAATTAGTAAAGATTTAGTTTTTTTATTTTCCTCGTAGGTGTAGTATAAAGCACTATGTATAACTCGAGAGAAAGTGCGATTCCCGATCTCGGGTGTTTTAAAGCCCTCTCCTACGGCTCGGGCTTCAAACGACACCCTCGACGGTAATCGGTCACTTTCTCCTCTCGGTGAACAATGTACTATTATTGATTCACATTCACACACACATAAAACAGGAAAAATAAAGAAAAATAGATGCTACAACATGTGAAGCAACCGGCGGCCTTATCACTGAAAGTGATTTCTTCCAGTCGTTTAGATTCAAAGCCGCTTTTTAGCAATCAATATAAAAACTACGCCTGCTATTACTTATCCCATTGGAAATTTCATGAACAAATACCTTCCTTTGAATCAATCAGGTTTCAAATTACATTTCGATCTCAGTTTCGTAACGAAGCATAATAAAAAGCTCTATTACTTGGCAATAAAAACTAACTTGAGGAGAATAACTTCTAAAACAACCTGTAATTAGGACCGTCAACACAACTATTGAATAAGCCGCAGTTAGGGAAGGGCATTGATAAACCGCAACACGATAAGAAATACCTCCATTATATACAATACAAGCAATCAAACCGCAATTATAAAATTAACTTCCCTATCAATTTGCAAATATATCGCTTCTCGTATCGAGCTACAATTTACAGTTTCCTTCGACATTCCTATGATTTATCTGTAAACACAACGTTGGAATCCAATGTAAACAAAATTACTTTAACATCGATCTCGGACTGAATAACACCCTTAAACCGCTCGAGGCTTCGCTCACGTATCGGAATAATAGACATATTGATAGACCGTGATAAACATAAATACCGACCAATTTAGCAGGACCTCTTTGGCCAGATTCTCATCTCAAATTACAGTGATGTGGTAGAGTTCTTGGTAACGTGGCCGGTCTAGTTGCCCACGGCTTGTTTTCACTCTCAATGACATCCCGCTATTTTCTATGGTGATACAGTTTTTCATTTGGTCATCGGTACGTGCCTGGTTTCACTGATCTGTCGTCAGCGAATCACTTAAATGGCTTGTCTTACACCCACACGCAAAGCAAAAATTGACAAATTAATTTTTCGCAAAAAAATAATTTGATTTGTTCGTTTCTGTATGTTGACACTGCAGCAATTGTAGCTTTAGGATTTTTTGTGATGGTCTTAATACTGTTTTAATGTGCAGCTTTAAACATGCTTTACCTAAAATATTTCGTTGGCAATTTAATTCAATTTAAATAGTTTGAATGTAAAAGTTAGTTCATGCTAGACCGAGTTTTAGTACTTAACTTTCTCGTCACGAGATGAGTGCGTAAGTTTTACTTGCGACAAAAAACTTGTTAGCGCAACAAAATAAAACAAGATCAAATTGCGTACTCTTACTGATCTTACAAAGTAAACGCTACATAATTTTACTTAGAAACCAGCAAACAAGCATTCTCCGTTTAAAAGGGATCTATATTTTTGTACTCGATAAATTATTTGATTTTTATTAATAAGTATTGTAAGTGAACAGCCAGTAAATTACAGAATTTGATATCAATGGAGACTTTTATTGCCTATCAATATTCATAATAAGTAATTATATGTCGTTACAATGTTATAAGTACAGTGTGCTACAATTACACATATCTTTCATACCACCCGGATCATAAAACTGCGTTCTTGAAAAAGTCTTCTCATTTAGGTACAACTTTGCTCCGTGATCTGGATTGCGCGTTCTTATAGACATTCTACGATGAATTCTTGAATCAAAACCAGTCATAAATAATTATAACTTTAGGTTATCTAAGCTACAAAACTCCCCGCTGTGTGAATTCTTTCTTAAGCGGAGGTCACACCTGGCTCTGAATCATATTGCCCAAATACTCCAAACTCTGACTTTACCTTGAGTACCTATCTACTTATTTATATTGCGGCGTCAAAGCTGTTGACTTTAAAAATTATTGATTAATTTTTACTAGTAATGAGAACTCACTATCTATATTTAGCTTCCAAAAACATAAAAGAAGATGTGACGATGCTAGTTTAACTGTCAACGATAACAAATAGTAAGGCATGCATTCAGAATCAGAACCAATGTTACTGGTCGTTACATAAAAATTGAAGAACTTCTAGAATTTCTCTTTAAAATGGGGACATAGTAGTAGTAGTAGAAACCTCTTCGGGCGTACAATATTTATACTTACATATATAGATTATATGTCAATCCTTCTTTAGATAAAATTTCATTAAAGTTCATTCTGATTCATTTCTGAGTTTGTACCACATGACCAGCGACGTACCAGCGAGCTCAGCGAGGAAGTCCACCGACTAGGTAGACTGAGACTCCAGGAACGGCCTGAATGCAGACCACTTTCAACTAGCCTATTGGAAATCCATAGAGAAGGTCTGTGGTGGATATCCTATGACTATGATGTATGAATGAAGTACATCCAAAATAGTTAAACTAGTAGTTTTCCGAACAGTAGATCTCGCGACACATCTCTTTGACTGAATCTTCATAAACCTGTTCTCGACTTGCTTTTAAACGATTTGGTTTAAACTCGCCAATCTTGTATTAGGATTTAGATACCAAACAATCTTGCTAAATATTATCGACTGATCGGCTGATATATAGCGCGACAGCAAATTTGTCCCTTTTAGAGGGAAATAGGTCGTCGGCGATTTTCGATACGAGGGTGCCATTTCAAGAATGGCCGACGACAAAATATATAACATCTGTGTACCAAGTTTCGTGGAGAATCGTTAAAAAATGCGACCTGTAGAAAAAAAAACAACATCTGGACAGACGAAAGTAAAAACGCCGTGTTAAAACTGAGATCTTCGCTTTCGCTCGATGAAAACTACCTACATATACTGTAATTTAACTGCTTATTGTGTCACATTATTTGTAAGACCTTTCTAGCACAGTTGTGGATTATGTTGTGTAGCCCTAGCTTTGGAGCATCGAGTGTCGAATACCGATGTAAATTCCGCCATAGCCGCGATACCGCGAGCTAGTGCCAGACGGAAGAAAGGTAGACAGGCCGAGTAATTAATGTTTAAGGATAACCTTTGGAGGAAGTGTGCAGAACGCAGTCACTTTGGAATACCACAACGGGGATACGCCAAATTGTATAGATGTATAGGTATTAGAACTAACGAAGCAAAATCAGGAACCAATCAAGAACAATTTTTTTCAACATAATGCATGAACATATCAGGTTATTTTTGTTTTTTTTTTTTACATTTAAGTCATTAAAATTAATCAAGACTAAAATAGCTACCAACTAAGTCAAGTTTAGATACTTTAATCCATTTTCCTGCATTCTTTTTCCTTTTTCGTCCATTCTACACACCTCCTTGTAGTACGATTTTAAATTTTCAAATTATCTTTTACTTACGAATCTTAAAAAACTCATAGAGCTTTTTGGAATTCATATTATATTGATTTTCCTGGCACACACCACAAAATTGTCGATAGATAGATACCTAGTCGATATTTAGTAATAGAGTATTAAAAGGCCTGTACCATCCATCCATCCATCAGCCATAAGAAGTCCACTGCTGGACATAGGCCTCCCCTATGGATCTCCAATAAGACCGGTTGGAAGCGGCTTGCATCCAGCGCGATCCTGCGGTCTTAATGAGGTCATCCGTCCACCTTGTGGGTGGGCGTCCTACGCTGCGCTTGCCGGTACGTGGTCTCCACTCGAGAACTTTTCGACCCCATCGGTCATCAGTCCTCCGCGCTATGTGCCCTGCCCATTGCCATTTCAACTTGCCAATCCGTTGGGCTATGTCGGTAACTTTGGTTCTTCTACGGATCTCCTCATTTCTGATTCGATCTCGCAGAGAGACTCCGAGCATAGCCCTCTCCATAGCTCGTTGGGCTATTTGGAGCTTACTAATAAGGCCCATAGTGAGAGACCACGTTTCTGTGCCATAAGTCATCACTGGCAACACACACTGGTCGAAAACTTTCGACTTGAGGCACTGAGGTATGTCGGACGAGAAGACGCTACGCAATTTTCCGAACGCTGCCCAGCCGAGTTGGATTCGGCGATTGGCCTCTTTCTTGAAGTCGGACCTACCTAACTGGACTACTTGTCCTAGGTAGACGTACGAGTCAACGACTTCAAGAACCGAGTTCCCAACAGAGATCGGGGTGGGTACAACATGGGAATTACACATGACTTTCGTCTTGTCCATGTTCATCTTAAGACCCACCTGTTGAGAAACCCGATTGAGGCCTTCGAGCATCGTGCTGAGCTCTTCCATCGATTTTGCCATGACTACTATATCGTCGGCAAACCGAAGGTGAGTGAGGTATTCGCCATTGACATTGATGCCGAATCCTTTCCATTCCAGGAGCTTGAAGGCGTTCTCCAAAGTAGCCGTAAACAGTTTCGGAGAAATTACGTCTCCCTGTCTTACGCCTCTTTTTAAAGGGATCGCCTTGGAGCTCTCTTCCTGTACTCGGACCGACATAGTGGCGTTATTATACAAGCACTTCAACACTTCGATGTACCGATAGTCAATACGGCATCGTTGGAGAGACTCGAGCACAGCCCAAGTCTCGACCGAATCAAAGGCTTTCTCATAGTCCACAAACGCTAAGCAAAGAGGCAAGTTATACTCTTCGGTCTTCTGTATAACCTGCCGCAGCGTATGAATGTGGTCCATGGTGCTAAAGCCCTTTCTGAAACCGGCTTGTTCGGAAGGCTGGAAGTCATCAAGCCTGCGCTCGAGACGGTTCGTAATGACCCTTGAAAACAGCTTATAAACATGGCTCAGAAGCGAGATGGGTCTGTAGTTCTTCAATAAGGTGTTGTCACCTTTCTTGAAAAACAACACCACCACGCTTCTGTTCCATGCTTCTGGCGTGACGCCCTCGAGGACGACGGTGTTGAAAAGCTTCTGGAGGACTTTTAGTACCGGTGTTCCACCCGCTCTCAGAAGCTCTGATGTGATACCGTCATCACCCGGCGCCTTGTTGTTCTTAAGCTGATTCAGGGCCATTCTAATCTCGTACAGGCTGATGTCCGGGATATCTTCGGTGAAGTGTCGGGTCAGCTTGGCTCTTGGATCTTTGGCCGCGCTGCTAACAGGCTTAGCGACCGAAGCGTATAGCTGTCCATAGAACCTTTCGATCTCCTCCAATACCTCTGCCTTGGTCGACGCTATACTTCCATCTTCTCTCTTCAGCTTTGACAATTGGCTTTTCCCAATAGACAAATCTCTTGCGAACACTTTGGAGCCTTTGTTCCGCTCTATTGTCTTTTTAATATGATTAGTATTAAACGAGGAAAATAAAAAAACTAAATCTTTACTAATTGAAAATTATATTGAAATTGTTGCAGTTAGTGAAGCTTAATGTAACACTTGAAAATGGCGCCAATGGCGTCTGCAATTTTCACATGTTCTTTTTTCAAATTGTTTGACACCATCCAACACACAGCTAGTGGCCAGTGTCATTTTGCGAACTTGGAGATAAAAACTCACTGTAAAAACTTTTTGGCTTTTGATATTTAGGTTACCAGCGCATAGTCTTACCCAAAATTAAAAAAGAAAAACCACGTAAGAAATGGATTTTCATACACTTTTCTCTCCCGCTCAGATGCGTTTTCTCCCCGCATATTTGTTCGATATGCAATGACGTACTTTCTACCGTAAATTTGATAAAGTACCAAGGTACTTTCCGAGCAGGTGTAGTATAAAGAGTATATCTATCTATCTAACGACTGATTACTTTCGAGTAGGTATTTCTTGTACAATTTTATTAGTTACTATATACGTTATGTCATATTATTATACTACTTTATGACTTCAACCGTGTACAGAATTCGAATACATAGTTCGCATGGATCAATGTATCATCGATGTAGTAATTTTCACATTATTGTTGATTTTTCAAAAACGCGTCAGCCGATTTAGATGAAATCTTACCTCTGAAGTAAGATGAAACATAAAATAATTATCAAAATCGGTTTACAAATTGGCGGTGTAATCGCGTAACATACATAAAAAAACAACTCTCAAAAAAGCACTCCGGAGTGGCGGCAGAAGTGAAAACTTGAACATATAAATTAAATACTATATCACACACGCGCACTCGCGCAAACGTAACAGCTGGAGCAGGCATACATTTTCGCCGCGCGGTAGAAAGAGAGGGGGGATGTTACTTCCTCTCCTACGCCGCGCCGGCGGTCTACTCTCCCTCCGTCTTACGAATTTTCGGTCAGGTCACGTATCCTGACGCGAGTTTAACATTTTTCACCCATCCCAAAAAGTGCACAAAACGCGACTAAAGAAGTTTCCACTTCAAAAACATAGAGTCATGTGGGTCAGTGTGCGCATTTAAACTTTGATGCTTCAAAAACTCGAATATTATTAGTAGAATGAATCAAAATCTTATTAACTAGTAAGATTGTTTATTTGTAATCAACGTAGACACAGCAAAAGTACTATCAGTAGCTTATATTTTAAGAAACTATAGAAAACAAAGACCCTTTCATATTCGCACTCTTACCTCAGTATCGGGGTATGTGTACGCAGCACTGTGGGTAAGTGTACGCAACAACAAATAATATATAGTTTAGAACACAAACAATATTATATTATAATTTTAAAAAATTTCATCATAGTAACTTAAAGTAATCAATATGATAATCATCTCAAATCATAATATGAGATCAACTTGAACTTATAAATCTTTAGTTACTTCGTCATACAGTTATCACAAATAAAAGTGCCGTGTTCGGAGCTGGTGCACTGTTCGTGCCACCAGGCTCCACAAAGGCTACATTCAATCCAATCCTCAGTTGGTGGATCAGAATACATTTCGCCACATAAGGGGCAGTAATACTAAGTTTCGTCAGTTTTTTGTTTCTTAACAGTCTTATTTTTACTTTCTTTTTTTGACAGTCTCAGGTGATTTTGTAATTAGTTAGCTTAGTTTTAAGTCTTTCTTTCAAATCTAGTCGTATTTTCTTTATAGCTAATATCTCTTCTTCCTCTTCTTTCGTCTTACATAGCAACACATGTACAAAGAAATGCAAGCGGGGTAAGTGTGCACATGCGCACACTTACACGACAGGCTTCTGCGCACACTTAACCCAAACCATTGAAACATAATTATATGAATATCGCTGATTGTTGCGTCATCATAACAACTTAAACACTGGCAAATAAAAATCTTGATAATATGTTGCATTCGATAGCAAAATGCAAATTTTCAATAAATTTACATGACTACAAAAGATTACGCTTCAATTGTGACAAAATTTCGTAAATATTTTAGCAAAAATCTTCCTATACATTGTAATGTTACAAACGGGGAAGCCGTTTGCAGCACCACAAGTTAAAGAGAATTAGAGAGGAACCCGTAATGTTGCAAGCGGGGGAGCCGGTTGCAGCACCACAGGTTAAGAGACTTCAGCGAACCTAACCAAAGAGTCCTGCCTAGTGAATAGGATCCCAAACGGTTCAGAGAGAGAAGATTAAAATAGAAAACTAACCTTAGTATTTACACATTTATTTACACTAACACACACTGCACTTATAGTCTATTAAATCTTGAAGAAACGGAGAGAGAGAGAGAGAATTTTGAAGGAGTCTTTGGAAAGTTAGCCAAAAAGGGAGAGGGTAGCACTCGTAGAACCACGCTGGAGGCTGGCCGAGGATTTTCAATAGCCTGAGCTGGACCCGCCGATAGTGTGGCGCCAGCAAGGTAGCGCTAGGCGAGCGCTAGCGTGGAGACATCTGTCGACTGAGGTGGAGGCGCCGGCCCAAACCGGCCGACAGGCACCGGCCCAAACTGGCCGACAGGGTTCGAAGTCAGCGCCAGCCCAGTGCTCCAGGGTAGGGGTCAGTGGCCCCAAAACAAGAGATCCACCTGGAATCAAAGTCAAAGGGACCGGAGCCTCTCACCCTGACTGTTACTCGACGCTCATGCCGTTTACAGGACTCGTCCACGCAAACTCAAATTCACATCTTTACATTTTTATAGAAAAAAAGGTGTCTTCCAGATCACTTCCAACTCAAGACTGCCCAATTTTACAAACAAGGATCGCTGATCCTGTCAAAAAAAAACATTTCAAAAATTTGAATAATTTTATAACTAGAATTGTAAGTTGGCAGTGTTATCGTTGAAAGAGTCTGAATGTAGAGAAGCTAACAAAAAGGTTAGTTTCTCTACATTTCCCCCAAAACCCCAGAAAAATTTTCACTCATTGAAAATTTTGCAGGTTGAGAACAAGACCTTGACCATCCAGACAGATTCACACACATCTTCCATACTCCCTCGCACGCACACTCAATCATAAGTTGGGGTTATGGTTCACAATCCATGATGACCATACTCCACAAGGAATTATTCGATTATAACGAAGGCTTATTTTTTTAGAGTTAGGTGTCGTAACCCGCACCTTTTCGAAAACCCTATAAAAGTCAAAATAAAAAATATTTACAAGTTACACATATTATGGCCTAAGTAAGCCTTAATACTTTTTAGAGATATGAATAGAAAAAAGTAATTTTCTATTCAAATTTTAAAGTTAATATTTAAATTGCAACGTGTGCAATTTGAAATATCAAAAGATAAAAGCACAATATAGGCTTTATTGGTATCTTAACCATTGTGCAAGCCTTTTACTATAAAAAAAAAATCAAGGGTATTACAAAAAATAAGCCAAAGGGTTTAGATTATTTGTGAAGCATTAACAGGTAGTACTTATGTACGTAAAAAGAATTACACGAATACAAAATCATAACATTACTAGTACTCAGTATACCTACACCAAACAAAACGAAAACTATTACAACCTTCTTAAGAAAACAAAAACATAGATCAGCACTAGTTAAAAAATAAAAAATAAAAATCATTATAATATATTATACAAGTAAGCATTTGATATCTTTAACATGCCATCTACCTCTCGAACCGTTAGGGTCCTCCAAGACAAAGACCAAAGAAGACAATTTTTCAACAATTAATGACTGAAGACGTATGAGAGCAGAGACAGACTCGCGGAATAATATACACATAATACCAGGTAGTAATAGAATATAATTTATATATGAGGCCAAGTGTTGATATGTACTACTATGTACTACGAAAGTATAATGAGTGTTCAGCTGTAAGTTAGGTAACTTACAAACTGTATGTGACGTACACTGAGAGGATACTCTCCTCCAGCTCGCCGTATAGTCTCCCAAACCCCAACTTGAAGGTGACCGTTAGGTTTTAGCACCGCCAAGCGAAGAATGGGTGTAAGTTACACAGGTAACCAGGTAGTAAGTGACTGTATGTAGGGGTGCGGTATTTATGTAGCCTGTGTACTGTAAAGTCAAGTATAGAGTAATGTATGGAGAATCGGAGTACGATAACCAAAAGAGAATCCAAAAATACCTAAGGTGTAAGCGATGGCTGGATACTTGAGGAAGTATCGGTTTAGAATTTAGGAAAGAAAGAAAACAAGTAACAGTAAAATAAGAAAACATAAGTAGTCAGGGGTGGATAAGTAAAAAGGTCGGGCGCCAAACTGTAATGTTACAAACGGGGAAGCCGTTTGCAGCACCACAAGTTAAAGAGAATTAGAGAGGAACCCGTAATGTTGCAAGCGGGGGAGCCGGTTGCAGCACCACAGGTTAAGAGACTTCAGCGAACCTAACCAAAGAGTCCTGCCTAGTGAATAGGATCCCTAACGGCTCGGAGAGAGGAGATTAAAATAGAAAACTAACCTTAGTATTTACAAATTTATTTACACTAACACACACTGCACTTATAGTCTATTAAATCTTGAAGAAACGGAGAGAGAGAGAGAGAATTTTGAAGGAGTCCTTGGAAAGTTAGCCAAAAAGGGAGAGGGTAGCACTCGTAGAACCACGCTGGAGGCTGGCCGAGGATTTTCAATAGCCTGAGCTGGACCCGCCGATAGTGTGGCGCCAGCAAGGTAGCGCTAGGCGAGCGCTAGCGTGGAGACATCTGTCGACTGAGGTGGAGGCGCCGGCCCAAACCGGCCGACAGGCGCCGGCGCAAACTGGCCGACAGGGTTCGAAGTCAGCGCCAGCCCAGTGCTCCAGGGTAGGGGTCAGTGGCCCCAAAACAAGAGATCCACCTGGAATCAAAGTCAAAGGGACCGGAGCCTCTCACCCTGACTGTTACTCGACGCTCATGCCGTTTACAGGACTCGTCCACGCAAACTCAAATTCACATCTTTACATTTTTATAGAAAAAAAGGTGTCTTCCAGATCACTTCCAACTCAAGACTGCCCAATTTTACAAACAAGGATCGCTGATCCTGTCAAAAAAAAACATTTCAAAAATTTGAATAATTTTATAACTAGAATTGTAAGTTGGCAGTGCTATCGTTGAAAGAGTCTGAATGTAGAGAAGCTAACAAAAAGGTTAGTTTCTCTACAACATGTCAATCCAAAATGGCGCGCGAGTAGCCGCTGTAATTCTTGCGCTTCGCAGAACGTCTCGCGGGCTACTGAAAAGGGGGGTTGCCGTTCCTTAGCGCTATATATTTTTTGAGATATTTAGAATGCGCACACTTAGACGCTGCGCACACTTGACCCACATGACTCTACAGTCAAATTGAGAACCTCTTTTTTTGAAGTCGGTTGAAATATAATGACCCTCATGTTACTATTGTCTCACTTTTTACATTACACATTAATCATCAACTTAAATCTGCAAGAGCGAAATAACTCTTATAATTAGGCCGCGATCCCCCAGCCAGCAGCTACTTATACGAACATCCAAGAAATTGCGCACGCGCGTCTTCCGAGCCTCATTACGGAGGAATCTGCTCTTGTTTCGCGACTCGTCCATCCTACCAGTTTGGGGTCCCGTTACACAACTGGAACATGACTGGACTGCGAGGATAAGTGGAATAAAGGAAGGCAAGATAACAGCACGTTCACACATCGTCTTCTTTTTAACCGACGAAACGAAGGATGTACTCAAGACGAAGTAAACATTTTTTTATGTACGAAGGAAGACGCATACTTTTTACAGAGTAGGCCAATAATTTTAATAATGATTTTTTTGTTCGAAAACCCGGTACCTTGAAACCGAACAAACCTTGAAATTGATTCCATTTAAATTTTATCAAAATTTGTTCATTAGCTTTTGAAAAATCAACAATAATCTAAAAAGGGCTATCAATTATAAAAATATTTAAAAATAGATTGCAATGTTGAAGTCAGTTGTGCTATTTTTGGCAAAAATTAATTATTATTACTGGTCCGTTTTATCGGATAAATTTTTTTCATCGATGGCGTAAGGAGTTGTATGAGTGACTTCACACATTACACAGTATCAGATTACTGTGTCATGTGTGAAGTCGCTCATACAACTCCGTACGCAATCAATAAAAAAAAAAACGTAAAACGGAGACCATGTGTGAACAGGCTGTAAAGAAGCGACGACACCGCGGTGACTTTGTGCAGCAACTTTGTTATAGTGCACTGAATGTATTATGAACCTTTTTAGGCATTATGCAATCATTGTTTTGTATTTATAAAGCAGTAATTTAGTAGTAATGGTACTTGAAGCTGAAGATTGAGAGGAGACAACGCTTGACTAGGATCGATGGGGTTCTCTGGTGTCGGATAACAAGAATCAAAACTTTGATCACATCACTAGCGAAAGATTGTAAGAAAAATAATACTCGTAATTATGCATGTATGTTGTATGGCTGATTAAAATGCAATTTTTTTTTTCTATAATTGTGTGTCTTTTTCTCCCATCAGAAATTTTCCACATATTCTTGGAATTTGATAAAAATACTTTTTTTTATTTCGTATAGGCTTGCGTTTGACTACACGAGTTTCTTATTTGTGGCCGTTTTAGTAAATATGACTCAAAAATCTCATGTGAATTGTGAAATATACTAGTAGTAAAACATGTGCACTAGGTACTTAGTATAAAGCAAACAGTACGTAAGTTTCTACTCATGTCTCTACTTTCTAAATAAAACAAACAAGGTACGTTTTATTTTCTTAATAGTCATTGATTTATGGTAGCAGCAAACTGTTGTGACAAACGTGGAAAGACTGAAGAGCAAGCGCAAAGCCAAATTTGGAGTTGCCGTCAAGATGGAATCGAGTAGTGTCCGCTTTTCTCATTTTAAAGATTTATTTAAATACTCCTAAGCAACTTATACGAGGAAGGAGTTGTGACTTAAGTTTCTAATTAAGTACACGAAAAGAACACTGCAAATGGCAATGCCAACACATCGCGTTTTACGAAAGCAACTCGCAATACGTGATCCGTCACGTGATTGGATCCCAACCCTAAAATGGCGATCGACCACATAGCAGCATAAAAATCGCGAATACCTCATTTTTTATGCGAAAAATATTTGCTAATAAGCTTTACAAGTTTGCAGATTAGCTTTAGACGTCGCATTAAAAAGTCGAAGTTAATAATAATGCCGAATCGGCAAAACTGGCTGTGCCCGCGCTGAATTTATAATGCGATGTGACGACTCAACCTGTCAGAGCATCTAGATTATGTCTGTGTGGTTCCGTATGTTCGGGCTAATGCACGCTGCGCGGATCAGATTGTATTCATGTCAGCTTAGAACGTGTTTTCAATTCCAAAAAATATTAGATATTGTTTTTAATGTACGGAAAAATGACTTCAACGCGGTAGTGTCGATGCTTCTTTTTAGGGTTCCATACCCAAAGGGTGAAAACGGGACCCTATTACTAAGACTCCGCTGTCCGTCTGTCTGTCTCGAGGCTGTATCTCATGAACCGTTATGACTAGAAAGCTGAAATTTTCACAAAATATGATGTATTTACGTTGCCGCTATAACAAATACTAAAAACAGAATAAAATTAATAATACTCCCATACATAAAACAGATTTTTTAGCCGTTTTTCGCTCTATATTAATAATGGTAACAGGTAGATGCTTAAAATTTTCCCAGAATATTTAGTTGTATATTCACTTCAATAATAAAAAATAAAATTGAAATTAAATAAATATTTAAGAGGGGGCTCCCATACAGTACGGAACCCTCTGTGCGCGAGTCCGACTCGTACTTGGCCGATTATTTATCTTGTCGTAGGTTGTAGTATTTTTATTATTTTCAACTACTTACAAATAATTTGTTCGTTCGTTGGAAATTTAGGTAAATTCATAGAAAAGCGTCACTAACACGAATTTTGTTTTACAACTTTTACACAGAAGCCTAGATAGGTTTTAGCCTTAAAATTTCCACCAATTTGCTCGTACATGACGCATTATTTGTTCTTGACCATGACTTACTTTATTGGAATTTTACTGCTAATTAGGTACTCATTATAGATTGACCGTTTACCTACGGCGCACCTAAAATATGTGTAAATACTTGACACCAGTATATGAACAAGAAATCACGTGACACGGAAATTGATTGATAAAAAAATTCAGTGTTAAGTCTCTTAAGAGACATTTTTTGCAATGAAATTGCCAAAGCATCTTTTTTATAACACGACATTTTGTAATCTACGACTTAACATTGTTATAATTTTATGACGTGATAACGTCTTATAATCGATGAACACCGGCTGCACGCACGAAAAAGTGTCACGATCCGCTTGGGCTGTGCCTGCAAGCGATAGCCTCTGGCGAGTGCCTCTCTGTCGCTTGTGGGGAACAAGCCTTGTTTCAGTTGTTGATTCTAGAGGTACAATGTTTCCTTATGACGTTATCACGTAAAATTGCCATTCGTAAACCGACTTTACAGACAACTACGAGTAATTCTTAGTGCGATTTAGATTTTCGTTTAAAACGGTGTGTGAGGAACTCTATTTATTAAGACCGGTTACCAACTTTGTTGCAAGTACGCTCACTGTATAATTTTGTAATACTGGACGATATTATGCACAATAATCGAGACTCTTATCATCAGGACTACCGTGCAATTATATTTTATCGATACTTTTGCACTTATACTGATACTGTCCCACTTGGTCATTCTGAACCCCTATCCTAGCGCAATCAATATTTTTACGGTATCTTTTTCGTTGTTATGCATATTTTCTGGCTTCATGATGCTCTCGTCTCGAGCGCTTACTTTAAAAAGACGCACTAAATTTGGCAAATTTGAACATACATTTTGATAGGAAGACCCCTTAAGTACTACATTATTTTCATACAAAGTTGTTTGATTAAAGCCGTTTATACATGAAGCGACTAAAGCAGGTACTTCTTTCGTGGGTATTCGTAATTCGAGATAAAAAATCACAGGGCATATAAAGTCGCTTTTGCGACCTTTGTGCGTTTCAACTTTTTATTTTTAATTTTTACCTTGAATTAATAAGGAATCGATGTGGTATGAATAACAATACATTAAAATTATGAATAGAATTACACGAAACAAATGTAATATTGTATATTCAACTATGGACCTATTTTTCAGTAGTATTAAAACAATAGCATTTTTCAATATTATTAGGTACTTATTCCGTATTTATGTTTTGAGGTTTCGAATTGAGACTAAACCATACTCAATTAACAAAGAAAAAACCCGAAAACGCTATTTGAAGTTTATTGCACAAACTTAAATAACATTGAATTATTTACAACTACCTACATAATTAAAAATCAAAATAAAAAAGCCCTGTCGCCTTAGCGTGGCCAGAATGCTGGCGGCATTGCCTCGCTGAATAGCACTACTCAGGTTTTTGGACAAAGTAGAATCGGTTATTCGTCACTTGCGTCATCTTGTGTACAAGCGACCTTACATTGCAGGTGTGCCATTAGTGTGGAAGACCCATAATGGAATTCGTTCATGTATATTTCGAATAATTTCGATAATTATAGAGATGGCCGCCTCGGGCGTCGGGCGCCTAATTTGTTTATTACAATTTATGAACGTAAAATCTTTTAATAAGCTAAAGATCGAGTTATCACATCATTTAAATTTATTATGGAGTGATATGTATTATTTTTTGGAGCCGCGCCTTATCTAGGCGCTATATTTAAATTATATCTGTCAAATGATAATAAATCACATTTATAAACGAACAGCCAATTATTCAACTTTAATTATATGAGCGAAAATTTAAAATTTCATAAAATGTGTAAAATTAAATTACACCGAGAACCAAGAACATAAATAAAAATAAAGCAGTAAAAGTCAATCGCATAATTAATTTTTTGTAAGAGTCTAATATTTCGCAATAAAAATCAAATGTACAGCTTTAGCATCTTTATTACTTATTTTCGAATACACAGAAAAATGGAGCAGTTAATCAAAGACTTACGTTCGAACAATTGAGAAGGATAGGGTCAAGTTTTTTTCTAATTAGTCATCCTGTGAACCAATTTGAATAGGTAGACTTTATTAATAGGTAATTGCTCCAACTCAAGAGTGGTCAGATTAGTAAAAAATACGAAAGTGCAAGTTACTAGCAGTGTTTAGACTGAGACGAACATGTGAGTAGGCATATCCTTAACTTTAGCTCTTTGATGTAGATTTATTTATTTCCCAGTTTAAAGTTCTTTGCTCCCACATCGTTCATTACCCCGTCTTCATGTAAAGTGAGGCGATAGGCCAGTTTGCTGGTTTATTAGTGCTCATACGGCTCTATAATTAATTTATCTGCTCATCAAAATATCTCCTCGAGGCACGAGGTCTTGCCAAAGCGGGCACATCCGTAATTGGAATCGATATGGCTGGTGACTTCACTATTATGAGGCGGGAAGGAGTATCCTGCCAGTTCATGATGATTCGTGACGGGCCGATCTAAGGTTTCTTGGGTGGTCTCGTGAATGAATTTGAAGGCTCTGTGTACGTTGATTACCAAAGGCTAAATATTATTATAATTTAAATTATAAGTTATAGAATGTAAATGATTACGACGGCGACCCCTTCCGGAAAAAAACCACAAAAATTCTTCTTTTGGTCCAATGGTTACCTGAAAGATATCGATTTCACCAAAAAGTCGCTGTTTTTTTTCAATAGTAAAAATGTTTACATATTATATACTACTAAAATATACAGCATAAATCTCTCGAAAACTGAATTTTGTGAGCTAAAAATGGAGCTTATAGACCACTGTATGGAAGCTGAAAGTCTATTCAGCAGCTTTTGCTTTAAGTTGTTGCAAGTGCTAAAATCTACGAGATCAGGTAACTTTAGTTTGAATAAGTTAAACTTAAAAAAATATCTATAACTTAACTGAGAATTTTTGGTGCTATTTATTGAATAATTGGTTACATATTAAGTAGGTACACACAAATCGCGTGTGAGTGCGTGTGAGCACGCTGTCAGTAAAAATACTGGCCACGACTTGACGTTAACACTTTCCGACACTAATTGTGAAAAATACTTGTTTATGGCCGCGCAACACATTATTTATCTTAAACTTTCTCACCGAAAAGTCATTTTTTATTAAGTGAAACAATTAATAACACAAAATTGTAATTTCTTGTACAGGCTTTACGTGACTTGTCAGAAATCGGAAGAAATACTAGCTGTAAAAAATACTTTTGGCTGTTATAGCGTAAATGCATCTTACTAGTTACGGATATTGACGTGGGAAATTCAAGAAAAAAAATCGAGTACTAATTGTTGGAGACGCTATTTTTATTATTTTAGTATTTTGTAGTTATTTAATTTTTCGAAAAAAATATGCTGAGTTCCTTTGCTGAGCCAAAGCCTCCCCTGACTCTTCTCATCTTTCTCTTTATCAAAGCTATAATAACACAATTTATTTTTTATGCTGTGTGTAAATCTTCTATATTTCTTCGAATATTTACATTTATATTTCGCTTGTAGTATGATTTTTAGGTTGGTTTTTAGATGATTTACGTTAAAAGGCTGGTGATCGAATGTAATGAAATGAGTGAGTGAATGGAAAAGTGAAAGATGAATGATGGTTGAATGATAGTAGGACGCGAAGACGGCGCGGACACTAGTTTTTATGATAGCTAATCATAGAAAAATTGCATTGTAAAAAAATATGTATGGATGGAAAGTGCTTATGTTTCCTACGTAACGTCTCTGGATTATGTTGAC
This sequence comes from Hypomecis atomaria, assembly GCA_964007245.1. Taxonomy (NCBI): domain Eukaryota; kingdom Metazoa; phylum Arthropoda; class Insecta; order Lepidoptera; family Geometridae; genus Hypomecis; species Hypomecis atomaria. The sequence goes on from OZ023299.1 coordinate 11,961,981, forward strand.
TAAAAAAATACATAACGAATACAAAAGCTAAATACGTTTTTTCAATTTCATTACCATTGTAAATCCTTAGAGAGACTGAGAATTTAACCCTCCTCAGTGTCCCGTTCTTACAAACACAAACAACACAACACAAATCCTTCTTAAAAAACTGATCTAAATAATTTTCTTCTTCTTGTCGATGATTCATCCGTTCTAGATCTAGATAATACACACACATGTGCACAGGTGAATGAAATAGTGGAGTAGTCGTCGAGAAATAGTGTCTACATTACCGTCGCTTCTTTTTATTTAAAATAGCCGCACGGTGAGAGGACCCTGAAAGAGCGAGTGAAACGCGGTGTTGCGTCACCAGGTTTTGACAAGTGGGTGCTCTAGGCCTGTTTCTTCACCGACCTTGCTTTCCGATAATTAGCTACCTCGCTGGGCACAGGTGATGGATCGGTCACCTGTTCCGACTCGGATGTTTGACGAATGGAAGAGCCAGTATTGTTAGATAAGATAGATGCACCGGTTGCGGCTATTAGCGTCATTTTTGGTTACTTTGAATATGATATTTCTTTGAATTTTTTACTTTTACAAATTAAAAACAGACTACTAAATACAAAAAATAATCGGCCAAGTACGAGTCGGACTCGCGCACGGAGGGTTCCGTACTGTATGGGAGCCCTCCTTAAATATTTATTTTATTTTAATTTTATTCTTTTTTATTGAAGTGAATATAAGACTAAATATTTTGTGAAAATTTCAAGCAACTACCTGATACCATTATTAATATAGAGCGAAAAACTAAAATCTAAAATCTCTAATCTAAAAATTCAAGTTTTTTGTATGGGAAAAATATTAAATATAAAATAAAAGGTTTATTTTATTTTGTTTTTTAGTATTTGTTGTTATAGCGCCAACAGAAATACATCATCTGTGAAAATTTCAGCTGCCTAGCTATCATGGTTCATGAGATACAGCCCGGTGACAGACAGACGGACAGACGGACAGACGGACAGACGGACAGACGGACAGACGGACAGACGGACAGACGGACAGACGGACAGACGGACAGACGGACAGACGGACAGACGCACAGACGGACAGACGGACAGACGGACAGACGGACAGACGGACAGACGGACAGACGGACAGACAGACAGACGGACAGACGGACAGACGGACAGACGAACAGACAGACAGATGGACAGACGGACAGACGGACAGACGGACAGACGGACAGACGGACAGACGGACATCGAAGTCTTAGTAATAGGGTCCCGTTTTCCCCTTTGGGTACGGAACCCTAAAAAACGAATTTAATGTTGAAATATTTTATATTTTAATAATGAGTTTACAGAAATTTTTGAAATTAGACATTCACGTAAACAATATTTTGACAACCGGTGCATTTACCTACTCTCAATACTAACGGCGTATCTAGGAGATATTTATTTCATTTGCCTATTATAATTTTAAGTAAAAAAACAGTTGCTAGTTAGTAAGTAGCTTATGGCAGAACTGGATATCTTCAAAACAAGAGTGAATATATATATCTCCATTTGCATAGTCATAATACTCCATACTTATTGGGTAGCCAAATCGCTTTCTATCAGGAGAGTTGGTGGCCAGTTGTAGGTCCTATTGTAAAAAAAACTGGTTGGTTGGATGCGTGTAATGATGTAACAACTGAATCTACAAGTTGAAAATCTTTTTTGACTGATAACTTTAAATGATAATGTCTATATTTGATGCACATTGATGCTGAGGATCAAAAAAATGTTTCTTTAATTAAAGTCCAACACATGAATATTTTGTTTCTACTTAAGTAAACTAATGTCTCACTTAGCAACAATCCTAATATGAAACTTACCAAAATAAGCTCGCAACTTATGTGATTTTTCTTACACATGCCTCAGGCAGTTTTAAGATCACCCATAAAACATGGAATCTCTTAATTTGTCATCTTTAATGAGGGGCCCGAACACCACTTTTGATTTCCTCGCCAAGTTGGTTCTAATTTATTGCCACTTCTATATACGTCTTTATATCTCTGGTACATGTCACCACAGCAATCTCGGAATCACGTCGCTGACCGCAGGCAGGTCCCAATTCTACTTACCGATCACTTCAGAAATATAAAACCATCTCATATTTCGAGCAGTATTTTACATAATATTTTAAGTATTTTTTTCATTCTCAATAATGTGGTCTAGGATGAACCTTGTCACGTAGAAGATACCTGTTTGTTTTGTATCACATATTTATGTTTTTATTGGTAAACTCGTTTGTGTTGTAGTATTTTTCTATGTACCTATAGACTTTATATTTTTAACACTTGTAAAATGCCAGTTTGTTTTGTTAAATGAAAAATTTGAGAACGCTACACTGACTGTTCATAGAGAGCAAACAATCACATTTCTTAATTTTAATAAATGAATAAATGAAAACCGCTTCTGATCAGTTTCACTGGAGATCTATTAATAAGGGAGGCTAATGTCTAGCAGTGGACGTCTTAACAATTTTTAAACGACGAAACGGAGGAGGTTTACAAGTCAACGCGTATATTTTTTTTAAGTTCGACCACGCATAACCACGACCATTTTGTTTGGATGTAGATCATACTTTAACTGACCTATTTTACTGACTACTGAACCATTTTTGATAAATCAACAATAATGTGAAAATTACTATAAGGATCTGTACCAACTACGTATTCAAATTCTGTACACGATTGAAGTAGGTTATGCCATTTTTTGGGAAAAAAATTGTTAATATTTTGGTCTCTGTGATTGGTTGAACTGTAGGCCGTGGCCGCAGGCCACTATAGCGTGCTTGACAGTTTAAGACGAGTTAGTAGAATTGGGTCTCAAGTTAGTAGATTGATTCGAGTGGTTAGTTACACATTATGCGTTCAATTGTGGCAAGAAAGTGCGGTGACGTTACGACATTGGCCTCTGACTCTGTGACCGATTTTATTTGAGTAATTCAACTATGACAACTAGATCCGTGATTACGTCCGTCTGTACGTTGTAGATTTCTTAGAACTTAAGAATGTAATAAGTTTTTCAGGGAGCGATAATAACTTTTCTCAGAAGACATTTTAGACTTAGAATATTTTACAAGAAAATATAAGTACTGTAGTACCTACAATTCATAGCTTGCAAATATGTTTAACAGAACAAATAAAGGTAATATTAATATTGGTTCATAAGTCTTGGAACGATTATAATATTAAATCGGATTTCTTTTGTTTTTTAATTTAAAGCACAATTTTTTTCGGGAACACACTACATGAATAATTGATTTAGCAAAAAAAATTGAACGTAAATTTTATATTTCATTGAACTATTTTGGTATCTCTAGCATCACGATATACCGTGAAAAGAGGTTGTTCCTTGGAGTTGACTGTGAATGTCACAACATCAATATCCTTTACTTTTTTATCTCGACGTCCAAGAATGTCGAGGTTTAATGAAAAGTTACTGAGTTGCCACATAAAAGTAAATAAGTACTAGTAATAATTTTCTTATGACACCATCTGTGGTACCGACTGTAATGTACAATGAGATATAAATTAAAGTTTATGATAATACTGCAGGTACAAGAGAAGGTAGGGCTCGGCGTTATCAAAGCACGCTAGGCCTAGATTTCGTAATGTCCTATCGCAACTCCTTGCCTACCTACCAGTAAACATATTGTATCAGTCTAGACTACTAAGAGCTTTCATAAAGTAACGTATCTAATAATAACAAAAGTCATGAACTGAATGTACAATAAACAAATATAAATTGGTGTTATTACACTGCTAAATGATATTGGTAGTGGTTTTGCCTCAACGTTTATATGTTTAATTATAAAATGAAACTATATTTTCACAAAAATAGAATAAAATAAATGGTCATCGTTGAGTAGGAAGCTGAAAAAACACCAGTATCTATTAATATTTTCTCGTTAAATGTAACCGCCTGCTGAGAATTCAGCTCTTATGTAAATTACTAGAAATACCGATTTCTCATAAAGTCATATGACCACAAAAAATGTGCAGTTATTTAGACAAGACGGTTTTTACATCACACGCAATCACCATTCCAATTATCTACACAAAATCATCATAAAAACCGTGTAACGAAAGCGACCGCAAAAGCCTAGAATCGGCAAGTAAAGGTTGTTTTTCAATAAGCAATAAATATTGCGTTGCAACGGTGGCAGGCGCACGCGCCGCGGTAACAAGGCGCGCGCCGTGCCATCGTTGCGCAACTGCCCCACCCTGCTGTGGCACTTCTAGCTAGCCGCCGCTCTATGGCATGAGCGATCGCTGTTATTTCTGACCTGTAGCAAAGAAGAAATAATAATACTACGTATAGAACGGTCACTCGTTACCCCCCACCCGTGTGAGTCTGCCTCACTTCCACCCCGCGTTTCACGTACCGATCGTATACTCCGCGCACGGGCTGTACTGGATTTTGTAATAAAAAATACTTAGACTGTGACAAAAAAGAAGACTTATGCTGTGTATGGTTGAATATCCATGATACTTAACAAAACTAACTAAGATAATTAAAATAAATTTATTTTACATTTTTGGCAACTTCTTCTTGATATTTTGTTTCAAATAAAGTAGATCGGTTACTTTTTGTTAAAATGCTTCCAAATTAAGTAATTGTTATACTTACTTAGGCACTACATTTATATTCATTTTTGCAAATTGAATACGCAACTGTCTCACTCATGCGGCATGTCGTCACGTTGTGGTGATCGCTGACAGCCATAGTCGTTCCGCACACAAATGCACGTGTAGCGACCGTGCGTATGTGTGTTGTTTGTGAGTAAATACTGTGTAGTGTGCGTAAGACAGCAGATTTTGTATGAAGAATCGCGGAGTGTCCGAGCTGTGCCTGTAGCTCGGTGAAAACAAAGATTGGCAATTTGATTATACAGGGTCATAGGTATTCAATGCAAAATCTTTTAAGGGCAGGTCTAGTACATCTAAACAAACAACTTTTGTTCTAAGACTTTTGGTAAATCAAGAAAAAAAACAGCTTTTTCTTTTTTATACAAAAAGTTCGTCAATGTGCGGCAAAATGTATGGAGAAACGAATTATTGAGATTTTTCAATAGTCGGTCTACAAAAGTTGTTTGTCTAAATGTACTAGACCTGCCCTTAAAAGGTTTTGCGTTTAATACCTATGACCCTATATATGTATCAATAAAATGTGTGTTATTTGGCAATTTCAGGACTAAAGAGACTTATCTCGTTTTGTTACCCGATTGTATTAAAAAAAAGTTTTCGTGATCAGGTTTTTGTTCCAAAAAATTTAAGATTATTAACATGGTTTGTACACTCCCAGACATGGAGTAGAAAAGACCAAGCCGACAACTTACTTCATTTCGCTACTGTTTTTTTGGTCCACTGTTTTTAAAAAAATATCATTATTGCTTAGGTAAGAGATAAATCTACACCTTTCTTATTCATTAATAACCTTTCATATTCAATTCGCTTATAAACAATTTCCACTAACTGAAATTGTTTATAAGCGAATTGAAGCAAGAAAAAATGATATACATGATTTAGATTCACCTGACGCTTATGAAGCATTGTGTGCATCTAATAGTCTAAGTGAGGTAGAATCATTTATGTTTGTTTTGTTTCTTGACCTCTTAGTTTAGGCTTTTGAGTCTCACGGAGAGTATATATAGAAAAAAGGATAACCAACTTATTAAAACTCCTCCTCACACTATTTTCCTTCGTTCAAAATCTTCTCACTTAGGCCAGCCCCTTAGTGATACCGTTCTTGTCCAACTTTAGTATTCACAATAGAAGCCTACTCTACTACACTATTGAACGCTACACTGTCCACTTTCCGCGTCCACTCTACCTACCTATTACGTACATCTTACAAAAACTATTCCACTTACCATCTATTGTCGTTAAAAAACAGATCACAATGTAATGTCCTTCAATATGTATTACCTTTCTAATTCTCGGTGTTACAATATCAAAAACAAGATTCTGTGCTCAGATAACGTCTTATTCATTAAGTTTGATAATTATTTCGGTTTGGGCGGGTAGAGTATAACCTAATTTATTTTATTGATGGCCAAAGGTCACTTGAATTGTTGTATAGGCCTTCGGTTGATAAGATCTTGCCGGTAGCAAGATTGTATAAGCTAGCCATGCAGTAGGTAGGTAATATTTCGTAGTGGATTGTGCTCGTAGTTTTTGTACAGCAAATTAATTGAACGACTCGCAAAGATATGAAAAACTAGATCTAGTTTTAAATATCTTTGCAAGGCAGGTCGGTGTGTTTTTTACGTCATTTCTGATCAGATTAAAGACACATGGTAGACATCTAAATATTTAAATTTTAAGTAATGTTATATTTAAGTGATTTATTTTTATCCAATGGAAGACATGATGACTATATTTAATTATTTAATGTAATAATGTGAATCTCTTTGTAAGGCGCTCTCTACGTACATTAGATATTCTAGCGTCTTGACGGCTACCTTCTTAGAATATAGTGAACATACATATTCTATGCAACTTCTTACAGCCTATTCTTATTAGCCGATTTTGTATCCTCCCTATACACAATCATTGTCATTATATGTTTGGCTTTGTAACTCACTCTTTTCATTTAGACACCAATAGATCTTTTCAAGTTTTTTGGCGTGTATTTTTGGTAAAATTCCTGAGTTGTCATTATTATTTTACTTAATAAGTAGATATTCTGATTTCTGATGAACTTTTCGGTTATGCCGGCGTAGAATAAAGCATACCGATTATTTATCTCTATCGATCAGGACCTGAAACAGCCAATGCTCGCCTATTAGCACAAAGTTGCGGCCAATATGGCAGTGAGATAGTTCGGGGCGGTTCGGCTTGTCGCAAATTAATGGTAATAAAGCACAATCATATCGCAGTTCGTGACGCCGGCGCAGCCCTGGGTGCTCCGATTACAAGATGGCGTTGAGAGTTGCTCGCCACTCTACTTCATACTGGAATAGTTTTAACTAGACTACGTCTATATGCCAGCTATCTACCTCTATAGCCCAACATACTATGGAGAGGACTATGCTCGGATTCTCTTTGCGAGATCGATTCAGGAATGAGGATATTCGCAGACAAATCAATGTTACCGACATAGCCCAGCAGATAAGCAAGTTGAAAGGTCAGTGGCGAGGGTACATAGTACTAAGAACGGATGGCCGATGAGGCTCTAAAGTTCTCGAATGGAGACCACGTACGTACCACGTATCAACGATATAATTAAGACCGCAGGGTCGGGCTGAATGCCAGCCGATTCTAACCGGGCTTATTGGAAATCCATAAGATCTATGTCCAGCAATGGACGTCCTACTGCTGATGATATCTGTATGACTACAGTTCAAGATAGTTAATACCTATGGCTTCTTTTCTCCATATTATTCGATATTTTACTGAATCACTCTAGTGTCTAAGAATGTTTTTTGTCTGAAGTTGAAACTATTTTCCAATAATTGCAAATCTGTAGATGTCGAGCAGTTTTTTAACTTTTGTTTTTATAGAAAGGAACATACTTTCTTTTAGGGAATCAATATAGAAAATAATAAAAAACGTTCAAGTTTATACTTACGTCAGGTAGGTAGGTACCTAGAGTTTTGCCCAAAACTCTAGTTTTGGGCAACATAATATCCTATACCCCTATTACAAAACCATGTTTCACTACTCTGTTTACTTTTTACTGCATTTTACTTTTCTACTCGCTATTTTTACTGTCAGTTTTTCACAGAGTTTTGTTTTTCTAGCTGACAAAGTTACTGAGTCGTATCGCCATGGGTGATAAGGCCGCCAATTTATAATCATGTTTAGTCCTTAGTGTGTACATATTGTTTAATTATTGTTTGTGGTTATGAATAAAGAGTTTTGTCAGTCTGTATGAGTAGTATACGAGTACTAATCAAATTCAAACAATATTTGTGCAAAACTTAATTATTTTGTACGATATATATACCTATAAGTATGAGGTCAAAGGATAAAGTAAAAGAGAAAATAAAGTTTATTATTATTTATTTCACGATGATAAGGTAATCGGTGACCTTTGAACGACTAAAAGGTATCAAAAGTATAAAAGAAATATTACAATCTCTATTCTTATCAATACCGGTGATAAGTTAAGTATAGCATCTCTAAAGCAAGATTTTGGTACTATTTGATGTTAGCATGGCAAAATAGTCCAAGAGATGGCTGTGTAAGACTTTGAAAGTTATTAGGTTATTTTCTACACAAATTAAGTGAATGTGTATTTTTAGGAGTCATCAAAGAATTCCTATTCAGCCAGCTCTTGGGCTATACAAATTATCGTATAGGTAACATTGGTGAAAATAAAAATATATTATTGTGACAGTAAAACAAGTACATTACGACAAGAAATGTTTATATTAATAAGTTACAAACAACAAAATATTTTTCTTATGAGAGAGCTTTACTTCGACACACTTGATAAACTTTGAAAAAGTTAATATAAGGTAAAATCGACTTTACACTAGCAACAACGGTAGAGATCTATATATACTTACAGGAACGTTTATCTAAGTTCTTTGAGAGACATAAAATATGCAGTAATGTTGAATACATCCGAATGCAGGCCAGTAAATAAATTAAATCACAGATTTAAATTTTCTTAATTTACAATCTTTTGGAAAATTGTTTTACAAACGCTGTATTAATCTCTATAATCTAAACAATCTCAAAATAACATTTATTTGCGTAATATTTTGAAACTTAACAACAGGCTCGCCGCTATTATACAGTTGAGTGAGCTAAGCCCAAAACGATATTAGGTATTATAATTTACGCAATCTTCAAAATATACATCTTATTAGAAATTTCGCATCATTTTTAAACAACTTTTCTAAAACTTTATTAAAAGAAAATATTTAAAATAATCTTCAATAAGCAACAAGTTATATTTTTATTGGTAACCGGCGTTTCCTCTCAGACTAATAATACTAATTATTTTAACTCGAATAAAGCAATAATGTACATACAAATTATTACATGAAAATACTTACATTCATACAATATTTTTAACTAATGTAGCGTTTTATCCTAAAATAGCGAACACTCTCGGAACACTTAAAAATAATTTTCTAATGTTGACAAGGAATATATTTATTTTAGTAAAAACTATGTTGTCTTTATCGGTAGTAAAATTCGGTACTGTCTAATTAATAACATTATTTTCGATATTTACAATATACTACACAACATTGTAATATCACTTTATTCATACAATATTTATCATAAAAACTAGTAGCCGACTTGGTGGCAAAATAAGAGTAGTAAGTACATAATTTATTGACGTAACCGCGCTGCGAGAATTTATTTTTTACACGGTAACAAGACAATCCTTCAAAATCAGGTTTAAGAGTGTTTCATTCAAGCTTTCATACCAAAATCAATGACATACACACATTGTATAATATTTGTACCATGTGGCAAGTTGCAGAAAATTTCAAGCGCACCATAAAGTATACTTTGATAACACGACACGAGTAAACTCACAGAGGCGTCCAGTAAATACACTGTCATTTGGATGTTTCGACCAGATTATTGTAGAGGAGAGTGTGGTCTCACGGGCGACACTATCAAGTGTGGTCGGCGGGACTGGCGGCGGCGGCTGCGGCCGCGCGGCGCGCCGCCGGCGCCACTCGCCCCATAAACGATCTGATTTCCTCAAAGTATGTCTCGTCGGGAGACCTTCTACGTCCATCATCCCCATTCTCCGCCTCGTGTTTCTTCAGGTGCCGGTCGAGGTTTGTCTGTTGTCCAAAACAGCGGTCACAGTAGCGACACCGGAACGGCCGCTCCTTATTGTGGATGTTTCTCACGTGCCGTTGTAGGTTTGAAGATATAGAAAACGAACGTTCACAATATTTGCATCGATAGGGTTGTTCGCCAGTGTGAGTCCGTAAATGTCTCGTTAGGTTGGCACTGCGGGGGAACGCTTTGCCGCAGTAAGAGCAAGTGTAGCGGTCTCGCGCTCGCGGTGCCCCGGGGTTCTGGGGCACGGGCGGGGCGCGAGGCGCGCCCGGAGCGAGGAGGGTCGCCGCTGCAGCAGGAAGGAACGGGTAGCGGCCGAAGGAGGCCGGTAGTGCGAGCGGCAGCCTCCGGCAGAACTGGAGCAGCGCAGGGTGCGCGGGGTGCGCGGGGTGCGTGTGATGCGTGGGATGTGGAGGTGGTGAAGGTACTATGAGGTTGCAGTTTTCATCTTCGAGACGCTGCGGGCGCTTGTGGGTGACTCTCAAGTCGAGAGGCTCGTCAGCTCGCGGAGAGCCGAGGGGGCTGGGGTGCTCGATGGGCGACGTCGGGGGTGAGGCGAGGCGGCGCGGCGCCGCGTGCTTTTCGCGCATGGCGACAGCCGCGCACACGCTCATCGGGCTCGTGCGCCACCGACCTGTAACAACACAAAATTCCAACTTAGTACAAGACATAAGAAGCTTACCACAATCATTTCAAATCTAAACAATTAGTCATTAGGTTGAACCGCACAGACATTTGGCCGCAACAGAGTATTGATCTTTGCCCCCATCAGGGCACCAGTATGCTAAACCTGTGTGTCGCAAGCGCGGCGGGGCGCGGGGGTGGCCGGCGACCTGATCGATCGGCTCCTACGCACGCCCACGGCTTGCGACATCGAAACTGGAGCACGAGCTACCGAAACCGGCGTGTTTTTTAGCAAATTATTAACGAGCCTTATTTGACCAAAGAAATATTGCATCCGAAGTCGTTGTGAGCTTTTGTGGAAATCGTAACGAGACCGGAAAGCTTTTGTAATAGGTTTGTGAGAAAATGACGGTTACGCGTTGAAGTCTTTCATATGAAGAATTCGCACGCCGACTGTGGCGACGTCTATTTTGCAGCAGGGTTGCAGCAAAGCTTTTTGTAGTTTCTATTTGCGAAATGATATGGACATTAGATGTTACAAAGATAAGAAATCAGTAAATATGAAAAAGCGCGTCTATTTATATTTACACTATTTCTACCAAATTGTTACACATACAATAGTTTCTGATTGTAGTGAATAAAATGTACAATGTTACAATCACAAAAAAATACAAATCATTAGATATTTATAGTTCTATTTAATTATATGAAAGACATTAGTCCCGTAGCCGTAAACAAACACAGTAACGTAAGACACCTGTGTCAGTCTACAACGGCTATCTTGGATTCCCTTTCGCCACACAATAGTGCTGCCCACGTAATGCTGGAACAGATAGGCGTTATTACAAAAATAATATCCGATAATCTCGGCCGATAGATTGGACGACTTCATTCCGATGATCGATCGACGACGCGCATCACCCACGTTACTTCACGATTTACGCTTCTGAAGCTTGAAGCTGATCAATTTAGACACATAATACAACCAAACACAGTACGACAATTTACTAATTTTACTGTTTGAATGGGTCTTTGAGAACGGAGAAAGATTGCTAGAAAGTTAAAAAATATTTTAATTCAATAAGAATTAATTAATTAATTAATCTCAGTATCTAAATTGAGATTCCTTTTTAAATATATTTTTTGTAATTTCTTTGAATGTTTTCTAATAAGACGACTTTTTACCGATCGGCAACACGTATCATCCACGTAACGTCATGACTCGGGCATTTGCACATCAATTTGAACGCAAAAGCATCTCAGCTTACGATATTCATACTTACGTGCATTCGAAGGCATCTAAAGTCTGAAAAGATCGCTAGTAAGCCATATGTTTTCAAATATAACATTAATTTATGTTTTAAAGGTTATTATTTAAACATTAAATCTGTACAGTTTTACTTTAGACATGTTTTTTTTAAAAATACTTATTATATTAGTAATTCTGGTTATAATGACTGAACTATTTGAAATTCACACCAATAAAACTCGATGGTCACTTTGTTAGTAGGCGATTCTACTAATAAGTCTGTTTAATCCGTGTCTGTTCCATCTGTGTCAAGCTTATTTACTGAGATGTCAGTACACTTTTCTGTACTTATGCTATAACTGTCTGCCTACTCCTAGTAAAAAAATCAGTAACTTTCGTCACCAATTGTACTTGAACACATTACATTATCATTACAGCTTATTTAGGGTGATAAATCGACTTCGTTTTTATACTGCAGCCATACTGACATGCCTTTGTTTTAGAATTTATCTCTTGACGTAGGCGATAAGAAGATTAATGTCAGTAGTATTTAAGTTGCAGGAAGTCTTGAAAGGTCTTGGTTATAGCTTTTGATACAAATCTTTACTAAACGCTTAGTCAGAACCGTTTTAAAATGTGATGTGTGTTTGTGTACGTGTGGTAAATGGTTGCACGTTAATAAAAAATGTGGTTTTTTTTATTGAAGTAGGAGAACTAATGATGTTAAAAATTAAGTCAACAAGATTTATGAAAAATAATCAGAGTAATAATGAGTTCAAATAAATGGTAAGGTAATAATAGAGCCAAAGTAAGAAAATTTTGGTACTACGTAGTGTACCGATCCCATGTAAGAGGGATGCTTAGTAATTATTTAGTATTGCTATTTTGAAGACAAGAAAAAGTCTTTAAAATGGAATAAGCAAAAGTAGTTTTAGCAGTTGCAGTGTAATAAAAATATGTGTAGCTGTGTTCTAGATATCCGTTGTTAAATACAGATATGTAGGTGGGTTCATTTCAGAAAGTGTGAAATGGAACTTTTACTTATGTGGTATTCGACTATCAGGCTATATCAGCACAATTCTTTTGAAAATCAATAAAAGCTGTGATAAGCGTGGATATCAACGTAATCAATCATATGACAAATAAATAAACCAGTAAATTACAAACGTTACACGTAGGTATATCTGTGTCCCTCAGCTCCACAAAAAACTTCAACAACAAAGCGGCTAGCAAAAAGACAAAAAGCAAAGATTAAAGCACACATCTAAGTGCTTTTACAAATTAGTTCGCTCACGCCTACAAGCGCACGCGCAGACGCTAATTTGCACCAAAAGCAGCATGCATAAATCCATTGAACAGGGTTTACAGGGCCCGCTATCGACGTCCGAGTGCCGTATTTGGCGGGATCGTGTGCCGGACTGTTGCGGGTAGAGTATGATTTGTAGACCTTTCAGGCTGCAGGCGGACGCTTTGTGTTTAAATTAGATTGCGTTCGTGAGGTGACAGGGTCGGAAGGTCGCGTACGATGACGTATTGAGCTCCGTGGCGTAGAACTAAATGACTATGCCTTTTTTAGATGGTTCTTTCCGTATTTCAATGCCTGTTTGGTTCCGTAATCTTTGCCATATTTTATGATTCCCTAAGAAGTTGAGATTTGAACTATTTATTAGCCAATGAAAGAAATCCATAACGAAAGTATCTGACTTTGAGCAGATCAGTTGGCAACATGCTAAGTACGTGCTCTTGTTAAGTGAAGATGTATTTGAAGATGATACCCCAACAAGAACAAGCCTGGAATGATTCTTAAATAAGAATTCACAAGCGTTTGGAGACAAGTAGTTAGGAGATTTTAACTTCAGAGTAGTAGGTAATTACTCTACTTAGCCATGAAAATTGTACTACATGTAAATTATTGCTACATTGGTTTTAGAACTTTATTTAAAGTAGGGTCAGGGTACATTTTTGAAATACGTTACTTACTTACTTACCTTTTTAATTCTTATGTAAGGAATGTACCTACCGATATATTTATTTATTTTAAATTGTGCTTAATTTATAAAGTTTTGTATTCGTGTATTTTGACATTCATAAGTGTGCACTATTGTACCTACCTATTTGAGAAATAAATGAACTTGAAATTGTACTACTGTACCTACTTATTATCGCGTAACTAACAGTAAACGACATCGCGTAACAAGGTAAATGCATGACTTTATGTAGCCATGGATCTAGTATAATGTAACAAAGAGGTTTCCTAACACACGAACTAATACGCCGACTACATAAAAAGCGAACAAATGACAGCCGCACATGCGGTTAGAATCCGCGCTCGCGCCAAAGTACAGTTGCACGGTTCAGCGCAACACGGGCGAGCCCCGGGTCGCATCCCGCACTCACGACCCACTAATTACCCGTAATTAACGGTGTTGGGAAACGCGTGACGCGCGCGGTAGGCGGAGCGAACAACGTTATGTATGTTAATGTAAATACCGTGGCCAATGAGAGCCGTCACGCCGCGCCGCCTTGTGATATATTAGCATTTGAATCGCTTATTCGTTCGAGTGAAGCCACTCGAAACGTACCGTCCACTTTTGTAGGATTTCACGCATTCCGAATAGGCGCGACGACGCCTCGCCTCGTCCCACTACGTTATGTAAACATATCGATTCTAAGTTATGGACGTTGTGTAACACAGTGTTCGAGGTTTGAACAAACATTCTATTTCGGGTAAATGGTTTCTCTGCGCGCGCGCCGTGTAGTCTAGGTAGGTTGGGCGTGCATTGATTTCTCAATCAATGTTCAACTTATAACTCTTAATTTATTTTTTTTATCATTATCCATCTTTTGAATAGATTAAGGCTTGAGAAACATTACACTCAGTTGTATTTGTATAAGAATGTTTAAACCTATTTTAATTTATTCTTGATAAAATATTATAAAAAGTAATCAAACTTTTTGCCATTTATTAGCTAGATAAATCACTTTATTTTGATCACCAATGTAAAACTATTTTGTTCAAATATTATATCATATCTAAATCTAAAGTCCAGACTTTGAGTAGGTATTCAAATTAAAGCAATTATTTGCAGCACAGGTGTAAACTTGGAATAGCTTAAGTACTATACCTATATAATATGTAAGTTGTCTATTAGTTTAAATTTAGTTTAGTACATATATTTTTTGTAATCTATACTTTATTTCTAGCTAGATACATACGAGTACATACCTAGTATAAAATAAATGTCTAATAATACTGTTACGCAGTAGGCCGCGCGGTACGACGGCTAGTTGTTTACATCTAGTCGCGAGATTTATGGTTTTATGACTCAGGCGGCACCGGCCTTTGTGTCGCGTCTATTGTTTGTTGTTTGTTAGATTTTTTGTGGTGTTTTTGTAATAATTAGGAACAATAGGGTTTCTCGAACTTTACACTTGTTTACTTTGTCAGTCACAATGGCACCGAATATTCTACAGATTTCTAGAGAACCCTTATTCCGATATAAATAGGGCGATGGTTTTCGTTTGTGGCAGTTATCGCGTTTATACCGGAGTGAAAACATCTCGTGTTCAAGTGCGGTACCAGTGATTGTGAAGTGACTAGTTGTGTGAATATCAGTGCCAGTGTGAAGTATTGTGCGAACCAGTTGTGTCGTGTGTACTGTGATTTTGTGCAATAAAGTGCAAAGTGAACAATCGGCGTTTTAACTGATTATCCAAGAACCCATCTCGTAACATTTGGTGTCAGAAGTGGGATAACTGAAAATGCCGGTAACGCCATACGACGACGAGACACCTCGCACAAGGAACCAGCGCAGGCAGGAGGAAGCGCGCCGACTAGAGGAGCAGGAGCGCCGCCAGGAGGAGGTCGATACACGACGCTTCGGAAGCAGTTCGCTGTCAATGGAAGCCAGCGAGTCCGAGGCAACCAACGACGACTCCAGAAACCCGGGAGCATCTGCTGCGGCACTTCCTGCAGCACCTACTGTGGCACCAGCTGCAACACCTGCTGCAGCACCAGCCACCCCTGTGGCATTTGATATGGCTGCAATGATGTCGATGATGCAGTCGATGTTCGATCGCAACAAAGAAGACCAGGCTCGTCTACTGGAAGAACAGGCCCGCAACAACAGAGAAGAACAGGCTCGCCTACTGGAAGAACAGGCCCGCAACAACGAGAACCATATTCGCCAGCTGGAAGAAAAATTGGACCGCAACAGAGAACAGGCTCGCCAGCTTGAAGAAAAATTGGATCGCAATAAAGAAGAGCTGCTATCAAGCCTGCAGACGACTTTGGGTAACGAGATAAAAGAGGTCAAGGATACGGTCGACCAGCACGACGCCAGCATAAAGGAGCACGAATCCCGTATTGTTGAAGCGGAAGCACAAATCGCCGATGTGAGGAAAGCCCTCAACGTTATCAAGTCTGGAGGCGGAACCGCTGCATCTACAACCTTCTCGCCAGCCTCACAGAAGATCAAAGTGACGCCTTTTGACGGGACATCATCATGGTCAGCCTACAAAATTCAATTTGACGCCGCTGTTAAAACCAATGGATGGGACAAAGACCAAGCCATGAACGCCCTCATAATGAGCCTTCGTGATGAAGCCCTGAGTATTCTCGATGCGGTGGGCAAGGAAGTGACCTACGATAAATTAATGGAAACGTTGGAGAGTCGCTACGGTGATGAGCACCTAGAGCGTGTGTACAGAGCGCAGTTAAAGAACAGGGTGCAACGTCGCAACGAAAGTCTTCAGCAGTGGGCTGTCGAAGTGGAGAAACTGTTCCGGAAGGCTTATCAGTCAGCACCATTACCCAACGACGAACATTTGGTGGAAGCATTTTCTAACGGTATAGCAGACTTCGAAGTTAGAACTGCAGTGAAACTCGGGCATCATAAAACACTAAAGGAAGCTTTGGCTCAAGCCCTAGAAGTCGAGGCTGTACGAAATCCAGCGAAGGACATCCAACATATAAGGGAGGTAAAGGAAGCATCACTTCGTACAAGATTTGGCCCAAGATGCTACAACTGCGACGAAAGAGGCCATTTATGGCAGAATTGCCCAAAGCCATGCCGAACCAGGGACGATCGACTATTGGAAGAACGGAAGGATCGCGAGGCAACGCATTCACTATGGAGGAATAAACGACCTGCTGAAGAAAGCGGAAAATGGCGAGTGTTATCCGGGCCAGAAAAGCCAAAGATTTTGATCTCACAAGCTCACGATGGGAACAGCTTGATCATCAATGGTGCCATCAATGGAACTTCTTGCAAGCTGACATTGGATACAGGAGCTTCTCGCACTGTCATCAGTTCCCGACTGGCTAAGCGCTTTCTTCCGAACTTCGAAAGCTGCAAAACCGTTCAACTTCTGACAGCGACCGGTCAGCACATATCCGTCCGAGGAGAGAAGCTGGTGGAGTTAAAGTTGGGAGAGAAAACTTTCCAACACAAAGTCATTGTGGCTGATATAGTCGACGATTGCATTCTGGGTCTTGACTTCATGCGAGAACATCATTGCGAGATAGACGTCAACCAAGGAATCTTGAAGTGTGGAAGAGAAGAAATCTTCATGGAAGGCGCCACATCAGGAAAGGTTTATTGTCTGCAGAGAACAGTTCTTCCACCTAGATCGGAGACCATTGTGGCAGTTAGATTACCGCCGAAGTTGGGACATCAACGACGATGTGTGCTAATAGAACAGTCGGAAGGTGATCAACCATGGTTATTGGCCCGAACTCTGGTGAGGACTACTAATACCGCTGTGGTACGTGTTCTCAACACAAGTAACGAGGAACAACTCATCAAAGGAGGAACCCCAATTGGTACTTGTGAAGAAGTAGACTGGTTGCGCAGATGCCAAGAACAACCAAAGGAGAAATACAACTGTGCTGGGAGTTACACTGTGTCAACGCTATTGGAAGACTCCCGTAAAGACCTGACCGAAAGAGAACTTCTGATGGCAAAGAAGATGCTGCAGCGCTACACCGACATATTTGCTCTCGATGATGCTGTCAACGGGAAGACTGGATTAGTGAAGCACACAATAAATACAGGAAGCGTGTCACCGATTCGACAGCGGCCAAGAAGGATACCAGTGGCTCGAGAAAAAGAAGTTGAGTCAATGATCGAAGACATGGCACGCAATGGTGTGATAGAACCTTCATCCAGTCCGTGGTGCTCGCCAGTGGTTCTAGTGAAAAAGAAGGATGGCAGTATGCGGTTCTGCGTTGATTATCGACGACTCAACGACGTAACGAAGAAAGACAGCTATCCTTTGCCGAGGATTGATGACACGTTAGATACACTGACAGGCATGAAGTGGTTCACTACGCTGGACTTGAAGAGCGGATACTGGCAAGTGGAAATAGATCCTAAAGATAAAGAGAAGACCGCGTTTTCGACGGGAAAAGGCCTGTGGCAATTCAACGTGATGCCGTTTGGATTGTGCAACGCGCCCGCTACGTTCGAAAGACTAATGGAGTTAGTGCTCGCGGGACTGATTGGAGATGCATGCCTAGTCTATTTGGACGACATCATAATTGTGGGAAAAACGTTCGAAGACCATCTGCAAAACCTGGAACGAGTATTGACTAAGATTCGCGCAGCCAATCTCAAGCTGAGTCCGAAGAAATGTTCCTTCTTCAAGAGGCAAGTGAATTTCCTGGGACATGTGATTTCCGAAGCTGGCGTACAGACGGATCCAGGGAAAGTGAGTGCTGTCAAGGATTGGCCTGTGCCAAAAGACAAGACAGAAGTTAGAGCATTCTTGGGTTTATGCTCCTACTACAGGCGATTCGTGAAGAACTTTGCTGACATCGCTAAGCCGTTGCATAGACTGACTGAGGAAAAACGACCCTTCCTCTGGGACGAAAATTGCGACGCAGCTTTTCAAAAACTAAAGGAGCGACTTTGTAATACGCCTATTCTTGGCTTTCCGAACACAGAGAACGAGTTCATCGTGGACACTGACGCCAGCAACACCGGCATTGGAGGAGTACTGTCACAAAGAAAAGGAGACCAAGAAGTGGTGATTGCGTATTTCAGCAAATCCCTGTCCAAGCCGGAAAGAAACTACTGTGTGACCAGAAAGGAGCTACTTGCAGTGGTGAAGACATTGCGACATTTTAGCAAGTACCTGCTCGGGCGAAAATTCCATCTGAGGACCGACCACGCTGCTCTTAAGTGGCTACTACAGTTTAAGGATCCCGAAGGCCAAGTGGCAAGATGGATTGAGCAACTACAAGAGTTTGACTTCACCACGGAGCATCGCAGTGGAAAATCTCATGGCAACGCGGACGCACTGTCAAGAAGGCCATGCTCAGAGGACTGCAAGCATTGCTCAAGACATGAGTCGAAAGATTCAGTGCCCGTCAGAATGCTCAAAGCTGACATCGGTGACGAATGGAAAGAAACCCTTCAGGTTGCACAAGAAGAAGACGCCGACATCAAGCCAATTCTTGAATGGATGGAATCAGATGCCCCTAAGCCAGACTGGAGTGCTATTGCTTCAATGAGTGTTACGACAAAGAGCTATTGGGCGCAATGGGATAGTCTGGTGCTTCAGGAGGGAGTACTTTGCCGAAAATGGGAAAATGCTCGTGGCAATCAGTGCCATCTCCAAATGGTTGTACCCAGAGCAAAGATACCTGAAGTTTTGAAGCTGTACCACGAAGGGTTTTCGGGAGGACATCTGGGTGTGAAACGGACACTCTTGAAAATTCGAGAAAGGTTTTACTGGATCAACTGCAGAGATGACGTAGAAGACTGGGTACGGAAATGTACGAGCTGTGCATCAGTGAAAGGTCCGCATACCCGCAGCAGAGGAGCATTAAAGCTGTATAATGTTGGAGCACCATGGGAGCGAATCGCACTGGATGTGGCCGGACCATTTCCTGTGAGTGAAAGTGGCAACAAGTACTTCCTTGTCGTCATGGATTACTTCACCAAGTGGCCGGAAGTCTTCGCAATTCCGAACCAAGAGGCATCGACGATAGCAGACAAATTGGTGCATGAAGTATTCTGTCGATTTGGAGTACCATTGGAAATCCACAGTGACCAAGGAAGAAATTTTGAATCTCAGCTGTTTCAAGAGACGTGCCGGTTAATGGGTGCACACAAAACAAGGACAACGTCTTACCACCCGCAATCAGATGGAATGGTGGAGCGATTCAACCAAACTCTGGAGAGGTACCTGGCAAAAGTAGTCGGAAGCAAACAACGGGATTGGGACAAGCATATCCAGCCATTTTTGTTGTCATACCGAAGTGCTGTTCATGAGAGCACAAATGTCACTCCCGCTTTTGCCAATTTTGGACGTGAATTACGGCTACCAGCCGACTTAATAACTGGCATTCCACCGGATTCTCCACAACCCATAACTGAGTACGCCAGTGACCTCCGGAACAAGATGAACGACATCTATGAGCACATTAGAGAGCATGGCCAGCAAGCATCTGAAAGAATGAAGACTCGATACGACAGAAGGGCTAACAATCCTGGGTTCGAGGAAGGCTCGATGGTATGGCTGCACAATCCCATACGCAGCAAAGGGAAATCTCCAAAGCTACAAGCCAAATGGGATGGACCGTACCGAGTGGTGACCAAGATCAACGACGTGACGTTCCGCATACAGAAAGGACCTCGAGGTGCCCCCAAAATAGTTCACGTGGATCGATTGGCGCGATATCACGGATGCAACGATGCTCGGGACGAGCATGTCTTGGGAGGAGGTGGTGTTACGCAGTAGGCCGCGCGGTACGACGGCTAGTTGTTTACATCTAGTCGCGAGATTTATGGTTTTATGACTCAGGCGGCACCGGCCTTTGTGTCGCGTCTATTGTTTGTTGTTTGTTAGATTTTTTGTGGTGTTTTTGTAATAATTAGGAACAATAGGGTTTCTCGAACTTTACACTTGTTTACTTTGTCAGTCACAATGGCACCGAATATTCTACAGATTTCTAGAGAACCCTTATTCCGATATAAATAGGGCGATGGTTTTCGTTTGTGGCAGTTATCGCGTTTATACCGGAGTGAAAACATCTCGTGTTCAAGTGCGGTACCAGTGATTGTGAAGTGACTAGTTGTGTGAATATCAGTGCCAGTGTGAAGTATTGTGCGAACCAGTTGTGTCGTGTGTACTGTGATTTTGTGCAATAAAGTGCAAAGTGAACAATCGGCGTTTTAACTGATTATCCAAGAACCCATCTCGTAACAATACTCTAGAATAAATACAAGTAATTTTTATAGAATGTTACAAAAAATCTCTAAATCATGTTATAAAATGTTCTAAGCAAGAAAGAATCTTGTCTGGGCAAGGTAAGAAGGAAAGTCTATCATAAGAACCACTTTATCGTACATCGTTGTTGCCGTCCATTAGAACATAATGTTGCTGATAGAGAAACTAGAGCGATAAACTAGCTCATTAATCAATTAGGTAACATTATTCACGAAAGGATATCGAGACGAGTCAATTTCATTTACTTAATCATAATCTGGTTTAAGTGTACTTAATTATTCAATGCAAATAGAGTATTAAGACTAGTCTAAAACTCGCTCTTTTAAATAAGTTGCGTTGACAAAAAATATCACATAACATGATGTAAGTCATATCAATCACAATCTGAGATAAAAACTAGACATAATTGCTTCAATTTTATGTCAGAATATTAAAATAAGTGTTACGTACTTGTCAAAAAATAAAAATAAATTAAATGCAAAACTTGGCCGTGAATATTTTTGGGTCCATCCAAAATCATGAGGCACCGCTATAGCTCAATCCTAGCCAAACATTAACAAACTGAAGTAGAAGTAGGTATATGACAAGCCATTGATCGCGTAAGTATACCATAGATTGCATCTAATATACCTACTGAGCTTGTTAAATCTATATGTTACCATGTAAAAATCCAGCAATCGACGTGTGTCTTAGGTACATAATAACTGGTGATATATGCTTCCACCAATGAAAGGTGTCACGCTTGGCTAACAATTCGAAGAGAATGCGTAGTTCTCTAACACGCTTGCGTGATTCCGATTACACTACGCTTTACCAAGCAGCTCCCACTTAAACAATTAACGCAACAATCACCAGTAAATCGCAGACAATCAGCTACAATGTCTTCATTTCATAACAAAATCTCAATGATTCAAGAATGTAAAAAAGCGTGAACCAAAACTACAATAGGTCTATAGCGGAGATTGCTCCACCATCGCTGTTGCCAATGCGTATCGATACAAGAAAAACTAGACCGGTTCCACAGTTTGCAACGCTGCGTAGTCACGAACCCCTTCGCAACGCAACTATGAAATGTCATAAAATTATCACAATCCGTCGCGAAAAACGACGACAGGCTTATTCGCCTGTGAAAATGATGCAAACGCAACACTATAGCGTTATTTTAAAAAAAGTTGATGCTATTTTACTAAAAAATATTAGCTGTATAATGTAGATATTTGTATAAAATAATGGAGAGAAGCTCCAGTAAAGTCAGCAATATCATATATCGGAGATAGCATTCCTCGTGATAATCTCTCATAGGATCGCGACCGAGGCAGATTCACACGCACTGCTAACTTTTTATGTACGATCGCATCGACAACCGCGGTCATAGATTTATTTCACATCACTATTTTAGGAAACATGTCGTCGCGTCGCTCAACTTATGGCCCGATATGAAATTACTCGGCGCTGAACTCAAAACGAGAAGTATGAGTAAATAGTTACTGATGTTAGATGGATCGATTATGTCCGTGGACGTATCATGACTCGCATAATGCGGCGTATCGTTGCAAAACCAACTATAAAACCCCCTGTTAAGCGCACATTACTTACACCTATATCTGGTCATGTTATTTAAGGCTTCTTCATTGAATATTATCTGTCTATGCGAGTTGGATATTTATGAGATTTTTATTTCATATTTATGTGTTCCAATATGGTCGTAACTGTTATTATTTTGAAAATAATTAAGAAAAAATGCAATAATTTCCGTTCAATTTGACGATGTTGTAAGTGTGTGAGACTTTTTAGGCTAAGATAATGTCTTAGAGTAGAAGTACTTTGCCAGCTGTTGTGATTGTAAATAATGCGTTTTGCAAAATAACCTCACGTTCAGGGTTTTTGGAGTATTTTGTTAGTTTTCAGAACACCTTAATACATAGAAATCAGTTGAAAACATCCAAGCACCTTTTTTGTTGTAGACCAGATTATCTAATCCATTATGGCACGTCTCGTGGACCAATCAGAAGGGTATTCGACGTATTTTGGAGCGAATATTTGTATGTAGTTAGACTGGTAGGCAGTTTTAACCAATTGGAGATTGATTTGGCTCGCATGTGCAGTCTTATGACGATAATGTTGTTCGTAAAATGTGCGATTGCATGTGGGAACCAGAACGTCGTGCGTCGTGGGAACCGCCGGAAATCGGGACCTTTTTTCTGGCCGTATCTACCTGGTATCGCCTTCAGTCTGCACGCTCCTTTTGCCAGCTATTAGTTATGTGAGCGGTGTCCGCAATTATATTTATTGACGCTGATTTGGCACAATTACTGAGATTTATCGCGCTGTCCTCAGATATAAACTGACAGCTCATTGAACATCGTAATTTTTCTGCGACTTGCATCACTGCATCAGGTGCCTACTTACTTTTTACTATACCTAAGTAATTTAGCAAAATGTCCTTTAGTAGCATCCTACAATTAATTAAATGAAATGAAATGAAACCATGTCGTTACTAGACATTTTACAAAATGTACCTCTTTTATTAATTTTGTTAAAGATGATTTATATAATATATTTTGTTCACAGTTGTATATAAGGCTTTATTTGTCATCAAAATGAGTTTATTTTTTTGTTCAACTCGGAGTATTTTTTTATTTTTTTTCTTGCGCAAACATCTAGTTCCACCCAGCAAAACAACCGCAATTTCAACGGAATAATCATTTTCATTACGTATTCTTGGTATAATCTCAACGAAATCCTATACAGAGACGCGGGCAGATAACAAAACAGGCTGTCCCGTAATTTATGGGCCACCATTAGAGTGTAGTTTAAATTCACTGCATTACATTTGCATTGGAGATTCGGATTTGCGGTGACACGTCCAGTATTAAAATGATGTATAGTTGTTTGATTGCGAGGGGAAGTCGCAACCTGTTCCGGGTTTGAGGAATTTCAGTTTAAAACATACCTATCTACTATTATTTATAGACATTAACTAGTACTACTAGTATTATTGGCGTCGAAGTTACAGTAGTGATCAAATCGGGAAAACCACTGGAATACAATTTAGATGTTCAAATTTCAAGTACTTGTTTGTTGAAGTTTATGTTATTTATCACTAACTTCAGACTATAGGTATGTGTTCTGCAGTATTTTCTTTATAATTTCGAAGACATGTGTGATCTTATCATCATATCAGTCATAGGACGGCCACTGTTGGACCATGGGTGGTCTGCGAACCCGGATTGGCCAACTCGGTACAATGTTCTTGTAGAAAATGTAGAGTAGTCCAAAGTACCCCGACCTTAAGTAGCACTGGAGCTAACAACAATGGAGCCAACCTTAACCTAACCATATACCTGATTAGACGTTAAGTTCCCATAATAAAGAAAAAGTTGAATGTAACAAATCTTGTATGTAATTAGATTAGCTATGTAGTTAACAAATAATCATCGATTAACAATCGTGCAACAGATTGTAAGGAAACTGATATTCTGCCGCATGCCTTGCAATACGACTATTTTGTAGAATGTAAAGACAGTATGGACACTCAGTATAAATACATTTATCATCAAATAACAGTGTTCGTACTTTTTACTTTACATACTTTTACGTTTTTATATAGTAGGAGATTGAGAAATAACTCAGATATCGTTTTTGAGTCAGTATGTACCACTATCAACTATAATTTAGAGCACATTTGTCAGTTTGTGTCAAGAGTCGAGTATAATTGCGAAGACTTGTATAAAAACATCGCACTACTTGTGAGACAGGTCCGCGTACCGACTGAAAAATTATGTGTTAGTTATTAATTTCCTTCGATATATTTATTTTGATTCAAATGTGCAGAAAGCATGCTCGTTTATAAAAGAACAACGTATCTATACTGTTACTATTTTCCTAGATAAGCTCCGCGTCGCCAACGCAGGGACCGGCACGTAGGTGGTCACGCCTTTATCAATGCTACAATGCGCTGCACCGCACTGCTGCATTTTGCTATGCCGTGCCTCCCTTTAATAAATTCTGAAATAGCGGATAACTGGAATGTCGGGAAGATGGTTGCCACATGTCGCACGAGTACTTGCGTACGCCATGAATATCAAATCCATAATATTACGTATGTTGAAATACTTATTAAATATGTAGGTAAACCTTGCAAATATCATCTTTGATATGGGTCTAAATAACAAATCAATTTTTAATGCAAATATGGGTAAAAGCAAAGAAAATATAAAAAGAAACAAAACAAAATCCATGTTCGACCTTTAAGCACGCAATTTTGCAACTCAGTTTAGTCTAGAATATATTTTTTTAAACCAGCACTCTAAGTTTTCATGTAATTATTATTTACATAATAATTTATGTTAATATAAGTTATTAAGTTTTAAGAGCTCTATTTAAATCACAAATGAAGAATCAACACTAAAACGAAAAGAAGCGAAATTGATTAGTGATATTACGAGTATATTATTTTTGAATAACACTAAAATCAATATAACAAAAAAGGTACTTACAAAAAAATAAAGAACAAAGTAATTTTCAATTAACAATGTACCTGAAACCAATTAGAAAATTTTCTTCTTGCGGATAAAATTACACATTACCATAAAAAAACTAGTTTGATGACATGAACTAGTTGCCAGACTGTGATGCAAATAAAATTGGCTTGTTTGCACTGGACCAGTATAATATGATTAGCGCATGCCACACACAGAAATTATTTCTCGAAACTGGCCAGCCAGCTCTATAAGCCTAGACTCCACCAAATCAAAGCGGAGATGTGAGGTGTAGAGCGTTGTACTCGTACTTATAGATATATAATAAAACTTTAGTAGAAATACCGCACCTATTCGCTCAGAGAAAAATAAAACACAATCATAAGCAGTGTTTTTGTTAACTTCTGTCTCTATCCGTACTTAGTTGTCAGAAAAAAATCGGTTAAAGTGATAAGGCCGCCATTTAACTTACATGGGCAAGGCAAGCATTTCAACACACGTCGAAGTGTATACTTTTGAGCGATTTTTTAAAATTGTAATGTTGTTGTCTAAAAAGTGTTATTGATTGATCAATTGAATGATTGAACTGCGTATTGTTTTTCGTTAACGAAATATGTGTTTTCAATTATGAAGTGGACTTTGACTTTGACTATCTTCGTACCTACATCTGCGCTCTGCCTCGCTTTTGTGGAGTTTGGTCCTAACTCTTTATGACGCTATTAAAATTTGATTACGAAAGTAATGATGGCTTTGAAAAATAAATATTAATGCAGACGCAATTTTATATTGCCTTAATGGTTGTGTACGATGAGTGACTTTGGACTAGAATTTTGGAGGTACGTTTTTGGGTCACTTTAAGATTATTGGCAACCGTCTGGGACGTATTTCATGGCGTTTAATGTATTTTAACACTAATGACAATGTTATAGTTTTTATAAAAATATTCTTCGATACGACTATTAAGTACACGGACAAGAATAAAAAAAAACATTAAAACCCACATCATAGCGACACCAGAACTGACGTTTTATTGATATTGGTCCAGTCATGATCTATTGTCCGGAAGTTTGACTTATTGTTTATTTTTAAAACAAGAATTCCATCGTCTAATCAGTAACGTACATTGTCTTCAAAAGGAACAATACGACTGCAGGATGTTTTCTCGACTAGCCAAATATGTCTCTCGATTTGTCTTTATCGAGTTAAAATCGATATTACCTTGCGATTATAACTGGACGCGACAAGTGTACTCTACATCCGATAGAGCTGATACTATGTTATTACGATACAGATCAACGCCTACTATAATTTGTAGGTATATTTGACAAGTGAAAGTTTGCAGCGGATCTTGTGTTTATTTGACTAGGATTTTATTTGCTTTGGAACGAGGTGTTGATAGCTCGGGCGTGGGCGGACGCTACACTGCATCGCGTTGGCTTACAATTTTACAATTACATTGAACTCTTTCAACTATTCTACTATTTTACTACGGGGGACTTGTCGCTCAATATAACTTTGAACTGTTTGAGAGAAACTGGCGCAAAATGATGTTTTGATGAACAAATGAGGCGATGTTGAGTTTTTTGCAGGCTAACTTGATTAGTCAAGTTCTTAGATATATTAGAATTTTTTTTACACACAAAAAATTACATGTTTCCGCTCTACCAACAAAAAAGTACCTATAAACACACACACATTAATATAAACAGGTAAAATAATTGGGCTAAAACAGATATAAAATTCATATAGGTACTAAAATTGTATTAAAAAAATGATTGCAATTTAAATCAATCCACAATGATATCGATCCAATATTGAAATTTTATATTTTCATTTCATTACATTTATTTCCGCAATACGGCAAGTCATCCCCCACACTGCTTGGTTATAATCACAAATCTCAAGAGATGAGACATGTCATCTAGTGAGTTATTTTATTATTATCAGAATAACGCGCAATGCCACAAGATAGGTACAATTATTACTATTGAAAAAACAGAACGAGTTACCAATATATGAATTCACAACATAACTCACACAATACTACAATCTGCAATGTAACATTTTAAACAATCTTTATTGCAGTTCACAATTTAACTTTAAATTACAGCATACTCGTATTGGGGATTCCTTTTAGCAAAAGTATGCCTGTATCGTAAGCATTGATTTTTGCGGTGAACGAGTATCTTGCTCATATAAATGTCTCACACGCCAGGTAATATAGCAGGCTTATCTATTAACCTCTGTGGGTATAATTCATTCAATGGTGACTTTTTATCTGATATAAAAAGATGCGTTGTAAGAGCAATCTCCGAAGCTATGGCCTTATATGGTAGACACGGGCTTGTTTATGGCGCTAAAATAATATCTTAAATCAGGCCCTGTTCCATTGCAAGTGCATTCTTCGTCGTCTCTTCATTGCTTGCAGCTGGATCGATTTTTAACTAGAGTGACCACATGTTTGAACTGAGTTGGGAATTGCCAAAATCTTTATGAATGATATTATAAATATGTGGGAAGCCCGATTTTTAAATCGTGGATACATCGCACAATCGTGCACCAGAGCGCGATCCGAAAATGACTGTGATGTTTTATTTATCACCTTTGGCATTAATATTATTTTTAAATATTTTATAATTTTAAATCAACACATGTAAATAGCTGAAATAATGATAATTTATTTTTATTTATTTTTATTAATCGGGACGTGTGTTTGTTTGTTATTTGTGAAATGCCCGCTCAAAATCAAGGCGACTGATCGACTTGATTTTGAGCGTGAATATAATTATTTTATAGGTTGGTAGTGCCATAGGTTAATATTAGGCAGGCGAAGTCGCGAGTAAAAATTAGTTAATCTTATAAATAAGTGGTTATCACTCGAAAAGTGATGTAAAGTAAATAACTACATTGAAGTCCTGTCAAGAATTATGATCGTTCCAAGAATTCTGTCAAATGATGGTAGCCCTAGTTATAGGTCGACCTTCCACATGTTCTAGTTATAACATACATTACAACGTCCACGTTATGTTAATCAAGCAGTTAGCATTGTTGCGGAGGATCCAGTGCCGCTCTGACCCTATTAAGGCGTTAACGATCTGTGTACTGGTTATTAAGGTACATTGTACGTACTCACGTCCTGTCTAACTGCACTTATGGCATAGAAATATTGATGTCGATATTTCCATACATACATAGGTAGGTACTGCATGTAGTAGTAGAGCTGTCGCTCGGGAAATTACCGCGGGTTTGTCAGTCATTCAGCCGTATAGTGAAAGCATTAATGGGTATCGGATTCAAGAGCAATATTATTTTTAGCATAATATCTGGACAATAAAAAAAATTAAGATCTTCAAATCACAGACTCACAAGTGCAGTGCTACGCCGTACAGAGCTTTGTATTGGTTTAGTTCAACATTGTGGGTGGTGCAGACTTATCTTGAATTTATCTGTAATTGTTGCAACAGTAGTAAGCAGACTGATCTAATGAAAGCCTGCTCATGGGGTTGATAGTTGCTAACCAATGGACACAATTTGTAAAGTTAGCACTTACTGTACCAGCCTTTTCAATAGTCCACTGCAGGACGTAGGCCCATCCACGAAGGGTGATTGGGTCATATTCACCACGCTGGTCAAGTGCACTTACTTACACTAAAATCATCGATACGAATAACTAATAAACAAAGATTTGGTCGAATGAGTAACCTTAACAATAATAACCTTAATAACAATGCTTATTCTTTTAATGCCCTTTTACTCGAACATATTTGTGTTGACAAACAGACAAACAAAATCGATTCACACATCGTAAATCTATACGAAGGATGTTAATCGTGACGAGATCTCGGGCAAGGCTGACCCTCCGTCGAGCAAGTTCATAGCATAGCTGGTATCACTATGGGTTATTATACTTAATGTGTATCACAGGTGCGACGTGTGTCATTGCATATTTATGTTTTATTGGTGTACCCATATCTAAGATTCAAAGACTGAAGGGTCTGAAGGTGAGGGTGTTTAGTGTTTAAATATTGTTTTTAAGTACCTATCCGAAAGTTAGTTCAAATAATCCAAGTGGTTAGACCTGTCATTGTTAAAAGAGACAGACAGACAGACAGACAGACAAAACTCTTTATTCATAACCACAAACAATAATTAAACAATATGTACACACTAAGGACTAAACATGATTACAAATTGGCGGCCTTATCACCCATGGCGATTTCTTCCAGGCAACCATGCACGAATATTAACTAACGAGAACAAGAAATAGTGGCCTAAACTAGAGACAATATTAACATAGCAAACACCTGGTTGTTCAAAAAAAATACTACTTAGATCTAAACTGATAAACTAAAAATAATAAACTAAACATACTTATTTAAATATTAACTACACACTAATATACCTACATATATACGTTGTAATACAATACATATATCTACATATACTTACATACGTTATAAAATAGTAGCTAAGTATAGAAAAATTTAGCATAATGATTTCAGATAGTGAGCTTTAACAAGTTGTTTGAAAACATTCAAGGAAGGTGAACGCTTAATTTCTAAAGGTAAGTCATTCCACAGCCTGACTGCTTCCACTGAGAAAGAAGAATCGTAGAAAGTTGTTTTATGACGAGGGAAACTAAGGGTGAGATTATCTGAAGATTTTAAGTAACGGCTCAATAGAGACAAAAAATATTCACAAAATGTATTCAGACGATGTTTTACACAAGCAATAAAAACAAGACCACCTGTTCCATACAAAACTAAACACCAGTTATATGGATAACATGTGCGTAATGACACCCGTGCAGTTATGAAATGGTTAGAGCTGCGCATGCGACGGTGATTACAGTCATTTGTATCGTTTGGTTTCGTATCAAAGTGGTCAAGATCTCTCCAAGGCGAGATTCATAGATATTTTGATGCGATACGCGTAACATATTTTTACATAAGTCTTTTTATGTGATTATCTGATGAGATAGCTTGTACATGCAGATATAGAATTCGAAGGTTAACAAGGTAAAACAAAAACAAGATTGAAATGAAATAATAGTATACATTCTGAGTACAAATTTTGTACTCAGATGTAGTAAATAGCTCTGCCTATGTAAGAGAGAGATTGAAAAATAGTTAATGACCACATCTAAATATATCCTTCATTTTATTTATCTCAATTTTCGAAAATTATACTTCGTGGAATTCAGTGTTAACGCATTATTAGTATAAAATTCCAAAATCTAAATACCTACAGATATTTATTTAAACATTTTGTGTGACACATAGCTAATTAGTGCAGCAAAATTGCTAGATAGTTCAGCAAATTTGTGTAAACGTATATCACTTAAAATAGGAAGTAACTACCAACAAAATTACTATATTACCAAATTCGAAGCTCAAGTAAACTATGATGTCATCTTCATAACGGTAATTGCCAACAAGTACGGCTGACCTTTCGCTGATGATCTTGTTTATCGGCTCATTTTTAAGCAATATTTTTTCCGAAATTACTCACATGATTAAATTATCTTGAGCTTTCAGAAAAATACACGTTGCAGCCCATTTCTCATTTTTATGGATCGCTTGTCAACGATAATATTTTATCTGCCCACCATTCTCTTTTTACTGGTATGGCTTCCACAGGAAGAAATTAAAAATAATCTAATGACAAAATGTAATCTTATGATACTCTAATAAGCTTTTCTAACAAAAACCACGGAAAGTAAATCTTAGTATGAGTAGCCGCAAGTCGAATAGACCGCCTGAATAAAGATATTTATTGGACGTCACTACAAGCTATGGTGACAAATTTAAAAGAAATGTCTCGACTTGGGCTATATAATCATGATAATAATGATGATAAGACCCTTGTGGTTGTTTAAGATCACTTTACATGGCTATTTACAATACTAACAGTCATTTTGTTCAACCGTAACTGCTCTGTTCCGCATTCTTTTCGATCTTGCTGTTGTAAATACGCTTTTCTCTTGTAATGCCAATTGGTTATGTCCTGTCTATGTAAGTAACGCCTTTATTGCTTAACAACCCAGACCCACGCTCCATATAAAAGTTATGACCCTAGTAAAAGTCTGATAAAAATAACTTATAATTCGAAGGTTTCGGAAATGTACAAGAATTCAATTTCTCAATAACTCTACAAGTTTATTTTGCCTTACAAGGGTTAATTGTTGAGCATTATAGCGAAATTCGTTTCTCCGACCAAGTCACAAGGTTGTTTTGTTACAAAAATAGAATTTGCTCCGAATTCCATACCAATCATTTTTTTCTTTTGCGTAGGCAATAATTAAGAAAATTTATCAAGTTGAAGAAATAAGCAAGTTTTAAGTTAACGTCAGTTGTGGTTAGTTGACATTTGTGGTTTTGAAATGAGGAAAAATAGACTGTGGTTTAAAAGTTAAAGCTGACTACAATACTTAAATCTATAGGAAAAGCTCACGAAGCAAATATAATTTACCATAATTGGTCACTACATAAAACAAAAAGATTCTCAACTTGCTACACACCTGTAGTTTTTTTTTCTGATTTGTCGCAATGTAAAATTTAGAGTCTAAAAAAGTCTTAGAAAAGGTGGAGAGTTGATGTTGACATTGAATGAAATCACATATTCGGCCTTCTGTTTTAAAGCTTTCGACATTAATATTTAGAATTTAATAAATAGAAATTAATTTTTGAAATTAGTCAAAATAGCGGGAATAGCAAAAAACCTTGTACTATACCAAAGTCTTTGGGAATAGCTACCTATTTTGATTAGTCTAATGTCAAACTAGCATGAATGAGTTCCATATAAAGTATGATGCCTAATTACATCCCATATTTATTATTTAGTTTGATTTAGTCTTAATGTTTTTCTATGTTATTTTTTCTTACTGCTTATTATTACTGCTTATACGTGACGTAGCAATTAGGTATTGTATAATTATCATTATTATTTCTTTATCATTGACATCTGTAAATATTTCTATTATTTTTGTGATTATTATTTTCTTAATTTTGATAATTTTATTTTTGACATATTTATTTTTTCGACATTAATTTTATACAATTCATAGTTAATTACTTAATCATTTTCAATTTGTCATTAGTGTAATTCGTGTATGCGGTACGAATTGAATAAATCAATTAAATTATTACTGGCACCATCACTTTAAGTAGCATTTTTTTCTTCTACTTTTAAACCATAGTACTGGACATGCAGACAAAGTAGAGAAAACAGAGTAGAAAATTGCACTACAAAACGTTATAATTATTATAACCGTGGCAGTTCATTCATCATTAAAATTATAGCAAATTTTCCAACAAAACTGCTAGTAATCGACCTTCCAACCCATAGTAGACCAGTGGCCTGTCATTAGGATCGATCTAGCACCATTCAGGCCCTATTCAGGCCCATTCAGTGAGCGGGCCGTAATGTCTATTTACCAGACCTGCATTGGAGGTCAAGATCTCTATACGTTGATACTGTAATGACAAGATGACGCAGTAGTTTATACAAATAAGCTTTACTAGCCCATTTAGACATACATGCCCTTAAGACATACATACGTTATGCCTATGAGAACATGTAGAGCAAAATTAAAATGTTGATTCTAGTGCATTTAATACTGATAAAAATTATAAAGTTGTTAGTATTATTTTTTTTTAATTCTCGATGAGTTCGCGTTTGACCACTTCCTGTCTGATCTTAAGCAGAAATGCGGTTCAGGGTGTAGTATAAGAAGTAACCTATTTTATCTTAATTTGTTTATTATAATTTAGGTTAAGTAGTGGTTTTACAGACAACCGCTTGACTTTTTCCACTATAGGTTAATCAGATTAAAAAATCAGGCAGAAAATAAAACGAAACGAAAAGTTTTAGAGATAGGAGAAGAAAGAAGACTTTATCAAGATATTTAAATTGAAGAAAAAATATGTTTTTTCACATCGAGCACAATCAAATGGATCCAATAACAAGGAAAAGCTGAAAGAAGTAGAGGAAATGAAAGATCATAAAAATCGTTACTAGATCAAACGAAAGATATGGTAGTTGTCATATTGCACAGAGAGGTCAAAACACTAGAAAAAGCTCGTGAAGCGTGGAAATTGCTCCGCAGACAAGAACCTTGCTCTTAAGTTTTAAATGAATGAATTTGAAAAGTATGAAAATTGGTCCAGCCAGATGGTTTACTAAAAATTGTTATTTTTTTCAAACTGGGCGAATTTTAACACATATACCGTAAAATTGAGTGTACACAGAGTAAAGCAGCATTTTAATATGTGTTTAAGACATTTTGTTCCTCTGCTGATTTTATTGGTGGTGTAGTTTGTCAACTAGATTACTAGGTTACTAGATTTTATGTTCGATAAATGGGTCTAAGTATGCACTATAAATCTAAAACGCTTTAAGCTCATACATAGCAAAATTAATTTATTAAACTAATAACCATTAATTGTACCACTTCTGATTGAATACGTACTTGTATTCAAAATAACAGTCAAATGTCATCTGATGCCAATTACAAATTAGTTAGGAAACAAGATTAAAATAATATTAATTAGAAAATGTCACAATAAATTAAAACAACATCTTTTCTAAGTCGATGTTCTGAATATATTGTTTTCTTGCAGAATTAATGGCTCTGTCTGACCATAATAAGGCTTCCGCTAAGCAGTCTAGACAATCTAGACTACTATGACTAATTTGTTACACATAAAAACACTTAAAGTTTTAAACTAGTTTTGCATCAGAAGCACCTTTCATATGCAGACGGTATTTATAATGCTGGCACAATGATAGGTGTGATATATTAAAAAGTAACAATGATGGTTGACAATGGACTGCCCACGGCACGGACCTTGGCATTCTCTAAAATGTCTAGCAGATCTTGAAGATGATATTGACAGTCTTCTTGGAAGAAAAAACAGTGTAGATACTCGTTGCTCGTTGAGTTATAGTTATACCTAATTTATCCTTTGAACTTTTTTTAGAAGATGCTAATGTATTTGCCAATAATGTCAAATGAATATAAATAGCAGTATTTTACAAGCTTATTTATTTATTTTATTTAGTTTCACCTGTTCCGTTGTCTTTCGGTCTACGAGTATAATCAAATCTTGCAAGTTAAATTTGATCCACTTTCCGGTTACCGATTGAGCTGAAATTTTGGATACATACTACTACATACTACATGTGTAAATCGCGTGACAATGCAATATTATGATGACATGGTGCTGAACTGATGATGGAGCTGGAAGGTGGCCAAAGGAACTTAGCAATAAAACGACACAACCTCATCGAGTTTGGGTTCATTTGAATGGTTTTGGCAATTAGTTTGTCTTTCAATGGTAACCATGCAGCGTCTGATGATGGTGCTAGAAGGTGGTCATAGGAACTCTGTAATGAAACGACGCAACCTTATCGAGTTTCGGCTCGTTTGATTCGTTTTGGCGAGTACCTGTTCAGTAAAAGCTTGTTTTAAAAATAAGGTTTTATTTTAATATAATACTTGTATCCCTTTATAACAGACATTGTAATTGACTGAGGCGATAATGATAAAACAATCTTGGGAGTGACGTTTGGAGGGCAATATTTACTTACTTACATTATACGATTTAAATTATCATAAATTATAGATATAAGATTAACATTCTTTAATATAAAAAACTAAGCCGTTTGTAGCAATTTTTGTTACAGCTAACAAAGCTATGCATTTAGTTAGGTATATTTTGTGTGAAATAACTGTTGGTCATGGTGCGTTTTGGTACAGACTAGATATTTTGATTTGAGTTAACCATCTGATTTATTCTGCTTCAATGAGCGATATCTATTTTGTTGGCACTTTCGACATTTGATATCGATGAGCATTGAGCATTCAATACACATGACATTAGTTCCGCGAAGAACTGTCAAACGAAATGTCAGTGATGTGACAAAGTAGTCGGAGTTTCGTAATGCTGTTTTAGCATTGTAGTTAACGTTGTGTATTATGTTAAGAACGTAAAATTTTGTTTTTTTCTTGCTTTAGGCCGCTGATTTGCCCGCGTAACATTCTAGTTTTTGTGCCATTAATTGCCAGAAACTCTCTGTTTCCGAGATTTTCCCTGAAATTAAAATCTATCAAAATCAATATATTTTTAGGAGTTTCTTTATACATTTTCTATTTTTTGTTTAAGAATTTGGATAGTTCAGTTCATGTGAAAATTGCCAAGGCAATTTTGTGCACGTGTGTGCGTATTTTTATTGTGATGACATGAGAAAACACTTAAAACGGAACTATGCGAAGATAATAAAATTGTTTATAAAAGTACGTTGCTTGTAGGTACTGCAAGTCATTTTGAACTCTAAATATTTTAGGCAGCACCTCTCCTTAGTTTATTGCCTGCCTTCGGTGAGTTCTTCGTTTCATAGTCATACTCATTGAGCAATATCAATACTAATCCATTGGTATAGGTCCAGCGACCCACGTTCTAGTGTTGACTTGCGAAGTCCTTTCATTGTTTATAGCCCATTACCACTGACGACTCGTGAACGACGTGTTTGATATATGCGAACCTGATTCGAGACTCGTTGAGAAATTAACGTTTATTAATTCTGGTGGAGTATCTTACAGTAATCAGAGGCACTTAGTACTTTATACTGTCACGTAAATAAAATTTTATGAACGCGGAAGGAGGTGCTCTTTGTTAATTATTGTACATCGGGATATTTAAATAAATTACCACAAAACGACGACTGTACATCTATCATTTTACGTATCGTCATCAGTCATTTTTGATTTTGAGAATTATTTTGTACAAAAGTAGGGTTCTGAAATAAAGTAATGTTTTATTTTGAAAATGAGATGATTTCACTTAGTGTTATTAAAATATTGATTTAGATAATGATTTTTGTGTTAAATACTATTTTGAAGTAAATACAAATTAAATGTTTTTATTCTCTTAGAAAACTTATTTCTCATATTTTCTAAACAAACAAACATCTACCGAAATGGTAGATAGATGCTCAAATAAGCTGGAGTCTCAGCACAAATGATATAATATGTAATTAGATTATCTCCAACCATTTTTTCACAATATCTGTAGGGTAGAGCAATTTCTAGTAATATACTACTGAATATGAAAAATGAAACCATTACTTGTAAGACGCAACTACTAACTACATGCACGGTTTAATCTCTTCCACAAGATCACCATTCGATCTCTATCACAAGACAATCAAACAGTAAACTTAGTCGATTATACAAATGCAATCTCGACTCAAGTAATCACCATTTCACCCATACAAGGGTGAAATAGTGAACTTATACAAATCGGGTCAAATTAAATCGTACTTTGAATCAGAGATTTACCGTGATAGGGTCCTCGCCATTGAATAGAGCATCTATAGATAGATCACAGTGTTCCATCATGGAAACAGGGTTGTTTCGTATTACGCTATTATTACATCATAGTTTTTCATTTATTTTTAATAATTATTATTTTTGAAGTCAAGGCTTAAGAATTTTAATGTCGACAAAAAATATAGGTATTATAACACTTAGATTAAAATGATCACTTTTGTCGTCAAAGTTGTTTGACACCTTGCTATGAGTTTGTGAAATCTAATAGATTATAGGATCAAAATTGATAACACTAAACCATTTACATATATCAATTATGTTTTTTGAATTCACTATTACTGAAAATCTGAAATATTATTTTTACTACCCATTTATTATACAACTTTCTTGTATTAGGGTTTTGTGATATAAAGTGAAAAGGATGATGAAGACTGTTTTTTAAACTTGCTATATATTTTTATAATTTAAAGGTTATATTAAATCAAAGAGCAAAATAACGATCGGTAATCTATGAAGAATTGATATCGTAATATGAAAACACCTCAAAGCCTAATTTGGTATAACTGAAGAAGCAATCATTTGCACTCACCATCGCAACATCGGTACGATTCTGGAGCGGATATGCCCGATAAGGGCCTCATTAATCGGTAACAAAAAACAGTATTGAAGTTGCCTTGGCGTTTAAATACCTTTTTAATTAATCAACGTAATATCTTGTTCAGCATTCACAAGACTTGCAAAACATATTTAAATTATGTACAAGTACAAGGACCCAGAGTCTAGGTCAGATCCATCTTTAGTATAGGATATTTCTTAGGAGTTAGACATCAAGCAACTTTTTCAAAGCTATAGAAATGACATGTCTGATTTATTACTGTATACATCGACGTGTCCAAGTGTTCCTAATATGTGTTCCTACGGAAATAAATGTTTTTGACTTTGACTTTATCATTAAAATCTATATTGAATGATGATGCTACTATTAGCATCATCATTCTGGAAACAAATTGTATGGTAGTCAGCAATACAGCAGACCGTTTGTCTGATGCAATGAATAATTTTGATTAATTATTAAGAGTAATTATGGTGATAAACTCAAAAATTCCGACGATTTTGTCCTGCGTTCGCGACAAAAAATTTTGAAATATGTATCACTAATTAGATAAAGCTAGTGTGGGAAAGCACTATAAAAAATAGATCAATACTATTAAGAGTAATATTGATTGTTTCATGGGTAAAGCGGTTTATCTAGGGTAAACTTAGCCAAGTGGGGATTTTCGGATGCTAACAGGGTACAATGTGATTGCGGTGCCTCTGAGCAGAGTATGGATCACCTACTTACGTGCCCACAGTGTCCGAGCCCCTGTACGATGGAAGACCTGTACAAGGCTACACCCTGCGGGGTCGCAGTGGCCAAATACTGGGAGAAAATTATATAAATAATCATTTTTGAACCATTGACTCGACGAAGAAGAAGCGGTTTATCTTTATAGTAACAGTTTTTATTTAATTACCACTACCACACTAAACAACAACACACAATATGATTCTGAGTAAAAACAAACAAAGCAAAATTCTCAACAACCGTCAACGCGGTTTCGATCTTCGACAGAGCCACCCAAAGGCGTAATTCCGATCCCTTCGACCTACGTGGATGATTACTTTCGAAACCTTCAAAACCTTCGATAATCCTGAATTGCCTTCGGTATTGTGCAACGAGTCACTCAATGTCGGCTTAATTGGCCGAGCATGACTTACATTTTTGTAATTCGTATCGTCAAGTGCGGTGATAAT
This sequence comes from Hypomecis atomaria, assembly GCA_964007245.1. Lineage (NCBI taxonomy): Eukaryota > Metazoa > Arthropoda > Insecta > Lepidoptera > Geometridae > Hypomecis > Hypomecis atomaria. Next base: position 12,000,488 of record OZ023299.1, read on the forward strand.
AAATATGAGTGTGTTGTGATTCGGGGCGCCAAGAATGTGAGGACAAATGAAATGAAATAATGATTCAGATGCTTTCAATAAAGAGTGTAAATATGATATTGCTTCTTTGGTGAAAAAAGGAAGAAGTCTGAGTTAAGAATAAATATTTTTGAGCAAATCTTTTATTTCATCTAATTGGCTAGCAACTAAACTTTGCACCAAGAATCAACCACAACCGCAAACAACTAAACAATTCAATGTATGTACCTATAGTAAAAAAAAATTGAAATAATGTCCAATGAATTTGTCAAAAATTGTTACACGATCAATAAAGTTAGCTAACTTTAGCTAACTACAAAAAAAATATGTTAAAATTAGTTAGTTAAAATTATGTATGGAAATTAATTGCTTCTACTCGATGTTGAATGAATGAATGAAAATTGAAAATGTTGTTTAGGTACTCGTACTTATCGCGTAAAAAACTTGACAAACTGAGACTGGGCAATAAAGAATTGTAGTTATATTTTATTTTAACCAAATCAGGTTAGTTCAGTTTGAAAAATGTTATTTAATAGTAATTTTCCTATGAGATTATTTAAAAATAGGCAACGCACTGATATTGCTTCGAGCGAATTATACGAGTATATCCATAAGTAACGGTAAGTACTTACACGTATCATCAGCATTACACAGTTATTGCCAATAACTTTCACAAAATTAACATTATTAAGGTAAACATCTACCGAATAATACTAATTTAAGTTTGTAAAAGTCTGTTTATAGCACAGATTCGAAGTACCGTAACTGTCCCGTAAAGATAAACCATAAACATTCAACAGCCTGAATAAACCGACTCTAGACAATTAAACCCTAAGAAGGAATAAACGGTCCTCAAGTAGTATTTCTTAAGAGAATTGGTATCTATTAGAAATCATCGCGATAATAATGGGCTTTTACGGACCTTACCGTTGGTTCGCCCTTAATATTAGTTTTCATGGGGAACTCGATAGCGAGGAGTAGGTATAAAAATTAGAGTTGATTCCAATGTCAACCTAATAAATTGAACTTAGTGATTGTATATGACTTTTATTAATAGGAAACAAAAAAATGCTTACTATTTTTGTAAATGATTGAGCAAATGATAAAATCTCGCTATAAGATCAAGATACCTACATCTTAAATGTGGTTCTGTAGTAAAAGACACAAAAAAAAACATAAATTGGCATTAGAGTTTATATCACTGTTTTATTTAAGAACTTGTTTGCTGTCCAAGTTTGTTAAATGTTTTTTTACGGAATCTACAGAAATATTGTAGGATACCTCTGTACTCATTATTATAACTGCTATAAAAAACACAAATTTTTATCTCAATTTTGCCACATATTTAGTGAGTATAAATCTTAAATCCTTAGTAGAGGCCCATATTGCAGTAGATTTGTATAGTAAAGCGCACAATAGCGCGGGGGCGGGCGGCGGCTTCCGATCCGCGGCCGTATTGATTCACTACTCGATACAAACAATATTTACGCTGTGCTCTATTGTTTTATTTTGTAGTTGACAACAAGATAAAATAAAGGCATGTTTTATTATCATGACAATTTTGAATCACGCGTAAATAAAATATTCTTGTGTAGGCTTATGTTTTAACAACGCAACATTATCCTTGTGATTAACTAAATATCTTCACAGTCTGCATCTGTGACAGTTGTTATAACGATGTATTCCCATGAACTTTGTTATGTACTAACAGTACTAGTATCAACGATCATTTCTATCACATATGTGGATAGTGTTTTTTTACTAAACAACCTTTTTGTATTTTTTCCTCATCTATATGTATCTGGACATACCTTTTACCGTGTAGCTTAACAGTAAGAACTTTATTAGCGGTTTAGTTAGCACAACATTCAACGTGCTCTGTAAGCGTCGCGGAGAAGATAGGTACATACATAAAATTATATGCTACACGTACCGATCAATGAACAATTAAGCATTCTGAGAAAACGTCTCAGAGATATTCAGATTTTAATTCGCATCTATCATGAAACTTAATTTATACGGCAACTTATGATGCAATATCAGAAAGATTAAGACAATTTATTCAACGACTCACATTCTTAAGCTAGAGCTTGACTGCCCTCAGGCTAAGCTCTTCACTGTTCTAACCAAAGCTAACTAATTAGCTGTAAATTTAAAATGGACAGCTGGTGGCTGCGATCAAATAAATCTACTTTATTTTATTGCCATCACTAAAATATCCGGCTACTGGTATCCCTTATCAAAACAGTAATCTATTAAATGATCGGTTTATCAGAGGCATGTAGGCTATACATATAATGAGGGTATCAAATAGACCGCTAACTCGGGTTTGGATGGTTCTGTAATGTATCTAATTAATATTTCGAACCGGCCGTCTTCCTGTTCGAGTAATTTAAAAATGTGTCGGTTAAGTGAGATTAATTTAATGTGATGGGGTTCCGTAGAAAAATTAAAACATCTATGTGCAAGCAATACAAAATTAAATATTTAATAGTCTAAGAATAAATATTTGAGACAAACATGCACTATTAACCATTTTGTTCAAACGTATACAGTAAAACTTAAGCTAATAATTATGTTTCATTCAAATAAGACCACTTGACTGCAAGTACAGTTTTTACTTTTAACATCTTTATTGTAGTATGTTTTAAGTTTAAGTGTAGTAAGACTAAGTTTACTGTGGATTTAATTTAGTCGCAGGTTGTGTAAATTAGCGCTTTTGTGGTTTGGGTGATACGTTAAGTTGTAGACTCAGGTTACTTCAACCGCGAAGCCTTTTCAATGACCTTCAGATGACTTGAGAACTTTGATTTCAGAACTAGACACCGTAGAGCTTACTAATAGGCAAAAAAAAAACATTATTATAATTAGTCCGTGAGTTAGATTATCAAAAATATTGGACAAGTGTTTTTTCTTTTGTCAATAAAACAACAAAGATAAACCTTTGCAAGGTTTGGGAGTGGATTTCGTGACGTCACGTCTTCTAGGAAAGTCTATAAATTTGTATGACACTATCATCATCAATTTTTGTTTAGTTAGCAAAAGATTATTTAGTTATCTATCTAACGGACTAATTATATTTTTCAGTCATCATACCTATTGGTAGTACATAATTATAAAGTATAGGCATAAAGGAAAACAAAATGAAAAAAAAAAAAATCTGTTCCCACACTAACACTTCGATGTTTTTCCAAGCCAATACGAATCTCCAAAAAAATCAAGTAGCCGTCAAGAGAAGTTACGAAATAATCGTTTAATGCTCCTCGTTACGCACACCGGATGTGAAGTAGAGCATCGACTATTTATTGTGTAGGATGTTTTTATTGAGATACCACAGATAAAATAGGAAATAATTGAGTGGACTTGATAGAAATGTAAGTGCTCAGAGTAAATTTGATCGCAATTAATTAATATTCAGTTTTTAAATCATTTAGAACCAGTAGTAGTAGTTCTTTTAGGAATTGATGGAATAGGACTTGTAGAGTATTATAAATTTGAAAAGACGTTTTTTTATTGTAAATCAAATTAAAAAATCACCACCAAAATTGGAATTCTATGTTTGAGTAAAACTAATGAACAAAATGACTGAACACTGTGTACAAAATGACATTTTTGTTATATTTGTTATAAGCTGAAAAATCAAAACGAACAAAGATCCTCCTTGATTCGTCAGATGGACTTTTATATTATCATAAACCTACATTTCACATAGTTAAATAGTTAAAACAATCAAGACCCATATTTTAACGTGTCATTCGAACCATAGCAGTGCTCATTTGTAAATGCTACTTGCGGTTACCCATGACATGACCGTGCCGAAACATTGATTAACTTTGAGATCGCTAAAAAAACTACCCATGTCAGAAGCTTTCAGGCGGCTTCAAAACCAGGGCTTAGCCACCCGGCCTATATGAACTTACTTATAAACTACTCTTGGAGCTCTACAAAGTTCTAATAATAAAAAAAGTTGTAATAAGCTGTAATGTTTTAACTAGTTTATTCCAGGACTTTCTCTGATGGTCTTGAACCTCAGTGGGATGTCATTACGCCTTACGCGACGCAACCTCGCACCCGTTTTACATACCCATCCGGCCTGTCCAACTGTGCACTAATTCAAAGAGATGTTTCTTATCGATAAATCAATATCGATAATTTTGCCGGGATAAAATAAATCTTTCAGCTATTAATAATTTTAGATATCAAATCAATTATTAACTAAGTAAAGCAAAGAAAAATAATTTTCGCACACTTGTGTGATAATTATGATCAATATCATTTCTAAAAAAATATGATGCGGTTTAGGTTTAATTACTCAGGATTCTTAGAACGTGGTATAGTAAGATAAGATTCAGTATGAAAATAATTGTAGCACATTACTTAGATTACAAATATTAATGTAGAGTAGATATTAAAATAATGTAGGTATAATACTACAAATTCAATTAGATTTTAAATTTGATTGCTTGTTAATCACATTTTTACAAATGAACCCACTTAGTAACACAGTTATATTGAAAATGTTTGACCGTAAAAAAACTAGCATATTATTTTTATCGACTATCGATAATATCGTGCATTATTCAACCACTCATAATACTAGTAAGGGATATTTAATACGATATGCACTAAAGGCGTCTGCGGCCATTAACGGTGAATCCACTCTTTATTTAGACACAATCACGCGCACTTGAACGCCTCAACTAAGGAAGGTTGCTACACAAGAAAGAAATGTAAATACTAACATTCCAACACACCGCGAGACGCCAGTTTTTGTATGGAATAACAGCCATTTCATCGACATCGATATGCGCAATTATAAGATCAACATACTTAATTTGAATTCGACTCTAATTGGCACGTAATTTGTAAAAAAATTTTTGCTTAGTTAATTGCTGATTGAAGTTAGATCATTAGCATGTTAATTCGCCGTTATCGACCGTAGTGTAATTGTATTCATAAAATTGAATTCGATATTCTTACTCGGAAGTTTTTCGGACCACACGCAAGGAGATCATTACCCCCCGCCCAGTTTATTGAGATCTCTTCGTTGCCGAAAATTTGTGTAATTTTGTAAATTATTTGTATGAATGCATCGTGGTTCAAGTTATGGTGGGCGCGATGTTATTTCAGGGGGTGGGCACGATACTCCAATTTGGGCAAAAAGTGTGTCCCATCAATATTATTATGGAGTAACTTTTCCATGATTTATTATGACGAAGTGAAGACCTACCGGAAAGTGATATTTTTTTTCAGTGAGAAAAAAAAAATAACAGCATTAAAATATGTGCTTATATGTTGCAACATTAACATTTTAGCTAAATTTAAATATGAGTCATATTCCAGATCTCAACTCAAAATATTCGTAACGTCTGAACTTACTTCTTATTCAAATAACTGGTACTTTGATCGATTGTAGCGAATAGATTTGTCGACTTAATTCCATTTCACAGGATACCATCGTTAATTACGATTAGCTAGTCGATATTTTATCGATACATATAATATCGCAGCCAGCCCGGCCGGACTGGTTTGAGAGAAACCAGCCAGAGGTGCACAACTATCCGGGGCGGCGAACAATTCATTATAAATCGACCGTTAAAAACGCGTATAAATTCTTATTCATTAATTCATGCTAATCGATATCCTTAATTTATGATTAACGTTACAATTATTTGCCTGTTAATTTATGAATGGGCGTGCGGATACGCTTTTTGCAGCTCACTGTAATCGGTTTTCTTATTTGGTTCCGCGAAGTTTTTGATTAATTGATGATACAGTCTGACGCTCTAGTATTTCATGCTCTTCAGAATAAATTATACATTTATATTTCATAATAATTTCTTCTTAATTAAAACCCTGACTTACGATTATCTTACCAAGATACTTTTTGGCCATCGACGCTGAATTAAAATGTTTAAAGAGTTTTTTATTACCTGAAACAAATATATTGAAATAATTATTAATAAAGAAAAGAAAAATAAAACTGTACAAAAAACGAAGGATAGTAGTAGCAAATTTAAGATAAACGTGTTAAATTGTAATAAAATAAAATACATGGTTATGAAAAAAAAAATCCTCAACTAATGTTTTAAATGACTAAAGTTATCATGTCTCTCGCTGAGAGATTTCGCGATGAAAAAAAAAACAAATTGCAACAAATGTTGGGCACCCCTAATGATTTCACCGACGCGCGCGCACGTTCGCTCGTCGCGGAATTTAGATACTCCGCTCTTGTTACAGGGACATCTGCGGCGCATGCGGCACATGATCGCGTTTTCTCTTCACCACCGCAACAGTACACTATCTCAACTTAGAAAAATATATTTATATGATGTGTTAAGAATTTGAAGTGAAAACTTCTTTAGCGGCGTTGTGTACTTTTTGGGAAGGGTTAAATTGTTAAAGTCGCGTCAGACACGTGACCTGATCGAAAATTCGTAAGACGGCGCAGGGCGCTTGCGCGAGTGTGCGTGTGTGATATTGTGTTTTACCACATAGATGATAGTACATTATATGTTCAAGTTTTCACTTCTGCTGCCACTCCCAGAGAGCAACCCGCTGTTTTTTTTAAATTGTTTATTGATATGCAGCGTTATTACGTATAGCTACCCAGATACTTTTATAGGATAGGAAATTTGCTCCAAATTGAGTAATTACATTTGTAAATTATTTAGTAAGTATAATTGTATACATTTCAGAAATAAATGCATGATTTGTTAAATTAGAGTTATGGCACGAAAAAAGGCAAGTAGCTTATACAACGTGTTTGTTTACGAAAAGTGTAGTGCTGAATCCAATCATCAAATACCTATATTATTATGAATGATGTTTACTGTGAGAAAATTTCTGATAAAGCAAAAATTTATCGTTTTGTAGTGGAAAACTCAAAAATTTGACAAAACGTTTCCAACAGCTGATTATTGCAGGTTTAGGCTTAGACGATTTCAAAGGTAACTTATCAAAGTGGTACCACCATTTAAATGTGTCGACTTTTTGAAAGATAAATTTTGTAGTCTCTTTACTTCTGACTGTATCTGATACTATGTCACCACTGCTTATGTAAGGCTAATTACATGAGACGCTTTATTCAAATCATTTGAAATCAGGTGGACGCGGTCGGTCGTCAGTGGAAAACTGGATATAAATCGAAAGCTTTGGGTTGAGCCCGCGCCGACTCGTTAGAGAGTTATGTGTTAAACGCTAGAATTTATCGGAGCAGTTATAATATGTTCTTCATGAAATATCTATTCAGTAAGTTCGTATTGGCCGGGTGTCTAGAACTGGTGTCAAAGTTTTTAGGCTGCCTGAAGGCCTCTGACTTGGCTTAACGGTTAAAACAAGCGGGACCTACAACTTAACGTGTCATCCGAGCCACGGTAGCGCTCAGTTGGGAAATGCCACCCACGGTCACCCATCCAAATACAAACCGATAAATACCTGTTTGTACAATATAAACAGTGCTATTATTATTGTACCGGTTAATCATCATTAGGAACGTGTGTTATTACTTTTTTCACATTTGATTGACACAACTCGTGTCAAAGGTATTGGTCCATTCATGTTTTGTGTATTAAAATAGTGAAAGAGTGAGTTTTATGTGTGTGTTTATTGCAGTTGATTGTTTATTGTATTTTAAGTGTTTTTTAAATCCATATTCTGTAAATACGTAAATACACTCAAACATAATTATATTCTAAAGCACATATATTTTTAGTCGGCTACGATAAGGTCATCAAGGAGGGTTATAATGTATAGCAGTCTGTATGTTTAATATGATTATTGTGTAATCAATAATTTTGGAACGAAGTATCACCATCATCATCTAAGCTAAGCCTCCTAATGGATGTCCAATATGAATGAAGATACTGCTAGGCTTTCCATATAAAACTTGTTAATGTATTTTAAAAAGTGCGGGCTTGTAGGTAGCTTCTCGAGCTTCTCGGCCATAAGAAGCATAAACGAATCCTAACCACACTATATAGCGACGCGTCCGACAGCCATTATTAATGATTTATGAATTGGCCGCGTAAACTTAACGTATAGGTTACGGTTTTCATGACGCCTGTTAAATCATCATTACATCACCTATTCATCTTTACAGTTATTTACATTATATAAAACTTTATGAACATCATATTAAATTAGGAAAATCATTAGATTTTACACCACTCGACGGCTTGTCCTTAGCTTGTTACATCCGGGTTTACAGATTAAAATTTTACATGTGGATCACGTTCACGACGTCACGTCGTTACGGTTTTTTTTCTCAGTTACGCCGATCAATACGAGCCGTCGTGTTTCGATTTCCTAGAATTTCATTAAAATCACGATCGGCATTTGTTGCAATGTGTAGCTGCGTTATTCATCTTCACACGCTTAGGCGGTTTATTTACAAAGCGATGAAGCGGGGCGGAGGAGAGGAGACTCGGCGATCCGCGGCTGATCGGCGATCGCTTTTAGCACAGTGCGCGGTGGCGTTGTGAAGTTTCATTTCAATTTTTTAAATAAATAAGACATAAATACTGTTTGTTTTGTTTTTAATAATAAAACATATATGTTACTCTAACATACACAAAAAGAATTAAATGTTTACTATTATAGTAACTTTTTAGAATTTACAATAATGACGAACATGGCCGGCGCACAGGTGGATGCGGGTAAAAAAATTACCGGCTTACAAAGTGTTGATGGGGAATTTTCTTATGTAATTTTTTTTCTTATAATCTCGGCTTATTATTTGGCGGGATTTCAAAATCAAAGTATATTTTGTATCAATTTTCTAAGTGTTATATAAGGGGTTTTTCGGACTTAAATGCATACCACGTTTAACAGTAGAATTTAATAATTCATACATCAGAACTCATAACGTCAATCGTGGTGTCCACGTAGTTGAAATGTTGCAGTACAAATCAATTAAGTGTCAGTGACCACCCATTGTCTTTGATTCAGTTGTCTTGTTAACTGGTGATTACAAGATAAAAACGTGCTCCCTTCAATATTTATGTTCGTCATTAAATTCTTTGTCGCCGAGAAAATATGCAGCGAACGGCATTTTAACGAAACTTAAGGCAAGGGAGAAAACTCGATCGTTCCTGAGTATTCAGACGTGTAAGTGTGTAAATGCCTTATTAATCGCCTCATTACGTGTGTTGTTTTTGCCTCTAATTTAATTGGGTGTATAAATTTCAATGGTCGCTGAGCTATAGTTTTTGTAGTGACAAGTTAAAAATGGGAGTGAGAGGAAATTACAGCGTTGTTTATTTTCTTATTTTGAGTTTGGTCTCGGGTTGTTGTGGTCTTTTGACAAGCTTTTGATTGTTTTTTTTGTCATCGTGTTATAAACTAGATTAGCCCATTAAAAATAAGTACATACATTCAGAGCATTGTGGCTCAATGACTATAATAAGATGCGATAGTTGCGATATTTTATGATTAGTTAAAATAACTCTATTTATTTAGTTTTATGTACCTATCATAAGTTTCATCTTGGTGTTCTTAATCGTCCTTAAATATGATAGTGCTAAATGTTACGATACAAAAAGCCGTGAAATAACAAGATTTTATCGATTAGCTCTACGCTTTAATCAGCGCAATGCGTATCCAACGTTGACCAACCACCTGCTTTATCACCTCCTGTTGATCTTACGAAGAAGTATATAGTGCAATTAAAACAGGTCGGGTGAAATTGGCTTCGGCAATACGTAGACTGGTCCCATCAATTTAGTCGCACTCGCATCCGGTGACAACCGAGCGGACAGGCGGACAAGCGGACGCGATTCAAAACTAATAATATTTCATGTGGCCAATAAACGTAAGCCTTGCTACACATATGTTCGGGTCAGCCTCGATCGCCAAAACCGGGCGGCAAAACTGAATTTATGCAGATGAATGCCGCGGCGCGCAGCGATACGGGTGATGGCTAAATGAAATCCGAATTGTGCTGAGTGGACCCGAAGAAATAACCCGAGCAGTCCCGATTGGTGCCAAACAAATGTACCCATTAGCTGGTTTGGATCGACTTTGTCGTTTGACAAATTGTACCGAACCGACTGTGCCGATCCGAATATGTGTAAACAAGCCTAAGACCGTACAGGCGTACACATTTACGCAAGAACGCTCTACCTGCTCTTTGACTAATGAAATTGGTGTAGAGCAAGTGGTTCAAATGTGTCGCCTTAATAACGAAGCGTGCAGTGCAGGGTCTTACATTTCGTATGTATTTATTACGTTAGTTAATGTGTGTTTAGCATTTTTGTCTGCGTTTTCATCAGCAAAAATGATTTTATAATGAAAAAATCATAACTTTCATTTTAGAGTAATTTTTAGTACTCACCATATACCTACCTGAACTATACGTAAATATCATAAAATTATAGCGATAGTTAATTATTTTTGCTATTGCGATATTATGATTACGTACCGTACCTACCTAAAAATACTGCAGCTAATTTGGACATTAACAAATAATAATAAGAAACTCTTTATTACACGCAAAATATATAGAATAATAATACAACACTGAAATTCTTAAGCAAGCTAGCAATACTAGGTGGCCTTATCGCTGGAAGCGATCTCTTCCTGGCAAACCAATTTAACAATTCATGAAAAAAAAAAACAACGTAAGTGAAGATGCATAGCTGAGAATTCTTCGTGTATTCGAAAATGTGTAAAATTTGTCCACCCGCATTTGATTTGCGTTGTGAGCGACCCATTTCTACTTGTAATGAAAAAAACGTACGAGTAATTAGCAGTAAGGCACAGCTTAATGGATAAGACCTCAATCATATTTGTGTTTGGTTTTATAACGGACTTGCTACGTGGGCCTGAAAATAGATAATTTTGATAAATTTCTCCAAGATTACGCCATGACGGTGCGGAATACAGTGATTGGTTGTTTTGTCATCTTCGTTTTGATTGGCCATCACATCAGTGGTCCGAAACAGTTTTGAATTTTTATGTGTTGATTTTTTTATGACTCTTCATTGCCGATGAACACAGTAAATATTCATCAATAAATCAATACGAGTAAGTTTAGTGCTTTGTTGCATTCTCTTGTTTGAAATATAACCAATTAGCTTCTTTCACTGGCAGTCTAAACTGGTTCAATTAAAGTATCGAAATAAAAACGATCGTAAATAGTAGAATAGTGATATCGATTATAAAAATATTTATGTATCATAAACGCGAAGCACAAATATAATAGCAATTATTCTTTGATTTTTACGCTTCGATAATGGACTCGTAAAACTTACCGTTTGCCGATGTCAATCAAAATATACCATTTTATTTAATTTCGGATGTATTTGATTCAATAAAAATGGAAACCTGTAAATTGGATTAATATAAGTTCTTTAAACCGCATGTGATGGCCGCTTTTGTACTAGTTTGAAATGAAAAATGAGTAAAAAAGAGGAGATTTAATGATCTCACCAAGGTTCAATTTAAAATATTCTTTGAAATGATACAGTTTCTGTCTCTATCTGTACACTTATTTTAAGAGCTTTTAAAAAACAAGACATCAACGCGCGTTTTTGTATTAATTGCTCAGGTGCTTTTGTAAATCATTTTCAATATATAAGCTGAAAATTAAGGAACGTTCCTAGTTTCTTAGTAAATTGAAGAAACGTTAGTAATTTACTAAGAAACAAGGAACCTTCCGTAATTTTCAGCTAAACTATTGAAAAAGATTCACAAAAGCACCAAAGCAATTAATACAAAAACGCGCGTTAGTGTATTTTTGAAACGCTATACGCTATGAAAGCCGGTTCAAACAACATCAACGCGCGCGCTGTCCTCCAAAAGATCGTATTTTCTTTATAACAATTTTGTACTTGAAGCATATGCATCAAAAAGTTGTTGAAATATTTATTAAAACCAGGTGTAATATTTAGCGACACTCAACTGTAAACGTCACATAGTTCAATTAAAAACTGCCCGTAATCTGCTCGCGGCATCGCCGTCAAAGGCCTAGCAATTAAGGAGTACATTGTGAAATTCAGTAAAGCACGTTCTGAAGTGATTGAATTTAAAATAACAAAGTGTATTAAAGTATGAGCGAGATATAATTATTGATATTGCGTTAAAATTAACTGATGCGTTAACAGAATTAAAAGGAGCAGTGCGAATTGTAAATGTCAAAAAATCAACAGGTTAAACGTATGCTATTAATTGTATGAGAATTAAGTGACGTAACTTTGTACTTTTTATGCAACTGTTGCTATCTTATAGTGCTTTCTGTATGATGTCCAGTAATGGGGGGCTGACCTTGAACAAATTTTCTGTAAAGCTGGAGGGGTATCGCTTGCATCCAAGAATTCAGTTGTTTTAACTAGGTTATTGGTTTATTTGATGAGTAAATGTTACGTACGTTTTATGGTGCTTGGTAGCTTTTGTAAAACAAAAACCTCCTTATTCCTTATTTGATCTTGTAAATACTTTTTCATAGTTGGTTTGAAAAATACTTGTTGCCTGGACTACCGATTTTATAATTAGAGTGAGTGAGAATCTTAAATAATTTCAAAGAACTGAAATATTAAACTATCTTTTAGTTCATATTGCTTTAAAATCTATTGACAGAAATATATATTGTATCATTATTTCTTAAATTTTATCTTTGAAAATGTTAAAAAAATATCATGTGGGTGTCACCCATTTGCTATAAACCTTAATTATCTTGTCTAAATGCAAATTGACCCGTATTTAAAACATAAATCCATAATATAAACTAAGAACATACTTATCTTTCAATTAAATAAATAATTAAGAGGATTTATTAATGTCTGTTGATGGAAAATTAAGTCAAAATGGCACAAATTTTAAATTGACAGTGAGTATTAGAAACTATACCTTATTTCAAGGAAATTTTCGACATTTTGATGGCAAATAGAGATCGTGAAATTCAAATTTAATCGAATTTAGTGATTCTCAGTGGTTGAAGACTTTATTACCAGTCGGCTACTTAGATGATACTCAATAAACATCGATTGTTTATGGCCAATAGTCGTAAAAGCAAGGAATAGGACTTAATAAAATATTTGAAGTGGGCGCTACTATCGGTTCGAGATACAAATTTTGTTAAACTGACTTTAGATTAAGTATTTTCTTGATAGTAGTACATAGTTTGTAATAAAGTTTTTTCACACTTTAATAACTTATTGTTTTGTAAAAGTTATAATAAATTTTTGTAGGCATCTAGTTGACCAAGTAGGTATATTTTCCGTCATTTTAGGCTGTAATGAAAAATAATAATGCACGCGTTGATGTCTTTTGTATGACGTTAAAGACAATTTATTTTTATGGATAGATATTGAACTTGACTAAAGAATATCCTTATAGATAAGTGAAAGCAAATTTGTTGGTTTGTTTGGTTTAGCTCATTTTACGCATCATCACAGGGAGATGTCGACTTGAGCTTGTGCTATTTTTGGCAAAATAAAAAATGTTATAAGATGTGCCTAGATGTACTTAAAAATAGATACCTTTTATTCCAATAAACTTTGATGAACATCGATAGTAGGTGATTACAGCGATCAGGTTCTTCGGAAACTATAACAAGTTTTCTACATTCGAGTCAATAAATAAATCAACGAATAAAATCGTAAACGCGCATGATTGGCATGCTATAAATATTTGATAAAAGTGCTGCACTTCTTGGAAATTCTTTATTTATGATGCGGCGAAGCTATTTAGCGTAGCACTTATATTATATGTATTAAATATTTTCTTTTAGATACCGAATTTGCGTTTTGACCAACAAAAACGGACGAGGTACTCAATTCGACGCGTATATTTTTTTTATTTTATTTTATGTATAACCACGCATAACTTTTTATAAAAAAATCGATTTAAATGGTTATTTTTTTATTTGCAAGAGTATGCTTTGAAGTCGGTCCCATTTAAATTTTATTGAAATCGGCAGTACCATTTTTGATAAATCAATAACAATGTGAAAATTGCTACATCAATCCGTGAGAAATATTCGCGAATTTTGTACACGGTTAAAGTCGGTTATACCATTACTTGCAAAAAAATAATTATAAAGGATATGGCTCTTAATTGATATTTGCGTTGAGTTTCGTATTAAGTACTAGTCATTTACTTAAAACAGTAATCTTTTACTGTTTTAAGTAAATGACTTGCTATAAATATTTGATAAAAGTGCTCCACTTCTTGGAAATTCTTTATTTATGATGCGGCGAAGCTATTTAGCGTAGCACTTATATTATATGTATTAAATATTTTCTTTTAGATACCGAATTTGCGTTTTGACCAACAAAAACGGACGAGGTACTCAATTCGACGCGTATATTTTTTTTATTTTATTTTATGTATAACCACGCATAACTTTTTATAAAAAAATCGATTTAAATGGTTATTTTTTTATTTGCAAGAGTATGCTTTGAAGTCGGTCCCATTTAAATTTTATTGAAATCGGCAGTACCATTTTTGATAAATCAATAACAATGTGAAAATTGCTACATCAATCCGTGAGAAATATTCGCGAATTTTGTACACGGTTAAAGTCGGTTATACCATTACTTGCAAAAAAATAATTATAAAGGATATGGCTCTTAATTGATATTTGCGTTGAGTTTCGTATTAAGTACTAGTCATTTACTTAAAACAGTAATCTTTTACTGTGGTAGATTATGGAATAAGAAAAGATCAATATATGTATATTTTCAAAGTATTTGTAAGTTGTAGTATTTTATGTTTTTAGGAAAAATCGGCCAGGTGCAACTCGGACTACTAAAGAAGATATAATAATACTACGTACTTGAGGAGTGTCGTACTGCCGCGGAATGTGGTGTTTATACAATTCAGATGATTCTCAATTGATAATTTTGATTTGATATATGATCGCAATAATGTTAATGCTTGTGCGCGAAAACCAAATAATTGTTAATGAGAAAAACGTAATGTATACATATGAGTGAGTTTTGGCACTGAAATACATAGCATATTTAATTTCGTATATTTAGGGATACGTATACGTTATATGGATTTCACTTCGTAACAATCAATCTCAGTCAAAATATACAGGCATCAATAATATTTCGAGCCGATATCGAGCGGGAATTCAGCGGCTGCGTTTTATCTTTACATTTTTAATCTGTTATAAATACTTTTTGCAAATATATATAAGTAGCAATGAAAGAAATATGTTAATAAGCAGTTGAAAAGGTCGTAGCATAGCGGTCCGATAAGAAAGTAAAGTAACGGAACATGCATAATTGAATTTAATTAGTTCATAATGAGGTGAGTTAAAAATACATTTTGGACGTTCGTTCGTCGATAGGTGGAGTATTACTCTTAGGGTTCCCTAAGAGTAATACTCCACCTATCGACTTGGCATTTCTTTTGGTTTATCCCATATTGATGACTCAACCAAAGTGAAGCAGGGTGGAAATGTACAACCAAATCAAATTGAACACAATCGTGAATGGAGCGAAATTTTAATTTTGTTCTTTTCTAAGCAAATGCACGGATTATTACGCTTTGCTCATTTCTGCAAGTTTTCACTTTTTTTGCTTCTCTTTCGAGTGTTTTCAGTTTAACAGTAGTGATTGAAAAACAGAACGATTTTTTTTTATTATGAATAAATAATTTAACTGTTGCAGCTTCTTATAAAAATCCGTTATATTATTGTTATTTGCCTGTTGGACTCTTTGGAAAATTTATTTTACTAAAGTCCTTTCAATATTATGAAGTTACCTATAGCGAATTAAAACGGTATTCCTATTCTGTACAGAGAGAAATTAATACTTCTGTCAAAGGTCAGAAACCGCTTAGTATTCAAGCTTACAAAGTAAACAAAAAATGAAACAAAACGACCCGGCTCAAGTTCTTCACACTTGGAGACGGCAAATTCAGAAGCCGACGACATCCACTCACATTAACTTTCAACTGCCCGAAGGAAAGTGAGTTTACGAGAATCGCACATAAATCGGGCTGTTTACAGACTGACCGACGAATTATTTTGGTAGTTTACAGCTGTGTCGAAACCGTCTCAATCTTGCGTAAGATGAGACTTCGACCTGACTGATTACATCTCACCTCGCTTTACTACATACATTCTCTTTAATGAACGTAAAATATTGTATGACATTCATACATTCGTCGCTTAAATTTGCACTGAGTTAATTAATTTCTATACTTAATTGAGTTTTAGCCATAAAAAGGTAGCGAATGCTCACTTTCACATCCTAAACTCGGGTGTTACATTTTGCACTGATTTATGAAGCGTATAAAGGTTTCTCTTTTTGTACTTGAAAACAATGAATTAAATCGCCCACGTGGTAATAAAATGATTGGAGACAACGAAATAAAAGTAATGGATGTGCTGACTTAATAAGTGAAATTTCGTTTTGTCACTTAAATACAAAGTGCAATTAAAACTTTGTAAAACTTTTGTTATTTTCTAAAACGGTCTCAAGTTGGATTTACGAAAATTTTGTTAAGGACACTCACAGAACAGCAGAACTTCTCTCTTCTGTGTGGCCACTCTTTAATCATTATATCCTAATCATGAATTTTCATGTTTTTTTAACTGCCTCTGAATAATTTTGTGTATAAATGACTTTGTCTTTTAAATATCTAAAAACGTATAATTTTTATCACGCTTTGAAGGCTCAGGCTTCAAAAGTAAACTTTTTTGATTTTATTTTTATGTACCTACTAATAATTTTCTCTAACGAAGTATTGTATTTTATAATATTTAATATCTGTAATCTTATTAAAAACCCTGGAATTTTTATTCTTTTTAAGTTCAATTCATGTCAATAACACCATGAAACTACAAAAGTACAAACAGTTTTAATTTTGAAGTTTAAGTCATTCGTTTAAAGATGTGTTCAAACGAAGTGCCTCATTACATCCCTAAGGCATACATCAGGTACTTACTCTGCACTGTTCTCTGGTTTGTTAGAATAAATGGTATAGAGTACAGCCGTTCGTTACGATGTTTCCGGTGGACCAGTCGGTAAGTAATGCGTGGCAAGTGCACAACAAATAGACAGCACCCTGACGATCCTTTACTAAACTTGTGTTCTCTGTAACTTAGGATTTATCCATTAGTTTGCTTTACAACGGTGTTAGTGTGTGTAAAATGGTAGATTATAAACTTTTACCGTAAATTTGGTATTTTTTTCCAGTGTAGGCGATTTGATAACTTCGAAAATATCATTCTAGTAAAATTTTCTATAGTTATATTACAAAAGAGTTCATTAAAATGATTAATTAAGCTTTTCTTTCAATGAGACATTAAATGAAAGCAGAAATAACAATCTTTTTGAGCTCAATTTCGACAACTTTATAAGTTACGAGTAGCTCTGCCGTTCGGTGTGTTTGCTACGCTACAGAAAAACATATTTAATCATGGAATGAGTAGGATATGTAGAAATTAAAACAAACTATAAGAAGCATTTTATTTAAATCAGTTTATGAGTTTTAGTGCAAAGATGTAACAATGTTGTATGTGTAGTTATAATCTGTTGAAGTTATTTTAGTCGAATGTGATTATTTTTAATCCCTTCATCCCCAACGCTGCTATTCCAACATTTTCTTTAAAGAAAATTACAGCCTCACAAATCTTCACTTTAACTACATTGTTCACAGCGGTGCTATTATTAGCCCTAGCATGAACTAGGCCCATCGGGAAGCTCGCGGTGAAAGTATGCAAGCAGGGCAGCCGGTACAACGGTGCATTCTACCGCACTGTCCTCTGTCCACTCTGAATTAGATCTGATACAATACACTGGCGTGCTGACGTGGAGCTAATCATTTTGTAGTATAACGAGCTGTGTCTTGCCACTTGAACAGATCCGAGTCCTTGTTTGAAGGGCTTTGGTCATAGTTTAAAATATCTGTTAAGAATTGAGTATTCTGGACCTTATTTAAGACACGAACAGTGCGTTTTAGACAAAAGCAACGTTTGCGGCGCAGCCATACGTCATAATAACTATATTAATCGTTGGACGTACAATTATATATTTATTAATGAATTTTCAATAACAGCGGTTAAACGCAGCTTGTATACAGCGTAACATGGTGCTTTAATATATTATACGAAAGTAGTAAATTTAAATAAATTAATAAAACAAAAATGCGCAAATGCTTCTTTTAACGTAAATCTTTTTTCTTCAATTTTTTTTTCTCCCAATTTTGTCACAAAAAATAAAAATACTAATGCAACCATCGTACAAGGCAACACCCTGCGGGGTCGCAGTGGCCAAATGCTGGGAGAAAATTATATAAATAATCGTTTTTGAACCATTGACTCGACGAAGAAGAAAAATGCAACCATGATACCTACATAACCAATCGTTAGCATGTATCACACAGACTACTTGTAACAAGCTGGTAGCAGATATAAAGTCCTCAAAAACTAGAGCTCAACAGTATGATTATAACTGAAATATCAATGAACCCCATTATCACCCAGTCCCATTTCCCTTTGCTTTATCGACTTCTATATCAATTCACTTATTCATACCGCATAAGCAATGTACTGCAAATTGCGGCGATATTTCGTAAGAACACCATCGGACAACAATGGCTGGACGGGGAAGTGCCGCTATCAGGCTATCGATAGTAAATGTCGCATGGTTATTTATTGGAAACAACTCTCTACTAAGATTTAAATTAAGAAAGTAAAATACCCCTTTACTTAATTTAGTAGTTCTTTGGTTAATAAATGCACTGGCAAGTGAATTAGTTGTTTGGAAGTTGATTTACCGACAAGACATGATATTTTTTTCTGGGAAGCTCTCTACTAAACCACTTAAAGTCAATTTGTAAGTTACAAAACTTCCATAAAAGAGGATGTTCTATGTTCGTCTAAATGTATTTTTATTTCTTTTTTGTATGTTTATCAATAATTACGCCAATAGTGAACCGAATCGTAAAATTCTTTTTTTATTCAAAAATGTATACTCCTCAGGTAGTCCCATTTAAATTATACAGAAACCGTTTTTGAAAAATCAACAATAAGTTTAACAATTCGAGAGAAATATTCGAATTTTGTACAGACGAAGGCGGTTTTGGCATTTTTTGCGAAAAAAATATTATTTAAGAAAAGCCACGAAGAACATAAATGAAACTAAAGGGAATGTGGGTATAATGTCATGTTGTACAGGGAGATAAAACACTAACAAAGGACCGTGAAGCGTGAAAATTGCTACACCGACAAGAGCCTTGCTCTTAAATTTTGAATAAACGAAGAACTAAATAGTTCCGTTCATGACTAAAACTTTATTTAATTAAACTGACTAGCCTCTAACATAACTGTATCAATAGCTCTACAAATAAACAGCGTTAGTTTACATTTTCTTAGTCATGAGCATTAGTTGAAATTCGATAGGTTTCGATTCCGTACCCTTTGCGATGTTTACAGCCAAGTATGTTTGAATGAACGAGCTTGCGTGCTAATGAAGCGAAATACTTAGTCCCCACCGTAAAACACGATTTAAAGTCGAAATCTGTTGATGTGTACAGGAAATGGTCGATATTAAACATTTTACTGCACGCAGCGGGAATTTTAGCGTATTTGAATTATTTGGATACTGGATTTGTAGGTCTTTTTTTTTAATTCTGAATAGGTTTGCGTTTCACCACATACTGCCTGATGTTAAGCAGGGATGCGGTCTAGGTTGTAGCACGCTTACCTAGAAGATACCTATTTACTCGGGATTTGAAGACGCCCACGTTGTATTTTAGCGGGAAGACAGACCCAGGCAAAGCGTTCCACATTCTGGCTGTTCGTATGAGGAATGAGGATTCAAAATGCTTGGTTCTAACGCGCGGCATGTCCACCATAAAAGGGCGGCGCTTTGGCAGCTCTACTGAACTACTAAAATACATGAATTGAAACGGCCATTTTCAGGCTTGTCAACTATTGGGTTATCAAGCATTAAGCACTGGATCTTTTGTCTATCCGTTATCTTTAAAAACAAGTTTTAAAAGTTTTTGTTCATTTAAATTTACTTATTGGCCCAATTTAGCGCAGCCCATTGCTGCCCATTGTAAAATTGTATTTTTTAAAGGATGGTGTTTACTTTTTAGCGTTTCATCCAAAACATAAAAGAAATGTCACAGGCACATTAATGTATGAATAATGTTTGCGCATTCTATTTTGATACAGTACAAAAGAATTGCATCTGTAATAATATTGATGTGTCTGGTGAACAAAACAATTTTTCACTCATTCACTCCAGTAAAAAAGAGAGTACAAATATATGATTTTACTCTTGACGCTTACATATCTTTAAAACAAACACAATAAATTAAAACATTATAGTAACTCACATCCAAGTTGAATTGGTTAAGACACCATACAGCAGTAACCCAACTTGCGACGTATCATTGTGAAAATCGATTAATAATTCACAAGGAGCCTCGGGTCGGTTCAAAGGTGCGAAATTACATTGTCGTATTACTCTTCACAGGTTCAGAGCCTTTTTTGGCGCAGACTTACGATCCTCGAAATTCGCCACCATTGTTATACATTGTACAGAATGTACAGTCAGCATAAAACTCTTTGGTAATGTAAATTATGGATAATAATTTAGTGATAACTCGAGGCAAAGTGACTCTTTGTATTTTTACTAATTATAGTAAATATAATTCAAGTGGTTAAGTAAGAATATTAATAATAGAATTCAAGTTCACTTGATTACTTTTAGTAACGGTCAGATTGTTATATTGTACATTTCCATATTTATCTACCATTTTTATGAAAAACGCAATGATGGACACACTTTGCATTTATTACTACGTATATTATGTTTGAAAAACTCTTGATATTCAAATTAGTTGACTATTCTGAATAATTTATCCACTGTTTCCTTATTTATTCTTTACTCTAACTAAAATTTATTTTCGTGCTGTACTAATTAAATAAGTTAAAATTTCTAGATAGAGCTGTGATACTATTAATGTAAATAAATACCTGCTAACATTTGTTACATTTGCACAATTGAGTAATATTTTTGTACGACTGTGTTGTGTCTGACTGTACCAGTACAAGGTGTGTTGATCGCGATGATAAATATGCCGACACGCGCACAAAAGAGTATTAAGACTTTATGAAACAGTGAATTTGATTTATTACTTTATCGGGAATTTTTAGGGCCACAAGTGGCACACCCTCTCACGAATCGCCTTCAGGTGGATTGGAAAATAAAGACGTTGTATTGAATGTGCGCGTAAATCATGGGGATGGGACCAAAAGTTGTCGAGTAGTGAACACGTTCATTGGTAAAAATGTATGAGAAGTTATAATAAATACTACTAAATTTAAGATACGGAATGATTTAATTTTTAAAAGCGGTAGCATTTTAAACTGAACTGAGTGTATAATAATAAAATTATTGTGACGATTGAAATACAAATACATACGCTATTGAGTTTTACACAATAACTATTAATAAAACACTGAATATTCAAGATAAATATTTTTCCAGTTTCCAAGCACTAGAAAATCGTTAAGTCTAAAAATAAATCACAAAACTATTTGCAGCAATGAACAACTAATCACAGTTTAATCTAGAGCTAGTAACGAAATACCCATAATTCCACAATCCTCTAGCTCTTACAAATGAATGAAACAAATGAACCTGTTCATCATTACGTCGGCTGCGCCCACACAAACTTGTTCCATCGATGTCGGCTGAACTGCGCTACCGCAATTACACACTGGATTTTATCGGCCGTAGGTGTAAGGAACACTCATATTGTTTTGTAAAAGCCTACCAAATAGGCAAGATCGAGGGAGAGGCATATATGTTCAGAATGTGGGCACATGGTAGATTACTCCTTAAGATTTTTTTCACAAATCATCTTTATCAATAATTCATAAAAAACATAAGGTTGTAATCTGTGAGCAGTAGGTACGCTGGAATCAGAATCTCAAGATGAATTTGAATTCCCGATGAAAACATTGTGAGTTGTCCTGTATTTGTCAACAGAAGAAATTCAATAGCCTACGTGAATAAATGAACTTTCAGCTAGACAGCGACTATTGATGTCTGATATAGTACAGTAATTGAATTATTATCGACAGTTTACCTAGAATAATAGGTCTAAAACACTAAGGTTGGTAGGTATATAATTTTTATGCTTTCCAAACAAGAAAAACTCAAAACTTGGGGTAAACTTTTTTGCGTCAAGCTTAGATCTAAATCAGAGGTTAGTAATAAAAACAAAAGATACAATAATCTACAATTAATAACTAGCTGTGGACGCGTCGAAATAATGACATGTTTTGTACTGACCAGGCAGGAAGATACCAAAGGAAAATGACTCACCACCTGACTCAGAAATGTTCACAGTAATTGTCGCACTTGTAGTAACTTCCTAGGTCGTTGGAATTTCTGTGCAAAAATAGAATGCTGACCATCTCAGTGTGTCGATGAAATTTCAAGATACTGCGTAACGACTGCCCTTGGTACTTCAGAGAATAGCGCGAGGAAGGAAAATTAAAATAAATGTTTCCATAGAGTGGATTATATCTTTAAAACCTTTATTTTGGTACGTCAAGATTCCTTCCTAGAGAGCACTTAAAGATGTTTTCAAAATTTTGAATCATGTTCTCTTTTCAAACAGAGTCAGAAAATGATTTCTTCACTAAAATATTTGGACCATAAAAATATATCAGTAACGTCGTATATAGATTTTAAACTCTAACATATAAAACCACGCCAAAATATACTCGAATTGCTGTGGTGATATATGTTTATAAGATTTCACTAATTTGCATTGGGCCAGTGTATTGGCTATACAAGGCCCAACAGCTCTTCAACTTAATTAATATGTCCAGCAGTGGACTATTAAAAAGCTGTACAGTACAGTACCAATATGTTTGGTACTATTTCTACCAATTCTAGTTGTGCGTATATTTCCATACATTTACGTTAAAACATGAAGTAAAACAACCAAGATCTTTGTTCTACTTATAAGTAGGTAGATATAAGTAAATAGTTCTGTATAGCTCCAGTAAGGCACATTACGAGGTGACAGAGCCCCATAACTTGTCATCCTTCCCTCATAAAGTCTCATTGCCACGACCGGCTAATCCCGATCGCACTTTGTAACTTGATACTTATTATCGGCTCATTGGACAGATCGGTATCGATTTAAAATCGACGTTATCGTGTACTCACTCGATTATGCTTAACTCTTCCTATTCGCGGGCGTTTACCTCTCTCTCGCGAACTAGTTTCACCGCGTGTTTAATTACTGTTATAATTTAGCTCGTCTCCGTAAAGCTCTTTTCAAGTATTCTAAGGTTGTCCCAATACGGTGAACTAGGATAAAGGTTCATTACATGATTGGCCCAGGAAAACCATCTAGGCTATACTATAAAAGATGTTGCTCTGAGAGGTGCCGTACTTTCGAAGATAACATAGCTTTTTGACATATCATGAACTTTCACTACTATCTTTGAACATTTTAACAATAAGTGTGTTAAGGTATGTTAACATCACTAACCTTAAGCTTGTAGTTTTAACTTAGCGACTGTGAAAAAAGTATATCAGCTGTTTTTAAATCTTGTTGTACTGAAAATATATACATGTTGTGTACACAGTATCCTCGCCTCTATGATAGAGGTAATAATAGAAATAAGATTGTTAGCTAATGATTTTGTAAGTGACAGCTTCAATACCTTCGCTTTATCCGGAATAAACTATACGTGACCCGAGAATGATTGAGCGTATTTTAATATAATAGCAAAATCATGACACCGTTTGCACTTAACAAGCTATAAGTAAAATAGTCGGAATACGAGTATTAAAAATCATAGGTATGATCAATTTGTAGTAACTGTGCCTTTGAAGCTCTCATAGTTTATTATCAACTAAATGCCTACTTAAGCACAATTTACATGGAGCGTTCGGCGTGCGGTTCAAGTCTAAAACGTTATTTTTTTAATACCTTCTGAAAACAGTTTTATTTTTGAAGTTAATAATAACTCAACGGCATTATAACTAGCATATATTCTAACGGCAACCTAATCTAGTCTACACTGTAATTTACGCACGATAATTTTCATTAAATTATGATACCTATACTATTTAGTCTACAGACTAACAGATTGGATGTCATCTCGTAGAGATGGTTGAAGTTACTAGCTTTCCTTTTAAGTTTTTTGAATGAACAGTTGCACTAATCATTAATATACAATGATATTTTGAAAGTCATTAAAAAAAACCATTAAAAATCGCTATTTATAAGAAAATAGACAAATAAGAAATGAAATAGCGGGACAGAGTAGTCTAAAAAAATCTTTGTGGGTTTCAATTACTTAAAAACTACGCGTAGGAATCGCTATCAGTTCATCCCTTGTCACCCAAAAATGAGGTTATTGTGTCCACATGAATTACGGAACAGTAAATCTAGACTGCGGTCTAAGCTGAAACTGATGCGGCTCTAGATCAATGCGGTAACCGTCTTACTGTCCGGCCGCCGGCTTTATTGCGAGACTAGCCGTTATACCACGCTTCTTTGTAATGCACTGTTTTACTTTTTATCCCTGTCTTCCATGCTCATGTTCTTAAATTATGACTAAATAACTAAAATTATGACTAGCTTAATCCACAGCGTTCCACACAAACCTTATTTATTTCCTAAAAAAATTGTTTGGACTATCTTAACTAAATTCACGCCAAAAGTTAGGTCAATCCATAGCTCTGTTTCTGCGTGAAAGAGTAACAAATAAATCAATACACAAACACACTTACGGATTTGTAATATAAGTAAGGAAGAAGAAGAATTTTAACTATTCTTATAGTAAAAATAGAATCACATTAGCGTCCAGAAAGAAAGTCAATATCAATTCTAAGTCATGTTTCAATACATACATAGTAAATCGTCTTATTGTTCACAGGCATTTTTTTAAACTCTCAGTTTAATTTTCGGTATTCATTAAATATATTTTTACTTTATTTATACTACTAAAGATTGGTAAATCTTACAGTGCACACTATTTTATATAACAACAAATACTTAATAAGAAATAGCAACACGCGTGTAACCACTTTCCTCTTGTTAAAATGTATCCAATGTAATTTTCATAAAGTACAGATTCATTCTCATTAAACATTCTCAACGCCTATTAGACTAATGAAAAATAAATAACATCCTCCACGGATTGCATAAATAATACCTACCGAGGTATCTCTTTGGCCCCGGGCATAGTTCTCAAGTTTTAAATAACCAGCTTCTTCAGTTATTTTCTTTGAAGATTTATTTGCGTCCTGGCGAATAAATTACATCACCCAGTCAGGTCCAGATTCCACCAAAATGGACGAGAGCGGGCACATTTCCGTTCTTGCCGGAGATAGCAAAAACTTAGACTTCACTCTACATTTTGAGCTATTTAGTTTAATAACTATAATAAAGAACACAATAATTGTGAAAGAAGCTTGATGACGACTGTATTATGTTATCTCGATAAAAAAATACAGTAAAAGCTCTCTGTAATGTAGCTTCTGGTTGATTTACCCTAATTCGCCACACATTTATTGACTCTTTATGACGAAAACTCGATGCTTTCAGTTTCGTTTTGGAGAGTTCTACAAAGAGAAAGAAGACTTATTAATCATAATCGTAAATAAGTAACTTTTATAGACCAAATCGCTATCAAAATCGGGATCAATTTATAAAATTTAACAATCGTTAAACTCGTATGTAGGTAAAAAGCCCGCTCTTCAACGTTCTGCTTATCTCTGCATGATTCTCCTCATCGCTTTGGTGGAATCTGAGTCTAAGACTCTATTTAAGAGAAGTTAGAATCAAATTGAAACTATAGCTTTAATAGTAAGTAGTCAGTTAATGGATTGATTCCGGGTATTCCTTGGCCCGGGGCCTCATTATTGATTAACGAGCTTATGTTTAACATACCGGAGTTAGCGTATTTTTCAGTACAACGGCTAATGTTCTGTGATTGCTTTTTCGCAGAGGATTTAAATTACATGAAGACTTTGACTAACATATGAGTGCACTTTAGTGCATTTTTTGAAACATCTAATATGGCCTCTTTAAATATGTATCTAAAAATTGTTACTTGTTATACCTCGATCATAATATTAGAAACAAGTAGTTAGATATGATTAATATTATCTTATAAATGGTAGCATGTCCACTGCTGAACGTGGGCCTTTTGCTATTAATTCTCAAAAAAATCAATTATAAATCGCATCTATTTAGCTTGTTCCTGGCAGGCACTTAATTAACATGTAGGATAAAATATATTCGTATAAATATGGCGAGACTCATTGTGTCGATCAATTAGGTTAATAATAGGTATGTTTAGCTGCTAAACAAACAAAACAACAAAAGTTGTGTACAAGAACTATATCTATTATTTATATAGTTTTCAAGGAAGCTTTCAACTTATTGCTCATAGGTATCCTACTTAGCAGACCAGTAACTTCACCAGCCCTGAATGGAAATGAAAAGGCTTGATTGGCTCCTTTCACAATGAAAGAATGAACATGACGACAGATAGATTGATATAAACTCAATTACAAAACCTATCAAACGTGTTGCAATGAGATAATATTTCGTAAATTATAAACATTATTTGTTTTGCTTATTTACCTTCGTATTCAGAATATTAGGTCTTCGTTTACGCACGAATCGTTCTCAATGAGAGAATGAATGAACGATCGAATGAACTTAAAAAGATAATAAAGATGGATGTTACTTGTGCCACATTGGAAGGTCGTTAGAGGTGGGTGGGCGATTCTGTAACAAATTGTTAATAAGTGTTTAATTTTGTATTTTAATATTACTTTGGTGTGAGGCGTTTATTATACGATCATAGCTAGAATACTTACTGGGTGTTTTTATTGACGACGGACATGTTCTAAAGTGTAGTCAATTTAATGGGTAACATTTGACAGTTCATTTATGCAAAGAAAAGTATACCTTACACTAAAGGAATAAAACTCATGAAAACAATATTGACGACGACCGATAAGTGTTCTCGAAGACGGCTGGGAGTTTTATTCCTTTAGTGTAAGGTATATTTTTCTTTGCATAAATTAACTGTCAAATGTTACCTATTAAAATTACTCCACTGTAAGATATCTCACTGTACTCATTATAACGACTATTTTTAATATGGAACCGACCCAGAAGCTGCGAAAAAAATGAGCAGTTCTATATAAGTATTATGTCGAGAGTCGATAAACTTTTTGTACAAAATAGCTGTTTTTTGTCGCGATTTCGGGGTTAGTTCTACAGTAAAAGTCGGTCGTAATCATTATGACAGTGATATCCTAGAATGTGTTCGTTGCTTAGTTAGGGAAATGCCGCATGTAATTTGATGTGATAAACGTATCAGATAAGTTTTGCTTGAGCACTTAGTAGTGAGTCGTAAAATTCGTAATCTTTTTACTACCTTTCTAGTTCATAGTGGCGCATGTTACTACCACTGTTCGGTGTAAGTTATTAACTTGATAAGATAGGTACTTTGTAACTTGAAAATGTTGTCTGCAAAATGATACAAAACTTACGATCAGTTAAAATTTAAGATAAATAACTACCATACGTTGAGGGTGTCACAGGTGAACTTGAAAATAGTAATGAAAATAATATTTATTCCACACCAAACAATTAATTATAAATGTAATATGACTCTATGAATTTTCAACATGGACGTATATACTGGACAGAGTGTTTGTGCTTTATATTATTTGTATGTAAGTACATCATGAGCTAAATAGATACTGTATCTAGTAACTTTGTTGAAACAGTATGTTATGGGAAAAATTGATTAAAATAAAATATGTGTATATGTTTCGTCCTGGAATAATAATAATATTTATGTAGAGTACCGTTAGGTAAAAGTGAAAGGTTATGCTTCTAATATTTATTTATTTAAGTTGATAAAAAATTGTAAAACAAAGTACAAGAAATATTTATAAAACTAAAAGCAAAGAATAGGAGAATCGCCTCTAGATCATTAACGGCGCGTGCGGTGCGCGTGCGTCTCGCGATGTGCCATTAAATTCGAAACAGCATATA
This sequence comes from Hypomecis atomaria, assembly GCA_964007245.1. NCBI lineage: Eukaryota > Metazoa > Arthropoda > Insecta > Lepidoptera > Geometridae > Hypomecis > Hypomecis atomaria. The sequence continues at coordinate 12,028,535 of OZ023299.1, forward strand.
TTACAAACTATACTGGTTAATATTCTATCAGACATCTCGCCTAGGGCTAGCTAGCTAGAGATTTAATGAAATAAAAGATGTTATACACAGAGATTTTTGACGAGACTTATTTCAGGAATTAATCCATGAACAAAACCTAAATTGAAGAATTTATTGAGACAAAATTTGCAGAGTTAAAGTTTGTTAAACATTTTTTTTTGGGATTTCATTTTGAGTTTATATGACTGATTTATTAATAAAGTTCAATTTTGGCCCCAGTGTCTAACAAACAGATTGCTAAGACTGAGGTAAGTTGGCATCAATATTTTTAGTGTTTTAGCTAACATTCCCAATATTGAATCGTGTATGCGTATTTCAACGAGAGGCGGTCCTTAGGACACAGAGTCCATATGGCGCAAAAATAGTCTATCCATGAAATAATTTAAAGCTACGCTATTTTTAAATAAATCCTTTAAATTAAAGAACCTTTCCCTGAAGAAGAGTCATCCCTAATTTCGTCTAATGTCAGTCGTATTCCACATTATTTCCAGTCCTAGCAGTCCTACAATGTTAAGCAAGCATTATCAATACATTGTAGCATGTGTTAAATTGCAATTACACTATCTACAGTTCATAATGAGGGTATTTGTTTGCTATCTTAACATCTCCAGTAGACCGTTCAAGTAAAGCTTTATGTTAACTGTTTTATTTTTATCGTATACTGTAACAAGTGTTTGCATTTTATCAAGTTTCTTTCTTTAGCTTAAAATTAGTTTTATTTGAGGCAGATTTTACATAGTCACAAAGCCTTACAAGTAAAAAAAAGTTTTAGTAACCAAATTTCTCGTAGATTAGCCTACGTAGAGTTTAATTAGTGTGATTGATAATAATAAACACAAATAATAAAATGCTTTATTTATGGGAAATATGGTCTGTCTTCACTTTTACAGGTACCTAACGTGGGTTCAAGCAATAAAATAAATGTTGCGATAGAAAAACTAGCTAAAATGATACAAGGTGGTTCTTTGCAACGTGTGGGTGTGTTTCAGAGATAACATTTTATGGTAATCATTGCCTCAAACCTCCTCACACCTCCAAGAAGTCCCTGAATTTTACAAAACAACAGCCTCAATAATCTATATTATAAATATTACGCATTTACAATTATATAAATGGTATACTGCAACTCGATACGGTGGTCGGTGAGCTTCAACGGTTTATCAAACAGCGCCAGTAGCACCACAAGTCGCAAACATAACTATTAGACACAGAACACATACCATAGTTAACTACAGCCCTAACCTCAATATTGGCGTGTAATTTCGCGGGTATTTTCATCGCGCCTCCCGCCCACGCGCGCCATCAATCTTGCGCGCGCGCCACTTCATTACCACATGACGTTCTAATGCCTTCGTTTCGCAACAGGCCAACATTTTGACCAGCGCATTGTTTTGACTGTCCTTTGTTCTGGTTCTTTTTTTTAATTGCATGAGGCTGAGCTAGATTATTCTATTTTTTTTTAAATTCTGAGTGAGTTTTTACAGTTTTGGGGCTGTGACAAAACCGCTTTATTCGATACAGCTACATCAAGCTTACTCATTAGTATAATGAAGAGATTTAGGTTCGTGTGTAGAACATAATTTTAGGTTCTAAGATCTTTATTGTTGTATCACAAGAAACATACGTCTCATATGTGATAATCTTAAATACTACATTAAAGTAACATGCACATATAGGTCAGTGAGTTATTTAACTTCTGTACGAAAAAAAAAACAATTTTAAAGTAAGTTTTTCTCAGTTCTAAATTAACTAATCTTTAAAAGTAATAATTGATATTTAGCGATCGTTACGCGACTTATACAGAGTAAGTAAATGTTGTGCTAGTTACTTGGTTGTAATCTGTAAAAAGTACTGTCCAATAAGTATATTGGACAGTACTTTTTACAGTTAGTAGGTACCTCGATTTTTTATTTCAAAATGTTTCATGACAAAAGGTTTTGTAATACCAAAGTGAAAATGCTGTATGCTATTATACTCTGTACTCGGAGCTGTCATTTCTTTTTCTGTGTTCCATTTTAGAATTAGATATTTTTGACAGGGTTAGGCCTCATCTGCAATGTAAGCAGTTAGTATTTAGGCATAGACAATAGGTCAGCTAAAAAGATTTCTTTTGTTCTTTGTCCATTTTTAAATCGTTTTGACAAGGTTAGTTGTCTTGCACCTTGCTATTCTTAGCGACCAGTGCTGAATAATACCATTCATGTGCGTTTTCACATTTAATTTAGCTTTCAATAGAATTGCCACTATTTATTTCGCAAGGAATTTCTCACCTACTCAAGTATTATTAGTAGAAGGAGAACAAATTATGTACTTGCTAAAATTAATTTGCTGATAAAAAATGGTTTGATTGATACTAAGTGTGATTTCTTCATCTTATACTTAAATATTTTATTGAACTTATCAAAACAATAAAACAGAAAATCTTATGAATTGCCACCGGTAGATTAATCTTTAAACGTAAATTTTATCCTAGATTTTTTAAATATTGTATAGTGACGGGATGGCAGCCATTTACAACCTGGAATTGGAATATACCTATGGTATAGTAACTATGTTCAACAGTAATATTTTCCGCCTGAGATCATGATATATAATAAAATTGAAATTACATTTAAGTATTACATATGGATACTAATTTTAATTTGGATAGTTGATTAGAGAGCCTGATACTGCACGGTTAGTAGAATCGGCTTTGAAAAAAATGTAAATTTAATTTACACCAATGTAAATTTAATTTAAAACTAAGTAACCATGCTATTCACAGTAAGTAGGCGTCAATTGGCGAGTTTATTGTCCGCCATTTAACTACTTCCTATCTGCGGTCAATAAATATCGCTTATACCTACAGAACAACCAACTTATTTGCACAACTGACCAAATGGCTGAACGAAACCTTTGTAGTATAAACTGCTCTAGATTTGTTAAGAATTATTATAGTGGCGCCGTCGTTTGAGCTATCAGATAAGGTGGTGGTCTGTAGTAGCTATCCGTGAACTATTGGCAGGGTATGTCACTGGATCGCATTATTGCAAGCTGTGGGTTGGGACAGAGATTTTTGGAAGGATAGACTACTCGAGTTATGTTATTGTTGAAGATGTAGGGTTGGTGCTGACGACTTTGTCTAGTAAACTCTATGGCATCTATTACTCAACTTATTTTTTTTTTCAATTTTAATGTCAATCATAAATAGAGTGAAGTCTATGCTTATGGTGAGCTACGTTACAGACAGTGACAGATAAATATATTATTTATTGATTTACACACACAGATATCAAACAATATACAGATAGGTAGACAGATTTAAAATGTGTTGCAACCCCTTTATTACTGAAAGTAAAATTCCACTGTTCCTGTGTTTTTCTTCTTAAATGAAGAAGCACGCAAATTTTGATGACATCTTTTCAATGATCATTTAGTAATATAATAATTTAAGTAACTAAATTAATAATAATAAATTAATTAAGATAATTTTAGTAAATAATCTTCACAAACACCCCAATTCCGGGCTCAGTGTCTTTTACAACGTCTGAACGTCTGTAGTGTTAGAACTTTTAAAAAAAAAACAGATCAATTCTGAATATCTTTGATTTACACTAATCACCAATTCAGTTACTTACTACTTTTTAGCAATTGAGTAATGTATAGGTATAGGTATACCACTGTAGGCGAGGTAGAGATACTCAAAATGTATAAACATTTTGAGTATCTCTACCTCGCCTTCAGCTTCTAATGCTAAGATAACTGCTTCCTGTTATTGAGCTTCCTCGCTCAATGACAGGAAGCAGTTATCTCAGCATTCTAACAGAATATATACAATATAAAGCAAAAACAGTGACTCTAAGAATTTTCCGTTTGTCCACAGTCCAAACCCTACGCAGTCAGGATAGAATCTATGCAAATTGCAGCAAATTTTGTAACACGAGACGGCTGAGCACGATACATCATAGAAATGTGCACGGGCTGCCCACGCGCCTAATGCTGAAGCTAAATACATTATATCGCACTAGCGGATGTGATATTACGAAAACTGTAGAGCACGTTACTTCTTGTTTACATAACCTGCGATTTGCTACATTATATGTATGTTAAGGTTATTTTTATGTGAGGACAGGGTGGCTTTTACTATACAGTGGGACACATGCATATGCCAGGGTTTGGAGACCTTAGCCCTACTGTGGAACACATGACTCTTAAGTTAACTTGACTTATTGACAACTTCACAGATTTAAATTGCGGTGACGAAAATCACAACCTTTAACATTCAGAGCGGGTGGATTAAGTTTTTCATAAACAAAATTACAGTGGTAGTGCATATCTTCAAATACATTTTAAAGCTTTGAAAATTAACTTGGTACCCAGGATAAAAGGTTCATTTTTTAAAAATGTCAAGTACCTAAACTCGCTTTCCAGGCGATCAAGCAATATCATATAACATTATGGTAACTTGCCATAGAGCTTAAGTACCTTGTGAGATAGAGCCACGCGCTAGGACTCATCAGCTTGAGAAAAACCACTGAATGCGGTCAAAACTACAGTCGTTACTTAATACGTGAGTGATTTTATATGAACGGGGATGAAATCTACCACCGACTTGGAAGCCGTGTTTGCCAGTAACCAAGGAACTTGACCGTTGGGCTGGTGGTGACGTCATTGAACTAAAATACAAATTTATAAAACATCATTGGGTGACGTAGTGAGTTCGGCGTGCTGGAGTATTCCCGAGGGATGCCAGGATACCGACGAGGAAGATCTTCAGTGCGCGCCGACGCTACAACATACTCTGCCCGCTGCCGCCCCTGCCCCCGCACCGCAACCGCTGTCATCGCGAGCGCTGCGCGCCGCGGCTCGCAGTGCTATGCGAGACGAGCCCGCGTGCTAGTACTCCGACCTTAAGAAAGATCGCCAAATGCGATCGAAACTATAGTAGTATCCTACTAAAAATCAAACGTGAGTAACACCTGTGTTTTACTTAATTAAAATGTACGAAAAACACGTTAGTTTCCATAGTAAGATTTCATATGAAATTTAAAAATATTGCCATAGAGCTTTTACGATAGTCACGGAACGTTACTTTTAAAGTTGGCAAAAACTTACACGCTTACTTTTATAGTTCCTATAAAGTTCATACTAGCATTGCAATCCATAAGTAGCCCCCGTTTTGCTCAAAATTAAGAAGAAAACACAATTTCACGTTGCATCACGGATTCCGACAAACAAGTGAAGTTTACGACGCCGGCGCAAGAGAAAACTAGTCTCCGTTTCTAGAGAAAACAATTATGACGGAGAGTTGCTGCAATTTACTTAAATCAACGAATTTATTGCCAATATCTCACATAAACTAATTTACCATAAATTAGATGACAAATCTAGTGACTTGTTGGTATTTAAGGCTACGTTCACGGATTTTGCTATCTCTGTGTCTTTTAGACATTTTTATGCAAGTGTTTTAATTTGAACTTTTGATATCACTAAACAAAAAATGAAAAAAGAAGAATTGATATTTTGTCATAATAAAAAAACAAATAAATTTTAGTATTTGTAGTACGTATTACTAGGTAATAGAAGTGTTAGTTGCCATTACCAGCCAAAAAATATAGATCATCACTACATTACGCAGTAGCATTTGCACTTATTTTTCTAGTACCATTTTTGTCTGCTTGAGTTTGACTACAGCTAGTTTGGCACTATACTGTACAAACTAGATATTATATAATTAACATGCTCAAGACAACAACTATTTATGTACGCTTATCATGTCCAATAAATTTAGAAAACTCAAAATTTGTTTCCGAGAGAAAAATAGCTCCAGAAGGGAGCGGGCCCTTAATACCTTGCGCTTTATGGCAATAACTCGAACAGCACGAGACTAGAATCTTCTACTAAATATTCATGATGTCTGATGCGATCGCGAGATGATCTTGATAAATGCACCGTCGCGATTCCGCGTGTCGAAAATGGCGCCGTCAACGCAGAACTACGCATAGTAGGACGCTGGCTAACTAAGTATAGTACCAGGTTTTGAGTTAGCAGCCTCAAACATTAATTTTTACTTCAATTTTACTACGAGTTTTTTAAGATGTTGCAGAGAGAAAGATTGCTTGCACGCATGAGGTTTTGTGTTAGTGTTGTCAAATTCCATTGATTTTGCTTCAATGTTACAACGTGATTTTTAAGATGTTGCAGATACAAAGATTTTTGTTTAATTTGATTGTTGCATGATTGTTGTCCAGCATTTAAATATAGAAAATTCACATTAGATTATTTACTGATACTATGACACTTTTTAATACGGTCACTTTTGTCATAGCATTAAACGTAGTGGTTCAATTATATTACTCTCATTCGTCTCCATTTTAGAGAGGCTGAGTCGAAGTATCTAATCTTAAAATACGTCTCTATTGCAACAAACAATATATTAATTTCATTTTAATTTTTTCAATAACATCTAGCAGCTCTCTTTATTTTTCGAATTGGTGGCATTTTCAAACTAAAGTTAGAGACGTCGCTTACCATCAGGCAAGTTGGTGGTCAAGCGCTGACTTATTCGCGATAAAAAAAGAGCCAATTTGTGTTTACGCGTAGTTGTCAATATTTTTTATACATAATAGATATTTTGCATAAATAAATTACATAATTATTTTTCGATATTTCAAACGTGCCAACCAAACAGCCACTTACTATACTGATATTTGAATGAAATATTTCTAAACGAGTGTTCGCAAGCATAATTGAATACAGATTTAATACCGCGATAGTCCTGTATTCAGATTTTATCTGAGATCTAGATCGTTAACTATTTGGAGGCAATTTGAGAGTCGGGAATGTCTTAGTTTATCGAGTGGAGCCGCGGTCATCTAACAACTATGTTTTCCGACGTTGCAAAATATGCATACAAATATTTGTAAATGGGTAGACCATAAACATTCAGATAAGCGCCAGAATGCTTTAGATCTGGGGTTTTCAAAGTTTTTCAGTATGCGCCCTTTTATTATATTCGAGCTGACTCAGCGAACTTCGTACCGCCAAAGTCACTAAATTTCACGACAGACATGACTTGTATGATTAAATTTCTAAACAGGTTTCAGATTTTTTATGCTATTCTTGGAGGTGACGAATCCAAAAACTAAAGAGCATCATTTGGTGCAGCCAATCTCGAGTTGTAAATGTTGTAACTAACCCAAATTTCTTCGATGTTTATTGATTATTATGCCAGCACGTGGAATCGTGGTTGAAATACATCATATTTGTATTTGTAAAAAAAAATTTGAGTAAGAAAAAAGTTCTAAGTTCACTTATTTTGAGAAATCACATTATTTTTTTCTATAGCTACGTTACACTCACAATATGTTTTATTTTATTTAGTTTGTAGGCATGACTTGCAATTTTTGGGAATTTCAGAAAAAATAAAAACTAATTAAATTCTGAAAGTCTTAATTACAAAGCATCCGAATGAAAACCAAATCAAGTTGACGCAGATGGATTGTTAAATCTCTCTGTACCTTTTACGTACCGATAGCTATGCCGTAACCTGCAGCAATGTGTAGGTACATACTAAAATATTTCTTTTCAATAAGTTAAGATTTCGGTTTGTCTCTCTTTGTTACAAATATTACTCGTATGTTCCACTTTTAGGCGCTGCGTGCAAAGGACCCACTTTGACAATCTCTGCTTCAGATATTTGACTGTCAGTTGATAGTGTTGCGCATATTATTTAGTGTCGCTAGGACATTACAAGGGCTTGTGATATTTTGGTGTGATTTGTGATGGATCATTTCGAAAACTCTGCTGAGCCTATTTGTATGTAATTTCAGACTAAAGTATCCAGAGTATTCAAAGGCTCGACAACGTCTATTAATGTGATTTAAATTTTCCACACTGAGGGTATTTATGTTAACTAGGTATCTATATATTATATAGGTTGGTAGCGAGAGAAAAGTAATAGCCATTTACCCCACCGAAGGTAGGGTATTTGTTTTTATAATAGTTTCTTTCCTGCAAACAGACATCTAAGTAACACTATAAAGACCTCAACAACAAAACACACAATTCTCACTCTTCACCTCAGATATAATTCAAATTCTATATTTAGTCAGACAATACATCCGTTGTCATTGCAGAACTAATGGCAAACCGAGTTATGACACGGACCGCTGAGGGCGGTGCGGCCCGCTTTGTTCAAATACTGCGCGGGCCTGTAGCTATGCGTTACTTAAGAACTTTAGGGATGGTTCTATTGCGCACTTAATTTCTTTCAAATACATTCCTGAAAATGTTATATATTACGTAGTATCTATTAAATTGAATGTTATGTACAAAAACCAGACAAAATAAAACACAAAGAAGTTTTGTAAGACTTCGCTGTTTGCAAGCAATGTATTCCAAAGCCCTTAGATTTCTAAGGAACCATTAATAACGGGATTTGACTAGTCGAATTATCTGAAAGCTTATCGGAAGCTGCACCCCTGCGGTTGCGCGTGCGCCGATCCTCGTCACTTCCTCAGTCGGCCGCGCGCTGTCGCCGGGGGCGGTCGTGCCCTCGCGTAATAGGTTCACCGGTCCCGTTCCACGCCGTCATTTACATCGAGAACTCTAATAAAACCGATTGGAGGTAGTTGCATTACGGCGTATGAAATGTTTTGCAAAGATTGGCTATACGTACAGGTTGTTGCTTTGAAAAGTATTTTTTTTAAAATGCAATTAAGTCCGCGCTTGACCACCAACTCGCCTGATGGTAAGCAACGTTATGGTCGAAGATGAAGCACGCAGACCTAGAAGATACCTATTCACTCTGACCCTGAAAAGCTTTAGATTATATCTCTTAGGAAACAGGAAAGCAAGAAGACTGTTCCATTTCCTGGCGGTACGAATCAGTAATGTTGAGTCGAACCGCTTCGTACGTATCGAAGGAAAATCGACAGTGTAGGGGTGGTTATGTGGGTACTGAGATTTCAGAACTGTATTTTATAAAATACTCATCATTATGGGGCCAACTTCGGAATCGCAAAAATAAACTGCATCATACATTTTGTCAAGAGTTAGGTAATATTTTTTCGTGGTGGGTGTAATAGTAACAGTTGGTCATGATGATGAGTATGACATTATACTTCCGTAAGTGCATTAAAATGCCAAGTTGATGCGAAATTGTTCTATGCAAAGCTATGAGTTGAAGTTGGAATAAACTTATGAAAATAAGTGGTTAAGGTCTTTCCGCTAAAGCACAACATAGGTTTCTTTAAATCTCGAGTAAATAGGTACCTTCTAAATACCTAAGCGTGCACCCTAGACCGCATATTTGCTTAACATCAGGCAGTGTGGAGTCAAACGCAAACCTATATGAAATAAAAAAAGTTTATAATTTTACTTTAGTCTACAATTCACAAATTTCTACACTTTCCTAAAAGAAGCACTATTTCTACATAAGGTAACGGATTATTTATTTTCCATAAAAAACAGACCAGTTTTGACAAATTCTAGATGTGTTCGCTAATTAGTCCGCTCATTCTGATTCACATCATTAACACCACAGTCATAAGCTTTATTGTTGATTGAACATTGTGACTAGACATTAATTATCCCATAATCATTAATTTGAGCGAATTAATTAATTTGCCATCATTTGTCACGCCGCGGTGGGCGGGAGGTGAGAACCAAGAGTAATTGTTGAGTAATATGTAATTAAAAGGTTATGTTACTACATTTACAACTCACAACCTTAACTCGCTTACAAAACGGAGCTGATTTTTTTTAGTTTACTTGGAGTGATTGAGGTCATTAGGCATTCGGAGGGAAGGTTTTAAAAAATAGTAATATGTATGTGTTTGTGTTTAATTTCTTTCATTTTCCAATGTTATGCATCTGGAAGGAAGTTTGCTTAAATGAGTATGGAAAATTTCGATGCAGTCGACATCTATTTGTATTCAATTGAAATCTTATATTAAGTTCTATTTAAAATTGAATCACTTGCTATTAATATTTTTTGCTCAAAGTATTACAAAAAGAATTGAATAAGATACTCGTAATGATCAAGACCATGATAACTATGACAGAAAAAGGTGTAGAATACTTCCGTATTCGTCAATTTGACACCTAAACCTAGGTAATTTAGAGTTGAGCAAACCAGCTCGTAATTTGAAAGTACTGATTACTTCGGCTTCTGATTGCTTCGTCTAGCTGCTAACGAGGTCCTCATTAACTTTTTAAGACAATCGAAAGTGACTAACACATAAAAAGCCGACCGAGACCACAGCTGACGGACAAATGGACAAACGGTGCTATGGCGCGTAACGTCCGTCAAGTGAAAACTTACAAATAAGCACCCATTACTTGCCTCGAGCGTCGATCGCTGCACAACCAACAATTTCACTCTGATTTATATCATCTACACGGCATTCGACTACGAGAAAATGTGGGAAAATCTTCACGCAACCGGCAATTTGATAAGGCGAATCATCTCGCGCTCGAAAACGACAGTTTCCGATGCGACCGGTTGCAGAGAAAACTCGATCGATCGGGAAAAGTCGTCGGGACAAGCATCCTTTTAGATGATGGCTCGTAAATACCAGCGTCGTGTTAGTATTCGAGCTGTTACACTAATCAACATACAACTCGTAATTGATTGCTAGCTAGTGAGAGTTTTGTGAGGCAATGACTTTCATTAGCTTTTTTTTAGCCTACCTGGATGTCATTTTATGTACTTACTGCGTTTTAGATAGGTAAAGTGAATTATACCAAAAGTGATCACATAGGTATAAGTACTATTGCAGAAACAAATGTTTGTAAAATATGTTTTTATACATGTTCGGGAAACGAAATAAAAATAAATACATTTTGTACCTACTCGAATAGTTTCCGGATCCGGATCTCCTGGCTTTAAGTATATAGATTTGTCATCCTAATAACATTGTATAAAACATCGTTGTTTCTATACTATACTAGCTTAAAACCCGCGGCTTCGCCCGCGTTGTCTTAGTAGACAGGTACTGGCTTATGAAAATAGCCCGTGGTTTGACCCACGTTTGTCTTAGTACTTGCTTAAAATTATAAAAGGCTGCCGGTTGGCTTGCGTTGTCTTGGCACTTCCTTAAAATAATAATAGGTCGTGGTTTAGCAAAGCATTATCGTATAACGTATTACTTGCAAGGATAATGCCTATGGTTTGGCCTGAATTGTCATAGTATTTGGCTAAAATGATAATAGGTCGCGGTTTGGCCTGCGTATTCTTAGTACTCGCTTAAGATGGTAATTTATAGCACGCAGCTTAGCCTGCGTTGTCTTAATACTTCCTCAAAATTGTAATAGCCTACCGTTTGGCACGCGTTGTCGTATTACTTGCAATGATAATAGCCCACGGTCTGGCCGCTTTGTTCGAGCCACAGTTTGACCCGCGTTGTCTTGGCACTTGCTTAAAATAATAATACTTCGTGGTTTCGCCTGCGTTGTCGTATAACGTATTACTTGAAAAGATAATGCTTAGTAGGCATTATCTTTTCAAGTAATAGGCATTGCCTACGGTTTGGCCTTAATTGTCCCAGTGTTTAGCTAGAATGATATAATAGGTCGCGGTTTGGCCTGCGCATTCTTAGTACTTGCTTAATATGGTAATTTATAGTACGTAGCTTGGCTCGCGTTGTCTAAGTACTTGCTTAAAATTACAATAGCCTGCCGTATGGCTTGCGTTGTCGTATTGCTTGCAATGATAATAGCCCATGGTCTGGCCCGCGTCGTTATAGTATTTGCTTAAAATGATAATGGCGCGCGGTTTGGTCCGCATTTTCTTAGTACTTACTTTAAATGGTAATTTCCCACAGTTTGGCCCGCGTTGTCTTAGTACTTTTTTTGCTTAAAATAATAGCTCTTGGTTTAGCCCACGTTGTCGTATTACTTGCAAGGATAATAATTAGCCCACGGATTGGCCTGCTTTGTCTCAGTATTTGCTTAAATTTACTTGTGTCTAAAGCTTATTATGGAGTACGACAATTTTTAGATGATAAATTGCAAAATATTCGAATTAAATTTAATAATAATGATTGTGTAATTTTTTCACGTTCTAATGATTATTTTATGGCCATATTGGACCTAACTGATAATTCAATATTTTTGTGATTAGTAGTAAGATCTCAATGTAACACAGTTCAACAATAAATGTTCTTTGACTTTAATAGCCCACGGTTTGGACCGCGTTATTTTATAACTTGTCATAAAATAAATACTTAATAAAGTTATATTTTAATATACCTACTGATTTTTTTTATAGCGAGAAAAGAATATTTTTCGATTTATGAAGAGATATATGACGATCATGAGTTGAGCCATGTAGTTTCCCACTCGCATACCAAATTTTATCCAACTCCATTCGCACGTCATGGTCGGCCAAGTGCGAGTCGGACTCGCGCACGCAGGGTTCCGTACCGTATGGGAGCCCATTCCTCTTGCCGTTATTAATAGCGAGCAAAAAACTCCTAAAAAATCACGTTTGTTGTATGTCCCTTAAATATTTATTTTATTCTATTTTTAGTATTTTTTGTTATAGCGACAACAGAAATACATCATTTGTGAATATTTCAGCTGCCCAACTATTACGGTACCTTCGGTGACAGACAGACAGACGGACATCGAAGTCTTAGTAATAGGGTCCCGTTTTTACCCTTTGGGTACGGAACCCTAAAAAAGGCTAGTACAGGTATTCATCATGTTTCATTAAGTCATTAGAAATTTAATTTCGATTATTCTGAACTCAATGACAATCTCGCCCATAACCGTTTACGCGGTCAAAAGTGATCGAGACACTTGTAGGACTTTCAGACATTCTCTGACCAAGTACAGACGAAAAAGTAGCACACAAGAAGGTACATTTTATTTGAAAAATACATAGCGCACCTACATCTAGACGACAGGCATGTTCTAGGATTCCATTATACTCATCATTTGACTAACTTTTACTATGGTACCAACCCAGAAATCACGTAAATAAAATTAGCTGTTCAACACAAAAAATTCATCGACCTGCGACAAAATGTAAAGAATAGGTAATTTTCGCTTTTTCAGGGTAGTTCCCATAGTAAAGTAAGTAGTTATTGATCCGTATGTACCCTAAAATCAAGTCTATTGGCTCACAAAATAAAATCGTTCATAAACTATTAGGGGCCCATTTTGCCCCCATTGAAAGATCTAAATTATCTCAGTTTAATTCTAGATATTTCACTACGTTTAAAAAAAACGCGATCAAGATATTTTTTACGCTTATATAGGATGTTTGGTCTAGCGTTAGACAAGGAATCCGGGACTTTTCCCAGGACGTTAATAGTCATATATTAGTTAAAAGGGTGAGCTATTTTCAAACAATATTGCATCGGTTTTCGAACAGTTATTTAGTACTTTTTTTTAGGAAATTGATATCCTGAAAGACCCACTGAAATTTTCTGGGATAGCAGTACCCCAAGTGGTAATTTGTGTTATTGTCTAGCGTCGTACCAAATTTCGTTAGAATTCATTTACCCCTTTTATCTTAGCTTTATAATTGATTATTTTGGCTATTGCTAAGAAACCCTATAGATTTTCCGGGATAAAATAGTTACTGTATTGAAACATGTTGTGTGCTTTCTACATACCTACCAGATTTCATTTATAACCGTTCAGCTCGTCTAATGTAATTATTGATGCTTTTTTCACCAACTTTGGGAACTTATGTGACCCGTTAGATAAGGAAAATTTGGAAAAACAGGAAGAATCGTAACTTTTATTTTATTTGTTAAGCATATATACAAAGTTTTAAGTCAATCGGTAAAGGTAATAAAAAATTAAATGCAAACAAAAAGGGCCCGTTTTACCCCGTTAGAGGTCGATTTTTCGAAATTTTCGTCTTTTGTGCTTCATTACGTTGTACATTGTACCTATGTTCGAAATTTCAAGTCTCTATCTTTAGTGGATTGGGTTGTAGCCTAAACTGATTAATTTTGGCTATCCCTAAGGATCCCCATAGAATTTCCGGGATAAAAATAGTTCATGTGTTGAAACATGTTGTGTGCTTCCTCCATACCAGATTTCATCCATAACCGTTCAGCTTGTTGGATGTAATAGACGCTTTTTTCACCAACTTTGGGACCCAATTTGACCCCTTAGATAAGGAATATTCGGAAAAACAGGAACAAACGTAACTTTTATTTTGTTTGAGTAGCATGTATACAAAGTTTCAAGTCAATCGGTAAAGGGAATAAAAAGTTACATACAAACGAAAAGGGCCCGTTTTACCCCTTTAGAGGTCGATTTTTCAAAAATCCGTTCTTAGTGCTCCATTACGTAGTCCAATGTATCTTTGTTCCAAATTTCATGTTCGTATCTTTGGCGGTTTGGGCTGTAGGCTGTCTGTCAGTCAGTCACTCAGCGAAGCCTTTTATATAATAGATTTCTACTAATGAGTTATTTGTCCAGGCATACAGATAAATGTAATTATAAAACTGGTCGTCTTTAAAAAAAAGTAGTGGTCACAAAAAGTAGCAAAAACAGTGACAATGTTGTCCGAATATAAAAGTTTTTGCAAACTCAAAAAAATACAACTATAGCTACGCAAACTAAAATGTCGCAAAAGTTGATGAGGCAAGTAACACTAAACCTACAAAAATTACAATGATTGATGGTCACAAACCAGCCATTTTGAGATGAGTCACGGCAATAACCATGACACAGCATCAGACGGTCACCATAAAAATACAGTTTAAACGGTGTGAATGTCGAGTGGTCACATCAAAAATGTCATATGGCACGTATCATGTCTTTTGGTTACGTGGAGTCGACACTTAATTACTTCTGCGTCTACAACGCGTAGGTTAAAGTGTCAGAAATGTATAAAAGTTAAAAATTCTCACGAATTTGATGTCTCCAATGTCAAAAGTCTTCGTCCATACGTGACACGTCAGCGAATATAGCTTGTTTTTTAGCATTGTCAGGTATGTTGTAGATAACTAGACAATGTTTGTCTGGTTATCTACAAGAGGTGAAATGTGTTGATGAAAGTTAAGTATGCGAAGAAAAATCCACCAATAGTCATCCAAAAATTACCACTCTAACCTTTGTGATCTTAAAATGGTACAATGATGAAAAATAAAGTTTTGAAAAGGAAAAAAAAAATGTTAAATTTTTTTCTTGTGTGAAACGATTTTTTACCTAATGACTAATGATAATGGTATTATCTACTCTATATCTGTCACTTGTAATGCAAAAAACTAACTAAAGCTACTAAATCAATGCTATCTCCTGAATAATTCTTAAAATTTAATGTTCTGTGGCTATAAAACAAAAATGGCTTACGAGTAGAAAGACCAGTAGCTCGAAAGGAATTTATGCGAAATACGATAACGAATGTCGACGACCCAGATCATCATCGGAAGAGCGCGGCAGTCTTTGAAGACAAACTTTAATTTCTTAATCCTAATTGAATTTGTTTGTTCCGAGACTCCGCACGATAACGCAAGCCATCGCCCGCGGCGGTCGCTGATCGATTGCACCAAGAAATCGCTATCGAAGGTTAGATAGATGGGTTTCTATTATTGATTAGGCCTCTTTTGTGCTTTATCCTTTTAAAACGTGAAGCAATCGGCTTATCAGCATCGACCGCTAATGGAATAAAGTGCGTCCCAACGCCGATACACTTAAATGTAATATTAATACCGGAAGAGGCTTTAATTTGCTTTTTTCTCACGATATTAACACTTAAGTATCTCAAACACATTCTGGCTTTACCGCTCTGACGCTTTTATAATCATCGCGAACAAGTTGAATGATACCATTGATGGACGTTTCCGATTTTCGCAATGAACGTTTAAAAAGTATTTTGCAGTTTGACCGACTTTTCGAAACTGTATCAATGTTTTTAATGTTTCCTCTGCGTTATGAAATGGAGGAAAGGTTTTATGGCCACAGGCCTATAAAATAATGAAATAATCGCAAATCAAAGATCGAACGATATTTTTGGCATAACTTTCATTACTGTGGGTTCCGCTCCAAAAATAAAAATCTGGAGTAAACCCTTAAAATAAATTATAAAATGATCTTTAGTACTTACTTTTAATTTTTGCGTTTCCATATTTCAATTAAATGTCTTTTTATCGACTACAAAGCTTTCAGGAAGATGAAATGAATGGTTTTCATGGATACAATGTCAGCGTTGGTATTTACAGCCATAGATTGCTCACATTTTTGTCTGTCTTTGTTGAAGTCAATAAAATGCTAACTACTAAATAATGTACTACTAAATAGTGGTACATCAAGTGCAAGCTTTCAAGCCGATTTTATAAAAATGTCAAATCTGTCTAGTGTTATTTTTGAGCTAATCTGTCTAGTTCCGTCATCAACCTAAATTAAAGTTACAGCTTCCACTGTAATATCAGTTAATTTAAATTTGTGTAAATCCGTCAACGTCAAATGGCAGAGTTAGCGCAGACTTGGTATTTTCACAAGATCTGCATTAGATAACGGCACTGTATTAGGTGATTTAGGTTGAAACATGGCTCAGTTTATGTCCATTGTAACACTGCCACCTGTGTTGCAACGGTGGTTCGCTGTCGTCCGTCAAACCGCAAGGGCCGGTCGTGTCGTCACCCGTCGCCGCCAGATTCGACATCGAGGAAGCGAAAGCGAATCAATCGCCTTTATCAATACTGTGCGTGACCGAGGCCGCAGTTAGGAAAGGGAAAATAGGACGGAGGCGCCACGAAAAATAGAAGAATGAGCCGGCAGCGCGCTTCGTTGATCGTTTTTGTAACTGGCAACATCGCCGTGACGCATCGGCAGTCGCGTGCTACTTCGGACGTCACTCGCAGTCACGACTCAGATTAATATGGTCATCGAATCGTAAATCTGGGAGCATCGATAAATTGAAATTCTTTCAAAACGGTCACGGCTAATCGACAGATGCTAAACAAAGAAACGCTCTCGGTTAAATTAGTTTCGGAGACCTTGGCGAATCTAAAGTTCAAGCGGCACGCGCTGCGAATATCGCTTAAACGTTCTCTATGTGGAGCATTTCTGACATAAAGATAAGCCGTTTGAACCGAAGACCTTTCGATCTAGCATTTTACAATTGCGCCACTGTGAAATTGCGGCTGGTTGGTGGCGTGTGGTGGCCAGTTTTATTTATATTGGTTGTAGTGCGGGAGCGATCACGAGCGAGTAATAGATGCGCCGAGCGCGCGTGCCTCTGCCGGCTGCGCCCGCGCACGCCGCCGCGCTGCCGCGCCTCGCACTCCGCCGTTATAAGTGATCTAACACGCTGGATGAGCGCGCGCCACCATCATTCTGCCTGCAACGATAACTGTGAAATATCTTCCTGATCATCCGTACCCACACAATCAGGTCATTAGACCTATTCTTTTTGAGTTACATAACAACTGGTTATTGACGAAAATTTATGTTCCTAAGCAAATGCTTGGGCACATTTCTCGCAAAAATTCTCACACTTACCGTCATTAGCAAAATCACTTGACTATCCAAATACGAACATTCGAATAGTAAATTTATGGCTTCAACGATATTCCAAGATTGATTAAGTTATTAAAATTTAATTACCAACTTAAAAGACACCGGTTTCGAAGGTTTTTTGCAATAGTACATAAATACATGGTTATGGAAAGACCGTATAGTGGTTGAAATAACTCACGTCCGAAATTAGTGCTTTAGCAAAATCTTAAAAGCTTCTTTAAAAGCGGCAGTCAGATGCGCCGCTGATTGGTACCGTTTACGTTGACTTTCGCGCAAATGGAGGTAAAAGTCTTACAAGATTTCGGTAAATTGTGCTAAAGCAAATCGATAAAAACGAAAATTGATAACATTTTTTTGGCAATCACTTAACGCGTGAGTGCTTCGTGATTTAAGGCATCTCGATTTCCGCAGCACCGTTTTTATTTGTAACAGTAACGACAATCGAATAGTTTCATTCACGTAATATTTCAAATTGCTCAGAAGTGTTTGTGACAAAAGAATGCTACTTTTAAATTGTTGCTCATGAAAGCTTTGTCGTTTAACTAAATTGCTCTAAACAAGCACTCAGATTGAATTATTGAAAGTGTAAGTTATTTTGTGAATTGCAGCCAGTTTTGGCACGCGCTCAATTGGTACATTCTTGTTACCATTAAGGAAAATATGTTAGAAAACTGGACCTATATAAAGTAACTTCCTCCTAATAAACGTAATTAACACATAAGCGCATCCGCTCTTAATTAATGTTCTTAGAAGTTTAAGATGACACGAGATATTTACTGTACCTTAGGAAGTACTGATCATGTTTTGCCTTATTGGAAGTAACCTGTTTAATTTAATACTCTTTGCTAAATATGGGAAAGCTTATGCATTTTTGCAAAAAATAGTGATTTGGTTTGAGTCTGAATCCATCTAAGTCTCACCAACTCTATCCCTAATTTGGCGAAGTTTTTTCCCAACCGTACAAGGAAATAGTCTAAAAGATTACATTGTAGAGACAGAATAAGATTTATTCGCAAGAGAACTATTAGAGTGTAATACGATGCTAAGTAGCAATAACGCCTACGTAATTAGAATGGTGAAATCACGAGCAAAATGTCAATACCAACAGATGCGCTTAGGCCAACGACACTGATAGGTAAACAGCTGTTAAATAAGTCCTTGTAATAAACAACAAATCCTTATAGCAATCATCTGCAGGGAAAAGGAATGTGTAACTCGGACAACTGATTATATTGTTATTTTAATTATTATGACAAGAACCAATATAAAAGTTCCCTACAAATCGTTACAAAGCTAAAAAGCCATGTCTAAAGCAAGTTACCTAAGCATATCAAGTTTAAAAGTAAAATTATAACATTGACTCAAAAAACGATTAAGTTTATTTACCAAACATATACAGATTATAATAAAATATAATAATATTTAGATAAACCTAAAACAAATACCTATAGATATCCATAAAATTTGCTGAAAGCAATTGAACATTTCATAATAAAAGGTAATGCCAATTATTTGCTTTCTAATTAAGTAAACTAGTTTCATGACGAGCTAATTTATACTAGGACATAAAATATATCCGCTTATCCTAAAAGTAATGAGCTACTGCTCTTTGATTTCAAGAAGCTTAATATCCAATAAGGTATTTACACCTGTTTTAATTGATCGTTTACTTGACGGTAAAACCGGCCTCTATAGAGTTGTAACCACAGAGTCGTATAATCGAATCTCTATATCTACTTTTACTGATGCGATAGGATAATTGGAGCGGCGTAAGTGTGTTCATTTTGTCCGAGATTTCAACTAGTCCAGTGCTTGTCGATAAAATCCATTACGTATGTTAAAGTCATCGCCATTCGCGGTTTTGTGATTTCAAAACACAGTTTTATAGATAGTTGATACAATTAGAATGACATTCGATTGTTTCGAATTTGTAATCAATTTTGCTAAAAGTTCTCACACTGAACTCTTACACATTTACTCGCCTGTTTTTAACGGGCGAGTAGATAATTATTTTACGCAAAAATGGCAAAACCACCTTCCATCGTGTACAAAATTCGAATATTTCGCTCAAATTGTTGACATTATTTTTGATTTTAAAAAAAACGGCTCAGCCGTTACTGTACTATTTAAATGGGGCTATCTCCGGAGTACCTACACCCTTTCGAACTAAAAAAGAATTTCATCGATTCAGTTCACAATTGGCGAAATTATCGATGAAAATACACAAAAAACATACATACAGACGAACATAGAACCTACTCCTTTTTGGAAGTCGGTTAAAAAATAAAAAAAGTGCAAGTGGAGTCACTCCGCGCGGAAAAAGCGAAACTTCTACGCAACAGTGCTTTCATACACCCTCCAAGGTAGCGTTAAACGTTTAACGCAACCATATTGGAAGTCGCATTAGAAGTTTCACTTCAATAACAACGGTTAAAGACAAAACACCTCTTTATAAATATGTTATGTAAGTATAGGCCGAATCAAGCTCCTTGGCGTCTTTAAAGTTCGCTATAAGCTGCGCGCATCGTGCTTTTCGCGCAGCTCACCTAAGGAATTTGCTACTGCGCAATGAGTCGCCTCGTGTTTACAGACACCAAGAAGTTTGATTCCGCCTATTATTTAGTATGTTAATAAAGAAGTAGAATTTTATTGTTAAAAGTAAATGTTTTTAGTCGTGGTTAGATAGTTACTATTAAATAATCGGCCAAGTGAGAGTCGGACTCGCGCACAAAGTGTTCCGTACCGTATGAAAGCCCCCCTTAATATATTTTATTTTACTTAAATTATTTATTTTTGAAATTAATAAACAACTTAATTTTCTTTGAATATTTCAAGCATCTTCCTGTTGCCTTTATTAATATCGAGCGAAAAACGGCAAAAAATTTAGGATTGTTGTATGGGAGCCCCCCTAAAACATTTATTTTTTCCTTTTTTACCCTTTGGGTACAGGACCCCTAAAAAGTACGCAAAAACAATAGGTATCGCATCAAGTTCTAAGTACGCCAGTTAATTAAGAAACTAAACCAGATTTATCAGTACATATAAAATTAATTAATTTTAAAACGAATTAGCGATTGCGATTATTATCTGATTCATCGATTGTCTCGATTTTCAACTAATGCTATCGATTATCGATTTATCAACGTTTAAAGCATCAAAAACAAAGCAATAAAAAGCTTTTAGACTTTGTGCGACATTTCAGTAATTGGCCAATTTAATATTATGATTCAAGTAGTGTTGCGTCAATGCTTGCGAGTTTTTACTTTTATGGGTTACAACTTTATTTATAGTGGTCTAGATATGACACTATAAAAAACAAAATAAAATTTATTAATTGCGATAAATATGATTTAAGATAGTACTAGTGACTTATTTGACTCAAATAATTTCGCCATAACCTTATTTAGATTTTTATGATAGGCAAAATATTTTTGCCAAGAAAATATATGTGTGTGAACAAGTGTGTGAAAGTTTAAGTGTGACTGGCGTAAAAACATAACTCAGTAGAAAGTGTTGCCATGTTTTTACATTGTATGAGCTAAGTGTTGCGCAAATTTGAGTAAATTGCAAGTACTATCTCTTTTGTAAAACACTTTTAGCGCTTCAAACGCCGGTTTCTTCTACCATGTTAGGTAAAATGGTATGGTTTTCAATTAAAAACGTAAGTTTATCTTTATAGGCTATATTATGGCGCCGAGCGTTTATTATTTCATAAAATATACACTTTCCTGTATCAAAATGTATAAAACCACGGGATCCTAACCAATCTAATTAATATTGGGAACAGTTCAAGATTTTGTAGCTGAATAAAAATGAAAACAAGTATTTACTTAATGAAGTATTGCTCTACATTAATTAGGTCTGAAAAACGCATAGGAGCCCATAATCCTCGAATGGAGGCAGGCAAACACAGCGTAGGACGTCCACAGACTGTTGGAACACGTTGGATGCATGCTGCTTCAAACAGAAGTTAATGGAAACCCATAGGAGAGGCCTAGGACAACAGGCGTCCTATGGCTGATGCTATTATAAAGAAAAAAAACAAAGAGCAAGAAGTATGATGTAAGCCTTTTTGCTTGAATTAAAGTTAACCCATACAGCTACCGCGATATTAAAACAGCATGCATAAATTGGCATGCGCCCGCGCAAGTCGCGCCGCATCGTTAAATTAACTATGTTACAGCCTTCTTTTATCTATCTCATTTCCATACTAACACAGTTTAGTGCCTCGACTCGCCTGTTGACGCTTTCAATGACTTTATCAGGAATCTAAAGCGTGGCGTTTTATTTTAAGACGGTGAAGCTTGTGAGGAAATAGGATGAAAAAATCCTTTTACCTTTTTAAAATATCCCGTGCAAAGATGTGAGTCCGTTGTTTGAGTGATGGTGGACTTTATCTTTTTCCATATTGTGTCAAGGCTAGATTTTCAATTTTCAATGCCACTTAAAATGAGAAAATTGAAAATGAAAACATTAAATTTTATATACACATTTTAGACAAAATAGGTATAGAAGTACGTAATGTTTTTCATATGTAGTAGATACCATGTAAGCACGGTAGAAGGTCTTTCAAAAATTTTAACATTTAAACGAAATTTGAAATAGGTTATTACAACTTTATTTGTAAATAATACGAAAACTTATTTTACACCTACCGAATTTAGATTAAATTTAGCACTATCTAAAATAAAGGAGGAGACGGTACGGTGAAACAAGTAAACCAGTTTATTCGACACGATACCAACTGATGCAAAACCGCGTAATATTCAATTGTAGGAAACCGCAAAATAGCGCAGATCCGTTGCTTTCGATGTATCGACATAGCTCTTGGAAAGTGGGCTAGTGATTCACGCTGTTGTTTGATAACCTGAGTCGCGTGCGAGCCGCTTTGAGAAAATATTTATGCCGAAATGGGTTAAAACATATGTTAGAGATGAAAAAATACCAAAGAAAGAACTGCAAGCAAATTCTGATTCTGGCTTCCAATAATGTTAAAGATATTTATTTTCTAAAAAGTTTAATACAACGTGTCTTTTCTAGTTTCAAAAATGCATTTAAATAAACATAGGGACGAAAATAGCGCAGACCCAGAAAATACCTATATTTTAAATTCACAAACATATCTGTCAGGTTGTATAAAACTCGGGACCCCATGCGTTGAAGAAAACAGAGGTACCAGAATAAAGAAAGAAAGAAGATGAAATAATTTATTAATTTCTTGCAATCAAGATCTATACTGATCAATCCAAACTGGGCCAGCGTGGTGGATATGGCCCAATCAATCAATCGTGGGTAGGCTTAAAGTCCTGCAGTAGACTATTAAAAAGGCTGGTACAGTACAGTACTGAGGTAATGTCAGCTCTACAAATGTACTCGTACTCTCCACTAAAACATTTCAACGATTCCTTAGTAAGAACTTTGAAATACATAATAGCATCGTTAGGTGCAACGCTGTAATGTCATGAATCTCATCGCAAAACAAATAAATCGTATTGAAGTTTGTAAACTAATATTATGTAAGTCAGATACTTTGCAAAATATCATATTTAACTTGAATAAAGCGTCGATAACTGTCCTATCCCAAGAATTTAATGGCCAAGGAAAATATCTAAACATTGGATGCCTTGTGCGTTGTTAATAAAATATTTTGAGCAACGACGCTTAGACGCCTACATTAGAGTGGTTATTCGGTACTGTTTTCGGGTAAATACATGTAGCTATTTTACTTTGCAAATTTCGTTGCTGCAGCTTTTCGCAAACTGCTATTATTGCCTATTACCCTGGCATGTATTCCATAAGAAAATGTAGTACAAGAGATCCACACGAGTACATTAGAGGGGCCAATTTTAATTCGAGTCATATACTACACTCAGGTACTCGTTAGAAGTAATGTGATCACAGTCTCTTACATTGAATCATTGATTACTTGCAATAATTTTATAATATTTGGTTTATAATTTATCGGTTGAAACGGTAGAGCAATATCCGCGCCACAACGTTTAATTCTGGTATTTTTAACTCTCTGTATCTCCATGATGTTTGCCGTTTTTGTTTGTTGTTTTCAAAGACTTTATTAGTGGGTTCTATTATTTCCAGAAATCTTCATTTTAAACATGCATTTAAGTTTCCTTAGAAACGCTAAAAGCAATTTAATTTCACATAATATTGTACTTTTCGCAGATAGTGCGGCTCCTATGATTACTTTCAAGTGAGACATCACACTCAGTGCCTACAACGTCTTTTCTAATAGGTATGTACTCGTAGTACTGGTACATGACAGACTTAGCATTTATGAGAGGTTATCTCAAAATCTGGTTTCTCGTTTAGGGGTGTGGCAAATCTTAAACGATTACATAAAGTAGAGCACATTTTCTAAGGAAACGTGTCTATAAAGGTGTATGTTTATTTTTTGTATAATTGAGAGGTTAATATGTAAATATTGGTCAGACTATGTGATTATAGGCAGTAGTAGTTAAGTAAGCTATATTTTTCTATGGCCTTGTGACGCAAGACGCCGTGTTTAAATTAATTATGAAAATTGTATGATCTTTACGAATAACGTAATTATGGGAATATACAGTTTATATCTATACAGTTTAGAGCTTATATTATTGTTTAAATTATGACTGTGTTTCATAGTCACTCCATAATTATACGGTGTTCTCGTTTAGTAAACTCTAAATACTTAGCAAAATTACTTATTCCTACCTAAAGCGCTGTAACTTGGAAAATGTGTGGAATTCCTCGGGAAATTTCTCTAAGGCAGTCATTTGCCGTACGATTATATCGGAGCATGTAATGCGTATGCAGTTCCATGTACAGCCAGAACGATACAGAGTAACATGGAGATAAAGCACTTGTACAAGTTTAAAGGTGACTCTCGGACTTATTTTAGGTATGTGTTTCTTTTTTAGTGATACGACGTAGGTACAAGACGCTGTACTGATGTTATACGCCACGTTGCTATGTCTTCTACTCACGGAAAGCTTAAAAATTGTTACTTATTTTTGATGGATTGGGGTAGATCAATTAAACGCTAATTAGACTAGGCTAAAAATACATTATGCTATGTAGTACGTAAAGTGATACTTGCAGTATTTTATGCTTAAAGTATAAGAAGACGTTTACCTTTGTTCAAACGCAAACCTATGCAGAATAAAAAAAAATCTAGATAAAACCGTTGTTGTGCAGTTTTATCTTTGCATATGTATTAGTGAAATTTCCTTTTTTTTTTCAAGTATTTTTTTTCGTGTGACGTCAATTTTGCCCAGAAAGCATTTAATACAAAATATTGATATCTCTTCCAGAGTTTCTCGATCGATAACACCATGTTAAGAGGTATTGAATCGTAGGTACCTCCGCCTGTAGTAGCGACTAATCGCAGCCCTGGGGTCAAACCGTGTACGAGCCCGGCAACCCACCACGTTTATTATAATAAGTAAGCCCTGGTAGCCATTATAAAGTTTGCCCATCGCCCCTTTTCTACTGTAGATACGAGATAAATTATTTTAGCATCAAATTTATGCCGATGCAAATGGATAGGAGCTTATATTTATTTAAATACTTCTGAAGAATGTTTCTAGTCATTGTTTTCAAAGTTTGTGTAGATGTTGTGATTGAGTGTTTGGTCTTTTGGTTTTTTTGTTTACAATATAATTAATCGTTGTCGTAGTAATCAGCTTAATGTTAAGAAAGACTGGAATTTTAATAATAACATGTATCGTCTTGGGTGTATAAGCGAGATATACGAGTAAACACTTATTGTAAAGATAAAATATCAGTTGAATGAAGATACGTAAAGCTATAGGTTTGTACTTACCTATAAGCGCCTGGACGTGGTAACTGTGTATAATTTCATTTGCGGTAGTCAGCTTGGCGGCGGTGGTTTTACTCTGAAATAAAAAAAAATTAAAATAAGTTGACGTCAATCACTTATTTTATCAGACACTAATACAAGCTGCTTGTAGTCAGCACAATATAGGAAGGCTATACAAGGAAAAAACAATGAATGTCAAAATTTTATCGATTTCAGGGTGATAAAGCCATGCTAAAGGCAATGTTGGTGGCATTATCACACTGAAATCGATACAGTTTTGATATTCCTTGGTTTCCTCTTGTAGTCTTCATGTGCAGTATTGTGTAGCCTACAAGCGACTGAGTATTCAACCCTTAGTATTCTTGTAAGTATAGGTACATACTAATAAATAATCTAAAGATTTTACATCCTTCTTCTATCCTATTACAGTAAGTAAGGAGGCAGTATTCTTTGGAGCCATGTTCAACGTTTACTCATCGCTTTAGACATCTAGACATGTAGCCGTAAGAGGTTATCTCAATCTCTAGCTAGGTCCGCATAAACAGAAATCAAAAATTAGCCCTCATTGATGACAAATAAACAGCTTGTTTGGACTCATAATGACAGTGATTGACGAAACGAGTAATAACGGTTGTTAACAAATAATAAGGCGAAGTTGCGCGAAGTTAATTTCATCGCCATCCGATTCGATATTGCGCAACAATGTTGCTCCAGACGTCCCCAAAAGTTTCTAGTATCGTTGCGACAAATACTCGCAATTATTTTGTTGTTGCAACATCCACATCAAATTAGAAGCGTCGTGAGGACCGGGACCTGTTTCTAGGTATCCTCGATTGAGAATTAATTACGTGAACTCTGAACTATGGATTGTCGAACTATATTGATTTGGGATACTTGATTCGTGATTCATGATTCGAAAATTCATTTACTTCTTGCACGAGTACCTAAGTTTTTATTTATTCACTGTCAAGAAGTTGATGACAGTTCATATGACCTGTATAGCTCTTTTTAGTTATTTAAAGACCAAAGAAACAGTACTGGCTGGATAGATTTTGGTTTATACCAACGCCTTTTTAGGGTTGAACTATGTCCAATAGTGTACTATTGAAAAGGCTGGTAGGTACACGTGCAGATCGGTCTTTGTAATCCATTCACAATTGTATCTACTCGCTTATAGGATGGTGTCGGGATTATTTTAGGAAATAAGAAATCAAAGTGGCTCTTGCTCTTATCGTAAAAAGTGTAAAAGTACTCGTATGTCAAACACGTAATGTACAATGAATAGTAAAAAAATGCTCTCAAACACCAATCTCTATCTTTGATTTTGTGATTTTGAAGTAAAAGTTGCTAAGTCTGATGCATCCGACAGCTGTATGCAGAAAATTCAATAAATTGTTATAAAAATATAACTTTTAAAAAATACAAGCTTTTGAGATCATGTGTATCATGTAGCAATAGAGTGCTAGCCAAAACAAGTAAAACGTGCCCAAACACTACGGGTCTATCTTGTTTAGTACAGGAGTTCTTATGGCCACTTTCCGACTTCATCATCAGATCAGCTCTATGGTACCATATTATTACATTGTCACGCGATATACATATGTGTGGAAATTTTCATCTCAATCGGAAACCGGGAAGTTTGTCAAATTTAATTTGAAAGATCCCACCCGATCTTAACGTACATCCATTGCAAGTTAAATAAAAGCTTGTAAAAAAGAGTGTATGCCTTGGAATTTTAAGATTATCACAGCGGAAATTGCTAATAGAGACAAAAAAGTTTAGAAATACATATTTTTATACAAATGACGAGCATTTGAAACTATAAAAGTAAATACGAATGTAGTATTTCAAATCTATATAAATGAAAGTAAACAGATGATCTCAAAGAATGCAGGCTGCATCCATGACCACGTTTTTGCATAACATCCATCAGAATGTAGACGCAATTAAAAACAAAACTTTTTAAGCACATAAAGTATAAAAGTAAACTATGGATTGCTGAAAGGATTATAAATTATTTTAGATTTCTTAATTCGTGATTCATGATCCGATAAAATTAATTTACAACTCTTTTGTAGGTATATTTCTTAATCTTTTGAACAAATAAAACAGCTAGTAATAATTTCGGGTAACTTTTAAATGCTGTTGGTAATGGGGCGTAAGTTTTGGTTTACGACCGATTTTAAGTGTTTCCTTTGAATATTTATGTATCTCGTTAAAAATGTTGCAAAAACGTAGTAAAACGACCAGGTATTATAAAAGAGATAATTATTTGCGCTAGTAAATACTTACCTAGAGAAAAACTGTGTTATGATGCCAATGACCTCTACTAGATAAGCAACCGTCTTTTTTGGCTAAAATTTAGCTCTGCAAAATAATCAGTGTTCGTCTTTTTTAAAGTTTTATTCATTTATTTTATTTCTCATAGGTTTGCGTTTGACTACACACTGCCTGATGTTAAGATAAAGTAAAATTAAGCAAATTTTACCAGTTTTGTAAATTATATACATACACAAAAGTAAGTAACAGTTTTTTTTAAACTTAAGTGTTTTATACATCTAGATCTACGGGTATTTTAAACCTTTGAAGAGTATGAATGTACGAGTAGTTTAGGTATATCATTTATATAATTACTAGACGACCCGCCCCGGCTTCACACAGGTGTATTATACATATAAAATTTCCTCTTGAATCACTCTATCCATTAAAAAAAACCGCATCAAAATCCGTTGCGTAGTTTTAAAGATTTAAGCATACAGACAAACAAACAAACAAACAAACGAAAATAGCGACTTTATTTTATACTATGTAAGGATGGAAGGAAGATAGAACAACTAAAAAATAGTTTATACCACACCCACTCGGAAAGTGTCTTATTACTCGTTCATAAACGGGTTACAAAGTTGGTAATTTCTGCTTCTAATAAAAAAAATGTGCGGCGGGAAAAGTTATATGGAATTTCATTACTGCCCTCCGTAGCAGGGTAGGAATGTTGTATGAAAATCCATTTCTGCCCGGCTAGCTTTCTTTTGTTTTTTAGCAGCGAACACAAAAAAAATAACAACTTCAAACCTCAAAAAGTTTTTGTATGAAATAATTAGAAAAAAAGGCGGGAAACATATAAACCTCATATCTCAAAAAGGTTTTATATCAAATAATTAGAGAAAAGAGACGGATTTTTTTTGCTTTCTATTTTTAATGAAATGAGGATGGCAACCTTATTCTGCAATGCGAAAAAAAAGCGCGGCAATTTATTTCGTTGCGTTAAATTGTTGTCATGGGTATCGTTTTCGAGGTTTTTGGGGGTGTTGATTTCGAAAATGACATTCATTTTGAAATTAAAGATGGCGGATGTCACTTTTTTGAAAAAGTCATCATGGGTATCGTTTTCGAGGTTTTTGGGGGTATAGATTTCAAAAATGGCGTCCATTTTGAAATTAAAGATGGCGGACGTCACTTTTTTGGAAAAGTTGCTATGGGTATCGTTTTCGAGGTTTTTGGGGGTGTAGATTTCAAAAATGGCGTCCATTTTGAAATTAAAGATGGCGGACGTCACTTTTCGATATGTTTAAGACATTGTAACAATTTTAATATAAACTTTAATTAAATAAATATTGTTTTTTATTTTCCTCGTAGGTGTAGTATAAAGCACTATGTATCACTCGGGAGAAAGTTCTATTTCTGTTCTCGAGTTTCCTAGCCCGACGCGCAGCGGAGGGCTTAAAC
Organism: Hypomecis atomaria; assembly: GCA_964007245.1. Classification (NCBI taxonomy): domain Eukaryota; kingdom Metazoa; phylum Arthropoda; class Insecta; order Lepidoptera; family Geometridae; genus Hypomecis; species Hypomecis atomaria. The sequence goes on from OZ023299.1 coordinate 12,057,588, forward strand.
ATACTCTCGATAGAAATAGATCGTTTTCTCCCCTCGATGTACAATGTACTATTAAAACAGCCTTTCTTGATGAAATTACAGGCCGTAGAAGTTGTATTAGATACAGAGGCGGGAAATAATTTCTTTACAGCCGTGGAATCGATTAGCGCAGTTTACTATGCGCGTGCGCCGGCTGGTGTCGATTTTAGCACGGACTGGCAATAGAAGTAGGTAAATGTAATTTAATTGTTTAAAAACACAAACTATAAGCAAAAGTACTTCTATCTATACCTTTATTATTTTCTTTTCCTTACATTTTTTCTATACCTTTTTTTACTACAAAAGAAAGCTTTTCTAAATTGCATTAATAAGATATATTTTTTATGATGCACAATAAAACAAATAAAATAATCAAACATTCGGCTATTCAAATAAGCTTGAGCGTGTGCAATACACTCGAATTTAATCGAATTGCAAATCAAACAATCGACTTTGTGCTACACTCATAAGAAATTACAAACTAGTACGATTATATAGGTACCTATAGGTAACGACTAATGTGATGGAATGTCCACCGCTATGATAGTAATAAAATTAACTTTGAGAAACTCATGATTCAGAATAATCGGTGAAATTAAACAAATTAGTATTTTTACATTACATACATTTTCGCGTACATTTGTTGTTCAGGTACCTAATTTTATTATTCTGACCAGATTGTATGAAATTAGTTTACTGCTTCATCCACTTCATACTAATTTCAACTTTATTACTCTACCCGTGTTAATATTGCGACTTCGTATAATCTTTGCTAAAATAACTTTCCTTTAGTTTCCTACCGGGCATTCTAAATAATGAGATTAAATAAATGAAATGGTGTATTGACTGCAAGCCAATTATAAGGAACAAGTTACTTATTGAACTGATGCCGCATCTTTGGTTGAAATAATTATCTCGGATAAATTTATTTTCGATTTTGTATGCTGTTTATTTTGAACAACTTTATTGTTATATATCGTATAATACTTATTATACATTTGATGAGTGTGGTGAAGTTTGATTTCTAATAAAATACAATTTTAACGATTTTTAACCTAACGAACTTAAATGCCTATCTTGTGATTGGTAAATAAGTGAAGCAATTATTGTTTAAAATAAATTATTTCAATTTGAATAAACTAGATTATTATCTCAGTTTATTGGAGGCTTTTAACTTGGCCTTGAAAATATTTGTAGCTAACAACTAACATTTATTAGTACCTACCCAATTTCCAGTTTTTAGAAAATGTCACCATATTACCTACAGTTAATTAAATACACAGTTAGGTTCAACTTATTTAATAAACTATTTACGCATCGTACCAACAATACAAATTAATTTACATTGAGTCAGTTATACCTACTCGAATAGCCCTCCGCGCGAAAATCCCCGGATAAATGAATACGTATAGAAGGTAAACAAGTTTGAAATAATGTAAAATTTATTGTCTCATAGTAATTATAGTAATATACTATACACAAAAATGTCGTTTCATCCAGACACTTCAACTTCATCATCGCATCGTTACAAATATCGCAACTCATCTAAGCATTTTATTCTATAGACTATTTTTCAAAAGCGATGAGTTCATCTTTTTGCAGTTAATCAATATACAATTCAAAGCTTCAAAGCACAATATCATGTTCAATTTACGACGAATCAAACCGCGGTAGGTCCATTCAAAGTGTACCTATTTGAAATTAAAATTGCCGCATAACATGTTCTATGACTATTTTGTACGCACAGATCTTTCAAGATGGGACATGTGGTCTTAACTGAGTACTTGATTACGCATACAATGCTCTGGATAACCATCTGTAACTAACGAAACAAATCATTTGTTCTAGCGGTAGCTTAATTACGTTCAAAAATCTTTGCAGGAAAACAAGACAACGTGTAACGCTCATATTTAACACACAATTATTAGTTATTCACTGAGGATAACATATTTCAATAACTAATTCAAAATAACTCCAATCTGCAATGTATGTTTTGTAAACATGCATGTTGCGGTGTATAAGAATTTACTAGGACCTATAAGTGTCTAGATGGGGTCGAAAAGTTCTCGAGTGGAGGCCTCGTACCGGCAAGCCCAGTGTAGGACGTCTACCCGCAAGGTGAACGGATGACCTCATTAAGACCGCAAGATTGCGCTGGATGCAAGCCGCTTCCAACCGGTCTTATAGGAGATCCATAAGGGAGCCCTATATCCAGCAGTGGACGTCTGATGGATGGGTGGATGGATGGATGTGTCTCGTGCGACGGGTAAAAAGAATGCCTCTAGCTAGATCTCTATGGCTGTATGCTTGCATAATGTTATAGTAACTCTGCGAGCACTACAAACAAATCATTCGGAATATGATGAGCGCGTTTCATAACAATTGATGATATGGTTGCTTAACAAGATGGATACTGTGTATGAATGAATTTTTGTGTCGTGTAGCGAAACAAAGGTATAAACAATTTGTGAGTGCCATTAGAGTTTTGGCTATTGAATACCGCCGCGCCTGTGTGATACATACGGCTGTAGCAACTGGCGTTGTCAAAAATAGGTTCACCCACTTTTTTCTATAGTCTGTAGTTAAGTTTAGTAACTACTGCCACTTTTTACTAGAGAAAGAGACTAACTATTTTAAACTGACTTCCATAAAGAAGGGTTTGTATTGTTTTGTATATGACCATCGATATTTTCGCTAATTGTGAACTGAATCAAAAATATTTTTTAGTTGTATCGAAATCAGCTCAGCCGCTTTTGAAGAATCAGCAATAATGTTGTAGGTATACATAAATTCTCCCAAACTAAGTATTCGAATTTGGTACACGATAGAAGTCGGTTTTGCCATTTTTTGCGAAAAATAATTATGTATAAGTACCCGAGAAATATTACATCAATTTTTAATGCATTATGGTAATGTGTTTATGTGTAACATAACAATTATGTTATATGTACCCTACTTATTTAAAATACAGATATGATTTTTCGAAGATAGAACAGACACAATACGCTCCAAAGTTTAACCCATTTTAACGGTGTTTTCTGAACTTAGTGAGTTTACTGTACCAGCCTTTTATTAGTAGCTTTTTAGCCCGTTTCTATACTAAACCAACACAGTTACTAAACTTACTAGCTGTGTGTATCGTACGTAACATATCAGATACAATAGCACGCAGCCGATATACAAAGCGATGGGAGTCTTCATTACCAATCCCGCTGAAGATTGATGCGACACAGTGGGGCAACAGAAGAAGTAGGTTAAGGCTGTTGAGTATGCTCAAATTCTATATGGTCTAAGACAATAAGACCGATAATATAGAGACATGACTATTGACTATAAGGTATAAACCAGTTTTAAATAGCGCTTCGCTTTCTCAAGTTGAAATGGTCTTTTGCAGGGCACATAACATACAATACAACAAAACTTTATTAACTCCAACACATAGGAAAACATAACAGAAGAAACTGAGATACAAAAGGCACAAAAGGCTGTCTTATCGCTAAAAGCGATTTCTTCCAGACGACTTCCGTTGTACGACGTATAGACGGAAAGGACGGTGGTGTAAACATATCGGCCGAATCTAATTTAATGGCACTCTATGCCGCGCCGCTGTCATGAATTTGCTACTGCGCAATGACTCGCCTCGTGGTCACAGACGCCATTAAGTTTGATCCAGCCAATGCGTTCTCTAGTACTTGCAACCAACCTACAAGGAGTATAAATGATGGATGCAAGCCGCTTATCCAGCGTTATTAGAGATCTACAATGGGGCCTAACTCCATCAGTGTGCGTCTTCTAAATCGGTATAACGCATTTTTATAGGTAGAGTCTGGGATAATTTTAGTCCAATGCAATAAAACTTCTTAAATACAATCTTACGCAATCTATACCTACTTTAAGTTACAAGTACTATGCAAGCTAGATGTACGCAAGGCCGTCCAAAAAACGAGTGGCTAGTTTAAACTAAATATTATGGCTTCCACATAGATTACAGATGATACAGTACGCAATTACGCCCGTACGTACGGTGGTTGGCTCGAAATAACAATAATTAAGATGTTGCCTGTCGGCCGAGCCAATTCAGGCTTTATGGATATGTATCTACAATTGAGAGCAATTGCTCCAGCATGTGTGTGTGTTTTATTGTGTTTGTTTATTTATGTAGAATTCTTTTGTTTTGATAGCAAGAGTGTTTTGTATCTGACTACTGCATGAAAAATAACGGTGTGTGTGTTTTGTTTCTATGTTGTCTGTATTACTACGCTACTGTACTAGAGATCTTTTAGGATAATATTATGACCCACCCTTCCAAAATTCAATCAGTTTGAATGTGGCTCAATCACTGTAAAACTCGATGAAAATGGAATTAGCAGAGGTAATTTAGAATTTTCGAGTGCAAATAGTTATTAATTTATTTCATTTTTATTTTGTTACCTACTCGACAAATAAAAACGGATTCTTTATGATACTCGTAGTCTTAGTCTGACTGAAGTAAGTTATCCTTTTTATAATAGATAAATTAGTTTAATTTCTTTCTACGTTAGTAAAAGAATCAGATTTAAGTTGAACTTGATTTGTATATAATTAATAACTAAAGTAGAATAAAAGGAGTCAAAAATATGATGACAATACATTGCTTCGATTTTTACCTAACTGTATTCAGAAATGTTATTACACCCATTACACACACTATGGAATCATCTACAGCTCAGTTTGAATTCTCGAAATCACAAAGGTTGATGTTTGCGCCTCATCCAAGAAGCACGCTAATAGTTACCAAGAAACGAAATAAAGATACCTGCAATCGTCCAACACTGCTGTGAATATTATGAATTACTTTTGGGGTTATTGCAGCTCATTTACGATCCGCGATTAAAGAGAAGGGTCCTTGGTATACCTTCGGTTTTTTACAACTTTCGAAAGTGATTTCTTCAGTTATTACACAACGTATCGTCTCCTTTACGAGGAAGATTTTAATGGTCAGATTTATACTCTTTATATGGATTGTCGCTTAATTTCTGCCCTGACCGAAATACTGGTCGACTTAGCAATAAATGCTCCGTTTTATCTCTTTTTTGAAATAAATAACCGAGATAGCGTTTGCCCGGGATAATGCAAGCTTGCCGGGAATGTTGATTGGCTTGGAAGCAGCGGGAATATAATTTCAATTTCCGTGCGACATGTAAGTCAACGCAGACGCAGTTAAGTGGATGCAAGAAAATAATTTAGCAAAATAATCCTTCAAAACCACAAACGAGGTTGCTGTTTTTGTAGCATTTAAGTAAAACACACGCCAAGTTTTCATGGAAATGTTAGTCATTTATAATTGGACTTATTTTTCCGTATACGAATGTGGGTTATAATAAGGAAGTGCATTTGAGACATAGATCATTGCTGCGCGTGCGGAGAAGCGACGGAATATACACTAGCGCTTGCGGGGACTTGACTCAGTGTACAGCTTGCAAAAAAATAAATTTATAAAATTACGGTAAATATTCAGCAATTATTTTTGTACATATTTTTGGTGACATTTAAATTAAATAAAAATACTATCTAATACACTAACTAACTTAGGAACTAGGCTCGATAAAAAAACTTTAATTGCGAAGCGAGGTCTGTGCTTCGACACGACGACTTTGCTTTCGTTTGTCCAAATGTTTATTTTTGTCTACAAGTCGCAGTTTTCAACGAATCTCGACGAGACCTGCTAACTTATCATGCGACTTCGAAAAGCCATGGAAAGAACTCTTCTCGACGTGTGAAAAAGTAACAGATTTATAATTCACCATAACTCTTGTCTCGTTCTGACACGTCGAAAGAAATATTCCGTGGTCCGCATCCTAGCCCCCCTGGTTCACAGGTTCTATACTCGTACTAATGTTTTTTTGCCGCCGTGTATTTTGATTCTGGGGGTATTTCTCTCAATTTTTTTAAGAGTAGGCATGTCCAAATTTATTTACTTTAAATGTTATCTTTGCATTTTAAGTCAGACAACAAATGAAACGATTGGCATGGAGTCATAAAAATAATTACCTAAAATAATTATCACACAAATTTCATGGAAATAAAATAACGTATTATTTTTCTGTCCTTACTTGCCCGACATTTGAATGTACTTTAGCAGGTGCTAAAACTTGGTCGGTTATAACACGGTAGCGTTATGCGACATTTTTTGCCAAGAACCGCCACCAGTTTTTCTTTTATTGCAGTCACCAAATAAAATGCTTCTTTTTATTTCCGCAAAAAACTAATAAAGCACGCCATTTAGGTACGTAGTGGTCTCGAAAAAACTCGAAGAATAACTTAACAGTTTACTTACTACGCAGGATTTACGACAAGTGCTTACAAAAAAGAAATACTACATCTTGTTGTGAAGTCGTCGTTCCTGATACAGACACAGTTGATAGTTTAACACCAGGGTTAGCAATATGACAACTTGGCGTATGTAAAATTATTCACTTTAGTAAAAAATACTAATAAAATATATGTCCTACTAGCTTTTGCCCACGGTTTCACCCGCGTGATATTTTGATATTCGTGCTATTTTTAACCTTTATTTTTTTCGAGATCAAAGTAGTCTATGTCACTTTCCATCTTTCAAACTATGTCCATGCCGAAAATCAAGTCGATCCGCTGCTCCATTTACTGAAAGAGGAACAAATCATCAAACAATACACTATCGGATTTATAATATTACTAAGACAAAGCTTTGAATAATCACTACATACTCGTAGGAGAACCGTGGTGGTCTAGAGGTAGTGACGCCCGCCTTACAATCGTGAGGTCGTGGGTTCAATCCCAGTCCCGTACCAATGAGTTCTATGGAATGTATGAACGGAATTTCACATCACTGGCTTTTCGGTGAAGGAAAACATCGCGAGGCAACCTGGCGTATGTGAATCCACCAACCCGCACTGGGCCAGCGTGGTGGATATGGCCCAATCACCCTTCGTGGGTAGGCCTGCGTCCTGCAGTGGACTATTAAAAAAAAGGCTGATACAGTACAGCACTCGTAGTATAAAACAAAATCGCTTTCTCTGTCCCTATATCCCTATGTATGCTTAAATCTTTAAAACTACGCAACGGATTTTGATGTGTTTTTTTAATAGATAGAGTGATTCAAAAGGAAGGTTTATACATATATAGTACACCTGTGCAAAGCCGGGGCGGGTCGCTAGTATATTTATATATAAAAAATAAAGTAGTTTCTCGATGGCTTTGTTGTGTTTTTTACTTTACTAAGATTAAACATAATGACATTTAGACACAAATATCAGATTTTATACACAAAATATTTTGGTCCAAAACAGTGATCTTATCGTACTTTAAAATTCTTTGATAATGTTAAGATACGAATTGTAATACGAGAACTATGTTTTGATAAAAATCGAAAGAAAGCAACTAACGAAACATTTCAAAGTTTTTGCCTAACAGTAAGTTTGTAATCCAAAGTATCAAACATGGCAAAAATATTCACGACTCAAGTTTCTTTTTACAATAACAAAATATTTTATTATTTATCTTGTAAAATCTGTAGAAGAAATGCAAAGATTCTGATCACGATTCCCTTCTTGTTATTATGCGCATGAATAATTTGTTAACATTAATGATTTATACTATGATAAAGCGCCGGAAACATACACTACTGTACAAACAACTATCGTACAAAATAGCATCTTCTCACAGAATAAATATAGGTATAAATTATTTGTTTGTGACGAGACTTCTACAAATTGTCTCTACCATTGTTTCTCATTAGCTAGGATCGATCAGGCTGAAACGCAACATCTAACACTTTTCAAAGTAATAACAGAACATAGAATCTTATTTTCTACACAGAGAGGTTTACATTTCAGAGAAACAATTTGAGAAACAAATAGTGTCTCGCCGCTTACCGTATTTTTAACCGACTTCCATAAAGGATGAGATTCTACGTTCGATGAAATGATTTTAATTTTATAGTGCATCCCACACTAGATTTACCTCAAAGAGTTATTCTTGAGATACATTTCAAAATTTTATTAAATGAAAATTTATCACAAGAATAACTCTTTGGGGTTCTATGTTCGTCTGTACGTGTATTTTTTGTGTATGTTCATCGATAGTTTCGCCAATTGTGAACCGAATCGAAATAACCTTTTTTAGTTCGAAAGAATATAGTTCCGAGGTTCTAGTCATATTTAATTTTACAGAAATCGGCTGATATGAAAAATCAACTATAATGTAAACAAATCGAGCGAAATTCTCGAATTTTGTACCCTTTGGTGCTTTTGCCATTTTTTTGCGAAAACTTATTATTATTTTTAATTGTGCATTAATTCTTACCCATTTGGCGCCGATACGACAATATATCACTTTTTCAGACTTTTGTAAGTAAGTTATCATTATTTTTTATTTTTATTATTTATTTATTATGTAGAAATTACCTGCTAATTTGTAAGTCAATTAGCTACCTATACAAGGATCAAATTTATTTTTCTTACGGGCCATCCCTATCGTAGAATAATAGGTACTAGATAAACAAATAAATCAGCTTCCCCAGCAATTACACCAGCAAGAGCTGGACAAAAACTTGAATACAAGCACATCATTCATTCGTTCATTAACATCAATTGCTTTCCATGAAAGGGATTTATTCCAATGCCCACAAAAACTTGCGTCGTAATAAAGACATCAACGGTAGTCGCCGAGCTAATGCATTTAACATTTTTTGTCCCTTATTTTCATCACTTTATAAATGAAGTTTTTCTTTCTTAAATTTAAATTTCGGAGTCAGGTGCGGCGTCTTTCTATGCACAGGAGGTATTTAAACAGCCAAATAAAAATACTATTTAAATATTGTCATTATGGTCTGACCTTAGCAGCCCACTAAGTGCGGCGGTCCATTACTGTCGTCCTCGCACTTTACGAGTAACCATCTTTATATTTAAGGCACGGTTTCATTACAGCGAGCCCGTACTAACATTATGGTACATTTGGCAGAAACGTGCCTCTTCGGAGACGCGTTGAACTCTCTTGTTCGGCGAAACATGCGTCATGCAATCCTGATTAAAATTATGCGCTGTGAAGAAATTTCATAGTATGAAAATTAATTATAATTTGATGGCCATAATTGCTTCTAATTATTCCGATTACACGTTAATTAAGACCACCTACCATCCTGTCAAGATTTTCGAAAGCTGCACAGGCGCCCCCGGGTCTATCGCCGGAAACCTGGAGGTTGCGATATAATCGATCTTTCCGAAGCATTTGGTCTCTATCAAGGTGGAATAAAAATCAACGCGCGTGTAACTGTGGGCATTAAATCCGACTCATCTCCGTTATTAGTCAGAAACTGGTCCGGCTTCCTATGGCCGCAGGATGTTGCTCCATATTCGCCATTCATTAACTTAATGGCTTTGGGCTTGCGATGATTTTTATTGCGAAACGATCTGAATAAGTACTCTACAGAAAAAAAAAACTATCGATCGCTTCGAATCCATTTTTAATGAAACATCTCGCATTGGCAGCTATGTTAAGTTACGAGTTCGTTTTCGACTTTTTGTGACGGACGTCCTTTCGTTTTGTAGACGGTTTGTTTAAACCAGTTTGTGATTGGTAAATAAAGATTCGGTTGTTAATCGATAGCAAATCATTCACGTTTCCGATTCGAAATACCAGTTAAACGTATTTAACATGCTAATCTATGATTGTTAACATGAGATGGTTCAAACGGTCCGCTTAGAAGTACACTCCAAACTAATATAAACCTTATTTCTATCGACTTAATAGGTAGATTGAAATGTTTGGTGTTTGAAAAAATCGTGTCTACGGTAGCCGAAATCAAGGGTCAGAGATCAGGCGTGATCGAAAACTGATATTAAAGATTGTAAGGATCGACGTACGCGTGAATGAGATATTAGTGGCGCAAGTCGGTGATGAAACGCGGTACACTGGCAGACATTAATACAAAACTTGTATTTAATGGTATAAAAAATTGGATTGGAGACGTAGTAAGAAATTAGCGATAGATATCTTGACTGACATAAGTACTAAGAAAGCGGTCTAAGCTTTAACACTTTGCAAGCCAGAGAAACAAGATTTCAACTTTAATACTACTACTGCTACTGCCTATTAGGTTCGTCCAAAGCTGCTTCCATTGAACGTATTTTTGCGGTCTTAGTCCATTCGTCAGTCTATATCGTCTTATAGGAACTAACTATAGAAATTAAAAAAACAAGCCAGTAAACTTCTTAAACAGATTTGCGGGTCCAACCTGGGCAAGATTGACAAAGGACCGAGATAGGAGGCGTACAAGAAGATAAGCCTATGCTCAACAGTGGGTGATCAAGGGCCGTAAATGATCATGATGAAACATTTTACGATCAAGATGATACTAACGATTCACGTCCTTGTAAAAATAATAGTCGACTTATAACCACACAATAATATGTGTTTCTTCTCAGGTTGGCGTTTGAGTCTGCCGTAAAGTACACCTCGCTAAAACAATGGATGCTCTCAGACCTTGCGCTGCATATTTGGATTCGCTATTATGATGTTCGTCGGAACGCTTGATTGCGTTGACATTGTATTCTTAGAACACACATGAGATTATGATTTGGAACGTATTTGGTTAAAATATTAAGGTCACCTGATGTTATATGTAGGTACGTAGCAAGATGTAGCGGTAAAGGACACAGGTGTGTGGTAAGAAATGGTTTAATTGTTTACTTTCGTAACCAATTTTATTTTTGCAGTAGAGAAATTATGGACTCGTGAAAAAGTTCACAATGCTGATCATGGTTTTCAACAAAATTTGCTCAAACGTGGCTGTGTGAGGGTGGGTTAATCTAAAGAGGCTGCAAAAAACTTATTACATATTAATTCGGAACGACACACATTAATTGACGTATCGACCGACGTATTTAAATATTTTACGTACGGTGAACTTTTACAAGATAGCTTGAACCAACCGAAAAGTTACAAGTGAGGCAATGCAATATATTCGAACCAGGTCAAAACACATAAATAAAAAAAAACACTTTACAAAATACTTTTTAAACCAGTAGCAACCACACCGACCGAATACTTTCTATATATCACTTAATTATTTTAAAGCAGCCGATAATTTAAATAAGTTGACCTTTTGGTGAAAATTTCAGTAATCCGAACGGGGTCCAGAGAAAGCAATGTTATACGAAACCGCATTAACTGTACAGCTGGTCTTGAATTAAAAGAACAACCAAGTTATTTGCAATGTTGGCTAAGGAGTGTAACTAATGTTTTTGTATGAGGTTGGTAGAGGAAATGAAACAGTGGCTCTGAGGTTGAGTTTACGTGTTTGTTGGTTATTGTATGCTTGGTGTATCGTCATCGAGCCATTAAAATTATCGGCTGCAAACGTCAGGTCTAATCTGGGTAATGTTGGGGCTTCGCTGCACTTCTCACAGTGGAATGGACTTTGGGATGGATCGAGGCATTGAAGCGGAAAGCTAAAAGTTACGTGAATCATAAAAAGATTTTTTGATATTCAATTTTGTTCTTATTAGAGAAGGAAGGGAAACATTTTGTTTGGGATGCGTTGAAGCACTGGAGCGGAAAGTAAGCAATGTGAATCATTTAAGAATATTTTTAAATGTTTACTTTTGTTCTTATTAGAGTAAGAAGGCCAGCGTTTTGTTCGGGATACGTCGAGGTATTAGGACAAAAAGTTAAGTTATGTGAGTCAATTTGGTCGTGTCGTCGTGGATTTTTATGCGTTTTATTTTGTTCTTATCAGAGATAAGGAATTTAAAGCTGATGTTATAAGTTTGCTGTAGAGATTTTTATGACGACTTTTTGAATTTTTTGCGGAACAAATATACCCTATAGACTGTCTTTGGGTGTAATCGAAAACTTTAATCTTTACTATCTTGCCTGGAAGAGTTTGCTCTAAGCAATAAAGCAAAGGGCGGCCACCTTTTGTTGCACTAAGTTTTAAATTGTTTTTTTCCCTTTCTGTGTATTTTTCTGTATTGTGTTTTAGTGTTACCAATAAGGTGTTCATTCATTCATTACTATTTAATACTTTTTTATACAACTTACGCCGATTCTAGTAAAAATAATAGACATAGAAATAATATCTAATTTGTGCTGCAGTCTTAGGCGGTTGTGCAAAGTATTGTCTCAAAACGTAGTTACTATAGGTTATACAGTGACTTAGTTACAGAATCTAGTGTAACAGTAGAAAAGAATAAAAGTCTAAACCATCACAAAACAAGACAGCTGATATAGCTGTTTCATCTATCAACAAATAATAATAATAATGCAGGTAAATAAAGCCATTATAATCAAATATTGCTGAAAATTTTCAGCCAAACATTGGGGAAATACTTAAAAATCACAAGGGCTACAAGAATCTCATTATATGCAAAATTACCCCTGAGACTCATTATGGTATCGTCTTGACTTCTCGACTTTGTAGCAAAATGAATTCCATCCTTTGAAGAGCCCGCCCTTAAATTAAGGCACTTTATTCATTTGGCAGCCAATTAAGCGAGAAAAGTATCGCATACGAGACATACTCAGCGCAATATATTTGAGCTCATCAAAATATTTCACTTTCCATGTTTTACAGGGGTCTTCTTAGTGGCAAGAATACTGGATAAACTTTCTTGCTTAAAATTATGATTTAGATCTTTTTGCTTATTTAATTAATGTATTGATATTAGTTCAATTAGTCAAATAATTATAACTAAGCATAAATTCTACATGTTGTTGTAGTGTGCCAAATTTTTTAATTTAATTTTCTTAAGTCTATATTCGATTTTGGGTCGCTATATCTAGCAGGCTTTCGCCATCTAAATTAACAGAGGTTAAAGTTTTATTTTGACATAGCTTTAGTTAATAGTTTTTTGGGAAAAATGAGATTTTTGATATTTTACTAATTGTAAACAATATTTGTAAAATCGTTGTAATTTCAAAAATGTACACGCCATTCAAGTCAAATACTTTGCCGAATTTACCCATCGAAAAATTCTGAGATGACCTCTCCCTGATCTTCATAATTGTATTGTATTTCGTTCGTGGACTAAGTTAACCAACTAAATAATATAACCTCTATAGCTTATTGCTTGTAAAGTGCTTCAAGACATCGTTTCGTTCGCTATTCGCCCATGCATACAATTTGCATAATCTGTTAAACTCCTACATGAAAAAACTCATCTGGATCTGTGAACTTCATTAATTTGACAACAAGATGCCTTAAACAAGCACCGGAATTGGTTTTCGAGGCTTTGTATTCTTCGTAAATGTATTAAAACCTTCGTGGGAGGTTTTAAAAGCAGTGGAAGAAATAAATATTGCCTTTTAGGTAGAGCTGAAGAAACCTTGATGACTGTACTATAAAGAATTATAACGTGAGTTGTAATAATTGCAAAACTTTAGTTTTGTTGTACTTTGTGGTCAAAATGTCGTATTTTTTTAGCTACGTGCAAAGTTTTTTAAACGAGGATAAAATTGGTTAATTAAAAATTACAAGAGACATGCAAATGCAAACTCAAATCCAAAACCAAATTAATAACTCTGATGTTGAGCCACTTCACAGGTACAAAGCAGTTCAAATTAAAAAAAGAAATATAAAAGAGGTTCAGCTAGAAACTTTCATAGTCTGGTGTGAGTGCTTAATAACACATATATAAATCTCTACTTGTAAGGACAAATAATATCTTACAGGAAAATTCTATTCAAGAATTAATTAGGCTACTAAACTACTCTCGAGATTAATTTGGGACAACTCAGAAAAGAAGATTAGCTCTACTGGACAGCTAAACAATAATTTTATAATCAGACAAGCGACGTCCATTCGCGGAGGCAAATACCCGTGTGAAGAGGCATCTGATTCGATTCGATCGCGATACCTCAAAACAACCACAAATTCGCATCCAAAAACATTTTATCACCTTTATTTCTATATCAATAGAGAACACATTCCGAACATGCTGTTGATGTTTCACTGTGGCACAGTTATGCATCTCATCTCCTACAGATCAGAGCGTCTTAATGCGTGAGAATTAATTTTGTAGTGTAATGACCTTCACGTCACTAATCTGTGACATCTTTGTGGGAAAATGTCAACAAATATGAGTATTTTAATCTAGTTTAGACGCTTATTTATGCATCCTAATGTACGTAATAGTACGTGCTATTTCGAAAGAGGCGTATTAGATGTTACTCGGGTTATTAAAAAGAGTTATGGTTCATAAAAAATGTGATGAAAGTGTTTTTGTTCTGGTTTTCTGCTGACACCAAAATGAATACCACTTGTTGGAAAATAAAAAGTACCGTAAAATTAAAATTTGTTACTTGGTGTGTGTGTGAATGAAGTGAATTTACTTACATAACTATTTTTTTTAATTTAAACTATTGTAATGAATTAATGATGCACAATTTTTTGGAACAATTTTGCATTTAACTTGCTACGTAATGATATCACTCAAAGGTACCTAGTATACAATACTTTATACTTGATAAACTTCTTTGTTTCATCCAGCAGAAACTTATTATTTGAGTATAAGCTCTATATTCTTAAGTTTTAATGTATAGGTAGTATAGGTATACTCAAATTGATACGGTTTATGTTAATTACTACATACTAATCAACTAAAATCAGTGGTATCATAAATTGTACCGCGGAATTACCATAAAAACCTTCAAAATAATCTTGTTGGACTTTTTATTTACCAACTGATTACAGTTATACCTAATATGTTGAGCAAGACGCTATAAATTATCCTCTTTATTTGAAAGTGGCAAATCATCAAAGGATAAAAATCAATCAGATAAATTTGCTACACATTTCACATCTGATTTCCCATCAACAAACAACCAGACTAACCTGTCCAGGTTCTCACGCAAGTGCACCGAAAAATAAAAAAATACCCGTACATATAATGTATGAGTATACGTCGGGCAGTGTCACAGTTCCATATACCGTAAAAAGGCAGATTAGTAAACTTGATATCCAGTGGGAGCTATGCTAAGTTAGTCATACGCGTAGTAGCTTGATAACTGAGATGGAGCTTTTCAAATATTTTTTCTTTGAAAAAGTCTTGTTTCTAGTTTAACTTTCATCACGGGTATAAGGTTCAAACAGTTGTATTTTCGTATTTAGTATATTTCAACTAAGTACATTGTTCTATTGGGTTCTTCTGGAAACCATTGAGTTTCCTTTGTATTTGGCATTCCTGTTTCATGTCACTCTCTTACAATGCTACCTGTTCTGCTGTTCTGTGATGCTACTACATTTTTTTGATATCCGTATAACTACATCTAAATAAATAGTTAAATAGTAAATTACGTTATTGCAGTTATACTTTTTGTTTCGTTTAGTACCTAGCTTTTTGAGTTTTGTTAATTACCTGTGTAAAAATTAACATTCAGGATGAGATGTCGTAGGCAAACTATACTTACTAAATCGTTATTACTCGTATATAATAATAGCAATTTAGAATATTTATGTTTCTTTTTCACAACATGCATTTGATAGAGAGAACACTATTTTACGATGCCATTAAATTTACGATGACGCCATTAAAATTGCTATACTTACTATATCAAGCTATACCTACTATATCAAAATATATTTACTATATCTATCTTTGCTTTAATTGGATCGCCAGCCTCAAAACCACTAGGAAGCCCCATCGCAACCCGATACAGTTGAGACCGCACCGCCCGCGGGTGGTCGCTCATGTTCGTATATTCGATCTTCCAGTAATTAACAACCTCAATGATTACGGATGTACTTTATAACATGAACAGACACATAACTGACTCCGTTCAAAACCAACCCGAGGTTAATAAAATCTCACAAGTTTACAAGCTCTCGAATAAAGTTTAGATTGCGCGATTAATTTCTCCTTTTATGTATAATGTATGAGAAGTAAGAATTTTGCAAGTCGGAGGATAGTAATTTCGATGTTTAATCAGTATACGTAATGTATTCAATATCAGTTTCATGAATATGTTAGATAAATTATAAATTCATTTATTGAGGTAAAAACAAACTAAGTCACTTACCTCCTTAGCCCCCCAACAAATCCAACAATGCAACTTTGCAACAAAAACCTCATTCATGGTTGTAATGTTATTTTTAGGGTTCCATACACAAATGGTAAAAACGGGACCGTATTAATAAGACTCCACTGTCAGTCCGTTTGTCTGTCGGTCTGTCTGTCACCAGGCTGTATCTCAAGAACAGAGATGGCTAAAACAATAGAATTTCCGTTTCGTCGGTCAAAATAATTGAATTAAATTAAAATAAATATTTAAGGGGGGGCCCATACAAGAAATGTGATTTTTTTTACTCGATATTAATAACAGCAATAGGAAGATGCTTTAAATATTCACATACGAGTAATATTAGGTTGTATAATTATTCCCTTCAAAAATCAGTTTTTTCCGTTTCCTCTAAAGTTGTATGAATCAGAATCAGAAAATTTTATTTGCACCAACAAGTAGCTTAGAGTATTAACATACACAACTTATCATATATGCTTATCATACTTAAGTCTACTTGAGGACCCTGTTTAAATAGGGTGTTGCAAAAAACAAAGTAATCCTTATAAGCTAAATTTAAATGTAAATTATAGTAAGTTAAATAAACTTTGATATGTCTAAGTATAACCTATGTATTATTATATAAATGTTATATCGTGATATTAACTCGCTTTTTCATCAAGGTACTCCTGTATGCTGTAATAAGATTTTATTTTCAGAAGATTTGTTAGTTTTGTTTTAAAGGCAATATTTGGTAACGTAACTATCTAACTACATTATATGTAACGTAGCTAGCAATTTAGGGGTCACTTAGCCGACGATTTGTAGTGCAAAATTCAAATAAATATTCACATACGAGTAATTTTAGGTTGTATAATTATTCCCTTCAAAAATCAGTTTTTTCCGTTTCCTCTAAAGTTGTATGTAGTTAGCAATTTAGGTCACTTAGCCGACGATTTGTAGTGCAAAATTGAAATATTTTTTCATTTCTGCAAGTATAATAATAATATTTTCAGATACTAGCACATATCCATCGACCGCACCGGTATTAAATTACCCGGTTCTGTAACTTATTTAAAATCTACGACATAAAAATTATAAGCCAATAAACATCGCATAGAGAAGATTGAGAGAAAATCTTCGCACATCCAAAACGATGAGAGCAGACTATCAACATAGTAATTAAAATTCCTATTAACACTGTGTATATTACTTTACGATGTGTTATACGACCCATAAAAATTATTATACTTGAATAGTTTTAAACGATATACGTCTCTATGTTGCACGTCCTTCTTAACGCTACTAGGTCTAATAAGGCAGTGAATTGCTTGATCTGTTTATAATCTTCTGCTCTTCAGTCGTAAAAAATATAATAGTCAATTTCCAGTTAAATAACTCAATTTGCTGTTGTTAATAGTCATTTGAGACCATCGACTTGGCATTTTTTTTGGTTATAAAATATTGATTGCTAGAAAAAAGCAGTCAATTCAGTTCAATTTTTAAGTTATTGTACTATTTTTCTTAATGCATTTCACCTAATAAGTGATGAATAGTGACGCAGTTGTAGAAGATAAGTAAAGAAGTTCTAGGTAATTATATAAAGGTAGGTACGTAGTTTTAGATTCACTCTCTAGGCTTGACGATACCCATAATCGGAGACATAAACGATGGCAAAACTTCTAAGTCTGTTTTGGATCATTTAAATTAAGTCATTTTCCTAACTAAAATCCTTTTCTTAATGCAAACGATCAAAAGGCTGGAACTGTAATCAGTACCAGCCTTTTTAATAGGTTTTGTTTATAAGTCTGCCCTGTATAGGGCGATTTAAGTAGCGTTGTGCTTGCTGCTGTCAATCGAATATGTCGATTCCATCACATCACTGGTTTTGGGTCGTACCAGCTGACTGCATCGAGTAGAACTTTACCTACTTGATGGTAATTTTAGCCTAAAGCTCTTTGGTATGCGTATTACACGACTGGCCCAGTTCCTCGTCAGCTTTCGGAGCTACATCTATAATTTGCGCTAATAATTGTAATACTTTATTTTAATCGCACCTGCCTAAAACTATGTTTAAGGCAGCTACTGTCAAGCTTTTGTGTCGAGGCTTTCCAAAGTGTCTGGAAACTTCAAGTTGAAATCGTACCATTTACGCATTAAACGGACACTAAATAACCATGTTCTTAAATATGGTATTACGGTACTACGTTAGTGTAATAATAAGTTAGCTGTGTGTTTTTCTCCCTCATTACTGCTGCTTTACAGGGTATATGTAACAGAACTAGAGTACGGTACATGACGCAATAAATACTTCATCATCATTCCAAAAGTAAGACGTATAGACTTGAACATAGCGCCTCTCCTAGCGACCAGTTAGAGACAAAATGTCCTGGTGAGGTCTTTTTGTACCTGATGATCTGAAGTTGACGCGAATCAAACATGTCTTGTTTTTAGTTTTGTACTCAACTGCTGTCCACGTACTGAGCACGGTTTTCCGCTTAATGCTATGGCATGCTTCACAAACCTGAATAACTCTCAAAAATGCATATTTTTTTAGGTTTCTTTTTACCGATTGAAGAATCGTTATTTTATTAATCTATTTAGCCAATATATGTTCAACCGCGGCATCTATTGAAGTAGCTCAACAAATGTGCAATATAATACAAGTGCAATGTTTTGTACATCTGTTAGCACGTATAGAATTTGAGGTTAAAGAATTGTCACATCAAAAATTTTGTCATGTGCCAGTCACGCATCATATTCTGACCAAAAAGCAGCGCAACAGATGTCAGATCGGATATAGGATGATAAAAATTGCTCTGAATGTATAGTACCTGTTTACCAGAATTTAGTACTCAAAGTGGGCAGAAATAGCGGTAATTTTACCTAAAGGATGAAAAATTGCAATGCAGGGGAGGTTTTTGCCCAAAATAATGCAGTTCTCGTACGAGTGGTGCAAATCTTATTGTGTAAATTCAAAGCAATATAAGCTTATCTTGTCATGTTACTACCAAACACGTGTAATATTATAATATTATAAACGTTGTTAGAAGTAAAAAATCAAACATATAATTGCATGCAAAGCCTGAAATGAAGCATCTTACTGGATCCGTATTTTTGTGTCAAGTCAAATAAATCTTTAAATCATTTTAAATTCTCATTGGTACGTTAGGCAAGTGGCAAAGTGAATTAAAAATATGTTCAATTCACAAAGTTTACTTTCTTCTGGAATTTTAGAATAAAAGTTGCTGTAGAAAATTCAACAAAGTATGATTGTCTCTTAAAATAAAATGATTCCAATGAGTGATGTGTCACGAACAACCACTTTCTATCCGTGAAAGTTCAGGATGTCACAATACCATAAAACACAAATAGACACGACCAGTGACAATATCTTCAAGTCTGTAGATATGAGGCGACGAACTCCGGGGTGTGTACACAACCTTAAATTGTATCAAGAAAGCCAACCCAACCTTATCTAAGTACGGAGGCATTATACAATATTGATAAAATAGAAAAAAGTGTAGACTCGTCAAGATTTCACTTGCGGGCCTTATACAGATCTATAAAATCTATAAGCAATACCACTTTGGAGGGAAATCATTACATTCTTTGTAGCGAAAAAGGGAAACTAGTTGTAAGATGTAATTTTTTACTTAATCTTTACAATCTAGTATTCTATGCTACTTCTGATGCATCAACGGGGCGACGGATCATTTTGTTTTCATGTAGTTAGTTCGAAGAGTACATACGTACATAGGCTAATATTACTAAAGCAAAATTGCAGATAAACGCTAGAAACAAACTGAATGTAAATACTATTTATTTAATTATGTTGCAAAAAAAATTGAACATCGAGTTCCAATTCATATTTTCCTGTTGTCAGGAAGCAGAGAAAAAAACAAAACTTAATAGATCTTGCCAGTCAAGCGAAAGTAAGAGTGAGAACGGACGGTGATGCAAAGATAACAATAGGCCAGCCTCGTTATCAGGTGTTCCAAAGCTACAAATCATAGATAGCTGCCAAGGCCGGCGGCACGAAGAATTTTCGCTCGACCAAAATGCGTGAGCTAAATTTTGAATTACGAAACTCGGATCAGATAACGCGTAACGGTCGAACGAGAGACGGAGTCTTTGATGCAGCACTAGAAATATGATATCAGATGCAGAAAGGTACAAGTATAGTAGTGCAAATGGTGTAGGCAAACTTAGTATTATTGTAATACTTTATCAGTTGTCACTCTTGGTTATAATATGGATTCAGTGCTGACTGGTAAATTAAAAGGTAGAGAATATCTACACATTTCCATGATTTAGGTATACTTGGTATTATAATAGACATGTCAAACAAAATTGTACATAAAACCATAAGCAATAAAATCACTGAGGCTGTACAAGTGTATATAGCTCAGGTATCTACTTGGTTGTCTGATTACTACCCTGAAACCTATTGCTAAGGAATTAACGGCGTGTTCGGGAGTCTGATTTGTGTACCAGTTTCTATTGCAAGTAGGTATAATGTGTATTTCATCTGCGACTTCGGTGGTTTTTTCACAATCTAGAAATACCATACTATTTTATATGCTAAAACTACCTACACTACTACTACATAGAAATCAATTGGATAATCCACAGACCCTCGAAGGTCTAAAGATAATCCAAATGCTCAAGCCCACTGCCAGTTGGCAGCGTGCCCAGCATGCTGGCAGCATTGCCACGCTTAAGGGCAATGCTTATACGTTGAGCCAAATAAACACCAGCATTTTGGTCACGCGTCGCGTCCACCAGACGCTCAGAAAGACTTTTGAAAACAAGATGAGCTCCCGGCTCCACGGACCCAATGTCTCAACGCGGTGGTTTACAAATTACATCATATAATTGGGGTTAACCATTATTCCTTTAAATTAAAAATCATCTATATAAAATAATGTCAACAATCATTGGTACACTCCCGATTCATGTAGGTACTTTTGACGGCAACTGTGCAAAGAATTCAACTCCATAAATTGGAAAGACTAAAATAGTATCGTAGAAATATTTATTTGTTCTATGGCAGCGTATTGGCTAAGAACGACAAACGACGTCAATGATTGTACCAACTATATCGCCGACAAAGCAGTCAACTGACACACCCACAAGAATAGTTACGAAACTCCAGTTACATTAGAAACTAGACCATACTCCTGACATACGACGCTGCAAAAACTCGCGCACGCTACTACATTATTAAGCAAGCAATGGTATAAGTTATAATTAGTGGATGATGTTGCAACATCATGTCGTTAGGATCGATATCAGAGCACAATAATGACTCATCAAGGCTCGAGACCCGAGGTGAAGGTTCTATCCCTTGACCACTCCCAGCAACCTTGCTTTCGACGCAGATCAAGATAAAGCCAGGACTGAATCGATGCCATTGAACATGATTGAAATTGCGATGAAACGTTCAATCCGATTTCTTCTTATGACTCACATTATAACGCTACCTTGCATTCTGAAAAGGAACTTGAAATAACTTAACATAGTTCCGCAAAATGACGCTTAGGTTTCCATTTGTTACTCACGTTGCAAAATAATTAGAGCTATAAACCAATCATCCGCCCACGGCGCGTCCAAAAGTTGACAGTCCCATCGAATCAAAACTTATGAATGAACATTCGATACAATTCAAGGCCAATGTCCTAAAGGGATTAAGGTTAATAGCTGTCCTCGTGACGTGAGCGTGCGTCGATTTTATCGATCCATTAGGACTCCAAATAATCCTTCTAAGAGAGATGAGAAACTGGCTTTTTTATCCGTGGATCGATCGCACAGATGTTCTGTTACGTGTATTTGTTCGCCGGAGAACAGCGTATGATTGCGGCGGCTGGCGGTGCGGGCGCACGCGCGCCTCGATACCATCTCACCGCTCGAGGGGGCGTTACGAAAACCACTTACCTATCAGATGCCATCGCCGAACCACACTTATTATTTTGGCTACTCGGTATTCAAATTATAATTGTAATCTCAACAATATTTTATTTTTGATGTTGCTATCGATTGGGTATTCTGAAAGTGTTCGAAGGAATGCTGGATTAATTCGTTTTGTCTGGCTCGGTCGTGACTTTGATTTGACATTTATATGGTCAGATGAGATTGGTATGAGCACATTTATGGGTTACAATTCATAAAAGATGGGCGAAGCGCTTCGGTTTGCGCTTTCATGCGTGTTGTATAAGGCAAATGGATTCCTTGACATTAATTGACGACACGTGATCGGTAACTTAGTAATATGTCCATAAATATGGTAAAAGCAATTTGGTGTTATTTTTTACACTTTATGTTATAGATTTGATTTACGCATATTGCGCTAAAATATAATTAATTTTAGAAATATTTTAAAAAACAGAGATCTGACGAGAGATCTGTATTCGGACATCTTAAATGTCCAAGTTAGTGTTAACTTTGCTCTGCCATTGTGTGTCTCGATTGTACATCACGTCTTAATAATGATTAGGAGAGTAAATCAACCTTAAGCGAGTGTGTAAATATTCGTTAAGTTACGTCTCTTTAAATATAAGTAACCATTGCCATAAATTACAAAAACAACAAAAGGTTGTTAAGATACGCCATGGCTTGAAAGTTATTAGTACTTTAGACCCTGATCTCGTACGCGCTTCAATTTTGACTATTGACTGATATTTGACAGATATTTATGTTGTTAAATAGCACAGCGTTATCGTAAATTTAACAGTAAATCTATTTTAGTACGGGCTATTTAACTTCGGATTATGTCGAGGCATTTCAACTTTGATTGAGCAGTATTCTTGAATTGCATTATAACTTAACCGAATAAATTTGTCATTAAAATAATTATGTTTATAGCATCAAAATATTTTTATGATTAGTATAATTATATTCCAATTGAACTAGACCGATTTCTTAATAATATTATTTTAATCTCTTGTTGGTAAACTGCTCACATTTATGAATATGTTTGGAGTAATAAGATTTATTACGGTTAATATCCTGGCCATAATTCAACTTGATTGATTTCCTTTATTATAGAAGTTCTAATAATAGTGAGATAATTTTATAAAATGATGTTACTCAATGCTTGGGCGCAATAAAAATGTCATCTAAATAAAATTAAATATGTTTAAACATAGGTATGGTAGTATAATCCACTAATATATCCTGTTGTGATAATTATATTTTTTCATAGTCAATTGCAGCGTAATTATGAATTAGTGTCGCTTCTGTGGAAATATTGAAGATAGATTTTGGAATTATAAATAAACTAATACGATGATACCGTAATAACTTGCATGAACTTTAATATTGTGAAATACCTAATGATAAAATAAACTATAGTTGCTAGATTTAATGATTTACTTTTATTTTTTTGAAAATGGCATTCAATTATTTTTTGATTATTATACGAGTATGTATTCAGTTTTTAGAAAACTTGCCTCCAAAATTCATACTGTTATAAAGTTTATGAAAATGAACATTAAAAATAGGTTATATTTACATGATTTAGCCATAACAAATTACTACCATCAAATGAAAGACAAGCCCCCATGAGTCAAATGGCATACTTTATTACAGCATAGAAATTCAAACAAAAAAAAAAACATTTACGCAACCTCTGCAATTAATACAAAGCCTTATTTTCATTTTTCACATACCACCTTTATCTTGACCATCTGGACCGTTTCATGCAACAATGGAACCATTATTGTTATGTTCAACCGTCGATCGTTGGTGTTTTCTTTATTTCGACTTCAAGGTGATGTTTTGACAGTGTAATTGGTTTGAGACTGCCACTCGTTAATCTTATGCTGCATGAGCGTTATTAATTTCTTTGGTTTTTGCTTCTTGGCTCAATGTGGAATGTTTGTGTTTCTAAGAGTGTTTCAGGTTTAGTCTATGTGTCAAAGAATTATTTTACGTAGAAAAAGAATTACAAACCTGTTTTATCACTCGTAAGCAATAACACACTGACAAATAGTGCGCCTGTTCTTTCTGCGGTACTGTAAATTAAATGTAGTGTTATACGATTTCCTTACGTTTAGAGTGTGTACGAGTATCAATACGAGTATCAAACTCAGTAATCTTATAGGCCGTAACATTTTCATTCATAATTTCGTTGTTCTTAAAACTGTATGCTAATATCTATATAAACTGTAAGTATGAAGTGCTCTATCCAGTAGGTATATCTTTCTTTGCAAATGCAACCTAGTTTCAGTCGCAAATGTTAGGGTTCCGTACTCTTTAAAATGTATTTGTATTATCAAAAAAAACTGTTGTCTATTGTCTAAAAGAGTTAAATTTTCAAGCAGGAGATATAAAAATATCTACCCTGGTCCCCATTTCATCAATGATATAGGACTTCGCACTTTTTAGACCGCCTGAAACATCAGTAAAGATTTATTTTTGTTAGTTCGCAGTATACTAGCGAAATAGCTTAATTGGGAGAGCGTCAGGCTAGTAATCCGAGAGAGTAATCGGGTCCTGCGTTCGCGATTAATTTTTGAAATGTTTATCGCAAAAATAACTCTTTGAGAAAAACATTTTGTGGGAAGCATTATAAAATTAATATCATTTTAAAACATTTCAGATTTTAAAATTAACCTAATGTTATTGTATCCTTCCACTTTCGTAGTAAACTACTTAACCTTACAATAATATTCAACGTCGAAACATAATGAGTCAGTACAGAATATTCCTCAATGATCATCTAGCGACCTATAGCCGTGTGTTTTGTTACCTTTATAGTACTTAACTGCACCTACAATTATTACGAGCATTATTTGGTGCAAGAGACACACCCAGACTAGTTATCGACCAACCTTATGCTGCCTTTAGTCGTAGTACATTCTACTTGAATTAAGAACTAAACCAACCTTATTTTTACTAAAAAAAACGGCTTTCTTACTTACTTTTATTGGAAAAAACGTTTCGCTCAATTAAATTTTGTACGCCTCATCAGATAATTGGACTATAAGTGTAAACAAAGCTGGCCCAGTGCGTGTTGGTAGATTCACACGAAATTGAGTTTCTTTTATGGACGTATACGCACGATATTTTCCTTCACCGAAAAGTCAGTTAGTGTGTAAATCCGTAGGTATATCAGTCACATGACCGGGTTACATCTGACGTTTGTAAGGCATGCGTCTATTTCCGAATAGAATGACTAGCTAAACTTAAAATACGCACGGAACCAAAACTACTATTGAACACATTATTACAAACCCCGCTCACTAGCTTCGGATGAGATCTTAGTCGCGATTAGTTTTGTTTATGATTTTAGTTATGATGACCTTAGGCAAAAATTTAAAAATGGTGTTCAGAGTTATGTTGTAATTATAAAATAGCTCATAAGGTTAGCAATAAAGCTTAATAAGGAAATATTGCATGCATAAATCTGTCTACACATGAGTTCATCGTTTATTTTTGCAAGTAAGTGACATAAGCGTTGACAAAAAATAAAATTTGTCTAAGCCTATGTAGGTAATGTGCTGTAAGAGTCATGGTGATCTAGTAGAAGATTGTTCGTTTTATAATTATTAGATTTTGGGTTCAAACACTTGCATGGATTTTCACTCCAGCAGACTTTTGGTAACAGAAAACATTGTGAAAATCCTTGCATAACTAGAAAAAAGAACATAGCGTATGTGACTAGACTAATCTGCACTGAGCTAGCGTGGTGGATATGACCCAAACATATTTATTTCGTAGGCAGGCCTATATTCAACAGTCAACCACTAAGAACTCGAAAAGTACAAGATGAAATGTGTTATTTATCGTTCACTACGTTCCAGTTACCTAAAGACGTACTAGATTAGTGGCAATGGTGAGTTACTGACGCCAGTGCTAGGCGTAGAGCAAGCGTTTGTCAGACTCCAACACGAATCTAATCCTAGGCTATTGCGACAGCACAGTCTCATTGTATGTTAAGAGGGCACTTCATCTCTCAAGTCGCGAGCGCCGATTTATTGGTGGTCGCGCCCTTATAGTGACACTGGAATATATACAAACACACCTACAGTACATGTAGGGACAGCTAGAGTCAGAACACGGACACTAATGTTAGTTTATCTGTGGAATGAATGAATGGTTCGCCGTGATAGTCTTAGGACCAAAGTTAGCCATATAGTATGCAATTCCCACGTTTTTCAAGTTCTTGAAAATCTTATAATTAAATTAGTAGCGAGTGTTCTTTTTAAATCAAATCTTGAAACATTTTTCTTACAATCTTCTTCTTTTGTAGTTGCTACTTTTTAATCCAACTTTTTGTTGTGATGGACTCCTCCTTTGTTCCTAACAGATTACTGGCGTTTAACAGTCACAGTATGTGTTCAGATTTGATGCCTCGGCTCTAGCCTTGGTTAAATTAAGGTTCTAATTGGTTAATTTAATTTTTAAGTCATGGTAAGAGCTTTTGATTGGTCCACTGTATTGTCATTTAGCTTGTAAAAATTTACTTACCTATGCAAATTTTAGGCAAATGTTGCTATTTACATTTTGCTAATAAAAACACTACGTACTATCTGCTTATTTGCTGTTGCTGTTTCTCTCAGTTGCTATTCTCCTAGTGACGCTAAAATCTGGCTTACCTTTGTTCAGTGATTGAGTTAGGACCTTACAACGGAACTTAGAACACTATAGTACATGTCATGGAGATAGCGGTGTTACTAGGTATCTCGAAACACGTACTTGTTGACGGTATTCCTTGGGTGACGCATGACTAGGGCACTTGCAACTATGTTGGGGCATTTACTCGTACACATAATGCTTTAGAGTAACAAATCATGTCATATGTCAGTCTTTAGACAACGTTTCAGAGAGCTTTTTGTGAGATTTTTATTCTTAGGGAGCTTTTGGAGAGAATCTACCAAACTTCAACTTTTGACTACCTCGTTGGCCCAGTAGTTAGTGGCCCTAATTACTCTGCCGTGGGTTCGATTCCCACCCAAGGCAAGCATTTTGGTGATGAACATAGGTGTTTGCTCTTTGTCTAGATGTCACTATTTATATAAGTATGTATTTAGAAATATGTAATATGTCGTACATAAATCAGTCTCTAGCAGCCATATCACAAGCGTTGCTTAGTTTCAGAGACCGCGTGGAAACTGTCCCCTCATATTTTTTTATTTACTCATAGCTCTGTTATATTTTGTTTCCTATCGTGATGTACTAGCAGTAAATATTCAAATTTTTTATTAATATGGTTCTTTCTGGAAATTTTTCATTGCTTAGCTGCTGTTTACTATCATAAATTGCATATGTGATATGTGATGTTCAAACCTTGGTGTCCAAGTGTGTAATGTCGATATTCTGCCACTGCTTCGTGATTGGATGATCTTACCTGCAAAGAAAAAAGTATTAAAATTAGTCACATCAAGTGAAAAATCGAATATTGCATTATTAACTGGCAAAAGTATAAATTTTATCAGCCATATTTTAACGATTAGCAAAAAGTCAACTTTGTTATTTCAGTTAAAAATCCAGAGCGCTATATTATCAGAACATCTAACCACTGATCTCAGAAAGCGAAGCCTTCTGTTTAAGTATACTTTTCTAAGTCTTACTACTTTAAAAGCTTATAGATTTTACTACTATTTCCTACTTTTACACAGTTCCAAATCCAAACATGCAATGCGCACGCGCATACACTCTACCACCTTTGACCTGAGCGCCTTCGACGCGTGCTTCCGACATTCTGATTGGTTGAGAATGCTTCGACTTCGGCTCGTTTGACTTAGACAAGTTTGTAATTTTACGTATATCATATGCAAATAATGCGCCGTATACCGCCGTATGTATATTGAATTACCTAAGTACTTATTATATTCATCATCATATTATTTTATTACAGATAGGTAGATAGATTTAAATTGTTTATTTTTACAATCTTTTATTAAACTTGCAAAAGATCTATGTATGTATGTAAGTTTGGATGGAATCTTGCAAGTTAAATTTGACCAACATTCCGGTTTCTGATTGAGCTGAAATTTTGCATGACAATGCAAGTATATTGTACCATAGAGTTGATCTGATGACGAAATCGGAAGGTGGCCATAGGAACTCCTGTACTAAACAATAGACCCGTCGTTTATGGGTTCGTTTTACTTGTCTTGGCTAGCACTCTGCTGCTACATGATATCCAGGATGTCAAAAGCTTGTATTTGAAATGTTGTATTTTTATTTAACAATTTTTTTTATGTTCAATTTTAAGATTTTGTTAAAGTTTAATTGTTAAATTCGTCATGATCATTTTAAATTCAACAAGATCTCGTAGAGGATCAGTGTGTGATTGTGAAATATAAAAATAAGAGGGAGGCAGAAAGTTACGAAGATAAACGTAGATATAAACCACCACAAACATAATCCCATATTTTAAAAAATTTAAAATATTTTGATTAGATAAATAAAAAGGAAATATTCTTTATGACTAGGTACTGTTAATTTAACGAGTAAATTTATTTGATTATACCGCCCAGTAAGACTTTACTGGTAAAGTAGAGATGAAAATATTCTGCATAAATAAGTTACTATTATGCACCTCATGCATAAAGTCATGGCAGTGTAAATCTCTCAACTTTAATTAAATTAGTGAAATTGAAATGTTAAATTTAATAAAAGTTGTGATATCTGATTCACATTACCATAAATGTAAAAAAACTTATCCAACTTGTCGACGAAACGAACACCTTTAACCTACACAAAGTTCAATGTCAATCGCATCTCTCGACAAAAGCTCATTCAATATCATGTAGTATTGTCTTCATTGTCATCTTTTATATTGTATCAGGAGATAAACGATCTCTTTTGTACTTGTATATCTGAATTAATTTGATTACAAGTTGAAATAAAACGCCTCAAGCTCTATTATGTTGGTCACATTGATTTTGACCAAATCGATTCGATTTACTCGAACAATTGAAATCAAATCGAATTGTTCGTTGCCAAAACATTTTAATAATATCGAGACATTTATGAGTGCATTATGTTTGCTGTTGCGTGACTGTTTTCAGTCGTGTGGTGTTTTGCAGAACATAAGCTTCAAATAAAATGGTATAATTTATTTGTTATCCCTCAAACAAATATAAAAAGTTGAACCAAACACAAAAAGTCTTCCAAGATATTGATTGCTATTATGAATTTATTGAAATGATAAATACAATTGTACAAAAGAAGATAGGCTTGGATTTAGCTAAAAAAAATATTTAAAATATAAAAAAACCTAAAAATAATAGCAAAATTGGTTGTGCAAAATCAGTTTATTACGTGCTCACGTGCACTAAACGGCACTAAAATTGGCGCACTGATAATAACTATAAATTAAACATTATAAAGTACTAAATTGATATTTTGCGCCACATTGTTAGTAGGTATATGATTGATATATACAAAAATGTTATTCCGAAGTACATTGTACAATATTTATATCCATTTTCTAGACTAGCTTCTGTTTTCGCTAATTTGTTAAGGTTAATTAACACACAGATCCGTAAATGAAACGCTTAATTTATATGAAATAAATGAAAATAAAATAAATCATCGGAACCAACAACGGCTTTTCTCAATCTTACGTACTGCTCAGCACCGCCCAGATATATGTACCGTAATTTCGTAGGAAATGCGATCACGTACGGCCTTCGACCGCTGCGACAACGGATCGAATGGTACCAGCATTGTTCTATGACATTTCAGCCTTGCTAATGACAAGCAATTTCGATTTGGAAACGTACACATTCGTTCAGATATTGTCCCTTAATTTTCTAAGTGCTCGCGCGTTTTAGTTTTCACTCCTGCAGTACTTGTACTCGTAAAACTGTGAAGTATTTGAGCATGCCACGATCGTCATTTGCTTAATAGAGTATCACCACGTTTTTCATAGTAACTTTTTTAACTTCGGCGTTATGTGATTGTATACTATCTTTATTATGACATGATTTTCTTATTTTTTAATGCGTCTTGATTGAAAGTATTTTAATTAAATAATTGGGTTACAGTAACAAACAGCTGTCATCTTTGCCGCTTTTATCTACATGCATAGTATAAAAGACACAAAAGAAGACTTCGAGTGACAAAAACAATACGAGCTTTATATTATCTTTGCATCATGGGATGTCAAGCCAGCTGTCAAACGAGCTGTCAAACCGTCTTGTGACAGCGACAGCGGGAGATGTCAACGGCATAAGCTGAGGACGCGCTGACGCCTCTTTTAGATGAGTTTATGATAATGCCTTGAGAACCAGTCAAAAATTATGACTCCATTGATTGAGGTACCTAGGATGTAGAAATCAGAGCGTTTTTAAATACAGTGACAGTAAAAATAGTCATAGAGCAAACGATATCTCTAATTCGAACTTATAGTTTTTTTTAAACCATCAATATTTTAGTAAGTTATTCTGTGCTATGCGAACACCTCCTGTCATATTACTTTGAGTGTATCTACTTTCGAAAAGGAAGGAAATAATCACTCAGTTTTTGACGTAATACCATCCATATCGACAAAGATCCGCCTAAGAGATTTGTTTCTTACTGTATGAAGCGGTCCAGGTGTAATTAAAATCCGAGTTAATTATACAATATTAATTAGCTTCTAAAGCTTCATTATTTATTCCTGTCATTGATTTTTGATAATCAGTAGGCTAGTTTATAAGTAGTCAAACTATGCTCTTATAGGTGGACTTGCTAGCCCTGGTGTCGGAGTTTTAGGTCGTGGGAAGACCTCGGGTTTGGTTCTTCGCTTAGTTAGTGAGCGGCAACCAACGAGTATCTGTGATAGGTGCAGTTTTCATAAAAAAATTTGCATATACCTGGATTTTATTTGAGTTGATATTTGGCTTACTTATGATCATGCGAATTAAAGTAATTTTTAGATAGTTTTCTTCTCTAAGTAAGTGAAGTGGTTTTGCAATTAGTTAATCTAAATAAGCTCCGAAACAAAATCTTTCTGTATCATACAGTAAGATTTTGTTTTAATAATCATAGTATAAAAACTACAGAAGCTACGATTACGCTAAATCATCGCCAAAACGCGTGTGAAAACCAAGCATTATCAAGCACAGTGAAGAATATCTAAAAGATGGATAGGCGTATTGCTAAGATAGAATATAGAAAATATTTAAACAATTTCCTTCAACATATCCGAATGATCATAGTTTACCTATCGGTGCCTTCAGTAGCTGACTAATTACGATGATCATTGATTAGGACTAAATACATTTAGATGTTTCAAGATGATTAAAATGAACAAGAGCTACTAGCGGCAGACGCATCTACAACCTTAAGCTATTTGTATTCACCATTGGGCAACAAATACCGTTCACCGATAAATAGCAGAGTCGATATCCGTTACGTTAATTCAAGTCTAATTAACCCTTTAGTATCAGACCGCATCTCAATCAGAGCCATTAGGCTGGCTACAAGCGGGCAACTTTTTGTTGCCATTATGCTCCACTTTAAAATAAATCTATATGCTATTCTAATAATTGTTTTTAATTTATGTGACATTATTTTGTGTAAAGGTTATACTAGAGTTCATTGAAGTAATCATGAACCAGTAAAGTTTTTCTTATCACATTAATAAGTATTATACAACTCAACTAGTTTTGTAATTAAGAGTAAGCCCTTACACGTAGATAAACATCCATACTAATTTTGAATTTATGTTTGATCGAAAAGCTTGATGGTGTAGCACATACTTTGTTTTCCATAATTTAAGACGTCGTGTCTCAAGTTAAATACTTTTCTCTTCAGAATATGGTATGGTGCCACATTATGAAGAAAAAACATTTTACTTAAAGTAGTTTTTCTGTAAATAAATAAATTTGCCGATCAATGAATGATGATTGCCTGTTAGTACTTACCTAGTGATTATGAAAGTTGTTAGTGGAGCAGACAACAAAATTTGGTCGCCACTAAAACTAGCCAGTATGCCAAGTCCTAAATAAAAGGAAGTGAATAATGCTTCGAAGATCACCTTAGTTCAGTAGCGGCTTCCGATATTATGGTGTTAAGAAATAATTACTCTCGGTCACGCCCATTCTGATTGGTTTTCGTAAGCGATCATAAATCTACATTGAACCCTGAACATGTGTTTCTCATTAGAAATATGCTGATGGGCGTAGTTGCCTTGTAAGTGATGTAAATGGTGGTTAACAAGATGTAGTTTTAGGTTTTAGGCAGTCCTAGTATGTTAAATTAACTTGCATTAATATCTAGTAGATAATGAATAACGAATATGCAGTGCCCGACAGAGTCCATACTGAACTTTGTACCTAAACTTTGCTGGAAGCATGAATAAATGAAACGAAATGAAATATAGCCTCTGATCCACGTACACTTATTGTTTAAAAATATTTAAGCATAAAAAATAACATAAAACTATTTAATCATCAATATGAAACGTAAGCTAAAAGAAATTTCAAGTCGATGCTAGTTATTTTGAGAAATAGTTCTGAAAAAGTGAGATTTAAAGTAGCAGAATTTCGGGTTCGTCCCATAGATAAATAAATCCCGTTAAACAATTAGGGAACTTATCGCGACTTGTAGAGAAAGCAAATTGTTATACGAAGAAAGTAAAAATTTATTATCTATACGCTACGATACAGTTGTGAGGAACTGTTACTATGGAGAAACTCAGAAATAGTGAAGGTTGTGAGGAACTGTTACTATGGAGGAACTCAGAAATAGCGAAGAAACAGTTGTGAGGAACTGTTACTATGGAGGAACTCAGAAATAGCGAAGAAAAAAATTTGCCGTTTCATATTTTATGTCGTGGTGCGAATTTTTGTACAGAATACCTGATTGTTTTTTGCATATGTTTTAATATCAAATAATTATTGATTGCATCTCTGATAGGTATACCATAAGTATCCACTGTAAGTGCGTCATGTTGACAGAACTTGATATTTGCGACACAAACTCACTTTTTACAAATGTGCGTTGTCTTCTTATTGTAAAACTAGCTTAAAACCCGCGGCTTCGCACGCGTTGTCTTAGTAGACAGGTACTTGCTTATGAAAATAGCCCGTGGTTTGACCCGCGTTTGTCTTAGTACTTGCCTAAAATTATAAAAGGCTTGCCGGTTGGCCTGCGTTGTCTTAGCACTTGTTTAAAATAATAATAGGTCGTGGTTTAGCAAAGCATTATCGTATAACATATTACTTGCAAGGATAATGCCTATGGTTTGGCCTGAATTGTCTTAGTATTTGGCTAAAATGATAATAGGTCGCGGTTTGGCCTGCGTATTTTTAAATTATAGCACGCAGCTTAGCCTGCGTTGTCTTAATACTTCCTCAAAATTATAATAGCCTACCGTTTGGCACGCGTTGTCGTATTACTTGCAATGATAAGAGCCCACGGTCTGGCCGCTTTGTTTGAGTAACTGCTTAAAATGATAATAAGCCACAGTTTGGCCCGCGTTGTCTTGGCACTTGCTTAAAATATTAATAGTTCGTGGTTTCGCCTGCATTGTCGTAAAACGTATTACTTAAAAAGATAATGCTTAGTAGGCATTATCTTTTCAAGTAATAGGCATTGCCTACGGTTTGGCCTTAATTGTCCCAGTGTTTAGCTAGAACGATAACAGGTCGCGGTTTGGCCTGCGCATTCTTAGTACTTGCTTAATATGGTAATTTATAGTACGTAGCTTGGCTCGCGTTGTCTAAGTACTTGCTTAAAATTATAATAGCCTGCCGTATGGCTTGCGTTGTCGTATTACTTGCAATGATAATAGCCCATGTTCTGGCACGCGTCGTTATAGTATTTGCTCAAAATGATAATGGCGCGCGGTTTGGTACGCATTTTCTTAGTACTTACTTTAAATGGTAATTTCCCACAGTTTGGCTCGCGTTGTCTTAGTACTTTTTTTGCTTAAAATAATAGCTCTTGGTTTAGCCCACGTTGTCGTATTACTTGCAAGGATAATAATTAGCCCACGGATTGGCCTGCTTTGTCTCAGTATTTGCTTAAATTTACTTGTATCTAAAGCTTATTATGGAGTACGACAATTTTTAGATGATAAATTGCAAAATATTCGAATTAAATTTAATAATAATGTTTGTAAAATTTTTTCATGTTCTAATGATTATTTTATGGCCATATTGGACTTAACTGATCATTCAATAATTTTGTGATTAGTAGTAAGATCTCAATGTAACACAGTTCAACAATAAATGTTCTTTGACTTTAATAGCCCACGGTTTGGACCGCGTTATTTTATAACTTGTCTTAAAATAAATACTTAAGAAAGTTACTACTGATTTTTTATATCGAGAAAAGAATACTTTTCGATATATTGCTCGATCATGAGTTGACCCATGTAGTTTCCCACTCGTATACCAAATTTTATCCAACTCCATTCGCATGTCATGGTCTACATTACAATCGTAAGGTCCTAATCCTGGTCAGACCACTGAGCTCTTTGAAATTTATGTACGGAATTTCATACTACTGGCTTTTTATTGATAGAAAACATAGGCACGTCCTTAGAGAAAAATCGATGTCGTATGTGAACTCAGCAACCCGCGCTCGGCCAGCGTGATGGATATGGCTTAATCATCCTTCGTGGGTAGGCCTACGTTCGTGGGTAGGCCTACGTTCAGTGGTGGACTATTAAAAATCGGCCAAGTGCGAGTCGGACTCGCGCACGAAGGGTTCCGTACCGGATGGGAGCCCATTCCTTTTGCCGTTATTAATAGCGAGCAAAAAACTCCTAAGAACCACGTTTGTTGTATGTCCCTTAAATATTTATTTTATTCTATTTTTAGTATTTTTTGTTATAGCGACAACAAAAATACATCATTTGTGAAAATTTCAGCTGCCCAACTATCACGGCTTATGAGATACAGCCCGGTGACAGACAGACAAACGGACATCGAAGTCTTAGTAATAGGATCCCGTTTTTACCCTTTGGGTACGGAACCCTAAAAAAGGCCAGTACAGGTATTCATCATGTTTCATTAAGTCATTTGAAATTTAATTTCGATTATTCTGAACCCAATGACAATCTGGCCCATAACCGTTTACCCAGTCAAAAGTGATCGAGACACTTGTAGGACTTTCAGTCATTCTCTGACCAAGTACAGACGAAAAAGTAGCACACAAGAATAATTGATAATTGATTTTATTTGAAAAATACATAGCGCACCTACATCTAGACGACAGGCATGTTCTAGGATTCCATTATACTCATCATTTAACTAACTTTTACTATGGTACCAACCCAGAAATCACGTAAATAAAATTAGCTGTTCAACACAAAAAATTCATCGACCCGCGACAAAATGTAAAGAATAGGTAATTTTCGCTTTTTTCAGGGTAGTTCCCATAGTAAAGTAAGTAGTTATTGATCCGTATGTACCCTAAGTTCAAGTATATTGGCTCACAAAATAAAATCGTTTATAAACTATTAGGGGCCCATTTTGCCCCCATTGAAGGATCTAAATTATCTCAATTTAATTCTAGATATTTCACTACGTTTAAAAAAAACGCGATCAAGTTATCTTTCACGCTTATTTAGGAGGTTTGGTCTAGCGTTAGACAAGGAATCCGGGACTTTTCCCAGGACGTTAATGGTCATATATTAGTTAAAAGGGTGGGCTATTTTCAAACAATATTGCATCGGTTTTCGAACAGTCATTTAGTACTTTTTTTTAGGAAATTGATATCCTGAAGGACCCATTGAAATTTTCCGGGATAGCAGTACCCCAAGTGGTAATTTGTGTTATTGTCTAGCGTCGTTACAAATTTCGTTAGAATTCATTTACCCCTTTTATCTTAGCTTTATAATTGATTATTTTGGCTATTGCTAAGAAACCCTATAGATTTTCCGGGATAAAATAGTTACTGTATTAAAACATGTAGTGTGCTTTCTACATACCTACCAGATTTCATTTATAACCGTTCAGCTCGTCTGATTTAATTATTTATGCTTTTTTCACCAACTTTGGGAACTTATCTGACCCCTTAGATAAGGAAAATTCGGAAAAACAGGAAGAAACATAACTTTCATTTTCTTTGTAAAGCACATACAAAGTTTTAAGTCAATCGGTAAAGGTAATAAAAAATTAAATGCAAACGAAAAGGGCCCGTTTTACCCCGTTATGGGTCGATTTTTCGAAATTTTCGTCATTTGTGCTTTATTACGTTGTACATTGTACCTATGTCCGAAATTTCAAGTATCTATCTTTAGTGGATTGGGTTGTAGCCTAAACTGATTAATTTTGGCTATCCCTAAGGATCCCCATAGAATTTCCGGGATAATAATAGTTCATGTGTTGAAACATGTTGTGTGCTTCCTCCATACCAGATTTCATCCATAACCGTTCAGCTCGTTGGATGTAATAGACGCTTTTTTCACCAACTTTGGAACCCAATTTGACCCCTTAGATAAGGAATATTCGGAAAAACAGGAACAAACGTAACTTTTATTTTGTTTGAGTAGCATGTATACAAAGTTTCAAGTCAATCGGTAAAGGGAATAAAAAGTTACATACAAACGAAAAGGGCCCGTTTTACCCCTTTAGAGGTCGATTTTTCAAAATTCCGTTCTTAGTGCTCCATTACGTGGTCCAATGTATCTTTGTTCCAAATTTCATGTTCGTATCTTTAGCGGTTTGGGCTGTAGGCTGTCTGTCAGTCAGTCACTCAGCGAAGCCTTTTATATAATAGATATAAGTAAAATATAATAAGTGTGTCTAATCAGAAAATTAATCTCTAAAACTGCGCATACGCACAGCCGCAGGCAAAATATAGAGCATCCATCGCACAACTAGTTTTTTTCCAATATTCAAATGAACTCACACCGAAATTACACCGCATTGTTAATATGATGATTCCCAAATTAATAGCATCATAATTAGAGGTTTAGTTACATTTTATTAGATCATTATTACTTATTCGCGTCGAACCGTCGGTAATAAAACATCGATATTTTTTAACGAGTGCTCTAAATGCCACTTGACTTTAAACTTTGATTATAGGATGCGTCAAAACGTAGTTGCTGGTTAGTCTTATTTTGACTGCGAAATGATACGAGTATCCTCTATTGCTTCACGCAGGAATATGCGAGGACGAAATGATTCGGGTTTTACAAAACGGAAGCTGAGTCATTCGTATTGGTTTTATTTGTGTGAACAAAGTGCAGTCAATTGAGATGCAAGGCCATGCTTTAGTACAGTTAATAAACAAGTTGTGATTTGTTTTGTTTAATTTATATCGGAGCTTTGTTTGCCATTTTGGTACCTACCTATATAATAGGATATTAAAAAATTTAAAGACACTTTATATAAACAAAATTAATATAAAGTAACATATGCTTTAAATTGATCCAATTCTTTTTTGGTTTATTTAGTTACAATCTCAAGTGTTATTTCATGTAGTCAAAATGAAATTCTACTAACTATATTGGCCACCAACTCGCATGATGGAAAGCGATGTTTTGGCCGTAGATGGAGTATAATTTACAGAGCTATAAGGTATATATATACAAAGGTAGAAAGGCCTTGAAAGATTTTAACAATACTTGGAGGCGCCATCAAAGGAATCAAATAAGAGTGTCATTGATAAGCTAAAAAGGTAATTGTCGCTAAGATACTGAGAGACTTGAATCATCTAATATTCAGATATAAAAACAGGTATCCATAGTCTAATCGTCTGTTATCTTAAACCTCTGTTTAACCGGCTCGGTGGCTATCTAGATCTGCACGTGGGAACTCACACGGGCTGATTGTGTGACGAACAAAACGGAATGTCAAGATGCACGGTTGTGTAACTATTATACTGGCTGACATTCGTATTGTACTCGTACGTGTGTATTTTTCATATTTCATATTTATATTTCATATTTATTTATTGCTACTAAGTGTTACATTCGAGGTCTTAATTAAGATATTATGTACTTACAACTTAGTCGCCCTTGTCGGGCATTGCAAACTTATAGTTGGCTAGGGCGCTCTCTAACAGTATTTATCAATCAGCTATCAAGCAATCAGCTATTAAGAGATCGTCGTACAAATATACAAATAATATAAATTTAAATACCTACTTGGCAATAGGCCTATTTATTACTTTGTAGTAGGACATACTTAGATAATTAATTATTATCTCTTATAAATAACTTTACTTTTTTTTTTATAATGTAATCAACTAAAGATTTTTGTTTATATAGGTAATCATTTTTTGTAGCTGGTAGCTTCTATGTATTCATTGAGAGAATAAAAGCAATTCATGGACAAGAAGTTTCTTAATTTTGTGTTAAATGACGCAAATTTAGGTTCGTTTTTAATATTTGTTGGTAGTTTATTAAATACTTTTATTGCCATATAGTTAGGGCTTTCATTTAACATTTTAATTCTTGAGTATGGTAGTCTCAGGTTATCTTTATACCGGGTGTTCACATTATGGGTGTCTTTAGTTTTGGGAATCATTTTACTGTTTTTGTGTACAAACATGCAAAGTTCTTGTATGTACAAAGAAGGTAGTGTGAGTATGTTATATTTAATGAAGTAAGGTCTACAACTGACAGTGTTATCTATTTGTGCTATGATTCTTAAACATTTTTTCTGCATAATGAATAATTGATCGGCATTGACGCTGTTTCCCCATAACATTACCCCATATTTTAGCCATGAATATGCGTATCCATAGTATGCTGATATTGCTGTTTTTGTATTGGTGCTGGATTTAATTTCAAATAGCGCATAAGTAAATTTGGATATTTTAGTTTTAATGTTATCTATGTGTGTTTTCCAATTTATGTGAGAGTCTATATTTATTCCTAGTAAACTGAGTGAATCTACTTGTTCTAGTAAATGGTTTTGGAAGTTTAATTTTAAATTAAGCGGGGACGTATTTTGAAATGAACTAAATTGCATTATTTTGGTTTTATCGTAGTTGATTTGGAGATTATGTTGGTAAAGCCAATTGGAAACCTTTTCTAATGTTTGTAGTAGTTTTTGGCTCGGATTTTCGTTTGTTTCACACTTTACTAAAATAGATACATCATCTGCAAACAATATAGGCAACTCGTTTTTATCGAACGCTTTTGGTAGATCGTTGATGTATATTAAAAATAAGATACAACCTAATACACTGCCCTGTGGGATAGAGCAAGACAAGGTTTTTTCTTTGGATCTTATTATTTGAATATGTTTAGTACTGAAGTCAAAGTGTTCAATTTGGACTATTTGTTTTCTATTGCTTAAAAAGGATTTGAGCCAGGAATAAGCTGGTCCACGAATGCCGGATCCGTAGATTTTTGAGAGCAATATTTTATGTGACACTCTGTCATATGCTTTAGTCATGTCCAAAAGGAGCCCTAAAGAGACATATTTATCATTAATGTGTTGAAGAGCGGTTTGAATATATTTGAATACAGCGGTTGTTGTTGATTTTGATTTTCTGAAACCATTTTGACTATCATCTAGAATTTTGTATTTTTCTAAGAATGTATATAGTTGATTATACATTGCTTTTTCGAAGACTTTTGAGAATGTAGGTAATAAGGATATTGGTCTATAGTTACTGGGGATTTTCATATCTCCTTTTTTATGAACTGGTTTCACTATTGATGTTTTGAGTAGATCTGGAAATCTGTACTTGAGGTTGTAGATTTTCAGGCCCCGTGCCCCGTTCTCTTCATTGTTTGACCTGGTGATACATCATGTGGGTTGATAAAAGATTTTAAAATAAGACAGCGCGTCCTTCGATACAAAATGTACCGACCTTATTAACCGAATTGAAAATAGGAAGTTGAAGACGGCTATTTTTGGCTAAAATAATAAAATTATTAGAAATCGACTACTGGTCATAGACCTAACCATGAAAAGAGATGGTGTGATGGCTCTTTGGGACTACAAAATAGATAAGCTTATTTTTTTGAGAGCTTTTTATGTCTCTAAGACATGTGATATCTTTTAATTTGCAGTCGTTAACGTTGTTATTTACTTCAGAGCTTTTTCGTAAAAGATAAATATTGTACTATACAGTAGGATGAATCGATTGGATATAGGTCAAACAAACCTTGCGTTGATGCGCAAAGATGAATAAAAGAACTTGGTAATTTGACTGTGTAGTTGTGTTCCTTGTACTTAAAGAAACCTTGATGTATCAATAGCATCGTCATATTTCTGTCATAAATACATATTATAAACTAGATTTTGCTCGCGGCTTTGTCCGCGTGATATTTTAATTTTTGTACTATCTCTTGGGAGCTTATGTCAATTTCCGTCTTTCAAACTATGTCCTTGCTAAAAATCAAATTAATTCTTTTTACAGTTGCTACGTGAAAGAGAAACAAATCAACAAACACACTTTACGATTAATAATATTATTAAGGATATAAGTTATATTATTAGACACACATACATACTCTCATATTTAATATCATACCTGTTTAAGTAGGTATATGTATAGAGAAGCACTTTTGCTTTTGTCATGTCAAATCTTTCGCATCATAGGTACCTATAATAACCTGAGATTTTCGTCAGTGAAACTTTTTATGACACCATAATAAGCCTCATTGGAAAGCGTGCCGTCAATTTGAACATAATTCGACTTCGCAACTCAATGTCAATGATATTATTCATCATCATATAATTTGACAAACACACGCACTAGACACGCGTCTACAAATTGTGTTAGCGACACAAAATCTCTTTTAGATTACACTAATTTGTCAGTCAACTACTAGTCCATTCATAGAGCCGTGTGTGGGAAACGTTATGAAATTGAAAATGATCATATTTCTTTTAAAAGACACTACGCGATTGCACAAAGATTCACCTAGTTTTCGTCGTTAACTATTCATTATTATGTGCCGTGGGATATTTTTTGTATTGCCATTGTTATAGTTTTGATTGACGCATTCCAAAGGACTTGGACTGCTGGAACATCGTTTTATTCAGTGACCTGTGTAAAATGAAGGAAATAGTTTGAAAAAAATAACTTGTTTTCAACGATCGTTTTCAAGTGAGTTTTTTAAAGCTTTAAGGAACATTTAAAAAGATTTTAATGTTAGGTACTAAAGTTACAACTTTAACACATTAGATACACGGAAAAAAGATAACACAAACTTTTAAAATAAAATTTAAATTCTAGAAAAAAGTTTTCACTGCTTTCACCGCGTGCCATTTTGCATTACCTACTTTTCATCTCCACCCAAAACACGTTATTTTTTTTGCAGTCATAGGACTTTCACTGCTGGACCTATAGACCTCTCTTATAATAATTATCAATAATATTAATATATCTCCGATAATGTTATTGTTAGGTACAAGTGATGTTAAGAGTAAAATCTGAATGGTATTTTGAAATTGAGTTGTCCACTTCAACTGATACTCAAGTAGATATATTGTACTAAAGTGCTCCAGTTTTGCTTGAAGGCTGTATGGTAATTTTGGCGGACGTCTACGTAGTTGCTGCACGTGCAGACAGGATGATGGTACACGAGTTTTCCGATATATTACATACAGTTTGTGGTCTGAAGTATTTCCTGAGCTTGTTAGTTAAATTATTACTTTGTTAATATGACATTTTATTTTAACCTTCGCAGATGAAAAAGTTGACTTATCCTATGGTACTACCCATACATAAAACTAAAAACGAAACTCAAAAATTACTATTGAAAACTAATTTGGAACTGTTACAATGGTCATGTAAAATTAGACAGTTGAACACCAAAAACAAATTTCTAAATCTCTCTGTTTGTATATACATAGAATATACAGGATGATTTCTAATCAATTAGCATCCTTTCAGGGACTTATTCTGTACATGAAAACTAACAACATTTGTTCTGGTTCTCTCTTATACATTTGGTCGCGGGTGAACGATATTTTTCAATGGAACTACAACTTTTTTTTTGAGAATGAATAAAAGCTGTTAGTTTTGATGCACAGAATAAGCCCCTGAAAGGATGCTAATCGATAAGAAATAACCCTGTATTGAAATTAAGACTTGTGTTAAATTTTTATTTCAATAATTTACATATCACTACAATCCATAGTCTTTTACGTCTCACTGTTTAGTTTCTTTCTTACTGTGCCATATGTTTCGGTAATATGACAATCTTGCACTAATAATGCAGCAAAGTGAAATTTGAATACGCCAAAAAGTCAATCATTTCAGATACCTAACCCATATCATGAAAGCAGCTAACTTTATTGTAGGTATAAGTATCAAGGAGCTCTCAGTACGGCATTCCACAGATAGTACTTTTTACAACGAAAGTGAAACCATAGTGCTTCGTTAAATATTTAACGATAATATCATAAGCAGCACAATGTACGTTAATTTTGCTCCTTATCGCCAGTTGCTAAAAAGAGCAAAAGTAAAAACGAATCGGCAAAGTTTTGCAAAATTGGATTTTTTAGACAAACACAACAAAAATATCTTTTGCCAGTGTGTCAGGATCTTATAATACAGTCTTATAGTAGTAATCAAGAACACTATGAATAAATGAATCTCTAAACTATAAGTTATTTATGGGTGGATATTGAATATTAGAACAGTATCGGGACAACCGATGATTATACAGAACATCAAGTTCTAATATAATTTTCATTTTATTTACATCGAATAAATTCTGCAACTCGGTTGCACTTATCTGAATATCTAAACTTAAATATCCGTTGATTACTTGTAATAAATTAATAGGTAATTACTTTTATTTAAATTAAACTTAGAAGAAATAATCAAAGTACTGATGACATGATATCCGCAGTTTGCATATGAAATGCTGGTGTACAAGCTTAATTGTGCCACATCCGATCCGACACTATTGAGACACAGAAATGAAGCCAGAAAGAAGTAAGTAGTTTATGAGTTAGCATAAGAAGTTTCTTTGAAATGGTTAGCTAAGCTAGACATAATTATATTGTACATACATTGGTAACTTTTACTTACATACATTGATAGCTTTTACCTGTTATTGTCACTATTAATTGACAAGACATTGATTTGTTTTGACAGAGATACTCGTAGTTGTTGTTCTCTCAAGATGTTTCACTTTCAATAAATTGCTATTAAAGCGGGTACATGCAGATTTTTGATATGATAATTATGTATAAAATATCTTTAGGTACCCTCAAATAACTATTTGAGTCTATTTATTAGGCAGCGATATTATAAAGAACGGTAATTGAATGCATTTGACATGATTGCCGCGCTCTTAAATATAAAGCACAGAATGTTATGAAATTTCCGAGTCTGATATTACCGAATTTTTTTACTGAATTTTAAGTTTTCATTAAAGATAACCGCTATGGCAAAATTGTTGATTAGAAATTTGTGATTTTTGGATACAGGTTTAACTAAAGTACCTACCATGTATAATAGAATTAACTGAGTAGTAACTAGAGTGTAAATTTTCATGAAGTGGTTGTCTATAATTTCGCTGTACTTACAAATCGTAATAATTCCAAGCTATTGCAGATTTAAACTCGATGAATATCTCTACTAATTACAATCTTACAGCGGGACATCGATTTATTTGCTTTACAACTTAAGTAGGGGTTGTCGTAATTGAAAATTAAAATAAATCGATTGGAAAATGTTTACTTAAGAGAATTGCACATAATAACTAGAGGTAGAAACAAATTGACAAGTCATATTTAGATAAATTGTTGGTTAAACGAAGTTTGTAATTTCAAATTACAATAGAGGTGCTGATTAAAGAATGACACATTCGACAATATGATTAATAGGTATACTAGTAAGATTAAATAGTTAAAACTGAGTAGTACAATTTGTATAAAATCAATAAACTACAAAACATAACTTGACTGCCTCGGTGGCTCAGTGGTTAGTGACCCTGACTTCTGGGTCAAAGAGGCGTGGGTTCGATCCCCACCCAGGGCAAAAATTTGTGTGATGAACATAGGTGTTTGCTCTGTCTGGGTGTTATTTAGGTACTATCTGTATAAGTATGTATTTAAAATATGTATATGAGAATATCAG
The DNA here is from genome assembly GCA_964007245.1 of Hypomecis atomaria. Taxonomy (NCBI): domain Eukaryota; kingdom Metazoa; phylum Arthropoda; class Insecta; order Lepidoptera; family Geometridae; genus Hypomecis; species Hypomecis atomaria. Next base: position 12,101,580 of record OZ023299.1, read on the forward strand.
TCTCTGGCAGCCATATCACAAGCTATCCTTAGTTTGGGGTCAGTGACCGTGTGTAAGATGTCCCCTAATATTTCAAAATATTTTATTTAAGTACACTCCCTCTTTAAACTCTGCGTTGCTATAGTAATGATAAAAAGTTAAAACTTGTAGATGTGAACGGCTGAACGTATATTTTATTTATCGTAAAAAACCGTACAACATGTTTTTTTGACTACCACAGTACCATTTCGAAGTGACACTACTCCCACTCTGCACTACTGCTCTCTTTCTGGTGCAGGAAATATATATGGCTGTGTAATATCCCTTTCTACAAAAAAATCCTTGTGTATATTTATACAGAACTAGCTTAAAACCCGCGGCTTCGCCCGCGTTGTCTTAGTAGACAGGTACTGATGAAACAGGAAACAGGCTTATGAAAATAGCCCGCGGTTTGACCCACGTTTGTATTAGTACTTGCTTAAAATTATAAAAGGCTGCCGGTTGGCTTGCGTTGTCTTGGCACTTCCTTAAAATAATAATAGGTCGTGGTTTAGCAAAGCATTATCGTATAACGTATTACTTGCAAGGATAATGCCTATGGTTTGGCCTGAATTGTCATAGTATTTGGCTAAAATGATAATAGGTCGCGGTTTGGCCTGCGTATTCTTAGTACTCGCTTAAGATGGTAATTTATAGCACGTAGCTTAGCCTGCGTTGTCTTAATACTTCCTCAAAATTGTAATAGCCTACCGTTTGGCACGCGTTGTCGTATTACTTGCAATGATAATAGCCCACGGTCTGGCCGCTTTGTTCGAGTAACTGCTTAAAATGATAATAAGCCACAGATTGGCCCGCGTTGTCTTGGCACTTGCTTAAAATAATAATACTTCGTGGTTTCGCCTGCATTGTCGTATAACGTATTACTTGAAAAGATAATGCTTAGTAGGCATTATTTTTTCAAGTAATAGGCATTGCCTACGGTTTGGCTTTAATTGTCCCGGTGTTTAGCTAGAATGATAATAGGTCGCGGTTTGGCCTGCGCATTCTTAGTACTTGCTTAATATGGTAATTTATAGTACGTAGTTTGGCTCGCGTTGTCTAAGTACTTGCTTAAAATTACAATAGCCTGCCATATGGCTTGTGTTGTCGTATTGCTTGCAATGATAATAGCCCATGGTCTGACCCGCGTCGTTATGGTATTTGCTTAAAATGATAATGGCGCGCGGTTTGGTCCGCATTTTCTTAGTACTTACTTTAAATGGTAATTTCCCACAGTTTGGCCCGCGTTGTCTTAGTACTTTTTTTGCTTAAAATAATAGCTCTTGGTTTAGCCCACGTTGTCGTATTACTTGCAAGGATAATAATTAGCCCACGGATTGGCCTGCTTTGTCTCAGTATTTGCTTAAATTTACTTGTATCTAAAGCTTATTATGGAGTACGACAATTTTTAGATGATTAATTGCAAAATATTCGAATTAAATTTAATAATAATGATTGTATAATTTTTTCACGTTCTAATGATTATTTTATGGCCATATTGGACCTAACTGATAATTCAATATTTTTGTGATTAGTAGTAAGATCTCAATGTAACACAGTTCAACAATAAATGTTCTTTAACTTTAATAGCCCACGGTTTGGACCACGTTATTTTATAACTTGTCATAAAATAAATACTTAATAAAGTTATATTTCAATATACCTACTGTTTTTTTTTTATAGCGAGAAAAGAATATTTTTCGATTTATGATGAGATATATGACGATCATGAGTTGAGCCATGTAGTTTCCCACTCGTATACCAAATTTTATCCAACTCCATTCGCACGTCATGGTCGGCCAAGTGCGAGTCGGACTCGCGCGCGCAGGGTTCCGTACCGTATGGGAGCTCATTCCTCTTGCCGTTATTAATAGCGAGCAAAAAACTCCTAAAAATCACGTTTGTTGTATGTCAATTAAATATTTATTTCATTCTATTTTTAGTATTTTTTGTTATAGCGACAACAGAAATACATCATTTGTGAATATTTCAGCTGCCCAACTATTACGGTACCTACGGTGACAGACAGACAGACGGACATCGAAGTCTTAGTAATAGGGTCCCGTTTTTACCCTTTGGGTACGGAACCCTAAAAAAAGGGAGTGTATCCCATCTGGCCCGGTAACTTGGCCCGGCGCCGGGCCACATGGGAAAAAAAAGTTTTAACTGGCCCGGTGATATACTAACCGGGCCAGATGACACAACTCAAGTGTCATCGTCCCCGGTAAGGGGAGAAAAGAGGATACGCCTCGTAATTTGTGAAATACTAACTACATGCATCTATGAATGGGATTGAACTTGTAAATTAAACTGCTTAGTATACAATAGTCAGTTTCTAAACGGTTTTATTGTTAAACAGTTTTATTTAACTTCACTTGCCCGTTTTTTGGGACAAATCTAGTAATGGAAATTTGACCCCTTTCTCGTGCACAGATTGTTATGATATTTAATACACAACCTTAGTTTCGATGACAATACAATTTTTATTATTTAATATTGACGTAAACATAAAATGGCTACCGCCACAACATGGCAGATTACATTTTTTTACAAAACCCTCTCAATATGGGTATCAAATGAAAGGGGATTTTATGGGTTTATTACCAGTGTTACTACCAGTAGCAAGAACAGTAAATGTATTACCGTTTTTACTACTGCAGTTGAAAGTTGTTAGAACAGCAATAAAAAGTTACCCGTGTTACTACCGTAAAACTAAAATAACTAAAAGAAACAATAGTTGACCTGTCATGTTAAAGTTGCATGACAGGTGTCAAAGTGATAGCTGTAATTCTGGAATTCATAATAGAGTTGCATTACACATGTCTAAGTGACAGCTGTCAAACTTAAAAATGGTATAGTCCCGTAACTGGACTTTTGCTGTCTCTGCAAAAGTAAGAAATTCAACAAAATCTATATTTCAGATGACAGATGTCAAACTTCACAAAAGTTACAGATCTCGTCGAGTCGTCACTCTCACAAAGAAAATAATGCTCAAGAATCAACGGATGGAAATAAATCATTTTTAAGTTTGACAACTGTCACTTTAACACCTGTCATGCAACTCTAGTATGAATTCTATATGACAGCTGTAACTTTGACATCTATCACGTTGACACCTGTCGTGCAACTCAAGCATGACAGGTCATATTTTGTTTTAGTACATAAAACCGTTTAAATAAACCTTCCTCTTGAATGACTCTATCTATTTAAAAAAACCGCATCAAAATCCATTGTGTAGTTTTAAATATATAAGCATACATAGGGACATGGGGACAGCGAGTTTGTTTTATACTATGTAGTGATAGTGAAATCCCTTTCGTAGATGCATGTAGTTAGTATTTCACAAATTACGAGGCTTATCCTCTTTTCTCCCCTTACGGGGGTCGATGGCACTTGAGTTGTGTCATCTGGCCCGGTTAATATATCACCGAGCCAGTTAAAACTTGTTTTCCCATGTGGCCCGGCGCCGGGCCAAGTCACCGGGCCAGATGGGATACACTCAAAGGCCAGTACAGGTATTCATCATGTTTCATTAAGTCATTAGAAATTTAATTTCGATTATTCTGAACTCAATGACAATCTCGCCCATAACCGTTTACGCGGTCAAAAGTGATCGAGACACTTGTAGGACTTGCAGACATTCTCTGACCAAGTACAGACGAAAAAGTAGCACACAAGAAGGTACATTTTATTTGAAAAATACATAGCGCACCTACATCTAGACGACAGGCATGTTCTAGGATTCCATTATACTCATCATTTGACTAACTTTTACTATGGTACCAACCCAGAAATCACGTAAATAAAATTAGCTGTTCAACACAAAAAATTCATCGACCCGCGACAAAATGTAAAGAATAGGTAATTTTCGCTTTTTCAGGGTAGTTCCCATAGTAAAGTAAGTAGTTATTGATCCGTATGTACCCTAAGTTCAAGTCTATTGGCTCACAAAATAAAATCGTTCATAAACTATTAGGGGCCCATTTTGCCCCCATTGAAGGATCTAAATTATCTCAATTTAATTCTAGATATTTCACTACGTTTAAAAAAAAAACGCGATCAAGTTATTTTTCACGCTTATATAGGATGTTTGGTCTAGCGTTAGACAAGGAATCCGGGACTTTTCCCAGGACGTTAATAGTCATATATTAGTTAAAAGGGTGAGCTATATTCAAACAATATTGCATCGGTTTTCGAACAGTAATTTAGTACTTTTTTAGGTAATTGATATCCTGAAGGACCCACTGAAATTTTCCGGGATAGCAGTACCCCAAGTGGTAATTTGTGTTATTGTCTAGCGTCGTACCAATTTTCGTTAGAATTCATTTACCCCTTTTATCTTAGCTTTATAATTGATTATTTTGGCTATTGCTAAGAAACCCAATAGATTTTCCGGGATAAAATAGTTACTGTATTGAAACATGTTGTGTGCTTTCTACATACCTACCAGATTTCATTTATAACCGTTCAGCTCGTCTGATGTAATTTTTGATGCTTTTTTCACCAACTTTGGGAACTTATCTGACCCGTTAGATAAGGAAAATTCGGAAAAACAGGAAGAAACGTAACTTTTATTTTATTTATAAAGCATAAATACAAAGTTTTAAGTCAATCGGTAAAGGTAATAAAAAATTAAATGCAAACAAAAAGGACCCGTTTTACCCCGTTAGAGGTCGATTTTTCGAAATTTTCGTCCTTTGTGCTTCATTACGTTGTACATTGTACCTATGTTCGAAATTTCAAGTCTCTATCTTTAGTGGATTGGGTTGTAGCCTAAACTGATTAATTTTGGCTATCCCTAAGGATCCCCATAGAATTTCCGGGATAATAATAGTTCATGTGTTGAAACATGTTGTGTGCTTCCTCCATACCAGATTTCATCCATAACTGTTCAGCTCGTTGGATGTAATAGACGCTTTTTTCACCAACTTTGGGACCCAATTTGACCCCTTAGATAAGGAATATTCGGAAAAACAGGAACAAACGTAACTTTTATTTTGTTTAAGTAGCATGTATACAAAGTTTCAAGTCAATCGGTAAAGGGAATAAAAAGTTACATACAAACGAAAAGGGCCCGTTTTACCCCTTTAGAGGTCGATTTTTCAAAATTCCGTTCTTAGTGCTCCATTACGTGGTCCAATGTATCTTTGTTCCAAATTTCATGTTCGTATCTTTAGCGGTTTGGGCTGTAGGCTGTCTGTCAGTCAGTCACTCAGCGAAGCCTTTTATATAATAGACTAGCTTAAAACCCGCGGCTTCGCCCGCGTTGTCTTAGTAGACAGGTACTTGCTTATGAAAATAGCCCGTGGTTTGACCCGCGTTTGTCTTAGTACTTGCTTAAAATTATAAAAGGCTGCCGGTTGGCTTGCGTTGTCTTGGCACTTCCTTAAAATAATAATAGGTCGTGGTTTAGCAAATCATTATCGTATAACGTATTACTTGCAAGGATAATGCCTATGGTTTGGCCTGAATTGTCTTAGTATTTGGCTAAAATGATAATAGGTCGCGGTTTGGCCTGCGTGTTCTTAGTACTCGCTTAAGATGGTAATTTATAGCACGCAGCTTAGCCTGCGTTGTCTTAATACTTCCTCAAAATTGTAATAGCCTACCGTTTGGCACGCGTTGTCGTATTACTTGCAATGATAATAGCCCACGGTCTGGCCGCTTTGTTCGAGTAACTGCTTAAAATGATAATAAGCCACAGTTTGACCCGCGTTGTCTTGGCACTTGCTTAAAATAATAATACTTCGTGGTTTCGCCTGCATTGTCGTATAACGTATTACTTAAAAAGATAATGCTTAGTAGGCATTATCTTTTCGAGTAATAGGCATTGCCTACGGTTTGGCCTTAATTGTCCCAGTGTTTAGCTAGAATGATAATAGGTCGCGGTTTGGCCTGCGCATTCTTAGTACTTGCTTAATATGGTAATTTATAGTACGTAGCTTGGCTCGCGTTGTCTAAGTACTTGCTTAAAATTGGCTTGCGTTGTCGTATTGCTTGCAATGATAATAGCCCATGGTCTGGCCCGCGTCGTTATAGTATTTGCTTAAAATGATAATGGCGCGCGGTTTGATCCGCATTTTCTTAGTACTTACATTAAATGGTAATTTCCCACAGTTTGGCCCGCGTTGTCTTAGTACTTTTTTTGCTTAAAATAATAGCTCTTGCTTTAGCCCACGTTGTCGTATTACTTGCAAGCATAATAATTAGCCCACGGATTGGCCTGCTTTGTCTCAGTATTTGCTTAAATTTACTTGTATCTAAAGCTTATTATGGAGTACGACAATTTTTAGATGATAAATTGCAAAATATTCGAATTAAATCTAATAATAATGATTGTATAATTTTTTCAGGTTCTAATGATTATTTTATGGCCATATTGGACCTAACTGATAATTCAATATTTTTGTGATTAGTAGTAAGATCTCAATGTAACACAGTTCAACAATAAATGTTCTTTGACTTTAATAGCCAACGGTTTGGACCGCGTTATTTTATAACTTGTCATAAAATAAATACTTGATAAAGTTATATTTTAATATACCTACTGATTTTTTATAGCGAGAAAAGAATATTTTTCGATTTATGATGAGATATATGACGATCATGAGTTGAGCCATGTAGTTTCCCACTCGTATACCAAATTTTATCCAACTCCATTCGCACGTCATGGTCGGCCAAGTGCGAGTTGGACTCGCGCACGCAGGGTTCCGTACCGTATGGGAGCCCATTCCTCTTGCCGTTATTAATAGCGAGCAAAAAAATCCTAAAAATCACGTTTGTTGCATGTCTCTTAAATATTTATTTTATTCTATTTTTAGTATTTTTTGTTATAGCGACAACAGAAATACATCATTTGTGAATATTTCAGCTGCCCAACTATTACGGTACCTACGGTGACAGACAGACAGACGGACATCGAAGTCTTAGTAATAGGGTCCCGGTTTTACCCTTTGGGTAAGGAACGCTAAAAAAGGCCAGTACAGGTATTCATCACCCTTCGGCCACGTATGATACCAGAGTTTGGTAACCAGTATCATACGAAGAAAAAATGATCGTCGTAGGATACTGGTATCCAAGTGATAGGATTTATTACTCTTCTGATACCCTTCATCATGTTTGGTAACCAGTTTCCATGGAATATAACATTCTGCTTATGAAACCAACTCGGCAAAACTGTGAAGATCGCATTCTGTACCTACGCCTATTGTAAAACCCTGGCTTTATTGAAAACATACAAGAAAACAAGAAAATAGTTCAACTGTGAATCGTTTATTACCTACAACCCATTGGAATAAAATGGCGTAATGATTTCGATACAATGTCCAACACTAATTTCGTTTTCATTTAGCTGAGATATGGCGTCATTTATTTCTGCATCAATTTCTTTGTACTCTCGGCTTAGTTCCAATTTTCTTTTGTATATATCCACTACGGTGGTTTCTTTTCTTAAAATATCTAAGAGTTGAGCCAATGTCGGTCTTTTACGTCCAATATATCTGTTTAGGCGACTGTGCCAACCTTCTATATTATTGGTAGTACGTATTTAAGATGATGAACAAAAGCAAATTTTTTCGAAGTCAGTCTTTGCCATCCATTGGTTATTAAAATATTTGTTAAATTTTGTTATCTCTTCTCCAGACGGACTCTTTGACATAACATATTCATACCCCTTTCGAAAATAGGCTTTGGGTAAACGTGCAAGGCCAGCATACCTGTCGTAATACGTGCTTTTTTACCCTTGTGGTTAATTTTAACGATTTAGCTTTTCTAAATAAACACCTATTCAGATGATAATAACATCCCTTAACATCAATGTTGGGGAAAACTTTTTGAACAGCTTTCATTGAAGCCAACTCGAAGTCAACAGTAATTGTTTCTGGTAGCCATTGCTTGAATCGGTAATTTATCATATAAAATAGTACTTCGTAAGTTTGCTGTGTCTTGTCTGGTAGTAAACAAAACATTTTCAGAAATTTAATTTTCCTGAGCTGATACTCGGTTACATAAAACGAAAAATCCCTATCACTTGGATACCAGTATCCTAAGACGATCATTTTTTCTTCGTGTGATACTGGTTACCAAACTCTGGTATCATATGTGGCCGAAGGGATTCATCATGTTTCATTAAGTCATTAGAAATTTAATTTCGATTATTCTGAACTCAATGACAATCTCGCCCATAACCGTTTACGCGGTCAAAAGTGATCGAGACACTTGTAGGACTTTCAGACATTCTCTGACCAAGTACAGACGAAAAAGTAGCACACAAGAAGGTACATTTTATTTGAAAAATACATAGCGCACCTACATCTAGACGACAGGCATGTTCTAGGATTCCATTATACTCATCATTTGACTAACTTTTACTATGGTACCAACCCAGAAATCACGTAAATAAAATTAGCTGTTCAACACAAAAAATTCATCGACCCGCGACAAAATGTAAAGAATAGGTAATTTTCGCTTCTTCAGGGTAGTTCCCATAGTAAAGTAAGTGGTTATTGATCCGTATGTACCCTTAGTTTAAGTCTATTGGCTCACAAAATAAAATCGTTCATAAACAATTAGGGGCCCATTTTGCCCCCATTGAAGGATCTAAATTATCTCAATTTAATTCTAGATATTTCACTACGTTTAAAAAAAAAACGCGATCAAGTTATTTTTCACGCTTATATAGGATGTTTGGTCTAGCGTTAGACAAGGAATCCGGGACTTTTCCCAGGACGTTAATAGTCATATATTAGTTAAAAGGGTGAGATATTTTCAAACAATATTGCATCGGTTTTCGAACAGTCATTTAGTACTTTTTTAAGAAATTGATATCCTGAAGGACCCACTGAAATTTTCCGGGATAGCAGTACCCCAAGTGGTAATTTGTGTTATTGTCTAGCGTCGTACCAAATTTCGTTAGAATTCATTTATCTACCCCTTTTATCTTAGCTTTATAATTGATTATTTTGGCCATTGCTAAGAAACCCAATAGATTTTCCGGGATAAAATAGTTACTGTATTGAAACATGTTGTGTGCTTTCTACATACCTACCAGATTTCATTTATAACCGTTCAGCATGTCTGATGTAATTATTGATGCTTTTTTCACCAACTTTGGGAACTTATCTGACCCGTTAGATAAGGAAAATTCGGAAAAACAGGAAGAAACGTAACTTTTATTTTATTTGTAAAGCATAAATACAAAGTTTTAAGTCAATCGGTAAAGGTAATAAAAAATTAAATGCAAACAAAAAGGGCCCGTTTAACCCCGTTAGAGGTCGATTTTTCGAAATTTTCGTCCTTTGTGCTTCATTACGTTGTACATTGTACCTATGTTCGAAATTTCAAGTATCTATCTTTAGTGGATTGGGTTGTAGCCTAAACTGATTAATTTTGGCTATCCCTAAGGATCCCCATAGAATTTCCGGGATAATAATAGTTCATGTGTTGAAACATGTTGTGTGCTTCCTCCATACAAGATTTCATCCATAACCGTTCAGCTCATCGGATGTAATAGACGCTTTTTTTACCAACTTTGGGACCCAATTTGACCCCTTAGATAAGGAATATTCGGAAAAACAGCAACAAACGTAACTTTTATTTTGTTTGAGTAGCATGTATACAAAGTTTCAAGTCAATCGGTAAAGGGAATAAAAAGTTACATACAAACGAAAAGGGCCCGTTTTACCCCTTTAGAGGTCGATTTTTCAAAATTCCGTTCTTAGTGCTCCATTACGTGGTCCAATGTATCTTTGTTCCAAATTTCATGTTCGTATCTTTAGCGGTTTGGGCTGTAGGCTGTCTGTCAGTCAGTCACTCAGCGAAGCCTTTTATATAATAGATTTGGAACTAGCAAACGGCTTAAACAGTTTTGGTGAAATTCGGAATATATATAGAACTTTTTTTCTAAAATCTGTTGCGGCGATAATATCGTGAAAATGCAAATTTCATTTTTATTTTTATTATCGATCCGAGAGAAGCTCGATCACAACACAAAGTTAATTAAATAAACTTTTTGCGTAGAGACGATCTATTAACCGACATAATTGATTGACCTTTTCATCGCATCTGATGCAAAACCATCCAGATTGTGATTATTTCCAAATCGCCTGTAAACTATTAGCTTTGTAATAATCGGCTTCGGCAATTATACGGATTCCGTCTTTGTGACGCAATGACCGATTCTGCCAATTTTGTACGGTGATGGGAGAATTGGTCTTATTGTTACAGATCACGATTCTGTAGTGGCCTTGTATAGTTCTGGGGTTAAATGATTGTAAAAAGACAACGTAAATGAAAAAATAATAAACGAGAAGAAAAAATGTGACGTTAAGGGGATTTTATACGCCTAAATTTCATATTGCTAGCGCAATCCCACGTTTGAAAAGATAAAAAATCACAACATGCTAATTTACAAAAACTATAAAAAGCATTTGTTTACCATAAAGATACACATTTTGTGGTACTTTTAGGGTACCCTTTGGTAAAAACGGGACCTTATTACTAAGACTCCGTTGTCCGTCTGTCCGTCTGTCTGTCTGTCACCAGGCTGTATCTCAGAAACGGTGATAGCTAGAAAGTTAAAATTTGCACAGATTATGTATTTCTGTTGTCGCTGTGACATCAAATACTAAAAACAGTAAAAAAAATATGCCCCCCCCTTAAATATTATATATCTCATACAAAAAACCTAAATTTTAAGCCGCTTTTCGCTCGCTAATAATAACGGTGACAGGTAGATGCTTGAAATTTTCACAGAAGAGCTTTGAGCTTACTAATAAGGTCCATAGTGAGAGACCACGTTTCTGTGCCATATGTCATCATTGGCAACACACATTGCTCAAAAACTTTCGCCTTGAAGCTCTTGACGTCTTTTAAACCAAAAGATGACTAGCCCTTTTTAAATTTATTGTACTTATCGTGGCTCATAAGATTGCTGATGAATGTGCGAGTGACATAGTTATGGCCAGTTGAAAAGCTGTTAAGCAGTTAAATATTGTATGGACTATTTTTAATGTTAATGTTTACATACTCGTTCCTAGCTTTTGCTTTCATACTAATTAGTGTATGCCTTTTTTTTTTCAAAATGCGAAAAAAATATTAATATTTTTTGGCTGAGGTCTGATTGCTTTTGTCATCGCTTATACCAGTTAATGAAACCGCAAGTAATGTCTCAATCAACGTTTCTTTGTACCGTTCAATTTTATTTTTAGTTACAAGGTGTTTTTGAACAGTTTTACCCCGTTAACGTTGGATTAATTGCACTGTGTAAAAGTAAAAGTCAAGTGCATCTTATGGTGACTCTTCTTAAATTATTATTTTAGCTTTATTGCTAAGTTGCAAAAATTTGAATAGATTGAATACATTTTGTGCATTTTTGATACGCAAAAATAGAAGTCAGGATTTCATTTAGTTGTCATTGTCGTGAGTCAATATATATGACTTTAAATCATACGCTATTAAATGTACCTATAGCAAATGATTGTACATATTTTGTTATAGGTATAGTTTGTTCCTTAAAACGTGGCTTAGATAAAAAAAAAACTATAGTAGAAACTATGAGTACTAGTCAATTAAACAAGTAGGTCGGGAAAGTCATAAAAAATGCCAGTAAAAACCGAATACCCAAATAAAGTTACGAACAAAAAACTCCACGATCTTTAAGAGCATCCTTACGAAAAACAATTAGCTTATCGCGATTGAAATCATCCCCGCGAACAAACATGTAATAACCGTAACTTGGCCATAAAACGCGTGAACTCAAAACATTGTAACGTCAAATTAGCCAATCATTGGCTGCATCTAACAAAAAGCCCTATTCGTGTACAGAATTTAACAGAAGTATCATTTTGGCCGCGAATGTTTTGCGAAATTGGTATGTACCTTTGCAATTGGTAAAAGGCAGAGATGCATGCATAAACAAAAGGAGGCCTCCCTTTGTTTTTGCCCAACAGTTTATTATCAAGGGCTAGTGATAATTTTGCAGGAAAATGTTATTTCAATTATTATTAATTAAAGAGCGCTTATCGACTTATCCAGTTTGGGTGAGCTGTCTAGCTCACTCAGCGCTCTTTCATTAGAATTCAGTGGATAAGCGGTTCACAGGAAAAAAAATATGAATTCACTAAAGAAACTATCAAATATTTTAAAAAATTGTAAGTACATTTGGATGAGTGGAGTTATTTTACAAGTAGAACTTTAAATCCTTTGTGTCAGTAAAGCCACAAAATACATTAAAAATAACAGATATTAATAAACTGTGTTTAAATGTTAGACTCTAAGACTAAATTAATTTAGCCTAACTGAATCATGTTTGCAAATTGCTAAAGTTATCCCTCTGTATCCAATTTATCCGTGGCACCTGGCATTCATGTGCGAACGCGTTCGGTAAAACAATAGGATTCCCAGAGTGAGTAAAATATACTTAGTCATTGTAGATAGCAGTGACTAAACTTAGCAAAAACGTTTTATGCAGTTGGATTTGACACCCAGTTGCTACACAACTGCCTAATATTTATAATTATTGTTTGCGAAAAATAGCACGACCTACTTCAACTGTGTACAGAATTCGCGAATATTTCGCACGGATCGATGTAGCATTTTTCACATTATTTTTGATTTATCATAAATGGCTAAGCTGATTTCGATAAAATTTAAACAAAACTAATTTCGAAGTATATTCTTTCTAATAAAAAAAGAATTATCAAAATAGGACCACTACGTAAAAAGTTATTCGTCGTTATACATTAAAAAAATATACGCGTCGAATTGAGTACCTCCTTCGTTTCGTCGGTCAAAAATCTGGATGAACATGGTTGTGTAAAAATATTTCTAATACTTTATACCGGCAGAATTACCTACTTTGTATCTACTAACTTTTGCCCGCGGCTTTGTGCGTTTCCGCGTAATTTTTAATCGATCTATCTCTTAGGAACGTTTTATTTTTCCAGGATAAGAAGTAGCCTATGTAACTCTCCAATCTTATAACTATAACCAAACTAAAAAATAAATTCATCTGTTTGTACTTTGTTGCTGTGTGAAAGAGTAACAAACCAGCAAAGTCATTTTCGGATTTAAAATAGTTTAAGTAAAGATTAGAAGGTATCCTTGTACTAATCAGGCAGCGACACACCATCATACATCAAACCTCGATTCCGCAGTCACGACCTAGGAAAAACAAGGATTAGTCGTATTATCAATTTGAAGACAACCAAATCGTACAAAAAGTTAAGTTAGCTATATTTGTATCGCATTAAACAGACATCACTTATTTTTTTAAATGTTCACTGAGCACGTTGTCGTTGTACTTATAAAGTACACCCGTTGTCGTTTTATTATGTACTGACTAAATAGCTACATTCACATAGTAAACTTGAAGTTACGCAAGGGACGCATGTCATGAGATAACGAAAGCGATCTTTTTGTTAACGTGTGAACGAACCGTATGGGCGCAGAAGGAGGTCTCTAGGTGAGTGACGCTACTTGCTAATGGTGAGCTAATCAAGTTAATTGGGAAAGTGAATAGATGAAGAATCATTGTTTTAGTCTTGAATAGCGGGCTTTAATCTATTGGCGCTGGTTGCCGAATGTTTAGGACGCGTTCTAATTATCTCTTTAGACTGTTGAAAGATGAATGATGAAGGTGAAAAGACGTAGGTACGTAAGCATGGTTTTAAACGGGAGTCTTTTTTATTTATGTTAGTTTTATGCTAATGGTTCATTTAGAGGTGATAATACTTATTGTGTAAGCTACGGATGATGTTATAGTCCAAATTTCATGTTGAACTGGGACATTTTAGTGCAGGATCGAGGTAGATGCTACTGTAAGATAAAGGTCTATTTAAACACACTAGTGGGATAGAGATGTGAATAACAGTAATGAATACGAGAAATATAGACGCCAACACATGCAAGTGAAAATGGATTTTCTTCCAACAGTTGTTCTTGGAGCGATGCTTAATTTTGCCTTCCAGGTTAGTATTGACGTGTTATGGTAAGAAACTTTCCATTAGATCTTGATGAAGACGATCACAGCAAACCCCAACACTTATGTTTTAATGATCTAAAATTTGATAATGACGTAGCAGTTTTCCAGTTTACGCGCTTAGAATAATATACTATTATTTCTACATACGAGTACTTTTATATTTCAAGAGTTTGTAATATACCTATAACTATAGGTGTGAGTACATGTTGCACGCTATTGGTTATAAGACGTGCTGCACAACGCACTGCCTTACGCATATATCTCCATAAAATAACCCTAAAAATCTTCAAGCGAATAAGCTTCAGGGCAAAACAGACAGCCTTACGCTTGGTATTGAGCAGTGTGTTAATAATTTCCACGCACGTTTATAAGCACATCTGTCATGGCGTGGACGTGTCAAGGGAAAAACGAGATGATCTCACTGGCACACGCTACAGATTTAGATTTATCTAGACCAGTTCGCGCGACCTATGTGGGCGTTACGGCTTCAACGAGAAGGGCAGTTGTGAAACCTACGTGGTGATGAGGTTATGTGGGTAGGTGAGGTTGACACGGTCTGTTGGGATGGTCATTGAGTAGTTTTGTTAAACCTTTTGTTTTAGGTCAGTTTTCTGACCTAAAATTTGAAGCTGTATCTGTACTGTATCAGCCTTTTTTTAATAGTCCGCTGCAGGACGTAGGCCTACCTACGAAAGGTGATTAGGCCATATATCCACCACGCTGGCCCAGTGCGGGTTGGTTCAAGTTTGAAGTATTTTATTTATATTTATTTTCTATTATATTATAGGACATCATACAACGGATAATAAAATGATATTTTTTTTTATATTTCAATAGCATTATCATATTGCAACGCACGATTTTTAAGCAACATGTAATGAATGGTATTATTACAAATATCAAAAATAGTTTAGCAGTCAAAAATAATGATAATTAGGTAACAAATATTTTTGTTTTTATTCTATCAATTTTTAATTTAATTGTGTCATCAATGAATCGTTGATCAATTTTGTTTAGGTATTTCGTGGTTTTATTTGTTTGATACAAAAAAGTATTAATTATTTAGCAGTGAGTTATTGCAGACAAGTTATCTAAAGTTATTACAAAATAGCTGACCCGGCGAACTTCGTTTCACGCAATATCTTTATAAATTGTAGCCTATGTGTTATTCTGATATATAAGCATTTATTATTGCAAAGTTTCACCTCAATCCGTTCAGTAATTTTTGCGTGAAAGAGTAACAAACATCCATTCGGACGTTTCTTAATATTATTTTTTCACATAAAAATATACTTATAGGTAATTCCAATTGCAGTTTAACAAAGAGTCAGTAAGTATTGGAATTCAGTGTTGCTATAGAAATCTGGTATACCTACTGTGTACGCTTGTCGAACCATGGTTGGCATTTAGACTATTAGGCCTAGAACGCCCAATAGGCTGAGTCTCGAAATGTCTTAGCATTTTACACTAAGCTCCACCTAGAAACTCAATCTTGTTGGATATACCTTAGTATTAGAACAATTCAATGTAATATTATGAATCAATAGTATCAGGTAATTTCAAAGTAGCTCAACGTGTTATGAAGAGGGCTATGCTTGAAATCTGTCTGTGAGATCGAATAAAAAATTAGAAGACGGTAGACGAACCAAAGTTTTCGACATAGCAAAGTTGATTAGCAAGTTGAAGTGGCAGTGGCCAGGATATGTACCACGTAATAATTTTTTTAGCAAAAAATGGCAAAACCGACTCCGTGTACAGAATTAACGAATATTTCGCACGGATCGCTGTAGCGTTTTTCACATTTTTGTTGATTAATTGATTTCGATAAAATTTAAATGGGACCAACTTCGAAGTAAAAATAAAAAAATAAAAATTCAGAAAAAAAAAACTATCAAAATCAGACTACTATGTAAAAAGTTGTGCGTAGTTATACATTAAAAAATATACCCGTCGAAATGAGTACCTTCTCCGTTTCGTCGGTCAAAAAGGGCGGCCGATGGGGCCGTAATATACTCGAATAGAAACCACGTACCGGCAAGTGCAACCGACAATTACGCCGATGATGTAATCAAGACCGAAATAACATGCTGGATGCAAGCCGCTTCCAACTGGTCTGATTGGTAGTCCACGAACCTATAACAATTAATAGTAGTGGACGTCTTACGTCTGATAATGATTATGATGATTCTTGTACATTGATAAATAAACATAATTAAAATGTATTGCAACAACATAACCTTACGTTACATATGGTTCTTGATAGCTATTAAACAATTATAAAAGCAACCATATAAGTTATGTGGACAAACATGGATGAGAATTTGTGTATTGAGAAGGATATATTCATCTTTTGTAGGAATTCCCATATTTAGATAGCTAGTTATTATAAATGCAGAATTTCCTTATTTAGATGCTTATTACATATGCAAAATATGCTCATCTTAATTTGTTTGAATTAAGATTAATAATTCTGAAAGTTCAATCAAAACATTTTATTCCATATACCTAATATATCCGTTGGATGTGTTTTGTGATTGAACTAGTGTTATCACTACATAGCATAAAACAAAGTCGCTTTCTCTGTCCCTATATCCCTATGTATGATAAATCTTTAAAACTACGCAACGGATTTTGATGCTGTTTTATTTAATAGATAGAGTGATTCAAGAGGAAGGTTTATATATGTATAATACACCTGCCTGTGCGAAGCCGGGTCGGGTCGCTAGTAACTAATAGTTAGAATAAAATATTTCAGCTGTGATATAATATTTCACATTCTCTTTGACACACGGCTTAATCTGAGATGACTATACTTATCGTTGCTATACAATGATTGAAATTTATCGTTACAGTACTTATAAGTTACTACTACTCATCATAAGCCGTTGCGGTCTAGTGGTAATGACACCCGCCTTACAATTGTGGGGTCGTGTCTTCAAACCTTAAATTGAATTAATTCCTTGGAATTTATGTACGGAATGTCACTAAGCTTTCCGGTGAAGGAAAACATCGTGAGGCAACCTGCATATGTCCAAGGAAAAAAAACCATGGCGTATGTGAATCTACCAGTCCGCACTGGGCCAGCGTGGTGGATTTGGCTCAATCACACTACGTGGGTAGGCCTACGTCCTGCAGTGGACTATTAAAAAGCCTGGTACAGTACAGTACTCACCAGTCTATACTCATAATATTATTATTCAAGTACATGTTACTATGAGATCCATTCAAGTGTTTGTGCTTTTTTGCTACTAACTTTGTAGCTGCAGCGAGGTCCACTGAAGTCATACCATTTTAATCTCAGTACAGCTGCTCGAGACCTGCATTATTAAATCAGAATCCATTTACGTTCCATCTCATTATTCATCATTAATTCGTTTGTGTTTATTTTGGAACATCTCTAATAACGCCGTGCATTAATCTTGTAAGCCTTGAGGCATCCTTAACTACCTTCGGAGATTCTAGACGGACATCCGCTCGTAGAGAAAGGCACTCTTAATTGTTTTATTGAACACATGGTTCGTGTCGTATATTTTTATTTGGGTTATGTTTGTTTAAGGAAGTGACGAGAGGTATTAAGATTAAACTAGGCGATGCAGAATTGAAAACGAAACTTCGAGAAATACCTAATAGCGCATGCTAGCTTAGCGGAAAAACTGTATCATAGTTTTTCGTTTTGTATCGTCATATTTTGAACACTATATACAACACAAGTTCGTTAATTTCTGTTTAAGCAAAAAAATAATAATAAAGAAAAGCCTTCACCCTTTTTCTTGGATTTTAAATATATTTTTAGTCATTTGTCTATAATTTATGTAAGTGGAATCTTTAGTCTGGTCTAAAATATAGACGCTCCGAATGTTCTAGTTCTAACGTAGTGTGTGTGAATTTATTTGGAATAATTTATAAAAGAAAAAAACTCTATTTATGACTTATAACAAATAATATATAGCATGGAACATTTAAAATTGTGTTTATTCTACGAAAAATGAAAACAATCTCTTCTGGAAGATTGCTTGCATATTGATATCCAACGCTCGCCAGAATTTTCTTTTAACATATAGTTTTAGAAGGTTGCAGAAATGCAACTAGAGCGAGAATGACCTCAGCTACTAGACTGCACATTATGGAAATGAATCTAAGAATTATGCATCCCTGTCTACACCGCCGTCTGTGCATTTTTTACTATCTGAATTTCATCTAAAGTGATGTACTTGAATGCAGAATATATCGAATTTCCTTGAATTTAGATCAACCTCCTGTATCCACGTCCAGCGGACAATTCTTCGGTGCATTGGATTTTTTCTATATTACCTACTAGATGTTCCGACGTTAAGGTTCAAAGTTGTTTGATACAGAGTCATTGTTCACCCCCAAAATGGAATACATTTGCCGTCTGCATGCAGTGATACATTTGTCTGCTGCAGTAGACGCATACAATTGTACTTTTAGCAGCGAGACATTTTTTGAGGTTGAATGCTCGTTTTTCATGTCGAAACTGCAACTTTAATGGTGACTTGTCTGTTTTAATTTTAAGTGGAAAAAAACCAGTTAACTAAACCTGTTACGGGATAAAATGATAAGTGTGCGTAGCGAGTATGTAGTTCAGTTGATACAGTTATTAATTCGAGCAGTTTCACACAACCGCACCACCTCTCTATCCACCAACCCGCACTGGGACAGTGATAAATATGGTTTGGTCGCTCATCCTGGGTAGACCTATGTTTAGTAATTGACTATTAAAATGTCGGTAGATTACATATTCACACAAGATGATATCTCAAAGTTGCTATAAAAATCGGTGCGAGCTTTTATTAGAAATACATGTATAATTCACCTCGTAGTCCTCCTAAGGAAAATAGTTGAAACTTTGCTTCTTGCAATCTAGTGATCCAAAAAAGAACGATCGTAGTTTCCTTGCTGATTTCAAAAATAACGCTTTTCTGCACGAAATCAGTCAGAATATGTCAAACTATTTTGGCCTACCCACGAAGGACCATCGGGTCATATTTACCACGCTAGCTTAATACGTGTTGGTGGATTCACATACGTAATCGATTTTTTTCTACGAACGTATGCAGGTATCCCTCCCGTTAAAAGTACTTTAGTAAATAAAAGCTTTCACAATCTTTATTGTATAAAGACTACTATTTATATTTGTCTATTCAAAATAGTTTGACTTATTCTGACTGATTTCGTGCAGAAAAGCGTTCTTTTTCAAAATCAGCAAGGAAACTACAATCGTCGTCGTCGTCGTCGAAGGACCATCGGGTCATATTTACCACGCTAGTTTAATACGTGTTGGTGGATTCACATACGCTATACAATAAAAAATCAGGAAAAATACTTTTTGACTGACCATTTTAATATACTCTATCCTAACAACTAATAAAAAAAGTATGACATTTAAAACATAAATGGTTCAATCTAGAATATAGGCATAATTCAAACACCCAACACATATCTTACCATCTCTAACGTTACCCACTCTCAGTTCCAATAATTAGAAACTAGCTGGCAATTATATGCAAATGCTGGCGACAGTCTGAGCTCGTTTTGAAACCTCGCATTTCGACGTGGCACCAGCCCGCCCGCTAGGCGTTGAGTGATCCCACTCAGAGGATAAAGCATTATGAAATGGCACGCGCCAAAATATAGGACCTACTATTATCAATTGGACGTAGCGTAGTTTAGCAGAAAAGACTGAACCCTCAAAATGTTACTTTTGAGTTATGGCTATTTAAAGATTGATTGCCTAACATTTAATTGAGTCTGCGAGATGAAAATAAGCTGTTATGGTCTATGTATGACTACTTTTAGTAATTTTTTTTTTCTATAGACGACTTTATTAACTTATTTTGACTAAATTGTAGTTAGAGTCCTTTTAGCAAAACTACGTCCGATTACTGTTAGGCTAAGTAGTGCGTATTTACCAGAAAATATATGTATGGCAGCTGAAAATATGTAGTTATCTACTATTGCTAATACAGCTAAACAACATAATATAATCATTAAAAATCAGCACTTAGAATATGTTTGCTATTACCTACAACAATTTACTAGAGAAAATATATTTCCAAGTAATTCTTCCAAACTAAAACAAACCGCATCATTAAACACGCGTAATCGATACTTACAGAAAATATTTAAAAGTACAGTACATTCTATTCAGAAAACATCGGCAAAGAGGCCGTTTTCACTTTCAGGAAACTGCGAATGACACTACGCAATATCTGGAGCAAACTTCATAGAATGCAACATTGTAACTTACTAACCTACAGAAAAACTAGCTCGAAATAGACTAATACCATGAATATACGGAAAAAAACCGTATCGCCGATTCTCCGAAGAGCGTCGCATTAAACGGTGCAAAAACGTATTTACAAAGAATTTTATGTGTAGAAACTGCCTACATATAAATTAAAAGCAGTATAGATGTAGATAAAAACCGGATACCTTGTCTTGTCGCAACTGATCGATATTAAATCGGACAGGTCTTACTGTTACCGAATACTGCCTACCTATTCCGTAGCAGTGAAAGCGAAACTTTTAATTACTTTTTTTATAACAGAGATGACACAGCGGTTCGATGTTAAATGCAATCTGCAGTGATAGAAGTGGTTGAGTAACAAGTACAGCAAATGTGATTGAGTTTTGGAATGAAGGTATGATTAGGTTCTCGCGGAAGTTAAGTTAATGAAAGTGTTTGAGTAGGTATTTTAAGTAGCTATGCTCATTAAATAAAGGAACAGAGTTTTAAAAAGTGGAAAAAAAAGCATAAAACTAAGTTAAGACATTAAAATAAGAATGATTTATTTTATTATTAGTTTCTCAAGTTAAAAATTATGTTCAAAGTGTAAATTTTATACCGCTAGTTAGGAATGAGAATAAATGAAGTAAATTTTTGGTGTAAGCAAATTTTTGTGTGTTACTTTGTTATCTACTCAACAGTTAACGAAATTAAGTTGAAATGTTAAATTAGATACAAACCAAATAAAATCAATTCAAAAAATTACTCAACACTTAAAGTATAAAACAAACAGAATAATCCTTAAATATAAACACTCAATTTTATACCACCCTCTCAGCGTGATGCAAAGCAAGATAAGCGCAATTTCACGAACTCAGTAACCGACATTTCATTTCTTTTTTGTAGTAGCCCGACGGAGAATGACTTTTAAGGGTCTGATACATGTGAGAAACATATTTTATGGTATGTTACACGTTTAAAAATCAAGACAAGTCTACTTTACGAGCAGTGCTTGAAACTCGAGCAATGCAAGACTATGACTTTATAGTTTTTTTAGTTGCCAGCATTTTAGATAGTTTGTAGTTCAATAAGCACATGTCCTTTTATGGGAATATATGAGTAATTGCAATAATTAGTTTTTGAAGTAATTAAGACATTTACGGCATATAAATTATTATTTTCCGGACTAATAAAACTTAGGTATGCAGTTATAATAAGGTTGATCATTTATTTCATTGCTTACGGTATGAAATATAAATTATGATACAATTTGTAGTGAAATATTTCATAGAATTTATCAATATTTATTTGCTTATCTTGTATCAGAAGATTACAGTAATCGAGCAGTGTAGAAAATGACAAGAAAGAAAGAATGGATCGAACACAAAATTGCACAAATTGCAATCATTCCTCACAATAAAGCAATCAATTGCGTAGATAATTATCCACAAAGCATCACTGGAGTAATCTTATGCAGAATAAGTAGCATTACTTGAGCCTATTGAGGCACAATAGGTAAATTCAAGCAAAAACTTTACCGTCGGCGACGGCGGGCGGCAACACAGCCTTTCTGGTTTACTGGGTCGAATAATCTTATTAGTTTTTTTTATTTATTTCGTCGTAACAATGAGTGAAAATGTTAGTGAAAACGGACCTTCACTTTTGTTTATTTTTTTGTTGCGTAGGGCTGAGTAAAAGGTTAGTTGTTTTATGACTGTTCATTTTGTTTTATCATTTTATTAAAGTAAGCTTTTTTCTGTATGCGGCAAAGTTTTATTTTGTAATAATTTTAAGTAATTTTTTTTATTACAAATCTATAGTAATATTTATGTTAAATAAAAGAGAACACTAATATGCCATTAGTTTTTATCTCTTTTTAGTTCAGTTTAATATTTTTAGATGATAATACACGTACAAATTTATTTTAGCGACAAAAGTACAACATTGTGAATAGTAAATGTAATTTCTTTTTTGGTAGCAAAAGTCAATTTGATAAATTTTTCTTACTACGTAATTTTTTTTCCACATCATATACGTAATTCGTTCATTGAGAACATATTGAGCTGAAATAATTATTTTATCTAACATGTTATATCAGCAATCTTATTTTGTTACTGTATTTTCTACTAAAGTTTTAGTTTCAAAAAGATTTTGCGATTATAACATAAAATGCACATCAAATCTCAAGTCTATGCGGCGTGTGATTTATGATACATAAAATATTTTTAGTAAAGATGTTAGAGAAAACTCAAATGTATTCAAATTTATGTTAAACAACCGTTTAAAAACTGATAATCACATGCAAATGTGCCTATAAATTAGGATTAAAATCGCGTGAATTGTAAAATTCGGCTTTTGTGAATGAATTGTTGTCATCTTTTATGGGTTTTTAATTGTGTTGTGTCAATAAATTAGCACGTATTGTTCGCGCTGTCAATTTTATGGCCAAAATGACTGAACATGTCATAATTTAGTTTTTAATAATGTCATTTTAAATTTTAATCATGTTATAAATAGGTTTCCTTTTTGATGGCAGGTTTTTAGTCATTTCCAGCCTTAAGACTTGTTTTTTTAAGTTTCGATTTTTACTTCTTGTATTGGATTTTGTTTTGTTTCACTTTATGCAAACAAATCAGTGCCATAAATTAAGTTTGTACAATACAATATTGTAAGATAAGTTTAAGTGATTGTCGTCCAAGTTATTTTTTTAATAACCTGGACGGACTCTTATGTATTGTTAATCAATTAAATACCTTTGTTAACCACCACTAAATACAATACTACATTAAATTAAATTATTAAGAACTATTTGATTTTTTACGGATATCATTTTTAAATTAAAATATTTAGAGCACTTACCTATTTTACTGATACGAAAATCAAAAATCTCCGCGTCCTCTCTACAATTCAGCTTTCAGTTCCAAACAAATCACAAAACGGAGTCTAATCAGAAAATCCTATAATCACACTTCAGTTTCACTTTCAACACACTTTACGTCTATAAAAACGCACTACAAAAAAGTTAAACGCGTTCAGCTGTTCTCACTGAGCACTCGAACTTGATAAATATCCATTCCATCACTTGGGGGTTGAGTTGTTTTTTTTTTAAGTCCGCGAGCTTAAAGCTACGGAGCGTCGTGGGGCGCGTGCGCAGTTCACCGTGGCATCGCGTTATCAGCGCGAGCGGCGCGCGGCGCGACAACAACAGAACTTGAGAGTCGATCTCAATAACAACAAGAAAAGAAAACGGTCCAGTTTCAGTGAGGCTTCCGGATGGGTCGCGAGCGGGCTGGCGGTACTGCTCGCACTCGCGCTCTCTTTGTCTAACGGGACCCGCAATGATAGCAGTCGCACCAGCGACACCGCCCTATGCGCCTGCGCAGCCTTTCGTGCGTAGGGTGACTTGAAACATTTTTCGCGTACGTATTGTAGGTCTTTGATGTTTAGGAGTTAAAGGTTCTTATATGTTTTTTCATACTTTGTTTGTACTTGTTTATTTACTTCTTTATTTTTCACTTATACTGATTTTTTAGTTTCAATTATGGCGTTTAACGAGATCAAGTTTTAAATACGTTTTTGTTAAACTTCCACTTGGATCTTTCACATTGAGATTTTTCTTTTAAAATAGCGAATGATTAGCGAAACGTGGATTAATATAATAATAATTTGGTTAATATTTACTCACTTATAAAATGTATTATCTATTCAAGAAATTAGAAGTGAAATTTATAAAACTTAGTGAAAAATATGAGTGGTGCAGCAGCGCGTTGATGTCTTTTGTACTTATGAATATTTCTGCATTTTTAACTACCAGAAATTTGTTGATTCGAATTTTCGATTCAATAATTTTAATTTATTCACATTAGTTATGTATACTGTCACCATTACTTTTCCAGATAAGCTTATCTTCCAAATAATAAATAAAATATTACAATATTAAAATCGCTGCGAACAAACAGTGCGAAGCCCTGGGGCGGCAGTGCAGTATCGGAGCCCTGCCTTATTAAAATGCAATAAAAGTCATGACATTTAATCGTTTTTCTCGAGAATCTGGTAAAAAATCTCAGAGCTCCTATCACTCGATACACACAGTCAAACAAGTGAATGAAATAAATCTATTTATAGTTTTGAGTATAGTCTATGCATCGGTGGATATTGGCTATTGTTAAACGATTTATTGTTGGATATGTGAATGTCAAAGTATTAATTTGCCTACAAATATATTTTTTTGTACTTTTTAGATCGATTGTTTAGTATCTAAACAAATAACTATTAATATTACTATAAATAACTAAACCATAATTTAGTATAAATTACCTTAAAAAACATTGAAATTAGTGATAATAACAATTACGGGAACTCAGTATCATTATCCTACATTATAACAGATATGATGACATTTTGATGTTATAATGTGATATATTGATGTTATATTGTGGGATAGTGATACTAAGTTCCCGTAATATTATTATCACCAATTTCAATGTATTTTTGATATTATTCTTATTTATGTTATAAATTAGTTATTTGTATTTTTAATTGACAGTTATTACCAATAAATGATACATACATAAATAACATATATATTGACAGTTATTTGTTTAAATACTAAACTAGTAATAATAGACAATAACAAATATTTTTTTATTTTGGTAAATGACAAGCTATAATTTTTAGCAAAGCAACTCACATGTTGAACAGATACATTTATTTTGACCACAAGACTAAGCTGGATGCAAGACGCTTCCACCTAGTCTTATAACTATAGAAAAAGTCTACGTCCAACCACAGATGCTTTACAGATAATAACACGATGCTTGTGATGATTTACATAATATAAATGTCTGTACATAACAGTTTCCAAGTTTGTCCGCTATGTCCGGCAGCATATTTAGCATGGAAAAGGCACAAATTGTCTTTCAGTCAATTTATTCCGTCGGAGGTGCATTGGAAAGGAAATAAAGTATGAATTGACAACTGACAAAAGTGGACAAAAAGGTTTAATCCCTTTTCCAGGCTAGAAGTACTGTAAAGGTCATATATCTGAAATGATGATCAATGATAAACGTTCGTGATTTTAGGAACCCGTGTGTCCTGTTACTGTTAAAAAACACTTCAGAAATTACTCAGCTCATTATGTTAAAATCAACACCGCCGTAACTCTTCATTACAGGCGCGGCCTCGGGTTAAATTGCCGAAAACATTCGCCGCGACAATTTATATAGTTTTAATCTTTCGAGTTCAGATCGAGTTACTAGCTACAATGTGTTAAGGTTTAACGTCTCCTTTACAAAATTGATGAAAACATTTTAGCTAAGTAGCCCAATTTTAATTGTAACTTACTGATTTACGTCTGAGAGAAGTAAATCACGTTGAAAATAAAGTGTGTTGGTATTTGCAAAAAGATGACCTAATTAAGATTATAGGATTGCGCTAGATGCAAGCCGCTTTCAACGGGTTCATATAAATATGGGATATTGGCGTGGGTTCGATTCCCACCCAGGGCAAATATTTATGTGGTGAAGTTAGGTGTTTGCTCTGTTTGTTATTGGTTAATATCTAAGTATGTATTTAAAAACATGTATATGTAGTATAACCGTCTCTGGCAGCCATATGACAAAGATTGCTTAATAGTTTGGGTTCAGATACCGTTTGTAAGATGTCCCTTGATATTTATTATTTATTTGTATACACTAGTTCATAACAAGAGAAGGATAATTATTTGATTATAATGAAATATATTTGAGTCAACTTATTTTAAATTATACTGGTAATAGTTTTGGGCAGTTTTGCGTACAGATACGTAACACATTTAAATGTATTTAATTGTATTAATGTGTGATATCTAATAACTGTTGAAATAAATTAACTGATACTAAACCAAATTTTCAACTTCACTGTTTACAAAAATGTTTTGCTAGAGACGTAGCACCTTAACACATTCGAGAACCCGTGGTAACCGGGAATCGGTACGAATATGGCAAGGTGCAAATTTCATCATGCACTTTGAGCGATTTTCTGGGAACCTGTAATTGTATACTCGGACGTTATAAGTACGCGTACTCGAGCTGCGGGCCAATTCCACTAACACCAGATGAATCTGAACTGTACTCTATCTGCTTTTCCACCTCAGAAAATGTTAAAACATCATTAAAGCTGTCACGTAATCACCCGTAGCATGAAGTTTTTTTGATAGCATTTGCGTAACAAAATAACGTTTAATATAATGTTTTAAAATTCTAGATTTGTTCGCATTTCACCATATCCTACCTAATCTTAAGCATATGATAGTGGTATAGGGTGTAGCACGCTTACTTAGATAAGCTCAGTCCTAGGCAAAGAGTTCCTTATTCTTGCTGTTCGTACTCAAAACGCTTTGTGCGCCATGTACGGTTTTGTTTCAGCTTTATAGTAGCTGAATTAAGGCCCAGTACTCGCATTGTTCCAGTTTCGGCATTTTACCGATCGGTGCAATCTTCGGTATTTTCGATAATGAGATGAAATGCTTTTGAAATTTACTTTAATTATATTCAGTGATAGCGACATTATTTTTCGAATGCATGGCAACGAATGGACGCAACAAAATGCAATGGAATGAGGAATATAACGCAAGAAATTAGCTCATGGGCAAACACAAAATGTTTTTTTGCAAAGTAGAACAAATTTTACTATGAGGCAAAACCCGAAGTTGAGAATAAAATTAGTTGTTTTATTCAAAGACTTCGTTGACTTGCAACAATATTTATTATGGAACCGCTGATTTTTTTGCTACTACGTGACTGGCCCCATAGTAAAAGTTGTTCTTTCATACTGATGTGAATAAACAAGGTTATTCAGAAACAAATCGAAAAATAGTTATTCAGATCGTTATGAACAACTTTTACCATGGGTCAATCCGAAATTCGAAAAGAAACCAACTGTTTCAGATTAAAATCGAGAAAAATATCAGCATGCAGCGGTATACAGTATACATTTTTATTAAAGTAAATGAACACTTTCTGAATAACCCTAAATAAATACCTCTAAAAGTTCCTGCACTTTGCAAAACAGCCTGCATTACAGAAATTCAAAGTTAAGATGGAGGATGAAAAGCCGTTTTGAACCAATAGTATTCAAAATAAACACATGTGTACTATTCTACGCTAAATAATATAGATTGTACTAGGCCATCGTAATATGATGTCATGATTCGTCTTCATTCGTCATCAACTAGTGGAAATTGAAAGTAATAAAGTACAACGAGCGTTGTAGTTATTTAATTTTACTTTTTTTAACGCATATAAGTCCGCGTTTGACCACCAACTCGCCTGATGGTAAGCGACGTTGTGGTCGAAGATGAAGCACGCAGACGTAGAAGATACCTATTCACTCTGACCTTGAAAAGCTTTAGATTATATCTCTTAGGAAACAGAAAAGCAGGAAGACTTCCATTCCCTGGAGGTACGAAGCAGAAATGTTGAGTCAAACCGCTTCGTTCGTATCGAAGGAAAATCGACAATGTAGGGGTGGTAATGGGGCGTCCTCCTACTTGTCCTGTAGTAAAAAGGGGATGGTAGGATAAGGTCGTGCAGCTCAGATGCACACTCTCCGAAATGAATCCTATAAACATGGACAGACTCGCAAACCTACGGCGGTGCTCCAGGATATGATGTTTTTTTGAAACTAACTTTTCATCACCTATAAGCCGAACAGCACGCCTTTCCACCGATTCCAAGGCCTCGAGCTGATACTTAGCCGAGCCATCCCAAAGATGGCAGCAGTATTCCAGACATGAACGGATCTGTGCTTGATATATATACTCTATACTATACTATCTACAGAATGAATCGCTGTGTGACGTCCTTTTCTCTGTAGGTCCGTAGACGTCAGTAAGGTCCTATTGTTGTCATGATTCACACTGCAATTTGCGATCGATGACTGAGACTTTTACCGCCTTACTACAAAAGATTTAAAATTCGTTAAACACTGCTTAACCGTGCAATTCGTACTGTTAAACATTGTCTAAAACGTGCGTAAAACTTGGTAAGGCGGTTAATAATTAAAGAACTCGACAGTATCGAATATTTACTTTGACATCCTGAGTGGCATCTTGCGTTTTTGCGTTCCGAGGTTTTTTTTGCAGTTTCGACTATTTATGAAAAACAAGAACGTATTACTACATAGTTTTTACTAATAAAAGAAAAACACTTCCCGCTGTCTGTCCGTCCCTATGTATGCTTATATCTTTAAAACTACGCAACGGATTTGCGGTTTTTTAATGGATAAAGAGAGAGTAATTCAAAAGAAAGTTTTATAATTATGGTATTAATATATATCATACACCTGTGCAAAGCCGGAACGGATAGCTAGTTTAGCATATAAGAATGATCTGCGGCATGCTTTGGAATCCTAAGTAAAGAAAAGATTGTAATATAAATAAGTCTCTAAGTTAGGCTCTAACGTAAGTAGCTTTTTGGTAGTATAACCTAGTATAGATTAAAAAAAATCTTATTTAACAGATTATTTAAAAATATTTTTCGCAAATAATGACAGAACCTACTTCCGTCGTGTACAAAATTTGAAGAGTTCGCTCAAATTGATGTGTTCAATTTTTCCATTATTGTAGATTTTTCAAAAACGGCTGAGTTGATTTCGATAAAAATTAAATAAGACGACCTCGGGAGTTTCGAACTATGAAAGAACTTTTCGATTTGGTTCGCAATTGGCGAAAATATCGATGAACGTACACAAAAAATACATAGGTACAGACGAACATAGAACCTCCTCCTTTTTGGAAGACAGTTAAAAATAATGGTTGCGATCTGTGTATATTACTTTATTTATATATACAGGGTCATAGGTATTAAACGCAAAACCTTTTTGAAGGTGGGTCTAGTACATCTAGACAAACCATTTTGTACGACTTTTGAAAATTCGCAAAAAAAAAAATCGCTTCTCCATACATTTTGCCGCGCATTGACGAACTTTTTGTATGAAATAGCTGATTTTATTCGTTATTTTCTAAAAGTCCTAGAAAAAAGTTGTTCGTCTAGATGTACTAGACGCGCCCTTGAAAGGTTTTGCGTTCAATACCTATGACCCTGTACAGCAATTATTTATACAAAATTGTATTGTGGATCCTACCCATTGTATCATGTGGAAAGTCTTCTTCAAATTAATTAACTCAAGGCCAAAAAAGGTGTACGAAATCGTTTTATAAGTGTTATTTATTCCTTGCGAGTATTATGAACCTGAAGACCTCAATTAAGGTAATTAAATAAAGACAATATGTCAACACTGAGGCGTTTTGCATTGCGTCGTAATTGGCTCTTTATTTTGTACCGAGGTGTAAAAGTCAGTTCAAGATATGGTTATTTTGAAAAGAAATGATGGCAGTTTAAGTGAGGGCCACTTGAGTAAAACGAGACGATATGCTTGTATTGCTATTTTATTATACTAGGTAAGTTACCAACATCAAGTACAAAAGATAAAACCTACCTATATACAAAATGTACCTTCATCAAGTTGTAGTGGCATTTATCAGCGTGTGACTTGATTCATTTATTTATTTATTGAATAGGTAGCATTAGAAAATGTCTGATGGGTTCCAATGTTCTCAAATAGAGACCACGTTTTGACAAGTGTAGCGTGGAACTTTCAACTACACAATGGACAGCAGATAACTTGATTATGACAGTTGGATCAGGGGCCTTATTGTGTAAGCGCTCTGACGTTCGGCTTCGCTTTTCCTCCCGCTCGCTCTCGTGGCGAGTAACTGACGCGAGCAGGAGAAAAAGCGAAACCAAACGTCAGAGCGCTTACACAATAAGGCCCCTGATTGGGAAGTAATCAATTTTCACTTTAAAAAGTGCAATCAAATATATCTTTCTTTCAAATGGAGTTATCAAAATTATAATACATTTATAAAGCAATATCATTAATTATCATTTATTAACATTACAAGTATTTTCGGGTAATTAAGGGAGTCAGATCACGGGTGAAATGTCAAATATAATTGGAAGAATTGAACGTAAATTATCGCCTTAGACTTTAAAAGAAAGGACGGAGCATATAACACCTACTACTCTCGACAAAATGGGCCACTTTTTGAGGGGGACGTGGTTATGTGCCTTGCTTTTTGCAGAATCGCGCTGAATGCAAATATCTTAGACTCAGTTTTGTAGAAAATCGATAAAAAAAGCTACTTATATCCAACAGCTGAAATTACGATAGTAATTGTTTAGTGATTGATCGTAGCTAACGTTCAATTTTGGCTCAACATCACTGCGTAATTTTTCAGTAAAGTGAAATCTGAGAAATATATACGTTTAAGTTACGTTCATATTTATTTTGGCTCGGGTTAAAACTGGCGATTCTGAATGTTGAACTCAATATACCTACTTCAGGTACGTCCATACTTATTTTGTCTGAGGTTATAGCAATATAAAACAGCTTTGTATGTTGACATAAATCATGTTGCAGTTTGCTCGATATTGTAATTCGTTTACTTTCATTTTCGATTATATCGACTTTTATCTTGACTTTGCGTTTGCGAAACTTTAATTTTGATTACTAATTCAGGTCAGGAAAGATATTGTTCGTTGAAATTTATTTGCATTGAAATAAATGATTTTCGGTTAGCCAATTTTAAACAAAAAGTAATTACAGTTTATGTTTTAATCTGTCGCAAATGTTAATTTCGCGTAGGTATGTAATAAAATAGAGGGATATTTATGATGCTGCCTTCATTAACTATTTAAGATATTGATTATATGCGAGGTAAAGAAATAGTATTGTCCATGTATTTAAATATCTACTTAAATGGTATTTTTTTGTATTTTCTCTGGTTTGTGCAATAATAAAGAAAAATAGAGAGCTAAATATTGATTGCTTTCAAATTGGTAAAATTTTATGTGTTAAGATTTTAATCGCAATGAAAATAAGTATATTAAGTAAATACTATTAAAATCACAGCGTCCATCATCCTTATTCTCCTAAAAACGAATAGTACCGCACCGATTCATAACACAATTTATAATGCCTAGGCACATAATTTAATATGTAGTCCGCGTAAGTAATTATTATGAGCACTGAGTGCCAGACTAGTGCGTAATAGTCAACTAGGCTATAGGCATCACCGGCCATTTGAGCTAGGCGTGGTCGAAAGACCTTACAAAACGGATGTAGCAGCCTCGCCCGCCACCGATCCAGATCAACGTTTGATGATAACCGCATCTAAATTAAGAGAAAAAAACCTCTGAGTGAAAAGGTCATACTACCGCTGCGATATTAAACTCGAAAATAATAATCATTATTACGAGTATAGACTGTAACCACAAATCTCGTGAAATGAGATATGTCGTGTCGATTTGATGGGGACCTAGTTTTTCACGGAAATCTCTGCCTACAGGGAATGTTGACTTTGGGCGCTTTTTCACTCGCGCATTCATACATTTTAAATGAGGGAACATTAAAGAGAGATAATCTTATACGAAAAATGAAAATTGGGAATTAAAAAACGTTTGACGAAGCTATGTAATAAAAATATACATAAGTATAAAAGGTGTAAATACCGCTATCTTTTAATGCTTTCGTCAAATGAAAAGCAATTTTAACACAATGCTCTAAAAAATAACTGCAATATTATGTTCAATAACTAAATAATGATCATTTATTTGAAAATATTTCCCGATGATTTTTTGTTGTCTAATATGATTCATGCAATGAGCGAGTGCGGAAATTGCCAAACGATGTCTCCCTTTAAAGTTACAAACAAAGCGTAGCGTGTAGCGTCTATAATTACAGAATAATTTATCGAAGAGCACAATCATTTATCCAAATATGCTAAAAAATCACTTATCCAAATCTGCAAAAGAAAACTGCTGAAATAATGACAAAGTCTTTGTTAAATATGGTCTGACGTGCAGGTGCAGGTAACGAGAAAGCCTCTCGCTAGAACTCCATGACTGCAACAGGTTTGGTATTTTGACAGCTCGAATGTCGATTCGGTCCCCTCGATTTTCTTCGGAATAATATGATAATTTATGTACTGCGAAAGACTTCGGAGATGGCGTCGTTAAGTTTTATAGCTTAATTTTGTTCGACGAAAAGTCGCCGCGGGACTTAAGTCCTGTTTGCACGGACAGGAATTTGATAGGGTTCGCAAAGTCGACCGATGGTGAAGACACCACAAACGCAAATAAAGCCTAAGGTCGCAGGGGTTTTATTTACCTAGGTGCCCAAAAAAACATAATTAGTTATAATTAGCTGAGTATTGCTATTCAGAAAGACAATGCCGCCAGCATTCTGGCCACGTTACCGCTGGCTACAGGCTGTTTAGACTAGTTTTAGATTGATTTGAGTATACGTTTTAGTATTTTAGTAAAAGTTTTTTTTTTAATTATGTAGGTAGATGTAAATAATCACTTTTCAATGTTATTTAAGTTTGTGAAATTAATAAGCAATCAGTGCGTTAGTAAGATTAATCGAAAAATATTAGCATTTATTTTTATGTGTAAGCATTTATTTTTATGTGTTTAAACACGCATAATATACAGGGTTATTTCTAATCAATTACCAACCTTTTAGGAGCTTATTCTGTACATCAAAACTAACAACTTTTGTTCTACGACTTTTATTAATTCTCAAAAAAAGTTGTCGTTCCGTAGAAAAATATCGTTCACACTCGACAAAATGTATAGAACAGCTGTTTTTTTTACTTTAGACAAAAGTCGCAGAACAAAAGTTGTTCATCTTGATGTACAGAATAAGCTCCTAAAAGGATGCTAATTGATTAGAAATAACCCTGTATATGATGAAGAAATATGTCGACGTCGACGTCACGCCTTAGCTAGGCGTGGCTATTTTAATTGAAGCGGATTACACTATTGTTAGCTGATAGGCCATAGTGCTCCAACAGCGTCACTAAGATTCTAGTAGGACACTCAGATGAGACACCATTGGACAATAATACGGACCTCCAATATCTCGGCAGTCATTATAAAACTCAAAGTACTTACAGTGTTTGCTCCAACTACTGGCTTATCAAAGCTGGTTCACAATCACACTTACACTACCGATGACTATCACAGACTGATACTCCAGCCCGTCGACCAAACCATTTCACTGTCTACCCTCATTCCATACACTCCTCACCGTCGCAATACCGAAGTGTGTTGCTACTATGTGTAGGTACCCTCTTTAATAAACGCAACTAACACTATGTTTCGATTTTAGAAAAGATACGCAATTACGCACCCACTATTTTGGATAATTGTTACATATATAGGGGACATGAAAAAAAAATCAACTACACTATTCAAGAAAAAAGAGGACTAGGTACTCCATAGTTACACTTACAGGCTTTTCCGCATCTGTGGTAATTTTGGACAGAAAGTAGATACTTGATTTTTTATGATGTTTAAATAATTCTTGTTTCTCGATTTGCAGTTTTGCTGTATATTTAACTTAACAGTAGCAATATGGATATAAAATACTTGTGGCCGTGATAAAATAACTAGTAAATTATTCAAGAATCTGACATTAAGACCAATTCTCATCACTCTTATTAAGTTAATGGACTTTTAAGAGCATCCTTTCGGTTTCCTGTATCGTAATGGCTAGGATTTTATTCTTACAATGACTGTAATAAGCTAGATGTGTTGAGTACCTAATATGATTTGTTCGGAAATGATGAAAATATTTAATAACTCTGTTTACTGAGAGATATGACCTCGTAACCCTTACATTCACGTATTTACAACCTCATTGAAATAAGTTTATAAACTTTAGTATATTTTTTAGGGTTCCGTACCCTTTGGGTAAAAACGGGACCTTATTACTAAGACTCCGGCGTCCATCTGTCTGTCACCGGGCTGTATCTCATGAACGGTGATAGCTAGAACGTTGAAATTTTCACAGATGATGTATTTTTGTTGCCGCTATAACAACAAATTCTAAAAACAGAAAAATTTTAATAGTTAAGGGGGGCTCCGATACAATAAACATGAATTTTTAGCCGTTTTTCGCTCGATATTAATAACGGTGATAGGTAGATGCTTGAATATTCACAGAATATTTAAATGAATGTTCACTTTAAAAATAAATAGTTAAATTAAAACAAAATATATAAAGGGGGCTTCCATACGGTGCGGAACCCTTCGCGCGCGAGTCCGACTCGCACTTGGCCGATTATTAGTTACATATGTTACGTTTTGCATAACATAGGCTTACCTATGAAGACTATCACACTTCGTGGGTATGTACACTTCGAAGTAATTACTTTCAATTATTTTTTATATTGGTCATATCTGGGGCCTTACTGCGTAAGCGCTCTGACGTTCGGCTTCGCTTTTTCTCCTACTCGCGCCAGTTACTTACGCCATGAGAGCGAGCGGGAGGGAAAGCGAAGCCGAACGTCAGAGCGCTTACACAGTAAGGCCCCAGGTCAGAACAAGTAAACAAGTAACCTATTTATAGCTAATAATATAAACTACGAGTAGTTTTTTGTTTAAATAAATTGAAAATTAGAAATCTAACTGATAGATACCCACTGTTGAAAACAAATGCGCGCATTGATGCGATAATTATTTTTTGCAAAAATGGCACCGCTTTCCATGGTGTACAAAATTCGAATATTTCGCTCGACTTGTTAACATTATTTTTGATTTTACAAAAACGGCTCAGCCGATTACTGTGAAATTTAAATGGGACCACCCTTTCGAACTAAAACAGAAATCTTCGATTCGGTTCACAATTGTCAAAATTATATGAAGACACACAAAAAAAAACATACGGACGAACATAGAACCTCCTCCGTTTTGGAAGTCGGTTAAAAATATTTGCTATACCAATACATTTACATTATTTACTTTTCACACATCTAATCTCAAACTACAAAGCTGACATAAATAAAATCTTGAATTAACCTTACAATTGCACAATAAAACAAACAAGTAGCCCTTCCGGTACTAAAATTAACTTCCTTTATCAAACAAACAAACAATATTGTAATTCACAATGTCAAGTGCATTATAATTTGACAGGGACAAATCACGCGAAACTTTTGAAGCAAACAAGACAACACGACAGTTGCATTTAATTACATTATCCGGGTATCAATAACATCGGCTTAAGAGCCTGGTTGGTCTGTGATTTTTCATACAAATGTATTACGCTGTTTTCTTCCTATAAAATACTTATAGAGCTTCAATTTTTTGTCATAAAATTAAATTTTGCTGTTTAGACTACTCTGTCTTTTCTTTTTCTTGATAAATTAATTAGCAAGAAAAATATGACCCTTCAAAATCACAAAAAAATTCACCATTATTACCGACATCTTAAGAGACCTACCAGAAGAGACTAAATAATATCTAACAAAATATAAAATGACAGAATCATGAGCACATATTTTTTTTAAATTTTGACATAAAAAAGTACTTGATTGAAATAGTTTTTGAAGAAGAAAACAGCGTAATACGAAACGTTGTCTCGCCAAGTTTTTTGTAGGTATAAATCGCTCTGAGCTGCAATTGTCCCTATCGCACGATGCGGGGGTAGGGTCGAGGTAAGGGAGGTTCAAACCTATACGTACACAAGTACTAGGGATGTAGTAATAGTCGATATTTTTGTCGATGCTCTAGTGATGTCCATCGATATCGATGTTTATTAAAAATATTAGTTATTTTTTCCAATCTTATGATTTGTCCGTAGTATGTTTGTTACTTTTGAATATAAGATTTTATCTATGGAATATAGACGTTTAGTTGCTACGACATATAGCAGCGATTATACAGAACATCGTGTTGTATCCGCATACATCTAAATGAGTTAGGCGCAGAATAACCAATTGGCGTAATGCCCAAGTAATCCGGGAAGGCTCAATTCTACGAAGGCCCAATTCTCAAAATGGCAACATAATTTTGATTAGAAATTTTCTAAAAAAATCACACATATTAAATACATATAAGAGCTTACCGGTACCTAGAACAACCTCCTTTGGCGAGTTAAGTACATCATAACTTTTACTATGGGACCGACCAGAGCCGAATCCGCGAGAAATATCAACTATACCATAGAAAAAGTCCGTTGATAATGGACAAAGTGTATGGAACAGCTGGTTTTTATCGCCAATTCGGAGTTAGTTGCTCCCATAGTAAAAGTTGTTCTTTTTAAACCTATTAACTTTGCCCTAAAGAGGTGGTGCTTTAATTAAAGCACAGAATGCTCAATTCTCAAAATGGCATTCATTCTTATAATTGAGCTTTCTTAGAACTGTGTGCCATTATTAGAATTCTGCGCCTAAAGCGAAATAATGGTTCTAATCAGGAAAATCACGTGCTCTCTAAAATCGTGTAATAACTGTAACGTATAAATATAATTATCCTTAGTCCATCTACCTAAGCGAAAAACATTCTATTAAATTATTCAAGTATCAAAGACTCAACTTTAAATAATTAAAATACACATAATCAGTCACATTACAAACACAACAAAATAAATAAATCTAGATCTAATAAAATAAATAAGTTCTATGCTGCGCTTGCCAGTATAGGTAGCGCCACACAAGTCGGCGGATGAGATGTTAGCCGCAGATGACACTTCGCCGTAATTCGCTAATTATTGCGCATGTGTGCACAATGCCGATGCCGCGTGGCGTAGTGGTAAGCACAGGAGTGCACGCGGGAGACATGAGGTTAGCGGGCGGGTGTGCCCCGGCGTCTTGTCTCTCAAACTCAATTCATATATTGCAACATATGAACATGCGGTTTTTAGTTAACATGTTTTGTATAGTTATACATATGACCCTATAAGGGTATGGCAATTTTATTATTTGTATTGGAACGATTTATTATTACGTTTTCTAGATTATCGTTAAAAAATTCGTCTAATGTATAATAGGATTTCGATAATAGGAAAATTTTTAGTTGTTTTATGAAACAGTTTTATCTTTCGATATCTTTTAAATTATTTGGCAATTTACAAAATATTTTTATAGCCATAGAATTTGGGCTAGAACTGTGCATTGTTCTCTCTGGCTCCTGCGCATACCTATTTTTTGCCTTTTGCACAGCATTCTGCGCCTAACTTTTCATCCGCCGACTTGTGTGGCGCGGATCGTAGGTGAGATCCATTCGAGAAAACAGCCCCATCGGCTATCCGTCCATTGAACTACGTGCCTTGCCCTCTGTCATTTTAACTTGCCAATCCACTGAGTTTTGCTGAAAAGTTCAAATACTTAGAAGTGTTTCAATCAGTTTGTCTCTACCTATTTTGTAGATATTCTAGCCTGTATTTCTATGGTGTGTGCCCTATTCACTGCTGCTTTAATTTGCTAATTGCTATAACTTTTTTTTTAACGTATTTAAATTAGAACCAAAGTATGACAAGCAGTTCTCCAAACAGTAAGCCTAGCATCTGATCTGTTTAATTGAATTCTCAATTCAATTAAACAGATGCGAGGTACGAGTACATTTCGCTGTGATGCGCTAATTATTGTGCAAATGTGCACCATGCCGACACCGCGTGGCCTAGTGGAGTGCACGGACGCAGGGAGCGCGCGGGAGGCATGAGTTTGGCGGGCGAGTGTGCCCCTTTCTGGCTCCCGCGCATACCTATATTTTGCCTTTTGCGCAGCGTTCTGCGCCCAAGTTTCCATCCGCCGACTTGTGTGGCGCGGATTATACGTGAGATTCATTCGAGAAAACAGCCCCATTGGCTATCCGTTCATTGAACTATGTGCCTTGCCCTCTGTCATTTTAACTTGCCAATCCACTGAATTTGGAGAGAGCTGAAAAGTTCAATTAGAAGTGCTTTAAATGCTTTAATCAGTACATATCTACCTACTTTGTAGATGTTCTATCCTGTATTACCTACTATGGTGTGTGTCCTACCCACTGCTGCTTTAATTTGCTGATTGTTTTAGTTTTTTTAAACGTGTTTAAAGTATTAGCAAGGTATGACAAGCCGTTCTCTAAACAGTAAACCTCGCATCTGTTTTATTGAATCCTCTATTATTTTTTATACTATGGAACTAATAGCGGAATGAAAATATGGTACGAGTAGGTACCATATAAAAGGCAAGAAGTTTTAGATGTGCAGGTGTATACAGTAATATAACGAGACCCTATTACTAAGACTCCTCTGTCCGTCTGTCTGTTGGTCACTTGAGTGTACCTATCTCATGAACCGTAATAGCTAAACAGTTAAAATTTGCACAGATGATGTATTTATGTTTCCATTATAACAACAAATACTTACTAAAAATAGAATGAAATAAATGTCGACTTCAACTGTGCACAGAATTCGCGCGGATCGATGTAGCATTTTTCACATTATTGTTGATTTATCAAATATGGCTCAGCCGATTTCAAGAAAATTTAAATGGGACCAACTTCGACGTATACCCTTTCCAAAAAAAAAAATACGCGTCAAATTGCGTACCTCCTCCGTTTCATCAGTCAAACTATAGAATAAAATAAATATTTATTCATACAACAGATGTGAGTTTTTGCACGATAATTATTAATAATCACAACAGGTAGACGCTTGACATATTCTCAGAGTATTTAGTAATATAATACATCAATTTAAAAAACAAATAATTGAAAAACGACTACATATTTAGCTCCCATACGGTACGAACCCTTTCAAGCGCGAGTCCATATTTATTTTAGTTTGTAGAAGAACTATGTTAGATATTTAAATAAAAAATAATTAACTTAAAATTAGAAAGAAGTAATTTCAGTCCAAATATATAATGTAAACTGCAACGCCTACAGAAATCAAATAGCCAAATTGCTACTTTTACTCCCTGCTTTGGGTTCAAAATCAATTGTATATGATGTTAGTTGGGTACATTTTATGTTTTTGTACAACAATAATAAAATAATTTGAAAGAAAATAAATAAGCCTATAAAAAAAATAACCTATGTCACAAATAATGTAGCTTCCTAATGGCAGAAAAATAAATAATCATTGGCAGGATTATTTTTGTTTGCTTTCCGCCTTACCTTCTAGGAAACTAGATTATACGTAGAATACGCGTAAGAAAGCTCTACGTACGGCCAAAATCAGGAACAAATTCTATGCTGCCAGGGAATACGGAATGCTAGTGAAATAACGTACGTGGCGCCACGACTCGCGCGCAGAGTTATCTTGTGCGCACTCTACGTAATATCATATTTTGCTACAATTCAAAATCAAACTTCGGTCGGCCACGCTGGTTCTTTAAGGCGCGGGCGGGGTGCGGGGACAGTTCGAGCGCAGTCCGCACACAAATACAATTGCATCACACACACATTGAAGCTCCCTGGTTTGGGCGCATCGCGACGGCTATAGTTTAGTCCAAATACCTATTTCTCAATTTCTTCGTCACTAGGCTACGCTCTTAATGTTATGGAGCTTATCAATTAACTAATGATTATTCGAACAACTCGAGATCAAGGACGCTAGGAGCTGTGGTTGAGTAGACTTTTGGCCGCGGTTTCTGCCGTGTCACTTTTTGCTTAGTTTTGCTTAAAGTTTGCGT
Source organism: Hypomecis atomaria (assembly GCA_964007245.1). Lineage (NCBI taxonomy): Eukaryota > Metazoa > Arthropoda > Insecta > Lepidoptera > Geometridae > Hypomecis > Hypomecis atomaria. The sequence continues at coordinate 12,141,333 of OZ023299.1, forward strand.
AGCACAGAGTGTTCCTGAATGGAGACCATGTACTCGTACCAGCATGCGCAGGGTTAGACGTTCACCTAGAAGGTGGACGGATGACCTCATTAAGATCGCAGAATCACTCTAGATGGAAGCTACTACCAGCCAGACTCATTGGAGATCTATGAGGGAGGCCTATGTCCAGCAGTGGACGGCCTATGGCTGAAGTGTAGATGGATTGCGTCGACTAAAAAAATAAAATAAAAAAAATAACAAATTTAGTGAACCTAGCACATTCTTCGTCAAAAAGTTATTGCCACGTACCCGATAGTATAACAAATGCTGATTGGTTCATTATTTTTCCTCATGAAAATAAAGCTAATATATAAGTTTATATTTAAAAAATTAATACTTAATATTTTATTTTTAATATTTAAAAAAATCGACGAAATGTGAGTCGGAATCGCGCACAAAGGGTTCCGTACCGTGTTGGAGCCCCTTTAGCCCTATTCCTCTTGCCATTATTAATAGCGATCAAAAAAACTCCTAAAAATCACGATTGTGGTATGGGAGCCCCCCATAAATTTATTATTTTATTCAGTTTTAGTATTTGTTGTTATAGCGGCAAGAGAAATACATCATCTGTGAAAAATTCAGCTGTCTAGCAATCACTGTTCATATCGGAGTCTTAGTAATAGGGTCTCGTTTTTACCCTTTGGGTACGGAACCCTAAAAATATGATCTTTTATTTGATAGGTAATTAATGAACCAAAAATTTGATTCATCGGTTTTCTAAACTAGAATCCACAAAACCCTAAACTATTCTTACAAATCTCAATTTTTACCGACAGGAAAATTGTGGAGTCACATAGATATCCGTTATCGCTTCGCCGTACTTTACACATTAATTATTAAATCAGAACAATTCCTAAACATTACGGATCTAATCCGAGGTTTAGGTATATTCCGGCAAAACCAGGCGGACACAGTAAAGTTAATTAATGATATCACTGAGCCACGATCGAGCATATGCTAATGGGTTATCGGTACTGGTCAAAATTATGAGTGGGCGGTTATCAAGAACAGGGGGAATTAGCTTTGTTGCTAACGATAGAACTTTGAGATTTGTTGTGATAGCAATCACCATCGTTGAATATGTTGTATATGTCAACTGATAGAAATTTATGGCTTACCGATGAGTTTTCAACTACACTTATTGGAAGCAACTTGCATCCAGCTTAACCTAGCATATTTAGATAACTTTAGGGTTTTAAATAACTCATCTGAATATCTATCGAGTGTTTCGCTTCTTAACTTTTTCTATATTGACTGTATCCAAGGCCCTTGATTTGTTTGTAGTGAGTAATATACCTACTCGTACTTTATACTCGAAAAAAGAAACAGCCACGCTGAGAAAAATCGCAAAAACTGACTGGATACAAGCTGTTTCCAGTCGATCCTATAGAAAATCTATAGATTTTAAAAACAAAATTATTAGAAAATCTATAGATTTTCTAAATGAGGCTTTGTCTAGCTATGGACATTTATGACAAAAAAATACGATTTTGAGTATGCTAAGTCTATGCATGGGATTCTATAGTAAAATATAATTATTAGCAGTTTCATTTACTGGGATAAGTAGCGGCACGTAAGTCTAGCGCTGAAGGTACTGTGGAGGGGATGGCTGCGCATGTTGACCGCCATACTAAACTTATGCGCAGCCACCACACTTCGCTCAGCGAATAGACTCACCACATACTGACTTATATGCCGCGACCTGTACTAATGTTGATTTCACTACCGGAAATAACATTATTTGTTGTATTATAATATTTATAAGTACTAATTGGATATTACGAGTACGATCATGATAACTGATAAGTAAGCCAGTGCCTAATGTTTCAAGTGTGTTAGGAAGACATGTTTGTATCTGGACCTTAAAAAAATACTTGTCCTGTAACACGTGTTATTGTACCTACAAACAAACTTCAGAATATAACATTTAAACTGAAATAAGGAACATGTTGCTAACACAATTACATTAAAAGTTTTTACTTATGTTATTATTTTTGTTTTTGACAGAATCAAATTAAAAAAAATTAAACGGCTTGGTTTACTTGAAATGGTTTATTACTTATTTAAAAAATGAAGTGACAACTTTACATAATGTTTAATTTTTAAAATCATAAAATTCATGAAAAAATTAAGTATCCATACGATGGCCACTTAGTGATCGTAATAAATATTAACTCGTGTTTGCTTTTGCTTTTAGATATTAGTTTCTACACAACTGTCCTCATTTTCATCTAGTAAATGAATGTACTTGTAAGAAAATATCTTATTGCGTTGGAAAATACCGACGCAGCGAGTTACAAAGTATTAATCATTAATATAATTTTTGCCCGTAAAAGTCTGTCCATCTGTCGATGCTGTAATTGCCTCAAGAGCGGAATGAGACGACATTTAAGTGCTTTTATCGCGAAGACTGGAGTGAGGAAGACGATTGATGGAACGTCGCGGTTAAGTATTTTAAGATTAAATAATCGGCCAAGTGCGACTCGGACTCGCGCATGAAGGTTCCGTACCGTACGGTAGCCGTCATTAATATCATACAAAAAATAAAATTTCTTGCATATCATAAATATTTAAGGGGGCTTTAAATATTGATTTAATTTTAATTTAACTATTTATTTTTCATGTAAATGTACTAAATGTTCTGTGAAAATTTCAAGCATCTACCTGTCACCGTTATTAATAGCGATCGAAAAACGGCCTAAAATTTAGTTATGTTGTATGGGAACCCTTAAATATTTATATTTTTCTGTTTTTAGTATTTGTTGTTATAGCGGCAACAAATTATACATCATCTGTAAAAATTTCAACGTTCTAGCTATCACTTTTCCTGATATACAGCCTGATGACAGCCAGGCGTTATTTAGCGGAATACAATATGTATACCTAACTTTCTTCCACATAACAGGTTAAGTATATACCTACGTAGGTATAAAGTTTTTCACTGATTTGTGTTACACTGACAGAGAATCAATCAAATCAATGTTTTTAACAAAAGCATTGATATCTCAAACAGTTTAAAATAGGCATATAGGTTAAGCAAATGTGATTATAGAACTCAAGTTACGGCCACAAAACTCCTATTAGTAGCAAAAAGTAAAAGTCCTGTTGGAGAACCGTACCCGTATTTCCATGCGCGCACTATTAGCCGGGCAGTGATAACGGCACCGCGTTATCACGGCACCCGGGTGCGGGCAGTCACCACATTCACCGCTGTGGTACTGCGACTCCACATTCTTGATACTAGAGATACTTATTAAAAATGGGATATTTCTGTAAAACTCATTTTTTCATCAATATAGGAGCAAGTATATCTACCACACTGGCTCAGTACAAATCGATGGATTCACGTACCTTCGTCTAACTTTTCTTTTTTTCTTATTAATTTATCGATTCGTTTCTAGGAGCGGGTTTAACACTCTGTAGTAAAATGTTGGCTATAAGTAAAAGTCCTAGTGAAGAACCGTACCCGTATTTCTATGCGCACACTATTCACCGGGCAGTGATAACGGCACCGCGTTATCGATAGTGAAGCTTTCCAAAAGTGAAAGAATTTTTCAAATCGGTCAAGTAGTTTCGGAGCCTATTCGATGCAAACAAACAAAAAATCGAATCTTTCCTCTTTAGAATATTGGTAGGTATAGACAATAAAACGCCCTAGTGAAAAACCATACCCGTATTTAATGCGAAATAGAAAATTCACAAGTATAAATATTTTAATGCTTCGAAGATTGAATGCACATTATCTCCAAAACGTTACGATGCAACTGACTGGCAACTCACTCTGTTCTGAGTCAACATGTGAAAAATATAGCCAAAAGTTGTATATTTATGGTATGACATAATATTATGTATAGATATCGAGAAAGATGCCTTCCCTTTACCCGGCGCGCGAGACGCTCATACGTAGCAAATATGCATACACTGCAAAATGCATGTTTATAACACTTTGGAGCATGCAGTATTGTGTGAGCGCTTATTTGTGGTACTCTGTGTGTACTAATTTATTTATTTTTATTGGATTGGCGTAGGAGTTGTGATTTTGAACAGAGTTTCGTGCAGAATTGTATCCCCATTAGATTAAAACAATAATAATATTATTTCCCATTTTGCTAAATCTGTGGATATGCAATAGGTACTAAGATTACATACAAGATTTAGGTATGAAAACGATACCACTAAAATAAAATTATAGCAATTTTTTTTTTTTAAATCTAATTATAGATTTAAAAAAAGCTCTTAAATTGTAGAGCAAGTATCAAGACTGACAGGGCCTGCTATGGAGATCATGCGATGCTGAAGTCAAGGAGAGCGGCCGCGGCAACCACGCCCTTACACCCCGCGCCTCACCCCCGCCAGAAACGCGCTTCGTACTACACTCGCCGAGAGAAGCTTTTATTTCGGCTGCTACTGCAGAATAAACGACAAAATAACGTCCGATCAAAACCATTACACAATATTTATTGATGAGAAAAGTGACAAAAATGTTACTATGCATGGGATATGAGAAGTATGTATGAAGTTGGTAGAGTATCATTACCATTTTAGCCATAGCACGTCTGTACGTACTTTCCAATGAAACTGGTTGGAAGCGGCTTGCATCTACCGAGGTAGTTTTAAAAAAGTAAGTATTTTGTGTTTTCAATTTATTATTCAACTTTTGAAATGTACAGTTTTATAGATAAGTGACAATTTATTTTCTCCATTATAATTACTAAACTTTAAATTTAATTTTAAGCCATAATGTGATTAAATCACCAAATGATGATTAATTAACGATAATGTTTATCATATTTAATTTCAAATATCTTGATGAAACATATTTGTTTTCATTGAGCTTATTATTACGTATGAGAAAAGCTTTATTACAATTTACAATAAGCTCAAAAATAATACTGACAAAACATGTTTTGTACGCGACAGTCCGTCGATGGTTTCAATTGTTGGTCATTACGAATCCTGGTGTATAATGTATTATTATCGGCAGTAAAGTCTACTTTATCACAAAATATATTTCCAGTTACACCCAAGCTTCTGTGAGGTGGTGGCCTATTACAGCTTTTTGTAGTTTCTACATAGACACCATATAAAAAGTGCGATAACTCAACGTAATACTGTGGCGGTAATAAATTGTAAAATAATCGGCCAAATGCGAGTCGAACTCGCGCACGAAGGGATCCGTACTTAAAGGCGACCCCATAACTATTTATTTTATTTTAATACTTAATTAATTATTGAAGTAAACAAACAATTAAACATTGTGTGAATATTTCAAGCTTCTACCTGTTCCGTATATCGAGTGAAATACGGCTAAAAATTCAGGTTCGTTGTATGTGAGCCCCTTTTAAATATTTATTTTATTTTCTTTTTAGTATTTGTTGTTATAGCGGCAACAGAAATACAACATTTGTGAAAATTTCAGCTGCCTAGCTATCATGGTTCATGAGATACAGCCCGGTGACAGACAGACAGACAGACGGACATCGAAGTCTTAGTGATAGGGTCCCGTTTTTCCCTTTGGGTACGGAACCCTAAAAACTGACTATCTATTTCAAACATTGCCTTTAGGAAATTTATAGGCGCTCGATCAAACTTACTTTAAAACATTTAGCTTGGTTGAATCATCGTTTACTATAATCCGACCGCTTAACTTAGTCCTCGCCTTCGCGGACTGAAACTGACTGAGACAGGTGCAACAGTTGAGTCTCAGTCCCCTTTGTTGTCTCCCCCGGCGCCCCTGTACCGCGCAGGCGAGGACTAAGTAAGCGGTCGGATTCATAAAATACATATAATAAAATAAATATCCATTGGCAACATTTCGTAAACTTCGTCTACTTAGCAAAAATGTATGCTCATGTTATTAATTAATTTATAATGGGAAAAATACAACTAGGGTAGGTAACGTTGAAAAAATTCACTAAAATAATGTATAAGACTATAAGAATATACTCGTACACTATAAGAATATTATGTACTTACTTAATTGTTAATTAAGCTGTTTTTTGGTGTACAGTAAAGTTATATTGGATTGCATTGTAAAATTAATTAATTACTCATAATTAATTAAAAATTAATTAAAAATCTGTTAAAATGGTTTCACACGAATTAAATGGCATTCAAAGTTAATTGGCAGAGATTTACTCATACGCCCGTGCCTCTGCAATATCCTAACATATTCAATGAGATGTAAGATTGCTTATAACATATTGCATTAACATAACCTATACAGATTAACTGACACAAGTCACTGACAAGTTCCTGTCGCGTTCTGGAATTAACACGAAATATTTTGCTCTCAACTCACGTGGCATGTTTATTTCAAAACACAATAATATGCAGCTTATTAGGCGAAATGCGATCCAAAAGTAATAAATTTTAAGCTGCAACCATTGGGCGTAATTTACAATATTTGCTCGACTGGCTTAGTGCCATCTATTCTATAAGATATCTATTCGTTAATTTTATTATTGCCGTTTTTGTCGGATTATACATGTGAGCCAGGATTTACATATTACTATAAATGTGAAATTGCCTATAAAATGCGATAGCTTGTTTATGTATTTTTGATATCAGGCAGAGTGTAGATCTTAATGAATTTTCGTGTATAAATTTGATATATTGCTGACAACATAGCAATTTAACAACTTTTAGCATATTTCTAGAATAAATTTACTTAACGTTAATTACCCATGAAGCTTTTCATTCAGTTACAAAATGTTGATAATTCACAATGCTTTTGATACTTTATCTCTATAATGTAAATACATTTTGTCTATGTACTGTAAGTTAGTAAAGTAAAATATTCAATATAACTGAAAGTATAATTAAGTAGTCAATAGCTTGAAAAAACATGGCATATAATATAAAATTTAAAATCAGTCTATTGCTGAGTTAGTCATAAAATATCAACAATAAACCCTTTTCGAAGAAGAGCATATCACTTCAGGAAAGCTTTAAAGCCTGAACGTTTAGTTCGCATCGCAAGTTATGGCCATATGTATCACATTGTTCAGTAGTTCCCAAACTATGGGAAATGATATCCAATATTCTTTCGCGACTTACCTGTAAATACGCAGTTTAAGTCCAAATAAATAAGATACATTAATGTAGTTAATACCGAAAAAGCTTGGACGTATCGAACTTGTTGTCTTTAAAGATCCTAAATACTACTAAAATTGAAGCTGTAATGGTAATAATTCCTTTCTTGTCAGACTGTTGTATACCAGAGCTCGGCAAAGGCTTAATGGTACCTAACAACATAAAAGTTGTAATAAAAACCAACGACGGAAAAGGTTTCCAAACAGATGGTTCTAAATAGTATTAAGATGCATTAAAAAATATTTATTTTATCATTAGATATATTTAAAAAAAAAATCTTATTTTTACCTTTGAACACAGGACATTTTGGTTTCATATGTTATCCCAACAAATAGCAAAAAAATACTTTCTATTGTAATTTAAAAAAAAAAAACGATATTATGTATGTCACAAGTTATAACCCGATGTTAGGGAGAACGCGTTTTCCCTAGTTACTCGTGTTACAAAATGCCTTTGTTAGAATACGTTTTCCCGAGTGGGTTAAAACCTAAATGATCCGTGTCGGGTTTGTGTTTTGAGAATTCGAGTAGATAGGCTCCCGCAAGAATGAATGAAACGAATCGAACCATTCCTTTTGCCCGTGCAAAATTATAATGTTTTACAACTTTGAGAACCATTGATCTAGCTACTTACCCGTGTATCGAAGGTGGGTAGCCTTATCAATAAAATTGAATATTTTATGCGACACGTGGGCGTCCACAAGACTGATGTTCAAGCACATTGCTTTTGCGATATGTGTATTTAGCATAAATATTGCCCAGTATTATTATAATAAATATTTACAAGCGTAAACACCTATATATCGATATAAGAGTTTAAAATTTGTGAATTCTCAGAAATTAATTCGTCACTATAAATTTAAATGAAATGTAAGTAAATGATTATTTATTCGAAAGTTTAGACCATAGATTTTATAGAAAACAGATCTGAAGTTTAGTAATTTGTTACATAATTATGTTGTTGAATATAATTATATTACGATATTGACATAATATCCGTTCCTGTGCGTTTTTAGGGTTTCGTACCCAAAGGGTAAACGGGACCCTATTACTAAGACTCCGTTGTCCGTCTGTCCGTCCATCTGTCTGTTTGTCTGTCTCCAAGCTGTATCATGAACCGCTATAGCTAGAAAGCTGATTTTTTTACAGAGGATGTATTTCTGTTGCTGCTATTACAATAAATACTAAAAATAAAAAAAATATATTTAAGGGGGGCTCCTATACAGTACGGAACCCTTCATACGCGAGTCCGACTCGTACTTGGCAGATTATTGATGTGATTTTACCGCAACCGGGCCTTTAAATCTTCAATACTGAGGCACTTATATTCTCTTTCTTTTTTCTATGATATAGATTGATGCCTAAAATTACTACATTTTTTTTTGTTATGAGTAGATTTTTTTACCAATAGAATCTAATAGTGGGATACCACAAATTCAGCAGAATTAAAAACTATTGATTTTACGAATACCATAGCAGTAATTCTACTCTGTATTTGAAGGGAGTGTAGCTTAAACGCAGCGCTATTTCCACACCATACTTGTTAATAACATTAATTTATATTCCAGTATTCCCCATAAAAGCCTTCAAAATAAACATACCTACAGCCAATATTTCAGGTCGCACGTCAAATATTTGGAGCCGTATTTCTGACAAAGACATGAATTAGTTGTAACGATACCTATTCGAAGGATATGACACTATCCTACAACCAATAACTCTATAAGGTCTTTTCATTTCATTGAATTATTACAAATTTTGCGAGCGATAAATAATTGTCAACCATGACGGGTAACAAGCAATACGTATTTGCAGAAACGTTAGTCAGATCAGAACCTAAGAACAAAACATTTGTAGAGGAGGCGTTTAAGTACATTACACGCGGTACCCGAATATGGCCAAATTGTTCACACACTTGATATTGAATAATAAATAATATAGTGGTTGTTTGTAGAAATTATTGCTACAGTACTTCTAGAAAAAATAATTATACAAAACTTCATGTGAAAGTACCTAACGTACGTAACGTAACAAAGGAAATGTTCTCAAACCTGGCCCATACCTGGCTCGCTTTTATCTTTTAGACAAAAATATGACGAATCACGAAAAAATACTGAAAAAAATCCAAACGCTTTAGAAAAAAAGCAAAACATTTATCACTATCGCAGGCCTAGCAACCCATGATTTGAATTTTCCGCCATCTAGTGTACCTAGAGAATGAAAAAGTTAGTTTCAGCGTTGCCGCTTTGTAGGAAATCACCCGAATCACGGGGAATTTTAACTCGATTGGTAATTGAATTTAAACGCAGGGATTTTTATAGTATTTTATCGATCATGAGGCATTATTATTTTAAATGATAAAGGATCTTCATTCTAAATATGAGTGTCGTAGTATGATTTGATAAATAGTTTTGTCGCGAATATCCAAGGAATTTCGAAAACACGCATAATAGTTTTGAGATGAGCTTCGACATTTTTCGATCTTAGTCATTGCGAAAATACAATGTAGGTATCAAATCATCCTACTACATGCATTATATTTGTTATTGGAGAATTTTGAATTATTTATCGTTTTTTTTTTTGCTTATAAAGTGAAACACTCAAAGAAAGCCGATGTAGGCGATTCGTGTAATACTAACTTAACAAGGAGCTTATGGTGACATTAAACGTGAAGCTAATGGCGTATCTCTAGGTATCAACATTTATGGCACAGCTGTAAGCTATCCGTTACCTTATACAGACTGATATAATATACGCTATACATCATATTTTTATATCTCATACATCATGTTAAGTGTTATGGTGCTTCCGTGTTAAGGCGTTTCCATAACAAGTTGTTACAAGTATATCGTCCTTGAGCAATCTAGATCTAAAAAATAGATAAAAAATGATAAAACTGTTGCTGAACCAAATTTGAGACAAAGTTTAAGAAAGATAAAAGTAATAATGTATGCTCAATTAGCAAACGTTTAAAAATAATACAAGTAAAAAGAAGATTGATAGGTAGCGGCTAGGATACTTGCAATCTGTTGTAGCTAAAGGTATAATTAGCTATAAGCGTATAGCTTTATTAAAATTGCAATTGATTATTCATCAGACTTAGTTTATAAATAAAATGTTTTAAAAATGAAATAAATTACAAAATAAAATACCTAAAACATCATACAACGGATACAACTCTGATCATATCAGAGAACTTTTTCTCTGACCTGTAGATACAACGCTAATAAGTTACATTCGAGCTTCTTGTGGTGTACACTATTGTTAGCTGATGGGCTTAGTGCTCCAACAGCATCACTCAGATTCTAGTAGGACACTCAGATGATACACCATTGGACAATAATACGGACCTCCAATATCTCTGCAGTCATTATAAAACTCAAAGTACTTACATGGCTTGCTCCAACTACTGGCTTATCAAAGTTGTTTCAGACTCACCCATACACCACTGATCACTATCACAGACTGCCACTCCAGTCTGTCGCACAAACCATGTCTCTGTCTACCCTCATTCCATATACTCCTCACCGTCGCAATACCGAAGAGTGTTGCGACTATGTGTAGGTACCCTCTTTAATAAGCGCAGCTAACACTATATACTTTATAGTGCTCCCAGTTAAAAAGTCCAATAGCAGAACACTTATTATCCACTAGAAATTTTTCATAACATAATGATAACATTTTCCTGTTTTCTACAAGCTTTTATTTACTTTCACCTGTCTCGTTGTCTGTCGTTCTGTAATCAAATCTTACAAGTTAAATTTGATCCACTTCCCGGTTGCCGATTGAGCTGAAACTTTGCAAACATGTGTAAATCGTGTGACAATGCAATATTATAATGACATGGTGCTGATATTTTGATGGAACTGGAAGGTGGCCAAAGGAACTTAGCAATGAAACGACACAACCTCATCAAGTTTGGGTTCATTTTCATTGAATGGTCTTGGCGAGTAGTTTGTCTTTCAATGGTAGCCAGGGTCTAATAATGGAGCTGGAAGGTGGCCTAAGCTACTCTGTAATGAAACTAAGCAACCCTATGGAGCTTTGGCTCGTTTGATTTGTCTTGGAGAATACTTGTTCAGTAAAAGCTTGTTTTTAAAAAAATGTATTTTTTTAATTTAATACTTGTTATCTATTTTGAAAGGTCTCTGAGATAATTTCTTATGTCATAAGTAATAGGTATTTATTATTATAGATATAGATGTAAAGATAAACTTTGTGTTGTTAAAGTTTTTAACCAATAAATATGGTAAATTGGAAAGCAAGATATTTTACACAATAGTTATTACAACAAGTAAAACTTTGCAGTGTTATCTGTAATAGTAATCAATTTTGGTAGTAAATTAAGCCCTGCTACTTACTTCTAGTCAGAATGTAACTTGAAAAAAATTTAGCACGTGGCGTGGTACACCAGAGTGTCTGGCAATTAGCTTCCCTTCTTTAACCGACTTCTAAAAAATAGGAGGTTCTATGTTCATCTGTATTTTTCTTAAGTGTATCATGTATATTTTTGCCAATTTTGAACTGATTAAAAAAATGTTTTAGTTCGAAAGGCTCCCGAGGTGGAGCCATTAAAAATCCAAAACGGCTGAACCGTTTTTGAAAAACCAAATATAAATGTTGTACACATTGATTCGAGCGAACAACTCGAATTTTTAACCCCCGACGAAAAAGAGGGGTGTTATAAGTTTGACGTATCTGTTTGTCTGTGTGTCTGTCTGTGTGTCTGTCTGTCTGTCTGTCTGTCTGTCTGTCTGTCTGTGGCATCATAGCGCCCGAACCACTGAACCGATTTCAGTTTAGTTTTTTTTGGATGAAAGGAGACTTAATCGAGAGTGTTCTTAGCTATGTTTTATAAAAATCGATTGAGTTAAGAGTTATGGTGGGTTAAAGTGGGGATGGAAGAACCAAAATTCTACAAATGTGCCCAAAATGGTTGTCAATTGAAAGTTTATTGTCAAATATTTTTGTGTCGGGGGTTTTTTAATTAGGTAAATTACGAGTATGTACACGATTAAAGTGGGCTGTGCCATTTATTGCGAAAAATTATTATTTGTAGAAGAGATATATGATGACTCGCACTGTGCTAGCGTTCTGGATCGGTGTAGCCAATTACTCTGCGTGTGTAGATAAAAAAAATGGCCATGCTGGTAAAAAAATACATTTTTTTTGTTCATTCTGTACTACCACGGTGGTAGTACAGCAAAGTTGTAAAGAGAAACAAAGAAAGTGTCATCTATTTCTTGAAAAAAACTCTCCCAAAACATCCAAAAATGGATGATTTGGATCTAATTCTGCCCTATTATCTGGAACTTATAGGTATTTGAATCCCTAAACTCACCTAATACTACGAAGATTTCCGTTCTTCTAAAACAGATTTATTATATTTCTAGGGCTATTAAGTCAATCTCTTTAATTTGCGAAAGTAGACATCATCTAAATCATAAAATACCATTTCTATCACATTCACAAAAACACTAAAACTAGTAGTTCTCGGAACAGTAGACCTCGCGACACATCTGATTAACCGAATCGTCATAAGCCTATACCTCGACTTGCTCTTGGCCGATTTGGTTGTATCATCCCAACAAGCCATCCCTTTAATATATAAAACCTGTGTAAGTACCAAGTTTTATCTCGACAACGCCGACCCAGAGTTGTCGGGGAAAACCCTGTATTATAATTAAGTAAAACAGGTGTTACTCACGCACAATTTTAGAAAACTGCACGCTATGCTATATGTGCTGTACGAGACGAGCCCGCGTGCCAGTACTTCAACCTTAAGAAAGATCGCCAAATGCGATTGAAACTATAGTAGCAGTTTTCTACTAAAATTATGCGTGAGTAACACCTGTTTTACTTAATTAAAATGTGCTAAAACCACGCTAGTTTCCATAGTGAAACACTGTATTCATTATAAAAAAAGTTTTTTTTTCTCAAGAGTCGTTGAATGAAAAATGCTACCTGAAGACGAAAATCAGCATGAGGACAGACGAAATCAAAATCGTCGACTTGAAGCTTCGGTTCACTTCGGTCTATGAAAACACATTTTTAACTTTGATATTAATCTAATTAGCATTCAAAATCATAACACCACTACCACTAGATCCTATCTTTATCCGTATTAACATCAGCATGCAAACGCCTATAGCAATTCAATACGCAAATGATATGCGCCCATACCATTATCTAGCAACACATTAAGCAGTAATTACTAAGGAAGACACTGAGATCTAGATTCTCCAATCAGGAAACTTTATATGCAAACCCGAGCCATATAATGCTAATATTTTTATTATAATTGATACCTTCTGGTGACAACTTAATAGGGAGTAAAGTGGTTGGCGTATGTGTTGTTGCCATTGAGATAGATGTAGATTATTTACCTTTCGATGGATGAATGGAATTTAAATAATTATCTGAGAAATTATAACACATGTCATGGACATAAGATGTTTTGAAAAATGTTTTATCCTAACTAGTAGTTATATTCCATTATTGCAATAAACTTTTCTTTAACACTCCAATACACGCGCGTCATCTCATAGATGACCAGTTCTGTTTTTTCGTCATAAGTTTGATGGAGGGAGGTTAACCTGGTCCCCCACCCTAGTATTCCTCAAGCTCCCCTAGCTCGACAGTTCAGTTGCCGGTGTGCGTGCGTCCAGTGCAGTTTGCTCGTGTTTTGGCCAAGAGAATCTCACAGATGACACGCGTGTAAAAATGTACTACTGTAACTCGCCGACCTTTCCTTCGTGAACTGCGGAATGAACTCATCAGAGATCATTTGATTATGCGAGTGCAGCTCAGCAATTTGCCACGCACCATGACCTCACGTCTTCGAGAACTCCTTCCCAACGATCAAATACCACCACGAGCTTCAAGCAACTCAGCAGCTACTGATGCTGGTGGACGCCAGCGCTGTGGATTTTGTTTGGAAAATAAAACAAAACGGTACACCAAATACTCTTGCAAGGAATGTGGCCAATATTTATGTCTGCAACACTGTGCCTTTTCTTGTGCTGATGGATGTAACGTGGGTGTGGCTAATGAAAGTGATTCGGAGTGAAATTTAAATATTTTTAATTTTTTGAGCAAAGGGTTCTTGGTTTTTTTAGTATTTTTTTTTTATTGATAATTTCCATTTGTTTGAGTAACTTTCCAAGTTCTAGAAATGAGGCTCAATTGTCAATGTGGTCATACATTTTACATTATTATTATAACTGAGCTACCGTGGCAACTGTGTTACAAAAATTTAACATTTTTGAAGATTATATACTGATATTTTTTTTCAAATACAAAGAAGGGTGCAGCGAATGGACCTGTCGTTTTTTTTTTTTTTTGCAAGTAGGTAGAAAACAAAACATCATTTATAAAAATGATATGTGCTTCAAAAATTTAGTGATTTTTTGCTGTTTTCATATCACTAATTAAAATTAATATTAGACCACCAGAAAAATTACAATGATTTTTTATTGTTTTAACATTATAGATTACATACATAAGAAGTGGCGGTATGACCTTAAAGGCTTTAGCCTGTCCAAAAATAGGCACATTATTTAAAAAAATCACTATTTTATTACTGTTGCTGTCAAAAAAAAAAGGAAATGTCAAATTCAGTCGATCAGATGATGTATTCAGTATTGCCAGATTTCGTTTTCGGTATTCCGATATAATGATATATAATGGAATTTAAATAATTATCTGAGAAATTATAACACATGTCATGGACATAAGATGTTTTGAAAAATGTTTTATCCTAACTAGTAGTTATATTCCATTATTGCAATAAACTTTTCTTTAACACTCCAATACACGCGCGTCATCTCATAGATGACCAGTTCTGTTTTTTCGTCATAAGTTTGATGGAGGGAGGTTAACCTGGTCCCCCACCCTAGTATTCCTCAAGCTCCCCTAGCTCGACAGTTCAGTTGCCGGTGTGCGTGCGTCCAGTGCAGTTTGCTCGTGTTTTGGCCAAGAGAATCTCACAGATGACACGCGTGTAAAAATGTACTACTGTAACTCGCCGACCTTTCCTTCGTGAACTGCGGAATGAACTCATCAGAGATCATTTGATTATGCGAGTGCAGCTCAGCAATTTGCCACGCACCATGACCTCACGTCTTCGAGAACTCCTTCCCAACGATCAAATACCACCACGAGCTTCAAGCAACTCAGCAGCTACTGATGCTGGTGGACGCCAGCGCTGTGGATTTTGTTTGGAAAATAAAACAAAACGGTACACCAAATACTCTTGCAAGGAATGTGGCCAATATTTATGTCTGCAACACTGTGCCTTTTCTTGTGCTGATGGATGTAACGTGGGTGTGGCTAATGAAAGTGATTCGGAGTGAAATTTAAATATTTTTAATTTTTTGAGCAAAGGGTTCTTGGTTTTTTTAGTATTTTTTTTTTATTGATAATTTCCATTTGTTTGAGTAACTTTCCAAGTTCTAGAAATGAGGCTCAATTGTCAATGTGGTCATACATTTTACATTATTATTATAACTGAGCTACCGTGGCAACTGTGTTACAAAAATTTAACATTTTTGAAGATTATATACTGATATTTTTTTTCAAATACAAAGAAGGGTGCAGCGAATGGACCTGTCGTTTTTTTTTTTTTTGCAAGTAGGTAGAAAACAAAACATCATTTATAAAAATGATATGTGCTTCAAAAATTTAGTGATTTTTTGCTGTTTTCATATCACTAATTAAAATTAATATTAGACCACCAGAAAAATTACAATGATTTTTTATTGTTTTAACATTATAGATTACATACATAAGAAGTGGCGGTATGACCTTAAAGGCTTTAGCCTGTCCAAAAATAGGCACATTATTTAAAAAAATCACTATTTTATTACTGTTGCTGTCAAAAAAAAAAGGAAATGTCAAATTCAGTCGATCAGATGATGTATTCAGTATTGCCAGATTTCGTTTTCGGTATTCCGATTTAGCAATTTTTTGGAGAGGTTGATATAATAATTTCCTTTTTCAACAGTTGGTACATGCTCCTTCCTTAACTCGTTTTAAGTGTTTCAACTAGTAATTTTACGAACTGAGGTGTCTTTTTACATATTTTATAGAAACATACATTTTTGTATACTAAAAGATTATCAAAAAGAAAGAATACTTATATTTTTAGGTTTCAGCACTTTACTACTAACAAAAAGCTGCAGTTGAAATTATCCGAGATATTCCTGATTATTTTGATATTACTCGTAATAATCCTTAAAGGTGCTATTCGAATCTCGGCAGCAGGCTACAGCTACAAACAGCACTTGCAGCAGCTGCACGAAGCCGGCTGTGGCTGCACAACTGAGGGGTTAATCCAGGTTTACACGTAAATTGAAACTACAGCTGTTTCGGTATAGCCCTATACATTTTTGTACAGCGCCCCTAGCAGAAACGAGGAAGAACTAACCAAAATCTATGGAGCCACACGCGAACGCGAAAGTTTGAGTAAACTTCGCAAAGCCTGGATTACGTGTAAGGGCTCTGGTTTTCTATGTAGTAGTATGAATTTCTGCAAAAAAGATTCCGATTGCGGCTCCGGCAGCACGTGCTACCGAGCCTCGGCTGCGAGTGTTGTTCACCTGTTTAGACAAGTCCGACGTGCTGCCTGTCGCAGCACGTGTAGCCAACCTCGGAATCACTCTCGACTGCGGAAGCAGGCAGTGGCTGCATTTCAGATGTGTGTTACCTGCAATCGCGACCTGCATCCGCAGGCTGCGGCCGAAGTTCGAATAGCAGCAAGTTGTGGTTCTTATACTATTGCTAATGAAGTGGATGAATACCGAAATTCATTTTCATTCATTTTTTCGTAGTACCAGTCGTCGTAGTTACCATTTAGCGCTTCTGGCGCGTTTTTGACGTGCTGATAGCGAATTTTTGCCAAAAGGAGTTGGCAGCACTGCTATGGTCTATAATTCTATAAATCAAAGTAGGTACATATAGCTTGAAAATTGTTTTCGGTTTTTCTTATTTTAACTTCATTTTAAACAAACTTGTACATATCAGAACAGTTTTAGAAGCGTCATAAATTACTCTGGTGAAGATAACATTTTTATAAATGAGCTTGGGAGAAACTGAGTGTATTCGTACACAACAGGTATTCGTATGTATGAGCTGTCGACATCCTTCTTTATGAACATTTATGAACTTTTTCATTTATCTATGCACCATTATTCCTGCAAAATTGCGAAAAAACAATTATACTATTCACTTTTGACAAATAAGTGAACAGTCATCTGACAGATGACACGCGTGTATTTATGTCTCACTAGGGAGCGCTTAAGGGAGCGCGTGTATTGGAGTTTTAAACATTTTAACTTAGTTTTACAAATCTATAGGAATGTGTCAATTGAATTTAAACTTTGAAGTATATTTTTTGTATAAAAGTTTATAATTTATGTATAAAATATATATAAATATATAAAATATATTTAAGTATAAAATTTGGAAATACTAAAATGATTTTAACATTGAACGTTCAGTAATCAAAACCAAGGAAGATATTGTGCAGACTAAAAAGTTTATTATCTATGCTTGAAAAATAACATAAGTTGTTAATTGTAAGGATGAAAAGATTTTCTTGCTGTACTTGTGCGTGTGCATAAAATATTTTACGCATAATCATTTTGATTTATATTTCTAGGTACATAAGTCACATTATTACATAATGAGCAATATAAAAAACCTCATAACATTATCATATTGGAACTGCTTACTAAGCAGTGTTTATGACTACTTCGACATTCAAACAATTTATTACCGTATTAAATGGTAGTAGGTAAAATAATACTTTTGTAGGAAGAAATCTACTGTAGAAGCAGGTTGATTCAGTTTTCCACAGCTTATGACGTACCCGTGAAGGGCTATAAGTGTTAGTATTATAATATGAGTAATAATTATACCATAATTTATTTATAAATCTATTATCACACATTAAAAATATTTCAAATATGAAGTCATTTCTGACAATAATGAAATATTTAAGTATAATATGCTGATGCATCCTCTATTGATAGCTCTATGCTGCGCTTGTTATTTAACTAACCACAAATCTTCACTGAGGTTTCATGGATTCAGCCCAATCGCCTTTCGTGGGTAGGCCTAAGTTTTGTAGTGGACTATTAAAAGGCCAGCACAACCACAATGTAACTAAAAAAAAAACAAGGAAAATATGCTTAAAAATCCATTTAAGTTAGTAATATTGTTTTATCGGAGGTCAGTGCAATAACTGCAGAGGTTTTCTAATTCTTTATCATCCACTTCATTATCTTCAAATTATCTGATTATTTGTTAATAACAACGCAAATCGTACAACAAAATATCGTGATAAGGTCTGCACGTTGGAGAATTCTTCATTTATTAATTTTGTGAAGTCTGCCAACCTGAATTTTTCATGTGTGGTAGACTACAGTCTAACTCGTCTTGTAGTGAAAAAAGCCATTGCTTAGTATTGGGAGAGTTTTATGCAGACCAAAAAACTAACCAGCTAAATTATGAATCCCACGTCAAACGATTTAGCTCTAACAGATCCAAGCATGTCCTATATGGGCCCACATATTCACACTAAAGTATTGAGTACTCTCATATTTCCAAATGCCCGTTCGATACGCTTGAGTCGCGTTTTCCGTAATCACAAGGCCACGTGCCGTATCGTCGGTGTAGGATGTCGCGCGATCGACTTACCCATCCACATATGAAATGTCAAATGCACTTAGGTAATTGATCTGCTGGGAGCACACCCTGAACATTTTATATAAAACTAGCTGCCCATCCCAGCTTCGCCCCGGTACGGACAGATTTTAAAAGTATAATAAACAAATGCGATTATAAATTGAGTTATACTTAAACTAACCTATCTCTTAAGTTGTATCAAACTACACATAGTGTGAAAAATTTAGTTAAAATCGGTTAAGTAGGTAGTTTATGAGTATGGACTCGCGGACAAACAACATGGCACGTAATTTATATAATTATATATATAAATATATATTAAGAAGATATAACACAGTAAAACCTGTTATACTTATTCGAAACAAAATGAGCGAAAATCACGCTAGTTTCCATGAAAATATTGATTGATTATTATCGATAGAGTAAAGCGTCCCTTAGACAGCTGCAGCCTGGTTGCAGCCTAATTTTCGACTAACCACTAATCCCGGAATTTTTAAATCAAGATCTGTGATTGCCAGCTGCCAGGCCAGAGCTGTTTGGGGACGCTTACACAGAGTGGGCGAAACGTCTCAGATTCGCTTTGACAATTTTATTCTCATTTCTCATCATCTTAAAACGCTTACTTTTGATATTGACATGTTCTAAATTGTGTGAAAATCAGGTACTTCATCACCTACACATATCCCTTTACCACTTGTTAAAATCATACAGCTCACACTCTCATCCTACTACAGTTTCCAATAAAAACATCCATTACTTCTCACTAACCCACATCACAGGAATGCTATTAGCAATCGCAGAGTCCTTCGGAAACTAACAATTGTAACGGAATATGGCGCAACTATCTTCGCATGTCACCGCGCACTAAGCAAAACCTTACACATAAGTTTTTTAAAAACCGTGGAGAAATCCACATTGTGTCGGATTTACAGCATTTAATGTGAGGCTGATACGAAGAACGATTGCACGGTATTGCACAGGGAGTGGGCGGCAACACGCAAGTATCTCGGTATTCTCGGTCCATGCAAATGTACCCAACAACTTGGCCGATAGTATGTTTAGAATCCTGTTTGATTTGTGTGGGCATTGTTGGCCCTTCGTGAATGTAAGAGAAAATAATCTCTATTTTTGAGTGTATACAGTTTCTTAACGTGTATATAGGTATATACCTAATCAATCAGCTAATGCTATTCTAATAGCAATGGGCTTTAACTTAATAACTTTTTTATCTTACTTTTCGGTAAACCATGATAGATCGGATTGCTTGGGTGTGTGCTTAAGTTTCAAGGCAGAATGAAACTTGAACGCATATTTTGATCTCTTTCCAACCAGTGGTGTATTGATGGACGACATCTATACAAAGATGCTGGATATATATATTCATTGGCCAACACTCAGGATTTTTAGCCAGCCAAATACAGAGCAAGGCAAATGATGTGATGAATGTGTGATGTAAATGATGATTTGATGTCGAAATTAAAGTTTTTATTAATTTAGCTACTAAGTGTAGGCGTAGTGAAGTGGTTACGCGAGCTAGTGCTTATTTTGAACAAAATTGTCTTAAATGCGCTTGCAACTAGTAATAAAAGCGACAACACGACTAAAAACGTCGTAAAACCCCGTCAAACTATGTATAGTACGTTTAAAACAGAACGTATATAGCGTTGGTGGTCAACATAAAATAAAATTAGTACTAGATAGACTTTCTTCGACTCCTTTTACTGATAAATTATAGAGTCATTACAAGTCCTAATGCACGTGCTTTATGCTAGGCTAGGCTAGTGCTAAACTCAAGCTCTAGGCGTGTTTTCGCGATAATGCGCGCACATCGGATAGCTCGCCAGTACTGTACAGTTGGCCCTGCTACAGTGGCAGCAAACACGAAGTACAATGTAGCTTTTCATGTATTTAATTCAGTGTTTTTTTTGTTTCCTAAATTACTTGCTAAGTTTTTTTATTTTATTTCGAATAGGTTTGCGTTTGACTACACACTACCTGATGTTAAGCAGATATGCGGTCTAGGATGTAACACGCTTACCTAGAAGATACCTATTTACTCGGGATTTGAAGACACCTACATTGTACTTTAGCGGGAAGACAGACTCAGGCAAAGCGTTCCACAGTCTGGCAGTTCGTATGAGGAATGTGGACTCGAAACGCTTGGTTCTAATGCGTGGGACGTCCACCATAAAAGGGTGGCGCTTTGGTACATTTAGTTATGTATAAGTTCATTGAGAGACAGTTTTTGTGGCACAAATACCATTTTTTTTATAGTTTTTAAGTAAATACCTACCATAAAGTTATCTTAGAAAGCTGTAAAAATCAAAGGTCAACAGTGGAAAATAATTGAGAAAGTCCAGATTTTGTCTTCATTTAGTTCTGTGCCTCATATTTATGCACTCTACAACTAAAATTAAAACTTCAACAGCAAGATGTGCTGGCCTAGTATGAGAACAATCGAGCGTACCTAGATTCAAATTCAGTCTGCATTCAAATTGCTTATGAGTGATTTGGAATTAATGTTACGAATTTTCACGTCACTGGCGTTTTGGTAAAAGAAAACCTATCTTTCATGGACCGTTAAAAGGTCGGTACAGTACAGCACAATATTGTAACAGCTGTTCAAGTAAGTCTATTAAGTACACTCTTCAAGTAAATCCATTGTAGATGCATTTAAATTCAGGACACTCACCTAATGGAAGATGAAACATGAGGTTTGATTCAAAACCAGCCCCCGCACCAATGAGGTCTGTTAAATTTGTGTTAAAATCCATTCCATTATGTATACAATGAAAACATCGTCTTCGTCTTTAGTAGGTATAGTAAGCCTTCAGTTCAGTTCGGTAGTGGATTATTAAAAGATCAGTACAGTACAGTAAATAATTATAATCCTTTAAGTAAACCCATTGTAGACGCAGTGAAATCCGTGACGCCCGCGGACGTGCCTGACATTAGGCTGAAATAAACATTGATGATTGCCCGGCTCATGTTTACTGGGAACTGGCCGCCGCCCTGTGCCATCGCTGAGGCGGAATTTATAGAGCAGCCGATATTGTGGGCTGGAGGTTTGGTAATAACTAAGTGGGTTAGCGGATAAAGGCATCGGGATCCTGTTTGTTGACACAATGCAATGCTCAAATTTAGGTACTTATTTTGTTTGAGGACTTATTCCGTTCAAACTTACCTTACTTTGTTTAAAGTTTTCATTGGAATGTTGAACGTGAAAGCAAAATACCGTAAATAAGTAACTAGCATAGAGATTTTTCAAGGGTATAATATGTTTGATTGCGTATAATTTCACAATAACTTTGACAATAGCTTTACGTGTTATTTTATTAGGGTTCCGTAGCCAAATGGTAAAAATGGGACCCTATTACTAAAACCCCGTGTCCGTCTGTCTGTCTTTCTATGGGGCAACAAGTGTCAAAAAAATCGGCAAAGTGCGAGTCGGACTCGCGCACGAAGGGTTCCGTACCGTATGGGAACCCAATTCCTCTTGCGGTTATTAATAGCGAGCGAAAAAACTCCTAAAAATCATGTTTATTGCATGGGAACCCCCCTTTAATATTTATTTTATTCTGTTTTTAGTATTTGTTGTTATAGCGGCAACAGAAATACATCATCTGTGAAAATTTCAGCTGCCTAGCTATCATATTTCATGAGATACAGCCCGGTGACAGTCAGACAGACGGACATCGAAGGGGTAATAGGGTCCTGTTTTTACTTTTTGGGTACGGAACCCTAAAATCGTCCAAAGTCATACTAAAGCCTCAAATATAACGTTTCCTAAGAATCTATTCGGATCACACAGAATACATTTAAATAGTGTTATCTGTTCTCGTTAGCAGTTCGTCGGTGGAATACATCTGGCGGCAGGAAGCTTCGAAGACCCGCCGACAACGCACTAACGGGAGCACGCAGATTTGCACGAGATGTACTGGTGAACGCACAAGTGTTATATCAGAATAAAATTTATTTTACCTAAATTGAAATATTTTTTTTTACCGTAACTATCACCGGGTGTTATTTAGTTACTATCGAAATAAGTATGTATTTAAAAATATTTATATGTAGGAGATCAGTCTCTGGCAGCCATATCACAAGCTTTGCTTAGTTTGGCGTCACACACGTACACACGGTCTCGTGTAAGATGTCCCCAAATATTTATTTATTTATTTACCAACCTTCGAAAAAGTGGAGAGACTATGTTCGTCCGCATGTTTTTTTTTGTTTATCTTCATCGATGTTTTTGTAAATTGTCTTCTTTATTTATTTTTTATTTCAATAGGATATTATACTCCTAATGCGCTTCCATTTGAATTTTATCAAAATCGTAAAAAAATAGCCGTTTTTGATAAATCAACAAAAGTGTTGGATGTCAAATCGATTCTGGCAAACTATTCAAATTTCGTACCATTTGAGCATAGACGAGAGAAGATTTTTTTTTAAAACTTTATAAGCATAATACTAATATTGTCGTTTGGCCACTTCCTTCCCGATGTTAAGCAGGCTTGCGGCATAGGGAATGGCAGGCTTAAATACATAATACATACTAATATAAAATATTTAATCGGAATTTAAAGACGCTTTACGCTGTACTTCACTGGAAAATTATTATGAAATTATTTAAAACGTCCCTCTTCGTAAAAAGATTATGACATCTAATCACTTGATTTGGACTAGTGTGACCAAGTAGACTAATCCAAAGATATTCTGAATCTTCAGTCTTTAATTATGTATATATTTTTGAAAGTAAGTTAATAGTGGCTTCATAATGCAGCTTTCGTGAAGTATATTTATGGTTGACGAGTGTTTGAAAAATGCAACTGGAAGCATCACCTAGTGACAAAATCACATCTTTATCTGTCTAGAAGAAAAAACATTCCTGATAAGTGTGGTTGGCGCACTTTCCACTTTCCAACTCTATATTAAATGAATGGTGATACAAATATCTAATTCAAAAATCCAAATCACTTTTATACATAACTGTAGCAAGTTGCACCGACATATTTAATGGCGGGAAGTGGACACAAATTAAAATGGGCCCGTCAATCGGACGTCTCCGCCAGTGGCCAGTGAAAGTGAGATATTATCAGCGTTCTGCGCCATCTAGAATTATTATATCGTTGGACACGCATAATTCATAATTAGTGTGCTGCGTCTAGGCTCCTATCGTCTAGCGTTTATTAAAAAAATAATATTTTATTGGCTTTAAATCAAAATCTCACTACACTGAACTAGTTATCTGCAGTGGGTACCACACCGAGCACGGACTTTTTATCATTAACATTCCTAGTTTCTTCTTCTTTTAGTTCTGTTTCTTTCCATGTGATTGCCGAAATTAATGGTTGTCTCGCTTATTTCTGCTTCAGTGACAATTTTTTGCGTTTCGCATGTAAGAACATACTTTTACCTATTGATGAGAAGACATAAAATCTGCCACAATATATCCCACTTTAGTTTGTCCAGGTTGGCAGTCGAGTTTCATATTTAGTCAGAGATGCATACCCAGTCTTCTCATATTCATATTTCGATGTGTTTCTTCAACTTTGAAACCAAGGCCTGATAAAACCACGTAAAGCTTACTAGGTTTAGTAATAAACATAGTTTTCCACTTTTAAAAAAAAATAGATAGATCGTCATAATAAACAAAGGTTTAATTTTTAACAAAGGGTAATGCTACATGAACAGCTTGTAAATTATTCAGATCTGTAGCAATATAATTTCAATTTTATAATTAAACCTGCTAACACGACTTCCTAACTGTTAAACAGTTTACTTAACGATTTAAGTTAGTGGCTTCGATTTCGCTTTTACAGACATAATACATTTCTTTTCAACAAGGAAATGATAATGTTATCCTAAAGTACTGAAACACGCACATTCCGTGAATTTCGATTCACTTTCTCACTTGACCTTTCCTTGATCTGCTCCTTATTCTTGATCCTTATTCTGCTTTTAGTTTGAAATAAATTTCAAACTAAAAGCAGAATAAGAATAATTGCAATTCGAATCTACAAGTGAACAAAGCAAGTCTTATTTATATCGTAGTAAAAAGAATTCAAAGAACTTGTAGTTGTTTATCGAGATCTTGCGTTCAAAAGTTCGTTAATAATTAAATTATTCTGCCAGAATTAATTAACTTATTCTTCATCATTACAACTGGGTAGTAGTCCTCCGAATAGTAGACATACCGAGTATAATTTGAAGAAATTTTTGAAATGTTAAAATTCACAATTTGTGCATGCAAAAATATTTCTCAAATAAAGTAATCGTATGGGGTCGAAAAGTCCTCGAGTGGAGACCACGTACCGGCTAGCGCAGCGTAGGACGTCCACCCACAAGGTGGACGGACGACCTCATTAAGACCGCAGGATCGCGCTGGATGCAAGCCGCTACCACCCGGACTTATTGGAGATCTTTAGGGGAGGCCTATGGTCAGCAGTGGACGTCCTATGGCTGAAAGGAAGGAGGAGTAAAGTAATCGTAACTGAGGTTTGATTCGCGTCTCAATGAAGTGGAATGGAGACTACGTATGTACTGTCAAGTGTAAATAGGCCACCAACAAAGTGGAGCAATGATTTAATCACGACCGTAGGAACACGCTGAATGTAAGCCGCTTCTTACGAGTCTTATTGGAAATTCATAGAGGAGGGGTATGTCCAGCAGTGGGCGTTCTACGGCTGACAATGATGATGAAAGTGAAACTGGTATAAAAATCTGAAAAAGGAAACCAAAACAGTATTGATTATTTGGACATTTTAACAAGAATACACAATTACGCGACGCCGTCTTGATAAATAAATCACCTTATATTGACGAAATTACAGTAGACTTGCTGTCTGCCATAGATATTGTGTGTTAAATAAGGTGTGTTATGTTTTGTTTAAAAATTTTTGTTTCTAGGTAAGTTCGTATGCATAGAACAAAACGTAATAAGTATCATTAAGCATTCAAGTACCATCTGTGCACGTACGCACCTGCTAGGAGAGACATTAATAACTTCATCTCTGTCTAGAGTTACGGCATGCTCTATCGTTGTCTGCGTGTCTGTCTGTCTCTTAGCTTGATTTATATGTCCTATAGGTACTTCCTCTGTTTTTGTAGAGCTTTTTGTTGTATTGTCTATTTTTATATTGGCTTTTACATTTCCTTTTGGAATCCGTTCTAGAATTTATTCAGTGTGTATTTTTTGCATTTAGATACGGTTTTGTTTCTATCAGAGAGTAATGTTTTCTTGCTGATCACCAAAGTTAAGCAACATTTGTTACGGTTTGTGCGCGGATAGGTGAGCATGAATGGCATTTACAACTGAGCGTTGCCCTGGTTCGGATGACAAATTAAATTATGGAGAGTCACTCTTGACTGAGCAGTTGAATTCGGCTTCGGGTTTAAGATTTGGTCATCGAGCTTTCCTTCATTTTAGGTGCTTTGCAATATGCTTGGGCTTTCGAAGGTGTATAATTAATGTATACATACTCATCATAATGAACAACAATTACCATGGAATCAAATATGAAATTAAAAAACAAACAGCTGTTTCATATATAAATTTTATCGAAGCTCGACAAAAAACTTTATCCTTTTTCCAGAATTGAAAAAGGATAACGCTTTTCGCTTTGAGGATGGCCTCATAGTAAAAGGTTTTCATAATGATAGAAACATGCAGATACTGCGTAATTGGTGTACATACCGTGTTAATTGAAATAAATAAAAATAAATAAATTGAACTGCTTTGAATGTCTTCCACTTGAAAAGCATCAATCGATATTATTTGCTCGTCATGGAAACTATTAAACAAATTCCTCCAAACGGCATTCCTTCGAGAAAATAGAACACATTTACACAGATAATTACAACTGAAGGTTTCCGCTACAGTACTAAATGACCAACTTAATATAGAGTTGAGCAAAGGAGCCACCGTAGAATTTTCTTACTACCATAACAGCTTTTAAGAAGAAACATTTAAGTCACTTCTCTTTAACACATTCAACGATAAGTCGGTCGTAATATGCACTTTAACACAAAGACTACCTAAGCTATTAAATTAACCAATGAAAGACGTTATGACTACTTTCGTTCGTAATTAACGTTTAAGTGTCTAGCATTTATGTTTGTTTTATAACTGAGTTCAGCATACTTGGAAATAAAATCTTTTGGCACTTACTAAAGATTATTTCTCTCTTGCTTTATGTAAGTTTTTGTAGAAATTTAGTTAATTTGTACGTAGAAAAATTTACATGTAGCTTTTTCCTTTTTGTTGTGCTTTTTGGTTCTTGTTTTTTCACTTGGCTTTTATATTTATTACAGCAAATAGTGTTTTACACCTGAATTATAATTGAAAATATTGTCTCCAACTCGTAACATTCTCTTGAGTAATTCAACAATACTCTAAGCACGAACAAGAATTACGTAACAAAACATTAAAAGCATGAAACCTGAACTCTACAATCACACAATCTGAGCAGAAAACAGAGCTTTCATTGCACTGTTTAGTAGCGAGGGCGCGCGTGCGCAGGTCAGGTTAGGCGTGCAAAAATTACTCGCTACGGCGCCTTGGATAAATGTAAATAGGTGGAATAGTCGTGGGGAAGGGGAGTCTAGTTAAAGTCCGCACTGCCGATATATCTCACATCGTAATAGCTAGTGGCTAATTGATTTTTTCTCATTAATAATATTTTTATAACCATGGAATCGGATTTCCGAAAAAAAAACCATGTATTTTTGAAATAAGAGAAATCTTAGTTACTCCATAGTCACAGTGACAGTTAAAGAACAAGTCACAGTCAAGTCCAAGTCGCGCCTCAGTAAATCACTGAAGACTTTACTAGTAATATCTGTATAAGGATTTGCTATAAATACGAAAATACGCGTTTCACTAGCATATCTTGCCCGCACTCGCGCACGTAATTCCAATTATAAAATATGAATTGTATTATATGTTGTATTGTTTTTATCTTGGTATGAAACAATTAAGAATTATTATGTTATGAAAATCCACTACATTTCACTAATTTATCACTATAAATGGCAACGACTTAAATTTTGAAGAAGTAATGATTTACTTAGGTCTTAAGTATTTGATTAGTAAAGCGTGTTACATACTAGATTGCATTTCTATTTAACATAAAACAGAACGGAATCACCAATCACGAAAACACTACTAACCTGTCTGTAACTATAGCCTGCGTAAAAATATTTTGCGGTAAGGGATTAAACGTCGGCAAGCCTTTGTACATCAGACTAAAGTAATTGATCACAATTATCGATTGTAATTCAAAGCGATATGCTATAAAATCTATGTGCTTACACAACCAACCGTAAACCCTAACAGGGCCCATCTAATAGACTATTACGAGGGCGGCACGTGCGCAACAGAAGTGTCTGAGGCCCGCAGCCAGTCGTGACAGCCTCCCAGCAATCTCCTTTCTGCGTACACTTAGCGACTTTATAGACCTTTTACGGCAGAAAATTTGAGATCATCATCGCCACGCTCATAATTAAGATTGTTAAAGATAGACCGCTCGTGAGGTATGTGGGTGGTTCCGCTTCCGACCTGGTGGTCTTTTGGGCTGGCCCTCTTAAAGAGATGGGTGATGGGCTGATAAAGAAAGGTGGCGTTTAGGAAAGTTTGTGAATGAAATATGGATTTTTTTGGCGACTAGGCAGGGTTAAGCTGAGATTGATTACTTACTGTTATAATTTTCACTCCGCGACAACACAGCTGGATATTTTTCTTTTCCTCCTTCCAGACTGCAGGTTCTGCTAAAAGTTGATCATTCAGTAAAATGTAGTAAATTCAGTAGGATATTGAATAGGATTCTAATGATTTATTTAACGCTACTAATTATTTAGGAGTGTCGAATTAAGTTTATTATTATGACAAATTCATTAAAAATGCTACTCGAGTCACGTTTGAACAAGCTTGACTACATTTTTTGACGTGTGGCATAGTAAGAAATACCTTACATACCTGCTCGGGAAGCATGGCAAAGGGACAAATTGTCTTTCCACCATTATATCCCCTCGAAGAGGAAATAAAGTATGGATTGACAATGACACCTGACATTAAAAGTGAATAAAATGGTTATCTCCCTTTTCCGTGCTACCGGTGCTGATGTTAAGGAAAATTTCGATTTAAATGCATTTTAGTATTACGATGTAAGAAATCGGCTAATTATATGCTATTTAGAATTACTCACTTAGCTTTAACTCCAAAAACTGAAAAAAAAATACGTTTAATATCTAATAAAATTAAATAAAAAGTCTTTTTTTGTACATTATAGGCATTTTGGCCGCCAACTCGCCTGATTGAAAACTATATTGTGACCGAAGATGGAGTAAGTAGTAGAAAATACATTTTCACTCTTTCCTTAAAGATAGACAGATTGTAATTATCAGAAAACAATAACGAAGTTACTTAGGCCATTCCATTCCCTGGCGGACTTTCGCATTAATATACCATACACTAACATGACCGCACACTTGTTCGCACCAAAAGCCCAAAACGAGACTAACAACTACCTCCATTGGCCAATTTGGCACATCTGTCGTATGCAAGTTGCAATCGCCTCAAAAAGGAAAACAAAAGCCGCAGCTATCGAAATCCCACTAGAGACTTAGAAGCTAGTTAAACTACTCTCATAAGGCGACGTGTGTGGCATCCGCCGTGCTGCGAATGTAAGTCTCTGGACGCTCTTCATATCTCAACGGGGAAGTATTTTGCATGCGGCTACTACCTATCTTTTGGAACAATCTGAAAATGGGAGCACCACATTCCAAAACACACTACAAACCTTCAACTGTTCAAGCAATACTCAACTTAATTGTTTAGATTTCAAAGTTGAAAATCACTTTAGCCTGCGCTGGTGTTAATGCATTTTGATTGGAAATTTTTGGTAGCAAACGCATCATTTATCGTAAATTCATAATTATCGATGGAAAGATTCAAGAGCATCCCCGCAGTTAATGTCACATATTAAAATGCTCGCTTGTTTGCCATCCGTGGATCGGAGGTGTTTACATTAACGACACGTTATTACAGGGTGTGTAATTTATGGAGGAAAAGAACTGGAATACGTAAATTATAACTCAATTTGATGCAGGCTTGTAAATTGAAAAGAGGAATTCAGGCGACGCGATGTAACAAAGTAAAAAGTTGCTCGAGAACTTGGAATGTGCGTTAGTAATTGTTTTTAATTGTACCTGTTTTGCTCTAATACAATTACGTAAATAGTTTTTTGATTAGATTACGTTTGAGTTATGAACATTGCTTTGTAGAATAGATGTTATGATAAAAAATGGATCAAACCTTGGAGTGGAGCAAACGCCAAATGTTGCTGAAATTGAATAATATTTGAATACTAAAAAAAATAGGGCAGACATGTTAATTTTCCACAAAAACAAACACAGTTATATTACAATTACCAAGGGCCTTAAACTCAGCTGGGCCTGTATCTTGTTGAATTGAATACATGATAGCTTATTACGCGCAAAATGGAATTAAATCGATAAACACTTAAGTCAAACTACGAGCGGTATGTGGATACGGACCATCCTGTACCCTGGCTGTGGTGCAAGCTAGCTACATACTTGAAACGTGTATAGATAGGAGAAACAATTGAGATTTACAATTTAACGGGTCATCCGAACTACGGCAGCGCTTAGTTGTAAATGCCATCCGCGGTCTCCCATCCAAAGACTGACCGTGCTGAACATGGCTTTACTTCGATAATCGCGTACGAACACCTGGCCAAACTAGGCTATGAGCGATACACTAAGAGCAGTACGATACTAAACATCCTGTATTCTGGCTGTGGTGTACCAATCGTAACAACACATCAGCATTAGCGCGCGAAGTGTCGCTCCGGCTGACCCGCCTAATGAAGCGATGGCGCGCCGGACCCATCTTCTGTGCAGATCTCGACTGAGGTGCTTGCAGCTTCGCTTGCAGCCAATTGCTGCACTTTTACGAATTGGTTTTTAAGCTGCATGTGTATTTACGTATACAGAGTTATCTGCTTTCCCTGTAATAAGCCAAAAGAAGGTGATTGCGACCATTGTTATGGAACATTTTTATCAGACCAACCCAAATTTCGAGTTAAAAATCAACTGTTTCATACAAAACTGTAACTCAGAATTGACAAAATAATATATATAAAAAAAAATGTTTTTCCCGAATTACGGTTTGACCTCATCGTTAAAATTGTTCATAATGATGGTCTGAATCACCTCCTTTCGGTTTAGTACACCAATTCTGGATAACCCTGTATAGTACCTAGACCATAAAGTTAATATTTTGTTTGAAAACTCGCTCCCTTAAACGAGTATAATGCACTGAAATAAAGGTAGGTATCTATATTGAGGTACTGTATTGTAGCTGCTATTCGATCACCCGCTGCTAAACATAGGCCTATCTAAGAGTAGATATATTCTTAGATTTGATATAGATAGAGTAATAAAAATTAAAACTTATTAATCACTCTATCCCCATTCCCCACTATCTATTTTTATTCCCAAGAAACATTAGGTTGTAAAAATGATATCTACGATTTAGTTTTTAGGGTTCCGACCCAAAGGGTAAAAACGGGACCCTATTACTAAGACTCCGATGTCCGTCTGTCTGTCTGTCACCGGGCGGTATCTCATGAACCATGATAGATAGAAAGCTGAAATTTTCACAGATGATGTATTTCTGTTGCCGCTATAACAACAATTACTAAAAACTGAATAAAGTAAACATTTAAGGGGTGCTCCCATACAACAAAAGTAAGTTTTAAGAGTTTTTTTGCTCGCTATTAATAATAGCAAGAGGAATGGGGCTAAGGGGTCTCCAACACGGTACGGAACTCTTCGTGCGTGAGTCCAACTCGCATTTGGCCGATTTTTCGTATTAGCATCAAAATGTTTAGGAAATTTTTACAATGTGCCACTAAGTAAGTAGTTTTTATCGATGGCAAATCAGTGTAAGGAACTATTCTTGAAATCTTTGGTATGATAAAAGTTCAAGTAACTGCTAATTGTGAATGTCTCACGTAATTTGCCCATTTGATTGAGTTACAATCGGTCATTTGCTTGTTACATGCAATTAGAATTTTGTTTGCATAATCCAATGCATAATTAGTATACTTGTAGTAGAAACTATAAATTACTGCTAACACGTGAGCGAAGACTGCATTTCAATGAAATTGCGACAAGAATAAAGTAATAAGATAAATTCCTTCCTCATTTTATATGATGGTAAATTAATTGACGTAACAGTAAATAAAGACAGATTCTGGTCCAGATAAATATGTATTGTAGGTGCGGAGTAAATATTCATTCATTATTTAGCCTAATAAAATGGGAAATACTCTTGTCAGTGTAAATCAAAATACAAAAAAATGTTAGAGGACATATTAACAAGAATTATTAAATAAACTAGTTCGTACAGGCCGGGAGCCTTATCACTAACTGGTATAATAGTTATTGAGCCACTTGAAGGCATCTGTCTTGGCTAAACGATCAAAATACTGTTAATTTCCTACAATACCTACACGCAGTGGCTATAGATGCAGGTTTTGCATGCAGTCTTTTTAGGGTTCCGTACCCAGAGGGTAAAAACGAAACCCTATTACTAAGACTGCGCTGTCCGTCTGTCTGGTACTAGGCTGTATCACATGAACCGTGATTGCTACACAGTTGTAATTTTCACAGATAGTGTATTTCTGTTGCCGCTATAAGAACAAATATTAAAAAAAGGAATAAAATAAATATTCAAAGGGGGCCTCTCATACAACTAACCTGAAGTTTTAGCCGTTTTTCGCTCGATATTAATAACGGTAACAGGTACATGCTAAGAAGTTATCATAACTTTAATATTTAATAGTTACATTCAAATAAAATAAATATTGTGGAATGGAAAGGATTCGGCATTAATATCAATGGCGAATACCGCACTCACCTTCAGTTTGCCGACGATATGATAGTTAAGGGCAAAATCGATGGAAGAGCTCAGCATGATGTTCGAAGGCCTCAATCGGGTTTCTCAACAGGTGGGTCTTAAGATGAACATGGACAAGACGAAAGTCAAGGCAATGAATGGCAAGGCACTTAGTGCGCATGACCGATGGGGTCGAAAAGTTCTTGAGTGGAGATCACGCACCGGCACGTGCAGCGTAGGACGTCGACCCACAAGGTGGACGGATGACCTCATTAAGACCGCAGGATTGCGCTGGATGCAAGCTGCTACTAACTGGTCTTATTGGAGGCCTACGTCCAGCAGTGGACGTCCTATAGCTGATGGATGGATGGATGATGGATGAAAATAAATATTTAAGGGGAGCTCCCATACAGTACGGAACCCTTTGTGCGAGAGTTCGACTCGTACTTTATCAAAATATATTATACTAGACTTTACCCGCGACTACGCCCGCGTCAAATTTTGTTTTATAAGCCTTCTCATAGGAAATTCCTCTTCTTTATACTTATCGATTACTATGCATTTTCAATGCCGATTAACATTAATCATGTCATCTGGTGTTTTCCATTTTTTTCCTTCTTCTATGCATGAAAGTCTGCAGCCAATGTCATGTTTTATCCACTAACGTTTCGCCTGTCTGTGTGTGTTTGTCTATCCTATGGGAACCACAGCTCCGTTGCTACGTGAAAAAGGAACAAATCAACAAACACACTTTCAGATTTATTTGATCATTAGTAAGGATACTAGTTTGTATACTAACAGAAATAGAAGAGCGTAAGTGAGAATTTGCTAGCCTTAACGGCGTTAGCGTTAATAAACGGAGTATTACCGTTTTCTAAAGATCGTATAACGCCCGCTAAGTTTCTACCGAATTACAGTTTAGCCTTTTATACTTTACAAATTAGAGTTCTGCCGACCAGAATCGACCATTTGGACCTATGAGTACTCTATTTGGGGCGCGGTGCTATTGACTCATAGATATCTATAAAGATGCTTTCGATTCACTGTATACTCGAGCCACTTAAATGCAGTAACATTTTAAAAGGCAGTGTTGCGCATGTAGTATTTTTTTTAATATAAAATTAACAATTTGTAATTGATGTCTTAAATCTTTTTGACGGAGTAGATAAAAATTGAAAATAACAGTTTTAGGGTTCCGTACCCAAAGGGTAAAAACGGGATCCTATTACTAAGACTCCGCTCTCCGTCTGTCTGTCTCCAAGCTGTATTTCATGAACAGTTATAGCTAGAAAGCTGAAATTTTCACAGATGATATATTTTTGTTGCCGCTATAATACTAATAACATAATTAAATTTATAATTAAGTGGGGCTCCCATACGACAAACCTGATTTTTTAGCCATTTTTCGCTCTATATTAATAATGGTAACAGGTAGATGCTTGAAATTTTCACAGAATATTTAGTTAGATATTCACTTCAAAAATAAATAATAAAAATAAAATAAATATTTAAGGGGGGCTCCCATACAGTACGGAACCCTCCCTGCGCGAGTCCGACTTGTACTTGGCCGATTATTTGTTATTACCTTCTCTCAAATCAATCAATCAATCAATCACTGTACTTTGAAACTATTATACGCTTTACTTTTATACAAATGAAAATAACGATTCTCCTTACCAGTACCTAATAGAGTTTCATTTTTGGCAGTGAAGGACTTTTTGGTGACAGAATTTTTAATAATGCAATTCATGTAGGTACACTAAAACAAGCAAAGTACAAGTACGAGTATGACAGCTGTGGTTGGCTTAAAGCGTGCTGAAAAAGCTGTGGAGCGGTTTCGAGTGAAATTAGGTCCTTTTGATAAGACGCGGCGTATGCTTGTCCTCTAGCTTTCGGGGTTGTACACAGCATTATATCCACTACAATGTAGTATTTATGTCATAACGTAGATCAGGTTACGATGGGACTGACATGCCACTGTTGGCCAAAGTCCCCAATAAATTAAAGAATAAAAAAAAAAAAAAAAAGATCGCAAGGACATGCGCCATCTTGCAAGTTCTGTGTATTGACACCATGTTGGTCTAGCCGGTGGCTGGCCCATTAGGCATCACTTCCT
Organism: Hypomecis atomaria; assembly: GCA_964007245.1. Classification (NCBI taxonomy): domain Eukaryota; kingdom Metazoa; phylum Arthropoda; class Insecta; order Lepidoptera; family Geometridae; genus Hypomecis; species Hypomecis atomaria. The sequence goes on from OZ023299.1 coordinate 12,176,191, forward strand.
TAACATAAGAGGCTCGGTGCCTCCCATTCTAACAATTGTATGAGCTATTTGCCTTATCTGTAGCGTACCGCAATCACAACAGCTTCCAATGTAGACAGTGGCCAATACGTTTTGATATTTAGGTTGGTATTTTAAAGGTTAACATCAAACTGTGAAAAGGTAGCTAGTAATTTTAAAATAAATGTACAATGACAATGGCTACTCACGCTCAACCCCTTAAACTAAGCTAGCAATCGAATAAAATATTTCAGTTCTTCCGTATCGGTTTTCAATTTATTTATTTCAAATAACATGGTATGTACACCAATTACGTTAATTAAATCATAGTTATTACAATTAGAATTAAAATAATAGTCAATAATTAAATTAACAAATAATAAACATAGGCTAAACATAGGCCTATCTATGAAATATTACTCTACTTCGTTCTGTACAATTTGAAAGACATTAATGATTTTTAAAGTAAGAACTTTTTTAGCGGCGTTGTGCACTTTTTGGTATGGATAAAAAATGTTAAACTAACGTCAGGACACGTGATCTGATCGAAAATTCGTAAGACAAAGGGAGCAACTTTTCACTTCTGCCGGCACACCCGGAATGCAACCTGTTCTTTTTTTGTAACGAACAAAACTGATTACCTACTGTGCAATTGTAGGATTGGTGCTGTAGTATAAAGTTATTTTTGATGTACTTCTTCTTCTTCTTCGTGTCGATGGTTCTAAGGTGATAGATCTTGATGGTGATGATCTTTCTAGATATACTTTGCCCTTGGTTAGCGACTGCTACTCCATTTGGCTTCCACTAGGTCGCTCAGTGTGCAGGTATTTGGGTACCGAGGACAGGACAGTAGGTGTTGCATTGTCTGCACTGCTCCACAGTCGCACTCCACTGAGGTTACGTCAGAGAAACCCCATTTGGCCATATTAAACTTGCAGCGGGCAACTTGGGTCCGGAGTCGATTCAACGACTTCCACGTTGGCCACGCTAAGTCATTCCCTGGGGGGAGTTTTGATGTACTAAAATGATGGCAGTTAAAAGGCAGAGTTACAGGTTGAATAGCTTTTTATGAAATCGCAAATTATCTAATAAAATGAATTGAAAGAAAAATTACAAAACAATAATGTGGCGTGGAAAAGCCCAAGTAAAGAAGCAGGTTAAAAAAGTTAAACAGGTTACTTTAAAATTCTTTTATTTTATAATTTTGTTAAGTATCAAAATATTTCAGGTACAATACTAGCAGGTAAAGTACAGAACCACAAGTAAGTACGTTAGAACAACGATACAAGACGCGTGATGTGACCATAGTAGGCGCGCTGATACTACGCCATTCCAGGAGCGAACTGCTTTGGACCTACTACATAATTGCTAGATGTTATTTTATTGTTTTCTCTGTAGTGCTCATACATATTTCTAGCGATCATAGAGTATTTTAAGCGTTCATAGCATATTTAGGTAGTTATAGCGATCGCAACGTTTGACTAAGCGTTTGTCAGCGATCACCGAAGTTAAGCAACGCTCGGCAAGGTCAGTTTCCTGATGGGTGATCACGGGTAGCATTTCAGACTGAACCTTTCCCTGGCTCGGATCTATACTGTTTTTTATTTAGCGGTCAATTTTTATTTAAAACACCTGAAAACCAAAATTTCACACAATAATATCTCGACATTCTCAACACAAATTGCAACTAAGTACGTTAGCAGGTAAATACTTAGGTAAATATGTTAAATCTAGGTGTCAGAGTTTTTAAGTTACCTGAAGGCTTCTGACATGGCCAAACGTTTAAACCAACCACAGATAAACTAATGGTTACTCACAACTTAACGTATTATCTGAGCCACGGCTGCGCTCAATTGTAAATGCCACCCGTCCAAAAAGTAACCGTGCCGAAAGTTCCGTAACTCCTGTGGTGGGCACTGTAGAGAAACTAACCTTTTTGTTAGCTTCTCTACATTCAGACTCTTCCAATGATAACACTGCCAACTTATAATTCTAGTTATGAAATTCAAATTTTTGAAATGTTTTTCTTTGACAGGATCAGCGATCCTTGTTTTGAAAAATGGGGCAGTCTTGAGTTGGAGGTGATCTGGAAGACACCATTTTTTTTCTGTAAAAATGTATAATATAGATAGATAATAGTGACGGTGTGAATTTGAGGTTGCGTGGTCGAGTCCTGTTAAAGACATGAGCGTCGAGTAACAGTCAGGGTGAGAGGCTCCGGTCCCTTTGACTTTGATTACAGGTGGATCTCTTGTTTTGGGGCCACTGACCCCTACCCTGGAGCACTGGGCTGGCGCTGACTTCGAACCCTGTCGGCCAGTTTGGGCCGGCGCCTGTCGGCCGGTTTGGGCCGGCGCCTCCACCTCAGTCGACAGATGTCTTCACGCTAGCGCTCACCTAGCGCTACCTGGCTGGCGCCACACTATCGGCGGGTCCAGCTCAGGCTATAGAAAATCCTCGGCCAGCCTCCAGCGTGGTTCTACGAGTGCTACCCTCTTCCCTTTTGGCTAACTTTCCAAGGACTTCTTCAAAATTCTCTCTCTCCGTTTCTTGAAGATTTAATTGACTATAAGTGCAGTGCGTGTTAGTGTAAATAAATGTGTAAATACTAAGGTTAGTCTTCTGTTTTAATCTCCTCTCTCCGAACCGTTAGGAATCCTATCCACTAGGTAGGACTCTTAGGTTGGCTAGGTTCTCTGAAGTCTCTTAACCTGTGGTGCTGCAACCGGCTCCCCCGCTTGCAACATTACGGGTTCCTCTCCAATTCTCTTTTAACTTGTGGTGCTGCAAACGGCTTCCCCGTTTGCAACATTACAGCACCTAGTCAAACTATGATATAAGCACTGCAACAAATACGTTAGAATAATCGCCCAAGTGCGAGTCGGACTCGTGCACGAAGGGTTCCGTACCGTATGAAATTAAGTATACCATTACTGCCATTACTACCCTTATTGCCCTTAATATATAACATTTTAATTTACTTATTTATTTTTAAGAGAATGTATAACTTAATGTTCTGTGAATATTTTAAGCATCTACTTATCACTGTTATTAATATCGAACGAAAAACGGCAAAAAAATCAGGTTAGTTGTATGGTTAATTAATCCCTTAAATATCTACTTTATTAGTTATAGCGGCAACAGATATAGGTACGTAATCTGTCAAAATTTCAACGTTCTAGCTGTCACGGATCATGAGATACAGTCTGGTGACAGACAGACAGACGGATAGCGGAGTCTTAGTAATAGGGTCCCGTGTTTACCCTTTGGGTACGGAACCCTAAAAACTAGCTTTTGAAAATCACGCGACATTTTTTCAAGGATTTTTCGTGCCTTTTTGTTACTTGAATTTGATTACATAACTCAACATGTATAATGTTTTACAGGCTAATTATTTCAATCAATTATTTATTTTTATGGGGCCTTTCTACCGGAGATTGAGCAATAATGACCTACAATGCAAAAAGTACAACAGTAGCAACTATCCTTAAGAGAATTAATTAACTTCAGAAAACTTGGGTAAATTTTAGTTTTCTTTGCTTTTATTTTAACTTATTGACTTACACATTGTTATCAAATTTGAGCTAGTAAACATATTATAATTACGAGTACGAGTATATCGTTATTTCCAACGCTACGTAAAACTATTTTTATTTCAATTCAAATAACAATTTGAGACGCGTTGTGTAAGCCATGTTTTTATCGGAAATTGCTACTTTTGATTACGTGGAACATGTTAGAACACTTAGAACTTAAAAAACTATGTACAAGGTTTTGAAGACAGGGTAAACAGACTAGGATGGCTCGATATTTAACCACCTACAACTGAGAAACTGTGAAACTAATAATAATCAGCTGATAAAAGTTGACTCTCGAGCAGCGGTTTTTTTTCGCGCTAAGTTGGTATTATAGTGAAAGTTGCTTATAATGATAAGCAAATACAGTGTATATTACAAACCTCTGAAATTCCTGCCCTTTCCAAAAAAAATATCTTGTTTACTAAAGAGAAGAAACACCATTAATCAGTACTACTTACTGAGTCTTTGAATTTCTTCGCAAAACTTATTAAACCTATATATATTTTTACTGATCTAAAATAACCATGCTCGTAAATATTATGTTACGAGTACTAATTTTGTTAATCGAATAGATGTAATCTACTTCTAATATTGCCCGTACAGGGATATTTGATGATTATATTGAAATCGATATCGATATGACGTAGCGTACGCTATTAAAAACTTCGTTAGTGGTCTAGTGCTTGTAAGGAATAGTAGATATAATATGTTTGCATATACTCGTAGTAACTAGTTTTGAGCTTAGAACGAAATAAAATCGGCCAAGCACGAGTCGGACTCGCGCAAGGAGGGTTCCGTACTGTATGGGAGCCCCCCTTAACTATTTATTTTATTTTTATTATAATATTTATTTTTGAAGTAAATACAAAACGAAATATTCTGTGAAAATTTCAAGCATCTACCTGTTACCATTATTAATTAAGAGCGAAAAAGGCTAAAAATCAGGTTTGTTGTATGGGAGCCCCCCTTAAATACCAAACGAAATATTCTGTGAAAATTTCAAGCATCTTATTGTTACCATTATTAATTTAGAGCGAAAAAGGCTAAAAATCAGGTTTGTTGTATGGGAGCCCCCCTTAACTATTTATTTTATTTTTACTATAAACCCATTTTATTCTTTTTTTAGTATTTGTTGTTATAGCGGCAACAGAAATACATCATCTGTGAAAATTTCAGCTGCCTAGCTATCACGGTTCATGAGTTACAGCCCGGTGACAGACAGACAGACGGACATCAAAGTCTTAGTAATAGGGTCCTGTTTTTACCCTTTGGGTACGGAACCCTAAAAATAAGGTGTAAGGTTAATTACATTTGCGTTTGTGATATGATTTATAAGTACCTTATTTAAATTAAAGTTGTACAGTTTAGTGGTGAGTAACATCGGTGAGTAAAATTTCAACTTTTTTTTAGCTTTGTGTGGTAGTTTATTCGGGAATTAGTATTTTACAATGGTTTTGATTGATAGTTGGAAAAAATACGTATTGAGTTGCCGCTAGAATCCCCGCCATAACAAAAGTCAGATATACCGATAGAGAAAAAAATGTATAGTTGCACATACGAGCCGACTTTGCCTGCTATCAATATTATAGATAATTGGATTATTCGTCAAATAAATTAAAACAAACCTGAAAAGTTAACTCCTAGTTTCCAAACTTAGTTCCAATTTTTACCGCAGAACTTCAGTGATGGCGTTGAGTTTACACAGTTATTGAAATTAAAAGATTGAATTATTTATTGATATCTCAAATTGAAATTATTCCCTATAATTTTAAAAATAAATATAACACATTTGAGTTATTTATTGTTATTTATGCACTGATATCTATACTATTACTATATATAACAGATTGATAACACTGTTATCAATTGAGGCAATTCGTGTTATTAGTGTATTTTTGTACAATAATAAAATACTCAGGATCGTATTTCTAAGTATTTTTCTAAGAGATAAGTGTTCTTCTATGTTGGTGCTTACGTACCTATACAAAAAACTGTTCTGACTTTTTTTCTGTCATATTGCGTTCTAGAAAAAAGAAGAAAAAAAACATTAAAAAGAAATAAACAGATTTTTTCGAAATTATTGCGTGTAATGACTTTGAACATGGTACAATTAAATGTCCCAACTAACTGTAAGCAATAATTATGACAAATTACGAAACATGTGACTTCCTAAAAATTAATCACAGTAACGGAAATATAACGCAATGAAGGTGTTTCCTACCTTAATTCTTGAAATCGAGTAAAAATTCAAGGCACTAAATCAAGCATAGTAATTAAGTTAGTAATCTTTGTTTTATAACGTGTCAAGTGTCTTTTCTTCCGGATTTAATTTATAAAACGCTATTATAAATAGTAGATATTAATTATCATCATAGGTTCTCCCAAAGACTCTCTACTCACGTTACACATGGTCAGGCCGGACCGGGCCCTGTCGAGGAAAAAAATTTCAATTTATAGGCCTGTGTCGCGTTGTTACGTGGATGTATTGAAAAGTGAAAAATCAAATAGTTATTGTACCTACCTATCAGAGATTTTTTTCAAGCCGCTCGCCCCCGCGTTGTTACTCCTTTGGCTGCCAGCTTGTTGTCTTTCCAACATGACACCCAGCAGTAGTTCAAATTCAAATTATTTTATCGAGATAAAAACGATTATACAAACATTTATCTCACATTAATTAGAGCAAAGTCAAAAATGTATTATGTGATATTAAGGACAAATAAATGCCTTTTAATGTTTATATAAAATGTCACTTTATTTAGTTAATATTTGACTAAATAAATAAATGCAGCCATTTTGATGTAAGACGCGCTGTTATCGAGAAAAAAAGCAAACACCCAGGTATTGCCTGGTGATTCTATACTTATTCGCCTACTCTTTGCTTAGCGATTGTATCTCCAATGTAAAGCCAAGCGGGTCGCGTTCGGTCACGATGCTGACCACCGTGGACCATTTTGGATGCACCTTATGCCCATAAACTGTCACTGATAAACTAAATAACGTTCTAATCTGGCCTGATATTGCACCCGTTTTAAAATCTCTCCTTTTACAGCGCTATGGTAATGAGACGGCGGCTGCAAAGATAAGAGGGAGATACAAAATGTTTTGTTTTACGAGCTCTGCTAGTATTACGGTTAATCACTTGAAAGACTTGTTTATACAGCGATAACTGTATTTTAGGTTTTAATTTTATTGAAATTATTCATTTAGTGAATTAATAACCGTATCACAACTTGCTTGCTTGTAATAGGTAAGTATTTCACATTTATAGCCAAGTCGATGATCAGTTATTAGGAAGTAAAAAGATTACTATTTATGTTAAAATAAGTACCTATGTTGTGAATTGTGTTGTGATTTGATTTTATTGTATGATTTTTACCCCGTAACGACAGTGACGCATCCTTTGCTCTGCGCTAATAGATTTGAGAGAAGAGACTTTTCAAATAGCTTTATTTTCTAGCTGTTTCTTTATTTACTATGATAAGTAGTTCCCCTTCATCGAGTAGTCGAGTATCACAAGCTGGACAATCTCACGAGTGTCCACAGAAAATATTTCCTACAAGCGTGATTGTCGCAGAATATTATACGCTCGATAGCAATAATACCAGTTACATTTTGAAATAACGACATCTATCGAGATCCACGAAAACAATAATTTCTGCAGTTATAAGCGTTATCGATTCCTTTGTTAAATTTTATTTGATTCCGGGATATACGCGATCCCAGAAAGCGCAATTTTCAATTAAATTGAAAACACAATGTTCCAATGTTACATAATTGAGCCATTTGGAAATGAGACATTGGGTCCGTGGGGGCCGACATCTCATGATATTTTCAAAAGTCTTTCTGAGCGTCCGGTGGACGCGACGCGTGACCAAAATGCTGGTGTTTATTTGGTTCAACGCCATTCAGCATTGATTGCCATTCAGCGTGGCAACTGGCAATGCAGCCAGCATGCTGGGCACGCTGCCAACTGGCAGGGGGCTTGAGCATTTGGATTATCTTTTGACCTTCAAAGGTCTGTGGATCATCCAATGCTTTTTATGTGGTAGCAGTGTAGTTTTGTTGTAGTTATTAAGGGATTTTTGCCCGATAAAAAAAATGGTATTCACTTAAATATTTACTAAACATACGAAAATTTTCCTCATCAAATAAAAATCGCTGTTATTATAAAAATACAACGTGCGAATGTTTATTTTTCGTAATTTACCGCTTACCAAATAAGCGTAAATTATTTATTAATAATTTTTGGTAAATTAATGATTTTATATAACAAATTGTACAACTTGAACGGAGGACAGAGAAAGACTTACAGTCATTAATGTTATAGCTGAGTGATAACTTTGGTGTCTATATTTTTGAGACTTTGATGACGGCAATATTGAGAAAGGAATTAACTGACAGTCATCATTCTGAGATGATGGTGATAATAGAACGAAGCCTAAGACCTTATACTAACCGAATTCTGCTATTTGCTACATAAAATATGAGCTGTATTTTAGGTGCAGTTTTTGTTTTGTTTGTATTTTTTATCACGTGATTTATATTATGTACTCTTTTATTATTTATCAAAACTAATTATCCGTTAACTAATTAGCAAATCAAAAATAGACACATAATCGCACTAGCTATTTTATCTGCATTGAATAAGTTTTAACAATGGGTGTATTTTTTCAGATCAACCCTGAACTTTGCCTTCGACACAACTACGGAAGAAACATTTATTAGCCATGCTAAATAAATGAACTCATTAATTTAAGAATGACTACTGATCTAAGATAACGATTTGGAGATAAAAGTCAAGCACTCAAAAATACTAAAGTACTTATCTACTTTGACCCATATTACAATAGCTATAAGATTATCAGTTTCATTCAAGAATAGAAAAATATTGTATTCAAATTAAACTTAGAAAGAATCGCTAAAGCCTTGAAGCCTTATAACTTTAAGGACACTTGTATATTCTAATCCAAATATCTGAATTTTATTCACTTACTAGTCTGATTTTTTTTTGTTTAACCAAATTGCATATTTTGGTAGTTACTTACCTTAAATATTTGCTGTTAGACCGCATAAAAGTACAATAAACAGGCATCTTCTTGTTTTTCATTACCGTTAAAAATTGAGCAAGTGACAATTAAGTAAGTTGTAACAACACAATCGTTTGTCGTAATATACTTACTTAGCTTCGATCAAACAGATGTGCGTGCTTCAATGGATTCGAATGATTTTATAAAGTCCTTTACCCATTAGAACCAGCTCAATACAATTGTGAGGATCAACAAATAAATTGGCGCGAAAAGCATATTGATTTTGTCATACAATCACACGATCGTGCGGGAAGCAGATAATCGCACGTTCGTATTAGACCGGTTCCGTTCATAAAGTTAAAATGATTTTCGCTTCAATTTTTTTGTTGAGTTCACGCCTATATTGAGTAAAGGTTAAGCTAAGAGTAGGATTATTAAAAACATGATTTCCAAAAAATAATTTATCCTAAAAAGCAGAGACCTGAGCTCAACAGAAGTACACAATTTTACTTTCGAAGCTAAAAGCTTAAAATAAATTGTTTGGTAATGACTTTATAATTATTCATGTATAGTAGGTACTGAAACTGTGTACGTCATTATTTGACGTAAATCACTTTTGTTATTGTTCTTGATTTGTCAATTGTGGCTAATTGCCCTTTAAAACGTTTAATTGAGTATGTTGCTACCAATAAAAGTTAATAACTAACTGCCAAAGTGTATATATATATATATTATACATAGAAGAAAAATTATATTATTATACTACCGCATTGTTAAATCCAAGTTTGAAGATAAGAATCAACCTTCGTAAAGTTTGGTTATTTAGGCATTGGATTGTGATTCTCGATGTTATAAATGCGCAATTTTTTGAATTCGATTGCAATGTTCAATCTTGGTAAATTCACAATTTTACCTATAATCGTTATACGAACAAAATTTACCTATATAAGTACCTACTGTAGCGCTGATAGCTTAGTTTGACTATGTCTTTCAAAATAATCATTTTTAAAAAAATTACATATATTTACTCAATGTTGTTATGTTGTTTGGTCACTCATCGATTTGTTCAAAATCTAGTAAGCAGATCGTCGTCGTCATTTCAGCCATTGTTTTATTTCATATTTGTTCAACCGTTTCAGCCACGTTTACTGTTGGATATGGAAGTGATAAGTCTACCCTATGGGGTATTGGAGATCCATAGATCTACAATAAGACTGATTGAAAGCGGCTTGCATCCAGCGCGATCCTGGGGTCTTGATGAGGTCATAATTATCTCCACCTTGTAGGTAGATGTTCTAATGGTGCCGCCACACTCTCCACGAGGCGACAAGAGCACCGCTTATGTAGATAACTTCACATCGCCGACTTGTATACTTGTATACGATGTGAAGTTAGCTACAGCTTCGGTGCTCGTGTCGCCTCATGGAGAGGCCTGCGTATGTTGCCGGTGCGTGGTATCACTAGAATACTTTTAGACCCCAACGATCATCAGTTCTCCGAGCGATGTGCCCTGTCCACTGCCATTTCAACTTGCCAATCCGCTGGTTTATGTCGGCTAGTTCTTCTACGGATCTCTTCGTTTCTGGTGCGATTTCGCAGAGCGCCTTGCCCATTCCACACCTTGTTGGGTTACTTCAGAATTTGGTTACATACTTACTAACAAATAAAGACATAAAAATTGTAGATTGTAAAATATTTGGATTTGCAACGATTTCAATTTTATTATTAGCACTTTTACGATCTCCACTATATATGTATGTGATAAGATGAAAATTGTTGAAACATGGGAGTTGTTAGAACATTTTTTATATTGACAACGTTTGTATTTAGCAATTGCTACACTCGCAGAGGTGAATGATGTATCCTTATTTTAAATTTAAAACGTTGACTGCACATTTTATTTCTTAATATAACGTATTCATTTTCAGTGCCTCGTGACCTCATGTTAAACAACAAAGTTATGACACTAATTAACAGTTACATAAAACCGTTGTCAGGTGAGTAGAGACAAATATGGATTGAATTTTCCGTAAAATTATAGTTAAGTCATTGTTAGGCTATTTATTTAGGGTTCCGTACATCGAAATGAAAAAACAGAACCCTTTGTTATATTTCCTCATCATTATGTGAACAATTGCTAAGTAGGAAAAGTAATTACTTAAAAGTATTGACTTGAGATTAAAAACGTATTCGTAAATATGTACTCTTTTGCAGCTATATAAAAATCAAACCGTAAAGTTATCGTTAAAAAAACTTATTGTCGTAAAAATTGAAAACATCCCAAATTTCAATCCTCACAAGCGAATCAAATCATGTATGGTACTTACCGTTAACCTTAAAGTAAGTTTGTTAAAGAGCGTTATAGGCCGAACCATACAAGTCGTCGAAAGTGAAGTTAGCTAGGAGCTGCGCAACATCCAATCCTGACTGAAGCTCACATAAAACTGCGCGTTGATTGAGTTTTGCGCAGTTTGTAGCTGACTTCCCGTCCGCCGACTTGTATGATTCGGCCTTAATCTGCAAATCAAAATGCAAATCTTATAGTGCACATATTGGGATAAATCCAAAACCAGTACATTTTTAATTAAATTACAAAAAAATGAATTTGAGTTACCTAACTGTATCGAGTGTTGTTAACAAGGAAACTATCACAAGATTGTTTTATACTAAGATTTCAAAGATTTATTTCATAATACTTAAATTCGTTACAACTCTAGAATACATAAATTACATCTAACAATATATTAAATACCTAAGTTACCTAGATTTTGTATTCTAGATGATAAAAATATTGCAGTGAGCCCCAAACTAAGCTGAATGCTTGTATTTTGGAGCTCGAGTGCGATTTTTTTTTTAAAAGTATGTGCGACAAAAGTTTAACATGCATTAAACAAATTATAAAATTAATGAGTAAGTAAATGATTATTCATAGAAAAAATGCTAAGCTTTTTGAAACATATTTTTTTTTTTTAAATATACATCGGCAAATTTGCGCTTGAAGAAATACAACTATTCAAGTCCGTCTCTCACTGTAAACGCTATGAATGAGGCTCTCAGTCTCCTTGTAAGATAATTTTGAAAGACAGCTTTTGACGTTTCTCTTAAAAATAAATTTAGGAAGTTCTGGAGTTAAGTTTACTTTTCTGCAGACATTGTTGAAACCACATGGTAGAGAGTATGCTGGGCTGCGTTTGGTTACTGAAGGGTTAGTTATAATATATTAATAAATATTTGTAATTTATTTCAGAAAAGTTTCCAAATCACGAGCTTGAGGTACAAATTGACATTCAGGGACCACCCCTGCGTCATATTGGAAGGGGAATGTCAGGTAGAAAAGACAATATAAATAAACCAATGTGTAAGTACAGGACATCTATACAATATTTACGAGTATGTAGGATTTAAATAGGATTTATCAACTGTAAAATATATTTTTCAAAACTTTAAAAAACATTTTTATTATTTAGCACGTTCCGGAGATGCAAGCCAGTGGAAATATATCCCGTCACATTTTAACGTGGGTGCGTATTTTATCTAGAACTAAACTTAATAAACAATAAAGTACAAAATTATAACTAAATACCTTCTTAGTTCAGAGTTTCAGAGTCGGGTAGTGGTGACGGTTCAGAGTTCAGAGTCCCGTAGTTTTTTGGTAACGGATAACATCGTGAAGTAACCTGCACACGTCCGTATGTAATAAAACCAACCCTCACTGGGTCCGCATGGTAGATATGGCTTAAGAGCCTGGTTGGTCTGTGATTTTTCATACAAATGTATTACGCTGTTTTCTTCCTATAAAATACTTATAGAGCTTCAATTTTTTGTCATAAAATTAAATTTTGCTGTTTAGACTACTCTGTCTTTTCTTTTTCTTGATAAATTAATTAGCAAGAAAAATATGACCCTTCAAAATCACAAAAAAATTCACCATTATTACCGACATCTTAAGAGACCTACCAGAAGAGACTAAATAATATCTAACAAAATATAAAATGACAGAATCATGAGCACATATTTTTTTTAAATTTTGACATAAAAAAGTACTTGATTGAAATAGTTTTTGAAGAAGAAAACAGCGTAATACGAAACGTTGTCTCGCCAAGTTTTTTGTAGGTATAAATCGCTCTGAGCTGCAATTGTCCCTATCGCACGATGCGGGGGTAGGGTCGAGGTAAGGGAGGTTCAAACCTATACGTACACAAGTACTAGGGATGTAGTAATAGTCGATATTTTTGTCGATGCTCTAGTGATGTCCATCGATATCGATGTTTATTAAAAATATTAGTTATTTTTTCCAATCTTATGATTTGTCCGTAGTATGTTTGTTACTTTTGAATATAAGATTTTATCTATGGAATATAGACGTTTAGTTGCTACGACATATAGCAGCGATTATACAGAACATCGTGTTGTATCCGCATACATCTAAATGAGTTAGGCGCAGAATAACCAATTGGCGTAATGCCCAAGTAATCCGGGAAGGCTCAATTCTACGAAGGCCCAATTCTCAAAATGGCAACATAATTTTGATTAGAAATTTTCTAAAAAAATCACACATATTAAATACATATAAGAGCTTACCGGTACCTAGAACAACCTCCTTTGGCGAGTTAAGTACATCATAACTTTTACTATGGGACCGACCAGAGCCGAATCCGCGAGAAATATCAACTATACCATAGAAAAAGTCCGTTGATAATGGACAAAGTGTATGGAACAGCTGGTTTTTATCGCCAATTCGGAGTTAGTTGCTCCCATAGTAAAAGTTGTTCTTTTTAAACCTATTAACTTTGCCCTAAAGAGGTGGTGCTTTAATTAAAGCACAGAATGCTCAATTCTCAAAATGGCATTCATTCTTATAATTGAGCTTTCTTAGAACTGTGTGCCATTATTAGAATTCTGCGCCTAAAGCGAAATAATGGTTCTAATCAGGAAAATCACGTGCTCTCTAAAATCGTGTAATAACTGTAACGTATAAATATAATTATCCTTAGTCCATCTACCTAAGCGAAAAACATTCTATTAAATTATTCAAGTATCAAAGACTCAACTTTAAATAATTAAAATACACATAATCAGTCACATTACAAACACAACAAAATAAATAAATCTAGATCTAATAAAATAAATAAGTTCTATGCTGCGCTTGCCAGTATAGGTAGCGCCACACAAGTCGGCGGATGAGATGTTAGCCGCAGATGACACTTCGCCGTAATTCGCTAATTATTGCGCATGTGTGCACAATGCCGATGCCGCGTGGCGTAGTGGTAAGCACAGGAGTGCACGCGGGAGACATGAGGTTAGCGGGCGGGTGTGCCCCGGCGTCTTGTCTCTCAAACTCAATTCATATATTGCAACATATGAACATGCGGTTTTTAGTTAACATGTTTTGTATAGTTATACATATGACCCTATAAGGGTATGGCAATTTTATTATTTGTATTGGAACGATTTATTATTACGTTTTCTAGATTATCGTTAAAAAATTCGTCTAATGTATAATAGGATTTCGATAATAGGAAAATTTTTAGTTGTTTTATGAAACAGTTTTATCTTTCGATATCTTTTAAATTATTTGGCAATTTACAAAATATTTTTATAGCCATAGAATTTGGGCTAGAACTGTGCATTGTTCTCTCTGGCTCCTGCGCATACCTATTTTTTGCCTTTTGCACAGCATTCTGCGCCTAACTTTTCATCCGCCGACTTGTGTGGCGCGGATCGTAGGTGAGATCCATTCGAGAAAACAGCCCCATCGGCTATCCGTCCATTGAACTACGTGCCTTGCCCTCTGTCATTTTAACTTGCCAATCCACTGAGTTTTGCTGAAAAGTTCAAATACTTAGAAGTGTTTCAATCAGTTTGTCTCTACCTATTTTGTAGATATTCTAGCCTGTATTTCTATGGTGTGTGCCCTATTCACTGCTGCTTTAATTTGCTAATTGCTATAACTTTTTTTTTAACGTATTTAAATTAGAACCAAAGTATGACAAGCAGTTCTCCAAACAGTAAGCCTAGCATCTGATCTGTTTAATTGAATTCTCAATTCAATTAAACAGATGCGAGGTACGAGTACATTTCGCTGTGATGCGCTAATTATTGTGCAAATGTGCACCATGCCGACACCGCGTGGCCTAGTGGAGTGCACGGACGCAGGGAGCGCGCGGGAGGCATGAGTTTGGCGGGCGAGTGTGCCCCTTTCTGGCTCCCGCGCATACCTATATTTTGCCTTTTGCGCAGCGTTCTGCGCCCAAGTTTCCATCCGCCGACTTGTGTGGCGCGGATTATACGTGAGATTCATTCGAGAAAACAGCCCCATTGGCTATCCGTTCATTGAACTATGTGCCTTGCCCTCTGTCATTTTAACTTGCCAATCCACTGAATTTGGAGAGAGCTGAAAAGTTCAATTAGAAGTGCTTTAAATGCTTTAATCAGTACATATCTACCTACTTTGTAGATGTTCTATCCTGTATTACCTACTATGGTGTGTGTCCTACCCACTGCTGCTTTAATTTGCTGATTGTTTTAGTTTTTTTAAACGTGTTTAAAGTATTAGCAAGGTATGACAAGCCGTTCTCTAAACAGTAAACCTCGCATCTGTTTTATTGAATCCTCTATTATTTTTTATACTATGGAACTAATAGCGGAATGAAAATATGGTACGAGTAGGTACCATATAAAAGGCAAGAAGTTTTAGATGTGCAGGTGTATACAGTAATATAACGAGACCCTATTACTAAGACTCCTCTGTCCGTCTGTCTGTTGGTCACTTGAGTGTACCTATCTCATGAACCGTAATAGCTAAACAGTTAAAATTTGCACAGATGATGTATTTATGTTTCCATTATAACAACAAATACTTACTAAAAATAGAATGAAATAAATGTCGACTTCAACTGTGCACAGAATTCGCGCGGATCGATGTAGCATTTTTCACATTATTGTTGATTTATCAAATATGGCTCAGCCGATTTCAAGAAAATTTAAATGGGACCAACTTCGACGTATACCCTTTCCAAAAAAAAAAATACGCGTCAAATTGCGTACCTCCTCCGTTTCATCAGTCAAACTATAGAATAAAATAAATATTTATTCATACAACAGATGTGAGTTTTTGCACGATAATTATTAATAATCACAACAGGTAGACGCTTGACATATTCTCAGAGTATTTAGTAATATAATACATCAATTTAAAAAACAAATAATTGAAAAACGACTACATATTTAGCTCCCATACGGTACGAACCCTTTCAAGCGCGAGTCCATATTTATTTTAGTTTGTAGAAGAACTATGTTAGATATTTAAATAAAAAATAATTAACTTAAAATTAGAAAGAAGTAATTTCAGTCCAAATATATAATGTAAACTGCAACGCCTACAGAAATCAAATAGCCAAATTGCTACTTTTACTCCCTGCTTTGGGTTCAAAATCAATTGTATATGATGTTAGTTGGGTACATTTTATGTTTTTGTACAACAATAATAAAATAATTTGAAAGAAAATAAATAAGCCTATAAAAAAAATAACCTATGTCACAAATAATGTAGCTTCCTAATGGCAGAAAAATAAATAATCATTGGCAGGATTATTTTTGTTTGCTTTCCGCCTTACCTTCTAGGAAACTAGATTATACGTAGAATACGCGTAAGAAAGCTCTACGTACGGCCAAAATCAGGAACAAATTCTATGCTGCCAGGGAATACGGAATGCTAGTGAAATAACGTACGTGGCGCCACGACTCGCGCGCAGAGTTATCTTGTGCGCACTCTACGTAATATCATATTTTGCTACAATTCAAAATCAAACTTCGGTCGGCCACGCTGGTTCTTTAAGGCGCGGGCGGGGTGCGGGGACAGTTCGAGCGCAGTCCGCACACAAATACAATTGCATCACACACACATTGAAGCTCCCTGGTTTGGGCGCATCGCGACGGCTATAGTTTAGTCCAAATACCTATTTCTCAATTTCTTCGTCACTAGGCTACGCTCTTAATCGTCCTTTGTGCTTAGGCCTATATTGAGCAAGCAGGTAAAGGTTGGTACTATTTAAAAGTAGGTACTATTGCAAATAGTCGACAGGTAGCGCTAAAATAACGATGTTAATTTTTTAATATTATTCCATCGCTTTTGCAAATGAAACAACGTTTTTGTGATTATGGAATTAAAATGTGTACTATTTCATTAATGTGAACTTGATGCAAGAACCGACTTCAACCGTGTTCTGAATTCGCGAATATTTCGCACGGATCGATGTAGCATTTTTCACATTATTGTTGATTTGTCAAAAATGGCTCAGCCGATTTCGATAAAATTTAAACGGGACCAATTTCGAAGTACACTCTTTCCAATAAAAAAAAGAATTATTAAAATCGAACCACTATGTAAAAAGTTATGCGCGGTTATACATTAAAATATTTACATTTTTATAGATATATACATATATATAAATACGCGTCGAATTGAGTACCTTCTCCGTTTCGTCGATCTATAAAAGAGAAAATACGGGTCTAATATTGTTTATATAAATTATTACGAGTAAAGTCTATCTAACGGACTAGTTACATTTTTTAGTCATCATTTTGATGAATGTCATAAAGTTGCTTCGCTAAAAATACAGCTTATATGTAATCTGGATAACCAATTGGTTGTTTAGATAGCAATTTCATCTAAAGGCACAATTCCTCGGAAAACATGCTTGCAGACACTCGAACGGGCGGTCGAACTAAATGAGTATTAGTTGTATGTCCATGTCCACTCCACCGAGAAGAACATTTGTGCTCAACAGTGTAAAACACAGTTAGTAGGCCACAGTTGCCAATTCTGGTGCAGCTGGACCTGAACTTTTTTTTTTTTACATACAGGGCGAGTGCTTCAAGCAGCAACCAAGCCTAATCAAAAGCCTAAAGCCCCAATTCAAACAAATCCATCATCGATGGCTTCTACTACTAAAAGTAAGTTATGTCAGTCCAAAAAACATCATTTTTTGTAATAGTGTGACAAAGATGTTCTTGTGACGAACCTAAGCGCTTTGCATGGTCTCACTCTCAGGGATTATACTCCCTAATGATACAGTGGGACCACGTTAAAATTTAGGTCATTTCTAGCAAGAAAATTCTGGATAAATATTTTTGCTAAAAATGGCAAGACCGAATTCCATCGTGTACAAAATTCGAATAGTTCGCTCGAATCGATGTATATTTATTTTACATTATTGTTGATTTTTCAATAACGTCTCAGCCGATTTTGATTAAATTTTAATGGGAGTAGGAAGTATCGTGCTAAAAATATTTTTTTAAATCGGTTCACAATTGGCGATAATATCGATGGACATACCCAAAAAAAAAACATACAGAACATAGAACCTCCTTTTTTTCGTGAGTCGGTTAAAAATATAAACTTACGCGAGTTGAATAATAGGATAAGTATATTGAAATTATTGTTTAATTTTCAGCCACACCAAAGAAAGAACGTACTAAAGAACCTGTAAGCAAAGACGAATTGCAAAAAGCGATGGACGATTTGGAAAAGAAAATTAATAAACAATTAATGAGTACGATACAATTCCTGTTACAACTATTTTTATCTACCGAGAAAAGAATATTTGAATTTTAAAAACGTCAAAATATGTGGCGTGGCCGTTTTGTTAATTCAAGTTCTATTGTATAACAGAACAGAGAAGAATTGAATAGACGTATTTAAATAAATAAATGTAAAATGTTAATATAATAGATGAATTTTAGACCTTATGCCCATGTGACGGTAGCAAAACAGGTAGTAACATTTATATTGACTAAAGTGCACAGTTTGTGGAGTTAGTGTTTGTAAAGTTAGGGCGTATACCTATAGAGTTAGAAGTGAAAAAGAGTTAGAAGATTTTGATAGTGCGTACTGCAGCCCCATGTGGATAAAATTTTACTTCAATGAAAATGTATTTGGTTGGATGATATTTATTTTTTACTTTCTGTATTTAGAAGGAGCTAGCGGTGGTGATCAAAATCTCAGAGATCAGATAGTAGTATCCAATAGTGGTCCAGTGACTGGAGGAAATAATCCAAGCATTAATCGTCTGATTGAACTTATCAGAAGAGGTATGAACTCTCTTTATCACCTTTTCAATTATTAGTCACTACCCTTTAAATTCCGTAGCCAAATGCACGTTACACCATAAGACTAGTGTCACTGAGACTGGTTTTTATGTATTTCTATGAAATATATTCCAAAGCCAGCGATGCGTAGTTTGCAATCGCGCATATATGCTTATCGCCCAACGATAATGCAGTCTGCTGCTGTAGCGTGCAATCAGCCAAGAAAATGTACTTTTGAGTATTACTAACTTGGAAAGAATAGGATGTACCATTAGGTTGAAGATCTAATCTCAAGATGCTTCGCAGACTGGCGTTACACACATAGACACAATACGTATATAACTTTATTTTTTAGGTGTCCAGTTTCAAAAACACGTTCCTAATACCGACGATGCAAATATGGAATGGATGCAAATCAAAATACCAAAAATATTAGCTGACCACAAAGCAATTCGTAAAAAATAGTGAAGTAGGTAAATAAATAAACGGAAAAGAAATACTTTTTAAAGTTTCATTTAATTTTGTCATTGTGTCATTTTTACAAAATTAGGTAAATAAATTATTGATTAATTTTTCGCTAAACATTATCCGCCTTACCTCAAAAGATTTAAACAAGGTATTAACACTGTTTAACCGTGCAATTAGTACTGTCAAACATTGTCTAAAGCGTGCGTAAAAGTATTATGGTAGGACGGTAAATAACTAATTCTGATGCTATACGGCTACCGCTATACTATCAGACACACGGTTTCTAACCCCAAACTAAGCAAAGCTTGTAATATGGCTGCCAGATTCTGATATACAATTATATACAGGGTTATTCCTAATCAATTAGCACCCTTTTAGGGGCTTATTCTGTACATCAAAACTAAAAACTTGTGTTCTACGTTTTTTGTCTAAACACAAAAAAAAATATTGTTGTTCCATAGAAAAATATCGTTCAGTCGCGACAAAACGTAAGGAACAGCTGATTTTTTTTCGAGTTTTGACAGAAGTCGCAGAACAAAAAATGTAATTTTTTATGTACAGAATAAGCCCCTAAAGGGATGCTAATTGATTAAGAATAACCCTGTATATATTTTAACTACATGCTCTCATGCATGCATGTAAACTTGCAGACACAGTGCAAACACCTATGTTTATCACAAAAACACTTGCCCTAGGTGGAAATCGTATCCAGGCCTCTTTGGCCCAGGAGTCAGGATCACTTACCACTGGGCCACCGAGGCAGTCAAAGCTGCAACTTGCCTCTTGTCAAACTCAACTTCGTTTAATCAAACAAGCAAACAATGCCAATCAATTACGAGCACAAGAGTAATTATTTAAAATGCTGCTTGACCTCTGCACGGAGGCAGCGTACAAAAATTAACTAGCACGTTATTTATTGCCTACTCGAAGATAATTCTGTAATATTATTAACTCATCGAACTGCGGTGACGTGAATGAGTGCCGTATTTATAGCCAGTGCAATTTTCTAAGCAATTAATATGAGCTGCGTTTGATCAAAATTAATATAAATATTGTACTAAAACAAGTATGCAGTTACATTGTTTTAATACCTAAAGAGTTTACAATTCACAATTGATAAAAAATACATTAGACACAACGAACATTTTGTGGGTAGTTGGACAATTAGACTACTTATTTCTCTATTTATTATTTTTTATTTTTAGCAGTTTCACCTAAGGATTAAGTGCTTAAAAATACTAAATTGCTTTTGTAAAATTATATTTCCATATCTTGCACAATGACAACTTTATCCCTAGTATCACACATCTTATTTTTGAATAGTCGTCAATCAAAATCATTGCTAATTTATTTAATCGATGCAATTCCATAATTATATGTATTGATATAAGTACATAACTACATATAATGACAAAAACAAGAAAGCTTTCTTTGCTTAGGCAATGTTTACTTACTGAACTCATGCAGTAGATTTAAATTCAATACAAAGTAATAAAAATTAAAAGTCAAAGGAAATACCTATTATTTATTCGGTGAATTTATACCAACAAAATCGAATACTACAGCACTATAGATAAGACCTCTGTTATGCAATGTAGATGAATAACAGTAAGCTCAGTTGTGACCTCTTACCGAAGATCTGTATCAGTTATCGAATGCCCGCCCGTAGTACAATTAAAATGTTCAGCGAAGGACGTTCTTCTCTTAGTTCTCTATTAGGGATTTTATAATAGCTTTTTACATCGAAGATCTTATCCAGATACTTGAACACCAGTGAGTTCAAAGGAGAATTAATCACTCTTTGTTATAAGTATATAACCTCTTTAGTAGCAAACGAAACCACTTTATTTAATAGCTACTTATCTTAAGCTATGTTTGTATTGCTTAATGCGTTGATAGAATATATGCAAGTGCTCTCTATTTACTCCAAATATGACCCGAAGAAAATGAGCCACATAATAAAAGAATGAGCTAATTTTCATTGTTTTTTAAATATTTTTGCACGCACGCCTGAATTGACGTTTAAAACCGGGCTCCGTTTTTTTTCAATCGCCTCTTTCTAATATACACCTATTTTTAAACGGTTTTTAGGGTTCAGTAGTAAAACAAGAAAAAAATTAATTTTTAGCCTTGCACTCAGCTCAGAGGCCACTGACCTTAGAAACATTTCTTTCCCAATTATGTTTCTCTAGTAGCCATCTAATGACATCAAACAAATTGGTTATTATTATCATCATAATCATCGTCACCATCTACGGAGCCTCATACGCATGTCGCGACACGCACTTGACAACTGATTATTATTATTCAAAGGTTTTATTATAGTTAAAGGGTATTATATTTAGCTTGATATACATTTTTGGGTCATGAATTTAACACATTATTAAAATTTTACCTCCATTTTGTAACATAACCGTTTAACTCAAGAAGTGTTTTTAACCATTGTAATATCTCTATCGAGAATTGTACGTAATATCTATAGAGAAGTAGTAGATTATTAAATTTATATGAGAATGTCTATAAAGCTCCTACCCAAGTAGTAAGGTACCTAAACACTTCCTTATACTTAATGCAACTGACAAAACAAAAACAGCGGGTTATTTTGTAAGCGCGTGCTAAGTCTGGGCGCGGTCACTAGACTGGTATATAGTCTAGCAGTCCAGAGAGTCGCAATGATTTTGATACTTTATGCCTCAAATGGAACAGTGCCGGCGAAAATAACTAGAACGTTGGAAACGGTGCGCGTGCCAGGAAGGTGCGGCTTGTACAATTCATAGTGTGGCGGTCAATACAGTAGTGTAAATAGTTTTGATACTTTGAAAATTAGATTGTTAGAAAATTTGCAGAATTAAGAATCTAATAATAGAACATATTTTTGTATAAATAAAAAACGACATAAATAGTTATTCCCTTATTGAAGGCGAATTTAAAAATGATTGAACCTAAGAAGTTGAAAAATTTAAGATCCAATTAGACATCTAATAAGAAACAAATATAGCACACTTTACTTTTTTATGTTAGCAAAAAAAACTCTAACAACTGCATATCTTATAAATTTAGTTTGCAGTAGATTGGATGATTTTAATTTATTTATATTGTTATGGTAATGATGCTAAATGAAGATATAAGTACTCAAGCATCTCAGAGTCCCATTGAATTCTGTAGTTATTTTTAAGTTAGAAAATAAGGTCCTATGTTTCATTGCAGTTTCATGCAACACTATCACGAATAAATTCAAAGTGAAAGTGTGAAGTACTTTAAGCTTCAAATTACAAATTGACAACTTTTATCAATGTGTAACCTAATAAAACGATATCATAGATGATAGCAGCACAAAATATAAAATTATTAAGAAACCGCTTACTCTGAAACGTTATACATTACAAGGGCTCATAAGTGCAACCTGCAGGTCACTAAATCACCGCTAGCGTATAACAGCACGAGCCTTGCATCCATAGATCGCACGAGATGAGACATATCGTCTTGAAC
Organism: Hypomecis atomaria; assembly: GCA_964007245.1. Lineage (NCBI taxonomy): Eukaryota > Metazoa > Arthropoda > Insecta > Lepidoptera > Geometridae > Hypomecis > Hypomecis atomaria. Next base: position 12,198,839 of record OZ023299.1, read on the forward strand.
TAGCAGAGATCAGACTTCTCATGAAACTCTGTCAATGAACGAAATCACTAATATAATCTAAGCGCTCACACAACACTAAATTTTTCGTGCTTACACAATTTTTATAATGTATACTACCGGACGGTTAGACAATATCAAACGAAGCGCAATAACATCTTGGTAGTTATTCCCATCTGCGTAGAAAATTATTCGATTCCACATTTATGACGAATTTTGCAAAGATGTGGAATCCCTGGTTTGAATTTGTTTTCCTATAGGTACCTACTGTTAAACCGTTTCCACACTTATGTTTTCATTTAAACAGATACCTTTTAGGTAAACATCATACATACACTTAGTCCACAAATTGGGCAGGATGCGGTCAAACGCGTGTACGTATATAGCATAGAAAATGTGTGCATGGTAAATATACTGAATTTTACGTCACTCGTTGGCTAAGGCTAATACGAATTTATCTTACATAAAAATGTGTACATCGTAAATATGCACTTTGCACCGTATGATAATTTTAATCATACGATATTCTCGCGCGGTTAGAAAAAGCTCTACATGACTATCTATGCCTGCACCCAATACGCTGGCAATCTCCGTATAACCTGACGAAATTACGAGGTCATCTATCTGGGCACTAATTGAGACAGTTTAGTTCAAGGCACTGGCCGGTAGACAGGCATCCGTAAATTGGACGTTTAAGGTGAAAGTCGGCCCATCTCGCCCTATGTGGAAATGTCAAAGGTCACTGTGGCTCCTGTGATGTGGCCTGCCTCGCTCCGGGGTGCTATGGTTCGCAACTGGCTATTCGAAGTAACCACAATGCTTTTGACATAGTTTTGTAATTTATTTTCTCATTGATTTTTATTTATTTGACGTAGTAAAAATTACAACAAATTAATATTATACAAATTTTTATTCGAAGTAACCACGATGCTATTGACATACAAAGTTTTGTAATTTATTTTATAATTGTTTTATATTTATTTGAGGTAGTGAAAATTACAATAAATTAATATTATACAAATTTTAAAATAAATTTTCTTAGCTCTAGATTTATGTAAGGTAGACAAGCGTGTCCACTAAAATTTAGAATTTAGAAGGTATACAACGTTCTTTATTTTTAATCTTTTTTCATGTCAAACTCTTTCTCTTCAAAAATAATCCTTTTTTTTTAATTTGGAGTATTAGAGAGATACTAAAGATTTTTCTATACAAGGAGATTCCGCGGTTTCATACATTTTGTCGACTCTGAGGTACAAGTTTGGTTTGAGACGGAGATTTTTTTCCCAGAATGTCATGTTAGTACCATAGTAAAAGTTGTTTACCATGATGATCTGTTTTTTTTTCGGTTAAGTACAACCTTTTTGAGTAAAAAAAGGTGTAAAGTTGCACTTTGCTAACAGTCGACCGTTAGAAGTGAGTAGCTATTAAGTAGGTATTACACGGTTGCAGCCTGATTGATAGGTGTTAATTAAATCAAAATAATTTCAACTTGAAAACTTGATTCTACAACGAAATAGAATGAAGGAAGTTATTATATTAGAAGGAAGAAGAAATATTATGTAAATTGATGGCAATTCTGCTTTAAGGGTGTTTGCCCACTACAACGCATCATACCATGACCGTGCTAGAAACATATTAAGCGAAAACAGATATTTTGTATTGCAGAGGGAGATTATGCTCACTAGACCTCGACTGTACGACTAGTAGTAGACTAGTACGAATTAACGTGTGCAAAAATGGTCACAATAACAAGAAGTCCAGGAGAAAGCATTCAAAATCTGTGCTTTTGACTACGGGAGAGCATAGTATGCGTACGTACGTTGGAAATGACTTTAAGACGTTTAAAAATTCAGCTCAGGAGCTTAAAAGCGATAGGTGCCTCGCATGGAGCGAATGGGCAAAATATTCTCGATGAATATTGTTAACTTAATTTAGTGATAAGTTGTAGTTCCGTGCCTAATTCGTAAATAGCACAGTTATGATACATAGTGGGAAGCCACCTTTAGATCTGATTTTGTAAACTGCTACCAGGCTATGTTAAGTGGGTGTGTAAAAGGCTAAACCAATTTTGTGTAATTTAATAGTTTGTTTTTAAAAGGCTGCAATGATAGGTTTGGTGTGTGTTAGCAGTGGTTGCATATTCGTTGCAAGTTGGTGACCTTGGTCATTGACGAAATGTCTCGATTCTCTTAAATCGAAGTCTTAAATGAGAGATTATGAGTCAGTGCAAAAATAAGCGACTCGTCAGTCGCTTATTAAACTAAACTTACTAAACTAAACTTACTTAGAAACTCAGTGTTGAAAACTAAGGTACCTATATATTTATATTCATAACATTTCCGATTTGGACAGATTTATTTATTTTTATTTATTAAACCTCACCAACACTGTGTACACCAATACCAACATACGAAAGATTAGAATAAATAATAGCAAAATGACAAAATAATGATAATTATAGGCGAAGTTAGCTTGCTTGACATAACAACAAGTTTTTAATTTTCAAATAATTTATGATATGACTTTACCCTAATTTTAATTAATTTGTTTACATTTTAATTTTGTTTTATGACATAAATTAAATTGTACAATTGTTATTAAGACAATACATATTTGCATGTCCAACACGGATAGAATATAGTGAAACATTTAAGATTTTAAGACTTATACTATGTTCATACCTATGTTCTGGCAAATAAATAACTTTGACTTTGATTTTAATTAAATACTGTGTAATTCAAAACAATGGTTTAAGGAAGTATTTACTTACATCGTATTTTCAATGCGCAATTAGTTCCGTAGTATAAAAATAAAGTACCCAAAAAAGTTGCTAAAAAATATTTAAGCTGGCTATACAAAATTAGTACTGTACCAACTAAATACCTACTTCTGCAACTAAGTAAGCTTAGACACGCTCAGGTGTAAAGTACATTGGCTAACAATGACAAATAGCTATCATTCATTGACTCAGATCCAGTGTTCAATACGCCTAACATTCACAAGAATTCCCCAATAGGAACTGTTCAAAACTCCAGTGTCCATACAATCTGATTTACGCGAACTCTACCCGCGCTAGCTAGCTCTACCTGCGCTAGAGTCCAGCGTAAACTATGCTTACCATTTTAGGAATACTAATTCCGCTACATATTATTCACTGCTGTAGTCTCCGTGAATTTGTTTACATGCCATTAAAAGTCACCGCGATTGTGTAAGTAAGGGTTATTTATTGTGTGTATGTTTATTTATTCCTCTGTTTATTCGCGTTGATTTATAAACATTGTCATTTTTATTTATTTGCGGTGAGAGAGAATTATAAGCAATTATAGGCTGTGTTGTAATGAATTATGTGCTATTTTAATTTTCTTATTGCATACATGTAAAGTGTTCAGTTCATAAGTTTATGACCAGATTTTAATCTTCGCGTTCAATAACTAAAATGGCATATTATTTTGCCTTCGGTTTTTATTAAATGAGTTTTAAAAAAACGAAATATATAGCAATAGTACATACATTTCGAAACAATCAGGACAATGATATCATACTAGATAGGATATCATATTAGATAGGATATCATATCATATGCTTGAAGTTTTTGCTTGGACAATTAATTGGACAAAAATAAGTTAAAGATATATCCCTAAAAGTAACTCAAATAGTTGTGTTTCAGAAGCAAATTTTGGCAACCAGTAGGTACGCGTAACTTAAATCGTAAATATGCTAAAGTAAAGTGTTTATTTCTAAAAAAACTTTATTTACATGTACCTTAAAATTTGATAGAGTCATTAAATGTCCTATGTACTTAAGATTTTAAGTTGTCATTGCCGTGTTAATTGAAATAAATAAACATAATCGAAATTGATATGTGACTTACACCCTGATTCCATACATGATTATTCTAAATCATTTGCTACACGTGAGGACGCCATTTACGATGTACATACATACAAGTACATTTAATTCATTAGTCTTATAAATTCAACATCATTCCATTTTATGACATTGATATAGTAAAAAATCCTATCAACTAAATGTTAATTTATTCATTCCGATCTCTAACGTGCGTCAAAGACTCAATAATTTGGAACAGTTTAGTGTAATAATTAAATTAGAGCTCGCCACAAACAAATAAAAGAGATAATAACTGAGCAGTCCATCTTACACATCAGTTTGGCAATTGATTCTGATTACTCGGTCATAAATCGTTAATTGCTTAGACCTTTGATTGAATGCCAAGGCCTGCAAAATTAGCAATTGTATTGTGACAAGTTTAGTATGTAATTTGATGAACTAGTCTTTGATCTGCCTTTCTTGTCTACATTGTGGGCAAACCAGACTAAGTTATTAAATATGTTTGAAGTATCGATGTCGATGGTATTTAAAAGATATACCTAGTGCAGGCTGATTCTACAATGGTTCTAAACAAGACCTGGAAAAAAAACTTTTCTATAATAATTTTAGTTTCTGACATATTTTAATTTTCTGACATTACTAATTATTGACGACCATTGTTTGATGATTGTTCTTTATGGGTATTTCTTTGCCTGAAATAAAGTATATTGAATTTAAACCGCATCATAGATAAAGCTTTTACAAATTTTACATACTGGTGTAAAAGCGCTCGTAGCGTAGTTTGATTAGGTGTTTGTCAGCGATCACCGAAATTAAGCAACGTTCCACACGCTCAGTATTTGGATGTATACCGCGGGTGGCATTTTCCAACTGAGCGCGACCGTGGCTCGGATGACACGCTAAATTGTAGGTCCCGGTTGTTTTAACCGTTTGGCTAAGTCAGAGGCCTTCAGGAGGCCCAAAAATTGACACCAGGGCTAGCCACCCGGCCCATACGAACTTACTTTACTTTTTCAGTTATCTATGTATGTTTGAAGATCCGTAGTTTTTGTGATTCTTTAAAATATATTTTCATTTGTGTTGTATATTTTACAGCATTGTTAACCAAAAATCTTAGTTAAGAGTGAAAATATGTTGAATTTCTGTGGATAGCGACAGGTACGTTTGACATTGTTTCAAATTACGCTACAGCCGCCGTAATTATAATTTATAGGGACATATTTTAATCATCAAAAGTAGCTCTAGGGACTAACTAAAAGTTTTAAGCTAAGGATAAGCTGCGTTGAATACCTACCTATCTACCTATGCGTCATATTAGTGATCTCGACGTCGTTTTAAAGTACATTTCAGCAATGAGTCATTACCTAAATTCACAGATTATCTTAAATCAGACCTTGCCTTGTCACTTATGCTACATGTAATTTTTTTGGTTATTTTGCTCTTATAGGCTGCCATTTAACGCTGCTTGTATGTAAACAATAATCATGCAGTATGTTTTTTTACATTAAAAAAAATATTTAAATTTTACTTTTGAAAAATTAATCTGAGTTTTGTTTATCTGTGGTTGACATGGAGCGGCCATGATTGATCATCGTGTGACGTCATAATTCAATAAACAAAACGTCGTTAAGTACGAGTACTCTCAAGTCACTTGTTCTATAGTTTGCTGAGAAAAAGTGGAGGAAATTCGCTCAAATATTTCAATTTGTGCTGTCTAAAGAGTTTCACGAAATGGAGTTAAGCTATATTAAAGCGGATAGTGCAAATCTGCCCAAAATCGATTCGTTTATGATCGCAAATTTCTTTGCCTGTAATCCTGATTTTTGTTCTGCCGAGTTTCGAATGCAAAAACTTCCGTGTAAGTACCTACCGAAATAAAGTACATTATTATATCTGTACAAGATGTTGTATATAATTCTTAAATCAATCAAATACCTACCTCGATTTTATTGTTTTCTTGCAAGCAGCTGTAACATTCCAAGACTGTAACCTTGTAATTTTGTCGATGACACCACCAAGAAACTGGGCGAATGATCTGAACCCACGAAATGCAGATTAATTCCTTTTGCTAGACGTCCACCAGTCAGCGCCGCAGGAGCCAAACGTTGCGGAAACGTCGATCGCCTACTAGTATACAGAAGAGCGGACTCAACATCGACATAATCTTTTTGGTGTTATATAGAGCACAGATTTATTCGAGTTGAAAAGAAAAAGTTGCAATCTCTTGCAAATTTTACTTAAATAAGTAGGTATTTAAGTAGGTACCTACCTATCTGGAAGAGGATACACTAGAAAACGGCGGAGGCCGTGTGCCTGTCTATCAAGACAGCGACTTGAGACAATCCAGTGTGTTTGACATTTATTTTGTGTGTTTTATGATTTTACTGTTTATTAGTTTTGGTTTTATATTAAGTGTTATACTTTATAAGTTCTATTATTCATCTAATACAATGTCGCAGTCCGCGGGTCCTTCGAACATTAGTACGTGTACATCAGAATATATGCAGTGTACGCAATGCCCACAGCCCCGGTTTTTTAAAGGTACTAAAGGTTTAAATATTCATTCAGGTAAAGTGCACGGAAAAAACATAACATCTAATCATATTTCATTAACCATACCAAATTCTGACCCACCAAACACCTCAAATCTATCACCAACATCCACTCAATTCTGGCAAATCTTATCAAACCACAAATCAACTATTCCAGTAGTCAAAAGGATTCCACGAGGGGCACGCATTTCCGTGGCTCAAAATTTGTGCACAAAGATTAAAAAAGTGCTCTCCGATCATACCTCCATTAAAGCCTGGGAAAACCTTTTAACTTTTGCATATGAAATTCTCCATGTCGAAAAAACCAACCAATCGCTCACTTCTTCTATTAAAAAGAACTGCATCCATTCCTACAATCAAAACATGTCTGCTGGTAACCAAGATGATGGACACACAAGAACTCAGTCAACTCACTTTCAAAATTCACACAATCTGACAAAAAGAATAGAAGTTAAATTTAGCGATGGAGATATAAAGGGCGCCGCTAAACTACTTTTTTCCTCTGACTCAATTGCCCCCGACACACTAGATACTTTGACATCGCTCCAGGAGAAGCATCCATTTTCACCATCTCCTATGGCTCCATCCTCATCAAATCCTTCTGTGCAGCCGATCGAAGCCACCGAGAATGATGTGCTTTCTGCTATCATGTCGTTCAGGTGTGGTTCTGCCAGTGGTCATGATGGCTTGAGTCCTCAACACCTCAAGGACTTAATAGGAATATCAGGAGATGTCGGGAAGGCCCTCCTTGTCGAACTTACCGGCCTAATAAATCTAATGTTATCAGGTAAAGTACATAATGATATAATACATCTATTATACGGAGCAAACTTATGTGCTTTTAAAAAAAAAGATGGTGGCATACGCCCAATTGCAGTAGGCTGTACATTTCGGCGAATCAGTTCCAAAATTTGTTGCAGACATATTCTTCCTAGTCTAACTGAAAAGTTCCAACCAACTCAACTCGGTTTTGGAAGCAAAGGAGGATGTGAAGCTGCTGTACACGCTTTGCGAACCTTTTTAGAGAAAGACGGAGGCCAGGTGATTGTGAAAGTCGATGTTAAAAATGCCTTTAACTCTGTTTCAAGATCTACCATGCTTCAAGAAATCAAAAATGCTGTCCCAGAAATTTATGATTACATCTCTCAGTGTTACGGTTCAGACTCATCGTTACTTTATAAACAAAACCGTATTCTTTCATCCACTGGCTGTCACCAAGGTGACCCTCTTGGTCCTGCCATTTTTGGTCTCGCAATTCATCCGATCATCTCAGAACTTTCATCAAAATTAAACATGTGGTATTTAGACGATGGCACCTTAGGCGGTGACTCAGAAACGGTACTTTTGGATCTTGAAAATTTAATTGAAAAATTTAGATCTATTGGTTTAGAGCTGAATTTTTCTAAGTGTGAGCTCTATATTACAGATTCGGTCACTCCATCACTTAAAAGTCACATATTAGAAAGATTTAAAACCGTGGCACCTAATATCAAAGTTCTAGACAAGTTTTCCCTTCGCTTATTGGGTGCTCCAATATTTAATGAATCTTTTCCTACGTTTATATCTGAGCAAAAAGCAAAATTTGACAAGAATGCAGACCGTCTCTCAGAAATTCATTCACACATGGCTTTCCACATCATTCGGTTTTGTTTGTTTGTCCCTAAATTAACGTATGTTTTGAGATGCAGTCCTTTTTGGAAGTTTAGTGATCTTCTTTCCACTCTAGATACCTCATTGAATAACCTTTTAGTCAACATACTAAATAGTCCAATATCAGATAGTTCTTGGTGTCAGGCTTCGCTGCCCATTCAGCATGGTGGCCTTGGTATCCGGAAAATTACCAAAATTTCTTTGCCTGCTTTTTTATCATCTGTATATAGCACAAGAGCACTTTTCTCAAAAATCATTGAGAAATCTCTGGGGAATGTAGAAACTGATTCACTTACTGAAGCTACAAATGCATGGTCCACAATGTGTCCAGGTGAAAACTTACCGAAAAAGCCTAGTTTGCAGAGGCTTTGGGACGAGCCGTTAATTAAAATCGCTCAAAACGATCTACTTAATAATTTAACCTCCCCTAAAGATCAAGCGCGTCTTTTAGCATCTGCAAAGCGAGAGTCGGGGTTTTGGCTTCAGGCGCTACCTTCAGCCAATATTGGTACCCTACTTGAAAACAATACTTTTGCTCTCTCTATCAGCCTCAGAATTGGATCTCATACAAACGAGCCCCACATATGCCACTGCGGTGCATCTGTGGACCGACTAGGTCACCACGGGCTTTCTTGTCGCCGAAGCGCTGGTCGACAGTCTCGCCACGCCTCCTTGAACGACGTCATCCGCGGGGCTCTTGCTACTGTCAACGTGCCGGCCATATTGGAGCCGAACGGTATTGCACGTGATGATGGTAAGAGACCCGACGGTATGACGTTAGTTCCATGGAGTCGTGGCAGACCGCTTGTGTGGGATGCTACCTGCGTCGATACGTTGGCAGCATCTCACATACCTTACACCTCTAAATCGGCAGGCGCGGCGGCGGTAACGGCCGAAAACCACAAAAGGCAGAAATATGAATCGCTCGGCGATGGATACATGTTTTTGCCTTTTGGAGTTGAAACTTTAGGTCCGTGGGGTCCTAGCGCCTGGCGCTTGTATAAAGATTTATCAAAAAAATTGATAGAAAGAGCAAATGACCCAAGAGCTGGTGCTTACCTCGGTCAAAGACTTAGCCTTGCTATCCAACGGGGTAATGTCACCAGTCTCTTAGGTACTTTGCCAGCGGACAGCGACCTAAAAGCAGTTTTTTATTTATAATGTAAATTTAATACCTACACCTTATAAAAAGTTATTTATTTATTTTAGATTTAAGATTGGAATACCTACTTTAAAATTTAATAAAACGTTTCAAAATACTTATAGGTAATATTTTTGTTTTTAAAATCTCGCGACAGTCGTACGGCGATGACGCCATAGGATATGTCCAGCAGAAAAGGGAAGGAAATTTGTGTGTAATCAAGGCAGTGTTGGTAAACAATCGTAACCATTGCTTTCGACGTTTTGGGCATTTAGGAACGTGTATAAACAATTTGTTGGGACATTTAATTGTTGTACTTTGACACATATATAGGCACCGCACATGTTTTGTAGCTTGTTATTTTCACAATTCCAGTTAAATCTATTATACTTAGCACTCAAAACAGTTAGAGCGCCGTATTAGCCTTGTCTTGTTTATTGAAATATGACGTCATAGCTCGGAAATGTCACGTGACACAGTGTTTTAGCGCGAATTTCTAACCAATAGATAAAAAAATCATGTTTTCTCTATCAAATAAAGCTTTTTTGAAAAAAATATAATTGTAGGGGGTTTAAAATAAGTCTACAAAAATTATAAAATATATTTCAGAAAATTGGCAAGTAGCCAATTACTGATTTTATATTCACTAGCCTAGTAAAATAATATACATATAATATATAAATAGGTAAAACTATTTAGCAAAAAACTAAATAATTTAATATTATTTATTAATTATAACAAAATATGTGTTCTTAATAATTAGGACATTAATGTAAAGGTTTAGGTATTATGTAAATATATAGACCACAAATAATAGTGTACTTTATCACGGTTAACACTAACATCGTTCTTAGAAAAATCTAGCTAATTGTAGAATTTCCTTACTTCGAAATGGTTCTAAAAACCTTCATAGCAAGTATGTTATTACTCGTTACTCTGTAAACGAGTGTAAAATTACTGGACCTCACGCTGGGGTCAATTAAAATGCAACCTTTTTATTGTGTTTAGACTAACTGGTAGTTATTTTATACCAAGCGTTTACACAGCACGCTTTAAATTGGATTTTAATTGAAGCGTTCATTACGGATAATTAATTTACATGTGGTTTTAATTTAATTTTCTATTGCACAACTTGTCGGCAATGGTTGTAATGATGATTCTCCTGGCTTACTTTGTTACTGACTTGTGATTAAGTCTTTGGTTATACTTTTAGCAAGTAAAGTTAAATAAACTGTGTATTAGGTACATGTGTTTATAGAGAATGACTATTGAACTACAAAAAATATTATCTTGACTAGATTTTGCCCGCGGCTTCGCCCGCATGATATTTCGAGGCCCTACCTTACCACCCTTAATAAAGGAGGTGGAAAATATAAAAAAAACAAACAAATTAGATTTGACATTTGTTCGATTCGACAGTTCGGTAGAGAGAGAGAGAGAGAGCTTTGAAACTATCAAATAAACAAAATATCTGAATCTCAAATTTCATCATTATTCATCATTGGTAGCATGTTTCAGCCCGCAGCTGGGCATAACCCTCCTTTTTCGCCAATTTTCTCTATCTTTCGCTAGTCGGCTAGGGTTACCAATATGTTTTTGGGTACCATCGTACCTTCACTGCAAATAAGCTTTAACTAAATTTAGCAAAAAAAAACAACAAGTACCTTATTACAAAAATTAAACCAAGACTAGAGCCATGCTTCGTTGTTTTTACGAGCTGGGCCAGCTTGGGTAGAGTCTGGAGAGGGAACTACACAAAACACCCCATGCTGGACATTAGTGCAAGTCCTATCGCCTCCAAACCGAATCCTACTAATATTATAAACGCGAAAGTTTTTATGTATGGATGTTTGTTCCTCTTTCACGCAAAAACTACTGAACGGATTAATATAACACTTTGCAATAGTAATTCTTATACATCAGAATAACACATAGGCTGTAATTAATTACAAAGATATCGCGTGAAACGAAGTACGCCGAGCCAGCAGTAAGAAATAAAATCATGTCATAAAGTTGACAACATTAAACATTTTCTATCAAAATTCCTAGAGACTTAAGCTTTACACTAAACCAATAATAATACGCTAAGTTTACTATCAAAGAGTTAAACACCTTGTTCATACCTCGAACTTATCAAATCCGGTTCTTTGTCTTAACAACTAGTTTAGCGATTTTCTGAAGATAAGTGCCATTATTATTGTGTAATGACTGAATTAGAAGGCTTGGACGCTTGGACATATCAAAATCAATGTTACTATAGTGCAAAATGTTTATTTATATTGAGAACCTTTGTCACAATAACAAAAAAAAAAACAAAGATATTTATAGAGTTAGTTCAAAATATTTTATTTTCCGTAGGCCTGTAGGTTAATTTAATTTACCTACAGGCACAGTTACCCTACAGTTAATTTTGTCTATATTAACTAACGGGGCACTATTTTAATTAGCCGGGATATGATGTATAGGTACTAATTTAGGTAGGTAGTAATCACAAAACAACAGATTTCCTTCTCGCTCTTCTGTGGTAATAATATACTGGTGAGACCTATTTAATTTATTTATTTTTGTTACACATACATACAATATTAACAAAAATTTGAATAACTTTTTACGAAAAACTAGTCTGTATTTTCTAAACTATGCAATGTGATAGATTTTTTTTACGCTTTTATCATGTTGGGATTAGGTACTTTTAGGTACTTATGAATATAAGCTATAACAAAACGTAAGGAGAAAATTCCAACTATTTCCAGCGGCCCCACACCTCAGAGGCCCGTATTGTGGCGACCAGAAAAGCGAAACATACAAAATATGATATGGTATGGAGGTGTCCTAGGTTACAATAAAAAACTAGATTCTACTTATAACAACATACTAAGATAATATTGTGAGTTAAAATATAGTAATTATTTTTTTTCAACCTATGCTGTCCCACTTCAGGGCAAAGGTCTCCCCCACTTTCAACAATAATAATAAACCAATTAAAAAATTATAATAGTAAGATCATGAGTTTATAGTAAAACAGTTCTTCGAGCATTTACTTCGCTTTGTTTATATTATTGTAGATAAAATTAACCGATTGTAACGTTTATCTGTTTTTGTGGCATTGCAATTACACGCTGTTTGGCATATTGCCTGTGTTCGTGATTTTAATTATGTTTTAATTAGTTACAGATTAGATTTAGTCTAGTTTAACAATAAAATGCGCTCAGTCATTGCAGTTCCTGGGCTAGTGCAATATGCAATCAGAAAAACCAATTCATTTTTGAGTTAGGTAAATTTGGGAATGATTTCTTTTAAGTTGGGTGACTAATTGGAATTGCAGTAGTAGCGACTCTACTGAGGTAAATGTATAAGTTGGGTGAACTGTAAATTGCAGTTTTTTTATGCATATAGATTATCTAGAAACCGTTGTTTAGCGTGACCAGCCCTCGTGGAATGGCGCACCCTGCTGCGTGGATGTAATTAAGTATCTAGTTTTGTTTGTCGTGAAGTAGCTAGCAAAGCAAGCTAGAAAATACCAATTACCAAACAAATTAAAATAAACAAGACCAATACAGTTATTTAGCTTGATAGTTATCCAGCGCTGAATAATCTGCATTAGAACAAAATCACTTAAAAATCCATTTTTCATGTACGGTAGGTACATGATAAAAGGACCTATGTTTTTATTATCTTCAACCATACGATCCATATCAGGTAAACTGAAAAACAAATGCAAAAAATTCAGCCATAACAAAAGGTAGCGAAAACTTAATTTAGTTTACAACCGTGCAGCCACAATACACTATAGTGCAGAAGCTAAGCTTCATACAATTGTCTCTCCAATAACCCACACTTAGACATTGGTGTGCGTTGCTGTACCACTTACTAACCAGAAATCTTGCAACAATTCGGGCACCTGTACCTTATACTGTAGACACGAGTTCTGTGAACAATTCGTACAGAAATAGATACCTAATTGAAAAAAAAATAGGTATGACAATTTATTTTAACATTTTTAGGTGTCAAGTTTTGAGCTCACCATTACCATTTAGGTAGATCATGTAGATTAGTGTTCGCACTCAGAATTAGAATAGCATCCAGCGTTTTTAGGAACAAAAGCCTACTTACTGCCGAGTTTGTGTCAATTTGCTCTTGTACCTACTGTCAAAAATAATGTGCATAAACATGTTAGTTTCCATCAGTAATGCAGTATTAGAGATTTTACCTTTTTTTTTAAATAAAAGTGAGCCTACTATTCTGTTTAGAAAAAAAAATACAGTTCTCAATCTTTTCGACTGATCAAGTTAACAGCGTAGTCAACATCAATTCATCGAGATGGCGTATGTTTGCTTGCAGGAAAAGCATCAGTTTCAATCGCTAATCGCCGCGTGTAGATATAATAAATACAGTACATAAGCTTTTCCACTGCTCTATAGAATTTTACAGCGCAGCTGACGTCAGTTTATCGCGATCTAACCCGGCGAGGTACAAGCCACAATAAAAAGAGGCATAGACGAATACAACAATAAGCAAGAGGCGTGGTCGGGAACATGATGCGGAGATACCGCGACCTCCGCTCTCCGACCTCGCTCCCGAGTGAATCACTTTCCGCCTTTAATTAGATCATGAATGTCGGTGGACACGCGCGCATGAATTTGCCTGACTTTGCCTAGAGCTGATGCTGTCAGTTTGTTAGCTACTGATTTTGATAGACGAGTAAAAATAAAAAGGTGAAGCTGTTTGTGTGCAGTAGTTTGTTTTTTTCTCCTAGTTTATCAAGATTTGACGTGGATTGCAGAGCGTCAGCGTACAAAGTAACGCTGTCCGAATGCTGCACTCCTAACATAAGATTGTCATTTTTAAGTGCTCATAGAGTTATGGTGATTTGAAATCGTCTATAGGACATGTACAGTGTCATCTGATTACATCGAGTTGACTCATTTTTTATTACCATATAATATTGTTGTTCTCGTTAACGCTATTTTGCGTAAAAAAAAACTTAAAGAGCTCACACTTAAGGGGGTACTGATTTAAGGTTTACACCCTCGGTCAGCGCGCGAAATTATTTTTTTATTGGTTCTTTCGAAATTAATCATCTGAAGTTTACAAAACCTAAATAAACGACCATAAATAGCTAGTATTAACATGATACATGCACCGACAAACCAAAATAGTAATTGTTTATGCACAAAAGTGCATCAACAAAAAACGGATGAGAAAATCAGTACAATCACAATTCGTTGATGCAAAGCTGACGTATCTCTCAGGAATCAAGAAAACCAGCAGATTGTATAATTCTCTGGCGTTCAAATCAGAAAGGTTGAGCAGTCTTACTGAAAATGTGACTTGAAAATTACCGAGCAGGATTTGACTTTGAAGTCGGCAAGGCAGTTTTGTAGTTTAAATTCTGTTTTAGGTAATAAACTACGGAACTGAATAAAAGGAATCTTGAGTAAATTATTCCAAAAATGCACTTGCTAACCGCGACCGATAATAAGCCCGATTACAAGGGCGCCAGCGTAATTATATAAGCTAAATAGCGTAGTTCTGTTGTTTTTTCACTTTAGGCATTCAATAGAGAGAACGCTTTTTACGTTGCTATTTAATTTATGCTGGCGCCTCTGTAATCGGGCTTAACGTATTCGTAAAACAACGTAGGTAATATTTCCATGACCTGCAATTTTTTTCTCAGAATTGGAGCACTTGTTTTCGCCATTTTACCACAAACTAATAATTACAGTGGCCAGTGAATAAATAAAAACGATTAATCAAATAACGAAAATAGATTGTACACCTTGACTGCATTGTATGAACTCACTGCGCACAGTGACCAGCATCACTCGAAATTTACTGTACTTTATAGAATGCAAAGACTTCGAGAAGTATGCGCATTTTTTCGCGTCCGAATAGCAAAGGTTGTTCACAATAATTATTACAGGTAAATGCTTCTTCAAATCCCTGTTCATTGCAGAGCACTTTGTACGCGCCATATAAGAATATCCTGTGCAAAATATATTTTGTTTGTGCATAAGTGTTGAAACAGAAGGCTTGTACTATAGATCCGCAGACTTTGTCATCTGTCAGCATCATTGTTATAGCTAGAGGATCAGTAAGATTTCATAGAAGCTGCCTGCATAAATATCCTGGTTTGTTCTCTTACAAGCAAAGAGGGTAGTCATTGATTGGTTTAGTAGACAAAATCTAGATAAAGCATCTCAAAAACTGCTGATCGATGTGTCCTAGTCCTAGCCATCAACCAATCACAGATCTAGATGTAGTTATTAATGACGGTTTCTACAAATGGTGGAAAATATGACAGTAACCGTAGGTTTTTGACGGATAACCTCATTAAGACCGCAGAATCGCGTTGGATGCAATCCGCTTCCAACTGGTCTTATTGGAGATCCATAGGGGAGGCCTATGTCCAGCAGTGGACTTCTTATGGCTGATGGATGGATAGAACCGCAAGTTTCAGCAGTCTACAAGACCACTAAAGTTGCACCAGAATACAGACAGTCATCTTATTTCAAAAGATTTTCTTAAGTTACAAAAACAAAGGTAAAATGTATTATTCACTAAGCATGAAGTATGTATATATTTGTCCTGGTCGATACAACCAGATGCCAAGACTGACTTGTAATGCACAACACACCTGATTTCAATCATTCATAAAAATGTCATTTGGCGGGTGAAAGATTTTACCTACACCCAAACTGAGGTCAACCATTCTCTTCTTAGTCTGTCACAAACTGAGACAAAATTCGTTGAATAGTTATTAAAAATCAGAATCATTTCAATACATGGAAATTGTAAACCATTCTCGTTTCTTGTAATAATATGGTTATTAATGCATTTGCTTAAAAAATGTTTTAAGCTTTGGACAATAATATGGAACCTTTTTTTGTACAGATTGTGCACTGAGGATTTAGTTATTCTTATAAATACTACTAAGTAAGACTTACTTACTTTAATTCTACTTTTTGATTAATTTTATTGGTTAAATGTCTACAGAAAAAAAAATGTTACATTGAGAAATCAGGTACTTTTCGATCCACAACGGGTAAAAAAACAGGACAATAGTCGTAAAACATTTTTAACCTACCGAAATCTTAATTTTAAAAACCTTGTAATTTATAATTACCAATGTAAAAAGCTTGTTAAAAAGTAATTTCGGCAAAACTCACCTTTGATACAAGTACTTGTGTTTAACGTGTCAAATAAAGGCCAGTTATTTAGGCAGCTGTCAACAAAATTTTGATAAATCTTATCATTTTATATTATTATTGATTCTGATACAAAAAAAACTTAAGTTACTAGCAAAAAAATACCTATAAACAAAACAGTAGCGTAGCTTATAGGAGTATTAGTAGTCTCCAGACTCGCCTTGGAGGGTCTCTTGGTAGCCTGTTACACCATGAATTTTAAAAATTTACACCATGAATTTTTTTGCGATATATGTGACTTATTTGTACCAAAAAAATTGGTCATCTCGGTTTACGAACTATCGTTTTCCGTGATAACGTCATAAGAAAGCATTGTTGAATCAACAACTGAAACAAGCCGATCACTTAGGCCGATCGGGTTTCTCTATCGCTTGTTCCGCGCTCTGGTTTGTACGCTCGGCTCAGGCGGAACGTGACACTTTAGTACATATACGTGCGTGCAGCCGGCTTTCAATCGATTCATAAGACGTTATCACGTCAAAAACAAATTATGTAGGTAATATTAAAAAATTGAAATTGAGAATTAGATTCCATAAGACTAAACTAAAAGTAAACTAGTTTTTTTGTGTACCTAATATTCAAAAAGAATCCTTCTTTACTTAACTACCTACGTAAATTATTTAAAATTAAACCCGGTATTACCACAAACAATTTGCTCTATTGCCTATAATTTAATAGAGTTTTTGCTCTAGGTAGAGCGCACGAGCCAAAATGCAGATATACCTATAGGTGTCTTGGAAGCCTTCAATGTTCGCTTATAATGCAATGTACCATCAAACACAAAAACATTTTAATTTAGGCTTCTTTATACGTAATAAATATCACCATTAATCGGGTCCATTATTTATACGCTTTCTGTCCTCTCCATCCTAAGGTTCCCTGACAGAGATCGCTATCAGCGATAAGGCCGCCCAATGTTACACTGTTGATGTATTATTGTTTCTTCTTTTTGTTTATTTCTTGGTGTGCAAAAAAAAAGATTTTATCTATCTATCTAAATATGGCAGTTAGGTAAGTTTTTTTCTTGGCTAATCATAGCTTTAAAAGTTTATTCAAAGCTACGGTTACCAGTGTTATAGAAATAATATTAGTATAAAAAATAAATATGGTAGGATAGCATTGATTGAAGCTCTTATCAAATAGTAGTAAAAGTCAAATCAAATTTCTTGGCGTCTATGAAGATATTTACAAGCGGCGCTTTGTTGTGCCACTAACATAATTATTATGAATATACATATATTGCTACTGTGCAGACACGCCAAGAAGTTTGATTCGGTCTTTAAGTAGTTAGATACCACATG
The DNA here is from genome assembly GCA_964007245.1 of Hypomecis atomaria. NCBI lineage: Eukaryota > Metazoa > Arthropoda > Insecta > Lepidoptera > Geometridae > Hypomecis > Hypomecis atomaria. The sequence continues at coordinate 12,216,537 of OZ023299.1, forward strand.
TTCAAAGTTACCATGAGATTTCTTATTTTTCAGTAAATGTATTACTGAGACTATCATCAAAACAGAAAGAAAGAAAAACAAAAACCTGATGAATTACCCCTTTAATTGACGAAAATACCCATTCTAATAAAAATCGCCAACGATAACAAATATCCTTTTATGGTGGACGTTCCGCGCATTAGAACCAAGCGTTTTGAATCCACATTCCTCATACGAACAGCCAGAATGTGGAACGATTTGCCTGGGTCTTGCCGCTAAAGTACAACGTGGCTGTCTTCAAATCCCAAGTAAATAGGTATCTTCTAGGTAAGCGTGCTACACCCTAGACTGCATATCTGCTCACCATCAGGCAGTATGTTGTCAAACGCAAATCTATACGGATAAAAAAAAACCTAGTACAAAGTTTCGTCAAAATTCTTTGAAAAATGTGACCTGTACTGGAGAATCTACATCCTAACACATTAGACAGACAAATTTAAAATTGACGACTCAAAACTAAAACTATCTGTCGTTCGCTCGGTCTATAACCATCAATTAGGCTAATTGCAGAGAACACAGCAAATATCCAACTCTACTGGATCAAAGCTCATTCTGGAATTGAGGGAAATGAAAGAGCCGATGAATTGGCGAAAGAAGCTGCACTAAAAGTGGTGTCAGCACCTATATACAGCAGATTTCCACTGTCCTTCTCGAGGTTGACTATAAGAAATAGAAGCAAACTGAAATGGCAGAAGAGATATACTGAAGAAACGACTGCGGCAGAAACGAAACGATTCTTTCCAGATACAACAAAAGCTTATAAAATATTAAAACAACTGACAATCACGAATATTAGGACACAACTTTTTACGAGTCATTGCCGAATTAAATCCTATCTGTATAGATTTAAATTATCTGACAGCCCGTGCTGCACTTGCGATGGCCAGTCTCCAGAAACTATGACCCACATAATAATTCATTGCCCTAAATATGGACTACAGAGACTGGAGTACGAGTGGAGGACGGGCAGTCTTTTAACGGAGACTAATTTTAATGAGCACATCGATGATGACGATCGCCGGCACAGTTTTTTGGCCTTTGCTGAAAAGTCTCCTTACGCAGCAGCAAGGGCCAACGGATCAATTGTTAAGCGTTAGAAATAAGTATAAGTTTAATGGCAATTGTACTAATATAATATAAGATATATGAATAAATTAAGTAAAATAAAACAAAAAAAAAAAAATTATTTAGAATAATTATAAATTATAAAAGATAATAAACCCTGCATATTTAAAAGTAGGGATAGCTCGCGGGCCCGGCCTATGCGCCGGGACAGGTAAAAAAAAAAAACCTTCAATTAGGCCCAATTTTAAAGGTGTTATATTTTGTTTGTATTTTGTGCTTAAAACCGTTTAAAAATTTAATTGATACATGCTTACTTTCCTGAAACGTTGTCTCGTCCAGTGTACATCGAACTGCTTAGCCCGTAGGTACAATACAACACGATCGCGATTGTTTATCTGCCTCTCGTTTTCACTGGCGAGCGGCCGACACCCGAAGGTCAGATCGAAATTAAAAGTGTTTTAGTATCTGCTTAGAGCCTTATTACATTTGGTGAACTAGCCATCGGATTGAACTTCCTGACTGATACTGATACCATTCTGGCAAGTTGACCACAACAAAGAAATAGGTAAATAGAGAAGATGATAACAAGCTATAGATTGAGCACGATACTATTTTAGACGGTTTTTTATGAACACGAAATAAAAAAAGAGTTTTGGCAATTGAATTGAAAAAATATTTAAACATAAACCGTCTTATCACAAAAGTTTTACGCATGCTTTAGACAATGTTTAACAGTACAAATTGCACGGTTAAGGTTGTTTAAAGCGTATTTAAATCTTTTGTGGTGAGGCAGAAATTGGTCGTATTATTCCAAGATAAAGCACTTTTTTTTTGATTTTTTATACAGACAAATGAATAGGAGTGACTATAGAAGAATTTATGTGACGACGTAGTTAGGAACACCATTGAGTACTAAATATGCTAAGCAATTAGGAATCTGTAGTAATTCAGCTCTGCAATAAAAACACTATAATTCTAGACTTTTATCGTGTTAACATAACTTACGGTTGAGTTTAAAAGAGTGCTTTAAATATTATTAGCAAACACCCAACCACCGAGTTCACTAAAGCGGATCCTGGCAAAGTATCATAATAGTCCGTGAGTCAATTGCAGAAAATCCATATTTACATAAAAAATAACAAAACATAGCTTCGCTGTACTTGCGACTGTTTCTTTGTTCTTGCTAAGGAAATATGAGCGACATGGATGCCAGGTTTAGACTTTTAAGAAAAATTGTCTAAAATGTTTAGAAACATTCGAGATATCGGCCAACATACGAGCTCTTGGAACTAAAAATAATGGGAAAACTTGCTAGGAGAGAATATCACCGGCCGCAGAAGAAAGTCAGGTTGCCGCATATCTAATAGGATAAAAGTACCGCACGAACTCTCTAAGAAGAAGAAGGTATAGCATTTTTGTAGTAGACTCACGGACTACAATTTTCTGCCCAGCTTGATTTTAATGGACAGCTACGCGTAAATAAGTCTATTTTTAGCTGATCATTTTCATTGATCGCAATGTTTAAAAATGTTGGGCCAAAAAACAACTGTTTTCAATTTGCCTACGGAGTAACAATAATAGCGCTACCATTTTGTACAAAATAAGAACTTCTAGGTCCAAAAAACTTAATTTGTTTCACCGTTGAAGCGCAACCGAATACAATAAAATTTTTAATCGTGCCTATATTTCTATTCACTAAAATGCGGATGAATTTGAAAGGTGTGAAGTACCGTTAGCATCTATTTTGTATGTTTTGCTTTGTTAATTGACACCATACCGCCGCAAAGCAAAGGCATCTCTTAACTCTACATTTTACTTCCCATGCTTATACATTTTTAGTCAACAGTATACATAAAGATTTTAGTTAAGAATTTTTTTATAGTTATAGTTTACATAGCATTATTAATATTACCTAACATCAGTATTTATTAACTAGTCTTCGGGAAACTTTGATAGCGCTCGTTGATGTCTTTTGTATAGAGGTATAGATTGAAACAAACGAAATGACAGCAGATGGTCGCTCAGTAACAAACAAATCTTTTAAATGAGTAAAACATACGAAAATGCTTATTTGTGCGTACTGTAAATCTATGTACCTACGCTATTTAAAAGATAATTTTTTTACTATTAAATTTTGCTGAAGAGATGTCAGATTAATATATTCAAACCAACAAGTGTAGCGTGCGCCTTTTGTCGTCTACACATGATACAGATAAATAAACCTATTAAGACCGCAGTATCACATTGAATGTAAGCCGCTTCATCGGAGATCTTGGAGGTCAATGTCCAGCAGTGGAAGTCTAATGGCTGAAACGACAATGAAATCTACGAAATGTAATGACTGATTCGATCTGTGCTTCTCCAGAAATTGTACCGTAACAGAACTTAATTGGTGTAATGCAAGCCACTGTCACCCGGTCTTATTTATAATCTGTCTAGCAAGCCTATGCTGGACATAGGCGTTCACACAGCGGAAGTCCAATAGCTGAAATGAAAGGATGAAAAAAACGCTTGAAAAGTAATGAACTAAATCGATCTGTATTTCAATTAAACAAATATCATGACTAACTTGTGCTGTCTGTACTTACAATTACAACTAATTTATAATACTATTCTAATAAAATTGTTTGAAAACTACGCTAGTTTTCATAACTAAGCCATTACGAAAATAAATTAGTTGCAATAGGAAGTGTCATGGTGTATTCATTGGAATATTGTGACGTGTGACCATAGTATTGCGCCGCGCATGCGGATCTGACCAATTTGTGGGCGGCTTCTGATTTACTTGCCATTTGCGGGCAACGTACATTAGAAGTACAGTATGAAAACTAGGCAGGTTAGTACCTAGCAGTCACCATACATATCGCTATACTGAATTTTTTTGGTAGTCCCCTACGAAACATAGGCCTACCTACGAAAGGCGATTGGCCCATATTCACCACGCTGGCCATGTGCAGGTGGTGGACTCAAATTTTTCTACGGGCTTCTTCAGGTTTTTTTACTAAGTTTTCCTTCGCCAAAAATCCAGTAGTAATCAGAAATTCAGTACATCAAGTTGGAAAGAATTCATTAACACGGAATCGCTATGTAAATCCACGATTTCATGATTCCAAGGCAAATAGTCACCGTAAACGAACCGCAAAAACTACCACAAATGCCGAAAGCGGCCATGAATGCCTATTCCTGCCACCAACATTTCATATAAAAACGTCGGTGGCAGCGTTTGTGATTGTAGTCGAGCATTTGCAAGCTTTAACAGTTTGAGTTCACCAACGCTGGTGAACTCGGGTCGAACCCTCGCTAATGCTCAGGATTCTTGTTTTAGAATCCTTCGCTTGCTCGGTCATCAAAAGTGAGCACGCGGTTTAAAAGTAACTTTGAACTCTTGTATAACAAATAACTTTTATCTTTCTGAATTTTACTATTATCCTCGTTTTGTTTTCTGGTTCAGATTTCTTTTTTTGTAAACTGTTATTACATTTATACGCCATCTTTTTAAAATTTGCTTACTTTAAAGTACCCAAATTATAATCTGCAATCGACTTCAATTGTACCTATTTCAAATAAATGAACATAAATTGCGTTTCAATCGAATTGAGAACTTATATTTACAGGGGTAAAGTAGTTATTACATATTTGAATTAAAATTTATTTAGCGCCTATTATAATAAGCAAATACTACAAGACGTCTTCATCTGCATAAAGTTCGAAGCAATGAAGCCGTTCAGAGTTTATTTTATTGGTCATCTGAACGGTGACTATACTCCTTATGGCACGAATTCCAAGATTTCAACCAATCGCTAGCTCCGATTTATAAATAGAGACTATAAATCCTCGTTTACATCAAATAATATAGTTAATGTCAAGTGATATATTTACAAATACATCTGAGTTTCAAGTCTCGCACTGAATTGATACTGGTACCACAAAAAGTTTCCTAACACTAAAGTGGCTTTTTATTTCTTTTTTGTAACCGACGTCAAAAAGAAGGTTCGACTCTATGTTTTTTACTAGGAACTAATTTTGATGACTCTTTTTGTGTTTGATAGACTACCGTACTTTAGAGGTGGTCCCATATTTAATCGAAATCAACTAAATGGTTTTCGAAAAGTCAACAATGATCAAAAAAATGGCATACCTACATCGATATTTGTATAATAAGGTAGGTAAGGTAGGTTGTGTCATTTTTAGGGGAAATTAAATATTACTATTGATGATGGTCAATAAGCCCGATTACAGAGGCGCCAGCGTAATTATATTAGCTAAATAGCATAGTTCTGTTTCTTTTTCACTTTAGGCATTAGATAGAGAGAACGCTTTTTACGTTGCTATTAAATTTACGCTGGCGCCTCTGTAATCGGGCTTAATATACCAATACAGTAGAGCCTCGATTAACACTGGACAGCATTCGGATATTTGAAAATCCGGATAACCGAATGAATGAAAAAAGCTGTTTTTCATAATATTATCTTAGCTTACTTACGACCAGTTTTTTTTTTCTTTATTAATGAATCAATAAAACATATAATCTTTAAGCGATAACACCACTTGCTTACGTTTCAGAATTTTTAAGTTCAGAGATCGGGCGGCTGTGCTTTGTCGCAGCAGAGTACACTTAGCAACAAAAACAATAACAATTCGCGAAGAGCCGTGGGTAGGTTATGAAACTTTTGACATGTCTATCCAGTCTATGCCTGGATTCCCCTTGAAAAATAATTTTGTTGACCGTGAGTAGAAGTCGCATAATCGCGAATCCGTATAACTGAAGGCCGGATAACAATCAAAGTTCCACTGTAACTGATTTAATTTTGGTGTATTTCATTTTTATTTGTTTAATTACAAATACAAAACAAAACAAAATAAAACCTAGTCTAAAAGTCCCTCGGTAGAGGGTATTTAGACTAGGTTAATTATTAATTTTAATGTAATGTTTGTATGATTTCCAATTAATTTTAATTTGCTGACTGACACCGAATTTATTTGGACTACGTTTAAAGGATTTTATGTTGTTGTTTCTCTCTTTGAATTTTGACTGCATAGTTTTATTTTTCTCAATATTTGAATTTTGACTGTAATTTATTTTCTATTTTAATATTTACAATGTTTTGCTCGATATTAATGCATGTTGTCTTCACCTATAATTATTGTGACATTTAGTTCCTATTTTTTATGTATAATTTTCTTTTGACAATGTATTGATGTACACAATGTTGGTGAACTGAAATAATTAAATAAATAAATATTTCTATTTGCTTCAAAGAACTATTTTTTAATATCAAATAGTAAACATTTTCTGTATACCTACATGTGGTTGGATTACGGAGAACTTTGTAGTTTAGTATTTACATTTAATCATGATTTTGTATTTGTCGTCATAATTCGTATTATTTATTCAGATTTTCATTCCATTTGTCCATTCCATTTTCGAATATTGTTTTTTTTTGTATCGATACATCTAACTCGTACCTCCTAGAAGTGAATCAATATTTTTTTGGCCATCGTCAATGTAATGGTTTGGGTTCATGTAAAAAACTTGCTTTGTCAATATTAGGAAGTAATTAAGGTGCCTTTGACAGACCAATTAACTACTGATGGACATTGTTTGAACCATTTTAAAAGCAATGTAGTCGATGCCTCAATATGTTTTCATTTTTTTAATATACACAAACAGAACAAAACTAACAACTTTTGTTTTACGACTTTTATTAATTCTCAAAAAAAAGTTGTTGAACAGCTGATTTTTGTTTAGTTTTAACAAAGGTCGTAGTACAAAAGTTGTTAGTTTTGATGTACAGAATAAGCCCCTAAGAGGATGCTATTAGATTAGAAATAACCTTGTATAGTAATAGTAGATACATTTATATTGTTTATAAGTTATGTTAACAAGCTAAAATGGCAGTGGGTAGGGCAAATAGTTCGAAAAACAGATGGCCGATGGGGCGGTAAAGTACTCGAATGGAGACCAGCGGGCTTAGCATAAGGACCATAAAATTATACTATCGACGTGTCAGAACGTGACAGAGTTATGATGAAGCATATATCTGTCACCTTTGCACACGTCGATAAACTCTTGTCGTGGTCTTGTATGCTAAGCACACAGGTACCACCAAGTACAGCGTAGGACGTCCACTGACCAAGTGGACTGACGATATAATTGAGACCGCAGGAACTTCTAACCGGCTTTATAATTGGAAATACATATCGGAGGCCTATTTGCTGCAGTGGACGTTCAGCGGGCGATCGGCAGATGGATTGCCGCTGATAGTTCAGGCCCATTGAGTTGCCAAAAATGTCGAAGATGTTTTTATTTTTTTATGTCAATAGTAAAACTTTTTTCTCACACTACCTATTTTGACTTTTCGACCCCGCAGGATGTGTCATTATCATCTAGCTAGGCAGAGCTAGGCCTTATAATTATTCTGGTCCGATATACCTCAGTGCCTCAAGTCAAAAGTTTTCGAACAACGTGTATTGCCAGTGATGACTTATGACACAGAAACGTGGTCTCTCACTATGAGCCTTATTAGTAAGCTCCAAGCAGCAACAAGCTATGGAGAGGGCTATTCTCGGAGTCTCTCTGCAAGATCGAATCAGAAATAAGAAGATCCGTAGAAGAACCAAAGTTTCCGACATAGCCCAACGGATTGGCAAGTTGAAATGGCAGTGGGCAGGACACATAGCGCGGAGGACTGATGACCGATGGGGTCAAAAGTTATCGAGCGGAGACCACGTACCGGCAAGCGCAGCGTAGGACGTCCACCCACAATGTGGACGGATGACCTCATTAAGACCGCAGGATCGCGCTGGGTGCAAGCCGGTTCCAACCGGTCTTATTGGAGATCCATAGGGGAGGCCTATATCCAGCAGAGGACTTCTTATGGCTGATGGATGCATAGAGGCCTTATTATTCACCGGTGTCTCCATACCTCATCACTCTTATCGACACAAAACGTTTTTTTGTCAATTGCGTAATCGTTACGTACAAAATAGTAATTATCGTGCACCTTCCGTGTGCGACGCGAACAATGTAATCGATATCGAATCGAAAATCGAATCTTAAATCGTTTCGATAGCGAAATATGTAGATCTCGGTCAATCTTTTTTGTGGCACGCAATTTGATGGCTTTATTGGCGTTTTTTTATATCGTTGCAGTGGTTTGGTTCCGCTAGTGTTCAGTTTATTATTTTTCCTGGTTATAGGCATTCGTGATGAAATTCGTGGAATAAAAAATGGAATGTCAATGATGAAAATAAAAACTTTGACAGTTTGTCGCAGATCATCAATGCAGTGATTATGCAGAATTGTATCTAGGTACCTACTTATTTTCTTCGTGGAAAATACTTGTGAAAAAAATGTACCTTCTGTATTTGTATTTGTTTTAAATATTATGATGTCCACAATACCGTGTAGATATCGTTAAAACAAATACATAGTTAAAATAGAACCATATGCATTAATAAAATTGAATATGTTACACGTTTAAGTATGTTGTCTCACATCGTTAATTTGTATTTTATTAAATGTATACGTAGTCCAAAAGTACAAATAAAAATTTACAAAAAAGACTATAGCTATACTTCAGTACGTATCATTTGTAGATTGTTATTATTACTAAACGGTTTTATTTATTTTCACTTGCCCGTTTTTCGGTCAAATCTAGTAATTTAAATTTGGACCCCTTCCCGTAGACAGACTGATATGATTTTTGATACATAGCTTTACTTTAAATGACAATATATTTTTTTTGTATTCAGTATTGACGTAAATACAAGATGGTCACAGCCTCAACGTGTCAGATTACATTTTTTACATAATCCCCTCAAAATGGGCAGGTATCAAATGAAAAGGCTTTTCATGTAGAACACAGTTTTTAGTAACGAAATAGAAACTAAAAACACAAATATAAAATTGGTAAAAAAACTTTTTTGAATTAAACGGTTTTATGTACTAAAGGCTAAAAAATAAAAACTCATAAATAAAATCGTTGGGCGCAATGTACATAATAAAATCTTCCTGGCGAAGGCCCAACGATTTTATTGTTGAGTTGTTATTTTTTAGCTTCACTATCACTACATAGTATAAAACAAAAACTCTTCCCGCTGTCTGTTCCCATGTATGCTTATTTCTTTAAAACTACACAACGGATTTTGATGCGGTTTTTTTTTAATAGATAGAGTGTTTCAAGAGAAAGGTTTATATGTATAATACACAAGTGCGAAGCCAGGGCGGGTTGCTAGTTAAGTATATACGAGTAAATTTAAAAAGTTTGAACCAATTTTATTTATGTAAACAAATCGTAATCCTCAATAAAAATAAACTAAGCAATTTTATTACAAAACGGTCATAAACTGGCGACTACTGTACTATACTTATTGTATTGCATGTATAGAATTTAGAAGATTGATGCTAATGAAATGTGCTGGATGACACTTTTTTCTAGAAAAGTATCTCCAGGTTATCTCCAGGGAGTCTTCGTAATAGCAAGAAGTAATGGCCACCCATGGACATTTGATACACCTGAGTGTTTCCATTTACCTGCTACTCAAGCTGTAACTTAATTAGGTTAACTAAAATATTCCATATCACACCACTAAGTACCTATGTGAAAACTTACACCTATTGCCATTGCGCTACGCGTTTTGTTGTTTAAGTAATTTTTAAAAGAGCGATTCGAAACTTTGTAGCTGAATGCTCGCGTTTTGGAAGCAAGTTATAGTTTTTTAGGGTACCGTACCCAAAGGGGGGAACGGGACCCTAATACTAAGACTGCGCTGTCGGTCCATCTGTCTGTCTGTCTGTCACCAGGCTGTATCTCATAAACCGTAATAATATAACGTTGATATTTTCACAGATGACGTATTTGTTGCCGCTATGGCAACAAATACTAAAAACAGGAAAAAATAAATATTTAAGGAAGGCTCCTTTACAACAAACCTGAATTTTCAGCTGTTTTAGCTCGATATGAATAAAGGCAACAGGTAGACGCTTGAAATATTCAAAGAATATTTAATATTGTATTCAATTTAATAAAAAAAGATTAGATTAAAATAAAATAAATATTTTAGGGGGCTCCCATACAGTGCGGAACCCTTCGTGCGCGAGTTCGACTCGCACTTGGCCGATTATTTTTACTTCTAATGTGTTAGACTACGTAGCTTGTTTATGCCAACCTTTAACCAAGATTGTTTTTTTTTTCATAGTGCATTGTGCTAAATAAATAATCTATTTTCTACGGAGCAACTGTCTTTTCGCAATTTTGGGGTTTTTTCTGTAATAAAAGTCGATCAAAATTGTGAGTGTAATGAACTTCTTGAATATATTATATCTAGCGAAGCACCCGGTAGTATTATGATCTATGAAATTAATAGTCAATAGTATGGGTCGATATCATACGCATCTGAAGCTACAAGGCCCAAAGGTCTCTGGATGATCCAATAGATTTTTGTTACAAGCTTTTTTTTAGTTTCCATTCGCCTGTCCCGTTGTCTGTCTGTAAAATCTTGCAAATTAAATTTGATCCACTTCCCGGTTACCGATTGGGCTAAAATTTGCATACATGTGTAAATCACGCTACAATGCAATATTATGATGACATGGTGCTGATCTGATGATGGAGCTGGAAGGTGGCCAAAGGAAATTAGCAATGAAAAGACACAACCCCATTGAGTTTGGGTTCAATTAAATGTTCTTGGCTAGCAATTTGTCTTTCAATGAATACCAGGGTCTGATGATGTAGCTAGAAGGTGGTAATAGGAATTCTGTAATGAAACGACGTAACGCTATCGAGTTTTGGCTCGTTTGATTCGTCTTGGCGAGTACATGTTCAGTAAAAGCTTGTTTTTTTTTTTTAAATATGTTTTTTTAATATAATACTTGTGTAGTTGTAGTTTGTGTATGTGCGTTGTATTTCGTTGTAGATATATAGCTCAGCTTAGTGGAAAAACACTCTTACGACTGCGTCTTGCGTTTATGACCATGTCTTGCGAGAGTTGCCAGTATGACCATGTCTTGCGCCCAACACTTCCATCCCGCATGCAAGGGGCGTAACCCACGTTGAGCGATCGCGCGTGCTATCAACCATCGGTTGCACAACAGAGTAATAGCAATTACAACAGCTGGCCATTGTTGTTACCGATCGGCCTCACAGACGCGACCTTCGGCGACGCGACTGCACGATTTTTTTGACCACTGCTCTGTAATTATATAGTGCTGATACAACGGGTCTAGAGTGGTGATGATATAGATACATAGTTATAGTGATACTCGTATTTAGTTATAGTTTAGATATATAGAGGTAGTTATAGTTGAATTCCGGCTTGAAATAGTACACTAGCACTAATAGAGTAGTTCGACTAGATGTTTTTCAGCGATAACCGAAGTCAAGCAATGTTTGTCAAGGTCAGTCTTCAGATGGCAAATTTTGCAACTGAGCGCTGCCGTGGCTCGGATGACTCGGGGTCGAATAATTAAATTGTGGGTCTCGATTGTTCTAGTCGTTTTGCTATGTCAAAGATCATCAGGTTCTAAAATCTCTGACACTAGAGCTAGCCACTCGGCCTATATGAACTTACTTTAAATTCTATGGTATTGTTTGTAAAAAAACTGTTTTAGCAAAAGTTCGACAATATTTTTTGTGTGCATGTTTGGTATTTAATAAAATTTGTTTTGCGGATCATTAAACTTAACGACATCATAAACTTATAGAATTACGAGTAATACACCTGTAAATTACGCTCAACAAACTTTAAGAATGTAAGGATTTATATTTCTCTTTCATTACCTAATCCAATTCCTGAAGCAGTTAAATATATTTTCATATTTTTTAAGACTTTCCTATCTTTAAATCAAAAGTACTAACATCTCTGTATCGATACCCACCCCACACTTTGATTGCTCTTTCTGATATTGACACTCATTAGTCTATTTATTAATACTGTAGATTGGTTATCTTAAATAGTATTACTTCTGTTAATAACGATATTGATAGCTTGTTCAACGTGCATTGAGCACGCAACAGCGGTGTCTTGCGGAAGCCGTTTGATGAGTGACAGATATATTTGAAACTAGGATTGCTGAAGCTTTTGATATCAAATTTTTAGTTAAGGTTTCGAAAATAAACCATTATTTCGTTTTTCCAATTTTTATATTGAGCGGTCGCTCTCGATAAAAGAATTTTTCCTAATTAATCCTTACTAATATTATAAATCTGAAGTATCTGGACGAAATTGCTTCCAACAATAAGGCCACCATTTATATAGCTAGGTTAAGTACTAATTGTATTTATTTAACATATGTCTTGGTGTAAAACAATAAAGAGTTGTTATGATATGTGTATTTGTTTGTTACTCTTTTACGCAACAACAAAGAGACAAATTGAACATAATATGTTAAAGTTCGCAGAGTGTAGATAAAATACGACGCAGGAAATTATCAGAGGAAAACCTGCATAAGTTGGAAGAAGGAATTCAATGGCGTATGTGAATCCCCAACTCACAAGTTAGCTAGTGACTTGACTTAAATGTTGGATATTGTCCAGCCACCTTTCAAGGGGGACGAGCAATCATCGATTAAAGAAGGTAACCCTGGACACAAAAGATTCTATTATACTTATAGGAATATTACGTTTCGGCTAGTTACAAATACTTTAGAAGTAATACGCTCTATATAAATCTGATGCTATAATAATCTCATCTATAAAGCCTCTGACCTTTTTATTTATTTTCTATTTTTAGTTAACTGTAGAAACCAACTACACTGTACAACTACTATAGTACTTTTACAATTTTTTTAACTAAATTATATTGGGTAAAATGTTTAGTAAAGATATTGAGTACAGTTAACTTATTCGCCATTTGAAGACTCGAATAAAAGTTGTTTATTTTGCCTTATGGCTCTACTGCACAATTTCGTGTAACCCTGTACAGATGCACTAAAACTGCAATTTTGTAAAACATGACAAAATAAAATATTAACCAGCTCAAGGCGAAATCGTGTCACCTTGCATTGAATATAACAATTATACAATTAACAATAATAAAATATTAACAATATTAATAAAAGTCATTTTTATCGATAAAAGTCGAGTGAGTTACGTGAGAATTTTTTGGCTGATACAGTAAAACAAGGAGCCATAATTAAGAAGAAACAGTTACTGCTTTTAGGGCCTATCAGGGTATCGTATCTTGCACAGGATGCGAATGGTAAATCGAAAGTCTGATGTAAAAAATATCGTGAGAACCCTATGCAAAAGATACAGTTGACATTATTGTTTGGCTATCACTTTTTATCGCTGATTTAATTGTTTTACGTAACTTTTTTGATTTAAGTGCATTTTTTTCGTGAGAAGTAGATCGTGGCGAGCGAGTGTTTATTTATGTGGTGACAGGTGTATGTTTTAAGCTGATACGCGTTTGTGACATAATTTAGAGTTATTTTTCGCACTAGTGCCCGTTGCTTTGCAAACTGTATCTATAGAGTTACTGAGGTATAATTATGCTCATCATTATTAACAGCTAACAAGCTATGGACCTAACCCCAAAATTGCAACAACCGTATCCTATCCAAAAATGTACTCTATAAAGCTACACAAAATGTGTGTAAGTATAATTATTTTTCGCAAAAAAATGGCAAAGTTTCCTTTCATAGTATACAAAATTTCGAAGATTTCGCTCGAATAGTTTACATAATTGTTGATATTTCAAAAACGGCTCAGCTGATTTCTTTGAAATTTGAATGGAACCATATCAGGAGTATACCTGGTATTGGGAGAGTACCCCTTCGACCTAAAAAAAATTTTTTTCGATCCGGTTCACAAATGGCAAATTTATCGATGAACATACACAAAAAAATACATACAGACGAACATAGAACCTCCTCATTTTTGGAAGTCGGTTAAAAGTAGATCATAATAGTGAGTAACATAATATATGTCATTGTGTACATTTGAGTGTCCCAATTCTTTTCCGAGTAACTGGCTCTAGATATATAGTTATATCCATTATTTAAAAAAAAAAAAAACAATTTATCAGAGTAATAAAATGTTAAATTAAAGTGGTATAAGAGTAATCCAAGCAATTAGCTATACATTAACCGTAAAGTTAGTAGGTAAAAGTAAAAGGTAAAATTCATATTTTTATTCAAAATGCTAAATTTTAGCCATAATATCAATAAAATTCCGAATTTCTTCCTTTTCTGGTAAATCTAGTCAAAATGCTAGTATTGCGCGGACGCATACTTTCAAAGAGGAGGCGGCACAAAGAACCACATTCCAATACCAGGAAAATCTAGATGACTAAATGTAATCGACACCATAAATAACTTAATGCGCTTACTCATTGTCCCATTGACGTATGGGACTTTACTTGGATTTTCGCACATTTTGCGGGTTTTTTACTTTCGTATTCTACGGGGATTCTTGAAATTTATTTGATTTGGACTATTTTTATAAACTTTAGGCGCTTGGGGGGCCGAAGCCAAGGTGTTGATCCGACAGATTGGCCAGCGGATTAGGGAAAAATGTGATGACCCCTAATCCAGCTGTTTCCTGAATCAAAGGTTGGCCATTGCTGTTCAACGGGGTAATGCAGCCAGTGTTTTAGGGACCTTTGCCCCGGGAACAATTAGTGGCGGGTTGTTTGACTGTGTTTATGTTTTGACATTATTGTATTTACTTTTAATTTAGTAATAAATATTAAATATATTGTTTACTGATTTTATATTGATATGTGGAAATAAATTCTTTTTTATATGATTATGACTGAAATTGAACTAAAACTGTCCAATGAGTAACAAAATTCTAACTTTAAATCTTTTATGTTTTACAATTAGATTTTAACTATGTCTAATGACACAAGCGTTACTATCACTATTAACGGGAAAACACTTTCTTATGATTTTTTTAAGAGTAGAAGTTTATATTTGCTATTTTAATAATTAAATTACTGCACTGACTCGAATTCATTTGTTTTTTGGCTTGAAATACAGAAAAAAAAAACATTATTTCCAAACGTAAAACGTCATTTTTTGCCATGATAATACATTATTATATACTTAATCTAAACAAAACCACGAAGTTCAGTTTCAAATCACACAGAAGCTTAACAATTTCCTAAAACAGAAATTGCTTAATAGTAAAATTACTATTCTGTAATAAAAATAGAAATATGTTATTTAATTACGAATGCAACGCCCAGTTATATCATTAGAATCACATTTACGTATAATGGCGCTACTACAACGCATATTACTGTTGATGGCGCCTTAAATGAAGGTTTAGACTTACTTTCGTTCTAATTCTATGGTTTATACATACATATCGGTGTAGTAAGGAACGTGATTGAGCCGTACTATTTTATATTTTAACAAGTTTTAGTGATAAAGTGTATCCCTGCATGCATTTTGTTATTTAAGTTAAATTTAAGATCACTTGTTATTAATTAGTTCATGATTGGGCAACGAAATAAATGATTTATTTATTGTTTATTTAAGTAGGTATTACAGTTTACTTTGTTACTTTTCCGATAAATTGGAAAATTGTTTAAATCCAGAGGTAAGTTACATATTTTATGTGCAAAAAATGTTTTGTTACTCAACTCATTAAAGTATAGACACATTAGACACATGATATGGTTTAAGAATATTTATTAATCTCAAAAGAATTTACAAAAATTTGCTTACTGAGATTACACACTTTTTATAAGTACATTTTTGTTTCGAAGCGCAGAGTGCAGACTTATTTAAAATCAAAAGTAAATAAAAAGAAACCACAAAAACATGATAGTAAGCAAGAACTTCTCGATTTGTTGTTTGTGTAATTTGTGTTTTGTGATTTCGGAGTGATATTATTGGATCTGTAAGTAACTTTAAAAATGTTTTTGTAAGTTTTTAGACGTGAACTAGCGTATTAACTAACTTTATTTACTAGTTTGTGACGTCAAAACCAGCGCCATTATATCTTTAACACTGATTTTCGTTGTTAATACAGTAGATCTCTCGGAAATATCAATGTAGTGTGCTTATTATATACTAACGAATAATTTAAAACGATTTCCAAAAACTAGTCAAATAGCCTATTGCACGAACTGCAGTGTGACGGGCGGACTGACGTACTTGAAATGATTCTTGTACAATAGCTATTCATTCCCAGGTATTGCTAAAAATGTTAAAAATAAATCAGTATCAAAATATGAGTAGAAAAAATACAGAAAAGAGAATAACTTTAACTTCAAAAATATTTTTAAAAATATAACTAAAAAATCAAATCCGCTAACTGATACAGTGAAATAGTGCCTCGGAACATAACTCTACCACGTCCGTGACTCTGCACCGATTCGTGTATATTCCAAACTTAATTAGTTCCAATTCGACCGCTCCATTGGAATGCTCGTAAAGACAAAAGATTATCACCTCGCCCATATCACAAAAGCATTATGCATACATTAACGGTAACGCGTATATAATAACATATCTTCGGCCACGCACCCGTATTAACTCAGAGCTTGAGTAAGTGCAACCTTGCTCTCAATATCAAATAATTTGGCGACCTCGCTGGCGGTCTTTTAATTATTATCTTAGAGGATCGGACGGTTGACAACTGAGTCTCAAATGAGTGACGAGGTCAAGCTTACTTACTAACTGAATATGAGCGGGGTGGTTGTCGAAACGGCGAGATGAATGGCAGAAGAAAAACTAAACTAAGCCTACTTTTGTTGCCCAACATAGGCTTATCGATGACGACGATAGTTATTGTTATCTGACAACGTAAATATGTATTTGACGTTTTTTCATCGATATTAAGCTTACTCGTACATCCTTCAATTAAAGTTATGGACGGATGTAGATTATTTATTTATTGCCAACATTAAAGTGCACAAATCTATTTTTAAAGTATGTTAAATAAGCGTAAACAAGATCAAAATACCTACCTAGCCTAGTTTCATAGGGTTAGCGATAAAGCTGTTCGTTGTTACATCAATCGTTGTATCCTGTATTGTTTCATGTAATTCTTCTCTTTTACTTTTCTTCTTTCTTCAGTGTGCACATTACAAAGTGTTCATATAAATACTGGAACAGTATAAACTTCTGAAGTATCGTATTTCATTTTTGTTATAACTCAGTGTACAGTATGCGTACTAATCCCGCTCACATTACGTTACTGCCTACTCCTGATCGGGTTTATAGTCTGCCCGCACCTGTCTCACTCCCCTTTGTTGTTTACCCCTGTACCTCGCAGGCGAGGACTCAGTTAAACGGTCAAACTATAGTTGCGTTGCAATCACGATAGAACTATGATTGTATTTCATCGCTTAATTCTTCAGATATGAATTACCAAGTAGTAGTACCTCTATTTACTAGGCAACTTCCGCACAAAATTTTAGAGATTTAAAAAAAAACAACCATAAATTCATTTCCGTCCTACCTCCCTTATACCGCCATCTTGCGGTCACCTCATTCCTCTTTTGTGCGCGGCGACTTTCGCACGTCTCATTGCAATCGTCATGCAAAAACGCAGAGCGCACCAAAAAACCTACGGACACCAATATAAACGCTCAAGAGTTATATCGTCGTCATCGGAAAAACAAGGTAAACTAAAATAATTTTATTTGGTGAACAAATACAGTGAGTTTTAAAGTAGTTTTGGTTGGCTTTGGGATTGACTGCGAGTCAATAACTTTGCCATTTTCCAAAACACTACCGCATGATATGCGCAATATGCATCGGGGTTGACTGCGAGTCTCCAACGATGACAAAAAACTTACAACCTAAAATAGGTGTAATGTTTCTTTGCGCTTCCATTTTGATTTTAAAAAATCATGCCTTGCTATATGCATCGGGGTTGACTGCGAGTCTTCAACGATGACATTATGCAGAAAATACATACAACCTAAAACAGGTGTAATGTTTCTTTGCGCTTTCAATATGATTTTCCAAAATCATGCCTTGCAATATGCATCGGGGTTGACTGCGAGTCTTCAACGATGACATTATGCAGAAATTACATACAACCTAAAATAGGTGTAATGTTTCTTTGCGCTTCCAATATGATTTTCCAAAATCATGCCTTGCAATATGCGTCGGGGTTGACTGCGAGTCCTCAACGATGACATTATGCAGAAAATACATACAACCTGAAACAGGTGTAATGTTCCTTTGCACATCCAATATGATGTTTCAAAAATCATGCCTTGCAATATGCGTCGGGGATGACTGCGAGTCTTCAACGATGTTATTTAGCAGAAAATACATACATCCCGACACAGGTGTAATGTTCCTTTGTGCAGTTAACATAATTACGAAAGAATATTTTTTATATTGGTTGTTTTTTATGTACCCTCACAAAAAATGTGTTCACAATTAAAAATGCCTACCCGTCATTGTAGATAATCAATGTTGTAAAGTCAACACCCCGGAACCGGCGCCGACCTACGTGACGTGGACGCGGATTTAGAGGTAAACGGAAAATCCCTTCAATAATCTCATCATGGTGGATCCAGATATTTTACTGGCCCTAGGCGTTTCTACGGACGACATTCCACAATACGGCAAACCAATTCATGATAAGTTAGTCAAATTATGGCTATCCATTTTGAAAAAAGGCATACTAAAGGAACATAAAGATGCGATTAAATAATTCTTAATTGCAGGCAAAGCTGCAGGCTTTTAGGAGCCCCGATTTTAAGTGCAGAAATATCTGCAGCGTAGTGCCGGATATGGTCCGCAACCGCAATAAAACGCTTACTGCATCACAACATCAGCCCGAGGCGGGTATTACCGCTATTAATAGGAACATCGACATTCTCCTAAAAACCGACTAAGGTCTATGAAATGTCTTACAGACCTTACTGTCATTCAGTAATGGTTGCCGAATACTTAGCGATTCATATCACTCAAAACCATGTCAAACTTGTTACGCTCGGCTTGAATAGGCCAGTGTTGTACAGGATGGACAACACTAGCAGCGAAGGCCATTGAAAAACAAGGCCTTCAATTTGAAAAACCAGTGCAGGCCGCGGCCTGCCGCCCGTACTCGGCGCCGCGCCGGCCCAGTAGCCGCTGCGA
The DNA here is from genome assembly GCA_964007245.1 of Hypomecis atomaria. NCBI lineage: Eukaryota > Metazoa > Arthropoda > Insecta > Lepidoptera > Geometridae > Hypomecis > Hypomecis atomaria. The sequence continues at coordinate 12,235,699 of OZ023299.1, forward strand.
ATCGCGACTCACGTCAAGGCACAGGCACCGACTCGCCAATAGTACAAATACACGCGGATAGACTTGCCTAGTACCCACTTTTTATGGAAATTGGTTAGAAATTTTAATAAATTAAAACGTTGTACTTCACTGGATAAAAACGGTTATAATACCTAATTATTCCGGAAAATATTTTTTACGTTTCCGAGAAACTTGATATGTTAGAAACTATAATAAATTAGTAACTATCGGCGCTATATCGCGATGTAACCCGGCTAATGACTAATTTGTAACTAAGCTATTTCTTAGACTAAAGCTCGACGCAAACAAGCGTTTCATAGTTAACCTGAAACCACTTAAAAGTTCATCTTTAGGACTACCGAACAGCATGCAAATTAATACCACGTGACGGCTATATATCTAGCCACAATCAGTATTACAGGCGCAATTTCTTGCCCTTACACGGCCTTTCGACCGAAAGTAGTTACGTCTTCAATTTCAAACGAATAACTTATCAAAATTAAAAACATGAATTTAACGGCGTCCTTTTCGGTTAGTCCATCGCCCCACGGGGTTTCACGAAAACAAAATGAGAGAAGCTATGGGGTATTTAAGATGTCGCGGATACAAATTAGTGTCTATTTAGATGTGCATCGCAAACACCTATAGTCAATGCGTTACTCAATTATTATTTAATTCTTCCTAATAATAATAAGCTTCGTAATAAATTACGAAAAAAGTAATTTGACACCGCAACTAAGTTGTAAATACCTGAAAATCGAGTTGATGCCAAAAATCTTGCTATTGGTCTACGATAAGAGAAATAAAATAGCCCAGATGGCAAAAAATGTTTACGAAGCTTAAATCTCACTCTCCAGTTGCAGCATGCCCAGCCGCTAAATACGGGTGGATGTATAAAATCTAATATCTTGGTAAGATATACCAAGATATGAGAGCGACAACAATACCTCGCATTACTTAAAACCGGTAATGTGTACCGATATGGCTTCAAAAACAGTAAATCGGGATACGGAATGGGCCCCTTTCCAAAAAAGCTTTCAATAATATTATTCAAAATTTGGCCAGCCAGAAATCGACTTATTTGCTTCTCGAGATAATGCAAAACGTACCAGATTCATATCCTGGAAACAAGATCTGGACTCAATATCCGTAGACACATTTACCCTAAGTTAGGAGTAAAGTTACTTCTATGCCTTTCCACTATTTTCCCTAATATTAAAGGGCCTCAGAAAGATTGTCGACGGCCAAGCAAACGGAATCTTAGTTTTCCCATATTGGCCTACGCAGCCGGTTCCCATTACTTCAAAACTTTATAACATCGAAGGTTCCTTCTTTGTATCAATCATGAGAAGAATCTTTAACAATCTCACTTCAGAGATCATTATTTTATACACAAAAACCTTATCCTGGGTGCCGCGAAACTCTGCAGTAGTCTCTCATCTGGCGAGGCGTCATCGAAGAATCTCGACAACACTAATGTTAACGACCTTCTCGAACAGTACCGTGAAACAGTACAACACTTCACTTAAACTTTGGTGGCAGTTTTGTGACTTCAACAGTGAATACATACTCGTATACTACATGAGTCATCTTAGAAATCAGTGCTGACCTTTCTGGCAAAGCAATTCGGAAAAGGCTGTGCTTCAATTCCCACCGCTCCGCCTTGTCCGCTATCATAGGAAATAATATAGGCTCTGAGGAATACGTCAAGCGTCTTCTCAAAGTTGCCTATAAATTACGGCCTGCAAGACCCAAATACTCTATAACTTTGGATCCTCAGTTAGTCTTAAATTCTATCTCATCATTCTAACAATAATTTAACCCTAGGAAAGATTACAATGACACTTGTTATCTTATTAGCACTATGTACCGGTCTCAGATTCCAGAAGCTAACCTTAGTTAAACTCAAAAAACATTTTTTTTTTTGGAAGTGGAGTAAAAATTAACATTACGGATATTATAAAAACATCCTCCAACGATAGAAAGCAACCAGTCTTGTTCTTGCCGTACTTTTCAGACTTACTAATTTACCTACATTTACATTTATTACAGTTACCATCCTTTCAGACTACATTGCTAAAACTAGAAATGTTAGAACTGAAAACACAAGTAGGTTTTTGTTGATATACAAACGGTCATTTAAGCCTGCAACTACACAATCCGTTAGTACGTGGGAGAAGCATGTCCTATCAGCGAGCGGCACCGATATTAGCAATTTTAAAAGGACACAGCGCAAGACTCGCCTCATCTTGGCAGCGACTGTTGCTAGAGTGCAGTTTTACGATTAGAAACTATTCGTAAAACTGCGGGTTGGTTTAGTTCTTCCAATTCATTCTATATGTATAATTAACTAGCAGACTATTTTTAACGAGGGCGAATTTGCCCGTTCCATATATCTACCGTCTAATTAATATAAAATACCTAATTTTAAATAATACTAATAACTATTAGTAATCGTAGTTAATTTATAAAGTGATCATGAAATCTTGTATTAAGCACTAAACATTGCTAATTAGTACTTAAAATAAGTTACAGTAAATAATATGCCTTAACCATTATTATTACTTAGTTGTAATATTAAGACAGAAACAATAAAACTATAATTGATACTTTTATGGTTTTTGCAAAACTTTCTGCTCTAAACATCTACTTGGTAATTCATATCTGAAGAATTAAGCGATGAAATACAATATATGATCAAACGAACTTCAAAGACGTGAAGTTCGATCATTATTGTATGAATCGCTTAATTCGAAGATATGATCACCCTCCCACCCTTATTCAACCCCCATAATAGAAAGTTTTGGGTGAATATCCTGAATCTAAAATAATGAGGTGACCGCAAGATGGCGGTATAAGGGAGGTAGGACGGAAATGAATTTATGGTTGTTTTTTTTTAAATCTCTAAAATTTTGTGCGGAAGTTGCCTAGTAAATAGAGGTACTACTACTTGGTAATTCATATCTTCGAATTAAGCGATTCATACAATAATGATCGAACTTCACGTCTTTGAAGTTCGTTTGATCATATATTAACAACCAATAGACATTACCTTATGTATTTCGAGTATTTATTCAAACTAACATTTGGCTCGATCGTTAAACAAAGAAGCTGCTTTGAATGTTGTACAAAGATAACACCAATTACTTAATTTATGTAAAAGTAATTAGTAGTAAATTTCTCCAATTTGGATAATGTTTAGTACAAACTATCTGAACCAAGTAGGCGTGCTGTACATGTATGGTCGATAGTAACAACTGTAACTTAAAAGCTCTGTTCTGGTTCTGCACGGCTCATGACATTTACAAACCACGCCCATTTGACGACAATGCCACCTACAAGGATGCGTATTACTAAGAATGTGGAAAAAACGAAAGTAAAGCAGCTAAATGTTACAAATAATTAACGCACACGTGTCTGGAGCGAGGCTACTGGTTGGCATTTCGGTTTTTGTAAGTTTTCACTCTTGGTCCAATTTTAATGACCCGCGATCGCGGTTTTGGAGATCCGTTTGGAACATTCGGAAATAAATTTACCAATTAGGTACCAACCTGTTCGGAAGCCACGCCATTGCATTGAATGGTTTTAAAACTTACATAAATGTCATGCCGTGCTTAAGTTCTGATTTCTAATACTTAATACTGCGTTACTGGGATCAAACAATGTCATGTACGGGATGTACATTTGAACAATCTACATCTAAGTACTCATCATTATGATTAATGTATACTATGCGATTGTCTCCATATCTCCATCGTGTAGATTTACACTTTGTAAAATGACTTATGTAGGTGCATTTTTCGGCATCTAAGTCTTGGCAACTTGCTTGAGGGTAAAATTATTTTAATTTATTTTTGCACGAGTAGGTCAAGTTTTACTCATTATTAAGTCATTATTATTTCACTTCATTGAAACTAGCGTGAGGATTCATTATTAAATTTTTATATGAAAAACCGGATACACTCACGATAATATTTGAAACGGCCGAGCCGCTATGCGCCCGACCGGTTTCGAAGTAGTTAGTACTTCTTCATCAGGGAATACGCGCGCCCCCGATGACGGACGCCCAACTGTGCGCGGGCGTCCGTCATCGGGGGCGCGCGTATTCCCTGATGAAGAAGTACTAACTACTTCGAAACCGGTCGGGCGCATAGCGGCTCGGCCGTTTCAAATATTATCGTGAGTGTATCCGGTTTTTCATATAAAAATTATTATTTCATACGGAACTCAGGCCCGAAAAATAAAGTTTACAGCTTGTCCATTGTAAAACTTTAAGGCACTTATAAGTTACTAAGAATGATCGACATTAAAACGAAAACTGCAATAAATGCGCAACGATTTTGTAATCGTGTTTATTTTAATAACCCGAGTAATTCAAGGACCTTTGTGATAGCTAAATTTTACTTTTGACGAATTGACATGCATGAATTTTCTATTCAAAATATTCAATTGTTAGTGACGAAACATGCGTACGTATGTAGGTACAATCACTCACCTGATTTTTTTTTCTGAAAATTTAATATGATTCATAGTCATGTTAAATTCAATATTTTGTACTCTCACTGGATTATGCAGTGCCCGACAGGGTCCATACTGAACTTTGTACCTAAACTTTGTTTTCAACATCTTGTACTGTATGAAAGCATGAATAAATGAAATGAAATGAACTACAATACTATTTATAACACATATCTATTTAACGTTTAAGTATCAGAAGGCATAGCTAAATTGCACTCGCGTCTCTGGCATGCTAAAATTATTGAAACACAATTTGAATCTTATGCTAAAAGGTCCGAGATTTTAAAATGCATCAGTAAAATACGTGCAAGTTTTCAAACAACCACAATTGATAAATTGGTTTGGGCATTATTTAGATTTCACAGAAGTCAGTGGTTGTCCTTGCACGCTAGAAGTATATTTCCCCATCGTGCATCAGTCCGATGCTAAGTTTGACATGTGGAATGCTAAGATAGGGCGCCGTTCGTGGCCTGACACGACACAAGCGTGACTCTAAAACCTCACCAACCAGCTTACGCTGACCTCTCAAAAACTTTACACCACCCTTCCTAAAACAACTAACCTACAAATACGAGAGAGGAGAGGTAGATCCTTCTAATCTGGTTATAACATAATCCTATCCGTTGTCATCTCAATGCCGTCTGAAGCACGAAGATTCGAATTTTTTCTCTTCGTCTATTAATGATAATTAATTGTACGTTGTTAATACGTGGATCTGTCAATCGAAACGTATTAATGTCAATTTGTTTGCTTTATTGGTCCACAAGGATTGTTTTGAAGATATATGCAAATGAGTAGGCCATTGTGGGCAGTCTCTCTTTGGCTAATGTATGATGGTAAGTAGTGGACTAACATGACACCTTTCCTTCCGCTTTCAAATATAGACGCTTTGTTACTAAGGACCAAATTGTACAGACTGTGCAGAGTAATCTGTGTAATCATGATATTAATTAATAATAATTTGGGTCATCTATTAAATTTCCTCTAAAAACTAAAAGATTTTAATTTTATTATAAAAAATCATGATATTTTAATTTGGAATAGGTATATTGTTGGAAAATTGTACTGTCTTTTATATGGTTACTTTTTATTAATATTTCAAATCAAATTCACGGATTTGTTTTAGTACGATACAGTACCTACATATAATGAAGACCCTTATTTACATCACTGAAATAAACGAAAAAACTATTTTTTCGGATATTTATGCCAGAAAAACGCAACTTTGAAATGAATATGTAGTTTTTTATCAGTCTGATTCTATTAACGTCTATAGGTCTATGTAGGGTCAGATGGGGCTTATGCAATAACGGGGCAAATGCGATAACGTTAGTCTAAAAGTAGTTTCACTTAAGAAACCGCTGCTGCCATCTCTGATATACCATACGTACTTCTTGAACTCTAAGCTAACCACTTGTTGACATAGTTTCACTGACGGATGTAGGAGTGACGTGTCATTGCGTGTCGGACATCGTGAAAGCGTGCAGGTCAAATTCATAACCTAACTTTTCATCGAGATCAATCCAAGGATTTAACGTAAGTTTTTAATTTGTTTTGTGATAGTATGATAACTTATGCGTTAGAAAGTTATTTTAAACGTGTATTTTTTAAATATTTGGTACCGTCTACATCGTACGTTCATTATTGCATTTGCCCCAGATTTTTGTGTTATTGGGGCAAATGTGATATATTATGATTATTACATTTACCCCAAGACAATTTCTTGTTCCAGATGGTGCGAAATTACGTTAAAAAAAAAGAGACGGGACCCAAATATTCCGAAGACAGGTTAAACCGAGCTATTGAAGAAGTACGAGCCGGTAGATTAACAATACATAAGGCGTCAACATTGTACGGAATTCCATTTTCAACACTGTATTGTCGAATTAAAGGTACGCGAGGAGTTATCAAAAAATCAAAAGGGAGGAGAAAAGCACTCACCGAAAATATAGAGAACGTGTTAGCAACTTCCGTAAAAACACTAGCAAAGTGGGGCTTTGGCCTCAGCAGGAAAGAAATTCTGGAATTAGTGGGTCAGTTTGTTTCTAAAAATGATATTGAAACACCTTTCAAAGATGGGATTCCAGGGGAGGACTGGTTTCTTAATTTTAAAAAGCGGCATAATCTGTCCATTCGGAAACCAGAGCCGTTAGAATATGCTAGAAAGAAAGCTGCCACAGACCCATTTAATATTTACGGATATTTTAATCTTTTGAAAAAAGTCTTGGTTGAACTGGATATAGAGGACAAGCCTGATCGTATCTGGAATTTAGATGAAAGCAGCCTAAGTATCGATCCATCCAAATCCAAAGTCGTCGGAGAAAAAGGCAAAAGCTCATCCCGAGTTACAAGCACTTCGGGTAAAGAAAACACTACTTTTGTTTTGGCTTGTAATGCTATGGGTCAACGAGTACCTCCTTTAATAATATTCAAAGGAAAAAATATGTGGGATCAATGGAAGGCGCCACCAGACAAAGAATTTCCCGGCACAGCTTACGCAGCGACACCCAATGGTTGGATGGAGAGTGAAGTCTTCAAAAATTACTTCAAAAAAACCCTCGTACCGGCTTTGGGTGATGAAAGACCTGTCTTGGTTATATACGACGGACACTCCACTCATGTTTCGCTTGACTTGGTAGAATATGCTTTGGAACAAGGAATAACAATTTTAAAACTCCCTGCCCACACTAGTGATATTTTACAACCATTAGACGTCTCGGTTTTCAAGTCTTACAAACAAAAATGGGACCAAACTATTGCAACTTGGCAACGACAACATATTGGCCAAAAACTACCCAAATGCCTATTTTCTCAATTTCTGGGAGAAACATGGACCAAAGTCAGCGAAGATGTCATCAAGAATGGTTTTAGGAAGGCAGGCATTTTTCCGTTTGATGTTGAAGTTGTCCCAAAAGAAAATTTCGCTAAAGAAGCTTTAGAGCGTTGGGAGAAACACCAACAACAAATCGAAAGGGGTGTGCAAGATAATACAATGGAACTTGTGAATACCGAGCATATTGATATTGCAAGGTGCGAATCGCCATCGCTTTTAACTTTGTCGATTTCTGAGAATGTCAATGAAGCCTCTAGTTTACAGTCACTGAATGTCGTCAACTCTCCACAAAGATCCGATAATGAGATCCGACGTTCTCAAGAAAAGGCAGTTCATAATTCTGAAATCCCACAAACCGCATCTATGGAGCAATTAATTTTGTCAGTTATTCACCAAAAACAAATGCCAAATAAACAAACGCGACGAAAAGTCGCCTCGGGTGCTGAAGTTATAACATCTGCTGAAATTGTTGAAGTATTAAGGAACAAAGAACAAATTCAATCAGCTAAACGCGTAAGAACTACAAAGAAATCGAAAATAACAAGGAAAAAGGCAAAGAAGACTGAGAATTCAGACAGTGACATAACGGACGTAGAATCTGTACAGGTCGGTAGTGACATAAACAAAGTTAAAAAAATAAATAAAACGAAACAAAGAACGAAATTAAACCGAAAGAAAAAGTCAGACGATACAGAGAGTGATGAAAGTTCTGAAGGTAAAGTGTATTATGCAGAATCAGATGCTAGTGAATGGATGGAAGAGGAAGACGAACAACGAGAAGAAGATGAACAATGTGATTCTGGTAAAGAAAATAACGATAGCAGAAAAACACCAGTGATGAAAAATAAAATTGGAAGAGTAGGAACAGAAAAAGTAAAGGAAGTAGCAAAGGAACAAGAAAAAGAAGATATAAGAATTGAAAGGGACGGATCACACGAAACAGCAACCAAAGAGCAAGAAATAGAGCAGATAGAAACTGAGAAGACACGAACGGAGGAAAAAACAGAAAAAATAATTCAAGAAAACAATTGGGTTATAGTGAAATATGCACTGAAAAAAGGACTAAAGTACTATGTGGGTGTTATAAAAAAACAGGTGGGCCCTCGTTGGGAGGTGAAATTTGTAAGACGTAAGGGAAGTATGTTTGTATGGCCATTAACGGAGGATGTTGATCAAATCACGGCTGACTCCATCGTTCAGATACTTCCTAATCCTGAATTAACCAAACGTGGTTTAATAACATTTGATTTTAAGTTTAGAAATATGGTTATTTCCTAATTATCATAAGTAAAATTTTTAACAATTAACGTTTAATAATTAGCATAAGTAAAATATAACTTTTGGAAAAAGTTAATAACTTTTGATGTGATTGTCTGATTTCGTTGAAATAAAAACTAAAATATTTCTTTATTTCTTTATTTTTTTGCTTTTACCCCAGAATTCAATCTTTAGACACTCTTAATAAATTAGATATGATTATTACATTTGCCCCTTTACACGGGGTAAATGTAATATTGAAACACTGTACTTCATTTGGGTCTCATTTTTATGAAATATATATTTTTTCGTTACTTAAAATACATAAAATAACAGCTAATTATATGCTTAATGACAGCTGTAAATGTCAATTCTCCTAACTAATTAGTGAGTAAGCAGTATAAAATTGAACTTATAAATTTAGTTATGACCCTCGCATATGCCCCACTTCACCTGTAACTATTTAGGTCTAATAATCTAATACCGAGAGAGTCCCGTTTTTTATCATTGTTAGACTCATATATTTGACCACATCTTGCTGACTAAACCTTAATTGTAGTCAACCCAGGTCTATAAATTGCAATTACACGGTACACGCTAACTAAAATAGAAAATTGTCTACAACCTACTCATGCAACGGCAGTCGCAAGGTGTAGCCAATGATATACAAGAGTATCTTTATTGTCCAAACGCTAATTTAGAATATTTATTGAGCTACCGCCGACGTTAATGGCCAATATTTTGCTCTGTTCATTTGCTTTGGTATGCATAGATAAGAGCTAACCAATTAAATATGACCCGAGCTGTAAATATTTTGTTGTAGGTCAAGCTTTACACAGAGCGCCGACAAAGAAACACATCGAAAATAAACTTAATGTGTGAAGAATCTGCTTCATATTTTACGAGTAAGTAGGTTAATTTTCATTTACATAATTTAATTTTGCGATCTTTTTTTGAAGTGCTTTTGTTAGGATACCGTACCGTTTCAGCCTATGTTTAAAATAGATTTTCCTTTGTAAGGATGGACCGTGTAAAGCAAGTTGGTCTAGTTGAAGATATCTATCCTATTTTCAGCTATTCAGAGTTTTATTAACAAGTTTTATTAGAAATTTGGTAATACAATTAAATTATAAAGGGTTAATTATGTTGCTGTACACTTACTTTCGAGTGACGACAAAAGGACAACAACGAAGCACTCTTTTTTCTGTTAAATACTAACTTTCTAATAAAAATAAATAATCAATAATTACAGAAAAACTAACAAGTAATTTCAATTTTCAACCAAATATTGTATCATCAAGTATCATTTCAACCTAAATTTTCTATTTAGTGTCTAGAACCAAAGACTAGACTAGACTAGAATTTTACTACAAGTACTTTAATTGCGTAAGTTACTTTATGAGTTTAACTGTTAAGGGTGGCTTAGCTTGGTTCTAAGTATACTGGTTAAAACTTTAAGTTATCTTTTAAGTCGTGACCAACTGGATGTTTGCAAATTATTATGATTGATCTGTATCTTTCGTCAAATTGCGGAGGTTTGTCGTGGGTGCGTCCTTGTCTGCTTCCATCTATTATTTTTATGGAACCTGCGGTTAGCTCATTTCTAGGTGTCGTGATGAGTCTTACTGGTCATTACAAAGAATTTAGTGTATGTGTTTCGTTTATTATCTAACTAGCAACCCACCCCGGCATCGCACCGGTGCATTATACATATGTGGAACCTTGATCCTTACAGGTCGGCTTCTTGTCTGTAAGTGAAACTCGAAGTACTGGAGATCATGATTTTATTTGCGGTCGTCTTACTTATATGCAAAATCTTAGCCTAAATTAATAATAATAATTAAGTTAGTAAACCTTCCTGTTGAATTACTCACTGCATCAAAATCCGTTGCGTGGTTTTAAAGATATACCTATAATCATACATAGGGCCAGACAACGGGAAGCGACTTTGTTTTATAAGTACCACTATGAAGTGATAGTGCAGTGTAGTGAGTAGTAGTATTCAAGGGATGGATTCAGATTTGTTGGATTTTATTTCTAATTCGCCTTTTTTATAATGGCCTTATCGTATTATGTAAATAAGTAAAATAACTTTTAGTATGGTTAAATTTTGTGTACCTACGTATATGTAATCATGTTAATGATTTGCCAATAAAGGTTTGAAATAAAACATTTAAAATTAATTGTTTTAAATATGTAAGTAGTTGTTATTACATATGCTTTATTTTTATTACAAATTATTTTAATGCAAAAGAAATGTCTCTGCTATTTCACAATTTTATAATGATACTAAAATCATCTTTTTCAGGTTTTGTGTACTTACGGTGTACATGTGATTTATAGGATGCTAATAAACAATCATATTAAAATATAGCTAGCAGTTACTGTTACCATTACCAGTACTTTAGCAAATCTACTTGTGAAATTTTACAAAACTACCAAGGAATAACTGAATCTCCTAATTTAATGTTCGTATTAATTAAACTCAAAAGTAAAACAACAACATTATTCGCAGAAAAATACTTTTTACTCATTAAAACAACGCACCAAGGAACTTAAAGCGCTGGAACAAAGCCCGCACGTGCGTCATCAGCGCTATCTTTACGAATAACGATTAACGCCCGCAAGAACGCAGTAACGACGCAAACAGGATGCGAACGGTTCGTTATTTCCAATTCATTTCTCATAATTGACTAGACGTCCTCCAAAGATAGGCGAAAGTACCAAGTACGCTGGAAAAACCCCATTTAGTAAAAAGCAGGATGTTATTGCAGGATTTGTTATAGGAAATTCCTTTCTAGGAAGTCGTTAAGTATTATATTTTTGTACGACGAAAATAATGTTCCATTTAAAGCTAAGTAAATCCGTTTGCAAAGTTCTTGTGAGACCCTTTCACTCAATAACTTAAGTGCCGTGTAAGTTTTCAACATTTCGGTAACCGTTTGCGAAACGCTGAAATAATCGTAAAGGTAATGACGGTTTAAGTTGTGTTTAAGCTAAATAAAGAAATAAAGGTATTATTAATGTTACAGTGCGTTAAATATTTTAGCTCTTTAACGCTTTAATTAAAAGTAAGTTTAGTGTCTCTTTTGCGTTTTAAGTAGTTATATAATATTTTTGTACTAATAAGGTGCAGTCTTTGTCGGCATCAAATTGTGTAGTTTCATAAAATAGCGTGGTAAAATTTTGCGTACTAAAATTCATATTTCTGTACTTACATGGAAATAAGAAACAATGTAGCAAAAAGATCAAAAAGAAAACTTAAAATCTTTATAGTTTCTAGACTATGTAAGTAGTGATTTTTTAAGACTATTAATCAGTAATCAATCAAGGTTTCTCAATAAACTAACTAATTTGTCAGAAGTTTTCAAAACATTTTATAAATAACCTGCCACAAATTTGTCATAATTCATTAATATAATCTACGTACACATAATTAATCGATTTAAAATTTCCTGCCTGATCTATATTGCGCCTACAAGGTGTCAGAGTAACATAAAAATAATTAAGCAACGCATGTAAAACCTTCAGTGTGTTAGATCTTATCAGGTTATAACTTATATCAGTTACGCACACCTGTTCGTATAGTAAGATAAAATTATGAATCTACAAATACTCGGGGTCTTACTAAACGATTCTGTAAATACTTTAAGCTTGAATATGAACCCTGATATTGACAATTCAATCAAAATATCTCTTGCTGTTTATATGCATACTGGTATAAATGTCATATACGTAAATATGTAAAACACGTATAGTGTTTGCACAAGTTGAGAATACAAATTTTCACAACCAATGCAAGAAACATTCACTATATGACAGATGCAAGTGCTTGTTTCTAATGGAAGAGTGCCTTTAGTGCCACATTTTCACACTAGGAGCTTTTTAGTCATTACAGTTAGTATGTTTGTTAAAACTATTTATCCTAGTAATAATAGTAATCATAGTCAAAAATAAAATGTGGTATAGATCACACTTGTTCAGAACCGGAATATTTGTATGCATGGAACACAAATATCCTCTTTTCGTCAAATTTCCTGAAAATGGCCAGTTTATTAAATGTAACACATGTTATTGAGCTTGTCTTATAATCTTCTAGTATTTTATTTTTATTCATTAATGAAATGACTGCAACATGTTTTGTTAAACCTGTGAGATGATTATTCTGGTTTTATAAATAGACTCTAACTAAAATTTATAAATAGAACGCCTATTTCCCGTTTACTCAGCTCATCCATAAATAAATATTCCTTACAAGATCATAATAACATAATAACTTAACAGATGGTATCACAGTAGATAGAGCATAAAGGTAACATTGTGATTACTAATTGCTGCACCCGGCTGTGCCCGCCCTGGCCCGCAGCGATCATTGTAGCTTATGATGTTCTCAATGGTTTATTGTTGTGGGAAGCATGATGGAATCGGAATTATAGCTTATTTTATAATTCCGATTCCATCATGCTTCCTATTTTACTAAAAACGTGAACTAGAGCAGTGCGTGTACAAATAATAGGTCAAAGTCCTACCGTTACCTTTTTTACAAATATATCAATTTAAAACAAAGCTTTCACGTCAAAGATTGGCATTAACTATTTGTATTACATTGCAAATATCAGGCCGATTATTGTACGTTTTTCATTCGTTTTCAATTACATTATTACCGTCTGTAGTGACGGTGACCACCAAGGAACGTGCATGCCAATTTGCAGTAACAATTGTACCAAATTATTTCATCATCACGAAACCCAGAATATTGCAGTAATAGCGAATAAAGAATGGACATCGGCCTTTAAATGGATATGATCGGCTGCTTACGGCTTTACCCGGCTTTGTAGAGCGTTATCTGTGTCACACAAACCATCGTTGAGCGCTCAGAATAAAATTTTAAATTTTACTGAAATAAAAACTAAGTTACAACTGTCTTATTCATATCTGGTTATAAATACAGCATACGAGAGAGTGAGTGGAACAAAAAAAAACGTTTGTCTGTCGGCATACGTCAAAATCACAAGTTGGAATGTCAAAGTGTGGTCCACTTTGTCTTTTGCGATGGGATCGGTAATCTGAACCCTCTAACTCCAGCAAAAGGTCTCCAGCAAAAAACTCAAATCTCTGATCATTTTAGCGTCCTACTTTTTACCTTTTTTAATTTGGACAGCCGAGATAGCTCAATGCCAGTTTGTGAAACCGTTCAAAATTACGTAAGTTCGGGTGTATGTGCATCTTTTTCTAACACCTTTTAAACTTATTTAAAATAGGACAAAGTGATGTATATATGACTGCCTCGGTGGCTCAGTGGTTAGTGACCCTGACTTCTGGTTCAAAGAGGCGTGGGTTCAATCCCCACCCAGTGCAAGCATTTATGTGATGAACCTAGGTGTTTGCTCTGTGTCTGGGTATTATTATGGTACTATCCATTTAAATATGTATTTAAAAAAAATATTTATATGTAGTTTCAGTCTCGGGCAGCGATATCACAAGCTTAGCTTAGTTTGGGGTCAGAGACCGTTTGTAAAATGTCTCCTAATATTTATTTATTAATTATTTATATCTCTTGCCATTTTAGTACGGTTTCTATTACTGTTAAGCTACGAAATCGAAATTAGCCGTATTATTATAATCTCTGGGATTTATTCCAAAAACGAAAAGTACTAAAATTAAACCTCAAAGTAAAAACTTATACTAAAAAAAATCATCATCGTTATCAACTCTTAATTATTTACTCGCGCGCACTGTATCTAAGAGTTAGTTTTAAGACGTGGTTTCACCGAAAACATATTTACCGCATTTTTAGACACGGTAAAAACTCCAACAGATGGCGAACTTAAGTTGTAAATGTAGTTTTTACGTCTCCTCCGAGAGATACATCTTTGCTCAACCGTAACCGTCGTGCATTTGTGCAACCTAGTATGCCAGAGTTAGCAACACCGGTGGAACCACGCCTTAAGGTCTAAATTGTTTTGTTTTCGATTGATTAGTAGTCATTCATACTGTGGCTCAGGAGGCAAATATCTTTCTCGAATGACGGATATTGTGTTAGTGTTTACTGAATTGACCTTCATTAGTCTAGATTCTGAATTATGTGCGTAAGCGGTTGCATGCCAAGTTTTTAGTAGCGATACAAACGCATGTTTATTATGCAATTGAATCATTAATAAGGAAATTCCATTATAATTAGTTTTTCTTTCTTACTTACCATTTAATACGGTTACTAAGTAAGCTATTGACAACCAAGAGATTGGGAACCGACTAAGTTCGAAGGCAAGATAATAAATTAGGTACAATATTTAACTTTTTAAATTGGACATGGACAACTACAGATAGCGCGCGAGTTGAATGCAGTCGGGGTCTGAGGTAAAGAGCGGGAGCATCTCCCCCCGCTATCCGCACGCCCCACCTCACGCGCCTGGGCGGGTTGGGCGTGCGGATAGCGGGGGGAGACATTCGCATTCCTAAGCTCTGCATTCAACTCGCGCGCCGACAGTAGTAGGTAATTTATACACTGGTCAGTTGCTTAGCCATGTCAGAGACCATCAGGCGGCATAAAAACTTAGACACCAATGCCTATATGAACTTCTTTAGTTGTGATGGAAGTAGGCAGGTTATAGACAAGATCCACACGATAATTATTTTCCAATTCATGTTTAGTTAAAACAGTAAAGTTTGCAGAGACAAAGCGACTAAACAGCAACTTTATAAAACAACATAGTAAAACTGTAATATTTCTTTGGCCGAAACATCCCAAGGTTTCGTCACTAGCTCGAGTAACTTCACGCGGTTTTTGGCTTCGCGAAATTGCGTCTGTGCTCTATTTATTTCACGGATTAGGTAAGGTTGGTTACGCATAATTTTTGGCACGCAGAAATAACGAAGACGTGACCGGAGGTATGGCTACTTTTACTTTTGTCATCGCAGATGTTATGAAAAAGTTCACTGGTAAAAAATGTTGCTGTATTTATTATGTGTAATAAATACTGCAACCAAAATAAGTTTAATAAAATGTTTTAGGACTAAAATCTACCAAAACGAGGCGAAGATAGGCGAAGCGGCCGGACTTTAATTGGTAAGTTCAATTCAGATATGCCATCTTTGATTGTTAAAAACAAAGCACAGTCGAAAGAAGAGCGGAGCTAGAAGGTGGAATTTTTATTATTGTTAGCGAAAATAATAATACCAAACTAGAATTTATACAGGCTGGATTCTGACGCCGACAATAATTTGACACACAAGCAGTACCAGTAATTATAAAAGCAATAATAATTAAATAATCGGCCAAGTACGAGTCGGACTCGCGCACGAAGGGTTCCGTACCGTACGGAAGCCCCCCTTTAACATATTTTAATTTAGTTTAATTATTTCTTATTGAAGGGATTATACAACTTAATATTCTGTGAATATTTCAAGCATCATCCTGTTGCAGAAAAATCACGTTCCTTGTATGGTAACCCACTTTAATATGTATTTTATTTTAATTATTTATTTTTAAAATACAAATTTAGCTAAATAATCTGTAAACATATCAATATAATATCGAGTAGAAAACGCCTAAGAAATCCGATTTGTTGTATGGGAGCTCTATTTTGAGTAATATCAATATAGTTCAAATTGCTGTTTACTCGTAGATACAAGTTGTTCCAAAATGTTGTTTCAGAATATTGTATATAACTAAGTAAATAGCTTTATTTAATAAATTCTAAATATTTCGAGAACTTTAAAACAGTAGGCCAAATATGTGATTTAATATAATGTCGGCGTCAACTCTCCGCTGTGCCATCCTGTATAGTGCCCTCGCGGACTACGCATGCAGCTCCGCTCCGCTCCGCTTCAATCCGCATGGCTTGGCTTTGGTGGATTTTGGCCCATATATTACACTGTTGTCACTATCAATATATCTATGCTTAAAAAACTAAGATGAGACTAAATTAGAGGTACCTAAGGTAACCTTTGTATTTTTAAAACTGTTCAGTTAATAGTAGTTAAAATCCTAATTTTCAGCATAATTTTGAAACAAATTCCTAATACCTTACCTTTGTAACTAGCTGCTCGCTTCAAGTTTAAACAAATAGATTTGTATAAATCAAGAAAGGACATAGTTAGTTGAGAGCACGCACTATGGACCTTTGACTTCATGTCTTGGTTCTAAGACGAATAGCTGAAGTATTTCTTGCGTAGCTTCGAAACACTTGCTGTCAAAATTGTTGGGAGCTTAAGCCATAATTTCAGCCTTATTAATAGTTTACTGCAGGATGTAGGCCTACCCTCCACGGAGGGTGATTGGGCCATGCCCACCACGCTGCCCAGTGCAGGTTCGTGGATTCACATGAGCCATCGAATTTCTTCTACGGACGTATGCCTCGCAATGTTTTCCTTTACCGAAAAGTCAGTAGTGGTGAGAAATTCCGTAAGTACCTATATAAAGTTCTAAGAACTCATTGGTGTACGGAACCGGGATTTGAACCCAAGTCCTTACGTTTGGAAGGTAGGTGTTATACCACCACTACCACCATGACAACTTTAGTTAATTGTATAAAAAATATTATAATACCTTGTGTTTCGAGCTAATAGATATTTGCTCAAAGTTTGTGTGCCAGTTTTACTGTCCGAAACTGTATTTGAAGTCAGCTTATTACTCTTATTAGACAAAGTCTGCCGGCCTGGGCGCTCCGCAGAATACTTCGCATTCCAAGTAAGACCCACTGATTACGTAAATTAAATCGACAATTGAGATTTAACTATGTTTATGGCTATATTGATGACGACTCTAGTTATTATCAACATTCCGAAGAATATTAAAGAAACATAAGCTTATTGGTAACCGTTTTTAATGCGGATGACGGTGCTATATTCTCAACTGAATGCCATATTGAATTTGTTTAGGTATAACGAAGATTTTTGTCAGTGAGAAAATCTTGTTTACCTACTATGTGACACGTAAGTATAAGGTGAATTAATAAGGAATAATGGCCAAGTGCGAGTTAAACTCGCCTAGAAAGGTTCTGTATAAAGAGTCACCAGTCGTAATACGTCCACTGCTAAAACTAGGCCTGACTTATGGATTTCCAACAAGATCCGTTGGGGGTTTGCATCCCCAGTGTTCCTTCAGTCTTGATCTGATCATCAGTAGGCATGTCTTGTTGGTGGACGTCAATGAGTATGAGAAATAATTATTTTTCGCTAAAAATGGCAAAGCCGTCTCTATCATGTACAAAATTCGAACATTTCGCTCGAATTGTTTACGTTATCGTTGATTTTTCAAAAATGGCTCAGCCGATTTCTATAAGATTTTGGGACCGCCTCGAGACCGCCCTTTCGAACTAAAAAATATTTTTTCGATACGGTATACATTTGGCGGAATTATCGATGAACATACAAAAAAAAACATACAGACGAACATAGAACCTCCTCCTTTTTGGAAGTCGGTTAAAAATAACAAGTTCTGGAATTTGAAGAATACTCGCAACATATCCATGTAATTCAAATGTCTTATTTGTCCTTTTTTGTATTTTTTCCTGAGTTGTCATAATCAAACTTTATACAGGGTTCTCTACCTAACCTGTACTAAATCAAATGGGGGTGATTAAAACCTTCATCATAAACAATTTTTACTATGAGGCCAACTCAGCAGATTTTTTTCTCTCGAATTCCGGGTTGGCCCCATATTAAAAGTTGTGCAAAATGATGGTCCGAATCACTTCATTTCGGATTAGTACATGCGTTTTGGATAGTCCTGTATAATTTGTTCTTAAAATAACTTTGTTTGTTTTCTATTGACATTCATAAGTGTGCATTTTTGCAGCCACCTGTTGCGAATAGGTACAATAGTTATTTTATATTTATTCTATAAATACTTCAAATAGACAAATAAACTGACATCAGCGTAATCATACAATTCTATTATAAACGAGCGTTTTTTCTAAGCTCAGCATCCCTACTGTAAGTAATAAGATTATAGAGTCATTGACATGATTTACAACAGAATTTACTCAATGAGAAGGAACTATTACGCTGAATTAATATTGTAACTTAGTTATAGATTTTTTCCGCAATTCGTTGTTATCATGAGTTTCCAATATTTTAATACCGATACGTGTGTCATGCTTGCAGACACACGCATCCAATCATTTTTTAAAGAAAATCTGCCGTAGCGTGTAGTGGTCTCTACTCGTAATCAATTCTAGCCAAAATACACCAGATTTTGGATTTGGGAGCATTGTAAAGCTACCAGCATTATAAACACGCTATCAACTGGCAGTGGGCATGAGCATATTTTGGATTACTTTCAGATATTCTGTAGATCGCTTGTACTTTGTTGTAGTTAATAAAGGCACTTGATTAGCTATAACATTAACAACAAAAGGGGATAAAGTAGTTTCTTTGAAATTACCCAAATTCATATGAAAAGCGCAAACTCATTTACGGCCATGTCTTGTGCCGGAACACCCCAACGCAATATCGTCATTTTTTAAGCAATCCCCAGACTTGAATGAGTAAACGAATAATTAAATCTTGAATCAGCTCTTAGATTAATGAGTCTCAATACAGGAAACTAGAATCGACCGATAAGGGCTAGTACAAGCGTCATCGTTATCACCATCTAGTTTTAGACCATAGATATAGGAAGAAAGAGATACGCTATTAGCTTAGTGCTGTACGTAGGAAAAAACTGCTCTTGAAGAACTTTTTACTATTACTGTCACCCAAATTGAGTTAATTTGTGTACCTACTTAACATACTCCGTAACAGGTAATTGTATTAATATAAATGGGTAAGTGTTATTTGGTCCGGTTTTTCTACATTTCAAAACAAAAACTATTTATTGCAACTTCGGAACTTCCGGAAGAAATTTCTGCATCTATAGAATTGAGTGTTGATAAAGTAAATGCTTTCTAATGAAACAAAAAAGACGAATATTGCTACTAAACAGGAAGCTGTGAAAAAATGTTACGAAATTGTAATTTCTACGTTGAAATATTAAATACCTACTGATAAATATTAAAAAGTAAAGAGATAGAAAAAAATTACAATTCCACAACATGTCTTTATAGCTTTCAGTTAACAACTAAGTAATGACATCTCATTACAATGTAGTTAATTTTTCACGTTTTGTTCACGCACACTAAGTTATACAAAATGGTTTGTTCTTATTCACTTAACGTACGTACTGTACAAAAATACCATCTTTCTATAATTTCATCTGTTCTAGCCTAACTCGTTCACGGCACTCGACAGAAGGCTTAATAAAGTACCAGAGATGTAAATGGAACACCGAGCCCGCTCGAGGCTAGGGCGGGGCTCGGACAACACTTTCATATTAATACACAGTACAGGGGCAGTGCGAGAAGTCGATAGATGCCGACTTTGGTGTATTCGTTTGGCTAAGTTAGTCAGAGCTGAAGACATACCTACCGTCTTACCAGAAAAGTTTTACGCACTCTTTAGACAATGTTTAACAGTACGAATTTCACGGTTAAACAGTGTTTAAAGCTTGTTTGAATCTTTTGTGTTAAGGCGGATAAAGTACGTAGTTGTATCAACCTAGAAAAAATGTTTTTCTTCGTCACCACAGTAGGTAGCTGTATCAAAAAACGGATAAGTAACCGTTTTTCTTCATCACATTCGATTTTCAATGTTAGTGAATTGCAAATCGTTGAAATATCTAATACAGCCCGTTAAAAGGGCTTATTGCGCGATGGGGATTCACAAATAAATAATGGGTAGAGACTCATTCATCAAGAAAACTTAAAAAATTAAGAATTTCAAACCAAAAGTTCGTCGTATCTCGAAAAAAATTATGAAATAGCTTCCGCTATTTCAGGTTTGATTCCATTTAAGTTGTTCTTAATGATACCTGTGAATGTCCCTGCACTACGCCTGTACCTGTACCACCCTTTTTTAACTGAAGGACGTAGGTCTACCCACGAAAGGTGATTGGGCCATATCCACCACGCTGGCCTAGTGCAAGTCGGTGGATCAACATACGCCATGGAATTTCCTCTACGGACGTATGCAAGTTGCCTCACGATGTTTTCCTTCACCGAAAAGCCATTGGTGTGAAATTCCGTACATAAACTACAAAGAACTCATTGGTACGGGACCGGGATTTGAACCCACGACCTCTCGATTTTAAGGCGGGTGTCACTACCTCTAGACCAACACGGCTTCACTATGGCAACCTCTGAAAACCAATTTTGCCTGTTTATATAAATTAAATGCCTACTTAGAAGAAGCTCCTAAGTGCTTTACGCTAATGAAAACTTGTTGATAATGAAAGCTATCAGAAATTAGGCGCCACGGTTGTTTTTATTTCGATCGCTCCTTTATTTCAAAGGCGTGCACAATTTTGGAAAGATACAAAATCATACATTCAGAGCAATAAACAACCTGAGCTAGGGTACTGCAAACATTATTAGTCCATGTAATTACGAGCGCATTGCACACAGGCGCAGCTGCGCACACACGCGCGGCTACGTCGCGATTAGATCGCCGCGACTTGCGCGCGCGCACGCGATCTAACCACTTTCAATGATTCGTTAGCGAAATCATTAGGAGATGTAATGTCGGCGCATTGTAGTACGCGTTTATGGTTATTTAAATGATTTATTTTTATTGATTGTTTTTGCCTTGTTGCGAGACAGAAAATAATGATGGTTGTATGAATAAGGCTACCATTACCGACTGTTATTGCGAAGGTGATCGCTGCCGCGTTATTTGAGTGTTTGGTAATGGAGTATGTTACTAGAAAATGAGTTGTCAAGTAGGTTAAGTTAGGATATTCATCATTTGAGGTCCGTTTGTAGACAAGTTCGCGGCAGCAGCGCGACTGACTGATATATGCAAATTTGCAATCGAAGCGATGGAGCCTGTTACATTAGTTTTGTAGACTGTGAAATATAAATCACCTGTTTTGTAGCAGCGTATTGTTCACGTTCAACAGTATTCACACAAGATTTTGGGATTCTAGGGTTGCTCCAAAATGTTAAAGTTGTTCATAATGATAGCAATAAAATTATTTCAAGTAAAAAGAAATCTTTCAGTACATTAAAGGCAAAACAGTAGCAATATCCACGTTTATTCATGCCTATTTACCTACGGTAGAGAGAAGCGTGTACTTTTTGTATTATTTTCTCAACATCATCGTTATCGATTTTGAATTTGCACTATCATAACTCATCATAAATAACCTCAATAATATCTTCATCAGCTCTTAATTGTACCGATATTCGAATAAAAAGCATTAAATATCTCATTATGAGCAATAAAACGGAGAAAATTACATGAAAAGTTGCCAAATCAAAAGGCCAAAAGCTGAAAGGTGGACCTTGAGAACACACTTATACAATCATTAATAACAATTGTCGCAAATTCCGGGTTATAAAATTTTACAATTGTAACCCCAAAATCGACGGAGATCGAATCTTGATTGCTTTATCAATTCTTATGGCCAACGGCAAGAGCTTTTATAATTTCTTTCAACGTATAATTTAGTGCTTAATTGTTGGTAAAAGGCAGCATTTTGATAGGTGGTTATTGAGCTAATAATTATAGTTTTGTTGAACTAGATTGAGTACGTTTTGAAATACAATAAAATAGAAACATCTGAGATCGGAGAGGTCATTTAGATATAACAAAAATATTCAAATTGTTAAGAGTATAATATTGGAATACCTTTAGGTTCTAGACAAAAATGAAAATCATTACTCGTAGATTAAATTTAATTTTATTCTCGAAAACGCTATTTTTAATGTGTTAAATGACGACAACAGTATGAAGAAATATAATACAACAACTTTATTTTTTACTTCTTAACTTATTACATGTAAATGCAAAATAAAATAATACGGAACATCGTGATGCGTCCGCAACGGTAATTCATCAAAATGGCACACAACCTCTTTTATAATTAATCCGTACAACAATTACTGTAAAGTGCGTTGCGGTCAAAAAGCGAGGTGTCGTACAGACAGGCAATATCGGGCTCTTTGTCGGACTCTCAGGTGCCGGTCATTCTGCTGTCTTCTTCACCCGACACCACTCATTAAGTTTGCATGTCCGTCCGACGTCGAGATTATTGCAATTATTTAAATTCACACCTTTGAAACGCAAAAAAGCCTCTTTTTACATTTTAATGTTTCGTAAGCGCAGGGAAATGACGTCTCATTCGAAAGGTATAATTAGGGACAACCTTGGGGCCCAGGGTTGTGCCGGATTTATGCACTTCTGACATTGTGATGTTGACGCGATAATTATGCGATGTTTCGACATAACGTTATGCGAGCGAGCACTTCTGTAATTATGTACAGTCAATATTTGTATTGTTCTAATCGCTTAAATGGAATTGGGTAGTCCGATTGTAGTTGTGAAAACGCAGCTGCGCGCTAGATTCGTTCGCTGCGTTTGCATTAGAGTCATCCGAAGAGATGGGCATTACTCATAGGCATTGGACTTATAAGGAACGAACAATAGGAAGGCGATTACAATGCTTAATTCCATTTAAATGACCAACGTTGTAGATAATGTATTGTTCTTGAGAAATTTGCATTATTGATAAATGAGCATCCTAATAAGCCACGTGATCATTGATTGTAATCAAATGAGTTGGTAGTTGATACAACTTTATTCCGTCGTACGTAAAAAATATATGTTCTCATATAACACATACTTGATATTAAACAAAATTGGGTTCAATTTTCAATTATTAATATTTATTGACGTAGTCATTTCCAATGCTCTTTTTTAAATTGGAAAATGTAGAGTTTATACTTAACGTCTACAGCTATCTCGCTGGCGTAAATGAACTTACCATCCCACTTTAACGACCCAAACTTTTATCGCTTCCCTTTAATATACCCTCCAGCATTTCATTACAAAATCGTGCTAATAATAAATTAATCCTGCTAAGACACGCTAGCTTCCGCGTACCCTTTAAGACACCGACTCCTGTTATATTTATACCCTGCGGCCCCTACAAGCCTTTCTGAGCGGACATCATGTAGTTCAGGCAACGCTATCAATTGCCTTGGACACACCCAGGCCATGCCTGGCCCTATTATGCGCCTAGATACATATAGCTTTTGATAAAACCGTGTAGTGTTAAGACATAGCCGTAACCTGGGCAGTGAGTTTGTGAACTGTAAAGATTGGCTCATAATGTTGCAGCTGCTTGGTTATATAAATATCGTTTATTCAATTGTTAAAAATTATGTGACATTGAATTTAACTATCGTCCTTCTATTGTTAAATTAACTTTCCATAGATAAAATTCCGGCATAATTTTACAAATCATTTGGTGTGAAGAGATTTAATTCCTAATGACAAAAGACAACTAGTATCTACCTACCTTTCTAAAGAGAGTCAATAAATTAAATAGAAATGAAATCACCTAATAAGAACTAGCATTATGAGTCGACAATAGGTATCGTTTACAAATCTTCCTATATCAGACTGAAGAAATACTCCTCACAGATACCACAATCTCAGGAAATCAAGTCTTAAAGTAAACTTATTAGTTGCTTATTTCCTATTCTTCCACGCTATTCATTTTTGCCTTGTACCGCTATATCATTCAAACTACCTGACGTAGAAGATTACATGTAGCTTTTCGAATAATACACAGATCTGTGGATCATTATCACAATATAAATAGCATTTGAATAATTCCAGTATGATTGTCATCTAAACAAATGGCTATATCGTGTTGGGCCCTCCTCTCTTCACTGGAAACTTCTTGAGGGCATTTTATGGACTACTAACCGTTCTCTATGGGTTTGCTTGTATTTTTTTATATTCTGCGAGAACCGAGAAACATTTTAATTATTATTAGTACAGCTTGTACAACTTTTCATTTAGATTATGTAATACTACTTACTTGAAAGTTTAAACAAACAGGCTTGGCCTGAAAAAGGACTTATTTGTATTTAGTATAAATATTTGATTTATCATTATTTTTTGCAAAAAATAGCGTGACCGACTTCATTCGCGAATATTTCGCACGGATCGATGTAACATTTTTCACATTAATTAAGTTGATGTATCAAAAATGGCTCAGCCGATTTCAATAAAATTTAAATGAGACCAATTTCGAAGTAGGTATACCCTTTCTAATAAAAAAGGAATTATTTAAATCGGACTACTATGAAAAAAGTTACCTCCTCCGGTTCGTCGGTCAAAAAGGTACAAACATAATACATATCTACTACTGACTTATTTAAATGAATCTACTAAACGATTTTGGTGTTTTAATATAGAAACTAGTAGGTATACATTTTTCACCTCGAAAAAAGTACGATTCCTCTTAGATCAGCGTTTCTTAACCCTTTTCGGTCCGCGGACCCCTAGAAAATTAAGCACAATATCAAGGACCCCCTTAATACTAGTAGTTCTCTGATCACTACACCTCGCATCTGTGTAACTCATTAGGTATTTGGTTAGGTACTTAATGGTGTAACTGAATCGTCATAAGCCGACTCGACTCGCTCTTGACTGATTTCGTTCATACTGACAAATCTTGTGTGAATCGCCGGCGGTACAGTGGCGCAAGGGATTAGTTGCAAGACTTATTTTATTTTATTTTATTTTATTCTACATACTTGCTGGCATCTATTTACTTTTTAACTGCCTCGGTGGCTCGGTGGTTAGTGAACCTAACTTCTGGACCAAAATGGCGTGGGTTCGATCCCCACCCAGGGCAAGCAGGAGTTCGAGGACCACAGGTTAAGAAACGCTGTCTTAGGTAATAATTTAATAATTTTATTAGTAAAATCGCAAATATAACAAATAGCAAATCACAACTCAAGTACCTGTATGGAAACTTCTACTACTGTTAACCATAATCATAGCCTCATATTATCTAAAATGGATGAGCATCCTCCCTTTCATTGGCAAAATAAAGCCTCATTCATAGCTCAAGCGATTACTCTAATAGTAACTCATTAAGCGCCGTTAACAAACAATCATTGTGCTTCTTTAAAATTATCTTTGGCACTCAAAGCTCAAGTTAAAGACTATATTTAGAACTTTGTCATTATATCTTATTCAAGATTTCAGTGATCCCGTTATTGGAATGTTAAACTTCTGAATTAGATACAGTTCTTCAGTTGACAGTAGAACTGCCTTATGCAGTTGATTTGTTAAATAGAAACTTTATTTATTCTGTAGCTCTACAATGGCATTTTTAATAAATATTTTAATGAGTCTTGATGAGGAATCGTTGAGTTAAAAATTATTGTTATATAATAGCAGTTTAATGTTGTAACTTGACCAAATCTTTACATCCGTATTGAATATTTGAACTCGTTTGTTTATTTTAGCTTTGAAATCTAGATAAAGGCTAATTACGCGCTGCGTCGCACTTTCGCGGACACTCATCTTAAAATAGATATTAAACGCTATTAAACGCCATCTTATCGAACAGATTTTTCGCCATTTTACGTATGCGAAGATAAATTTTATTCTGTAAATAAAATATGTACAACTATAACTCAGTTTTTAGACTTATTTATCTAATTTGTACCTAATATCGTCTTATAAATCTATGATTCACGTACGAAAAAGTGTCACGTCCCGCCTGAGCCGAGCGTGCAAGCGAGAGAACGGAACAAGTGATAGAGAGGCACGATTGGCGTTAGCGTTCGGCTTGTTTCCGTTACTGATTAAACATAGTTTTCATAACTATGACGTCATCACTTAAAATTATCGTCCAACAACCAATTTTGATTTTGTTTCCAATACATAAAATACTTAACCAAATAACTGTTCATAAATATTCACAAGTTTTGAGATATTTATAGAAAATACAGCACACTAATTAAGTACCAGCTGTAACTTATGCCACTGATAACGCAAATCAAGCCATTTACCAATCCAGAACCATAAAGCAGTCACAATCCTTCATATCTGCAGTATCGAAAGGATCGGCCGTCCGAGCCTGAAGGCCACCCTATCGGTTCGCTATACACAGCTATACTGATAAGATATCGTTGTCACCGAGGGCGGTGGCTGGCTCGTAAATATTCTAGTGATATAGTGTGCTGTGAAGCGACGAGACGTTTGCGAAATTAGAGCGCAAGCTTGCCGCCCGCGCGTGCCTGGTCTTAGAGCTAGTTCACTTAACGTGGCTTGGCAGCGCGGGCCGGCGCTTGAGGGGGTGCCATGCCGTCAGCCCAGACCTACTCGTACATAGGAATATGTATATATATGCATCTATGGTATGCTATGTACGCAATACGGCTCGTAATAATGAATTTTCCGGGTACTGAAGTTGACACACGGCCGTGCAGCGTGGCAGAATACTCTAGTGCTGCACTGCGTGCTCTTGTCCTGTCTATAGCCCTCCTGTATCATCTTCCTCAATTCTAGTCCAAAGCACGTGCGACACAGCACCGTATTCTTCCTTATGGTATATCTCTAATACCTATTCCAAAGAGTTACGACGGAACGGCACCGTTCAAGCGCCGCATGAGCGCCGCGCTGTTATCACCGTACCCTGTCAACGGACAGTCCAGTGTGGACCGTCTCTTACCTACTGATACCTAATCTTTGTTGTTATACATACACTAAGTACCTACAATAAGGTGGTCCATACAAGAACAATAAATTTTGCTATACGATGTAATAATATTGAAAGTGTATGGGTAGCAACAATAAAATTGTTGCGTAAAAGATTCGGTAATTGTATGTTGTCGGAGCTGTACAAAACGGTTTTCGACCTCTAGACATGAGACCTAGTCAAAAGCAGTTTACAAGGTCGGTACATTTCTATTACAAGATAAATTACACCATATAACCTAAAGTAGGTGGTCAAAAGCGCTATAGCAAACATAGTTATTCCAGAACATCAGGCATAATTCTATATCACGACAAAATAATTTTGGATTTTCCTTCATTGCAACATTATTCTTTGCCTTCGACAGATGATCAGCATGCTAGGAGTTTCACTACTTGCACGTTGACTCAGATAGACCACAGCCAATAAAGAGCCACATAAAAAATATATGTTATATGTAAATGATTTTTTGAGCTTTATAATTCATTTTTTTTTACTTATCTTATCTCAACAGCTCGATACATTTTTAAGTTGACCTCAAACAATTTTGTTAGTTTTTGCAAAAAAAATATATAATCTGGAAACTGTATTATGCAAATTACGTTGATAATAAAATAAACCCTCAGCAGTTAACTCGTCCGACGTATGCAAATGAGTCGCAGTTATTGGCGTTTAAAAAGTGTTATGGCACTGGTAGCGTAAGTAGGTATCTGTTTTAATTGTAAGGTAATTTCTAACTTGAAATATTTTATCAACCTGAAAACTTCTAATCGCTGTAATATATTTTTACGCTATAATATAAGATTGGACAACCGGTATTTAATTTTTTTTATTGTTTTATACACATTGATTTACAAAGACTCGGTTAGAATTTCCTTAAACCTAAAGTACTTTACGGTATCTATGAGATCATTTGTCCATCTTGTGGATTCAACTGATGTTCTATGAAGTCATAAGTCTCTCCAATGAAGACAACTGTCTCGCAAGCGAAGCAATCCTCTATATATTTACTCATGTTCGATGTAGAGCTTAAATTAACGACCCAAAACACGTCAGTAAAGCCGCCATTCAAATAAATTCTTTCCTTCGCTTGCTGTTAATTAAAGGTCACTTTATCGGAGCAATTAAAATGGAGATTATTTGAAATTTTCTGTAATGAACCACTTGATTTAAGTATTAAGGTCGGCTGACCCGTTCACCTGTTCCCATGTGGAAACAAACACGATGGATTGGTTTAGTTAACTGTCACGTTATCACTCAAAAAGTATCACTCATAAACGCAATATTCATCAATATATCAATTTTATAATGACATTTATATTTTATAGCCTATCTACATTTGCATAAATCGTTTCGGCACCGAGTACTGTCAAAAAACTTTAATTTATGAATAGTTTGAATCTGTCAGAGTTCAATCAGTATTCGCGTAACTCGAATATAAATTACGTGCTTTATGTACCCTTTCGCAATAAATTTACGATAGCTCGCATTATAACTCGTTATGAATGCAACTAGAAACACCAAGCTGGTGCAGTATAGTAGTTATAAAATAGAGGAGCTTTGTTGCAGCTTCGAGATATGGCAGCTTCAGCACCTGGCATCTTCGAGTCGTGGTAACTTCAAAACGTGAAAAATTGATGGCGACTTCTAAACGCGGACATTCCTGAAATGTTATCGAAGATAATATGCTTAGAAGGTACCGATACGTTCCTACGGTTCCGATGTCTTATATTGAGCACAAAAAAGGCCACAGAAGAGGAATGGTTTGTCATGTAGAGGTGATACACTGTAGTATAAAACTGTCATGGATAACTAAATTTTTCCAGTTAAAACTAAGTACAAAACTGCATTTATCAGTATCTTTCTCCAACAGCTCTACATTTCCAAAATACTGTACAGGAAAAAACAATTTCATAAAAGTGGTATAGGTACAACGGACGTATTTTTTTTTAATTTCATACTAGCAACCCGCCCCGGCTTCGCTCATGTGTATTATACTTATAAACCTTCCTCTTGAATGATTTTATTAAAAAAAAGCAATAAAATCCGTTGTGTAGTTTTCAAGATATAAGCATATATGGGGACAGACAGCGGGAAGCGACTTTGTTTTATACTATGTAGTGATAAGTTTGCGACTGACTACACACTGTCTGATTTTAAGCAGATATGTGGACTAGGGTGTAACACGCTTACCAAGAAGATAACTACCTATATTTACTCGGAATTCGAAGACACCAACATTGTACGAGTACTTTAGCGGAAAGACAGACTCAGGCAAAGCGTTCCACATTCTCTATAGCTAGTACATGCATCTTTGTGATTCCAAAATACGTAGTTTCTTATTATGACAAAGCATATGTATGTTGCTCAACTTCAAATTCAGGTGGGACGTTTCTTTACTAGAACAATGTACTAACGATTTCATATAAATATTTAACAGACCACATTTCATATACTCGGTATAAAGTATATTGATATTAATTGACATCTCTTCTTGTAAAAACTAGATCACCTAGAATTGTACTAATACTAAAAAGTAGAGAGAAGTAGACAGTTATTACTGTACTAATATCTAACATATTAGTATACAGATAAAAGGTTTTTAAAATGACAAGCTGTAGTATTGACATGTGCAGAGACTTTTAAGAGTTATAAGTAGGTATATCCTCACTAAAACTAAAAACCCGTTTAAAAAGACATCGTCTTTGTAAAACTGTCAACAATAAGGGGTGTGAAAACCACAACAAATAAATAATTACTTAATGCGACATAAAGCCAACAATCGCCCCATTACCACGCACCATTAAATACCATAAAGCTCATTTGACCACGGATACTAAATATCCCGAATAGATGAAGATAAACGAGCTTGTACACAAATTAAACACCCACGTTGAGCGATCGGCCCTCTTCATTTTTGTCCGGTGTACCTTTATTAATCATGCCATCGGTGATCTTGTGAAATTTATTACCTCCAAGCGAATCTGCCCAGAGATTTATCAACGGAATGTGTGGGCTTAGAGATTGCATTAGATTTACTAGAAGAGACATGCGTTTGCGAGAAAATAATAGGAGGAATGATTTATTTATTGAACAATCATTATTATATACAGGGTTATTCCTAATGAATTAGCATCCTTTTAGGGGCTTATTCTGTACATCAAAACTAACAACTTTTTTCTGCGACTTTTGTCAAAACTAAAATAAAAAATCAGGTGTTCCATACATTTTGTCGAGGGTGAACGATATTTTTCAATGTAACAACAACTATTTTATTTGAGATTTGATCAAAGTCGATGAACAAAAGTTGTAAGTTTTGATTGTTGTCTTATCCTCTAAACTCAGAATTAAAACAAGGATTTAAAACATATTTTGCACTTTACTTTCCATTTTTCCATTATTACACACATCGAATAATAATAACATAATAATCCGCCAGATTCCTTGTCAGTGTCAGTGGCGAGTATCTGTCTGTGTTACCAGTAGTAGCCTTTCTAAAATATACCCAGATCAGACAGATGCTCATCACTACAGATTACAAATAAGTAGAACTTAACTAGAACTTTAACAGTATTTTATATTAATTATGTCTGTAATCTTACATCTCGGCCATCCGTTAATAACAATTGTGTGTCCTCACATTTAGCAACATTATTTGGAAGGAATAGAAAAGAAAAAGAAAATAAAAATAAAAAGATATACTGGAGGTAAACTGAATGACTGAACATGAAGTAGTGCTAAACTTATGACATTCAAAAATATGTATGCTTACAAAACGATTGAAAATCAATTACCACACAGTAAATATACCAACAAAATTGATTGAGTTACGACCATCAGTCTTCCTTCGGTTGAAATGCATAAATTAATTTCGCAATTTTTAACATTTCTGTTTCTAAGTTTTAGCAATTATTCAATTGAAGTTTAATGTACTACCCGTATTTTGAAAACATTGCAATATAAACTGCTATCTTAGACATAAGATAAACTAATAAATCTAGAATTTAACTTTAAACAATTTTTCAACTACTTAATATTAATGCGTTCGAAAGCTATTCATCATTCATACAATTAATGTGACCGAATTACAACTGTTATAATAATTGCATTTAGTACAAATCGATAAAATTATTTTTCATTGGCATTCATTCATTCAATGATTTACTAAAAACATTGGAGACAAGTTCTCTTACGTCACAGTAAATATATAATACTGTGCTTACGTTTATTGGTTCTATGCTGTTTCATTTCCCCTTACGACATGACATCCACCTTATCTTTTGTATAGGAATGTTCATCTTGGTTCTTTATTGTTGTATTACTATAACGGTTTTCATTAAATGTCTTGTCGTATAAGGTAGCTCAACATTTGTCTTTTTTTACGTATTATTACCATAATATTAATACAGTAAGTACAGTAGGTAATTACTTATTCACTATCATGCATAGTCAGTTACGATCTGCAACCATCTATGCCGGTGCACTGATTGCTCGTACCTTACGCATCTATCGCAATACAATAAATCATAATAAATAAAGGGAATAAAATAAATCTTATCTATTTTACACAGTATGTTAAGATTACAACCATCTATGCTAGTGCACTGATTGCTCATAACTCACGCATCTATCAATCTATTTATGTATTAATCAAACAAGTTTTAGTAGGTACATTTTAAGAACACATTGACATCGAAGTAATGATAGAATTATTATCGTAATTCGTATTACAAACATTACTTAAAATGAAACAAGGTAGGCAATGTTTTTAATTCTGCTTTGTGAAAGATTAGGATTTACTCTACGGTCCGAATCAGTTTTAACTGTGTCTCGAACGGCAGTTTTTTTTCGTTTATTCATTAATCAATTTGAAAATATGTGAACAACGGAGACAGATGTCAATGGGTTAATGAATTCTCATCATACGTAGTTTAAATACACAAAACAGACAATATTATTTAAGCCGACGACAGTAAATTAGACTGGTAAATGAGTACTAATAAAATAAATAATCAAACAGGGATACTTTTGGAAAACAAGAAGATAGAAAATGATATCACAAAATCTGTAATAAATAATATTTATCTATCTTGCAGTCTGTTACGATCTACAACCATCTATGCTTGTGCACTGATTGGTCATAACAGTCTGTTACGATCTACAACCATCTATGCTTGTGCACTGATTGCTCATAACCCGCGCTTCGGGATCTCCGTTATAATATCTGTCTCTCATCGACTCTGTAAAACAAAATTATTAGCGTACACAAGACACATTTACTATTACTCAACGATAAAGCAAATGACGGTCATTACTTTTAGGGCTTATTTCAAATCAATGGGTGTTTGGCAACAATGTACGACCATTCATACTACACTGAATTGGAATTGATAAATAATATTATTCTTTATTGCAAAACAAATAATTATCATCTCCGTGCTAACCATAATCATTAATGGGGTTGATGCCATATACTCAGCTCAAGTATTTCCTCTTTTACATTCAATCATTTTCGAGACTCATAATCTATAATACGTCGGGTGTCCCTTCATCTAGCTAGCACAATATTGTCTGATAAGACTAACTACGGATAACCCAGAGCGCCCCTTGGTTTACTTATAGTCTAACTAAAGGAATGTTACAAATATTTTCGTCGAACTATGACTCTTGGACTCATAATGAATTACTTAATCATTTTCAATTTGTCATTAGTGTAATTCGTGAATGCGGTACTAATTGAATAAATAAATTAAATTAAATTGGTGTTCAATAGCAGTAAAGTAGTTCAATAAGTAATACAATATGCATTGTACTACTTATGGTTACAGTCCATTATTTCCATCGAAGAAAGAGATACTTGTATATGCTTACTCATAATCGTC
Source organism: Hypomecis atomaria (assembly GCA_964007245.1). Lineage (NCBI taxonomy): Eukaryota > Metazoa > Arthropoda > Insecta > Lepidoptera > Geometridae > Hypomecis > Hypomecis atomaria. Next base: position 12,268,733 of record OZ023299.1, read on the forward strand.
GATTATTACGGCACAAATATGTACCTTGCTGGCTTGATCAATTTCGTGTCAGAATAAGACATAGTTATGGCGAAGTATATATCTGTCAATTTTTTACAAGTCAAAAGAGTTCTTTTCGTGGCTTTTCGTGGTCGCATGCCAAGCTAGCAGGTATCTGTATCACAAGATACTACCAATCTATTTATGCTGCGGTAGCAGCACAATAAAAAGAAAACCTATAGCTGTATTGTGCAATGTGCATGCACGGCTGCGCCCGCACTATTACCTGGTATAATAAACAGTGTGCATCTAACAAACTAGGTGTTATCAAACCTAGTTTGATGGCCATGGCTACATATTTCATGTATTGTACTGAAAGAAATAAATAAATTATTTTTCATTTTCATTTTCAACTTGCCTCTCACTCACACGTGCCCTATTTCCGACGCGCCGACAAGTCAAATTCCCTCATATTTCAGAACTAAGCACAACAATTGATTCTAATCAGGACAAACCTATTCGAATCTGTGAAATTCGATTCAAGTCTTGTTACGAGTATGACTACCTTTCAAACAATATCCAAAATAAAGGAGTAGGTTTTATGTTCGTCTTAATGTATTTGTTTTTTTTATTCATCAATATTTTCGATAACTGTGATCAGATCTTTTTTTTTTTATTTAAAAAAAAAAAAAACTTTTTTAGTACAGTAGTTATAGGTACTCACGAGGTGGTCTTATTTCAATTTTGTCAAAAAACATTTTGAAAATAATAATCAATGGTGTAAAAATTGTATACATACATCAATTCGAGTCAACCATACGAAGCTCGCGAATGATTGGATTCAGTTGTGCCATTTTTGTGGAAAAAATAATATTAATTATATCAACAATGTTTCTATCTTTATATTAAGCAACATTCCGTACGGTCAGCCCTAGGATGGGTGACCGCAGATGGCACCTCCAGCCAAGCGCCACCGTGGCACTCTAAATTGTAGGCCCGATCGTTTCAACCGTCTAGCCTTCAGACAGCTTAAAAACTCTAGACACCAGGGCCAGCCACCCGGCCTATACAATTATCTTCATAACCAGTTCCTATAGGAAAGAAAAATGTCTCAAACCCTGGATTGCTACTGGCCTTCTAGTATGCATAAAAAAACTGCAATAAATATAGTCTTATTATGTACCACCATAGATAATATGGTATTCAAAAACTGTATGCAAATATTACATATCATGTGGCAATAATGAATCGAGTACCTACTGAAATCACAAATGTTTTCATAAGTTAGGCTCTAACTAATAATATAATTATGCTGCCATAACTAGTAACCATTATTTAAATCAGTCAATCTACTTGAGATTAAAATATTTTGCAATAAGTAGGTAATTCACTCAAACGATTGATGTACGAATTAGAAATGTATGTGTTTTTAAGACCTACAGATAATCGGAATTATTTAAAAGGTAATCATAAATATCTCACAAACCTCAGTTTCTGTTACCTAAGTAAAATAATTGTAAGCAACGGGTTCAGAATGTCCATAATCATAGTCAATGAACACACGGTAGGCATTTGATCCTCTGTGGCAATTTGGCAAATATCACTATATCCAACAACATTAATAAAATGTTTTATTAATGTCGTTGACTACATCCAGTAGACCTACATGATTATGCTGAAAATAAAAAAATCAATCAAGCATCAGATCTAAAACAGTTAGTATTAATAATATGACACAAGTGGCATCTTGTTGCATTTACTTGTTGTGATGTATTATGATGGTACTGATTGCGTGATATAATTCTCTGGCATCATCTACCCATGGGTTGCAGGCAGGCACAAGCGACTAAAACTTACTATTGCACTATTAGTAACAGAAAAATGTAACACATTAGTATCATCATCGCATGGATATATTCACAAGTGAATATTGTGTTTCTCTTTTTTTTATACTCACATGAAACATTAAACCTAGAATCAATCAATGATATACAGCAAATAAAATACATTTAGAAAAAAATAACATCCAAAAGTTACAGGCATTGTAATCTTTCTAGACCACAGCAAACTACCCGAAATTATAACGTCATATTGTGTCTGTCTGCCTTTGAAAGCTATGTTTTGTGCGAGACAGACAGAGCATCTATGTATCCATTGCTACCAAAATTATTATCAGCTTACAATCTCTGACCTTATTCATGTTTTTCAATTTACAGGTCATGCAAATTTCAATAATTTATAATTCACTATTCTAATGTTTGGTGAATCGAATACCTGTCAGCTATCCTTTCTGTATTGAATAACTGATTTTGTTATTGAACTGCATTTTGTTGCTGATCTAAGAAAACCAAACCACTCACATATCCATTTGTCAACACCGCTGACAATGACGACCGCAGTGGCCACTGTAGCCGCGGTTGTGGCCGCTCCATCCATCTGCGCCCACAGCCAGCCGAGATGGCTTGCAAGGCGCCCGCCGCAGCCTCGAGGGCACATGCCGTGCCCACAGGGCGGCAAACACACGGTCTGCAGCGCTAGTCGCGATAGCACAGCGTCCGCAAGGCAGCCACGGCACAGCAAACGCCAGACCGCCGAAGCACTAGTGTTCAGATCACCAGCACCGTTACTCTATGGGCCATCACCAGACCCATTCCAATCCATTGCTTCGACTTGCACCGGTGCCGGCTATGAATCATTCTTATTCTCTTTTCTGAAGTTGATCTTATCCCCTCGTTTTTGCCGGAGTGAGGATACGGACTCGAGTTTCTGCTCTCTTCCATAGTTGGATGACTCGGGTAGCAACCTGCGGGGTATTGTTGGGAGGGTGCGAGTACCCAGGGCACCCGCGAGGGTGAACGGCTTCTCTCAGCACCCTCACTTGCCACACTCTGCGAGTCAACTCACTGCGTGTCTCTCTCACTATCTCTTACGTTTGGGACGTTCAGTTTCATTCGATCTACGATTGCTAATTTCATATTCACGACGGTACATACGTAAGACGAACGGTACCTCAACGTACGAATCCATGGATGCTTTTAAAAGTAGCTTCATCTCTTTTGCCTTCAAATATCTTCGGAAACGACTCCTTCGCTCATTAAAGTTGTTTTGTCAAAGTGGTAAAAAAAATCCTTATTAGGTAAGTATATCGTATTTCGGTACAAACGTGGGTGTGTTTTCTTTATCCCGGTTCTGAGATGTTGTCTTATCCTCTAAACTCAGAATTAAAACAAGGATTTAAAACATATTTTGCACTTTACTTTCCATTTTTCCATTATTACACACATCGAATAATAATAACATAATAATCCGCCAGATTCCTTGTCAGTGTCAGTGGCGAGTATCTGTCTGTGTTACCAGTAGTAGCCTTTCTAAAATATACCCAGATCAGACAGATGCTCGTCACTACAGATTACAAATAAGTAGAACTTAACTAGAACTTTAACAGTATTTTATATTAATTATGTCTGTAATCTTACATGATGTACAGAGTAAGCCCCGTGAAAGGATGCTAATTGATTAGGAATAATCCTGTATAGTGATATTGTGATATTGTAGTGTCTAATTATTTTGCTTAAAATTCTCAGGAGCAGTTGGTTTTTTCAAATAATAATAAGAAATGCGTCGTACCAACTCGTATTTGCATATTTTTTCAAGTACTTAACATAGTTTTTCAGTCACTGAAATAACAATAAAATTAATTAATAAACTAAAAAATAAATAATATAAATGAAATTGGATTCGCTAACATCTTTTTCGAATCAAGAAAACTTCTATAGGTGACACTGCGGGTGGTAAAGTGGGTATAGCTTGTTGAAGGAAGCATTTTTTTCGCTCCGTTTGCTCACTTCTTTATGTAATACAAAAGCGCCTGTAAATTCAAAATATTCATAATTATACGACAAGCGTTAGTTTATTTTTAAACTATAGACTTAACAACTTTTTATAAGTGAACGATCTCGATGATCGAGATAGGAAATTAGTATTGTAAGCTTCCACTGTGTCTATAAATCGATGGACGCGGTATCTGCAGCACATCTAGAGGTTATAATTCAACGTAATCACCGTATAATAGAGACGACCGGCCACGACAATTAGCCTACACATATTAATGGGCAAGTACGACTTCACGTCCGGCTTTCTATCAGTAATTCAATTTAACCAATTAACTGGTTGCAAAATTTGAATGTATTAAAAATTTTACATGGCGTCTCAATGGTTTCAAAAGTATAGGAGTTAAATGTAGGCTATTTAATGGTTGTCATGTGTGATGGATAGAATTTGGGTACGAATTTATGTCCTATGTTATTAATTTTGTTTTGTAGTCATATAAAGCTGGCGGACCCCCGCGGCTTTAGACCAGACTTCACTAAGTTCAAGCATATAGACAGTGGTATATAAGCAGAGCGCTGTAGAGTCCGTAACATTATTGCAGAAATGCAATTTTTCATAGCGTGGAACATAATTATTTATCGCCAAAATGGTACAACCGTCTTCAACCGTGTGCGGAATCCAAATAGTTCGCACAGATCGATGTAACATCTACATATGTAGTAATTTTTATTTCGTAACAAACATACAAAAAAATACAGACGAATTGAGAACCTTAATTTTTTAAGTCGGTTAAAACACAGCTTTTCTCCACACAAAAACATTTTTACGCTTATTAGGGACCAGTTTGATTATTCTATTCAATGTCGCAATTACTATTATTATGTAAGGATAGGTATTTGTAGTCACTGGGTTTGTAGTGTCATAAAAAGTATTCCAATAAAATTTCTAACCCTGTTACCATCCATTTCAGTTTATGAAACCAAAATCCCGCAATCCGACACCGTTATCCCCGAATAATATATCTATTTATATGATGATTTTATACAATAAAGAAGCAGTTAGATTAAGATAATGGTGAAGTTAGTATTGTAATGGTGGCCTGCGCAGATCGTCGGGGCTATCTGATGGACCGAACCATATCGGATGCCACTGGTCTAGAATCTACTAAACAAATACACAGAACCTGTGCAACCTTGTTACAATAAGTGAAACCCCAACTTCCTTCAGCTTGCAAGAGAAAGAAGATGATTCATAGTCTGAAAAGGGACTAAATAGTATTGAGTCGGAAGCTTCTGGTTTAATATCAAACGCTGTATTGGGCACGGATGGTATGGAAACAATAATATTATTAAAGTATAATGGTCCTGAAACGTATCATGCCTGCTTTAGCGGGCTGTTGGTAGTGATGAAAGGTAAGTTAAATATCGTCTATTGTCCTGTTGTTACGTCCAAATCACAGAATAATTATTAGAGGTCTTAATTTAGACTTAAGGAACATTCTAGTAGTACCTAATCTTTAACGAGGTCGTTTTTGAACATATGTACTTAAATGTCAATTGTGTTTATAATGCAAAATTTAAGAGACATTTTAAATTTACTAATTGACAATATCTAGTTATCGTGATAAATATGTTTCATCATCGTTATCACCATCATCAGCTTTTTTCAGCCCAATGCAGGATATAAGCCTTTTCTCACTTTCACCAACTATTTGATCCATATAACCATTCTAAATCATATTCTGAAGAATCTATGAACTAACAGTGACATCTCCATTTGTCTTTTCTTCATCGTTCGTCACAACAACTTTCATGTTTTCTTATGTTATTCAAAAATGTGAGTGATTCTTTCATCAAAGCGCCGACTAGGCTTCATGAGGATGCTTATGATACTAATATATAACTTGAAGTTACAACATAATCGTGGACGGACGCTAACGACATCTTCACGGCGTTATATTAACGACGCTAGTCGAGACCACAATACGTTTATGTCGACACCGACACAGGGGAACTGTGAGGGATTTATCAGGCCGGGAGCAGTTTCCTGGCTCGCTGAGATTCAAAATCAGAGGAGATATGGTATTTTTAACCAACTTCAAAAAGAAGGTTCTCAACTCGAATTTATGTATTTTTTGTATGCATGTTACGCCATTACTCCCCCAATAATTATGAACCGATTTTGTTGACTTTTTTTTCGTCTGGTAGTAAAATATTTTTTACCGACTTCCAAAAAGGAGGAAGTAATATCTTCGTCTGTATGTATTTTTTTGGGGATGTTCATCGATATTTTCTGTATTGTAAACCGATTAAAAAAAACTGTTTCAGTTAGTTTAGTTGAAAAAGTACACTCCCGAACGGCTCAGCCGATTTTGATAAATTAACATTAATGTTCATGGATTTCACATCGATTCGTGCAAAATGTTCGAATTTCGTACACGATGGTTGTCGGTGTTGAGATTTTTTGCAAAAAATTTTTATTCCATTTATTTTCACTGAAAAAAGTGAGCATCCTAAAAAACTAAAAGAATAAAAAAAAAAACAAAAAAAAACAAGCTAAGCAGACAGAAAGAGCATCAAGAGTATCAGCAAGTTTTCTAGCTCTCAGTAAAAACAGATGTGCTCTGCGGGACGCCGCGCGCCGGGCCAAATGCCCACGCGACGATTGTACGGTGGCTCGCCTCTTGATTTAATAACCGACTTTAACTTTTGTAAGGAGGTTGTTTGGAATGTGCTCTAATGGATGTATTATGAGATCTTGAGTTACAGCGCAGCTTAGCATTGTTGAGTATGGCGAAAGAGAATGAGTGTTAGTGTCAAATCTTAGACGTAAGTATAAAATACTAGCTTACACAAGGAGACTAGTTATACATGTGCATTTTGCTAGCTTATAAGAGGTCTTAGTAGAAATTCAAAGGAGAAGCCTATGTCAATCAGTGGATGTCCTACGGCTGATAATGATGACGGTGATTTTACTAGCTAGGTAAAATGTATAGGAGTTTGATTGGATTTAGAAACAAGTAACATTGCTTATTCTCCCTAACTAACACAATATTAATTATTAATGTATAACCTAATAGCCCAATTATGAAGATGCCATCGTAAATGTAATTAGCAACGTAAAAAGTGTTCTCTCTATCGAATGCCTAAAGTGAAAATCAAACAGAAATATGCTAATTAGCTATTATAATTTACAGTGTACAGTGAACGCTATGTCGAAGAACATAACTCATCTTTTGCAAACGGCTATTAAACATCGCTAAAAATTTTGGATTTTTTGTATCTACTAACAGGTAAGTATCCAATGTTATTTGGTTTTCACATTGTGTTTATTCAAATGTAGATTGTGTACTTAAATAGCTCTAGGTACATGATCTATATCCGGGTTTGAATAGGTACCGTGATTCTGGAGATTAATCGAATCACAAAAACCAAACCACGTTCTCTCTTCTTAATTGATCGAGCGTTTAAAATCAAAGATTTTTTTTGTGTAAAAAACGTTTCAAAAATTTGCCGCCATTGCAGTATTTGAACCTGCATCTTTTTGGTATTCCATAGATTTAGAATTTGGGATTCGTTGTAAAGATGGTAGTAAAATATAAACACTGCGGTCTAGCTTAATTGGATAAAGCGTCTGGGCCGGAACCCCAAATAGATGCAGGTTCAAATCCTATCGTGGCAAATTTTTGAAATGTTTATCACAAAAAGAATTGGTCGAGAGTGAGTCGATATTTAGGCTTATGAAGATTCAGTTAAATAGACGTGTCGAGAGATCTACTGTTCGGAAAACTACTAGTTTTGTTATTTTTAAACTTTCTATTTGAGCAGATTATCCTCATACTGCGGCACTTATCGACCGATTTTATTAACTTATCGACACGACACACGACCGATGCAACTTAGTCGGAACGTTGGGAAAAAGAAGTATTTAATTACATATCTCATGTTTTATTGTTTATAAGTTTTGTGTATAAATTAAATAAATCTAAATTTTGACCTACAGCTAAGCATAGCAAATACCATACAAGCAGTGAAAAGTATGTTTAGCGTAATAATAAAATGTATTGCGCGATAAGTCCCGTAGTATAAGGTTAGCTACAAGTATTTTCGTCTATAGATGTATACACTTAATTACATTCACTAGCCTTATTTAGTTATCCCTTTCAAGAAGCAGCGCAACAGCAGTGCACTCGGCTATCACTGGTTACATTCTAGTTATAACTTATGACCCCGGCGTGTACAGCCGGCTGATAACCTCTTGTATAAGCAATTACAATGCTCTCCACCTTTTGTCCTGCCCGGTGCACAATACTGGCACAAATGGCTTGTATTTGGTCTTATGGATTAGATTACTTCGATAGAAAGTACAGCTAGAAACAGATATTGGAAAAACTGATAATAATTAGCAATGTGTGTAATAATGTACCTACTAACTTTATCGCGTATTTTAGATTAATATAGCTTGGAAAAGTAAGTAATTCTTTAAATCATTTTCTCCAACATTGTTATAAAATATATCTATTTTTAATATTTGGTCACTGAAGAAATCAATAGAAAGGGCTTTACCAAGGTAAAGCGCGTAACATGTCGCGCATATATCGTCCCGGATGGAACGCTCAACATTTGATATACAAACGTTTAAAATAAGCTGCAAAATGCGTGTTTACGATACACTAATTCTAGAACGCAACGTCATTAGGCTATTACTGATTTATTGGGTACGTAAATTATAATTGAGTGATTATTATTAGCTTTACGTGTAGTAGTGTTTTTTGCGGGGAGAGTCATGCATACTCATAGTTTGGTCGCTGTTACAACTTAGTAGGAGTCATGCATGGCCCATGTTGCAAGATCTGTGTTGGTGAATGCAATTGTGACCAATGCAGTGCAATGCAGACGCATGCAGTTGTGTTAAAATTTCAAAAAATCAATTTCCAGAAAATATGCAAATTAAACTCGCACACAACGGCATGCTTTTGTGTTTGACTTGCACTATTTTACTGCATTTTATTTATGTAAATTAAGCACGCAATTGTTAACAGTTTTCCATCCAACAAACACATTATGTAAATGTAGGAATTGCACAGCAGTGACCATAAATCCCAGGCATGGCTCGGGAAAGGATGCTCGCTCGCTAGCCAGCGACGCATCCGCTGGAACGCTGGGCATTCTAGTAGCGAATATGGTGCTTCTAGGCCATTCGCCATTGAGATGTTACGCGCTCTGCGCCTGACATGCGTATAGTCTGCAGCCGCGCCAACCGCTAAGCTGCCCAGCGATTTCAATAGCATGTTCCTGATGTTCACGAAGACACGACAAACTAGATACGGGAGGGAGATGTCTAACTTTTAAAGTATTCGTTGACATTTGGGCACGAAGTTATCATAAGAAAATTAAATGACAGATGTAACATTTTGTTGAAAGTTTTCTAAAAGTAAATAGCCAGTTTACCTGTAAAGTACTAAATACAGCTTACTAAACCTTATTATATACCTATCAGGGAACGCAAACTAATAGTATGGAGTTCAGTATCTTCCATGCTTACTTAAAGTTATTAAATTATTACTCTCTATGTTTATGTTTTAAATTTTAATTGATGATATTGTTCTTGACGATGCTATTGCTGATATTTTTTATTAAGTTCCTATTATTTTGTTTTATTGAATTCTACGTGTTCAATTATTTTTTAATGATATTTATTTTGTAATGACGTTTCTTAGCGCATGTAATATGTCAATGGAATAAATGAATTTTTGAATTTGAATATGTATATTGAAGCTAAAAATAGTATTTTCAATTAAAAAGTATTTTTAAATAGTGCGGTTTTTGGAAAGGATATTGCGTTCAGCTAGGTCATACATTAAACAAAGTTATTCTGGACTGTAAAACATAAATTTCATCATAAATCCAAAGTTACCCTTCTAACCTATTATTTTCTGTGAATGCACACGCTGCGCACCCACAGGCTAAATACGACAACCACGCATACAAAATCCTATTAATTCCACTTACTACACGCATTCAGTCCTTCCCAACACAAGCCGCCGCCACGATATGTCAACTATTTCTCACATTTTATTAATGATATCCTACAAAATGAGTTTATTACCAGTTTCAACACCATTTCTATGTTGATTTACGACCCAAAATGTTCACACCTTTGTTATCAACTCATAAATCTGTTAATTGCTTAGCGCTGCATAATCTGTGATACACGCGTGGTTGTAAAGTGACTCAAAATGCCAAAGGTCTTAGATCTTTATAAACAATGAGATGTCAGATTGAATCGCGTGTCGAATTTAACGCTTGATCTAATCTACATACAGTCACCTTTGGCATCGTAAACAAGTCGCATCCTTGCGTTTCGTCACTACGTAATATCATCAATCAAACACTACAAGCTGTATGCAGATTTTATTTAAATCCAATGATTGTCGCCTCTCCCACGTGACCAAATTTGTACTGGAATTTCGCTCTTGTATCCTAGACGTCGAATAACAAAAGAATGACGAGGCAGCATTGCCGTAAGGTCGACAATCGTATCATAGTTCGTAGACAGTAAAGTGACACTATCTAGTATGGCTGAAATGCATTAGCTTATTTTGCATACAAAGCCGTTATAAATATTTCCTATGGCTGAGTCTTCAAACACGGCGTTTTGAAATCTTGAGCGGATGACACGAGTCGATACATCCAACAGTTATGCGTCAAAGTGGATGTAAATGTATGTAAATTGGGAGCATCTCGTTATTAAACATGTTCCTTAGTGGACAAAAGAGAATTCATTAATTACTATGCTATGTAAGACGTTATAATGGTGATGGTATAATCTAGTTGCATAATACACCTCACTGTTTTTTTCAGCATTTTATGAAAAAAAATGTTAATGAGAATTGCTCGTACAGCTTAGGTATACTTGATACCTGAATCGATCATAAAATGGTTTTTGAGGTATACTTTTTAATACATTTTAATATTTAAAACCTGTACTCTGTGCATGCTACCTATGTTCAAGCAAATAAATGACTTTGACTTTGAATACTTTTTGGATTCATAACAAAAATATCGATAATTTTATTCTGCTAACTTATTAATTTTCTGCTGTATTTTTTTTCTACTCTCTTAATTAACCGTTGCACTAGTTACCCTACAAATTAACGAAAGCCAATCCAAAAATTATCTCTTGCTCAGTTAAGTTCCTTACAACAAAATCAAATTGAGGATATTTTTATTTACCATAATATTATTTCCTATAAACCAGCGCAATCAGCATAAACCTTACCTTAAATCAGGTTGCGCGATAAAGAACGAGGCGTATTTGCGTCTAAACGGTTGATATTTCAATAGGGTTGGAACGGGCGGAACACTTGTTCGATTTGACAGGTGATAGCCGCGAGCCGGTGAAATATTGCCCCTCGATAGCTGCAGCTGGCGATCGTGTGGACCGCGGTAGCTACCTACTTATGGTCATTTGATAAAGTGCAGTCTTCGAGCAAATATCTATAGAGTCACAATCGTGCAAAAAAAGCGTCCGAGCCAAAACTCTGCCCAAGCTACGTAGTGGGAAGGCTTTTTAGTTAGTCGTAAGGCGATTGCAAGCCGACTACAACGCCGCGTGAGGCCAAAGTGCTCGGTTACAAGCACTAATTAGGTAACAAAATGTCGAGATTCGAGAAAATGGGTCATTGTAAATATCTAAGTCGGTATGTATGACGGCGCTCGGCCATTTTTTTTCTACTTTCACTTAAGGACTGTAGCTCTGTAGATATTTGCTCGAAGAGTGCAGTACATATTTCTATTCTAAGCTTCACAATTTGTAGACAAAAAATGTCACTAACTGTGTCGATTCATGACAATTGTAACAATCAATATGATCAGCAAGAATTTGACTTGAGCATATTGAGAAGACATTCCCATTGCTAAAGTTCATGCAGAAAATTTACCTAAAATCAGTCATGTAATCAAATGATTTTTATCGTGCTTCGCACACTAGGTTTATAGAAATCGAAATAGAAAGGTTTATCAGTCATTTGTTTATTTTACTCCCTATTTTTGAATCGTAGTTGGTACTGTATCGCATACTCTACCTCTTTCTACAAAATCAAAGATTTTTGTTTTAAGTATAAGTATTCAATTCTGTTTAAGACTATTACCACCGGACACTCCGCGATTTTTCATACAAAATCTGCTGTCTTACGCACACCTACACAGTACTTACTCACAGACAACACACTTACGCACGGTCGCTACACGCGCATTTGTGTGCGGAACGTCTATGGCTGTCAGCGATCACCACAACGTGACGACATGCCGCGTGAGTGAGACAGTTGCGTACTTAATTTGCAAAAATGAATATTAATCTAGTGCTTAAAAAAGTATAACAATTACTTAATTTGGAAGCATTTTAACAAAAAGTAACCGATCTACTTCTTTTGTAAGATAATATCAAGAGGAAGTTACCAAATAATGTAAAATAAGTTCCTATTATTTATCCTTAGGGAAACATTAAAATTTCTTGTTTTGTTACGTATCATTGATATTCAACCATACACAGTACAAGTGTTCCCTATTGTCACAGTCTAGGTAGTTTTTATTAGAAAATCCACCGGCCAGTGCAGCCCGCGCGCAGAGTACACGATGCGGTACGTAGCGCGGGGTGGAAGTGAGGAAGACTCAAACGGGTGGGGGGTAACGAGTGGCCGTTCTATACGTAGTATTATTATATATTCTTTGCTATTACTTCAAATATCTAGAGTACAATATCAAAAAATATTACTCTCGTTAAAACATTAAGGTGAAATCAACTAGCTAAAGAGATAATTGCACAATTTATTTGCAGCATCCCTATTCAATTAATTATGTTTCCATTACAAAATGGCCACTGTCCTATCAGATCATCGATAGTCGTCGTAATTAGAAGACCTGCTTACATAATAGGTGGCATTACCAAGTGTGCATAATTGTGCTTCTTTGATCATGATTGTGGAACAAAAGGGCTACTCAGAGCTAGGGTTACCATTTCTTAAAATATTCAAGCTTTTATCAGGGCGAAGTTCCATCGGAGTTGCCAACTGTGGCCCAATGTGTAGCACACTGTTAAGAGCTAATTTTTATCAGGGACAAAATACATGTAAACAGATTGTACCACTCAATTTCGACCACTGTTGGAGTTCTTTCACAAACATTATGTCAACAAATGTGGCAAACCACGCCTTCAGGATTGCGACTGAATTTTGGAAATCTGAGGAGCTTTTAGTATTTTTTAGAGTAATTACTGGTTTCTTTTATAAGATTCTACAGAGGTACTTTCTATGTGTTGGTTACTTTTCGTGATCGAGACTCCACTCGACGAAGAAAAGTAACCAACTTATTCAAACTCATGGGCATCAAGCACTCCCTCACAAGGTCGAGTAAGCTCACGCACGTCATGGGGCCAGCGGTGTACAATCGTTTACCAGAGGAAGTCACGAGCGCACTCACCTTAAACAGTTTTAAGTACAAATTGAAAACTTGGCTTATCGAGCAGACAATCTATGAATTTGAAGAATTTATAAATCGAAAATAATGTAATATTGTACATTAATGTACCTATATAAATTATATTTAATTGAAATGACTTGTAAACAATGTGTTTATCAATAAATGACTTTGACTTTGACTTTAAACTACATCCAGCGCTTCCTAAATCTCAATAGTTTTTAATGGAATTGGAAAGCAGACTCTTTATCAAAATTTAACATTTTACATTTGGTAACCCTACTCAAGACTTAAAGGTAATCGCGAATAGAAATGGTAGGTCTCGTTGCTGAATTCGTTTGTTGAGCCTCTTTAAGTTTAAGGCACATCGGGAATCAGATGTGTAGGTAATATTATTGGTGCATTCGTCTTTAGTATTGTTTAGCTAGAATTGAAGATTTTAGTCTTATGTTAGTTTCTATTTAAGCTATTGTCAATGATTTTATGTTGTAAATGACTCAGGTAGGAAATTACGTTAAAATAATGTGGCGACTAAGTTTGAAACCCAAAACGCATCTATAAGATAATTATCCTTCAATCACCTCTAAAGAGACTGCATAGCTCCTTTAGTTGCAGAGCGTGCTCCGGCGCGTATTTTTTCACAATTTTTAAAGTTTTTTTTTTTTTTTTTTGTATAGCAACACTGCTCCTTTAAGTCATTGTGTGCTTTGTGCGTGTAAAAAACGGGTTTCATTTTTCGATGAAAAATGTTAAAACCAAGCCGATTCCACTAGTTATTACGTAAATAGCGTGTAATATAGCCTGCAGACCACGAGAAGTGAAACACACATATCAAACTGTGTGTTTATGTGACTGTGTACATTAATATGTGTTCGACGAAAAATTTACATATTCAACGTTCTAAACGCCTTCCGGCAACACAAAACTCAATTAAATACAAGTAAAAAGGTCTTAAATAATGACAGTAAGTACCTACCCTAACTGGGGAACCCATTCAAGTACTTGATTCCTTCACAAGTACTTAGCAAAAAGATTGCATTTCCCGGCTCTAATTTATAGTAACCGTAATCTTGCCAACGTATTGTCACGATTTATAAACAACAAAATACAGTAAGAAAACTGGATTTTAGTTAATGGAACTCGATGAGTTTCCTAAATGACATCTATGTATGATGGTCAGACAGACTATAAGAAACAGGACTGAAAGATAGGTAGGTTTGTTTTCTTATGTTTTTTATGCTATCATTCTGTCAAAGATAAGAGCAGTACATATTATCTCATAATGAGATTACTACATCTGGGTACTATTAGCGAGATAATTCTACAAACAACAAAATTATTATAATTACTTCTGAAAAACTTCTCGGCGGTGAAGTGGTCAAAAGACACACAACAAACTTTTCTGTCAACATACAGAAAAAGTCATCCTACAAAGGATATAAGTAATATCACCGCAGCATGGTACACTGTAATATGGTACTAATGCTTAATGCACAGTATTTACTGATGATCTACCTATCTCAGTGAGTAATCACTGAACGAGGACAAATGTTTGTTCTCAAATAGGTAAGTATATGATGTCATCATGTCATATTATACCTAGGAAGAGATAAGGGGTCACAGCTACCACCTATCAAGAAATCTCTAACAGTAAGTTCACATTGAACCCTAAGCAAAAATAGTATTTACCCTTCTTTCATCTGAATAATATCTCAAATTCTGAGTATTCAACATGACATGTAAACAGTCCAATTACAAGTACCTATAGAATTCAATTATTTCCGTCACATTCACTTCTTATTTATACCAAGCTGGTTATAAACATTCTTTGAACGGACCATGGTACTCAGTCCATAAAGAACTATTACCAAGAAAACACCAATCAAAGTTACCAAGTAACATAATTATATCAGTAGAATCATCTCTAGGAGAAAAAATGGGACTTGTACTGTACAGGACTTTAATAGTCTACTACTAAACATACATACCATACCCAGGAAGAGCGATTGGGCTCTCACTCTGGCTGATGGCTGGGTGCAAGTTGAATACCATAATAATTCAACTGCAAAAATATAAACAACAAAATTAATACTTGTTATTTAAGGTACCTGCCTACATATTACACACCTACCTTAAATGAGAAAAGGAACAGGAATGTCTTATTTATACATAATAATTTTGTAGGCATACCTAGTTAGACATTTATACATAAAGTGAACCACTCACTGTTGTGGTTAGGTTAGGAGTCTAGCCTATCACATCTGAAATCAAAGATAAAAAAGCTTAATTTCATGTTCAGGCCCTAAAATTTGAGAAATAAATAAAGTGACTATTTACGCCATATTGGTAGTTACTATACTGTGGTATGTGAGGTTTACCCGCAACCTCTTATATTAATCTTCCTTTGGAGATATCTTTATCACTGACTTGGCATTATTTCATATAGATGGATTTTAAAAGTAGTATTTGCCATGTTGCCTATCTCATTGTCGGTATGTTTATCCGGCAGTCAAACATATACCTATTCAATGCTTTAGGAAGACCGGATCTAACGTGGTATCCCATCAAAAATCAATTCTAAGTCATCAAACATGATAGCAACATGATAGTCAGAAATTCTTCAGTCCTTCAGAAAACTATGATGAAATCATAACTATCATTGTTATAAACATTAGGTACATACTAAGTTAATTGAATTACTAACATAATTAAGCTGATTATATTAACTTGTAAATTATTATAGGAATTGCTTATTGGTTATTTAAAGTTTACAGCTTTTAAGGATTACAGTTAATCTACTGAAACTTTAAAGTAATTTCAGTTCAAGGGATGAAATACCTTACACAGCCATGAAATACTGTGATATGCCATGAAATATGACACGGGTGATTTAAGGGCATACCTATTTATAATATCATAAAGGAGATATTGCAAAAATATATAGAAATTGGGCCACCAAAGGGTACAGTATTTCATAATTTGCTTCGTTTCTTTCGGATAATTATTTTCCCGTTATTTTTTACAATAACAGTGTCCATTAAAAGTAATTTCATGTATTCTGATTGAAAATTACATTGACATTGTTTAAAAATAAGGCAGCCATACTCTTCTTCTTTTATATTTTGGTGTCGCATGGTTTATGCATTTGCTAACGTTACCTATAAGTATTGAACCTTTTTTTCAAAATAGTTACAGTCTAAGTCACGTCATAGTCCGAAAAAGTCGCGGTCAAGTTAGACCTCAGTAAAGCATCGGCAAACTAATTATCACTGATAGAAACATATTTCACAAAATAATATAATGCGGCGACATGATTTTTCCCCGTTCCCGCCAAAAACCACCCGGCCATACTCGACTTGAAACATCAATAAAATGTCACAAATAACAAAAATAGGCTAAAGGCCTAAAACCGAAAAAAAGGTTTAAAACCAATTTCTATATTATCCTGGCTTCTTATAACAACGAAAAGAACACGTTTCATTGCAATTCGTTGGATGATTTTTTATTGTTAACTATTACAGGATTTAAACACCTCGTAGTCAAAATATTTTATTCAGCATTCTCCGATCTTAGAAATATATGGTTACAAACATTTTTTTATTCTTCGCTTCATTTTCACACCATTGATCCTCCTTAGTTTCTTTCCCGCCAAAAAGTAAGTATTCATCCTTCATTCTCCTTTTTTTTTAAATATATAGATCTAACTTGTTCCGTGAGTTTGATTACTAAAGAGGTTTCTATGTGCTACGTGATCTTCATACACCATTATAAGAATACAGTAATGTGAATGCGGGGCAAGTTACTTCGAAATAATTCACAGTTGTTTAGATCCATTTATACAGAAATATGATATAATATAATACTTTTAAGAGAATATAAACAACATTACATTCATCACACTATTAATGATGGTTTTACAAAATTAATATAACGGTCGCGCAGTCTGGAAGGAGGGAAGGGAGGCCTTTGCCCAGCAGTGGGACAATACAGGCGCAAAATAATAATAATATAACGACAAAATTTTCTTGATTATTTACGAAAACAGGAAAATAAAAACAAACCTCTTACACGTTTGCCTTCGACTTTCTCGGTGACCCGCGACTTTACCAAGTAACAACTTAATCCTCCTCAGAGCCAGCGCAGTGGATATGAGTGGATAAGCCTAGCCTATGTTCAGCAGTATACTTTTAAAAATTACAGATACATGAAAGGTAGATACATACATATACCGTGTGTCTCTCAGAGATCTAATAATACTGAAACCACTTATATGTAGTACCTACGTTATTATGAACAACTGAAGATTGCTGTTGGCACCATAATAAAAAAATCAACGAAATAAATGAAATAAAAGAAACGTCTAAAGTCTTGATCGAAGTATAAAGTACCTATAAACGTATCAATTTGATGTATCATTAACGTCTGAGAAGTTTTGCGAACAAAACTAAACATTTTTTACATGTAGGCTATTAATTCTATGTAGGTTATATAAAAAAGGTTACATGTGACCAAAATGGCAGTAATTCAATAACTGAGAAAAAAATCAAATTGGAAAATGTGAAATTACTCATAAATTAAGCATTTAATGCGGTTGTTTTACTCTGCGCATTTATTTATCATAGTTTATCGGATTTTTTGAGCTACTGTACCTAGTCTTAGCCCTTTTTGCAATATCACCTTTCTGTATTTCTCAAGGTATATCTGGAGTACCTAAAGCTGTTTTTTCCTTCTTGACATACAGTTATGTCATTACAATCCACTACACGGGCTTGAATATTTTAATGCTACCTGTAAATAACAATTACGGCTCTGCTCGACTTGTTTGGGGTGCACTACCGTGCACCCAGATTATGAAGGGATAAACTTCATGATAATTATGCTTAGTGAATTCCAGTACCTACTGAAAGTTTATTCACATATGTGACAGTAGGTATCCATCTTATAATTTAAACTAAAGGGGAAATAGGGAGCTAAGTAAGGAATATCAATCCTAGGTTTGACCCTAAACAATATTTTATTTTAATTAATTTTTAGACTATGATAATTTTGTATTAAGTATTGTAATGTTATTCTTTTAAATGATGTATGTCTTTTTATATGGCGTTGTATGCCTGAAATAAATGTTTATTTATTATGAGGCAAGAACCTAGACATCAGGCTATAGACATTGATTGTTCCTCAGGCTTTATTTGCCTACTTATCCCTCTATTCATGGGGACCCAGATAATAAATATTTACATATTATATCATATTAAACAGTACATTAAGATAATTATATACTTATAGACATATAAAATAGTATTAATGAATTGAATTACCATTACCATAATGACATCGATCGAGGCTTACCTGTATTATACTGATACCTTATAATTCCCTTGATTAAATAAATAACTCATCACTGCATAGTGTCACCTCCGGGCAAGGGAGGGAGGGATTGAGTCACTATGCAGTCTCTTTCTCGGTGATTTCGGATAATTATCATCAATCTTCACTTAACAGGTAAGCTCGATTGATTCTTAATTTCTCGGAGCTTGAAAAAATAATTAATATTTTACATTGTTAATACAGGGGATCGATTTTGCTAAAAATCTAAGAGTTATATTTTTTAATATTACTGAAATTTCCGCCTTTGTCACTATCTTATATTCTAAAATGTGGAAAAGTTTCTTA
Organism: Hypomecis atomaria; assembly: GCA_964007245.1. Classification (NCBI taxonomy): domain Eukaryota; kingdom Metazoa; phylum Arthropoda; class Insecta; order Lepidoptera; family Geometridae; genus Hypomecis; species Hypomecis atomaria. The sequence goes on from OZ023299.1 coordinate 12,287,692, forward strand.
TTCAACCTAAAGTATTTAAATATTCTTGATTTGAAAGACCACGTTCGAAACCTAAAAGACTCTCGTTCGTCAACGAATCAACTCGTCTTTTTAATAGAGCAGGGCCGTAATTAAGTAATACAACATAGTAACTATCTCCCGGCAGTGAAAGCAAATTCGTCCTACACGTGCATTCGTCGCTAATAACACAGGCTACACGAAGTACTTATACTAATAAGTTGGCTCGCGACGCAATCGCGCTCATTTAAATACAGCACACTATATTTGAATTTGAAATTGTAGTGATTCAGAAATGAAGATGTACTCGTAAGTGTACTGTTACGAATAATGCGGTACTTGAATACTGCCCTGTGATATGTTATAGCAAAGTTTAAAGGATGTGTTGACTTAAACTGTATGTAAAGAATTAAGTACTTGACTCGAGTTAAATAAATTAATAGTTTTAACAGTTTAAACACTAGAAAAACACGCTTTTCGTGGCCTTTCTCACAAGTGCAAACACGACTATGATGCGATATTCCAGTCATGGAATGTCAGTATCTATCTTCCGGATTCATCATCAGACCTTGAAACCTAATCGTGGTCAAAGTTCATTACAAGACTTTTTTAAAAAATCCAAAACAGCTATGATACGATTTTCCATCATGAAGTTTCAGTTCATATTATGTTCCGGCTCCATCAGATCAGTTCGACAGTACCATATTATTGTGTTGTGATTGTGACCAGAACTACATACAGCTGCCAATTTTCATTACGCTATACGACCCTTGGAAGATGGTTAAATTAGTTACCTTAGATTCCATTACATAGGTTACATACAGGTCGACCTACTCGTAAAAGCGTGTTAGTAAAAAAGATAATGTTTTTCAGATAAATACCTATGTTACTATATGTTATATTTTACTTATGTTCTTGCTTTTCTATATCGGTGTTTATCTGGACCGTGAGCACTTACTATGGGACCAAATATTACACCTATAGATGAAGAAGCGGAAAAATTCATCTGTTTTAAACAAAAAGGTCATTAACGTTCTATAAGTACGTATGAGTACCTATAGAAGGAACAATTGTTACTTTGCGACTTCAAGTTCTTAGAACTAGAATATCGAAAAAGCTTTTTGGAATTTTGCGAATACAGTTTTGAAAAATATCTTTACTATTAGAGCCTACTAGTGCTGCCTACGAAATCGAAAGCTCATGCGTTCTAAACAAAAGAATATTACTTACTCTAAAATACTGCTTATGATGCTACATTTCACAAGAAGTCTTACACTTCCATGTTGGATCAGCTTTTGTAACAACAGGTCTGACGGCATCGTCTATTCCAAATGAGAACTGAATTTCCCCCTTTCTTCAGTTTCGCCGCACAGATCTCGCTAAATGGAACATGTCGTCGCTATCTAAGGGATACACCTATGCTGCCGTCATAAGCCCAAGTGTGGTTGGTACCTAAATAAAAAAAGTAGAGAAAATTAGTCATTATTTTCAACCAATCAGATGCGGGAATTAAAATTTTATCTTTTTGAGATGCCACCCTTGGGCTTGTCAGTATATTATTTTTAACAAATTATATTTTGTTGTTTTTTTTTTATTTCTTTCGCATTTTGAGCTCATATTTCTTTTACTAATTGCGCACTGATCAGTCTGCCCGTGACCACGCTCGATACGTGATCAATGAAGTATTTAATTATCTTGTATTTTCAATGCGCTATTAGTCATGTAGTAGGTAGGTATTTAAAAATTACGGAGTCCTAATTTTATACGAAACTTTTTGCTTTTACTAGAAACTTTTTGTTTAACATCACAACTACCCGTAGCGACAATAGATAATTATAACATTATTAATCGTAAAGCACAAAAAATCATGTGTTCAAATGTGTTCACACAAAACTACATTCTGTAATGTTTGTTTGTATTAGTTTATATTCTTAAATTTTTAATTTCCGTGTTAGGGTGTATGTGTGCATTTGCTACATGTAGGTTTGTGTGTTGCGCGCCGAGTAAAGACGTCTCTCTATATCTCTATGGTTTCACCGTACAATTTAGCCGACGAGAAGTATTTTCGCAATAAAGACCACTTAGATAAACTCGTATTTGCTGTTTTGTCGCAAGATTTGTGAAGATTAAATTCACATTTAATAATTGGACTTGGGAGAAATGTTGGTATTTAGAATGAAACTGTTATGTAAATAAATTTATTACTTTATTACATTCAGGGCCTTACTTACATTGTACTTAAGAAATAAAAAAACGTGCCACATGGTCGCTCGTGTTGTCTAATGTACAAGTATGTGTGTGTGGCCACCAGGGTCGGGGGCGCGCACCAGCCCCCTGTTTGCCCCGTTTGCTGGCTTACTGTGTAGAAACGGACCACCTCCGACTTATATTATTGTCAGAGGAAGACCTGACGAACATAAAAAAAAAGTATGTGTGTGTGTTTTGTTATGTGATAAATATACCTACCAAAGTTATTACGATCTGTGGTATTTTTTCTCCTACTTTGTTTTGTCAATCCCATCTCTCATCACGATTCGCACACACGACTTCTGTATCGGAAACTACATAGTAGCTGTCGAGTATCTCATATACTTTTAAATGGATAAATAATAGACGAACCATAGATGAATGAATGTCTCGCTCCTAGCGGAGCAAAGACCAATCCTTCATCTATGAGACGAACCTATTACATATATGGAGCTCAGCCGCCTTCTACGTCGCACATGGTAAGCTGTAGACTGTAGTGTAGAGGCCTCAGTGGCCAACAGCTATAAGTACATAATTAAAAAAAAGTATTAAGTTTGAGTTACGAGTATGTTGAAGATACAACTAATTCATTATCCTCAAAAATCTATGGTAAAGATATTAAGTAAGATACAGAACCCTGAAGTCTAATAAGCAGAGAAATAACTACACTACAATATAGTATCATAACCAAAGTCTAGATGCCTACATTACATAAGTTACAGTAATTGTGCTATTGTGAATCATATTACCTCTTGTTCGAAAACATTTAACTAAGCCATTAATCATTTCTCGATATAGAAATACAACTATGACACAATGGTTCGAGCTGTCAATAAATGCGGCTTTTATTGTGATTGTCACAACTAACATTTTCTTGTATATGTCAATTTGACACATCTCAGTACATATTCGAGTTTTTACTCAGTATTGGTGTTGTATTGATCTTGCTATGTAAGGTTCCTGATATACTCGGTCTTACCTTTTTCGATTATGACCCGCAACTGTATGTGACTTTTAGAGTTCCGTGGGTAAGTTTAAGAGATGAATAAAATGTTCATAATTGATTTTTGTATAAATATATTATTTTGTTAAAAATTGCTGATTTAAAAATAATGTAACTTGATTCGTTTCCTGCATAAAAATAATTTAAGTAGGTAAGTAAGTACATAGGTGGTTATAAAGTTCTTTTTATTGTGTGTTGTGTGTTTTTCTCGTGAATATTCATCCAGATATTTACGTGTTGGCGGTATTAGAACATTAAAAAGCATTGAATTTAATTTATTTGTAATGGTATTTTTCATTGAGCATCTATACTTAAAATAAAAAAAATTATAACGATTAGATAGATGTATGTCTCATCCTAAAGCACATTATGTAATAATTAACAAGACAAGTATTTAATGCAAAACTAATAACAAAATAGAGCGATTAATATTAAACAATTTCTAGACTTTTTAAAACAAATAATTCGAGTAAAGTTTTGAATAGGCTAGCATAAATAATGACCATTGAAAAAGACTTTTTTCAAAATTCATCTACGGAACCCATAATATTTTGTAGTATTTGTCTTTGACAATAATTTAGCATGAAAGGCGTAGACTTCACGTTCAGTTTTTGTGCGTCCGGGACATGTTCTCTTTTTCATCTGCCCATAAAGTGTGGAGGTTCATGTACATCAATATTGATATATTCAGCTCTTAGTGCACTTTCCTTGCGTTTAGGATTTGTTGAAAGATGTTTCGTGTGACTTGTTGCTAATAGCGTTTCGTAACAGGTTCAGGCGCTCTATTTTTGACTTTGGAACGGCTTGTACGTATACGGAACTTTGACAGATTGTTTGGAGAATCCGTAAAGTTGCGTTTACGTCCGAGACATTACAAAAGGCAAAAATAAAGCCCCAGGTGCAAACTGCTAATGTAGTAGCCGAAGAGGGGATTTTGGTATTTACTGAAGAACGACGGATTAACATACAGGGGGATACATTGTATTCGGTTAAGACTTGGTTAAGTACCTGGACCAAATAAGAGCCCCATATTTATATGGTCAAAGATAAAGGATCAGATTAGTATTTTAGTTAAAACAAATGAGTAAGTATCAGAAATTCTTGAGCGCGTCAGATTAATGATGGTGAGTTAACATGCTAAAATGTGTACATTCCAGTAATCTGACCAATTTGAGAGTGACATAAAGAAGGGGGAGGGCTACACGATTACAAACTTGTTAAAAAACGTCATCACGCGTGGCAATTATTTTTTTTTATTTTGAAGGAAGTAATTCAAGGATAACAAAAGACTGACGATTTCCACAGGCCAAAATAAAAAAAATCGTCGACAAAAAATCAATAAAACCTGCAACAGAAACCGTAAAATTGTAGAGCAATTTTTATGTTATTTAGGAACATGAATCAATACCTAATAACAAAATTATTTTAACAAGAAGTGTATTTTATGCTTATTTAATCTAGTCTAAAGCCTTAAGACTTAATCAATATTCTCAGAAAATTGAAATCAATTATTCCTAAAATAAATTGAAACTGGAATAATGATACCGTCGAGATGAGTGTTCCATATAAGCGCAACGTAAACTACTCGCACTTTCAAAACTAGACGTTCTATATCAACGATCGCATTCCCAAAATGGAATTTCTGGTACTTATTAGATACCACATGTTGAGTAGGTACTCGATTAATGTAAGCCCCATATTCCTAAATTCAACGACCTGTTCGCTCAATCTGTCAATCAGCGTACGTTAGATTTAACAAGATCTCGTAAATATCTATCGAGTAGCAAGTAATCGATTTAACCAATTAGAATTTATTACACTGCTCTCGGATGGTCCGCATAGCCTGAGCACGCGTTGTGACATCTTATATCTTCATTGTGCGCTTTACTGACCCTTCAATTATTGCTACTGCTACAATCAAGCCCATGAGAGAGGCTTTCTTTGTATCCAGCACGTGATGCACTTAAATGTATCAAATCTCATATACCAAAATGCATGTTTACGAAACATTAATTGTAAAAAACAATGTCATGTGAGCGCATATAAATAATTAGTTGTGTTCTGAGAGTTATAGATGCATAATTATAATATAGTCGCATAATAGTTGTTACGTAGTAATTTTAAGTCGAGTTTCATGCGAATTATTATTTGTCTCTGTGAGATATCCCATCCGCGAGTTCTGTGATTCTTTTCATTAAAGTGAAGTGTGTCGCTTGCAATGTTTAAGATCTTATGTAAATAGCTAACACACTTAACCACGTCGTAAAATACCTCTGCGTATCAATGAATCGATACTCTAGTCTGGTGTCGCCGCGACATCCTTTTTAAATACTCGCAATACTAAATAGAGAAGAGTTTCTTCGTACCGCAATGTTGTTCTTTTTTCTAACGATCCACATATCCGCTTACAAGTGAAGGCGAATTCTTAAAATTTATACTCCATTGGCTTATGACGATATGTTGCCTTATGCGTCTAGCTTGATGACAAACACGTCTTCATGATGAAATAGACTTCACAGAATGCATGCCACGAGAGATAATCTAGATGTAAAAAATGTGTACCAAACATTTTATGGGGTAAGTTTTTCATGTGGGTGCGTAATTGCGACGCGCCTCTGCCTTATCGAGACGGTTTGCTGATTGGATTCATTTGAAAATGAACTCTAATTAATAAGTAGAACGTCTACGGCACTATTTTGATGTGATAACGTCCTAAGCTCTAGGCTTGGTCTCATTTTTTGCATGTCAGTGATATGGAAGAAAAAATGTAGTGAGAGCTCGTCGCAGCAAAGCGATTGAGGTTCCGTTCAATATTGGTAATTAATAACATGGGGCTTCCTTAAAAAATATTTTAATTTGGAATGTTGGCACACAATCTACACAATACTTTAAATAAGGCAGTATAATTATAATCGAACTTAAAAAATTACTAAACATAAATTACTTAATTATGTGGATAATAATCTTTGTATTGACTTTTGTATGTTTCCCGAGCAATTATAAAGTTCTGCATCAGCCTTTAATAATCTATAGTTGAACATAGGCCTGTCCTTGATGAGCGAGTAATTAATAATTCCCCAGAGCGATTGTGGGATAGAACAAGTTAAATAGAGGTAAGTCTGTAAATCAACTTCTTGACTGTTTTTATGTTGACTCCGTTTTGTAGATAGAGCGTTACGTAGCCGAAACGTTTTCCTACTAATAATTTTGAACTCCACAAGAGTGTCAACTCGTTTCCGTTACAGATAACTAAGAATGTAGTTTTTTGCATATGCCGATACATTAATTAAGTCCAAGTCATCGGGTGGCGGGGACATTTTGTAATGTATCCTGCTTATATCTGAAATGAGATCTGGCGAAGTGCCTCTCATTCTTTAGTGTTTCGGAATGTTATTAGTATGTGCCGTATGAATACTAAGTCAAACTAATTAAGTCTTGAAGGTTTGATTTTTTTACCGATCTCAACCGATTTCAATATGAGTATTTTTAATGTACCTACTGATCAACTTAGTAGGTACATACTTACATAAAATATTATTATGTCTAACTGAGATTTACCTGCTCTCTATTTTATGTTTACATACTCGTAAAGTAATCATGATCTAAGAAGGTACAAAGTGTACTTGTAGAAAAACAAGCCTATAGTTAAATTCTTACTTCTTTTATATTATACAATTGAATATACTCCATGCGATATTTTGAAAAAATCGTCCCTACTTCTAAAATGTCCGTACCTATGCTAACTAACCAAACAGAAAGGTGCAAGCAACTTTCATATTATTATGTACAACACCTTGTAATACACAAAGTACTAAAAGTCTATATTTCATACACACATAACTATATTGCGCGATTATTATTATCAGCTGTAGGACAGCAGACACTGTTGGACATAGGCATCCCCTGTGGATTTCCTATAATACCGGTGTTTCTGCGGTCTTGATCAAATCATCAGTCTATCTTATCGATGGACGTCCTCCGCTGCTCCTGCCGGTAAGTCTACGCGTGATGTCTATTCGAGAACTTTGCGGCCTCATAGGCCTTCCGTTTTAGAAACTATGTACCCAATACCGCTGTTATATAAACGATCTATTCACACTCACTGCCCTTCGATAATTACAGCGTAGCTTGTCATAAAAAATCTCGTCAGACTTTGACACAATTTTTGGCCTAAAATTGGAATTAAATATAATATGACTCAGTACGAAAAGGAAACACTTTTAATGCAGTGACATAACATGATCGACGTTATCTTGATGGACAGTGTCAGGTGGAGGTTGCAATTGTTTTTTTACAAAGCACTTTTTATGACACTACGCAAAGATATTTCGAAAAAGCCACTTTCGCTTTTGGACAACTAATTTAATTGAGATTGAAAGTAAAAAGGCGTTTTTGTGTTCCAATGCGAAGACGTTATGCTCGACTTTGATAATGTTGGAAATGACGTACCGATCAAAGTTAATAGCTATTATTATTTGACAATGATACCTTTTACCTGTAACTAACAGCATGATCTTTTTCGTTTACGATTTAATAGCATTTTATTTCGATACCACTGAAAAACAAGTTACAGATGAAACAAACAGTCAAAAGTAGCACAAAACTACCAGGGTAGCAGAATTCAACCTTTTAAATTTGGCTAACGCGATACCGGTGCCGTGCATGCCTTCCTTGATAAGGGGATTTAAGTTTAATTTGCTATTTCTCTATACGGAAAATAAATAATAATCATTCCTGCCTTCCGACAAAATCCATTCCATAATAGGTAGATTGGAAGGTTTTGCTTTACCGCAGTACTAGCTTTTGCCCGCGGCTTCGCCCGCGTGTTATTTTGTTTTTTGTCCTATCCTATAAGAGCTTTTAATTTTTTCGAGATAAAGTGTAACCTAAGTATGACTCTTTCCGATTTTTAATCTATATCCATATCAGAAATCAAGTCTTACTATCCGTCGCTCTGTTGCTGCGTGAAAGAGTAACAAACAAATCCATAAACTATAAGTACACTTATGGATTTATTATGTTATAGTAAGGATGTCGAAAGATCATTTTATGGCGCATAATAATTTACTTATAACTTAATATCCTAACCGAATTCGATGAATTGAGGTAGCAATAGAGTAGCAGTCCAAGTGAATTCAAATCTCCCGCTCCCATAATTTGGTCTAAATTTCGTTAAACTTACACTGATCCAGCCTGACCTTCGGTCTCGCCTATCAACTTACCGGCGGACCTAACCTCTTTTGTGCAACAATGTTGCTTACGGCTAACCAACAGTTACCGAACACTGGCGACAGTTAATCCAGTAGCACACATCTCTACAAACAGTATGAGATAGTTTTAACATTATAGAACCGAGACCGCTCGCCTTACAAGTGCGTATCGTGGGTTGAAACCCAGCCCTATGAGTTCGTTGGAATGTACGGATTTACACACCGCTGACTTTTTGTCAACAACATCAAACATCAAGAGCCAATTGCTGCACACTTACACAGGTATGTAGAAGAAATTAGACGGCGTAGGTATATATGAATCTACCAAAATGCACTGGGCCGGAAGGGTTAAGAATATTACACAAACGCTCTCTATACAGGCTCACTATAGAAAATAGAACGAATACCTCACGTCCTATTTTCAATCGTACACCCGTACAGTACAGAATCAAATCACACTTTTTAGACCCGCTTGGTGTTTAGAGATCACAAATCCATTTTCAGAATGCTTCCTACTACAATGAGCTGAGAAAACCGACGACGACGTTTCATCCATTGCCAGGAAACAAGGCTATAAAACTTGGAACAATCAGAATTGTTTGAATATTGCATTATATGTTACACCTATAACATTACGCTGGCAAATGTTTAAACTAAACATTAGTCCTATACCAAAGTAGTCCAGCTGTATTTAATCTGTGTACACGAATGGTACGCCTGTTTACTTATCTAATATCAAAGTACCAAGCTAGCTCCCACACAGAGCTCAGGTGGCTCTGATAACCAATAATTAGCAAAAAACTTTTATAAATTAAATTTAATTCGATCTACATCAATAGTGCAATATTCCTTTATGTAGTAGAGGTATGTATACTGTGTTATAAAATTTATTGATAGATTCATCGACAGAGCTCTAAAATGTATACATTACTTGGGATCTTAAAAAAAAATAGTCATAACGGCTGAAACATTCAAAAATTTGAAAAATACACGAAACCAATACGTAAGCTTTTTCTATAACAAAAGAAAAGTTGAAACTAAAACTGATTTTTTGACCGACGAACCAAACCGGAGGAGGTACTAAATTCGACGCGTATATTTTTTTTTTTATGTGTGACCACGCATAACTTTTTTCGTAGTAGTCCAATTTCAATAAAAAAAAATTGTTGGAAAGAATATACTTCGAAATTGGTCCCATTAAAATTTTATTAAAATCGGTTTAGTCATTTTTGAAAAATCAACAAAAATGTGAAAAATGTAACATCGATTCGCGCGAAATATTCGCGAATTCTGTACACGGGTGAAGTCGGTCGTGCTATTTTTTGCGAAAAATAATTATTGAATAAGATATTGCGTGATATACACAAAAAATTATATTCTATAGCTTTAACCTGCTTCTCGTTTTATAGTAAACGTATTTACTAAATACACTGAAATCTATTTACCTACGATGTCATACTGTCTTGTTACAAACGAGCCAGCGAGCAAACACATCGTGAATTGCATTGGGTCAACTCGTTAGACTTGCACTTTCATACGACATGCTGAGTGGTGATCGAAAAAGGCTTTAAATTTTCGCGAGTTCTTAGATCCAGGCAATCAGAAAATCTGTAGTGGTATTTTAAATACTTCATTGATTTGATTATATTTTTGTAGTCATGTATACAAAACACAAACAGACCTTTACATATAAGTTTTATTATCACGTGTAAAATAATCTCATTGGTTCGAATTAAGTAGACAAGCAGAAGGACAGGTAAATATAGCTAAAGATGGACAAATAGAAGACGAGTAGTAATAAGGCCTTTTCCTAGATTTAGGACATAATGTGATGCGAATAATATTTAATTGTTATTTATTGGGTTTGGCTACCAACGTTCGTTTCCGACTGTAATTATTAAAGATCTGTTAGAAGAAATCAATTGCTGGACATAGGCCCCCATGTCCAGCAATTGATTTCTTATAGCTGAAAAGAAGAAGTAAAAGTTGGACAGTTTATCGAATCCATTTCAAACTTTATAACACGATCGTTTGAGTTTCATCTCTATTTTACAATAAAAATTAAAAAGTTTTCAGTAATAAAATATATAAAATAAATATATCATAATCATACCATTTTTTAAGTTTCAATTGTTACAAGTCTCTGTCTTATACCACACCCGCTCGCGTGCCGATCTTGCGACACCGCACCGCGCCCACCCAGTGATGTGCGTGCTATCCAACTATATCGATACAACATCGATACACTATCGATTACGACTCGATACACTTCCGCGACAATGTTGATTTGTAATGGCACAGTTTAGTTGTGTTTCCTTGATTCGATTATTTCATGTTTTCAGCTTTCGGCGCGTGTAACGGCTTTTAGATAAAGAACATTAGATGGCTTTGTAAAATAGTAGAAACAGTTTGTTCGACGCTGAGTAAACTATAGAGGCACATGCTCGCTATTTTCTTTATTCGAAAAACCAGTATGGAATAGGGAATGACTAGTGTCAAACTTCAATGGAGAAACCAATTTTAAATAGCGGTTGTATACGTTTACAGTGACATAAATAAAAATAAAAGATTCCATGAATTTGTTGATACCATTATGACACATGAATGAAGCATGTATTATGAGCATACAAGCTCGTTACTGAGTGACAAACAGTCTGATTTAGGGTCTTTGGGAGACAAAGTGTAATATTTTTCATCATTTTCATCTTTGTTGTCTCCTCTACAGATTTAAAATAAAAGCTTTTGATGATACTGATATGTTATTTTTATAAAATACTAAAATTTAATACTCATTGAAGATTGAACAAGTTCTGGAGTGCGTGTCGAGACACGAGTATGAGATGGTACCAACTTTGGCGACCTATACTTGTATATCTCAGAAATGGTGAAACATGTGACAAAAAAATCTTATACGAAACAAATAAATAAAAAATCTTACATGAAAAATATTATATTGTTATGAATCTCATGTGACAAAAAAAACTTACACTAATTTCACAAACAAACAAACAACTCATTGGCGGAAGCAGAAGAAAATCGAAGACGAACGCCAGAACGCGTTTACAAAAAGAACTCACCTCGAGTTCGAACCTACGCCACGTCTCACGTGCCAGCATTGGTATCACAACAGTCATAGGATTTTTAGTTGAGCTTATAATTTAATGTAAGTGCATTGTTTTTATTGGCCTAAAGTTTTTATCCAAACTCAAGTCGATAAACTCTATTGTAGATACAATCATCACTAGGGCTCGATCCATCACTGGCCTGTCAAACGCACTTATGATATTATACAACAATCTCGTGTGTTCAATGCTTTACATATCCTTAATACGTGGGAACGAACTTTAATCAATAAATCGATATCCGGTAATAAAATCTAATTATTATCGGTAAAATATTAGTACGTTTTATTTTATCTTTTAAAGTATTGATTTTATTTTATGCATAAAGTAATCAAGTTCTCTAAGTTAATGTATTTTTTAGCACAAAAATAGTACACTTTATAAGAATAATTCAACAAGATTGCATTGACGATTACAACGAGTAGTATAATTTACTATTGTAAATTTGAAACTGTCTCAAAATCCCAATAATATTTTGTTTTACTATCATTAGACATTTCTTACCACAAATGACCAATTAGTTTTACCAACATGGCCTGTTCTCATAATAAAACTCTCCCTCCTTTCTTTCCTTACTTTTTTCTTTGCTTTGTTTTATAGTCCGTTCACAATGGCCTCTTACCATCAGGAGGCTCCAGCAGCATCAGCCTTTTTGACATTTTACAAAATCTAAATAAAATCGTCATCATCATCATCCACAGCCTTCTTTATAAGCCTAATAAAGTATAATTCTCTCTCTTATAGAGGCATCTGCCTCGGTCCTTTGCCAATGGTATCCAAATAAAATATGACTAATCAAATTTATTAAGGCCGTGTCAATCACCAAAAAAACGGCAATAAAAATTTAAGAAAAAGATATTATTTTCAAATATGTACATGTAAAATACCATTATCAAAATCCTGAAATCTAATGAGGTCTCGTCTGCTGAAACTGTTTTCTTTCTTTCTTCTGCTGTCGTTTATTCAGGACAAGAAAATTATGCGATATATTTAGACTAAGAATATACCTATGTAATCTCGAGGTTACCGCGTAAATTTCCTGTACGTAAAACTCTACTAGTATATGTACAGTTTTAAGTAGGTGCTACTGATACGTGAAATAACTTTATAATTTGATTCACAAATTTTAGACCAATAAAAATATTACGAGCTTGTATGAATAGATTATGATTTACCATTAATTCTCCTGTTTTCCAATAACATTGGATATCCCAGCCCATATCCGCAATGTCATAAAACAAATCAGACGTCATAAGAAACTGATTGGTCAGATAATAATTAAAACGGATGTAGCTCATAAAATTATCAATTCTGATTTATCTAAGCGTAAGTGGGTGGAGTTATGATGAATATGGTCCAAACAAAAGGCATTGCTATAAATGACTATTAAGAACTAATTTAGTAGACATTAAACTGCAATTTGTTCATTGCTTTTATAATACAAGCTCATGTTTTAATTACAAAGACTAGATAAAATACTAAGGTTAGCAATTATAGTTATGAGTGTAGGATATCTTGATTAGCGTTATTTATGAAGTTCTTGCTTATTGTTACCGGAAACATATTCCGCCTTGCCACAAAAGATTTAAACACGCTTTAAAGACTGTTAAATCGTGCAATTTGTAAGATAAACATTGTCTGGAGCGTGCGTAAAACTTTTGTGGTAAGACGGATTGTGTTTGAAAAGTGCTAATTTTTTTTCTTACTATAAAGGCAGTTTGAAACTCTGTGTGAACTGTGTTTTATTTAAAACGTTTATGTATGAAAAATCAGTAAATATTAGCAATTTTTGAATTTTCTATCGTTTGATCAATGGTAGAAAAAAAATCATTTGTTAGAACGAAACAATTTTTAAATCGAGATTAGTATCTACAATTCAAAATATCTTGATGATGTCAATATCAAAGATTATATTTTCAATTTTTGATAATATGTCGTACAACTCTACAAAAAGTAATAAGCTTTGATACCATTCCGAGAAAAATCAGTCCATAAATAAACGAAAGGTTTCTTTATTTAATTGATCTGTCAAACAAAGGCTACCGAACATGTTCTGATTAAGATAATTAAAACAAAAGAAAGTAAACCTTACAACTGAGGTTTAAAGATCAATTTAAAAAGGAGCATGATTTTTTTATTTGTGTAAATGATCTCACAATATCACTGAATCAATACAAAATGAGTAGTAAGTACATTTTGTCACATCTCTTACATTAAAATATTTCGAGTTCCCGTTCTCATGATATGAATTGAAAAACTCGTGTCATCGGTAACATAATGAAGTTCTTAACGTAGATGGACAGACAGTCAGAAGATTTATTACCTTCATAATGACCGTGGATGTATAAAAAAGGATATAAAATTCATTCTGTTATAATAATTACGTCAGGAGAGTTCCGCGCGATTTTCTGTTACGGATTCATGTAATGTTATATTATTGATATGGGAGCTATTAAAATGCTTCTTGATACATTACGTTGTTTTATTACATTGATCATTAATTGCTTCATAATCATAATTCATGTTATTATTAATTATGATCTTCGTAGTGTATAATCATTTACTAAGGGGTAGAGTAGGATTATTTTGTGAAATCCATTGGAGATTTTGCTACGAAATCTGACATCATTTAAGTACTTTTATTGTGGTAATTGTATATAAAAAAAAAAATTACACAACCGACTCCACTTGAGCACGAAACTCGAAAGTTCGCTCGAATCAATATGTACAAATTTTTGACACTTGCCGATTTTTCAAAAACTGCCATCCATCCATCAGCCAAAGGATGTCCACTGCTGGACATAGGCCTCCCCTATGGATCTCCAATAAGACCGGTTGGAAGCGGCTTGCATCCAGCGCGATCCTGCAGTCTTAATGAGGTCATCCGTCCACCTTGTGGGTGGACGTCCTACGCTGCGCTTGCCGGTACGTGGTTTCCACTCGAGAACTTTTCGACTCCACCGGTCATCAGTCCTCCGCGCTATGTGCCCTGCCCATTGCCATTTCAACTTGCCAATCAGTTGGGCCATGTCGGTAACTTTGGTTCTTCTACGGATCCGGATACGGATCATTTCTGATACGATCCCGCCAATTTCGAAAAAATTGAAATGTGTCCATTTATATAGTACTAGCTTTTACCCGCGGCTTCGCCCGCGTAATATTTTGATTTTGGCTTATGTTTATGTCGGCTGCGAAACCTCTAAGAGGATGGCCGGTAGGTTGCATGCCTTATGAGGAGTGTCGCAACTTAGGCGGGCTGCGGGCATCCGAGGATTTTTTTTATTATATCGCGAAATATCCCTGACATGATCAGGGGTCTGAATTACAAATGAATAAAAACTATACCTATATTTCAATGTTTTTGGCTGTTTGCAGTTATAATAAACATTACAATGGTACAGCAAAGTTTATACCTACTTGTTCCTAATTATTGTTTTTTTTCAAATATTTGTGCAAAAATTCGATAAAATTGTTTTTAAGGTTTTTACGTGTTAGATTAATTCCAATTTTTTGTTCTAAATCAAATCTCTGCTTTCCATAAACTGGGCATTCCAAGATTATGTGCAGTGGAGTCTCCTTTTTTGTGGGTTCACAGATGCACGATGGGCTTTCCCTCAACTTAAATCGATGTAAGTATTGGGAAAACCCACCATGCCCCGTCAGCACTTGAGTTATGATTCCCACTGGTGCTATTTCTCTTACGATCTTGTATGCCGCCCTTGCATCTGGAAAATATGTTTTGGTTACCGCCGCTGTGTGTCCATCCTGAAACCGCCGGTTCCACTCGTAAGAGAGTCCTTTCGGATTTCTCGCTTGACGAATGAAACGGGGCAGTTATCGTAAATAGGTCTGCACTTCGAGTGCAGTGCTTCGAATAGTTAGAGTCCTTTGCTAGCTGGTCCGCTCTTTCATTTCCCTCCATCCCCGCGTGCGCTTTAATCCAATAAAGTTTCACTATTTTATTTTGTGCGTGTAGTAACTTTATGTTAGCTTTGAATTTACTGCTAAGGGATGGAGGGAAGATTCGCCAACTACCGTTTCCAGTGTAGACCTGGAGTCACAAAATATTTTTGCTTTTTCGGTAGCCTCAAGAAGTGCCAATAACTCGGCCTGGTGCACGGAGCACCAATCGGCCAATTTTAGCTTGCGGGTACTGATCTCAGCGGCATCATCCCAAATGGATAATGCCGCCCCATTTTTCCCTTTAATTTTGCTGCCGTCTATAAATATGTTAATTTCTCGGTTAAGATTTTGCTCTAGTGCTGCTCCGTCTGCCAGGCATATGAACTCCAGCTCCTCCTGCTGCGCTGGGTGTGGCTTCTTTTCTGTCTCTCTATCTCCAGTTACTTGCTGGGAATAACCTTTCTTAGTTTCGTAAAGCAAGGCTGCTTCCTGGACTCTGATATGACAGCCGAAGATTAGGGGCCGCGGTGGGATAAATGGAACTGGTGGTGTGGGTGCCGCCACCTACCCTACCTTCCGCTAGGCCGTCAACGTGTTGGCAGACGCAGTGGGGCTGCAGGGGAAGAGAGGTGTCGGTATCGCGATGGCTGTTCTCACTGCCATCTGCAGTTGAAGAGGCAGGCGCTGGGCTACTATGACTGACCCGCTGCACTGGGACCAGGGCGTTGGAATGCTGTCTGACGTTCAGTACTGGTTAGTCCCGAGTGGTGGGTGACGATGTGTCTTGTGCTCCGAAACACTCTGTCATTATGGCGAGAGCGCGAGCTCCGTTATGGAGCCCGAGTCTGGGCTAGCGCTGTGTGCGCTGTGTGCTGAGTGCCGCGAAGGAGTGCGAAAAATGTAGGAACGTCCCAAACTTGCCATGACAGATTATTTCTGGCGCTTAGTTTTTATCCTATCCTACGGGAACTGTTAAAGTTTTTGAGATAAAAAGTAGCCTTTGTCACTTTTCGTCTTTCAAACTATATTCATGCAATAAGCCAAGGCAAGTTGCTCCGTTGCTGAGAAAAATTTATTGTTAAGTCCTACGGGAACCACAATTTTTTCGGGATGGAAAGTATCCTATGTCACTTTCCGTCTTCCAAACTATGCCCACCCCAAATATCAAGTCAATCCGTTGCTCCATTGCTGAGAAACAGTTATTGTCCTATCCCATGGGAATCACGAATTTTCTCGAGATAAAAAATTTCCTATTATCACTTTCTGTCTTTTAAACCATAGGTATCCATATCAAAAATCAGGTCGATCTTTTGCTCCGTTGCTGCGTCAAAGAGGAACAAACCAACAAACTTTTCGGATTGATAATATTAAAGTATGATGATTCTGTACCATAAAGGTAGAATAAAGAAACATGTTAAACCTCTAATGATAGAAGATTTAAAAATATTTTTAATGTCAGACAATGACAAATGACGGCCTGGTATTAAACGTCATAGTAACATGTAGCATGCAGAGGGAAAATAACATTTTATCCAATTTTAATGTCAGCTGTCATTTTCAATCCATACTTTATTTCCTCTTCAAGGGGATATAATGATGGAAAAACAATTTGTCCCCATGCCATGCTACTTGTGATTTATAAAAGTCTGCAGACAATGTCACCTGTCATCTAATTACGTTTGGCTGTGACGTTTCGTTAGTCCATATTAGCGTCATAGAGGAATTAATCACTTAGCGTCTTTGTGATGGTGGCGACAGTTTCGCTTTCGATGGTTTTTGTCCTGTCCTACAGGAACTATGCAATTTTTCGGGATAAAAAGTATCCTAAAGCTCCTTCCGCCTTTTAAACTATGTCCATGCCAAAAATCAAGTCAATCCGTTGCTCCGTTGGTGCGTGCAAGAGTAACAAACCAACAAACCAACAAACTTTTCGGATTTATAATATTAGTAAGGATGTTCTACCAAACAAAAAAGAATGACAAACTAATCGCGTAACATACATACAAAAAAAATATATACGGTCGAATTGAGAATCTTTTACGATTAAAAACAAGAAATTATCGAAAAATTCTAATTTGTTTTTTTTTTCAATTTACCTACTGAATGATTGATTATCGAGAAGGTGCTTTTAATTACTACCTACAACAAAAAATAAAAGATTAATATAACTACACAAAAAAAAACGGTTTATAAAACACATCAGATATATTTAATTGATCTTCGTCGTGTCGATGATCCGAATATATATTTATAGGGTTATTTCCCAGCGTTGCGCAACTGCCACTCCGCGAGGGGATGCATGGTACGCAGGTCCTGGAGAGTGCAGGTTGGACCCTGAGGGCATGCAAGCAGGTGCTGCATGTTTTGCACCGGGGCTCCACGTTCGCACTGAGCGCTCTCTGAAAGTTCTCTCTTTATTGATAAAATAATTTCAATTAAATTGCATTTACTTTCTAGCCACTACTATTAAGTCATAATACTATGAAGTCAAGTTGGTTTGTAAACAGCATACCTAGAGCGTGTCAGTCGTGTCACTCCAACTGAGCTAATTGTCGGACCAAACCTTCAACGCGACTTAACATTAAGTGTATTAATCATACAATTAGCAAGTAAATACTTGTTAACAATAAAAACCATGTAATGGACATGTAAGTTATCTTGATATGTTTATTTATTTATTTTTTATTATCTTCACAGACAAGAGTGTTGACTATTAGTATCGGGGGCCAAGATATAATTTGGGTCGCTAAGCCAATATAAATAAGCAAGTAAGTTTCCTTTGTAGGGTTCCGTACCCAAAGGGTAAAAACGGGACCCGATTACTAAGACTCCGCTGTCCGGCCGTCTGTCCGTCTCGAATCGTCATTTTTGGCGTCTGTGACGATGTGAGCCATGCTGCGGATAATACAATCCTGACTGAAGCTCACATCAGCCAAGAAGTTTGATCGGCTTATACGATGTGTTATCTATCTGTAAATAAATAATAATTAATAAATATTAGGGGACATCTTACACACGGCCTCTGACCCCAAACTAAGCAAAGCTTGTGATATGGCTGCCAGAGACTGATATACTACATATACTTATTTTTAAATACATACTTATATAGATAGTAACTAAATAACACCCAGACACAGAGCAAACACTTATGTTCATCACATAAATATTTGCCCTGGGTGGGGATCGAACCCACGCCTCTTTGACCCAGAAGTTAGGGTCACTAACCACTGAGCCACCGAGGCTGTCGTGTGCATTGAGTTTCAGTGCTTTTCCGTATTCCTGAGACATTACAGTCTTTGTATTTTCACCCAATTTATGGCATAACAGCTTTACAGCAAGCTTGCAAGGAGCGGCTAATAAGACACATTTCTCGGCGGGGTGTGCGCCGGCGCCGCTGGAGTTGGAACGACGTACAATGGCCGGCGAAACTTGGGTAAAGCTTGCACACACAATAAGCTTGCGCAATTACTAATTGTAAAGTACTTGCGTCAGTGATCAAATGACCGTAACTGAATTTTCTAATTCAAATTCAAAATACATATTCAGAACAAATGATATATCATCAAATACCTATTACTCTAACAATGGGACCGTCAATATGTAAAAAAGTCAACTTGTTTTCTTACGTTCTCCTGCACCACTATCATGGTAAAAGGATAAAACCATTTTATCCACTTTTAGTGTCAGTTGTCAATGCCAATTCATACAATGTTTTCACTCCGAAGGGATAAACTGGTAGAAAGACAATGTGTCCATTTGCCACGCTAGAGGTAAGTACTGCATTTCCTTTTAGACGACCTTGGAGCAGATGGGAGCACCTACGTTATTCGTCGATGCTGGGAGTCCCAGGTTCGATTCCCGGCTGAGTGAATAGGTAGTTAATTGGATGAAGACTTTAAATTTGGTGTCCTTGTCTCTGTGTCCATGGCACCCCTTTTAGATAAGGAATCTTAGTTATCGGAAAGAAATGTCGCGCTTAGTAGTTAACACCCATATTATGTATGTATTCAGCCTGGTTTTTGTGATAATAATATGCACGTTATCTGCATAGTAGTAAAAAACTTTAGTCAATTTGTATAAAAAATCATGTTTCAATAATAGTTTAGAAACTGTGCCGTATCATAATAATAATTGCCATAATCATCGTCAGCTTTATATACCCCCCTGCTACCTACAGGCTTTTCTCTTGTTCAACTTTGTTTCTACCCGTGATTTTGTCAAAATCGTCGACCTGTTTTCCAGTCGGAAAACGCGCTAGGTATGCGGTATAGGCACCAAAAACCCTTTGGCTGTATATTTCAAGACATTGTTGATATTCTAAATCGGGTAGCCGAAGTTTTAAGTATGTAATTTTCTCAACTAAAAAAGAGCGACATTAAAACCGAGGTAAAAAAATAAAGAATCCTTAATATACCTGTAAGTGGAGACCTGTCGGTAGGCGTTCATTCAGCGCAAGTATTAAAAACACAGTGTGTACATTCCCTTACAACAAGCGTGGGCAGTATGGTGACCGTTCCTGCTGGTCGAGGGCCGATAGGTGACCGCGTGTCGCGATAGTGTCGCCAACTGCCGGGACATCGCCTTATTGAGACTCTCCGAGCGCAAACGTTGTGTGGTCACAATATTCGTATTGAGCCTCTTCCTGATCTTATTGTTTGTCAACGTAAAGTATGGTCTTCAACTTCAACTTTTGTGTAAGAGTTCTGTGACGTTCTAATGTAAGGTTAGATAAGAAACAATGACTGTTTTAGTTTTCAACACGAAATCTATTACAAGCTATCGGGAAGCTTATAAGCTTATTACTCTTTATAGAGAGTAGATAAAAAGTACTCTAGTAGGTAAGTAGATAGGTACCTTTTTATATATTTTTTTTTGTCCTAGGAAAATACTTTGTGGATACCATCAGCTTGATGAGACTGGTGAATATGGGGGAGTCCCGCCGATCCTAATCGGCGGTTTACCCACTAAAAACCAGGGTGTTTCCGCCTGTGCTGTGTGTCGGGGCTACGGGCACGCTTCCGCACTCCTCCGCGGCCCCGACAGCATGTAAGAAGGTGTCTACTCATAAGCCAGAATTATGTTATCAACTCTGAAAAGCTAATGCTAAGCATTCATCAAGAATCAGCTACACTAAATGTAAGCTGATTCTCGGTGCTCATCACTATCAGAATCAATTTTATTTTTATATGTAATTTGCATTTTAAGTAACGACCACGAAGTTTGTGACTTTTTCCCATCACATGATGTGACGCATTATAGACATTCAAACAAACAAACAAACAAACAAACAAATCATTTATTTTGACATAATAAACGTGTTACAGTAATATGTTACGGTATAATGATCCATAGTAAAAGTCAATTATTGATCTGGAGTCAAAAAACACCAATGAAGAAATAGAACTAATCTTAATTTGAGCTACATAATCTTAACAGTGTTTAATCATCAATATGAGGCGTGTCCCAGGACCTGCAGCCACTTATCTTATACCTACCATTATGGCCACCGAGGGCCGCTAGCCCTCGATAAAATAAACGCGATTGCACAATCGCGTCCTTGTTGCGTCCTTGCTTTCACTGATAACGCCGCTCCAATTATGTTATATAACAGCTCAGTTGTAACTCAAGATAACTGGTAGATTAACCTCTGGTTAATAGACAAATGTAACTTAGAGATAAACTCTCGATACAAAGTATAATTAGAGGCAGATTCATCTTTATAGTCCATTTTAGAGAAAAAATGCTATTGTGAGCTGTTCACATCCATGCACTAGGATCTTCTGTGTCCGGGACTGGGGGCAGCTACGGAGCACACACAAAAACAAAGAAAATCAACACCCAGATCTCACGATATTTATGTTCATCACCAAACAGCAAAAAAAATGCCAAGTCGATGCCAAAAATATGCCCGGACGGGTAGGGAAACTAGAAAGAAAGGGACACTAAGTTTGTGCTTACAACTTAGTGTCCCTTTCTTTCTAGTTACTATAAATAATAATAGCTTAACTACACTTAGTTGCAAATAAAGAAAGTCCGTCCATCCGCATTGAAGGAAAGGTTGGTACTAAGTACCAAACACGCCAGGAGAGGCGTCAAAATATTACAAAATACTATTAAGTTTGTCATTTTTAGGGTTCCGTACCGAAAGGATAAAAACGGGACCCTATTACTAAGACTCCCCTCCGCCGTTGCCGCTATAACAACAAATACTAAAAATAGAATAAAAGAAATATTTAAGGGGGGCCATCCCATACAACATACCTAAATGTTAGCCGTTTTTCGCCCGATATTAATGGTAACAGGTAGACGCTTGAAATATTCATAGAATATTTAATTATATGACTTGAAAAAAAAATGAAATTAAAATAAAATAAACATTTAAGGGGGGCTCCCATACAACAAACGTGATTTTTTTGCGCGCTATTAATAATGGCAAGAGGAATGCGGTACGGAACCCTTCGTGCGCGACTCCGACTCGCACTTGGCCGATTTTTTTGCTCGATATTAATAACGGCTACAGGGAGATGCTTGAAACATTGACAGAAGATTTAATTGTATATTCACTTGAAAATTGATTAAATGAAAATAAAATCTTCGTGCGCAAGTCAGACTTGTACTTAGCTGATTATTTCCTTTGATATTACTGCACATAATGTATACCAGAAAAAAATCATTACAAAACAAAATTGCTAAATAGAATCTTAGGAATGTACTCTTTTACTACGTGAAATATATTAAAAGTTAACTGTCTCATTTACTGATCAAAATAATTGACTCATTAAAAGCTGCATCAATTGTAACAATTTACACAAGAAAAAAAGGGAAGGTTGCTGGTAAAGTAATTACATACAGAACTTTCGTTGATTCTCGTTCAAATTTAAAGTTCACTGGTTTTTGACCCACCCATGATCTGATTTTTACCATTTATGATGAAAGGTTTACTTTTCCCTGCGCTCTAATTATTGACATTTTGAACTCGAAAAATCTTGTGCTTAATTTTTGAACTAGTTACAGAAATTAAAAACGCTGTCATAATTGTTTCAGATTCAAGCTAAGTTTTTTTTAACGACAAAGTTGTTGGCCACTGAAGCCTCTACATCTATAGCTTACCGGACATGGGCGAGCGCAAAAAGCGTCTGAGCCCTAAGATTAGGTTATTTATTTATGAACATTGGTACTTTTAAGGATCTAGCTGGATGCAAGCCACTTCTGGCAGGTTTAATTAGATCTTCAGGAGAAAAGTAAGTCTCAGTAGATGTTTCATATGTAAGATTATGATGATAAAGAGAATCCGATTTGTTCTGTTTGTAGAATACCTAAGCTCTTTTCGCTTCTATTAGTTTTTCATAAGTTTTGTAGATACCTAGGTCCATGATTATTATGTCAAACGTAGAAATAGGAATTATTTATTATTTTTAAACCACATTATAAAGTTGTACTGATTTTATTTCTCAATGTGTTACAATATTAAATTTGAATTTAAATGAATGTGTCTTAACTTTAGGCATATTGTTTGTATTTGTGACTCTATACTCTTAAATAACATAAGTGCTGTTGTGATATGATAAGTACAAATTTTACTTTAAAAGTAATTCATTGCTTCTCAGATTTCATACAAGACATTATAATTATTTAGTGAAAGAATTACAATTGATACAAGCATTCAAAACATTATATTACAATTATGTAACTACTATAATTATATTAACTACGAATACTTAACAATAGGTATAACAGCAGTGAATAGTCTAGAAAATTCATTGGAATCGGAAATAGACTTACATATGTACCTATTTACTAAAAATTTACAATAAGCCCGATTACAGAGGCGTCATCGTAGTTACGAGTATATTAGCTAAATAGCATAGTTCTGTTTCTTTTTCACTTCAGGCATTCGATAGAGAGAACGCTTTTTACGTTGCTATTAAATTTACGCTGGCAATTCTGCAATCGGGCTTAATAGGTACTTACGTTTTGTAATTAAATATATTTTTATGATGTGTATTTATCAATCCATAGCTAAAGGTTTTGAGCCATTATTGGTAAAAAAATTGATCCTGAAATCGTTTTTTGATTTTATATATCTTCGATAACAAATGTAATGTTCACAAAATCTCGGCGTTTCGTATAGAAAATAACAGTGAAATATAAAATTCAAAATTTTATAATAATACCAACAATGTGTTTTGCCAGCTTATGTATTTATTGTTATATATACCTATAAACAACTTTTAACTGTTTTTGTTTACGTAAATAATTCCTTTTTCACAAACTGTTAAATATTCAGTACAAATGGACGCTGAATAAAAATACAGCAGTAAAAATTGGTAGAGGCCGAATCATACAAGTCGGCGGATGTGAAGTCAGCTACAAGCTGCGCAATATCTAATCCTGACTGAAGCTGACATAAAGCTGTGCGTTGATTGGGTATCGCGCAGCTAGTAGCTAACTTCACATCCGCCGACTTAAATGATTCGACCTGTAAGTTTTGTGCTCAAATTTAGTAAAGAATTAAGTAGAGTCGCTCATCATTTTTTAAATGAAACATATTTTGGAAATTTTGCATGAACTAAAGAATGTAGTAGGTATCAAATATCGAATTAATTGATAATTTAATTTTATCTTATAACTTTGGTAATTATTTGACTAAAAAATAATGCAAAATAAATTTCATGCTATAAACAATACAATAAAAAAATACAGAAACCTCAAGTTTCGTTTTATTATACACGTTTAAATAAAATATGTTAACATAGATATGAAATTTTACAAAATAAAATCTAAGTAAAATAAAGAAAATTAAATGAAACCAAAAAATTAAGTTTCTTATTATCTCATTCCTTGCTTTTGCAAAGTGAAATTATCAATTTTTATTTGAAATAATATAGAAATAACACTATCAATTGTCGTGGAACCATGCACCTTATGTTATCTAAAATATTGTACAGTTATAGTATGACGTGTTATGTGTTATTTTTTTACAATTAGTATCTATACAATAATACCTAATTTATATGCGGATTTTGAGCTCTATGCCTTCTGCATAACTGTTCAAAAACTGCCATAGGTGAATCACATTAAATTTTCTACATCCTTAGATCACTTATATCTATTTTGCTTAGCTTACCTTGAAGTGTCAAAGTTGAACAAAGTAAGACCAAAAGTGATATTAAAAATATTATAGTGAATGTACAATAAGAATTTTCAAATAAGATTTCGTAGTCTGATTTTAATGTCGCTTTCAATGTAAACACTAGAGAGAATTTATAATTCTTAGCTATATAAAGATACTCGCTATTATTGCTACGTGCTGTCCCCACAGCTACTTCAAACCTATGTACATTTTAGCGCTCGATGCCAAAGATGGAGATAGCACAAGCTGCAAATGGTACTCGTCAGTACCTAGTCAACAAACTAACGGTCATAAAGTTTGGAAAACAGTCCAACGTAAACGCAACCCTACTAACTATTGAGCTCGATAATACAACGTAATTTGGACTGCTTCGTTCATGATCTCTTTCTTACTTGCACGTATATTTGCTTTTTTTACTCGTAGAATAAAAATAATAAATGTCTACGTGATCAGTTGGTCGGTCAGAGAGTAGGTTGTGATGTAATCTTATTCTATTCAAAAGGTAGTGTCCAAAGCGGCGGCGGCGGCAGCAGGACCGCCGGCGGCTATGTGGAGATGGCGAGGGAGGGGCGGTGCGGCGGGTGCGGGGGGTGCGGCGAGGCGGCGGCGGGCGAGCGCGCGCCCGGCGAGCACGTCACCTTGCCCATAAACGACCTGATGTCATCGAAGCACGCGTCCTCCCGCTCCGTGTCCGCCGAGCTCGGCGAATCCCCGCCCTCCGCCTCATGCTTCTTCAGGTGCCGATCGAGGTTGGTCTGCTGGCCGAAACACCTGTCGCACAATGGACACCTGAACGGTCTCTCCTTGTTATGAATGTTCCTCACGTGCCTTTGCAAGTTCGACGAGATCGAAAACGAACGCTCACAGTACTTACATTTGTAAGGCTGCTCTCCGGTGTGAGTACGGAGGTGGCGAGTCAAGTTCGCGCTTCGCGGGAATACCTTTCCGCAGAACTTGCAGGCGTACCGGTCGCGCAGCTTCCCTGTCCCGGCGAATTTCGTGTATGGGCTCGATTGCCGGTCCGGGCCGTCGGTACCGAGCAGAGGGGATAAAAAATTAAACGGGCTCGGGACGTAGGGCGTGTGCGAAGAGTTGAGGATGGAGTCCGTAGAGTGGAAGGACGGAAACCGAGGCCGGTACATGGCGTCGATGATGTTGTTGTGCTGCGGGTGGACGGGCAGGGGGAACGCCAGCGGCGGCGCCACGAGCTGCGGCGGCGAGTCTTCACGTTTCGGCTCTACGTTCTCTACATCGACATCGGTGGTATCATTTTCAGGAGTTTTGTTCCTTTCCACTGGGC
Source organism: Hypomecis atomaria (assembly GCA_964007245.1). NCBI lineage: Eukaryota > Metazoa > Arthropoda > Insecta > Lepidoptera > Geometridae > Hypomecis > Hypomecis atomaria. The sequence continues at coordinate 12,313,607 of OZ023299.1, forward strand.
TTTCAGGCGGAGAATATGATTTGATTGAGTTGCGAAAGTAGCGATCGTCAGCATCAGCTTCGGATTCCTTATCGCTTTGCTTACGTGAGACGGACAAATCCAGAGGCTGGTCGTCCTGACCCTTTTTGGTATCGTCTTCTGTGTCTGAATATTCATAATGTTTGTCTACTTCAACGTCATTATTATTTTTCTTTAGTAGTACAGGAGATACTGATTTTGGTTCTTGTACGTCATTTGGGTGTAATTTTAAAGTGTAATCCAATGGCATTTTACGTTTCAATACATCCACATCAAACTTGAATGGAACATTCAGTGGCATCGGTGGTGATGGCCTGTGTTGAGGAGTCGCTTCTTCGGCCGATGGAAGAGACTGCTTAGTAAAAATACTTTTAGGAGTAGCCCGATCCGTTGTATCACTTTTATTGGAGTCAAATTCCAAATCCTTAGATTTTTTCTGCTCCTCGAGGGAATTAGTGCTGTCTATGCTTTTAACAGACATACGTCCATCTTGTTGCTTATTGAATTGAGCATTTGAGAAAAAGTCTTGTTCCATCACCAGGCGAGTTCCTTGCATGTTGAGAAACGGGTTCATGAAGTCGGGAAGGAAAGCCGGGTAGGGAGCAAAGTTGTAACTTAGAGGCAAGCCCGTTCTCCTGTATAGAGAGAACGGATCAGAATTGTTTGGTGGAGTCATTCCGATATTTGGCAGCGATGGGAGCTGAGAGATGCCTTGTGGTAGCTGGCCTCGCAATCCGCTGGCGGCTGTGGCGTTGTCGCAGAATCTCTTGTGCTTGGTTAGGGACGCCAATGTATTAAAAGACTGTCCGCATTTACCGCAGTCAACCAATGCTCGGCATGCGACGTGCATGCGCTTGTGACGGCACAAGTTAGAGAACTGGGTGTATGCCTGAAATTAAAAATAAATCAAATTAAAAAGAATGAAAAATTGCAAAGCAAATATACATAGGTATACTAAATTAATCCCATCAAATTCTCAGACCATAACAAGGCAAAACAGTTAATGTAACTATTTCCAAAATCAGATTTCTATTCTCATAGTCGTGCTATTATGTCAGAACAAAGTAGTTATTTATTTTACTCTCCTGATTGTAAGCGACGTTGTAGTCAAAAATGTTGCATGCAGACTTAGAAGATACCTATTCATTTTGGCTTGAAAAGCTTCAGATTACATTTCTTAAGAAATAAGAAAGATGGATGTTTTCCATTTAACAAATTAACCGTGTCCCATTCCATAACCATACAGATCAAATCTACACTTCATGCGAATAGCAGAGAAAATGAAACTCACCTTAAAGCAGACCTTGCACTGGAAGGGCTTGACGCTGGAGTGGATGTGGGTGTGCTGCTTGAGGCCGGAGGAGGTGGAGAAGGTCTTCCCGCACTCGGGGCAGGCGTGGCTGCGCGCGCCCGCGTGCTGCGCGCGGATGTGGCGCTGCAGGTTGGAAGGATCGGTAAATACCTGCAACCACGTCAGGTTTCGCGACCGTTGATTTTATTTGCTCAAACGCTTAAAGCTAAGTTTAATGTTTCGTCAAACTGTACAACTATTGACTGGGGTTATAAGTAATATCGTCGTTTGTAAAAGTCTATGCACAACTAATAAGAGACCACTATTGACACTATTCTAATTTTAATGATTATCTATAAACATAGTGACGTAATAAGCGATATTCTCGTTTTTGTTTGTAGGTATGTCTGTTTCTACTGAGTGATGATCGTGGCTCATTAGAGTTAATAAGCTACGCGTGGCTAAATTTTGCGACAAAGCCAACTGGAAAAGTTTTGTTACATTAATTGTACAAAAATATACATTTACTCTAATACATAAACAGTTCAGCTAATTTCGATCTTCTTTCAAATACTTCAAACTTGTGTTCTATCTATTACGCGACATCCGTTCAAGTCTCTCTGTCTCTCTCTCCCATTTACATTATTAAATAGCTTTAGATGTAGAGGAAGGAAATTTAGCATGTATTCATTTTCCTCTAATAGTTTAAACTTACCTTAGGGCAGTTCTCGCAGGGGTATTTCCGGATGTCAGTATGGGCAAGGGCGCGGTGTCGCAGCAGGAGGTTCCGGGATGAGTAGGCTCGGTTACAGAGCTCGCAGGGAACCGCGGCCGCTGGCTGTCCGTGTGTCTGGATCAAGTGGTTGTCTAATCTGAAAGAGAAATGAAATCTTTAGCTACTTAGAATTTGGTAACAAATATTATTTTTCTGCATATATTTATTATCACATCTGAGATTTTAATTTTTAAAATATTAAAACTAACTTAACCTAGGTTACCCCCCGGCAGCGGCATGGGGCTCAAGCTACCGGTGGTAGGGGCTACAAACTGAGGAACCTCCTAACAAAGCGTGCTTTTTGCATCAGGCCCTAGACCGAATCTAGCGAGAGCCTCTTGAGATGTATAATTATCTTATTTTAATATTTTTTATTGTTCGGTCAACAGTCATGCGTTACCTGAGATTGGTATTCCCTCTCTGCTACGCACAAAACGTTTGGATTTTACATTTTTAATCCTACTAATATTATAAACGCGAAAGTTTGTAAGTATGGATGGATGTTTGTTACTCTTTCACGCAAAAACTACTGAACGGATTGAGATGAAACTTTGCAATAATAAAGCTTATATATCAGAATAACATATAGGCTACAAATTATAATTATATTGCGTATACAACGATAAGTGTTTAGTAAGTAGGAAAAATTTTGCCATCTGCGAGCTATTCCAGCGTGCGCTTCAAAAAATGTTAAAAAAAACAACTGTCGTATCGAACAACCATCAAATCGTTTTTTTTTGTTTTTTGGTTTTTCCATCTCCTTTATTAAGGGTGGTAAGGTAGGGCCTTGGGCAAATAGCCCATTACTTTTACACGCATTACTTTTTATCCCGGAAAAAACTTTTTTATTATATCTATCCTTAGTATGTATATATATTTCCTGATACATAAGTACCTAACACAATAAATATTAATAATTTGTAAAGTATTTCTGTTACAAAGTAGGTTTGATTACGATCAAAAATGACTACAAATGAAGCCATCACAAAGATTTTCTTAGCCGTTTAACTTCCCAATAGGATTAATATTAACACTTCTTAGTCCATATTGCAGTATCGTTATTGCATCTAAAGGTCGTTTACTTTACATTTTATTGCATTAAGCTTACAAAGATACACCAACTCCTTCTTACGTGTACGAAATGACTTAACTAAGTAAACTGGAGAATATCAGTGGCGTTTTCATTGCAACTATAAATTTTGCGACTTCGTTTAATATTCTAATTGTGTTTTATCTTACCACCAGCAGTTTTATTGGAGAGTGTGGAGATTGCACTAACGAACCTGAATAAGTGGTAGGACTTGCAGGAATGGACAAAAGTAATATCATCTTTAATTCTTTATGCATACGGAATCGCCTACGAGGAGAAACTTATAGTTACTTGGTTGTAGAATTACTTAAAGATGTTAGTTTCTCATGCATGCTCAGGACTTAGTTTTGCAGTAAATATTGCGTGTTTGATTTTATGAGGCAAAAGTATCTGATTTACATATACCTCTCTGATAAGATACATGCACAAGAAAATTTTATGGCAACTCTTACATACTTAAACACATTTTCGTACTATCGAAAAATATTTTCTCCTTGTAAGGAAATGAGTTGAAACTAAGTGCTACTCAATGGTTGGTTTACAAAAATGCTCGGAAAGAAATGAGAAAATTTGCATGTACGCAGCAATAGTAGTATATGTTATATGTATTACATCCCAATGTTAAATGTCTAAGGCAACATTCATTACCATTATAAACATGCGGCAGTTGAAATGTGATGGAAATTCTAACTAGTGTCAACAACTTCTTATTTATCTTTGCCATTTGACGCGGCCCTTAACGTCGATTTGTTATCAATATCATTCGTCAAAGTATAGCTCTCGTTAGATCATTGAAGAAAGAAAGAGAGAGGAAAAGCTGTAAGTTTTAATTATCATACAAAAATAACCTTGAAGTTTCGCTGCTTTATTATGGAAATGCAGATGTGATTTTTAACATGCTTCTTGAATTGGTTATGTGAAGTTTTGTATTTAATTACAATATTATGGTTACTATGCGTTGTTGACGTCTTTTTTTGATGATCATGCTGTCATATCTTCAACTTTTTCGTCTTTTAGAGCGTTTTCTTTAATTTGCCATAAAAAAACCTTTTATAAATAGCTTTGTTTTGACGTTTTTCCACCATTTTGTGGAGATGCTAATATGACATATGAATGTTATAATGACAGAAGATCAAGTCTTATTTATACCATGTTGTCATCGATCATAATTATACATAGCTGTTTTTGAAGCCATTTTGCGGTAATCATGATATCAATTTTTCGACCTTAGGGCGTTTCCCCTTCTTCATCATCTTCTATGCGTTAGAGGCAGCAAATCACGTTAGCACGATCGGTAACTTATGCCGGCATTTGATGGAAAACGTATATCATTTGCAAAAACGGCCTCAACTCTCCTTGGCATAACTGGTCCACCACACGCAACCCTTTATGCCGCAGGCCGTTTTCTATCTTTGCACCTGCTATTTCTTGTTATTAGATCAAATAATTATGTTTCTAATACATTACTGTTTTAGTAACAAGTAGTGGAATTGTCTTTTGAATCAATGCGTCAATAGATATCGATTTAGTTAAAAGTCTCGGTGACTCTTTATGATAAGACGACGTGTTTTCACTGTTGTGGACAGCGTTCCCGTCGCTATATCTTTTAATTAATCTGTGCATGGACCTTAATTGTAAGGATATGGCCGTTTTAGTACACCGACGTAAATGAAAATTTAAGCACATTTTATATAAATGACGATCTGTTCGTATTTAAAAAGTTTTTACTACGCCATATTGTTTATTAGTATCTATAACCACACAGGACAAAAAACCTTTAAGTTTAAACTGGTTCTATTTAAAGTACCTAAATTATCGCATACAGTACTCAATTTATGATTTGGTAGTTACAGAAGAAGTTTCTTTGGTCCGATCCTTGCAAAGAAATATATGTATAAGTCTTTGAGTTAAAGTACAAAATGTAGCGCAGTTAGTAACCATCGCTGATAAGTTAGAGATAAAATATGTTACGTAGAGATGTTACGTTTCACTCCAAACTGTGACGCATTTTTACCTAAAAACAACTTATGAATGAAGGTTGTTATTTATGCTTTCTCAACAGCTTAAACATTTTACAAGGATGTGAGATTTTGTTTGATTTTATTTGACATTATAATTACTTATTTGTGTAAAATGTGTAACTTCCTTGTACCACAGGTCCAACCATTAAAATACTTAAAGAAATTTATTACATATTTAAAAACAATCATACGATGGTTTTATGCCTGCAACACTTGCGATAAATTTGCTTAAGAAATTATGATTTATTTATTAATAGCTACAGAAATCTAGTTGTTAAGTATAATAAACAGATTGTTTTGCAACAGGTTTTGGTGGATAAAAAGAAACAAGTACTAACTATTGCCTGTAAAACTAAATATTTACTTAACCGACATACTACTTGTACCAGATTCTAATTATAATTGCTACCAGCAGTCTTAAGTACGGGAGATTAATCAAAGGCTTATTAAAAACTGGATCGCACTTAATCTAATAAAACTTAGTCATAATAATTGCAGTCGGTATCTTTAGGCAATCAATTTACAACGACACTGTCGCAAATAAATCAACGTAACAAATCGGCATAAATGTGATTAACAAATTAATTGTGCAAGCTTTTTAATTAGCTCAATCGTTCGGTAATTTTGTAATATTTTATTACGCTGAGACCAATGTTACCCGCTATTTAGTGGTGCGTAATAGGCGCACGCACAATGGTCAACGTGCATTATATTGGGTACAAATCCTGGTCGAAATGGCCAAATTTTCATGTCTTGTTTTGTATAATATGATTCATACATAATCGTTTGGAGTGTTTATGAAGCTATACAGAATGAACTAAAGAGTTTTCAAGGCCAACGTATTACGTAGTAACTTTTTGAACTAAGAGTGCATGATTTAGAAATAGGTATCTAGATTTAAATTTACCTACTAAAGATAAATAGTCAGTAACTACATCTGACGAGAGACATTTGCTGCAAGGTATTTTACTTTACTAGGTACAATCATATAGGTGTCTAAGGGACCTATACAAAGCGGATCTCACCTATCTAATTTTTAGAGCTATCAGCTTGATTTCGTATTTTAAAAGGATAAAAATCAAACAAGTAGTTTTAGAGAAAAATGCCTACATAGATATGCACAAACAAACAAACAAACATCCCAAACGCATGTACCGTCTCCGTTCTGTTGTGGGTAAAAATAAATATCAGAGATTTACCCGTTAAGTACAATCATCTAAATACGTTGGGAAACTTAGGAATGATAATGATAATTGTCAAAATATTACTACTAATAAAATATCTGACCAAACATTTTATAGAGTTGTCATAGAACCATTTTGACCTACAAGTGCGCGAGATTGCCAATTCGCACTACGCATAGCCCCCGGGGCCGCTTGCAACATTCTATCTAGACATAAGATCTTCAGCGGTAGACATTTTTTACTATTTCGACTGATATACAGAGTTTCTCAAACTTAGGTCACCGCGTGTCTCAAAGTGCGTAAAAATTCCCAAATGACCGTGAACACTTAAGGTAAGTGTTACAAATCCAGTTAAAAGAAAAAAACATGGATTTTGTTTCATTTATCGTAAATTCGTGGGGTTTTAAAAGTAATTTTGGTTTATTTTAAACTTAATTCTGACTTATCATTGAGTCAAATATTGTACTTCAGTACGACTAAGTCTTAGTGTGAAAACCCACGTTGTATTCTGCATCGCTCGCACATACTCTCCATTCATTACGTTATTCCTCTCCCAATCCCCGTAACGTCAAGTAGCGAACCCCTAGCCAGGGGCTCGAGAACTCCACTTTGAGAAACCTTGTGGTACAGCATCCGAACGTCGGTCAGTGCAATTGTACGGTGTACCGTTTAATAAAACGTTACGCAAGGTGGTAACAATTGAAAGTGAGTTTGGCTCGCGCTGATGACGCCTGTGCGTTGATTTGAAATGGACTCAATTAGACCAGTGATTGTCTTTTTTTAGTTTTGAACGATTGTAATTATTTACGTCGCGACATCATCTGCATGTTTTTTTTTTATTTAAACATACTGATACTCGACAGCTACCTATCTACTTGTGGGATTCGAATGCGAGAAATGTGAGCTTACTTCAACGCGCAACCAACTTAACCTAATTGATCTGTGCAAATTTTTATTTTAAATTTGTATTGCCATTCATTTTACCGTACCGCAACTAAACTTAGATGAATGTTTTTGTTCGCAATATTATTTATTGTAGGTTCAATATTCATTATTTTTTTAACTTGTAAGCACGTTTGAAGATAATAATCAAAATTGCCCAGCTACTAGAATTATCACTACAGTATTTACCTACAAACAGCGACTTAAATTCTTCAAGACTCGATATAGATTCTAGACCGCTTTTTATGTCTGATTAATTTGGCAACAAATTAGGTGTCTGGTATCTTAATAAGCATGCCAGTGTGCAAAATTACAGGTTCTAGAGTGTTAACTAGTATCCAACTATTTCAGACAATCACATCAGGTTCTAATTTAATGGAGCGTGTAAAAGCTAAAACTGACATTTAAATAACTACGAAGCGAAGTACTTGTAGAGTTTTTTCTACTTCGCAATTGCTACCGATCAATCTGATACCGAGTCAAGGTGTGACAGATGATTATTCGATTCCGATTCGATTCATTCCGATTGTGACAGCGCTCTGATGAAAGTAAGAGTGGAAGAAAGATGCGATAAGGGAGATTACAATGGGTTTCATAACGTAGGTACATGATTCATCATACGCACGATATATTAAGAACACGCGTGACAATATAATTTGGAAGATCAATAGTAATAGCTATGCGATGTGATTGCTCAAAAGAAGCGATAAGAAGCTGTTTATTGAAAGCTTTGTTTCAATTAATCATAAACAATCAGTTAACAGAAACAAGAACGAAAAGAAGTGCCGCAATAAATAGCAAACAATGTAGAGGAAATAAATTGTGAAGCTATTAAAAATAACAAACAGCTACAGCCCATGTAATTACTAATCGATCTTTTGATGCCCTAGAAAGGTGAACATTTAAAACAATAGTGATGGTGCGATAATGGCCACGAGGATCGTTCCGAACGGTGCATGTTGATAATCTCGATCCTTGCATTATTGACGAGCTCGCCGCCGCTTCAATAGAATATGATGGCACACGCCATTACAGCCTTCTGTTGCTCGTCACAAAGATAATTAATTCATGATTTATTTCCATTGTGATGAGACAATTTATGTTTAGATACGAACAGAGATAGTTATTTGATTTATATCGATATTTTTTTGCTGTTAGAGTTCATAGTTAAGAGGTTATTGACGCTTCCCGATCATTTTTCAGACGTCGAGAAGCGTCGCGTGCCTCGGGCCGGCTCACAACAAATCATCGACATGCAGCTTATCGATCGGGTACATCACTAGCGCTAAATAAATCTTTACTGGACCGCTCCCCGACCAAATAATATTAATGGCGGGAGGCTAATGGTTTCGAAGACGTTTGAAATTGATCGACTTCTGCATCTCGCATCTAGCATCTTGAATAGCTTTTGTGTAGGGCGTGCGATTGATTTGAATATAATTTAAGTACAATACGATTAGGACCGTCTGCGAAAATGGAGCTTGTAATGTCTTAGGTAATCAGGCTTCTGCAAGTGCTACACAAGTGTTGTGCGTATGTATAAATATCACTCTACTTTTTCTTATTCTCTAATTCCTTAACTCTATCTTTAATGTCGACAATGAAGCTAACGTTGATTGAATAGAGTTTTACTAACCGATTGTTAGACGTTTTTAAGTTGCTGTAGTTTTTTAAGTAGCACTACGCCATGATTGACCCCTACAGGTCAGGTGCAGTTGTCTATAGTTGGCGTTAATCACGAGTAGTTATAAATGTATCACTTTACTATACAAAATGTAACCAAGGTACTTACACATCAATATTAGCGAAGGCAGCGTCACAAATGGAGCACCTCGGTTGTGTGTCTTCGTGTTCCTCGTTCTCAATAATAGAAGGAGCCTCGTTATAGGATGGATTGTTGCTGATGATGGAAGCGCTGCGATTGCTGCGGACACTTGCCGCTGGAAAGATGAAAAAACAACCATTAGGTATAGTATTGAAACGTAATGCTTATTCTCGTTTGAGCTACATAAGTTTCAAGCTTAGAACATCAACACAAATAAGATACATTTCGGTGCGCTCTAAAAATTACACTAGCACTGGATTATTTATTAAAATAAGTATACTTCATTGTTCAGTACAGATAGTTTGAAAAGTATCGTTGAAAAATGACATTCATGACAAAGTTTATTATATTAAGATTACATTTTCAGATCTAACAAGTTACATTTTAAATTCTAAATTCAAAAAAGATATCCAAACCTCTCTACAAAAAAAAAGTTGTTAGACACAAATATGTAAGTAACTTCGTCACCCTTATGTTCGGCAGTGAACTGTTAAAAAGCTGATACAGTAAAGTAGCTGCGTTTCTGATGATTGTGTTTCTCAACGGAAATAGTTCAGTTAGCAGTATCCTATTCCTGTCTCTACCTCTCCACAGCATTATTGTATCGCGGTAGACTTATGCGTCCTGTTGCGAAAGTCTTCGGCTTTCTATTGATTTACATGTCTCAATATGCAGAATATGCTAAATAGATTATATTACAAGTACGTTGTACATCCTATTGAATCGCTGAAGTTTATGTCTCTTTGCATTCACTTAAAAATAGTAAAATACCGTTTCCTGTTCTTTTTACAAAACTTTAAAATTACTAAACAAAACATTGAATAATTCATTAAAATATTTACAGTAACATTCGAGAGATTATTTTATGTAGGTACGTTACGTTTGATTCTGCAATTAAATTTAGTAAAATCTAACAGGCGTACTTGAAAGACTAAATAAATAATTACAGTCAAATTAATTAGTCATTTCCTAGGCACGACAACACTGATAATAAAAGAAATAGTTTTAGTGGTCTATACGGGAAAGAATTATCCATATCATAGCAGCAATTGCAGTGTCAGTGGTATGCAATTAATATGTCTAGGAAAACCTCACTGACCAACGCATGAAATAGCTAACATGTGGTACAGCCATCATTCAAAACTGCGCGGATCACGAGCGGGCGTCGGAAGTGCTCAGCTATTCCATTGACATATCTTCTAGACTTGCGATTTTTTGTCGCAAAGACAACTTTTTTTTTAACTACTAAAAATTGTTTGAATTTTATTAAACATTGCTCACCTTCTTGTAAGTATTTAGTCCTTTTGTAGTTATAAAATTACGAGGGTTTACAATGCATATTCTACCTATTAAAGAGCACATCAGGTAATATTTAAAAATTCAATTTAAAAAAAAAACAATATTTTTGAAATATAAATGTTTTGCGTGATAATTGTTTAAGACTTAAAAATAGTGGTAAAATAAGAGCCGTTCAGTTTAAAAAATACTTACCTGGGATTTATGTCATCATTGTAATTTTAAATTATGCATTAGTTAGAAAAAAGGTTTTTTTTTTATGAATTTTTGCTTTTGAATACTTAAGATATTTTGAAACGACTTGTATTTTTAAAAAATAAGATGTCTTAGTAGGTTCTTGTGCCTATTCAACAATCTGTAAAATTGTTAAAAATCTATAGTTCTAAAAATATCGTCATGAAATAATACTGCATGTACAACAACGGAAAACTTTGAGTTTGTCTCTCTTGGGCCACTCTCTGCTTATAAAGACAGTATATTGTATGTTTAGTGTAAATAAAAATAAAATTCGCGATGCCAACACAAAGTCGCTGATACGTGCGACTGAAAATCGCAAGTGTACCGTGGTTCTAACACATGCAGAATTAATTCCAGTCACGAGAAGGCGGCCACGCCTCGGGCATTGTCTGGTATCCGTGATAAGGCAAGGCTGAGATAACGTCATATCATCCAGGAAATGTGATACCTTTAAAAATAGGGATTCTTGGAATATAAAAAAATTCGCGACCTTTAGGATTTGGGCATCGACTTGGCATTTTTGTTGTTGTTTTGGTAGAACTTTAAAAATAAAATTTAATTGAGCCTAAATTTTTAAATTTACAAACAAGCATAAACACATTTTTTCACAGAAATAAATCATTATAAAGTTTTAAGCGTTATGAAAATTGTATCTTTGTAAGACGACGCTTTTTATTCGATCTAAGGAGTTTCATTTCATTTCACCCACGTATTGCTTAAAAAATTAAGCTCTAAAAATATGTACATATAATATTTTAACTGAAGAAAAATGAAAAATTAACACAAATAAATAATTGTAAGTGCGAGTCCTTCTATCGGAGGGTAACTTTGCTTTAGTAAGTGCTAAGCAACAATTAAGTTAGATGATTCATGCTGAAAATTCCATTCACACGTTTACAAACAAAATACATTTAAATAGATTTAACACAAATATATACTGCTAAAAGTAAAAAACTTGGTTAAGTACCTTCAATCACTAGAACCAAAATGCACGCAAGAGCCTAAGGTAATACTAGAAAAGCTCACTTCCACCAACGTAAAAAAGAAAATAAAAAAGGAAAAAAGGATGTTCAGGATCCACTGAGATGCCACAAAGGAGGTCGTAGTTCAACTGTCCCGTGTCGTATGCCATAGGTGGTACAATTACACCCCACCCCACCTGAGGGTAGCCCACTTGACCCTACATTTGCATGTACGTACATTGTGTGCCGTGAGCATCTGTGCGTGACGGGTTGTTTGCGGTTTTAGAGATTGGGTGTTAACCTACTTGATTGACTGTAAAGCGACCACTTGAAAGGATTAGTGCTTTGATACAAAGACAAGGGCTGAAGGGATATGTAACAAATCTAAATATGCTCAATGTACTTAATACATGAAAGAGATGAGTATTTATTGGATAAAATTTTCATGAATATGATTGTTTCTTGTGAGATACCGTTGTAATACATCTTTAGGTTATTCTTCTTTCTCTCCTGATTTTATCATCAGGCCTAACTGGCAATCATGAAGCGGTTTTTCAAAACAATATTAGTTTAGTACTCACATTGACGAACATAAATACATATATTGGCCTATGGTACTAATAACTAATTTTTTTGTTATCCATCAATCCTTCAGCTGTAAGAAATCCTATGCTAGACATAGAACTAACCTATTGATGACCCCAATGGAAACGGATTGCATTCAACGTGTTACTTTTTATTGAACATTGCTTAATCCAAGTCTTTGACGCTAAATTGTCTCAAATTTTTTGTTCGTAAGTATTTTTGTTTGCTTAGGTGAAATTGATGTATGTAAGTATAAAACATATGTCAGCTTTGTATAATACAGAAACGCGCAAAGTTACCGATCTACCGTTAAACGGCTGTCACAGATAGAAAAAGATAACACCACAGATAACATTTATTTCTAAATGTATTTTTATAACCGATGTGAGAAACAACAGGTGCCCTCCGCGTTGGTGGTTAAATTAATAAAGATCGGTAAGTCACCGTCACGGGGTGCGCGTGCGCCATTTGGCGGGCCCGTGGGAAAACTTAACGCTTTCGCAGCCCTTACTCGCCCTGCACACTCCTAATTGTTTGAGAATTTTAAGACATATGTTTCATACTTCACAAATGTGTCAAAAACTTACTGTATGCGTTGGTAAATGTGCAGCCAACTGGTAAGTAGGTAGATGTTGCAAACAAGAGGACCATCTTTAGAACATTAACGATTATTTAATTAAATAGCTTTTTTATTTGACCCAGTGCATTTGACATTCTGTCTTATAAGAATTCATGACGCTAAAAGTAACCACATACTGTTGCTTTATTACTATTTAATTTAGTTAGGTAATTTTATTTCTATTTTCTGCAATGGTTGTAATTGGAATGATTTGTATAATTTCATTTATTTATTTTTATTTTAAATGAACATCATCGAATTTATTTTGTATTAAAAGTTATAAATTATTACTTTAATGTAATTATACTCGTATGACGTGTACTAAAAAGTATCAATTAATGAGTATGAGTATATCATGCCAATAAAAGCATTAAATAAATATTTATTTGCAATTACGCAGACATCTCGGCGTATGATTTCTAGTCAACAATGGCTGATCTCAAAACTCATCAGATCTAACCTAAGGATGTGACCTGCCGGCTCTATCTGCGCATTCTGCTCTCACATCCTGCTCCAGTGGCCGGCGGCGCAACGCATCAGGTGCGTGCGCGCAGGTCACCGTTAAACCCCTAGGGAACTCGACCGGTACTGTCCGTTGATGCAATTCATATAATATATTTTCTATCTGTGATATATCAGTTTTGTAATAAAAATATTTGAGTGAATGAGGCGAAAAATGTTTTTTTTTTTTGTCAATTTTAGAAACAAACCGTTTTCTGTTTTTCACGGAAGCAGTATTGAACAGTTTGGTCGCCACGCCTCATTTTTTTGAATCATATGTTACGGAGCCCGGTTTATAGACATATATAGATAGATAGTTAATAACTCTATTCTTAACCTTTTAATCGCTAAAGTCGTTTATAAACCGCTGTGGTCAAAAATCATAGGGATTGTTTTGCCAATGCAAAAATATTTAAATGTATGTCTGACGCGTCTACTCATCCGTCATCCTTATGAACCAGATATATTGTTAATAAATTGTTTACCGTACTTTTGTACCGTAAGTATCGCTGCAAAAATATCTCAAACACAGATGAATATCAAATTAATTCATTAACCAAAAAATTGGTGCATTGTTCAGTCAAAAATAATCCTAAATCGCAACGCGAAGTCACGATACGGCAATCTATTGTGGCTAGAAATTATTCAATTTCGCGTAACATCGAGATAGTTTTATATCAGGACGATCTAATCTGGGCATAAAAAAGCAGACAAATGCGAACCAGATTCAACCCTTCACTGGGGGCGGTATATTAAATTGAAATATTTCCATTTTATTGTCGGTAATATTTATTTGATTGTTAAATAAATACGCGATGTGGGACGGTGGCATTGTATATTGTATAATGGGGGTGATTCTATTGTTGTTGGTTAATTTTTTGATTAATCATCTCGCGTTGGGGATTCGTTGCGATTCTGTGACGTTTCTATTTTCGCGTTAGCATCTGTATTGTGTAATGGTGCGTGGTGATGACAATGTGGTAATGGCTTATTTTAAACTGACACGATTGTATAAATTATACTCGCTACAATCATTTCTTTCTTCATGTTTACAATGATGAGTGTACAATTTTCACAAATTGTTTTGCAAAATTTAAACATTTCAACTACTAAATTAATAAAAAAACATAATTTTTGTCTAGTCTAGCGCCACAATCAAAAGGAAGACGACCACTAGAAGCAAGTCGTTCCAAACTAATCTTATTGCAACTTAATACTTATATACTTATTTAACTGTAAAAAATATATAGCTAATACGGTAATACCAAAAAACATAGTTATTACAACATCAAAATGTTTCAGCTAATAGTAATAGAGTAGCTAATCTATAAAATATCTTGCTGCAAGTAAATCCCATTACCCCTTCAAAATTCAAAATATAATCTGTACCAAGATAAGGCGGTGCACACACGGACACAATAGCGCGTGCGCTTCGGACAAAGCAACGTCATCAATTTTAATCTGCCTTTGACAATTGCGCGATGACAAATGTCAACCGGGCCATTCATTACGGCGCCAGCGCACGCGACAAAAATGCTCGCCTAATAAAGGGTTAAATTATTGTTGGCGCGTATGGCGAGATGGATTATGATGGCACAGTTTTGATGTTGTAGACCGTAAATAGTAAGCCGGTATAAAAGCTCATTTTTAAATTTTAGCTCTGTAATGTATATAGTCATATAGTCAGTCATATAGTCATTTATTCATAAAACCATTTGTTACAAGTCAAAAAGTAAACATTACATTAGGGCACTATACAATACAGCACGAAATAAAAATTGATAAACTTGACAATTTCCAAATTAGTCACTAAATCTTAATACAATTCAGGTAATTTTAAAATGTCATTTAAACGTCATAAAATAGTTGCTCATGTAGCCAACATTTTAATTTATTCCTAAACGACCCAGCGGAAGGTGCATCCCGAACTTCTACGGATATTCGGTTGTATATAGCGGGCCCACCAATATATACAGACCTCTCTGATTTCGCCAGCTTATGAGAAGGAGTCACCAGTTGGTTTTTCCTAGCATTGCTTCTTCTTTATAATTAGCATTGCTCTTCTATATAAAGTTCATTTATTAGGCCCAACCAAAGTTCAAACAAGATCTTGAACTATTTATCGGATATAAGTATTTTATACCTACGTCTTAAAATAGTTAAAACACATTTAGGTAAACTTAAATAGTTATAAGAAATCTACGTATCTCTGTGACTAAATTGCAATAGGCCAGTATGTAACTATGGTTATGGGTACAACAATAAGTACTAACATTTAATAGCTGTCACAAGTTTTACGCAATTTTAGATAGACATTTACTACGAGCACGAATTGTTTTAGGTCTAGTTTTTAGAATACATTATATTGTGTAATCAAGACTAGGAGATGCTTAATAAATCTATGTCATTTTTAGAACCGTAATCTCTCTTATCTAGCCTTTATGTGACTAAAGGCATTAAGAAAAAGCGTACGCAAAATACCTCATAAATTAGTGTCTGGAACGTGATCGATCAAAACCGTCATTTTGGAATCGAATAATCGGAATCATTGTATCTTGAATGGAATTAATCCTTTCGGAAAAATATTATCGAATTCATAGGTGGCGTACGATAAAGATCCATCAATCATCTCGATTCTTGTGCAATGTGGTACTCGGACAAATAATCGAATGGGGCAAGTTTCGATGGGTCTGCAAATCGATTCTAATTAGAGATATTTAAGAGTCATTGTGTACGTAATATTGAAATGTCATGCCGTATTATGTGTGGCCGTAAATGGCTGTTATTTACGAATATGTGGGTGCTTAAGAGCTCGTGCCAAGTAATAGAAGTTCAGTTGCAGTCAAACTTTTGGATGACGAGACTTAAAAAATAATAATTTGTATATTTAGGTTAAGCCAAGTCAGATTAAATCTTGGTAATTAACATTTAAGCACAGTTATTTATTCTATCATTCTGTATAACGGTTACCAGTAACTAAATAAATCAACCCTTGTAAAAATAGATACAAGCCATTAAGACAACTATTAAACTTTAAAATAGTATGGGCACAATCATTCACAGAGATAAAAAATTGGTAGGTACTGCGTGTTTAAAATCTTCGACCACAACGCTGTTTACCTTCAAGCGAGTTGGTGGTCAAGCGCGGACTTAATCTCCATAAAATAGGCAAAATAAATACTTGAAAGGCTAGTCCAATTAAAGTGTTAAGCATGAATTTGTCAGCAGTTTTAATGTTTACCAGATTCAATTGACGTAAAAACTTTTTTAAACATGGTCACGTTAAATAGACAAAGCAAAGTCCTGATACACCGTAATGACCGAAACATTCGTGTAATATTAGTAGACAGCCCAATTAAGTGCAATTCGAATCGCATAAATCACGAGCGCCGGCTGCGACGCCGCCGCCGGAAGCCCGCCAGGAAGTGCTGAAGACCCTTAAATCACTATTCTAAGTGTACTAGAAGAGACATTAACAGATACCCGTATATTTAGCTTAGACGAAGTTTATTTCGATGATGAACGATGTTACGTTTTAGTAGGTATCTTGTCCAATAAATAATAATTATTCAGTTTTGCTCTCTTGAACTTTTTCGTTTAAAAGCTTCCTTTTATGTTATTTTTGTAATCAAAACATGACAAAAGTTTTAGTTTTTCATGTTATTTTAAAACTCTCATAATGAAAATTAATTACTAAATTTGACTCAAAAACACACGGGCCAAACTAAACAAAACCGTTATAAAAATGTGGACAAAATTCTGAAGAAAAACTTTTTTGCAATATTCTTGCACTGCAGAAGTAAGAATTAAGTATACTCGTATCAGAGATAATCCATCAGTTATTGGTATCCCAACAGGTCAGGTTGGTAATGACAGAAGCTTATAATTTCCTTTATTGCTCGAACTCAAACAGATTTTTTCGGAAAATATTATACCTAATATACCTATCTATGTTTGTCTCTTCTAGTACAAAGTCAGAGATCGTCAACCCTCTGTCCCCCGCGTTACAACATATGCGTGATTTTTCAGTCCTCGCATACGTCGCGATTTATCTAAATTAAATATCGCAGGACGCGTGCCACCCGTGTGTCCGCACCGTTGATTGCTCGCTACCATATACAGCGTGATTTTACAGGCTTATATCTTTAACAATTACAATATTCTAGAAATCATTGTAGTCATAAATGGGACATGCACTATTTGATCAACCCTGAAACGGCAAAAAAACCGCAACTAGAAACAGTATTGCTAGATTTATATCAACCGCAGTCACATCGTTTAACGTTCAATTTCGTTCTGCGTTTCACCACATCCTACATAATATTAAGCAGAAATATAGTCTGGTAGCGTTTCCTGAAATAGTTTTTGTATACTTTAAATATATTAGCTGTACACTGATATTAAATGGCAAAAGAAAAGTGAACCATAGTTTGATATTCTTACTGTTTGTATTAAACATGCGAAATCAGCACGATCTGTACGAAGGAGCTTTAAGAATATCCAGCGTTTGCAGGTTACGTTAATAAGTACTAGCTGGTAGTAACTATAAGACTACAATATAATATAAGACTACTAATTAAGAGCTCCGGAGGCGCATTAGGGTAACCTATACAAAAAAAATTGTCTCCTGACTCTACATCGTTGCTTTGTAGCTCTGACTTGACTGAAATATCTTTTTTTCTGAAATATCTTTTGGGACACTTCCCAAATTTCCTTTTTCTATCTATTCCAGCTGATAATTGGCAGAGCCATTCCAAAAGTGATGTGAAAACAGAATTAACTCACAACCTTACTTATGCTTTGTACGCAAACACAGTGACTCACGCCAAGACGAGACTTCTAAATTCTGGTATAAAAATCAACCTGTACAATAACGGTATGATAGGTGCGTGGACGCGACCCTCGCCAACTATCCGGAGGGCAGAGGGCAGGTGACTCCAATTACCCTGGCCTGAGCGTGACCGCCACACTGTGATTCAAGTGTATCGCGGGGCTACGGGGTGCGACCTATGTAGGTATATAACCTATGTGAAAATTAAGGGTGGGATTTGCTTATGATCTTTATTGTTTATTTATTGATTCTAAGTAAAGTTACCTTAGAAAGAGTACTAAGTTTTTGGCACCATAATTGACATTACATTGATGTACAATAGCCGTGGGGTGCCGGCAGAGTAGAATAGCACCCCCCTCTAGTACCAGGTGTCGTAAGAGCCGACTGAGGTACAGCGGAACCGACTAATGGCGGTATAACCATTCGACTAAAACGTAGCTAAAATGGCACAGGGCAGGGATGGGCAGCAGCATCCCTGTCGCGAAGCTACGTTTCTGCGATCGCCACCACGCCTGCCCAGCGCGGCGATTATGGGCAAATACCCTCAGTATGGAACTTAGAAAAAGACCAGGCTCCCAGTCCCCAGCAGCTCCGCTAGCCCGGGGCTACGGTAGCGGCCCCGGTAACGGCGGAGAAGGGGGTGCTAAGAATCCCTGGCAGACGCCCGGCTACCACTCCCGCAAACGACGACTGGCCCTGGTAACACACAACGTGCGCACAATGAGGACCGATGAGAGGATTGCTGAGCTGGAAGAAGAGTTGAGTAGGTTGCGTTGGGATATCGTGGGGTTGTCTGAAGTCCGTAGAGAGGGCGAGGACACGATAACTCTAAAGTCCGGCAACCTGCTCTACTACCGGGAAGGTGACCAGCGGTCCCAAGGTGGTGTCGGCTTTCTCGTTCACAAGTTCCTTGCTAACAACGTTATCACCATCGAAAGTGTATCGAGCAGGGTTGTATATCTAATACTCAGAATATCCAAAAGGTATTCGCTGAAGGTCATTCAGGTATACGCACCGACCTCGTCACACCCAGATGACGAAGTGGAGACTATGTATGAAGACGTAAGTCGGGCCATACATACGTCTAAGACCCACTTTACTGTTGTTATGGGGGACTTCAACGCAAAGTTGGGCAAAAGAAGCGATGATGAGCTGAGAGTGGGGCAATTTGGATATGGACAACGAAACCCTAGGGGCCAGAGGCTGGCTGACTTTCTGGAGAGAGAGGAACTCTTCATGATGAACTCTTTCTTTCAGAAGCCGCCTCACAGGAAGTGGACCTGGATGAGCCCCGATGGTTCCACCAAAAATGAGATTGACTTCATCATGACCACTGAGAAACGGATATTTAATGATGTCTCCGTGATCCACAGAGTGAAAACCGGTAGCGATCACAGAATCGTAAGAGGCACATTGGATATTAACGTTAAACTCGAAAGGTCACGCTTGATGAAGTCCACGCTCCGACCTACTCGTGCCCATATCCAAAACCCCGAGGGCTTTCAGCTCGAGCTCTCAAATCGCTTTGCTTGCCTGGAGAACTTTGCGTCGGTGGACGAGATCAACAACGGGCTCGTAGAAACTGTCCAGACGGTGGGTGCTAAATTCTTTAGACCCCGTCGTACAAATAGATCTCAAAAATTTTCCGATCAAACTCTAAATCTCATGGCCGAACGACGCTTACAGAGACTGCAGTCTTCCGATGATGCAAAGTCATATAGGCAGATCAATAGACAAATTTCGAAATCCGTGAGGCGCGACATTCGTCTCTTTAATACTAAACATATTAAGGAGACAATAGAGCAGAACAAAGGCTCCAAAGTGTTCGCGAGGAATTTGTCTATTGGGCAAAGCCAGCTGACAAAGCTGAAGAGAGAAGATGGCAGTGTAGCGTCGACCAAGGCAGAGGTATTGGAGGAGATCGAAAGGTTCTATGGACAGCTATACGCTTCGGTCGCTAAGCCTGTCAACAGCGCGGCCAAAGACCCAAGAGCCAAGCTGACCCGACACTTCACCGAAGATATCCCGGACATCAGCCTGTACGAGATTAGAATGGCCCTAAATCAGCTCAAGAACAACAAGGCGCCGGGTGATGACGGTATCACATCAGAGCTTCTGAAAGCGGGTGGAACACCGGTACTTAAAGTCCTTCAGAAGCTTTTCAATACTGTCGTCCTCGATGGCATAACGCCAGAAGCATGGAACAGAAGCGTGGTGGTGTTGTTTTTCAAGAAAGGTGACAACGCTTTATTGAAGAACTACAGACCCATCTCGCTTCTGAGCCATGTTTATAAGCTGTTTTCAAGGGTCATTACGAACCGTCTCGAACGCAGGCTTGATGACTTCCAGCCTTCCGAACAAGCCGGTTTCCGAAAAGGTTTTAGTACCATGGACCACATACATACGCTGCGGCAAGTCATACAGAAGACCGAAGAGTATAACTTGCCTCTTTGCTTAGCGTTTGTGGACTATGAGAAAGCCTTTGATTCGGTCGAAACTTGGGCGGTGCTTGAGTCTCTCCAGCGATGCCGGATTGACTATCGGTATATCGAAGTGTTGAAGTGCTTGTATAATAACGCCACTATGTCGGTCCGAGTACAGGAAGAGAGCTCCAAGGCGATCCCTTTAAAAAGAGGCGTAAGACAGGGAGACGTAATATCTCCGAAACTGTTTACTGCCACTTTGGAGAACGCCTTCAAGCTCCTGGAATGGAAAGGATTCGGCATCAATATCAATGGGGAATACATCACTCACCTTCGGTTTGCCGACGATATCGTAGTCATGGCAAAGTCGATGGAGGAACTCAGCACGATGCTCGAAGGCCTCAATCGGGTTTCTCAACAGGTGGGTCTTAAGATGAACATGGAGAAGACGAAAGTCATGTGTAATTCCCATGTTGTACCCACCCCGATCTCTGTTGGGAACTCGGTTCTTGAAGTCGTTGACTCGTACGTCTACCTAGGACAAGTAGTCCAGTTAGGTAGGTCCGACTTCAAGAAAGAGGCCAATCGCCGAATCCAACTCGGTTGGGCAGCGTTCGGAAAATTGCGTAATGTCTTCTCGTCCGACATACCTCAGTGCCTCAAGACGAAAGTGTTCGATCAGTGTGTGTTACCAGTGATGACTTATGGCACTGAAACGTGGTCTCTTACCATGGGCCTTATTAATAAACTCCAAGTAGCCCAACGAGCTATGGAGAGGGCTATGCTCGGAGTTTCTCTACGGGATCGAATCAGAAATGAGGAGATCCGTAGAAGAACCAAGGTTACCGACATAGCCCAACGGATTAGCAAGTTGAAATGGCAATGGGCAGGGCACATAGCGCGGAGGACTGATGACCGGTGGAGTCGAAAAGTTCTCGAGTGGAGACCACGTACCGGCAAGCGCAGC
The DNA here is from genome assembly GCA_964007245.1 of Hypomecis atomaria. Taxonomy (NCBI): domain Eukaryota; kingdom Metazoa; phylum Arthropoda; class Insecta; order Lepidoptera; family Geometridae; genus Hypomecis; species Hypomecis atomaria. The sequence continues at coordinate 12,335,174 of OZ023299.1, forward strand.
GTAGGACGTCCACCCACAAGGTGGACGGATGACCTCATTAAGACCGCAGGATCGCGCTGGATGCAAGCCGCTTTCAACCGGTCTTATTGGAGATCCATAGGGGAGGCCTATGTCCAGCAGTGGACGTCCTTTGGCTGATGGATGGATGGATGGATGATGTACAATACCTATAGGTAAAGAACACCATTGATACTTACGAATTGAAATAAAAACAAGAAAGTAACAATTTTAAGGAATCGATTATTAAGTGAATTGGGAGTCAAATAGGTACCTAATTAGACTAAGGAAGAAATAATAATTGTCATGTCATGCGTCGCAACCGCAACAAAGCAAAAGCAAAAAATTATCTGTTTAAACGGGTTTTTTTTTTTAAATTAATTGTGATGTTTGTTTCAAACTTCTGTAGTGATCTAACCAGCCATCTGATCTAGCCAGTTAATAATCATTTTTAGTTTAAATGTGTACACAGTGTTTAATTTTTTCCTTTGTAAATAAATAAAGAGTTTTGTCTGTCTGTCTAACTGTTATTTGATTATGATGAGGGTGTTTTAACTATATCAGCAATTACAACTGATTAGGTAGTAGTTACTTCTAATATGATCAGAGGTACTTACGAGCTATGGAAGTGAAGTCCTGCAGCGGCAGAGGAGTCCTGGGACCGAGGAGTAGTTCCTGGCCGGAAGGGATCTCGCGTATCACTTTGTAATACACCTGAAAACCATAACCCAAGAAAATAAATACATGAACAACCATTTCCAACAGTTTTCATTCAAGTTGAGTAGAATACTTAATACTTGTTGTGCTTCAATCACAACATGACAATGGAGCGGCAATACACCAGATATTTTTTTTAAACAAAGAAATTAGAACGTCTTTTACGAGAACGACAAAATATATTGTTTGTAAACTGAAACTTAATATATTAGAATCAGATCCAGAATCAGAAAATTTTATTTGCACCAACAAGTAACTTAGAGTATTAATATACACAACTTATCATATATGCTTATTATTACTTGTGTAATAGTTTCAAAAATAATCAAATCTATTTTCAGTTTATAACAAATACTTTGAGGCAACTTCGACTCTACGAATAAAAAGGCAATACCTTCGTCTAGTTTGAGTAGCTGAGAAATGCATTTAGGAGATAGGAAATGAAATGAGAACATCAAAACTTCGTAAAGTTACTACGTATTGTTCTTGTAATAATACAAAAATAAGAATACCGAAATACTGAAAATATCTATAATTCTAATACTATTGGTATAGAACCAATAAAGTACACCAAGATAGAGCGTTGTATATTTTTAAAACGAACAGTTTAGTTTCTTTTAAAGATAACGATGTTTACTTTCTTAAAATATATCTCTTTAAATATTTTCCTAATTTGCCTAAAATCTTAAATCTATGTGTTTTTCTATAACCGTATTTGTACCATTCTTTCTCTAAATTTCATACTTACCAAATAAAATATACAATCGAAGGGATTTCCCTTTATCACCAGAAGTCCGGGCTCAAGGAAGTGAAGACCAAGTAAAGTAAGCAAAGCTTTTATAGTGAGTGTACGAAATTCGAAGGTCGACCAGCTTTTTCCGCTGAATCGGAAAGTACAATGCGTTATCCTGAATGCGTATAACGATTTCATACGTGTTTGTATCAAAAAACCTTTAGAACAGGCTTGGTTGTAATGGTGGTGGTTTGCGGTATTTACATTTTTTGGTTTGGCGGCGATTCTGGCGCAGTTGGTATTTACCACTGCTTATGTTTGATATCCCGGGTTATGTTTCTGTTCGGAGGTATAATATTATTTACTTGGGTGATGATATAAGTCCAAAGCTTTATAACGAATCTTACGGGATCGAACATTATTATGCGTTGTAGTGAATTTTTGTTTTAAAGTTTGTATTAATGTAAGTAGATAATGTAGGGACGTCCTTTGGCGCTTATGGCTGATGGATGAAAATGTAGGTACCAATAAGATAGGTAATTTTAGCCTTAGCTAGTTATTCAACCGCAAAACTCGTGTGTGCAAGTATTTCTTGATATAGTCCAAATATCTTCCAAATATAGTCTTGATATTGATTTCCTTATTTCATATAGACTAACGCAGTGCTATGGCGCTCTTCTGGGTTTTGGTTTTGCATAAAACTCTAGGTGGATGGATAACGTACCCGTTACGTTAGACATCAGACAAACGTAGATATAGAAAACTCGTTTTGTATAAGTCATAATAAGGTTCTCGAAAAATATTGTTCTATTATTTTATTATATTATTAACCTCAAAAGGGCAAAAATCAAATAGCAGTTAACATAGGGTACCCGTGAATCTAATCATTGCATCTGTTTGCTCCCCTCACATTGACCGGAAGTGGGTCACAGTTGTTTGGAACACCGATTTTCTGCCGCCGGAAGTACCCAACGTTCCACATTCAAATTTTATTGGGGTAGTACAGAATATGAGGGTTGCAGTGATAATGATTTTGTGATTTGTTCGTTATTTTGTTCCACGTTTGCAAAAAGCTGTTTTTGTGGTTTTTGTGACTGTAGAAGTCTGTGTAAAACGAATGGTTTTGCTCTGTTCTGCCAAACTGCCTTCTTACTCGTAACAATAATTATATAACAGGATGAATTATTTTCTACTGAAATATTTTTTTTAAATGAAACTATGATAACTAAGATCGTAATTATGTAGGTATTAGACACCTTACACGCAGCATGTTACTTCATACTCTACCAATAAAATGATTGATCTAATCGAAAAATATTCTGTGATTGAAGACGGTATAAACTATCCTCGCTCCAATTTTAATTTTAATTGGTTGAGCCGATGCAAAGAGTGAAGAAGTAACAAGAATCAATGTTGATAAATTATTTAAGTAGAGGACAGTTCAAAATATGTGCCATGATAAATGTATAGGTATCTCGTAGGTATATTTTTATTAACCCTGTACTTACAGGGTTATCTGCTTGCCCTGTACTAAAGCAAAAGGGTAGTTTCAGTTGTTTGATCATTGTGAACAACTTTTACTATGGACCAACCAACCCGAAATTGAACAAAATTGCAACTCAGAGTAGAAAAAATGTCTGAAACAGCTGATATATTATTATTATGTACTACGGGACTAATCGCGCACTAAAAATTACGAACCGCCATATACAGAAGTCTGCTATAGCTGAGCATTTGCTTGACGGAGGTACTGGTCATTGGATCGAGCTCCACGACCCAAAAGTCCTCTCCACGGATCGACACTATTAAAATTTTTCAAGAATAGTTCGTGAAGCGGTGAAAATAAAAAAACAACAATTTCAACGATGGAGGTCGGGAGGATGGATTTAAGTTTTCGGCGTCGTGGAATCCTGTTATCAACAAATGTAAATAAAAAAAACAAATGTAAATAGGTAGCAGGACATTATTAAATACCGTCAGTGTTGTGTATCGTAGTGAAAATTTTTCGAGTTCAAGTTGAATTGGCGGCACCTGCTGTTTCACATTCCAGTCTACCCGTGACCACGATCGATGCAACTCGGTCGAAACGTCGGGATGATGAGGTATTTATTTATCTCGTAATTTAAGTGCGCGATTAGTACATAATAATAATGTGTTCAAATCGCGAAAGTTTAAAAACAACAGCTGATATATTTTTTCTCAAACTCCCTGTTGGTCTCATAGTAAAAGTTGTTCATAATAATAGCCTGAATCCTACGAGCAAATATCTATAGAGGCACAATCGTGCAAAAAATGTGTCCGAGCCAAAACTCTGCCGAAGCTATGTAGTGGGCAGGCTTTTTAGTTAGTCGTAAGGCCTTTGCAAGCCGACTACAACGCCGTGCGATGCCAAAGTGCTCGGTTACAAACACTAATAAGGTGACATAACGTCGAGTTTCGAGAAAACGGGTCATAGTGAATTACTTTATAGAGACTTGGCTGGACACGCTTCCGCGTGTCTAGATGTAAATATCTAAGTCGGTATGACATCAAAGACATTTTTTACTACTTTCACTTAGGGACTGTGGCTCTGTAGATATTTGCTCGAATCCTGAATCGCAGGAGAACCCTATGCTTATAGGGAGGAAGATCCGCGAATAAACTTGCGGTCCAACATTAGAACATACCTGGCCAGCCAGCAGCAAATGCTGAACGTTGACTTCTTGCTGGAAAGAGGCGGAACGCACCAACTTCAGCCAGTTGGACTTCTCGTTGGTTCCGTCGAGCCACCCCCGGTCACCGTATTTGCCACGAACCTAGAAAAGAAAGACAATGTTTTCAATAAGCAGCTATTTCAAATTAGGACTTTAACCGCCTTACCACAATAGCTTTAAACACGCTTTAAACACTGTTTAACCGTGCAATTTGTACTGTTAAACATAGTCTAAAGCGTGCGTAATTTTTTTTGTGATAAGACGGTATATTTTTTAATCACGACGGAACGGAGAAGTTATATGCGTTTGGGGCGAGAGGATGTTTGTTTGTGCAAATCCATGTTGCCATTACTAAACCGAATTTTTATAAGTATTTTTCACTTATTACCTAAGTATATTATTAAAATTTAAACTTGAAATTACTAACTGCATGCTAAACAAGACTTGTGGTACGCATAATAATGAACCAGAGGTAAGTAAAAAGAAACCTCTATTTTGCGTTCAAAAATTGAATTAAATTGGAACTTCAAGGACAATTTTCATTAAATAATAAATTTTATTTAATGAAAATTGTCCTCGGAGTTATAGACTTAAAGCCATTACATAATTATTGCCTAATTTATATTAGGTATTATAGCTAAAAACGCAGTCAGCTGATTTAATAAAAAAAAAACTATCAAGCTTTAAAGTTGTTGAAAAATAAAGTTTCTGCTTGCGCCATCTAGAGCAAAGAGTAGGAACTTCTTATACTTATAAAACACAGGGGCTTACCAAAGAACAGATGCAATGATTCGTACCTTTTACAAAAAAACAACAGACATCGTGCTGTACAGATAAACTATGCTTTTGCAAACATAAGTTTATCATCATTTCGATTTTCAATATGAACTGTAGGTTCATAACTCTTAAAACAAAAGTCTTAAAAAGTCAGCTTCCAAACCACAATTTATAAAAGTGACATCTACCGATCCAGGCCCGAACCACCAGGTATTACTCTCAGTCAGACACTGTGGCTTCACGATAGATGGCGCAATTAGTCCATGTCCAAATTATCCACGTAGAGACACCGTCCCAGCTTGTCCGGCAATATGTCAGGCCACCCCATTTATAATGGGGATGATGAAATTTAATTTTTACAATGAGCATATTTCCATGATATTTATCGCTTAACTTTGTGAGGGGTCATGTTTCTTTCCAGACTAATTTTCAGTAGGAATATTTTTATAGAATACCTACTTATCTAGTAACCAAATTGGCTTTTAGTGTTTTTATGCTTCAGTAATAATCAATGTTGTTTTACTTAGGTACTATTTAGGATTTTATTATTTTGCAAGTCAAGTTTTAAGTATTTCGAAAGTCAACAAAAGTCGGTAGGTAACTAGCCCCATATTACCCGATTGAACAAAGGGGGTAGGTATTGACTGGTGTTTTATTTATCAATATTCTACTTATAAGATATGCACCACGAACCAGAAAGCGCAGCGTAGGATGTTCACCGACAAGGTGGCCAGACGTTTTAATTAGAAAAGACCGGGCGGTCATTTCTAATTAAATCGTCAAGGAGGTTCAAGTGGATTATAACGGGTCAATCTTACCTATTAGAAATCTTTTGAAGAGGCCTGAGTGGATGTCCTACAGTTCTGTCCTATAGCTGACACGATAAAGATAATGATGGTGATAAATACTATAAAATCATAATAGCAAATACATACCTAGGTAAGTTATTAAATAAGTACTTATTTAATAACTTACCTACGCAGAAAAATCAGATGTAAATTTAATTTTAAACCCTAGCACCCACTTATAAATTGCATCATTATAATCCTCTATCTAATGCCATCAGTAAGCGTCATCAGCACGCCCTAGCGATATTTCAGCCAGGGTTGCCACAACCGCGGTAACAAGTGTCCATTTCGCATCCTTGACCGAACGGTCATCGATGACTGATGGCGAACATGTGCCGCGAACAGCGCGCAACTCATCGCCCGTGAGACTATTGTTAGGGTTATCAACTTATAGTTTTTCTACAAAAATTATTATAAAAGACGCTAGCTTTTTTTTGCGGTTGATGATTGTAAAATGTTTTAAGTTTGAGTAGTTTCGCGGTAACAATTGTCCATTTCGCATGCTTGACCGAACTTTCATCGATGACTGATGGCGAACATGTGCCACGAACAGGGCGCAACTCATCGCGCGTGCGTGAGACTATTGATAGGGTTGTCAACTAATAGTTTTTCTACAAAACTTAGAATAAAATTACCTGCCTAAATGTTTTTTTTTAAATTGATAGTAGATTGTTTAAGCTTGAATTAGCAGTGTCGCGGTAACAAGTGTCCATTTCGGATCCTTGACTGAAGGTTCATCGATGACTGATGGAGAACATGTGCCACGAACAGGGCGCAACTCATCGCCCGTGAGACTTCGCTAGGGTTGTCAACTTATGATTTTTGTAGCATAAAAAGTTTTGAAATTGAATTGTCTCATGCAGACTGCACAGAGCTACATGTAATGCAAATCAGTCCGAAAGTTGACTAAAAACAAATACTTTGTGACGGAAATGGGGTGCCATGGATTGGTCGTTAGATGTCCATACTTATTTTTTCAGCTACTTAGCTAAATACATTTTTGGAATAATTTTACTCAATTAATACCTCTACACATATAAATCATAAAACAAAACGTAAAATTTGAAAACCTTTAAAGAGAAATACTTAGATACTATCTACAACAACATCTTAACCTCTCAAGCGTACGAGAACATCTTTCTGTATTCCCGCTCGACTATCATTTGTTGGCAATTCATTAATTCAGAAACCCTCGAAATGACTAATTTTGACGCCCTAAACGTAAACTTGCCAGCCCTAGCGAAGACGAGGGTTGCCTCTAAGATAATTATCTTTTTTACGTAACGCACCCGCCCAAGTTTTAATAACGGGACAAATGCTGCGGAAAGGCTTGTCGCTGACGCGTGAAGGAGGGTTTCCTCGCCATTTGATTAATACCTTACTTGTTACGTCATTTTTATTGAACACCAGATGCTTTTTATACTTTCCGCGTAATTTTTTTCTGAGATAAACCGGCGGGATCGTGTTTTAATTTTACGCTGAATTACGCACCTTGTTTCTTAGACTGTTTTGTTTCTTTGCTTTTGATTCATTGCTATCAGTTATTGTATCGTTAAGTTGGTGGTATTTAGTAAATGCGCACAAAATTGTAATATAATTTAGACCGATTTAGACAATCAAAACAAGATAGATCTTTCAAACTTTCGCTGCGTAGGTATACTTTTTACTCTCTCAATGAAGGTACTTATCATATCAATTTGTATGAACCTTTTAATTATAGATATTCATTCATAACCTCTTCCTACGCTATTTGCGCTGTAGTATGGTGCGGGTGAAAGTTATTTTTTTTTAAATTTAATTTTGGTTTAACTTGCCGCGATTTACAAATTATGACAGTATTTCAGTTGTACCACATTCGTTATATATTAACCGCGACCCGCCCCGGTTTCGCACAGGTGTATTTTACATATGAATCTTCCTTTTGAATCACTATCTATTTAAGAAACCGCATCAAAATCCGTTGGGTATGTAATTTTTAAGATATAAGCATACATAAGGAGAGACAGACATTAAACCCTAAAATTTTTTTTAAAAAAGCAACTGTCACCCGCACCATGCTACAGCGCTTTACTTACTAAACCAAGAATTTTTTACTGAGAATTGAACTTTGTAACAAAATACTATGCATGTTTTCTTCTATCACTACTAATTTATTCCGAAAAGCTATAAAAACAAACGATACTTATTCTGTTTCCAACTTAAACGACTCAATAAGTGTAGTTTGAAGAAGCAATAGATCATTTATAAAAGGTCTAATTTGTCGGCGATAGGTAAATAAGTAACCCTCTATCAGAAAGTACACATCTTCGTGTAATGTCAGCTATTACGGGCATTATGACTTTATCGACTGAGGGAGCTCAAGTGTCTGTACTAAATTATACGTTAGCCTTCCCTCTTTATCGAAATAATGTTTTAGTCTTTGTAGATCCGTTTTGTATGTTAAGTTCAGATAATACTTAATCCATTAAATAAATGTGTCATAAACTTGAACCTATTATTTTTCGGAGATAAGAAGTAGTCTATACCTATCTATGCATAAATGAAGTAGAGCCATCACTACGTTGTTGCCTGACAATTATTATAACAAACAAGTCAACAAACACACTTTCTGATTTATGACATTAGTAAGGGCTGCCGTAAGACGTCCATTAGTTTTATTATTAGATTATAACGTATCTGAGCAGAATAGTTGAAATTAGCACTTATCTAATTGTTGTGTTTTAAAATTCAATTATAATAATTTTACACAATTTTTACTCCATTACATTATAGGTAGGTTTTTTTCCTCAAAGGTTTTTGTACCTACTACGATATGTACCGCCTTACCACAAATATTTAAACACGCTTTAAAGACTGTTTAACCGTGCAATTTGTACTGTTAAACATAGTCTAAAGCATGCGTAAGACTTTTGTGGTAAGACTTATAAAAATAATGTAACTACTTCACGCCGGAAATTCCATAGTATAGGTAGATTACTTATGGATAGGCGTAGGTTATCTGTTTAACCTAAACTGAATATGATTGACGTCATAAAGCAAATTAAAAAAAAATCCATTTAAAAGGAAAATTTTATATTCACATTGATAATACGAGTGTTAAAGAGTAAAAAGCAACAGATACAACCGGCACCATGCTGAGGTGGGTCCGGCCGGTGATCAAAATAAAACAGGGTGGTTTGGTTGTTAGTTTAGTTACTAATCTTTGTTGTTATTATCTTTTTATCCTGTGTTTTATTTTCCTCAAATAAATATCTATCTATCTATAGATAAGTAAGTGAGCAATTTTTTTAGTAAAAATGTTTTAAAGCCACGTTTGATAATGAAAAGCTCTTGTCATGTTTTTTTTTTTACATCGTCCTTGTGTTAAATTTACCTACTTCTGTGTACTGGATTCTACTTATTTTGAAAATGATTCTAATATAGGGTAACAACTAATACAGTCATAGTTCACAATCTCACATAATAAGGGTCGGAAGACTACGGTTTGGAAGTTTTTCTTTGCGTTTGAAGCTAGTGTTAATAACTTCTAATGTAGTTAGAGGAAATATGGGTTGTGATGTGAGGAATTTGATATATTCTGAGAAAAAGATGTCGATGTTGATATGATACATACATAGAATGAACTAACAAAAGGTATCGAGATATCTTAATCGTTCCTAGTAGATATAAATGCAGGAAGCATATTCTAAATAAACTAGGCTGGAAACGGGAGGGCGGCGCCGACTCCAGAAAATTTTTCACTCACACTAGTTTAATAACATTTAGGTACTTAGTGGCAGAAAGACGAAGATTACGAGTCAGAGGAAAGTAAATAAATAAATAAATTTACTTATACGGGTAAGGTACATTTCAACACAGTTGGAAGTGTATAGTTTTGAACGCCATATCTCGCCTTTTTGCATGCAATTATAAAACTCTCCGAATCCGAATTTAGTTGCGCTAACTTCTGACATATCCATTTCTAATAGAATTTTGCAGTTGCCAACTTACCTACATTTCAATTTACGCTGGCCCCTAGAAAGTAAATAGGTAAGTAGTACGAAGCTGTAGAAAAAAAAATGCGGAAACGTTATAACGTTGTTCGCAATTTAAACTGTTTGCGGGTAGATTCGTATTTCTCGCGAGAGATCGCAATTTCCCGGTGTAGTCGGGAAAGCTACAAATGTGGAGTCGTTGCCGTCGGAAAATTACATTTCATAAATAGAGATGTGGTAGCCGTCGATATATTTGATTCTGATAGTAACATCGCAAATGTTATATAAAAGTTTAAACTTTTTTAATATATTTAGAAGATTTTCATGCCTGCTGTTTTCAACAAGAATAAATAATCGATTAGTGCTCCTAATTGGATTAGTTTGGTAATTTCGTGTGTCTACTATCTTTTTATTAATATTAATGTTTCATTATTTATATTCCTTTTAATGTATTTTGATTAGTATTTATGTTTCATATTTCGCTAATTTAATACGGCCTACCTATAAATAATTTCTAATTATTAATTCAACGTGATTATAATTTATTGAAAAGCAAGGAAAATATGTATGTACAATCATTATGACAATAACTAGTGACCTAACACAATTAAACGCCTTGTTATGTAGGTAATGTAATGTTTTGTGCTTTATGTTTTTTTTTGCATGCAATTAATGGTCCTTCCAAAAAATGCTTGTGAAGACCAGTAAGTGAGCAATAACAACCGCGTTAAACTTTTTTTTTCTTCCCTGCGATTTTAAAAAGCGCTCGATTTTAACAAGCTTTTTTGGTAAACTTTTATTTTTACCCTACTGCCAAGGACGAGGTTTTTCGCGCGTATCTTTTATAATACACTAGCGACCCGCCCCGGCTTCGCACCGGTTTATTATACATATAAACCATCCTCTTAAATCACTCTATCTATCCAAAAACCGCATCAAAATCCGTTGTGTACTTTTAAAGATATAAGCATACATGGGGACAGCGGAAGCGACTTTGTTTTATACTATGTAGTGATGATAGTGACAGTGATAGTGATGATTTGCTGTCTTGTAATTGAAGTCTCAAACCACGGCTCTGAGTCTATTTAAGAACTAACATCGTTTCAGGTTACTTGTATATCCACCAACTAGGTAGGTATAGGTTTTTTAAATCCTCTTTCGTCTTTGTCGATCACATTTACGATTTGTACCTACCGACCATGACGACATCACTCGTCCATCATTCAGGACCTACTCAGTTTATCGCTTTTTTGACAATGGAGACCTCTGTTCATCGATAGGTATATCGATATGAACTAGGAATGATATCATCTCTGAACTGAAGAGCGTTCCCTCTGGTGGGATCACGCGTCGTTGAGCGAATCACACGACTCGTTTCACAAGACAACAATTTGTGAGCAGTTATTTACCAAACCACACGCCTGCGCCAAATTGGACTGCGTTATGTGCTGTGTACCAAATTAAACAAATGCTCTAGAAATTTATAGGTTTCAAAACTTTTGTGCAACAAAATGATTGTTAGTGGTTTTTGTCCTGGTCGCGAAATACCTACATACTACAGCTTTTAAAAACTTTTGTGTTTTTAAATATGTTGTTTTATCTTCAGATTTAAGGATAATAATAAAGATTAAAAATATAGATTACATAAAGATAGCGATACGAGTATACGACAGCGCGTTGACCTGAGTTTAACTGCGTGAATATAAAGTGATGTGAATGTAAGTGATGCAGGTGTAGTTTATGTGTAGCGATAATGATAAGTGACGTGTGACGCGTCAAGACAAAGATGTCCGTACAAGGAATAAAATGTGAGTAAAGTTACGTGACGGGCAAGTCACTCTATGTCTAAAGCAGGTACACAGGTTAAGGGCACAAGAAATTATCAATGATTCTTCATTAATCTAATTTCTTGTAGCCTATTACGCATACATATTTTACTAAAACGGCTCTGAGATTTATCCGTACTTGTGTTTTATTTTAAAAAATTCTTTGATTCTTTATTTTCCCAAACAGCAAAGTGATCGAAATCCACCAAGTTAGGTACTAAAAAGATCCTTCCAAAATCGCCAAGGTTTTTTCATAAATCTACCTTGTCAGTGGTTGACTACTAACGTTTCCTGAGCTTGTCTGCTTTATCGGACTAAGGAAAAACATTGCTTCCGGTACCTATCTAGCAGTGAACGTTCGTGAAACCACACATTTACTTTCTTTTCTTTGAAGCTTTCAGCGTTTTTCTTTCGCCTCCCTTTGTTTTTTCCGATACGATTAGATAGTGTCTTGTTTTGTGGAGGATATTTCCGATGTGCTTCCGCCTTATTTATAAGATTAGTACCTACAACGTTTTGCAATTGTTGTGAGTTTTTTTGTGAATAAGTAGTAGGTTTCGTGAATACTTAGTTTTTTATTGCGTCTTAGTTGTAGTATTTAAAATTGAAATTGAGTTATTTCTTAAATATGTGTTATAGAAAACAAGATGGACTAGACAAACCTCAGTTAGGTTTTAAAACAATTTATGTACTATTATTTTCATTGCAAATTATTTAAAAAAAACATAATTTACCTATTAAAATTAGAGTTGAAATAACAGTGCAATAAAGTTTTCAAATACCATCAATGGAACATTGTATTATTAATAGTAGGAAACTGTTAACTGGCAAATCTCACAATGGCATATAAAACTTACATTTAATTATTATAGTAGGTATTTTTCAGTTAAATGATAATTAAATAAATTAGCTAATTATAATTTATTTGACATGACAAATACCGCCACCGCATTGAACAAAGTTAACTGTATACTTGTACATAATAAACTTTTATATTTTGCTTCAAATAATTTATCAAAGATTATCCCTAACATCAGCAGCCCTTTGCGGCAGTCGTCAAAATCTTGCCATAAATTAACCGTGAAAAGAATACACCGTCCATCTTTGTCACATTATCCCGAACAAATTATTGAGAAATTAGGAACACCTTACACGGTCACGTTTTGACCATTAAACGGAGACAAAACGATCTAATTCCTGACATGGGGAAATATTCACGATCTGCCGCTATCATTGCGCAAAAAAACTTGGCAACACTGGATAACATTCACTCGAAAAGTAGCTTTATTTTATAGAGGATAAATGTGAAGTTTTGGGTTACATTGTGGGTGGATGTCTCATTGACACAGTATCAAAAGCACCCCATTGATTGACACAAAGAACGGACTATCGTTTGTTAAATGATCGGTGAACAATCACCACAGCTTCCAATTGTGTGTTTTGGTTTGTTTTGTTGTAACAATGAATAGGGCATTTTGTGTAGAAAAAGTGTCTGTATTTTTGGAATAGGTATAAATATGTACCTACATTTAATTTGTACCTTTAGGCTTGAACATTTGGATTATATCTTATGACCTATAAGTGCTTTTGGACGATGCAATTGTTTTTTTATGTACCTAGTAGAATTTAAGTATGTATGTGGTATTAGATACATATAAGTATTTTGTTGTAGTTTATAAAGATACATGCCCATTAAAAAAATATTTGTGGGCAGTGTAAAGGCTCAATTACAAAATCACGGATATTAGTAGTAAATAATATAATATTATTCTATAAATCGTACATGAATTTACAATATTAATTTCATACCATTTAGTAAAGCATAGGCATCTTTTATCTCCCGGGATTTCCTAAGGCCAAGTTATACTAATGATTGCAACTTTCAAATTATTATAGTTTTAGCCAGAATATAGGTAGGCTTTTGATCTAAATACCTATAAGGATAATATCAAACCTAATTCGATTTCCTTAACAATTAAAAACAAGCTTTGATCAACATTTTAAAATTTAATATTTAATATCAATTTAAGTGGGAGATATTTAATTCTCAAATGCCTAGAAGTAACATAAGTAGGTAAATACTGCATGAATTGTATCGCCTTGGGTTTCACCAAAAAACGTAAATAGGTGTCAAACTGTCAATGAAATGATGAACAAATTTATATACCAAATTATCACTTGTTCCGATTTGTTATTACTTGGAAAACCCTACATAAAATTATTTATTTATTTAAATTACATTGCGTCATAATACAGAAATTACAAAAGTCAAATAAAATTACAATATAATATTAAATTATGTACATTAATAACCGAGAATCTAACCGAGATACGCCCCATTTAAATTAACTTGAAAATCAAATTCAATAAAAAAAAAATTGCAATGTGTACCTATGTTATTGCAATTGCAAATGCATTTTTTTAATCTTGCAATACAAAAGAAGTGAAAGTAAGTAGGTACATAATTATGTAAAACATAAACAGTTGACAAGAACCCCGGAGTCTATGGATAGTGACATAATTCTAAAATTATGAATAAATAAAAATGAAAACGGCAATAACTGTTATTTCAAGTAGGTATCGATAAAAATATTGACACAAATATCATTCGAGCAGTATCTTTGGGAACCATCACGAATCGGCGAAGAACGGAACACATCTGTACGCGTTAAAACGGATTAACCAGAAGATTACACTGGAAAAAACAGCCCTGACAAAGACACCGCTACTTCGATACGGTGACAATTGGTGGGATTTAAAACATTCAGTCTTGTAAAAAAAGTTTTGCTACCATTTTGGTGATAAAAAAACATACAATCGAAAACCCTGATCAAAACTTTCGGTATAGTAGCTATGACTGTATTTGTAATTATATGTATATTGTGATTAAATTAGCTTTTATATTTTCGCGATATCGTGAAAATCGCAGGTCGAACCTGGACACAATAACACAGCACCGAGACAAATGGAACCGTAAGAGAGAGGCTATGACTATAACTAGCAGTAGGGTAAAGAAGGCTGAGGATGATGATGACGATGAGTTAGCTTTTATAAATATCAGTACCTAAAAAGTATCTTGCGGTAATTTGCTTATCCTAAGAATAAATTGTATAGCGTATAAGAATCCACCAAGCAACCCGGGACTGGGTCAATGTGGTGAGATAGCACAAACGAATTGAAAGAGGAACCGCTTAAATTCAGCAATGAATGACTGATTAAAGGTTGATGATTATAGTCCTCAAAATATTGACGACTCCTTTTGACGTCAATCACATTCCCACTGTTGGTTGTTTGTGAAATATTGTCCGAAAAACAAGGTCCTCCTTCAAAATAGAACTACAGAGGCGTCGATGTTGGCATCTGACGCACCACGCTCGCCTCCACCGTAGGTGTAAATAGTACTTAACCTAACCCAATAACTGGTGCTATATCGCATTGCTTTCGGCGTATTTCGTTATTTTGTCTACACGGATGCTGTCGATGGTACAACCGACCATTTCGGCTTGAGCTACGACATCCCACCGGTGTTTCTCTTTCCAGTATCTTTACGTATGATGCGGGATGCGAGGGAGATCTAGCTTTTCTGGTACCTGCTAACATTGTGGTAGGAACGTGCCGTGGCTTCGACTCCGACGGCTATTATTGTTCTGGCCAGCTCAGATGAAATATTGCCCCACTGTGCTCGCCTGCACTGTTTTGCGAATTTGTCCGGAAAAATATTGGAGCAAATAAGAAGCTGCAAAGACGAATCGTGCAAGAAATTTCGTAATAGTTGAGAGCAATTTCTAACTGGGAAATCTAATAAAATACCTAGCTACATACTTTATGATATTTAAAAAATGAAAAATGAAATTCAAGTACCTATCGGAACATACAATTCATATAGTGCGTTTATGCAGCAACGAGTTTTTAAATCTATAAACATCATAATGCCGCCATAAGAACACTTCTACAGTCCAACTAAATTGTTAAATTTTTACGAGGTAGAGATAAATACACCAGCACCTAGATCAATTCAATATCGCACAAAAAAACACTTTTAAATCGCTAAAATTAACTAAGATAAATTCACGACGTGCACCCTAAATATTATTGCTATCCCTCAACATCGAGGGGAGGGGTGACAATGAGAATATCGTGGAGATAAATTTCTATCACGCCGGGATTAGCACCTATTGTACTACAGTGTAAGATTAACTGATAAGTGTGTACTCGTTAATAATAACAGAAAATGTTGGCACCCCTGTCTTCGGATCGAGTATTGAATAATCATCTTGCAACTGCACAGTAGGAAGTTTACTTCTTTTGTTTTTGATTTAGTCAAATAAATGATTTCTCAAAGCGTCGTCGATCGAGCAAAGGGTGTATAACTCTACGAATTTTGAGTTCTTACACAAACATAGTGTATGTAATAGCTATAAGTATTTGATCACATTTTTTACAATGTCTAAAAGCTAAAAGAGCATAGCATCACAAAATATTGATGATCAGAATCACTACATGACTAGTATAAAACAAAGTCGCTTCCCGATCACGCTAGATTTTTGTGCGAAAAAAGTTTCAATTCAGCACATTTTTCATAATTTTGACCTGATTGTGACATATGAGAATTCCTCACATTTGAGGTGGCTCCTTGTTCCTACTGATCTTTGTTCCGAGATATCAAAGCTAAACTTAAGGTAATGTAAGATGAGCCTATGTCACACGAAATTGACATTGGTATAGATATGATACGGCCTATGCCAGCTGATGAGTACCTGTAAGTTTTATCAGTGTTTGCCAAGTTCAGTTTGGTAGACTTTATCCATCTTTGATAGCATCATTTTTCAGTTCTTATCATTTGATTTAAAACGTCACACTTTGTTTGCTTTCAAATATCCACAACATTTTGCTTCGATTCATCTTTTATTTTGATTTGTTGAGTGTACTCATTTGTAGAGGTAAATGTAGTATTTCTAGTTAAAGTTTGAATAAGAATTTCACTATATCATATAGATACGATTTTTTAAATATTTTGTGATTGAAATAGGATCGTATTCTCTTTTTCCTATGGGCAATTCAGGAAACAAATATAAAATTAACACTATAAGTGTATCGTAGTCAAAATTATGATGTAACAAAACACTGAGAGTATAAGTAAATTATCTATTGATTTTTTTTGGTTTAGTTAGCGAACTGTTAACATAAATATATTCAACTTGCTCCAAATGAAACCGAAACATTTTTTTTATCGCTGCTGT
This sequence comes from Hypomecis atomaria, assembly GCA_964007245.1. NCBI lineage: Eukaryota > Metazoa > Arthropoda > Insecta > Lepidoptera > Geometridae > Hypomecis > Hypomecis atomaria. The sequence goes on from OZ023299.1 coordinate 12,351,979, forward strand.
ATCACACAGCACGATGCTACGGACATCTGCAGGCATTGTAAGCGGAGATCATACGCGTATCGTATAAATATTATCAACGGTGGCTACAGATACAATAACAATAATATTTTTTATTGTACTATTGTAAGTCCACATGTGGGGTATGACAGCCGCCTACCGTAATGAAGATGTAATGGGGCCCAGGATCGGTAATCCTTTGGAAAGGGGGTGACCAGAGCTGAAAGGATGTCACACGAATATGACAGATATTTTGACAGTAATGCAACGGCGGCGAGTCCGTTGATGAATGGCTTAAATTAGCGCTTTTGATTTTAAATCATTTTTTTTATATTTACATTTTAACAGTGACTAATCTACTGCCAACTTTAAATCAGAACTTTATTTTTTTATCTTTCCTAATAAAATGCTTCTTGAGAATAAGTAGTAAGCAATTATTTATAATACCTTATATATTACTATCGCTAAAATTGCATAAAATCAATAATCTTGTACATCGATTCTATTGCCACTAAACTTAAAATAAGTGCGAGATTATCAATTGTATGTTTTTTTTTCGTAGTCTCTACCTAAGGTTACGAAATAAAAGTTTAAGTAAAGAGTGTGAGATAAATAATTTAGCTGTTTAGCAGGCGGGTAAGCTGTAATGCCATCGCCACGAAAACCATGCTAATATAATTATGGTTAGATAGTTTGCTACAAAATCCATCAATAACATTGTGATTGCTAACTACTCTTTCAAATGAACGCGCAGGCCCATTCAATATTTAAAATAAACAAATCATTTACATATTACTCGCGCACAGTCGCTTCCGAGGGAAAAATCAATCATCATAAATGATTCATAGAGTACTCGTAAACGTCAAATATTATCAATGTCATTTTTAATTCAGATATACTGAATATTCCAGCTTTAATTAGCTCATTCCATTACTGGTGTGCCAATTTTTCTGGCACCCTTTGTAATAATGTAAATGAAAATCTATAAATTCGTTTTTGATTGACGTTTGGCATTCAGATGATATTTTGATGAACTAGTTTGGTTCATTATATATTCATGATAAGATAGTCATATTATGGCATTTTTAAATAAACAGAAATCCTGTTCTAGATACCGTGTGGATTAACTGGTAGATGTTATGATTTTATAATAATTGATGCTTGCATTTAAAGATATATTTAAATATCGTTTCAAAAGGTCACTGATTAAAATTCGTACTGTCGACCGTTTTTTAAGATCTGTGAGAAAAATTGTTTGCACATCTTTTCGAGTGGCAATCGAATAATATAAAGTTTTATTGTTGAAAGGGAAGAGGTGCGTTTTGAGAGATTTCAATCGAATCTCGGCAATCAAGTTTTCATTTTAAAGTATGAATACAGTGACATCTCTCATTGTCGAGTTTACCGTTAGTCCCGTATTTTTAACTTAAAAAAGTGTAAATTTCTTGAAAAAAACATGTTGACTGGGGTCACGCCTAAACCGAAATTAGGGGCTTCCTTTCTTTGCACTTTGACACAAGATTATATAGAAATCATTGATTACCCGGATCTTTTTACTGAAGATTTTTATTGAGATATCGACATTTCGGAAACGGTGGTTTTATAATGTCACCAGATCTAATTGAACAATGGGTTTACCCTTTGAGTTTACGTAGACATGTGAACTTTTAAAATGTTCTCCCTTTACCAATTTTTTTGATCTACCTGCGAAAAGTTTGACAAAGTTCTCTTTACCGTCTGATTGAGAAAGTACCACACCGATTCCAATTTAACCGCCAAACGGTAGGCTTGAGTATACATGACAATTTATAACTGTTTGTGTCTATACCTCTAAACGCATGCTGAGTACGCCAAGCATATTTTTTATTCACTACACGTTGGTTGATTTTTAATTTAGCTGAAAATTTATATTTCGACAATAAGCGTGTGCATAAGTAAAACTACACCTAGAAGACCGACCGACTGTCTTTCCGCTAAATTACAATGTAGGTGTCTTCAAATCCCGAGTAAATAGGTATCTTCTAGGTATGCGTGTTACATCCTAGACCGCATATCTGCTTAACATCAGGCAGTGTGTAGTCAAACGCAAACCTAAACGAAATAAAAAAAGAAGAGTTTTTACACCAATTTGTTACTAATATGCAAGTGTGTATCAATACAATAAAATATCATGCATGAATTACTAATAAATATTTTTTTTATGTTTAATTTAATTTTTGAATAAACTAATGTTTTTCTCGTCACACAACAGTTTATGGAAACCACATGATCTCATGATCATTATGTCTGATACATGATCTATCAGACAGACATTAAGCATCATTTTTACGATATATCAGATATAGAGCGATTGTTAGAGCTTATAGCTTTGAAAGCATCAAAGGATCTTTGTGGTCAGTGAGTCGGAAGCTGGGCGGTCAGCGTTCGTTCTAATGACGGGCCGCAATTGGCACTTTTACCTCACGTCACGTACAGTGAAAAGATCAACCAATGTTACTTGGAGCGAAATAAATTGAGCTCGGAAATAGAAACCAGTGTCATCGAGTTTTTCACGGACTTCAAAAAAATAATAGGAATTTTGTGTTTTTAACCCCCGACGCATAAACGACGGGGTGTTATAAGTTTGGCATATGTGTGTATGTGGCATCATAGCTCCCAAACGGATAAACTGATTTTGATTTTGTTCATATGTTATATCGAAATCGGTTCAACCGTTTCAAATTTACTAGCTCTTTTGGTGGCTGCGGAAGGAATTTTGTTGCGTTTGTGGTTTTTAAAATGTTTAGTTTAATCTTTGTTTGTATGTGAGTTTGTTAGTTTGGATGCGATTCTCGCGTACAGGTCACGTTTTTTCTAGTCCTTTTTTTAGTCAATGATATGTATATACCTATAAGTAATTTTGTTTTCACCCATTTTTGTCCGTTATGAATCGTTTATTTTCTCTGTATTAGTGCCTAATTATCTACTATAATGCTTAAAAACAGGAAAATAACATTTAGTAACTTTATCCAACTATTATAGGCACATTAGCTTCGGGATTTAGCTCAAGTGTTTATCAAAGCTTTGTTAAGAATACCTTTATCCTCTTAATATAATTGAAATAATAGATTTTGCTTATTCTATGACGCAAATAAATACAAAGACCTAGGAAATGAGTCAGTACCTACCTTTAAATGTAGGTCGAATTAAATTTATACCTAAATCTTTTTTATTTTATTTGAGGCAACCTAATAGAAATTAAATACAATACTAGCAACAGAATCCGTAAATTCGGCAAGACACTGCTTGAAAATTCAATCCTTAACTTTAATTTTTGTAGATATTTTACAAAACAGATTTGAAAAAATACCAACAGAGGAATTGATAACTTTATCTTAGTAAGTTGGTTAAAAATTCCGCTACAAAAAAAAGCAAACAAACTGCTTTCTATTTTTTCAATCTATGTTCCTAAAATAAAAATATTGGAGGTAGTGTACTAAAGCACAACAATCATTTTTCGCAAAAATTGCATGACCGACTACACCCGTGTACAGAATTCGGGAATATTTCGCATGGATCGATGTAGCATTTTTCACATCATTGTTGATTTATCAAAAATGGCTCAGCCGATTGCAATAAATTTTTAATGGGACTAATTTCGAAGTAACTTCTTTCCAATATAAACAGAATTATTGAAATCGGACTACTATGAAAAAAGTTATGCATGGTTATACATAAAAAAAATAAACGCGTCGAATTGAGTACCTCCTCCGCTTCGGTTCGTCGGTCAATACATGAATGAACTCTACTTGAACTTGCTACAATGTCAGTTAAGTAAGATAATTTTGGTATCTCTACTACAATGTCATGTTAATATGACTGTCATTAGATATAAATAAACCTATTCAGTACCGGAACTAAATGTCCGCATTTTTCACAAAAGCGCGGTTTGACTGCAATACAACACCCACTGTTCGGCGTAATGGCTATCTCTACTTGATATTTGATGCGTGTGCGCATCTGAGGGCTTTATTCCTTTATTGTGATGTCCGAATTGTTTCCGGTCCTTTTCTTACTCTATTTATTTATTTATACAGTCAATCCAAAACTTAAAGTTGAGGACGAGGACTTTTTTGAAAATAAGGATCAAATCGAATGCCTATCTAAAGGTTCTTTATACTTTAAAGTGTTTTGAGTAAGCAATCTAATTTAAAAATAGGTCACGTGCTTCTTTATTACTGAATTTATTGTTTTTGCGCAATAAAATAAATTGTAATTACGAAGCCATGCTAAAGAAGCCAGCAGGAGAATGCTTGTCTTATATTATGTGGGGCGTGGGTTCAAACCCGGTTCATACCAATGAGTTCTTTAGAATTTATGAAGGTATAGATTTACAAATCGTTTTCGATGAAAAAAAACATCGTGAGGCAATCTGTATAAAATCGTAGAATCAAATTCGATGACGTAAACGAATCTAACACACCGCACTGGGGCAGCGCAGTGGCCCCATACGGCCCCATCGATCTTCTTGAGTAGGCTTATGTTCAGCAGTGTACTATTAAAAGTCCGATAAAGTACAGTAAGCTAGCAACGTAAACCTATGTTATATTTACGTATTACTGAATTTATTTATTTCTGCGCAATTTGAATTGATATCACGATTGTTTCAATTTTATCAACTGTTCAATAATGTTGTGACGTAGATTTTACATGTCATCACAACTGGTTGTATTGTTCGTGTTTATCATTTTTTTTAGTCGATAAGCAACGTTTATCTCTTAGATATTAAATTATCTGAGAATTTTGATAAGTATTTACAAGTGATTCTACTTTGTTGGATGATTTCCTAACTTTGTCTGCAACGGTAAGAATTAAATATATTTCATTATTTTGAGTTGTGCCTACTTATCTGGTACCTAAATAAATAGTCATAAAATAGAGGATCGTATTTTGAAACCTTTGTACTTTTGCGTAGTCATTGAATTTCTGATTATATGTATTAGGCATTTATTATGATTGGAGGAATAAAAAAAAAAATATCTTAGTTTTTATCCTACATAATTCATCTTAATTCATAAAATATATGTATATCGCAGAGTAGAGAAACGAGTGTAACTATCGCTGAGTAGAGAAACTTTAAGCGAGTTCTGTTTCAGTTTCTCTACCTAATGTTTCTCTAATCTATGTTATTTTCTCTGATCGCGGAAACTAGCGTGGTTTTGCACATTTTAACTAGAACACAAGTGTTACTCACGCATGTTTTTTTATGGCAGACAGCAAGATTACTAGAGCTCACGCGCTAGTACTCCGTCTTAAATACGCGTAAGTAACAACACAACTGTGTAAAATCCTAATTTTAAAAAATCTATCCCTAACAAGCGTAAAGTCGCAAACTCTCTTACTTTTTTGAAGATTCGCAAGAAATTCAATACTTATCAATATTCGCGTAACAACAATTGGTTTCCGTTTCCGCGCAGATAGCCGCCCCTCCCCGCAGATGCAACTCTATTGAGATCATCTTATTCATAGATAGTGCAATCTGTATTGATTGACATTTTGCTGCCGTGACATTGCGACAGAATGTACTTTATTATAAGAATATATATTTACGAGTAAGTAGAAAAATCAGTAACACTTACTCTAGTTAGCTTGCTGTTGCAAACGATTATAAAGAGAAAAACGTTTAAAGCGCTTTTAAATGTATCCGAACCAATTTGGGACTTCTGTAATAACATCACTCATATTTATTGTTTTCCGTGTGAACTAAGTATGAACTATAGTTCAAGTATGAACTATACCATAGTAGTAAAAGTTGTAGCTGTAGTTCATACTATTACATATAGATAAATTATACTAAGTATGAATATAGTTCATACTTAGTATAATTTATTTATAATATAATTGTACTGGATAATTGAATGTCTAACAATGATGTTAATATATTCTTCAATGATGTCTAAGCAATAACTTAAAATCAGCAAACCTAAAAACAATCTTCCAGCATTCTCATTTCTCAGTTACTTGATATAAAAGTCAACAATATTTAAATCCAAAAAAATGTGTGACAAAAATAACAACAAAGCGCGTCAACTTTCAATCACTTATTTCAGTCAACTCATTACTGTTAACAGTAAAGGACACCATCACAAAGCTAACTCCTTGCTACTAAGGACCATCAATAAAGTCGACAGTTTATTGCATCCGCTTTGACACTTCTCAAATTTTAAACAAAATTTATTTCACTTTTTTATCACAGACTGCACTTAACTCTAAATACAAGTGGTTCATTCATAACTGATGTTTAACCTCAACATCTTGAGTTCTTGTCATCACTAATTTGGAATGTTGAGTCACGCTTGCATAAAAAATTATCAGATGAAAAAAGCTAGTTGGAAAGATATTTTATCAGTCGCGATCAGTTAAGCAAGATGAAATAAGGTCACTTTAGCGTTTTAAATCGGAGTTGGGTGAGAAAGTGAGTTAAAAATATAACTTTAATTAACTGTTCGAAAAACAAAAGGAATTGTAGATCACTCTACAAATACAAAAAGAGACCACCTATAAAAATATGATCAGAAACAGGATGATGAAAGCTTTTAAGAGGTTTCAATAACGTTCCACGTTGCTTTGAGCGCTAGACAGTCAAATGCTGTTATACTAATGATCCTACATACAAGGCAAAATAAAATGTTATAGCTTACCTCCCAAGCGTATCTTTCATCCAAAGGCCGCTTCTCCCACTTCCCAATAAAAGGTCCATATTTAGTCCCGACAGCGATGGTAGCCCTTGAAAATATCCCTCCTTTCTTGAAGGTTAGTTCTACAGGCAACAACGCATCAGGGTCATCTTCTTCTTTCAATTCCTCTTTCTCATTTTGATTCTTCTCGAAGCCTTGGTTCGGTAAATCCAAGGGCCTTGGCAGATATCGTCCGTAGTCTGGAAAGTTGGACGGCAAGTATGTGTCCGGTAGACCAAAATCCACGTTCCCGTAGTATTCTTTTACATCTGTTCCAGGAGGCATTGTCTCTTGTTTGATGTGAACTAGGGTGGGCGCAGATTCTGATGTAGCGGAGTCTGTAGGACTCGGTGGTGGGCTGCCAGACTCTTGGCTGTCGCCTGCTGTGGACAAAATATATCTATTAAATACTTTAGAAAAAAATAGTACAAGTTATTTTTAACGTTGGATAAGTACTATACCTCATTAAAAACAAATGCTGTACAACTCAATAATGTCTACAAAAACGATAATATTATTCTTGCACCTGTGCGACTTTACGGAATGATTTGATTGTAAAAGACACTGAAAGACTGAAATTACATGATACCAAAGCAGTGACGTGTAGATATATTATCATACTCGAAGATATATTATGTGATAGAGTGCGATTAATTTTCGAGGGCTCTGAGGCGGATGCCGTACATATGGTTTTAGTTGCAGATAATTTTCTGGATTAAAAAGATAATGGTTGAAATTTACTTAACGTATTACACATAACATGATACAACTCTACAATAATCGATATTGAATATTTGATTAGACAAAACAGACAATATATTCATAGTATTATCTTTCTATATAGAACTGAAGATATGATTATTAGCCAGATAGATAATGGTGATATTTTTTGTGTTTCACAAATACCAATATTTGTTCAACTAAAGATTTTTAAATTATAGATTTTTGATGTTTTTTGAACCGATATAACCGAATTTACTCGTTGACGACTTAAAAATTCTGTCTACGGAGATCAGAGCGTTACATACATGAACTAGAAGAATTAGAACAAAAACAGCAACAAATATCTACAATCGATTGCTAAATTACTTAAAATTGTGAGTAGATCCTTTTCAAATCAAATATCAGACAAAAACTATCCTCAGTCACAGAGAGCGACAGAAAGAAATTAACATTTTAACTGACAAAGGTAAAGTTATGCCTAAAGTGTGAGTTCAGATTTAAAACCAAGATTGCAATCTAAACTATTAGCACACCTGATCTGTCTGGCACAAATTTACCGCGAATAAAAGAGCGTAAGATGAAGAGGAGGCATTATTGCTGTTTCCGGAGCGCATAAAAGACTTCCGTTTGTCTCTTGTCTCTACGCATCCCTACGAAATGCAAATCCATTGAGATACCTACCTCTTGTGTTTTTGTTGTTTGAATTTTTAAATCACTATCATTATCATCATCATCTCTTTTGTATTTCTTCGTAGCTTCTTGTTCACATTAAAAAGTTAAAAACTGTGACTGTAATTTCAAATTAAAAAGACGACTCGCTTACCGATTTACATACAATTATATTTCTGCGTATTTCTTGAGAATGTTGAGATAAGTGAAAAAAAAAACAACACAAAAAATAATTAAAATTAAGTCATACTAATTCTAATCATAAGTCTTGAAAAGATTAAAATATACATTATTTAGTATAGTGTTGGTATGACTCACACTTTACGCATATTATAAAACAAGACAATACAAAGAACAAAAACAGCAAATGAAGCCAACAAATTCTCTTAGCAAACGCACACGCGTGCTATCAATAACTACCCCAGGCAAATACAGCTGAATGAGACACACTATAAATCATACCACCCCATTACTACTAATATAGTTGTTAAAACAACCCCTATCTTGTCCATGGTCTTCTTCAACGCGTGGCACACAAAAAAGATATCAAATTAGACGCTTGATAAAGCGGTTTGTAAAAGGAATGATAACTGCTCAACATGACAAAAGTGCACTTCGAATAACAATGCCCAGGATGTGCGGGAACTTGTCTATAGGCTATAGAAACTTTTTGAATGGAGTCTTTTTCGTGTGTTTCTATGTGTGCGATTCACCTGTATTCCTTGTTTTTATTAATGATCATCTTTCACGAAATCTGGATAGCATAGGCACACACATTTATGTCTGTCGGTAAGATTACAATGTAAGGATACAATGTAGGTACCTATAGATAGATACATTGTTGTAATTGTAACATAGTACTTACTTGTGTTAATTATTCACTTAACGTACTTTTTATGTATGTATATATGAAATATTGAGAAAAAATATGCGTTAGATGCGGTATACGGCTACGCTACAGATGCCGCCATCACTCAGTAACAAGTCAACTTTTAAAAAACAAGGATCTTCACTGATACCCACCCTATCCGTTGACCACGTCAATGTTAATTTAGCATAGGAGTTGTCTACGTCTATATTTTAATGGTGGGGTTAAATCTACCCTATAACGTGAACTATAGCCATACAAAACAAAATATAACCGAAGTAGTACAAGGTGTCATTAAAATGTCACGACACTAGTATAGCTCAATATTTCTCTATACCATGACGTTAAGGCAGTGTCGCACCGCACGATACATTTTGGCGTTGACTAAGAGGCGTGCAAAATGATAATTTGAAAGTCAAATGAACCATCTCAAGGGCCGTGGGACGCATTTGGACGAGGCTGCGTGCGTGGACAATGCGGACGAGCCGTCGTTAAATCTCATGTTTCCGCAGAAATTCGCGCCAGATTTAAAATAAGAACGGGCGGTGCACAAGAACTGTGTAGAGCTGGCATGTATGCTGAAATAATTATTTTTCGCAAAAAATGGCCAAACCGCCTTCCATCGTGTGCAAAATTCGAATATTTTTCTCGAATTGTTTACGTTACTGTTGATTTTTCAAAAATGGTTCAGCCAATTTCTGTAAAATTTTAATGGGACCACCTCCAAAGTATAGCCTTTCGAATTAAAAAAGAATTTTTCGATTCAGTTCACAATTGGCGAAATAATCGATGAACATACACAAAAAAATAGGTACATACAGACGAACATATAACCTCCTTCTTTTTGGAAGTCGGTTAAAAATACAATTGACTCGTGAGCCTCGCGGTTACTTTGTTAACATTACTGTCTTATAGTTACTGTGTTTATTGGTCATTTTATTTTTTCTATAGCTCAATAAAATTGTCTAGATGTGTAATGGTATAAACACTTTAAATCATATACAGAATTAAAAAAACATAATGGAAGTAAGAAATGATTACAATGATCTTTAAGCTATAGATACCAAATCAAATACTTAATTCGTTGACTTATTTGAAATCTTTTACCTATTTTCGTTTAGTTATCTTTATTACAAGAACAGATCCAAATAAAGCCTGCAGCGCCTTTACTAAAATGATGAGCAATGGACACAAGAATAGCGTTCTGTTATTTTGACCATAGCAAAATTCTTATTTAGCTAATCAAGTGAAATATTCCTACAACACCTCCATGAAATTCGTGTAGCACTGAAAGCCAAATCTATAGGTTGAGAGCGTGATTATTCGTAGATAAGAAAATAATACTATCAGCTTGTTCTAAAATAGGCGTAAATAGCTAAAAGCAGTGGGCAGGGCACATACCAAGGAAGATTGATAACCGATGGGGTCGAAAAGTTCTTGAGTGGACACCACAGACTGGCAAGAACAGCGTAGGACGTCCACCCACGGGGTCGGCAAATGACCTCAAGACCGCAGGGTCGCGCTGGATGCAAGCCACTTTCAACTAGCCTTATTGGAGATCCATAGAGATCTTTATTAGAGTTCCATAGAAGAGGTTTATGTCAAGCAGTTCACGTCCTACGGCTGAAGAATCGAAAATGGATGTTCTAAACTAGAAGCAACTCTACGTTCCCAGACCTCACCGCTAGCTGATTTCACGAGTTAGCCACGACGACTGACAATAAGCGTTTTACGTCCTGTCACTGAGACTTCACGGACCAACTCTTCGACTCATAAAACTCTTTACAATAGGTACCAACACAACTCACGCAAACTTTAACTCTATTCTGTAATACTTAAAATTCAAATTAATTTCAAGGCCTGTTAACTAGGCGTTAAGTCGCTTCGTATCCAGTAAGAATTCATTTTCTGCGAGACAATACCACATTCGAGGAAAACCTGGACTTTCTAATACCTATTGCTTTAATGAGCTAACATTTGTTGGGTAATAAATCAGCTGGTCTTTGATCGTGTTTGCGCGATTGTATAAATATAAATACGTAACTGTAAACTCTGTTAAGTACCTACTTTTCACCTATATAATATACATACATCACCTATGTAAAATAAAATGATAGAATTGAAATATGGGTATAATTTAAAACTTCCTGAAAAAGGAGGAAACGCCACAAAACCTTCTGAAAACCCCTCTTTTCCTAAAAAGTGATGTTAGCTTCCTCAAATCTAACACTTTTAAAAATTCACACATAAAATAATTACAATGAATATAAAGATCGCCTTTTTATTTACTCTATTTTTATAAATTAGCTGAAAAACAATGTCAACTCATAAACATTCAAAATTAGAACACATCAAAAGTTTAAAAAGAAACCGCAAAATCGACAAAACGGCCATTTTCACACCAGTTTGCTGTAAACAAGGTCCTTACGAACATCTTTAAACTAAACAAATAATACGCGTATTAAAATAAACATGCTGCATAACCCGACGGCATTTGTCAAAAGTTCACGCCGTGAAAAAAAAAACGAATGAAATAGTTTGAGGTTTTTAACGTTTGCGGTTGAATTTGGGGTTGTCTGTGGTTGTTTTGATTGCATATGCATACAGACTGTTAAGTGAACTGTGGTCAGAGTTTCGCACACTCTCGACGGAATCAGAGATAAAGAACAAAAAGTTTGGGTTGCTTCAAGGGTTTTTATTTTTTACTTACTACTAGCGACCCGCTGCAGCTTTGTAAGTAAGACCGAAAATATGTTTTTTTAAACAATCTACTAAAATTTTTTTTAGTTTAATTAAGTGTTTGTTTTGAATGTAATTCTCTGTTTAGAGAATAAAAACAATAAGTACATCTTATTTTTTTATCAATTCATTTGCTGTTTACAAGTCAGTTATACATATGTCGTAGGAAGATTTGTTAATCTGTTAATCCCAGGAATTTTGCAAAAAACACGGATAATTAGACAATGGCTATGATATTTCTCTATCGTACTGAAAAAAGTTCGGATTTTTTGATAAATACGAGCTGTTTAATTACTACATCAGATAACATAGACAAGAACAGTTTTCATAAAGTATTTGAAATTGAAATTAAAAAGTGATACAATTTAAGTTTATCTATCTGGGCACGTAAGGTAATCTTAACATGTCGAGATGAAAAAATAATAAATGGTCATATTTTGTATTTCACCACATGGACACACATGTTCAGTACATTTCGTGTCAGGTGAAGCCTTTCTCAAAAAAAAAAACCAATATTTTATAACTTCCAGAAGTATTTAGTCTATCATCAAAAGAAATATAAATAATACCACGTAATAGTTTTACTAAGAACTATTAATTAATATGTAGGTTTTATAAATACGTATTGCATATTGTTTGAAATTTTAATTTAACTGATAAATTAAATCATTTAACCGCAACGCTTAAATAACAGTATTATGCCGTTATCAAAATACTTACCTAAAGCTAAATCCTTCGCGGCAAAACATTAGGTACCTACCAGGTATCTGACGTCTACGCAAAATCCCCGTTACATAAACTAGGTAAATAGTTGTTTCAAATTTGAAATTGTACTTTTAATGTACTAAATTTATATTTTAGGCATGACTACAAAGGCGGGATGATAAATACGCTGATCGAAGTAAATACGTAGCCTTCTAGCAAAATAAAATATGCGATTTGCTATACTTATAGGTATTTTCATTTTACTTTTGTAATCTACCTATTTCAAGTAGAATAAATAATTAATTTCAATCAAAGCAATATTTTGCTTTACAAACTTTTCTATTTGCCATTCAGAGCATTTTTAGGGTTCCGTACCCGAAGGGTATAAACGGGACCCTATTATTCTGACTCCACTGTCCGTTTGTCTGTTTGTCTGTCACCAGGCTGTATCTCATGAACCATGATGGCTTGACTCTTGACATTTTCAAAATTGAAAAAATAATACCGAAAATAAATATTTAAAGTTAATCTTAAATAAATCCCATTCCAATGAACGTGATTATTTTGCCGTTTTTTGTCCGATAGGTATTACCTAATAACTGCAACAGGAAGACGTTTAAAATTATTTATTAATATTTTTAAAATATTCACAGAATATTTAATTGTATGTTTAGTTAATAAAAATAATGAAATTAAAATAAAATAAATATTTAAGGGGCCCCCCTTATATAACATACATGATTTTTTTGACGTTTTTTGCTTGATATTAATAACGGCAACAGGTAGACGCTTGAGGTATTTACCATTTAAAAAAAAAAATAAGGGAGGCTCCCATATGGTACGGGACTCTTCGTGTGCGAGTCCGAATATAATACCTCATTATTATAACTAAAATATTGCAAATCATTAATACAATTATTATTACAACTTATTACTGAATTGTGTGTTTGAAGTCTTGTGATAACTATTTTTTCTTTTAATTTTCGGTACGTCCACGTCATACAGACATACACAGCCTTCAATGTGACTGGCTCCGTGTCCCGGTAAGCCAAATCTAACAGTTCTGGCACACTGCGAATTGTCGCATTTTTCAAGTTCGTCGGCGCAATCTAGTCGAGCGTAGCGAGACAATTTAAGAATTAATTAATGATCTTCATAAAGCTCACAATAAATGAAGGTGAAATTTCAAATACAATGAATTTACTTAGAAGGACCGGATAATCAAGAATCTGCTGTAATGCTTTTTTGCCCTATCAAGAATTATGGTATAAATATGAAGGTGTGAAAATTCACGATGTATATGATGATAAGTAATAGGTTGGGGAAAAAGTTTCTTCGCATTTTTTAAGAAAACTCAAAACATTTATTACCATAGTTTATTTACAATTAACTAAAGTAAATAAATAATAAATAAATAAATGTTAGGGGCCATCTTACACACGTTCTCTGACCCCAAACTAAGCAAAGCTTGTGATATCGCTGCCAGAGACTGATATACTACATATACATATTTTAAATACATGTTTATAAACCTAAAGTGGAGCATCCTATATATAATATGTACATACGGCGATGAGCGTGTCCGCTGCAATAGCTGGCTAGGTAAACACTTCACGTTGAATAAAACAAGTTCTGTTCTGTATCTACGATCTACCACAGCTATTATGAGTGAATGCGCACACTGCACTTATATTTTATTATAGTTTCTTTTTTTCCTTGATGTTCAGATATGTTGAGAATTAATAGAAAGTTAAGTTAAGAACCCACGCCTCTTTGCCCCAGAAGTTAGGGTCACTAACCACTGAACCACCGAGGCAGTCTGTGTGAAGGTAACATTTTGTTCGATAACTTTTTGCCATCTTGTAGGTAGGGACATGATCCCATTGCTATAGAAATTTTGGGACTTCTGATCAAAATACCGCGACAAGTGGTTTTAGCAGTCCTCTCGTGATGTTAACCTGACACTACCTAAAGAATTCTGAAGAGACCGAAACAGGTGGGAATCTAAAGGTGCAAGGTCAGGACTATACGGCGGATGCATTAACACCTCCCAGCCAAACTATCTTAATTTTTGCTGAGTGGCTATAGATGTGTGAGATCTAGCGTTATCATAAGGTTCATTAGGATTCTTTCAGTGAGCTCGTGAGGTACCCAAGTATCGAGCTTTTTTATGAACCCAGTTTTTTTCAAATGCGTCAAGATTGTTTTGTGGTCAGTTCCTAGTTCTTCAGCTGCGTCGTAACTACTGATATGCCGAGCTTGCTCCACTTTTTCAAAAATGGCATCCATTTTATCCGTAATAGGGCGACCAGAGCGACGTGCGTCTTGAAAACGCTTAAACCAAATTTGTGCTACTCTCACAGACACTGCACTAGGTCCATAAACATCGCAATTTTTTTCACGACTTGCGTTGCATTTTTACCTTTTTTGTAGTAAAATTTTAAATGTATCGAATTCCTTCATTAGTTTCACTCATCTTGACAGTACGAAAAACAAATGAAAATCACACATATTCCTAATTTGAATTTGGAATTATGTTCTTTAAAATTTAAACTTTCAATGATACCAAAACCAGCCAGATACAAATAGTATAGCCAAAGAGATTTTATTACAAGTCCATACATCCATACTATAATGCGAAAAGACTTTTTCCCCAACCTAATATAACCATTGTCAGCGATTGTAAGTTATAGGCTCCATAAAAAAATCCCTTTGCTCAAGTAAAATAATATAATCAAAAACCTGGCACCTAATATATTTTTTGTGATTAATAATGAAAGGTGAACATTGGTTGCATAAGCGGCCGAGTAAATCTATGCAGTACAGTACCTATGTATAGCAAGTTTTAGTAATGTATTTTAAATTTTAATTTGATTTTGACGTAAATGTTTTATGTAATATTCTTTCATAAGTTATTATAAATCTAAATTATAATTATTCACCTACGCTATACGGATATAGCGTAAGTAGTCACCAATACCTACTTTATAACTTATTAAAAGAATACAATCATAAATTGGAAAAAAAAAATAATTACATATTTACAAATAAGTAAACTTCTACTACTTCCAGCGAATTGTGATGTAGAAAGTAGATAGTGACATTCTTTAGGTCTCATTAGGTAAGAATATTTTCATTATATATTCAGTCAAACCAAACACTCATCAAAATAAACACTCATGAATAAAAACATTTCTTCGCCAGTATTTTTCTCAGCCCTATTAATTCATTCAACGATTGACAACCCTATTGTTTCATAACCAACATTCAAGAATGAACGAATGAGGAGGTCTTACAGCGGTCTGAAAAAATCTATGAAATACCTAAGTAGTTATAGTATAGCGAAAAACTATTCTAAGTACTCGTAGTACACCAAATTTCAACGAGTTACTTAAAGTAATTATCATATTAAAACAAACAAATACACACAATTTTATAGAATGAAAATTACCTCGATCTAGACTGCATCTCAATATGTGCTTAAAAGCGGACCTGAGTTTAAAAAAAAAACGCACAGCTTCGTGTAATGCCAATTATTTTCATTCTTTTTTTTCATTAAGTATTGTATAAATGTTTCAGTACCTAGCCGAGATATTTTTAGGTTATAGATTTAAGCAGTGAAATTGTTTTTCATTTATTTTCCCTTGCACCTAATATATACGAATTATAATGATCATAGTAAACAATCCAAGTCCTACTCACCAGACATCTTCATTTTCATACCAATATCAATATTCAGCATCTTAGGAAAATGTTACGATTCATAATTTTCCCATTAAACCGAAAGCTATAGTCAGCGTCCAAACTCACACATAAGCAAAAATAGAGCGTTATTTTATTTAGTCAATTAAGTATTTAATTAATCTAATTAGTGTCAATTTAAAAAATTTAACACGAATTACTTATATATCGAACACAAATTCAAAATTCACTTCACTATCTAAATGAGATTCTAATTTCAAATCACGAACGTGCCAGGGTTGTCCAATTCGCGTGGTGTCCGAATCGAATATACGGTTGTATTCGCGTGATAACACGGGAGATATGTGCGCGGGCCGCGACGATCGCTCCCAGAGTAAAGCAACGAGAGGAAGCGAGAGCAAACCCATCCCTAGAATCCCGAATCACATACCCTACCCACCCCTCGCCTCCCCGCGCCCCGCGCGCCCCGCCTGTGTCTTTGTGTTACACCCCTCTCTCTCACACTAACGTTACGGGGTCGCTCAAACAAGGTTACAGTCTGAAAATACTCGCCTGAACGGTTTCAATGGAAAAATACTACAAATATTTGGTGAAAACTCGAAATATTAAACGTTTGTTATTTTTTTGGGATTTGGATAGGCTTCGGAGGGCGTGTTTTTTGTCTTTTCATCATTGAAAGCTCAAATACGTGATAAAGGTTATTCAGGGCGCACTGTTTATAAAAGATACACCAAATTTTGGGCTAATGCTACACGAAAATGAAAATATTCGTTTTACCTCCTCCTAATTGAAAATTTCTCCGATTTTCTCTCATTTTAGGTTTTTTTTACTTTTTGGTTAAAATGTTACTTATAAGTAAGTAATTTAATAAAAAAAACTTCAATCTTAATGCTCTTCTTACGGCTAAAATGATGATAATTAATATACTATCGTGTTACTAAAACGCCAACATTGTCGCTACTAATACACTGAAAAGCTTTGACAACGTTCTATTCAACATTTAAACGCCGATGATTCCTAAGAACAATAAAACTGTAATCGATAATTCGAACGCCACCGGTACAATGATTTAAAATAATCGTTCTGCCAACAACACTATTACAATAATGCACATCAAGAACCTTTAAACAATGGTCCCATAGTAATCGACATGCTTATAACAAATCACTCGTACGAGGTGGCCAGAATAATGAGACCCCTGACTTTTCACTCCAAGTTAAAACTTAGGCTAGAGCCCAATGCTTTTTTTTACTGGGAAGTACCGCCTTTCGAGCTTTCGAATTCGAACTAACTGATGATAGGATGTCAGTTAGTTAAATATGTTGTAGTTTTAAAAGGCAACATTTTAATTTTACAGGAACAAAAGAACTGTACGTGTATTATATATGTATTATACGTACCTAATTAATAAGTAATCATGCTTTCTACCTATTGTTAACAGCTTGATAAAAGGTATCTAGGTAGACAATAGTAGGTGGGATTAGGTACCCGCAGTATACATTGTTAGAAAATACAATATTTAGTACTTACTCACTATATTTAATGTCACTATTACAAATGTCATCTCAGCTACATCCGTCTATTAATTTTATTCTAGAATGTATTCTGAAATACTAAATGGAAAATTATTTTTTTTAGCCACAACAACGTTTGTGTTACGTTTATCTAGGTACCTACTATCAGTAAACCACCAAAGTGAAACGATTTCATCATTCTGCAGTCAACTAATAAATTATAAATATGATCAACTGTTTAAAAATCAGTCCAAAATCAAAGCAGACTTCGTTTTTACTGAATTTTGAAGTGTCAAGTTCAACTGGTCTGTTTCTACAGAGGCAGGCGCCGATTAAGAAAACAACCAGATTGAATAGCCTTAGGGCCTTATCGCATCGGATTCAAAATTACAGTAGCTCCAGTCGGACATTTCATAACAAACTTTAATTTATTCGAAGTTCACGATACAACGATTTATTTGTTTGTGTTCGAACATGCGCCGTGCGTGCTCTATAAAACTTTATACTGATTGATAGATACGTGAAAGTAATTGCGCTATTTATTTACGATAACTAATAAGGTTTATGACTATAACTCATCATCTACATTTAAAAATAGATATTATGATAGAATCTAGGCTAATAATAAAAATTAGTTGCCCGGTAGAGTTTACTTAACGACTTTCAACTCAAGTGTGTATTTGATAAACGACCATTTTAAAAGTACACTACTACTTACCTATCAAATATTTATACCATGTTTTATTGTTTACCATTTTAGAGTTAAAACTAAGGCTTATGATAGTTATTACTGCGGAGATCACAGAGCGAATACAACCAGAGATAGCGCTATTGTTGCTTGAAGCTAATATAAAAACCTCAAAAATGTATGGAAAATCTTGCCTATAGAGCTGAGCTGTATGAATTGGAATTTGAAGAAATTATCGGGAGAAAAACACGGCAACAGCCTTTGAATTGAGATATTTTTCATGCCTCTTACTAACTCATGCCATGTTAAATCAATGCAATTTTCTCGACCTACCACATTATCCCTCTGGTATCTCTGTGGCGTAGATAGATTTTTGCTGCGTATACATGGCAGTGACATATCTATGACATCTAATCAGATATGTCAATGTCATCCATTCGCTGCAAAAATAAATGGTGTTCAAAAGATAGCGAGGAATCAATGATTTACGTAATACACAATCCACTTTATTGCATAGCTCTTAAGATTAAAAAAAAATATTGTCATTGTGTCGAAGCATTTTGCAGTTTCAACATAGACAGATAAAAATAAAAGTCCCTAAAACGTTCGAAATTCAACGCAACATAAAGATCTCTGAAAATAGCTGCTGTAAAGCGCAAAGTGAGACGGCAGATAAACTAGATAACGCTCGAGATCTTTGCTCGGTGATGCCATTGGCCGCGGCGGGAGGGGGCGTGGCCACGCAACGGATGCACCAATGGGATGCTCCTTAATTATCTTCGTCTTTGTCTGTCGGATTCTGTACTGTACAGGTGTTTCGGGCGTCTGGTAGCCGCGAGGTAGATTCGTAGCACTCTACGCTACGTAGGTACATACTACGCGTAGATCTATTTTTCAGTACACGTAGACGTTTAATGAACTAACACTGAAGCTTAACTTAAATTGACATTATCGGTTTTGTAGTGATTACCAATAATGCTTTTTCTTATTGTAAATTATAAGACTAGAATGTCATCAAAAATAAAGGCTCTACAAAAATACAAGCTATAACTTTATTTCTAAAACATTTAATTCGTGTATGTAAAATAAATTTTAGGCTAGTTGTACCTACTAAAGAGACTTGGCTAAAGGGGGTACCTACCCCTTTAACACATTCTTTTAAATTAAATTTAAATAAATTAAATTGATAAAAAAGGTATATTTGTTAAAGATGAAAACCAGTACCCAAGACATTTCACACTAGTAGTATGTATACATATTGTATAATCGGACGTACGCTTGTGTGTGGGTATAATTATATAATTTCAAATCTTAATGCTCAATTGATTAGAGTAAGATTATAAATTAAAATACTATAGGATACAGGCCAAAACCTAATAAGAGGCTGCCAAATAAAGCTAGAAAATTATATTATTAAAAACAAACTATTAGACAGAACGTACCTATTTTGATCTCTTTTCCTTCCATAGTCAAAACCATTAAAAGTAGATACAACTCACGAGTGTCGCAACTCGATAACAAAATCGATTAAATCTCCACTATGAAGGTGACAACTAGAATCGATTATCGACAGACACGTCTGATAATTGAATTATGCATCGCAGTTATAATCGATTTCATGACTCTGTGTTCAATAAATTGAAAACTGCCTTCTGGAGATGTGAGAAAATTGCTATCACGAGACTTTTAACTGTTATATTCTCATTTTTAGGGTTCCGTACCCAAAGGGTAAACCCTATTACTAAGACTTAGATGCCCGTCTGTCCGTCTGCCCCTCTGTCCGTCATTCTGTCTGTCACCGGGCTGTATCTCATGAACCATGATAGCTAGGCAGCTAAAATTTTCACAGATGATGTATTTCTGTTGCCGCTATAACAACAAATATACTAAAAACAGAATAAAATAAATATTTGAGGGGGGACTGCAATACAACAAACCTGATTTTTTAGACGTTTTTCGCTCTATATTAATAATGGTAACAGGTAGATGCTTGAAATTTTCACAGATATTAAAATAAAATAAATATTTAAGGGGGGCTCCCATACAGTACGTGATTGTTAAGAGTTTTTTTGCTCGCTATTAATAACGACAAGAGGAATGGGGCTCCCAACACGGTACGGAACCCTTCGTCTGCGAGTCCGACTCGCACTTGGCCGATTTTATTTTATTTGTTCTACGGTTGTAGTTATACCTATAGTATGATTGGTAATTTTAATGTTGATATACCTATTGATCTCTTTATTATTCTTGTCTAATATTGTATAAATAAATAATATTAGTCACGTCAGATTTTAAACAGTTTATTTATTTATTTATTACAGTACCCAATATCACCTAATCCTTACTGGGTTTTTATTACGATTTGGACTTGTAAGGTTTTCAGTATTTTATCATATTTTTTTACTATGTCGATTTTGGTTGAAATTGGATCTGGTAGACCGGGCAACACCAGACATGACAGGGCACTCGGAAAGAAGAGTTTTGTTAAAAAAAAGGAGGAAAGGATTTTACATTTAGAGCAGTAGGATATTATCTGGATTGTTAACGAAGAATTATACAACAATTATTGAAGTTACATCACCTTGTTTTAATAGTTACAAAGCCAACTACGCCACACATGCGGAGATATTGGATTTGAGGTCCATGATTCTACATCTCAGAAGTGACATCGTAAGTACACGCCTGCACCTGATTTTGTAGCTAAATAATATATTATCATGGTGATTTTAGCCTCGAACTCTGTTTAAACAGAATATTATTTGAAGCTAAAACCTTTGCACCAGTTTACGACACGTCGTCTCGTAACCTCCAAGATCATACATTTATGTTGTTTTCATTTCATATCCATGACGCATTCATACGTTTGAATATTGAAAAATAAAATTTGTGAATTAGTAATCTGACAAATTCTGATAACAATCGTTTGTATTAGCCATGTATATGTAATGACCATTCAATAAAGTCTGAATAATAATATTGTTTGGATTCATTCCATTGATGCGTATCAGAATCGTGGAGCAAAAATGAACCTTATTCGTATGAGCGAATGAAAGGAATACACTGGTTCCACATTCATACAAATAGTACAAATCATGGATGTATTACATAAACATCCTTGGTACAAATAGAGCAAAAATCTTTTGTAATGGCGGACGTGAAAAAAAAAAAAATAAATAAATAAATTAATTAAATGTTGTTTACCTACCAATTTTACAATAGTAGGTTAAAAATGATTAACAATCAACATTCTTGACATGGGTTTTTTATGACAAATATGTAGTAAAGTTCTTAACATAATAATAACAATCCAAATTTCATAGTTATGTGTCCGAAGGATATCAGTATTGCTGATGTGTTGGTTGAGGTTTTGTGATACTACTTAGTATCATTATTATCATATTGCTATTGCCTAGTCCTGTGAAATGTTGGCATTAACCCATACTTGGTTGACATGTTTTCTTCATAATTCTAACATAATTACCAAACGGAGACTAATACTCTGACCAATTAGAATTTTCTAATTATTTGCACTGCAGAAATCTTAAAATTGATTGGTTTAATAGTGAGAAGTGCTGAAATTACATTTAGAAGCACTTCATGATGCATGTAGATATTCCTTAAGTTAACCTTATATAATTGCGGGCATATGAAGTGTCCATGGTCGTGTGGTAGATGTATTCCCTAAGTTTTAGATACTTCAAGTCCATACATATATAATAAAAGAAGAAAAACATACACTACGTTTAGCCAGACTGGGGTTTTATAAGGGGGGAATTACAATCCTGTTATTTTTCATGTAACATGCACCATTCTCGAGATAAAAGTAGGATTTAATCTCCCTAAAATATTTCTCTTTACTCAAGCACAATACTAATGCAAGCAATTTCATGGTATGAGTTCCAGGTGATGGGTTCGAAGACAACGAAGTATGGCGCGTGAAAGCTCCTAGGAACCGATCGCGCTCCAGGCGTCACGCACGGCCGCAGCCGAGGCCACAGTCGAGCACTCGACGGAGTCGCAGCTGCAGCCGCAAGCCTGGGTTCGTTCGTGTTGGAGCTCGAGCTGCAGCAAGACGAGGCGGATACAGCCACGGCCGCAGCCGGAGCCGAGGCCGCAGCTGGCGCCACGGCTGCAGCCAAGACCGCATCCGGAGCTGAGGCCGCAGCTGGAGCCACAGGCGCAGCCGAGACTACAACGGGAGCCGAGGCCGCAGCTGGAGCCACGGCTGCAGCCAAGACCGCACACGGAGCCGAGGCCTCAGCTGGAGCCACAGGCGCAGCCGAGTCTACAACGGGAGCCGAGGCCGCAGCTGCAGCCACGGCTGCAGTCAAGACCGCATCCGGAGCCGAGGCCGCTGCCGGAAGCACAGCCACAGCCGTGACCACAGCCGCAGCCGAGGCCATGGTCGGAGCCGGAGCCAAAGCAGCAGCCGCAACCACAGCAGCAGCCGCAACCGCAGCCAGAGTTACAACCGCAGTCGCGGCCAGGATCACTGCTGTAGCCCGGGGTCACAGTCTCAGCCGCATCCGTTGCTAGCACTCCACCGACGACTGCCTGACCAACGTGGACGACAGACGCTCCAACGATCACCGATGCGGCCTGGAGTATATTGCTTGGAGATCCACGTACACTGCCATCTCTAATTTATATCTGAGTTTTGCAGGAGAGGCTTGTATGTCCGGTTTGAAAGCTTTTCGCATTCCAAGCAAAATGAATGTTAAGGTTCCAGTTATTATATGGTTCTCATAACATTTTATCGTTGATTTAGCTGTTGTGCACCGTTTTGATTAATAGTATATATAGTTAGTATGCTGCGGTTCTGTCTCTTTTAAATCCAGCAAGTTTAATGAGTTCACCAATGCAGATTCAAACTGCTTACCACGGTCTGTCGCGAGCTACAGTTAGGTACTGATATATTGCCAGCAGTTCTCTGTCGTAAGGACTTCTTTCGTTGCGTTGGGCTCAGATCTCTACTAAAAGAAGTCAGAGGTTTTTGTTCTTTCCCAACGTGTTTTGAAACACTTCACTAATGGTAGAGTCTGAAGCTTCAGTGACTAGACTAGTATCATGCCGCAAGACGTAGGCGAAGGCGAAGTTCGAAGGCTCCAACGTGTCACCGATTAGCGTCACGGGTGGGAATCTTTTGCTGTCCCAGTCGACACGTCTTGTAGTAGAACTTGTGAGACTTTGCTGTGTCCCCGAGGAAGCGACGACAGAAGATAGACTTTCTTTGATATTTTCAGGAATGGCAAACTATCTGGTGGCTTCTACTTTGCCATCTAGCTGGTTAATGCTGGCTGCAGGTACCTACCACGCATACCAGAAAGCTGATATTTTCTGCACCATAAACACTTTCCTGCTTGGCTTGATCAAAAACCGTTCCATATTCTTTCAGGCGAGTGGAAAGCAGTTGTAGGTGCTGGAAATACCCATCTTCGATAAATCTGCTGGATTTAAGAAGATGTTAAGAGTATTAACAAAATCGCTGGAGTTAAGAGTATTAACAAAATCAATTTTCGAGAAGATTTTACAGCCATATAATATTATGTCATAAGTGTATTAAGTCATAAAATATGCCGAATTGGATATCTATCCGGTACTGTACTGTCGTTCAGAGTCCTGTAGTCGCCACCCGGACGTCAAACTTCAACTTTTTAGGAACCAGATGCTGGGAATGTGAATATGTGTTCTATGTGACATCTGTTCTAGCTTGCAGTGTAGGTACAGTTGAATTCTTGCTTAGCTATTTTGAAGTTTCAGGCACTAGACGTCTTGTGCACCGTAAACAAGTTGGTTGGGCACCTTATTGATGAAATGGACTGTTACGTGGGTGACAATCTGAAGAGTGTCTGGTGGACGAAAGATCTCCACGTATTCTCGAAGTATTTCTTAGTACTTATTTGGATTGGCCGACGCGGACGAGTGCATGAAACGACATCTAAAGAAAAAGCGGGTTCAAAACTGGTAGTCAACAAAAAAAAAAAAAAAAAAATGTTGTATGGTTATCGATGAGACGGCGATTGCAGCAGTCGACCATTAGGCCATAATGTGATAAAAAGTCTGTCCTGATTATAGCCTTGCTAACATCGGCCGCGATAGAACGCCAAAAAAGAGCGCGGTGGAGATACAATCCAGGTCTAGCTGCGTGAAATCGTAAGTCACGGTCAATGACCCATTAATTGCAAAAGTTCGTAGGTAATCCTCAATCATCTGCTCCTGAAGTCCTACATGGGAAAACACAGAAGTCGCTACCAGTGTCGACCAAGAACTACATTTTCGTTTTTCAGTGAGTGATGTACAGGCGACCTTAAGAAGATAAGCAATCGTCCATCATCATACTTGCTTTGGTAAGAGCAGTTCAAAACTGGAGGTAGCTGGATTGTGACCGAGTGTGAGAGTCGTGTTTTGTTCACCTCTATTTATAGGACGAAATCTTTATCAGAATTTGTAAACGAAGCTTTTACTTGATGGCTTAATTCTGCGTTTTCCTTGTGAGATTTTCAGAAACTATCTGGGCACGGAGTCCCTAGAAGCAACCTAGGTTGATGGAACTAGGTCGCTCGCTCACTTTGTTGACCAGATCCACGGGCGCTTCTAATGTGGACTTTGGCTGGGACACAAGGACTGTTTAACAGCTTTCTGGTAAATGGCTCGTTCGGATGAAGTCATCTTGTATGTTTTGCCGGTGAGGGGACAAAGGTAGCGTGAAAACAGCGTAGGCCTAACTTTTGTGCATCAACAGCCGAGTGACTTCCTTTATTTCTCTAGAAGCTGAGAGTTATTTCATCAGAAGCTTATTCTTATTCGATGTGGGGGCGATAAGTCCTGCACTGACGTCCCGCATGGGGTGTTTTGTGCATTTCCCCCTCCAGCGTCTATCCGAGCCAGCCCAGCTCCTTAAAGTAACGGAGCGTGGCTCTGGGCCGCTGGCATAACTGCTCCAGTAGCTTAGATGATGAATAAGATGATGGCGATGTGGATGACAAAGCTAATGATAATGCCAATGCAGAAGCGTCATGCAACCCGTTAGCTATTCTAGTGTCTTCTTTCATCAGAAGCTTTTAACTATTCAGTTTTTAACAGCATAATGGTGATCCCGCTGAGCTCTGACAGAGAAGAATTTTGTTGCGTCGTCTTTGTACCCTATTTTCTTTTTATTTAATTTGCTAAATTTGAGATTTCAATAGTTACTAATGACTAGATGGTGATGTGCGTTAACGAGTAATTTTAATATGTTTATCTTTGCATGTCCATTGTCAGATTTGTAACTTGGCGTTGATTTGTCATTGAAGATTCCCTTATTTTGACACTTTATTTGACGTTATTTTTGTTAATGTTTTGCGCATCTTTTGACTAGTAAAATTGTTATCAATGTTACACTTCGATAATTCATCAACTGCGCAATCGTACGCATGTGATACCTTTATAAACTTGACGTATAAATTGCCATTTTGCCGAAAACTGTTCGCGGCTGAAATGAAAGGGTAAACGGACTCGTTGCTGCAGTCGCATGGCCGGTCTATCTAGATTGGCTTTACTTTTGGTCACGGGATTTCTTATTCGGGATTCTTTTAAAGTTAATATGACAAAACTGAACAAAAAGTGAAGTAACGATGAATTTTTGTATTTCTCTCGTGACAGAAACAATGAAGACAATTGTTTTTACCATTATATTTTAGAACTTGAATATGCGTCACATTACATTGCAACGTTTATTGATTTTATTTATGACTCTATGTGCGTGTAGTTGTGGTAATGCTACAGTATCGTTATCGCTTAATATTCGATGTTCATAGACATTTGAGTGCTCATAATATTTATGCACGAGATTGTAATGGTATACACTGCGTTTCTATAAAATTACTAGATTTAGTATTTTCTCTAAATTTATTAATGGATGAGTACATTATAGTAATCGTTATTATATTTAATTATATATCTGGCTGATCCGATGAATTTCATCTCACCATCTGTCAACTGTCAATAACAACTTTCAAATACAGGAATGTTTTGAATGGGAAAATGAAATTAGTATTTTTTTTGTTTTTCTCGCAACATGGTATTTACATGGTTGTACGCAGCTATGGATTTTCTCATCGTTTAAACCTTTCTAAGCTTCTCTAATGTTTGGAGATGAAAATTTGCCAAATCGGTTCAGCTGTTCTCGAGTTGTAGTGAAATCAACTATCGTGATTCATTTATCTATATAGATAAGAGATTTACTTAATGACGTTAAATATAATCTTGTCTTGTCTATCTTAGTATTCGGACATTAAACGGTAACATTTGTAATATTTACATGCTATTAAGAGTGGCCTCTTTTGCATAGTTGGACGTAATTATAGTCTTTATGGGTGTGGTGGTTTTGTTGTGTGTATTGTTGCAGTTTGTCATTGTTTTCAAAATTATCAAAAAAAGGTGTTCACAATTTATGAAACAGTTTTGTTTTTCGATATTTATTGAATTATTTGAAAATTTATTGTTTATTATTAAATCCTTAAAGCTACAAACTTTGGGCTTGAATAATATTTGCGATATACAATGATATCAATAATCTCTAATTGTGTTAATTTTACTAAAACATAAAACATATACTTTGGTTTGAACAATGTTCAAATAATTCACCGATTGCAACGATGACTATGTGTAATTTTATTCTGTTACAGGGACTGATACAAGGATAGTTTTTAAGAGATACAAGGATAGTTTTTAAGAGATACAAGGATAGTTTTTAAGAGATACAAGGATAGTTTTTAAGAGATACAAGGATAGTTTTTAAGAGATACAAGGATAGTTTTTAAGAGATACAAGGATAGTTTTTAAGAGTTACAAGGATAGTTTTTAAGAGATACAAGGATAGTTTTTAAGAGTTACAAGGATAGTTTTTAAGAGATACAAGGATAGTTTTTAAGAGATACAAGGATAGTTTTTAAGAGATACAAGGATAGTTTTTAAGAGATACAAGGATAGTTTTTAAGAGTTACAAGGATAGTTTTAAAGAGATACAAGGATAGTTTTTAAGAGATACAAGGATAGTTTTTAAGAGTTACAAGGATAGTTTTTAAGAGATACAAGGATAGTTTTTAAGAGATACAAGGATAAATTGATAGTTTTAAGAGTTTGGCTGTAAAGATAAATACTTGATTATAAATAACTGTATTATAATTGCTACAAATCTTCAAACATTGTTCTTCGTTTAGAATCTATGTGTATGAATTTTTGTATAACAGTGTTCCAGTGCTTGATATTACTAATCTTTGATTTGTATAATATAACCTAACTTACCTTGCCTTGCCGAATGTAAGGTTTTGCCTGGTTCCACCTGGTTCATGTATGAGGACATACATGTCATCAGGATGGTCGAATGTAAGGTTTTCAGTATTTTATCATATTTTTTTACTATGTCGATTTTGGTTGAAATTGGATCTGGTAGACCGGGCAACACCAGACATGACAGGGCACTCGGAAAGAAGAGTTTTGTTAAAAAAAAGGAGGAAAGGATTTTACATTTAGAGCAGTAGGATATTATCTGGATTGTTAACGAAGAATTATACAACAATTATTGAAGTTACATCACCTTGTTTTAATAGTTACAAAGCCAACTACGCCACACATGCGGAGATATTGGATTTGAGGTCCATGATTCTACAGACTGTTGATTGTCCAAATGGTAATAACAGCTTGTGTGAAATTAGAATTTTACGCATCTACGCGTGCACATTCCGTAGGTATTTAAACCACAATGTAAAATCTTAGTCGTCAGTAAGTCAAAATAAATATGTTAGAATGTTCAGCCTGAATACAGCATCGTAAATACTCATTTCCCCCCACATTCACGTTTAAAAGGTTTCGTAAAATATGTCGCTGCGCCCGACGCTACCCGCTTTTCTTATAAATTCATAGCCGCAATATTAAATGATATAAATCCTCATACGAGGACTGAATTTAAAATTGTGAGATATAACTGCATCTTTACAAACACTAGAGAATAAAATTAGGCAGAGGTGTGGTGGCTTTGGGCAACAAAGGAGTGGATGCCCCTTGGTCACCAATAGAGAGATAAGTAAGTATACTTCTTCAGGATGGGTATTAAATTCCAAGTATGTAATTACCAGGACCATTTGGAATTTTGGAATTTTACTAATCGCCTGATTTGAGCTTTTGTCAATATTTAGGAACAATATACCTAACCTTTTTGTATAAAGTAGGTATTTACTGTATATAAAGGTATAGGGTAAACGGCCCAATACTCGTGAATTTCTGAACTTCGGTGACTTTGGAGCTCTGTCATGCTGAAGGTAATTAACTTTGAGGTCTGAAAATTTTTGGAGAGGTCATACACTTATCATTCTGTACGTGGAATATATTATTATTATAATGTAATAACAATAAGATCGATATAAATATTAAAATAGTAAAAAAGACCCATATGTCCCAATGCCCGTCACGTTTGAGGTAATTATCGTCAAAGTGACCCAAAAGTCGTGATTTTTTTTACTGAATTTGAACCTTATTCGCTATTAAATAGAGTCTAATTATTTTGTCCTCTAAATGTTATTTGTAAAATAATAAAACGCAATATATTGTTTTATTATTTAATCAGGTATCTTGAATCAACAAAAAATTAATTATTTCAAAATTTACTTTGAGTAAAATACGTAAGGAATACGTTAGATCAGTCCCTTGTCCTATATCCAACAATAATCCGGTTGTTAGGCACATGTGATACAATAAATAAACATTTTTACTAAAACAACATTGTCATAATTATTTTTATTAAAAACAGCTAAAAAACTGTATGGTAGCGACACTCAAAAAAAATCTGAGATCTGGTGATCAATAATATGAAACGTTATCACCCAATGAGTAAGCTCATTGTGAGAGGGGTGATATTGTTTTTATTGAACATAAATTATTTATAGGTTCTTAGAATACATAGTCTTGATTCTACGCGGATAGTCTATTCTTTATTGCAATGCTTCTCTAAGTGCCCGCCAAATTCAGTTTATAAAACTCAAAAATGTACCTAAATCTTTATAATCTTAAACATAATAAATTAAATATATAATTCAACAGTCTTTTGCTACTATGGCCTATGACTTTTGTTTTACAAAACCTTAGGTTTCAGTTTCACTTTTATCATATTAAAAAATGTGGATTTCTTTTTTTCAAATGCTCTTCTTCTTCTTTTGTCAACACAGTAGGCGGTCCTATTGAGCAGTCGACCGAACTTCTGCCATTAATTTTATCAATCAAAGTCAATCTTGGTACGTCAAATTCTTTTGCAGCAGAACAAGGAGGTATGCTGAAGTCGCGCCCTACTGAGGTCAACCATGATAAATATGTTCAGGCCCGAAATCGCTGCAATAAGGTGTGTAGGGATGCAATGCGTCGCTATGTTCATGCATCAGATGAATCCAGCTAAAGTCTGGAAATTTCTCAAGTCTGTGGGAATTGGCAAATCTCTCAATCAGACACTTCTGCTAACAATATTGACCTTAATGCCTTACATTTATATTTCTCATCAGCTCCCATTATGTCGGATGTTGATACAAGCTATACTCTACGTTATCTTGCTGCCATTACTCCTCCCGACTTTCCTCCTTTTGAGTTCAATCGTTTCACTGAATGTGATGTTAGGAGGATTCTAATGTCGATATCCTCCAACGCGGTTGGCGGTGACAATGTGAGCCGAAACATCATTTTGCCTATTTTAGACATCATCCTTCCTATCCTGTGTACCATTTTTAATAATTCCATCTCTTGTGGAATATTTCCTACAGCCTGGAAAGATGCACAGATTATACCACTACCAAAACAATCCAATCCCAAATCCTTTTCCAAATACCGACCTATCTCTATCCTTCCATTCTTATCCAAAGTTCTGGAGCGTCTTGTCCACAGACAGATGAACGATTACCTTAATAGACATGATCTCCACAATCCTTTCCAATCTGGTTTCCGTCCTGGGCATAGCACTGTGTCTGCGCTCATTAAGATCACCGACGACATACGCTTGGGTATGGATGACGGTAAGCTTACTGTTCTAACCCTGTTAGACTTCAGTGATGCTTTCAACACCGTTGACTACGACATTTTATTAGTATTATTGCGCTCTTCTAACATGTCTCCATCAGCAATCGACTGACTTCACAGTTATCTGTACGGACGCCGGCAGCGGGTTCGCCTTGGAGATACTTTTTCTTCCTGGTGTGACACTACTGCTGGTGTGCCACAAAGCGGCGTGCTATCTCCTCTTCTTTTTGCTTTTTTCATTAATTCTATATCGCAACGGCTTACTTCTTCCCCTCATCTTTATGCAGACGATCTCCAAATTTATTCGCAAGCTCGGCTAGATGATCTAGATTCAGCGATAGCTGCTATAAATTCTGATCTCTACCAAGTAACAGAGTGGAGCAGATCATTTGGCTTGAAGATCAACCCCGCAAAGTCACAAGTCATCTTAATTGGCAGCTCTTATAATATTACAAGATAAATACAAGATAATATTACAAGAATCGACTGGTCCGAAATTCCTTGCGTAGAGTTCGATGGAGTCACTTTGCCATATAATAAATCTGTGAAAAACCTCGGTGTCATGTTTGATCGTACGCTATGCTGGGATATTCATATTAAAACAATCAGCTGCAAGTTGTTTGCTGCTGGTAGCTCTCTTAGACGGCTCCAAAACTTCCTACCTACTGCTACTAAAGTTGCGCTCGTACAGTCTCTTCTTCTTCCTATTTTAGATTACGCTGACGCCAGCTTTTTAGATCTCACTGAAGTCCAACTTGATAAGCTTGAGAGTCTCCAAAATTATTGCATTAGGTTTATATTTGGGTTACGCAAATATGACCGCGTCTCTCATTTTCGTACTAAGCTCAAGTGGCTTCCAATTCGTCTTCGTCGGAATGCTCATATCCTTAATCTCCTTGATAATATCCTCTTCAATCCTTCTACTTCATGCTATCTTAAAGACTCTTTTTCCTTCTGGCAAGATGCATATTCCCTTCCCATCCGATCCAAGGATAACCTTTCCCATAAGACCCCTACCGCACGGTGTGAAACTTTTTACGGACGGTCTTTTGCCTTTTAGGCAGTCCAGTTATGGAATGCCTTGCCCGTTACTGTCAGAAAAGCTTAATCACTCAACGTTTTTAAAGATCAGGTTAAAAACCTGCTGAAATTGTCAATTATTTAACTATTTAACTGTTGTTATTGTTATTTATGTTGTTTTATGTAATTAGTATATTGTAATGTAAGTATTAGTTTATTATTTAGTCATAGTGTAACAAACCTCAGATGGTTTGATCGTCCACATCTGAGTAATTAGGCATAGGAAGAAAGCATTCTTGTAGGTCAGGAGTATCTCACATGAGGTTATAATTCTTTCTAATGTTATCTAAAGAAACTTTCCATTCAAATGATTTACAAACAAGCAGGAAAATAAATACATTTTAGAAAAGCAACAGAACTTCAATCTAGGTATGAAAACTCTTTGCAGAACTTGAGAATTTAAAATAAGAGGAAAAAAAAGAACAGAGAATTTGACAGGACGGACAGCAGGGACTTCACTTGAGAAAAATTTGGAGTTTTATTTTTCAGTTATTACAGCTATAATTGAGTTGTTTAGCTTATGAAGCGATATAAAACCAATAATCACGCGCAGAAAAGGAATGGAGGTTGTTTTCCAGCTAAAACCTTGGGAAAAACAGTTCCAGACCTTAGAATCTCAAGTTGGAAGAAAGTTGTTTTCGATCGAAGGACGAGGATTTTCCTAGAGGATTTGGTTTCGTATAATTGTATCTCTTTTTAAATAGATAAGACTCAATGTAGATATAGAATATGTTCTGCGGTTAATATTCGTCCTGATCAGCACTGCATTAAACTTCTGGATGATTTACTGTTGAATTAATGTACAAATGGACATCAGAGGAAAAGAGGAGATCTATCATAGAAAGATAGGCTTATATCCGCCTTACTGAAACGATGCGGTATGGAGGATTCTCACACGTATCTATTCTTTTATGAGTATGAACGAGTTGCTTACGACGCTACGCTACACCACAGAAACAAGGCAATATTATCTACTCTGACCTGTTGCGGGTTAATAAATACGCATACATCTTCAGGTTCCTATGGCGGTCTTGCATAAGTTGACTTACGATGTTTCCTACTCTATAGAAGTATTCGTATGTTACTGACGAAACTATCCTTCACTGAGCATTTACTCACGAGTAGAAGATAGAAGCTTCTAACTCTCGCCCTTTATGATTCTATGTATGAATTACAAATGTTTTAATTATTTGTCTTTTTCAGCTTCGACTATTTGTGAACATAAAATCTTAAGATATTATATTCTATGCGGATTGAGAATCTCCAGAAATTGAGAAATTTCCAGACATGACGTGCTTTACCTACTCGTACAATTTGCGAAGGACAGAGTGTTCATAGATAAAATGTCATTTATTTATATTATGGGGATTGAAGAGTCGACAATTGCTATATCTTATTATTGCTACATCTCATTATTTTAATACTAGCCGTAAGTGCTACTCGATCAATGCTGTATTTTCATTAGTGTGCAGAACTCTTGAAGCCAGATAGAGCTTGGGCCAGTGTTTCTCATTTCCGAAATGGAGGGATTTCCCGTGTCCGTATAAGAGTGTAAATTCTGATCACTTTGAAATAAAGCTATTGAAAGCTTATTGATTTGAATATTATTTTATAAGGCGAAGTCGATTCTCAAACCTTTACCTATAGTAATCTTGGAGCTTTTCTTGAGAACACTCTGGAATTCATGCAAGATTTATGATTTTCCTGACTTTATGAAGTGATGTAGATAAGTTGACTGATCTTAGACAGACACACTCGCGACTCCTGGTTTTCTTTCCTGCTTTCTTTTTCCAGGATGGCGTTAGATTTACGAAAGCAGAGTAGAGTCATTTTCATGGTTTTCAGCTCTCTCGAGCGCCATGACTAAATAATCAGAGATAAACATAAAATAAAATAAATCTCTGATACCTAAATAAAATTGATTAATTTAGAATATTAAAATTAATTGTCAGAAATAAATCAATACTATTCTTTCTGGCATTCCAATCTTTTATTATATTCGTAGTTTGATAATAATATTAGTTCAATAATAGAGTTTCTTTGTTCTCAAGTACTAGTTTAATGGAATTTCCTTCTCATCTCATATCTAATATTTTCTTATGCAATTAAATCAATATTTTATACCTAGCTTTATTGAAGCTAATTTATGTAATACAAAAATATTCTAAATAAATTCCACATAGAACAGAGAAACTCTAGAATCTCTATTTCTATATAGCTCTCGAGACATTAGTTAGGTACTTCATTTCATTCTGAGTTTAGTAACATACTTTCAGGATCATAGAAATTCAAAATAGGTAAAACATAGGGTTTTCGTTTTGAACTTAGGTAATCTATTAGACAGGTAATTCGAATCACCTTTACCTAGGGTTTATGCGGTCTATAACGCAGGGTCTATCACAAGACGACCACTGGCCAAACTAACGTATAAATATGTAAATAAATTAGATAAATAAATTAGGAATCACATTGCAGAGTACTAGTATCAAAATGTAGACTGTCTTTTATCAAGCAGATGGCGTTAGGAGTATAATTCTACCTTGAACCTACGAGGTTCATAGTAAAGTTTTTTGTATTTCTTGATATTTATCATTACGAAATGTAATCTGAAATCTTATTGAATGTCTGTAACGATATTTAATGCATTCTTAATATTTTAGGATATTTCTTTCATGAGGTTCAATTTATAATTTGTTCACAATCAGGTGGAAACAGGACGCATAGCTAGTTTGACATAAAGCTAGGACTCATTGAAAGCAAATCAAGGTTCTATAATCATTTTCTCTGACATTTTAATTTAGACAGATTTCTTAAAATAGTTTCAACTCTTCTAGGGTTTATAAATGAGGTTAAATAGGCAGGTTAGGCTAGGATTGTTACAATTTGTTGGCCGCGACCAGGATTAGCAATAAAAATGATTCGTTTTATTATAAAAATAGGTTTAAAGTATTTTTGTGATATTTTAACATAGGCGGAACTCATAAATATTTGATTTGTTAGTTTAACTTTGTTTAGGCAAGTCAATTCAGGTTTATTATAGGACTGTGTTCAGTAGTCAGACTATCTGAACACAATTTGTTGCTGTGAAATGGAGACGATGGTGATTCGAAATTTATAGGTTAGTGAAAACTAGGGTTACGTAATAATTTCAATCGCGAATTCATTAGAAAAGGTAACGAATGTCTCATCAATTATCAATTTTTAGGTTAATCATTATCTTTGGGTATTAACCGATTAAAACGTTAAGGGGTGATTTGTTTAAAAAAGACTGCAAATAATAGCAAGCATTTTGTATCATGGGTAATTATTTCATTCAGGTTACAAAAAAAAGGGGTCTATCCAAGGATCATTCGTCGCTCATGTAATGTGTTTGTAGTAAATATGGTGTAGTAGTTTAGTGTTTATAATATAATTTATTGCTTCATGTATAAGTATAGCTTGAATAGTTGTAGATAGTAAATATTTTCAATTTATAATAAAAGATGTGATTAGTAATTATGCTTCAAAGTATATTATTAATATTTTAAAATAGGAAAGTCAGGGAGCTGATTCAGTTGTATAATTTTATTACAGACTAGAAAACCGGGGGTAGAGTATATTTAACAATTACCGACTTTGTAAATCAAAGTAATAAAATGTGTAATATTTTTCATTGATAGAGATTTGTTTTAGTAGGTTACGGAATGACTTTGATTTTTTTGGACATTTGTATTATACTACTTTTACCACAGGAAGTTAGCAAGTAGATCAATTTAATAATTCAATCTAACAATCAGGCTGTTTTACTAAATTCTAAAAAAAATTGAATACAGGAAAATTAGAGATGTTATTAAATAAAATAAACATAGGGTTAATCTACATTGTGTCCTTATATTAATTGAGATTGAATGCATAGCAAATGCATATAATATTGAGACGTCTATTTCGCTTACATCAAAATTTTATTGAAGTAGTCTAACAGTGAAAGATACGTTAAAAATGTATTTTTATTAGGAATCTATCAGTTCTAGTTTGAGGTTATTTTAAGCTTTATAATAATTTTAGTTAAATAAGATGATTTGGGAGATAAGGTAATTTGTCAGATTAGTATAAATAAATAAATATATCTTTATTGTACACCAAAATTACAGTAATATGGGTACAACAGAAAGTAAGACAGAGTATCTGGTAAGGCGTAAAGAATGGAAGTTTAATTTAATTGTTTAAATAAGTAGAGTAAAATGGGAATTCTAAACAGGGGGTTGTATCACCAAATAATTGGTCAGTTAATAAAAAAAAAAACAACTGGGTTCAGTAAATAAAATCAATCAAATAAACTAAGACCCAGTAATACAACATGAATGCTAAAAAAATAGTAGTACCTATTTCGTGTAAATAGGTGTCTTCTAGCTACGTCAGCTTCATCTTCATCCGCAAGGTTGTTTATCATCAGGAAAGTTGGTGGTCAAACGCAGGCTTTTCGCGATTAAAAAAAAAAGGGGATGAAAGAGTTGAGCAAATAAAAGGTAGATTTATAAATTAAAGCAAGGAAATTCTAGTCAGGGGGGTGGAACATTTGCTTAATCTGTTCAGATAGTAAGTAAACCTTATTATTATTCTTAGACATCAGTTTTAATCAAACAGGTGTTAGCTAAATCTACAGCGATTATTCAGTCTAAATAATCAGGTAAACTGTAATAGTTAATGCACTTAAAGTGAGTAAAGTAAGCTGGGTTTTTAAATGGTCGATCATCAATCAAATCAACTCTTGTTGTTAGCGTATCTTTTACTGATTGGTTGGTTACTAAACGGGTTAAAACATAGCTGTGAGGATACTTGATTTAAAATATTTCAGTAAAAGCTAAAGTAAGTGAATGTAATGCAATAACATTGATTCAAATTTGTTTTGTTTTTAGAAGTGAGCAATAATACTGAAAACTTAACTAAATAAATCAATAAATGGTTTTCTTTATCTCAAATTAAATTAAAATTCAGTTGTATACTTTTGCTAGATTTTTAGGAATCAACTACATCAAGATAAGAAAACTGAATATCATTAGGAAATAAAAATAACATTTCATTTGAAAAAAAAACCTTGCAAAATAAAAATCAAGTTCATGTAAAATTGAAAAACTGATTTCAAATGTTCATTAAAGAATTTAAAGATGATTTGCTGGTTTGAAGGAAGTAGAGTATAAGCTCAATAGATTGGCTGAACTTGTTTCAATATATTGATCATTACCAAAAATTATACGCGTGGAGATATGTCGGGATTCGAGTAGGTAGAACTCTGATGGCCAAGCAATGCCGTGCCAGGAATTGGTTTCTCTAACCATATGGAAGAGATCCTTTCCACTAGAAGAGTGTAAATTTTACTTATTTGAAAACTTGGGCATATTGACACATTATTATCTAGTTCAATTTTGTTAGTGGGTGAAGCCATTCTATAAGCTATAGCAGTTACTAAAAAAATTTGGAAAATTAAATTTCTTTAGTGAACATTTTGACATTTATTTGCACATTGTTAAATTAAATGAGAATACGTGAGAGATTTTTAGGTAGATAAATGCAAGTAGGAAAGTAAGCACAATGTTGAATATATATTTAAAAAAAAAACAGGTTAAAATTATAATTAAAAATTTAACCGAGGTTCAATTAAAAATTAACCTCCAACTTATTCATATTTTAGTAAGGATAGTGAGGTAGAAGTTTATTACGAGGGTGTGGACGAATTTTTAATATTTTGCTATAGGGTGTAATGGGGAATGTGCAAATATTGGCTCGCTTTGAGTTCAAAAGGTGATGCTACGTCGTGAAGTTGGCGTGTAGACGGTGGAAGGTGGATTTGAGAATTTTGTATTATGAAGGGCGACAGAGAGTTGATGAATTTGATGATATATTATTGTTTCATAAATTTTGCGTTTGTGAAATAGTAATGTAAAAATAATAAAGTAGAGAGTGATAGTAAAAATTTAATTCAGTTCAAGAGGGACTAAACGACAATAGCATTACTAGGATTTGAAGCGGTTTATCAGGGTTCGAGTTTTGGCAATCACTTGAACAAATAGATCTTTATGAAGGAGTATGGTGTTAGGAGTAGGCCAGCAGGCAATCCATCAACATAAGTTGATTTCATAAGGATCTTTTACTCTACAAGGTAGGAAACTCTGAATTGATACACTGCACATGCTCCAGTTTATAGACAATTGAATTTTAACCATTCACTTTTGGCGGGACATTGATGCCATGCGGAATTATTTTCCTTTTTCATGGACAATTCGTGTAGTTTGGAAGGGGTGTGTTGGGAAAATCTCCGAACGAAAGATTGGTTCGCTGAGACTACTCAACATGCGACCATTCAGGTCGGTTCTACCTCAAAACAGAATTCCCTTACGAGGGCTCCGTTTCTGTCACCGAACCAGAACTTCCTTGCAGATTATAACAATTTAGTGGGGAAGGCGATTTTTCTTCATGGTAGATATGTAATCAAACTGAGAGTAGGAGGTTTTATGACGATTATCTGCAGACTGGTTTAAAAACTTTTTTGCATATTGTAATAGGGATACATTCACACTAGAAACATATAATTTCATTGTTGGAACTCGAATTTTGATAAATACAATTATGCACTTGATTAAATTTAAAGTTATTTTAATTTTTTTTAGGAAAATTTACTTCGATTTAGATGTTTACCAACATCTTTTCATCTGCGAAAATTTTGGGGGGTGCTGTAACAAACCTCAGATGGTTTGATCGTCCACATCTGAGTAATTAGGCATAGGAAGAAAGCATTCTTGTAGGTCAGGAGTATCTCACATGAGGTTATAATTCTTTCTAATGTTATCTAAAGAAACTTTCCATTCAAATGATTTACAAACAAGCAGGAAAATAAATACATTTTAGAAAAGCAACAGAACTTCAATCTAGGTATGAAAACTCTTTGCAGAACTTGAGAATTTAAAATAAGAGGAAAAAAAAGAACAGAGAATTTGACAGGACGGACAGCAGGGACTTCACTTGAGAAAAATTTGGAGTTTTATTTTTCAGTTATTACAGCTATAATTGAGTTGTTTAGCTTATGAAGCGATATAAAACCAATAATCACGCGCAGAAAAGGAATGGAGGTTGTTTTCCAGCTAAAACCTTGGGAAAAACAGTTCCAGACCTTAGAATCTCAAGTTGGAAGAAAGTTGTTTTCGATCGAAGGACGAGGATTTTCCTAGAGGATTTGGTTTCGTATAATTGTATCTCTTTTTAAATAGATAAGACTCAATGTAGATATAGAATATGTTCTGCGGTTAATATTCGTCCTGATCAGCACTGCATTAAACTTCTGGATGATTTACTGTTGAATTAATGTACAAATGGACATCAGAGGAAAAGAGGAGATCTATCATAGAAAGATAGGCTTATATCCGCCTTACTGAAACGATGCGGTATGGAGGATTCTCACACGTATCTATTCTTTTATGAGTATGAACGAGTTGCTTACGACGCTACGCTACACCACAGAAACAAGGCAATATTATCTACTCTGACCTGTTGCGGGTTAATAAATACGCATACATCTTCAGGTTCCTATGGCGGTCTTGCATAAGTTGACTTACGATGTTTCCTACTCTATAGAAGTATTCGTATGTTACTGACGAAACTATCCTTCACTGAGCATTTACTCACGAGTAGAAGATAGAAGCTTCTAACTCTCGCCCTTTATGATTCTATGTATGAATTACAAATGTTTTAATTATTTGTCTTTTTCAGCTTCGACTATTTGTGAACATAAAATCTTAAGATATTATATTCTATGCGGATTGAGAATCTCCAGAAATTGAGAAATTTCCAGACATGACGTGCTTTACCTACTCGTACAATTTGCGAAGGACAGAGTGTTCATAGATAAAATGTCATTTATTTATATTATGGGGATTGAAGAGTCGACAATTGCTATATCTTATTATTGCTACATCTCATTATTTTAATACTAGCCGTAAGTGCTACTCGATCAATGCTGTATTTTCATTAGTGTGCAGAACTCTTGAAGCCAGATAGAGCTTGGGCCAGTGTTTCTCATTTCCGAAATGGAGGGATTTCCCGTGTCCGTATAAGAGTGTAAATTCTGATCACTTTGAAATAAAGCTATTGAAAGCTTATTGATTTGAATATTATTTTATAAGGCGAAGTCGATTCTCAAACCTTTACCTATAGTAATCTTGGAGCTTTTCTTGAGAACACTCTGGAATTCATGCAAGATTTATGATTTTCCTGACTTTATGAAGTGATGTAGATAAGTTGACTGATCTTAGACAGACACACTCGCGACTCCTGGTTTTCTTTCCTGCTTTCTTTTTCCAGGATGGCGTTAGATTTACGAAAGCAGAGTAGAGTCATTTTCATGGTTTTCAGCTCTCTCGAGCGCCATGACTAAATAATCAGAGATAAACATAAAATAAAATAAATCTCTGATACCTAAATAAAATTGATTAATTTAGAATATTAAAATTAATTGTCAGAAATAAATCAATACTATTCTTTCTGGCATTCCAATCTTTTATTATATTCGTAGTTTGATAATAATATTAGTTCAATAATAGAGTTTCTTTGTTCTCAAGTACTAGTTTAATGGAATTTCCTTCTCATCTCATATCTAATATTTTCTTATGCAATTAAATCAATATTTTATACCTAGCTTTATTGAAGCTAATTTATGTAATACAAAAATATTCTAAATAAATTCCACATAGAACAGAGAAACTCTAGAATCTCTATTTCTATATAGCTCTCGAGACATTAGTTAGGTACTTCATTTCATTCTGAGTTTAGTAACATACTTTCAGGATCATAGAAATTCAAAATAGGTAAAACATAGGGTTTTCGTTTTGAACTTAGGTAATCTATTAGACAGGTAATTCGAATCACCTTTACCTAGGGTTTATGCGGTCTATAACGCAGGGTCTATCACAAGACGACCACTGGCCAAACTAACGTATAAATATGTAAATAAATTAGATAAATAAATTAGGAATCACATTGCAGAGTACTAGTATCAAAATGTAGACTGTCTTTTATCAAGCAGATGGCGTTAGGAGTATAATTCTACCTTGAACCTACGAGGTTCATAGTAAAGTTTTTTGTATTTCTTGATATTTATCATTACGAAATGTAATCTGAAATCTTATTGAATGTCTGTAACGATATTTAATGCATTCTTAATATTTTAGGATATTTCTTTCATGAGGTTCAATTTATAATTTGTTCACAATCAGGTGGAAACAGGACGCATAGCTAGTTTGACATAAAGCTAGGACTCATTGAAAGCAAATCAAGGTTCTATAATCATTTTCTCTGACATTTTAATTTAGACAGATTTCTTAAAATAGTTTCAACTCTTCTAGGGTTTATAAATGAGGTTAAATAGGCAGGTTAGGCTAGGATTGTTACAATAGGTTTCTTTTATAATTTTTTATATGTATTGTTTTCTTTAATTTTAGGTATTTTAAGTATTTATATCAATTTTATTAATATGTATGTTTATGATGTATAATCAATCTTATATTTTTAACTAATACGCACCCTGTCCATTTTTATACGCTTTCTGTCTTCTCCATCCTAAGGTTGTCTGGCAGAGATCGCTATCAGCGATAAGGCCGCCCATTGTTACACTGTTTATTAGGGTTCCGTACCCAAAGGGAAAAACGGGACCCTATTACTAAGACTTCGATGTAATCTGTCCGTCTGTCTCTGTCTGTCTGTCACCGGGCTGTATCTCATGAACCATGATAGCTAGGCAGCTGAAGTTTTCACAGATGATGTATTTCGGTTGCCGCTATAACAACAAATACTAAAAACAAAATAAAATAAATATTTAAGGGGGCTCCCATACAACAAACCTGAATTTTTAGACATTTTCGCTCTATACGAGATTAATAATGATACCAGGTAGATGCTTGAAATTTTCACAGAATATTTAGTTTTATATTCCCATCAATAATAAATAATAAATTTAAAATAAAATAAATACTAAAGGGGGGCTCCCATACAGTATGGAACCCTCCGTGTGCAAGTCCGACTCGTACTTGGCCGATTATGTATATTTGTTTCTTCTTTTTGTTTATTTCTTGGTGTGCAATTAAGAGTTTATCTATCTATGCCTTTTGCAACAGCTTCCATAGCCTTTATCATAGCCTCTGTTGTGTATTTTCTCTCGGCCATGATGATCTGTAAATTTTCATTCAAGCAAACTGATGTAATTAAATGTTGTCAATCAATGCTTAGGTATAAATTGCACATAAATTAAGAAACATCATAAATTAGTCTGATGCACATAACACTGTCATGAGAAACTTTTAGAGAAAACACGTGTGTCAGGTAGGGTTGATTTGTCCGGGTTCTGGACTCTAAAATCCGGGATTTTCACGCGACTTGTCCTGGTTGCCGAATTTTAGAGTTGGCATCCCTAGTGTCAGATCATGACATGTATGAGCTACGGGCATCCTTTTTTCTGGGTTAAACTAGAAAACTAAAAATCTTATTACGTCGAACGTTGATCACAAGGTGGCTCTGACGAATGTACCTACGAGTAGGTACGGTGCTCTGATTATAACTGTAAGAACAGACCAGATTCAAGCTGCTTCCGCAGGAATACACTAGATGACATCTACTTCCGACTGGTTTTGGTATTGGAAATCTGTATCCAGCAGCAAACATTCGGACTTGCGGCCTAAATCCTAAGACTTAGAAAAGATTTGCGCGTCCTATTCTAACACAAAACTTGCTTTATACGTAACCGCCAAGTACCGAAATACAAACGAAAAGCTTGATAGATGATAGGACAAAAATATTCCGACAAAATGCATTAAAACACAATAGGCGCGCGCATTTTGTAAACGTCAGTATACTCGTAATTATTCATATCTAGATCAAAAATAGCTTATTAAATTATAAATTATCTTATGCATATTTTTGACACTGAGCCATAAAAAAATATACCTTATGTCGTCTCTATTAAAGTTTAATTTTAAAAAAATAACGACATAAGGTGCACCTTTCAAAGTGAATATCAAGTGTGTCCCGATAGCCGTTAATTTATTAATTATTATGACGAGCATTGGGACAAATCGGAGTTACGGCGCACCATTACCTGACACACGTAATTAAAAAATCTATGATTTAAGAAAGCACAATTTTATAGGTTATAATGTTAGAATATTAATCAAGCTTTAATCTCATTATAATTTCGCTTACAAAAACGAACAAAGGATCCAGTAAACATTGAATCGAACACGGCAAGTCAGTCGTCAGGTTCAGGAGCTAAACTTTGCAAAAAACACAAAATTTCGGAGTGCTGCACTTTAGATAAACACTGCGCCTAGGCCATAACAGATATGACTAAGAGTTTCCATTGAAATTGAAGCTAATATTACCGAGAATTTGTTGCCATAAAAAGTTTTGATGTAAGTTTAGGTATAATTTAGTAAAAGTCTTTTTATTTAATTTTAACGGGCATTGGGACATTGTCGACTTTGTGTACACTTACCCTAACAACGAAAAAAATCAAAAGAAATGTGGTTTGCTAGTATTTACTCGTTGGACTTTGAAAGTTTTTTTTCCGAATCTATTGTGGGAGCCCCATTATGGATGCCGCAGGGAAGTTGCCTCGGTTGCCTTTCTCTAAATCCGGCCCTGATATTAGGATACAAAGTGTAAAAGGATAATAAATGTATCAATGTAAGAGGTTTGGCGGTATTGGTACTTATAGAGGCGACAGTTTTATATCTAATGGCCCCAT
This sequence comes from Hypomecis atomaria, assembly GCA_964007245.1. Classification (NCBI taxonomy): domain Eukaryota; kingdom Metazoa; phylum Arthropoda; class Insecta; order Lepidoptera; family Geometridae; genus Hypomecis; species Hypomecis atomaria. The sequence goes on from OZ023299.1 coordinate 12,395,180, forward strand.
GGACAAATTAAGATGTTACTTAAGTTTCATTAGATTCTGGTAAGTGGACACACAGACAGGTGCATGCGAATAGTGACTTAAATTTATACTATTTAGTGTTTTAGAAGAGATGCCAATGAGACATCAGTAAATTTAATTATCCTACCTAATTATATAAAACTAACAAATATCACAATATATGAAAAAAATAGCAATAACTTTAGTGATCCCTATACCAACCTACATCAAAATAAATGGCATCGTTTATTTATAAAACCAGTGCATAGAAATCGGAACTCAAAATTACTGTATAGAGTATGTACATACACAATTTACAGAGCTGAATTTATAAGTAGATACTCTACTCTCTAATGTACCTAAAAGTATTTTTATACAAAACCCCCTCATATAAAAGTAAGATAGGTACATAAAGGCGTGCACAATAGGAGTATTGCAAACACGAAGCACCATAGAAATTTACTACAGAAACAAACTCCCGGACGTAAAAGAAATCCCGTATTGAATTCGGAATGACTTTTCTACGTGACTGCTGCGATCACGTGACGAAGCCTCTGCGGTAACTGACTCTGTAACTCAGTACTCAAGGTTCCTACGGACTTTTTGAAGCTCGGTTGTTTTACTGATTATTTCAGTATAGTATTATTTATTTCAGTGTATGTACCTATTGTATTGTATACACCACTGACCATCACTACATAGTATAAAACAAAGTCGCTTCCCGTTGTCTTTCCCCATGTATGCTTACATCTTTAGAACTACGCAACGGATTTTTATGCGTTTTTTAATAGATAGAGTGATTTAAGAGGAAGGTTTATATGTTTAACACACCTATGCGAAGCCAGGTCGCTAGTACTCCTATATTTCGAATAATCCAGTCCATCTAAACGTTTCCTGGTAGAAATCGCTAAAGGCGATAAGGCCGCCCTTGTACAACATATTGTATATTGTGTAGTTTCTGTTGTGTGCTTTTGTCAAATTGTCTACAGTAAAGACATATTTATTATTTATTTATTTTATTATTATTTGACACCGTGGGTAGTAGAATTCGCAAAAATGTAGGTAGTATATTATTTTGTATGGCATTCTGAAATAGCAAATTAAACTTCGCTATAGCGTTGTCAGCACAGTATGGCTAAGGATGGGAACTAGCGGTAGAAAAAAATCTATGTGACCATTTAACAATAATGATAAAGATGAATTGTGAAATTAAATTTACATTAGTGGAAAAGCCTGGAGCCCACGACACAGGCCACCCTGGTGTGAGTTCCAGTGCACACCTATTGTTCAAATAAAAAAGAAACTCTTTATTAATTAAGTTGTAAAACAGGTGTAAGTTTTTAGAAATAAGTTATTTTGCACAATAAAGATTTTTATTATTATTAGTTCATTAGCTATCACAACCCTTATTACGAGTACATCATTTATTATAAGCTGAAACGTGTTATCATTGCAAATATTGTTCTATTCACTAACTTTAACAATTACAACCTTAAATAAAAAGAAAGTGACATAACCTCTTACTTAGCGATAACATCAGTTAGGTGCCTATGATAATATAATCATGGGTTTTTCAGACTGATTCCGTTACAACACAGAAAAATTAGATTTAATCAACTTCGGAAAATACGCCTACAACATTATTAATTAATTAATTATCCCAAAAGAATTGTTAAGATTTAAAATCAGGTGAATGACAGAATTTAAAGCATTGGTGTCAGTACAAGATGGTAGCATACTTACGAGTAGGTAATAATGGCTGAACGTATTTCTTATTGAACTTTTCATACATACCACGGTATTAGTACCAACTAATTTTAAATACAGTGTTTGTAATTTCTCCAAAGATACACAGACAACTACTTGAACAAACATTTTCCGAGACTGTAATTATTTATTATTGTAATGATAAATTGCCATCTTTGTCGAAAATTGCAAAAGAGATCAAAAATTTCATTTGTTGAGCTTATCTTTTTCGTTCATTCAAGGTCGGATTCAAGATAACCTTCATTCAAATTCAAGAAATAGGCACCTCCTAAGTTTGCGTTCATCTTAGACCACAATAACGCTTACTATGTATAAGGCGCGTTGGTAACTAAGCGTGGACATATTCGATAAAAAACAGTAATATTTTCTATCGTTACAAATATCATAAATCCGGAAATGTGTTTGCTGGTTTGCTACTCATTCACTCATCAACAGAACAACGAATTGACTTCATTTTTGGCGTGGATACAGTTCTTTATGTCACTACAGAAACTACTTTTTATCCCGCAAAAATAAAAGGTACATTATAGGATATGAGATATATCAAAAAATGATGCGCGTGAAGCTGCGGGCAAAAGATAGTTCATGATAAAAAAAGAACAAAGAGAAAAGCGAATTTTTTCAAGTAAAGGACATGTTCTTTTTTGTATGGGACTTTGGCTCAATGACGGGCTCTAAACTATAATAGGGAGAAAAATCAACTTAATTCGATGAGGCATAGTGTTTTTTAATCGAACAGTCAATTAATAAGCAAACATATTTTTTTGCTTTGCGTTATTGCCATATTAACCGCTATTAAAGTCATCCACCATGTTGTGGATCATGGATGTAAGAAAGGAGTCAATCGGCAACAAGATTCAAAATCTGCAGATTTAAATGTCACGGTTGTCCAAAAAAGTCATCGCCATATCTGTCAGGTTTGTAATACATCGAAGTCCATTATCGTAACCAAGTCGTAAATAATAAGAATTGAATTGTCGCAAAGGCAAAGATATCACAATGCATTCGTACATTTAAAGCCGAATGAGATAAAACAATAGCAAACCGTAAACAGTATTACCAGTTTCTATTTTCTTAGTTCCCAGAAAAATGAAGCGAAATTCTCCAATAACAAATATAATGCATGTAGTAGGATGATTTGATACCTACATTGTATTTTCGCAATCAAAACTATTTATCAAATCATACTACGAACCTCATATTTAGCATGAAGATCCTTTATCATTTTAAAATAATAATGCCTCATGATCGATAAAACAAAATAAAAAAATCCCTGCGTTTAAATTCAATTACCAATCGAGTTAAAATTCCCCGGGATTCGGGTGATTTCCCACAAAGCGGCAACGCTGAAATTAACTTTTTCATTCTCTAAGTACACTAGATGACGGAAAATTCAAATCATGGGTTGCTAGGCCTGCGATAATGATAAATGTTTTGCTTTTTTTCTAAAGCGTTTGGATTTTTTTCAGTATTTTTTCGTGATTCGTCATATTTTTGTCTATAAGATAAAAGCGAGCCAGGTATGGGCCAGGTTTGAGAACATCACCTTTACAAGGATCAACTTAGGTACTGTAAAGAAAGTTTTGCGGTGGCTGGGTGACAGGGCGACAATTTTATTCGCAAACTGGCCCTTCCCCTCCCTTTGTAGGGAGGACACTCCCTCAGAAAGAGGGAAAACTTGACCGAACTTTCTCCCGCTGCGGTTATTTATTGTGGCGAGAAAGAATCTCAATCTGTTGTTGTTTCTTTTGCAGAGATTCGGTTGGGAATAAAACTTTGGATAGAAACAGTTAAATATAAGTTTTTTTTTTCTAGGTATTATAAGGCTAACGGGCCACTTCATAGTAAGAAGTCACAGTTACCAATAGACAACACCGACAACGGACATACATCTCTAACGAATGATCTCTAAGCAGAGGTGGTAAATAACATAAGGCAAGACGTAATCAAATGCAAGCATATAGCTTGTACATCATGTCCTAATTTTTAGATCTTTTTCAAGTTTTTGTTAAAATCTCATTACTTACTGACAACAGATAATAAAACTGATTCATATTGATCAATCTACAACTTAGATAAGTTTTTTAAAACTGAAACTATAAAACTTTAAAGTCTCTCTAGCCAATTCAAAGGCGAGCGAGTGGCATTGTGATCGCCCTACTTTACCAACCTACAAACGTATCTAAACTACTGGTCTAACGGGGGGAACTGAAATGTTCTACGAAAGTTTGTCAGTCTTGTAAAGCAAAACCGATGGTAGCGCTCTCATTTAACGAAGTTTATAAAATGGTCGCACTTTATCGCGTTGATAAAACGCCTCCACTGTCCATTGCCTTTCAAAGAACCGATGGAAAGTTTAAAATGTCCCTCTCAAGTGCTTTCTTTTGTCAATTGAAGTAAAAGATTATGGGAAAGATGTGATCTGTTTTCGATACGTTTTCAATCTGGGGGCAGTTGAGCTATTCATCGAGAAAAGCACAACAAAGATGTTTTAGGTGAACATTTGCAGTATTACTAATGCAAGTCAAAAAGTAAATTGGTAGTAAGAACTAGAAAGTTTCAAAATAAACATTTTTATATTGAAAAGTGTTGTTCCATTTTTTTAACTTTAATATTCGATATTTCGACCATACTCGTATATCCATAATCTGCTTAGTGTAGTGACTATTTTTATTTTGTCAAAAATAGTAAGCCAAACGAAAAAACAGAGCCTTTGATTTTGTATCGTCTTCAATTTACCATTACGTGCAAAATTAAGGTAGCTGTGAAATTGTCTAGTAAGTCTATTGATTTTGACTTAAAAAATACGTAACTTGACAATCCCACATAGATTTCATAACTTGACACATACGTAATTTAACGGAGTCAGAGCCCTGCTATGCCATATTAAACATTACACTGTTAGAAGACAAATTTAAAAAAATAAATAAAAACACTGAAACGACTATAATCTCATATCTTTTACAAATATATTTTAAAAATGAAAACTAGCGAAAACTTAACGATGTTTTGAGTAGAGCCATGCAAGCGTCATGCGAGAAACAATTCCATCATGCCTCTAGACGTTATTAACTTACTTCACTTCCGGTTTTGCTGTTTTGAACCGTCACTTAACTTGCTTGCTTAGAATGCGACTCATTGCTTTTAAGTGGCAAATGCTTTATCTTATCTGAAAATTAGGTCTCAGTAATAGTCTGCGACAAATAAAATGTGTCTACATTTCGTAGTTTACTTTTGCGTGATCAAATGTTTATTACAGTCTTGCATTTTTAAAGAATAAAATAAAACCATTATTTTAAGGTTAACTTAAATAAATAATATTATTAGCGTTTTATGTCAAGTAGAATCTGTAATCTTGCTTAGTAGTGAGAGAATAATGAGCGATCAAGGTCAGAGTGAATAGGTATCTTCTAGGTCTGCGTGCTTCATCTTCGACCACAACGTCGCTTACCATGAGGCGAGTTAGTGGTCAAACGCGGACTTCTTTGCATTAAAATAAAAGATTAGGAGTGGTAAAATGACACACGTATTTTTTGCAAAAAATCGCAACACCGACTTCCGCCGTGCACAGAATGATTTGAGTTTAAGAAAAAATACATATAGACGAACACAGTACCTCCTCCTTTTTGAAAGTCTTGGTTTTTAATTCATTTTTCATTCATTAGTCATTTTAGTAAACACGGTAATTTTGCTTTAGTCGTTCTGATGTTTATTTTCGCCTATAGGTCGCATTTTTCAACCAATCTTGCCGAACTTCACACACTTGGTGGTTTTGTGCTTATATTAATAGATTTATTTGTCGTTGTCGATTATTTATTTATTGGGAAGATTATTACCCTTAAAAAGAGAAGAAACTTGCTGTCGGCTAATTTCGACAGAATTTGGCAAGATTGCTTTGTAAATAAATTCTGACAATATTTGCGAGTATGAACCAAAAGTCAGGAGCAAGTCGAGATCAGAAAGATACGTGTCGCCAGATCTACTGTTTGGAGAACTACTAGTGTTCTTAATTACATCTAGATATGTATGCATTTAGGTATACCTGAAGTAGATCTAGCTGAAACTGTTTTTGTCAATGCATAGCTCAGCTTACTCTCTTATAAATTCTCCCACATAAACTTTTACATCATTGATGACCAAAACACTTGAGAAAGATATTTTAAACTTTCAGCTGTTTTTTTTTTGAAATGCAATGAACAGTGGAAGCATTTTATCAGTAGCGATAAGCCACCTGAAATGCGATGTATAATAAAATAAATCAATACATTGCTTATTTTTCAGCCCATTTCACGATGGTTTGAGGTGTCTAAGATTTTATCAATTAGATATAATTCTCGTAGCGTCTAGTTTTTGAATCTTTTCGATAAACATTGACCCTTTAGGGACTTAGTATCATATTGTCTCTTTCATAAAGTTTCTACAAATCTTAACCGTCTTACCACATAAGTTTTACGCACGCTTTTGACAATGTTTAGCAGTACAAATTACACGGTTAAACAGTGTTTAAAGCATGTATAAATCTTTTGTGGTAAAGCGGTAACTATTTGGCCCATAAGCCATCGGATCAGTTCATATCTAACGTACACTAACAGCCAGCATTACTTTCTGCTATTTTATTGCGTCCATAAATTGTACAGAATCGCCCCAGGAGGCGCGACCGGAGTGGCTATCGCATTTTCGATTTAGAACTCTCACCACTCAAAATTGAATCGCCCCTCTAACAATTTAAATTCGTCGATTTAAAAGCGGTTTCTTCTAGTTTGCGATTGGAACGGTAATGTGATGGAGTCTGTTACAATTTGATATTTATCTTTACGTTTGTTGAAATAGTGGGGCAGAAATTTCTACGAATTGTGAATTATCGTTCGTCGTTTTCACCTAGACAGGCATCAAATACCATCATCCAATAATACCGACTGGAAGTGCATTTAGATCACCCTGCGGTCTTAATAAGGTCATCCGTCCACGGACCGTCTATGGTCGAAAAATAAATGTAGTTAAAAAAAAAAGCTAAAAAACACGCTCACCAGACCTTGAAACCTAATCGTGGTCAAAGTTCATTACAAAACATTTCTAAGAAATCTAAAACAGCTATTATACGATTTTCCATCATGAAGTTCCAGTTCACATCTTCTGGCTCCGTCATCAGATCAGTTCGACAGTACCATATTATTGCGTTGTCATCAGAACTACATACAGCTGCCAATTTTCATTACGCTATGACCCTTGGAAGATGATTACATTAGTTACCTTAGATTCCATTAAATAGGTTACATACAGGTCGACCTAGTAAAAGCGTGTTAATATCGACTTGAGGCAATGGGATATGTCAGATAAGAAGACGTTACGCAATTTTTCGAACGCTTGTCTATGTCTATGTTCAGCAGTGGACTATTAAGATGCCGGTATACTACAGTAGTACTAAAAGTACCCCAGCTTCAATCATCTCAACGCTTGCCTTCAAATGTTGAGCTCGTTGGTCGCGTATAAATTATGTTATTGGAATTTATGTACGGATGTTTATAACACTGACTTTTGAGTGGAAGAAAATCATCAACTTCTTGCCCTTATCCCACTAGGTGGGGTCGGCACGGCACGTTTTCAATGGAAGAAAATATTGTGAGTAAAATAAAGTGTCCTGCCTCCATTTGTGGAAGCATTTAAATAGCATAGCGTTTGTAAATTACCAACCTGCACTGGGCCAACGTGAATATGCTGTGCTCAGCAATGAAATATTAAAAGGCTGGTGTGGTACAGTACAGTAAATATCTTTAGACTTTCAAGGGTCTGTGGATGATTCAATTTATTTCTTTTTTAGTACACAATACATGAAATATGTAGCCATGGCCATAAAACTAGGTGTGAGAAAACCTGTATTTTGATGGATAGCCTTCCTAATAGTTACATCATTATGAATTGTACAGTTTTATATTTATTGGTAATTAAAAATTCTAAACTAAAAAATAATAATAATTTTGTTAAGTTTAATTATGGTCTGGGCCTATAAGTCATATTACAGTGTAGTTTATACGTTTCAGATTAATTAAATGATTGCTTTCTTGATGTCAAAATATTAATATCAGTACATAATGTTAAAAATATATGTAAAAAATAATAATTACAAAATTGATTTATACAATTCATCTTATGGTATCAATAATTACTTCATGAAATACTTAAAAATTTAAGTTATTGCTCAATTAGGTATATACAACACATATTGCATTAAACATTGCTTAACAATAGTAGGTACATTTAATTTAAAAAAAAAAACATTAAAACGTGCAAGCGCGCGCGTGCGTGTGTGTATGTTTGTGTGTGAGTGTGTGTTTGTGTGTGTTTGCGCGCGTATGTATGTGTGAGTAGCGTGTATGCGTCTGTGAGTATATGTGAGTATACACCTCGGAGGTACAAATGCGTACGCACAGACACCCGCAGTCAGTATTGCTTGTTATGTAGTAGTAGTTTATGTAGTTTTAGATTATATAAGTCTTTAATTAAGTGGTAGTTAGTAAATATCTTATGTTATAAATTAGGACTGAATATAACAATTTTTTCTATTTCAAAAATGGTCTTATTAAAACTTATCAAAATTCAATCCAAACCTAGAGCAGGAAAAGTTAACTAATTAAAACATGAAACACCTAGGCAAGCTATGATAAGATAGCTTTATTTTGACCACATCCTGTTTAATTTTAACTAATGATTCCATATTAGATTTATATTTAATAAGTATAGGCTCTCTTGACCACATTTTTCCAAAGCAAAATACCCATTACCCACATTTTTACACGTATAAGTCTATTTCTAGGTTTATGGAGCACACGCACTCAGTAGGAAACTTTCTTATGTCCGAAGAAAAAAAATTATGACGTCTAGTCTGTATCAACTGTGATAGTACATACTATCAAGACTATGCCCCACTTGGCCAGCGTAGGTATATAGGCTCTAAATTCAGCAAGAGACTATTAACAACGGCCAATAGTACAATAATGACCCAGAATCACATCTTATTTTTATGTAACAAACAAAAAGTAACAAAGGTGACGGATCTGACTCTTCAAGGTGAGGATCATGCTCAATTTTTTTCTTGAAACTTCTCTCATCTTTACTTCTCTTCGAATAACAAAGTGCCGTCTTTCAAGTAAGTAGTAAGAGCCACTAGGACTCTACGAGCCTAGCTCGGCCTACTGCTCTAGGCCTAGCGGCTATCTTTGTGTCAGATTTTTACAGCTGCTTGAAGGCCTCTGACAGAGCTCAGCGGTTAAAACAACCGAGGGCTACAATTTAACGTCCAAACCACTGTAACGCTCAGTTGTAAATGTCACCCGCGGTCACCCATTCGAAGACTGACCGTCCTGGGGCCTTATTTTTTAACTTCGAACTTCCCAGTCGGGGAACGTATACGGAACTTTGACAGATTGTATGAAAATACTCTATATTATCTATGGAAGTTGCGAATGCTCTATACAAGTTCCGTATACGACCAAACCGTGCGAAGTTAAAAAATCCGGCCCCTGAACGATAGCGATCCGCGCTACGCTACGCTAGCGCAATAATATTATAAAGCAAAGGTTCTAAAACACTCGAGGCTAATCGGGGAGCGTCGAGGTGAGAATATCATGTCAAATTAAGTAATCGTAGTGTAATTGTATCAGCGATCAGGAAACAAGGGCGGCTCATCAATCAACCCGCCCCTGCGTGGCGCCCTGCAGTTACTAGCATAAAGCAAAAGCGACAGCGGAAAAATGCTGTTGCTGTTTTTTTGAGCTTTTTTCGACCTATCAAATTTGAGTGAAGTAAATTCTAACTGAGCTGTACAAGGCTAGTCTTTTTGATATTCCAATGCTAAACAACGGTCTATCTTCTAATGGCGATTGGACCATACCCAGTACTCTAGCTTAGTGTGGATTGGTGGTGGGTTCACACGCGCTATCGAATTTCTTTTACGGACTTAAGCAAGTTTCTTTACTATGATTTTTTTCAACAAAAAACCAATATTTAGTAATGTTTTTTTTTTTCACGAGTTCGATAGAAGTCATAGATACGGGGCTGGGATTCAAACCCACTAAGTATTGTTAATTATATTATAATTAAGTTTCACTTCATAGGAAGGTATTTAGTATTACTTACATGCCTAATTCCATACTTATTAAGTTTATTTTTAACGTAGATCAAATGGATTTAAGCGTTTGACTTATCTCTTGACCTTCTGTGGTCTGCGGTTTATCCAGTTGCTCGTACGAATATGTACTAGTTTAGGTAGTTGTATTCGTGTTGTATTTTGCATACTCGTAAAAAAACATGATAAAATAGGTCACACCTATTTTTTCCTCATTTGTATAAAATTGAGGAAAAAATTGGTGTGACCTATTAAGGTATAGGTTCTGGGCAACTTCCACTTTAAGTGGATAATAGGCATGATCATTTTAATTAATCTGTCTGATAAACTATCAATAAATATTAGACACGTATCTTTCCCTCAGACAATTATACAAAAATTGATGAAGATATAGCCCGTCAAAGTTCCGTGTGACGTCACAAGTGTCATATAAATGTATAGAATTCTGTAAGAGAGTTGACGTCACCACCCCCACTCCCAAACTTTGACAAGGTTTATCTTTGTCATTTGTTGTTTGATTGACAAAATTAAAATACGTGTACAATATTTTAAGATATTCTAACTCACAGACTATTATACTTAATGATTCTTTCTATTGACTATTATAATCTTGCCTATTCTAGTGGATAAGTCTCTAAGAGGTAAAAAACTTACTGGCATCGACTTGGGTTTTTCTCAGTTTAATTATGCAAATTTTTATGTTATCACACAAAGATTTAGCTTTTATTATTATCGAATTTTCAGTCGTATTTGACGTACATTTTCGAGGATTCACTAACTTGAATGGAATAGCTGATATTTCTCGCGATTTCGGAGTTTTTCCCTTAGTAAGGGCTGTTAATGATGATAAGTATAGGTATAAATATTTCGTGAAAGTCCTTGCAAATTTACACTTTGTATTTTTATCATGTAAGATACGCAACATATCGTCGTTTTTAAAGGGTAAAAACGGGACCCTATTACTAAGACTCCGCTGTCCATCTGAATATCTGTCACCAGGCTGTATCTCATGAACCGTAATAGCTAAAACGTTGACATTTTCACTAATGACGTATTTCTGTTGCCGCTATGATAACAAATACTAAAAATAGAAAAAAAATATGCAAGGGGGTTCCCATACCACAAACTTGAATTTTTAGACGTTTTTCGCTCGATATTAATAACGGTGACAGGCAGATGCGTGAAATATTCGCAGAATATTTAGTTAAATATGCACTTTAAAAATAAATGATTTAATTAAAATAAAATAAATATTTTAAGGAGACTCCCATACAAGTAACATGATTTTTTGCTCGAAATTAATAACAGCAACAGAATTCTTGAAGATTCTTGAAATATGCACATAATATTAAGTTGTATGTTCGTCCAAAAATAATTAATTAAAATAAAATATATTAAGCAGGTCTTCCCTAAGGTACGGAACCCTTAGTGCGTGACCCTGACTCGCACTTGGCTGGTTTTATTTGTGTTGCATTGCTTCTCAGTCTGAAATCTGAACTGACTCTAAAAATATGGGAGTGCAATACTGTTCGCTTATAACTTGGCCCACTGGAACAAAGCCACTATCCTCACTTTAGTTTTAGTAGTCGTAACTCGGGATCGCACTAATGCAAGTTGTGGTTACGCTGAGATACCTTTCTCTTTAAGAGGGGAGAAATGTTCCTGGATAATTTAGGATCATCTCTTCCAAGTGTGTTGCTGTTGCAAACAGCTGCTTAAAAAAGTAACAGAGTGCATAATAGACATACTAAAATGTATAAATCAACGTTTTCGTACATTACAGATTGGCTATTTACAGAGCACGAAGTAATCCCAAAACATAATGTTTGATACAATAAGTTTCATAATATAATCAGTTGTCTTTTTATAAAAGTAGAAAAATAAAAATCTAAGAATTAACGCATTTGTTATTTGGCATTTAATTTCTTACTCTAATTTTTCATTTTATCCATGGTGTCGTTTTGTTCTACAGCGTCTTAATTGAATCAATGTCCTCAGCATTTGCTTTCAAACAAAAAAAAATAAAGTTTAACCTAAGTGAACTACATAGGTAAATATTCATGCGCTGTTTTTCACAAAGATAAAAGTTATTTTTCAAATCGCCAAGCACAAATAAAAACATCTAACGTACCAAACTCAAGGGGCCATACTAAGTGTATTCGTTTTGATAACAGCGTCGCTCGCATTGACTAACACAAGGGGCTCTCGCCAAATTACACAGTAGGCCTCCGTAGGACGGCAATTATTTTTGAACGACAACAGATAGATTTGTATGACAATGATCGACTTTCTGTTGTAACTCGATATCTAGAGCTGCAGTGAGTTTATTGTGAGAACCAGTAATTGGTGTCGCGAATTATTTGCTACATATTTTGACGCAATATTTAAAAGAGGAATATTTTGATAAAATTACATGTTGTTTTTTTAAACTTTCGCGATATGAATATATTATTAGTATATACTACGGGACTAATCGCGCACTAAAGTCTACATTATCAGTCATCATCATCATCATCAGTCTACCCGTGACCACGATCGATGCAACTCGTTTGACAGGTACGTCGGGATGATGAGGGATATTTATCTCGTAATTTTAATGCGCGGTTAGTCCCGTAGTATAATAATGACATGGTGTTAGTAAATAACACAATGTTTTTGACATTTAATGTGTAATGGGAAAAAAACGGCAAACGCAGAAAAATTGTATGTGTTTGTAGTAAAATTCACCTGATGAATGATGATCTTACTTTATTGTTTCTAGGATATAGCCTGAAAATCTCTGAATCTCAATTCGTTTGATCATACTCGTAGTTGCGGTTATTATCATTTCATTCTTAAGCAAGCGTGTCTCATCTTAGACTACATCTCGACTTAACATCGGGCAACATATGATCAAACACAAGCCTATAAACTTTTCTTAACTTTTTTTTTTCTGTTGCAATTGCACCATTGCATTATCTCGCTACTGCATCATAATAAATATCTCATTTCTAACTAATAACTTTAATGATGCACTAAAATGTAAACACTTATCGTGCACCAATTACAATATGTTGCTTCAACAGATACTCAGAATCTCCTCTTATCTCGTCGTAATTGCTGACGATACAAATTAATAAAATAACACTCTAACATCTTTAAACAGTGTCAGGATGTCACACTATCTGACCGATAACCCACCACACACAAATCATAAAACAGATAGTCTATGATAGTAGTAGTTATAACAGTAAGGGCTGACTCTCATAGTCGATTGAAAAATTGAGTCCTATTCGTTTCATTTTGGTATCTGTATGTATTTATGTCACGTGAGTAAATGTAGTCAAAACCCTAACAATCCTAAAACACAATTAGGTATTTTTCTCTATCGGTGAATATGGCAATTGTTAATTTAATTTCAGACGTGGAAGTTTTTATTGCATGTTCTATATCACTAGGAAATAAAATCAGTTACGCCGAATGCTATGTATGTTTACAACATTCTGGACATAGGCGATGAATTATGGTTTTTCCATGTGTTATGATTTGGAGCACTAAGCTAGGTGTAGCTCGTGTTGAATATCATGCATGTAACATCACAAAGTAATAAAAGAACTTCAAAGATATTTTCGCATTATGTATGTTTGCGGATTAAACAGTTTATACTAAAATCGAAAAAAGTAAACATTCATTCATTCATTCATTTCAATACCGTTACTAGGTGTCACATTATTACCAGTCATTCATCAAAATCACCTCGCGTGTCACAGAAGATCAAATGATAACTTTGGACCTAAATAACATTAAATTGCTCTTAGAAGTGATAGCGGCATCTTTTGTGTTGTTTAGTTTATATTCGGGCCTGACCTTAACACCTCACTTCCGAATCGATTCAGGGAATATTCAACAAACGTTCTCAAGATACGCATTTTTTAGAAATTCGATTAGAATGCGGAATCAAGATGTGGGACGATTCAGCTGCGAATTAGGTATTTAGGTCAAGTTTTAACTAATCTTTATTGCTAACATACTCCTGATATCTCATATAATTGACAACAAATAATATTTTTGAAACTTCATTCCTAGTGTCTGCTACTAAAATTGCCCTAATACAATAAGGACGAGTAGGTTGATTAAACATTGGAGACGTAGTGAATATATCTGGAAACAGTCAATCAGCACAATTTATGATCTCTGAACAATTGGCCCTGTTTATTTTGTTCCTTGCCATTATATTATTCAGAAAAGACGTTCACTACAGCAGTAGGACATCTACAGTACTGCTAGATATTAGTCTTTAGATTATTTTATAGTGGTTTTGTTAAAATCTAGAAAAAAAACAATTTTATGACGAAAAGCTTCATAAGTTCAACTGCCACGTATTTTAGAATTTGATCCCTCACAGAAAGACTCAAAGCACAGGTATATACCTACATAGACAACTCTGTAGTAGTAAAACGAGTGCGAACGGTATGAAATCCGGTCCGATCAATCGGCTCCCGCTGGCCGATTTAATTCGCGCGACAGAAACCCTTTGACGCATTCACCGATGACAGATCGCAGTCGGGCGCCTCTCGCCTGGCTGACGTTTCCATTATCATGGAACATATTTTGCAAATGGGAACAAGTTTTTTTATTCAATCTGCGAACCGTTTGCAATGCATGTACACATTTTCGTATCGTTTCGGTGAAAGAAAAATATCGTTAGATATATCCTGCATATGTCGCGATAAGATTTCAATGAAAAGTCGGCAATCGGCAACGCCCTGCCTGGTTCGCCAATCGCTTAAAATCCGCGCTCCTCGTACGAACAGCCAGAATGTGGAACGCGTTAGCTGAGTCTGTCCTTCCACTAAAGTAAAACATAATTAAGCGTCTTCAAATTTCGAGTAAATAGGTATTTTTTAGGTAATCGTGGTACACCATTTATCGAAATTCTGCCTAACATCAAGCTACTTAGTAAAACTCAAAACTAAAATAGATAAAAATAATAATCGGCCAAGTACGAGTCGGACTCGCGCACGGAGGGTTCCGTACTGTTTGGGAGCCCCCCTTAAATATTTATTTTAATTTAATTTAATTATTTATTATTGAAGTGGATACAATATTAAATATTCTGTGAAAATTTCAAGCATCTACCTGATGCCATTATTAATATGGAGCGAAAAACATCTCAAAATTCAGATTTGTTGTATGGGAGCCCACCTTAAATATTTATTTTATTTAGTTTTTTGTATTTGTTGTTATAGCGTTGCCGCTATAATTTTCACAGATGATGTATTTCTGTTGCCAGAAATACATCATCTGTGAAAATGTCAGCTGCCTAGCTATCATGGTTCATGAGATACAGCCCGATGACAGACAGACAGACAGACGGACATCGAAGTCTTAGTAATAGGGTCCTGGTTTTACCCTTTGAGTACGAAACCCTAAAAACTGTGCTAGGGTGGTTGATCTCATAGTGAAAATAGTTCATAACGATTAATATACCTACTTTAAAACTCTTTGGCGTTAGCAACGCAACAGTTGGTAAGTATACGTATTTAGGTATGCTTCCATATATCTGCTAAGCAGTTGATATTTATAGTCCACGGCTGGAGATTTTAATTAAACTATGAGGCTGCGTGAAACCCAAACAGGTCATACAAGTTATTTTGTTAAAAATTTTGAAATCTTAGCATTTAACAAGGAAAATATACTGGGATTACCGGTGGATATCTTATTTTATACTTCCCTGTCCAGTGAGTCATATGTGACTCACGAGAACGTATTTGAACAAGTTCATGAGTCACGGGTGACTCATTTCTCAATACAACTTTAAGCACATTATTCGGCATGAACGTGATGTGATATCTTTTTAAATCATAAGTGGACGTACAGCAAAAAACTTAATGTTTAAACTAATAAAAGAAAATTTCGTAATTTTTTTCGGATTACTGTAGTGAAGATTCAAGTACGTAGAGGACGTGGGCCATAGTCAAAATGAGTTCTATGGGGACAGGGAAGTTGTTAAAATAGTGCAATTTAAAATTATTTTAGCCACGGTTTGCACGCGTGATATTTTAAATTTTGTGTTATCCCCCAAGAATAAAAATATATTATATATTAATGTTTGGTAAACAAAATTGAAAAAAAAGTAAAGTTATATATTTATACATATTATAACCAATTATTTTACGCCATTTTCCGACCTTTTAATTATATCCTTGCCAAAAATCAAGTCGGTCCGTCAAGTACTCTGCTTCTGAGTGAAACATTAACAAACCAATAAACACGTTTTGGATTTAAGTATAATATTAAGTCAGGATACGCTATGTAGGTGCTGTACCTATAGGTAGGTAAGTACACTGAATTAACGACTGATTAATCCGTAAACCTAACCAAAATCTACGTACGAGTATATCTCTATCCGTGTTACCACAAAAGTTTTACGCACGCTTTAGACAATCAGTATAGTAGTCAATTTCGTAACAGTACAAATTGCACCGTTAAACAGTGTTTAAAACGTGTTTCAATCTTTTGTGGTAAGGCGGTATGTATCTACAAGGTTTCAGAAAAAAAATACATATATAATTGCCTTATTACATGGTAAAAAGATAGATTAAAAAGACGAAAATCTAAACTTCTAAATTTTATAACTTTTTCTTTGTATTATTGTATTTGTTTCATTAGCTTTTATTGAGATTATGCACGTACTAGACCTGAGTTCGAATCAGTACCCGGGAATCAGAATTTCTTGTCTGGACGGTAACACTTCTTTGTAGGTACTTTGTTGTCAATAAAGTTTTATTTTCATTATTTATAGAAACATTGAAGCTCAAAGTAAGTAATAAGCCAAACTAGAAATAATAAACCAAACCGGAAAACGCACCTTCCAAATTACCATCAATCACCTGGCTAAAGAATATAAGAAATAGATTACGAAGTTTCCCACCCCAGCGAAGCGTCATCGTTCAAATACCTAAATAATTACCTCTTCGATAAAATATTGGCATTCCCACCCTCACAGAGGGCACAACTGTCGATGTCACCTTAATTTACAGCCCTCAATTATAAATTCTATGTCCTCCTCAGTTTGAGATGTTTTTCAAAATAGAACCTTATTCAAAAGGAGTAGAGTAGTTTTTGCTTTAGACAGTTTAGGGCAGAGTGCAACGTGTCAAGGTTACTAAAAACCCTTATGATATTTGTCAAGTGACAATGTGGATCGATTTTCGTAAGTGGGTAGTTTTTATTTTATAATTCGCTGACAAATATTTTTTTTTAAAGAAAACAATATTTACTATCTGGAAGCGTTTGATATATTTCTGATTTTGAATTTAGCTTTAGACACCTGAAAGTCACGGTAATAAATTAGTCGACAGACTAAAACAACAACTCTAAACCTGACTGACAGAAAACAATATTTACTATCTTAAAAAATATTTGATATCTTTCTGATTTCGAATTTTCCTTTAGGCAGTTTCAGCCAGTTTTAGGCTTCCTGTCAGTCAGTCAGACTCTGACGGACTATAGTCAACACTGAAACTAACAGACTGACAGCAGTAAGTGTTAATTCCGTAGTCATGTTACAGTATTTTTAAAGTTTTATTTTGTTTGAGATGACATCCTCCCAAAAACTTTTAGAATATTTTTTTTAGAGCGATGAACTGATATTATTCATTATCTATTTAAACTATTCTGTTTTGTGAAAGACTTTTTTCAAGTGACTTATCAGTATTCGATAATACTGCGTCGTTAATGATCGAATAAAATTGGCTACAACGTTTTATCATTTGGTCATTAAAACTGAAAATGTAATGATAAATTCTACGGCTTTAATTTAAAATGAGATTATGGCTTTTAATGTCAGACACTATTTCCCGTCATTAAAATTGTTTACTACAACTAAAATGATAAATGTGATAACATGGTATAATATTACGTATTACATTTTAGGTTTTAAGAGCTCGAGTATAGGAATATAAACTTAGGGATGTCATATATTTGGTCATTATGAACTGTTGCACTACTTACTACTTATCTGATGTAACTGATGTTTTAGGTACAAGGCAATTTTCATTTAATAACATAAGTTGTCACTCTCAAAACTGACCGATTCTCTATCACTAAGATATTAGAAAAAAGATATTACAACATCTTTTATAATTTATTAATCATTTTAACAAAATTTTCACATTAAAAAACGTATTTCAAAAATATCAACCAGCCTCTTAGGCACAAACCTACCAAATATAGATTTATTTATATAATCCGATTTTTGAGAGATTTCGAGAGAAAAGTTTAACTCTGAGGCCAATTTCAGACAATTGAATTGTTTTGCTTTGAGTTTTAAATAAAAAGCCACTAAACGAAACTTCTTAAATATAACGGTCAAGAATGACCTAACTCTTGCAGTAATTTACTTCTGTAATCCCGCCACAGCGTTATCACATTCTTACAGCATTATTCATATTCCACCCATTTTCCAAAATATATCTTATATCTGAGGACTTAAGATACTTTTTTCCAAATAACCCTTTAAACAAATTTCCAGACCGAATTTAAATGCAGTATACATCTTTGGTTTTTTCACAATGGCAGCCCTATCAGCTCTGTTTCCTCTGAACTGACCTCTGACATTAGATAACGAATCATCCTACTAATTAAAATGTTGTTCAAAAGCGATATTTATAATTAAAATACCTATTACTTACTCGTGAGCGCGACGTATCCTTAATTAATACCTACCTTACTAATTATAATGAATATTATCTTTTGTACTATAACAGGCGCCCACGATGTTATACTGTCAGTAACGTCTCTTACGCAATTTGTCAATAGTTATGTTCAATAATAATAATTAAACAAATAAATACCTACAACTAAGTGATTACAAGTTGCTCCTCTAGTAACAAAATGTTCATACATATAATTACATACCTGATTATTCTCAGCCATGAATATTCAATTTGTGTTTTACCCTAGTTTATAAAAGTAAGCTCGTATAGGCCGAGTGGCTAGCCCTGGCGTCAGAGTTTTTACGCCGCCTAAAGGTTTCTGACATGGCTAAACGGTTAGAGCAACTGGGACCAACAAACCTAGTGTATTAAAAATATTTTCGCGCTCGCTACGCCCGCGCTTAGTAAAAATGGTGATATACTCGTATTTTACTAACTTCTGCACTTTATCAAAAAAAAGTCACATAACAAATAATGTGAACAATTTAATACATTTTTGATTTTGTAAAGCTACGGACAGGCATCCGAACTAAAATATTAAATATTAAAATAGAAAACGTTCGCGCTCGCTGCTCTTGCGCCTTTGATATTTAAAGCAAAGCGAAATGTATCATTTCATTTTATTGCATTTCTATTAAATTTAGAAAAACATTCAAGTAAAATTTAATTAATTTTGCCCTTTCAAAATGATTATGATTATTGCAAAAGCAGACACCACCAGACTCCATCAAAACACAAAGATGTGATTAAGCTGCCAGAGACGTTCTATAAAATAAAAATCTTTTGACGAGGGTGCTCCATTAATTTTGGCGACAATGTGATAAATAATGAGTGAGAGGTGTGACGGGGGCGGCATCCCTCTAAAATCAAGGACTGATTCAGAAAATGCGGTATAAACTTTCGTAGGAAAATTAGCCGTTTTTAACCGCATATTTTTCGATTTATAAATCAGGCTTTAAAACCGAACTTTAATTGTAAGTTTCCCATTTACCTATATTTGGCACTAAGCAACGAAAAAAGCTGATGCTTATTGAGTTGTTGCTACACATGTATTTTTAATTGGGTGAATAAAATATATTTAATATGAAATAAAATAAATCTCAGTTGTCGAACTAATTTAATTCCCAAAACTATTCAATAAATTATAACTAGACGACCCGCCCGGCTTCGCACAGGTGTAGTATTCATATAAACCTTCCTCTTGAATCACTCTATCCATTAAAAAAAACCGCATCAAAATCCGTTGCGTAGTTTTAAAGATTTAAGCATACAGACAAACAAACAGACAAAAATACCGACTTTATTTTATACTATGTAAGGATAAGGATATGCGTTCAGTATTCTAAATACCTATACTATAGGCTTATACTTTGACAAGAACTTGATAAACTTCATGTATAAAACTGCGGTTACATTGGCTCTTACATCTACTCATTTCGGTCCTCCAACGGTCCTCGTCTAAAATGCCGCTTTGATGCTGGTTTTGAAGTTTTGACGGCTCACATCCTAATTTTCTTTCTGGCTGGGAGAGTGTTATCCCCTCAGTGGTTGCCACTTTTCAATAACAGTTTTCTTTGTGAACGTATTCCAATTTGGGCCAATTTTTACTTGAAAGTTTATTTACACCTACTGCTGTGACAAAATGTTTTTGACTTTCACTTTGCTCACATGTGCTCTAGTAAATACGAGTAGTTTTTGCCATTTCCCATGGTTTGAACTAAACATTAATTAATCCATATTTTAATAAACGTAAAAGTCACCGATTAAAGAGTACTTTGGCTTTATTTCAGTTTTAAATCATCGTTGAATTTTTGTAGTCACGTGTGTCAAACGCACCAATTATGTCGCTTTTATTTTGTTTGAAAATTTATAAAAAGCTATTTTCTAGGGAGTTTACGATTCTATTAATTTCACACTTTTATTAATCACTAAGACATGGTGCTGATTTTTCTTATCTTTTATACTTAGTGCTTAGTAACACAGTTTGAAAAAAATACAACTTTTTCCTTGAAGTCCGACTACTTAGGTCATCTTATTGATGCCTTACCTACGGTTTTTTTTTTCAGATAGCCTTCTGGTCAGTTTATTAACGAATGTGATAATTAGTGCATTTCGATATTATCCGTTTCTGTTATTTCCGGTTGGTTTTCCCTTTATTGTCTATATTTTTTAAAAACGTGTAAATTGAATAGCCTACAAATTTATCTGCTTCTCTCATCATAATGCCCCATCCATTTATGACAGGTATATTAGTGATTTTTGTACTTTACCTTGGCTTATTGCATGTCGAAAGACAGGCTAAGGCGATTATAATATAAGGCGTTGTATTGTACCATCTGTAAACTGACCCATATACGCAGTAAATAAATGACTATGACTTTGACAGAAAACTTATACAGGCTGTCACGTAATAATATCTCAAAAAAACAAGTAATCAAATCCTCCCCAATTTCACGTACAGTATCAATCGAGATAAGTTAATAAAGCAATAACTCAAACAGATATCGTGCGCACTCGCCGGCGGTAAATCAACAGCTCGCCTTGCGCGCGTGATCCGTGAAAAATTGCCTGTTTAAAACGCTATTTTTCCATCACCCTGTGTAGGGATGTACTCGGTATCATGCAGATGTTTCGGGGCTCAAAAATATACGAGTATACTTATTGACATTTTCCACGATTTTTTCCTAGCAAATGATTTTTTACTGTATTCATATCCATATTACGAGTTTTTATAAAATAATAATTAATTAATTAATTTAGCTTCCACAATGTAAATGGGTGTGAAAGTAATCATAATAATAGAAATAATCATGGACCCCGTCGGGCACTGCTAAAATACCTTTAATAGTACGTAATGGACGTGGAGGAGGACAGTCTTTATTTTACAGTAATATTTTTTATGCGTAGTATATTCTTTGATCGAGTAATAAGATTTTTCACACTAAAAGTTTTTTTTTTTTTTTTTAAATGTGATCTTATTCTTCATTTTTAAGGGTTTCAGTTTAATGCACATTATAAAGGGGTTATTTGAATGCAGGGCTAGTCTTGACGTTGGCAGTATTCGTTATTTTTTTTATATCTATTGGAGTGGTTGATGTTTTATCCGAGCATTTTGTGAAGAAGGAGCCGTGGGTTCTTACAAATTTGCTGTAGGTACTCATCGTCTTCGCATTTGTTGTACTATACCAGCATGTTTAATTTTTCACGGCAGAACGTAGGCCTACCCACGAACGCGAATTAGGCCATATCCACCACGTTGGCCCAGTGCGGGTTGGTGGATTCACAATTTCACATTATTTATACGATATTTTTATACGGTTTGCGTAAAAAATATATTAAATGCAATAGCGACAAGTAAATGTTATTGTAATTTATTATTTAATTTTAATACATATATTTCATATTCAACAATAAAAATACATCAAATCTTAAATCTAAAATAAATAAATAACTTTTTATAAGGTGTAGGTATTAAATTTACATTATAAATAAAAAATTAATTTAATTATTGTAATTAAATGTAGTGATTAGTTACATTAGATATTTTGTAGGTTTTGATTCAAAATAAATCTCATATGTTTTGTTGTGACTCTTAACTCTTTTATATGTAGCCTACTATCTTATTGAGCATGCTAAGTAGTTCTTTTCATTTGTGTCCATTCATTCATGGTGACTACAATTTTGTCATGAATATTAGTAATGACTCCTTAGTTACCTATTTGTATAAAAATAGGCTTTCTAATCTACGAATTGCCCGGTCACTACCACATTATCTAAAATCTTAATCACTTAGTATATGAGCAATGTAAAAGTAAAATTAACTTATCATTTCCTACTGTACTTTATCCTAAGCTATTGTTAGTCTGATTATCACCGTTTTTTTCTGGAATCATGATAATTACATAATTTGCAATGAAAAAAATGACCTGCTTGATTTTATTGCTTAATATTGAGCAATATTTAAAAGCTAAAATCTTCTAACTTAAAATTATCAAAATAGATTTTCATTTCTTCACGCTCAATCTAAACGATTTGAACGAAATGAGTAACTGTTACTAACTAACATGAAAACTATCTATACAATAAAACAATACTAATATTGACACCATAAAAAAACAGAAGAAAAAAGTCAGAAGAGAGGCACAAAAAGCGCTCTTACAGCAAAAGCGATTTCTTCTTTCTTTCTTTGGATGCAAGTAGAATTAGATTGTTTCTATTATTAGAAAGTAGATATTAAAACTCTCTATAAAACATAAGTTAAAATCAAGCAGAGCTTTTTTGCTTTATTGGAACTCATTCGTTTTTGTACCGAGTCACTACGTGGATCTGGCTCATACATCATACAGAGCTCATCACGTTTTTAATAAAAACCCGCGCCAGCCAGCCTGTTTACTTTGCAAATTTTATTATTCTCATCGACTGAAAAGAGTTATTGTTACTTAGTTTTGTTTCTATATTTTACTCAAAACTAGTTTTATAACACCTTGGTGCTTACTAAATAAACTATTATTTAATCAACTACCTATCCAACATATTATTTAATTGTTTTTTTTTTTTTTTTATCGGGCAAAAGTGCCTTTATTAACTACAACAAAACTACACTACTAATACATAAAAAGCATTGGATCATCCTCAGTCCTTTGAAGGTCCAAAGATAATCCAAATGCTCAAGCCCACTGCCAGTTGGCAGCGTGCCCAACATGCTGGCTGCATTGATTTATTTGGATTTAACGATAGATAAAAAACTAGTATTTCTGCACAGTGCCTGTAATGTGTCGGAACTATGGCTTAGGTAACTGACCTTAAGGTTGTTATTCGACTGCTGACATTTCATTACACTAGGTACTTACAAACCTATCAATTGATATGTATCACAGAAGTAAATAAATCACATACATACATAAACACTTACTTACATAATTTTTAACGGCGTTCTATAAAATCATTGTTAACGAAACATAAGATGGAGGAGATTTCTTCATCTGCCGTCAAATTATAGTAATTATAAACCACGGGCCCACTTCAGACCTCTCAGGTTGCTGTCCAAATATACGTTGGGGTCCGTTATGGGCTCAATCAAAAGAATTCTATCGCCCGAATCGGACCCCATATCTATTCTTTCCTACCCCTGAGGTAATCACTACCTGTTATTCAAAAATAAACTTCATAATTTAATGGCTATAGTTGTGATTAAGATGAAGGTCTAAAAGTCGAGTGTCTTGTAAAGAAATCGTCAATAAACAAAAGTTAACTAACATAAGTGTTCTACTTCTTGGCTCTATAACATGCAAAATATACATCAGGTTTGGAAATTTAATTTTCGAGTCGTTCTATTCCCTCAAATATGATCGAAGAGATTGATGGCTGGCACATGTGTCACACTCGTGATCGGGTGCTGCTTGCGGGTCGCCGCCGGTCTGCTCGTGGCATTCACGCAGTGCATCAACCTACTAACTTAGGCTAAGATTTCAAGTACCTACTAACTCTCTTCGTACAGTATAATCAAACAATTGTAATTTTGTAAACAAAGGGCACAGACCCTGGTGCCTGTGGTTAGTAAATTTATCATAAAAAAAATATTAGGTAGAAATAAATATCTTAGCACAGAACTGACTAGTTAACACAAAATGTTTTACAAAAGCAACCATGATGAAATCAAGCCTTCACAGCAGAAATTAAGTATTATTAATTTGTAAAATTTTGTTGTTGTTGTTTTTACGAGTAAAATGACTAAGTATTGTCGTAAATTGAAAAACAAATATAAATAAATTTTAAAAAGGAAATTTCTTTTCAGAATAAGCAAACACAACAAATCGAACTTTTTAACCAAAACACGCTGAATTCGACAGTTGAGAGATAAAATTTAACACTCTGTATAGTGAACAAACTCTGAGAAACAAACCAATTGATAGAGTCCTTGAAGCAATAAAAAATCCAGACAAGAAATCACTAGTGAGCAAACCGAAATCACATACGCGATTGTTTTCAACCCCTAATATGCTTACACAATAGCTTTTCTGATAAAGTCGCCGTAGTACTATTGCGTAATAAATATTGAACAAATTGTTTTTAATGTTGAACTAATTTATTTAATTGTTGCTACGAAGCAGTTGCAAAATGTTTATATTACCGTTAGGTGCAAGATGGTCTGGCTCTGATAAATCATACTCATTTTTCGTCTTAATTGTAGTAGGAAAAAAATAAGCAATGCATAATATCAATTGATCAATTTAAATTCGACATTTACCTTTTAGTGTTCACCTGCTTATATATTGAAACTAGCGACCCGCCCCGGCTTCGCTCAGGTGTACTATATATGTAAGTATATAAACTTTCCTCTTGAATCACTATCTATTAAAAAAAAAAATTGGTTGCCTGTAAAGTCGGTATACGGGCGAAAGTTTTACGTGACAACGACTTTGAGACGAATGAGAGCGCATAACGTGAGCGGAGCGTAACGCAGTTTCTTGAAGTGTCACCCGGCAAACCAATTTATAAGACGTTGTCACGTCAAAAAACGCATCAAAATCCGTTGCGTAGTTTTAAAGATATAAGCATACACGGGGACAGACAG
The DNA here is from genome assembly GCA_964007245.1 of Hypomecis atomaria. NCBI lineage: Eukaryota > Metazoa > Arthropoda > Insecta > Lepidoptera > Geometridae > Hypomecis > Hypomecis atomaria. Next base: position 12,420,339 of record OZ023299.1, read on the forward strand.
CGGGAAGCGACTTTGTTTTATACTATGTTATTTCCTTAAAAATTGCATTGCAGGAGGGTAATATATAATTTTGGTATAGTTTTGTGCTCCAACAAAAGACATTGATCAAATCCCATAGAAAAAATCTATTCCAGCTGCAAAATGATTTCAATCTCAAATAAATCATTAACACAATCTCAATCGTTACAGGTAATTTTATAGGCATAAGGTTTTCGTCACCTACTAAAGTGTTCAATTATAGTTTTTGTTTTCAAAATTTGCATGGATCCTGCATAGACATAATTTACGCTATCTTATGATTAGTATAATTTCAGAGCCAAATCCTTTTATTGTGATATATGTACCTTACTGTGAGTAGAGTGAGCGAGTTATCATTTAGATAAAAATCGTAGACTTGCAAAAAAATTAACCCCTACTGCTATAACAAAAACGCAATTTCAAAACCAAAATATGGCACGGTGGGGGTCACGCCATACCATTACCCTTTCGCTTCACTTTTTCTGTCATTTTTGTAAAAAAAACGTTCCGATATTTTTTTCTTTTGTGCGAAATTTCGCACGGTTCGTTTAGACGATCCGGGTGTCACATTTTTTGTCGCATTTGAATGTAGCGCTAATTTTGGTTTTCTCTACCCTTTGACATTGATAATAACTTTGTTACATCTATCTCCGAAGGGTTATCTCAGTACCTGACATTGCAAGATATCAAAAAGGGTTAACCTTTTCCTTGACCTTTTGGCACAGATATTTCGGGTTACTTTTTTTGCAAAATGTGTGAAATTGCGGAAGAATATCATCTTCTATTTTGTAATCAGAAACGCATTGTAAATTTGTGGCTTATCTGTTAGCAATTTATGGGTAAGTTTGGGACAAAATATTTAGATTTGATGTGAAGTTATGATACGATTTCTGAGTTTTATTTTTAATTACGCTAAATTGTATGTTTGAAAATCTATATAGACTAATCGATGCCTAAGAAAATTACAGTAATTTTCAGTTAAAACGTACTATAAAGTATGATTCTTGAAACCACAAACTCTTCCTTGACTAAAAGAATCTACAATAATCCTTTGAAATCATTTGACATACTGGTTCTTATAAATATGTAACTGCATCATGCCTCATAATGACGAGGACATTTTGAGGACAATAAATGGCCACCTGCTGGGGCCCTTAGGTGTCCTTGCTCTATTCAGACTTTTAAACTTCAGCGTTTCGAACACAAACAACAATTCACTTTATCTACAACCAATTAAAGTTTAAAATTAAACTGAAGCTTTCACAACTGAATACGTAGCCACAGGGCGTATCTGAAGTCAAGAAATCACGTGAATAATTCCTCATAAATCCTTTTAGTGATTATCATTTGAATGACATAAGTCATGTTTGGAGGGGACAGGACAATGGGCCCAATATAACAATCGGCTTGGAACAAACATTTGAACAGCATCTTGGCTATGATTGGAACAGTTAGGCCGTGTGGAATTAATGAGACATGATTTTATGGGAAATACTGACCCATTAGATTTTGTGGATTATTGTGGATAGAGTACTGTTTCAATATGAATTCTTTCAGAATACGCTGAGTAAGTGCAAGTAGTTTCAACCGGTTCTTTAGAACAGTAAAGAAAAACCAATTATGATGTGTTCTAATAATTTTATTTCCGGGCCGAGACTTACCGAGGACAATATTTTCGTGATTGTAGTCAAAATTTTACCAAGATGGCTGTTTCTAAAACACAGTACATTTTAAACTTGTCTTTCTTAGTTTTTTGCAATTATTGGTACAAACATATAGAAACAATATCACACTCCATAATTTTTTTTTGCTACAAAACCTAATTGTATGTAAGCTAATAAATTACGATCAACAATCGACGCGCGTTAAAATTACCTATTACAACCAAAATTGCCTCTACCATCGGCATTACATAACCACATGAAACAGCAAACCACAGCACACAATAATAGACTTACACATACCACACACACACAGACTGCCATTTACAGATCCCTCGTCATAAAGCCACATAGACACTTACGTGTGTACTCCGTACCTCACATGTTCTGAGAAGCGTAGGAAGAGAGGCTTTTAAGAGGCCGAGAGAGTGGAGAGCGATGTCGCGATCGGCTTGGTTGCTCACCCCGACAGTAAAAAATATGAGCATCCCCCCTACACGTCCCCCTGCGCGCCATCTTGAAAAACTTTGTCAATTGTAGCCGCAAATCGATCTGTGTCTACGAGGTCTACGGCGTAGCGCGTAGGCGTGTATCTAGATGTAGGTGGTTTTTGTTACTTGTTTTTATTTGATTTTGTTAGTTTTTTTTTGTGTACGTTCGTTTTGAAATAAAAACTGAATTTCCCTGTTTTAATGTTTGTCTTAACTAATATTGTAAATGCAAAAGCGTGTTTTTATTGGCTTGTTAGAGAGAGAGAAATTAGTCTAGAAACTAGTAGTAATATAATTATTTCACAGTTAGGTAGTTTACAATAACATATAAGTTTGGTTTTCGCTAGCATAATGGTATATTAAGCTAACTAACCATTGTTGAACTATGTATACCTTTTAACAGGTACACCTTTCCTATATTTCAGTTTACAAGAATCTTTGATGAATTGAATGAAATTACAAGTATGTCATATTTGTATTCTGTATTCTTTTTACGACGTATAAAAATCGTTTCATAGAACTAAATGTTACCACGTGAACTAAAAAACTATTTATGGCGACCAATCAAAAATTACCAACTCCAATAACCAAAAGTCAACAGGGAGTAGATAAACTGATATATCTGCGGATCACGGACTCTACTTGCGGCGAACAAACATACTCTGCTACTGTTTATCGGCACGGTAGACGCGAACAATGACGTATCTGCTAAATTGTTGATATATTTTACGGTCAAAAGCGTTGTAAATCATAATGAAACATTATTTTTAAATCAAATTATACAGGACATACTTTTTTACGCAAACAAGTAAATAGTAGTAGTGGTAAATAAAAATAACTTTTGAATGAATTGTATATTTGTCATCAGCTGTCCCAGTCTTATACAGCTTGTATGTTATGCTATAATTTCAGAAACTAACACAATGAAATGACCATTTGTATCCATCTTTGATGTCACAGTTAGCAAATGTTTTTTGTTGATTTCGTTTTTTTAAGTAACTCGGTCAAATGTAAGTGGTCATTTTACAAATGTATTTAATGTCCTTTTGTCTGTTGTTCTATAATTTTCACTTAAGTCACATTTTTTGACGTGTCTTATAAGTAGATGTTCGTCACGCACAAAAAAGTGTTACGTTCCGCCTGAGCCGAGCATGCAAACGAGAGCTCGCAACAAGCAATAGAGAGCACGATCGGCCTAAGTGCCAACCAATTTTTGCAAAAATAAAGAGATTCTAAAAATGCAGTAGCTTCCTTCCGCGCCAAAAGCTCAACAGGCAATGTACACAAATTCTGTTGTACGGGTACTTGAAATTAATTTCGAATAGCCCCAGGCTGTGTGCAGGGAGGGTGGTACAGTCAGCATCGCAATCATTTCCCTACCTGCTTTCCGTGTATTATAATTGAGGTTGATTTTTGGCAATATAAATATAATTTTATTGAGGTTAATTGAAATATGCCGACCGTGCAGCAGATTTTTGAGGAAAAGTTTTTTGCAGCCTATCACATTTTATGAAGGTACTTATATCAATCATAATGTTCACATGAGGTAAACAAACTCTGAAGTATTCATTATTACGTTAATTCTTATAGCACCTCTACGCTATTTTTATCAATAAGTATCTGTTAATTTTTAAACAGGTGGATTCATTAAAACATTTCGTAATGGAATTCTAAAAAATATTTCGCAGATGTAGGTCTTACTACTGAAGTTTGTACTATTTTTCTAGTTTTCTTTGTATTTGGTACTAGACGCCTACATAGTACGTATCAATGTACAACGGCACAGTTCATGTATCTTTACTGAATCTCCCTAACCATAGTAGTGGTTTAGCACTTAGTTTTTCTTATGAAAAACGCTTTATTAACTGTTACACTATTGTTTAACATACAAGTTGATAAGTAGGTACACGTACTCGTATCTCTATCGACTCTCCCTGGACACGTGCGGTCGCCAGTAGCAGTAGCCGTAGAGTACCGCGCAGTAAACACCCCGGGGCAGTGTGAGCCGGGATTGCCCGGGATTGAATAAGTTAATTATCTCACCGCCGTGGCAAATTGTTTGAGATACCTATTGTTGGGGGTGTGGCTCTCAAGGGGATTGATGTTTAGCTAACAAGTTTTTGATTACGATTACATTTTTACGAATAGTGAACATTTGAAAAAACATATAACTTTGGAATTTATGTTCCTCTCGGTTGCTACGCTCTTGACAAAGCAGTCGTGGTTATTACGTAGTACGTCTGGTAGCGGTAGACGTGATGAAATTTTTGCTACTCTGTAAATTGTAAATAATCATCATAAATAAATACTAATTGTTGTAATATAATCCTAAAAGCTATCTATGATGACTATTTACAATATTATTACACTACCTGATAATCCAATATTATGCTATGTCACATTAACAACTAGTGTTTATTTCCTACCTTATCATAATTTGCTGTTTTAAGTTATTTTTCAAACTAATAAGCGATATCACCATTACAAACCTTCTAAGATTAATAAATATGAATGTCTGTGTGTAGAGGTTGAGGGGAAATTTGGAACCGTATGAATTAATAGAATTTTTTAATTCTTGTAATGGGACCATAAGACATGGGACATTTCATTAATTCTTCTAATTGTCCACACTCCACATAGGCAAAATCGCATTTTAATAAAATAACACGGCCAATTGGGTTATTTCTCCATTCAGTTTCACCGTGTCCTTAGGGCAGATGTACAATTTAAGTTAAACGGGAATAATGTATGTTTCCCTCTGATGCCGCTTTCGAACAAAGGGGACTAAAACAAAAAGGACAAAAAACGTAGAACAATAGTCCCAGCTTCATGCGAGTTTGCGCCCATTATGCTCAATATGAGAAGAACTGGAGATCGTAATTGAAGCAAAAAATAATGTAATTTTTACGATGAATCTTTCTGCAAAATTATATTTTTGCACTTTTGGACAAACAAAAGTTGATTTATAAAATGATATATTGTTGTAAACCCTTTATTAAACTGTAGCTTACTGTTTGGCATCACGTACAAACTTTTTGGATATAATTATACAGTTTCAATAAATTAAGTTATTACGATAGTCTAGTAAAAACAAATTTTTACATATCACATATTAACTACATTATAGAATCTAAAAACTTTTTAACTTGATTATCTTTGTAAAGTTATAGGATTTTGGCTTATAAACATTTTAATGATCATGTAGGTTCTTTGATATACAGTTGTAGGTAAAACCAAAAAACGCAGGTTTCATGTGATTTCAAAATGCTGTAAAAGTCTAGCCTGGTCGAAAATTTATGAATAAGTTTTATTATTACATGTATTATAATATGCCGATACCTAAAACAATACAATAGGGTAATTGATATTAATCCTGATTCAATTTGATTCTCATATCAACTAATCAAATAAACATAAAGATAAAATGAATTATATAATTTCCTGGAAAACTTGAGCAACTGTAATGATAAGTCTTTATAAGTATGAGCTCATGTATAAGAATGTACTACGAAAATACTATAAATTAACTTATCAAATTACCAATAAAACTACGTTGCTTATTGCCTCGTGTCTTTTTTTAGGGTTCCGTACCCAAAGGGTAAACACGGGACCCTATTACTAAGACTTCGATGTCCGTCTGTCTTTCTGTCACCGGGCTGTATCTCATGAACCGTGATAGCTAGGCAGCTGAAATGTTCACAGATCGTGTATTTCTGTTGCCGCTATAACAAAAAATACTAGAAATAGAATAAAATAAATATTTAAGGGGGGCTTCCATACAACAAACGTGATATTTAACAGTTTTTTTGCTCGCCATTAATAACGGCAAAAGGATTGGGGCTCCCATAGAGTACGGAACCCTTCGTGCACGGGTCCGACTCGCACTTGGCCGATTTTTTTGTCTGTGTATTTCTGTTTTGGTGTACAAATGAAGTATTAAAACGTAAAGTTGACTTCTTAACACAATAAACTTTAACATTGCTCATCATTCTCATCAGTGATGAGCATCATCATCATCATCAATTTTCAATAATGACATGACTAGTTGTAGAGAATTACTGTGATCATATCAGCTGTAACATAATCATGCTAGGCAGGGGCTTCCTCTATAGAGAGACAATGAGACCAATTGGAAGCAAATTGCGTCCAGCTTATTCCTGCGCTCTAAATCTGATCATTTAATAAGCAGACGTCCTATACTGTGCCCTCCGATTCTAACTACGATTCCTATATCAAATTACGCCATCAAAAATATTCGTACGCACTCAACAATTTTCTGCATACCGCCGCCTAGGGTTGTCAAAACGATCATTCTCCCCACAATTGACAAAATAGCCCGACGCACCCGCCAAAACGATAGGAAAAACCACAAAAGGCGAACACCACTCGACAACTCTCGACCTAAACGCTTTAACTATGTCCCTACCCCATGCAGTACTCCAAGACTGCTCACTCTACTCGTCTCCAAAAACCCATGAATATTTTATAGGATTTTACGCCTAAATACCGGGGGAGAGGAGCTAGCTTCCTGTGCACTTATTGAGATAATGATGGCACTTCAGCCGATGGTTTCGTTTTAGCTCCTAATTGGTGCCGGTTCTCATGTAAAACTGTTGCACGTGCCACCCCTATGTACAGAAAAGGCAAGTAGGTATATTAAATATTAAATGAGAGTATTATTTAATTAGTTTACATAATTTATTGGTCAATAGTTGGTTAATTTATTTCGTGACACTAAATTAGAGTGCACCTCCCGTAAAAACATTTTACCTATGAATGTTTTTTTCACAGCTGATTGTGGAAAGAGAGTAAAGCTTTCGTGTAGCGTGGGCCTTGTTATGTGCCTATCTACTTATGTATTTTATATCGATACTTATAGAGATGGATAAATCTTTAGACGTGTCATACTTCAAAACACAATATCAATATCTAGAGTTTATAATATTCACACAACAATTTACCTTTGCTAGACATTAAATACCAGTTCTATGCTAAGTTTATTTACACCGGTAATTTTATAGTTCTTGCACATATTACCTAAGAGTTGAGACAACGTCAACACATTTTAATTAGTAACCGGATCGAATCGCGACTCGAAACTCGCGAGCGCCTCGATCGTAAATCGAAGAAGTAAAATAAGCGAAGCAAGCGAAAACAGCGAAAGGAGCGAGCTGAGCTGCTTATTAGTGGACAGAAGTCAGTTTATCGCCCTCGGGCGTGCCTCACATCGCATTCCGATTGCGAAACCGCGACTTTACGAGTAGTTTAATGACATATGGTAATGATCGGGAAGAGAATCGAATCACGACCCATTTTATTATCGTGATTGTGGCCGAGAATATTTACTGTTGCGGCGACAGTTTCTATTACCGGTGCTTACCAGTAGCTGGGTGAGATTGTACAAACAATGTCACCCAGGATCCCAGCATCTATTACATAATAGAAGAGGTTCTAAGTTTTGAGGGAATTTTTGCCAGCTTCTCCATCTCTAAGTATTATATCAATGTTTCCTTTTCTAATCTATGTCTGAAAGTTGATTTAAATGATTCTTTGTTTGTTTTATACTATCAACATTATTTCATTAATATTTAAATATCAGGTTTTATATTTCAATACTCAACACAACATTAAAAGTTCAGTTCGCGGCTACACAGAAATGTTCTAGGTTGCATTTCTTTATTGCTAATTGGCTAGGAGTACATTTAAAACTTCGTACCTAATTAAAGAAATGTATATTTAAAACGTACATTTTTTTAATTAGGTATATAATAATTCTTCGAGAAAGTTCTAAAATTATGGGGAAATTATTAAAATTGTTCCCGTTTTTATATCACTCATTTTCATCCTATTCAGTTTAGTCTTTTTATTCTCTTTGAACCGATATTACGTCTTCTTTTAATATTCTAGAAATGATAATATCCCGGATACTTTGAATCGATGGATACATAGATTTCATGGTTTCTCGAATCATACAGATAACTTTTAAGATTTGTCAATGATAAGCCTTATATACATAGATAAAGAGGTATTTGCTGTTATCAGAATATAAAATGATAAATATCGTTATGCGATTACGACAGAAATAATTACGGCACGATAAACATGTATCTACAAGTAACGAATTTTAATGCCGTTATGTAGTCGTTGTTCCGTAATGAAGTGCGATATGTTACAGACGGATATTTCGAGAATTATTTGCTATTTGGTAAGTAAAAAAGCATAAATATATGTTTAAAAATATACTACTTTAGGCCTGCATGTAGCAATTGGACCATATCCACCATTTGCACTAGAAAAGCCAAAACATTATAATATGCAAATTAAGTCGAAAGTATAAGATAAAGACAAAAAGATACGAAAATCTGATCTTACATTACAAACAACAATAATTCTTTGTATGGTTTTAGCACGATGCCGGTAATATTCTTGTCTATGTAATTATTTTTTGGTATTTTTGACTCGGGTAGGTAATGCTAATAGGCGGTTATAAGAGTAAGTACTACGACTTTTTGTGAATCGAAAATGTGATAAGTAAATAAGTAAATATTTGGGAACTTCTTACACATGGTCTCTGACCCCAAACTAAGCTTGTGATATGGCTGCCAGAGACTGATAAGCTACTTACACATCCTTTTGAATACATACTTATATAGATAGTAACTAAATAACACCCAGACACAGAGCAAACACCAATGATCATCACATAATACGTGCCCTGAGTGGAGATCGAACCCACACCTCTTTGACCCAATAGTTAGGGTCACTAGGCTAGGGTTGCTAGCCCTGGTGTCAGAGTTTTTAAGCCGCCTGAAGACTAACTAAGAATTGCATATGAACATCGCAAGTTCCGAAAAGACTTTGGCGAGATTTGATGTATTACAGGTACATAAGTTATTATAATCCACAAACCCGCACTGGGTCAGCCGTGGAGAATATGGCCCAACCACCCCTCATGGGTAGGCCTACGTCCTGCAGTGGACTGCTATTAAGGCCGGTACAGTACAGTACAGGTTTTTATACTAACGTCGGTACCATATTATACGAGTATAATATGGTACCAACGTTATAGTAACTACAGATATAAAATATTAATCGAAGATTAACCATCAGATCAGGACAAATATTCATTTTTCATCAAATGTTCATTTTTTAAGTGTAGCAGTAGCATGTAATTTCTTTTCTTTTGCTCATTTACTTGGAAAAATAAGTTTTAACGGATATGCTTTTATCAATGTATAAGCCAGTCGTTATCACGGCGCAGGGCAAATATTCAGATATGCAGAGATATGTGGTGTACGTGATTAATTTATCTTTGCTTGAAATGCTTAAGTACATACTTAAGCTTATGTATTACACAAATGCAAAATTGTAAATGGCTGACACTTACATAATACGTAAGCTGGCAAATAGCAAATAGTAAGGTTGTCAATATTAATATTTTAATTTCATCCATCAAATGCATAATCATATCTATTTAAATATCTAGAATCACCAATTTGGTTACATTACAATGCTATGACTGTTTAATATTAAATTAATAATGTAAGAGGTTAATCAAATTCAAAGAAGACAATAACATTGGAGACGTCATGAAAGATTATAAATGTAACAACAGATATGATAACTGTCTGCAAAACAAAAACAAATGATGACACTGCAGACAATGAAAGATAGGAAAGAAATTATCATATCTGTTTATCTTTAAAAGTAAACAATCTGTTCCTGAAATAAATCCCGGATACTAAATAATAAAGCAATCAAACAGAACATGACAAAGAAACAATTCTATTTCATAATTATATTCGAAGAGTTATGACAATTTGCAAAGAGCTATTGAAGAAATAAAAAACCCAATCACGTGTAAAGATGGGTCTTAATAGTATGACACACTTGTAATCACATTTCTATGTAAAAGTTTTCATTGAGCAGTTGTGTTCAAAATACTTACGAGTAAGTATAAAAACAAAACATACTTAATTCATTTTACTTTTTTCTTTAACCCAACCTAATACATACTCGTATTTTCCTCTCCTACTGTCACATTGAAATTGAGCAAACATTTAGTTTTTATTTTTTAATGAAAATCCAAATTCTCAATCTCCTCTAGGTGTGCAGAGGTTCACAGATATCTATCGCGATTTCGTGTGTATGTAGTTAGTAGTTTTATAAATGTCAAAATGTTCACGTACATAATATGCATAGCATAAATGATAGTATCTTATTTACTACGCCATTTTTTAATGTTTAGATATAGCTGTCTGTTCTTGCGTAATTACATATCTATCCATTTTTCATGCGCCACGTCAGGAGCGGTCGTTTGACCACATTGTTTGATCGGTATGGGTTTTTTTTTTTTTAATTTAAATTAATGACAATTGAAAGAATGCGACTGTACAATAGTCGATCGGTATGGGTTTGCTTTGAAAAGTATTCGTTGTGGCTTTTTAAGCAATAATGAAAGTGATACAAAATCATGTATAATTTTTAAACAAACATTCATTTATAGAACCTAATTTACTATCGTAACACTGCGCACTACCAAACAAGTGGCAGCAATGACTAAACACGTGACTAAAAGCACACACAAAAGTCAGTATTCTAGAACACAAACAATACTTACCATAAAACGACGAAGAATCCGGAAATCAACGTCCAATAGATATCGTCCTTTCCGAATAGAAATAAAGAATTTTTGAACACTGATAATTTTGGAAAACGCCTTTCCAAAAGCGTACGACCGGCGCGGGCGACTTTGAGCCAGCGATCCACTATTCATAACTGTACTAAAAACCTTGCCAAGACAACGTATTTGTCAGATAACAATAGATTAGACAAAGACAATCGTTTATGATAAACATAATCGTCGAAATCCATACCCAGAACATGTTGTTCGAGTTTTTATACTAGCTTTTATCATTTGTATGACATCGCAAGAACATGTGCGATAAGCTGGAGTCGCCATATTGAATGTGTGACTTGACACAAAAGAAAAATTAGATGTTACTTCGTTAACCATGGTCACTCGTGTGACTGTTCCAATCCCTGACGGTACGAATCAGAAATGTTGAGTCAAACCGTTTCGTACGTATTGAAGGAAAATCGACAGTGTAGGGGTGGTAATGTGGCGTCTTTCTAGTTGCCCTGTAGTAAAAAGGGGATGGTAGGATAAGGTCGCGTAGCTCAGATGCACACTCTCCGAAATGAATCCTATAGAAAATGGACAGACTCCCAACCCTACGGCGATGCTCCAGGCAATGAGTTTTTTTTGCAACTAATTTTTCATCACCTATAAGCCGAACAGCACGCCGGTCCACCGATTCCAAGGCTTCGAGCTGCTACTTAGCTGAGCCATCCCAAAGATGGCAGCAGTATTCCAGACACGAACGGATCTGTGCTTGATACAGAGTAAGCTACTGTCTCGGTGTGAAATACTGCCTAACCTTGTTCAGGATACCCAACTTCATACCAGCCAATTTGGCCCTAGATTCTAGGTACGTGCCGTGCTTTAAGTACCTTCCTAACTTCGGTGAACTAGGTAATGCTTTATGAACTTGAGTATTTTTGTCTTTTCCCCATTGGTTGTTAATTCAAGGTGAACAGTAAGGACTCCAATCCTGACAGCCCAATCTAACCACAATCAGTAATCAAAACACAAACTATGACGATCTCTTAACATTTTATCAAGCCTGTCAAAAACACAATGAAAATACGGCGCACCTTCAATAATTAGGTGAGATTACGTTTTTGACCATCGTATCTACTGATAAAAAATCTATAACAGACAAAGGACACGTCCACAAAATGTATGGAGGCTGGAATAATAACTAATAATCAAAAAATCTAACCACTGCACTCGTTACATCTCAACCAAGTACATGTTTTTCTGAGTCTGCTGCATCAGTTAAAAACAAAAAAGAGTCCTCCGATTGTTTAAAAAATAGTTTTGAATTTATTAGGATAATATAATATTTGACGCACTAGGTAGTTTATCTCTGGCAAATCTGATTAGGCAACTTTCAAATAGCTTAAATAAAATCATTCTTGTCAATCACTACATAGTATAAAATAAAGTCGCTATTTTGTCTGTTTGTTTGTCTGTATGCTTAAATCTTTAAAACTACGCAACGGATTTTGATGCGTTTTTTTTTAATGGATAGAGTGATTCCAGAGGAAGGTTTATATGTAAAATATACCTGTGCGAAGCCGGGGCGGGTCGCTAGTTGGATATAATTCTTAATGATTTTCTTAAAATACTGTTCTAATTGGGCACACTAGTTTCTAGGCATTCTATAATTTTAGCAAATTATGAGATGAATGTAGAAGATTCAGAGAACAAAAGCAGCACATTATTATTGCTAAAACAGAATAATCGGCCAAGTACGAATCGGACTCGCACACGAAGGGTTCCGTACTGTCCCACCTTAATTTTTTATTTCATTTCAATTTCATTACATAAATAATCTGTCTGTCCGTCTGTCTATCACCAGGCTGTATCTCATGAACCGTTATAGCTAGAAAGCTAAAATCACAGATGATGTATTTCTGTTGCCGCTATAACAACAAATACTAAAAACAGAATAAAAGTAATATTTTCGCTCGAAATTAATAATAATGTTAACAGGTGGAAGCTTGAAATATTCACCGAATATTTAACTGTAAATTCAATTCAATAATAAATAATTAAATTAATATAAAATAAATATTTAAAGGATGCTCCCATACAATACGGAACCCTTCGTGCGCGAGTCCGACTCGCACTTGGCCGATTATTTTCTCGCCAAGCGTTTGTTAGAACCTCGAGGTTTATGTTCAAAAAAACGTAATATTACTGTCTCCTTTCTCAGTTTAAATACACACATAAATTTACATAATTTTAAACTGCACAAAGTTCTTTTGTGCAGTTTAAAATTATGTTTGTTTTTAGGGTTCCGTACCCAAAGGGTGAAAAAAACGGGACCCTATTACTAAGACCCCGCTGTCCGTCTGTCTGTCACCAGGCTGTATCTCATGAAATTTTCACAGATGATGTATTTCAATTGCCGCTATTACAACAAATACTAAAAACAGAATAATATTAATATAATATTTAAGGGGTGGTTCCATACAATAAACGTGATATTTTTGCCGATGGGCTCCCATACGGTACGGAACCTTTCATGTTCAAGTCCAACTCGTACTTGGCCGATTTATTTATTTTACGCTAGTTTATCTCCTTAAAAGTACCTATTGTTAATTAATACTTTTAAGCAGATAAACTAGCATTCTAATTACTTAGCCAGATTCGCTACTGACGGGTATGTCAAGGAATTGTGTTAAAATATGTTAAGTATTGTGTTTAAATATCTTGTATGAATAAAACATTGTACGAATTAATTATCATCATTAAAGTGAACCGCGAGGCACAAATAGGTGAACAAAAAGTACTCGCATAAGTACAAAATTTATCAATGAGTTAGTGGCATTACGCTACACAATTTTATCAACCGTCACTTTATCAAATGGATTTTCACAAATAGACATACTTATTTTTCCCTATTCATTTTTCCAATAACAGTTGTTGAATTTTAACTACTATAATTATATACTTACGTATATTTTCGCCATTATTCGTTTCTCCTTCGCCATTGTCATCAGGTCCTGAAAAAAAACCAATGTACATATTAATGAGTGAATGAATCAAAAATATGTATGTACAAACATTTAGACGTGGTAGTTAGATAATAAAGGCATATTAAAAAAAATAAAAACATTTAAAAAGTGCTTTCATCATTCAAGTACGACAAGGCATAATAGCCAGGAACAGTTCAAAAAATGATTGACTGGTCCGTTGAATAGAGCCAAAATGACATTGATAATGGTGGTAATGATTGAGTCGAAAAGAGAGGAGACCACGTATCTACCAAGCGCAATGTGGGACGTCTACCCACAAGGTGGACAGATGGTGGACCTCATTAAAACCGGAAGATTGCGCAGGATGCAATGCAGTTCCAACTGATCTTATTGGAAATATATAGGTAGGTATGTGCGATCCAGATATCCAGAAGTGGACGTCCCACCGCTGAAACAATAATGACGATGGTAATGCTGCTAGTATAGTGTACTGGACACTAGAGCTTTAGTGGCCTGGGGATAAACCAGTCGTTTTTAATGTAGTACTGTACTGAACTGAATCAGCCTTTTAAGAGCCCACTGCAGGACGTAGGCCTACCCACGAAGGGTGGTTGGGCCATATCCACCAGGCTGGCCCAGTACGAATTGGTGAATTCACAAACGCCATCGAATTTCTTCTACGGGCATATGCAGGAGTGATTTATAAATAATGCTACCAACATGTTGTCAACTGGCAGTGGGCTTGAAAATTTTATTTTTTTAAGACTTTTATTTATAGTAGTAGTATCGTTTTTGCTTTGTATGTAGTGGGTATAAGTATGCTAGTGTTTATTAGGGTATAGCTATTTATTTCAACAAAATTTAAGTGACTAAACTAAGTAGTGACATAAGGACATATTATACGATATCAGATTTTTTAATTATTTAGTTCTAAGTGCCATAGTACGGTGGCTGAGTATGCTGGCATGGGCAAGCACACGAAAGGGTAACTACAGGATATTGCGCTAACTAATTGAGTTAAATTGCCTGATACCTACCACTCTCAAGACAACACTAGGGGAAATCAGAAAAGGGAATCAGGAGAACTGTGGATCATAAAATAAGAAAGGGAAAGTGCTATTTTTAAACCTTCGTGTTTTTATTTTTTTAACTACGGAACTAATCTTGCGCTGTTATATTTATCTCATATTTTAGGTGCGTGATTAGCTCCGTAGTATATAAAAATAAAGAGAAAGTGTTGTGAAGAGTCGTCATAAAATCACGTCAGAATTTTTCAATTCAAAAAAACACAATTTTTTCCTGTAGTTGTCTGTAATACATTGGTATTGAGATGTGTGTTCTGAATCAGACAAATGACTCGTCAATAAAATACGATTATTTAAAACCGTTCCAATAAATATCTGAAACAAGACCTTTTTCTAAGAAATATTGCACAACGATTTATGTAGCTAGGGTCTAACAAACATCAGCCAAATTTGATTGATGATTTAGTTAAATGAAATGTTATCTCGCTATATTTACTTGTGATAGTTATCAGCATATTGTTTTTATAATCCTGTGATTACAATAAGCTCCAAAAATATGTAAAAATATTACAAAGCGGCGCGGCGTGGTGGTAGTTAGTCCGCAGCAGCGGTAAGTTTCAAACACTGGATTTTGTAAAATTATAAACCATTATTGACCTTTATATATCCCAAATAAAATAACAGGTTCATCTTGATGCGACTTCCTTGTTTGAAAACTGTTGTGTAAAAATATTTCTTGAAATAAAACATGATAATGGTCAAAAGTTTACAAAATTTAGAAGTTGGCACCTCAAGACGAAGAATAAATAATATTGAAATTTTCAATGTAGGCTTTATTATAAAATATTTTAAAAGTACACACTAAGTACAGACATATATGCCAGGAAGCTCAAAACTGAAAAAATGTGACTTCACATCAGGTATGTGAGTAAGTTGCGTGGTTCGAAAAAACACAGTGTAAGCGGAATGGTGTGCTGTTTGCTATTACCTATATATAACAGATTCAGACAGGCTCCAGTACGGAGGAGATGAGTGGACCACAAGGAGTGCATAATCGTAATTGCATCTTCCATCGACTGGCAGTCCAGTAACTCTAGCTTGCTACACCGTCTCACACATACACATTTGTTCATAAACATTTCTAGCACGTATACATTGACATATTAAAAAAATCGATTGGACGATTTGTACAGAAGAATGGACTGTATGAGGTACGTCTAGTGATTTTAAACCTAGGTATGTATCCCTGCAAGCTGTAAGACGGTAAAAGGAAATCTCCACCAACCTTCAATCCCCGACCGCCTCCAGACTTCAGCTTCAGTCGCGACGGGGACAATGATTGATGACCTGACACTTTCCTCGGCACTAGACACGTTCGTTGGACGGGATACGGGGTAATTTAAATGTTTAGATGATGAATGTAGTCTTCAAAGCAGGCGCAACATGCGCACAGTTCAATTGTCGTCGACTTACTGACGCTTCCGCCCTTCGACGGTAGCGAATTTCAAGCGGGTGTAGGAAATTTTCCTATCTACCCTCAATTTGCTTGCAGAGATCGAACATCGATGCTATCATCTTTTTTCGTTTTTGACGTGACAAAGCCTTATAAATCGATGAACGGCGGCGGCTGCACGCACGATAAAGCATGACTTATTGTCACGTTCCGGCTGAAGCGAGTGTGCAAGTGAGAGCGCAGAACAGGCGATAGAGAGACACAATTGACCCAAGTGTTCAACTTGTGACGCATATATGACTTTAGGGAATATACTAAAATGAGCTCAGATTATCCCTTCAGGTTTAGCCTAATCATAGAGCTCTAGGCAGGGCACGTAAGTGGAAGGTACTAATTAAAAAAATAAGGCTAACGAATATTTCACAAGCCTCATGTCTAGTCTTATCAAAGTGACTTTACGAATCACATTTTTATCTAGTTTATCACTAAATATCTCGTGTGACGCTAATAGACGCTTACAGTTGAAAAGAGATTGATAAGATCGGATTACCAGTTATTGATTTATAAGTATTAATTAATTAATAAGTTAGTACCTAATCAGATATCTACTGCTATATAGTAGGTGAGAATTATGTTCGATAAAATAATATCGGTGAATATAGCAGCGCTGGTAGCTAAGGACTACTACGTGAAGCAAAATACTGCCCCCGTATTTGTTGCCCAAAGTACCATACCGTAAACTCCAGATAAGTAGAACTCATTGGTATGGGAACGAATTTGAACCCACGCCATATGCTTGTAAATTGGCTTCAATTTGCAAATTAGTTTTATCATAACTTCAGCTGGAAGACAACCACTGCTGCATAGAGAGCCCTGTGACATCATTGTACCGTATGACTAGGATTGGCCCTCGATCGGCTAAGTGCGATAGCTTTGACCTTCGCATTTCATTCTGCTACTCAAGCGATAAAAGTAATTGGCTGCAGCAGGAAAAAGCCTAAATTCCAACGCCATCACGCTTAGGCGATAAGAAGACAGGATTTGGACAGCCGGCTTTCTCCAATTCATGGGGAGGTTACTTTTAGTTTTGCTTTTTGTCTTTTCTTATTGATAATTAGGTGTACACTTCGAGCAAATACTCGTATCTACAGAGCCACAGTCCCTAAGTGACAGTGGTAAAAAATGTCCGAGCGCCATCATACATACATACCGACTCAGATATTTACATTAAATAATTCACAATGACTCGTTTTTTCGAATCACAACATTATGTCATCTAATTAGTGCTTGTAACCGAGCACTTTGGTATGGCGCGGCGTTGTAGTCGGCTTGCAATTGCCTTACGACTAACCTAAAAAGCCTGCCCTACACAGCTTGGGCAGAGTTTTGACTCGGACACATTTTTGCACGATTGTGACTCTATAGATATTTTCTCGAAGGTTGTATAGTTTCTATTTTGGAACTTAAGTAGCCAGTTTTAAACTCTTTATAGCACTACAAGTATTTGTCTGCCTTGTGCCATTTCAATAGATTATATCCAGTAGTGTACACATTACTTCTACGAACATCAGGTCACGTATTCCAACTTCCCTGTCCCCATAGAACTCATTTTGACTATGGCACACGTCCACTACGTACTTGAATCTCCACTACAGTAATCCGAAAAAAATTACGAAATTTTCTTTTAGATAGATAGATAGATAAACTCTTTATTGCACACCAAGAAATAAACAAAAAGAAGAAACAAAGATACATAAACAGTGTAACAATGGGCGGCCTTATCGCTGACAGCGATCTCTGCCAGGCAACCTTAGGATGGAGAGGACAGAAAGCGTATAAATAATGGACGGGGTGCGCATTAATTAAAAAGTAAAAATTAGATTATACATACATCATAAACATACATACTAATAAAATTGATATAAATACTTAAAATACCCAAAAATAAAGAAAACATTACAAAATAAAAAATAATAATAAAAGAATCCTATGACTTAATAATAAACTAATACATAATATAAATTATAATATACTACTTACATAAAACAACATAAATAACAACAACAACAGTTACAAAATTAAAGTATCATCATTTCCTGCAGGTAATGGTTTTTAACCTGATCTTTAAATATGTTAAGTGATTGAGCTTTTCTGACAGTAACGGGCAAGGCATTCCATAACTGGACTGCCTGAAAGGCAAACGACCGTCCGTAAAAAGTTTCACACCGTGCGGTAGGAGTCATAAGGGAAAGGTTGTCCTTGGATCGGAGGGGAAGGGAATGTGCATCATGCCAGAAGGAAAAAGAGTCTTTAAGATAGCATGGGGTAGAAGGATTGAAGAGGATGTTATAAAGAAGATTAAGGATATGAGCATTCCGACGAAGACGAATTGGAAGCCACTTGAGCTTAGTACGAAAATGAGATACGTGGTCATATTTGCGTAGCCCAAATATGAACCTAATGCAGTAATTTTGGAGACGCTCAAGCTTATCAAGTTGGACTTCAGTAAGATCTAAAAAGCAGGCGTCAGCGTAATCTAAAATAGGAAGAAGAAGAGACTGTGCGAGCGCAACTTTAAAAGCAGTAGGCAGGAAATTTTCTTTTATTACCTTAAACATTATGTTTTTTGCTATACGTCCACTTATGATTTAAAAAGATATCACATCACGTTTATGCCGAAAAATGTGCTTAAAATTGTATTGAGATGAGTCACCCGTGACTCATGAACTTGTTCAAATACGTTCTCGTGAGTCACATATGACTCACTGGACAGGGAAGTTGTTAATTTTGATGCACATGTACAAGAAATTAACAAAATAACTTGACATTGATCACTTCGTTATCTTATCACTAAAGTGATAACAGTGATAAGCATCCAAGTGCGTAAAGTGGACATATAGATATGGTTTGGTTCATGTCATCCGTCACTTTAACTGCGAAATAGTCATATATTTATGTTTACAAATAATATGCTCATTTTCATACTTATTTGCTTCCAGTACCTACTCGTACTGTAACAAGTTTTTTTCATTTTAACAAAGTTCACAGTCTTAAAAAATCGAAGAGCTAATGAGTATCTCCTAGATAAGCGTAGTGCTACTTCTTAGAACGGATCTCTGGCTGAAAATTAGACAAGACATGAATAAACACAAGCCGTGAGTAAACAAATAATCGGCCAAGTAGGAGTAGGACTCGCGCACGCAGGGTTCCGTACGCTATGGGAGCGGGAGCCCCCGTTAAATATTTATTTTATTTTAATTTAATTGTTTATTATTGAATTGTAAATTCAATTAAACATTTTGAGAATATTTTAAGGACCTACCTGTTACCATTATTAACATCGAGCGAAAAACGGTTAAAAATTCAGGTTTGTTGTATGGGAGCCCCCCTTAAATATTAATGTTATTCTGTTTTTAGTATTTTTTGTTTAGCAGTCACAGAAATACATCATCTGTAAAAATTTCAGCTTTCTAGCTATAACGGTTTATGAGATACAGCCTGGTGACAGACAGACAGACGGACAGACGAACAGCGGAGTCTTAGTAATAGGGTCCTGTTTTTACCCTTTGGGTACGGAACCCTAAAAATGAGAAACTAAATAAAATAGGTTCTGTAATCTTCTAAACAAGTATACATAACATTTTACACCTTGAAAGAAAATAAACGGAAAAAAATATAGTAATTCATTATTTGACTCTGCTTGTTATACATACGGCACATACGTACTCGTACATCAGCAATTAATGCTGTTAGCTTATTAATAACGGAAAAAATGTCGGCTTCCAATCATTGCTTGAATAAAAACATCTAACACATTGCATAGCACGCGTTTGATCCTAATTACACTTCTACCGTACCGGTAAGAGCATATGAGGCGACCCTCCATCAAATCACATCTTGACAGAGGAACCCAAGTACAGTTACACACACCTTTCCACCTACTTACCGAAAATAATGCCAGCGGCACGCGACAGGACACCGGAACAAAGACGTTGCACTACAAACCATCATTACGAAGAAAAAGAAGTATTTTTTAATTCAAAGTACGCTAGCCAGCTGCCTCCTACTTCCTCCTCATACAAAACTGTGTAATACTAGATGTTGGTATTGTATGGCGGTCTATTTTAGGGCAGCTTCGGCGTTTGGCGCGTGTTCTTATCTGCTTGTGTAGGAAGTGGGTTTGTATGTGTGAGGCAGACGCGTGATCTAGATGTGTGATAACAGCGGCGGCGGCGGCAGTCGCGAAAACGGGCTCGGTTTGACGATTGTAGATTACATGCTGAAGTATGGTATAGTTTACTACTACTGCCATCTGTGAACGAATTGTGTTTTTATGTCTAGCAGTCTAGATAATTTACCACAGCTCATCTTATATAGGTACATGAGTATTATAGGCTTTGTAGGCGCAACCAGGCCTACATGGGAGTGCCTACAGATATTCATCTTAGAAATAGAAATAAACTTTGTTATCCTTTCTTGGTTCAAGGATCTTTTTTGTCCACGGTTGTAACTAATTATCTGAGGTCTTTGAAGCTTGAGTGACCCAGTGCTTCTGTACGTGTTTCGTTTTGCAAGATAATTCAAGCACAGTTCTACCGTGTAGAAAGTGCTTTATTTATGGTAGCATGACAAAATGTAATGCTAACGAATGTAGTGATGCTATTTTTTCCCTTTGATTTTTCTCTAGTGAGTTGCTTTAATTTTAAGTTTCTTAATAAATTAATGCTCACACAGGATTAGTCTTGTCAGGGCTAACTTAGAAACATGTTTAAGATAAAGAAAAAGAGGTAGGTATGTATTTTAATCATCAACTTATTTATAAATTTATCACATGGATCTGACAAAAAATTCAGCAGTTACTGATATTGAATCTTAGCTCATGTAACTACTAATCAGAATCACGCTTAAATAAAATTCAACAATCTTCCGTATGTAAGTATATTTTAGCATTATTATCATTCGATTTAACCGTTACCAAGCAATCAAGTTTTAATTTTTTGCACCGTAAGTTTTATGACCGATCAGATATGACCTTAAGACAGTGGCACAATGAGCGATGCAAGCGGCGCGTGCGCCGGTGGTGGCACAATGCAGCGGAAGACGCCGCCCCCAGCAGATGGAGCTACCATCTTGAAACTGGTTTCTAATAAACTCCATATAGCTTTTGAATAGAAAAATAATACAGACAAACAACTCTTAAGAATGTATCTGAGTACCTACTTGAAGTTATTTTGAAGTAAACGAAATACAGCCGAGATAAAATGGCACACGATTCGTCATTCAAATATCGTAAGTAGTTAGATCGAATATGTACCATGTAGATAAAGTAATTATTTACATTGTATTTTTTAATAATTTTACATTTGTTTCCAAAATGTATAATATTTCTGAACATTTTAGTTTTCACTCAGAAGTAACGAAAACCCTCGCTTATGAGAAATAAAAAAACGACAATAATTATTTCTTGTACAATAGAGTTCATTTCATATATATTTTGTTATTTCGTATACTAATAATACTTCATCGGAATTTCTCACTCTTAACTCGCAAGTGTGTCTCAGAGATGGCGGATCGGTCGTGGTGGTAGAAGCTGTTTCTCTGCCAATTTACTACTCAACGACTTTATTGACCTCAACTACAGCTACTCCTTAAGTTTATATTATGAGTCTACGATTGATGTGCCACGTGTCTTACTTTTGAATATGCAAGAGGTTCCGTGATATTTGGGGTGATATAATTAATAGCGGCGCGATACCGGAAGTTATGAAGCATGTGGTGTGGTAAAAATCTGCAGAGCTTTAAAATATGTATGTACATTCGATTCATAAAAAACAACAATAACGTTGTGTGTTCTGGGAAATACTGAAAAATCTGTTTAACTTTACTTGTGTTTGTGTAGTAACAAAAAATCCCTAAATCGAATGACAAAACGTCGTTTTACTCTAAAAATACCTAAAGCAAGTAACATGAAGTCATTTTACTCAAATCCCTAAATCTTTCTATCAGCTCAAAATGCCCTAAGTAGTACCAGAAACATGCACTTTTGCACTTTTTAAAATAGGACGAAATCCCCAAAAGTGGAAGCACTGGAATACACTGAAGCCCCCTAAATAAATGATCGTGTGTAAAGTTCGTATAGACTGAGTGATGTCAGAGTTTTCGCCGCCCCTAAAGGCTTCCGACTAAGAAAGCTAAACGGTTAAAGCAACCGAGACCTACAATCTAACGGGTAATCCATGTCATGGTAGCGCTCATTTGCAAATGCCACTCTCTGTCACTCATCCGAAGACTGACCGTGCCGAACGTCTATTAGAGCTATTTGCTTACCAGGCTAACAATTTTCCCCAGCAATAATATCAGCTCAAATTAGCTCACAGATGTCCATGACGGCAAAGCTGATATTATTGAAGGCGTGGTCCTGGTAGATAAGTAGATTTGTGACAGTACGGTAACGACTCACATAAATTCGTGTGGACAAACAGCGTTACAACGGCTTAGCACTGAGCAAACAAGGGTCCAAATGACACCGCGGCCAGTCGAGGGTTAAAACCGTTTATTAGCTAGCAATGGTAATAATACAGTTGTCATATAAAAATGACAGTTGTCATACGTCATTAAATTGTCACTTTTACCAACTTCCGTCGCGATTCTCAAAACCAAGCTTAGAAATTGGCTCCAAATTCTATGATTTTGTTCTTAGTTTTCGTATCGAGAGACTAGATTTCGTAATTTTTTTTGCAAAAATAGCAAGACCAACTTCACCCGTGTACAGAATTCGCATTTATTTCGCACGGATCGATGTAGCATTTTTCACATTATTGTTGTTTTATCAAAAATGGTTCAGCCGATTTCGATAAAATTTAAATAGGGCCAATTTCGAAGTATACTCTTTCTAATAAAAATAAGATTATTGAAATCGAACCTCTACGTAAAAAGTTATGCGTGGTTATACATAAAAAAAATATTTATACGCATCGATTTGAGTACCTCCTCCGGTGATTCGTTGGTCAAAAATGATGTTTCTGTGTTCGTTTCTGCATTTTCTAACATACATTGGTTCTGCAATAAATACTTTTTGATCCCGGAAAACATACTAATATCCAGTTAGGTAACTTTACGTAGCCTCGTGTAAAAAGCCACAAATTGAACTTTAGCTAGGTGGACGTAGATTGTGTAATCAAAATAATGATGATGAACACAATGCCTAACAATTATTTCGTACAAATACACTGGGAACTAAACATAGAAAGGTGAGAAGTCCTAGGTATCAAAGTCTAAGTCGTTTGTATAACGAAAACTAATGTTAGATTACATAGCACTTCGAAAACCACATGAAAGTTGAAAGTAAGACTTCTGTTTACTCGTAACACTTGCGTAACATGAAAGCACTACACTCACACAGACAAACATCAGATGAGGTATCGGAGGTAGTCATTGTCCATTGTGTCGACTCGCTCCATTGTTCCTCTGTAAACGTGTATAGCTAGGTGTATGAGTGTATACACACAAGCTACATTGATTAGCTTACATATACACTGTAATGGCGTACCCATACACGCAGTATTCTTGAAACTGAAGGGAATCTCACTAAACTGACTCGAAAGGATTTTGAATTCCAAGTCGTTTAGTTTACACTCGTTTAGTTAGTCGTTTAGTTTAGTTTTTTTTTTGTAATTAAGTTTGTAGTTTTACTTTTTTCATTGTTATTGGAGAACATATTAGATACTATCCAAACACGATTTAAGTTAATAATATATTAGGTATTAATATCATCAGAAATCTATAAAACTTTTCGTGCCTATTTCTTAGGTATCTACATTCTACACACTATACTCTTCAAATTACGGAATCTTGTCAGAATTACATTCTAAGCATGGTTCCTTTAGAAGTATAATAGTTTAATTTAATACGTTTTTAGGGTTCCGTACTTAAAGGGTAAAAACGGGACCCTATTAGGTACTAAGACTCCGCTGTCCGTGTATCTGTCTGTCTGTCTGTCACCAGGCTGTATCTCATGAAAAGATATAGCTAGAAAGCTAACATTTTCATAGATGATGTATTTTTGTGGCCGCTATAACAACAAATACTAAAAACTCCTAAAAATCACGTTAGTTGTATGGGACCCCCCTTAAATATTTATTATATTCTGTTTTTAGTATTTGTTGTTATATGTAAATGCAAAAGAAATGCATCATATGTGAAAATTTCAGCTGTTTAGCTATCACGGCTTATGAGATCCAGCCTGGAGACAGACAGAAAGACATACAGACGGACAGAAGGATATCGGAGTCTTAGTAATAGGGTCCCGTTTTTATCCTTTAGGTACGGAACCCTAAAAACAGAACAAAATTAATATTTAAGGGGGGCAGCTCCCATACAACAAAAAATTTTAGCCGTTTTTCACTCGATATTAAATGATGGTATCAGGTACTTAGATGTTTTTTTAAGTTCGTTTATTGATTTTTGAGTCGGTAAGTAAAAAATTGAGTCTAAAATAAAAAGTTCCTAAAATTAAGCAAGCAACTATTGTCATACTCTGAATAAATGTTGATTAATATTTAAGTTGAAGAGTTAGTTTATTATTTATTCTAAAATTAATTACCTGAAACCTATCAACATTAAAAAGTTATGAAAACTTAGCGTGCTATGTGTATTATATATAATTTTTAAAATTTTCTCCGTCCGTGAGACGTAACGTCGGCGTTAGTGATAATACAATTAAAAACGTTTATACCTAATTTAAACTTAAACAGAAATCAATTATATTGAAAGGTTTTGTCAGATGTAAATGAACATAAAAAATAATTATGTATTTATTAATAGTTTAGCTTACAATCAGTCAAGATCAAAACATTTATAATCATTTATAATTGAAATTGGGTCTAAAACACTTAGACGTCGGTAGCCAAAGGTTAAGCCGATAACTGTACTAGAACAGTATATATGTACGTGTTTTATGCACTGTTGGTCAAAACTTAAATGAGTTAATAAAGTGATAACAATCTTAACAGAAATCCATAAAAGTTGATAAGTAAGTGAAGAATTTCCCAGCGCTTTATAATTTAAGATGAAGATTTTATTCACGCTACTTGTGTATTAGACGATTTTTCTTTCAAACCATTGAAGTGTCGAAGAAGTGTGTTTTTAACCGAAGGATGTTTGAATTCATTTTTTTTTCAGTAATTTAACTAAAAAATGTTGAGTAAAAAGGTACTATTAAGTTTTATCAATTTATTAGTGTAGTGACTATGAGTACCGTCTCAGTTTTACTTTGTGTCAGAAAAATTGGTAAAACTACGATGATAATTGACAAAATTATATTTAGGGTTTAATTAAACATTCATGACCTTCACGTTTTAGCAATGAAAATACATTAGCTATAGCCGCTATAGGTAGGTAGGTATACTCGCTTTTATTCTACAAGAAAATTGCTTGTTGTATGAAAACTATTACATAGGTAGAAATGTTGAAATGAAGTCATAAATACGGCCGCGATTTGTTCCCCTTTATCGCGAAATGTGCAGTTTATCATCGCTAACTCCCTAAACGTAATATGCTTCCGAATATAAATTGTCATATTCTTGTGATTCTAGTAATAACCGCGTGTCGCTTTCAGATGAACTGGGTAAATCCACCCGTGTGAGATGTGACCATGCATCTGCTTACGCTGAGACAATTATGGCCCGTTTTATATAAGGATCCAATCCATACCTATCCCATCACACACGAGCATATTCCGTCGAAGAAATACAATACAATACAACAACACTTTATTGACACCAACACAAAGGAAAAACATAACATAAGAAACAAAGATAGAATAGGCACAAAAGGCGGTCTTATCGCTAAAAGCGATTTCTTCCAGACAACCTCCTTTGGATGTACCTAGACCTAGACTTGGAAATACCTAGACTTTTTGTGAAAAATAACACAAAGGTCGCACTGCCAAGCACTTGCGAGTGCATACCAGGTTACTGGTAATGTACAAAACCTCTTTAATACATCAAAATGAACAACATTTACTTACAATGGGACCAACTCTGTTCCACACTTTGTGTCCAAAGAAAAACGAACCTTTCGCATGGAAGATATTATTTTTCAACAGATTGTTTCGTTAATGAAATCAATGTGACATAGTTTCAATACGATAGGAAGTAGTAGCCTAGTAGGCTCCGTAACATGGATATAATTGGAAAAATATCTAATTTTGAATGAACAGCGTAAAAGTTCCGGAATGGTTTGTTTTAAGTTTCAGTGTTGTTTTATTAGATATCAACCAAAATTATCATTATAAAATGTCATAAAAGTTTATATTGTTAAAATGTTATTACATCTGATATTGTAGTGTAATTTTGTTGCAAGATTGCTAAATGTGTGGTCACAGTACTCCAGTGCGTAAAGCCGCGGATACACATGTATGACTGCGGATGGAATTCGCGTTCGTCGCCAAATTACATGATTTATTGTCTCGCGTTCGGGATTTCGTAATACGTTGTGAGTCGGGTGTGTACAGAGCTCAATTTAGATTTTATGTCAACCCGGTTTTATTAAATTTTCTCCGTGTCCAAGTAAATAATTATAGTCTGCGAAAGCAGCTTATCAAGTTGTAGTGGCAGTAGGTAGAGCACTTAGAATGTGGATGGTTGATGAGTGTGCGATCTTGAATGGAGACCATAAACTGGCAAACGTAGCGTAAATAATAATAATAATATAATATATAAGAATAAATATTAGGGGACATCTTACACACGGTCTCTGACACCAAACTAAGCAAAGCTTGTGATATGGCTGCTAGAGACTGATATACTACATATACATATTTTAAATACGAGTACATACTACATAGATAAAACCTAAATATCACCCAGACACAGAGCAAAGACCTATGTTCATCACATAAATGCTTGCCCTGGGTGGGGATCGAACCTACGCCTCTGTGATCTAGAAGTAAAGTTCACCAACCACTGAGCCACCAAGGCAGTCATAGTCCAATACACAAAAATATTCGATATGGATAATACAGTCCTACTTTGAACATATTTTTAGAAACATTGCAAGCACCATCAATATGGAATGAAAGAAGAAGAAAAATCGAGTATTGCCATTGACTTGATTTTTTTTTGCACCTAATTTCTATCGTAAACATGAGAATACGCTGATTCCTGTAGCACAACCTTTGGCTAGTTTGGAAACCAGAGGATTCATTACATTATTTGGGCCTTTCTTCATGTCAATAAAAATTTTGATTGATTGATCTTATCTTCCTTTGTTTATTTGGTAAAACCAATTATAAAATATTTGAAAAGTTTGGATGGTGAATATAATAACAGAAAGCTTATAGTAAAAATATATATTATGGTGAAAATGTACCAAATAATTTTTTAAATAAATATTACAAAATATGGAAAACATTTGCAAAGGAAGGGCAAGGAGCAATATGTATTGAAATATAATAAACTATAAAGCGATATTGTGAAATTGACAGTCCGCGTGGCGGTTTACGCGACCCCCGCCATGCCATTTAGGGTTAACTTCACTTATTGAGCACAATGTGTAAGTGTGTATCAGTGACCCATCTTCCTATTACTCGTTTACTGAGAAATAAAAAAAAAAACAAATAATTTGACGATAGTAGAACCAAACTGATCTAATTGACATATTCTTAGAATTTTTGGCACAATTGCTAAGAAAACCGTTTGGGTTTCGTACATCAATTTCAAAAAATGCTAAAAGTAATGTTGAAAAAAATTACACTTTGATCAATCTGGTTCTACTATCGTCCATTTTGAGATGAACTCTTTGTAAATAGGTACAAATTAATTACAAATACACGTCCACATCACAGTATATCCTGAGCAAATGACATGTTTGAACAGTGTTGGCATGAGAGGAAAAATTTTATTGCTTTTCAAGACCTATTGTCAAAATACTCCGCTGGGACGACGCTTCACCGTATCAACCTCAGTGAAATATGACGTAACTAGAAACTTTTAAGGTTACACTAGGTCAGCGCGAATTTTTTTTTTTTCGCATTTACAGATAAACTGTTCGTTGAAAGTAAAATAATATATGAAAATCTGTTCATGCATTTTCTTTCATAAACTGAGAACTAATTTGGTTTTTAGGTGTATTTAACTTGTATGATGCCTACTCATGGCAGTTAAATAACTCTTCGTAAACTTAAATATGAAACTGAAACGTGGTCTTTTAATGTGGACCTTATGAATAAGCTCAAGATAACCCAGCGTGCTATGGAGAGGGCTATGCTTAGAAAGGAGGAGATCCTCAGAAGAACCAAAGTTACCGACATAGCCCAGCTGATTAGCAAATTAAAGTGGCAGTGGGTAGGGCGCATAGTTCGAAAAACGGATAGCCGCTGGGGCTGTAAAGTTCTCGAATGGAAGTCGAACCAGCAATCGCAGCGTAGGACGTCAACCGATTAGGTGGACTGTCTATAAAATAAAAATCGCAGGAATGCGCTGGATGCAGGCCGCTTCCACCTGGCCTTATCGGATATCCATGGGGGAGGCCTATGCCCAGCCGTGGACGTCCTACAGCTATAGATAGATAGAAACTAAAAATTAGTATCTTTCTCTTATATCTATTCCTAATCTGTAAAAGGCAAGAAACCCAAAAAAAATGACAAACAGTATGAAGTAGTTTTTTCCGCAGTAGTTATTTTCTTTGCTTCCGAAAAACAAGTAATTACATACAAAAAAATTATGTGCTAAAATGTGCGTACGAGTATATTGACAATAATAGGCTAAAAACATTACAAAACTATATTATGTGCAGTTTCAAAAACTTGATCGACAATTATTATTGATAATATCGCATAATGTGGCAAGTTTGTTCACTGACTAATCCATACGTTGTGCTTTTCTCGTTGACAGAGGGTAATCTTTGTAAACTCAAAGGATTATTTAGAACAATGACTTCCGAACATTCATCACTTTTGTTCGAGCCCGGTGTACTAATACAGATTAATAAAGTTATGACAACGACGCCAAATTGACGATTAAATTAAGTAATCATTGTCTTAAATTGTGTTGAAATGACTAAAAAATTAACGACCAAAATTATTGAGTTAGGTACTGTCGCGATAGACTTTGAATAAGTACATAAATTTCCCAAAAAAACTGACCTGCCCTGACCTGTTGTGTGTCAGCTTGTTGCTCGATGAAAACGTTGAAAATTAGTTTGATTTATCAACATCCTTAATGTCCATGGATAGTCCGATAATGTTAATGTCACGTTTAAGTCTTTCAAAACAAGCGTTCGATGATTAGTTTTATTAATATCACAATTTCACAATTTTTGCGCACACTATTTTCAAAAGCGAAACGAACGAACAGAGCTTCCTCTTCTTGCAACCGCGGTCACAACGGCAGGGTGCGGCGGCGCTTGCGTAGCAGGTGTGCGCGCGCAGGTCGGTGCCATTGGGGAGCACAAATGGCGGGAGATTTTAAAAACGAAACCCTACAGGTACCTAATTTTATTTTGAAAATTTCTTGGCAGTAGTCACCCAAAAAAATAAAATAAAATATGCACCTTAACTATTCATGGGGTGTTAAATATATACTCGTAGTAACGCCTTAAAATTAAAAATTACTGCTAAACTTATTCAATAATAGCAATACAACAGCGACCTTAAAGATAGACACCTAATCATACAAAATGAAATGTCGCCGACCAATATCAACCAATCATAGAGAAATCCACCAGTCCAATAACTAGTCTTCATAAAACTGGCGTTGCGGTCGCGACTCAAAGCAACGAGGTAAAAATGGTGAACTGCGCCATTTCATCTTGCCGAAATTACACGGTTTCAAAAGAAATAACGAAAGGCACTGTCACATATCACCGGTAAGTAATAAATATCTTTGTGATTTACAAGCAAAATAAATAAAATGAAATCATTTGAAAATGTAAACAGAGTGGAAAATTTCTCTATGGTCAGTTAGGAATGTCGGATAATGTCTGTATGAGATCGAATAATGACTCGTCAAATCGATTAACTTTAAGGTCAAAATTGATTTTGTCCCGGGCGGCCGGCGATGTAAGACAATTCTTAAACACAACGAAGCGGATCGATTTGTGTTTCAGGTGATGTGTTCATATTTTAACCGATTTACAAAAAGGAGAAGGTTCTTTGGTTAAAGCTTGATGAATTTAGCGGTACTTAAGGCTGCCAGCTGTTATTTAATACTAGTGTTATTGACTTTTTGTCGATAACTTCTGGAATTAACAATAAAACGTTTTTATAATTACATAAGTCCATCGATTAAAAAGTATCAAGATGTGAATAGATTAATCGAAATTTCATTGCCAGTCCAATTTAACATCTAATATGACATGACGTCATGCTAGACTCGAATACATTTAGGAATCGATTCTTTTCATCGTGTATTTTGAAATCCCTATTTCAAAGTTATTTCAGTGTTACCACAAGATTTTTTGTAATTTCTACATTTTGTTTAGATTTCCTAGAGATCCAGTTTGGGCCGATCGGTGGATAAAAGTAGTTCGCCAAAGTAAAATAAATTATTTTTGGAAACCTACACTAGACAGACTAGCATATTCCATATGTCGTAGCATGTAATGACAAGCAACTGTCAATTTTATTAATTGTTTTAATTATATTATATTCCCGAATACTGCTTTAGTAACAACTCAATACCGGACACAATAACTTTAGACAACTTATTGTAATAAGTCATTACGTAACTATTTATCAATATGTAAATATGTGTGAATTTGATCAAAAATTTTCATTAACATCAAAGTAGCCTTTTTATTTCGAACCAATCAAGCGAAAAAGATCCAACCAACACTTTTTTTCGAAAATGTCGTTCCGTTCTTTAATTATTGCTGAGACTCGACATAGCATTGTTACAGTTGTTAACATACGCTTTGTTTATAGTCATGTGATTTCTCTTTAATAATTCTATTTGTAAATATTTCCCCTATAAAATTGGGTAATCACTTTTGAAGTTGCAAGTTCACTCAAAAGTTGTCTATGGTACAAAATCTATTTTTCACATTTCTAAGTCTTGGTTTGTATGAAGAGGCTCCTTCTGTGCCCTGTGTAATAGGGCCTATTCTGTGCAATACAACTGCATTAATTTTATTTTTCTGAATGATTTTATATGCCAACGAACTTAATTTTAAATTCCTCGTCACGAAAGCACTTCTAGTAGTTATTTAAAATGCTAATTTTCTAGACTATAATCTGTGTAACAATATTGCTAAATTTACAAAGGAAACAATAAATGGAAGTTGCGAGCAGTACTTCCGATTGTGCCCCCGATCAATCGCTGCACCCCTAAGAAAACTGCACTTCCTCTAACACGTAATAAAGCGTCTGCAGTGACATCAAACACGAATTAACTTTCAACGTGCTAGGGCTGGCACCCAGCAACAGCCTTACAATAATAATAAACATTACAAAAATCTAAGTGATTAGTTGATTAACATAGAATAGAAGCGGCAACTGTATCTACGCCGCCGTAAATATAGGTTGAAATTTCAGAGACGGGTATTAAGCAAAAAATATTATTTATGTGTCGTTCATAAAACAAGCATCTAAGAAAAAACGCTGTACACGTCAGTCACGCCACGAGAGCGAGCGGGAGGAAAGGCGAAGCCGAACGTCAGAGCGCTTACACAATAAGGCCCCTAGTGTAATTTCCGTGGCGGAAAATCCGTCGCCGCACGTTGGTCCACTTTAATACACGGTTTGCAGTGCACACCACCACCAACACCAGTGATTGAACACATAATACTTACCGATTATATTATTGTATCACTTGTATCTCGGAAAATTCATCCGTTTCATATACTTTTATAACGAAAAAAATAAAATATCCGCCTAGTATGGCATAGGCTTTGCTGACAAAGCAAATTTTTTGTAAGAAATCCGCCTGTCAACCCTGCATCGAGCCCTCCCTCTATCACTGGCAAGACACGAACACGCTCAGTTAAGTGGTCTATCGGACCCTGTGGCGATTTAATTCACTTCTCACGCGAGCGCGGCGTTAGAGGGTTAAGGGATTATACTTGGCGCAGAATTAAACCACCGCCATATTTCGCGAACTTGAAAATTGTTTTAAACGCAAATTATTGAACATTTTTTGACCCTTTTGCAGTGGGACAGTGCAGGTTAAATAAAATAATCGGCCAAGTACGAGTCGGACTCGCGCACAGAGGGTTCCGTACTGTATGGGAGCCCCCCTGAAATTTTTATTTTATTTTAATTTTATTATTTATTCTTGAAGGGAATATAAAACTAAATATTCTATGAAAACTTCAAGCATCTACCTGGTACCATTATTAATATAGAGCGAAAAACGTCTAAAATTCAGGTTTGTTGTATGGGAGCCCCCCTTAAATATTTATTTTATTTAGTTTTTAGTATTTGTTGTTATAGCGGCAATTAAAATACATCATCTGTGAAAATTTCAGCTGCCTAGCTATCATGGTTCATGAGATACAGCCCGGTGACAGACAGACAGACAGACAGACAGACAGACAGACAGACAGACAGACAGACAGACAGACGGACAGACGGACATCGAAGTCTTAGTAATAGGGTCCCGTTTTTCCCTTTGGGTACGGAACCCTAAAAAGGGGGACATCTTATACACGATCTCTGAGCCCAAACTTAGCAAAGCTTGTGATATGGCTGCCAGAAACTGAACTACTACTTAAATATATTTATAAATACATACTGATATAGATAATACCTACTCGTAAATAACACCCAGACACAGAGTTTGCTCTGTGTATTGTATTTGTGCCTATGTTCATCACAAACATGCTTGCCCTGGGTGGGGATTGAACCTACGCCTCTTTGATCCAGAAGTCAGGGTCACTATCCACTGAGCCACCGAGGCAGTCAAAAATTGTAAACAAAAAAAATACATGACAAAGTAAATTCCTATACGAGTATACAATGTTAGAGCACGGCGGCGGAGAAAATACGTTCCGGAAAAAAACACTTTTCACCTTTAAATTGTAACAAAATGTCATGTTTTTGGTGTCAATCGCTTGAGTAAGAGTTTTTGCACTTACGTCATATTTTTTCAGAAAAGTTTTTAGTTTCCTTATACTTTACAGCTAAATTTTTGCGTTAAAATATGACTTTTAAAGGCAACTTTAAGATCTTTTGAAAAACTGTAAAAACTAGGACGTATAAACCTAGCTATTGAAGTGATTTTTACCCCCGTAAAAAATCACTCAAATCGAATAATATTTAGAGGTAGATAACAGGTTATTGTTTTTGTATGGACAAGTAGGCACTTCACACTCGTCTTAAGTAGCCTACCTACTACAAAAATAAAATAGTAGCAAATCTTCGAGCAAATATCTATTTGCTGGAAGTAATAAATTCGTATTTGTTACTGAATGAATAACAGCTACTCGTGTAGATGTTATTCATTCACACATTTTTGTTGTAGACCAATGTTATGTATTAGAAAAACTAAGGATACAGGATCCTCTGAATTGATCCGGATAAATAGAAGTTTTGTGTTCAGCATGTATTTCTTTAATTCCTGTCATAATTTGCTAATCAATTGTTTGTATTTCTTAAACGTTTTATTTAGTTTTGTCATGTCGATAGTAGTTTGCGACAAGTGTAATCCAACACGCGTCACGACAGATATTGTCGATTTATCAGACAAACGGTAAGTAATGATGCTGATGTAATTGTCAACAGGATTTCTGATCAATATCATCAAAGGCTTAGTTATTCCTTATTTTAGAATGCCTACCATAACTATAAATAACATTAAAATCATCTTGTAACTGGAAACCGTAATGTCCGATACTATTTGACGTCATTTTAGATATTATATTTACCTCTTTTCAGATTTGGCGATTCTATGCTATAGTGTACCAGCAGCTCCTATCAAAAGTGTCAAGGTCGTCCTGCCATCTCTTTCAAGGCCTGCCAAGTGGCCGGACCGAGTTGGGATGCCACTTCGTGATGATTTGGGCCCATAGTTCTTGCGGCATGCGGATCACATAGCCGGCCTAGTTCCATTTTAGCTTAGCAGCTTCCGTTATCTGTGTTCTGGAGCGTAGTTCCCTATTTCAAATGCGGTCGATTAACCAATCGAACAGGACAGACTAACAACAACAAAATATTTACGCCAAGATTTCATAAAAACTCGAGAAAAATCTTGAAAAATAATGTTTCTATAAAATATTGTACATATCATGGAAAATTGCGGGTAAACGGTATTTCCTATAAGGCCAAAAATCTATTGCCTATAGTTCAGAAAAATTACGACATGTACTATGCAAGCAGAAATATACATACAATACATATTTAGAGATTTACTTACTCCCGTTAAGGTAGCTGTAGTTAATACACCCCCGAAATAACATTTAAAAAAATTCATCCACGCTTATCCACAACTATTACTTGCCATTATAAAGATGTCACACACTTCCATCTGCCATCCGTCATGGGGCTTACCCTTGTCACAGAATAATCAACAGCTACTAAGAAAACACCACAGAAAGTACAATAGTTAATATGCGATTTCAGCTCTCCCCCTGTCGCAGATTGCATCACAGTTACTATTATACAGTTATATGAAAGATGAGTCTGTAGCGCCACAGTTTATACGTTAGTTCGGGTTGTAAGTTAAAAATTAGTTATTGCGTAACCCCATGTAGGGGAAGAATTAGACTCGCATTGACAAATTTAAAACGATATGATATTAGAGACGAATGTGCGAAATCATGTCAAATTATGTTAAATTTGTAGCCAATATTTGCGCACTTCGTAAAGTAATAGCAACACTAAGGCAGAACATGTCGGAGTGAAATTGTAAATGTAATATGACTTTTACGTGATCCACAAATCTTACTCACCCTAAAAAATTAATAGCAATAAATAATTTAACATAGCTAGCGAGCTGATTTTGGTACAATCTAGAGTTTTGAACTCTTGAAAACATAAACAAATCTGATGATGTATGTGACAAACGAACAAAAGGCAAATTAATAATGTATGTTTCTTATTTTATCACTAATACGTAGTATTATTATATATTCTTTGCTAATACTATAAAATAATAAATTAGTAAAATATTATAATCAGAATGCCAAATCAAATGTTCTATCACTATAAATTAATAAAAATACATTTTCCTTAACTTTCGTGTATGATAAAAAAAATTGAGATACGCTCTAAGTTTTATAGTTTTCATTTCTATTTGTGATTCTGAATTTTGTTAGAGACTATTTTAATGTCCCGTGATGTTTTCTGGAACTTGAAGTTTGTCAAGACTTTCTATTCATAGTATTAAAAAAACAAGCAAAATTTTCCAAACAGCTTCTTTATCTCGCCGTACCTAAATAAACTTCGAAGACAAAGCAACTTTTTTAGAACTTATTTCAAAGGACAAAACAGCGAAGCCAGGCCTATGCTCCACCGCCCGCACAGATAAAACAAAGGCGGTTCTGCCACCACCTCACTTTGATCCCGACGGCGTCGTAAGGCATCAGAACAAACAATTTACTTGAGACAAGTTGCCATTGTGAAGGTAATTGATGTCGTTACGTCGGATGGAATCGCATTTCCACGGATTCTCTTCTCGGATACCAGTTGTTTTGATTGCGCAATATTGATTGCGGCATTAGATGACAAAGAAATGGAAAACTTTTCGCGTACTACCGTGCGGCGTGATGTAACAAGCCCAAGGATTTATCGTTGCGTCGAATTTTTAATGACATAACTTAAACAGCTCTTGGAGATTTTTTCTGTATTGTTTAATCTTATTTATGTGTTAAGCTGATAAGTTATTGTCTGCCATATCGTTTTGTGATATTTTTTTTGGAACTTTTCAATTTCAATGTCTACCATATGAAAATTACCTATATTTTTGTTTCTCAAATAATTCTCGGTCTAGTATAAATAGGTGTTGTAAAATGATGATAATAATCAATCACGAAATACTTTTGAACAATTTATCTCTGAGAAGCTTTTGACGAAAATAATTACACGCATTACATTACACGTTTCATTTCGATTAAAACCCCTAGTTACTGCTGTAAAAAAATTAACTCTCTCATAAACCTAAAATAACCAAGTAGATATTATAACACAGCTTGACAGTTATCGTATCTACAAACATACTTAAAATTTGAGCTCTCTAGGATCGTCAGGAAAAGTCGTAAACCGTCCAGTTTATGAGCATCTTGATAACCGAGACGAAAGCCGGAGTCGAGCGCGAAGACTGATCGTGTGTCTCCCACTTTATGGCGACAAAAAGTGCAATTTAAGTGTCTCTAGACACGTTCAAGTGGACCACCTAAGCAATGAGAACGAAAATATTCAATCTAAATGGTAGCATGAAGTGCTGTATGTAATTATCACATTGTATACGTGATTCGGATCTGTACTTTATTATAACTTCAAGTCATGTTTATAAGAACTTCGTAATCATCAGATTGCAACCATCATCGTATGTATACATTAGAAAATGTAAATGTTTTCGAAGAGCCAGCCTTGTCAATACTTACAACTCATTTCCAAGACGAAAGACATTTTCAGTTCGATATTTTCAAATCAAATCAAATCAAACATCTTGTTCTCTGACACCAGGGCTAGCCACCCAGATTATACGAACTTACTTATTTATTGCCAATTTTGAACTTTATGTTATCTAATACAAATTTTTTTTTTTTTTAATTTATACCTACTTCAATTATGACTGTGAACAAAATGCCATGCGGTCATAAATCAGATGAGAATACACATATTTCATTTTGTCTTATTCTATAGACGTAAAAAAGTGTATTAATACTGATTGAAATACTTTTGTAGCTATTTATATTATCATTTATCATAAATTATCATTAACACTTAATTTTAAAGAAAAACTATATTGTAAGCTTCCTTGAATCATTTAGAAATGAACCATAAATATTGGCGTGGCGCAAGGGCGCGGCACATGCCACAGACAATAAGTAATATTTCACACAATTGTGCTAAGTCCCCGAGTATTATCCGTTTACACATGTCCGAGGGACTGCTCAAATATAGATATGGAATTGCCCTCAATGGTCTCCGACCATTAGTTTTAATGACCCTGATGTTGGGCGGAGGAGTTAGCAGTTTTTTCTTTTGTGCTATTTGTTGGGTTTGTTTTTTTGTGAAATAATGTTTTATGGTTGTAATCTGATATGATATTCGGTGTGATGATTGGTCTGCGTTAGGCTTAATGGAACTTTGTAAATAGATAGTTTTATAGAAATATATTTTTTGTAGCTTTTGTTGATAGCTTTTTTGAAAGATTTTGGCTAGGTGATTGACAACAGCTTACTACAATGTAACTAATGGTGAGCTAAACCAAAGACTGGAATTAGTCTAACCTGAGTCATTTATTATGACTACTTATGACTATTCGTGTAGAAGGTTAATCTTTAATCATATTGTTAATCTTTTTTTA
This sequence comes from Hypomecis atomaria, assembly GCA_964007245.1. Lineage (NCBI taxonomy): Eukaryota > Metazoa > Arthropoda > Insecta > Lepidoptera > Geometridae > Hypomecis > Hypomecis atomaria. Next base: position 12,458,064 of record OZ023299.1, read on the forward strand.
TATTATTTACCTAGTATAGGTTTAAGTTTGACTATATTCTGCCTGATGTTAAGTAGAGATGCGATCCATGAGTAGCACGCTTACCTAGAATATATTTATTTACTCGAGGTTTGACGACACATATGTTGTACTTTGATGGAAAAACCGACTCGGGTAAAGCGTACTGTTTTGTTTTAAGACGTTAGACATAATTTAGGAAATGTATAATTCTATTCATCGACATTATGACCAGCTTTTACTATGGGGCCATTCTTAACATCACGCAATGAAATTCAGGTGATTTATTTTTCGCGACCTCAAAATCGGTTTCATAGTAAAATTTTGCTATAAGAATGAGCATTATGGTTTCTTAGAATATATCCACCGTCTTGAAATATGATTTTCAACAAAGCCATGGTTCTTTTACATAACTTTATCAAACAGTTTTCTCAAATTTTCGATTTCAAATCAATTTCATCATAATGTCCGACATCTGGCGGATGGCGTCGACTCAGAATTATTATTATTAATTAGGAGGGCTCCAGAATACAGTCGGATTAATTAAGGGCCCGATCGTCTGACTCCGTCTTGCCGAACGTCTTTCTTAACATCTTGCTCGTAGAGTGAGGAATACGTAGACACGATTTTGTTTTTGTAACCTACAGTGGGTCTAAAGCGACTTTGGTTGCATCACAATTTAACCGTCTTGTGATTCAATTCATCAAATCGTAAAATCACTTTTCGAGTCTTCTTCTAAGATTTGATATATGATTTTAATTTGATGAACTGCTCAAAGAAATTTTAGACTCGCTGTACTTTCAATTACTGTTGTTGTTTCTTCTTAGACTGTAATTATATTTTTATTAACGCATTTAATCGTGTTTTTATAGAATTGTGTATTTTTTAAACAATTTTTTTGAATTATTTTTGTGAAAAACATTTTATTATAATGTGGGATGCACTATAAAATTAAAATCGTATTTTATGAATATTTATTTTCAAATACTATTATTTTGACTACATTAATTAAGTTTTTTTTAATAAAAAATGCAATAAGATGTACGTCTACGATATTTCCTACTTGGCCATTAATTAAATCGCCTACGTTGAATTATTAGCCTTATAATATTTGAAATCACACGAAACTAGCTCTGTCACTTTTCCACTAAACTTACATCATATTTAATAAGAGTGACGACAAAAGTAACGACATTTTACATTAGCAGACTGCAATTTTTGTCATATTTTTTATCCTAATTCAATACATCCCCTTAAGTTTTTATTTCAAAAAACTTAAATATTTTATACCCTATAAGTGGATTGATTACCAACACTATTATAGGATACTTCAAAATACAGGTTGAATACCAATTTAGCATAACAATTCTACACGTTCTGTGTTCTTAGCTCTACGCTCGTCACTCCCTCTACGATAACGGCTCAGGATAATTTTAATCGAGCGCGAATTGCGAAGCGTAATGCCTCCACCACGTGGCGCTCTCCTAACTCACTCAACTACTTACACTCTTAACGACTTAGCAATATCTCGAGAAATCTCCTCAGAAGTTCATCAGTTAATTGTTCAAAACTGGGTTGGAGATTCGTAGCACGTGCTACGACGCTACGACTTGTATTGTGCGTAAATTGAAGCTGTTATGTTATAGAATTGTATTGTTTTGTTTTAGAATTTGAAGTTGTTATTCTTCAGTAAGTAAATGTAGGATTCTTGCAAGTTAAGGTTGGCTTTAAAAAGCGGAAATTCACAGGTGAACTAACTTGATGCTCTCTTGATACGATTGTATCTACTTAACCCTCTTAACCAAGTGGTTGAGAATCCCTTCTTGTTTGTAGAATGACTAAAATTTTATTATGGAAACTAACGTGGTTTTTACATATTTTAATATTTTAAGTGACGGGAATGCACTTACGTTTATTTTAATAGTCGTACTATGTAATGACTATGAATATAAACGTGAGTGCATTCCCGTTACATAAAATATTAAAATTACTATAATTCTTCCGAAACCACATTATTATGTATTATCATTTTGCAGTCATTAATATTGTTATAATGTAACATATGAAAACTATTCGTAAATATTAACCTTAGTGTAGTGTGAATTACAATCAAGACGTTACAGATTGAAGACGAAATAACCTTGTCAATAAATATTTCATAATTATATTGTATTTATCTGATGAACAAAAAACTTTTTTCCCAAATTGCTTATATTTATTGAAGTTAGCCTCACAACTTCCTACTAATTTCATCTAATCTCTAAATCTGTTCTCCAACATTCGAAAACGGCCGCGTCGCCTGTGTCGCAGTTATAAAACCGAGCGCGCTAAATCACAACGTTTTCATTTCCCCACGCACATAGGCCGTCCCATTAATTTACCAGAAGAACGGAAATTCTTTAATTCCTTTCGCAATTAAGATCCGGAGTCGGAGCCAAGCCAAGTGTCATCGTAAGTTTCAGAACGCGTCATTAAGGGCATCTGCAGCGCGGTAAATAACAGAAAAAAGTAGACGCGAAACGAGGCTTTAGATGTTGGGTTCTGTAGAAATTTTTAAAAATTGGAGTAAGCAAGGGGCTCTCATTTTTTGTTATGTTTTGACTTAAAGCGCACATAGCATAGTTTAACTAAATGAAGCTTGGCGATCACCGAAATTAAGCGTCGCTCGGCACGGTCAGTCTTTAGATGGGTAAAGCCACCCATTTACAACTGAGCGCTACCGTGGCTTGAATGATACGTACAATTGTAGGTCCGTGATGTATCGACCGTCTAGCCATTTCAGAGGCTTAAAAACTCTGACAACAGACGCGACCTATTCGTCCTTACTTTTAGTAGAGGATTTTGAACATTCGAGCTGTGCTGTAGAGGACACTCTATTATGAGTAAGTTTTGGCAGCAAACTTAGTTATTTTCCATCATTAGGTAAGCATATGATTATACGTGAACTTTATTTAGCTATATTATGTAGGTACACGGTACATTTTAGATGCGTAGTATATAAAACGCGTTGGTCGGTAATATTGTATTGTGCAGTTCGAGTTACTTTGTTTAGTAATTACTTATTACTTTGTTTGTTTTAGAATAATGATGGAAAATGTCTAATAAATCACTTGTAATGTTTTATGTATGTTACTCTAAATAGTCACACTTTTAATGGCATAATACTCTAAATATTTCACTTATTCATTACTTACATAAAGTAGGTTTGTATAGGTCGAGTAGATGGTGTCTGTGTTTTTAAGCCGCCTGAAGGCCTCTGACACGGGTAAATGGTTAGAGCAACCGGGACCTAGAATTTAACGTGTCATCTGAACTACGGTAGCGCTTAGTTGGAAGTTCATCCGAAAAAAATATGTGCCGAAAGTTGCTTAGACTATATAGAATTACACAACAACATTTAATTTGTTGTTTAATTAATTATTTATTCAACATATTGTGAACCTTCACTTTGGTTACTTACTGTAATTAGCAGAAACAACAAGTGTTATTGTTTTAACAACTTGCATGCCCCAATTTTCCTGCAGAAAACTAACTTGAGAAGTTTGAAATCACGTGCATTATAACTTAGTGACCCACGTGCACTAAACATAACTTCAAAATTTCCCCAACGTCCACCACAACAAGTTAGACGTAGACGTCTGACTTTAGCAGGTATACTTACATAATTATGCAAAATAATATTTATTATTAAAGGGCAAACAATTACTTGTATGTTACTTATGGACAAACTAGCTTTTGCTCACGGCTCCACCCGCGTGATATTTGATTTTTGTGCAATCCCATAGGAGCCTTATATTTTTTCGGGATAAAATGTAGCCTAAGTCATATTTCGTCTTCCAAACTACACAAATGTTCTTGCCAAAAATCAAGTCAATCCGTTGTTCCGTTGCTGCGCGAAAGAGGAACAAACCAATAAACCAACAAATTCACTTTCGGATTTATAATATTAAGAAAGGACTTCCTAAGGAAGGATAAAGTAGTTTTACGGGCAAAATAATTATTGAAAATGTCCAAATAGTTTTCAAGCCAATTTGTAACTATCGATATATACTTAATACAAAAAAAAAAAAATTTAATGCTAAGATTATGTATATTTAGGCGTTTATAAATAAAAGCTTTCATTAAAAGTATTAATATTACTTAATTCATTGAGTTATTTTAGTAAAAAACATTTAAAAATCTTAGACGAACATTAATTATCCAAAAGACGTGTTTTCAAGGGTATGTGGTTAATTTAATTGCTTTTTATGTAATAGTAGTTTATGCCGTTTTAGTTTAAGTAAGTAGTACTGTAATTTGTTGTAGTTAATAAACGTACTCATCCTATTAAAAAAAATATCCAAAATTCCATTTTGTTTTAGATATTAAATGAACGCCACATCTAAGGCAAAAAAAAACAAAAAGAAGATGTACACTGAACCCTAAAAAGCCTCGTTCGGGGAGGCAAGATGAGAGATTTTATTTAACAAAGTCTATATTAACCCGATGCAATTAGAGAGCGTTAACGAGCAAGCCGTAATGACTGCGACGCCGCTATTCCGTAGAAAAATACGAAATTTTGTTTCAGATCTGATACTGAATGAAATATTATATACCTATAGGCAAGTAATACTAATTAGTAATGTTAGTTATTATAATTTAATTAAACTGTATTATTTTATATGGCCTGAAATGAAAGAAACTTATTTGTTTATAAATATTATACATAATATGTTAATTCTTTGTAAAGGTTTAGTTGCCATTTCTATTGTTAGTGTTTTATGATGCGTAAATATACAATAAAAGACCGAGACTTGATGCAAAATGAAATCTTATAAAAATTTGTAAGTTTTATAAAAGCAACGACTAACTTTTGGAAAAAGTTTAGGTTTCGATTCTATTGTTAGAGCTTTTAAAGAATGAAAAAGTCACAGATACTGAACTTCTTAATGGCGTTAGCGTTTTGAATGCGTAAAATGAATACGTCCGTATCGTATCGTACGTCCTTGAGCACAGATTTACTTTTTATCGAGCTACGAATTATTAAAAAAAAGATAACACAAAATATTGTTGAGAAATAGTCGTTAACAATACCAGTGCCTTCTAAGATGAATTGGGACAAATAATTTCATGGTAGTTTTGAGGACTTTTTTGACTCTACGTATTGACCATGATATAACGTAAAAACAAACACATTACAGCTAAGTACACCTTTGAATAATAGAATGCCTTGTTATATATCAACCGGTTATAAGCTTCATCCTTCAACGCTTTGACTTTCTATGACCCAACATTTCCAATATGACATAACAGCCCAGCCAGCTATTCGAACAACCTCACACAACACTTAGACGTATTCTCATCAATTGAACAGAACAAACCAGCTGGAAACTGCCCGCTAAACTCTTATCTTTGCAAACTACGTTACATAATTGTTGTATATGCAACTGCTTGCCGAGTGCGCTTGGAAGTCAAGGAGATTTTTGGCGGTGGTTTATATAACACATAATCTTGAGGTAATTTATGGTTATTTTTTTACGAAATTCGATTACACTACGAATATAATAGTTCTCTGAACAGGACCTTGCATCCTCTTTACCTGAATTTTCATAAGCCTTATAATTTTATCTTGCCTCATACTTTTATCTTTGCAAACTATGTTATAATTATGATGAATTGTTGTATTATGCAACTGCTTGCCGAGTACGCTTGGATGTCAAGGTAAGTTTTGGCGGCGGTTTCTAATACATAATCTTAAGGTGATCTTTGCTTTGTTACACAAGTCGATTACAATATAACTAGTAGTTTGCCAAACAGAAACTCTGATATATTGAATTTTCACAAGCTTTAACTCGTACTTTTATCTTTGCAAACTACGTTGTGTGACGGATTATTGTGTTATACAACTACTTGTCGAGTACGCTTGGAAGTCAAAAAAGTTTTGACGGCAGATTTTATAACAGTTATGAGACAATCATTCTATTTTGTTTTTCACACAATTCGATTAGAACAATAAACTTCATTATACTGTAGGAAAGAAGTGTTGTTGTTTATTTGGCTCAACAAATAAATATTTAATAGGATGATAGAACGTTCACTAATTTTATGGTGACCAATCTTGCAAGGCCTTGATACGTTTCGTAATATATCTTCCACAGTATCTCAGCAAATGATAACGCTGCCTTATATGTGGGAATTATAACAAGTTTTCTTAATGTTTTTCTATTCCAGAATACTCTCCTGGTTCAGACTTGACACATTACCAGAGAGTGATGCGAATTCAAAGCTAGCGCTTTTGAATACAATAATCATTACGCAGGCGTATTTATCGTTTAATTAACCCCCGGTCCAGCAGTTATGCCATTACCCCCTTGGTTATTGTTTATTTAATCTCCAAACGAAATTGGAGAAGTTAGGAAAAATGTGGGCTGGACGTGGCTACGAATGGTAACGATGCTATCAGAACTAGGCTTTTGTTTGTATCGTGTCTTTGGTCCGGAAAATACGAGTAAATGTTAAATTGTCTAGATTGAGGTTTAAATACTTACTTATTGTATCGAACTTGATATTATTAGTTATTATAACTGGTGTGTGCATTTACATTTTCATAGAAAAAAAATTATAACTGTTCGTATAGGCCGGGTGGCTAGCCCTGGTAAGATTTAAGTCAGATACAGATGTGTGGTGGGTGTTTAATTGTTTATGTTTACGCACTAGTGATGTGTGATTTGGATTTCGAATATTATGAAAGAGACAATGCAAAAGTATTTGTAAATCCTTACATAGTATAAAATAAAGTCGCTATTTTCGTTTGTTTGTTTGTCTGTATGCTTAAATCTTTAAAACTACGCAACGGATTTTGATGCGGTTTTTTTTAATGGATAGAGTGATTCAAGAGGAAGGTTTATATGTATAAAAATTCCCGAAATTCCTACGGGAACGGGCACAACGCGGGTAAAACCGCGGGGCGCTGCTAGTATATTCATAAAATTGCTTTATTTGTTCCAGAAAATGATTTTCCTATTATTTTATTTCATACCAATCTCCATTTAAAGTTATTTCATAATTTCGGATCTTATCATTTATGATATTGCATGTAAAATATGGCGGCGTGATGGCGGCCTCGAACAAAAATCAAATTGGAAAATATGAAATTAAGCATTTATTTTTTTTACCATTGTTTTTTCTGCAAATTCGTTTACCATATTTTAACGCTTTTATGGGCCACTGTACAAAATCTGGGCTGACTTTGCAAGATCTTCTATAGCGAAGTTTTTTTAGGATAAACTGGCTTTTAACCAGTACAACTTGTTATATTTTGTCTATGGTTTGTTTACATCCCGCCCGATGCCATGCATAGGTAATTGGATTTTACAATTTATTTTTTCGCGAAAATTCCATTTTTGCCGGAAACATCTTTATCCGTTTGTTTACAGTGCGACACAAAAGAGATGAAATTAATTATTCGGGAACTCAATTATCACTTTTGCTGGAACCACAACTTGAGCTGTCAATCATAGTTAACATTCTAGCATTTTTCTCATTTCGTGCTATTTTGTGGATTGTGAACAGGGAAACAGTATCATTATGCAAAAAATAATGCAAAATATGCTAATAAAGCGATAGTGGCGACCTCATTTATTTTCAAGTCTTTTATGTCGCACTGTATTTGTTCAGTTTATTATATCTTGTTATATGAAACAATTTATTATTCTTTTGATCCAATTAGAACTACCAAAGTGATAGCGTGAGCCAAATGCAATTCCTGTACAGTCTAGCCGCAACCCAATTCAAATTGGATTGTTACGTTTACTGCCTCCTCTACCCACAATTTGAGGAAACAACAAAACGGTCTTAATTTGAATTCTTGTTGGAATAGGAACAGATAAGTATCGTTTGAGTGTCATTATGCCAAATTGAGGATAGCGTGAGTCGGCCGCAATCACGGTCTGAAGTGATTGTAGCGAATAGGGTTGTTTCCTAGTAATTTGAGGAAACATCGCTTTGATCCGTGAAGTATTATTTGATCCATTTTGTGACCATGAAAATTCTAATGACCTTCTAATTTCCAATTAATCTTACTTTGTGGTTTAATAGTAAGAAGAAATGAGATCTAATTTTATAATTATGTACTTGTATAGTTGTCAATGAAAATCCAAAAATGTATTTAGTACTTAGTGAATTTTAGAGTTTTGCATTGAACTGGTACAAAGATTCCGTTACTGAGCCATTACACGTGTGTCAGTTCATTTTAGATTTTAAAGAACAAATATTGTTTAAATTATAATTTGTTTTACAGTAAACTTTATAATATTTTAAATTGATGTAAACTTAGTTGATCCCTTATTTTGTAGCATTTTGAGCTACTTAGCACAAAAAAGTCTAACGTTTAAATAAATGAAACTAAAAGTGCATAGACTTGTGATTACTGATTTTATTTCATGCACTATTTCAATATTGCTTAAATCTTATATGGTATATCTATCTCCTTACGCTAACCAATTATTTATACTTCAAGATCAATTTTCTCCACAAAAGACCATATTCTTATCACGAATAAAATTGAATTATGATATTGTTATCCTCAGCTATCAATTACTCGCTTCAACATTATTGATGTTATAGCGGAACGGATCTTTTTGACTCCTAACCTCCGTGAACATCACCACTATAAGTCGACCTTCCCTCCGTCTCTACAAGACTGACATTGTCATACATAAAGTGGTTTAGTATGAGATGCTAGGGATCAAGTAAGGGTGGTGCGTTTAGAGGGTGCAGTAAATGACATGCGACATCTGGTGAGAGTTATAAAAACACCCTCTTCTCGGCCAATAGTTGTTGGACGCGATAATTTCTTGTAAGGGGTGTAAGAGTTACAGTTGTGGATGTGTTCACATTTGTTTTGTATTTGCACGGACGTGATGAAAAATTATTATTTTGAAAACTGTCTAAGTTAAGATATCTATCAGTTTATCTATCTCAGAAACAAGACACAATTTGTTTCTATCTGATCATAACAATGGAAATTTATATAAGTGTACCTATGTACAACAGATGACATCTGTGGCTTACTTAGTGATTTTACTAAAATAGTTCGAAATAAAAACTTTCCAATAAGATATTATTCTTATAAGAGTCTCAAAACTGTCCTGAGACCTAAAACTTATTTAGGTACCTAAATAATATTTATCTGCTCTCTCTAACAGAGCCATGGTCTTAAAAAGGTCACTTGGTTTTAAACAAAGTTTTTATTTAGTTAATAAATCCTTCCTGACAAACAAACTAATATTAACTTATGTTCTTTACAAGCAAACAAATAGTATTTTAAAACAAACACCCCAAAATCTAACAACTAACACAATCACGTCCGCTATCTCCCCCAAAATAATTAAAAGCCAATATTTAATATTTCCATTGCGTGATAACTATCTTCAAGTCAATTAAGAAGCTCAAATTTTACATAAAACTTAGCTTAATTTTATTTGCATTATTTAGTTTACTTTACCTCTTTCTTGCGCTTCTGATTGTTGAAGCGGGCAATAATAAAAATAACTAAGTAATAGGTACTTAAGGATATTAAGTAGCGCTCATATCGTAGTTTGACTAAATGTTTGTCAGTGATCACCAAAGATAAGCAACGCTCGACACGGTCAGGCTTCGGATGGGTGACCAGGGGTGGCATTTATTTCTGACTGAGCTGAACTGAGCACTACTGTGGCTTGGATGACGCTTTAAATTATGTCTAAGGTCTCGGTTGTTCTTACCGTTTAGCCATATCAGGTGCGGCTTATACAAACTTACGAAGTATAGTAAAATCACTGGGAGTTAACCTCTACTAACGTGATAACTATCTAGGAGTCAATTAAGGAGGTTAGAATTCCACATAATACCTACTGTCTTATTTTCCGCGGCGTTATCGCGTATTCGATCTGACTGCGGTCAGAATAGCCCCCCTTTATGGATATTTTCACCCCCCGGGGGGACACTTGACCGTGCTATCTGAAAACATCATCTACCCTTAACTAAGCTTATGAACATTGTCATAGTTAAACTGGATATGACGATGTAAAAGGACCACATTTGGTGCAAAGAAATTAAAAAAATCTCAACAAAAAACCCCGTCAAAGAGGGTGTTGAGGTATGCACGATATTGCTTCAGCTGTATATTGCGTTATAAAAAGTGCAGAACAATAATAGCATTAAGTAACAAATTTAATTTACATCTAGTAACAATGTCAAAACACGATTACTAAGGATTCTACAAACAATAGTATTAAACCTGCAAAAGGATTGTTTTAGTGTCAATACTTACCAAGTCAAAGACCAGTTTATAAAAAAACGTTCAGTGACCTTATAGCGTAAATGTGTGTTTTTACAAGCTTTTATTTAGTTTCACCTACGAGTACCCCGTTGTCTGATTTTCTGTAATCAAATCTTGCAAGTTAAATTTGATGAATGAAACGACACAACCTCATCGAGTTTGGGCTCATTTGAATCGTCTTGGCGAGTAGTTTGTATTTTAACGGTAATCAGGGTCTGGTGATGGAGCTTGAAGGTGGTCATAGAAACTCTGTAATGAAACGACGCAACCCCATCGAGTTTTGGCTCGTTTGTTTCGTCTTGGCGAGCACTTGTTCAGTAAAGGCTTGTTTTAAAAATATAAATTAATAAAATACTTGATCACCACTTAAAACAATAGCAGTAGCATACCTGATACCTACCAGATAAAAAGCGCTTAACTTGTTACTGTCGACAACTAACATACCTGTGAAATCATGCACATATTATGTCTCTTCCATATGAGTGATTAGTTTTGTATCTGTGTTATTTTTACATTGTTACGACTACAATACACAGTTGATGACTCGCGGCAAGTGGTTAATGGACATAACATAAAATAAATATCACTAACTTTGTTTATAGAATATATCAAATGTATTATAACAGGATTTTAAGATATTTACATTTACAAATCTCCAACGAGAAAGAACTATCCAAAATAGGGTAGTTTGGTTCTTAGTTTAGTTCTAATCTTTGTTGTTGTTGTCTGTTTTTTCTGTGTTTTGTTTTCCTCAAATAAATATCTATCTATCTAAAATGTATGGAGCCACACGCGAACGCGAAATACCCCGCCTTAAGGTAAACTACGCAAAACCTGAACTAGGGGCTCGGTCGTCCTAACGTCGAAGTGGACAAATGACGACCACAGGTTTATACTGGACGCGATTAGTTCTAACCGACCTCATGGTGAATTTGTGGGGGAGGCGTATGACGAATGAAAGAATGAACTCTTTATTGTTCACACCAATACAATACAAAAAAATACATCTATAGACATACAATCAATACAATCTATAGAACAAAAAATAAACTCGAAATTAGTACAACAATGTGCGACCTTATTCCTTATTATGCTCATTCATTCATTTCGTGTCAATGGCTAGACTTTTTTCTGTATTTTGTTTTTTTGATATGATGATTTATCACATTACTGAAATTATAATAATGATAAGATGTTTTTTCTTTAGCAAATCATACAGGGAATAGCTGCATAATACACTTACAAAACTCTTATTTTTGACTCAATAATTTTAAAATAAAATTACAAGGCAGACGAAACATTTTAAGTACGGAATCTCTTAATTCAATTGAACATGAACCCTTGTTAAAACCATAAGTCTGTTTACATGTTTACAAAAAAATAGGCCACGATAAGGTTCCCATTCGGACTACAATCTCCACAAAGATTATAATGAGCACAAATAAAAATGAAATGCTCAATAATTATAACCCTTATCGCTAAACATAAAGAAACAGCGGTCATTGGCCCAATTTTTTTTATGGAAAATATGAAAGTTGATTAGCTGAGTCACGGTCAGTTGTAGAGTTATGGTATCTGTCCTAAAGTGCCCCCCTCTTCGCGCCCTGCCCCCATCTTGCCCCTTGCCCCCATAGCTATTGTCCACGAAATCATAACTGCTTGGCGTGACTTGAACGAATCCAAGTGAGTCGACGATTTCACTCATAAGAAGGCTAGATATGAGTTTTTGTAAGTACCTTCTGTAGGCGAAATAAAATGCGTACTTAATATAAGCGCAATCCCACTGTTTTACCTTCAATGTTACAGAAAGCTACTTAGCTGTTTTTTCAAAGATTTCACCTTTACGACACATTTTTGACGTGTCGTCTTAATCACGTGTCGTCTTTTTAGGGTTCCGTACCCAAAGGGTAAAAATGGGACCCTATTAGGACTCCGCTGTTCGTCTGTCCATCTGTTACCAGGCTGTATCTCATAAACCGTTATAGCTAGAAAGCTGAAATTTTCACAAATGATGTATTTCTTTTGCCGCTTTAACAACAAATACTAAAAATAGAATAAAAATAATATTTAAGGGGGCTCCCATACAACAAACCTGAATTTTTAACCGTTAACAGGTAGATGCTTAAAATATTCACAGAATGTCTAGTTGTATTTACAATTCAAAAATAAATAATTAAAATAAAATAAATATTTAAGGGGGGCTCCCATACAGTATGGAACCCTGCGTGCGCGAGTCCTACTCGTACTTGGTCTTTATTTGAACTGTTGTGATGAAAATAAAGGTTTTGGTTTTTGCTGCACCTATTCGCTCCTCAGCTAGAAATAAACAAAGCACCAGAATCGTCTCATAAATAGAGAAGAAACGGCGTTACATACTCGGAAAAGTACTCGTATATTTACACAGCCGAATCGATAACCTTCCCTCGTTTGGAAATCATCGGTTGTAGAATTTATCATTTAACTCTACGAAACTATACAAAGAAAATTATTTTAAATTCTTCGTAACATTTTTAACGATTGGCCAACGATTGGTACGTGCAAGACAGCGAATGTGAGAAATTTGTCAATTGGCCTGCGCACGCAAGACAGCGAATGTCTGACATACCTTCATGCGAGGGTATCCGTAGACCGTAGGCTAGCATTAGGTGGGGTTTCCACTAGAAAATATACGAAAAACGTAACTAGATATGAAAATTTCTCAATCATACCGTATGGTTCAGTTTCTTGAAAATAATATTAGTACGAGTACCTACCAACAAATTATTAACTCAATTTGCATACTTATTTTTCAGGCTGGTGTTTTATAACACTTCGCACAATGATAAGGAATTACAAAAGTTTGTATTGGTCGTCCAACGGCTGTGCTTAACTTCGACCTATTCAAACTACGCTATAAGTTATATCGCACCAGTAATACCTTACGGCTTAGAATGGTGCATGCTTACAATGCAAGGAGATGGTTACCATGCTCCTTGTTACAATGCAAAAAGCTAGCATGTAAGCAGTACATAGGATTTCACCACTGGCCACGACTATCTGACTCAGATATTTACTAGTTTGTGTTCCTACATAGGCATTGAATTTCTAAAAACCAATAATCATCATTAATTTTAACCGAATCCGAACCAATCGAAATCTGTTATTATCGTTTTGTTTTTCATCTACTCCAACAAAGAGATATAAAACAAAAATTACCATAAAACGTGACTAATTTTATAGCAAAGTTAGGCTAGTTTTAGAAAATTCACAAGTTGTGATTTTTTTGTCTCTGTTGAAATTGCGTAAGCGAGAAGGGAATTAGGCAAATAAAATCCCTTAACGATTAACATACCATAGTTTAGGTACTTAGCTTCAAAGTCTTACCGCCTTACCACAAAACATTTAAGCAAGCTTTAAACTCTGTTTAACCGTGCAATTTGGACTGTTAAACATTGTCTATATAAAGCGTACGTAAAACTGTTGTGGTAAGACGGATAGACTCTTAGAAATATGACAAAATTTTGTTGTCTTGCTGGAAAGTTAGCTTTTGTAGTATTATTCATCATGGCACTCATTATCATGGAATAACAAGTTGCATACATTATCCAACGCTTTACGAGCGCCGCTTGTCTGTGCATGCTTCCTTGAATTCTGATTTATTACGACTCATTGAAACTAGACATGCGAAACTGATAAGTGAAAGGAAATAATAGGTGTAAATGTTAAGCAAGGCGATATCAGCATCATTATTATCCTTTAGGTACTATTTGTCGCGATAGTCTTTGAAGAAATACCTACATAAATTCCCTCAAAAACTAACCTGCCCTGGCCTGTTGTGTGCCGGCTTGTTGCTCGATGGAAACGTTGAAAAATAGTTTGATTTAACACCAATTTGTCCATGGATAGTCCGATAATTTTAATGTCACGTTTAAGTCTTTCAAAACAAGCGTTCGATGATTAGTTTTATTAAAGGTTCGCGCACATTTTGTCGGGCCGCATCGCAGCGCAAAAATCCGCTCAAATCGCTCATATGTATTTTATATGAACTAACGCACACTGTGCCGGGGCGCAGCGGGCCGCATTTTCCGCATTTCCATACTAATATTGCGCTGCGGCCCGCTCCGCCCCGCTGCGGCCCGACATAATGTGCGCGAACCTTAATATCACAATTATTGCGCACACCATTTTCAAAAGCGAAACATACGAAGTACGAACAGAGCTTCCTCTTCTTGCCACCACCGCGGTCATAACGGCGGGGCGCGGCGGCGCTTGCGTCGCAGGTGTGCGCGCAGGTCGGCGAGCACAAATGGCGGGGGCGGGAGATTTAAAAAACGAAACCCTACACTATTATTTTCTACTAGATTTTGCCCGCGGCTTCGCCCGCATGATATTTCGGCCCTACCTTACCACCCTTAATAAAGGAGGTGGAAAATAAAAAAACCAAAAAAATTGATTTGACATTTGTTCGATTTGACAGTTCTTTTTTGACATTTCTTGGAGCGCACGCTAGAATAGCTCGCAGATGGCAGAATTTGTACTACTTACTTAACACTTTTGTTATAATATGGAAATTTTACGCAATATCATTATAATTTATAGCCTATGTGTTATTCTGATGTATAAGCTATATAATTGCAAAGTTTCATTTCAATCTGTTTAGTAGTTTTTGCGTGAAAGAGTAACAAACATCCATACATCCATCCATCACGTTTATAATATTAGTAAGGATTTTTGCATATTTCATATTATATCCCACAGAATAGGCCCTATTACACAGGGCACAGAAGGAGCCTCTTCATACAAACCAAGACTTGGAAATGTGAAAAATACTATTTGTACCATTGACAACTTTTGAGTGAACTTGCAACTTCAAAAGTGATTACCCAATTTTATAGGGGAAATATTTACAAATAAAATTATTAAAAAGAAATCACATGAAAGCGTATGTTAACAACTGTAACAATGCTATGTCGAGTCTCAGCAATAATTAAAGAACGGAACGACATTTTAAAAAAAAAGTTGGATCTTTTTTGCTTGATTGGTTCGAAATAAAAAGGCTACTTTGATGTTAATGAAAATTTTTGATCAAATTCACACATATTTACAAACTGATAAATAGTTACGTAATGACTTATTACAATAAGTTGTCTAAAGTTATTGTGTCCGGCATTGAGTTGTTACTAAAGCAGTCACTATTCGGGAATATAATATAATTAAAAACAATTTAATAAAATTGACAGCTGCTTGTCATAACATGCTACGACATATGGAATATGCTAGTCTGTCTAGTGTAGGGACTAGGTTTCCAAAAATAATTTATTTTACTTTGGCGAACTACTTTTATCCACCGATCGGCCCAAACTGGATCTCTAAGAAATCTAAACAAAATGTATGGGGAAATTACAAAAATATCTTGTGGCAACACTGAAATAACTTTGAAATAGAGATTTCAAAATACATGATGAAAAGAATCGATTCCTAAATGTGTTCGAGTCTAGGATGACGTCATATCATGTTAAGTTGGACTGGCAATGAAATTTCGATTAATCTTTTCACATCATGATTTTTTTTAATCGATGGACTTATGTAATTATAAATACGTTTTATCGTTAATTTCAGAAGTTATCGACAAAAAGTCAATAACACTAGTATTAAACAACAGCTGGCAGCCTTAAATAACCGCTAAATTCATCAAGCTTTAACCAAAGAACCTTCTCCTTTTTGTAAATCGGTTAAAATATGAACACATCACGTGAAACACAAAATCGAATCCGCTTCGTTGTGTTTAAGATTTGTCTTACATCGCCGACCGCCCGGGTCAAAATCAATTTTGACCTTAACGTTAATCGATTTGACGAGTCATTATTCGATCTCATACAGACATTATCCGACATTCCTAACTGACCATGGAGAAATTTTCCACTCTGTTTACATTTTCAAATGATTACATTTTATTTATTTTGCTTGTAAATCACAAAGATATTTATTACTTACCGGTGGTATGTGACAGTGCCTTTCGTTATTTCTTTTGAAACCGTTGTAATTTCGGCAAGATGAAATGGCGCAGTTCACCATATTTACCTCGTTGCTTTGAGACGCGACCGCAACGCCAGTTTAATGTAGACTAGTTATTGGATTGGTGGATTTCTCTATGATTGGTTGATATTGGTCGGCGACATTTCATTTTGTATGATTAGGTGTCTATCTTTAAGGTTGCTGTTATATCCCTTCACATGAGTGTACGAATTGTCTCACACCTACAAAATGACTAGGTACTCGTATATGTCCTTTGTTTGTGTAAGAGACTTTATTTTCAAGTTAAAACGTGCGTAGACAAAATAAGGGCTAAGACACTTTAGCTAAAACACTATAAATAAAATTTTAAATATTTCAATCCTCTAAAGATATAAAATAAAATCTAACCACTCTTAGAAGCAAGAAATTATAAATTGAAATATCGTTTTATTTTTTATTTTCGTGCGAAAATAAATTCCCCTTTTAAATCGAGAAGACACGTCCTCGTTTGCGTCATCTGTGGGATACGCTGTAAATAAATATTATAAAATAATATGTAATACTTTTTACTGTAGCGCTTGTAGCGTAGTTTGACTAGTCAGCGGGTGCTTTTCTAACAGAGATGTTGCAGCTATGCTGCGAAGATGTAAAATCTACGCTACGAAAATATGTGACCGTTTCCACCAATACTACGCTAGGTAGCTGTGCGAGAAAGATGCGCTACGAAGATGCGCCGCCGCAAAGTAGCTGTGCGAGAAAGATGCGCATCTCGAGCTATGCTATGTATCGATAGTAGGGAAACGGCGGGGGCATATAGCTACACCACTCGCGATGGGCCATAGCAGGCATCGAGGCATCTATAGCAAGCATCCATAGCACACATCCATAGCACGCATCCATAGCACGCATCCTTCCATATAAAAAAACGTATCTTAGTTGAATCCGTTTCTACCAGTGCTAAGTTATGTGACCAATGAATATGATTGGTGGATATCAAACGCATCCATAGCATCGTAGCATAGCACATCTCTGGTGGAAAAGCACCCTAAGCAACGTTCCACACGGTCAGTATTTGGATGGGTGACCGGGGGTGCCATTTTCCAACTGAGTGCTACCGTGGCTCGGATGACACGTTAAATTGTAGGTCCCGGTTGTTTTAACCGTTTAGCCAAGTCAGAGGCCTTCAGGCGGCCTAAAAACTCTGACACCAGGACAAGCCACCCGGCCTATACGAACTTACTTACTTTTAAAACTTGCTTAGTTGAATTTAGTTAAAAATAATTTTCATACATTTGTCTCTAGTGTAGTTGTGTGTATGTGCGTATTTTTTGTCAGGTCATCGATCATTGTCAATGGTCACTCAACATTATTACATATATACTTAATTTTACATCCAAATAGTTCTATTGCCATTCAGCGTGGCAATGCAGCCAGCATGCTGGGCATGCTGCTAACTGACAGTGGGCTTGAGCATTTGGATTATCTTTAGACCTTCAAAGGTCTGAGGATGATCCAATGCTTTTTGCGTAATAGTAGTGTAGTTTAGTTGTAGTTAATAAAGGCACTTTCTCCCGATAAAAAAGTTCTATGTTTACTGTAAAAAATCCGTTATGTATTCTTAGTGGTAAAATCGCTTTGTTTTCTTCATAATGGTATGAAAACTGTAAAAGCTCACAACAGCTCCTCGTGTAACAAGCAAAAAGCAAAGTCTATTAATTCAGCGGCACGCGTGCTATCTCGCACACATTTTCTTCATTAACCTGTCCACATGACTCCGCCTTCTTTTTTCTATTTCTTTCTGGAATATTCGCGTGTGTGCCGACGTAAATCACTGGATTGTCACTGCGGTGGACTTATAATTTTATTGTCGTAAGGCGAAGTGACACGTCACGAGCGTCACGCGAGTTTTAGCCTCATACGGCGATTTCTAGAGAAAAACCTCTACACGGCGCGCGGCTTGTGAGACACTTATATGCAACAGATTCTCATACATACTCTGCATAATAAACATTACGGAATATACATTGCACAATGCATTTGTAAGCGTATATTAAGAAGAGTTTATGTGCTCTGTTAATGTTAGGTAACTAGCGTTACACGCATTTTGTATATGTACAGTTGTAATTTTAAACAAAGACCTTTCTGTAAAATTAAATCTCCGCTTTAGATCAAGACGACATGCCCCTCTTGCAAGGTCTGTGGGCGACGCTGTGTACAAATATTATGGATAATGTGAGGACAATGAGTTTATATCTACGGCCTTAGATATGCAGGTTTAGAGCCTAACACACGGGCTACAGACCATGCGGCGGATCAAATAAATGACTAAACTTTTATTCTCATTTTTACGTGTATATGGTCAGGGTGTACGTGTCATCTATTTCGTAAGCTCTCATTCTCACGATCTCAATCTAGATCTTTTTTTTTTTACTGAAGATAGGTTCTTGTTTATCACTTCCTGGCAAAGATATGGCCTAGGAAGTATGCACGCTAACGTCGAAGGTACCTTTTCTCTCTAGATAAAAGATATTGTACTCTACGTAAGCTACGAAGCACTTGATAGAAAAACTACTGCTGATTCAAGGCACTTCCAAACGATCATTTCGCAAATGCGAAAATCTACATCGCAAGTCTGTGTCCACAAGTAGACAACATAATGTCGATAATGAACTGCTCTGGTAGATAGATTACTAAAACAAAACTAAACACATTCTTTACTACAAAAAAAAAACATTTCTTTGATTGAATCCGAACCCTAAAGTTTTGACTTTAGCGACCACGAAGACTTTACGAGTCCTGCAGCGGATTCAATTTTTATTGTCCCCTTTTAATTAGGTATTTTGGTAAAGATCTCACCTGAGATTGGACGTCTAGACCCGGCGGGCGTTATTTCGTGCGAGATTAATTGTAATTGTGTGTAGTAAAGTGGATGATTAAAATATTTTGATAGCTTGCGCAGCTATGTGGAAGGCGACATGGCGAACGATGGCGTTTGGAAATTATGGTTCGTGCTCTGATAACACGGGTGCTTTTTATAAGACGATTACGGGGCTATGTCTGCTTTCGTGTCACGCGAAACGCAAATATCAAACTTAAAGCTTTCAAACTAAGTTCTCATTTACATAATTTCAAAATCGGAAGTCTGGGCTGTTAGGTTACTTGGGTTAGTTTACTGTTGTTTTTCTAGTTAGAGTTCAATAATCGACATAAACACAAAAATAAATATCAAACTTAGGTTAAAGATACTGTTGTTTTTGTACTAATCTAATTTTTTAGTTGGTTTGTCAGGTACAATTAATTAAACCAATACATAATAGTAGTTTATGCAACTGTCATATAATGAAGGTTATTAAAACAGTGTGTGAGTGTGAGTTTATGAAACGAGCGCAGCGAGTTTCATAATAGTAACGAGTGTTTTAATACCTGTGTTATATGCAGTTGCATACACTACTTTATCTTCACTAATAAAAAAATAAATAAAAAAAAAACATATTGCGAAACATTAAATTCACGCGTACGTGTATTGTCACAGTGAAATTGGCGCCATTAAAATCTAACCAAAAACCTCGAAAACGATAGCCATGACGACTTTTTCAAAAAAAATGACGTCCGCCATCTTCAATTTCAAAATGGATGCCATTTTCGAAATCTACTCCCCCAAAAACCTCGAAAACGATACCCATGACGACTTTTTCAAAAAAGTGAAGTCCGCCATCTTTAATTTCAAATCGGACGCCATTTTTGAAATCTATACATCCAAAAACCTCGAAAACGATACCCATGACGACTTTTTCAAAAAAGTGTCGTCCGTCATCTTTAATTTCAAAATGGACGCCATTTTCGAAATCTACTCCCCCAAAAACCTCGAAAACGATACCCATGACGACTTTTTCAAAAAATTGAAGTCCGCCATTTTTTTATTTCAAAATGGACGCCATGAGAGCGCAGCTGCGCGCGCAGGGCCAATCAGGAGCGAGCGCGCGATGTTTAATGAGATTTTACGATATCGATGTGGATATTATAACATCATGTGAAATTGCTTAAATTGAGTGATTTGTTGTCTGCGCTATAACAGTAGTCAT
Organism: Hypomecis atomaria; assembly: GCA_964007245.1. Lineage (NCBI taxonomy): Eukaryota > Metazoa > Arthropoda > Insecta > Lepidoptera > Geometridae > Hypomecis > Hypomecis atomaria. The sequence continues at coordinate 12,478,437 of OZ023299.1, forward strand.
TATAAGTCAAGTATTGGAAACATAAGTAGAATGTTACAACATTAGTGTAGATAAAACAAATTATTTCACTTTCATCGACTTCCAAAAAGAAGGAGGTTCTACGTTCGTTTGTTTTTTTTAATGAATGAGTTTAGTGTTACAATAAAATTCGTCACTTAGCTCACGTCACTATCACTTACAAACTTTTTCTGAAGGCCTAATATTGCACTACATTTTTTTACTTTTTAATTTCCTTGCCTTTTATTTATTGTGAGCAGTTTGCAGAGCGCTCCAACATACCTCGCTCGTCGCTTATAGGACAAAAACGCCATTTTTCAGGCTGGCAATGTATCAAAAGTAGGTTGTCCGGCCCACCGATGCCGTGATCGCTATTATGCGACAGGACGGTAATAGGTGTCATTACTGCGTCGGTGAAATTGCTCTACTATCGTAGCTATCAGGTTTATAGGTAAAGATTATACGGTATATAGGCTTTGTGGGACGCCACGCCCATCGGTTATTGTAAAGGTTTTAATTAGGTTTTTATGGTTATTGTGTAGGGTTGATAATTGATAGAAATTGACGTTTGAATGAAGATACCATATAAGTAATAGAAGTTAAAACAATTAACTTAGTATTGGTAGCAATAGCAGACGTTGGGTCAAAAAGGTCTGAATCATCTGTCATCCGATGTCATAAATGTTTTTTTTTCCGGATAATAATGGGATCCTATGGGATCGAAACATAAAGGTTTGATACCAACGTAGATAAAACTCCTTCAGAATCTTGAATTTGTATATAAATTAAGCGACGCTTAAATTTTATATCTCAGACGATTATTAAGTTGGTAAGTATTTTTTTCAGAATACGGCAAAAATAGCCATAGAACAACGAAGACAAAACCTACTAGTGTATGTAAAAATATCCAAGTATGCAAGAAGTGACATTACCTATACGGCGAGTCGACGCGTACAGCAAAAACACAGCTCCAATAAACATGCCGTCATTACACCGGCCGGTATTGGAGCCATGGAAATCTGAATTCTCGCACGAAAGCAGAATAGCTCGGGTTGATAATGAGGTTCTAGTCGTTGTCTACGAATATTTGACTCCAAATGTTGCCAGTGTTCACTTGGATTGCCCGACAGTCATAAATGCTAAGTCTATCATAGATATGAAAGGCTTTAAATTGTTTTCTGCGCAAACCATGACACAAAGACAAGAAAAAATAATATAGTAGATGATTAATTACCCTAAAATTTATCTTCATATTTCAGGGATCCAAGATATTCCTACAACAAATGTACACTTTTATAAAGCAATATTATCAAATCAATTAGATTGTTATTTTGTTCGAAACTAAGATAATTCTTTATATTTCCAAACACCACTTTATTAAAACTTGGATTGACATTTTAGCAACGAATTGTGCAAAATCATATATCAACATGAAAAACTAAATAATATATTTATTAAAAGGCCATTATTTTTATATCAAAACTTGTACTAAACTCTCTTGATTACTGTATCAAGCTGTACTGCAAAAAGTTGTAGTACAAATAGGTACATAACAGAACTTATTGTGGCGTAGATGCACCAACTAGCTAATGGAAATACCTCCAACTTTATCAGATTAAAGCTTTCTTTCTTTCAACTCCTGGCAGTATTCGTAGTGTTAACAGTAAATCAAATACTAAGCAATGGGTTCTAGGCGTTTAGGTTTTTATTTATATTTATGTATTTAAATTTAGGTCTAACTTAAATGTAGTAATACATACGTCTATTTTGTCATTACGCGACCATACTTTCATACAAGCTGTTGACTTGCAAAGTCCAGAGATTCAAAGATGTGTTAATGCTTTAGAAAAAATTATGGAGTTCGTGCTACAGTAAAAATTGTTCATATATACAAATAATTTATTGAATACACCATAGTTACATGTCATATTACAAAAAAAAAATACGAATTACTCAATTATCATAATGATGACTACATATACCTAATATATTTTTAATTACTGTACAGCACACCATTTACAAAATTACTCATATTACCTTTTGCGTCTAATATATAATAATGAGTAGATAATGATAACATGCTTCTCGATGGCTTCAAATCTGGGCTAACATGAAAATTTCAAAAGTTCCTAAAAACTCGAGTTACTGTTGTGTTTATACGGAACTCTGTTGATGTGTGCAAATTGAAACTTAATTGCATAAATTCTAGTAATCTACTTTACGCTGAATCAAAGCTACTTAACGATGGCAGTTGAAAATAATGCATTCTAGGCAGTAAATGTACTAGACTAGTATAGGCCTTTTGTGAGTATACCTGTGTAACGCTGGATATCTTCGTTAACTTCGATGGAACTTATAACAGCTCATAAATATATGTCAATTTTATATTAAGGAAAGCTAATTTTGCAACTAAATAAAGATACTAAAATGATATCCAACAGCGACTACATAATTAATATCTCGGCTACGTGACAAGGGATTTCAAATTGTAATTTAATCAAAGGGAATTTTGGAGTGAGAGTAATAGGCTACTTTTTAGGAAAGCGTGCTAGATCTTAGCCACATGTGTTTCGGAGAGAAACCGAAAATATTTATGAACAAAAAATCAAATCAGTTCTCAATGTTTACAATATCAGTATATACCTATAGCAATAAATACTTCTTCAATGTCACACTGTTACACACTTTATTACCCTATACAAAATAATAAGAGCATTATACCCTTACTAATTAGCCGAAAAGTCCACACATTAACACCTACAAGGTCGGCTCCCGCAGTGACAAATCTCTCCCATAAAGCCTTAAAAAACACACGCCTTATTTATGTCCCAGTCGACCCGATTCCTTAGATATAATCGGTATTGTATAAAAATAACCGGCTAAGTGCGGATTGTGGTCGTATGAATCGGGTTCTGTATAGAATTTGATATGGTTCAAAGATAAATTTTACCATCGTTTAAAAATAACATTTATTTGTTTGAAAATTAGATTTTCTATGAAATGTCAATCATCAATTTATTTTTTAGAGAACAGTTTTTATATACATTATTTTGTAGGAAGTCACTACCTTTCTATAAATGATTTAATAATATATACTAAAACAGATTGTTTATAAATTATGCTTAACTTACACTCTTACTTCGTTTTGATAAACAGTCAATAACAGCCAGATTTCAAATAAGTGATCATATAATTGGAAAAAAAACAGACGAACCAAACATATAGACGACAAATGATTTAAGAAAAAAATTAATAAATTGCCTAATAACATATTATTTGCACTCGCGTAGGTCCAATATTAAGGTCATCAGGAAAACATAATTAAATCAGTCCACGACAAACCAGTTGGTTTATTGGTAGGTTATAAGATAAGATTGTTTCATTGTCTGTGATTGATAAAAAAATAACTTCATCAATGGTTCCATTTTCCTTTCCTGCGTAAGGAACCCCAATAAACATGCGGGAAGATCGGCCGGCCATAAGTCAAAAGTCACGAAGCTAGATTATTACGACTAATTGACGTGACTACGCCCTGCAGAGCCTTAATAAGCATTTTTGTGACGATATAGTAATAACCTCTGTTATCACGAATATCTGAATACTTAACCTATTTGAGGACTGAGGCGAACGATTTGTTTGTGATGGACAAAATGTTGTAATGTGTGACGTTTGCTGAATGATGGACTTTTACTCATTTTATTTTATCGTTCTACTCTACTAGGCATGTAAATTATATAAATATCTCATCAACTTAAAGATTGTGCTAAACAGAAACCTCTGCTGTTCTTTGGGTGTACATTTAGCCTAAAACTGGTCAGGAGATGTGACTTTTTTTGTCTTAATTAGGTTGTGTCTCTTTTAGGCAACATTACAATTTAAATTTCTCGGTTTATAAATCATACTAGACGACCCGCCCCGGCTGTATTATACATATAAACCTTCCTCTTGAATCACTCTATCCATTAAAAAAAACCGCATCAAAATCCGTTGCGTAGTTTTAAAGATTTAAGCATACAGACAAACAAACAGACAAAAATAGCTACTTTATTTTATACTTTGTAAGGATTATGTTCTGTTCGGTAGGTATACATATAGGATCATTTTGTGCTCTGTTTTTCTATTAATTTCTAAAAGTAGGTAAATGCGCGAGTCCAATGTCACCACCCTTCTGGCGATTTGTTAGCCAAAACATATGTACTTAGCAATTTTACTGCAAGTGACTGAAAGTAACAAATGTTTTCGTTCAATTAATTTTCACTGAATTTCCAGGAAAACGCGAACTCTGACCATAATGATTATTTTTCTTCTTCTTCGTCGTATCGATGATCCTTAATTACAAGCTTTTATTTAGTTTCACCTGTCCCGTTGACTGTCTGTCGGTCTGTAATCAAATCTTGCAAGTTAAATTTGATCCACTTCCCGGTTACCGATTGAGCTGAAATTTTTCACTCATGTGTAAATCGCGTGATAATGCAGTATTATGATGACTGGTGCTGATCTGATGATGGAGCTGGAAGGTGGCCAAAGGAACGTAGCAATAAAACGACACAACCTCATCGAGTTTGGGTTCATTTGAATGGTCTTGACGAGTAGTTTGTCTTTCAATGATAACCAGGGTCTGATGATGGAGCTCGAAGGTGGTCATAAGAACTCTATAATGAAACGACGCAACCCTATCTAGTTTCTCCTCGTTTGATTCGTCTTGGCGAGTACTTGTTCAGTAAAAGCTTGTTTAAAAAAAAAGTTTTTTTTAATAAAATACTTGTATTTAAATAATATTCTCCCAATTCTTAGCCATGCTCATCCCGCCGGGCGTGCCTCCTGGCCTCGTAGATATCTTGCATACATTCGGACACTTAGAAAACGAAATGAGGTTATTTTTATTATTATTTATCCTGTATTCATTATCATATTTAATAACAAATCTTTCACAAAAACCTACAACCAACATAACTAGGAAAAGAATTGCGCTGAACAATTAGACATTGGCGTCATAAGCCTGTAATACGGGGAAATGCCTACTTTGTTCATTCTGTTACTGAAGGTTCGTGAGACTCGTACAGTTCGTGTAGGCAGCCAGTAACGGACATGTGGTATTATTGACGTCACGGTTACACTGAACACATTCCTGATATGGGGAAATGTGGTTGACTGGCAAGGCTTGCTGAGAAACTACTTGGAAGTATTTTCTAGGCTTCCGCATCACAAAAAGAAAATCCGAACTATTGGAACACTTTATTGTCAAACTGGCAACTCAGACCAATTAAAAAAATCAAGACAGAATGTTGTGAACAAAACAAGTGAGGCCGGCAAAACTACGCCTCGTCGTGTACAGACACAATTACACACAAACACACGTAAAAGGAAACTACGCCTTGGATCGTCCTCGAACTATGGCGGCCCAACACTGACGCACTCACCACATGTATAAAAAACCGGCTTCACTTGTCCGTTCACGACGATCTGTCTTGATTTTTTAATTGGTCTTAGACTGGCAAGACTTTCTATCTCGAGAACATGGAAGCATCAAGTTAAAATTAAATCCTGTAGTCCCGACTAGTGTCGTAGTAAAGCTTTGAAAAAATCAAACTTCTCAGTTAGCACACAAAATCTGCTGCCGTTTTTTGCAACCTTGGTAACGATTTTCCTTATGCAATTGCATAATTAAAACAATCTTTGTTGGGTTTCATGATTGTATATATCGACTACGGAAATATGAATTAATGTAAGGGACATTTTGGTGATTTTGAGTTATATACATCGTTGGATTCAGAATTCCGAGCTCTATCGAATGGTATATGAAACTTTTTAATATCTTGAAAAAAATGTCGCTTACCACAAAAAAAAGTGAGCAAAAATATCAAAAATAAGGGGTAAAAAGTACGTTAACAGACATAAAAAATGCAATATGCCTCATACGTTAAGTTTCTCTTCCTATTAACCAATTGATTTCCCTTACGCTATTACAAGTTACGTTTTTCAAGTCCGATGTGCCTCTTACATCAATTTACAAAAATATACACTGGCCCTTACGCAGACAAACAAATATTAATTGAAAATCAAACAAACTTAAACAGGCAGAGGTTTTTATATAGGAAAGTGGTTTGATTACAGATTTATGATTTTTGCAGCCTCTACGGGACATGTCCTATAATAGTTGGCCTCTTACATTAATATTCGACTACGGAAATGTGAAGTAATGTAAGGGACAAAAGGCCATTTTTCAGGAGAGCCAAAAAACGACCGCAATTTATTTTTTTATATCTTTTTTGTTTCTTCTCTGATTTAAATGACTTCTAGGGCGAAATTGCATAAAATTTTGAACTGTTTATGTTAAAGATATTATTTGAGATATCCCTGTAGTTTAGGAATCGACATGTCCCTTACATTATTTTTTTTCTGTTAAAATGACCAAAATTTAAAAAAAAAGTTAATGTAACGTACATCTCATAATCAAATACGAGGTAAAATTGCAGTGAAGGACATCGCTTCAATAGGTTTTTTTTAAATAAATAGCCCCAAAAGTTTATCATAATCATTTATTTTCAATGTAATTATATTTAAAAATGTGTCACTGACGCTAAGTTCAAAAAAAAAACAACATAAACAACTTCTTATGTAATTAAAAGTCTTAAGCAATACTTTTAAGTGAGTAATATCACAATAAAATGCGTTAGAAAACTTTTGAAATAATGAAAAACTAACGTTCATTATCATAAAAAGACCGTGTAGGAACTTTTATATTCAGTCTTCCATAATATAACAATAAAAGCTTCCAAAAAAAAGTTAAACCACGTATAAATCTTTGTAAATTAAACAAAATCATAATATAGTTCTGAACCATGTAACAAGAATAGTACTTATTAAAATTAAATTGGTTTCTTTTATGGCAACAGTTGTTTTAATTATTTGTGGAACTATGATTAAGTTTATCCTATTCGTTTGACAAAACAAGGAAAGGCATGATCATAATTTCAATTCACTAAAGATGACTGCAACGTACTAGGCTTGTATAGGTATAATATGACTTTTCAAGACTTTCCTTGTGTTGTCATATTAAATTTACAAGATGATATTTACTTGATGTATGATGTATTTACGTATAATAATTAATAAAAACAACATTCCCAGAAGATTTCACGCGGATTACCTAAATCTTCCGCATGATGGTGCAGTTTTAGACATTTCATTGGAAACAGACGAAGAAGATGAAGACGCACAGTAAATTTTAGGATTAACCTCAAATGAATGAATAATCATTTGAATAATCAATGAATCATGAATGGATGATGATGAATAAGCATTTATTTTTTCTTCACTATAATTTAATCATAAAAGCATTGCTACAGAAATGTTGACTAAGATTTTCTCATTGTTTTGATACTCGTATTTATGTTAATTCTGGTAAACATTATTAACAAGTTATTATCACAGTTAAGATAATTCTATGACTTTCATTGGACAATACGAGGAAAGCCTTGAAAACATATAGCCTATTTGTAACTGTCACTTAAAAGCGTTTGAATCCGGTTTTTCACGTCTTTCCTTTTGTTGTAAAATAAAAGAAACTTACTGGATAAGATTCATCTTACAAATAATTTACTTGCTAAAATCGAGGTTATTGTCTTGTTATTTTCTAATAGCTTGTTATAGGTAAACCGTGGATATTTAGGTGCCCTATTTGTTTTTGTTTAATTTTGACTGAACATGTTTCTAGGCATAAGTATTTTATCATCTATTTTAATAGATTTTATTGTTTCTTTATGAAAGACTAATAGTAACTAACTAATAAGTATAATATGACTTTTCAAGACTTTCCTTGTGTTGTCATATTAAATTGACAAGATTATATTAACTTATGTATTTACGTAACACTACTATGTAGGAACTATTGCAATCAGCCTTGCCTTATTGACTTACGCCTTTTATCTGCCTGATTGCAATAGGCAATTCCTACATAGTAGTGTTACGTAAATACATAAGTTAATATAATCTTGTAAATTTAATATGACAACACAAGGAAAGTCTTGAAAAGTCATATTATACCTATACAAGCCTAGTACGTTGCAGTCATCTTTAGTGAATTGAAATAATGATCATGCCTTTCCTTGTTTTGTCAAACAAATAGGATAAACTTAAACATAGTTCCACAAATAATTAAAACAACTGTTACCATAAAAGAATCCAATTTAATTTTTATAAGTACTATTCTTGTTACATGGTTCAGAACTATATTATGATTATGTTAATTTACAAAAATTTATACGTAGTTTAACTTTCTTTGGAAGCTTTTATTGTTATGTTATGGAAGACTGGATATATAAGTTCCTACACGGTCTTTTTATGATGATGAACGTAAGTTTTTTTATTTATTAAGTTTTCTAACGCATTTTATTGAGATATTACTTACTTAAAAGTATGGCTTAAGACTTTTAATTACATAAGAAGTTGTTTATGTTGTTTTTTTTTAACTTAGCGTCAGTGACACATTTTTAAATATAATTACATTGAAAATAAATGATTATGATAAACTTTTGGGGCTATTTATTTAAAAAAACCTATTGAAGCGATGTCCTTCACTGCAATTTTAGGTTTTGAGGTTAATCCTAAAATTTACTGTGCGTCTTCATCTTCTTCGTCTGTTTCCAATGAAATGTCTAAAACTGCACCATCATGCGGAAGATTTAGGTAATCCGCGTGAAATCTTCTGGGAATGTTGTTTTTATTAATTATTATACGTAAATACATCATACATCAAGTAAATATCATCTTGTAAATTTAATATGACAACACAAGGAAAGTCTTGAAAAGTCATATTATACCTATACAAGCCTAGTACGTTGCAGTCATCTTTAGTGAATTGAAATTATGATCATGCCTTTCCTTGTTTTGTCAAACGAATAGGATAAACTTAATCATAGTTCCACAAATAATTAAAACAACTGTTGCCATAAAAGAAACCAATTTAATTTTAATAAGTACTATTCTTGTTACATGGTTCAGAACTATATTATGATTTTGTTTAATTTACAAAGATTTATACGTGGTTTAACTTTTTTTTGGAAGCTTTTATTGTTATATTATGGAAGACTGAATATAAAAGTTCCTACACGGTCTTTTTATGATAATGAACGTTAGTTTTTCATTATTTCAAAAGTTTTCTAACGCATTTTATTGTGATATTACTCACTTAAAAGTATTGCTTAAGACTTTTAATTACATAAGAAGTTGTTTATGTTGTTTTTTTTTTTTAACTTAGCGTCAGTGACACATTTTTAAATATAATTACATTGAAAATAAATGATTATGATAAACTTTTGGGGCTATTTATTTAAAAAAAACCTATTGAAGCGATGTCCTTCACTGCAATTTTACCTCGTATTTGATTATGAGATGTACGTTACCTTAACTTTTTTTTAAAATTTCGGTCATTTTAACAGAAAAAAATAATGTAAGGGACATGTCAACTCCTAAACTACAGGGATATCTCAAATAATGATATCTTTAACATAAACAGTTCAAAATTTTATGCAATTTTGCCCTAGAAGTCATTTAAATCAGACAAGAAACAAAAAAGATATAAAGAAATAAAAAAAATCGCGATCGTTTTTTGGCTCTCCTGAAAAATGGCCTTTTGTCCCTTACATTAATTCATATTTCCGTAGTCGATATCATCATCCTCAATAGCCTAATTTTTTAACGTCCTCAATGACCAACTATACACTATATATTTGACTAGAAGCGTTGTCATTACGTTGCTCTTACTCTTTTGAGTGAGGATGAAGGACATAAAAATTTGTTATTAAGTCTAATTTTAAGTACCTACCTATAATTTGTATTTAATCACGGTAAAACCTTACATGATTATAAATGTTATATAGCTGCGCTGCGATAGGCAAAATAGGAAGCTTGCAGTAACTAAATGACTTTTCTACTAGTCGAATTTTTGGCTATAAAATAAAGTAATTAAATTCGTATAAGACGGGCAGCTAGCCCTGGTGTCAGAGTTCTTGTTGAGTTACTCTTAAGCCGCTTGTAGGCTTCTAACATACCCAAACGATTAAAGCAAACAGGCTCTACATCGAGTTGATGCGAGTGAATGAATGAATGACTTTATTCGGCATCGATAATACAATGTAGAATTTCTTAAACATTCCATCTAAAACTAAGTTAAACAAATTTCTTAATATTATAATATCAGTAGTAGATATATATATTTAAGTAGCAGTTATTTCCTAGACCCTGCACTAGGCTGTGCCTGTGTTGCAGGATCTAGTCTCTTGGGTCACGGTAGTAAATGATACCATGAAATTAAATAAAAGTGCTGAAAAGATTTTTTTTACGAGATACTTCTGTAATTTGCTTTAGGGTATAATACTATCAGCACTTTTTCACAATGACTGTTCCTGTTCTTTATCAAGCCTTTGTTCTTTCTAGGTTTATTATAACTTATGAGATTCGATATCGCATAGATCGTTAGGTGGCACCGTAACAGTGTAATTCTGTTTCATTAGTTGAAGCAAACCGATAACCGAGGGCCAATTACGCGGCTTTATCACCAATTAAATCTTTACGAGGCATCGCCATCATGTGGAGGAGGTATGCTGGTGTTGCGTAGAGAATGTACCTAATCGATGGTATAAAAAAGCGTAAACAAAGTGCTGAGTGAAACGAATCAAACGACGGCCTATGCGTACAAACAATTTTAGTGATCGCCTAAAGTGTTGGCGATTTTAGTGATTTTGCATTACTATTATTTCTTGAATGGACTATTTTATGGGTGTACAATACTTGTGTATAGGTACGATGGTTACAAACTTGAAAAGAGATCTCGAGTCACAGGATAGGATCTAAAGTGCCATCGATTTTACTTAGAATTTTATGTTTTCTTGGGCTTGAACATATTTATGGATTGGCACTACGGATATTACAGTACTTTGCTCTACTCAATCTCTTGCAGGACATAAATCTCATTCTGTCCAGGAGTACCATCACCTCTTATTCCACAGCAAAAAAACACTCCTTATCTGTTTTTTTTTTTAATACCGTATAAGTTTGCGTTTGAATACATACGTACTACCTAGGAGACAAGCTTACCTAGGAGATACTTATTTACTCGGGATTTGAAGACACCCACGTTGTAAGTTAGCGGTACGTCTTACCTAGGTTCAAATAAAAGATAGTCATTTTTCAGAAGGTATTGTCGTGCCATGCTAACTCCTGATTCTAGTACCTACCTAGCTAAAAAGTAAGTAGGTAAGTTCGTATAGGCCGAGTGGCCTAGCCCTGGTGTCAGAGTTTTTAGGCCGCCTGAAGGCCTTTGACTTGGCTAAACGGTTAAAACAACCGGGACCGACCTAACTGATACAAGGTGAAAAGCCGATGCTTCGACTTCAATTCTTTGCAATAATAAACAAGTCCCACGGCTATGCACATACTTACTCGTACTTAGCTTTTAGTTCATTTAATAGCTATTAGGCGAAGAGAGATGTCTGTGGAGCAAAAAAAATTGAAAATTGAACTCCAATAGGCTAGCACTGGTTTGTTTGATGGTGTTAAAGAAATTAGTCTTATTTATCTGTAACTAAGCTAAACCTATAGTCCCTTTATAAGTGGCTTATTATTTTCTATTAGATCAAAATATAATTTCATTAAGATAATGGCTCATTATACGTAATTTCAAGTAATTTTAACTATGAGTCAGCAGAATTATCAAAAGTAGCTTAAATAAGAAATAGTTTTCTTATTTAAAAATATGCTTACATCATATCTACTTATCTACAGAATTTATTTCAAGAACATTTCACATTTTTCTTATTACCCTTGCTTACTACCCCTAGGTCTGTTTTTAAACACCAATGTAATTCAACTCAGCCTCACTCGGTGACCTATTTCCTGTTGACTTTTATAAGTACAAATTCACAAGCCTCATGTTTTACAGGAATTTTGCCAGGGAAACAAGCTATATTTTAGATACTACTTTGCAAAAAAGATTCCCAAGAGAGGTATATTTAACGGTCTTCGACCACGCTCGTTAAAGCTTCTGGAGTAAAATATGGCGAATTCTCAGACATGCTGATTTACCCACGATGTTATACTTTACCGCATTGCCTCACTAATATTGATACAATCACCTACTGTCAATAAGTCTGTAACACTGTACCTACGGCCTATAGTATTTATGTACAATAAGAGTTAATAGGCTTCAACTCAGTCAATAGTAGTAGTTGCTATTTTTAGTAACTATTTTTTACTAAACAAAAAAAATACACATGAAAAATATGAGCGGAGCAGTAGTTTACTGTTTTTTTAAACAGAGGGGTTCGTACAGGTTTACACGTAAACCGAAACTACAGTAGTCTCCGTGTCTCTATACATTTTTAAACAGTGCCCCTGGTGAAAACCAGGATGAACTAACAGAAATGGATGGTGCCACACGCAAACGCGCAAGTTTAAGTAAACTATGAAAAACCTGTGCTTAAGGCTCTGGTACGTTTTTTTTGGGTTGATAACATTACTAAAATGTAATATTTGCTTTGGTATAAAAAAACATTCAACAGCATATTACACGTTTCCTGCAGAAAAAATCAGTTAAACAACTCTGCATGAAAATATTAAAATCTGGTATATTCGCGACCTCGTTTAATATCATTCCTCTCGTTAACGTTTCATGGCTGTGTCGCCAGAATGCGAGTGTTACCTGTGCGTGAGTAATTATAAATTTTAACCTAATTACCTTAATCTGATTCCACAAATGAGCGGTTGAAAAATCATCGCGACTTTTAGTGTAAACAAAATGGAGCATAGCACGGAGATTATAGCGAAGGTTAGGTTATAATTATTTTTTTGGATTTATTGAGGCATGGTTTGCGGAAGTGAAAATTAAAAGGATGGAGGCGGAAAAACTGTGAAAAAGCTATTTTTATCGTTAGTTAATCGAGCTTGAGAAAGTTTGTTTACCAAGATAAACGTTTCTGAATAGAAATGTGTAGGTGGCACTATATTTTTTCCTTTTTGACGAACTGTGGTAAAAAATAAAGCACGAGCGCATTGTTTTATTTTTTACCACAGTTGTTCATTATTGTCATAAGCAGTGGATTAGCAAATTTACGCTCAGTGGGCAGGGTACATAGCTCGCAAGACAGGAAACAGAATCGCAAAGTTCCAGAAATAAAATTATCACATTACATGTACCTAATACATAAAAAGAGACTTCCCGAAAAACATTAATCTCCCTTTGAGAACCTACTTAGTTCATAAAAAATATCAAGCGCCAGGCACCAAATTACACGTAATTTGTAACGCAACAAACCCTACTTGTTTAACAAGTAACAACACAACTGACTTACCAAGAACCTTCCACATTTATCTTTAAGCGTTCTCAAATATCAGAAATGCTATCCCGGGTAATAAATTATTTAAAACAAAGGCCCGGTAGATGGAGCGTGCCCGGTCTATAAACACGGGAGATGTTTTGTCTCAGTGTCAAATCGTGAGGTTATTATGACTACTGTTAAGTTGCACACAATGTGTAAGTTCGGGCCGCTAATAGCTTATTGCAATTAAACGACTGTAGGTTTATTAATGTTGACTTATAACCTCTTAGAGATCTTATTATAAGCTGGTACATATAGTAAACGTAAACTATTTTATCGTTTTTGTGTGGCTTTACATATTTTTTTAGTTATTTATCTTTAGGTATCACCTGTTGCGCTGCACTTAAATGTGTGAAGCCACACGCATTTCCGTTTCCTTGTAAACCATAATGTTACTCTGATACAGTGTGTTGACTGTGTTTATAGGGTTATTAATACCGTTATTAATATCGAGAGATTATTCGCTCGTGACAGGTAAATGCTTGAAATATTCACAGAATATTTGATTTAATATGTATTTGAAAAATCAATAGTTAAAATAATTAAAACAAATATTTAAGGGAGGCTACCATACAAGAAACGTGATTTTTTGCTCGATTTTAATAACGGCAAAAGAAAGATGCTTGAAATATTTACAGAATAATAAGTTGTATAATCCCTTCAAAAATTAAATGATTAAATTAAAATAAATGATGTTAAGGGTTCCATACGGTACGGAGCCCACCGTGCGCGAGTCCGACTCGCACTTGACTAATTATTATCTCTCTACGAGATCGATTCAGGAATGAAAAGATTCGGAGAAAATCAAAGTTACCATAATAGCCTAGCGGATTGGTAAGTTGAAATTGAGTTGGCAGGGTTCAAAATTCGTATAACGTATGGTCGATGGGACTATAAGAGAGTGGAAACATATGAGGGGCAAGGTGGACAGATGAACTTACTTGAGGAGACCGCAGGATAGCACTGGGCGCCGGCGGGGCTAACCGGTCTTTTTGGAGATAAAGATTAAAGGGGACACATATTCTGCGTCCACTGCAGAATTTGCATGAATGACTGATAGATGGTTGATCTAACGATTAAGTATCTAAGTAGAATCTCCTTCAATACCAGCTCCTCGTCACACAAAAGACTCCAATCTGGAGCCTTTTGTGTGACGAGGAGCTGTTTCTAACACTCGTAAAACATAGTATGATATGTTCTCCCGTTCGTACAAGGTTCCTGTTCTCTCGCGTTCAACTGTTTTACAGATTCGATTATAGAAAACCATCAAATGAGCGCACTAAGTATTAATAATGTTATCATTGATAGACGGCGAGGGAATGGTACAGTCAAAAAAACATACATACGGATTTAGAACCTTTTTGAAGTCAGTCAAAAGTAATATCAACTTTTTTAGTACTATCTAAAAATTATATGACTAAAATCTCACTTTAATCCAGCTCGTCGTTAACAAGACTTCAATCTGGAACTATCAAGAGAGCGCACTATCAATAACGTTATCGTTGATAGATGACGCGGGCTCGATCCCGCCGTCCCATTGTGTGGAGACGGATGGATCGAGACAGATGAATCGGGACTGATCGAGTGATGTCGCAAGCTTTTTTCACCTGCTCTCAATTACACGAGGATGGATGGACTTTTGGAAATTAAACTATTCTCAACCGTTTTCAAAAAAGAGGAGGTTCGACTGTACGTTTTTCTTAGATGTATGTCACACTATCTAATTTTGTATACAGGGTTATTCTTATTCAATTAGCATCCTTTTAGGGGCTTTTTCTGTACATCAAAACCAACAACTTTTGTTCTGCGACTTTTGTCAAAACTCAAAAAAAAGTGGCAGAACAAAAGTTGTTAGTTATGATGTACAGAATAAGCCCCTAAAAGGATGCTAATTGATTAGGAATAACCCTGTAACCTATACAGAGTTATTCCTAATGTTATCGATATTAATAACGTTATAGTTGATAGACGGGTTAGACCCGGCGTCCCATTGTATGGAGACGGATGGATCGATCAGTCTCGATCGAGTGATGTCTCAAGGAGCTTTTACCCACTCTTAATTACAGGAGGAGGATATATCTCTATTTTGTAAGTTTGACTTACTTACTATACAAAAGAGAGCGCAAATGGTGTTTCTTCTTCTTGAAATTAATTAACGGCAGGGTTAGCATTTAAATGGGTGATTGATTGATTGATGGGTGCAGGTGGTATCTAGGTACTTCTAAGCGCTGTCATAGCTTGGATAATACGTTAAATTTTAGGTCCCATCCCAGTTAAGATAAGTGGCCGTAAAGTGTAGTTAATTTTACATCAGTGGCGGTTCAAAAACTATGACACGAGGACTAGCAATCTGGCCTATACGAACTAACTTCATCAAGAACTAGTACCAAAGGTGACCCAAAAGACATGTCGAAGCAGAAACTGATTGATCGCACCCTCTCATAATAAGGTTCGTGTCCCAAGGCCATTACGATAATAACGTCGGCGCGACGCTCGGAAGCGAGATAGCATCGCATCGCGCGCACTGGACAATAACCCTCAGAACATTCAGTTATAATGAACACCATAAAATGGACTTGGAAAGGACTCGGTATGACTAGGCTTAGTTTTTGTGTTAGTGCATTAGCATCAGAAATACGACATTCATGACGTGTGGCTAGAGGTATGAAATATTTTGTCTCGAGTCAATTAACATTATACTTAGAACAAATGCTTTTTTTGAGTTGGTCCCTTAGTAAAAGTTGTTGTTATAGAAATAAAAGTTGCTGTAATAATGATGTACCTGATGTGAGGCTTCAGTATTCTTGGATGTTTGAGAGACACCGACAACGTCTGCTATAAGACGTCCTCTACTAGACATAGGTACGCCTTCTCTATACAGGGCTATTCAGAAAAAAGTGTACAAGTGTACCTAAGTGTAAAAGATGCAGTAAGCCAAATAGGGCGTGACTCAGACCATCATAATGAACATTTTTTTTCAATGGTGGTCTTAATCGTTCTCTTACAGCTTAATGCATCTTTATAAATAAACAAAAAATAATATTTGGGGATATCTTACTCACGGCCTCTGACTCAAAACTAAGCAAAGCTTGTGATATGGCTGCCAGAGACTGATCTACTACTTATACATATTTTTAATTACATACTTACATAGATAGTAACTAAATAACACCCAGACACAGAGCAAATACCTATGTTCATCAAATAAATACTTGCCCTGGGTGGGGATCGAACCCACACTTCTTTGACCCAGTAGTTAGGGTCACTAACCACTGAGCCACCGAGGCAGTCAAAATTTAATAAATAAAACCCTGATAATCTCCATTAAGACCTGTTGCAAGTGGATTGCATTCACTGTCTCTCTGCTGAATATAGTCCACACGAAGATCGGTTGGGCCATATCCACCACGCTGGCCCACGGCGATTTGGTGGAAAAATCACTTGCATTAGCACAAACACACACTTCCGCATTAACAATATAAGTGTGATGATATAAAAAGTACTAAAGCTTGGCCTTGATTCCTAACAGTTACGAGTATAACTTACTGGTATAGTCGGCCTGAGGTTAAGCGATAGAGCGCGATGGCATATCGACATTACTTCCTCACAATTCCGATCCTTTATTGGAGGTACACACGCCCACGCTTCAATATCGAGTATTCTTACTTATTCGGAAGGTCAAGGAATATGTCAGACGTCGTTAGAAGTAACTGGCGCTGAATGGCTATAGAAACGTATGAGATTGCAATGAGTAAGTTAAATTACATCTCGTTAGAGAGCTTAGAGCACAGGCGTTACCAATGTTTTTGCGGTTCAAACTCTTGTAAAAACATAATAGGTACTCGTAAGTACAATACTTACTTTAGTATTCGTTTCCGAACAATAGACACACATCTCTTTAGCTGAAACTTCATAATTAGTAATTAAATAATGTTGCCAAATATTATCGACATCGGCTGAAAAATAGAGTGACAATAAACGCCCTTTTTGAGGGAAATACCCCATACCTATAGAGGACAATCAACATCCCGACAGACGAAACCAGTGGTTCTTAACCAGTCCTCGCAGGAGTTAAAATATGGTCCGCGAACCACTCCTTATGCGAGTCAAGCAATATATTGACGTGTAAAAATATGACAGATAGGTATAATCATAACTTTACCTTATTTTGACACGATGATAAAATAGTCGCGTCGTGTCTTCGTATGCGTAGCTGTGCTGATCAATTAAATGTTGGGAACCACAGACGTAAGATATCAATTTACCTAATACGTTTCATTTCACATTCCAATAAGAATATTTTCAATTGATATCGTATCTAGGCTACATCGCACATGCAATGAATAAAGAAAATAATCTTTCTAGCATAAAGCTAGCAGAAACATCACAATCGGATATTAAAAGCGTGAAGTATGAGGTGACTCAGAGATAAGGGTATCTCGCTGAGATCACTCTGGGTATTGCTTTTCTAAGAAAAATATCTTGGGAAAGCAATTTTCTTATGTGTCATGGAAAGGTTGTTTTATCATAACAACCTATACTTATATTAAACTTGTATTTACTTATTAATAAACGCTGAGTTACTTCGCAGTAGTTACTATAGTTAGTCCGTATTTGATCTTTTTTTCCTTGATAGTTTTATTTCAATTGTAAAAGACATAAGACAGATTTTAACTAGTTTTAACTACTCTGGGTTTGTAGGTACTATTAATAGGGCGATAACTGAATTTAGCAATGTACATGCATCATGAATATAGAAGTACATATATCACATTTTAACTAGTCATTGCAGCCACACATTTTGGTTACAGGTGTAGATTATTTATAAGTAGTTAGAAAATGTATCAAAATAGCAGTTGATAAATTATTTAATGGTGAAAAGTATTTCGGAAAAAGCAGTTTTCAGCGAATATAATACGGAGTACGGAACCAGTACCCAAAAAACTAAAAATTTTAAATGGGTTGAATAACTGAGTGCTAATTGCAGGATAACGTGTTTTAGAGCAGCTTCTTCATGTGTTCTTCAAAGGAGAGTAATAGTCATTTATTTGTCAAACCAGATGAAATATTTATCAAGTTTCGTTTCCAGAATAACTTACTTATATACTTCTATAATAATGTTCATTTTACATTTCGTTGAGAAAAGCAAGAGTTATTGACATCCATCGAATTATCCTATCTTCACTAATATTTTAATCCAAAAGCGTGTTTGTTGGTCTGTTCCCCTTCGCGCAGCAAGAGGCACATCTTTCACGCATGATTTTTGACGTGAATATAATTCAAAGGTTGAATATTTTTATAGACAGATAAACACTTTACTGAACACCAAGAAATAACAATAAGAAGAAACAAAGATACAAAAGCAGTGTAACAGTGGGCTGCCTTATCGCTGATAGCGATCTCTGCCAGGCAACCATAGGATGTAGAGGATAGATAGCGTATAATGGACGGGGACATAAACTGTAACGGAAAAATAAAATGTTCCTATGGGAAATCACAAATATCAAAAAACGGGTAAATCCGCGGGCGAAAGCTAGTTTGACTATATTTTCAACCAATACTATAACAATATCCATATCATCACTTAATCAGCAAACACCTTTATCATATAAGTATCAAGGTAGAGAATGTAGGGCGATGAGGAATTATAAAATATACCGGAGGAAACGAGGTCGCTGAGTCGCTGACGGGCTTCAGCGCGGAACCTTTCAAATACTTCCACGCAGAAACTGCATGAGAAAAACTTGTAATATTCTATTTATGTATAGCGTTTAGTAATGTAGAGCAAAATACATACCTGTAAAAAAATATCTAAATGCAACTCCGTCACAGAATCAGCAAAACATCTTTGATTAGTTTTTTTTACAATGCAGAGCGATACAAATACATTTTATACTATTTCACATACTACTCGTATTCAGATTGAAAGGGCATCTTTTTTTTTCCGTTAAGGGCAAAATCGTAGTTTCGTGGCAAGGATGCTGCTGCCCTTCCTTACCCTGTGCTAATTTAACTACGTTTGATCCGAATGGTTATACCGCCATTATTAGGGTCCGCGGTACCTCAGTCGGCTCATACGACATTTAGTACTCGTGGAGGTACGAGTACCTACCTACTAATTCTGCTCTGCTGGTATCAGTATCACACGGCAAAACGGCATCAAGTGGTGATGATGGTAATGAATAATGAAGATTTAAAGTTTCATACTAGGATAGCATAATAAACTGGAATGGTTTCCCTCTAACTAACCCTACATAGCATAGCTCTGCGCTGGTATGAAAAAGTTTGAAGTGTATCTGTATATGTATGGCATCATAGCTCTCAAACGAATGGACCGATTTTGATGCAGTTTTGTGTTTAAAAACTGATTTAATTGAGATGATTCTCAGCATTATTTCAATATAATATCTATGTGGGAGTTCTCCAAATGTTTAATTTGACTCCTGTAATAGATGCAAGATCACGATAACTATTGCGCACTCTTAAACTTTTTGTGCAGTAATCAGAATTGACACTAACAGTTACGGTATGATTCGATAGGTAACAATGAAAACAGTGGTCTTGTTTTGTCAAAAAAAATGTTTCCTATGATTATCTTCGTAAGTCATTTGACCGAGCCATCCAAATAAAAGTGAAAAACAAACTACGAAACTGTTCATACCTAAGTAACACCTGCGTAAGCCTTACTCCACAATGAAGGCGTGTTTATAAAACTACCGCCTTATTGTACTCGTGCTGTCAGTACATAAACTACACCAATAATCGTTTGCAGCCAGTGAAATTGCATAGTCTTACTTACTGCCGCTATTGTGCAACATTATTATGTAAGTATTGCTCGAGGTGACCGTGAGTAGGTATCATGGAAACTTGAAAATTGAATATACGTAAAATGAGGTACTGGCCGACTTGCTACTTACAGAATAAAAAATAATGCAATGTAGCCAAAACCAACTTGCATCTAGACTTATTGATACTTAGCGATATTGTGGCTTTGCTAGAGCGAAATTATATAGCTAGAGGTTTTTCTCGTGGGGGGGGGAGGGAGAGCAGCTGCTACTGTTTATGTTTAAGTGGTGGGCAATGAAGTCAGTTGGAGTCAGTTGGCAATACAAAGAATCGGCCAAGTGCGAGTCGGGCTCGCGCACCAAGGATTCTGTACCGTATGCAAACCCCTAATAATATATTTTATTTTTAATTCAATAATTTTTTTTGAAGGAACATACAACTTAATATTCTGTGAAGATTTCAAGTATCTACCAGTCGCCGTTATTAATTTCGAGCGAAAAACAGCTAAAAATTTAGATTTGTTGCATGGAAACACCCCTTAAATATTTATTTTTTTCGGTTTTTAGTTCGGTGTAGTTTCGGTATTTGTTGTTATAGCGGCAACAGAAATACCATCTGTGTAAATTTCAACCTATCATGGTTCATGAGATACAGCCTGGCAACAGATAGACAGACGGACAGCGCAGTCTTAGTAATAGGGTCCCGTTTTTACCCTTTGGGTACGAAACCCTAAAAATTTAAGTTACATGAAAAAGGAATGATTACAATTTGAGAAAAATTAGATAACGAGTTTTGTTTGATCATTTGTTTTGTTCGTTCGATAGTTCACGTTTAGTTCATGCATCGGTTTTTATGAACTAATTCATTTGCTTGTAAGTAGGCTCTTTCTGCACGTTTTTACATAAATTTTCTTATTTAACGCTACAAGCCGTTTATGGAGCATTGAAACTCAATCTTAATTGTGCCGGAAAACAATTTACCTGTAAAAGCTAATAGCTGGTTTATAGTGTTTTATCATGGGCAGGTCAGCTTTGTGTAAACATCTGCCAATCGAACTTTTATTTGTGAGATTTTCCTAGTTTATTAATTTCGCTATTTCAGCACATTATTTTTGTATATGTTATATACTATATCAAAACGTCAGGAAAATTAGAATATTTACTGCGCGATGAGTTCTGTAATATACATAAGAATAATTACTGATAAAATCTTTTTAATAGATGTTTTCAGAATCAGAAGCCATTGTACAATATGATTCATGCAAACTTACAGTTTTATTCATTGTCTATGATAAGCAAAACAATTGGATAATAAATTCTTTTCATTGAAAAAGTAGAATATGTTTTTCAATCAGTTGCGGCAATTTGATTTTTGAACAAATTCACGATATTCGAGTACTTTACCGAAAACTGCATGCACTTTCAGTTAGTCTAGTGTAATTTTCGTTGTCTATCTATGGAAAAAAATTAAGTTGGACAAAAAACCACGTTATAACTGAAAAATCTTCTTTTTCTTTTGTTTTTTCTCCTTTGTTCATTGAAATAGGCGCTGGGCTAAAATGACGACTGCATTACGGAATCCAAATGACGAATGCGCCAAGAGTAGTCATAATTTCCTGTGCGATGCATAAAACAAAAGCAAAGGCTTGGTGTTGTTTCTTCATTATGAGGGCGTGTGCGAGCTTCTACTCTCACTCATCATTTTTACTTTGGGTTGTAAAGGGTACTGCTGAACATAGGCCTCGTCTTACTATAAATTTCCAACAATTAGCACTGGTTACTTCTAGTAGGAACAGTTTGTACTAAACGTGATTCTGAGGTCTTAATCAGACAGTTCTTTGTTGACACTGTTTATCATGAAGTCTTATTACTTGTGCCAGTAGTTTTTTTTTTTAAATTATCTCATTGTAAGTGGAAGTGGTATGGCTAACAAAAAAGTTTTCGTGTTATTATAATAATGCCCTTGATCAGCTTTTCTAAAACACCATTTGCACGAGAAGGTATGATTTGGACGTCATCATAGATTGATTTTCTGGACATAGACCACGAACGATTACGATTATTTTAATGATTGATATATTTATCTACTTCAAGATATGGAACTTTTCTATTCCCCTACACGGGCAAAGGCATAGTAAAAGCAACGCCAAGCTCAAGCAAAATAAAAGTACTGGTGAACCAGAAATAAATGGTCCAGAGCTCGTCATATCCCATCCGCAGGTAACGCGCGGTCAGGCACGCACCGCGCACACTTGCGCGCGCGCACACACACCACGCCTCGCCTACTGTCCACCGCCCGAACAATCGATCGTAAATCACATTCGATAAAATTATAGGAGGGAACAATGGACGTCGCCGGACAACATCTGCGACGCATAATCTGCCGTCCCACCATCGCAAAGAGTCCGCTTTCACGCGACACCTGGCGCTGTCTCTACACGCACTCTACCACTCTGGAATAGAGTTGAAAATCACACGCGATCGCACGAGAAATGTTTATTTTGAGAAAGCGCTCCTCGTACGATTTTCATCTTTATAGAGCAAGAAGTTGAGATGACGTTGGATTGAAATGCTTCGGTCGGCGTAATTGCGAAATTCACGCTTCGCGGTGCGGGGCAAAAATAAGATTATGGATTCTGCTGAGCTCCAGCGTTATTGTGATTCGAGGATCCGACGGTAGGTATGTCTGGTGGTTTTACGACTGCTATTCCTGGAGGAATAAACTTGGCTTATTGAATATTGTTCAGGTTATTTATGGAAGACATCGCCATTGTCCGGGCAACTCGACTCTCGCAAGCCGCGGTGTTTGTTTTCAGGACTGGCTTGGACACGCTTAGCGCTCATTAAAAGACTTTTTGATTTGCTATGGTTATAGGAAAGTTCATTTTACAATACTTATTCTTTATCAGTTTTTTGTTGAGATAAAGTATCATTTCACACAGTGCCCATAAAAATGTGCCTAAGACATTTCAACGTCATAAAATATAGATTTCTTGGTGTTTATCACTTTGATAAGAACTTATTTGCTGATGGGACCCTACATATTTTTTATAATAGATGAATGCTTAATAAAATCATTATAAAACAGTGGTGATTTGATTAAAAGTATCAGAACACATTGTATTAATTATACACATCAAAGTTCAGAAAAGTAGAGAAACACTAACTCTCTTGCTGCACCCGTAAGACGCTGAACTGATCCTCTTTCATATCTTTTTCGTACAACACAATATTATATCATGACACATAAAATACATGATTTATAAACTTATTTAATAAAAAGTTCAGTTCCTGAACTTCTAAAGGGCAATGTTCAGGCAGCGCCGTAAATGCAAGTATAGTGAAACTAGGTACCTCACCTGCGGACCAGTTTTACTGCGCTCGTAAATATGAGGGCAGATATTAAACCAGCTTTACTCGGACAATGCAATTATACTGCCGGGATTATGTTCAGGCTTAGAAGTCAACGGCTTCAGAGATAAGGTTTGGTGTACACTGACGTTGAGCTTAAACTTATTTTTGTGATAAAGCATTTGGAGCTGATAAAACATGGTGATAGACATGATGACTGAGAAAAAAAATGTAATTAGTCCGTAAGTTAGATTATTTAAAAATTTGGACACGTATTTTTTATTTTTAACCGACTTCCGAAAAGGAGGAGGTTCTATGTTTGTCTGCATGTTTTTTTTTGTGTATGTTCATCGATAATTTCGCCAATTGTGAACCAAATCCAAAAATTATTTTTTAGTTTAAAAGAGTATACTTCCAAAATAGCTACACTTAAATTTTACAGGAATCGGCTGAGCCGCTTTTGAAAAATCAACAATAATGTAAACAATTCGAGCGAAACATTCGAATTTTGTACACGATGGAAGGTGGTTCCATTTTTTGCGAAAAATAATAATGTCGATCAAATAATAAACGACAAAGATTAAATTCGGGAGTGGAGGTCGTAACGTGACATCACTACCAAAAGTTTATACTTTTTTGTAGTCACGCGGATCTTTAACGGGCTATTTCTTCATTATTTTTTGTTTAATTGACAAAAGAAAAATATGTGTTTAATATTTTTTGATTATTTATCTAAAAAGCTAATTATTATTTTTAGTCATCATGCCTATTCTAATTGTATGTTTAACTAAATCTGCATTAGCCTATGACTCACTCGAGACTGATTTAGTTAAAAACTGGCAAATATTATTACGATTTAAATATTAAAGGATATAATATGCCTGCCTGGAATCGGCGTACGATTTCGACCCTTTTGCTGTCGAGACGGCTGGTCCGTGGTGCTTCGAAGCTCGGAGATTTGTTAACAACCTGGGACGGCGCCTTAGAGAAAAAGGCCGCGATCCTCGCTCTGGCTTGTATTTAGTCCAGCCAGCACATGCGAGCATTATGGGCACTTTTGGCCAGGCCATAAGGGGAGGGCTATTCGATTAGATTTTATAATTAATTACTTTGACACTTTCTTGACTCATTCACTATTTGTGATATTTAAAATTTGACTTGTTTTTAACACTATTTTGATTGTTAATTTATAATTTGTAATTATTGTATGACATTGTGTATATACGGTAAATAAATTTTAAATAAATAAAAAAAAAAATTAAAGGATATTGCCAAATATTATCAAAATAGGGTGGTAAATATCGCTACAGAAAAGGACACGTCCACAAAATGTATGGAGGCTGGTATACTAATCATAAAAAATCTAAAGAAAGTACATTTTATTCTGAGTATATTTTACATCAGTCAAAATCTAAAACAGAACCCTCCAACTTATTTAAAATTAAATTTGAATTTCTTAGGATAAATATGGAATTAAGGAAAATATATAATTGACACACTAAATAGATAGTTTATACTCGTATATGGTAACTTTGACTAAGCAACCTTCAGTGTAAATGGACGATAGAAGCATTTTATCATTGCTAAAACAGAATATAGATTTTTTTTGCTGAGTTCTGACAAAAGTCGCAAAACAAAACTTGTTAGTTTTGATGTACAGAATAAGCCCCTTAAAGGATGCTAATTGATTAGAAATAACCCTGAATAGTATCTTTTTATGAATCTCCAAGAAATGAATAAAATTTTATTTTTATATCATGCAGAAAAATTACCACAGTGTAAGTACAAACCAAGATACTGATAAACTTCATACGATATAAAAAGTACATAAATCCGCTGCAATGGCGGACGGGCGTGACGAAACGTAACTATTCATGTGTACCATTTTAATGTCACGATAAAACTACGAGATATGAACGCTACATCAATATAATCTTTATGTCCAGCTATTCAATATAAATCTTTATCTGGATATTTGTTTTCTCGAACTGTTCATATTTTTCCATTAAAACTAAGTAACTAAATTGAAGACGTGGTGGTCTAGAGGCAGTGCCTTACAATCGTGAGGTCGTGGGTTCAAATCCCGGTCCCGTACTAATAAGTTCTTTGGAATTGATCTGCGGAATTTCACACCACTGGCGTTTCGGTGAAGGAAAACATCGTGAGGCAACCACCTTTATGTCCGTAGAAGAAATTCTATGGCGGATGTGAATCCACCAACCCGCACTGGGCCAGCGTGGTGGATATGGCCCAATCACCCTTCATGGGTAGGCCTACGTCCTGCAGTGGACTATTAAAAAGTAAAGTAAACTAAGTAAGTAAATTAAAAATGTATCATCATAGTGCAGCAGATTGACAAGTTGAAATGGCACTGGGCAGACAGATAGCATGGAGAACTGATAACCGGTGTGGTCGAAAAGTTCTCGAGTGGAGACCGCTTACTGGCAAGCGCAGCGTAGGACGTCCTCCCGCTAGGTGGACAGATACCTCATCAAGACCGCAGGATCGCGCTAAATGCAAGCCGCTACCAACCGGTCCTATTGGAGATCCATAGGGGAGGCCTATGTCCAGCAGTGGACATCTTGTGGCTGATGGATGGATGGAAATTTAAAATATAATAGTATTTCAAAATATTATTTAACCAATAATTAAACAGTGTACCAATTCATAGACAAGAAAACTACCCTTCTTCTCTATCGGGTAAATAGACGATATTATAAAGTTCTTAGCACTAAGCCTATGTTGAGCAATGGATTTTATCAAAAGGTCATTACAGTACGGATGATTTTATACCAGTTAGTACCAAAACAGCGTAGCGAGAATGATCCGTTCGTCATCCGAGATTGGCATGTATTCGTCAGTGAGATCTGATAATGACTAGGACGATGACGAAAACGACGAGGATCCTACATAATTATTTTTCACAAAATAATGGCAAAACCGACTTCCATCGTGTACAAAATTCGAATAGTTCGCTCTAATTTATGTTTCCGTTTTTTAAATAATGTTGATTTTTCAAAAACGGCTCAGTCGATTTCGATAAAATTTACATGGGACCACCTCGGAAGTATACGCATTCTAAAAAATATTTCCATTCGGTTCATAATTGGCAAAAATATTGATGAACATACACAAAAAAAACATACGGACAAACACAGAACTTCCTTCTTTTTGGAAGTCGGTTAAAAAGTTACAATATCACTATTCAGAGATTATTCGAGTTTATTATGAGCCCGCGTGATATTAACAAAAAGCGTACTATGATACTCCTTTATTTTTACTTTAAACTACAGCCATGCAAAAAATCAAGACGATTACTAGCTCCATTACTGCGTGAAAGAGCAACAAACATACCAACAAACATTATATTTAATTTATTAACTTTTCCACTGAATTTAAACATAATTTCTGCATGTTATCACCCGCATATTATGTGTATTTTCCGGCTACTCAAGAGAGTATAAAAGACGCTAAGTACACTTTGTTAGTACGAGTACCTAAAGCGTAGCAAAATGATAACGCCTACGAATTCAGTGCGCATCGTAGCAAACTCTACGGGTGGTCTACGAAACCAAATTAATTTTATTAACGGAGTTACATTTTAGTAACATTAATGACTGAAAAGAACTATACTTGTAATTTTATACTTATAATTGTACACTGAATTGTAAGTAATAAATGATTGTAGAACGTATAGAACCTACTAATGAACAGTCGCTGTCCTACGGCTGACGTTAATGATGATGATGACAGTTACTTACATAGAATAATAACTAAAGTAATAGAAATAGTACTAAAATAACAAGAGATATACATCACTTTGTCCTATTTTAAACATGAAATTTAAAAGGTGTTAGAAAAAAGATGCACATACACCCGAACTTAAGTAATTTCAAAGGGTTTCACAAACTAGCATTGAGCTATCTCGGGTGTCCAAATTCAATAAGGTAAAAAGTAAAAAGATCAGAAATTTAAACCATCTCACTGGAACTAGAGGGTTCGATTTCCGAAAAATACAAAAGATCAAGGTGAACCTAATTTTAACTACATATTTTGACATTTCAACTGGTGATGTTGACGTATGCGACAGACATTGCGTTTTTTTTTTGTTCCACTCACTCTCGCGTATGCTGTTGCCAGATATAAATAAGACAGCTGTGACGTAGTTTTTAACCGACTTCCAAAAAGGAGGAAGCTCTAAGTTCGTGTGTGTGTATTTTTTTTTTGTGTATGTTCATCGATAATTTCGCCAATTATAAACCAAATCGAAAAATTATTTTTTAGTTCGAAAGGGTATACTTCCGAGGGACTTAATTTAAATGGGACCACCATTAAAATTTTACAGAAATCGGCTTAGCCGTTTTTGAAAAAACCAACAATAATGTAAGCAATTCGTGCGAATTATCCGAATTTTGTACACGATGAACATCGATAATTTCGCCAATTGTGAACCGAATCGAAAAATTCTTTTTTAGTTCGATAGGGTATACTCCCAAGGTGGTCCCATTCAAATTTTACAGATAGCGGCTGAGCCATTTTCGATAAATCATCAATAATGTAAACAATTCAAGCGAAATATTTGAATTTTGTACACGGATGGAAGGCGGTTTTGCCATTTTTTGCGAAAAATAATAAGGTATTATTTGAGTAAAATTTAGCAATACTTCTATTACTTCTCATTGTTCTGAGGTTACTTAGTTAGGAATTACAGCAACAGTCGAAGAATTGAAAACAATGTTACTTTAAATATTAGGATACATTTACGTGTGTTAAAATATTTTTATTATAATATTTTTTTACCTACGTATATCTACTATAGGGGTAAATTTGTAATTGCCAATATTTAAATTCACCAATATATAAACTGTCCAATGACCTACACTCAAAAACTTTACCCTTCTCTTACTATCGAGTAAATAGACGATGGTATAAAAACACATCACAAAACGCAATAATAATATAGCATTTCAAAATAATACTTTCGTTGAAATAACGCATGGATATAAAGCAAATCGTAAAAACTGATGATTGATATAGCGAACGTTGTGCAACCGATGTTTTTGAAGTCTGTCTAGAAGCTGTTAAACCATGTTTATAAATACCTACATGAAGAATGAGTAAACTGACAGCTTGGAACTATTAGGCGTTTCACTCCCATCGACTCTTAACTTTGGCTCTTACATAGAAT
This sequence comes from Hypomecis atomaria, assembly GCA_964007245.1. Classification (NCBI taxonomy): domain Eukaryota; kingdom Metazoa; phylum Arthropoda; class Insecta; order Lepidoptera; family Geometridae; genus Hypomecis; species Hypomecis atomaria. Next base: position 12,507,134 of record OZ023299.1, read on the forward strand.
CAAAAGCCCAATAAGCCTCCAAAAAACTAGGTGTTCTCTTTAAGGTGAGGCGGTATTTCCCACCTGAACAACTGCTTAGTCTTCGTAAAGCACACGTCAGATCTTGCATGGAATACTGCTCTAACCTTTGGGATCGCTCTGCCAAATATCAACTGGAGGATCTGGAGTCGATTGAGAAGCGAGTCAGGGGGCTGATAGACAATGACACCTTTACTAACTCGCAGCTGCAAAGTCTCGAGCATCGACGTAAGGTAGCGTGTTTATCAACCTTTTATCGGATACACCTTAAAAAGTGCGCCCAAGAGTTGCACAATCTGGTCCCACCTGCCCCTTTCTTCTATCGTACCGCTTGACAGACGCGACCAAAGCGCAACCCTTTTATGGTGAACATTCCGCGCGTTAGAACCAAGCGTTTCGAATCCTCATTCCTCATACAAACTGCCAGAATGTGGAACGCATTGCCTGGGTCTGTCTTCCCGTTAAAGTACAACGTGGGAGTCTTCAAACCCAAGTAAATAGGTATATTCTTGGTAAGAGTGCTACACCCTAGACCGCATATCTGCTTAACATTAGGCAGTATTTAGTCAAACGCAAACCTATACAGAATAAAAAAAAATATAAAAAAAACAAAGCTGTTGAAACGTCCTGACAGTTTCAAATAGCGCTGGATGCAAGCCACTTCCAACCGATCGTATTGGAGAACCATAGGAGAGGCATATGTCTAGCAGTGGACGTCATATGGCTGATGGGTGGATGGTTTAAAGATCATCACAATCCGTCATTCTGTCCCATTCAATTTTATTATTACCATCCAAAGGTTGCTTGGAAGAGACTGATATTAGCGATAAAGTACAAAGTAAGACTAATATTCGTAGCCAGTTGGAACACTGTTTTTATTTAAGTCTATATTTATTTATGAGGGTTTTATCCGCAGGATAATGCCACCCTCGACGCACTAAAAACAACACTGTTTTTTAATTGTAATTTTTACATCTATTTGTTTTAATTTTGTTATGTACAGTAGATATCTACTTTATCATTTCATTTTTGGAAGCTTACATCTATCCATATACCAACTAGCTTAAAAGGTGTTGTTAAAAGTTTAAAACGTAATTAAACCCTAAACTGTCTAATATTCAGGGCTGGCGTTTAAAGGAGATATTGCAAAAATATATTGAAATTGGGCCACCAAAGGGTACAGTATTTCATAATTTGCTTCGTTTCTTTCGGACAATTATTTTTCCGTTATTTTTTACAATAACAGTGTCCATTAAAAGTAATTTCATGTATTCGGATTGAAAATTACATTGACATTGTTCAAAATTAAGGCAGCCATACTCTTCTTCTTTTATATTTTGGTGTCGCATGGTTTATGCATTTGCTAGTGTTACCTATAAGTATTGAACCTTTTTTTTGTATTTTATCAAAATAGTTACAGTCTAAGTCACGTCATAGTCCGAAAAAGTCGCGGTCAAGTTAGACCTCAGTATCTAATTATCACTGATAGAAACATATTTCACAAAATAATAAATGCGGCGACATGATTTTTCCCCGTTCCCGCCAAAAACCACCCGGCCATGCTCGGCTTGAAACATTAATAAAATGTCACAAATAACAAAAATAGGCTAAAGGCCTGTTTAAAACCGATTTCTATATTATCCTGGATTCTTATAACAACGAAAAGAACACGTTTCATTGCAATTCGTTGGATGATTTTTTATTGTTAACTATTACAGGATTTAAACACCTCGTAGTCAAAATATTTTATTCAGCATTCTCCGATCTTAGAAATATATAGTTACAAACCTTTTTTTATTCTTCGCTCCATTTTCACATCATTGATCCTCCTTAGTTTCTTTCCCGCCAAAAAGTAAGTATTCATCCTTCATTCTCAATTTTTTTTAATATATAGATCTAACTTGTCCCGTGAGTTTGAATACTAAAGAGGTTTCTATGTGCTACGTGATCTTCATACACCATAATAAGAATACAGCAATGTGAATGCGGGGCAAGTTACTTCGAAATAATTCACAGTTGTTTAGATCCATTTATACAGAAATGTGACATAATATAATACTTTTAAGAGAATAATAAAACAACATTACACTCATCACACTATTAATGATGGTTTTACAAAATTAATATAACGACAAAATGTTCTTGATTATTTACGATAAACAGGAAAATAAAAACAAACCTCTTACACGTTTACCTTCGACTTTCTCGGTGACCCGCGACTTCACCAAGTAACAACTTAGGAGGATTCCTCAGGGCCAGCGCAGTGGATATGACTCGTAGGCCTAGCCTATGTTCAGCAGTATACATTTAAAAATTACAGATACATGAAAGGTAGATACATACATATACCGTGTGTCTCTCAGAGACCTAATAATACTGAAACCATTTATATGTAGTACGTAGTACGTTATTAAGAACAACTGAAGATTGCTGTTGGTCCCATAATAAAAAAATAAACGAAATAAATGAAACAAAAGAAACGTATAAAGTCTTGATCGAAGTAAAAAGTACAAACGTATCAATTTGATGTATCATTAACGTCTGAGAAGTTTTGCTAACAAAACTAAACTCTTCAGTGCATTTTTTACATGTAGGCTATTAATTCTATGTAGGTTATATAAAAAGGTTATATGTGACCAAAATGGCAGTAATTCAATAACTGAGCAAAAATCAAATTGGAAAATGTGAAATTACTCATAAATTAAGCATTTAATGCGGTTGTTTTATTCTGCGCATTTATTTATCATAGTTTATCGGATTTTTTGAGCTACTGTACCTAGTCTTAGCCCTTTTTGCAATATCACCTTTTCAGGGAAGTATAATAAACCAAACTATTTGATTTTTTCAATGCTTTCTCTTCATATCTCTCACAAAAACAGACAAATATTAACGCGCAAATTACAGGCATAACTTTTAAAAATACAAACAAAGTCTGAAACTTATTCTAAATCTGAATAGTTTTTTCCTTTTGAATAAAAATTCCTGAAAAAGGTTTTTTTTTTATTTCGAAAGAATCAAACTATCTTACATGAAATGCTCGTACAGATTAAATTTTATGAAAAAAATCGTAGGTAAACTGCATATCAAGGTACATAGTAGGAAAGTAAGTAGGTACATAACATACAGACCGACTTTTATGTCCCTTACATAATGAAAATCCTCTGTACTCATCCAATGACAAATGACAACGGAGGGAACATCCCTCCTGCATGCCAAACGAACAAAAACACACTGTATTCTCATGATTGAAGGTTGGTTTTACAAACGCACAGCACGGAGGATGTCCCTCACTATCTTGTCAGGCGGGGAGAGCGGCGACCAATCGCAGCGCGCGAACGGCGCATCGCACTGTCATGTCTAACCTACTGCGCATCCTCAGCTTTCAGCACACATAGGTATACAAACTTTCCCGATGCGCTTTCGTTCCGTTTTCGTAAATGGAATATGTTTTATCTTTTGGAATGGTATTGTTTTGTTTGTGACTGGCCAGAATGACAGTGTTGTGTTCTAAATTAGGAGTTAGTACTCACCTTGCCCGTGTAACCGCCTAGCGACCGCCTTCAGCCGCATCGCCTCCACCGTGGTAAACAGGACAGTCTCCTCAATTATTTACCGCGATCGATGTCACAGAACTCGGAAAAGTTTTTGAAAAAGGAATTGTTTAGGCGCGTGGGTGGCTGACTGCTGTGGAATCAGGATCAGTGGTGCGCGGGCGGGCGTCGGGAGCGTACGTCCCGCGGGATAGGGGAGGCTCAAGCGCGGCGTGTCACGCGAGCGGCTGGCGGGACACTGCTCACGTGCTCCGCCGCAAGCGACCGCGGGGAAAGCGATTTTCACGCGGGAAACGATAGTGACCGCGCTGTCTCGCCTCGGACCGCGGCTGGCGACTGTCACTTACGCCGCCGACGTGGCCCTTCCTTGTCGTGCCGCGCGGCTTGACCACCCCCTTTATTGCCTTTACACATCAACGCTAACCTGAAACACGAATGACTTGAGGATTACGTACTTTCAGGACTATGCTCTTGCCTTGTGGCGGTAATGCGGTATGAGTAGGTGGCATATATACCATTGTACATGGTTCAAGACTGTTACCTACAAAATGAATGAGATACTTACTTTGTAGCTCAGCTATACCTAGATACTTAATTACATAGGTATAGTATAGAATACCATAAAACAGATTTCATTTTTTTAGTAATCCATAATGTCTTAAGTAGGTAGAGCATTAATGAGCAAGAATTTTGTTATATTCTGTGAAAACTTCACATTACTAAGTACGAAGGCATTATTTATCATTTACACGTTTCAATTTTCAATAGAATGCTTACGTTTTATAAGTAATCTAAGTACTTAATTTTTCCTGATGTGTATACCTTCTGTTACAGAGCGATCCTTTCTAGGAATATTCCTACACCTTATATACCTATAATGAGATATTGGTATATCTAGATCAAAAGTAGGTCTATTAGACCTTTGTCTCATCCTATAATTGTTTTATCTGTTCTACGAGAAGGTATCTACCTACTTACCTTATTGCATTTTTTATCATTACCTTAGCACATCTTCTGTGCCTGAGTACCTACTGAATTACCTACCTACCTAAGGTATAGATTAAATAGCTAACACAGAATAGGCCCTACTGATAGCTAAGTACCTATTATGACTGTACCTATTATTTGAACACAAAAATCATAATGTGAAGTGAAGTATTAAAATAATAGAAATAATTTAATTTAGCTTCAGTAAAACGAATCGACTCAAATCCTCATAGATGTTTAATATAATTACGTATTAAATAAGGAAGGCCAGTGATGTTTTCTTTATAAGATTATGTTCAGAATTCTATAAAATCCGCCATTTTGCGACTTTCCGTTGGAGAATGAGCAAGGCTCAATTTAACGGACGATTAAACATTAATGACAGCAAATTGATGGAAAAGTTGAAAGAAGTGGCGTAATCAGATGATTACCTCCCTGTTCGGGCTGCAGCCATGCAATGTGAAACTTAAAGAGCTTGTAGGTACCTAGCTACTTGCTTAGCTGCTAAGTATATACCTAACGCTAGATTTATTTTTGTTTGTGCTACAAATTAAAATCCGTGCTAGTTTAGTGAAGCCGTGGTGGCCAGTAGTGACACCCGCTTCATAATCGTAAGGTCGTGGGTTCAAATCCCGGTCTCGAAACAATGAGTTCTTTGGAATTTATGTACGGAATTTCACACCACTGGCTTTCGGTGAAGAAAAACATCGTGAGGCTCTACATACGTCCGTAGAAGAAAACTTCAATGACGTATTTAAATGAATTTATCAACCCGCACTGAGCCAGAGTCGTGGATATGGCCCTATCACTTTTCGTGAGCTTATATCCTGCAGTGAACTATTAAAAAAGCTGGGTAACTGGGCCCAGGTCTAAGTTCATGTCGAGTTGAACATCCTCCCCTAACGATCTCCAATAAGATCGGCTGGTAGCAGCCTGAATCCAGCGCGATCCTACGGCCTTGATGAGGTCATCCGTCTACCTTGTGGGTGGACGTCCTACGCTGCGCTTGCCGGTACGTGGTCTCCACTCAAGAACTTTACGACCATCGGTCGGTCATCGGTCCTCCATGTTATGTGCCCTGCCCATTGTCATTTCAACTTGCCAATCCGCTAGGCTATGTCGGTAACTTTGGTTCGTCTACGGATCTCTTCATTCCTATGATTCGATCTGGCAGAGAGACTCCGAGCATAGCCCTCTCCATAGCTCAATGGGCTACTTGGAGCTTACTAATAAGGCCCATAGTGAGAGACCACGTTTCTGTATACCACGTATCGGCCATAAGTCATCACTGGCAACACACACTGGTCGAAAACTTTCGACTTCAGGCACTGAGGTATGGCAGACGAGAAGACATTTCGCAATTTTCCGAACGCTGCCCAACCGAGTTGGACTCGACGACCTCTTTCTTGAAGTCGGACTTTCCCGATTGGACTATTTGTCCTAGGTAGACGTACGAGTCAACAACTTCAAGAACCGAGCTCTCAACAAAAATTGGGGCGGGTTCGAGTACACATGATCTTTGTCTTGTCCATTTTAATTTTAAGACCCATCTGTTGAGAAACTCAACAAATATTTGGGCCTTATTATTAAGCTCCAAATGACCCAACGACTTTTGGATAAGACTATGCTGTGAATCTCATAAGGAGACCCGCAAACGAACCAAAGTTTCCAAAATAGCCCAGTGGATTAGCAAGTTCATCTTTTTGAGATTCAGAGCAAGGCTGAGGGCTTGATATCCAAAAAAATAAAAATCGGTCAAGTACGATTTGGACTCGCGCACGAAGGGTTCCGTACCTTATGGGAGCCCCATTCCTCTTGCTGTTATTAATAGCGAGCAAAAAACTCCTAAAAATAACGTTTGTTGTATGGAAGCCCCCCTTAACTATTTATTTTATTCGGTTTTTAGTATTTGTTGGTATAGCGGCAACAGAAATACATCATCTGTGAAAATTTCAGCATTCTAGCTATCACGGTTCATGAGATACAGCCCGGTGACAGACAGACGGACAGACGGACAGACGGACATCGAAGTCTTAGTAATAGGGTCCCGTTTTTACCCTTTGGGTACGGAACCCTAAAAATCAGCTGTTCCATACAAAATTGCAACTCGGTATCGAAAAATGTATGGAACAGCTGATTATTTTCCCAATTCCGGGTCTGAACGATCATATTTCGGTTTAGTACTCGTACAGCATTTCTTGAAAACCCATTATAGGAGAATAAGTTACGTAGCGCGAACGCATGGTGCATTGCCATGTAGGGTTTTGAACTCTTGGAGTTCAGTCTGTTGCGTGGCGCCAATGATGCATCACGTGTTATACTTTCAGGTGAATGAATTGTTCGTTTTGTTACTTTATTGTATGAGTACTTGTAATACGACGTGTGTGACATTTATTTGAGAACTAATTTACGTACCTACGTGGCAACGCTTAATTATATGCGTGAGTTATTTTATTTTATTGTAGACTTTGGCCATAAAATTATTCATTAAGTGATATCATAAATGAACAAAATTTTCATTTGTATGAAATGTTTGTTAAAAGTAAAAGATTTGAATGAAAATGTTGTTATCTACTTAGGTATCAGAATTTAAGTAGGTATTAACTTTTTCATACAACCTGCTCGAAAACGACTCATTATAAGTCGTACAATCTCATCGTAAAAAGTCACTATTATCTTAACACAATCTCGAGGGTTATGGCAGGTCTATAATATTGGATGAAACTCCCTAGGAGTAAAGTGATTTAAATTTGGAACGTCCAATTCTTTTAATTAATTATTATTCACTTGGAACATTTAAGGACATCGTAAAGAGGTTTTATTCGATTTTACAAATAAAACCTCTAAAATGAAATCATTGCACAGCAACGGGCATCGTAAGGAGGTTAGGTAAAATATTACATAAACATCAATAGAGCCTATAAATATCTACTGAGACGCTGAAATATAAGACTAAACGTTTCGACACAATCGTTCCAAAGTATTGGCAAAAGCAGTCTTCTAACGGCAATTACATGAGTTCATATTCCATTGCATAACTTAAAGTACAATCTTTGAAACAAACACCTTAGTTCGGACTTGGGACTTCTACGGATTCCTTTTGTTACGTAACAGTTATCTACCGTAGACTGGTTCCACTCAAGTTTGTTTTACCGTAAAGCGTTGGAGGCTTTTCTCCCCCTTCCTCCCTCTTGGGGCGGAAAGGGGGGGCAGAAGCCGTAAATATGATTATCAGGAGGGGAGGCGACGGCGACTAATCATATTCTCTGCAATTTACATAAATATTAGCGTGTTCCGTGACACACGACCTCAAAGTCATTAGAAGCCTTAGTTTTAATGAAAGCGTAAGGCCGATGGTAGATACAGGCCGGTCGGACTCACTTTGTCTTTTTTATGAGTGATTAATGTAAGGTATGGCAGGGGGAGGCGACTATGCATATTCAAGGGAAACTTGCCGCGATGTGGTTGTCGATTTTTACAAGGATAAGTGGTTTGTTTGGTTGGTAGAGCTTATTACTGCTTTTAAATTGGTTCTTGGTGGTAACATTATTTTTGTATTTGAAACTTTTGTATGTATTCTCAATTACAGTATTCTGTGAGAAACGTCTTGGTTTCATTACTTATTTCAGGTAATTTCTAGATTAGCATGCTGCAACTTAGAACGCATCTCTGCTTTATAAGTTTAGGTATATAAAGCAAAATATTGTTAAATTTATATTTTAATCTTATTTTTAACTCAAGCAATTAGCGATCAGACGTCGATTCCTATGTCTTCTTATCTGTCGAACGGCGGTTTCAGATTCCATACCGCAATTAAGTACCTACTATTTCGGACAATACTTACTTATACACTTAGCTTGAAAGAGACAGGCAGTTACGTGCCAAATTATTTGATCCCAGGGCTGCATCATCAAAAATCTTAAATTTCCCCAAGTTTTTAAGCTGCTGTAGCTCTTATACATCTACTATCTCTATTAATTATATTTATAATTAATAGAGATAGTAGAGGAATCAGGTCTTTGGCTGCAGGCACTACCTTCGTTTCATTTGGGAAATTTACTGGACAACAATACATTCCGGATAGCCATTTCGCTACGCCTCGGCGCTCCTTGTGTTTTCCCACACAGGTGCGTCTGTGGAGAAAATGTGGACAGCCTCGGTCACCACGGTTTGTCTTGCAGCAGGAGTGCCGGCCGTATTGCTCGCCATAGCGCTTTAAACGATATCATCCGTCGGGCCTTTGGTAGCGTAAACGTGGCAGCCACGCTGGAACCAACAGGTCTGCTACGAGACGATGGAAAAAGGCCCGATGGAATGACCTTGATTCCCTGGAAGATGGGACGGCCCTTGGTGTGGGATGCTACGTGTGTCGATACACTGGCACCGTCACATCTTCTAGAGACATCAAGGCAGCCTAGCGGTGCGGCTATTGCGGCAGAATTCCTCAAACGGCGCAAATATTCATCTCTCGATAGAGGATATTCATTTGTGCCATTTGGGGTAGAGACACTTGGACCGTGGGGGCCGGGTGCTCTAGAGATTTTCAAAGATTTGTCGGGGAGATTAAAAGAAAGCACACGTGACCAGAATGCTGGCCTGTATTTTGGTCAGAAAGTCAGCCTCGCAATTCAGCGAGGCAATGCGGCCAGCATTTTAGGCACGTTGCCTGAGATTAGAGACTGTTTAAACATTTTATAGGTTTAAACAGTCTCTAATTTTTTTTAAATTAGTGTACTTTAGATATAAGATAATTTAGTTTAGATAGCATAATTTAGTTTAGATAGGATATTTTAGTTTAGATAGTTTTATTTAGGTTTGGATTAGTTATTTTAGTTTAGATAGGTTATTTAAGTTTTTATTTTTGTGTTTATCTTTAATTGTGGTTGTAAATAAAGATATTATATTTTCATTTTAAACGTAATCAAGATAAAATGAAATTATCCTTTGCTACCAAACACAGATTAAGTGGAAAAGATTTACATTTGCGTTTATAGAAATCCTACAAATTCTCTCAAACTAATCACATTCCGAACAAAAGACGTCCTATTTCCAAACAACCATCTCGAAGCCGAGATAATTGCATCTGTACAAAACCAAAGCACAATTCAGCCCCCATCCGGCTTTCCCGACCGCGAACGAAAATAAATTATTAATTACTACACCTTAAACGGAAAGCAGACTTTACCCTTCCCATAAATTAGAGGGGCCAGATGTTAACAGACTCCTAACAAACCCCAAATATCTTGTTAAGCCACCCACAGTATCTCCACACATACAACCAGCCACACACATGCGAAAACTGTATCTTGTACAAGCGACTTACAGGTGAAGTACTGAAAATCGTTTTCTGGGAATCTGGGTTGGTGTTTTTGACTTTATAGCTCTGAGGAGTCGTTTCTTCCTTATATTATCGCATCAAGATGCTTGTACGTTGCTGAAAAGGCTTCCCCGTTCTCTAAATACAAACGAATTCCAACCTTCTTGTTTAAATTTTAAGATCCAATTTCTCACATATGTACAGGTTTGTAGGTCCTTATAGAGGTGAGTGTAATGTGATATGATATCAAGGCGAGACAGAAAGGGACAGTAGAGCTCCTCAGCACTCTCAGCAGACGTTTCGGTCGCCATGGCAACGCATCGATTGCTGCCCTCCCCCGGACCCCAGTCTCCGTATCCAGGTCATCCAAAGGCATCCGAAGTCGATGTTTGCGTTGAGATATAATTAGGTTTATTTTTCGTTTGACGAAGGTTCTCTTTTGTGAAGTGAACCGAGGATATTTTTTTATGATTTTAGGTAGATACCTAACAAAAGAAATAAAGTACTTAGCTGCCCTTATAGCGGAAGGTACTGGCTTCACGCCGCAGTTTTATTTAGAGTTACTTAGTTCTGACATGCCTTACACTTAGCAACAATTATTTTATAAAATTAATTAGACTTTGCGTTTAGATAAGTTTAAGCTAAGTGGACCACTGAGTATGTAAGTAATGGCTATTTATAAGTGATTAGATTATGGAAACTAAGGTGATATTTGCACATTATAATTGTATTACGTACAGGTAAGTAGGTAGTACCTACTGCTATCGACATGAATCGATGGACAACACACACAGTCCACATGAAAACTTGGGAGATAGACACCTTTTTCTAGGGTTACAGAGCCCCCCGCCACGACAAGGCGGGAACCCTCGGGGGAGATAGACACCTTCGTCAACCTTCGGTATAGGCCAAATCGTACAACTTGGAGGCTGTGATGTTAGCTACAAGCTGCGGATAACCCAATTCTCGCTCACCTGATGTCAGTCGTCAGTAAAAGTGAGCGTCAGTCAGGATTGGGCTATTCGCAGCGTGTAGCTAACATCAGAGTCGCCAAGTTGTAAGATTCGACCTCTAGGTAACTATGCCTCCTCTTTATAAATCTAAAGTAAACTGCAACTACTTACGCTTACTTAGAATTAGAATCATTTATTGATGTATTGAGCTTAATACTAAAATTAAATAGTAAACAACAGTTTGTATAATAATAAGTATGTACCTACTTACCTAGTACCTACCGCAAAATAGATCTCGTTATTTCACAATACATAGTCGCAAAATTAAATTTAAAAAATGATTAGGAAAAATTACCATCTACTACAACAATAAGATTAAATGCTGTAGAGAGACAATTGAAAACAAAATTAAATAATGTCAGAATAATATAAAATTTCAACGTACAATGTAAATATCATAGATTATATAAGTTGTAGAGAATAGAGAAGAACTTATAGATACTATTTTACTATTTAACCCCCTCCGAAAAATGGGAGGTATTGTAAGATTTATTTGTTTGAAAGCTAATCATCATCATCTTGCCCTTATCCCACTAGGTGGGGTCGGCACAGCTCGTTTCCTTTCGCCACTTCACTCTATCATTCGTCATCTCATCATCAACTCCTTTCTCTCGCATGTCATCTTTCACACAATTCATCCACACTTTTTTTGGAAAGAAGAAGTTTGAAAGCTAATGTAACCGATATGGTTTGACTTAGCTACGCTTGCGTTTAACATAGGTAATTGATTTTTGAGCATTTCTGTTAGGGTTGTAGGTGGGCCCGGGGCAGGGAGAAAGTCAATAGGCTAGAATCTAAGCTATAGACTCTCACCCTGCCCCTAGGCCCTAGATGTTCCTTAGTTTCACGACAAAACTAACGACAATGCTCTTTATTTCATTTTGCAGACACAAGATGGTCCGATTTGTACGCATGCATGTGTTTCCAATGCTGTTAACGAGCGTCCCGAATCTCTAGTCAATAAAGGAAGAACATAATTTCATGCTTATTAAAAAAGGAAGCATCAACTTGCACACACATAGTTATGTAGGTACTGTACGTACATGATTAGTGAGCGAAGATACGAAGTTAACTTAATCATTTTAATAAAACAAACAAGAATTTCTATTGCACTCGACGAAAAAAACGCGACTGCAAAAAATCATCAGATACCTAATCAACGAACTAAAAAGATCAAAAAAATAAAGTAGTTTTAATTATTTCTTAAAAGAGGTATTTATTATTTCTTTTCTTATTTTTAGTTTTTATCTTTTTTTTGATTTTAATGTTATTTAAGTTTGGAACAAATAAATTACTACTTCTTTACATTATTTCGTGTTTTAATTATGTACTTAATGTATGTATGCGTTTTGTTTATTTCTGTAATCTCATTTTAATTCCCTTTATTTTAATACCCTACTCGATAGCTTAAGTAAAAAAAATGTTTTAACTACTTACTTAAAATTTGGCGCCAAAAATCCGCCCTTTTGTCTTATTGTTTTAAGGACACCTGGGTTTTGCTGTTTGGAAGAAACGTGGGAATAAGTAAAGAAATTTACAAACAAACATACAAGATACTCGCGAAAAACAATACCCTTCTAAGTCGGGAAAAAAACAACGTATGATTCGTTTTACTTCTTAGAAACAAAGTCCCTACTACCATTTACGTAGTCGCAAATCGGAGCGGCAGATTGTAGCAGCAAAAATTCAAAAGCCTGGAACCAAAGTTACCGACATAGCCCAACGGATTGGCAAATTGAAATGGTAGTGGATAGGGCACTAGGGGAGGCCTATGTCCAGCATTGGACGTCTTATAGGTACCTGATGGAGGGATGGATAATGGATGCCAATACCAATATTGATGATTTTACAGAACCAACTCAACCAATTTGGATAAAAAAATAGTAGGACTAGGTACCTCTGAAGTATGATCTAAAGCAAACAAAAAATAATAATCGACCAAGTGCGAGTCTTGCGCACAAAGGGTTCCGTACCGTTTGGAAGCCCCATTAATACCTATATTTTATTTTAATTATTTATTTTTGGAGGGAATATAGAACTTAATATTCTGTGAATATTTCAAGCGTCTTTCTGTTGCAGCTATTAATATCGAGCAATAAACTCCGTGTTTTGTATGGGAACACACCTTAAATATTTATTTTATTTTGATTAAATTATTTATGTTTAAAGTATTCACTGAATATTCAATAATCAAATAGTCATTAATACATGACTATTTGATAATTGAATATTTCAATCATCCACCTGTCACCGTTATTAATATCGAGCGCAAAACGGCAAAAAATCAGGTTTGTTATATCGGAGCCTCCCTTAAATATTTATTTTATTCTGTTTTTAGTATGTAGTACGGCAACAGATACTCGTATACGTCATCTGTGAAAATTTCAACGTTCTAGCCATCACCGTTCATGAGATACAGCCTGGTGACAGACAGACGGACAGCGGAGTCTTAGTAATAGGAATTAATAGGATCCCGTTTTTACCCTTTGGGTACGGAACCCTAAAAATAAGTTACACCATAAGAACCCTACCTACATTCGTTAAAAACCTCCTTATTTTTCAAGTCGGTTAAAAATCAAATCAAGAAAAATCTTTTACACTGACGACAATCTTTTCCCCCAAAACTTGTCAGCTTGTCACCCACGAAAACTCAAACCAATCATAATCTTTACCATTCCCAGCTGACATAGGTACTCCCGAGCGAAGAAAATTGCCTCCATTACGTCAAAGGGAGGCCAAAAGGGCATAAGAAGGCCGGCACACTGGCTCAAGTAGGCATATTAGGTCCAGGGCCCTTTGTCAGCCGCCCGGCCCTGCCGTGTCTTTCAGATAAGCATTGGGCCGCCGATTTCTTTGACACATCAAAGGCAGGTGGAATGGAACGAGGGCACAATTCAGTGGAATGATTTTCGTTATTTACCTAATCGTGTTTGTGTGGGTTTTGATGTTTCTGAAAGTACCTAGGCTGTTATGTCGAAACCTGCAGAATTTATCAATTAAAGTGTTTTAAACAACTAAATACCTAGATCCATCCATTAACCATAAAACGTTCATGGCTCTATAGCATCCCCTATGGATTTTCACAGAGTAATGCGCTGGATACATTCCTGCGATCTTAATTATCTGGTCAGTTCACCTAGTCGGTGGACGTCCTACGCTGCGCTTGCTGGTCCGTAGACTCCGTAGTCTCCATTTGTGAACTTTATTGCTCCGTCGGCCATCAGTTGCCCTGCCAACAGCCATTTCAACTTGCTGACCCGCGGGTCAATGTCGGCAACTTGGTTCTCCTGCAGATCTCAATTCTGATTCGATCTCGCAGAGAGACTCAGAGAATAAGCCGTCACCATAGCACGTTGGGTATCTTGAGCACATTCATAAAACCCGCAGTAAACTATAATTAAATAGGTAGTAAAATATACCTACCTACTCATTAGTTACCTACCTAGTTAATTAGGTAAATAATGATGATGATTTGTAACAATAATGTTTCCTACCACGATAATGACTGTCATAGTGTCGGATAAAGGTTCGCGCACATTATGTCGGGCCGCAGCGGGGCGGAGCGGGCCGCAGCGCAATATTAGTATGGAAATGCGAAAAATGCGGCCCGCTGCGCCCCGGCACAGTGTGCGTTAGTTCATATAAAATACATATAAGCGATTTGAGCGGATTTTTGCGCTGCGATGCGGCCCGACAAAATGTGCGCGAACCTTAAAGGCCCCTTCTATAGATATTTTTTAGTAAAATAAGGTAGCTAAAATAAAATTACTTTAGGTTAAACTACTTGAAGCACTGCCATCTACATTCAATTACTGAAACTAAAAGTATTTCTTTTATTCTTTCTTAACAGCGCCATCTACCGTAGCATTTATGAGAGGCACAGATAATAGTGACATCTAGGGATTTTTCTTAAAATGTGCTGTCAGAAGCTCTTGCTAATGTTATCTTAATAGCAACCAAAAATACTAGGTGGCGCTTCGAAGTAAATTAATGCTGGAAACTGCTTTACCGACTAGGCATGTTACACTGTCCTAAAATGGAGTCCAATAAAGGATTGTTTTATATTATGATTTTCTTTCAAGTTTTTTTATTTTAATTTTAGTTGGGAAAAATTGTGACATTAATAAACTTGTAGAGTATAAATATTTACTTTTGAAAGCTTCCCATTAAAAAGACTTAGGTGCTTAAAAACTACTATTCTATGATAAGCTGACCTTGTGGCTGTAAAATATTTTTTTCGATAAATCTCGACTTGCTCTTGACTGACTTAATTCATACTGATTATTTTTGTAAGGATTATCAACATGTTTTTGCCAAATAGTATCAAAATGGCTATTAAATACCACTCCAACAAATTCCCTAATTTTTAAGAAAATACAACCCCAAGTCGCTTCGTTCGATATGTCAGATAATTAAATTACAACGGGATGTGAACGGGACGGGCGTGGACCGGGCCCGGAATTAGGTAGGACGATGTGTACTTGACGCACGGACTGGGCACTTTCCATTCATTTTGTTTTGTGTAGTGTTCTATCCGCGCCCAGACGGGGCATGGATGCGACACTACACAAAATGTATGGAACGTGCGTCGTCCATGCGTCGTCCGGGCTCCGTCATGGCCCAGTCTGCGCCCTTCCCACGCACAGCTGGGGCCCTATTTTCGAACCTTCCACGGCTTGGTCGTATACAAAACTGGCAGATTGTATGGAGAACCTCTATCTTGTCTATGGAAGTTGCGAATACTCCGAGCTATTCTGTATACGACCAAAGCGTGCGAAGTTGAAAAATCAGGCCCCTGGTCTAGAGTAAATCATCCCTAATCATGCTTACTTGTAATAAGTTTAAATACATACATATTCATACATACATCCATACATTTTCAGTATTTCATAGTTAATGGTTTATATTTATTTTGGGCCACCAAGAGACCGGCTTAGCCGAGTTTGGGGCCCGCTGTTAATCCAACTGACTCATTTATAATCTAAGAAAATATTGTTTCGCCTTGCATAATGTTACTGGCCCACATGACATTTTAGTCTTGCTCCACCAATGATTTTCCGTGAGTGGCCGTTAGATCCATTGACATATTTTTATCAACCAGACATTTTAGTCTTGCTCCACCACTATTTTTCCGTGAGTGACCGTTAAATCCATTTATTTACTTATTTTTATCAAAAAAAATAATTTCAAGACGATTAACTAAATCAAGACTCACCAGCCCATCCCTAGCAATGTCAATAATACCATTTCATGCTGCTTTACCGACAAAGGCGATCGCGACGCATGCGCGCCAGACATTTTTATTTGTTCTCTTTTTCTATTGGTTTGTTTTGTGCTATGGTTTTGTGATTTGTGTCATGTCCCCCGAACCCCAGCTTGTCTAAAAATTCGTCGCTTGTGAACTTTATGTTTGTTTCAACTTTTACATTTTTAATTATTGTTTGATGGTAGAACTAGTAATAAACTATTTAGAGAATTGTGATGATAAGTGCTGTGAATAAGTATAGTCAGCGTCGGCAAACTAAAGCGGCACCGTGGAGTCGCGTAAAAGAAGGTACTAATTTTTTTTTATTTTTTAGCGTCGCTTCAGCTGGTCACAATGTAAAATCAATCATCTCTGTTAACTTTCTGGCAGGAATAAACGATTTTCATTGCTGGACGCCTTTATTAAGACCACAAATGAGATTTTATCGATCTGCTGGCATCATTATTTCGGCATAACGCGGTGCACATGGGTCGATAAATTAGAATGTAACCTGACTGCTTTGTTTGTTTGAAGTTCCTACCAAACGAAATCGAAACAAAAAAAGTTGCCCATAATCGCCAATTTGCCAAGTAGATAGGTAGGTAGGTATGTATACAACTTAGTAGGAAAACCCATTGAACAATGAGACATGCTTATTTAACAAATTCATCAATTACTTAAGTATTATTTGTTAATAAATAATGAAACCAAGTCATGATTAAAGAAATACTAGCTAAGTTAAACGGGGTCCCCTGGAACCCTGTTATTTTTTTTGTCTTTATCCATGTCTTTAAGCCACATTACTACCTACATCTGACTCATTTTTTAAGACTTTAAATTTAAAATTATGCATGTTAAAGAATACATCCATCACAATATAGAGTGGTAAAAAAGTATAGTTTCCAATTAAATTCAGCTACATGATAAATCCCTGCTATAATAATAATTTTGTTACAACATGAAGGTAGTTGTGACAAATGTCCTATATACCTATTAGGTATGTTACAAATATTTCAATCTGTGCAATAATTTGTTTGTGTTTGTTAATTGATATTTATTATACTAAGTAAATAAGTTTGTATAGACCGGGTGGCTAGCCCTAGTGTCAGAGTTGTTAGGCCGCCCGAAGGCCTCTGACATGGCTAAATGGTTTAAACAACCATGACCTGCAATTTAACGTGTCATCTGAGCCAAGGTAGCGCTCAGTTTGAAAATGCCACCAACAGTCACCATCGTTATAATAATATGTAGGTATACACAGGATTCTTGACATGATTCCCATCTTGAATAAAAACTGCATCTTACAATGGCATCAACCAAAGCTTGAAGCACATGGCTTCTGTTCCATGTCAATGATTACTATGGTTAAGTCATACACGGTTATCTTGCATGGGTAGCCTTTTTTACTATACTGAAAACTCCATAAGATACCCGACTACTTTGGGGTGCAATCAAGTTATATACCTGATGAAACCTCATTTTGTGGCCTGCCAATGTGCACTCTGGGGAGCTCTGGTACCTCCAGGGGAACACTGGAACTCTCAGCAGCTGATCTTGATGTCTTGAGTGTCTACACTCTAGCATGGCAAACTAACAAATGGTCTTTCCACCCATTGATTCCCCCGGAGTAGAAACAAAGTTTGAATTGACATTGACAATCACATTTAAAATGCATAAACTGCTTTTTTTAAATCTTTATTTTTTTAAATAGAGGGTTAGATCGAGCATGATTATGCCACCCTCATTGGCCACTTAAAAAACAATAAGCTTATATAATGAAGGCGCCATTGTAAATTTAATAGCAACATAAAAAGTGTTCTCTCTATCGAATGCCTAAAGTGAAAAAGAAACAGAAATATATTAAATTACTAATATAACTACAACGGCGCCTTCATAATTAGGACTAATATTATCATAATTTATGTTATATCCCTTTTTGATGCTAGAAGTGCAGCATTGTTGTTTTCTCCTGCCCCCTTTTGAGTGGGTAGTTAACACTATCTCCAACCAAACAAAAAGGAGAATATATATTATTTATTTAGAGTAATCTTTGATCCAATACAAATCAAACAACTTGCTGGCTGTGATGTTAGCCGCAAGCTGCAGATAACTCAATCATGGCACAGCTGTTAGTGAGCTTCAGTAAGAGTTGGGTTATCTGCAGCTTGTGGCTAACATCACAACGGCTAAGATATTTGATTTAGACTCACCTATTTTGCACTGAGTCATAATTATTATTCCAAGAGATATCCATACCATAAGTTTTCAGCATTGAATGCCTGCATTGAATTTTATCATGCCCCATCTCAAGCTAAGAGAGTTTTTAGGGTTCCGTACCTCAAAAGGAAAAAACGGAACCCTTATAGGATCACTTTGTTGTCCGTCTGTCCGTCTGTCAAGACCCTTTTTCTCAGGAACGCGTGGAGGTATGAAGCTGAAATTTATATCAATTACTCAGGTCTACTGTCCCTTGAAGCTGTGAAAAAATCAAACTTCTAAGCCAACGCAATCAAAAGATACAGCCGTTTATGCCGCAAATTTTGAAACTCACAAGTACTCGCAAGGGAATCAAAACCTAAAGGGTACTTCCAGTCGACCTAGAATCTTGAAATTTGGCATGAAGCAACGTTTTATAGCACACATAAAGGAAAAATTCCGAAAACGTTAAATTTTTAGTTACATTACAAAATATATATTTTTTAATAAATATAAACTTATTACTTTTTTTGTCGTAATGAACGAACTTTGTAAACCTTGCAGGTTTGTACGGAACCCTCGGTGCGCGAGTCCGACTCGCACTTGGCCGGTTTTTATTTTTTAAAACTTCACAATCAGGTTTAAAATATGTTTTACAGAGTTTGCTGGCCTTAAAAATATGTACTCAGAATGTTTGTGTAGTATTTTTGTTTCTTAATTCATCATAAAGAGTTTGTGTTATGTTGTGATGACTGACACTGTTTTAAACATTTTGTTAAGTTCAAAGAGCTTTATGCAGTCATCATTAGTATTATAATTTTAGTATTAAATGTTTCATCAACAAATTCTTAAAAATATCTCGAGATCATAGATTAAATGCAGTTGATGTATTTGATTGATTGCAAGCTAAAACTATTTCAGTAGCGAATAATTTTAGCTAATAAATTGGAGTGGAGGTAGAGTGGGGGTTCTTAGTAAAAATCTTGAAATCTGTTAAAGTATTAAACTTAACAACCCTTACCATTTAAATTATTCAGTTTGTGGTATCAATACTTTATTTATTACAAACTATCTTTGCTTAAATTAATTAAATTCTTTGATTTAATTTACTATTTGTGTGTAAGATGTGTCCGAATATTAAATTTACTAAAATTAGTTCAATTAGTAGTTCGACCAAAAAAAGCGTGGATGAATTGTGTGAAAGATGATATGCGAGAGAAAGGAGTTCATGATGAGATGACGTATGATAGAGTGAAGTGGCGAAAAGAGACGTGCTGTGCCGACCCCACCTAGTGGGATAAGGGCAGGATGATGATGATGATGGTGTGTAAGATGTCCCCGAATATTAAATTTACTTTTATTATCTTCATAATTTAAATTTTATAATTATTTTATTTTAATTCACTTTTAGTTGTTAGGACATAATTATTTAGGCATAACTACTACCAATGTTTTCGGACGATTTCAAGTGCATGTAATATGTCCACGAAAAAAAGAGCTTTGACTTTGACTACTAAAATTAGTTCAATTAGTATGCCTCTTGCCAAAAATTATGAAACATAATTATATTAGTGCACCTTCAATTAACTTAGATTTTGTACGATATGCCTAGTCCAATCTTTAAAGCAAGGTTGTCGCCTATCTAGGGACATAAATCTCCAAATTAAGCTTAATGGCCAGCCTTGGCTAATTTGTCAACATGTTTCAAAATTAAATATACGCCAGTACGCCACAATAAGTATAGGCCGAATGAACGCATGAAACATATTGGCAGTTGTGATGTTAGCTACAGGCTGCGGATAACTCAATCCTGACTAAAGATCAGTTAACTGCTGCTCGAGAATTGGAGTATCCGGAGCTTGTAGCTAACATCCATCGAGCAAGTATCTATGGAGTCACAAACGTGCAAAAAAGTGTCTGGGCCAAAACATAGCCCAAGCTACGTAGTGGGCAGGCTATTTGGTTAGTCGTAATCGTAAGGTGATTGCAAGCCGACTACAACGCCGCGCGCTGTCACACGCACTAATTAGGTGATATAACGTCGAGATTCGAGAAAATGGGTCATTGTGAATTATTTTATGTATATATCTAAGTAGATATGTATGACGGCGCTCGGACATTTTTAGGGTTCCGTGCCCAAAGGGTAAAAACGGGACCCTATTGCTAAGACCCCGCTGTCCGTCTGTCTGTCACCAGGTTGTGCATCTCATGAACCGTAATAGCTAGAGAGTTGAAATTTTCATAGATGATGTATTTCGATGGCCGCTATAACAACAAATACTAAAAATAGAATAATATAAATATTTAAGGGGGGCTCCCATACAAAAAACGTGCTGTTTTGCAGAGGGGCTCCCTTACGGTACGGAACCCTTTATGCGCGAGTATAACTCGTACTTGGCCGATTTTTTTACTACTTTCACTTAGGGACTGTGGCTCTGTAGATATTTGCTCGAAGCTAACATTACAGCCGTCAAGTTGTTTAATTCGGCATGTACGGCTGTGAATATACCGTCGAAATAGGCCGTCGACCGAGGCTACGGTTGCAAGCTCGACTCGAACCAACCCACAGCCCACAAGAGAATGCTTTTAAAAGTTGCCATACGTATACCCGAGAACGTTCCCCGACCGACGCCTAAAAGTGTACGCCAATAGATACCTGCGAAGATACGCCATTAGCATTGCACTGTGCGTTGAGTTAAACTTTTCGAATTATAAGTCAAAATCGCCCGGATTGTGTACCTTTGCGTACCTATAAGCCGAATCATACAACTTGGCGGGTGTGATGTTAGCTGCAAGCTGAGCAAAACCCAAGCCTGGCTGAAGCTCGAGGATTGGGTTGCTTGTAGCATTTGTTGCTGACTTCAGAGACGCCAAAAAGTTTGATTCGGCCTATACAAGGTAAGTATGTGACATTTACAAGAAAGTTTAAAAAAAACATTAAGTACAAATCCTTTTTTCGGCAATCGTGTAAATAAGACACCATGTGTGCAATATAATGCACACATTGGCAAATCAATGTGTGATATTTACAGCATACATATATTATTAGCTGTCTTATTCGAGTTCATGCAACTTCTGAAAGAATTGTTAATATTGTTGTTGTACAATAGTAACCTACTCAATGTTTTCTATACTCGTATAACATGAATCGAGCTAGAATCTTTATATGTAATAATCTTTACTTTTTAGTTCTACGTCTTTGTAATTGTTTTACTTTCAAACTAAGTATAAAATGCAATGATTCGAATAATTAGCAAAATAACTTTTATCCAGAAAATTGTTCTACCGAGAGAAAAGCCTAGCTTAAAATATACTAGATACATATTACTAACTGAAATGCTAATCCGATGAATGTGAAAATCAATAAAATGATCTTTGTACTTTTGGACCGTTGTTTTTTCGCGAACAATTTACTGTAAGATAGTATAAATACTAGCGACCCGCCTCGGCTTCGCACAGGTGTATTTATATTACCTATACATATAAACCTTCCTCTTGAATCATTCTATCTATTAAAAAAACCCGCTTCAAAATCCGATGTGTAGTTTTAAAGATATATAAGCATACATGGGGACAGACAGCGGGAAGCGACTTTGTTTTATAATTGTGTAGTGATGTAGTGATATGCCAACCGAGAGCTATTGAACAAGTTGTTCTAACTCTCACAACGCGCATAATGTATGCACAGGTAACCGCTGCCTCTAGATATCTGCTCCGTGGTATATAGATACACGTATAGCATAAAGTAAACGTTTATTATATTCAGCAGTCTACCTGCTCCGGCGGTCCGCACCGGGAGCGACTCAGCAAAAAGTAAAAAAGATAATTTTTCGTCGAGTCGGGGTCCTCGGACGAGAAAGAACAAAGGTTTTACGCTCTTACCTAGTTATAGCTAGTTATTCGGCCTCCCCGCAGGTGTAACTTGTTATCTTTTACCGGGAATTTCTTTTATTTTATTTTCCTCGAGCATAGAGAGAAAACGTCTATGGCGTGAAAGTAAGATCGTAAACTGCTTTGTGTTCTGTTAGACGTTTGTGGCTCGTTATCGCTGTTTGGAGATTTACTTATTTTCAGTTACATATTTAAATTTTTAATGTGTCGACGACATCAGAATTTGGCAAGTCATATGTAGATGGAATAGCCCGACACGGATAGATGGCAGGAGGCCTATGCCTAGCAGCAGATCAACAAAGGCTGAAGATGGTGATGATTTAAATTGCATACTGTTTCATAATGGCTAAGGTGTCAAATTGGGTAGTGTTTTCATTAGGATCCCTTTTAAATAATAAAGGAATAAAAAGTGTCTGTAGTATAGTCCTCATCTAATTCATCGCGATCCAGAGCTTTTTGTGTCCAGAAACTAGGTATAATAAGTCCACTTTGTTCCACCATTTCCGTCTTGTACTGCCATTTATTCTAACGACCTGAATAACAACACCTCATGTCGTTGTGAGCATGGCCCACATGTCATCAGACATGCGGCTTTTAAATATCCGGACCAGAAACCGTGATTCGGTACGAAAATCACCAATATCGTTTCAGAGGTACCTACATCGATTTCGAGAAAGATTTAAAATTGAATGCATTTATATTTTCGTGAGTTGTATTTTAAGCATGCGTGCAAGCCGGCACGCGATGGGGATCCGTCCGAATTCGGCCGCTCGATACTGAGTCTGACCAAGGCGATTAGTTATTAGCGACGGTCGATGTTCATCCGGCTTCGATAAGACCAGTCGTCACGTAAGCGGGTTTTGAATTTTCGACGTTGAGAAAAAACTTGCCTAGTGGCATTCACCTGACGCCCTTGAACCGTTGGACGGTTCACCACTCAGCTGCTGCGAGCAGTTCTAGGCCTTGAGTCCGTCTAGGCCGTTCAACCTGCCCACCTGAAATAACCACCAATTATTCTACTAAAATTATTTGTGTAAAAGCTGCTCGACGTGACGACGACCCACCCCGCTTCTATTTATACTTCCTGGGAGACCATTCATCTCGTCTCACTCTTGCGAAGGAATTCTATGAAATATTTGAAGCACCCGCATTCCTGTCATAACGTCCAGTATACAATACATTCTAGGTATTAGGAGGTTGTCTAAAACGTTACATTCGCTAAGCTTGTGGCATTTAACTTACATGGTCATAAATTATAGCACAAATTGATCAGGTATTATATTCATTTATAATGTTATCTTCGCCTCAACTGGCATGTGCCAGTCCTGTATGGATAATTATTTATAATTAACCATTTTGTTCGCAGAGTCGAGGTTGTGTTGTATATTGTACTCGTATAATATAATTCATATCTACAGCTTTGACGTGATTTGACACTTATAACGTCTAGGCTATGTAATTTATGTAGACTTGGAATAGGCTCCGATTAATATTTCCATACAATGCCATTAGACTTAATAGCTATTATTATTGAATAATCTTTGTATTGGTAAGATATTTTTTATATTAATAACTAATCAACCATCAATGCACCAGCCAAACCACCACTATTTCAACCTAAATTACCTTGTTACCAAATTGTATACATATTGTAGGTACCTAATAATTAGATGTTACCTTATTTAAAAAAAATAGTCGTTTCATTATTGAAATGTAGATTTAGCTACTTGTTTCGAATTGTACTGGCCGGCCCTGTTAAACATTATCTAGGCTTATTAATCACAGCCAACGCTGACAAGACAGATTATTAATGACTAATTATAACAATGACTGGTGAACAATAACTCCACTAGGGTATAGATATTTAATAAGATTCCGCAACACGATTCCTACAGGCATTGGGCCTATCAAGTTGCCGTTTGGACTAAGATTAATTGTTTTCTCGATGAATGGCCTGCCAGAGTTCGATACTCGTGTAAGTCTAAGGCCGTGTTTTGTGTTCTCCAAATTATTTCCTGCATCACAAATATCACTTTCTATTCTGTCATTCCCCCAAATTAAAAACGCGAACATTGAAAGTAGCACGATCGTAACGCGGCAAGGTTAACCAGGATGAGCTTTATGTCTCCGCATTTAAATAAAGCGAACATTACCTGAGTTCTCTTAGAATTTCCAGAGGTTTTCGTGGTGCGGCTCGTGTTAATATGTATTCTTGTTAGTAGTTGCGCCATCTACTCGGTTACCGCAACCTTGCTGCGAGCGCCCCGTTTGTTTGACGCGTATGGACATAATTCGCTATTTGTGTAGGTAACCCGAGTGGGTCGTAATGTCGCATTGTTACTACCGAACCCATTAACCGACTCCAAGGATCCGAAGGGTATGCAATTATCGGCACACGACTGTTTCTCATGACATCATCAGACTGGAGTGTGCTCTGGCTTATCTCCTTTATGACTGGACCGTTTTCAATATACTTTTAATGGTGCCGTCTAACTATCGCCAGTCGTCGTATACGAGCCATAAGACTCGGGTTAAGAATAAAGTGCTTTCATAAAAACTTTATAACGTAATTAAATGTCGGCATTAAGCGTGTAAGTTTTAACTAGATAATGGAAACTGAAATGCAAAGCAGTAGAGTACAAAAAGGCGAGCCCTCTGCAATCAGCTCACGTACGATACTGTCAACTTTCGCAATCCCACCTCGACGCTGCAGTAAGGAGACTCGAAGGCTAAATAACATTCGAGGTTGTGAAGCTGCCTACGTGAGGTGCGGAGATGTTTCCATCGCTTTAACATGAATACATTTTGCTCAAACAGGTAATTTAAAAAATACTGTACGCACGCCTCATAAAAGCGTTTGCTACATCTATTCTATGTTAGAAGTTAGAATGATCATAAAATGGTTTGTTTGAAAGACGACGTTCAAATATTTCAGACATACTCGTACGCTAGCAAAAAATATACTCAGATTTAAATACTGCCCAACTCATCTAAATTATTTCTTTAAAATACGTAAAACGCAGACTGTTAACACAAGGACCGCCAGAGGTTTCAATAATTGACTAAAGTCGTTAAAGCCTTAATCATCTTAATGGGCAGTGATTAAGCAGTGGTCATACGTTAAAGTTTGGCATTGGGCAACAGTGCAGTAGGAACAAGGTTTCTGTGCTCAGGTCATCGCGTCCTCTGCAGGCATCCTTTACTTCAGCGCGCCATTCACTCCGTTTACACAGAATTTCACCTTGTCAACTGCATTGTGTATTTCATCAACGTTCTCGCCGTACAAAAGGTCACCGGCTATACCATCTGTAAGTTTCGTACAAGCTGCTACCGTCTTTATCGCTCTGACAACACCTACCATATTCGTCTGAGTGTTAATCGTGTGACCCGTCTGATTTTATTTTTGTGCCATATGGATAACTATGATTCATTATTTCGATATCGAATTTTTTGTTCTTTTTTCGGAACACGAATACTGCTTTAGTAATGAGTTCTTTTCGATTTGTTCAATCTTGACCGCAATTTTGTGTACCGCAATTTGCGTTCTGCAACATTAATGTTGCTATTAAAAGGACAAGAACCGAAAGCGATACGCCTCAGGGACTGCGCGTGATAAAGATCGTATCTCGTGCTCCCTTGCTGGAAAATTTCCATCTATCACTCTTCCTCGTGTTATATAAAACGCTTTCTTTATCTAGCGGAAGATAGAGCTGGAAACCAAGCCAATGTGACAGTCACCACGTGAGGGTTATTTATTTAGGCGGAAGATCCACCATTTCCTGCAAAGTTCCTTCCAACGTCTACTCCATAATTTAGACTCAGACTACAATAAAAAACTTTTTTTTTTTAAAGTTTTTTATTGCAGTCTTAGAATTCAGATGCCTAAAAGCAAAAATGTTAGTTTTAGTCCCGAAACATTGTAGTAAGAAACCGTTTTTGCGCGCGAGTCCCACTTTACGTTTTAATTTAATCTACGATAACCTCATTCGGTAAAGTGTTTACATTTTACATAAGTACAGATAGCGTAGCGATGCGTGGGAGACGATTCAAATCATTAAATTTTGTGACGTTGAAATCAATTTCAGACTTAGTAATAACTGTGAGAACTGTTTGTAAATTTAATCGGTCTGATTATTGTTGCTTTAATACGTTTGTATAGTAATTAAGGTATTAACGTGTTGCACGATCGGTTTAGCATCTTGTTGTGAACTAACCTTGACTCACTCTGGGGAGGTTCCCAGAAAGGAGTAAGCAAGTATTAAATTATTATCAGCACTAATTACGATTGCAACGGGCGTGAACGATTGGAAATACCAATTTACATATTAATTACCCATTTAACATTATCCCCCATTGAGTTATGAAATTACACGACAATTTCATTGTGAATAAATTATATTGATCCGCTTCGCACCTCACCTTGCCATTTTGTTGTACATGAAACCACAACAGTGAAATCACGCAGATTGTATGCATTTCAAACTAAATTATGTATTTAGTCTCGATTACTGGCCCTGAGATCTGGGTCTTCTGCACGGGTAGTACGGCAAAGGGAGAAAACCATTTTATCCACTTTTAATGTCAGTTGTCATTGTCTATCCATACTTATTTCCTCTTCGAGGGGATATAATGGTGGAAAGACGATTTCCCCCTACCTACTTGCCATACTACCCGTGCTGCTGGCGTCTCTGCTTCTGTAACAATTTTAGAACAAATAAAAGTTTTGATGAATGCTCTTTATGTCGGAAGATAAAGTCCATTATTTCAAAGAATCGCATGGCTCAGTACGCGACGCCCGATATCGGAATGGTTTATGGCCAATGCCCTGCAAACGTGCCAGGCTGTCAGGGGTGGCGAAACTGGCGAATTACGATTCGCCTAGCAAATCCACATTTGATCCCCAACAACCTGATACCTACCCCCAGCACTAAGGGGACTTCATTCGGTTGCAATTCTCACATTTATATTTCTGATTGAATGGAAATTTCATTACGCACACTATTCGGTAGCGACTGGCGTGACGAAAAGTTCTAAACCAATTTCAATTTCTGTATACGCTTTCGGGAGAATGGTTATTCGGTCAGAGACGGCAAAGAAACCTTTCATGTTTTGATGAATTTCGTGTCACGTCTCGGCACTTTGTGGAGTGGCTAGGGCACGCTATCATACTGCCGTCCGATAGCTATAATGCCGCTAACCCACACTTTGTCAATTTTGACTTTTTAATATATTCTGAATCAGAAAAAAAAGTTCTATCGACTGATTTTACCCGTATTTTTCTATCTATAATAGTTTTCGAGATAATGAAAAGAAAAATGCCGTTATATGCCTAAATTTTGAATGTAAACAATGCTAAAATGCAGTAAATAGTAAATGCATGGCTAAAACGTGATTAAAAGCAATTTTAGCAAGCATTTGCATGACTACATTGCCGTTACTTTGTTTTCACTAACAATAATGAGGTTAAAGTACTTTAAACTCGTTATAGCTGTGTTATATTTTTCATCAATATAAAACAATCCAAAGCTTTAATGCCGTTAAGTGAAAACACTAAGCAATAATGTAGTTAAAATGCAATAGCGGCATTTTAGCATTTTAATTCGAATTTTTTTATCATTACTTTGCAATTATTAAAGGGCTTATGACGGCAAATTAAAATAAAAACTGAAATAATTTTACACTTAGTCAAGACTAAAACGCGACTATCCCACATTACTTAGCTAAAATGCGGTTATAAACTCTCGTTCATTCAACGGTCGCGGAGTGTGCGAAAAGTCATCATGTTGCCTAGGCTTGAAGCATTCAAAAGTATAATCTTTTGTCAACGTTTAGTAGTATAGAACGAAACGTTTTCTCCACTTGGCAAAATTACAACAAAATCAAAGCCGCTCACCGTTCTTTGGCATGATGGCATTGCAGGACGAAAACAAAATGACATAATATCTACTTTCTACCAATTCCTTCTTCATAATAGAGATGTCACTAGTTTACATGTATGGTTGGATAACTGCAGCGCACAGAATAAGAACTGGCTCCTATATGAATTTCTCGTTCATTTAATTAACAGCGAAACAATTGCTACAAAAGAAATAACACTTTATTATTTTGAACCAGGTCACACATTTATGTCCTGTGACCAAGTGCACCATCAAGTGGAGCTGGCAATGAAAAACAAAAACAAATTGTATGATTTCACAGATTTTGTAGATACAGTGGCATCAATTAATAAGTCGCAAGTCGTTGTGAAATCTATGGCAGTAGAAGATTTTTTGGATGTGCCAAACTTTATTTCGGACAGAAGAATTCAAAACGCAAACCCACGAGCATATTTGAATAATATGGTTCAGGTACGTTTTGTACGAGAAAGTTACGATATCAAGTATAAAAATGATTTTGACGATGACAATTTTACTGTGTTGCGGTTTTTAAATGAAAAATATTTGAAAACGCCTGATATTATGGAACTGGTATTTCGCACGGAACCAAAGGGTATACAATCCGCACGAAAAGCTGATTTGATAAAAAATTTAAGAAATATAGTCCCAACCCATAAACAGCTTTTTTGGAAAAACTTACCAATAATAGCTGTTGATGAAAATGCAAAGAAACCCATAAAAAAAGATCTCGCAGAGACTGAGACTGATTATATTTAAATTAAAAGAAGTTCTCGTAGAGACTGATTATGGTTATCTCTAAGTTTTTATAGCGGATCGTTTACAATATTATATCACTTAATAGTTGGAAAAGTAGTGTAAGTTTATTTGTTACCTATTTGTTGATTAAAAATGTTCCTATTACAGATACGTTTATTAGTTAAGTATAAAAGTTTTTCATTTGAGAACACTTATTGTGACTGATTTTTAAGAAGGTACAAATTAGAATTAATTAAGAGTTTGGGAGTAATAGAGTTTATAATTATTCATGTTTTAAAGTTTGGAATAGTCTTATTTGTGAAGTGTCCTTACAATTTATTATTATAGAAAGTTTATATTTTTGTTATGTTACAAGTGATAGCTTCTATTTTATTTTCATTTGTATTATTGTAAAGTTTAAAAGTTTTTCTAAACATTTATTCGACATGTCTTTCTTTCTTTTAAGTTCACACTTTGACTTTGTCGTTTAAAAGGACCGAGATATTTGATCGTTATGTTAAACCATGGACTTACTAAATACTTGTCCAGAGTTAAACTATATTTTGTGAGTGTAATAATTTTTCCAAAAAGATCTCATTTATAATAACTATTTTTTAAGTAAAAAAAATAAATGATTAACTCATTTAAAATTATGACCTGTTATTTATTATTTCATTTAAATAATCAGTAATCAACCTGAAATTAACTAAATACCTTTAGTAAAATTTTCACTTTAGACGCATTTTGTTGTATTTTTTCAATCATGATGTAACATATACATCGCTAAATTGCCGATAAGATAGATGGTTTAGTGTTTAGCTGCATTAAAGTGTAGTAACTGCTGATAAAATAAATAGAAATTTAAACGTATGAAAGTTTTACGTATTTTCTTAGACTAAATTGCAATTAAATTACGTTAACCGCATTTTAGTTTTGCATTATACGAAAAGCTAAAAATAAAAAACTTAGCAATAAAATTCTGAAAACGTTTAACGGCAATATAGA
Organism: Hypomecis atomaria; assembly: GCA_964007245.1. Classification (NCBI taxonomy): domain Eukaryota; kingdom Metazoa; phylum Arthropoda; class Insecta; order Lepidoptera; family Geometridae; genus Hypomecis; species Hypomecis atomaria. The sequence goes on from OZ023299.1 coordinate 12,536,989, forward strand.
TTGGGAACAAAAACAATATTTCTAGTGCTTTACAAGTTCCTAAAATTTATGCAAAACCAATCACTAGAATGCCGCTAGGGTTGTCCTAATGGCGTTATAGCTGTGGCTTTTGTTATCAATTTATGCAATGAATACTAACTGCAATCAGTTTTATAGCATTATCTCAAAATATGCTAAATATTTTGGTTTTAATTTAAAACCGTCTTATAGCCTTTAAAATTTCCTATTTTATGATATTTTAACATTTAAAATCGGTAAAATGGTTTTTGAACAGCAGTGATTTTAACTTCTCCCGCGCTTTTCTCGAATTTTGGTTTTTGGGGTTAGCGGCATTATAGTTATCGGACGGCAGCATAGGGCTCGGGCACATGGCTGGGATGCGCGGGGGCGGCCTGCGGCAGGCGGCGCCGCGCTGTAGTCTGCACGCGGCCGCAGCCAGACGTCAGTCCGACATCGAGCGAGACACCGACCGTGCGCGCCTCGCGCCCCGCGCCGACCATCGCGCACCATCCTCGTGAACATACCCTTAAGGTTCACTTTACAAAACTGTCTCACAGGCAACTTACGACTCCGGTATACCGATCGCTCTGTTTATCCACGCCTAAATTTGTCTTCCCGAGATCATAACTTTGTCAAAAAATTTACTCCATCCAAAAGTTTATCGACCCTACGCCATAACAACCCTTATTCACTTCGCTCAGGCAGTCGCTCCCTCTAATTATTGACTCCCCTAAAGTTTGTAGAAAAATCCGGCCGCTCTCGATTCTGCCCTTTTATTGCTTTAATATTTTTATTACTTTGCTCTTTCGAAATCGCTTCCCGCTGTTCCGTAATGCCGCCGCGCGCGGACTCTCCTCAGTAGTCGTTTCGACACTATAATTGACACATCGCTTCCTCGTTCCTCGTCCGTTAATTGGTCAGCAGAAAGAGCGAGATTTTTATCCTCCGTTTCACTATCCGGAAAGTTGTGATCGAGGTTGTCGTGGGCGTAATCCTAAGTTGCCAAACGGTTTGCGTCACCGTTATCTATGCCTATTGAGGTCAATTAACAGGCGGTGAACCATGACACTGCGTTGACATTGACGTACTCGGTGGCCCTAGTGTATGGTGAATGTGATATCGGTGGATACCGGGTGCGGTGGGAGCGCCGGGGGTGCGTGGTACATGTCGTGAGGCCGCCGCAGCGGATGTGCACGCCGCGCCCGCCCTGGGGGATCCTGCTGGCTGGAATGCCATCTGCTCTTGACCTAACTAGGTAACACCCACCACAACACATACTCTTGAACATACATCACTACTTACTTAATCTGAAACAGACACGACGTAAAAAGTATGTTTTTAGTCATTAAATTAGTTATGAAGCAGCCGCAATTATGTCCAGTTCCGTGTTCTACGTCAAACACTTTGTGATGAAACTTAATTGCCTTTACAATTCAAATATGTGCAAACAGAGGATTTCCTTGTTAGATTTTAACCTAAACATTTTTGTTAGAATCCTAAATTAGTTATACAGGCATTTAATAACAATTTTTTTTACCGACGTCGTCAAAGGTCACCATAGTATATAGGTAGAATACCTTAATAATTCATAATTAGACCCACGTAACTAAACATCTGTTTTTTTAGAACTGATTTATGTTAACTAGGTATCTATAGATAGACCAAACATTTGGATAACTTGTTTAATGCCTCTTTTCTAATAACCAAATATCTATTCATTAGATATGAATACCATTTGTTGAATAGCGCTCCAAAAGAAACCACTATGATATTCACTTAATACATATATGTACCATCATTAACAACAGGTATTTTGAATGACTAATAATAACAAAAACATTACTGATGTCATCGACGTTCGCATTACGAACCAAATGGATTGTGAACAGAATTGTATAACAATCATAACATTAAAATAAATAAAATCATTCTACATTAAATAAATTTAATGTAGAATGATTAAAGTTTCTAGTAACTTCAGCGCGAACCGCAAAATTATCACGTGATATTTGTTTACAAAAAGATTAGATTACATAAACAGAATATGAGGACTTCACTGCTACTGATTTATAAGTCAAAATGTTCTACGCGAAAACAAATTATAAGTAATCACTCATGAACATTGAACAAGTTCTATTGGAAAAACCATTAATCAACATTATTGATAAAACATGTATATAAATACACGTAGAACTTGAAGTACATTAGTGTCTGGTTAGATCATAACATCGATGTACCTGCTAACTTTAACCACTCAGTAGTGTTCGTAGGTTCTGCGTTCTTATAATATTGTAATTTTATGCGTCTTCAGATCTAGAGTAAACACTTACGGTCTAGGACGTTTAACATCAGACAATATGAGGACAAACGTAAACCTATCTTCAATAGGAAAAAAATGTGTCTTTTGCAATGAAACTAAAAACTAATTGAGCTTGATGATGCTACACGGATAAAACTTATAGTGTAGGCATTACAATTCTACGATAGTGAAATAGCAAGTGAACATTGAATAAAATTACTAACAATCATCTCGATAACATCATACACATTTTAAAAAAGCCGCATCAAAATCCGTCTATACGGAGCGACACCGACAGATAGACATTTAAATTCATATAATTATGTATAGTTTGTATAGGTATTGCCTTACAACGCGCAAGGACTCTCAAAGGCATGTAAGTACATTGTACAATCAACATCATATACAAATTTTACCATGGAACCAACATTGAATTCGCGAAAAAATGCGATTGGTCCTATAATAAATGTTGTTCATAATGATGAGTAGGTATAATAAGTATGTGATTTTGAAACTCCTTGCAAAGCAACGCCTAATAGGTATATGTACACAATTTAAAACGTTCCGCTACATTACTCTACAAGGTGTAGTTTTGCTATTGAAGGGAATCCCAAAGGTAAATGTGCTCATCCTTTTGAACGATTTTTATTATTGGTTCAACTTCGAAAACGCGATAAAAATCAGCTGTACCCTTCATTTGTCGAGAGTCAATTAACATTTTGTATGGAATAGCTGATTCATTTCACCATTTTTCTGGTGATCTTATACTAGTAAAAAAAAGTTGTTCGTAATGATGAGTTTATACACCTCTAAAGTCATAACACTTTGCAAAGCAACACCCTGTATAGCGTCTGGGGTTAAAAATAAGACGCCAAACATAGTTGAGTCCAAGTGAAGCTAATACAGGAATTCCTCCTCACATCGTCGTCATAGTCTGCGAGCCGATTCTGGCAGCTTTAGATCATTTATGGAACGTTTATATTCAGCGAAGCGTACCACCCGCGTCGCCTGACTCACTCTGGGCCCCACGACGAAATCGGCGACTCCCAAGTAGCGCTTATAACGTAGCTTGACTAGGTGACTGTCAGCGATCACCAAATTTAAGCAACGTTCGACACGATCAGCTTCGGATGGGTGACCGCTGGTTGCATTTACAACTGACCGCTACCGTGGCTCGGATGACACGTTAAATTGTAGGCCGGCTTAGCCAAGTCAGAGGCCTTCAGCACCTCTAGCGTAGCAAAGGGATTAAACCATTTTATCCACTCTTAATGTCAGTTGTCAAAGTCAATCTATACTTTGTTTCCACTTCGAGGTGAGACAAAATAGTAATGGAGGAAAGACATTTTATTCCTTTGCCATGCTAGGGGTGCAGGTGGCTTAAAAAACGAAAGCTATACGAAATTACTTACTCCCATGTTGGTAGATCTTTAAACACGATACTTATAGGTTTCGATCTCGATACAACGCTTGCAAATGCTAGAGCTAGACGGTAGAGGCCATAAGTACCATAACATGCGGCTATCCTTGTGCGAAAAGAATTAAGAAATTCTGATAAGTTTAGCTATCGTTACTACTATAACGCCAATCTATTTAAAATATCTAAATTTATCTGCTTTTAAGTCTTGGTTAGATTTTATTTGCGGATCGCTTATATACATACATAGTTTGACGTTGATGCGACGTAAGCAGGCGGTAAAGCCATAATATGCCCAATTATAAAGGCGCCATCGTAAATTTAATAGCAACGTAAAAAATGTTCTCACTATCCAATGCATTATAGTGAAAAAGAAACAGGAATATTCGAAATTGTTATTATAATTACGATGGCGCCTTTATAATTGGGCTTATTATTTATGTATACGATTTCATTCAAATCATCAATTCATCATCATTATGGACTGTTAATTTTATATGTAATGTGAAAATATCGGTCGAAGACGTTCGTTCTTATAAGTCTGAACTACTTACAATATTATCGAAGTTGAATTTTACCCGTTATCTAGACCACAATATTATTATGCGTCTTATTAAATATTCTATTTATATTGTCTCAAAGTTATAGGAGTTATTTCAAGTAAAAAAATTGTAGAGTCAATGCTGTTTGCTACTTTAATTTGTAATGTTGCTAAGACATCACGTAAATAGTTTGAGAATATGTTTGACTACGCGTACAATGTTATATTATCTCGTAAACAGTTACAGTTTACCCACACGCGAATATCAAATATTCAACAGATGTACTTTCCTTGTAATTTTGGTATCACAATGAAATTGTTCAGTAAAGATTTGGTGACACGCAACGTTTTGCTAGAACGATCGGTCTGGTATTGTCGTTGCTTTACTGGAACATAAATAAAATATGTTTTTAATATAATTATATGACCACAGTATTGGTCAAAAATTGTAAACAAATACTTATTATGTATTTTCGGTAGTCTGTTTTCAGTGCCTAATAAATAAATAAAATTAATATATCCGTTTTAAATTTTGGCATTTTGGATGGTGTGATAGAGCATCTTACTAGTGTCTTATATTCACATAGGTCCTCAAGTCCTCATGTGCTACAAAAGTAGCTTGCTCTGTATTAAACGCAGCAGTGGATCTACCAATGGGCCGAGTAGACCAAGATCTAGATCAGCAAAATTTAGGGGGCGACAAGTTTTGAATTGTAGAGATCGGCAGAGGCAACCAAATATAGGTATTATGTTCAAAAAAAAATGCCTACTAGCGGCAAATGTATGAATCTGCCACTGACTAAAAAGTTCGTGTATTATAGCCACAATACGAGTAAGCATACCATAAACTGAAAATGTAGAAATAACGCGAAACATAATTTTTGTAAAAAGTTTTCCTTACAAATATTTCTTTTGTTGTGTTATATTATACATAGGAAATTAAGTAAGTACATAGGTCAAATATTTATTTATTTTTATTTATTTCAGTAATACAAAACCGTACTTCAATTCTCGCAAAATACATATATTTATTTCTGTAGGTATTTAAAACAACATCACCTTTTGTCAATGAATTTCCATAAAATATGCTAATAATTCTCTTTACACACATTACCATGAAGCAGCAAGCATAATATGGGATCGGTATCCGCTCTTGTCCCGTTTCCAAGAACTCCCAACATATAATTTGAGTTCAGCGTACCGCTCGCGTACACTGACGAGCGAACTGTGGCACCGGGCCCGTAGAAACTACGGAGTACGCTGGCGTTACCGGTGTGTAGGGTTACCAGATGGAAAGTAATTCCGGAGTAAAAGCCCCATTCCCAGTGGAAAATCTAAGCTTTTTCGCAATTTGCAAATCTTTAAGCCTGTGCGTTATGTCGTGGGAATTCTAAGTCTATTTACGGACAGTACAACAGTGACTATTCCGAAAAAGTATTTGATTTCATACCTGTCATACAGTTTGATCACGAAACAGTCCGCCGTCGTGAAAGGGTCCATCCGTATATTGTAGATGCGTGCAAGCCTCATACACTTCGTTTTTGCTGTTCGTATATGCCGTGCGGGTTGTGGAATGCTCTTTGACGAGAGTTTTCCGAAAAGCTATAATCTAGGGTGCTTCAAGAAAAAAAAGAACGGGATTGTCACCTTAAAGAGTTGGCAACGCTCTGGTAAAGTCTCCGATGTTGCAGTTATCCATCGACGACGATAACCATGAGCCTTTAGGAGTTCCATCAGCCAGTGTGTCGTACCTTTCTTACATTAGAAATTCTCAAACATGGCACGAGAGTTCTGGGTGATGCATAAGTAGTCAACCAGTATGTGCACTCTATCGGAGTCTAGATCAGAGATTGCGAACCTGTTTGCAGAAACGTGCTATTATTGATCTAAAAAAATCCGTGGCCATGATGTGCCATCAAAGAACCATCATATCAACTGTAAGACGTCTGTTACTGGACATTTTCTTATTGGAAATAGGTGCATAGGGAGTTTATAAAAGTAAGCATAGTCTTGTAACTTATAATTAGATCATTGCGTAGACCGATAGAAGGACGAAGACATGGACGCTATGTTTCTTTTTTCAAGCAAGTTTCGTTTTTGGTAATTTTTAGGCGTGCCTGAATATTTTCGTCACGTGCCATCTTGGGCACAAGTGCCAAATTGCCAATGGTTCGCCATCCCTGGTCTAAATGATGTAAATATTAGGTGTCGCCAATTATAAAAATCCTAAGATATGGTAACCCTACCGGTGTGGGGCTTAAACATGTGCCAGGGAAACATTTGTCTCGCCGTCTGTATGTGTGAACAGTGAATGCTCAATCTGAGGACCCCGCATGTTGTGCCTTTGATGTCGTATCGCGTCTGTCAGGTTTCCGTCTAATAGTCATGCCTGTGACACAAAAATATACCGATTTTTATTCAATTCGTGTACCTTTTACATTGTTACACTCTGCTGGATTGATATTCTTTGATTTGAATATGATCATTGGGTAATGATTTGTTTTAGACAAGTTTTCAACTTAGTATCTATAGACTAATCCGACAAACTTGCTCGGATTAAAACACAAAATATAATAAATCCTGTAGAATCATGGTTAAAACCGCGAAGTTGCAGCTAGTATGTATTTATAGTATACCGTTTGGATTCCTAAACTTTGATGTCTGATTGCTTATATTACACAGCATCCTAAAACTACTTTTGCAATAACCTGTACAGTACAGAGTTTATTATATGGGAAGCATGTTTATTCACACAGAGTGTAATGGCCTTTGTGTGGAGTGCTTTAATAGCAGCATTTAGCCGACGTTTATGGGTCATTGTGCCGTATTTAGGATATAACTCACTTTGCAATTGCAGATAATCACCTCGATAACGTCAACTAACAAACAAAAACAAAAAATCTTATCACCGGCCTACTTAATAGCGATTACAGCCAACCCTCCAAACGTTAAGAATGTTAATGGACCACCTTTAGATACGTACAAAACAACAACAATGGCTACTGACACGGGCCGGCAATTCCAGCAAATACAACGCCAAAATGTAATTCGCCAAAAGTTAAGTAAATTCAAGTACTTACCTATTTCCACAGCGGAACATTACGCCTCGAAAATACGGATGCGGTCGCTTTTTAATTTGATTTATTCGCGGCCGCTAAGTTTGAGCCTGCGCCCAACGGTTCTCGGGGAAAAATAATGAATTATCAAGTTACGAAACCCTCCAACTTTAAATAGAGGTGTCTGTCGCGGCCTTATAATCAGCTATCTGAATTTGAAATGTAATCAATTCGTGATGAAGGTTTGAGTCGTCCCTTTGGTGCTGCTAAAATTGAATTTCTTGGTAAAACTCTGAGGTCAACTGGCCAAAAGTTGTTGCCAAGGAAGGAATCATTTAGATACTCGAAGCGAGCGTGCAGCACCCATACGTTTCGATTACGAGGCACAACGAATTGTGGCGGGCGTCCGTCGTGGAACTACTTAATTCGTATAACTCGTAGGCGGCAGTTCGTTAGGCGTTTCCGTGTTCGTCAGCCTTCTAGCAGCACCGTACTCACCGACAAGGTCGTGTGAACGTCTTTGTCTCTATTTCGTTGTTGCTATGCTTCGCTACCTACTGGTTACCATACTTTTTGGTATAGTGTTGGCCGACCGTGGTCGTAGCGGTGTAGTTATAAACTTGCAATTAACACAAAGAAATCAAAATTTTGTTAGATTCTGCAAGCAGTTCTATTAGACTTTTGTATTTGTCTTCTGTCTGGTTTGCGCCTTACATTTATACACCTGTACTTTTCTGAATCTTTGAAAGCTTTTCCGAAAATGGATACTTATCCGGCTGCCTCTGTTTGCTGATCTATGTATTTTTCTGATTGAAAGACAAAGTACCTTTGTATTTTGGTCGGTCCAACTTTGTTTTCTCCCGAGCGCTGTTACCATTCCAATCAAACTTTCCCATGTGTCAACAAAACTATTGAGCGCTCCTCAACTTAAATTACTTCATACTATTTCTTCCCGATCTTTGTTCAACAGATAATCTTCAATCAATCTGAAGTAATCTACGCTGGTCTAAATCATTTTTAATTCCAAAATTGCCGGATTACCGGAATGATAATTAACTACTCATTGACATTACAGTTGGTTGAGGTCACATACAACTTTCACCGCGTATTTTTTAAAACTGGGCATTCGACTTCAAATATGCGGCCTTTCAAGATTTTCAAGTGATCTTTCGGATTCCATATAACCTTAATAAAATCGAGATACGAAAAAAGAAAGCCTATATTTTTCTCCAATCAAAATTTTACTCGAATAAGCTTTTGTTCTCTAATAGCCGACTTTTACAAGGTATATTTTTCTAACGATCTCAATACACGAAGGCTTTCAATTAACGAAATTGGATTCTAACTAGGCAATACTCTACAATCTAAATTAGCTAGATAGAGCGACGCCATGTTACGACTTCAGGGTTTCTTTTGAATCCAGAAGTGTTTCTGTCGCCCAACCGTTAGGTGAACTACCAAGGTATTCTCTGTACCTAAGAAACTTGATCGTCTTGTCTTATATTTTTTATCTTGACGCCATCTTCATGTCAAAATTTAGAAGATATCAGGGTAAAAGACCTTCAAATGCTGATAGCTTAATACGGTCCATCATTCAGCAACTCTTTCTCTCAAAATCTCGAGATTCACACATGGAAACTTTACAAAGATTCGCGGCGTAATAAAGAACTTCTTAAATGAACTGACTGCAAAGAAAATGCTAATTACGCGTTTCAATTTCATTTGCTAATGCTGTGAACTATCGTTGAGAGTTCATTCTTCCGTAAATTGTCTCCAGTGTTGCATCACCAGAGTTTTCTCAACTGTAATTTCTGTTCATGAAACATTTAGAGCAGCGGGCGTTGTGCAATAGCCGTTATGACGATACATTTGTTCTCGCTTTGCTTACTGTCCGCCGACATTGCACTAACCTATATCGTTATTTCAATATTCATTGCTTCATGTTTCCCTTCGCAAAGAAAATAATTATTGGCCGACCGGTGTCGCTGCGCTGGTGCAAGACACAAGATCAATTAGATTTAATTCAAATCGGCGACGCAATAAAACATGACATGATAATTGTCACGTCTTGCCGGTGCTCGCCATTAGCAGGTTTCAGGAAACCTGGGTACTGCGCAACGAGACTGTTGTTTTGTTTTTCCTGGTACAGAAACCACGTCTTCACTTCTTCGTCTTGCAATTAAACGTTTAGAAGTTTTCAGGTTAGGTATGATCTCTCTAATGATGCAGCAAATAACTTTCTCCTGGTACAAATAGCAGCGTTTGATCCATCATTCAGCACCTAAATATAAAAAAAAAACTATCTCTTTGTTGGGAGAAATTTTCGAGTTTGACTGTTTTGTACTTTGCGAGACGGGTTTGTCCGCTAGTACCCTACTCCTAGCTTGATAAAGCCGCTTAGTGCGGTCGAAACTTAATCGGTAATTTTTGAGTCGGTGCAATATAGTCGCAAAATCAAAAATTACATGTCTGAAGTAAAATGGCTGACTTTATCAGCACACTTCCCAGGATTCCCAGCTATGATGCAGCAGCAGTATGTTAACCGGACGCGGATCGCCCCCTTGGAGCGTTGAACCGCCGGTTATATTTAACTGCGACAACACGTGTGCCTCGGCAACACGACACACGGTGCTCTCCAACATTGAGACCGTTGTGAATAGCTCAGATATTTGTGTTTGTGTCTAAAAAGCCGAAGTATAGAGTCATAGAGATATAATAAGTTTTTAGAGCGTACAGACCGTATTCGCACAAATCGCTGTAAGCATTCGCATGGTAGACTTTCATAGATATGTTGCCAAATTGATAATTTTAAAAAAGTTTAGGTGTTTCAATCTTTTTTTTGACATGTATTGATGTGTTGTGTTGAGATTTTTTGGGACAAACTTTAACTCGCATATGTTTATCTTTATCTAATGTGGAACTTATTTCCATTCCAAACACTCAAATCTAGCCTTTCATAATGCTAAGTCTGCACATACACTTTCAAATATTTAGGTAGGTATTAGGTAGGTACATATAATGTTGATTATAATATTATTGTATCTACAAAACTTTCATTTTATAAGCTCCAGGCTTTTACGCTACGTTTTATGCACACATTAAAACAGCGTCCAAATAACGTACCTAAAAAGTAAAATTATAGTAATTCAAGAAAATTAAGAACTTTGTAAACAATGTGTACGAACCATGTACGTATTACGAAGTACATATTATAATGTTGTGACATGTAGACGCTGTTCGCATTGATCTTATTAAAGTTAAATGTTTACATTTTTAATATGAAAATAATTATTAATGTCTAGACTAGAACATCACCAAAATAATTTAAAAACTCATCGTGAGGGTGACGTACCTAGAACAGAAACTAAACATGACTTCCAAGCAAACAAAATACTATTCACACCGCTATCGCTATATAAAACTGCCCAAAGGCGAGCACTTAACAAACTAAACTATTCACTGGCATACCTACATTGAAAAAGCCCCTGCAAATTTTAAAGTCTTTTTTTAAATTCGCGTAGAGGAAACGATGCTTTTAAAAATTTGCATTCTTAGTAGTTTTTAGACTCCATTCAGTTGCCCAAAGTGCATTGTAGCACGACCCTCGAGGGGGATCGGAGAGAGTTTGCTTTCCGGCGATTCGTGTATTTGGTAGTGCGAGCCAAGGTGAAGGCATTCTGTAGTGTACCTGGAGATTGACAATGAGTTCAATCAACCCGTTGCGACGCCCACCCACTCGGCATTGTGATTTGTGACGCGAGGCGAGCGATCCTCCATTGTCACTTCCTGAATCGCATGTCGGTTTACTCTTCTAGGTATTCAATGTAGAAACAATGGTTCTTAGCTATCTTAACTAACCCAACCGCTACTTAATTTAAAATATCGGATTTCAGCAATATAAACTTCTAAAATATCAAATATTTGTATCTGCTATTTCTCCAACAAACAACTAACAGCTTACGTCAATATGATTTTTACTAAAGGTATCGTCTCAATGTTACCTGTCCCGTCAGTGATAAGTTCACGTACTCGTATATCGCTGTCCTGCTGATTAGCTTATTGTACGTTAATGGTTAAACTAGTATTTGTCTCTTCTATAATGTCTGTACAGAATTTCATAACTAACTTACAGAATGTAAACAAAACTAAATAAACGTTCATTCAAGTTGGATTCGTGTTAAATATTTCTCGACATCTACGCTCTAAAGTCCTAACTTCTACAAATATGTTAAATTTTCACAAGATATGTTCAACATGTCTGAGAATTTCTCGAAAAGTTTCTAAAGACAATGCTTATAATTATTATGTGGAGTACAGACTCGCCGCGCGATAACTTGCGAAGTCGCAACGTGCAAAGTAGTTAAAACTAAAGAGGATTGGACGTAAGTCGGCGCCAGGCGTCAGCTAAGCAAGGCTATCGATTGGATCGCGTCGGCGTAACTATTAGGCTATACTCCCCCAGCCGCATAATCCGCATAACATGCAAGACTTGCTGTGACACACTCATTAACTACTAAAATTTACTAACTTCCCGCGCATAAACAAGTTACCCATAGGTTGCGTTGCGGCTTAACTCGGTTACCTGCATCCCGCTAATTTTAGTCAGAATGGAATTGTTTTCAAAAGTGGCTTAAAATTTTATGTTGAATTTCCATTAAAACCGTTCGCCTGCATCGCGAAAAAATAGGCGCACGAATTCAAAGGAGAGTGAGCGTGGTGCGAACCCGACGCAGCCGAGGGTATTGATCGACGTGCGCGCGCAGCCGCCAGTGTACACAGCCGGCCGGAGAGTTCCTACGGCACGCCACAACAACTCGAGTGAACACTCGGCCCTATCCGAGGACCATTCACAGCTGGTGATGCCGTAATGAGCCGTAATGAGGGATCGTCAAGCCCTTAAATACTATTGAACAGGTTGTAGCGCGACCTACATTCCGTACCGTTTCAATACGATCCGTCCTCTACATTGATACGTCCAGCTTTCGACAGTTTTCGTCCAAAGCTTTCAGTGAAATCTAATTGGTGCGATCAGCTGTGCCCGTTTCACGGCAGCAGCTCGGTATCGCTTATCTGGCGTCCTCTGGCGTGATTAATCACCCCGTTAAATCTCCAGACCCTCGCCGCACGGACAAACGTTCCCTGTCGGCTGATAGAGCCAACTTAGCTGTTTTGCTATTCAAATCATTTAGAACGTCTGCGGATTCGTTCGTACTCTTCGCCTTGAAAATCAACATTTTTCTAATACGTTATTTTAATTAAAGTCTTTATTGCTGTGCTTCCGCATAAAAACAAATTACATTGCATAAATAATATAGGTACCTGTACTCGCAGTCGTGGTGTTAAATAACAGTTATAACAATATGTTTATACCAATCAAGAGATTAATCAACCTTCTAACAGCTTGTAAAGTTTTAATAACGTTAATAGCGGAGCTGCGTTGATTAAAGCGGATGATATTTAATTAAACAATCCTAACACAAGAGTGAGATCAAACCCTTGTTTAACCCTCGAGGACTGCGCGATATCGAATTGCCGACTGTCTTCATAGACGCTCCGCTCGCTACTCTCAGAGGTCGGATAAACTGCTGCCAACGTTTTTGAGAGAAATGAGACGCGTTAAAGCGAGATCTTTTTGAGATTAATATTCAGCTGGATTTCTGTGATCTCAACTTCCTCCTAAACGAAATTTCAATTACGTACTTGTAAGGCATCGTCGTAACGTAATCTTGTTTCAAGTTCAATGGTGTTTGTTAAGCACTTAAATTAAACAACTATCTACTATTATTTACATTGTAAAATTGATGACGTAATTTTATTTCCTGGCGCATGCCGTAATTGTCTGTCGTTTACACGTCGCGTCGGTGGTCCATTAATTTAAATTTTTAGTGTGTTTTATTAAGAGGAAGCTGTGATGCGGTCAATTCATCCCAGTTAATTGATGTCACGCGAGCGACCACGTTATTAACCTATCAATAAAAGTGGAAAGGCACTCCAACAACAGCGATTGCCTCTAAGCCTCTCTAATCACTTTATGATGTAGGCAATGGACAACACAAGGATCAGCCTGTTCATTATCCGTGCATGATAATTTCCAGCGACCCTGGATCCGTACACTTGACTGCTAACCTTGCTCCGTTCGCCGGCAAACGTGGCCGACTAATACTTTACCGCCTCTTCTACTCGTCGAAGCCTCACGAGGTCGTCCAACATGTTTGGCACTTGATTTTAATTCTCTACTCGAATACTTCGCTGACGCCCCTGGCTCTCCGTTTGCTGCACGTTGCGCAATCTTCCATAAGGTAAACTTTTACAACAAACTCGAAGCTAATAGACGGTACTTGACTTTTATATTACACCGATTGGTGTTTTAATCACCCCGCTCACCTATAATATTATCATTATGAATTTACTGGTTATGAAGTGACTGTGGCAGTTACCGAGGCGAGTCGGCTCTAGAACTTGACCTCCTTAGGAAAACATGTTTGGATTTTAGCATTATGCAATTAATGAGATGCTGTTTATGTTTTTACGCAATATATATAGTTTTAATGTAATGTCCTTCATGGTCTAGGTCATGATACACTGACATTGGGATCTCTAGCTGAGTTACATCATTGTTATTTTTATATGTACATATATGTATATACGTACAAAAGGTCACCAAACGGTCGGCGCCGTCTCGAATATGAACTGGTTAAGAGCCTGTTTGCCTTTCTAAAGTGTCCGACCATCTTGTCGAGGCGATATATTCCATGAAACTTTCGGCCGAACGTTAGGGCATTTACAGTAAAGTTCGGTAATATTAGGACGTTATATTTATCGTTGTACTTGGAGATCAGGGTGGGATAAAGTTCACTATTCATAACGGCTATATCGTCGTGGCCTCCTGCGGCACATTGATCTAACCCATATCCCCGGCATAAAACGTGTCTGTCGCGAGAACAACCGTTTTGTCAAGTAATATTCTGTTCCAAGATACAGTCACGTCGTATAAAGAGAGATAATACGCAGATGAGACATGCCGCAGTAGGTGCCATAATGACAACTTAATTTTATCTAAAGACATCTTTTCTTGGCATGCTAATCTTGTAATGGATCTTACGTGGAATTCTTGAATAAACTTAAACTGACTTCTGTTTCGATATTTGTGTGAATGATTTTACGATTACGGAAGATTTTGCTTCAAGGCGACAAACGCCATGGATTGTTATGTTATCAACTAACCATAATTTTCTGTCTTTGTTTCAGGTAATTCTACTCAACCTTGCCTTAACGACTTAAGTCAACCTTGTTTGTAAGTAGCGCTTTTAACAAAACTGCGGATTGATAAGATCTTTTTACATAACAATGATCAAGATAAAGAGTAATGTTTAATTACCGAATACTTAGATAACACTTGTAGCGATAAAGATCGTGGTGTCATGTAATAATTGTTTTTAAATGTCCACCAATAATAAAATAATTCGCAGTAAAAAAATACTACTGATGTTATTTGCCCAGTTCCAACATCCGATAAACGCGGTGATAAGACGAGAGCACGGTCCAGAATTCCAGATATATTGAATCCAAATATTATTATATTGACTAACATCTCTAAAAATATCAAAAGCGATACTTAGTAACTTGCTGCTCCTATTATAACTATTATAAATTAAAAATTTAAAAAACCCCCGACACATTGACAACCATTTTGGGCACATTTGTAGAATTTTGGTTCTTCCATCCCCACTTTAACCCACCATAACTTTTAAACGGCTCAATCGATTTCTATAAAACATAGCTAAGAACACTCTAGATTAAGTCTCCTTTCATCCAAAAAAAACTAAACTGAAATCGGTTCAGTGGTTCGGGCGCTATGATGCCACAGACAGACAGACAGACAAACAGACACGTCAAACTTATAACAACTCTTTTGCATCGGGGGTTAAAAATACAAGTCTGATTATTTTGTAATTTAATCTCAAACAATTTTACATTATCTGGACCAGTCGTCGTCATGGAGGGCAGAGTAACGGCTTCCGTGCCATGGCACCACCAGCACGAGTGTAAAAACTTGAGCAAAACTAACGGCACCCTGGAGATGCAGCTAGCTGCAACAGCTTGGCATACATACTGCTAGTGTGTCTAATCGCTACATTTGTATCTCACTCATCACTCGCATCAATCATTGACCGCTTTCTACCTTAGAAAAGCTCCTGATGCCTTCGACATGTGTAACTAAATTGCGTTGTACGTTGTCCCTTTGATTTGTGATTTTATGCTTATTTCATACGTACCACTTTCTTGGTAAGGTTATTTTTAACCCCCGACGAAAAAAAGGGGTGTTATAAGTTTGACGTGTCTGTCTGTCTGTGGCATCATAGCGCCCGAACCACTGAACCGATTTCAGTTTAGTTTTTTTTGGATGAAAGGAGACCTAATCGAGAGTGTTCTTAGCTATGTTTTATAAAAATCGATTGAGCCGTTTAAGAGTTATAGTGGGTTAAACTGGGGATGGAAGAACCAAAATTCTACAAATGTGCCCAAAATGGTTGTCAATTGAAAGTTTGTTGTCAAATATTTTTGTGTCGGGGGTTTTTTAATTAGGTATATTATTACGGAAACCTTTTCAAAAGTGCGTGGGTATGTAGCGTGTTTCCTACGTTCTTGATATGCTTGTTTTGAAGTCATAATGTCACCTGAGAATTTGTTGAACACTTTGTAGACACATAACCTTGAAAGTCATAATTAACAGGAAACAACAGAACTCCTACAAAATTCCATTCCTTAGTATGATTATACTAGTTGTGTGTATGTATTTTTTTTTGTTTATGTTCATCGATAATTTCGCCAATTGTGAACCGAATCGAAAAATTATTTTTTAGTTCGAAAGGGTATACTCCTAAGGTGGTTTCATTTAAATTTTACAGAAATCGGCTGAGCCGTTTTTGATAAATCAACAATAATGTAAGCAATTCGAGCGAAATATTTGAATCTTGTACACGATGGAAGGCGGTTTTGCCATTTTTTTGCGAAAAATAATTATTTACAATGTTTTGCTCGATATTAATGCATGTTGTCTTCTATAATTATCGTGACATTTAGCTCTTATTTTTTATGTATATGTAATCTTTTTACAAAGTATTGATGTACACAATGTTGGTGAACTGAAATAAAATAAATAAATGATTATACTAGTATTATTATAAAAATAGAGCAGATTTATTACAACGCATTCAATAACGATTAAGCGAATATGAAATCGCCAACCGCAAAAACGCTGAGTCATGGAAAGGGTGATCCATTCCGAAACCTTACCACGGATAATGGATAAATAAAATTGGTGAATGTCAATCATCCACTTTATAAGTTCAAATACCAAGAACACCCCTCCATTTCTGATAAATTATTCTGTATCCATTACCTACCAAATCTACCAATCGAACCTTGTGAGGGCATGCTCGTGCTTTAGTCGGAAATTGGTTATCTGCCTTTGATAAACTAATCGTTCTTTTATATCGTATCACATTTTGTTTACATTATTGAACGTGCATTTTGAACGTTTTGTCAGGACCTTCTGCATTCGATCATACTCTGGAACGGCTATTGTAAGTTTAGTATGGGTTAGGTATTGGTTACGTCATAATTTGGTCATGCTGCTCTTAGCAGTCGTCAATACAAATGCAATTTACAGCTGAGCGTTGCCATACCGTTGGATAACAGGCTAAATTTTAGCCTTTAATAGTGAATGTTCGATGCGTACTTTGCTTTGGTCAGACCCATTTGGCAGATAGGAACTTACGATAGGTGCGATAAGTTTTGACTGGAACATAAAGATGTTATCTCTCCATTAATCTTCACAATCACTACATAGTAGAAAACAAAGTCGCTTCCCGCTGTTTGTCCCCATGTATGTTTATATATTTAAAACTACACAACGGATTTTGATGCGGTTTTTTAATAGATAGTGATTCAAGAGGAAGGTTTAAATACATAAACACCTGTGTTAATATTTAATTTAATTATATAGGTACTAATTGATAATGACCTCAAAAATATTAAAAAGTTTTTTTTTTTTTTTTATTCTGTATAGGTTTGCGTTAAAAGTTAACATTCTGCAGTTTCATTGCGGGTGATGTAATTAACTATGGGTAAATTGACTCCACGTCCTTAGGAACAAAAAGATCATATCATTAGGTATTGTTATTTTTCAAAAATGTGCACATTAGTAATAATTGTAATCGTAATAGAAAAAAAAGAATTAAGAACCGCCTCCTTTTCGTAAGTCGATTAAGAAAAGATCGGGATTCGGGCTTATCTTATCAATCGGTTAAATTATGATTTGTTAATCAAATGTCTACACTAGAGAAAGTCATTATCTCTACCAGTATGTACCTATAGGACATGTCCGAGAGAAGCGTTTCCATCACGTATCGGCAGGGCAATGGTATCGATAAGGCAAACGTCTAACGGAGCTAGTTGCGTGGGGGAAATGGACCGCGGCATGAGCGTGTGCGCACCGGTATCATAGATCGTCACCAGTCCCAGTTGCTTTCGGCACGCTGCACTGTGCACGAGTGTTTACAATCCTCGATATTTCGGTGTTGCAACTGACATAATCGTTCGATAGTTATGTGTATATTGTTAATCGGAGTGAAACTCTACATTCGGAACTGTGAACTTCGACGCAACTGATAATGGAATCGATTTACGAGTCGGCGACGCTGTGCTCCATTTGAGGTACCTACCACCCATATTGATAACTTGTTTAGGTACTACATTACTACGAGTTCAACTCGCCTATGTTGTACAGAGATGTACTGATTAGACATACACATAGACTCTTTATCCTTTAAACCATCTACTAAATGACAATCGCTTTAAAAATACAATCAAAACAATTTTGTTAAAGAAAGCATATTATACCATTGACGACTTCTTGAAGGATAAACTGGGTTGGAAACACATGACATTGGATGATTTATAATTTTTAATTTTGACATGTATTTAGTTTATTATAATTTATATTATGTTCTGATCATGTATATGACGTTCAAAAGTGTACTTCTCCGTACCCACTTGATGAATAAATGATTGAATTGACGATATTTAAAACCTACATTTCGTTAAAATATTCTGAATGTTTCAAGCTATCGATGGTCCCTCTGGGTACTTACCCGACCCTGGAATACCTTTCTATCCTGGGTCGTCTTTAAAAGCTTCATTAAAACTTATTACGTATTAAATTATTCCCTCTACGATTTATGAAAGAATTAATTTTGTTTTAATGTCAGCTTGAATTAAATGAAGCTAATTTAAAAGTTATTAATTTTGCTAATGAACCAAGCAGGTACCTACTTTATTAGAGAGATTAGATACCGAATAGTACAATTTACAATGTTTTGTTAGATTCATTTGTTAGTAGCTTCATTAGGCGATATTCGTATGTATCTTAATATTAATTTGCATACATAGCACATTGGCGGAATAATCCATACTGTAAAACCAGAACTAAATTATTGTTTACCGGATTCTTTATTTGCGTCATCGCAAAATCGACAGTATTCTTGGATTAGTCCTTGACCAAAACATTTCCATATTATAGTAGTGCTGATCGCGCATAGCTACATATTTCAAATCTTTTATATCTGGGGATATATCGTTGAATTATATTATATCGGTCAATTTTAATTCAGTTCTACCCCGAAGGTATGGTAATGAGTAGTTAATCAAGTTAGTAATTTGCAAGCTCGGCTTGCACTTAGCCAGTTTTTTTGTTCAGATATTGATTTGTTTATAGGGACATATTTTTAAATATGTATTTATTGTGTAACCTCCACGTAATTTGATATTTACATACTTACTTATTACTATGATTTACAATAAATATTTTAAAAAAACACGTGTCTGGTCGTCGTCTCGTACAAGAAATGTTGTTTGACGTTGCCCTCTTTTTTTATTACTGACAAGACAAATTCTGCAAAATTACCTGGGCAATCTTTTCAAATACAGCCCTTTGAAGTTAGAATACAGTTACAACGATATAAGCTTAAAATAAGTTTTTGTGGGTGTGAATACAATGGGCTTCCTCTCTCTTTAGTTAGCATTCTAGGATATTGAAATTGTAAATGAGGTAATATTTTATTCTATTTTAACTATGAGTTTACGTAGTCTTGCCATTATAAAACTACAGGACAGCACCATATAATTTGATACTCCTCGTTTATTGTTGTAGTATTGTTAGTACACAACTGGCCACTTGAAAATAAATCCAATCGAATTAACAATATACTTAACGTATAGGAAACCGCCTCATTGTTATCAAATGACCTCACAATTAATTGTCAGTGCTCGCAATATATGCGATAATCATGTATGTAGGATTGTAGAGCATGTTTGTGAAAATACGCACGAGATCGCTCGTCACGCTATCGCACGGATGTGATATGTCGTAGACGTAAGTGACCCTACTCGGGTCGCATTGACGTTTCCTCTGATTTAAAACCCAATTGACGCTCAATATGAGACGGGTTTATAACGCAGCTTCAACATGATATGCTATTGTTTCTAGACAAATAAGTATCCTTTGACGATTTATAGGCCGAACCAAATTTATTGGTAGCTGTGAAGTTGGCTACAAGCTGCGCGAAACCCAATCCTGGCTGAAGTTCACTTAACAGCTGCGCGAGGATTAGGTTTCGCGCAGGTTGTAGCTAACTTCTCAGCCGCCAAGAAGTTTGATTCGGCCTATAATAGAATAAGTAGTTAATAAATTGAATGGCGCCTGCTTTTGCGATTCAAAAAATTGAATTGCAATTTAGTCACCCGTTGTGTAGCTTGTATCTTTTCTCTATATTTATCCCGAGTACCTTACTTTCCAAACGAACTTGGTGATACTTGACACAAAAAATCGTATCCTTTCAAAGCTTTATTACAAAATATACCTAGTAAAGCAACCTTGTGATTATGAGAGAATATGTAACAGACCTTGCTATCGGTCGCCACTTTTAAATATTTCGAATGTGACGCATAATAAGTAGCATTCGTGTCATTCATACGAGATAATCCTTCAGTTTAAGCAAATATTTGGCATATTTGATTGTCGTAGAGATAAATAAATGTGTGTATGAAGCCCATATGCCAGCCATATTGCCACTTAAATAGTGTTAGGCACTGAAAGTGGTAAACCTTGGTGCTATCAAGTTGGTAAGAGTACATGTTTAATAAGCTCTACTAAAAGCCGCTCCAAGCGAATCGAGCAAATATTTATACCACTGACTCGCTTTTAGTTAAGAACTTGCAATATTAATATTTACTTCAGCAGAAATGGTTCAAGTTTATTAAATAGGCTGTATTGAATGTTGACTAGCGTTTTGGAAAACGTGTACATCACTTCTTGTTTCTGTGAAACTAGAAATAAGCTATTTGACCGAGTAAACGAAGTGAGAGAGATGTCTCAGTGTCGACTCGACAATTTTGGTTTTGTCTGTCCGGGTGTTGATTCTTCTCTACAGGTCACATTTTTCAACGTATCGTGACGAAACTTGGTACTCGGATTTTATATATTTTTAGATTTTTTTGTGTTGACGGCGATGTTTGATTGGGATGTATTTCCCTCAAAAATAGGAGGAATTTGCTGTAGTTAGTATTTTAAATACTCCGAATCCTAACAAAATTTGCGAGTATGAACGAAATCGGTAAGGGGCGAGTCAAGATATAGGCTTATGAAAATTCAGTTTCACAAACATTCGAGGTCTATTCGGAGAACTACTAATATAAATGTAGATTCAAGTCGTTATGTGTAGTTTTGTAGTACACGACACGAAATTTGCAAATGCAGTCTCTTCACATGTTAATCTCTCCCCGAGCACACGACAGAGGAATAAGTATCATCATAAATTAACTTCTCAAGAGTCGCATAAAAATGTGTGCACATTCCAGTCGGCGGCTATCAGAACGACACAAAGTTCCGTGTAATGAGGGCACGTACATTCTGTGACAAGAAACAAATACCGCGGGTGTGTTCACGGCACCAGAGAGATTCTGCACCACCCTCTGTACGTGTATTATTCGACTGTTTCGTTTTTCCAACGTCCTGCGCTAAACAAAGAGAAATGTTTGGCGGTGTTTCGCGGTGCTCTACTATGTGCTAAATCTCCATTTTGTATTAGGTGTAGATATTTTTGACACTTAGGTAATGTTTGTGAAATTTTGAGAGCATATCTTTTCGTGTTCTCGTGATACATAATTTACGTGAACTTGTAGAGATACGGGAGAAGACGTGATAAATATACGTGGTTTTAGTCTAAAAATTATAGCTGGAAACAAAAATTGTTTAGCGGGACCAAATCTGATATTGAGCAGAAAATCAGTAGTGAAAAAGTGTCATTGATACTAAAAAAAAAAACCTGATTTCTTTTTTGGAATTTTAGGATCGGTGCCTTAGTAATACAATAAATCCACAGTATCAGATGGATACAGATTTTCCTTACTTTATTATACTACACAGGTAACACAGGCCAGTCTTTGATGAACAATTTTTAAAGCCAAATCTGATAATGAGCAGAAAATCAGCTGTTCTGTAAAAAAGGTCACTGATACTAGACAAAATTAAAGTTTTCTTTAGGTATTTTAGGATCAGTCTTTTAGAAGTTTGCTGTATGAATACGAGTACCTTATCCAAAGTATAAAATGTGTATGTAAGGATTTTTCAACCAGTCAACCAAAATTATCAATAGGTAGATTTTTTCCGTAGTCAACCAATGTATCAATGGGTAGGTACTTTATTTTTTACGTGTGCATATAGCAGAATAATATTTTGTTCCAATTCAATCTATCTTAAAACTACTTCCAAGACTTAAGATTGTTCATTCATTAAATTGCTCAGGGGATTTCCATAATCGTATCATACGGTTTTGTACCAAAGTGCCTTCTACGATTTCAAGGTAAATGCTTACTGATATTCGATCTTGGTATCAAGGTAGCAATACCACGTAACAACGCTAGATTTCTACGCTTGTGTAAACGAACGTGGCAGGCTATATCAAATCGATTCAGTTAGAATTTTCACTGTATATTACTTTTGTGAGAGAAATTTCAAGAATGCAGATTGTTAGTATGTTGGTGATTGTTAAGATTAGTATTAAAACATTTGCCAGGCTTCTTAGAACTTCCATTAGTCATCATCTTCATTATTCATCTTAGCCGACATTTTTAAGAGAAGAGCGTGACGCGATTCATTCCCAAGCTTTGCTGATAGTATTATTTTGGAACAAAATTACAGTATAATAATAAATATAATATCTTAGTACTCTACGAAGAACGTAAAAACACGCTAGAAGTTTCTTTTCTTCCACCTGACCGGACCTTAATTTCAAATCTATGAGGAGTCTTGTAGTTGGCTGCAGCAGTAAATTACAACAAAGATTATTGTTATTATCCTTGCTAAGTGTAAAAATTGAAAATAGAATCAAATGACGTCGAGAATGTTATCTTACCGATGTAAGTTCTTCGTTGATGCTTCAGACGATAAATTTCATTTCAGTAAAGTGCCTACTAAGTTCAGTTTTGTATTCTACTCCAATCTAAAGAAGCTAGGACCAAGCAAGTAGGTAATGCAATAAATTATGCATAGTGTGCGCAGTGTTCGCAAAATCCTTCAGTTCACTTCTATATACGAGTAGGTACGTACACGGATTAACTCGCATCTAACCCTACCTTGGGTTTTTCCACCATATTATATGTATAAGATGTGTGCGGTGTTTGGTAGTAGAGCCACTCTATGCCTTTTTTAACCGACTTCAAAAAAGGAGGTTCTCAATTCGTCTATGTTTTTAACTTCAGAAAATTACTGCATCAGATGAAGGTTGATTCGTGCGAACTATTCGAATTATGTACACGGGTGAAGTCAGCTATGCCATTTTTGGTGAAAACTAATTATTAATTTTGAGCGATTTGAATTACCTACGCCGAATAACCGAATCGCCAATTATCCGAATCGGTCCTCCGAAGGGAAAGAGGCACAGGACCAAAGTGCACCATCACACAGGGAGGCGTTTATGTGCTTCGATAACGCCCACAAATGGATGGAGCGGCAACCCGAATGCGACGGTGTACAACTTTTTGCCGTCCGGCGCCTATTATTCTATGTGTGACAGTTCGTTTTTCTTTATTACCAGTCTATGTCCGATTATCCGAATCGACCCCGGTCCCAATTAATTCGGATAATCGGCGTTCTACTGTAGGTGGTATATTTATGGCCTTGCGCTTGACCACAGTTCATCTAATTCTTAGAGACGCATTTATAACTCAATGTAGGAATTGAATCTCGTAACGTGGGATTTATTTATAATAACGCTAGTGTAGACTAGTAAGGTATGATCAACTCGTTTTATATGAACTTGACAATGCAATTTTTATTTTGAGACCATTCGCATCCCTAATATCGACAAAAAGATCAGCTGCTCCATACAAAAAATTCAATAATCTTTTTCGCGACGCCGCCATGGTTATCGCAGTAGTAAATAATTTGAAAGCAGTATAAAAGTAACAAATCTATCAAGTAGTAGTAATATTAAATTTTGTTACTTACCCAAAATAACCTATGAGTTTTGCGTTACTTTCCAGTTGGTATTTATGACGAAAGTTAAGCTTTGTTTTCCAAGTCAAAATTAACTTGATTACTGCGCAGCGAAAGTGTTATTTAATTGTCATCAAGTATTCTGTACATGTGCTATTTATTTTGTGGGACATCTCACCAAACGCAATAAGAATGATACCGATGACAGGAACTTCTTCAGTGTCTGTTCTGTCATGAGCAGTACAATTATTTTTTGTGTTTTATCTATTTGGATTTTAATTGAGTTTTCATCGTCATGTTATATGAATAAATTAGCGAATTTGAATATAGCACGCCATATTAATAAACGTAGTTACTTTTAGTAGTGTTAGTCCATCTTTTGTCTTTTTATTTTTTTGACAATTGTGAGGCGCCTACTTGTCCATACAAAAACAATAAGTTGTTCTCTACCTCTAAATATTATCCGATATGTGTTTTTTTATGTAAACAGCACTTTAATCGCTAGGATTATACGTCTTAGTTTTATACAGTTTTAGGGTTCCGTACCCAAAGGGTAAAAACAAGACCCTATTACTAAGACTTCGATGTCCGTCGGTCTGTCTGTCACCGGGCTGTATCTCATGAACTATGACAGCTAGGCAACTGAAATTTTCACAGATGATGTATATCTGTTGCCGCTATAACAACAAATACTAAAAACAGAATATAATAAATATTTTAGGGGGGCTCCCATGCAACAAACGTGATTTTTAGGAGTTTTTTGCTCGCTATTAATAACGGCAAGAGGAATGGGGGCTCCCATACGGTACGGAACCCTCCGTGCGCGAGTCCGACTCGCACTTGGCCGATTAAATGACCTTAAATTTATAAGCCTCTAAAAGTCTTATTTTTACGCAAAATTTTGGCCGTAAAGTATACATAAACTAAAAACATTTCTAAAAAAATAAGACGTACGTGCAATATTTCTTACTCAATATTTTGTTACAATTTAAGGAGTGAAAAGAGTTTTCTCCTGGAACGTAAATTTGATTAAAAATGTACCGCGAATTTTCTCGATGTTCTACAGAAAACGCCAAAGCACTGGTCGCTTCAGAATCCTCTTAACTTGTAAAAGATTAAAATAAATCATTGTGGTATGTACTTTTAACAAAAATTATAATAGAGATAAAACTCATTGCTGTGTAAATAGACAGAGCAAAACATATTTGAGCAGCATTACGTTCACACCAGTCAATAATTCAATATGCATGCCAAATTGCAAGTGCTAAAGTATTTCTCAATTCCGTTTCGTGCCTAAATAAACCGACGTATTTATTTTCCGTAGAACGTCACCTCCTCTGATCTTAGATGATATTTGTTTATATATTTTTTTTTAAATTGGCGGATTTGAGGCCATTATCGTGCGAATTTGTCAACAAACTAAGTTTTTGCTTATTCAAAGCGACCTTTGTTGCGTAAGACGCATCGGTTCCTCTTCCTAGTTGCGTACTTTGAGTCACAATGCCTTCGCTCGACTTCCGTCCGCGGCAATTGTAAGTCTCCATTACTTTTCCTAAAAACATCAGTAGTACAGTAGCGGTTTCCATATCTCAGGAGTCTTTGGAAATTGAACACTAATCGGAATCTAAAGTAAAGTAAGGAATGTGTAAGAAGTCCCTCAATATTTATTTATTTAATTTGGCTTTATAGTTTTCTAATCTAATCGTTTTAGTGTTTTCGTTTTGAGGTCGACTGTATGAAGTAGGTTGTTACGGTTTGTCTAAAAATAATTGTACACTCCACTGGATGACTCCAGTACGATATAGAGCTTAGTCTCCCCTAGTTGGTTGTATATGTACATCTTTATCCACCTAGTCAAGCATGCAACCACGAAAAGCACGAAAAGAACTATTTTTGAAGTGTGAAAAAGTGACAGATATATACCTTGTCATAACGCTGTCTCGTACTGACACTACGAAAGAAATATTTCGTGGCGCGCATCCTAGCTCAGCTGGAACCACTTAGACATATTTCAAAATGAGTTTTCAACGGAAATCACCGGTTTTTTGAATTTTCCATTTGGTAACCCTAAGTATAGTCGATTCGGACGAAACGCTAAGTGCAGAACTAAATTGTTTTGTTTGTATTTCGGCTGGAATTGTTTTACTTTAGTTGCCACTTTGCAGTAAACTTGACCGTAAAATATTGTTTATTTATGTTGTATCGCCGATAACGTTGTTATTGTTATTAATTGAAAGCAAAAACCGTTTGCTTTGTGAAGAATTCGAGCTATACGGTGAAAATGTGCTGGTATCCACTGTTTCATCTATTATTCCGACTGCCCAAGAAAGATGTTAATGTTACGAACGAACGTACGAACCTTGTGCATTCGTGTATTGTTATACATATGTACCACCTTAAAACCAAAACGTCTAGACCGGTTTGTAAATGCGCTTAGTCGTAGAATTTGTTTTTACTTTCTTGTCCTATGCAGCCAATATTTTACGGTTGTTTTTTCTTCAAAATCCATAATTAATAAGTTAATATTTGTTTTGTAAACGTACATGACTTTTATTGAATGATAAGAACACACATTTACGTCTAGGTCTAACCTGTAGAACATAAATAGAAAACTGAACCGTAGGAATGATAAAAACGTTCAAGTACGACTCGGGGTACTATTTCATGTATCTCAAATCAGTAGTATTAGTTTTCATTGCTCCCAGCAGTCCCAGCTGGTATTTATTTATTGTTATTTATAAATTGTAACGATTTGAACTCCCCAAACATTGAAAACCAACATTTTGTCAATTTTTCAGCCTTCATGTTTTAAACAGGCCTTTGGTTACGGAACCCCAAAAAAAGCTAAAACATTCACCACGTAAAGTCGTTACATAATATTTTTATATTTAGTGCGATGAAATGCCGACCCTTGTTTTATATAAAAAGAAAGTCCTATTAAGAATTTAAATTACGAGCAATTTGTCGGTAAAGGTGGGAAACGTAAAAAAATTTAATTCATTCCAGCGATTTATTGCTGTTCGTGATTGCATACAAATATGAAAAGGGAGACGGTACCCGAAAAATTTATATACCTTTTTTATCTGAGCGGAATTCAGCAACGGTTGCGGGCTTTCATTTTGCTGAAAAGCGCAATTTTCTCCATTCACTATGGCCGCCTAGTGAAATCGTTATCGTCTGCTGTGCGCTGCGGCGGCCATTTCCTAATGGCGGCTTCGCGTGCATTTAGCTTTTTTATTACGTACCCAACCTAGTAAAATGTTCCTAACCTAAGCACAACATCTGAGTATAAACCTTTGTGTTCCACTAATCCCCATTTCAATCTGTGCTCGAATACCAGCGTTAACTATTCACTTCTGCATTGCGCTCGCAATCCTGCAACATAACAAAGTCCTTATTATCTAATATGTTGTTAATTGTGGCAGCGTAAACGTTTTCCGCGCTCCACAAACAGCAGAATTATGTTAACTATTTTGCTTGCGTTTTCAATATCCATAAATATAGCATCCTAGATAGGCTATCGGGTGTGTATTGTTATTAGCAGTTCGGAAATGGTGTTCGTTTCGCGGCGGGTCACATCAGCTGCGCCTCTTATCATTTTTACCACGATTTCCACAGCGTCATCGGTTTCAATTGCTGGCATTATTAATTCTTCATGATTCAGTTTCCACGGTGAAACGAGAGAGCTCCACTGGCACTTGGAGAAAATGAGAAAACTAGAAAACTGGTCTTAAAAACGAAGTAGCCTCTTAGCATTTTAATCTGGATAATGAACACTTCACAAGATGTTCGTGAAAACTTGGGGCGTTGTCTACGCGCCTCGTCCTTTCAGTATCTGACTTGTGCACAATAAAGTAAATTACGCCGAGAACAACAGGAACCGAGGCGAGGCAACAATGATATTTCGGTAGCGAGGAAAAAACAAGAGGGTCGTTTCTGGATCCCGTGGGAATTCACATCCCGTCTCGTTTTGTGTCCGCCGCGCCGCAGGAAAGGCTCCAAGTGCCCGGGAAATGCTCAGGAATTCAGGATACGCTGTTACTATTATACGTGATATTTACAACGTCCCGCCGCCGAAACATTTCGGGACGTTATTCTGTGTAAATCATATCTTGCCATGTTATCATCTGAATGTAGTAGTTCTACATTCTTTTCATATCAAATGACAGCGAAACGATGTGGTCACACATAAAACGACAATAAAATCTTGAACGATCAATTGTAATATGAATAAAAGTGAAGAAGAATGATAAGATAAAAAACAAAACAAGATAATATTGACATCGATAGCGATTTATGATGTTCTAACAACAATTTAACTGCTGATAAAAGAAACGCCAAATCACTCGTTACAAATGACTCGGTCGTTGGCATCGCTTCTTACTTAGCTTAAATGCCAATTGGGGTGGTATGGGGCAAGACGACCGGCCACCGACAGGTGAAGGAACTTTGTGACGTCAAATACAATCGCAGGTGTTGTACCCTCCGGTTTCAAAATACGTTTAGTCAGGTAGTCGAGGCTCCCCAACCGAAACCGCTTTGGAGCATTTTTCAACTTTCGTTTACATCGCACACCATTGTCGGACCATTATTAAAATGTCGCTAATGGCATCCAGCACTTCTCCGCCGACACTAATGCGAGTTGCGTACTGTTCTTTGTCCAGACAAAGAGAAAAGCTATTTGCATATTCCCAACTGCTTAAAACTTCTGTTTTATACACATTTAGCGCTAAATAGAGCTATTCATTAAAAAAACTAGTTATTCGTACAAATAAAATATGCCGTCGCTTAAGATCGTCAGCCCGACCCTTGGTAAAGAAAGGGTCGTGCAAACCTACATTACGTTGGAGTTAATTGTTGTAGCACGAGCTCTGGTGAAAGTTGGCAAACTCTTCAGAAATTACTCATATTTGAACAAACAATATTCACATGTAAATTAGGACGAATTCATAACTTTGGTTTTAAGTTTCTCTTAGATTTGAAAAGTACATAATGTAGCCACACTTTCCAATTAAGATAATTAGGCCGAAATACCGACAATTTACGGAGTTTCGAAGTTTAATGAAGCTCAAATGATTTGATGATGTTTTAGTAAGTATTATTAGTGTTTTCCTGATATTCCAAGCACCAGCCTATTTAGCTTGTTTTGTTTGAAATGTACAATATGCTATTTTTTGGTTAAGAGTATCTTCTTCATTCATATAAAAAAAGAATAGTTGAGACTTCGTATAGCGCTGAACACTTGGAGTTAGGTACGGACAATTTTACAAATTATATAATAATTTTTCACCAAAATTGGCATAACCGACTTCAACCGTGTTACATAATTCAAATAGTTAGCGCGTATCGATGTGTCATCGACATAGTAATTTCACATTATTGTTGATTTTTCACAAACGATTTGGATGAAATTAAAATGGGACCACGTCTGAAGTATCTACTAAACAAAAAAAAAGAATCGTCAAAATCGGTTCATAATTTTATTGGCGGAGTAATCGCGTAACGTACAAAAAAAACATATAGACGAATCCTCCTTTTTTGAAATTAGTTAATGGCATTAGTTGATACTCATTACCGCTCTACTGATTTCCTGTCATGAGGGTTGGTCTATAATAGCAACACGAAATCAATTCTAGTAAGTTATTTTCCTGTAGCTGTTAGTCAAGTGCGTGAATTCAGTCGAGAGGTTGTTCTAATTTGTGAATATAGGAAGGAGTGCGGGCGACAGGGCTCGAGTCTGCGCGGAGAGTGGCCGGCGAGCCCCCCCGAGCGCGTACCTGCGCGTGCGCCGCGATGCGCACCTCCGCCGCGGAAACAGCAGGTAGCTCGCGGCGCGCTCCGCCATCGTTGGCTCAGTGCGCGCGTTCTCTCGCCGCCAGTGGTAGTGTACGTAGTGCGCGGACGCACACGCGCCGTTCGCGAGCATGGTGCCCACACCTCGCTGGTGAACTGGTGACAGCAGTGTACTGGATGACAGACGACATGTCCTGTGACAGAAGAACTAGGGCCGCCCGTTTCCTCGAGCTGCGGTGAGTTTGCCGTAAACACGCGCTTCCTGCCGAGACCGATCCTTTGTTGAATCCTCGCAGTGACGTGTGTCCGTCTCTTTTTAACGCGTTCTACCTGTTGTGGCCGGCCGACTAGTGTTTCTCAGTGTTGTGTTTATCTCTTGTGCTTTTATGATCTTCATTGTACCGAGATTACAACGGAATCTACTACAGTGCAATTGTCTACGGAGATACTTTTATACGGGTAATAATAGTGTTGATTCTTTCTTATAAGCTTAAGCACGTAACGGAAACCATTGTTATCGTAAATTCCTAAAAAACGTTAGATTTCAAGTACGAAGTGGTTAGTGTTTGATGTGACCTTGGTAGGCTAACGAAATCGGCGACACGAGAACACGCAATGTGTACAAATTGGTGGTCACGATTTTCACTTCAAGCCCTAAGCCTAAAAAAAAATATTAGTATTTCAGTGGTTTCATGAAAACCCTACCAAAGGTCGCATAAATTTTCAATACCAACTAGAATTCGAAAAGGTCGCATTGAGAAATGTATGTTGTCACATCACCTTAAAATGATTCCACTGACCTATCAGTTTACATGTTGCTTTTGAAACGATAACTGTGTAGCGAGTCGCGAAGTTGCATGGGCCGTTTGTCGAAGTCGGAATGCAGGCCGTAGAACAAAAGTCGTTCGGCCCAGGCGCAGATGTGGGACGCGCGCATGCTCCCCGCCTCGCCTCCCGGCCTTGAAAGGCTCTTGACCAGGCCAGCGCCGCCGATGTCGTATTTATTGCAACCTCCAAGATCTGAACCGACAAGGTTATTGACGCCACGCTCCTTCATGTCCTCACTCGGTGACTATTCTCTTCCATGGGAACCTCTCTAACCGCAACTCTGTCGGCTAATGCTCGCGTCTCCTTGAAGCGATTGTTCTCACGTCGATCTTGTTATAATGATTAACTACAATAGTTATTACGTCATTGCTAAGCTAGTTTCCGCCTTCAAAGTTTGGTAGTTAACGATGTGAGTCACGCAACCGACATGGTTCATAATAAATCTGCAATTTATGAAGTATTGTATGTATGTTCAAACAAAACATAAGACATAGGTGCAATGTCCTCTGCGCGCTCTTGTCAAACTTTTACCGCAAACGTAGGCGGCTTGGGTACATGATCTGAGATGACTTTAAGACAGGCGATTTATAAATAGGTGCACTCGTCAAGCAAGCATTGGCTCAGGATCGATGCCCAGTATGCCTAGGTGAAGGACGGTTGTTCAGTTCTTCGCCCTTTGCTCAAAGCTACTCATTGACTACTCATTATAAAGTTCACAATCTCACATCTTTATGCGACTGTTATCGCTTTAAACCACTGCACTCTTCCTTCATGTCGTTCACCATAATACTTCATTTGTCGTGTTTTTGATTCATGTCTCAATAAGCTTGAATTGTCGGTTTTAGTTGGTGCTTTCTATCTGCTGTTAAACTTCCTGTAGACTCAAATCACAGTCAAAGCTCAGTTCAAGCTTGCTGTGCTACCTTCAACCTCGCTGTAATTTACATCAAGTGAGCTTTGTGAATTGCATAGGCTATCATCCAAAATAATTTTTCATGTTACATATGAAAAGATAACTCGGATGGTGTAGATATCTCTCATTTTTCTTTTTAGGTCTATTTGTGCGCTAACTTGAGTAAAGGTAATGAACATAAAGCTGTTGATTAATTTATTTGTATATCCGTTGTCAATTTCAGTAGTAGCGTATTTATAGTTCAGTATGTAATCATCGACCTCATTACCTACATAAATTGAATGTCCTTTAAAATATTTGACTGAATATATCGAGCACATAGTATTGAATCAGCTGTCTGGGTGCCATATGGCGTCGAGATGCACACTTCATAAAGCGAATGGGGCCGGCATATGTTGCTACTTTCACTCTACATCACAATAAGCGTTGCGTAGTGCCTTGTTTAAACTGCACAAACACTATTTATAACAACTTCATAATCGAATAGCAGTCAGACAGGCAAGACCAAGATACGCCTTGTCTTTGTGTCCTTTCAATTTTAAATTATGTTTTCGAGGCTGGAGTGAGTAGTACCTTCTCGATTTACTGGCCAAAATGGCGCTTTCCATTCAGCTTTTGTAGTGATATTAGTAAAAACTAGTTGATTAGCAACAAGTTTTGCTTCTAGTTAAAACAACAGCTTTCTTTTTTTGCTCTATCATTTTAACTGTAAGTTATATGCACTTATTAGAATTATAACTAAAGAGAAGCAATAATGTTCCGTCAAATTATGCTATCAGATGTTGAGTTCGAATAAAAAGCATAGTTAGAACAAAAGCTGGCGCATGCGGCAACACGCGTGCGGTGTGCTCCCACGTCGATAGCGTATTCGTGGGGGTAGTTTTTGCCGACAGCAGCTGGTTACCCCACTAGTGAGTCACGTCCTGTCTGCTCCACTGTAGGTCGGGGTGCGTGTCAATGACCCCACTAGTAGCCCTACACATATGCACACCGCACAATTTACCCATTGCCCTTTGTACTCTCTATTATTTATAGCTTTTTGTTCATACAGATATATCCCTATACTCTTTCAATTCGGCACGCTTCGCAACTATCCCTCCATACTTAACAAGTGATTTCGACTTCTGCATTTAAAGCAAAATCGATTCCTACATCATCCCCTCAATCCATAGTTGCTTTTTAACACAGCTGCTTTATCATATTACCTTCCTCTTGACTAACAACGGCACGTTTCGAGGTTTAGCCGTAGTTTGATTGTTTGCAAAGTTTTCCTCTTAAAGTGCAAAGACACTTAGGTTAAACGCCCGATCTCTGATTGGTGTAGTTTCACTTCCTTAGAAACTTGTAAGTGAAATCCTTTATACTTAATGCTTTGTTTTGTTATAGTTTAGACGTCATATTATTATGTTTTATGAATCATAATTGAATTAGCGGTCATTGGAATTAGTAAACAATATTTGAAATATCCTTTTGTCACAAGGCATGGGTAATAATGACATTGAAGCTATGGTCGATACCCGCGAGGCGTTTGATCCGGCGTCCGCTGGCGTGGCTGCGCTTCGTGCCTCATACCATACCGGTTCCGAGCCAGCCGAGACGCATCGCATTGTTGATCCTTCCACAGCAAAACAAAATGAAACAATTTTGTTTTTTGTTCCTGGCCCCTCACTGCTGCTCGAGTCCTTGCCTCGCTCTCGCCGTACTTCGTGTTTCCATTTCATTTCATTCGGGACGAATTCTTTTCACTTTTTTTCGAAAGCAAGGCGAAATCCTTAACACATTTCATAACGTTGCCGATGCTCACGGAAGTACAAACACGCGTGAGTTACGCTTCTTTGACGCGATTTGCCTAGCAAATACTCGTGCTTCCTGTATAACCGACAATGGTTGCCACTCTGTGTCAAATTTAAATTATCTTTTATAAAAATGAATAAACGATCATGTACGAGTATATTTTTCTAGTAGGTACTCGCATAATTTATTTTCTTGTTAAAAAAGTGAGTGTAGTGCGTGAACAGCAAGCCGACAAGCTAAGTAAGCAAGCAATAAACATGCATACAAAAAACATTTTCCTCCTTCTCAGTCAGTCGAGTGAAAACCAAAACAAAAGAAATAACTCTGTCAAGATGGGAAGCTTCTTAAATTGTGTCCATGTCCAATACATAAAGTTACTTTACTTGATGAAGGTGGATACAAGGAACCGTTGTCGCCACACGTTACAGTGTGACAGCTAAGGTTCTGGCGTATGAATAATTCACATTTGCGGCTTGCGCCCTTGTCGTGTCCTAAACGATGGAGGACTTGGCAGAGATGCTGCGTCGGGATTGGGAACCCGTTCAGCAGAGCCGTCGCAGTCGATAAATATGTCACTCTGCCATTATCTACAAGTTATCTTCGTACATAAATGTTCGTATTGCTATTTATATCAGTCTGTAAAATATGCTTATGGCTGTTTCATTGAACCCAAGTGCATTATTATTATTTTTATGGTTAACAGACCAGACGGGATCACAGCTCACCTGAGGTTAGGTGAAGTTTTCGATGATGAAAATGGAATGGATCCTGGAATGAAAATAGGCCTTATTTTACCCATGGACACGAATGTAACTAAAACATAAATCGATAATACAGTCTACGTACATCGAGTTATGTACGAATAGGTATATGTATTATCATACTACTACACGGGACTTATCGCGCAATAAAGCTTGAGATATGAGCTAATTAAGTACCTCTTTTTCTCCTCCCGACGTTTCGACCAAGTTGCATTGGTCGTGGTCACGGGCAGAAAAAAATAACATAGGTATATGTAGAGATGGGAATTAAGCATTGCTTTCCACATTACGTTTGAGACCCTTATGACTTAAAAACAGTACCTTCATGAAAGCTTTCTGTCTAGTCTAGCCAAATTTTTACCTTTGCTTAGCAAAGTGGCTCTGAAACTGAGTTTCACCAGGCCATCAATAACTTGGATTGATTGAGCTGAGATTCACGAAACTGAAAAAGTTTACCTTTGTTTCTGACGTAACTCTCTTCCATTTTGTGTATCAAATTTGTAACGGGTATATAAAATTTATCTTTTCAACGCTCCTAAAAGTGAAGAGTTCTCCAAACATCTTTACACATAAATGCATGTAGTTCAAAGAGCGCCGACTGTTGGCGCACGCCATTTCAAAAGCTTTACTCAGTCTCGAATGTGTATGCCAAAACGTTTTTAAACTTTAACCAAACCGCCAGGGAACGTGAGAAACTACTCCCAGATTACGAAGAAAATATAAAATACGATGTTATTGTTATGAGTTAGCGATGCATTTGTAAGCAATGGCACATACAACGTAAGGCAAACTTCCACAACAATTATTATTAAGAATACCATCGGGCCATCGTGGATATCGTGAAACTTTTCTAATACGACAAAAAATCATCAAAAGAGACAATTTAAAATTCAGTCATGCATAAAAATATGTCTCCACATTTAAGATTCATTGCTCATTAGAAATACATTGGAGTTGTTTCACAAAGAGATATTGGCGAGATTGTTCGGTTCCTGAGACGCGTACTCATTCAGCGGCGCTAAAGGCATTTAGAGGTGGAGTAGAGGGTGCGCTTATCTGCGAGGGAGGCGCAGCGGGCTCGGCCGAGGGTGGCTTTGTTCGAGCCGGCCTCTCAGCCTCTCCAACCACTTAGAAGATTGCTCGGCTTTGTCTTCACGCGATACTTCTTTATACTCCGAATCTCGCCTCCAATTTGGGTTTTAGATTTATTTACACCAATCTTGATTTAGTTCGTGCGATTGAACGCTTTATTTTGAATCTCATCACTTTGATCGGATTATTTTCATATCTTCACAGGTTGTTGTGTTACTGCTGATTCGTATGCGGTTGGAATGAAAATGTTTAACTTTTAATGAAGCTGTTTGTTTGCATTAAATATCGATGCGCTGCCGTAGGTAATACATGCAACGTCGAGGTTTAAAGCCGGTGGAACAGCTTGCACGAAGGCCGTGTTTAAATCGTTTTTGCCTTCAACATGTTGATGGTGAACACCGTCGCATCGTACATTAAGCTATGCTAATATGCAATGACCCAGTTGTTCTTTCGGCTACCCATAAAAGAGAATAAAAGAGAACGACTGTCACTATCGATAATCGGGTCCACTATGATACACTTTAACCTTGTTTGATATCTTGAACGTCCATAATCCTTTCCTTAAACACAAATAACCAATAAGTGCCACCAACATGGTTTTTAAACAATGTTCTGCTTTGCCATGCAATACCAAGTCCATATTGTCTTAAATCATTAGTGTCTACAGCAAATTACATAATATTGATTAGATAGAAGACTAATTTACCGCCCACATCCTAAGTATTTCTAATAAACTAACTGATTCAGCCATACAACACAGTTACAATGTAGCTAATGATGTTTGATTGACTAGTTCCAACGCTGGTTTAAATCTTTATCACCTTATTAGGTTTTTTCTCCAATATGCCTATGTAGGCTATTGGCAGGTGTGGCGGCGAAAGCAGCGCTCCCTTGACACGCCACGGCGCGCGCGCATTGCTGTCAAGGCTTGCAGTCGCCCGTTTGCGGCGACCCTATCCGACCACGGTGTTTCTCGTAGGAGTATCCAAATGTTTACCTAAACCCTGCCTTGTCTCTCAATGTCTGACTGAACCTTACGAGTACATTTCTTCTGCCGTTCGGAAATTGGGACGAAAATGTAAATGTAAGTGTACGAAGAATGAATAAACTTAGTTCTATACTATGATAGTCAGTTGAAGTCTTGGGGTTTTTTTTCATATAGTTTTCAATGACGCATAGGTAAACAAAGTAAATACAAAATATGTCGCAGACTAACAATGCGTATGCATAATGAAAGTGCACCTATAAAGTTACAAAATACTAAGTAATAAAAAAAATGACTAAAACACTTAGTCGTCGTCAGAAAAGATTGAGTATAATAATGCCATCATTGTAGTAAATTAATAACGTGTATTATAACAAATACAAAGGAAACGATCATTGATGTACGCAGTACGTACGTGCGACCGTGGCACAATAGATACATTATAATATACAGTCGATGCATCCTTGACACACGTAGTAGTTGCAGTCAACCGTGCGCTGGCGCATCGCTTGTTATATAATCATCACCCACCAGTATGTCATTATTCAACGCCTCTTATATCATACCACCTGACAAAATAAACACTATCATAACTCTTGGAATTGATGGAATTCGCTACATCCACGCACGACTAATAGAGTTTCACCTCGTCTTCCAACTCGATGTTCGTAATTACGCTGCTATTTTTCAGCGTATTACGTGGATAAGAAGCCGTGCGAAAAATTGTTAACGTTCGGGGCCAGGGAAACTGCTAAGTGGGTTTTTCCTTGACACCGAGGCCCTGTTGCAACGCGGCAATCGACACAAGGTTAGCGGACAACACCGACACGCCCTAGCGATTATTTAATTGTTATTTAAACCAAAGACAACAGTGCATCGCTGCCGTGTCGAGGACTGCACAACAAAACCTAGTCGAGTAGAAAACGACACAAGGACTTGCCAATGATTTATTTTATCAAGTTATGACTCTCTGAATGAAGGCTTGATCTACTTCATTTGCACTAATATTAAGTGCTTACTATTAAATTCATAAAACCCGGAGCAATTCATGCGACTCTAGACGAATATTTAAGGAATATATTAAGCGTTTCATTTCTATTCATCTGCTAAATACTGAGAAAGATAAATATTAAAT
This sequence comes from Hypomecis atomaria, assembly GCA_964007245.1. NCBI lineage: Eukaryota > Metazoa > Arthropoda > Insecta > Lepidoptera > Geometridae > Hypomecis > Hypomecis atomaria. Next base: position 12,574,161 of record OZ023299.1, read on the forward strand.
AACCATTTAACATACGATAAGTAAACCATACCCACGGAGCTTATCTCGTCGCAAAGAGATTACTAACTTTAGCTATCAATTTTGACAACTTTAGTAAGTTTGGATTTGGCGCGTGATAAAGGATTTTACCAAGTTAGTGACGATTTTACATCGATATCAGGTCAGCACTTGTATCGTGCGTAATATTTCACTCGTCTCGATTGCGGTTAAATTTCATCCGAGTATTAATAGTCGTTCAATAATGAATGTAAATTGTTGATACAGCTCGGTGACACGACGTTTTCTTTCGCAAGATGACCCCATATCGGAGCTGGGTCGCTTTCTACATCTGAAGAATATTTAAAATTAAGCCTGCGCTTGTATTACAAGGCTTTCATTTTTATCACTACACTGTATTAAATTAACATTGTCAGGGACAGGCTAAATTATTTCAATAAAATTAATTGGTTGTCTCATTTATCTCGTCATTTTACCAATCAGGCTCTGTTTGGCATCGCGCCGTTTTAAATTCAGTTAAATAATAAATGTATATGCTGTGATCCAATTAACAATTAATCCTGCCTCCGCAGTATACTCAGTATTCAATTCAGTTTCGGCTGAACGTTTCAATTTCGTTTGTAGATGGCGTTTTTGTTTGCTTCACAGATTAAAACGTTGGCAATCAGGTTTTTTGTGAAAACCTTGGTCGTCCATTAGACTTTATCGCATGTTACGAAATAACGAAATTGAGGTAGAGCTGATGAATTAGGGCTATGAAGCCTGTACACATTTTATCGTCGAATCAAAAACCACATCATTAACAATTCCCAATTAGAACTCCTTTCACTCCGATTGCCTTATCAACCACAAGAGTAATTATTATCTTCTATAGTAGTGCATTTCAGTTAAACTGTATTGTTTAACTACGTTTGATCTTTCCCATTGCTTCGTTCAGTCGTATCCTGTGTCTGAGGCAGCCTTATTAATTTCTTCATTGTGCCTTTGTCCACAGTTTCGCTGTTCAACTTCCCTTTGAGAAGTTGTAACGTTTAAATACTTGTTTGTACGTATCGTATGTACATAAACTAATTATTTATAATCATGTTGTATATGATTAACGCAGTCATGCTTCGTACTAGTTACATTCTAACCATACAATACATTTTAATTACGATTCGCTCCGACGGATTCTTTATGCTTACTTTGTTGTCTTTATCAAGTCTTGAAGTGTGTAAGCTGTTATATTGCGCTTATGTTAGCTGCAAGCTCCAAGATACTAGTTGCAATGCTGTGGGTTTATGACTATTTCTTTATTTAACCCAATGCTTAACTATTGTCATACTATTGCTGTAAATAGAGATTTATCCATTATTTATCTAGCCTTAGGCGCCAGATCCATATTATAAATGTCTTATATGGGTAAAGGTGAAAACGTCTGAACGTAGGCTGCGTAACTCTAGAAAATACCAAAAAACATACTATTTTCGCGGTATGTTTTTTTTTTAACCAGCGCCAATTTGTGTATAGTGGAGATAGTACGTTGTAGTACACAATAATGACACAGTACACACGTCATCCGGCTAGTTCATTGTTCGGGCGCGTTGGCACAAGCTAATGCCGGCGGCCTGGCAACGTTGCCACTTCCACCGTTCCATTCACCTCTCACCGGCGTGAACGGTTATGTTGCATACAGCCGCACCCGGCTCTAATGCTCAAACAAACATCGTACTTTATATTGTCTTCCTGATATTTCCTCGTGATGGGGCTCTTACCTTAGAAGCATAACAGCGGCGGCACTGCTTTGTTTTCTTGGTCCTCGCGGTGAAATTCGCGGTTCCCAACTCTGTCGGGTAAAATAGGTTTATCTTGAGTAGCTGATTTCAAAAGATTTTAACTTTAAGCTCGGAATATCCTTTCAAGTGGGTACCACAACTTAAATTCAGAAAAATCGTCGTCGAAAAGTCGTGTACTTAATAATCCCGCGATACAAGATGTCATTGTTTCTATTCCATTTTAGGGGATGAAATCATCAATAGATCTGATTAGATGTAACATCAAGCCAATGATAGTGCTAGTTGCTGCATGCGAAATTTTAATTATGTGATTATGAAACTAGTGACATGCTGAGATGGTTAGTTGGTAGTTCTCATAACAAAACAAGTCCAGCTAGTGCTTACTTCGCTCAATGTCCGATTTAAGTTCCCACAAAATAGAGCTGTGTCGGCTACAATGATATCACTTGCTGTAGTAGACACGAGTTTACCAAGAAAACTGTTGTAAACTCAATGCATTCCGTGTAAAACAATAGTGTGCGATATGCAAATGTATTAGGTTCCGACTAACTTAAATCAGGTACCTATGACTAACCTAAATTTTCCTGTTGTGTATAACCTTACAGACAAATGAATTGAGCTCAATATGTGGTTAATTTATTTACAATCCGTCCTCTACAAATCAGAACGCCTAGCAACTCGGCAGGAAAACGGATCAATACATTTCAGGCTAAACAGTTCTTCGCGTCATTACTGTCCATGACTAGCTCCATATAATGATAGCAGGGATCCACGTGCATCAACGATGGCAAGACGTCACTACGGGCGCGATCACGTGGCCGTGTTTGTTTGCCGACTGTGGGGCTTGAACTCGACAGATTAGCCGCCGCTATCGGACAAATATGACCACTCAGCGACGACAGCGCTACAATATCACCTACATCATATTCTTCGCCTAACACTACCCAACGGTATTCAATGCCAACAAATATTTTATCCACTCAGAATGAAATCAACTTTTTAGCTTAGTTCTTAGCTATAGTAGAATACCCAAGGGCGTACCCAGAGATTGTTTCGCCTGAATACAACCTTTCAACGGTTTCGAGTAATAAAAGCCCAGATAAGCCCGAGGGAAATCTATGGCTGTCTTCGTTTTTATCTAGGAGACGAAAACGGTTGAAGGTGATAAAACTATCAGTCTACAGTTATTATAACAGTTTCAGTGACTGTCTAGGCAAGAGGCGAAGTAACGCGAGGGGACGCATTCACCGCCTTTCACTTCCCGCTTTTGTCGCGCAGTTGCTCTAGGCGGCAGGAAGGCCGCCGGCCTTGTGGCTCGCTGAAACGCGTGCCTCTAGCCATCCTTTCTCATCGTACACAGATTAACATCTCATTCCGTGGGTACAAGCCTTGTTGCGATGCTCGTTTCAACATGAAATATGATTTATGCTCGAGAGGATAAAGCATTAAAATAACACTACCTACTAATGTCGCCAAAGTACAATCATACGAGTGAATATGCGCAAATGTTCAATGACATCATTTAGATACGCACACAACAGTTGTTCATTTGATTAATCAATTAAACGCAATAAACGGCCGTTCGCCCGGACTCGCGCCGCCCCGGCAACATTGCAGACGCTGCTACCATTTGGTGGCACCACCTTCACGCAAACTCTGAAAACAAAGTTTGTAAGCGACGTACGAGCAATTAAAGAATTACCTAGCTATTACATGACATCACGGCCAAGGAAAAAAATAAACAGCAATTAAATAAGAAGCCGTCATAGAACATTCGCATGTGTGCGGGAGTCGAGGGCCGTTTTAACCTTGGCTTTTGAGCGGCGACTTTCACGGTTAGACGGTCGAGCATTACATAAGATGGCAGCCCGCGGACGGACGGCATCTGCCGTGACGACACGATGCCACTCACTAACGCCAACCGGTTCCTCGAACTCGGCAATTGCTGTTATTGATGCTATAAATCCAATCTGTTTACACATCGTTAGATGCCGGTCTAATACCGATCGTTAGCGACTGGACACTTACTTATTGTTGGTAAACTTTATACGCACACTTGTATAACTTTATAACACTCAATAAATGACTGCCGATACGAGCGCGCCTGTCGTGAACTTGAAACCCGGTCGCCGTTCTGCGAATTCTCTTTCACACTTCTGTAACTATGTTATGGGTAATCTGTCTGTCTACATTTCGAGGAAGTTTACGATGTTTATTTTTCCCAGAGTCACGGGATAAATAACTGCAGTACACCATGTATATTAGGTACAGGCATGGTAAGGTAAACGTAGTAAGAAGTATAGGAACTACAGACACTCCAATGAGACTACCGAAAACACAACACCGAGTTCTCGGCGACAAATTTTAAAGTTAAGAGCTCGTTCTGAAAAAGCTTCTCGGTTCGTTCCTACAATGCTGAGCATCGTGATGGCCTAACAATTGGTGATAGATGACGAAAACTCTGTTTTCATATCTGACCACCATCCGTCTGGTGAATTGCGTTGGATAGATTTTCAGGCCTATCCCATTGGATCTCGGTCCAACAAACATTATCGGCTGGGTGCTCTACCCGGGCCTCTTCCCCAATGTTTAGTCCACTAGTCATAGGTTTCATAGGTTCTTCCCCAATGATACAAAGCATCAGTTACCTACATTCATGCTCTATTTAGGTAAATTATTGTTTCCTGTTGTTATAGTAACCTTTGTACTGTTATTGAGTGAGCATTGAGTTTACGTGTCGTGTAAATTGTTTCAGGTACAAGAGCGGGGTGCGCTCAGTGAGGGGCGGGGGCGGGGGCGGAGGCGGCGGCGGCGCAGACGAGGCGCGGCGCAGCGGCCTCAAGGCGCTGCCGAAGCGCGCCCGCACTCGCTGCAGGGGCATGAACATGGGGCAAAAGCTCTCCGGAGGTGTGAAGTCGGTGTCGCGCGAGTGCACGGCTCCGTTCAAGGCGGTGGTGGCGCGCGAGCTGGCGCCCGAGCCGCCGCGCCCGGCGCGCCTCGACGCGCTGCTCGACGCGCCGCCCGCGCACCCCGACCTGCAGCTCAAGCATGCGTGGAACCCAGATGACAGGTACACTACACTCTATCTATATGTAGGTAGCTGTATCTGCTATACACGACTCCAACTAAGCTTATTGGAGATGTATAAGGGAGGTCTATGTGCAGCGGTAAACGCCTCTATGGCTTAGAAGATTAAGATATAACGATTAGTCTGCAGTAGGGTGCGCCGCTCGTAACCTTACTTGCAACTCAAACTTGCGTGGAATCCATGTGAGTTATCGGTGTAAAATTTAAACTGCAATCACCAGGCAGTACCTAATACAAGAGAGCTACAGCTCAAACTGCTGGTGATGATAGTCACTGAAGAAACCACATACATATTATGGTTACATAATTATTGTATTACCCTGTTGTGTGTCCTGTCCTGACTCAAATAGTAGTCAATAAGGTATCAATTTCTTAACCTGGCCGTAGTTCAGTACCTTTCAAAAATTGTGTCAAACTAAATAGTGATTGGCTCTGAATGCTTCTCTTTGTATTAGGCCAAAATCCGAGCAGGCCCCACAATACTGGCCTTGCCACGGACTCCTGTTAAGGCTCTGCCAAATCTTCATTGTGAATAGAATTAATTTATACCAGACCTGGTGGCAGCAGACCTGGTGGCAGCTTCATCACTGAAAGTGATAGTGGTGTTTAGTTGTTACAAAATGAGACTTTGCTTTATTATATCTAGCGAAATACCTCTTCGTATGCACCATCCCCCGAATTCCAAAGTAACATTGGTACCTTATACATTCCAGATCACTAAACATATTCGTAAAAGAAGAAGACGCGCTAACGTTCCACCGGCACCCGGTGGCGCAGAGCACGGACTGCATCCGCGGCCGCGTGGGCTACAGCCGCGGGCTGCACTGCTGGGAGGTGGTGTGGCCGGCGCGGCAGCGGGGCACGCACGCCGTGGTCGGGGTGGCCACCAGCAGCGCGCCGCTCCACTCCGTCGGCTACCAGAGCCTCGTCGGCGCCACCGACCACAGCTGGGGCTGGGACCTCGGCAGAAATAAGGTGAGCCGAATTGCTTTTTGTACGATTGGGCGGTGAGGTCATGACTGCCTCGGTCGCTCAGTGGTTAGTGACCCTAACTTCTGGGTCAAAGAGGCGTGGGTTCGATCCCCACCCAGGGCAAATATTTATGTGATGAACTTAAGTAGTTGCTCTGTGTCTGGGTGTTATTTAGTTACTATCTATATAAGTATGTATTTAAAAATAAGTATATGTATTGTATCAGTCTCTGGCAGCCTTGCTTAGTTTTGGGTCAGAGACCGAGTGTAAGGTGTCCCTTCCCTTCCGTACCCAAAGGGTAAAAACGGGACCCTATTACTAAGACTCCGATGTCCGTCTGTCTATCAGTCACCAGGCTGTATATCATGAACGTGATAGCTAGACAGCTGAAATTTTCACAGATGATGTATTTCTGTTGCCGCTATAACAACAACTACTAAAAATAGAATAAAATAAATATTTTTTGCTCGCTATTAATATTGGCAAGAGGAATGGGGCTATGGGCCCTCATAGCCCCATTCCTACATTCCAACACGGTACGGAACCCTTCGTGCGCAAGTCTGACTCGCACTTGGCCGATTTTTGGTATCCTTTGTTGTAAACAATATTTTGTAAAGTGTGTTGATAAACAATAAAAACAAATATGAGCGATACCCTCGCAGTTAGAGCAGTAGCGGAGTGGATGGGCTCTGCCCGTCCTAAAAAACTTGAAAGTATAATGTATCGTAAAAAAAATAGACTATATTTTTCTAGGGTAGGCAAAAGTAGACAACTGCCCTCCCAAAAATGTCTAGTCAATATCCGCCGTTTGACTGACAGGTATGCGTAAGTTCACGAATAATATAAGCTTAAAAGCTTTAGTACACAATTTGCATGCTTCGAGGCGCTCTCGTTAAACTACACATTACGCTACACATACTCGTATCTATAGACTACCAGCAGCCTGTCCTGGTTTGGCCTGGCTACTAATGGCTTACAGCTATAAGTTTTTCGGAAGAAATATCCTAAAAGATAGTAAGCGCAAAGCGCATTGCACTCTGTTGTGGAATTTAGAAGATCTAAGTAGATACACAAAAGAGGTGACTGCTTTATAATACGTGATATAAAAAAGTAATTAAAAGCTAATTAAAACCCGGAAATAACTCCAACTAACTAAACCTGCCGGGCTAGTATGCGCGCCACAAATTATTCGTTCGTGGTGTCAGAAATGAATAGCGCTATGGCAAAGTATATAACTGTCACTTTTTCACACGTCGAAATGAGTTCTTTTCGTCGCTTTTCGTAGTCGCATGCTTGATAGCCTGAACAGTATTCGCAGCGAGAGCTCCAAGTTATTACAATAGCCCACTGGTGTTCCAGGTGTACCACAACGCCAAAGGCACGGGCGGCAGCGGCGTGACGTACCCCGCGCTGCTGCGGCCCGACGAGCAGTTCCTCGTGCCCGACCGGCTGCTGGTCGTGCTCGACATGGACGAGGGCACGCTGGCGTTCTGCGCCGACGGCCGGTACCTGGGCGTGGCGGTGCGCGGCCTGCGCGGCAAGACGCTCTACCCCATCGTGTCGGCCGTGTGGGGGCACGCCGAGATCACCATCAAGTACATCGGGGGATTAGACCGTGAGTATTCTAACTATTGCAGCTTTTTTGAGGTAAACACTTTTTGGGATGGGTAAAAAATTTTAAACCCGCGTCAGAACACGTGACCTGTACGAAAATTCGTAGGACAGAGCGACAGTAGACCGCCGCTCGCCGGCGCGGCGTAGAGAAGAAGTAATATCCCCCTCTCTTTCAACCGCGCGGCGAAAATGTATGCCTTCACCTGCTGTTTCGTTTAAGTGACGCATGGCGCTTGCGCGAGTGTGCGTGTGTGACATTGTATTTTAACACATACATGATAGTACTTTTACACTGATAAATAAAGCAATTCGTGCAAAAGTCTTTCCTAACCATTCCAAAATATTAAAAAATGCACAACGTTAATGTTCAAGTTTTCACTTCTGCCGACACTTGTTTTTTTACCCAAGAGCGCGGAACAAGCGACAGAGACCGGCCTGAGCGTTCGACTCATTTAATTATCGTCCGTAAACCAATTATACAGACAACCAAATTTTTACGAGGGGTAACGCTTAGGACCCGACTGCTCTGGGGTGCAGCCGGGTCACGTGGGATTGTACCCACTAGAACCCCCTCGGTGGCCGGCCTATGTGCGCTCTTGGGAGCTCCGGGATCTCCAGGAAAACGCATCGAAGCTCCCAGTACTTTGTTTCGTCTCGAGTCTACCTAGGCTTTGACAGTCCTCTACGAAAACATTGTCGTCCTCCCCGGGCCCGTTAGATTGAATGGCAAGAGCTCCATCTCTAACTATTCACGAGCCCAGAGGTTACAGTAGGCTCCCACTACAGGCAGAAGAAACAGATGCCAAATTCTATTGCCTCGACATCAGGGCCAATCTATTACAGCCTGCTCCACTCGCTGCTTATGTACCTATATGCCTCCTCTCTTTCTCGCCATTTTTTGCCGTCCTGCGCAAGCGTTGCCCATCGCCTTTCGACATGTTTGATGATGTCGGAAACAGTATTACTCTCTTCTTATTCGTACTCGTACTTGGTGTAGGAGCGATAGAACTTGTAGTGACGTCCTATATGCTCTCTACAATTCATTAATCGAATACTAAATTGAAACAGTAAGCTGTTTCAGATGTATAGAACGGTTGCCTCTGGATAAAGTATTTGCGGCCCGCAACATGCGATGATCTTATACTGTGCGGGGCGATAGGTTCTGTATTGGTATCCCGCATATTTAGTTAAATTCCCCTCCAGATCCAACCGAGCCAGCTCAGCCCTTGAAAATGAAACGGCTCCGTTGTTGTGGCTCTGGGCCGCTGGCACAACTACTCACTGGCTTAGATGGTGTCTGATTGTGTCTCGTTGCTGATTATAATGCGGAAGCGTCATGCAATTCGTTAGCGATTTTAGTTCCTTTTGTGACTTTGTAATGTCTTTTCCAATGTATTACTCGGTTATCAGGTTGTCTGTCCAGAGGAAAACCCTCACTGGGGTTTTTCTTCTGGCCATAGGACACATCTTTGGTTGGATCAATTTCTTTGGCGCAATTACATTTCACGAGTTCTTCACATCAGGCAATATGTAGTCAAACGCGGTTTGCGTACTGCCTGATGTTAAGCAGATATGCGGTCTAGGGTGTAGCACGCTTTAGTTCTTAATCTATGAGAAAAAAAAATCCATGTGGAGACTGCCTCGCGCCCTCGGTGGCTCAGTGGAGTGACCCTGACTACTGGATCAAAGAGGCGTGGGTTCGATTCCTACCCTGGGCAAATATTTATGTGATGAACATAGATAGGTGTTTGCTCTGTGTCTGGTTGTTATTGGTAATTATCTAAGTATGTATTTAAAAATATGTATATGTATTATATCAGTCTCTGGCAGCCATATGACAAGCTTTGCTTAGTTTGGGTTCAGATACCGTGTGTAAGATGTCCCCTAATATTTGTTTATATTTAATGTCGTCTGGTCGTGTATGAACCCGTGTGTTGTGTTTCCAGCGGAGCCGCTGCCGCTGATGGAGCTGTGCCGGCGCGTGATCCGGCAGCGCGTGGGGCGCGGCCGCCTGCGCGCCGCCGCCTCGCGCCTCGCGCTGCCGCCCGCGCTCACCGCCTACCTGCTCTACCGCGCGCCCTAGCCGCGCCCGCGCCCGCCCCCGCCCCCGCCCGCGCGCCCGCCCCCGCCCGCCTAGCCCGCCCCGCCACCACCACACACCAAACTCCTCGCGCTCATGTGAATCTGGTGATCCGCAAGTGTATGAACTGAACTGCGAACGGGCAGAACAGCATTTCGCCGTGCAGATGCAACAGATTAAAACGTCTAACACGAAAGCGTGATATTTGGCTAAGAAGACGTAACAGAAGTGTTTGAATGTCTACTTTCGAAGTGTACTGCAGAGTTATGACGAGTCTTATTACAAAGACGATATTAAAAGATTAATACCATGACAAAGTGCACTTCGCTCTGTATGACACATGTTAGTGACACAACTGATAGTTTTTGAAAGTCAGAAAACAATAAATTACAAAAACGATGCATTCTGCAGCGATGATTCGGTAACAATTGGATAACAAAGTAAAGAATAAAATGTTTATTTACATGATATTCAAACTAAAACTATGAAAGATAAATCGATTGAAATCTGCAATTGAAGCAATAAGAAATAATGACGTGCTCGGTCTTAAATGTAATCAAAGCAATATTTACGAATAGAAAAGAATCGGACAAAGAAGCAGTGTAGTATGGAGTTATTTCTTGCAATTAATTGTTTGGTGATCGCTGATCTAGTCTGCAGTGGGGTGGTGCCTCCCGGATCCTGAAGGTGTTAAAAAAGAAAAGATTGTGTTGCAACATTAACTTTCTAATTTTGACAGTTGCAAAGCGGTGAGTGGGGTGAAATTGTAAAATGAGCCAGCAATATGAACTCTTGAAAGTGAAGAAACTGGCTGTGGCCGAGTATTGTTTGGAATTAGTTTGTCCTTCCGTTCCGCGAAGGGTAGTTTGGAGGGTCGGCGGCGGCCGAGGGCCGACTGAGTGTTGTGAGGAGGGAAGCGTCGACTCGACGTCCCACATCGATGCCAATCAATAATGGCACCGAGAACACATAACTTATTTGTAAGCACGCAAAAATCCGTATACATAGACGTTTTTAGGTAAAATTATCGTTTAAAACCTCCCTGCAAAGACACGACGCGAATACCTTTTAATTTAACGTTATCTGTGATAATTATACTTTAATGACAAAGTGGAATCAGGACTTTTACCGAATTCAATGCATATTTTTATTTTCCGATCCTACCTATTTGCATTGATCGATTTTATCGAGTCTCATTTTTATGGTGACTTATGCGGGTTTGTAATATTCGAATTATTGTTTGTACGAAGCTCATATCGACGGTTTACTCGCGAGAGTCGGCTGTAGCGACATCGTTCAGGTTTGCAGCCGCGTATAGCCATATTGATCTCTGATGAGGCGCCCTCTGCCGGGTTCAGTCGCGGCAGAGGGCCGCACTTTATTTACTTGTTAATTAAATAATTTAGAACAAGTGCAAGTTATGTAACTCACGAGCCTCGGCAATTATTGATAACTATTATTAGTATGTGATTGTTCTTATAACAATAGCATTATGCGGGACGACCGCCTCTAGGCCAGTGTATCGTTGGCGATCTTTACATTACTATTTTATAGCTCATTAAGCGACTGGTTTAATTTTAGTTGAATAACTTTAATTCCTATTGTAAAAACGTGTGAGTGTGTAATGTATATATTTTAATATGCGCATCGCATCGACAGAGAGTCACCGGTGATTATTTGTGCTGTACATTATTTGATCGGTTTGAACATAGCTAGAGTCGTCTGTTGCTAATCGATGTCTTCACTTTGTCTTCTTTTGCGACTAGTTAGACTTATTAGGTACGAATGTAACGAAGCAATGAGTAAATAGCATTTTATAGCACTCTATTTAATAATTTGTCAGCCATTTTGATCCAAATTAGTTGTAACCTAATAAGAAAGTGTAAGTACTTCCATTTTAATAAGATTTTTTCGTATGTAGTCTGTACGGCATAGTAGGAATCCCGCGTGGAGCTCACTATACGCGCAGCCGGTATTCACATTTTACTCTGTTACAAATTAAATTATTGTATATCGTAATATGTACGTATTTTGTATTCGAGAATTGTAGACTTCCGAGTAGGGATGTTTTTTAATTGTTTGCGATGGGTTTCATGTGAATATCGACGTGTGAGAATTACTATTATATTAACTGCCAAATGCGTCGTGTGCGAGGATTTGTTGAGTGAGTGAGCGAGAGAGACGAATGAGTGAGTGAGAGGCGCATCGCTCGGTGTGCGACACGGATATTTGATTGTGTAATAAGAGAATATAATCATGATAACGTAATACACCAAGCTCGATGTATTGTTGGCTGGCCGTTTGCAATAAACCCTCCACACGACCAATACTTTCTCATTTTACGACACCCAATTTTTTACAATTTCTTTGCGACATTAGTGATCTGTATCCCGCACTTCTTTCTATATCCTAGCATCAGGGGGCTTATTGTAAACGGCTACAATATAATTATTAGCAAAAGTAACAATTTGAAAAATCTATGAAACCGTCAAATTTAGTCCTGTATATAGTAAAGTTTATCATTTTTGCGGTGTTTATGACTATTGTAAGTGAAATGCATTTTAGTTTTATAAGTTGTAGGCAATATTTTTAAATGGTCATTTCTAACAGATAACTGCGTTCGGCAGTCGAATCTCTTAGACGCAATGATTAAAAAAAATAGGAAAACGATTGGAATAAATATAACTGGTTAAGAAAACAATAAATGATATGAATTAAACATTGCTTTTTATTTGCTTTATTTTAATACCTATTATAGTTACATTATTACATTTTTAGGACGGAAAGCTACAAGAGCATTTTGACATAATTTCAGTCTCGAGAACTGTGGTTTACACACAAGGACTACACAATCTTAATCAAGGAAAATTTGACCACGCGGATTTTTTTTCCTGTTGGACAAATCAGTTAGACTGCTCCATTTATGCTTTGTATCACAAGAGGATTTAAAAAAAAATTTATCAACTAGCCTATTACGAGCATTTGTCATCATTACATCTGAAAGTTTATGTACTTTGTAATACAACATCTTATAGTATAGTACGGTGCAAACCAATTCAATATTATAAATAAACCGGTTCAATATTATAAATAGTCAAGTCAACATTTCGCCAAAGCATCAATTTAGGTAGTTTCAATGGGTGTTTCCCACTGGTCAAATTGATTGATGGTCAGACTAGTCTAGCCAACGGGAATATTTTTTCCCGATGTTCAGATATATTTGACAGCTACAAAAGACATTGATTATTTCGTTTCAGAACCACCGTACCCCTGGCCATACCACTGGTGGTACGGTGGGACTTTTAAAGTTAAATGGTACCACCAAGAGTGACCCTAGCGATGTGCTGACCTTTGTATCTCTGCGACAACTCACAGGCAACTAATAAAAATGCTCTATACTTAACCTTTACAACTGTGAGAACCGTTTGAATTATTTACAATTGTAATCTATAGATTTCGATATTGCGAGTATGTACATCACTATAAATCGGTGGTACCGTTTAACTTCAATAGTCCCTCAGTACCACCAGTGGTATGACCAGGGGTACGGTGGGTCTGAAGCGTATTATTTTAGTTAATTCACGTTCAATACCCTTACACCGCGGGCGCGCACTCATCTAGCACAATTAAATCTATACAATCAGACTGAATAAATTCCTTATTTTCACACAACTGGACTTATCATTTATAAGGTGTCTCAGTACAAATATCTCAGGATATTATTATTTATATCTCTAAACAAAGCAAATAATATCTATCTTTTTTTCGCAATTTCAGAGTTAATCCCACTGATATCAGAAATATATATGTAGTCTAGAGATACATCTCGTAAAATCCTCAAGAGTCTCTATTGAGAAATAAACTAATTTCTGTCAACGTCTTGCACAGCAAACCAAACAGATGAGATTGTCGTTCCACAACAAAAAAAAAGGCAAATCCAGTACTAACCTACTGAGGTGGGAATCGAGAAAGAAGGCGGTAAAGCCAAGTAAGGCTCTAAAAACTACATTAAGACAAAACCTATAAGTATGATTTCATAATCTAGCTACATTTATAAATACTGTACATTTTCTGGATGATTTTTAGTTGGAGGATATTTTACTCATCATTATGAACTACTTACCAAATCTTAAATAGTGAAAAAAATTATTCGGCAAAAAATAATGAAAAAATATTCTCCAGTTCCATACATAAAGTTTTGACCCTCTGCATAATGTTGGGACAGCTGATTATGTTTTGTGATTTCTGATTTGGTGCCTTAGAAAAATTTGTTCATAATGTTGAGCAAACTCATTTTAAAATCATCATAAAATATCAGCCGTAGGACGTCTACGGGGAGCGGCTTGCATCCAGCGCAATCCCACGGTCTTATTTATTATACTCGTATATCGTCGATCCATCTAGTCAGTGGACGTCCTACGCTGATCTTGCCTCATTCTAATACAAATCTTCTTATATATATTTTTTATCTCTATCTCTAATCACAGAGAGTATGATGCTCGACGACGGTGTCATCGGTGACGATGGTGGTGTTTTCAAAATCTTGCGAGCGAACTATTTGCGCAGTTAACTGCTGTAGACCGCCGATGAGTTCCGCCAAGGAGGCCTGAAACCAATTTGTACGTTATGACTTCACATTCACTTTGCTTCACTACACAATGGGTCCGCTGGCGCCCGAGCTTGTTTTTAAAAATCTTTCTGAGCGTCTGGTGGATGCGACGCGTGACCAAAATGCTGGTGTTCATTTGGCTCAACGTATAAGTATGTATTGCCATTCTGCATGTCAATGCTGCCAGCATGCTGGGCACGCTGCCAACTGGCAGTAGGCTTGAGCTTGAATTATTTATCTTTAGCCATGCTTTAGACCTTCAAGGGTTTGCGGATGATCCAATCCAATCTTTTTATGTAATAGTAGTGTTATTAATCACTTTAAGATCACAGGAGAGGGCTGCTGGACTATTTCACCCAAGGGCTGATAGGAAGAAAACGATTTTAGCAATAAGACTGCAAGACCGTTTGTGAACAATATGATGATGGTAATGGTTTATTTACCTTGGTCTCTCTAAACTCCGTGATCAGTTTGTCAATATTAGGGTCTTCTCCTTCGAACGGCTGCGCCAATACTTTCAAATGGTCGGCGAGGAGTGACGTGTCCAGCGCGCCACTCGACTCGTCTCGAATCACTCTGGAACAGGAACAATAAATAAATATAAGGGGACATCTTACACACGGTCTCTGATCTCAAACTGAGCATAGCTTTTGATATGGCTGTCTGAGACGGATATACTACATACACAGGGTTATTTCTAATCAATTAGCATCCCTTTATGGGCTTATTCTGTACATCAAAACTAACATCTTTTGTCAAAACTAAAAAAAAAAAAAAACAGCTGTTCCATACATTTTGTCGCGGGTGAACGATATTTTTCTATGGAACAAAATTTTTTTTAGTTTTGTGAAAAGTCGCAGAAAAAAAGTTGTTTTGATGTACAGAATAAGCCCGTAAGAGGATACTAATTGACTAGAAATAACCCTGTATATTACACATATTTTTAAATACACACATATTTGAAAGACATAAATATCAGATTATGGTGGGTTAAAGAATGGTAAATAACTACACGAAATAGTGGAATAAGAAAGTAAAAGTAATAAGTGACACTGCTGCACGGTAAGCATGGCATGGGACAAATTGTCTTTCCACTATTATATCCCCTCAAAGAGGAAATAAAGTATGGATTGACAATAACAACTGACATTAAGACTGTACCGAACAAAAGATGCCGGCGCAAATTAGGTATTTACCGCGATCGAGCGGCCCGCTAACGGTGTGTGCGTCACACGCACACATTGACAAGTTCGCGAGGCGCGCGGCAGTCACACCGTGTCGTGCGTGATCCAAGCAAAGTGCGAATTCCGTAATTGCAATATTTTTAATAATAATATTCTATTTCAGGAATTTAAACTTTTGAGTATGATTTAAATATTTGCAGGGCTATTTGCTCGCCCTATACTAAGCCAAAAGGAATTAATTAAGACCCTAATGAACAACTTTTAATATGGGGCTAACCCGGAATTTGAGCAAATAAATCAGCAGGCCCATATAAAGTCAGAATCGAAAATAAAAATAGACTGATTTTTTTTTTTGGTTCCGACTTTACATGGGACAGCTAATATTATTTTTCACACTTTTCTCGAATTCTGAGTTGGCTCCATATTAAATGTTGTCCATAAAGATGACTTTTGACCTCTCCACTTTTCAGTTTAGAACAAGGCAAGCAAATAAATATGTATACTTTTGTGTAAAAGTTGTTTTTTTAGTTTTATACAGGGTTATTTTTATGAACATCAAACACTTTCAGTGTACCTAGC
The DNA here is from genome assembly GCA_964007245.1 of Hypomecis atomaria. Classification (NCBI taxonomy): domain Eukaryota; kingdom Metazoa; phylum Arthropoda; class Insecta; order Lepidoptera; family Geometridae; genus Hypomecis; species Hypomecis atomaria. The sequence goes on from OZ023299.1 coordinate 12,590,058, forward strand.
TAACATACGTTTACGTGTAGAATGTTTATACTAATTTTTATTGTAATGTTTGTACAGGGTTATGTGATTGCCTTGTGCTAAGCCGAAAGGGGGGTGATTGAGACCATCATTATGAACCACTACCACTATGAGACCAACCTAGAATTTGATAAGTATAAACTGTATTGAATATAAATAATGCTATATGTATGTATACAGTCTCGGTTATAACCAGATTTTGAGAAGGCGTTTTCCCTAGTCAGAACTAGATTTAACGGAAGGCTATTGATACAACTAGTAATAAAATAATGGAACAACTATTTATAAAATAATGGAAATTTGAACTATAAATATAAAGAGAAACACATTTTACGCTCTCTGAATTTTTATTTTTATATCAGTTTCAGTATTTGATGCGCGCTTTTTTGTTTTTTTTTTCTATGGAGTCAAGTACGTACTGAGGTTCTCTTATTTCCATGTTCCTATCGAGTCGTGAGTCAATGATTTCTGGCAGCAAACAATCAAAATAAAAGTTTCGTAGCTTTTCTTCCATTTTTTTCTGCCAAAATTCGTCGTCTTTCTCTATCCATTCCATTTTTAAATCTTTTTCTGTTTTTTTGGTTATATGTAATTGACCTTGAACCTGATAATACCAATCATGATTTTTATCGAGGTTAATTTCGCCATTTTTTGTCATATTCCAAAATGTGATTTTTTTTTCGTTATTTCCCTCGTCTATTCTCATTTCTCTTGCCGAATAAGGGCACTTTATTTCGATAATTTTGTCTTCTTGCTCCCAAAAAGGGCAAATTTTCGTCAATAAATAGACCACAGGGTATTAAATCCTGTTACAGTAAATCTTTGAGTGGATCCCGAATAAATAAATGTACTAAACGATTTCCTTCTAATATGAGTTCTTGTTCGTCTTCTTCAACTTCTTCTTCTAAAACGAAGTCGATGTCATCGATACTTTTTTGTGGTTCCTGAAATTTTTTTTATTAAAAACAATAATTTATATTATTTGACGAAGTAAAGCTTCTCTATTTCAGTTTGGCATTTTTTTCTTTCATCTGTTCAGATGTTAGTTTGTTTAAATAAATTATCTTTACAATTATAAAAAAAAAACAATGTTGTCATTATTAAACATTAACGAGGACTTCAGATAAATCAAGTTTATTTACACATACATAAATATAAATGCAGCAAGATCTTCTTTCACATATGGTCTTCAAAGTGTTCTGGTGATACGACAGGGAGGGTTTGAGTAACACTGGCGGAAGAATCGGGAAGTACCTTTCCTTTGTCTTCTATAGAATCGTTTCTGAAGTATAATATAAATTTTTTTATCGACCATTTTCAAATTATTAATACTTGTATGTATATTGTATAATTAAACCTGTATAAAATTTTGTTATTTGAATTTTTATACGTGAATTAGTCTGAGTGATAAAACGCGGGTAGCCGGCATTAAATTCTAGAAAATATAGGTAAAGATATTCTTCTTCATTGAAATAAAATGCTTGCTAATTACCGACTGAGAAAATGGTTGGTACCAATTCAGAACGAATAGTAAAAGCATCAGAAAATTAATTTCATATTTTCCTAAAATAGTTTCATACCTACATGATATAATTATATGAATAACCCTGTACAAACAGTTTCGGTCAGCCGGCATAGTATTATTAAAAAAAATTGTTTAGTATGTACTTACGTATTATCAATCATTGTTTCCGTATTGGACGGTAGATTTATTAGTAATTTTCTGCAAAAAAATATTTTTATTTCGAAAAAAACGCCGCCTTTCTTTTTGTAATAATTTTCCTTACGTTTTCCCATTGTCACTAAAACATAAATGAAGGAAAAATAAGTATTATTTTAACACAAGAAATATAATCAAATTATACGAAAAAAGTAAAAATCACAAAACTGAACTTACCTCATTTACTTATTTGCAGCTGAATATTCGTACACAATAGATCGCGGTCGAGTGTTCTCAGCGCGTCGCTCCGCAAATCGACGTGACCTTGCTCTGAGCTCCGGTGGTCGACTGATTTTCCGAGCGCATACGTCGCGTATATATTCAACATCGCGCGTCCATAGAAATAATGTATGGAGAATTTGAGACGAGATTTTTGGAAATTCATAGTTAAATTATCAGACGTTATTTTACAAATGTAATAAATACATTTAAAACTTTCAATATTAGAGATTAATATTAATTCAAGTTTGTATAGAAGTTCGATTGTTTATAATACAAATTCAGTTAAACGCAAGAATGCCATTTTACGCTTTCTGGTGTAAATTTACGATTTTTTTAAAATAAAGTGGAACATTATTATTTATTTCTGATAAATAGAAACGGTAAACTGATTCATTGTTGTATTTGTCATATTTTTTTTATGTCAACTAGTTTAGTAGTACTGATGGTATCGTTATAACCATAAATACAGTTTTGATTGATTTTACTCGATCGCCCCTTAATAGTGGATAAAATGGTTGTCTCTCTTTGCAGTGCTACCCAGGCTGAAAGAGTTTAGCGACAAACTTCCAACTTACCCCAGGGTAGATTTTTTGCTATATTTTCAAGATAACCTTGTGCCACTTGTTTTTTTTTTTTATAGTTCTTTAACCCGATGCAGACGCTTCGGAACGTCTTTGCATCGGGTTGGCAAAATTTTCTTATATCTGTTCGTATGTTTCGTATATACCGCGCTTTACCGCTTTCACCATATTTCACATATCGTGACTATGTGGCGATGTCAATGTCAATGTCCCGACGCCAGTGACGATGTGGCGACACCAGTAACGATGTGATGACACCAGTGACGATGTGGCGACACCAGTGACGATGTGGCGACGCCAATGACAATGTCGCGACACCAGTAACGATGTGGCGACGCCAATGACAAAGTAGCGACGCCAGTAACGATGTGGCGACGCCAATGACAATGTCGCGACACCAGTAACGATGTGGCGACGCCAATGACAAAGTAGCGACGCCAGTAACGATGTGGCGACGCCAATGACAATGTCGCGACACCAGTAACGATGTGGCGACGCCAATGACAAAGTAGCGACGCCAGTAACGATGTGGCGACGCCAATGACAATGTCGCGACACCAGTAACGATGTGGCGACGCCAATGACAAAGTAGCGACGCCAGTAACGATGTGGCGACGCCAATGACAATGTCGCGACACCAGTAACGATGTGGCGACGCCAATGACAAAGTAGCGACGCCAGTAACGATGTGGCGACGCCAATGACAATGTCGCGACACCAGTAACGATGTGGCGACGCCAATGACAAAGTAGCGACGCCAGTAACGATGTGGCGACGCCAATGACAATGTCGCGACACCAGTAACGATGTGGCGACGCCAATGACAAAGTAGCGACGCAAGTAACGTTGTGGCGACGCCAATGACAATGTCGCGACACCAGTAACGATGTGGCGACGCCAATGACAAAGTCGCGACGCCAGTAACGATGTGGCGACGCCAATGACAATGTCGCGACACCAGTAACGATGTGGCGACGCCAATGACAAAGTCGCGACGCCAGTAACGATGTGGCGACGCCAATGACAATGTCGCGACACCAGTAACGATGTGGCGACGCCAATGACAAAGTAGCGACGCCAGTAACGATGTGGCGACGCCAATGACAATGTCGCGACACTAGTAACGATGTGGCGACGCCAATGACAAAGTAGCGACGCCAGTAACGATGTGGCGACGCCAATGACAATGTCGCGACACCAGTAACGATGTGGCGACGCCAATGACAAAGTAGCGACGCCAGTAACGATGTGGCGACGCCAATGACAAAGTAGCGACGCCAGTAACGATGTGGCGACGCCAATGACAAAGTAGCGACGCCAGTAACGATGTGGCGACGCCAATGACAATGTCGCGACACCAGTAACGATGTGGCGACGCCAATGACAAAGTAGCGACGCCAGTAACGATGTTGCGACGCCAATGACAATGTCGCGACACCAGTAACGATGTGGCGACGCCAATGACAAAGTAGCGACGCCAGTAACGATGTGGCGACGCCAATGACAAAGTCGCGATGCCAGTAACGATGTGGCGACGCCAATGACAATGTCGCGACGCCAGTAACGATGTGGCGACGCCAATGACAATGTCGCGACGCCAGTGACGATGTGGCGACGCCAATGACAGCCAACAGTGACAGGGGTGGAAACTGAGTCCATGGCCAAAAATACTGATTTTACTGACTAGAACTCCCTAAAATACTGACCATTTACTGACCAAATTTGTATAATAATGAACCTTGGTCGGTCAATATAACACCATACGAATGTTAGTTGCTGTTAGTTAAGTATATATTTTGTTAATAGTGTATGGAAAATGATTGTAAATAATTAAGAAAAGTGTTTTTGTGTTTGGCCTCCACCATCCCCATGCCAACCAGCACCGCATTTTATTATTAAAAAAACCGGCCAAGTGCGAGTCGGACTCGCGCACCGAGGGTTCCGTACAAACCTGCAAGGTTTACAAAGTTCGTTCATTACGACAAAAAAAGTAATAAGTTTATATTTATTAAAAAATATATATTTTGTAATGTAACTAAAAATTTAAGGTTTTCGGAATTTTTCCTTTATGTGTGCTATAAAACGTTGCTTCATGCCAAATTTCAAGATTCTAGGTCGACTGGAAGTACCCTTTAGGTTTTGATTCCCTTGCGAGTACTTGCGAGTTTCAAAATTTGCGGCATAAACGGCTGTATCTTTTGATTGCGTTGGCTTAGAAGTTTGATTTTTTCACAGCTTCAAGGGACAGTAGACCTGAGTAATTGATATAAATTTCAGCTTCATACCTCCACGCGTTCCTGAGAAAAAGGGTCTTGACAGACGGACGGACGGACAGACGGACAACAAAGTGATCCTATAAGGGTTCCGTTTTTTCCTTTTGAGGTACGGAACCCTAAAAATAACTTAATATTACAATATACATTTTAATTTGAACAAAACATTTTGTATTTAACACAAACAAATTATTTTTTAACTAAGAAAGAAGTTATTAATTTATCTTTCTTATCGTCGACATATTTTTGAATCTTTTCTTCCTCTTCTCTTTCGTTAATGTACTAAGCATCACGTTGGCCATATTTACGGCGACCATGACGTTGTCCTTCAGACCTTTTTTCAGACATTCTGTTGCTGGCTATTTTTAATCATATAATATCACTCCAAAACGGCATTTTTGTCACCTCAATCTACAGAAACTACACCACTTTTACCTTAACCTTAGACCTTAACCCCTGATCCTCAAAATACTAACTTTACTGACCTTAGCCAAAAACACTGGCTTTTACTGACTTTACTGACCATTTTCCACCCCTGATATCTGTTTGGATTTTGCATAATGCATACTCGAGTATCCTTTGCCTTGTGGCTTTAGCGCTAGTGATAACAGTAACAGTAGCGAAGGCGCCGGTGTCAGCGTTCCTAGCACAGCGGTCGACGCGCGCCCAGTCCCCACTAGTACTAGACAATGTCACATCCATCTACTCCAAATCTTTATTGGGAAAACCTGATTGAGTACATACTTGAGTATTCTTCGACGTGTGACTTCAGCCCCGGTGAGCACGGTAACAGTAGCGAAGGCGCCGGTGTCAGCGTTTCTAGCACAGTGGTCGACGCGCGCCCAGTCCCCACTAGTACTAGACAATGTCACATCCATCTACTTTAAATCTCTGTTGGGAAAACCTGATTGAGTACATACTTGAGTATTCTTCGACGTGTGACTTCAGCCCCGGTGAGCACGGTAACAGTAGCGAAGGCGCCGGTGTCAGCGTTCCTAGCACAGCGGTCGACGCGCGCCCAGTCCACCACCAGTACTAGCGAGTGTCGCGTCCGGGCCGGGACTACTCGGAGGTTCCCAATCAGCTGCGCAGTCGCCTCGACCGCGTTGTATTGTACTGGAAATAACATAATAGTGAATTGCTACACTGGGCCAGTCCAATAGGGAGAGATGACGAGACATTATGAGGCGCATTACATCTGCCCCGGGCGACCGACCGCGACCGCTCTGTCAAGAGCGCAACGATCGCGAACAAAATATTGGGAATATTTTTAATGACGGGTTTATTTCTAGACCGTCGCAATATGGAGTTGATACCGTATTGTTGGAGGGGGAAGAGTTACAGACCACCCCCCACATTTCCCCCTTGGCAGCGTCGCAGGGCGTCCAGCCCCAGTTTCTTACTGGGGCTGGGTAGCTTTCAAACTGGTACCTGACTTCCACCAGTAAACGGAGAGGAAAAGACAAACGAACGAGTAAAAGCAAATACCCAACAGTGGGATAAAGAAGTCTGTGGATGATGATAATGAAGCTATCAGACATTGTAAAGTATACTAACAGTGGAAGTGAGGCTTGGCCGCGAGGAACACAGGCGAAGTGCTTCGGTTATAGAGCTCGAGTCTGACGGGCTGGCGGCTGGCGGCGCGCACTAGCGCCATGTCGTTATACGTGAGTAGTCCCGCCCAGCGCAGGGATTCTTCGCTCCAGCAACCGAATAAACGCACCTGCAACGTACAATTCACCTACTGTTAGCTAGTATTCTTCAACTGACTTCAAAAAGGAAATTTCCAAGTCGACTGTATGTTTTTATTGCGATTATTCCGCTAATAAAGAATCGATTTTAACTATTCTTTGCTTGTTTCGTAGATTTATACTTCGGTGGTGGTTCCATTGAAATTTTATTTAAAACGGTTGAGATATACAACAATTCGAATGAACTATTCGAATATTGTATGTACATTGCAATGATTGACGTCGGTTGTGCCATTTTTGCCGAAAAGTACAGGCCGCGTCACATAAGTTGGCGGAAATGAAGTTAGCTACAAGCTGCGCAATATCTAATAAAGCGTCTTTGTGTGAGCTTCAGTCAGCATTGGATATTGCGCAGCTTGTAGCTAACTTTACAGTCGCCAAGGAGTTAGATTTGCCCTATATCACCTAATGGTGATATAACTATAGGTCGAATCATACAACTTGGCGGCTGTTATGTTAGCTACAAGTTGCGGGTAGCTCAATCCTGACTGAAGCTCACTTAACAGCAGCGCGAGGATTGGGTTATCCGCAACTTGTAGCTAATATCACAGCCGCCAAGTTGTATGATTCGACCTATAGTTATATCACCATTAGGTGATATAGGGCAAATCTAACTCCTTGGCGACTGTAAAGTTAGCTACAAGCTGCGCAATATCCAATATATATCATACTTACATTTCGAGAAAGATCGCTGTTTTTATCATAAACCAAATGCAAATTCGCCACATACGGCACGTTAGACTCGGGCTCGAACACGATAGTCAACGTTCGGCACTCCGCAGGCGCGAACGGCAAACAATAAACGCCCTTATTGTCCAGCCCCGGAAGGTCGATAGTAAAACCTTCCCCTCGTATCATTGTTCTAACGTACACCTGAAATAATATTACCTCCGTAAAATATAAACTAAACTAATAAAATTATAATAATCTGTGAGCTATCCTCATCTCCTTCACGTCTGAATACATTTTAGCAGTGCCCGATGGGGTCCATAATAGGCTAGAATCGGCTATTTGACTAAAAAATATAATTTATCTACACTAATGTTGTAACATTCTACTTATGTTTCCAATACTTGACTTATAATGACTACTGTTATAGCGCAGACAACAAAACACTCAATTTAAGCAATTTCACATGATGTTATAATATCCACATCGATATCGTAAAATCTCATTATAACATCAATAAAACGCGACCAATTAACCTGGCGAGCCTTATGTCAAAATCCTCATACAAGTTGTATAAAATTTTGGTATTAGGCTGGCTTTTGAAAACAGTTGGGTTATACGTGAAAACTTCGTCGAAACTACTAAACTTACATACACAAAACTCTTTGGTAAGATCTTGTGCCAATGAAATAAAAAAAAGAACAGCGCGCGCTCGCTCCTGATTGACCCTGCGCGCGCAGCTGCGCTCTCATTGGTTAGATTTTAATGGCGCCAAGTTCACTGTGACAATACACGTACGCGTGAATTTAATGTTTCGCAATGTTTTTTTTTTTTTTTTTTTTATTAGTGCAGATAAAGTAGTGTATGCAACTGCATATAACACGGGTATTAAAACACTCGTTACTATTACGAAACTCGCTGCGCTCGTTTCATAAACTCACACTCGTGTTTTAATACCCTTCATTATATGACAGTTGCATAAACTACTATAGTGCGTCAGATAGATGTATATATAAAATAAAAAATATGTGTCCAATATTTTTAGATAATCTAACAAACGAACTAATTATAATAATGTTTTTTTTACCCAGTCATCATGCTTATTGTACGTATTTTAAGTTTTTACCATCTTTTTTTTATTTCGTATAGGTTTGCGTTTGACTACATACTGCCTGATGTTAAGCAGATATTATGCGGTCTGGGATGTAGCACACTTACCTAGAAGATACCTATTTACTCGGGATGTCCACCATAAAAGGGTATCTGTTTAGCCGTACAGTAGAAAGGGGTAGGTGGGACCAGATTGTGCAACTCCTGGGCGCACTCACCGAAGTGTTTCCGATAGAAGGCTGATAAACACGCTACCTTACCGTCTTTTTACCATATTGTGAAAGCTAATAAATTAGAATATAAACCTTTTTGTTGGTAGAATTCTTCAAGTTTATGTCCATCCGGCCAGGGCGGACAAAGGAAAGAGTGCTGTAGTTCGTTTTTATCGGGAAAGATTTTGGCGTGTCCGAGCCGCCGGTTATTTTTATCCCGGTCTTGTGATAGGTTATTAAGTCTTCGAAAACTAGAGTTCTGAAAACAATGATAAACAAAACATTAGTAATTAGTCTTGTAACCAGACTGATGCAATCTGCGGCACTGGCCATAGACGGAGATAACTTTTGGTTATTACTAATATTATATATTCGAAAGTGTGCGTGTTGTTTGTTACTCTTTCATACAGCAATGGAAAGACGGATAGCCTGGGTTTTTTTATACTGTCACGCGATAGGCGCGCGCACGTTGTTTACGTGTAGGTATACGGTAACTATAGCGTAAGCTACGGCTACTTGTTTACTATCTATTGTGTTAGTTTTTTTTTTGGTGTTTTTGTATTAGAGAACAATAAGGAAGTCTAGAACTTTCAGGTTGTTTACTTTGTCAAACACAAAGGCATTGATTATTCTAGAGATTTCGAGGAATCTCTTAAAAACTTGCAAAATAAGCGGGAGAAGCTGCGGGCAAAAGCTAGTAGTGAGATAAAGCACAAACCGTGCCCCCGTCTAGTTTATCTAGTCAGGGATGGATTTTGTCGGATGACAGGCAAGATTGTTTTCTGTTTATGGCAACAGTGAATTAATTTATATCTCCGTATCAAGGATGGCGAGCATTACGGCTGTCCAAAATCAAAACCTATCAAGTGACCCTAAACCTAGACAGTCGATTGGTGATTTAAAGAGCTAGTCGTACAATAAAACACTCACGCTGAACTTTCGGTATCTTCAGGGCCCGTGTAACTAAGGGTAATTTCTCTGGAAGCGCCCGGCCGGATGTCGAATTTGGACGGCACCACTTTAAACGGGAAGCCTGTCGTGTTGGCCACCTTCACCACCCACACCCCGTTCACGGAGCCCACGTTGGTGAGGGTCAGGTTGGTCGGCTCTGGATTCAGAACAATCACATCTGAATATTTCAATCAACAAAATATAAGATAATTTTTTTTTTTAATTTCATATTAATGTGGGATTGGGCTGGACACGTGGCGCGGATGCACTCCGACCCATATAGGCCCATCAAAGAGTGGGTACCTGAAGGACGATACAGCTAAAAAATGTCTCAGAAAGCTGGCGCCACGATCTTGATTTCTGTCTTGTAGCGGAGGATCGTGACTTGTGAAATTAGTAGATTTAAAAAAAGCAAGTCATCATTACACATTGAAAGAAATGGTGGAGGCATTTGCCCAGCAGTGGGATAGTAAGGGCCACAAAAACAAATTATACCGCCCTAATGGGATAAGTTTTTAAGTAATAATTTTAATAAGCAAACTATAAAAAAAATTACCACTGGTCAAGTGCAGTTTGTTCCCCGGCAGCTTAACATCAAGTTGGACGGTTCCCACAGTTCCAACCAAATCCACTTTTCTGAGTACCGTGTTTACTCCAAACAGGTTCACGTTTAATGCTCCTTTCAGCATGGCAATACTCTCTTCTGTAAATAAACAACCATTTAAATGTCATTTGGAACTTTGTTACATCGAAATAAGAGAACACGGTCTTTAGTATTCTTCTGATAGCTACGATCTACCGCTGCGGCTTAGTTATTAACCGATAAAAGGACCCGATTTAAACATCTCGAGCCCTGTGATAGGTCGATAGGAAGAAAATGGAAGCTTGTAAATACCATCAAGCACCAGAAGATGTCATACCTTGGACACATGCTGAGAAGTTAAAAACATAAGCTACTCCTACTTATCATCCAGGGGAAGATTGCCGGAAAGAGAAGTGCTGAGGAGGTACTCATGTTTACAAATCCTGCGGGATTGGTTCGGCTGCAGTTTGCTGCGGAATAGTACTGTACTGTTTCAGCCTTTCAATAGTCCACTGCAGGACGTAGGCCTACCCAAGAAGGGTGATTGGGCCATGTCCACCACGCTGGCCTAGTGCAGGTTGGTGGATTCACATACGCCATCGAATTTCTTCTACGGACGTACGCAGGTTGCCTCACGATGTTTTCCTTCACCGAAAAGTCAGTGGTGTGAAATTCCGTACATAAATTCCAAAGAACTCATTGGTACGGGACCGGCATTTGAACCCACAACTTCACGAATGGAAGTCGGGTGTCCCTGTTTTCACTAATCAGAACAGCAGCTTCAAAAGTTAAAATTACCTTTATGTTGTCCGAAATCTTATAGAAGTGGAACTACAAGAAAGATAGGTCGAAAACTAGACGGCTTCCACAAACCGCATCTATCTAAGGGATGTGTCTTACCTGTTTGCAGTTCCGATATATTGGGCGCATTGAAATTGACAGTAACTCTGATAGCATTCCCATTTGACAGCCTACAGAGCTGCCTGTTCTTTCCTTTACTTTTCGCATTCACTTTGCTTAGCTGCATTTCTTCTACAGATCCCTGTCGTTCCATGAGTGCTTTATTCACATCACTCTTTACGATTTCCTGAACATTTTTGATGGAGAATATTTGGTCACCTTCGACTATAGTCAGCTCTAATTGTAAATCAGCCGAACAGTCGCTGACTAGTACGAAAGACTTCAGTAATGAACATGTTTCCTGTATTGGTGGGAAGGTGACTTTGTTAATTTCCCCACTGGACATAGCCTGAATCATTGGCATTTTGATATGGATATCGAAGCTGCTTTTTTGCTCTATCTCTAGATCGATAGAGGCGTCTTTCAAATACATCGTAAAGGAGATTGAAGCGTCCAGCTCGACGGTAGAAGTGATGTAGAAGGTGAACTTTTCTGTTTTCCCTGGAGATAGGAGAGGTAGGCGAGGTGGTTCGATGATTATGTTATCGTCGTCGATGGGTACGTGGAATTCGAGTTTAGCTGTTAGCCAGCTATCGGTCAGAGTGGTGACTGTACAGTTTACTGGGCAGCTTGCACCTGAAAATAAACACAAGTTGTAAAATATGGAACTGAGGTGTCTCTTGCAATCAGCAACCTAACAAAACCTTGTATTTATTCAAGATAGTTGATTAAATCATGCTTTATTTTGGGAAGTTCAATTTCTTTGTTTTGAACTAATCTTACTCTGTTACTCTCACAGAGCTCTGTGACACTCTATTCGACTCTAAAAAGAAACGATTTTTTGCGAGTGAACTCGGAGTGTCGAGTAGAGCATTGTGAGAATAAGACCCTTAGAACCCTTAAGACCTTAGAAGACCCTTAATACGCTTATATCACGACAAAGCGGATAAGACTAAAGATTTAATCAAAACAAAGATTTGTTTTTACTCACTGATTCTAAATGTTATTTATAATGTCATGAAATATTAAATAATTTAAGTTAAATTAATATAAAATCTTTTAGGGTTCATATAATTAATTCACTTACCTACAAATCCACTAGCTGGTGAAGTGGCAATCTCGACCCATTGCTCTGAAACATTAATTTCATTTAGTCTGTTTTCATTACCTATTGGTTCTAACAAACATGACATGTTGGTAAGGCTGAATCATACAAGTCGACGGATGTGAAGTTAGCTACAACCTGCGCGATATCCAATCAACGCGCAGCTTTATGTGAGCTATAGTCAGGGTTGGAAATCGCGCAGCTTGTAGCTAACTTCATATCCGCCGACTTGTATGATTCGGCCTATATTGTTGGTTAATAAGATGCTTATGTTTTATATTAGTAGATGGCACCAATGGATAATAATGCATTAATAAAAGTTCAATTTCGTGAAATTTAATTTAAAGCACAGTTATTCTAAATTATTTATTTGTCTCTAACATTTTCAGTACAATCACGTTATTGTTAGGTAATTAAATTACTTTACAAAATAACGTTAAATGTTTGAGAAAATAGCATAAGTTGGGTGTATGAACTATACGATTAGTATTTTTAGTAATTTGGGATGTATTTTTAAAAGAAGAGATGGACATTATGACTGTCATTAGTATTTCCCGTTAGTTTCTATAGAAGCGACCCACAAACCTTTAGTCAAGCTCTGTTGTTTAACTCTTTTCTGATGTAAAACGTCGTGCCAATCTACGGACTTATCTAACTCTCTATACTGAATGTTTGGAGAAAGTACTGGCGTGCTGTTAACTTCGCCTGAAAATTAACTACGTATTTACTAATGAAAAACCGCACCCAAATATTATATATAATTCCTAACAATACGTTGTTTTTGTAATTGGAAATCAATTGGTAACTCAATACATGAAAAGTTTTCCAGGAGTTAGATAAGATATTCTTATAAACAAATCGACGCCATGTTTTTTTCAATATGGCGACGGATGGTTTTTCAATATGGCGGCGAAACGGAAAAGTCAAGATGGCGTCAAAATCTGCAAATCACACTTCTGCAAAACTTTCCAGATAAAACTACTAAATGATTATGCTAATCTAAGAAAGAACTAAGACAAAAAACAGCATAAAAAAAGGTAGACAATTGGAGGACACACTCTCAACAACTCGAATTATAAAATATGTTTCTTTAGCATACCCAAACATTCAACTTAAACTCGTATTTCAAATCTTACCTTTATTAGTTTGCACAGGACTATCACCGGACTTGAAACTGCTGCAATTTTCTTGAACAGTGCTAAGAGTCGACTGACTCTTAGAAGATGGCGATTTCGACCTTGTAGATCTTCTCGTGCATTTACCCTCTACTTGCTCTGAGATGGACGTATTAGATACGATAATTTCTGGGATATTTTCTTGAGCCATATTTTGTGTATTTATGAGCCTATTCGCTTCTACGACGGTACTGACAGTTCCGGCTGAACTAGCCGTGTCTATTTTTCTCGTTTCACTTAAAGTAGTGACACGCGTTATACTTTTGTCTTCTTGGAAGTTCAAGAGTATCTCTGACAGTGGTTGCTTTTTTACCGGAGCATTTTTGCGGTTGTTGTATTTGAGCATTGCAGAAACGCTAACATTTGACTCTTTACCTGAAATATATATTGAATGTTTGTTACAATATCAGTTACATTTATAAATCTAGGTTTTTATCACCACGGATGGTGCGGTGCGACTTTAACGACAAAGCTAGATCAAAATCGTATATCTCGATCAATTTGTTTTTAAATTTAAATAAAATCCAAGCCAATTATTCTAAAGGAACTATAGGTACTCGTATTTGCATGCAGGTTTTTTTAGAGTTCTTGCTATCACAAGTTAGCGCGGCTCGATTTTAACAAAAACGACAACACTACAAATGAAATACAAATCTAACCATAGCACAATATCTTACCTAGAAAATCAGCAATTTTCGAAATGCTGAGGGAATTATCAGTAGGGCATGCCGACTCCTCAGTATCTTCTGTGTTCAGTTTCAAAGCAGCATTGAAATTCCTGATCAAAACATCGGTAGGCTTCGTCGATAAAGCAGCACGAGCGCTCGCATGAGACGTAGAAGGAATAGCTCTAGGCGTAGCTCTAGGATGATGCAAGCTAGACTCGGGAGCATTGCTAATAGACGAGTAGTTAGCCCCTATAGCGGGGTTGAAAGTCCTATTCACTATGCTGTTTTTATCAATTTTGTCGATAGGGCAAAAGGTTTGCTTGTCGTAGGTTTTAGACAAAATCGGGTTGTTTATATTAAGCTTTTCAGGTTGTTCTAGACGAGATTGACGTACGGGAACGCTGTCTAGCGATTCGTCGATGTAGTTTGGTTTTGGTGTTACTGAAATAAATAGTTACATATTTGTTAATTTTAAAATTTGACAGAGGGTATGGACCCTAGTGTGGTGCAGTAATTTAGTCAAATAATCATTTTTCGCAAAAAAATGGCAAAACTGCCTTCCATCGTGTACAAAAGTCGAATATTTTGCTTGAATCGTTTAAACATTATTGTTGACTTTTCAAAAACGCCTCAGCCGATTTCTGTAAAATTTTAATGGGACCACCTCGGGAGTATACCAATTCGAACTAAAAAAAATCGATTCGGTTCACAATTGGCGAAATTAATTATTATATGAACATACAAAAAAAAAACAAACAAACGAACATAGAAAAAGCTCCTTTTTGGAAGTCGGTTAAAAATATAAATGATTAAGATTAGAAATACGATTTTGCAACAGGCCTCGTCGTAAGATCTAGAATCTAGAGCAAGTGTAAATGGTATAGATATGAATGTATATTTGGCATAGGCCTAATCAAACTGAATGGAGCCTGTGAACATGAGGCGAGTCGCTGCGCAGAGCAATTTATCGGCGGTGCAGGGAGTGGGGATATGCGCAGCTTGTAGTTAACTTGCCAAACCTAATAGCCGCCGAGACTATGGGCGCCGACCCTAAAACGCCTGAAGAGAATCAAGATTTTTATAAGAAAAACATGTTTTTGTGGACTGAAAAAATGTGAGCTTTTATCGAGCATATCTTAAATTAGTAATCCGATATGAACAAGGAATAACTTCGCTCGATCGAAAAAACACCAAAGTCACTTCTGTTTTGAACGAAGATGTTGTTTCTTGACGAGTTTTTATAAGAAGTAATTTTTAAATTATGTTTTGTGTTTTAAGTAGTAGCTAAAATATTGACGAATCACAAAAAACAGTTAAAAAGTTGACTTGCTAAATTTATATGAATTTTTATTGTAAATTTCACCATATGTAGACGCGCCCCCGTCGGTCCCTCGCCATCTCACTTTGTTCGCAGAGCCCGTCTACGCTCAATACGCTCTTAAGCCGGGTCCAGACGAGTATAACGCGTAATGTAAGATTACATGTAATGTAACACAAATTCTACGTATGGACAACAGCACTACGAACATTTCGTAACGCTCGCGCCAGCGCTCGGGCTGATCCATCGGCTGTCAGTTTTTTGCGCGAACACAAAGGCGCTCGCAGTGCTCGTATGGACGGCGTTTGTGACGGTTGTGTCACGTTTACGTTCAAGATGTGGAGTGACGAACAATCGCTTGAACTTATTAGTTTTGTATCAAGAAAAACCTGTTATTTGGGATCCAAAAAATCCGAATTACTTAAAAAAAATCTAAAATACTGAGATAAAATGCTAGGTGTGATATTGGTCATTCATTGGGAATAGATGTAGCAGAAAGCAGCACCAGCTATCACGGCCTTCCTCCTATTCGGCTTGTTCGTAGCAACTGAGTGGAAACAGCTCTTGAATTAGAGTCGCGTACACAATTCGCTTTGAGTTCGTATGCTGTCCACACTGTTGACACTATTACATGTAAAATTACATTACGCGTTGCACTCGTCTGGACCCGGCTTTAAGTTTGTAAGAAAACTCGCCTCACGTTCACAGGAAGCCATTGAGTTTGGTTCGGCCTATAAATGGTCTCCACTCGAGAACTTTAGGTTTTAAGTGTTTCAGTTGAAGCCAACATATTTCTTTGTATGTGTGTTCATATTCATTATGTTTAATGGATAAAAGAAATTGTAGTTTACCTTCAGAGATACTAGGCATGGAGTACATAGATTTATCTGGACTTTCAGTTTTCCCCAACACAGAATCGAAGCCAGTACATCGCTTTTGGAAGTACGCTCCGACCGATAGCGCCGAACTGTTTGTTCTGGAAATACAATTATGATTCAAAGTAAAATTATGTTACAAAATTTTGATCTATTTTTAGGGTTCCGTACCCAAAGGGTAAAAACGAAACCCTATTACTAAGACTCCGCTGTCCGTCTGTCTGTCTGTCACCAGGCTGTATCTCATGAACGGTGATAGCTAGTTGAAATTTTCACAGATGACGTATTTCTGTTGCTGCTATAACAACAAATACTAAAAACAGAAAAAAAAATTAAGGGGGGCTCCCATACAACAAACCTGATTTTTTACCGCTTTTCGCTCGATGTTCATAACGGTGACAGGTAGATGCTTAAAATTAGTTAAATTTAGTTAAATATTCACTTCAAAAATAAGTAAATAATTAAAATAAAATGAATATTTGAGGGTGGCCTTATTAAAAAAAGGTGGCCTTATTATTTGCCGCTATTAAAAATCACGTTTCTTGTCAACAAGAAAATGCTTGAAATTTTCACAGAATATTAATTTGTATATTCCCTTCAAAAATAAATAATTTTACTAAATTAAATATATTAATGGGAGCTTCTATACGGTACGGAGCCCTTCGTGCGCGAGTCAGACTCGCACTTGGCCGATTATTAAATTGCTTTTCCTACACTATGTTTATCTCAAAGAGTTATTTTTGTGATAAACATTTCCAAAATTTGTCGCGGAAGCAGGAATTGAACATGCCTCTTTCTGATCACCCGCCCGACGTTCTACCAACTGAGCTAGTTCGCCTCATGACGCCCACGCCACGCCTTTGTGAAGTGTTTATCATTCTACTAACAAATTCGCATCCACGTTCGCGACAAATTTTGGAAATATTACATATTATTTATACATCAAAGAAAAATCAACCATTCCATACGACAAGTATTATAGTATGAAAAACCTTTTTTTTTAAAAACAAGTTTTTACTGAAGTTCACTTCACAACTTGTTCAGCCAAGACGAATAAAACGAGCCGAAACTCGATAGGGTTGCGTCGTTTTATTACAGAGTTCCTATGACCACCTTCCAGCTCCATCATCAGACTCTGGTTAACATTGAAGACAAACTACGCGCCAAGACCATTCAAATGAACCCAAACTCGATAAGGTTGTGTCGTTTCATTGCTAAGTTCCTTTGGCCACCTTCCAGCTCCATCATCAAATCAGCACCATGTCATCATAATATTGCATTGTCACGCGATTTACACATGTATGCAAAATTTTAGCTCAATAGGTAACCGTGAAATGGACCAAAATTAACTTGCAATATTTGATAACAGACAGACAGACAATGGGACAGGTACAACTAAATAAAAGCTTGTAAAAAAGCTGCTGGCTGCAGCTGATTTTTTCGGGATTTAGGGATGATCCCAAAGTAAAAGTTGTTCATCTTGTTGTACCAGAAAGAGACTCTTCTTAAGAAGTTTATTTATCGCGAATAAGACCGCGCTTGACCACCAACTCGCCTGACGGTATAGGCCGAATCATACAAGTCGGCGGATGTGAAGTTAACTACAAGCTGAATGTGGAGTTAACTATAAGCGACGTTGTAATCGAAGACTCATGCAGACTTATATGATGTATTCATTCTGAGTTTGAAAAGCTTTAGGTTATATATCTTAGAAAAAAAAGAAAGCCGGCAGACTGTTTAAGAATTAGTAGATGTCTTATTTAAAAGCGGAAGAGACAAAATCTCACAGGACCACCCTAGTGTGAGATTTAGGGTTCCACTCTGCAAGTCTGTAAATTTAATCTAAGTACCGACTAACACTACTTTAAGCAACATCAACATTTACTAACTCCAAACTATGTAAATTATTATTTTTGTGATAAACATTTCAAAAATTGACGCGCTCGCAGGATTTGAACCTGCATCCCTCTGGGATTCCGGCCCAGATGCTTATCAAATGATGAGATGTTTTGAAATGTTTATCACAAAAATAACATTTCTATAAACCTAGTGTGTGAAGCACGATAAAAATCATCTAATATTTAAATTATTGACCAAATAAACGTTATTTTATCTGTTCAGTTTAGTTTGTTCCTTTGTTGATTGTGCGTAAATTATAGGCTGAATCATACTTTTTGGCAGATGTGAAGCAGTTCCGCAAAACCCAATCCTGACTGAAGCTCACATAGCAGCTGCGCGAGGATTGGGTTTTGCGCAGCTTGTAGCTAACTTCACAGCCGACAAGAAGTTGATTCGGCCTATATCAGTAACCTTGTATGTACTCATTTGTATTTAAATAAATATGTCGGAGGAAGCTATGAGTCGAGTTGATTGTTGTTTGCATACGTAAATCACAATAGTGTTTGTTTACATTATAATTACTTTGAAAACTCTTAATTTAATCTCAATTGATTTGTTACATTATTTTATAACTTCAAATCTTAATAATTCAACATAGAAATAAGAGTATTGTAGTACACTTTGTACGTAAAGACCAATCAGAGCAGAGCACTTGCCTCGAGCGAGGTCGAGGCGCCATCTAGGCTTGTTTTGGTTGACAGTTGGTGCGAGGCTTTTGCGCGGGAGCAAACGATCGGGTTGGAACGTTGTTGTGTGGTTAAGAAAAGTAAGATCGGTGCCCCGAACTCGCTGCTCGGTCTTAACAGTTGATTTTACATTGCATTATCGTGAATTCATCAGAACTAATGTGTAAACAAACCTAAAATTTGAACTAAAATAAGTAATGATAATAAAATTGTGTTTTGTGCTCGCATTTTACCCTGATGACGCCCACTGAGCCCGCAACCACTTATGACGATGTCGGTCGGCGGGAACAATGTTTATCTCCGACAAATATATATATTAGGGGACATCTTACACACGGTCTCTAACCCCAAACTAAGCATAGCTTGTGATATGGCGGCCAGAGACTGATATACTACATAATCTACATATACCTACATACTTTAAATACATACTTATATAGATAGTACCTAAATAACACCCAGACACAGAGCAAACACCTATGTTCATAACACAAATGTTTGCCCTGGGTGGGGATCGAACCCACGCCTCTTTGGCCTAGAAGTCAGGGTCACTAACCACTGAGCCACCGAGGCAGTCAAAATTAATTTCGACAAGTCTGATTTCGACAGTTAAAATTAATGTGAATACCTACCGCGTCGCGCTGGATGCAAGCCTATACCAACCGGTCTTATTGGAGATCAATAGTGGAGGCCTATGTCCAGCAGTGGGCGTCCTATGGCTGAAAAGAACGAACGAATACCTACCCAACACTGTCAGGAAACTGCATCTGAGCTGAAGGGTGCACTGGTATAGGGGCTTCACGCATCATTAGCGACGCTTCATCCGCCGTCAGATCTCTCTGGAAATATAAAATGAAGTAATATTTTGAATTTAGACAACAGACAGTTGGTACTTATTTATAAAGACAAAAATAAAATTAAACAAAACCACAAAACAAACAACACAGCAAAACAAACAATAAACAATTAATCATACAAATGTCATCCTAATCGCTTTATTTTATTTTTGTCACAACCCAGGCAGTGTGTATTCAAACGCAAACCTAAATGAAATAGTAAAAAAAAAAACAGTCCCACCTCAGCATATGCTGGTGGCCCAACCAGCGCTGGTCTTCCGGCGACGCCTCATGGGAATATTAAAAAAAAATTGTTGTAACTGTAGCAAAGCGTGCAAACAGAACAATTAAAGAAGCTTAATCTCCATTTTAGCAATTATGTTGTTCGCGCTACGCCGAAACACGAAAACCCGAATTCAAACTACAAATCATACAGGGTTATCTGCTAGCCCTATACTAAGCCGAAAGGGGGTGATTAAAACCTTCATTATGAACAACTTTTACTATGGGGCCAAACCAAAATTAGATAAAAAATATCAGCTGCTTCACACAAAATAACAACTCAGAATCAACAAAATGTATGAAACAGCTGATTTTTATATCGATTTTTGGGTTGGCCCCATAGTAAAAAATTGTTCATGATGGTCTGAATCACCTCCTTTGGGGTGGGCTATGTTGGTATCTTCGGTTCTTCTATGGATAATATTAATAAAATTACCTTCGATTGGAATGAGTAACTAGTAGTATTACAGATGGAATGTCTGAGTAAGTTATTAACTTCATTTGTTTGCTTATCCATCTCATTTGCGATGGCACTGATGGCCATAGAGTGGCGGCCCATTGGCTTGGACTTGTTGAAGGCGTCCTCAGCGCCGGTAGATCTACCCGTCATCTCACCAGGATTGAATGCGCTCTGAAATTAGGCAAAGTGTGAAAATAAACCATGTGGCTTACCCAGGTGTCAGTTTTTAGGATTCAGTACTTAAAGGGTAAAAACGGGCCTCTGTCACTTCAATGTTAGTCCATCTGACCGTCTGTCTGTCTTCCCATACGGTACGGAACCCTTTGTGTGCTTGGCCAATTATTATTAAGCTGCCTGAAGGCAATGAATGTTAGAACATTGCTGAATGAAAATAACCTGGACCCACAACATTCATGTTAAGTGCTTCAGTAGTTTCAAGTCTTTTTTTAGTTTTGTCTAGAGACAAACCACCAGTTAGCACCTGTGATCTTAGTAACATCATCGCTCCATCATTTTTCTAAAAACATCTTGTATCTCATAAAAAAGATGGAGCGATGATGTTACTAAGATCACAGGTGCTAACTGGTGCTATCCCTGACTGATACTTAAGTTAAAACAAAAAGCTCCGGAATACTTACAGATATTGCGAGGAAATTATTGTCAACTTCAGATTCAGTCATAGCTGCAAAAATTAATTATGTATTAATTCAAGTATCATGTGATGTGGTATTAAGTATGTGTTCAATATAAATCACTTAACCATAGAGCTTTTTGATCTTTCAGAAAACTATAGGCTGAATCATGCAATTTGGCGGCTGTGGTGGTACCTACAAGCTGCAGATAACTCAATCGTCATGCAGCTGTTAAGTGAGGTAAGTCAGTCATGATCGGGCTATTCGCAGCTTGTAGCTAACATAACAGCCGCCAAGTTGTATGATATTTTAGTTTCTTAAAGGTATAAAATCACCATGCTGAGACTCTGATGGACAGGTGATTGTGATACTATATTTGATGTGTGATGTGTGAGTCTAGACTATTTATTTATATACATTATTTATTTTTATAAGATGTGGTAGTATAGTACTGCATAGTATAAAACAAAGTGCTTCCCGCTCTGCCTGTCCATATGAATGCTTATATCTTTAAAACTACGCAACGGATTCTGATGTGGTTTTTTAAAATGATAGATTGATTCAAGTGGAAGGTTTATTATGTAGGTATCATGCAACTGTGCAAAACCGGGGCGGGTCGCTAGTTTATTGATAAATTTTAGAAAACACCTTAATCAGAATGCTAAGTGTTTTGTCTTGGTCAATGCTAGCTTTGATAAGTGAGGGTGTAGTTTACGACATCAAAAAATTGTGGTGGATGGTGAACAACAAAAATTCAGGTTTCTTACCTTCAAGTACATCAACATCATCTAAATCTAACAGTCCAGATGATGACTCACATTGCATTCGTAGGTTTGGATAGGGTTGATCTGGAGCCCTGCAAATTATTAGAGGTCTAAAGATCTCGGTAGCAATTCAAAAGTAGCAGACCGGGAACAATAGATCCTAATACTTATAAAAACGCTTGGCAATTAATTTGCTAGCTAATTTATAATCAGAAACTATAAGTAGATTATGTACCGTCTGGAGTCATTGTCTCGATAGGAATTATCTTCGGCTAAATGCATCAACCTTTGTATTTTACTGGGTGTTACTGCAATGGCTTTTTCCATTATATTATCTTAATTCTGTAGTAATCAAGTTAGAACACTGTTTACACTTTTAGGACCATAGAAAAAGCTTGTTTAGGACACCGTTCTACGCAATTTAGGAACTATTAATTGTAAATTGTTTAATTCCGTTACATTCAAAAGTTCCTTTTTGTTTTCGAATTTGTCATGACATCTGTGAATGACAATCATGACAATGACAAACATATGGCTTGTTGAGATGACAGATGATTTGAGTTCTCAGTTTAGAGCCGAAGTCTCTAGTCTCTCTATGTAGTATCTATAATAGTCTGTGGCCGAAGTGCATTTCACGAAAGAAGTCCTTCGCAACTGCATCTACTGCATCTACCCCTGTCCCGCATGGCACAGAGCTGCCAGTCTTTGCGCCATTCCACCCAGCTGCGGGATACAAGCCAGGAGCGGAGGAGGCAAAGAGCTCCCAGCAACCTAAAACAGCCACACCCCTACCGCCGCAAACAAGCGCAGAAATAAGACCAGTACGTGCGCAGGCATCACAACCAGCACACCCGACAGCCCAACCATCAGCCGCACCTGCACCCAAGGCAGCCATAGCAGGGTCACAGCCTAAGACAAAGAGCTCTCAACCGAAGATGAAAAGGGCAAGGTCGGTGCCTTCACTAGCGCCAACACAAGTGCCCACGGAAGGCACGGAACCAAGGGTCCACTTCGCCCCAATCGGCCGGCCTCAAACAGTAATGAAGGGGGGAGCAGTCCCAGTGGCTCCTAGAGCCACTCACCCATACCACCAGATGCAGCAGAGAGGCCCCCCGCCCGGATTCCTCCTTGGCCCGCCGAGCCTGGGCCACCAGCTGCACCAGTATGCTCAACAGCACCAACCTGCCTTCCCCCGTATCTTAACGGGACCTCCGGCGAGCACCCGATTAGGGGAATCCATCAGCGCCATGATGGGGGCCCTTGTGGGACTACTCGCTGCCATCGCTGCGGGGGAGGACCTCCGAACAGCTGCGATGCGCGGACTGGCCACTCTCCAATCGATCCATTATGGATAGTGGTCTAACGCGCATCATGTACTGGAATGCCGGAGGCATCAAAAACAAGACCGATGAACTGAGAATTCTCACCCAGTCGCAGGATATCCACATCATACTCCTGGGTGAGACCAAATTAACGGCCCGACAACAGCTAAAGGTGCCCAATTACTTTGTGTACCGCCGGGACGAAGTCTCACCCCGGGGTACGGCTTACAGAGGAACAGCCGTCCTGGTGAGGAGGGACGTCGTGCACGAAGAGTTGGGCAACCTCCAGTTCGTAACAACGAGGACGACGGGGATCCGAACCATGGTGGCCGGCAAGGAAACAGACATTTTTGCCGGCTACAGACCTCCGTCCAATCGCGAAGAGATAAACGCGTTGGATCTGGACACAATTTTCACAGCAAGACCGACCCTACTGGCCGCTGACCTGAATGCCAAGCATAAGACGTGGGGGTCTAATGTGAACTCAGCCAGCGGCAAGAAGCTTCTCCACATGACTGAGGCGAGAGGCATCACGGTCATAGGCCCAGACTCGCCCACTCATGTCCCAACGAACCCTCGAGCACGTGCCGACGTACTGGACATAGTATTACACAGGGGGATTGATGCTCCAGTGTTCATAGAAGTCCTGTACGACCTGCAAGACCAGCATCTCCCCCTGCTCATTACCGTCGGAGGACCTACGTCGAGCATGGCGAGGCGTCCGCCGAGGAAGAGAGTAGACTGGGAGAAGTTTCGAAACGGACTGCAATCGCTAACAGTCGGCAAACTCTCGACCGCAGAAGAAGTGGAGGACTGCTCGAAGAGACTGACGGAGGCGATTGCAGCCGCACAAGAGGCCGCAACGACAGAGGAGCCACCTACCGCAAGGCGTGACGAACTACCTCGTGATCTGAAAGCTGTACGCGAACATAAGCGGGAGCTTAGGCAGCTGTGGGCCCACACCCGCTGTCCAAAGATCAAGAAAGAACTGAACGCCATAACAGAGAGATTTTCAGAGTCGATAAGGGCCTGGAGGGGCACCGCCTGGGATTACCACATAGCCCAGTGCGATGAGAACAAAACCGACCTGTATAGTCTCAACCGCCACCTGACCCAGGCTAAAGCGTCCGTTTGCCCACTTCTAGACGGCTCCGGTAAACGGCGTTACTCAGCCTCAGAGAGGGCAGAGCTACTCGCTGACCACTTGGCAGGTCAGTTCCAGTTACATCCGGTCCCACCAGGAGCCTCACACGAGGTACAGGAACACCACGAGCGAGTCGCAAGGGAAGTGTCCGCATACCTGCAGACCCCGGCGCCTCCGTTGGGCGGGCTGGACTTCATAGCCCCAACGGAAGTAGCAAGAGCCGTGAGGCGTCTAAAGGTGAAGAAAGCACCGGGTCACGACGGGATACCGAACGCCGCGCTAAGGCAGATGCCAGCGAGAGGCCTGGTTTGTCTGACCCGGCTGTTCAATGGGATACTTCGGACTGGACATTTCCCTGCGATATGGAAAACTGGCAAGGTGATCGTCTTACCCAAACCTGGCAAGGATCGACGATTGCCGGCCAGCTACCGCCCCATCACCTTGCTACCGCACCTCTCCAAGTTGTTTGAGCGTTTGCTGCTGAGGAGAATGCGTCCCCACATCACACCCAGGGACGAGCAATTCGGGTTCCGCGCGCAACATTCCACCACGCTCCAACTAACGAGGGTGCTCCACCATCTAGCACACGACCAGAATATGGGGAGACGGTCCGTCGCCGTGTTCCTGGATATCGAGAAGGCCTTTGACCGGGTGTGGCACGAGGGCCTCATATTCAAGCTGATGGACAGCACGATGCCGCCTGCGCTAGTTCGAGTCGCGGCATCGTCCCTGGCCGATCGAGATTTCTTCGTGTCCGTCGAGAACATGCACTCCGGGAAGAGGAAAATCGAAGCAGGAGTTCCACAGGGAAGCTGTACAGCGCCGTATTACTACTCCGCCTACACAAACGACATCCCGAACCTGGAGGATTCCACACCGGGAGAACGGGATGTTATGTTAGCACTCTTCGCCGACGACAGCGCTTATGTCGCTTCCTCGAGTAGAGTCGCACTGGCCGCGGCCAGGATTCAGCAGGTCCTTGATATCCTGCCAGAGTGGCTAGACAAGTGGCGGATGGCTGTCAACGTGGGCAAGACGGCCGCGCTGCTTGTCGGAAGCACCAGGAGATCCAACTACCCCCGACCATTGCAGCTTAGAGGAGAAGACATCACGTGGGAAAAGACGGTGAAGTACCTGGGTGTCTTCATAGACCCGCGCTTGAGCATGCGCTCGCAGACCACGCACGCTGTCCATCAAGCGAAGGCTGCTAGAGCGCTGCTACGACCGGTACTCCGCTCTAAGCTGCCATTGAGCACCAAGATGGGGATATACAAAACATATATCAGGACCCGTCTGACATACGCTGCACCGGCCTGGTACCCGCTGTGCAGCGAGACCCAGAGGAAGCGACTCCAGGTGGTCCAAAATACCAGTCTGAGGATGATCTCGGGAGCTGGCTGGTTCGTTCGGAACGACATACTGGCACAGGACCTGAAGGCAGAACCGGTTAGGGACCGGTTTCGTGGCTCGGTTGGCGCGTCGAATGTACGACCGCGCAGACAACGGGCCACACCCTCACCTACAAAACATCGCCCCGCACCATGCACGTCCACCGGACGTAAACGTACGAACCTGGCGCTCACTCCCTCGAGATCTCCTCCTGGAGGAAGACGAAGAGGAAGTAGGCGACCCTGCATGAGGCCCTCGCAATAAGAAAACGTAGAATCACCAACGCCATGATGGCCCACAAAGCCGTGATGGCCAACAGGCTGAGAGGGGCTTAAGGTACCAATCGCCCTCGCGGACGTGTCGGACGCTCGCCCCTCCCATAAAGCCAACCCACCAACCCCTCCATCCCCAGCAATCCCCTACTAATCCTCCCCCCCCCCCCCCCATTTTCTTCTTATTACAGGCTTATCAAAGCCAAGACGGCCACCAGCAAACCAGCTGAGAGGGTGTTGGAAGCACCACTCGTTCACGCGGGCGAGTAGGATACTCGCACCCTCAGAAAAGTTCCCTGCGGGCAGTGTTCCCGCAGCGTCCAGCCGCAGCAAAGAGGAAATCCTCGAGGCTGCAACCTCGCTCCCAGTACAGGAGAGAGATGAAACCACGACGACGACGAAAGAAGTCCCGCGGCTATAGTCAAACCGCTAAACTCAGACTTCGCCTGCGCGGGTACGGGGGCGCGGGGGTAGACGACAAAGAGGACTGAGACAGGTGCGAGCGCCGGGGACCCGCTGCCCGCGCCTGTATCAATCCCCTGTGTCGTCTCCCCCGGCGCCCCTGTACCGCGCAGGCGAAGTCTGAGTTTAGCGGTTTGACTATAAAAGTGAAACTAATTTGAACAGATCGGCCAGGCGACGCATCTGAGGAACTTTTTGCCTGAAACGGACTCTAGTTTAATTATCGGTATGAGTAAAACTAGAGGTATCAAGTTGTATCACGAAAGGAGTCCCCTGAGATAATTGAAGAAACTAGTTATAACGGATTGGTCATGCGATTGTGGCGACGAGTCTGAGGGACTTTTTTTGTGAAACGCACTCTACATAGAATTTCGTGGTTTAGAGCACGTTTATAGTCTGGCGCGAAGAAGATGAAAATACTTGTACACCTTTTGCAATACTTTCATGGAATAGTAACAGTTAACAGTTTCTCAAATCTTTTCTTTTTGACGTGACGTCATAAGAACCGATGGACGCCGGCTGCTGCACTCGCGAAAAAATTCCGCACTGGCTATTATCATTAAGAGGTAAGAGGGCTATAGCGAAATTGTCTATCTCAAAATCGGGTTTTACGCACGGCGGCGACTCGGCCGGAATTTTATGGCCACGGCGCTGTGCAGCTGCAGTCACTGAACAATCTTGATACTTTTACTATTATTTAATTATTAGATACAGATATTGAACTGTGGCTTGGTGTAACTATTTTTGTATTTTTGTTTCCTGTAACTGTTTATTTACACTTTAACATATTTTCTATCTAAATTATCATTTTTCCCGAATTATCACCGCAGCGACTTACTGATAAATTGAAAATTTATTCTATTTGTTTGGTTCATTACAAATCACAGTATTTGGTTAATTCTAATCAGGAATTATAATCAATATTATTTATTTATTGAGTCAGTATACAAAGAGGTAATTTGTTTTGTAGGTACTAAATCTTCAAGATGCGGTAACTTCTAAGAAGGATACCTGAGGTCATAAATCTTGCCCTATTTTTATTGCGAATCGTCGAAACACCTGCGGCGCTCTTTTTGAATTGCATTGTTTTTAGGAATGTTGATACTAAACAATGTAAGGATCTTATATTTTAGGAACATTGATTAAAAATTAAATAATACTATGTAATTTAATGAATCACACATTTATTTTCCCTTACATACGAATAATTTGATTTACATTCGATGAAATTCGAATCACTCACATCTATTTATATCTTTATAAGTCACGGATTATAACTATGCAACCATACTTCTACACTTAGGTACATGTTTTACTTTTACTTACATTGAAATCTTAATTTATCCATATCGATACCTAAGTATATTATTACATACATCTCCATCGATATCGACGTCTTCCTTATCTACTGGAGATGAACATGAAGCCATATCGGCTTTGAGTTTTTTTCTGAAACATAACTATAATTACTAAGTACTAGCAGCCTCCCTATTTTTTTAAATAGAATATAGCCTATGACACCCGGAGATTGTGTTGCTTCCCAACAGTGAAATAATTTTTCAAATCGGTTTAGTAGTTTCGGAGCCTATTCAATGCAAACAAACAATCAAATCTTTCCATTTTATAATATTGGTATATTTAATATCTTTAAAATAAGGCATAAAGATTCATATTATTATTAAACATTCAAATTCATAAATATGTACATATTATGATATATGATGTTAAACGTAGCTTTGCCTTGCTTCATGTGCTTATTTCAGTGATGCAGGAAATCTTCTTTTTTCACACATCTGTACACAGGATCTTTTCGACCCATGCTAGAAATATAAAAAAAAAAAAACATTTAACTGCCTACACCACAGGTCTTGTTCTTGGAAATACACCCGGATTTGGCATGTCTTCTAAGATAGACACCTGAAGTCATAAATAGCAAGATTCTTTTGTTTTCGTTATTTGCTTGGAGCACGTGCCACTATTGTATCGAACTTTAATTCTCTCACTTTTAGATTAGAATCTATTATGTTTTTTTTTTTTTTTTTTTTTTTTTTTTTTATTCTGAATAGGTTTGCGTTTGACCACATACTGCCTGTTGTTAAGCAGATATGCGGTCTAGGTTGTAGCACGCTTACCTAGAAGATACCTATTTACTCGGGATTTGAAGACGCCCACATTGTACTTTAGCGGGAAGACAGACCCAGGCAAAGCGTTCCACATTCTGGCTGTTCGTATGAGGAATGAGGATTCGAAACGCTTGGTTCTAATGCGCGGAATGTCCACCATAAAAGGGTGGCGCTTTGGTCGCGTCTGTCTAGCCGTACGATAGAAGAAAGGGGCAGGTGGGACCAGATTGTGCAACTCCTGGGCGCACTCTCCGAAGTGGATCCGGTAAAAGGCCGATAAACACGCTACTTTACGTCGATGCTCGAGACTTTGCAGCTGCGACATAGTCAGAGTGTCGTTGTCGATCAGCCTCTTGGCTCGCCTCTCAATCGACTCCAGAGCCTCCAGTTGATATTTGGCGGAGCCATCCCAAAGGTGAGAGCAGTATTCCATGCACGACCTGACTTGAGCTTTATACAGACTAAGCAGTTGCTCAGGTGTGAAATACCGTCTCACCTTAGAGAGAACACCAAGTTTTTTGGAAGCTAATTGGGCCTTTGACTCTATGTAAGAGCCAAAGTTAAGAGTCGATGAGAGTGAAACGCCTAATAGTTCCAAGCTGTCAGTTACCGGAACGGAGACACCACGGAAAGCGGGAGACAATTGGAAGGGCCTCTTTTTGGCCGAAAACAGACAGGCTTGAGTCTTCGTGGCATTAAACTTGACCAGGTTAGCATCACCCCAGTCAGAAACCGCCTCCAGACTCAAGTTGAGCCGCTCGACCATAGCCTCTCTGTGAGACTCGATCTGTGGCCCGCTGGTTCTTGCATCGGATGTGTAGCTCTCCACGACTGTACTGTCATCTGCGTACCCAAAGATTCCGGGCTTTAGCAGATCGTTGATATGCAGTAGGAAGAGGGTCGCAGAGAGCACTGACCCCTGAGGAACCCCGGCATTGATAGCCATATGATCTGACGAGCAGCCATCTACGACCACTCGTATCGACCGATTCCTCAAGAAATCTGATATCCATGCGCAGAAATCAGCAGGCAGGCCGTAAGATGGAAGCCTGCCAATTAGGCTCTCATGCCAGACCCTGTCAAAAGCTTTGGAGATGTCCAAGGAGACAGCCAGCGCCTCCCCGTGCTTTTCGATGACCTCACTCCAGATGTGTGTGGCGTACGCCAGAAGGTCCCCAGTAGAC
Source organism: Hypomecis atomaria (assembly GCA_964007245.1). Taxonomy (NCBI): domain Eukaryota; kingdom Metazoa; phylum Arthropoda; class Insecta; order Lepidoptera; family Geometridae; genus Hypomecis; species Hypomecis atomaria. The sequence goes on from OZ023299.1 coordinate 12,619,644, forward strand.
CGGTTTCGGCGAAAGCCGTACTGATGGTCACTGAGTAGGTCATTCGCTTCCAGGTACGCCAGGAGCCTGTTGTTAAGGACACGTTCCATACTCTTGCAAAGTATGGACGTGATCGAAATCGGTCTGTAATTGGCAGGGTCGGCACGGCTACCTTTTTTGGGTACAGGCTGCACGTTAGCAAGCTTCCAAGATTTGGGCACTTGACCTGTCTTCAGAGATAGGCGAAAGAGGCGAGTCAGCACAGGCGACAACTCAGGCGCACAAGTCCTCAATACAATGGCCGGAATACCATCAGGGCCACTGGCCTTGTTCACATCAAGACTGCGGAGAACCTTGAGAACCTCCTTTTGCCGGATATGTATATCACTCATTACAGAGCCACAATTTGGCAAAGTTGGAGGTCTCGCACTACCGGGGTCCAGACGCGAAGACTCAGCAAATTGAGATGCAAATAAATTTGCTTTCTCAACCGCGGTATGGGCCAGCGAACCATTGGGTTTCAGCAACGGAGGCAGTGAGGGGCGGCAGAAGTTCGCTTCAACCGATTTAGCTAGGGACCAGAATGCCTTACTACCCGCAGGGTAAGAAGCAAGCTTATTGCCTATTCGACTAATGTGATCAAAGCGAGCCCTCCGCATAACCTTTTTACAGGACTTAGCAGCCCTATTGTATGCCTTCTTCCTCAGACGAATGTCCCTCGACTTACGGTTTCGAGCATCGGCCCAAGCCAGGTATGCCTGATGCTTTTGCGCTTCGGCGCGTCCACATTCAGGTCCAAACCAGGGCCGAGCTTTGCTAGACAGAGGCACGTCCGAAAATGGGATGAAGTATTCCATGGCGGTACGAAGCACATTTGTCACGGCATCCGCGCACGTAGAAGGATCATCGGAAGAGAAGCAAACAGACTGCCAAGGGTAAGATGCAAAGAAACACCGCATCTCATCCCAATCCGCTAACTTGTACCGCCACACTCGCCGTGACCCTTTGGGGCTGGGGTCTGATGGGGAGTAGACGGATACAGATTTCACCAGACAGTGGTCAGATGAACCTAACGGTGAGGAAATCGCCACTGAATAACGGTCTGGATCGGTGGTTAGCAGAAGGTCCAAGCAGTAGGCTGTGTGCGAGTCAACGTCAGGTACCCGTGTGGCGCCTTGAACCAGCTGGGTAAGATCTAGTGTCAAAGCAAGCTTGCGCGTCTCAAGCCCAGCATGGTTAGTGTCTAGGTATGGGTGTAGCCACTCCTTGTGGTGGCCATTAAAGTCCCCCAGGATCACTAATTGGGCCGAAGGGTAGCTGAGTTGAGCAGCATCCGCCGCCTCACTGAGGTATTCAGTGAGTCTGGTTGTCTCCTGGTCCCCGCTATGTGATCGGTATACACAAGCGTAGATAATTTTCTCTAGGCCAGTGTCCGCCAAAGCCCAGAGTACTGAGAAAGAGGGGTCTTCAAACCTACGAAGGCGCAGAAAGCAAATGTCATCCCGGGCGTACACGCATACACCCGCACGTGGTTTGAAACGGTGCTCCAGGGAATACCCAGGGTAGGAAAGATACGACACGTCGGATGGACCAGCAATCTGCGTCTCCGTGAGAAACAATAGGTGGGGTCGATCTGTCTCAAGATGATGATGGACAGGTGTGAGATTGGAGTGCAGGCCTCGAATATTGCACAGGTGCACTTTAAGTGAGAGGGAGTGCTGCCGCTGTGTACACGTTCTTTTGCTTCTACTGTTTCTCATGGTTATTTGCGGAGTAAAGTAGGTAGAAAGTCGGTAGTGGAACGAGACGTCACTCTGCAGATCCAGTGGTACAACGCACAAACCACACACATCCATGGTAGACTAGCCTGGAGACCGCGGGGACGCCCGAGCCCCCCCCAAGGATGTCCATCGGGCCCTCTCGTCCGGTCGCCAACCGGCACGATGGCGCATCCCTGGGATTTTTCGACAGATGGCGGGGCAGCCTTTCATGAGTGGCTAGCTCACTACTTGGGCCCCCTACTATCTGCGGTCGGCCAGCGACAAACCGTGCCTCGGATCCCGCTGCCCTCCACGACTAGTCGGCCGATGCGGCAATCGATGCGTGCACCGTATTCGATCCACCAGAGGACGCTACTGTTCCGACCCGACTTTCAGATTGGCGTCACCAGACTTCGCGCCGGAACACGAGCTCAAGAGAGTCGTTTGGCGGCGCGGCTTAGTCTGGTGGGTGGTCTCTCGCCGCGGCTATAGCCTACCACCAGTATGGTTGCTGCCTGGTTAGCACCACCCAGGACCACGTGTGGGGGACAAAAAATTAAAAGGGTTCCTACCCACGGACGAAGGCAGCTCGGTTTTTAACAGATACAGTCACAATGAAATCAAAATATTATTGTCATACAAAATATCAAAGTAATAGTTACATGCTAGGTTATGTCTCCGCACTTTTGGCTAAGTTCAAAGTGTAATGAATAAGTGTATCATTCACAATTTCAGATTATGTAAACATTGCCGCTAAGATATAAACAGTCGCAATCAATATTACAACCAAAATTTAAAAAAAATAAAGAAATAGACTGTATTCAATAAAATCCAAATTGTTCAATATCAATCAAGTTTTACAAAAATATTTGCATGTCGTACTCACATTAAACATATTAATAAATACCTACTGAAAATACACAAATTTCTATATAACAGTTATTGATTAATTAAAAATAATACGGCTTTCATCTAAGATTTAAATATCATCCATCCATCCATCTATACATCAGCCAAAGGACGTCCACTGCTGGATAAAAGCCTTTCCTATGGATCTCCAATAAGACCGGCTGGAAGCGGCTTGCATCCAGCGCGATCAAAATGTAATTAATATAAAATAGGTACCGTTCACGATTTCAGATTATAAACATCATAAAATATGTCACCACACAAAACTGTTCAATATTATATTAATCATTAAATTTATACTCGCGAGATCAATATTTGTTGAGCGCACTATAACGTTAACGTACTATGATTGTCTGGGATTCAAAAATCGGACATAGATCCGACCTCGACGAGCGCTCGCGCGGTACTGAATCCGTACGGTTAATTAGATATTATTTTTTGTAAAAACACAAACATTTATCGAAATTTTGAAAATGCTAACGTTCAATTAAGAATATAACACATAATAAAATATTTTTTTTAATTTATATGCTTTGCACTATACTTCAATAAATGGACTCTAAAACCACCCATTTTTCGAAAGACTGGCTTTGAAATTTTGATATTAATATGAAAAAAGAAAACAAAATCTAAAATTAGAAAATGCTACCGACAATAATAATATTTGATTTCAATTTTTCAGTAAGTTAAAGCAGTTGTTTGTTGTAAGTTTCTCAGAAAAAGAACGCCGAAATTGATCAAAATCGCGGTTTCGCTGTGATATGGGCCTTAACCTCAGAATAAGGAAAAACAGGCCTTAACTCAGAACTGTCAAATAGGGTTGACATCGAAAATCATTGCCGCTTTACCCTATTTTTGGGGAAAAGTTGGGCACTTTAGGGAGAAAAAAGAAAAAAAAAATTCTTAATCTTATCTTACATATAAATGAAATCGGAGTGTCTGTTTGTAATATTGAAATAACCGATTTGAAGTACACCTATAAAAATATATATACGTACACCAAATTAACATTTGTAAAAAATTTTGTCTGTCTGTCTGTCCGTTTGTTCCGGTTAATCTTTGAAATGGCTGGAGCTATTTTGACGGGACTTTTATTGGCAGGTAGCTGATGTAATAAGGAGTAACTTAAGCAACGGTTATGAAAAAAACTTTTTATCTCGGGCTAACGTGGGTAACTTTTTTATTATTTCGCTGACTTGACCTTAGAAGAGTATCACTTTTGGCCTAATTTTAATTTAGAGTAGCTGCATAACTTCGAACTAAAATTAGTTCATAATATCATAATTATGCAGCTACTCTACACTTTTAATCATCATCATCTTGATAATCAAGATATTTTATATTTCAAGTAAAACTATTAAATCATTATCATTACAGTAACGTAACATCCATAGTTTGGCGCGGGCCTTTTTTATGTATTTTCTTTAAGCTAAGTTGGAAGCGGCTTGCATCCAGCGTGATGCTCAGGTCAAAAAAAGATCACCTTCCTATCTTTTCAGAAGGCATCCTACGCTGTGCTTGCAAGTACGTGGTCTCCACTTGAGAACTTTTGCTCCATGGGTTACCAGTGTTATTATTGAGAGTGCGTAAATGCACCCTAGATGTCAAAATGATTGATTCAGCGTGAATCATTATGACCAACCTATACTAAAGCGCAGGACCAACTTTGCAATTTCAAAAAAAAATAGTTCGTGGAGTCCCTCCGCGCGGAAGAAGTAAAACTTCAACGCTTCATACCCCCTCCATGGTAGCGTTAAACGCTTAACGCAACCTTGTAGGAAGTCGCATTAGAAGTTTCACTTCAAAAATAAAATCAGCTGATCCATATATGTCATCAAAGTTCAAACTTCTCAAAAGTGACAGTATATCTCGTCGAGTGAAAAGAGTAGTAGTAGAAGCTTGGCTTTGCGTGAGATCTGACAACTTTTTGATAGTGGGAACTGTGATTTAAACTTGGCTTCATTTCACATGAAAATGTTTTTGTTGGATATTTTATCGATAATTATTAGAAAATATGTAACAAATACGTAGGGTCAGTGGTAGGGTCTATGCCGCCAATTTGAAAAAAAAGTTGTGACTTGACAACACGAAGTTTTAGGTAAAGGTGGAGAGTGCACTCCAATTACCTATTTGATCAAATACCTACACATTGCTATCTCACTCTCTGTGGTAGGAACTTTCTTTCTAGTGTGGTGTATGGTATTTCTAAATAAACAATTATACACTAAAAATTCCCGAAAATGGGTAATTTCAAAGTTTACCTAAAACTTCGTGGTTGAAAATAGCCTCTGTGATTGATATACTGTTTTTTCGTTTTTGACTTCTAATAAGTAGTATAAATAAAATGCGTTTAGCATAAAGATTATCATCATCAATCATGATGGTGATGATCTTTATAACCCACCATTGGCTAATTTGGCTATATGCCTCCCTCCCCTAATGCTCCTTTGAGATCATGATCATTGACTCACAAACTAAAGGATATGCATTGACTGATCGGATTCACGGTTGGACCATTGGTTCTATTAAGGATTTCGCCATATCTAATCTGGGCCATTCGGTTGTGGAAATGTTGTGCATTTCCAAAAGTGAGGCACAAAAGAACTCTTGAGTATAGTTTTCTTTGCAAAAGAAATACATGACATCCCCACGATTTCTCACAGTACAACTCTCAGTACAATCGCCAGACAAAAATAATTTAAAATATTGATGAATATTAAATAATATCTTAGTAAGAATAATCATTACAAAATGTTTATAGCTGCTTTTTCTAGGTTCCAGCATCTAAATTTAAAATGCTGCACTTTTGTTATACTTATAAAGGTAAAAAAAAAATATGAGCAGTTTAATTTCTTTATTAATAATATTTGCATAATAAAATAAAATGATGTGGTTGTACTAACCTAAGCCAACCATTCATACTAAAAAAAAAGAAGAAGACTCAAATGATGATATTTCATGTTTAGCTGGAGTTTGGCCCTGTTAGGGGCAGTGCGTTAATTTCTTTATTGAGTCTAATTTGCTCATTAATAGCTCGCCAAGCATCATCCTTTTCTTTTTTAGTAATGGGGCGTTTTTTCTGTTTAGCCGCTACCAACTTTTTGTAAATATCAATGCATTCAGCGTCAACTTGGTCCAGTTGTTTCTTCAGATTCAGTCTAATCATTTCTTGCTTACACAGTCCAATAAGATTTTTTAGATTACGACAGTTCTCTTTCCTCACAGCAGTCAATTCGGTCTGGCACTTTTTTATTTCAGCCAAAATTTCGTCATCGGCAGGATTTGTTAGTGGTGGTAGATCTTCAGGGTCTAAAATGCCTTGCTCTACCAGCTCTTTCCTTAAGCATTTTTCCAAAGTCAAAGAGTTCTTGTAGCTATTCTTGGTAGTCCCTAGTTGCTTAACTTTTATGTCGGGTACATCATATGGCATAGCGTTTTCTTCCATCAATGCAGACACTAGCCTTTGTGTCAACGGCCCAGTTATCATATTTTCATTGTTTTTTTCCAGCTTTTTGCGAATACTAGAAGCATCAGGTGACATAGAAGATTTTTGTTTATTGGGGTTTGACGCATTCTGGTCTTCTGCTAGATGTTCGTCAGCCCAGACTTCGGAGTAATGTCTTCCGAGGGGAGGAATAGGAGGAAGTGTGGTGTTGCTGCTCTGTGCCATCAATGATTCTAGGTACTTTATGTCATCTAAAGTGACAGGGGCACAGTATGGCTCCACTGAGTTCCAAAATTTATATGGAATATTATTTTTTGGGAGAGCTAGTTGTGACAGTTCCAACTTTACAGAGTTGTCCGAATTCATAAGATCGTTTTGATAAGTATGGGATCCTGAAGAGCTATTAGAGAAGTTTTTGAACTTTGGCACTTTAGGTTGATTGGATAACTTGGAATCTTTGGATTTGATTAGTTTGTCTTCTTGAAATTTTCTTTTTACAGGGTACTGTAATTGTTTGCCGGCAGCTTTACCCTTCTTTTCTCTTTTAGATTCGTTTGTATCAATGCTATCTATTTCAGCTTGGAAATATCTGATGCGGAGAGCAGTATTACACAGCAGCGATTCAAGTTCCAGTTGAAGAGCATCAAGTTCATCCATTCCAATGGATTCATCAGCAGATCTAGCTGCTACCGCAGTAAAACGAGGCAGCAGCATATTATTATCCTGCAATTTTATGTATGGTATAGGACATGTCTCCACTTTGATTTTCCCAGCTGAAACAGCCCCGGGTATCTTGGCAGGCTTTGTGTACGGCGAAATTCCTGGACTTGAGGGTTTTCCATTATCGTGGCCTTTACTTGCTAGTCTTCCTTTAGTGTTGTGATGCATTCTCTTTCCCAGCATCGCTATTATTTGAATTTACGCGCGTAAACAATGACGCACATATACATCTGCATATATTCAGCAGTGTCTTTAAGACCAGAGGATGCAAGAAGAAAAACACGGTATTGTCACAAAATGAGACCTCTGCACAGAAAACGAGCAATTACTGAGTTACAACCATGAAATTAGAATGTTTCACAATGAAAATATTGTACAAGATTATTGACAAAACAAAATGGCGATTTAAGTGCTACCAGCCTTATGGAAGGCTAATGACCAATATGACCATAGATTACTAAAGGACAATTATTAGATAATTTTTATTCGCTTGAATAATTGGAAGGGATGTATCAATTTGAGTTAAATTAGTGGAATATTTCTATTGAACCATTGCTTTACCTTTTACAATTCTTGGTTAAAATTCTTTTTGAACGAACGGAAGATGACGTTCGTTTTTTATCACGTAAAACACTAAATTGGAAGAAAAAAAATACTGTCAAAGTATCGAAATTGTCAATGTCAACATGACATTTTAAAAAGTCTAAAAATGGTGCAGTGATGGGTGATGGTGTTTCGTTTTGGTGCCTTCTTCACGTTAAATCCAAATAGTGTGAAGTTCCTCAAATAAATGGTTGTGCTTGGAATTTAGATACAAACTGAATGTAGCACTTATTACAATTGATCAAAGTGATAATGTTTACAAAATAATGCACAAAATATTCATGTAGCTCGCATGCCTGATTCGCAATCAAAATGGGAGACCTAACATTGATCTGCCCTCTATGCTGCAATAAGATTTTTAATTCCAAAGAAGCGCTGCTTGAACATTTATCCACCATTCTTCCAAATTTGTTTTGTCCTGTTTGCAATGTTAAAGTATCGTCCTTAGAACAGCTTACTGAACATCTAACCCTCGACAACTGTGCGCCAATAGATACTGCACAAAATATAATATTTGAAGGCGCAGAAAACAATGATTATGAATCTGAAAATTCCACTACTATGGAATGTAAATCTCATGATAATGGTAATTCAAACATTTGAAATCTTTAACTAATCTCTTATTTGAGTAGATGGCTAAACTTTTGAATCGTACCAACGTCAAGGGGGGGTGGGGGGGGGGGGAGGGGGGGTGGGGGAGGGGTTGGTATACCTCTCCTGAGAAGGGGGGGGATTGAATCCCCCCCCTCTCGGAGATATGATTTTTTTTATTTTTTTTTCTACTGTGGCAAAAACAAGTACTAAGCTATAGGGAAGATGGTAGCAAGAACATAGTACCTTCAAAAGAGGGGGAGGGATGTAGAAGCGCTCCCCCTCTTTTGGAAATTTGATCTAAAAATTATCGACTTACCAAATGTTGCAACCTAACCTATTTTTTGTTTCACACCTAATCTATAAAGGCGATTCGCTTCTGGCACTTCGCCGGCCGCTGCCGCGGCACGCTCGCTTCGCTCGCTCGGCTCGTGCGTTGTTTTGTCATGTTCTAACATAACCTAACCTATTTTTTGTATCACACCTAATCTAATTACGTGGGGTCGGGGTGCCCCGATTCGGATATGTGACTCATTTCGAACCTAAATGTACCTCGTCGGATTTGTAACTGATTTCGAACCTAAATGATCCGTGTCGGATTTGTGCCGTGAGACTTCCGAGTGGGCTCCCGCCAGAAACTCTGCAGTCGTCCCTGAGTGTCGCTGCGCCAGCCTCGGCCTTCGTTACGCTACGGAGGTCGCCGGCTCGCTTCGCTCGCCACCTCCCCCCTTCGCTGCACTCGGCCTCGACTTGGCTTGCTCCACTCAGGACCTCCTTTGAGTTTCTGGCTCCCGCGATTTTAAAAAACACTCTAGAGTCGTAGCCACAAGACTACGTGGAGTCGGGGTGCCCCGATTCGGATCTGTGACTCATTTCGAACCTAAAAAACCTTCGAAAATACGCAGTGTAAACAAAATTCTAACCAAAAAAGTGTATTTTCAAAAATTAATTTCTCGAAAACTATTCGTCTTCGCAGTTCTAAACTTTGTGAAAATCGATTGTAATAAAGTATTTTACCACTTAAAAAACAGAAACAATACAAAAGCCATTGGTACGTTTCAAAAGGCGAGCCGTGTTCTAGTGCATACACTACCATAGAAACAGTTCTACTCAGCTAGCTTAGCAAATGACCATGAAAAGAATTCTTTCAATGTGTGGAAAAGTGACTGATATATATCATATATAATACTTTACCATAACTCTGTCTTGTTCTGACATGTCTGTCGTTCTGATGCAGTGCAAAACCACTTAGTAGTAACATTAATTCTGATCTTTTTTATTATACTTTTACTTTTGATTTTGTTCTATTTAATCCTTACAAATACACTTTCAGATTTGTACAGTAGTCTCTACTACTATTACAAATCTGAAAGTGTATTTGTTGTTATGTTGCCTTTCATGCGGCAACTGAGCAATGGATTGACTTCATTTTTTGGCATGGACATAGTTTGAAAAAGGGAAAGTGACATGGGCTACTTAAATAATCGGCCAAGTACGAGTCGGACTCGCGCACGGAGGTTTCCGTACTGTATGGGAGCCCCCCTTAAATATTTATTTTATATTATTTTTAGTATTTGTTGTTATAGCGGCAACAGAAATACATCATCTGTGAAAATTTCAGCTGCCTAGCTATCATGGTTCATGAGATACAGCCCGGTGACAGACAGACAAACGGACATCGAAGTCTTAGTAATAGGGTCCCGTTTTTCCCTTTGGGTACGGAACCCTAAAAAATAAAAGGTTCCTATGGGATGGCACAAAAATCAAAATGTCTCGCAGGTGAAGCTGTAAATGTTTGGCAAAAAAAATATCTCAATAAATAACATTTAATTTAGTATATGTTTATGAGTCATTCAGCCTAATTAATTTATAACTTACGAGCAAGGATGTTCTCAATGAAGTTATTTCTGAACTGCATAGTTTAGTCCTAGTTCCCTGTAAGGTGGATGTTCCACCTTCTCTTTTATCTGAAGTATAAGGCAAATCAAACCTCTTGGTTGCTGTGATATTAGCTACAAGCTGCGAAAAACACAATCCTGACTGATGCTCACTCAACACCTGTGCTATGAATGGCCTTCGTACATCTTGTAGCTAACGCCAAGAAGTTTGATTTTCTTGCCCTATACTAAGCCAAAAGGGGATGATCAACACCATCATTATGAACAACTTTTAACTATGGGGCCAACATTTAAAATACGAGAAAAAATAAATCAGCAGGCTATAAAGCATGCGACCACGAAAAGCGACGGAAAGAACTCATTTCGACGTGTGAAAAAGTGACAGTTAAATACTTTGCCATAACGCTGTCTCGTTCTGACACTACGAACGAAATAATTCGTGGCGCGCATACTAGCCCGGCAGGTCTATACAAAAATGCAACTCGGAATTGGCAAAACATATGAAACTGCCAATTTTTATCTTGAATTTTGGGTTGGCCTCATAGTAAAAGTTATTCATAATGATGGTCCGAATCAATAACAATAGTTCTAGATAACCCTGTATAACTTACTACTACATATTTATTCTTCAGATAACATGAACACTGAAGTAAACCAGGGAAATAATTTCCCTCAACTTGAAATAGATTCCACTGAGATAAACAAAATGCAGATTGATTTGATGAAATGCCTGCAATCTCAAGAGCTGAAACTCGTCAAAGAAGTTGGAAACCGCTACCTAATTCTATCGGGAGAAGATTCTGGTCTGAAGCAAGATGAAATTGTGTCAAAGCAGAATAAGGATGGGACTATGTCATTTACTTCTGTAAAAGGTACTGTACTGAGTAAGCTGAATCAAATCTATAGCCGGGAATATACACGCCAATAGCTAGCTTCTTGCACATTCCAGCTACTGGCATGTAAGCATACCCAAGGAGCTGCTAAATCGACACATGTGAACAGACGTACAAGCTATGGGCATCCCAGTAGCAGGCATGCAAGTGTACGAGATACCTACTGGCATGTGTAATAGGCATTATGACTGCATAAAAAAATCATTATTATAATTAGTAGTCCGTGAGTATCAAAAAATATTGGACAACTATTTATTCTTTTGCTAATTGAACAACAAATGACAAAGATAAACCTTGTCAAAGCTTGGAAGTGGGGGTCGTGACGTCACTTCTCTTACAAAAGTGTATACTTTTGTATATTGTTTGGCACTTGTGACATCACACAGAACTTTGACGGACTATATCTCCATAAAAAAAAATATGTGTCTAATATTATTTGATAGTCTATCTGACGGACTAATTAAGTGGTTTTAGTCGTCATGCCTATTGTGTATTTCCGGCTTAATGTAGTTGGTAAACGTGATGCGAGTTATTGTGCAGTAGTAAATTCATATGTCAGCAGAGATAAGGAGTGGGAATTTGCTGCAGCTCACTTCGCAGACAACATTTAGTTTGATTCTTTTCCTTTGAACCAAAAAGGCATGCTGGCCTTTGCTGGGCTTTTTGGTTTAAAGGTTATTTATTTCAAGATTTTCAAGACATTTTTGTCGCTTGCTTGATAAAAGATAGATGTATTGTCATCGCATGTAACTATACTATCAAACCAAAATACATAAAGATCTAATAAATACTAAATAAAAATATTCAGTCTAACAAAATATGTCCAGCAGTGGATATCCTATGGCTGATGGACAGATGGATGGAATTAAAAATATTAGCTTTTAATAGTCACATTTTATACTTTATTTAACAGGCCTGGGGCTCCATTGCTCAACTTCATACGTCTGGGAAATGTATACGGAACTTTTACAGATTGTATGGAGAATCTCTATGTTGTCTTTGGAAGTTAAGAATACTCCATACAAGTTCCGTATACGTTTTAGCCGTTTGAAATTCGAAAATAGAGCGCCTGAACTCACGTGCACGGATAGTCATCACGACTAGTTTCGATCGTATATTCGCGATCTTTCTCAAGTTGGCGAGTGCTAGCGCGCGGAGCCGTCACGCACTGCTTTTTACTCCACTGCTCAGGGGCGTAGCAACTGCCGTATCAATGATAAGGGCCCCCGGGCTACAGGACCCCCGAATCACTCGTATCCGTAACGTGGTTTTAACATCAGAAATGACAGGAGTCAAAATATTTCTTAAAATAAAATTCTTTTGAGAAAAATCTTAACTCTTCATTGGGGCCCTCCATCGAATTTTGATACGGGGCCCCTTGCCCCGTAGTGGCGTAGCGTGCCTTGACGCCAAGCCACTACCACTGCTAAACATAGACTTACTAAAAATTTATGTTTTATATTTTATAGCAATACAAGTATAGTGATTGTTTTTCACTCAGTTACTGTCTTTCTGTACAACCTACTTTGCTGCTTATAAAGGCTTCTAATTTATTAATCAAAAACATTTCAGACATCAAAAACGAGGTATCGGAAATGGCTCCACAAGCAGCAAAAGAAGATCAACACACCTTAGTACAAGAGTACAGCTGCAGTACCTGCCAAATGTCCTTTACATCTGTGTTTGATCACATCAACAACTACCATACAGATCAAGATGTGGTGGTCGAGGTAATATTCTCTCTTAATATTTATAACTAGCGACCCGCCCCGGCTTCGCACAGATGTATTATACATATAAACCTTCCTCTTGAAACACTCAAAAGCTGCATCAAAATCCGTTTCCTTACATAGTATAAAATAAAGTCGCTATTTTTGTCTGTTTGTTTGTCTGTATGCTTAAATCTTTAAAACTACGCAACGGATTTTGATGCGGTTTTTTTAAATGGATAGAGTGATTCAAGAGGAAGGTTTATATGTATAATACACCTGTGCGAAGCCGGGGCGGGTCGTCTAGTTAAAGATATAAGCATACATGGGGACAGACCGCGGGAAGCGACTTTGTTTTATACTATGTAGTGATTATTTCTCACCCAAAATTGGGCAACCTTTTTTAATATTAATATTTATTCATGACCAAATTCAATCTTTGCAATCTTTGTACCTAGAAAATTCAAATAGTCCATTTTTAGATTACGGAAATACCGGGATAGGCGCGAGATAAGGAAAACACTGGCGAAAATATTTATACAGAAAGGAGATAATAAGCCCAACTATGAAGGCTCCATCATAAATTTAGTTAAAAAATTAATGCAAAAAAAATAGAGCCATCACCTTGTACAATATTTAATTAGTTGCTTTGTTTGTTTTAGAAAATGATAATTACATTATTTTCTTTAATACATATTTTTGCGGCCTTATTATTATGACATTGCTTGTAAAATAATAATATTGTAAGTATGCGTGATGGTGGCCCTGAACAAAAGTTGTTCAGGGTGGCCATCACGCCGCCAAATTGGAACATATGAAATTACAAAATAGGTAATTAAGCTTTAAGTAAATACCGTTATTTTTTCTGCGAATTTGTTAACCATATTTTTACCTTTTTTTGGCTACTGTACAAGTCTGGGCCGAATTTGCAAGATCTTCTGTAGATACCGCCGTATTATACACTACACAGTTTAAATGCCATGATATTTAACGTTTTCAGGGCAATATAGGGAACATGTCTGCTGGCATGACTGATACTGAGTATGAAACAATGGAAACTGAAGAGCCAGTGAAAGAGAGCCAGGCGCACCGGAGAGTCATCACCGACACGGGGGATATTGTCGAGACTCCCATAGCGGCCAAGGCAGAAAAAACATTTGAGATTCATCCAGGTTGGCTATGGAACATATAGGGTTATCTAGATCTGGTGTACTAAGCTGAAAGGAGGTGATTCAGACCATCATTATGAACAACTTCTACTATTGAGCCAAACCGGTATTTGTGAAAAAAAATCTACTGTTTCATCTTCGAGCAAATATCTATAGTCACAATTGTGCAAAAAAAGTGTTTGAGCCAAAATTCGTTACGTAGTGGGCAGGATATTTAGTAAGTCGTAAGGCGATTGCAAGCCGACTACAACGCCGCGCGATGCCAAAGTGCTCGGTTACAAGCACTAATTAAATAGGTCACTGTAATAACGTCGAGATTTGAGAAAACGGGTCATTGTGAATTATTGTTTAATGTAAATACCTAAGTCGGTATGTACGACGGCGCTCAGACATTTTTTTATTACTTTCACTTAGGGACTGTGGCTCTTTAAATATTTGCTCGAAGTGTTTCATACATTTTGTTCATCCCGAGTTGCAGTTTTGTCCGGAACAGCTGATTATTTTTTCCTCGAATTTTGAATTGGCCCCATAGTAAAAGTTGTTTATAGTCTTAATCACCCCCCCTTTTGGCTTATTAGTATAGGGTAAGCAGATAACCCTGTATAGGGTGAATCAAAATTTTTGGCGGATGTGACGTTAGATACAAGCTGCGGAAAACCCAATCCTGACTGAAGCTTATTTAACATTAATTTGATTGGGCCTATACAAGGGCCATGAAACCCAATTTTGAAACGATGGATTTTCCTAATGTTCGCAGACGTTCGCATTACATGCCCTCCCGCTCATACAATCATTTTCAATGATTTCTCCTGATCTTACTGAGCTTCTTCTTGACAATTTACATATACGTTAAGCCGTTCTAATGATTCAGTTACAGAACCCCTGATTTGCTATAGACGTACCCAACTCGTTATTGAAGTGAAGCTTCTAATGCGACTTCCAACAAGGTTGCGTTAAACGTTTAACGCTACCATGGAGGGGGTATGAAAGCACTGTTGCGTTAAACGTTCAACGTTACGAAGTTTCACTTCTTCCGCGCGGAGGGACTCCACGCACTATCTTTTTTCACTTGTGTGATTACTTTTAAAAATTAAAACCGCTAGCTAGTCGCGCTGATTCACTCGTCGATTTGAGAAAGACCTCCGAATAAGGCCACACGAATCGGCGGATGGGAAGTTATGCGCAGAACGCTGCGCAATAGCCAAAATATAGGTATGCGCGGGAGCCAGAGAGACTCGCGCCGGGGCACACCCGCCCGCCAACCTCATGCCTCCCGCGCGCTCCATACGCATTGTGCACACATGCGCAATAATTAGCGAATCACGGCGAAGTGTCATCTGCGGCTAACTTCTCATCCGCCGATTTGTGTGGCGCTTTGTATAAAGTTGTTACGACTTTCAAATTTCTCGAGTCACTTCCTGCTCGGGTAGCACGGCAAAGGGAAAAAAAACTCTTTATCCTTTTAAGTTGTCAGTTGTCTTTGTCAATCCATTCTTCATTTCCTCTTCCAGCACGGGAAGCATGGCAAAGGGTCTTTCCACCATTATATCCCCTCGAAGAGGAAATAAAGTATGGATTGACATCTGACATTAAGAGTGGATAAAATGGTTTACAGTAAATAATTATTTTTCCCCAAAAACGGCAAAACCGACTTCAACCGTGTACAGAATACGAATAGTTGACACGAATCAATGTAACATCGATGTAGTATTTCTTACATTATTGTTGATTTTTCCAAAACGACTCAGCCGATTTCGATTCCCCGCCTCGGGAGTATACCTTTAAGAGCTAAAAATGTTTTTTTTTCGAATATTGATGAACATTAAAAAAAAACATACAGACGAACATAAAACCTCCTCCTTTTTGAAAGTCAAATTAAAATTTGTAAATACCACGTTAGTTTCCATAGTAAAATAGTAATTGTTGTTTCCAGATGCAATAAGGACTCTACAAGTCAGGCCAGTGAAAGAAATGAAAGATGAAAAGACGGGCCGAAAACGATACGTCCACGTAGAAAATCTCTGTGAAAGTGTTATCAGAGATTTAAAGCCTTCTGAACGTAAGTAATCTACCAGCGGGGCAATTCTGTCAACCGATCTCGTTACTAAGGTGACACGTTCTTGAACCAGTCTCGTTTTTCTGTCAGTTTTGAGCTGTCGAAACTGTCAGAAAAACGAGAGAGGTTCAAGAACGTATCACTTCAGTAAAGAGATCGGCTATCAGAATTTCCCCCCTGTTTCAATAGCGAAATACTAAAATAATTAAAATTTATAAAAAATCTGCAGAAATTATAAATAACTAGCTTCCCATCCCGGCTTCACCCGGTACAGACAGATTTTAAAAGTTAGTAATATAATAAACAAAAATGCGATTAGAAATAGAGATATAAACAAAGTTGTACCAAACTGCACACAGTGTGCAAAACGTTAAAATCGGTTGAGTAATTTAGGGGTCCATCGTGGACAAACAACGTGATGCGTATTTTATGTACAGGGTTATTCCTAATCAACTAATCAATTAGCATCCTTTTAGGGGCTTATTCTGTATATCAAAACTAACAACTTTGTTCTGTGACTGTTGTCAAAACTCAAAAAAAATTGTTGTTTCATAGAATAATATACCTAATTAAAAAGCCCCCGACACAAAAATATTTGACAACAAACTTTCAATTAACAACCATTTTGGGCACATTTGTAGAATTTTGGTTCTTCCATCCCCACTTTAACCCACCATAACTCTTAAACGGCTCAATCGATTTTTATAAAACATAGCTAAGAACACTCTCGATTAAGTCTCCTTTCATCCAAAAAAAACTAAACTGAAATCGGTTCAGTGGTTCGGGCGCTATGATGCCACAGACAGACAGACAGACAGACACACAGACAAACAGACTCGTCAAACTTATAACACCCCTCTTTTTCGTCGGGGGTTAAAAATACCGTTCACCCACGACAAAATGTATAGAACAGCCGAGTTTTTTTGAGTTTGACAAAAGTCGCAGAACAAAATTTGTTAGTTTTGATATTTTCTGTAATCGACTCGACAAATACGATCATTCTAACGGGATTTATGGTCTATTAACTTATAAGAGTAGGTAGACCACATAGCACGGAAATACTGATGATAGATGGGGTCGAGAAGTTCTCGTGCAGAGACTACGTACCGGTAAGCGCAGTGTAGGACGTCTACTCTCGTGGAACCCCAGGATCTTGTGAATGCAACCCGCTTCCATAGCGGTTGCCGGTCTTTTTGGAAATCATCTGATTATTATAATAATAAATATTTGAGGGCATCTTACACACGATCTCTGACCCCAAGCTAAGCAAAGATTGTGATATGGCTGCCAGAGACTGATATACAACATATACTTATTTTTAAATACACACTTGTATAGATAGTAACTAAATAACACCCAGACACAGAGCAAACACCTATGTTCATCACATAAATACTTGCTCTGAGTGGGGGTCGAACCCACGCCTCTTTGACCCAGCAGTTAGGGTCAGTAACCACTGAGCCGCCGAGGCAGTCATAGTCCACTATGAAGCATATTTTACACTAGCTTGCACTTATATCCATTTAAACTATATTCATTTCAAAAATCACACCGAGCCGTTAGTCTCCTGCTATGTGAAAGAGTAACAAAAACACCAATAAACCAACAAACACATTTTCTAATATACAGGGTTAATGGTAATCAATTACCTACCATCCTTTTAGGGGCTTATTCTATAAATCAAAACTAACAACTTTTGTTCAGCGACTTTTATTAAATCTCAAAAAAAGAAAATGTAAAAATAAATATATAAATAAATATTAGGGGACATCTGCAGCCGCCAGAGACTGATATACTACATATACTTATTTTTAAAATACATACTTTTATAGATAGTAACTAAATGACACCCAGACACAGAGCAAACACTTATGTTCATCACAGAAATATTTGCCCTGGTTGGGGATCGAACCCACGCCTCTTTGACCCAGTAGCTAGGGTCACTAACCACTGAGCCACCGAGGCAGTCGAGTCGAGTATGGAACAGCTGTTTTTATTTAGTTTTGACAAAAGTCGTAGAACAAAAGTTGTTAGTTTTGATGTACAGAATAAATGCAGAATGGATGCTAATTGATTCCCAGTATAATATTAGTAAGGACTACAAATAAATAAAATATTACACACCTGTTGTAATTTCCAGAGAACCCAGTGAATATATTATTTTATTTTCATTCTCACCAGAAAAGACCGTTCTATGCCACAAATTGGTAGTGGCGCCCCCCGTGCTGACGCCGGAAGGTGAAAGTGTGAAGATGTACCAGTGCACTCTGTGCAAAATGTATGGCAGCCAACTTCAAGACTTCAGATCGCAGCCCTGTAAACCTGGTAGGTCGGTTTTTGAAGTGAAACTTCTAATGCGACTTCCAACAAGGTTACGTTAAAGGTTTAACGCTACCATGGAGGGGGTATGAAAGTACTGTTGCGTCTAAGTTCCATTTCTTCCGCGCGGAGTCCTCCACTCACTATTTTTTATTGAGAGTTTTTTCCACACTAGGTTTTATCTCAAAGAGTTATCTTTGTGATAAGCATGTAATGATAAGCACTTCAAAAATTTGGCGCTTGCGTGGGTGGCGGGCTAGCTCAAATGGGAAAGCGTCGGGCTAGTGATCCGAAGGGGCAGGTTCAAATCCTGCGTACGCTTCAGATTTTTGAAATGCTTATCACAAAGATAACTCTCTGGTAAGACTTCTTGGAATAATTTTAGGTAGAAATACTTATTTATACTTATTTGACAGTTTTCACAGCAGCTTGGAAGATTTTCCATCCATTTTTGTGGTTGAGAATTGCCTCAAGTGACAACAGCATTATAATTCTCTTATTTATAGATATCTATGACAACGACATCGCTTAACACAACTGACACTTGAACTACTGATTAAATGTCACATTGACCTCTCAGCAATTTGACGGACAAGCTTTTAATACTTGCTAGGTGGTGCTTATTTCATCCTTATTGTAATAGCAATAATGCCATCTCATTTCTAACATCTGCTGGCCTAGTATACGCACCACGACATTATTTTTGTCGATGTGTGAAAAAGTGACAGATATGTACCAACTTTACCGTGACTCAGTCTCGTTTCGACATGTCGATAAAATTGTACCTTGGTGCGTATGCTAGCCCGGCTGATCTACTCTATAGCAAGTAAATGTAAGTAATGTAGGTCTTTGACTGTTATAGCAAGCGATGTTTTACTATAAAATAAATATGAAAAGGGCCATCCTTCTTTGTCCACCCAAAAAGTTTTAAAGTCAGTCCGCCTTACCAAAAAAGATTTAAACAAGCTTTAAACACTTTACCGTGCAATGTGTTCTGTTAAACAGTGTAAAGCGTGCTTAAAACATTTGTGGTAAGACTGAGTATATCTATTTTTATGAACTAGGCAAAGTAGGCAGTTGACCCCAAAAAAATACTGGTTACACCAATGTGTATCAAATAAATTGTGTGAATTGTTTCAGCCAAATACTCGTGTAATCATTGCGATGTGTCCTACGACAATTCGAAATCACTATGCGCGCATATGAAAGTGCATAAGCAAAGGTCTGGTAAGTTGAGTACAAAAGTCTAGTAAATATGTTGTGTAAATACTAATCGCAGCTAGAGTTTTTGCTAAACAAAGTTGAGAATATTTCATAATTTGACGTATGGGTTGCCTGGAAGAGATTGCTTCCAGCGATAAGACCGCCTAGTGTTGCACTACCTTAAGAATTTCACTGATGTATTTATTGTAAGTTTTGTTTTGTATAAAGAGTTATTTGTTTGTTTGTATACTCATAGCCCGGGAGGTAAGCGCTGAAAATTGCAACTACTTTCTAAATGCTGAATTTTTGTATTACGTTGTCATGGTGGTGTACAACAATACCCCGGATTCAGTCAGCTGGGATGCTTGGTTGCAATTTTTTGCGCTTGCCCCTCGGGCTATCAGGCCTCTATTCAATTTGTACTTTTACTTTGTTTTTCAATATACTCAAATTGCGCATTTCTATTGTTTTACTATCATATGATGTAACTAAAAAATAAAGATAAAATCTTTTCTTTTATAAGATTTTGACGTGATTACTTCTTATAAATCGATTAACGCCGGCTGCACGCATTAAAAAACATGACTCATTGTCACGTTTCGCCTGAGCCGAGTGTGCAAGCGAGAGCGCGGAACAAGACAGAGACACGATAATTATCGTAACGTCATAAGATTGACGTTAACACGTAAAATTATCGTCCGTAAACCGAGTTTACGAATAAACAATTTTTTTGCTTTGTTCTTATTTAAACATATAACTTTCAGATACCGTGATTCAAGAAATACCTGAGGTGTTCGAATGCGAAATATGCTGTACAGTATTTCTCACCAATAAATCTTTAAAATTACATAAAAGGATGCATGATCCTATCAAGTAAGTATTTGATCATTTTCCGACGTTTTTCCTGAACATAATTATAATGTTTGAGAGGAAAAGATAAATGAGACGATGATGTAGGACGTCCACCGACATGGTGGATCGATGATTTAATCGAGACCGGATCACGCTGGATGCAAGCCGCTTCCAACCAGGTCCAGGTCTTATTAAAAATCTATTGGAGAAACCTGTGTCCAGCAGTGAACGTCTTACGGCTGATATAATGATATAAAACAGCTCTCTATTTGCAAGCCAGTTCGAAATTGAAATGAAATATTTGATTAGTTACTGCCTTGGTTGCCATGCTTTGGACTAAAAGATCGTTCTATTTTTAAAATAAACGACAGATGTTATTATGGATTTACATAGTAATTTATCTGGTGGTAAAACACGATAGATATAGATTTTCATACAACTTTTGCCGACCGCTGCTCACATGCATTTGACCCGTACAGTAATTTTGATTTATCTCAAAGGTTGTCAAAATAATGCTCTTGCCAAGCATGTTTGAGAAATAGTTATTTGTGATACAAGAGTGCAAAGTTGCTTTTTAACCGCGTGCTGAATTTTGATGACCGAGAAAGCGAAGGAATCAAAAGAGCACAAGGTCAAAAATCTTTGCACTCGAGTGCAACATGTAACTTTTCATCCCACCACGGAGAGGAAATAACTAAAGTCGTCTACATATCGTACTGTTTCAAATACTTCTCGCGTGATTGTTGAGGGAGAAAGCTCATTTGCGCGTTATTAACAATTTCAGTCAATTCTGTTGCTGTCAAACAAAACTCCTCGTCGCTAGAATCACAAATTTTACGTTTTTCACTTATTTTCAAGTTTCTTGTTTTTAACATAAGGTAAAGAGTAGGTATAATAATATTACATAAGGTTTAAACAATGAAACGAAAAAAATAGGAGCGCGCAAAGCAAATTAAAAAAAATGTACACCAAGGAGGCTCCGAGTCTAAGTTTTCAAGATATTAAAAATATTTTTATGATAAATTCGGCACCATGGAGATAGAAGTAAATAGGTTTAATGATGTTTTGAATTCACAAACTTGTGCACACGATGTTCTAAATTCAATTTTACTTTCCACTCAAGCTGATAAAAACGACTTTTACACTAGATATTGAAGAGCAAAAGGTCTTTCCGAGATGGGGGTATGAAAAAGTAATTTTCTTACGTTTGTAAAATTGAGCTTCATATCTTTTTTCCACAGATCTAGGCCCATAGACCCTCCAAAGAACTGTACGAACGGCGGCGACCGTTACCAGTGCGGCGTGTGCGGTAAACTGATACCTCTCGACTATCGCGCTATTCATAAAGCGAGCCACGAAAACGACAAAATGCTCAACTGCGGCATCTGCAATAAGAAGTTTAGCTCTATTGAGTTTTTGGAGATGCATATGAATGTGCATAATATGGAGAAGGTAATTTTGGTTTTAATATAATTCATTTTATAACATCATCAACACAGACACCGACGTCATAATTTGGCAAGATAGTTTTTGCTTATAAATAAGCAAGCCACGAGCACGACATAATGCTCAACTGTGGCATCTGCAATAAGAAGTTTAGCTCTGTGGAGTTTTTGGAAATGCATATGAATGTGCATAATATGGAGAAGGTAATATCTTATTAAGGTATTGTTACGCAGTAGGCCGCGCGCGGTACGACGGCTAGTTGTTTACACCTAATCGCGAGATTTATGGTTTTATGACTCAGGCGGCACCGGCCTTTGTGTCGCGTCTATTGTTTGTTGTGTGTCAGATTTTTTGTGGTGTTTTCGTAATAATTAAGAACAATAGGGTTTCTCGAACTTTACACTTGTTTACTTTGTCAGTCACAATGGCACCGAATATTCTACAGATTTCTAGAGAACCCTTATTCCGATATAAATAGGGCGATGGTTTTCATTCGTGGAGTTATCGCGTCTTATACCGGAGTGAAAACATCTCGTGTTCAAGTGCGGTACCAGTGAATGTGAAGCGACTAGTTGTGTGAATTTCAGTGCCAGTGTGAAGTGTTGTGCGAACCAGTTGTGTCGTGTGTACTGTGATTTTGTGCAATAAAGTGCAAAGTGAACAATCGGCGTTTTAACTAATTATCCAAGAACCCATCTCGTAACATTTGGTGTCAGAAGGGTGGATAATTAAAAATGCCGGTAACACCATACGACGATGAGACGCCGCGCACACGGAGTCAGCGCCGACAGGAGGAAGCGCGCCGACTAGAAGAGCAGGAGCGACGCCAGGAGGAGGTCGACCAACGACGCTTCGGAAATACGCTGTTAATGGAAGCCAGCGAAACCGAGGCAACCAACGACGACTCCAGGAATCTGGGAGCATCTGCTGCGGCACCTTCTGCAGCACCTGCTGCGACACCTGCTGCAGCACCAGCCATCCCTGTGGCATTTGATATGGCTGCAATGATGTCGATGATGCAGTCGATGTTCGACCGCAACAACGAAAGGCAGACTCGCCAGCTGGAAGAAAAATTAGACCGCAACAAAGAAGACCACTGGTCTTCTTTGTTGCGGTCTAATTTTTACAGAAGGCTCGTCTACTGGAAGAACAGGCCCGCAGCAACAGAGAAGAACAGGCTCGCCAAAAAGAAGAGCTGCTTTCAAGCTTGCAAAAGACTTTGGGCAAGGAGATAAAAGAGGTCAAGGACACGGTCAAGCAGCTTGATACCAGCGTAAAGGAGCACGATACAAAGATGAAGGCGTATGAATCTCGCATCTTCGAGGCGGAAACACAAATCGCCGACGTGAGGAAAACGTTGAACGTCATCAAGTCTGGGAATGGAACCGCTGCATCTACAATCTTCACGCCAGCCTCACAGAAGATTAAAGTGACGCCTTTCGACGGGGCATCGTCATGGTCAGCCTACAAAATTCAATTCGACGCCGCCGTTCAGACTAATGGATGGGACAAGGTCCAAGCCAAGAACGCCCTCATAATGAGCCTTCGCGATGAAGCCCTGAGTATTCTTGATGCTGTGGGCAAAGAAGTGACCTACGATAAATTCATGGAAATGTTGGAGAGTCGCTACGGTGATGAGCACCTGGAGCGTGTGTACAGAGCGCAGTTAAAGAACAGGGTGCAACGTCGCAACGAAAGTCTTCAGCAGTGGGCTGTCGAAGTGGAGAAACTGTTCCGGAAGGCTTATCAGTCAGCACCGTTACCCAACGACGAGCATCTAGTGGAAGCGTTTTCTAACGGGATAGCAGACTTCGAAGTTAGAACTGCAGTGAAACTCGGGCATCACAAAACACTAAAGGAAGCTTTGGCCCAAGCCTTGGAAGTGGAAGCTGTACGAAATCCAGCGAGAGATGTTCAACACTTAAGGGAAGTTAAAGAAGCGTCACATCGTACGAGGTTTGACCCAAGATGCTACAACTGTGAAGAGAGAGGCC
Source organism: Hypomecis atomaria (assembly GCA_964007245.1). Lineage (NCBI taxonomy): Eukaryota > Metazoa > Arthropoda > Insecta > Lepidoptera > Geometridae > Hypomecis > Hypomecis atomaria. The sequence continues at coordinate 12,643,190 of OZ023299.1, forward strand.
ATTTATGGCGGAGTTGCCCGAAGCCACGCCGAACAAGGGACGATCGACCACTACAGGAACAGACGAACCGTGAAACCACACAGCAGCAGGGAAACGAGTAAGCGCCAGGACCAAGGGGCGGGTGCTGGCCGGTCTGGAAAAGGCCCCAAAGATATTAGTCTCACAAGCTCACGATGGGAACAGCCTGATCATCAATGGTGCCATCAATGGAACTTCTTGCAAGCTGACATTGGATACTGGAGCTTCTCGCACTGTCATCAGTTCCCGACTGGCTAAGCGCTTTCTTGCGAACTTTGAAAGCTGCAAAACTGTTCAACTTCTGACGGCGACCGGTCAGCACATATCCGTCCGAGGAGAGAAGCTGGTGGAGTTACAGTTGGGTGAGAAAACTTACCATCACAAAGTCATTGTGGCTGATATAGTCGACGATTGCATTCTGGGTCTTGACTTCATGCGAGAACATCATTGTGAGATTGACGTCAACCAAGGAATCTTGAAGTGTGGAAGAGAAGAAATCTTCATGGAAGGCGCCATATCAGGAAAGGTTTATTGTCTGCAGAGAACAGTCCTCCCACCTAGATCGGAAACCATTGTGGCAGTTAGATTACCGCCGAAGTTGGGACATCAACGACGATGTGTGCTAATAGAGCAATCAGAAGGTGATCAACCATGGTTATTGGCCCGAACTCTGGTGAGGACTACTAATACTGCTGTGGTGCGTGTGCTCAACACAAGTAACGAGGAGCAGCTCATCAAAGGAGGAACCCCAATTGGTACTTGTGAAGAAGTAGATTGGATGCGCAGATGCCAAGAACAACTAAAGGAGAAATACAATTGCGCTGGGAGTTACAACGTGTCAACGCTATTGGAAGATTCCTGTGAAGACCTGTCCGAAAAAGAACTTCTGATGGCAAAGAAGATGCTGCAGCACTACACTGACATATTTGCTCTCGATGATGCCGTCAACGGGAAGACTGGATTAGTGAAGCACACAATAAATACAGGAAGCGTGCCACCGATTTGACAGCGGCCAAGAAGGATACCAGTAGCACGAGAAAAAGAAATCGAGACAATGATCGAAGACATGGCGCGCACTGGTGTAATAGAACCTTCATCCAGTCCGTGGTGTTCCCCAGGGGTGCACACAAAACAAGGACAACATCTTACCACCCGCAATCAGATGGAATGGTGGAGCGATTCAACCAAACTTTGGAGAGGTACCTGGTAAAAGTAGTCGGAAGCAAACAACGGGATTGGGACAAGCATATCCAGCCATTTTTGTTGTCATACCGAAGTGCTGTTCATGAGAGCACCAATGTCACTCCCGCTTTTGCCAATTTTGGACGTGAATTACGGCTACCAGCCGACTTAATAACTGGCATTCCACCGGATTCTCCACAACCCATAACTGAGTACGCCAGTGACCTCCGGAACAAGATGAACGACATCTATGAGCACATTAGAGAGCATGGCCAGCAAGCATCTGAAAGAATGAAGACTCGATACGACAGAAGGGCTAACAATCCTGGGTTCGAGGAAGGCACGATGGTATGGCTGCACAATCCCATACGCAGCAAAGGGAAGTCTCCAAAGCTACAAGCCAAATGGGATGGACCGTACAGAGTGGTGACCAAGATCAACGACGTGACGTTCCGCATACAGAAAGGACCTCGAGGTGCCCCCAAAATAGTTCACGTGGATCGATTGGCGCGATATCACGGATGCAACGATGCTCGGGACGAGCATGTCTTGGGAGGAGGTGGTGTTACGCAGTAGGCCGCGCGCGGTACGACGGCTAGTTGTTTACACCTAATCGCGAGATTTATGGTTTTATGACTCAGGCGGCACCGGCCTTTGTGTCGCGTCTATTGTTTGTTGTTTGTCAGATTTTTTGTGGTGTTTTCGTAATAATTAAGAACAATAGGGTTTCTCGAACTTTACACTTGTTTACTTTGTCAGTCACAATGGCACCGAATATTCTACAGATTTCTAGAGAACCCTTATTCCGATATAAATAGGGCGATGGTTTTCGTTCGTGGAGTTATCGCGTCTTATACCGGAGTGAAAACATCTCGTGTTCAAGTGCGGTACCAGTGAATGTGAAGCGACTAGTTGTGTGAATTTCAGTGCCATTGTGAAGTGTTGTGCGAACCAGTTGTGTCGTGTGTACTGTGATTTTGTGCAATAAAGTGCAAAGTGAACAATCGGCGTTTTAACTGATTATCCAAGAACCCATCTCGTAACAGTATTATTTAATGAAATTAAAAAAAAAACATTTTATAACATCAAGATGTCGCTAAATATCTATCCACAAGATAATTTCACATAAAAGTCACAAGTAAACAAGCCACGAGCACGATAAAATGCTCAACATCGGCATTTTATACGCGTTATAGCGTTGTTATTTTTTTATATAATGGCATCCTGCATAATTACGAGTATAAGCTCGTTTTTGGAAGCGCATGTAGGCGCGTATATGCGTACCTTTTGGTACGCGCGCAACTCGTACGAGCGTTGACGCGCTTCTAAGCTTAAAGCTCGTATAAGCTCGTATATTGACATGACACCACTACCGGTTCGAACGAACACGCCGAAATATGCCCGTTTACGCGAGTCCGGTTTTTTAACGCGCGTAATGTAGCGCACGGGCCGAAACGACTGCATGATACGCGAAGAAAAATACGCTAATCTGAAACCGCTCATACACCATTGATATGGCTTGAAAGACCAATTAAATGTCTTGATATGGCTTGTCTTTCAAGTTAATTCTCCCCGCGTCATTGGAAAATCTTGAAGTTCTCCCATATTTTTCCATGATCTTGAAACATGATCATTTATTTTCCAGCCGCAACAAGGGAAGTCGGACAAGTCCTTGCCATACAGCTGTATATACTGTGATAGAAAATTCGCCAGACCACACGAAAAGGTGAAACATGAACGAATACACACAGGTATGTAATCAATACTAAGAGATAATATTATGAAAAGCGCCGATTTTGTTCCTCCAAAATCACTCTCTATACATTGATTAATTGTTCCACTTTTTTTTTAAAGTTGAAAACTTCTTTAGCGATTTGATAAAAGTAATTGAACAAAAGTTGTTAGTTTTGATGTACAGATGAAGCCTCTAAAAGGATGCTAATTGATTTCCATTAACCCTGTATATCAATATTACAACATTTACAACATAGGGTCGCAGGCCATTACGCGTATACTGTCAAATTTTTCGCGCCGCTAGTGTTGTGACCTCTATCGGTGCGTCCGTCCGTCGTCTCGTTAGGGTTGTGCTGCTACCACTCGATTCCCGAATCGAGTGAGCCCCTAACAATAAGTAAGGAGTGTCGGTATATTGTCGCAGGTGAAAAGCCGCACGAATGCGAAATCTGCGGGAAGTCGTTCCGTGTATCATACTGTCTCACACTGCACATGCGCACGCACACAGGCGCACGACCCTACGCCTGTCCGCACTGCGACAAACGGTGAGCTATACCACGGTAATGATATCTAACAGTATTCCGTCTTCATACAAACGGTCGGAAAACGAATCATATAATCAATCTACGCGCCTCGAAGTGCGGTATACTCTGGTATGCTAGTCAGTCGCGGCGCGCCGTAGTGATGAACGAAGGTGTGGATTTGTAACTAGTAAGCGTGTGATTAACGTTTTTAGGGTTCCTCGTTTTACTAAGGAACACTAAAAACATAAAAAACACATGTATTTTTATTGAACGCTTCCTTCTTCATTCACTACCAATTTCTTTTTTGTAATAAATGTAATAATTTTACATCATAATAAATTCTGATAGAAACTAGAAAGAAACTCAAGTGGGTAATGAAAGTAGGTCTGTAGTAAGTAGTATGAAATTAAAATACTGAAGGCGGGCAGCCCTAGCGCGTGATACGTTCTGCGTGGCCACGTGACACTGTTGCTATATATTTCAAGGACAGGGCCGAGTCACAATACTGTTAGATACCATCACCGTGGCTATACTATAATATTATAACAGGAGAGAAGCCTCACGAGTGAGATTTGCAGTAAATCGTTCCGTGATACTGTATCATACTGTCTCACTGCATATAGATATCTGTGCTGCATATGAAAGAAAAGAAAGAAAGAAAGAAAATCATTTATTGACATAATATTACATTTATACATTCTCATATGAGGAAAAGGAGTAAAAATGGTTCTATTATGGACTCGTCATTACTTACACTAGTTCTATTGTTTTTCTAATCTACCTACATTACAAAAAAATAAAGTGTTATGTATATAAAATATTGTTTGCATGTCATCGAAATTGAAATGTTAAATGTCGGCGGTTGCCAAACATTCGCAACATGCTATGCCTACGTACATAAATCCTATAGATTTAAACGAGTCAGCTGTAAAAGGGCATTGTCAAAAATATAACCAAAATTTAAATAATAGTAATACAATTGAATTATGTTATAATTAGTTAATATTAAAATAGAACTATACATTATACATTTAAAAAAAGAAAAGTAAAAAGGCCTTGTCAAAAAAATTATAAGAAGAAGTACATTTTTTTTTCTATCATTATTATTTCAAAATAATTAATTTTAAAATAACAAAAATATATTTAAAATAATCAGATGTTAAATAAGCTAATCAAACAAAAACTTTTTAGTCTCAAAGTCATTCGAGAAAAAAAAACAACAATACCTAATAAAAAGACATTTAAAATTGCATAAAATACTAATTAAAATTAAATCATTCAATAAATAATAACAATACAGCACACTCACACTGGCGCAGGACCCTACGCCGCGCCTGTTCGCATTGCGAAAATATTTGTGGAAGTTAAGGGAACGTTTAACGTTGAGAAAATTTATAAAAGTTGCGAGAAAAATAATAAAAACTTTAATTTCATTTTCCCAGACAAAATGTTCCTGCATGTAAAAGTTATCATTGACAGTTGACAGATGCTGATATGAAGTTCAGCGGGTCATAATTTCCAAACATTTTTTCAGGTTCAAAGCGCACAGCGTGTATAACCACCACCTGCTGACTCATTCAGAAGTGCGAGCGTACAAGTGCCCGTATTGTCCCAAGGCGTTCAAAACTTCCGTACAGTTGGCCGGACATAAAAACTCGCATACAAAGCCCTTCTCTTGCACACAATGTAATAGGTAAGCTTTTTTAACCGTTGCAGAATAAGTCAAGCGAAGCGTTTGTCGATTTGATGTTCAACCGAGCTTGTTACCTTGATTATCTTTGATATAGCTCTCCTTTTAACTTAGGTGGCTCAAAACATGATTTGGGTCTTTTAGTAAGTTTAAGTGAATTTGGCGATTGCGTTAGCATCGTCCGTGAAAGTAAAAAAAAACAGTTTAAAGTGAACTTACTGTTTCAAATTTATGTCAAATTCAATAACAACTATAGTACAACGCGAAAAGCGGAGCCGTATGCAATAATTTCTCTTCAATACCGTGGCTTGGCAAACTTTTGGCGAAAGGGTTAAATAAATAGCGCCATTGCAACGTGCATACCCTACGCTGTTCGTCTTGTCTTGCAGACGTGTAGATCGCGCTACATTTTTTATAAAATAAAGGGGCAAATAGCAGTCAGCCTTCTGCACCCCTAGCAAGGCAATTTATGCATTTTTAATGACAGTTGTCAATGTCAATCCATACTTTGTTTGGTAGAAGTGACATAAAGTAAAAAAAAGTTGTGATGCATGATTCCACAAACATGGCGTTGAAAATACAAAGAAACTGCTATGTAATCTAGACACAAATGACACTTGAACTGCTAATCAAATGTCAAATTTGATTTCACAAAGATGGTGGACAAACTTTAAACGTCTCCTAGGTAGGGCTTTTATTTTGAACTTTATCGTCATAGCAATAATGCCATGTCATTTTAAACACCGCCCCTATGGTTTGGGATAAATTGTTGGAACTCCATTTGTCTATTTGCCATGGTAGGACCAAGAGTTCACCAAATAACTATCTACTATTTTGGTTTTAGTCACTTAGCGCACTAAAATCATCTTGGATTTAGTTACATGCACTAAAATCTTCTCGGTTTTATTTTCAAGCTGTAATTCGTGGTTTGGTTTCTATTAACAGGCCGTTTGCGTCGCTATACGCGGTCCGAGTCCACACTGAGACGCACAACCGGCAGAATAACCTGAAGTTCCGTTGTCCGCGGTGCGGCGCCAGCTACGCGCGGGCCTTCGCTCTAAAAGATCACATCAAACAGGTGCACCAGCAAGAGTTCGATGCTCAGGACACTATGGTAAGATACCACTATGCATAGCATGTAGATTTTGTCAATTTTAATAGTATTTTGTGATTATTTTTTTAGATGACACTGCTTTTCTGTATCTAGTTCCAGTATTAGTAAAATGTTAAACCGGACGGCATGTTAATGAATACATATTATGCAATATTTTTTGTAACATTAGGTTCTATTAATATCAATAAAGTTATCTTATCTTTTTACAGGGTTATTGGTAATCTATTAGCATCCTTTTTAGGGGCTTATTCTGTACATCAAAACTAACAACTTTTGTTAAATTACTTTTATCAAACCTCAAAAAAAATGTTGTTTCATAGAAAAATATCGTTCAATCTCGATAAAATGTATGGAACAGGTGTTTTTTTTTTGAGTTTTGACAAAAGTCGTAGAGCAGAAGTTGTTAGTTTTGATGTATAGAATAAGCCCCTAAAAGGATGCTATTTGATTACCAATAACCCTGTATATTGAGACGCACAACCGGTAGAATAATCTAAGGTTCCGTTGTCCGCGGTGCGACGTGAGCTACACGCGCGCGTTCGTTCTGAAAGATCACATCTCGTCGGAAGGATTGGGTTTCGAGCAGCTTGTAGCTTAATTCTCAGCAGCCACGAATTTTGATTCGGCCTATACCACCATCAAAACTACACTATAAATTATATTTCTTTTTTACTTCAATCATTGCAATCTACGTAGTAATTTTGAATAGTTTGTTCAAATCGATGTAGGTACGTAATTTTTGACCGACGAAACAGAGGAAGTACTCAATTCGACGCGTACATACATATATTTTTTATGTATAACCCACGCATAACTTTTTACATAGTTGTCCGATTTCATTAATTATTTTTTTATTGGTAAGAGTATATTTCAAAATTGGTCCTATTTAATTTTTATCGAAATGCTGAGCCATTTTTCATAAATCAACAATAATGTGAAAAATGCCACATCCATCCGTGCCAAATATTCGCGAATTCTGTACACAGTTGAAGTCGGTCATGCCATTTTTAACGAAAAAAATAATTAGATTATTATTGATTTTCAAAAACTGATTTTGATGAAATTTAAATGGGACCACTTTTGAAGTATCGTCCTTAACATCTGTACATAATTGGCGGAATAATCGCGTAACATACTTTAAAAAAAATTACACCATGACTTTAATTACCACTATGGTCTGTGACTACTATTATAGAGTTCAATATTTATGTTTAATATTTTATTTCAACAGTAACATCTGCTGTATGAATGAGACATCAAATGTCAACATCGGCATTTGATGTCTCATTGATGAAAACCAGACAAAATCGATAGCCAAACCACTTGTCTGTAAAGATGACATCATCATACTAATATTATTAGATAGATATGAGAACATACAAATATCTGTGGCCTTTTTGGCTTTGTAACGGTGAAATAGATTTAGACTAGTAGTTAAATAATAATAAATATTAGGGTACATCTTACACACGGTCTCTGACCCCAAACTAAGCATAGCTTGTGAAATGGCTGCCAGAGACTGATATACTACTTTTAAAAAAAATTAAACATGTACATCTTAATATGTATATATAAATTACGCGTCACGTTGTTTGTCCGCGATGGACTCCTAAACTACTTAACCGATTTTAACCAAATTTTGCACACTATATGAAGTTTGGTACAACTTGAGATTATTTGTGTTTGTCTTGTTCATTCTAATTGCATTGTTTTATTCTAATTTTAAAATCTGTCCGTACCGGGGCAAAGCCGGGATGGGCAGCTAGTACTTACATAGATAATACATAAAAACGCCCAGACACAGAGCTATGACCTATGTTCTGTATGTTCATCACATAAATACTTGCCCTGGGTGAGAATCGAACCTACGCCTCTTTGATCCAGGAGACAGTGTCACTAACCACTGAGCCACCGAGGCAGTCTCCGAAAGTCCGAACAGATTCTTCATAAGTCTAAATTTCGACTCGCTGTTGACCGATTTGGAGATTCGTTGCAAAATGCGACTAGTAGAAGAAAAACAACAACCCGAACAGACGAAAGCAAAATCGTCTGAGCTAAAACGAAGACCTCTCTTACTTCATTCTCGAGATCAATAAATTGATTGTGGAAAATTTAGACCGTACCACCGTACTAAAAAATGTTGCGTAGAATCTCCGTCAACGAAGTCGTTAGGCGAAATGAGCAGAGGGCTAAGTTGGAGTTTTGCAAATCAAATTGAATTACTTTTACGTCGCATTAACCGAGCGCGCCGAGCACACACGCCGAGCACATTGACACACACGCTTGAGTTATCCACTCACTGACGTTGTCGCGCTTGTGTTGGGTCGGTTTGGCGCTCTTTACATTACCGCTAATAATACTCACGCTTTAGCTATTCAGTTTTCTGTACATGACACAAGATGGCGCTGTGCCATTTCCATATAAATCACATCAAAGGTTTACGCGATCGAGTTCGAGCAAGAAACTCCAACTTAGCCCTCTGAAACATGCTTCCTTTAGGTACATACTGGAAGATTTACCTACTGGAGAAGTCTTTAATATACCTTCCCAATCCGCCCCTGTTTTTTCCTCAAGTCCAGTCCTGTAGCAGACAAATAAAAGTCTGTTGCATCTGCCGTAGCCATTTTTCATAAACATTCCTCGATATGTCAACAACTCTCTTTCTTCCAATCAATATTCTAGATTTAACTCGCTAATCATCTATTGTTTCCAGAATCAGTATAAATACTGGTTTTCTTTCAGAACCTCTTTAGTTGAAATGTTCTTTTTGTGATAAACATTCCAAAAAATGACGCGCTCGCAGGATTTGAACCTGCATGTCTCTGGGATTCCAGCCCAGATGCTTTGTCAAAATTAAGCTAGAACGCTGTACTACGAACCCGTCAAATTAGTGAAGTGTTTATCATTTTACTACCAACTTCTAAAGTGTTGGAAACCCCTTTAATTAGCACTAAGTCGTCTTCAAATCTACTTCCAAAGTCGGGATAACTACTCAGTAGTGCCCGGGCTCTCCGAAAGTTTACTCTAAGACATTCATTTTACAACGGGACCCCTACGTTAGAGTTTCTAGTGTTTTAATTGTGGAAGACGTTTTAATCTGTACTTTATATCAAGTGTGACGTTTTAATCTATAATAACAAATGTGTTGAATTATAACAGTGCAATCTTGAAACACCGCCTTTAATTCTAAAGGTCGTCTTAACAGCGCGTACCCCTCTTCATGATAATACAAGAGTACATAATCTTGCACTGTACTGTACTGTAGCGTCTCTACTGTAGCAGTCTTTTTAATAGTCCACTGCAGGACGTAGGCCTACTCACGAAGGGTGATTGAGCCATATCCACCACGCTGGCCCAGTGTGGGTTGGTGGACAATCTTGCACACCCGTAGCACAATTTTAGAATAGCGTGTATGCAATTAAGGGGAAATTGGAATATCGCTTGGTCCGCCCGACACACAATACACACACACACACACACAATACACACACACAATACACACACACACACACACACACAACATAGGCCGAATCAAAATATCAATTAAAGTTATGTTTGTTGCAGGTGGAACTGGAAAACTGGCCGGGAAAAGATGACGCGCCCGAAACGGATACGAAGGATATAACTATAACGCAGGAGGTATGTCGCTAATGTTACACTTAAAATAAACTTCTTTAATAATATTAAATAACATAGGCATAAATAACATTGTTCTCTTCAATTTCTAGAGACCAAGGCCAATACAGGCTGAAAGCACGGGGCCGCTTTGCGTCTTTTTTTAGGGTTCCTTACCCAAAGGGTAAAAACGGGATATTATTGCTAAGACTCCGCTATCCGTCCGTCTGTCTGTCATCAGGCTGTATTTCATAAACCGAGATAGCTAGACAGTTGAAATTTTCACAGATGATGTATTTCTGTTGCCGCTATAACAAATAAATAAACAAATACTGAAAACAGAACAAACCAAATATTTAAGAGGACATACAACAAACGTGTTTTTTTGACGTTTTTTGGTTGATATTAATAACGGCAACCGATAGACGCTTATAATGGGACTAAAAGCTCTTCCATACGATACGGAACCCTTAGTGTGTAAGTCCGACTCGCACTTGGCCGATTTTTTAAATCATAGTTTACATACAACAGGCATCAACATTACAAAGAAAGTTATGCATCCCCATTTCGTTCGATCATTGGCCTTTTTTCAGACTTTTTTTGACTCCAGATTTTTATAAGGACAATTTCCTATAAGACCGAATTCTTTAAAGGATTACGACAAGTTTTCTAAAAAGACAGACTCCTATAAGATCACGTTTTTATGACACCAGATTCTTTATAAGATTACTTTTATAAATGTTGATTTTTAACCTTTCGACCGCCAACGTCGCCTATTATATACTTGACCAGCATTTCTGGGCGCAAACCATGTCTATAGTCGACAAGAACCGGGCCATATAATAAAGAAAAACAAGGCGTGGGAGAAAGGTTAAATAGTTACATTTTTAAGCGTTAATTGAGAATATTAACGACAGAGAATAAGAGTTCAAAGAAAATTTCAATTCGACTGTACGATTATTTTCTTTTATTTTTGTAATACAGAGCCTGTGATGCGCTCCTGCCTATCATAATTAGGCTGTATTCCTAACATCGCGTTTTGTTTGCAGATTACTGATTTGGAAATCCCAGCAGATGAACTAATAGTTCCTAATTAGAGATAAGATACGAGATATCTGTCTCGATTCTAATATACAGTTAAACTAAAAATATATTTGTAATAATCTCCCCAAAAAATTGTAAATTGCAAGATTTGAACCTGCATTTCGAACGGCATCACGTGTTTCCGTCTAGCCGCTTTCCCAATCAACCTTTTGACCACCAAAGTCACCTACACGGCTATATTTGACCTTTGCCGGGCACCAACGATATATTTAACTATATGGGGTTAATGTTAATCAATTAGCATCATTTTAGAGGCTTATTCTGTACATCAAAACTAACAAATTTTGTTTTACAACATTTAACAAATTTAAAAAAATATGTTGTCCCTTATAAAAATATCGTTTACCCTCGACAAAATTTATGGAACAGCTGTTTTTTTTTAGTTTTGACAAAAGTCGCAGAACAAAACGTTGTTAGTTTTGATGTACAGAATAAGCCCCTGAAAGGATGCTAATTGATAACCATTTCATTTAACCCTGTGTAGCCGTCATAAAACCGGGCGCTATAATAAGAAATTTCACATAATTTGAGGTGCGGCGATCAGAAGGTTAAGCTAGATCTCATCATGGCGAAGTCGATAAATTTGTTGAAGTGAAGTGAAGAACTTATTTAACATAACCCCTTCGGTGGCGCGCAACCAGAATCTGGGCGGGAATTTTCTGTTAGTCGTCTTTGTTTATAATCTAATAAGAGTTGACGTGATCGTGTCATCCCGCTTTACCATATACAGAAAGGTGGCTAGAAAGACAAATATAGAAACAGTCGGGCAGTGCATTACGACTCTATATAATTTCTAAAAATCGCGATTTTAGTAGGTCGCGGTGGAAATGCAAAAAAATTCCCGAGGGGCCGTGCCACTTCCTCATTTTCCGCTAGATGGCGCTGTGCGCTTTAGGGGATAAAAGAAATTATAACTACAATACTATTTTATCCTTTTTCATTTTGGTGTGTTTTAAACAAGGACGGCTACCAAATTGTAATATTGTGAAATTTTGTTTAATTGTATAACTGAATTTAGGTAAATATCTAGCTTACGTTCATAGGCTGAAATGGAGTGAGACCAATATGTATTGTATAAGTTGTAGAATTTTAAAACCTTAAAAAATGGATGTAATAATAATGCTCCTATGAATTTTAAGTATTTGTATGGTATGAAATAGTGGCAAATTGACAAACTTTTGACCTCGTAGACTTCAAATCATTTTTTTATAATTATGATTATTTGATTACAATATGAATTTCTTACAGCTAAGAACGTTCCGTAAAGTGACGATAAATACAAACAATCCCGATCGTATTTTTTTCGATAAATACCCTAATTTTTCTATTTATATTTAGTTTACGGAACATCCTAGCTAGGTTATAGAATAGTCTTATGAATTGCTTTTGAAGCCTATGAGGTTAAAATTTTGATAAGAAAAGCTTCTCCTTAAATAGTACATTTACATAGTTACATTACTAAACTTTCTGATCCTACTATAGGTTCGATGTAGTGTGAAGAGATATGGCAGTAAAATGGAAACGGAAAACAGTGATTTTTTTGTACATAATTATACCTAATATTATATTGAATGAAGAATTAAAAAAAATAAGATTTCATTGAATTTGCAGGACTTGTACCATGAATTCTTAGCGCAAACCTTGGTCAGATTGCTTTGGCTTTCATATTGCTCTTTCAGCTATAGAAAAGGCAAGACGACGCTATTAACTTTGACTTTGTCTTTCGTCTCGCTCGCTCGTTTATTAGTGCGAGCAAGATAAAACATAAGTCCAACGCTATTGCACTGAGCTTAGGCGATAAGGGCCAATCCACGGCAAAATATTTGAGCAACAACAATTATTTTATTACGTTATCGCTGTTCCAGTCGATTTTTTTTAGGTTTTCGAGAAAGATTTTTATGACACGGGATAGTAACACAAGGCGCCTCTTCAAAGTACAGGATTTTTTAGTGGTACATACAGTTGTATACTCATCAGTGTTGCCAATGTTACGGCAATTACCATGTTCTACGGCTTTCAGGTCAAAGAATCACGAAATCTAGAGCCGTCGTAACAAATTTTACGGCATCTTTTGTACATGTTCTGCGACCCTAGGCCCAAGTAGTGAAACCAACCCCGAAATCGAAAAAATAACATCAAATGTGCCATACAAAAAATCGACTATCGTAATTATGTAGGTATGGAACGATGTCTTGTCTCTATTTCGGGGTCGGCGCCATTGTAAACCTTAGACTATATATAAGAAACTATTATTCTCTAAGGTAAACACAAATACCTCCGAAACTCTTCACTTTACAACTTCGTAAGTCGCTTGACGCTTGATGCTTGACGACGTTTCGATGTTTATTGCTCAAATTGTTTCCGGGCAGTGCCATTATAGGGCATAGATTCCGTTCCACTTCTGAAGTCCGACGGCGGAACTTGGGAACTAAGTACTACGGAAACTAAGAACTAAAGAACTATGCGATTGAGGCGCCTTGTCTATCGGACTTCGGTGGCGCGAAGTCTACGTTCCGATTTTTCCTCTTCTGCCACTTCTCTTCACAGTCATTCTTGACAGTTAACCATTTAAAATTCAAATAAGATTATAATAATACAGTAGATAAATATTGAATTGAAAGTATTGAAACCACGCGACAGATCGATTTGAATAGTGTGAGAGATTTTTGTGAGGGTGTTTCATAATTACTCTGAAACTACTCTGAAAGATCATCAATCGCAGAGTATTTGTACGGTGTTCAATAAGTCAGCCAGTCGTTCTAGTATGTAAGATTAGAAATAAATAAATAGATAGCCAAATATTGTAAGGACATATTACATACGGTTTCTGAACCCAAACTAAGTTATAAACCTTGTATATAGCTGCCAGTGACTGTTAGTAGTACATATATACATATTATTGAGTACATATCTACTTATATGCATAATAACATCCAGACACAGAGCGAACACCTAAGTACTTAGTGTGAATTCGATTCCCACCTCTTTGTGCCAGGACCCGAGCCACTAACTAATGGGAAAAGGCAGTATTTGTGTTCGACCTCATAACAGTTAAAAACATACAAAGTAGAAATTATATTTGTACATTTGATGTTCTTTGACGTCAAGATCAATTACGGGCTAAATGGGGCTAAAACCCTGAAAATATGTCACTGCAATATTATTAGTGTCATGGACACAGATTTTTTTCTCGTGGTCCCTACCAAGCCCTCTAGTAGTAAGTTATACGGGAAGAAATGTCCTGCCCGTGGTCCTACCAGGCAACAAACGAAATTAGGGAGACTATTTCATAGGAAACTCGCGACGTTAAAACTGACTGGCGGGTTACATAGTTACGTTATAATAGAGAATAATATCCCAGCTCTGTCTACGCCCAGAGCTGTATGCATACGACATTTAAGACTGACGACCTGTCAACCGCCATATGCTACGAGAGAACACGATTTCAAAATCACAAAGCATATTACATGTTATACTGTAGAAGCCTAATCCATGTTTCTTTTTCTAGAAATAATACTACATATTTATGTAATGAGCTACTGATGAGAAAAATGAAAATTATTTTGATGATTTGAAGCGAAAATAATTTCTTCAATCGTTTTCAAATCAAATGTCTAATTTATTTTTGTTTCCTAAATAAACATTTGTGATTTCTATTAATAGGATGCTCCAATACACCCCTAAATAAATGTTTTGTGACTTTTTTACATATACAGGGTTATTCCTAATTAATTAGCATTCTTTTAGGGGCTTATTCTGTACATCAAAACTATGGAATAACTTTTGTTCTGCGATTTTTGTTAAAACCCAAAAAAAATTGTTGTTTTATAAAAAAATATTTACCCGCGACAAAATGTATGGAACAGGTGATTTTTTTTTTTGACAAAAGTAGCAGAACAAAAGTTATTAGTTTTGATGTACAGAATAAGCCCCTAAAAGTATGCTAATTAATTAGGAATAACCCTGTATATGGTAACTACATAGGCACACACGCTTAAATACATATGTAGTTACTTTTTCACTTGTCGCGTGGTTTCAAAGTACCTATACCGTACAATATGCCGCTTTGTAAAATGCACCTGATATAAATGTTTAAATAGTAGTTTATCCCATAACATAACGGTAGAGTTTGATGCGAACTTGCCATCACAAGGTTATATTATAAGAGTTGCCAAAATAGATCTTTCCAAGCTATTGAAAGAAAATAATGAAACATTATGTTGCAATGTTGTCGATTGATATTATCCTTCTTGAAATGTGTTTAGAAGGGTTACGTTATTGCTATTTTTAGGTTTTTACGGCGGACCGAAATGGCACAAAAGGATGTCAATCACATTTGTCTTTGTAGTCTATTCGTTTGTGTTTACTTGGGTGCGTGTGTGTGTGTTTACGTGTGTAACTATGTAGTATGCCGATTTTGATCAAGGTATTTGTCATCAAAAAGGTATGGAAGAAATGTGTGAAAGATGATATATAGGCCGAATCATACAAGTCGGCGGATGTGATGTTAGCTACAAGCTGCGCAACATCCAATCCTGGCTGCAGCCCGCATAAAGCTGCGCGTTGATTGTATATTGCGCAGCTTGTAGCTAACTTCACATCCGTCGACTTGTATGATTCAGCCTATACGCGAGAGAAAGGAGTTGATCATGAGTTAACGTATGACAGAGCGAAACGGCGGGCGGAAAGAAACTAGTGGTGTAAGGACAAGAAGTTGATGATGTTTATAATTAGATGTTACTAGTGGCATAATAATCTACGCCAGAAATATATGAAACACAGACAGTGCATTATAATCCTAATAATTATGTATTTATATCAAAAGTTTTATTTATTTAGTGCACAATATTATTTTTTGTCTTGTTTCTTTACTTCATAGTAAGTAAATTGGATAAATGCATTTTTTGTACTAAATGAATTAGAATACATACCTAACGGTAGGTATCTAAAATATTTTTTACAATACATATTACCTATATTGTTACTGTAGTTTTATCGCAGACGATGTTTTTTTTTCTCTCGTCTCATCGTATTAGCTCGGCGCTAAGTTTTTTTTTAAAATAACAAGTTTTTAAAATCAATACTATTTACTCATTTAATGCAAATTATGTTTAACTATTATGTTTTTCACATAATATGTAATATTATTTTCAACCGACTTCCAAAAAGGAGGAGGTTCTATGTTCGTCAATGTATTTTTTTTTGGTTACTCATCGATAGTTTCGCCAATTGTGAACCAAATCTAAAAAATATTTTTTAGTTCGAAAGGGTATACTCCCGAGGTGGTCCCATTTATATTTTAACGAAATCGGCTGAGCCATTTCTGGAAATCAACAATAAAGTAAACAATTCGAGCGAAATATTCGAATTTTGTACACGATAGAAGGCAGTTTTGCCATGAATTGCGAAAAATAATTGTAATGTGTATATTCATTTTAAGGTGCTGGTTCATAAAGTGTGTGATGTGATGTAAAGGATTTATCAAATTTCTATAGAATAGCAATCGCGAAATTCCACTTCCGTCGCTTGCCATCGGCATCGTTTGAGATAGTATAAGACGATTCTTCATAATACTATAAGTACCTATTATAATGCTGGGTCTTCAAATCGCTATTCGATGTACTTTTTTCGGCGTTGCTTGCATATGCATAACACGAAGACACTAGGCTCAATTTTAGAGGCGCCATCGTAATTATAATAGCAATTTAGAGTAGCCGTTTCTGTTTCGCTATATGCATTTGATAGAGAGAATACTATATTACGTTGCTATTAAATTTACGATGGCGCTTTTAAAATTGGACGTACTTTCCACATAAGCCGACGGATCTAAAAATTCGCCTATATAGTTGTGTATTGTTTTTCGGCCGAATATGCAAATAACGGCAAATACGTTCCACTTGGGCTCGCTTGCTGTATTTGGGCAATAAGACAATAGTTACGTGAAAACGGATAGCGACGTGAAGACCCAGCATGATAATATTTTATGAAGGCAAATCAAATACAGTTTGGCGAATCGGTCCGACGCGTCTCCTCCTTGCTTGCTACTTACTTGCTATAGGTATAGTATGCCTAAGCGGGACGTATGGTCACGTTAGGTATAGCCCATAAATCTAACAAAGGAGCCTCTAGCAAATACCCAGAAATCCCGATTTATAAATTCCAACTAAATAATTAGCTGGTTGTCAAGTGGAATCAGGTCCATACGATTATTCGATCTAATTGAACGCAAATCTGCTTTTAAACAAACATTTAAAATGATTTGGTAAACAAGCCTACTTATCTTCGGAGTACCTACCGTTTTATTATTAGGGTTCCGTACACAAAGGGTAAAAACGGGACCCTATTACTAAGACTCCGCTGTCTGTCTGTCTCCAAGCTGTATCTCATGAACCACTATAGCTAGAAAGCTGAAATTTTCACAGATGATGTATTTCTGTTGCCACTATAGCAGCAAATACTAAAAACAGAATAAAATTAATAATTAAGGGGGACTCCCATACAACATAACCTGATTTTTTAGCCGTTTTTCGCTCTATATTAATAATGGTAACAGGTAGATGCTTGAAATTTTGACAGAATGTTAAATTGTAAATTCACTTCAATAATAAATAATAAAATTAAAATAAAATATTTAGGGGGGGCTCCCATACAGTACGGAACCCTCCGTGCGCGAGTCCGACCCGTACTTGGCGGATTTTTTTTTTTACAAGATAGATACGCGTTTGACCGGCTAGTTCAATCGCGTACTTCTATAAAACTATTTTACTTAATTAAACCACTTCCATAGTTTTAAAAGCCATAGTCATAGTGGCTTCTTCATATGCAGGGTTATTGGTAACTTATGACCTCAACGGACGGTGTAGTACATCAAGATGAATAACTTTTACCGTGAGACCATCTATAGGTAGGTACATACCAATTAATTGTCGACTGTCGATGAACTCTTTGTATGAAACAGTTGTTTTGATTTTCTGTTATTTCAGAATTGGTTCCTTAATAAAAGTTGTCATTTTGATGTACTAAAGGAGGTCTTTGACATAGTACTCGTAGATACTCGTACCTGTGTAAGTTACCAATTAACTAACTATAGGCCGAATCATACAAGTCGGCAGATGTGAACTTAGCTACAAGCTGCGCAATATCCAATCTTGAAGCTCACATAAAGCTGCGCGTTGATTGGGTTTCGCTAACATCACATCCGCCGACTTGTATGATTCGGCATATGTGAAAAGTCGGGTCAAACAATCCCAAGTTTGATGTAAAGCTGTTTTTGTCTAATACTTTTGTTAGTAACGTACCTAAATGTATTTTCTTTTATATTTTATACTTACTCCATCATGCAAATATACATATACTCGAAATTAAAAATAGTTCTGATTGTATATTGTAACTGTGTATTGTGTACATATATTCAAAAAAACATAATCAAATGTAAAAAGTTGTAATAAAAGTTTAAGTCAAGTTGAAATATTGTTTTTGTCACAATTTTTATAGTATTTATCTATCTACCTTCATAAGAAGCGTTCTGTTATGGACTTTTATACCATAAAACTACATGACAAACAAGTTTTCAGTGAACTAAATTGTACTTTATACTTTATAGTTGTTATTCTCGAATACTACTGAATATGAATAGTCTTAAGTGAAGTTTTTGTGAGGATGTAGAAATGGAAAACTTATGCTAAGTGAAAAGATTGTGTAGGTTTTTAACTTAATTATTTATTTGGAATTAATCAACATTTATTCTAGCTGTACAATAATTGAAATGGCACAAAGAATTCTTTTGGTCTACAGCTGTATATTCAAAATACTTAAAGTTACGTTAAAACTATAACTATTTAAAACTTAAAAACTAACAATTTTTCTTTCAACCGTGTCTACAAATTCTTACATACATCTTTTTACAAATTCTAATCAATTTTTCAACGTATTTGCTCTTATTTAATTACATTAGTTATCACATCTTCAAATACCTTTATAAAATTTAGCACAAAAAAAAAGTATAAACTTTATACTATGGAATTATAAAAGCGTCTTTTCCGTTAGAACTAATTTTGCATTTCCATTTAGTATTTTAGATAGTTCCTTGGAAATTTTCGAAACAGTTATTGTACTAATAATTTTAGAGTTATGTACAGAATGGAAAAACCTAGAATACTAAAAGAAAACGCGTAAAACACAAGCACAATCGTATCACGTTTGTCCGCCGTTCGTAGTCCACTCTCCTTCCATGCGCCACACAGAAAAAGCGTAACTCAACTTATCTTGAGCGAGGTATTTCCCGTGGTCGCTGCCCGCGTCGCTACCGGCGTCACTGTTCCCGCTGGAATCACTGTTCGATAAAATCTGATACAAGAACTCTATGTACTGCGTCGCCAACTGCAGCGTTTGAATTTTCGACAGCTTGTCGCTCGGTAACGAAGGAATGATCTGCCGCAGACTCGCGAAAGCCTCGTTCAAACTCTGCGTCCGTTGCCTCTCTCTCACATTTGCCATCACTCGTTGTATCTGCATCTCTTCGAAAGACTGCGCTTTTTTTCGCGAAGCTTTCGACCTCTTCCGCGATCTTCTCTGCTCTTCCGTCTCCTGCCTCCGCTCCTCGGGTCTGTACGGCACTTCTCCTAACATAGGCATGTCGCTCGTTTCGTAGAAGCTTCTACCTTCGTCCTGCGAATTGGAGTCTTCGAAGTAGAAGCTTCTTGATGGTTGTCTCTGTCGTTGGTCAACGAACTGCGGGTCGTACGTGTAGTGGGGTTGGTAGTCTCGGTCGTTGCACAGAGGCGCCATGGGCCAGGGTTGCGTCGGCCTCTCGGAGTTGCTGAGGTCCATGAGGCGCGCGGGAGACGCCGGCGCGAAGCTCGGCGCCATGGTGTGCCGGTCCACCTCTACCGGCATGTAGCCATAGTAGTGCTCCTCGTCCTCGTGGTAGTCGAAATCCTCCTCGCGTTTAATCGGCACTGCTGTATTCTCGCAAGTTTCGTAGTTCATGCTGCGGGCGCGGTGTCGCATGCGCGCGGGATGAGCGCAGTCGGGCTGCAGCTACGGAACTGAGTCCTGCGCCCGCGCGGTCCGCCCCTACCCGTCCCTTCATTGACAACGGACAAAAAAATAACCATCTCCACCGAACGCGCCTCCCAGCGAGCCGCCTCCCGCCGACTCCGGCGCTCCAGCTCGTGCGAGACAGGGACGCCGCTATTTGAGAAGCGTCCGTCGCTTTCTGTTTATCTTGTCCATCATCGTATTTACTACATAGGTGTATGTGTGTGGGTGTTCGGTCGCCATAACCGATCGCATCGGTGCGCGCATCCTGTGAGGGATCAGAGACTTCAGTCATCTTCAGTGTCATACTAATGGAATTTTACTGTACCGCGAAGCGCACGGATGCTAAATGATTTTGAATGGTTGCAGCGCTCAAATATTACTTACAAATTTTAAGATTTTGACATAAAACTAATAATTATTATTAGTTTTATGTTATCATCTGAGATAATTCGCAACTATCAAAATATCTTTCTATTTTGTTTTACTATTAACTTGCTCTACTATGCCATTAAGAATGTATCTAATACTATTTGATCTATTTTAAGGTCAGAAACATATTACATAAAATTGATAGCTAGGTAAATAATTATCATTAGTGCTTTCCCTAAAGGAGTTAGGTATTCCAACCGATCGTTTCTTGGAAAATATCCATTCACAAAAGCTATAGCGCTACATCATTAAAATTGGATCCGGTCCTATAACACCCGAGCTGCGTTTTATTTCACCTACAAGTCTACATCTTATTTGGCGCCACCCTTTTCTTTGCCGTCAGTTTTTTGTCGCGCCGCGTCGTCCTGTCGCCCACTAAAAATATCCGTGACGCAACCAGGATCAGGGATTCTCGCTCGCCTTTAAATATTATAAATATTTGAATTAAATCCACGGCGTAATAACAAACGGCTTTCGGGGCCTGTTTTATGTTAAATTTGATGGTCTCCATATCTACAGGCTTGAGATTTTATCTGTCTTGTTTTTGTCCGATGATGAAGCGTTGCGGGCTAGCGGTCGCCGGTCGGTCGCTGTGTGGTCTGTTTTTCGTCAACAAGTTTGTTTTATGGAAATCGATGATTGAGATAGGATTATAGATATTAAAATACTACTTAAGAAATAATTAGTCCTTTTTATTACATATTATATACGAAACTGAAGCGACACATCGCGCAACATCAAAAAGATTGTAAAAATCTAAATAATATAGGTACATACCTGCGTGTTAACTTGTGACACTAGACTTGTTACAACTAGAGAGCGGAGAAAAATCTAAATTCACATTTTCTTGACAATCCCCAAATATAGACAATTAAAGAATTAATTAAAAGCTCTAAGTACCTATCTAAAAAACCAAATTTCGGTTAACTCGTTAGAGCCTTTTCCGATATCCGATTTCTGTAGTGGAAATAAATACCTAAGTAAATAACAAATAAATATACGTACCTAGCATCTATAATAATTCCTTGTTTAGTAGTATAAGATTTTGTAATAAGTATTGGGATTACTTAATGTACCTACCTACTTAACTGTATTTTTCCCGAATTCAAATTACTTCGATTAGCTCAAACAAATTAGTAAGTATTTTTACATATACACAATGACAACAAGTGCGTGGTTACTGTGTGAAAACCACTCTACTACCGTTAGTTTCCATAATAAAACCAAAATACGTGTTCAAGTTCGAAAATAAAGCGTATTTTTAGGCAAGCCACCACACTGGTGACGTGCCCGTCAAAAATATTAATAGGCTCATTATCCGAACTCCTAAAAATAACTTTTTTCTTCAACATATTACCTACTGTCCTTACGAGCAATGTGATTCTTTTGACTAGTAGCAGTTAATTCAAATTTAATATTTCGAATATGTGATGATGAATAGTGATACTTTTGTTATTCTCCACTATCAAAGACAGCGGGTAATTTTTTGGGATTTTAATGTACCTACGTTGACAAAACACTCTGCACATTATGAAAAACTCGTTCAACAAGTATCATATTAAAAAAAAAAACCTTTTTTTGAAACAAGTATTTACTGAACAAGTACTCGCCAAGACGAATTAAACGAGCCGAAACTCGGTAGGGTTGCGTCGTTTTATTGCAGAGTTCCTATGACCAACTTCCAGCTCCATCATCAATCCCAGGTTACCATTGAAAGACAAAATACTCGCCAAGACCATTCAAATGAACCCAAACTTGATGAAGTTGTATCGTTTCATTGCTAAGTTCCTTTGGCCATCTTCCAGCTCCATCATCAGATCAGCACCATGTCATCATAATATTGCATTGTCGCGCAATTTACACATGTATACAAAATTTCAGCTCGATTGGTAACCGGGAAGTGGATCTAATTTAACTTGCAAGATTACAGAACGACAGACAACGGGACAGGTGAAACTAAATAAAAGCTTGTAATAAAATGTCCGTTTGACTACAGCTCCTAAAAATCATGAAAATCGGTCAAACCGTTAGTGAAGAGTTCGGTAGCAAGATACGCGAGGTTTTTACATAAGTATAAGAAAATTATTTATGTGAACCTCAATTCAAATTGAAAACACTATGCTTACATTTTCTTATACCAGGTTGACGGAAAATAAAATGAAAATGTCCGTAGGTTGGCTCTACCTCTATGCAAAATGTACTGTAGCATTCCAAAACTTTACAGTGATCTAACGATCTTTCAGTTAAGAGTTTCAGGACTTAGTACATATTTTCTATGGTAGGTATATACCTACGTAACATAGAACATAAAATAATAAGATATACGTAGGTCGTAGGTACATTTTTAAACAAAAAATAGATAACAGAAACACGTGCATACATCTGGCAAGGGCCCATGGGAGAGTGATAGTTTCATTCACGCCGACACCTACTTACCGTTATCTGGTTCTCACGTTTAGAGATAATTTATAGAATCAAAGTTCGGCAATCGGTAAAGAGAGTTTAGTCATGTAAAAAAATACAAGGTTCTCTTTTAAAAGCTAAGTTGTAAAAGCATTACTATAAGTAGTACCTGATTATCTAATCCTTGATGGTGAATTGGTGACGTATTGCTACTTTGTGAAAAATTCAACATACAGTAAACAATTCAGAGCAATAATGCAAAAAATTAAACAAATAAAAGTAGAGTTCTAATACTTAGGTAGTATCCAACCAATGTAAGAGTGCGCACAGCACAGTTATTGAGACACTGAGTGTGTTTTTAAATAAACGTTTATTACTAAAATGTGGACCATAATTTTACTATTAAAATAAATTGTTATGTACCATAATCAATTGTTAAAATATCGAACCTGGTTAAAATGTAGAGCTCAATTTTATCAAAATAATTGTAGGTAATTAATAGATTGATATCGAAATTTTATAACATTAGACGAGCAAATTGCATTTCAGATAAATGACTAATGATTTTGATGTTTATATACTTATAGCCGGCATTTCCAGAAAAATGCGAATTTCCATTCTATTTTTAGGGTTCCGTACCCAAAGGGAAAAACGGGACCCTATTACCAAGACTTCGATGCCCGTCTGTCTGTCTGTCTGTCTGTCTATCACCGGGCTGTATCTCATGAACCATGATAGCTAGGCAGCTGAAATTTTCACAGATGATGTATTTCTGTTGCCGCTATAACAACAAATACTAAAAAGAGAATTAAATAAATATTTAAGGGGGGCTCCCATACAACAAACCTGAATTTTTAGACGTTTTTCGCTCTATATTAATAATGGTAACAGGTAGATGCTTGAAATTTTAACAGTATATTTAGTTTTATATTCACTTCAATAATAAATAATAAAATTAAAATAAAATAAATATTTAAGGGGGGCTCCTATCAGTACGGAACCCTCAGTGCGCGAGTCCGACTCGTACTTGGCCGATTATTATATTTTTGTAACTAGTGAAGTTTGGTCGCTCCTTAATGATAAATACAAAAATGTTAATACTCATAAATACCAAATGAGGTAAGATTGATACTATGTTACCTACCTAGGAACATTGACACTTTCAAAAAGGGTTTCTCTTTTTTGAAGCTGTCTTTGCCTAGGACCATCATTTGTAGGTACTTCCACTGAAAATTTGATCATGTCATTGTCATCAAATAAATTACTATTTTTGAAATGATGTAAGTGTAGGTTGAGCATACGGAGCATACCTAAATCTATCAATTTTATTAAATCTAACAGTTTGATACCAAGTAAATACATACTTTATAATGACAAAATCTTTGATTAAATATAAATAAGATAAATAAGATTAATAATATAATAAATGAGTGTTTGTCTCTTTTATACATATAATCAATAATCATAATAATTCAATATTGTGTACATTATTATTATAGTTTTATTACTGTAAAACCAAGAGAAAACAATATGAAAGCAAGTCTTCGGCGTTTGAATTTTTTTACTCCACACTTTAAAATTAAATACTTAGTGTAATCTCTCTATCGAAATGTAGAGTAGGTGAAGTAGAGATAAAATATGTGTCACCCCGTCATCCCCCAACTGAGCCTGCTGGCAGCTACAGATGTTGGAAACGCGGGATTAACATCTCGCCAAGTTTATTTGGTTTACAGCGCGGTTTATTTTCCCACTTTTTGCTTTGTTCCTTTGTAAATGACACCTGATTTAGATAACGAGGTGTAACGAGCACTTGGGAAATGCACGTGCCCTGGGCTTACTGTACTTTTTTTAAGTGTTAAAGGAACATGTTTGGTCGTGTTTAGCATGGTATTGTGATCTAGAATTCTTAGAGCTGAAGATCGAAGCTTTGGATCATGCCTCATGCGAGGTCTAATTTTAAATTTTTCATTTTTCTACGTTGCTTATTGTTCACTTGTTAAAAGCAGGCATATCTACGTATGTTAGATCAAGTTTAAGTACCTATTCCTATTTAATTGAAATAAAACTGGATGTCTAACTCGAGGGCTAGATATCCGTGATAGTATTAGGTATTTCACCCACCTGTAATGTAATTAATAAAATTCTTCCTAATAATGTAGCGTGGTGAGAGGTATATGGAAAATTTTCATCAATGTCAACCTGTTTCGAACTACTGCTGGGTATGGGCCTCGTCTGTCAATTAAAACTTTTATACCTAGCTAATTTGGAAATCAAACTTTATCCCGGATTGCTCTTACCTACCCGATACCGAGATATCTATCGAGTTGGTACCTACATGTCGTTGCCTACATTGCATTTTAGCCTCTCTGTGAATGTGTAGTACTATAGTACCTGTAAACTCCTCTCGTATACTAAACCTATCAAAGTTTAGGTACTCCCACAAATCTCCGCCTACTAGTAATTAATGCATCATTCGAGGCAAAAGAAACCATCCAAAAACCATGACACTGATTTTATTCCTGGAAGATTATACTTAGCGTCATCGCCATTTTGGGATTTACGATAGTGACGATTTTCAGACTTACATACCTACATCACAACTCCCAAGGCACAACCAACTACTAAGTTTAGTTCCATATAAATGTGCCTAGATTATGGTTTATTCCATTTAGTGTAAAGTGTTTGAATTATTTAGATATAATTTCTACTATCTACCTAACACCTACGGTTGAGTAAGGCCATAAAGATAGGAACAATAAGCTATACCTACTGTTTACTCGGTCTGTGCTTTGTTGACTCCCATTTAACAGATGTTTTAAAGTCATTACCAAGTTGAATGCAACAACTCCCAAACAATCCACCGCCGTCATAAAACAGAGAGAAAATGTCAGTTTCCCACGCACAACGCAACCCCACATCTGCGCACCGTATGCCGAAAATACTCTGTAGGTACGGTACTGGCCAGTGATGACCATTGTTTCTACAATAAAAACGGAGATTAGCCTTTAAACGGCAATATCGTAATAAATAATAAAGCGTCTTGGAAATATTCAGCGTCGTAAAACATCTGCGGAGGCCTACGCAGCTGCGCTCAGGGGAAATACGTCACACGTGCGTCCTATCTATAGCCTGCTCGCTACGCCCAAGCAAAATGATGAGACAATAGAAGAATCCAACGGACTAAAATGTGATTTTAACATGAATAAATGCAGCAATCTTGTTATCAGCAACATGCAAGTTTCTATTTTTTTTAAACAACACAATACGGTGTCAAAACTTTTACGTGCATTATAAATGCATTTTTTAGTAAAAATTTTTGAGGGTTGCTTTTTACTTGTTTTTATAGAGTCATTACACCGATAATCTAGAATTCTAAAGTATGAGAACTGTGAACTATTAAATTTATCATCTTGTAACAAAGTTCTAATACCTAGTCGCCAATTGAAAGCGCCCTGCGCTACCTGCTTAAAAAGCCTTGCTGATAACGGCACTATTGTTTGTAAAAATCCATTAAATTCACCCCGCTGCTAATCAGATATGAACACCTGCGTCCAGAATAATGGTTAGGTATTAGTTAGAGCTTGCCGGAACTGCTTTATGACTACTTGATCGGTGGATTTTTGAAGCTTTTCTGGGAAAAGAATGTGCAGGTGTTCAATTGTCTATGTCGACCTTAGATTAAAATGGTGTAGTGCTAGAGTTTACCTACCGTTTTTCTGCGAAACCGTCATTAGGCTGTAGTTATTAATATCTTAGATAACTAATTAGTTCCTAAACATTTCGTCTGTAATCACGAAGGTGTGGTAGAATATCTAAGCCAAATTATACCCTGACTTGTAGGAATTTCGCCAAAAGGTTACTCTCATTAGATAAGTAGGTAAGTATATTGACATACCTAGTACCTAATTTATGGACAAGAAAGGATTAGCAAGTTTTTTTTTTGTTTATTTAAATACTTACAGTTACAACTTTTTACATTTCTATTCCTCTGATTAATATAAGTTTTTTTGATATTGAACATGTTTGAATCCTTAAAACGAGCTGAAAAAAATAAGAGCTGCATTTATTCTTTCTAATCTCAAAATTGACCTTATTACAATAAAAATAAAATACTAACTATTTTTGTGTCCCTATGTATGTAACTTAAAACTGAGACACCAACCACCGTTTTCATAAAATAAACTATAAATGAATGAGCTAAAATTATAGCTCTACTTGTCAATTAATTGAATCTCCAACTTAATTAGAACAAGAGTGCGACCGAGCTTCGGTGGTAAAACTTAAAAAATACCTAATAATTCACGCACATACCGCTTATAGGTGCATACCGTACAGGAAAACTTACAAAGAAAACCTTTTTCCAAATACCCATCCTAAATCTCTAGAGTTGCTTCCGAGATCCGAATTTTGTACAATCGAATTTTGCATTTTTGAATTAAAGATACTATATTTATTAGGTTATTTTTCGAAGTAAAGTTTCAGATGCTGAAAATGTCGCACTATAGATAGGAGCGGAAGGGTACACCTCCCGCACAGATGCTTCCCATGTGTGGCTCTCTTCGCTCCGCCGACGCTGCGTCCACCGCGGCGGGCACCATGCGTGGGGAAACTGTGGGATAATCTAATCATTACCTTTTAAACTAACAATTCCGATTTTCAGCAAAAAGCATTTCCCGAGAAAACGATATTTATAATTCCTGCACCACACTCTGAGCAAAAATCGAAAAATTAACCGAAGCTTCGTAAAGCTCGGTCGCCTACTAGTTAATTTCTTAATATGACATGTATAGGTACCCGCTTTATATTTTTATTGCGATTTTCTTCAGATACAAATCAGACTTATCCCAGACTAACTTATTGGAATGCGTTATGAGTTAGATTCTTATACATACCACGGAGAGTAGGCATCGGTAGAGTAGAGAATATTAAGTTATAACTGATTATAAGTTTTTTAGTGAATTCTCGATGTGACGTGTGTGTTTCATTAAGACCTTACAAAGTAGGTATATATTTTTTAAATCTCTTAGCTAATTAATTAGCTTAGTTTAAAATCAGAAAAGAAAGAGAGATCATTTTATACTGTAGGTAACATAAATATATAAGGGAGGAAATAAACAAGGGAGCATAAATAATGATATAAAATTTATAACTGCTACTGTATTTCTTCAAATTAAAATCATCACAATCAAACATTAAAAAACATATTGAGGAATCTTAATTAATCATTCTGAAATCACACGTGATAGTGTGTCATCGTTAGCAGAGCTATCTAGTCGATTAAAGAACTTCTTGATACTTATATTATTGCCAAAGATTTTCCCATATATCCCGAAGAGTCTGTACCTTGTGGTCACCGCACGTCACCCTGTATTGTCCGGCATTCACACGAATTGTTTTGTTTCTGCAGATGCCTAACGCAACCCTGCATTCCTACCTACTCGGAACTCTGCCAACTAATTACAAACGGACAAATCCGCGTGTCACGGCATGTTTTGTTAATGTGCTGTCACTTCTCTAACGTGAAAGTTGTGAAACATGACGCGTAAAGCTGTAATCTGCTTTTCTTCTGAATTTTTGTAAAATGTCGAGAGAGTGGCAACATTTTGTGTTTTTCTACCTTTTTAGCACCATTCTCGTCGTCGGCTTGGCATTTTTCCTTTGATTCTCGTACAATAAAAGTAACTAGTAAAGTAGTTACTTTTAGGTACCTACAGATAATTTATTGATAAAAGAGAAAAACAAGTCAAAAAGGGGCTATAGGCCGAAGATGCTGTCTTAGTTTCTAAGCCGCCTAAAGGTCACTGACATGGCTAAACGGTTAAAACAAACGGGACCTACAATTCATCGTGTCATCCTAGGCACGGCAGCGCTCAGATGTAAGCACCTGCGATTACGAACGAACATAACTTTGGTAATCACTAAAAATTTACATAGACAAACCACGCTATGAGCGCTACAATGTCGATAATGGTCGTTGACAGTTTCATTAAGTTAAGTATTCAATGATGGTTTTTACCAAGCAACTTTTTAATTAAGCAGATAATTTCTCGCAATTAACTCTTGACAATTTTTTTTGGAGGTTTTCCCAAGATTCAAGAGGCTTTTATCACAATTTACCGAAACTTGGATCCATTTCAAAGACTGTGCTTCATCTTCGACCACGTCGTCCCGTACCATCAAACAAGAATCAGCGAGATGATAAACAAACGTGGCTTATTCATACTAAAAAAGTTACAAGATTGAACATTTTTATTAATTTCTGTAGTCCAGACACTATCGAACGGATTGCATTGAATTAATTTAATGTATTTAGTGAATTCATACGTTTCTAGAACAATTTATCTAATCGTTCTAAAATATGAAACCGCTGCGATAAATGGTCCCAGGGTGCGGTGCAGCAAATTCAATATTCCACATTTAAACTCAACCGTTTGTCGGTTTGCAAATGGCAGGCATCGCGTCACTAATTCTGGGTTATGTTCGGTGCCATTTCCTGTATCGATCCCGGTGTCTTGTAGTTGTCATCCTAATGGACGGCCGGCTGTTTATGTGGGTTTTATAGCCTCTTGAAAACGCTTGCTTTACGTACTCGATGTGTAAGAAATAGAGTAGAGTAGAGAGAGTAGAAATGCTAAAGCATAAAATGTGGTATACAATACGCCTATTTATACAGGTTAATTAATTAGCATCCTTTTAGGGGCTTATTCTGTACTTCAAAACTAAAAAACGACTTTTATCAAAAATATGCTGTTTCATAGAAAAATATCGTTCTCCCTCGACAAAATTGTTTTTGCACAGCTGTTTTTTAGTTTAGACAAAAGTCGCAGAACAAAGGATGCTAACTGATTATCAGTAACCATGTATACTTATTTGTACATACATGAGATTTAATTTAGTACTTATATGAATTTACCTAGTCTAGATAGTTAAATGTGAAGTATCTAAACCCGGACTTAAGACCGTACCCATACATTTTATTACCTATTGGGTGTGTCGGCGTAGGTATCTCTAGATCGCGAAAAACCAGCTGTTCGATCAAATGTTCGATGCAAAAAGTCATAATCAGTCATGCAAAGTCACTGACTTTTTTTCGACAAAATGTATGTGACAGCTAATTTTAATTGCGGGATTTCAGAGTTGGCCTGATAATAAAAGTTACCGGTCATAATTAATATTTATTATACGCGCGCGTCATAAAAAATATATTTTCAAAGTTTTTTTCCATTGGCTTTTGGTAAAATATCATTGGGTTGTCAGTTTTCATTTTCGAAGAAAATATAATAATTCATCGAACCAGCTTCAAATATCTCCTTTATAATGAACTTTATTCCAGCGGTTTGAAACGATTGCAAAAATAATAGTATTTACTTTGAGAGGGAGCGGCGATGATAAGTTTAGTGAAGACTTCCTCTCATAAGTACCTACATCCGAGGCTGTTTCAGTTGATTCTGGATATTATCGATTGTATTTCATTTTAATTGACGCCTCCTTGCTTATAAAATCAAACGGGTGGCCGTTATTGCAGATCTTTGAACATTTAATGCTTGCAGTGGCAGATTTAAGTAGACTTCTTGCGAAGCTTTGTTGAGTGAACGACTGAACGTCTAGCCTGCCAAATAGGAAGTTGTTTGGGCTAGTGACTTTGTTGTAGGTTTACAACATCTTGAGTGATTTAGATTACGTTTTAGTGTCATTTAGCCTCTGGCTATAACTCGTCGACTGATCATGATCACCCAGAATCTTTATAGCACTGTTGGGTGGGTAAATCTCTCGCTCTCTGTGACATTTGCGTCGTTCGACTCAGGATTAAAAAAAACAATAAGCGGTATAATCTCGATGTAAGACGTTAGTTTTTTTTATCGCTAATAAAAAAGCGCTTTACCACCAACTCGCCTGATGGTAAGCGACTTTGTAGTCCAAGATGAAGCACGCAGACCTAGAAGATACCTATTCACTCTGAGTTTTTTCTATGGCACCCGTAGGTTGCTTTTCAAGACATATTTAGCAACTTGGAGGAGATTGGAGATACACTTCGCTCACTTCTTTCTAGGTCTCAAACAAAGCGTTTCTCTCCCAGATCAGAGAACAAGGGCTTCTCACGGATATTTTAAAGATCTAAAATATCATTAAACTCAACTTTATGACTAATCTCTACAATGGGAAGTGAACCTGGAAATTTTCAAATTCTAAGAACGTGTGTAGAACAGAACAGCTGATTTTTTTTCGTGATTTTGGGGTTGTTCCCATAGAAAACGTTGATCATAATAATGACGAGTAGGTAACAGGTACTAACAATCATTTCTATATAAGATTCTAGGTGTCATACCTACGTCCGTGGTCTCTAGAAACACCCTCGCAAAAAAATACGAAATCATTTAATTACAGGAACGTATAACGATATTTTGTTCTGCAAATATGTCTTACCTTCTTACGAGCACAACTACAAAGAGATTGAGTGATGACCTCGCAGCCGCCAGACGTCGAGCAATGGTTACTGTCGTGGCTCGTGGCTCTTGAAATATGGGACTGCACCGGGCTGACGTTACGTCATTTAATGAAGGTACGGGTAGGTACATTGCTGTTATATCATGGAGTTTTCTCTGTCTCTTAACTTATTTTTAAGTCCTAAGGCCGTATTGTGTAGGCAGTGTCAATACCTAAGCGTTCTGACGTTCTGCTTCGCTTTTTCTCCTGATCGCGCTAGTTAGGTAGAGTTTGTGCAAAAAGAGAAATGTCGTAGGTGAGCTCGCCCGTGTGCCATTTAACTAATTTTGTTACGTTGCCAACACTGCTCTGTCATTGCTAGTACAACTAAAAGGGTTTGATACTTGGTAGACACCAATTCGGTTTTCATCAGTAGACTCGCGACTACCAAGTAGTCGATACCTTGGCTGCTGGTCAAAATTTTATTGTTAGTACACCGTAACGCCACAACCGTTCACTTTTTGCACAAACTACTCGCTGACATAGGAATTTGCTACTAGCTGCGCAACGAGTTCACTGATGCCATTAAGTTAGATTCCGCCTATACCCACCACCACATTTTAGTAATATCTTTGAAACTATTCTAGACAATTTATAACTATTCGAGACTATTTTCGGTACAAAAGCTAGACGAACAAATACAAAGGAAATAAGGTACCTACCTACAGCCCCAGACACAACCCGCAACCAAACACCTAAAAGCAACTTTGTATCGTCACAATCGTGTGGTTACTATGTCTAGATATGCGTAATAATATGGAGTTCTTAGCCTTTATGAATTTTATTGGAAAATGCTCCCATTTCAGAACGCATTATTGGTAATATCTGTCCAGTTCTGACGGGCTGTTTATTTTAGCCGCTTTTACGAGCGCGCGGTGAGTTATTAGCCGTCCAGCAGTGACAGCCTGTCTCCGGTAGCCAAATAAAATTGAAATAATGCTCGGATAAAATAACAGCGTATTCACCTCCTACTGTTTTATATATTAATTATATATGTAGGTGCCTATATATCTATAGCAAACGTACGCGTAAACAAGCACCCTTCAAAAAGGAAAAAAAAATTTGCATGACTAATCAACGGACGTAAGCGCAAAGACCGATACGTCCTTAGATTATATAAGGGAAGATACGTCTCTCACCTAAAAGCCGCTGAGAGACCTTCTAAAAGGATACGGTGTCTGCGGCAAACCATATCCCCCAGAGGTCGTAGCCTCTGGCGCCCAGCCTTGGCATTTTAAGGGGAGAGATTCCGAGGTCAATACTCACCACGCCAAAGAAGGTGGTGGTAGGACCACAGATAATAAGGATGTGATTCATGATTAAGCGCGGATCCAGCCCTCAAAAAAGGTTTATTATGGACACGTCTATCCTAATAAACCTTTTTTGAGGGCTGGATTATACCTAAAAAGTTATGTTCCAGAGTAGCGAGCGATAACATCTTTTGTTCCTTTTATCTAATTTAGAACAGATGTAAGTAATAGGTAGGTACCTATGTAATAAACAGCCGTGGTGGTCTAGTGGTTGTAATACTGGCCTGTCATTCTTGTGGTCGTAGGTTCAAAATCCCGGTCCCGTACCAATGAGTTTCTTTGGAACTTACCTATGTAGGTACGATACGGTATTTCACACCACTGGATTTTCGGTGAAGGAAAACATCGTGTGGTAACCTGCATACGTCCGTAGAAGAAATTCGATGGGGTGCGTGAATCCACAAACCCGCGTTGTGGATATGGCCCAATCACCCTTTGTGGGGTAAGTAAAAAAGGCTGGTACAGTCAAGTAAAATAATGGAGCAACGACCCGTTCTATATGTAATTTATAGAATGATTTCATTTGACATCCTGAACACAGGATGTCAAAGTTGTACCTGTTATGAAGGTCTGCATTTTCTCATTTTCAATAATTTCCTCGCGAAAGTTTGGCTAAGAAGAATATAAAAAATAAAATGATTTTAAATTCAGTATGTGGACCTTAAATTCATAAAGAAGTCATGCTTGAACCCTAAAGCTTTTGTTTGGAGCTTGAACCTCTACCACTGCATCTGTGCGTGCATCATCTCGTAGCGTAGCACTAAATGTTTTGTTTTTTTTTTGAAGCCAAATTTCCTCTGTGTGGGCAGCAGAGTCACTAAATGTTAAATCAGTCGAATGATAAATAACCTATAATTAAACTTCGAACGTATACGAAACTTCGAGGGACGTATATGGAACTTTGACAGATTGTATAGCGATTCCGTAAAATTCTGTATAAGTACTAGCCGTTCTAAAGTCGGACGCAATAATTGATCATTAAAAAAATAGCTCTTCCTCCCATTCGCACAACCACAGATTTTTAATGCTCATGCCCATTCCCACTTGGTCACTTACAATATACGTTTAGTTAGCCGTTCTAATGATTCAATTATACTATTTCCACGTCTCTTTTCAAACATACAGCTAATTATTTTTGAAAAAAGTGCGCGAATATTTTCCTGTTCCTGCCATTCTTTGTTTTTTTTTTTCAAAAAAGTATAGTCTGTGCAGGCAGCACTGTTTGCCAATGTCAACTTAACTCAACTGTCAGTGTCATTTAAAGAACTCGTTTCGTTTTCGAAAACGAAACGAAATGCCTGTACGGCATTGTGCTATTTTCTGTAATAAAATTAATGAATTATTATCTCAATAAACCGTAACGCCAACACCATGGAAGGTGGAGAATCATTTTTGTCATGTGCTTTATCCGTAGAGTGGATCACACCGCAAGGATCTATTTCTAGAAAAGTGGCTTACAAGACCGCGTCCCTCCGCTTGATTCGTAATGAATTTCGCGAGATGTTTATGGAGATTTCAAGTGAAAAGCACGCTGCAATCAGGCTTGCATTAAAAGGAATAAATGTTTTTAAAAAGTTCATGATGGAAGGCAAAGCTAGCATTAAGTTTCAAGAGGCCGGTTGCACATTGTTTATATCCAACGCTCCGCCAACGAATCTCGTGTCGTTTTTGCGAACTATCTTCGTAAAGATGACTGGGGACAAAGAATCTACTGCTACTACGTCCAAGCAATCCATGCGTGCCCAACTGCTGAGCGGGAAAGCTCAGTCATTTGAAGAAATTAGTCCTGTAACTGTAGCCGATATTCATAGTGCTAAAAGCAAGATTCCAAAGTCCACAGTGACGACTCCTTCACCTCCTTCTAAAAAGCGTAAGCAAGAAGACCCAAGCCGTGGTCCAGCACCAAAGAAGCTATACTCTCCATCACCGTTGACAGCCACTAGTTCATTGAACCCCGAGCAACAAAGAGTACTAGAAGCTTGTCTCAGTGGCAAGAACATATTCTTCACTGGGTCAGCGGGGACAGGGAAAAGCTTTTTGCTGAAGCGGATTGTGGCAGCTCTACCACCTGATGTTACAATGCCTACAGCTTCTACTGGTGTTGCTGCTTGTCACATTGGTGAGTGTAGTTGGAATCGGAAACACAATTAAATTTTGTCATCTTCATTGTATATTCTAAAAGATATCATTTAATTCATTCATAATGCAAAATTGACTTTTGTTATATTTTTTAGGTGGAACAACTCTTCATGCTTTTGCGGGAATAGGAGATGGCAGTGGTACTTTAGAACATTTATGTGAAAGAGCAACAAAACTGCCTTTGGTTGCACAGAAATGGAGAAAATGTAAGCATCTCATCATTGATGAAATTTCAATGGTAGATGGAGCATTTTTTGAGGTAGGATTGATATGAAACTTTAACAGACAAATCTGAATGTACTATTGTGTCTTCACAGTTCTTAAATATCTTTCATATTTGTTTTCAGAAATTAGAAGCAGTTGCAAGACATGTAAGGAGAAATGATAAACCATTTGGAGGAATACAACTCATCCTTTGTGGAGATTTTCTGCAATTACCACCCATCATTGAAAAAGGAAAAAATGGCAAAAGATTCTGCTTCCAATCATCCTGTTGGGAAAAGTGCATTGAACTTTGCTTTGAACTAAAAGAAGTACACAGACAAAAAGATCAAGAATTTGTGTCCATACTCAACAGCATAAGAATTGGTAGAGTAACCAAAGAAATATGTGATCGCTTGACAGAAACATCGAGACAGAAAATTGAAAGTGATGGTATCTTAGCCACGAGGTTATGCTCTCATACAAATGACTCAAAAATGATTAACAACAATAAATTATCTGACTTAGAAGGAGAAGAAAAGGTATTCTCCTCCCAAGATAGTGACAATGCCACCAAACTTTTAGACATGCAAACAATAGCTCCTTCAAAACTTATCCTTAAAGTAGGTGCTCAAGTTATGTTACTGAAAAATGTAAATGTAAATGCTGGTTTGGTAAATGGTGCACGAGGAGTTGTGGTCAGATTTGAAGAGGGATTGCCAGTTGTGAGATTTAAGAATAAGAAAGAATACACAGCTAGGACTGAAAGATGGTATGTCAAAAATTCCCATGGTACTTTATTGTGC
This sequence comes from Hypomecis atomaria, assembly GCA_964007245.1. Taxonomy (NCBI): domain Eukaryota; kingdom Metazoa; phylum Arthropoda; class Insecta; order Lepidoptera; family Geometridae; genus Hypomecis; species Hypomecis atomaria. Next base: position 12,678,985 of record OZ023299.1, read on the forward strand.
CGAAGACAGGTCCCACTTAATTTAGCCTGGGCTTTTTCCATACACAAGTCTCAAGGTTTGACTCTGGACTGTGTAGAAATGTCATTGTCAAAGATATTTGAGGCCGGACAAGCCTATGTAGCCCTCAGTAGAGCTCAGAGCTTAGATACACTGAGGGTATTGGATTTTGATTCTCGTCACGTGTGGGCAGATCCTGGTGTGTTAGAATTCTACCAACGATTCAGAAGACGTTTGCAACAAATGGAGATAATACCGCTTGGAAGACCATTGACAGACAAGACAAATAAGAAGTTGAAACTAAGGGAAATCTTAGCAAAACAACTTAGAAGTAAATAAATATTCATCCACTAGTTTAAATTATGTAATTTTCTATGTTAGTGTAATAGTTTTCTTTCTTCCACACTGAAGACTGAATTTATTGTAAGCAAATCATAAATCATTATTAATTGACCTAGAAAATAAACCCTTTATATAAAAATACAATGGTTTAATTTCACTAAGCAAGTCATCTGCACACATATACATTTTGAATTTATTAAAATCCTCAATTAGTATGTTATCTTGATTATTCAAGATAATATAGATATTCAAAAAAAGATTCAACAATTTATTTGTAGTTGTCAGAATTAAGGTATCTGTATCATAGGATATTGGCTTTGACTAATTAGTTGATAAATAATCAAAAGGATATATATTGGGTAGGGTTATGTGCCGCATCCTTCTGATTAAACATGGTATCTTCACTACATAGTACATATTAAAACAAAGTCGCTTCTCGCTGTCTGTCCCAAAGTATGCTTGTATTGTTAAAACTACGCAATGGATTTTGATGCGGTTTTTTTTATAGATAGAGTGATTCAAGAGGCAGGTTTATATGTATAATACACCTGTGCGAAGCCGGCGGGTCGCTAAAAATGGCAATGTGGTTAATATGACACATAATAAGGAAATAAGGTAGGATACTAAAGTTTGTCCTAAGGTCACCCAGTAGTGGCAGTTTTAGTGGGTTGTTGGGAATAAACCCTTTTTTCTATTCCATCTGATTATTTTGGCAAGATTTAGATTTGTTATACATACTTAAGAGCCAGTTTCTTTTATAAGCTGGAATGATTTATCACATTCTAGTTAATAATGGTAAGTTATCATAGCCTGTTTTTATAATGAAACCTAGTTACTTTTTGTTGGGTCAGTTACAAAGTAAATAAGAGTGTTATTTATTCCCCATCATGTGCAATTCATGCATTCATGTCCAATTGACTTGAGATTTCAGGAGATCACATTCTGTTGTTGACATGACTTAAGTTGTAAATCTAGGGAAAAGATAAAAAAATCAGTGGTATTGTCCAAATATGTGCTTTATTGCTGTTTAAAAATATTACAGTACAATCCATTTATCTAGATTCAACAGCAGTCAATATCTCAATCTGTTCCTCGAGGGTGGCATGTTTCTCCTGCAAACATTTTACAATATACTTCAGGGATTCCACATCATGCTCTTGTTCCTTCCTCACTGTTTGGGACTCTTCAATACTGTTCTGCAGAACATCCACATGATTTTTAGTCTGGACTACTAGATCCATTAGTCTGGTTATCAAATTATCTTGTTTTTTCACCATAAGCCACAACTTTGCTTCCATTGGAGCATCAGGTTTGCATCGGAGGTCATCATTGACAAAGGCGTCTAAGTTTGATGGTTCCTTCAAGCGGGCATGGCTAGTCTTGACGTCAGCTGTTAGTTCAGCTTGAGACATTCTTGTCAGCAGTCTATCCACCTTGGATTTTGGCAGTGTGTCACTCTGAAATATAAAAAATATAGGTATTTGCTAAGTATTAAATTTAATACTTAAAAAAAAAACATCAAAACATCGACTCGAAAAGAAGAAGAATACTTAATTTATTTATTTTTGAATTCCTATTACAGGCCGAATCATAAAGTCGGTGGATGTGAAGTTAGCTACAAGCTGCACAATATCCAATCCTGACTGAAGCCCACAGAAAGCTGCGCATTGATTGAGTTCCACCTAAGAAGATATAATAATACTACTCCTTGCAGGTTGTAGCTAACTTCACATCTGCCGACTTGTATGTTTCAGCCTATATGAATAGGTATGATATGTTACAAGTAATATGTTTCCAGTAGTATCCAGTCGATATTTTACCTTATGGTATGGGCCGAATAACGTAGGTATAGCATTTTCCTTCAACTTTCTTTGAGAGTCAAAATACTTATTTTCAAAGTGCTTGGAGCATATTTTACTTCTGGACCATTCAAGCATGTAACACTTGTTCTGAAGAATTTTCTTCCATTTATTTCTCATTTCGTAATTAGTTGGGCATCTGGAAATGGAAAACAAAGTTTAGTTAGATTAATTTATGTAGTATATGTATTTAATTACAAAAGCAACGAAAGTCTCAAACTTACGGGTGAAGACTCACGCCGGGGGGCTTGTGGTAAATCGATGTTTTACAATTTTCAATTACACAGGCCATAATTCGGTTAGTACAGGACTGAAGTCAAACTGAAGTAATAAGTAAATAAGCCGAAATTATGTGGAAAGAAAAAATTAAAAACAAGTTAGCGTTAGCGTCACAGAGTAAACGCGTAGTGCAATATTTTCCAAATAAACAATGAATGAACGATTGATTGAACGAAAAGGATGATGGCAAACATTTTTTTATGTTGAGCTTGGTTTTGGCGTTGTAGTTTTATGCATTTGCTAAAGGCAAACTGGAAAAAAGTTTACAATTATAATTATTTTTTATTCTTATAAAACAACAAATAGGTTAACAATGACATCGAGTTTACTATAACAGGAAATTCGTACTAAAACTTCAGATAATTAAGCTGCATTTCTTACCTCCATCCTGGAGTACTCGTATCTATAGTAAAGCCGACTGCAAAGAGTTTTAATTACTTTCTCCGGAAAAATATTTTTAAAAGGTTGATAAGTTTTAAGAGAGATGGAAGATTTTTGAGGGCGAATCAAACTTCTTGGCCTCGCGTCTGTGAAGTTGCCTATAAGCTGCGCACATCTCCTATCTCGCGCCGCTAAAAAAAGTAAGTTCGTATAAGCCGGGTGGCTAGCCCTGGTATCAGTTTTTAGGCCGCCTAAAGGCCTCTGACATGGTTAAACGGTTAAAACAACCGGGACCTACAATTTAACGTGTCATCCGAGCCACGGTAGCGCTCTGTAGGAAAATGTTCAAGTGATCATAGAAATGCGAATGTGAAGTGCGGAACGTTGCTTAATTTCGGTGATCGCTGACAAATACCCAGTCAAACTACACCGCTAATATAATATAAGAGTTATTTTACTCTTTGTTTATGCGGATCACCTCACGACGCCCACGAGATAACACCACAACGCCCGGCGTCGCAATGCAGTTTGGGAGCCTTGTTTTAGAATATATAAAAACCGGTATAAGTGTTTGAATACAATATATTTATCATCTTTAGAATAATTTACGATAAAGGTACGATAACATACACGAAACTTACTAGTTAAAATACACATCAATAAGAACTAAAATATCAAATAACATAAATCTTTACAATACTAACTTTAACAGCATAAAAGACTAAATTAAAAAGAGCTTATTACACTGATAACGTCATATTACCTCCCAGGACTATACAGGCTTATCCAGAATGAGTGTTCTAAGCCAAAAGGGGTGATTCAGATATAATAATTATGATCAACTTTTATTACAGAGCCAACCCAGTATTCGAAAAAAAAAACAGCTGTAAATTTTAATTCCGTGTTGGCCCCATAGTAAAATAAATAAATAATAGGGGACATCTTCCACACGGTCTTTGACCCCAAACTAAGCATAGCATGTGATATGGCTGCCAGAGACTGATACACTACATATGCATATTTTAAATACATACTTATATAGATAGTACCTAAATAACACCCAGACACGAAGCAAACACCTATGTTCATCACACAAATGTTTGCCCTGGGTGGGGATCGAACCCACGCCTCTTTGACCCAGAAGTCAGGGTCACTAACCACTGAGCCACAGAGGCAGTCAATATAAAGTTCATAATGATGCTTTGAATCACAACTTTCGGCTTAGAACAGAGTGTAACCCTGTTCTGAGCCCTTAGTCCAGGTTTTGCGTAGTTTACTTAAACTTTAGCGTTCGCGTGTGGCTCCATACATTTTGGTTGGTTCTTCCTCGTTTCCGCCAGGGGCGCTGTACAAAAATGTATATAGCCATACGGAAACAGCTGTAGTTTCAATTTACGTATAAACCTGGACTAACCACACAGTATACAAAATTCAAGCCACGCTTGAGTAATATAGCTTATCTATCGACCCTTTTTAAGGACATTATAGATGCATTACTGCTTTTATACAGTCATAAATGAACTAGTATTGAAAACTACCTATACTATACTATCAGTACTACTTCATCTATGATACAGCTTATATCTATGCACAATTTTATATGTACTTTCAAATATTATTGATTTCGATTGTGCGCGACTGAAACCAATCTTTCAGAATAATTCGCAGTAAGGTATAAACTTCCTAACATTTTTTAAAATAAATTTTGGTCGCAAACCATCAAAAACTAATCATTTATACTGATATTTGGTTATTTATGAACAGTGGATATTGAAATTGTGCGGAAATTACGAAATTTCTAATAAAATCATCCCTAATAATAACAGGATATGAGCATCTATGAGAGTCACTGATATTGCGTAGCACATTTCAGAACGCTGCAGCCTAGTCATCAACAAATCATAGATCTTGATTTAACTACGTCAGCCTCTGTGATTGGTCGAACCCTGCAACACTATGTTCTTATATTTTATGAGCGTAAACCTTCGAGAAAATATCTGTAGAGTCACAAATCGTGCAAAAAAAGTGTCCGAGCCAAAACTCTGCCCAAGCTACGTAGTGGGCAGGCTTTTTAGTTAGTCGTAACGCGATTGCAAGCCGACTACAACGCCGCGCGATGCCAAAGTGCTCGGTTACAAGCACTAATTAGGTTTTTGAGGAATTTTTGAGGATATCCTCGTCCTCAGTTGTCGAACACTGGATGTAGATCTTTATTAAACACTAGCTGACCCGATGAACCTCATCTAACCATCTGTCTACTGTCAATCAGTCTAAATTTTTTACACGCAGGAACATTTTGTATGGGAAATTTAAATTCATAATTTTCATCGATTTGGCATTTTTTCTTTCCTAGAATTTACATTCTACTATTTTGCATAATTTTATTATTTTGCTCTCTACATTTTTATATTTTCTCATCGTTTAAGCCTTCCCTTAACTTTTACTGATATTTCAACACCAAAATTTTATTAGCCCAATCGGTCCAGCCGTTCTCGAGTTTTAGTTTTAGAGACTAACAACGACGATCATTATATAAATTCATACTAATAACGGGTATCAGACAGTTGTGGTCTAGTCGTCAACCAATAACCGATCTTGATTTAACTATGTCCGCCTTTGTGATTGGTCAAAAACACTGGACCACTCCCGCAGACCGCTACAACCTTAGAGACCATTTAATCGGTAACGCTAATAGCCACAGGTGGTATGAACCTCCAAACATGACTGGTTTCAGTCGCGCACGGTTGTATAATGGATGGGTGGTCGTTGTCTTTGAGGATAGCCTCGTCCATGGGCTCCGTGGTGGAGCACTGGATGTCGATCTTATATTCCCCGGGCGTGAGGAACACGACCGTGCATTCGTGGTACGCCTTCGCTGATTCGGCAAGTGATGTTAGAACAATTCTGAAAAAAAAGTAAGATTTCTTTAAGTTATGAAATTGAGATACGAGTAAGTAGGTACTTACCTAAACACGAAACCTAATAAAATATAAGTTTTGAGGATTTTCATCACAAACCAACATTGCACATCACATCCTCTGCAATAGAGTTGCCTACAATTGGAATAAGTTGCCTTGAATAATCTCAGCAAGAATTATAAACACATTTAAGAATAGACTGGACCTTTGGATAAAGAATAAAAACATTTCTTTGACAGATAAATACTAATTTTATTCGACTCTGCTTGATATAGGCACATCAGTATACACTGCTCGCCTACAAATAAATAAATATTTTTGTAAAAAAATCTTTTTTTTAAAATGTTTTAGTCAATCTAAAATAGACATGCCCTTAAAAGTGTTCCTATATACTCTCAATAGGACTGTGTGAAAGCGAGTTGCATCCAACCAAATTGTTCAAATATTCTATCCCCACACACGAAGATACACACAGATTTAAATTGTAACGTTTGTTAGCTATATAGGTACTTTGGCTATTGCCCTGATGCCGGGGCATTAGAATACGGCATCGGTATCCTTTGCCTGTAGTAAGAGCCTACTAAAAGGGGACCTGGGCTCGTGGGTGGTCAGAGTTGGGGCTCTGGCCATCCATTCAAGCGGACCCGAGGAGGACGACAGCGTGTGTGGCAACGCTGTCGTACAGGACAGTACAAGCCTGGTTTTATCACCAGGCGAGTAGTAGTATAAAGTGCTGGGAGCACCGGTGCGTTCCTTTGGAGATCCCGGAGCTCCCAAGAAGGCACAAAGGCTGGCCACCGAGGGGGTTTTAGTGGGTACAATCCCACATAATCCGACTGCACCCCAAAGCGGCCTTTCATCTTAAGATTTCCCCCTCGGAAAAAAGGTACTTTGGCTAGCCACTCGGGTAGTTAATGTTACTTGCTAGGATATACTCACTTGTTGTTCCCGGCTGTAGCAAGTCGATTATCGAGCTTGTAGTTGAGTACGCCGTTGTTGTGGTCCTGATAGAAATGCACGGAGAGGCACAGCTTGTGCAGCGGCCTGGTGAGATGGTTAGCGACCGCCACGCCCAAGGAAAGGCATTCACCCGCCGTACACGTGTATTCCTCTTGAGGCTTTATATGCTGCTTGTTCACGCTCACCTCTGTGTACAAAAAGATTACATTAAAAACCCAAAGCAATTAGATTCTTACGGCAATTTAATTCTATTTTTCTGGGGTGGTCTTGCCCACTCCAGTAAAATAGAGTGTAGAGGCTGTCCACCCTAGAAAAAATAGAATGCAGCAGCAGATAATCTCTAGCTACTCCAATTCTGACGGCTGAATTTCTGTGGTGGTTTAATTCTGCTAGTGCCAGCACAGGACTGTGTTGTGCGACTTGTGTGTTGCACACTGACACACACTGGCTCTGAGTGAGCACATTGGTGTAAGACTTGGTTGAATTTCATTATGCAAGCTCTTTTTATTTTTGAGGTGCCAGCTCCTACCGGGTCGGTTAATAAAGTTATTTGGAGTCTTTGGAAACTGCTGCGCGGAATGATGATCTCTTGCTCAGATTGAACCACATCCGAAGAATTTTGAGCCACGAATTTCACCTTCTTCCGAGTGGTTATTTCCATCCCGTTCCGTTTCCCGGTTTCTGCTATTTCCGGAAAGGTCTACGTACCCCAGTTGAGGGGCGACATGCGAACTATGTCCATCATGGCTTGTGACAGAGTGATTCCTTTAACGCACGCGCGGCCCGAGATGTCGGACTGCATGAGGTGCCAGCGCAGGTCGGTGTTGTGTGTGATGTGCTCTGAACACATTAGTTCGAGGCTGTTGGTCGAAGTGCCTGTGTTGGTTGATTTTGATTCTGCCAGTTCTGTAAAAAACATTTAATTTGTTGAACTTTTCCTTAGCTATTTTCATATCGGTCATAGCGTAATTTGATTAGTTTTTTTATGAGAGTTCGCCGAAGTAAAGCAGCGTTCGGCACAGTCAGGTTTCGGATGGGTGACCGCGACCGCATTTAATACTGAGTGGCTCGGGTGACACATTAAATTGTAGTTCCTGGTTGTTTAAACCCTTTTGCCATGTAAGAGGCCTCCAGGCAGCTTAACAAAATCTCTGACACCAAATCTAGCCACCCGGCCTATACGAACTAGCTTACTTTTCTTACAGTGGCTTCGCGCCTAGGAGCGTATAAAATTTACTATGTCCACCATAAGGGTTAAATAAAGCGCAAGGGCTGCGAAATTTAAAGTTTTTCGATAAAATGTAGAAGAAATCAAACTGTACCAGTTACATTAAGCGCGAGCATAGCGAGCTCGCAACATTTAAAAACAATCTAGTGCAGATACTAACAAAAGGTATGCTTAACATTTAGGAGTTTGGGGGAAGGAGGAGAGGAGATGATGATGAGGTGGGGGGTAATGGAGGATTTTAAGACTAGTTTTATCTGATTTTAGTGTATTTACCGTCATCGGCTGACTTGGCAGGTGAATTATTGAACGGGCAGCGGTCTAAAGGTACGGGCACACGGCGCGACTCCTTGCTCTCTATGAGGATGTGTTTGGACGGCGCGTACTGGAAGTCCATCTCTTCTGAAGTCAGGTTTGTTACATCCAGCACTAGGTACAGCTGGGATGGACTGGGAACAACAAAGTTAAAGAACGGTTAGGATGAATGAATAAATGTAATCATTGTATTACAGGCATCACGGACCCATACAGTACATAAGGCGGTACTTACAGTTTAGATATGGGTTAAGGTATTAGTTATTACCTCAAATACCAAATAAAAAAATCAAGACAGAATTTTGTGAACAAGTGAGGTATTGCCATGTTTGAGATTTAATGACAGGATTACTTTTTATAATATGTGGTAAGTTTCCTAAATGATTTCAAAATAGGTTCTCAGTAATGATCGTAAACTAGCTTTACAACATATTTGCTCGTAAAGTGGCTGTAATTACACCAATTTCAATATCGTAATATATTTCATTACGCACTTGTTCGTTATTGTAATGTAAAACGCACGCCGCCACCGACTGCAGAACTCTGTGGTCTCGTTCTCCTACTTTCACTCAAGAGAGTGAGAGACATTACGCACTATGCTACTTTCACTCAAAGTCAGAGTTTTATTAATTTCCTCGCAAATATGTTATAAAACGTCGTATGACATGTGCGCTTTGAAAATTACACATATCATAATGTACTATTTTATGCCACGAGTCAGTGGTTTGACAATTGCTTGTCAGGCGTGAAGAAAACTTCTGTAACTTCTGGACTTATTGTAATTTGTTATTTTTTTTACGTGGAGAGCCATTTCAGCTGTCTACTGGTCACCGCTGAACGAATGCTTCTCCTGTCTCAGACCAAATTCAAAAATCAAGATAGAATGTTGAGACAAGACACACAAGTAAGGCCGGCAGAACTACGCCTCGCCGCTGTACAGACACAATTACACGTACAACGAAACTATGCCTTGGCTCGTTAGTCGAACTATGGCGGCGCAACACCGACGCACTCACAACATGTATAAAAAACTGGCCTCACTTGTGTGTTCACGACGCTCTGTCTTGATTTTTTTATTTGGTCTGAGTCTCCTGTATGTTACCTAGATGACCGATTGAAAGAAGGTTGGATCTATCGCGTGCCTACAGCTCGTCCACTTTGTAGGACTTCAGAAGTTCTACAAAGACATTAGTCTTTGTAGAACTTGCAGTTAGACAGCCTTAGGCCGGCCATACACGGGCAGCTCGAGCAGTTAACCAGTGATCAACATACATGGACCGCTCTTGCAGTCAGAATCAACAGCTTGAAGCTGCCAGTGATAACTGCTCGAGGTTGGTTCAACAGCTCGAGCGGTGGGCAATTTCAAATCAGTAGCACCATGGATTTTGAAGAGGAAGCACTTCTGCTGCTTTTGCTCATACGACGACGACGGCGGCGTAAAAATAGAAAATTGTGGGTTCATCCAATATTAGAAACAAGAACTTATAATGGAGAATTTAATCACTTGTTTTTGGAAAAAAAGTTATTTAATTATTTTAGAATGTCAATATGTGTCATCTTTTGACGAACTTTGTAATATACTCAAGGAAAAAATTGAACGTGAAGATACTATCATGAGAAAAAGTGTTCCACCAGAACAAGGCAGCTCGAGCAGTCAGTGTATTGCTGGCGACCGCTTGACCGCACGATGAAAATTCACCGTGCTGTCGACCGCCCGAATCAGTTGCAACTGCTCGAGCGGTTCGTGTATGTGCGTCCATAGAACTCTGCAGTTCACCGTGCAGTCGCAGCTTGAAGCTGTCGCCCCTCACTGCTTCAAGCGGTCCGTGTATTGCCGGCCTTAGTTTTATATTGGCAGTGGAATTATTACGAGTGTTCTTACATTTCAGCTGGTAGTACGTCCCAGTGAGTGATAGAGACGCTCGGCAGTAGTTCCAGGTTGAGTTGCAGTGAGGCTTGCCGGCAGTGCTCCTCTTGCCCCGACCCGCCCGAGTAGCGAAGCAATATCTGTATAGTACAAAATATTTTCCCCCAAAAATAGCATAACCAAGTTTAATTATTAACAAAAACAAAATTAGAATTTTGATTTTTCAAAAACTGCTTAAACATTCGATAAATTGAAATAGGACCAATTCTGAGGTTTGATCTACCAAACAAAAAAATAATCATCCAAACAGATTCATAACTAGTGGAATACCTGCGTAACATGCATATAAAACAGGTTACAATCGAATTCTGAACCTCTTTTTTAAAGTCGGTAAAAATGGTATACAGGGCTATTCCTAATCAATTAGCATCCTTTTAGGGGCTTATTCTGTACATCAAAATCAACAACTTTTGTTTTGCGACATTTGCCAAAACTAAAATAAAATCAGCTGTTCCATAGTTTTGTCGCGGGTGAATGATATTTTTCTATGGAACAACAATTTTTTTTTGTTGTGTAAAGTCGCATTACAAAAGTTGTAGTTTTTATGTACAGAATAAGCCTCTAAGAGGATGTTAATTGATTAGAAATAACCCTGTATAATAAATATAATATGAAAAATATTGATCGGGTTCTCGCAAAATTATTACATGTATTTCTATCCTACTATTATAAACGTGAAAGTTTGTGAGGATGGATGGATGGATGTATGGATGTTTGTTACTCTTTCACGTAAAAACTACCGAACGGATTGAGATGAAACTTTGCAATAATATAGCTTATATATCAGAATAACACATAGGCTATAAATTATAATGATTTTGCCTAAATTTTTGATATTATAACAACTAGCAGCGCCCCGCGGTTTTACCCGCGTTGTGCCCGTTCCCGTGGGAATTTCGGGAATTTTATACATATAAACCTTCCTCTTGAATCACTAATTCCATTAAAAAAAACCGCATCAAAATTCCTTGCGTAGTTTTAAAGATTTAAGCATACAGACAAACAAACAAACAAACGAAAATAGCGACTTTATTTTATACTATGTAAGGATAAGTGTTAAGTAAGTAGGAAAAATTCTGCCATCTGCGAGCTATTCTAGCGTGCGCTCCAAGAAAAAAAGAACTGTCGAATCGAACAAATGTCAAATCGATTTTTTTTTTTATTTCCTACCTCCTTTATTAAGGGTGGTAAGGTAGGGCCTCGAAATATCACGCGGGCGAAGCCGCGGGCAAAATCTAGTAGTCTAATATAGGTAGAATCTTATTAAAGGCGTGTATTAACACGAGGCAAGGCGTTGCGTAGTAACATTTTTATAATTATGTCAGAGCAGTGAAGTGAGGATTTGTGCAGCATGTAGCTAACTTCATGTACGCCATTAAATTTGATTCTGAAAATACTTAACATTAGTATATTGGCATGGCATTATTTTGTACCTGAGTTTCGATCTGTCGACCTCTTGACGGCGGCATCACGGAAATTGGAGCGGACCAATTAGTTGTATGTGAGTTTGTAGACCTGAGACATAAGTAAACATATCAGACAGTTTTTTACGACATTGTTGAAAACTTTAGGAACTCCGCGGGGGTAGTTTTGCGCGTTCGGTACAGGAGTCCCAAACTCTCGGGGGTAGTTACGATTCAAGCTATTAGGACACAATTTTTTTCTTACATTATAATATAAAAAAGTTAGAGGAAGTCTGAAAGTAGCGCCAGTGACTGAGAAATTAAAGAGTGGCAGGCTATCTTGGTATGGGCATATCAAGAGACGGGAAGAGAGTCATGTCACTAAAAGAACCCTAAACATGATGGTAAGCGGCAGAAATCAGAGGGGACGACCAAAAAAAGCGTGGATGAATTGTGTGAAAGTTGATATGCAAGAGAAAGGAGTTCATGATGAGATGACGTATGATAGTGAAGTGGCGAAAAGAGACGTGCTGTGCCGACCCCACCTAGTGGGATAAGGGCAGGATGATGATGATTATAATATAAAAAAGTCTCACCTAAAGCTTCCAGAAGTTCTATTTGCCATCAACCCGCTACTAAGCGAAGTATGCGCATTAGAACTCTGAGTGGGTAGTGACGTTTGCGCGTTTGGTACAGGAGACCCGACTCTCGACGGGTAGTTACTATTCAAACTATTAGGGAACAAGTTTTCTCCCCCAACTCCGCCCAAGTCAAGGAAATCAGCCTCTCCGTATAGCTTGATGGCAATAGTAGCGGTATCGTTTGGTTGTATGGGAAGTTGCGCTTGGATTGCTTCGTTGGAGTATTGGAATACTTTGGATTGTAGCTGACTGTCGATGTTTGACTGGAAAAAATGTGTTTGTTAATATTTTGTGGAAGGTGTTTGTTTGTCTCTGTCTATTGTCTAATACATACAGTTTTGTCAATCCAGGATAAAATAGCGGTGGCCTAATATAATGACCATGATATCGAAGGCGACAAACTCATAGTCTACAGGTTGTTTTAGGTACTTGTTTTTGACGCCATAAATCGATGAACAACGGCGGCCCGCACGATAACGTGTCATGTTCCGCCTGAGCCGAGCGTGCAAGCGAGAGCGCGGAACAAGCGACAGAGAGGCACGACGTGCCTAAGCGTTCCGCTTGTTTCAGTTGTTGATTCAACAATGTTTTCTCATGACGTTATCACGTAAAATTTTCGTCAGTAAACCTACTTTACAGACAGCCATTTTTTTCTCCAGTCAGTTGACTTATGACAAGAAAGCTGCAGCAGATAGTGTAGTACTTATTCTACTATTCTAGATCAATGATGGAAAGTGTGGTATTTTGAATTTAAATATTCTCAAAGAGCGATAAAATGATCAAAAATAAAGCTTGTGTTAAGAGTGCTAAAACGGGAGTTCAAGGTTTTATAAACTAATCAATATCCTAAAAAGAGTAAAACAACTTACATAAAAGTTTACTTACTTGGATAGACAATTCCAGATACTCAATCGGCACGAGACTAGTATTGGTAATCTTTATAGTACAATCGGTGCTTTCTCCGTTATACAACGATATATTTGTTGTACTTCCAATATTCTCCACACTGGCAGTACTAATGCTTCCAGATGGCGCCACAGTCGTTTCTATAGTTATCGTGGGAAGACTTGGTATCACTTCTATAGTATAGGACGCGGGAAATTTATGAGGCGTGGGCATATTTTTCAATTTGCAATTGGATTTGACCCCAAGCGTGTGGGTAGAGTATCCCAAAATTTGCAATTCTCCGATTTCTTTTGGGGTTCCGTGAAGGTTGACAGTTGTGGGTGAATCGGGGGGTAGTATGATTGTTTCTGGGATTGATTCGAATACGACCCCTGATGTTAGGAGGCGCATGTTGGATACTTTAAGCTCGAAAGGTAAAGGGTTTGTGAGTTTTAATTGCACTTCGCATATGTCGTCTTCTACCCAGAGGTATTCTGTAAAGAGAGAAAGTAGGGTATTTAGTATTGAGAGAAATTGTAATCGTTTGTAATATTTTTCGAGAATTGCTTCCAAGTTTTTGTCAATTTTTGATGAATGACTTCATGACAAAAAGAAGGTAAGAAGTGCTTTTTCTTTTTCTCGTTATCATGCGTCACAAAGTTGGTATTGCTTTAATGTGTTAAACTAACTCTAAAGTACTAATATTTAGAATTTTAATTCTATGAATACATAATCATCAATAACACATGTAATTAATTTTAAACCGACTGCAAGGTAGTTAGTCCTACGCCTTCACAACATTTCGGTATAAGCCGAATCATACAAGTCTGCGGATGTGAAGTTAGCTACAAGCTGTACAATATCCAATCCTGACTGATGCTCATATAAACCTACGCGTTGTTTGGATTGGATATTGCACAGCTTGTAGCTAACTTCACATCCGTCGACTTGTATTATTCGGCCTATAACATACATACCTATACATTCAAAAGATACTCTCTCGAATAGTTTTACATTTTCTAAAATTACTTACCCATTTTTCCCTCTTCCTTCTTCGCATTGCGTTCCAAACTGCCGAAGTGTATAGGCGTGAATATAAAGGGTCCACTGGGCGTTTTGGCTTTAACGCGGTGCGGCGTGCGTGCGGGCGGCAGCGGGCGCGGGGAAAACCCGGAACATCGCGGCACGTGCGTGAGATTCGCGGGGGGAATCACCTCGCCGCATTCTAGCACTAGCGGGACGGGACCGCCTTCGCATTGAGCTGAGAGAGCCTGGAAAGTGGTCGAATACAATATACCTACATTAATTTCTGATATATACAGAAGTTTAGATGGTACAATAATGATGATGGATGGAAGTTCTAAGAATCGACGCAGCGTAATTCCATATCGTATACGCTTGTAAGCGCTTTAGACCCGTTTTCGACAAGCAGAATTCGACGAGTTAGGGCGCGTACACATAGCGTCCGATTTTACAGCATCCTTTTTAACTGATCCGTCGCTACTGGTGGTAATATTCACACAGCATTTTAACGGATAATAACATATACGTTTTAATGGACCTGTAAAACGGATTGCTGCTTATTTTGTCGTATCGGTATTTTTACTGGATCAGGATTCCTATGTTCTGTGTAAACTCGCTCATACAACTACATACGCTAACCGCATGTACGTTTAAACGGACCTGTAAAACGGACGTTCTATGTGTACGAGTCCTTAGTGGAGTTCATCTCTTTTCTCTGTAAGTTTGCTTTACCACCAGAAATGTACGAGGTTTATGGTTTGGTAAGCCGAATAGGCCACGGTAGGCCGAACCATACAACTTGGCAACTGTGATGTTAGCTACATGCTACGGATAGCTAGCCCTATCCTGACAGAACCTCACTTAACAGCCGTGCGAGGATTGGGTTATCCGCAGCTTGTAGCTAACATCACATCCGCCGAGTTGACTGATTCGACCCATAGATGAGCATCCTTGCACAGGATGCATAGCAAACCGTTGGAACGGTGTAACGTGAACGATGTCAAGATGTTAGATCCTACGGATACGGAATCCTAGTGACATCTGCAGGTTATAAGTGTAAAGCTTCGAGCAAATATCTACAAAACGCTATACACCTTGTAAAGCGTTTTTATTTATGATCAATAAAATGAAAGACAGATATGGAAAGTGTACCTGTAGTTGTATAGCGAGGTCGCGATGCTCCTGGCTGGAGAGATGGGGCCACATAGTCTGCAGCAAAAATGTCATATGCCGCGTGGCCAGCGCCGGGTGACCCATGCGGCGTGCTGCTACCACCAACTCTTGGAGCAGTTGTATTTGGAGCGCCGGCCAACCTGGCATTTATTTTCTTCTTTAGTGAGGTAGTATAAAAAGTTTCGATAACATTGTTGAGGACTGAGCAAAAGGGAGGAACAAAGTGAGAAAGGTTGACCCTGCCACTATAGGTATGTGGGATATACAGTGCTATTTGTAACGTACGCACGTTACAAATCAAATAAGTACATCGCTTTCAGGGATGTATAAAAGTTGTGCCTTGATGTACGAGTCACTCGGTTCTGAATACTGTTACGCAGTAGGCCGCTGCGTCGCGCGCGGTACGACGGTAATCGCGAGATTTATGGTTTTATGACTCAGGCGGCACCGGCCTTTGTGTCGCGTCTATTGTTTGCTAGATTTTTTTGTGGTGTTTTCGTAATAATTAAGAACAATAGGGTTTCTCGAACTTTACACTTGTTTACTTTGTCAGTCACAATGGCACCGAATATTCTACAGATTTCTAGAGAACCCTTGTTCCGATATAAACAGGGCGATGGTTTTCGTTCGTGGCAGTTATCGCGTTTATACCGGAGTGAAAACATCTCGTGTTCAAGTGCGGTACCAGTGATCGTGAAGTGACTAGTTGTGTGAATATCAGTGCCAGTGTGAAGTATTGTGCGAACCGGTTGTGTCGTGTGTACTGTGATTTTGTGCAATAAAGTGCAAAGTGAACAATCGGCGTTTTAACTGATTATCCAAGAACCCATCTCGTAACAATACCATTACTAATGTAAGTAGGGAGTAGTTTAAATGGTCTTTTGCCCACCTAGCAAAATATAATGGTTAAACTCTTAAAGTTTTCTGGGGTGGTCACCCGCTTTTATCTCCATCAAATTTTGATATAGGGCTCGTCTATGGTAAGATACACCACAGTGACTTACAAATTTGGTGCTGTATCACGTAGTTAGGCTCGAGGCTGGGGGAAGCTGTGCAGCATGAGGTAGTAGCAGCGCTACACTCGTCACTCACCGACTTGGTGCTGTATGACGTAGTTAGGCTCGAGGCTGAGCCGGTGTCCGGGGAAGCTGTGCAGCATGAGGTAGTAGCAGCGCTACACTCGTCACTCACCGACTTGGTGCTGTATGACGTAGTTAGGCTCGAGGCTGAGCCGGTGTGGGGGGAAGCTGTGCAGCATGAGGTAGTAGCAGCGCTACACTCGTCACTCACCGACTTGGTGCTGTATGACGTAGTTAGGCTCGAGGCTGAGCCGGTGTCCGGGGAAGCTGTGCAGCATGAGATAGTAGCAGCGCTACACTCGTCACTCACCGACTTGGTGCTGTATGACGTAGTTAGGCTCGAGGCTGAGCCGGTGTGGGGGGAAGCTGTGCAGCATGAGGTAGTAGCAGCGCTACACTCGTCACTCACCGACTTGGTGCTGTATGACGTAGTTAGGCTCGAGGCTGAGCCGGTGTCCGGGGAAGCTGTGCAGCATGAGATAGTAGCAGCGCTACACTCGTCACTCACCGACTTGGTGCTGTATGACGTAGTTAGGCTCGAGGCTGAGCCGGTGTCCGGGGAAGCTGTGCAGCATGAGGTAGTAGCAGCGCTACACTCGTCACTCACCGACTTGGTGCTGTATGACGTAGTTAGGCTCGAGGCTGAGCCGGTGTCCGGGGAAGCTGTGCAGCATGAGATAGTAGCAGCGCTACACTCGTCACTCACCGACTTGGTGCTGTATGACGTAGTTAGGCTCGAGGCTGAGCCGGTGTCCGGGGAAGCTGTGCAGCATGAGGTAGTAGCAGCGCTACACTCGTCACTCACCGACTTGGTGCTGTATGACGTAGTTAGGCTCGAGGCTGAGCCGGTGTCCGGGGAAGCTGTGCAGCATGAGGTAGTAGCAGCGCTGCCAGTCTGGGTTCGGGTTGTTGGGGCTCACTTGTCGCGTCGCGGCCAGGCGTTGGCAGAATGCCGCCTTGCGGAGGAAACCTAGAAAAGTGCGACGATCTTGAAGGAGAACTATGTGGAAAGCGAGTCATTCCTGAAGCTTAGGTGTGGACAACATTAAGGCATTCAACAACAAAACTTCTATTAAATTAGTAAGTGTCCACAACAAGATGATGACTAGTAGTTACTCAAGCACCTTTTTGTGGTAAACTGTCAGGAAATTTTCCTGTTCAAGGAACTCAATCAAGCGCATTGCTAAGATTAGACCATATTGGTTAAGCGAAATTTGATTTTTAGGTTTCGTTTAAGGTGGACTAATGTACAGTAATGCACAGAAGAGACTGCGCGATTGTACTTTTGACCGCAAAATACCTTTATTTTATTTTCTCCTATTACATTTTAGTAGTTAGCAAAGGGCTTGGGAGGACTTCGTTCGTTCGTTCGTAACAGAGCAGTTTACTTCATTTAAATAAAATTACATAAATAGATTCGTTGGCAAAAATGTATCATTAAAGATGATTGATGGTTAAATACAACGAATTCTTACCAATTTCCTTGTACAGTTCAGCTAACGTATCGAACCTCTGTATCTTTTCCTGCTCGCTCAATGTCAAGTTTATAAAAATAACATTCTGCAGGAAGCTAGAAGCGTGCAAGCTGTTATTCTGTTCGACGGCTATTCTCGCCGCCTTGAAACACGCTTCAGTTTCTATAATACCAGCGTTTTGGTATTTACTGTAGTGTATTATGGCCTTGCGGTATTTTTCGGCGATTTCCTCCCCGTTTAGTAGGAATTGGTTGTTGACTTGGGATGGTGGTTGTCTAGGGATTGAAGGCAGTTCTGATGTTAGGTATGACCTGTGGGTTAAAATATTCGGAACTGTATTTAATTTGTCGTAGTTTATGGTGTGGTTTATTATCGTAATCTGGGTATGGTTTATTGTCGGAGTAATTCATTCTTTGAAATAAACGATTTACGTAGACGATGGAATAATAATATGATAGATGTAGGGTCGTGGCAGCGTTTTCTTCCTGATAAGTACATATATAGAATAGTTATACATAGTTCATATAGAATAGATGTATCGGTTTTGGCCACCTTAGTGTCATTTTTGGCCACTTTGAATTTTGATTGTGTAGACAATTTCAATGTTAAAATAATATTTTTATAGAAATGAAACTTTGACATTCACAATAAATTACATAAACAATATTTATGGTGTTGTGTTGTTTATTTAGATTATTGGTGAGTTCACTGGCCATCGGTGTTAAATTAAAAGTCTTACTTCCTAAGCATCCATTCAACTACAAAAATATGTATGTTCTATGGTTCCTTACCTTTGACTCTGGTATTCAATATCACTAGACGACGCAAGAGATTCAGTATCAGCATTATCAGTTTCCGACTGCCTCGAAGACGTATCGATACTATCAGACGAAGTAGGGGTTAATTCACTCGGTGGGTTCACTGGACTCGACGCTTTAGACCCGCGTAGTGGAGACGCGGTGACTTTGAACTTTCGAAATGGATCCGTATTCGGTTGGAATAGGGATAGTTTTGTTTTGTTAGGCGAGCTTTCTTGGAGGCTCGCGTTGCGTTGGAGGGGTGTTGGGTTGCGGAGGTTTGGGTATAAGAGGATTGCTGATGCTGCGCAGAGACCTGAAAATAAATAATGGATTTTATAGTACTTTCAGACGTATTGATTGTATGTTCAGAAACTATGAAAAATCGTGGTTTGTAAAGTTGGTTAGAGTTAACAGTAAAATTTAAAGCATGATCAACCGTCGCCCATTTTTAGGGTTCCGTACCCAAAGGGAAAAACGGGACCCTATTACTAAGACTTCGATGTCCGTCTGTCTGTCTGTCACCGGGCTGCATCTCATGAACCATGATAGCTAGGTAGCTGAAATTTTCACATATGATGTATTTCTGTTGCCGCTATAACAACAAATACTAAAAAGAGAATTAAATAAATATTTAAGGGGGCTCCCATACAACAAACCTGAATTTTTAGACGTTTTTAGCTCTTTATTAATAATGGTAACAGTTCGTATAGGCCGGGTGGCTAACCCTGGTGTCAGAGTTTTTAGGCCGATGGTAACAGGTCGATGCTTGAAATTTTCACAGAATATTTAGTTTTATATTCACTTCAATGGTAAAATTAAAATAAAATAAATATTTAAGGGGGGCTCCCATACAGTACGGAACCCTCCGTGCGCGAGTCCGACTCGTACTTGGCCGATTATTACAATTTTAGTAGCAAAGAAGTGTTATCCAATGAGTCACAACGTCGCTATATGAACTTCCTTTCATTGGCCTTTTATAATTACACAGCAACTGTTTTACAAGTTTTTTGTAGCCTGGAGCAAGAGTCGCACAAAGGGCAATGGAGCGTGCCATGTTAGGTATCAGTTTAAAAGACCGAGTTCGTAATACGGAAACCCGACGAAGGACAAAAGTCAAAGATGTTGGAAACCGTATTACGAGACTCAAGTGGCGCTGGGCAGGACATGTGGCTAGGCGTGGTGACGCCCGGTGGAGTAGATCCCTGACTGCTCCCAATAGCAGATAAGCGTTCAATAGGCAGACCACCAGCCCGATGGGTCGACGACATCAGACCCATCGCTGGTCAAGCGTGGATGCGATTGGCCCAAGATAGGGAACAATGACACATAAGAGAGGAGGCCTATACCCAGCAGTGGGTCGACACAGGCTGATGATGATGATGATGATGGAGCAAATTACCTAGAATAGTAGAAAGTATTTCTAGATTTTAGATAAATAAATATAGATTTAGGATATAGAATGAATGCTATTAGATCTATACCTACTTGGGACAAATGTCGTCTATTTCTGTAGCTATTGTGTCTAGAACTAGGGCAAATATTTCTAAAACTGATGAAAATAATTTTAGATATTTGATTTCTGGGGCGACATATGCAACATTTTAGGGTGGTGTGTAATATATGTTTTGGATAGCGTTGGACTTTCACGGCATGCGTGGCACTTAACACTAGGCAAGCATACTACTCGTTTTGTCACCTAGGTCACCCCATAAATACGTCTATGATACAGTACCTTTTTTTGCAGCAGCAAGCCACAGGTAATCATTAACTGACTTGAGTATCTCAGCGGACGAGTTATACGAAAGGCCGACCTGAATGGGGCTGAAACGTCAGCTCCACGAGCTTTTTGTCACGGGCTCCATGCAAAGCTTCTAAAGAAGTAGGCGTAGGCGTAAGCGGCTGTTATAGACGTATTCAAGTCAAAACCTTCTTTACCTTCTTTAGCAGCAGCGAGCCACAGCCAATCATTGACCGACTTGAGTATCTCGGCAGCTGAGTTGTACAAGCTGAGGCTGTCGGCCACGAGGCCGGCCTGCAACGTCAGATCCGCCAGGTTCTTCGTCACGCGCCCCATGCAACGCTTCTTGCTGTTGCGAGATTCCATGTCCAGACCTGGGGGATAGAGGGGTTTCTGTTTGTTTTAAAAAAATCTTTATTTAACATAAAGCTTAAAACTACTATATACTAATTAGTATTCACTAACAGTAGAATGTGTTCTAAAGAATAATACTAGTATTAGAATGTGTACTCATCTCTTTGTCTTCATCAATCTAATATTTTTAACCGACTTCCAAAAAGGAGGAGGTTTTATGTTCGTCTGTATGTTTTTTTATTTCCTCGATAATTCCACCAATTGTGAACCGAATCGAAAAATTATTTTTTAGTATGAAAGGGTAAACTAACGAGGTGGACCCATTTGAATTTTACAGAAATCGGCGAAGCCGTTTTTGATAAATCAACAATAATGTAAACAATTCGAGTGAAATATTCGAATTTTGTACACAATGGAAGGCGGTTTTGCCATTTTTTGCGAAAAATAACAATTGATAATAATAATCTATCTGACAGACTAATAATTTTTTTTTTAGTCGTCATGCCTATATGTGGATTTACCTACAAAATCCTTCTTCTCAAATGGTGCCAACAACAAAGACACCTTTTCTAGCTTCTCTCTAGACCGTTCCAGTCTTTTTGACTCCACAACCCAAAACAGAGAGTTGATCAGTTCCGCTACATTCTGTTCTAAGTCCGGTACTGGGTCGTTTTCTCCATAGAACATAGCGTGGGTTTTGAAGTTGGATGGTGTGGTGAAGAGTTCTTCTTGTGTGGAGATGGTGGAAGTCATGGAGTGTGGGAAGCTGTCTGCTGATGAGATGCTCTCGGGCTCTTCAGTGGGAAGTGAAGCTCTGAAAAATAACAATACCTTAAGCATAGTCTCAACTTTTACCACATATTTACACGACTGCCAAGGATGGGTATTATTGTTTTTCGCGCGTATCTTGTTGCAATTTTTTATTGCAGTTATGACAATCATGAAAATCAAATATTTATGAATAAAATAAGTTAAAAAGTCAAGGCCAAATCATAGTCGTAAATTGCCCTCTGCTGGGCACAGGGCTCCCATATTTAATAGAATTTACGATTTTCTTTTTGTTTGGTATAATAAATTAAACTTACTTATCACCCAAGCTGCTCCCTTCCTTGGAAACCTTGTCCTCATCAAAAATGCTGTAAGTTTCAGGTTCCTGCTCTGGCTTCTTCATATTGCTGATGGGCCCAAACATGAACGCCCGAGAATCATAGAGAGTGTTGGAATATTTCACTTTTAGACTTTCATGTACTCTGCACACCTCATTGAGCTCTATTTGATTGGTGAATTTGCTTAAAGTTAGCAGACCTAGTAGTCTCCTGTAAAATTATAATAACTTTAGATTAGTTATACATAATTTTATGTTGTGTTGTAGTGTAATAATTTATTAAAATGTTACTAAATTAAGTTTTGGACAGTATTTAACATTTTTTCTAGATTAAATTCACAAGAACGTCATTTTTCTAAGTCCAGTTAGTTTTAATAATTGGCTGTCAGACTTATTTACTAAAAAATATTCAGTAAATTTGTTTCATCATCATCATCTGTGGTCATCTTTATAACAATGCTGGGTATGAGCCTTTTCTTACAATGCCATTTGCATCAGTTTGAGCCAATAGTGTTAAGGCAATTTGTGATAGTAAAATTATTTTAGATATTTTTAAAATTATTAAATGTATGTGAAATATTATGGGTAAATTGAGCTTGAATAGTGAGTCTTACCTATGAGTTTGGAAATCACCCCAGTCATTGTTCTCTACTGGGTAATCTCTCACATAACGGACCCAAATATCTCTCACCTGCCCTGTGGAATCTACAAAACAAAACAGATATTACACAGTATTTTTCAAACAATTATAATCGGCTAGAAACATTAACAGAATCTATATTAGCACCCAATATTTATGCTCTATTGCACTGTGATTAGAGAATGAGCAGTGTCAGTTTGGAAAATCTCTTAGTAAGTTGGTTGGTGATTATGTTCTTAGTAAATAGCAAAACTGATTTGTTTGAGTGTTTTTGGTCTCTGAAAGGCAAACATATTAGCTCAACATCTTGAGGAATATAATGCACTTTTTTTTAACTGGCAAAAGTGCATTTATTGACTACAACAAAATACAATACCACTTTATATGCTAAAACTACCTACACTATTACTACATAAAAAGCTAACTTTTATTTGTTATAGTCTTCTATAGAATACTTCAGTTATTCGAGATATCGAAGCTCAGCTGTGTGAAGCTGAACTGTAGCAACAGTTGCTTTAATGGTGTTTACGAGGGGTGGAAAACTTAGAACTAACCAGTAACTTTAATATTGTTGACTCTTTGTATCCGTTCCCAGAGTTTGTTGAAGTTCTTGAGCATGCCGCCCACACCCTTGACGAGCACCAGCAGGCACGCGTGGTGCTGCGCGTGCTGCCCGTAGTCCGGGTGCGACATCACCGACTCTCCTGGGGCGTGCGATAGAATGTAGCTCACTGAGGAGCGCATTGATATCTCATTCGTTTATCATCAACGATCAACACTCGCTCTTATCTTATCGGCTGCTACGTACAATTGTGCCATTCGACTAAATTTTATCACTCCTAATTGAATGAAAACATCAAAGTTTTAGCAATTTTTAATTATTTATTGTTTTGGAGATTTTCTGATTTGTTTACGTCGCGATTTTTTTTTGACGTTGACATTTGATTGAATTTTGAAATTATTTGTTTGATTGATGTATTTAAATTCGTTCAAAAACCAAAAAAAGCTTAAGTTTTGACAAGTTTTCTTTGGAACATTTTACTGTTATTGAACGAAATTTTTTTAGGATTTCCTAGCTACCTAACCAAACAAATGTCACAGAGGTAGCCAAATGTGAAATGAGAACGCTATTGCTATTCCTAAACTTTCTGTCTATCGGGTATTATCTGTAGCTATTATAACGAAGTTATGTTATTACTGTTTCACAATAACAATTATGACTAATTGTTTTTATGGTAGGTATACAAAATGTTATCCTAAGCTTTCTAAATAAAAATAAATAATTCATTTTCGTTTGATGGTGCGCAACTTTTTGATTGTTTAGTCCTTTAGTCTGACTCGCACTTCTTTTTCTTCTTTTCAGCCATTGGACGTCCACTGCTGAACATAGGCCTCCCCTAAAGACCTCCAATAAGACCGGTTGGTAGCGGCTTGCATCCAGCGCGATCCTGCGGTCTTAATGAGGTCGTCCGTCCACCTTGTGGGTGGACGTCCTACGCTGCGCTTGCCGGTACGTGGTCTCCACTCGAGGACTTTTCGACCCCATCGGTCATCAGTCCTCCGCGCTATGTGCCCTGCCCATTGCCACTTCAACCTGCCAATCCGCTGGGCTATGTCGGTAACCTTGGTTCTTCTACGGATCTCCTCATTCCTGATTCGATCTCGCAGAGAAACTCCGAGCATAGCCCTCTCCATGGCTCGTTGGGCTACTTGAAGCTTACCAATTAGGCCCATAGTTAGAGACCATGTTTCTGTGCCATAAGTCATCACTGGCAACACACACTGGTCGAAAACTTTCGACTTGAGGCACTGAGGTATGTCGGACGAGAAGACGCTACGCAATTTTCCGAACGCTGCCCAGCCGAGTTGGATTCGGCGATTGGCCTCTTTCTTGAAGTCGGACCTACCTAACTGGACTACTTGTCCTAGGTAGACGTACGAGTCAACGACTTCAAGAACCGAGTTGCCAACTGAAATAGGGGTGGGTACAACATGGGAATTACACATGACCTTTGTCTTGTCCATGTTCATTTTAAGACCCACCTGTTGAGAGACTCGATTTAGGCCTTCGAGCATCGTACTGAGTTCCTCCATCGACTTTGCCATGACCACGATATCGTCGGCAAACCGAAGGTGAGTGAGGTATTCGCCATTGATGTTGATGCCGAATCCTTTCCATTCCAGGAGCTTAAAAGCGTTCTCCAGAGTAGCAGTAAACAGTTTCGGAGATATTACATCTCCCTGTCTTACGCCTCTCTTCAGTGGGATCGCCTTGGAGCTCTCTTCCTGTACTCGGACCGACATAGTGGCGTTATTATACAAACACTTCAACACTTCGATATACCGATAGCCAATACGGCATCGTTGAAGAGACTCAAGCACAGCCCATGTCTCGACCGAATCAAAGGCTTTCTCATAGTCCACAAACGCTAAGCAAAGTGGCTGGTTATACTCCTCGGTCTTCTGTATAACCTGCCGCAGCGTATGTATGTGATCCATGGTACTAAAGCCTTTTCGGAAACCGGCTTGTTCGGAAGGCTGGAAGTCATCAAGCCTGCGTTCGAGACGATTCGTAATGACTCTTGAAAACAACTTATAAACATGGCTTAGATCGTCTCCTTAATATGTTTGGTATTAAAGAGACGAATGTCGCACCGCACTGATATCGAAATTTGTCTATTGAGCCGCCTGTATGACTTTGCATCATCGGAAGACTGCAGTCTTAGCGAGCGTCGTTCGGCCATGAGATTTTGAGTATGATCGGAAAATTTCTGAGGTCTATCTGAACGGCGGGGTCTAAAGAACTTAGAACCCACCGTTTGGACAGCTTCTACGAGCCCGTTATTGATCTCGTCCACCGACGCAAAATTCTCCAGGCAAGCAAAGCTATTTGAGAGCTCGAGCTGAAAGTTCTCGGGGTTTTGTATATGAGCATGAGTAGGTCGGAGCTTAGACTTCATCAGACGGGACCTTTCGAGTTTAACGTTAATATTCAGTTTGCCTCGCACGATTCTGTGATCACTACCCGTTTTTATCCTGTGGATCACGGAGACATCGTTAAATATCTGTTTCTCGCTAGTCATGATGAAGTCTATCTCATTTCTCGTAGAACCATCGGGGCTCATCTAGGTCCATTTCCTGTGAGGTGGCTTCTGGAAGAAAGAGTTCATCATGAAGAGTCCCTCTTTTTCCAGAAAGTCTGCCAGCCTTTGGCCCCTGGGGTTCCGTTGCCCATATCCAAATTGCCCCACTCTCAACTCATCATCGCTTTTTTTGCCCAACTTTGCGTTGAAGTCTCCCATAACAACCGTGAAGCGGGTCTTAGACGTATGTATGGCCCGACTTACGTCCTCATACATAGCCTCCACTTCATCATCTGGGTGTGCCGATGTCGGTGCGTATACCTGAATGACCTTCAACGAATATCGTTTGGATATTCTGAGTAATAGGTATACAACCCTGCTCGACACACTTTCGATGGTAATAATGTTGTTAACGAGAGACTTGTGAACGAGAAAGCCGACACCACCTTGGGACCGTTGGTCACCTTCCCGGTAGTAAAGTAGGTTGCCAGATTTCAGGGTTATCGTGTCTTCGCCCTCTCTACGGACTTCAGACAACCCCATAATATCCCATCGCAACCTACTCAACTCTTCTTCCAGTTCAGCAATCTTCTCATCAGCCCTCATCGTGCGCACGTTATATGTTGCCAGGGCCAGTCGTCGTCGGTTGGGGTGGCAGCCGGATCTCTGCCGGAGATTCTTAGCACCCCTTGCTCCGCCGTTACCGTGGTCGCTGCCGTAACCAGGACTAGCGGAGCTGCCGTGGACTGGGGGCCTGGTTTTATTGCGTACAGTCATTTAGGGAGATTTTGCCCGTAATTGCCGCGCTGGGCAGGCGTGTTGGCAATCGCAGTGCATAGCTCTCGCGGCGGGGATGCTGCTGCCCATCTCCGCCCTGTTGCACTTGAGCTACGCTTTTTCGGATGGATATACCGCCATCTATCGGTTCCGTAGTACCTCAGTCGGCTCTTACGACACATGCGGGGCAATTCTGTTAACCGATCTCGTTGCTGAGGTGACGCGTTCTTGAGCTTCTCTCGTTTTTTTGACAGCTTTGAGCTATCAAAATTGTCAGAAAAGCGAGAGGGGTCCGGGAGCGTATCACTTCGGTGACGAGATCGGTTGACAGAATTGCCCCGCTGGTACAAGAGGGGGGTGCTATTCTACTCTGCCGGCACCCCACGGCCAACGCACTCGCACTTAGCTGTCTCCAATTTTTTTCTTCATGTCTGACTTTGACATTTCGTTATTTTTAATCTGTCAAATCAAACAACAAACATAACCTCAATATTCTGAAAAATCCGCTGAGGATCACAAACTAAAGGATACTCTGAGGATTTAAGTTGTGGATCTTGCAAATTTTGTTATATATTTTTTTGCACGCTATATTCAGTAACCAGTAAAATAATATAAAGAAATGGCATCAAAAGAAGGAGGAGGTGATAAAAATAAGGTATAAATAGCTTTGGCGTTATCTGTACCTACTTTGAATTAGGAGATATTTACTCGGGGTTCACTCTATTTCGTTGTATTCGTGTTTACAGTCACAAGGCGGCGGAGACAACAAAGAGAAGAGGAGGAAAGAGTCCATCCTTGACCTGAGCAAGTACCTTGAGAAGAGTATTCGTGTAAAATTTGCCGGCGGTCGGGAAGCGGCCGGCATTCTCAAGGGATACGATCCACTGCTGAATCTTGTGCTTGACAACACCACGGAGTTCCTTCGTGGTATGAACTATGATGTTTTTCAAGCATTTGTCTCTCAACACCTCAGACCAAATAAAAAAAAACAAGGCAGTATGTTGAGAAACAAACAACTGAAGCAGGCAAAACTCCGCTTCGCGTACAGACACAATTACACACACAAACACGTACAACGAAACTACGCCTTGGCTCGTCAGTCGAACTATGGCGGCGTAACACCGATGCACTCACCACATGTATAAAAAAAAGGCCTCACTTGTCTGTTCACGACATTCTGTCTTGATTTTTTATTTGGTCTGAGCTTAACACATGCTTGCTTGGAAAAATAATCGTCACATCTGTTCATTGTTTTATCAGTATCAGATTAAACTGTATAGTTACTAAGTCTCAAGTCTCTTCCATCACTTCCACAAATTTTTTATGTACCTAATTCCGATTAAACATTTGTATTTGGAAATGTATAGGAAGGTTTATGTCCAGTAATAGATGTGGTACAGTTTAAATGATGATTCTTTGATGGCATGTCATGAGCATGCCATTTTTTAGAAAAAAAATAGCATGTTTTACCAAAACAGTTCGCCAGTTCAAACAGTTCCACTAACTTCCACTGGGCCTGCAAGGTTAACATTGGACAATTGCCATTTGTAGGTAGGCTTATATTTAGCAGCTAACAAAAGTACCGTAAGATCTATCAGTATAGGCTGAATCAAATTTTATTGGGTCTTTGGACTGACATGATTTTGCTGCATATCACATCATCCATCTCAACATCTTTTCTATTGTTCACAGATGCCATAAAGTTTGATTCAGCCTATACAGTACTGCATGTTTATATTTATGTCTTGTTACTGGTGGACTATTGTAAATAAAATTTATTACTGCCTCAGTGGTTGTGACCCTGACTTTTGGGTCAAAGAAGCATAGGTTTGATTCCCACCCAGGGCAAGCATTTATGTGATGAACATAGGTAAGTATGTATAGGTGTGTAGTATATCAGTCTCTGGCAGCAATATGGCAAGCTTTGCTTAGTTTGGGGTCAGAGACCATGTGTAAGTTGTTGCCTAATATTTATTTATTACTTTATTTAATTCAAGAATTGTTTCTAAACACTCCAGATCCTGATGACCCCTACAAGCTCCTGGAAGACACCAGAGCACTAGGCCTTGTTGTATGCAGAGGTACATCAGTAGTCCTAATATGTCCAATGGACGGAATGGAGGCCATACCGAACCCATTCATTACTCAAGAAGGCTAATGCTAAGTATATTTGTTACTTATAATTAATATAAGACTTAAAATTAAGTAAAGGATAAGGAATACTAAGTTGTTTTGTATTGTTTATTAAAAACTTAAATAGTTAATAAATTATTGCACACTGGATAAGATCACTATAAAACCTCAGACTAAATAAAAAAATCAAAACAGAATGCTGAGAAACATACAAGTGATGCCGGCAAAACTACGCCTCGCCGTGTACAGACACAATTACACACACAAACAAATACAACGAAACTACGCCTTGGCTCGTCAGTTGAACAGTGGCAGCGCAACACCGACGCACTCACCACATGTATAAAAAACTGGCTTCACTTGTCCGTTCACGATGTTTTCTTGATTCCTTTATTTCGTCTTAAAAGACTATAACTGAGACAATAATTAGGGAATTTTAGACATTTTTACACCAGATAGAAGTAACAGATAGTAACGAATGTGGATCTATTACACTGAGTAGCTATCTCACTCCATGTAAGTAAAACCTGTGTGAAAGTGGATTTTTGAACTCCTTTAAGTGAGGTATATTCCACTGTACTGTTCTGTGGTGACTGCACTAGCCCACTGCTGTTTTGAGTAACTACTAAGTCTTGCATTGTAGAGAGAGATGTAGTAGTAGAGCAAAATCTACCATTTTTACCGACTTCCAAAAAGGAGGAGGTACTATTTTCGTCTATGTATTTTGTTCGATGAACATACACACATCGAAATTTTAGACAATTGTAAACCGATTTAATAATTTCTTTTTTAGTTTATAAGAGTATACATCCGAGGTGGTCGAATTTAAATTTTACCGAAATCGGCTGAGCCGTTTTTGATAAATCAACAAAAATGTACATGTGTGGATGTCACATTGATTCATACAAATTATTTGAATTCTGTACACAGTGGAAGTCAGTGCTGCAATTTTTTGCGAAACATAAATTATAGTAATTTGATGCAAGCTGTAATTGAAATGATTGTGTGATTGCATTTGTTTTACTTATATAGCAGGAGCTGTACTTAGCCACAAAAAATAAACATGATCTGCCTTCTTAAGATTACCTATAATATAATAGTAATGCTTATCAACCTTCCACACTAAAAATATTCTCTCAATCAGATACTTGGTAACTCTCCACCTAATATTTACAATTTGTCTACTGTACACTATTCAAAACCAAATTCGTTTCGTAACCATGGGTATGTTTTAGGGCAATCCATACACGTTATCATGTATTTATCATGTTCTAGTACTTTAGAAGATAGTTTACATGTCTTTGGTTTATTACAAGCGATCTCGGCGTCTTCGAAATGGCGGTCTTTACATAACCAAGGCTGGAATTTGTTGATTTGAAGCACTGGTGTTGGTCTCTTTATCCAGTCGATAACTTGCTTGTATGTCACGAAGAATACGTCTGGTAGTTTCAGGATCTCGTCCACAAATCGCTGAAATCAATAAATTAATTATGTTTTGATCATCCGTCTTATAGACCGACTCAGACATCTTGGCGGCTGTGACGTTAGCTACAAGCTGCGGATAACCTAATCTAGACTGAAGCTCACTTAACAGCTGCGCGAGAATCGGGTTATCCGCAGCTTGTAGCTAACATCACAGTCGCCAAGAAGTTTCACCAAACCAATGATCGTATACAGGTACGTAATAATATCATAATATGTACAAGTAATTTTAAACGATGAACATATTCTAAAATATCATTGTAGGTAGGCTCTCTCATAATTACCAAATTTTTTCATTACTCATCATAATTACCAATTTTTTTCATTACTCATCATAATTACCAAATTTTTTCATTACTCATCATAATTACCAAATTTTTTCATTACTCATCTAGACACGCGGCAGCGTGTCCAGCCAAAGTGTTCAAAGAAAACTGGCGACGCAGCGGCCGTGTGTAATATTACACGAACCATTTGGAGTTACTTTTGACCCCCTCACAACTTAAAAACTATTTAGCCTACATAATTAATAAATAACTATTTAGCCTACAGCCTCGGTGTCTCAGTGGTTAGTGACCCTAACTTCTGGGTCAAAGAGGCGTGGGTTCGATCCCCACCCAGGGCAAATATTTATGTGATGAACATAAGTGTTTGCTCTGTGTCTGGGTGTTATTTAGTTACTGTCTATATAAGTATGTATTTAAAAATAAGTATATGTAGTATATCAGTCTCTGGCAGCCATATCACAAGCTTTGCTTAGTTTGGGGTCAGAGGCCGTGTGTAACATGTCCCCTAATATTTATTTATTTACATACAATGTGAAATGGGAGCCAAAGTGTCGCCACCAAAAGAATTGAGATCTAACACGGGGGCCAAGTGTTCTGTGAACATAAGTAAATTTCTTTTAAATGTTGTAGGTATATTCTTGTAGCTTAAACTTTAGGATTTTCTACAGAACACTTGGCCCCCGTGTTAGATCTCAATTCTTTTGGCGGCGACACTTTGGCTCCCATTTCACATTTATGTTTTTGATGAGATCATAATTACCAAATTTTATTATGGGTCGCCGAAATTACGAAAAAAAATAACAGTTCCGTGCAAAAAGTTCATAAATTTGAAATAATATTTATAACATAGTGGATTTCTTGGTTGGTCCTATAGTACGAGTTGCAGTCTAAACTTCGCTTAGACTCAATTGAGTGCATGTTGAGTTCACTTAATTCCAATAAGAATAATTGAATATTGATTGAATGGATTAAAAATCACCACAACATAGCACAGCTTGACAAAATTCAGACCATTTTTTTTCAGATGTATATCTTCTTATCTTCTCACCTTGTACTAAGCCGAAAGGGGGTGTTTGAGACGATCATTATGAACAACTTTTACTATGGGGTTAACTTATCTGCTTAACAACATGCAGTATGTGGTCAAACGCAAACCTATTCAGAATAAAAAAAAAAAAAAACTCAAAGAAAAGAAAGAGAATCAGCTGCTTCATACATATGTTAATTATTGTCGATTCCGAGTTGCAATTTTGCATAGAACAGCTGATTTTTTCCCCTCGAATTTTGAGTTGGCCCCATAGTAAAAGTTGTTCGTAATACTGGTCTTAATCACCGCGTTTCTTAATACAGGGTAAGCAGTTTTTTTCTTTTATTTGGAATATTTCTACATTTGGCATTGCAAGGAAAAAAGACTATAATCTCGAGAAACTGATGGTCACAGGGAAAGTCGACGGCAAGCGGTCACGAGGTCGTAGTCCGATACGTTGGTCCGATCAGATTCGCACCTCTCTTGACTCATCCATCTATGAGGCGCTGCGGGTTGCTGAAGATAGAGGACGATGGAAGAACATAGTGAAAGAGAAGCTTCTGGGAGGCAGAGGTCACGACCCTCAGACATGAGGAAATCGACGCAAGGAGGAGGACATTTGGCCTCTACATTTGGCCACCAACTCGCCTGATGGACAGCGAAGGTGTATGGCGCCATTAAGATTAATTCGGTCTGTTCTAGTCATGTGTCTACAGTTACCTTAAAAGCCAACATTTTTTCATTATTCCTCAGCCAAGTAGAGCTAAGATGGATGCCAAATGGTGCCCTGTTTTTCAGATAATGCCTCTTGAAGTTGTTCATCAGAGTTTCATACACGTCGTCTCCAGTGAGGTTCGAGGGGCAGTAGTCGAGGGTAGCGCAGGGGTAGTTTCCATTTATTAGAGGGTTGATTACCATCTGCCAGATGCCTGCGTAGCTTCGAGTTGGGCAGTATTGGTTGTTGCCTGTAACAGATATATAATGGTCTGAAATTCTGGTTAAATTATCACTACCTAACTGATCCCAGGGCAATTGAAGTAAAAATATTCATTGCAACGCAAACATTAAATTGTCACAAACCGGGACAGGGAAATTGAGGTACAAAAATATTAATTGCCACGTTAATAATGCAACAAAATAGTTCCCTTTTTATTCTGATTTCGTCCGTTTTTGGAAATAAGCTTCCTAATTTTTAATAACGACGATACGTGTATATTACTCGTCTTATGTTAATTCAGCTCGCATAATTGAATGTAAGATCCAGAATTTTAAACTAAAATTATAACCTTTAGTGGTACAACGTTGTGCCTTTTCCTCTGAAACGATGCATAATTCAATAGTCTTTTGTCCTAATTTGTATCAACATAATTATTATGTTGTTTGTAATGCTACAATAGCAACTAATAAAGGTGTACATAGTACCTTTTCAAGCAGATTAAGGAAGAACGGTTCGTATAAAAGTTCTATCAATTTATTTGACGTATAGCGACGAGCATTTTTTTGATTGATTTCTTTTAAAAATCTTGCACCAAGTACCGTAACAAAAAAGAGAAACAAAGATAGATTATGCAGGTTAAAACCCTCTGAGTGTTAACCATTAATACAAACAAAAAGTAGTTTAACAATCGGCAATGTTTTGCGACGCGATTCGTGTTTTCCGCATTCCTTAGGTATAAGTCTTAACAATGTGCATCTTGCACGCAAAGCGCGAGCTGCACTACTATCGACAATGGTAGCGATTCGGCGACATTCGCATTAAACTATAACTAGTCGCACTAAAAATTTTAGTTCAGTGCAAAACTAGCGAAAGGCTATTCGGTGTTTTCTTCGAACTAAATTTAAAGTGATTTTAGTCGTCCGCCATGAAGAATTAAATTGAGTAACGCCACTTACGCCATCTAGTGGTGAGTAGCAAATTAGTTCGAAAAAGCCCACTAGATGGCACAAATATTAATTATGGTTATTATTTTATCTGTGGCTGATCCATGGATATATTACGTAAACATAGAAAATCCTCGGGCTGTTCCCAATTTGTTACCATATCAATAACAAAGTTACAATTATGTTCTTTTCTATTTTAAGTCTCAAGAAATACTTACTATATCTGTTACGGATTATCACAATCGATTTTACTCCAAAAACGGTGCAACACGCTTTATTTTGGAAAGACTTTTACATTATTTTATTTCCGTGGAATGCACTAGGTTTTATATCTATGATATTTTGATTAAAAGGTTGGAAGTAAAATACAACTCGTTGGCTTTTATCGTAACTTTAGCTAAATTACTTTGGCAACACTTTTGTTTACATTTGTTTTCAGTCAGTTCACATTTCACAAAAACTTCGTAAATCTTTGCAATATTCAGAGGTAAAAGGTGTAAAATCCAAAAACTAGAGTAATGAATACAGTACATCATATTGGAATCGTTCAAATTCTCTACGTTTGGTGGCAGTGAAATACAAGACATTGGCAAAATTGTGAAACACCTTCACAGAAGCCATAAACAAGAATTGAATTGAATTGCAATATCACTACGACTATCACTAAGACTTTTACAATGAATAATGCCAATAAAAAGCAAAGGGAGATGTCCTCTCCACGCCAACATCACGATACTGAGAGACATAGGAGTACATTATGTGAAAGGTAGGTAAGCAATTCTAATTGTCTTTTAAGTAGATCTCTTTTTGGTAAATCAAGCAACTACTCAAGCTGTCGTGTTCCGAAAATCTGGCCAGTGAACTCAATGTCCTGGCCGCTACTTGTATCTCTTTTGCTTGTCTTCAAAAACAATTCTTGTAACTCTTGTGTAGGTACCAACTAAATGAATACCTATCATGATAAGGTTTTAATTTGATAAAAATTGTCCAATAGGTTTGGAATGTATGGACCTAGACAAAAATGAAAGCGAGAAAGATCAGACGGTCTATACATACTACTGGAAGAGACGCAGACCTAGACGATACAGAAATAAAGATTTTGGAAGAAATCGGGTCTTCATTGGTCTTTGGCCACAACAGCATAGAACTGGTAATTTATTTATTTTTACCTTATTTTACAGTCAATAAATAAAGCAAGTAACTTGAATAATCCTTATTAATAAAAGAAATATGTTAACTACTATTATACTTATGTACTATGTAGGAATAGGTACTACTATTTAAATTTAATTTTGTAATAAAATATTTTGTTTTACAGGGTATACTGCCATTACCATCTGAGCAGACAAAGCAGGGATTGTGGGATCTTTCTAGGATGATCTCCCAGAAATATATTATATCGAGGTACCCATACAACCTCCATCAGGAAGCCAACCTGCACTTCCGCATTCAACAAGCCAGCCTATAGCATGCCAGTCTGCACATAGCCAGCCCACAGCGTGTCAGTCAACACAAAGCCAGCCCACAGCGTACCAGCCTGCACAAAGCCAGCCCACAGCGTGCCTGCATTCTGATCTGCCTCAACCAAGTGGAAGGCAGCCTCTGCCTCGTCGTCATAGATCCAGTTGGCCAAGAACAAATGCAGCCTCAATCAAATGAAAGGGCTTGTTGAGCAGAGTGGAATTCGCCAAATTATTTTTATTTAGAATAATATTACTGATTAATTTTTGTTGACACAAATAATAAACGATTTATGTATATTTTTATGATTTTATTTTTAAAAAAATCTAGTAATTAAATTTGGGCATATCTCGCTTGCGATGGGAAATCTTGATCTTCATTCTATTCTGTCTCTTCTGTTGCACCAAGACTTGGTTGAATTTGCTGCAGCTTCTTGCAGTTTTCAGTACCACATTGTTATCTGCAACATGATAATATAAACAATAATTACTGTTTGTTTGTAGGAAAACGCATAGGAAAGCCAGAGATAGGGAGCACTGGCAACTTCTAGAGGCCTATGTTCAGGGTGGACAACCTAGTGAAATATGTAGCAATAAGAAAAATGTTTCATAAGGATTTAATATACTAGAGAATAAAGGCTATTTTTATTTTATTAATTTTTGTTGGAACAAATAATAAACCATATAAGTACATTTTTAGCGTTTCGTACCCAAAGGGTAAAAACGGGACCCTATTTCTAAGACTCCGCTGTCCGTCTGTCTCCAGGCTGTATCTCATGAACCATTATGCTAGAAAGCTGAAATTTTCACAGATGATGTATTTCTGTCGCTGCTATAACAACAAATACTAAAAACTGAATTAAATTAATAATTTAGCTATTTTTTCGCTCGATATTAATAATGGTAACAGATAGATGCTTAAATAATCACAGAATGTTTAGTTGTAGATACAATTAAATGATAAATTAAAAATAAATAAATATTTAAGGGGGGCCCTTAATAAGGGGGATATGGGCTCCCATACAGTACGGAACCCTCTGTGCGTGAGTCCAACTCGTACTTGGCCGATTATTTTATTTTGATGTTTTTATTAATAAAAAAATCTAGAACTTACTTCAATTTTGGCATATCAATCTCGCTTCTGACCGGAAATCTTTATCTTCATCATATCAGTCACACTTCTATCGCACCAAGAATTAATTGTTGCAGTTTGTCTTCAGTACCTCATTGTTATCTGCAATGTGATATAGAATAATATAATTAAACAGATATCAATCTTTATAGGTCTCTTATCTTTTCTCATAGATGAAGGATGGCTCTGCTAGCGGAGCGAAGACCAATCCTTCATCTATGAGTTTCTTATTGTAAGTATCTAACTGTTGCATAATTAATTAAGGAGTTTAATTGCTTTGAATAATTAAAGTTCTCTGTCAATGCGGTTTGTTTGTCAGCTGGCGTCATTGGGAATTTGATGATTTTAGGGCCCAGTTGTGAGACTTGACTGTGGCGTCAAGACATCTGCTGACGGTTGGCTGGCTTAAGCCCAAGAAATTGTTTTGGCCACATGCTGAATGGAAGACCATAGCATACAACCTCTATATGTTTTGGGATATCTTATAGTGATGTGCTTTCTCAAATTACCTAAGATCATTTATTAACTGTTGAGCTCCAGACTTTGGAACTCTATAGATACCTACAGATTTCTAAATTTTTCCTCTTCTATCTGAAAAGGGTCTGAAACGTCCCTAATATTATAATTCGAAT
This sequence comes from Hypomecis atomaria, assembly GCA_964007245.1. Classification (NCBI taxonomy): domain Eukaryota; kingdom Metazoa; phylum Arthropoda; class Insecta; order Lepidoptera; family Geometridae; genus Hypomecis; species Hypomecis atomaria. The sequence goes on from OZ023299.1 coordinate 12,715,398, forward strand.
TCAAACGCTGCAATAATTTGGAACTAGATGAACCACACATGAACTCTCACTTGTTTAGTGAATCAAGCAAAAACAGGTTTTTGGCTTTTTACTTACCCTTCCAATAGATCAACAGTTGCTGCCACAATGAAATATTCCATATTTCAGGATTAATTCGACAATAAAACCTCGATATAACACATCAAATTCTCCAAACTAGTTTTAATCGCCATGTTTTTCTTGACGACTAGTTTGACATTTGACAACTAAATTTTAGACGTAAATCACTCTAAAATGTGGGCCGCCGAATGCATTTCGACCCTCAGAATAAGGAAAAACAGTAGAAGTGACATAAAGTAAAAAAGTTGTGATGCATGATTCCACAAACATGGCGTCGAAAATCTATAGAAACTGTTATGTAATCTAGACACAAATGACACTTGAACTGCTGGTCAAATGTCAAATTTGATTTCACAAATATGGTGGACAAACTTCAAACGTCTCCTAGGTAGGGCTTTTATTTTGAACCTTATTTTCATAGCAATAATGCCACGTCATTTCAAACACCGTCCCAATGATTTCGACCAAATTGAGTAACTAAAATCGATTTAGTCGACTCGACCTAAAACTAGTTTAATCGTGTAGACATCCGAATACCAAAGCCTAGTTTGACAGGACTAAACCTATTTTAGAGAGAACTTAACTTAAATGCGTGTCGCCGAATTGCGACCAGATCTCCGTAATGCTGGCTTAATTATTACAAATACTTTCAGCAATTGTTTTATTAAAATAAAAAAAATACGCCAAAGATCAGTCTCTTGAAATTTGACTAAAGTTGGTATGGTACCTATTTGGGTTTTAGGGCATTTTCAAAGTTTCAAACACAATAAAAGAAAATAATTGGCCAAGTGCGAGTTGGACTCGCGCAAGAAGGTTTCCGTACCGTATGGGAACCCCCTTAACCCTATTTCAAGCGTCTACCTGTTGTTATTAATGTCGAGCAAAATACAGCAAAAAATTAAAAAAAAATAAATATTTATTTATTCTGTTATTAGTATTTGTTGTTATAGCGACAAAAATATATCATCTGTGAAAATTTCAGCTGTCTAGCTATCACGGTTCATGAGTTACAGCCTGGTGGCAGACAGACTGACGGCCAGTGAAGTCTTAGTAATAGGGCCCCCTTTGGGTACGGAACCCTAAAAAGAACTCAAATATGAAAAATAATAAAAGTTGATTTACTCTTATAGACTCTATCTAGTAAAATTCGGTGGGTGAAAAACGCTTTTGGACCTGCTTTGGTATAAGCATCTTAATCTTATAATCCGGACGAACGCCGACGTTTAACTTTAATATTCAGACAAGTAGGTCTCAGCAAGCGTAAAGTTTCACATCAGGCGAGGTAGGTAGGTACTTGTCTGTCTCTTCATCCAACTTATCATCATTGATAGCTTGTTGCATAAGAGCATTATATCCCCCTCTTTCGGCAATTATCCCTATCTCGAGCAAATCTCCCCCAGGTGTTGACGCAAAATTTCTGGATGTCGTCACACAGCTAAGCGATAAAAAACTTATGCAGTCAACAGACGTATAAGTATGACATCGTCACCGTCTCATAATTATCTTATTACTTAATCACTCACACGCTCTACTAAGCACAAGTAGACGTAATGTATGTCAAGTAATGCATCTTCGTTGCTAAAATATGCTGTTGGGATAACTTTGTCCCATAGAATGCAATACTGTTGCAAGATTGAGAGTAGGTGTCCTGCATTAGAAGCATTGAGATACGCTTTATATTTCTAGCTAGAACTTGAACTCATTCCAAATTACCATTTATTCCGTTGCCAATCATTACTTCATGACCATTCATTCCATTATCTTTAGTTCCATTACCATTAATTCCATTACCACTCATTCTGTTACCTTCCATTCCATCACCAATCATTCCATTGCCACTAATTCCATTACCACTCATTCCATTACCATTCGTCCTATCACCATTGAATCCATCATCATTCATTCCATTTATTCCATTACCATTTATTCACTAACATTTATTCCATTACCATTCATTTCATTACCATTTATTACATTGTCAGTCATTCCATTACCATTTATTCCAAAACTGTTTATTACATTACCGTTTGTTCCATTACCATTTATTCCATCATTATCCATTCTACTACTATTATTTCCATTATTTTACTACCATTAATTCTATTAACGTCCATCCCAATAACTTCCATTCCATTATGATTTCTTACCAGTACACTTGTGAGGCATCTTATAGTCGAGTGTGTAGGGCCAGTAGGGCAGGTCGGCAGGCGGCGCGACCACAGTCGCGTCGTACACGAATCCGAACTCCTGCATCATCAGGTACTGCCGGTTCCAACCCACTGACAGGTACGGGACGCGCATACCTCTGTAAGAAAATCATTGGTTAAAACTATGCTAGAGAAGGAAAAAGGTTTTAGGTTTTATTCAGTTTATGTTTAGCCACTTGTGTTTTATACTTGCTTCGATGAATGAAAACATAGATCGCTGAAGGACGCTTAAATCTGGATAAGATTCGATGATGTATGTGAATCTACCAACATGCAACTAGGCCAGCATAGTCATTGTGACCCAATTATGTTATGTTGTCACATTCGACAGCAAACAATCAAAAGCTTTATACGGATATCGCCTAGACTAGCCTAGATTAGTCTAAATAATATGTACCTACTTACTCGTAGGTATAGTAGTAGGTACCTACATATTTGGTATTTTTTAAACCTCCGAAACAATTTTTTTTTTTTTAAATATCCAATATAAAACGATTGGCAAACAAACGATTCTAAGAAATACAATTAATAAAAATTATAGTCATCTAAATTGACACGTTTGCTTGCTTTACTTTAACCAATAAAAAAAGGTTATTACCAGTGAGCATTGCTTTACCTCTATACTTAAAATATGTAAGTACTCATTACTAACGAGTACTAACCATGGAAGTTATATTTGACATATTATGCAGTAATATTGTGATAAGTTTTGAACCTGTCATGGTTTAAAATGAGCTTACGGCATAAGTTATTATTGAGTAAAACTAGGTAATTCTTCCTCTTAGAGCTTCTCACTCAATACTATTATGAGGTAAAAACTTAAGTAACAGACCACAAAACCTTTAGCGAATTTCAAATCTGCGTATAATTATAGTAATTTGAAACAAAGGGCAAAGGAGAAAAGCATAATGGATTCATTACGTTCGTAACCTGCGCTTATAGAATGTTCATTGTTATGCAAGCTCGAAGATAAATGAGCGTCACCTGAGAATTTGATTTCATTATCTGTTAATGTATCTGCTGTATCCGATTTTGCGTGTAAATCTTTTGTAAAATTATAATTTCATCGTAGAAGTACAGTAATGAGATACCATTATGATTAGTGCAGAGCCACGTTTTGTACTAGCAAGTTAGTATGGGCCCTTGATTAGCCGTCGTATCAGAGATTTTTGCAAGCCGCCCGAAGTCGTCTGACATGGCTAAATCCTTACATTGTATGGACCATTGGATTCCTGTGCATTTGACATTATTTGTAATACGACTAATGTAATACTACTGCTCCACTTGTGTCTTAACGCGTAAATAACTCGATGCATAGATATATGGTTAACATTTTAACGCGTTAAAACCTTGTCACATCAACGTTAAGCGTTACGTAACGGCTTATTAGTGCGCTACTTTACGCGTTTAGACCTTAAGACGCAGGTGGAGTAGTAAGTAGGTGGAGATAAAAATTGTGACCGCATCAAGATACCACTAACTCCTCTGGCTTACCTACCCAACTCCAGTCTTTAAAAAAATTAAACTTTTCAAAAAAAGTCTGAAGTAGGTATGATCTACCATAAAAAAAACGTCAAAAATCGGTTCATAACTGGCGGAGTAATCGCGTAACATACATACAAAAAAAAACGGCCAAGTGTGAGTCCGACTCGCGCACGAAGGGTTCCGTTCCGTATGGGAGCCCTATACCTCTTGCCGTTATTAATAGCGAGCAAAAACTCCTAAAATCACGTTTGTTGTATGGGAGCCCCCCTTAAATATTGATTTTAATCAGTTTTTAGTATTTGTTGTTATAGCGGCAACAGAAATATACCATCTGTGAAAATGTCAGCTGTCTAGCTATCGTGATAGCCTCATGAGATATAGCCCGGTGACAGACAGACAGATGAACATTGAAGTCTTAGTAATAGAGTCCCGTTTTTACCATTGGGTACGGAACCCTAAAAATATACAGCCTAATAGAGAACTTTTTTGAAGTCGGTTAAAAATAAAAGGCGACAAACCTAAAGTCTTCCATCCGCACTCTCCCGAATCTGTTGATGATGTTGGCCTGTCCCACCATCTCGTCGAACCAGTCCTCTATCGTTGCGTTCTTGGACCACCAGTCTTCAGGCCCGCGGTTGCTGAAACACGGATTGTTGGTATGAGAGTGCGTAATCGTGTTTTATTTGTTAGTTTTTTTTACGTTTCGCCATACGGACTAGTACATATTAGGATCTTAAATTTCATGTTGAAATTCAAGATTTTAAGTTCAAGTTCAAATATATTTTAATGATTGGTCGCGCGACCAATCATCACAAACTAACCAATCGTCATTACATACTGAACATTTCTGGAATTTTCAACACAAGTCACGTGAACAATGGACGTAATCTTAGGAGCCATTGAAAAACACCGTCTCATACAGACTGTCAGTTTTCTACCTAAAAAATAAAAATATGTGATTCAGAAAAATAAGAGTTTTAAGGACATCTGATATATAGGTTCCAAAGCAAAAGTTCTAATGAAGCTTTTCAAGGTCAGAGTGAAAATGTATCTTCTAGGTCTGCGTGCTTCATCTTCGACCACAACGTCGCTTACCATCAAGCGGGTTGGTGGTCAAGCGCGAACTTATTCGCGATAAAAAAAGTGAACTTTGAAGAAAATGGTATGATGCTCTTTTGGTCATTACAAATCCAACGTCTAGATTTTCCAAAAAAGTTACAGGGGGTCGAAAATTACCCAAATGGCTTCAAGAAAACAATGCACAGCTGTGCTCGACTTGTTGGGATGCACTTCTGCGTACCCAGATTTATCAAAGGTCCTTTCCTATCCAAAACACGATGTCGTAAACCAAAACATATTTATATTTTTTCTTCCATGTATAGAAAAGATCTCACTTTTCTGACATTCTGAATGAATCACCATTAAGTACTCTAAGCAAAGTGTGAATTTACATAAACTAAACCGAACGATATTGATCTAAGTCACTCAAACATTTGAACAAACAGAACTTTCCACCGACCAAATATTTGCCATACTTACGTGATAGAGTTGACTGCTATCTCATGTCCGTCGTTCCACAGTTTTTGCACGTGTCGGTAATTGGTGTATTCGTGAGATACGAAGAAAGTGGCCTTTATTGGACAGTTGTTTGGATTCTTTCTATCCTGTGTGAATAATTGCTTGGAATATGCGTCCCAGTTCTCGTGGTTTACTGCCCCGGAGAAGGTTAGGGTTATCATCTGTGGGGTCTGAAATAAAGTGTGTTTTTGTAGAAGAAAATATTGTAAATATTTGTCCATAACTGAAAGGGTTAGCAGGATAACCCATTTTTGGATTATATATACCTAGACTAGACAAATCAATAATTTTTCACGTAAGTTAAAGAATATTGAAATGGTTTTATTTGATGCTATACATTCTCGGTGTAAGAAAGTGACTTTTAGCTCTGCTGTACAGATTTCCATAGAACCGAAAGAAATCAACTCACACCCGGATTCTTCTTTTATCTGTTTCCTTTCTCGTTTTTTTTGCTTGAAATGGTTGTGAAGAAGACAGCACCGTAAGCAAAATAACATATTCTAGTCAAATATTTAGTCTTTGTTTCCCTTTTGTCCTGATCTGTAGTCTTGTTATGTATGCCCTTTACATATTGATTTTATTATCATTAGCCCGTAATAACCCCTTACTGGGCATAGACCCTCGTTTACCATTCACCTCTGTCCTTTGCCAACTGAATCCATTTGGTTTCGTTATACCGATTTAATTGTCATCATTTTCATCTACATTACCTGACTGTTAACCAAGTTTCCTGGCACTTCGGTACCATTTTTGCTGCAGAAGCATTCAGGTAATACGCACAGAGTTGGATCACAAGGTTCCGAAGCGTTCGGATCGTAATTCACATCGCACCAACCCTGCAAGCAAAGATAAATTAACCACATGAACGTACCTAAGGGGGGTGGTTTGGGCCGTGCCCATCCTAGAAGACTTATCTATTCTTTTTTTCTGGGGTAGGCGAAAGTAGGCATTTGCTTCCCTTGAGAAAAGTTCTAGCTACGCCAATGCTGACCAACTAAAACCTTCGGAAAATAAAGGTTGTATCTCTTGAACTGTAAAAGAGATCTTAGACGCTATCTGCGCGACCATTCGAGTTATATTTTACTAGCGACCCGCCCAGGCTTGGCACAGGTGTACTATACATATAAATCATCCTCTTGAATTACTCTATCTATTTTAAAAAAAACACATCAAAATCCGTTGCGTAGTTTTAAAGATATAAGCATACATGGGGACAGACAGTGGGAATCGACTTTGTTTTATACTATGTTGTGATAGTGAAGACAAATGTGAGACAAATGTGCAAAAACCACGCTAGTTTCCAAACTCAAAGTAGATATCTAGCTCTTCTGCTCTTGTTTCAATTTACATAGGCGTTGCGTTCAATCCAATCTTATCTGAGGTAATACTGATAGGCAACTAACCGATCCATGATTGTTAGAGTAACATATTCTTTGGATCCATGCATTTGATTAAGCTATAAGTTCTTCTAAAAACAAAATATGATGCATAAATGATTGACTGCAGAGAAAAAGCAGATCATTGCACTATCGACCGCAACCTAGTGAAAGCTGCTTTATCATCGTAACTTTATCATATTGCAATTTGCTCAGGTGTCATAATTTCTATGACAATTGGATATCGATTAGAAAAGCGAGACTATTTCAGGTGTTACCGATTTCACTACGCCCGCACCGTGCAGGCGATAATCGAATAATAATTATTCCTCGAAGATGAGCTCCATGACGTGTAAAGTGGAATCGAATTAGATATGAGTAACAGGTGTTTTGTTTGAAAGCTGATGCTTGCACATTGCTGCTTGGTGGTTAATTATTTGGTAAAAGTGTCACCAGCCAGACTTCAGCATCAGTCGCGACGTCTATGGGACACTGATTTGATAACCACAGTAGTTTTGCTTAGCACCAGTTGCACTGGACACGGGGTAATATTCATTTATCGAATCATCGCTTAGAAAACCATAGTCTTGTTATCGGTGTTATAGAATAGAGTTTACTTCGTCAGAAGCATCGTCGCAGTCTACGGAGCCATCGCAGAAGTACTCCGCAGGAATGCAGGCCCCGTCCGCGCACCCTAAGTGGGTCTCGTTTGCGCAGTCGGCCATGTCCAGCAGTGGCTTCGGTATCACCGTCTCTGGAAACAATGTATAGTTTTAATATATTGTTAAAACATCGTGATTCAACCTGCATACGTCCGTAGAAGAAACTCGATGGCGTATGTGAATCAACCCTCACTGGACCAGCGGAAGCGTGGTGGATAAGGCCCAATCACCTTTCATCAGAAGGTACAATTAAATTGTATTATTAGCTTCTCGATTCTACGCTACCTGAATATGAATTGCTTGTGATAGATCAGTGACAGCGCGTGATTGTAGTACAAAAATATTTGGGATTATGCTGTACAATGCTATCGGTGAATTAAATATCAAACATTCTTTCGGCGAACCGTGCCATCGGTAAAAAAAGTTTCGGCTAATTTTTTTTTCTTTGAACAGATAATCGGCGAACAGTGACTTCTATGTACAATTACTTCGTTCAAGAGTAATTCTGTAAAATGTATGGAGCTCGTCTTATTTAACATGTCCAGAAAAGTTCAGGCCAACAAATTAAACAAATTACTCCACCTTGCGTCCTATTTGCTAAACTCAGGCTGACCGAGAATGCGATGGGTCGATGACATCTAACGAGCTGATTAATAGGAAACTTATTAAATAAGCAAAATAAGAATCCCAAAAATAAACAATAGGATAACAAAAAAGTCAAGTTATGAAGTTTCATTATCTAATGTAACGTAGCACGGATGTGGAAGCGGAATCAAATTATTAATCATATTTCTGTTGGAAGTAGGAAGGAAATTCACTGAGCTAGCAATTAATTTATGCAACCGTTGACCGTGTAATTCGGTCAAGGCTGCTGGTGTTAATTTCAGTGATGCATTTACCTAAAGTAATTAACTTCAGACACTTCAGTAGGTTAACAGCATAATTAGTTTTTTTATTCGCTTGGTGAAGTTAGGACAATATTTTAGTTAGGGGCACTATACATTTTTTTAAACTCCCTTTTATAGTTTAAATATTTCGGGCTCTAGAATAGTACTCTGCGTGACACCAGGCCAAAAATACTCATAACATTGTAGCTAATTCGAAATATATTAAATTGTAGATAAGGAACCGATTACAGTACCATTTCGTGAGAATGTCATAGATATAATAGAGCACCTGTTTTTCTTGGAACTCGTACAAATACCTACCTCTTGCCAAAGATCTACTCAGTACCTCATTGCGCTGGAGTCCTAGGGGATCTTAAAATTAAAACTATAAGAAATTGAAAGAAGTTCCCAATGATACCTTTACCTGTGGTGAGATCGCAGTTGAGCACGTTCTGTCGCTTGTCGCACAGCTGCCGGTTGACGTCGAACAAGAGGCTCGGCGAGCAATGGAACTCGAACACCTCGCCTTCTACGCAAAGGTAGTATTTTGCGCATTCATCCGTCGTCCACATGTGGTCTTCGGAGCGGTCGGGGTTTCTGTTGGAGCACATATTCTATGGTATATTACATAAATTATGTAATCATCGTCATACCAGCTGCAGGACGTTTACTGTTTGACATAATCCTCCCCAACAGATTTCTATGCAAAGTTGCAAGCGCCAAGCACGATTCTACGGTCTTAATGAGGTCATCTGCCTATCTTGTAGGTGGACGTCTTACGCTGCGATCATCAGTCATCTGTGTGCACAGTTTAATGCCATTTCAATCTGTCAAGTTTTCAATTATATTGGTTCTACAGATTTCCTAATTCTTGATCGTTCGATCTCGCAGAGAGACTCCGAACGTAGTCTGTTGGCTATGCTGCTGCGAAAGTAAACTTGGAAAATTCATCTAGACTTGCAAAGAGGTGGTGCCATTATATCAATTCAATAAATATTAGGGGACATCTTACACACAAAGCACTGCTACAAGTACCTACGTTTAACGAAGCAGTATTCTGCTTTGTTGACCTTTGAAACCTAACCTACCAGTCTCGTAACAGGCAATGTATTGTTATTATAGTTAGCCACAAAGGAAATACATAGCTGCGATTTCTAAGCTTTCTCCAACTGAAAGTCTGTGAGTAAGCATTTTTTTACAAAGCGATATCTATGGATAAATAATATAATTTGTATGAAAAATGTAGAGTCACTGAAACTAACGAATCGATTAGTCGAAATAGATAACCATTCCGAGTTTCTGCGCGAGCGTTCTCAGATTACGAACAATGGTAAGTCAGTAATGTTTGCGGATCAGACAAACAGCGAAAGTGAATTTCTCAGGCTGTAGGAAATGCTAATGTAAAGCGTGGACGGTAGCAGCTGACGCAAAATAAAACAATAGTGGGCATACGAAGTACTATTAAGGCGTTTGTACCTGCAAAATTCCATCACGCTTGTGCAATTTCATATTATCGATTTTCGAGTACGGTAAAGTACATTTTGTCAAGTCTCCATGAGCCTACGCGCTGGGACACCTTTCTCTAGGATTGTGATTTCGGACGGCAGCGAGATAGGTAGTTTCAGTAGAAAAATATGTTACGTTTAGTACTCTATATGGTTTTGAAAACGGTCACACTGGTTCCAATATAAAGGTCGTAGGATCTTCATCTCAACTACGCGGGCACAGACGCGGGTGAAAGCTATATAGTAAAAATAAATGTTTAAGAATTATGATAGATAAATACAACAAATAACAACAACAAATTGCAAATGTGCGAATGAGATAGCTGTAGCAGGGAGGGAAGCCGTTAAAATGTTATCCACAGTCAAGGTTGCAGCGAAAGTCGAGCGGGTCGACGGCCGCGTTTTGCGGAAGCGCCGCGCTGCATGCCTGCTGCAGCCGATGCTTGCGTGAGGTATCTGTTATGGCACGCACGATGTACAGATTGCGGGAAGGAAGCGTGGAGAGTAGTGAAGCGGGGGATATAGGTCAGTTTAGTCACTCTTCGTGACTTTAAGGAGCTCCGCTGGCTCGGATAGTCACTGGTAGTGGAAAATACACATAACACCCCATGCGGGATGTCTGTGCAGAACTAATCGCCCCCATACCGAATCAAAATAACAAGAATCAGTTTAGAAATTAAGGCAAGCTGGGCTAGTTTGAAGGTAGGTAAATCATTGCGTAGAGTAAGGGCTAGTTTGGGTGATCCTGACCGAGATCTCAAGCTTTATTGATCTGGATCTGAGTTATCCACAGTCAAGGTTGCAGCGTAAGTCAAGTGGGTCGACGGCCACGTTTTGCGCCATGCTGCATGTTCGCTGCAGCCGATGCTTGCGTTGCGTGATGTATCTGTTATGTGATGTGCAGATTGCGGCAAGGAAGTGTGGAGAGTAGTGGAGCGTATATGGGACAGGTTAGAATTAGGACAAGCTAATGTGCTAGTAAGGACTTAGCGTAGAGCAAGGGCTCATTATTTTTTTGTTGTCCGGACCGATATTGCAAGCTATACATCGAACATGCTTTCGTCCTTTTCATAACCGCTGAGTACCTTCGAAAGTATTATGTTAGGTATCACTAATATTGGCGAAATGAAAAAGTAAAAGTATCGTTTTCTATTCAATATGTATCCCTTTCGTGTCGATTACGCAGTTGCCACGTTTCTTGATAGAGGATCGTGGATTGCAAGCAGATTTTGACCAGAGTCGTACCGCATGGACCTCATTCCTACTCGGAGTAGGTACTCTAGCGTGTCATATAATGTTTTATTTTTATTTGTTGTGAATAAAAAACAACAGTGGATCATAAAAAATATAGCAAATAGACCTAAAAGTTTTACTCTTTGATTTCAAAATATAATTTATGCTCGACTTGTTGGGGTGCATTTAAACAGTATAATAAATGTATAATAAGTAAGTAGATACAGGGGAATTAGGGTAGGGAGAATAAAAAAAAATTGCACAAAGAAGAACATAATGTATGCGTATCTAGTTAAGTATAATAAACTTCCGATGGTAGAGGCACGGCTAACCATCTTGCTAGTGTAAAACGAACGCTGACCAAATCGGCAAAACTTACACATATTATGGGCCCTGATATATACAACAACCTGCCCGAAAACGTCACTGAAGCTCCTAGCTTGCCAAGTTTTAAAGCACGACTTCAACGTTGGCTAATTGAGCAAGCATTCTATAGCTACGAAGAATTCTATAGACTTTTAAGTTGAATTTTATTTTGTATTTTTATACATTATTTTATATTAATGAACCTTGACATGTAAATCAGCTTTATGAATAAATGACTATGACTATGACTAGAGTCCATGTAGGTAGAGTATAAATAAGTATTATCCAAAAACTAACATTTTTGTCGAATTTTCTAGACGTGATCTGTATTCGAAAAACGAACCTATGAACTCACAATAAGAGCAATTTTACTATAGAAAGAAAAGTCAGAAAAGCCTAATTAAAGTCGTCAAGTAGCCGTGCTTAGCGAGTTAGTCTCGCCAGCACCAGTAATACCACCTCGCCGCGCAAATTATCCAGGCAGTTTTCACTATGAACTTTCTTTTTGACAAACCAACTGAGAATTTTTATTCGTTCTTGTGAAGTTTCCTTTTATGTAACAAGCTAATATCTTCACGACACAATGCAAAAAGTGTACGGTGTACCCAAAGACTTGCATCACGAATTCAATGAAAAAGTAATGTATTGTACTTATGTATAAATGCATCAAAAATGAAGTTTTTATGATGAGCACAAAGAAACAAAGTTCGTTCGTTGAACGGGGGTAAAAGCGATAATAGCAAAAAATGAGTTAATTAAGAAGTTTGGTTGGCAGCAATTTGAACTATTAATGTAAGTCGATTTTTTGGCATTTCTCCCTAAGTACGTTTTTGTCTTGGAATCAAAAAAGTTCTTGAATGGAGCATGGAATACTGGCAACCGTAGCGTAAGACGTCCAGCGACGAGGTGGAACGGAACAACGATATATGTAAATTATGTAATTAAAACCACAAGAACGCGCTGGATGCTAGCCGCTTACAACCGGGCTTATTTGAAATTATGAGGAGGCCTATGTCCAGCGGTGGACATCCTACTGCTGATTTATGGATGGATGTCTTAGAATCAGGAGGTGTGATTAAAACTTTAATTAATCATTCTATTATAAAAACTTGTTAAAGATGATACCTATAACTTAAAATAACCAACATATTTTAATTAATTATGTTAGATAACAGATCTCGCGAGATGGTAGATGTTGTCTCGACCTAGTGACTTAATATCGCACCAAACTAATTATAATGTACCTGCAGTGCATAATAGTGCATAATTCGTTTGACATTTGAAATTGTTATTATTCTAATTTTAATTAATGGTTATTTTTATTATTGTAACTCATAATTGACTACCTACTGGAATTTTTTGACGTATGCAATTTTGTATGAATAAATGAGTATGAGTATGAGTATGAGTATAATAAAACACCTCATACAACATTGTATTTTGCAATATACGTTTTGAAAATAGTATGCATTTTGCGGAGTTTGCACATTTGCTACTTGTATCTCCCTTGCTGAATAAGGAAGCCTCTCTCTAGATCTCTATGGTTATAATAGATACATACATTATTATAATTTTAATTAAATTAAATAATTATAAAATGTATTGTATTAGGTACTAAGTGGTGTAACTAATAGACGAACATACAAACCGCACGATGCTAAGCGATAATCATTAAAATCCTTTTGGTTAACATCATAAAATCAACGATGTAAGAAAAAGTGGTGAAGCAGCTGACGAAGAATATTGTTAAGTAACTGTTAATATAGCAATTATTTTATAGACTCTTACAATAATCGAATGGGTAATTGCATTTTGTATCATTAAATACAATCGCATCGTATGAGCATTCATTACGTAACAATAAAATATTATGTATGACAGATTTTGTTGAATTTTGTATGTAAATTTTTATATTAGTAATATTTTCTTTCAAATATGTTATGTAAACAACCGAAAAAAATTCAAATCGATATCTCGAAATCTATTAAACCAAAAATAGCTGGCAGATACGTAGTATCCTTTAGTTTGTGGCTGGCAGGTAGAGCTAATTACCGAAAGGGGCTGATCACTAAATTATCAAAGGGGCTGATTCATCCCATCATTATGAACAATTTTGCTATGGAACTAACCCAGAATTCGATAAAAAATCAGCTGTCCGAAACAAAAATTGCAACTCCGAATCGATAAAATGTCTGACAGACTAATAGTAGAAATTGCTTATAGTGATCGTAATCAGCCCCATTCGTACATCAGTTCTCAATAGCTATGTAGTTAAAGTAGCAATTTATAATCAGTGGCCTAAGTATGCAGGATGTGTGGTTTATGAAGTATGTAATATGTAATTAGTAAGTATGAAGTATGGCCGGGCAGATGTTTCAATGAAGAATTTAAATATTTCTTCTGGGTCTAGAATTCTAGATATTAGTAGGTAGTTGTCTTTTGTTTGTGTAAGCTTCCTGGTATCCTCGACGTAGGATATCCCAGTAAAGAGCTATATTAAAAGCACATAGTTTGGACTGAGTCCGGTGGACACTGGATATAGCGCTTATCATTATGCGGTACCTGGCTCATTTTGCCAAATGTTAAATACCACATAAAATTATTCGACGCGCAATTATCCAAACAAAATAATAATAACCCAAACAAACCTGTAAAACTTCCCGGTTTCGTGGCATTTTATATCCGTCAGGCTCCGTTTATTCACTTTTTTTCCTTCCACTTCTGCAACAGTAAACAAATTTAATGACACCGAAATAAATTCTAAATCCATAAAGGCTCATTATTTAAAAATAGATTTTTAAAATGCACGTAATTAATGAATACCTAAGAAAATACACGCAATTGTAACGTAAGCGAGCACCAATACTCGTGAAAGGTGTGAAGCCATGTTGCAGGCCCGGTTTCCACGGTAGCACTGATACTTTGACTGCTTCGATGCAATACAGACATTACTTTCTTTGAGCCTTGCGCTTGTCTGCGATTACGCGAACGAAAGGAAATAAATTTAAACGTAATGAGCTTCCTTTTTACGCATGAGAAATATTTACTGTTTGCAATTTTTTAGTATTACTTGTTACGTAAAATCGACATCGTTACGTTGAGTTAAAAATTTGGTTGTCAAGAAACGGTTGACTGGGTTATCTGTTTGCCTGTATACCTACCTACCTACTCAAACTGTACCTATACTACCTACTCTGAAAGTTCTGACAATACCAGACAACTTTAACTTCGAGAAAAAATCAGATGTTTCTTACTTTAGTTACATGTACCAATTCCGAGTTGCGATTTTGTAAAGGGGTGACCCCCCTTTCAGCTTAGGTACTGCAGGGAAAGCAGAAAAATCTTTTTTTTTTTACCAGGGGAAATCCTTTATGAATACCACCACGCCTCGTGGGCAGACGGGTGGTTATGTGGGAGTCCCGCCGGCTGGACGGTATACCCACCGAAACCCCTGGGTGTTCCACAACGGCGCCTGGCGTCGGGGCTACGGGCACGCTTCCGCACTCCTCCGCGGCACAAAGCAGAAAACCCTCTATTAAGAATATTTAACTAAGTGGGTCGCGCATGTATAGAGAAAAATGTAAATCCACTCCTTATTTTTTTGAGTTTCTGAATTTTAAGTTTCCAGAATCCGATTTAAATTGATACGCTTAGGTACTATTAAAGACTAGGTAGGTACTACGACAGGTATACTCTCAATGACCGCCACAAATACATCCTCAAGAGATGGTCGATAGCACCAATTATTATTTTAAGCGCCACTGGCGGGCGTTGAAACTAAAAGTATTAATTGGTGCTAACGACCACCACTGGAGGATATTTTAGTGACGGTCGTTGGGAGTATACCCTACGACGATAAACTCCTGTCCGAGCGAAGGTATACTGTTCGTATAGTATACTACGATTATATTTTATACTACGACTTCACATACTAGCCAATACTAGTCGTGTAGATTGATTTATTGGTTCTTATCATAATCTCATTTTTTATTATGTACTGAAAAAAACTAGGCCTGTAAAAATAGCCTGCAAAAAAACTTAACACAATACTCAAGTTACGCCGAAGTTACGTGTTTTGAATTCACAGGTAGAATTTTGAATTTTATCACCTTGGGAAAGTTTTCCCGCCATCTTCTAATTGGTCGAAAATTTTGCCGAAATAGTAAGCTCGATTACTATTGGTCTGTGTTATCTGTGACAAACATTTCGTCCCTCTTCACTTCACCCTCCCCGGCAAATTGATCGAGCTGTCAAAATTATTGCCGAAAATTGTTTTCTTTAGCTGCATTTTCTGAAAAGTTCCACAACAACTACGCTATTTACTGAGAATTCTAAACAATGAAATGTTTAAAGACAATATTGCAAATAGTTTTATTGCTAAATGTGTGTTTTGCCACGTTATCGCCGCCGTCAGATAAAAAGGGGCAGAAAGGAGTGAAACCGCAAGAGGGTCCAAGAAAGAATAACGTTTTGGACCGCAAGCTGGTCACAGAAACTCCGCTGGTGAAGGATATTCTCAAATACCACGCGACGTATCATCAGGATGTGACCGCTACAAAGTTCCGGGCTACAGTTCTCGGTTATGTTACCCCTGTAAGTTATTTCCTTTCTTTCCTGTTTACAGTAAATCCAGGATATTTAAAGAGAATGTATCGATTTTCTCTGAAGCTTAGATACTTATTCAATATCGATAACAATGTACTTCAATGATTCTCTTGGGATATATTTATTTTTATGGTATATTGTTTGAAATAGATCAAAATAGTATTAGGTATGTAGGGCTATGCTCGGAGTTTCTCTGCGCGATCAAATCAGAAATGAGAAGATCCGTAGAAGAACCAAGGTTACCGACATAGCCCAGCGGATTGGCAGGTTGAAGTGGCAATGGGCAGGGCACATAGCACGGAGGACTGATGACCGATGGGGTCGAAAAGTCCTTGAGTGGAGACCACGTACCGGCAAGCGCAGCGTGGGATGTCCACCTACAAGGTGGATGGACGACCTAATTAAGACCACAGGATCGTGCTGGATGCAAGCCGCTACCAACCAGTCTTATTGGAGATATTTAGGGGAGGCCTATGTCCAGCAGTGGACGTCCTATGGCTGAAAGGAAGGATGTAGGTAGTAGAGAATAAAAACAATTGTGTTTTTTTCTAGCATAAACTAACCTCCACTGTGTTTTAAGTAATCATAATATATTTTATTGACCAACTTATTCCACCTAAAACCTGCTTCTCTATACTGTACCTAGATAAACAGCCCACATTCTTCTCTATTGATAATTACATACTGCAACATAAAATGTAAAACTTGTACAAAAATTTTAATTTTTTCAAACAACAGTTTTAGTTTACATTAGCAAAAAGGAACAAAGCTACCCGCTGTAGTCAGGAAGAGTGTGTCGCAGATAGCAACATGCACCTCTAGCTAAGAATTTTACACCTGCAGTTTCCCACAGTATCCTTAATGTTTTCTAGATAAATAATAGTCTACAGTGCCAGATTACCCCTAAGGCAGATTAGGTAATTGCCTAGGGGTCCCACATTGATTAGGGGCCCTTAAGCACGAGCAGGCAAAAAGAAAAATAACTGGACAAGTGCAAATCAACCTCGCCTACCAAGGGTTCCATACAAATCACTAAGATGCCTAGTCGACTCCATGTCTGTAAAGGTTCTGTAATGGGGCCCCGAGAATTGCATTGCCTCGGGACCCCAATAGGGTTAATCCGGTACTGGTAGTACATGGCATGCTTAAACCTTTGAGCTATATCCATATCAAAAATCAAGTCAATATATATCTCTGTTGTTGCCTGAAAGGACATCAAACAAACACACATTCTAATTTATATTACAAAGGATTATTTTTTTAATAGGTGAGCAGTGTATGCTGATATATATGCCTTTAACAAGCAGAGTCGAATAAAATTAGTATTTATTTGTCAATTATTTTTTTTTCTTTCTTTATCCAAAGATACAGTCTATTCTTAAATGTGTTTATAGTTCTTGCTGAGATTACATCCTCAGGCAACCTATTCCAATTGTAGACAATTCTGTAATAAAATGCATTATTTCTTTCAGTGGAATAATAAGGGTTATGACGTAGCCAAGACCTGGGCTCCGAAGTTCAACTATGTGTCTCCAGTGTGGCTGCAGGTGAAACGGCAGTCTCCGAATATTTACATAATCACAGGTCTACATGATGTGGACCACGCTTGGATGAAATCTGTCAAGCAGAAGGGCGAGAGTAATGATTTAAAAAGTGAGTACTGTACTTTATAGTCTGTGTCACAGTTAAAAGTTGGAAATGAAGTTTTCCGCCAACCTGTGTGGCCTGGCCTTTACCAGTATTTTATCATATTATGGTCCACTTGCCTATAGTTGAAGGGTGATAGGCCCATATCCAGTCTCAGTGTCAGTCGATGAATTTGTATGTGTTTTTTGTTTTTTCTATAGACATTATGCAAGTTTCCTGATGAATGTTTTCCTTCACTGAAAAGCAAGTGATGTGAAAATTCCTACCTATATTCTCACTAGCTGGTTCTAATGCTTGACGATCTTGACACTTTATAGAATTGCTGACAGGATGTGGCTAGGGATTTTGAACCATGAAAGGACAATCCTTTGCCCAGCATGTTGCCAGGATAGGTAAAAAAAAAAAAAACGGGTTGCACTCCGGGAGTGCCGGCAGAAGTGAAAACTTGCTCCCTCCGTCTTAGAAATTTTCAATCAAGTCTCGTGTCCTGACGCGAGTTTAACATTTTTTACCCATCCCAAAAAGAAATGCCGCTAAAAAGTTTACACTTCAAAAAAATATCCAACAAAGTGTCCAACAATCCAGTATTTGTGGCACCAGGACTTAAATCTACAATCTCATTATTCCAAGGTGAGCATTTTTCCATAACAGGTAGGGTGCTACTCTGTACAATATTACCTATATCGTCAACTGTTACTGGGCCCCCCGCCATTCATCAGCGCCACTTCCTTATATATTTTAAAATCCATGTATTACACTGAAAGTAAAAATATGAATGTCTTTTTCCTTCCATTTCCAGTTGTGCCACGAATCCTCTTCGAGAACTGGCAGATCACAGACCTGAAAGCGTTCTTCACAGAGCCGAGCTCCCATACAGAGCAGAAGGCTCTGATCGAAGAGATAAAGAAGGCCTGCAAGCAGTGGATGTTTGATGGGGTGGTGTTAGAGATCATGTCACAGATCGGGAAATATGTAGACCGCTCTGTCAAGTTCATACAACAGTTTGGTAAGCTTATAATATTAATATTATTTGTTTTCAATTCAACAACCAGCAGGCAAAGCTCCACACTCATATGAATTGCCAGGTAGCTCATCCATCATCCATCCATCCAGCTATAGGATGTCCACTGGACATAGACCTCCCCAATAGATCTCCAATAAAACTGGTTGCAAGCGAGATGCATCCAGCGCGAAATTGCGGTCCTGGTGACGTCATCCGTCCACCTCATGGGCGGGCGTTCTACCCCTTTACAACCGGCTCAACACAATCGTGAGGATCGACAAAAAAAGTTGGCGCGAAAACCAAACTGATTTTGTGCGGTTACAAACCGGTCTAATACGAGCGGAATAAGCATATAACCGCACGATCGTATGAGACCGGTCGCGTTCGCAAAATCAATATGGTTTTCGGCTCAATTTTTTTTGGCAATTCACGCCGACCGCTGCCCTTGCCGGTACATGGTGTCTACTCGATAACTTTTCGACCAGTACTTAATGAAAGAATACTGTAACTGTACTGTACTGTAAGAATACTGAAATAAAAGATGCCGAATTCATTAACTCAAATAAAATTCTACCGAAGATAGTCCATGGTTAAACTAGGGGTCTTGCAGGTTTAACTTTAGTACCATAGTTGATCCAAGGTTTAGTGATAAACTTCGTTTTATAATAACGTTTTTGTTAGTTCATGGTTTTAGTTCGGTATTAAATCCAGTACTATAGTTTAAACGTGTTTTGGAATAAGACTGTCTTACCACAAAAGTTTTACGAACGCGTTAGACAATGTTTAACAGAACAAATTCACGGTAAAGCGTGTTTAAATCTTTTGTGGTTGTAAGGCAGCTAGAGTTTATCTTACTTATAGAGTCCTAATTAATATTTCAACTCCAATTTGACTGCGTCGGTGGCTCAGTGGTTAGTGACCCTGACTTCTGGGTCAAAGAGTCGTGGGTTCGATCCCCACCCAGGGCAAACATTTGTGTGATGAACATAGGTGCTTGCTCTGTGTCTGGGTGTTATTTAGGTACTATCTATATAAGTATGTATTTAAAATATGTATATGTAGTATATCAGTCTCTGGCAGCCATATCACAAGCTATGCTTAGTTTTGGGTCAGGGACCGTGTGTAAGATGTCCCCTAATATTTATTTATTTAATTCCAGGTTTAGAAATGAAGGAGGACGATTTGAGTTTGATCCTGGTGTATCCTCCGTTCCGCGGGTATCCTACCGACGAGTTCTTCGTGCAAGCGTTCAACGATATCTACCCGTATGTAGACGCGGTCTCCGTCATGACTTACGACTTCTCTAGTCCACAGAAGCCAGGTGAGATCATGGTTTAAAATTATCGATTTGTAGTTAATTACTACTATTTTTATTCTATTCTAAATAAATTTACAAAAAGCTCTGGGTCTACCACTGTTTTTTCTATTCAAAATAAGATTACTAAAAGTCCTGGGTCTCAGCAGGATAAGCCTAATGTGTTCATTGAAATGATTCAATGTTCAAGCAGGTGCATCATTATGTACAACTTTTAATACAGGGCCAACCGCGAAAAAGAAACAGCTGTTCCATATAAAATGTTAAATATAAAACTCTTCAATTCAATCTGATCTGATTGAACAGCTGTTTTATTTTCGCAATTTCCGAATTAGTCTCATAGTTAGTTGTCATAATTAGTTGTTCATAAAGATGTAGTTGATTTATGATTTCAGTATTATTTAAACTTTGCTAAATATATTGTATTTTAAACATCTAAGATTTAAAATAAATTATATTCATATTCTGAATCTATTGATGGCCGACAATACATGGCGCTGGGCTCTATAACAAAGCGCCAAAATATAGTTCTTCACTACATAGTATAAAACAAAGTCGCTTCTCTGTCTGTCTGTCCCTATGTATGCTTATATCTTTAAAACTACGCAACGGATTTTGATGCGGTTTTTTTAAAATAGATATTGATTGAAGAGGAAGGTTTATATGTACCTATAATACACCTGTGCGAAGCCGGGGCGGGTCGCTAGTTTTTAATAAATTAAGAACTAAATTGATGACGAAAGTTATTATTGTAATGTGTAAAAAGACAATTAGTAGTAGGTATATTTATCAAAATGATCTTTTCAGGTCCCAATGCACCCTTACATTGGATGCGGTTGTGTGTCGAAAAACTGATCGACAACGACCCCAGTGCTCTGAAAAGGTCCAAAATCCTTCTTGGCCTCAATTTCTACGGAAATTCATACACGGCCAATGGCGGCGGGCCTATCGTCGGTACAGAATACATCGAGCTTCTGAAAAATGCTAAAAGCAACCAGGCGCTGTCTTATAATAATAACACGGCCGAGAATTATGTCGAGATCAGGTACGTCTCCAAACTTCTATATATTAGAGCATTCATGATATCTATATTTATGTTTACTGAGCGCCACACAAATCGACGGATGAGAAGTTAGCCGCAGATGACACTTCGCCGTGATTCGCTAATTATTGCACATGTGTGCACACTTGCACAGGCGTAGGGAGCGAGCGGGAGGCACGAGGTTGGCGGGCGGGTGTGCCCCCGGCGCCTCGTCTCTCTGGCTCCCGCGCACACCTATATTTCGGCTTTTGCGCAGCGTTCTGCGCATAACTTCTTATCCGTCGATTTGTGTGGCGCTTAGTATATCTATATGTAGTATAGACCGAATCAATAGACTTGGCGGCTGTTAAGTTAGGCTGCGCAAAACACAATCCTCGCGCAGCTGTTAAGGGCCCTCGCCTACAGCGACTTTTTACAGCGCTACAGTCGCGATGCAGTCGCTAGCTGTGTGCCCAAGCCCACGGAACCTCGCTCGTCGCTCGTATGACTATAGTCGCGATGCAAACGCGCGAGCGACGTGCGTCTGTTGCGATTCTGTAAAAAGTATCCTTTTGCATCGATAGGTATAGGCCGCGCTACACAAGTTGGCGGATGTGAAGTTAGCTACAAGCTACGCAATAGCCAATAAACGTGCGGCTTTTTTTATTTATTTAAATAATTTTTACAAACATATTACACTTATTATATTGTCTTAAAACCTAGAATAGGTTTGTCTAGACAACAGATTCTCGTAAAAGATAACTACATTCTAATTTACAATAAATCTATGTGAGCATCAATCAGCATTGGATATTGCGCAGTTTGTAGTTAACTTCACATCCGCCATCTTGTGTAGCGCGGCCTATACGTATAGTCGAGATGCTGTAGCGCGTTTGCATCGCGTCTTGGCGCGTCTGTATCGCGTTTGCATCGCGTCTCTCCCGTTGTGAATGCGACTAGCGCGCTTTAGTAGCGATACAATCGCGCGATAACGAAACGCGCTTCAGGAACGCTACAAAAATCGCCGTGGGCAAGAGCCCTAAGTGAGCTTCAGTCAGCCTGAGCTAACACCACAGCCGCCAAGCAGTTGGATTCGGCCTATAGAGGTGTGTACTACGCACGACAGAACTAACATTCAAGTGGAAACAGTGCTTTACCGAAACTACAATTTAAATAACAAACTGAAAATCAGAAGGTACTGAGTCAATCTTCCTTCCACTTTGCGTTTTTGCGTTGTTGAGATGGTATAACCTACTTATACCTGTTATACCATGTAGGCAGAAATAAATTGGATACCATCACACATATTTAGAAAGAGGTAGCATGGCGCTTATACGATTTTTTAAATTAAATTATTTTTAAAGTCCTAAAATTTAGGGTCCCGAGATTTATTTGACGATGTTCATTGTACGTTGTACGACGTTGTCTTTTTGCTGTTTGCCATTAGAATAAGATAGATAAGCGTAAAATACTCTCAATCAAACGTTGAATTTTAAACATAGAGAACTTTGTGTGTAAAAAGAACCGCAGTGGCGTTACGGTGAAATAACAATAAGATTTTAATCAGCAGCCAAGGTATACTAAGCGCCACACAAGACGGCTGATGAGAAGTTAGCCGCAGATGACACTTCGCCGTGATTCGCTAATTATTGCGCATGTGTGATTGTGTGCACAATGCCGACACCGCGTGGCGTATTGTTGAGTACGGGCGTAGGGAGCGCGGGAGACGTGAGGTAGGCGGGCGAGTGTGCCCCGGCGTCTCGTCTCTCTGGCTCCCGCGTATGCCTATATTTCGGAATATGAGTATACGCGAGTCTACTGATGAAAACCGAATTGGTGTCCAAGTATCAAACACTTTTAGTTGTACTAGCAATGACAGAACAGTGTTGTCAACGTAACAACATTATTACCGCGTACGCTGTCTTGAGCTCTTAACTCCGCGTACCCCTGTCACCCACCCGGTAACACCCCCGCTCCCTTTTTTACCGCGCAGGCGATACGCGCGTTAAGCGGTCGGCCTATAGTAACATGATGTTACACGGGCGACCCCACCTACGACACTTCTCTTTTTGCACAAACTCTAGCTAAAAATAGTTTTTTTTCTTTTACAGAACATCTCAAGGGGCTAAGAAAATATTCTACCCAACTTTGTACTCGATACAGAAAAGGTTGGACCTAGCGAGAGAATATGGCACGGGCGTGGCTATATGGGAGCTCGGCCAGGGCTTAGACTACTTCTACGATTTATTTTAAACTTGTGATATTAAATTTTAAGTTAATAAATTATGATTTTTGTATGTGAAACTTGTTGTATTTATTTAAGCATAAAATATTAATACAAGCGGCTCATATGGTACATTAGAATTAGGATACTTATTCCTTACTGTACTTGTATCTACAATTTTCACTTTAAATTATATAAATATGTATATATAACCTTTGGATGAGATTTTCATAACAAAAAATACTGAAGTTTTCGTGTAAGTTGTTCGAAGAAGAACTAAAAAAACTAGACTAAGGTGTTTGTTTTGGGTTCTACAATATACAAAAGATTACAAGCTATACAGCAGTTACTTTATAAATCTATTTGTGAAATTGTAAATGCTATTTTATCGCAGCACAGGTCCTTACACAAAAAATATTTTCATTTAGCAGACAAAATGCTGCTTTAAATGAAAAGTAGCATTTTGTCATAATTATATTTATAATCAGTGATCTGACTCTATATTTACCCTGAACTACCAGTGTTTTTTTTTCTAAGTTAAAAATAGGTTGAATGAAGTTAAATTTTTTATCTCGCCGTTACTTTGGGTTTTCCCTTGAATTCCATCATAGACTGCGGTCCCTTCATGACGCGGTGCATCAGGTCCCAACACATTTTAGCTGGCAGAAGGCTGGAACAAAATTGATTAATTAAAAACTTTAACAGTAAGCTCTTGACACATATTCGAAACATTACAAAAATATTTTTATCATACACTACTTTATTAGCATTCATGTGGCTTTCACAAAGGACTTCTTCATTGCTGGCTGAAGTAAAAAGACTAAATAGAAAAAAACAAGATCAGCAAGTTTAGTATTGTACTTCGTACAGTCGCAAAATACAAACTTTTTGGTATTCAGCAATGAAGTTCTATACAAAATAAGGTTTCCGGTTAGAATAATAAAACCTTCTTTGAGGAAAATGAGATTACTGACACTGCCATCTAGCGGCGAAAAGCTCTAATAAAAAGTTATTACAAAAAATAAAAAGTTACCACAAGTTTTAATTTCCATTTTCTAAGAAGGTTTTAAATGCATAAGGGCTGCTACGTACATAAGTGGGCCGGCAGAGTCGGTGCGGCAAAATTTATCGAACGACAAAGCCGAACCGAAGCAGCTACTACCTACCTATATACATAACATTCGGCATCACTCAGCTTGTACCGATGGGATAGTTTCTTCGGGTCCAATCGGCACAATTTGTTTTTTATTCGGCCGTCACGAGTCTCCCCATAAAATTTGTTTATAAGCGAGTAGTGTAAACTGATATGCCTATATCAAGCAGAGTCGAATAAAATTAGTATTTATATGTCAAAGAACTTTTTTCCTTCTTTATCCAAAGGTCCAGTCTATTCTTAAATGTGTTAATAGTTCTTGCTGAGATTACATCCTCAGGCAACCTATTCCAATTGTAGACAACTCTATTGCAGAAGATGTGTGCAGTGTTGGTTTGTGATGGTGTGATAATGATATGATGGTGTAAATAACAAGGAATACTAACCATTTGAGAGGCAGCAGATATCTGACCGATCCTGGCATGATACAGTTGACCTCATTCTTCCTGATCGAGTCGATCATAGTTTCGGCAACGTAGTCGGGCTCCAACATGGGCATGAGTCGCGGGGTGACCCCGTCGAACATCCCTGTGTTTATGTAGTAGGGACAAACTAGAGTCGCGTGGATGGTGTTGTGTCCGTGAGCCTGGAATGGAAAATGCAAAATGTAAGTTCTTATTCAATTATTATTGCTTGCTCTGTGTCTGGATGTTATTATTTATAGAAGTAGGTAGGTTTTAACTTTTTTTTTACTGTCTCGGTGGCTCAGTGGTTAGTGAGTTAGTGACCCTAACTGATGGGTCAACGAAGCGTGGGTTCGAACCCCACCCTGGGCAAGTATTTTTGTGATGAACATAGGTGTTTGCTCTGTGTCTGGGTGTTATTTAGTTACTATCTATATCAGTATGTATTTAAAAATATGTATATTATTATGTAGTATATCAGTCTCTGGCAGCCATATCACAAGCTTTGCTTAGTTTGGGGTCAGAGACTGTGTGTAAGATGTCCCCAATTTCTTATTTTTTTAATTATTTAAAAAATAAATATGTTTATGTAGTATATCAGTCTCTTGTAGCCGTAGCACAGGCGTTGCTTAGTTTGGGGTCAGAGACCGCGTGTAATAAATGAACAAAATATAAAAACAATATATTTGTGAAGAGTAAAAGACATCAACGCGTTTTCGTTTTCTGACCTAGCACGCGTTAATGTCTTTTGCTCTACTGTATAGTTATTCATTCATACATTTTTTCATTAAATTAATCCGACTTATTGTTATTATCCACTGCTAGACGTAGGCTGTCCTGTACAAGAGTGAGAGTTGTACAGTTTTTAGCCGCTCATGCGTGCCAGCTTTTGCAAAGATTACCTACCTATAAATGAATCATTACGTTTTAAACTAGGTACGAGTATGTTAGATTGCTCCTACAACACGTGGCAGGAAGCTCGGACTTCTTACATTTTAGTACTGTACCAGCCTTTTTGATAGTCCACTGCAGGACGTAGGCCTACCCACGAAGGGTGATTGGGCCATATCCACCACGCTGGCCCAGTGCGGCTTGGTGGATTCACATACGACATCGAATTTCTTCTACGGCCGTATGCAGGTTGCCTCACGAGGTTTTCCTTCACCGAAAAGCCAGTGGTGTGGAATTCCGTACGTAAATTCCAAAGAACTCATTGGTACGGGACCGGGGATTTGAATCCGCGTCCTCACGATTGTAAGGCGGGTGTCACTACCTCTTGACCACCATGGCTTTACATCCTTACATAGTATAAAATAAAGTCGCTATTTTTGTCTGTTTGTCTGTATGCTTAAATCTTTAAAACTACGCAACGGATTTTGATGCGGTTTTTTTTAATGGATAGAGTGATTCAAGAGGAAGGTTTATATGTATAATACACCTGTGCGAAGCCGGGGCGGGTCGTCTAGTTTTAGTATAAGAACGAAACTGCGAAACTTGGCTAATAAATGGCACTGTACAAATCCTATATAGAAAAAGTTACCGCTAATTTTATCGCGCGCTTAAAGGGTCCCACTGACCATCGTGCCAAATGGATGACGTCCAAATGGATTTGGCCAATGTTGCCAATTTAGTGTTGTTCAGTTTAGACTTCATGCTTTACAGAAAAATTGTTTGAAGATATAAGTAACCAGAAATACAATGTAGGTACATAAAGATAAATCCACAGATGTTTTAGTTTCAAGTTGCTAAACTATTTTTAACGTTAAAGCGCTTGCTAAACAAAAAAAACGCCATTTCTAACGACAAAGTTGCAAACTCGTAACATCGAATGGATGTCTTCCATTTGGTACGATGGTCAGTGGGACCCGTAAAAAAGATGACAAACTCATACCGCCACCTATATATAGGTACCCACTTATTCGTTCACTTATTTATTCATACTTATAATTTCTATGACAGTCCATACACAAAGTATGTAGTATTTAATTTTGGTGCAAGTAATTTACCCTAAGCTCTGTGAAGAGGCTCTCGTGGAAGCCAACAGTAGCGAACTTGGTGGCGCTGTAGTCCGTGCAGCGGTAGGTGCCGAGGAGCCCCGCCACTGAGCCCACCGTCACAATGTGGCCCTTGCCGCTCTCTATCATGTCGGGCAGGAACGCTTTCACTGTCTGGAAAAAATCACTTTTATATTAGAAGCAAACATAAAAGACAATGAGGCAGTGTAATTCCTTGTCATGAGCCTACAGTTTTGTAAACAAAATAAAATATGCCCTGCTATACAGGGTTATTTCTATTCAATTAGCATCATTTTAGGGGCTTATTGTGTACATCAAAACTAACAACTTTTGTTCTACTACTTTTCTCAAAACTCGAAAAAAAAATTGCTGTTCTATAGAAAAATATCGTTCACCCTCGACAAAATGTATGGAAGAGCTGATTTTTTTTGAGTTCTGACCAAAATCGCAGAACTAACGTTAAAAGCATTCCCTAAAAGGATGCTAATTGATTAGAAATAACCCTGTACAGCGGCGAAATCGTGGCCAAGCAGTAATGCTTACCTGCTGTTTTAACTGTCATACTTATAGGACTGCATAAATACCTATACAGTTACAGATACATTTTGGAGACATTTTGAAAACGTCGAAACATAGAATTTGAAATAAGAATTTCAAATGCCAAGAAAAACTATGTCTAGTTAGCATGATTTTGTTCCACTAAGTTATAATTAGAATAACTTAACGGTAGTTACAAATTAAAGCAATCATAAAAGTGCACGTCAAGGTTTCAAGGTGCCAAGGTTGCTTAAAATGCCACCACAGATTAAGTGATATTTGTGCTCCAGTAGATCTAGGTATCTATGATAATGTGTTATGTTATGTCGTCATAATGAAATAGTACGAGTAGTATTTTAAAATGTAAATACTAAATAGTTATTGTGGTGAGACTTTATTACCTAAAGTAATGTACAAAATCTTACCCAATAATGAGAGAGTATGTTCACTTTGTAGGTAGTTTCTATCGCGGAGTCGCTGAGCTCCAGAAGAGTTTCTCCGAAGACTGTCCCAGCATTGTTGATCAGTACGTCGACTTTGCCAACCTGACAATTATGATTCTGAATTATCTTCGCTGCATGGTAGGTAGGGGCAGTTTGGGGTGAGCTGAGGTATTATAGTAAGAGCAATATGTTTTTGACATCGAACTAAATATGAGTTTATGTAGGACAGGACAACATCTCTACATTGGCGTAGCTACAGATTTTGTCAGATGCGTAGCTATACCCATATACTCTGTTACCAATTGAGACCTAATTTTTTACATTTTTGGTAAAAATTCTAGGAATGCTAATTTTCAAAATAGCAAAATATATTATATTAAGATTTTTTATAAATAATCGGCCAAGTACGAATCGTACTCGCGCACGGAGAGTTCCGTACTGTATGGGAGCCCTCCTAAAATATTTATTTTATTTTAATTTTATTATTTATTATTGAGGTGAATTGAAAATTAATTATTCTGTGAAAATTTCAAGCATCTACCTGTTACCATTATTAATATAGAGCGAAAAACGTTCAAAAAATCAGGTTTGTTGTATGGGAGCCCCCCTTAAATATTTATTTTATTTTATTTTTAGTATTTGTTGTTATAGCGGCAACAGAAATACATCATCTGTGAAAATTTCAGCTGCCTAGCGATCATGGTTCATGAGATACAGCCCGGTGACAGACAGACAGACAGACGGACGGACAGACGGACATCGAAGTCTTAGTAATAGGGTCCCGTTTTTCCCTTTGGGTACGGAACCCTAAAAACGTAAATTTTCTATACACAGCTGACCGGTAGCTAAAGATAACACCCTCTTAAGGATGAGTTTAGTACATTCAGAAGAATAACTTTTACTATGGGACCAACCGAAGCCAAATTCGCAACTAAATGCATGAGACAGCTGCGCCCATGAAGCTCTGTAATAATTGTAGAGACATAGATCTTTATAAGATTTTGAGCTCTTGAACAATTTAACAACATCTTTGGGACAGTTACTCTTTTGATAGAGAGTCAGTAGGTATCCGGAGTCGTATTTTACCTCTCTCTTAACTTTTTCGGCAGTTTCGTACACCGCGCTCCGGTTGGCGAGGTCGACGACGTAGCTCGAGATCTCATAGCCTTCTTCCTTTACGTCTGAACACGTCTTGTTCAAACCTGAAACAAGAAATTTTGGTGAAGTAATAAAACATGAGTTAGGTTTATGGGGATATTTTGTATTTTATCGAGAGTTCGCTGATTCATACATCTTGTGGAGAGTCGATGAACTTGATGTACAGCAGATTTTTTCACGATTTTGGTGTAAGTCCCGTATTGACAGTTGGTCCAGCCTCAAAATATTTCTTTCCACGTGTCAGAACGAGACAGAGTTATGGCGAAGTATATATCTGTAACCTTTTCACTCGTCGAAAAGAGTTCTTTTCGTGGATTTTTGTGGTCACAATGAAGACAACCGTTTAGATAAGGATGAGTATAATTTGTCCGTCTTCTAAAAATATCTCGTAAAATTTAAGGGTTAACCAGATAACATTTTACATCGTCAATATTTGTTTCGAAGATTTTAAACTTTACATTGATACTTAATGGATTTCCGTCCGAAAACCGGATCTTATAAATAGATTTAAGTACCGTTCAGCTGGGTACTGGAGCAAGGTTGTCCACTGTCCAGTGTTTAATTTATACTGAACGACGGCTCCATTCTAAATAATTGTCCTTCTTTATAAGGGTATCTGTGGGATTAAGGTTGAATGACCCTTATCTTTTTTGACGATAAAACCATAATCTCTTTGGATGGACTCGTATGTAGATATACACATAAATTGATATAGATTTATCAAACAGATAGAAAAAATAGCACCTATAGGTACATACTTGGAATTTACTTAAAATTATGTAGTCTCTAAAATAATGAGTTTTGATGTGAATCAATTTCAATTTCATTTTCATCTGCTATACTTGGGATAAGCTGTGAATAATTTTTATTGCTTAAAAATATAATTTAACAACGAAACTACACTTTACTCCCTATCTTCTCTAATACCCGGTTGGAAGCCTGCATCTAGCGCCAAATATATATATATATATATATAATAGAGCAAGAGCCCATGAACCCCAGACCTTCGTAATTTCAGCAAGTGTTTAATTTTTTTTGTTTCACGGGTGTTCACGGGTTCTTAGTCCTTTAACACTTACCATCTCTATTGATATCCCACACGACCACTTTTGCTCCTAACCGCGCCAGCCTCACAGCCAGCAACCTCCCCACCCCTCCTCCCCCTCCTGTCACTAAAACTACGTCCCCCTTCAGGCTTTTCATGGGCCTTATTGCATTGGGCACTAAGGTCCAGAATAGAGCTTCCAGCATGTAGTAACAGGAGAGTATGAGGAATAAGACAGTGTCTTTGGCAATGTTGAACACTTTAGACATCTGGGACGGGGTGTTGATCTTCGTTCCTTCCAACATGTTGCTTCTGTAACAAACAAGCTAGCATGAGAAGATATAGCCCGTTTTAAAATTCCGCGCAAAGTCACTTCAAAAAAACTTGTGTGTGTAGCATTTCACATAGAAGTGACGTCACAAGCCCTCCACTCCCGAACTTCAACAAGGTTTATGTTTGTCATTTATTGTTTGATTGTCAAAAGAAAAAATACGTCTCTAATATTTTTTGATAATGTTACTAACGGACTAATTTTTTTTTTTCCCAGTCATCATGCCTATTGTCATTTATTTAAACTTGATGATACGTTACAATGTGTGTCCCGGTTTTAATACAGGGTTATTTCTAATCAATTCGAACAAAAGTTGTTGGTTTTGATGTACAGAACAAGCCCCTAAAAGGATGCTAATTGATTAGAAATAACCCTGTATATTTAATAATTTTGCTACATCAGATGCCAGCCTGTACGAGCTTATTTATTAAAACTAATTTTTCTGCGTTCCCACAGATTACCACAAAATGAGTACCTAAAGAGTAGGAAGCAAGTAAAGAGATCAGTACAGGGATTTATGTGTTCTTAACTACGGAATTTTCACAATAGTACCAATACACACTTGAAATGTTGTGTAACAAAATTAACAAGACTAAATTAACAAATTAAAACTAATAAAATTAAATAACATTTTTAATTGGAGACGTTACGGCTTGCGGCCTTCTTAAATTTTATACTTAGTTTAAAACATATTTTAATTTGAATTACGAAATTGAGCCTCAATATTAAAATATTAAATCTGTATTGCGTAACTTATGATAATAATTTGGTTAGCCATCATTATCATCAGTAGTCGTATACTTTTAAATATTTATATGATTGAAGAGTTTATGTTAAGCGTTACGAATTTTTTTTCACGATTAAGTCCGCGCTTGACCACGAACTCTCCTGATTTTAAGCGACGTTATGGTCGAAGATGCAGCACTAAGCATGGTACATCAATAAGTAAGAGTACTTATTGATGTACCATGCTAAAATAATCACCATTAGGTCTTTCAAGCAAATATCTATAGATCACAGTCGTGCAGAAAAAGTGTCCGTGCCAAAACGCTGTCAAAGCTATGAGGTGGGCAGGCGTTTTAGTTAGTCATAAGGCGATTACAAGCCGACTACGACACCACGCGATGCCAAAGTGCTCGGTTAAATTACAAGCACTAATTAAGTGATATAACGTTGAGATTCGAGAAAACGGGTCATTGTGAATTATTTAATGTAAACATCTAAGTCGGTATGTATGACGGCGCTCTGTCATTTTTTACTACTTTCACTTAGAGACTGTGGCTCTGTAGATATTCGCGCAAAGTTTAGGTCTCACAAATAGGATCTTTTACCAACACCAATCTACACTGGCCAGCATGGTGTCAATCACCCTTCATCGATAGACATATGGACTACTAAAATGCAGTTGAGGTACAGTACAAAATAACCTTTTCAGAATAAACTTGTATGATTGTATCCAGGAATGTGATCTAGCATTCTTCGTTAGGACCATGCACCTAACTAGTAGAATAAATTTGTTCGCTACGCTTATAGCTCTACCATCTTCATTCGAGAATTTTACACATGAACAATTAACTGTAGTGGACCCGTACTATAAAGCTCTTAGTGCCGGACTAAGCCCTTGCCCACTTATCTATCTAGACATGATCCTATGATCCATGAGGCTGCGCTTTCGTAACCAGAGCGTAAGGTCAATAAGATTAATATCAGTTACGATATGCATGATAGATTTCAGTTATACTTATATATAGGTATGTATCTAGTCAAGCATGGATGCGATTGGCCCAAGATAGGGAACAATGACACATAAGAGAGGAGGCCTATACCCAGCAGTGGGTCGACACAGGCTGATGATGATGATGATAGTTATGTAAATTGCCTTGCTTCTAAGTAGGCAATTTCTTAACCATTTATTAAAATTAGCAAACCATTACGACGTTACTATGATATGACTAGCGACCCGCCCCGGCTTCGCACAGGTGTATTATACAAACAAACCTTCCTCTTGAATCACTCTATTTATTAAAAAAACCGTATCAAAATCTGTTGCGTAGTTTTAAAGATATAAGCATACATGGGGACAGACAGCGGAAAGCGACTTTGTTTTATACTATGTATGTAGTGATGATTTCTTAATAGCGGTAATTGTGTGTCTAATAATGAATCGTTAGGTTTACTATCTTGGAAGGTTTCTTAGAAATATTGCTATGCAGTTTAGGTAGAGAATTAAGTATAATAGGATATGGTCAAACGTAAATCATATTTTATTTTTGTACTATTATAAGTCATTGACTTTGCAACACAATGTTTTACCAAAGCAAGGCAGTACACAAGTGATTTTACAATAGGTAAATTATGTTTTATGATGTTTTTATTTAAAATCAACAAGACCTAGACAGAAATCATCTCTTTACCCGGCGCGCGAGATATTTATATGTAACAAAAGCTCATACACCGCAAAATTCATATGCGAAACATACATTGCTGAATACTGTAGTGTATTTGTGTAGTGTAAAATAATTACTGGCATTACTTGTGGTTTTAAAATTACTGTGGGTTATGTTTCAATTTTGCGAGATTGAAACTGCATAATCCATCTGACAAGATTTCAGTTATCTGTAACTATATTTTTTAATTCGTGTCTAATTATTACAGAGTTAAAAATAAAATTATAAGACAGAATTAAAAAATTTCCTAAGGCAATTATCGTTAACAGCAATCAAGCAGTTCTGAAAGCGGCAGAATCTAAAATGCATTTAGTAATTTAGATATAAGTTTAGAAGGTGCTTAGTTACAGCTAGTGACCCTGTCTATCAAAATAACGAGTTCGTGATGGTAATGACCCTTTGCATAACAACCTGCCATTTACCAACTTCACGCTCTAATGTGTCTTTAAAAATGCACGGAGATTTTACTACTCTGTGCAGTTCTGAGGAAAAGCCAGTGCAGTACTGGATTTTTATTATGTAATTGACATTATTATAGCCAAGCATATCGCTATAGCTATAGTAGACTAGACTCTTGTAGACACATCTCTTGAAATCTGTCATCCTAAAGCTATTTGACAATAGATTTGACTGTATGGCTAATTGAGAAATCTGTTTAAGAGTATTTCACAGAACTGAAAACATTAAATTTTTTTTTAGAATTGATGGATACGAGGGTTTCGTTGCTCCAGTGTAGTGTAAGATCTTAATGCAAGCCTGAAAGAATTTATATATATATCTGTGCCTGAAAAGGAATCGCTTTGATTCTTATTTTTTTTTTTTTTTTTTTTTTTTTCTTCTTCAGCCTATAAAAAGAGGCTGAAGCCAAAGCAAAACAGTTCAAGCTCGTTTCATTTTATTTTATTATTGTACTTCGGAGCGAAGCGTGTTACTCGTAGCGTCGCGAGCGGTGCTCCGCTGAATTTATTTATTTCAACAACATAAGTATTCAACAAATACAGGGTTATTTCTAATCAATTAGCATCCTCTTAGAGGCTTATTCTGTACATCAAAACTAACAAATTTTGTTCTACGTACCTTTGTTTCTTTGTTAAAACTAAAAAAAATCAGCTGTCCCATACATTTTGTCGAGGGTGAACGACATTTTTTTATGGAACAACAACTTTTTTTTCGAGAATTAATAAAAGTCGTAGAACAACAGTTGTTAGTTTTGATGGACAGAATAATCCCCTGAAAGGATGCTAATTGATTAGAAATTACCCTATTTATAACTCCTATAACATTGCCCTGCATTGATTTTCTTCAGCAATTGGGGATAAAAAAATGCAAACTAAGTGCCTATCTAGTCTTAAAAGTCTTGCAAAATCCCAGCGTGCCTCAGTAACCTGAGTTACGAGTATGCATTTTCAATAACTTGGCTCGAAACAGTGGCTTATGCCTGGGAGAAATCTGTTAAAACTGTTTTGGTTGTTTGTGTTGAAATCTGTTTAACTTGGTTTGTGAGTAACTTCTGTTTTTTCTGATGTTCAAAATCATTTATTGCAAAGGTACACAGAATGTATACGTATTCTGATGAACATCCGCCCGGGCGCCCATCGTACGCCACATTTTATACAACAGAAAAACATTAACCTTACCTAGGGCAATATATCTGAATCTCCTAGATAAGCAAATACATTCTTGAATCAGCAATGTTTGTTAAAAAATATCCTGATCACTTTACAATCTCCAAAAATCCGCGTCAAAAAACAAAATAATAGCACCAGAGCCAAAACTAGAACTTGTAAGGAGAAGTTCTGAATACATGATGATAAAATGTTTTAATGAGCTCCCTGAAGATTTACGAAAAGAACCAAACCAACGAAAATTCTATAAAAATCTAAAAAACATGCTAATCCAAAAGTGCTACTACAGTATAGAACATTTCTTTAATGACAAAAATGTTTCAGTCTCGCGGAAAGTATGTACATAATGATGATAAGTAGTGCGTATTGTTATTATGTAAGCTAATAATACTCAGTAATTGTATACTTGCAACGCCCTTACAGGGTTTAAAATGTAACTAGTGCTAAGTGAGCAAAATTTTGCATGTTAAATGGCAAGGTTTGAAATAAAGAATAGATGAATTATTTTCTGTGATTATATTGTATGTCATAATTGTGAAATAATCGGCCAAGTACGAGTAGGACTCGCGCACGAAGGGTTCCGTACTGTATGCGAGCACCCCTTAAATATTTATTTCATTTTAATTTAATTATTTATTATTGAATTCTATATACAACTAAACATTCTGTGAATATTTGAAGCATCTACCTGTTACCATTATAAAATAATTATTAATATCGAGCAAAAAAACGGTTAAAAATTCAGGTTTGTTGTATGGGAGCCCCCCTTAAATATTAATTTTATTCTGTTTTTATTTGTATTTGTTGTTATGTTATTATAGAGGCAACAGAAATACATTATCTGTGAAAAATTCAGCTTTCTAGCTATAACGGTTCATGAGAAACAGTGGTGTACACTGGTGATGGACAGACGTACAGCGGGGTCTTAGTAATAGGGTCCCGTTTTTACCCTTTGGGTATGGAATCCTAAAAAGGACAACGAATGACAGCAACAACACATAACTTATTAATTTAATATTTGTATTAATTTGTATCTATAATTTTATGTATACGTGTTCATGGACATGCACATGACTCAATAAACTAATTATGCACCTAAAAGTAAACCAAAACCACAAACACATTACGAATACGCGTATCAGGCGATGCATCTATTGCCTAATCTCAAGATGCAGTGGAATATTTTTTGACATTCTAACTATTAGCGAGGTAATAACTGGCGGTGGTGGGGTAATAACGCTGTTTTGCAACCAAGT
This sequence comes from Hypomecis atomaria, assembly GCA_964007245.1. Classification (NCBI taxonomy): domain Eukaryota; kingdom Metazoa; phylum Arthropoda; class Insecta; order Lepidoptera; family Geometridae; genus Hypomecis; species Hypomecis atomaria. The sequence goes on from OZ023299.1 coordinate 12,751,025, forward strand.
AATAACCACCCATGGTAATGACGAAGGAAAGGCCGCCGTCAGCCTCTGTGGAGTTGAACATTATCTACGGACTGAATACTGATTTTATTACTGTAGGGAAACTGATTTGATCTACCCTGCAAGTCTTTGGGCTAATTTCGAAAGGAGTATCCTTTCTTGATTAACTCAAGGGCCATTCACACTTTGTAGCCATTGTTGACCATTGGCTTTCCCAATAGGCTTCGGCGGTATGAGACGAGCGTAACGTTGGGGACTTGGTGAGTTAGGTAAGGTCCGCCGGCAAGAAGATTTTACTATCTTTAATTTAATTCTGTGTCCATTTTTTGGGAACTGCTAGCTAGACTGTGGAATGCTCTACCTGATTTTATATTTTTTACTAGCTGACCCGGTGAACTTCTTCTCACCATCCGTCAACTGTCAAGGACACTCAGAAACCTTTTTTAGCTCATGCACAACAACTTTGCTGAAGATCATCACATGATCAAATGCTTAGTTTACGATTCTATATAGGACATACAGACAAACATTTATTTTTATGTATGTAGATCTGGAAAATATGGTGACATGAGGTTAAAGTATTTAATAATTATTTTTCGCGAAAAATCGCAACACCTACTTCCACCGAGTACAGAATTCGAATAGTTTGCACGAATCGATGTGACATCCATGTACATTATTGTTGACTTATCAAAAACGGCTTAGCCAATTTCGTTAAAATTTAAATGGAACCACTTCAGGAGTATACCCTTTTGAACTAAAATAGTACATTGTTCACCGAGAGGAGAAAGTGACCGATTACCGTCGAGGGTGTCGCTTTAAAACACCCGAGATCGGGAATCGCACTTTCTCTCGAGTGATACATAGTGCTTTATACTACACCTACGAGGAAAATAAAAAACTAAATCTTTAATAATTGAAATTTATATTGAAATTGTTGCAGTTAGTGAAGCTTAATGTAACACTTGAAAATGGCGCCAATGGCGTCTGCAATTTTTACATGTTCTTTTTTCAAATTGTTTGACACCATCCAACACACAGCTAGTGGCCAGTGTCATTTTGCGAACTTGGAGATAAAAACTCACTGTAAAAACTTTTTGGCTTTTGATATTTAGGTTACCAGCGCATAGTCTTATCCAAAATTAAAAAAGAAAAACCACGTAAGAAATGGATTTTCATACACTTTTCTCTCCCGCTCAGATGCGTTTTCTCCCCGCATATTTGTTCGATATGCAATGACGTACTTTCTACCGTAAATTTGATAAAGTATCAAGGTACTTTCCGAGCAGGTGTAGTATAAAAGATTTTTTTAAATCAGTTGGCGAAATGTCGAAGATCGCACACACACATACGATATGTTCGTCCTTTCCTCCGACCTCCTCCTTTTTGGAAGTCGGTAAAAATACCACTTAAGTATTTCTACTCGTAGGTACTAGACGGTCTGGAGATAATTGATCATATAATCTTGGATTTAGATTGTTCTAGGTCTCTAGACCGTCAATTGAATGGCCTAGTGGCTTAGTATTTTGTAATAGCTACTAAAATATGAGGTCAATCTGGGGTACAATCTATACAAGTGTGTCTTATTACGAAGTAAACGTTGTCGAGTGAATAATTACAACCAAGATACATATTATAACAACTACGAGCAACAAAGTAAGGTTTGATAGCACCTAATAAAATAATTAGGCACCTGTTGCTGCTGAGTCATAAAATTCCTGCATATAGTTTCTATTTTATAAAATAATATCATCATAATTTAATACCTCATTAAGACCGCAGGATCACGTTGGATGCAAGCCGCTACCAACCGGTCTTATTGGAGATCCATGGAGGAGGCCTATGTCCAACAGTGGACGTCCTATGGCTGATGGATGGATGGATGAAAATAATATTTAGCCAACCGGTAGACGGAATCGGCAAAAAATAATGTTTGAGAAAGCTAGAATAGAAAGTTATTTGTTTTGGTTTGTATACGTTCTGACATGGTTTTATGGTGTTTTTAGGTTTCTGGGTCTAGTTTGTGTTATTAATGATGATACAATATTTGTAGTCAATATTGGTAGACATTATTTATCTAATCAAATATGCTTACTCAATAATTACTTTACGTCGTTTATGTGTCAGCATTTAGCTACTACATATGTACATGGAACTGTGTGATCACAGCCTATCAAAAATATTAAAAGTTCGTATAGACCGGGCGGCTGGCCCTGGTGTCAGAGTTTTTAGGTTACTTGAAGGTCTGTGTTCTATTATTGAATAATTTATTTTATACAAAAATTGTTGAAGTCTTTGTTTTCGGGCTTTAAGCTTTACCGTTCGAAACCAGAATAATACCTACTCAACAACTACTACGTAGCGTCGAACATATTATTTTTGCACACAGCAACCTAATTTTAGTATTCATAAATATTTTACCTTATAGCTGTTTTCCGCACACTAATCCAAGAGAATCAAGAAGTATCACAATAACAGGCTCGCGGCTCGTGTCGGATTACAATCTTGCGCGTGCACTCGCCGACCGCGCGTCAACAGACTGCGGTGAACTGCGGTCTAGCGTGCTGCTTTCACCGATAACGGGACACCTACTGCTTTTCACGTCTTAGACCGAGACCGAAGAGAGCATTCTACGATATGTGGGTTAAAGACGTTCGATGCGGTGGCAAAGAATGCATTTTATCAATCGAAGATACATCTTTAATCGATTATTATATTATCTGTTGAATGGATTAGAGCTCGAGGGATGAAAATCTTAAGGATTGTTTACAGCCGTTTGATGATATATTCTGAGAATTTACTAACACAGAGTTAACTCAACACAATCTTATTTGTAGTAGTTACATACGTGTACAATAATATATTTCAAATAAATTTTAAAAAACGATTAACGTGACTAGCACAATGAATAGGTACGGTACCTAATTAGGTACATATTACTCTAAAATGTAACAGCTGAATGAAATTCACCAATTCGGGCATTTAAACAAGCTTTGGAATGGTCAATCAGCATAGTAAAATAATTAGGTCAAATAAATAATTTGTATCATTCCAAAGAAGGTACTCCCGACAGTCTTCCTGTTTCCTGAGTTCTAGACATATCTTCAAGGTTAGAGTACGTTTCAACTTTCTGTATTCTCATAGATAGAGATCTAAGTTCGTCGAAAATCATACGTGTAAAATAATATTGGTACCTATCGTATCATTCGTTAGTAAATAGCTTACGGTTCTAGAGCTTACTGTTCAGTATATTTTCATAAATTCCAGAGCTTCTACTATGCTTATACGCGTCCACTCCATCAAATTTCCTGGATGGTGGTCCTAACCTTGCATTTTGTGGAATACTTTTCCTCCGCACTCATTTAGTTACATCAATGCCTGTAATATCTTCTTCGTCCTGTAAGACCCAAGGGCTTAGGTGAGTGCAAATGATATTTTTTTCTGTTTCTATTATAACTACCCGCAGAAAATACTCGTAGTAAAGACTATTACAATCTTAATAAGTAGATGTAAGAGCTTACATGCTTCAAGAGTAGCCAGCTAGCCAGAGAAGATCTATATTTTCAGCAGAGGCTAATACAGGAGAAGTTTGCAGCTGTATGTTTTTCACAACCAAACACAACAATACTTATTACCGCTTATTTGAATAGCGTCTAGGCCTTTGTGCCAGCGTTGCACTTGCGTCAAACAACGTGAGGTCTGCTTCAAGCCTACAAAAGGCTCTGATGAACCAATTTGTATTCAGTTGCTGTAAAAATCTCATTATCAGAGGCCGCGCGTGTTGATTATGTATTTTTAACAATTTGCTTCTTTAGCCCTTTGTCACGATAAAAAAGAAGTTAAACTGGTCGCGGAGCAAAGGAAAATTTCAGATTGGTTTACGGTGACATGATACTAAAATAGGTTAGAGTGTCTGTTGTAAGGTGCTGATTGTATCATTGCTTAGAAGACGTCTGTTTATCGGTACTATGTGCCTATTTGAATAACAAAACGTCATTCTGTTCGAGCCACGGTAGCGCTCAGTTGTAAATGACTCCCGAAGACTGACTTTCCCGAACATTGCTTAACTTAGGTGATCGCTGACAGTCATCCAGGTAGACTAAAAATAACTTTGTCCGAATTAAAATGATAAATGAATGAAATTGTAGGCCTCGGTTGTATTTCGGTCCCTAAATATACGTAATTACTCATATTCAGTACGAGTAAACTTTTCACTAGGCAACTTTTCGAAGAGGCGTTATTAATTACATTCTAATTACTTAGTCAGTATGAAAAAAAAAACCAATGTTTTATTGAAAAAAATTTGATATTTATGGACCCCAGGTCAATTGCAAGGCCTAAAATATTTACATCTAGAACACGTTGTATGCAGCCGCTTCCAACTGGTCTAACCAGAAATCAATAGAGGAACTCTATTTATTGCCTAGCTGTGAGCCCAGCCCCTTCACCAGATATGATGATGATGACGAAAAATATTTTGTTTTTACTCTTATTTCATTAAAGAATATTTCTGTAAAATATTCTCCTTCATAAAAATTGTGATACGATACCAGTACTGCCATCTGACGTTAGCATACTAAGTTACAAAGCTATTATAGCTTGCTTTGATCGGAGAACCAACGTAAGAAGCAAGCAATGAAGAGACTAAGGCCGAGACACCTCACCACGAGCTTTTGTCAATAAACTGTAGATGGCACTTATAGTTTCAAAAGTATATAAGTGTGATAGCACATTAGGTGAAACCTGTAAAGATATGTGTATTATGGAAATATATGAAATGTAATTATACTCGTATGTTAGAAATATTCAAGTAAGCAAATACTCCGAGTAGATACATATTTAGCTCCATGGTCGTAGGTAAAGAAAGGGTCTGTATACAATACAATACAAGATTGAACACTTTATTGACACTACAAGAAATAAAACGGAACAGAAGAAGGAGAAAAAACGACAGAAGAAAGACACAATAGGCGGTCTTATCGCTAAAACGATTTCTTCCAGACAAACTCTTTCCTAGATACTTCTTTGCCTGCCAAAGAAAACTTGAAAGTTGGGACATTTTATTTTTCTGGGGTTTTAATTAGGCCGCCTGCCTGGAGAAAATCTCTAGGCTTCTCTAGCTACACTAATGTTCAGCTCATTGACAATGAAAAATATATACCTATATGATATAAACTGGTAACTATAAGTCTATTATAGTACCATAGTACTACTACAACGTACCGCATGGTCACTATTGGGATGGGTGACCGCGGGTGGCATTTTCCAACTGCGCTACCGTGGCTCGGATGACACGTTAAATGGTTGTTTTAACCGTTTAGCCATGTCAGAGGCCTTCAGGTGGTCTAAAAAACTCTGACTCCAGGGTTAGTCACCCGGCCCATACGAACTTATTTACTTGCTATAAGTAATAAAATAATAGACATCTAGGTAATCATGACCATATTGGGGTATGTTTAAAGCAAGCCACTTCCAACCGGTTTTCCCAGAAATATATAGTAGAGTCCTACGTCCAGCAGTGGACGTCCTACTCCTGAAATAACAATGATGAACCACATAAAAACTTGACTACGAAAATAATAAAAATATATATCTCGGCATAATTACGAGTATCTACAGCAGACGAGGTCAATGATACTTAAAAGATGATGAAGAATGGTATTGTACCTACAACCATAAAGACCGGTTAGTTATATATTGTACAAATATCTATACCGGAAAACACACAGTGAAAAGAGAATCAGCAAACGTTTTACCTTTCTTTATTTTTTGACCCTGTCGTTTCTGGGAACAAAAGACATCAACGGGTGCATTAAAAAAAGAATTTGCTATATTATCATTTTTTTTTAAAGTAAAGTTATTGATTACGTTTTCCTGCCTTCGATGCCTTTCGAACTTATTTTAAGCAAAGGTTATCCTTTTTGATATTTTTTTTAAATATTATTATCCAATCTCGTGTCTTTCGACCTTCTTGGTATTATTTAATTATTGTTTTAATGATGCTAATACTTTATTACCCGTGTTACTATTAGTCAAATGTGAGTCTAGATATACAGGGGTATTTCTAATCAATAGCATCCTCTTAGGGGCTTACTCTGAACATAAAAACTAACAACTTTTGTTAACAACAGTAGCATATCCTAAAATATGAGCACAACCTGAATAATTACGTGCAATCCTTTTTAGTCGTAACTAAAACTTGATATATTTTTTTAGTTAACAGATCCTATGTTTTACTTGACAATTATCTACATATCTACAATTTACTGTTCGTATAATAAAGCAAAGTAAATAAGTACTCTTAGATGTAGGTAAGTATATTTTTGTGTGTTTGACGCGATAATTTATAAGTGCCATTGGCATTTAACATTTTCTTTGACATATTATTTTTTGCAAATTTGCTAAGACTTGGTGTCGTAATTTCAACATACACTAAACTTGATCTCTGAACTCGTGTATTAGACAGATAATAATCAATAAAGACAATTTGTTTTAACGATATTTTCGCTTCGTTTTGCACTTATTTAAATATTTTTAACCTTCGTCTACACTTGCGTGGGTAAGTACCTAGCTAAGTAAAATTCATAGACTATGGAAAAAAACTAAAGTTCATTTTATAATACCTAATATCTATTTATGATCTGAAATATAGATAAACGATACCCTTAAAACTGCAAAAAATATCTATTGATTACCATCATTAGGGTTCCGTACCCAAAGGGTAAAAACGGGACCCTATTACTAAGACTCCGCTGTCCGTCTGTCTGTCAACAGGCTGTCTCTTATAACCGTTTCATCTAGAAAGCTAAAATATTCATCGATGATGTATTTCTGTTGCCACTATAACAACAAATACTAAAAACAGAATAAAAAATAATATTTAAGAGGGGCTAATACAACAAACCTGAATTTTAGCCGTTTTTCTAAAGATATTAATAACGGTAACAGGTAGATGCTTGAAATATTCACAGAATATTTAACTGTATGTTCACTTTAATGAGAAATAATTAAAATAACCCATACAGTACGGAACCCTTAGTGCGCGAGTCCGACTCGTACTTTGCCGATAATTTAAAATTGAATTTCCTAAATCACGTAATGTAGGTATGACAGATGGGTCTTTGCTTAGGTATTTATTAAGAAAGAGCCTGGATACAATGGATACCATGTCACAGGTCATCATGGTAGGATCCAGTGCTCATATTTTAGTATTGTACATACAGTGCTCATATTTTATAATTATAGCATTGTACATACAATGTTGGTCGTCCGGCTGCAAGATGGGTCGACGATATTGTGATAATCGCGGGTCGAACATGGACACTATTAGCACAGACAAATGGCACCGCAAGAGAGAGGCCTATACCCAGCAGTGGGATAGAGTAGACTGCGGATGATGATGATGATACAATGTATTTTTTAAACAATGTTATTGTTACATGTCGTAAGAGCAAAATAATTTATTACCTAATTAACATTAATTCTATGTCGAAGTTAAAGTACGTTAGTAAAGCCAATAACACGTATACGTATATTAGTTTTCGAACGCGTGATGTTTTGATTTTTATGCTATCCCATAGGAACCTTTTATTTTTCGAGATGAAAAGTAGCCTATGTCACTTTCCGTTTTTAAAGCTAGGTATGTCCATGCCAAAAATTAAGACAATCCGCTGCTCCATTGCTACGTGAAAGAGGAACAAACCAACAAATACACTTTCGTATTTATAATAAATATTAGTAAGGATTTTGTTTTTGAAGTATCTACTTCAAAAACAAAATCCTCGTATAAAGAATAAAAGATACTCGTATTGAGGTATTGAAGTTAAAGCATGTTATTAGCGCAAATAGCACATATATTTTGTTTTTGAAGTATTGACCTAGCGTGACTCGTAAATAAATCTTGCTGTAACTTATGATAACCCATTACAATGAAAGCATCGTCAGTCAGTCGATGTACCTATTCACCACGGTGACGCACTACGTTCCTCTTTAGGCCATAACAGCCATTGTATGGGAAGTCACCCCGAATCGGCGTAGTGTGAAGGTCACCATCGGCCGGCGACGGCGCGGCGGCTCGGATGTCGGTGGCTGCGCGCGCAACCCGCGCCGCGCTCAGTCGATCAGCGGAGTCGCGACCCACCACCGGCCGGCCCGAGCCACGCCACCGACCGGCGCGATAACCAAAACATTCACAACACAATCCAAATTCAAAATAAATCATTCATTCTTCTCTGAACAAACAGTGGTGCGGTCCGATCACAAAACATCGATACATTTTTATCGACACCTCCAAGCCTAACCTTATCGGTGAGTGATTTTTGTTAATGTTTAATGAAATGTTGATTCTGCGTTAGGTAAACGTTTTCGCATAGTTCACGTGCTTTGAAAGTATTTCAAGGAGATCTTGGGCCCGCCGGCACTGCCCGTAGTACTCTACAGAACATACGTTTCGACATTTATCCACAAATCTCAATGAAGAGTACGTAAGGTATTGAATTATTGATGAGTGCTTAAAACACGAAAAAACGTTGGCAATTAATTCAAGGCTGTGGCAATGAGTTATCAATGCATTGATGAAGTTAAGAAAAAAATGGTTATAAATTGGCTTCATGCATCAGTTACACGGAAAATGTAGGTAGATAGGTACTGAATGTTATTTACGTAAATGTAGACTAGAACATACGAGTATGCCGTAATTATTATGGATGACTTTCATTTTTGTCGTAGAGCAACAGATAATATGTATAATAATCCTAAATGAAAAATACTTATAATAATGACACGAATTACAATAAAAAATCTACGTTTATTACAAATTCATCTTCAACTTAGGAGTCACAACAAAAAGTAAGAAGCACTTAGGCAACAGTGTGTAACAAGTTAATTGATAGGCAATGGTATTAACAAATGTTAGAATTTTGCAGGTTTTCAAGGTTGCACAAGTCTATAAAATGGCAATCTATCCATTTCTTAATCTCAGCCTATTGACACCGGTAGCCCACAGCCCAACATAGCCTAGCCACTAGCCGAGTGGACATAGGCCGATCTCGGTTATGAAATAAAAAGTATAATCGAGAAGTATTCCAATCGAATCAAGGGCATATAATTATAATCGTTCGTAGTTTTCGATCAAGTTTCTGAAATTACGAAAGCTGTTTCTTTTATATTTATGTGGCCTTTATGCATTATTTTTTTGTGTCTAGGTCAAACGTGTGAACTCTAATAAGGCATTCGAATATAAGCCTACGTGTACCTCTCGTGTTTTACAAGGCAAAAATAGCATGGTACACATTCTCGAAACATGTAGTAATATGTATAGGGTCAGCTTTTACCTAATAAGGTACGGTCTCATTCCGAACCTTAAAGACGAAACAACAAAAATGTTTGCTCTTGTCATATTCTTAAAGTGTGAATTATTATTTTTAATCAGGAGAGTTTTCTCACATGTTTGTTTGTAAATACATATACCATTTTGACAGCTCAAAAGATTTAGACCTTTAAGTGGTTTGGTCCATTTTCTTTAGTAAGACTGTCTACGAAGTCACGCAATGTATATTTTATTTTTATGTATGTATTTATCAAATCAGCTTTTTTTGTTTGACAATAAAACCGCAGCATCACAATTTATTCGACTCTTGAACTGATAACTACATCCTACAAACAACAAAGATAGATGAAAATGCTATGCGCTTTATCTAACACATACCTAGTAGTTCAATAAAATAAATCGTGCTGAGAACAAAGACTTCCAAACGCCGAAATAGCCTATTAAATAATTTGTATTTTATAAACTTACTAGCAGCGCCCCGCGGTTTTACCCGCGTTGTGCCCGTTCCCGTGGGAATTTCGGGAATTTTTATACATATAAACCTTTCTCTTGAATCACTCTATCTATTAAAAAAAACCGCATCAAAATCCGTTGCGTAGTTTTAAAGATTTAAGCATACAGACAAAGAAATTAACAAACAAATAAACAAACGAAAATAGCGACTTTATTTTATACTATGTAAGGATGATTACTTTATAGACCTTAAGTATAGGTAGTAAAGAACCTACAATAGTATTGGAAATACATGACGTAGGTTGTGATCGAAGATACTAGGTAGTTACCTATTCGATTTATAATGAAGGATATATTTGTATAAACGAGATAAAATTGCAAATATATCGAATTAAGACTAACACATTCAATTTATACGTCACCTTATTTCTCTCTAATGTAAACCAAAAGTATCATTACACCTATACCCATGCATGATACTTTTGATTTTCATGTTCATATATATTTATTTGCAACTAAGTGTAGGTACATAGTTAAGGTCTTATTGTTATGGTATGTGCTTACAACTTAGTGGCCTTTGTCGGGCTAGTAAGTAATTATTTTTCCCAAAAATTCCACCGTGTACAGAATTCGAATAGTTTGCACGAATCGATGTGACATCCATGTACATTATTGTTGATTTATCAAAAACGGCACAGCCGATTTCGATAAAATTTAAAAGGGACCACCTCGGGATTATTATTTTTTTAATTGGTTCATAACACTTTGGCGAAAATATCGATGAACATACACAAAAAAAAATACAGACGAACATAGTACCTCCTCCTTTTTGGAATTCAGTAAAAAGAAACATTTCGTTGTTGATATTGAATTGTTGTTTTTATACCAAACTGGTTCGCGGTGTAAGAACCGTGTCAATGACTGATAGTTTCGGACTTGTTTCGGTACAAATTATGAAAGGCCTCGGACTACAATTAGTTACTGAACTTGAACATTCGCTTTCGTTTTGCAACCGCATACCTAACTATTCAGTGAAAATATTGTATTACAACGATCTTTACATATGACATAAATATATTTTCTTAGTTGGTGAATATTTCACTGCATTATTTCATATAGCATTTTATAGTATGCTTATATAATACCTAATAAAATACCGGTCAAGTTCGCGACAAACTTGAGTACCGAGCGCCGTACCCAATACGTCAAAAATGTTAAATGAACATTAATTTATTATATAATAGGAAAAATAAAAACGACAGTTATGTAATTTCAGATACAGTGTCCAATTGCAATTCGATAACTTTATTACGAGCCTTATAGAACGGTTTAGGACAGAACCTTAATACTTAAATGATAGATATACGCGCATAGGTATACCTATGGCGCATGTGTAAAACAGAGACCATCCTACTAATATCATAATCGTGAAAGTTTGTAAGGATGATGGATGTATGGATGTTTGTTACTCTTTCACGTAAAAACTACTGAACGGATTGAGATGAAACTTTGCAATTATATATCTTATACATCAGAATAACACATAGGCTATAAATTATAATGATATATTGTGTAAATTTTCCATATAATAACAATAAGTGTTAAGTAAGTAGGAAAAATTCTGCCATCTGCGAGCTATTCTAGCGTGCGCTCCAAGAAATGTCAAATCTAACAAATGTGAAATCGAATTTTTAGTTTTTTATTTTCCACCTCCTTTATTAAGGGTGGTAAGGTAGGGCCTCGAAATATCATGCGGGCGAAGCCGCGGGTAAAATCTAGTATTTATTATAAAACTAGCTGCCCGTCCCGCCCGTCTTCGCCCGGGTACGATTGCCTAAAGAAGACAAATAGTATAGATCCCTATTTAAAAAAAAATGTAGAATAGCCTATATTCACCCGGGATAGTGTAGCTTTCCAACAGTGAAAGATTTTTTCAAATCGGTTCATTAGTTTCGGAGCCTATTCGATGCAAACAAACAATCAAATCTTTCCCCTTTATAATATTGGTATAGATTAAATTTTCACGCTTCATAAATATTTCAAAAAAATACACTGCATTAAAAATGAGAGCTTCAATTGTACTTAGTTACCTATGTACAAGGCTAAAGTGCTTTAATTTTTTAACTCTAGCATTTTTGTTATTTAATTTGTTACTTATTCAAATTAAAATGTAAATACATTTTAATTGTTATATCGCAACAAAACATTCCTGAATACTGATAGTGATTTCAAAACATGTAAACGAATATCTACGAAAAATTATGAAATAAGGTTCATGAGATGCCTTGTTTCCAATTCAAAGAGTTGTCAAAGACAAAATCATAGAATGAGAACTAAAGTAATATAAACCGTACTGAAATAGCAAGAGATATACATCACTTCGTCGCACTTTAAACATGAAATTTAAAAGGTGTTAGAAAAAGATGCACATACACCCGAACTTACGTAATTTCGAAGGGTTTGTCAAACTACGAGTAGCATAGAGCTATCTCGGCTGTCCAAATTCAAAAAGATAAAAGTAGGATGGTAAATGATCAGATATTTGAACCGTCTTACTGGAACTAGAGGGTTCGAATTTCCGAGCATATCGGAAAAGACCAAGTGGAACCACTTTTAACCATTTTGACGTTGCAACTTGTGATTTTGACGTATGCCGACAGACAATGCGTTTTTCTTGTTCCACTCACTCTCGTGTATGCTGTATAACCAGATATGAATAAGACAGCTGTAACATAGTTTCTGAGCAAAATGTAGTAAGGTAAGTATTCTATTACTTTAAATTTGCACGCTTCATAAATATTTCAAGAATATATACTGCATTCTTTATTCTGACGATAAGGCCGCCCATTGTTACACTGTTTATGTATCTTTGTTTCTTCTCTTTGTTTATTTCTTGGTGTACATTAGAGAGTTTATCTATCTATCTACTTTAGTTCTAATTCTATGGACGAAACACAATAGTCGCAGGTCTCGTAGCTCGGTACTCAAAATTATTGAAATATCACAGTGGTGCTAACAAGAAGTCAAATGTCATATGAATTTGAAGCGTTCCATGTTTCTTCCTCATAGAGCGAACAGTATGGTGTAAGGTACTGCGTCCTTCCGACTGCGACACCGACCGCGTATTGGGCAACAAGTGGAAGGCCGACCGGTCGCTGCGCCCGCGCCGACGGCTCGAGATCGATACCGATAGCCGATCTTACGAATTTATTATCGTCTCCACAATATAATGAGATAAACACGTGATATCTCATTATATCCCTCCCTCACCCTTTTTCTGATATTTTGGGATTAAATGCAGTTATAGTGAGAATTAATTTTCACTAGTTTTACTTTCAAATTGATGGATGAAAATATTGGTAATAACAAACGAACCGTTTGAGATCTCATAGCTAGACAATTTTTTATGAAAAACTACAAGCAATATATAACTCTATAATCCAGTTATAGGTTTGGATTTATAAGTTGTCACAGGGTGAAGCCAAATGCTTAGAGGGAGTTTGTTTTGCTCAGTAAAGTTACATCAGAATAATTAAAATATTTAGGTATTAAAAATAGTCCTATCCGATTATTTTTATGACAGCATGCATATTTGAATCCATAGAAAAGTTTCACAAAATTTTACCGCGGTTCACTCTTCATGAATTCGAGAATACACCTATGCGTAATATCACACTTTGATAAATCTTTATTTTATTCTATAGTTCATGGAAAATTATGAATGTTCTTCTACGATAACATGAGCCGCCTCTCCAAAATTTAAAACGTTTGAATGTTGGTCAAATGTTTGAAACAATAATGTGGAGGGCCATGTTATCGTAGAAGACCTCTACTAGAACGAAATAAAAAAATACAAACAGGTATTTTTATCACTACCATCAATACTTGTACAAGTATTAGTCTTAAACTACTAGTCATGTATTTATTTGTATACCTCCTTGGTTTGTTAAGTCACATTGGTCCCTTCTACTCTTAAAAATAATCGGCCAAGTACGAGTAGGACTCGCGCACGCAGGGTTCCGTACTGTATGGGAGCCCCCCCTCAAAATATTTATTTTGTTTCAATTTAATTAATGATTTACTATTGAATTGTAAATACAGCTAAACATTCTGTGAATATTTCAAGCATCTACCTATTACCATAATTAATATCGAGCGAAAAACGGTTAGAAATTCAGGTTTTTTGTATGGGAGCCCCCCTCAAATATTTATTTTGTTCTTTTTTTAGTATTTGTTGTTATGGCGGCAACCGATATACGTCATCTGTGAAAATTTCAGCCTTCTAGTTATCACCGTTCATGAGATGCAGCCTGGTGACAGATAGACAGACGGACAGACGGGCAGCGGAGTCTTAGTAATAGGGTTCCGTTTTTACCCTTTGGGCACGGAACCCTAAAAATGACCAACAGCTAAATCTTAAGTATTGGAATGTTAAATGACGAGTATCATAAATTACACTTAAAAAATCTCGCGATCTGCCGCTCCGGTGAAAGTAGAGAAAGCCGCAAAAACTCGACATACAGATTCATACAACGGTGATTTGGCCAAACTTCAAACAAGTTTGTCTTCATGAACTTGAGAACTCGTGGAGTGGAGGGGCAAATGCATTGTGACGTCTGTATTGACGTCTGCTATCCATCGGCTGAACAAATATGACAAAAAAATGTGAAGTAAAGAAGTAACATCTATATTAAATATTGAAGTTATTGGATATTATGAGATCATTTTGATCATGTGAGCAACTTGAAATAGCAGTTGAAGATCTCACACAGAGTTAATGGCCTATAGGGCAGTAAGTTTCTTGAAGGGACCACATACCGGCAGCTGCATCGTACAATATATAGGACGTTCACTTACAAAGTGGAGAAACGACCTTGGCTGTGCCTTTGATCAATTTTTTTTATGGGCACTGCCAGGCCAAAGTTAGATTTAAGCAGCCGTAATCTGGTGATCTTATAGTAAATCTGCGGATGACCCAAAGGGTAAAAATGGGACCCTATTACTAAGACTCTGCTGTCCATTTGTCCGTGTCCGTCTGTCTGTCTGTCACCAGGCTGTATCTCTTATGAGATAGTGACAGTTATCTACTAAATTTAAGCGTGAGTAACACCCGTGTTATACTTTAATTAAAATGTGCAAAAACCACGCTAGTTTCCATAGTCAAGTATAGAGCTACTTTGCCATTTTAGGGGTTCCGTACCCAAAGGGAAAAACGGGACCCTATTACTTAGACTTCGATGTCCGTCTGTCCGCCTGTCTGTCCGTCCGTCTGTCACCGGGCTGTACCTCATGAACCATTATAGCTAGGCAGCTGAAATTTTCACAGATGATGTATTTCTGTTGCCGCTATAACAACAAATACTAAAAACAAAATAAAATAAATATTTAAGGGGGGCTCCCATACAGTACGGAACCCTCCGTGTGCGAGTCCGACTCGTACTTGGCCGATTATTTTAATAAAATAAAATTGTGATAATTAATGCTGTCTCTACCGCATTTTGCGTGTCAACTAGAGAGCAAATTAGCGACTCTCACGAGTGCTTTCTACTCTCACATATGACTAAAAGAACTCTACTCATCCAGGTTGCCGCTGAATGAAGTATCTTATGCATGAATAGTTTTGGATTTGTCAATAAGCCGTATAGACTTCGGTATAGGGACGGCTCTTAGTGACATATGTGTTCAGTAGTGAACTATAGAGGTAGTATAGTAAAATACCGGTTAGTACTGTCAGGTATAGTAGTGGTTAGAAGTTACTGTCACTTAGTCTACTAAACTACTAGATATCAGAGGGCGACAAATTAGTTGAAATTCCAAAGTTACTTCAAACGTTTATGAATATAAATGAAATAAAAATAAAAAGAAAAGTAGGTAAAAGTTTAAGAATTAACAAAAACTCTTAACTATAGTGGAAATACGGAGACTAACAATGATCGTTAATCACCCTTCTTAGCTACTTACCATTACTTCTTATTTTCCATCTTTACTTTTTTTACCCGACCATAAATGTAACGCATCTTTTTACTCGATAGTAATTCCAAAAGAAACCTGACTGTCCGGAATTCATCGATCTCTATAGTTTCGTTGGAGTACCTAATAAAAATATGCTGTGTTTTTTCCTCATTCCAGCAAAAGAAGTAAGTATATTATGTGTTTTGAGGATGTAACCTATCTATCTAAACTAACAAAAAATGATAGAGGCTGTTTAAAACCAGCCTTCAAAAGGTTTAAACAGTCTATAAGCTCTGGTAACGTGCTCAAAATGATGGTCGCATTGCCTCGCTCAATTGTGAGACTGACTTTCTGTCCAATATCTAAGCCAATGTTATGGATGTTAATGTTCATTTGCCGATGTTGTTGCTGGAAACATTGCGCTCCAGTCCAGAATACAGTAATGTTTCATTCTTCCACACCACTGCTTAGCGGTTGGATAACTGTGATACATGATACATCCATAAAGGTTTATTTTTTGCAAAACAGCTCTTTATGGCTATAACAGCTGGCAATATGTATCTATTAATTATTAATGATTATTATGGCAATATGTATCTATTAATTATTAATATTTATTATGGCTCTACGGTCTCGTGGCGAGCCTTCGCGGTCGCCAGCGCTATCGACCTCCGCGGACCGCGCGCGCGCTTTTCAAATTGAGAATGCTATCTTCTTTTGTTTTCACAAGGAGATGAACTCTTGCAGTGAATTGAACATTTTTTTTCTTAAATATTATTTGGTGAATTTTAATACATATTTGTAAATAGCCTCTTGGTGTTTATTTCAACGCCTACCTTTACTAAAAGTGAACCTGAAATAGTATAACTTCAGTACAATTAGAAACAGAACAATATTAGTGCAGTAATTTTATTATTACGTTGAATACATAACAAATATCACACGGTTCTAGCTAATGAATTCAAAAGTAAAAATAGACAAAAAACACTGAGAGTTCGAATTTGTAAGCATAAGCATAATATAAGCATTACCTTTGTACTGTTACATAATGTCTCTATTTTATTTAAGCTAAATATTTTAATGCCTATTTTAGCAAATCTGCAAAGTGAAGCCTTTAATTGGTAGGTTGGCTAGTATTAAAATTTTATGTTCTATTGTTATATATATGTATGAGTACTATAATCTAAGCAACAAAGAAGCACAAGAATATAAACAGTTATTTTAATCTATTTATTACATTTATAATTATTTTATCATGTAATTAGTCCGTAGGATTATTTAGTAATTATTGTATGTATCTAAATTTGATGGTGCTTTATAGATTGTTTTACACTTTACTAAGGGTTAGATATAATTACTTTGGCAATTATCAAGAAGTGTACATTAGCAAGTGTTAATGACTATAGTCTGACCGTTTAACTGAGTCCTCGTCTGCGCGGTACAGAGGCGCGGGGGTAGACGACAAAGGGGACTGAGACAGGTGCGCACCTGTCTCAGTCTCAGTTCTAAGGAGAGCTCTCAAATAGAGACAACTGATCGAATAGCATAGAGAGAGTCATGCATCCATATGGTGGGCAATACAATAAGTACAATCTGAATAAAATACCACAAACTCGCTGGGTACTAGGCAAAACACGTTACTTAAAACAATTCTATTGTTATATTGCATTTGGCGACATAATTATATCCTAAAATATTATGATGATAAATATGCATAGAATATTCGAATGTGTTTAACTTTATAAACATATTCGTAATTACAAACAAATTTTAAAAATAAGTAACATAACACCTCTTTATTGTTTCACCAAGACAAAAATAAAACAAAACAGCCCATCTAGATGAAGAAACGGCGGCCTTATCGCTGAATGCGATTTCTTCCAGGCAACCTCTGTACGACAAGGATACCGTAACGATAATTTCACCCGGTGAGAGTATTGCGTTAGGGATAGTGAACTGAATAAAGGAAGATAAAATCTTTATCGTACGAAACCTCACGATGAAAAAATTTAGATACATGTAGAGCAACTCATTTGCCGTTTGCTAATATATTACTTACCTAAATCTAATAAATATTGCCAAGTCGATGCCTATCTCTTAGCAAAAATATCTTTGCCTACAGAGATACCAGAGGGATAATGTGGTCGATCGAGAAAATCTGTAAGAGATGCATTGATTTAATATGGCACGAGTTAGAAAAAGATATGAAAAATATCTCGATTCGGTGGTTGTTGTCGGATTTTTAGACAAGGAACGTCAAATCCCGTCCCAATTTGACAGTTTTGACAGCAGCTTGGAAGATTTTCCTTGCATTGTTGTGATTGAGAATCTCAGAAGAATTACAAGTAATAGAAGTATTGCTAAATTTTACTCAAATAAAAGCTACGGTACAGCTTTCTTATTCATATCTTTGTGACAGGTTTCACAGCACACGCGAGAGTGAGTGGAACAAAAAATCTGTTGCATACAGCAATATCACCAGTTGGAATGTAAAAATGGTTAAAAATTTGGTTTAACTTGATCTTTTGACTTTTACGGAAATTTGAACCCTCTAGTTCCAGTAAGAAGGTTTATCTCTAATCATTTTACCTTTTTGAATTTGGTCAGCCGAGATACCTCAATGCTAGTTTGTGAAACCTTTATATTTCATATTTAAAATTGGACAAAGTAATGTATATCTCCCGCTATTTTAGTACGGTTTCTATTACTATTCTTATTCTATGCTGAGAATTGGCTCAAGTGACAACAACATTATAATTATGTTGTTTATAGATATCTACCTCAGCGTACCTATCAAATGACATTGAATTTAGCACAACACGTCCAAACTTTTTGCATTACATAAAACCTTACACGCCTGTTTGTATAGATATTTATTTTGCTAACAGCGTCCACTAACCTTCGTGTTAGTATAGCCAAAATAAATATAATACTTTGTATGTAGTCACACAGATGTACGCAATTTGCAGTCTGTGAAACAAGTTTTTATTTTTTGTCTCACTTCACACGATAATTGATTACAGTAAAAAATATTACGACGGTTCTGATACGTGCTTTGATCATAAGTTTTGCTAAATCGTTGGTAGGTTTTAAACTTTTTAAAGGTCTATACCTCAAAAAGAATAATTATTTTTCGCAAAAAATGGCGGAACCGCCTTCCATCGTGTACAAAATTCAAATATTTCGCTCGAATTTTTTCATTATTGTTGGTTTTTTCAAAAAGAGCTCAGCCGATTTCTGTAAAATTAAAATGGGACCACCTCGGGAATATACCCTTTCGAACTAAAAATAATTTTACGATTCGGTTCACAATTGGCGAAATTATCGATGAACATACACAAAAAAAATACATACATAGAACATAGAACCTCCTCATTTTTGGAAGTCGGTTAAAAAATGGAACCCTTATAGGATCACTTTGTTATTCACGTCTGTTCGGCCGTGTGTTCTCAAGACCTTTTATCTCGGGAACGCGTATTGTGAATGAGTTGAAAATAAAACCATAAACGTATATCTATGATATCTTGCAGTTGTGTAAAAATCAAACTTCTCCGTTATCGTAGAAAAATGTTAGAACCATTATGTCGTAAAAAACTGCATATTTCAACACTCACAAGAGATTAAAAATCTATAGGGTACTTCCCGTTGACATAGAACTATAAAATTTGGCATAGAGCATTCTCTTAAAGCACCTACACATATAAGAATAAATCTGAAAATTGTACATTTTTAATTTAAAAAAATATATGGGCTTTAATTTTGAAATTGAGGTAACCGTATCATGTGGGATTTCATATGAAAGAGTTAGATGTGCAATTTTCAGAATTTATACGGAACCTTTGGTGTGCAAGCCTGATTCGCACTTGTTCAGTTTTAAATTACTATTTACATTTTCGTATCACAGTCACCAAAGGGTCCGTTTCCTTTGTCAACTAGTGATACAATCAATAAATTAAATAAGAGTAATTTTCTACTTATTTTGAAAAGTTAACTTGAAAGGCTTGTTGCGAAACTTATGGATTTCTTCAGCGTTTACTTAGTCCTTGTGTTTTTACAGCGCATGTAGTTACATAAAATAAACAGGCTCTTGAAAATCGTTCCAAAGTTTGTGCTTTACAGATAGTGACAGCAAGCACAAGTACAGTTTCAATGTCAACCAACTTATATTTACATATCTAAATATCGCTTTTTAACCTTTAGCACAAATGTGTAACGTGTGTTTATGTTGCACTATGTCTATGGTAACACCTATTTTGATCAGAGGCAGAGATACTAGAAGGATAATGTGGTTGATTGAGAAAAGAAAGAAAGGGATGCATTGATTTAATATGACATGAGTTAGAAAGAGACATGAAAATTATCTCGATTCAGTGGCTCTATAGCTTCGATCAGGAGTATTCCTGATCGAAGCCCTTTATAGTGTCAAATTCCAATACATACATATATTTGACAGTGACAACAAGTAATAGTGATGTCCACGTATTTTTGCGCTTGAGAATTGCCTCAACACGACAACAGCGTTAATGATTTTAATGCAGTTTTTATTTATTTTTTACTCTTGTTAGTTATACACTCCTAGTATTTTTTTAAAATAATTATTCGCAATTTCCTCGCAAGGCGTTCCGTAGGCAGACCACCAGACCGATGGGTCGACGACATCAGATCCATCGCGGGACACGCGTGGATAAGATCAGCCCGAGACAGGGAAAACTGGCACAAGGGACAGGAGGCCTATACTCAGCAGTGGGTCGATACAGGCTGATGATGATGATGAATTTCCTAGGATAGTTTTTTTTTTAAATGGCTGAGTTGTTCATTATATTCTCTATATTGATATCCAGAAAGTATCAACTTAATAATATTTTTTTAGTGGCCAAGAATTTCACAGATGGTCTGCACCATTTTCATATTCGTTATTATTGCTTGTCATTAAAGCAGTGCTCATTCATCCAAATATGGCAGCCGAGTAATTTAATCTTCACTTCAAGTCACGGTCATGTTCACGAGATCTGTTGAAATACTTTGACAAATGGATTTCTTTGTCAATGCGTACCTTCGAATGCATGATCATAATTATTCATAAGTGCACCTCCTTAGGCAATAGGAACTAGGAACCAACTAATAATGTTGCGAGGATGTTCTTAACTAATGACGTTCGTTATTACTTTGTAAAAATATTACTTGTGATTTATTTTATTTCAATGCTAAGCTGTTCTATATTATAATATGTGATTATAATATGTGACCTCTACCATTTTGTCCTCTTCCTTCATTTTTGATGTGCATAAATGTTTATTATAAGCATAGATAAAATTAGTAAGCTCCGTGTACAAAACTTAACATTCAAGTTCGCGCGCATCAATAAGTATGTAATGGTTTTGTAAATATATTTACGAAAACTTTTTTTTTCGCGGCAGTAACAATCGATAATTTGGAAGACATGAATAAGTAATCAAATCACGTCTGAATTGACGGTGAATATTTGCATTCGTAATTATACTCGTATGTTAAAAGGAATTCCATTGACATCTATCTTCCGACTTCTTCCTATTTCAAAAAATATACCACAACATATAAATTGTTCATGTGGAGTGATTTTACGTAAAAGTTTATTTTATCAAACCAATGGAAGCGAATTTAATGTATTATTTATCTTAAGAGAACGCTATTAAGATATTAGACAACAGATTATCTTTGAATTATCTAAGTTATTGGGTTTACAATATTGTACAGAATATTGTAAAATTATCAGTTTTCTATCTTTGGAGGCAAGGACAAAACTTTGTCACGATGTGCTTTCTCGGCAAGTTCTCAGTCAGCAACTGCTAAAACTTGACTGAAACTAAATAAAAAAAATAATCGGCCAAGTACGAGTCGGACTCGCGCACGGAGGGTTCCGTACTGTATGGGAGCCCCTCTTAAATATTTATTTTATTTTAATTTTATTATTTATTATTGAAGTGAATATACAACGAAATATATCATGGTTCATGAGATACAGCCCGGTGACAGACAGACAGACAGACGGACATCGAAGTCTTAGTAATAGGGTCCCGATTTTGCCCTTTGGGTACGGAACCCTAAAAATGCAAGTGGAGTCCCTCCGCGCGAAAGAAGTGAAACTTCGACGCAACAGTGCTTTCATACCCCCTCCACGTTTAACGCAACCGAAAGTCGCATTAGAAGTTTCACTTCAAAAAGATAATAATTACATATGTATATTGTTTTTCGAATTACCAAAAGTAGATGAGTAAACATTAGTCATAGAGACAATGCTTGTCCTGGCCTACAAAATAAAATAGTAAAACAACCTCCTTGATAATGATCTTGTAGGCTCCAATACCAGCCTGGTGTTCTATTCTCCTTGCTGTCGTTGTGTTTACTTAGCCATCGAAAATAACATTTATGTTGATCTTAGTTCTTATTTTATGGTTGATCTGGTAGGCCAAGAGGCAGCTGAAAAAAACAGAAGTTTGAAGATCTCTGGCAGTTGATAATGTAGTGGTTTGAAGATTGATGTTTTGAGTTTAGGCGGTAAAATAAATTGACAATATGGTGTTGTGTAACCATGGTAAATAACGAGATTATAGGACTGCAATATATTGAGGTTGGTATAATTTAGTTAGTATCTGAGGCGATAATCCCTAGGCAATATTACTAAGTATTATAATTATCTAAAGATATAGCAGTTAGTGTAAGTGGTAAAGCCAGCTAACCGTCACGGTCTGTGGGTCGATGTTGTCATGTTGCTACCAGAAATGCCGCTATCAGCCTTATTCGTATTTCACTGCTTTGTTCTGGCGTAGTCATATGTCGTAATTTTGGATTTCTCATCAGTTTTCAGAATGTTACAATTGTAAGTTACCTCTTTTGCCATTGCCTACTTAAACCCATAGGTATTGGTTGAATGTAGGTAGGTAATACCTATTTTATACTGCGTTCAAATATTTAAAACACATATTAAAAGTGACTTTTGAGTTTATTTAATGACTTCCTTCATAAATAGCTCCCTGACTTGTTTAAAACCTTGTCTCAATGAAATTTACATTTGGTTAGATCAATAAATAAAAGAAACAGAGAGTTTTAATTACTTCCACAAAGTCCTAGGAGTTTAACCATGGCTTTAGTGAATCATAACGTTACGAAGACATAATTTAAAGTCTCAATTTTCTAAGAGTAATGATTAATTTATTTTTGTAAGTTAAAACATTCGTCATTAAATTATAACATCAAAGAAAAAACAAAGTAAAAAAAATACAAAAATGAACCATGAGGTTTTTGTTTTGCCAACGCTTCGGACAAGATATTTAATCCTGTTTTTTTTCAAATAAAATTAATAGTTCCTGTTCCTAGGCTTATTTTTACTACCCACGTTTTTTTGTCGGCTTACGAGTATAATCAACGGTTGAACACCGCAGCAAAAACACAGTCATCTCGCAGAGAACTGTTGCTGGCACAGAATACAGTTACAAAATAGAAAATGAGCGTATAAAAGTGGCTGGTTAATAGCGTCCATTGGGTTTTAGACTCAGCTTACACAGAAAAGCCACTAGTGCGTCACAGCACGCATTTTTAAACAAGCTATGCTAGAAAGAACTTTAACAGAAGACCATGGTACATATTCCACATGTGCAAATAAAGCGTTATGACTTAAGACTCTACATTTCTGGTACAAATAGTAAGAAGGAACTCTTTACCTCTCTACACTCTAGGCTGCATCTCTGCCGGGCTGTGGTCAAACGCCAACCTATTTAAAATGAAAAATAAACGTTATTTACTAATTATGTAATGTATTTACTGCGAGACACTGATTTTTTAAAAACTTTTATTTGAGTAAGTACCTATATCAGAATCTTAAATATGCTTACATGTTTTTTGAGCATTACATAAAGTTATACGCTATAGTATTAATTGATTACACCTTGCTGCATCGTGATATCACAATGCACAACAATTTGTTTCTTTCATTTAATCGCGTCTTCGTGTGAACTAATCCTTTCAGTAGATATACTACAAATCTTCTCAAAGACAACAAAAACGTTAAATCATAAAACAGAGTTATTTTTGCTTTGTCACCTTTGAATTGGTCAAAAGTTTATGTAAATTTTTTGTCTAGATATTTGACTGCTGCTCATCTGATGGTAACGTAATATTTACAAGTGTACCAAAATTTGCCAAACAATTACGCTGTTTTAAGTTTTTCCGGTTGTTGAATCTCAAAACTGGTATTCTGTGTGGTTCGTGTACATAGTGTATTTTCTAAATTAGCATGATATTTTGTTGTCGCTACGTTTTCGGTTCGGGGCCTGATTACTCGTATGATGTCATTAAATTATGTGACGTGCAAAGTTAAGGAATCTGTGTGTAAGTGCTCATTTTGATCAAAAACGCACCTTTAAGTACAGATAAGCAGATCAGCTGTTTAATAGTTCAAACAAATAATAATAGCTGTTTAATAGTTCATACAAAAATAATGAATGCCTTGAAATTTATCCGCCATAATATTACAGCTATCCTTCATCAAATTTTTAACATCAGAGTATTTCCACTCTCTTTCTTTGTTCTTAATTTTAGATTCATAAACCAGCACGTAAATAAATAAAAAAACATAATAATGGAAATAGCGCTCAGTACCTACTGTACTGATGTTATTCTTGCGATACGTCAAGATTTTGTCCTTGCCAAAGAATTTTACCTAAAAATTATAAAAACACTTATTAACATAAACTTAAAATTAAATAATGTACGAAAGGAAATAACATATTTAGTGGTCGTATGTTTGTGTGTATATTCAGTATTACCTTTTCCATACCACGTTATTATACCTATGAGCAGCGATGTGAAACTTCACATCGCCGCATTTCATAGGTATAATAACGTAGACTTCGATTGATTACTATCTATCAAAGTCTGCGAGTTTCTTGAAAATTATACTGTGGGTCCACTCAAATCTAGATTAAACAGATACTTTCCAGATAAATATGCATATACCTACTCTATTCCAAAATCACTGGGTTCTCCCAATCGACTCAACGTATACCTACCAACTAGATTTAACTAGATTCTTAGAAAATGGACCGAAACAGATGTGTACATGTACATGCTAGGCAGAGCTTTGTAGACCGTGATCCAAATGCAGAAACGATATTTTTCCTCACAAAAGAACAAATTAAAAAAACTAGTAGAAGATAATATTTCGATTGTCGTGTTTGTGTTTTATTTCGAACCAAGCAAAACTAGCTCATCTCCGCACAATAGTAATAATCTAAAAAAATATTTATGCAAGTGTCAAATATTCAGCGTTCAAGGATTAAAAATTTAGTAAATAATTAAGTCACAATACAATAAAAGTATTTGAAATTGTTTTTAAGCATTAATAAAATTACTTTCAAAATAAAAATAAATTTAAATAATTACAATAATAAGTAAACAATAATATGATAGGTATAGCTTATTATTTCTCTATGGGAGCTTATTATTAGGTATATATTAAGTTTTTGCGTAGACCCAATTACTTAAAGTAGCGTATATTGGTACATGTTTGAAGTTAGAAATTCCATTGAGCCAAACCAAGTAGGTATGGCTTGGGCTATGTACTTACAAACCAAACGACCTTCTAAGGCCGGTCAGCCGGCCACTGATACGGGCAGTAACTACTACCTAATCTATGGTAACGTCCGTCCAAAAAGTGCAATCATAATACAAAGTATTATATTTTTCTTTGTAGACTGCTCTAATTACAATAATATCTTAGATTGTAAATAGACCGGTTGCGCTGCATTAATCAGTTCCGTATTATCATAATAAAATTTTTAGTAGATGTATCCCCGCATTCTATGGGTATAAAAATATTTAACAAACTGCCAAATAATCTAAAAGATATCGAAAAGGAAAACTGTTTTATAAACAACTAAAAATTATTCTATTATCGAAATGTTATTACACATTAGACGATTTTTTTAACGATAATCTAGAAAACATAATAATAAATGGTTCCAATACGAATCATACGAATAATAAAATTGCCATACCCTTATCAGGGTCATATGTATAACTATACAAAACATGTTAATTAAGAACCGCATGTAAATTTCATATGTTGCAATAAATGATTTGACTTTGACTTTGACTTTATCTAAAAATGCATCTGTTACCTTATTTAGATTTTGCGGGATATTTTTCGCCAATGAAGCTAATTTTATTTAAAACAATATTAAGCGAATAGTGTTTCCAGCTATTAAAAAAAAAATGATTCAATTATAACTTTCTGAGCGTGGCCTTGACCTCTAACCGAATTAAGGCCATATAATTTCCTTTAGTAGGTAATTTAACGAAAATAATACCTACCTATATCTTCTCGAGCCTTAAAATTGTACTTCTACGTTGTAAAGCCTTTAAGTACATAAAAACAACACACAGCAACAAATAATGTTTTTTTTCGCACGATCATTTATTTTCTCCACAAACAAAAGAAAAATATACGAGTATTACCGGGTCATCGACTTGCCTTTTCTTGATGTGGTCGGTTGACCTTGCATGCTAAGAACAAACAAATGAGAAGACAAAAGAAAACTTACCTGTAGAAGGACATATTTCAAGAAATTTGTAAATGAGGAAGGAAGAATTTCCTATATCTTTTAGACGGAAAACACACGATTTGGTGGCATTGAACTTAAACTGCGCTGACATCATTCCAATGAAATACTTCCTTAAGGAACATGTTTTCGACCTTTCCTTCCTTAAGTGCATCCGTGACCAGCTCGTACGTTCGTGTGTAATTTTCTCCAATTGAATGAATTCCACCAACACCAGATGTATCAGATCAGAACATCTTATCCGTTTTTTCGCCTTAAAAAATTTCGTAACATCACACGCTTTTACGTCGTCAAGCGTAACTGGAACGTTCCTTGGCAGTATTTGGGAGACAAAAATACGTATAAGGTTTACAAATGTTCTAGTTCAGCAGCGGTCTAACTTTCAAATCCTACTAATATTATAAACACGAAGGGTAAGTACTCGTAGGTACCTATGTATGGATGTTTGTTACTCTTCCACGCAAAAGCTACTGAACGGATTTAGATGAAACTTTACAATAATAATGCCTATACATCAGAATAACACATAGTTTATAATTTATTAAGATATTGCTTGAAACGAAGTTCGCCGGGTCAGCTAGTCAAAATATAAAACAAACACTATCTAGGCAAGCATAGATCTCAGTTTCTCAACATCAGGCAGGCAGGATGTAGTCAAATGTAAGCCAATTTGAAACGAGAAGGTATATGGGTATATTTATGTTTATACCCTCGTTCCTGTAATTCCATAATAGCCAGTTTATTGATGGGCCGACCTTCGCATCGGAGTAGCGGGCTGTTGCAATCGTTGCATTCACCTCACCACCGCTTGCGACACGCTAGATGTGTGAGCCGCAAAGCTATGGGACTGGATATCCAGATATTACACGTTGTAAACTTTATCTATCATAGTGGTGCTAGTGTTTTTTTGGTTCAACGTATAAATAAGTGTTGCTGTTCAGCGAGGCTGGGCACGGTGCTAACTGTCAGTGGGCTTGAGAATTTAGATTCTCTTTAGACCTTCAAGGGTCTGTGGGTGATTTAAGAGGAAAGCTGAGCGCCAAGGAATTTGAGAAGTAGGTATTTGGCTAAACTATTGCTGTCGCGATGCGCCCAAGCCAGGGAGCTTCTATGTGTGGTGTGATGCAATTGTATTTGTGTGTGTGCTGCGCAACAACACCGCCCGCGCCCTTCCCGCGCCCGCCCGCGCTCCTAGCTCAGGCGGACGGCTGGTGTATTCTTTTGAATTGTAGCAAAATATGGTAGGTACATAAGCTCCGGTTTTTTGGGATAGCGCATAGCAAACGAAAATCTTTATACTGAATATTTTTAATCGAATTAGAAAGCTACATTATCTTTTTTTACACATATAGGCGAAGTAGGTATATTGATTTTAATTTTCTTTCGAATAATATTTTTTGAAAAAACCTTATAAATAGCCAACTTTACACAATTGACCTCAATCCACAAGCTGCAAACAAAAATAGCTATTTAACTAATCGATTTCTGTAGGCGCTGCATAACACATACTGAAAATTCTACCAAATACCTAACTTAAGATATACCAAATAACTTTTTTTAAGGAAAATACGCACATAACTCTTCAACAGACAATAAACAAAGTGTAAAATCTTATTAAAAACAAGCTTTTATTTAAATTAAATAGTCCAAAAAGAAGAATCTAAACTTTAAAATTAATTCAACCTATAAATTTTCGAATATTACACAATTTTAGGGGTATAAAATCTTTCAAGTGATTTAGGTACGTAATAAATAACAGATAGCTTCAATATCTGCTTCAAAATTGCGTTGCATGGTTTAACCCAAAAAAATATATTATTTACATACATACATTGCAAGTTAAACATAAACTTGTAAAAATAAACTTGAGAATCGGCTCGGAAAAATCGAATATGTGAAGTAATTAGTACCTATTTTTAAGCCCTTGAATTACCTAACAGTTTTAAATTTTGCTAATTTTATAATAGTTGTTTCTACCTAATTGATATTGTATTACTTAAGTTTTGTTTTTATTATTATTTTTGAATTTTATGCATTGTGATTATTTGTGATACAATTGTAAATTTGACTTGCCTAGTGTAACGTTTGTAGTTATAAGGCCAATAAATATATCTTATCTTATCTTATCATACACGAATTGCAAATCCCCTTCTTTTTGTAGGTCAGTCAAAATGAAAGGTTTCTCAATTCATCATCATCATTTCTGTCACGTGACGTCTACTGGTGCATACACGATACCTGTTTACAAGGTCGTGTTTTACAAAGTGAAGGAGGTTTCAGAGGTGTACCTACCTACACGTTCGTTATTATGAACAAAGTTTACTATGTTTACTATATTTTGTTACAAATTCATATTTGTTAATTTATTAACTATGCAATTTTTGTCATTTTAAGTTTTGATATTGTAGCATTGTTCAGATTTATATTGAATGATTATCGTTTTGTTTTTACAATTTAATATTTAATCATTTATTTAAATATATAATTTAATTAATTTAACTACAGCTATTTTAAGTTATTGTAATTTTAAGATAATTATGCTTTGCTTTAGCTAAGCTGAAATTTTAAGGATATTATAATTATAACTACAATTGTAATTGATTTGGATTGACTTGTATCTTGTATTTTGATACCAATAAAATTATATGAATATATGAATATGGGTCCAGCTGCGGATTTCGTGAACTAAAAATCAGCTGTTCCATACAAAACTGCAACTTGGACTCGAAAAAATGTTTGACACGATTGGTTTTTTTCTCGAATTTCGGTTTGGCCACATATATTAAAAGTTGTTCATAATAATAGTCCGAATCACCTCCTTTCGGCTTAGTACACCAGTTCTGGATAACCCTGTATATCTGGACATATAAAACTTCTTGCCTTTTATATTGTAACTATTCCCGTATATTCATTGCGCGAGTAGTCCAGTAGTATAAAAAATAATTAAGAATTCAATTAAACAGATGCAATGCTTACTGTTTGGAGAACTGCTTGTCATACTTAGGTTCTACTTTGAATAAGTTTAAAAAAGTTGAAACTATTAGCAAATTAAAGCAGCAGTGGGTAGCACACACCATATAAATACAGGATAGAACATCCACAAATTACTACACACTTTTCAGCAAAACTCAGCGGATAGCCAAGTTAAAATGACAAAGGGCAAGGCACATAGTTCAATGAACGGATAGCCAATGGGGCTGTTTTCTCGAATGAATCTCACGTATAATTCGCGCCACACAAGTCAGCGGATGGAAAGTTAGGCGCAGAACGCTGCGCAATAGGCAAAATACTTATAGGTATGTGCAGGAGCCAGAGAGACAAGACGCTGCACGGACACAACCGCCCGCCAACCTCATGTCTCCCGCGCGCACGCCCGTGCTTACCACTACGCCACGCGGCGTCGGCATTGTGCGCACATGCGCAATAATTAGCGAATTACGGCGAAGTGTCATCTGCGTCTGGGCATTCATAGAATTATGCTTTCGTAGAATTGAGCATTCCCAGATTAGTTGGGCATTAAGAGAATTGGTTATTCTGCGCCTAACTCATTTAGATGTCTGCGGATACAGCACGATATTCTGTATAATCGCTGCAATATGTCGCAGCAACTAAACGCCTATATTCCATACATAAAATCTTTTCTTCAAAAGTAACAAACATACAACGGTCAAATCACAGGACTTGAAAAATAACTAATCTTTTTAATAAACATCGATATCGATGGACATCACTAGAGCATCGACAAAAATATCGACTATTACTACATCCCTAGTGCTTGTGTACGTATAGGTTTGAACCTCCCTCACCTCGACCCTACCCCCGCATCGTGCGATAGGGACAATTGCAGCTCAGAGCGATTTATACCTACAAAAAACATGGCGAGACAACGTTTCGTATTACGCTGTTTTCTTCTTCAAAAACAAGATCAATCAAGTGTTTTTTATGTCAAAATTTAAAAAAAACATGTGTTCATGATTCTGTCATTTTATATTTCGTTAGATATTATTTAGTATCTTCTGGTAGGTCTCTAAAGACGTCAGTAATAATGGTGAATTTTTTTGTGATTTTGAAGGGTCATATTTTGCCTGATAATTAATTTATCAAGAAAAAGAAAAGACAGAGTAGTCTAAACAGCTAAATTTAATTTTATGACAAAAAATTGAGGCTCTAAAAGTATTTTCCAGGAATAAAACAGCGTAATACGTTTGTATGGAAAATTACAGACCATCCTTCCTCTTAATTATTTTGATGTAGTTATTTAAGTAGGTACCTATGTAGTTTTAGATAAAGTACAGTATTGTATTTTGTTGTAGTTTATAAAGGCACTGACCCTTTAATACTCTTATAGAGTAAGAAGAGTCACATCGTGAAATAGTCACAGTTGTGGATGTCGATGATATCCTAAGAATTCTTCATATTTATATTTATTACTTCTGGTTTCCCAGTGAAAAGAAATAATCGTGAAAATAGCAGAATACGTCGGACCCTTTGAATAAATCCGCGAGTAGGTTTCTAACGTTTAAAGAGGTATATTGATTCAACGTGTTGTTTTTGAGTTGTTTTTAATTTAAATTGTTATTTTCGTTATAGGAATAAAATTATTAAAATCATAATTTCGTCACCATTCAGATATAATAAACGACAAATTGAATCTTTGTAGGTACTAATATCAAATACCTATGTATGGGCTAACATAACTCTACTTATGACGTAATGAGATTAGGTATAAATATATTTTTATAAGGCAGTTATCATTATTAAATACAACAAATTACTTACATTAAACTTATACTCGTAGCTTACTGTTTTATATATGTACCTACCTATTGAAAACGTAGCTAAATATAATGTGTTTAATTAATTTTCTTTTAATCGTAATTATAATTTTATTTTAATAAACAAGTTTAACATTATATTACAGTAGCTGTTCAAACAATTACCCCATTACATTAATTAATAACGATATTATTAATTAAATGTATTAAACGCAATCCACAAAATATATTCAAGTATAGTCAAATATAGTGCCTACCTATTAAATATTATATTTGTAAAATCACTTGTTTATACAATTAGCAGTATCCAGCGAAAAGTAACACTTTAGCCGTAGGTAGGTATATTATATTGATTGCCAAATTGTGAAGGTTAAATTAAGCCTTTTAATCTCGAACTATAAGTCATATTAATTTAAATATTATTATGATTCGAAACTGCAGATAATTTATATGCTAAAATGCTAACCTCGGTAGTGGTTACATATTTGAGCCATTTGGAGTTGAGACATTGGGTCCGTGGGGGCCGGGAGCTCATATCATTTTCAAAAGTCTTTCTGGGCGTCTGGTGGACGCGACGCGTGACCAAAATGCTGGTGTTTATTTGGCTCAACGCATAAGCATTGCCATTCAGCGTGGCAATGCAGCCAACATGCTGGGCTCGCTGCCAACTGGCAGTGGGCTTGAACATTTGGATTATCTTTAGACCTTCAAAGGTCTGAGGATGATCCAATGCTTTTTGTGTAATAGTAGTGTAGTTTTGTTGTAGTTAATAAAGGCACTTTTGCCAGTTAAAAAAAAAAGATAATTTATGGAATTATTAAGTTGCCGGCGAGGTTTTTTGCAACTAAATTAAGAGATATATTTTAGTGATAACGTAGAAATAAATGTTTACTGTAGTCATTTAATTAAATTTTTCCTGTCGATGTTTCAGTGTAGATACGTCAATCCAAACCAGTTTGTTTAAAAAATCAACTAGATTCACAAGGTTAAGTTTACCTACTTCTTACTAGATTAATTCAGAACCAGAGCAGGCATAATATACTCGTATCGTGCGCACGATTTATAAAATCTTTGCTTATACATAAATTTTTAACGTTCAAAATTTGAACGAAGTACATAAACTCCAGGCTCTACCTACATATGTCGGAGATGTGACGGTATATATATGTATGTGTTCATGGCATCCGTTGTTTTTTTTATCAAGTATAATTTAGGTTTCGATAAAGTTTAAATCAATCTACAGTACTTATACCTTGTTGATTCCATTAATTTCATTAAAGCATCATGTGGTTAGATATCTGAGTATTAAAGTTAATGTTTTGTTAATGTGTGACTAAACTAATTTAACCTTATTTTGTTACAGGTATAAATCGACTCGTGGACATTCCTTAAAGTGATGCTCTGTGATTAAGACGTTTCTTATAAAAAAATAAATCAAAATGTCGGTTGAAACGCAGGAGTATATGAACGGGATGAGGCCCGGGCCTCTAACAAGGGAGATACCAGAGTGCATGAGGGACAAATACACCGTCGTGCAAGCGATTATAGACATTATAGTGTTTTGCATCGGCGGGATTTGGAAAGTGATATATGCGATATACATGAGTATAGTGGGGCATAAGAAAAGGGATCTCAAGGGTGGTATTGCTGTGGTGACGGGCGGCGGCGGCGGCTTGGGCAGTCTTATAGCACTGCGGCTGGCCCGACTTGGCGTTACGGTGGTGTTATGGGACATCAATAAACAAGGTACATACATGATACTCTATAGAACTATTTTGTGAAATGTCGTCGTTTCATTAGAATTATCTACACATGCTTATATATAAAGAGTTCTATCTATCTTATCTTGTTATTTTCATAAGGTTTCCTTCGTATGTCCGTTCAGACCATAATACATAACGATTTATAACCCATGCAATACAAGACAGATCCACCGTATATACATTTATTATCAACCGCTGAGAATGCCAAGATACTGTGGTATATCCTATCCAGGTATAATGTTACGGACATTTTATCCTATAATACATGATATTGTACTGCCTATTTTCATTGGCATTACAAAGACTTACTCAAGCGCGGTTTTGAGACATTAGAAGAAACGTAACACACAATGTGCGCTATAAGTTTGGTATTAAGTGTAGTGTGGTGGTGACTACCATTTAGTTCGACTGTGCACAAAATTATTAGGTACTAGTTAAGTTGTGAATTTGACTGTCACTTCGAGTCCATTCATTTTCCTGGTCTTCCCAAAGTACTTAATACAATTTGTAGTGACATTTCTAGTACGTAAATCTGTGCAATATGTGTACATCATCAACAAACCGAGTGCGCAACGTGGGCCGCAGAGATGTAGAGTCGTTTCCCAACACATTGCAGATTTGCGGGTACCTCGCGCTTATCGGTGTGTCACTCACTCGTAAACTTCGCAGCACTATGTGGTTAACATACGTACATTTTACGATAGAATAAAATGTATATCTACGAAATAATTACTCAATCTACTAAAAAGTAATCGCGCTACACACAGAACGCTGAAGGTCTAGAGATTGTTCGTACATTGAAATAAAAATATGTTAACGCAGAAAAATTACACGGATATTTTTTTCACAAAGTAACAGGTATCTTAATATAATTGCTCTTGAACCTTGCTCTAGAGTTACTTAACTGCCTCTGTCAGAAGTATTACTAAGAATTTAAATATGATTTTGAAAATTAATACGTAGGTACCTAAACGATTAATACCTTCCATGAAGTAGCGCAGAAGCCGTAATATAAAATTAAAATTCCTTATTTTAATATTGCAATGCACTTCATCGATAGTTGGGTAGTGATAAAAAGTAATATTGAGATAGGTCCGCAAATCTTAGAGCTTATAGCAATGCCAATTCATCATTATAATTATACCTATCTAGGACAGTGGTCGTCACACTTTTCTGGTCAAGGGCCACATAGGACAGTGCAAAGTATCACTGCGGGCTGCACACTGATGAACTTGATTATTATAACACTAGCCTGCGTTGCTTTAGGTTACCGCCAAACGGGACATGGAAAAGATTTATTTATGTTTTTCAGTAATTTCAAAACAAATATGAGCAAAGCAGACTAAATATACTGATATCATGCGTGACCACAGTGAGCCTCAATTTGGTTTTGTTTTTTTACAAGTCTAGGTATACTCTTAGACTACGCGGAGTATATTTTAATTATACTTGTGTGTAACTAGCTTGTCATTTGCTTTTCTAGTAGGTACTTTCAAAACAGATATGTTAATAGTACACATGACCTCCACCTATAACGCGGGCCGCACCAATCGCGGCCGCGGGCCGCGGTTTGACGACCCCTGATCTAGGATACTTACAAAAAACGCAATTTAAATTCTTTAAAACGCTTTAAATAATCATGCAAAACATTTTCAATTCATAGTTTTAGTTTTTTGTAGAAAACATTATCAATCAAATTATAAGTTTTGTATACACCTGTAATATATGCAGCAAATGTGTTTCTTCTCTATCTCTTCATGGTACAAAAGGTTGTAGTATAATATCAGCTAACATAGTCACTTCTGCCTTTTTCGCTTAGATATTTTAAACTACGTAACCGATTATTAATAAGTAAGTAAGTAAGTTCGTATAGGCCGGGTGGCTAGCCCTGTTGTCAGAGTTTTTAGGCCGCCTGAAGGCCTCTGACTTGGCTAAACGGTTAAAACAACCGGGGCCAATTATTAATTTATCAGTTGGATATTTTTTTTGGAAATGTATAAATACATATAATGATTGAATTAAATTATTGTAATTGTGGAAAACTACACTGAATCGAACTAAACCAGAATTAAAGTAAGCTCTTTACATAATTTTATTGTCAAAAGCTGTTAGCCTTGGAGGCTGTTGTTTCAACC
Source organism: Hypomecis atomaria (assembly GCA_964007245.1). Lineage (NCBI taxonomy): Eukaryota > Metazoa > Arthropoda > Insecta > Lepidoptera > Geometridae > Hypomecis > Hypomecis atomaria. The sequence continues at coordinate 12,786,023 of OZ023299.1, forward strand.
GTAAGAGAGTACCTATATTTATATAGGTATCAATGTTAATACACCTCAATTATTACATTAAGTATAATCTTAATTTTAATATTCAGACTTAAATCCAGAGTAAACGTTATTTTTATTTTGTAAAAATGACTGTTAAGGTTCATCAAAATGCTTTTGTTGGGTATAAACATTATGTTAGCAGATAGAGTATAGGTACTAATAATAATTAAAAAACTAGACTAGGTATCTAATTGAATGTGCTACAATACATAGGTACTATTTGTGAGCTGTATTCATCGTGAACTTATTTTTTTTCTCAAACGCTCTTTGTTCAAGTTAAAGTTGTAGGAAAGTTTCGAATCCGATAATGTAATAATGAAAACCGGTTAAATGATACAATTTGTACAAGTATTGGTATACTCGTAATTATTGTTAAGAGTATTCGCGAGATTTTTAATGACTTAAAAAAAGCGAATTGAGTATTGAGTGACGTAAGACATATAAATAATCTTCCAAGTACGAGTCGGACTCGCGCATGAAGGGTTCCGTACTGTATGGGATTCAATATTCAATTCCCTTCAATATTTATTTTGTTCTAATTTAATTATTTATTATTAAAGTAGGCATGCAGTAAATATTCTGTGAACATTTCAAGTATCTAACTGTGATATCCATTATTGATTTCGAACGATTTCAAGATTTCAGATTTGTTGTATGGGAGCCCCCCTTAAATATTATTTCTATTCTATTTTATTTGTTGTTATAGCGGCAATAGAAATCCGTCATCTGTGAAAATTTAAGCTTTCTAGCTATAACGGTTCATGAGATACAGCCTGGAGACAGACAGACAGACAGACGGACAGCGGAGTCTTAGTAATAGGGTCCCGTTTTTACCCTTTGGGTACGGAACCCTAAAAATGCAGTCGACTGCATTTTTTAATGTATTACGTTACTATTTTTTATTGCTATGCCATAAAAAATGATCACACTTACAAAAAAAATTTTCAACCAGAATAATCCAAAACCAATGTCACGAATTTCGCTCTACAGCTCGATACGACCTTTTGTTGAAGGTATTATGTATGTGTAATATTTGACTTTATGTTCTAGGGAGCCATTTCGTAACTCTCTAATGCTTGAACCAACACTGCACTCAGGCCAATGTCAATTTTACAACAGCTCAACGTAAACGAGCAAAAATTCCGAGAAAATTATCAATTCACTGGTAATTTTATGAATGACCTAAAGCTGTTGGTTTCTGAGGCCTCTACAGCTTACCGGACTTGGGCGAGCGCAGAAGGCGTCTGAGCCCTAATATTAGGTTATAGATTCAGTGGTAAATGTAGTACTATATCTATATTTCGTTTTTTTTTTAAATTTTAAATTCAGATACAGGTATTATTTACAAATATTCAGATACTTTTATTATTTTCGGGCAGGTTTCACAGACATGCAAGCGACATTATAAGTATAAACTTTATTTATTCACGAAACTTAAATAACCTAAAACAATAAACTAGAATAACCGATCTAAACTAACCTACCTTTTATTATTGAACTAAATTTTGATTTTGAAAATTTGAGATCTTGATTAAAGATTTATTATTATTATTATACATTACACAGTTCAACATGAGCGTCCAATAGTACATGATTTTATTGTTATCAAGGCGTTCCAGACAACATTTATGCAGTATAATTTAGGATCAAGAGTGTTATATAAAATTAATAATGCAGGTTAATGCTTACACCGGAGTCCCTAAAATAGTATTCTGGTGCCTTTAAGAGTATTTAAAAAAAATTGATTTATATTGATCATCATTGTTTATGTATTTTATTATTTTTTGGTAGGTACCACTATATGAGAATATGTACGCAGGTAGGCTATTGCAAAATACAAACAAGCATTTACCTTCTGCTATTAACTTTCGAATAACCTTCGAAATCTTCATCGTTTTTACAATCACGACATTCAAAATTACTTAAGGTATGAAAATTAATAAAAAAAAATATCGGGCAAAAGTGCCTTTATTAACTACAACAAAACTACATTACTACTACATAAAAAGCCTTGGATCATCCACAGACCTTTGAAGGTCTAAAGATAATCCAAATGCTCAAGCCCACTGCCAATTGGCAGCGTGCCCAGCATGCTGGCTGCAAATTAATTAATTAATTATTCCTAGAGTTCAAAATGGGAGAAGATTTTATTATAGAGGTACATTTGGCTAAAATAATTGCCAACTTGCATGTTGTACAAAAAACTGACTTGCATCGTGTACAAAATTCGAATAGATCACTCAAATTGATGCGATTTTTACGATATTGAAGGTTTTTCAAAAACAAATCAGCCGATTTCGATAAAATTTAAATGGGACCACTTTCCCCTTTTCCCTTTTGAACTAAAAAATATTTTTTCTATTCGATTCACAATTGGCGAAAGTATCCTTGAACATACACAAAAAAAAATACATACAGACGAACATAGAACCTCCTCCTTTTCGGAAGTCGGTTAAAAATAACATAACGATAATGAATACTATATATATCCAAATTTTAATGAATACTATAAAAATACTTCTCACATAAACGCAAAGTTTCGCACATAGTAAAGCTGATGAATTGTTTAGTGCAATTATAATGAAAACGTCAGATCTAGAAATAGACCAGTCCATATGCACAAACTTACATGATAAACTTTTGGCCAAATGGAGCATAATTATACCTTATGCGCTGTAGCAGGGTGCGTGTGACAGTTGTTTTTTTTTAAATTTAACTAGGATTTAACTTGCTGCGATTTACAAATTAAGACTTAGTATATCAGCTGTACCATGCTACAAATAGTATAGTAACATGTGTAATTTTTACATACCTACCAAACAAGTTAATATTAGGCAGGCAACTTGTTGGTGTCGTCAATCAGTTCCTTATTATTATTATTAGCATTTATTTAAAAAAACTCGATTTTTGGTCATGACATTTTAAACGAAACAATCAGATCCGCCTGGTATATGTAGTAGAAATATAGAACCAAGTCGCCCGTGACGTAAGACATGTACCCATATTGGACCCTGGCATATTGGACCCTGAGTGAAGCGAGGTGTTCAAGTCGCCCAAGACGAAGACAGACTCCTAATGGTGCATACTCTACTTTTCATACCTCCTGCGAGAAAATTAAACCCAAGGAATATGAGTAATACTTACCAGTAGGTACTCACTAGGCAACTCGGGATTGTTCACAATAAAATAAAATAAATTTAAATGTACCTACGAATTTTCATAGAATCGCACACAAATCTGTAATAAAACAGAGAATGTAAATACTACTTGAAAAACATAAGATCATGGCCAGCTCGATTATCATGTCCTAACACGGGCATTGCAAAGACAATTTATTGTATAAAATCGAACTAATACGGTCACAAAAGAGGTTTTATTCTATAAAATTGAATAAATACTCCTTGCTATGGCCGTTACCGTGCAATGTTAAGAGGTTTTATTCGATTTTAGAAAATAAATCCTCTTTACGATGACATACGATGTCAATTTTCATACGAATTAGACGTTCCCAAATTTAAATCACTTTACTCCCTAGGGAGTTTCATTCAACATTATGGAACTGGCATAGCCCTCGAGATTGTGATAATAATGACTGATTTTCCGTTGAGATTGTGCGACATATTATTATAATGATTCGTTTTCGAGCAGGTGTTATCAAAAATGTACTTCATAAAGACCGGTTCTCTGATAACGCTAGAAGTAAATTATTTCTTTGCTGAAGAGAGGGGAAAAATAACAGAAAATACTTATTTTTATTTTAATTTCTGGAAGCATAAACAGACCATAAATAGACCATAAGGCAAAAGGTGGTTAAATTAAAATGTTTTTAATGTTCGCGTAATAGTATTTGTTTTTATCTTAGTAAAATTACAATTCATTTCATTTCATATTATGCCACTCATTTCATAGACCAACATTAAAATCTTTAAAGTGAATAATAAGTAGGTATTTCATTAATTTTAAATTCCGTATTTGTTCTTTATAAAGATTTTTTATAAGAGATAATTTTACAGTCACATTGCGAAATATTTACCTGCATTTTTTGAATTACGATTTTGTTTTGTCAAGGTGCGTTTTTTTGAGTTTTTGAGTTTTAGGTCAATGTACTCTACCATTAGCTAAAACAAGCTGACATTTAAACGTAAAGTGGCCACTTGTTTCACGATGATTTGATAATACAGTGTTCACTTAGAAATAATAATATTATCTTTCTTTTGGTCTATGCGTCATTAGGTGATCATGATTGGTTGATTTTAAATTAAAGATTTATGAACCTCTACTCTACATCATTTTTTGCGGACTTCGACATTAGCCGTCTTACCACAAAAGTTTTACGCATGCTTTAGACAATGTTTAACAGTACAAAATGCACGGCTAAACAGTGTTTAAAACTGTTGTGGTAAGACGTTAGTAGTTTTATGAAAAACATCACGATAAATTATTTGTTTTTTTAACACAAAACACCTAATCTAATAAATAGTCTAATGTGTAATAGCTATGATCTTTTAAACACTAACCCTCAACGACTTACTTGTACAACTTCCTTGCGCCAAGCTAAAAAGTCTTCTACCATACAACCCCATTGTTTTCTTTGACCTTGTTTACGGAACAAAATGCAAACTTATGTTAAAATCATTCTCACAATGAATACAAGGAAATAATGTGGTCTCGAAACAGAACCTTGTGCCATACTTGCTCGTACCGTTATATAAATTAATTACTTAATTTAAATGTATCTATTAATCATATTTACAAGTTGTATCAATTAATAGTTGTAGTTTTTATAATGGCAAGGCTATTTAGCTTCTGTTACTGCAGTTTAGTTTGAATATAAAACAAATCTCAATCTTTAGACAGGTTAAGGCTACAATATCGCAACCATTTCTATTGGTTAATTCATATTTATAAGGACAACAATATTTATAAATATGTAAATTTTATCAAGACTTCTACAGTTACACATAGGCCTTTCCTATGGATTTCCAATGTACGTACGAGCAAGCACAGTTCGTCCACCGACAAGGTGAAAATATCATCAATATAGCAAAAAAGTTTATCACTAAAATAAAATTAAACTTTAATCTAACTTTGTAAGGCATCGGCATTAATTTTTTTTCGTAGAATGACGATAAATTTCGAAAAAAAAAAAGTAAACTCGTTCTAAAACCCTTAATTATGTCTAACATCTCTGTAAGTCTTTAACTACTATATAGTATAAAACAAGATCGCTTATCGCTGTCTGTCTGTCCTTATATATGCTTAGATCTTTAAAACTACGGAACGGATTTTGATGTTCTTTTTTTAAATACATAAAGTTATTCAAGAGGAAGGTTTATATGTGTGGCGTTCGGTTTTCCGAACCACACTTATTCATGGCAACACCAAAATTCTAAGCTTGCAACACAGAGACCAAAAACTTGGCGCTTGAACCGGCAGAAAATAACTGATAAAACTGTTTCTTCTCATTTAGAGATTAATGTTATTTCACTGAAAGTAATACCTGGTTTTATTGCACCTTCGCCGCTACCAACAAACAAATGGTAAGGACCTAGGGGCGCGTACCAGCCCGGCCGGTCCTCCATAATGGTGACCCTCTCTCGGTCACTTCAACAGTGACCATCCAACGAACGCGCTTATTGCGCCTGTTGTACCTCGTAAATACAACATTAGGCAGAGTCTGGAGATTCTACCTAACTTCAGCGCTACGTTTTTCATCGCTACAACTTTTCAACAGCTCATCTTCAATGTGTGCTTATTGTTCAAAAGTTATTGACAAAAATGCAACAACAACACTTAAGCCTCAAAGTTCAAGGTAAAAGGTGAAATCTCAAGTGTATAGTTCGGTGTCAAGGACCTTTCCTGCTGGACTAACTCGGTTTTGGTGCTAATTACACAGGATAGTAACTAACATTGTGATTTAAGGGCTTTCATCGCTCAACTTTCCCATTTGTATGTGTAATTGTCAAGTGCCTGTTTTACTACCATATCAAAAGCCAAATGTATGCAACATTTAGATACCTAACAGTGTTTGGAGCATTGTACTAGCTAACCCAATTGCATTTGTTTACCTAAAACTTTGGTAACAGGTTTTATGTTTAACGGTGACCGCTGAATTTTTAAAAAACTTAATTTTGTTTTTATTTTTGTGTTGTGTAGGCCTGATCTCTTAATAGTCTTTGTGTTTCACTTTATTGTACAATTATTGTGTGTATTTACCAGAATTTTTCTGCATTATTTATAAACATTGGTTTGTACCTACTGCGGTGAACGGTTTCTCAACAATTTACACATTTGTAATAACGGTGAATGATATCTTTAAATGCTAACACATCTTGTAATTTTGCAGTAAATGGTACATATAATATTAACTATAACATAATCACCAATTTACAAGTGAATGTTTTCCTAAATTTTTATAATTGGTTATATCTATGTGCAGTAAATGATTATTTCTTTATTTTCAAACATTGTAAATTAATTTTAAACATTGCTAGTCCTCTTGTAACTGTGACACTGTGCGTTTAAGCTTAAGAAAATCTTACATACTAAAACATATTTTGCTCTTAAGGTGAGGTGATCATTTCTTAAGGTGTCTCATATTTTATACTAATTGTGAATGGTTTCTTTAATATTGTAAGTCCTATTGTAAGTTTTGATTTTAAGTTTTGATTTTAACATGGAACCTAACATGCAATCTTTAAATGAGGAAAACTCTTTACTGCAACAGCAAAATGCTATTTTAGCTGCTGAACTACAAAAATTTAAGGCACTACAAAGCCCGGCCGCCAACGGTATTGCCATAGAAATACCTCCTGCGGAATCCCTTACCTCTCAACCTCCCTCAATCTGTAGGGTTACTGTCAAACTACCTCCATTCTGGCCCGACCGCCCTGCTATTTGGTTTGCACAGGTGGAGGCACAGTTCTCAATTTCAGGCGTATCCGCAGACCAAACCAAATTTAATTATGTGGTTGCTCAGTTGGATACCCGAGTTATAGGAGAAGTTGAGGACATAATATTACAACCGCCGCCTCAAGACAAATATGGCCGCCTCAAAGCGGAGCTTATCCGTAGGCTTTCTACATCCGAAGAACAACGGGTCCGGCAACTCGTTAGTGATGAGGAGCTGGGTGACCGCCGCCCCTCCCAGTTTTTGCGGCACCTGAGGTCGTTGGCTGGGACTGCTCTTACCGACGAAAATTTGCTTCGTCAGCTTTGGATGCGCCGCCTGCCGCAACATCTTCAAGCTATTTTAGCCGCCCAGTCAGAACTCTCATTGAGTAAAATTGCAGAGCTTGCAGATAAAATACTAGAGGTTTCTCCCGGCATGGCCGCACCTCGTTCATCCGCTGTTTTCTCAGCGAGTACTTCTGACACCTCGCCTTCTTCCCTCGATTGCATCACACGGCGCCTTGATGATCTCACGCGCCAGATCGCTGCGCTTACAGCCGACCGCGCTCGGGATAGGTCACGAGGTCGCTCTAATCAACGTCGTGAACGCTCACAAACGCCTGGTAAAGCAAAAATTTGTTTTTACCATAGGAAGTATGCTACAAAAGCTGTGAAATGTGTAACGCCATGCGCATGGACGCCGCCGCCGGCGTCGGAAAACGGGAACAGCAGTCATTAGCAGCGACGACTGACTGCTTAAAGGAGAGTCGCCGTTTATTTGTCACGGAAGGCGTAACTAAACGCCGCTTTTTGATCGATACAGGCTCGGATCTCTCCTGTTATCCATATCAATGGTTATCGAATCGGCCATCGCAGTCTAGCTACACATTGGCTGCTGCCAATGGTAGCGAGATTCGCACTTTTGGTCACATACAACTGACTTTAAATTTAGGATTGCGCAGAGCGTTCCAATGGAATTTTATCGTTGCGGACGTCAACACGGCCATTATTGGATCCGATTTTTTGGCGCACTATCGGCTCATGCCAGATTGTGCCAACAAAAAGCTTGTTGACAACAGTACCGGCCTGTCTTGCGTGGCCGCCGTCGCAACTCTTGGACAAACAAGTATCAAAGTCGTTTCTGCTCCACAGTCCGAATACAGTGCACTACTTGCGGGATTTCCATCAATCACCAAGCCACCAGGACTCATACGAGAGCCGAAGCATAGCACAGTACACCACATCCTGACTACTGAAGGCGCTCCTGTTTTTTGTCGTCCTCGGCGATTAGCACCTCAGAGGCTCCAAGAAGCTAAAAAGGTTTTTGACGACATGGTCCAGTGCGGGACAGCCAGACCTTCCAACAGTCCGTGGGCTTCTCCCTTGCATATGGTGCCTAAACGCGATGGCACTTGGCGACCCTGTGGGGACTATCGCGCCCTGAACTCGCGCACCATCCCGGACAGATATCCGGTCCGCCATATTGGTGATGTTAGTCACAACATTTCCGGCTGTACTATTTTTAGTACAATCGATTTTGTGAAGGCTTACCAACAGATTCCAGTCGCGCCCGCCGATATTTGCAAGACTGCCATCACCACGCCATTTGGACTCTACGAATTCAATTACATGACTTTTGGTCTGCGCAACGCAGGCCAAACTTTCCAACGATTCATTGACGAAGTCGTCCAAGGGTTAGACTTTTGCTTTCCATATATTGATGACATACTAGTATACTCACGCGACGCCACTCAGCATGCTGAACACCTCCGTATTCTCTTCAAGCGACTTGAAGACTACGGAATTGTCATCAATCCAGCAAAGTGCGTGTTCGGCGTCTCTGAGGTTACTTTCCTCGGCTACCTCATCTCCGCTGACGGCATGCGACCACCAACTGAGCGTATTCAGGCTCTTAAAGACTTTCCTCTGCCCAAGACCGTACAAGGCCTCCGCCGATTTCTCGGGATGGTCAATTATTATCGCCGATTTTTGCGTAATGCTGCAGAATTGCAAGCACCGCTGGTTGACGCGATTGTAGCCTCCCAAGGCAAGGGTACCACTCCGGTCCATTGGACGCCCGAGCTCGAGGAATGCTTTAAGGCTTGTAAAGACAGTTTGTCATCTGCTGCTCTTTTGGCTCACCCGTTGCCGAATGCTGTGCTAGGTCTTTTTACCGACGCTTCCAATTCTCACATCGGTGCCTGCCTCCAACAAAAGGTTGATGATGCTTGGGAACCCTTGGGCTTCTTCAGTAAAAAGCTGAACTCCCGACAATCCCAATGGCCGGCATATTACCGAGAGCTTCTCGCGATATATGAGAGTGTGCAGCATTATCGCCATTTCTTGGCAGCTCAGCACGTAACGATTTATACCGACCACAAGCCGATTACCTACGCATTCTCACAACGTCGTGAGAAGCTTCCACCGGTCCAGCTAAATCAACTCTCTTTTATATCCCAATTTACGACGGACATTGTTCATGTAAAGGGGGTGGACAATACAGTCGCCGACGCCATGTCCCGCATTGAAGCTATCAGTTTCGAAACAGACTACTCTGCTCTCGCTTCATACCAGGAACTTGATGACGAGTTGAAGAAGTATCGCAATGATGCAAATTCTTCTCTTAAGTTAGAGAACGTCGTTGTCCCTGGCACCAATACTACACTGGTCTGCGACACAACCACTGGCCGACCGCGACCATTTGTCCCTGAACCTATGCGGAAGAAAATCTTCTCTCAGTTGCATAACTTGAGCCACCCTGGTTCTCGAGCCACCATTCGGCTTGTGACTGAACGTTTCGTTTGGCCAGGTGTAGCTAAAGATTGTCGCCATTGGTGTCAAACTTGTGTGGCTTGCCAACGAAGCAAGATAACGCGTCACACGCATTCTCCGCTGGGACATTTCTCCAGCCCCACATCTCGGCTCACCCATGCCCAAATTGATATTATTGGACCTCTTCCACCATGTGCAGGTTATCAGTACTGCCTAACTGCCATTGACCGCTACACTCGGTGGCCCGAAGCTTGGCCTATGAGTGGTATAACCGCGGAGGAAGTAGCGAATACCTTTGTGGCTGGCTGGATTTCCCGATTTGGAGTTCCTGCAGTACTCACAACCGATCAAGGACGTCAATTTGAATCGGATTTATTCAGACGCCTTACAGACATGTGCGGAACAAAGCGTATTCGTACGACAAGTTACCACCCTTGCGCCAACGGACTCGTAGAACGCATGCACAGGCAACTTAAAGCTTCTCTGATGTGTCTCGATGATTCGTGGTTGAGCGCCTTGCCTCTGGTTTTACTAGGGATGCGCTCAGCATTTAAAGAAGATATACGGGCAACAGCCGCGGAGTTACTTTACGGAGAGACATTGAGGTTTCCTGGAGAATTCCTTGTGCCTCCTGCATCCACTGGTTACGAAGATCCGGCGGACCTCGTTGTAAAATTACGACGACACATATCCAAGTTACGTCCCACACCGGCTTCTCATCACACCAAATTTTCTCCTTTCGTTTTCAAGGACCTTGCCACTGTTTCACATATCATGCTCAGAGATGATACTGTCCGGCGGTCTCTGCAGCCACCTTACACCGGTCCTCATAAGATAATTTCCAGGTCTGAGGATGGCAAGACATTGTCGATAGAGGTTAAAGGCAAGCAGACCACCGTCAGCATCGATAGAGTCAAGCCAGCGTTCATTGATAACTCTGCTCCTGTCCCTCCTGTACTGGCACCACCACCACCACGTGCTACTGTGCCTCCACTAGTTCAACCTACACTTGCTCGAGTCCCTCTTTCTCCGCCTATGCCATCTGCACCAATGCCCCCTGCCTCGCCCATACCGCAATACACCACCCGATCCGGTCGTAGAGTTCACTTCTCTAAGCCTTTCGACCTCTAACTTCTTTTTCTTTTCCACGGATTCTCCTTCTCCGTAGGGGGGTGGTGTGGCGTTCGGTTTTCCGAACCACACTTATTCATGGCAACACCAAAATTCTAAGCTTGCAACACAGAGACCAAAAACTTGGCGCTTGAACCGGCAGAAAATAACTGATAAAACTGTTTCTTCTCATTTAGAGATTAATGTTATTTCACTGAAAGTAATACCTGGTTTTATTGCACCTTCGCCGCTACCAACAAACAAATGGTAAGGACCTAGGGACGCGTACCAGCCCGGCCGGTCCTCCATATATGTATAATACATGCACCCGTGCGAAGCCGGGGTGGGTCGCTAGTATAATAATATATGTAAAAATAAACCACTACACAGTTCATAAATATTGTGAATATTCATAGCAGGTGTCGTAGAAATCTTTTGTGCATGTGTTACATGTTTCAAGAGCAGAGATCGCTCCAAGTTGTTGCAAGGCTGACCTTACGCGTTGGTGGATCTTGTCTGAAGTTGTCAACGCCATTCTGTTTTGCTGGGTAGTTAAACTAAGGTCTTTCGCAAAAAGGTATCTCTGAGACAGATGCTGTCGCATACGTAATTTATACATTTCATGAACGCACTCCTGAACATACACCATCATCTCAAATTAATGGTTTGTACCAACCCAAATCCTAAAATAAAAAGAATCCCGTAGCGATACCCCATGTATTGCTTTTTACCCGTTTCATTTGTCTCTGTCTACATTTCATCCCTGGCCATGAAATGTAGGTTGTGTTTTGTTCTTCCAGAGTCACCGTTTATGGCTGCGGTGATACGCTTTAATACCAACCTAACCTTGAGTTATATTTACCTTGACCGTTGCGGTGGTGGGCGAAAAGATGCTTAACTGCTTGTCCTCCTAGTAAAGCATTTAGAGCACAAAAATATCTTAAATGTAATTATCACTATTTTGGGTTTTACGAGTACATGTACTGTGGATAATTTTACAATACTGGGGTCACAGTAAGTGGTAGCCGTAGAGCGGTGTAATCAATAACTGACTGTACTGAATTTGTAATGTTATATGAGGTTTAGTCAGTTCGGTGCGGCGTGGCTTCATACCAAATAAAAAAATCAAGACAGAACGTCGTGAACAGACAAATGATGCCAGTTTTTTATACATGTGGTGAGTGCGTCGGTGTTACGCCGCCATAGTTCGACTGACGAACCAAGACGTAGTTTCGTTGTACGTGTTTGTGTGTGTAGTTGTGTCTGTACATGGCGAGGCATAATTTTGCCGGCCTCACTTGTTTGTTTCTCAACATTCTGTCTTGATTTTTTTATTTGGTCTGAGGGCGTGATATCTATCTAGAAGTGCATTTTAGTACTTGTACTAGTCTTTATTTTCCTGATTTCATCCACTGCACTCCATGACAGAAGCCTCTCCAATTGATCTTCATTGTAACCGGTTTAAAGCAGGGGAATGTGGTTACACGCACTTCAAAATGATTTGCTGGATCTACGAGTATCACAGATTTAGTGATATTTGATGGTCTAGTTAAAATGTAAAAGTTAGATTGCTACTCTACAATCGACATATTGGATTAAAAATGGTACGTTATATCTTCATCATATCGTTCCAAATTGTTTGAGAGTCAATAGTGAAACTTTGTTAAAATAATAAATAAATATTTGGGGACATCTTACACACGGCCTCTGACCCCAAACTAAGCAAAGCTTGTGATATGGATGCCAGAGACTGATATACTACTTATACATATTTTTAAATACTTAATATGAGTAAATAAAGCCAACAATATGAGTTAGTAATTTCTGAATTATTACGACGCCATAAAATGTAGCTAGGTACTAATCGCTCTACTAGGTACGTGCCTACTAATGTATAATTTTCTTTAAAGAAACCGACCCAGAAAACAAATGAGACTAATATTCGAATCATTTAAGTATTATCTTTACAGTAATTTTAATCACAACTTGAATTAATTTTCAATTAGGTCAGTGTGCCAGCACGTGAGGTTGATTAAAATGTATCTAAGCCTAACCACGACTTGCGTAGATATATTACAATAATATTTTCAATTTCCATGTATTTAATTTTCTGAACTTCTACAGGGTCATAGGTATTAAACGCAAAACCTTTTAAGGGTTGGTCTAGCACTCGTACATCGACAAACAACTTTTGTTCTAGGACTTTTGGAAAATTACGAAGTAAAAATCAGCTTTTTCATACAAAAAGTTCGTCAACGCGCGGCAAAATAACTAGAGAAGCGATATTTTGCGAATTTTCAAAAGTCGTAGTACAAAAGTTTTTTGTCTAGATGTACTAGACCCGCCCTTAAAAGGTTTTGCGTTTAATACCTATGACACTATATATTGATGTACGTGCGACCACTACCTATTTGATGTTAAGGTATTGTTTGGTGTGCGTAGCGTGTGCCATAGGCATTGGAATTTTTATACGTTTTTGCTAAGTGAAAAAATTTACTCTAGGATAGATTCTACAAAAAAATCTGACATACGAGTCTTATTTTTGCTATTGAAGTACTCCTAGATTTAGCTTTTCTTCGATTTATAAATTTAGAGTGAATAGTTTCTACTATTATAATTAAAGAAATAAGTAATTAAAGAAATAGTTTTGATAAGTATACAGTTTATAATCTGGTAAAAAATCTGAAGTTTTAAAACTGTTCCCTTAACTGTGTATTATCCATGATTGTAACAGTAGTTGTGAATAGCAAATTATTTTTATTTGGATATTTTAGAATGCAGTTTTCCGTGAAAAAAATGTAAGATACACATTTTTGAAAACAATACTTTTTATAAAGATAAAAAAGTATTGAATATGGTATGGTAGTATACTATGATACTTACTCGTGCGTGTGTGACTCGCCTTTCGTACTTTATTGGCATTAAGTTAGGTACAATACTTGTTGGAAAGTACCATTACATATCTACATCCTATCTACCAGTCATATAGCCTTAGGCGAAATTCAAGTAGCAAGATCAGGTTAGGTACAAAGGGGCCCATGGTTACAATGTTTATCATAACAAAATATGACAATGGCTACACGTTGTAATGTTGCGAACGGGGAAGCCGTTTGCAGCACCACAAGTTAAAAGAGAATTGGAGAGGAACCCGTAATGTTGCAAGCGGGGGAGCCGGTTGCAGCACCACAGGTTAAGAGACTTCAGAGAAACCTAACCAACCTAAGAGTCCTACCTAGTGGATAGGAATCCTAACGGTTCGGAGATTAAAACAGAAAACTAACCTTAGTATTTACACATTTATTTACACAACACGCACTGCACTTATAGTCAATTAAATCTTCAAGAAACGGAGAGAGGGAGAGAGAATTTTGAAGGTGTCCTTGGAAAGTTAGCCAAAAGGGAGAGGGTAGCACTCGTAGAACCACGCTGGAGGCTCGCCGAGGATTTTCTAGAGCCTTAGCTGGACCCGCCGATAGTGTGGCGCCAGCCAGGTAGCGCTAGGTGAGCGCTAGCGTGAAGACATCTGTCGACTGAGGTGGAGGCGCCGGCCCAAACCGGCCGACAGGCGCCGGCCCAAACTGGCCGACAGGGTTCGAAGTGAGCACCAGCCCAGTGCTCCAGGGTAGGGGTCAGTGGCCCCAAAACAAGAGATCCTCCTGGAATCAAAATCAAAGGAACCGGAGCCTCTCACCCTGCCTGTTACTCGACGCTCATGCCGTATACAGGACTCGTCCACGCAAACTCAATTCAAACTCATTACATTATTATGGGAAAAAAAAGGTGTCTTCCAGATCACTTCCAACTCAAGACTGCCCCAATTTTACCAAACAAGGATCGCTGATCCTGTCAAATAAACACATTTCAAAAATTTGAATTTCATAACTAGAATTGTAAGTTGGCAGTGTTATCGTTGAAAGAGTCTGAATGTAGAGAAGCTAACAAAAAGGTTAGTTTCTCTACAACGTACCTATCGTAATTCCAGAAACATTCGCACTTGTTCACGTAAAGCACGCTATTGTAGCCATTGTTTGGGACGCGAGGAAAAACGATCTCAACCATAACTTGGGTAGCTATTGTTTGTTAAAACTACCAACTGTAATTGAAAGATGCTATTAGTAATGGGATAATTGTTGTAAATTTATAAATATAACGTTCAACCCAATAATTTAAATCAGCTCCATGTTATGTATTGTTAGTGTATTGATTCAATGGGTATCATTGACAAAACAATAAAAAAAACGCCAAGTCGATCTCATCTGAGTGCATCTACATGCTTCTTTTCAGTACAAGACGGATTAGGTCATATTCCGACATGTTGGCCAAATATGGCCTGACAATTTGTACGAATGTACATACTCGTATCTATCATAGTCGAGAATATGAAGAACTCTTGTGTGGCGATTTTTGTCCACTACCGTTTTCTTATAAGATAGCGACAGTAACAATAGGCCCAATTATGAAGGCGCCACCCTAAATTTATTAGCAATTTAGAATGTTGTTCTCTCTTTCAAATGCGTACAGAGAAAAAGAGACAGCAATGTTCTAAATTGCTGAATTGCTAGGGCTAACATTTTGCGAGGTCTAAAAAAGAGAGATGCATGCTTTTGGATTTTTATTCCGGGAACCTTCCGATAACTTTGAATCCCGTGGTGCCTTTTTGTGATAAATAGTTCAAAAATTTCACGTTCAAATCAGCATTTGAACCTGCACAACTGACTCGCAGCTCGGGATTCCGTCCCAGTCCTTTACCAATTAAGCTAGGTCACACTCTGGTGCTCACGACAAATTAGTTGAACAATCATTTTTAAAACCATATTCAAATACCAAAAAACTCAATGAGATTAGCACATACTTAGTCTTATTCAAATTATAAATACTATCAGATACAATTACGAATAGACATTAATAATTTGATGCTGAATTGACCAAGTATTTTAAGTGTTAAGCAACCACTTAGACAATTAAGTGCTGCATTAACCACTCCAAGTATTTTAAGCTTTAAGCAAACACTAATCAAGCACTTTTTAGTTTGCTTAATATCTTTTGAAGGTAGGTACATCCCCGATTCTCATCTGATGCGATTGTTGTGCTTGTACGAAGCATGTCGTATTTTATTTCTGGCTGTTGGTAATTTATTCAAAAGACAAGGCTATGATAACAGAATCTCATCTACTCGTATTACAAGGCTGACAAGTGCGGCAAACAGACCCAATGTTATATTGACGACAAAATATGCTTTAGCAACATTTCTTCTAGCATTTTCGTTTCATCTTAAAGAAATCTTTCTCTGAAGAAAGTGTGGAAAACTAAGATCTAGATTAAATTGGATCAGCGTTTTCCCCGCTAGACCACAATTTGATGTTTTGTATTTTCTGTTCATCTCGATTCTGCACTAGTTTACTAGAAATCTTAATTATAAACGTGATTGAATAAAATATGTATATCAATTGCGAGTAGAATTTAATTTTACACTTATACTTACGTAAAGATATGGTATAATCAAAGAATAATAAAGAAAAATAAAATAATAATAAAGATATGGTAAAATCACATATGGTATAAAATCAACGTAGACTTAAAATTGTTTTACGTGGTAAAGTAAATATGCAATTTTTAGCAGTAGTTGAGTAGACTCTACATTTAAATAATGAGGGGGGATTTGGGGGGAGGGCGCTGTAAGCTGAAACACAGGCTCCGGCCTAGTTCGGCAACAGATACCTTTTATAATTTTTGTGTTCAATTATTCTAGCTTAACTAAGATGCAATATGTAAACATTGTTTTGGTCGAAAAAATTAATTAATTAATTTATTTATAATACTTAGAATTAGAAAAAGTCATATCGACAATTTCTTACTTACTTATCTGCCTTACCTTACCTACGTAGGTATATCTTTTCTAATTAACTAAATTCATTCACTTAGTTATTGAAGGTGAACCTGTAATTACGTACTAAGTAAGTTATAATTAAAATAATATTGTTAAATATCAAAGACATTGATATTAGAATGAACTGTAAATGTGGAAACTAAAATACTCACTTTATACCAAGTTTACTAAATAGATACATAAAATATGTATCTACTTACATTGCGTTTCTCAGAACAAAGTAATGTTTTCCCATCCAAGTGGCAGTACTTATGGAGTTTAAGTAACGTACGAAGATTTAACATTCCTACATCAATTGAGAGAAAGCAAAGTCGTAAATGAGAAAATGTTGAATTTTGCTACAGCACGTTTCACAGTGGGTGCTTCTGTCGTTTCTCCAACATTTTATGATCAAAATCAGCCCTGTGAAAAGACGATGAAAATTGATACATCTAGAAAATAATATGTCTTAGATCTTTACAGTCGCAGCAATAAAAATTGTATCTTGGCTTCGGATACTAAGCACCGCCATCCAAATTTTTTTTTTTTTACCGACTAAAAACGGAGGAGGTACTCAAGTCGACGCGTATTTTTCTTTTTTATGTATAATCTTGCATAACTTTTTACAGAGTAATTAGAATTAGAAAAAAAGGAGTTATTGATTTCAATAATTCCTTTTTTATTGGAAAGGTATTTGGTCAAATTGGTCCCATTTAAATTTTAATTTTATCGAAATCGGCTGAGACACTTTTGATAAACCAACAATAATGTAAAAATTGCTCCATCGATGCCATTTATTCGCGAATTCTGCACATTGTTGAAATCGGTCATGCCATTTCTTGTGTAAAATAATTATTTTTAAAAAATATTTTAACACCACTCATATAATAGTAAGCTTACAGTTCCAAGTTGGTCCATAGACAGTAACAGTGGTATTTAGAGCCAGTGGAGAGCTTCTTGAAGGTTATAGCTATGCCAAAACAAGTATAGTAAACCAGATTACTCATAAATTTTAAATAAATTATATTACTTATTTTTCTTTCTTGGTTTGTATCCAAACTTTTATAAATATGCACTTTAAAGTATGTAATACTTACTTATAACAAAGTTCTTAAGTAAAAAATAACTTGTCAGAAGTTCCCATAAAAGGGTCGTTCTTCCGAGAACCTATTGATAATGCACCGCGTACCGACAATGCTTAGTGTGTAATATTTAGTTAGGTACTAAGTAAATCTTTGTTATTTAATCAATATTTAAATATTTTACGTACTATCATTTGTATTTAGTGTTAGATAAATAAAAAAAATACAACCAATTAAAATGTGCAAAGCAAGGAACTTGTGTGCAAAGTGTACAATTATTACTTATACGAAAATGTTTAAAAGGTACTCGCCCATCAGATAGGATCTGGTCATCTAAGAAAAACTATGAATATAAAAAGTTTGCAGTCATCTAATAACAACACTGATTTGAAGTACATTCTCCAAAAATGTTAAAAGACCTAATTTTGAATTTGAGAAGACCATTCCATTTTGTAACAAACTCGAGATGACGCTAATGCCACAATTTTAGACTTAAATTGTATGAAATCTCCTCGGACCAAATAAAAAAATCAAGACAGAATGTTGTAAACATTCAAATGAAGCAGGCAAAACTACCTACGAATCGCCGTGTACAGATACAATTACACACACGTACTACGAAACTACGCCTTGGCTCGTAAGACGAACTATGGCGGCGCAACACCGGCGCACTCACCACATGTATAACAAACCGGTCTGTTCACGACGTTCTATCTTGATTTTTTTATTTGGTCTGAGAAAATCTCTGAAGAAAATGAAATACTGTATTACGTAATACGTTCATATTGAGCTAGAATTTTACAAATTAAATTGGAAATGGAAGGACCATCCTCAAAATGGATTTATTAGATCTCAAATACTTTAGGTGTCCGATGGCAAGTAGGTACATAGTCCTTTTTCTTTATCGTAAGCATTATTTCATGTCTACGTCTATATTTCTTGACTTTATGCTAACTAAGGAATTTAATGATGATTGCCTTCATTACTGAGTAAACAGTCTTCGCACCTGCAACTAAGAATGCTGATTAATCACTCTGGACTTTGTTTGCAGTGCAAGCCAGTATTATAGGCAGAAAGATCACGTCCATATTGGTACCTAATAGGTTAATACTAATTGCTGAGGTAGCAAATATTTTGCTGCTTTGATTGTGCTATGAATGTAGTTTATACTCTAGCTAGGTCAATCACCCTTAAGTATACCTAGTTCGAATCAAAGATCTTGGCGGATGTGATGTGTTAGGCTACAAGCTGCGAATAACCCAATCCTGACTGAAGCTTACGCGATGATCGGGTTATACGCAGCTTGTAAGTAACATCACAGCCGCCAATGAGTTTGAATCGGCTTATACCTAGAATAATTCAGCATACAAGTCGAGCCTTATTTTAAGTAAAATTAACACGAGCTTCGCACACGCGTTCTTACCCTTACAATACAGGATGTTGCTATGCAAAATGTACGGACTTCAGAGTTCTCGAAAAAAATCTTTTCCATACAAAAAGGTCATTAAAACTCGACAAAATGTATGGTCGACAAAATCATTTGTTTTATTTAGGGTTCCGTACCCAAAGGGTAAAAACGAGACCCTATTACTGATTCCGTTATCCGTCCGTCCGTGTGTTTGTCTGCAGGCTGTTTCACATGAACTGCTTAAGCTAGATAGTTGAAATATGTACTCGTATTCACAGATATTAAGCCCGATTACAGAGGCGCCAGCGTAAATTTTGAAGCAACGTAAATAATCGGCCAAGTACGAGTCGGACTCACGCACGGAGGGTTCCGTGCTGTGTGGGAGCCCCCCATAAATATTTATTTTATTTTAATTTTATCATTTATTATTGAAGTGAATATATAACTAAATATTCTGTGAAAATTTCAAGCATCAACTTGTTGTTGTATGGGAGCCCCCTTAAATATTTGTTTTATTTTCTTTTTAGTACTTGTTGTTATAGCGGCAACAGAAATACATCATCTGTGAAAATTTCAGCTGCCTAGCTATCATGGTTCATGAGATACAGCCCGGTGACAGACAGACAGACAGACGGACATACGGACAGACGGACATCGAAGTCTTAGTAATAGGGTCCCGTTTTTCCCTTTGGGAACGGAACCCTAAAAACGGAACAGAATTCCTATACAACAAACCTGTTTTTTTGCTGTTTTTTGCTCGATATTAATAACACCAACAGGTCGACGATTGAAATGTGGCTAAGGGGTTCCCGTACGGAACCCTTCGTGCGCGAGTCTGACTCACATTTGGCCGATTTTTTTTCTTCGCAGTTGGTCACATAGTAAAGTTATCCCAAATAATGGGCATATTTTTTACTCCACTGAAAGTAAAAAAACACTGCACTTCACTTTATAAGGAATTTGAAGGCATATGCGAAAATTCCATGAAATAAATTATTGTACCTATGGTTTACAGTTTTATCTGCACTTTATTTTTACGAACATTGTAACACATCACAAATCTTATAATGATCGTGCTGCTAGTATAGAAACGCCATAGTCTCTGATTATTCTAGGCAATAACGGCTCTAACTACATGATTGCTTCGGGAAAACAATTCGAAAACGAGCATCTCGGCGTTTCTATAGGTATTATTTTATTATGGGAACTACCTAACGTTGATTTAACTCGTTTTCTTTTAAATACGAATTACGAATCACGTTAGGCACTGTTAAGTGTTAATGTCGTATTGTAGCTACCTATTAGTTGTAGTACATAAAGTAAGTTCGTATAGGCGGCGTGGCTAGCCCTGTAGTAGTAGTGTTATAGTAATTATATTTATGGGTTTCGCAAGTAGTAACTAAATTGTACTTGTAGGTCGGTTATATTCATAGGTATCGTGAACTAAAATCTTTATAATGATGTGTTAAGGATTGACCAAGCAAACGAAGTGAGAGTCTCAGTTTTGACGTGACGATTTTGCTTTTGTCTATGGATGTTGAATATTCACTACAAGTAGATGTTTTCAACAAATCTTAACGAAACTGGGTACACAGGTTCTATATTAATGTTTTATTTGTCGTAGGCGATTTTTGATTGTTTGCGTATACTTCCTTCAAAAAGGGGAAACATTGGTAAAATTATCAACCGATTTCAATAACATGTTGGTGAGATTTTTTAATATCTATATTCTAGCAAGATTTGCGAGTACGAATCATATCGGTCAAGAGTGAGTCGAAATATATTCAGGCAGATGCGATCTACATTTTTCGTTTCTTATAATTTCTGCTACGTTGCAGCTGGTAGGTACGTTTTTAAAAGAAACCGTACTATTTATTTCATCCTTTATTATTACGATAACTACAGCAGACTTTCCAAAAGAAGCTCGTTATTGGTCATCATCATCATTATTGACGTTTAAATGAAATTCGTAATAAAATAAAAATCAAGATGCCTCGATAAACGAAAGGTGATCTGCCTCATAACATAATGACACCTACGTGATACAGTTGTGAACTAAAGGGCCTCCCTTGACCGACTGACCCTGCGCCGATCAAGTTTCGGTCCCCTTGACCAAACATGTTCTGTCATTTATATTTATGCAAATAAAGCATGCAACTTATTTAGTTTTAATATTAAATACGGTACACGAACATTAATTGCATGAAAGTGCAGGGTTTTCGTGATGTCATTTTCATCATCATTATCATGTCTGTCGTAGGCCGACTACTTATAGGCCCAATTTTAAAGGCACTATCGTAAATTTAATAGCAATGTAAAATAGTGTTCTCTCTATTAAATGCACATGGTGAAAAAGAAACAGGGCTACTCTAAATTAAAATTAATAAACGATTGTGCCTCTAAAATTGGGCCTTAAGTATGTTTTTCTGATTAATTTTTATGACCGGATGGAAGCAAATTGCATCCAATTCGACTTTATCAGATGGTCTGTCTACCTTGTCGTTGGACGTGCTACGTTGAACTACTCTATGGATCATTATTGCATTTGTGATGTAACCTCTGAACAAAAAATCTCTACTGCCCAACAGTTGTTGTTGTTGTTAGCCTGTCGTATCCCACTGCTGGGAAAAGGCCTCCCCCGATCTTTCCAGTTATTTATTTCAATAATAATGACACATTATTTGAGCCTACATGTAACTTCCTGATGTCATAACACTTCCTTATGTGATTAACATAGTTTAAATACGAATTGGAAATTCATATTTATGAATACTTATTATAATTTTAGATTCTATTAAAATAACAATGATACGGTAAATATCTATAATTGACTTGAATATATTTATAGTTGTTTACTTACATAGTAATTTATGACAATAAATTAATAATATATGTACTACCTAAGTAATAATAAACTAAGAAAAAACTAAGAATAAACTAAGAATAAGAACTGATGACCGATGGGGTCGAAAAGTTCTCGAGTGGAGACCACGTACCGGCAAGCGCAGCGTAGGACGTCCACCCACAAGGTGGACGGAGACCGCAGGATCACGCTGGATGCAAGCCGCTACCAACTGGTCTTATTGGAGATTCATAGGGGAGGCCTATGTCCAGCAGTGGACGTCCTATGGCTGATGGATGGATGATGGATGAAGTAATAATAAAATAATTCAAATTTCTCACAAGTAACAGTAGATTTTAAGAGGAAATCCTAGTGACGAAGAAATTGAGACATAGGTATTTGGACTATGTATACTATTATCCCTAAGGCAATCTAGGCACGTGTCTAGGACCGCGCGTTTTCATTTACAAATATGTAGAGTTAGCAGAAAGCAACTAACATAGGGTGTGTGACTATGTAGATTCTATATTTTTTTAACCGATATTTACGTCAAATTGCAGTATCAAACATTGCCTAATATAAATTGCCTATAATTTAGACAAAAGATTTATTAAATTATATTTTTAATTCAAAATTGTAGGCAATATAAGCTTTTATTGCTTGTAAATACGACTTAAAAAGTGTGTAGCAGGATGGATTTAACTTCCATGCAATTAAACAAATAGCCGAACTAATTGACCGTAGTATGAATGAGTGGGTAATCGCGATAATGCAGTTGTTGCCGGGTTAAGGTCAAAGCAACGCGTGAACGATTACAATCCTTGAAACCACACAAACCGCTTTGTTTCAACATAATTTTACTAATGAATTCACTAGATGTGATCCGAGTTTTTAAATACATTTTCGGGTCAAACACACTAAACGCTTATCATAGAATTAAAAAAATAATTTATTTACGCACAAAAACCACATGTAAGGTTGAATTTAAAAAAAAACCCGGACAAGTGCGAGTCAGGCTCGCCCACCGAGGGTTCCGTACAAATCCTTAAAATCTTACGAAACCGGGAACTAAGTTTAGTTGGTAGCCGAACAAAGTTGGTCTGGTTGTTTACGTGAAACTGAACTAGATCGCGTTAGTTGTCCCTTAAAACGCACAAACAGGTTCTTTTTTACATGTCTCATATATCGAAAATCACATGTCATAAAAACATGTTTACGTTGTGCTAGCAAAGCTATTGTTTGTGAATAAATTAAAAATGTACTGTTTTCTCATTGATTCCTATATGTGTACTCTACGAGAATGCTTTAACCCAAATTTTATAGTTATAGGTCAATGGAAAGTACTTAATAGGTTTTGCTTCCTCCGTGAGTGTCGAAATATCTGAATTTTTGCGACATAAACGGCTCTAACTTTTTTTCACAATCACCGAAATGTTTGATTTTTTCACAACTGCAAAAAACTATAGTTTTGCATGCATGGCTTTAATTTCAACTCGATACCTTAACACGTTCCTGAGATAGAAGGTCTTGACAGACGGAAAGCAAAGTGATCTTATAAGGGTTCCGTTTTTTCTTTTTGAGGTACGGAACCCTAATAACTTTTGTTGGAATCAGATTCGAAATGACCAGTGATTATAAATGTTCATTGATTGTTGTTTTTCGAAGTTATATCTATTTCCATTTCAGTTCAGATCAATGGATCAATTACAAAGATTTCAATCATCCCTACGAAACTATTAGTACCTACATAATATTTTAAACTGTTTACAAGAACTGTTTTCTATTTTTAGAGTTAAGATACTAGCTGTAGCTAATAATGCTTTTGAAAAGGTTCTGTGGAATTTTCTAATAACCATTGGAAAATATGTCATAAATATCCTATCCTTATCATTTTGCCCAAAATTAATATTGTGAAAATTCTGCATTATGAGAACTTTGATAAAGTAGAATTATTCCAATCTGTCCCCCGGATCTGTCCCCCAGGGACACAACGGAAGAAAAATTCTTGTCTGTCCCTCAGTTGATCATCGGGGGACAGACTTATTTCACTCCTCAACAGTGCAGTTTGTCCCCCGACTAAATGAATTATTACTCGTATTTTTCCTATTATTTTCTCTTTTGACATTGCTTGTAAAATATGGTGGCGTGATGGCGGCCTTAAACAAAAATCAAATATGAAATTCCATTCAAATTAAGCATTCAATCCTGCAAACCTTGGCTCTCATGAGACCTCGCGTATTGCAGGGATAATACACTCACACACTCAGTTACACTACACACTTCCATTCACATCCATAACAAAAACTAATCAGTAATTTCAAAATTTTAAATTGGCATTGTATTTTATTACTATTTTTTCTTCGATTGTATAATTATGATTTAGTTCCTACTGTTATCCGGCGGAGGGCATTGCTATTCCAAAACACAGGTTAGTTCCTAGCTTGGATGGTAATGTTTCTCAACTTGCTAAATTACCTACTGTTTTCATGACTAGTGTTAATATTACTGATAAGAAACGTTTGTTAAAGCCAATAAATTTCATTTTCATTTTTTCATTTCAATGGTGAAGTACTTTTATGTATTAGCACCGTACGGAGCTATCTACGTAAGGGGAAAGTAATATCTTCCTGTATTGTATCATCAGTCTGTCAGAGTATTGGAGCCGTGAAATACATAATGCGTGCCGAGACGCGGAAACGCTTCCGATGTGCGTGGTGGCTGCGCACACGCAACTAGTGTGGATGTGTGTCACTTTTGCTTGTAGACACACTTACCTGGTTAAGGGATAAACCTACTGATAAAATCCAATATTCGTGGCGTAAATCTTAATATTACGTAATGAGGTCCAAATAAAATCGCAGACCTATTTTAAGATATAATATTAACTTAAGTACAGAGTGATGACAACATTGGTTGAGAAAGACAATATTAACAAACTAGAACTAAAGTAAATAACTAGTAAATTAAGTAACTAGTGGAAAACAGTAGAAACTTAAATTAACTATATTGATAACCGTTTTATGGTTTCGTATGAAAGCTGTCAGTTACGGATTGGCGCTACATTTCTTAAACCAAAAATGTTGTATAATTCTTAGATTTTTATTTGCAGTTACAATAATACGGTACGCATTTATTTCTTGAGCAACAAATACAGATATTAATTAAATTAAATAAATATTTTGTAGAAGAGTTTGCTCTAAGATTATTTTACACTAACAAATAAACACTAAACTTGCAAACAGAATTGCAATTTTATTACGTAGCATTTTTTTACACAAAGCGCCATTGAGAAAGCTAAGTTTTGTTATTATGTTTGAAGTTGTTAACTTTTTAACGAGGAGAATAAGAACTGACTCTAATAAAGCAAATAAGTCATCATTGCAATCAATAGTTTGTTATTTAAATACTAATCAAGCGTTAAAATTAACTGTATTAGAAAATTATAAATTCTGACTTTAGGTAGGTAATTTGTGTGCAAACATAGGTACTTGTAACTGTACGTTAACTTTCTAATAACTAATAACATTATTGCCACTATGTAAACATTCATTGATTAGGCACCTATTCACATTTGGTATTTTGATGGATATCCGTTATATTTCATACATTTATGTTTATGTTAGTTAAAATGAAGACTTTCGAAACTGCATGTCTACATTTTAACAGCATTAGCATCGTTTTACAACGTGAGCTTCTTTTGTAGTGTTATAGCGGTAAAATAATATTATATGTACCTATTTAACACATTTGTAACAAATAGTAAGAGATTAGTATCGGATCATTCACATAAAAACAAATATATCTCCTACTTCCTACTTGATTCCTAATTGAAATACATATTTCCTTTATTTGATGTGCAGTAGAAAATTAGTAGGTATGCATAAAGTAACATTAAATATCATTGAGTGCTAATGTGATCTGTCTGTGTATTTATTTATTTATTACTTTATTGTACAAAAGCTTTATCTGCTAGTTAACCCTTAGTATAATGGGATGTATCTATGTAAATATAACTTCTGTTAGAAATAAAAACGTGTCGGTGAAATCTACTAACACAGAAAAAAATTGAACCTACTCTAAGTAATAAATACCTACATAATTATGCCAAACTGACCCCACGCGATCTTGCAGGAGCGTCCATAGCTTATCAGATCGTTGAAACCATCGATTGCACAGTAGGATTTCTCTATAGCTAGTGCTAGTGCAACAAAGTACAGCTGTTGAAATAATGAGTCTATTTAGGTATATCTCTAAGGTAGGTCTACTTAGCTCTACTAATTGAACCGTTCAACTTGGGGTGGTCAGTGATGGTGCAAGGAACGTATGCAATGCTAGGGGGTTACGGTTTGTGAATTCTATATTAGATCGACGCATGGATGTAAGGAAGAGAGTAGGCACATCAATGTTTCAACGTCATATAAGTATATATACCAATATTATAAAGAGGAAAGATTTGATTGTTTGTTTGTTTACATTGAATAGGCTCCGAAACTACTGAACCGATTTGAAAAAATGTTTTAATATTGGAAAGCGACACTATCTCCGGATGACATAGGCTATATCGTACTATCAAAAATATTAGGGATCCGTTATATACGTATGTACCCGGGTATAGCTTTACCGAATCAATTACATAAATTCAACTCAACAATTTATTCATTAATGCGATTGCGAGTGCACTTGCATTTATTTATTTTTATGCACTTTTAATTTCTTTTGGTTAATTAATTATAGCTAAGAAGAGTCTTAATTAAGATACAGACTATAGGTTTTTAGCTGACTTGATCGCTTCGATCTAGATAGGGTTGATCGAATCATCTACACACAAAAGATGTATCAAAAATGTAAATCATAATTGCTTTTCATTACTTTTGTTCCTCAACATTTAATGATATGCAGGCCGAATGCAGCATCGCCTTTTGTTTATTAACACGCTCAGCGCCAAGGTCTTGATGTCTATACTATATACTTACTAGTCTCGTCGAACTTAACCTGCTCACGAAGATTCAGATTTCAGCCTGTTATGAATCACTTTAAGATCACATGAGAGGGCTGCTGGACTATACGATTTTCAGGCAAAATAAGTTTCTACAGTTTTTTTGGTACATAAATAACATAAATAATCGGCCAAGTACGAGTCGGACTCGTGCACGGAGGGTTCCGTACTGTATGGAGCCCCCCTAAAATATTTATTTTATTTTAATTTTATCATTTATTATTGAAAAAATGAACAACTAAATATTCTGTGAAAATTTCAAGCATGTACCTGTTACCTTTATTAATTTAGAGCGAAAAACGGCTAAAAAATCAGGTTTGATGTATGGGAGCCCCCTTAGTTAATAATTTTATTCTGTTTTTAGTATTTTTTGTTATAGCGGCAACAGAAATACATCATTTGTGAAAATTTCAGCTTTCTAGCTATAACGATTCAAGAGGTACAGCCTGGAGACAGACAGACAGACGGAGAGCGGAGTCTTAGTAATAGGGTCCGTTTTTACCCTTTAGGTACGAAACCCTAAAAAGTCGTTAGAACAGCGTTACGTCTAGTTCTGCTGTTCTGTGGTTACGGCGCTAATAACTAAAGTATTATATGACAAGTGCTTTGACAGTGTGTATCATAAACGTTACACATGGCGCGGAGGGTGTAATCTGTATGCGAATAATACGCCCGAAAAGGGCAAAACAAATTCTTATTTCGAAACACCTTTGTACTTGTTTTATGCAATAAAAAATATTCTACTTCTGTGTAGGTAAACTATTCTAGAGTATTGTAGAATTTGTCAGTGTAGACATACATAATGGCGGGAAAGCCTAGGCGGCTTGGCCCCAAAATACGGGGGCTTCATTGTACCTACGCAGTTTCCGGAATAGTTTCTGTTTTAATTAACTAGCGAAAATGAATTATACTTTACATTTCTTGAATGATCTGATCATGTTGCTTCTTTCCTTTCAGGGTTGGAAGATACAGTAAAGCTGGTGAAGGGAGTCGGTGGGAAGTGCTCCGGGTACTTGGTAGACCTCGCCAGCCGTGAAGATGTCTACAGGGTGGCAAAGAAAGTTGAGAACGAAGTCGGCAGGGTAAGCTATGCTATCTGTTTTCTGAGCAATTAAGTAGACATTTAAGACGTGGACCTGACGCCTCAAAAATATTGTGTTATGTCTTACGTTTTTTTTTATCGCGAATAAGTTCGTGACTGATCAGTTACTCGCATGATGGTATCCGACATTGTGGTCACCTATTCGACCTGACTTTGTAAAAGCTTTAGATTATGTTATCTCCCCGGAAACAAGAATAGTCTGTTCCATTTCCTGGCTGTTCAGATCAGAAACTTTGAGTTAAATCACTATGTACGAATCGTACCAAAGAAAAGTCAACAGTGTAGGGATGGCAGAGAGGATTTTTTCTACTTGTCGTGTAATAAACAGAGGATGGTAGGATAAGATCATCTATAATGCAACCTAAAATGTCACACGCTTTCCTAGAAAGTACCTGTTTGCGTATTCTCTTAGATGGCCTGGTGGTAGAGTAGCTACTGTGCTATTGTTGTCAATCAGCTGGTTGTTCCATCAGCTTTACTTGTTCCATTTGCCATTCCAATTATTATTAGTAGTTACCATCATCAATTATAAATATCGTCCAAACGATGTTTACCAAAACAATCCTGTTTATAAAAAAATAATATCCTTAGAGCAAAAGAGTTAGTTACATAACATCAAAAGATACATACACTTTTATGACCATTTTAAACGTAATGTATTGTACCTACATTGTACCTACATGTACCAATTTGTAGTTCTTATTAAGGTGAATGAACTCTGACATCTGGTTAACAGGCTGTAAAAATTGTCGTATAATTATTTTAGAATTCGCAACCACCGATTTCTCCTTGATCTTCCTCTTAAAAAATGTAGACAAATTATACCTACATAACACCAAGACACTACAGAGATGTAACCAGAATCAATTGGGAGCAAAATTTCATAATACCTAGCTACGTACTTTCTCACACTGCCGCGTAACCTTCTCACGAAGTTTTTGTACTAATTAGACTAATTAAACATAGTGATTACAATAAATTGTTACCTAATTTTCGGCTGAGTTACAAAAAGAAGAGGTCCTCAATAAATCGTTTGAATTAAACAAGGTTATTCCTAATCAATTAGCATCCTTTTAGAGGATTATTCTGTACATCAAAACTAACAACTTTTGTTCTGCTAATTTTGTCAAAACTAAAAAAATATATTGTGCCATAGAAAAATATCGTTCACCCGCGACAAAATGTATGGAACAGCGGTTTTTTTTTGAGTTTTGACAAAAGTTGCAGAACAAAAGTTGTTAGTTTCGAAATACAGAATACGCCCCTAAAAGTATGCTAATTGTTTAGGAATAACCCTGTATACTTTTTGTTCCTATCTTACTGAACTCTAATATAGTTGTCTGAACACCGAAAAATAGTCCCAAAAACTGTTACTTTGATTCAGTTTTGAAGCAATTCCAGAATGAATTTGTAGCGCCTATCGAAATCGAATGGCAAAAATAACTATATTGATAGCTAATATAATCTTATTTCGAGTTGAGATGAATATTATGGAGTCGGTTGTTACATTTTGTCAAAAATAATAGTGTTTGGTTATTTTACAGGTAAATCTACTAATCAACAATGCCGGAGTGGTGTCAGGGCAGTACTTGTTGGACACGCCAGACCACCTCATACAGAGGACGTTTGACGTCAACATCTTAGCACATTTTTGGGTAAGATTTAGCATTGAACATATTATTTCTTTTTTATGTTCTAGGCTTTATTACATATTTCAGTTACGAGTAATAATACAATTACATATTTATATTGATTCTACTCTAGGTTTATATCTCGTCGAGACCTCTTTGTGTGACAAATAATCATTTCTGGTAATCGCAGGAATTAACACAGGTTATTAGACCTGCATTTTTAAACATTAAATATTAGGTTGGGGAAAAAGTCTTTTCGCATTACAGTATGTTTTTTTTTATTCCATATAGGTTTGCGTTTGACTACATACTGCCTGATGTTGAGCAGATATGCGGTCTAGGTGGTAGCACGCTTACCTACCCATACCCATATCAGCCTTTTTTAATAGTCCACTGCAGGACGTAGGCCTACCCACGAAGGGTGGTTGGGCCATATCCACCACGCTGGCCCATTGCGGGTTGGTGGATTCACTTACGCCATCGAATTTCTTCTACGGACGTATGCAGGTTTCCTCACGCTTACCTAGAAGATACCTATTTACTCGGGATTTGAAGACACCCACGTCGTACTTTAGCGGGAAGTCAGACCCAGGCAAAGCGTTCCTTTCTCTAAGCCAGTATCCGCCAGAGCCCAAAGCACTGAAAAAGAGGAGTCTTCAAACCTACGAAGGCGCAGAAAGCACGTGCACGTGGTTTGAAACAGTGCTCCAGGGAGTAACCTGGGTAGGAGAGATACGACATATCGGATGGACCAGCAATCTGCGTCTCCGTGAGAAACAATAGGTGGGGTCGGTGTGTGTATGAACTTGTAATAAAATCTCTTTGGCTATACTATTTGTATCTGTCTGGTTTTGGTATCATTGAAAGTTTAAATTGTAAAGAACATAATTCTAAATTCAAATTAGGAAAATGTGTGATTTTCATTTGTTTTTCGTACTGTCAATATGAATGAATCTAATGAAGAAATTCGATACATTTTAAAATTTTACTACAAAAAAGGTAAAAATGCAACGCTAGCCGCAAAAAAAAATTGCGATGTTTATAGACCTAGTGCAGTGTCTGTTAGAGTAGCACAAATTTGGTTTATCTTGAAATTTTTATGCCAAAGACGCACGTCTCTCCGCTATTACGAATAAAATAAATGCCATTTTTTAAAAAGTGGAGTAAGATCGGCATATCAGTAATTACGTCGTAGCTGAAGAACTGGGATCTGACCACAAAACAGTTTTGGCGCATTTGAAAAAAATTGTGTATGTAAAAAAAGCTCGATATTTGGGTACCTCACGAGCTCACTGAAAGATACCTAATAAACCTCATGAAAACGCTGACCTTACACATCTATAGCCACTCAGCAAAAATTAAGAGAGTTTGGCTGGGAAGTGTTAATGCATCCGCCGTATAGTCCTGAACTCCTGACCTTGCACCTTCAGATTTCTACCTGTTTCGGTCTCTTCAGTATTCTTTAGGTAGTGTCAGGTTGACATCACGAGAGGACTGCCAAAACCACTTGTCGCCGTATTTTGATCAGAAGACCCAAATTTTCTATAGCAATGGGATCATGTCCCTACCTACAAGATGGCAAAAAGTTATCGAACAAAATGGTACCTAAATACTTTAGTTAAATGTAAATAAACTGTACTAAAAAGTGTTTTGAATTTTCTTAAAATATGCGATAAGACTTTTTCCCCAACCTATTAGAAACTCGAATTGCCTACTTGCCATGTTGCTTACTTGCTATTGTTTATTTGCCATTAATAATCGCCGTTTCTCTAAAGAAGCAATGGAAAAGGCATTGCCATCCATATTATTTATATATTCGTGTAAATGTACTGTTAAGCTGCACATATTTATTTGCGGATAATTTTTTACTATTTATTTACTATATTCGTGTATTGCACAATGCACTGTTAATTACGGATCTTGTATAGTCAAATAAATAAATACTCAAATAAATAAATAATATACTTGTACATAAATACTTTAAATAATATTTTACATAGTATTATTCCGGAAAATAATACCTACTTGGTCGTTACTTCGCTATTATATTGAACAACACCTATTGTTATGAGGAAAAGCTCCTAAACAAATATTTCTAAAATAGAAAAAAATACCGTATAAGCATAAGGCATAACTTGACATTTAGGTACCTATAGTAACAATGAGAACAATAAGTAGGTACGGGTTTATTTTTCTTGCTATTTGAGTGGAAATACCCGTAGTACTTATTGTTTTTAAATAAATATTACACTTAAAGTTGTATAAAACCGGAATATTTAAATATTTAAATTCTTTTATTTTATAACAATGAATCCTAGAGTGACGAGAGATGACATTTAAACAGCTTTAAAATAAAATTATTCTGTACATAATTTATGAATAAAATAACCTACTACTGTTGATAAGCAAGGTATATTGTCGTTCATCTATACCTGCCTACATACCTACATTTAGTATTACTTCTGCTTATAGCTTTACAGTGTTGGCTCTTATTTTTATTTCAAAAAATTTATGTACCTTACATACCTAGATTTTATTTTTAGATTCGTGCAATTTACCTTTGTCATAGGGCAAGATTAAATTTTACTAAATATTTACTTATTACAAACATTTAACAAAAAATAAAAGCAGGGAAAATATACTTCTATCCTTTAACAGGTCATATCCTAAGCTAATATTGGACAAAACAGATATTCATACCATGCAGTGGGCAGTAATGAGCTGCTAAATCCAAGTTAAAGGGCAGGGACTTTCAGAATTACACGTACTTTACTGGTATTTTACGCACAACTAATCATACAAATATTATTATCGAAAATCGACGGAACAGCTGATTATTATCGCGATTTTCAGACTAGATAACTCATCACTATCGTCATTATCAGCCGTAGAACGTCCACTGCTAGTCATATGCCTTCTCTATGGGTTTCCAATACCGGGTAGAAGCGGCTTGCATTCTGTGTTTTTAGCGGTCTTGACTAGGTCAAAATGGCCACGCGCCAATCCCCTGTATTATTGGGTATCCCATTCACGATCAGTTCTGTGTTAAATCGAATAGGTAGCCAAAATCCTACAAAGTCTTGCACACAGCATCGATGGACATTCTACCTTACATTTGTCGGTATATACTAGAAAAATAATCTCTATATTATGTTATTTCAGACAGTCAAAGCCTTCCTGCCAAACATGATCGAGCAGGACGACGGCCACATAGTAACCATCGCATCAATGGCAGGCTATGTCGGCGTCGCGAAGCTGGTCGACTACTGTTCCTCCAAATCTGCTGCTTGCGGCTTCGACGAGGCTCTGAGGCTCGAATTAGAAACAAAGGGCATTAAGGGAGTTCGTACTTCGCTTATCTGCCCTTACTTCATCCGATCAACGGGCATGTTCGAGGAAGTCAACTCAAGGTAAGCTTTGACGTACGCTGTCGCATCCGTTGGACATTTTTTGTGAAAAATTGTTTGCCGGATGCTGATGTACCTACCTAAATATTATTATGATGTTCTGGGTAGTGCTGTCTAGTTATGGACCAACAGAGGAACTAACTTGTTTACGTTCTAATGGATAGAAATATTACTTATTTTATCTACACTAATGTTGTAACATTCTACTTATGTTTCCAATACTTGACTTATAATGACTACTGTTATAGCGCAGACAACATTTAAGCAATTTCACATGATGTTATAATATCCACATCGATATCGTAAAATCTCATTATAACATCGCGCGCTCGCTCCTGATTGGCGCTGCGCGCGCAGCTGCGCTCTCATTGGTTAGATTTTAATGGCGCCAAGTTCACTGTGACAATACACGTACGCGAATTTAATGTTTCGCAATATGTTTTTTTTATTTATTTTTTATTAGTGAAGATAAAGTAGTGTATGCAACTGTCATATAATGACATTTGCATAAACTACTATTTAAAGTAACGAGTGCAATAATTATTCATTATTATTGAAGCTACCTGTATTATTTATATGCCTTTGTATGAGTGTATAATTTGTGTAGTATAATTTGTGTCGGCTAAGTTTTCATAATAATGCGAAAAATAGAATATTAAATAAGAATATAAAATTTCAAGTGCAAAATGTAATTAATAGCTGTTTATTGCACTACTGGATATTTTAAAAAGATCCGGTGATTCAACCGGTTTTAATTGAGCGTTAATTTTATCCTATTGAACTTTTTAACCGACTCTTGCGAGAATGTTTTTGTCATGAACTTTTCAAAGTCGCGACCTCAGTAGGTACTTGAAAGCAACGCAGTACGAGGTTCCGTCTCGTCAATCCCAATCCGCCAATGTACCTATCTAACTAAACTAAGTAAGTAGATAGTAAGCCCGATTACAGAGGCGCCATCGTATTTATATTAGCTAAATAGCATAGTTCTGTTTCTTTTTCACTTTAGGCATTCGATAGAGAGAACGCTTTTTACGTTTCTATTAAATTTACGCTGGCGCCTCTGTAATCGGGCTTAATAGGTGGGCCAAATTTTAGAGGCGCCATCGTAATAATTATAATAGCAGTTTAGAGTAGCCCTGTTTCTTTTTCACTATATGCGTTTGATAGAAAGAACATTATTATACGTTGCTATTAAATTTACGATGGCGCCTTTAAAATTGGGCCTATTGTCATGATGCTCTCGACAAATTAATATTGATGTGTTTGTTTTACTAACTTACAGCATTGGTAGTTTATTATCCGTAGTAATATTATTATTTACATTGTTTTACACTAGTAGGTCTCCAAACAATAGACCTCGCAACAAATATTTTCAACTGAATCTTCATAAGCCCATAGTAATTTATTGATAACACCACTGTTACAAGTCAAATATCCAATACAATTAATAATAATGTACGATCAGAACATCTATATTTTATGTGGACTTGTTCTTGATCGATTTGGTTGCCAAATATAAACGAAATCGACTGCTAAATGGCGCGACAGCAAATTTTCCCCCGTTTTGAGGGAAATACAATCATTGTCATAGGCTTCTTTTTATTCCAGAAAAATAAAAGGTTCCTATGGGATAGCAGAAAAGACAAATATCACGCGGGCGAAGCCGTGGGAAAAACAAGTTATTTACAAAATTATTTACGTTCCAGGTTCGTGCCGCAGCTGAACTCGAACGAGGTGGCGGACCGCGTGATCCTGGCGATCCGCACCAACGAGCCGTTCGCGCTCATCCCGGGCTATTTCCGTATTCTGTTGCCCTTCAAGTGGTACGTAATATTTACTACTCTACTCATTATCACTATAGCACCTCAACACGCACGACTCAGCTGAAGTCGAACGAAGTGGCGGACCGGGTGATCCTGGCGATCCGCACCAACGAGGCGTTCACGCTCATCCCGGGCTACTTTCGTATTCTGCTGCCCTTCAAGTGGTACGTCATATTTACTACTCTCCTCATTATCACTAGAGCACCTTAACACGCAAGACTCAGCTGAAGTCTAACGAAGTGGCGGACCGGGTGATCCTGGCGATCCGCACCAACGAGCCGTTCGCGCTCATCCCGGGCTATTTCCGTATTCTGTTGTCCTTCAAGTGGTACGTAATATTTACTACTCTACTCATTATCACTAGCACCTTAACACGCAAGACTCAGCTGAAGTCTAACGAAGTGGCGGACCGGGTGATCCTGGCGATCCGCACCAACGAGCCGTTCGCGCTCATCCCGGGCTATTTCCGTATTCTGTTGTCCTTCAAGTGGTACGTAATATTTACTACTCTACTCATTATCACTATAGCACCTCAACACGCACGACTCAGCTGAAGTCGAACGAAGCGGCGGACCGCGTGATCCTGGCCATTCGCACCAACCAGCCGTTCGCGCTCATCCCGGGCTACTTCCGTATTCTGCTGCCCTTCAAGTGGTACGTCATATTTACTACTCTACTCATTATCACTAAAGCACCTCAACACGCAAGACTCAAAAGAACACAAACGAGGTGGCGGACCGCGTGATCCTGGATCGTGGCGATCCGCACCAACGAGCCCTTCGCGCTCATTCCCGGTCTACTTCAAGGTGCTACTGCCCTTGTAGTACGTCTTTATATCATTTACTAAGGCACCTGTGAGACCATGGGGCGTAGTTAGGGAGGGGGGCGGCGGCGGGGCGAGTGGGCCTTTTTATTGCTCTTTATCCAAAAAAAAAAAATTAAGTAAGTTTGTAATGAATTTATTTACTTTGCCAATGTTAGACATAATATATTAATTTTAATGAAATTTCATTAAATGGACCTGAAAACATTAAATGGTCCATAAATCGTAAACGGTAAGTTTTACCAAAAAGTTTACTGGAAACAAAAGATGCGAAATTTTATTTTCTACCATAATGATCTTAATGTTTTTTGCCCTGAAGTACATAGTTTCCGAGATATCGGCCAAAAACATTTTTTCAAGATGACGTGTCAGGAACGCATTCTCTGAACGGCCGAACTATCCCAGGTTATATTTTTTTATTTAGTACACTTTGATTTAATACCTTTTTTGCCCTAGGTCTTACTGAGTTTCAGAGCAATGAAAACATGACGCACAAGGCCCGTTTTACATAACAACATAACAAGATCGTCAATAAAATTACTTGTTATAGATATGCAGAATGCATAAAACATTATTTTTAATGTACTCGTACCTACAGGTTAATTTTATTTGTAATTTTATCTAGGTAGGATATGGTATGAAACATTCATAAACCCGAATCATCATCATTTTAAGCTATACGAAATCTACTGCTGGAAAGGCTTCTCCTATGAATTTCTACTATTAGGTATTTTGTAGAAAGGAAAGCCGATAGGGAAATGTCGAATGGAGACCACGTAATGGCAAGCACAGCGTAAGACGTCCACCGACGAGGTGCTCTGACGAAGTTATCATGATCACAGAAACACGCTGGATACAAGTCGCTTCCGAACGGTTTCATTGAAATCCGTATATCAGCGTATAATAATTATAACCTAGTGGCATTAGGTATAAAAATCTTATGTAAATTTTGGTATCTACGACTGTGTAAATTGGCGTTAGACAACTCATTATAATTTTAAATGTGTGATAAAATGTACAGGATGTTTGTGTATTCATGCATCTGATTGTTTAAGCTTTTTGGTGATTTTGGTTGATACCAAATTAATCCAATTCGGTATCCTCCAAAACAGAACATTTTGTCAAGAGTCAACGAATCTTTTGCTGTAGAACCACTGATTTTTTCGCTAGTTCTGGATGGGTATCATATACCTAAGTTTTAATATTACTGGTACTGTTATTTACTGTACAACAACAAACAATGTTGTTTCTAAACAAGCTCTATGAAAAACTATTTTTTATTTTAGTAAATCCTGTGCTGTATTCGAAAATTCTTAGACTGTTTAGGTAGCAAAACTTCTCTAAAATGTTTCCCAATTGCAGGGTCGTCCCGTGGAGTTGTATATCGGACTTGATCCGGCGACTAGTGCCAGACGCGGTGCCCCACACGCCCGCGCACGGCGCTACCCACGCGCGTATATCAGAACCAACCGAGTTCGACCCTGTGGAGACCAAGCAAGGTGGTCGCGACCCCGCGCCCGTCACTCTGATGCCGGAACCGCTACACGACAGACGCATGTGATCTTCTTTTGTACTTAGTAATAAATTAAAATCATAAAATATTGTTTCGTGTGCTAGCTGTTGTGCAACAAATTTAAAACACGATAAAGCTACATGAAAAGCAATTGAATCATCCACAGACCCTTGAAGGTCTATAGATAATGCTGAAGTCCTGCCTGTTAGCAGCGCGCCCAGCATACTGGTAGCATAATCACGCTGAATGGCAATGCTTAGTGCTTATACGTTGAGCCAAATAAACACCAGTAATTTGGTCATGATTTGAGTTCCCATCCCACTAACTTGATAATTGATATAAACGGGCAAACGGACCTGGGAGGGGTAATCCTTTCCTCTTTAG
Organism: Hypomecis atomaria; assembly: GCA_964007245.1. Classification (NCBI taxonomy): domain Eukaryota; kingdom Metazoa; phylum Arthropoda; class Insecta; order Lepidoptera; family Geometridae; genus Hypomecis; species Hypomecis atomaria. The sequence goes on from OZ023299.1 coordinate 12,823,712, forward strand.
CTACACCAGAATAAGGGGTTCATATTCTCCTCTCCTCAAATAGATACATCAGATTGGCGCTCGTTACGCTCGCGCTCAGTGGAGTTGTTTGTTTCTGCTCTAAAGAGCTTAGGGATTACGTATTTAATAATATGGAAACTTACTTATACTTATATCAAACATGTGCCTTCTGCGTTGTGGTGGTAGATACGTAGGTACTTAATAATATGCAAAAAAACATCTAATCTGAAACCAAAACCTCTGAATTTTGAAAAAATAGTACCTACTCAATAGGAGTAGGTATCAGAAATTAACTAAAAGACTTTCGTCAGATCAGATGATCTCAATTGACTTAAAATTGGTTGTAAGAGTTTGAGATACTGATTGTCAAAAGCTGCATAATTATCTGCTTTGTACTTACTGTTTAAATGACCTTAATTTTAAAAATGAGTTTAAAGTTGGTTGACGATAACTACACAAAAGCCTAGCAAAGTTAATTACTAGGACACTTATAAATGTAATAAACAAAAGAGTCAATACAAAAAATAATGCTGATAACATTTCAAAATTTTAATTTTAACCGTGGAGTACAAATTTTTTTGTCACTTTAAAATTAACGAATTTGACAAAATTAAAAGTAACGTGATTCAACAACAAAAAAACATCAGCATTTAAGTTATTTTTAAACTGTGTTACTTAGTCAAACTAAGTTTGCGTTTAAAGTGAAGGTACAATTTCATAGCCGACTGCACGTAGTAGCAGACTATAATTTGCACTACTACAACTATAATACTATAGGTTTCTCTATATTTATCCTTACATAATATAAAATAAAGTCGCTATTTTTGTCTGTTTGTTTGTCTGTATGCTTAAATCTTTAAAACTACGCAACGGATTTTGATGCGGTTTTTTTTAATGGATAGAGTGATTCAAGAGGAAGGTTTATATGTATTGTATAATACACCTGTGCGAAGCCGGGGCGGGTCGTCTAGTATGAAATATAGACTCAGTGAGGTTTCGTAGCGCTCATACCTTAGTTTGACTATATGTTCGTTAGCGAGCATCGAATTTAAGCAACGTTCAGCACGGTCAGTCTTCAGATGGGTGACCGCGGGTGGCATTTACAATTGAGCGCTACCGTGACTCGGATGACACGTTAAGTTATAGGTCCCGGTTGTTTTAACCGCTTAGCCGTGTCAGAGGCATTTGGCGGCTTAAAACTCTGCCACCCGGCCTATACGAACTTAATTTGGTGACGTTTCGGACATGAGATTGTCCGAACTGACATGTTCAAGTTTTAATATTCCGCGTCTACATTTAACACATAATCTGTTGTTGCTTGTCTGTGTATTACCCAACGGCAGTGTAGTCTGCTGCTGCTACGTGAGGTCAGCTACGGAACTGTACTTTAAATGTTAAGAAATATGAATGTGATTTTAGCAATTAACAATTGAACGTGTACATACTGTAAACAAATAATACTTGTAACATTCATTATGAGATGATTTTACGGTTAATTTAGTGTAATTTGAATTAAAATCGGTTTATTGCTCAGATAATTATACGTTATGCTTAGGGATTATTTTGTTGACTTGGCATAGGTAATGCTAGACATATTTTATGAAGAAACTTTATAAGTAACTTTGGAAGGTTTTTATTGATCAATAACTATAACTTTAGTACAAAAAATTACTGTATAGATAATATTTTGTGTAACAAAAAACAAAAAATTTTTTGCAATGTGCAATAAAGTAAATTGTCTACTGCGATTTTATATTGTTATGCATTAGTCATATATTGTATTACATTATACCTAGTAGGTAATTATGAAAATTAACATGAACTAGGCTGTCTGACATACATTTTTATACGTAGGTATTTAACCTAAATAATAGTTATTGATCAAGTAATTTTATTGGTGATTTTAGTAATTTGGGTGTAAATATTGTTATAAGAGCTGAAAGTCTTTAAAGTTTATTGTACCTATAGTTGCATATATCGGGCAAAATGGTGATTACATGAGAAAAATAAACTGAAATTATTATTTCACTGAAATGCATTATAATTTTATTTGATACATTATAAGATTTTGCAAAACTCACGTCAAATAACTAAAACTGAGACGGCACGTTCTGCGCATCCGTAGTATAATGAAACCAATGCGGGTAGTCGCTACTGCGTTATGTACCCTCCTCAATTGAGCCCCTAAAATATTTTCGAATATTAATCCACTGTCATAAAAGAGCGGAGGCCCAGCAGTGTGTCAATACAGGCTGATAATGATAAAGTCTTTTTTAATGTGACGCAAGTTGTTCATAAATATTTGATTTTTTATTTGATTCTTGGCCCCACTTTTTCAGTTCTGAGTCTTTAGTACAGTGCATTTTTTTTTTCTTTACTTAAACTTGGGCGTCTGCGTGTAAATGAAATATATTAAGGGGGGCTTCCACCCTTCATGCGCGATTCTGACTCGCACTTGGCCGATTATAGTTAGATCGTCCTCATTTTCGCCAGGAGCGTTGTACAAAAGTGTATGGAGACATACGGAAACTACTGCAGTTTTAATTTACGTGTAAGCTTGTACTAACCCCTCGGAGTCCATCCCTGAACTCGAGTCTTACAGCCCGTTCACACATGCTATGCGTTTTCTGCTCCGTTTTATCGGATATGTTATTTTCCTCGATTACGACTATGGTACAACTCCATACGTAATCGCGGAAAATAACGTATCCGATAAAACGGAGCAGAATTAACACATCATAGTACCTAGGCCCCAATTATGAAGGCGCCATCGAGAAATGTAAAAAAGTGTTCTCTCTATCTAATGCCTAAATTGAAAAATAAACAGAAATATGCTAAATCGCTTTTAAAATTACGATGGCGCCTTCCTGGGCCTAGTATTCTGATACGGTACTGGTACATTTAAAGCATCCGATAAAACGGACCAGTAACACAGAGGGCATTGTGAACCGAGCCTAGAATCACATCATTGTTCAAGAAGAAAACTTAGAAATAGAAAACAAAAAAAATAGATACAATGAAATAGGAATTTTGAATAATTTATTTCAGTAGTTACTTAAACATGACTAAAAAAATACAAACATCTCACAGTAAAACATTCTATGGTTCGGATTTTAAAATAGATAAAATAAATCTATAGTCTGACGCAATTGGATAGACAAATGTGTGTGAGAGAACAGACAACTTTAATATTTCTTTACATACACACAAGTATAAGTATATAGATAACTAGTTACATAACTTATACTTAAGTGCTAATTAGTAAAGTGGTGATGAATCTGTTAACAAACAATTAAACTTAATTATACCTAGCATAATGAGGTAACCCTGAGTTAAGTACAAAACTAAGTTTTAAATACAGGAGGAGACTAGTATATATTATTTGACCATTTCTATACTCGTTTCAGAGTTGTAATAAGTATAGCACCGTTTTCATCTCAGCACCCTACCTCTAAAATTAAACGAAACAATAATACGTAGTGCTTAATTCTAATGCCATAAGGCTGCTTTTCCACCAGAAATGTGATGAGTTCATGAGGACGTTATATCTGCACATCTCATGTCATCTCATACCTTGTAGATTTGCAGCCGGTTTAAATATCTTAAATGTAGGTACAGTGCACTCTACAATGACATAAACTTTTAACTTACTATGTTTACATTGTGGCTAATTTTAAAACCACCATCCTAAATTTTATAGCAACTTAAAATATTCTTTTCTCTTTCAAATGCATATAGTGAAATAGAAACAGCAATATTTTAAGTTGCTGTTAAACTTACGATGGCGCCTTTAAAATTGGCGAAATTATTTACTTACCTAAATCGTGTAAGGGTTTAATTTTTAACGTTTTAAACTCTCAATTTGAACATAAGCACTGAGTAAATCTGAACCGATGGGGTCCATAGGGGTTCAACCACAAAAAGGGGGTGAGCTCTCCCTGGCTTTGCCCCCCTGACTATTGCTATGCCCTTGGCTCGCCCGCGAATGAAGAGAAGGGGTTACTACGATCTTGTTGGTCAAATGCGGGTTGGTAGACTTATTTTCGAGAACTAAGGGCATAAACTCAATCGAATAACTTATAATAGCTACGTATTTGATAGCAAAATATATATGGTGAAAAGACTACTTGATACGTAGTATTGTATCAAAATAAATGGTGATTGGTTGATTTTTTTAACCAGTCACGATTTATTTTAGATTCGAATACGTGACAATAACTTTTTCGGTACATAACGTTAAGGTAAATTAACAATTTTTAAATTTTAAGCGGAGCAAAATTATATTTAAGCTAAATTTATTATCACTAAAGGACAGAGATATTTTACACCTGGGATTCGAACCCATGGGTTCGAAAACCCTCGAATTTAATCGAATTACATTATGACATTAAGACCTATTACAGAGGCGCCAGTGTTAATTTAATAGCAACGTAAAAAGTGTTCTCTCTATCGAATGCCTAAAGTGAAAAAAAAAACAGAACTATGCTATTTAGCTAATTAATTACGATGGCGCCTCTAATCGGGCTTAATGAAGAAGTTTATTTTAGAACGTTTCGTTACATCTTTTTCCCGTTTAGTTTCCTTAATTCCTATCAAAATGCCTATTTGTGATGTTATTTCCTATTGGCCTTGAGCGTAAGAAATCTTATAACTACTTAGTAAAATTAGGTAAACACATATTGAAGCTTGAATTTACTTATTACCACACATAATAGAGGTTTAAACCTTTCTTCTATGCTGTATATAATTTTTAAATCTATCTAGGTATCTGTTAAAGTACCCATTGAATTTGCACACATATAAAAAAATTGGCATCTTTAACTTTGATCTTGATTGCGTCGCGAGCTGAAATTGACTGCATCATCATCACTTAAGAGCAAAGTTTCTGTCGGTGGAACAACTGCCACGTCGCCGGTCTTCTGCTAGTATTTTTACTTCCCTGTACGACATGACATGTACCTTTTCTCTCATTTGGTCTAACAATACACTCCGTGGTCTTCCCATTCCTCTCTTTTCTTTTTTTTCCATTCAATTATGGTCTTCACTACATTGTCATGTCGTACAAGGTGGCCAATATTTCTCCTTTTCTGTTCACCATTACTGTTATTGTTGATAGATATAAAAAATGAATGTTTGTCTGTACGTTCTTAGAATGCTAAACTATGCATTTGATCATGTGATGATCTTTAGCAAAGTTGTTGAGCACGAGCCAAAGAAGGTTTCTGAGTCGGTGCGACCAATTTTCGACAGAGTTGGTGGCGACCTACTGATAATCTTCTATCTTATATCTTATTCTTATATATTTAAATAAAAATGAATCGTGGTTGTTAGTCTCGCTAAAACTTGAGAACGGCTGAACCGATTTGGCTAATTTTGATCTTGAAATATTTGTAGAAGTTATGGGAAGGTTTAAACGGTTAGATAATTTGTAAAAGTTGCGAGAAAAATAATAAAAAACCTGAATTTAATTTTCTCATACAAAATGTTCCTGTATGTGAAAGTTCTCATTGACAGTTGACACTTTACAGATGGTGAAATGAAGTTCACCGGGTCAGCTAGTAGTTGATAAAAGCTTGCTTTCTTTTTTCTTTGACAATGTTTAGCAATTCTTAAATTTGATTCCTTTTTTTCCAGCTAATTTTGAAATTGAGTTATTTGGACAAAAAATCTATAGTAAGTACTTATTTTTCATTTTATTTTTCATTGGCTTCAATGTCCAGATGTATAAATGGAACCACCCGATACAATGAGACACATTTTTTTCTTTCTTTTTTGTCTATCTTGTTACCTACAACAACAATTCGCAATGACCTGAAGGACAAAATCCGTGTGCATATGAATCTGGTTTAAATTTTAAGTAGAATTAGGTAACTTTCATACATTTATACAAAAAACTTATCAAACCTAATGAAATCAGGGTCTAATCAGTTTTGTCCCTAGGATAAGCGTCCGGTAACCTGAACTCGGAGATGGGCGATATGTACAAAGGATTGAGCTCCTGCATGTGCTTTCTGCTCTCTTCAGCTTCCTTCAGGAACTTGGCGTAAGCTCTTCGATCAGAGACGATCTGTGCGCTTTTCACTCCTGGAAAATAAAACACATAATCATAATTATGTAATAAGTAGGTTAGTACTTGTGTATTGTACGTTTATTCGTAGTATATCCTATATTATCGTAGTTTACTATACTATAGTAGTCATCACCATGTCTCTCATGTCATGTCAAAGGGTGTCCGCAGTGTCCACTGTTCGTAAATCGCTTACAGATTTCCAATATACCTACTATACTGATTGTAAGCGGTTTGCATCTAGGCCGAATCAAGGGTCTACGTCATGGGTAGGTCAAGTGTAAGCATTGGTGTAGCTACAAATTTTCTCTAGGAGGCTCCAATTTTGCCCACTTTTTTTCTGGAGTGGGTAAAGTAGTTTCTTGTGTGGCAAGGAAGTTACGCCCATTAATGTGGGTTATCAAGATGGACAGCTTAGTAGGTATGTTGCTACGTTGCGCTTGGTTTTGCGCAGCTAATAGTAATTCTACTGTTAATATAATTATGTAAATGACCAGAAAAATTACAACAAAATTAAATAAAATTTTACCTAATATGACAATGAGTCCAGCAGCCACGACGCAAGCCATGATGATCAGGCCACTGGTCATGAGCCGCGCGCTGGTCGGCTGGAAGCACCCCTTGGACCGGATGACGATCTCCATGGCCACCATGGACTGGGACACGGCGGTGTACGTGTATTTGTACTCGCACTCTAGTGAATCTTCACCGACGCGCAGGATGCAGGAGATCTCATCGTCAGTTATTGGTTCTGAAAGTGGAGCTTTGATAAGTTATGGTAATATTGATTTTAAACTTTCGCCATTTGAACGCTTTATTATTTTATATTACGGGACTAATCGCGCTCTAAAATTACGAGATAAATAAATACCTCATCATACCGACGTTTCGACATCTACCCGTAAAGTCTACCCGGGACCACGATCGATGCAACTCGGTCGAAACGTCGGGATGATGAGGTACTTATTTATTTTGTAGTTTTAGAGCGCGATTAGTCCCGTTGTATATAATAATAAGTTATGGCAATAGTCATTGGCGTAGCTACAGATTTTCTGTAGGAGGACAGCTATCGACCACCCCACAAAAATAGAATGTATTGACTTTCAAGCTTCTACGGTGGCCCAAAAAGTTTTAGGGTGGACAATAATGATGCCAGTCATATTAAACAAGCAACTTTGCAATGTTATTTAAGTTTGTCCAATTAAAAATTCTAAGCAGTAATGCGTAACTTCATAACTTATTGTATTCTATAAGAGCTCAACAGCCTTTGGCTTTGCAGCTTAGTATACCAATCACAGAAGCCGAAATGATTAAATGGTTTAAGCAAGGAACATCTGAAAGGCTAGTATATCAAAGTGAATATCTTTTACTATGGGGCCAACCAATCCAGATTCCGCGAAAAAAATCGGCTGTCCCATATATTTTGTTGATTATTTATCAATGGACTTTTTCTATGGAACTGCTAACTTTTTTCGCGAATTTGACTTCAGTTGGTCTCAGAGTAAAAGTTATTCTTCTGAATGTACTCGCCCTTAAAAAGCTACTAAGATGACCATCCTATGTATAGAAAATTTACGTTTTTTAATATAAAATTCTTAATTTAATTTATTTTGTCATGTTGAGCGTTAGTCATTCCTAGAATTAGCCTATTGTCAGAATTGGGCATTCTTAGAATTGAGCATTCCCGGACTACTTGGGCATTATGAGAATTGGGAATTCCTCGCTTAGACCGTTTAAATCAAGACCATTTCATCAAAGATCAATCAAGATCCATTAAACATTATTCTTGCGGCAAACCACAATACACTGGGAAACTACGACTTTTATTTTTAAATTTTACATTTACTTCAGAAGTCTAAGTAGAACTAGCATTGATATGCTGCCAGCATCACCAGTATTCTCCAGCATGCTGAGTACGCGACTGACTAGCAGAGGGGCCATTTAACTTATGTTTAACTGTATGGAGAGAATCCGATCGCTTATTAATCACCTACTAGATTAGACAGGTATAATTATATTTTAAGTTTCAAAAATACAATGTTCAATACCTCGACACATTTACTCTAGAAGACTAAAATTCCACATCATTTCATCTCGCCTCATGCCATAGTATCGGACTATTACCGCAGAGTGTCATTACTTGCATTACTGTAATTCTCGACCCGCAGACCGCCAACCGCGGTATCGTTAAACTTACTTACGAATGGTTTAAAACTTTCAACCTTGATGTTAAACAAACCACAAAGATCAGCATCTTGGTGCAGTATAATTTATGTTTATAGCATTTTCTTTCACCGCGGCATACATGCGGGATACTTTTTTTATTATTCAATTGAGTGAAGAGATGAGCACTTGAGCAGGTTTCTTGCCTGATGTTAATTGTATTGCAAATATTGCACTATAGTTATTTACTGTAAAATATAGGATGACAAATTGCAAGAGATCCAATGCGCTGCATTTTATAGATACAGAAATATTATACGTATACACAGAAATTCTATGTGCACAATACTAAAATATAGAAACTGCGTAATGCTAACACATAACATATGCGTGGCATTCAAATGATATACCTACTCTCTTTTGGTGCATATATAGGTACTAGTATGCTTAGCGAAAACTAATTTAAAACGCTGCTCCCTAAACTAAGTTAGTGTAATAAACACCCTTATAGCATATCTAGCTTGCTTGATACAATGTACATTCGATTACCTTGATATTTATCAATAAATAATGAAAGCAAAACTAACTTTTCCGGTGATTTCTATACAATCACTTTAACCCGCTTTCTATAGATAGACGCTTCTTTATTAGTCAGTTAGGTAATTGTCAGCTCTTTTAATTGTTTGCAGCGTTTATAGGAGCTGCGATGGCCCCTTGATAGGTTTTATAACAATTAAAGTAACTGCTGAGCTGGCAACCGCGCAGTTTCCATGGTTATTCCTGGATTGCTGAGTAATTACTTCATTGAAACGCATTTCAGCAATGTTATAATTAATAACAACTTTAATTATAATTATGTTGCTCAAACTCTATCGGAGTGTAGCGTCAACTAATGGTAGATTAAACGCGTTCAGAGTTTTACTTTCTTCAACGTTGAGCTTATCTTCATTCTAAATAGTGAAATAACAATCATTAACAATATAACAATTATAAAATACTTGGCACTACGCGTTAATTTTACTGTCTTTACTGAGTATTTAGTGTGGTTGTGTGAGAGTGTGAATAGTGTTGCAGCAGCTCCAGCCCTATTACAGTTCAAAAAAGGGTGGTTGCCTTTTTTGAAGCATTTCTATAAGATTTAAGAAGGGGACAGCGCGTACGCAGTCCCCACTACCAAAAATTACGCGTCCGAGTTATCCACATTAGGGATAATCGCAGAGGTCAACCCAGCCGCAGTGCAATGGAAGGGCCTCGCTCTGGGGGAACCGCCTTATTGATCACGGTGTCCCCTACGCCAGGTAAGTATGATTTTTAAGCCCCGCCCGAAAGCTCTCACGGCCTGCCAGAAAATCTCATCACCGCGATTCAGGGAAACGTCGCTCGTTGGTGAGAGACGCGTAGCGGCTATATTTTGAACTAACTGTGTAGTGAACTAGTGAGCCAGTACTCCTTGTTTGTTCCACGCGCATGTGTGACGCAGACGGCACGCGGAACCCTTAGCAACGTTTTATAGAACGTGTTAGTTTCCGTATGTTTGAATAGATATCGCTAAAATATAAGTTACAGAATAGTAGAGTTACAAAAAATTGCATAAGATAATACTCTATATTTTTAACCGACTTCCAAAAAGGTGGAGGTTCTATGTTTGTCTGGATGTATATTTTTTATTGTTTTGTGTAAATTCGTCGATATTTTCACCAATTATAAAAACGCCCAAAAAATAAAAAACTGTATATTACACATTGATTCGAGTGAACTACTCGAATTTTGTACACGATGGAAGTCGGTTGTGCAATTTTTTGCGAAAAATAATAATTGTCAGGTCGGTTGCTCGTGAAAATTGAACGCGTTTATGTCTTTTACACCAGAAAAAATGTCGCGTAACTCTTAAATGTTACGTAATGCTATGAGCCAAGTTTTGTTGAAAAATACAACCTGTAGAGAAGAATCAACATTTTGGATAGCTAAAAGAAAAGTTGTGTTAGAAGAGTGTGTGAGATAGAAGAAAAGTTGTGCGAGTTGTGTAAGAAGAAAACTTCTTTGTACAAAAAAGTTTGATGGAACCAAAAGATGCGAAATTTTATTTTCTACAATAATGATCTCAAAGTTTTTTGCCCTCAAGTACCTACATACGAGTAGTTGCCTTGCCGAGATTGCGGCCAAAAACATTTTTTCAAGATGACGTGTCAGGAACGCATTCCCTGAACGGCCGAACTATAACAGCTCAAAAAAGGGTGGTTGCCTTTTTAGAAGCATTTCTACAAGATTTAGGAAGGGGACAGCGCGTACGCAGTCCCCACTACCAAAAATTACGCGTCCGAGTTATCCACATTAGGGATAATCGCAGAGGTCAACCCAGCCGCAGTGCAATGGAAGGGCCTCGCTCTGGGGGAACCGCCTTCTTGATCACGGTGTCCCCTACGCCAGGTAAGTATGATTTCTAAGCCGCGCCCGAAAGCTCTCACGGCCTGCTAGAGAATCTTCTCACCGCGATTCAGGAAAACGTCGCTCGTTGGTGAGAGACGCGTAGCGGCTATATTTTGAACTAACTGTGTAGTCAGCTAGTGAACCAGTGCTCCTTGTTTATTCCCGGCTCATGTTTGTGTGTGACGCAGACGATACGGGAATCACTCAGCAATGTTTTACAGAACGTGTTAGTTTCTGTTTGTCTGAATAGATAGCGCTAAAACATAAATTGCAGAATAGTAGCGTTAAAAAAATGTGCGTGTTATAATACTTCATATTATTATTTTTGTTACTTTGGTCTGTACTGTACTGTACTGTACCAGCCATTTTTTAATAGTCCACTGCAGGACGTAGGCCTACCCACGAAGGGTGATTGGGCTATATCCACCACGCTGGCTCAATGCGGGTTGGTAAACTCACACACGCCATCGAATTTCTTCTACGGACGTATGCAGGTTGTCTCACGATGTTTTCCTTCACCGAAAAGCCAGTGGTGTGAAATTCCGTACATAAGTTCCAAAGAAACTCATTGGTACGGGATCGGGGTTGAACCCACAACATCGAGAATAACAGGCCAGCGTCACAACCACTAGATCACCACGGCTACTGGTGTCACTTTGGTCTCTTGTGAAAATTGAACGCGTTTATGTCTTTTATACCAAAACAAATGTCACGTAGCTGATAAATGCTACGAAATGTTATGTGGCAAGTTGCGTCAAGGTTTGTTGAAAAATCAACCTGCAGGGAGAATCAACATTTTGGATTTTGATAGACAATTTAGCTTCGTAATATACTACTGGTTACTGGCATCCTGCAGGCGCTTGCTAGCCGTTTATTTGACGTTTCCAATGGAACATAGCTCGGTGCAGCTGGTTTTGAGACACGGCTCTACGCTCACACTCTGTCAAATATGTCCCATAGGAGGCTCGACGCTATTTATCTCTTATTTAGTGCTAAGCTAACCAGCATCCTGTCACAGACTTCTATTAACCGCATAGTTATCTTTTCTAATGGAACAGAGGTCGGTGTTGAACATTAAATGGTAAGATATTCACAGCTCTGCGTGTATTTTCAATCAGTGTTATTGGAGATAAATAAAAAATTAAATCCTAGGGTTCATCTTACACACGGTCTTTGACCCCAAACTAAGCACAGCTTGTGATATGGCGGTCAGAGACTGATATATTACATATACATATTTTTGAATACATACTTATATAGATAATACCTAAATTACAACCAGACACAGAGCAAATACCTTTTTTAATTACATAAATATTTGCCCTGGGTGGGAATCGAACTCACGCCTCTTTGACCCAGGAGTCAGGGTCTGAGCCACCGAGGCAGTCCATAAGGAAGGCTCATATCCATGAGTTGACGTCTTACGGCTGCTGGATGGATGGATGGATGGAAACTCACCAGCATCTTGCAGCCGCTCGCTAACCGTATAGTTGACGTTTCCAATAGAACACAGGTCAGTACAGCTGGTGTTGAGATGGCAGGACACGCACGGCTCTGCGCTCGCGCACAGAGGGTTCTCGCAAGTGGCACATGTCTCGCAGAAAGCGCCGGAATACTTGGATCCGGTGTCTTGTACGGTCAAGCACTCGCAACGACCTGGTGAATTTGAAAATTAATTATTGCTACCCATAGATTTTGTATATATATAAAAAGAAGAACCATCTCGGTAAAAATAAAATTTGATCAGTCCATTTGTTTAGGAACTATGATGCCACAGACTAGGGAGTGCAATCTTGCAGCAAATCTTTAGTCTCGGTATTTGCAAGATTTAAGAGGTATAATCTCGCAAGATCTCGGTATTTTGCGAGATCTCGCAAATCTATGAATTATTTTTAATTATTAGAAGTATTCTATTGAAACTTGGTAAAGTTATTATTCTAGAGGCGAAATACTTAAATAATTTACATATAAAAAATACTAGATCATTTATTTTTAAAAATTACGGATTATTCTAAAAAAAAAAAAACAACTCCTAAGACAACACAGCATATCTTAGGTGTCGTCTGCCAACTGGCTTCGGATGTTAAGTGCCAAATACCCAGCAGCAGAAAAGGCCCGTTCTTGCCTCTACGCTTGTTGGCACCACTGATGATAGGCATTGATACGCTGACTGCAGGTGCTGCCCTTTTTCCCCGCCTGATTCTAACAGTACTGTACAATCTTGCAAATCTTGCGAGATCACGCGCGATTTTTGGTGCACGATTAATCTTGCGAAATTGGTGCAAGATCTCGGTATTTCGAGATCTCGGAATACCGAGATTGCACTCCCTACCACAGACATAACAGATACAAGTTAAACGGTTTTTTCATCTCCAATTTGAAAGACCAACATTTTAAAGCCCTCACTGAGCTAAATCATGAGGGATACAGAAATGAGGAGAATCAAGCTATTGTGGAATATAGAACCATCAAGCTTTACCACTTAGGTAATTACTACGTCTTAATACTAAGTACGAGTATAAGTAAGTATTTTTTTGTGAGTAAGACACCTAATGCGAGTGTGTACCTATATGTTTAAATTCCTGCAGGAACACGTTGACTTTTTCAAACACATTTCTGTCTTTAGAACACACTACGAGATGTATATCCAATATACGTACAAAGTTTATTTTGTCAGTTGGAGGTTGATTGATTAGTATACAAGGGAGCGGTTCTTGCTCATTCAGCTGCAACTATACAAAAAGTATTTTCCTACCACAATGCTAAAGAAACTTTTTTGCACGAGAAAGTGGCATATAAGTCGAAAGGTCTCCTGATAGAAAGAGCCCACTGACGCCTATGATCAGACAATAGCAACACTAGAGGGCCCAGAGGCATTTCCTACTCTTTAAGGAGAAGACTTGATTTACATTTTCTTGAACTTACCACAGACGCAGTCTCCCTGGCCGGAGCAGACAACGTCAGTTCCGGGTGCAATGCAAGTATCGTTCTTGTCGGTACAGTCGCAAGCAACCCCGCTCCAGCCTTCTGTGCAGACGCATTGTCCGCACACGCAGTCCCCGCGCCCAACGCCGCCGCACTCGATACCATTTTCTCTAGAAAATTCATATTATCTGAGTTATCATTTTCCCTCTGGCAATTTGGACTGACGGATCAGAGGTTCAGAGGACGGAGAGAGGATCAGAGGTACAGCGGAACCGACTAATGGCGGTATAACCATTCGACTAAAACGTAGCTAAAATGGCACAGGGCAGGGATGGGGAGCAGCATCCCTGTCGCGAAGCTACGTTTCTGCGATCGCCACCACGCCTGCCCAGCGCGGCGATTATGGGCAAAAACCCCAATATGGAAACAACAAATAGACCAGGCCCCCAGTCCCCAGCAGCTCCGCTAGCCCGGGGCTACGGTAGCGGCCCCGGTAACGGCGGAGAAGGGGGTGCTAAGAATCGCTGGCAGACGCCCGGCTACCACTCCTGTAAACGACGACTGGCCCTGGTAACACACAACGTGCGCACGTTGAGGACTGACGAGAAGATTGCTGAGTTGGAAGAAGAGTTGAGTAGGTTGCGTTGGGATATTGTGGGGTTGTCTGAAGTCCGTAGAATGGGGGAGGACACGATAACCTTAAACTCCGGCAACCTGCTTTACTACCGGGAAGGTGACCAACGGTCCCAAGGTGGTGTTGGTTTTCTCGTTCACAAGTCCCTCACCAACAACATTATTACCATCGAAAGTGTGTCAAGCAGGGTGGTATACCTAATACTCAGAATATCCAAGAGGTATTCGCTGAAGGTCATTCAGGTATACGCACCGACATCGTCACACCCAGATGATGAAGTGGAGACTATGTATGAAGACGTAAGTCGGGCCATTCATATGTCTAAGACCCACTTCACTGTTGTTATGGGGGACTTCAACGCAAAGTTGGGCAGAAAAAACGATGATGAGCTGAGGGTGGGGAAATTTGGATTTGGGCAACGGAACCCTAGGGGCCAGAGGCTGGCTGACTTTCTGGAGAGAGAGGAACTCTTTATGATGAACTCTTTCTTCCAGAAGCCGCCTCACAGGAAATGGACCTGGATGAGCCCTGATGGTTCCACGAAAAACGAGATAGACTTCATCATGACCACCGAGAGACGAATATTTAATGATGTCTCCGTGATCCACAGGGTGAAAACCGGCAGCGATCACAGAATTGTACGAGGCACATTAGATATTAATGTTAAGCTCGAAAGGTCCCGCCTGATGAAGTCCACGCTCCGACCTACTCGTGAACATATCCAAAACCCCGAGGACTTTCAGCTCGAGCTCTCGAATCGTTTTGCTTGCCTAGAGAACCTTGCGTCGGTGGAGGAGATCAACAACGGGCTCGTAGAAACTGTCCAAACGGTGGGTGCTAAGTTCTTTAGACCCCGCCGTTCAAAAAAAAAACCGCAGAAATTCTCCGATCACACTGTAAATCTCATGGCCGAACGACGCTCTCTAAGATTGCAGTCTTCCGATGATGCAAAGTCTTATAGGCGTCTCAATAGACAAATTTCGAAATCCTTGCGGCACGACATCCGTCTTTTTAATACTGAACACATTAAAAAGACAATAGAGCGAAACAAAGGCTCCAAAGTGTTCGCAAGAGATTTGTCTATTGGGCAAAGCCAATTGACAAAGCTGAAGAGAGAAGATGGAAGTATAGCGTCGACCAAGGCAGAGGTATTAGAGGAGATTGAAAGGTTCTATGGACAGCTATACGCTTCGGTCGCTAAGCCTGTTAGCAGCGCGGCCAAAGATCCAAGAGCCAAGCTGACCCGACACTTCACCGAAGATATCCCGGACATCAGCCTGTACGAGATTAGAATGGCCCTGAATCAGCTTAAGAACAACAAGGCGCCGGGTGATGACGGTATCACATCAGAGCTTCTGAGAGCGGGTGGAACACCGGTACTAAAAGTCCTCCAGAAGCTTTTCAACACCGTCGTCCTCGAGGGCATCACGCCAGAAGCATGGAACAGAAGCGTGGTGGTGTTGTTTTTCAAGAAAGGTGACAACACCTTATTGAAGAACTACAGACCCATCTCGCTTCTGAGCCATGTTTATAAGCTGTTTTCAAGGGTCATTACGAACCGTCTCGAGCGCAGGCTTGATGACTTCCAGCCTTCCGAACAAGCCGGTTTCCGAAAGGGCTTTAGCACCATGGACCATATTCATACGCTGCGGCAGGTTATACAGAAGACCGAAGAGTATAACTTGCCACTTTGCTTAGCGTTTGTGGACTATGAGAAAGCCTTTGATTCGGTCGAGACTTGGGCTGTGCTCGAGTCTCTCCAACGATGCCGTATTGACTATCGGTACATCGAAGTGTTGAAGTGCTTGTATAATAACGCCACTATGTCGGTCCGAGTACAGGAAGAGAGCTCCAAGGCGATCCCTTTAAAAAGAGGCGTAAGACAGGGAGACGTCATTTCTCCGAAACTGTTTACGGCTACTTTGGAGAACGCCTTCAAGCTCCTGGAATGGAAAGGATTCGGCATCAATGTCAATGGCGAATACCTCACTCACCTTCGGTTTGCCGACGATATAGTAGTCATGGCAAAATCGATGGAAGAGCTCAGCACGATGCTCGAAGGCCTCAATCGGGTTTCCCAACAGGTGGGTCTTAAGATGAACATGGACAAGACGAAAGTCATGTGTAATTCCCATGTTGTACCCACCCCGATCTCTGTTGGGAGCTCGGTTCTTGAAGTCGTTGACTCGTACGTCTACCTAGGACAAGTAGTACAGTTAGGTAGGTCCGACTTCAAGAAAGAGGCCAATCGCCGAATCCAACTCGGCTGGGCAGCGTTCGGAAAATTGCGTAGCGTCTTCTCGTCCGACATACCTCAGTGCCTCAAGTCGAAAGTTTTCGACCAGTGTGTGTTGCCAGTGATGACTTATGGCACAGAAACGTGGTCTCTCACTATGGGCCTTATTAGTAAGCTCCAAGTAGCCCAACGAGCTATGGAGAGGGCTATGCTCGGAGTCTCTCTGCGAGATCGAATCAGAAATGAGGAGATCCGTAGAAGAACCAAAGTTACCGACATAGCCCAACGGATTGGCAAGTTGAAATGGCAATGGGCAGGGCACATAGCGCGGAGGACTGATGACCGATGGGGTCGGAAAGTTCTCGAGTGGAGACCACGTACCGGCAAGCGCAGCGTAGGACGTCCACCCACAAGGTGGACGGATGACCTCATTAAGACCGCAGGATCGCGCTGGATGCAAGCCGCTTCCAACCGGTCTTATTGGAGATCCATAGGGGAGGCCTATGTCCAGCAGTGGACTTCTTATGGCTGATGGATGGATGATGGATGATGATCAGAGGTTGTGAACTTTTTTCTGATTATTCAATTACGGTACGGACTACGAGTATGAGGTTCAACATATTTAAGAGCTTATAGTCTGAACAGACAAAAAAAGATTTATCTTCATCTAATTCAACTCAGCATTCAAACACCTTATTGTAAAAGGCAAGGTAGATATTATGCTAGCTTATTAAATTGCCTAAACTGTACGTGCAGGTAACTGCTTACTTAGAAAAATGAGTCGGTGAACTTTTTGTATGGAACAGCTGATTTTTATTACTTCAGAGTCATCCCATAGTAAAAGCTGTTCATCTTGATGTACTAAAATCTAAATCGTAATAAAATTGTGCGTAGGTATGTTATATTATCAGTAGCCCCGCATTTCCTCACTAACTCTACCACACACACGCTACAAAGTACTGTACAATAAATCAAGTGGTGAATGCTCTTGAGTATTGATACAAGTGAGCATTTAAGTACTTAGTATCGGTTCTCACTACTTAAGTGTCAAGCGACAGGAAAACTTAACACTACAGGAAGTTCCTCCACCACATCGCATAATCCGGTCAAAACTCATTCAAAGAATATTAATCAAGCTCCATACAATTTTGGACACAGTTATCTATGCAAATCAGGGTCTTTGAGTCGTCTTGCGGTACCAAATCGAGGCAATAATTTATTTACAATAGATACGTGCAACGTGAACAAAGTGAATGCATTTTATCATCGTTCAACTCTGACCGCTACGTTGCGTTCCCACGATACACAAAATGAAGGTGGAAGCTTCAAACTTTTACTTTCACTTTTAAACATTTTCAAGATTCCTCTGGGTTTTTAGAACACCGACAAGATAGACAGACAATCTGATTGAGACCGCAGGAAAAGGGCTAGGTATAAACTGCTTTCAATTGGTCTTTTTCGGAAGAAGGCCTATGACTAGCACACTGGCAGCGTTCGCCATACGGCTGATGATAATGATGACAAAATAGAAATAGAAAAATAAGAAATAGAAAGACTATTTTTACGAGTATTCTATGTTACAATGCGCACGAATCATGAAAATAATTTCTCAGACTCGTTTAACCAAAATAACTTAACTAATGTAATTCAAGCACATGAGAAAATATACCATATTTAAATTGCGTTTGAAAAAACTCTATATAGGTATAATAAACATAATAGAAAATTAATGACAACATAACTTTCAAATTGCAACATTCTACAACTATCTACTATTAACACTTCACTCCTAAGTATTACTTAAACTAAATTGCACGATTTACCCGTCTTGTAAGACTTAATTAACAACTGCTTTAATGGCAACACTTAAGTTATCTCGTCATCATCAACCTCGGAATAAGGACTAAAGTAGGTAAGTCCTTATTCATTATTTCATGAGAAATCAATGACTCCCATAAACCAATAGAATTATGAATTACGTACCTACCTATTAATTACGCTGCATTAGATCAGATTGTGGATTCTATTTTTATTGGGAAATTTAGTTTTTTTTCCATTGCATTTTGTCTTCGACCACTAATGTCCTCCTTGTACTTCTATCTTGTCAATCTATCTTTTTTAAACTACCCTAGCATACGAGTATCTATCGCGCCATCCTAATCAATATTTAGGAAACTTTAACAACTTTAAAACCCCAACAATTAAATATAATCAGCTAAAACGCCCAGGTTAAAACTTGAATACGCACGTCAAGTTAAATTAATCACCATTTAAGCACGTGCATCGTAATTCGTAACCTATTTTGGTCTCTCTAAAAATACGCCGGGAAAGCGTGTCGATATGTCTAACGGTGTCTGCGATACCTCATCTTGATTAAGTGTTTGTAAGTGGGAACTGTTCTGTTGAGTGTCCGATTGATTCGGAATACTTCCGCGATCTGAATTAGCTCGGCTGGTGGCTGGGTGGCGAGCGAGAGATAATTAGGCGGATATTGGATTAGTGTTAGCTAATGGAAGAGCTTATTCGCAGCTAAATCGTTGTTATACTCTCACACGATGACATACTCTTTTGCTTGCATGGGTTTAGATAATTCTAGCTATTACCCTATTGCATTTTTAGGAACTAAAAGTTTAATTTTGGAAAGCTCCGCCTGGCTCTTGAATTTAAATGAAAATCGATCGATGGTGACCATTTTTATACGCAAAAGCAAGACTTGGAATCCCCTAAATGTGAATACAGATACTCTAGAATGCTCTATGCCGTAACCGCTATAGCTCTAGCAACTACTTCCTACCTCCATCCTACTAACAAATAATTTCTAATTAGATAAAATAAGCGCCAGCATCGGCAAAACCTATGCTGCTAGACCCAGGCAGACAGAGCAACCGATGGTACGCACCCATTTTGATTCAGAAGTAGCACTTACGGACTGATCACGCAGGCCCCTGCACTGGCAGAAGGGCCGCTATATCCACGGTCACATTCACATCGGCCGCACAGGCAGTCGCCAGCACCGAAACAAGCTATGGTGTATAATGGCGGATTTACCAGCGGGCTGAGTACGCTGAAGCCTAGGGCGGCAGATTTTAGGGGCGGCGAATTTTGGACCATTAATTTTATAATTGACAAAATACAAGATTAATTTGTATACCTAAACATACGTAAACATAAAGTGTACAGAGAAAAAACAACATATATTAATCATATGTGTTTTACAGCTTAGTATCAAAGTCGTTGGGGGGTAGCAAAATTCAACAGCCTACTGGCGGCAAATACGTAAAACCGCCACTAATGGTGTACCTACGTGTAGAGTTCTCTTCCAAGCACTACTATAGCCGCAGTAGACACTTACAGACTAAGTAAGTAAGTTCGTATAGGCCGGGTGGCTAGCCCTGGTGTCAGAGTTTTTAGGCCGCCTGAAGGCCTCTGACATGGCTAAACGGTTGAAACAACCGGGGCCTACAATTTAACGTGTCATCCGAGCCACGGTAGCGCTCAGTTGGAAAATGCCACCCGCGGTCACTTATCCAAGTACTGACCGTGCGGAACGTTGCTTAATTTCGGTGATCGCTGACAATCACCTAGTCAAACTACGCTACGAGCGCTACAGACTGATCTCGCACGACTTGCATTGACAGAATCGGCCGCTATATCCACGATCGCACTGGCAGCGACCGCACAGACAGTCACCAGCACCGGAGCAAGCCATAGCGTGCGTTGAGTTTTCTTCCTAGCACTGTTGCTGCTGCTGCAATAGTTACTTACATGCTGATCTCGCACGACTTGCATTGACAGAAACGGCCGCTATATCCACGATCGCACTCGCAGTGGCCGCACAGACAGTCACCAGCACCGGAACACGCCATGGTGTGTGTTGAGTTCTCCTCCCGGCACTGAGCCGCCAGCTGTGCTGACGCATTTTCGTCTTCTATAGAGCAGTTGCAGGATGGGCCAGACCTAAGGGAGGTATGAATATATATTTTAGGATATGGAGTATTACACAAGCGTAGCCAGGGGAAGGGATATTATTATGAAGTTTGCAGTAAAGTACTCTAAAATCTGGTAGATTTATCTGGAAATCCCGGGGCTCAATAAAAGCAGTCAAACGCGATTATTTCTCCACCGTCACAAATCGTCGTTGATTGTACTAAAACCGTAACGTAATTATTAAGAAAATATATCATCAGGGATTGCAGTGAAATGAGCTAAACAAATGAATCCAAAATATAAGGTTTATACCATCAAAATAATTACCTACGTTTCCAACAATTATAAATACGAGTATCATCAGTTATTCAAAACGCTATAATTACTCGCACCTACATTTTTAAATAGATACGCATTCATTCTGTGATCAAGACATCAATAACGTTTTTTTATACCAAGCCTGTAGGGATACATTAATACGAACGTTCATTCAGCTCGAACGACAGTTATAATTCAATCATAGGAATTAATCGATTTTTTCGGTAGGACATCAAATAGACATTATCTACGGACCACTTTATCTTTGGGCTGACGTGTGTATTCGGAAGACCACACATGCTACGTAGAACACCTACATAGTAAATGATTGCTTGACAATGAGTATTAGGCACAGCTAATCCTGACGGTGCCCGCCATTAAAAAAAGATCCCAGACTCCAGTCCAGCAAACCGGACCGAAGATGTGCCGCAGCCAAGATCATGAAGATATGCGGCTGCTTGGCAGATCATTGTAGATCATAAGTTCAATGCAGAAATACTTCGAGCAAATATCTGTAGTCACAATTGTGCAAAAAAAGTGTCTGAACCAAAACTCTGTCCATAATACGTTTGCAGGCTTTTTAAATGGTCGTAAGGCGATTGCAAGCCGACTACAACGCCGCGCCAAAATGCTCGGTTATAAGCACTAATGAGGTGACATAACGTCGAGATTTGAGAAAACGGGTCATTGTGAATTATTTTGAATGTAAATATCTAAGTCTGTAATCGGTATGTATAACGGCGCTCGGAATTTTTCACTACTTTCACTTAGGGCTTGTTGGCTTTGTAGATATTTGCTCGAAGCAGAAAGATCATATTTGAAAAACTAAAGCTCTGCTCGATCAGGATTGTGTTTTGTTTCTCACCTAGGGTATACTGCATTAATTCAGGAGACCAGTCATTAGCCTACACCGCTATGACTCAAAGCGGAGATATGTGGAGAATCGGAGATACCCATCTCCGCACATCTCCGCTTTGGTGGAGTTTGGGCCTAACAATTATGAAAATGGTAAATGGTAAATAAATGGAAACAGCCTATGCTACGTTAAAATCAAATTAGATGACGGCTTTTAGTGCTATTTGCCTTTATTTTTTTCTGAACATTGGAAAACAATTAACTTCTTTGGTGTTAAAAGACGGATACGGGTCTCAGAAATTGACTGGATCAGCTAGAACTCTGAATTATTTTCTCAACAACGTTTAAGTAATACAAAAGGAGGAGCTTCACTGCTCACCCTAAAAACATCTTTACCCACCCCAAAAACTTCAAAGTCAACACATTATATTATTTTTATAGGGTAGAAATTCAGCCTACACCGCACTGTACTCCAAGAGAAAAAATCTCTAGCTATACTCGTAATTATACGATACGATAAGATCACTCACCATCCTTTATTACACTGGCAGACTCCACAAACAAGATGAGAATTTGGATAGCACGTGAGCGACATGTCCTTTATAAGGTCTCCTTCACACTTGCAGCCGCATTGGATCTCCACCTCCAGGGTCAACGAGTCTTGACCCAGTTGCGACTCAGAAATGGTGATCATCTGCTGCGTCTGCAATGTACACAAAAAGTTGCAGGAATGCGCGTAACCATTTTGGAGGCGATGCATCGGTGTAAGCATAAGTGCGCTCTTGAAACTGTTACGTGATGCGGTTTGAGTAAGTATGTGAGTAACTGTATTTTTAAGTGTGGAAGCTTGAACAGCCTAGGTATTTTATGGTGAGACGATTAGTCAGGCGTGACTGCCTGTCTGGTTGTTTGATCTAAATTAAGTACCTACGTACTAAGCATGTAAACAAAATAATTTTAAGGGAAAAAACGTGGATTAACTTTTTAGGACGGACGGTAGCACTTTTTTCTTTCTTAGACCTGAGTACACTCGAAATATTTAGATATTTTTTAAAATTATTTGTCTGATAATATGATTTATGAATTTAAAACTCTCGATGAAGTTTTATGGGAAAAGTTTAAAATTTGAATGATCCCAATTATGTTTTACAATTTTATTATATTTAATTAATCAACGTTTATTTTTATTAATATGGTGGTACTTGGCCTAACAAACAACCAAACACCAAAACATTGCACGTTGCTGTAGTGTGTAACTTTAGTAGTACCTATGTGAAGTATTCGTATTTCACGGTGTAGGTAAAACGTTTATAGACGTCAAATACGAATACAAGGTTACTCATAAAAAAGTTGGTACTTTATAAGTGTTCGTGTCGCAGAATACATTTTCACACCGCAAGTACCATATCAAGTAAAACTCAGTATCTCAAGAGCGCATCACCATCATAAAAAGAAGTAAAAAATAATGTCATTGCATACATGGAATACACAGCCATATCCACCAAACTAGGTACATTTGATAGTCCTCTCCAACCTGACATTTAGTGTGGTATGTACATTGTACAATCCTTACTTCACTATCACTATCACTACATAGTATAAAACAAAGTCGCTTCCCGCTGTCTGTCCCCATGTATGCTTATATCTTTAAAACTACTCAACGGATTTTGATGCAGTTTTTTTAAATAGATAGAGTGATTCAAGAGAAAGGTTCATACATATTATAAACCTGTGCGAAACTGGGGCGGGTCGCTGGTATATTATAAATCCGAAAGTGTCTTTGTTGGTTTATTGGTATGTTTGTTACTCTTTCAAGCAGCAACAGAGCAACGTATCGACTTGATTTTGTGACTTAGGCTACCTTTTATTCTGGAAAAATAAAAGGTTCTTATGGGATAGCACAAAAATTAAAAATATCACGCCGGTGAAGCCGTCGGCAAACGCTAGTCATGTTAAAAAATACTTACAAACAAAAGAAAATGAGTTATCAGACAACATTCACAAAATTTTAAGTAATTAAATTATGACGATGTTACACAATATCAGGTGGAATGAAATTGTTCACAAAATCACAACTTTAATTGTAGCAACTCTGACAAAATACAAGCTTATACATAGTTTGGTTAGCCACATAATCCTATGAGTAGCTGTATTGTGTGATATTATATTTTGTTGTTGCTTATTTTACTTTTGAAAGTTATATCGTAGAGTTACACAGTACACACTCACCGTCTTAAATTCCTTACACGAATCGAGGCTGACATGCGCTTCGTAATTAACCGTCATGCCGTATTCCATTCCGGTACATCTCGTGACTTCCATCAGAGTCCCGCCTTTCACTCCGCAGTCGGTAAAGTACCGAACCTTCAGTGGGCCAGAACTGGAATCATCCTCAAAGTTGACGACGCTCACGATGTCTTCGTACCCAGTCTTTACTAGCTTTAGCAGGTTGGAACTGTCGCTCTCTAGCTTTGCTACGTAAGTGAAGTCTTCTAGGAGCTCGTGTAAGCTGTCGTAGTGGTCCTTGACGCTTTCCGTCACGGCGAATATTATGTTTACCTAAAAGTCATTATTTATTTTATAATGCAAATTGACTCTACATACTTCAGAATAAGATTTTAAAATCACTATAAGTACAGGCTATCACTATAAGTAAGCTGTGGTGGTCTACTGGTAATGACACCCGCCTTACAATCGTAAGGTCGTAGGTTCAAATCCCGGTCCCGTACCAATTAATTGCTTAGAATAATTATTTATGTACGGAATTTCACACCAATGGCTTTTCGGTGAAGGGAAACATCGTGAGGCAACCTGCTTACGTCCGTATGTAAATCCATCAACCCGCACTGAGCCAGCGTGGTGAATATGGCCCAATCACCCTTTGTGGGTAGGCCTACGTCCTGCAGTGGACGATTGAAAAGGCTGGTACAGTATAGTACAGGCTATTGAAATGCAAAGTGCAAGTACTTTCAGAGGTAGGTATTTAATTATGTTCATCGAGAAAAAAAGAACAGCTGTTTCGTGAATACAAAAGTTCATTCATTGACTGTCGACAAAATGCAGGGAGCAGCTGATTTATTCTGAAATTTCGTTGTTGGCTCCATTGTAAAAGTTAATCATAATATTCGCTTCTGAAAACTCTTTGCAAAACAACTAACTTTGTACAGGCGTGGCGGTAGAGAGTAGAATGCTCGCAATACTCAGGGCCGGACCGTAAGTTTAGGGAGCCCTGGGCTAATACTATTTAGAGGCCCACCTAGACTTGAATGAATTTTTTAATGGGTTTAATTAATAGCAAGATTCGCAGGGCTGCAAACCTTACGACCTTTCTAATTTAATTAAATCTTAGAATTTTTTCCCATTACAATTTATAAACGTCTATTTTTGACTTAGACTTGACTGCTGGGGGCGGGCCCCTGGAATCCACGGTGCCCTGGGCTGAAGCCCAAAAAGCCATATCAAATATTCGGCCCTGGCATTACTCTTGGATGTACATAGTTGCGCTTGCCATAATTATTACTATTCACTATGAAGCCAGCCGTTGCTCCGTTGTTAACCGTTACTCCTCTCAGTGAACTTCAGCTGACCTAAAAACTGACACCAGACTTAGGGTTCACCCCTATAACGAAAGTTGATCATAATAAAAAAAACAACTAGGTATATCCTAACAAGAATATTGCGAATGTTCAACCAGTAATTCTGTATAAACAACACCATCCTCGTAAGTCAATAGTAAACATCGCGAGTTAGGCAGTTAGCACACGGAAAACATATACATATAACGTCGGCGCATCACACTAAATCTATTTGTAGGGAAATATTTGTGCAAAGTAGGTTAGTCATCTCATCTTTACACTTATTGCTAAAAGCTTCTGTTGTTTCTGCTAAATGTTACATGAGCTTCCTTATTCCTTTGTTACATACGCACGTGTTTGTATAGGGCTATTCAGAAACGGTGTACTAAGCAGACAAAATAATCGATCAAGTGCGAGTTGGACTCGCGCACAAAGGGTTCCGTACCGTATGGAAGCCCCCTTTCATGTATTTTATTTTAAATTACATTATAATTTAATATACTTATATTTTAAAAGGAATATAGATAATATTCTAAGCATCTCCTTGTTGCCGTTATTAATATCGAGCAAAAAATCACGTTTCTTGTATGGGAGCTCCCTTAAATATTTTATTTTTTAGTATTTGTTGTTATAGCTGTAACAAAATTACGGAATTTCAATGTTGTAGCTATCACGGTTCTTGAGATACAGCCTGGTGACAGACAGACAGACGGACAGCGGAGTCTTAGTAATAGGGTCCCGTTTTTACCCTTTGGGTATGGAATTCTGAAAAGGAAGGATTGAAAATTAAACAAAAAATGAAATTGAATTGATTGGGAAAGGACGATTCAGATTACCATTTACAATGTTTACTATTGGAATAATACTGAAACTCAAGAAACAATACAGCTGCCTCATACTGAATTCTAACTCGAAATTGACAGAATGTATGAAACAGCTGACTTGTTTATTCGAATTCCGGGTTGTCCCGATAATAAAAGTTACTCACAATGGTGGTCTGAATCACCATTTTTGGTTAGCCAATGGTAACAACTGATTTGTTTTGCCGAATTCCCAGTCGGCCCCATAGTAAGTTGTTCATAACAATGATCAGAATTACGTACCACATTCTGAATAGCCCGTAACTTAAGGCCAATATAAACTTAAAATACAATGTTATCTCTTATGCGACTTGTCATATTGACCACATCGAGTCACTAACACTTAAACCACAAATCCCACAGCAAAATATTTAGCACAATTTACCTTAT
The DNA here is from genome assembly GCA_964007245.1 of Hypomecis atomaria. Classification (NCBI taxonomy): domain Eukaryota; kingdom Metazoa; phylum Arthropoda; class Insecta; order Lepidoptera; family Geometridae; genus Hypomecis; species Hypomecis atomaria. The sequence goes on from OZ023299.1 coordinate 12,850,089, forward strand.
ACTGATCAAGAAGCCTGTATATTTGGGCTATAGAAGGATAGTCGTATGTTGCAGCTTCGGAGTAGTATCCGTTCTCGTCTAAATGGCACTGCTCGTCGTTCTTTCTTATTGCGCCACCTGGAAATTAAACCTTTTATAAAACCATAGAACTGGTTTATATAGGTATTTTCTTCCTTTCTTTGCGTTTCCTTATTCCTTCACGAAGCCATGAAAACTATTTATATTCAGTTTCTTCGATCGTTTATTGAAGCTTATTGATACAATATTAACATGCTACAATATTTCGGATTAGGTACCTTTGGCTAGTGCCTACTGATTTTGTATACTCAAGAGCATTGGTAATGAAGATAAAACGTTCATAGTTAGCGTAACCTACTTAGCATAATTCTGATAAGCAAGCCTCCATAATCGCCAAGAAGCCAAAAAACAGTTCTCACGCCCAGAGTTAATAAGCTCAAACTCTCAAGGCTTATGAACTTAATCCACCGCTCTGCATTTCTGTGCTTCCCTCTGCTTTAGTATAAATTATAATTTGGTATAGGTTGGCTTATAAGTTGCAAATGCCTGAGGCTTTCGAGATGTAGTGTGAAAGATTACTGCTATGAAAAAATCAGCTGGACAGTAAAGAATTTGAACCAAGAGGTGCTAAACATCGTGAAGTAAAACAGAAAGCTTCTAACAACAAATGAAAATAGAGAAGGGAAGATTTTTGGCTACCTAGTATGCCATGATAATCTAATGAAAATCATAATAGAAGGAAAGAAAAAAAGAGAAAGAAGAGAGAATTTAAAAAAAATGCTACATAAATAGATGGTATGTCGTGAAGACACTGGCCTAAAACTGCAAGACGTGGATGTTCTTGGATTTTGAATGAATGAATGTTATACCTACCAAGTCGTCCATCCCCAGCTATATGAAGGTATCCATCAGAAGACAGAATTACAATCTTCCTACTGCTGGCCGACCACCCGACCTGCTCCCGGCAGGCTAGCACTTGCATCAGCGCGTCTAACTGGGCTTCAGCGTTGTCCAGGTTCGCAGTCACTGAACTGCTGTTCACTTTTTCTATGAACTTGTTTATCTGAAAAATTTAAGAAATTCGTTAAAAATAAAAAAATACTGACCGACCATATATTATCTGGTTTCAATTTTAACAGAGAGCGATTTTTTTAGTAAAACAATGACTTTAGTACGAGTATACAATAGTACAATCAAATCAATTAATACATGAGTGTTGAATAGCGTAAGTATCACAGAAACAGTTCAGACTAAAATATGTTTAGTCACTCCTTCGCTCACTAGTTTTCTTCACTAGTTACCAATTTTCTTATTAGAGTTACTAGTTGGTCCGAACTCCGCTCCTATTTCATTTAAGGCATAAGACCTTGGTTTGGTAGCTCAGTATACCTACCTCATTAGTGAGTGAGAGATGGTGCTTGTAGGCGTAAGTGGGCTCACAAGCTTCTTCTTCCACGGAACAGGGGTTGGCGCGTCTCCCCTCGTCCATGCTTGTGAAAGGCATGATGGGTTTTTCAGCAAAACTGCCGAAACCTAACCTGAAAACACATAACTCTTTTATTTTCGTGAATCAACAACGCGGAGACGATGGTTTTCTTATCATATCAACATTTCAATTGAAACTACTCAATTGTTTTTTTTTTTATGATAAGCTTGCAAAACGGTATAGTGCAAGGCATTTTTTCATTGCATCCTCTAGTAGGTGCTATTGAATAGGCTTTTCAAATGGAGCTCATTATAATCAAAAAATTAGCCGTAAAAAGTCTTCTGATGGATATATATGCCTCTCCTATTGACTAGCAGTAGTAACAGTGGTATGTTTGCAAGCGGGTTGCATCACTTGCATTCAACGCGTTCCTGCGGTCAGTAGCGATCAGCGGTGTACCTACTACCTACAGCTACTGCTGCATGTGCATTGTTTGCGAGATATAAATAAAAAATAAAATAAACATTGCATCTCAGATTCGCCTTCCTCGTCGTCGTCGTTTCATCGATAGGACGTCCTCTGCTGGACATATGCCTCCCCGATAGATATCCTATAAGAGCGGTTGGCTTGCATCCAGCGCCATTTTGCAGTCTTGATGAGGTCATACGTCTAACTTGTGATTGGATATTCTACGCTGCTCATGCCGGTGTGTCAGGTCAATAGCTATGCCTTCTATAATATGGAGAAATAATAGGATATACCTTGTCACAGTCGATTTGAAGAGCTATAAACTACATATTTTTTTCACAAATTCTGAATCCAATTACTATGTATTGACATAATTTGAGGTCCTATATTTCTAAATTTATACCTGAAGTTATCAGTGAGATTCTTCAGCATGTCAGGCAGGTCGTCCCGCAGCGACACCAGCGTCTCCTTGTCGTCCTTCATCGACCACGTGAGGTCCATCAGGTAGTACAGGTCCAGCGGGTAATTCTTCGCTGGACGGTACGTGAACTCGATCTTCTTGGTTTCTCCTGTGACGAAAATCCACATGAGAAACTAAAATGTATTTTTAGCCAAAAATTGCACAACTGACTTAAATAGTACAAAATTCATTTAACTTATTTGTAACAAACTCAGCGGATTAGCATCGCTATCCAACGTGGCAATGGGGCCGGCATCTTGGGAACTGTGACCACTGGCAATGGAATTTTAGATTAAGGCATCATCATCATTTATAAATATTCATTTTTAGTTTAAGTTTTTTTAATATGTTTTTATTGTGCATATAGGTCGTTTTGCGGTTGTACAAAATTCTAAAAGCTGTGGTGGCCTAGAGGTAGTATATCCGCCTTAGGTACAATAGTGAGGTCGCGAATTCAAATCCTAATCCTGTACCAATGAGTTCTTTGGAATCTATGTAGTATTACGGGCTCACTCGATTCCCCGAATCGAGTGGTGGCGGCGCGAACCTAGCAACCCCTAGTCGCGCGAGAAAGAGACAACAAGAGACGCTTAGATGCCGTGCAATGGCGCGGCCGTGTATTATTTACTATTCTAAAAATATTGCTATAACATTGTGAATACAGTTCTAAGTGTGATACGATAGTATCATTTCTAACCGCACGACCATCTTGACATGGAGGCAGCCTCCGGGTTTGCCTCTAACAGATTTCAGAAGCGAGATAAAACCTAACTGCGCCTGCTCATTCTATTTTTAGCTTTTTAGATGAAAACTGCGGAAAAAGTGACGAACACAGTGATTGCGTCTTGTGCCGGTACGCATGGTACCTGTGGAATCCTGGGAAATCCAGACGATTGTGAAAATTGGTGTAATACCTACTTAAATACCTACAGAAAATCAACTGCGTCATCGTTCATAAAACTACGCTAACAAGGTATCACATTGGCTAATGTACCTACGGAAATATCATCAAATAAAGGTAAATGATTGATTACTTATACAATCTGTGGTGAAAAGGATGCTAAACGTAGTTATCTTAGCATACCAAAAAGATAATACCTAGTTTGTGCAACATATTTTGCATTGCATCTTGTTGAAAATGGTCACAGCACTCACAGCAGTGAGTGTTGTCACACAATGTTGTGTGGTGTGAGTAAGTACTAATTCTGTACCTAACGTTGAAATATCTATTTCTAAACTATACCTAGATGAATGACATTAGGTACCAAGTATTCTGAGGTCATTGACCTACACAGTTCATTATCAAAGGTCAACGGTGCATTTACAAGCTTGCAGAATGATCATAAAGGATCATAAACTAAGCTATGTGTTGCAGTGGACTTACATTATGTTATTATTTGCCAGTTCTACTAACCTACAACATGGTATTGTAAGTAAAAGTGTTTTATTACCTACAAATAATTGACTGGAGTCCTGGCAAACACAGCCAGTGGTGGCATGGACAAGCTGTATTCTTTCCAATGCAAGAAACTACTACTAGAGACTACTGTCAGGTGGAGCGGCCTGCTGAAGGTATATTATTGGTGGTATTTTATATGTATTACAATATGAGTTTCATGAGTTTCTAAAAAGCTGCGGTAATGATTTTAATTTGTGTTGTTCATTCTATACAACCAATTGTTAACAAACAGTCACTGAGAGGCGTCCCCAGCTGTGATTGTTCACTGCAAAACTGACATGTTTGTATGGGGCCAATCGCACAAATTGCTTTGTAAAGTACTGTTTCAACATAACACATATTCTACAAAAGTATTGCAGTGATCCGGGTCAAGTGTGAATACTGTATAGTATCACACAGCTGAATATCATAGAGTACAAATCGAAAGCACTTTGAAAAACGAACAGTCACTCCGGTACACATAGAGTAATTTCCAAACTGGATCGTACCGATGGGTCAGTGAACGCTTCATACTGTCAGCGATCATTTTGGTAAGTCACTCTACTCTGTAGTGCTGAGTAGTAGAGTAGTAGTACTAATGATTACACTGTCATCTCTAACACGATTTCTTATCAAGGTTGGTCCGGATAATACATTAGTACATAATGCAATTACATCTCAACATTGGTCCGGACAAGACATTTTACTACCAGAGGTGAGAATTTATGTTTGGTTACTGTGTATTACACACACTACCATGTGCATGACTGTAATAACAATAGTTCAGCCTGCGCTGATGTGATTGGATGGTATGGTCACCCATCCATAAAAGTTCAGCTCCGAACGTTGACTGTGAAACACAAAAGATTCAAACATGGCTTATACTTTTCTGCACATAGGTACCTATATCGTCTACATGTATTGCTAATGGTATGACTGGTGAGTCCTAGTGTCAGAATTTTGGATGTTGACATGTATCACCATATAACTGTTTGAAATGTTCTACGACTAGTCTGACTAAAGACTAAGGGTGAAATCACCATGGCAGTGAAATTGATAGTACAAATCATATGTTATATTCAGTGTATTGCTATGATATTTTCCAAGGCGTCTTGAAATTTTGATGATTGTTTCCTATATGAACGGAAACAGTGTATGAATGTTCTAGTACAGTATGATAATGTATTGTTTATTGTTTTTCATGTCCAATGGATCGGAATACGGAAATGTGTGATGAGAGCGACACAAAGGAAATGCACTCCTACCAAAGCGAATGGACCTTGCTGGCTGGACTCCAGTGGATGCGAGACCTGCAATGGCATATATTTCTCTGACAATTGAGAATGAACGAACCTCCTATGAGTACCGATTCAGCGTGAGACCATCATCATCATCGAAAGTATGTGTGTGAGTGACTCATAACATCACATGAGGTAAACATTATTGTTCATAATTATCAGGGCCTATAAGGAGCATTATGTACGGTAATCATAATCAGTCATCATCATCATGATAACAGCTGGTGAATCGTAATCCCTGCAGCTGACTCGTCGGATTACTTAAAGAATCATTGTTCATAAACAAGATCTGTAAGTGCATGTGGTGATCATTTCTGATCATGATTTGAGCTGCCATTTATTATTACCAGTAGTACTGTACTGAATTCTGATAGCCTACTGCTGAACGTGAGCCTATCCACAAAGGCGATTATTGCTAATGTTTGTTCATCCAGCTCTCTGTGCAATGTTAATCATTGTCGATCATACCAACAACAGCCTTCTAAGAGTATGTGGTAAGATGATCATGGTTGATCATAGTAAGCGTAAGCCTTCCTACAGCATCGAGGTCGGATGTATGGGCTCCCTAAGCCTTCGTGAACCAGAGCCTTTTTATAAGCATAATATTGGTGAGTGATCATGATATGTTAAGCCTTCCATAAGCCCATGTATTAGATCATGACAATGTAAGCCTTCCACAAGCACACGTATGGGTCATGACATTGTAAGCCTTCCACAACCACACGTATGGGTCATGACAATGTAAGCCTTCTACGAGCACACATAAGGATCATGACAATGTAAGCCTTCCACAAGCACACGTATGGGTCATGACAATGTAAGCCTTCCACAGCCACACGTATGGGTCATGACAATGTAAGCCTTCCACAACCACGCGTATGGATCATGACAACTTAAGCCTTGTGAGCGGAGCGGTAATCTGAATTGAACTTCAACATCTTAAGGCGAACATGTCTAATCTTAGTAAGCGTAAGCCTTCCTACAGCATCGAGGTCGGATGTATGGGCTTCCTAAACCTTCGTAGATGAAAGCCTCCCATGAGCATTATGATGAAAGCCTCCCATGAGCATTATGATGAAAGCCTCCCATGAGCATTATGATGAAAGCCTCCCATGAGCATTATGATGAAAGCTTCCCATGAGCATTATGATGAAAGCCTCCCATGAGCATTATGATGAAAGCCTCCCATGAGCATTATGATGAAAGCCTCCCATGAGCATTATGATGAAAGCCTCCCATGAGCATTATTGTGTTGAAAGCCTCCTCATGAGCATTATGTTGAAAGCCTCCCATGAGCATTGTGTTAAAAACTTATGAGCATTGCGTTGAAAACCTCTTATGAGCATTATTGTGTTGAAAGCCTCCTCATGAGCATTATGTTGAAAGCCTCCCATGAGCATTGTGTTAAAAACTTATGAGCATTGCGTTGAAAACCTCTTATGAGCATTATTGTGTTGAAAGCCTCCTCATGAGCATTATGTTGAAAGCCTCCCATGAGCATTGTGTTAAAAACTTATGAGCATTGCGTTGAAAACCTCTTATGAGCATTATTGTGTTGAAAGCCTCCTCATGAGCATTATGTTGAAAGCCTCCCATGAGCATTGTGTTAAAAACTTATGAGCATTGCGTTGAAAACCTCTTATGAGCATTATTGTGTTGAAAGCCTCCTCATGAGCATTATGTTGAAAGCCTCCCATGAGCATTGTGTTAAAAACTTATGAGCATTGCGTTGAAAACCTCTTATGAGCATTATTGTGTTGAAAGCCTCCTCATGAGCATTATGTTGAAAGCCTCCCATGAGCATTGTGTTAAAAACTTATGAGCATTGCGTTGAAAACCTCTTATGAGCATTATTGTGTTGAAAGCCTCCTCATGAGCATTATGTTGAAAGCCTCCCATGAGCATTGTGTTAAAAACTTATGAGCATTGTGTTGAAAGCCTCCTTATGAGCATTGTGTTGAAAGCCTCCTTATGAGCATTGTGTTGAAAGCCTCCTTATGAGCATTGTATTGATCGTCAACCACCACGACGTGATCATGAGACTGTGAGCCTCCTAAGAGCTAGTCAGCAGAAACTACAAAATCAAATGACAGGAGAACCGAGTATATGACATCGGGTCACGAGAACTCCGAGCAGCGCAACAACAACTGCAGCTGCTCTGCTACTGCTGGCGAGTCCAGAGGCGCTGTACCTGCTTCAGCGCCTGTGCCGGTGATGCTGCTCCAGAGCGGTTGCTGACTACGGCAACATCGGGTCGAGACTGCATCACTGCACCATACGACTCTCCACGCGACTACATTACACGCTTGGAACAATACGGTGACATTGTTCTATACTGTATGGTAACATCTACTCATGGGTCTGTATATCATTGTTTCCTACGAATTCAAATACGAGTTCTGGCTATAGTTAAACTAAAGGAAATACTTCAGAACTCGACGATATGTGTATAGAATTACATTCCTGATGGGGCGATGATTTAGTTCACCTGGTGGACTGGAGATTTACAAAACATCCAGTCCTTGTTAAATGATTTTAATCAACACAGATACTTAAATCTTGATATGTGGGCTGGAGATTCATAAAACATCCAGTCCTTGTTCTATGATTTTAATCGACAGAAACGTGAATCCTGATGTGACGTACAGCACAATTGAGGTTGAGTATGTTAACAACCTCTGCAGGACGAGGACCTGTTTAACGTTTGTTGTTTGTGAACAGTTGCTGCGCATGGTCCATGCTCCTGTGTTCAGTGCAGGAGTTTGGTTGCTGAGGGTGCCACGAGGTCGTGGACTATCATCAGGAAGGCCGAATCTATTACGGGCTCACTCGATTCCCCGAATCGAGTGGTGGCGGCGCGAACCTAGCAACCCCTAGTCGCGCGAGAAAGAGACAACAAGAGACGCTTAGATGCCGTGCAATGGCGCGGCCGTGTATTATTTACTATTCTAAAAATATTGCTATAACATTGTGAATACAGTTCTAAGTGTGATACGATAGTATCATTTCTAACCGCACGACCATCTTGACATGGAGGCAGCCTCCGGGTTTGCCTCTAACAGTAGGTAGGTACGGTATTTCACAAAACTGGCTTTTCGGTGAAGGAAAACATCGTGAATTCGTGAGGCAACCTGCATACGTCCGTAGAAGAAATTTGATGGCGTAGGTGAACAAAGAATTTCTAAAGTACGATCTACTAAACAAAAAAAGAATCATCAAAATCGATTCATAATTGGCAGAATAATTGCGTAACATATAAATTAAAAATAAAAAAAAAACCTTTATAAACAACAAGCTTTTACCTAAATAGTCTAAGAAGAAGAAAATAAACTTTAAATTTGATTAAATCCATAAATTTTCTATATTGCACAATTTTACAGATATCAAAGCTTGTGTCGAGATTTACCTGTGAGATTAAATAAAAGTAAACTTACGGGGTTTAAGAGAAAGCTTAATCTTCTGCGGTTGAATTTGCACCACATCCTCTTCACTGTCCGACTGCACATCTTGCAGAGACCTGTTCTGGACCACCTCCCATATCGGCTTCTCAGGCCTCTGGATCATACCCTGGCTGCAACCTGTGGCCACCAAGCTACACGGAAAAACAAGAAGATTATACAGACTGTTCTTTTGTAAAGTGCAGGGTATTTCAGAAGTCCACCAGGTACTAGTGTTAAAGAGGTTTAAAACAACTTTTACTATGGGGCTAACCTTGCAAAATCGTGGGAAAATCTGCTTTTGTATATATAGGTATATAACCTATATTTTGTCAAGAGTCAATTTTTTGTATGGAACAGTTAGGTTTTTTTTGTGATTTCGGGATTGACCTCATAGTAAAACATGTTCATTATTAGAAGTCCCTGCATTTTGCAGCAATACCTTGTAAGTACAGTAAAGCGCACAGTTTGAAATGCAACTTGCGGTCTCATCTGACCTCTGATTATGTTGCCCGTATCTTATATTGGGAGTTGGGACATTGAGTATCGTTAGCGCATTGGGAAAAAGTCATTTTATACAGAAAACGTAATCCTATCGTAACGCAAATTAATAGCTGCATAGCTACATAATTTACAAAAAAATGAACATAAATAACATTCATAAATAAAATAAGAAGATATTTCACCCCGATGTTTATCATAACAATGGAGCGAAACGAGGTATACCAATAAAACTCAGTGTGTGGCATCTATAGATCCCAAACGATAATCGACTTACATCGCCATGATGAAATTAACTCAGCACGCTCTTATATAAAACCTATTGAAAAGCATTTATCCGGACACGGTTAGTGTAAGGGGCCCTCCATTACTTAGACATGTGAGCTGTTTAAGGGGGGAAAGCCGAAACTTACCCAATCTCACAATGGAGAGCGGAAGGGTCACATTAATTATCATTTTTATTCTTATCCGCAAATAATAGTATTTTTTTTTTGAAATTGCTACACAAGTAAGGCAAACAATAACGTTATAACCATAAAAAATAAAAATCTCATGTAAGATTAGGACGTGGGGCTAAGCTTTACATTACTATAACAAGATGAAAAGTGTCAAATCCGTAGCAAAAAACATAGGCAGGCCACCAACCCGATGCATGGATAGACAATCGATATCAGACCCATCGCGAATCCATTCGTGGATAAGATTGACCCGTGATACGGAAAAACTCCAAAGGGAGAGGGGGCACATACCCAGAAGTGGTGGCGGGCTGATGATGATGTTGAACTGAAAAATCGCCAAAACTAGCCCACGTAATGAATGGACGGCCCCTAAGCTCTACAATCAATAATCAATCAAACGACGATCTTTTGATTAGTCAAGCGCTGAGGCCACGAGGCCCGATGTCGGTCAGCCAACGTGGGAAAGCACAATCGAAATGTAAGAATGCGCTTCTCTTGTACTCGTACTTGTGGATTATTCGGAGTATTGCTACGAAAGTGGACTGTTTATTTTGAATGGCAGTCTACTTTATACAAAGAACGTAAGTAGTCTATAGATACATTGCAACTTAACAACAATAGAGGTATACCTATAGGCCTCAGGACTTAGGAAAATTATTATCGTTTGGCTCTATTTTTCTTAGTTTTAGGTTCTAGGACTCGTTTCAGCCAGGGTTGTTGCAACGCTGTACAAAATGTATAAATCATGTAGGCTACTGTACAAGTAGATTTCATTGAAAATATGTATGAATTAGAGTTGCCGCGAATACTCGCTATTATTCGGTATTCGGCATTACTCGTCATTTTTTTATATTCGTCGAATACCGAATAATAGCTAGTATTATTCGGCATTCGGCGAATAGTCGTCGAAAATAAACTTTTAACGAACAAAAGAACTAATCAGTTAAAATTAATCATTTTTTTTATTATTTTCCTTAATAAAACAATACACAATATCAATTATTATCTGTAATATGTGCCTGTGCCTATCATATTCATGAAATTAAATTAGTAAGGCTTTTTAATTAATATTTAAAATCCAACAGAGGCAGATTGTGGTGCAAAAAAAAACATTTTTTTCTGCACGTTCTGGAGCAAGTCGGTTTCGTTTTTCCTCGTAAATTAAACCTGCCTCGAAAAATAGTCTTTCTGAATAAATTTTCCAAATTCATGCTCCTTGATTCTGAAATGTACTGTTCTCTTCCTCTTCAAAATGTAGCCAAACATGAGATTTTTTTCCTGGGTTTGGCATGATTGTTCTTCTTTTTAAGTAACACTTTAACTAATTAAGTATTCATCAAGTCTTTAATTCAATAGCAATTTTCAAATAAGTATAGAAATAAAAAATAAAAAAACGTCAACCGATGTCGAAAATCAATTAACAAATGCGTGCCGCCTCCTATCTTAAACAAAAGCGTATTAATTGAGCGGGAAATCCCCTACAAAAATAATCGCTGGGTTATACAAAACGGGGTATTCCCCGTAAACTAAAGAGAAAGACTTGTACAAGAAAAGGGTTGCCAGCATTTAAAAATGGAAAATTAAATTTACTACATATATGTAGGTATGTATAACATGAAACAGATTTCTTTAACTTTATTGTTTTCTTTCATCACAACCTTAGAAGAAATTAGAAATATTTTAATGTGTTTAATGTTTTTTTTTATGTCGAATAGTAATGTCGAGTTATTCGACTATTCGCCAAAGTGAATGGCGATTAATCGGTATTCGACTATTCGCTATTTAAACACTATTCGCGGCAACTCTAGTATGAATGTGTTAGATCAGGGTTAAAAGAGGCGGTTACCTTATCTATTTTCTACCAAAATATTACTGTTAGGATGGAAATCTTACTTTTAATTAATGCAGCAACCCTGATTCTAACTTAATAACAAAGAAACTCTTCAATCTGATCCTTTAAATGTTTGTGAGGGTAGTTACCTAACTTGAGGTTTCTAAATTAGTAAAGGAAACAAGTAAATAAGTTTACTTTGTATATTTTTTATACTTCATGGGTCCCTCGAGGGTACCACCATGTATTGCAATAATTATGCCACGTTCGCAAAGCCCTAGACGTTTTGAGAAGAAGTGGCAAGAAACTCAAGACGCCATCAGTATAATCTTTTGATCAGTCACCTTAATTTAGATATTACACAAAGTACTTAACTTTAGCAACATGGCGACGTCCACTCGACTTGGCTTCGAATATAAAAGTACCGACACTCAGCATAACTAGCTAAGCAAGACTCCAACGTTATTATCAGAATACCGGGAGAACACCAAGAGAGATTCAAAGATACTAAGAGATATTAAGAGACGAAGCCGCGCCAACAGACTGTTTTATACTGATTTCACAAGCTCCCACCATGCCTTACCACCACTGCTCGATGTAAATATTACTAACAACCAATAGGGAACGAGCAAGATGGCGGGCACGGTGGTAGCTTCCATTTTACACAATTGTTAAACATAAAATCATCTTAAACTGTATTTCATACTTATTAGAACAATTATTGATACGTTTCAAGTAATCTATAACATTATGAAATCACAGTATTAAATAAATGGTATATGTAAACAACAATGGCCGACATTCGGAAGTCATGATTTAGTTACCAATAAGTCTTATATTACTTAATACATCTTGTAATCGTTATTAAATTAAATATTATAATAACATTATTATTCTAACACGGCCAGCCTGACAGTACTTCGTCCTCGAAGTACATACAACCTCATCACCACCATTACACTACAATAAAACTTAATACCATATTGTATTGTTGATGACATATTATTGTGTTTATTTTTTTTATTTCATATCATATTTTACTATTCTATTGAGATGAAACTTCTAATGCGACTTCCAACAAGGTTGCGTTATAAGTTAAATTAATAAGTTAGATTTAGTTAAATTTAGAAGTTAAATTAATCAAACAAAAACCAAAACACCTCGTCCATCGACGGAGAAAGTAAATACCGCGGGCTAACTTGACGCCAACGCCATCTACCTCTAGTTAAGAGTTAACTACTAAATTTCACTTCTTCTGCGCGGAGGGACTCCACGCACAATTTTTTTTTATTTTCGATGTCAAATGATCTCCCACTCAAACCATCTAATGATTACGTGGAGAACATCTAACAAATCAATCACAATTTTATTATTTGTAGGATCCGTTAACAAAGCCTTTTATTCGTTTATATTTTAAAGAATAAAATCTTAATTTCAAGTACCCTCAATATTTTTTCAGCACCTTTAAAAATTGGTTTGCCATTATCTCGGCAAGATATAAATAATTTGTTATTTTTCAGAATGTCAATAAATCAACTGATACACACCTAATTCTGCATCATTAAATAGGAGATCTTAGTCAAGTCATTTCAGTCAAAGTAACACACAGTTCACCCTTCATAAACTTTTTCCGGCCATACAGGACCATTCCATATTTAGCCAGCATTTCAAACTTTCCAATTTCTCATTCCACTGTGACACTGTGTTCTTAATATTATAGTCAACAGATTTCCCAATAATGAAGCAGCTATGTGAATCAGCTAACTATTGTTTGCATTTTATTTTTCACTTTTCTCGTTTTACTGAAGGTTTACGTCTTTTTCAGACCGCTCGGTTATTCTGACACATTTATAACCAGTTGTCTTTCAAACTTCTTAATATATATATTTGTGTAGTATGTATGGTCTTATGTCGTTAGATAAAAATAATTACAAAATGAACAGAAACTTTCTGCAATATTTTTTAAGCAAAATTCTTCTGGTTTTGTCAACTGATCCCACATTACAAAATAGACAAATTATGCAAAACATTTTCTATTTATATATAACAGGGCTCAGCCCCTTACCTCCTTTATCGTCAGAGCACTGTATTCACTTCACTATTTTAGTGATACACTTCACTATTTCACTGATTCACTTTATTTGGCCAGGGAGCCCAGTAGTTCTGGGACCTGGAGCCCCGCAGCAGAATTTCCCAGGCAATCATTGCCAGGAAATCGAGTGGCCGCTGCACAGGCAGCCTTTCAGCATGGATATGCAAAAAGCTTGTCGGGATTCTCTGAAATACAATGAACGGCATTAATGTGGGTATTTCGGCACCACTTCTGATGTTAGATCAGGGTTAAAAGAGGAGGTTAGTTTGTCTATTTTCTATCAAAATATTACTGTTAGGATGGAAATCTTACTTTTAATTAATGCAGCAACCCTGATTCTAACTTAATAACAAAGAAACTCTTCAATCTGATCCTTTAAATGTTTGTGAGGGTAGTTACCTAACTTGAGGTTTCTAAATTAGTAAAGGAAACAAGTAAATAAGTTTACTTTGTATATTTTTTATACTTCATGGGTCCCTCGAGGGTACCACCATGTATTGCAATAATTATGCCACGTTCGCAAAGCCCTAGACGTTTTGAGAAGAAGTGGCAAGAAACTCAAGACGCCATCAGTATAATCTTTTGATCAGTCACCTTAATTTAGATATTACACAAAGTACTTAACTTTAGCAACATGGCGACGTCCACTCGACTTGGCTTCGAATATAAAAGTACCGACACTCAGCATAACTAGCTAAGCAAGACTCCAACGTTATTATCAGAATACCGGGAGAACACCAAGAGAGATTCAAAGATACTAAGAGATATTAAGAGACGAAGCCGCGCCAACAGACTGTTTTATACTGATTTCACAAGCTCCCACCATGCCTTACCACCACTGCTCGATGTAAATATTACTAACAACCAATAGGGAACGAGCAAGATGGCGGGCACGGTGGTAGCTTCCATTTTACACAATTGTTAAACATAAAATCATCTTAAACTGTATTTCATACTTATTAGAATTATTAGAACAATTATTGATACGTTTCAAGTAATCTATAACATTATGAAATCACAGTATTAAATAAATGGTATATGTAAACAACAATGGCCGACATTCGGAAGTCATGATTTAGTTACCAATAAGTCTTATATTACTTAATACATCTTGTAATCGTTATTAAATTAAATATTATAATAACATTATTATTCTAACAAATGCATAAGATCATACTTTATCCTCAAGTTGGCCTCAGAGCAACCGATCAGATACTTTTTTAAATTTCTAACTGCTTATCTAACTTATCTACACTCTATAGTATCAACAAACATATCTACTAGGTACACAACTGGAATGTACCTACGTAAAGTATTAGCAGCATGTAAGCTTAGCGTAATTTGTAAGCAAGGGCATGTGTTTTATATCTCTATGCAAATGAAGTCGGATTTATAACTTTCTAAGGAGCATTTGTTCAAATAAGGACCGAAGTACAGTTCTCTAATACAGTTAACATCATGAATATGCAATGATAGGTAAGTTTCAATCTTTCGCGGGCTTAAGGTTACAATGTGCTTTAATTATACATATTATTATGAACATCCGGCTTAGGGTTTGGGCCTTTTTTAATCCAGAATTAAGAAATTCAGACCTTCGCTATAGATAGCACTATGGCGGATTGGGACGATTAGCACCCGAGATAGATATAAATAGATAAACCTTATCCGATTCGATGTAATTGACTGTAAATATCCTACATGACTGTAATAGGTTTGTCCCATATAAAGGACTTGCAACAGGAATTAAAAAATTAGTCTGACACCAGTCTATGTATACGAACTTACTTACATAAAAATTCATAATTTCTAATTTCAGTTCATTGCACTTTGCACTTACCAAATAAAAATAAAGATGATGACGTCACAAGAACACACGACCGATATTGCTCATTTAAGAAGTAACGAAGACACCTACGACACGAGATGTTTTCTCAGTGTAGGTTTTGCTAGACTTTTGATTATGTATGATATTAGTGTCATAATGATTTTGAAAAAAAAATGTTTGTGTAAATAAACTATTATTATTGCATATAGACGTAGTTCTATGGAAACAAGTGTTTTGCATAGGATTTACTATCACTGCATTAGCAATAAAATTTCAGATCAGTGTGGATCTGAAATCCATGATATGAAATTTATTTATTTATTTATTTCAATCAACACGGTATAAACACCAATTACGTTAATTAAATCATATTATTATATTACAATTAGAATAATAGTCAATAATTAAATTAAATTAACTAATAATAAAATCAATCACATATGCACATTGAATTTTAAAATTAATGGACAAATAATCAATAAAAACACAAAAATAAAAAAATATCATATGTATATCATTGTAAATAATATGCCGTTGGTTGGGAGTGAACTTCATTAGAACAGGAAACTTTTGTTGCGGTTTCTGGATTTGTCTCTAATGGACCGGCCACACATTCGCCCTACGGCGAAGTTATCGTCACTGGGGCTCATTCATCTAATTCAAACGGCAGTAATTGGTTGTTCACGATTTGAACTACTACCTGAAGCTGGGCACATAGCCTTATTACGCTGCGATGATCGCATCTATTCATCAGATCAGTCCAGCGAGGTCCTAATATAGTTGCATTGCCAGTAGGTAGTTATTGAGGAATCAAAATGAAACCCTTAGTTTAATCGAAAAATATTGATTTAACAACAAAAATATTGGCATCAATGTTGTAGAAAATCAAATTTTAAACAACTTTTGTTCCTAAAACTTCTGCTGTAAAATTGAAATAACACAAGTTATTGAAGAAATGAAATGGTACAACCAACTATTTAAAAAAAAATATCGATCCTACAAAAAGTTGATGGGAATCAAAGTTATAGAAAATCAAATTTTAAACAACTTTGATTCCCATCAACTTTTTGTAGCATCGATATTTTTTTTAAATAGTTGGTTGTGCCATTTTGTTTCTTCAATAACTTGTGTTATTTTAGTTTTTTAACAGAAGTTATGGGAACAAAAGTTGTTTAAAATTTGATTTTCTACAATTTTGATTCCCAACAACTTTTTGTAGGATCGATATTTTTTTTAAAAAGTTGGTTGTACCATTCCATTTCTTCAATAACTTGTCTTATTTCAATTTTTCAGCAGAAATTAAGGGAACAAAAGTTGTTTAAAATTTGATTTTCTACAACTTTGATTCCCATCAACTTTTTGTAGGATCGATATTTTATTTAAAATAGTTGGTTGTACCATTTTGTTTCTTCAATAACTTGTGTTATTTCAGTTTTTCAGCAGAAGTTATAGGAACAAAAGTTGTTTAAAATTTGATTTTCTACAACTTTGATTCCTATCAACTTTTTGTTGGATCGATATTTTTTTTTAAAAGTTGGTTGTACCGTTTTGTTTCTTCAATAACTTGTGTTATTTCAATTTTTCAGCAGAAATCGATCGATCCTACAAAAAGTTGATGGGAATCAAAGTTGTTTAAAATTTGATTTTCTATAACTTTGATTCCCATCAACTTTTTGTAGGATCGATATTTTTTTTAAATAGTTGGTTGTACCATTTCATTTCTTCAATAACTTGTGTTATTTCAATTTTACAGCAGAAGTTTTAGGAACAAAAGTTGTTTAAAATTTGATTTTCTACAACATTGATGCCAATATTTTTGTTGTTAAATCAATATTTTTCGATTAAACTAAGGGTTTCATTTTGATTCCTCAATAACTACCTACTGGCAATGCAACTATATTAGGACCTCGCTGGACTGATCTGATGAATAGATGCGATCATCGCAGCGTGTGTGCCCAGCTTCAGGTAGTAGTTCAAATCGTGAACAACCAATTACTACAGTTTGAATTAGTGAATGAGCCTCCAGTGACGATAACTTCGCCGTAGGGCGCAGATGTGGCCATAGCATTAGAAAATAACCATAATTATACAGTAGGTACATTTGTATCTTATAATATTAGAGTACCTATGCAGCTAGTGCCTCAAATATCTGTAAATACATAGTTATTTATATTTACATCACGGTTACAATTAATAGTTCATCAACGCTATTCTGATAGAATCTGCATACAGGTGTGGCATATCAATGGACAACTTCTCCACTTGAATTATTAACCATTCCCTATATTTATGAAGATAGAAATCGAGTAGCTTAATAGAATTTTAATGGGACCCTTGTTACTGTTATTCTGGTACATGGAACTACTTGAGAAGTAATTTATTGTATTTGTGAGTTACTAATTTTTAAGTAGGTACTTAAAAATTGTATGTAGGTACATACCTACTTAATTTTTTCCAACTTGAGTAATGTAGGTAGGTACTGGTGATTCTCGAAAATGGTAGACCTTTCTAAATCGTTAAGAACTTCACTCATACTCTAACGATTTACAGATTAAGTAATCGACTACTAAATAGGAACAGACTTGAGTATTGACTATTTAGCTAATACTTTCCAGTTATAAACAACAAATTGTAGGACGTATGCTATTGTTTTACTAAACCCCTGTTTCTAATCCTATCGGCGAAGTTTGTCATTTTGTGATTTCATTTATTTGTCATAAATTACAACTATCCTAACAGTTAGCCTAATGCTGTAGTGTAAGTCCAGTTCAAAAATATTTATTAATAAGATATCCGAAGCGCGAACTCTCTCTAATCCGACTCTACATGATCGCGCGCGTATCGCGCGTACGTGGAAGAACAACCATCACTCCTCTGATGACCATATGAGTGAATCGAGATCGACCTTCACCGATGTGAAATCGTAACCACGCGTCCCTAGGCACGAGCTTTGTTTGCCTTAGGAATAATCTGCTACTGTTGATTTAGTTAAGTAGCATAGTTACCGCTCGTGGGCTCGTGGGTCGCACCTGGGAGTTGCGGAGCTGTCGTAGCTGGGGGTCCGGGCACCAGAAAGAAGAGACAGAAAGAGAAAGAAAGACTATGTACTCCACCTTGTGCTCTACACGGCTTATTAGCAAGCTGTAGCTGTAGCAGAGATCCGCGCACCAGTGGCAGTAGCTGGTCAAGAGGGGCGGCCTCGTGCTCTATGCAGCCTTTTACCAATGTGCTGGGCATATAGGTGTAATTACCTCTCGTCGTCGTTACACCTGGGTGCTGCGGAGCTGTAGTACGGGTCCGCGCACCAGCGACAGTGGCTGGCAGCCGCAAGACATGGCCCGCACTCTTCATGGTCTATGCAGGCCAACTTGTTCAGGAGTTGCTCATGTACTGGAAACAATAGCATTGTATTTATTTACAGATAGATTTGTACTTAACGTGGTTTCATTCGCTCTTCAAGTTTTTTATTCTAACCTGGCTGAAGATCAAATGGGGATGTAAATGATTGTCAAAATGCATATCGATACCTATCTACCTAAGATCTATAACATGCAGGCCGTCGTACGTAAAATATTCATATTTTGTAGTAAAATGAAATTAACTCTGGTCTAATTAGTTAGCTTAATAGCCATGTAGCTTATCAGTTAGCTTAGTAGGTCTCTGTTTTCTTTTCAATACGGCATGATATTGTTTATGCTAAGATTTAATTGCAGTTTGCATGCTGAGAAAAAAGATAAACGAAAAATTCCAATTTAAGTAGCTTGAAATTTGATTAACTTCTGGTCATAAATTCACCAAAATTCATCGAAATTAAAGCAAGTTTAGCAGGTTTACATAGATTGGGTGTTAAATAAAAATATCATTCTTCATCCAGAAACTTCGTATAAGCACACATTCATGTCAAAAGACCATAACTCAGAGATAACGGCATAAATTAGTTATTCATAGCCGTCATCAAAGCTCGTCGTCAAACTCTCCCATCTCCGTAGCTCCGAAAATAAAAGAAATAGCTCGAAACCGTAAGTTAATCCAGGAACATTGGGCGGAAACGTGAAAACGATGGAAATATCTCGGGATAGCTCGGAAACGGTGTCGGATGGAGACCACCAAATCGAGTGTAATTCCGTGTTGACACAATTTATGGGGGCGTTTGTGAGATTACAGCCAGACGCGCTAACAGATAATCTACGCATTCGTGTACACTGTACATGAGTGTACACAAGTAATGTTATTTTAAAAATAGGTGTAAATGCATGCATACATTGAATAGGATATTGATAGCGAAATATTATTTCAGAAAAATTTGCCAGTGGATGAAAAGACGCTTTGTTCGCTCGGTCAACTGTGTTTGAATTTATATGGAACTAAATGGTCTAAAATTACATTTTATCAGTATTTAAGCACACTGATAAAGCTTTAATAAAATGGCGGGTAAAATTATAAGGCATCACAAAGGTGTTACACAAATTATTAAGCACCACATCTAATGAGAGCGGTCTAAAATTACTCGTTAAATTTAATGTATGCGTTCATAGCGATAATAACTCGCTTTCCGTAAAGGGCTCCTCTGACACGTGCTTCGATATTGGTGTTAAGCGATAGCTCCATAGAACATGTAGGTACTTATATCTATCTATGGAGCACAACGTAACAAATTGATTAAAGCGCCGATTAGATAGAAAGCAACATGAGTCCACGAGTCGTGAGCCCCTTAATCAAGAGATGATGCATGTGATAGTTAAGTACCATGTTAAAGTTAATGGCGTAGCTTAACAAATGAAGACATTATTGATGAGGGACCAAACGGCTTGTTGAGCTGTTTTGTTTGTAATCTGGCACATCTGGCGCATCACTTTCAACTTCTTAAGGAGGTATAACAATTTATCGCGTCGAGGTTTGTAAAGGGATTTTCCTAAAATACCGACTACTTATCACTACCTATGTACCTATACTTACTCTTACATACACAATTAATTTCTTAGTCAAAATATTCAATCAAACAACAGTCGCAACCCTAAACTCGCAAGACGTCCACTGCTGCGCATAGGCCTCCTCCATGGGTTTCAGAAGGGCCTGTGCGAAGGGACTTGCACAGTCCAACATGTTTCCTTGGGCCTGAGTCTCAAGTCTCTCTGAATAAAATCTTTCAAATTCTTTCTCAATCTTTCGATACACTTTGTAGGTTAACGTTCCACGCTACGCTTGCCTGTGCATGGTCTCCATTTGATAAAACTCTGTAGCACTGTCGTCTATCAATACCTACTTAGTCACTACTTAGGGCTATTTATGTCGGTAAAGTAAGTTCGTATAGGCCGGGCGGCTAGCCCTGGTTTCAGAGTTTTCAGGCCGCCTGAAGGCCTCTGACATGGCTTAATGGTTAAACAACCGGGACCTACAATTTAACGTGTCATTCGAGCCACGGTAGCGCTCAGTTGGAAAATGCCACCCGCGGTCACCCTACCAATAACGTTAATCGCTGACAAACATATAGTCAAACTACGCTATGCGCGCAATATAGGTTGGTAACTTTCATTATTCTACACATCCCCTCAGTTCTGATTTAAAAAGGCATAGGTACTTATATGAGGTATCAGACAACAGAGTCTCAACTACAATAACAGTTCTCCTACTAATAAACCCGTAAAATATGAATAAGTAAGTAAGTAAGTTCGTATAGGCCGGGTGGCTAGCCCTAGTGTCAGAGTTTTAGGCCGCCTGAAGGCCTCTGACATGGCTAAGCGGTTAAAACAACCGGGACCTACAATTTAACGTGTCATCCGAGCCACGGTAGCGCTCAGTTAGAAAATGCCACCCGCGGTCACCCATCCAAATACTGACCGTGCGGAACGTTGCTTAATTTTGGTGATCGCTGACAATCACCTAGTCAAACTACGCTACGAGCGCTACAGGAAAACTAAACTTATAAATATGAATAACTAAGTAGGTAAGTATTATTATAGGCGTCACGACAAGGCTGTTGCGATGACAGCGCGGTATGATGTCATACACAGCCCACTCGCACGAATGTTTCTTCAGCTGAAAATATATGGCCACGTCTTTATGCAAATCAGAGGAACAGACTGAGACTACGTGAATTGTTCAAAGTAAAAGAAAAATCAAACGAAAAATTGAAGCATAAATCATAATAAGAGCGCTTGTATACGGCCGTTTTTGTTTTTTTTTTTTTTTTTTTTTATTCAATATAGGTTTGCGTTTGACTACATACTGCCTGATGTTGAGCAGATATGCGGTCTAGGATGTAGCACGCTTACCTAGAAGATACCTATTTACTCGGGATTTGAAGACACCCACGTCGTACTTTAGCGGGAAGACAGACCCAGGCAAAGCGTTCCACATTCTGGCTGTTCGTATGAGGAATGAGGACTCGAAACGCTTGGTTCTAACGCGCGGAATGTCCACCATAAAAGGGACAACGGATATCTTAAATTTTTCGCGGGAACGATGTCCGGTGCATCTACACATATTTATTATATAACATAAACCACTGCGAATTCGATGAAAAATAATTACTTTTCACCTAAAATGGCAAAACCGCCTTCCATCGTGTACACAATTCGAATATTTCGCTCGAATTGTTTACATTATTCTTGATTTATCAAAAACGGCTCAGCCGATTTCTGTAAAATTTAAATGGGATCATCTCGAGAGTATACTCTCTCGAACTAAAAAAGAATTTTTTGATTCGGTTCACAATTGGCGAAATTATTTGATGTTCATCATGTATAAAATTCGGATTTTTCGGTCGAATTGCTTACATTATTGTTGGTTTTTTCAAAAAAAACTGAGCCGATTTCTGTAAAATTTAAATGGGACCACTTCGGGAGTATACCCTTTCGAACTAAAAAAAAATTTTTCGATTAGTTCACAATCACACACATACACAAAAAAAAACATACACACGAACATAGTACCTCCTCCTTTTTGGAAGTCGGTTAAAAACGGTCCGTTGTCGTAAAGTGGCGAATCTCTCAAACTAAGTAAGGCTGTTGCTGTAAGAAACTTATAAAAATATCTTATAACTTCTTTGGCCTAGTTGCGTACGTATTACGTTTGCCTCCCAAGTATACTTAGTTGTACTACTTAGGAGCTGTAGATTCAATTCCCGGACGAGCATGTATAGATAATATTAATTTTCTGAAAGAAAGTCTAAAAAAGCTCATGCATTGGATATTTTTAATAGCTACTTCATTAAAATGGGCTAGCTCGATAAATATTTTGCATTGGATAATTGATCGATCGTAAAGCAGAACAATAGCTAACTGTTTATTTATTGATTCGAAGGTTGGTACGCAGATATAAGTAACAAAGTACAAAAGATACCGCTTGTAGTCGGCTAGCTATCGGATGATCCGTTACAGCTGCATTCATGTGCATAAATAAAAAATAAATTAAAATCTTGTAGGTATCTACCAACTTTTTTAAAAATAACTTTCGTTTGTATTAGCCATAGAACGTCGCTGCTGGACATAGGCCTCCTAATAGATCTCCAATAACTTCGGATGGAAGCGGCTTGTGCCGAATAACCTATCCTTGAATATCCTACGCTGCGCCTACCGTTACGCGGCCTCCA
The DNA here is from genome assembly GCA_964007245.1 of Hypomecis atomaria. Taxonomy (NCBI): domain Eukaryota; kingdom Metazoa; phylum Arthropoda; class Insecta; order Lepidoptera; family Geometridae; genus Hypomecis; species Hypomecis atomaria. The sequence continues at coordinate 12,872,932 of OZ023299.1, forward strand.
CACGATAACGTAATAGTAGATTATGTACCAAGAGAACCAAGTGGTGTCTTATGTTACGGGCGACAATTGGACCCTGAGCGTAGCGAGGGACTCTATTGTGAACTCCCGAGCACAGCGAGGGTGTTTTAAGTTAATTCCCGAGAGAAGCGAGGGAATTATTTAGAGTCCTGGGTAAAGCGAGGGGTTCAAGTCGCCCAAGACAAAGACAAACTTGGTTCTAGAAGTTTATACTCTACTTTTCATACATCCTGCGAGAAAATATAACCCCAAGAATATGAGTAATACCTACTTACGTCATATATTTACTACTAGCGACCCGCCCCGGCTTCGCACAGGTTTTATTATACATATAAACCTTCCTCTTGAATCATTATATTTAAAAAAAACCGCATCGAAATCCGTTGTGTAGTTTTAAAGATATAAGCATACATGGGGACTGGGGACATAGGGACAGCGAAAGCGACTTTGTTTTATACTATTTAGTGATAGTGAAGTGTCAGGTAGATACTCATTAGGCAACTCGGTATTTTTCACAAAAAATTAAAACAAATTAGAATGTTCCTAAGAATTGTCAGAAGAGAATAGAAATACTACATAAAAAAATAAAACCATGGCCAGCTCGATTATCATAGCCTAACACGGGCATTGCAAAAAGGTTTTTTTATTCAATAAAACCGAACTGATACGGGCACCAAAGAGGTTTTATTCTGCGATGTCGAGTAGAAACTCCTTACAATGCTAGTTCCCGTACAATGTAAAGAGGTTTTATTTGATTATGCAAAATGAAACCTCATTACGATGTCCTTAAATGTTCTAAGTTAAGAGATTTTCATACGAATTAGACGTTCCAAATTTAAATCACTTTAACCCCTAGGGAGTTTCATACAACATTATTGACCTGACATAGCCCTCGAGGTTGTGTTAAGATAATAATGACTCATTTTACGTTGAGATTTTATAACATATAATGGGACATTTTCGAGCAGGTGGTATGAAAACATACTTAATATAACACGTGGAAAAAATAACAACAAATAAAAGCTTCTTAGTGGAATCGAAAATATTCTTATAAGAAAAATAAGGAAACTGGAAATTTGAAAGTAAAACTAAAAGAAAAGTTTCAAATTGCGCTTCAAAAGCTTAAGTACCTAAGTATTTAGAGCGCTATGACCGTTATTTTTTTTTTCTAATTAATAAGTATTAAGTAAAGCTACTTTATAAAAGTTTCCATTCAACAGAACATTCGTTCACACATTCAATACGCTTTTAGAAACCCAACATAGTACCTAACAAGAAAAATATATTTCTCAATCCATCTCTAGGAATAAAACTGTCGTTCCAGCAATGTTCCGACATAATATATTTCTATTTCAGTCAACTAATACCCAAAACAGGTGCGTTACGAGCAGCCGTTCAGCTATTTTAGTTGTAGCCGACATCAAATAAATCTTCATTTGAGCATTGAACATGAGAGATAAGGAATTAGTTCTACTTTTACTTTTAATGTTTCATAATACTTATTGATAAGTTTTATTGGTATGAGTTGTGTTGTTCGTGGCCCTGACAGAAGTAATTTCTTAAAACATTTTGTTACCATTATGTAGAATATTGTAAAATTTATAATTTTAACTATGTAGGTACGATGCGTAATCGCTCTGTAGCAGAAGGGCAGATAAGCAAAATCCCGAAATAGCAAAATCCCAGATTAGCAGGACAGATTTGCATAAAGGCGGATAGTGTACCTACTAATTAGTTAGAAGTACTGTAGAGAAAACTACTGTAAAGACTGTATGACAGCATTGGTAGTTAAATATGTGGCCTGCTATTTGGCTTTTGGTCCATAGCCCACAGAAGAAATTCAATGGTTTATGGGAATCCATCAATCCCACCCTTCACTTAGTGAGTAAGCCTATGTTCAGCAGTGAACTATTAAACGGCTGCAGCCGTTAAAGTACATTACAGTAAAACCTATAAAATGAATCTCTTTACTTGCAGAATCTATTGTACCTACTCGGTGTACCTATTCTTTTTTCTAAACTGTAGGTGACTCTATAAAATGGGTTGCTTTTTTAAACTAAGTTGATAGGTATAACTACAAAATAGGTACATTAAAATATAATAAATACCTACTATAAATAAGGAAAGGTCTAGGATTTATCGCTCCGTTGGCGGTTCTGGTGTTCCGTATGTTACCTGATTAGGTAATATTTCGAGAAATTAATTGCTTCTGAAATACCTATCTATTTATTTGGTCTGAGCCCATCTAATACATTTCCCTAAATAGGTGTAGTAACTTTCTTCACGGCTTAGCTAAACTTGATAAACTTAGTATGCAACATTATTAACAGATGAAAAATGACAATATTGACGCACATATTTTTTACTTCCCTAGCAATGAAATGCAAGGAAAGTCGGAAAATGGATAAGCAAAATACCGAAGTTGCTAATTATTATTATTAGCTTTACCTAGACTAGTCTCTAAACAAGCTAGATTTTCTCCGAATATTTTTTTGACTGAAATTGTGCCCAAAAATCACTGAATTTATTAGCAGTGATAACGTGTAAAAAATAAACAAACCATCAAACACACTTTAGCACCCATCATTTCAATAAGGAAGTAAGAACACAGGAAGCAACATCAAAATCCCATATGGGTAGGAACATAAATAAAGTTTTTGTATATTTTATTTAAGTAATAGGTATATTGTTGTCACTTCTATTTCGGAATTATTACAGTTTCTAAAAATCAAGTTAAGTGACGATTGACTCATCGAAATGATTCAATAAACACACCTACACACCTATTCTAGCACTGATAGCACAAATAGCAAACCGCGTTATCACTAAGAAAATCTTTCAGCATCACAAAGTAAACAAGGCTTACCTTGGCAATCCACATGCTGAAACACTAAAACACAGGTAAAACTGATCACTAATTTGTACATGATACCGAACTGTCATGGGTGGGTATTCGCACGAATCAATGTGTAATGTGGAGCGATCGGTTTCGCGATGAAGTGATAAGGGATGATAAGGGAGTGATAAGCCGGCCGCGGGCGGCGACGCGGCCCGCCGACGACTCTCCGCCGCCACATCTGAAACACCTCTAGCTTGTTTTGCCGAGGCTCTAGCCCGCGACTGTAGCTACAAATCCGCCTGTTGCATCGCTCTACGATTGATGTTTTGTAAGTTTCCGCGGATTTTCTCGGATCATTGTCGGGCTGAAAAATGTAAAGTATTATGTTATCGTTAGTTCAAAAAATTATATGTGATTAGACTTTATTTTTGTACATATAAAACCGCATGTAGCATCGCTCTACGATTCACGCGTTGTATGTTCACACGGATTTTGTATTGTCGGGCTGAGGAATCAAAGTTTTTGATGTCATTAGTTTGATAAAAGTGTCTTTTTTTTAAATCGTTGGTTACTTTCATCTGGATTCACTAGTTTTTGCCAGCGGCTTCACCCGCGTGATATTTTGGTTTATGAGTTGTCCCATAGAAATTTATTTTTGTTGGATAAAACGTAGTCTATGACACTCTCCGACCTTCACACTGTGTCCATGCAAAAAATCAAGTCGATAACTCCCTCTGTTGCTGCGTGAAAGAGTAACAAACACCAACAACCAATAAACACACGTAAGGATTTCTAAAATCTATTTAATTACTACTCCTTGAGAAGACATTAGACATCTCTCGTGAGATACTTGAATGCGGCAGTTAAATCTGAAGTCACCGGCTGTCGAGGCGTGTCGCAAGAATTAGTACGATTGACGTGCGCAAGCGACGTAAAGTGATTTATTGGCACATTCACTCCCGTGCAATTTGCAGTTTTCCTAATATGGACGAAATGTAGAAAGATCCGTAAAATACAAGGTTTCAGCTTCGAGTTTAAACGGGCATAGTGAGCTTTGCCGATAGCTTCAAACGATTTGGGAAGATATCGTGAAGAAATTTGCATGTGTCAGAGTTCTCCATGTTTTCATAGATCTACCTTCCAATGCACATTTGGCCAGTGTGGTAGACTATGATCACACTATCAAAAAAAGAAAAAATGACAAGTCGATGGGTCGCACCAAATAATTATAATAAGCTGTATTAGCTTAGTAAAAACTTCTTGAGACTTATCTCAAGAAGTTTTTACGGACCTTAGTCCGTGACACGGCCCGGTTCAGTAACGTACCTACTTACTTGCTTAATACAGAGCCGAAACTAACGAACTCTATAGTGCAATCGATATATGTAATAACTTCATTATCATAAGCAATCGGAAAAATGTTAGCATCCAGGACAATTAAACCATTTCATTTCACCTTAATCAGGTCAGGGTTTCAGTTGAAATGGCAGTGAGCAGGGCACCAAGCATGATGGCCGATAGGGGCGTAAGTTCTTGAGTGGAAACCACGAACGGGCCACTGCAGCACAGGACGCGACCTCATCAAGTTCACAGGATCACGCTGGATTCAAGCCGCTTCCAACAATGCAATGTAAGCACTAAATTAAATATCTATGTGGTCGTGTAGAGTATAGGACTGTCTTCTGAGGTCTTAATATATAAGACATGTAAGTATGTAGTACGTAATGGTAGTATATTCATGAGAAATATGACAATAGACTTCTCGGTAAGGCTTTGCCCTTTTTTGTCATTTCACCGGTGTCGTCCATGTGAGTCAACATTGTGCAGACTGTTATATGTAGATTAGCAAAGATTAAACTCATTTGAGTCCGGAAAAACATAGAAGCGGTGGCTCTAGACAGCGCAGAGACGTCAACTCATATGAATCAACTGCCCTGTCTGTCTGGTTTCCCAGACTCAGAAAATATCAAAATAAGTCGACTGTTCGATTGGTCAACTTATCTAGCAGTTCTAGCATACTCAATAGTTAATACTCAATCATTTATTGCAACGTATATAATATTTACTTATAGTTCGGTATATATTAGTTATGCATACGACCATATGAACTCGGAGAATATCTTACTACCTACCTATGTCTGTACAATGACATATTCTGTGAACAGACATGAGTTCCAAAAAAACCCGCCGAAGAAAGACTATCTGAAGAACACTGTATCAGATGCTGTAGGTAACTATCTAACCACATAGGTAGGTAGAACAGCCCAGATATTTATCTATAAAGGTATGTATGTACTTTCGAATGTAGGTTACAAGCGATACTTTAGTACCTAGGTATAGCTATAGAAGTCCAACAGGATAAACTACTGAGCTCAGGAAACATCTTAAGATATTTCACTAATGACCTCTACAGAGTTCAACTAACAGCAAAACAGCATCCAATAAAACATAGCAACAAGTAGGACGCGGCAAATTAAGCTTTCAAATTAAACGTTACCAATAACAAGCAAGGAACGGAAACTGGCGATAAATCCAACTAATGGGCAGTAAAAGGCAGCGTCCTTCGTCGCTGTGTCCTTCTGACTAATTACTAATTACAGATTTAACGACCTCAAGAGAAACACGACGTTGGAACACGCAGATCGCCGCTCCCTCGTAGGCTGCGCTTACCTCACCAATTTGTAGCTAGTCTAGTAGGCTATGTAGGTAGGTGTATGTGGATGTAAATGTCGGTTGGTCCATCCATAAACAAGGTAGTAAAAGTCGTTGTTGAAACTACTAGTCCCACTGTTGTTATCCTGTCCCATAACTGTGTTTATGCACTTAGTTCCGTAAGGATAACCCAAAAGAACAGTGGAAAAATAAATGGGTAATTAATAAGTATGTAAGGGATTTCATTCATATGAAATTCACCAGATACGGATAACAGTTATTTGTTAAAATGTATTAGGCCAGTAAAAATAGAATTTAACTTTACACTAAATTTCCAATCCAATTTTTTCTTATGACTAACTTTTGTTTAGTTACGTTTCTCTTAAATAATTTGATTAATTACTTATTACCATATAGTGGTTAATTAGTCACAAGAAACTAAAAAAAAAGTTTGTCATAATACGACATAAGCAACGTTCAGCACAGTCTTCGGATGCGTGATCGCAGGTGGCATTTACAACTTAACGCTACCGTGGCTCGGATGACACGTTAAATTGAGGTTCGGTTATTTTAACCGTTTAGCCATGTCAGAGGCCTCCAGGCGGCTTAAGAACTCTGACACCAGGTCTAGCTACGAACTCTACGAACTTACTTTTTAGAAACGACATATAGCTTTAGCACCTCGATACTAGTTCAAAATCGAGTCTTCTCTAAATGGCAACGAGTGTGGGTGTACACTCGAGGCCGAAAACACAAAGAACAAGGCTCCGCTCGGATATCGACATGTTACAAATGACTCGTGGGCGCCCGCCACTTCTGTACAATTTGTGTTCCATGACGATTACGCAAATGTCATCATTGTAAACAGACTACATTTTGTTCACTGGATAGCTGAACATAAAGGGAAGCAAGTCATTCGTACTTGTTCAGTAAAGCTACACTTTTTGTTACGTGATTTATAGGTATGTTTTTGTAGTGTGAAATTGTGAATGTTACGTGACAGTCCTCTCGTAGCATTAGGTATGAGAATGTAGTTTGACTGTTAGTTCGATTAACCGAATTAGTAAAAATTTTCAGTAGTAGTAGTCCGATTATTTTGGAGCATTAAGTACATTGTTGTCCAGAATTTGGAGTCATATAGTCGTAGGACTAATCCAAAATCCATCCATCAGCATTAGGGCGTCCACTGCTGGACATAGGCCTCCCCTACAGATCTCCAATAAGACCGGTTGGTAGCGGCTTGCATCCAGCGCGAACGCAAAAATTCAAAAAGTTCGGTAGATAGGTAGGTATATATAACCTACTCGTACCTACGTACTTTTTAAACATTGGAACATAAAACTCGCGACTACACAATAATTAACGTCGCGAAGGGACACCTTCCAAATTAGCGATTGCTTGCGATATCGCATGCACTTTCACTAACTTTTTAGAAAAACCACGTTAGTAAAGGTTTTAAATATTCCCATGCGACACACCTAGAACCACATACCTGCTAAATTCACATGCTTCAGTTGACTGGCTTTGGAAATACACAATCTATCAATCAAGAGTTTGTAAGCGATTGTATCCACTGTATTTACCGTAAGTGAGTTCAAACTAGTGTCACGGGGTCTAGTTAAGGTCTGCTTGAGTGCCAACTGAGAGTAGTTAACGAGTTGGGGTCCATTCAGAACGTGATACCGAGATTCATTCGTTGATATAATATATAGGCCTAATCAATATCAAATTTCTTAGTGGCTGTGATGTTAGCTACAAGCTGCGGATAACCCAATCCTCCGCAGCTGTCAAGTGAGCTTCAGTTAGGATTGGGTTATGTGCAGCTAACATCAGTATAGCTAACATCAGAGCCGCCAAGAATTTAGGGTTCCGTACCCAAAGGGTAAAAACGGGACCCTATCACTAAGACTCCGCTGTCCGTCTGTCTGTCTGTCTCTAGGCTGTATCTCATGAACCGTTATAGCTAGAAAGCTGAAATTTTCACAGATGATGATTTCTGTTGCCGCTATAAAAACAAATACTAAAACCAGAATAAAATTAATAATGAAGTGGGGCTCCCATTTAACGAACCTGATTTTTTTGCCGTTTTTCGCTCTAAATTAATAATGGTAACAGGTAGATGCTTGAAATTTTCACAGAATATTTAGTTGTATATTTACTTCAATAATAAAATTAAAATAAAATAAATATTTAAGGGGGGCGTACAGTACGGATCCCTCCGTGCGCGAGTCTCGACTCGTACTTGGCCGATTATTTTTCGTGCAACATTCCATAGAAAAAATGTCCTTTACAATGAAAAAAGTGAAATTCACCTACGATAATAGAACACCTAATGTTTATGCGATTTCAGAATTTCGTGATTTTTCTCATAGATAACTGTGCTACATAAAGAGAACGAAACAATGGCGTATTGTAGCGTAGTCTGTGGAATCTGTAAAACCTTTAAGTGAACAAGGTGTAGCTATTTCCCAATTTCTTTGTTTACACCGATCCTATATTGTTTACGTAATGATTGTAACAAGACGGCGCTTTACAGGTTCACAGCACTTCACACCGTCAAAACGACATGTTAACTAATTTACTTTTAAAGTTAACGAGCCAGTGTTCTTTCAAAGAGAAGAGTTAATTTGGGAGACGATAAACGTTGAATTCCTGTCAGCAAGCTGTTGTGTAAGTATAGTAATGGTTGTCTAGCTATTGGGCAGTAGCTTCAAAAACTCCAAGTATGGTAATTTGATACAATTGACGAAAAAGATTAAAAAAACCCGGACTGCAAAAATTCAATAGATAAGTGACACACTAAAAAGAATTAAAATGTTTGTAATTATTCCTGATTAAAAGTAAAAACCTATTCGATAGGTTTGAAAAAATTAAATTGGATTACTAATAATTTAGCGCCAAAAATCCGCCATTTTGTATTTTGTTTTTATCGTAATAATAATAATATATCTAAAGGCACTTACCGCCTTACCAAAAATAATTAAAACACGCTTTAAACACTGTTTAGCCGTAAAATGTATACTGTTAAACATTGTCTAAAGCGTGCGTAAAACTTTTGTGGTAAGATGGTTAGGTTTTATGACCAATCTAACGATAACATAATTAACGACATCCAGCCTTTTAGAAGATACGTGGGAATAAACAAACAAACACACAAGATACGCGCAAAAAACAACACCCTTCCTTGGCAGTAAACTAAAAAGTTAATTGACAAAAAAAGCCTTCAGAAGGTACTTTTTCAGATGTCGTCGTTTACCTTTAGGCGCGAACCATGTTAATGCGGCTAAGGGCGCGTACACATAGCGTCCGATTGTACAGGATCCTTTTTAACTAATCCGTCGCTACTGGTGGTAATATTCACACAGCATTTACAGGACCGATTTTAACTACGAGTAGCTCATACAACTACATACGCTAATAACATATACGTTTAAACGGACCTATAAAACGGACGTTCTATGTGTACGAGCCCTAATTCGCAACAAAAAACTGTGCCATTTCTTCAAAAAAAATTAAAACTAGGTACATATTAAATTAATCATGCTTATTAGAAGCAAAATGGTGGATACCATTACCTACGTTGACAAAAGTATAAAGCATGAACAACAACGGGTAAATAAACTTGACTTTCACTACATGCGTGTTTTTTTAGGTTTGATGGTCTTGCGCTGCTTCGTCTTCGGCAACTCCCCTTCTTCCAGCAGCGTATAGAAGTGATTCACGGGCTCGAACCAGCCGAACCCCTGATCCGCCCTGCCCAGCCACTTGTGACCGTTGGGGTCCGTAAGGATCATATTCCCAGTAGGGCAGTTGTCACTGAAATGTGCAAGATAGGTAGGTACATCGAACCTAACTATATAACTCATATAAGCGCTCAATGACTTGCATTTCAACCGGCCTTATTGAAAATCTATAAGTAGGTAGGCATAATAGGGAAGCCCAATACCTAGCTGCAGACATCCAAGGCTGTACCAGCCTTTTTATTAGTCCACTGCAGGACGTAAGCCTACCCACGAAGGGTGATTGGGCCATATCGACCACGCTGGCCCAGTGCGGGTTGGTGGATTCACACACGCCATCGAATTTCTTCTATGGACGTATGCAGGTTGCTTCACGATGTTTTCCTTCACCGAAAAGCCAGTGGTGTGAAATTCCGTACATAAGTTCCAAAGAAACTCATTGGTACGGGACCGGGATTGAACCCACGACCTCAAGAATGACAGGCCAGCGTTCCAACCACTAGACCACCACGGCTGATCGGCACGGCACATCCAAGGTTGATGATGATAATTTAACAAGAACATTATAGAGTTATGTTTTTACACAACTATTACTAACAATTTTTAGCCGACGAAGATTTGACGCCCAGATATGGATGGTCTAAAAGAGAGGTAACATCGGTTCATTCCAACATTTCCAACCCTAAAACTTCAGTTTACGACTGTAGAATTTGAAGTAACTTGAAAAAGAAGTCCGACTCGTCCTATCATTTTGTATAAATTATTTATTTTAAATTGCAGAGATTGGAACCCCACAGCTGAACTCCGTATGACTCTACATGCAAAAATAAATAAATCACTCAAATCCATAATTTAGATTACGTTAACTTAAGTTGTTTATTAAGTATGTAATTTATATAGGCGGGTGTGTTGAGGCGAACCCATGCCTGTCCACCTATTAGGTAATGTTTTAAATAATATAAAATAAAAATAAGACCCATTAGGCTTTCTCCCAATGTTTAGCTACGGCTATTTCTGCGTACATATTTTTCATAGGAATTTTTTTTCATAGAAATGCGATAAACAAACTGTCGGACCCACCATCGTCGGTGACACTTATGGGGCACAAAGCGCCAGAGACACATATCGTACGTACTGCTTGTACCTGAAAACGCCGGCCAGTTGACTTTCATCAGGGTAGGTGTACTTCGCGTAGCCAGTGTAGCACCAGTCCTTCAAGTTCCCTTCATAGGTGGTGGAGTCCGCAAACACGATGGTGACAGGATCCGTGCCACTAATTTTGTCGAAATCCCAAGTTGCAGTGTACTTGTCGCCTTCTGCCGTTATGTATACTCCCGGTCCTACAATGTAGATTGGATTTCTAATCTACGATATTATACTCATCATTTATGATCAACTTTTACTTCTATACCAACCCCAAAATTAAGAAAAAGAATCAGATTGATCAAGAAAAAGATGGCCAAATGCGGCTGAAACTATAGTAAACTAGCGACCCGCCCCGGCTTTGCACAGGTATATTATATTTTAATTAAGTAAAACACAGGTGTTACTCACGTTTGATTTTTAGTAGGATACTACTATAGTTTCTATGCGAGACGAGCCCGCGAGCTAGTACTCCGACCTTGAGAAAGATCGCCAAATGCGATCGAAACTATAGTAGTATCCTACTAAAAATCAAACGTGAGTAACACCTGTGTTTTACTTAATTAAAATGTACGAAAACCACGTTAGTTTCCATAGTGAAGGTATATTATAAATGTAAACATTCCTCTTGAATCACTTTATTTACTAAAAAAAAAAACGCATCAAAATCCGTTGCGTAGTTTTAAAGATATAAGTATACATAGGGACAGACAAACAGGGAAGCGACTTTGCTATATGTGTTGTGATTTGCTGTCTACCATAAAAACCACGCGTAGGTATATCACTTGTGTTTTAGGTCGAATTATACAAGTCGGCAGATGTGAAGTTAGCTACAAGCTTCGCAATATCCAATCCTGACTGAAGCTCACATAAAGCTGCGCGTTGATTAGATATTGCGCAGCATAGCTGAAAGCTTGCGCAATTCACATCCGCCGACTTGTATGATTCGGCCTATACCTATATTCTAATTAATATTCCATGTAGGTACTTAAAATGTTTATTCTAGCGGACAAAACGTATGGAACAGATGATCTTTTTTCGCGATCTCGGAGTAACAAAAGCTTTTCATGCGGAAACTTGCCCGCAGTACATTGCGAGACGCCTTCGCTAGTTCGAAGCTCGTCAACTTCAGAAAAACCGCTAAAGATGTCCTAAAACCACGTTAGGTTTCTTAATAAAAAAGCTTTTCATATAATTATACCTAATTAGGTACAAACAATAAAGCGGAATTTATTCCTGCTTCTATAGGTACCTATATCTACTTGTTATCCAAGTTAATATATCTGGATCAATCATAATGGATACGTAATCATTTTAATCTAGTTAATTAAAATACCATCTACAATGCCGCCAAGTTCGCGAACAAAGTTTTTCCAACTGCCATAGATTCCTCTAAAGCAGCAACCATACGAATAATTGTTTCTCGAACTAATAAACAAAGAGTAAAGCTAGAGCTGCACTCACTGGTTCAGATTACAAACGCATTGCTAGCAATTAGAGCGTATCACTGTACGGACCCATCGGATGCGATATGGACCATTAAATCCCACTCGATAAAAGACAAAAATGCTCGAGTCGAACCTATATTTCACGCGTTTTAGTACCTTGTCACAATGCTGCAATTAGGTTGCAACTCTGCTGTTCCTGTAGACTTTACAGTGTAGTAGAGTGTGATCGAGACCGAATTGTTTTTATCGAATCAATATTTTAGATAGCCCTAGATAATTTATGTAAAATGGAAGTTGGGCAAGAACAAATACCTACATACATCGTATCTTTGGTCTTCTGTTTATGATTTATATGTATATATTTTTTATGATCCTTTTTGTGGTGTCAATTAAAGTATTATTATTTACTAGCGACCCGCCCCGGCTTTGCATAGGTGTATTATACATATAAAAAAATATCTTGAATCACTTTATCTATGAAAAAAATCCGCATCAAAATCCGTTGCGTAGTTTTAAAGATACACAGCATACATAGGGACAGACAGCGGGAAGCGACTTTGTTTTATACTATATAGTGATTGTACATGAAATAATGTTTCTGTATCTACAGTAGGTAGGTACATATATACATAGGCACGTCCTATAGGCGCGTCGAAATCTAGATAAAACAAACATCTTTCGCGAAAACCTGCTACATCCTAGACTGCATCTTCTTATCATCAAGCTAAACACGGCCAAACGGGAACTGATTTCGAATAAGTACTTAAAAAAATACAGGTTGAAAGCATCTTATTAGTTGAAGTCATAGTTACCTGTAGTAAACTCAATTTATTAATTCAGAAATTTCATAGAACAGAATTGGTTTAGAAACAGTACTAAAACATGAACTTAGTGGGTAGAGATAACTTGGCTGGACAAAGGTGAACCACCTCGTGGGCTGCACTTCCTAAAACGACTAGGAGGTGACGTTTGTAAGAATTTAGTGGGCGAATTAGCGAATAGTTTATTTAAGCGCATTATTATGCCACCCAAACCCAGAAATAGGAAGGTAGTCCGCGGCCGAGGATCAAATTAAAGCATTTACATATCCTAACAGTGGTAAAAAACATTGCACGGTTGTGGAGATGATACGATGATATTCGAAAAATTATCGGCAATACCTAGATGAGAGTGACGCAGGATGAGATATTGATTGGCGAAAGAGGGAGAAGGATTATGCCCTGCAGTCTACAGAAAGTCAATCTGCCACGGATGATAATGATGGTGATCATACCTACAGGTATTTTTCTCGTTACTCGTATAGCGTAGTTTGACTAGGTGTTTGTCAGCGATCACCGAAATTAAGCAACGTTCCGCACGGTCCAAATTTGGATGGGTGACCGCGGGTGCCATTTTCCAACTGACCGCTACCGTGGCTCGGATAACACGTTAAATTGTAGGTCCCTGTTGTTTTACCCGTTTAGTCATGTCAGAGGCTTTCAGGTGGCCTAAAAACTTTGCCACCAGGGCTAGCCACCCGGCCTATACGAACTTACTTACTTACTATAAATTGATTAACGCCGGCTGCACGCACGAAAAAGTGCCACTTTCCGTCTAAGCCGAGCGTGCACGCGAGAGCACGGAACAAGCGACAGAGTCAAGCGTTCCGCTTGTTTCAATTGTCGATTCAACAATGTTTTCATATGACGTTATCACGTAAAATTATCATCCGGAAACCGACTGTACGGACATTAAATTTTTTTCTTACAGATAAAAGACTGGGCAGTTGGTCATAAATCTCAGCTGATGACTGATGACCTATGTATATGTTATACACTGTTGATTTTCCTTCGATACGTACCGAAGCGGTTGCGTTGCAACTCACGGTCACGATACTCGACTCAACGTATCTGATGGCAAGGGAATGGAACATTCTGCCAGTTTTCCTGTTTCTTGAGAATGTGATTTTCAAAGTCCGAGCGAATGTATCTTAAGTCTACGTGCTTCATATATTTCATGCGCTAGAGAGATAACCGACTCCAGACTCTATATCCCACTCTTTAATTCCTAGCCATCCCATGATAAATAGTGCCAGAATAGAAAGGATTAGATCATTCCGATTAGATATGAGTACACACTCGTATACGATCTGCATGTATCGGATATCGAGTATAGAAACTTATCCAATACCGATAACAACTCGACAGATTTATTACGCTAAGAGCAAGTAGCACTTGTAACTGCTCTATCCTCATATCTTTAACAAGAGACTCGTGCTAATGAGCTTTTAAAAGCTTTTTCTCTACTTTTTAGAGTACCGTACCCAAAGGGTAAAAACGGGACCCTATTACTAAGACTCCGCTGTCCGTTCGTCTGTCCGTCTGTCTGTCTGTCACCAGGCTGTATCTCATGAACCGTGATAGCTAGACAGTTGAAATTTTTACAAATACTGTATTTCTGTTGCCGCTATAACAACAAATACAAAAAACAATATAAACTATCTCTAGAGCAGACGCGACGGACATATTCTGGCATGTTATATCACTTACCTATCATTACTACAGGGACATGCTCGAAATGCGAAAAAAGACGAATTGACTGCAGTATACAAAGAGGTCATCGAATGTCAACAAAATGTATGGAACAGCTTTTTTTCCTGATTTGAGAGTAGTTAGGTCACGACTCACGTATATAGTAAAACTTCTATAATCCTACCTCTTAACTTCCGCCGCCCGCACCTGTCTCAGTCCCCCTTTGTCGTCTCCCCCTGCGCCCCTGTACCGCGCAGACGATGACTAAGTTAAGCGGTGGTATAATGATGAGCGCAATCATGCATTGATATATTGCTAGAACATGTCTATCGTCTATACCTATACAGATACCGCGTGTGGCTTTCACACTTGATTGAAACTAATGTAAATGTATGACCGTGTGTGCAATGTGCATATGGCAGCCCTTTGCTGCTAAATGATAAGTCAAATATCTAGTTGCATGGACAGATACGTCATAGCTTTTACGAGGTAGATGCGTAGGTAAATATTACACCTAACATGACACCCGGGAATAGGCATGATGACTAATAAAATATAATTAGTCCGTCAGAAAATGTTACGCTTATTTTTCCTTTTGTCATAAATGTGCATGAAATGTATAAAAACAATGGCATAATCGAATGATATCTTTATACACAATACGAAGGACTGATGACCGATGTGTGGAGTCCACATACCACCAAGCGCAGTATAAGACGTGCGCGTAATACCTACCGCCAATGATGTTTTGTTTCAATGCCTACCGCTATAGATCTCCTATAACTGAGAAGAGAAACAAGAATTATCTTACCGAGCATTTTAGCAACTTGATCCTTCTTCTTGATCTCAAAGAACCCGTCATACGTGTCGCCGGTGGAGTGCTTGAAAAAGCCCTCGTCTCGAATGACGATCACCTCCTTCACTGGCTTTTCGGTCGCAGTAGATTCCTCCTCAACGGAGGCAGAATTTTCCGTCGTCATAATCAACACGTAGACATAAATCTATAAGCGCGAAGAAATTACTGAATGAAAGTGTAGTATCAAGGCCTAAATTCAATTATAAGTACATAATCAAAGCATAGGTACCTACATTTTTGGTCCGATAGATATTGAGAATAATATAAAATTTCAAATAATTAATGATCCAGCTTTGAGCAGATATTCACATTTCACAGCTTTAGGCGATTTTACTTTATAGTTAATACTTTTTCCGTCTTTCGAGATAATTTAATTAGCGCGAAACACCGATGCGTGACAATCAGCCCATGACCTGTCAAAAGCTAAGTTTTTTTCGCACGCGACCTCATTTCTATCCTTGACCTGTTGCTGTCCTACCTAGTAAATACTTTTTGATCCGCTTTCTTTTAATTAAAACTGGTGAGCATACCTTGTAGTTCTTTCTATGGTGACTTAATCACCTATAAATAAACCAAACTAACCTATGAAACACGAAACTTATATAGTTTTGTACGGGAATAGGGACCACCAAAGAGTATAATTATATAGAACACATTAACACTGGTAATAAACCTAAAATCACAGAAAGTTTGTACAACCATTGTTTTTTCGTATTTTCCGTTATACCATAGGTACCTTTCGCCCGTAGTCAGTTATTATCTTCTTCGTCTATGCTTTCGCCACCCTTTTCAGTGCGAAAATTGCAAATAAATACTTTTACATGAAACTTTTTTTTTTAATTTTTTGGTTGTTTTTCCGTAGGTTGTTATAGGTATAGTATAGGTCAAACGGTCGAATCACGGTCGAATCATGCAATTTGGTGGATGTGAAATTAGCTCAAGTTTCGGATAGCCCATTCCAGACTGAAGCTCACTTACCAGCTACGCGAGGATTGGGTTACCTGCAGCTTATAGCTAATATCGCAGTCACAAAGTTGTGTGATTCAACCTGTACCTAATTTCTTATTACTTTGTCGTGTAAACATTTTGCTACGGAGACCGATCAAACTTATTGACGTCTGTGAAATTAGCTAGAAGCTGCGGACATCCCCATCTTCATGCAGCTGACAGAACGAATATTCGCTACTACGGAATAACTCGCCCCGTGGTCACAGGCGCTATAAAGTTGAATTCGGCCTATACAAAGACCAATCAGCACACATAATTTTATTATCATCGATGTCATAGACCGAATCATAAGCTGCGCGAAACCGCGAGCTTCAGTCAAGATTGGATATTGTGCAGCTTGTTGCTAACTTCACATCCGCCGACTTGTATGATTCGGCCTGTACCCTGTTACTTTGTTAGGGGGAAGAGATGTGGAAGAACGACCTTCACCCATCGGATAACCAGATATGAGACATACCTTTTATGAAAAGTAATTTACATACAAATGGGCCTATGATAGCTTGCCTATCGAAATGTGTTCATGAATCTATTTAATCGGATAATTTTTTAATATTTTTTTTTACCTTCACTCTTTTAATAGCCGGTATTTTTTTATTCCAACTAATAGTTTTTAATGTACAGAATATATCTGGTAGGTTTGCTTACTTAATTTTGTTCATACTACCTGGCAAGCAACCATTCGCAAATATGTCAATGTAAGTACAAAACCCATCTTATAACCAGTCAAAATTGGTATCATAAGAAAGATAATTAACAAAATTAAACAATTTTTTTTTTTTGAGTTTTTGAAAAAATCGTTCATGACATTTTTTAAATATAATAGAAAATAGCCATGAACTCTTTTCGATAGATAAGCTTTCATATGCGAGTTTATAAATGAACAGTAAATTTTATAAAAAAAAAAAAAGTCTCATCTGGTTATCACGAGGGGGAAGGTCGATCTTCAGCGGCTCTTAGGACATGTTGTCTTGTAAAAACTAATCAACAGATAAATAAAACACCAAATACTATTAGTAAAATATATTCTACTAACGTTCATAAACCATCTGGCATCATCGAAACATTTCAACGGTAACAAAAAAGACTATATTCACTTTTGTTTTGCGCCACATGTAGGTACAACGTACATTAGTTATATTTACACTGACTACCCGATAATAGGGCATCTCAAAATACCACGACACGAGCAGAAATAAATAAGGATTACAAATGCTACATAGATCTATACTCCAAACCTACATTAGGCATATAACATGTAAAATAATTAAAAAAAAAAAGTCCGCTAAAAACAATATAATATGACTTGATATGATCGGTAGTGTCTTCGTACTGTTCGTCAATGATATACTATGTTAATAAATAAATAAATAATTACAAACAAAGACGGAGTTTTGAACGTTGAACATTCGTATTATCGGCAATGATTCCTTAATCTAAATAAATTATTACTTTAATGTAACTGCACATCCATCGAAGGAACCGGCGTTATACTTTTTATTAATATCCGAAAGCTGTACAAAAACGTACAGCTTAATATCCTGATCACAGCGCGAGATTTAAAAAAGCTAATAAATAAAAGTAAACAACAATCTCACAGATCATTCGAAGAATGCGAGCGTTCGCCATCTGCGCAATTTGATGATTGGATGCTCGTAAAGAGAATTAAAAAATAAAAGCAATAACAAATAAATCATTCAAAATATAAGAAAAAAAATAGCCTGATTGTTTCGAGTGGGTAGACCTTTTTACGGCGGGACACAACACTAATAGAATTAAAAAGCGTGAGACGAACCGATTAATTATCTCGTGAAAGAAATAAGGCAATTGCCCCCGTCAATTGCCGACAAACAATTACTTACAATTGCTGATAAACTTTCACGATCACGTTAAATTCGACTCGGATATCGATAGTCGTATTTACAGCAGCTAGTCATCGACACAAATAGCAGAATAAAGCATCAATGATATTCGCATATACCAATTTCGAGACAAGTCGCGTGTAAAGCAGAGTGCCACTGCGCAACATAAATATAGACGCGAAATCCAGAGCTCTTTTCAGTGCTAACTTGAGTAGATGGACTTGTAAATACAGTCTATAGAAGATGTAAAGTTGTTTCCGCGTGGTCCAGTCAACAAATTGCAAGCGGCAGCGGGTTAGAGGCTCAAAGGATGATGTTGGCGGGATCCTCCATATTCGCTTTGAATGCCTTCATGAATTCTGCGCCGACCGCGCCGTCTATCACTCTGTGGTCGGCGGACGCGGTGAAGGTCACGAATTGTGCTGTTCTGAAACTGTACCAACTGGTATTAGAATCATACCAACATTGCAACAACAACAACAAAATGATATTTATAGAGGCAGCCAGGTATCATCTTGGGGAAAGGGGGAAAGGGATTTGAACATTTGTATCCACCCGCCGCCATTTTGAGTTTTTTTTTTCACTTTTCGCGCAAGATGTAAGTAGTATATATTATTTCTTCTAGGTCTGCCTGCTTCATCTTCGACCACAACGTCGCTCACCATCAGGCGAGTTGGTGGTCAAGCGCGGACTTATTTGCGATAAAAAAAATCGGCCAAGTGCGAGTCGGACTCGTTCCTCTTGCCGTTATTAATAGCGAGCAAAAAAACTCTTAAAAATCACCTTTGTTGTATGGGAGCCCCCCTTTAATTATTTATTTCATCCAGTTTTTAGTATTTGTTGTTATAGCGGCAACAGAAATACATCATCTGTGAAAATTTCAGCTCCCTAGCTATCGTGGTTTAGGAGATACAGCCCGGTGACAGACTGACAGACGGACAGACGGACATCGAAGTCTTAGTAATAGGGTCCCGTTTTTACCTTTTGGGTACGGAACCCTAAAAATGAGTAGGGGACACTTTTACACACAGAAAATATTTCGTACTATGGTACTCAAAAGCGTCACGTTCTCGAGATATTTGGATGTAAAGATAGCTATAGGAGAACTTTGCGATATTTACATCCAAATATCTCGAGAACGTGACACTTTAGGGTACCATAGTACTGAACATCTATTGTTTGTTTAAAGTATCCCACCCTCATATATATTTTCATCGAGCGCGGCTACACCCATATCTAGGATGTGGGCATTTTTTACACAATTGCCACCACCTACCACTAAATGAACTTTTGATAGTTATTTTCGATCAAGTAGATTCAAGATTATTTTTGGAATTTGTAGTTAGGGTTGGCCTCGAAGAAAATCTTCCTAATGCTCTTTCTTCACTCCGAGTACCTCTGATATGGGTATATTTAAAAGGAAAAAATTTAGTGTGACTCACCCTTGTGACTCATTCTTGTCAGGGATAACTAACTCCTGCAGGCCTCCGCACGCGATGATCAGGGACTGGGGCGGGTTGATGATGGCGTTGAACATCGTGATTCCTGAAAAAAATACACAGATGAGGAGCGAATCTTCTGATTTCGAAAATGAGTAGCAGGGTGGCATACCCTGCTACTCATTTGGGGCTAAGCGACTCTCCTTAGCTTTAGTCGCCAGTCCCTTCATGTCAGCAAACAGGTCGATGACTTTAAAGAAGTAGAACACAAAAATCAGCTGTTAAGGTCAACGAACTTCACTCACCATACATTCCCAGATTGGATAGTGACGGTGCCTCCCTGATACTCGCTGGGTGTTAAACGGCCTTTCTAGGCTTTATTCGCCAGATCCTTCATGTTGGCAGACAGGTCGCTGACCCCCGCGCGAGCCCGCGTCGAAGAGGATCGGCATGATGATGCCGGTGAGTAGAAAACAAAAATCAGCTGTTAGGTCAACGACCTCCACTCACCATACATTTCCAGATTGGAGATAGTGACGGTGCCTCCCTGATACTCCTTGGGTGGTAAGCGGCCTTCCTTAATCTTGGTCACATTCTCATAGACCGGTATTTGATCTTTGAAGATGTCGAACACAAAATCAGCTGTTAAGGTCAACGACCTTCACTTACCGTACATTCCCAGATTGGAGATAGTGACGGTGCCACCCTGGTATTCATTAGGTGCTAGACGTCCTTCCTTAGCTTTAGCCGCTAGTTCCTTCATGTTGGCAGAGAGGTCGATGATCCCGCGCGAGTCCGCGTTGAAGAGGATCGGCGTGATGAGGCCGTTGGGCGTCGCTACTGCTACGCTTACATCTACGTTTGAGAATCTGAAAAAATAAATGAAAGGAATAATTGTTGGGTATGTTTTGTCCTGGTACCGAGATTTGAGAATACGACATCGGAATTTTTAGTTTTAATTATTTACCCTTTTAATTACTGCTCTTTTCGGCTTATCTTCAGGTAAATAATATGGGCTATATTATTCACAAATGATACGGGTTTCTTTATGTGAAAGAATAGTACAAATTGGCCTCAGATAGCTTCAAGCTGTAACGATTAGCGTCCGATCTTTATTTTCTTACACATATGAAATCGAATGTAACGTTGGGCACCTGTCTGCGCATCACGATTCACATTACCATCAAATGCTAGGTGTTTGATGTTTGATCACGTTCGACTCCTGCGTCGCGGACTGGTGGACGTTCAGCATTAAAGGTCTATGTAATTATTCGATTCTCTATGAAGTCATAGTAAGACGACGAGACAAATTAGACAATAAGCCCGATTACAGAGGCGCCACCGTAATTATATTAGCTAAATAGCATAGTTCTGTTTCTTTTTCACTTCAGGCATTCGATAGAGGGAACGCTTTTTACGTTGCTATTTAATTTACGCTGGCGCCTCTGTAATAGTGCTTAATGTTACTATGTGTAAAACTGTTCGCAAAGCGTTAATCTATTAAGCTCTTTATTCTCCAATGTATGATGAAACAGTGCAAAGCAGCTTACTGTCTAATATAGGAATCCATCCAGTGTGCGTTGACGGCGGGCACGCGCTTACACGCCGCGGCCACGGCTTTTACGATAAAGTCGTTCACTGAAACCTGGAAATCAAACAATTTTACTGTAAAAATGATATCAAAACAAAACTATGGGCGACACCTAATTTGATTTTAAAATCTCAAGTAAGTAGTCTACGCTTAAATAGTCAATTGTACAAACTGGAAGCTTAAATAGTCAATTGTACAAACTGGGACCCAATTTGTCGTGGCTGTTTGCAAGAAAACGAAATTGTAGAGCATGGCTTTACAATGCCACACAAGACACTAGAATAGGTAACGGGTTGCATGACGCTTCTGCATCAGCATTATCATCCAAGCCATTGGAACAGTTGTGCCAGCGGCCTAGAGCCACGCCACGAGTACATAAGCCTCCTCTTTCTTGAGGCATTTTTCCCTATCTCAGACTAACTCAACTATGCATGACCAAAAGTTGATCATAATGATAAGTAAAATGAAATGCTAAAATATATCCACTGAAATCTTAGAATTTGTCCCATTAATTTTTCCTTACACCCCCTATTCCAATTTAAGTATTATGTAACACAAACCTTAACTTTAGACTTCTCCGCTGCCAACTTATCGTTGACAAGTTTCCGCATGGCCAAAGTCTTCTCCACATTGACGGTAGTTGACAGCTGATAATGCGGGATGGTTTGCTTGGCTGCCGTCAGTCTCTTGGCGATGGTTTCCCTCATGCCAGAGAGGGGGATGTCCACGAAGGTAGCCCCAGGTGCGGGCGCAGGCGCGGGTGCTCCGCGCGCGGCCCCGAGCTCCGCAGCAGCCGCCGCCGGCGCGCCTGAGAGGTCACCGCTCTTTAACGACCCGTATAAACCAGATCCTTCCCCTGTGGATGGTGTGAAATAAATTAGCCAAGTACTATAGAACGATTTATCTAGTCTACTTGACTTGGTCCAAATTGTTTGCTGTTTTTTTGACAGCTTATACGGGACGGGATGTTTCTCTAGACTAGACGACGGACATATTCTAGAATATCATTGTATAGGCCGAATCATACAACTTGGCGGGTGTAATGTTAGCTACAAGTTGTAGATAGCCCAATCCTGACTGAAGTTCACTTAACAGTTGCGCTAGGATTGGGTTATCCGCAACTTATAGCTAACATCACAGCCGCCAAATTGTATGATTCGGCCTATACTCACAGTTATGACAACTTTTTCTGTGGAGCGAACCGCGAATATTCGAAAAAAAATAGCTAATTTAACTTTTTCTACAACAGTTAATTTTTCTGCTGTTTTGAGGTAAGCCCCATCATAATAATTGGCAATAACAAAATGTGTACAATGATGTTCTAGAATATTATGGACATACTTTAGCTATAGTTGACCTCTTTATTTCATACCATCATTAAAGGACTGTATATTTTTATGAAGAAAATGTTAAGTCTTATGGTAGCACTTCACATCGCCATTAGGGTTTGGGTTTTGTTTCTATTTTCATGGTTG
Source organism: Hypomecis atomaria (assembly GCA_964007245.1). NCBI lineage: Eukaryota > Metazoa > Arthropoda > Insecta > Lepidoptera > Geometridae > Hypomecis > Hypomecis atomaria. The sequence continues at coordinate 12,895,510 of OZ023299.1, forward strand.
GATACAGGAATACACAAATGCACTGCCTACACAAGCCGGCGGATACAGAAGTTTACGTGTTAGTTAATTTCGTCCGAATAGGCAAATACGAACCTATGCACATCGATATATTTGGGCAAATAAGACAAATCCATGAAAACAAATAGCGATCTGAAATGCCGGCATTAAGTTCTACACACACACACAAACATACCACACATGCAATAAAAACAAAATCATTTGCATTATCACAGAATCACGTCTATCATGAGAAAATCCCGCATTTATGACGCAGATGTCGTAGTCATAAAACATAAATAAACATTGCATAACACTCATTTCTCATACGTTTTATAATAGCGAAGGTCACCTTCAGAACGATAGATACTTATCTATCGTTCTGAATTCCGTTCACCGGAATTTCAAACTTTAACATGTTTAGGTAACTCTCTTATCTATTTATAAAAGGTTTTCTAGTTTACGAATATTTATTTTAATACTGCACAAATGTTTATAGATTCCTATTAAACATAGGCCTGCCCTTAAAGATTTAAGAAACCCATGCCGATTAAAGTTAAACGCTAGTGTCAGCAAGTGAAAAATATTTTTTTTTGTTTTATTTTAAATTTATTGCTAAACTAACAGCAATAAATAACTTTTATCAAATTGTTACGGTCCCAATTATCACTTCAATTCGTTGAGTTTAGCTAAAAAGGTGTGATCAATAAAAATCAATTGAGTGATTTTCATCATAATTTTGATTGATTAAATTTTTTACCTAGCCTGTTAATTTATATTGTTTTTTTGGTGTAACATATTAACACCAATTTATTGCTGTAAAATCAGTTTTCGTAAATCCAAGGTGAGTAGTTCAGCAACAAAATGCTAAAATCCCAAATAATTTTGATTTTCGCACGCTGACTCTAGTGTTGGACCTTACTCATTCTTTTCTGGACGTAATTATGTACTGGTGCGTAGAGATCTTCTACGATAACATGACCGGCCCCTCTAAAATTCAAAACGTTTGAAAGTATTTGTGAAAGAATTTACAACGCGCCACCATGCATGTGTGTACTGGTACGGCCGTCAAACAACTAGCCGAGCTAGCAAATCCAAGGATTTGTTGCTCATTACACATTGAAATAATAATGTGGAGGCGCGGGCCATGTTATCGTAGATGATCTGCTAGCCGTGCAGGTTGCAGGATTTCCTTCCAGTGGTACGAAACGCGAGTATTGATGATAGTGCTTACCTCCAAGCCTCAAATTCTTCAGCTCAGCGATCTTCTTAGCAAAGGGGCTGGCGTACACTCGTCCGCCGGACGGGGCCGCAGGGGCCGCGGCGGGGGCGGGGGCGGGCGCCGCACGCGCAGGAGCCGGGGCGGCGGGGGCAGGGGCTGCGGCGAGGGCGGGGGCCGGGGCGGCTTCGGCGGCTGTATTACACAATATGTTTAAAGGTACGTTCGGGTAGCCTACTGATGGGAAAATTAACAGTTAAAAACGCCAATAACGATCACATTCAGCTTTCGTTTTGAGAATGTGTGAGCAAAAGATGCATTTTTAACTGTTTTCATTCACCGCTCTAAACAGCTGAAAATGCCATCGTGAACTGACACTTCTGACCCACCTGGGTTCATTGTGATCCTTTTCTGACATTTAGAGTTTGAGTTCGTTTTGGGTAGTGAGCAAAAGTGACATTATTGGCGAAATGGGCGAAATTGCCAAACCGAACCGTTTACGTTAACGCTAATTTTGCAAATCCCAAAAATGCTATCGACCTCAACACGAACGCACTTTTAGTTGACCGAAATGAAGCGAAGAGAAGCTTTCGTCTGTCCGGATGTTGGTTTTCGTCTACAGGTCGCATTATATTAATGGATTTTTTGCCGTCGGCGATTTTTGATTGGGGGAGTATTTCCCTCAAAAAGTGGAGAAATTTGCTGTCGCGTTATTTATCAGCCGATTGCGATAATATTTGGCAAAATTATTTAGTATTTAAGTCCTATGGAATTTTCGAGTATGAACCTAATCGGTCAAAACCGAGTCGAGATATGGGCTTATGAAGATTCAGTTAAAGGGAATGTGTCGCAGTCGCAAGGTCTACTGTTCGGATAGCTAGTAGTATTTTAAATCCCTTTTCTTTTTAACGATTGGTACATTCATGCGTAGGACGTCTACTGCTGGATATAGGCTTCCCTTATAGATTTATAATCGGACCGATCGTAAGAAGTTAGAATGTAGCGCGATCCTGCTGTTACAATCAGGTCACATACCTTTCTTGTGAACGTTTGAGGCACGATTTCCGTGGTGCTTCGAGAAGAATTCGAGAATTTTGATCCACTCCATCTTTATCAAAATATTTCTTGCCATAATCAAACTCTGAGCAGTAAGGCTTTACATGCGTATTCTCTACACTGCTTTATAAATTATAACAGATTTTTGTATTCTATGTTAGTTAATGTTAGTATCCACACCAATCAATACACAGCTACAGCATTCAAATGAGATCATAAGTTTTTGATCATCATTTGTAATGTTTTCTATACCACTGCAGGGTAAAGACCTCATTTTTTTCTTTCATAAAATGTCTAGTTTAAAGTTTTTATTTTTTAGATAGATTCGCGTTTAAAACTTACCACAGGTAACAAATAATGTAAGGCATTGCCCAGCAATGAAACGTTTTATTATTTTTACACCTTACATCATAAAATCATAAACAACAATAGAAAATAAATGGGACTATAGGCCGAATCATACAAGTCGGCGGATGTGAAAGTACCTACAAGCTCCGAAATATCCAATCCAGACTAAAGCTCCCATAATGCTGCGCGTTGATTGGATTTCTCGCAACTTGTAGCTAACTTCACATCCGCCAACTTGTATGATTCGGCCTATACACAACTATCACTATGAAATATATAAATAAATAAAAATGTGAAATAAATAACCTTTTGGCTTTGCTTTCGGTGCTGGCGCTCCAGAGGCTGTAGAAGCGACAAAGTGTTAGTTAAATCCATGCAAATGAAACCAAAAACATTAATTATTATAACAGCTCGCGCCACATAAACTCGCGCGAAAGTCGATTTTTAGATGTTGTTGACATTATTTTACTGTGCAGTAGTAGCCAATTACCTGAAACAAGTAACAAGGCCTTTCAGTCAGGCTTTATAGTAGCGCCGCCTTAAAGCCCGACTGAAAGGCCTTGTTACTTGTTTCAGGTAATTGGCTTCCATCAAACTCTTTTTTAATTTATTAGCTATCCGTACACCAATTTTCAGCTTTTAAATGTAGTCGGAAGATCCTCAATTTTTTTAAATTCAAACGGGTATCCCCACCAAAGGATAAGCATCCCAGCTGACTGAATCCGGGGTATTGTTGTACACCACCATGACAACGTAACACCAAAAATTCAGCTTTTATAAAATAGTTGCATTTTTTGCGCTTACCTCCCGGGCTATAGGCGCACGCGCCCCGCTGTTCGCAGTCTGTACTACAGATGCGCAGAACACGCCATATTGGTTTTAGTTATTTGGCGCGAGCTGTACATAACTATAAACACCCCCATTTTTGTGAATACAGGATTACAAACAAAATTGAAAGGATAATAGTACCTACTCGTAATTGGTTACTATTAAATAGCAGAATAAAGGTTCACACACATTATGTCGGGCCGCAGCGGAGCGGAGCGGGCCGCAACGTAATATTAGTATGGAAATGCGGAAAATGCGGCCCGCTGCGCCCCGGCACAGTTTGCGTTAGTTCATATAAAATACATACATATAAGCGATTTGAGCGGATTTTTGCGCTGCGATGCGGCCCGACATAATGTGTAACGTAATGTGGTAACGATAAGTACCTAATTCATTAGAAGATGTCAATCACATGAAACGAAATGAATGGAACAATTAAATTTTTTCGCTATTTAGTTGTAGATATAAATAAATCGTAGGTACCATAGATTACTACACATATTTCTCAACCTAAGCTGTCCCACTTCTGGGCAAAGGTCTCCCCCACTTCCTTCCATTTATCGCGTTCTGTAGCCACTACACATGTGTACAATAAATTTCTTTATTTTATTTAATAGGTATTTTTTGTATTGTGCTTTGTTCATGTAATCCTGTATAGTTTGAAATCAAATCTATTTCCAATCCTATCATAATATTCTTCAAACAAAGGGAAACAAAATTAGGCATGCAATATTAATATTTTGCAATAAAAAAAAATACAAACAAATATTATTTGCAAACAATATTTAAATGAAATTAAAACTGTTGCTGAGTAATTGAGTATACTCGACATGCAGTACCAGAACTATAATATTATAATCCAACTCATATGACAAAATGAACAACAAATGAATATAAAAATCCAAATTATCCAAATTAATCCCCAGGGGATACCTACAAGTAGTCAAAGATTCCATTTAGATCCCTAAGGGATGGATGGAGAATGGGACACATATTATTAAATCCACTTTATATAAGTTACCTACTGAACAATATCAGCTTTTGTATGGCTCACTGTTGAACGCAGGTCTAGCCTTGATGAGCAATCAGGTCATATACATATACATCACTCCAATTCAATTGCAAGATTCAAATATTTCTTTTTCAACCATGCGGGTTTCCTCATGTTTTATTTTATTATAATTTACATATTATGGGTTCCCAAACGGCCTGTACACTAAGCAGCCACGGTCTTAAGCTTAACTTACCGTCATCCTTAAAGTCTTTGAACGCCGCCACATCTTCTTTGTTCTCGACAATGATACAGAGCAACTTGCCCACGGCTACACCCTTCGTGCCAGCGGGGATCATGATCTTAGCCAGGTAGCCTTCCTCGGGCGTCTCAAAGCCCATCGTGGCCTTGTCTGTTTCGATTTCACATAGGAGATCACCTGAAAACAGAACAAAAGAAATTAGTCTTCTCTACAAATTCTGAGACCTTTTTGAAGCATAGTTAATTTTCTACAGGAACTCCTTCAATACCTGTACAAAACCAGAGAAGCGTTTTTTTTAACTTCGCTTGGTTTGGTCGTATGGAGTACACGCAACTACCATAGACAACATAGAGATTCTCCATACAATCAGTCAAAGTAACATTATACATTCCTAGGTTTTCGAAGTTCAAAAAACGATCCCATGAGTTTCCTCAGAGATATGTGATTAGGAAGAGAGACACATTCATCAGAGACCTGAGACATGGAAACAATTATATGGGCCTGGATCTTGACTAATTCATAACCTAGTCCATCTAGTGGTTGTGAATATCCTTCCCAATATAATGTTTTGTTTTTTTCCTTCCCAATATAATGTTTTGTTTTTTTACTAAGGATATCTATCACCCTTAGAGGTGGGATTCCATTTGAACATTTGTCTGTACTCTCTTTTCAGTCAGTTAGTTTAAGATTTCCAATCAAATGAAAAGCCTAGACTAGAGGATATATTTTAACATGGTAGCAGGAAGTTCTATCGGGTATGTACATGTGATAACAAGCTACAAAAACAATACCTTTCCTCGGCAGTCGGGTAAAAATATGCACTATCGCTGAGGTTGTCCCCCTCTTTCTTGGCCTAGCTTACGAGAGTTACGAGACACCCACTATTTATAGGGATATTTATACATAGTGGGACAAACTAGGAAGAAGGTGAGTGTGACATGATTTCAAATTCCAGATTCCAAAAATTGTGGGTGCCTCTTTGTATCTTTAATCTCTTTGGGATGGACAATGGTGATAAAAGGCTATAGTAATACACACCCTCGCTGAGCTTATCCCCCTCTTTCTTGGCCCAGCTGACCAGGGAGCCACTCTCCATGGTGGGAGAGAGGGCCGGAAGCTTGACCTTGACATGTGACGGCAGGCTGGAATAGTACCGGGTCTGGACGGACCATGGTGAGGACGAAACCTTCTTGTTGTCGGTAGATAAGACACTGAAAGAAAAAGAAATAATTTTCACTACTGATCTATTGTTTTACATTACTTTTACATGTATAGGCCGCGTCACACAAATTGGCAGAAATTAAGTTAGCTACAAGCTGTGCAATATCCAATCAACGCGCGGCTTTGTGTGAGCTTCAGGAGGCTTGTCAGGATTGGATATTGTGCAGCTTGTAGCTAACTTCATTTCGGCCAACTTGTGTGACGCGGCCTATAGTAATGTAAAATATCTAAAGAGTGGGAAACAAATATGTTTATAATCAAACTTAAAATGCACCAACCAAAAATCCTACTAAATAAACCTAAACTGATTCTGATTTAACTTATGGTAAACTATACCACTACATTTTAAACTTCATAAAGAAATAACTTACAATTGATCCTGCAACAACTATATTAAATTGTTATTGCTGAGCATGGACTCTGACTCACTATGAGAAGGGCTAATTTAAGAGGATTAAGAAAATGCCCTTAGCTTTGAAAATAAAGGTAACCTTGCCTATAGTAGGTGCTTTAGATTAGAGCTTGAGAGCTATGGGATACAAATTCTATGCCTACTGAATTACCTTTGAGAAAAATTTAACTTCGTAAATTACTAAAAATCTCTTTGCGAGTTTAAGCAACAAAGAAAAAACGTTGAGAGACTGTCTCATGATATTGGATACTGTGTAAACTCTGGCTTTAATCTTATCAGAATAAGTTCAGCTATTTAGAGTGATAAGGAACCAGACAGACTCAAATCTATTCAGAGTATAAACACAATATTTTCAGTTATCATCAAAATACAATGTATCCAAATGAGTTACAATAAAATAAGGTTTGATAGGATTTCAAGGCTACCTTGAACTTTGATCAAAAGATCATAATTATAATGATCAAGATGAAAATAAATGATAAAAGTTTAAATATTAACATGTCCTTTAATCATAGAGCAAATTGTTAATACTAGCTTGCAACATAGTAACAACAGTACTAATGAAATCAGTAGATGGACTGTATTTGACATACTGGATTTACTGTTTAATCAACTGCCAAATACTAATACACTCTGGAACCCTAAGCAGACATAACAAAGATAAAACTTATCTTTTTTTTTTGTGTGAATGTTTTGTCTGATGCTTTTTGCAGTGTACTGAATATGTGCTTATGAGTACAGGTGGTGCTGAGACCAAGTAGCAAAGAAGATATAATAATATTATGTAAGTATGTAATGCAAGTAGGCACTTAATACATTGAAACCTTTAAAATTTGGTTATGGTTTTGATTATTTGTAAATTCCTATAAGATTCCAGACAGAACCAATTTTAAAAGAAATAGTTGTGATCACTAGGTATATGCTGAATCAATGTTATCAGCTGTGTAATTAGCTACAAGCTGCAGGAAGCATAATCCTCGTGCAGCTGTTAAGTGAGCTTCAGTCAGGATTGGTTTATTCCCAGCTTCATTGATGATTCAAGACACCAAGATGCTTGATTCAACCTGTTACAACAAAGATTCCGATAATGATAATTATCATTATTTCCATTATGGTCTGCACTGTAATTTAAATACTTTAAAAGGCCTAATTTATTTTTCTATCTTTTTATCTATCCACCCACTGCTGAGTATAGGCCTCCTCTCTTTCTCGTCATCTGACCATCGTGCTGGTGGTCTGCCTGTCTTCGTCCTTCTCTTGGGTACCGCTCAGTGACTGCCTTGGTCCACCTATTGTCATCCCGTCTAGCCAAGTGTCCTGTGTATCTTTACTTCAATATATTTTTAGGTTGTCTTTAAAGACGATTGTGTAACTGATCAGTAACAAACATTCTAAAAAAAATTAAAGATTTAGATGTGCGGTACACCTGTGATGCAGTTTGTAATTAGCTTAAATGTAAGATGTAACACTATATGGGCATCTTTTCTCATACTTATCTTATATATTGTGGCAGAATGAAATAATAAAAAAGAATCAAACATCAAATACTCTATTTAAATGATAAACATTGAAATCTGCAATAGACAAGATAAGGAAGCACAGCATTTACATAATATAAATAACATTTTAAACATTTAATCACATAATGTAATAGGATATGACTGGCAAGGACACATTGGGCCAAATTATGAAGGTGCCAACGTAATTATAATAGCAATTTAGAACATTTGTTTCTTTTTCACTTTAGGCATTTGATAGAGAGAACACTTTACATTGCTATTAAATTTACGATGGATTAATTGGGCCTATTGTCATCATGAACCAAAAAGCCTAAATCTATATCTTCAATATCTGATAGGCCTAGGACAATGTAGAATAGTTGTGTTTTAGCATTAGAATAGAACTCCATATACCAGAACAATCTCCCTCCTAATATTCAAACACTTGAGAACAATGCTGTGCATCTATAGCAATGTAATGAGAGTCCTACCTCTAGTCCACTGACCACTCCTTTCAGGAGTTTCCTATCAACCTAGCATAAAACAAGCACTAAAACAGTACCCTGTCACCTTAATGAATAGTGATCAATAGGGTACATACACAATTGATACGCGCACTCCATGATCAGCACCAGGTCTTTGCAAATAGGTAATATGCACGTGGAACTGCCGGCGTTGATATGACAAATTGCCAAGGTGAAGAGCACTGACATGACGTTTTGGTTATGCAACGAGTAGTTCGGCACACGAAAACGATGACAGTAGACGCACTAACTTACGTTACAAAAGTTTAATGCTCCGTTTTGCTTATTTTCGAACCGTAAATAGAGAAACTGTGAGCATACAACTTACTTGTTAGAAAGTTTCCTCCTCGTCAATTCCGTACTCACACATCTTGCGACATTTGACCGGATGGCCTTTCTCAGGCCATCATTTAGCAATTGGTTTCGTACTACAATCGTTCGCAACATTTTTTCCAGAATTATTTTAAACTAGCCCGTCCAGATGATCGGGACGGCTTTTTACAAAAACAGAAAATCAAAAGATCAAGATCGACCTTTTACAATTTTGTAGGTCGTTGATGGGCAATGGAATGGAAACAATAGGCACGAGTTAAAATACTGTCAAAGTGACAGCTTTTGATCCAATAGAGGAATAAAACTATTATTGAATATATCTTTTTGTCTTCTGATTGGATAAAATTATGTGTGATTGGTGTCTAACGAATGGCAGGTAACAAATTCTATCAATCAAATTAATCCCGTTTTTTTTTTTTATTTTAAAACGACTTAGGCTATAAGTATTTTTAGCTGTTTTGGAAGTTACTGCAGTTAATGAAATTCTCGATAAGGTTTGTACTTATGCTTTCTTCTTAGCTTCTGTGTGATGTCAGCATTCTTAAAAAAATGCCTGAATGGCAAAACAGCAAATAGTAAAGTAATAACCTCGGTAAAGTAAGCTTTTTCTATGCTGTGGCCCACCCAAAGAAAATTATACTCAAGGGCCCACCAACACACAACGTTCATGTTTTAGCCAGAAAATGATTTCAATGGGTCGTATTTTATTTATACGCCTACCAAAAATGCTCTTATTTTGCTCCAACAAATTCTAAATACCTTGCTTTTTATTTTCTATTCCATGATAGATAAATTCTCACGAAATTGTTTTTCCAAAAGTAATAATAGAAGTTTTACTAATGCATTTGAGTGTGACGCCAGATAAAATAAAAAACTGTGAACCTGGCAACTGAAATGTCAATGTCAATAATGAAATAATTCTTCTCTTCTGTCAACTTTTATTGTAGACAGGTTAACAAAATGGTGAGATTTAAATTTTAAAATATTACGATAATCTTAGCGTTGTGAAAGTATATATCATAACAAAAATAACTTCAGTGATGTGCTCGGCATCTTAGTGGATCTATTTTACACTTGCGATTTATACTTTCTATGTAAAACTTGTATCAGTGACAGTGGTCAGTGAAAGCAATACAAACATGAATACCTATTATATTTTCAGGCTAAACGCACGAAAAAGGTTGGAATTACTGGCAAATATGGCACACGTTACGGTGCCTCACTCCGTAAAATGGTCAAGAAAATGGAAGTAACACAGCACGCCAAATACACTTGTTCATTCTGCGGCAAGGTATATATTTGTGTTTATCCTACTAATAACTGCTTTATCCTTGATATCGATTCATATATTAGTAATTTTACTATCGTGCAACAGCCCAAATTGTTTATTTTGTCACATGTATCAATGGATACTTAAACATCAACATAACCTCTAATAATTTGGGTAATACTAGTGTTGATTACTTACTCCAATTTATTGCGGAAGTTATCTTGTGAGGGACTACTATTGATATATTATATTTCCACCTGTAAAGCCAAATCAATATCCCAATTGTACTGTAGACTATTATCTAATCTAAACCTTTCTCTATCCCATTGCTCACTATAGGCCTCTCTCTTGTATCATCAACCTCAGTCTTATGCCTGTGAAGGATAAATACATAGAGATTTTTTTTGTTGAAAAGACATGCATTAAGTGATGTGTTAAAATAATCGGCCAAGTACGAGTCGGACTCGCGCACGGAGGGTTCCATACTGTATGGGAGCCCCCCTTAAATATTTATTTTATTTTAATATTTATTATTGAAGGGAATATAAAACTAAATATTCTGTGAATATTTCAAGCATCTACCTGCCCGGATAGCACGGCAAGGGGAGAAAACCATTTTTTCCACTCTTGATGTCAGATGTCATTGTCAATCCATACTTTATTTCCTCTTTGAGGGGATATAATGGTGGAAAGACTATTAGTCCCTTTGCCATGCTTCCCGTGCTGGTACCATTATTAATATAGAGCAAAAAACATCTCAAAATTCAGGTTTGTTGTATGGGAGCCCCACTTAAATATTTATTTTATTTTTAGTACTTGTTGTTATAGCGGCAACCTAAATACATCATCTGTGAAAATTTCAGCTGCCTAGCTATCATGGTTCATGAGATACAGCCCGGTGACAGACAGACGGACATCGAAGTCTTAGTAATAGGGTCCCGTTTTCCCCTTTGGGTATGGAACCCTAAAAATGCACCTTTTCAGCTACAATAGTAATTAAAATAGTTTATTGTAGCTTTCTAGTTACCCTGTAAGTTGAGACTGTTTATTTTTCGAAATATTTTTGAATAAATATAACAAAAGTGATGTAGTTTTATAGGCCAGACTAGGACATGATTTTAGACTGAGAAAGTGTTAGATAAAAGATCAAATTATAAGTAAGTTTGTATAGGCCAGGTGGCTAGCCACATCAAATTATGAGTAGGATCTACAATTAAAATGTTTTGGGTGAAATTTACAAGCACCATCATAATATTTTATTTATGTGATGTCACATGGAGTGTTAATGCTAAATCATTGCAAAGTTAAAAACCTTTTTGGTTAACTTAATAAACCAATTTGTTAGCCAAAAATATCATTGTTGTAGACCAAATCATACAAGTAGGCAATGTGAATTTAGCTACTGCAGCAAACTGTGCAATATCCGATCCTGACTGAAACTCACATGAAACTGTTGATTAGATATTGCGCAGCTTTTAAGTAACTTCACATCCACCAACTTGTATGTTTCAGCCCATACCCATGATCAGTTCATTATTACTTGTGCCTAATAACAACGAACTGATTAATATATCAGTGAATTCATCATCATCAGTCTTTATAACCTACTTATAGCCATAGACCTCTCCCTTTGTTTATGCCATTCACCTCCATCCCCAATAACAGTTAATTTACTGATGACTATTCCATTATTTTCAGGACGCCATGAAGCGCTCGTGTGTTGGCATCTGGTCCTGCAAGCGCTGCAAAAGGACAGTAGCTGGAGGCGCCTGGGTGTTCTCCACCACTGCTGCATCTTCCTGCAGATCTGCCGTCAGG